>JAREYC010000002.1:61727500-67222500 GCA_030015325.1 Cryptoblepharus egeriae | reverse complement strand
TAATAGACATAAATTCCATTTGCAGTAATATGGTTTAGGATCATTTAGATGGTCTTTGGAGAACACTATAAACAAATGTAGCTTAATGCACGAGGAGCACAAGTATTGCCTTTTCCCAATGAGCTGTACTGTGGGAGAAATAAATGCAACAGCGTCTATAAAACTTTAGGCAAGTAGTTCACTTTTCTCATATTTAGAACTTTTGTACAATCTCAGAGTAACTACAGAGTACACTGCAGCTTAATAAATTGCAGGGCTTTAATCAAAACTGCCATAGGTGGACATGATCTCATGCTTCAGTGACAATGCCAGATTGCTAGGGATCTTGGAGCAAAGCCCTACACTGGCCACCCATTACAGACATTCCCCACCTGTCACCAATGCCATAGTCTTCCCTGTTTACTGGAGATGGGTTGGAAACAGATGGCAAAAGTAGCCCTCTTACTTCCTTAGCAACACAATCCTGCGGTTCACATCATTGCCCTTGCCCTCCCCCACAAAGACTTATTTTGGGAGTAAACCTCCGTTAATGTTTGAGAACCACTGAGTTAAGACCAAAAAAAACCCCAACTTCACATAAACATATACAGTATGCCTGATTATCATGTATACATTTGTACATGTAGAAGTATGAAAAATCTGTAGGGCACAATCAAGGACATGTGCATATTTTCCTAGGAAAAAAGAGAAAAATAATAGCTTTGCACCGCAAGCACAAAAGTAAATCCCAATGAGTTCAGTTAAACTCACTTCTTAGGACGTAAGTTTTAAGTTTTTAGGTTTAATTCTGTGCTAAATTTGGATTTCAAATGTTTAATTTTTATCAGGTATATTTGGTATGGGTGGGAGAACTGAGTTAATGCCTGTTTATGAACAAGAATACAGACTTTCTGTTCTTAAATAGAAGGGAAAAGAGCATGATCCATACAGCTGTATACCATGCACAGTTATTTATCATAATGTATTTTAAAACCTCCTTATTCCAAAATTAATCTAGGTGGTCAATAAAGACTGAATAAATTTATTCCTGAAGGGTTCCCCTCCTCTGCATGACATAAGGTGCAATCTGAACCTAGGCTGACACAACTCATTGGTCTTCATGTTGATGCAGGGACACAAGTGCATGTCTGTATACAGGCCTACCCCATCCCCAGGAGCTGCACAAAAGTGCTTTATGACAGTTTTGTGACATCCCCAGGTCAGCACAGGACTTGTGCTGGGGCTTATGCCAGCTTATCTGTAGATACACATTTAGGACCCAATCCTATCCAACTTTCCTGCACTGGTATAACTGCAATACAACAGATTGAATTGGGCCCTTATACAGTATGTCAGTATTAATAAGCCAAAATTTGTAAAAATTTCCTCAGTAGGTTCAGAATTCTGCAATAAGAAGTTGCAATCATAGAAGGTAAAATCAGAAAGGGATTCTCCATTTGAGCATAAGATGTAAATGTCTGAATGAGATTTAAATTAGATGTCTGGCAAATTAGCTAATGAATGGGTGTACTTGTATTATGTGTAATTGTATTCTCGTATATTGTATCAGTACTTGTCATAGCCAATCTGTGGTAGTTGAGAATTCTTCTGGTCTAATAATGAAATAACATATCAGGAAGTGTCTCTTGAACAAAGCTAGACACACATAGCTGGCAGTGTCCACGCATTTTTTTAAATCTGAAGGGCAGAATATCCTAAAGAGTATGCAATAATCAGGGTTCTCTGGAGTTCAGAGACAGCCCAGGAGATAATGTCATTGGGATAGAATGTTGTCAGGGGATAATGCTCTCCTGCCACTAGGTTAAAGCCCAGGAAGGCTGAGCCTTCTTAGCAAAAATACACACAAAGCAGAACCAAGCTATTTATGGCATTTTCAAAGTAGGAGGCATTTATCTTGTAACAACGTCCTGTTCCATTCACTCGGCTGTTTTGTTGTGGCAAAATAGAAAAAAAGATGCCATTCTGCCGAATTGGTGGTGTTTTTTATGTGGGTTTCATGTGCCAATTTATCTTGTTGTGATACTTAGATTTTAGACCAAAGGATACTGACATGGGAGTGAAACTGACTTATATCCATATACTTCAGAGTAAGCATGTTGAAAGGGTGACCATATAGAATGGAGGAACATAGTGCCTTTACCTTTAATCATTGCATAGAAGAGGGAATCTAGGCAGGTGCTCCTTTTTAAACCTTCTATGATGTGCTAAACCTGCCTCAGTTCCCTCTTCTATGCAGTGATTAAAGGTAAAGGCACTCTGTTCTATATTGCCATCCTGCATGTTGATGAGTGGGTGTTACAATCCAGTTCTTTGTAATACAATACTGGAATGTAATACTGTAATAAACACATGAAATATAACTGCTGAATGAAGGGAAGGAGGCTGGTTTTCCCCCAATTTTCCTTTTAAAAAATACCAGAGGATGATGTCATTTCTGGGTGTGACATCATTTCCAGGGCTACATTTTGAGCTTTGTACCAGGCTGCGTGATCATTTGCTACACCACTGCATTCAGCTCTAATCATGGTTTAGATTCTAAACTGTAGCTTAATGTTATATTTTACAGTTCAATCCTATGCATGGCAACTCAGAAGTAAGTCCCATTATAATCTATGGGGCTCACTCACAGGTAGGTGTAGACAAGATTACAGCCTCAATCAGTCTTTGTGACTAATGAATAAGTTGGCCAGACCAATAAGTGTTCTTGAAGAATAGTCACATATAGTCTGAAGCATTAAAGGGAATAGTTTTACTTCCCGAAGGTGTGAGATTTGAGCAACTGTTTGCTATTTTTTACTATTTACTGTCATTTTGAGCAATAGTTTCAAGCATCTGTTTATTATTTATTTTTCCTCCCTGCTGTGATTTGTCTATTGCATTCCAAATGAAATGCCCTTGTTTTATTGCAATTCCAGTGCAAGTTGGAGTTTCATGCCTGTACCTCTGGCAAAAACATTGCTGCTCGTTGTGAAGGGCCTTGCCCATGCCTTCCAGGACAAGAAAGTCCAAAACACAAGGTCGAGAAAACTGGTGAGTTCATTAAATATTAAATGTCTTTCTAATAACTATTATTGTTTTAGCAGATATATAGAACCACCTGATTCTGTATGTGACTTGACTCAAAAATGAGTTTCACTGAGTTATTTTCAAGTAAAGTGCCACAGGAAGGCATTCTGTGTCATGGCATATATGCTATATCTTCAAAACATTTATTTGCCAGGATGTGTGAAGAAGGTTAAAAGTTCTCTAGCGCAGACTTCTGGAATCATAAAGTGCTTCCCAGATGGATGATTCTCAAATCTGGAATGAGTCACCAGAGTCTTGCACTCAGATTAAAATGTTACTGCAACTTCATGTGAAGGACAGGGCTGTACAAGTAGGTGAAAAGAATATGTGTGTATAGTATGAGAGCCAAGAGTTGGGCCTTGGGAAAAATAAATTATGACTTTATGCTAGTGAAATGTTCTGGAAACAGCTTCTCTAGGTGCATTCTTAAATTCTTTATTGCCATGTTTACAAACTGTGGGGCACTGTTTGTGGAATACCTTCAAAGGTATTGGTAACAGGTAATGTGAAGCAGTTGCAGATTTTTTTTCAGCCATGCTTGAAAAAATCCATATTCTGTCTGGATAAAAACAAGGGAAAAAAGGTCTCTTCCTGCCTCAAACCTTCCTGAGCAGATACTGTCACCATTTCTGCGGCTGCTTTCCTGCTGCCCCAGTTCCCAGTGCACAGAGCAAATAGGCAGAATGAGAACACTTTTGGGGGCAGCTTCTCCCACAATCTGCAGAAACTGTAGATGGGGCTGCAGAAAGAAAGGAAATCACAATAGCATTAATAGAACCCTATGTGCAGTTCTTTAGAGCCTGTCCTATAACTGGGACACCAGAAAGCAGAATACATTCAAAAGAAAAAGGAGCACCACATTCACAAAACAGTTTTGTAGCACTGCTAGTTCTGTTTTGTTTTAGTCCAGAAAGTGAGAACATTAATTTATACCATGGTAATGAAAATCAGCATTTAATTGGTCTGCTCTTCTTCTGGAATGAATGAATCAATTTATTTTATTTTTCCACAGTCTATTCAATTTTGAGAAAGCATTCTAGATAGTGTGATTGTCTGATATAATGCATATGCGTAATAATATTTGATTTAGATGTAAAAATTTTGAAAGAACAGTCACTGATAAAAACAGTAGATTGCACCATTTATATTTTTATCTCTCTCTCTCTTACAAAGTCATACACACACACATATACACACTCAAGTTATGAATCTCATAATCGGATCCCTCTATGCCCTTTCACATGCCCTTATCAGAAGTAGTATCATATTAATAAATCACCAGTGACATTTTAAGCTCAGAATTTCATTCATACAGCAGAATAAATTCTAATAATCCTTTTGTTGAAAAATCCAGTTTGACAGGATATATGTGCTTTCAACTGGGCAAGCTTTTATTTTGGTTGAGTTTCCAATTAGTCTTTGATTATGCTGTGTTGAGCATTTTGTACAATGTTTTCACTCCCTTTCTTCTCACCATTTCCTGGGTGTTTCAGACAACAATATTTTGGACAATACCCTGTAAAAGCATTACCCTGTAAAAGTATTTTACTCTGGGAAATTTATACATCATCATCTAAATCAGTGGTTAAAACTGGATGTCATGATTCCCTTCAGAGAAGTCACCAAGAAAGTGCCATCATCTTGGAATCTGGCAAAATGGGGCTGGGTGGCACCATTTTCCAAGCTGGCTGGTTTTTTTTTACCTAGACCCCTATTTAGTGTCAGTATATTGGTTTTTCTTCACTTATAATTGATAGATTCTATCAAGTAATTCCCATTGTGTTCAGTAGGACTTCCTCCCAGAAACATATGCATAGGATTGCAGCCATGGTATCTTGCAATATTGTTGTAATTAACAGTGTCCTTTTATGCTGAGCTCACATAAAATGGAAACTCCTAAGAGCACAATCCTAACCATGTCTACTCAAAAGTAAGCACCATAGTGTTCAATGCATCTTACTCCCAGGAAAGGGTCTTTAGGATTGCAGCCTAAGATTCTTTTATTTTCTCAATGAGAGTGAACAATTTCTTTAACTGGATTTTGCTGACAGATGATGCTGTATTTCCATCATTTATGAGAAGCTGAGTCGCAAAATCTATTCAGACACTACTAAATTGCTAAGCAGAAAAAAAGCACACTCCAACTGGTGTGTTGAGGAAAATATGGAAAAGCAAGCACTCTGAGCAAAACGAACATGTGCATTGCCGAGTGGCTGCATAAGCTTCCTTAATCCATTTGTATTACTAGGTTAAATATGTGTATTTTTGAACTTCTAATTTAAAGGCTTGTAATTTGCATTACTTCCTGCCTGCTTGCTCAGCTGAATTCAAATATTATTCAAAATTTAAAAATGTAAAGAAACATTTAATTTAATCCAGACTGCTTTATAGTATGTGCCATTTCTTTTAAAAATAATTCTAGTGAATAAAATATGTACACCATGTATTATGGGAGCTGTCTCCCTATGGTGGGATTCATTACACCTGGGAAAAGAGTGAATTAAGCAAGCCACAAGAAAGCCATTCACCAGGACTGTCCATACTGAGCTTCATCCTTCTGTTCCTCTCACCCTGCCCATGTGGCTGCTTAATTTCTACATTTTCTAGGTTTGGGTGGCTTTCATTGTGGGCTGTGTCCACCTAGACAAGAAAGGAAAAAGGGCAAGTCAACACTGTCATTCTGTGATAAATCACTTTGTGATTTATATCCCACCTTTCCTATACTGGAGCAAATGCTCCAGGCGACTTATGATTCAAGACTAAAAATGGTCTATTTTAGAGACTCTCTAAAGAGTCTGTGTGTGTGTGTGCGTGTGCGTGTGCGTGTGTGCAGCAATAAACAAAATCATAAGGACAATAGTGGTGGGCACCAGCAGGTTCGCACCTACTCTATAGAACCGGTTCGTAACAAGAGATAGTACATATAAAGTTTAAAAATAGCCATTTAAAAGTGCCTGCCAGATGGACAGAGAACCGGTTCTTAATTTCTTTGAAGCCCATCACTGAAGGACAACAAATATTACACTGCTTAATTGATATTCCACTTTCCCTTTTATAATTATGGTCACAATACAGTTTTTGTGTTGTACGTAACCTCATCATTCCCCACTAGATCACTGAGCTGTACCACTGGCCATGATATAAGATCCCAGTACATGAGATAGTTTCTCCCAAATACAAAAGAAATACAGCAGTACCTCACATAACAAGTTTAATTCGTTCCGGAAGCAAGCTTGTTATGTGAAATGCTCTTTATGTGAAGCGGATTTTTCCCATAGGAAATAAGTCAGATGATTGGTTCCACAACTCAAAAAATAGTCATATAAAAATATTAACTGTATGTTAAAACAAAGACAAAACACTGGAATTGAATTCAAAACATATATTCAGTCTTATGAAGTCTACTTAGGTTGCAATCCTAAAGACACTTTCCTGGGAGTAGGACCCATTTAACACAATAGGGCTTTCTTCTGAGTAGACATGGTTAGGAGGCTGCACAGAGCATAGGGGGCTTACCTGGGCTGCTGCTGGAGGCCAGTGGGGGTGCTTGGGGGCATTTAGAGGCAACTGCCCCCAATTTGGGGACAGTTAGAAGCAGCAGCGTGCTGGCTGGCAGCCCTTTAAAATAGGCTCCATGCGGAGCGTCACGGCTGCCTAGTGCATCACCCATGAGGAAGCAACGCTTCCTGTTTCTCCGTGTGCCTGCCTTTTGCATTCCCAGATGACATGGCCAGGTCGCTTTCAGGTTGCCTGTGGCTTGTTAAGTGAAGTGGGCTTGTTAAGAGGAGCACACTAGCAATGGGAATTTGTGCTTGTTATGTGATTCACTTGTTAAGTGGGACACTTGTTATGCAAAGTACCACTGTATATGTTTAAAAGCATGTCCAGTAACACACTGACAGACTCTGACACACATTATTTTCTTGGGTCAGCTAAATACACTAATACTGAAGAAAATATCTGACAACTGCTGAGTACATTATTCTCAAGTGGTATGCTTATCAAGGAAAGGAGCCCAGTTAAAATTAATGGAGCTTACTTTTGTGCAGACATGAATAGGATCACGTTCATAATTTGCTTCTGTGATCAAGCAGTAATTTGAGACCTTTTGCCCGAGTGAAACTGTGCTCTTTCATCATTCATGTTCTGTGAAAACAACCCCTACAACAAAACCATCTGGAAATGTTTTAAATAAAGGAAAAAGGAAAAGTTCTTAATCTTCGAGAATGCCGTCTATTCTCATTTAAAGACTCAAGAATATTGCAGATCATTGGGCTAAATACTATGCCCATTTCCAGAAACAATTATTTTGTTCTCTTTTAATTATGTCCAGCTTGAGATCACTCTGTGTAACTCAAAAGACTAGCATGCTACATTGTGAATTTTTGCTCTAATTCACTATTCCGACACTTGCAGACAATTTACAGCCCAGTCATGTGAGTTGATTACCTGGCATCGCAACCAACAGTCAAAGTTCCTTATAGTCTATTCCAGTGATTTTCAACCTTTTTCATCTCATGGCACACTAACAAGGCACTGAAATTGTCAAGGCACCCCATCAGTTGTTTTTACTATTGACAAGGCACAACAGACTATTCAAATACCCCAATTTTCCTATTAATGAATGTCAGTCTCCAAATTCCTGGAGCGCACCTGAAGACCATCCACGGCACACCAGTGTGCCATGGCACACTGGTTATATATATATAAACATTTATTACGGTCAATAGACCAGCGCATGGCACACTAGTTGAAAATCACTGGTCTATTCCTACATTGCCTGAGCACCAGCACTGCATCTCCAGCACCGGTACCGAGTGTCACAAATGTGCCATAAAAAAGTGTTTCTGCCTCCCAGTGCTGATGGAGAGACTAGTGTCACACCATTGATTCAGCAGTTGGAGCCCCCAACCACTGATGAAGACAAGGTGAACATCAAGTGATGCTGGGGTGTGGAGAGGGTGGTAGAAGGGCATTTGGGAGGCGTTTCTGTCTGAAAGGAGGTGGAACAGGGTGGCACTGGCCTGGGAGAAGAGTGGAGCATGCAGAGGACTCCTCTGCCAAATTCTCCCCCACCCCCCACCCCCATCAGGTTCTAAAACCTGGCATGGGACTTCTCAAGTCTGCACCAGCTAAACAGCTGGCATAGTTCTGTAAAGCCCCATTGGGCAGGGAGCTTTCCTTAAGATAAGGGTACAAGTGTCTCTTATTCCATCTCCAGCCTGCTACAATCCAACATAGGATACAGTAGAAGCCATTTTGCACCACTGCTCTTGTGCTGAATAGGACTGGGCTCTTAATGAGGTTGAGTACACATGTAGAGCCATTTCTACTTGCTCCTGAGCATGTAGTAATAGCTGTTTAATGACTCATGGATCAGTCCACAATGTTGTGTTGCTGTATGTCTTCCATGAGACTTTTGCAAAATATTGCTGTAAGTCCCATTGAACCAAGCACTTGGTGGATGATGTCTCCAGTCTATAAAAGGGAGAGCTAGACTAAGAATTGATTTAATTATGTGATTCTCCTTACAGTAGCACACAGTATTACAAAGGCATTCAAGTTAATAAACTGTATTTAAATGGCATGATGCTAAGAAGGAAAATTAAAGGATTTGTCACTTTAATTATAAATTTTTCCATTTTCCCCCCTACCATTCTGCAACTGAGGAGACAAGCAAATTGGATTCTTAGGAGTTATTTTATTTTTGTTTTTGTTTTTTAAAGAATTGAATTTTGCTCAGTCCCTCCAAGACCCCAAACCCTCATACTGATATCGGATTACTAATGGCGTATTTTTGAAGTGAAAGCAAATGCTGAATGTGCGCCTCTCACTCTGTCTCTCTGCTTGTGGCATATATACTTTGAAGTTTATCAGAACATTGACTGTGTTTCATTACTCACAACAGCACCAGACCTTACATTATGTTATGGTGATAATTTCCAACTAAGCTCTCTAAAGATAAAGGCTCATTTGTAATCAAGTGCTGAAGTTTGCTGGCTTTTCAGACAGTGCCTGTCCCATACTTTCTTTTTAAAAAGAAAAAAAACTACCGGTAACTGCAGGGAATGTTGTAGTAGTAGTAGTAGTAGTAGTAGTAGTAGTAGTAGTAGTAATAATAATAATAATAATAATAATAATAATAATAAAATTGTCATTGTATAGACATACAACAAAATTCATAAGACATCCAGAGACCAGCCCCGACAAACCCCCCCCCCACAACACCCCCACCCAAGACCCTCTTTAAACACACAATGACTGCACAGCACACCAAGTAATAGCATTCAACTCTTCACTCATGATAGTCCTTAAAATTACTATTGAGTGCAGATATGGCTTTAGGGTAAAAGCTATTCATAAAGCGTGTAGTCCAAGATTTATATGTTCTATATCTTCTGCCAGAAGGCAACAGTTCAAAAAAATTGTGAGCTGGATGGGAAGAATCACGGAGAATGTTTTGTAGCTTCTTCAAACAACAAGATTCAAAAATGTCATCCACGGTTGGTGGCTGGAGCCCAATAATGTTCTGTGCAGTTTTGATGACCCTCTGTTGAGTTTTTTGTCTGCAACAGACTTGCTTCTATACCATACCAAAATCCCATATGTAAGGACACTCTCAATGGTGCTGCGGTAATAGGGCAGAAGTAGACGCTGAGAGAAGTTCATCTTCCTAAGCAGCCTCAGGAAGAACAGCCTCTTTTGTGCCTTCTTTACCAGCATGTTCGTATTTATATTCTATGTGAGGTCTGCTGAAATATAGGTGCCCAGAAATTTGAAACTACCAACCCTCTCCACCTTCTCGCCATTTATGTGCAATGGTAGATGTTCTTCTTTCTTCCTCCTAAAGTCAATTATAAGTTCTTTAGTTTTTTTAGCATTGAGCGTAAGATTGTTATCTTTACACCACAATGTCAGCCTTTGTACCTCACTCCTGTATCCAGACTCATCGTTCTTATTGATACCACTGTGGTATCATCCGCAAATTTGACAGTTGCATTGTTGTTATACAGTGGGGTGCAGTCATGTGTGTACAATAGAGAAAAGGGCTTAGCACACAACCTTGAGATGAATACTGCAGTCTGAAGCAAAAACTGCAGTCTCTAAATAGAGTTGTAGTGCATCTAGTTCAACCTGGTGCTGTAAGGCAGGATCAGTCACATACCTGAAGTTCTAAGGCAAAATCAGTTACATATCTGCCCTCCCACCAGTAAACTCACAGATCCACAGCACAGTGTGCAGCAGAAAATTTCATAGCAATTAGTATCATATAGTAAAATGGCAGAGTAAAATTGTGTTCTGGTTTTTTTCAAATGTGACAGTAACAGAGCAATCCATAGTTAGGGCAGTGAGGAGTGCCCTAGCTGGGCTGCCCCAACTATTCTGAATCCGGAGCAGAAGGTGATGCTGAATCTAGCGAGTCAGGAAGCCTAGGCTGCCCTATCTGCACCAGAGCATGCTCAGTAGGCACAATGTCAGTGACACCCCTCAGATCACACTGAGCAAGGGACAGCTATGGTGCCTGCCTTATAAGGAGTCCCTACAACCAGTAACAGCTGCAGCATGAGGCTGCAGTACACTTTCCAGTGGATGCAAGGGGCTTTCTGGAATGGGGAAATAACTTGGGGAAAATAACTGTTTCCCCAAGTTATTGGGCTGCCATAGTTGTGCCATATCCTGAAGTTGAGAGGCAGGAGTTGTAGCTAGGCTGGCTAAGAACTCAGATTTTTGTCAACTCTGCCATTCTTACTCATGGACCCCTATGGGTCTACTCAGATTTATACCTGCTCCTGAGGTGATATAACTTTGAGGAGCTAGACGAGGGAATTTCTGCCCTGGAAACAGGCTCTGGAGAGAGAGTAACTGCTCTGTTCTGTTCCATGCTGAACATGCCCTCAACATGCCTCTCCTGAACTACCTAGGCTGGCACAGCTGTGGCAGCCCAGGTCCATCTGTCTTTGGGCAGTATATGTTGACTTAGGTTGCCCCAAGCCTTTTCTGGCATAAATGGGCTGCCCCATCTTGGAACTGGGAAACCCCAGTGATAGATAGGGCAGCCCAAGTGCACTTCTGAATTGCAGCCCTTGGCCCAGATCCTAACCAATTTTCCCAATGGGCTTGTGTTACATCCTGTGGTGGGGAGCAGTCACAAACACCTCCGCATGATAAGATAATGTTTATTCCCTTATTTTGGACCTGCATTGCTCTTCCAGCAGTGCTGGAAAGTTGATTAGGATTGAATCCAATTGGTAAAGGTCAACCCAGAGCCTCCTTACTTGTTTTATTAGTTGTTTTCAATTTTTATAGACGTAGAACTTTTATCGATCTCTGTGTGTGTGTGTGGAGTGGGGGAGAGCAGGGACTGTCTGCTAGCCACTGCCATCTAGTGATGCCTGATGGTTCTTGGTGCCCAGTAGGGATGTGTGGTGCCCACTGGTTCCTGGTAGGGGTGCCCAGTAGTGCCCAGTAGGGATGCATAGTGCCCTCTGCCAATGGTGTTGATAGTGTGCACTACTCACTGGGGATTGGTGGTGCCTGCTGCCTACAGCATGGTGGTGCCAGGTGCCAGCCAGTGGTGCCTGGTAGGGATGTCTGCTGGTGCCTGTGGCTGCCTGCCACTGCCCCCTGGGATCCTCTGGTGCCCAGTGGTGACAGTGCCCCCCACCTGATGCCACTGCCTGGTGCCCACCAATGTCCAGCGATGCCTGGGACCCACATGTATTCTTGAAATGTTACTCCCGCAGTAGCGGGTTCATTGCATATAATAGTCACTGATGGAAATATTGTTCTTCTGCTTGGGAAGGGAATAGACAGCAACTTCATCTTAGTTTGTGCTGTAACACAATATGGGAAGCGGGGCAGAGTTGTGCAGTTGTGTAGGGAAACTGGAGCGACTCCCCTTCTTCCAGGGCTCTACAAAGCTGCAGAAAATCAAGAAATGGTCTGCTTGCCTAGGATACATGGGTACATTTCCTTATCTTGCTGTCCTGTGTTGCAAGCCTGAAACAGTGAAATCGAAAAGCATCCCTTTTTCATAAGGCCATGGTGGCCACCATCTCTTTCTTCTCACCAGGGCTGTGACCCTTATGGCTGTTTCTAATCCCCCCTCCTCAAGATGGATCGTGGAAAGCTGACTTCCTGAAGCTGGACAAAGCTGCAAAGTTAATGGGACCAATTCACTGCCCGTGTCCATAATTTCACCAATCTTAGCCTTTCTCTTTCTCCTTTATCTTGTGTTTTTCCTCTCTTCAAAAGAAATTCAGAGCATTGCAACTGCAGAGTACCTTGCATCAGCGCATAACCCGCTGATAGTTGTGACCCATCAGTCAAAGACCAAAGCAGGAATGAAAACAAAGATTTTGTATTGTGTTCAAATTTCCCCATTCAATGTCACTCTCAAGGCAGACCCACATATACAATAAGGATGTTTGATTTGGTATTGCTGTGAGGGCAGAAGGTGATGCACACACAGGATCTTCAATTGGCTCATTAAATCTCATCTATTTATTTACTGTACGTTTATCAACTTTTATGTAGAGTGAAAGGTCCTTGTCCTGTTCATGTTTATAACATAGAAGAAATTTCTAAGATCAAATCATCTGTGTCATGATATAGAGATGGAGGTTTTTACAATGTTTAATTTAAGGCATTTGCTATGGTTGTAATGTTATGAATTACTTATTATAAGGGATCAAGTATCTAGATTTTCTGGGAAATGTTATGATCCAGTTGGGCTTGTTAAGAAAGTGTATCTTTAAGAAAGTGTCTCTGACTTTAAAACAGGGGTCTCTAAACTTTGGATAGTTGCATTAAATACCTGACATGGAGTTATGGGCCAGAAAATAAATTTAAATATAAATTTTATATAAATTCATTGCAGATAAAATTAGATGAATGAATAAACTGGAAAATGAATCTGCTAAAAGTTGCAGGATTTCTCTAAGCACCAACACACATCACAGAAATAAACACACACTCAAAGGGACACCCATATCCCAAGCTCCCAAACACTTTCTAAGGCCTTCAGTGGACACAAGGAGTTACTTTTGGCTTTTGGGAAAACTTGGAAACGATTTTTTAAAAAGGGCTTTTGGCCTTTGGAACACCCTTCAGACCTAACCAGAGCATAGCTCCAGTTGTGTTCAATCAAATGGGCCAGAAGCTTCAAGGGGACCAGAGACGGGCTGTGGGCCAAATAGAGGCTTGCTGAGGGCCACCTCTGCCCCCTGGGCCTGGGTTTGGAGATCTTGCTTTTACAAATTGTATTCATAATAGCATCCACTGCCTCCAATCCTCATCTCAGTACCGCTAGCAAAACATCCATGGTTATAGTCCAAAATCATTTGAATCTGTACTAGCCCTGCCAGTTTTACATTGTTTTTTTCTATGACATCATACTGACAATGAATCATGCACATTTTTTCCTGGGTTCAAGTCCTTTGGGACAGATGGCATCTCGCAAGGAAGTCTGAGTTGCAGCAAGATACCAACCAAACATTCTAACCAACTTGATTGTTGCTTTGGGGATGGAAGAAGGGGTGAAAATATTTTAAATAAATATATGTTTGTGGTAATTCCAATCTCATTTAATTCCAATAATCCAACAATTATAATTTTCCAATAATCCAATGATTATAATTTTGTGATAATTCCAATATCATTTTTGTGATAATTCCAAGTGTAATTCCAATCTCTCTCATCATCAAGAGAGTCTGAAACTGAGGCTCAGTCAATAAAATGACTGATGTCTCTGATTCCCTATTTGTGATTCCAATAACTGATTCCAATTTCCAAATGGTGCCAATTCCCAATCCTCAGAATCCAAGCAAATGGGATTGTTCCCTGTCAGGGAAGGAAACAAACTTTTCAAAACAAGTAAAAAAGTTCTTGAGCTCTGAAATAGGTAACATTTCATTTAGTGCCACAAGAGTTATTGTATAACATTGTAAGAATCAATACCTTAAATTAAAGGATAACCCTGAAGAAGGGTCACTGCCAACCCCAAAGGCAAGGTGACCATATGACTGGAAAAACCCGGATTTGTCCGGATTTTTAGCCTCCTGTCAGGATGTCCTACATTTTGGCATCATTGTCCTACATTTTGGCTTCATTTTGAAACTTCGTGACGGTGTACAGTACCCCATCATGCCATATGTTGTTGGATTCGTATTGAAGAGCAGAATCCAATGCAAAAATCAGTTTGGAGATACCTCCTTCCTATCAAAAGTTATGTCAAAAGCAGAAAAACAAAAACAAAAAAATTAATTTTTGGGAATGTTTTTCAGCAGGTAGGAATTTTGGCCTTGTGGTTCAGGAATTTTGGGTTTGGCATCTGGTCACCCTGCCCAAAGGAGTATATCAGCAGCCTCAGTGGCTCAGTTGGTCTGCAGCAGGCCTCAAAGGCCTAAAATCCCAGGAAATGGCTGGAAATGTTCCCAATTTCCTGACAAAGACATCCTAAAAATGGACTTCTAGTTCCAGGGCCTCATTTCTGGATCTGTATTCTATTCCAAAGCAAGTCCCATTTTAGTCAGTGGGGCTTACTCCTAGGAAAGTAAGGATAGGATTGCTGCTTTCTACTCGATACTACTGCTGGGAGGATGTACCGGTGCCCTGTGGCTTAAAGAGATGGTAGAGGTGATAAACAAGCTGCCCTGTCAGCTCCTGCTCTTGCTTTTGTAGAGAGCTGCATGTGGGTTGCTGCATAAGGCTCAAAGTGGCCACTTCCTGCTTATGCCACGCACAGCTGCTGCCTCTGCCCCGCAGCACACTTCAGATAGGCTCATCACACACCAGTGTGCTGCAGCACAGTGGTTGAAAACCTCTGGTTTACTGAAAGACAAAATATACTGCAGTGATATGGATGCAAAGATGCGTTTGTCAGATATATTAAGTGGACAGTAAAGTTGATATGTACACCCAGGGGATCTAGTTTGGTTGATGATACTTTTGCAAACTGATCATAATAAACTGCCCAGGCTTCCTTTTGAGCCTTTAGCAGCTGCTTATTCTTTGAGCAGTGCATAGCTTCTCAAACTGAACGTGAGAGGATTTGTAACACGTCCCTGCAGACCATATCATTATATTCCTTGGCCTTCTCATTCTTCTGAGGCCAACTGCTTTAGCCTACATTCATTTCATCCTGTCTCTAAGGAACTTGGGCACTATACAGTTTTAGCATATGTGCTCCACCGAGACAGCTGACATACCTTATTGTGCCAAGTACTAAACAAGGGGTTTTTTTTAGATTTCAATTTATACTGGTAGATTTCTATTAGCACAAATAAATTAGCACTCCAAATTTAGCCATGGTTTCTTAATATCAATGCCACTCACTACTCCAGTCATCATAATCAGGCATCCTTCCTCTTTCAAATACTTTGGAGAAAAAGGATCTTCATGGCTCTGGATCTTCAAAGTCCAAACCAATATATGGCCTACTTGTTCTAAAGGTCCAGTCAATATACATGGAAGAATACTCGGAAACCTTACATTGACAATTCTGTCTACTAACTGTTATGGACTAAAATGCTCATCCCATCAATGGTGGGAGCAACTCCTTTTGTTAATGCTCAACTATCTGTCTTTTCTCTCATTGATTTGCACATCAGGTGCAGTTAATGACCTGATCAATAACAGTTAACTTCTTTCCTTTCTATTTCAATGGAATTTCTTTCATCAGCATTATTGACCTTGCATCCATCCACAATACAGTAAGCAACTGTGCTATATTTCACAAGGAAAGGGGAAAAGAATTTCCCAGACATGAAGTTGAAATGTTACAAGCCCAAATACTACAGAATAACAGACCTGTACAACAACTTCTAGAAAAACTGTGATAGTTCCGAGATCAACTGTGTTATTATTTATAGGAAAGCATGAAGAGGACCCCTTCAATATTTATAAAGCCAAATTCCCCCACCATTTTCTGAACAAATCATTTGATACAGTGATGGGATTCAAAGAAATTAAGAACTGGTTCTATGCCCATCTGGCAGCCACTTTTAAATGGCTATTTTTAAACTTTATATGTCTTATCTCTTGTTAACAACCAGCTCTATAGAGTAGGTGCGAACTTGCTGGAGCCCACCACTGATATGATACCATTTCCATCAGTGATGGGATGCAAAGAAATTAACAACCGGTTCTCTGCCCATCTGGCAGCCACTTTTAAATGGCTATTTTCAAACTTTATATGTCCTATCTCTTGTTAACAACCGTTCTATAGAGTAGGTGCAAACCTGCTGGAGCCCACCATTGATTACCATACAGAGTTCTAGAGTAACTTAAACGCACCACTCCTGTTTAAATGGCTTGATCATGACAAGTGCCAAATTATCCTCTGTAAATAGACCATCAATTCTGAACAACTTGAATGCCAGTGCTGTTTCACAGTAGGGTCACTGTTGAAATCAATATGGTCATTCAAATGTTTTGAATCTATGGGCTATTACAAACTTAGTTGTGGCATCCTGCTGCCATACAGATAAAAGTGATTCTCTTCAGGTAGAAGTTGGTTTTCTCTAACCACTTCTACCTGAGTTTGTAAAATTTTAACATAACATCCATAGCCTATGTTTTTATTTCTCTTCTCTAGGTCTAAGAAGGACTCCATCCCTTCTTCTGTTTGGTCTCTTTACTCCTAGAGAGTGTTCTGTTGCTTCCTTTTCTCATATCCTCAAATATTTCACCTTGTAAGACTTTTACTTTTAAACTTTTATAAGATTTATACTCTTATTCCAAACTATCACTGTTTGGCCTTGACCCCCCATCAATCATTAATCAAAGAATATTTATATACCACTTCTCAATGAAAAGTTCACAAAGTGGTTTCATTTAGAGAAAATGAAATAACTAATGGCTCCCTGTTCCAAAAGCACTCACAATCTAAAAGAACATCAGCAGAAGCCATTATAAAAGACATTGTGGGGTGAGGATGGCCAGTTACTCTTCCCCTTCTAAATTAAAAGAGGAACACCACTTGAAAGAGTGCTTATTGCCCAGCTGGGAGAAGATCAGAGGATCCCTTTACATATTGATAAAACAGGCTCCGCTCTGCCTACTGCACATTGTATTTATTCACTCTGCAAAAAGGACGATAGCTCAGTAATAAAGCCCTTGCTTTACATACAGAAGGTCTTAAGTCCAATCACCGCGATCTCTGGACATGACTTAAAGAGACCCCTGTCTGGGCTGCTAGCAAAGCCCTAACAAGCTGGGCAGACCATTAATTTGACCCAATTGTGTTGTGTTATTCTGCCCTGCACTTCTCTTGCATGTGGAGATACATCTGGAAAAAAATCACTGCCAGGCAGTTTAGGATTTGTCTACCCATTCTTTGCATTGTTTCATTTTCTGGATAAAAAAGACTTGCATAGCTTGGAACCATAATTTAACTTGGCAGTGTAGAACCATGAACTTTTCCTTTCACAATCATGCCTTGGCTGATATTTCAGAATAATCTTTAGCACCATTCAGAAAGCTAAGAATAAAGCTCAAGGGGCTTTACAGCTTGAATAGGAAGGATTTTGTAAAAATTAGTTTCTAATTCCATACGTATATTAATGTTTTTTTCCTGCTCTTCATAAAGCTATACCTTTGTGCCTGATGAAGCAGTTGCTGATATTATACCAGATTGTTGGCAGATATACTGTTCATTTGAAAACAAATACTCTGAATGTTCTTTCCCTAAGTATATGTCATTGTAGGTGTTTTATTCTGGAACACTTGCTGCTCAGTAAGCTTTACAGAGTCTGACACATAAACCTGGAATTGATCCTGCTCTTTTTAATGCCTGTGTTTTCCCTAGTAGATGTAAAAATATTCTACTAAAGAGAATAAATTAAAAGTCATTTTATTTTCAACAGTCCATCAAAAGGGCTATGGATGGAACTGTTTCTGATCTGAATCTGAGATGGGTTGCAACAGTGCTATCACTGTACCTTCAACAATGCCTGCTCTCACCTGCTGGGAGGGAACTGAGTGCAGATGAGAAGGAGCTCTGGCTAGCACAGCCTCTGAGGTATACGGGTAAGGCGCAGCAGAAACCTTTGGGGTAAATGCAGCTTGTGGGAATGGACCCGCCCAGCATCTACATGCCTCATGGAAAGAGAGAAGGGGATACACCACAGCAGTTTGCTGGCCAGGCAGGACACAAATACAAATATGGTCTATCCTATGTGTAATTTGTGAAGTTGCATGTAGTGTACATCTCAGGATTTACAAACTACCATTCCTTTTAGATATGCATCTAAGGCAGCAGTTCCCAAACTCTCTTTGTAGATGATCAGGATGATCATACTGCTTCCAGGTCTTCCAGGACATTTTTACATTTACCTCTATCACACTAGCCTACATACCTGAGCTTGCATTGGCCTCTGGAGAGGCTGGGAGCCCTGTGGAGCCTTCCTCAGAGCTCCCCTCGAATACTACAAATAAGCAATCAGAAACCATTCCCAGTTTGCAGTGACAGTTTGCTGTTGGGTACAGCAGTTGCCATGTTGGTGCTGCTGTTCCTTCAGCAGCTCCAGGGATTGAGTTTGGGTGGCCCAACCCCAATTCTATGCATGTCTACTCAGAAGTATTGATTAGAATTAGTAAGTGATTAAACATGTCTAGGGACATGTCTACTCAGTAGTAATGCCCATTCTAATCAAAGGGTATCGGGCACTGAGGCTGCCTTCCTTTCCACAGTTTTCTGGGAGTAATCCCCATTGACTATTATGGGCTACTGCTGTTTGTAGGAAGGCATAGGATTGGGCTCTGAGGCTGCAATTCTAGTCACATTTTCCTGGGAGTAAACCCATTAACTATAATGTGGCTTACTTCTGCATAGACATGAATAGTTTGGGCTCTCTTCCCCCACCCCAGATGGAACCTGCACTAGTTTCAGTCAGGTCTTTCCACCGCCACCAGGGTGACCATCTGCCCCCCTTTTCCAGGACATGTCCTGGATTTCAGCCTTGTGCCCTGGAAAAATTTCAATGTTTTCCTTTTCCTTGGTAACAGGCAGCATGTAGTCTTTGGGATTGGACCCTATTTCTTTAATTCATGATTTGCATGTAATAACGAAATTAATTTATTAATCAAGGCTGCAATCCTATCCATACTTTCCTGAGAGTAAGCCCCACTGAACACAGTAGGACTTACTTCTGTGTAGATATGCTTAGGATTGTGCTCTAAGTAATTTAAATGTACCGTACTTATTGTCTTATAATAATTCAATGTAATGTAAAAAAACTGGTGGTGTGCCTCAACCTTTTTAGTATGCCTCAAGGTGTGCCCTGAAATAAAAAATGTTGAAAATCCCTGGGCTAGCCTATCTACACTGGGCTGGTGTAGGTAGGCTAGCCTAATTCCAAGATAGGCCAGCCTCCCTAACCAGAAAAAGCTTGGACTGACATACGTTCAAGGCATTGTTTCCAGGGCAGACATGCCCCCCATATCTCCTCAGAGTTAGGCCACCTCAGGAGCAGGCATAAATCTGAGGAGACCCATAGGAGCAAAAAATGTATGCAAAAGAAAAGGTTCTGGCCTAATTATCATTCCTGCCTCTCAAACTCAGGATATGGCACAGCAACACCACCCCACCTCAGGATATAGCACAACTACACCTGCCCAGTGAGCATGCTGCCCTTGTGCTGCAGCAGTTAAGCCTAACCCTAGCTCTGTGGATTTGGCTTGTCAGCTCAGGATACGGCCTACTTAGGCCAGTTTAGCTGGACCATTCTCTAAGTCAGGATTGCACCCTTTCTCACTTAGATTATAATTCACTTAACCAAAGCTTTTAACGCTGAAAACTCTTGCCAGCACGCTAAAAAAACAGGACTATAAACTTACTCATTTTATTGTCATTTATTATTTTGGAGCAATACATATAATTATTAAGAAATCACTTCATAATGGCAGTTGGTACAGGGGAGGAACATGAATACAATTATAATGTTTCACAATAATTTCACAGAAAACAAATTAAGACAAGTGAAACAAAATTACTATGATGGAAAAAAAATAAAAAAGAACAAGTCTTAGGGCAAACATTAAAGTTTGTCAAGAGGTGTGAAGGCCTATTTATTTCACTCAGGTAAGGATTTGCAAAAAGTAATTTTAGCCTGAGCCATCCTCTTCATGAAACAGACAAGTCTGCATCCTAAGGCAGCATTTTATTAATTGGGTTAATAATGAGTCACTGTGCCTTCCACATGTGCTGCTTTTTACTATGAAAAATAGCTACCCAAGGTGACAGCTGCAGCAAGAGAGTATGTGTGCTACAATTATAGCTGGGCTGCTTCTCTTGAAGGTAGAGGTTTTGTCAATTTCAGCTCTCATAGTGTGGCTGCTGAAAAATGTGCAACATAAATGAATGTACTGTAGTGTACTCTGCCATGGTAGCAATAGCTTGTAAATGCCTGTGCATAACCAGCCAGTATAAGGCCCAGGTGTACACTAGAGGGGTAATAGAGACCTCAGAGATGTAACCCAGGTCCCTTTTGCAGAGGGGTAAGCAGTTATTTGCATCTTTCTGTGGTGAATGCTTCAAGACCCCCAGGTGCTGGGATTAAAGGCTTGCGTTCCTTGACTGAGATCTCAGGCATCACTGTTCCAGTGGGACCATTAGTTCAACTCTGGCATTTTAATTTAACCCAAAGAGTACTGTGGTTAATGAAAATATTCCCCCGGCCTTGGATTATTGTGCATATCAACCAAACAACCTCGGGCTCAGAAAATACAGCTTGAATAATAATAAGATTTTAAGAGCTTTAATCTAGGCAATGATTAAGATGTGTCTTGCCAACCAGCACCTTCATAATTGTCTCAATTTCCTTTTGGTTTTGTTTTTATTTGCCTGATAGAAGGATTGGAGGACAAAACTATTATATGGATGAGACTCTTTGCTAGCTATAGAAAAAGAGCATGGGGATGGAAAACAATATGGACTTTGAAGCTTTGTATATAATGTGCCATGGATTATGCATGGAGCTTTGGCTAAGTTAGATACCATTCTAGAGATTTAAGACAATCCTCCATGCCCTTCAGAGGAACACCCTTAATTCCCGAGTCTTTGTTAGGTGACATTCTCTGATTTTGCTAGCCCCAAAAGGAACCAGTTTATCAAATATTATACTGGGAAGGAAAAATGGCTGTTTTTCATAATTGAAACAGCCTATCAATTTTTATAGCTTAATTTTGGATCTTTGAACAGAAGTGCTGTTCTCCACCGGAAGGGGAGAACATGCAGTTCTTTAATACAAGCAGTTACCCTAGAGGACAATGATAGCCAGCCTATAATATATAATTAAGATACATTTTTCAAATAGAACTGAGCAGTAAAAGGGAGTTCTGCTTAATTTGCATTTCACTGAACAAAATGCAATGTGGGATGTAAAGGAAAGTTCTCTTTGGTTTAGCAAATTCTTTTATGCTGTGTTTTTGGTGCTGTTCATTCATTATGAGGCATTTGTAACAAATGCCACAGTAATATCAGTGCAAAGTTAACAGGGTTTACAGAAGTGAATTGTTAAAGCTGGGAACATTTGTGATTTGGCTTTGTGACAGTGCCCCTTTCCCCAGGTAAGCACATGTAAACAAATCTTAGAGAAAAATTAAGGGCCATGTTTATTTTTGTCATTTTGTTTGCAGAAAGTGAGTATGGGCTTCCTGCAAGACCCTTGAGCACCTGTTTGCATGTAACCAAACCTGGTTGAGTAACACAATCACATGTGCAGGAGGGAGCATCACAACTTAGCTCCAGGCTCATATGCATGATACTTTTTTCAAGTTTCTCATGTCTCTTACAGTTACAGACCCTTGTTCTCCGCTACAGGGTCAATACAACTGGATAAAGTGCATAAACATCTGAGAAATTGCTATATGAAGCCTGGAACACTTTCTCCATTTGTTCTCTGTAGGAAAATTGGGACCAGGTTGAAGAGAACATCTGAGCATTGTCACAGAAATTCTTACTTCATGTCAGTCATGTTCTATTTAGTGCAGCAAAGAGAAGAACAGTCCGTCCTTTCAGAAAAAGGGCTAATTTCTGACACTGGATTGCATCAAAAGAAAGTTAAACATGAGTAAGCAGCATTGAAATCAATAGGACAAGTTAATTATGACTAACCAAAGTTCAATTAATTTCAGTGAGATTTGTCCAATGAAAATTAGTCGTGATGGAAAAACATGTCAGAATGAAAATCAGTATGGATTTTGCAAGACAGATTTCTAAACAAAAGACTACAGTTGTTAACAGCAGCACACACATACCTTCTTTTCAATGGCCAGATAGGTTTTGCACTCCAGTGATACAATTTCAGTTGGATGTCAACATTTGCAACAGAATCAGTCCACAGAGTTGACCTATTTTCTCACAAGCATTGCCTTAAATTCTTCAAGCATAGATACAATGGCATATCTCCTTTTAAGGGCATCCCAGTATGATTCTGGCTCACATGGGAAACGATAGGAAGGAGTGATTGGTTTGGAGCCCAGGAGAATATCTGCCTCCTTCTGGCCCCTGCTGTTTACTCTCCATCAACAGCCTGTTGTCCAAAACTTTGGCGCATTTGTGCACTGCATTTTGGAACACTGTTGCAATTTTGTACACATGTGATGTTATCCCATTAAAAATACATCAGAGGAAACTGCTCACAAAAAGGCCACTGTAGCACAGTACACAGAAATAAAAAGGCACCCGCTAGCAATTCAGTGTGTCCTCTGCAACAGTACCATGTTTTGCCACTTATTGAGCACTGTATATTTTTGCCCTTATTCATAATTTGAATAA
The DNA here is from genome assembly GCA_030015325.1 of Cryptoblepharus egeriae. Lineage (NCBI taxonomy): Eukaryota > Metazoa > Chordata > Lepidosauria > Squamata > Scincidae > Cryptoblepharus > Cryptoblepharus egeriae. The sequence continues at coordinate 67,199,654 of JAREYC010000002.1, read as the reverse complement.
TTGCCATTTGTTTTTTATCCTTTATCTTTTCACTCCTTTGAAAACCGGTCACATTCCACAGTGGAATTTCAGTGATGAACAGTGAAATGAAGCCTCCTCTGGCAATTGGATATTTTGGCTTAGTGAGCTCCTTCTGTTTGCGAGAGAAATAGGCCTCCCTAGAGAGCATTGGGGGCAATGAAGAAATAAAGTGACAGATGAGTTTGTATAAGAGTGCGTTAAAAAAATTCACCCGTTTTAGTTAGGAGTCGTCTTTGTGGGAAGCAGAACCCTGAATGGCTCACAAGTAGCTTGACTGTTATATTTGTTTAAATTACTTTACAAATCCACACTTCTTTTAAAAAGTGTTTATTTCCCTGAGGAGACAAGCAAAGCGTTCTGTCTTACAAGCTGAGTGTGCCAGCCTGTAACAGGATTAAATGAGGCTTTTCCATGAGACTGAAGTATGAAAAATGCCCTTAGCAGGAGGTCAGGATGCAAGGAAAGTACTCTGGAGAAATCAGGCTGACCAGAGGGCAACAGTATTAAACACTGCCAGAAGACCTGTGCTTTTTTTCCGAGCTGCTTATGGGAGTCAGAAGTCTGTAAAACCCTTGGGAAGTGAGTGAAATCCTCTTGAAATTTTTCTGCCCAGGCACTGCCAGGTCTGTTTGACTATAAGTTGGTTCAAGGAAAGTTGTGAGATGATTGGGCTGAAGTAATATCTCTGAATAGGCGTCCAATCACAATTGAGCAAATGTGACATTCTGATTGGCAGCTGAATGGTTATTGTTTCCTATATCCTATAACAATGGTTATTGTTTCCTATATATATTGTTTCCCACATTGTTTACTATATAAGCAGTCTAAATTCTGAGGTTTTGAAGGTGGTTGATTGCTGGAGATATTGCTGGACCTAACACTGAAAATGAGACTGTGGACTAACCTACTCACAGGTTTCTGGACTCTGACTTTGTTTTGGTTGCTGTGCTGTGAGACTTATTGTATATGACCTGGACTAACTTGGATTATCCTGTTTGTGTGTTAATACAGTTGATACATATAACTCTGTTGTGTTTGTCTCCTCTCTTGTGCCCAGTACCAGTTACAGGATACCTACCAGTTTTTATCCCTAACAAAATCTAGTCTTCATTTGATAGTTTGCACCAACAGAATACTAGTTAGTAAAGAATCAGTCCATTCACAATCATACTTCATGTTCAGCTCTGCTTGTTATTTCAATTGGCTGTTATATTTCCTCACTGGTTTGATTGCCGGAGATAACAGAAAGTTAAGTGTTAGAAGTATCTTGGAGGTCATCTAATCTAACCCACTTCTAATACTACTACAGTATTCCTATTAGGTGACTCTCCAGCCTCTGCTTGAAAACCTGAAATGAGTGGACACGCACAACTGCACACAGCAGACTATTTTTGTGACGGGCAACTCTTAGGACATTTTCTCCTACCCCATGCCAGTCTAAGGGCACAATGCAGAGTTAGGGCAGTGAGGAGTGCTCCAGCTGGGTTGCCCCAACCATTCTGAATCCAGAACAGAAGATTATGCTGCATACAGAGAGCCAGGAAGCCTGGGCTGCCCTAACTGCTTCAGCTTATGCTCAGTAGGCACCAAATCAGTGACACCTGAGGAGGGCTTGCTCCTGAGAAGACCCCCTCAGTTCACACTGAACAAGGAACAGCTGTGGTGCCTGCCTTATAAGGAGTCCCAGTACTGTCTACAGAGAAATACAAGGGTAAACTTGTAGTGACCTGCTGTATCCCAGGTTAGTGGGCTGCCGTAGTTGTGCCATATCCTGAAGTTGAGAGGCAGGGCTTGCAGCTAGGCTGGCCAAGAACTCAGATATTTTGTTAACATTGCCATTCGTACTCTGCCTTATCATGGACCCTTTATGGGTCTACACATGGTTATATCTGCTCCTGAGGTGATATAACTATGAGGAGATGGCATTTTTGCCCTGGAAACAGGCTCTGTTCCAGAGTAGCTGCTCTGCCCTAGGCAATGCTAAACATCCCCTCAACATGCCTCTTGTGAACTGCCTAGGCTGGCACAGCTAGGGCAGCCCAGGTCCACCTTTCTTGGGGCAGCTTATGTTGCCTTAGGCTGCCCAAGCCTTTTCCAGAATAACTAGGATGGCCCACCTTGCAGTTAGGTCAACCCAGTGATAGATAGGGTGCACTCCCAAGTGCACTTCTGGATTGTGCCCTAAATCTCCTTCCATGTCACTACTGCCTTCAGGAGGCATACCCTACAATCCAGAGTAACTTCGGGAAGATGTAAGGCACTTACTCTGGATTGCTCTATGCATTTCCCATAGGTTTCCCATAGGTAGCACCTTAACTATGTCAGTGTAAAAAGTCCTATAGTTACTCTGGATTGTAGTCACAGAGCCATAGCCATAGTTCACTTGTTCGCTGTCTTCTGAGTGACAACCCTTCAGACACTTAAAGATAGTTATCTCTCCACTTAAGTCTCCTCCTCTTCGGGTTAAATATTTGAAGATCTTTTAACTGTTCTTTATGGGATTTGATGTCCAGATGCCTCACCACCTTTGCTCTCATTTGAACCTATTCAAGCTTATCCCAGTCAGGCTTTTCCCATCTTCTTCTTGCGTCTCTGATTTTTTTAGGGGGTACCTACATGCAGAACTTTACATCAGAATCCATTGAACTACATCAGTAAAACCTTGGACTGAGAGTAACTTGGATTGAGAGTGTTTTGCAGGACAAGCAAACACCTCTAATAAATTTTGACTTGATATACAAGCAATATCTTGATAAACAAGTGAAAAATAGTTCCAGCTGGGATATGGCTGGTTTCTGCACCATCCACCTTCTTGTTCATTTTCCTTGCAATAGTCAGGTTGAATGCAGAGAAGGCAGTGAATTGGAGGAAGCAGGAAGGCAAACCTGGACATTTTGCAGCCTACCCAGTGAACTGCTCAAAACTGTTGCTTCCTGTCCTATTGCAGGACTATTCTAGATAAGCACTAAGGACAATGTTTTTGAGGTTCTTGCTTGTAAACAAGAAGGCTGAGAAATTATTTCTCAGTATTTGTATCTTCAGTGTTTTTTCACTGAGACTGTTTTAGTTCCCTCCCACCAATCCAAGTAAATTTATGCCAGGTTTTTCTACATATGCAGATTTTGTGTTAATTTTCACAGATTAGGATTGTAAATCAGCAAGTATGTCCACATGAAGGTCAGCCGCAGGGTGTCTAAATGTTGAGAGGTTTAGATACTAGACTGAATCCCTTCTCTTTGTGCCCAGGAGATATTCAGTGACTTTACCAAAGCTATCAAATGTGAAAATCAGTTTTCTTATCAAACAAGAACAGAAAGACAAAGTGCTTCCCATACGAAGCGTGAAGTTAATCTGTCTGGCACTGCCCCCTTCAGGGATTATTGTACCAATGAGAATTATTCAGGAGTCCCAATCGCCAAAGACAAATACTAGAATTTTACAACAGGCCCCTTGGCAGTTATCTAATGAATATCTCTAGTTAGATAAAATGGTAATGGAAAGTGACCCTCTGAAGTATTATGATGGAATGTATAAAGTACTGCTACAATGCAGTATTAGTGAGCATGATTTTACAGTCGTGTTGCAGTGACCTTAGATATTACATCACAAAATACATTGATGCAACTACCTACTGAGTTTTTCCCAGTTACCCTTGGGAAAGCTCAAACATCTGTTTCTTGCTTAGGAGGTACCACTGTATAATAAAGAATGAATACCAGAGAGAGAGAGAGAGAGAGAGAGAGAGAGAGAGAGATTTCTGCTCACAAGCTACTTCTGGTATTAGATGCGTAAGAATGAGACTGCTGCACCCTCAGAGGTACGTTGGGTTTAGAAGCCACACTTCCACCCTTTATACGGAGCTAATCAAGCAAAAGTATCATCAAAGGAAAAAATGGGAAAGCGAGAAAGGTGATTAGATACTACAATGATGGCAGGCTGCAAAAGCTGATAGCTGTCTGGGGGAAGAACAAATACAATGTCTTCAGCTAGTTCAGAACAGCAATAAAGGAAATCTCAATGAGATATAATTGTGTTGCTAATTGCATTGTTCCTCATGGTAGCAACATGGAGCTCTGGAACACAATATATCCAGGATAAAGCAAATGACTTGGATAGGGGCCAAATGAAGACAGTCTCGCCATAATGCATTCCCTTTTATTCTGCCACATTTATTTGATATAACATTTCTTTTCTGAGTACTGTGAAGTAACTCACAAATGACCTGACCTTCTCGCATGACTGCTTTGGGATTAGTGGCCTAGCTTGGGGGGAGCGGGCAGAGCACTCAATCTTTAAGGGAGCCTCCCAATAGTAGGCAAAGGACCCTGGCATATCTGCAGTGGCGTGTCTTGTGGATAGGAATGGGTCTTGAAGGATGTGATTCCTCTTGAAAGTTCCACTGCATCCAAAATGATAATAAGGTGAACTTTTTAACAGAATAAACCAGTGTTTAGACCCCAACCATACCACTTCACATGGTCCACTTATTGGAAGTACCACTCACTTATTGGAAGTGAATGGTGATGATGGAAGTAAATGGTGATACTTCCATTTATCACTGGAAGTAAATGGTGATGATGCCAGATGCAACTGCCAATAATAATTAGACTGGGCAGCCAGACTCAACACAACATCAGTATGAGGCATTAGGCACTTTTTCTAGTGCATGACAAGAAAATGCTGAGCCTGCTGAGCCAAGCCTTCTACTGCCGCTTGTTGCATAACATTGCTAGTCTTGCTTCCAGGTGGCAGGGATTTGGGGTCCACATGTACCACCAGTTATCATCTCAAATACCACTGATGATATAAAGTACTACTCGTTGAGAAACACTTCTGTAAACTTCTGTTTATATAGTCAAGGGAAGTAAAGGAGGTTAAAGGGCAGCTCTCATTCTATGCATGCACCCTCAGATCATTTTAAGAGCACTTCTTTATATCTGACCACATGCCATGTTCCTATGACCTATGACCATGACCAAGCCATGACCACAGCAGTGTTCCTATTGGTGGTTTCCTGGAAATGACAACCCAGGTGAGGAAAGCATTCCTCATTATACTTGTCAAGGTACTTGGGACTAAGAGGAAGCTGAAAATACATTCTAAAAGGATGAGCCCTTCCTGTGGCTATAATATGCATTCCCATCCAGTAAATAGCTGCCTTTGCAAATTAGGATGACATCTAAGATCCTCAAAATGCCCCTGAGCTGCCTGTCCCTCTCATTTTCTTTCTTGCCCATTAAGGCAGAAGTTAAGCATTTCTAAAATGCTGTGAAGAAAGGAAGGCCACACAAGGCTAGTAGCAAATTGCAGGGTGTCTACATGACCTTAACGGTTTACTGCTGTGCTTTGCTTTTCATCTCAGATGTGGGTATCATCCTCCCAGGGATGATGCCAGATGATAGAAGTGACTGCTTAAAGACAGAACTGTAGGGAAGAATGAAATTGCCGCCTGTTCACATATCTGTTGTAAGCCTGTGCAGATGGAGGTTTGTATTTTAAATACATGAGTTAGATATATAGTGTCACCCATTCACAGTTATTTTATAGAGGGCTGCAGTGGATCAGGGGTTAGAAATCTGCTTGACTAGAATTCCACTCAGCAGTTCAAGACCCAAGTAGTGCCAAATGGGGTGAACGCCTATCCTCAGCCCAGCTCCTGCCAACCTAGCAGTTCAAAAGCATGCAAATGCAACATGTGGGAAAGGCAACAGTTCCCTCTGACAGGCCAGCCAGGTTTCCCCAAGTCGCATCCATCATGGATTGGATGAAATTGCAAACCACAACAAACAAGACACCATACGGTACAAACGCTGAAGAAGTTGCCATTTTACCCATTCACGGATTTTATGACTATTCAGATTTCAGGAACTCCATCCTAAGAACTCCATCCTAAGAAATCCATCCTATTATTGGAAGAGTTTTTTTCTATATATTTTCATAAAGGCAAAACTTGTAAATTTCAGTCAATGATTCGGTTTCAAAAAGACGTTTGGGAGGAAACTGAACCTTTAATAATCTAAGGGCGCAATCCAGAGTAACTACATGGAGTCTTTGCTCCGGTGTAAGAACAATTTGCTCTGGATTGCAATATGAATTTCCCATGGGTTTTTACTAGGTAGTGCAGTAGCTACGGGTACACGTAATGTCTCTTACGTGCTCCCGTAGTTACTCTGGATTGTAGGGAAAGACAGAGATATAACTAGGGCAGTTCCTGAGGGACAATTGTTCAGGCATTATATTGAGGGGCACATGATTTCCCCTATGTCCTAGTTTTGAAGGAGTTGCTGGTACCTTGGCACCCAACCCATCTTCTGTGGAGGCTCCCTTTTGAAGGAGAAGGAATGGGGGTATAAAGTCACAGTAGCAAGCACTCCCTTATCTGAGAGAACCCAGAAATGAAATCACAACATCATATGATGTTGTGACATCATGAGCCCAAGTGTTGGGAGCAGTGCATTACACACACCTCTGATCAAAAAACATGCAAGTTGCATTGAAATATAATTTATTCCAATATTATTTTGCTTGTCATACTCTGAAAACTGAAGCTGCTGTGTAAGAGGATATAAAGGTGTTTAAAGGCCTTTTCCAATACTTCATGGATCCACTAAATTAACATGGCCAGATATTTGTGTTTCTGTGTGAATGCTGTAAGCTCCCTGGTGTTTCACTCATTTTGCCCCACTGACACAATAAATAGTGGGTTGTCCCTAATCATCTATGCTAAAAGATGACACAGTGGGATTAGTTGTGCAGAATGGGAGCAGTCACATGAATTTCATGAGTAAAAGAAGCCTAAACAAATCAAGTTTATGTATTTTTGATTTGCCAGATGTGCTGAGGCATCTACAGCATTTGCATATATGGCATAATTAGATAATTATCCATAAAATAATGCTATGAAACCTCTGCAGGATTTTATGTCAAAATTACATTATTTTGTAATCTTAGATTCCTCTCTCTCTCTTTGCTGTCTGTTCTAGTGTCTTTTGCTTTATTATATGGCTTATAAATTATATTCTCATTCATTCATTTATTCTTACATCTTATATCTTTTGTTAAATCTCAAGATTTTGAACAAGCACATTTCCACTTTCTCTTTATATAAATACAGAAATCCAAGGATAATAAGTTGAACTTGTAAAGACTAAAATATTTTGATTATGGTATATTTACATCTCCACCTTTTTCCTTCAGACTGCCAAGTCTACTAAAAATAAATAAATAAAATAAAAATCTGAATGGCCAGATAGTCAAACTGTGGAACCATGAAAAGGTCATTTTACAGAATGTATAATATATTTAGTGCATATTATGTAGCTGTCTTCCTCAGAATTTATGGAGGGATTAAAAACCTCTACCCATTGTGACAAAGATCATAATGGGAACTGAAAATGCCACAACATAAATTGATTTTGTGTTAATGATTGTGACAAGAATGGGAAATAAATTGATGCAAACATTACCTTTTACATTTAAACCTCCTCTCGAGACATTATGTAAATGTAATTGCATGGCCTGCTTCACATCAATCCAAGCACTGAATATGTGTTTAACTGGTGTTGCTCTTACCTTAGATCCAGAGAGATACACTTTTTAACGTTCTCACTCTCTACTGGCTTTATTGAATCAAAACAAACAATTGAAAGTTTGTTTCATTGTAATTGAGTTCTTATGCTTATAGCCAGTGTATGATGGGAAAATGGTAAAATAATAAAGATACAGTTAAACAGCTGTAATGTTTAACTTGCACTTTCAGGGAATATCCTCAGGCTCAATAAAGCCCATTCTCCTCTAGCCCACTATAGGCACAGGTACATATACAGCCATTTGAAAGGACTGCTCCAGGCATGTGTAGAATCAGTACACTGTGGCATTTTAGGGTTCATGTCTTCAGTGTTCATGACTTCCCTATTATCTCTGGCATCAGGTTACTCAGCCTCCAGTCTTAAGTAACTAGCATCATACTGAGAACATGGGCTGTATGGAAGACTTGAATCACATTCCCATTTCTCTGACTGGCCTGCTGCACTTCCTGGCTGAACACCAAACTGAGTAAGGAAAATCAATCTCTGTCAATCCTTATGGAAGTCCCTCAAAATGTATATACTGTACTGAGAGACAGAATAATCTTCTCTCTCTTGAACAATAACAGAAGAAAACAAAAGGGCTTCCTCTTAAGAATTTCAACTGACATGGACCTATCATTAACACAAACATCTTCCAAGAGACAAATGGTGGTTGAATTAAAGAGTGGTGAAGATGTATAAAATGTATACACTTTAATCATGCAACTGTCCAGCATGGACACTGTCAAACTTCACCTGCAAGTCCCTCTTTCAATTTCTAATTTTCAGCAAAGAAATTAAATTACAGAAATGGAAACTTGGTACAGAAAAAAGTGTCATTTGCGTGAAAAGTAGCCACGCTTGAAGATTTTCCCTGTATCTGAATTTCAGCATGACTTCCTCGAACTAAAAACCGCTAAACCAAATGAACTGGTATTAAATTATCTTGACAATGAAAAAGTATAAAGCTACAGTTAAGTGTTTGGCTGGCTGTGCTAATTGGACATCTTTATGAAGGAAAATAAAATGAGATAATGAGCTTGTTGAGGAATAAGTAGTAATATAGCTCTATTATAGTGTACGCAAAGCTTTTGCCATCCATGTTTTTTGATAGCCATAAGCCAACATGAAGTATGTTTGAAGCTGCCATGTCTCTGAAATATTGGTCAACCTAGCCCAATACTTTCATCTCCTACTTGTAGTGGCTCTAGGGATCAGGCAAATTTTTTAACTGATGCCAAAAACTGAACCTGGATTTCTTGCATGCACTGTAAGACATGTGCTCCATTACAGTTCTGGCACATATTTTTCTCTCTCATTTCCATTTCAGGTACAAAGCTGCACCACCTGGCAATGCCCCTGCCCCATGCATCATCCCACCTGTGCACCATCCCCCATGCACCAGACACTCCTGTTCATCAGAAATTAAATGCAGCCAGAAGAAATATATTCCCCAAATTTCATGCTTCTATGTCCAGGGGTTGTGGCTGGATGTTGATCAGTCAGTCTTCAATGCTAAGTATAGGGATGAAAACGCATTGCACTCCTTTTCATCCCCTTATGGGTTAAATTTCTAACAATCAGATTTTAGTGGGTGCTCATGTCATAGAAGGAATACCCCCCTCCAAAAAAAATGTCATGCTTCTAGGTGCAAGGGTTGAGGCAGGGCTTTGATCAGTCAGCAATTCTTCAATGTAAATTATAGGGACAAAAACATGTTGCATCTCTTTTCACCACCTTGTTTGAATTTCCAAAAACAGGTTCACAGTGGGTGCCTCCATCACAGAGGGAATACCCTCCCCAAATTTCACGCTTCTAGGTCTGGCAGTTTTGGCTGGGCGTTGATCAGTCAGTCAATGAACTTTCAATTTTAAATACTGTATGTAGACGAATAGATATCATATCCTAAAATGTGTTATACTAACTGTGTGTACATTTTCAACAACAGAAATATAAATTATCTACTCACTGAACCCATAATTCACTTGACCCATTTCTCCAGTTTTGTCCAGGCCAGCATTGCACAGACTGAAAAAAATACTTTCCTGGTCTGAACAATCTTGTTTGCCAATCTGCAAGTTTTTCTCCGGTTGAACAAAAATTAGGAGTTGTTCCCAGAATGAAAACTGGTAATTTTGTTGTATAGGGAATTTGGTTTATTTTCCTCTCCATCCCTTACTTTTGTTTGAAACCTATTTCATACACTAACCCTCGTCAAAGAATTGGACTCAGAGCTGCTTTGTAATTAGGAATAAACAATCCAGTGTTATAACAACTCTCACAGCAGTAGTTGTGTTAATCTGTCAAAAAAAAAATGTATCCTGAAATACATAAGGTCCTTCTTCTCTAAAGTTCTTATAGTGTCTCTTTTTGTTTTTGTTTTTTCCCAAACTGGTACATCAATACATTATTACTTTTTTTTTTTTTTGCATTTGTATGAAGCAGATTCACATATCCCAAGGGTGGAAGTACGTTTAATTAATTATTTCTTAGTTAAAGCTGGGCAATTGCATCTTATTATTTCAAACCATTCATCTGATTGCCAAGGTATTCTATTTTTATCTCTTGTTGCTTTTCCAAGTAGATAATTAATTGGTAATGTCAATGAAAGACTTAGTTCTAATATTTTATTTTGTGATTATTTGTTGTTCCGTTTTTCATATACTGATGAATATGATAAAAGAGTAGCTTTGTCATAAAATGCTGGCATATTTGATGCCGCAGTCTCATCTGACAAGTAAACAGGACACCTGATTTATAGTATCCCATGTGGAACTTGCAATGATTGGACTTATAACGATTATAAGACATTTACAACTTAGACACAAGGAAGACAGGTGCATATTTTACATAATCTCCTGCTAACTGGGCAGGGAGATTTCTTTTTAAAGAGTTGCTTCTGTTATTTTTAGTAAAGAGAAAACAAATCATTCCATCTTTATGTGGCTCCATAATACAGAGATGCAGCTGTGCAGATGCCAGCCTGTGCTAGATGATCCCACATGGCCTCTTGGAATAGGGTTCCCATACATCCTGAAAAACAGGGACAATCCTGAATTTTTTTTATTGTGTTCACATACTGGCAAATGGAACAGGGGGTCCTGTCCCGATTTTGTGGAAGAGCATTATGGCAACTCTATCTTGGAAGCAACTGGAAGTGCCTTTTAGTTGTGTCCATGAAGTATTATGGGGCATTTGGAAGTTGCGTTTGGTTTCCCAAAGGCACATGGAAGGCAAGTCTGGTTTTTCACCAAACAGGAATTGCCTTTTCAAAGGCTCCAGCAGGCCTTCTGAGACACCAAGAGGCTGTACATGACTTCCTCGTATATTAGAAAGTTTAGTGGAGGCTTCTGAAAGGCACTTCTTGTTTTGAGAGCAGGGCCTCTCCATGGATTTGATTATCTGCTGAAATTGGCACAGGGTCCAGGAATGGCTCCTGCAGAGATACCAAAAGCCTTCTATATCCCTTACTCCTGTATGTTCAGGTGGCAGTGGTAGCTCAGAGAGTACCTTTATCTCATTCATGGAGAGGTTTGATCTCTCCAAAATAACAAATGTTCTGATGTAACCAAGGCTGGATTTCTATACAGTGGTTCTCAAAGTGAGGGTCAGACTCCCAGGGGAGGTCATGACTTTATTTTGGGGATCTGTAGAAATTTGGGTACCACCATCTTGGAATGGGGACACTCAGGCTGCAATCCATACTTTCCTGGGAATAAATCTCATTAAAGACAGTTGGACTTATCTCTGAGTAGACATGGAGGAGTTCTAGCATTCCAGTGATGGCATTTCCTGCTAGATATGGCCATTACATTATTTCCAGATTGATAAGATCACTTCCGAGGGGGATCCCGTACACACATTGGCATTCTCAGAAGGGGGCCCCAGGCTGAAATGCACAAGAACCACTGCTGTGACATGTTTTGGGTGCAGCAGCCCCTTGAAGAACATTCAGAAATGTTCATTGGCACACTGGCAGCTATGCATGTCCTATCTGGGAGTCATTTTATAGGGTATATAATTCCAGTGCTTCCTCCTTTCCACTGGCTTTTTAGTTTGTTTTGTGCTCAGTTCAATGTTCTGTTATTGACCTTGCAAATAATTTGTCATTAGCAGAGATTCAAGGGCTAAATATACAAATAATTCTATTAAAAAGCTCCTCCTTGGCACTTTCTTTTGCTATAAAATCTGGGAGCAAAGCTGTGGAAAGTGTACTGTAGAGAAACTTCCCTGAGAAAGTGCAAGTAAAGTCTTATCAGTCATATTCAGAATTGCTGAATCCTGGCAAATAATTAAAAACTAGCTACTCATTTAAAATTTTGAGGACCCCAATACAGAAAATAGGGAGCCTTACTGATGTCTTTCAGCAGAATTTTCCTTTCATGCAGTTACTATTCGTTTGCACTGGATTTGTGAAAGTGGAATGTGAGAGAAGTGTTGCTGTTCGGCTCAAATATTAATAGCCTAAGTATGGAGCAACTTTAAATGCTTCCAAATATGCAAAATGTGGAACAGTATGCTAATGAATAAATTGAGGTCATATAAAGAAATTTAAGAGGGAATGGTATTTGACACCAGAAATGTATTCAGGAAGTATCCCACTTGTGTTTAATGGGATGGAACAGTGCCAAAGGAAAACATTAGACAAGACTTTTTCATTATGCAAATTGATGGTGGGTGTTTTGAATGGCTCTGTTTAAGGTGTCTTCCTTGTTTCTCCAAAAAGGTATTCTTGGCTTTATATTATACATGAACTTTTCTGCAGTAATGAAAACATATAGGTTTTGATTTTGTCTTATATTTTTTGTCCCATTTTTTTTCTTTTGGACTGATTGTATCATATAATTGACTATGAGACCACTAAGGGTCCACATTCAGAATATTTGTTTCAGCTGTAAGAATGCTAGGATTGGCAACTGCCACAGAGCGTGCATACAAATATCACTATCTCCAGGAAAGGTGTTGGGTTTTTCCCCCATGGGACAAGCTCTATTTCTCTCACCCTTCGCTGCTCTGCTGACACACATATTTGACTTTAGCTGGAGTGTGAATTTTCACACTCCCAACAATCCTTTGGACGAGCTTTTTAAAACATTTCTTTTGGGCAGCTGACAAGTATACCCATTTAAATGTTTGTTCAGTACCACTTTCCCCTCTGGCTTTTTAAAACAAAAGAATTTTTTTTAAAATTGAAACTGCTGCTCTTTTCAGGAGTGTAGTTTCTTTATTTCTGCAAAGATAAATGAGGAGAGAGATGTCTTTATGACCATCACAACAACTAGTCAATCAGTACTGTGGATAACTGATTTTTGGGAACGAGAATGACTAGTTGCTTCTGAGCTCTGTCTAGTTTGCCAGTCTGCCCTGAACATTATGACTGGTGAGCCACAGAGGGCTCACACTATGCACACCTGTATGCTATCTTACGCTGTTTCCTCATGGACATGAGAATCCATGGATCAGTTAAAGGTGGATTCTACTCTGACACATACCCTACAATCCAGAGTAACTACGGGAGCACGTAAGAGACTTTACGTGTACCCATAGTTACTGCACCACCTAGTGAAAACCTATGGGAAATTGATTTTGCAATCCAGAGCAAATTGTTCTTACACCGGAGCAAGGACTCCCCGTAGTTACTCAGGATTGCGCCCATAATCTACCACTTATAATAATAATAATAATACCACCATTACCATTGGTAGGCATTTTCGTTGTTCCTGATGTTTAGTTGTTAAGTCATGTCCAACTCTCCGTGATCCCATGGACTGCAGCACACCAGGCCACCCTATTCTCCACTAGCTTCCAAAGTTTGTACAAATTCATGATCATTTGCCTCAGTGACATTTTCTAACCGCCTCATGCTCTGCCTTCCCCTTCTCCTTTTCCTTCAGTTTTCCCCAGCATCAGGTTCTTTTCTAAGGAGTCCTCCCTTCTTATGATGTGGCCAAAATATTTGACCTTCAGCTTCAGTATTTGTCCTTCCAGTGACAGTCAGTGTTGATTTCGTGGCGGATGTACTGATTTGATCTCCTTGAGACTATCAGCCCAATCCAGAGCAACTAATCTGTCCACATAAGAGCCCTTAGGTTGCCCTATCTAACACTAGGTTGGAGCAACTGCAAGATGCTCCAGCCCAGTTACTCTGAAGGAGGCTTAGGGCAGAGCAAGGCAAGATAGGGTGCCCTAAGAGAGGTGGACCTGCTCTGCCCTAACTGGGGCAGCCTAAGCAGCTCAGGAGAGGCAAGTTGAGGGCATGTTTAGCATTGCCTAGGGCAGAGCAGTTACTCTGTATCCAAAGCCTGTTTCCAAGGCAGAAATGCGCTCTTCCAGCCCTCAGAGTTATACCACCTCAGGAGCAGGTATAGTAATGAGTAGACCCATAGGGGTCCATGATAAGGCCTGAGTAAGAATGGCAGTGCTGACCAAAAATCTGAGTTCTTGGCCAGCCTAGCTGCAACCCCTTCCTCTCAACCTCAGGATATGGAACAAACTACGGCTGCCCACAAAGCTCAGGATACAGCAGGCCACTCCAAGAAGCCCCTTGTATTCACTGTAGAATGTACTGGCATCTCATCAGGGACTCCTTATAAGGCAGGCACCCAGTGGCGTCACCAGACTGGTGCGGCTGGTGTGGGCTGCATTGGAGATGCGCTCCGTATGGGGTGATGTGCCGGAGGAGTTTGACTGTCCTTTGGCAGGCCCCAGGCATCAGCACACCCATTCAGGCCTGCTCCAAGGCGGAGAATCAGCCAGAAGCTGACACTTGTCTGAGGAGCTGGCCTGAATGGCCATCTGAGGTGCACTGCGCGGAAACACACTGAGCATGCCGAACAGCTTCAGAGGAGACTTCCTTAGAGCAGAGAAAGTCCGCGCCTCTGCACAGCCATTTGGCCTCACTCAGGAGGTGGAGCGGCAGCCGAATGGCTTCAGAAAGAGTACTGCACAGGCACCAACTCTGACGCCTGCACAGTCTCCCCCGAAGCCAAAAGGCTTCAGAAAAGTACTGCGCAGGTGTCAGAGATGGTGCCTGCGCAGTACTCTTTCTGAAGCCAGTTGGCTTCAGAAACAACTGCGCAGGTGCCAACTTTGGTGACGGTGCAGTCCAGGTGGGGGGGGGAGCATCCCAGGGATGACGCACAGACTTCCGCACCAGGTGATGTGCAGAGTCATGTCACCACTGTAGGCACCACAGCTGTTCCTTGTTCAGTGTGATCTGAGGGGTGTCTCATCAGGAGCAAGTCTTCCCCTTGTGTCAATTACGTAGCATGCTCTGGAGCAGATAGGGCAGCCCAGGCTTCCTGACTCTCTGGATTCAGCATAACTTTCTGCTCTGGATACAGAATAGTTAGGAGAGTGCAGTTAGGTCAGAGCAGGCTGAATTTGCTCTGGATTGCAGCCTTGGGGACTCTCAAGAGTCTTCACCAGCACCATAATTCAAAGTCATTTATTCTTCAGTCATTTATGGTCCAGCTCTCATAGCCATACATTACCACAGGGAAAATCAAAGCTTTGACTAGAGGTATCTTTGTTGGCAACATGAAGCAGAAGCAGGTGTCTTAATGTCTTGGCTGCAGTTGCCATCTGCAATGTCTTTAGAACCCCCCAAAATTAACTCTGTCACGACTTCCATTTCTTTCCCTTCTTATTTGCCATGGATTGATAGGTCCAGAAGCCAGGATGTTGGTTTTTTAATGATTAGTTGTACATGTTTTTTACATGTTTCAATTCTGTCCATATTCCTTAAAGCCATTTTAAAGAGGTAGGAAGATGTTAATTCACCCTTAAATGAATAACAGGAATGCCATCTGGCAAACAATCTCCCTGTACACACTTCCTATACAGTGGCTCTTCTCCTCCCTCCCCAATTTTCTTTTTCTATCCTGATTTTTATAAATTTCTAATCCCCCCAGAACAGTGGTTCTTAACCTTGTTGGAGGTACTGAACCCCGCAAGTTTCATACGTGCATTCGCCGAACCCTTCATAATTGGAAAAATAAAACAGTGCTTCAGAGCACTATTTTGCACATTATTCACATATTCCACAACAATTTTTAATACTTCTGTCAGTTTTGGAGGCAAGGTGGGACTGACTCACTGAACCCCTAGGGCTCGATGGAAC
Organism: Cryptoblepharus egeriae; assembly: GCA_030015325.1. Taxonomy (NCBI): domain Eukaryota; kingdom Metazoa; phylum Chordata; class Lepidosauria; order Squamata; family Scincidae; genus Cryptoblepharus; species Cryptoblepharus egeriae. Next base: position 67,183,943 of record JAREYC010000002.1, on the reverse strand, counting down.
CCAGGTTAAGAACCACTGCTCCAGAAGCTTCTGTGCTGGTTTAGCTGCTTACAAGCAGCAAGGACTTTCCTCCTACACTAGGCTTTGACTCAAAATTTCATACTTCCTAGGAGGGAAGGAAATTCATCACAAGATTGTGTTGCGATTCCCTCTGTCTGATCTCCCTAGTTTAGGACAGTGGTAGATGGATATACCAGTTCTGACTCCCACCCCCAGTGTTGACCAAAAGAGAAAGCAAAATAGAAAGCAAGGAGAGAGTGTACAAACTCTAACACAACACAGTACTCCCCTTGGCTTATGGTCGTCTCTGGCTTCTTCCCTTATTATTGCATTACTTCTGAAATTAGTGTGGGTTCAGTCCTCTTTACAGAAGTGCTTCAAGGTAGCAGCTAGACCTATTTGTTTAGTAAATTTTGAACAACTGCATTCATTTCAGGCATAGCTTCCCTGGATTTCCACCAGTACAGAGGTTTCATGGAAGTGAGCTGTTGAATGTAATTTTTGTCTATCCCTTTCTCAGGGGGAAAAAAAACTTGATGGAATTTTATGCTTATAGGATTAATCTGCCTAGCGGATCAGCCATTCAACACAATTTTAATTACACCTACCATCCTTCAGTGCCTTCTTTCATTCTCTCGCTGAATCTTATCAGAGCGAAGGTCTGCAAGATATGTCAAGGTCTGCTAAGCACCAAGTCAGAAAGTTGGTTTCTCATTGCTTGTTTCTTGACAAAAATAAAATAAAAATCACACTCTCTTTAGAGAGAAGTTGCACTTATTATAGACATTACATTTGTCTCAGACACAAATGACTAAACATTTGTAAGTCTGCTGAGAGATCCAGTGACAAAACTTTCTTGAACGAATGACAAGAGAGGAAGTGGAGAAGTGCTGAAGCAGGCCAGAAGCGTGTTATGGAAGATAATCATTGCCAGTTGTTCATTATGTTATCATGCTATGGTTAAGTGAGTTTTATTGCCTTTATTTGCATTGTAACTAGAATTTTTCCTGGTAACGGCATGTTGCGGCTGTATCTTTTCAATATCTAAATGTAAATCTGTTGGAACTGCCTTTTTCAATTCCACTAAAAAACAAAAGCAACAAATGAAAGGATGTCACTTAAGATAACCAGGAACTGACAAGTTTTTCCACATAATCCATTTGCCATTGTAAATATTGAGACGGCTGTAATGCAGCTGCAATAAGGGGGGCTATGCTGAAATATTCTCACTTCATAGCAGACCATTTTTATAACTTCCTTTTACAACTGAGCAAACTTGTATAAATGCATTGGTTTTAGATTGAGCCAGTTTTCATTTGTTTAAGCCTAGTTGAGGAAATATAGATGAAGAGTTTTATTGTAAAAAGCTAAAGTATTCTCAAATACAACTTTCTTATATCACAAAGGTATACTACATCCACTCTAAATTTCTGGTCTAAGCAGGGTAGGTTAGTTTCTGTTGTTGTTTTGGTTGACTCAGTTATCATGTAGGTTCCTTCTCAGGATGGCCTAACGGGAACCTCTGCCCTTGATTCCCTCCAGTATTATTGCCACCATGGTATGTCAGGACCCAAAAACCTATTAAGGAAAATGCAGTCACCTCACTCCTTCTCATGCAAGCTTTTGGCTTCAAAACAGTAAATGCAGATTATTCTGGAAACTTCCAGACTGTCCTGAAGAGAGGTCTCTGTACTGATTCCACAAGAGAAATTGGTTTAAGTTATGGCAGTGTGTGTCATTCAGGTAGTTAGGATAGGGTTGCCATATGTCCCAGAAAACCTGGACTGTCCCAATTTTCAAACATACTGGCATGTTTATAGGCGGGTCTATAGGGGGTCCTGTCCCACTTTTGTGTCCCACTTTTGTGCATCTATAGGGGGTCCTGTCCCACTTTTGTGGAAAAGAATTATGGCAACCATAACTTAGTAGATAATGTAACTGGCAACATTAAGATAGACATGTGAAAGGGGGCTTTTCAGAACTTGTTTAAACCCAGGAATATTTGTGTCTGAGAAAGATAATGGTCTGGGCAAGGCAACGCGACAAGAACCATATTTCTGGAAAGTCCTGGGTAACAACAAAAGTTGGATTCTAATCACGGTTTATGGGTTTAGGGCCAAATGAGATGTATATTGAAGTACCATAACCTTTCTAATAATAATTAGGTATAGGATCATAAGACAGAATAATGAGCCAAGATCATGAAGACTTAATGAGGCGAAAAACAAGTCCAAATTTGGAAGAAGTGGGAGTGGATGTGTGATGTCTAAGATTGTTGTATCAGTTTGTATTTTAACTCTGTATTGTTGGGCAAATTATGTAGCCACTCCAAGATATCATGAAGACAATATTTTAATGTAATATCTATCTATCTATCTAAAACTGAAAAATCACTGACTGATTCACTTACTGACTCACTCACTGACTCATCAATGCCCAGGCAAAACCACCAGGCCTAGAAGTTCCCATGATAGAGGCACCCACTAAGAACTGGTTTTTGGAAATTCCAACTGGAAGGGGATGAAAAGGGGTGCAATGTGTTTTCCTCCCTATACTTTGCATTGAAGAATTGGTAATAGATGGGTGCTCTGCCCCATCCCCCAGACTTAGAAGCATGAAATTCGGGGAGGTTGTTCCTTCAGTGACATCAACACCCTCCAAGAACCCATGTGGAGAAATTTAACCCTTAAGGGGTAAAAAGGGGTGCAACATGTTTTTGTCCTGTACTTAACATTGAAGCCTGATTGATCAGCATCCAGCCAATTTGGTGCCTGATGCCTAATTCACAGGGAGAGAGAGTGCACAGGGGGATGGTGCACAACGGGGGGCTTGTGTGCATGGAAATTGGTGCACATGGGGGGATGGTGCGAATGGGGGCATGCAAATGGGGACAGTGCACATGAGGGGATGTTGAGCATGAGGATGTTGTGCAGGGTCTGATGGTGTGCATGGGGGGTTGCGCACATGAGGGTTGATGGGCATGGGGCGTTGATGTGCATGGATGTAAGTTGCACATGGGAGGATGTTGCGTGGATGGGATGGGATGCATGGGTTCCATGGGATGGATGCACATGGGGGTATGTTATGCATGGGGTTCGATGCACGTGGGAGTAAGTTTAACATGGGGAGATGTTGCACATGGGGGGTTGATGCACATGGTGGATGATGCACATGAAGGATGTTGCACATGGGGTTGATGCACATAGGGGTTCGATGCGCATACGGGTTGATGCGCATGGGAAGATGTGCGTGGGGATGACGCACATGGGAGATGTTGCGCATAGGGGTTGATGCGTATGGGGGTAAGTTGCACATGGGGAGATGTTGCGCATGGGAGGTTGATGCACATGGGGGTGCTATATGCAATTTGGGGATCATAGAATCTTAGAGTTGAAAGGGACCTAGTAGGTCATCTAGTCCAACCCCCTACCTGCAGCAGGAAATCCTCCTATATCATCCCCGACAGGTGCTCGTCAAGCCTCTGCTTGAAGATCCCCAGTGAGGGAGAGTCCACCACCTCCCTTGGCAATCAGTTCCACTGCCGAACCGCCCGAACTGTCAGGAATTTTTTCCGGATATCCGACCGGAATCTCCTCTCTTGCAGTTTGTACCCATTGGTTCTAGTTCTGCTTTCAGAAGCAGCTATGAACAAATGAGCCCCTTCCTCCCTATGACAGCCCTTCAGGTATATGAAGAGGGCAATCATGTCTCCTCTCAGCCTCCTCTTCTCCAGGCTGAACATCCTAAGTTCCCCCAACCTTTCCTGGTAGGGCTTCCCTTCCATCCCACTGATCATTCTTGTCGCTCTCCTCTGGACTTGCTCCAGTTTGGCTGCATCTTTCTTAAAGTGAGGTGCCCAGAACTGAACACAGTACTCAAGGTGAGGTCTTACCAGTGCAGAGTAAAGAGGAACTATAACTTCTCTTTATTTGGAAGCTACAGTCCTCTTAATGCAGCCTAAAATGGCATTTGCCTTCTTTGCAGACACATCACACTGCTGACTCATGTTCAGCTTGTGATCCACAACGACTCCAAGATCCCGCTCACATGTTTTGCTGCCAAGCCAAGTTTCCCCCATTTTATACCTGTGTTTTTGGTTTTTATTGCCCAAGTGCAGAACTTTGCACTTCTCCCTGTTGAAATTCATTCTGTTTGTTACAGCCCAGGATTCCAGTTTATCCAGATCCTCCTGGAGGTTTCTCCTGTCCTCTGTTGTGTTTGCTACTCCTCCCAGCTTGGTGTTGTCTGCAAATTTATCAGGCTCCCCTGTATCCCTTCCTCCAAGTCATTGATGAAAATGTTAAAGAGGACTGGGCCCAAGACAGAGCCCTGGGGTACCCCACTTGAAACCGGTCTCCAGGTTGATGCAGACCCATTTACTAAAACCCTTTAGTAGACCCATTTACTAAAACCCTTTAGCGGCCATCGAGCCAGTTGCGGATCCACCTAACGATTGCCTCATCTAGCTCATATTTTTCCAACTTCCCAATTAAGATGTCATGTGGGACCTTGTCAAATGCTTTGCTGAAGTCAAGATAAATGACATCCACAGCATTGCCACTGTCAAGGAAGCTTGTAACCTGATCAAAAAAGGAGATCAGATTTGTCTGGCAAGATTTATTCTTGGTAAATCCATGCTGGGTTGTTTTGATCACCAAGTACTTGTCTAGATGTGCACAAATTGTGTGTTTTATGATTTGTTCTAATATCCTGCCCGGGATTGATGTTAAACTGACTGGTCTATAATTTCCTGGGTCTTCTTTTTTCCCCTTCTTAAAAATTGGGACTACATTTGCCCTCTTCCAGTCCAGTGGCACTTCTCCACTCAAGGATTTCTCAAAGATGATTGATAGAGGCTCTGCAAGGACATCTGCCAGTTCCTTAAGAACTCTAAGATGCAGCTCATGTGGTCCAAATGACTTGAATTCATTTAGGCCAGCTAAGTGGTTACGAACCAGTTCTCTGTCAATCATAATCTGCTGTTCTGCACCATCCATGTTACCATTACCTCTTTGGGGATGCAAGCACATCCCCACATCAGCCAACGATCCCCCATCCCTTTTTGCGCAGCCCTCCGTCCAAGAATAGACGGACACAAAGTAGGAGTTGAGCAGCTCTGCCTTCTCCTGGTTTCCAGACACCTGCTGTCCATCTTTGTCCAGGAGCAGCTCCACCCCCTCGTCTCTCCTCCTGTTCCTTTGGGCACATCTAAAGAAGCTCTTTTTGTTATCCTTGACTCCCCTGGCCAACCTCAACTCATACTGAGTTTTAGCATTCCTGACCCCTCCCTACAGGACTGGACTATCTGCCTGTACTCCTCCTTGGTGATCTTTCCAGTCTTCCATTCCCTATACTTCATTTTCCTTAACTTCAGCTGATCCCCAAGTTGCTTGTGGAGCCAACCTGGTTTTTAACCTGGTTTTTTCCAACCTGGAAAAAACCCCATTTTCAGGTTTTTTCCCCCCTTTCTTTTTCATAGGAATTGTTTCTGACTGAGCTTGCAGAAGCTGCCTCTTAAGTAGCTCCCACCCATCTTGGGCCCCTTTTCCTGTTAGTTCATCAACCCGTGGGATCCTGCCTATGACTCCTCTAAGCTTGCTGAAATCAGCCTTTCTAAAATCCAATATAAGGGTTTCACTCTGCACTCTTTTTATTTCCCACAATATTCTAAATTCCAGCAGCTCATGTTCACTTTCCCCTAAAGTTCCCGCCACGTTGACCCGGTCAATCAGCTCCTAAGGTCATTGTATGGCATACAAAGGTTATTTTACTCCTGCAACGCAGACACATTTCGCTAGTCTGTAACAAAAGGTAAAAAGACTCTCAAGTGATTTCTGCCTTGATCAGACACACTGCTTGATCAGCAGAGTAGGGGCTCAATAAAAGACGGCACCCAAACTCACATGGCACACGTGCAGACCACTCAAGGCACACCATTGTGTGCTTCAGCACAGTGGCTGAGAATGACTGCCCTAACTCATTGCACTCTGCTCCACTACTTCCCCATTCACTCTTACCCCTCCCATGTTATCCCCTTTTTCCTCAAGCCCCTCCTCCACTCCACCTCTCCTTATCTTGTTCTAGAGTCTGTACTCCTGGGTCTCAGTAGGTCCAGAATGATCTTCTGGTACTTTGCTGGAAGGCTTTGGAAGCACAGGACTCTACACACTGCCAAAGTGATTTGCAAAAAATCCTAAGGTCACTGGGTTGGCCACAATACTTCTTCCAATGGTGCTAAAGCTGAATAGAATTGGGTTGTGAGGAAGCTTCAAGACAAGAGGAAGCATACTTCCCATAACTAATACATGGTATTCGTCACCACAGATGTGGTCAAAACCACTTGCTTGAATAGCTTTAAATGAGCAGTGGACAAATTCATGGATAATACATCTTTCAATTGTGTCTAGACATGCCACTGCATACTTTTTGTGAGAGAGGAAGCCCTTCTTTTCTGCTTCTGGGTTTTTGAAAGGCAATTAAGGGACTTCTGTGAAAAACACCAGGCCAGGCTATTGAGTCTTTTGACCTTATCCAAGTCTCCTTATTCTCTTGTGTCAGTTGCTATCATACTAGAAAATGGTACTACTTTCTACTAGGCTGAATTGGTCTATGGTATCCAAATTAGTAGAGAAAGATGTCTTCTGGGAATTTGCCTGTAACCACCCTTGACCCAAAGCTTCATTGCTGGAAATTGCTTCCAATGTTGTCCGGCCCTCCCTAGCCTAGAAGGAACAGATATGCTAACACAACGCGCTCTCTCTCTCTCTGTCTCTCTCTCTCTCTCTCTCTCTCTGACTGTCTCTCTCTCTCTCTCACACACACACACACACACACACAGACAAACCACCACCACCACCTCCTCCTCCTCCTCCTCTTCCTCCTCCTGCTGCTGCTGCTGCATTTGTTCTGTTTTCAGCTATAAAAAAACATTTGGAGGGCCAAGGAGAAATGAACAAAGTGCTTAGAAAAGATGCTCCTGAAGATGCTCCTGAAGAAAAGGTTTGGCTTGCTCAGCGTGGCATAAACTGTATCACTGCAGACAACATCCAGTTTAACAACCCAATCCTTAGCATGTTTTACTTCAATCCAATTCCCACTGCATTCAACAGATTGTGATTTGGAGTAAATGCATTGAGTTGCAGCCTTACCCTACAATCCAGAGTAACTACGGGAGCACATAAGAGACATTACGTGTACCCGTAGTTACTGCACTACCTAGTGAAAACCTATGGGAAATTAATATTGCAATCCAGAGCAAATTGTTCTTACACCGGAGCAAGGACTCCACATAGTTACTCTGGATTGCGCCCTGTGTCTACCAAATTCATCTTTTAGGCTCCCACTGTATGCTTTCCCTGCTGAATTCTTCTTCCTTACTGGTGTGCCAGTTATGTTCATTTTGCACACCATCTGGGCATCAATATTAAGTCCTAGCATCACATTTTGCTGCTTAAAGCAGCCAGAAAGCTAATCTGCAGGAACAAGGATTTCCTGAGACACAGAAGAATTCACAGATGCCACTAAAGCCTCACAGATCACGTGCTCATTTGTCTCTCTACAAATCTCTTTGCATTTCTCACACATTGTTTTTCAATTTTTTAAAATGTATTGTTAGCAGTGGACAGATGGTCTTTTCATGTACAGTGTCTTAACACTTCATCAGACCACATTTCCAGTGATCTGATTAAGGCGCAGCTTAACACCAAGGGTGTTATGTTTATTGCATCTTGAAATTCAAGAAATGGACCATTCACCCCGATCTTAGGAAGCAGAAGCCAGGGGAGTGTTACAGAGAAAAGGCAAAAAAGATAAGGACTGTAAAACATGGCAATAATTTCTTGTACAATTAAAAACACAAGAAAGGAAAAACAAGCATTTCCAATAAAGATGTACAGGAAATCATAATGCAGAACAGATTGAGGAATCTTGTATGAGGATTCTTCCTATATGTTCAGGTGAATGTTGTGTTTCCTTTTATTAATCTTTCTTTCTTTCTTTCTTTCTTTCTTTCTTTCTTTCTTTCTTTCTTTCTTTCTTTCTTTCTTTCTTTCTTTCTTTCTTTCTTTCTTTCTTTCTTTCTTTCTTTCTTTCTAATGTGTGCACCACTGCTAGTTGTAATATTGTTCCTATAGCACATGCTCTCATGATTTAGTAATTTGAGAAATGGGTGAATCTGATTAACCAGCTACAAAACTACAAAAATGTCAAGGTATGTGAGCGACACTTAATACAGTGGTTCTCAATCTTCCTAACGCTGTGACCCCTTTATAAGTTCCTCATGTTGTGGGGACCCCCAACCATAAAATTATTTTCATTGCTACTTTATAACTGTAATTTTGCTACTGTTATGAATTGTAATGTAAATATCCGATATGCAGGATGTATTTTCATTGTTACAAGTGAAATGTGTGTTCTATGCACATTGAACACAATGGGATTTATTTCAGAGTAGGCATGCATAGGATTGGGCCCTGAGGCTGCAATCCTATCCACATTTACATGGGAGTAAAGGCCCCCTGACTATAATGGGATTTATTTCAGAGTAGGCATGCATAGGATTGGGGCCTGAGGCTCAGTCAGCCCCAGTGCGCGTGCAGCTACAGCTGGAGGTCTGGCAAGCCTGACCTGGCCCCCTGCACCAGAGGTCTGTAGGCGACCCACAGGAAAGTTCTAGGAGACCCCCAAATGGGTCCCGACCCCCACTTTGAGAAACACTGACTTAATATGTGAGCAACACTAATGTCTCTTCACAGGCCCCAGTGCTTGTGAGGCCAGCCACACCTGCTTCGCTTTCCTTTCAACAGTCTTTAGGACTGCAGCCTAAGTAGACTTCATAAGATCATGCACATTGAATGCATGTTTTGAATTCAATTCCAGTGTTTTGTCATCATTTTTACATCTAGTTAATATTTTTATATGAATATGTTGGGGGTTGTGGAACCAATCATCTGAGTTTCCATTATTTCCTATGGAAAAATCTGCTTCACTTAAAGAGCGTTTCACTTAAAGAGCATGCCTCCGGAACAAATTAAACTCTTTATGTGAGGCACCACTGTACTAGTTTGATCAGCCATTGATGACTCAGTAGTTCAGGACATCAACTTCTTCTGCATATGGTGGCAGAGTCTGCTATTTGAGATCGGACAACTATATAGGTAAACTATATAGGGATATAGTGCTTCTTGTCCTTTACCAAGTGGGATGCCCAGAGAATCATTGTTATTTGAAATGTTGTCCCTACTAGGCCATGGGGTGGGGATGAGGAATGCCACCTCATTACAACAAGACTTTTTTGGCTACCATAACTTTTCGGCTATCAGAAACTTCACTGCAAACAAATAGTGAAATTGCTTGAACAGATGTTCCAGCCTCCCAAAAAATGGATAACTAATTAACATTTCAAAGCCACTTGCACAAAGGAATTTAGGTGATAGTTTGAACTATCAGATTGATTGAACTATCAGATTGATTGAACTATCAGATAGATTGAACTTTATCGTAGTTAGCACTATAAAGCACAATCTTCTTGAGCTACTGTGTACATTCTAAAACTACCCATAGTCTTCATGTTGACCAAAGGAAAGGAAACAAAAACCAAAACAGCATTGTAACTCATATAAAACCAGGAAAAATTATGATAAATCTTCCTAAAATAATACAGTTGACATCCTCACTTCTGAGGGAAACAAGACTGTTATGTTTGAGAAATCAGAGCAGAATTACAGCAGCAAAAAGGGACCAAATGATTACCCCCCTCCCAATCTTATGAACAAAACATTGCTGAGCACAAGAAGTCCAGTTCTAATATCTACTAAAGACTAGAACAGTTTCTGTAGGTCTCTCACATGAGTTCTGTTTGTGATTTGTTAATGCAAAATTAAGGGTACCCCTGAGGTGATTTTGTGTGCAGGAATTCACTAGGAGATGGTCATTAGAGACTGAGAGGAAAGAGGAGAGTTGAAACTCTGAGGAGAAAGAACAGAGTTGTAATATGTGGATGGGAAAAGTTATTAGGTGAGAGGTTGCCTGGTGAGAAACATAAACCCAATGTGTGCCAGAGGCACAAATATATGGACACACGGACACACACATACATACTCAGCAAAGGCTGTATTCAACTCTCATACTTGTATTCAGCACAAGGCTGCATACAAGTTTGTTGTATTTTATCCCACTTGTATTCAGCCCAGGGCTCCAGAGCTGCTCAACCTCTTTACATTCAAGTCCAGGAGGCCATTAGCAGATCTGAGGCTTGCTTATATGAAGACTAGTGCCCTGTAGCAGTTTACAGACGCTTCAGAAAGAAGACCTGAATGCATCAGTCTGTAAATTACAGAGACTGTTAACATAATGGGGACAGTACTAAGGTTTTTTGAAATTATACGAGGGAGACTCAGTCTAACTGGCTGATCCATTGTGATGTTGTTAACCTTGTTCCTATTCTATGGTCTGTGCTAGAGTAAATCTTGTCACAGCTGTGCTATATAATTTATAAGTTGGATGAGGGATTTGGAACAGTCATATAGCAGAGACGCTGGCTTTGGATCCAGGTTTCAGACCTAGTTTCTCCGGACCCTATTCAGAAATATACCACTGAGTATGCTACATACAGTGTTAAGACCCTGACCATATTCTCCTCACCTGTGTTAGTTCATCTATAAACCCATACCTAATAGCTCCTCCACGTCGGTGTTCATAGGGGGAAAAGAGATGATATGTCCAGAAGGCAGTAACTGTAACTGTATTGAGCTACTGTCATTTGAGATTTCCTGAATATGTGCAATTCCCATATGGTGGTGAGCTAACAATGCTTTCCATTTCTAGTGCCACTGGGGTTTTTTTGTTAACTGCCTGGATGCCTTTCTTTCTTTAATATCGCGTTCCGATTCATGAAGTGACAATCAGTTGACAGTTTACAGTCTGTTGAACGCAAAACCCATTATATTTGGTTTAAGTGGTAACTGACAGAAAATTGTATTGACAGACCATGATGGAGCATAATTACCAAAGGAGAAGCAGTCATCTTGAATAAATTAATGATAATAGAAGTTAATTTAAAATTTTGGGTTCTTCAGCCTTCTCTGTCTATGAGTGCTTACCCACTTTTGTTTGCTGTGCTTGAATTATTCTGAATGAGATGTTTTTCTTGTAATTAAGCTAAGAGATGCTGATGCTTAAGAAAGTGGGTTGACAATGCTACATCAACAAATAAGACTTTGTACACATGGCTTGCAAGTATGTGGGTTGTGAATGGAAAACTACTAACACTTTAAGGACTTCCAGTTGTGGCCCTGTCTATGGCCTTCAGTTGCAAGCAGGGACGATGCCAGGATCTGAGTCACCTCGTGTGGGACCCTGGCACGTCACCCCCTCCCCTGCACATGTGCAGTTTGTCACTGAAACCATTTGCCCTTCCTAAGAAAGGGCAAGTGGCTAGAGTGGCGAACTGCACATGTGCAAAGGTTGCACATGCTCAGTTCACCTCTGAAGCCTCTTGCCCTTTCGCAGGAAGGGCAAGTGGCTTCAGTGCTGAAGGATGCATGCACAACGTTTGCACATGCGTCCTTCAGTAGGAGAATGCCCTCGGTGAAGAGAAGAAGCCCTCTCTTCAGCAGGAGCAATTGGCAACTGAAGCGCGCATTTGGAAATGTTGTGCATGCATCCTTCATTGGGGGAATGCTCTGACTCGAGAGAGGGCTTCCTCTCCCAAGCAGGAGCATTCCCCCAATGAAGGACACATGTGCAATGTCCACGCAAATGTCCTTTAGTAGGGGAATGTCCCTGCTGAGGAGAGGAAGCCCTCTCCTCAGCAGAGACGCTCCCCTACTAAAGGACACATGTGCATGCGTACATCTTTGTGCAAGCGTACGTCTTTGGGGAGTGCTCCAGCTGAGGACAGGGCTTCCTCCCCTCAGCAGGGACGTTCCCCAACTAAAGGATGCAAGCGCAAACAACGTGCATGCATCCTTCATTGGGGGACGCCCTCTCCTCAGCCAGGGAGGTTCCTGCTACACATGTGCAGTCCGCCTCAGCTGGCCTTTGCCTTGGAGCTGGCCCGAATGGGCACGCTGGCACCCTGTACCCCCCTGTGGCATGTCACCCAGTGTGGCCCGCACCAGCCACACCAGTCTGATGATGCCACTGGTTGCAAGAGAACCCTATGTTTGTTGTGGTTTGCCTCTTGTAGTCCCATTATAGTCAGTGAAGTATTAATAATGCTACAGAATCTATGGGTTTGTTTCCAACTTAGAGGGGGGTGTTTTATACACTGTAGCAAAAAAAATGTTTTATGAAGTGCACTTATGAGAAAAATAGTGTAGAGTGAGAGTATACATGCTTCAAAGGCAACTTGAAATTATATGTGGAATATTATATAAATAAGGCATATTGCAAGTCTCTTTGTGCAATAGGAGAACCTTTTCCATGATGTTATAATATGACATCCATTTCCAGAAGTCTTTCATCATGATTTACATCTTGTTTTTCATTGTTCTCCCACATCACTCTTTGTAATAGGAAAGAGCTTTTAGAAATATTTTGAAAGAGAGTGAATCATTGGGGTTTTCTCTGACCCTGTGTATGGCTCATGCAGAAAGTTGAGGGGAATGTTGCTTTCAATACACATGATGCACACACACAAGGATAAGTTAAAACAGCTCTGAAAACTGCATATGAAAATGTCTTCATAAATGACAGTGGGAATCGATACTATAATATTTTAATATGTATTTTGATGCCCTGGGAAAGAAAAATATTCCCAAACACAGTGGGCTAAAGTGAAAAGCAAAAAGTAAGAAATCAAACATCCTCTGTACTCCTTGAACTTTTCTTTTTTGCTGTTTTGAGTCTTTCTTTTTCTTTGTTTATGAAAACTTATCAGAATGTTTTGTTTTAAATACAACATGCACCATGTACCAAAGAAGGGAAGGATTGGAAATGACCAGAAAACTAGAGCATTCTTTATTTCTTTACATATCATGTAGTCTTTGGAACTTCTTACCATAGGATGTGGTAATGGCATCTGGCTAGATGCCTTTAAAAGGAGATATGACAAATTTTTGGAAGAAAATTCCATCATACGTTACAAGTCATGATAAGTATGTGCAACCTCCTGATTTTAGAAAGATTCTACCTCAGTAATGCTGTTGTGTAGAACTTGTGCTGCAGAGGATTGCCCTGGCCAATCCCACCCCAGGAAAGCACAAGGCAGTGGCATGATTTTCTGGGCAGCCCATTGGCTGCTGGCCCATCTCTTACACAGGCATGTGCTGACACCGGTTCGGACCGGATCGGCCGAACCAGAAGCTAACATCAGCATGCCGGTCGCGATCCGGTTGTTGTGGGGGCTGGCCATAAGGGCCGAACCGGTTCGGGGGTCATTTCCCTGTTAACAGCCACCGCGGCCGCCATTTCCCCCGCTGGCCGGGAGGGCTCCTCAGCGCTGCGCGCTCCTCACGCCCAGAGCCCGCCTTCCCCCAGCTGGCCGGGAGGGCTCCTCAGCGCTGCGTGCTGCTGGTGCCCGGAGCCCGCCTTCCCCTCAGCGCTGCGTGCTGCTGGTGCCCGGAGCCCGCCTTCCCCTCACTGGCCGGGAGGGCTCCTCAGCGCTGCGCGCTCCTCGTGCCCAGAGCCCGCCTTCCCCCTGCTGGCCGGGAGGGCTCCTCAGCGCTGCGTGCTGCTGGTGCCCGGAGCCCGCCTTCCCCTCAGCGCTGCGTGCTGCTGGAGCCCGGAACCCGCCTTCCCCTCAGTGCTGTGTGCTGCTGGTGCCCGGAGCCTGCCTTCCCCTCGCTGGCCGGGAGGGCTCCTCAGCGCTGCATGCTCCTCAGCACACTGCCCAATGGTGTCCGGTGCCCAGAAGGGATGCCCTGTGCCTACAGTCTGGTGGTTCCTTGTGGTGCTTGCCTGGTGGTGCTCATTGCCGGGAGGGCTCTGAGGCGCTCAGAGGGCAATGTGGCTGGGACTGCAGCCTGAGATCCCAATCCTTTACATGACTACTCAGAAGTAAGTCCCATGAAAGTCAATGGGACTTACTTCCAGGTCAGTCTGGAGAGGATTTCAGCCTCAGAGCACCATCCTATGCAGGTCTACTCAGAGGTAAGCCACATGCTTAAATTTTTTTATTTTTTTATTTAAAAAAATTATTCCTGGCCCTGCCCCCTGGCCCTGGCCCTGACCTCGGCCCCGCCCCTGACCTTGCCTGGCTCCGCCCACTTCCGGAGAACCGGTTGTTAGGGCCAGGCCTGCCCACCACTGCCCTTACAGATACAAAGTTGGGCACCAGAATGCATGTTTCTTGTTGTCTTGTGTGCTCCCCAAGGTATGTGGTGGGACACTGTGAGATGCAGGAAGCTGGACTAGATGGGCCTTTGGCCTGATCCAGCAGAGCTCTTCTTATGTTCCTATGCCAAATTCCCAAATTAATTTGTTCAATATAAATGCAGGAGGAATAGAACACAGGAAACTAACAGAACCAGGAAAACTCACTCATCCTCATTAAATAAATGGTAAAAAAAACCGTCTGCTTGTTTATTCCAACCTTGGTCTGCAGTTCTTTTAACTTGTTATCAATGGATCTTTTACTTCCATAATAAACAAATTAGGAATAGTGACAGCAAGCTCTTTCGGAAAATTTCACCTAAAACTACAGCATGAGGTTTAGTTATACTAGGGCTAATTCCAGCATGCACAGTAGCTCAACACAGACATGCTAAATGCAATTTAGAGTAATTGTAATGTTTCACCTCAATATTTTTCAAAAAAATTGGAACAGTTAATTTGGTGTCATTACAAAAATGCTTATTCCATTTAGCAAGTCCAGACACCTTAGATAACTGTGCAGAATTACAGTGCAGAACTGTGCAGTTCAGTTAATACACACTGCAAATGTTTTACAACTTCTAATGCATTTCTTCCTTTTTTCCAGCTGAAAGATTATAATTTGAATCAAGGGAAACATTACAGGCTGCTAGAATTTAGTAATCCAGAAAAGCTTTAATTGGTTTAATAGGTAAATTTAATCCACCTTAGCAAGTAGGTTAATACATTTGTCTGACAATTTTCTCCCCATTTCCTTTGTAGGTTGCTTTTAAAACAGAAACTCCTCACATAGGGTGAGTACAGGCAAAATCCAGGTCGAGAAAGTAGCCTTTCATTGTTAGCGAGTTGTTTTTTCCAGCCTTCTCCTTTCCCTAAAACTGTTCAAGTCTGGAGACCTCACCTCAGGGATGAGCTTATTTTAAAGTTAAACTTGTCTGTATTACTCCATTAGCCATTCCAAGATTTTCAACTCCCTGTCTTTGTTCAGTAGGAGCTTCCTTGTCCCTATAGGAGCTTCCAGACTTGAATTAACAAAATTGTTAGCAATAAAAAGAGAAAGTTCTGCAGTCCTAGCTACCCTTGCCCACTCCATGACTAATCTCAATTAAGTAGGTTCAATCAGTCAATGAAACAAAGCTCAGAGAAACAAAGCTGTGTGAAATATTGCCATTCCAGCTGCCACTAAGAACCACTGTGCCAAGCAGTATTGAGAACAGGCAACCAACTACTCTGCCATGAATGCCTTCCCACTGGATCCCTGTGGGATCCCACCAAATCATCGAATCCCTGTCAGTACTGGCTGGGTTGGCTGGTAGGTTTTGCTCCAATCATAACTAGGTCCCAAGAGTAACTCTTTCATTTTCATGGGCTGCTATCCTGTAGTCACTTTCCTGGGAGTAAGCCCCAATCAGCCTAATAGGATTTACTTCTGAATAGGCATGCTTAGGATTGCACCCTTAGCCATTACCTTTCAAGGGCAAAAGTGAAGGGGCACATCCAAAGACATTAGTGGTTTGAAAATTAAACTTTCTATTGGCCATTCAACTATAGTGGTACCTTGCTTAACAAGCGTTTCACATAACAAGCAAAAATTTCCAAGAAATCTTGCTTCATATAACAAGTTCCACTTCACTTAACAAGCAAGCGTGCTATGGGCATGCGTGCTATGCAGCTCTGATGCTCCGCACGGAGGCTTTTTAAAAGGGCTGCCGGCCAGCGCTGCTGCCTCTAACTCTATAAATGTATGCCCGGAGGTGCCAGAAACAGCTGCCCCTAACTGCCCCCAAGGGCCCCCACCGACCACCTTGAACCTCCAGCAGCAGCCCAGGTAAGCCTCCCAGGAAAGTGTCTTTGATTGCAGTCTTCTAACTATGTCTACTCAGAAGTAAGCCCTATTGTGTTAAATGGGGCCTACTCCCAGGAAAGTGTCTTTAGGATTGCAGCCTAAGTAGACTTCATAGGATCATGCACATTGAATGCATGTTTTGAATTCAATACCAGTGTTTTGTCATCATTTTTACATCTAGTTAATATTTTACATGAATATTTTGGGGGTTGTGAAACCAATCATCTGAGTTTCCATTATTTCCTATGGAAAAATTTGTTTCACTTAAAGAGTGTTTCACTTAAAGGGCATGCCTCCGGAATGCATTAAACTCTTTATGTGTGGCACCACTGTAATTAGATCCGGCGGTTTTTAATCATGTCTTCAGGCTAACACCCAGGCAATATTGTCATACATTCTTTCCACCTCTGTGTTTCAGACTGCAAATTACTATATACGCTTACATGAGAGTAGGATCCATTGAATGCAGTGGGACTTAGTATACATGCATAAGGCTTGTCTATGATGCTTTCTACTTCCTATGTGTTATTGAAAGAGCAATAGTAGGTGATCTCCAAGACCAAATTTCTCTTCTACTATAACTTTCCAGTATGTTTTGGGAGAATAGAGTCACTCTGCCTAGTATGGATAGCCCTGTCTTTCCCCTAGCCCACTTTTCCTTCCTTTTTTGCCAGTCTGCTGCTTTGGCTGGAGATATAAAACTGATACAAAAATGTAAAACAAGAGTTTACGTAGAACCGAACAGATAAGACTTTGGATTCCTTGGGGAATTGCTGAATGTGGTGACTTGGGTGAATAATTCTGAAAGCTGGAACTACCCAGCCATACTATCAGTTTAGATGTAGAATGAATTCTTATAAAAACCTGTTCATGTTAAAAAAAGAAACTTACTAAGTACACACACTGTGTGTCACTAAGCTGTTAGCAATTAAACAGCCTCCGCTGCCATGCTGATGAGGTATGCATAATGTAAAAGTTTTATCTAGAGCTCAGAATCCATCGTCATAACGAATGCCTGGCTGGACCTTTCTCAAAATGTGTTAATTGCAAACACTTTGGGTGCATTGATCCATAACCACTCTGATGAAATAATTATTCAGAACAGTACCTGGGAGGACTGACAGGAGACTGGTTTGAAAGCGCCACACAAGACCTACATTTAAATGAGGGCTGTTGCCCAGCTCCCATCACATAGCTCTTTACTTACATTTTTTTAAAAATTGCTACAATTTCAGCTTTTTGATTTTCTCCAGAACTGCTACAGTTTAAATCAGATTGATTGTTTTTGCTTTTCTCTTAAGCCACCTTGAATTTGAAAGATTTCTTAAAATACATTCCATTTCCTGTCATTTTTTTTAATACATTCTGTTTTCTGTCATCCTTGTTCTGCAGATGAAAAGTTTTGCTGGAGTTACTAGAAAATCCAAATAATTGTTTACTATTGAAATTGGTGTGGGAATGCTAATAACCTTTAAGAGGATGGGCACAATCCAGAGCAAGTTCAACCTGCTCTGCCCTAACTGCTCTCTCCTAACTATTCTGTATCCAGAGCAGAAAGTTATGCTGCATCCAGAGAGTCAGGAAGCCTGGGCTGCCCTAACTGCTCCAGAGCAGTGACAGCTGGGGAGGGCTTGCTCCTGAGTAGACCCCCCTCAGATCACACTGTAGCAGGAACAGTTGTGGTGCCTACATTATAAGGAAGCCCAGCAGTTCCTGACAACCAGTTACAGCTGCAGTTCTTCTATCTGCCCTATCTATCACTAGGGTGGAGCAACTGCAAGATGCTCCATCCCAGATACTCTGGAAGAGGCTTAGGGCAGAGCAAGGCAACATAGGGTGCCCTAAGAGAGGTGGACGTGCTCTGCCCTAACTGCACTGCCCTAAGCAGTTCAGGAGAGGCATGTTGAGGGCATGTTTAGCATTGCCTAGGGCAGAGCAGTTACTCTGTATCCAGAGCCTGTTTCCAAGGCAGAAATGCCCTCTTCCAGCCCTCAGAGTTACACCACCTCAGGAGCAGGTATAGTAATGAGTAGACCCATAGGGGTCCATGATAAGGCCTGAGTAAGAATGGCAGTGTTGACCAAAAATCTGAGTTCTTGGCCAGCCTAGCTGCAATCCCTGCCTCTCAACCTCAGGATATGGAACAGCTACGGCAGCCCACTAACCTGGGGATACAGCAGGCCACTCCAAACATTCACCCTCCACTAGAGGAACTGCAGCTGTAACTGGTTGTCAGGAACTTTTGGGCTTTCTTATAAGGCAGACACCACAGCTGTTCCTTGTTCAGTGTGATCTGAGGGGGGTCTCCTCAGGAGCAAGTCCTCCCCATGTGTCAATTACTTAGCATGCTCTGGAGCAGTTAGGGCAGCCCAGGCTTCCTGACTCTCTGGATGCAGCATAACTTTATGTTCTGGATACAGAATAGTTGGGAGAGAGCAGTTAGGGCAGAGCAGGCTGAACTTGCTCTGGATTGCGCCCATAATTAGAAAACATGCATAGGATTGTTCTGTGACTTTCGTTTTCAGAAATTGTTTTCAGAAATTCATGATTAAGTTGTATCATGAATACAGAAAATGTTTGCCAGCCTTTTAAACAGCAGGAAAACTAAACCTGTTTAGATTTTTCCAGCTTCTACAAAGCAATTTAAAAATTCAATTTTTATGGTAGATTCACACTTGATGAAATGTACTGGCCTAGGCAGAGAATGATGACATAAGTAACGGTAGGTTCAGCAGCAGATCGGAACTGAGCTAATTTTGTTGGGCTTCTGATATTTAGCTTTTATCTACTGACCAGATGTCTACTTCATGGTTAATCTGCTAGCTTATCATCATATACTGGAGATCTGTTGTAATGAAAAACCTGGTAGCCATTTTTGTGCATTTGTGGGTAGCTTTTCTGCAAATTTTTAGTGCTAGTACCAGTGGTGGGCTTCAGTGGGTTCTCACAGGATCTATAGAACCCTTTGCTGATGAGCACCTGGCTCTAAGAACCGGTTATTAATGGGACATAGAATCTGTTGTTCAATGGACATAGAACATCTTGTTAATTTAGGTTATTTGGACATAGAGCCTGTTGTTAATTTAGGTTATTAGGACATAGAACCTGTTGTTAATTTATTTGAATCCCACCACTGGTGCTATCCCACTGGAGATGTAAGAAAATCAACAATATCTAAGTGAAATGGTTTGCACCTAGCTGCAAGCTGATAATATCAAGAATGATAAATAATAGAAGATTCTCCCAATCTAAGAATCCTAATCAGCAAGCTATTATATACCTCTTTTCACAGTTTCTGGGCTCAGCATTTTTTTTTATTCTTGTATTCATAGGGAAAGATTTTTAGTTGAAGATCTGCTACAGATAGAGTCTGCTAGAGTTGGACCTTGGTTCCTCTCACCATCCCATTCTTACATGAATGTGGTCATTGTTATTGATATATACTTTCTCTGTAAGCGCCACAGATACTTCACGCATAGATATTTCATGCATAGCCTTCCTTGTAGTGAGTCAGAACTTCTGCTGCTTAAGAGTTGATCTTCAAAGGGTCCTGCCAGCATCAGCTTCATTCATTTCAATTTAGAAGAAACAGCAGGGTAGAAAGATCTTTCATTCTTCCCATGGAATTTTTTTTCCATTGCAGTTCACTGGGGAACTATGTTTTCTCCTCATTTGCACATACTCATTACCTTGCTGTCAGGTTTTCAGAAAATTGCAGGGAGGATCCACTGGGACCTCTCTAAACGCTGCCAGCCCCATGAGGCCCCACAACACCTCATTTTCCTTTTGAAGTCTTGTCTCTTTTTTCACATTTTAGAGTAATTCACTGCATGACAACATTCTACTTTAATGAAGGCTTGGTGGTAGGAGACATGATAACATTCAGCAGGGAACATACAAATAAAAGCATAGAGGATGCGTATAATAGAACATCAAAATCAGCTAGGCATGCAGAAATGCTAATGGAGGAGAAAAACGGTTTTTGTCAGCATATGCTGACTTGCATCTGCCTCTTTTTCATCCTGCTGAAGGCATGTTGAATTGAGTGCATGTCACCTCACTGAAGCTCTTTCCTGCACAGGTGGGGAAACACCCTATATTCTAGGGTGAAGCTTCTCAGTTCCCTCAGCAGCTCATAAACAGGTCTGTCAAATGCAGCTCCTGAACGTATTTCCTGCTGTGAAACCTGTAGTGTTGTAGCAGCAGCATCTAGGATGGCAATTTCAAAAGTTTAAAGAATGGAGAGACATTAAAAAGTGGTGATAACTGCCATATTGTGTGTGTAGCTGTGAAATGTCATATAAGGACATTTTCAGCTAACCTTTTGAAGAGAACTAGATGGACCAGATGGTTCCATGGTTCTTTGCAGAATGGAACTCCTTTCATTTTGCCTTTCCCGCCTAACATCTGCTGCCCAATCTATTCTTGCTATCAGCACTGGCTGAAACGAGAGCAACATAGGGTACAATCCTGAGTAGGCTGGCACAACGCAACGGTCTTCCCTTTCCAGTAGTGATGGCAAGTGCATGTCTGTGCACTAGCTTAACCCTCCCTAAGGAGTGATGCAGAAATGTCTTATGACACTTGTAACATCCCCAAGTCAGCACAGGACTTATGCCAGGATTTAGGCTGGCCTAACTGGAGTTTAGGATTACAGACTTAGGGCCTAAGCCAATATAGCTTTTCAGCAGTGATACAGTCATGGCAACTGGATGGGAACTGTATACTGTAGTGGTACGGCAGTACTGGCAGACTTCTCAAGTTTAAGGGAAGGTTCCCTTCCCTGGGGGCAGGATCACAGCAGTATTGATGCAGAAAAAGTGGATAGGATTATAAGACAAATGCTGCAACTGCAAAGCAGACAGGAGAGGAATGAGAGACATTGATCCAGCTTTTTATATCTTTAATTGAATCCTAAGGGATCTTTTGTGGGGTGAGCTCATTAAGGAATGTTTCTTTTTATTTGATGATCAAGCTCATTTCTGGCCCTGAATGGGTGTCAGAATGGTTTGTGGTCTGCCAAGGGCACACTAGTTAGCTCTGGATGCCAGTGGCTCAGTGAGCATTGACTGAACTGGTCGCATCCAGGAGGCTTTCTGTGATAAGGGGAGGCTCTGGCCAACTACGAGTCGAAACTCTAGCTATTTGCTACTTAAAATCTTACTTTTGCTAGGCTTCTGCAAACAAAAAGAGATTTGATTTGCACAGTTTAACATGAGCATGAGATGGGGGAATATGAGGAGTGTTTGCTGCAATCCACAGTTTTAGGTATCTGCAGTATAGCAGGAACCTATCCCCTGTGGTTACAAGTGGGGAGAATGCCTGTACTTCCATCTTCCTGGTTGATCCAGGAATGTTTGCATTTCTTCAGATATACATGTTTATACTATCATGAACAAAAACCATTTGGAAAGTAAGCTTTTCAATCCTCCCTATCCCCTCTTTGTTAAAAAAACCTATCAATTTCATACTTTTCAACTTTATAGTATATCTCTTTTTCTTGAGTAGTTTATTCAGCTCTGGTTATGATTTTCTCCTTTTTAAAATTATACATGCATATTGCATATAAATCTTGTAGGACATACAGATTACATGGATCTTATAGATGAGAGATGAGTTGGAATTCAATACAGCTAACCCACCAGTTAAGATTATAATGCCATACACATGATTACACATATTATATTAAGCAAACAGCTCAGATTAAAATAAATGATTTGGCTCTGCACAAGTACAGTGAATGATTTCTTATTTGCTTACCTTTTCACCAAGTAAATAAATAAAAAGAGCCTTGCAAGGAGATTTGGTTCTATTTCCCTGAGGTAGATAATAAAAGATACAAATTATGAAAACATCTCATTCAAAAAAATGAAATTAAAACAATATCCATCTGGGATCCAATTAATTTCAGATGTCAAACATATTTGCAAAGAGCTGCGTACGTTATATTCTGCAGTTTCAGTGAACAGCCCCAGAATCCATCATTAGGAGCATTAGCTGAAAAACAACAGTGTGATTTTCTGCACTCCTGAATTCAGTTAACTTTAGATGTAGACCCATAAATTCTCATTGAAGTTATGAGTTTGTCTGACTGTGCAGGAAGTTAGCTAATATTTGTCAGTAACTTTAGAAGTAAACAGTTCTTTGTTCCATGCTTCCATCCTTAGCTAAAATGTTGTTGTTGTTGTTGTTAAGCAGCAGGCCAGGGTTCGAGACCCAGATCGGCCCGATAAGACAGGGTGAGCTCCTGTCCCTAGCCGAGCTCTGCGATGCCAGCTGGATCCAATTATATCGGCTCTGCTGCTTGGGTAACAGCCTATCCTCCATAACAATCTAACCCAGGCTTTCATGCTTTGCATGCAGCGTATGCAGTGCCAAGCACGATACCATAGTCTCTCATGACTGATGGAGGCCTGCTTGTTATTCCCATTTTATAGAAGGACGAATTGAATGCCACTCACTCACCTTCTATGTACATATGATTCAAAAAATGTACACACAAAA
The DNA here is from genome assembly GCA_030015325.1 of Cryptoblepharus egeriae. NCBI lineage: Eukaryota > Metazoa > Chordata > Lepidosauria > Squamata > Scincidae > Cryptoblepharus > Cryptoblepharus egeriae. Next base: position 67,161,280 of record JAREYC010000002.1, on the reverse strand, counting down.
AACATGAATCATGTGTGCATTAGTTGAGCAAGTTTGCATAGCAAGATTAATTACCACAGATATTTGCATATTAGTTACATCAATAAGTTGTGAGCAGGTCTTGAATGGAATTTTCTGTGACCCTTATAAAAGTCAGGGGTGTCTGACTATGGTATTATTTTCCCAAGGCCAGATCTTGAAACATAACCTAACTTACCTAAGAACTAAACTGTCTTTAATTTACTTAAAACTAGCGAAAAGCATACCCGTATTGCAGGAGTAACATTTCCCCATATGCCATCCCCCGATGGCGCAACTTCCCCCCATGCACATCAACCCCCATGCGCAACTTCCCCCATGCACATCGACCCACCATGCGCAACTTCCCCATGCGCATCAACCCCATGCGCAACTTCCACCCATTCGCAACTTCCCCCATGCGCAACTTCCCCCATGCGCATCAATCCCCCATGCGCAACTTCCCCCATGCGCATCAGTCCCCCATGCGCAACTTCCCCCATGCACATCAACCCCCCATGCACAACTTCCCCATGCGCATCAACCCCCCATGCACAACTTCCCCATGCGCATCAACCCATGCGCAACAACCCCCCATGCGCAACTTGCCCCATGCGCAACTTGCCCCATGTGCATCAACCCCCCATGTGCAACTTGCCCCATGTGCAACTTCCCCCCATGCACAATTTCCCCATGTGCAATTTCCCCATGCGCAACTTTCCCCATGTGCATCAACCCCCATGCGCAACTTCCCCCATGTGCATCAACCCCCAATGCGAATCAACCCCCCAATGCGCATCAACCCCCCAGGCGCAACTGCCCCCATGCGCAACTTGTCCCCATGTGCAATTTCCCCATGCGCAACTTTCCCCATGTGCATCAACCCCCATGCGCAACTTCCCCCATGTGCATCAACCCCCAATGCGAATCAACCCCCCAATGCGCATCAACCCCCCAGGCACAACTGCCCCCATGCGCAACTTGTCCCCATGCGCAACTTGCCTCCATGCGCAACTTGCCCCATGCGCATCAACCCCATGCGCAACTTCCCTCCAGTCGCATCAACCCCCCATGCGCAGCATCCTCCACAGTGCAACCTCTCCCTCCGAACAATATCCCCCCAGTTCATCAGGCACTGAGCACCCAATCGGCTGGAGGTTGGACAGTCTTCCATGTTAAGTATAAGACGTTGCCCCCTTTTCAGCCCCTGAAGGGTTAACTTTCTCCAGATGGTTCTTGGTGGGAGTTCAGGTGACAGAAGGAACTCCCAGAATTCCATGCTTCAGGCCCAGCAGTTGGGGTGGAATGTTGATGAGTCAGCAATTCTCCAATGCAAAGTATAGGGAGAAAAACCCGTTGTGCCCCTTTTCAACCCCTTCCGGTTGGAATTTCCAAAAACCGGTTTTTAGTGCACCCCTCAGTCACGGAAGGAACACCCACCCCAAATTTCACGCTTCTAGGGCCGGCAGTTTTTGTCCGCTGGGCAGAGGGAGAGAAGAGCAGTGGAGAAGAGGGAAGCAGCTCAGGGTAGCCAGAAGGGAGCAGGGGAGAGAGAGGCTCAGGATGGAGAGAAGGAGAAAGTGGAGAATCATTTTGAAGGTGTCTTGGATTGCAGCCTCCTAACCATGTCTACCCAGAAGTAAGCCCCATTGTGTTAAATGGGTCTTACTCCCAGGAAAATGTCTTTAGGTCTGCAGCCTAAGTAGACTTCATAAGATCATGCACATTGAATGCATGTTTTGAATTCAGTCCCAGTGTTCTGTCATCATTTTTACATCCAGTTAATATTTTAAATGAATATTTTTGGGGTTGTGGAACCAATCGTCTGAGTTTCCATTATTTCCTGTGGGAAAATCCGCTTCACATAAAGAATGTTTCACGTAAAGAACATGCCTCCGGAACGAATTAAATTTGTTACATGAGGCACCACTGTATATAGATATAGTAAAAGATCTTAAGATATATTTTCATTCATTAACTTTTTTAATTCTGCTCTTCACAAGCTTTTTGGTAAATTGTTTCAGAGTAGTGTACTATAAACAACATACCAGTAGAAACATGACTGGTTTGTTAAGCCAAAGGCTCAACATATAACATACAACTTATAACACATAACTGGGAATGTACAATTCAGTTCACAGCAGAGAGTTAAGCCGCAACAAGTGACTGAACAAGTAGAGCTGCACATAGTTGCAACCCTTTTCTACTCAGAAGAAGATTCCACTGCTTTCCAGTGTACCTAGGGTTGCCATAATTTTGGTCCACCAAACTGGGACAGGATCCCTGTCAAACTTGCCAGGAAGTGAATGTGATGTCATCACTGGAAGTGATGTCATGCCCAGAAATGCCATCACTGTCACATCAGGCAAGTGAGGCAGTGTCAGAGCCATCTCCATGTCTATTCTGAAGTAAATCCCTTTGTGTTCAATGAGACTCCCAAGAAAGTGAGGCTGAAATCCTATCCATTGACTTTAATAGGCTTACTTCTGAGTAGGCATGCACAGGCTAGGTCTTCAGGCTACCTTCCTTTGCCTCCTCTTACAGAGGAGTAAGCCTCATTGACTATAATGGGCTTAGGCATGCATACGATCAGGCTCTGAGACTTACCTCAGTTTTTGAGGGTCCCTGGCACTCCAGAACAAGAGAGAGAGGATGCAGTAGTGACTGCATATGTGGTGGCAAGGCCTGGAGCCGGCCGCCACACTACACCTCGCCCACTGGCCAGCCAGCCATCTGCTCAGTGCTTCCAGCCAGCTGAACTGAGGAGTTGGCTGTGCCATGGCCGTAAGGGCACCCTGAAGTGCAGGAAGCAGGTGGGGTGGACCATCTGCCCCAGGTGGCTGGCTGACAGGAGAGACACGGCGCAGTGGCTGGCCTCAGGTCTTGCCACCACCATACAGGCAGCCGCTACTGTGGCAGAGACTGGGGAGTCTGGGGTGTGACTTGGGGGCTCCCAAATGGGACCCATTGTTTTAGGAGCCCCCAAATCAGGATTTTCCTGTTTTTTTCCGGATATATGGCAACTCTAAGTGCACCATTATCTTAAGTAATGGTGCACTGAACTGTAGCTCTCATTTGCTTTCAGAGCAATCAGTATCATGTGAAAATTTGAGTTAAAAAATCCACTTTTTGTTCCACATGCTTTTGTTTTCATTTTCTGATTAATTGGCCATAACCTTTGATAGAATATAGATACTCCAATGCAGTTTGTTTCATTGCATTCTGCATTAAATTACCTTTCCAGTGATATATAACATGATGTTATTATCATTCATACAGACCCCATTTTGCTCAATTTTAGTTGCTAGTGTGAAGCTCGCTTGTAGCCTGGTGCAATTGCATCCCCTTCCCCCCCCCCTTTAGCTATGCCACTGGGTCGGAGAGCACTTAGCCTTGCCTACAGCTCAAGCTAGCCTGGCACTGCCACTGTCTGTGACAGGACTGGCCTAAGCTAGCACAGGCACTGAAAGTGGCACTAAATTCCACCATCACATTCAAGGAGGACAAGTGATCGCAGGACCATTTCAGTCTGCATGCTCAACTTACTTCAAGGGAAGCTATGACATATAACCCTGAAGACACAGTTCAGCCCTGCTCCTTTCAGGAAAATGTGTGAACTGGCCTTGAGTCACAGTCAAGACCACTGATTTGCCAGAACATCCTCTGGCAGCCACTTGAGAGGCTGGAAGCAGATTTGTCGGCTCCTAGCCAGTATTCTTTCCACTAAATTAGTTGTGTCTCAGTTCTCTTTAATACCCAAGCAGATTGTCTCCATGGCCATTAGCATTTCATCACTTCTCCATGGAAATCTCCATTACTGTACAGATTGCTACAACAAAATATTCATGTTTTGCTTTCATTTCTTTTAATCCTGAAACAAGTGCTGAAACAACCTGAGGGGGGAGAGATGTAGTCTACATACATATCTTGATTTCTTTAAAAATGTAACCATTTTGGGGGGGAAGGTGCTAGCCCTATTCAGAGCTATGAATTGGTAGACAAGAGGAATGAAAACATGCCGACTCTAACATATATCTCTATGGACAGGATGACCTGTCATTTCATAACCATAAAAGAGGACAAAGCTCTCCCTCCCAAAATGCAGGACACTCAAGAAAAATATAGGAGCGGACAAAATAAAAGCTAAAAACACTCATATATATATTGCTCTCATGTGGTTAATTTAAACACCATATTACTTTTTATTAAATTTAAAACTGTTGCATATCATTTATTACATATAGTTTATTAATTACAAGGCTGCATGATTCCTGTTTGCATGGAAAAGAACATTGACAATTTTTTAGAGGACACAAGGATGAAAAAGAGGGCATGACCTGGAAAAAGAAGATATGGTCAACCTTTCTGTGTATTGATCCAAGCTATACACATCTAGTAGTCTCTCTCTCTGCGTACTTGGGCTGTGTATTTTACAGCATTGTATGTGCAAAGGATGTATGGTTGTAGTCTCTGTTTATAGCTTTGGTTGAGAGCATGAGTGGGCAAGGCCAGCAGACTTCCAGCTGAATCTTATCCTATTATAATTGATGGGCCTTACTGCTGAATAACTGTGGGTAGGATTGCAGCCCAAGCTTTCTTGCAGGATCACATTTCCTTGCAGGACCACACTTCTCTTCCAAGCCGTTCATTCAGGTTCCTGTATAAGTTGCATGAACAGGGCTCAACGGAGTCCATCATCTCAGTGGATTCGATTAGTATGTTCACATAATTTTTTGTAATTGCCGTGAAGATTGTGTAGCAATATTCCATTTTATTCATGAACTAGCTTAAAAGCCACATTCCATGTGGAAATTTAAGCCAGCTCCTGCAGGGGCCGTTTTGGGCTCTGGCCCAAAACTAAAAAGACAAATACTTTTTCTCTTGAATTCAAATGGCATGTCTGCCAATTTGGGCTGGACACAAATTCCAGCGCTGGATGTTCAAGCAGCAGATGAAGGGCAGGTTTTCAATCCCGGGATCATTCTGATTCCAGAAAGGTATAATTTGTCTATGTAGAGCAAGTGTGGCCCAAGATATAGGGGTTTCAGACACACAGACAGAATTCACCATTTATTTATACAGACTTCAGATTTCATTCTATTTCATGCTTTCTTAAGAGCCACTCGTTGTCTTCAGGTGGCACTGGTGATAGCTGCTCAGATATTGAATTTCTGTCCTGTTGTTTCCTTAGGGAATCCGTCACACCTGTGCAGTTGTTTTCAAGGACGTTCAGTTGAAGGCAATTTAAGTTGTGTTTAATATGCAACATTCTATACATTTGATTTTCTACTGACAGTTTTCTACTGATTTGATTTTCGACTTGATTGCTACTGATTTTTTTAGCACAAAGGTTTCTGCTAACTTTTTCAAAATAGCCATTGTTTTATTACCAGCCTGATCCTGATCCATTAGTTACTTCATTTTCTCTGTAAACTGCTTTGTGAACTTTTAGTTGAAAAGCGGTATATAAATACAATTTAATTGATTGATTTATCCTTTCATCTAATTAGGTCTTTAAGAAAGCAGTGCAAGCTTTGATTTTGGAAAAATCAATTGATCAGAGCTCTGTGATTTTATTTTGTAAGCTGATCTTGTCGTTTGAGTCTTGAAAGAGACTACGGGGTGCAATCCAGAGAAACTACGGGGAGTCCTTGCTCCAGTGTAAGAACAATTTGCTCTGGATTGCAGTATGAATTTCACATAGGTTTTCACAAGGTGGTGCAGTAACTACAAGTACACGTAATGTCTCTTAAGTGCTCCCGTAGTCACTCTGGATAAGCCAAAAATTATGAATAAACATGCTCTCATATTTCATTCACATGCTGGGAAGAGCTACAAAACTTGAATTGCCAGCTATCTTGTAACTACTGAAAACACAACAGTTCTGTCAGAAAAAATTAATTTGGCAAGTCTTTTCAGATAGCACATAACACAAAAATCTTGTCGCCTGTCCAACATGTTGACATTGTTTGGGATAAGCTTCTGATTAGGATCCCAATTTCTGGGTGCCTGTAAGCTGAGCTAAACTGCCACATTTTCAAAGGTTCTCACAGCATTAATTAACACTTACACAGAAGCATCTGAAATGAACCATGAAAACTGGCCATGGCACTGTGCTTTTTCTGCATGAACTTTGAAGTTCAGCCCTTGATCTTTTCTGTGCAGTTCTATCTGAGCCTTGTCTCTTAAAAGCCCTGTTTTTATGTAAGCATCACATTAGAACTCATTTCCTCTGCTCTCCGCTGCTCCTGTATTCATCTCACAGCAATTACTACAGCATCTTGTTGTTTTCCACTTTATTTACAGGCCCAGGTGTAAGCAAGTGACAGAAGGATCAGAAGAGGTTATCAGAAAAGCTGTTGTGCCTTGAGCATGCTGGCCCTAAATGCTTTCTATATTAAAGACATGGAAAGGACATTTTGATGTGCAGTGTTTATTTCTAAAAAAACAGAGATATTTCCACAGAATCACAGTACAGTGTTTTTCTTCTTTAGGAAAAAAAGACAGTTCAAATGCTCCCATTTTGCTCTCATAAAAGAGCTGCCCACTGCCTTTATGAAATGTCAGCAGTGAGTGGGCCAATTAAGATCAAAAGTACCTTCATTCCCAGGGTCCCAGTTGGCCATTTTACAAAATAATAATCTTGTTGCTGAATGTAGAATTTGCACCAGTGCTAAAAGGAACACAGGAAATCTGCAGACTGTGAAATCGGTCTTGTCCCACCATCTAATTTAGCTAAACTTCAGAGTAGGTACTGATAGATATATAGTGATTTTAATCCTTTGGAAGAGACTCCCCACTTCCTCCTCTCCTTCCTTTTTATTCCATTAATCCTTCAGAGAGCCAAAGATACAAGCTGATGTTTCTTGGGAGATAGGGAATATCAGTTTACCAGTTTGGAAAACAACTAGAACAGTCCTATATATGTTTACTAGAAGTAAGTAACATTTCACTGAAGAGGGATAACTTTCATGTAAGGATGCACAAATTTGCAGCTGAAGTCACTGAAGTCAGTCAGCCCAATCCTATGGCTCTAGGATTACTGCAGTGCCTGAATGGCTTCCAGGCTATCCTCTGGCAAGCAGGCTACTGCCTGCACTTCCTTGGGGGAAAGGGATGTTGATCCCCTTTCCCACATAAGCAGAGTAGCCTTACAAGTAGTTTCTGCACCAGCTCTTGGGCTGGTGCAAAAAACAAGCCTCCATATTAGGAGAAAATGCCCTCCATAGAGGTTCTTGATCTGGCAAAGCTCCTCTGGTCCCACTTCCATCCTGGCATGCTTCCTCCCCAATCTCTCCCTGCCTCCCCCCCCCCCATGTCTCCCGGGCTCTCTGCTGCTTGGTGGTCTGCCGGATCATCAAGCCACAGAGAACAGATGCTTCCTTGGCACCAGTGCAGCGCCTCTTGTTGCTGGGCTAGCTCCAATGGTGGTCCAGGGTGAAGCTCACAGATATGCCTTGTGGCACATTTTCCACAACTGACTGCTATGGCAGCCCCACATAAAGTTTTCAGGATTGGGCTCTGAAGTCTGCTATCCAAAATCTACAGACCTTTCTAGAAGAATGCTGTGTTGAACACAGTGGAACATATTGCCTAGATTGTGTTATCATGCTGCAATCTAATTCATATTTACATGGGAGTATGTCACAATGAAATAACTGGATATGACCTCTTGCTCATAGAGGCATAGATTCGGACTGCACAAACAACTGTGATGATAGTTATCAAAATATATGCTGTGACTATGTTAATACCATGACTTCCTACTTTTGACTTCATTCCCAAGTGATACAACTCCAGAAGGTCTGTTTGAACTCTCTTCAAAGTTCTTTTTAACTTTCCCTATAGTGTGCGCTGACTTTCTATCAAAATGCTTTGAGTGCTGTAACAAGAAAGGGCAGCATATAAATATAATGGATGAATAGGTAGATCAACTGAATTAAAATATGTTCAAGCTGCAGATGTCCTTTTTTGACTATTTTTCAAGGACCACACTTGCCCTTCAGTAAGAGCTAAGGACCAGCTACTGGCCATGCCTTTAATACCACTAAATGGATCCTTATTGGCATATCCAAATATATTACCAATTGGCAGCTGTGCAAGATTCCAAATATAAATTCCTCAGTGTTGAATGAAATAGATAGTCCATGAAACAGCCAAACAGTATATTTGCAGCTGCAAATCCCTGGCTCATTTTTGCCTGAATACCAAATCACTTGCTTTCTGAGCCGTTATTGGTAGTCACAGAAATAAGTACCTGTTACCTTTCCCATGCCAAAGCAAAGCTAAGGTGGCTTACACAGTTTTTATAACCAAATACAAAGTACAAGTTGAAGCCAGCCAGTGGGTTACATGAAACCTGAAATGGGCCATTTCCTTCTTGTAAACCAGCAGATCAGAACTCAGTTATGCAGAGGCTAGGTGGATGCAAATCTCCATTAGGATGCAGGACGCCCCAGGTACACGGACAGATCCCTGAGTCAGTGTGGCACTGCCATCCTTGCAGTGTTGTCAGGGCTTCCCCAAGCTCTACTCTGCTCATGCAAGAACTTCGTGTGATCCAAAGTCTGAGTAGGATGGAAATTACTTGCGTATAGCATAGTAGTCTTAATTGTAGCTAATTTCACAATAATCCAAATATTTATTTTCAGTACTTTTATCCTAGCTTTCAGTTGACAAGACCTTCAAAATAGGATCCTTTTTTAACCCATTTTGCATGAAATCACTAATTGTAACCATTGCTTACCATTAATGCAGATACTGTATTGTTTAATAGACTTGTACTGTCATTGTAAACAAATATACAACAAAATTTTTAGGTACACTTTTTCAGGATACAGACTCAACTGATTACTGGAGTGCTGAGCCACTGCATGTAAAAGCGCTGCCACAGACAATCCTCTCTGCAACTCTGTGAGGCACGTTGTTGTTCTACCGGCAGCTCATAGAAATGTTCTCTCCCAGGTGGAATCCTTCATGATGTGGTCATTGCATCTGGTATCAGATGCCTTCCAAGCTTCCAGCAGGACTTTTCAGATCAGCCAAGCTGTAAAAGGAGACAATGACCCATATCCTAAAGTCAATTTAAGCCCTTTGCGATCGAGCAGTTAAGGTGACTTTCCATAAGATAACACCAGAGGGTGACGTAACTGCGTGGACCCATAACTGCCCTGGATTTTGCCCAGTGTCTGCCCTGGATTTTGCCCAGCTGTCTCATGACAGCTTTATCAGCTTGTTGTCTTCCCATCCAGGAACTGTCCAGGTCTTTGCTTGCTTAGCTATCTTCAGCAGCTCTGTACTCAACCACCAGACCACACCTACTGTTTCTGTTACATGTTGCAAAAATCAGTTAGATTACAGTAAGAATAAAAGTATAAACAATATCTACCTCTGTAGATAGCAGTATCAATAAAAGTCATTATAATAAAACCTCAATGGATTGGAAGCATAGTCTACTGTGCAACCTCTATGGAAACCAATGAGCTATATGCTAGCCCACAGTGATCATTATTTTTCTTGCACAGCTTCTAATACAGTGGTACCTTGATTTAAGAGTGACTTGAATTGAGAGTATTTTGTATTAAGAGCAAAATTTTCTCAGAAAGTTTGACTTAATTTAAGAGCATTTTTTTGAAAGAAGAGCACCTCTGAGGAAGTTTGGAACAGGTTTCCATGGCCAGGGACTCACAAAGGAGTTCTGGGGGAGTAGCCTGAGCCAGGTGTGTTTATGTGATCTGTGTGTGGCAGTGCGGAAGGTGTGCTTTAACCATGTTCCAATGCTGCTCCCCATCAGCAGCCTGGGAATGTTAAAGCAGCACCAAAAGACAAAGATTCAATTGAGCCAATGGATATCAGTGACACAATAATAGTGAGAGTCATCTGACAAAATCCCACCTCTCTCTTGTCTCCCTCATACCAACCATGAAGGTTTTCAGAGGTACAGCACAGCTCAGAATGTCACGGTATTTTCTTTATTACAGTGTTTTGTATTACTGCATACTACAATGTTTTGTATTAAATTACAATGTTCTATATTAGATTACAGTGTTTTGTAATCATTTTTATATACAGTTAATATTTTTACTTAAATATTTTTAGTTGTGGAACCAATTGTCTGAGTTTTCATTATTTCCTATGGGTAAGTTGTATTACAAGTGTTTTGAATTACAAGCATGCTTCCGGAACAAATTATGCTTGTGAATCAAGGCACCACTGTACTTTCAATAGAGTTTGCCCAAGAAAACCTCCTGGTAGATTATGCCTTTGAATTACAGATCCCAAAACACATGTTTTTCAAGTGTCTTCAGCAACCTACTGCCTTTAAGAATCAATCAATCCCCAGTATTTATATACCATTTCTCAACAAAAAGTTCACAAAGCAGTTCACAACAGTTCACAGCAATCAAATAACTGATGGCTTCCTGTCCCAAAAGGGTGCACAATCAAAAAAAGAAGTAAAAGAACGCCAGCAGAAACGATTATAAAAAAAAAAATTACTGGGGTGAGGAGGGCCAGTTACTCTTCTGTTAAATAAAAGAGGAACACCCTGTTGCAAAAGTGCCTCTTACCCAGTTAGCAGTTAGACTGGCTTTCCATGCTTCTGTAAATTGACAGTAAAAACTGATGGAAGGTAGAAGGTACTTTTTCATTATCTTTAATTCAGTCATATGGAAAAAATAATCCTTAGCCTACTTAGATAATTCATGAATTAAAGCTTTTTTTCTCTTGCTTGACTACAAAGCAAGAAAGAAGTAGAATATAATAAGGTGTGTGCTCATATGTTTCTGATAACGAACAGGATGATGATGAATAAAACATGGCTTTTCAATAACAAAAAATAGCATTCTTGTGTAAAATTGCATATCCTTTCACCATAATTTCCCACTTTTACATGATTAACAGCCCAATCCAGAGTAGCTCTTGGGTTGCCCTATCTATCACTAGGGTGGAGCAACTGCAAGATGCTCCACCCTAGTTAGTATGGAAAAGGCTTGCGGCAGAGCAAGGCAACATAGGCTGCCCCAAGAGAGGTGGACCTGCTCTGCCCTAACTGGGGCAGCCTAGGCAGCTCAGGAGAGGCATGTTGGCATGTTTAGCATTGCCTAGGGCAGAGCAGTTACTCTGTATCCAGAGCCTGTTTCCAAGGCAGAAATGCCTTCTTCCAGCAAATCAGAGTTAGACCACCTCAGGAGCAGGAATAGTAATGAGCAGACCCATAGCAGTCCATGATAAAGCAAAGTAAGAATGGCAGTGTTGACAAAAGTCTGAGTTCTTGGCCAGCCTAACTGCAACCCCTGCCTCTCAACATCAGGATATGGAACAAATACCTGACCCAATAACCTGGGGATACAGCAGGCCATTCCAAGCATCCACCATTCACTAGAGGAACTGCAGCTGAAACTGGTTGTCAGAAACTTCTGGGCTTTCTTATAAGGCGGGCACCACAGTTGTTACTTGTTCGGTGTGATCTGAGGGGTGTCTCCTCAGGAGCAGGCCCTCCCCAGCTGTCACTGACTTAGCATGCTCTGCAGCATTTAGGGCAGCCCAGGCTTCCTGACTCTCTGGATGCTGCATAACTTTTTGCTCTGGATTCAGAATAGTTGGGGAAGCCCAGCTAGGGCTCTCCTCACTGCCCTTACTCTGGATTGTGCCCTGTGTCTTTTGTTAAAAAAACTATGCAGTTAGTAATATGAAAATATTTATGTGCAGCATGAATCTTCTCTTTTTAATTGGTTTAATAGAAGACTATTATTTGCTGGTGATGTTTGAAGGAATATGACAGTACCATAGTCTAGAGCAGAGCTATGCAATTTATGGCACTCACATATCCCAAGTTGAATGTAGCCAATAACAATTTTTTTACTCCTTCCTGGATGTTTGATTCCCTTCTCCTCCTCACTCTTATAGTTTCTATCTATAGGGGAGTTTTTCCTCATCACCCCATGGGTCAGTTCCCCCTCAAAGGGATTATGGTGCAATGTGGTGCACTGTACAATAATTAGCTATTATTATTTTTCCTTTTTCTTTGTAAACTGCTTTGTGAACTTGTTAGTCGAAAAGCGGTATACAAATACTGTAGATAGGTTTAGATAGGCACTGGTATGTACTGCACATGCAGAACATGGATATGTTAATGTTTCTACATTAGAAAGGGGGGGTCAATAAACAGGGCAGCAGCATTCCAGGTCTAGTTGTCTTCTCCACCTTCCACTACACTAAGGGTGCAATCCTAACAGTGTCTACTCAAAAGTAAGCCCCATTGTGTTCAATGGGTCTTACTCCCAGGAAAGTGTCTTTAGGATTGCAACCCAAGTCCCATTTCTCACCTGTCCTTGCAGCCACTGCATATGTAGATGCATTTAATTCCCAGTGAAGTGTGTGTTCAGGTATCAAAGTGAAAAGAGACCAACAGAAGGGTCTCTGGAGGGTCTTTTCTATGTTTCTCCACCTGCGGCTCCCTATCAGAGAGGGGGATGCTCACTTTGCTGCCTCCCACCTGGCTTTCTTACTCCTAGCTTTGGCTTTCTTCATTCCCTCCCAAGGTTTGTGCTGCTTCCTCATCTTCTACTTTGTCTCTTGCTTTGCCTCTTTCACTGCCTCTCTCTCTTTCTCTCTCTCTCTCTCTCTCTCTCTCTCTCTCATGTTCTCATTCTTGCCTCTCAGTACATCTCTTTGCCCTCTTCTCTCCTCCTGCCCTACCTCTGTACCTCCTGCTATTACTATATCCCCAAAGGGGATTCTCTTGCCATTTCTGCCATTCCATTTACATATACCACACAGAGTAGAATTCATTGCATTTATCTGATCATTTGCTTCAATTTTTCCTCCAGGCAAGGGAAAAAGAAAATGTTTCTTTAGCTTCTGAGCATGCACCAGAGATAAAGTCTACAATTCCCGTTCCCCAGGGCTTTTAATTGAGATTTTTTTTCCAGTTGCATAGGTGCAGTTTAATTTCCCTAAGTCTTTATTATTGTGTTGCCTTGCTATCAAGGTAAACTGTAAATTTATTTCTAGTAAATAAGGATATGTCTCATTTCTTAGCAAAAGATGCAGTGATATTTTTGAGATTTTGTGGGACCAACTGCAAGGACTATATTAAAAGGTATACTATGAATAGGGAATGTCCTACTGACAATTATTCTGTACATCAATTTCCAATATTACTGGAGAAAAACTTCAATAGTACATAAAGCAATGCTATTTAAATTGTAGAATGTACTTGTGACAAGAATGATAAAATGGTTTCAAATCTTTGAATCCTAATACTAAAGATATTGTGAAGCTGGAACATACTTTTTGTAAAGGATTGTCCAATCTTTTGTTTCTTGATAAATATAGCCCTGATCACTTTGCCTAAATTAAGGGGAAAAGCTTGATGTTTTTCAATAAACATTTATAAGGGAAGCAAGAAGTGAATGCTTTTATCCAAGTTATATGGTAAAACAGTGATGACCTTAAAAAGTTGTAAAGTCTAATGTGCTGGCGAATTGGAGAATGTGATGGCTTCCATTAAAAGAAAGATTTCCTATTGCCATACAGTAGCTTAAAACTAAACCAAACAAGGATAATAAATTATTCTCAGGGTCTTGTTCTGATAGCAAAGCTGGGTGATTCTCTTTTTTTCTTACTGCTGTTTGATTGATGTTCTCTCTTCCATGACCTAAAAGGTGACAAACCCTTTCCTAAAATCTCCACACATCTCTGACAAGCAACTGAAGATAGATGTGTATCCAGATTATACACCATAAATTGTGTCTTCCACTTAACCAATATTCGAGTAAAATAATAAATCTTGTCTTGTTGCTTTATATTTTCTTGACAGTCTTTGAACTCCCCCATCCCACACTCTTTTTTCCTCTGGTATTCCAAAGCTCTTTGTGTCTAAGGCTGCAATCCAAACCTAGGTTGGCACAACTCATTGGTCTTCCTGTTCCTGTGGTGATATAGGGAGACAAGCACATGACTGTGCACTGGCCTAATCCTTCCCCAGGAGTGGCACAGAAGTTTCTTATGGCACTTTGGTGACTTGCCTAGGTCCCCACAAGACTTATATCAGGCTAAGTTCAGCCTTACTGGAGGTTAGGATTGTACTCTAAATGAAATAAACAGTAATTGTATTTTATTAGGCTATGTCTAGCATGTTTCCACTGATTTAAGTGTTATCCTTCTCTTAACAGCCTGCACAGATAAGGAGCTGAGGAATCTTGCTTCTCGCTTAAAAGACTGGTTTGGCGCTCTTCACGAAGATGCAAATCGGGTCATCAAGCCAACAAGCTCGGATTCAGCACAAGGACGTAAGAGGACATGTCTAAAACTAAAGTTGAGATAAGGTCATAAGTTCACCAGCAACTGCAATAGCAGTTTTAAGGAATCTGTTGTCAAATTATTCTGTGAGGCATGTTTGCTACTTCAACCTCCACTCAATTTGTTTGCATGAATTAGGAATTTCATCAACATTTTAAAAGAATAGTGATTAAGGAATCTAGAAAGTATAGATCATCTATTCAACAATAACAACTTGCTGCCTACAATAACTTGATTCCGTGGTTCTCAGATTTCCCAGTTAGTGATCTGCCTTCAGCTTGGATCTTGGCAATTCGGACTATTCGGCAGTGTTATGATTGTGTCATCACATCTTTCCCAAAATTTCTAGAGTACTGAGCTTTTGCTATTTTTTAATGTGTAAGGCCCACTACCAGAGTCTCTGAATGGCAGTCCTCAGTCCATTCTTGTTATTATCTCATTTTTGACAGTGACAATGCTATATGACAAGGCTAGGAACAGGCCAAAGACCACCATGCAATTAAAAAAACCCAGAAAGTTTTGGCAGGATAACGCATGACATTACATGACACCAAATTAAGATAGGGTCTCCTGTGCAATATTTTTTCACTTTGAACTTTTGTAAACTTTCCAGATTTCACAGAGCATGCCTTTCCACCCAAATTAAGTTGTCTTAAAAAGAATAAACAAATAATGGGGAGGATATTGTACATGCATTAATTAATTCTTACACTGTCCAGTAAGTTTTCATGTAACTTGTCAGTTTCAAATCTGGTTTTACCAAAGAAAACTATGAGTCAACCTTCTGGCTGCTGGACTCTATAAGGAGGGACAACAAATGCCATATATGTTACAGAGAATTTCAAAGGTGTTAAAAGTCATAGATTTTGACTTAGCCTTAACGAAAGTATTAAAAAGAGTACACCTGGATTCAGGCATCATGTGTGCTCCCTGAGGCATCCGATCGGCCTCTGTAATATACAGGAAGCTGGACTAGACGGGCCTTTGGCCTGATCCAGAGGAGGCTCTTCTTATTCTTATGTTGAAGTCATAGACAAAGCACTTATGTACCACTGTGCAATTCAGTGTTTGCACAGCCCATAAATCTGACCAAAGATAGGCACCATGAGCATGAACTTCAGAGTGAATAGTGCCAATCACTTGTTGAGCAGAATGGCAGAAGATGAGACAACACTGAATGCTCTCCCAGCACTGATGTTGGAAGAAGATGAGAATGCTAGAGTCTAAGGTCCTGGTACTCCTATTGCCCTTACCTGCCCTTTAGAAGGTTCAGTCATTTGCTTTCACTTTCATTGGGGGAAGGGCAAGTAAAGGAGCCAAATAATATCTCAAGCCCAGGGCCAATAAAATTCAGAATTTCCTCAGCTACTAAATCAAAGCAGTGCACAACATAAGATTCTGGTATGCACAGAAAAGCCTGTGAAAGAAGGCAGGTAGCAAAGGAATAGAAGGACTCTGTCAATCTTGTTACACTTTTCTTCCAGCTAGTGGCAGCAGATTTTATTGAAAATAAGTAAAATGTCAGCAGCCTCCCACCTGTTCTCAGTAGAATTTGTCAAACTTGGGCAATTTTTCAATCTGTAGGTCAAAAATTCACAGCAGTTTCTGCGTGCTGCAAATATCTCCCTGACAGGCACTAGATTGGAAACGTAATTTTCACAGAAAGTTTTATTACACATTTATCATGAATCATGCAAGTCAAGATTCATGCAAGTCAAGTCTCTGTGCAAGAAACCATGTAAATATAGGTCTCTTCTTAGGTTAAAGAGTGTTAGGGCAAACATGGTGGTCGGTGATACCATGTAAACTGAGCTGCTCTGATGCTACATATAGGACTGTGGGCACAGGTGGGGGAAAGGAGGTGGATCTGGCTCTGCCTAATATCAGTTTAAATTATTTATGAGAACAAAGTGCCCTTTTAATCATGCTTGAAATTCAAAAGAGAACTTGAGAAGTGCATGTAGATATTTTGAATCTCTTGACAAGCAGACCCTCTTCAGTAATCCCACATCAGAATCTTGCACAGACAACAAATTACACAGAGACAATGCTCATAGACTGACCTTAATTCAAATTATATGACTGATTCTTACTTTATATAAGGACCCTTTCTCTTCACCCCACCCACATATAAGAAACCAAAGATTGGGGATAGAATATTAACCTTTTTCCATAGCATGTTAATTTTGTATATTCAAGGAGCATTCCTTCACCATCACATTGGGGTCATTTTGCCATATAATCTAACCATTCTCAATCTGAAATTGCAATCTAGAAATTTTGTTGTTTATGTCCAATCTGACAAGTTTCCGAGGCTCCTTGGAAAATCTCTGCCTTTCCATTCTGCTTGTATTCTCCTCCACGGATACCCAATAACTTCATTGACATGAAGTTGTCAGATTCTGTTTATGAAGCCATAAGAAGCATGTGCCAGTTCCATGCAATCTATACTGAGTTGAAAACAACTTGCAGATGGTGGGAAGAGTAGCTAAGATTTTCTTGAACATACCATTCCTGGTGTTGCATTGAACATGTCTCCATGTTCATATACGTTGTCTAGAGGTTAATGTAAATAAAAGAAATGAACGGATCAAGTTTATCTGCAGGCAGGAAAAATAAAAACAATTCTTTTCGTTCTCTTTTAACAAAGTTTTAACCTTTGGCCTTCATAATCTGGTCACTTACTGATTTAGCCTGCAATCCTAAAGACACGTTCCTAGACATGGTTAGGATTGTGCTCTTTTAGACTAAGCTCTTACTTTAGTAACCCTTGCTTTCTTTTTTGCAAGTGACAGAAGCTACATCAATCTCTACAATATAGGGACATGAGTGAGAACAGGGCAGCAGGACAATTATTTGGCAGGGTTACAGTTAAGCATCACTCCCCAAAATATTTCTTTTTCTTTATGCACTTACTTCAATTTAAAAATGAACATATTGTTGATGTTATTTCGTTTCATTGCCTTCTTATTATCCCTCCTTTTAATATAGCTATGATCTAACACATAGCCCAAATCAAAATATTCTAAGCTCCAGAAAAAGTCAGGCTGGAGGGTTGGAGTCCACTAACCCCACTAGCCTGATCTCCTGTTGATATACTTACGCAAGATATAGCATTTGAGAAATGCTGACATGCTTGTGGGATTTCCTCTTTGCTGATGATGCTGCCATTACTGCTTTCTCTGCCGAAGACCTTCAACTACTTATGGACCATTTTAGCAAGGCCTGCCAAGACTTTGAACTAACAATGAGCCTGAAGAAAACACAAGTCATGGGTCAGGTTGTGGATCCACCTCCCTGTATCACAATCTCTGAACATGAACTGGAGGTTGTCCATGACATTGTGTACTTTGGCTCAACTATCTCTGACACTCTTTCTTTAGATAATGAGCTGAATAAACATATTGGTAAAGCGGCTACCATGTTTTCCAGACTTACAAAGGGAGTATGGCTTAATAAGAAGCTGACAGAACATACTAAGATCCAGATCTATAGAGCCTGTGTCCTGCACACATTCTTGTACTGCAGTGAGTCTTGGATCCTTTATGCATGGAAGGAGAGAAAGCTAAACGCCTTTCATATGCACTGTCTCCCAACATATTCTTGGCATCACCTGGCATGACAAAGTTCCAAATGGTGCAGTTTTGGAGCGTGCTGGTATCTCTAGCATGTATACACTTTTGAAACAACTATGTCTACACTGGCTTGGACATGTCGTGAGAATGGCTGATGGTCAAATTCTGAAAGATCTCTTGTATGGAGAATTAGTGCAGGGAAAGCGCCCTAGAGGAAGACCACAGCTGCAATATAAGGACATCTGCAAGAGGGATCTAAAGGTCTTGGGAATGGACATCAACAGCTGGGAAACCTTGACCTCTGATCGTTCAGCTTGAAGCAAAAGACGCAGCATGGCCTTCTCCAATTTGAACAGACACTTGTTTGGCAGGCTGAGGCAAAGAGGCAGTGGAGGCAAAGAAATCTGGAGGCTGGGCAGGGGACAGACTTTATCTGTCCTCAGTGTGGAAGGGATTGCCACTCTTGAATTGGCCTTTTTAGCCAATTCTGTTAGATACTGTTTTAGGACCTCCATTCAGAGCATGATGCCATAGTATTTCAAGACTGAAGGATGCCAGTGATGAGCATTTGAGCACAAGATGTGAACAAACTGTGTATGATTTCAGAGTCAGCTTTTGTAAACATCCAACCTAGGATTGCTCTGCATTCTTCTTTTCTGTTAGTTCTTTGCACTGTCATTCCCACATTCTCTAATTACTCCAGGGAAAGAAACTGCAAAGAATGCAAGGAGCTTCACCACATTTTAGTTGTGGAATTGCTGTGTACACAACCTTGTGCATTCAAAGCACTGTTTACCAGTGTTCCCATGAAGCTCTGGTCAAGGTTTACAACTTGCATTGCCAGATTCGGTATTTGGAAAGGCTATTACAGTAAAAGGTTTTTCTAAGGAGATTTTTTAATGCACAGTTCTACAAGGCAGAATACTGTGGGGACCAGAGAAGCTAGACCTGCAAAAAACCCTCAAGAGCAGCGTTTCTCAAAGTGGGGGTTGGGACCCCTTTGGAGGTCGCCTAGAGCTTTCCTGGGGATCACCTAGAGACCCCTGATGCATGGGGCCAGGTCAGGCTTGCATGACCTCTGGCTGTAGCTGCACGCACACTGGGGCTGACTGACAGCCTCAGGGCCCAATCCTATGCATGCCTACTCTGAAATAAATCCCATTATAGTCAGGGGGCCTTCACTCCCATGCAAATGTGGATAGGATTGCAGCCTCGGGGCCCAATCCTATGCATGCCTACTCTGAAATAAATCCCATTGTGTTCAATGTGTGTATAGAACACACATTTCATTTGTAACAATGAAAATACATCCTGCATGTTGGATATTTACATTACGATTCATAACAGTAGCAAAATTACAGTTATAAAGTAGCAACGAAAATAATTTTATGGTTGGGGTCCCCACAACATGAAGAACTTAAAGGGGTCACAGCGTTAGGAAGATTGAGAACCACTGCTCTAGAGAGTCTAGAAAGTCTGATTCCTTTTTCAAATCACACCAGAATGATGTCATGTATTTCCTGGTGAATCTTTCCAACCTCTTTACTTCAGGCATGTAGGAAACACATGGTATCAAATTTCACATGTTATCAAATTTCTGCCTGGATAGCATGGGCCAGACTAATAATGTGGCTGTTGCATAGACTTGATTGCAAGTGGTTTCTGATTCATAGGTCAGAAAGGCCACAATTAACACTCCCCTTAATTGATCAGACTAAACTCTGTCTTCTTAAATGATAATAATTGAGCTCTAAAATTGGTATTGAATTTACTGGCTCCATATATTGTTATTCTCCTTAGAATAGCAGATTCCAGCCCTTTATTGCATCTTTCATCCACAGGCTTTGTCCTTTCTTCACCAAAGCATATATCTGTGTCAATAGCTACTGTCTAGAGTCCTGCCCACAAAGTTGTTTTCCCTAAGGTTGCATGTGTTCTTAAAAAGCTCTACTGGTAGTAATGCATGATCCTGGCTCAATATACAGTGGTGCCTCACATAAAAGATTAAATTCGTTCCAGAAGCATGCTTGTTATGTGAAACGCTCTTTATGTAAAGCAAATTTTTCCACAGGAAATAATGAAAACTCAGATGATTCAGAACCCAAAAAATATTCCAGAACCAGATGTTCCAGATGGTTCCAGAACCCAAAAAATATTCATATAAAAATATTAACTATGTAAAAATGATAACAAAACACTGGAATTGAATTCAAAACATGCATTCAATGTGCATGATCCTATGAAGTCTACTTAGGCTGCAATCCTAAAGACACTTTCCTGGGAGTAAGCCCAGTTTAACACAATGAGGCTTACTTCTGTTTAGACATGGTTAGGATGCTGCAATCAAAGACACTTTCTTCTGTAATCAAAGACACTTTCAAAGCTCTCAGCTTTCTCCTTCTCTTCTTCCTGAGCCTCTCTCTCCCCTGCTCCCTTCTGGCTAGCCCTGAGCTGCTTCCCTCTTCTCCACTGCTCTTCTCTCCCTCTGCCCAGCGGATGTCCGGCCACAGGAGGAACCGCGCAGAAGTGTTGTTTTTGCTGTGGACAGGCACGCTAGGCAGCCCTGATGCTTTTTCAAAGGGCTGCTGGCCAGCATGTCTGCCCCAACTGCCAATGAGTGTGCTTGTTAAGTGAAGCAACACTAATTATGTGAGGCAGAATCCTAGAGAAATTTTTGCTTGTTACATGGATACCATAGTCTTTCAAGACTGATGGATGCCAATGTGGATCACTTGTTAAGCGATGCACTTGTTAAGTGAGGTACCACTGTAAGCGGTTGCAGGATTGTGCCCAGCTGATACATGCGATCCAAGATTTTGTTTATTCATTACCAGATAGTTCACATACAGATTGTATTCTCATGCGGCAATCAAGTATGGGAAGTCTTCCTCAGGCAGACACTTAGGGCGCAATCCAGAGTAACTACGGGGAGTCCTTGCTCCGGTGTAAGAACAATTTGCTCTTGATTGCAATATGAATTTCCCATAGGTTTTCACTAGGTGATGCAATAACTACAGGTACACGTAATGTCTCTTATGTGGTCCCGTAGTTACTCTGGATTGTAGGGTTAGTTGAATCTCTTTCTGGATTTGACATGAATGGAAGCTGGTAGTTTTTCTAACCAGCTGCCCAAGAAAATTTAAAATACAATGAACAATGATTTGAGCAAACTTCTGGCAAGCAGGTGTTTGAGTCATGAGAATCCCCATCTCAATTAAGGATCTTTCTTGCACTGTCTGTAGCAGGGCCAAGATATGTGAATGAGGAAGACAACTGCCCATGATAAATGCTGGACCTGAAATATTGGTAGGACTTTGGGCCTTAGGTCTTAATATTTCAGGCACTGGGGTGAAGGGGAGATTGATTCCTCTCTCAGGAAGACAAAGCTTCCTCCTGAGGCAAGAATTTGAAATCACACTACAAGGAACAGCTTTTGCTCTGACTTTTACAGTGCAGATAGCATGCTCAGTGGTGTGAGCAATGTGGTATTCTTGCCAACCTTTATAAGGAAAAAGTACTTTCTGCTCTGTTGCCTTCATTCTTTCATTCATCATGCACACTCATTTCTTATTCCATCCAAAACAGAGGTACCGTTTGTGTGAAAAGTGGCCATAAGACCTTCAATATGGTGAAGAAAGCTTCTATCACCACCCCAAGAATGTATAAATAGCTAATAGCTTGTTAATCAAATAATAGTCTTGAACTGATATACAGTATGTTTTTCCTTCCTGAGTATTGCAGTTTCCCCACAATAAGTGGTTTTTTGTTTCACTTTTCACCCTTGACCTTTTGGCTTATGAGCTGTGTCATAAGCCACTACCCAGAATCCCAACACAGGAGATATTCCACATGCATGCATACCATATATTAAAATATGTTTAAAAGTTCAGGAGGTAAGATAGCACCAATTAATGATCCCACGAAATTATATTATGCAAGAGAAGTTATAGCGTTAAATACATCAGATTTCATGTCCAAAGTAATTCCTATGATTAATTTTGTGACAGCGAAGCGTGTAAACTTTGTCCCTAGGAAGGTATTCTGTCTACGCTGACAACAATACGAATAAATGTTCTACAATCCAATATCCCCACAGAAGCTTTGGTAGAGAGGAATCATGTAGGTCTTTTGACTGATGAGGTCCTTTGCCATCCCAGCCATTCTCTTGAGAAATCACCATGGAGAAGAAGCTTCCATAAAGTATGAAATCAGTCAATCAACAGTATTTATATACCACTTTTCAACGCAAAGTTCACAAAGTGGTTTACAAAGAAAAGTCAAATAACTAATGGCTCCTGTCCCAAAAGGGCTCACAATTAATTGCATGAATGAATGTTTAAAATGTGTCGGCTAACTCACAGATGTAGATTATTGCATGACGCTGGAAGAATGAGAAGTGAATGTACAAAGCAATGAGCATTTTAATAGAAAAGCACTCTAGAAATATTACTGATAAAGGTATGAAACCATATGCTTGCACCTCAATTCCAGAACTGCTAATGTTTGATAAATGAGCTTTTTCAGAGATTAGTGATTAAGGAGAATAGGATTCAGTCTTTCACGAATAAGATTCAGTCGTTCTAAATAACAAGCACCTGATGTTGAGCCCAATATCTTATATTTTGGCACTTTTCTGTTAAATTGTATGTACAGTGACACACTTGAAAGTTCATACAGTAAACAACAGTTGGAAGTTCATATTGTCTTGTTTTTACTCACCAGTCTCAGTGGCATTAGCTCAGGAAATTACATTATCTTTTTAAAGTAGCCTTTCATAAAAGAGAATTGATGTTTGCCTTACTGAAACTCCTTTGGTGCTCTTCAGTGTCATTCACAACCCACAGCTGGAATTACAGCTAAAGAGCTTAATGTCCAGGTTGATGACTTCATTCTTGTTCAAATTAACAGTAACAGATAGACTGCAGTGGCACTTGAAGCTTTCATGATTATTCAGCCTAAATGATAGAGTTTTTTTCTTTATCAAGTAAAGTTATAGAGGATTTTTTTCATTTATTAATTTTCATTGGGAAATGGGACTTGATACACAAAGCAATAGAGTCCAATACAGGACTCTGAATAGAAGAAAAAGTCCTATTTGACACAATGCCAAGAAAAGTCAGCTTAACAAAAGTCAGGAGAGGTGGTTATATGATTAACCATAAGCAGTGCCCTAGTATACTCTGTATATTTAGGAGCTGCAGTGGCTTAGTGATTAAAGGTGCTGTGCCTATCAGTCTGTAGACAGTACTGCAAGACTGAGTGAGGTCCTGTCCCTTGCCCAGCTGCTGCCAACCTAACAGTTTGAAAGCATAAAAATAAAAATAAATAGGTACCATCTCAATGGGGAGGTAACAGCATTCCAGGTGCATAAGGGCCACATGTCCATGGAGGCGTATTTGGACAACACTGGCTCTATGGCTTAAGAAATGAGGATGAGCACCGCTCCCTAGAGTTGATCACAACTAGCAGGGCAACCTGTCGGGGACATCTTAGAGCAAAATCCTAACCATGTCTACTCAAAAGTAAGCCCCATTGTGTTCAGTGGCTCTTACTCCCAGGTAAAGTGTCATTAGGATTGCAGCCTTAGTAAACTATTCACCATCACCTAGCCACAGCAAGGATCTGAATATCTAAAAGAGAGATACTTTATATTACCCTCACTGTATACAGCCTTAGATTTCTGAACAGACATTTTTTACATTGAAACAAGTGTCAAACACTTGCTGAAACAAGATGGGATACTGTATGTTTCTTGAAAGGTGGATATGGTTGGTTCAAAACCAGAATTTGCAATCTGTGATACAGTGTTTTTTAGGATTTTGTTGTAGATTTTTCCTTCAGAGTGACCATAACTAGAAGAGTTTCTGAAAAGAAAACTTAGTGACAATTTATGGCCCTAATACTGTACTTCAGGTTTCTGAAACTGAGAGAGTGGGCTAGGCCAGAACCGGTGGAAGTTATCTTTATTCAACCAAGATATGTTTGCACACAATCTTCCATCAAAATGGCTTTGGAATCACTTTTTTTAAACATCTAAGACACAGATTTTTCCTACATAGTGCTACAGCAAACAGTTCAGGAATTTGAAAAGTTTTGATAGAGAATTTACTGAAGAAAACTGAATAGGCATCTGTGTCAGCTCTTGCTGTCTGATTCCAAGCAATCTGAAAAAGCTACAAATGCAGACTTTTGCTATGGTGCTTCATCTCCTAAAGATGAAACGGGGGAGGGCTGCACTCAGCCACCCTACCTTCAAATCTGGGCCCAGACCCAGTTGAGAAACTGCTTCTTCCAGGAGTATTGGGTATGAATTGTGTTAACAGCCATTTTTGCGGCTTACTAAACACAATAATAAATAGAAGTGTCCCCCACTTTCTGGATGGTTCATTTTCTGATGGTCCCACTCTTTCAACACCTTTCAATTATACCCAGAACTCATTCATTCAACACATATTCCACTCTATCAACTTCTCTCTGCTGGTCTAAAGAATAATATTGTCTTCCCTGAGGTTGATTTGCATGTGACATGGTGATCAAACTGTTTTTGGCATTTCCTTATGACCGTCTTCAGTATATAACCATCATTCAAACACATAAGATATTCATTGCCCATCCATGCCTTTGTTCATTTTACTCTAATTTGTTATGTATTTTGGCTATGTATGAATAAATGTCCCAAACCCACCCAATAAGTGGGGGATGCCTATACAATAAATAAAACGAGAACATTCCATCTTCATACTATCAGCCAAGCAAAGTTTCATTCTGAATGGAATCGGGAGCCAATGAACTATAAACCATAATGAACAACTTTGAATCAACTTTAAGATATACTATGTTGTCTCTTTGGCCCATACATTTTAGTCACACATATTTTTGAAGTGGGATCATGTACCACTTTCCTATGAACCAAAAGTTAAGGTTAAACTAAAATCAATTCTTTCCAGTTATCTGAAAAACTGAAGACACAGAAAATTCGCCAGGCTGTTTGTGTTTTCAGTAATGTCTGTATGCTCTTGCTTAGTTAGGGTTGCTTTCTTCTGTCTTTCCAGGATTTGACACTAGCATATTGCCAATCTGTAAGGATTCACTGGGCTGGATGTTCAACAAACTGGATATGAACTATGACCTTCTCCTTGATCATACTGAAATCAATGCCATTTATCTTGATAAGTATGAGCCTTGCATCAAGCCCCTCTTCAACTCCTGCGACTCCTTCAAAGATGGGAAGCTTTCAAACAATGAATGGTGCTACTGCTTTCAGAAGCCTGGAGGTAAATCAACAAACAAATTTGTGCTAAAAAAATTGACTCTGAAGTTCATTGCGTGGATGCTAAAATGTCTGCATGGAAAATGATTTTCTAAGTGTTACTGAAAGGCAAATACGTGATTAGGATTTCTATGAGATGAATCACCGTGTTAATAATAAGTTAGGAATAGTTTTTAATGACTATAAAAGGAGGTTGGCATATTGGAGCTGATGGACATCTTTGAATATCGCACTGAGGCTGCAGTCCTACATCACTAACAATTTAGGCTGGCTTAACTCACATGACATATCTTCCCATAGTGGTGTGGGGAAGTCAGCATATGCTATGCAGTAGCCTAACTCCCAACAACTGGGGCAGAAGTTCCTTACAGCACTTTTGTGACATCCCCAGGTCAGCACAAGACATATGCCGGGGCTTAACTGCAGGTTAGGATTGCAGCCTTCATCTTCAATTAGGCCATCATAAGCCCTAAGCATAATGTTTAAGCATGGTGTGTTGTAAATTTAATTAGTTAAGTTAATGGCATAAGTTCTGCAGTACAGTAGAAGCATATGTGCTTCACACATTCCCAGGTGTGACGCAGACAACATTGTTGGTCAATTGTGAAGCTAATCATTTGAGAATCTGTCCCTTACCATCTGGAAATACACTCTAATGTATTTTATTTTAGGCCTCCCTTGCCAGAATGAGATGAACAGAATTCAAAAGCTGGGCAAGGGGAAAAGCCTTATGGGTAAGTTGTTCATTATCTGCTGTTCATTTAAACCTCTAGTGAAAGCTTCTGCTCCCACTGCAATATAAGATATTGTAACAGATTCCCAAATAGCAATGTTAGAAGTGTCACCCTCTGTCATGTGCCACCATCACCATGGATGTTCTAAAATTAAATCAGTCTGTGTCAAGGTTTTTTCTGAGAAAGGCGTTCCAAGTAGCTTCATCTGATGGAAATATTGTCCTTCAAGTGGAATCTCAAATCATCTCCATTAAAATCGTCCCCATTAAATTGAGGCAGTGCAGAACAGCTTTTTTGAAACAAATCTAAAGTGTAACAAACAAACTTACTGGAGATTCTCCTTTCCTTTTCAAAAATTTAAATTGCACTTCTAGATGTGTGATAATGATGGGCATAATAGGCTTTATTAGTATGTTAAGCACCAAGTGCTTCATGGAAACTAAGAAATCCATCTGTTGTACAACAGGCTTACAATACTAATAGCTTAGTTGGGACACTGTATGTTTTGAAATCTATCCTGTAGTATCTAAGCATAAGCATCTCTTCTTGATGTTTAAGAATTAAAAGTTTAAGTCAAGTACAACTCAGGGGAATTAGTACAAATGTAATTGTAGAACTCTTACGTGATGGTATTAAAATGTGTACATAATGTGAACATAAAGCAGGCAGGTGTACATTATCTGAAAATCAAGTCTACTAACAAAAGTTTCAGGAGAAAAATATGAGTCTTGAAAAAACAAGATTTTATCTTCTTCACACAGTAATGATTATATTTGGACAGTTCACAGAAGCAGTGTTTCTTATATACTGCAACTCAAGTCTGCATTTTATTAAAAAAACTAGGAAAAAGCACCATTGTGACTAGTCTGTGAGTGGGAGGGTTGGTAGAGGAAGGAATTTTATATTTTACGAGTAAGGTGGTGGCAAAGCATTGCACAGTCCATTGTACAGAGTCACATTGCATACATACAAAACATGAAATACCTGCCACAAGGTCTAGATGTCAAGTCTAAGGGGGAGGAGACATGTTCCGCCCTTGGGTGCAGTGTTTCCTCTTCCCCAAAGAAATAAACAGGGAGAGACTGTATTCCACAGTGTCCCTTGAGACAATGCACAGAGACAGTTGCCGAAACCACATTAGTTCATTAGTTCACAGGAGTGTTATAAGTCAGTGCAAATGGCAATCATCATCTTCATGAAAACTGAATTGCTTTGTGTTTTACTGCCTATTCATTGACATGGAAAAAACCATGTCAATACCTCCAATCTAGACTATCTAGACCTTCAAGATAGGGCCAAAACCAATTCTGCTGTGACTGCAATCCTATTTCATACTTACCTGGAAGTGAGCCCCATTGATCATTGTGGGGTTTACATCTTAAACATGCATAGCAAGTTTGCCTTCATTCCAGTTTTGTTCCAAATTACAGTCCCATTCACTATCTGCAATGAAGGCTATAAGAGCCAGTGTCATCTGCATCATGCTTTTCATACAACCACCTGCGCATGCGCAAAGATGCACATACGCACATGCACCAACATCTGATGCTATTTGTTAGGCAAGTATAAGTACGTTCTGTGCTATAATGAAGCAGTCATGCAAGACCCAAGTTCTAGAACAGCATTTCTCAAAGCGGGGGTCGGGACCCCTTTGGGGGTCGCCTAGAGCTTTCCTGGGGGTCGCCTAAAGACCCCTGATGCAGGGGGCCAGGTCAGGCTTGCCAGACCTCCAGCTGTAGCTGCACACGCACTGACAGCCTCAGGGCCCGATCCTATGCATGCCTACTCTAAAATAAATCCCATTATAGTCAGGATGGTCTTTAATCTCATGTAAATGTGGATAGGATTGCAGCCTCAGGGCCCAATCCTTTGCAGGCCTACTCTGAAATAAATCCCATTGTGTTCAGTGTGTGCATAGAACACACATTTCATT
The DNA here is from genome assembly GCA_030015325.1 of Cryptoblepharus egeriae. NCBI lineage: Eukaryota > Metazoa > Chordata > Lepidosauria > Squamata > Scincidae > Cryptoblepharus > Cryptoblepharus egeriae. The sequence continues at coordinate 67,133,467 of JAREYC010000002.1, read as the reverse complement.
TGTAACAATGAAAATACATCCTGCATATTGGATATTTACATTACGATTCATAACAGTAGCAAAATTACAGTTATAAAGTAGCAACGAAAATAATTTTATGGTTGGGAGTCCCCACAACATGAGAAACTTATAAAGGGGTCACGGCTTTAGGAAGATTGAGAACCACTGTTCTAGAATAATATAAAACAGTTCCATAACTAGCAATCTAATTTGTTCTGCAATCATATTATAAGCTGAAGACATTTTTTAAATCAAAAAGGTAAGTTTGCAACAATTGAGAATCAGTGCTCATTTGGCACTGTGCCTAATTGTACTGCAATTTTGGCAGTAGAGAAATTGGTCATACATGTGTGCTATTCAGAATTTTTAGGGTATTGTAAACTATACCCATGCTGAGTCAGAGGAAGTCGTTTTCTCATAATCCCAGATTAATTGCTAAGTGCTAACATCAGTCACTCCCACAAGTGACTGTGGCCAGGAAATAACTAAGGCTACAATCCAGAGTAACTACGGGATCTTTTACACTAATGTAGTTATGATGCCACCTATGGGAAACCTATGGGAAATGCACAGAGTAAGTGCCTCTTATGTCTTCCTGAAGTTACTCTGGATTGTAGGGTTAGTGGTAATGTAGCACCGGAGCATGACTGTTGTAATGCACTTTCCATGTCATGTGCAAGATGCCAATCTGGGCAGCTATTCACTCCACATGGCATATCTTAAGTACTATAGTCCATAATGTTGCATAACCCAATCTATTTTGGAAAGCCCAAAACCTGTTGAAGTTAATGGAACTTGCCTTGACTAGTTTTCTCAGTAGAGAAACTCTATTGTTTCTATCAACTCGAGCAGATAGACACATTAAAACTGCATTTCTACTGTCAGTGGTTGTTCTGTGCACAGTGCTGCTTTGGTTCCCTTGTTTCCGCTGCTCAGCCACCATAGAAGAAGGGCCTGATGTTGCAGAAAAGCAGAAAAAATAGGCAAAGGAACCCAACAGCAGCAGAGGATGGAAAGTTAAAGATGCACTTTCTGCCACCACCAAACTCTTAAGATCAGCTCAGATACAGGAAAAGGAACATTCAGATACTTAAGAAATATATTTGCACATTTAAAATTGAGTATCCATTTTTCCCATTTCTGTCCTTTTAAGCAAGTAATGGCTTGGCATTTGAACAATACATTTTCCTTTCGTTTTCCTTCCATGGGAAATGGAGTGGAAATAACCCTTTTGACATATATGTGCATTTTGCAGAGATGCTCTACACACAGAACTGGTGAAAAATGCCCCTTTTTATTTTGAACAGTAAATCAGGTGGCATCCCTCCGACACAAGGGTGAGATATTTTCTCAGATATTGTCGACCACAATAAAGGACTGCTCTTCTGTGCCTGAAACTGAAGCAATGAGTAGACAATGGAAATTGCTATACAGCTCTCTATGGGGGATTAACTGATCCCAGGGAGAAGTGGTTTGTGGGGCATGTGTGGGTGTGAGTGTTGAAGTGCATTTGCATTGCATCTTCCGACACTGGTGGCACAAAATAAACCAGCTTTCTGAAGAGAAGGACTGTTTGGTTGAAATGCCAAAATGGTAGAAATATCAGCTAGGATCAGTATGTATAGTATATTGCAAAATGAAGGCACATTAAAACTGATTTTTCTTTCTTATTGGCTTGGCCTCCATGTACTGGAATCTCTTGTGAATACCTCCAGAAGTTGTGCATTTTTAATACATGGGAACTTCTAACAAGCAGATGGGGAGTTCCTTCCAGGGATAATTTATACTGCTGTGCTAAGTGCTCATATTGTAAACACTGAAAATCTGTAAATTAAAAATGAAACATGGAATTAATTTCACTTCTCATTAGCCTTCCAAAGGAGGGTGAGAGAGGGTGTTTGCATGTATTCTTGTGTGCATATATAGATAGACCCCTCTCTAGATGCAATGTGGAGAAAAATACTTTTTTACCATACTGGGTTGTTATAAGGCCTGCATCAAGATAATACATATCAAGAGGTGTGTACACTCAGGAGGCACTATAAAGACTACTATTTCATTGGAAGGTGTAAAGGGCTAGATTCCATTCAGCTGTGTGGTAAGGAATGAAAGAGAATGAGAACTGCTGGATGCAGGTGGTTGCTCTTGATACTGTCATGCATTTAGGGTTGCTACATGTCCCTAAAAATCAGGACTGCCCCGGTTTGGGGGGATTGCATTCACATACTGGTTTTTATGGAAGAGAATTATGGCAACCTTACTTGTGTTTCTAGCACAGCAGACATGCCCAGAGTGTGGCACTGTGTAGTAATCTATCCCTTTCAGCAGGCATCCACTCATGCGACCAGAGTTTGCAGACTTGCACTTCTGGGTGGACTACCTTAACCACCCAACTAGTACAGCAGCTAAAATTGATTGAACGGCATGTATAAGCTGACAAACCTTTTCTCCATCAGTGGCCTTCTGTCCGTGTCACATTGGCTTATGTTCCTACTAGACTGATCTACAATTTCGTTCAAATGGGGACATGTGTTTCAGTTGTTCTTTTCTCTCATCATCCCATTACCATTTGGATCAAAGTGAACGATGACAATATGCATGACTGTATCCACTGCTGTACAAAAAGGCAAAGACTGTCATGTAAATTAGGTTCAGATTTACACCAGTTGATTCTCCTGATTAATTCTATAATTACTTATGTTACTGACAAGGATTTCACTTGCTGTCTCCAGGTGCATTCATCCCACGGTGCAATGAGGAAGGCTATTACAAAGCCACCCAGTGTCATGGAAGTACTGGGCAGTGTTGGTGTGTTGATAAATATGGCAATGAGATAGCAGGCTCAAGAAAGCAAGGCACCGTGACCTGTGGTGAGTAACAGGACATGCATTGCTCAGATCAAACAGGGACCAGAGTTGTGCAAGCCCTGCCACTGCTGTGGGGTTGACTGTGAAAGCACAAAATGGCCACAAGGAGAAACAGGAGAAACACAAGGAGAAAAGCATAAGTGCCTTTAAGTATTTGTGTTTCTCATACAAACATGCTCATACAAGCCACCTTTCTTCCTGAACATGAATGACCATATGAAATTGGCAGAAGCATCTGATCTATTTTAGGCCAATTTAGAAGTTGAAGTCACTTCTGGAAATAAAAAAAAATATACACTGATGCAAATATCAGGGCAGAAGCCAAAATATCAGGTGTAGGGATATTTTGTGTTGGGGGCTTTTAAGAGGTATGCAATTTACTGAGACCACAAACTCATTTCAGATATCTTCGAACACTCATCAGAGGGTGGTGTCTTTCAGTCACCATTGACCTGGGATGGATTTGAACCAACAAATTAGAGATGTAAGGTTCTGTCTTCAGCTATTGCTTTCCTCCTCAAACGCATGGTTTTGTGGGTGCCGCAGAAATCTGTATGTTATTTTGAGCATCTGATGTAATACCTTCCTTTGTATAAAAATATTGGCTGCATTAAAAACACTAAACTTTGCCAAAAAACAGTAATGAAAGCACTGGCATGCCTTGACATAAAATTTGGCTTAAGGTCTAACTTTGACTTCTTCCCTATTGTAGAAGAAGAGCCAGAAACCTCAGGGGATTTCGGTAGTGGTGGATCAGTTATATTATTGGATGATCTGGAGGAAGAACATGTAGCAGCAAAAAAGGACAAAGAAGGGAAACAGAAGATTCATGTAAGAGCAGCTAATGATGATGACGAAGATGAAGATGATGATAAGGATGATGAAATTGGCTATATATGGTAGTTCTCATCACTCTGAGGACTCATGTTTTGCACAATATCACAAGTCATTCCCTATCTCTGCAATGACAACGGAAAAATCAGGCATCGCATATGGAGCTCAGTCTAAACCTGTTCGGACATTCCAATATGCACGCAGATCTCCTTCACCATTGGGCTTCCCATTCACTTTACTGCTGGGGGTAACTCCATAAGCACAATGGAGATGAGCATGCAGAGCTGAACCTGACATTGAAGTGAACTGGGAAAACGTCTTACACGTGGGGGCTCCATGCACATGTGGAATCATGTGTGCACTGGAGCTCCTGCACACAGCAAACTCTTGGAAGGGGACAACTGTCTCCGCACCCTCTGTAATTCAGTACACTGTGTATAATTTTGAAGACAGCTCCCTTCCCCCTCTCCCACAATTGTTTGAAATGTGTAAACGTTGTTCTCTTTTACCAGCATGGTGACATTTTGTTTAGACAAACTTTCATAGCTTAATCCAGTCATACCGCATGTCACTTTTTAAAACAGAATATGGAACATAGGAAGAGACTCAGCTCATGTGAGCAAACAATCCTGGGCTCTTCTGATTGAAGTTTTAATAACTGATTTTTTAAAATGGTGCCATATATTATTGTTAAAAGCAGATGATTATTTTTATTTATCTAGCATCAACTATGTCCATGGCACTTTACAAAAAAAAAATGAGAGGACAGGTGTTGCTCTATCTGGTACTTGCTAGAAAAGATCAAATCATCTTAGCTCTCTGATATAGGCTGATATAGGCTGATATAGGCTGCAATCCTATACACACTTTCCTGGGAATAACTCTCACTGTATACAGTGGGACTTACTTTTGAGTAGACATGCACAGGATTGAGCTTGTCATCACATCTCTGGTTTTAAAGTCAGAGAAAATTGCATTTTAATTGTGCTTCACATCCTCCAACAATGGGATGGAAGAAGCCACTGTTTTTCCTGTGGATAGGAATATTTCCTTACTGAATGAAAGAGTGCAAGATAGATTTCAGATGACCTTGTCTCCCATTAATCAATTTCTGTTCAGTTTAAGTTCATCAATATCCTCTTGACATTGTGAATTCCTAGTGATCTGTCCACCCCTTCTCAGTCCTTAGCAAAGGGAAAGGACTTTAACAGCTTTTCCCGGCAGGATAGTGAAGAAGAAATTATTATTTCTTCATCTCTTTGCAGTCATTTTTAGGTTTTTGGATTTTGCTTTGACCAAGTTTGCACTAATGCTATGCAAGCTGCCTGTGCTTCCTGAACAGCATACCACTGGATTTGAATAAAACGGTTTTTCTTCTTTTACTCTAAATGATTCCCCCATTTGGAAACACTGAAGCTGTCAGAGGCACTAAATTTCAAAAGTAATAAGCTGTCGCTTCTTTATTTTAAATTGTTAATATTTACTTGGTCTATTTTTAAAAAATGAAAACATCCTTAGGCAGTTGTGTCTCTGGTAAACATCACTTCTGGTTAATAATACATGTGATACTTACACCTACAGCCCAGAGGAATGTGATTAAAATGATTCCCTGAGCCTCTCCCACCTAGCTGTATCTCCATCAGCACATCTCATTCTTCCCTGTTGCAATTTAGTGTGGAGAAACAAATGCACCATTGCAGATCTTTATGTTGGTTATCTGTAAAAGGACAAAATATGATGAGCATGTGTGAGGCAGCTGAAAAAAGAATGTGTTTGTAACCAGCTGTTTTTCCTCTTTCTTATTAAATGCAAGGAAGCAATGCCAGATAGGTCTTTGATTGTGCAAACATTAAAGGCCATACCCCCTTTTGTCCAACAGGACAATTACAGTGCTGTTATCCTAGGAATGAATACGGCCTGTACACTTTTCAGAGAGCTTATATTTATGTGAGAAAGTGCTACTTTTTTAGTGTGAATTTCTGTACAGTTTTCAGGCGGCTGTACAAAGGGCATCTTCCCTCAGACTGTTGTTTCCTGTGTGATGCTTGGCTTCTTGATGCATTTTGCTTCTGGTGTGTTGAGGTCCGGAATGGTTTGGTTTTGTTTTCAATTGTGTGTCACGTACAGCCTGGCTCGTTCATCAAACCCTTCACAGGAAGACCAAATGTCAAATACTGCATTCTATCTATTTCTGTTGGTTTTGATAGTCCCTGAGAGAGTAGCCTAAATTCACTTGTGAAGTTTTACTTCGATCTTTTGGAGAAGGTGCCTCCCCAATACAGAATTAGCATGACATCCTGGACCCTATGGATTCAGACCATTAGGTGGGCTGCTTCTCCGTTGGCATTTATAAGGGCAGTGCTAGGTTACAACCCCACACTTATACCATGTACACTTACAACAGCATGGAGTTATGGATGTTAATCCAGATGAATACCATAGTCTTTCTTCTGCTTTAACCAAATAAATGCAAGCTGTTACAGTGTCACTGTCAATTTCATGCAAGTAGCTGCTTGTCTACTTAATTTAATAAAATGAGCAGAAGCCAGTTGCATCATTGTTGTAATTTAAGATCTGCTTCCCTCTCCCCAGTTATCAACAGAAAAAGCAAAAGAAGTTTCCTTTGAAACCAATTGTTTTTTCTTCTCTTGACACAAAAAACATGGAAGGGGTTAAACCCTCTCCCCATACAGCCCATTTTACTCCCATTCCACAAGGGGTCCTATCCAGCAGCTGTTACCAAAGAGAATGAAACTATGACAGAACCACTTGATACATTTAACATTATGTGTAGTTTGGCCCGTCATTGTGTTCCAGTCAGTACACTTAAGCTCAAATACTTTGGCCACATCATGAGAAGGAAGGACTCTTTAGAAAAGATCATGATGCTGGGGAAAACTGAAGGTACAAGAAGGATGAGGTTAGATGGTGTCACCAAGGCAATGCGCATGAATTTGGATAGATTTTGGAAGCTAGTGGAGGATAGGGTGGCCTGGCACGCTGCAGTCCAAGGGGTCGCAAAGAGTCGGACACAACTGATCAATTAAACAGCTGTGGATTTAAGTGAGCTGTAACTAATCTGTGCCACTGATTTTAACATAATATAGATGTCTGAATCAAGGCTATATTTATATGAAAAAGACTGAGGCTGCAATCCTAAAGACACTTTCCTAGAAGTAAGACCCATGAAACACAATGGAGGTTGCTTTTGAGAAGACATGGTTAGAATTGTGCTCTTAAAGTCTCAGTTATCTATGGTATCCATGGTGTCTGTCATCTGCTAATGCACACACAAGATTAATAATCTCTTTCAGTCCAATCCAAACTAAATGCTGTGCTGCCAGAATATGCATTCCCGTACTGCACATACAGAACATGTACTGTCACAAAAGTGCCACAGTGTGCTTTGTGACAGCTGGTCAGATGCCTTCCAGGGGCATAGTCAATGATGTAGCTCAGTACAGACCTCAAAATGTTGCCTCAAAAAGTGATGTCATAACCAGAAATGATGTCACAGCCTGGCTTTTAAAAAGTGAAAATCAGGAGAGGGTTTTACTTCCTTCCCCTCCCCGCCCCCCAAGAAGCTCACCATCCACTTGCACTGCCACTTTGCCCCAGCCAGGAGAATTCCAGCAGCCAAAAATTCCCAGTCAGATACAGAGTTAGCCTCATTTGTCCCATTATATCACTTTGCAGGAATTTATATAGGCTTGTGTTGTTTGTCTTTTAGTTTTGTTTCTTTGGTTCCAAAGCTCTGCCTTTGTCTGCTGATCCCTTCGCCTTAAATTATGGCAGTACAAATAAGTGTGTTCTTCTCTGGGTTTTTATGCATTCTAATTCATTACCACATAGTGTATCATATTTTCATATTGCTTTTAAGAACCTGTTTTGAATTCTTTCCTGCCAGGGAGCGCCCAAGAATCCTCAGTACTGAGAGAGGCACTGCTGGGCTGCAGAACATGGCAAGGTCCCCATAACCTACTACTAGTGCTGTCCCTTACAACTGTATAATTTTCTTCTAGCAAAGCCATGGGCATAGAAAGAGATGTGAAAGTTACCAGGAGTTAATAAGCACATATCTTTGTAGAATCAATACACAAAAGTGAAACTAAGGAGGTTATCTGTTGTTCCAAGAATCTCTCATATCAATCGCTGCAAAGACTAGATGTCTTGAAAATACTCCCTGGCTCAAACTACTTGTACAGAATATAATCACCATTTGATTTCTTACCATTTGATTTTTCCGTTATCTGTCTAGACAGAAGATCTGAAAGTTTGGAATACTGTAAGGTTTCAGGGAAGGACATGAACATGTTTTATTGTAATTTCAGCTGGAAAACTTGCAGCAGAATCTACAATTGAAAATATTCCTACAGTTATGTCAGTCTAGTAGCAATTTAAAAAAGAAAAGACTGAGCCTTTGCAGGAAAGCCCCTAGCAAGCCATTAGAGCAGTGCCATGAACTTGCTGAAAAGATGCAATGTAATCTCCTATTCATGTTCAGCCAGCTTCATCTTCTTATTGAACCTTTTGCTCTCCAAAAGGAAAGATTGGAGTAAGCACAAGGAACTAGGAAAAGATGATGAAGCTACATGAGAATTGGCTGAATTAGTTCCTCTCTGCAACTGAGAGAGAAAAAGTAAACAAAAACTAAGAAGCTGCCATGGGTTTAACTTGTTTTTGTTCAAATACAAGTTAAAGCCATGGCAGAGTTTGTTTTCTTTCTCTCTTTCTATCAGGCTACATAAAAAGTACATAATTCATTCCTCATTCCATTTTCAGAGGAGAAAGAGTAATACATGTACTACAATTTTGTCTGATCAAAGTGGTAATAGGCCTGTGGGCCTGCCGGGATCTGTGGAAATTACTTTGTTTGTAACTTGTAGAACACACAAACCAGCATTAGACAAAAGATAACCTATTTGCCATATAACATTTGATACAATAATCTATATCAGGTGGTTCTCAAACTGGTGGGTTGTGACCAGTGGTGGGCACCAGCAGGTTCGCACCTACTCTATAGAACCTGTTCTTAACAAGAGATAGTACATATAAAGTTTAAAAATAGCCATTTAAAAGTAGCTGCCAGATGGTCAGAGAACCGGTTCTTAATTTATTTGAAGCCCATCACTGGTTGTGACTAAACAGCCTCAGAACCACTGCTATTGCTTCCTTAAGGGATAGTTAGCAATGTGATCTCCACATCAGTAGGGGAGACATAGGGACTTTTTCTGTAACTCATCAAAGTCTCTGCCAGAGTCAAGAGTAGTGTGGGGAACTCAGCCCAGGGTTTGGACACCCCTGAATTTACAGCTTCATGTCAGAATTCAGCACCTGAATTCTTTTGCTCTGCTATGAATGTATGTGAGTAGCCACTCAAACATATTCATAGTACTATAATTCTTTCCGATCCCATGGGATGGGAGTGGAAGGAGAGAATGTGCAACAAAGAATAATTTTCTAAGAATCAATCAGTATACATTAATCACAACATAATAAGCATGTCTCCTCACAAACCATAATAACAAAGCCATGTTTCCACCTGACATTGCAACAGGTTGGCAAAAATCTGTCAGAAAAACTGCCAAGCTTAAAAGCAGCAGTTTTAAAACGGAGCCTGAATGCTGTTTCTCAAAAGGCTGTCCCACCTAACTCCAAATCAAACACAATTTGTTGTTGTGTTTGAGAGGCATCTTTACTCCTTCAATCAGGATGAATTGTTTTTGTCATTTTAACAGACAAAATCTACAAAATAAAAGCTGCAGTGATTTTTGATACCCTGAACCGGTCTTGTGAATGGTTTGATGATGCATCCAATCCACATCATGGCATATGTTATTTCCAACATACTTTCAAAAATGTTTCAAAGTTGAGTAATGATCTGGAAACATGCTGAATCATTTGCATGACTAATTTGTCAGAAATCCACTTTAAAACTCTGTAAAAGTTTGTAGACGTTCATGGTTCATTTAAATCTTCACAAAATTCATTTACATTGAACAATTTTTTTAAAAAAAAACACAACCATCAGGATCCTTCCCAATGATTTAATTTTTATACAATGAAAAGTATGGTCCAAAGTTAATTTGAGAAAAGATCTGAATGATCTTTATTAGGCTATAATAGGAAATATCAACCCCTGTTGACAGAATCACTGTTCACTGGTCATTTTCATTTGTCAAGAATCACCATTAAGTTCTCAATGATTCATACAAGCACCATTACATCATTGCTTTTTCCTTTCTCATTCTTAAAAGCATGCATCAAAAAAGAGGCTATTCCAGTTCACTAAACCATTAAAGAAATGAGGCCTTTAAATTTAGTATATGGTCAATCCCACGAGCGATTGTATCCTACAGCAGAGTTGTGTTCTCTTTCTCCTGCCTAATAAGATTCATTTAGCTTGACTGTTTACTTTCCACTTCCTTTCAAAGGCTATGGAAATAGAAACCAAAAAACTCTTGCACATGGAAGAAAGAGGGAGGGAAATAAACCTACCCAGACCATTCCAAGACATTTCCTTCAATCTAGTGGGACCACTTTTAAACAACTATGAGTGCAGCTCTAACCAGTTTTCCAGCACTAGTGTGCCACATGCTTAATCATGCAGGGGGGGCAGTCATGGAAGCCTCCTCAAGGTAAGGTAATGTTTATTAACTTACCCTGAAGTTGTTCCTACCTCAGTACTGGAAAGTTGGTTTGGATATTGCCCTATGTGTTGAGGGTTTTTTCACATGATCCTTACAAAAGAAATTATTGAGAAATCTTATTCATGTTTCACATTTTGTTACAGTGTGTTCTTTTTACAAATTCCACTAAAAGTAACATCTATTCATTTTCAGTACTGGTTGTGTTTAAAATGGGTTTTTTATATTCTTTCATTCCAATTTAAAACCATACTATGGCCACAATTCAGCACAAATTTAGGTGTGTTTAAACCCATTGATTGTCATGGGGCTGTAAGTTTTGAGTGAAAGTGCACTATTATACACAATACACCTAAGGAAATGTCATGTTTAAATTAGGGGGGGACTTCTAAATGAGTACGGATAGAATTGGTATGCACTTCTGTGCTGGATTGTGGACTATGAGTTGATTTGAATATTTATTTAACCTATAATTGTTATTTTACATATAACATGCATTATTTGCCAGTGGAAGCCTCTGTTTGCCTGGCCATCCTGCCAGTGTGCAGGTTTTGGATCATGTAAATACAGAAATATTTTAATATTAGAAGTTTCTTAGCATCCTTCAGAAAGCAAGTGACACAGAATGCAATCCGGTCAAAAGGTAAGTCATTCTATATCCCTGAATTAGGCATGAGTTCAGAGTTGCTCCCACTGAACTTGGTGGGACTCGCTTATCTTTGGCCAGATTGTGCCAAAAGAATCGAGTCATCATTTGCATCAGAAGGCTCAATATTTAACTTTTTCCAACACTTCGTTGGCTTTCACAGCAGCCTCTTCTTTCTGCCATTCAGTTTTCTTTAATGCACAGATTGCTTTGTACAGTTAATACACATCAAAGAGCCCTTTCTACAGTAGGTGGTACTTGGTCTTTTTATACTTATCTCAATGCTGCTGATGTCCGTTACTGTTTAATGTGTAGCATTGTAAGGAGAGATCCAAATATTAAGTGTTTAAGTTCTATGTCCCTACAGTAGATGGAATGTACAATATCATAGAGTAGCATAGTAAATGAATGCTTTTTCCCCCCACAAAGACTTAAATGGAATGTGAACATTTTGCTGGTTTCCTCAGTTAATTGTAAATGCTGAATTGTAGTCCTAAGTACTTGCATTTTTGTCTGTCTCAATAAATTTTAATTTGTCTGTGAATCTCCCGTTGTTGGACTTGTTTTGTTAAATTACTGCAAGAAAATAAAAGATCACGCTTTGCCTTTATCCTCAGTGATAATGCAGAAAAATATGCATTATCAGTGAATATGCAGAAAAGAAAATGGACTTGACTGAAAATGGGCCTCTGCCACATTTTATGCACAATTAGGTGTCCCTTAATCGGTAAGATAAGCTAGGTCCATGACCACTTCCACCATAATTTATCCACCATGGTAACATTTAACTACTTATTTAAAATATTTATCTGTTGCCTTTTTGTTTCCCTGGAAAGACAAGTTGGGTAGTTTACAACAACAAATAAAAACCTTTTTAAAATAGAGTGGGATCACAACAACCAGACAACAGCAGCAAAACTTATGCTTTGTCACAACAGGACAAACATAACTGCTAATAGTAACAATTTGGTCTTAATTACCTCTGGATTAGATGTTGTTATTGCAGTCTACATGGAACTGCCTCTGAAGTCTGATCAGAAGCCAGCCAGATTGCAAATTGTGAGAGGAACTTCTTGAAATTGGCCCTCACTATGTGGAACTCTTCTGCTTAGCTATCCAGTTAGTGCCCATGTTGCAAAATATTACCATCTTTACCAGCCTGACTTTTTTCTCCAGCTTTTATTAACCTTGTATAATTCTGCCCCCAATAGTTTAAACGTTAGTTCTCATTCATTTTTTGTGCTATTTGATTCTCAGCATTCTTATTGTATTTACCACGACATATTTTGTTACTGTAAGGATTCCCAAGTCTTTGTAAGAAGGGCAGAATATAAACAAATATTTAATGAATACTAAATATTAAATGTTTTAAACAAATATTAAAAGGCAAAATCCAGAAATCTTTTCACTGCCCACTTAAAAGCCAGCTTCAGTGAACCAGGCTTTTCAGAGAAAGGAGATCTGTGTGCTGGCACTGAAAAATAGGTGATAGGATGCAGAAGAGCTCCACCAGTGATGAATGTTCTGTATGCGCAGGTTCACGCAGGATACTGTCCTTCAAGCAGCTGGGCCTCAAGTCATAGAGGATTTGATACTCAATGAATAATCAGCACCATGAGTCATGCCCAGAAACTGGAAGCCAATGAAGATTAAAAAACGCTGGTGTAATACACTTTGCCAGCAGGCATTCTGAACTAGTTGACGCTTGAGGATTTTAATGACAATTGGCACCTAGAGAACAACAGTCCGCTCACAATATGAACAACAGCACAATCTTAGGCATGTATTTTCAGAAGAAAGTACCACTACATTCATTGTAGCTGAGGACTCCATCCTATCCAACTTTCTAATGTGGATGTGACCCCATCAACAGGATGTGTGCTGCATCCTAAGGTGGGAGGACAGTCATAGAAGCCTCCTCGTGGTACAGTAAGCCAGTTATCTTACCTTAGCACATTCAACCATTCCTGCTGGGGCTGTGGGGAGGGAGGATCTTTGAGACGTTCTTATTAAAAAAGAGAAGAGGCTTCCATTGATTACGGTATATCACCCCCCCCCCCCGAGAGCATTACTATAGCTATGGGGAACAAATTATGTCCATAATTTTAAAATTTCAATATTTACAATCTTATTTTCTCTTTAATTATGTTACAAAAATATCTAATAAAAATGTCTGAAGGAAATTATTTTTCTACTAGAAATATAAGACATCTATAATCATTAACCACAATATTGATAATGAAAAATGTAAGGTAAAAAAAGTAGCAATAAGCAATTAAAATATACAATTATCTACCGTTTAAATTTTTATGAGTAACTGGATGAACATTTCCATTTTCTTTCCAACTTAATCATGCCAACTTATGTTTTGTTATGAATTTTGAAAATTAAAAGTATATAAAATTATTGCATCCAAGCTAAGATATTAAATATCCACTCCAAATTCAAACCATTATTAAGCAACACATCCTCACAGGGGGAAAAATCATGTCAATAAATAAAAGAAAGAAAAGTGTTCCACATTCCCCATTACTCTCTTTTGTACAATATTCAATTGGAAAAAGAAAGGTGTTTGCAAATGTGGGCATGTTTGGGAGGCTATTCCATGAGATTCCAGTCTGAATTGTAGTTCAGGTCATGGTCTACCCTCACTATGGCTGCAATCCTAAAGACACTTTCCTGGGAGTAAGACCCATGGAACACAGTGGAGCTTACTTTTGAGCAGATATGTTTAGGATTGCAACCTATGTCTCTTGGTCAAACAAGAGAGGAGAGAGTGTGGGAGATCTCCCCCGCCCTGTTCAGTGTGAATGCAATGGAGAATCTGAAGTCTTCTCCGTTATACCTCATTTGCTCACTCTCACTGTGTCACAGCAGGAAATGTATATTTTCCAGGCATAAAGTGGAAATGCTGCCATACTGTTGTTAGTTATTTCCAGTCATCCTCTACTGCATCTTGCTTTGGATGAGCCTTGCTGGAAGCCAGTGGAGCAGGTCCTTCAGTCCTAATTCACAAGAAAATTCACCCTTGCTAATAATGAAGATATGGAAGCCAGGTGGTGGGTCAACCATTAACTGATGAGATGTCTTTGGAGTAACAAACAGCATCTGTCCTCCCTTTTAGGCCCAGGTGTTTCCCAGCTGTACCTTGGAGACAGTAGTGATTGAAACTGGGACTTCTGCTTGCGGCACGTCTGCCACTGACTTACAGCCTTCACTGAATACAGAACACGTTCACTCTGGGGTCTGATATTTGGCCGTTCCAAAAGACTGAACTGATAAAGGATTTGGGGGACAAACTGGAAATCATGCAGCAAAGTACCCATCAGAGCATGAGACCAACGGGATGAGAGAGAAAGAGAAAGGAACTGGAAGCATGGCATTTTTATTGTAAAAACAAGGGAACACCAAAGAAATAGCAGACCTACTGATGGACAGGAAAAGCAGCACAGTATTTGCAGCATATAAAATTTTTGAGCAATATTAGTTATGGGAAAGTTGATACTTGGTAAAAGTTAATTATGTAGCAGTCCAGACTGTTTAGGGACAAAACAGTAAATTAATCATGAAAACTGCATGCCTAATGTGTCCTCTCTCTGTGAAGAGATTGCAGACCTGCAGAGGTTCATATGTCAGGGCCAATTCATTTAACCATCTGGGCAAGCTGTTAACATTTGGCTGATGGAATATGTGCAGTTTATGATGTAGTCAAGCAAATGTTTTTCCCTCCTGCTGCAATTCAGGAGAATGTTTTCCACTTACAACATCTCTGTGGCTCCATGCTCAAGCAACTTGCCTTGATTTAGAAAGGTGCACAGATTTCCTAATCCCAAAGACACCTGATAACTGATGATGAAGGAGGAAAATATGAATTCTACATGCCAATCTATCAATGTAGTAGACACAGGGCACAATCCTAACCAATTTTGGCCAGCACTACGCGGCCATCTTCCTGCTCCTGCAGTGGCATGGAGAGACAAGTGCATGTCTGTGCACTGGCCAAACCCCTGTAGGAGTGGCACCAACGTGCTTAATGGCACTTTTGCAGCACCAGGCCAGCATGGGACTATGGCTGCAATCCTAAAGGCACTTTCCTGGGAGTAAGACCCATTGGACACAGTGGGGCTTACATCTGAGTGGACATGGTTAGGATTGTGCTCTTATGCTGGGACTTGTGCCAGCCTAACCAGGGGTGAGGATTGCATTGACAGTACTTATGTAAATTGCAGCACAATCCCATAAATGTTAACTGGGAAGCACGTGTCACTTTGTTCAGGAAATCTTACTTCCTAGTAAGGAGAACTAACAGTCATGTAGGATAGGATGGTAGCCTTGATAAGTTATGTCCAGATCAATTTAATGAGCTCTCTAAATGGATGTCAGATATGCAGAAATACAATAAAATTTTGGGGTGGGGAGAAGAGAGAGAGCCTAAGTTGTTCTGCTTTTTACACTGCTTTCTGAGAGAAAGGATGTGCCAATCTGAACAAGAAGTAACTGACTCTTCCCAATAGGCCTTATTTTACAACACCAGTTGTAAAGTAGCTGCCTTATTCTCAGGTACAAGAAAGCATCTTGAGGGGGAAAAATACCTGACACACACTGTTTGCGTGAGGCTGAGTGCCTCTTCTTCTTAGCAAGCCACGTAGAAGGAATTCACTGTCCCCACCATTTCCATGTGCTCAGTTCCTTCTGGCTGTCATCTTGGTTTCTTCTTGCCGGAAGAATAGAATTGCAAAAGAACAATTAAGCATATAATTGCAGAAAAATGTCACCTCCTTGTGAGGTTTCCAAATACAAATTAGTTATATAAGTTCACTCCCCATCATGCTCTTTGCTTTTTTCCAGCTGTTAGCAACATAATTTCTTATCAGATTGTCAACTTATGAGAACATCCGAAGTACTCCTGCAAGCAAAACTCTATCAAAGCCGTTCAAAATATTTGATCTATTGTACTGAGTCTGGCTCCTCTCATCTTTTAATAGGATTCTGTTAGTAAAGCTCAAACCACAACAGTAATGAGACCCTAATGAAAGATTCAAAGTTCTTTTCAAGTTGGGGAATGCACTTTTTTTAAAGGCACGGAGCTTCCCTCAAGAAACTCAGTGGTCCACCATGCTCAGCTCTCAATCCAAAGCACATCTGAAGCCTTCAATTCAGATCTACAAAGAGTTCACTCTGAATTGGTTGCCCATACAACACTTGGCAGGATTTTCACATGTGCAATTGACCACATACGCAAAAGACTGTCGATGGGAGACAAACCAACCCACTATAACTTTGACATCACATGAGTGAATTGTAATTCTCTCCTTCCAAATAAATGTGCAAAGGACTAAAGACTTAGGGTACAATCCAGAGCAAGTTCAGCCTGCTCTGCCCTAACTGCTCTCTCTTAACTATTCTGTATCCAGAGCAGAAAGTTGTGCTGCATCCAGAGAGTCAGGAACCCTGGGCTGCCCTAACTGCTCCATAGAATGCTAAGTAATTGACACATGGGGAGGACTTGCTCCTGAGGAGACACCCCTCAGATCACACTGAACAAGGAACAGCTGTGGTGCCTACAGTGGTGACATGACTCTGCACATCACCCGGTGCTGAAGTCTGTGTGTCACCCCTGAGATGCACACCCCCCCTACCTGGACTGCGCAGTCACCAAAGTTGGCACCTGTGCAGTTATTTCTGAAGCCAACTGGCTTCAAAAAGAGTACTGCGCAGGCACCATCTCTGACACCTGCACAGTACTTTTCTGAAGCCTTTTGGCTTCGGAGGAGACTGTGCAGGCGTCAGAGTTGGTGCCTGTGCAGTACTCTTTCTGAAGCCATTCGGCTGCCGCTCCGCCTCCTGAGTGAGGCCGAATGGCTGTGCAGAGGCGCGGACTTTCTCCGCTCTAAGGAAGTCTCCTCTGAAGCTGTTGGGCATGCTCAGTGTGTTTCTGTGCAGTACACCTCAGCTGGCCATTTGGGCCAGCTCTGCAGACAAGTGGCAGCTTCTGGCTGCTGCTCCGCCTTGGAGCAGGCCTGAATGGGTGCGCTGATGCCCGGAGCCTGCCAAAGGACAGTCAAACTCCTTCAGCGCATCACCTCATTTGGAGCGCATCACCCAATGCAGCCCACACCAGCCGCACCAGTCTGGTGACGCCACTGGGTGCCTGCCTTATAAGGAGTCCCTGATGAGATGCCAGTACATTCTACAGTGAATACAAGGGGCTTCTTGGAGTGGCCTGCTGTATCCTGAGGTTTGTGGACAGCCGTAGTTTGTTCCATATCCTGAGGTTGAGAGGAAGGGGTTGCAGCTAGGCTGGCCAAGAACTCAGATTTTTGGTCAACACTGCTATTCTTACTCAGGCCTTATCATGGACCCCTATGGGTCTACTCATTACTATACCTGCTCCTGAGGTGGTATAACTCTGAGGGCTGGAAGAGGGCATTTCTGCCTTGGAACAATCTTTGGATACAGAGTAACTGCTCTGCCCTAGGCAATGCTAAACATGCCCTCAACATGCCTCTCCTGAGCTGCCTAAGCTGCCTCAGTTAGGGCAGAGCAGGTCCACCTCTCTTAGGGCACCCTATCTTGCCTTGCTCTGCCCTAAGCCTCTTCCAGAGTAACTGGGCTGGAGCATCTTGCAGTTGCTCCACCCTAGTGATAGATAGGGCAACCCAAAGGCTCTTATGTGGACAGATTAGTTGCTCTGGATTGTGCTGTTAGAGTTCCTTTCAACTACGTGATCCAGTAAAACCCACGTAATTAGTGCTTAACTAGATGTTGACGATATGCATCTGCCAAATAATCAAACAGAATTTCTTTTTTAAGTTGAGATGCAGCCATGAGAAATGAAACTGTAATCAATGGGCTGGTAAAAGAGAAGGGATGTACTCTATAATCCTTTACATTCTGGCCATTTAAAAAAATAAAATTGGTCGACAGCAATTCCCATGGGTGTCCTTTCTACCGGTGTTGAGGAAAATATGGACCAATTTCCCCTCTAGATAGCTATACAGTTTGAAGAGGACAATTTTTACTGGAAAAAATGGCCTGTGGAGGAACAGTCACACACATCTTCATTGCTCCAAAATCAAATTCCTGATCTCCCATGAATGTTTTTTGACACAAATATTGTGAAAAACAACAGCCCAAACCAGTGGGAGATTTTTGCACAGATCCACTTTAGCCCTCCGCTTTGCTTAATATATTCACGGGAAGTAGCTCTCCACATTAGGCGGCATTTGGGAGTAGCTGAAGCCTCAATCAATTCTTTCTATACTGAGCACTTTTCATGCAGAAACAAGCAAAAGGCTTAATTGATTGAACTTTGATAGAAGGAAAAGGAACTGGCAGCACCATCACTTCTTACTATGCAAGCAAAGTTATTTGAGGAAAGAACTCGAGGGCTAAATTAGATACTGGCCTCATCCCTGACATTTAGAAAAGCCCACAAAGTCCCTTGTTCCTCCTGAATCCTCTTCCAAGCTTATTCCAAAATGAGATTTCCCTGAAGGAGGCGGCGGAGGGTGCGTGCCTTGGCTTAACAATGCGCTGATTATTTACAGCTTGTCGCTCCGTAATTTGAATTTATTGTTTATGGTTTTTATTTACAAGTGCTCATTATTCTCCCATTTTCCTCATCCATCCTCTAAGTTCGCTTCCAGCTTTCTCAATTATTTCCCCATATTGTCAGTTTATCAATTATATCACCAAGACACATCCTTGGTGAGCACAATTTGTTCCTAAAGCAAGGATGTTGACAGCATTATTCATTGTAAAGCTTTGCATGGAATTCAGTGCTATGGTGTTTCTAGAAGAAACACAAATGCAGGAAACCTTTTGCCCCCAACTCAAGCATATTGGCAAGACGCATTAGGGAAAACTGGCTATCATTCAGGCTTGCACTTTAAAGCAACAGAATCAATAGCAATCCTGTCTATGTTAATTTCAGTGTTAAGTCTAGCCAGCATTATAACATTACCTTGGAAAAATCCTGCCCATATTGTGTCCTCCCCTCTACTTTTAGCCTGTGCTGTGCAGAGATACCCTTCTACTTTGTACATACATACAGAGGGCATCGAAATAGATTAAACACAAAAAGAGCTGTTGCCCAAAATGCACGTATGTGGTCATGTACATGGTCATGGGTGAAGACTAAAACAAGAAGTTCATGGCCCATGCCAGACTCTTATTACCTTTGAAAAAGCTTATTCCACATAAGCATCAAGCTCTTAAGTTATTGGTAAAAGACTGATCCTATCCCCTATATTTTTTAGCCTGACCTGTTCCCATTCTTTACTGAGACTTACGCCAGCTATATAGTTAGCATGTATGTGAGGAGACTTACTGCACAATCCAAAGGAACTACAGGAGCTGTTAAGAGACATTTACTTCAATGAAGTTATGGCGCAACCTAGTGGAAACCTATGGGAAATTCATAGAGCAACCCAGAGTAAATTTTTCTTATGTCAGTGTAAAAGCTCCATAAAAGCACAATACTCTGGATTGTGCCGTTAGAATGCCTATGTAAAGGTAATATTCTCACAACTTTCACAGTCCTAATAAACCCCCCATTCCACCAACAAAGTTGCACTGATGCCCAGGGGAAAATATTGGACAGTTAGAATACAGGTATGTATATTGCTTAGCAATGTTCTCATGAACAATGGCTGCATGTATGACTTTCCCTCTCTAACCCCACATACCCTGCAAAGTTTCCTTCAGTTGCCTCCTTATTGTTGAAGCAGAACCACTGAATTCCCACTTGCCTGGAGTATCCTGTAGAGTGTGATCTTTGATCTCCAAGATATGCCAAAGTGAGGCATGTGCAGCCTCTTGCTGTTCACCATATGCCTCAGTTCTGAATATCTCAGAGATCAAAGGATCAAGGAAGACAGGTCTATCAAAGATGGCTATAGGCTATCCCCATATCTAGCAGAAGTATGTCTCTGAATGCCAGTTGCATGGGGGCAATAGTAGAAGCAAAGTATGCATCTCTTTTCTACTTGTGGGCTGCCCAGAAGCAGTTGGTGGATCACTATGGAAAGAAGCTGGGCTAGATAGACCTTAGCCAGATCCAGCGGGGTTTCTCTGAAGTTCTGCTGGAGCATTTTGCTACAAGGTAAAAACATGTGTGTTCCTCATTTTATTTTACTTATGTGCTCATAAGCTTTATTTTTATACCAACTTCTTTTAAATAAGGTTCACCAAAATGACAAGAGTTCCTACACACACACACACACATACACACACACACACAAAGACACGTGCCGCCGCTGCCACCATCCCACACAAAAGCTCCGACAGCTCTGGATTCAAGTGGGTTGATGACAAGAATTTCCCAGCTTTGCTTGTAACAATGACAAACCATCCGTTCAGATCTATCATTTTCCTTTCTTAGATCATGAGGTGACAAGCTGTGCAAAGCCTCGTGACTTGCAAGAATCTGTCTTTGAAGGACGGATCTTGCCTGGCTGCTTTCACCACATTGCAGGTGATGTGAAGCATCCCTTACAGTGTATATTTTTCAGCTATTTATTGGGTAGATTTGCATTTCTCTCTGCTTACCTCTCACTGCGCTCATCCCAAGGCGTTGCAGTGTCTGCAGTTATCTGGAGTTTGATGAAGTTGAACAGTGGGGGAAAACATCTTCAAAATCACTGTTGTCCACAACATCAGAGAAACCACTTGTTAAGCTTTACATAAAATTCTGGTGTCTCAAGGCCAACTCTGATTGCTTTCCAGATGGGAATGAAAAAGGTAACCATTGAAATTTTCTGGAAAAACACACACACTTCAAAAGACTACCCAGTGGTATTTTCATCACTTTTTCTGATTCAAATCTGTCCTCGCCTCAAAGGTTGTCCTCCAGATACTGCTTTAAAAAAAATTCAAACCTTCTTTATGTATGAGTGCCTTTTGTTTCCATAAAATCTGCCCCAGGACAAACCAGCCTGGCCACAAGGAAATCGCCAGCACAATTTGGACAAATGGACAAATGGAGCCTACACTCATCTTGTGCTTGAAAGAATGGACTTGGATCTGCCTAGCCCCCCTATCCAGTGGCGTAGCTAGAAGGCTGCGGGGAGGCGCTCTGCCCCAGGTACAATTCATGGGGGGTGACATTAGTTTTTTGGCCCCTGACACAGTGTCATGATGTGGCCCTCCTGCCAAAAAGTTTGGACACCCTTGAACTAGAACAAAACTGGGCAACATTTTGGAAGGAAGGCAACATCATTTCTGATGTTGTGTCAGGGTCCAGGAAAAAAGACTTAATTTACATTTCATATTTGAATACATTTACATCAATGAGAACACTGGGGTGGAACATTTATGAATGATTGAATTTTACTGGGATTATTTATAACTATATGTAATACAGAAATGTAGCACCATGTAAGAACTACAAAAATGGTTTTGTCACACACTTCTTGCACATTGAAAACACAGAAATCAACTCAGAAACACATGGAGACATGTTCAGAGACAATGGGGAGGTTTAAAATAAAGCTCATGGACCAGCTTGGCCTCTAACAGTCTCCTATGGGCCAACACATCTTCTTGAGCATTTTTCACTTTTTAGCACAATGGTACACATACTCACACCCATAAATTGTCCGTGACTGCTATGGCTAACTCTTATAATCAACTGCTGTTCTCCTTATATAATTATGCAACACATGGAGCTGTCTTGTACCGAGTCTAACCATTTGCCCATTTGTGTTGGCACAAAGGTTCCCAACCTTTGAAGCCCAAGGAACACCAAGGCAAAAACTGGAATAATCATACACCACATGCAATACTATCTGTGGGCAGTCTGTTCACGATCCTCTCTGGTGGTCTGTGGGAAAGCATTTTCCAAGTGAACACTCCTCCACAGACCACCAGAAAGTGTGGAGAATGGACAGGCCTCAGCGTCAGCTTTCAGTGTCTCCATCCTCTCTGGTGGTCTGTGGGGAAACATCTCCCGAATGAGCACTCCCCATGGACGCCATGGACAAGGTGGGAATGGAACAACGGCAAACCTGCACTACAGTGCTGGCTGAAGGTAGTCCATTCTCTGCCTTTTCTGGTTGTCTATGAGGAAACACTTGTTTGGCAAGACGCTCTGAAAATGATCAAAGGTGATTTATTTTTTAGCGTGAGGCTTGGTGGACTGGTTGCTGCTCTGGGTCTTGCAGACCACTTGTGGTCTCACCTATGGGCCACAGCTCACAGTTTGGAAATCCTGATCTATACTGACCAGCAGTGGGCTGTGTTTCAGGCAAGGATCTTTGCTAGATTGGACTTGCCATGGACCCTTCAAACTGTGAAAGAACATTTCAAGAAAATATGTTCCCCACCAAGGATGTGGCTGGAGCTACATATCCCAGTTTGCACATAATCATAATCATCCCTGAAAACACCAGCCCATTCCTTCTCTCTCCTCCTCAATGTTTAGTCAAGTCACACACACAAATGTAGCATCAAGTTGTGAATTTTCTTTCTTGTGGGAACAAAATAAGCAACCAATTGAAGGGGAACAGAACTCAAGAACACGGTTTTTAAAATTATGCTGCTTTTAAATTATTTTTACTTTTATTTCCAATTTCTAAAGTTTACTAAATATTATCCAACTTGAGACCATGGCAAATAAAAAATAAAATAATAATGCCACGTTATGTTTAAAAAGGCACATAATAGTTTGCCTTATTAAACATTATGTAGAAATAAACAGAGCTGTTTTTCATTCAACTGTTCTCAAAAACACATTTTCAGACATTAAAGAGCGCTAGGGTGTCATAAAATGCCAATTTATTTTTTTTGAAGTTATATTACACACATTCACTCTTACCTATGAGAACTTGAATAAAGTGAACAGCATTTCATAGCTAAAAGAATCATTTCTATTTTATATATATATATATATATATATATATATATATATATATATATATATATATATATATATATATATATATATATAGTTGTCATGGTATGAAAAGTTGATTTCATACAATTCATTTTTCTTGGCCAAGGACAGTGTCAAAATACTGTATATTTAAATGCCCATTTGGGAAGTGAATGCAGAGGCACACATAACTGTGGATATATTTTCATGCCATGCCAAACTGGGAATATTTCATTAAGAGCATAAAAAAATAAAATATGGCATTCTAGATTTTTGTTTAAAGGAAGAAAATTGTGAGGAGCAGAGGCCAAATTTTGGTAGTTTTATATGCCTAGTATCAAAAAAATGCACAAATCACCCGGAAAAATGGTAATTTTTGCAACTTAAAAAGGTAATTACATAAATAAAAACTGAAAATACAATATAAAACATTAATAGTGCATCATATACCTGCAGGTACACTATAAAATCTGGTCTGGTCGATGAATTTCCAAGATGTATATATTAAAATAATGTGGATTTCACTATGTTACAGGTATACTTGCTTGTTTAGACATGATGGAAAAACATCAGCAATACTATATGTTTACGCATAATGTAGTAAATCCACAGTTGCATCTCCTGAGATTTTTATGTTTACTTTTTAAAGAAGCAGCGGGGATTTTCTGAATCTATTCTTAACATACAGGGGATATATTACAGATTCTTCTATAAGGCTAACAGTATCTTCAGGCACGATTTAGCATGGCTAACCATATGGGAGTTGGGGAGGGGATCCACTCTATAATGCTCTCAAATTCAGAGACTTCACAACATCCTTAAAGAAATAATGAATAATCAGACATCCAGTCTTGCAACTTCTACACAATAAATTTCTGTCAATGTATTAATAGGATTAACAAACATGTTAACTTCCATGCCACTGGAAATTATTATTATATTAGACTAGTAGAATGAACCTGCTGTTGCAGAAGTAAAATTTCAAGAATATTTGTGGACTCTGGGCACAGCTTGCGGGCATGGCAGAGTCCTGGCACTGGATACCGACAGCACTGGGCACCAGGCACCAAAGGGTACCTAGGGGCAGCAGCCAGCACCAGCAGGCACCAGAGAGGACCAGGCATTGCTAGTGGGCACCACTGGGCAGCGGGTTCCAGTGGGCACCACTATGGAATGGGCAACACCAAGCAGCGGGCACCAGTGGGCATCCCTAATGGGCACCACTGGGCACCATTGGGCAGTGGGCACCACTGTGCAGCAGGCACCACTGGTCATTGGGTATCACCACACAGTGGGCAGTGGGTCCCACTGGGCACCATTGGGCATGACTGTGCAGTGGACAGCAGGCACCAGCGGGTATCAGCAGGCACCAGTAAGAGTCAGGCATTAGCAGGCACTGAGCTCCATGGGGTAGTGGGCAAGAGCAGGCACCACCAGGCACCACCTGGCAGCAGGAACCAGTGGAAAGTAGGTTCCACCAGGCAGCGGGTATCACCAGGCACCAGAGGACAGTAGGCACTGGGCATCCCAACTGAGCACCTCTGCTCAGGAACCTACCAGGCACCACTGGGCACTGGGCACCACCAGGCACCAGAGGGCATCCCTATTGAGCCCCAGGTATCCCTGCTGGGTACCAGCCACTTGGCACCAGTGGATAATACCAAGCAGCAGGTGCTGCCAGGAACTGGAATCACTGGACACCGAATCAGTTCTTAGTGGGTGCTTACATCACAGAAGGAATATGCTCCCCAAATTTTAAGCTTCTAGGTCCAGGGGTTGGGTGTTGATTATTCAGTCTTCAATGTTAAGTATATGATGAAAATACATTGCACCCCTTTTCATCCTCTTAGGAGTTCATTTTCTAAAAATTGACTCTTAGTGGATGCTCGTGTCATGGAAGAAATACCCTCCCCAAATTTCATGCTTCAGTGTCAGTCAGTCAGTCTTTGATTATATATATTGTATATATAGATTAATTCATTTGGTGTTTCAACATTCTTAAGAGTATTTTCATATGACTTAAAAAGTTAGAATCTGGACAATTTCTTATCTTGATTTCCAGATGAAATGGATTAAATACTGGTTTACTATTGGACTACTATTGAATTAATCCAGGTTGGATTACAAATCTGAAAATTGGCATTTGTGTAGTTCTGTCCAAATAAGCAAACTCAAAAGAGTACCTCAAGATGATTAACAGTCTAATCCTAACCCCAGCAATTCCAGGTGCAGTGGTGCTAAAATGCGCTTGCTACATCCAGCACCACCGCCAAGGCTACTGGAGACTTCATCAGGGTAAGAGAAAGGGTGCCAATGCGTCTCCTCCATTCTGCGTCAGCTCTTTTGATGGCAAACATTGGAGGAGCTCCATGTTGGGCTTTTCAGCCTGATATGGAACATATATGGTGGAACATGACTCTGCCCGTCACACACTCCTCCTGCTCTGATTCCTCCACCACCCTGCCCACCCTGTGTTGAGATATGGTAGGATTGGGCCCTAAAATGCTACTCAAAACACTGTGGTCAAAATGCCTATGCAAGAAAGTCCAACAATGAGAGAGATCTGAAAATAGGACATTTGTACATGTACTGATTAAATCTCAGGGTGTGAAGTTTAACTCCTAATAGAAGAGAGCAAGCCAAGGCACAGATGCAACAAAACGTGTTTCTAGAGGAATTTACTGTAGTTGTTCACTTGAACCAACCTTTTCGGGAACTTTCAGTGGCAACTAGGAATGTGGCTCTTTGCTTGCCAAATTTATTAGTATAAGTTCAATTTTCAAAAGATATTTTTATTTTGGCAAATTTAACAATTTTGACAATTTGTCAAAAAGACAAAGTTGGGGTTTATAAGTCTACTAGCGAAAAGCGTACCCGCGTTGCGGGAGTAACATTTCCCTATAAGCCATCCCCCCATGGCGCATAAACACCCCATGCGCATAAACACCATATGCGCCACTTTCCCGCATGTGCCACTTCCCCCCACGTGCATCAATCCCCCATGTGCCACTTCCCCCATGTGCATCGTCCGCCTTGCGCAACTTCCCCCATGCGCAACTTTTCCCCAGGCACAACATTTCCCCAGGCGCAACTTCATCCAGGCGCAACTTCCCCCCCAGGCGCAACTTCCCCCCAGGCGCAACTTCCCCCAGGCGCAACTTCCCCCATGCGCATCCTCCCCCATGAGCAACTTCCCCCCATGCGCAACTTTTCCACCATGCGCAACTATTCCCCCATGCACAACTTCCCCAAACACAACTTCCCCCATGCGCAACTCCCCCATGCGCATCATTCCCCCATGTGCAACTTCCCCCATGTGCATCCTCCCCCATGCGCAACTTCCCCCATGCGCAACTTCCCCCCATGTGCAACATCCTCCACAGTGCAACGTCTTCCTCTGAACAACATCTCGCCAGTGCACCAGGCTCAGAGCACCAAAATGGCTGGATGTTGTTCAGTCTCCCATGTCAAGTATAGGACAGAAACACTTTGCCCCCTTTTCAGCCCCTGAAGGGTTAAATTCTCCAGATGGTTCTTGGTGGGAGTTCAGGTGACAGAAGGAACTCCCAGAATTCCATGCTTCAGGCCCAGCAGTTGGGGCGGAATGTTGATGAGTCAGCAATTCTCTATGCAAAGTATAGGGAGGAAAACGCGTTGCGCCCCTTTTCACCCCCTTCCGGTTGGAATTTCCGAAAACTGGTTCTTAGCACACCCCTAGGGCACAGAAGGAACACCCACCCCAAATTTCACACTTCTAGGCCCACTGGTTTTGGCAGGGCGGTGATGAGTGAGTCAGTCAGTCAGTGACTTTTCTCTTTTATATATATAGATTAATAGCTATTAATAAAATTAAAGATCTGTAAATGAAGTCATAGTCTTG
The DNA here is from genome assembly GCA_030015325.1 of Cryptoblepharus egeriae. Taxonomy (NCBI): domain Eukaryota; kingdom Metazoa; phylum Chordata; class Lepidosauria; order Squamata; family Scincidae; genus Cryptoblepharus; species Cryptoblepharus egeriae. The sequence goes on along the minus strand of JAREYC010000002.1, from coordinate 67,106,718 downwards.
AATTCTTCTTAACTAGGTGTAAATGACAAGGAACCATTCATAAGTAGTTTGTTTCCTGTACGTTTATCACCTGCAAAACCTCCAATCTTGACCACACTTAGATTGAAGTAGAATACTGCTTTAGCCTTTCAACCTATGTAAGCTGGCCTGGGCATAAACTCCAGTCAGCGCAACACCACTTTCCAAATAAAAATCTTAGATGGATAACCAGGCATTTTCTGGTTGTTCATGCTCAAAGATTCATCAGTGAATCAAATGATTCTGAACTCAGGCTGGTTTCCCACTGAAATGTACAGGGTGCCGTCCAAGTTTTGTTCATAACAAAATCTGTTGAATAGATTCAGGCAGTCGTTCTACAAGTGATAGCGCTCACTGATGGAAAATGTATACATGAAGAAGACATGCAATGCCCCTTTGCTAGTCCTGGAAACTTTTTTAAACCATTCACTTAGTTTCAAGTGAAGCATTTAAAATGCAAATCAGTAAGCAGCATCCTTAATTTAGCAAATGTAATTCATCTTTCAGTGTTACACAGTAAACAAGACTGTCACCTGCTGTTCAACATCTGCATCTTTAGGGGAACCCACATATCCTGTCAAAAGCATTGGAACTATCATTTCCCTTGTGCATAACTGAAGCAAGGAATCTATTAACAAGTGCTTGGAAAAATGGCAGGAGATTTTTTTTAGTACATTAAGGATGTAGGTCCAGGATACAGCACTTTGCCAGATCCTAAATCTGGTCCCAGACGACCTGGCACACTGACTGGGACACTTTTGGGGTAGCGCAAATCTGAGTATCCCAATTGGGGCTACTGCAATGCAACTCAGAGTAAGGGGGATTTATTCCTCTGTCCCCAGGCTTTAGTACTTTCGGTCCCAATTCTGCTCTGGATTTGGGGCAGGTTAGGATAGGGATGTAAATAGTTCATTTACAATTTTGTTAGATATCTGAGAAAACACACAGGGAAATCCATTTCTTATCTTTAGTGGTATGTTTCCACTGTCACATCTGGCTCTATAACACATTAAGGAATTACATTTTGAGGAATGGAAATGTAGCTCAGTACTCAAATATACCATACGCAGTAGGTCACAAGTCCAATTCCTGGAAAGACAAGTCAAAGCAGGGTGACCATGCAGAATGGAGAACAGAATGCTTGTACCTTTAACCATTGCATAGAAAAGGGAATTTATGCAGGTGCTGGTTTTTAAATCCTTTTTAAAAAATGTAGGTAGTGAGTGTGTGAAAATAATATAGGCATTTTAGTAGCTTATTGTCTAAAAACCAGTGGAATCAAACAGCATTTGTCCCCTCTCCGAGGGAAAAAGGAGTGAACGCATCTAAACACATAATTGTATTAAATAGGTAATTGAATTAAGCTTTCTCTGCAACCTAGGTTAACACAGATTGACCTAGCCAATCCTAGCCAATTTTCCAGTGCAAAGACAACCATGTCAAAGGGGCACGTGCTGCATTCTATGGAAGGGATGCAATTGTGAGAGTGTCCTCCAGGGAACATTTGTTCCTTTTCCAGGGAAATCTGTACCAGGGAAAGGGATCACGCTATTAGGCACTGACTAATTAATCCTGTTTTGCTTCTGGTTATCCAGTTTCTCTCTCCTGATCAAGTCTCTAGTTTCAAGCAAACTTTTTATTGAAGCCTCTCTAAGGCAGACAAAGCAAGAGGAAGGAGCTGAGAGTCTGGATATTCATATGAAGTGACTCATTTATAACCAACTTTTCAGTGCAAGGACAGAGACAATTCAATTATTTTGGTTTCTCTTACCAGGAGCAATTGGCTCAAAGTTTACATCTTTCCTTCTCAAAAACTTGAGCCAGTTTGCTGCAGAAGCTGCCAGCAGTTGTGATGGAATTTCCTGCCAATCATATACGTCTAGCAACCTTGTCATTAAGGAACATAATAACAAAGAGTCATGATTAGGGCCTTTTCTGATTGGTTAATTGTATATAGAAGTTAATTGCATATTAGGAAGAAAGTTACAATTCTAAAGACTGTATTTATCTCAAGATATATTATATTTACTCGAATGTAACACTCACCTTTTTCAACCAAAATTAGGGCACAATCCAGAGCAAGTTCAGCCCTGCTCTTACGTGCTCCCGTAGTTACTCTGGATTTGGGGGTAATTCATATTTGGAGATATTCAACACAAACAAAAGAATTGACAAGAACTGGGGTTGGACTAGATGACCTATGGGGTCCCTTCCAACTGTATGATTCTATGAACTACATTCTTCTCCAAGGTATATTTCTATAATTGCGAAATAGACTAACCCCCAAATCCAGAGTAATTACGGGAGCATGTAAGAGACTTTACATGCACCCGTAGTTACTGTACCATCTAGTGAAAACCTATGGGAAATTCATATTGCAATCCAGAGTAAGTTGTTCTTACACCAGAACAAGGACTTCCCATAGTTACTCTGGATTTTGCCCTCAGTCTCAGAGGTTAGTTTGAAATTCATATTGCAATCCAGAGTAAGTTGTTCTTACACCAGAACAAGGACTTCCCATAGTTACTGTGGATTTTGCCCTAAATACAGTTGTGATTTCTTCTCGAGGAGCCATGAATGCTGTGCAACAACTGCAGTTAAATCCATTTTTGAGACTGACCTACCAGGAAAAACTGCAGGTCAAAACACTGAGACTTCACCAATCTGACCTACAGAATACACAAAACATAAAGGACACACTCAGAGATTCTCAAACAGGTAATACTCCAGAATGAAGCGGCTATATGGCTGCCCTACAAAAAAAAATGCACTATTTTGCTTTCTCTGTCTTCTTTCTGAACACAGGTGTGATGACAGACTTGAAACCTCTGAATGAGAAAGTGAGAAAGCGTGACCTCTGGTCAAGCCACCAGACAGAGCAATGCAGTTGGAACTTGTTGGGGCTGCTGAACATTGAACACAGCAGCCAAATGAGGCCTACCATACTGAAACTCTGTAAGATAACCAGGAAGGAGATAAAAGCAACCATCTACTGTACATGTTCAATATACAGATACAGTGATGCCTCATGTAACAAATTTAATTTGTTCTGGAGGCATGTTTGTTACATGAAACTTTCTTTACGTGAAGCAGATTTTCCCACAGGAAATAATGGAAACTCAGAGGATTGGTTCCACAACCCCAAAAATATTCATATAAAAATATTAACTGGATGTAAAAATGATGACAGAACACTGGGATTGAATTCAAAACATGCATTCAATGTGCATGATCTTATGAAGTCTACTTAGGCTGCAGTCCTAAAGACACTTTCCTGGGAGTAAGACCCATTTAACACAATGGGGCTTACTTCTGGGTAGACATGGTTAGGAGGCTGCAATCTAAGACACCTTCAAAGTGTCTCCCCACTTTCTCCTTCTCTCCATCCTTAGCCTCTCTCTCCCCTGCTCCCTTCTGGCTAGCCCTGAGCTGCTTCCCTCTTCTCCACTGCTCTTCTCTCCCTCCGCCCAGCAGACATCTGGCCACAGGAGGAACAGCATGGAGGTGTTGCTTTCACTATGGGCAGGTGCGCTAGGCAGCCCTGACGCTTTTTAAACAGGCTGCTGGCCAGAGCGTCTGCCCCAATTGCCAACGAATGTGTTCTTTACATGAAGCACAGTTTGTTACGTGAAGCAGAATCCTAGAGAAATTTTTGTTTGTTACGTGAAACATACTTTATGCGAGGCGCCACTGTACAATAAAACTCCTGAAAATTCTTATAACTTCTGCAGTGACAACAGCAAAAGCAGAAAGGTGCTTCTCTACTTTAAAGTTGAAAAAAACTAAAAAGTACAATGGCCCACAACAGACTTAATGGCAATGATGTCAGTTGAAAAAGTAATGCTACATAGCATGGAAGATTTTACTAATGAAGCTATAGTGAAATTTGTCACTCAGGAAGAACACCAGGCAAAACTTCTTAATAAATAAGGACTGGCCTGCTGGTGTAATTGAGGTTATGGAGCACCTGTGAGAGGAAGTGGCATATTTGCACCTTTAAGCAGGGTGACTCCGCCATCCAGTCATACTTCCATAAGAATATAAGAAGAGCCTCCACTGGATCAGGCCAAAGGCCCATCTAGTCCAGCTTCCTGTACCACACAGTGGCCCACTAGATGCCACTGCATCTGGCAATGGTACCTGCCTACCCACTTCTATGTGTTATAAATGTTGGGGAGACTGTGCACAGCCTTTCTAGCCAGAAGGCCTTTCATCTGGAGGATGAAAAATGTTATTTCAGATTTTTGGCCAAAACCAGAAGTGTCCATTTTTGATATCCAGAAGGACTAACAAGGCCTTCTGAGCTCTGGGGAGGCTGTGTCTGGCTTCCCTGGGTCTCAGATTGGCTTGCAGATATCAGCATGCCAACTTGAGTGCTGTGGTGAAAGTGGAAGGTGGCATAGTCACCACCCCATGCTCCTCCTCCACCACCATCCTCAACCTCCTCCACCATCAGGAGAAGGACTGTGGGAGAAGGCAGGGAAAGACAGTTGTTCACTGAAAAATCCATAAATGACTGAGTCCACAAACCCTGAACCATAAATTTGCAGGGGTCTACTGTATTACAGTAAGAAAAGGTATCCACATGTTCTTATATTTATAAAGACCATCTATGAGAACAGCGGAAATGGATGAGTATAGAGAATAAAAATACTATTTATATAATGTTTCTATGTGGGCCAAGTACTTCACTCACTGATAAAATTTCATTATCCTCAAGATAGCTAATTTAATTTATTAAAATGTAAATACGCAAGGGGATAAGCATCAGATTTAGTGTGATAATGCAAGGAATGACTGAGAGTTGCCCTCCAGAAAATGTTCTTGGGACACATTTTTAGAGGATAAGTCCAACACAGCTTACAAGCATTGAGGGGTATGTGCAACCTCCTGATTTTGAAGTAGGCTACTTTCATGCCATGCCCAAAGATGTGGCACCAGGACCCAGATATCTTGTTGTCTTGTTTGCTCCCTAAGACATTTTTTTGGGCTGAATCCTGTGAGATCCAGCAGGCTGGTTCTTATATTCTAATCTATGTTGATTGACATCAGTGCTTTTGTCTAGAAAAATTGTGGCATGGTACTCACCATGAAGATATTTCCCAATCCTAGATATGTCTGGTCAGGAGTAAGTCCCATTATAGTCAGTGATGCTTATTCTTATGAAAGTGTGGATATGATTGCAGCCTGAAACACCCTAAATTCTATATTCAGGATGCCATAAAAGTCCTTTTCAATTTGGGGAAAACCAAACATACGAGAGAACAGCAGGAAGGCAGGGAGGAATTCACTGAAGGTTCTTTCCACTTCTATAGTTCAATGCTTCATTAATGATGAACAAAAAATTAAAATTAAAATCCTAACTGGGTACTGTTAGGGCATTTCTTTAAATTAGCTGAATAAGTGGGATGGGAATTGCTATAAGTTAACAAAAAAGTGTTTACCTTGGCATTGGGAAAGTGCATATTAGCTCCCTAATTAGCAGTCTCCTAAGGCTTTGATCCAAAGTTTGGGCACAAAACAAAGGTCACTTTGGTAGATATAGCCATTTAGGGGATTAAGAAACCTAACTGCTGCTTTCCTATTAATTTCTTCCTTCACATGCCTGCTTCTTTCTTGGGAGCCCTCCAATCCACATCCAAAAATACTTTTTAAGCACAACACAGCACAAGGGATTCTTTCTATAAGAGACCTGGGATTATGCAGTGCAGCTACTTACCTACTTTTTAAAAAACTTTCATTGCCTCCTATGGTCTACCAACCTCCAGTTCCTAAAGAAACACTTTAGTATTGAAAGGCTGGGAAGTGAAAGTCTGGGCTTGGACTGACAGTTATGCCAGATCCAAGCCTTTGTCCTTGGGCAGTTGGGAGCTGTTTCCATCTGCTTGGACTTAGGCCACCTTTGGAGCTGGCTTAAGTCTGGGTAGACCTTTTGGGGCTGCTGAAGCTCTATCCTAGGGAAGGCGATATCCCCTTCCCCATGGTAGCACAGCATTCCCAATCCTTGCACTGAACACAGTGCATGCTGAGCCAGTCTGCCTGTTCCAGTTTGAGTTTAGATTGTGCAGTCAATCATACAATAGGCCCAACCATACAATGCAACCATAAGGTAAGGGAACTATCCCTTATCTTGAGGAGGCTTCAGTGACTGCCCTGCCTTTCTCAAACAGCATGCATTCTGTTGGCTTAGCTGAATTGGTGCTAGAAAATTGGATAGATTGTCCTGTCAGATGTCTCCTTTTAACATAGCATTGCTCCAAAAGCTTATACTGATTAATTATACAAATCAATTAACAACAATCCTGGAAGACAGGTCAGAGGAGCTCAGCAGACAAGCTTTGCAATGCCATTTGTAGAACAAGGAGTGTTCACATTCTCTCTTGCACCACATCTGTCTATGTACCATCAATTTACTCCATTAGCTCCATGAAAATTTATGGGATTATTAACAAACAGTGAGAAATCCCAACCCATCTCACCATTTTTATTATGACCTGAGTTCCTAATTGCTGTGCTAAAGAGGAAACAGCAAATGCACCACAAAAATTGACTTTCCTCTTTGAAATCACAAAAAAGCATAATTGGGAAACTTAAAAACCTAATGTGAAGCGTCTGGTGGTCTGTACCAGTCCCTGTTGGGAGATTGGTTAAGATGCATTCTGGTACCAGCCTCAACATTTCTCTAGACTCAGAGCACAATCCTAACCATGTCTACTCAAAAGGAAGCTCCACTGTGTTCAATAGGTCTTACTCCCAGGAAAATGTCTTTAGGATTGCAGCCTCATAGAATTTTGCATATCTGTTACGGCCACTTGATTATTATTGGCCTGTTTTTCCTTTGGAGACATTTCAAAGGACAATTCAACTCTTGTGCAACACATGTGTTTCATTAATGAGTTTGAAAACGTGTTTTGTCAAGATATGTCACATGAATGAGGCTGGTACAATACCTTAACATGGAAAACAATAATCTAAATTGGCAGGATATCCTCATCAAGGGGTTGCAGTGGCTCAGTGGGCTGGGGTTAGAACATTGCTTGATGGGAATTCTGCTCAGCAAGTCAGCAGTTCAAGACCCAAGTACTACCAGATGGGGTGAGCTCCCATCCTTAGCCCAGCTCCTGCCAACCTAGCAGTTCAGAAACATGTAAATGCAAGTAGATAAATAGGTACCAGTTAAGTGGGAAAGATAACATCCTGAGGACAGGCCCCTGAGAGAAGGCCAGCCAGGTTTCCCCATGTTGCTTCCATCATGGATTGGATGAAACTCCAATCCAAAACAAGTGGACACCATCAACATCTGGTACAAACGCTGAGGAAGTTACAGGATATCCACATAAGTTATCTCCATCTAATTGTGTTTGTGTGTGTATTTGATGCCAGGATCTGGTTGTTCTGTTCTGTAGTCATCCAAGCCATAGTTTACGCAACATTGAGGAAAACTAGCCAGCCTGACACAAATTCATTGCAGAATCCATAAATAAAGTGGCCCACCTATACATAGGTGCATGTAAAGTTTTCTTTGACCATTCTGCTGAAGATGAAAATGAAAGAACTTCTGCTGAAGATGAAACCTATTTTAAAAGCAACTGGCTTCTCTGGTTGTTTGGGAAAATGGAAAAAAATACGTTGGAAATTGTCTTGAACAAATAAGCTTGTTTTCCAGTTTTTGTTCTGCTCCTGTGAAATGGGAACAATAGTTGAAGTGACAGCATGTGTGTTTAAGAATTTTGTATGACAACTTGGTATCTGGGCTTGACTGCCACCTTTCGGAACAATCATGTGGAATTGGTAAGTCTGAATCATCTTCGTTTGTGGCTTGCCTGGCTTGCACTGGCAAGATTCTTGTTGCTCACTCTTGCATGGCAGAAACCTCTCATCCTCAAATGGACACCAACATTGCTGCTAAGGTTCATTAACTAACACAGCCATTTTCAACCACTGTACCATGATGTCCTGAAAATGATCTATAGATGTGCTGCAAGAGTTTGGGGGAAGATCATTTATTAAGAGGGTCATTGGAGGATATGAGCCCTGATCCCCATCAACAGTATAGCGTACTTAGGCGATTGTCAAAAAAAATTGTGTCAATAGTGTGCCTTGACAATTTGAGCACCTTCACAGTGTGCCGTGAGATGAATATGTTTGAAAATCACTGCAATTAACACTTCCTAGCGTAGGCTACAATCCAGAGTAACTATTGGACTTTTTATACCAATGTAGTTATGGTGCCACCTATGGGAAACCTTGGAAAATGCATAGAGCAATCCAGAATAAGTGCCTCTTATGTCTGCCCATAGTTACTCTGAAATGTAGGATTAGTTATACTCCTAACAATGGGAAGAAGGGTGCTAAATAATCACATTAAAAAGAAGGCAAGGAAAGACATACCCTACAATCCAGAGTAACTACTGGAGCACGTAAGAGACATTTATGTCAATGTAGTTAAGGCACCCCTTAGTGAAAACCTACAGGAAATTCATATTGCAATCCAGAGTAAATTGCTCTTACATCGGAGCAAGGACTCCCTATAGTTACTCTAGATTGTGCCCATAGAAAGAGGCCAAATGGGCATAGGGGAAGGAGATACCAGAGGTGCGAAACTGAAAAAAAAAGCAGGCCTCAGTCAGTCTTGAGAGACTATGGTATTGTGCTCTGTACTGCATACGCTGCATGTGAAGCACGAAAGCCTGGGTTAGATTGTTATGGAGGATAGGCTGTTACCCAAGCAGCAAATCTCCCCTGTCCACGCCACTGAATTAGTCCAATGGAAAGGCAGAGCCAATACGATTGGATCCAGCTGGCGTAGCAGAGCTGGGCTAAGGACAGGAGCTCACCCTGTCTTGTGGGGCCGACCTGGGTCTCAAACCCTGGCCTGCTGGTTAACAGGCACAGTGTCTTAACCACTTGCACCACCCACAGTCCTCAGGTGTGACACTGAAGCGACGAAATCAGGAGTGTCCAAACTTTTTTGGCAGGAGGGCCTCACCATCTCTCTGACACTGTGTTGAGAGCCAGAAAAATGATTTAAATTTCACATTTGAGTAAATTTATATATATCTACTAGCAAAAAGCGTACCCGCATTGCGGGAGTAACATATCCCCATATGACATCCCCCCCATGGCGCATCAACACCCCATGCGCAACTTCCTCCCATGTGCATCTTCCCCCATGTGCATCTTCCCCATGCGCAACTTCCCCCCATGCGCAACTTCCCCCCATGCGCAACTTCCCCCCATGCGCAACTTCCCCCCAAGCGCATCATCCCCCCCATGCACAACTTTTCCTATGCACAACTTCCCCCATTGGCAACGCCCCCATGCACATCATCCCCCCATGTGCAACTTTCCCCCATGTGCATCATCCCCATGCGCATCATCCCCCCATGCACATCATCCCCCATGCGCAACTTTTCCTATGCGCAACTCCCCCCGTGGGCAACTCCCCCCATGCACATCATCCCCCCATGCTCATCATCCCCATGCGAAACTTGCCCCATGCGCAACTTCCCCCCATGCGCATCATCCCCCATGCACAACTTCCCCCATGTGCATCATTCGCCATGCGCATCAGTCCCCCATGCGCAACTTCCCCCATGTGCATCATCCCCGCATGCACAACTTTCCCCATGCGCAACTTCCCCATGCGCAACTTCCCCCATGCGCACCATCCCCCATGCGCACCTTTCCCCCATGCGCACCTTTCCCCCATGCGCAACTTCCCCCCATGCAGGCCTATGGGGGTTCTTAACCGGTTCTTAGTGCACCCCTCCGTCACGGAAGGAACACCCACCCCAAATTTTACACTTCTAGGCCCAGCAGTTTTGGCAGGGCGGTGATGAGTCAGTCAGTGAGTCAGTCAGTCAAGTCAGTGAGTGACTTTTCTCTTTTATATATATAGATAGAAAAGTCACTCACTGACTCACTCACTGACTCACTGACTCATCACCGCCCTGCCAAAACCGCTGGGCCTAGAAGGTGAAATTTGGGGTGGGTGTTCCTTCCGTGATGGAGGGGTGCATTAAGAACCGGTTTTCAGAAATTCCAACTGGAAGGTGGTGAAAAGGGGCGCAACGCATTTTCCTCCCTATACTTTGCATTGAGAATTGCTGACTCAGCAACATTCCGCCCCAACTGCTGGGCCTGAAGCATGGAATTCTGGGAGTTCCTTCTGTCACCTGAACACCCACCAAGAACCACCTGGAGAAACTTAACCCTTCAGGGGCTGAAAAGGGGGCAACGTGTTTCTGTCCTATACTTAACATGGGAGACTGATCAACATCCAGCCAATTTGGTGCTCGGACCCTGGTGCACGAGGGGGGATGTTGTTCTGAGGAAGAGGCTGCACTGGCGAGGATGCTGCGCATGGGGGGAAGTTGCACATGGGGGACTGGTGCGCATGGGGGAAAGTTACACATGGGGGATGATGCGCATGGGGAAGTTGCGCCTGGGGGAAAGCTGCACATGCGGGAAGTTGCACATGGGGAAAGTTGCACATGGGGATGATGTGCATGGGGGGATGATGCGCACAGGGAAAGTTGCACATGAGGGGAAGTTGTGCATGGGAGGAGTTATGCATGGGAGCAGTTACTCACGGGGGAAGTTGCGCATGGGGAAAAGTTGTGCATGGGGGGATGATGCACATGGGGGATGATGCGAATGGGGAAAAGTTGCGCATGGGGGTAGATGCGCATGGGGTAGATGTGCATGGGGGATGATGCACATGGGGTGTTGATGTGCATGGGGTGTTGATGTGCATGGGGATGTTGCGCATGGGGATGTTGCACATGAGGGGAATTTGCGCATGGGAGACTGATGCGCATGAGGGACTGATGTACATAGGGGACTGATGTGCATGGGGACGTTGCGCATGGGGAAAGTTGTGCATGGGGCACTGATGCACATGGGGGACTGATGCGCATGGAGTGTTGATGTGCTGTGGGGAGATGGCGTATGGGGAACTGTTACTCCCGCAACATGGGTACGCTTTTCGCTAGTTTACATATAAGAATGTATTTGAGACTGATGCAGAGGATTAAAAGGCTTGCCTGCAGGCCAGATGGAGGAATCTTCTGCAGGCCATTTTGAGGTTTGCCACAAGCCCCCAGGCCAGGGTTTAAACACTCCTGTTCTAGATAGAAGACTAATAAAAAACATGTGAGAAAGTATACCAAGACCCCAATTTCACAACCTAAGATGCTATCCCAAGAATAGTTTCCAGCTAATGCAACAAAGTTAACATCTAAGATAAAGCATGAGACTTCTAGAGATACTCAACCTTTTCTAGTGAAAAATGAACCAGAACTGCATACTTATCACCTTGTTCGAGCACAGCTTAATCCAAATACATTCAATCCAATCAAATTACTATCTAGGAAGGTTACAGGCATTAATTTACAGTGCTGGAATCTTGTTTATATAGCGATATCCTTTAAACTAAATAGCTGAGATTGGACAGGCTAGCAAATAAATGAAAACACGCTGTAGCAAATAAAAATATATGGGCTATTTCATCTGCTTAACAAAACTTATTTAGCTGATAGGTTCACTGGGGTATCAAAAGACAGCCGGGAAAGGTGAAATGAATCAAGGCAAAGTGAATCAAGCAGCAAGAGGCTTTATCAGAAACCTGATGCTAAAAGTTGCTGGTGAGGTGCAATTTCTGTGATGACAATTTCATCTGCACCAAGAACTTAGATGTGTTCTTGCACTTAATGTTAATATTACACATAAATGTGACTGGATGACACTGTTACAAAGCAAAACCCACTCAATGTGGAGGGCACTGGAAGAGGAGGGTTAATACTGATGAGTGCTGTTTTCCCGATTCTTAGAATCCAATTAAATTGTTGAAGTCCTAGAGGTGAAGAAATGTCAAGTTTTGACAGCAGCAATTAAAATTTAAGAGAAGCAGCACCTTCTAGAGGAGTAAGATGGAGATGCTACCTTTTTGGAAAGCCTAACCCCATGTTGGGTTCAGCCTGGCATTTCCTGTAGCTTGCAGTACCAGAAGAGCATTCTAACTGATGCCTGGACAGTGTTCAACCCTTACTCCATATTGCTCAGAGTACCAGAGCAAAGTATCTGTACGTGACCAACCTATATCTGTTTCACCCATCCCCAGTGGATCGTCATTGACCCTTTGAAGGCTTAAATACCATGTGGGGAACAGTGAGATGTAGAGCCCAAGCCTAGCCACATTTTTAGCACCAATGCAACCACAATTTCCCCCCTCTTGAAATAAGGGATAAGTATAACGGCAAAGTTGAGGAGTTAAGTAAATCTGCTTTTTTATAGACTTTTGTGTTTTAATTTTTTTACTTAATTAGCCATAATCTTTGATAGTACATAGATATTTCAGTGCTGTTTGTTTCATTACATTCTGCATCAAATCACCTTTCCAACAATATATAACATGATGGTATTATCATATATCCATACACCATTTTTCACAATTTTAACCATAGTGTCAAGCTCAGCTTGTAGCTCACCTAAAGCTTGTAGCCAGGTGCAACTGCACCCTCCTAGCTTCACCACTGACACAACATTCTGACTTGTTCGGTATTTCTATATAATCATAGACACCCTTTTCTGAATGTTTTTTTATTTTTATTTCTTATCACATAATAAGATCTGTTTCATTGGCTTCACTTCTGATTCTTGACATGGAGAAACTCTGACTACCCATCTGGTGCCCCACACAATGCACCAGGCCTCCGTCAGTCTTGAAAGACTATGGTATCGTGCTCAGTGCTGCATACGCTGCATGAGAAGCACGAAGCCTGGGTTGGATTGTTATGGAGGATAGGCTGTTACCCAAGCAGCAAATCCCCCCTCTCCATGCCACTGAATTAGTCCAATGGAAAGGCAGAGCCAATACGACTGGATCCAGCTGGCGTCGCAGAGCTGGGCTAAGGACAGGAGCTTACCCTGTCTTGTGGGGCCGACCCGGGTCTCAAACCCTGACCTGCTGGTTAACAGGCACAGCGTCTTAACTGCTTGCGCCACCCACAGCCCTGGCCCCACACAATGCCCCACACAATGCCGTGCTGTTATTACATACACGTAGTGTCTCACAAGATTTATCTTGTAAAACACTGCATATTACAATGAGACAGGTCTCAGCCTTAATCTAAATGTAATCTGCAGCCTGCTCCTTGGAAGTCAGATAAATTGATTTCAACATTCAATTTCATCAAAGTGACATCGGAACAATTTCATGGAGCATTTCCTGATTTGTTTCCTATACTTTTATGAAGTTATTTCAGGTCATGGAAGCAACAAAGACCAACTTTGTCACTTCCGTCAGATCTTAATGGATTGCAAAGACACAAAAACATGAGCATTTAAGCATTAAAAGCTAAGCATCATTATATGATAATATAACACAACGTAGGGTGCAATCCTAACCTAGGCTAGCACAACTCACTGGTCTTCCTGTTGTGATGTAGGGAGGCTGTGCACTGACCTAACCCTCCCATTTGAGTGGTGCAGAATATGTTCGTTTTCTGATGATCTGCTCTTTCAACCCCTTTCAATTTTACCCAAAAGTAATTCATTCAACACATTTCACTCTTTCAACCTCTCTCTCCTGCTGTTTCAAAGGCTAACATTGCCCGCCCCCAAGCTGATTGCCTATTACATGGTGATTCAGACTCTGTGTGCATGCTTGTGTGTATGTCCACCTTTCTTTCTCACCTTTCTTTCCGTTCTCCTTTGATGACACAGAGGCTCATCAATACAAGTCAACCTGGCTTGTCTGGCTGCCTGCATACGTATAGCCAAAGACCAGCATGTATACAAAACCATTGTTGATTTCTGCATTCTTTTGCAAATGGTTTTGCTTTCTTGCAAGAGTGCATTTGCAAGCTTCATATCCTTAAAGGCATCCTGCTAATTACTGGGACATTGATTCTATCTCCTGCTGCTCTATTGCCCACTGCCAAGAAGACAAAAGAGGTAGTGTAGAAGATTTTCCATAGGCTGAAGCCAGGCTAAGTGACAGCAAGATGTATGCCAGTATGTTTGTTCATTCCCCCTGCATAAGTAAGAGAGCAGAGGCAAGCGGTACAGCTCAGGGCAAATCTGACTTCTCCCCCCAACTCAAGTGACCCACGCATAGAACAAGGAAATTATATAACCTGATTTTCTGGGTAAAACCTTAGCGCCTTATATGCATGTATCTAAGGTGTTACAAATAACCATGCTTGGTTTAAGATAACCGTGCCTTTGGTAAATGTGCAAAAATCTCTACTGAGATTTGCCACTGAAGGTTAGACTGAAACATAGATGGTTTTCTGAGGTTAAAAGTGGTCCTGCATTTAACAAACAAATGAACTAGGTGAACTGGTGCAATTGGGTTCAACATGTCCAGTCCATGGTTGCTCATGCTGTTCTTGATATTTGGAAACATTCCAGATTTTTAAAAACAAGCATGCAGCACAAAGCCTCGTTCCCAGAATTCAAGCATAACCCAGGTTATGAAATTAATTTACTGAAAACCTATATTAATTATACCATATGATACTGCTTAAGGGGAAACCCTGTGCTGTAGCTAGATACTAAATAAATTCTTAGGGATCAGTGGAACTCCATGTTAGAGCTAATTAAAAGCATAATATTTTGTCATACACAGGAATTTATCAATGGATCACAGGTGTCAGGCTGACAGTCAGGCTAGGAGTGAGATTCTATAATTGCCTATCCAAAATTTTGTGGGTAATATTTTTCCAACGTGCATAAGAAGCTGTGTCCATCCAGTATGGGCCACTGGCTTTATTGGACTTTTCTCCAAATCCAGAGTAAGTACGGAAGCACGTAAGATACTTTATGTGCACCCGTAGTTACTGCACCACCTAGTGAAAACCTATGGGAAATTCATATTTGAATCCAGAGTAAGTTGTTCTTACACCGGAGCAAGGACTCGCCATAGTTACTCTGGATTTTGCCCTGAGATTACCGTATGTTTTAAGCTTTCTATTGAGTCTTGGATTTGGGCTGGGCAATTATAGTCTTTCCTGACATTGATTCTTGACTTGTTCTGACTTTATCCCGTTATCTCTGAGTCTTAGTTCCCAGTTCCTCAATCCCATTTTAATTTTACAAGAGTGTTTACGACTCAGCTGCAGCAAAATTATAGTATCAGTCCAAGGTGCAGTATTTATTTATATTTTGTAAACAGTTATTATTGGAAACAAATGTTGGTGGCCCCCTCTATCCTGAAAATTCATTCAGTAACTGTCTTATATCATCATTAACTCTCATTCTCTTATGCTTTTCGCCCAAGGGAAAAATTTATTTGTTATCTAAACCTATTTACTAAAGACAGAAATCAATAAAGATATATAAGGACTAAACACCTTCTAAAATTTATCAAATACCTCAAAAGCAAAGGATAGAAAAGGATTGTGAGAAGGCTGCATTTTACATGGGAATAAATTAAACTGAACACAATAGGAATTACAGGTATAACCTAATTATCAACAGATTTTTCACCCATGGTTTCATCCCAACATTAATGAGTTCAGCCCATTATATTAAATGATAAACATCCCTTTAGATTTAAAAATAGACTGCTTACTATGATAATGTGGCAGGCAGGCTATCAATTAACCCCCCTCTCTGGGGCTTAGAAGAACCTCCAAGCTTTTCTCAGCTGGGAGGCAGATCCCTCTCTTCCCCTTTGACAGAATGCAAAGCAATTGGGAAGTGATTATTGCTTTTGAACTACAGGGAGAAGGGACGGATCTGCCTCCAGCTGAAACAAAAGCCCCAGAGAGGTTGATTTATTCCCTCCCTACCCTGTCGCCATGATAAAAAGGCTATATTTAAAGGACTGCCTAATCTTTAAGGCTGTAATACTAACCTCCACTTAGCCTAACCCTACAATCCAGAGTAACTACAGGTGCACATAAGAGACATTATGTGCACCCATAGTTATGGCATCACCTGGTGAAAACCTATGGGAAATTCATATTGCAATCCAGAGTAAATTGTTCTTACACCAGTGCAAGGACTCCCCATAGTTACTCTGGATTGCGCCCCATAGTTACTCTGGATTGACCTAAGTCCTGCAGACCAGGAGGTGTTACAAAAGTGCAGTAAGGCACTTCTGACCCACTGCTGGAGAGTTAGGTCAATGCTTGGGCATACAACAACCTGCCCCCACACCCTATCAAGGAAAGATAGGCCAGATGAGTTAGGACCACCTACATTTGATAGGACTGCACCCTTAAATGCTTTTTTTAAAGTGAAAATCTGCATCCATGGAGATTCTTAGAACATAACCCTTGTGGATGCCATGACTCTGTACTGCACTTTGAAGTACAGGAATGAACTGGTCATAAACTTTGTATCCAGGAATTCAAATTCCTAAACTCAGAGCCCCACTTTACATAGTAAAGTGTCACTTTCTAATTCTTCTTCCCTCCCCATGAACAGAGCAATTGTTCCCATGAACTTCATAGGAAATACTGATCCCAAGTTCCCAATGGGCCAATAAAGCTTCTATGCTCCATTGCTGCTAGCCTTATTTGAATGGTATGCATAGTTTATTATGAAGTTGCACCTCACTAAACATTGCTAATAATCAGCAGCCATTTAATTAACCAATGCCCTGATACAGTACATCTAAATTTAATCATTATTGAAGTCATTTAGAGTGCAACCAATAATTTTTATTCATTAACTGGATTTTAAACATTTGAACTCTGAATGCAACTGTAAACATCCTTGTTTGGTTAGTTACATAATTTTTCTTGTCACCATTGTGAAGAAATTGGATCTAGATAATTATTTCCTCTTACATAAGCACTTTCCATGCAAAGCTATGACAGAGCTCAGTACTGAACAGAAGGTTGATTTGCTGTATTTGCATACAGAAAATTATACCCATTCACTCCGGCCCAATACAGACATGCATTCCTACAGCCCAATCCTATCTAGGATTGAGAAAGCACATGCAGAGCTTAATGACAGTAGAATCCAATTTGACTGTCATAAAATAGTTTTTCAACAACAACAATTTTTTCCGTTACAAAGTGAGTTGAACTTTAGTCTCTGCAGGCTACTTCTCACCAGGACAACAATTCAACAAACATATGTCTGGGTTAATGCAGGTTGCAGTATACACTGCAGGTCTGCATCATTGCAGGTGTCTGACTGAATGCACCTCCATCCACATCTCCTGCACATAGAAAACAAGATGCCAAATCGAAGTGTCCTGGCCTAACCCTTCCCATATCACCTAGTTTTTTGCATGCATTTAAAAATTGCAAAGAGAAGAATTAAATTATTAATGCTTCTTTGTGCAGTCCCAGTTATACAAGTGGTGTAGCTAATGATCATATAGCCAGTTGCAAAGTTCAAAATGTTGCCCCAGAAGTGATATTCACAACTGGAAGTTATGCCATCCCCAGATATTTTTAAAAAAGAAAATTGGGGAAAAATCTGCTGCCCCCTCCTCAGCAGTTCACCATCCATTTGCTCTGCTAACACAGCTATTTGCTATCTGGAGTCATAGAAGATTTTAACCCACTAAATGAAACCAGTTTGACACCTCTGTGGAATAAGTTTTGGAGTTTTCCTACATTAAAAAATCATTTAAAGATAAAATACTAGGCCAAGATTGGCCTACCTCCAGAACTTTCTTCTCCTGCACACACTATCACTTTATAACGATAAAAGGCTTATAGCAAAGGAACAAAACATTTTGTTTTCTTTTAACTCCAAAGTTGTAGGTGAAATTTACTCATCACTGGCTTCCACAATTAGACCTGCCTACATATCAACTATAAGATGTTATATTAGCCATTGACTTGTGAGAGAAAAATATATGAAGCTGCAGTTAGACAGTATTATACATGGACTATCTGTTGGTCTTAAGCTAACCTTTCTTTTTACCTATACTGAACTTTCAGTGCAATCCTAAGGCTGTCTACTCAGAAGTAAGACCCATTGAGTTCAATAGTACGAACTCTCTGGAAATTGGTTAAGATTAGGTTATGATTGCAGCCTTAGCTTATTATTTCTGGTGAGATGCAATATTGGTAGAAACTCTATAAACTGTTAAGTTTATCGTGTTAGACTTCACATAAAGTATGCAACTCAAAGACTTGCCTGAAATGACAAAGAAAAAAGATAACAGCACCAGTTGGAATAACTAGTATACTTCAAGAGTTTAGATGAAACAAAAATAAAGTAGTGTCAAGGTTTCTAAGAAGATTATAGAAGCAAAAAGTCACTTGTATAATTGATTTATGATTGATTGATTGATTACCCAAGTAGATAAACCTGTCCCATTAATCATATGAGTCTTCAACATTAAAGTTGTTTTAATTACTGTTTCTAAAAACTAAATGATTGGTTTATCAGCAATTATTTAAATGACAAATTTGTAAGGCAGCTTTAAATTTGATTATGATAGGCAGGATGTAAATATAATTATGAAATATAGAGATTTTTTTAAAAAAAAATTGTACACCAATCCATGCCATGACTTGGAAGGATGGTATCTACCATCACTGCAACAAGAACCAACAGGAGCTTGACAATCCATGGCACAGTGGTTTGGAAATTGGACTTAGACCTGAAATATCTGGGTTCAGACCTATGCTCATCCATGAAGCTTTCTGGATGACCTAGGCTTGGGCCAGTCACTATCTCTCAGCCTTGCCAACCTTACAGGGTTGTTGTAAAAACAAAAAGAAGGTAAGAATTGTGTGCACCATTCTGAGCTCCATGGAGGAAGAGTGGAAGAAAAATGTGAGAAATAAAAATAAGTAAATCCTGAGAATTTCAAGCAGGCAGCAAAAACAAGAACTGCACTGAGATGCTTTAGATATCTGGGGTGGTGTTCAGCTTGCTTGTGAAGATCTTTGCATCCAGAACTGAAAAGGCAAAGTTAATTAGCATAAGGAAACATTCCTATCCAGAGCAAGTCTCCTTCACCATCAAATTGCTCCTTACAAAGATTTTAGTTCCAGAAAAAGATAGGTCAGGAATGGAAACCTTCAGCCATCGCTCATGTTTTCCATGGGACAGAAATATCTCAAAACCAACTATTACCTCCCTGCTTGATACTCCCCTTGATACTCTAATGTATCCAACACTGTTACTGAGGGTTCCCCAAACTTCAGTTTTTGGGGACCTTAGAATGGAGGAATTGACCATGAGAGTTGGACCAGCACAGCTTCAGGATGCCACCTGTTTATTAGAGGCATAAATATATAGGAAACAATGCTTCATAGGCCTCTCTCTGCATCATCAATCTTGTTGTTTTCCTTTGCACTACCAGCAAAGCATTGCAGATTTCTTTTTCAGTTGCCTTGCTGCCAATATCAATCACAGGCCAGCTTTGTTTTTATGGTGCTCAAGGGATTTGCTCTGTTGTTAGAGGAGAACCTCTTGTTGCTGTTTATTATAATAGTCATAAAATAGTCCTTGATGGTTGTTAGGCACTTGTAACTGAAATTGACTCTTTTATAGCTCTCAATGAAATTTCAATATTTAGGCTGTCTGTTGGGTAGTAAAACCAGAATTCTGAGCCTCTTGCCTGAATGTTTGAAGGTCTTTCTTTCCCATTCTGTTGCAGTGAGCTTTGCCTTCAATTGCATTGGTGTGTTAGACCCATTTGTGACATGTCAAAACATCAGCATACATATCCTTGGTCAGATAATATCACAGATGGATCAAAACTTTGGTAGACCCTATAAGCAGTAAGCCAGCACACATCCACCATGGCATGGTACACAAGTCAGTGTTTATTTCATATAGTCTTTTGCCGTCCTTGCCTTGAGCTTATATCTCTCTGTACAACACTATTTTTTTAAAAAGCCTTTAAGCACTTATGTGTCTTATTTTAAGTCTTGCTTTCAAATTATGCTCATGCTAATTTATTACAGCCATGCAACTCTTAAACTCTGACTGTAGCAAAGTTGCCCTAAAAGAAACAGTGAGGAGGTAAAAACGGTTAATAATCTTAGGTCAAGTGCCTTTACATCTATCTATTTTTTATCAACACTGTATTTTATTACTATGACCTTTGAATAGGCTTGACCATGCAGCTCAGAAATTGTTGTGTCTTAAATTAGTATTATAGGCTGAACTACAAAAAGCTATTCACACAGGTTCCACATAAACTACCACAGTTTTTGTTTTCAACTTCATTTTTCAAATGTAGCTCTTCCCACATTAAAACAAACAAAATTTTAATAATATGACAAAAGAACAATTTAAAAGAAAAAAAATATAATGCATTCACTGGTGTTGACTTCACTTGAAAGTACCACTAGTCCAGAGTATCCAACAATCCAGAGTAACTACGGGAAGACGTAAGATGCACTTACTCTGGATTGCTTTATGGATTTCCCATAGGTTTCCCTTAGGTGGCACAATAACTACGTCGGTGTAAAAGGTCTTGTAGTTACTCTGGATTGTAGCCTTACACTGCAATCCCGCACGCATCTACTCCAGTTGGAAGTCCCTCCAACTTCTATGGGACTTCCACTCAGGTAAACCTGTTTGGAGGCCAGCCTATCAGGAGACTCAGGTAAATGTGTTTGGAGTCCAATTTTATGTGTGTTTGGGTTCCAGTTTAGACCTCACAATTGCTTTTGTAATTGGAGGGAAGAAAGTAGATAGCACTTTAGGAGATCCAAGTGAGGCAACTTTCAAAAAAACTTTAAAATAATTCTGGTGCATGAAGAGCCTGTGAGGCGATACAGGTGGAGTCTAGGTATCCATGGGACATCCGTTCTCAGACTCTCCCTCCCCCTTTCCCCCCTCCCGAGAAGATGCTGAAATTTCTGAATAATCAAATCTGTGCTAAAGCTCTTCAGCCCTCTAAAGGGGATGTGAGCGCATCTTTGGAGGTGGAGCTGGGTCTGGCTCAATGCAGGGTCAAGGAACCCATGTTGATCTAGATCTGGGGATGCAAAATCAATTTATAAATTGGCTCCACCTGAATAGCCCTCTGACCCTATTTGACAACACTAATAATACAATCCTATGCATGTTTTCTCAGAAGTCCACTTTTGACAATTTATTTATTTAATTTATTTAAGTAATTTTTATCCCGCCTTTCTTCCCCCACAGGGGGGGAACTCAAGATGGCCAAACAATTAAAAAACAATAAAACACCACTAAAATTACATATGGTAATAAATAGAGATAAAAACACATTAAAATGTAGTTAAAATACAATTAGATTAAAGCTAAAAACGTAGACTAAAAACGATAAAACAGAAAAGATAAAAAAGATAAAAGCCCCCCAACCTCTGCCCCCATTTTAAAAGCTTTTTTAAAATAAAAGATTTTAAGGCTCCGCCTGAAGCTCTGTAGTGAGGGAGCTTTCCTCAGTTCTAAGGGGAGGGAGTTCCACAGCCGGGGTGCCACCACCGAGAAGGCCCTATCTCCGGCCGCCACACCTCTCACGTCTCTTAGTGGCGGCACAGTCAGAAGGGCCCCCTCAGATGACCTTAGGTGACGGGTCGGATTGTACGGAAGAAGGCGGTCCCTCAGATACCCTGGACCCAAGCCATTTAGGGCTTTAAAGGTCAGGACCAGCACTTTGAATTCAGCCCGGAAACGAATGGGCAGCCAGTGTAGTCACTGAAGCAGTGGCCCGACAGAGTCGAACCGACGAGCCCCAGCAATCACACGGGCCGCCGTATTCTGGACTAGTTGAAGTTTCCGAACCGTCTTCAGAGGCAGCCCCACGTAGAGCGCGTTGCAGTAATCTAGTCTCGATGACACTAGGGCATGAGTCACTGTGGCCAGATCCAAGCGACTCAGGTATGGTTGCAGCTAGCGGATCAGCCGAAGCTGAGCAAAGGCTCCCCTGGCCACAGCCGCCACCTGGGACTCCAGGAGCAGCTGCAAATCCAGGAAAACCCCCAAGCTGCGAACCTGCTCCTTCAGAGGGAGTGCAACCCCATCCAGAACGGGATGATATTCCAATACCCGAGTCGAGGACTTCCGGACCAGGAGAACCTCTGTCTTATCAGGATTTAATCTCAGCTTGTTCACCCTCATCCAGTCCCCCACTGCCTCCAGACAACGATTCAGGACTCCAACTGCCTCCTTGGACTCAGGAGGAAAGGAGAGATAGAGCTGGGTGTCATCGGCGTACTGATGACACCTCACTCCAAACCTCCGGATGACCTCTCCCAGCAGCTTCATGTAGATGTTGAATAGCATGGGGGATAGAATGGAACCTTGTGGCACCCCGCACCGAAGAGGCCAGGGTGTCGAACAAGCATCCCCCAGCACCACCTTCTGGGACCGGTCAGCCAGGAAGGAGCGGAACCACTGCAAAACAGTGCCTCCAATCCCCAACCCGGCCAACTGACCCAGAAGGACACCATGGTCGATGGTGTCGAAGGCCGCTGAGAGGTCCAGCAGGACCAACAGGGACGCACTCCCCCTGTCCATTCCCCGGCGTAGGTCATCCACCAAGGCGATCAAGGCAGTCTCTGTCCCAAACCCTGGTCTGAAACCAGATTGGAAGGGATCCAGATAATCAGCTTCATCCAGGAACCTCTGAAGCTGAGACGCTACCACCCGCTCAACCACCTTACCCAGAAATGGGATGTTTGAGACAGGCCGATAATTGTTTAAATTTTTAGGGTCCAGGGAGGGTTTCTTCAGGAGGGGGCGAACCACCGCCTGCTTTAATGCAGGTGGCAACACCCCCTCCCTCAGAGAGGAGTTCACCACCCTCCCTGTCCATTCGGCCAGTCCATCCCGGGCCAATCTGATTAGCCAAGCTGGGCAAGGGTTGAGCGGGGATTTATTTCAGAGTAAGTGTGCTATATAGCTCAGTGGAAGAGCATCAGTTCAATTCCTGGCATCTTCAGGTAAGACAAAAAAAATTCCTGTCTGAAATTAGGAAAGCCACTGCTAATCTCTATGACAATGCTGAGCTACATGGACCAAGGGCTAAGAGTCTGACTCCATATAAGGCAACTGCCTATAACTCTGACTCCAGTTCAAAATAAAAAGGAATAGCTATAGATTCAAAATAGATCTGTATACAGCAGTAGTTACAAGATCTCAGATTTGTTATCTTGATCATCTTTTTTGGGTTAGGATGAGTTAAAAACCTTCATTTTGTCCTGTGTCAACAGTAAACACATGGCTCAGTTATGCACACATCTCCAGTTAAAAAAACAGTCTCTCTCTGAAGAAACCAGTGGAATAACAAGTGGGGAAAATGGAATTTCATTTTTTCCTGAAGCCAGTAAAGGAATATGCCAACTGTCTTTGCTGTAAGGATTAAGGCACAGACTACTTTTAACAGACAAGCTGATCACTCTCAGAAACACACACCACAAAAGCCTTTGTATCATCATGAAAATACTGCACATTCAAGAAAAGATTATTTGTGTTGGAAAGTAATCCAGAGAAAATGGTGAATGGAATATTTTATGAAAATTAACTAGGCTTAGCATTTTGATACATTTTTACTATGCAATTCTTCCCCTGCACTGATGTCTCATGTACTATAAATGACAGTAGTTTAACAAAAATGAAAACTGAAAAGAGTAATTTTCAAGAGATATTGTCATGCAACAGAGCAACAGTTATTGCCTATCTACAAAGAAGACCATTGTAGTCAAACAGCATAGAGCATGCAGTTTTAAAATAATATTTATATCAGTTTATGAATTAAGGGAACTTGGGAATTCAAGTGTTTCTCTTTCTTGAAGTGGGCAATTATTTTTGACAGGTTGATGTAAGATGGAACTAGCCACAGAGGAACTCACTTTTGTATTTTTACAGCTTCAATTTCAAGCTGGTATCAAATGGACTAATCCCTTGGAAACTGCACATAAATCATTGCACTTTGATGGAAAGTAACAGACAAAGAGTTCAAGGAAATGTTGAAAAAGTCCACTCCTAACAGTTTTTGGTTATGGGGTACAAACAAGGCAAAAAAAGCAACAAATGGTAGTCACTGGTGATGTACACAAAGTAATTTGTATTTAAAAACTAACCTTAACTATAACTTACAATGAGTCTGAGTCAGACTGGCAAAAAAATTCCTGGATATCCATCAACAAAAATGTCTCTTTCAGTCCTCAGCTCAGCTTTCACACTATCACCACCACTCTTTCTTCACTGTAGTGCAACTTCCCTGTCTCCATTTCTTAATCTGTCCTGTCAATCATCTCAGATTATGCATACCAGTGTTTTTATATCAGTAGACCACCACAAGGTACAGTACATGGGGAAAGGTTAAGCATAACAATATGGTGGCCTGCCCAGTGTTTTTTTTTTTACTCCACCCTTTGATCTGCAAAACCTCTGAAACTGATGACTAATAAATTATGAGAAGCAGTAGTGATCCTGTGGGTCCAGAAGCCTGGAATAATCTAATTAATTTAAATCCAATTCATGCTTATTGAGGCAATTTACCCGGATCATGTTCCTTCTTGGATAGCTTTCCAAAAAGCCAAATAGCTTTCTCCTACTGGATCTATTAAAACCTCCATCCTTCTATTACACATGCATAACTGCTTTGTGAACTTTCTGTTGAAAAACAGTATATAAATACTGTTGTTATTGTCTCTTGGCCCAAATTCCAATCCTATGCTTGATACCAGTCCCCCCTTTTGTTGTCTTGAAAACCTTAATGCATTTCATTGTTGTTGTTCTGTGAAGTTTTGCTCGATTACTTCCCTTAACTTTGCCCCATTTCCCCCCCCCCCAAAAAAAGTTTCATCTTATTACTGCGAAATTGGCAGTGCAAGGTTTATTTCAGACACTTTCACTAACAAAGGTAGAGTCAAGAGAAGATGAAGACATGTTCTCTCTGCATACAGAATGGCTTGGCAGTCATGGACCTCATAAAAATAAAAATCCCTAATCTTATGTTCAAATGGACAGGGACAGTTCAGACATAACTTCAGACTTTTGAGAAGCATTGTAGTCATGAGAAGAAAAATAGTAGAGAGATACTTGTGGCAGCTGTAATATCCCAGGAACACAGGAATCTGCTTACTAAAAAATCAGACCTCTGATCCAACTTTTCAGTGTATGCGTCAGGCAGAGTTTCAAGAGTATATGCCATATAGAGTATATGCCCCTGTACAGTTTCAAGAGATCTTTCTCAGCTGTACATGGAGTTGCCAAAGATAGATCTTGGGACCCTCTGTGTGCAAAGCTGTACCACTGAATGTGATTTTTCCAAAGATCCTGCAAGATGTTTGCTGCTGCTGGGAGATATTGAGGCCAAGAAGTTGCTGGGGGGAGTGCAGAGTTGCTTTTCTGACATGAGATGGAAAGCACTGGTGATAATTTGGGGCTCTAAGCCAACAATATTCAGAAAGGAGCCAACATCCTAACCTTGGAGAAGAGTTATGGCACCAGTGAGTCCAACAAGACTCACCTTAGTTTCATCAGTTTAGTTTTTCACAATGCATAATTTTCTAATAAACTGCTTCTGAGCCTTAAGCAATTTGGGTCTTATAAAAACAAATGTACCTTTCTCCGGTTTGCGTAATAAATATTTAAGTAATAATTGTTACAGTTTAGGAAGATGGTGCTTATATAAGAACACTGCAGATAGACAATGATAATTATCAAATCAATCATTCTTAACCTTTTGTCTCAGACATTACATAATGCTGAAGCTACAACTGAGCAAAATTTTTCGGGGTCTAAGTGGAGCTGTAATCATAGCTATAATGTGTGGGTTCATTGAAGCCTTCATTTTAATATGTGCTATTGTCAGTTTACATATAAATCTGTCTATAAGCCATCTGTCGCTGAAACTGGTCATTATCCATTTTGTCAGTCTATTGCTAAGTCCTGCAGATGCCAACCTGTGGGAACCATATGTTTATGTCAAAAAAGAAACAATTCATTTTGAAAGGGGGGGGGGGGGAAGCAGGCAGTATTAAGTTCACTGGTGATATTCTGCCATCCTAAACATTTTTTATAGCAGTAAACCAAGATGGCTAACCAGAATAACAACATTGTAAGAGGTGACTCTGGTGAAATGAAAATGCAAATGCCAAGCACCATTCATATGCTTTGTATGGCTAACCTGAAGCTATCAACTTGAAGAAGGCTTAGGCTAGTTTTCCAACTGCTCAGTCCTATCCAACTTTCCAGCACTGATGCAGCTTCCTCTATACTGCATCTTGTGGTGGGGCAGTATTGGAAGCCTCCTCAACATAAAGGAGTATTTGTTCTATTACCATGAAATTGCATTGAAAAGTTGGATAGGACTGGGCTCTCAGTCTCTAGACTTGTCCATATTTTTAGTGAGTTGGTGCAGAGCACTGCCTAAAGACCAAATCCTAACCCCTGGTTACACTGGCCCAAGTCCTGGCACTAGTCCTGTGCTGGCCTAGGCAAAAGTGCTTTAAGCCACTTCACCACTCAGGAGGGGGACGGTTAGGCCAGTGCATAGACATGCTTCCCCAAACCACAGCAGGAACAGGGAGATGGCTGAGCTGCACGGGTCTAAGTTGGTAAGGATTGCAGTCAGAGTTGTGAAACAGGACTTTTCCAATAAAGTTCAATAAAGTGAATAAAGTGGAGGCACTCCAATAAAGTGGAGACAAGTCCAAATCTTGCCTCCACCATGAACTCACTCAGTGACCTTAAACAACTTACTCTTCCAAGTTGCCATATCAGAGCAATTAAACACACTGACCTGATAGGGTCATTAAACAGCAACATCCAGAATACGTCTGGCAACATTTCTCACTTAGGAAGCACTATACAAATGCTAATTATGTTTGTCTTTTACTAACTACTCCATCACTTCCTTTATTCTGAAATTTTGATTCCACAGTTCAAAAACTCACTCTCTCTCTCTCTCTCTCTCTCTCACACACACACATACACACACACACACACTCCTTCCATAATCCACTGGTGCAAGATGATCTACTACCTTTTGGGACCCATATCCTTAAAGTATTTCCTGTTGAAGGGCTAATATTTCAGCTTGCCACCAGCTTGCTCCATTTTATTGGAACATAAATGAAATAATGAATGTATTTGATGGATCTCCTAGAAGATGTCAAAATTCAACAACTCAAGTGGGCACCTGTCATTCTAAAGAATGGGTTCTAATGTCCTAATGGCCTATATAGGTAATGTATTTAAAATAAGAAAGCAGAATGGGACCTATTATCACTGAAGGCTCATTCTTTTCCTGGAGTCTCTGCCCTGCCATTATTTATTATTTTGCAAGTTCACACATGTCTACTGAAATTCACAGAAATAAAAGTTCTGTGCCCAAAGCATTAGCAGAAATGATAAATGAACTTTCATAGAAAATGGAACAAGGTGAATATGATTTTTTAAATATCAAATTCTTAATAAGGTACACTGTTCAAACCACTGAGGCTGAGCACTTCTACTTGACAACACAAACAGCATTTAGTTTATATTGCTCAAATGTGTTCAGAAAGACTTTCAACATGCAAATGAAATTACACTGGTTAATAACAACCAATTTTCTTGGAATAATGCAATAAAGAAAAAGCAGCTTCTATTAACATTTCCTGGAGGAGGAGTCTGTTCCATTACCTTGCTTTGTTATTCCACTTTTGCCTGGAAAGGCCAAAATTTTCACACAAGCTGTTTTACTATGAATGGGCAAAACACGTTGCAACAACTGCTTCATTTGTCAAGACTGTGCAGATACTGTATAGGACCATTTATTCTTTCCCCTCAGCAAATAGTCAACAGATCTTAATCCTGCTCATTATAAAAATATTGCTTGGAGATGAAGGCAGGGGGCAAGAAAATGGCATCTCCTATGAAATCTGTCAATTGACAAGAACAGCTTTACAGTACATCATGATACAGTCAGCCCTGCCTACTCTCACATCATGCCATTCTGCCCATACATTGTGGGATCATCTGTAGAAATTACACAATTATCTTCCAGACAAACTCATCCAGAATCAATCCCTGGAGTTCATCCAGAATCAATCAGTCTATCATTACTGCTGTTGAGCTTTCACTTAAGTAACTAACCCTACAATCCAGAGTAACTACGGGAGCTCATAAGAGACATTTACGTCAACGTAGTTATGGCACCACCTAGTGAAAACCTATGGGAAATTCATATTGCAATCCAGAGTAAATTGTTCTTACATCGGAGCAAAGACTCCCTGTAGTTACTCTGGACTGCACCCTAACTTACTGATTGTAAACTTTGTAAACAGGTTCCATTGTAAACAGGTTCCACTCCTTAAAATTAAATTTAAAAAATTAGGGAACAAGGTACACAAACCACAGTTTTGCCCACATAAGTAGCTTCTGTGTGTGCTCCTCAGAAAACCTAAACACTTTTGAGTTTATCGTACCAGAACCCAACAATTAGGGTTGCCAGGTGGCACCCTGAGAAGATGAGGTGCTTAAATAGAGAAAACCAAAAAGTCTTAGCTGGCTTTCCAACTCCCCAGTCCCGGCACAAAAAATGATAAGACAATGCAGTCTATGCCCCTGTAAGAAACATATGGTTTTTTTAAAAGTACATATCCCTTCTACAAGTTATAGCCTGGTAAGTAACCTTGACTACAATACTGGTACAATGCATATTGGATCTCCATACATCCAGGCTGCACACAGTTTCAGAGAATAGGGCAGGGTTTGTATAAGACTGGCTTGCCAATACCTTTTAAATCCATTACTAAAATGCCAAGCTTTGCAAGTAACACTGGAAGGGGGTTTAGTGCATGCGGAATGAGCATCACATAGGGATGAGTGACAGAATTTAGCTTTTATACATTATCCAGACATCCTGAACACCAAAAGTTAAGCATGATTCTGTGAAAGGGTAAGGGATTACAAAGTCCCCCACAATCACTACAGCTCCTTCCCTGTCCAAGAATGTGCAATACACTTTACAAATCTACCATCCAGTGACAATTTCTAATAAAAGTTTCAATTCCAGGAACTATCTGGGATTTTTGAAGATTATTTTCTTTCTCAGCTATTTGTACTAAAGAAATCTGAAATGCAATGTTTATACTGAATTAACTATTGTTAAATCTTCCCTACCAAACTGCAAAGATTTTTTCCACTTGATTTTTGAAGCGTCTTAAGGCAACAACTTCACCATAAACAACAGCTGGAACATGCAGGCTCCAAACTGCTAAATATGTTGCATACATAGAAGCTAAATTCATCTGCAATAGAAAAGCTAAGATGAGCAACAGGTGTGATTCTTACGCTCAGCATGGAAGTCACGCAATTAGATGTGCACTGAGGTACATAGGGGTGAACATAAATTCATATATTTCAGTAACGAGAACAATAGCCAAACTTAGCAAGACAGCAGTGCACACAAACATTTGACTGTGCAAACCTCCAGGGATATTTGACTGGAACTAGATTAATTCTAAAAGCTTATTTAAAGTAGAAGCACAACTGAATTAGAACCTGAAAACTCAATATTCATAACATTGTGTGGGATAAACTGTACATAAAATGGTTGCAGGTGGATTTCTCTGTATTCAGGGACTGTACAGAATAAGGACTGTAAATCCTGCCCAATTATGGCTTAACATTGGCATATGCAATGCATTTAGCATGCATGGAAAGCATGACTCATCTAGTCAAATTTTAATTACAATACAACCTCATTTGCTCCAGTATCCTAAGGGACATCCAGATAACAAATAGTTCAGGTACACAGGGCTAAGACTTTTGTAAGACAACACTGAAGCAGGATGCCCTATATTTTTGTCATCTTCCTTCAAGCTCTAACCTGGAAATTAGCCCAGAGAATAATTTTGAATGATACCATGCTTCCAGCAGGTGAGCATAGGTGTGTGTGTGTGTGTGTATATACACACACACACACACACACTCCTTTTATTCATTTATTTCTATTTCAAATAAGTATATGTATCTGTGCATGTGCAGCTATCCCCCAAATCCAGAGTAATTACGGGAGCACGTAAGTGACTTTTCGTGCACCCATAGTTACTGCACCAACTAGTGAAAACCTAAGGGAAATTCATATTGGAATCCAGAGTAAGTTGTTCTTACACCAGAGCAAGGACTCCCCGTAGTTACTCTGGATTTTGCCCTATGTGTTTTAACTATGTGAAATAGCAGCTATGTGCTATACAGCAAATGCTATATGTTAAATATGCTATACGTTAAATATCACTGGTAACCAAGGCAAGGCTCTTAGATCTGGCACAGATGTCAGAACTGGGAGAGCTCAGAAGGCTGAGAAATAAACTACTAAGATGAGAAGTTTACTCACCTGAACAGTATAGCATCTAAAGTGGGGAGCTGCTGCTGCTACTATCACTACGACTATATAAGGGCACAGGAACTGTTTGTGCCTGAACCAGTTCTTGGAAAGGTAATGAAGTGAATGCCAGTGACTAAACATAAGCAAAATCCAGAAAAGATATATTGTGACCATGAAGAAACAATAAAACAGATTGATACTGGAAACCTTTCTGTTGGGAATGTTGGATGATTTAATTCATAAAAAATTTAAATTGTGTTTTTTATATATAACTGCTACAAGAATTATATATGCTAAATATTAGAAGGTCTCAAAGATATCTTTCATTGAAGATATTAAACTTTGCTGAGATGGACAAACTTACAACTTTGCTTAAAGAAAAATCAATTAAAACATTTATAGACAATTGAAAGCATTCATGGACTTACTGTGTGAAAAAGGAATTAGAAATCAAATTACTGATTTGATGAGTAGATAACTGTTACATAATTAGCCTCTTTCTGCTCTTTTTGTTGAAATTCTTAAATAAGAATTGGTTTAAGACAGATTAGGTTGTAGAAACTGATACAAGACTAAAGAAATGTAAATTCAGAGCTTTGCACTTGCCACATAATTTAATTGTATTTATTGTTTGTTTTATTTTATTCTTAGCTGGCTGTGGGTGGCGCAAGTGGTAAAGACGCTGTGCCTGTTATCCAGCAGGACAGGGTTCGGTTCCCGGGTTGGCCCCAAAGACAGTGTGAGCTCCTGTCCTTAGCCCAGCTCTGCGACGCCAGCTGGATCCAACCATATTGGCTCTGCCTTTCTATTGGACTAATTCAGTGGTGTGGAGAGGGGAGATTTGCTGCTTGGGTAACAGCCTATCCTCCATAACAAACCAACCCAGGCTTTCGTGCTTCGCTTGCAGCGTATGCAGCGCCGAGCACAATACCATAGTCTTTCAAGACTGACGGAGGCCTGCTTTTTATTTTATTTTATTCTTGGCTCTTCTTTTATTCCATTGCACTTCACTTTTTTCTCTTCTTGAGAAAAAAGGCTGCAATTCTAAGAGCACTTTCAGGGAGTAAGCTTAAAACTGCATGAAACTGTTGAAAAAGGTCACCTGGGGATCTGAAGTAGTGTCATTTGTATGTGAATGAGTCTCAACTCTAATTTTTTTTGTTTGTCTAATCCAGGAAACATAGAGGAAGTTCTGAACAAATATACTGAGTCACAAATACAGAAAACTGAAACTGAATCCTGATACAACAGAGTTGCTGTTTGAAGAAACAATTGATCAGGAAGATGGTCTTTTATTGCAGTGAATTGAATTATATTCCTTTAAAAAACAGATTTGCCTTGGCGGTGCTCCTTGATTGAGTTTCTTACTACGTACATACCCATGTGGAAAAGAAATATTGGAGCAGCTTTCTCCAGCTTTGTTTGGTATGCAAGTTGCGCCCTTTCATAGCAAGGATGACCTTGTCACAGTTATTCATGCCTTAGTTATCAAGCTTGGTTATTACTTTATTACATTACTAGTGAAAAGCATACCCGTGTTGCAGGTGTAACATTTTCTCCTATGCCATCCCCCCATGGCGCAGAAACACCCCATGTGCCACTTCCCCCCATGCGCATCATCCCCCATGTGCAACTTCCCCTAATGCACAACTTTCCCCATGTGCATCATCCGCCGATGCGCAACCTTCTCCCATGCGCAACCTTTCCCCATGCCCAACTTTCCCCCATGCATATCATCCCCCCATGCGCAACTTTTCCCCATGCGCAACATTTCCCCATGTGCATCAACCCCCATGCGCAACTTTCCCCCATGCACATCATCCTCCATGCGCAACTTTCCCCCATGCGCAACATGTCCCCATGTGCAACTTCCCCCATGTGCAACTTCCCCCATGCGTATCAATCCCCATGCACAATTTTCCCCTGTGCACAACTTCCCCTATGCACATTATCCCCCATGCGCATCATCCCCCCATGCGCAACTTCCCCATGCGCATCATCCCCCCATACACATCATTCCTCCATGTGTAAGTTCCACCCATGCGCATCATCCCCTCATGTGTAACTTCCCCATGTGCAACTTCCCCTCATGTGCAACTTTCCCCCATGTGCATCATCCGTCAATGCGCAAGTTTTCCCCATGCGCAACTTCCCCATGCACATCATCCCCCATGCACATCATCCCCATTCGCAACCAGTTCTTAGTGCACCCCTCTGTCACGGAAGGAACACCCATCCCAAATTTCACACTTCTAGGCCCAGCGGTTTTGGCAGGGCGGTGATCAGTCAGTCAGTCAGTCAGTGACTTTTCTCTTTTATATATATAGATATTTAGGTCTGCCTTTGGAAAGTCTTCAGCAACATCACTGATGCAAAATACAACAGCCAGTTCTGTTAATTAGGGCTTACTGGTATAAGCATATACAAATGATTTATTGGTATTGGTATAAGCATATACAAATGGTTTATTGGTATAAGCATATACAGTGGTACCTCGTAAGACAAATGCCCCATGAGACGAATGCTTTGAAAGATGAACTGAACCTTCTAAGGAATCCTGCTTTGCCAGGATTTGCTTTGTAAGAAGACTGCTGACAGGCTAGTCCCTGAGTAGTTGAGGTGGGGGAAAAAGAGGGGCAGGACCTCTCAGCCCCTCACCTTAAGGCTGCCCTCTTCTTGCTAAAGTGGTTCTGCAAAGCGTTAGGGACAGGCTTCTGAAAGGAGCCCCCCAGAGCAGCAGGGAGGCTGGCTGGGAGTCCTGGTAAGGACTGTGCCTTCCTGCTTGGGGAGGGGATCCAAAATGGAGCAACACAGACCAACAGATGTCCTGGTGCTCCTTTTTTGGATGCCCCCTACCTAAGCAAGAAAGGCACAGTCCTTGCCAGGACCCCCAGCCAACCTCCCTGCTGCTTCGGGGGAAGGGTGGCTCCTTTCAGAAGCGGGCCCCTGGATCTTTGCAGTGCGCTTCAGCAGGAATGTGGGGAGGCATCTTTCCAGCCCCTCACCAGCTCCTACCAGATGGAGGGAAATCTGGACCATCCTGAAGGAAACCCTGTCCCTGCTTAGACACCACTCCAACCACCCCCTTCCCCCTCCCTTTTAACTGCCTGGGATCCCACTCCAAGGGAGACACAATGGGGCTTTACTTTGAGTAGACAGCCTAGGATCGTGCCCTTTGCCTCCAGGGAGAAGCCTGGAGTACCACTCTCTCCCCACCACCACTCCCTTGACTCCCCTCTCAACTCCCCCCCACAATGGAAACCCCTTCACCTCCTGAAGTATCCCCCTGCCTGGACCTCACTACAACCACTCCTCTTCCCCACCACCACCTTTCCTGCCTGGACCTTACACACTTTCCTGTAAATAAGCCCCAGTGGATACAATGGGAGTTGATTCTGAGTAGACAGCATCTGGTTTTCATAGATAGATCTCAGTCACACAGAGATGGTTTTTAAAAATTGCTCCAAAAGACACCAGTGACACTTAGGGTGCAATCCAGAGTAACTACAGGGAGTCTTTGCTCCAGTGTAAGAACAATTTACTCTGGATTGCAATATGAATTTCCCATAGTTTTTCACTAGGTGGTGCAGTTTCTTCGTCAACATAAAAGTCTCTTATGTGCTCCTGTAGTTATTTTGGATTGTAGGGTTAGTGATTGTGAGCCCTTTTGGGACAGGGACCCATTAGCTTTTAATTAGCTATTATTATTTTTCAGTTTTCTTTATAAACCGCTTGTGAACTTGTTAGTTGAAAAGCAGTATATAAATACTGTAGGTAGGTAGGTAGGTAGTGATTAGTCATCCTTGGCCATAAAGATTTTCTTTTCTGTTTTAGTGCACAGTATATTACAGTGTTTTATTACAGTAACTGTGTTCTGTGTTATTTTATAGTGTTTTGAATTTGATTACGGCGTTTTGACATCATTTTTACATACAGTTAATATTTTTATATGAATATTTTTGGATTGTGGAACCAATTGTCTGAGTTCCCATTATTTTCTATGGGAAAATCTGCTTTGTAAGAAGTATGCTTTGTAAGACAAACTTTCTTCCAGAGCTAATTAAATTTGTCTTACAAGACACCACTGTACTTAAAACTTCTTCACAGACTCCAGTTTGTTTCCAGACACAGAGCTTTTCATTAGTGGATTCAAACCTCTAAAGCTGGTTCACCTCCAAAGCTCCTCATAGTTTAGGATACCGGTATACAAAGTATGACCTACTCTCATCTAAGCCAGTCACCCAAATGAGACTGACATCAAGGTTGTGTAGTGAGGCTTTGTTGTTTTTTACCCAATTCTCCCCTTCAGGGATAATTGAGATGGATTGAACATGAAAGTTATTCAAGAGCCTCCATTATCTAGAATTGTACTTTTTTGGACTGACCCAAATTTCTCACAGCTTCATCGCTAGTCCTTAAAATATGAATCCCATTTGAAATATATAAAGATGAATAATGTATTTTATTTACAACAGAAAAGAACACATTGGGATGTCAAAATGAATGTATAAGAAAACAATTTAAATCATGGTATTAGCTTTCTGTGCAGGCTTTACAGGCATGAAACTATCCATTGGGCTTTCTTGACCAGGTTGGTGGTCAGGCCAGGATGCTCAGGTATTCTTAATCTCTGCACTGACCACAGGCAGATGAGTATGTCTAATTAAGTTACTTAACATAGTGTAAGCAGCCCTTTCCCATGCCATTGTGGAAGATGTCTTGATGTGGTGAAACCCGCTTGTAAAATCAAGCCATCTGGGGTTCAGGCTGAAGATGTCCAAACTCCTGAAGTGGATGTCTGAAAGCAATCTTGAAGCATGAAGTGTGGGGAGACCTCCTGAATCCACACCTCAGCTTCTTGAAGGCTGCAGCCACAGCAGTATGGCTTCTCTCCTTCCTCTGCTCTCTCTCTCAGGAAAGACTGAGCAGATCCTGTAGCTTCCTGCCTGCATCCTAGAGTGAGTGGAGGACAGAAAGAAGCCGAGTCACTACTGCTTCAGCCCCGGTCACTGTTTTCCCACTTGCTCTCCCTCTTTGACTAAGGAGTTGCTCTCCCCTCCCCATTTTTTCCTCCTTATGACCATTTCCCCCAAGGGTCCACTGCTGTTGTGATTGTTAGCTATAGATTCTCTCTTCCCAAATAAGTGTGAATGCGCTAATACAACTGAAAGCAGTTTGAATTCCATTTTTGGTTTTTGATGGGTAACCAAAATCTTATTTGCAGATTTGCATACACCTTCACCCTCATCTCCATTTTTCATCACTGAATTATACAGTTGTGCCATTGACCATTAAACTGGGTTCCCACACATGATTGTTCCCCCTTTCTCCATGTGCAGGTGTTACTCATGTTTTTAAAAGCACTGCCAGTAACAGCACTGATTTGAATGGTTTTATGCACTGTAATAGTGTGTTCATATCCTTATTTGCCCTTTTATGCTTTTACTGTGATTGTTCCCTGAAGTCATTGTAATAACCCCGTCATTAAACTACTCTGCATACTATTTATAGAAGTAGAAAGGCAACACATAAATCCACCATTACATAAATAAAAGGAGCATACCTGGCTCAGAGTAACTCTTGCTGACAAAGTGTATTGCACATTTTGACCTTTATAGTGTATGAACATTTTGATTAAAAGGATGCCTACTCCATTCTTTCTTTTGTCCATAAGGTTTTAAAATAGAACCACTCAAGGACAGGCATTCAATCTGATCAGTTGTAAGGTTAAAGGAGCACAATAAAAACTTAAGTAGCAGATGATGCAGGGAAGAGCACTGCAGAGATAATTTTAATGAAGCTAAATAATAATCATGGCATAATCAAGACCGGAGGAGATGAGGACTCCAAAAAGCTTGCACTTCATACCTAACAATTCTGTTTTGCTTCTTGTATTCTTTTCTGCTGGTGACCACGATAAATATTCTTTCCTGAGTGCCAATTAATTCAAGTCACAAACATCTGCCCTGAATTCTTGTAGGTAATTAGCACTGCAGGTTATCAACAGGAAGCTGGTACCCACAGGCACTTCAGATAATTGTCTTTCAATATTAGCACATCTCTGTCTACCACAAAAGGTCACTGTGTCTTCAATCCTGCCACCTCCATTTCCCCCACCCCATTTCATTTGCAACAGCAGTAGAGAAAATTATTGCCACTGTTACAGATGCTCCAGAGAAGCAATGGTGAAGTTGCTTCACCATTTTTCCAAATTATTTGCATAATAAGACAGGCATAGAAGCAATGTAAGTGCTATGGCATTTTCCTATACTAATTCTAGTTGCTGAAATAGCACACTAGTTAATGAGAAAAACACTGAAGCCTACTTAAATGCCCATGTACTCTGATTTAATTGAAAAAAAAACTTATGAAGAATATATATAATTATGCTGAAGCAAAGCTGTTGGTCATGCTCACCAGTAAGGGGAAAATGGGTAAAGCTGTTATTCCACAGAGACTAGTTCTCAGCATTCCTTTGCCCACTATGAATGTCTGCAAAGGGTAGTAACTATTAATGTTGTACTACCAAAACTAATTTTTAGGACCAAACTCAGGGAAAAAACTTTATCATTAGAGTTAAAAAATTCTGTACCCCCACAATTTGAGTCTCTTTTTTATTTTAAAAGGCACCTAGAGAAAACTATAGTGTCATTAAGAAGCAGAATCATGCACTGGGAAGTCTGTGATATTAATAAGGGGCATGCTGCAAAAAAATAATGTCCAGCACTTATGTAGCACCTTCAAGTGTTCAACACACTTCAGGTACATCATTTTCCACATTTTTTTCATCTTACAAGAGGGAGGCATACCAGTGTTTATTACAGCCATATTGCAGATTGGAGGGGAGGACTGAAACAGAGAAAAAGAAACATGCCAACTATCTCCTACAAAGATCATACTGAGACAAGATCTAGGGATTTAGGGTTTATGGCTACAATCCACTTCACTACACCAGCTCTCAGCTCCACAATAGCATGCATCCATCTGCAATGCTGTTTAGGATATGCTGTCTTCAGGAACAGTGTCTGACTACATGACAAGAGAATCCTGCCATCTAAAATTAATTTTTAAAAATATATAACATGTTTTGTTTATGAGCAAAAAGATAACACAAGAGAAAAAAGAAGGATAATACACAAAAAAGAAAAAAAGGATATTTCTTAATTGGCAAGCATGGAATATTAACTTCCCAATTCTTTAAATTTCTATAAAATCACATAACATTTAGCTTATCTTAATCTAATCTTAATTATTAATCAAATCAAAATATATAATGCGTTATGGCATTTCAAGCAAAACTTAAAACATTTCAAGAGTTTTAAGACATTTTAAGGAGATAATCTCTTGTGAAGCAAATGTTATAAGACAAGTAGCCCTATACAGTCCTGCCCTCGAACAGGAAGGCAGGCTGGTCTGCACTGTATCCAGCACAGGGTAAGAAGTGGATCCCATTGAACTCAGAATAAGGGGATTTAATTCCCCTTACCCCATGTCACGTGGCAGCCATCTCAAGAGGGCTAGTCAGATCTGCACCAAATCTGTAAGCCGCCTTGGATATTTGTTTTAGCATGGGGAAGGTGGGGTATAAATCCCTTAAAATAGTAAATAAATTAAATAAATTGCTGGCACAGAACCCAGCAGTCTGGTTGTAACGCCAGGCTCCTCAAGAGGGTTGTTAGGATCTAGCCTAAGTGCTGGAGGCAATTCCTGGGCCTGATCCACCCACCCTCTGTCCTCCCGATGCCAAAACACCCTGTTCTACCATCCTGCCACCCTCCTCAACCCTCCATGCTGGCCTTCCTAAGCCAGTGCCATCTTGCCTTTCATTGCACTGGGTCCAGTACCAGAAGGCCAGCATGCATCCTTGCAGTGCATTTGCAGCACTTCCAGGGCAGTGCTGGTCCAACATGTGCTCTGGATTGTGTTCTTAGCAGAATTAGTAAGAGATGCAAAATTATGAATACAACTATATATATAAAAGAGAAAAGTCACTCACTGACTCACTCACTGACTGACTGATCACCGCCCTGCCAAAACTGCTGGGCCTAGAAGTGTGAAATTTGGGGTGGGTGTTCCTTCTGTGACGGAGGGGTGCACTAAGAACTGGTTTTCAGAAATTCCAACCGGAAGGGGGTGAAAAGGGGCGCAACGCGTTTTCCTCCCTATACTTTGCATTGAGAATTGCTGATTCAGCAACATTCCTCCCCAACTGCTGGGCCTGAAGCATGGAATTCTGGGAGTTCCTTCTGTCACCTGAACTCCCACCAAGAACCATCTGGAGAAATTAACCCTTCAGGGGCTGAAAAGGGGGCAACGGGTTTTGTCCTATACTTAACATGGGAGACTGAACAACATCCAGCCAATCTGGTGCTCAGTGCCTGGTGAACTGGGGGATGTTTTTCAGAGGAAGAGGTTGCACTGGCGAGGATGCTGCTCATGGGGGGAAGTTGTGCATGGAGGAAAGTTGTGCATGGGAGGATGATGCGCACGGGGGGGAGTTGTGCATGGGGGAAGTTGTGCATGGAGGAAGTTTCGCATGAGGGACTGATGCACATGGGGAAAGTTGTGCATGGGAGGAAAGTTGTGCATGGGAGGAAAGTTGCGCATGGGGGGAGGATGCGCATGGGGGGAGGATGCGCATGGGGGGATGATGCGCATGGAGGAAGTTTCTCATGAGGGACTGATGCACATGGGGAAAGTTGTGCATGGGAGGATGATGCGCATGGGAGGAAAGTTACGCATGGGGGGAAGTTGCGCATGGGGGGAAGTTGCGCATGGGGGGAAGTTACGCATGGGGGGAAGTTACGCATGGGGGAAGTTACGCATCTGCGGATGATGCGCATGGGGAAAAGTTGCGCATGGGGAAAAGTTGTGCATGGGGATTGATGCGCATGGGGAAAGTTGTGCATGGGGGAAAGTTGAGCATCGGCGGATGATGCGCGGGGGGGAAGTTGCACATGGGGGGATGATGCGCATGGACGGATGATGCGCATGGGGGAAGTGGCGCATGGGGTGTTTCTGTGCCATGAGGGGATGGCATAGGGGAAAATGTTACACCCGCAACGCGGGTACGCTTTTCGCTAGTATTTAATAAATGAAAATAGTTTGTTTATAGTGACTCATTTACTAGATTTACTGTGTCCACAGCCTCGTTTATCCACAGCCTGGTTTATACTCTCCCCACGGTTCTCCTGGAAGAAAAAAAAGCAGCATCACCTGAACAAAAGATACTGTGAGCCCTTGCTTTCAAGAAAAATCAATATTCACTTCAGAGAGTGCAAAACTTCTACCCTCTCTCAAGGTGCAACCTTACAATCAATGGAATATTCTGGCCACAATGTCCTTCACCAGGGGCATGCTGTACCCACAGCTCAGTAGTCAACACACTGAACAAACAAGTTCTTGCCTTGCTGCCTCATTAAAGCTTACGTCTTGTAATGTCACTGGATTTTCCCTCTGGCTGAGCAATATGGTACAGTGTCGCCCTTTGGCAATACACTGTCCTATAGTTGCCAGGTCAGGACAGAAAGTAAACATCTGAACAAAGAACAGATTCAGATAATGCTCAGGTTATTACTGGAACAGGAAAGAAGCATACAGAATCACAAGACATTGCCACAGATCATGAGATGCTGCCCCCAGGACAAAATGGCAACTGTGGTCCTTCTTTTACCATACAGTTTGGATTGAAAATAATAAATTTAAATTACCAGTTTCTTAGTATCAGAGATGTGGGATCAATTTATTTTAAAAATTTCTACTGTATATGCTTTTACATTGCTTTAAGCAGTTCAGAACATAAGAGGTAGTATGACAAATCATATATATAAAAACATTAACTAAAATGTAACTAAAAATGTAATACCGCAGTAACATTAAAAACAATAAAAATAGCTATAATTATCGTTTTAAAAAGGTATCCATAAGAGTTTCCACCTCCTCAAATGCCAAGCCAGGGTATTAGCTGCTCCTCAAAGTCAAGTACCATCTGCAAATGACCCTCTTACTTCCTCATCTGAGTCATTTATCAAATTTATAAAGATACTAAATACAACAGAGCCCAGAGCACTTGTCTCCAGGTTGATAACAAGCAATTGACAAGCACTCAAGTTCTTCCACAGATCCACCTGACAGTAGCATCATCTTGTCCAGTGCTACTCAAAATGTGGTTTTTAGACTGATTGCTGGTTTGTAAAATTTCATCTACTGGTTTGTAGTGGGTTTCCTAGAGTTTTCTGGGTTTTTCAGAATTTTTCCATACAGGACTTGCTGCAGAACTAGATGCAAACCAAGCCTACAATCCTAAAGAAACTCTCCTGGGAGTAAGACCCATTGAACATAGTGGGGCTTACATTTGAGTAGATGTGGTTAGGATTGTGCTCCAAGTCTCACAGGAGTCAAAGTGACTGGAACGTTATGTAAAATAAGTTAATAAAACTTATTAACTGTTTTTCGATATCTAATAAAAAACCAAAGACACAGGTCTAAAATGGAGGATGCTTGGCAGCACAACATGTGAGCGGTATCTTGGAGTCACCGTGGATCACAAGCTGAACATGAGTCAGCAGTGATGTGTCTGCAAAGAAGGCAAATGCCATTTTAGGATGCAATATGACAACTGTAGCTTCTAAGTTGTGAGAAGTTCTAGTTCCACTTTATTCTGCATTGTTGAGACCTCCCCTTGAGTACTGTGTTCAGTTCTGGGCACCTCACTTTAAGAAAGATGCAGCCAAACTGGAGCAAGTCCAGAGGAGAGCGACAAGAATGATCAGTGGGATGGAAGGGAAGCCCTACCAGGAAAGGTTGGGGGAACTTGGGATGTTCAGCCTGGAGAAGGGGAGGCTGAGGGGAGACATGATTGCCCTCTTCAGATACCTGAAGGGCTGTCATAGGGAGGAAAGGGCTCATTTGTTCATAGTTGCCTCTGAAAGCAGAACTAGAACCAATGGGTACAAACTGCAAGAAAGGAGACTCTGGTTGGATACCAGGAAAAAATGTCTGATGGAGAGGGCAGTTTGGCAGTGGAACAAATTGCCAAGGGAGTTGGTGGACTCTCCCTCACTGGAGATTTTCAAGCAGAGGCTCGACGAGCACATGTTGGGGATGCTCTAGGAGGATTTCCTGTTACAGGCAGGGGGTTGAACTAGATGACTTTCTAGGTCCCTTCCAACTCTAGGATTCTGGGATTCTATAATAAAATTAGCTCTTCTTTTAGCTAAAGAAACAATTAAAATATCCTTTATCCAACAATTCTTCATTCTTGTCTTCCTAAAGAACTTTCTCCCACCTCTTTGGAATCTACCGACTGTTCACCATCCCTACAATCCAGAGTAACTATGGGAGCACGTAAGAGACATTATGTGCACCCGTAGTTACTGCACCACCTAGTGAAAACCTATGGGAAATTTATATTGCAATCCAGAGTAAATTGTTCTTATTCCGGAGCAAGGACTCCCTGTAGTTACTATGGATTGCGCCCCCTGTCTAAATGACAGCCCTGTGAGGTTTTTCACACTGCAAAAACAGTAAGCAAACAGCCACAGACATGGCATTGATGATGCAAGTCAGAGGGGATTTTAGTGTTTTCCAGTTTTCCATGCACATGAATCACAAGTTGCTAAATCAGCAAAAAAATGTGCATTTTTGCAACTTGAGTATGGTAATTGTCATCCGAAGTCCCATCTCTGCTATCTTTTTTGGGTATACTGCATGTCCTCAATTTTAAAAAGGCAACCAGCTTTAGATTCTTATTCTATACAGGTGCCCCTCGTTATCCACTAGAGCAGGGGTCTCCAAACCCTGGTCCAGGGACCAGATGTGGCCCTCAGCTAGCTTCAGTGCGGCCCCCAGCAAGACCTCTCTACCTGGTCCTTAGGCAAGCCTTGTAATCCACTCCAATACATTCTTATATGTAAATTTATTCAGATTTGAAATGTAGATTAGTTTTCTGGACCCCGACACTGTGCCAGAGAGATGATGTGGCCCTCCAGCCAAAAGGTTTGGAGGCTCTGCACTGTTCTGTTTTGGAACCTCCAATGGATAAAAAAATCTCTGTATAAAGAAAAATAGGTTTAAAGACCCATTTCCAGGTTTCTTGCTCCTCTATTGGGCCTAATGAAATTAGTATTTGCAAGGGTTTGATTCTGGGACTGAAGAATTGCATGATTGCCCTCATTACTGTCTCTCTACAACAGCAGAAAAGCAGTCTTTCAAACTGTGATTTGCAGTGGCCTTTCACGTTGAGTCAAACTCATGTATAAAAAAAATCCGCGTATAACAAGGTTGGACCTGTAATCAGATTTGAAAGAAAAACCTGCTTCTAACAAAACAATAATAATGGTAATAAAATCCCTGTATATAGAAAAAGAAGTATTAATGAAAAAAATCTTCACCTATCTTCTTCTTGACATCCTAATTTTCTAGGTATAATAATTTGCTCACATAAAGAAATTTTCAAAATGCTCCCCACTGTCACAGTCTGAAATGACACAATGCAGGGAAGTCTTTACTCTCTGCAGTTAGTGTAAAACAGCATATTCCCTCTTGTTCCGACCTACTTGTTTAATACACCAGTGTGATATGACTTCACTGAAGGGACAACCTGGACTTTCTGTGAGCATTCAAAGAAGACCAAGACCACCCCTCTCTCTCCACCCCCACCCAAGTATAATAATACAGATACATATAATATGTAGAAGCTTGTCATGAAACAAAAATCTTTGAACATAGCTAGCAAAAGAAAATCAAGGCAAGTTTGTGCATAGTTCTCCAGTAAGTCATGTTGAGAGGATGTAGCAGCACAGAAAGGAGTACATAATGATTATCTGCATGTGTGGACACAGCCTGACTTCAAAAGAAAGGAATGGTAGTACTAGCTGGTGGGACTCGTGGATAGAGTTTTGCACTCCATCAGGTTTCTGAATGAATATTTACTTTCCAAGTACAGTGGTGCCTCACAGAACATGTTTAATTCGTTCTGGAAGCATGCTTGTTATGTGAAATGCTCTTTATGTGAAGCAGATTTTCCCTTAGGAAATAATGGAAATTCAGACAAATGGTTCCACAACCCAAAAAATATTCGTATAAAAATATTAACTGGATGTAAAAATGATGACAAAACACTGGAATTGAATTCAAAACATGCATTCAATGTGCATGATCTTGTGAAATCTACTTACGCTGCAATCCTAAAGACACATTCCTGGGAGTAAGCCCCATTTAACACATTGGGGCTTACTTCTGGGTAGACATGGTTAGGAGGCTGCAAAGTGTCTCCCCACTTTCTCCTTCTCTCCATCCTGAGCCGCTCTCTCCCCTGCTCCCTTCTGGCTAGCTCTGAGCTGCTTCCCTCTTCTTCACTGCCCTTTTCTCCCTCTGCCCAGCAGACACCCAGCCACAGGAGGAACAGCGCAGAAGTGTTGCTTTCGCTATGGGCAGGCGCTAGGCAGCCCTGACGCTTTTTAAAAGGGCTGCTGGCCAGCACGTCTGCCCTAACTGCCAACAAGTGTGTTTGTTAATTTAAGCAACGCTTCATATGTGAGGCAGAATCCTAGAAAAATTTTTGCTTGTTATGTGGATCACTTGTTAAGCGAAGCACTTGTTAAGCGAGGTACCGTTGTATATGGATCTTTTTGTTTTAGCAGCAGGCCAATTAGTATGGGATCTAATTTTTTTGCAATACAGTATGTGGCTGCAATCATAACCATGTCTGCTCAAAAGTAAGCCCCACTGTGTTCAATGGGTTTTTCCCAGGAAAGTGTCTTTAGGATTGCAACCTTAATCTCATTACTCTGGTTGAAATATCCAACAAAATATCAAAAAAGCTGAGAACTGATGTGCCCCCTCTTCTGTTTCCACACTGTTTCCATGTGTAAACACACATGTTTACACACGGTTCAAAGCAAAGCCTTCCAATTTTCCATATTGTCCAAACCAGGACTCTGTGACTTACTCGTATATGAAGCAAAGTCTTATACGATGCGTAGATACGATGTCTGAATTACTTAAACCACAATTTCCTGTGGTTTCCTGCAGGATGCTTTGAATTTAATTGAGACCACAATGAGACGGGGTGGGGAGGGAGACATGCAGGCTCATCAGCTTATCCATAGTCCAAATAAACGATTTTTGCTAAACTAGGCCACCCCTTTCACAAGAACATGGTGTGTCTCAATAGCTCCTTTTTGCTTTGTAATTGTTTGGCATTTGTGTATATCTTTTAAAATCTGTTTTGCTATCTGTATA
This sequence comes from Cryptoblepharus egeriae, assembly GCA_030015325.1. Classification (NCBI taxonomy): domain Eukaryota; kingdom Metazoa; phylum Chordata; class Lepidosauria; order Squamata; family Scincidae; genus Cryptoblepharus; species Cryptoblepharus egeriae. Next base: position 67,062,218 of record JAREYC010000002.1, on the reverse strand, counting down.
ATTTGCATGAAGATATTTTCTTCCTCCCTTATACAGACCTGCTCACTGCAGGAGGAGGAGAAAGAGGATCTGATGTAGGTTGATGCTTTCCAAATTTTTGAAAAGCAGAAAAGGATTTCAATTTTCTTATTTGGTTTCCTTCTGCCTCCGAAATTGGTTCAAATGAATGTATCTGGGATGGTTGCCTTGGAAACTGATAGAGATGGCTTTGATTGTGGGGTGGCATTTCATGCACTGCACCATGTCAAGGGAGAGAGAAACATTATCATTTGAGAAATGAAAGCTGTTGGATGGGCTGGGAGGAAGAACACCGTCAACTCTTCCAGAAAAAGCAGCCCTGTATGAAGCCATCATTTGCTCAAAGCAGGAGATGCCACGTATTTTCATACTCCTTATAATAAACATTTGTGTCATCAAACACAGGGAGGTGAGATGATCTTCAGGTTAACCCTCACACTTTGCAGTTCAATTACCCTTTTCAAAATTCCCAGACTTCGAGGAAATGTTTCAGTCCCAGTATTGTGCAGGGTGGTAAAAAGGATCATTCTGGGCAAGGTCTTCATAAGTTTCATACTGTGCTCCTTTCACTCTCTAAACTGGACACCCAGTTTACTCTTCCATCTGGACTGAAAGGTTCTTCAGATTTTGTGCAGTTTTTCGGCCCTTTATCAGTGCCAAACATGAGACGAGACAGGAAAGGAAGAAGGTTAACAAGAAAATTTTGCCAATGTCATATCTGTAACTTCATCTATTGGCACCACTGTGCAAGAATCAAGCCAATCTGCGTGATTCTTGTGAGGCGCTTGTGAGACACTCAGATCAAAATACTGTACCAAATATTTTGTCAGTGCAACAGAAACGCCTATACCAGTGTTTCTCAATCAGAGGTACTTGAGGTGGTATCTTGTGGTACTCTCAGGAGTCCTGGACACCTGCTGCCCAGCAAGGAGAATGCAAAATAAAAAATAGTGTCAAGAGTCTAGCTCTATGGGTTCTTTTTATTGGCCAGCTCTAAAAAATCCTTTTTTCATGTTTGAAAAGCTCTCACATTCACCCTGAGCATCTTAGTTATGTCTTTTGCTTTGCATCTGGCCTCCCAAAGCAGATGTACCTGGTGATGACACCATTACCAGTTACTTCCCGTGGTACTTTGAATAGGTGGACCACATGAAGTGGTACACCAGAGGACAAACATTGAGAAACACTGGCCAATAAAAAGGACTCAGGCCCTTTTTACCCTGAGACAATGTTTCATTGGTAGCTGTATTTTAATAACAGAGTGCTTTGTTTATGTCAAGCATTGTAGAGAACATAAGAAATCAACATCTGACATGTAGTAAGGAGCATGGAAGCAGTTAAGACACTGTGCCTGTTAACCAGCAGGCCAGGGTTCGAGACCCGGGTCAGCCCCACAAGACAGGGTGAGCTCCTGTCCTTAGCCCAGCTCTGCGACGCAGCTGGATCCAATCGTATTGGCTCTGCCTTTCCATTGGACTAATTCAGTGGTCTGGAGAGGGGGGATTTGCTACTTGGGTAACAGCCTATCCTCCATAACAATCTAACCTAGGCTTTCATGCTTCACATGCAGCGTATGCAGCGCCAAGCACAATACCATAGTCTTTCATGGCTGACGGAGGCCTGCTTTTTTTTTGGACAGGTTGGGAAAGATTCACACTTTGGGGATGATTTTAATCCACAATGTGGAGTTTCAAAAAGGATCACAAGGTAATCAATAGAAAAATATTTGACAGCGTTCCTTCAAAGTACTTCAAAGGTGTGCACTACAGAGTGTGTTTATGGATGCAAATATAAACAAATGTAAATATAAGCAAATATGAACATGTACTAAAATGGCCAAGGGACTACAGGTTTAGATTTGGGTGGAGGACCTATATTGCAAAAAAAAAAAAATATTCGTAATACTCATCTGTCACCACAAGATGAATATTTGTATGCAGCAAACTTTAAATAAAGTTTCATTAATTTATGCTTTCCCGTGGAACACTGTAGGACAAATTTTGGCTGAATATGGGTCCTCTTTTTCCTCAGCCAATTCAATACAAGTATATATGCATAAGAAATGCAATATTTGCGTATCAGTGGCTACTCCATGGATAATCAAATAAGATGCTCTTACCTGCAAATCAATCCAGATTGAAGCAAAGTACCAAAAATCTAATGCAAATCAATTTTGTTTGACTTGAACCCAAAAACTTAATTGTATTTCTCCACACAAAATAGATTTCACACTCCTCTGGATTGCTGACCACATGAATATATTTCACAATCTTGGAAATATATGAATATTTCCAAAATATTGCCTCCTATAAAAGCTTTGAAACATGGCTTCTAGGCAAGGAAAAGCATTAAACCTCCTCTTGCACTTTTTATTTTGCAGAAGTACAGTACAAGTATAGACAACTCAGATAAGTACCCATTTGAGAGCCTTTGCAAGTCACAAGGTAAACCTGGTAGAGAAACTGATGGATCCCTCACTCCTCTATTCAATCTACAATATGATGTTAGTAATTTTGTAATCTTGACCTTCCAAGATTGTGAAGATCACAATCCTCCAGAACCATAGGAAGCAATGACAGAAATACTCTCAGGAGAAATGGAGGTTCTGGGTTTGCACTCCTAAACTTAAGCACACTATTTGAAATGTAATCCAAGGTCCATATAGAAAGAAACAGGAATTGCAGGTTTTTTAAAAAATCAGCATGCTAAAATATCTGTAATCAGAGCTGTCATGCCTTAAGTGTCATTCTGCCAAACTTGTTGTGCATTCAAAAACCTACTTATTTCCATAAATTGAGTGGAATTCTTGGTGAATCCAGATTTGCTCAAAATGACAACTTAGCATAATAACACAGAGAAGGATTAAAAAAATCAAGCTTGAAGAAGAAGCCCCAAGATGGATAAACAAATAGTTCTTACATCCTGTGGTGTGCTTTGCAATAAACCCTGTAGTTGCAAGCACTTATGAAATATAAGTTCTGCCTTAGGATGCAATCCTAAAGACACTTTCCTGTGAGTAAAACCCACTGAGCATAATGGGGCTTACTTTTCAGTAGACATGGTTAGGATTGTGCTCTTAGTCTTGAGACAGACAAGTAGGGCATTTTTGATCAATGCCGAGAGGAGAGATCATGAATATAGACCTAATGAATGACAGACAGCTAAATTAGATATATATCAATAAAACTGTAAATTAAGTTCAAGGCTGAATCAACTGCTAGTGTCCCAAAATTTATACTGCAAACACTTTGGACACATGACCCTTTACTATCTACTTTCATCTGATGTATTTATGTCACTGACAATCACCTTCTAATGAAAGGAAAATGACAGTTCTCTCTCCTCAGTCCCCATTGAGGTAACAGATGACTGTATAGCCATCATCAGGTCTTGAATTCTTAAATTTTTATTACAAATTCTTGCAAAAGATATGTACAGACTTAGACTGACAGATGCAACAAATAGATAACATACATAAAATACACTTATATTAGCAAAAGGGATGAGACACAATTAGTAGCCAATTAAACAAAATTAGTAGAACTGCAACCACCCAGATTACATAAGAGCCTCCACGGAATCAGGTCCACTATTTAGCTCAGCTTCCTGTATCACACAGTGGCCGACCAGATGCCTCAGGGAGCTTATATGCTACCTGCATCCAGGTGTTCCCCCCAATCTGGCATTTTGAGGTTGCCTGGAATTAAAATTGCACTCCTAAACACATTCCTTATCTAGGGTTGCGTAATTCTCTTCCACAAAACCAGGACAGGACCCCCTGCCAAACTTGACAGTATATGAGTGCAATTCCCGAAAACTGGAACAGTTCCAGTTTTGGGGGACATATGGCAACCTTATCCTTAACCAAATGGGACTTTCTTCTGAGTAAACATGCACAGAATCATGTTTTAATAATTCATTGTGTGGTTATCAGATTTTGGGAAGAAAAAATCTAAATATAGCCAAAAAGGATAAGCTGGTTGAAGGAAACCACATTTCAAGCGCTACATTCTCAATAATGGCTACAAAAGAGGCAAAACAAGAGAGGACACGAGTGTACCACATGACACATACAGAGACAGAAATATTCCACCAGTGGCGTAGTGAGAGGGGGTCAGAAGTACCGGGTACCACCCCCATGGGGGTAGTGACACTGTGGGGGGTGACCAACATAATAATGACATGAAGGAATGGAGCTATCCCATTATATACTGTTGCATTCATATTGATGAGCAATCCAATGCAAAAATTCCTTTTTTGAATATCCCCTTCCTATCAAAAGTTTTTGCCGTAAAACTAAAAATAAAAAATATGCATTGAGCCCTATGGGAAAATGAAAGTGCCTCACATCATGGCTTTATCACATGTAGGTGAATGTGCCATAGTCCATTGGAAAGGGCAAGCTGAGAGTAATCCAAGGATGGTCCAGATTCAGTGAACGCAGCCCCCAAATCACCCCAGACATTGACCCTATATAAATTGAAATGTAGCCATATTGTGCCTTTACTTGTGAGTAGGTCAACTTGCCTTAGATCAGGTTAAGAGGAAGCAGGTTCTGATCCAATGAACGCAGCCCCACTATTCACCCCAGAAGGAAATCCTTGCCCCAGGCTCCACTACACTGACCTCTATGGAAAGTGGAAGTAAACTGCACAGCCAAGCAACAGTGTCTGGCCTCTGGTTCAGGTCAGGCTCTCTCTCTCTCTCTCTCTCTCTCTCTCTCTCTCTCTCTCTCTCTCTCTCTCTCTCTCTCTCATTTTAGTCCTGTTTGGGGAATGCAGTCAGTAGGTTAAGGGAACTGCTAGTCAAAAAGATTTGGAGATCCACTACTCCAGGACATCCCATCATTCTCACTGGTGGTGTCAGATTATTTGAGCTGTATAACTCAAAATGAAACAGAAATCTTTTATTAAACATTATCTGGCTGTTGTTTCCCCAAGTTTCCAGTATCTAGTGAATGGGAAAGCCTTCTTCCTTTGAGCAAAAAACTCATATAGTCAGCTCAGAGTTGAGACTAATTGGATCATCCAACTGGTCTGTGCTCTTTAATGAAACTACAGAATAATTACAGAAAAAGGGAAGGCTATCAAATAAACTAATTAATGGATCTATGAGCCAGGCAGCCCGATAGATTGAGCTGACGAAGCAAGTTCCTGTCTGCATAATCAAGCCAACAAGTAACAATTACACATTCTGTTTTTCCTCAGCTGTGCAAGAACACTTGAAGATAAATTCATTACTCCTATTAGTAAAACGAGAAAGAAAGCCAATAACATCGAAAAAGTTAGTCTGTGGCTTCACTATGTAGGCATTTTCATTAAGGTCAGCATCAGTAAGACTCCCAACAGCTTTTAATGTATATGGCCAAACTATGTGTGGATGTCAATAGCTGCCCTACTGAAATAATGAGATATGCTAGCTAAGAAACTGATGCAGAACCAGACTTGTTCGTTAGATCTAAATCAAGATCCATCCACATAAATAACATTACTGCACATGGTCTGCACACACTGTACTACACAGATCATACAGATCTTCACACATTCAGGTCTTTCCATTCATCATCATGCAATGGAAAGCTAAATAGGCTGCTAAACACCTAGATACAGGCAGTTATATAGAAAGATGTTGGGTTTTGACCTACCTCACCAGCATTGGTCAACTCTGAACAGGATCAGTAACTAACTGTCATAATCAGATAGAGGAGAGGCCCTTCCTGTGAAGGACACTCACAGAAAGTGCAGAACATAACAAAATAAAAGCTCAGATCACTTGTGTACATTGCTTCAGCGTGCTTTCTGTAATATTACTGAATTTCATGCAATATTACTGAATATTACATTTAAAATTATTACATACTAGCAAAAAGCATACTCACGTTGCGGGAGTAACATTTCCCTATACGACATCCCCCATGGAGCATCAGCACTCCATGTGCATCAACACCCCATGCGCAACATTCCCCCATGTGCAACATTCCCCCATGCGCATCAGTCCCATGTTCATCATCCCCCATGTGCCTGAACTCCTCATATGCAACATCAACCATCTGCATCAGTCCCTTATGCGCAACTTCCCCATGCGCAACTTCCCCCATGCATATCATCCCCCATGCGCAACTTTCCCCATGCGCATCATTCCCCCATGCGCATCATTCCCCCATGCGCATCATTCCCCCATGAGCCTGAACTCCTCATATGCAACATCAACCATCTGCATCAGTCCCCCATGAGCAACTTCCCCCATGCACATCATCCCCCATGTGCAACTTTCCCCCATGCGCATCATTCCCCATGTACAACTTCCCCATGCACAACTTCCCCCACCTGCAACTTTCCTCCATGCACATCATCCCCCCATGCGCAACTTCCCCTCATGTGCAACTTCCCCTTATGCGCAGCATCTTCGCCAGCGCAACCTCTTCTTCCGAACAACATCCCCCAGTGCACCAGGCACAGAGCACCAAATTGGCTGGAGGTTGGTCAGTCTCCCATGTTAAGTATAGGACAGAAACACGTTTCCCCCTTTTCAGCCCCTCAAGGGTTAAATGTCTCCAGATGGTTCTTGGGGGGTGTTCAGGTGACAGAAGGAACTCCCAGAATTCCATGCTTCAGGCCCAGCAGTTGGGGCGGAATGTTGCTGAGTCAGCAATTCTCCAATGCAAAGTATAGGGAGGAAAACGCCTTCCGCCCCTTTTCACCCCCCCCTTCCGGTTGGAATTTCTGAAAATCGGTTCTTAGTGCACCCCTCCATCACAGAAGGAACACCCACCCCAAATTTCACGCTTCTAGGGCCGGCGGTTTTGGCAGGGCCTTGATGAGTCAATGAGTGAGTAAGTGAGTTTTCTCTTTTATATATATTGATAATTTAATATGTAAAATTTATTAATTCCAAGTAGGCTATAGGCAGATTAACTATATTGTATGTCATAATCAAAAAAGAGAGTATGAGGACATCACACCCTCAAAATGCAGAAGACTCAAGAAAAATATAAGATATCAGATCTCTCTCTCTCTACCTCTACAGTGGTGCCTCACGTAACAAATTTAATTCATTCCAGAGGCATGTTTGTTACATGAAACGTTCTTTACATGAAGCAGATTTTCCCATAGGAAATAATGGAAACTCAGACGATTGGTTCCACAACTCAAAAAAAATATTCATATAAAAATATTAACTGGATGTAAAAATGATGACAAAACACTGGAATTGAATTCAAAACATGCATTCAAAGTGCATGATCCTATGAAGTCTACTTAGGCTGCAGTCCTAAAGACACTTTCCTGGGAATAAGCCCCTTTTAACACAATGGAGCTTACTTCTGGTAGACATGATTAGGAGGCTGCAATCCAAGACACTTTCAAAGTCTCCCCACTTTCTCCTTCCCTCCATCCTGAGCCTCTCTCTCCCCTGCTCCCTTCTGGCTAGCCCTGAGCTGCTTCCCTCTTCTCCACTGCTCTTCTCTCCCTCCGCCCAGCAGACATCTGGCCACAGGAGGAACAGCATGGAGGTGTTGCTTTCACTATGGGCAGGTGCGCTAGGCAGCCCTGACACTTTTTAAACAGGCTGCTGGCCAGAGCGTCTGCCCCAATTGCCAACGAATGTGTTCTTTACATGAAGCACAGTTTGTTACGTGAAGCAGAATCCTAGAGAAATTTTTGTTTGTTACGTGAGGTGTTTGTTCATGAGGCGTAACTCTGTGTGTGTGTGTGTGTGTGTGTGTGTAATATTCAAGTGGTTAGACAATCCTAAAGATACTTTCCTGGGAGTAAGACCCACTGAACATAATAGGTTTTATGGTTGCGGAGACATGGTTAGGATTATACTGTATATTGATTGTTATTAAAATTAAAAATATTAAATATAATTTATTACATATAATTGATGAAGTCATGCACACTACATGCTGCCTGCTCACAAGGAAATGGAGGACAAGGAAGGCTTTTCCAGGACACAAGTCTAATAAAGAGGACATGTCCTGGAAAAAGAGGACATCTGGTAAAAAATATTTTAAAAATCAAAACTGCCTTAATCCCTCTCCCCCATAAAAGTATTAAAAGGGAAGGGAAGAGGGCAGGAGATGAGCTTGAGTGGAGGGAGAAGTATGGACTCTCACCAAGCTTTAAAAAAAAATTAAGTTCCCATTACCTGCTGAGCCAGTTTCAGTGTTGGGGAGGGGTGGCTGCCTTCTGGAGCACTTTGAAGTTGCAGGTGCATGGGATCAGGGCCATTCTGGAAACCCTATGAACTGACCTTCCACACCAGCCAAAGTGTTTGCTTACTCCCAAGTAAACGCGACTGCAGTTTTAAAGCTGGGGAAGCTTGGAGAAGGGAACTTCCTCCTGGGGTGATTTGTGGGGGCTACAGTTCTTGAATCAGGACACTTCTGGTATCCTTGGCTTTCTCTCAGCCTCCTCTTTGTGGCAGACTAAGGCTGGATATGCAAATATAAATGTAACTATTTACATTATATATTTGTGTTATGCAAATTGTTTTGCTTTTTTGGTTTTTTGGCCGTAACTTTGGCTACGAAGGTGCTAGCTCAAAATGGATTTTTGCATTGGACTCTGCTCTTCAATACAAGTCCAACAATGAAGTAGTGCACACCTTTGCAAATTCCTTTTGGGGGGGGGTCCCACAGGCCCCCTAGTGTGCATTTCCGAGTGCATTAGCCGGTGTGGGCTGCACCCCCCCAACACCACCAGTGACAATAAGTCCATGTATTTGCCATATGCTAAATAAATAAATCTGCACTGAATGCTCTGTTTTTATCAGAAAACACAAAATATTCCAACTAGCATACACACCACTGTTGTGACTACTCTACTGTCATCTAATTTAGAAATTTATTACAAATTGTCAGGACAATAGAACAACTCACCCGCATTCATGCTTTCATCATGTTGCGAACCTTGTTTATATCCTCAATTGGCTGTTGCAATTCTGGTTCATATACTCAGCATTAGTTTGATAAATAAAATACAGAAGTTCCCCAATTTACGAATATTCATCATAACAACAAATGCTTTCAACTTCCAATTTTCTACCAATGCTGCAATGTATGAATGCTGCTCCAGAGCATTCCAAGCAGCTGCATGGTAAAATTAGCAATATTTGGATTGAAATGGACAGCAATGACCGCCTTTGGAATGAATCTGAAAATGTCAGGAGTGCAAGAGACAACACCTTTAAGCTGCCTGAGTGAAACAGACAAGGTTGGAAGTGAAACCAACAGTGCAGATAGCTTCCTGCAACAAAAGAGAAAGGAACATAACTTACGTACAAACAAAACCACTCACAAACATGCTGAAATTGTAAACAGAAGACCTTCTGCACATACCGTGTTTCACCAAACTATCCCACCATTTCAGTAATCTTTACAGTCAATCACAAATATTTATTTGCTGAATACATAGATCGGCTTTGCAAAGCCAACCCTTGAATCGGAGTCAGCCCAATCAAAAAGACAGGACAGAAAATTCCCTGGGGTATTGACTGCAACACAAACTATGGCAACATATAGAACTAGAAAACACAGAATTGCACAATGACTCCATCTATATTCAACTTATTGAGGTGAGAAAACAGAGTACCTAGAAAACAGTTCTATACTTTTTAGTTCTATACTTTTGACAACTAATGCAGCAGCTCCTGCTGGGTCATGTCTGTCATTCAGGCTTAGGGTTTCCATAATTCTCTTCCACAAAACCAGGATAGGACCCCCCTGTCCAATTTGCCAGTATGTAAACACAATCCCCCCCAAACCAGGACTGTCCTGGTTTTCTGGGACATATGGCAACCCCATTCAGGCCCAACCTCAAAGCTCCACATGGAGCAGTGTTCCTCATAAACAGCTATACAGTATTTGGAGCTAGACAGAGACCTGCATGTATTTTATTTGCTTATCACAGGGTAGTGGCTTTCAAAGAACCTGATTTTAATCTTAATTTGCTTGTTTACAGCATTTGTACAGCAGTCTCAAGACACATCCCCATTGCTTTCTGCTATCCTCCAAGAACTTTAAATTAAAGTTGAGAGGGTTGGATGCATGTGTCTCAGTGATCAAAATCAAAATGTTGTGGTTATGGTACTTTTTTGGCCTCGATTATAAAACAAAATCTGAAAAGGACAAGTGTTTCACACCGACATTCAATATACAAGATGGCCACAATCCAAACGAGAGTTATTCCATTGTTACCAAGAGGCTTCAACATATCTATCCTAGCACTGGATTGTGGCCAATGCTCTTCTGGCAAATGTCAGGGTGTTACTATTATCTCTCTTTTCATTTCTGAACAAACAGCAGACTTCCATATCACATTCTCTTCGTGTAAAACTTGCCTTCATTTGTGATGCTAAAAAGGAGCTACTGTAACAATATAGCCATTGTAACCATTTATAATCTCCCAATAATGAATGTCATCGTGTGTAGAGATGCAGCAAGTTCCAGTCTCTGCTGCCTATTAATTAGGTGTTTGCTTCAAGGATTTGTTAATCAAGAGTACTGGCTCCCTTTTCCTAAATTATCAGAAATCTTGGACATGGTTTTTGGCTTAGAGAGACTGTCACATTGCACAAGGACTGACGGGTACCCAAGGACTTTCTGTTGATCTGCTTCTGTCATATACCCGATATCTAATTTTTATGTAACTTATCTCATTATATCAGATGGCTCTGTAATCATGTTTAATTTTGGTTTACCCATGATAGTTCAATCGGCTCCAGCCTTTAATTATATTTTACCCTCTTAAGCCATTTATTCAGTCTAGACTTCAAATACAACTTTCCTCTGCCCAGTTTCTTTCACTCACATAACCTTTGAATTAGAAATTTGCACAGTAGAATCTTGCATGACAGTTTCAAGGGCTTCTTCTCCATTAGATCTGAGGGTTGGTTCTTTGCTGTACATGAACAAAGAGGTGGAAAGAGATTAGAAATTATGAAAAAAGAGCAAGCAGGATAAGAAGCAGAAAGGAGCCCTGATCTTGGATTTGGGACAAGCAAAGACAAGCCAATGGATTAGGAACATTTAAACGGCAATATAGTGCTCTATCATGTCACTTCCCACTCATGCTGATATCTTCTATATCCACCTCCATCAACCTATGAGAAAGAGGAGGGACTGTGGCCCCCAAACTAGATTCTGGATCCAAAACCACTTTCTGGTCATCCTGATTCTCTTATCTTGGTATGACTCTACTCATCATTAACCTCTTTACCCCCTTCTTTTCTTCCATTCTCACTTTATTTTACCTATTCAGCTGGTTAAATTCAGTTTTTATTCCTGTGTCATTGACTAATATTCATAGAATAATTTAAGCCCAAGCTTGATCCCAGCTTGAAACATACATATGGGTATTTCTTTCCCTTCCCACCTTATCCATCTGCCCTTCGATGCTATCAGTTCATGTTTCATAGCTTCCGAATGGTCACAAATCCTGAAGTCCTGAGCTGCTCTGATGTTGGTAGAAACTGCACTCTCACTGTGATTACATGAAAAGTTCTTCCTTTCCTCCAACCTCTGCCTACTGATTATTAGAATTTTTCATACTTCTCTGCTGTACTGACAAATTGCTGTCTTTCAGAAAACTCATTTTCAACGTTTTTCTTTGGTGCTACAATTTTCTCTCTCTATTCTTCAAGCTTTGATCAAACCTCTCTCAATCTTGCACATATTCTCCTCTCTAGCCCATAAACCCACATTTCCTCCCAATTTTGAATCTTGCCACTCAATCAACTTCCATTTCATCTGTACAGACAGACCATGAATCTGTAATTGTCACATCACTGTGCACTTTTTGTTTTATCATATCATTTCTTTCCACTCTTGGACAACCTCATCAGTTCCATTTCCATTCAGTTCCCTCTTATATAGGCCTGAGTTGATTGATAATGCTTGATATAGTGATGGATAGCTCAATCATAACTCCTACATGCTTAAACCCTGCTAATATACTTTAATTTTCAGCGCCCAAAAGCGATGTAGTGAAAGTACAATTCCATCACGACAAAACTTCAAAGGCTACATTAATCTTCAAGAAGGCCTAAACCTAACTGTCTGCTTTATTTGCCGTTTTCCATACAGCAGAATATCCCATTGCAATGAAAGTGGCCTACTATGACTAACACGACAAAACTGTGCAAATGAGCCTCACTTGCTTTGCAGTCGTTTTTCCCTAATAAAACACAGGTAAGCTAATTCTACAGCTAAAATGGCAATGAAAACGGGCCAAGTTCATCACCACATATCAGCCAACAGCATCACTGCAGCCTTAATTAAGTTCACCTTTTTAAAAGTCTTTCCACTTACAAGTCCTTAGGGACATTTCTAGTCCCATATATCTTAGACTTTTGTGGTCGCTGTGGCTATCTTTAAAACTAAAATTGTCCAAAGAATGGTAGAATGGTCAGATTCCCCTTTAAATTCAGATGAATGAGTGTGGAAAGGGCTAACTGAAGTCAAGAGAAAGTAATCTATCTTGTTTGTCGGTAACTAGAGAGCAATTTAGACTTGCTCTGAAGTCTTTAAGTATTTTGCTTCTGGAAGAGCTACAGAAAGATTGGTGTGTCTTGATCTTTGAGAATGCCCATCATAGGCATAGGTAAATAGGTAAATGTTAGGAATGAAAGATTTTCATGGACCATGGTCTCAAAATCCAGAAAATTCCTTCATTAACAGTATGATCTTAACAGAGTGATCCATTTACTTCATGACCCACTGTATTCAGTGAGATGGAATATGAAGTTCACCCCAGCAAGATCCTTAGTAAGTACTTTTAGGATTGCAGCTTAACTCGAATACTGGAGTGTCTAAATTAGGGCCCAATCTTATGCTGGGCTAGTGCCAGCTGCTGTCATGGTGCCCCAGTAAGGGCTATGCCAGCAGTATGCCTGCTGAGCCAGCACTGAAGAAAGCACTAGTTAGCGCTGGGCCTTGGCACAGGGAGGACCCACCATGGGAGCAGCCTGTAATGTGTTTCTCTGCTGCTGGCAAAGAGGTTTCTGTGGGTTTGGGGAAAGAGGAGAAATTGCAGAATTGGTAAGGGAGGTAGGTCTCGGACAGAGGAAAGAATTGGGCCTGGGAGGGGGTGGAAATTATATCAAATTCTGCACCCATATCCTATGCTCCCTCCTGAGCCTGGAGGCGCTACACAGGCCTCCTCAATTCTTTGCCAGAAAAATAGCTGGCACAGCTCTGAGGAGACCCGTTGGGCTACCAGAACTTGTTACAAGGGGAGTCCAATGGCTGCTCTTGTCCCACAGAATACAGCTACAGCTGTTCCTGCACCTCTGCAAGCCCTAACAGTAAAAGATGCAGCTATTAAAATATGTTCAGAATAACAGCTGAAAATTAACACATGTTCAAACACTTTTTTAAAAACATCCATGTCCAATAGAAGCAGATATAATGTTAAAAAAACAAGCAATATTTATAAATGAACAGATGAGAAAATATTTTTGACTAGTTCAATTTACCTGTCATTGTGGGAGTAAAATTTAAAGAATATTTGTGGGTACAAGCAGACAATGGGCACCACTGACACCAGGAAGTGGGCACTGAGTATTGGCAGCCACTGGCACCACGGAGCAGAGGACAGCAGGCACCACCAGGCACTCGGCATCCCTCCCAGGCACCACTGGGCTCTAGCAGGCAAAACCGCCACTGGGCATCTCTGCTGAGCACCAGGCATATCAGACCACTGGCATATCAGGCAGCAGATGCCGGCAGGCACTGGATACTGGCAATTAGTGGGCATCAGTAGGGACTGGCCATCCCTACGAAGCACTGGGCATCAGTGGGCAGTGGGTACCACACATCCCCACTGGGTGGCAATGGCAGTGGGCACCCTAGAACAAGTGGCCACTACAGGGTACCACACAGCACAGGGCAGCGGACATCCCTATTGAGCAGTGGGCACAATGGGGAACCATGGTCTTAGGGGGCCTTACATCACAGAAGGAATATGCTCTCCCAATTTCATGCTTCAAAGTCCAGGGGTTGGGTGCAGAGGAATCAGGGATTCTTCAATATTAGGGATGAATATTAGGGATCTAACATTGCACCCCTTTTCACCCCCTTCCGGTTTGAATGTCCAAGAGGTGCTTCTCAGTGGGTGTCTACATCACAGAAGGAATACCCTCTGTAAATTTCATGCTTTTTGGTTTGAGTTGAGGAATTGGTGGGTGGGTGAGCGAGTGTTTGATTATATATACAGTATATAGATTGCAGCATCTATAATCATATAGATGAATCAAATTCATCCCAGCAGATTAACTATAAACAAAATAATGGATACTTATTTTTGCTATTGCTATAGATATGGTTAATATGGATGGTAAAACTGTAATATGTTTGTTTTTATTATAATTGTATCTGAATAATATAATCCAACATTTAAAAAAGCAATTTAACAAATGAAAATGGCTGTGGGGCTAAGGAAGATTAAGGATTTCTTAATTCGAAATGAAAGGAACCCTTAATCCAAATGAATAATTCTTTGGATTAAAGAATCAAGATGATACTCGAACCATTATTTTTGGGTTTGCTCATTATTTAGTGAGGTGAGAGAAGAGTCCATCACTTCAATTGCTCAGGATGTGAAAGGAGCAAAAATTCTGTTTATTTCCTAGTGATTATGTTCAGACAAAATTCAAAACCACCATTTAGCTAAAGCACAGTTTTGCATTGTACCTCTATCCAAACCTTTGAGCCCAGTTCTAAGCCACCAACTGTGGAGCTCCAGTTGGAGCTCCAAAATGGTCTTGGCTTGAATCATGCCTTTGAAACTTTCCCTTTCTTCTAGCCATGGGGAGGTCTGCAAGGCAATCTACAAACCGCCCCAGGGATCCCAGACCCTGGCACAGGCTGGCAGGTGGAAAATTCTTCCCCCCCCCCCCTTTTTTTTCTCCAGCAGGGTCATAATCTGAAGAAGTAAACTGTCTTAGAGGAAACACTGGTCTGACCCCAGTCTGTGGGTAAGCACAATAATTATAGAATAATTTCAATGGAGAGAATGGCCAAATCATAATTCTATGGAAATATGTTGATTAAATGTGTGTGAATTACGCTGTAAAAATCTCTAGGGGTTACATTTGCTTAGAATTTTATTCCAAGTATCTTTCAAAGTCTACTGAAGTCATTCCCCCCACTTCCGCGCTCTGTCATTTTCTCACCATTTATGGTAATTTCTGTACTTGTATGGTATTTTTAAAGGCTGTTAATTTGTTTCCATCAATTATTTACTTTTAAAGTGCCACTTACCAATAAAACCCATTCTATCAAGGAAGGGAGAGAAAACTTCTTAAGTTGATTACTACAAGGCCATTTGCTGAAAGGCAATAGTTGACGCTTGACAATTCATCTGATGTCAATTGCTTCATATTGACTTATCTGACATTCCTTCCAGAGTGATGTCCTTGTTTAATCCTGACAATTCATCCAACTTATTATATGCACACTCTACCTTGCATAAATTGTGCTAAATGGAAATAAAATAAAATACTGCACTTCCCAAAATAATACATTTCCATTTTCATTCCAAGCTTTTGTTTATTGGATTCTTTTTATATAAAATTGGCTGTCATTATCAAGAATAAATTCAATAATATCTGCTTTAAAAGAAAAACAGCAATAGCTCATTGGTGGCAGACATGATTGTGCAACTGATTTGTTCCATCAATAGAAAATAGTAATTACACAGCCAATTTTTGCTGAATTCTGTCTAGTATTTTCAATTGCCCTTTCCCCCATACTCCAGCCTATCTCCATATCAGTTTTAGCCATTACCAGATTTTGTGTACTCCGATTACTATAAATGTGCAAAACAGACTAGGAGAACAATCCTAACCATGTCTACTCAAAAGTAAGCCCCATTATGTTTGATGGGTCTTACTCCCAGGAAAGTGTCTTTAGGATTGCAGCCTAGGACATCTGAATTTAAGTAGCATATGGCTGTAGAAAGTATAAGGGTGTAAAGGCTACCTAAACTTTTGTCTGACCCAAAAATCAGCATCTACATAGACCCTAGGAATAGAACGTTCTGGGTTGCTGAGAGTCATATTACCGTATTTTCATAGAGGGAAAACTTTTAAACCCCAAATGCAAACCAATGACATGTAATGAGATATTTACTAGCTTCTAGCCAGCAATCCAAGCATACCCCAAAACAAGAGAATACCCCTCATGGGAAATGGACCAGAAATGACTGGGCCATAAATTACTACAAATTCAGGACAAAGCACAGTACTTCTTTACACAGTGCACAGTTAATGTACAGAATCTCCAACTACATCCCATTGACTGGGATGGCTTTATGAGTTTAGACAAATCAAAAGAGTGACCCCCTATGCTGTTAAAATGGTTTCAGTATCCATTTGTTGGCCCAAAAACAAGTGGCTACAGAGTTGGTGTTCAGCTCACTTCCAGCACAATTAAAATGTTATATCTGTCTTCATCCTTAACTGGGAATTACTTTCATGACTCCCTTAGTATCTGTCAGCTGTAAAACCTGGGCAGCCTGTACTGATTTCCAATTATGGCTCTCATATCCTGAGGTTGTTAATGTCAACTCTGAAGGCGTAAAACTTGGTTGCTTGTATTATCACAGCGAAAGCACCGCATTACACATGCAAAAAGCAAATACAAACCAATTTCAGTTTGTCCCATCATCATTTCAGCAAAAACTAGCATGGCTGGAAGGAAATGAACTGGAAGGACTGTGAAAACAGGCCTTGAGAAATTCTAGCTACCAAATTTAAAAATCATTTGAAAACAAGTCAGGTTTGAACAATACAATAGCTTTCCAACTCAAGAAAGTAAGAGATAGGAATAGATTTGAAATTCTGCACATCAGTTGACATTGGCAATAATAGGTGTCAACTTTGTGGCTGCCCAAGACAAATGGACTAGATGACCTACTAGGTCCCTTCCAACTCTATGATTCTATGAAATTCTGATAGTTTTGCATAATCAAAGCTTCTGATCAAAGGTCATTATAAAAGATTATTGTAAAATGATTCACTCCATTAAAATATTTATAACAATATATATTTAATATTATGACAATTTTAAAACAAATGGACCCCTCACAATTAACTGCATTTCTTTCTCTTAAATGATATCTCCATTTTTGGTGCTGCTGTATTAGAATTGGTTGCTTCCTATGTGCTGCTTAGCGGAGCTTTTGATGTAAACATCATTGTAAACATCATTCAGGGCACAATCATAATCAGTATAGGCCAGCACAATTTAGGCCAGCACAACTCACCCATTTCTTCATTCCTGTGGCGGTGTGAAGAGGTTGGCACATGTTGTGACATTCCCTGGTCTGGGGACCCTCCCAGAAAAAGGACTTGTGCTGGCCTAACTGGGGATTAGGATTGTGTTGTCAATTACTAGTCTCTTCTGCACAAGTCAAAATGTTCTGTAAGAATTTTCAGTTAAGTAAGGAGAATGTTATAGGGCTGTAGAGGCTCAGATGTTAAGACCCCGTGCCTATCAACCAGAAGGCTAGGGTTCAAGACCTGGGTGCTACGAGATGGAGTAAGCTCCCCTCCCTTGCCAACTTCTCCCAATCTGCTAGGTTACAGAATTCTATGATTCCATAACTTAGCAGATTGAAAGCATGTGAATGCAAATGGATAAATAGGTACCATCTTGGTAGGAAGGTAACAACGTAATGTGTGCCTCAGCATATAGTCATGCTGGTCACATGACAGTGGAGACGACTTTGGGCAGGGCTGGCTCTTTGGCTTAGAAATGGGGACAAGCACTTCATCCTACAGTTGTTCACTGTACTAGCAGTACAACCTGTGGGGGATACATTCACTTTTTAAAGGAGAGAGTGCAAATTGTAGGAGCCTATATCGTCTACATTTTATGCCTACAGGGATACACAAACTCAATATGACAAGGTGGAATGTGGGGCACTATGCTATGTTTTAGAAAATTTCATTAAGACTGTTAAATTGTAGAAGGCTGGGTTGTTCCCTTAGAAAAATGAAACATCCACAACCCAAACTAGTGTAATGCTTGATTAGGACCCAAATGAAAAGTAACAGAACATAAACTGGAATATAGTCTGAATAAGCTTGATGAATATCAAGCTTATATCAGGAATATCCCGCTGTTTTTCCTCCCACTTCTATAATAGCACCACATGTGTTGTTTAATTCTGCACAGACAAACCATTCCAACCTACGTTCCATTCCTACATTCCATCATAATCAAGCTGCAGATCATTAGAGCTCGTACAACACAGTTCTTATTCCCCGCTCCGTCCTTTAACTTACTATCCACCTGAATAGCAGCTCAAACCTAAACTTCCAGTAGTGCCAAATAGGGTGCCATTGAATCATGTGGGGCTAAGACAGCCACCAGAAGTCTCCTTGGAGTAAAGGAACATCAGTTCAGAAAGTGATGCTAACAGACTCCTGTTTGTGCCCCAGCCTTTGTCTTAGATCTCAAATGGTTCACAAATGAGAGATTACTGTTGCTCCAGAAATATTATCCTTCACCATCATCCAGATGGAATACCTGTGTAATGGCATGGGAAGAGGGGAGATTAAAAATCACAAAAATCTGAATTCATGCCTCTATGATATCTTGGATGTTGACTTTTGATGCTTTGTTCTGAAAAGTCTTCCAAATAAATGCACTCAATCCACTCAAATCCAGCCCTGAGCCTCCACGATAGAAAACTGAAAATATATATACTGTTGTATCTGAATGACAAACAGTGATGGGAAAAGTTCTTTGAAAACACATAAAAGCCAGTTGAAATGTGAATTGCCTTTTCAAAGAAAACTCCCAAAGAAACTTGTACACACACTCTCCTGTATACATTCAATCTCAGCGCTCAGTGTTATCTCTACAGGGACATATTATCACACAGACAAAGCCCCCTCTTTCCCAGAGATACCTGAGATTACCAAGATCATTTTCTGTGATAAAACCCGACTCTAACAAGTAAAGCATATTTAATCTAGTTTCCCAAACACATTGCTATAAATAACCTGCAGTGTTGCTGTTTACAAAGAGATGCGATACCTCTACCACTTGTTCACTTTAATCTGAGATGCTCTTTGCTGTTCTAATGGCTTTCCTAATTGAATTCTACTGGCAATCTACTTTTCATCATGATTCATGCCACCAACAGCCCCAGGATCCTCTGTTTTTTAAGGAGTGTCCACCAATTCACTGCTCCAAAAAGTACCTACCTTTTGCAGAAATTTTGGTTTGGTGTTCAGCAAAGGCAACGCTCAGCCTCTCTTTAAAAGCAGTTCCCCAAAAAATTTCTCAAAGCTTACTACAGATCTATCACATATTCTAAAGTACAACCAGTTGTGGCTTGAGGAGGTATCCCTAATTAAATGGATTTCAATTCATATTTTGGTGAGGGGAGTAGCATAAATGGTAGGCTGGAACTCAACAGTAATGTTGATTTACTGGTGGTGGACTCTCCCTCACTGGGGATCTTCAAGCAGAGGCTCGATGAGCACCTGTTGGAGATGCTCTAGGGGGAATTCCTGCTGCAGGCAGAGGGTTGGACTAGATGACCTACTAGGTCCCTTCCAACTCTATGATTCTATGATTTCAGTACAACATCCTATTGTAACACAGAGCAATTCTAGGCATATCTAGTCAGGAGTCTCACTGAATTTAGCAGAACCTACTGCATACAGGGTTGAAGCCCAACTCATACAAAATGAGCCTATTCCTAAGGAGAGATGATGGGGAGTGTTACAGTACAGTCCAATGTGTGACTCCATAGAAGATCTGTTGAGGTCAGTGAGGCTTAATCCCAGGTAAGTATGGGCAAAATCCAGAGCAGTTACGGGTCCACGCAGTTACGTCACCCTCTAGTGTTATCTTATGGAAAGTCACCTTAACTGCTCTGGAGCAAAGGGCTTAATTTGACTTTAGGATATGGGCCTATGTCAAGATTCACTGGCAGTCCTTGCCACCCTGATGGCCTAGGGCATGGTGAACCTTCCAAACTGGAAGTAATTGTGGTGATGTCCTCATATCACCACAATTACTTTCCGAATAGTGCTGATGGGCTGCAAGATCACAGCCGCTAACAATGCGATTCCATGCAACTTTGGGCCACCTGCACTATCTCTCCCCATTTTTTAAAGAGGAAGAAGAGTGGGCAGCACCAAGCACCAAAAGAGGCTGTGATTTCACAGCCACTATCAGTGTGGCTTTGCACTGATCTGATGCTTGCCCCTTAATTCTTCCACTTTAAAAATTGGGGAGTGTGGGAAGAGAAGGGAGAGCAATCCAGAAAGGCATGGAGTTAACTTTAAAGCTGCTACCAGCTTCTTTCACCTTGAATGAAAAAGGTAGTAAGCAGTATGGACGATGGTGGCACTCCTGCAAGCATGACAACCCAAGGCATTTGTCCTTCTTGACCCCAGACTGTAGGGAGATAGGGGTATCAACACAAGCAATTATTTCTAGAGTCTTCTCCTTTGTCCCTTATAACTGAAGAATTTTAAACAAATAGTGACCAAAGAACTCACACCTACTTATGTTTTGGAGACTTTGATGTTTGAGTGTAAAAGCTCACTGAAACTATCTGAAAAGCAACAGTAAAGGCAGTACTGACTCTTTAAGAACTAAAAGCACAGTGTTAAGAGCTCACTCCACTGCAGAAACAGGCGGAATTGCCCGCACTACTAAATTATGGTTTTTCTATATTTAGTGGTGGACCAAGTGAAGTGTGATAAACTAGAATTTGTGCCAAGTCAATCTCAAATAAGATGCAAGACAACTGTATTCCTCATCTTAACAAGTGAAATTGTTGTGACCAGCCCCTTCCTCGGAGGAGTATGCACTAGAGTAGGGGATGCCAGCGTGCATGTGCGATCTTTGCACATGCACGCTGGTGTCTCTTATGCACATGTGCCAACTGGCACATACGCAGTAATTTTGGGCAACATGCATCCCAGGGGTGATGCACTTACCCCCGCATGGGGTGACGCACACCATTGCATCACAACTGCCAACTCATATTAACATCTTATTATGTGTATCATGTTGTATCATAATAATTACATTTCACTGGATCTCTGAGCAATCAATCTCACAGAACAGTTTTTGAGTTAAGGAAATTCACTTTGTTCCCTAAAACAATTGTGTTTTCATATCTGGTAAATAGCCATAACTCCTGCTAACTGGGCAAGAGGCACTCTTTCAAGTAGGTGTTCTTCCTTTATTTAATAGGGGGAGAGTAACTGGTCCTATACACTCCAGCAATGTCTATTCTAGTGCCCTCAGCTGGTGTTCTTTTTACATTTTAGATTGTGAGCCCTTTTTGGACAGGGATCCATTAGCTATTAATTAGCTATTAATTTTTTCATTGTCTTGTAAACCGCTTTGTGAACTTTTTAGTTGAAAAGTGATAGATAGACAGACCAGGATGACCATATGGTACACCTCAAAATGTAGGACAAGGGTCCCCAAAAGTCCGGATTTTCAGTTGAAAATCCAGACTTTTGGAGGACCTCGTCCTACATTTTGTCCTACATTTTAAAAAACTCACTCCCAGGGACTTACCTTATCTGGGCATGGGGGGTATGTTGTGCTTTGAGCCCACATAATATTTTGCTTGGTCCGGCGCGCATCTACTGCTGCTGTCCAAGCAGCCATCTTGGCAAAGAGAGGCTGTGCGTATGTGCACAGCCTCTCTATCCCTGTCCACAGTATTGTTTTAGTCAGCAGAGGCTGTGCGCATGCACACAGCCTCTATCCCTGTGAGACCACTTGGTCTTTCAAACTGCTCGCATCCAGGGCAGGCGCGGTTGAGGTGAACGGTTTGCCTGCCGTCTGCCTGCCTGGAAACACTCCCTGCACTCCAGGCAGACGGCAGGCAGATCGGTCGTCTCAACCACGCCTGCCCTGGATGCAAGCGGTCTGAGGTCTAAGAGACTGAGCAGTCTCACAGGGATAGAGTAATGACTAAACAACGCCACGGACTCTAATGACTAAACAACACTGTGGACAGGGATGTGCCAAGATGGCTGCTCAGACGGAAGCAGTAGATGCGCACCAGTCCGAGCAACATATTAAGTGGGTGCAAAGCACAACTTACCCCCCACCCCCCAAGCCCAGACAAGCCCCCTCCATGCCCAGACAGGCTGGACAATATGTAAATTTCTGGACCTGTCCAGGGGTTTCTGGGCGTCTGGACGCCCTGAGACAGACAGACAGATAATCTTCGATAGAATACAGATATTCCTCTGCTGTTTTTTTCTTTGCATTTCACATTAACAATACAATCCTAAGCTTGTGTACTCCGAAGTAAGTCTCATTATGTTCAATGATAACTACTCCCAGGAAAATGTGGTTAGGATTGAAGCTTAAATTGCTTTTCCATATATAATATGGTGGCATTATTCACACACACCAATGTTTTCACAATTTTGGCCACTAGTATCAAGCTCATCTTGTTGATCCCCCTAACGCTTGTTGCCCAATGCAGTTGTTATCCCCTGCACCTCCTTAGCTATATGCTACTGATTTAGGCCTATATCCTAAAGTGAAATTAAGCCCTTTGCTCCGGAGCAGTTAAGATGAATTTCCATAAAATAACACTAGAGGGTGATGTAACTGCATGGACCCGTAACTGCTAGGGGATTTCGCCTTGACTCTAATTTCTTATCTGAATGACTTTGCTTATGCAATTTTTAAAAAAATAATTCAGTGGTCCAGCCATCTGTTCCCCCACCTGGAGTAGGGAACCTGGAGGAAAAAATTCCACTTGGAGAAAAAATTAAATAGGTTTTCTCCTGTGCATCAATTTTTTCAACATAAAGATGCAGCAGAGTCTTCTTGAATGAGCAAATTCTAGAATGGATCTATACAAACATAAAAGTAGCCAGTTGTTCTGGAAAATAAACTTGTCACCTTATTTCAAAGGCCCAAACTGTAATATTCAGGACTGCACAGACTACTGAGAGAATTATATAAAAATGATACACCCAGGACAAAGAAACTCAAATTATTTTCCTTGCTTTGATGTTTGTGTGTATTTTGCACTGCAGGGCACTTGTGAAATGTAAAGAGAAAAGCTAGGAGAATGAGTAGATGGTGTTCAAATAATTTGGGAGGCTGAAACGGCTGGAAAGTGTCTTTGAACTCAGTCTGATGACACATTGTGAAGTGTATATATATATATATATATATATATATATATATATATATATATATATATATATATATTTTTTTTTTTTTTTTATTTTATTTTTAAATCACTGTCACTTTTCCATGGCTTTGAGAGGTGACTTCTACAGTAACCTCTTTATACAAACACATAAGTAGAATTTCATTACACTACTTTTTGATACAAAGATAAAGAAATCATTTTTTAAAAAAAAATTAACAGGAATAGCTACCATAAACATTTAGGCTTGATAAACCACAAATCTCTAATTACTAATGAACTATGATAGTACCCTGTTAAATTTTATTTTATTAAAGGATTTTTACCCCTCCTTTCAAAAGTGCTTTATGGCACTTTTGCTATGTATCCCAGTCAGCATAAAGGACTTGCGCTGGTCCAAATGTGCCTTTGTAATGTGTCCTAAAACAGAATGTGAAAAATTCCTATTGTGCCCCTTGAGTGTGAGATTGGCTGGTGCACAGATGAGCACCAGTCTCCCTGTGCCCGAGGAAGGGATGTGTTTATGCTGGCTGATCTGGGCCAACACAAGGCTCTGAGTGTTCTGATTTTTGAACACTCTTGTTATATATCAATGTTCAATGTTCATAAGGAATACAATTAATAGAATCTCCATTCAAAAGTTAGAGCCACAAACAATTGGGGACCTGGACAATGTTGCATCACCATGCCCACCACCCAGGGACTTATCCCATCCACCGTATGAGAGAACAACCATCATGGGGGTGACATGCCGGCCTACCACACCAAGTGATGCAAATCCTAGTGACACCACTGCCAAGCAGTCATCAAGCAGGTCTTACACAAGGAATATTCACATTCCATGTTGACCAAGCAAAAATAATCTATACATCATTTTGAGTAAGCCAAATTTAGCATGCAATTCAAATACTGAGAGTGATAATTTTCTTAGTCAATTCTATCACTCAATTCCTAAGTTTAATGGGGTCTTAGGAAACAGAGTTTCTCAGGGAGTAATCCTAATCAACTTTCAAGCAATGACATAGCTGTGCCAGAGGGGCAGGTGCTGCAGTTGGGGAGGGGGGGGACAACAGTCATGTTGGCCTCCTTAAAGAAAGACAGTATTTGTTCCCTTACCTAAGAGCTGCATCCTGGAGCTGGAAAATTGGTTAGGACTGAATCAGCACTTCCATGCCATGGTTCTGACCCACTGCCTCACTGCCACTATTTAGCAAATTGAAAAGACACATAGAGAACAGAGGAAAGACACATTGAGACACAGAGATCGGAGGGGCTTCCTAGACAGCCAGATGTCATCTAGGAAGCCAGGCGCTCTCCCACCCAGTCCCCCAAACACCTTCCCACCCCCTAGAAGGCCGGACCTGACCTTTCCTGACCTGACCCCAGGCAAGTTAATCCCCATTGTCTCCTTAACGAGAGCTTGCTGGCTGTCTTTTAAAGTTGAAAGGGCAGCCAGCAGGCGCTCATTAAGTGAATCTGCCTCATTCAGTAAGGCAGAGGCCCTGCATAACAGAGTGCTCGTTAAGTGGAGCACACATTATGTGGGGCACTGTACTGGTCTATGCTGCAAGTTCCCAGGTACATATTTAAAGTTATACTGTACCTACTTCTTCTCTGTTGAAACATTGCACGGATAGTCAAGAAAACTTGCAGTTCTTTGTACTTCTAAAGGGTCTATATATCCTGGATATGGGGCAATTGTGCTCACGGTAAGTACTTTAGATATTTTTTGTTTTGTTTTTGAGAAGCCGCTGTTTTTGAGAAGCCATCACTTTTCAGATCTCAGCCATTTCTCAGTGCAGTTGGATGTAACATGAGTGAGCTACACAATTTACAGCAAGTTACTTATTTGTTTTATCTGTTGATACATTTCTATTTCCAATAGATAAACATTGTTATCTATTTAATCAGTTCTCAATTCACTTTCTCACCATACCGGTCCACATATGGATTCTTGCATGACGCTGAAACATGCAATTAGCCAAAACTTTTGTCATTACTTAGAAATATATGGCACACTAATATATGCCAGTGCATATCTTACGGCACACTGGCATACTGCAATCTTTGTGGTCCCAAAGAGTCGGAAACGACTGAACAACTAAATAACAAGATATGCAACCATGCATGAGAAACTGCTTAATTTTTCAGTAACTGCATGAACTTTCTAAACAAATTCTTCAGCCTGTTAGGAATTCTCACCAGCTGCACAAATACTTCAAGATAAAAACTGTTAGATGACTGGAGGGCATGCATTTTTGAAATTTGGTCTGGCTGACTGAAAAACTAAATTCTGCCTCCCTTCAAAGAAGGGGGATACATACCCAAGGCCAGTGTTTCATGGCAAATCCAAAAACTTGACAGAGAGGTTGGTGGAGCATACTCAATATTTTTCTGAGGAGAAAATGCAAAATGGAGAAAGCCAGTTTCCCTTCCTGATCACCACCAAAGTATATTGCCATTAACGCGGCAATAAAGTATATTTTGCCATCTATGTGGCACTTGCCATCAAGAGGGGATCAGTCACATTTAAGGATGTATGCTCAATATAAGGGACCAGTTGAATGGCTAGTGTTACACATAGTATCCCTCAAATGCTTTTAACATTGCGGCTGAAATCCTAATCCCCAATTAGGCCAGCGTAGTCCCAGCATAAGTACCATGCTGGTCTGGAGGTGTCACAAAAGTAAGGCACTTCTGCACCACTCCTGCAGTGGTTATGCAAGTGCATAGACATGCGGTTGCCTCCCCACACCACTATGGGAAAAGGGAAAGGGTGAGTAGTGTCATCCTAAATTGTTTGGATTACATCCTGATTCTGATCTGTGACAGATGTAGGCCTTCTAAATACACAGATTAAAGTTCCCCATAAGTAGAAATTGGAAGACCATCATCCTAGTTTTACAAATTTAATTGGAAGAGGAAACTCTGGATGCTAGACATCCAAAAATGTTCAACAGCAATCCAAATTTACTTGATTTTTTTTTCAATATGCAGAAAATTAACGGCACAATCTGAAATGAGCTCACTGATAGTACATGGTGGAAAGTGCAGCCATAATGCAAAGAACTGGCTGAAAGGATATAGAATGAAATCAAAATGATAAAATTGAAAGATAGAACATACACAAGTGAAGGAAGATAGTTGATTCCAAGAAATATAGTTGGTTTCCAAGTAAAATGGTCTTTCAGATGAGAAGATCAGGCAGTATTTTCTTTAGCTGTTTAGTTGTTCATTCATGTCCGACTCTTCGTGACTCCATGGATTTCAGGACACCACTCCCCCCTCCTTCACCAGCTTCCAAAGTCCATCCAAATTCATGTTCATTGCCTCAGTGACACTTAACCACCCCATCTTTCTTTAGTGGATTGACTCAACTTCATCTCTAGTTAGCAGAAATATGTATAACTACATACAGTATACTATACTTTGATTTGTAATGATGCACAGTAACTAGATTCCACAGATCCAAATATATTTTCTTCAGGTAGCTCTTCAATTATGGTGAATTAACATTTCCTATAGCAAAGGAGGGCAAAATCCTACTGCTAGGATCTTTGTGTACACTTAGAGTTTCTGGTATAATTAGAGTTTTTGGTATAATTATAAGTGAACAAGAATGAAGTTTTCATGAACATAATGTTTGGAACATATCCATAATGGTACCACAGCCAGGGGATGCAATCGGTAAGGTGATGTGCCAGGGGATGTGGTGGTGAGGTGAGGTGCCAGGGGATGTGCCACAAGAGTTGACACTAGCCCGGCCATCAGTGAATCTTTACCAGGTGGCTATATCCCACTCCGGCTGAGTTCTGAGAGTGGCACATACGTGTGTGCCCTTAAACGCTCCAGGCGAGACAGGGGCAAGCTTGCTCCTGTTTCACTTGGAGAGGTCTGAAGCATGATCAATTACAAGCAAGTTCGATCAATCACACATGCACACTGAGCCTCAGAATACTGCAACGGATAGAAGGGCAGGCCTGCCCCTCTATCAGCTGGAGCATTCTGAGGGTGGAGTGCATGTGCAATAGAGATGGGTGACTACTTCTCCCTTGACTGAAAAGGCTAATTGAGCCTATATGTCTAGATCCTGTTTCTTCCCCGCCCCATAATCTCCATTGAGCCTTTTTTGTGTGCTATGGTGCTAAACCTCACCACAAAATGCCAACAACAAGGATACAGAGGCTTGAATTTCCATTACATCAATTTATAACACTAAAGTCTACTAACCAAGCACTACGAAGAGAGAAAGGGAAACTGATTTTACAGTATTGAATTGAGAAGCTTATTTCATGCCTAGTTTGGCCCAGAGCAGTGGTTCTCAAAATGGAGGTCAGGACCCCCTTGGGGCCCTTGACCAATCAGAAACTGGGTGCCACTTCTTGCAATGGGGTACTCACGCTGCTTTCCTGGGAGTAAGACTCATTGAACACAATGCAACTTACTTCTAAGTAGATATGGAGGAGCTGTGGCGTCACAGTGATGTCTAAGATGGCTTTTCCTATTTGATGTCGCTTTTGAGGGGTCTTGGAAAGATTGTCATTCTCAGAAGGAGGTCCTATGCTGAAATGTTCAAGAACCATTAGCCCAGAGAGCACACTTCAAATTGCTAGCCCTGCCTGGTCATATTTAAAACAGATTGCTCAGAAGAAGGTGTGAATTGGAAGGTCCCCATACATATTTTAAGAGGTAATGGGAAAATATTTTCATGTATTATAAAAATGGAGAAAAACAGCAGTGGAAAGCCATTTTCAGTCAGAAAAAGAAAAGGTACACTTGTAGGCTTCAGAACATAAATGGAATCCTTGCCATCTAAATAACCACTGCTCAGATCCTGATGATGTTTTCTTATGGGACTGCCTTGCTGAGTTATTTTTAGAAGGATAAAATATTAAGGCATGCAAGGCTTTTTATTTCTGAACTTTGGAGAAATAACAAATGTGAAAATAGGATGGTGACATGAGTTAGTCCCCAAATGATCATAGCCTGTGGCATTAAGAAACATGTCTTAAGAACAGCCACAGCACTTCTGCGGTGGAAAGCATGGGGACCCAAAGAGAGTGCCACAGACAGGTCACTTCTTGTCTGAAAAGAACACTATTTTGATTAACATCCCACCATACATTTCCTCAGGAAATCAACAGCACAACCAATATGCTGCTGTAGCTGTCGCTGGATTCCGTGTGTCGTTCATGAAATGCTTCCACTCTTGGGAATTGGTGGCAACATTTTTAGCCTCATCTGTGGCCAGTCACTGGTTCCTTAAGTCTTCCTCAATATGTTTGAGCCTTTGTAAGTTCTGCCCCAGTGCTTATTCCATTTATGAAGGAAGCATATGAAAAAGTGTCCGAGATAGAAGACTGTGTTCAACAGATAGAGAAGCAAGGGTCTCTTCTGGCTTCAGTGAGTGGGATGGCATTCTACAATCAAGGAGTCTAATCTACAAAATTTCTTCACCATGTAGCAGTACAGGATGTTGCATTGATGCCCCCATGTCGTATAGTCTAGTAAAACCCGAATAAAGTAGGGATTTAAAAAAGCAGGCCTTCGTCAGTCTTTGAAAGACTATGGTATCGTGCTCGGCATTGCATACGCTGCATGCGAAGCACGAAAGCCTGGGTTAGATTGTTATGGAGGATAGGCTGTTACCCAAGCAGCAAATCCCCCCTCTCCACGCCACTGAATTAGTCCAATGGAAAGGCAGAGCTGATACGATTGGATCCAGCTGGCGTCGCAGAGCTGGGCTAATGATAGGAGCTCATCCTGTCTTATGGGGCCGACCCAGGTCTCGAACCCTGGCCTGCTGGTTAACAGGCACAGTGTCTTAACCACTTTCGCCACCCACAGCCCAAAGCAGGGATTAGAAAGCTACTAACTACCCTGCTCTTTGTAGTTGATGAATGGTTGTATAGCCCCAAATGGAAACAGCAGGCATATGGCATCCTGTTCCTAGCAGGAGAAAACTGTTGTGCATGGTTCCATCAGATACAGGCTACACTACTGTCAATAGGTCCTGTTGAATCTGTAGGAACAGCAAACTGTTCTCTTAACTCCGTTGTTAACATGTTGCATAAATATTTTCTTATTTTGAATTCCACCCTGTAGTAGGATACAGCACAGGACTCAGATTTTTTTTCAGCTACTTTATTCAAACAATTTGTGGACTTGGATAGAATATTTTGCATATTCTGTTGTTTATTTCAAAACCAACACAAATTTTTAACTGAACATCTCAAGTGAGGGACTGACTTCCACATAAGAGTTCAAGCTGATTCTTTGAAATGGAATAGATTCCAAGCATGACTGACAGAATAAACCAACCTCTCATTGAGACGTTCCAGCATTTAGATGAAGTTACAGTACCTTTCAAAAGGCTAACTGCAGAATTCAAATGTTTCTAGAGATGAAAGGTATAAGAGGAATTGTCAGGACAAAAGAATGCATCAAATCTGTTCAGAGGGGAGCATTCTTGCCTGTGGGCTAAAACGACTGGAGGTTTCAAACCCACACAAGTCTAGCACAGAGGGGAAAAAACACAAGATACTAAAACAGGAAAAGGCAATATTTCCAATACAACTGTATGAATGGACTTGATCATCGCATTTCTCTCTGGAGAAAAGCTGTGATCTCTTAACAGTTGGTTCACATTCTTGCTCAGAATATAAAATAATGAATAAAATATGTTTCACTTATAAATGGGGAAAAATTTTTAATCAACAGAAGAACATTACCCTTTTAGGTATCATTACCTCAAGTTAATGAATAGGGATGTCCCTCCTCTCCAGGTCCAACAGCTAAATCAGCACTGCAAATTCTGTGCTGAATGCATGAGGCAGAGTACATTGTACTCCTGAGAAGGCACATGTGAGAACAGGGCCTGTGGTCCCTCAAGACCTTCCAAGCAGGGCCTGGACACCTTACTTCCTGAACCTCAAGTGCCTGGTCAGGTATTGCAGATTCAAACGTTTTGGTCACTGGTATGTAGGTGATCCTGTCCATGACCACAACTTCTATCTCTGCATTTCATCCACATGGTCCTCCAACCTGATCCCAACTATCGCTTCTAGCCCCTCTGATTTATCTACTCCAGGCTGCAATCCTAACCTCATTAAGGACAGCATAGTCTCTGGCATAAGTCCTGCACTGGCCTGAGGGTGTCACAAAAGTGCCATGATGCACTTCTGCCCAACTCCTGGGGTGTGGGGTGGGTTAGGCCAGTGTACAGGCATCTGCCAGCCTCCCCACACCATCATGGGAAGTTATGCCTGGTGAATTATGCTGACCTAAAGTGGTTAGGCTTGCACCATAACCTGCCAAAACAAATGAGCAAAATATTATAAGCATTCTGCAACTTCATTATGTTTATGCTGGATGCCAAATAAAAGAGTTATTTATGCCTGTAAGTGTGTTATAGGAATTACTAGACACGGACTTTAACCTTTATGCTTTTGTCCAGTTCCAATTTCAATGCCAACATTGGGCAAAATCCAGAGTAACTAGGGGGAGTTCTTGCTCCGGTGTAAAAGCAACTTACTCTGGATTCCAATATGAATTTCCCATAGCTTTTCACTAGGTGGTGCAGTAACTACGGGGTGCACGTAAAGTCTCTTATGTGCTCCTGTACTCTGGATTTGGGGGTTCATCATCCATCAAGGAGCTCAAGATGAGGTACATGGAGAAGTTACCCCCCATTTTATGGTTACAAATAACTGAGTGACATTAAGTTAACTCAGTCCTGATGATGGTTTGTAGTCACACAATGAAGTTTCAAGCTTTTGAAATGAGTAGGAGTATGAATGTCATTATTCTAAATATATTATACTTTGCAATAACTATAACACACTGACAGCCCAAACCTAAGCCGCCTGGGATGCAGGGCTACTCTTGCAAAAAACACAACTACCACAACATGCAGTGCATCCTGAGCATCTACTGCTGCCTTTTTGGGAGAGTAGGAATTTAATCTCCTTCCCATGAGTAAAGGACACAGCCCAGCAATGGGGCTACTCTGAACCAGCTACTTACCTGGAGCAGAATCAAGGAATCCCATATTGAACAACAAAGCCCAACACAGGGCTTAGTATCCAGATGAGCTGAACTCCACCAGTCCGGCTCCTCTCACTTCCTCCCCTCACAATACCTCCTAACCTCTGCCTTTTCTAGCACTAACCTTACAGAAACCCTTGCAGAAATAAGTCATGTTTGCAATGGTAAACTAGAAAGCAAGAGCTCAGAATTAGGCTGTAATAAAGTCAATTTTGTTGCCTTTCTCCTTAGTTCACTCAGCTCAGAAATCCTTTAGTCAGAGTTTTTTAATAGTCTTACTATATTTCATTATCTCATTGCTCATTAAACATACTGGAATTCCTTATACTAGGAGAATACTGCAAAATGCAATATTTGCTGTTAAAATCCAACTACTGTATTTTTTATGCTGGTTGGTATCAGTGAATATTACAGTTTTCATAGAAAAAATTGTCTTATAGTTCTTGGACAATCATATTTACTATACATCATACATTCCAATAAATGTATTTATTTTTTACTATCATTTTTTTTACTATGTAACACTACAGCTGCTGGTGTCTGTTACATTTAAACACAAGTCCCAGCCAGTACTCTGTCGGCATGTAAAGCTGTTCCAGAACAGACTGCAAGTGGAAGCAGATACAACTGAACACTCTTCCAGGCCAAAAAGAGGAAAATCAAATATTAGGAAGACAGGCAATATAGTTCAAATTCTCCCAGTGCACTTATCTTCTATATGTTTCCTTTTCCTGTTTCCTTTTTCATGGGAGAGACTACACTTACTGGCAGAAGTACTACAAGCTAGAGGCATGTTTACGGTACCGCATCAGTAGAACTAGGTTACTAATTTTCACAAGTCCAGCCATTTGTCAAAAAGAACATTCTTGCAGGGAGGAACCTTGACTTTATTATCTTCTGAGCTGTGGTATTCCAAAAAGTCAAAATATTCACAGATTAAAATGACACTTTATGACACAGTCTTCATCTATGATATCTAAATGTAATTGGTTTTCAAAGCACTGGCTCACACATTGCACTGGGACCACTTGCAGACTTTTCACTCAAGAAAACTGCCAAGGTATACATTAGAAATCACCTAAGTTGCTGCATCCTAGTTCAACCAGTGAAACTCACATATGCAAATGAATGGCTCCCATGAGGCAAAAAAAGCTGCATAAACGAATGTGTCTCCTAGCAGAATACAGTCAAAGCTGTGTATACTCAGATTTTAAGAGAGAAATTATGCAAATTCAATTAATTTGTAGATTCTTTCTCATGTTTAATGATTTATTTTGCTACTGATTGCCAAAAAGAGGTGCAGATAGTTCTATAAGGTGCTGGAGCTCCCTCTGTAGCATGACAAGTGAATAATTTGATCAGCATCCCCTTACACAAAGACACTCACAAATCCTCAAGTGGGAACCACAAAGTTCACAAAATGTACAGTTATTCCCATGTTGTGCTTTCCTCCTCTTCTCATGCTATCACATTCAGGTTGTAGCTGGATATACAACACCCAGCTGATAAAACACCTGAATGAGGCTACATATACAGATATCCTTGGTGGCTCACTTAAAAGCTTTTCAGCTTTAGTCACAATGTGTTTTTGTGAAAAATAACAGACAACAAATTATTATCTGTCTGGCATCAGCTTACAACTTGTTACAGCCAGACCGCCCAAAACCCAGTTTCCCTTAGCACTATTTCACTACAGCATTCTTTGTCCTTGTTGTGCGTGACAGCTATTGTAGCTGATGGAAGCCAAGACAACAGTGTTCTTTCAATCCACAAAACCATTTCCTAACTGACTCCAACCTCAACAGCTACCATTATCAGCTACCATAATCATATATATCACAAATAATGCTCAGAACAATCTCATGCAGTAGCCTTAAGGACTAGAAGTTGTTTTTATTTAGCCAGTTCATTGTAAACTAATGAAATGTAAGCACGTTGCGGGAGTAAAATACCCCCAAAGTAAAATCCCCCCCAAAGAACAATACATTCCCACTAGTGCAATATCCCCCCATGCGCAACATGCTCCTGCCAGTGCATCATCCCCCCACAACCCTAGGCACCCCTATCGAGCAGGTGCAGAATTGGGGGCTGGGTGTTAATCAAATCTTCAATGTAAAGTATAGGCTGAAAATGCGTTGTACCCCTTTTCAGTCCCTTAGGGGTTAAATTTCTAGAAATCAGTTCTTGGTGGGGCTCCCAACATGGAAGGAATATGATCTCCGAATTTCATGCTTCTAGGTCTGGGAGTTGGGACAGAGTGCCAGGGATTCTTCAATGTAAAATATAGGAAGGGAAAATAAATTGCACCCCTTTTCTCACCCTTCTGGTTGGAATTTCCAAAAACCGGTTCTTAGTGGGTATCTACGTCATGGAAGGAACAACCTCCTAGGCCGAGCAGTTTTGGCTGTGCATTGATGAATCAGTCAGTGACTGAGTCAGTGACTGAGTCAGTGAGTCTCCCATTTTATAAAAAGTACATAGATTAGGCTACAATCCAGAGTAACTACGGGACCTTTTACACTGTTACAGTGTTATGATGTTTACACCATTTAGTTATGGTGTCACCTATGGGAAATCTATGGGAAATGCATAGAGCAATCCAAAATAAGTGCCTCTTATGTCTTCCTACAGTTACTCTGGATTGCAGGGTAAATCCCAGGAATCTTGACACAAATATTATGAAATTGCTTTCAAATTCATCTAACAGAGCTTGTGGAGTACAAGACCACACACTTCATTTTGACATATGTACAGTCTGACTTCCAGACAAATCTCTGGAATGGAACCAATGCATATCTTGGGACTTTAAGTGTATATGTCCCATTTGACTGATGCTGGCAGTTCTGCAAGCAGAACAAAATTAACTTCCCACATCATCCCTGTTTTTTCTCTCATAGAACTAATGCACCAGTCTATTCACTTCAACCTAAACTCATACAGAGGAATATTCATTAATGTTTACTCATGTAGAATGTGCACACCACATTAGCCACAGTCTTATAAACACACACACTTTTCTGTGCAGACAACATTAATCTTCATTCCATAAGCAAACAGCCAGAGATTTCTATGATATGCCCTCCAGAAAGAAAACTATTGTACCAAAAGATGCATCCAGCCCAACTCTCACATCTCCCTACAGAACATGACATCATATTACTTCAATTATTAGTTCATGATAGATGGTTTATTGAAGGGAAACAGACTGATTTTGTTTAGGGAGGATGCATACATTTATGTACAACAATATTGATTCTTAGTGTTGTTACATTTTAATAGTCTGCTGCCCTGCTTAAAGTTTAAGCATGTTCTTTAAAAATAAAATACACAGTCATGTGAACAGCATCTGAATGACTGGTTTGTGCACCGAAACAGTTCCTTACAAGGTGAAGAATAAATAGCATTGAGTCTCACAGGATTATATCTACTTGCAGCTCACTCTGGAATACCCAAAATGCTTTACAAATCAAATAAAGAGAGAAATCAATTTGCCAGAAATGAAAGGGTTTTGAAGTCTTTTGAAACAACTTGTGTAGAAATCTGAAAATTTTGAATAATAATTTTGCACAGTTAAATTCCTCAGCGTAAATACACGTTTCAATGCTTTTGTTCTGAGATATGTTTTGATGTTAATGTTTAAACAATCATCGTTAAAACTCAGCAGGAATACCAAGAACCAATTAATCCACAAATGTTAAAAAGGATATTTTGGTAGTTACACAGTAAACATATTGTACAAAAAGATTGTATGGCCCAGGGAATACTCCTCACTTCTTTCTTCCATGGCGGAACAACTGCCATGAAAGGGTAAGATAACCTTGTTTACAGTTATTGGTATGAAGTCAGCTGGACCGGGTAAAGGGCAGCAAAAATTGAGGGCTGAGGGCTAGCCAGACTACCCCTACAATCCAGAGTAACTACGGGAGCACATATGACACATTTATGTCAACGTAGTTACAGCACCACCTGGTGAAAACCTATGGGAAATTCATATTGCAATCCAGAGTAAATTGTTCTTATATCGGAGCAAGGACTCCCCGCAGTTACTCTGGATTGTGCCTTAGAACTCTAATAGATGTGGAACCTTGGCAAGTGTTCAACCTGGCTCACTTTCAACATGAGTCCTACATTCCAACAATAACCCACATTCCCTAGGGACATGTATATACCTCCCTATAAGAGCACAGGTTATGAACTTGGGTCCCAAATGCTTAAGCTACTTCCTGGCTTGCTACAAAACTACACATTTAGAAACCAAGGCAGTGTTTACTAGAAATGTCTTCAAGTGTGACTTATATATGCTTAGCTGTCACAACCTATGATACTAATTAGTTCATAACAGAACCAGCCTTCTTGCCCAAAGGAAGCCACAGCAAGTTGTGCATGGGATGGACTGTGGAAATTCTGTTGTTCATTTGAACAGGACTGGTTTAGACTGGGGAGAGTGGGGCCTTCTAGGAACATGGATCTGTGTTTTACAGAATGCAAGCTTCATTTACTAATACAATCTCAACTCCCTGAAGAGCCAGACCCATATGTGATGTTTACTGAGCGGGACCCATTTCCTTTTAACAACCAATAATGACTGTAGCATACGCATCGCTTCACAGGTATTAATAGTTGTTTGTTTTGGTCTCTCTGTGCAACTGTCACGTAAGATTAATGTGTATATTGAAGATTACTGATCAGAGCTAACAGATAACCAAGCCCTGCTGAAGATAATGACCACCTCAAATCAGACTCCCTGATAAAAGATAGCTCAAATGGAAATCAATGAAGTGGATGATTTCTTGAGCTGCTACTTGTATTTATAATATTGTTTGCAATACCAACTTCTATATGGGAGCAATACCGTTCGTGTCATATACCTTACATATTTGTGCACAAAATTTCACATAATAGTGGAGACCATCATGTATCAAGCAAAGTCTTCCCCAGTGCATGCAGTGCTTACTGTTTTTCTGGGGAGACTCCACAAAACACCTCTGTTGTCCCCACCACCACCACCACCACCACCACTCTTTTACCATGTCCCATTTCCTTCTGCCTGGAAATCTGGGAACAAAGCCATAGGGATACAGGAGATCAGAAGCAGTCTGACATGGCAAAGACTGGGGGTGCATGGAGTTGCTTTGCCAAGGCTGTTCATACAGGGAGGAAGGGCACCAGATCTGGCCTACAGGCCCAAGTGCAGAGAGTCCAGGTGTGCTAAGAAGAGAGTTGGGGAATATTCAAAGATAAAGAGAAGGATAAAGAAACATCTCTTTATTGATGTATTGCAAAATTTATTGCAAAATTTATTGCAAAATTGTCAATTCCCTTTTTGTGTTTGAACCAAACAATTCTTATTTCTCTTTCAGTTGTACCTGGCCTTACTAATTGACAGTTGAAAAGGCACATATAAATTGGTTAATTAACAAAATTGACCTGTTGGTCTCCCTGTTCTTACCTAGCTTTCTCAAGAGTACAGAATTACACCAAAATTAATTGTTCCATTATAAACTACATGCTCCAGCTTGAAAATATATAACGTTTCATCTTTCTAAGGTTTCTCCTGGGTTTACCATGTCTTAAATGAGTTAGCATTACATTTTCAATTAACCAGTGTGATTTCTTGATTAGAATGCTAGACAATGGAGGAGGATTTTTTTAAATTGGGCTGCAATTTTTTTAAAAAAATGTGTTCCTTTTTAATTGGGCTGCAGTTTTTTTAAAAAATATGTTTCTTGTGCAGTCCAGAGATTGTATGGCACTTCAGAAGGGGCAACCTTAAATGTGGATGCTGCTATAATTTCCTATTGAGATTCTGACTTACAGAAAAGGCTCCATTCTTATAATTGGACTTTCCTGCTTCTTCCATTTCAGCCTTCCACCACCCCCAAAAAGAGGAAATGATCCTGCAGTGCATCCAGAGTGGCATATTTGGCACAGTAGCATTGCAGAACTGGAGAACTGGCATAAGGCGGCTGGCACATAGCCATGTATCTGCTGGCTTTGCCCCTCTCCTGGTGCAGGCAGCAGGAGAAGGTGGCAGCCTGCCACTGGCTGCTGAGCCAGCTGTGGGTGTGGCCGGACTGAACACCAGGGCACATGCCCTGGCATTTATTCAGCCCAGCCGTTGGCAGCAAGGTGGAAGGAGCTCCCTGGCTGAGCTCCTTCCCTGGCCTTGCAGTGGCATCTCCCCGAAGCTGGGCCTTTCCCTGCCGCTGAGAACCAGCTGGGTATCTCAGCTGCCTCAACCTTTGGGTTGGCAAGAAGGGGCCCCCTGAATCATGAGGGTTGCCCTGAGCCAGATTGTTTCACCCAATCCAATTTTGGGGTTATGAGGATAGCTGCTTCCCTGCATAGAAATCCGCATGGCATTTAGTGCAGTCCCTGTTTACATTTTATATTTTGTTTTAATAGTTAATAAAGTGGTCCTTTCTTCCACACCTGCCTCTGCTGTCTTTATTTGCTGGTGGGTGGGTGGGTGGTAAAAGGCCATGTGTGCTGCTTTTTCTCAACCTAGAAAGTAGCTACTCTGTCTTTTCAGGGGAGGCAAGCAGCCATTATTCTAACTACAAACCCTGGCCTAGGAGAAAATAAATCACTTCACAAAAGGGGCTTGTTTATTCTTGATGGTAAGTCAAGCAAGAGATTTACTGGAGACACACTGTATGAGTAGCTGTTCCTCCCCAGTGACTGTGGGATATACACATATCATTCCCTATGGTCATTGGTGGGGCTCATGCAATCATCTCCAAATCCAGAGTAACTACAGGAGCACATAAGAGACTTTACGTGCACCTGTAGTTATTGCACCACCTACTGAAAACCTATGAGAAATTCATATTGGAATCTGGAGTAAGTTGTTCTTACACCGGAGCAATGACTCTCCATAGTTACTCTGGATTTTGCCCTCAGTGTCAGAGGTTAGTTTGAGTTAAAGAAACCCACTTTCATAAGGCAGTTGTGTTGTGTTTTCCAGCTCCAGGGCAAGAGCAATGCAATTCTAAGGTAAGAAAACAAATATTGCCTTATCTTCAGGAGGCCTCTGTGACTATTCCCCAACTGTACGATGCATCACGTACCACACTAGCACAAAGTTGGTAAGGATTGTGCCCTTAAATATATAGCCTCCAGTTTCTCCTCACAGCTGCCCTAAACCTCATAGATAGACTGCTGATGTAACAAGAAATTTTGCCTGGCATTCTTCTGACAGACAAATTTCATTATAGCTTCTTTATTGCAAACATTCATACATTGTATCATTTCTTTTTCAAATGACATTTCCAAGACATTATATCTGACATGGGTCATTGTATTTCTTAGAAACATTCAAAGTAGATGAGCATGTTTTTTCTGCAGTTGCCACTACAGTAGACCTAAGAATTTTCAAGACTTTTATGGTCTCTGAAATGAGTTCTGTTGATTGTTGCTCAGGAAATAGACTTTTAAATAACTTTTCTATATTTTCAGCTTCCTTTCTGCACCCAATACTATGATCTGCTCCAATAGTAGCAGTCAGTAAGCAGTATGCAATATGTGATCTTATTGCACCATCATATGCAATAACAAAGTTGGAGGTAGTCTTATTGGCCATCTTGCCCAGCATCCTGTCCGATGCATGAAATCAAGAACTTAGACATTCCCAACAGTCAGCTGTCCAGCTTCTCTATGGACTTCAAGAAGATGTTCTTGATTCTGCACCAAAGCTATTGTTTGTATTCATAAAACAGCAGGAAGGAAGACTCATAACTCACTGCTGCCTGGTTTCCTGACCTCACAGGAGAGGAGGGCAGCCATCCACAATACTATTTCTGAAACACACCAGTGGTTCTTAAACTCTCAGGGAGTTTGAACCCTGATGTAAGTGCTTGTGGGGGAGGGGTAAGGCAGCAGCACTGTCAACTGGAGGGGTACAGGGTCTTGCCTATACAGACAACAGTCTGCAGAAACGTCCTGGTGGCATGGGGGGTCCTGCATCAGCCACCACAGGACTCCATGATGTGGTGACGCTCAAAATTGCTATTACAACCCACTTCCAGTTTCGCAATCACAAATCAAAAGTGTGTTGATTGAGCAAGACTCCATAGGCCTTTGTCCCATTGCAAAGTCGGAGTGCCATCAAGTATCAGAAAGTATGCTGTTTCTGAATTAACACTAGGAAAAAGAAAAGCTTCTCGTTCTCCTACACAAACACTTTTCTTCCTTTCTGAACTCTGTCAAAAGATTGATGGGTTATTCTGTGCTACAGCAGATTCAACTCTGAATTTCTCTTGCTTTGAGTGCCCAGATTCATACCTGCTATGCACTCAGATGGAACTCTGAAAAAGCAACACCAAAGTTTCTGGGAACTGCTTAGAGGCATTTGTGTACACTTCTTGCTCCCTACATTTTTTTCTTCCAGAATCTATAACTTAAAAAGAAGTATGTATAATGTTTCAAACACACAATTGAGACGAACATTTAATGCTATACTATATTGAGAAAAAGCAATTGTTTTATCACTACCCAAGAAGATCCTTGCAACTTTCCAAACTACAGTGGTGCCTCACATAAAGAGCTTAATTCGTTCCTGAGGCATGCTCTTTAAGTGAAACGCTCTTTAAGCGAAGCAGACTTTTCCATAGGAAAAAATGGAAACTCAGACGATTGGTTCCACAACCTCCAAAATATTCATATAAAAATATTAACTGAATTTAAAAATGATGACAAAACACTGTAATTGAATTCAAAATATGCATTCAATGTGCATGTTCCTATGAAGTCTACTTAGGCTGCAATCCTAAGGCTGCAAACCCTTTAACAAAATGGGGGTTACTTCTGAGTATACATGGTTAAGAGGCTTCAATTAAAGACACTTTGCTGGGAGTAAGACCCATTTAACAAACTAGACATAACTAACTAAACATAGTTAGGAGACTCCTAACTAGACATAGTTAGGAGACTGCAAAGACACGTTCCTGGGAGGCTAACCTGGGCTGGTTAGACATGGTTAAGAGGCTGCAATCAAAGACACTTTCCTGGGAGGCTTACTCAGGCTGCTGCTGAAGATTCAAGGTGGTCAGTAGGGGTACTTGGGGCAGTTAGGGGCAGCTGCCTCTGGCACCTTCAGGCAACTGCCCTCAAGTTGGGGGCAGTTAGAGGCAGCAACACTGGCCAGCAGCCCTTTTAAACAGCCTCATGCGGAGCATCATAGCTGCATAGCACACGTGCCCATAACACGCTTGCTTGTTAAGTGAAGCGGAACTTGTTACGTGTTATTATCTCCTCTGCTCGGAGATACTTTCCAGCAAGACTCTCCTGAGTGACTAACACAAAACTTCCACATTCACAAACAGTATGGTAGCAATCCTAAAGACACTTTCCTGGGAGTAAGACCCATTGAACACAATGGGGCTTACTTCTGAGTAGATGTGGACAGGATTGTCCCTGAAGTCAATTTAAGTACTGTAGAGTGTATTTAAACACTTTATCCTTGCTAGGGTTAGTTCTTTATATAATTGACTGTCAGCACAATCCTAACCATGTCTACTCAGAAGTAAGCCAATAGGTTACAATGTGTTCAATGGGTCTTACTCCCAAGAAAGTTTATTTAGGATTGCAGCCTTTATATAATTTAACTTTAATAAACCTAAAATGCTAGGGTTGGGTCAGAGAAAATTTGAAAGGGTACTGGTTGCAAGTTTTTTTTTTTACATCCTTACCTTGAAGTTTTGGAAGTGTAGAATTAGGTTTAATTGTTTGAAATCTTCCTTAAGACTGTATTGTTTTTAAAATCACTAGTAAAATTATTAATAGAAAAATACTGATATCATAGTAGAGGTAAGTGAGTGGTTTCCTTTCCCCACCCCCCTTCCAAGTGGGTATTTTCTATTCAAGATGATGTGTAAGCCAGAGGGTATCTTCAAGCTGTGAATAGACTTTTTTTCTGCCAGAAAAAAGTATTTCACCAGTTTATTCCCACATGCAATGTACTGCCAAAATCAAAATAGGATACCAAGTGTTGAATAAAATACAGAAATGTCATAGCTGTCCTCTATATTTGGGACTTTCCATCATATCAAAATATACTATTGGAGTGACTTTGAGCATAATCCTAACCAATTTAGGCTGACCTAACTCACTTGACTTATCTTCCCATGGTGGTGTGGGGATGTTGGGATATGCCCATGCACTGGTCTAATCCCCCTAGGAGTGAGACAGATGTGCCTTACACCATGTTTGTGACACTGCAAGTCAGCAATGGATTTATGCTGGGGGTTATGCTGACCCAAGTGGAGCTTAGGATTATAGCCTTTGAGAGCATATACTTAAGAGTAAAGCGATCTTTAACTGTTCAATATAAAAGGAGGGAGAGAATATACTGACTCATTCAGAAGGCACACCAAACGAGTATAAAATACTCATATTAGGACAGACAATAGAGTTTTCCTGAAACACTATTATTAGTTCCATAGTTTAAATCTAACTCTTTAAAGTTTAAATGCTTCTTGTTTGTTAAACAGCCCAGAATTCTTTGCCTGCAATAAGTGTCAGCTTTTCAAATGTGAAGTGACAGGAAACAAATCTTTGGTATGAAGAAAGAATACACACTCAGTTGGTACCAATTAAGATTCACTTACATACAGAGAAATATTTTGGTCTGTCTCTCTCTGGATCAAGAAGGATCAGCATTTTCATGTCTAGTCCATATTAAAAAATTATGTTCCATTTCTTTAAAATCCAACACAGGTTATTGTGGTAAAGCAGAAATCTGTGTTTGCAGTGCCTGCGGGATTGCTCCGGGCTTAATTAGGTATCGGTTTTTACAAAAGCATCTGTTGCCTTTTGCGCATTCTGCAAACCTGCGGGGACCACCATAGGCTTGGTATATGTTTTGTTTTTGCAGAAAACAAGAACTTTATCAAGCTTTGAACAGCCCTATTCTCCCAGAAGTAGGAGATGTGGCATGTGCCTGTCAGTGTCGAAGGGGAAGAACAGGCAGCACAATGGAGAGCGACAATCCGAGCAACCTGCTGGAGCCTGAACTACCTGTACAGTCATCATACTCTCAGCCAATTAATCCCAGGTGATTGGCTCCACAAGAAAAAAGGGATTTGGAGGAAATAGATGTGGAGTAACTACTTCTGAAAAAATTGCTAACACTAACTAGTTTTATGTCTAAACATGAATTCTTCCAAACAATCCCACCACTCTTCTGCAAAGTTGCACAGGCAGGGAAATTAGTAGACCTTCCATTCTAGCACAAAACCTCCTCTCTCAACTAAAGCCGGTCTCCTTTATACAAACTTCATACAATCAATAGTGCTAGTACCACTGTTTTAAACAGTACACTGTCAAGTACAATGGTACATTGGTTTACTAGCATTAATTCATTCAAAAAGCATGCTTGTAATCCAAAACGCTTGTATATCAAAGCAAATTTTCTCATAAGAAATAATGGAAACTCAGACAATTCATTTCACAACCCAAAAATACTAATGTGAAAATGATTAAAATACCGTCATATAATACAAAATATAAAGAAAAATAAAACAAATTATCCTGCGCTTAATCTCTCAGTTGTCTCAGGCTGCAAAATGCTCCGCTTATACAGGAGTGAGACCCACTGATTATAGAAGGGCTTACTTTAGAGTAGACATGCAAGGCTAGGTATCTTAGGGCACAATTTAGAGTAAGGGCAGTGAGGAGTGCCCTAGTTGGGCTGCCCCAACTATTCTGAATCCACAGCAGAAAGCTGGGCCGAATCCAGAGATTCAGGAAGCCTGGGCTGCCCTAGCTGCTCCAGAGCATGCTCAGTAGGCAATGAGTCAGTGACGCCTGGGGAGGGCTTGCTCCCAAGGAGACCCCCCTCAGATCACACTTAACAAGGAACTAGGGTGGCCTAACTTGAAATTGGGCCAGCTCAGTGATAGATAGGGTAAGCCCACATGCACTTCTGGATTGTGCCCTTATGTTCCTTTCCATTGCTCCCCTTACACAGGAATGAGCCCCACTGAGTATAATAGGGCTTACTTTAGAGTAGACATGCAAGACTAGGTCTCTCCGGAGAGGCTGAGGAGTTGCTGATGGAATGCCAAAACCAGTTATATCCCGGCCAGGACTATTTTTTTAATTGTATTGCAAGACAAAATTTATTAGAAATATTTGCTTCTCTTTCAAAATGCTCTTAATCCATAATGCTCTCAGTACAAAGTTTTACTGTACTGCTTTTTAGAAGTATTGCAGTAAGAGGCAGCAATGTGGACAAGGTGTGGGTGTTTTGCAGAGACCCATTTTGCAGAAGCACTCTTTCAAAATCTTTTGACTGTCTATGTAGCTTTACAGCCACATCTTGCCTACTGGTGACCATCAGCCCATGGTCACAGAGTACAAGAGTCTGGGCTTGGGCATGTTGTCTTCCAGCACTACAATAACTTCCCCTGAGCACTTGGGAAAAGGACAAATGTCTTCCAATTCTGTTACTTCTTGTAAAGTGGTGGCATTGGGAGAAGCCTAGCACTTTTTAAGGAGCTGTGGAAAAAATGGTGGTGAGTGGCTTTGATGTTGGCATGCCCTCAGCCAACAAGTTTCCATTTTGGATTGAACATCAGTTTCAGCCACCCCTTCCAAAGATTATGGTAAATTCCTAGTGTGTACCTGCAACTATTTGAGAGTATTTATATGGTACTCTTCAGCAAAAACTCTCAAAGCAGTACATATACAAAACGAATAAATAAAAAAAACTTCCTTACAGAAGGGGCACATAATCCAAAAAGAAATATAAGATATAAGAATATAGTAAATGAGAATAGGTAATGATCTAGTGAACATCTACTAAAACTTAATCATAGGTTTATTTTGATCCTTACAATATCAGTGAAGGGGGCTGTTCTGCCTTGCCTCTTCTTGGAGGGCAAGAGTTAGGAGAGTAGTTTGTCTCAGCCAAGTCAACAGAGGAATGAATTGTGAAAGGTTAGTTGGTGGCAAGGAGGATATACACTCTCTGATGGACTGGACTTGAGTGCAGGCCCCAATAAATATCATATGAGGATTGATATCTAAGTCTCCAATTCCTTGCAATACACCATTATTGCTTAGGGATGCTATTTGTAGTACCTATTTATAACCACTTTATAACCAAAGTGGTACGTAATAATCTACTTGCATCTACTTGCTTTTAAACTGTTAGGTTGGCAGGACCCAGGCTAAGCTTAGGTGCTTACCCTGTCTTGCGGTACTTGGGTCTTGAACAGCACCACGTTTTAATCCCAGCATTCTAACAACTGAGCCACTGCAGCTCCTGTTTTCACTGTACAAATACAGTATTTGTGAAGTGCACTGTGGTGCGCGGAGGATGACCCCTCAGGAGGAGCTGGAGGAGGACATGATGTGGCTGGACTTCTCTAGGGAAGAAGGAGACCCAGAGTGCCATTGTGGGGCAGCCACACGTTATTCGACCCCGCGCACTCCTCCCCAGGAACAAGAATGGTGAGAATGAGAAGCTGAGGCGGTGTTCGCCGAGACCCTCACACCTGAGGTAGTCCAGAGAATGACAGCACAAGAAGAGCAGGAAGAGGAAGAGAGGAAGAGGAGAGTGGCCGCCTATTGGAGAGACAGGAGGGCCCGGGCCTACAAGGAACCAGGCGGGGGGAGCCCAGGAGGATTCAGTCTAAGGAGGCCTGGACTGGATCATGGGCCTGCTTGGTGGAGCAAAGCTGCCAAGGGGGCAGGGACCTTGGAAATAGTATAAAAGGAGAGGAGCGGGAAGAGTTGGTTGTTGGGTGGTTAGT
The DNA here is from genome assembly GCA_030015325.1 of Cryptoblepharus egeriae. NCBI lineage: Eukaryota > Metazoa > Chordata > Lepidosauria > Squamata > Scincidae > Cryptoblepharus > Cryptoblepharus egeriae. Next base: position 67,017,229 of record JAREYC010000002.1, on the reverse strand, counting down.
TGGTGGCAAGGAGGAGAAATGTTGCTGAGTGCTTGGTGTAACATTTGTACTTACCTGAGATCCTAAAGAGGGACGTTTCCCTGGAGTTGAGGAGTTCACTGGGAAAGAAGGAATACTTACCTGGCTGTTGGTGAGAACTCAGGACTGTTGCTGTGTTATTGAAATAATACCTGTTTGTAACTATGGATGGTGCCTCCCATGCGGAAGAGAGTAAAAGTGTTGTGTTAGACATTCCTCCTGTGTCGCCTTGGCATTATTTCAGTGAGGATACCATCCTCAGGGAGAACTCTGCGGGGTCCACTCACATCACCCCCCCATACCCGCAAAACATGCACACAATTATTTTTTTTAAAGCAATTTGGGTTGAAGCATGCTCATTTTTCCACTCTTCCCATAAGTGGGGGAACCTAACTTTCAGCTGAATTCAACTAGTTGACAAGTTATACTATTTGTTTGAAACAGTGATTCTCCTGAATACTGTGTTTTGAGCAACTTTTGAAAGCAGCAATTTTTTTCAACATATTGATAAAAAGGGAGTCATTTAGGGAAAAGCTTACTACAGGTTGTGAGAGTCTACAGAAAAAAGCTAACCACAAATCTGAGTTTCTGTACTGCTGTGATATTCCTTCACATGTCTACTGTTCAAGTGTCATTTTAAAATGACATTGTTGGTTATTTTACAAATATAGAGTATTATGGGGACTGTTAGCCTGCTGTTAACAGTATTATCAGCCTACTGTTGAGCTGACCCAGGATTTTTTTTTTACAGTGAGAAAATGGTTTAATTTTACTCCAGTAAGATCCTTTTGCCACTTTAAAAAACAAAAGACAAATGGGGGAGAGTTGTAACTCAGTGGTACAGCACCTGCTTTGCATGAAGAAGACCCCAGATTCAATTTCATGCAGAAGACCCCAGATTCACTGGCTAGCCAGTGTAAACAATACTGACCTCAATAGGTCAGAGGTGTGACATATAGCCCAAAACTAAACAGTGGTGCAACCCTGGGTGCACCAGTGCCAAAGCACCTACTGCTGCATCATGTAACCCTGTGACAGTCACTGGAGATCTCCTTAGGGAAAGGGCACTTCATCCCCTTCTATCCAGGAAAAGCCACAATCCCTGCTAGGGGCTTCTCAAGTTCACACCAGCAATTTTGCTTGCTTAGACTGTGCCCTTCTGGCCCATCATGGAATTCAGGATCCATTAAGAGCTTAGCACTCCCATCTTGGTTCCTCCCTCCACCCAAAAATGTCTGCCTCTCACCCCCAATGCCCTTACCACTGACCAAAGCTCTTACATAGCTCCAGCTACTGTCCATTTGGCACAGGGTGTCACAGATGTTCCTTGTAGCACACCTGTGACATCAAGCACCAGAAGTATGCTTGTATCACTGGCACTAAAAAGTTCAGGACTGGGCTCTTAGTCAAACACAACTTCATATGTCCCCAACCAGTGGTGCAGCTTTCATAAGCTGCATGGTTCCCACTATCCATGCAGAATATCCATCGGCCAGAAACCTTGCCAGCTGTGTAGGCCAGGCTACACCTTTGCTGTCCATGGCCACCATGGTGGTAGGGATGAGGATTCTCTTTAACACCAGCTATAGATCATTACTCACAAAGAGACAAGGGGTCTTCATGACCAATAGAAAGAATAGAAAGAAATGGGAGCCATATTGTAACTATGAAACTTCTGTAAACTTTCTACAATCTAGAGTAATTCCATTGCTTGCAGTGATTCAAATTTTTCATTTACAACAGAATCAAGTCCACCTTCTCTTTGACATTAATTCCAATACATTTTGTGGGTGGAAGTTACTCTCTTGGAAAATGCTATAAAAGATTTCTATCGAGGCTGGTTTTATTCACTTTTTGTATCAGTGGTCTGGAAAAAAAATATGTAGCAAGGTGATAAAGAAAGGATAATGGTACAAACTGGAGGGGCGAATCATTGTCAATTTAAGAGGCAGTGGTAATAAACTTCAAAATGATTTGGGCCATGCTGGAGTGGGTTAGTAAATGATTTATGTGGTTCACTGGAGAGAAATGGAAGGTGATGATTTAGGGCTGTAGTGTTTGTCACAGGATTGGTTTAGCAAAAGTCTACTGGTGAAAAGAACAAAAGTCATTACACGCAGTTTTCAAAATGCATAGATTATTCATTTTTTGGTCATCAAATAAAGGTCTCTCTTTAGCCTTTTAGTAGAGGTAATAAGTCATAAAGGAGAGTGATCCATGAAACAGTCAAGCCACCATGTTTGAGCCTTAGCAAGTATAAGTCTTACAACATAATATATATTTTCTCTGCTTAAACGCCTATATTCTGTATTGCTGGCAGGGCAAGCAAGCCTTTTGTACCAAGTGTACATGGATTGGGGAATCACTGCACATATCAAGTGCCTAGTTGGTACAGTCCAACCATGGCAGAAAGTTATCCTCCATATATTAAAATATGTACACATTTTGTATAGAACAACAGCCATGTTGTAGGAAACTTTCATGTATAAAAGCAGCTCCTAATTTCTGGCTAAAAGCTTGTTAACCTATAAGTACACCTACTTAAAAGGATAATAGGACCAAGCTTTCTGTTTCTCCAATAAACTATAGACTACCACAAATCAATTAACTATCAGTCTCAATGGCTCAAGTACAATAGAACCTGAAGCATAAAGAGACTTGGGTGCCATGTTGGCAGAATTAATGGGCACATCTAAAGACAGGGTTGTACTTATAACCGTAGCAATCTCCAGGGCAGCACTGAATAGGGCCAAGTTCCCTTCTAGAAATCTGTGCTTCAACCCACTTTAAGATCACACCTAAACCATACATCCAATATGTCACTGCCACTGCTTCATGAATCGAAGCTTACGACAAAGTCTTTCAATCAAACCAGGGGTCCAGTTGCCCCAAGAGGAAGGAGGTGGTGAAGCATCTTGACAGATGTGCTTGTGGGAAAGGGAGTGAAGCCAAAACTTCTAAATACTGTCAAGTACACATCTTAACTTTCTCTGAGTTAGGCATCCATGCTTGACAGAGCAAGGCATCCAAGATACTTACTCTTTGGGTTAAGTCGAAGTAGAATTTCTTGCATACATCATTTTGTGCTGTATTAATAATTAAGTGTTCATGATAATCAAGATGTCTTTCTTCATTGTTTAGAACTAAATGGGGTACTTCGATAATGCCACCATACAATTTCTACTGGCAGGGGACTCTGAGTATACAGTCTTTCCAGTAGCACAATTTTTATATCTGAATTATTTGAATCATTCCTAGCAGAGGTGTACCATTTTTGTGGCATGAGGTGTCTCGTGCCATGAGCGCATATGCGCTGGTGGAAGCAAGTGTGCCCACCTACCTAGCACTTCTTCTACCCCAGTGCCCTTCTATGCCAGCTGGAGAACACTCCCAAGCTGGCTCAGAAGGCCATGTGTATGGTTCCAGCTGAGCTGTGCCATGCGCCCTTCTGAGCCAAATGGAAAATGCTCCCTGGCCGGCTCAGAAGAGCACATGCATGGTATGTGACTCAGCTGCTGAGCAGCACATATACTCTCTGCAGCATGCCGGAGAAACACTGAGGCTGGCTGTGAAGGGCACATGTGCAGCTGCAGGAGAGCCATACATGCACTCTTTGCAGCTGGCTGGAGGGGGTGAAGACTGAAGGGTTTGGGTTTGGTGGTACAACTCTATAATGCAATAACAATCATCTTCATAAAACACCATCATTGTAAAAATATCAAGTATCAAAGCCAAATGATCAGATTAGTGGAACATATGAAGCTGCCTTGGACAAAGCATAGTGGGCATTTTAAACAGTAAAATGTGTCTGATAAAATAAATGATTGTGGATCTGGAAGAATTAACATCTTCAAGGGGTGGAAAAGGAACTGCAAATAGTTTTTTGCAAACTCACCAAAGTTCAATGAAAAGTTGAACGGCTCGACTTGTAGTTTGATATTATAATTGATATTGACTTGTTACATTTGCTAAAAGGTGGATTTCAGGTGTTTCAATAGGAACAAAATTTCAGTCCTTGCTTTAGGTGCCATTTTGCCTAGCTACGCCTCTGGTGCTAAGCTACCAGTCTTAAGTAATCAGTTGCCATATTTTTATGTATGTATGTATATGTACATATATAATCTAGGTATGTATATGTGTGTATATAAATACAGACAGACTGGTCTAATATTACAGGTTATTTTTGCTTGGATATGCTTGCTTGGATATGCAATCTCTCTCAAAAAAAAATAATGCCTACTAAAGCTTTGTAAATTTCCCCCATATGGCCAACTGTATGGGATTTCTTCCAGATAAGATAGGATTGCAGGACTCTACAACCAGCATCACTTTTAAATTTCTTCATTAGAATGTTTTCTTCTCCTGCTACATATTTCTGCTTTGAAAGTTCTTATTCTTAATTTAAAGATACACTGTAGCTCATTTTATCCCCCAAACTCTTGGAGTTGGCTACAAGTTTTACAAGTTTCACAAAATTTATACAAATCATAAAGCATAACTAATGCATATCTCAGCATTTACTCCCGTTTGTATATACAGTGGGACCTCACTTAACAAGTGCCTTGCTTAACAAGCATTTCACATAACAAGCAAAATTTCCAAGAAATCTTGCTTCACATAACAAGTTCTGCTTCACTTAACAAGCAAGCACATATGAGCATGCATACTATGCAGCCCTGACGCTCTGCATGGAGGATCTTTAAAAGGGCTGCCTGCCAGCGCTGCTGCCTCTAACTGGCCCCAACTTGGGGGCAGTTGCCTGGAAGTGCCAGAGGCAGCTGCCCCTAACTGCCCCCAAGTGTCCCCACAGATCACCTTGAACCTTCAGCAGCAGCCTGAGTAAGCCTCCCAGGAAAGTGTCTTTGATTGCAGCCTCTTAACCATGTCTACTCAGAAGTAATCCCCATTGTGTTAAATGGGTCCTACTCCCAGGAAAGTGTCTTTAGGATTGCATCCTAAGTAGACTTCATAGGATCATGCACATTAAATGCATGTTTTGAATTAAATTACAGTGTTAACATCCAGTTAATATTTTTATATGAATATTTTGGGGGTTGGGGAACCAATCATCTGAGTTTCCATTACTTCCTATGGAAAAATCTGCTTCACTTAAAGAGTGTTTCACTTAAGGAGAATGCCTCCGGAATGAATTAAGCTCTTTATGTGAGGCATCATTGTATAGGATTGAAGCCCAAATGACCCTCTTGAACATGATCAAGGGTTGAGCACTCCTAAAAAAATACTCTCTGCAATGCGGCTCTCCTATACCTACTGGTGGTGAGATTGTGCACGTGTTTCCCTTTGTATGTTCCTTTTGTAGGAGAATAGGTAGGAAATCAGTATTATCCTATTAAGAAGCACAAAGTTCCAGCTGGCAGAAAGTACAGAGAAATTAGCTTGCAGTTCTAGATAGTTGGCGTGGAGAAGTCAGGAGTAGTGGGTTAGCCTCAGAAGAACTCACCAGTTAGAGAAGTGCAGAATTTTAACTGTCGCCTTTTTCCAATCATTTTAGATCTTATTTGGTTATACTGAATTGTTCATCAAGTCTGAGGATTGTATAACTGCTGGGGATAACCAAGTTTTATTCTGTAAAAGCAAATCAGCCATACCAATTTAGTTATAATAATTTGGGGTGTTACAGGAATGCTTCTTCTGCCTTCCTTTTCCAAAATTAAATTCTTATTTATCTTTACCCTTGGTTGGATTAGTCAGTGATAATACGTTTTTATTGAAAGGGTAAAGGGCTCTGCACAAGGGGGCTTCTTTGGAAGATTTGGGAAAGTCTGGGCAGGTGGGTATAAATAAATTCCATCACATTTGGCAATGAGGTGGGGGCTCCTCCCCGATTTTTCTCAGGCTTTTCTTGATATTCATTTGAAACGTTTGCTCATACAGCAAAGGCCCATTTATTCTGGTTTTTGAACTAGTGCTAATAATGATCCTTCCATGGGAAAAAAACACACAATCTGCAGCCCACTCCTTAATTTCTAAATACAGAAAACTAGATACAAGAGCCCTAGATCAGAATACCTGGAAAAGCAGCAACTCTTGACATTAAAGGGAAAATAAAATTTAAAAAAGCAATTCCACCACAAGACAAGCAGTGATGTGAATCGAGAAAACACTGCAACCTGTGATTCTACCGGCCATGTAGATCAGCTCTTAAATAAAAGTGGCATTTATAAAGTGATACATAAAAGCTTACCCAAAACTGAACTCAACTAAGAGCAGTGCAATCTCATAACCACCTTGTCAGACAGTGACAGAACTTTAAGTGCTGCTGCCACAGACTGAAGGTTCACAAGATAACCTATGATCAACTTTAATTCAATAAATTGGTTCAGCTGGGCTGAAGAGAGAAGGAACATGCTGTTATCCACAACCCTTTTAACTGACATAGCTGGAAAGCATGCTCGTTCCAAACACCCTCACAACAGGATGAGAATTGGTATAGGGCATGTAGGCCAACTACAGTGACCTGTGAATCTCTCTGGAAGCCCTTACTAGCTACCTGCTACAACACACTGAGTAGCTAGTGACCTGCTGTATGATGCTTAAATCAATCTCAAGACCCATTGCTATGATGATCAATTGCATCTTGTCACAGGTCAAATCTCTCCTCTAGTATGACATTTTGATCACTGAGTCTTCAAAAACCTCTCTTTTCCAAAAGAGCAAGGAAAGGATGTATATCAAACAAAAAAAAAAACAGAAGGCTAAATCATTAACAGCCCTGAACAGAAGGAGAAAGGCCATTTTGAACTACTGAATAAAACATAAGACTTGCTTTATTTCAACGTGAGCAAGGAGAGATATGTCAGACTAGGATATAGGAAGCTTTGCTTTATTTTCCAAGATACTCACTTGGTAGTCCCTCACTAGGAGGTCCCACTGTTTGCACACATAGATCTGGACCCCCAATGGTGAAGAACATCACTGGAAACATCACTTTTTAAGATAAAAAGCTGTTATCAGAAATATTAAACAGTCTCCTTTCAACACTTATTTCTTCCACCAAAGTCACCCTCTCCCATAAGTGTTCTGTAATAGGAGAAAAATCAGATAATTACTGCTGGTGGCTATACTGCAATGTACATTGTGGCTTCAAGTGTATACTTGTTCAAAATTCACCACGAAGGAGGTATCTTGAAAAATATTTTCTGAAAATAAATTCTGTAGCAGACACAACAGTCAAGATGTTGCCAAGACACTGCTTTGTTTAAACATATTAAGCAGACAAATAAAAGTTGCTTCTCTTCATGATATACACACACACGAATAAACATTTTCATTCTTGGCAGAAGCACAACTATGCCTAAACATTTAGAGGCAGTGTTAAGTATCTGCAGGCATGCATCACATGCTCTCGGCAGCCATAGAATTAATCAGGGGGAACAGGATTTAGGCTGAAAATCTGGCTGCCTAAAAGGGTGGTGGGGAGAGTCTCCTGCTGGCTAACACTTCTGCAGTACTATACTGGTTTGGGAAATATACTAGTACAAACTCTAAGTAGAATGAAATTGGGAGCAATGCTAACAACTAAGTTATGTGCATCAAAGAACTTAAAAGTAAAAGTTTGGATATGGATTTTAAAAAGGTGATTTGGATGGCACAGAAGGGGACCCATTTCATCTGCTGTAACTGCTTCTTAAGGAACAAAACACAAGAGCTCTCACTTTAGCTTCACAAAGATTTCCATCTTCAGTCACACCATTGTCTGCATATCATCTGACATGCAAGGGGGGTCTTGTCCAGGAGCATCTTTTTTCTAATATAAGATGGGGTCAGCCAGTCCCACAGTCTATCACAGTCCCAGTGATAGAAACTGCAGAAACACCAGGAAAGTGTTTGTCATCAGTGACCAATGCTGGCCACCAATGACGCAGCTCTGATCATGATGTTCACGACTTATTTCAAGAGTAATTCTTATGCATGATTCACTCAATTGGCTGCCATCAGCCTCTTTTTCAATTCTTATCACATATAGTAAGAACTATTCAGTTTAGGAACTGTTTCTAAAGAGACGCCTGTCTGACAAGTGGACCATTTATTTTATTTTTTCCTTGATTGCCCATGGACTTTTACTTGCATCCACCTTGCAGGTATAGCTGTTGTATGCTGGTGCCATCATGTGGTGGAGAAGTAAAAAACTTAAAGAGGTATTACCACACAGGAAGAGAGAAACTGAAGCCCTTACCCTCTGGTGTTTGTTGGAGGGAATGGCCTGAAATCAACTGTGGTCAGTTACTGCCGAATATTCCATGAAGTCAAAATGGCCTTGTGTAGGTCTTGTACCTATCTTTTTAACTGCATCACAATGCCATATAATCACACAGACATGATCCCAGTGCCAACAAAATTTGGTATGTGCCAAAGGTCCTAAAATATTGTTTTTAGGGACTACTATCTCCTTCCCGATTCTTATGCAATTGTCTCATTTTAATACTAGCATGAATATGCAAATAAAAGTATGTGGTTCAACCTAATTTTTAACAAAATGTGCAGTGCTCCAGTGCTGTGCTCTCCCTGGTTTCCAGAATAAAATCCAAGAACAACTCTTTAGTTCTTTGCTTTTTATATACATCTATGTCAGGGGTGGTCAAACATTTTGGCAAGAGGGCCACATTATCTCTCTGACATAATGCAAGGAGCCAGGGAAAAGAATTACCATATTTACTCGAATTTAAGGTGCCACAGAATCTTATGCGCACCCCAATTTTTAAAAATCTTGCGATTAAAAATGTTCACTGGTGATTGTCATGCACAACTGCAAAGCAGTTGCAAAATTTAATTTTACTGCATATAATGAGTTATATGGGTTTATGTTAAGAATTTTTCCTAATTGCATTTCTAATTGAATGGTAATAAAATCCATTCAAACATGTGGGCTGCATTGGGATCTTCAAATGCCAAAAATGGCCCCCTTGATGAGGTTAGCCTACCTCAATTTCTATTTACATTGTTTGTGAATCATGATTGTTACCTAAAGTCATCATATGTAAATTTCACTGTATTATAACTACTGTAATTATTTTTAATTAGCATTTAAACAGGAATCCTGAATTAATGCATTAGCATTGGCATCCTTCAGTCTTGAAAGACTATGGTATCGTGCTCTGATTGGAGGTCCTGAAACAACATCTAGTGTGGCTAAAAAGGCCAATTCTAGAGTGTCCATCCCTTCCACACTGAGGACAAATAAATTCCGTCCCCTGCCCAGGCCCCAGGTTTCGCTGCTTTCGGGTCTGTCTCTTTGCTTCAGCCTGCCGAACAAGCGTCTCTTCCAGTTGGAGAAGGCCATGCTGGGTCTTTTGGCTCCACACTGAACGATTGGAGGTCAAGGTTTCCCAGCTGTTGATGTCCATTCCCAAGGCCTTTAAATCCCTCCTGCAGATGTCTTTGTATCGCAGCTGTGGTCTCTCTCTAGGGCACTTTCCCTGCACTAATTCTCCATATAGGAGATCTTTTGGAATCTGACCATCAGCCATTCTCACGACATGCCCAAGCCAGTGTAGACGCCGCTGTTTCAGAAGTGTGAACATGCTAGAGATTCCAGCACGTTCCAATACTGTGTCATTTGAGACTTTGTTACGCCAGGTGATGGCAAGAATACGTCGGAGACAGCGCATATGGAAGGTGTTCAGCTTTCTCTCCTGCCATGCATAAAGGGTCCAAGACTCGCTGCAGTACAAGAGTGTGCTCAGGACGCAAGCTCTATAGACCTGGATCTTTGTATGTTCCGTCAGCTTCTTATTAAGCCATACTCTCTTTGTAAGCTTGGAGAACGTGGTAGTCACTTTACCAATACGTTTATTCAGCTCAGTATCTAAGGAGAGAGTGTCGGAGATAGTTGAGCCGTGGTACACAAAGTCATGGGCAACCTCCAGTTCATGTTCAGAGATTGTGATACAGGGAGGTGGATCCACACCCTGACCCATGACTTGTGTTACTGCAGTTCTTTCCAAACCTATCTGACTCACTGCACTCTTTGCACTGTAGTCACAGTACTCAGAACCCAGAAGTGACAGAGCAAAACACACCACATAAAGACATCACCATTCACTTCTGGGGTTTGGCAACCAGAAGCTAGCCTGCAAATATCAATAAGAAGGTCAGGGTGGGCAGATGAGCCCTTCCAAATGCACAAAAACTGCTCAGCAGGTCCACCTGCTGTCCTGCGCCTCCTCACACTGTTTGCAGGCTTGCATCACAGTCTAGCTGTCAGGCAGTGGGTGTCCCACAACACCCCAGAACAGTGGTTCAGATCTTTATCACCAGGAACCACTTTTTGTAATGAGAATCTGTCAAGACCCACTGGAAGGAATGCCACAACCAGAAGTGACAACATCAAGTAGGAAAATTTTAAGAATCATACATACACTTACCCAGGAATAAGTCCTATTTACTATAATTGTTAAAAGTGCTGTTTGTGAAGGCTCCCTGCTTTAATTATGGCTTAAAAAAATAAAACAGAAGTACAGGCATCCCCCACTGTTCATTTTCTGATTGTTTCAATTATACTCAGTTACACCCAGAACTCAATCATCAACACATATTTCACTCTGTTGATCTCTCTCTGCTCATCTAAAGGCTAAAATAGTCTTCCCTATATGTTCTTAACTCAAAACTTTCCCATGATACTGATTGCTCCGAGAGCCAATGAGATGTAATTCAGATATTGTATGGAACTAAGGTGTTAATATGAATCAGCTCTCATTTCCTTATACATATATCATAATAAAATTTCCCATGCTAACTGGGTATACAGGCACTTCTAAGTGGTGCTCCTCATATTTAGCAGGGAAAGAACAACCATTCTTCTTTGTCCCAGTACAGTTTTCCTAACCAATAAAGGGTTAGGATTTAAAAAAAAATAAGATTTTAAAAAATCTTAGAAATAAGATTTATTTATATCTTATTTATATCTAAGATTTATTTATACCTAACCCCCAATAAGGAGTTAGGATTTTAAAAAAATAAATAAGATTTAAAAAAATCTGGGGATTACATCACTTCTGGTTCTGACATCACTTCCAGGGCAGCATTTTGAGCTCTGCACCAGGCTACATGATAGTTATGCCACTGCTTGGGCGTCCTATATTTTGGGCAGCCCTATCCCTTTTTGGCTTATGATTGCCCAGCATGCGCAGGAGACATAGGGCACTCCAATGGGCCAGTTATCAAAACAGCTTGCTTAACAGAAACTTCACCAAGTAGACTACTCATTTACTGGCATTTCTGCCTTCTGTAAAGTTTGCTGCTTAGCCAAGCACCAGAAAATACAGCTTTTACTGTACATGTATATTGTTCAGTAATTATTACGGGGGCTTGAACATCTGAGAAAAGTTGAAACCATTTTTCTATAGTTAAATAAATCTCTCCTGTACTCTTAAAGACATTCCTGTGGCTTTTTTAAAAAGTAGATCATTCCAATAGAAGCAGCATAACAGACTGCAGATGAGAGGGGGAAATGTATAAACTACATTCTCTTATCAGAGATACAAGCAAAACAGTCCTAACTAATGTCATGTGACAGAATTTCCTTCTATGACCTCTTCCAATATGACCCATTTATGAACTGCAGCCAAGGAGAAAGTGCCCATAAGAAGTCACTGACAGTGCTGTGCGTGGGTGCCCTCCACTTCTGCCAAATTCTTGATTTGCTGTCAGCAAAAATCCTTCCAATGTGCCTAAAAATCTGTAAATTACTAGTGAAGCAGAACCACCAGCAACATGGCGCATCTTGCCATGGTCTCTACGTAGCAGATATTGCAACAATTTCTTCATTCATAGGAGAAGACATGACAAAGATAAATGTGGAAAATTCACCCACTGTAGCATCATCCTTCTCATCTGCTCCTCCAGAAGGCTTTTTATAGTACTTCAGCAAGGGGAAATATGCAGTACCTTTTGGAAATAGGCTCTTGCTAGCTTTTCTTAAAAATCATCAGGTTAACATTTTTATGAGATTTTAAATTGGCAGTGTTTTTTATTAATTGCTTGTGGATACCTTTTATTGCACATAAATTTTAAAATGCCACTGTGGGAACCTCTGTTTTCCAGCAGACTAGATGTAGCTGCACTCAAAATTCTTGATGATCAGCCTGCAGGCATTCCACTCATTCTGCTACTTATACCTTCATTATTGGTTGACTCATTAATCATACCCTGCCATAGCAGAGTGAATGGTCAAAGGCAGCACATCAGAAAATCCCATGCTTATTTTGTTCCAGTACAAACTTTAATAGGAATATCCATCCCATTTCTAAGGCTTTGGTTTTAAAAAAAAGAGACCTAAGCAGCGTTAAAAAGTATTGATTCATTCATTTTATGGGCATCATTAAACTGTGATTCCACAAAGTAGGAAGAACAAATAAAAGGCATCATTAGCAAGCTAATGCAAAAGTGAGAAAGAAGGCTTAGATATAGATTTTATACAATATTCCAAATTCAGTGCTTCAAGGATGCATGTGTAACAGTATAGATACCTACAAGCCTAAAAGACCTACCCGTAAAGCAGACTCACAATAATAATTGCTGTCAATGCGAATAAGTACCCAGTGGTGTAGTTAAAGATCATGTAACCCAGTGCAAACTCAAAATGATACCCCAGAAGTGATGGCATCCCCAGATATTTTTAAAAAGAAAATTGGGAAAAACCAACCTCACCTATTTGCTGTCTGGAGTTGAAGAAAATTTTGTGTCCCGCCCCTCCCTACAACAAAATTAAATTGAATTATGTAAAAGAGTTAATGAGAATTGTGTCCCTTATTGGTTAGGGAAATTATACTAGGGCAAAGAGGAATGTTTATTCTTCCCCTGCTAAATATAAGAGGAGCACCACTTAGAAGTGCCTGTACACCCAGTTAGCATAGATAACTGTTTTATAATATACTAGCAAAAAACGTACCCACATTGCAGATGTAACATTTTCCCCTATGCCATCCCCCCATGGCGCAGAAACATCCCATGTGCCACTTCCCCACATGCGCATCATGTCCCCATGTGCATCATCCCCCCATGCGCAACTTTTCCCCATGTGCATCAACACCCATGCGCAATTTTCCCCGTGCACAACTTCCCCCATGCACATTATCCCCCATGCGCATCATCTCCCCATATGCAACTTCCACCCATGCGCAGCTTCTACCCATGTGCAGCTTCCCCTCATGCGCAACTTTCCCCCATGCGCATCATCCGCCAATGCACAATTTTTCCCCATGCGCAACTGTTCCCCATGCACAACATCCCCCATGCACATCATTCCCCCCATGCGAAACTTCCTCCATGCACAACTTCCCCCCATGCGCAGCATCCTCGCCAGCGCAACCTCTTCCTCTGAACAACATCCCCCAGTGCACCAGGCACAGAGCACCAAATTGGCTGGTTGTTGTTCAGTCTCCCATGTTAAGTATAGGACAGAAACACGTTGCCCCCTTTTCAGCCCCTGAAGGGTTAAATTCTCCAGATGGTTCTTGGTGGGAGTTCAGGTGACAGAAGGAACTCCCAGAATTCCATGCTTCAGGCCCAGCAGTTGGGGCGGAATGTTGCTGAGTCAGCAATTCTCAATGCAAAGTATAGGGAGGAAAACGCGTTGCGCCCCTTTTCACCCCCTTCCCATTGGAATTTCTGAAAACCGGTTCTTAGTGCACCCCTCCCTCACAGAAGGAACACCCACCCAAAATTTCACACTTCTAGGCCCACCGGTTTTGGCAGGGCAGTGATGAGTCAGTGAGTGAGTCAGTGAGTGACTTTTCTCTTTTATATATATAGATTATGATATCATCATTCATACAGACCCCGTTTTTCACAATTTTAACCACTAGTGTCAAGCTTAGTTTGTAACCCAGTGCAACTGCACCCTCTCTAGCTATGCCAGTCTTAAGTACCTCACTGCCAAACACCTGATCCACCCCCCACTGTCTTCATCTTTAAAAGCTCTAAAACTTGACATCAATTACTGGCTTACAGTAATCAATTACTGCTAGCACATCAATTACTAGCACATCAATTACTGGCTTACAAAAAACTTTACAGAAAACCTGTGTACCTGTACCAGAAAGTTAGACTAAGAGCCAGAACAATATTCAATTATTCTGTTGAAAAATTTTATTCCATGGTTGTTTTCCACTTGAAAATGCAATCAAACATCAGGGAATGAGATTCTTCACAGATGAACAATCTCATTTTCCTTCAGCCAAACTCATCCCCCCCCCCACCCAACTTAAACCCAAATCTGGAGTTTACTCTCATTTTTTTAAAGCTCTGGTAGAATAACTGCTGCTTAGGTAAACATACACATGCTACCACCTGTCTTCCAGGATATGACTCCCAGCTAGTAGACAAAGCACCCAGTTGAGGAATGCACAGTCTCCAGAGAAAAACAGGGGAAGCCCAGTCAACATGCTTTACGGCAGAAAAAGTCTGTTGACCCATTAAAAATTCACAATAAGAAGATAGACAGACAAGCTGCTGTGAAGATGCCGTGATGTGTAACATTACACATGTTGAACATCAGCCTGTTACGCAACTCTAGGCTGCAATCCTAACCTACACTTAGGCCAGCATAAGTCCTGGCACAAGTTCCAAGCTGGCCTGAGGATGTTGCAAAAGTGTCATAAAGCATTTCTGCCCCATTCCTGGAGGGGTTAAGTCAAGGCACAGTCATGCACCAGCCTTCCCACCATGGGAAGACAGGTTATAAGTTATCCTAACCTAAATTGGTTAGCATTGCATCCTCAGTGGCACACAGCCTTACAAACAAACTGGGACAAACTGGGATTTTCCCAGTCAGCATGTGGAGACCATGCATGTGCCTTGAAAATAAGTATCTACAGGGGATGCCACCACTGTGCATCCCCATCCAATACTTGACCTCAGGCCTGCTGCCAAGATTATCCCTATAATCCAGAGTAACTACGGGAGCACGTAAGAGACAATACGTGTACCCGTAGTTACTGCACAGCCTAGTGAAAACCTATGGGAAATTCATATTGCAATCCAGAGCAAATTGTTCTTACACCGGAGCAAGGACGCCCCGTGGTTACTCTGGATTTCACCCTAAGTCTCTAGAACATAAGACTCTTTTAGTTTTATATACATTAAAAGCCTGCTTTGGATGACGTTACCCTAAGAAAGCACCTGGCCAACTGCTGGCACAAAGCTGGGCTATAAGAACCAAAAAGTTATATTCTTGAAGCACTATAAATTTCTCTGACTCCACTGACCAAAATATTTTCTGTTTGGTCTCTTTCTCCGTTCCAGACCTGTTGTAATATTTGCCACTGCAAACTTTATAAAATACCACAGGATTGTAGAATACACTGTAATAAAAAGCTATTAAAAACTGATCCCAAAATGGCAACCAGTCTAGCTTTCCAGTCTCTTCTAGTATTACCCAAAATGGCCTTCCTCCACAGATCCCTTCCTAGCTTATTTCTATTTTCTTTGAATCAAACTCTAGCCAAACTACAGCACTTTGGGGCTACACCCATTTGTACACAAAGTGCACACCATGGATCTACCACTCTCCTTTGTCAGGTATATAAACAAGGGTACATAAGCCAGGGGAGCTTGCACTTTTAGGGGAGACACAGAACAGGATCCAAAATGGAGGGAGAACAAACGAGGCATTTGTGGCTGTCAGTTCAGCAGCAAGCCTCACAAGTACAACAGCACACCAGGCCCCCATTACTCGAGGCTTTCCTCAGGTACAGCCTGTGCAGCAAAAGACCAAGAGCTACCTTTGCTCTTCAAAGATCTTTCATTCCTGTTTCTCACCAGGTCTCCACAGTCATTCTCCTAGACTGTTAATTCTCAACTTTCCAGATTCCCTTTTTTAAAATCCTCTGCTCTCTCACCACTAGTTCTTCTGCCATCTTTATTTCTCCCAACCTCTCCCAGGTTTTGGCAGGGCCTGTTAGTCCCATTGACCATCCAGAAGGTCTAATCTGATGCTCAACTATCATATAACGTGCACCGAAACGTTTGTATCTTGCAAAACATGGCTTTTCAACATTCGTTTCAGATGGTTTCTAAAAGAGGAACAAACCATTTTCCCTCTCTGTACATGAAGCCATTACTACTGTCTTTTCTATCCATTTATTTAACAAGTCACATGCAATGGATGTAATTGTATTTTACATGAGTGGGAGACCAAAATTTTATACTGTATTCATTTTTTTGTTTTGCAGCTCAGTTAAGGTGAAAGACAAAATACAAAGAGAGCTTATCACAGTTCAGTCTGCAGTTTGTTTGTTTTTACATTTTGGAAAAATTTGGGGATACAACTTACTGAAGAAAGTTTCAAATTTGTTACTCTTCATGTACAGTATTTCTCATTAATTGCCACACTGAACCAAGGAAGTTCCCCCCCCCCAAAAAAAGAGTTATTTCCGCTGTACTACTGTCACACATTCCAAGTTTCTGAATGACTTTTCATGCATAGGGATCCATGTGGCTATTTCCAAGCACATATAATTTTGTTTGCAAATAATACCATCTTCCAAAATTATGCGATATCTTGCCAATTTTCATCATTACTGCTTCCCTTCCAGCTTCCACACGTCACATGCAATTTGCAAGTTAAATTAACAATTCTGGTAGGCAAGTATCTGAATTTAATAGAAGCCACACTTCTAGCCACAGAGTAACTTAACAGGGGACTCATCAACACTTCAACACTTGGAAGGAAAGATTCCAGAAGAGCAAACAGTCTACTCCACAAAAGTTACAGCAGCAACTCTCAGCAGGATAGGCTGTTATTTAAAAGATTAATATTCATATCTCTAGACTATGGAGTTATAATTTTGGAGGCTTTTTGTCCTCTGATGTACTCTCAATTTCTCTGTTGACTCTTATGTATTTTTGGTGTTCCATGGAAATAACGCACACATACCGGTAATTGCCACTTCATGTGGAGACTATTAACTTCTCTTATCACAAAAACTTTTCCTATTTGATGACGCATTATTACTGTTAGCACACCACAGAAATTATTCATAGCGATACTTTGGTTTACAAGCATAATTGATGCAGAAGCATGCTTGTAATTCAAAATGCTTGTATATCAAAGCAAATTTTCCCATAAGAAATAATGGAAACTGAAACCATTTGTTCCACAACCCAAAAATATTCATGTAAAATTTACTACAATACTGTAATATAATACAAAATGATAAACAAAATATAAAGAAAAATAAAATTAACATGCACTTACAGCACAGTCCTAACCATCTCGACTAAATCACTTTGTTTTTACATTACCCACTTGCAGCTTTTGTTCCCAGGTGCACTAAACAAGTGCAAATGTTGAACAGCTGACAGAAATTCAACTGATAAAGTTGGGGGATGCCTTACTGCTTGAATTTCTGGCTGCCATGCAACTTTTACAGGAAAAAGGACCATTCCAGAAGAGAAAGTAACATTAATTCCACTAGCCCTTACAAGACCACAACTGGCCTGTACTGTATATGGCAACCGTATTCCAGGTTATGAAGTCAGAACTTGTCTTTTGCCCCTTTAGATGTCTGTCAGGCAGATGAGCCATAGCTGCAGTTTATCCCACATCTATTGGAGTGATAAGAAAAACTACATTGCTGAATAATTTCTGTTTCCGAGCTTCTGAAAAGGGAAGCCCCATCTTTTCTTTGTGATGTGGTCTCCTATGATGAATTTGCATAAAAACGATGGAAACTCTAGTGGCTCTGTAACAGTTTGTTCCACTTTTAAAAGTGATTTAAATCACTTTGCCAATCACTTTCTTAAACAGTTCCCTGCTCCCAGGCTCTGAACCATTAAGGAAGCCATTTTATACCCCTAAGCTTGATTATACTATCTACAGCTATTACATTCAGCATTCAATGCCAGCCAACTAAGATTATGCCCTGCAGAGTACTTGGGATACAGAATAACACAGCAGAAGCATAATCCTGCTTCCTGCAAGAGAAAAACATTTCCAAAAAACTGGAATTGCAAATGCAATTATTATCAGACTATTGCTGCAGTTGCTCTTTATGGTTCAAGGAAGATCCCCCGAAGACCAAATTTCTAATATCCTGAGGGACAATAACAAAAGCAGGGGAAAGTCAGGTGTAGGCACCTTTAAGTCTCAGAATAAAGAGAAGAGCAGTCCTTGCCTCCACTTCTGTCATTAGTTCTTTGGACTGCCAGATTTTTGGGACGCAACATCCTATCAAGTTCAAGCAGCATAAAATTGGTGCAGCCAGTCCAAACAGAAATGGAGTCCCCAAGGAGGTGACATACAGTCTCAATAAAGCCTTTATGACACAAGGCAGAAAATAACTTTATCGCACTCTGACTGGCAGGGAATCCAACTTTCTTGGCTAACTTTACTTCAGCAGAAGCAACATCAACTTCAACAAAGCTGCCAAACTGTACAGCAGGCAGCTCACCAAAAGAGTTGAGCAAGATTTCCTGGTTTGAGCTCTCAAAACAGAATACAGATCCAGCCTTGTTATACATGAATTATTTATACACGGATTTGAATCAACACAAATGGCCACTGTAAATCACAGTTATAAAAACTGCTTTTCTACTGTTGTAGAGAGGCAGACATACAAGCAATCATTCCATTCTTTAAGCCCAGAATCAAACCCCTGCAGATATTAAGGCACAATCTCATTCCATTAGGTACAATGGAGGCAAAGGAAAAATTGAATTGTGTCTTTAAACCATTTTTCCATTTTTTTTGTTATATACAATTTTTTTATCCATGGGAGGTTCCGGAACATAACTCTAGTGGATAAATAGGGACACCTGTATCATCTGTTTTACCAGATTCCCAGCCCAAACTTCATCCTTTAAGCTAATCCTTCATCCTTCCCCAACTTTCCCTGCACTGCAGCAGCGCTGGATCCTCCTACCACAAGGTTAGCTTGCATGTTCAGCCTACCAGAGGTCCTCCTTCCTCCATGCTCAACAGCTTTGCCCGCCACTACAGTGACGCCTTGGTTTTCAGCAGCTCTAGAACATGGCAGCCACATATCAGTCTCCAGTGCCTTCAGCAGTCCCCATTCTAGCGATCCTTAGAAGACCACGTGCCCAAATATCAGTTAGTCAACAAGTCAGTCAGCAGCTTCAATAGTCCATCTGCCAGTCCACTAAACCATCAGTTCTCTCTCCTCCAAGCTCCTTCCTTCCAAACCACCACTCTTTTCCTTTCTCCAGGTGCTAGTTTGATCTGCTAATGATCTTGTTGACTCTAGTGGCTGCAGCTCTGCAGCCCATAGATTTCCTGCCTGATCTTCCCTCCCAGAGCAAGTGGCCACTGTTGACACCACATCCTATCTCATTGAGAGATCTTGCACATTTCCATACATTGCCAAAGGGCTACATTCATTATGCAGAAAGTATATTTTAGTCTCTTGGTTTCCATTTACTTTCCTTAAAACAGCACATGGGATGCTGCAAAACTACAGAAGGGGGTTAAATTGTTTGGATGTGGAAAAAAACTTTGCATGCCTTTCATGAAAATTTTTCTTTTCCATTTATAATGTCAAGGGAGCACAATCCTGACCAGAACTATGACAGTGTAAAGGGTTTATAGCAGAATTTTTGAGGCATGGGCTGCAATCCTTAACATACTTTCCTGGGAGTAAGTCCCATTGAATATAATGGAACTTACTTCTGAGTAGACAGCCTCAGAATTGCACCCTTAGTGAAAGAAAACATTATAGATGGTGGTTTGTCTACAGATGTCATTTTACAAACGCTAAACACAACTGTTATTATTTCTGTATTATCTTCTGTCTTACTATAGACAACATCATTGCCCAGGGGAACTTGCCAAATCTTTGGGGAGACTCCTTTCATGTATCACAGGGCAGTTATTGACTAGCAGTTGGCAAGATACTACCTCCATGTTCAGAAGCAATGTCCTACTGCAAGCCAGTTTTGGGGAGAGGGGAGTAAGCAAGAGAGTGCTATCTACCCACATCTCTGGATTCTTAGAGGAATCAGGTTGGACATTTAAGGCAACAGAATGGGACTTTAGTTGGATTCAGCAAGGTCTTTTTAGTAAGCGGAAGGTAGTGGTGAACAACAGCAATATTCACATTCCAATGGGAATTGTGCATGAATTGTTCTTATCTGATGATGACACTAACAGGACAATGTGTCACTGAAGCAGAGACATTGTTCTCATTAAGTTGAGGCATTATAAAGAGGTTTTTATAAATGCATGCCTAGCAGCTAAGGGACTGAGCAACAAATCAGGGCTTGCCTACTTCCAATGTCACCTCTGCCACAAATTCACTAGACAAACCTAAGGACATCATTTCTGAAACTGTGCACTGGAAGTGCCTTGGGATGTCACAAGATCCTTGCCGGGACATCATGGCATGTCCATAACCCAGCACTACACTGCTCCAAACACAGATTGGAAGCACAGCACAGCAGGAATAGCTTCAGCACACTTGCTTCGTTCCAGAACTTTTGCCTTTTTACTTTTCCCTGGGAGTTCCTTAAACTGTCAGAGTTTCTTACTTGAAGACTACTCTTTTTCATGTCCCTAACCACCATCCTCTACTTGCCCATTGGACCTCTTAAGTTCTAGCCATTGGTGCCCATGGGGTGTTGGTGCCCATGAGAGGATGGCATGCATGTTGTGTTTGTATGCATGGGATGATACTGTGAATGGGGGGATGGTGAGCATGGGGGATGGGTGTGCACGGGAAGTTGGTGCACATGAGGAATGGTGTACATGGCAAGTTGGTGCGCATGGGGGGATGGTGCACATGAGAGCATTGCGCATGGGGGATGGTGCGCCTGGAAGGGTACTGCACATGGGGATGGGTGTGCATGGAGGGATGGGTGTGCTTGGGAAGGTATTGTACATGGGGGTTGGATGCGCATGGGAGGGTATTGTGCATGGGAGGTTGATACACAGTGGGGGATGTTGATGAGCATGGGGGGCTGGTGCACATGGGAGGGTATTGCACATGGAGATTGATACGCATGGGGATGATACACAGTGAGGGAATGTTGATGTGCATGGGGGAATGATGCGCAGTGGGGGAATGGCTTATGGGGGAAATTTTACTCCAACACGGGTACGTTTTCACTACTACTTTATAAATCATTTATATCATTTGATTAAGCATTAATGTTTCTCAAATCATGTATATTTTAACTTAACTAAATATCTGGTGTTGGAACCAGCTGGGGAAAACATACTGAAAGAAATTAGAACATGATAATTCCAGTGCACACCACTGTTATTACGCTAACCCTCAATTAGAAAAAAGCATTTTGATTTCTGCAGTATTAGAAGGTATTTTGAGAAATAAGTTTTGTCACAGCAACTGCTCTTCCTGTTATTTTTCCACTGTGCTCTAGTGACCTCCAGTGTCTGATTTTAGAAGGCATTTTGAAGCCCAAAGCATCCTGATTTCATCATCCAGCTTCCAGTTATTGACACTTCTATTAAAACAAAAACAAAAAACAAGAGAGATTTTAATATTCTTGGCATTTTAAACTGATTGCATTCTAATTGAGTGATGTGGAGCATTCATTTTTCTGCTGTTGGATCTAATTGCTACATGCCCTCAAAAGTAGAAAATTAGATATAAAATACACAAATGTGACAGAGCAAAGCAGTTTAAGTGACATATGGGAGGGGAGTCAAGGGAAAAAATGTTAAACTACAGTGTCTCTTATGTGAAGATGTGCAGAAGAATTTACTCCCAAAATGAAAATGGCATTAGCTATGGAGAAGCAAGCAAATTATCTGCTTGCAATCTTATAAAAGAAACAAATGGTATGATCCAATCAATGATCACTTTTTAGACCCCTAATTTCAATGGTAAATACCATAACACACACCTATTCCACTTGAAATAAAGGGGAAAATGCTTAACTTTGCCTGGATCATAAGGTAAAAGTGTCCTGTGCAGGTTCTCCCTTAAGGGCACCCAAAGCAGCTGCCTCTAACTCAGGGGTCCTCAAACTCCGGCCCGCGGGCTGGATCAGGCCCGCCAGGGTCTCGATCAGGCCCACCGGCTTTTTGGGGGGCTTGGGGGTGCTTTGTGGGAACCGGGGGGCAGTTCAAGACTGCCGCGGCGAAGATCCACCAGTCGCGGCAGCCCTGTGCAAAAGGAGAGAGCCCCTCGGGGCTCCAGAATTTGGGCAGCTTCAGAATTTGGGCAGCTTCAAGCCCAAAAGAATTTGGGCAGTCCTTTAAATTTTTTTTAAAACGTTACGCAAGCAGCTGGAGCTGCGTGTGCACTTCATCTGCCCCAGGGGTTCCGGCTGGTGCATGCGCCTCCTGCCGCTCTCTGACGGCTGCCCCAGCCAGCAGGGGCTTCAGGCTGTTGCGCTCACCTCCTGCAGCCCCAGCAGCCAGGGGCTTACTTCTGAGTAGATATGGTTAGGATTGTGCTCTTAGTCTCCAAAATCAGGGTGCATATTAGATTTGATCATTAGAATAGAATAAATTTTGATTATATTTTGATTGTAAGTATATGGTGCGCATTATATTTGAGTAAATACTCAATTCATTTGATGTCCATGTTCCACTTGACACTGCATATATTTTAAGAAAAAAGATCATTTTTTAAAACTGTTCTACTCTTCATTTTTTTTAGTCTAAAACCAGTATTCTGAACTGGGTCTTAGCCATCAGTACCTTAAGTACATATATACACCTTTCTCCCTCACATGTCAAATGGGTCATTAATAAACCTACCTGCTCTTGATACCATATAAATTAGAGCCTGGAAATACATTATGGGGACACATGGCTACACACCAACTCACAAGCAGGAAAACTCAGGACATGAGCTACCAGGAATGGTGAAAGAAGCATAGCTTGATTTGAGTAGCAATCATGTATCCTACATGATCCTATACAGGATCCTATACAGTGATGCCTCACGTAACAATTTTAATTCGTTATGGAGGCATGTTTGTTACATGAAACGTTCTTTTACATGAAGCGGATTTTCCCATAGGAAATAATGGAAACTCAGACGATTTGTTCCACAACCCCAAAAATATTCATATAAAAATATTAACTGGATGTAAAAATGATGACAGAACACTGGGATTGAATTCAAAACATGCATTCAATGTGCATCTTATGAAGTCTACTTAGGCTGCAGTCCTAAAGACACTTTCCTGGGAGTAAGGCCCATTTAACACAATGGGGCTTACTTCTGGGTAGACATGGTTAGGAGGCTGCAATCCAAAACACCTTCGAAGTGTCTCCCCACTTTTTCCTTCTCTCCATCCTGAGCCTCTCTCTCCCCTGCTCCCTTCTGGCTGGCCCTGAGCTGCTTCCCTCTTCTCCACTGCTCTTCTCTCCCTATGCCCAGCGGACGCCCGGCCACAGGAGGAACAGCATGGAAGTGTTGCTCTCACTATGGGCAGGTGCGCTGCTAGGCAGCCCTGACACTTTTTAAACAGGATGCCGGCCAGCGCGTCTGCCCCAACTGCCAACGAATGTGTTCTTTACATGAAGCACAGTTTGTTACGTGAAGCAGAATCCTAGAGAAATTTTTGTTTGTTACGTGAAACATACTTTACATGAGGTGTTCTTTACGTGAGGCGCCACTGTACATGCATCCTATAACATACTCAAGTTGCATGTTGTGGAAGAATACCCTATTACAGAGAATTGATGGATTAATTTAGGAAGACCATTCTTGTGATCTTATGTTCCTACAGATATTTTCTATATTCTGCAGATCTATAGTTTAACTGAGGCCTCACAAAGCATGGTAACTCATCTGACAAAGTAGAGTTGGAGGTTTTCTGAGGATAAGCTGCCCTAGCCACAAAGGTCAGTGCAAGAAAACCAAAGCTTAGAACATTGGCCAAAAAATTGGTTTAGAATTATGTTTTCTTCGTATTGAACCTCATTTGGAAAATATACCAAATAAATGAATGCTAGTGAATAATAATTATTATGCAGGAAATACAGTACAGGTATTTATATTCTACCTTTCTGGCCACTGGATTTGTTGTTTAACTTTATTCAAAGTGGTTTACATGAGCAGGCACTGAAAGGGTTTTACAACAGAGCTGGTCTATCTTTCAAGAACACTGCTCTAGATGGATCTTTTTTGTCTTGATCATTTTCCTGGCCATGTGTCTTTTTTGCGCCTGGAGCGTAAGACATGGTTTCTTACTGCTCTCTCAGCCAAACAGCTTCAAGGTCTCATCATACAGCTTCTGGTGTTTTTGAACTGGTGACCTTCACTTCTAATCTTTGGACTTAACAACAACTCTACCCTCTAGAAAGACCTTCTGCCCATTGGCAGAAATGGCATCATTAAAATACACGTGTACATCAGTTTTTAGTGTCCCATTTTAATTGGCTGTAATGCCAAAATTAGTGACACAAGCAAAATACATACAACAGCAATTTTATTCTCTCAACTTTATTCAACCAGAATTCAGCGTGCTGAAGAACTGCTATGACCTCCAATTGACAAGGTAACATTTTGCTGCAGAGATGGAAATGAAACAGTGTCATGATCCAGTTGGTCCCACAGCAGGAACCAGAAATTAAAAGGAGACAAATGATGTCATGTGCAATTTCATCTGAACATATGAAAAAGTCCACAATCCTATGCACTCTTATCTGAAAATCTCACTGAATAAAGTGAGATTTCTTCTAATCATGAATAGAACTGGGCTGTAAAAATATTAGGATGCTGAATTAATTGGTATTATGACTCACAGCTACATTGAGTAATTTTATCTGTCTTTTTTATTTTTTAAAAAAATCTGTATATCCAATGTGAACTCTTTTACAATCATCTGTTAGTCATAAAACATTTTATACACTATATTTACAAATCAAACTTTTAAAAATTTATTTCTACTATACAGGAAAATAATTTAGGATCTCATAAAAAAGATGGATTGCTGAATTTTTATGCACAGTATGTTTTCAATAACAGAATATTCTGGCAGAGATAAGAATTCTTATAGGATCTACTGTTGATCCTATAAGATCAGTTTAGATCAATTCTTAAAGGATCAATTTATTTTTATACCAAGCATGTAAGTGGCATAACAATGTAACAGAAAGGCAACATTCATATGGTGCCACTTTAGAAAATCAGAACTTCAATTAATTCACATGATGCTTCAGATTTGACCTAACTTTAATTACAATGCTTTAGCATATATCCATTGTCCTAAGGTTGATGGGGAAAATCCAGTAAAGTTTCAGAAGAATATAACTGCCTAATTGGTAAACTTCCTAAATTACAGAACATTTACAAATTCTTAGTGTACAAATAGTGCAAAATAAAACACATATTTTCATTGTTCAGTTGTCCAATGCTACCCCATGTCACAGTTATACATGATATTGCGTCCAGAAGAACCGGACTACTCAAGCCAATTTACATGCAAAGATCAAACAGAGCAGCTTATTCAAACTTTTAAAACAGGCTGGGGTGGTCAAATAGCATCTTTCTAGATGTTCTGTATAAGTACAATATCACATCAATATATTTACAAATATACCTGTATACAAGT
Source organism: Cryptoblepharus egeriae (assembly GCA_030015325.1). Classification (NCBI taxonomy): domain Eukaryota; kingdom Metazoa; phylum Chordata; class Lepidosauria; order Squamata; family Scincidae; genus Cryptoblepharus; species Cryptoblepharus egeriae. Next base: position 66,991,699 of record JAREYC010000002.1, on the reverse strand, counting down.
AATGCTCTCAGCTGAAATTTGGAAGAACAGAGACACCGAGGTACCTCCTTATCTCTTCAAAATTGCTCTTTAAATTTCCCCATATTCCAAAAGCAAGATGGAGATTAGCCAATAGTACAATTTAAAGAGAAGGAAGCCTTGGAAAAGTCGGGGCAGTTTTGCTTTGAACTCTTGTCAGATTTTGAGGACTCAGAATTTAAAAGTGCGCTTAAGATATTCTGAAGTGGGAGCTTTTGAAAGAAGACTGCAAAACATCATCTGGGTGCACATACGGAACACGTAAACACATGAAGTCTTTTGAATAGAGCTGTTAGTTTTAGGTTTACATCTTAGATTTGTGGAAAGTCACTTTATATAGGTTAAACAGGCCAGTCTTTGGAACACTAAAATGTTGGATCTATAGTTGCCAAGCAATTTCAGAGTATTTGCAGAATTAGGCCATCATGTTTTTAGATGTAACTAAAGCAGCCTTCCAAAGATAATTATAAAAGGGATTGAGGGGACAACCAACCTAGTTACCAATACAAGATGTGTTTTTGTCTGACATTTAACTTGAGCTCAAAATTACGTTTATTGAGAGTCAAGAGAGAAAAGCATGTCTTTGTGCTAAACAAATGTCAAACACAAACCTATGTAGGCAATAATTCATTTCAATAGAATCTTTTAGATATCCAGCAATTTATGAAGCTAGCAATTCCCCTAATGAATTAACATCAAGTCCTGCAACATCAACTCTGTTAAATAAACTCGAGAGAAACAAAAGGATTATTCCTCAGTTTTTTCATAAAAATATACAAGCCAGCATACACAAATGGCTGATGAGAACTGGGTCCATGGTGTAAGGATTAGACACTAATCATAATACCACCAAAGAAAAGGAGATCCAAGTACTCTTTAGAATTATCTTACAAAAATAGCTACAATAAAATTGGTTAGCTCTAACGCTGTCAAGCCCTATAAAAAGGCAATCTTTGAAAGGATCTGGCTCAGATGCTCAGAATCGGCACAGTACAAATATTAAAAATGCACACCCAATGTAAGATATTCAGAAAGCGGTTTAGGGGGCTACTACAGCTGGTTTGTTGTGTAGCGATTATTAATATTGCATAGCTGAAAAATGAGGTCACTTAACTTGCATTAACCCTGCAAGTTTACACTTGGAAGGAGTGACATAAACCATTTGCTAGAGATAAGTGGTTCTCAGCTGAGAACAAAGCCATTAAGATGGGACCTGTTTATATACACCCAATACAGGGTTTTTTCCGCAGATGTTATTTGAAAATATGAGTGCTATCTGGGCACAAGAGCAAAATCTCTTGATGCAAACTGGCTCAAATTATCAAAGCTGAGTCATTCCTAGAGCACAGGCCTGGTTAGCTCAAAAATACATTGCCTAGCATAGCTTTGGTGGTAAAGAACAGAGTTCACATTTTCAGTTTACATGCATTTATGACATCTCTACTACTGAATGAGGAAAAGCCAACATCTTAGTTTTTAAATGAATTCCAATTACTAGGGCCTGTGCCAGGTTTCTCTCCCTAAGGCTTTGGGGCAAATCCCTGGACTGGTGCTCCTTGATAGTGATTTGGGCACTACCACTGCCACCTATACTAAAAGGTTCAAGCATCAGAAGGGCCACACCTGCCAAGGGAACCATCTCAGGGGTGGGAGAATATAATATTTAATGGCCTTGATGCATCCTGTCTGTATCTAGATTTACATGAGCAGAACCATGTAGAAAGGGATTCTGGCTTTCTTCACTCCCACAGAACTCCAAGTCCTCCCCAAAGCATATGTGCCAGTACCAGAAGCTGCAGTGGGAGGGGGAAATATCCAGATAACAAGCAAAGTTTGTTTCTGTATAAGGTAACTTAGCTTCTAGAAATTCCTTAGCTCCACTGCAGCCTCCCTTCACATCACATCCCATATTGTTTAAGGATAATTTAGGGCTGCACTGGAGAAAAGTAGGCTGGAAAGATCCTTTCTGAAAGTGAATCAAAGCTAATAAAAGTTTAGATACAAAATTGTTATATTCTCCACATGGAATTTCCACATGGAAAGCATTTTCCATTTGTTGAGTGGTTCTCACACGTAACAGCAAGATATAGATTGGCTTACTACAAGGATTATGATCTTCAGTAGAGAATCTTCACATTGTTCACAAGTATTTCTAGCAACAGGGTGAATGTCCCACATGAGAGTTCTACTGAATGACCCTGGACATTAACTAGCACATGAACAGTGGAGGCTGTTCTGCAGTAGCCTTTACACAGGATGTATAATGCCTAAACTAGATCCAGGAAGCAAAATTTTAGTGGCAGATGACACCAGAACAAAATACAGTAAGCACTTGTAGAAATTGTCACATCTGACTAAAAATATAGATGTGATGAGATGTGATGATATAGATAACCCTGTTTACTTATATTTTAGAGGCAACTGTAACATCTACATATGCATTCTTCAAGTGTATCTGTGCCAGGCAACAAAAGGTATTCTAGCATGCAGCACTGAGACATCAAATGAGACATCTGTATTTTTAAAATCTAATCTGAATGAAAGCCCTTGTTAAGTCTTTCTTTCGTATCACTTGTTGAAAGCAATTTCAGTTGCATTTTGTGCTTCGTTGCTGATGTGACAAAAGTTTGGCAGCAAACATTTCAATGTTATGGCTCTCTTGAACCTTTAACAACTGTGAGCTGCTGAGGAAGGAATTAGTCATGAAATTCCCTCCTATACAATTGTCAAAAGCCAAGGAACCCTATTGTTGAAAGATTGGCCACCCCCATGTTAAGTGATCAAAACTGAATGAAAAATAAGTTAAATGCTTAAAAAATAAAAAACAGCCTCCATGGAAAGGGGCTGGGAAGGAAAGGGTAAAATATTTTACCTGTTTTTCCTCTTAGATTTTGTTTGAAGTATATATGCCAGGAGTTGTAAGTTAACAAGAATTTCCAAAAACAAACTGAAAATCAGTTTGATGAAGCTTTAGAACACAAACATTTCTAAAAGGTTTTCAGGTGCATCAAACCATTCAGTTAGATGTGGGTTTTATCTCCAAAAATCACTTCTTTTCAGAATTAATGTTTAGAACTTCAAGTAACTTCTTCACACACACGCACACACATATATAACACAAACATGGAAAAGATTTGAAAGGGCAGCAATTTTTGCAACAGTTGGAAGAACGAAACATCCATATGATGGAAGCATTAAACACTCAAGTTTTTGGACAATTTATGGTGTCTGACCAAATGCATGAAAGATTCAGGCATGGGTAAACCCTGTCACTTTTGAGAAAAACTTAACATAGGTCTACTGAGTTTATTTTTCCAGATAATCTACAAGTTGTTCATTCACTTGAATAGAGACCTCTGGACAAATTTAAGGTCTTGTGCACAGATATCAACAGTACTTTAGGCCTCTAATCAATTGAACCTTGACGAAATCCAAAACCATCATTAAATTCCATGCATTTTTGGAATGGTATGGCAACTAGAATGGCTAATTTCAAAGTGTAAACTTTTAGGATATCTAAATGCTCTAACAAAACACATGGGATCATGTTTTTTGAACTGGCAGCAAAACACATGGATTCGTGCACAATAATGTCCCTTTTCCTAAAAACTGCACTTCAGTGGGATTACTAGTCTTTGGGTGGTTGATGTATTTCATTTCCCAAGCATTGCCTAGCTCATCTGATCCCATACACAAATAGATATGGTAAATGCAGTTCTATGACTAGGCAAAAAGTCACAAAACTCCAGTGCCCTAAGATACAGTTACAGTAGTCAACTAGTATATGCACACAGGACAGATACAATATACCATATTAGCCAGGGCTACTTCTTCTGGCCTGTTTTTAGGCCAAATTCTTATGACATTATTATTTCAAAAGTTTCAGTCTCAGTATGTCTAGCAGGTATAATGACAGGACTGCTTCATAAAATGTATGGCATGTACACAACTTCAGTAGTGAAATATTCCCAATACAGTTTCTCCCAAGCACATGCTACAGAGAAACAAACCATCTCCATTAACTTAAGAAGGGTCTAGCTGTACATAAAACAGCATATTGTGCCAAGGAAAACAAGCAACATTCTTTTTTCTGGAGCATGTTCACAGCAGGATTTTCACAAGCTGCACTGGCCGTCACCGAGTAGTGGTGGATCATCTCAGCATATACTTTTCATGCCAACAGTGCAACATCAGTGCAGTGAACAGAAGTCAGTTATCTCCACAAACCCATAAGGTAGATGGACATAACTTCTCATCCTTGCATTCACTTGAACATGTGTCACAATGGTTTATGGATCACAGCTACACCTGCAGGGGAAGAGAGTAAATGCACATTCAGTTCATTTTATCCAAAAAGAATTTGGGAACAACCTCTCATCTGCCATGTAACTAACAATGTCCAAGATCCTAAGACTTGAGCAGAGCAGAATCAGCAGGCATGAATTCAACAGATGCATGAATTCAACAGATGCATTTTTGCCACCAAGAACTTATGTGTAAAACACATTTTAGTTCTCTGGAGAAAGGAAAAGGGGGCATTATTAATGACTGGGTTTGCCCCATCCCCTGAATGAGACAGGGCTGGACAAAGTCTTATCTCCTTCTTGGCATGGGGCAGCCCCTCCCAGGCCAGCTCTGACTCCCTAAGTATAAGGGCCATATCTTGCTGTGCTTCTCAGAGCACGGCTAGTCTCCTTTTTTCTTCCAGCATCTTTTTTCTCTGCTTGTTTCTGCTGATCTCTCTCTCCTCCTGGTTCTTCTTCCTATCCTTCTGGACAGCTGGACTTGGGACCAGGAAAGATTGCCTGCCCCCAGCAGCAACCGCAGGCCTCTGGCCTTTCCTCCATCGGGTGCCCGTTGCAGATCACCCCCATGAACCGCAGCACACCCATTGCTTTAGGCATGCGCCTTGAGGCTGGCAGAAGCACAGCTTTGAGCAGGGCTAGCTCAGAGCCTCCTTTCTTGGGACTTGGGACCAGAGGACTGCCTGTGCCCACCAGAAGCCACCTGTCCGCCAGGGGCCAGGCACCCTAACCTCGGGGACAAGGGGCCTACTATGGAACACCCAGTTCCCTGAAGGACAACTGCTGTCATGCACAAATGGTGAGGTGTCACTGTGCGTGCAGTCAGGCCAGCCTGGGGCAGTGGTTCAAACTCACGCCCACCCCCAACACCACCACCTTGGTTAACACCTCCCGCCCAACTCCTGTCTTGGGGCCTGACCTATTCCCAACTTAGCTGTGGCAGCCATATTGTGAGCCTTCACCACTGGTTGCTGTGGGTTTTCCCTTGGGCCTGGTGGCCTTTACAGGGGGAGAACGTCTCAGGTTTCTGAGTTTTATTAAAACAGGGTATGAAAAAGTGTTTAACATTAAGAGGAATAATGTGGTGAATCTTCCTCTGGCGCACTGCCTTGACAGTGGGGACATAGAATATTTTGGAGAGGTGCTTTCATGACAGGAGTGTATTACTTGTCCTCAAGTCTGTCCAGCAGTGACCAGCAGCAAGGGCAACGATGGTGCAGACATGTGCAAAGCTCCACATGTCTTCATGCCTCATAGCCCAAGTGAAAGAGCTGGTAGACCTCCTTTTTACCCACACTTCAAACTCTCATCATTGGGAGCAGGATAGGTACCTTTAAATTGCAGCACTCATCCTGCCCAACACTCACAAGCTTCAGAAATTAATCTCACTTCTCTGAGGTAAAACTATCGGGTGCCACTTTCCTTTTGCGCGCCTTGTCATGGACTAGTGAGCGCAAAGGGAAAAAAACTCCCCTATTCTACTTCAGGTAAGTGAATGGTTATGGCCTCAGATAATTCTGCAGGCTCAGCCTCAAATACTTCAGGGAAGGGCTAAATTTGGCTTCTCAGTCTACTTTCTGGGGAATCTCCAATTTCTCTAGGCAGAACCCCGTCCTGAGAGAAACCTTCTGGAAAAAGCTGTCTGGAAAAAGCTGTGACAGAAAGATTATGCCCTGCAGCAGAGCCTCCACAGGAGCCTTGGTCACTGGGTTCTTGAGTTAAGAGAACTATAAGGCCTCTGTTGCCTTTTCCATATTCCTCACTCACTCTCCAGCCCATACTCAAATGACTAGTTATACTTTCAGCTGTTTCATTTCCAAAATCTCTTGGTGCTGGAAGGCACTTTGCTTTTTCTGTATTAGTCTGTTGCTTTGGTTGCTGTTCTTCCCAGTTTGCTTTCTGCAGATACTTTCACTGAGTGTTCTACAAGGGATGAACAATGTTGGCTAGTTGCGAGTTATGGGTTCCAGCCTGGGAGGGGCTGACCCGTGCCAGGAAGGAGACAAACTTCATCTGGCCCTGCCATTCAAGGGGCCGGTGAAACCCAGTCATTACCCTTTTCCCTCCTCCAAGAAAAGGACATTTACAGGTATGGAAAATTTCTGCCATTCCTGACATAGGATCATTTCATGAAAGAAGTTTCATCAACAAGATTTGTTATAAAATAGAATTGCAACTCTGCCACAAGTCATAACAAATTTGAAATCCATTTCACAATAAGGAGTAATTTAGTCCACCACTCTGTTCTTACATTGGTTTTTTGCTTACCTGCATAACTTCTTCCAGTGCTCATATTGGTTGGTAATAATGTCCATTTATCAGTGACAGGATTATAGTATTCTACAGATGCCAAATTGCAAGAACCATCATCTCCTCCAACTACATAGAGAAGTCCATTCACAGAACACACACCTAAGAATTAAAAAGTGGTCTATTAATCTAGTATTCAGCTGGATGCACAAAAAGAACTTCAGACTACCCCAAACTCTCTATTCACATTAGAATGTCTGCTAAACAATGTAGTGAACCTTCAAATTGTTCTTAAGGTGAGATGGATGGGTGATAGAAGGGTTTAGGGTTTACCTACTTTAGAAATCTGGAAATTTGTCCAAGATTTGGACCGGGGGATACTAGGAACTATAAAATCAGCCTAGTTCTCCCCATGTGAATCCTCTGATAACTTCGTTTAGCAGTCACAGGTTCACCCACCTTAGGAAGTTTGTAGGGAAGAGGGAGAATGTGTGACAGGACCTTTTTGCCTTGAATTACATAACTTTACTCCTGAGGCATACCTATGACTCAAGACATTTGGACAAGAGGTTTTTTTGGTGAATTTTCAGTCCCTGTTATGCTTTGATTTCCTATTTTTTTAGTTCTATTGGTTTAAACTGATAAATATGAACATGTTAAATATGAAAAAAGTTATGCTCTTAGTTTTTGTATGCTGTGTTGGCCTTTTTGAGGCTTATTTTTGAATAAAATTTCTAACTTAACCTTTTTTAATTCTACACCTTTTGTGAATATACTACTATATATTATTATATTACTAATATTACTATACAGCTCCAACCTTGGTATACATGTTTTTTAATACACTGATTTAACTCAACATGAATGGCCACTGCAAATTATAGTTTAAAAAATTGCTTTTCTACTATTCTGGAGAAGTAGTCATGCAAGCAATCATTCCATTTTTCAGCCCCAGAATCAAATCCCTGCAGATATTGAGGCACTACCTTGTTCTATTATGTGCAATGGAAAAGCAAGAAACCTGTAAGTGGGTCTTTAAAACTATTTTCCACTGTTTTCTTTATACACTGACTTTTAATCTACAGGAGGTTTCAGAACAGAACTCTAGTGGATAACAAAGGACACCTGTAGTCAAAGGTTTTTGGTATCACCATGAGAACTAGAACCACATGTTCTAAAAGAAAACAAATCCCCTTTAGAGAATGATTTCACTCAAAGAGTCCAGAATCCTTGCAGGGAATAATATAAAAGCATACAAAAGGAAGAATACAAAAGAATGCAGGGAAAATACAAAAGCATGGAATACAAAAGCATGTCTTTAATTAAAGCATGCAGATCTAAATAGCAAGATAAAATGAAAACAGTACTGGTATTACCTGCATTTCTTCTACACATATTCATATCTGCCACTTGTTTCCATGTATTTGTTCCAGGATCATAAACTTCCACGCTCTTTCTCACCAAAGGACCATCGTGTCCTCCAGTGGCATACAAATGTCCACTGAGAACACCGACACCTGCAAAGTGAAAGACAAATTCAAGCAGACCTTCAAAGCAGCACAGGTCATTCCTATTCAACAGCTTCAGACAACCACAACATAAGTTTCAACTTATTTGTTATTTTTCATTTTGAATTGATTTTTTTAGCTGTTTTAAATGTTCTTACTGTAAACTGTCTGAACTTCCTATATCTTAGGAGAGAGGTGTGATAAAACATTTTTTAAAAACCCTATTTAACAGAAATTCTCTTCTAGTCTAATCTTATCAGTCATCTCAATGCAGCAGCTCACTGGATAGACACCTGGGCCCTAAAAATGGCAGGGGAAAAAACACAGTTCATAACCTAAAACCAGCACTGGAATCCAATCTGTCTGCTTCTTGGCTAGAATTTGAGAAAGGTACTAAAACACTTTAAAGGAATTAAAACAAATTCCTTTTTGTTTTAGAGAAGGAATTAAAACAAGGAGAAGGAATTAAAACAAATTGGGCAGATCTTGCTGTGAATTATGAGACTGAATTTGTTAAGCAGACTAAACACATCTACACAGGAAAAAAAGCTGCATCTTAAACTAAATACCTGCACCACTGCGCCGGGTACTCATATCCGACACGTAGGTCCACTCATTTGTAGCTGGATTATACTGTTCCACAGTACTGAGGCACTGACGTGAAGCTCCATCATAACCACCAACAGCATAGAGTTTACCTTTAAGAAATTAGCACGCACCATCACACCACAGTAAGACTAATTAGAAATGGATGAGTGTGGAGAAGCAATATTGATTTTACAACCAATGTCTCCTTGGCATTGATTTATATTACAAAATTCATACAATGTTGTTATGAGAGCCCAGGACAAGATTAATATATAACATATTATAATAGAAAATTATTTGTAATATGCTTGATCTGATCCTAATCAATACGAAAAAGCTTGAGGCCCAGATCAATAAAAGAGCTGAGAAGACTTCGCCAAATGATCTCTTAGGACAGTCTGGCTAACAGGCTTTGTTGTTTCCATTTTTGCTTTGAGAAGGAAAAGCATTTCTATCCAATCCATGTCTTTTTCAGACTTTATTACGTCTAATGACTGTCAGACTTGGAATAACGAGTTCAGTTTTAGGCACTACATTTTGAGGATACTAATAAGCTGGAGTTGGTTCAGAAGAGAGCAATAAAAAAGATTGTGCAACTTCTGCAGATCATGTTCTATGAGGGACAGTTAAAAGGGCCTGGTAGGTTTATACTAAAGAAGAAAGACAAAAGGGGAGAGATGTATTCCATCTTCACTTATCTGAAGGGCTGTCACACACAAGATATGGAGGATTTACTATTGCTCCCGAGGGCAGGACTCAAACCAATGAATTAAACAGAAGGGGGTACTGCAGAGATTACCACTGAAGTCCCTTCCAACTCTTAACATTCTATAATTTTTTTTGTTTGGAGAGGCATCTAATTAAAAAAATCCAAATCCATGCATTTAGGGTAAAAGTCATGGGGATGTGTTACCAAACACATATGCAATATGTATAAATGATCATGGGAGAAAGAAAAAAGGTATGTGAACCCAGACCAGATTTGTGCCATTCGTATTCAGGATTGATGCTAACGGAGCATCAGGTCCACAAGCCAGTCTTAAAACTCAACTGTATCATGATTTGCCTCTAAGCTTCCCATCTCATCCAGTACCAGGAATTTCTAAAGTGGCCACACTTTGTCTTATCAGATTCAAGCATAAAACAATTGTAATTGGGACATAAAATGATAGCAATATAAAAAAGTGTCACAGTCAGATCATCATGTCACTGAGGGCAGAATCCTAACCAATTGAGGCCAGCACAACCCACCTACTCCCCATTCCTGTGGTGGTGTGGGGAGGCTGGTGCATGTCTCTGCACACGCCTAACCCTCCCAGGAGTGGTATGGAAGTGTCCTGCAGCACTTCTGTGACACCTTCAGGACAGCATGGGACTTGTGCCAAGACTTATGCTGGCCTAATCACTGGTTAGCATTGACTGTCAAACATTGCCAAAACATAGAAGAGTGTTTCTTGCCCCTGGCTATTAGTCAGGCTAGATAATAAAGCATAAGTAATGCTTACTAGCATAGTCAGAAATATAAAAAACTAAGGGCAAAATCCAGAGCAGTTACAGGTCCACGCAGTTACATCACCCTCTAGTGTTATCTTATGGAAAGTCACCTTAACTGCTCCAGAGCAAAGGGCTTGATTTGACTTTAGGATATGGGCCGATGGCCCAATCCTACCCAATTTTCCAGCACTGATGCAAGCCATTCCAATAGGGCTTGTGTTGCCTCCTATGGGAGGAAGTCACAAACTCCCCTGCAAAGTAAGGGAACATTTCTTCCCTGATCTTAGGGTGGCAATGTGGCCCCATTAGCACTGAAATATTGGATAGGACTTGGCCTTCAGCTGGTAAAACCATGCCTCAGTGTTTATAGTACTGTGCCTACTACTGCTCCTAGCTGGAATGTATCCACACAGTTTCTACAATATTAATTTTCACTTACTGAGGGCACAATTCTAACCAGTTTAGGCCAGTACAACTCACCCATCACTCTTTCCCTCGGTGGCATGGGGAGGCCAGCATGCATCCATCTAGCAGTACAGTTCCTGCCCCCATCCTATATTGGCTTATAGCACTTTAGTGACATCCCCAGACTGGTGAAAGGGACTTTTGCACTGGCTTAACCAGAGGTTAGAATTTCATTGTGAGGTGCAATCCTAAACAAATTTAGGGCAGCACAACTCACCTATCTTTTACATGGTGGCATGGGGAGGCTGGCACAAGTCTGTGCACTGGCCTAATCCCTCCCCAAAATGGCAAAGAAGTGCCTTACGGTAGTTTTGTGACACCGCCCTCCCAATCCAGCATGGGACTTGTGGTAGCCCAACCGGGGGTTAGGATTGCACCCTGAATTTCATTTTTGCAATCTGATTTTTGAATTTAGAATTTTACACTAATAAAAACTTCATGGGTCACATGGCAGAATTCTATCCTTACCCTCCACAACTCCAACTCCAACACTGCTTCTTCTTGTGTTCATAGGAGCAACAAAAAACCACTCATTGGTTTTATAGTTGTATGCCTCCACAGATGCCAGACCTATTTGCAAAACATTAAAAAATTTATAGATTAGCAGAGTACTATGCCTTTCATGTCAAATGTGCCATCTTGTCTTAATTGCCATTTTCATGCAAATAAACAAATAAATAAAAGTAGTTTAAAACTACCCCACAGCAAGTAAGGTTTCTGTTTAGCTTATTACTAATACTGTAATAAGCCAGTTAAGCCTACAGTTGGTTAGCAGTATCCCTCCAAGTTTGTTTCTCCTATGAGTCCTCAATAACAATGAGAGATTAAAAGCTAAGCCTTTAAATAATAGCCATGAAAGGAGCGGTAACTGCATTTTTGCAAAAAGTTCTAACAGCTGTTTCTTTTTTCAAAAAACAACAATGGTGTGTGTTTTCATGAATAAGCAAATAAAAATACATTAGGCTTACAAAAATTGACAACAATTTCACTGCAAGGTGGCCTGTGAAGTATTGTATAAACCTGTTCAAAGGATAACCTTGCACTGCAAAGAAATTGCAAGTAAAATAAGGCAAGCAGCTAGAAGGAGGTTGTACAGAATGTGAAATGTTTCATGGTAAAACCTTTATTATGGTCAATAGACCAGCACAAAAGACTAAAAGCATTTTAATTACAGATATATCCTATGAGAGAGGTACACAGTAAAAGTAGAAGCATAGGAATTATAAAAATAAAAATATTTTCTCATCTCCAGGACTCTGGTGGGTCTGCGGAGAGCTCTACGGCCCTGACAATTTGTTGTCAAGAGAATCAGTTAGAAATCAACTATGATAAAACTAAAGTAATGGCTTTCGGGGAAAGAGCTAATACCTGTGTCTGGAAAATAAACGAGCATAGGATAGAACAAGTTGCACAATTTAAATATTTGGGGGTGATATTCCAAAACAATAACTCTAGAAATGCACATGGAGCTTATCTTGCCTTAAATGCCCAAAAAAGTGCAACGGCCATAATTCAATATATTAAAGCAAAAGGCGGCAACTCTATCTTAGCTGCTCTTAAACTATTCCATGCCAAAGTTTTAGCTCAGTTACGGTATGGCTCTCAGCTTGGCCCTCTATAAAATATAAAAGTGCTGGAGCGCGTCCAATCCAAATTCTTGAGGGCGATTTTAGGTGTCCCCAGAGACGTCTCCAATGCTAAGATTTGATTGGAGGCAGGGAAAATTAAAGCTGAAGCCATGACCTGGACAAGTATACTACTTTTTTTTGGCTCAGGCTGCTATTCAATTCAGAAGGCATTGTTGCTTTAATTTTAAGGGATGGTGTGCATCATGACTGGATAAAGAATATACAGAAGAAACTAGCCCAGCTGGGGCTCTCAATGTGTGATCTGCCCCTTCTGGGTCTCAAGCGGGCAAGGTCAGTCATCAAACAACGCATACGAGATACTGAATGGCAGAATGACCTGGCAAGTGTTGCAGATCCTTTTGTTAAAGCTGAGCTTAGACCACAGACCATGGTGCAATATCTGACCAATCTAGAAATATACAGTTATAGGAGGGCCTTCACTCTAGCTCGTTTTAACGTCCTACCCTCTGCTGTGGTAGAGGGACGCTATAAGAAAATCCCTTACCATGAGCGGATTTGCCCCTGTGGTCAGGATGAGATTGAAACTACAGAGCACGTTCTTTTACGTTCCACTTTTTATAAAGATCTGTGTGAAATGTTTCATGAAAACACAAAGGTTTGCAATTGGAAAGGCTGAAATTCAGTGGCAAAATCTTAACGGAGATCTGCAATCCTTGGCATTTTTAGCAACCCCTGAACCTCTGGGCTGGGCTTTTGGTGAGCATGAGAACGAACCCCTGATCTGGGTTTTTGCTCAGCAATTTACCTGTGCTTCCATCAAATCCACCAACTGCATAGAGGAGCTCATTTAACACAGCTGCCCCTAAAGTGCTGCGCCTTTCTTGCATGCTGGCTATTGATGTCCACTGGTCTTTCACGCCATCATATACATCTACCGTTCGGACTCGTAAAGAGCCATTAAAGCCTCCTACAGCGTAGACTTTGCCTGCCATGAATACCACCCCTGTTAAGAAGAAATTGGGAGAAAGAATTTAAGCAGGGTATACCTACAACATTCTGAAAAAAATTCCCATCAGATTCAAGAGGGCAACTTTGTATGGTATGGCAGCTACATGAAACACAAAGCAGTGTGATAGTAGCTCCACACTGTACCTGCAAAGTATGAATGAAGGTGAGTCTTCATGCTGGCAACACGCTTTCCTGATCACTGCTGACACCAGCATAGAGTCTTTCCACCCAAAGGGTTGATTCATGTGTAAAGCAAGTTATCAAATTATATGAGTGCTACAAGCTGCTACCACTGCTGTACAGAAGTGTTTCATATATTACACAGATAAAAAGTTCAGGGTCACAAGCGGCATATAAATACTGTAGATAGATATGTATACAAAACAACTGAGGTGCTACAGCCAATCACAGTTCATTGATGAGTTTATTTAATTTATCCAAATCAGCTGTACCTTGCTTTATAACCCTAACAAGGACCATCACAGTGAGTCACAATGGCAAATGTTAACGAAAACGGTATCTTATATGCAATTCACAAGTGTTTGATATACAGCTCTCTGTATATAAATGTGTGTTATGTTTACATTGCACACCTAAACATGTAATAAGTGAAGACATTTCCAGTGGCTGCTAAAAACAGATGAAGTGGGCTAGATGCCCTTATCAATACAGAAAGATTCATTCTAATAATCTCAGATTTATTGTTTTGTATTTTAAAGATAAAGGGTTGCCTCCTATATTTAGTTATTTCTAAGTTTCACTGAAATCAATGGAACGAAGCTGAAACTAAATTTAGAATACAACTCAATAATTCAGGAAATCAATAAAAGGCACAATAATATATGGAATTCTGAGTGAGCTTTTACAACAACAAAAATTACCTGCCCTACATCTCCGGGAAGGAAGTTCAGCTACTTGATCCCAGCGTTCCTCTTCAAAATCGTAACACTCTACACTCCGAATGGCTTTGGGTGCTTGTCCACCCACCACTATCATTACCTTGGTAAAAGGGGAGAAAAAGAATTAGGGTCACCTCAAGGATTAGAGTAAAGGTCATGCATCGTTATCCATCAGGAGTTGTAAATTCTCAGTGAATTTTTTTTTTTAAATCCTTGTTCCTCCATTGTCACTCCATAATTCGTTGGTATAGCTGCTATAATGTATTCAACCACTAGATGGGATGAATAGTGAAATGGATAAAATTATAATTATTTAACAGCATAAAGGTGGAAAATTGGTTTTTTAAATGCTACAAAGCATTTAAAAGTGGACCTGGGTATGAGTAGTGAATCAAATCAGTGGATACTGAGATTCCAGCTGTACTTTCAATATTTATCTTCTGTCATCTGAAGCAGTGACTTTATTTACCAAATTTCTGTAAATAAAGCCACTGCTTCAAATGACAGAAGATCACCCTCAACCTCAATTCATAGCAGATCACAATCATAACAATGCATCTAACAAACACACAGATTTCCTTTTAGAAACATGGGAGCTTTGCATCTGCATAATATTAAACTTGGAAACACACACAAGAGCCAAGAAGTTGTTTGATAAAATAGTGATCACAGCCCTTGGGCAAATACTCTGCACTGTTAACTTTCATAGATACATAGTCTAACCATCTTCGTGAAAAGGCAATTAGTTCAGATCCCAGAAGACCTATATTTTAATCGAAATGTGTGATAACAGCCTAGAATTATATTAACATACCAAGAATAATAGAAGCACATGTATTACCTAATATCAGGAGATATTTGCTTGTTAATAGGAGGAGATTAGAACGAAAACAATATAATGAAAAGGGACAGGGTTAATTCACCAAGCTCACGGGGCTTGAAATTCACTCATTTTTTATGTGCATGTAAGCCTAGTTACCTACAGAACAGCAGGGATTTCAAAGTGCATATAAGTTTCTTTTCAGCTTGGTGAGTGTAGAAACTCACTTGACTTCCACCCCTCACACCAAATCTTCAGAACACCTGACATCTCTATGCTGAAATACAGCAGCAAATGGAAAGCTGTAGAGTAACCCTCCTCTGAGTTGAGAAAGATATACAGGGCAGTGTTTATATAACCAGTGGTATGTGTAACACAAGTGGTACCTGAGGTGGGGTCCAATATTCATAGGAACCCTGAACCATTGCCACACAACAGGAAAAACACATAGCAAATAGTAAGAAATGGAAATCAGATTGCAGAGGCATGTTGAGCCTCTTTCCGGAGTTTGTTACATCTAACATGGCCTCCTAATCCAGGTGACGTGACATGACCAGTTATCTCTTATGACACTTTTAATAAGTGGGCTGTGTGAAAGTGGTAAGGTGGGAAATAAACACTGAGAAACACTGCTCTCTGGTACAATGCTTTGCTCACTGCTTCCTCTCTGGAAACATTTCCTGGTAGCAAGCGACTGGCTCTTTGCTAGCCAGAATTCACTGTGATCATTAAAAAAAGCTGTACTTTTTGGCAGCATCCTTTTGAACAGTTGCATAGATTTTAAACATCTTTCTACTTTCTAGTACTGTAAAAATTATAAATGGGATGAAAAGTGCTATAAAGAAACAATGCTATGGGGAGAAGAGTAATTTTACTGTATTGCATGGTACAGGCATACATAAGACCTTTTGGGTTTCTGGAATGACAAGGGAATGTGAACTGTACCAGAGTTGTTCTTTTCCTGCATCACTTACTTTTGGCAGACTGACTGGTGTCCTTGGCTTAGTTCTAGGGTTCTTTATCAGTTGTCTTTGATCAAGAGGAAGTAAATGATATTTCATGGCCTCAATAAGGAAGTCTTTACATGTATTATTATTTTTTATTAAAGCTTCTTCTTCAACTGTCTGAAATGACAACACAGATGAGTACAACTGCTTCTCACTAGTGGAAAAGTAGTACTTTTAAAAACAAAAAAAGTGTTATTAAAATGCTAATTACAATAGTAATTAGGAGTTGATCCTCAAGCAACATTTGCCCATGCACATTTCATTAATTACAATATCCAGTCCACCTGGGCAGTAATGCTTGTGGACACAATCCTAATCAATTTAGGCCAGAACTACTCACCTGTTTCCCTGTTCCAAGGGTGGTAAGAGTCCATCACATGACTGTCAACTGGCCACACACACACCCCATCACAGGAGTGTTGCAGAAGTGCGTTATGGCACACTTATGACACCCCAGACCCCAGAATGAGTCTTGTGCTGGGATTTGTGCCAGCCTAACCAGGAGTTAGGATTGTACTGCCAGTTGGCAAAAAAGCCTTTCAGACTTTTTCCATGCTCTTCAGAAGCAACTACCATAAAGTGACAAGGGGATCTGCACATTTGCTGTAACTTTGTAATTGTATCTTTCAGCAGACTCAATGTAGCACCCCCCAATTAGTACTTTTTCAATTTTTGGGATAAAAAAAATTTAGGGGACTTAAATAGGAGCTCTAGAAAGACACAAATAAAGGATCACAGGTGTTATAAAGGTAAAGGAGTCTCCCACAGGTTCCTCTGCTAGTTATGACCTACTCAAAGAGCAGTGCTCATAAGGCCAAACAGCTAGCATTTTCCAAAGATATCTCCAAGGTCATGTGTATGAATAAACAATTACGAAAAGTGAATGGAACAAACACCACTCAAGCATGAATAAACACCAAAGGTGGACAGAACATGGTTACTTTTCCTTCAAAGTGGCACCTTTTTATCTACTTGCATTTACATGCTTTCAAACTGCTAAGGTTGGCAGGAGCTGGACCAAGTAAAGGGAGCTCACTTTGTCATGTGGAATTGCCAACATACAAGTTGACAAGCAGTTTCTGTAACAACTTAGCCACTGCAGCCCTTATAATGAATGGTGTACACACATAATCCTGAAGGGTCATTCTTCACTCTTCCCACTCTAAACCTAACAGTGAAACAAAATCAAAGGCACATTAACTGTTAAAGTCAATTTTCAGTTAAATTTTCCAAAATTTTCACCTTCAAGTTTTGAGCTTCAAATTGTACCACAAATTCTGGTGCCCAATGGTGCCTGTTGCCCACCACTGGTGCATGCCGTGGCCAGTGTCCACAATTATTCTTTACATTTTACTCCTGCAACAGCTGATAAGTTCAGCTAATACATAAAGTTTTAATCTGATCAAGTTTTGATGTGTACTCACCTGTACAAGGTAATCTCTGGGCAGGAGAGGGAGACGGACATGCTCCATCAGCTTTGCCATGTGCTCCAAACGAGACTCTTTCTCATAATTTATCCAAGAAATGACAGCTTCAAACACCTGAATAGAGTAAGAACACAACTAACCAAAATGACCTGAATCAGCACTGTCAAGGTCAGCGTATACAAGCAGAGGTTTAGCAAACTGAGCAACAAGTCTGAAGAAACCAATGAGTTTTTTTAAAGGCAAGGGAAGAGAAAGTTGCTAAATGAAGGAATCAAATGGGTGAATTTACGGTATGTCAAGTGTATGCTGGAAACAAAAACTATTATTCAAGTGAATCTTACTACCCTTACAGCTTACTACAGGCTTCAAATTATGTAAGAAATCCAAAATATCAAAGGTATATTGTGCTCAATGTAGTATAATAAATGTAAAATTGTAAGGTTTCACATTTTGGAGCTGGTTAAAAAAAAAGAACTACAACCAAAACACTCCTGCCCTGGTTCCATCATTGGAATAAGTCACATAAATTAGGTACCGTATGTTTGCATGAACCAAAATATGCATGGCATATTTAGGAACCTAAAAACCTTTATTATATTCTGTTTCTTAGAGGAGTTTGAAAAATAGTGCAGTAAACTGTGTGGAACAGGTGGTTGAATGTAAGTTTCTTGGGACCATCATAACAAATGACCTGACTTGGAGTGCGAACACCACTGTTTTAATTAGGAAGGCACAACAACAGTTGTAATTTCGAAGGATTCTTAGAAAACAATTGGCTGAGAGTTTATTGACTATCTTCTATTGGAGTTCAATTGAGAGCATATTAACCTACTGTCTCTGTGTATGGTTCACGAGCTGCACAGTGGCAGAGAAAAAGGTGATTCAGAGGGTGATTAAGACGGCCCAAAATATCATTGGCTGCTCACTCCCCTCTTTGGAAGAACTGTATAGGAACAGATATAAGAGGAGGATATCTAATATACTGAAAGACTCCTCTCATCCAGGACATCAGCTCTTTGAACTATTACCATCAAGAAGAAGATTCAAGGTATTGAGAACAAGGACAAGCAGATTCAAGAACAATTTTTATCCAAGTGCAGTACTGATTTTAAATGTGGGGTTGTAAGTTGGTGGGAGCAATAAAAAAAGCAGGCCTCCGTCAGTCTTGGAAGACTATGGTATTGTGCTTGGCGCTGCAAACACTGCATGCGAAGCATGAAAGCCTGGGTTGGATTGTTATGGAGGATAGGCTGTTACCCAAGCAGCAAATCCCCCCTCTCCACGCCACTGAATTAGTCCAATGGAAAGGCAGAGCCAATACAATTGGATCCAGCTGGCATCGCAGAGCTGGCTAAGGACAGGAGCTCACCCTGTCTTGTGGGGCCGGCCCAGGTCTCAAATCCTGGCCTGCTGGTTAACAGGCACAGTGTTTTAGCCTCTTGCACCACCCACAGCCCTATTGCTGGGAGCAATGGGGTATTTGTATTTGTATAGAGATTGTTGTATGGTTAGTTGTGTTTATTTTAGTTTCTTTTTTAGTGGGGTTGTCCAGTTTTACCTTGGGGAAGAGCACCTCATTTTGTTGCACCCAGTTGTGAGTATAATGACAAATAAATTTCTTATCTTATCTTAAAAAGGGAGAGAAATGTGACATATGAAAAGCACCTGGGTGCATAATTTGTGGAGGCATAAGACTCCAAAGACCACAGAAGTTGTAGTGTAGTTGTATGAAATGAACAAGCAGAAGTCTTACTAAAAATTGCGTACAATTAATTCAACTCAACTCAAGCCTGTTTCCCCCATTCAGACCATTCATGGCACATTGGTTGAAAATTGCTGTTTTAGAGCTACACGGATATCCAGTCCTGTGAATACAGGTCCCAGTTAAGACCACCGAATTCCAAAACAATTTGACATTTCCCCTTTTGGAAGGAATTTATGTCATGAAAGGTATGGAACTTCAGACTGCAAACAGATGTCAACCAATTTTTTCTAAAAAGGAACATTCCAGTTACTGAGCATTCAATGGAATGTAGGAGTCAGCTGGGATATTAGGCTAAAACAGTAGTGCCATTTGTTCACATATACATGCTGGTGCTTTTTGACCCAGCTCTAACTTTACACATGTGCATCTTCGAAACTCTATTAGTGACCTGACATTTCATGTATTCGTCCATTAGGCACATTTAAAAATGTGACTCACAGTATTATTGTTTTTGTTCTTCTGTTATTATTTATTAATTTTCCCCACGTTGACAAACATTTTGGGTCAAAAAGTTTGGGGGAAATAGAAATAGCATGGAAATAGAACCCTCAGGCTGCTTGATTGACACCCAGACAGGGTGACCATATAGTATGGAGGGCAGAGTTCCTCTATCTTTAAGCACTGCATAGAAGAGGGAATTGAGGCAGGTGCTGCTTTTAAAACCCTTTTATGCTGAGCTACCCCTGCCTAAATTCCCTCTGCAATGCAATGCTTAAAGGTAGGAGAACTCTGTCCTCCATTCTATATGGTCACCCTACACCCAGCACACAGGTCAAGGCTTTTATACAGATAAGATTACAGTAGCTTATGGTGATGTAGGTAGTAGTATCAGCAGATGCAGCCACAGTAATTACACAATCAATTGATGTTTGGAAAGGAAAGGAAATTGATCAGTCAATTGATGTTTAGCACAGATCTGGGACTTCATCCCTTCCTCCCCAACAAAAATGCAGAAAGGTGTGTGGTGTATTTTTATTTTATCACAGAAAAAGTATTACCTCTAGTAATAAGGAGAAGGGGGAAGTGCCTATTCCAAGGAAATAAAGTCATCACATTTTCTGGTGCACAAAATCAAAGAATCATAGAGTTGGAAGGGACCCAATATGTCATCTAGTCCAACCCCTTGCCTCTACCAGGAAATCCTCTTAGAACATCTCTGATAGAGGCTTGTTGAGCCCCTGCTTGAAGATCCCCACTGAAGGAGAGTCTACCACCACCCTTGGTAATCCATTCCACTACCCTTACCATCAGGAATTTTTTCTGCATATGTAATCAGATTTTTAAAAAATAATTGTGTTATCTATTCTGTATCAGACATTTGTATGAACTTCCATACCTT
Organism: Cryptoblepharus egeriae; assembly: GCA_030015325.1. Taxonomy (NCBI): domain Eukaryota; kingdom Metazoa; phylum Chordata; class Lepidosauria; order Squamata; family Scincidae; genus Cryptoblepharus; species Cryptoblepharus egeriae. The sequence goes on along the minus strand of JAREYC010000002.1, from coordinate 66,971,218 downwards.
TTCTTCAGATGAAACAGTGAGCTTATCACTTGATATCAAGCTGCAAACCTGATCCAGGCTAAGGCTAAGAAATTCTTCACCAAGCATCACCTCAGGAAAATGCTGCTCTGTTCAAAACAATAAGAAGTTGGGAAAAGGAATATTATAACAAAATCCATGTTTTAAAAAATCAAGAAAGTACTAGGGACAGTCATAGAGCAATCTGAGCACTAAACAAAACAGTCCAGTTAACATACCTGCACTGAGCTACCAAAACATAAGAAAGAAAGCTCCATGAAGTATCTTAGGGCTTGATGACCATAATGCTCTGGATTTAATAAATAAATGGCCAGAATCACCAGGGACGCCTTTTTCCATCTCTGTAAAAGCCTGATAATCTGTACATGAAAATCTTGCTGTTCATTGCTGTGTCTTTTTGTTCTCTGTGCTGAGCCATTTGGTCCTGTAGTCATTTTAATAAATACATGCATGCGTACATTACGGCACAGATTTTTTCGTCCTTGCATTGTGTACTTTGTTGCTGTGATGACAAGACCAAAGATATTTCAACTAGTCTTCAGCAATTCTAGGCCTATTTTTGCCAGCAGATGGCACTCACAAATGGATACAAAACCTTGCACAACACCTTGCCTACACCTTTACTTACATGAAAAACATGTAAATAATGTTACATGTGAAAACTTGTAAAGAGAATACTATGTTCCTATCCAAATTCATAATTTTACAAAGTCATAAATTCATGTCCTTGTTAACAAGCCCATGTCACTTTGCTTTAAGGCAGTTTTCAAAGAGGAATTTCCGTATTGGTGACCTTGTATGCTCCTTTTGCTTCTCCCTGGTACTCACTTTTAACATGCAGATCTTCAACTCAGTCCAGTTAATGTACAGCCCAAAGAATTTTGATAGCATTTTACAAATGGCAGTTTATTAGCATTACATAGGATGTTTTACTAAAAGAGCCCTGTGAAGACCAATAAAATCTGCAGTAGTCCTTGTAATTACCAAACAGGGAAATATATACTGAATGCAATACAGGTGAGGTTAAAGATTAAACCAGTCTAAAAATCAACACTTTAAGAGAAAGCCATTTGTCCCACACCAGTTTCTCCTTTGCTGACTGTTCAAAACAATAAGAAGTTGGGAAAAGGAAGATTATAACAAAATCCATGTTTTTTAAAAAAAATCAAGAAAGTACTTTGGACAGTCATGGAACAAACTGCGCACTAAATAAGTCCACTTTACAGGCAAGGATACCTGCACTGAGTTATCAAAACGTAAGAACAAAAGCTCCATGGAGCTTATTAAAAAAGTACCTTAAGGGTTCATGACCACAAGGTTCTGGATTTAATAAATAAGTGGCCAGAATCATCTGGGTTGAATTGGTCACCTCTGAATTAGTAACTTCAAATCCAGATCAAGCCTTTCCATATTTCATTCTCATCTAGCAATTTTTGCCAGATTTCCTTATCACTTTTGCCTTCTCCATAGGGAGAACACATTGTGGAGGACAGAATGACCATAACTACAAGCCCCACTCCACACTCCCCATGGGTGTGTGGCTATCCATGGGAGGGGATGAAACTATGGAGTACAGAGACTGCAATCAATGGCACATTTTGGCATTCCATCCCTATCGAGACTCCCCACAGAACATATGAATGCAGCATTCCTACGTTCAACTACAAACACTCCCATAAAAGGCAACTAGGGAACGGTTCTGACATCTCAAGAGAGGAAAGATAGTTTGCTTCACTGTAGGGATTTTTTTGTATACCTGCAGAGGCTATGTTAATTCAGGGCACATCACATTTAAACAGAAACCTAGTGCTTATGCCAGATCCTGCATTCCTGCCTTGTTTACCTGACACACACAGTCAAGTCTGCAAAAATCATGTCTACTGAATTTAGGGCCCTCTCAAGAGAGTATTACTTCAGGTTGCAAATGACGGAGCCATCTATTTTGAATGTTTTTTTGATGAGCTTTTTTGATGTTTTTTCATGAGCTTTTGATGTGGGGGGAATTAAAACAACCAAACACATTCTGATGCTTGATACAGAAAAGGACACCCACCTCTTCATCCCCAATAATAGAAGTCTACTAAAATAATTGTAAAATTGCTGTCATTGTTTAGGATTTCTGAAACAAAAAGGCTAGTATGGCATGGTGGCCAAGAGCGCTAGACTTCCCTGGTTTGAATCTCACCTCTGCCTTAAACTCATTAGATAGCTTAGGAAAGTTACACCCCTCAGCTTCAGCTCCCAAGACGTAATATAGGAAAATATGTCTGCCTTCCAAGGTTGTTGGAAGGATGACAAGATAATACCTGCAAAATTCTTTAAGCACACTAAAAGTGAAATCCTAAAGTGAAATTAAGCCCCTTGCTCCGGAGCAGTTAAGATGACTTTCCATAAGATAACACTAGAGGGTGACATAACTGTGTGGCCCCGTAACTGCTAGGGATTTTGCCCTAAGTGCTATACTGATGCCAAGTATTATTTTTACAATAATAAAGTAGCCTGACTGTGGTATCAGTCAGGCTACTTGCCTTCACTAATCTGGAGTTACTGTGGCAACAGTGGAAAAATGCATTCAAATATTGGTACATCACCTACATTCTGAAGTATTACAGTCTTCAGAAGACTATATTATTTTTTGGTTTCAAAAGTTCAGTCAAGTCCTTCAAAAGGACTGACATACCTGCTATATTCCACATTATCATTATTCTATATTTTATTCGATATTCTATATTTTATTCTATATTCTATTATATATTTTCAAAGACTGACCAATGCCCAGCCAAAACCACCAGATAAAGAAATGTGAAATTTGGGGATGGTATATCTTCTGTGACGTAGGCATTCAAACTGGAAGGGGGTGAAAAAGGGTGCAATATGTTTTCATCTCTATACACACTGAAGAATCATTGACTCTTCAACACCCAGCACAAACCCCCAGATCTGGAAGTGTATTCCTTCCATGATGTGAGCATCCACTTAGAACCAATTTAGAAATTTTAACTCCTAAGGGAGTGAAAAGTTCAACATGTTTTTGTCCCTATACTTAATACCCAGCCCCAACCCCTATGCCTAGAACATGAAATTTGGGGAGCATATTCCTTCTGTGATATAAGGACTCACCACCTGTGGGGTGCCCTGTGGGGCCCACCACCTTGTAATGACTGCCCAATGCCCAGTAGGGATGTGTGATGCCTAGTGGTTCCTGGAAGGGATGCCCAGTGACTGGTGCTGCCCATTAGGGGTGCCCAGTAGTGCCTGATGCCCACTACACTGTTGTGCCTGATGCCCAGGGGCGCCTGGTGCTTGATAGGGATGCCTGGTGTCCACTGCCCATTGGTACACACTACCTCCAGTGGCAACTGACTACCAGTGCCTGCCAGTACCCAGTGCCTGCCGGTGTCTGCCATCCACTGCTGAGGGTGACCAGCAGTGCTTGCTAGTGCCCACGAATATTCTTTAAATTTTGCTCTCGCAACAATGGGTAAATTAAGCTAATAATATAGTTCTGGGCTTTCAACAGTGTAAAACAGCAGATCCTATCCATTCCTATGAAAGGAAAAGATTTACTAGAGCGAAGTGTGAAATTATTCCCCCAGACATCCAATATCTTTACATTTCGAAACATGGTTCATCCTAGTGGCTGCTATGATCACCTGCATAGGCATTCGCCTGTTGTAATAGGTCAGTGCAAGTATGCACATCTGCAAAGGCGCGAATTCCAAGGCAATTTGTGGGATGAAGCTGAGATTGAAGGAAATCACAACAGTTTTGTCGAACATCCATTAACTGCAAAAGGCTGGCTGCTGGCAACAAGACCTGAATGGCAGAAAAAGCAAGCAAAACAGAATTAGCCATTTAAGTATTACCTAAGTTTCAGGTTCATACAACTCAGTGGACAATCAATACATACGTATGACACATCATCAGCTTTTGAATATTTGTTTATCCAAAAAGGACTGGCTATGCCTTGCAGAATGGAATTGTAATGTTGCTCATACATGATAGAGGAATTGTTTCCAGGTTCCTACATGGAAGCTGGAAACCAGATAAATGTGGTATGGGCAGAAAGGGAGGCAGCAACAGGGTTAGAAAGATGACAACACTGCCATGATGAAATCTCTTCAGCACTACTGCTCCCATCAAAGCAGGACCACTTCCCTTAAGGACTGCCTTGCTCCTGGTTCTCCAGTGGTTTGCAACCCATCAGTTTGGGAACTACTGTACTAGAGCAATCAGTTAATACCACCCTGGGTTTCCTAAGCTTATACAGTAGAGTATGATCCTCTTGTGTTCTCAAACAAAAATACAATGATATGCCAATTCTATTTGTACATTTCAACCTCTTCTCCAAGTGAATAAATGCTCATCTGCTCACTTTTTGGAAACTGTGCCGGTCAACAACTGCCGATTGTGACATACATAATTGTCACAAGTGCATCATTGATGCTCATGTGTTTTTTGCTTCACCATGGGCATTATTTTTCACACCTCATCCCCACTGTCTCTCAGTAACTTATGCCTTTATGTATGTCTGGCTTGGTCTGTAAGTCTTATGTGTAGTAAACAGTTTACAGTTCTCATGTGGTTCTACCTGCCTATATCATAGTTCTCATGTATATTATAAAGAAACGCAATCATTCATATGAGTTCTATCAATAATGTATTCATTTATGTAAAATTATTCAAATTTTAAAAGCAAATTAGTTATTTTTTCCCCCAGTCCCTAACAAAGTGTCAGAGATACATGGCCCTCCTGCCAAAATGTTTGCACACCAAGACTATCAAAGGGTCACCTCAGGAATTTCCTATGAGCTGCACTGATACATCAACACAAATGCAGAAGCATCACTGACCAATTTCACACTGAATTGTTTTCCTTTACAGACATCAAATTGCTCAGATATCTAAAAGCTATTTCTGCTCAAAGAAAAAATATTTGCATGTGACATACTGGTAGCAAAAATGACCTTCAAAATACTGAGCAAAGGCAGGTTAAGAAGATAGCCTGAGGCACTTGTTCATTGCTAGATTGGACCCAAAGTTCTTGCAATGAAAAATAAATTAGGAGGTCAACAGCTGACTTTTGTAAAACAGTGAAATCTAATAAATATTAATTTCTCTTTCCTCAAAGCTAAAGTGTATTTATTTTGCTGAATGAAGAACACCGGTAAGTGCGAGAACAAAAAAAAATGATTAAAAGACACAGGACAAAAAAATTGCTGAAAAGTCTCACTTTGCCATAGCACAGCATGCTCAAACAAAGAACCATATTTAACCATTTTCCTAACTTAGCTTATCCCTAGAAAACTGCAACATACCCTGCAACAAGCTTATCCCTGTCGTAAAACTGCAACATACCCTAAGGTACATTTACTATAGTATTCCAGCAAGAAAAATCCAACCCAGCTGGATCACACAAGAATATTACAAATCAGTAACTTTTCTTAGAACTCTAACCCCAACAGGCAACAATAAAACACATAAATTAATTCTGCTATAAGTCTTCAGGTTCCACATATTCCGATTCTTAAAACAGATTAACTTAACCCACTAAAGAGAACATAATAATGTATGTGATGTTTTAATCAAGTCTCTAGCAATTGTTCTAACAACATAATATTCCACTAGACGAGAGTGACTTGAGATTCAACTGTAACCCTTAGATTCCCATTTGGGTCGATTCGACCCGCATTTTTAATTTATGCAAATTAGGCTATTTTCAGATGGGAATCTAAGGGGTGCATCGCACATAATCCCCTGTGAGAAAAAAATCCCCATCTATATTATTGATAAATATCTGTATCTGTGTATGTCATTACTTAGTGGTTAAGGGTCTGTGAACCAAGAGGAGTTCCTGGTTTAAGCTCAATAGATGGCCGTCGGGCAAGTCACTGACTGGTTCAGATGTCATGGCCAAGTCATGACTGTATATCTGGTCCATGCTTTAGCTCATATATACCCTTCTCATCACATGAACTCAAATTCCCTTCTTCATTTCCTGGTCAGTGACAGTTAAACCTTGCCAGGTTGTGAAGGAGACAAATGATAGTTATGATAAAGAATGATACCAAAGCAGTTTTAGCAGGTACGCCTTCAACTGGGTGTTCCAATATGATTTGAAGGCAAATGATGATTTGCATATCTATAGTTTTCCAACCAGAAAAAAATCAAACTATAGCTGTTGTGAGTAATAAGAAAAAAGGCAACTTCTTCAGTATTTGTCACATGTGGCAGGGTTCGCTTGTTCTGGTTTAGAGTCATCCAAACCATGCCTGATGCGACAAGTGACAGGAGCGCCATTGTGGAGCACTCAAGTCTCAAAACCACTGATCTGCCATTTCAGATCAAAAGGCACAGCGCCTTTAACCAGAGCCACTGCAGCCCCAATTTGTTGCAAGCCAGAAGTAAAGGAGAGAATTGAACCTCCGAGCCCAGTCAGATTGACTGCAATATCTCAGCTTCTCATTCATTCACTTCACATAAGTATGACATTTTAAAAGGGCTGCTATGCAGATTAGACATTGTGCATGAAGCACTTTGAACCTGCTGAAATGTTATCTAAATGCTAAGAGTGATTATTATCACATATCTCTGGAGCTCCGAAAGGTTCTGGTTGTTCAATATAAAAGATTTTAAAAGTGGACTGAGGAAATTACACAGTTCCACTTAGAATTTTGCTTCCAAGATAGAAATATTCTCCAAGTAAATCCATAGGATTTACTGTGTGTCTCTCCTTCAAAAACAGAAAAAAACCTCCATTTACACATGAAGTTCAGGATGTCCGTTAATAAAAACTCATTTCCTTCAACAACAACATCAGGAAATCACCACCGTCACACCAAGTGCAAAATCCTAACTTCATCAAAATATATCAACCACTTATTGAATGCAAGTGATTAGGCCTTGGAGACTTAAATTCTACATCCTGTAAAACATATAGAAACAGGGCATATAAGTTAGTTTGGTTTCTTATGGCACACCTACAGTTTAAAAGCAGTTTAGGGAGGAGAGTTAGGGTGGAGAAGAAATAGGCAAGGTGAAGTTGCTTCAACTTCACTAAAGTTGCCCCTCAAATAATTTTTCCCCACAAACACTACCATCAAGCTTTCGATTCCCAGACCATTTATTCTAATGTATAGTTGTGTTAGATTTCTAGCTACACAATTGTGATATTCTTGTGAAAATTACACGAGCTGTCCTTTGTACCTGTAATCCTACTCAATGGATTAGCTGTGTCTGTATCCTAGAAATGCAAAATGTTGGCATGTTAAAAGAGCCTATAAAGTGCTTGACTGTTTTGGTGACCACCCAGTCTTAGTCACATTCTTCAATATCTATTTATGCCACTCTTCTCTAAGGAGCTCAAGATTTCGTACATAGTGTATGCTCTCCTTTATCCTCACAACAAATGTGTGAGGAAAGTTAGCCAAGAGATAGTGTCTGGTCCAAGGTCACAGAGTAGCTAATCATGGATTTCAACCCAAATTTCCCTGGTCAAATTACAATATTCTAATTTGTAGAATATTGCTGGGGATATTAAAGACAGGAATTGAGTTTTAGATTATTTTTCAAGGTACTAACAGGTGGCATGGCAGCACCCACACCAAAGTATGTACAGGGTTTAACATGAGTCACAGATTACCTGGAATCTGAAACTGGGAATTCATGCATACAAATTATGTGTTTTTGTCTTGGATTGTACTGGCTAGCCCTGTCTTTTCACAGTGCTTTATTCAGAGAAATAGATAATTTCCATGAGCATTATAAACAGCCACAAGTAAAATCTGAACCCACTCAAAGAATTATATTTAATTGCTGTACCCTTGAGTCTCTTGCTTAAATCCCTTCTAATCAGTCAAACTTCATTTGAAGACTGAAGTGTTGCATTAACAGTAAAACAGACCACTTCATTTTTGTTTAAGTCTCATATTTTATACTTCATAAACTATAGGAATATTTAAACTGAATGGGAAAATTTTTGTCTTGCTTGTTTTAGATTATTGAAATAACTCTCTAGATTCTGACAAATCATATTTTGTCAACTATGAAAATTAGAAATGAATCAGAACAGTGGTTCTTAAACTTTAAGGAGGGGTTAAACTTCAAGTCAGGGTTCTCCAAATGCTGGACTTGGGGTCAGAAGCGGCCCTTTGTAAACCTTGATCTGGCTCCCTGCTCTCAGCAAGCCCCCTCCATCCGCCCCTCAGGCAAGCCCTGTAATCCTCCAAAGGGAGCACTGCTCTCCACACCTTGGGAGGGTATTTAGAGGGACAGAGAAGCTGTTCACACCTCCTTTCTCTGTGGATGAAAGTGTTTATAAAGTGGTTTGAAGATCACCCTCTCCGTGTATTGGAATGTGTTTATCAACATTTGAATTCATTCATTCACAAGTTCCATCAATGATATAATCATTTAGGTAAATTAATTCAAATTTGAAATGTAAATCAATTCTTTTTCCTTCTGGCTCCCAACACAGTACCAGAAAGATGATGCAGCCTTCTTGCCAAAAAGTTTAGAGACACCTGCCCTAAGTTAATCTTTACCAGGGAGAGGAGAAGATGACACAATACCCAGGACTGCTTTGCAAAGGAAGGAGGAAGGGGATGCTTTCACAAACTTTCACTTGCAGGATGATCCACAAGAGCTCCCTGAGCTTTGGATCAATTGCAAATGAGCATTCAAAGCACCTCCAGGAAAAGAGAAGTGCTTTGGAATTATCCTTTTCAATCCCTGCAAACCTCAGGGAGCACTGGGGAGCACTGCACAGGGTTTTCTGCACCTCTTGGAACTTGCTGCAGGTGAACGTTAATGAAAGCATACCTCTTCCATCTGCCTTATCAAGGAAATCCTGGGAATCACATCACTGCCCTTGTTTCTTCCCATCCCTTAAAGGGACTGGTAGTCCTATACACAAACTGGGGGAGGGGTGTTCATAAGTAGGTTGAATGAGTAGGTTCAAGAATTGGATAGGTTGAGTCTGTCTATGAATTTTGCACGACAGGGCACTCTGAACCCCCAATGAGCCAGATTTGGACCAACCTGAAGCCTCCAGACCATGTAGAAAGGCCATTTACAGGGCATCGAAACAGCTAAATGTGACAGAAGAAAGGCTCCAGTCTTGTTCAGAGCTCTGTAAACCCCAAAATCTAATTTATTTGGTTTCACGTGGAATCCCCATGGATTACAAGGGTTCACATGTATTTCAAAAGAGAGCAGGTATGCATAAGTGAATTATATAACATTTGTATAGTTCTTTGGAAAAAGTATTCTATCTGTAATCCTTACAATAATCAAAGAGTATATACCACATTTCAATGAAAAATTCATAAAGCAATTTACAGAAAAAAATGAAATAACTAATAGCCAATAATCTGACATGCAAATATTATTGCACCTATGGAGGTGAAACTTTGAAGAGTATAGCTCGTCTAAAGTTGAGTTGAGATTTCAACTCAGGCATTTGCAGTATTCTTTAAGCCATTCTAGCTCTCAATTAAAAAACTTTTCTATATCAATTATTGAGACTCTACACCACATGTGTCAAACACAAAGCCCACAGGCCAAATGTAGCCCACTAGGGCTTTCCATCCAGACCACAAGACCTCCCCCTGCCCTCAGATGCAGCTCAGTTATGATGGTGCCGCAACAGGAGTCGTGCGCCTTAATCCCCCCAGATGTACTGGAGCAGTGCAGGGGCAGTGCACTTTCCCAGGAAAGTGTCTTTAGGATTGCAGCATTAGAAAGCAATCCTAAAGCCAGCAGCTCTGCCAAGTGTGTTGGCACCAAAACAAAACAAAACAACTACCACTGCATCAGGTAACACCACCAAGGCAGTAGGAAGTAAGACTTGGGCTTTCTCCAGTCTATGGCAGCGATTTTGCCAGACAGACTTGAGAGATTGTGTTGAGCTTTTTGGCCCAACGTAGACCTCAGGATCCGGTGAAACAGAGCTCCACTTCACAGCAGATCCTCCCTCTGCCCCACCTATTCCCCACACTCTCATGCCCTGAAACTACTTATCACTGGCCAGTGCTGCTGAAGCACCAGCAAACCTCCAAGCAATGTTGAAGCTCAGCACTGACTGGTGCTGGTCCAATTATCTTTAATAACACATTTTTCATTCTGCTTGCAATGTGACAATCTACCAAAAGGAAAACATCATATTTCCGTTATTTGATTTTCTCCTTGGAAAGGAGTATAGAAATACTGTTAATAATAATATTGTTAATATTTCAAGTACTTTTTGCTGGGAGCAAAGACAAAATATTATTCCTAATCATATCCAGTCAGTTTCATTGTGATTGCCAGGTAACCTTTTAAAGTTCTCCTTACCTGAACATTCTCTTCTGTGACCTCTATCTCGGCCGTGTAGATGTAATCTATCAGCTTACTTAAGGTCAGTCCATCAACATCTTTGATCTCAATTTTCTTTGCTTTACTTTCTGTCATATCTCCTGAAATTGAATTGAACATACAATAAAACATGCAATTATAATTTGTGATTGCAGCCTTCCCCGTTGTTCTCCACACACTCAATGGAAACTTCTCACCATGCATCTTAAACAGTAGACACGATCTTCAAAACACTGACTCCATTTCTCAGAATCTTGGAAATAATCCCATAATACAGCAGTGCTCATGATAGATTTTGTGCTGCTCTAAGTGTGGAAGATGGCAACGCAATCCCAAGGATCGTGTTGCAGTGGATGCAGAGGGGGCTTTCCCTAGCAAGCCTTACCCCCTGCCAGGATCCAGCTGCTCCCTGAAGTTTGGAATTATTTAAAAAAAGTGATCACAACCCATTTTCAGTTTCACCTGCAGGGCTCTCAAGACCACCGGACACTGGCAGGAGGTAAAGTTTGGTAGGGAAAGCTACCTCTGTTCACATAGCACCATGATCCTGAGGATCATGGTCCTGCTTTACTCCCAACTCTACCCCTTAAAGTTTCAAAGCTCAGGGCTCTCATGCTGGGGTGCTGCAACACCTCAGTTTGAGAACCACTGCTTTTATATATTAGCATTACCAGGTCTTATTGGTAACTGAAGAGCTGTAAGAACTACTTACAAGCAGCTCATAGAATTGAACAAGAAACATGCTATTTCTTCACAGTACAATTGATCACAGTTGGTCCTGTTTTGTATCTATTCATACTTTTATAAGACAAGAGCTGAAAGGGTTCTTTGCTCCTATCGTTTTAAAATGAGCAGAAACTGAACAGGAGGCTATATGTTCTTTGCAGAATCTCTGTTCCTTTGAAGAAATCAAACTACACCATAAGAGAAAGAATTAAAATTTCTGCTCATCTTAAGATCCAGGTTTTATGACAGGAGAACAGTTTCCACGAGAACAGCAGCATTTCTTCCATTTCTGTCTTTCCTGACATAGTAGGTGGTTAAGACATGCCAGGCAATGGAGAAGTCATACCAATGGAGTATCTAGATAGCAACAGGGAATTACAGACACTCTGGGTGAGATTCTGGGCCAGACCTTTCAACTCTTGGATGCAAGAGATATGGCCCAGAAAAGCATCACATCAGGAGTAGCAGCCACTCCCTGCATGATTCCATGCTGCTCTGGGTTGCATCTTTCCTTTCCTTGGAGGAGTTCAGAATAGAACAGAATCATACTGGGAAAGGATTCAATTCCTTGTGAGTTCTGGAAGTGACTGTGACACATGATGATGTCACTGCAATTACTTCCAGGTTAGGGTTTGGCAAAGTGAGAGGTAGTTAAAAGCAGAGAAAAGCAACTGAGTGATGCATCATCAAACCTATGGAACCTTCTAGGAACCTCCTATGGTATGCAAAAGAGAAAGTTCGTTTCCAACTTTCCTTTCCAGAACAAATTGTGATTCAGCTCAGGGTAATGCACTTTACAGTTAACAGAACAAAACAGAATGTCAAATTATGTTTTGATCCTTCTTTGAAATCCTGGATTAACTCTAGTTAATTAGCAAATAGCAATTCCTGCATTTGTACATAATGGAACAGTGTTTTTTTAAAGTGAAAGCAAGAGTTTTTTCTCTTGGTTCTATCCCAAGCAAAAGATTATGATGCAGCACTGCACAAGCTTGCTGTTTTCTTAAGCCTCATCATGTACCACTAAATCAAGGTGTGGTGTTATATCCAATTGTGACTGTTGTGACTATCCCATTTCTAGTGACATGGAGCCAGTGTTGTCCAAAGACACCTTCATGTTGCACATTGTCAGCTAAAATGGTTCCCCTGCCCCAAAGGTATTCACAATTTTAAAAGATGAAGAAACGAGGAAATATCCAGTAAAATAAGTTGGGGTGGACCATTATCTTGCCCCTGCAAAATAAAAGCAGCTCCACTTTAAAATTTAACAGAATTCTAGATTGTGTTCCAATTGTAGATACATATGCATGTCCCACCTCAGAGCAAGAAAAACAGAATATTCCATTATCTGGGTCAATAACTGGGGACCCATACAAATGTGCCATCTATGGAAAGCCACTCCTACCCCCCCTCCTTCCCAGTCATCTCACTCAAAATAAGATACCACATAGGATGGGGGGGAAGCTCCTGTTTGTGCATGGAATGGGTAGGAGAAGGCAATTACATTGCCACAATTCTTTCAGCCAAGGAAGTCTCTCTGTTCCTACAGAGAAGAGATGCTGGCATTTCAAGAATTGACAATGAACCTTCAACAACTGCTCAACACTGCTAATTTTTTTGTACTGCCTATTATAAAACTTTAATTACTTTAATTCTTCATACTGTATTGGTTTTAGAAAGCAAACACAATACTCTATTTCCCTGAATGTACTGTGGTATTTTTGAGTATCTCAGGTAGTCCCAGGCCATGCTATATTTAGTTATTGTGTATAACTGCTACTGAAACAGAGGGGATGCGACATTCTGTTCATGTAAAAATTCCCCACTCGCTTTAGGAATAGGGGGTGATTTTAGGACCCCAGGGGTCCTGCCAGAGTCTGGGGAGGTCTAGGGAACCTGCAGATTGCATGGCAGAGCACCACACAGCTAGAAAGAAGGGAAAGATTCTGATGCAATTCAAGCAGACAGTCACCCCACATTCTCCTGCAGGGGAATGATCCTATCATGCTACTGCCTCAGCTTCTCCTTGCAAAGACTTAGAAAGTAAATCTCTCCCTAAATTTGAGAAACACTGTGTATACTGGTATATACTGTGGTGCTACTAACTTGCTAGCCCTAATGTTTTAAGTTACTCTCAAATACTCTGTATTGCAAGCAAGAATTTGATGTTGCAGCTTCTTTTGGGCATAGACAGGGAGGACTACATTATCAAAACCATGTGCTTTAAAAAAAATCAGAAATCTGGACCCTAAATACTCTAAATACAGTGGTACCTCGCTTAACAAGCGGCTCACTTAACAAGCAAAAATTTCCAAGAAATCTTGCTTCACATAACATGTTCCACTGCACTTAACAAGCAAGTGCGCTCTGAACATATGTGCCATGCAGCCCTAATGCTCCGCATGAAGGCTCTTTAAAAGGGCTGCCAGCTGCCTCCACCGACCACCTTGACCCTCCAGTAGCAGCCCAGGTAAGCCTCCCAGGAAAGTGTCTTTGATTGCAGTCTCCTAACTATGTCTACTCATAAGTAAGCCCCATTGTGTTAAATGAGCTTACTCCCAGGAAAGTGTCTTTGATTGCAGCCTCTTAACCATGTCTACCCAGAAGCTCCATTGTGTTCAATGCAGGGTGACCAGATGACCGGGAAAACCCGGATTTGTCCGGATTTTTAGCCTCCTGTCCAGGTGTCCTACATTTTGGCATCATTGTCCTACATTTTGGCTTCATTTTGAAACTTCATGATAGTGCACAGTACCCCATCATGCCATATGTCATTGGATTCGTATTGAAGTGCAGAATCCAATGCAAAAATCAGTTTGGAGATATCTCCTTCCTATCAAAAGTTGTGGTCAAAAAACCAAAAACTAAAAACAAAAAAATACATTTTTTGGCAATTTTTTTCAGCGGGTAGAAATTTTAGCCTGGGATTAGGAATTTTGGCCTTGGGTTCAGGAATTTTGGGTTTGGCATCTGGTCACCCTGGATCAATGGGGCTTACTCGCAGGAAAGTGTCTTTAGGATTGCAGCCTATGTAGACTTCATAGGATCATGCACACTGAATGCATGTTTTGAATTCAATTACAGTGTTTTGTCATCATTTTTACATCCAGTTAATATTTTTATATGAATATTTTGGGGTTGTAGGATCAATCGTCTGAGTTTCCATTATTTCCTATGGAAAAATCTGCTTCACTTAAAGAGCGTTTCACTTAAAGAGATGCCTCCGGAACAAATTAAGCTCTTTATGTGAGGCACCACTATAATTAACTCTGTAAGTTAAACAAACATACAATTTGGTGCCTATTTTGCATCGTTTATTTGGTTCTTTTCTGGTAGTTCCAATGGTATGCAGGGGCACTGTAACCTTCTAGACATGCCTCTTGTGTCACACTTCCCAACCCACCCAGGGAGTCAGTGAGACAGAGACAAACTACATAACTTCAATCCTTTAAAAGTAATTATGCCAAGACATAAGTTACCAAATTGTGGTCCAATGCTTGGCCACTGTGTTCACTGATCACATATGGAACATAGATAGCTCTTTTGGAGTGGGGGTCTGGATTGTAGCACAGCAGCTGCAATTTATTCTAAGTACTGAGTGGAAAATTTTGCAATTTTTATCATTGTATAAGCTGCCAATCCATGGAAGGAGCAGCTTGAAAGTGGGCGTTTGAGCTTGCACAGCATTCATTTTTGCTAGCTTTTCTCCATACAAGTGCTATGGGGAGAGGGGGAGAGATAGAGGAGAAAGAGATGAAATTAGGCCAGGCTCTCTGAACTATTTTTGTATCTGAAAAATCCATACAATAGAATAATAGTTCATTTTCATGACGGTGTTGTTTACTTTTCCTTATAAGATGAAGCTGTATGCAAGAGTTTACAGGACCCCCAAAATTACTCTTTCAGCTGGAGCAAAGATATCAGAAGAATCCTGGTTCTGCTTTGCCTGAGGTCATGTTCATGACTAGGCCATCCTCATTCCCAATAATACTCAAGAGACAGTACAGTACGTAGCTCATATTACATGTAGGCTACAATCCTAAACACACATTCCTGGGAGTAAGACCCACTGAGCACAATGGGGCTTACTTTTGAGTATACCTGGTTAGGATTGTGCTCTAAGGCTACAATCCTATGCAGCTTTAAGTGGGATTAAAGACTGAATACGGTAAAAATCTTAAATCCGACTAAAAAATCCAAGGCTAATGCACTAATTGGTCTTTGATATTTATTTACTATATATTTATCTGGACCACTTATTAATTCAATTTCCAATTTTTATATTGGAAATATCCAATTGGAAATAGGAAATTATCCAAGTTTAATTGCAACCTACTTCAGAGGTATGAGATGAAATTATTTACATCTTTAAATCACCAGTAATAAGATTCAATTTGGAAATTAGTGGCTATAGAGAAAAACATTCTAAGAAGAAATTTTACAGTTTTGTGATATATTCTTCAGGAATGACCATGAGAGTCTCACAGAAAAATTCACACATTGCAAAATCTACCACACCATCGGCTGCATGCTATATGTCAGCAGCTAAGACGGCACTGGATTGGCCAGAACACTGAATTGACCATTGAATTGTTCAGGCTGGAGTCAGAGGCAATACTTCTGTTCTCGAACATTTAAATTGAGAAGTAGCAATAATGCTCTTCAATGCAGGTACATTCATTCTGGGTAGACTAGTGAGTACTGGAAAATGAAGCTGGGGCGGAGGGAAAAAAGACACAATCACATGTGTTATTGCTTCGCAACCACACAAAATCTTTTAACTGTTCTTGTTAATCATCTAGAAGCAATAGGGGACACTAGGACACAGCACTCTTCAAACACGATACATCGCCTGAAAACACACATAAATGTCAAACTTGGCATCCATCAGTCTTGAAAGACTATGGTATCGTGCTCAATGCTATGCAAAGCAAGAAGGCCTAGGTAAATTGATATGGAGGATAGGCTGTTACCCAAGCAGCAAATCCCCCCTCTCCACGCCACTGAAACAGTCAAATGGAAGGGCTGAGCCCAAACAATTGGTTCCAGCTGCGTCGCAGAGCTGGGCTAAGGACAGGACAGGGTCTTGAACCCTGGCATGCTGGTTAACAGTGTCTTAACCACTTGCACCACCCACAGCCCATAATCATAAATGTCAGCCTTATATTGCTTTCTCTTCCTAGAGAACTCCTGATAATCATAGAATGTTAAAGGTGGAAAAAGGTCATCAAGTCCAACTCTCTGCTCAGAACAAGAGACCTTTACAAATTCCTTGACAGCTTGCCCTCCAGCCTTTCTTTACCTAAAAACTTCCAATTAGGTAGAACCCACAACTGCATGAGGCAGATTGTTCCACTGACAAGCAATTCTTACAGTCAGGGCATTATTTTTAATCTCTAGCCTAGTTAGAGTTTCCCTAACATTTCAACACACTGGCTCTGGTTTGCCTTCAAAATTAACAGAAGTAAATCATCATGTGTCTGAAGGGCTATCACCTTTTTCTCAGTCTACAGCTAAACATTCTTTTCTAACTACACATCATAGGAATTGGTTTCCAGACCCCTCAATATCTTTATCACCCTCCTTAAAAACTTTTCTATATTACCCATTAAAGTAAGCTTTAAGCAAGCTTTAAGCAGAGCTCCAAGTGGGGTCTGACCAGCAGAATAGAATGGACCTATTAGTTTCCATGATCTGAATTCTGCGTCTATTAATGCAACTCAGAGTTTCATTAGCTTTTATAGTGGTGCATCACAATGCTGGCTCACATTCTGCTTGTGGTCAACTAATACATCTAGAACCTTCTTGCATGTGCTGCTGCCAAAACTGTGTCTCTCCCATCTTTTTTTCCCCTGGTACGTAGATGAAGAAGCTTACGTTTGTTACAACATCATTATGTCTGTTCAATTTCATTTTTGCTAACAGGGGCCCAATGACTTTCAAGATTGTTTAGAACCATTAGGAGTAGTTGTTTGCCCAGTTTTGCCTGTATCTAGCCCACATGTTATCTAAGAGTCTACCAGTCAGTGTCATCCTTTTTCGTTTTTAAAAAGGAAATTAGATAATCTAGCATTACTTTGTATCAATAAAACTTTATTTTCAAAGGAACAGATATTTATTAATACAAAGACCTATACAATGGTGAGCATTAACTAGAGTAGAATATACCAGCACCTCAGAATTTGCATCCCACACTAGTAATAGCACCCATAACATCTACAGCCTGTATACACAGTAAATGCAAGTAGATCTTAACCTGTTTACCTGTAAACATTGCACAGAAATATGGACTGCAGGCTGCCAAGACTACACGATGGGCTTCAATCTCAACATCTTCTGCAACAATCACAACATCGCAGAGAAGCCGCTTACTATAGAAAAAACACAAAATACCATATTTACTTGAATGTAACGCGCCATCGAATCTAATGAGCACCCTGTTTTTACAAACCATAGTTTAGAAATCCTGCTAGATGGCAGTTACAATGAGCAGCTAAGCGAAGTATTACAGTCCCTCTTTCCCTGTAAGACGAAAGCAGGACAAGGGCAAGGGCAGCTCCTGATTAGCTCCCAGCAGAGGCTGAGTAAAAGGAAAGGCTGGTCAGCCATTGCTGGAACCTGCAGGAGCAGAGCCAGCCCAGGTGTCTGCTTGCAGAGCAGGGAGCCCTGCAGAGGAGCCTCTTCCCTGGAAAAGTGTGCATGGAGTTTCCCTGAGTTCCCCCCAAGTTGATCCCCTGAGGAAGAGGAGGAGGAAGAGGCAGGGAGGGAGAGCAAGGGGTTGGCTGGGCTCGAGTCTCCTCCAGGCTTCTCCATCCCCTCCTGCAGCCCCACTCTCTGCAACCCTGTGGAAGGAGCTCCCCTCCTTCCTGCCCTGCTTCTTTCTGACCCTCATGGCTTTCCCTGGCTCAGTCCTTCTCTTACAGGGCAGCCATAAGCAGGTCTACTCAGATGTTAAGTCCCACTGCACTCAACAGGGCTTACTCACAAGAAAGTGTGGCTGCACTGCAGCATCAGCTCCTCTCACCCTCCTTAGGGAAGGAACCCCCAACACCACTGGGGCTGGAAGAGGCGGAGGAGACCAGCCACCTGCCTCCCTCCATGAAAGCGCAGAGGAGAAGCAGGATGTTCTTCCAGTGGTATAGCCAGAGGGGGGAGAGCAGTCAGTCTGGCAGGGAGTCTCATCCTTCTGCAGCATTTCCAGGGAGGGCTCCCCCTCTGGCAATGCCACTCCAAGGGATCCAGAGCTGGATGAGCTATACCCACCAACCTCCAAAGCCTCACCACCACCCTCTTAATATCAGTAATATTCCACGCTTTGCTTTTCAAAAACTCAGAACATGGGAAAGAGGGCAATCTTTTTGTTTTGTGTGCTAGTCGTGGTAAATGGGAGCACACAATATCTACATCAGCCTTTCATGCTATGCACCCTTCCATATTACCATCAATGTTGGGAAGAGAGCCAATTATGCTATGCCGGGGAACATTCAGAAATTGAATCTTTCACCAACTCATATGCTCCTAGGTTACTTTGCCGGCTTTCACCATAAAAGGTGATAGCAGCAGAACCAAGTGGGAAGATGCACCTGCACACTAGCTACCAAAAGGTTGCGATGGAGGAACTGCACACGTTGGGCCAAGAGAAAATAGAGGCTTGCTACCGGTTCCCCTCTACCAGGGTTCAAGGCACCAAGGTTTGGTCACTACTAGTAAGGATGTCTACAAATTACGAGGCACACAAGGAAAGGGAAGAGCTTTCTACTGTGCCCAGTCACTGCAATGTATCCCTGATCCTAATGTGCTAAATACATAATATTGCCATGGAAATCAGCCTTCGCTAAAAAACCACCAATTCAAAGCACTCAAGCAAACACAACAATTTCGTTCCACAACAGCTCAGCAGCAGGAAGCTGAAAGTATAAATTGGCAATAAGTACACAAAGCAATGGAGACAACAGGGACTTAAGAGCAGCTGTAGATGTATGTGTTCTGAAGAGCATCACACACTACACAAGCCATTAGCTGTCACTAAGAGTAGTGCTGTCTTTCTCTCTCCTATTTGCCCCCACTGCATTTAAGTTACAAAAGGAATAATCTAATATGGTATCACCCCAATACACGATGTATTGGGGTGATACATCATGTTGAGACAACAAAGTCCTCTGGCACGCAAACAACTGTACAGTAGTCCCCTCGGGTTCAACATCAGCTAAGCACACTCAGTTCTACCAGAATGACAGGTTCAACAAGACAGACTAAAATGCCTCACTTTCCTCAAGTAACTAGTTGGCATTAACTCATTGCTCCTGACCTTCGTGGCATTACAGCAGTAGTGTGCAGGATGCTCTTTTTGTACTGATAAGCCAGGAGGAAGCAACACAAGCAGCATTTGGAGTGCTCCTTCAGGCACCAAAGTATCCTGCCCTGCTTCTGGAGAATGTTTAATGGCTCAAGAGTAACCAGTACCAATAAAGCACACCATGCCTGGCCTCTGTTTTTAACTGAAACAGAGTGTATGTTAATAAAAAGGTAGATTTTTCCAAATCTGTTTAAAGAGTTACAGCACTAGAAAAGTTAAATAACCAATTTCACTGAATCACAAGCTCACTTAAGATATGCACATAAATGATTTTCCTAAGATATATCCATAAAGGCATATATATGAGTATGTTGCGTTCACAAGCAAAGAGAACTTTACCATCAAGACAAGTTATTTAACCTTGTTTTATGTTTACAAAGAAATCAACATATGCATCTTCTACTGCATGCATTAATATGCACTGTGTCCTGGGCAGGCCTGTACATACAGTATACATATACCATTGTGATGATGTGGATGAGTGGGTGGGTGTGTGAGTCAGGCAGAATGAGTAGGAGAAATTACATTCCATCACATCATTAAGGAATAAATAATCTATCCAAAAATATCTTTTGAACCTATTTTTAGACAGCTTCATATTCTGCCAACCAACAGAGATGTTATGGATTAATTTACAATATTACATATTAGACAGATATTCTTTTGGGAAATGAAAAATTGGTAAAGGGAAATTGGTTTAGAAAATATCAGGCATGAACTGGGCCATACGCATTCAGACTTTAATCGCAAAAGTAACTGCCTATAGACATCACCACCCATGCCAATGTACGGAACAATGAAGGGCATGATTAGTGATATCTAAGAACTGAACACATTTGGCTTCAGTGTTACCAAAAATAAAGGAACCTAAGGGCAAAATCCAGAGTAACTACAGGAAGTCCTTGCTCTGGTGTAAGAACAACTTACTCTGGATTCCAATATGAATTTCCCATAGGTTTTCACTAGATGGTGCAGTAACTACGTGTGCACGTAAAGTCTTTTACATGCTTCCGTAGTTACTCTGGATTTGGGGGTATGTTTGCACATTTGGTAGCTGGCATGGCAGAACATTTTCATACCAATGTGAAAATTTAAATTGGTACATAGGACAGCTGGCAGTCAAACAGAAATCAATCAGCACACTAGAAATCTGTCCTCTGCAATTAAGCGTAGGTGTCTTAATATCTGTAATATTACATTATTGCCTTTTTTGTTTCCTCTGTTGGAAATCTGCATCAAGTAAAAATGTGTACTGAAGCTACTTTATGAAAGACAGATTTTACTCAGGCAACTTTCTGAAGTTGCTGTAGGAGTAGAATTTTTTTTAAGCCCCAAAGTACCCAGCAGGTACACATATGCAGAAGAAAAAAGAAAAGGCCTCAAATGCTAATGCAGCTGCTCTTTTTATAAGAAATAATTTCTGAGCCACTTTGCCTTGCACTGAAAACAGAAACATTCCAGCCTTTCAAATATGACCTTTACTGCATGCTTATTGTTTCCACATTACAATGGTAGTATCAAGAGTTCTGAATCAAGCAGGTCATTTAAGTTACACAATTACAGTACTGTACTTTCCACATCACTATTAGCATTCCTAGTGAAGTGTCAATCTTGAAGTGATACTACAGTGCATGCAATTTGGGCAACCCATGAGAGTTTAAATATTACTAATGCTTCAAAGATAATAGCTGAACTGATCTACTAGTTCTATTATTTTTCTAATACTAATAACCACAGTTTTACCTATTATTGAGGTAAAACTGCAATGCAGATGCCAACCAGTATCAAACATACAAGTGATAATTGCAAGATGATGAAAAATGAATACAAAAATAATACCTCCTTAATTCGTTCATGACTTTGAATGCCTTTCCCATGTGACAGGAATTGATGGTCACTGTTCGCTGGTCCTTATCTCCATCTGCCTCCGGTGGTAGGGGACACCGCTTAATGCTAAGGATAAGAAAAACAGGATATGAGAAATTATCCCTTTTCTTTATTCTCTAGAACGTAACAAAAGTATTACAGAATACACAAAACTATTGTCTGTAATCATTCCCATCTATTTATTTATTATTATATTTATATCCCACCTTTCTCCCTTCTGAGGGGGAACTCAAGGTTGGTAACAGTAAAAACAAATACTGTACATTAAAAATTAAAAACACATAGCAATTAAAAACAACAATTAAAACATTAAAGCATTACAATATTAAGGCTGCAATCCTAATCTCTAGTTAGGCCAGCATAAGCCCTTTGCTGACCTGGGAATGTCACAAAAGTGCTGTGAAGCACTTCTGCCCCACTCATGGGTGGGAGTTAGGCCACTGCACAGGCATATGCTGACCTCCTTGTGCCACCATGGAAAGATATGCAGGAGAGTTAGGCCAGCCTAAATTGGTTAGGATTATGCCCCAAAATGTTAAAACCACCTTGAATTATTAAAACCAATTAAAACCATTGTAAAAACACCTGTCCACAATATCAATTAAAAGCTCTAATAAAAGGTCTTAAGGCCCCACCAAAAGCTCCCCAAAGAGGGAGGAATGCCAGGAGAAAGGAATTCCATAATCGGGGAGCAGCTGCCAAAAAGGTCCTATTTCTTGCTGCCACAACCTTCACCTCTTTCAGTGTTTGCACTATCAGCAGGGTCCCCTCAAATAATGGGTAGGACTGTATGGATGAAAGCGGTCTGTCAAATACCTTAGACTCAAACTACTGTATATTAGGCTTTAAAGGCCAAAACCTTTAAAGCTTTGAATTCAACCCAAAAGCAATTGGGCAGCCAGTGGCCCAACCAAGTCGAACCAATGAGCCCAGCAACCACACAGACAGCCGCATTCTGCACTAGTTGCAGTTTCTGAACCATCTTCAGAGGCAGCTCCATGGAGAGGATAATGCACCCATCTAATATAGATGTCAGGCATGACACCATGGCCAGATCTGAGCTAACCATACCTGGTCGCAGCTGGCAAATCAGCTTTGCCAACTGAGCAAAGGCTCCCCTAGCTACAGCCAACATCTGGGACTCCAGGAGCAACTGGGATCCAAGAGAACCCCCAAGCTGCATATCTGTTCCTTCAGAGGGAGTGCAACCCCATTCAAAGCAGGATGATCATCCTATACCTGTCATTTATTTACAAAGAGGAGAACCTCTGTCTTATCAGGATTTAATTTCAGCTTCTTCATCCACATCCAGCTCTATACTGCTTCCAGACAGTGAACCAAGACCTCAACTGCCTCCTCGGACTCAGGAGGAAAAGAGAGATAAGAGTTGGGCATCATCAGCATGCTGATGGCATCCCACTCCAAACCTCTGGGTAACCTGTCCCAGTGGCTTCATGTAGATGTTAAGCAGCATTGGGGATAGAATGGCACCCCTCACCGAAGAGGCTAGGGTGGCAAAAAAGCATCCCCCAGCACCACCTTCTGAGACATGTCAGCCAGGAAGGAATAGAACCACTGCAAAACGATGCCTCCAATCCCCATCTCAGCCAATCAATCTGTTCCCCAGTGTAGGTCATACACAAAGGCAACACAAGCAGACTCCATCCCAAACCCTGGTTTGAAGCCAGACTGAAATGGATCCAGATAACCAGCTTCTTCCAGAACCCTCTTAAGCTAGGATGCCACAACCCACTCAACCACTTTATCAGAAAAATGAATATTTGAGACTGGCCAGCAGTTGTTCAGATTGGCAGAGTGTCATCAGGGTCTCATCAGGAGAGGGCAGACTACCTCAGAGATGAGTTCACCAACCTCCCTGTCCACTCAGCCTGTAAACCTCAGGCTGATCTAATTAAACTACTCTGGACAATGGTCAAGCAGGCAAGAAGAAGTTCCAGAGAATCCTGTCCACATCCTCAGGTTCTACACAAATAATCACACAAATAATCACAAGATTTTTATCTGGAATGAGCAGATAAACACACAAAACCAATGTCTGAAATTATTCCCATCCATCACAAATAGTCACAGGATTTTTATCTAGAATGAGCAGCTGTCCATATCAAGTTTGTAAAATTGTAACTGGAGTACACTTTTAAGATCTCTATTTTGCAGGCGCATGCCTTCTATGTAACTATGTGAAATATGTGCAAGAGTACATGCATAAATTCTTTTCTAAACTGAGAATAATATTTGTGAATACCAATCTCAGCCTTTCAAAGTCTCAATATGGATGCTCTATTCACTTCTAGAAAAATGTTAGACAGGTGAGTAATAAGACCTAAGGTACTCATCAAAGGGAAAGCAAGAAATAAATGTGTTTTTTTAATTACATAGCTAAAAAATGTAATAGCAAGAATCACACTTGATTCATACACACATTCATTGGACTTAGAAAAGCCAAATACTGTACATTATCTTTTTGCTCATCGGGGGAACAACCTACATGCATATGACAAACAGCAGAAACAGAGGGTACAGGTCTTGAGTGACACATCCTCTTTCCAAGTAATGTGCAAAAGGGAAATCACAAATCTCCCCCATAGAATTTCTTCATATGTTTTCTGTTATCACTTCCATATGGCATGAGAATCAACCCAGAATCAACCCAGAGAATCAACCCAGTGACACAAGACGAGAAGACCAATTTTAACCTTAAAAGTGGGTTAACAAGTGGGTTCAAGGAATACAAGCCATTTCTTGACCATATATCCCTATTCTAGTTTTTTAGTTATGCACACATTGCAGAAGACTTCATGGAAGCTGTGAACTATCAGCATGCACTGGAAACAAACAACTTGAACAGGTGGTGAAGTGGATCACACTGTGAGCCAGTTTGTCCTTCCCCCAACATTTCAGAGCAACTTGGACTGCATGTGACCTGAACCTTAGATAAAGCCTTCACCTGTTATTTCATTTGAAATGCATAAATTTATTCTAAGTGAAAGTATTTTCTTAATCCATAAGACCAGTTTTAGATCTAAAGGTAGCGCCTTTCCTCTACTTAGCCTAGAAACAAACATAAAATCTTGCCAAACCAGTTTCCCATAAACAAAAAATACATTCACCGACAGCAGCGCTGAAACAGCTGTACATAAACACTTCCTCAAAGGAGAAGCCTAACTGAGCCATTCCCATAGGAAAGGCACCCATTTAAACATGACACTGCAGAAGCAAATAATTCAGCCAGCTTTCTAAAAACCCAGCTTTATGTTTAAACTGGGCCCTCTGGTGCTATACAGGGAGGGCCACAAAATCCCCTGTGGGTAACACTGCATGTGCAAGCAAGACAGGCTGCTTTACATAAAACGTGGGGTATGCGGAGAACCTCATGGGTAAATTCTAACTATGGTCCTGCTTCACATTTAGACCAGGGACTTACTTAAGACTTGGCTAGAAACATTAAAAATACTGGATGTATGGAAAAGCACAGCTCTTCACTGCATTGCATAAAATGGAGATAAATCAAAACCAGTATTTGGGGGAATAAACACAGAGACACACACTTTTTTTATTCAATTCCAACCTATCACTCAGCATTTGTAACGCTTTGAATACTTCAAAGCCTACATTTATTTTCTTACTCTGCATTCCCCCCCCTCTGCTGCCACTCTTTATTTATAGCATTTTCATGAATGCAAAATGCACCTGCCTCACAATAGGGTTTCATTAAGCCAACACAAAAACCCTTTCTCCTTGACCCAAACTCCCGTACAGCACAAGCCGCCGCATTTAAAAGTAACAAATTTGAAAACAACAACAGCCTGCTCATCTGCTAGATTCAAAGTTCTGGTGCTCCACACATCATACAACCTAAAGAAAAAGAAGGCTTGTTTCCATTTCTGGCTTATGCAGAGGTGTAGCAAAATTATGTAGAGACTGAACAGGAGGAGGCAAGATCAGAGCAACAAATCATACAGAGATGTAGCAGGTAACCTTCGCTGCAGGCTAAAGCTTTCACTTCAAAGGAGTCCTTAATATTTTATTTATGTCCAGCAGTTTTTTCCTTTAACACACTACTGTATCTCACACACAAGCTGGAAATTATTATACTATTTATTGTAATATCCTGCTATGCTTCAAGGACAAGCATCTTTTTGGGGAGAGGATGATGAAGAAGGGAACAAATCCATGTTCACTGGCTCATTAACTGTTTCACTCCAAACCCATTGGGTAGTGCAGTTTTTGCTGTTACTGTTTTACTCAAATCTAAAATCTTTCTCAGCCAAATTTGGTCTCCAAAATTAGGGTGCACATTAGATTTGATGGTGCATTAGATGAGAAAATAATTTGATTTAAGTATTTTGATTATGAGTATTAGTCAATATTTAGTTTAACAGTTTACTATAGCTATAAAAAATGTAACTTAGAACACAATCCTAGCCCTGTCTATTCAAAAGTAAGCCCCATTGTATTCAGTGGGTCTTACTCTCAGGAAAGTGTCTTTCGGATTGCAGCCATAAACCCATTGTTGTATAAATTAGAGCAAAATTGTAACAAAACCATTGCCATATTATTATTATTATTATTATTATTATTATTATTATTATTATTATTATTATTATTATTATTATTGTTATTATTATTATTATTATAAATGCACAGCAAACAATTTCATGCTGGTTTCATTCACTCCACCAGTCGGACCCTTCCCAAGAGTCTAGGTCTGTGTGACTTATTATTATTATCATCATCGTCGTCGTCGTATAACTCATTGTTCTAATAAAATTAAATTTTGCATCTGCTTTGCTGCTGTGCATTATAATCGCCAGATTTTTAATCTCAAGCCTTTTGAAATAAGGGTGCGCATTAAATTTGAGTTAATACGATAATTTGTAGAGCACAAAGTAGCTGCTCATTACCATTTGCCCTCTTTCAGACCAAGGTTTGCAATGCTATTCGAGGAGCTGTTAAAGAGGAAAGTTTAAGGAAACTTGCATCAAAAGTTTAGTTTCCATAGCCCACTGTTCTGCAGCCAACGAATTTGCCTCGGCTTAACAGCCAGAACCCATCTCTTCTCCGAGTCTATGCCAAGAACTCAGGAAACAGAGAGGTGTTTATGTTTGGCTGGGCTTGCGCAGAAGGTACAAGCAGTCCCTTGCTGAGGCTTCCTTCCAAAAAGACCCAACTGGAAGGATGAGATCCTTCCTTACCTCCTCTATAAAGCAGAGATGGAATGAAAAATAAACCTCTGTGGCAGACTGACCATATGTCCTCTTTTTCCATGTCATCTTTTTAGCTTAGTGTCATGGAAAAATTTTAATTGTCTTCCCTTTCCTTCTGAGTGGGTTACTGAACAAGATGCTGCTGCTTTTGGCAAATGTGAAAAATTACCGCATGGAAAACAGGTGAGGAAGAAAGCAGAATCTCTTTGCCTGCCCTTCCCCACATAGAGCATTTGCTCAAACTGGATGTGTGTTCACTTGCATCAAAAGTATATAATAAACCCGCACATCAATAGCAATTAAGACCAAGTGCCAATTGAAATAAATATTCTTCCCCCATTAAGCCCACCTTCCATCTACATCCCCTTTCAGCTGTCTCTTCTGTGTATTTTAATTTTAAGAGCCTAGATGAAGAAGCTTTTAAATATTATAATTACGTACATAGTGTCTATCATGCTGAACACAACAGAGTCCAGGGCCAACTATATTTTGCTTAACTTGGCGACAGCAGCCATTTTCTAAAAAGCTATGCGAGTGATCAGCTCTAAGACGATGGTATTTAACTTGCTTAAATTGTATACTGGTTGCAATTTAATCTCTCTCATTAAGACACACAATACAACCACAAGGACTTAAGTTCTTAACTCACGCACGCTTGGAAGAAGTTCTAACTGCTGACATTGCCTAGTTCCCCCAAAATAAATTATGTGCTTATTGTTTACTTTATTTCAATCCTTACGCATTTTCCCAAAATTGCACTGAACATATAATAAAAATTAAGATTTCAATCAGAAAAATGTGTCCATTTTATATTAAACGCTTCAAAAAAACTCATGGGGAAAAATATCAACAAGAAAGCAGAACACAAATATTGTATGAGACTTTTCACTATTGATCACTTGCTAGTTCCAAAGAGAAGATCTCAAAGACATCTTCAGAAATCCTCTGGTCCAATTTTATATTAAGTTTAGCATATCAAAGTGTCTCTTGTTTTGTTCTCTCTGACTCTGATCAATTATAGTTGGTTTGCCTTTGTGAATATACTCCACATGAGAACAACTCTAATTTTTCAGGAGCTTGCCAAGTATTCTTGCCACATATAGTGAACCAAATTCTGCCAAATGGGAAGGAATTGCTGGGTGGGAAGCAAGTCATAAAGTTGGACTGAAAAGAAATGGCAAGAGGTAAACTGATCTCTTGAGCAGAACTACCAACCAATAAGTGTTAATGGAGAAGATGGAGAAGTGTTAATGGAGAAGAATAGTTCACAATTAAAGGATTCAATTAATTAATTAATTGATCAATTAATTAATAGAAGTAAAGGCTTCAAATAGTAAGCCAGTTTCATTAAAATGTTCACAGGTGTCACTTCAATGACTTCCAGGTATCACTGCAATTCATTGCTGCTAATGATACTAACATTCTTGGGAAGCAGACGGTCAGTGTACTTGTAGGCTCTCTTTCAAATATTTACTGGCCGCAACATTTTTACTTTTGACAAACAACTGTGCAAGTCTGGTCAAAGATTTTACCCACTGTTAGCATTGGGAGGCTATGAGACCAAGCAGTATTTTGACAACTTCCCAATGATATTTTGTACTAATGAATTATTGCAAAAGTGAATGCGTATGAGAGAGTGACCAAAAGGACAGAGAGGCTGTCACAGGTTTGGATCATCAAATACATTCCACTGATGGCAGCTGACTGCCAACAGCATACCATACATGCCACCTATAAAGCTGTTCATGTGTGCACAATCACCAGTCAAGAAACAGGATACTCACACTTCCATTAGCATTTGGTGCAGTGGAATCAAAGAAACATGCAAAGCGAGTCACACCAGGGAAATTTTTCAAGGTAAAAAACCTAAGCATGTAGAAGAGTATCACTGTATATGTTAGAAAATCTGTTTTAGAAATTATTTTTGTCAGAATGAACTAGTCAGTTCTTGTTAGGTTCTAACACTTGTGTTATAGTAGGTTCCTGGAAAACTTAGGCTACAATCCAGAGTAACTACTGGAACTTTTGCACCAACATAGTTACTGTGCCAACTATTGGAAACCTATGGGAAATGCATAGAGCAATCCAGAGTAAGCGCCTCTTACGTCTTCCCATAGTTACTCTCAATTGTAGGGCACGTGGATACCAATTTAGTAGGTACTGAACATAGGGAAAATGGGACTAGATTCCAAAAGACCCTCTTAACCTTACAACTCTATGAACCTGAATCTTAAGCCGTTTCTGCTCAGCACTGAATATATACAACAAGAATCAAATGTGTATACCCAGGGGCTCGGCTAAAAAGGGGTTAACCAGCGTCAGTGAGGCTGGATGATAGCACATCTATCATCCAGCAAATCTGGAAGTGGGCACAAATGTGTCTGACAATTCTCCATTAGCTGGTAGTGTCACTTGATGTGGAAAACTGACACAATCCAACAACTTTCTAAAAAAACAAAGAGCATAATAGGCTGGACACAATTACTGCAACAACTACCACTGGCAGCAAATTGTAGACATCTCTTCCTCTCCCCCGAAGAGTGGCAGCGATGCCTTCTGCTCATGAAGAGGTCACATCTCTTCTCCTCTGCAACCTTTCTGGCCCCCACGTGCCTGCTTGTATCTGTGCTGAGCCCGTACTCTGCGTGCACTGGCATAGTGTTCACAAATAACAAGAACCGTCACAAATAAGAGGTAGATTGCAATTCTGCCCCCACAGATGGTGAATGTACATATAAGGAGAACAGGATGCATAATACTTATGTCTGTTGGTTGTGGTGATGTTGTTCCATACCTCATGTTGATGGTTCAATGCAAAACAAGTATGAAGTGAACACAATTTGCTCTGTCGTTGTTCAATATGGATTCAGTAAGTCATGACAATCGTAGGTGATATTATCCTCCAAGCGTCTCAGCAAATTGTCACAGCAATCAGTCATCATTATGTGTCATTATTATCTAGTGTAGAAGTCCCACACCACACAAAGTAACTCAGATCAGCAACAGCTGGACTGATCATACCCCAGCAGAATCCCAGTCCTGTCATGCCCTGCCAGCATAACAAAAAAAATATTTTAACCTGGCAAACTATTGCATAGGCTGTCTGGCCAGAGAGAGGTTTTCCGCCATGGACCCCTGCAACTCCTTCTGCCACAGTTGCGGCTGCTGCACACAGAAACTTGCTGGAGACCAAACCCCAGTCTCTTCCATCCAGGTCTGTTATACATACCAGGTCAGAACTTGTCTCCAGAATCAAGTCCTGGATCAGGGTGGTTTTACTGACCTGCAAATCAGCAGCAATAATTTCAGGCCCAAATGATTGTCAACAGAGCCACCAGGCATCCATGGCTGGGGAAAGATCAGAAAGTCTGTCTTCTCAAACCCTTCACCCTCTGAAAGCAAGCGCTAACACTTGCTCATAATACATCTCTGGCAAGGACACAGTTCACACACAACACAATCCCTCCAAACTACCCACAATATACTATTATTGTAATTCCTACAAAAATTGTTAATTCCTGATTTAGGAATCTAAACTCTGTTCTACTACAAGCACAATATGACAGCAAAGAGAAGATGCAAAACTTCTCTGCACCTCCTGGATACTACAAGAGAGAAAATATTCCTTTCAGTGATCCCACTCTTTTTTCCCAATCCTTTCCATCATTCATTTCCCTGAAGGTGAAGCAACAGGAAGAGTTGACAAATGGTCTAACACAATGGATATAAAGTGAGACTTACTTCATGGTAAACCAACACACTGAAATGGTAAATATGTAAGTAACTTAAGGTAAGTAACATAAAGTATGCATGGTAAACATGCATAATGTCCTATAACGTAGCAAAAATGTTGGACCTTGTTTTTAGGTCTTTGATGATTCAGAAGACAGGAGAAAATCT
This sequence comes from Cryptoblepharus egeriae, assembly GCA_030015325.1. NCBI lineage: Eukaryota > Metazoa > Chordata > Lepidosauria > Squamata > Scincidae > Cryptoblepharus > Cryptoblepharus egeriae. The sequence continues at coordinate 66,940,753 of JAREYC010000002.1, read as the reverse complement.
CTTAAATTGCCTTAACAACATAAAAGTATTTAAATCTCAATGCTTTAATTCTGTGGAGGTTTATCTTCCCCTTTGGCTCTAGCTGCTTTTTCCAGCTTCAGCTTTCACCAAAGAAAAATCCCTGCTTACTACCACTATACTGTAAATGGTAAATCTCTGTTAAAAGTGAAAAACAAATCAACAAGTTTTTGATTCTCACAGATTGTCTCTATCGTAAACAGTGCACCAATAAAATCATCATCCTCACAAATCCAAACTTTTAGCAACTTTGGTGGGAGGCTTAAGCTCCCAAAGACACTCAGAGCAAACATGAATATAATTCTCAAAGTGCTGGTTGTCTTGAAGCTGAGATGTTGGTAGACTGTCAAACCCCCATTCTTCCTACTTATGAACATATTTCCATTAGATCTGTGGTGGAGCGAAACTTTTGCTCGCATGTTTCTGCAGCAGGTACTGGTTAGAAAACACACCTGAACTCAGATTGTTACCAGTCTTCTGCCAAAAGATTACAGAAGGAGAGACCTTTTTGCAAACCCCAGAAAATTCATTTTTCCCACAACTCTGGATGAGTTGTTTCCCTTATCTAAGTGCCATGCACCCCTAAGTGCCATAAGATAAGATCATGAAATGAGAATACCTTAATGGAGGCATATGACCAATCACCTGAGTTTTCTCCACACAAGTGCCACTCGGTCAGGTGGGACAGCAATGGCTCTGAGGTAAAGATCAATGTGCTTGATTCCATCTGCATAGTTGAAGTATTCACAAAAGCATTGAAAAAGCAGCTTCCCAAGAGTGAGTTGTAATTCCCAACTACAAATGCACTAGATCTCAGTCTTAGTATCAAACCTGTCCTTTATACTAACAGTAACCAAAAGCAAGTAGTTCTACAGGAAAGATCTGCATTGCATATCTTTATTTTCATGCATAGCTGAGCCTTACAAGTTTTCTAAAGTATTCAAGTTCACAATGTGTAAAGGAAGTGCTTGACAAGAAAAGGAAGTTTTGTTTTTCAAGTACGCAAAACTCTTTTTGGAAGGGGTTTTTTCATGAATTTGCATTTATTTTTGCCACAATGAAGTCCTAAGAGCCACTTAAGGAAAAACACATTTGTTGTTGCTGTCTCTTCGGAAACAGGATACAACCTCTTACCATGTTCCACACGTTAAGATAACGTCTTATCACAATAAACCTAAAATCTCTGGGATGCTGAACAAACAACACTATTTGAAAAGCAGGGACCCTCTATTGTGTGCCAGTACTGTAGCTATCCTAGTTAGGCTCTTCATCTCATCTGCCATATGTTTCAGGTCACTGGCTTTTGTTTTTATTTGCTTTATAGGAAGTGTGTGCAGATCCTTCACAATAGATCCACACATGTTCTACAATCTTATTAGCTTAAGTGCCAAGCATGAAGGAATTACACTTTTAAAAGAGCTGAACAAGAAAAAGACATCAGAAATGTACAAAGGAACTGCCAAAGAGGGGAAGGTGGGGAGAGGACTTTGTAATATTTTAATACTGGCACTCTTTTAGTTAAGATTCACCTCACATTGTACATTTCTTTCCTTTCATGATTACTCATTTCTTCATAACAAGAGCTCTTTATCGTGACTACAGCTGATCACATATGTAATTGGTGCAATCTGATCACATCAAAACCTACGTTTGATCAAAGCAATCATTTAAACATCATGCTGCTATTACTTGGGTGACATGTAACTCCTCACCACCCCCTCTCCCAAAATAATTCAAATCAAAAAAGACAATAAGTACAGGGTACAAAAAAAGATCTTAGCATCCCACTTTAGGACAGCAGGTTGTGTGAATCAACTCTGTCACTTACTAACATTAAAATGTATTTATAACAGCTATTTTCAACAGCACACTGACAAGGTGCTAAAACTGCAAAGGGACACTGTCAGTTTTTTGACAATCGACAAGGCACATCATGCTGCTGATGGCGGGAACACTGTCCCCAATGGCCCTACTAATAAATGGCTTTCCTATGGCTCACCTGAGGACCATCCATGGCACACCAATGTGTCACAACAACACTGGTTGGAAATTGCTGCTGTGTAACAACTGCTTGAGATTACCGCTTCTTAAAAGTTTTTGTACTTTGGGTTTTCATTAAAATAAGTTTCACCTTTATAACAGTTATGCCAAGGCAGGGAACCAAGTAGGCATGTACTTTGTGGACTTGGAAGTGAATTCCAAAAGAGTAGATGGGGGTGGAAAAGAAGCAAAAGTTCATGACAGAGTCAGCAGCCTGAATTAATCACTGCTGCTCTTGCACTTTAATGCACCGCCTGCTGATCACAAGTCATACACATTTCATCCCACTCTTTTCCTGGTGAGCTTATGACAAGCAAAACAAGCTTTTTTAAAAAAAAACTTATTTAAAAATAAGTTTAAAACCTTGTTTTTTGGAAGCATTTCCTCAGGCAAGAGCCTGCCCTTCCCAAGCTGACTCCTTGCAAACTGCATAGACTAAATCAGGGCGGCCATATGGCATAACCGCAAAAGAGGACAAGGACCCCCAAAATTGAGGACACCCCCAAAAAATGTAGGACATGACAAAATAAATGCTAAAAACACTCATATGAATTGTGTTCATGTGGTTAGCTTAAACACTATATTACTTAAAAGTAAATGTAAAACTATAATTTATTAATGACAAGGTTTTTCACAAGGAAAAAGGAGGATATTTAAGTTTTTTTTCCAGGATACAAGTCTAAAATCCAGGCATGTCCTGGGGAAAGAGTGGACATATGGTCACACTGATAATAAGTAAACTACTCCAGGTTGCAGCAGGTCAGATGCTTGCAAAGGGATTTCCAGACCTAAGAAACAGAGAGAGAGGGAGAGGCGGAAGGAGGGAGAGAGACTTTTAAACAGGGGCAGCCATGGAGGGCAGGAAGTGAGGGGAGGAAGAGGAGTGATGAAGGCAAGGGATGAATGAGCAGGGGGGAACTGCACCAAGCAATCACCAAAAAAGGGAGAGTGACAGCCTTTTAAGGCTTCTGTGACAGCACAGAAGGGGAGCCCACAGTCCCAACTTCAGGGTGATGCTGCTGAGCTGATGAAGGAGACAGTCCTCCACCACCACCACCACCCACTTCCCCCATGCAGGGTTGCAAGGATTGCTTGCAAATGGTTGCAATGAATGCTTTGCTGCTGCTGCTGCCCACCTCCTCTCTGCAAACACAAAGGCGCCTCCCAGTCCTGGACAAACACACTAACACACACACAGCACCCACCTCTCGTCGTCCATGGTGTGCAGCCTGAGCACTGCATGCACCCTGCTGGCCTCCAACTCCAGGGATCTGGGGAGAAGCAAGCAAATCAGAGCCTGTGATTCAGCATGGCTGCAGCACTCAGATGCCTTCCTCCCTCCCTCTTCCTCCCTCTCACTACAACAGCAGCAGCAGCAGCAGCAACAGCAGCACTCCTTACCCAGAGCTCCCTGCTGCTGCTGGTCCTGCTCTACCCTGGCTGGCTGGCTGGCTGAGCAGCCCACTCCCTCCTGCCTTCCTCCTCCTCCTCCTCCATCCCAACCCAGCTACTACTCAGTCTCCTGGCAACAGCAGCTGTGCACACTTAGGTACAGCGCAGTGCACCTCCTCAGCTGCAGCTCTGGTTGGGGCTGAACTGCATCCTCCAGCCTCTCACACACTCTTTTGCTTTAGACTTCATTTAGAAATAATGTGCAACACAAAGGGGGTCTAACAAGAGCAGCCTTGGCAGGGGGACCATATGACCTAACCAGAAAAAAAAAGGACAAGGCTCTCCCAAATGTAGGACACCCAAGAAAAATGTAGGACATCTCAAAACAAGATATAGATATAAATATAAATTAAGCATATGAAAGTTTCTATACAGTAGATATAGATGCAAGCACAAACATATATATACACATATATATGTGTAATGTATAGAAACTTTCATGTGCTTAATTAAACTCTGTATATAGAGACTTTCATGTGCTTAAACACTATATATAGCTTTCGTGTGCTTAATTCATACACTATTATATATAGAAACTTTCATGTGCTTAATTAAACACTGTATATAGAAACTTTCATGTGCTTAAACACTATATATAGCTTTCGTGTGCTTAATTCATACACTATTATATATAGAAACTTTCATGTGCTTAATTAAACACTGTATATAGAAACTTTCATGTGCTTAAACACTATATATAGCTTTTGTGTGCTTAATTCATACACTATTATATATAGAAACTTTCATGTGTTTAATTTAAGCACTATATGACTAGTTACATATTGAGCACAATTCTAACCATGTCTACTCAAAAGTAAGCCCTATTGTGTTCAATGAATCTTACTCCCAGGAAAGTGACTACAGTATAGGATTACAAGCTTCATTTATTAATTGGAAGAAGGCTGCATGCCGCTCATTTACAAGGAAAAGGAAGACACTGAAGGGTTGTTGTTTTTTCTTACCCGGGACACAAGGCTAAAAAGGAGACAAGTCCTGGAAAATAGGGCATACAATCACGATGGTATCCGTAGGAGGGAGAAATTGACTGGCTTTCCCTCTCTTCATTGCCCTTTGCACCACTCTTGCCAGGGATGGGTGCACATGGCACAGTTGTTGAAAAACAAGACATATGGTCACACTCTTCATTGCCCTTTTTCCTTATGAGCAAACAGCATGAAGCCTTCTTGTAATTAAGAACATAATCCTAACCCTGTCTACTCAAAAGTAAGCCCCAATGTGCTGCAAGCATCTTATTCCCAGGAAAGTATGTTTAGGATTACAGCCTTAGTTACATGTAATTAACTACATGTAATAGTTTTAAATTTAATAAGTAACATACATAGTATTTAAATTAACCACATAAAAGCAATATACAGTATGAGTGTTTTTTGCTTTTATTTTTCATATTCTACATTTTTAAGTGCCCAACTATTTTTTTTAGGGGGGGCTTGTTTTCTTTTGAGATTATGACATCTGTTCACCCTGACATGTCATCATATAGACTTGGATTTGCATGCAACTGTATTTCAGACTCAGGGCAGGTAGCCTACATGCACACGCACCCCACCCTCTCTCCCTCATATGCATGTACACACGCACACTAGAGTTGTTTCCCAAACTGTAGGTCCCCATCAGTGATGGGCTTCAAATAAATTAACAACCGGTTCTCTGCCCATCTGGCAGCCACTTTTAAATGGCTATTTTTAAACTTTATATGTCCTCTCTCTCGTTAACAACCGGTTCTATAGAGTAGGTGCGAACCTGCTGGAACCCACCACTGGTCCCCATTCATTTCAATATTTTAATTTATTCAACTTAATTTTATTCAATTTATTCAACAATTTTTAATTTATTCAACTTGATTGCATTTTACAGCTCAGTAATTTTTATTTTTTTATCATTGATAAATAGGACTTTACTCCTTGTCCCTGTGAATTTAATGAACCACCCCACAATTCCCAACACCACTTTATCTGAGACTTTTTACTAAATTATAACAGCATATTGAAGGGTGTTTGTTTGCTGTCATGCACTTTTCTCCATATTTTTCTCCACATCTCTATTACAACATGTTTGAAGCCATGTACTTAGCAATACGGTTTTCAAATGGCCATGACTTTATAGTACTGTCCAATATTAAAGAGTGATTTCTTCTTAATATTCTATGTAAGCATTGCTCTGAATGTTGGCTGTTGCTTCTTTTCCCAATTTCTGTCGGAAAAACAAACCACCATTACTCATCACCTGACTACAGCCTTAATATGTTTGTTTAACCTGCGTGTTAAAATAGACCGTGTGTGGCTGTGTCTGCATGGGATTGATCCAAAGTTGCTTCAAGAGACATGAAAGTACTCTTTGTAATGCTCCCTGGATGAAACCTGAACCAGCACAAAGTTGTTTTGCTAGTGTGTCCATGCATCACCCTTCCTCAGTCAGTGATGCAAGATTTGGGTTACAACCCTAAATGTGTACTTCATGTTAATCTGTTGAAAGCAGTAGTAAATAACTTCAGGATCAGTTGGGGTTTTTTTTGTTTTGAGGTGCTATTATTATACTTTATTTATAACTCGCCTTCCTTACAAGGACCCAAGGCAGACCCTGAGACACAAGGACTGATAAAGCTGCATTCCTATGCATACTTTCCTGGGCACTAATTTCAATGAGATGTAGACATGCCTTGTGCTGGGCTGTAAGTACCAGTAACTTGAGAAGAAGAGAACTTCAGCATAGTGGACCAGCACCTGTAATTAGTATTGAAATGTTTTTACACCTCACATGAAAGGTTACTAACCTTTTGTGGCAAAGGCCTTGGCTCCAAACAACTCCTTGACAAATTCAAGAGGAAAACATTTCCTAGCCCAGAATAGTTAACTTGTATAACTGTTCAGTGGCTGTGGGTGGCGCAAGCGGTTAAGACGCTGTGCCTGTTAAGCAGGAGGCCAGGGTTTGAGACCCGGGTTGGCCCCACAAGACAGGGTGAGCTCCTGTCCTTAGCCCAGCTCTGCAACACCAGCTGGATCCAATTGTATTGGCTCTGCCTTTTCTTTGGACTAATTCAGTGGTGTGGAGAGAGGGGATTCGCTGCTTGGGTAACAGCCTATCCTCCATAACAATCTAACCCAGGCTTTCGTGCTTCGTATGCAGCACCAAGCACGATACTATAGTCTGTCAATACTGACGGAGGCCTGCTTTTTAATAACTGTTCAATACTCTGAACTTGTTTATTTCTAAAAATCAAAAACACTAGCGCACACCCAATAAGGTTTAAATATAGACTATAGGATTGTACAGTTGGCAGAGTGAGAGAGAAGTGAGCTAAATTTTCAACTTAAATAAGCTCCTTATCTGAGGTGAGATTAAAAACCATTAAATCCTCTTCAACCCATGGAACGTAACATCAGCTCATACATTCTGTATGTTTAAATTGACTGACAACATAAGTTGTTACTGTAGGTAACCCTTAGATTTTTAGGCAGGTGGATTCAACCCACATTTTTAATTTATGAAAATTAGGCTATTTTTAGATGGGAATCTAAAGTTACATTAACATTCTTCCCCAAGCACAAGCAAAATTTCTTAAGGAATTTCATATGGAAAAAATCAGAAGCTGCATACATATTAATTGAAAGCTTGTATAGTCTAGGTCCATAGTGTAGTAAAAATGCTACAATTTTCACATTGGTATGCTAAAAAAACCTGTGCTGTAAAAACAAGGAGACTACCTCCTTTCCAATGCCAAAGCAAGTGCCCAAGGCGCCTTACAAAGTTTTTATCACCAAATAATACAAGAAACATCAACAGGACACTAAAGCAGAGCAATGGTTTTAGCAATAAGTTTTAAAATATATAAAAAGCATTGAACTTAGCATTAAAAACACTAATGGGCAGCCAGTGAAGCTACTGAAGCAGAGGTCCTTGGCAAGTTGTAATGACTGGCCAAGGTAAAAGTGACCGAGTAAAAACTTGGACTACTGTATTCTGCACGTTGACATTGTTCTACCAGGTAGCCTCACATGGTATGCATTGCAGTAGTCTAGTCTTGAAGTTATTAAGGAATGGGTTACAAGATTTGATTGGCTCAAGTATGGTTTCAGTTTGAGCACCAGCTTAACTGGAAAGACCGTATTTCTAGCAATTACTGCTTCCTGATTTTCCAGGTAGACCTGCAAGACCAAAGAGAATAGGGGATAGGATACAGTGTGGAATAGGACAGATTCCTCTGGCACCCTCTATGATTAAGTGAACCAATTGCACCCACCTCAACTACTTTGCTTACTTTAACATTATTTTGCCATTAAAACCTCTCTCCCTCCTCCCACCAAAAAATCCCTTTTCTGTACCTCTTAAAAGGTATGGAGCTATTAAGTTCTGGCAGCTCTTAAGATAGTACAAAATATCTTCCTCTTTGCAAATTGTACTATGAGCATGACCTTTTCCAGAACCTCTATCTTCCTACGTCTGACACTATACATTAAAATCACTAAGCACCCAAATCTCCAGACTTGCTGTGCCAGCAAATAAATACATGGCATGTGGTTCATAGTCCATCATTCTAGCTCAAATGTGGAGCTCTTGGGCGCATAAGCTGCTATAATCCATCTGTAAAAAAGGAAAGAAACTTAGTATTTCTGGATTACATTATTTTGCCACTCACACCGAGTTTAAGGCTTTAAGCATACAAAATTGCTTCAAGAAACCCACTCTTGCATATGGCATGATAATCTTTTTGACTAAGCGATTCTCATCAAAAAAATTATATGTACCTTTCATATTTTCTACCTGGGTCACTGTAAATTAACTTTGCATTTCAGAAGTACTGTATATCTGAGCAAATTCCCAAACTCCATGCACCGATCTACTTAACACAGGGACTCTTTTTCAAGGTGGCTTCCAGTCAGCATTCCAGGACCTGCATATATAGGTATGAAGATTGTCCCTCTTTCTGGAAACCCCATAGATAGGGACCTGAGAAAGGCAAGGTAATTCTTCCTGACAAAGGATAACAACCCTTTGTCAAGAAAAATAACCTCACCTTTTGCAGGTCCCTACCCAGGGATTAATACAATCCATGGTTAAAAAGCAGCGGAAAAATAGATTTAAAGACCCACTTCCAGGTTTTTTGCTCTTCCATTGCTCCTAATGGGATAAGGTCATGCCTCAGTATCTGTAGGCATTTGATTCTTGGATGCCTTCCAATACCAGAAATTTATTGCATAAAAGCAGTTTTTTAAAAAGTGCATCCATTTACTATTGTTTAAAAGCAGCATTTTTCCTATTGTAGAGAGGCAGTCAGCAATTAGAAAAGCATCCTGTGCAGTTTGAAACCATGGGAAATTATATGCTGTGTCAGTACAGGTCCAACATGGTTATACATGGATTTCTTTACATACTGATTTGACTCAACAGGAATGGCTGCTGCAAAGGAGGAATGTGCCCTTCCATGGAGAAGGGGGGAAATGCATCCCTTTAAAGTCGGTTTAAAAAACTATTTCTTACCGTAGAGCCAGTCATGTAAGCAATCGTTCCATTCTTTAGCAGAGCCAACGAAAAGCAGGCAAAAAGCAGTTCTGCCTTATTCCTTGACATGGGGAGTTCTGCCTATTGAGCAGGCACTAAAAGGCATGGGGAGCCTTCTCTTCCGCCATCCTCCTGGTACCTTGAGAAGCTGCAGAATTCGCTCTTCAGTTTGGATGTGAACTAGAAATTCCTTCACAAAATATCTTATTTTCTATGCATTTTAGTGGTTGTTCTTGGCTAGCACTTTTAAAAACTGGAAATTCAACTAGAATTCTATCCTTTCTCCATCAAACGACAGTTCTTATTTTATCCAAAACACTCCGCAGTCTTTTGAGAATGATGGATGCCAGTGCAATAGAGCAAAGAAGCTAAAGTTTAAGCTAAGAGTTATTTTTAACATTTTTCAATTCACAGCACACTGAAAAGGCACTATAGTCAAATAACCTTCAGTTTTTTGAAAACTGGCATGCATACTGTGCTGCTAGTGGGGAACCTGTATCCCACCATGGCCCTAATAAATGACTCCCCAAACTCCCATGGCACATCTGTAGACCATTTGCAACATACCAATGTGCCACGGCACACTGGTTGAAACATCACTAAGATTGCAACTGGCCCAGTCATGTTCCCTATGCTCCCTTTTCACCTCACCTGTTACAATTTCTAAAGTACTGCCCTACTTTGAATTTTGGATTTTTCTCAAGGTACTCTGCACTAGCTCAGAAATACATTCACTCAAGTGAGCTTTACTACAGAATTGAACCACCTGCATCATCTGGATCAAGCTTTGTGTCCATTTATGCTATCAAGATGCATTGCTGGAATCTCATTGATATGAGATCTCAAGATATGAACTTACCAAGATATGAGACATGAACTTACCAAGATAACAAAAGCATTCCCTATTAATGCTTTTGCCATTGAATTCCAGCTGAAGGCACTTGGCAAGTCCGCTAATACACTGCACTTAGTGCTTCTACCTTCACACACATACCCCACTCTGCCCAAATAACCATCTCCCATGTGAAGAATTTAAACAGGTCAAGTCTGCACCCCTTTTTCTTTACCTGCTCAATTTCTGTGTCATGCTCCTATAAAAGGCACTGCAGCATATGCTAGAAATAGGTGGTAGAGTTGATGGATCTTAAGTTTTGAATTTAATGACCAAGATGTATACTCATAAACCAGTCAACCCTAAATTCACAAGCCTGACTTTAATTCTCTCAAGTTTATGTATAAGATTTGTTTTTATTTCTGGCACTAACCCAACAAAGGTTTCAATATCCCACCCTCAATAAAACAGCAATAGTGCTCCACAGCACTGCTTTTTGTGACATATGAATGATTCAGGTTTGGATTTCAACTGTGTGAAACCATCTAAGTCTCTTCCTTCCACAGGATTCCATTCTTCAGAGGCTTCCAAGACTGATCCGCATGTAAATGTCCACTTTTGGCTTATGTAGAACATTCAAGTCATTTTCATATCCATGAAAAACACTTCAGTTTAAGAGCACTTAAAATTTAAAAGCACATCCTATTCACTCACCCCAAAAAAGTCACCTTAAATTTCCATGCCCTGTTAGCCAGGATTTCTCTGGAGGTCCTCGGCGTCCGCAAGAGGACTCCTCTAAGTGCCTCTTCCTGTCCTTACAGCAAGAGGGCTCTGTTGAATGATTGCAGCGTCAGAGCACAATCCTATGCCTGTCTACTCAGTCCCATTGTAAGCAGTGGAGCTTACTCCCAATAAAGCATGGATAATATTGCAGCTTCAGAGTCCAATCCAATGCCTGTTACTCAGAAATAAGTTTCATTATAATCAATGAGGCTTTCTCTCCAATAAGGGTGATAAGGATGGCTTTGTGCATTTTCATCCTGCATTGAAAAAGGTTGAAAATCCCTGCTCTGATATGCATTGAGACATTGGGCTTTCATCTGCAGTCCTATCCAGTAACCTAGCAATAGCGCTATTTATTATAATGAGATTTACAGCTGGATGCAGCTGTACTGTGCTCTAGGTGGAAAAGCCCTCCCTCAAGGTTGCCAGAGGCAGTACTCTCCCCCACCCCTGGGCTGGTCCATGGAAATTTTCTTTTCCACAGAACCAGTCCCTGAGGCCAAAAAAGTTGAAGACCACTGCTGTAAGCAATCAAAACTTCATGTAGCTTTGTAGCCTTACAGAGCACACTACACGCAATATAATGGACTTACATATGTATGTACAGTACTCACACACATATGGGCACACAATATTTACATACATATGGGCAGATTTTTAAAATATTCAAGAACTGAAAAAACTTTTTTTAAACATGCAGACCTACTCAACCTAACATTACTAGCGTTTATTTAGAAGACAAACTGCTGCCCACTCACAGGCTTCAGATTTCTCAATTGATCTCATTGAGAAAGATTTAAAAATTATTGTTCTAATAGTAAGTAAAACTAGAATATAAATGTATATAACATAAATAAATATGTACAACACATAAATGTAACTGAACTGGGGCTTTTCTCAGACCCCAGAATAAGTTATCTGCTGAATCCAGCTAACTTTATCTAGCATAGGGAACATAAAATAATTTAAAACATTTCTACATGTAGGTTCAGTTCCAACTGCATATGAAGAACTGGCAAGTCTAAAAATGTAAGAATATAGTCCACACCACAAACTGATTTGCCTCCAATTTGAAATATTTGAACTTTGAAAAAGTACTGCCATCCTGTATGGAAAGAGGTTTGTTTTACCAATACCAGCTATTAATATCCAGAACCAAGCACTGTATAGTTGCATTGCCACTGAGATCAATAAAAGGCCCACATTTTAAAATTTTAGAACTCTCTAGGGCTACAATATAAGTTGTGAAACATTTTAAAAGCAGATATTCTAGTTATTTTCTGGGACCCTGTGAGGCATCATACTTACATCAGACTAGAAACTGTGCCCATTTCATCTTGGTACTTAAAGGAAAAAGCAAAATGAGGAATGTTTCTATGAGTCACATGCTTTTTACAGCATTTAAAATGTTGAATACACAGCAAATGCTTTCAGGCGCCACAAAGGTAAACTGTATCCACAAAGGTATGTATGTTCATACAAACATCTGCCTGGTGATACCCCATTCATCTTCACAACTCAACCAGTGTGTATGTTGTCTATACTGGGCCCTAATTTTACAATTATGCCTCAGACCCAATAGTACCTATGGAAAACATTCAGTATAGATGAAGAAGTTTTAAAATTCCATCACTGCTTAGTAATGCTGTTCATTTTAATCTTTGGAGCACAAGAATTTGCACTGGTCACCTGGTAGCTCCCTTACTGCAGAAGAAATTGCAATTTCTCATTGTTTCCAACATAGAATTTTCTCCAGTGGCTGTTTTCTCCCATCTCTTGTGTACCTTTAAAATTGTGAACGTCATTGGGGAAGGGAACTACTCCCCTCTTTATTGTGTTATTTTATCTTGGTTAAAAAGTAATATTAAGTACTGTATTCTAAACAGTTTATAAATGCAAGTTATGATCATGGCTGCATAAATCTTGCCAGGTTTCAGTGGTCTAGTTTGCCCACCAGTTCTAGGATTTACTACTACAGGTAGAAGTAGACTAGATGACCCTGTATGTCACTTCCAAATCTATGATTCTATCCCAGTTTCTGGACTAAAATCCATATACCTTATCATCCAGAGAAGTCATATTTCAAGTTGCTTGCGATTACATCATCTTGTAGGTGGTGCTCAACAACCCATATTGTGACACAAAACTGCCCTGCATATTCATCCACTGGCAAACACAACAAGAATTCTCTGGCATCAATACCTCACACCTCATACTAACAAGATTTGGGGGCTCTACCCAAGAACATTCATTTTAAATTTGTGTATGTGAATTTGAAGCTTACATCTACTAACATGTCAAAGCTATAGAGTTCCAGTTATCTACAGTACACAGAAGATTAATGAATATTTACATGCCTATCTGGAGCTCATCTGCTTCACATATTTTAAACACCAACATAAGTCATTTCAATTTGACTTCACATCTGGTTTAATTCTGCCTGTAGTGCATGGATTTCTTATCAAAATAGATCTTCAAAATAAAAAGAAGGGGACCAGGGATCAGATATTCCTGGATATAACCACTAACTGACTAAATAGCAAGAGACTGATTTAAGTTACAGTTAAAGATAAATTTGAATTTAACAGGTAGCAGAATTGTTGGTTTAAAAAACCATTTGTTTCCATATTGTAAAGTTAGACATATGGTTGGATAGATTAAACTTCTAGTGCAAATGTTGAACACCACATAAGTGTTCAGTACACAAAACTCCATCTTTTGAAATGCACAAAAATAACTTTATATGATTGCAACGAAAGTGTATTACATAGGCAGTATGAATTTTGTAATTAAATTTGCATACTCCAATGAGCTGTCATTCATCCATAATTACAAAAAGGAGATAAAAAACTACTAGCCTTTACCCATTCTGATTCATAGCCTTGATTTTCAGTGCTTTAGAAAACACCATACAAATAATCATAGTCAAGGTAGTTTCATCCAACGCAAATAAAACATGCCCTACCTTTTGTTGATAGTTAAAGTAAACCATGTACTGGTGAAAAACCACTGATTGTGGCTGGTCATCCTGTAAAGTCATTTGTAATATACCTTACTTCCTTTAACATGGTTCTAGGATTAAAAGTAACCTACAAGATAAGTAGTTGGCACACAAAGCTTCTGACCCATAACTACTGAAAATTTCAAGAATTTGTCTTTGCTTTAAAAAAAATCTGAACTATGGAAAAGCAGTATTTTGATCTGGCAAACAAAAGTTCAGTTTTTCTGAACTGCAAATCAATCTGATCACAATACCACCCCATAAACAAATGGTATATAGTTCCAAGACTCAAGTGCAATAAACCTCCTGATATCAATCAGCCATCAACCATATATCAAAACTGAAACAGCTTTTACTGGAGCATTAGGTAACATTTTTAGGGTTCAGTTATGCACAACTTCTCAAATGTTTTAAGTTCACAGTGACTAAGTTTATGTGCAGTTTATACCACCTTTCCCTTTCTGTAGGCTTAACAAATACAGGTAGTTGTAAACCACCAATGCACTTTTGTGTAAAGAAAATGTTTCTTTAAAAATCACACAGCACACTATTATGCATAAGTTTAAAATATTGTACACAAAAATTGCTAAAAAGACGTGAACATACCAGTGTTAATTGCATCATATAGTCATTATTGTTAACTTATAACATCTGTCTGGTGCCAACTCTCATAAGGACCAATACCTCCAATCTCTAGAAGTTATTATTCCATCAGATAGATTTCTCACTTCAGCGTGTATACATGACTATGAGGTAAAATCCAAATAGTATAAATTTTACCACTGAAAATATAGACTAGTAAATGGGACCTTAGAAGTTGCTATCTACTGTCAGTTGCGTGTCATGCAGTTTGTAAAGTGTTCAATTCTTGTATTTCAAATTTCACTTTTGCAATCAGCCTTCCTTTCAAATTCTCTACTAGAATATTTTCATTATTCTTTAAATAGGCCTAAAAATCAAGATGTTGGGCTACTTCTGTATAAGTTACTGAATAGCCAAAAATTAGAAATTATTGAGGCACCTTTTCTATTAAACATGAAATTTGTCTTCTGAAACAAGCAAATATCCTTCAATGCTTATGGAACCAGAAATAATTTTCTTCAAGATGATTACTGGTTAATGACAAAATCCCATTATGATGTTTTCCAGATTTCCAAGACACCTTCAACAAACAGTGGATGGTTTCTCTCTATACTTGAAAATGGAGGAACATGCTGGTGTCATTCCTGGGACTATTAAATGGAACACACCCTTTTTAAAACTCTGATTAAGCAGCAATTCCCTTGTGAGCATCAAGCATACTTTGTGGAACCAGTCTATAGAAGACTATGAACTAGAACATGCACTTTCAAATTTGACAAGCTGTCAGAAACTTTGTTTAACAGCAAGCCTGTGTCAGCCATCACCAATAAAACTTTACAAATGACCAACTTAATCTTGCAGTATGTTTTTACTAAGAACCTAATAGATCAAGGCAGCTTTCAAATATCTGTCTAATTATTAGGCCTAAATCCTATGTGAAAAAGTTTGAGCCAGCAATTTCGCCAAAGCAGAAAGTAAGCTCATAAGGAGGTCATTGTTCTAAGTCTTAATATTTAAGAACCAGCAGCATTTTAGCCATGTCATACATACTCACTGAAGCATGTGAAGAATTGAATTCTTTATTTGCAATATCCATAACTATTCTATATTTCTATTCAGGAAGGCAGTTTCTCTCTAAAACATTCTTATAGAACAACAAACTTTAAATTTATTGTGTGAAAGGGCTACAAATACATCAAGCAGTCTACAGAGATTTTGATTTACAACTGGCACCTAAGTTACTGGCTCATTTCTCAATCACCTACCATTAAATTTAAAGACTGGGCAAATTAAGTTTTCAATCAAATTTACTTCTCAGTATTTCAAGTGTTAATCACACCATCTGTAGATTTCGGCTTTTGTCATCTAGATGCCCATTCTATCAAACTGAAAGCCAATTTTGTCAGGAGTAAAACTTAAATGATCCATACAGAGGAGGTTCCTTTGCCTCCTGCTTACTACTTTGTATAATATCCCTTTGAAATGACTTCTCTGTCTGAACAGTTCTTAAATGAGAGGTCATAGATCTTTTAGAGTGCCATCTGCTGGCAAAAGTATAGTTTTAAGTTTTACTCCTGACAAAATTGTCTTTCAATATGATAGAACAGGCATCTAGATGGCAAAAGCCAAAATCTACAGATGTTGGTGTGATTAACATTTGAAATGTTAATCACACCAGTCTGAACAGTTCTTAATTAAAGTCATGGATCTTTTATAGAGTGCCATCTGCTGGCAAAAGTATAGTTTACAGGCAAGCCAATAAATAACACAATGTGAACTGAGCAATTTGAAATTCTGAACACTTATATGAGAAAGCACATGCTTTAAATGTGTTAGAACCACATATGCTGATGGAAAAATCCATATACAAAAAACAGACTAACTATATCAGCAAAGCAAACTGCCCAATTACAAATGGTAGATGTGCAATAAAGTATTTTAACTAGCTTCATCCACCAAAGGGCATTTCAAAAATTGGTCTACTACTCTTTAGTAATAAATTCAATATAGCAGAGCAGCAAAAAGGCTGTCTTCACTAGAAATAAAGAATTTTATTCTAAACATATAGAAATTGAACAGATTTGCTTCAGACTCAAAAAAGCCTTTGCAGAAAGCCATGAAGAATGAATCCTAGGAAAAAAGGACATGTAAAGGTCAATGAACACAATGATTTATTTAAAAAATAAAAATGTAAAAACGATTCCCTCCCCCCTTACAGCCATGGGATCAGAGAAGATTTTGTAGAAAACAAACAGGTCGGTATTTCGAGTCCTTACAAAGTTAATTCCCCTTCCCCTCCCAAGTTTTTACATGACTTTCATGTAAAATGAACACGACTTTCCTCCCAAACCCAAATAAACCGAAATTAAAACAATATCTTGTTCCTAGTATAAAAACGACCAATGTCCAAGCAATAAAAAAATAGAGTCCATCAATGACTAACACAAAAGTGTTGTGTGAGAAGCCCGGTCCATCTTCGGAAAGAGTGAAGTGGCCCAGGCGGCAGAGCGACCCCAGCGGGATACTCGAGAGCTGCTCCGGATCGATGGAGCCCCGAGGCGGAGAGTGGGAAGGGGGACTTATCTTGAACCTGGCCCGGCACAAAAGAAGGGCGTGCTCCATGCAGGCTGAACGGGCCTCCCCATCGCGATCGGCGGTGTGCGTGTGGGGGGAGGGCAGTTCCTGCTTAGAAGGAGCCGCCACCGTAACCTCCCCCGCCGTAGCCGCCTCTGTACGGTCCACTGTTACTGCGGGGGCCCCAGCTGCCGCCCCCTCCGCCTCCCGCGCCGCCGCTCTTCATGGGCCCGTAGGAGGACTGGTGCTGGCTGTAGCTGCCGAAGCCCCCGTACCCGTTGCCGTAATCGGCGCCTCCTCCTCCGTAGCCTCCGCCGTAGGATCCGTAGCCGCCTCCTCCGTAGCCTCCGTAACTGTTGTAGCCCCCGCCGCCGCCGCCTCCTTTGGAGAGTCCGTTGTGGTCCCGGTTGCCGCCGCCGCCTCCGCCCCTGCCCCTTCCCCGTCCTCGGCCGCCCCAGCCAGCCCTGCCGCCTCCACCTCCACCTCCACCGGCTTGTATGTCTTCCTTAGGCACGGCCTTCTTGACCTCCACGCGGTGGCCCTGGATGGGGTGGAACTTGACCACGGCGGCCTTGTCTGCGGCGTCGTGGCTCTGGAAGTAGACGAAGCCGAAGCCGCGCTTCTTTCCGCTCTGCTTGTTGGAGATGATCTCCGCCTTCTCCACGGGGCCGAACTGGCTGAAGTGCTCCACCAGGTCGCTCTCGGCGAGGTCCCCCTTCAGGCCTCCCACGAACAGCTTCTTCACCTTAGCGTGGGCTCCGGGCCTGGCCGAGTCTTCCCTGGAGACGGCCCGCTTCAGCTCCACCGCGTTGCCGTCCACGGCATGCGGTGAGGCCGCCATAGCCGCGTCCGCCTCCTCCACGGCCGAGTAAGTCACGAAGCCGAAGCATCGGGAGCGCTTCGTCTGAGGGTTCAGCACCACCACGCAGTCGGTCAGGGTCCCGTAGGCCGCGAAGTGCTCCCGGAGACCGGCCTCCGTCGTCTGGACGTTGAGGCCGCCGATGAAGAGCTTACATAGCTGGGAGTTCTCCATGCCCGGAGCAGCCTCGGCCGAGCCAAACCCCACCTCGCCCTCTCCTCCTCCGCCTCCTCCTCCGCCGGCAGGGGGCACCTGTGGCCGGGCCGACACCGACCGCCGGGGCTGCCCGTCCTCTAAGCCTCAACCGGCGGGAAAGGGGGTGGGGATGAGGAAGCGCACACGCACAAAATGGCCGCCTCTACTCCTCCTCAGCCGCGCTCGCAGCCACCCGCCCACACACACACAAAGGAGACGCCGAACCGCCACGCGCCCCCTCCCTCCCCTCGCCGCTGCTCGCGTCACTCCTCCTCGTGATTGACAGCTCTCAAAACCAATCCTCCTCCTCCGTCGCTCTCTTTTGAAAAAAATAACACGTACAAGAGGCGGAGCCCACGTATTAAAAAAGCCCGTCACGTGTTCCTTCACGCCGGCCGCTCGTGCCGAACGACGCTTCGGGGTTGGAGCGCCACGCCCACGCGCCCGGAATTCGAAGGCCGTTGGCCAATAGGCGGCCCGTTTGGCTGCAGCGCGCGCTTTCTTCTAGAGGGTCATAATGACGACAAGCCCGACCCCCACAAGGGGGAGGGGCAGGGCTAGAAGGCGTTGAGGGAGGGATTTGAAAAATGGAGGGAACGCCGGCCGTTTTGCGGCCGTTGGTCGCCCCGCGAGCGTTCTAGCCTCCTTGGAGACTCCCCTAAGTGCCTATGGTGGCAACCACAGTTCAATCCTCTCCACACTTTCCTGGGAGTAAGCCCTGTTGTTCCTCATGGGACTTACTTCTGAGGAGACATGCCCAGGACTGGCCACCCACTGCTCATTCCTCTCCACACTTTCCTGGGAGTAAGCTCTGTTGTTCCTCATGGGACTTACTTCTGAGGAGACATCCCCAGGATTGGCCACCCACTGCTCAATCCTCTCCACACTTTCCTGGGAGTAAGCCCTGTTGTTCCTCATGGGACTTACTTCTGAGGAGACATGCCCAGGACTGGCCACCCACTGCTCAATCCTCTCCACACTTTCCTGGGAGTAAGCCCTGTTGTTCCTCATGGGACTTACTTCTGAGGAGACATGCCCAGGACTGGCCACCCACTGCTCAATTCTCTCCACACTTTCCTGGGAGTAAGCCCTGTTGTTCCTCATGGGACTTACTTCTGAGGAGACATGCCCAGGACTGGCCACCCACTGCTCAATCCTCTCCACACTTTTCTGGGAGTAAGCCCTGTTGTTTCTAATGGGACTTACTTCTGAGTAGACATGCTTTAGGAGTGGGCTGTGGGTGACCAATCCTAGACATGTCTTCTCAGAAGTAAGTCCCATTAAGGACAATGGGGCTAACTCCCAGAAAAGTGAATAGGATTGGGCTGCCTGTTCATGCGTAAATCCTGCTCAGGCTAAGTCATGTACATGCTTCCTTGAGCCCACTGAACACAGTGGAACTGACCCCTGAGTGATTTCCAAACTCATTCGCCTTAGAGCACAATCCTAACCATGTCAACTCAAAAATAAGCCCCATTGTGTTCAGTGGGTCTTATTCCCAGGAAAGTGTCTTTAGAATTGCAGTCATAGTTGACTTATTGTCGGGGTAACCATATATCCTCTTTTTCCAGGATGTGTCCTGGAAAAATCTTTGTTGTCCTACATTTCCTTGTGAACATGGAACATGTAGCCTTCTTGTAATTAATATGTTTTAGTTTAAAATTTACCAAAGTAATAGTGTTTAACCACATGAAAGCAGTATATATGAATGTTTTCAGCTTTTAATTTGTCATGTACTACATTTTTTCCTGTGTGTTCTACATTTTGGGGGGTCTTGTCCTCTGTGGATAACCCTTCCTGGAACCCACTTTTTAAAATGACATTCTATTGGGACCTACCTAAGATTACAACACTTAAAAAGAAAGAATATTTATTTGCATGTTAAATGGGCCAGCATTTATCTTCCTATATTTACACTTGATTGTACATATTACTTTTCATTACTTGTGCTTTAATTGAAGGATCAACTTGGCTGCCATGAGACCCAACAAAAATCAGGTTGTGACACACCATTTGGGAATCACTAAATAGGGTTCCACATTCTGTTTTAATAACGCAAGCATATCATCTTTGGAAAATGTGGAAAGGATTACAGCCTAAGGGCCCAAATTTCTCCAACTTTCTAGCACAGTACAGCTACAGTGCACCTCTGAGTTAAAAGCAGGTCTTCCTTTACCTTGAGGCTGCCACCCTGACTGCTACTCAGCAAAGGATGCATTTCCCCTTGGCACACCTGCACTAGTACTGGAATATTGGATAGGACTGGATCAGTGGTGGGCTCCAGCAGGTTCGCACCTATTCTATAGAACCGGTTGTTAACAAGAGATAGAACATAAAAAGTTTAAAAATAGCCATTTAAAAGTGGCTGCCAGATGGTCGTAGAACTGGTTGTTAATATATTTGAATTCCATCACTGGACTGGATTCTAAATACAACACTGAGCACCACAGTCTTGGCATAGACCTAGAGGATAGATTTGTGAGTTCTTCCATGGAAGGACTGCCCCTTTTATTTTCAAGTACTGTAATCCTATTTGAATAATAATCCACAGCCTGTAAGCAATATCTCATCAGCAGAGGGAGTGATGCTGGTCTCCCTCTGTTTAACTTAACAGGACAAGCCTATGAGTATTTACTCAGAAGTAAGCCCCATTCAATTTAATCTCATTTCCAGGTAAGTGTGTATAGGACTGCAGCCTTTATAACACAAAAATTTGAAAACCACTTGCAGTATTTACTCTATATAGAGATTTTTTTATACAGTATATACAATTAAATGTACAATATGTACAATTTATACAGTATGTACAATTTAATAAAATTCAGCATTTTAATTCTTCAGTCTTATACTGGAAACATGGTCATAATTCTAGGGTTCCTTCAGAAAGGTAGAAACAACCTGTGGATCTTTTTTTTATTAAAATCCACACTGTAGGCATAACAAGAACTGTCTCACACTTCCTTTGGAAACCACTACTTTGGGGAGTTGGGAAGATTGTAAGGTTGTAAGCTCAAGTTCTGCAACAGCATTGGCTGTTTCTAGAATGAAGAATGCTACAATGGAGCATACTTCCAGGAAAGTGTGTATATAGAAGTGCATCCTAAAACGTTTTGGAAATCAGTTATTAAAAGGAAGCATATATTGTACATTTTTTTTAAAAAGTGCTATCTATCCCTGCTGTCCTTTATGGGACTATCCCTGCTGTCCTTTATGGGACTGTCCTTTATGCTGCTTCCATCACTCCTACAAACTTGTTCTTGTACACTCTTTTCTCATTACAGAACAGCATGAGGCAGTGCACATTTGTCAGCCTCAGCCAAGTGGTGGCTCTCTTCTTCAACTCTGGAAAATGATTGCAAATATTGGGCTAGAAAACGTGGGTGTTTTGTGTATATATTAGTAGTAGCTTGAGATACATGGCCAGGGTGACCAAGAATAGCTTTTATTCTGACATGTCCTACATTTTTCTTATCCTACATTTTTGTCTGTCCTACATTTTGGGGGCCTTGTTCTCTTTTTAGTTATAACATAAGGTCATACTGTCCATGGCCAAAGCAACAAGGGTCATTGGGAGGTTCCAAACACTCCCTTTCAGAAAGAACACCATGAGGGATGGTGCCTACCCTGGCCATTGGTCATTGGCCAGAGAACAAACAGCTGTAGGAAGCTTCTTTTCAGTCATTGCTTGAAAAAAAAAATCTGTAGCTTCTATTTGTTCTGAGAATGTATGACACTGGCTTTGGCTACCACTTTCTAGAATCAAGAACACTCAATAGTTTTGGGGAGGAGGGGTTGTACTGTTTTTATATTGCAACAGCACAATCCTACATATGTTTACACAGAACTAAGCTACATTGAATTCAATGGATCATACTTCCAGGAAAGTGTGCATATAGGAGTGCAGCCTAAAACACTTTGGAAATCAGTTATTAAAAGGAAGCATATACATTTTTAAAAAATGTGTTATCTGTCCCTGCTGTTCTTTTTGCTACTTTCTGCTGCTTCCAATCACTCCAAAAAACTTGTGCTTGCACACACTTTTCTCATTACAAGACAGCATGAGACAGCGCACAATTGCTAGCCTCAGCCAGGTGGGGTAGGCATTAGCATTTTGTGGAATTTCTCCAGCATTTGAGTGCCCAGGGTGTTTGTACCCAGGAGGGCACCTATTGTTCTTATGTGAAGTGATACTTTGTCTAAAATGAGACTGTCAAAAGCTGCAATCCTAAAGACACTTTCCTGGGAGTAAGATCCATTGAACACAATGGGGCTTGCTTTGGAGTAGACATGGTTAGTATTGTGCTTAAAGACATTGCCACAACATATGGGTGTAAATGGTTCTGGGCTCCTTGTACCTCAGTCCATTTAGACTCCAAATTCAGATCTCATTGGTCTTGTATGATATTTATTTTGTGTAATTCTACTGTTATGTAAGGTTGCAGTTTAGTGGTTAAAGCCAGCTGCTGTGCCTGCCAATCTGAAGACTGACAGGTTTGAGACCTGAGTACTGCAAGATGGAGTTAACTCCTGTCCTTAGGTCAGCAGGTCCACGTCCCAACTCCTGCCAACCTAACAGTTTGAAAACACGTACAGTGGCGCCTCACGTAACAAACGCCTCACATACAGCCCAATCCAGAGCAACTATTCCTTGCACATAAGAGTCCTTAGGGTGCCCTATCTATCACTAGGGTGGAGCAACTGCAAGATGCTCCATCCCAGTTACTCTGGAAGAGGCTTAGGGCAGAGCAAGTCAACATAGGGTGCCCTAAGAGAGGTGGACCTGCTCTACCCTAACTGCTGTGCCCTATGCAGTTCAAGAGAGGCATGTTGAGGGCATGTTTAACATTACCTAGGGCAGAGCAGTTACTCTGTATCCAGAGCCTGTTTTCAAGGCAGAAATGCCCTCTTCCAGCCCTCAGAGTTATACCACCTCAGGAGCAGGTATAGTAATGAGTAGACCCATAGGGGTCCATGATAAGGCCTGAGTAAGAATGGCAGTGCTGCCCAAAAATCTGAGTTCTTGGCCAGCCTAGCTGCAACCCCTGCCTCTCAACCTCAGGATATAGAACAACTACGGCAGCCCACTAACCTCAGGATACAGCAGGCCACTCCAAACATCAACCCTCCACTAGAGGAACTGCAGCTGTAACTGGTTGTCAGGAACTTCTGGGCTTTCTTATAAGGCAGACACCACAGCTGTTCCTTGTTCAGTGTGATCTGAGGGGGGGTCTCCTCAGGAGCAAGTCCTCCCCATGTGTCAATTACTTAGCATGCTCTGGAGCAGTTAGGGCAGCCCAGGCTTCCTGACTCTCTGGATGCAGCATAACTTTATGTTCCAGATACAGAATAGTTAGGAGAGAGCAGTTAGGGCAGAGCAGGCTGAATTTGCTCTGGATTGCGCCCATAAAGTATGTTCCAAGTAACAAAGAAAAATTTCTCTAGAATTTTGCTTCACATAACAAAATGTGCTTCACGTAACAAACATACTAGTTGGCAGTTGGCGCAGACACGCTGGCCAGCACCCCTTTTCAAACGTGTCAGGGCTGCCTAGCACACCTGCCCATAGCAAAAGCAACACTTCCCCGCTGTTCCTCCTTTGGCTGAGGATCCGCTGAGAAGAGGGAGAGAACAGCAGTGGAGAAGAGGGAAGCAGCTCAGGGCCAGAAGGGAGCAGGGGAGAAAGAGGCTCAGGATGAAGAGAAGGAGAAAGTGGGGAGGCACTTTGAAAGTGTCTTGGATTGCAGCCTCCTAACCATATCTACCCAGAAGTAAGCCCCATTATGTTAAATGGGGCTTATTCCCAGGAAAGTGTCTTTAGGACTGCAGACTTCATAGGATCATGCACTTTGAATGCATGTTTTGAATTCAATTCCAATGTTTTGTCATTATTTTCACATCCAGTTAATATTTTTATATGAATATTTTTTGGGTTCTGGAACCAATCATCTTATGTGATTGGTTCCATTATTTACATTATTTCCTATGGGAAAATTCACTTCACGTAACAAATATGCCTCCGGAACGAATTAAATTTGTTACGTGAGGCGCCACTGTATATGCAAGTAAATAGATACCACTTTGGTGGGAAGGTAACAGCATTCCGTACACATGCAGCCCACATGTTCACGGAGATGTCTTTGGACATTGCTGGCTCTGTGGCTCTAGAAATGGGGATGAACATCGCTCACTAGAGTAGGTCATAACTAGCAGAACAACCTGCAGGGGACACCTTTACCTTTCCTGTTAGGTAAAGGTAATGGTATTCGCTTGGATTGCACTGCTAGTTAGGATCGAGTCTTGGGAGCAGCACTGCAAGCTCCTAAGAGCCAATGTTGTCCAAAGACACCTCCATGGTCAGGTAGCAGGCATAAGCAGACCTCTGTGAGTCTTGAAAGACTATGGTATCGTGCTCTGCACTGCACGAAAGCCTGGGTTACATTGTTATGGAGGATAGGCTATTACCCAAGCAGGAAATCCCCCCTCTCCACGCCGCTGAATTAGTCCAATGGAAAGACAGAGCCTATATGATTGGATCTAGTTGCGTCGCAGAGCTGGGCTAAGGACAGGAGCTCACCCTGTCTTGTGGGGTCGACCTGGGTCTTGAACCCTGGCCTACTGGTTAACAGGCACAGTGTCTTAACCACTTGTGCCACCCGCAGGCATGACTCAATACCAAAATGCACAGAAAACCTTTACCTTCTCATAGAAATAGTAACTATTTATCTACTTGCTTTCAAATTGCTAGATTGGCAGATGTTGGGCCAAACCCTAAGTCACTGCAACCCCAAGTCAAAGGTTATAATGCTATAAATATCTACTTACGTGGGGGTAAGTACTGTACTATTGAAATAAATTTATTTCTGATTAGTCATGCATTAGCATGTGCTGTAAGGGCTGCTTCTTCAAGTGTTTTTTAATAGGGTACAGCTCCTGAATACAAAATACTGTACATGTATTTGCATCAACTGATAATCTGTACATACAAATTTTGGTTGCTACAAAATACGCAAGGTGATACCCTGACACAGATTTTAAATTTTTCCGTCTCATGGCACATTGACAAAATGCTAAAATTGTCAAGGCACACCATCAGTTTTTTGATCATTGACAAGGCATGCCATGCTGCAGGTAGGGGGCTCAAATCCCCCAACTGTCGTACTAATAAATGGCCCTTCCCAAACCTGTAGACTACCCACAGCACATCAGTGTGCCATAGCACAGTGGTGGAAAATCACTGCCCTAACACTTGCATGTATTTTAATGACCGAAGAGTTCATTCAGAGTCCCTTTGCATGCATGCTTATTGAAGTGTAAGGTTAGCAAGATGTGTTCCCAATTACCGTATGTATATTGGACTGCTGTCTTAAACACGTCTGCGCAAATCTAAAACCAGGATTATGTATCTCTAAGGCACTACTCCAGAATTATACCTCTGACATATGCAAGACATCTGATTTGGAAGTCCTAATGCTGATTTCCACTGTACTGGTAATAAGCTTGCCCCAATTTATCTAAGAACCAGTTACAAGGTCCAAAAATAATGGTGTAGGTACCGATGAATTTCAATGCGCATTGCAGAAGACAGGTGCCTTTTTGCCTCAACCTGACAATTCCTTTTACATGGAAAACTAGCATGTGAGGGAGATGGGTATTAATCTTCCCGGAGGAATGAGGGCATGCAAACATGCAGTCTTTTCCCTGTACCACTTAATGAACAACAATTTCTTTTAGAATTGAGTTGGACTTTAAAAAAACACCTTCCTCACCACTATCCTCTTCCATTATGGAGCTGCAATCTTTTACATACATTCCTTGGAGCAAGTTCCTGGGAGAAAGCTGAATACAATGGAACTGTACATATTTATCTGAATAAATATGTATAGTATATGATTGCACTGTTAGATTCTTGAGAGAGATGCTAAGATTGCACTGTTGCACTCACACATCTTCTTGCCTTACTTATTTTTCTATCATCTGAAACAGAGAATCAACTTACTTCTATCTCAGGCACCCTGCCCATTCCCATCAAATGAGTGTACTGTACTTACTTTTTCAGTGATTACACTGAAAAACTGCTTGGATTTGCATACACTGAGGTATCCCGGGATATCAAATGTCTGCAATCCTAAGCAGGTGTACTCAGAAGCTCTGTTGTATTCAGTGAGTCTTATTCCCAGGAAAATACATTTCAGTGCACGTTAACTACTGTAGGTTATAAGAAAGTGTTCGTATAAAAGAAATATATACAAATTCCATCTTCTCAGGTTACAACAGTATTGAGGAGTACCTGCACTGCAACTTATTAATAGTTTGGATATTGTACTCCTCCTGCTTTTGCAATCATCAGTGTGGTATACTCTTTAGTAGAGATTTATTTCATGTTTTAAACATTTTGCTTAAATAGAAGAATTATGTTTGGATTTTATTCTCTTAATGACCCTGTTCTCTTAAAAGCTCTCCACAATTCTATGAAAAAAATACAATTCTCAACCACACGGTGGCAGAATAGCATAAAAAAATCACAGTACATATGAAGAGATTGTTTTAGAGTTTAGACTTTAAGTGCTAGAACTCGTGGGTTTTCTTTTTCACTAAATCAGTTTGTGCCATGCATTTGTCATAAAGAAATTCTAATTTACTGTATACATAACAGGTATTTGATAAATATTTGCAATACAAAACAGATTACATGGCTAAACTCTCAGCACAACCCCTTCTGCAAATCTTCAGTGAAACACTTTGTGCACAATCCTAAGAAATTTAGGCCAGTCTTAACTCACTTGGCCTATCTTTCCTTGATGGTGTGGAAAGGTCAGCATATTCCTGTGCAGTGGTCTAATCCCCCCAGGAGTGGGACAGAAGTTCTTACTGCACTTTTGTGACACACCAAGGTCAGCACAGGACTCAGCTGGGGCTTAGGCTGGCCTAAGTGGAGGCCCCCAATTAGGCCAGCATATGTCTGGCTCCAATCCTGTACTGGACTGGAGGTGGTCCAAAAGTGCCACAAGTCACTTCATCACCACTCATGGGGGGGGGGGGTGTAGGCCAGTGGTCCTCCCCACACCATCATGAGATGCATGAGACCACGGAAATGCATGATTCCTAAACTTGTTAGGATTGCACCCTTATTGAACTATTATAAGTAAGTCAATATGACGATTATTATAATTATTTGGGGAGAGTGTAGGGCTAAGCTTGACTGAAAGTTTCTCTAGGTGGCAAACTTTGATTACAATCCAGAGTAACTACGGGAACTTTTACACCAATGTAATTACAGTGCCAGCTATGGGAAACCTATGGAAATACACAGAGCGATCCAGAGTAAGTGCCTCTTACATCTTCCCGTAGTTACTTTGTATTGTAAGGTTTGATTTCCTTTGGAGCAGTTGACCATATGTCCTTTTTTCCTGGTCATGTCATTGTTTTTAGCTTTGTATCCTGGACAAAATCTTCATTGTCCTTCTTTTCCTTGTGTGCAGGCAGCATGTAGCCTTCTTGTAGTCAATACATTATATGTAATTATATGCAATAGTTTAAAATTTAATAACAGGTAATGTATAAATTAACTACATGAAATCAATATACTGTATATGAGTGTTTGTAGCTTTTTATTTTGTCATGTCCTACATTTTTCTTGGGTATCCTACATTTTGGCAGGCCTTATCCTCTTTTGTGTTTATGATATACGACTACATTGCATTGGAGACTGGGTGACAAAAGTGTGAATGGGTACTGTTAATTCTTGTTCACTGCTGTAAACCCAGATGGATATCAAATCAGCAGATACCAAATACCATAATTTATCGTATAGGATCAATGGAATTAACAGAAAGGATAGCTAATGAAAGGGACAGCTAATGGAATTAGGGGAAGGAATCTAGAATACCTTTTGAATGGCATAGGTAGCTTCAGAATGGCTGCCTTTGAAAGCTCCTAAATATTGCAAGTAGTGTCAGTGTCAGCCCTAAGAGTGGTCTTAGTTAGGGCAGTGAGGAGTGCCCTCGCTGGGCTGCCCCAACTATTTTGAATCCAGAGCAAAAAGTTATGCTGCATCCAGATAGTCAGGAAGCCTGAGCTGCCCTAGCTGCTCCAGAGCATGCTACGTAGGCACCAAGTCAGTGACAACTGGGAAGGGCTTGCTTCCGAGGAGACCCTCCCCTAGATCACACTGAACAAGGTACAGCTGTCGTGCCTGCATTATAAGAAGTCTCTGACAACCAGTAACAGCTGCAGCAGGAGACTGCCAATACAGTCTACAGTGAATACAAAGGGCTTCTTGGAGTGGCCTGCTATAGCCCCAGGTTAGTGGGCTGCCATAGTTGTGCCATATCCTGAGGCTGAGAGGCAGGGGTTGCAGATAGTCTGCCTAAGAACTCAGGTTTTTGGTCAACACTGCCATTCTTACTCAGCCTTATCATGGACCCCTATGGGTCTACTCATTGTTATACCTTCTATTCATTGAGGTGGTATAACTCTGAGGAGCTGGAAGAGGGCATTTCTGTCCTAGAAACAGGCTCTGAATACAGAGCAACTGCTCTGCCCTAGGCAATGCTAAACATGCCCTCACCATGCCTCTTCTGAACTGACTAGGCTGCCCCAGCTAGGGCAGCCCAGGTCCACCAGTCTAGGGGCAGCCTATGTTGACTTAGGCCTATATCCTAAAGTGAAATTAAGCCCCTTGCTCCAGAGCAGTTAAGATGACTTTCCATAAGATAACACTAGAGGGTGATGTAACTGCATGGACCCGTAACTGCTATGGATTTTGCCCTTAGGCTGCCTCAAGTCTTTTCCAGAATAACTAGGGTGGCCCATCTTGCATTTGGGTCAGCCCAGTGATAGATAGGTAGCCACTATGCACTTCCAGATTGTGCCCTTAAATGACATCAAATACGATGATGGCAGAGAGTTCCTATGTGCCTGCACATAGAGTGCATGTCAGGATGGGTGCACAGAACTCCTAAATGAAAATGAATTCAGTGAAGCCCTTTAGAATGGCCCAGATAGCTCAAAAATGGCAACCATGAATAGTGTCAGGAGGCTGCAGAGAACTTTCAGATCCCCACAGATATAGTGAAAACCCTCAAAAAGATGATTTCATTACAATGACTGCTACATATAGTGCCAGGAAGCTGTAGAGCTGAAAAATGTCTGCAGTTGTAGCAAATGAACATAGATAGCTGAGAATAAGGCAGCAGATATTTTGAGGTTAGTCACACTGTTCCCCATGGATACGTGACACTGCGGGACTGGACTGCATGGAAAATGGGAATTGACTGTAAATTACCAGTATTTCTATTTTCTCCTTCCATTTTTGTGCTATTTTTCAAAATGCCTTAAGGACACAATAGGGAACAATTGGAAGAGGCTCCTCATCATTCTCTCCTTTAAATTCTAGATCAAGGTAAGGTGGCACTTATTTCAGAGACACAAAGATTTTAGAGTCCTTGAACCACCACTGCACAACAGTTAAGATTTCTACATACCAGATAATCTCTGTTCAGCCTTCCAGTGCACAATCCTACCATGTCTACTCAAATGTAAGCTCCACTGTGTTCAATGGGCCTTACTCCCAGGAAAGTGTCTTTAGGATTGCAGCCTAAATCTAACAACAGATAAGGACTTCTTGAAGCCTAAGGCCGAATGCCAACAACTACCCCTCATTACCTGATGATGTGCCAGTGAGTGGAAGAACCAGCCTCTGGTCCTTCCCCTCTCACCTCAGCATTTTATCCTCCTTCTGTATTCTCCTTCATTCTTAAAGGAGGATACAGAAGAAGTGACTTTGTGCCAGTCACTCACTCTTTGTTTTCCTACCCAGAGAGTAAAAACAGCAGAAGTTGAGGCAAAAAGGAAATGGGTGTTCCTCACCAACTTGACACCCGAGTCAACCATTTTGGTTGACCTTATGGATGGGCCAACTTTGAATTGATATAGTGTGTATTTGTCCCCCAAATTAATGAAAAGGAGGTGCAAAGTAGATCTCCCTCCCTCCAAAAAAATTTAACTAGAAAGCTGGAACTGAAAGCAATTCCATGGACTAGGGATATCCTAAAGTGAAATTAAGCCCCTTGCTCTGGAGCAGTTAAGCTGATTTTCCATTAACACTAGAGGGTGACATAACTGTGTGGACCCGTAACTGCTATGGATTTTGCCCTAAATCTAATTTACTTTAAACCTTGGTACTACTTTTAATCAATACATCTGGTACCAAGACGTTGGCTGCAAGACACTTTCCTGGGAGTAAGACCCATTGAACACAATGGGGCTTACTTTTGAGTAGTCATGGTTAGGATTGTGCTCTTTGTGTGCAGAATTACATGGAGTAGAGGGAGCATAATGATTAACAAGTTAATTCCTTGTTCCTGAGAGGCAAGTTTACCTTTGCTCTTCTATTGTCCTGTAGAAGGAGAGTCACCATGTCTCACCAGCATTGACTTTGTTAACAGGACTTTATCTGCAATATGCTCTTAATTCTATTTTATCAAGTTATAGTGATTATAACTTGGTTATAAAGCTTGGTTTCCCTAATAAAGCTGTGGTCTTGCCTTCCATTCAGCAATAAATCTGTGTTTACCCAGTGCTAAAGCCTATTTGAATGTAGTTTTAACTTGGCAATCAAAGGTAACACGAATATTCAAATAATGCAAACATCAGCCTGCTATTCATTAACCTTTTTTGCAACCAGTATGGTATAGAAAAAACACTGCTATTTTAGTGCTATATTTGACTGGAAAAATATACTAATTCTACTACCTATGGCAATGGGTTCTATTTAATAGATCTATAATGAAAGTTGCATAACATAATAACATCTTTAAACAAGGCCTGAGCTCCCATCCCTTGCTCAGCAGTTTAAAAGCATGTGAATGCAAGTAGATAAATAGGTGCCACCTCAGTGGGAAGGTAACAGTTTTCCATGTGCCTCAGTGTATAGTTGTGACTGCCATATAATCATGCTGATGTCTTTGGACAATGCTGGTTCTTCAGCTTAGAAATGGGAATGAGCACCACACCCCACAGTCGGGATGTATATATATATATATACAAATATCTAGGCCCCTGGCCATTGTACAACTTTTCCCTACTTTTTAGTCTTGCCATCAGTTCTTCTCAGCATCCTTTGCCAGTCCAAGGATCCTCTAAGTGACCTGAATTTGTGATTTACCTGTCTAGTATTAGCCCCTGACAACACCATATGGTTCAGACTTTGGCTGAGACTCATGGGCTTGAGATAAATTCCTAGTGATTTGAATGACTTGCCTCTGAATACAAATGGCTTATACTGGAAAATTTACCATGGTTTTATCTGAGCCATCAGCAATGCCTTAAAAGAATAAAATTTCATTGCTTCAGCAAAGCAGCCTATTACATTTCTCCATATTTGGATACTGTCACAACTGATGCAATAAGACATTTGTAAATATTTACATGTGTGAAATCCAGCATGGATTTTTCAAAAAGTAAACAAGTGTGCTGTGATATAGATAACTGCAAATCAGGTTGCAAGATAACACTTGAAAAAATGTACATCGAAAGCAGCATCCCCATGACTACTGACTGGGCTGTTCTCCCAGCCACGTTTCCATTGGCTTTTCTCTCCTCTCAGGCTCCAGAGCTTCCTTTATTTCTCAGTTTCTTAGCAGTGACTCTTCAGTGTGGTAGTTTTAGCTCACAGTGGGAAATCTCAATCAATCAGCTTGCTTCAGAAGGCACAGAACTGAATAGATTTTAGATCTGGTTTTAGTGGCAGCATTGATATACTTCTGATCTCTTTGGACCCATGTTACATATTTGTTGATTTTTTCCATTTTTTTTAGTATGAAAAGGAAAAGAAGACCAGACAAAACAAAGGAGTGGAAATTTTATTTGAAATTTACAGAAGGTAAGAAGTTGGAGTATTCATAAGAGTGTTCATAAGAAGATTGTTTTATTTTTATAGTTGACTTGCCTTGCCTTGCTTTGCTGACAATGGTCTAGATTCAGTCTCCCTTCCCTGTGTTTGAGTAGAATGCAAGTGTGTCTAAGGAGAGGGAGTTTCAGCAACAGCCTATTGTGTTTCATGGGCTGCTGATGTGGTCAGCTCTCACCTTGGGGAATACAAGTATGCCACCAGGAGAGGGACCTGAAACACTCACCTGTTTGTGTAAGAGGAAAGGCGTACTTTGAATCCCTATCACTGAGTCTACTCTTGAAGATATGTAATTCCCTGTGTATTTTCTCCCATATCTTTTGAGAGTAAAACTTTATATTAAATCATTCTAAATTTTTCTTAGGGAAATGCAGTTTAATTTATAGTATTTCTGAGGCTATCCTGGCCAAAGCCATAATTATTTATTTGAATTAAACACCAACATCAAGTTTTTTTTAAAAAAACTACTTTTACATTTCATACATTACATGTCAAGCATAGACCACTGAACAACACTTCACTATCCTGAGCAACGCTAGGCCTTATAACCCTTATTAACTCATTGGATATACTAAATAGCTACATTTTCCATCTTAAAGACTCAACACTCTTTGTTACCCATTTCTCCTTTAAAAAAATAACAAATAACTCTAAGATTAGCTTTAGAAAATGGATAACGTATTACCCAAATTTCATATGAAAGTGTTATATTAACTGTCTTTACTGCTGGTCTTTTTAAGAATACCTGAGCATCTACCTGCAGGAGGAACAACATTAATGTTGGCTCATAATGAAAGACCATATGAGACTATTTATGGGAGGGAATCTTTTACTAATGTATTATTTAGGAGGGATTCTTTCAGCATCCATCACAATGTTACAATTATCACTTCTAAAAATGAAACACAGCTGAAAGCAAACTACACCATCATCCATAATCTGATCATGTAATTGTTACTGTATTTTGATTTCTATAATCAGCCTTCACAATATATATATATTCACAATATATATATATATATATATATATATATGCTGGAATGTAGATGGAATGTAGGCACTTGAGAAAGATTGGGATCTTCAGGTGGAAAGAAGATGGGATGACTGATTGCAAAAGCATTTCATCTGGAATGACTGAGAATGCAAAAGCATTTCTTCCTCATTTTTCAGTCCCTCTGCATCACCTTAGTCCAGTTTTACATTTCATATTTCAGAAGGCATTTTATTTGAACAATGTTGTAGATTTTGTTGTTTTTATGTGACTCCAAGAGCAACTTTTACAGAGTTCTCTGGAACCAGGGTTTTATACTTTTCAGACTGTTTAGCAAAATTTGGTTCAAGTTCCATTCTCAGAATACAATCCTGTGCATGTGTATTCAGACCACAAAACTATCCTTATCTTCTCAGAAAAAGCTCTATTGCGTTCAGTGAGGTTTACTCCCAGGAAAGTGTGTTTAAGAATGAAGCCTCACATTCTAAGTATCATCTATATATATAAAAATGAAAATTCACTCACTCATCAACGCTCTGCCAAAACCGCTGGACCTAGAAGCGTGAAATTTGGGGTGGATGAGCCTTCCGTGACAAAGGGGTGCACTAAGAACCAGTTTTTGGAAATTCCAACTGGAAGGGGATGAAATGGGGTGCAACATGTTTTCCTCCTTAAACTTTGCATTGAAGAATCAGTGTCTGTGGGGTGCTCTGCCCCAATCCCCAGACCTAGAAGCATGAAATTCGGGGAGGGTGTTCCTTCTGTGACATAAACACCCACCAAGAACCAATGTGGAGAAATTTAACCCGTAAGGGGTTGAAAAGGGGTGCAACGTATTTTTGTCTATACTTAACATGGAAGACTGACCAACATCCAGCCAATTTGGTGCTTGATGCCTAGTGCAGTGGGGGGAATGTTGTTCGTAGGAAGGGGTTGCACTGGGGAGGATGCTGCGCATGGGGGGTTGCACATGGGGAGACGATGCGCATGGGGGTTTGATGCGCATGGGGGATGTTGCACCATTGGGGGATGTTGCACCATTGAGGTATGACGTATGGGGGAATTTTACTCCCACAATGGGTATGCTTTTCACTAGTTAGTTATAAAATGAGTATCACTAGGATTTGCTCCCAGATATAGGATTGCAACATAACAACCCAATCCTGTGGATGCCTTCTACTGACAGAACTAGCATTTTGTCAGCAGAAGGTCATCTGCAGTAATGCTTCAGATGCAGCAACAATATATGGAAGAAGACTGCCAACGTGAGTGACTAGTGACTGCATGTGCACTCCACTGGAGAGCCCAGCTACCTCTGGGCAGTAGGTGGGTGGAGGAGAGGATCAGGAAAGGGATCAGGGATACTGGGGGTGTGCAGGGGAGGATAACGGCAGATATCTGCAACATTAATGAAACTAACTTACTGTGTGCCACTCTAAGCCTTGTCACACCCCTTTGGTCCACTCAGGCTTGCACCAGCCACAGAAATGGTGCAGTTCCAAGAATACCCAGTGAGGACTATGATATGTCAAAGTAGGTAAATTAAGGCTATAATCCTAAACACATTTTCCTGGGAATAAGATCCATTGATCAAAATGGGGCTTACGTTTGAGTAGACATGGTTAGGATTGTGCTCTCTAATTGCTTTTACTTATTTCTCCATCATGTCATGGTCTTCAGTTTGCCCATTGCATGCAACAGAGCCAGAGCCACTATACATTATTTGCTGGATGAGGATAGGATGGGACCATAAGTATATCAATTGTGGAATGTCAAAAGTAGTAATATAAAATTCTGTATCTCTATTACATTAAGATATTTTTTCATTATTCTTTCACTTGGCATGGCCAATCACGCAATAATGAAAGGAATCCTGTACTTTTAAGTGGTACACCAGAAAAGCACTATTGGTAAGAATAGGAGCAATTTTATATTTACAGCACAAGCCTAACCATTTCTACTCAGAAGTAATCCCTATTGTGTTCAATGGGTCTTGCTCCCAGGAAAGTGTATTTAGGATTGCTGTGTTAGAGTAAAATGGTTCCTGCTAAATGAATTTCCTTTTCTACATAGAGAATTAGATGCAAAAAGGTAGCACAAGTGTAACAATCCAGTACTAATTTGGTATAGTGTACTGTATACTAACTTTGTTCAACATTTGTAACACAATTAACGTTGCAAGGCTCAACACTGCACTCAGCCTGACAGTAAAATAAAATGGGAGTTTTACGAGTTAGGAAGACCAACTGAAGATCTCAGTTATCCCTGAATCAGTTTCAACAGTAAAATACATTTTGTAGATGTGCCTCCTAGGACTGACAGATGTGTCACATTTTACAAAAGCCACCATATTTCAAATACAGTCACACACAAAACACCCCATCAAAATCACACATCTTGGGCATAGCAACCTCCTGAAACTAGAGGGGATGACAGGTAATTGGAAAAAAACACCACTTTGTTCCAAGTCGTGTTAAAGACCAGGAAATGTCCTGTCATCAGTTTGTGATATCGTATAGGGACTTTCATTTGTTAATGTTCTTCCAAGATATGGCAATGCTGACTATCAAAATGAAAAGGGTCTTATTGTCATCATCATACCCTCTAACTTTTGAAAGGTGTGAATTCATTTAACTGTAAATCATTACACTGTAAAACTAGAATCATATTAAATTGTAAAGCTAGAATTATACTAAATAAATCCATCACATCAAATAGCATAAATAATATCAGAGTCCAGAAGTGGCACTGCAGTATTCTCTTTGAGATAGACATGTTGATTTCAGAACTTATATGATGCGACAATAAATATTGCCTTCTCTCTTTATTTTAAAATAAAGACCCCAAAAGGACAAGTTCAAGATGAGACTTTAAAAAAATGGTTTGGTTGCTTTCCCTGTAGGTGCTAGAAGAGAATAAATCAAATAAACAATCCCAAATGGTGGTATCCCTATGTCACTTTTCTGGTATTTTTGCTGTGAGAAGGTGGGGAGGGGATTGGCAGAAAGAAAGGAGAGCTCACAATGCTGTGCTGTTCATGGGTGAGGTGTTATAAAATCACCCATCTGTCTTGTAGTTCAACCAAAAGCCAACATCCCCCTGCCTGATGTTTGCTCACACTTGCAAAAGTAAAGTGCTATCCAGAAAACTCCCTGGAGGGGTTAGTTGCCCTGTAAGCATTGAACAAAGGTAAAAAAGCAGTACAGCCTTAAAAACTAATGTGTGGCAAAGTGGGCTACAATTTACAAAACTTGATATTACAAAGAGGGAAAAAAATAACCAATGATCTGTTTCCCTTGTGTTTCCTCTTATCTTTGTTCATCTTGCTTCCTTATCTTGGTGGGATGCTTTGTGACAGAGGTGATGACTGATCCAGGCTTCTGTTATTGCAACACTTCATTTGATAATTAAGGTGAGTCATATTTGGGCTACTCAAAGGAAACACCTCTGTAACTGTTGACTACACTAAAGTTTGTGCTAAAGATGAAAACTGTACAAAGGAGAATGTTTTTGCCCAACCCTCAATACATTTTATTGCACAATTTATCAATATCCAGAAATGTGCTGAACCTATAGATTAAATCCAGAACAATGGCTTTTGGAACAACTTAATTTCTTTCCAGCATGGCAGACAAGAGTCAGTACACAAAGCAAAGCCCATGCAGTAAAAGTCCACAAACCTACTCAAAATAGTATATTTTAAAAGTATTTTTCCTGTAGTTTATCACATTTTTGGTTGTACGTCATGCTTGGTATGGTGGAATTTGCTAATTGCACATATTTATTGAAATATATTTATTATTTATTTTTTAAAATGAAAAAAGAAAAATATTTACTGAAACATGATGAAACAACTGTTTCCATACAGGCTGTATAATTCTCTAAATGCTCCCCTCTAGCAGGGATGGTTCCTTTTCTAAGCTAGTGCGTATGCCTGGAAATTAGGTGAGAATAATACCCAAACAACTGTAGCACTAGGGTTACTTACTTGTTGGGCTAGAATCAGTCACTAATGGCTGAATATCTGAGTGTTTGTCAACTGCTTGTGGGATGAGGGAGAATGAATCTCTTCCACCAGACAGTGAGGATCATTTTTGCCCTGGGAAATCCTTAGCTGTACAAAGCAGTCCTAACCAATATAGGTTGGCACAACTCTCATGCTCCCATACTTGTAATGGTATGGGGATGCTGGCACATCTCTGTGCGTTGGCCTAACCCTGTAGGAATAGTGACACTTTTATGACAATTTTGCAACACCCCCAGGCCAGCGTAGGATTTATACTGGGACTTATGCCAGGACTAACTGGAGGTTAGGATTGTAGTCATAGAGTATTGTGTGAGAATAAAGTCTGAATTCTCTAGCAGCAGAATTAAATCAAATATATAATACTATTTAGCCTACCAGTCATGTTAATATTACTATCCATCTGCCTGGCATTATCATGGTTTGCTCCGTAGGTTGTATAGGTATGTTGCAGAATTAAACAGGACTGAGGGAAAAAAGTTCTGAGGAGATTAAAAAAATCCACCAAGAAAATGATAACAGAAAACAAGCTGGAATAGAATCTTATCCCTGGTAATTCATGATGTAAAAGATTTTCAGTGCACTCCTATCCATGTCTACTCAGAAGTAAGGCCCACTGTGTTCAGTGCCTCTTACTTCCAGGAAAGTGTGTTTAGGATTGCAGCCTTTTTTTAATGTGGTGAAAATTCAAAATGGTATTCAGGCATTCCTGTGGTGAGGAAGGTGTCAGGAGGCCTCCCTTATTGCTTGGCATCCATCAGTCTCGAAAAACTATGGTATCATGCTTGACACTGTCTGCGAAGCTGGGTAGATTAATATGGAGGATAGGCTGTTACCCAAGCAGCATTTCCCACCTCTCCACGCCACCGAAATAGTCCAATGGAAAGGCAGAGCCAATACGATTGGTTCCAGCTGCATTACAGAGCTCGGCTTCCATTTTTCAGCAACCTTAAACTGCATCTCCAAAGTGTCTGGAAGGCCTTTTAGGCAAGGGAAGATTGCATATGATCTCTCAGAATGCTTCAGAGAGGCCCTTTCAGTTGTTTGTGTGATCCCTACTTGGACTCCCCATGGATTTAGTGTATGCACTGTTGAAAACGTGCTGTAAAGCACAGTCTCAATTGCTCCAGACCGGCAGCAGACTGAATGTGAGCCCATGCTGAACCACCCCCAGATGGCAGACAAAGAACCACTGCCCAGACACCCAGATAAGTCTGGGTGTAGAGGAGGAGTTCCAGGGTGGGAGGAATTGAAAAGGGTAATGTAGTAGGAGAGGAAGCATTCGAGAGGGGGGCAGAGATGCCACCATATCCCTAACCCCCTCCAAGCCCAGAAGATCTGACATGGCTCTCACCAATCTGCAACCACTCAATAGTCCCCTGCTAACTGGGCAAGAAGCACTCTTTCAAGTGGGTATTCCTCTTTTACGTAGCAGGGGGAGAGTAACTGGTCCTACATACAGCCAGCAATGTCTGTTCTAGTGGCTTCTGCCGGTGTTCTTTTTGCATTTTAAATCGTGAGTCCTTTTGGGACAGGGATCCATTAGTTATTAATTAGCTATTAATTTTTTCATTTTCTTGTAACCACTTTGGAACTTTTTAGTTGAAAAGTGGTAGATAGTTAAACAACAGATTGTTCGATCCCTTACACTGCAGCTTCCCAACCCCATGGGATACAGCAGAAGTCATTTTGCTGCCCTGGATTGGACTGTTAATATCTATGGAATTCAGTATTCATGGGTGGTTTGGAAGCAGGAGGCCTCATATTCAGCGTAGACGCTTCATGGCCTATGGGTTTCGTTGTATCTTATGTTGCCCCTGTACATAGGGTCCATGGAGAGTAGGGAAGCAATACAGCTGAAACAAGGAGTAGAGGATCCATTGGTAGGCTGTAGGACCAGATTTTAAAAACAATGTAACACTTTTTGAGACTTTGAAAACCTCAACTTTTGTTTCTTCTGCCAGTAACTTATCCTAAAAAGGAGAATACATTTCCATTGTTCCAAAAATAACAGCACAATATTAATAAATTGGTATGAAGTAGCTTCACTTCCCCTTCTACTTGTATTTCAGAACTCATCTCCAATCAGATCTTCTCAGGAAATGGCATGCAAAGACGCAGAAAAAAAATAAAGAGGTCCTGCTGCTGACAGACTCCAAGGAAATAATTAAATAAAACCAAGAAGGTTTTGTTTTGTTATAAGAAGCTTTTCTATCTTAGATGATGCCTCTTGTTTCAGGGCTGAATGAGAGCATTCACCAACAGGTTAGGATGGATCTTTCATTAGAGAAGAACAATAAGGCAGCATTTTCACATTTTGAGTCCTGCCAGCCCTCCCTTCCTGCCACCTTGTTGCTCATTGCAGCTTATGCTGTAGTTACCCTGGTGGGACTTTTTGGCAACTTTTGCCTGATTGTTATCATCAGAAAACAGAAAGAAAGCCAAAATGTCACCAACATATTGATTGCCAATCTCTCCTTATCTGATATCTTGATTTGTATCATGTGCATTCCTTTCACCGTCACGTACACTTTGATGGACTACTGGGTGTTTGGAGAGGCAATGTGTAAAATAACTAGTTTTGTGCAAAGTATGTCAGTTTCAGTCTCAACATTCTCCCTTGTATTAATTGCTATTGAGAGGTATCAGTTAATAGTGAAGCCACGCGGATGGAAGCCTAGTATTTCACATGCATACTGGGGAATTGTTTCTATTTGGATGTTTTCTCTAACAATATCAGTTCCCTTTTTTATATTCCACAAAGTCACTGATGAGCCCTTTATAAACCTTTCTTCCCACAGTGACATTTATATCAATAAGGTTGTGTGTGTTGAGGAGTGGCCATCTGCTGCAGAGCGACTCGTCTTTACCACAACCATGTTGGTTTTCCAGTACTTCTTCCCACTAGGGTTCATTTTTATTTGCTATCTCAAGATATTTGTGTGCCTCCAAAAGAGGCATGATAAAGTGGACAAGACAAGGGAGAAAGAGAGCAGATTAAATGAAAATAAAAGAATTAACATTATGCTGATTTCAATTGTTTTGACCTTTGCAGCATGTTGGTTACCTCTGAACATATTTAATAGTGTGTTGGATTGGAACCATGATGCCCTGATGAATTGCCACCATAATGTTATTTTTACTCTGTGCCATTTGGTAGCCATGATCTCAACATGCATCAATCCAGTCTTTTATGGTTTTCTCAACAAGAATTTCCAAAAAGATTTGGTTGTTCTGCTTCACAATGTCAGATGCTTTGAATCTCAAGAGTTAT
The DNA here is from genome assembly GCA_030015325.1 of Cryptoblepharus egeriae. Classification (NCBI taxonomy): domain Eukaryota; kingdom Metazoa; phylum Chordata; class Lepidosauria; order Squamata; family Scincidae; genus Cryptoblepharus; species Cryptoblepharus egeriae. The sequence continues at coordinate 66,900,702 of JAREYC010000002.1, read as the reverse complement.
ATGAAAACATTGCCCTTTCAACACTGAACACTGATGTTTCAAAGGGATCCCTGAGACTGAACAACATGCCTGCAAGTATCAACAGGTAACTTTCCAACCATCTAAATATATTTGTACTGAATTACTCTTATATGGAAATTTAGTAGTCTTGGTCCTGTTGAAATGAGATTGTGGTAAGAATAGGAGCATGGCTGAAGCCTAAAATAAAATAAAATATAGTTTTAATATTTTAAAAACCCAACAGTTTAAATCCCATTCAGGAACTGGAAATATGAAAAGGAACATTAAAAGAACAGGTAGCACATTTCTGGTGCAACATTTCTTCAATGGGTTGTTCCAACCATGTTTACCCCACTATTACTATTATCTTTTCTGCCTGAAAGATTATCTCTGAAAAATCCTAGAGAAAAATCTTGGTATATTTCACAGTCATCTGCCCATTAGGATAACTTTGTCATCATTGTCAGCAACCACCCACCTTCTTGGGAGATGACACCCAGTCACAACATCAAAGAGGTCATGTGGCAGAACACTTCACACATCTAGGGACTAGCACAGGAGCAGTTGTAGGGGAAGTGGCAACAACACAATCCTTAAATAATTGTAAAAGGAATCATTTTCTTTGCCTCTTGATGCTTCAGAACCTCAGCCTTGTTAATGTATCCCATCTTTTGGGGGATATGGAAGGGGTTGTAGCAATAAAATTTCAGGCATTAATCAAATACAGGACCAGACTTTGTGCCTGGGACAGCATGCCAAATGCTACCTCCCTTTTGGTGATATGCCAGCCTCTGCTCCTCTGTTCCCTGGATCAGAAAAGAAAGAGGGGGACATAGCTTTTCATGGCAAGCTTTATGAAGAACTAGCAAAAAGCGTACCCATGTTACAGGAGTAAAATTCCCCCATACCATCCCCCCACTGTGCATCAGTTCCCCCCATGCGCATCAGTCCCCCCATGCGCATCATCCCCATGCGCAACAACCCCCCATGCACATAAGTCCCCTATGTGCAACATCTCCCCATACGCTTCAACCTCAACCCCCATGTGCATCAACCCCTCACGAGCATTATCCCCATGCGCAACAAACCCCCATGCGCATAAGTCCCCTATGTGCAACATCTCTCCATACGCTTCAACCTCAACCCCCATGTGCATCAACCCCTCACGAGCATTATCCCCATGCGCAACAAACCCCCATGCACATAAGTCCCCTATGTGCAACATCTCCCCATGCGCAACACCCCCCATGTACAGCATCCTCCCCAATGCAACCTCCTCCTCTGAAAAACAACATCCCTCCCTCCCCCCCAATGCACCAGGCACCGAGCACCAAGTTGGTTGGATGTTGGTCAGTCTTCCATGTTAAGTATAGGACAAAAACATGTTGCACCCCTTTTCAGCCCCTTAAGAGTTAAATTTCTCCACATTGGTTCTTGGTGGGTGTTCATGTGACATAAGAAACACCCTCCCCAAATTTCATGCTTCTAGGTCCAGGGGTTGGGACAGAGAATCCCTCAGTCACCAATTCTTCAATACAAAGTATAGGGAGGAAAATACATTGTGCCCCTTTTCACCTGCTTCTCGTTGGAATTTTTGAAAACTGGTTCTTAGTGCACCCCTCAGACATGCTTCTAGGACCAGCGATTTTCGAAGGGCGTTGATGAGTCAGTCAGTGACTTTTCTCATTTATATATATAGAAGATAAGAGAGCTGTTGCCAGAACATAAACCAGAGCCAGGTTACTGTTGGCACAATCATAACCCATGGTTAGGCTAGCACAAGTCCTGAGCTAGCCTGAGGGTATCACAGAAATGCCATAAGGTAAACTTCTGTGCCACTCCTGAAGCAGGTTCAGCCATTGCACAGACTTGCACCAGCCTCCCCACACTACCATAGGAATGGGGAGATGGGTAAGTTATGCTGGCCTAAATTGGTTAGGATTGAACCACCAGTCAGTTTGTACCTTCAGGGTTTACATTTGTGTATGGGTTCAGAGATTTTTAACATGGCTTGGTGGTCTTTCTGTAAGGAAATATGTAAATTCCCACATCTCACAATAGGGTAGGAAGAATCCATATCAAAGTCTTTGGGTGGATACTCATGTATACCTTTGGTCTGCTTTTAACATGTTTCCATCTACATCTATAATGGTTGAGAGCAGCTTTTTGGGCCCCAGATTTGCTCTCATGATATGCAAAGGCACATTCCTCAAAACAGATGTTACCAGCATATTATAAACTTTATGTATTCATCTCTGTACATGGCTGGGAGAACTAATAAAAATGGATAATTAGGTAAATCTTGGTTCAAAATTGTTTATATTCTTACTAATCAAATTCAAGATTTTGTAATTGGGTAGGATTTTGACTTGGTTACAAATATTACACATATTGATTTACAAGGTTCTGTTTCTAATCATAGATAATTTAAATCTCATACTTTGGTTGGATTTATTAGAGTCTGTTTTGGTTATTAGATAACTTAAATTTTGCATTTAATGGGATTTAAAAAAATGTTCCCAAACAAAGTAAATCCTGAATTTTGGTTCATTTTTTATATAAATTTTAAATCTTAAATTCTCCCTAATAAGTATCCATGGGATTGTAAACTGGAAGGTGCTGTTGATCATGAAGATGGGGCTGCTGACTGCCCCAGACAGTAGTCCCATCTTCATGATCAACATGAGAATAGATCTTGAAAATAAATCTATCGAAGTATAATATTTCACACAAATTAATATTTCTACTGAGAAATAACAGGTCTTCGAATAACTCTATCATAGTATGTGCTCTAACTGATGCACAGTCAAGGTTTTAAGGGAAACAAAATGTACAAAGCATCGCTATCTTATAAGCAGTCAATAATCTTTATAAATATAATCATTGACTTATAGACTGTTCTGTTAACTCTTCTATAGACTGTTAAGGATCTTAGAGGTCACCTAGTCCAACTCTTTGTTCAATGCAAGTGACTACAGCTGGGTCTGCAAAAAAAATCACTCTTTTTCCAAACCTGATCCAGTTTCACTGGTCCATGTGGAATTATGTCAGCTGTATTTCAGTATTAACCCAGGGCAATGGAACTAATGTTTCTTTACCCTGTGGACATCTCCTGAGGCTGAAATGTCCCTGGAGATGCAATGTGGACACCATGTTGACACTACCTCATTGCCATTGCGGAAAGTTAGGTAGGATGAGCAGCTATTTGTGTGCTGCTAATAATTATGTGAAAATACAACTATCAAAATGTTAAGAAAGACCCAAAGTACATTCTTAGACATTTCTCATCTAAAATTTAGAGCACTTCAAAAACCTCTATCTGAAAACATTCTGAATTACAATTATTCACAAAAGGTGGAGATGTTGGGTTAGATTCTGGGGTCAGACACAACAGGCTTTTCTAACTAAGTTAAAGCGGCTTGAAGTCTTCAAAGTTCATGCATCCAGCACTTCATAGGAGAGAGTGAAACCCACCCAGTTCTCCTAAAGAACCTAATATGTTAAGAACAATGCAAACTGATAGAAAGGGATTGGTCAAGCTAGCAAAGACGCATCAGAGGACCCACTTGCCTTGGTCTCTGAATACTCAGTATTATTTATTTTCTGTATTTATTTAATGAGTTTTGATATTGCTTTTCCCACTCACTAGTTCAAAGTGGCTTCATGTAAAAATAAAAACAATAGTCAGTAATATACATTTAAAATTCAAAATAAAATACAAAATCTAAAAAAAATTTAGGAAATAGAATAAGCCAGAATATTTTAAAAGAACCAGTAGTATCAGGGTGCTATACAGGTCCAAAGATGCTGGTACCAGCACTGGATACAGGTAGGAAAAGGTAGAACTTCATAACACAAACATTTACTCCCAAATCCAGAGTGACTACAGGAGCATTTAAGAGAGATTATGTGCACCCGTCGTTACTGCACCACCCAGTTAAAACCTATGAGAAATTCATATAGGTATCCAGAGTAAATTGCTTTTACACTGGAGCAACAACTTCCTGTACTTACTCTGGATTTTGCCTTTAGTCTCAAGAATAAAAAATCTTTGGGGGAAAGTTAGCTTTCTATCTCATCTAACTAATTACCATACATTATTTATTAAGAATACAACAAGGTATATTTGATGTATAATCATGGCACAACAGTCCTGTCTATGGTAATGTGTATTTAGCTTAAAGTGTTTAAAACCTTTTTATTTATCATTCTTATAAAAATATGTTTCAGTAATGGATAAATGCTAAGTATTACATCTATTATTTTGTATTCCACATGTTGTACAGTCTAGTGCTTTGGAGTGCTAGCCTTTGTAACCCATTGTGATCTGTGTAGCTGTTCACTTTGAACTACGTCTTGAATGTGAAAGAACAGGAAAAATAGCAAAAGCTGAAGGGGGTGCTCTTTTCAATCCAAATGGCTAGATGGCTAGAACAGCAAATTTGGACTGGGAGACCAGGGTGACCTTGGGCCATTGAGCCGGGTCCTCAGTCAACTAACCTCACAGAACAGTTGTAAATGTAAACAGGAAGGGGATAACTTTGTGTGTCAGAAACCACTTCTTGGAAGAAGGAGGTAAAATCTGTAGAAGAAGATGGTAACGATTCTGGAACAGCTGGCTGGAAACTTTTCAGATACTGTAGGCTAATATTTCATCAGTAGCTGGAGAAAAATAGACATTGACACAGGTGTTTCAAAATTGCCTTGCTATGTAAGATAAAAAATCTGTATAATCACAGACCAAAATTCAATATGCCAAAATTCAAAAAAGCCTTAAGGTCACTTGACGAACATCAGGGAACTATAGATATTTTTTTCCTAGAAGAGAAACTCTCAGTATTGCAGGACAAACTGGTTTAGAAATTGGGTAGTTTCAGAAATATTTCAAAAGAGATACCCAGCTGCAATGATGAAACAAGTGAATAGTACAGCATACACTGGGGAAGCCATAGCAAAGAAAGGGCACAAGAGAAAGACCGGCTTAAATATCTTAAATATTTAATTCTTAAATATATTTACTTAGGTCGGGGTCTTTATGTTTTTATTGGAAACGGTGATGGCAGGAGTAGAAGTAACTGGTCATGTCAGCTGATCTTGCAGTTTAGTAGACTTGTCAGGCTGTGGTGAAGATGGCTGCAAAACCTACAAATTGTACCAAAGAGGAACCATGTTCTGTCATACGCTTTTTGTGGACAGAAAGTAAACTGGAGAATAAATTTATCTCCGCACATGTGCTCAGTATGGAGATAACCTGGCAGTCCAGAGTAAGTGTGGGAAGACGTAAGAGGCACTTACTCTGGATTGCTCTATGCATTTCCCATAGGTTTCCCATAGGTGGCACCGTAACTACATCGGTGTAAAAGGTCCCGTAGTTACTCTGGATTGTAGCCTAAGTTCTGTCTCATAGAGTCGTCGATGAGTGGATTGAAATGTTCAAAAATGACTGTACTAGTGTGACAGATGCAAAAGTCACATTCTGCCCACAAAAAGCATATGAATGCTGTTCCTCTTTGGTGCAATTTATACATTTCAAAACTGATAAACTACAAAATGTTTTGAAGGGGCTTTAACTGTGGACTTCAGTTAAATCATCAATAGTGAGTCAAATCCACAGATATCAGATGTGTGAATAAGGTGGACTGATTGTAATAAGTATACACAGCAGCAACTTCATTGTGTCCTTTGTTTTGAGTCTAGTAGCTGACATTGTAAGTATTGCTGGCTGACTGAAGTGAACCCTCTGTCACGCTTGTGCCTTATATCTTTATAAGCCAGAACTTACTGTTATCAAGCTCATATTGAAACATTTACAATGATGTATAAAGTCTGAATAAATATGAACTATAAAATGTTTGAACATGTGTTTTGCTGCTGACTTCCAATGGACTCTTTGGAGAGTGTCAGATTGCAACCTGTGCCATGTCCAGGTGCCCATTTGTTTTCAGAGTCTGTCCCCAGCTATACAACTCCTCACATCAGAAAGTTCAGGCCTGGTAATCTTTCTGAAGCATTGTTCAATACTTCGGCTTAAAGGTGTTCAAGCCAGGAAAAATTTAAGGGCTGTGGATGGCGCAAGTGGTTAAGACACTGTGCCTGTTAACCAGCAGGCCAAGGTTCAAGACCCGGGTTGGCACCACAAGACAGGGTGAGCTCCTGTCCTTAGCCCGGCTCTGTGACGCAGCTGGATCCAATCGTATCGGCTCTGCCTTTCCATTGGACTAATTCAATGGAGAGGGGGGATTTGCTGCTTGGGTAACAGCCTATCCTCCATAACAATCTAACCCAGGCTTTCATGCTTCACATGCAGTGTATGCAGCGCCGAGCATGATACCATAGTCTTCCAAGACTGGCGGAGGCCTGAGTATTAGATCAATACAAATTGGATATCTACACCAACTCAATTTGAACAGAATAGCTCAGGTCTGGCTTTTCATCTGTTCTTATTGTCAGTTATATGGAGCATGAAAAACTATCACACAATTTGTCATAAATTTATGTAATTCACTACAACAAGATGTAGTGTTGGCCAGTAGCTAAAATGGTTTAGAGATATACTACTCAAACTGTAGTCTTCTGATAAGGACCTATCCACAAACCATTGTCATCACAGTGTTGCTCCTATGACTTCTGGTTTCTCAGTGTCTCCTGCAGGACTTGAATATGCACAAGTGTCGCAAAACAGCAGGAAGAGGGAGAGACAAGATAAAAGCTGGTGTGATAGATATGCCTATAGCACCAGTCAATGGCTGGAGAAAAGATTGGCATATTGGAGGAAAAAATTGGCAGTACATGATGGCAGATAATTTGAGAAGGTGACTTTCAGTCTGCCTAGCTAGATTCAACAAATCCATGAAGGATGGACTGATGGTAGGTATAGCCATGATGTCACAGACTCTTCAGATGAAATGAACCTTTGAGACAACATCAGATGTTCCTGCCTATGGCGCATGCTTATGCTGCTGCTTCATCCACCCAGCAGCGACAATCCCCACATATCCTACACTATGTCACTGCTTAAGAAAGAAGCCAGTTGAGTAAGGAAGTTGAGGCAGAGCAAGGCAATTCTGAGCCTACCTCCTATTATTACCAGCCTCTTTTCTCTGTGCCTCCATAATCTCCCAAAAAATAAATCCTGTCTATATACACAGCGCCACAGGGAACAGCCGCAGAAACTATACTTATAGTAGACCATTAAGGACCAAACGGAATGTTACATTAAACATGTTATTTTATTCTGTGTGTTTTGAAGTTTAATAGTTTTTTGAAATTTAAAACTTAGACTAAAAACTTACCAGGATCAAAACACTAGCCATGGGTAAGGTGCATCTTATCCCTGCCGTTCTCCCAACACAAATCATTCTCCAGAAAAGATGCTTCACCATAATTTGTCCTCTTGGGACAAAGAGGACACCATAATTTGTCCTCTTTGGGAAGCATTTTGGAGATCTCAGAGCTAAATACTACTTTATACTGTTTTACTTAAAAACTACTCTCTTTATTTTCAGTTCTACAACATCGTTTTTGCGATGGGTGTATCCAGAACTCTCCACTCTACAGATTTTAGAAGGGCCTCACAGCCCTGGCACTTTTATTCTCAGTCCCTTTCCAAATAATACCCAGCAAGGATTCTCCCACACTGAGTTGATGTTGCCCTTCAGCATTCCATTACAAGTCCAAGAATGGTTTCCTGTGGTGAACTGCACAGGACTGTGAAAAACAAGATGAGAGCAATAATGTTCTCTATTTCTTCTATTTCTGAGAACATGATTTCACAAGATGCAAGGGCTCACCTTCACATCTTGGATTCCATAGTGACTTATTTCTTACAACATCTCCTAATGGGGAAAAAACTAACTTATGTATTTGATTTCACCTTGCCATTTTATGATATAACTAGTGAAATGTACCTGTGTTGCGGGAGTACAATACACTCCGTATGCCATCTTCCATTGCACAACACCCTCCCATGCACATCAAACCCCCAATGTGCAACATTACCCCATGCGAATGAACCCCCAATGTGGAATATCCCTGTGTTCATCAACCCCCCATGTGCATCAAACCCCCTAAGCACATCAAATCCCATGCGCATCAAACCCTCCCATGCGCATCAACCTCTCATGCACATCAACCTGTCATGAGCAACATTCCCCCATGTGTATCAACCTGCCATGCGCATGAACCCACCATGCGCAGCATCCCCCCATGCTCAGCAACCCCCCATGCGCAACATCCCCCCATGTGCAATATCTTCTCATGCGCAACATCCTGCCATGCACATGAATACCTATGCGCACTATCCCTACATGAGCACACTCCCCCCATGCACACCATCCCCCAGTGCTCCCTCCTTCCCAGTGCATCAGGCACCAAATTGCTGGATGTTAATCTTCAATGTTAAGTATAGGACAAAAACACATTGCATCCCTTTTCAATAGCATTGGCATCCATCAGTCTCAAAAGTATATGGTATGGTATTGTGCTCGATGCTGTATGCAAAGCATGAAGGCCTGGGTAGATTAACGTGGAGGACAGGCTGTTACCCAAGCAGCAAATCCCCCCTCTGCACGCCACTGAAGTAGTCCAATGGAACAGCAGAGCTGATACCATTGGTTCCACCTGCGTCGCAGAGCTGGGCTAAGGAGAGGAGCTCACCCTGTCTTGTGGGGACCTGGGTCCCCACTGGCCTTCTGGTTAACACAGTTGACCACTTGCACTACCCACAGCCCACAATAAATTTCTCAGCATCGGTTCTTGGTGGGTGTTGATGTTACAGAAGGAACACCCTCCCCAAATTTCAGGCTTCTGGGTCCAGGGGTTGGGCAGTGATCAGACAGGGATTCTTCAATGGAAAATATAGGGAGGAAAAGGCATTGCGCCCCTTTTCACCCCCTTCTAGTGGGAATATCTGAAAACCCGTTCTTAGTGGATCCGTCATGGAAGGAACACCCTCCGTCATGGAAGGAACACCCTCCCCAAATTTCACACTTCTAGATCCAGCAGTTTTGGCTGACCATTGATGAGTCAATCTGTCTGTCAGTGACTTTTCATTTTTATATACCGGAATATAGATTATATCCAACCCATGTGTAAGGGGTGTGGCAGACTGGATGCCATGGAGGTAACTATGGCCTCTAAAAATACATATAGACATTCATATTGTATTGATAGAATTGTTTTAGAAAATGGAAATAATTTGATCATAGATTAGAATCCAAACATAAATTGAAATTCTCTGACATTTTTATATCACACAGCTATTCTTGCCTCCTGCAGTATTAATTGTTTTGATCAAACTCAATCACTGCATGTGTGCCTTGAATGATTCCAACTCATTTTCTTCCAAAGAATACAGAATTGATGGCCAGGCTGGAATGAGTATTGCTCTGACCCTAAAGGGATGCCCTCGTTCTCTGTAAATGAGTGAAATACAGTTATTTCTTATTCTTGTAATGTATCGTTTGGCCACATTACAAAATAGTGTACTATCAAATCTAATAAGCTTCTATTCCAGTTATCCTACCTTCAAAAAGGTCAGAATATCATATCCAACTCAATCTACCCTCTGTCCATTTTATCTTCTCAACAAGTGTGTGAGGTGGTCAGGCTGAGATGTGGTTTCTATTCCAAGGTCACTCTATGAGATGAACACAGATGACCAGGGATTTCAATTTGGGGTTTCTAAGTCCAATATGCCAGTGATTTTCAACCTTTTTTGTGCAATGACACCAATAAATGAAGAAGTACATTATGGAAATAGACATATCCACAGTCAATCCTACTCTGGGACCCTTCCTGCTCACCCCCACCCCTGTCACCACCTGCTCCCATCCCCATAATGCCCTCCCAGTGCTATTCGCTGTAACCAAATAGTCTCATTAGAATGAACAGAAAAAGTTACATAAATCCAGGCACGAGTGAAAACTATTCTCACACCATTACCAAGAACCTGAGCACTTGGCATCTGAGGGATTACACCAGATGCCCCCCCTTTCCCTGGTAATGCCCTAGTGGTCTTCAAAAAAAATTTCTTTCAAGTTGTCATGGTCCCACAATTGAGGCTTCATGATGCCATTGGGGTTCTGTCATCAGGCTTGAAGAACATGGCAGTATGCACTGCAGTCTTACCTGCTGGGTCAGAACCCATAACTGGATCAACCTAAGCTGGTGGCACTGATCAAGATCATTCTTGATCTTTTTAAACTGGGGTACTGGTCGTAGTTATCTAAGAAAACAATTAGAGAATAAGACAGAAAGGGAGACATTACAAAGATAAAATCAAGGCCAGAGAGATACTGTTTATCTCTGTACTCTATGTGTACCAGTACTAAGGGGTTCTGCTAAAGGGGCAAGAAAGCCTCTGCTTTTCCACAAAAAAGAAAAGAGAGAAATTAAGGCTCAGTGAAGCAATCTTCACGCTTTCATAACCTGAAGGTCAAATTCTCCAGTCAAGCATTCATTTAGCTACTGTATTTGAAGTGGTGCTCCAGTTTTAGGACAGTGGTGGTTAATTTGATTTTGGGTTTGTGGTATCGTACAAAGCACCCATGCAGCAGCTGCTAATTCAATCTCCTGAAAGGTAAGAGACATACACAAAGCAGTTCGGTATACTTGAAAATTGAATTTGATGTTCCAGAATATTTTTTAATATGGTTTATCACAATAGTTTGCCCTTTGGTTACTAGACATTCAGAATATCACATGGCTGTGTGACCTTCTGTAGCTTTCTGAACTTATGCCTCGCAGTAAGCCTGACAGAATACAAATCCAATTTTTCTTCGGATGTCTGCCAAACTCTCACTCAGCTGCCTCGGTATCTCTGTGTGGTGTCTAGACAGTCTGGTCTTCCTGAGGACGGATTTCTCTTTGGGTCTTGAACCTCTTCTCTCAAAGCAGTGTCTTCCCTCAGGATTTCAACTAGGAACGTGACTGTCTTCCGAACAATGCAAAATAATCAGTCAAGCATGAAATGAGGATGTCTGAGTTGAAGCCAGCATGGTCTATGTTATGCATCTGGTGGGTGAAACAGGCACAGGCATGATCAACTTTGTGTTTATGGAGGGTGGGCACAAGAACATCAGGAATGAAGAAACACAGGCTTGTCAGTGGGCTTTTTCAACCATGAGGTTCCTTCACAATTGGGCTGCTGTCTGTTCAATTTTTTTAGGGTATGTTATCTTACCAAACCAAGAGGAACCCAAACATTGCTGTTCTTTTGCTCAAGGAAAGGGATCCATTACAGGGAATGAGATGGCAGGAGAAGTCCTGTTTTGTACACAGCAGCATAGCAGCTTCCTGAAAATGGAACTACTCAGCATGGAGCATCACATGAATCACAAACCACAGTGGGAGGAAAGAAAGAGAAATAAATAAAACAGCCTTGTTTAAACAGTGGTTTAAGGAGCTTAAACATCTTGAAACACGCTGGGTCCTTTCAATAAAAGTGAATTTCATGCACCATTAGATTATCTCATTTCAATAATCTCATTCCCATTGAATTCCAGTAGCGTGGTGAGGATTAGTCCGCCGTAGCACAAATAACAAGCAGTCTTGTGAGTAACATCTTAAAATTAAACCATTAGTTGTGCCATAAGCTTTATGAGGCTAGAGTAAGGTTCAAAAGAGATATGAAGAGAGTGTCATTGACTGGTAGAATAAGAGCTACTTGTACATTAACTCAAATAATGTTGCCTAACATGTATGTTCATGTACTTTGGAAAATGTCTTTTTTTTCTTTAGGAAAATTGCTTAAATATTCAAACAGATTTGACTCCTTAACAGGTGCAACACTCCACTATTATTATGAATGTCAAGGACATGTGCTTCCCTCCACTGGATAGCTTTGTCATTTCAAATCACAAATCTGATCTTGTGAACGTGAAACATAGATGCATAGCCCACACCTGATGGCTGCAAAATCTAGTTATTACTTGCACAGCTGATTGGGCCACCAGAGATACTTGGGACCTAATTTTTCCAGGATCATTTCCAGAATCAATGGAGGTGTAATGAACCTCTAAAGGAACAAACATTGCCTTACCTTGGGGTGACTAGTGCGACTGCCATCCCACCACAGAATGCGGCACATACCCCATTGGCTGCAGCTGAAAAGTTGAATAGGATTGTCCCCTCATTGTCATATTTTTTCAAACCCTATTCCTTCCTTTTAGGGAAGTCAGTTCACACTGGCCATTCATCACATGTACGTTTAATGCCAAAAAACATTTAATCACCATGTCACATGCAAATCAACAGCAGGGAAAATTTTAGCCTTTAGACCAGCAGAGATGGGTTGAAAAAGTAGAGCATGTGTTGAATGAATGAGTATAATTGAAAGATATTGAAAGAGTGGAGCCATCAGAAAACGAACCATCAGAAAGTGGAAGACACCTGTATTAGAATGGTTGTCAGGTATTAACAGATATAAAAATACAGTATATGGACAGGACCTGTGATTGGAAAACCTAGCTGTGTTTGGCAAGTCATGGGATGAAGCCAGACAGTCTTTGACTGATCTGGAGATTGCTGGTCACAACGAGGGAAGCTCAATAAATTTGCTTTGTCTGGGCAAGTCTAGCGCAACAGCTGTGCTTTCACCAAGAATATCATGAAAAAACAATTACTAGGGTAGAAAGCTCATCTGAAACCCTACAAAACGAGACAATTTTTAATGATTAGCTAGCATATCCAGGATGTGCCTTATCCTGTCTAAGTTTGGGCAGGAATTATCACCACCATGAGTAGCTTTGTTCAGAATCTGCTTACAGCAGCAAAACACAACAATGGGGACAAAAGTAGAAAAGTAAGGGATACCCGCCCTGAATCTAAAGACTATCCTCTGCTTTACATCACCTGACGTCTCATTAAACTTGTGAAAGCCATCCTGACCCAATCCAAGCTGACCAGAAAAAGCAGCATCCAAATTCTGCCCCCACTACCACTGATCCTTCCTCTTCTTAACCCATTTGCAACTTGCCATTACTTCAATATTGGCTAGGTGGGGAGAATTGTCTTCTGATCTCAGGCTGTTCTGAGGAAGGAAAGGAGATGGAAAGAAGTGATGACAGTGACAGGATCACAAAATCCACTATCTTCTCCTCCATTCCTGGCATCCTGATCTTTTGCAGCAGTGCTAAAGGAGATATGCTATCTCCCATAAAACAGTAAAGAAGAAAAGCATGGAACAGATAGCACAGTGGAAGAGTAGATGCAGGGCGAGGGTGACCAGATGCCCAAACCTCAAAAGGAGGACAAGGTCTTGGATTCCTCTCAGCCTGGCCTTTCTAGCAGTCGATGGAACACTTGCCTACTCACAAGTAAAGATGCAATATTGGGCACTTTCACTTTCCCATAGAGTTCAATGCATATTTATTATTTTTTTGGCCATAACTTTTGATAGGAATGATATATTTTTAAAATGATTTTGCATTGGATTCTGCTCTTCAATACAAATCCAATGACACCTGACATGATTGAGTTCATGTCAGAACTGCTCGCTACGTATCTAGTCCCCATTGCCACAAAGTCTCTGTGTTTAGCAATTTTAGCATTAAGAAAACCAAAAATATAATGACACACAAAAACATATTTGTCTACACTCTGGAAACCGTAAATTATCATTGCAAAATGGTGGACAATGAAGCACTTTTGGAGTGCATAGACAGGAGACTAAAAAAGAGGACAAATCCAGAAATTTCCGGTCATATGATCACCTTGTGCAGGGCAGATCCTTCCAGGTTACCACCTTAGCCCACCACTCAAAGCAACCACTTCACTGGGCCTTCTGGGTGATCCAATGCTGATCCAAAGCCCTGATTGCTCTTTAAGAAATGAGGGTCAAAGTTGGCAAGCTGGCTTCTTCTGTTGACAAACAGGGATTTGCAATTCTCTAGTTTCCATGTAAATATCTCAGGAGTATAGCTTTGATTTTTTTAAAAAAGTGTTTCTTGTGTTATATGCAGCAACACCATCAATTTCTTTATAAGGAATGGAAAACCTATTTTGCAACAAAAATGGTCTCTCCCATTCTCTCTGAAAGTAATCTTATTTGTAGCTCTTTAGCATTGATTGCTTTTTCTCCGAGGATCTTCCATCATAATGAATAATATTGGACAGCTGTGATGATTGCTAGTTCTAAGAAGGGCCTTGCTGGGTTCAGAATGAGAAACCATCTAATCCAGCATCCTCCTTCCAACAGTGGTTGGCCAACTGCTGCTGGGAAACTCATAAGCAAAGCATGGCAGCATCTCTTCCTCATGTCTCCTCAGCCACTATTAGTATTCAGAGGTACACTTTAAGCCTCCAGCTTTAGTTACTCCTGGGTTTTTCTTGTTCAAAACTATTGATAAATGTATCCATTTATTTGTCTAAATCTGAACTCAACAAAACCTTTGGCCACCATCGTTACATCTGTTGGAAATTAATTACCGATATGTTTTTTTTCCAGTCTGTTCATTATACTGTAAGACCCTAAGCTCTATTCATAATAGACTCCACAAAGTTCCATTCATATGCTTGCTTTATATATAGGAGCAAGTATAATTTAGCAAATAAATTTGCTGGAGACTGCACACCACACACAAAGAAGCAGGAGATACTTGTACATGAAATACAGAATTGTTTTATGTTCCTGTTTGGTTTGAGTTTCTAATGGTTTGACTCAGAAGCACAAATTCTGTGCCGTCCCAACTCCGTCATTTTATAATGCTGTAAAAGGGCAGAATGTTCCAGCATCATGCTGGTCATCTGAAAGTACTTTCTGATGAATAGAAAGCTGCTTTCTGGACATCGTGTTTTGTCAATGCCGCTTAGAAACAAAACAAGGGTCAAGGTCTCAGGCTGGCTGTACAAACGTTGAAGGCTGTAGTTCTGCTGCAAAATACCTGATGTGTTTTCAAGCAGCACAAAATGGGGAACTTTCTGGGAGTTCAATTTGCTGCCCGTGTAGAAGAAAAGAAAAGAAAGGAGATTTCTTATACAAACAGTGCTGGAGTGATCCACATAATTCCCAAAATATTTCATAATAAGCCTATTACAAAGAAAATGCTGTTTTGGAGAACTAGGGAACAACTACCCCAACATAATGCAGAACTGCTCGCTACGTATCTAGTCCCCATTGCCACGAAGTCTCTGTGTTTAGCAATTTTAGCATTAAGAAAACCAAAAATATAATGACACACAAAAACATATTTGTCTACACTCTGGAAACTGTAAATTATCTGTTAGTTTTTTTTTAAAATAATGTCTATCCCATTTTTGGCCAGAACAGATTCAAACAAAATTTATAAAACCAAAATCATAGCCTTAAAGCACTGGAAACTGAGGAAACATTCAGTTTAAACCTTTGAAGAGCATATCTACATTACAATCTCAAGATGGTTTAATAGTGATTCCCTTTATGATTGTTAAACAGTTTATTATTTGCAGCAGTGTACAAGCTAAACCTTTATGATCACGTCAGGTGCCTGAACATGCCTCGGCCCAGAGAGACCAGCAACTGTTCCCTTCTTCTTGTCTTCTTTTATTGTATTGATATTGTTGTTATTATGTCATTACTCTTTGTCATGAATGGGAAAGATGGGTACAAATGTTTTTAGACAAAATACGAGTTTTTAGACAAAATACTCGTACATTGTTTTTGTTGCATCAGCTGCCAGTAGGTGAGAAGAGTGTGCAGAATGAAGTAGATGAGTGAGTGGAGGATTGGAGGGGAGCGCAAGTGAGGCATTCCTCATCACTTCTCCCCATACATGGTGTGGCACTCTCTGCTGCTCCCTTCTACTCAACACTTGAAGCAGCTACTTCAATCGGCTTAACAGCTGGTCCATTTCTAGGTGAGCAACATGCAAAATATTCCAAAAGTGGTATGTGGTAATCTTATTAACTGAGATACTTTAGCTGAAACATGAACCTTATGTATCCATTCATTTAAAAGAATCGAGAGCCAGTGACTGCGAGGTTTCACTTTCCCAAGGTGTAACATTTTGATGAAGATTTCCACTGGGTTCCTATTTTCAGCTGGCTGGTTGAAAACTCAATATGTCTATGAACTGCTGACTCTCCACATACCTTCTGTAAAAATATTGTATCAGACAGCTTCCCAGATCAATGCAGGGACGACTGACAAGGATACACTGTCCATGGCTCTAGGGCTTTGTCATGGATTTTCATAAATGGTAGACCACATATATGAATGTGCCTTGAAGCTGGCAAAGCAGCTAGATGGCTTAAGGATGGTGTGGACTTTGATATAGACATTGATTGCAAAGAGGATACAAAGACTGAATGGCATCCAGATGATATTTACTTAATTATTCATATTAGGAAACATTCTTAATACCAGATGGTTTATAGGCACCGATAATGCTAGGAACAGACACACACTTGAATATTTACTCTCCAAACAGAGGAACTGGCAGGTCTGCTTGCTTTTTCATACTTGTCATACCATTTCCCAATAAAACTTTTGCTTTTCCAAAGGCCAGCTTGTTTGGTCAGAAACATTTAAGTGGAGCCACCAAGGAATGTAGTGATTCCATGTCTGTGAAACATGGTATGTGATCCATTAATCCTTCTTTGTTTCCTATTCCATTGGGCTGCATTGGTTCAGTTGGCTCAGTTCACACTTGTCATCCGAGAGGCTGTAGTTTGAGACCCTGGTGCTGCAAGACGGAGTCCAGCCCAGCTCCTGCCAACCTAGCAATTTGAAAGCATACAAATGCAAGTAGATAAACAAGAACCATCTCAGTGGGAAGGTAAGCAGCATTCTCTGCAGTCGTACTGGCCATGTGTCTACAGAGGTGTCTTTGGACAGCTTTGGCTCACAACTCTGAATCAGGGATGATCACCACACCCAAAAGCTGTGGCTGGTGCCTATATAGGCAGCAGGGCAACCTGCAGGGAGGTCTGGAGGAAAAGACCTTCAGGGAAATGTCCCTCTCAAGGCCTGGAAGCCAATACAAGTCAGTACACTGAGCTACAGGGATACATGGTCTGACTCAGAATAAGGCAGGCCACATTATACACATTGGCCATGTGTTGATTGGTGCTCTCCAAGGCTAGGATGTGGGAACTGTCAAAGAGCAAACAGCATAAACAGATGCTTTGGCTATGTCAGTATTATTATCTTCTGTTTTTATTATGTTTTCTTTCTTTTTTTTTACTTTGCTGTTGAGAGATCTTATTATTCCGAATGCCATAGCAGCTCCTGACATAGCAAGACCAGGGGATCAGCCTATCAAAAGATCCTTATTATTTCACTGAGTACAAATTTGATTTAAATCTAAATGTATTTATCAGATTTCTGGATGAGAGCCAACCTGGAAGAGATTGGCAATATTTTATATGATGGACTAAACAAATCATCATAATTGCAATAAACTAGAGAGAGCTGCCAGATCTCAATAAAATTAAATTTCACCATGGAAGATATGAAGTGTTACACACAGGAAAGAAGGGCTGTGCATATAATTATAACACAGGGTATAAAAGGACTATGGAATCACAAATATACCATCCTGTCCTGTAGAAGATGTCACACTGAAGATAAGGTGTAGAAAGTGATGCAAGTTGCATTGAAAAGAGGGAAACTCTAGTCTACTTAACAGCATTAAGAATCCATGCAGTTTCCTGGGTACAGTATAGGGAAGGTTACATGTATCTGAAGGCAACTGCAAACATGGGCATATACTGAGAGTGCACTCAGCCAGCACACAACCCTTGTGCCAGCCCAGGAGGGTCGCAAACATGCCAAAAAGTATGTTTGTACCTCCTTAAGTGTTGCCAGGCCATGCTGGTCCACAAAGCTGTATCCAGCCTTCATACCAACAATATATCTATCTATCTACAGTATTCATATACTGCTTAGGTTCATGCTGGCCTAGCTTAGACAGGGTAGGGAATCAGGGGAACATGGGGATAGTGGGGAGGATGCATTTCAGGGGTTTATGTTGGGGCTTATGCCCGCCTAATAGGGGGTTAGGATTGCAGCCTTAGACTAGGGTTGCCACATGTCCCCAGAAACAGGGATAGTCCTTATTTTGGAGGACTGCATTCACATACTGGCAAGTGTGACAGAGGGTCGTATCCTGATTTTGTGGAAGAGAATTGTGGCAACCCTACCTTAGGCTGTAATTCTTACTTGCTAGAACCAAACTACTCATGGCTGAACATGCAGGCTGGTTCACTGTGAAGCATTGCAACTGACATGATTTGAATGTTCCATCTGTGATAATATTTGACCTGTGATTTTTCATTTATGCATGCAAGTGAATGCTCACAGATTATCTGTACAGTAGCTAGTATTATGATAACTTATCCTCCAGTTCCAGTCTTCCTGAACTGCCAGGATTTGCAGCAAGCTGAAGGAAAAAGAGAACATAGTTTCCTTTACCTGCTGAGCCAGTTTCAGTATTGGGGGCTGCTTTCTGGAGCCCTTTCAAGCTGCAGGTGCCTGGGATCAGGGCCATTCTGGAGACTTGCATCCCCTGAACTGGACTGCACCCCTTTGCACCTTCCACAGCAGCCACAGCACGTCGCTTACTCACAAATAAATGCGACTGCAATTTAATTTTCCATGGCCTTCAATGCAAGGAGGAGGAATCTTCCTCCTTGGGTGATTTTAGGGGCTGTGTCCAATAGATCAGGACCCTTCTAGAGTCCTTGGATTTCTCTCACTCCCCTCTTTCTGGCAGACTAACCCTACAATCCAGAGTAACTATGGGAGCACGTAAGAGACTTTACGTGCACCCGTAGTTACTGCACCACCTAGTGAAAACCTATGGGGAATTCATATTGCAATCCAGAACAAATTGTTCTTACACCGGAGCAAGGACTCCCCGTAGTTACTCAGGATTGCACCCTAAGGCACATTTGCCTACTCATGAGTAAAGCTACAATATGCAAATTTTGGGGCTTTTTTGCTTTTGGCTGTAATTTTGGCTAGGAAGGTACTATCTCAAAACAGATTGTTGTGTTGGACTCTGCTCTTCAATTTGAATCCAATGACATGTGGCATGATGGGATAGTGCACATCATCACAAAGTTCCTTTTTGGGGGTGCCACAGCCCCCCAGTGTGTGACACCCCTCCTAGGTGCATCACCTGGTGCAAGCAGCTCCCCCTGCACTCCCTGGCGATGCTAGTGATGGGCTCATTCTGTACTTTCTAATTGGGAACATAGGAAGATATTAAGCAGGAACTGTCAAGGTCCCAGCTTTCCCACCCAGCTCTTAACAATAACAAGCTGCTTTTACAAATGGAGAACTAGTAAATGATGGTGAGTCCCATTTGGGAAAGTTGATATAGTGAATTTTAAGTACTCCATTAAGGGATTATTTACAGTTTTCCATCTTTGCACACATTTCTGTGAACCTTGTTTTTAATTAACCTTGGCTTGGCATGCTGTGGGCTTGGCATGCTGGAATGCTGTGGGCATCCATTGCTCTTTTAAGCATTTATCTGCTTGGCACGGGGGATGGAAAATGCCAGCAGCAGGCAGGCTTACGATGAAACATTTCCAACAGTTGTTGGGACAGTGTGGGGGGGGGGGGGGTTTGCATAGGTTATAGGTCCCTGCTGCAGACATGCTGCTTAAAACCCCGTTAATGTTAAAGCAATTAACTGAAAGGAGAGATACATCTCAACTTTATGTTAAAATACTTTTCCTATATTTTCCCAATACTAGGTAGCAGTCTCTACATAGACTGGTGCAGTGGCAGCACTCCCAGGTTTCAGAGAGGAGTCTTTCTCAGCCTGATCATGTGTGCCTTGACACAGCTTTGGCCCCTCACTCACTATAGATATACTTTGGTATAGGAATGAGGATTTGGGCCAAAGGCTTCACAGAAATGGTGGGTTTGGGGGAGGCACTTAAAGGAAGCCACATATTCTAGGAGGCAGTTGGAAGCATTACTGGCAGCAGTATTTCTATGTAAGACTAAAATGCAGTCTGCTCTGGTTTTTTTCAGAGCCCTCATATTTTGCATGACCTATTTGTGGTATATAAATACTGTTGATTGATTGATTGAAAACAATAAGCTGCAGAAATATAATTTCCTTCCAGCACAAAAAAAAGCAATCCCACTAGAACTCAATTGGCTGCACATGGAATGATCAGTGTATGAGGGGATGCAGACACCACCCATGAGGATTTCACGGCATCTGTCTTGGTTTCAAAGAAGCCTGAGAACCAGAACAGCAAAAGGGAAATGTGAAAAACAACATTGCAGCTGACTGAACAAGCAGGAGACTCCTGGGTTTTATGATAAACAACATACCCAGATCATAGACGTCCAGGGGCATCACTAGGGTTCGTGTCACCCGGTGCGGGAGGCCAGCATGTCATCCCCATACATTGGGCGGGGCAACAATATGAATGGTGGACATGGTTATATGCCATTGCCCCACCTCATTGCCCCACCTACACTGGTTTTTTTTAGCCGTACATTTTAATAAAGTGGTTTGTTTCACTGCATTCTGCTGTAAGGTGTATAACATGATGGGATTATTTCTACAAACCATGATTTTAGTCATTTAGGTCACAGAGGCTGCCATCCCCTTCAAGGGTGCCCCCTTTCTAACACCCTAGTAATGCCACTGATTGGGACCATTTTGGTAGTCTTTGTACCATGCTGGACTGACCTTCCACTCCAGCCAAGGCATGCTTGCTTACTCACCAGTAAACACAGCTGTGCAGTTCACATCCATTTTCAATGAATTTCAATGCAATCATCAGGAACCTCCTTCTGGGGTGATTTGTGAGGGCTGTGGTCATTGGATCAGGACAATTCTGGTGTCCTTAGGTTTATCTCAGCCTGCTCTTTCCAATGAACTATGACATGTTTGCCTACTCATGAGTAAAGCCACAATATGGGTCACTTTCACTTTCCATAGAGTTCAATGCATATTGTAGTTTTTGTTTTTGTTTTTTTTGGCCATAACCTTTGATAGGAAGGTGCTAATTCAAAACCGATTTTTGCATTGGATTCTGCTCTTCAGCATGAATCCAACTGTATATGATATGATGGGATTTGACGCACCATCACGAAGTTGCAATTTTTAGGTTTCCTAGTGTGCATCACCCCCACTTGAGTGTGTCACCCGGTGTGGACCGCACCACCCTAGTGACACAAGGTCTATTTAGAGTAGCTCCTCTAATAATCACCAGCGTGGTTATTGCAAGAGGAACAACTGGGTTTTGCGGAACCTCATGCAGCACTATTGAGGTCTCAGAAAATTAGAATTAATGGAATAACTGAAAACCTCAAAGAAATGGACTAAATGGAGAAATTCGGCAAATAACCATAGTGCAGATTCTACCAAAGTTTGAAGCAGGTGCCTTGGGTCAGTTCACATAATTTAAGTTTTGTCCATGTACATAAGCACTGGTGTGGACAAGTACAATATATAGGTGTGCCCTATATCCCTGGGGGGTCTGTTTCCATAAATACCGATAATACTGGCCCACTCCCACCATTTGGAGGCAAGGGAGCTTTGCTGCCCACATCTTTGGAGGTTCCTCTGAGCTAGGTAGAGGCTGCAGACACCTACCTCTCAGATATGAGAATGTGAGTGCAATCCTAATCAATTTAGGCTGGCATAAGTCACCCGCTCCCCGTTCCTGTGGTGGTGTGGGGAGACTGGCACTTGCCTGTGCCTTGGCCTGATACTCCGAGGAGTGTTGCAGAAGTTGTGACACCCTCAGGCCAGCACAGTTATTCTGTGATCAGAATGATTGCTCTAAGTTAGAAGTTTGGCCACTGTCAAACAAACCAATTAAAATTTGTAGTTGGAACATTTCTGGGCAAAATGGGAAAAGAAAATTGTCTGAAAAAATTGGTTTAAAATTGCATGAAGATTTGTTTCTTTAATATCTTTGCTCCTTCCTTTAAAACATTATGCAAAAAGTACATTTGTTAGATCCTGCAGAACTCCTTGCTTCTACTGAGGAAAATAATGATAAATTGTGTCTCTTCAGGGGAAAGAGCTGTTTTCCAAACCAACAGCTATTTTGTGTAAAGAAAAGCAACACTCTTCAGAAAAGAAAAATTTGAAGAAGTCAATAAACACAATAAAACTCACCCCTTTAGCAATAAATCAGCTTTGATTTTTAAAGTATTTTTCATCCTCAACCTCCGCAGGCCATAAAAAGCAGCAGTATTTATCACTGAAAGGTGATTTCCAGAATGAAAAATGAATGATCCAATACGTCATTCTCTATGGAGGACATAAATTTACATCTGACAATTTTTTTATGGGGACCTTTGGTCTGACAGGGAACCATTTTCTTATTACTTCACTCACAGCCCAGTCCTACTAAATCCCCCAAATGATGCCAACATGGCATTACTGCATCCTGTCAGGGAAGTTTTGGACTTTAGCGGTCAGGAGAACATTTGATCCATTGCCCTGAGAAAGGATAGCACTGGCCTAGTGGGTCTACTTAAATCTGCACCAGCAATATCACTGGAGTGACATGATAGAATATCACTTAAATCCTACATCACTGGAGTAAGTCTGTGTGGACCTGTAAAGATGGGTAGAGCCTGGGAAGAGGATGAAAATTGTGGCAGACATGCTGCCACTGAACCCTCTTCCATCCTGGGCCTGACCTTCCCTCCTCCCTACCCCATCACCTCCCTACCTATTGCAAAGTTAATAAAAACATTGTGCAATTCTGCAGCTGTTAAGCAATGGTGTGCAGACATGATCTGAACACTCCTGGAGTCCTTTCGTCCAAACAACATTTATAATATTAATGAAACATAAATTATTTTAGAGTACCGGTAATTCCTGGCAGGAGTCACACATTTTGAAAATGGCTCCCTTGAGAAAGAATGACAAAACATAAGCCTTCCCTATCATGTCTGTCGCTGGGAAAAAAATAGCAGTGCTTATAGGAAAAACCAAACAAATTGTGTCTTCTTCAGAAGAAAATCCTTGCAGGGCTTGAGCAACACTCAGACAGTCCTTGGATGGCGCCTGCTGTTTCTGCTTAACATCTCCAAAGACAGAGCGAACCCCTTAAAGTTACTTCAAGTTGCTTTTATTTTGAACGTCTGGTCTCACAGTTCAGCTCTGTTCTCCCATCATGCTGCACAATTCCTGCCTTGCTTTAAGAGGCTACACAGTAGAAGGGGTTTGGTCAGGGGAGCAGGTCTTGTGGCACCTGCTGGAAGGAAACAGCAGGTATCTGTTGGCCACTGCCCACACCTGCTGCCTGGTGCTCATATCATCATTCATCTCTATATATAAAAATCAAAAATCTCTCTACATAAAAATCACTGACTGACTGACTGATTGACTGACTCATCAATGCCCAGACATGCCCTACAATCCAGAGTAACTACGGGAGCACATAAGAGACATTACATCAGTGGTGGGCACTTACCGGTACGGGCCTACGCGCCCGTACCGGTTCTTCCCGTTTCCCTGCCACTAGTGTACCGCCAGCGACAGGGAAATGCAAAACATAGCGGACCGGTACGGTCCGCCATGTTTTGCGCCCACCTCGGCGCTCGCGCAGACCCTGCCTAGAGGCGGCCTGCCAGGCCAGCTTCCAGGCAGGCTCTGCGCGAGCGCCGGTGTCGGCGCTTGCACAGAGCCTGCTTGGAAGCCCGCCTGCCAGGCCAGCCTGGCAGGCCGGCTTCTAAGCAGGCACTGCGCAGGCGCCAATGTCGCCCCGCCCCTCGCCCCTCCCCAGTCCCGCCCCTCGCCCCGCCCACACCCCCTGACCCCGGCTGGTCCCTCCCACTTCCGGTGTACCGGATATTAGGATGGGGCCAGCCCATCTCTGCATTACATGTACCCGTAGTTACTACACCATCTAGTGAAAACCTATGGGAAATTCATTTTGCAATCCAGAGCAAATTGCATTTACACTGGAGCAAGGACTCCCCGTAGTTACTCGGGATTGCGCCCTAAACCCCCATCCATAGAAGCATGAAATTTGGAAAGCTTATTCCTTCTGTGATGTAAGGATCCTCCAAGAACCAATTTGGTGCCCAGTAGTGCCTGTTGCCAGTGGTATCCACTGCCTGGTGCCCCTTCTTGCCTGGTGGTGCCTGGTTCCTGTCAGGGATGTCTGGTGCCTGATGGTGCCCAGTGGTGCATAGTGACTGGTGGTGCATAGTGCATAGTGACTGGTGGTGCCTGCTGCCTGAGAGGGTAGCCTGATGCCCAGTGGAGCCCAATGCATGGTAGTGTCTGCTGCCAACTGCTCAGTGGTGCCTGGTCATGCCCAGTGGTGCCTGGTACCCACTGCTCAGTGGTACCTGGTGGTGCCTCCCACCAACTGGTCCCCAGTGGTGCCTGGTAGGGATGCCTGGTGCCCGCTTGTGCCTGCTGTCCTCTTCTCAGTGGTGCCTTGTGGTTCCAGCTGACTGCTGGTGCCACAAATATTCTTTAAATTTTACTTCCACTACAGTGGGTAAATTCTGCTAGTCACTCACATAACAGATGGGTCAGCCATGCCTGCCTGTAGCCTTAGTAGTTTGCCAAGCGAATCCTGTTGAGTACATTGTTTCTTCAATCGGAGAGCAGCTAAAGTATAGCACAGAGAGGTCACACTAGACATGAACCTAATCATTGGTAGTTCCACTTAAGAAGTAAGCACCCCCTTCAAGGGAGACAAAAGAAATGTATTGAACCCTATGAAAAGTGAAACTCAGCCATACTTGAGCATTTACTTGCCTGTACGTAAGTAGCCATCACTCTTAATCAAGACCGGGCAAAGGGAAACAAGGCTACTAGAGTAATGTGTATGTACACACACACACACAAACACACACACACACACACACACACACACACACACACACCACATACAAAAGTTTAGGAAATGTCTCCCAAGGCAAATAAGCTGGGAGAAAGGAAGGGTAAAAATTCATTAAATAAATAAATTAATAATCTATATATAAAAAAGAGAAAAGTCACTGACTGACTGACTGACTGACTCACTCACTGACTCATCACCGCCCTGCCAAAACTGCTGGGCCTAGAAGTGTGAAAATTGGGGTGGGTGTTCCTTCCATGACTGAGGGGTGCACTCAGAACCGGTTTTCGGAAATTCCAACCGGAAGGGGGTGAAAAGGGGCGCAACGCATTTTCCTCCCTATACTTTGCATTGGGAATTGCTGACTCAGCAACATTCCGCCCCAACTGCTGGGCCTGAAGCATGGAATTCTGGGAGTTCCTTCTGTCACCTGAACACCCACCAAGAACCATCTGGAGAAATTAACCCTTCAGGGGCTGAAAAGGGGGCAACGTGTTTCTGCCCTATACTTAACATGGGAGACTGAACAACATCAGCCAATTTGGTGCTCAGACCCTGGTGCACTGGGGGGATGTTGTTAGGAGGAAGAGGTTGCACTGGAAAGGATGCTGCACATGGGGAAGTTGCGGATGGAGGGAAGTTGCGCATGGGGGAAGTTGCGCATGTAGGAAAGTTGCGCATGGGGGAAGTTGCACATGGGGATGATGCGCATGAGGGGATGATGCGCATGTAGGAAAGTTGCGTATGGGGGAAGTTGTGCATGGGGGAAGTTGTGCATGTAGGAAAGTTGCACGTGGGGAAACTTGTGCATGGGAGATGATGCGCATGGGGGATGATGCGCATGGGGGAAGTTGCGCATGGGGGG
Source organism: Cryptoblepharus egeriae (assembly GCA_030015325.1). Lineage (NCBI taxonomy): Eukaryota > Metazoa > Chordata > Lepidosauria > Squamata > Scincidae > Cryptoblepharus > Cryptoblepharus egeriae. Next base: position 66,875,066 of record JAREYC010000002.1, on the reverse strand, counting down.
AAGTTGCACATGGGGGAAGTTGCGCATGGGGGAAGTTGTGCATGGGGGTAAGTTGCACATGGGGGATGGTGCACATGTAGGAAAGTTGCGCATGGGGGAAGTTGCACATGGGGAAGTTGTGCCTAGGGGGGAAGTTGCGCATGGGGGATGATGTGCATGTAGGGAAGTTGCGCATGGGAGAAGTTGCGCATGGGGGAAGTTGCGCATGTAGGAAAGTTGCGCATGGGGGAAGTTGCGCATGGGGGGACGATGCGCATGGGGGGACGATGCGCATGGGGGGACGATGCGCATGGGGGAAGTTGCGCATGGGGGAAGTTGCGCATATAGGAAAGTTGCACATGGGGGAAGTTGCACATGGGGGGATGATGCGCATGTAGGAAAGTTGCGCATGGGGGAAGTTGCGCATGGGGGAAGTTGCGCATGGAGGGAAGTTGCGCACGGGGGGAAGTTGCACACGGGGGAAGTTGCGCATGGGGGGAAGTTGCGCATGGGGGGAAGTTGCGCGTGGGGGGAAGTTGCGCGTGGGGGGAAGTTGCGCGTGGGGGATGATGCGCATGGGGGAAGTTGCGCACAGGGGAATGTTGTACATGGGGGTAGGTTGCACATGGGTTGTTGATGCGCCGTGGAGGATGTTGTATGGGGAAGTTACTCCTGCAACGCGGGTACGCCTTTCGCTAGTTAAATAACAAAGCAAATTAGGTATTTTTTGACTCCAAGTCAGTGAGTAGAATTTTACTGCCACCTACTGTTGAAACATAAGAACATCATTTTTCTATATATGGGTATTTTTCTCATTTTATTTTCTTTTTCTTAAATATTATTTAAAATATACACAGGTTCACAGGGTGACCATATGTCCTCTTTTTCCAGGACATGTCCTTTTGTCCTCTTTTTCCCATTATGACCAATGGTCACCCTGCCATGCAAAAAAGCAACAACAACAAAAGTTTCAGCAACAACAAAAAAAGTTCTCAAAGCAGTTTACAAAAGTTACAAATTCTTTTTTTAAAACCTGCAAAGTGAAGTTTACCAAAAGAATGAGAAGTTGATTCCCTGTCCCAGCAGGATTCAAAAGCAATCTTAAAAAGCAACACTAGAGAGACATCAACCAGCAACACCACACTGCACTGAATACTTTGCAGAATGAATAGGGCAAGTTGCTAGCTATATGTAAAGGAACAGATAGGTTAAAGAGTTCCTCACTGCCTTGTTAGCTGAGTTTTAATCATTCATCAGACTTCGAAAATTTAGAGGAGCTGGAAAGACAGCTTCCTGTTCCAAAGAGACTCACCACCAAAAAGAGACTCAGAGAAACAACAGAAGAAAGTGTATTATAAAAATGAATTCCACCCTTTTTTGTCTCATGGCCACTTACAAAGTACTAAAATGATCACGGCACACCATCAGTTTTTGACATTGATAAGATACACTGTGCTGTAGGTGGAGAGTTTAGGTCCCTCAGTGGCCCAGCTAACAAAAAATCACCTCCCAAACTCCCATGGTATACCTGCCAAGTGCAAACCCTCTATGACACACCGGTGTGCCATAGCACAGTGGCTGAAAATCACAACAATGAAAGGTTATTTCATGCCCTTCTACTTAGCTGACACCACAACCATAGATATATCTACTCAGACATCATTCCTTTTGTGTTTAATAAGGCTGCAATCCTAACCACACTTTCCTGGGAGTAAGTACTATTGAACACATTGGGATTTACTTCTGAGTAGATATGCTTAGGATTGCACTACTAGAGCACAAGCCTAACCACATCTACTCAAAAGGAAGCCCCGTTGTATTCAATGGGTCTTACTCCCAGGAAAGTATCTTTAGGATTGCAGCCTAAGGCTACAATCCAGAGTAACTACGGGAGCTTTTACACCGACATAGTTATGATGCCACCTATGGGAAACCTTTGGGAAATGCATAGCGCAATCCAGAGTATGTGCCTCTTATGTCTTCCTGTAGTTACTCTGGATTGTAGGGTAAGTCTTACTTTGAGGAAAGTGTGTATAAGAGAGAAGCCTAAGAGCACAATCCTAACCATGTCTACTCAAAAGTAAGCCCCACTGTATTCAACGGCTCTTACTCCCAGGAAAGTGTTGTTAGGATTGCAGCCTCTGTCAAAGTTAAGCCTATATCCTAAAATGAAATTAAGCCTCTTGCACTGCAGCAGGTAAGATGACTTTCCATAAGATAACACTTGAGGGTGACATAACTGCATGGACCCATAACTGCTATGGATTTTGCCCTTAGTCTAAGTTTTTGACTAACAGTGAGGACTTGACAAACTGGCCTTGTGCGATGAGCTTGTCCTGTGCTGTTCTGTGCTGTATGTGGATGTGCAATATCACCTGTCCATATGTCCTCTTGACAACAGCTTGTAAAATGAATAAGAATCTACTAGGAAAGAATACCAGAACAAGTTATTATATCATATAATTTTATCAAAATTTTTCCACAATTTAAAAACCAGAACAGAGACATGAAAAATACTACTGTATTTGGTTAGAAAAATTTATTCTTGTGTCTGTTGTAGGCCTAAATTACCAGCCATTTCTCAAATAAATGTAAGCAATGTTGTACTATCTGAAATAAACATATAAGAAGATAAAAGTATAATTAATTTTCCTGTGAAATTAATGGCATATTTACTTAATATTTTGCTGTGTGTACCTGTACTTATGACAGTGTGGATGAGTTTTTTTAGAATATTTTAAAAACATCATTGTGTAACAGTAAAGGAACCCCATTTTTGGTCTGTTTGATCACATAAGATAAATACAAATAAGAGATTTATCTTACTCACAGGATCAAACCAATAATTAGTCCAACCCTATCTATGTTTATGTGGACGTTGATGCCAATGAGTTCAGTGTAATTTACACCCAACAGGGTGTGGTTAGGTCCGTAATTTAGTATAACAATAAATAATAACAAATTGAGATAATGCAAGCAGATTATCCCTACAATCCAGAGTAACTACAAGAGCAAGCAAGAGACATTTACGTCGCCGCTGTTATGGCACCACCTAGTGAAAACCTATGGGAAATTCATATTGCAATCCAGTGTAAATCCACGTATTTACTCTGGATTGCACCCCTCGTTGTTCTTTATTTCTTTGCATGCCTAGTAAATGTTGAAATACTAGCTCCAGGGAGCGCTAAGGTGCTTTTATACTCATAAGCTGGTGAAGAGCAGCTGTCAGATGGAATTCTACACATTCAGGGAAGGTTTTGCAAGACCTAAAAACAGAAACTCTGTCTGCTAGGAAGCTAAATTTATTTGATCTCACTTGAGTCAGAAGCTGGTTGGAGCCGGTGCAGTAAAAGGATCTGATAAAGACACTTGTGCTTTCATCCAGCTTTTAAATTTCTATTTCAGTGGCTCTGTCTGAAAAATTAATTACTGTTTCTCCTTCTAAAAAACAATTATTTTAGCCCCTAGGTTTGTCATTACTAGATTTAACAATGTTTTACAGCGAAAGGACCTGCCGGGGACCCTTGAAGGAGCAAAATTGTACAATGAATGAGACACCCCCACTTGTTTCAGGGGAATGGATGTTTTTTAAAAGGGTCATTCCTGCATCTTGAACACTTCTGAACTTCAATTAAAATGAATGGAGATAATCCCATTATTGTATTCTTGTGTGACCTACACACAAACCATACTTACTGATCTTCCTGCCTCGCCATTTTTCTCTCCCAACTCCACTGGGATAGACTGGGAGAGTAAAGGGAAATGTGGTTGATTTAAGCTGTGTTAAGGTTGGTGAGCTAGTACACTTCAGGAGAGGAAATAAAAGGGATCGGTGTTTGAATTATGGGAAAGAAATGTAGAAGTTATCATAAAAACATAGAAACATGCTAAATGGGCCCTCCAGTAATTCAAGCACCCTTACAACACAATCCTAAGCATGTGTACTCAAAAGTAAGCTCCACTGTGTTGAATGGGTCTTACTCCCAGTACAGTGTCTTTAGGATTGCAGCCTTAGTGATAAAAAAGAGAGGTAGGAACCATTTAGGCTCAGTTGGGGGCACTGTAGAGTGGATAAGAGGTAGTATTTTTCTTTTCCTACCTTATGTGCTCATGGTAGTGTGCATTCAGGTATTATTAGTAATTGGTTACAACAAAGGGAATGGAGAAAGAAAAAAAAATAAGAACTTTTATGTGAGGTGTTTTTCAAGGGGGACACACAAAGTTCTTGCCTCAGGTGTCTTGGCTGTCTTATTCAATCTCCAGCCCCTGAGAAGATCATGGGGAGGGACAGAGCGGCCCAGGGCCCTAAGTATTACCCTGGGGGGGTTTTGAAAAAATAGCTAAAATCGTGATTGTTTGGAATAACTCCATCAAGACACATACTATTGGATGCATATTATCTAGCAGAATCCAATGCAAAAACAGCTTTGAAATATCTCCTTCCAATTAAGTGTTATGGCCAAAAAACCTAAAAAAATAAAAATACAGTGGCACCTCACGTAACAAATTTAATTCGTTCTGGAGGCATATTTGTTACCTGAAACATTCTTTACATGAAGCGGATTTTCCCATAGCAAATAATGGAAACTCAAGACAATTGGTTCCACAACCCGAAAAATATTCATATAAAAATATTAACTGGATGTAAAAATGATGACAAAACACTGGAATTGAATTCAGAACATGCATTCAATTGAATTCAGAACATGAAGTCTACTTAGGCTGCATTTAACACAATGGGGCTTACTTCTGGGTAGACATAGTTAGGAGGCTGCAATCAAAGACACTTTCTTCTGTAAGCCAAGACACTGTCAAAGTGTCTCCCCACTTTCTCCTTCTCTTCATCCTGAGCCTCTCTCTCCCCTGCTCCCTTCTGGCTAGCCCTGAGCTGCGTCCCTCTTCTCCACTGCTCTTCTCTCCCTCTGTCCAGCAAATGCCTGGCCACAGGAGGAACAGCACAGAAGTGTTGCTTTTGCTATAGACAGGCGCAGCATGCAGCCCTGATGCTTTTTAAAAGGGCTGCTGGCCAGCTCGTCTGCCCCAACAAGTGTGTTTGTTACGTGAAGCACAGTTTGTTACGTGAAACAGAATCCTAGAGAAATTTTTGTTTGTTACGTGGAACATACTTTACTTGAGGCGTTTGTTACATGAAGGCACCAATGTATATAGGACAGTGAAACTGAACCATGTTGTACCTTTACTTGTGAGTTTACTTTTACTTCACACATTCATTGTGTGAATGTGCCATAGTCCATTGGAAAAGGCAGATTGCGAGAATCCAAAGTTCCCAGAATGGTTCCGATCCAATGAATACAGCCCCACAAATCAACATAGAAGGAAGTCCCTGATAATTGCATTGAGTCCTATGGAAAGCAAAACTGAGCTACAAAGTTGTATTTACTCATGAGTAAGCAAACATGCCTTGGCTTATATTCAGGTCTGGCACAAAGAAATGCAAGCCCACCAGAATGGTGCAATTCCAGTGAAAGTGGAGCTCAACAAATGCTCCAGAAGGACCCTACCTACCCCCCCCCCCAAAAAAAGGATAAAACAGAGGCTTATGGTGCAATCCTAACCTAGGCCGGCACAACTCGTTGGTCTTCCCATTCCCGTGGTGATGTAGGGAGGCAAGCAGACATCTGTGCACTGGTCTAACCTTTCCAACAGAATGGCACAGAAGTTCCTTATGGGACTTTTGTGACACCCCCCCGGCCAGCATGGAACTTGAGCTGGGACTTAGGCCAGCCTAACTGGAGTTTAGGACTGCAGCCTTAATTGGTAAGGTTATTTTTTAATATGAAAATATTAATTTCTAATTAATTGTATTAATACTAGTAATAATTAATTGAATAATTTGGATGTATAGAGGTATAAAAAAATTATGTGTTTGGATTGCCAAATTACCTAGCTACACCACTGCATTTTAATGAGACTGAAAGTTAATCAATCTATGAGATTAAATAAGACCCATAAACTGAAAGAGTTTCCCTCGGCCCTTGTTTACAGTCCCTGCAGAGGTCTCTTCTTAGGCTGCAATCCTAAAGACACTTTCCTGGGAGTAAGACCCATTCAACACAATGGGACTTACTTTTGAGTAGACATGGTTAGGATTGTGCTCTTACTGTCTCATACTTCTCAAGAAGGGACTGAATCACCCTCCTTATGTCTGCAAGGCAGCTTCCACTGATCCCCTATTCTCTGAATTTACCAACAAGCTCTCAAGCTGCCTGTCCTCTTTCTCTCCTCATCAGAATGTCAACAGCTTGTCTTTTATGCCACCTCATTCACAGCTACCCACTCCCAATTTCCTACTCTTTATGTCTTGCTGATGCTTCTTGCTGCCATGCCTTCTAGTTGCCCAAGAAATACTGAAATCCCCCAAAAGTGGGAAAAAGAAATCTATCTCCTTGTAATTAGAGAAAGAGTCCTTTTTGAGCTATCCTCACAGTGTTTTGACCTACCCTGCCATAACTGGCAATTTTTCCTTTATGTTAACGGAAAGGTGAGTACAGTGGTTCACCAATACAAAGCACACCTCTTGCTTCCCTAAAAATACAAACCAGGTTTTAAGGATACCATGAGTACAAGCAGTAAATGACAGGCCAATTTCCAAAATAATTATGCATCCAGTAGTTTTCAGTCTGTCACCAAGGATTAAAACTGCAGGGAATTTCAGTGCTTCAGTGGGAGCAGATTATAGCACGAAGCACATAGAAGGCAAAAGGGAGGTCTTGTGGAATAATCCAAATCAGGTGCACATAAAGGCAAGGTGTTTTATTTCATTAATGATTTTCACACAAAGTGACAGGAGGCACCACAACATAAAAGGCCAACTATAGACCTTCATTTTCTTTTTTAAAAAGCATTAACAAATATGGTACAACCTGGACTTAGGTTGCAAAATCTTATTATGAAATTATGACATATTTACATTTGGTACTTTCCATTTGCGGGTTCAGCACTCACATATTTGACCCAAGTCCACATTGGAAAGGCATTAAGGAAGCAACCAGAGAAATATTTTAGTTACATCCAAGAGATGCTTGATGACTTTCCACATCCATGGATATCTGTGGGGGGTTCAGTATCTGAATGGACTGACTGCATCTGCCCTCAGTGTGGAAGGGATTGCCACCCTTGAATTGGCCTGTTCAGTCATAAAAGACGCTGTTTTAGGACCTCTACTTCCGAGCACAATACCATAGTCTTTCGAGACTGAAGGATGCCAATGAACTGTCAATACTGAGGCCCATTCAGTGGTAGGCTTCAGGGGGTTCTCACAGGTTCTGTGGAACCCTTTGGTAATGAGCGCCTGGTTCTGAGAACTGGTTACTAATGGGACATAGAACCTGTTGTTAATTTAGGTTATTAGGACACAGAATCTGTTGTTAATTTATTTGAATCCCACCACTGAGCCCATTGTACTACTTCATAGCAACATCCGCTATACTAAGCCCAAACAGCACAAAGGTGAGGGGGAAACAAAAGCCCAAAAGACAACTGAGTTGGATTAGAGTTGAACTTAGACCAAAAGGTTCAAATCCTCTTCAACCATTAAGCACGACCTTGGGCCAGTCATTGTAACTCAGCCTAATCTCCTTCACAGAGTTGTTTTTAAGACAAAAAGGGAGCGAAACTATACACAATCCTGAGCAAGTTTTCTTCAATAAAAAAAAAGAACCCAGAATTTTGGGTAGTTCCAGGCAGCATTCCAAAAACCACCAAAAATTGGATCATGACCCACTTGTGGGTCACAACCTACAGTTTGAGAAATGCAGGGACAACTCAAATGGCCACTTGAAAGAACTGAGGGAGCAGTTTTAATTTTGCAGCCAAAGTCTTGGTAGGTTGCCGAACTATATAATCTTTGATCTAATGGATCTGAAAAGGCCAAGATGGACAGGAAACTAGGAGCAGATTGAAAATAGTGGGTTCCCTCTCCCATCAATCTAAATGCATGCACTTGGTTTTTCCTCTGAATTGCAAGTAATTAATAGTTGAATCAAGAAGGTACTGTGGTCCTCACATCACACTCTTTTGACCATTGTGCTTTACAAAACATGATAGTTAGGCCTGGAATTGATGCATTATTTACGGGTACTACTGTAGAATAACCAGGCAGTGTTGTTATGGACTGGCAAGTAATCAAACATGTCCTAACACTTCTCAAATTAGCAGCAGGTACTCATATGCATCTGGGGTTAGCATTAGCTTTAAATTACAACAGGAAATATATTAGATGGGTGAAAATACATGAACTTTAGCACAGCCTGGAAGTGTATATAAAGCAGCAGATGATTTTGATAAACTGCCAGCAAGCAATTACCATATTTTTTATATAATGCACCATCAAATCTAATGCACACCCTATACTTATAATAAAATGTTGTTTTTACACCAATATAATTAACCATCAAATCTAATGCACACTCTGATTTCGGAGAGTAAATTCATCTGAAAAAGGTGAGCGTTAGAGCTGAGTAAATACAGTATGTCATATCATTTGGGGAGCTGGGAAGACGTCCTAGAAGACTACAATCCTAACCATGTCTACTCAGAAGTAAGCCCCATTGTGTTCAGTGGGTTTTACTCCCAGGAAAGTGTTTAGGATTGCAGCCGAAGAGTATTAATAGTACAGTGGTTAGATAGATGGGTAAAAAAGCTGCCCTTCCTTGCTTCAAACCATGAATTTTGGTTGTGGAGGTTGAAGCTTCCACCAAGGTTAACAGTGGTCTAGGAATACAGCAATACAGCTAAACCCCTCAGGCAACTGTTCATTTGTCTGAACAGCTCCAGATCAGTTCCTTATACTCATTACTCTAGTTACTAACTAGCAATCCTAGCCTAACAATTTAGGACAGCACAACTCACCCATCTACTTGTTCCCACAGTGGCATGGGGAGACCAATGCATGTCTGTGCACTGCCCTCATTCCCCCAAGAGTTGCACAGACCTGACTTATGGCACTTTTGTGATACCCCCAGGCCAGCATAGTACTTTTGCAGGGACTTGTCCTTGGCCTAATAGGAGTTAGGATTGTGCTGGCAATTTGTTTTGCAGTACAGGTACTACCTTGATTGCTGATATGCCCACCAGAGGTAGCACAGAACTGAATAAGAATTGCACATGAGTCGTTTTAATGATATAGTTGTATACCGTAATTATTTCAGAAGGACAATCAAGAAGAGAAGTGGTTAGGAAAGAGCTTCAAATATCCTAGGACAGCTTTTTAAAAAAGATAGCATAGTTCTTTTCTTGCCATCCTTGCATTCAAACCAGTGTCAAAAGTTCACTGTGTAATTATAATGCCAAGAGGTGAATAATGGTTGAAATTCCTTACACCAGACTATCCTTCCACAGGATTTGAGTGAATCCCATTCTTCAGTTACTGCCCAGGAAGGATGATGAGTCTTCCGAATGAAGCTTACATTCCTCTCAACTCCTCAGGCAGAACAAATTATTCAAGAAGTTAGACAGCAGCACCCCAGAACAAGCAGCTGCAGCTCACACTTGACATGCTCAGGTCAAATTCAGTAGTAACAAGTGTCGGTGTAAGTTACTGATGATTTGTACACTAGTTGGAAAGCATGTAATGGTAGCCTGCCATGGTAATTTAGGAAGCAATAGACTGATGTTGTTTGAACAGGATGTGTGTGTGCTGAGGGAGGCAGAGAGAGGAAGGTGTGCCACAATGAACGCAGTAATGAAATAAAGGAAAACAATTACCGGTAGTAGTTAAAGCAAATGGGTACAGCAACAATTTTCATCTACTGTACTATGCTGAGGCACATTAGTGTGCCATGCATGGTCTGCAGGAATGTGCAATGGCAAGGTTAATTAACTAATTGAGATCTACACCCAGGTTGACCATATGTCCTTAACAAAAAAGGGGACAAGACAAAATAAAAGCTAAAAACACCCGTATATATTGCTTTCATGTTGTTAATTTATATACACTATATTTCTTATTATTAAATTTAAAACGATTACATATAGAGCACAATCCTAAACATGACTACTCAAAAGTAGCCCCATTGTGTTCAGTGGGTCTTAATCCCAGGAAAGTGTCTTTAGGATTGCAGCCATAATTTATTACACCAAGGGTGCAATCCTAACAAATTTAGACCAGCCTAGCTCATATATCTCATCTCATCTGAACTCATATGCCTGTGCAGTTAGGGTGATCATATAGAATGGAAGACAGAGTGCCTTTACCGTTAACCATTGCAGAGAAGAGGGAACAAGGCAAAAATGCTTTTTAAACCCTTCTATGATGAGCTAAATCTGCCTCAATTCCCTCTTCTATGCAGCGGTTAAAGGCAGAGGGACTCTGTCCTCCATTCTATATGGTCACCCTGTGTGTAGTTTCCCCCACTAGGAGTGGAGCAGAAATGCCTTAGATCACTTTTGTGACAGGGCGTAGGCCAGCCCAATGGGAGGTTAGGATTGGATCCATAATTTATGAATTACAAGCAGGCTACATAATGCATGCTCACAAGGAAAAGGAGGACAACGAAGATTGTCACAAGGAGGAGGACATGTCCTGGAAAAACAAGACATATGGTCACCATGCCAATGATTTGCAATGTGATTTGTCAATCAATGTGATTTGTCAATTGACAATTTCAACACCTTGTCAGATGCAAAACATTGGAAATCACCAGGGTACAGAATCAGTACACAGTACCAGGTTTAGAAATCATTGAAGAGTAGCTTTATAAACTCTAAAAATCTTAAAAGGCTTTGGACAGCATTATCAAGGGAAGTGGGTGCCATGCGTAATAAGATCACCTCCTCTCTTTGTGTCAGAAAGTGTTTATGAACTGATCTGAATTAATTCTTTCATCAGCTCCATCTCTGATGTATTTATTTATGTATTTATTTATGTAAATGTATGTAAAATTATTATAAATTGATAAGTAAATCAATTCTTTTTTTCCTCTGGCCCTGACACAGTGTGGTCCTTCTGCCAAAAAGTTTGGACACCTTTATCTTAGAGTCAAAACAGAAATATTTGGGTTTCTACTTTCAGGGTACTGCTTAGTGAATAAACACCCGGTTCTCTTGTTATAGGTGTTTCTACATTTCTGTATTCTTGTGCAAGGTTTGCCTTTTTCTTGTCCATTGCCAACTGACCGGACTATTCCATCTCCACTGCAAAATCACTGTGTTCTATGGCATTTCAATATGTATTTCAACAGCCTCTGTGGTTGAAGGTTCATTCTGGATAGCTGATCTGTAATTGGAGAGTCAGCAGGAAATCCAATATTGAATGCAATGTGGTTGAAACATCTCACACCTAATGAAAGGGGGGAAGTTTACAGGACCGAAAAGAAAAGACATGAGACAGGGATGCAAACACACGTATATCACATTCCAAAGGGAAGGAGGATAGTAGGCTGTAGAGACCCATTTGGCCCTGTACAGGAAAATGTCAGGATTTTTACCTGCTCATGCTACCCAAAATATCAGTAACTCTTGCTTTTTATAAAGCAGCAGCAACAAACCCACTGTACATGTTTTTTCCACACAAATATTTTTAATTTTTTTCTTCATAGGTAGAAACTTGAGGAGTTCATAGGGGGCGGGTAATAACTATTCCTGGTCCGGCTCCATGATTCTATTAATTGGCTTTGACACATGTATGTTCAAAATCATAGGTCCCATCAGTATTACTAATGAAAAAACTTTGGGACTGCAGAACCATTCTGTTTTTAGGAATAGGGCAGCCATATGTCCCGGAAAACCGGACTGAACTGGTTTTCATGTTGTGAAGCATTACTCAGATGTACAGTATACCAATATGTTTACACATAAGGGCTGTTTACACAATTTAGTATACTCAGGATCTGCAGGCTCTGGTACAAATTTCTACATGAACGACTGTAACTGGATTCATTTTTTCCCAAGAATCAGGTACAAGATTCCTGTTGTTCTTAGGATACATTGGTGTTATTCTACAGATCCATGTTCATTCTTCTTTATTCCTTACCTTTGTTCCTGAAGCTCAAATGGACAGGAGGTCCTTTGCTTTTCTCACAGCCCCTTCCCTCATTTCTTAAGGGCTGACTGGGTGTTGAGGAAATAAAAAACAGAGCCTTCTGCAGGTTGTTTTGCAGGTACTTTCAAAAATATCAACTAGCATACCAAAGTTTCACCCTCTAGAAAATGATTCCAAGAGTAAAAGAAATTGAGAGATCTGCAAAGTGTAAGCAAAGCAAAAAGTTAAAAAAAACACAGTATAAGTGATTCAGGTTTTGATAGTGCCTATGATAAAATACAGATGGCTAGCTCTGATTAATATATGTTTTATTAATAATCAAACCCTTTTTAATGATCTCATCCATTAATCAACTTGAACTCTTGGTCTTAACATGTCATGTTATAAAAGTAATACATTTATGTTCATTATTGTTTTTCAATAATATAATTAGATATACAGACCTTGTAGCTAATAAGCAACTATAAGAGCCAGACTACAGGACAAAAATATTCCAGCTATCATTACTAAATTTGCTTTACCAAAAATAGCATTGCATTCCCTGTGTTGGGAAATGGTGTTGTGCACCATTTTTTGCAGGAAATTTTAAAGGGCTAAATGAACACTCCTATTTTGCAGCTGTGCATGGAATTCAAAAAGGTCTTTAAGATTTTGGTTTCCTTTTAAGCCATTTCTGCCTTTATATTATAAACCTCTTTATTTTATTCATTACCTCTGTAGTCACATACTTCTTTATAATGCAAGGAAAGTAGGAGAATGAAGTTGAGCTTCCGAGTTTGTATTCATATTACAGGTTTTAGTCAATAGGTACCTGTGTAATTATTAGCCTACAGTATAACACCCATTTACCCATAATGGACAAATAAAGCTTATAGTTAAAAATGCAAATTCATTTTTTGAGTACTGGATCCTCCCAAAGCAGTACTTCTTGGAGGAATTACACACATGGAAAGAACTATATTTTTCAGTTCCATGAGAAATTCCTATTTGTTGTGTTCTTCAACACTGAGAGGATTACATTTGATTTTCTTTGACTTCAAAAATGAATGCCAGAATATAATATCCCAGCTCTTTCTCTCGCACACTCAGGTTTGCTTCTGAAGGATCATCTGCTTGTTCCTCCCCCATCCCGCTTGTAGCTGTGAAGCTTCCAGGTGTGAAGTTTAGTACTTATTTTAAGCTGCCATCTTTTTCAGCTGTGCAGTAATTTGTACTGTGAATTAGAGAAATAGCTGCATTTGCTGCTACTGCTGCAGCATATATCACTGTTTCTAGAGTTTCACAGGGCCGAGCAAATAAATTGCTTTAATTTAACTCTATACAGCTGACATTCTTGCCATGCCATCATTCACAAGCAGGGATTTGTACATCAGGAATTTAGACCTGCTCTCCCTCTAGGCTCCAGAGACAGAAGAGAGTTTGGTGTGTCTGGAAGGAGCCTTCTGCTTAAATGTAACTTATTGGCTCAGACAGGTGAGTGTTGGTTTCTGCTGGTTTGAGGCAGAACAGGTGTTTAGTACTTTTGAGATATCCATGAATGAAGTTTGACTTTTACAATGGTCTAGATTGTTAGAACACAATCCTAAACTTGTCTACTCCAAAGTAGTGATGAGTAAGAAAGACCCATTGTGGTCTTATTCCCAGGAAAGTATCTTTAGGATTGCAACCTTAGTGTTTATTATTTTAATTTGAAGTTGACTGAACTGCTGCTTATAGGGTTAGGAGAGTTAAGAACTGTAGTCCTGGTGATGCAAGAGCATCACTAACATGTTGCACCAATCTGCAAAAAAGAGCCTTAATGTCACAGTGTGACATGTTTGTTGTATATTTAGAGTCGTCGTCGTAGTTAGTACTCTGCTTTTCTAATCAGTGGAATAGTGTAGATCTAAGTTTCTTATCATGCTTAGCAATGACTAGTAGGTGGGTGTCAGGGAGAATGAACTTTTCCCCACTTAAGGTAAGCTTGATAAATTTGGGAGTGCTTTTTTGTCATCTCCTATCATAAGCCAGCTCCAAGTTTTTGTGAGGACCTAAGCTGCTCCAGGGGTGCCACCTAGAAAACTTGAAACTATTCACCTGATATCCTCATATGGAGTCCTGCTTGCCCAAGGAAATGGGTGGTAGGACAAGAGAAGGAATGGGCAACATAACTTACAATTGCCTTGGGCCCTACTGCATATTTGAAAGTACTGGTATATGGAGAACGTCTGGATAACAAACTACCAAACTAGATAACAAACTAACAAACTACTGGGTGGCTCAAACTGGCAATTATCTGACTTTTGTGGGTATTAACACTGGTCTCGTCAGTCTGTAAAATGGCCGCTGCTGGTAAACTGAATCTGGATGGTTGAGTTCTGCTGCTTACAACCACTCAGACAAAATGGCTGTGGTGCAGCATCTTGGTTGTATTTGTCTATTTGTCTTTCACTACCTCCTCTATCTCTTTCACTATCTCCTGGTCTGTGGGTGGCGCAAGTGGTTAAGACGCTGTGCCTGTTAACTAGCAGGCCAGGGTTCAAGACCCGGGTCGGCCCCACAAGACAGGGTCAGCTCCTGTCCTTAGTCCAGCTCTGCGATGCCAGCTGGATCCAATCGTATTGGCTCTGCCTTTCCATTGGACTAATTCAGTGGCGTGGAGAGGGGGGATTTGCTGCTTGGGTAACAGCCTATCCTCCATAACAATCTAACCCCGGCTTTCATGCTTCACATTCAGCGTATGCAGTGCAGAGCACAATACCATAGTCTTTCAAGACTGATGGAGGCCTGCTTTTTTTAATCTCTATCAAAGTGTCTTTGATTGCAGCCTCCTAACCATGTCTACCCAGAAATAAGCCCTACTGTGTTAAATGGGTCCTAATCCCAGGAAAGTGTCTTTAGGATTGCAGCCCAAGTAGACTTCATAGGATCATGCACATTGAATGCATGTTTTGAATTCAATTCCAGTGTTTTCTCATCATTTTTACATCCAGTTAATATTTTTATTTTAATATTTTAATATTTTTAATGTGGCTGTGGGTGACGCAAGCAGTTAAGATGCTGTGCCTGTTAACCAGCAGGCCAGGGTTCGAGACCCAGGTCGGCCCCACAAGACAGGGTGAGCTCCTGTCCTTAGCCCAGCTCTGCGACACCAGCTAGATCCAATCGTATTGGCTCTGCCTTTCCATTGGACTAATTCAGTGGCGTGGAGAGGGGGGATTTGCTGCTTGGGTAACAGCCTATCCTCCATAGCAATCCAACCCAGGATTTCGTGCTTCGCATGCAGCGTATGCAGCGCCGAGCACGATACCATAGTCTTTCAAGACTGATGGAGGCCTGCTAATATTTTTATATGAATATTTTTGGGCTTGTGGAATCAATCATCTGAGTTTCCATTATTTCCTATGGGAAAATCCGCTTCGCATAAAGAGCGTTTTCACATAACAAGCATGCTTCTGGAACGAATTAAACTTGTTATGCAGTCCTCTGTGTGCAGTTCTTCTGAGACATCATGAGGGGTCATCATCTCCACCATCACCACCACTACCTGAACCCTTTGCTTCAGGCTTGTTATCTGACTTTGTGAAATGATTCTAGTTCCAAAGATGTAGCCCTGATTCATAAGTGATCTCAGAGGCATGGCTGATGCCAGAGAAACCCCACAAGGAAGTACATGGCAACTGGCACGGAAAAGAACCACAGATTTGACTCATTTACACATAGTCATCTCTGTGACATGGCGTTCTAGTAATGCAGAGGTGGATTTGGAACAGCAGCCTATTGCAGTAGGAACCATTGATCTGAATCCTATTCTTTGGGGTGCTTTACTCCCTGGAAAGATGATGTGGGAAGCAATTGCTTCAATGTGTTCAAGAGGAGCAAATGCTATATTTTGTTACTGTGAGACTATCACTATGTTCATGGCTTTAGATATCCTTCTGGTATGTGAGTACAGACTCATAAATCAATCCCTCTTAACATGGACAAACCCCTCTCCTGGACAAAAGCTAGAGCTCATATGCTGAGTTGTGCATAGAACATTCTTCAAAAATTCAGCCATGGGGAAGGGAAACCTTTTCTGCTGTTGCCAGGCTAAGAGCACAATCCTAACCATGTCTACTCAAAAGTAAGCCCCATTGTGTTAAATGAGTCTTACTCCCAGGAAAGTGTATTTAGGATTGCAGCCTAAGGCTTGCAATGTGCCATCTTGCAGAGGTATTCAGTAAAACCCTCCTGTTCCAAAGTAGTCTTTTCAGCTGAACTTATGAAGCTGCCTTGTTTTCAGTCGGAGGCTCCAAACCCCAGCCTGGGTTCCAAATGCCGCCCTCAGTGAACTTCAATGTGGCCCCTGGCAAAATCCCTCTATCTGGCATTGGGACAAGCCTTATAATCCACTCCAATACATTCTTATAAGTAAATTTATGTACATCAAATTTGAAATGTAAATTAGTTTTCTGGCCTCTGACGTAGTGTCAGAAAGATGATGTGGCCCTTCAAAAACGTTTGGAGACCTCTGTTTTAAGTAACTATACTAGTGTCGCTTCTACCAACTGACGCTGGCTCTCCAGGGTCACAGACAGGTAGGGTTTGCCAGGCAGTCTAACGTCAGATGTTTGGGACTGAACCTAGGACCATAAGCTCTGCCATTAAGCTGTTGCCACCTTGCTACATCATCTGTATGTAAAAGCCAGGTGTGAGGAGGAGAATGTAGCTGGTGGAAGTGCTGCTGGAGAAATAGATGGCCTGCCCCAACCATCCATGGTACGAATATTATTGGTGAGCCAATTTAAGCAGCTCAGTGAATACCAGCCTGGGATGGGGGATAGACTCAGGGCACAGAGTATCTCATATCAGTTCACTGCTCCCGTTCCTAACTTGAAGATTGACGCAAGACTCTCAGTAAGTGGCACTGCTGGACCAGCCCTAATGAAGAATTTGAGTATTGCTGTAATCTCTGAGACCTGCCTGGATCATAAAACTCCAAGAACTGCTTCCAAAGTTTGCTCTAGTTTCAATGTTGTTGTACATGCAGACTCAAAAGACCTTGCAAAGGAATCAGATGTGTTAATATTTCCAATTAAATCCATAGGGTTGGAGTGTTGATGATAGTCCTAGATAGTAGCACAGTGAAGATTTCAGCTCCAATTCTATGTTCAAATCTTTTAAAAATATGTTTAAATTCTTTTAAAAATAAGTTGTACCTAAAGTTACCAATACTTCTCAGTGATGTGTTTGCTCCAAAGGGATTCTTGTGTCTCTTTGAAAGCTCAAAAGGGTTTACTCCCAGGTAAGTGTGCAAGGCTTCAATCCTAACTACACTTTCCTGGGATTGAGTACTATTGAACATAATGGGACTTACTTCTGAGTACATACGCTTAGGATTGCACTGTTAGTGCTGTAAAAAATTTAAAATATTGCTCCACTTATTCTGTACCAACCTATTGCATCTTTTATCAGCTGGACTTAAAATAGAGACTGACTTACAGTATCCTTAGCTGGTCTTACACATGTATATACTGATGTCACATATTTTGTTTACAGACCATGTTACCAAGAATTCAGTATATGAGTTAGCTCAACAGTCACTTTCTGGCAGGGATGGCTCAAGCCCTGCTGTTTTACCTAGTACTCTGGAGTCAGCTGACAAAAAAGACAGAAATCTGAGCATGCCCTGAGATCACATCCTCAATTTATCCCGAAGTGATTAGAGTGACACCCAGTAGCTCAAAGGTCTACCAACCGTTTAGCCACTGCTCACGGAAGGCCACTCTTTGAAAACTTTTTTGGCGTGATTTGCATTCAACCTTTTTCAAGGAGATTGATGAGTCTCGCATGGACAATTAGATTTGCACTATAAAGTCTTTTCCAAAAGGAAGAGTACATGACCCGAAAGATTTTTTTAACTACTTATAAAAACACGGACAGGTATGTAAGCAGCATGCCATTTAACCATTGGGCAAAAAGTGGAGCATATCAATCACATCTTTGTGATAAAGCCCTAGCATGAAACCCTAGGGTTATGGGGTGTTGCACACCTTTTTGGGTGTCGTAATGAAAAGGCGGTTGCTCATGTTTGTTTGTCCAAGTGCAATGGTGGCAGCAGCTATAAAAACCAAAGCCCTGCTTTCAAGCTTGCATTTGTGTTGAAAGACATACCTCAGCTTTAGCAATGCACTTGAGCTGCTTGTCAGGCCAGTAGATTTATACACCATCAGCTGCTTCTGTATTAAATGCTACGCACATAGTTAAAATTAGAAATTAATCAGATCAGGTTTCCAAGGGAGGATTCTCTGCTGAACATCCCACAGACTGACTGTTCTCTGTAGTCTGAACTTCCCAAGACGAATGGGTGGATTGCCTGGCAGGAAAGTAGACCTCTCCTATTCAGTTAATCCAGAAATTCCACATCCACTTGCTATCAAAACATCAAATTATATTTGATACATTTGCTCCTATATTTTGTGACTCTCTTGTTCTTGGAAAGAAAAATGGTTATAGAGGTGTTTGAAAATGGTTCTATTTATTCAGAAGTAAGCCCAATGTGTTCAGTAATCCTGTAATCATATCTTACACAACCGAAACAAACACCTCTAGTTATAGGGCTCAGCAAAATTGTAGGCTAAATCTATATACTGGTATATTAAAACTGAAAAGTCACGGACTGACTTGCTCACTGACTCATCAATGACCAGCCAAAAGAGTTGGGCCTAGAAGGCTGAAATTTTGGGAGGGTCTTCCTTCCATGACGGAGGCAACCACTAAGAACCAGTTTTTGGAAATTCCAGTCGAAAGGGGTTGAAAAGGGGTGCAATGCCTTTTCTTCCCTATACTTTGCATTGAAGAATCCCTGACTGATGGATGTTCTGCCCCAACCCCTGTTCTGAGAAGCATGAAATTTGGAGAGGGTTCGCCTTATGTGACACGAACAAAAAGCTATTCCTAGAAATTTAACCCCTACAGGCCTGAAAATGGGTGCAACACATTTTTGGTGTATACTTAACATTGAAGACTGTCTGAACATCTAGCCAATTTGCTGCCCAGTACCTCATCCACTGGGGGGATGGTGCACATGGGGGAAATGGTGCACATGGGCCAGTGGTGCACATGGCAGGGTTGATGTGCATGGGGATAAGTTGCGCATGGAGGTTTTGGCACATGGGGATGTTGTGCATGGGGAGATGTTACGCATGGGGGGTTGGTATGCAATGGGAGGTTTTGGGGAGGTATTATACTCCCACAATGTGGGTACATTTCGCTAGTGTAAAATAATTATCTTCTGAATACTAAGGCAACTGTTTTGTTGTTGTTGCTCAGTCGTTGTGCCCAACATTTCATGACTCAAAAAAGTTTTTATTCTGTTGATTCTGCTTTTAAATAATGTTTTATTTATTTGTTATAAGCCACCTTGGGCATCTGTTGTTTACAGAGGAAAGGTGGGGTATAACTAAATAAATAGACATGGAAAGTGGTTCTTTGAATAGAAAGTGAATTTTAGGCTACAATCGTAATCCCTGTTAGGCTGCAATCCTAAACACTTTCCTGAGAGTAACTCCCATAGAACAGAATGGGATTTACATCTGAGTAGAAATGTTTAGGATTACACCCTTAGGCTGGCATAAGCCCCTGTGCTAACCTGGAAATGTCACAAAAGTGCACTTCTCCTGGGGCACAGCGCATGGACACGTGCTTGCCTCCCTGCATTACTATGGGAACAGGAAGACTGATGAGTTGTGCCAGCCTAGGTTAGAACTGCACCTTTAGATCACAATCCTAACCATGTCTACTCAAAAATAAGCCCCATTATGTTCAATGGGTCTACTCCCAAGAAACTCTCTTTAGGATTGCAGCATTAGTGGCATAAAAACATTAAAAAAAAATACAGGTTGGCCTAAATAAAAAGGAAAGGGCAAGCTATTGAGGAAGTCAAGCAAGTTGTGTAATTAAGGCTGTAATCCTAAAGACACTTTCCTGGGAGTAAGACACATTGAAAACAAGGCTTACTTTTGAGTAGAAATGGTTAGAATTGTGCTCTTAGACTACATGGCAGCAGTACATGTGAGTGAAGAACTTTATTTTCCTTTCAGCAGCCAAAATATTTTTAAGTGCACAATTCCAGAACCAACTTGCATAACAGGCATTTAAATTTATACAATTAATTAAGAATAAATCAAAATTTAATTTGGTTAATAGAATTCTATTCTATGGCTGTGTGCATAAGGAAGGGCTAGCATAAGGTGAGGGGCTTATCCCTATGGTCCTACTTGGTGCTTTTTCTGGGAGTACTCATCAGTACTCAGTACTGGCACCTTTCTCCAACTGTCCCCCCCTCCCTTAGCAGCTAATTAATTAGTCAGATAACATTCTTTAGGTCATTCTTTAGGGCTAGATAACATTCTTTATGTCAATTTTGATGTCTAAGACTCCAGGGACAGGGTGATCATATGTCCACTTTTCCAGGACATGTCCTGGATTTTAGCCTGGAAAAAATTTCAGTGTCCTCCTTTTCCTTGTAAGTGCACAGCAAAGTAACTGTAATTACAATTCTTGTAATTAATATAATTTTATATATATAATAAATAAATGTAATAATTTTAAATTGAATGTGGTAATAAGTGATATAGTGTGCAATCCTATGCCTGTCTACTCAGAAGTTCCATTATATTAAATGGGGCTTACTCCCAGGAAAGTGTGTTTTATGATTGCAGCTATAGTGTTTAAGCACATGAAACCAATGTGTATGAATGTCTTTAGCTTTCATGTTGTCATGGCCTATATATTTATTGGGTTTCCTACATTTGGGGGCCTTGTCCTCTTTGGTTATGGCATATGGTCACCCTGTCTAAGAAGTACTGGCCATTCCAACTTGCTGCTATACATTATTGGATAAGGTAGGGAAAGTGCCTTGTATTCTTATTGAATTCCTTCTGCAATAGCAACATTAGGTTTTCATGAGCTGTGGATAATGGCCTTAACTAATGACTTTTTGGGAATGTCCATATGCGAGTTTCACTGCTGACAAATCCTTGTAATGTACTGTATATAGTCGTGGCCAAAGATGTCTTGCCATTTGTGCTTGGGAAAATGTTTACAGGTGTTTCCTTCACATTCAGACCTTTTTCACAGTTCTGTGAAAGCCATATAGAATTACTGCAATGTGCTTGAAGTAGAACCACTCTTGGAGACTTCTTGAAAGCCACAGCAGGTGCAGTGTGCTCATTTAACTAGTGTGAGCAGTTGGGGACCATATTACTCGACTGCTGCAAAAAGTAGTGATTCTGGCTTCCTAAACTGCTTCTGGATGCAATTCAAGCTGAGATGTCTTCAGAAGGCCCTGCTTGGCTTTGCTTTAATCTTGGGACTACTTCGTGTCAATGAGCTAAGCATGTGGTTCAGAAACTGCGGCTGAAGTAGGCAATTCAAGGACTGAAGTTTGATATCTATGCAGGCATTTGCTTTGATCGCCTGAAGTGAATAGGATTCTTAAATGTAGAGATAGAGATTATCAATGGATCATATGAGTCTTGTAAATTGGAGTGCAATCCCTCACTGCAGGGATTTCCAGGTCAATCAGATTCATAGACAGATTCCATGTCTATGCTGTTATTCAAAAAATAATTATATTGCTAAGTCCCAGAATTTGTAAACTTGAGTTAGGTGACTTGAGTCCAAGTCACAAATACACATATTTTTTCTGGCTTATGTACAGTCAAGTCACTTGAGCCACCCCACCCCCTTCCACCTGGTTTTACAGATGGGATGTGTTGAGAACAGCAGTGAAGTGTTTGAAAAGTACCCGGATGCAACACACATACACCCTGGTAGCAGCTCTTTTTTCATGGAGTTGCAGCTGAATTTTTAAAAGGAACACCAAGTCTGTTCCAATCATAAAAACACTCTGTGCAACTTTAAAAGACCACCCATTAAGACTCATTCATGGGATAGACGTGACTCAAGTCATGCTGCATTGGACTTGCTCATCACTGGAGAATGGACTGCTTCTATTCTAGATCAAAGAACTATTTGTATACCATACCCATTTAAAAAACACACAAGACAAATTATACAAAACAAAATGCAGGATTAATGTTTATTACCTCCTGTGCCTGCAGAGTTGAACAGTGCACAGGAGAGCTGAAGTTAAATTTTATTTTAAGTTATCTGAAATTTATCTAAGCCATATTACTAAAAGAACAAATATTAACATGTAAGCTGTGATAAGGGAACATGTTCCAATGCATCACCTTATATCCTTTCAGAACCTAACAGTGAGAAGTGGCAAACAAGATAAGGGTAGGACATAATATAATTACTATTGTGCAGGGAAATATGGTTAGGATCCTGTTAGAGATATGCAAATAAAAGCAGGTGGTGGAGGGGAGACCAAATTTAATTAAGTTGTCACAACAGTGCAGTCTCATGGCATAGACTAAACAGCCAGTGGATCCAGTGTGTGTGTGTGTGTGTATATATATATATATATATACACACACACATATGTGTGTGTGTGTGTGTGTGTGTGTGTGTGTGGATCTCAATCCCTTTAAAACCTCCTTTTTGATCCCCCTTTCACTTCCTCAATCCTCCCCAGGTTGTTCTTGCGTCCAAAAGAAGAAAAAATTCTTATTTTCCACAGCATTTCTTAGAAATGTGTAGCCCACCCAAATTAACTTGGAGAGTATAGCCATGCAGCAGTCTGTATGCTTCTTCTGACTCATTATTTTAAATGAAAAAGAAGCATACTTTGAGCAAGCATCCCAATAATCATGAGAAGAGAAATGCCAAATGGACATTTGCAAACTAAGCACTTCACAAAGGCAACAGAGGTGGTCTTGGGATGAGATGTAGTGGTAGAAACACCATACAGGCAGTTGGCAAAATCAAGCAAGTGCCAAGACCCAGTCAGGAGGCCACAATGAACCCATACAAAGAAAAGTGGACCAAACCTGGTTATTTTCTCTTTAATTTTTTTTCATCTGTTGAATAAATTCAGCCGATCTACCAAAAGGCAAATCTTTGCCACCAGGAGGCTTCACAAGAATAAATGTTTAGGGAAGGGACTTATTCTTTTTTGCAGCAGCTCATCATGGAAAAAACTAGGTCCTTCCCCTCCTCCCAGTGGATTAGCAAGCTATCATTTCTGAAATACATAGCCCTCTACTTAAATTTTTGGGCTTAGTTTTTTCCAGAGGCACTGAACTTTCTCCAGCATTAATACTGAACATGGACTATTATTCAGCAGTTTTTTTTTTACTTCCAAAGATAATTTAGTTTGCTCATGAAGTGTTGTTATAAGGATATATTTTTGTTTCCCAATGTTAGTCCTTATAATTTTTGAATTCCCTATTCACAGTTGTGAAATAATGTATGATGTTTTCTTTTATTCTTGATGGAATTAAAATTAGAAAAGGTGGAGGTTTTTTGGTATGTAATGTATGTAGTGTTTTCTGAATATCTTTTCAGTGACACTGAATATCTTTGCAATGACCCCCCCCCCCCCGCCACCTTTTTCCACATGCCTTTTTTTTAAGCGGGGTCAGTTCACAAAATATTAAAATATTTTATTAAGAGAACTTTAAAAGGTGGAACCACAAACTTCATGCTGGACTCTTATTGAGCTTTATAAATTTCTGGATTGTACTCAGCAGAGAAAAATAACCAAGAACTCATTGATTTTTTTATTGATTACAGAATTGATTAGTGCAGAATAGTGGTGCTTCCAAGCAAATCCTTCCAGGTGCTGATGCAGCAGTTCTTTGAGACTCCACTTGACTGGGAAAGACCAAATACTCTCCTATCTTTGTTATTGGTCCTTTTCAGAATCCATGTGCAGAATAAGGCAACTTACATAAGGCGGTACAACTTACATGCTTCGCCCAGTCTACTTCCAGTAACTATTTCCCTTCCCATCATCTCTTCTGGGCAGGACTACTTTATTCTTTGTTGCCATGTGTGATTGTTGGATTGAGAGCGTTTTGCAAGACAAGCAAACATCTCCAACTTTGTCTAGCAATGCAAGCTGGGAAATGGCTGATTTCCGAAAATGGCCAGCACCTTCTCAGCCTCTCCTGAGAGACCAGCCTACACATGTTTACTCTAAAGTAAGCCCTAATCAGTGGGGCTCACTCCTGTGTAAGGGGGCAGCCTGCAGCCTGAGAGACTAAGGGCAAAATCCAGAGTAACTATGGGGAGTCCTTGCTCCGGTGTAAGAACAATTTACTCTGGATTCCAATAGGAAATTTCCATAGGTTTTCACTAGGTGGTGCAGTAACTACGGGTGCACGTAATGTTTCTAACGTGCTCACATAGTTACTCTGGATTGTAGGGATAGTGTAGGTTAATTTGTTATATTTTTCTTTATATTTTGTATTTTACAGTATTGTAATCCTTTTTATATGAATATTTTTTGGGTTGTGGAATGAATAGTCTAAGTTTCCATTATTTCCTAAGGGAAAAATCACTTTGATATACAAGCGTTTTGGATTATAAATATGCTTCTGGAACAAATTATGTTCGTAAACCTAGGTACCACTGTTCTGATTTCCTTCAGCAAATTCTCCATGTTCATCCTTCATAAGTAAATAAGCCACTTGTAGAAAAGTGATTGTCTCATCTAAGGAATTAAGTGTAGATCATAAATTAAGGCTGCAATCCTAAAGACACTTTCCTGAGAATAAGACCCATTGAACACAATGGAGCTTTCTTTTGAGTAGACATGGTTAGGATTGTGCTCTAAGAGCACAATCCTAACCATTTCTATGCAAAAGTAAGACCCATTGTGTTTTGTAGATCTTACTTCCAGGAAAGTGTCTTCAGGATTGCAGCATATACTATATAGTAGCTAAACTACTTGCAATTCTTTAGTTCCCAAGCCTTATGACATCTAAAGTGAAATTAGTGTCTTCTGCCTAGTACCTCTGCAAAAACATTTTTGTGCCCATTCAAATCCAATAGAATGTCATTAAAAAAAACGAATTTCATAAAAATGAATGTACATTTCAAATGCTCAGCATAGGCAGCACAATCCAGAGCAACTAATCTGTCCACAGTTAGGGCAGCCCAGGCTTCCTGACTCTCTGGATGCAGCATAATTTTATGTTCTGGATACAGAATAATTAGGAGAGAGCAGTTAGGGCAGGGCAGGCTGAACTTGCTCTGGATTGTGCCCTAAGTCTTGGTTACAAAAGCATATACAAAAGACTGCTAGGTGTTTGTGGTCTCAGGAAGTACATCCAAAATTAGTGGAAGACTTTGCAACAGGTGGGCCATGCTTACGTAACAGCACAAGACACGTCCATTCACAACTAGGATGAAACCTGTCTTACCGCTTTAGCAGCTGGTTTTCTTTTCCCATCCATACCCAAGAGAGTTTACTTCAGGTCTGCCATAAGAACTGTTTGTTGCTAAAACAGATGTAAAGACTGTCTTCATTTCAGATATCTGGCAATGTGTACCATGGAGCTTTAATAATATTTTCCTAGCCCTCTTTGTATTACATTTGACCCTGTCCCGGCTGGAAATAACATAATTGCCCAAACTTTTCAGCTATTCAGGTAGTCGTCATTATTGTTTGTGTCACCAGCATGATCGGTATGTACCTTGTAATATTCCTGGTGTTGAGTTGCAAAGGTCCCCCTCGCTTGATCGGGTAGAATCTAATTCGGTCATCTTCACTGAGATCTAGAGTTACACCAAGTAAAGGTTGCCATTTATGTGGAACACTGAGGTTGCCAAAATGACTCCCTTAGGTACAGTCTATGCTATTTCTCTTCTTTCAAGGACACAGTCAGTACAATGCAAAGATTTCTGCCAACGCAGACTGAAGATGCTGGATGTACTTATGCATGGAAAGGAGTATCAGTTTTGCTTCTGTTTACAGTCTGTATGAAATTTGTTAGAAACCAATATGTTGATAAGGCACATCTTGAATAATATGAAATTATACAAGCAGGATATTAGATTCTTAGTGAGAAGTTTACTTTAAAAAACCATCAGCATGAAGTAGTATCTAAATTCTTCCCCACCCTTTCAAAAATGCACCCAATCCCAAAGTGGGGTGTTACATTATAAAATTGATGGGATTGGTTTGAATTTGCACTTATTTTGCTGTATGAAACTTTTTAAAAATTAAAATATGGTATAAATATTCTTTATATTGTAGTTGAGTTCTTAAATTATTTTTCTACTTGTATATTAATCGTTAAAAGTTTCTTTTTGCTTTATTTTTAGTCTTGTCCACTTTATACATTACTTCCTACTTCCTCTTTCCTGCCCTATTTGTCCTCCTGTTGTCTCATGTCTTTCAAGATTAATTTACTTTGAAAATTTATCCCCATCTATCTACAGTATTTATATACTGCTTTTCAGCTAAAAAGTTCACAAAGCGGTTTACAAAGAAAATGGAAAAATAATAATAGCTAATTAAAAGCTAATGGGTCCCTGTCCCAAAAGGGCTCACAATCTAAAACATAAAAAAGAAAATCCAGCAGAAGCCACTTGAACAGACATTGGTTGGGGTGTGTAGGGCCAGTTACTCTTCCCCTGCTAAATCAAGTAGGAACACCCACTTGAAAGAGTGCCTCTTGCCCAGTTAGCAGGGGCACCATCTATGCCTCTCTAAACACAAGTAAGATGGTTTCCAGTAACAATACAACACAATATAATAAAAATAATATATAAAAACAGCTGCACAATAAAGGAAAAAAGCTTAACTAAGAGCACAATTCTAACCATGTCTACTCAAAAGTAAGCTCCATTGTGTTCAGTGGGTCTTACTCCCAGGAAAGTGTTTTTAGGATTGCAGACTAAATGTCAAAATAAAACTACTTTAAAGGTAAAGGTGTCCCCGACAGGTTGCCCTTCTAGTTATGACCAACTCTAGGATGCAGTAATCCAGTGGCATAGCTAGGGGGGTTCACGGGCTGCAATTGCACCAGGCAATAGCATTTAGGGAGGCTACAAGCTGAGCTTGACACTAGTGGCTAAAATTGTGGAAAATGGGGTATGTATGAATGAAAATTCCATATTATATATCATTGGAAAGGTAATTTAATGCAGAATACAATAAAACAAATTGCACTGGAATATCTATATTCTATCAAAGGTTATGGCCAATTAACCAGAAAATGAAAACACAAAAGCCTTTGGAACAAAAAGTAAATTTTAACTCAAAACATTCCCATAATGTTGATTTCTCTGAAAGCCAATGAGATGTAATTCTGACACTGAATGGAACTAATAAGGTGTTTAAGAGCACAATCCTAACCATGTCTACTCAAAAGTAAGCCCCATTGTGTTCAGTGGATCTTACTCCCAGGAAAGTGTCTTTAGGATTGCAGTCTTATATGAGTAAGCTCTCATTTCCATATACATATATTATAGTGCAGTTATCCTATGCTAACTGGGTGTGTAGTTACTCCTAAGTGGTGCTTCTCTTATATTTAGCAGGGAAAGAATAACCATTCCTCTTTGTCCCAGCAGTTTCCTTAACTAACTAGGGGTACAGTTTTTATTTTTTAAAACTTAAATTTGGTTTTGTTGTTGCAGAGTAAATTTTAAAAAAATTAGGAATACCCTGGGATGAAATCACTTCCAGTTGTGATATCATGTCCAGGGCAACATTTTGAGGTTTGCATTGGGCTACAGGATCATTAGCTACACCACTGCAGTAATCACCCCCATTTCTAAGCCTTTAGAGTCAACATTGTCTGAAGATGCTTCTGTGATCTGGCATGACTGGCATGACTATATGCTGAAGTGCACTGAATGCTGTTATCTTCCCACCAAGGTGGTTCCTATTTATCTACTTCCATTTGCAAGAAAACTTGCAAGCAGACTTTACAAAAGACTTTAGCTGTCACTTAAAAGCTATGAAAATGGCTACTAATGTATTTCTTAGGATATGACATTCCACATACAGTATATGACATACAGAACACTGTCAAATATGAATGATGTCTTGAATTAGGACACAGTGAGTTGTGGAGTTGGTGATCATAAGACTGCGGGTTGGATC
The DNA here is from genome assembly GCA_030015325.1 of Cryptoblepharus egeriae. Taxonomy (NCBI): domain Eukaryota; kingdom Metazoa; phylum Chordata; class Lepidosauria; order Squamata; family Scincidae; genus Cryptoblepharus; species Cryptoblepharus egeriae. The sequence continues at coordinate 66,847,095 of JAREYC010000002.1, read as the reverse complement.
TGTTAGTTGAACATTACTGTATTTCTATGTACAGAGCACACCTGTTTTAATGGACCTCAGTTTGATAGACTTCAGAAATAAGATGTTTTTCTGCTTCTTTAAAAATACATTATTCAGATACATTTTATGCATACACATGTGCATGGTCAACATATCCATGCAGATTTTAACAGCCTTCAGCACAATCCTAATCCCTGGTTAGGCCAGCATACGTCCTGGTCTGGGGATGTTGTAAAAGTGCAACAGGGCTCTTCTGCACTATTTATGGGGAAGGGACATTAGGCAAGTGGACATGTCCCAGCCTTTCCATGCCACTGTAGGAACGGGGAGATGGATTACTGGTGCTGGCCTAAATTGGTTATGATTGCACCATTTGTGTTATCAGACATCCTTTCACCTTACCGGTCTATTTCACCTTACTGGTCTATCTACTGGTTCATTATTTATTACATCACATTTTGGCTAAACTCAGTGGTAGAACAGAAGGTCTTGGATTCAATCCTGGCATCTCCAGGTAGGCTGGAAAGTCTCCTATATGAAACACTGGAAAACTGCTCGTAAGGCGCAATCCAGAGTAACTACAGGGAGTCCTTACTCCAACATAAGAACAATTTACTCTGGACTGCAATATGAATTTCCCATAGGTTTTCACTAGTTGGTGCCGTACGTTGACATAAAGGTCTCTCACGTGCTCCCGTAGTTACTCTGGATTGTAGAGTTGGTCACTGTTAAGGATATTGAGATGGATGCAGGCACTCTATCTGATGGTGTATTATGCATCAGAAAGCCCATCCATAATTAATCCATTTGGATCAGGCACTGGCTTGGGGACCAAATGGAGGGGTACTGAATGGATGCCTGCCACCTTCTCCAATCTGCTGCCATAGATGGAGCCAGTTGAGCTTCCTTAACAGCCCGGTCCTCCACGCAGTTTAAACAGGAAATGGAGGGTGCATTCCCAACACGCCTTGCATTGCATACTTTGTATAAGAATCCCACACAAAGAATGGAGTAAGACTGCTGTGCTCTGAGGATCAGGATTCAGCAATGTGGCTCCTTTGCCTCCCTCCACTGACCACTTTGAGAGACTCTTAGGAGCAAGATCGCTCTTTGGACAAGATCCTTAAACAAAAGAGGAATATAGTGGATGTGGGGGGTGGTCCCTACATGTTTTCACATTTCCTGCTTTGATTCAGGGAGCAGAGTTTGGGGGGGGTCTATGTGTTTCATCAAGGTTGCCCAATGGTTTCATCTGACCCTACCTAAGTTCATATCACCTAGGACAGTGGTTCTCAATCTTCCTAACACCGTGACCCCTTTATAAGTTCCTCATGTTGTGGGGACCCCCAACCATAAAATTATTTTCGTTGCTACTTTATAACTGTAATTTTGCTACTGTTATGAACCGTAATGTAAATATCCAATATGCAGTATGTATTTTCATTGTTACGAATGAAATGTGTGTTCTATGCACACATTGAACACAATGGGATTTATTTCAGAATAGGCATGCATAGGATTGGGCCCTGAGGCTGCAATCCTGTCCACATTTACATGGGAGTAAAGGCCCCCTGACTATAATGGGATTTATTTCAGAGTAGGCATGCATAGGATTGGGTCCTGAGGCTGTCAGTCAGCCCCAGTGCGTGTGCAGCTACAGCCGGAGGTCTGGCAAGCCTGACCTGTCCCCCTGCACCAGGGGTCTTTAGGTGACCCCCAAGAAAGCTCTAGGCAACCCCCAAAGGGGTCCCAAACCCCACTTTGAGAAACGCTGACCTAGGATATTAGGTGCTTTTTACAAATAGTACTATGAAAGATTATGATGATGCTAACACAAACTCTGCACTGTGAACCTCTTGTGTGGTCAAATGTGGCACCACTGCAGTATGAAGTAGTTTCAGCTTTCTGCAACTTCACATATTACCCTGATTCAGGGTGACGGTATGTCTTGTTTTTACAGGACATGTCCTCTTTTTCAGCCTTGTGTCCTGGAAAAAATATTCCATTGTCCTCCTTTTCCTTGTGAGCATGCAGCATGTAGCCTTCTTGTAAGTAAATTAATAAACTATTACATATAATAGTTTTAAATACTATATTACTAAATTTAAATTAACCACATGAAGGCACTATACATGAGTGTTCTTAGCTTTTATTTTTCATGTCCTACATCTTTTCTTGTGTGCCCTGCATTTTGGGGGGTCCTTGTCCTTTTTTTTGGTTATGACATGGTCACCATGCCGTGATTCAAACAGCTAGCAAACCATGGTTGAGGGAAGTACAGTACACTAACCTTGCAAGACAGGCCTGGAGCATTCAGTGATGAGAATGGAGCACTCATAATTGGGAATGGGGCTGGATGGGACTTCTATTCTGGCTGTGTGATGTGGCTGTGGGTGGCACAAGAGGTTAAGACGCTGTGCCTGTTAACCAGCAGGCCAGGGTTCAAGACCCGGGTCGGCCCCACAAGACAGAGTGAGCTCCTGTCCTTAGCCCAGCTCTGCGACGCCAGCTGGATCCAATTGGATTGGCTCTGCCTTTCCATTGGACTAATTCAGTGGTGTGGAGAGGGGGGATCTGCTGCTTGGGTAACAGCCTTTCCTCCTAATCCAACCCAGGCTTTCGTGCTTCGCATGCAGCGTATGCAGCGCCAAGCACGATACCATAGTCTTTCAAGACTGACGGAGGCCTCCTTTTGATTGCCCAGCATACAGGGAAATGCTGTCAAGCAAGACCACTGTGCAGGAATGTGTCAAGCAGAAAACCGGTTTTAGGATTTTCAACCTTGGGCTTCAACGATTCATGTACTGTACCCCTTTGGAGATCTACATGATTTGGAAGTTCAGTTTGATGCAGTTTCTTCTGTCACTGAGAGGAGAAAAGAACAGTGCCTACCTAAACTCTGTCTGATGTTCAAATATTTAAAAAAATCATAACCCCCTCGTAGGGTTAGGAACAACTACAGTGAAATCCAGACATACCGCTTAGCCCAGGACTCCTGGAGGTCATTAATGCTTGTAGAATAGAAGAGAAAAGCTCAATCAGAAATACTCTTCATTGTATGGAAGGGGCTGGTCTGCCTGCTGCAGTTTCACTTCTATTTGCGCCCACAGGCAATGTTGCTAAATTTGGCACAGCACATTCCTTTCCATTCCATGCTGTCTGCCTGCAATCAGTTTGCACCTAATCTGTTAAACATCTTCATTGCTTCCTCTCCAGAGAGCACAGATAATTTGAACTAATTAATCAGCCTGATTTTTATCTGGTTTCTTGTAGGTCTGTAGGAAAGTTCTGACCAGGTTCTTCTCTGTGGGTACCAGCATACTGGCTGGGCTAGAGGAATGTCACAGTAAGTTCAAAGGCTGTTCGGTTGTACATAATCACCTTGTAAAGTGTCCACTCTCCCACTCAGCCATGCTTATTATTTATATTTCCTTTAGGACCAAGCGGAAAACCACCACACTCTCTGTGACCATTGGTTCCCCAGCTAATGAAAAGTCTGACGGCAGCAGTAGAGCACGCCACAGTTATTCCACTTTAATTCAACCATTATCCATTCACCCTCAAAGAGTAAGAAAAACATCTTCATTTTCTATTTGTATTAATTTCAATTTTTTAAGCATTGACCCTATGAGGTCAAGCCCAGTATTGAAACTCCACTTTGTCCTTATTGATTAATTGCTCCTCCCATTTAAAAAAATTTCTGGCTGGATTTTTGGCATCAATCAATGGGAGGATTACAGGTAGTCATATGGCTGCCCTGGAGCTTAGCCATTTGTCATATTCTTCCGAAGACATTTAAGAAAGTCTAGTTGGATCAAAGCAGCTATTTAGTAAGAGAGATGAGAATTCAAAGCATCCAGGGATTTAAATGCCATTCAGGCAGTTGGGGAAAAGTGTAGAGAGAGAGAGATTACTTAGTTTTATTTTTATAAGTTTATGCTGAAGCAAAAAGTAAATGTATTCACAGCTATATCCATACAGTATATTATTTAGCACTTGGTCAAGCAGTAGAAAATTTCAGGCAGCTACTACAGAATCAGTTTCCTTGTAAGGAGAGATAATTGGAGACTTATAGTTTTTTGTAATGTCTGTTTACAAATGCACATGTCAAGCATGGTTAGAAGCATCCAGATATACAGTGCTGCATTAAGGGAGCAGAATTTCCTCCAAGCAGCCATCAATTATCTAGTTTGCTTATCCTTGGCCGCTAATCAAAAGTTAGTGGCTGTTCTCCCACAAAAGAAATTGAACAAGTATTTTCCAAAGCAGTTAATCTACTAGTGATAGGGAACCACTAGTGGTACTGGAGGTGGTGTCTGATTGTACCTAGTACAATCAGACACCACCTAGGGGGATCCTGGAAACCTAGGGGGATCCCGGATATCTGCCACTTGACAGCAAAACTTGTTTTATTAAAGGAATGTGATAGGAGAATTAGCTTGGTGGTCAGAATGCCAAAACATGCTTTTCCATGCTTGAAAAAGCCTTCCCGTCTACCCTGAGTCTCTTAGGGGTATTTGGCACTTCATCTGGCCTTCCAACTCAGAAGAAACTGGCAGTTATATCAGCACCAGTTGGTTCCAGTGGTACTTTAAATTGGTAGACTATGGGCAAAATCCAGAGTAACTACTGGGAGTCCTTACTCCAGTGTAAGAACAATTTACTCTGGATAACAATATGAATTTCCCATAGGTAATATGTGCAGTAACTATGGTGCACATAATGTCTCTTACGTGCTCCCGTAGTTACTCTGGATTTGGGGGTGAAGCAGTAGGGAGGAGGAGAAAGGTTGAGAAACTATTCTAACCACTCATTAAGCATATCAAGGTATTAGCTAAACAAAAGTCTTGGAAAAGACTGAAAAGAATGTTTAAGTTCACACAATCTCCTCCTACAATATGACTGTGTCTAAATCGTTATCCGCTGCCATATTTCACCAGCATTGCCTTATTGTGCCATTTCATATGTAATCAAAAAGCAAGTAAATAATAGGCTGCAATCCTGGACTTGCCTATCTATCACTGAGCTAGCCCAATTCCAATAAAAGCCAGCCCAGTTATACCAGAAAGGCTTGGGCTGGTGTAAGTCAACAGGCAGGACAATCCAGAGCAACTAATCTGTCCACATAAGAGCCCTTAGGTTGCCCTATCTAACACTAGGTTGGAGCAACTGCAAGATGCTCCAGCCCAGTTACTCTGAAGGAGGCTTAGGGCAGAGCAAGGCAACATAGGGTGCCCTAAGAGAGGTGGACCTGCTCTGCCCTAACTGGGGCAGCCTAAGCAGCTCAGGAGAGGCAAGTTGAGGGCATGTTTAGCATTGCCTAGGGCAGAGCAGTTACTCTGTATCCAAAGCCTGTTTCCAAGGCAGAAATGCCCTCTTCCAGCCCTCAGAGTTATACCACCTCAGGAGCAGGTATAGTAATGAGTAGACCCATAGGGGTCCATGATAAGGCCTGAGTAAGAATGGCAGTGTTGACCAAAAATCTGAGTTCTTGGCCATCCTAGCTGCAACCCCTGCCTCTCAACCTCAGGATATGGAACAAACTACGGCTGCCCACAAACCTCAGGATACAGCAGGCCACTCCAAGAAGCCCCTTGTATTCACTGTAGAATTACTGGCATCTCATCAGGGACCCCTTATAAGGCAGGCACCCAGTGGCATCACCAGACTGGTGCGGCTGGTGTGGGCTGCATTGGGGATGCGCTCCGTAAGGGGTGATGTGCCGGAGGAGTTTGACTGTCCTTTGGCAGGCCCTGGGCATCAGCACCCCCATTCAGGCCTGCTCCAAGGCGGAGCAGCAGCCAGAAGCTGCCACTTGTCTGAGGAGCTGGCCTGAACGGCCATCTGAGGTGCACTGCGCAGAAACACACTGAGCATGCCGAACAGCTTCAGAGGAGACTTCCTTAGAGCAGAGAAAGTCCGCGCCTCTGCACAGCCATTCGGCCTCACTCAGGAGGCGGAGCGGCAGCCGAATGGCTTCAGAAAGAGTACTGCACAGGCACCAACTCTGACGCCTGCACAGTCTCCCCCGAAGCCAAAAGGCTTCAGAAAAGTACTGCGCAGGTGTCAGAGATGGTGCCTGCGCAGTACTCTTTCTGAAGCCAGTTGGCTTCAGAAACAACTGCGCAGGCGCCAACTTTGGTGACTGCGCAGTCCAGGTGGGGGGGGCGCGCATCCCAGGGATGACGCACAGACTTCCGCACCAGGTGATGTGCAGAGTCATGTCACCACTGTAGGCACCACAGCTGTTTCTTGTTCAGTGTGATCTGAGGGGTGTCTCCTCAGGAGCAAGTCTTCCCCTTGTGTCAATTACTTAGCATGCTCTGGAGCAGTTAGGGCAGCCCAGGCTTCCTGACTCTCTGGATTCAGCATAACTTTCTGCTCTGGATACAGAATAGTTAGGAGAGTGCAGTTAGGTCAGAGCAGGCTGAATTTGCTCTGGATTGTGTCCATAGGCTGGCCCAAGGCAGATGGACCTGCACCAGCCTAGCTGTGCCAGCCTAGGCAGTTCAGGAGAAGCATGTTGAAGGCAAGTTGAGCATGGCCTAGAACAGTGCAGTTAGGTTGTATCCAGAGCAGAAATGCCCTCTCACAGCTCCTTAGAGTTAGAACACCTAAGGAGCAGAAATAAATCTAAATTATAATAGGGGTCCATGATAAGAGAGAATAAAATTGGAAGTGATGGCAAAAAATTCTGAGTCCTAGGACAACCCCTGTCTTTGAACCTCAGAATATGGCACAACTATACCAGCCCACCTCACGATATGGCACAACTGCACCATCCCAGTGAGCATGCTACCCTTGTGGTGCTGCCTCTTCAGCAGCAGATGGGCCAGCCAGAGGTCTTCTAGCCCTGTGGATTTGGCCTAACTGTCAGCTCAGGATAAATATGGCCTACTTAGCTGGGCCATTTTTCTGGCCTGAAGTCAAGATTGCATTGCAAATACTTAAAAGCTCTAACATGTTTAGATAACTTCATTCTTGGCCTGTCAAAACCATCTATTAATTCAGGAGCCACTGCTTACTTAAGAAGCCCCTATTCTCTATATTCATTTCATTTAAAAAAGTGTGATTTTGCCATGTAAATTCCACCTCCCATGATGATCCTGTAACAATCTCCAGTCTGCTGTGCATATTGCAGTGGGATCAGACTCTGTTGCCAAACAGGTGCATGCATCCTAAACTCAACACAAAGTCACCATCATTTAGCATTGTTCTTTCCAATACAATTGGAGCACTAATTTAAATGGGATTTTCCCCCTAAAACATTTTTAGGGATTTTTTCCATAAAAAGGGATGTTGGAAGAATGCTTCATCATAAATTTGATGTGCAAATGATAAAATTCCCCAGATTTTTCTTTTATTAACCATGTAAGATCTGACTACAGTTTTTCATCTTAGAAATTGTGGTTTCAATATCATCTTTATTAAAAATACAGATGCAGAGTCCATCAAAAAAGCAGTCTGGATCTACTTACAAAGCAGCCCCTGTGTTTATAAAGGTAAGTGGCATGTAGTTATTGTAAGATTTTCTGCCTTCCCGTATCGCAATGAAATGTTCCAAATAAATTGTGATATTAAAATAAACAATATCTTATTTTTAATAAGACCAATCCAAGAAAATCTGGAAAGAAAACAATGTTTTAAAAAACGAATGTATTTCATTTGTCCAAAAGTTTAGTGAGTGGTTTAATTGTTTTCTCTTCACCAACTGTACTTCTCATCATAGTGGGATATGAAGAACCTATCTCACTGAGCATTGTGTAGGACTGGTATAATCTATACAAATATTCCATCCTAAGCATAATCCTGCATTTACACAGTGCTGTATATGCACAAGGCAGTTCAAATGAAATGAAAGGGAGTGTGATGAAATGTATTCAACTGTATTCATTGTGTGGGGCAGAAGAATATCAAGCAGAAAATGGTAGACCTTTATTAATTAAAGGTAGTCCTTCCCAATATCACTTCTCCACTTTAGATAACTAGAAACTGTGTGATAACATCTTTTTCCCCTTCAGGGTCTGCAAAACATAACTGCCACCAAAGGCCAGCTTGTGGTGTTTGAATGTAGAATTCGAGCATCACCTACTCTTCAGGTTTCCTGGTACAGAGAATACAATCAAATAATTGATTCAGCAGACTTCCGAATATTAAGAAAAAGTAGGGTTGATTTTTTGTTCTTTTATCTACGATACACTTTCTATTTTTAAAGAGAATTTCTGTTATTGTTCGTGGAATCTTTATAAAGAGACTAGCTGAATTTATCTGTTGTTCTGGGAATAAAATTTTAAGAATATTTGTGGGCACTGGCAGGCACCAGCTTAAGCTAATGACCCACCACTGTTGAATGGAAGCTGCCATTTCCTGGAAAAAAGGTAGCATTGGTAAGAATGAAAATTGGATTAAAAAAACCAGTGTGGATTCAGATTTGGACCATGATTAAACACAGGGTTAACCTTCCCCATCCCTGTGGTTCTGAACAGGAGTAATATGTAGAAGTGCTAGAGAGGTAAAAACAGGTGGACCAGTGAAGAATGAATGAAAGTGGAAGAGGCATTAAATTATGAACAAATGCATGGTATTGGGTGACAAACAGCACAGATAAAGAACTAATAGGGCAATATGAAAGCCTGATGACCTTTCAGACTGCATCAGTACTACTTCATTTGGTTCTATTTTCCACATAAATCCTTCCAATGTTTTATTGAAATGCTATTCACATCAATAAGGTTATCACTGAAATAATTTTAATAGGCCAAAGGTATGTTTTGCTTTTTAAACATGGGTTTTCTATTTCTCAACAGTGTTCAGTTGGATCATTGGATGGAAATGCATGTTTAGTACTTGAATAGCTAATCAAGTATTTACAAGATCCAGTGCAGGAGAAAAGTTAAGCTTTAATTCCATTCCTTGATAGGCTTTTTCTGTTTCTTTGGCCACTGTGAATACATCCTGTGCTCCTGGTTTATCCCATCATTACCTATAGGTTTAAAAAGAATAGGTTCACCCATTGGATATGTTGATGCTCTGAAATATTTCACTATGAAAAAGCATTGGTGGAAGTTTGCTTGCATTTTTCATCCAGTGGTCCAAGAAAGAGACCTATAGTCCAATCCTACCTAATTCCCCTGCCGATGAGGCTGTTCCAGCAGAGCAAGCACTGCATGCTGTGATGGAGTTTCGGGTCTACGAGGCCTCCTTGAGATAAGGGAATAAATGTTGCCTTGTCCTGGAACAGGCCTCCAGTGCCTCGGTGGGTCTACTCACACGTTACAAGTATGAGTGGACCCAGGTCAGTGCATCAAGGCCAGAAAGGTGGATTTTGCCGAAGGTGCTGTTGTCACCAATACTGTCCCTCTTTAGCCCGGATCTGTCCCTCTCTGTTCCATTCTCTTCTCCTTCCCTTCCCTTCTTTGTTCTGCCCACACTGATTTACCAACAGTAGGGCTCGTTGGCAGCGCACTCCTACAGACCCCTGGCTATAAGCCTCCTCCAATGATCGGACTGGCCTTTTGTGACCATCTTAAAGCATGCTGTGTCACCAAAATACAAGTTCTGGCAACACAGTAGGTCATTATGATTTTGTAACGTCTTTAGGCTATAATTCTATACAGACATAGTGTATAGCCCCACTAAATTAAATGAGTCTCACTAAAGTAAATGAGTAAATGAGCAGATGAGAGAGAAATGCAATCATGTAGAGTAAAGTTGGTGACAACAAAATAAAAATGTATTGTGCTCTTTTCTGCTCTTCTCATTTTTGTAAACAAAACCTGTAAATAATAAAGCTGTTTTATTTTTATTTAATTTTTATTTATTTAATCGGGATACATGGGTAATGACTGTGATTAATATTTTTATATCTTTATTCTTTATTCAAATTTTACAAAATAAATAATACAAAATGAATAATATCTTTATTCAAATTTTACAAAATAAAAACAAAAATTATATTCATACATTACAACAACAGCAAAGCCATAAATTCAGTCACTTAAATTTTCTAATCTATCCAACTATTCACTAACAACCATATTTATTTTCAACATATTCCTCTCAAATTATAATTTATCTATATAATGTGTCTTCTCCATTTATTTTTTAAATTCCATATAATCCCAAATGCATTTGCTATACTTTTTCTTTCTTCAACCCCTTATTTTTATCAAACTGGGCCAAACTCACTTAAAATCGTTTGTCAAAATCCAATTAAATAAAACAATTAAATTATTACTTTCACTTACAATTATTAATTAATTTTCCCCATACTAATTATTCATTATTCTCTAACTATGCTAAATTGGAAAAAAATTTAATTCACAATATACTGAACTATCTAAAATAACAAAATTACCATATTTAACATTTATCTTTTATATAAATCCAAAATATATCTACAACAATCCCTTAATATATTTAACACTACAATCTTCATACTAATATATTTACCTTTATATTTCAACTTACTTTTATATTTCAGATACTTACAATTATATTAAGCCAAACGCAATACTAATCAGAATCCAATTACTTAAACATTCTTTAAAAGAACCCTCACAAATATTAATTAATTTTCCCCATATTAATTCTTTATTATCCCTAATATATCCCACACTAAAATTCTACCCAAATGCCCCCTCTTAAATTTTTATTGCATCCCTACCCGAACCAACTGAAGCTCTTGCCTTAAAATTTTCGAAGCACTTCTGTTTATAACTCCTTTCTCCCCATCCTGACTTTTCTTCCCTGTTTTTACTTCACCCCTATCCAGTGGTGGGAATCAAATAAATTAACAACAGATTCTACGTCCAGGTTCTATGTCCTAATAACCTAAATTAACAAGAGGTTCTATGTCCCATTAGTAACTGGTTCTCAGAACCAGGCGCTCAGTAGCAAAGGGTTCTATAGAACAAAGGGTTCTATAGCAAAGGGTTCTATAGCAAAGGGTTCTCTGTGAGAACCCCCACTGCCCCTATCCAGCACTGAGATGTTTTGATTTTTCTCATTCTTCTTCACCCAAATGTCCTCTTGTTGATCCTTTTCTTCTTGTCCAAATTCTGCTCTTTGTGAGTCGTTGCTGTCTTCTTCTGATTCCTTGTCTGCAGATGGTTCTGCTGCTGAGAGATGAATGGTTTCTCTCAATTCCACAACAATGTCTCGGACCCCTGGAAACTGTCTATCTACTTGCTCAGACTATCTTCTGTTCTTTGCCACATCAGCTCAAAACTCTGTAAATCCAGCTTCATAGTGATATGTTTGTTATCACCTTAATTGACGGAAAAGACGTTTCACCTTAACAGAGAGCTCTTTGCATCTTCTTCAAACTGCAATTCCCAAGAGCCTTTCCATACTCTTTTGTTTAAAGATAAAAGTCTTTCCGTACTCAGAGTTCCACTATTCCTTTAGATGCTTAAAAAAAGCAGGGCTCCGTCAGTCTTGAGAGACTATGGTATCGTGCTCTGCGCTGCATACGCTGCATGCAAAGCACGAAAGCCTGGATTAGATTGTTATGGAGGATAGGCTGTTACCCAAGCAGCAAATCCCCCCTCTCCACGCCACTGAATCAGTCCAATGGAAAGGCACAACCAATATGATTGGATCCAGTTGGCGTTGCAGAGCTGGGCTAAGGACAGGAGTTCACCCTGTCTTGTGGGGCCAACCTGGCCGGGTCTTGAACCCTGGCCTGCTGGTTAACAGGCACAGTGTCTTAACCACTTGCGCCACCCACAGCCCAGAATTTAGATGCTTAGAATTCCAGAAAACCACAAAGATCAACAAAATTCAAAGTTCTCCAGTTTCAATTCAGTTAAATCCAAAGTCTTTTTCCCCACTGGTTCTGCTAACTTACATAGGGTGAAATCTAGAGTTACTACGGAGTCCTTGCTCTGGAGTAAGAAAAAGTTACTCTGGATTGCAATATGAATTTCCCATAGGTACTAATGTAATGACCTAAATAAGATTTTACCAGCCTGCATTGTACAGCCAGTTCCATTTATCTGAATTCAAGAAATGATTACAATTTACCAATTCACAATTTAATTCATTTCTCTTATTTTGTAGAGGCTTGTTTATCCATGGACCCCGGTAAGTATTTTTAAATTTGTAGGCATTGTTTCCAGTTCAGCTGTAATTGCACAAAACTACATACATGAAATAACTAATATTTCCTGATGTTGACTCCATCCCTATATGTTAAGAAACACATCTAGTCATGAGGTCTAGGGAAGCCCTGCAATACAGAAAGTCACCTGAATGTGTTATGTGCACAGGATCCTGCTCTGGAATACATCTCCTTGGCTGGATCTGAGTAATAATATTTAGCAAACCATAGGGATTATTGCCAATAAGAAATGCACACTGATGAAACAGCAAGCAAAAAAGCGCACATAGTTGTTGCTCAAGGATATTTAGTTAGCCCTATTGAGTTGAGTCAGGCTTACTCCCAAGCAAGTAATAAAGTGACAACTTAAAAGACAACTTAAAAGTCCAATAGAGAGACGTACCCTTCTAAGCATTTTGTTAAGAAAGTGTAAGTCTGCATTTGTGATCTTGCATATATCCAGTGGGCCCATGGGTTCAGGTCACAAAGCTTTAATGCGGTGATTTTCAACCAGTGTGCCGTGGCGTGTGGTGTGCCACACACTGGTTTGCCAAAGCTGATTCTCAGGTGTGCCATAGGAATTTGGAGACTGACATTCATTAATAGGAAAATTGGAAGATTTGAACAGTCTGGTGTGCCTTGTCAATGGTAAAAACAACTGATGGTGTCTTGTTAAGTGTGCTTTGAGATGAAAAAGGTTGAAAACCACTGCTTTAGTGGATCTGCATTTTGCAAAGTTGAAATGTAGATTAAGCAATTTATTATTGCTGGTGTGTTTTTTTCTTTATTCTGAAACTCTGTTTTGGTTGTCGTGCATGTTTTTTGCTGAAGGTCCTTGTTCTCTTGATGGTGAGATTTTTTTTCTTTGAATTTTGACAGATCTGAATTGTCAGTTCTGAATTGTATTTTGTTTTTTACTAGTAAAGCATTTTGGGGTAACCAAAGATGTACTGTAAATAGTCAACAGAACTGTCAAATCATCATCTATATATATAAAAGAGAAAAGTCACTCACTGACTGACTCACTGACTGACTGAATGACTCACTGACTCACTGACTGACTCATCACCGCCCTGCCAAAACCGCTCGGCCTAGAAGCATGAAATTTGGGGTGGGTGTTCCTTCCGTGACTGAGGAGTGCACTAAGAACTGGTTTTTGGAAATTCCAACCGCAACGGGGTGAAAAGGAGCGCAACGCGTTTTCCTCCCTATACTCGTCTGAGTTTCCAATATTTCCTATGGGGAAATCCGCTTCACGTAAAGAATGTTTCACGTAAAGAACATGCCTCCGGAACAAATTAAATTTGTTGCGTGAAGCGCCACTGTACTTTGCATAGAGAATTGCTGACTCATCAACATTCCTCCCCAACTGTTGGGCCTGAAGCATGGAATTCTGGGAGTTCCTTCTGTCACCTGAACTCCCACCAAGAACCATCTGGAGAATTTAACCCTTCAGGGGCTGAAAAGGGGGCAACGTGTTTTTGTCCTATACTTAACATGGGAGACTGACCAACATCCAGGCAATTTGGTGCTCTGTGCCTGGTGCACTGGGGGGACATTGTTCAGAGGAAGAGGAAATTGCGCATGGGGGGGAAATTGCGCATGGGGGAAGTTGCGCATGGGGAAAAGTTGAGCATGGAGAAAAGTTGTGCATGGGTGGATGATGCACATGGGGTTGATGTGCCTGGGCGAAGTTGCGCCTGAGGGAAAATTGCGCCTGGGGGAAAATTGCACATGTGGGGAAAATAAGCATGGGGGGTGGCGTATGGGGAAATGTTACTCCCGCAACGTGGGTACGCTTTTCGCTAGTAAAGTATAAAAGGCAACGTTTCCTTACACTGATAAGATGGATATAGAAAGAATGGTATACAGTGATACCTCTCATAACAAGCGCTTCACATGAAGTATGTTCCACATAACAAGTCTAAATTTCCAAGGAATCCTGCTTCACATAACAAATCTGCTTCACATAATAAACCCCTTTGGTGGCTGATGGGCACTGGTGCTCCATTCAGAGGCTGTTTAAAAGGGCTGATGGCCAGCACTGCACCAACTTGGGGGCAGCTGCCTGGGGACACAAGAGGCAGCTACCCCTAACTGCCTCCAAGTGTCCCCACTGGCCACCTTGAACCTCCAGCAGCAGCCTAGGTAAGCCTCCCAGGAAAGTGTCTTTCATTATAGCCTCCTAACCATGTCTACCCAGATGTAAGCCTCATTGTGTTAAATGGGTCTTACTCCCAGGAAAGTGTCTTTGATTGCAGCCTCCTAACCATGTCTACTCAGAAGTAAGTCCCATTGTGTTAAAGTGTCTTTGATTGCAGCCTCCTAACCATGTCTACCCAGAAGTAAGCCCCATTTTGTTTAATGGGTCTTACTCCCAGGAAAGTGTCTTTAGGATTGCAGCCTAAGTAGACTTCAATTACAGTGTTTTATCATCATTTTTACATTCATATTTTTATATGAATATTTTTATAGTTGTGGAACCAATCGTCTGAGTTTCCATTATTTCCTATGGGAAAATCTGCTTTACATAACAAGCATGCTTCCGAAACGAATTAAACTTGTTACATGAGGCACCACTGTAAATAGCACAGTTCCTGATTGAAACAGTACCAAATTTTTGTAAAAATGAATCTAGGAGCTACTTCATGAAATCAGTCAACAAGCTCACAATTTACAGCCAGATTTACTGTCTTCTTGAGCTGACTATTGGCAGACAAGGATCAGTGTTTTCCAGGTAGACACATCCCCCCACATAGTGCATTTCCCCCATTGTGAAGTATTCAGTTGCAGTTTAGTCTGTAGGCTCAGAACAAACAGCCACTGCATTTTGATTAGGGAGTTAGCATTTCATTCACTTCTTTTCCATACACAGACTATCCCATTTCATCACAAAGATAAAATGATATGAATAAACACAAAATATATTACACTATATAAATATGGCTTTATTTGAAAATGTAAAGAGCAGAATATTTCATGCATCTTAAATGCTGCTTTCCCTTGTAACCAACTTATTTTTAGTAGTAAAACAAATTCAGTTCATATTCCATGAAAGATACCATTGCTGCATGAGTGTGTATGGAGGGAAGAGTGGCATTGCATTCTGCTGTAAGTTCTTGAAATATCTCATTCAGTTATTTCCTTCTAGAGGAAGTTTGCACATTGGTGATTACAGAAGCTTTTCCTGAAGACTCTGGCATATTTAAATGCATTGCTGAAAATGAATTTGGTGCAGTTGCATCCAGTGCACGTCTCTTTGTTTCCCAAGGTAATTTTCTTCTCCCTTATCCATACTCTTCTTCAAGACAGTTAAGGTTGGGAAATGTTCATCCTAGCAGTAAAAAATGTTTTTTCCAGACTGTCACTCTCTGTTACACTGAAATACATAAAATAACAGTATATGCCTCCCAATTCTGTGTTGCTAGTTAGCTAGGTAGCAGAGCACAGGATCAGAAGGGGTTGTAAAATACAAGCACCAAAGAAGCGGATTTAAATATAATAAAGCTTTCATCAAACAATTTGTCTGGTTTGAAACTGCTCTCTAAGTGGGTACTTGAAGATGGCACATGATGCTCTTGTACTGCTTAGTATCTACATTGAATGACTGCTTGGGAACCAAACACCTAAGCTTCACTCTTCTCAAAGGAAACTAAGTGCATTTCATTTGTAATTAAATACATGTAATTAATTAAAGGCCCAGCTATTCCAAGGCTCATGTGATTCACTGCCAATTGAGATATAAATCAAAACCAATTTGGTGCTATTTTAAAAACAGTGTCAGTCTTTTATGCTTATGTTTAAAATTATTAAGGGCCCAGTACCATGCAACTTTCTAATTCTGGTGCAAGCGCAATGCATAAATTAGGGATCAAACAAATGTTCTTGAGGAGGCCTCCGTGACTGCCCGTGCCATGGGATGCCCTTGGCTGTATCACTGCTGGAAAGTTGGATAGAATTGAGCCCTAAATTTATTAGGATTTTTTCCCCCTGTATCACTGGCTCTGATAATTGTTGGAATCCCCAGGATTCCCACTTTTAATCTATGACCAGGTTTCAGTTTCAAAATAAGTCCACATTACTGTTGTGTTCTGTTGTTAAGTTTCAATCAAACTATTGTTTCCTTTTAACTAAGAAGATATGGTGGGATTTTCCTGATGAGTAATGAGAAAGTGAGAGATTAACATTCTTATAGGTACAATAAAACTCATTAGAAATCAGTCCAAAACTTTCCAGTCCCAAACTGAAGAATGACATTAGGGGAGTGAGTCACTGCCTTTTGGTTTCATTTCTACTGGTGTCATTGATAACTCTGTTTTTCAGGAACTGAAGAGATTGAAGGTTTTAAAGCAACTCCCTCCCTGACTGAGATGCTAGCCACAGCGAACATCACCTCTGTACCAAACAGTCAATATGAGGCAATAAGCAGTGATGTGGGGAATAAATCTTTCAACCAGACTTCTGGCCAAGCAGATCAAACTGAACAGCCAAGTTCTTGGTGGCAGGATTATGAGGAGGAAAGCAAGGACTATTACAGCAACTATGAAAATCCTTCAGAAACTTCATATTCATGGTGAGCCAAAGCAAACAGCACTGAGATGGCTATGTCTCTTTTGTCCAATGTTGCCAGTTGCTTTTACAATTGCAAATACTAAACTGTTGTGTATTGCTTTCCAAATCCATGCATGTCAGTTACAGGTTTGTCTGTGTTCATATGCTAAATTCACAAGTAAATCAGCTATGCTCCCCGCTTAGGAAGCTTTATGTGACATAAAACACTAATCTCATGCTATGACAAGAGCAGAAATAATAATGCTTTTTAAAAGGCATAAAAATCACAGTTTTGCTGAAAACCAGAAGTGACTTTTTCACCTGTTGTAGTCGTTCTCCCCTGGCTAGCAACAGACCCCTGCAACAGGCTGGCCGTTTTCCTCAGTGTCACATATAAACATGGATTCGACATCTCCAATCCAGAAGAATGGACCCTGTCATAGTGGAGGAAAAGCGCTAGGAGATAGAATAGTAATTCTCCTCACCTCTGAAGTGGGGTGTCCAACATCCACAGATTCAAGTATCCGTCAGGCTTCCAGAATGAAACCCCAATGGATACAAGGGCATGTATCCACACACAGGAAAGCAATCCCGCACTCTTATTTTGCAAAGAACAACTCTCCCATTTTCTCTGTAAATCATAAGTCAAATTGAAAACCAAATTAATTATTTTTTTAAAAAATAACCTGTCACCTTTTCCCTCAAACTTGCCATATGTTCCAAACTTCTTCCCACTTTGGAATGGGCACAGCCCATTGGAGCCCAATGAGATAGGATTTTAGATTGGGGAGAGTTGCCCACTGTGACTCCTATGAAAAGTTATGACCAAAAGACTAACAAACAAAAATATGTATAGAGCTTTACAGAAAGTGAAAGTGCCCCACATCGCAGCTTTATACATGAGTAGGCAAACATGCCATAGTCTTCTGGAAAGGGAAGGCTGAGAGGAAGGACAACAGAATCATCCTGATCTAATGAATGCAGCTCCACAAAGTACCCCAGAATGAAGCCCTGATCTCTGTGGGAAGCAGGAGTCTTTTTGAGGGGGTACTCACCGGTACTGGGTACTGGCACTTATCTCATTGGAAAGGGCGGGCTGAGAGGAATACTCTGAGAGGAATTCTTTGTCCTGATACAAGAATGCAAAGAATGCAGCCCCTACCAGTTATCCCAGAAGGAAGTCCCTTCTCCAATGTTCCATATGCATAGAACTCTACTGAAAGAGAAACTGCACATCCGTGTTTACTTGCAAGTAAGCAAGTGTTACTTGGCTGGTGTGGAAGGTCATTCCAGGGATTCCAAGGCTTCCAGAATGGTCCTGATCCTATATACTTGGAGCTCAGCGTATGCGCCATAATTCAATAATATACAGCAGAATGCAATGAAACAAACCACTTTGAAATATCTTTATTCTTCCAAAATGTATGACTAAAAAACCAGTGGGTGCAGGTTAATGGTACATAGTTATGCCTACCATCCAGGTTGTTGCCCTGCCCACTGCATGGGAGTATGTGCTGGCTTCCCACACAGGGTGATGCCAATCCTAGTGATGCCACTGGCCCCATAAGATTTTTTATGCAATGGAACAGTAAGCAACCATACCCAAACTCAGATCTGCATTTGTGGGGATGAGTACTAAGTCAGTGGGGTCTTGACTTGAATATTTTTCAGTCTTCCATGTGTGCGAGTTACAAGTTGCCAAATCAGTGAAATTTTTTTTGAGACTTTTTTGAGCATTTTTGAGACTTGAGTCCAAGTCACTTGATTTTGAGTTAGCAACCTTGCATCCTGGAAGATATATACGCAGTTAGTCTTTCCTTGCAGCTGATTCCATGAACTGATTTTTAAAAAAATCTAAAATCCATATCAGTTTACAAAATTGTCTTTGAATAGGTTGCATCTGAGTGGATAAGACTTGGACCGAAGGGATCAGTTCAAGAATCCCTTTTAAAAAATGACTTGGTTGTGGGATGGTAAAAGTTGTGGGATAGTTGTTGAACATATTTCTAATAGACGTCCTAAAAGTGCTGGCTGCAATAGATGTTAGAACTTAAAGTGAAGGTTTAGATTAGCTGATTTATTTCTGACTAGATTATATATAGATGAGCAATTTTTTATTTCATATGTGTTGGATACCTTAAAAGTGCTATAGGCCAGAGGTGAGTCTGGAAGATTATGTAGAGAGGAACAGTCTCCTGTTGGTAGGGCTGAATGCATTACCGGGGTTGGCACAATTTTTTTTTCTGAGGTAGGCAGATATGTGCAAACTTCAATTCTTCTTCAAACTGCTTATCCACTTCTGTGTTAAATGAGGAGTAAGAAACCAGGAGTCAACTTCAGCCATATTTCTTTCCTTGCCTTTTTGTTCATTTAGCCATTGTAGAAACAAAACTGTTCTTTGATGCCTGGCTGTCTAAAAAGTTAGCCAAGCTGAAGTTGGCATATCAAAGGAGAGAATGTGATTTTGCATTCTTCCAACATTTTAAGAAGTTGATGATGATTGGTACTACAACTTCCTCCTGCGCCCCCCAGTTTCACTTTTGAGTAAAGAGGTTTTGGTTTTCAGTTAGGGCCAATTTCCTTTTCATAATTGCTTTCTTTGGGAGGAATTTATGTTAATTGTTTTCCAATCAACACTTGCCATGTGGACTGAGGGTCCCAAGCTTTAGTATGCTGAGCTTGGTTTTAGAGTTTGATTCAGTTTCAGACCTCATGTCTGGGAAATTGCAGACAAAAAACCAAAGGGGTAGGCATTTAAAGGTTTGTGTATTTAGAAATAAAGGGGTTTCTTTTTCCTTTTTTGTGCAACTTCAGATGGATTTAAACAATATTGCTTGAATTCCTTTTTAATTAACTTGGGAGACGCATTGGATTTTCTTTGTGAAGAGTTGAATACAGGAGTAAATTATTGTGAAGTTGTTTCTTCATTTTTCCAATCAGTCTCTTATGGAAGAAATTGCAGAGAATATTTCAGTTCATATCCAACTTGCCAGTCCTAGAAGTTGGCTTCCAGGGATCAGGCTGACTATTGTTTGGCCATTTAGCTAATATACAGTGCAATTCTGTCAGTGTCTACTCAGAAGTAAGTTCCATTGAGTTCAATGAGCTTACTCCCAGGAAAGTGCTCTTAGGATTGCAGCCATACTTAAAAAAGAAGATGCACTTTTTTAAAGCATAAAGTGTGGCCTAGGCTAGCAGAGATTCAGAGATAAGTCTTGTAGCTTAGCAAAGATTTAGCTTAGTTTCTAGCTTTGTAACTTTCCTATACATGCAGGCCTGACAGCCCCAAAATTGAATTTTTCGTAGTTGTTAATGGGTTCCTTTAACCGCCAACAGATTGTGATATCACCCTTAAACTTTAGCATTTCTTTCATCTAGTAATAAATCCAGTTTCTAACATTTCAGGATGCCACCACAATCTAGGTACCTGGAAAGGAGAAACACGCCAAGGATTCAGAGTTTGAGTAGATCAGAACTATCAGTACTATTGATGGACTTTGCCAGGACCATTCAAATGCTGGGTGACCATATGTCATAACTGTAAAAGATTCCTCCCCCCCAAAAAAATGTAGGACATCCAAGAAAAATGTAGGACATGACAAAATAAAAACTAAAAACACTCACAGGCATCTCCCACTCATTGGATGGGTTAGGGACTGGAACACATTCCAAAAATAAAAACAACTGAAAAGAACGGTCTTTTTCAGCATCCAAAAGCAAAATGACCATCAAAAAACATAAATATCACTTGCAAAAGCCTAAATAACACATTTATTAACACAGCCAAGATAAATAAAAATTACAGTTAAATGGAACAAAGTGTGTGGGCAATGAATATCTTGTGAATTTGAATGATGGTTATTTACTAAAGGAAGTCATAAGGAAATGTCAAAAACACTTTGATCACCATGTCACAAGCAAATCTACATAAGGAAAGACAATTTTAGCCTTTAGACCAGCAAGAGAGAGTTTGAAAGAGTGGAGCATGTGTTGAAGGAATGAATTCTCAGAATAATTGAAGGTGTTGAAAAAGAGGAACAGTCAGAAAGTGGGGGATTCCTGTATATTGCTTTGATGTGGTTAATTGAAACACTATATGACTTTTTAAATTTAAAACTATTACATCTAATTGATTGCAAGGCTACATGCTGTCTGCTCACAAGGAAAAGGAGGGCAAGGAAGATTTTTTTCCCCAGGACACAAGGCCCAAAAGAGAACATGTCCTGGAAAAAGAGGACATCAGGCCTGCCTCCTTCAGATGTTGCCTGATGGAGCTGAGGCTGGAGATCCTTGATGAATGAGACTAGGGATGTTGGAACAAAAGGAGCTCCTGGAGCAGGGCTAGGCTGGCAAGGCTGAAATCGGATCTCCTGGCTGGAATGGAAGAGCCTCTGCTCTGCTTCACAAACAGAGTCCCTTGGCTGGGGTCTGGATGGTTGAAGAGGAGAAGGCTGCTGAAACTGGGGGGCTCCTTCACACTCTGTGCTTGCCTTGGATCTTTGTCACCCTTTCTGCAGCCAGCCCTAGCAGGAGTCAAGATCACCCTTTGAATCACCTCCTCTGCAGAGTAAGTACCAATAGCATCTCTCCTAGCTGTTGTAGCAAGCCCTGTATTGGGGAAGAAGTGCTGCTGGGTGGAAGCTCTCACTAGAAGCAGATCAAGTGTAGTGTGGTAATAGCATCATCATCATCATCATGTGCTAGGAAAGTCGGTGGGAATTCATGCACCATAAGGTGTATCCAATGCTTGGTGGTCATAGGTCCTATTTTTCCAGGACATGTCCTCTTTTTACCCTTGCATCCTGGAAAAAAGTCCTCATTGTCCTCCTTTTCCTTGTGAGCAGGCAGCAAGGAGCCTTCTTGTAATAAATTATGTCATAAATTATATGTAATAGTTTTAAATTCAATGATAAGTAATCTAGTGGTTAAATTAAGAATATGAAAGCAAATATGTGAGTTGTTCTTTGGCTTTGATTTTGACATGTCCTACATTTTTGTTAGGTGTCCTGCATTTCAAGGGTGCCTTGTCCTCTTCTGACTTATACTTCTGGTCACTCTGGTCTGGTATTGCAGGGTTGCAAGAGTCTCTGATCTCTGGAGGGGGGCAAGAGGGGAATATAAATATTGATTGATTGAATTATAGTGAGTCTCCTTACTCAGATCATTTTTTGTCCTGCAAAAGTCGTAGAGGTGATTTTCTACCACCCTGCAGCCTTCAGGAAAGTGTCATTCCCTTGTAATGCATTCTGAGCAACGCTCTTTAAGGGGGGAGTTTCTTTACTATTAGATCCCCCTCCATCTTAGTGGATATTAATAGTAGGGCTTGCTTCCTGTTTTTATTATGAAATATTTTCTATTTTTTATTCTATTAAGAAATATTTTTCTATAATTTTCCTTCCTATTTTTATTAAGAAATGAAACTACAAACACAATGTACACAACACATATATACAGTTGTGCATCCCACCACTTTCAGGATACCAGCATGTATATACATTTTAGATCTCCTTTTCTGTTGTTTTTTTCCTGGTATCATCACTCTGTACATTTACATATCCACTTTCCTTCCAGAAAAACAGAGTTGTCATTTGGGTTTTTTTACCCCCTTTTACAAAAAACTGTGCCACATTCCTAAGTTGATCCTTACTTGGTCTGCAGGATGCAATCTATTGCATGCTTTCTTAGTGAGGAGTAAATCCTGAGTCTGCTCTACTTTCTCTAGCTGTAGTAGATGAGGATGGGGTTTAGGCAGCAGGACTGACTTTTATTTTGACACCTTATGCAGGGTAGGTGGACAAGTGAGTACATCAGATGTCATGATTTGGCAGCAGATAAAAGTCCTGGGTCTTATTAATACTAAGCGGAGAGCTGCTACTATGATGGTAGGGGGTGTGTAAGTGAATGGCTGGCTTGTCCCCAATGCGTTGGTTCCAAAGCCTCAGGTGATTCTGTCTCTGGGCTGGAGGTAAGGAAGACCCTTTCAGTTTCCCCCTTTCCCTTTCCCCAGAAGGAAGCTTCCCCCCTTTTTAGTGCCCTACAACTTGGAGGAAGTTTTGTGAAGTGAATGAATGAGTAGCAGGAGAGGAACTGATGGAAGTTGGGGTCCTTTGTGTAATACAAGCGCAGACCGATCCTCTAAAAAGTTGGCTGCTCTTATGGCAAGATCCCTCCAACTCAGTTTACTACAACTTTACTACTAGTCGTACACCACCAGTTTACTACTTAGATTCAACCCCCAGGAAACTTTTCTTTCTGTCTTCCCTGTGATGAGTATTAATAGAAACAAGTGCTCTGCAGAGTCTAAAGATATGGGGATCTCATTATTTGGGGTGGATGTTTTGGGGTGGACCTCTTGACCTCATTTAGGTGGTGGTGTTTTGGAGGGTAGGGATGAGATCCTAGCCTGCTTTCCACACGATCCAAGTTCAGGTATACAATATCCTTGTTTTTACACTCCTTGGCTGGTTTCACTATCCCTAGAAACTTCTTATCTATGGGTGGTTAATCTGTAACTCTCATTGAAAAATGTTGAGGGGGGGAAGAGGAGGCTCTTAAATTCCACTTTCCAAAAGCAACTCCTAATTTGATCTTTCTGGAGAATGTGTGATCTCATGGAATGCACTTGAGGTGCTTCTGTGAAGGGTATACAACATATACTGTGCTTTGCACATTATATAGAATAGCAAAACAGCTGGAAGGGAAAGCAGGTGGTGGGATGATTCTGAGTGGAGTGTAAAAAGGATTAACCACTCTCTTCTCTTTTTGCTCCTCTACTTTAAAAATGCTCCCCTTCTTTAAAAAATGTTTTGAGTAATGTATAGATTTAAAATTACCTGAAGCCAAAGTACCATAATTTAAAAATTTTTCTATGGGGGCTGCTCATTTAAGTCTTATGTACTTTGATCAAGTAACTTGCCAGAATAGTGCCTAATGGCTAACGTTATATACATTTTTGCACACTGGCCAACTGGCTTTAGAGGAACTAATTGGAACTAACAAGCTTTAAACATGTTTCCCCTTCTATTATTTGTTACACACTCAGTACTTGAATATAAATCTCTGCAGATTTGCTGGGAAAGCAAGTTCAGAGAAAGCTAAACTTGTATGTCCCCTTGAATTCAGTGCACTTAAGGGTCACACTAGATGTGATTTAGCTCTGTGAGGTTTTTTTTAATGCAATGAGCAGCTGTGGGGGAAACTGATCCAGACTCACACTGTGAGGAAGGACATCTTTAATTGCAGTCCTTCAGCTCTCCTGCCCCTCAGCTGCTATTTGACTTGGAAAGTAAGTGCCCATTTGCACTAATGAATGATAAACTTGATTTAATTTCTCTGGATTAAATCTTGTATCCGTAGTAGCATAAAGAGATTATTTGTTTGAAAGGTTAATGGTGAGGGACCATGCTGTGCTAATACTGTACTGTATTCTAAGATATGTGGTTTATTAATACAGTGAAATGCAAGTGTGGAAATACTGGTCATCTCAAATACTGGTGGTTAGCCTGCAACATTTTTTTTTAATATCATGAGGCAAGAGGTCTGATCTACAAAAGCCTAAGCATGTGCCTTGCAATGCATAGGAGATTGAGTTCCTTGCCAGGTGTTTCCAAAGTACTCCTGCACTCCTTTAGTGCCACACAAAATTCAAAGCTCTGGAAAAATAAATGGGATTCAATTAGGGAAATTTATGCTATCCGATGATGACTTCCAATGTTGTACATGCAATTACAGTTGTTTTCAAAACTAAAGTCTTGCACTGTAGGAAGTGTCTAGTAGTGGTAATAAAGGCTACTATATTTCATGCTGAATGCTGTATTAATTTTATAGGCAGTTATACATCAGCAGTACTTATAAGAATTTTTCAGCAAAAGTTGAACACTGTTGAGTGCAGTGAGGGGAAATTTTTTAGTATAGCATATGCCAAACTGACTTACAACATGTACATATGTACACTTTTTCTGTATGTATGTTACAGTAAAATTACATATGCAAGTGAATAGTTGCATTCAGTTTTAAACAGTCAACGTTTGCTGACTACTCTCTGAAGTTCTGAGCAGTCACAAAATTAAGTGAGAGGAAAACGTCTAATAAATATTTAAAAGGGAGAAGAAAAGATTGATATTTTCTCAGGGGCACATTAGGTGCAGAATCCTATCTCTAGCAAAATTAGGACTTCATTAACCACTGATTCCATCCCACTCTTTTGAATCTATGTAATCTTTGCTAGTTTTTTTGGCATGCCATTTATTTTTTTATTTGTATTGTTTTCCTAAAGGGATTATCATCATCAAGACGGCCACTCTTTGCTGAGGCAGGGCTTCTGTTCCATCCAGGAACCTAGCCAAGAGAGGCCACAAAACTCTTTTCAACCACCATCCCAAAGCCCACTTTCACCTTCTAAAACACAGGACAGTTGTGAAACCTTCCCCATGAGTGTCAGTAATCTCCCATCTGTTTCCTCTATGTATCAACCAAGCATGTTTAACTATGAACGTCCAAAACACTTTATCCAGTCTCAAAATACATATCAAGGGAAACCGCAGCCTCCTGGACCAGAAACCTCCTCTACGCTTCCAAGCAGGCAAACCAAACAGTCCTCCATTCTAATCCAGCCTTGTAACCCTAGTGAGAAGAAATTTTCTTCCTCTTCATCGCTGAGCTCGCCAATCTCGCTATCCTCGCCTTCATATAGCGCTTCATTTCCCGTAACACCTGCATCTGCACAGTCTCCTGCTAGCTCATCATCTGGGCAGAGGATTTCATCCATGCATAATCAGTCCCCTGCAGCATTCCTTTGCTCCGTGTTGCCTTCCCATTTTGAGTGTAGTAGCCAAGGGCCTTCCTCAGTGGAGTCAAAGTAAGTATGTTCTTTCCCTTGCTTTGAATTCTGCCAGCGTTGTTCAAGCTGTCTTTGTCTCCTGTCTACTGTACATAACATAAGCATTGATGATAGACATGGCAAGTGGGAAGGGAGACCAAGAATGGAAGATTTCCTAAATGTCCTTCTTTTGGCAAACGTACGTTTTGTTTTCTAAATGCTAGGAGATGAGAGGTGAGAAACATGGGATGTTCCAAAGCCCTAGTATAAGAAAAGGCAAGTGAGGTTTAAAAATAAAAACGAGTGCAAGATGTCCCTCCCTTGAGATGGATACTTAAATCAGATCTTCAACTGTATCATCTATGGACATCTTTCAACCCAGTCTTATATCTGATGGCTTGTTATTACAGTAGTTTTAAACCTTTTCATCTCATGGCACATTGAAAAAGTGCTAGAATTGTCAAAGCACCACAGTGGTGGAGGAGGACTCACATCCTCCAATGGCTGTACTGATATATAACTCTCTTCCAAACCTCTGCAACAACATGCATGCTGGTCGCAGCACACGAATTTGCCATAGTGTAGTGGTTAAAAATCATGGTGTAATGGGATGTAAATTGAAGCAATCTAGTTGATTGTCCTGAAAGCTGTTTGTGTCAAAGGTTCCTTTAACGAGAGGAGGAATAGTTATCTCTTAAACCAAATTGTCATTGTTGCATCTTTCCAGTTTTTGATGCGAACTGTGGCAGTACAGTGTATTAAAAAAAAAAAACAAATTACTTTGGTTTTATTTCCAGTTCTACAACCAGACACTAAGCAATTGACATAGAACTGGCGGTATCACTTGAGTGCATTCCAGGCCTCAATAGAAAATATTTGGTGGCTTCAAAGGGAGCAAAACCTTGCTGTCCTCAAGTACACGTGCTTATATTCTCTGAATGCTTAGAACTGGAGAATATGTAACAGGAGCCATATGGTAGACAAAAGAAGGAATTTCCTTCCCCTTTTGATGAATTGTTTAATGAAGGACAACTTGAAAACTGAGCCAGGCAATAATGGAATCGGTATTTATTCCCAGCCATATGAACTACTTCTTCCCTGGTCCTTCACCAACTGCATCAAATTCTAACATTTTTCCCAGCATACATAAAAAGTGAGCCATTCACTGTATAATATGTGAAGGAAGGGCAAAAAGGATGAGGAAGAATATTAGGTGGTGATAACAGCAGCATTGAAACTCAGGTAACCCAAACAATTGAACTCTAGGAACAATGTGCCAGAAATTTTAGAGAATAGTATTTTAGATGCCCTTGGGGTAATTACTATAAGACAGTTTAAAATACCTTGCATTTTTCCTTTATTTTTATCCTCACATAATTTCTGAACACTACAATTTAATTAAATGGCCTCAATAGCTTGTGCAATAGAATTGTTTTTCATCTGGAAGAAGGAGCATAAGACTGAATTATGCAAAAAAAAGTGTGGATTGTAGTTCTATACACTTAACCTGGAAGTAAAGCTTATTGAACTTGGGGAGACACGCCTTTGAGTAGGAGTGCAGGTTGGAGTTCAGTCCTATGCACATTTGCTTAGAGGTAAGTCCCATTAAGGTCAATGAATGATAAGAGATAAATTTGTACAAGATTGCAGTCTTGGAGTAACATTCAAATATACCACGTTGAGGAATAATTCCCAATTCATATATTCTGTCGTCAGCATTCATTGTACAATATAAAAAGAGCATGAAAAGATTATTGGGCATGTCTGAATGCTGCTGGCGAGGTGTGAACTAAAAATACTATCTTTTTAGGGGCCTGAAGATGAATTTTTGAGAACAAAAAATCTTTCAGTCATTCGTTTTGTAATTAGGAGCAGCCTTTCAAATAAATTGAATGAAATTCAATTTTGGACATGGCAGACTTTTTGTTGCCCTAGGAAATGTGAATTGGGGGCAAGTATTGTCTGTTTGCAGTTCTCTTCTCTAAAGAATAATCATAGGAATTAAAAAGTGAGGAGGTGGAATGTTTTAACCTACAGAGGGAAATAAAGAAATATGTATTTCTTTATATGTCTGATGGAAGAAAACACAGAATGGCTGGACAGGAAAAATGTTGTACAGTTCAGTGTTTTATTTAAGGCTCTCTTCCAACCCTTGAAAGTAAAGAATTTAAGTAGATGCTATATTGTTCTATCCATGGCAATGCAGTAGATTCCATGGGGAGTTCTTTATGATGGCACTGGTATTGTCCTCTTAGTGCACAAAACCTGGGCAAAAAAATGTCATGTAATAACCTTCACATTGTGTCTTGCATTCAACTTCAGATAATTTCCAATGTTGAGTTTTCTCTCCTTTTCCTTAAACTAGTAGTTACTCAAAGCCTATGTACAAGAAGCAAGCCAGCAACACTAGACAAGCACAGAAGACTTCTGACAGGGAGATACAAGGGACAAAAGACGCTCTCATCCAAGATCTGGAAAGGAAACTACGGTGCAAAGACAATCTTCTCCATAATGGCAACCAAGTAAGAGATGAATATAGAACATAACCAGCATAAGGGAGACAGCAATCGAGGGTGCAATCCTAACCAATTTGTGACAGCACAGTTCATCTATCTCCCCATTCCCATCGTGGCATGGGGAAGCTGGTGAAGGTCTGTGCTGTGTCTCCAGGTTGTGTTCCAGGCTACTTGTGGTAGCCTAACCAGGGGTAGGCTGTGAATAATCAGCCTAAATTTATTCTCCAGCAAATTTATTCTCCTGACTGATGAGAGAATATGTCTGAATACCAAGCAATCACTTCAGGACTGGAATGGGATTTTTTTTTTTTTTTGAAAACCTGTTCTCCAGAGCAATTCAGGTCTGTCAAGAACTGGTGTATCAAAGTTGTTAAGGGCCACTATGGCTCCACTAAGGCTCCAACTTTCCAGCTTTAATGTAGCCACAATGCATCAAAGTGGTAAGAGAACATGTGTTCCCCTACCTAAATAAGGCCCCAGTGGCTGCCTTTCCATCACAGGATGCAATGTACATACCCAGTAGCACAACTGCACCAGTCCTGGAAAATTGGATAGTAACTATAACTAATGTTATAGTTAATGTTATAGATAGGATTGTAACTATAACTAATGTTATAGTTACTATTTGAGTGCATTTAGAGCAGGCAAACCCTGGCCCAGGGGCCAGATGTGGACCATGGCAAGCCTTCATGTGGCCCGTGGCAAGACTCCAGATCTGGCCACAGGAAGCATTGTAATCATCTGGATCCGTCTCTAAAACACTATTACATTTAAATTTATATAAAATTTATATGAAATATAAATCATTTTTCTGGTCCCCAACACAGTGTCAGAGATTATGTGGCCCCTCCTGCAAATTGTTTCAACACTGCTCCTCTTGAGACACCAGTGAGTCCTTTCTTATCCTGCATCATTCCTGGGTGTAAATCCTGTTACTTGTAGGTGATGACAAAATTTGTGATCTTAGATACATTCAAGATGTGATGATCTAAGAAGGGATGAATACAATCAGGTGATCAGGAACTTCACATGTATTTCTATCAAGTATTTCACATGATAGGATAGGGAACTACAGGTGGGACCTAGGTATCCAGGATCTGTTTTTGGATCTCTCTTCCCCCATCCCCATGTGACTACTGAAAACTGTGTATATGCAAATCCATGGTTTTTTACTCCTTAAACCCTCTGAAGGGGACAGGAGCTATACACATGATCTTTGTGAGCTTCAGAAAGACTGAAAAGTTAAAAGTAAGCTACTTCCAGTTTCCCCTCTAACTGGGAGTGATTGTTTTTAATACCTTATTTTAATGCCTCTGGGACTTCCCTGGGCCTGAAAATGCCTTATAAATCATTTTAAAACATACTTTTGGTTTCCATCTGGACAATGGAAGTTGCTTTTTTTGGCCATTTTGAGGCCCGTAGAGGTCATGGATGAACTCCAACACTGTGGGCTTCATAAATCCCTCTGCTCCTTTTTGGAGAGTGTACTCACTACAAAAGGACAGAGGTCTGTTCCTGAAAAAGACAATTCTGTGTTAAGTTGTGTCCTCCCCCATTGCTGTATACTCTCCAGTGTCTAATTAAACATACTGCAGGTATGGCTGGGAAGAACTCTTGCCTGGAGCACTGCTGCTGCCAGTCAAACTAGGCAGGGTTGAGTGAAAAGGCCAGTCACCTAACCTGGTGCAAGTCAGCTTAATATAGTTGCTGGCTTTTTTAAAAAAAGAGTATGTGATCTTGAAAGGTGTTCATTTGAATGTTCTTGGAAATGTTTAATTGCTAGCCTCTTGATGGGGTGTTCTGAAGGGTTGATTTATACAGTCAGGTCAACTACAGTAAAAGGTTTTCATCAGCTGTGCCACCAGAATGCCAGTGGAGGATTCTGAATTTTAATGCTTTTCTGTTGTCTAGATCAGGGGCCTCCAAAGGTTTTGGCAAGAGGGTGACATAATCTCTCTGACACTGTGTTGTGGGCTGGAAAACTAATTTACATTTCAAATTTGAATAAATTTGCATAATTTACATATAAGACTATATTGGAGTGGATTATAAGGCTTGCCCAAAGGCCAGATAGAGGGGTCTAGTCAGGGGCCATATTGAGGCTTACCGAGGGGACCCCTTGTCTAGATACCTCTCTTTGGGCAGAAAAGTGTTTATTTTGATGCTGTGCTGCCATCTTCCTATCTGTTGAAATGGTACTCTTCAGTAAATTCTTATTACTAGATTTCACTGATTGAATATATTATTACCCCAGACAGTCATAAATAAAGAGCCGGACACAAGTGCTGGATTGAGGGCCACTTTTATTAACTATTTAACATCTTAGAAATAAACAGGGACTGCTCTAAAATAGCCGTGCGGTCTAAGGGGATGCGGCTCTCCGCATATTTCCCCATCCAAATGTTAAAGGTCGTAAAGGGCGTTCCCAGCCTGGCTCAGGGCATTTCTTGAACAGAGTTCAAGGATGCCCGTCTTTGCCAACCCGAAGGTCAAGGTAGCCAGACGCGCAGCCGCCGGCTGTCCGGCTAGACACTGCGCCTAGGTTTCCCATCCAGGTCAGGGGGTTTGTCAGACTTACCCCTGGAGTCGGAAGAGCATCTCAGGGAGCTTCCTCACCCCTAAACCCTTGCTACCTAAGGCTGCACACCGAGGCCTGTCCTGCCTACTACCGCACGACTCCTGCCAAAAATGACCGGGTTTTAAAGCCAATTAAAGTTAACCCTCTCCCTCGTACAGCTCAGAGTAGGCGAAAAAGAATGCCACCAATGGCCAATCAGGTGGCATTCAAAAAATTCCTACCCGGCCCCGAAGCAACCAGCTAATCTTAAGTTGTACCAAGGGAGGGAGGGTGGGGACGCTTGCCAGAGCCCGACTAACCATCCCCAGGCAAACCCACCTGGGAAAAGTCTGGCTCCGCCCCCTCCAGCCCTCTAGCAGCCAATGGCTGCATTGCTTTGCAATTCTGCCCGGCGCTGCAATGACTGCAGAGGGGCAAAGGGAGCCCGCGCTGGAGGTGCGCAGGCTCCATTCCTGAAATTCATGAAGCTAAATGTTTAGAATCCTGGGTTTAAGTCTCCCCCTTTGTAGCAAGCAATTAAATATGTATAGAAGCTAAATCCCAAGGAATCAGGCTATATATGCAGAAAGGATCATCCAAGCTCACTCCCCATCATGGGAGGGGTTTTTGTCTTTCTGTTGAAACAAGTGGTTGAGAAGGAGTGTAAGACACATAAATTGGAAAATAAATGGGACCAAGTGACTTGATTTTCATTCACTAAGATGGACGTACATCAGACCATCATGTTGAAATGCTGCTTTATCTCTTTCTGTCCTCCATACTGATTCATGCAGATTTGTTTATACGCAACTCAAAAATCCTAATTTTGCAGCCATTGACTATAGACTTCTACAGTTGTTTACATTACCCACAACATACCGTAATTAAGAACAAAATTGCACTAATACATTTCCTGTACTGATGCTGACTAAAAAAATCAAGCTCAGCAGGACCTAAATGCATTTCAGTAAATTTTTTTTTCTCTTTACCCTGTTCAAAGCGTTTAAGCTACGAAGAGCGTATGGCACGCAGGTTACTTGGACCAGAAAACGCTGCATCTGTATTTGAACCACAGAGTGAAGAAAGCACACAAGATATGCAAGTAAGCTTTAAAAAAGTTTTCAGCTGGAAACATGGTTGGTGTTGCATTTTGCAATCCTCTATTCAGCAGTTATTTTTCTTTAAAAAAAGTGATGATTGGGATTTTATGAAGAGTAATCTTGTTCTTCAGTCAGTTATATGACCAAGCAGAGGATTTCTGAATGGTGTAGTCAGTGTTTATCAAACTTACAGAGAGATTTAGGCTACAATCCAGAGCATCTATGGGACCTTTTACATTGACATAGTTATGGTGCCACCTATGGGAAATGCATAGAGCAATCCACAGTAATTACCTCTTATTTCTTCCCGTAGTTACTCTGGATTGTAGGATAACTCTCTCCCTAAGTCTCCCTAAGAGGAGGAGCTGGGGTGGTGACATGATTCTTTGGATTACGCCCCTATAGGCGGAGTGGGGAGGCAAAAAATTCCCCCATTTCCCTAAAACTGAGCAATCATATCATTGCTCTGCTGCTTTTCTTTCTTTCCCTAACCCTAAAAGTGACAGGTGGACCTTTACATGAACAGGGGAGTCATAACCCGACCCCCCCCCCCATTTGAGTGTGCTAGCTAGTCAGTGCTTAATACTGCATAAAATATGTAATAAAGGGAATGCAACAGATAATGATTAAAATAAAGAAAATATTGGAATGAAAAGGAAAATGTGACTGTGTTCACTATGGAAGACTGAGATCCTCCATCCTCTGCCCGCAATAACCTCCTCTTTCTACCTAACCTCTAATGCAGTGATTTTCAACCTTTTTCATCTCATGGTATACTAACAAGGCACTGAAATTGTCAAGGCACACCATCAATTGTTTTTATAACTGACAAGGCACATACTACTATTGAATGCCAGAAAAAATTAAAAATTGGAGATGAAAGATAAGATAAATTTATTGTCATTGTACTCAAACTTAGATTAATGAATAAATGGGCTTAAATTTCTATGATTTCTGCAAGTACCAACACACAGAAAAGTAATAAAGCAAGCAATTAAATGGATTTCCATTCGCCTACTGCACCATTACAACTCCAGTCATGTTTGGTCAAATGGGTCAGAGGATCTAAGGGGACCAGAGGCTGGTTGTGAGCCAGTTAGAAGCTTGTTACAGGTTGCATCTAGGCCCCGGGCCAGGGTTTGGAGACACTTGTTTTATTGCACAGTTTAGATTGGTGCTTTTGATGTTTGGGGAAGCATAGTGATTAATACTTAATACTGTAGTAATACTTGTAAAGATTGAATGTGGCTCAATATTGGCAGTTTGCCTAATATATGTACAGTATCTTTATTCCGTCCTCACAGAGGCTCTACTTGGAGATGCCAGAGACTGAAACTTTGCCATTTCTCATTTAATGCTAGAGTATCTTCTAAAGTATTACTAATATCCAGTTGGCATATAGCAAAATCTAAGAAAAGTCTTACTTGAAAGAATCTGTTAGATTACATTTGCAAGACTTTTCTGATGTACCAGTTTTTAGACTACAGCTCTGGGACCCAGCCTTTGCAACCAGCAGGCGTGAAGAACATGACACAAGTGCTTATATCGTCCTGGGACGGGTATACAAATACCTAGAACTGTCAGTGTTGCACTTCCTATATTTAACTGTCCTTGTTGCTAAAATAGTACAAATACTATTGCTAAAATAGTACAAATAACATCACCACTGTGCCTGGTTTATATCTTGTCCTGAATTCAATTACATCTGTTATTCAAAACGCTAAAATAAAATGGGTCTTATTAGTTTAAAAATAAATCCCAATTGCCATAATTGATAGGATATTGTTTTAAAAGTTGTTGCAAACTGTCACTGACTTTACTGTTGTGATCTAACAAGGAAACTATTTTCCAGCTTAAGATGTGCTGATTGCCATTGGTTCCCTTTTGTGAGTGTGCACAACACTGCTCTTGCCAATCCTTCTATTCCTGTTAGTGATGTCTTCTATTCCTGTTCAGCTGAAGGACACTGTGTCCCTAGCTCTCATTTCAGATATTCCATGGGAGGATAAGCCCCCTTCCTCTAACAAAGGCTTACGTGTGTCAGAATACATAGGAAAGAATTGCATCATTCCCTTCGTCACATGCCTCTTGGTGGCATTTATTGCTATAGATAATGGTACAGCAGATGAAAACGTAGGCATTACCCTATGGGATTAGCATACTTCTATTACATAGGAACATATTGTGATAAATTGGCAGCTTGCTTTGAAACCATTTAAGCTGCTGGTGTTCAGCTTAGGCTTGGTCATCACTTGATAAACAGTTGCAGCTTATGTTTTTTCTTCTCAGCAGAACCTGGAAAGCACACGGCTGCAAGTTCCTGTAGGACAAGTCAGGTAAGTACTTCATGTAGCTTTAGCTTTGGGACGTATTATAGTGTTGTGGGAATTTTATCTGGTCTGCAATCTATGTTTGTATGATATGCTGCATATGGTGTAGTTGGCTAAATTAAATTCTAACTACAGCTAAATTTAGTGAGTGGCTAGCGATCGGCTAGCATACTGAATGATAGAGAGGGGATATGAGTTTTGGGAGAGAAACACTTCATAACTTATGCAGCTTCATTTGAATCTCTGGTAAATGTTTGTTTCACATGGTGTAGCATGAATCAGTGTAATGGGAAACTATATTGTATGATAACTTGGATGTCTGTTTATGTGCAGCAAGGCCCGAGATGGTGATATTTGTTATGTGAAATATGCATGAGTTATCTTTATCTCACAACAGCCTGGTTGGTATGTTGTTCTAGTTCAGGGGTCTCCAAACCCAGGCCCCGGGGCTAGATAAGGTTCTCAGCAAGCCTCAACGTGACCCCCAGCAAGACCCATCTGGCCCTTGGGCAAGCCTTGTTATCTGCTCCAATACATTCTTACAGTAAATATATGTAAGTTTATTCAAATTTGAAATGTAAATTTGTTTTTTGGTCCCTGGCACAGTGTCAGAGATGATGTGGCCCTCCTGCCAAAACGTTTAGAGACCCTTGTTCTAGTTTATCTACAAAATCAACTAGAAAAAAAATTACCTAGACTAGTGAGGATAATTAGATAATCATTCATTGAACCAATGGTGTAAGAGAGGGAACAGGAATTATAGAAATATTTTATTGTCCTTAATTTATAAGCATGTATTTGTAGGAGCAGACCAACCTCAAGAGGAGAGAGGACTGAGCATGACTCCATACAGGAGAAGTTTTTTCAGCCACGCTTCTTGCAAGTGCCTGAAGACATAACAGTTGAAGAAGGACGATTCTGCAGAATTGACTTCAAAGTAATGCTTCATTCATTCTAAGCTATTTAAATATAGTAGAAAGCAATATTGGTTCATCATCAACCCCCCCTCCCCCCCCCCCCCCGCTATCAGTGTGCACATCATTGTTATGGCTTTCTATAGATAGGACTGTGAGGTCAACTGGTAACCTGATTCTTAATGCCCAAAATATCTCTTGGTATCTGCTCTAGTACAAAGACCTCATTCACTTAAACTTTTGGTCATGTATCAAAAGATGATGGGTGGCTGCAATGTATAATGCAATGTTTGATTGCTCACGTCCTATTCTTTATACTAAAATATCAAGACTCTCAGAATTGCCTTGTCAGATTAGAGGAAAAGCACTAGTCCAGTATTACCAAATTGATCATGAAGATGTTTGATCATGAAACATGCATTCTCATGTTTCTACCTAGCATTTGGTACCCTGTGTCATTCTGCTTCTGATCATGAACATTTCCATTTGTCACAGTTTGAACTCTTCATTATATATTGGTGTAGCTTAATTATATGCGACATTTATTTGCAATTTACAGGGCAGTTAGCCTACACTTGAAAGGGAACTTGATTCATTGCCTGCCTTGTTATCATGGTAACTAATTGCCTTTGATATTTTCCCCTCTGCTTTACAAATTTTTAGTTGGAAAGTGGTATATAAATACTGTTCATATCAACCACATGAAAATGGGAACATGTGTCATTTTTTCCAGTTTTCTTGTAACTTTATGGCTGTTTTGCAGTTACTAATATACAGACATTTTTCATGACCTAGTTTAAGTGTGTGTGTATTTCATATGGCTGTTACTTTCTGTCTTATGTATATTGACAATACAGCTGTCTTCATGAGTGAAAAAGCCAAGATATCCTGATTTTCAACTCTTACTTGGTGTTGGACATGTAGATCTAATCCTTGTAATAAGAGTGCTTCTATAAGCAAAATATTATAGGGAACGATTCATTGTGGGGGGAGCACAGTTATTGCCGTGCCTATGGATGAAGCATTATGGCTGCAATCCTAAAGACACTTTCTTGGGAGTAAGACCCATTGAACACAATGGGGCTTACATCTGAGTAGACATGGTTAGAATTGTGCCCCATGGTACTTGGTCTCACCACTTTGTAGATAATGCTTGTTACCCTTTGTGGCTTTATGCTATAGGCAGTATGATATAAATAGCTGCTTAGACTGAGAAATCTTGATTCAAATCTCCACTGGGTGACCCTATGGGCCAGTCATCAGTCAGCCTAACAAACTTTTTTGTTGATTAGAGCTATTATGAGAACCAAGGGAAGAACCATATATGCCACCCTAATATCTGACAAAGAGCAGACCAGAAATAAAGCATTGAATAAAGAGTATAGATATAAATCAGAATATCATTTTCTGCCTTTGTCCTTGCAGGTCAGTGGACTACCAACTCCAGATGTTGCATGGTATTTAAATGGAAGACTGGTTCACCCAGATGACTTCCATAAAATGATTGTATCTGAAAAAGGCTTCCATTCATTCATTTTTGAAGTAGTCAGAACGTATGATGCAGGGACATGGGAGTGTGTGGCTTATAATCGTGCTGGAGAAGCTTCCTTTACAGTGAAACTGGATGTAATTGGTATGACAGAACTTCAGATATTTAGAAACTGGTTTGTTTTGTGGGGGTGGGGGTTCTTCAATCAATGTATACCATTATGGACATTTTTTGTCATGAGTTCTTTAGCAAGGAACTATATGCAAATAAATTGGCTGATTCAGAACCCTTGGATTTCAATAATGCAGTCATATACTTTTATACTTAAGAGTTATAACATTTTATTTAATGCATTTGAAAATTCCCTCAGATCTGATGCACCTTTGATTCTGTTAGGATGCAATCTTAACCGAACCACTTTCCTGAGAGTAAATACTATTGAGCACTATGAGATTTAGGGCACAATCCAGAGTAACTACAGGGTGTCCTTGCTCTGGAGTGAGAACAAGTTACTCTGGATTGCAATATGAATTTCCCATAGGTTTTCACTAGGTGGTGCAGTAACTAAGGGTGCACGTAATGTCTCTCGCGTGCTCCCATAGTTACTCTGTACTGAAGCCTTACTTCGGAGTCTGTAATAGTGGAAAATCATTATGAACCTCAAAGCACCTATTTTCTATGTTCACAATGATTTCCCTTCACTTTAAAGTTGGGGATAGCTTCACATGAGTAACGGGGATGTGCATAGGGTTGTAATGACATTAAAATAAATTGGAAATTCCCGTGCATATTGGTTCTTCATGAATTCAGAATGGATCCATTCTGATCTAAAAGTGTGCACAATGTTGTCCAAGATATTTCTTATTGGCCTCATGAACACCTCTCTTATACAAGTGTCCCTCATTATCCAGTAGAGGTTCCAGACCCTCCTGTGAATGAAAAATATCAGTGAATTAAAAAAAACCAGTGGAAAAATAGATTCAGACCCTGGTTTCTTACTCCTCCATTGCTCCTAATGGAATAAGGTTGTACCTTGGTAGTTGCTGGGTTTGATTCTGGGAGACCCTGATGATACCAAAAATGTGTTAAATAAAAGCAGTTTAAAAAAATGTGTGTCCCTTTACAATTTAAAAACAGTATTTTTACTGTTGTAGAGAGGCTGTCAGCTATCATAAATGCCAAGGACCTTCTGTCTTTGTCTGGCTTAGCTGAAAAATGTAATATTGCTTGCATGACTGCCTCTCTACAACAGTATGAAAGGCAGAAGATTTTTCAGTAGTCATGTTCAGTCAAATCTGTATATAACAAGGCTGGACCTGTAATGTATTTTTCAAATTTTGTCATTAAATCCCTAGCACGAGAACATAGAAAACAACCAACTTTCATCTTTAAACCACAAAGCACCAAAGTTTATGAGGGAGATTCAGCCAGACTTGAATGCCAGGTGTCTGCTATCCCTCCTCCACAGATTTACTGGAAAAGAAATAATGAAATGGTGCAATTCAATACAGACCGAATCAGGTAGACAAGCCATATGATGGATGTGCTTTCTGTGTTATCATCACTCTTGCTATTAAAATTAGTATGTTGTCACTCTTGCTATTAAAATGTATATCTTAACTGGACCCAGACTCCTTTCAGTGGAATAAATTCTATGGATCATATTCCATTTATGCATTCAGTTAAGATTACCAACACTGTTTTAATGTGATGGTGTTCGGGCTAATCAGGGGAAATGTTGATATTTCTTAATGCTATAGATATGCTAATAGCAAGAATTTTCAGATGCTTTGCTTTCATTCTTTTTCACAAAAACTGGTTGAGGATTGGTGTAGAGATTGAGACATTCTTTCTCAATTGCCTGCTTGATCTAGAACTGCATGGGACTCAGTCTGGACTTCATAGGACTTTGATCCAAGATGACAGAAAAAAATTCATAAAATCAGAATCTGCTGGGATATCAGGGCATGTATGATATTTGGTCATAAAAGCATCAGCTTCCTTACAATAGAAATATGTGACAGAAAAGCCTGACAATACTAAACAAGAGTGATTTACAAAAAAGTATTAATCTCATTGTGAGAACAATTTTAAGGAACAAAGTTACAATTTATTTGCCAATTCAAACTAGAAGTGCTTTTTTCCCCTTTTCTAGTATGTTTCATGATGCATCTGGGAAAGTTTGCTTGCTGATCCACAATGTAAATAAGAAAGATGCTGGTTGGTACACAGTATCTGCTGTCAATGAAGCAGGGGTGGCAACATGCCATGCTCGATTGGATGTGGCCAGTAAGTAATTTTTTACAATGTCAATGTAAAGTAAGAGTGTCTCTCCCTCCCTTACTTAATTTAGAACAATATATTCCTCCTGTGTGAACTGTGCATTCCCTTCCTTGCTAAATTACAGCAATGTCTCTGCAGTGCCATTGGCCCTCCTAGTTTAAAGAAGGAGCTAAAAGGGCTACAGAGTGTGTATTATAAATGGTTGAACAGGACAGGAAGACCTGCACTCAACTATCCACTGGTTGCCCCTTTGGTCCAGTCATCACTTGGCTTAACCTACCTTGTTGTTGTTGGTTAGAGTTGTGAGGATCAAGAGAAGAACCATATATGCCACCCTGATAGAAAACAGAAATAAAGCATTGATGAAGAGTATGGAATATTTTTGGATATAAAGTGGAATATCATTTCATGTCTTTCTTATACTATCTTTTATTGACAACCTTTGATGCAGCATAATTCATAGGTTGGTTCTATATAGTCAGGTTGACCTAAGCATATTGAAATTGACTTCAGACACACTTAATGTTGCATAGGATTAGGTTGTATATATGTAAGATCAGGGTAACTATATGACTGGAAATTCCCAGTTTGTCCAGATTTTTAGCCTCCTGCCCAGATGTTTTGGCTTCGTTGTCCTACCTTTTGGCTTCATTTTTGAACCCGGCAATGGTGTGCTATACCTCATCATGTCATATGTTGTTGAATTCATACTGAAGAGCAGAATCCAATGCAAAAATTGATTTTGAAATATCTATGTCCTATCAAAAGTTATGGGCCAAAAACTGAAAAACAAAAATATGCATTGAGCTCTATGGGAAAGAAAAGTTCCCAATATTTCAGCTTTCCTCATGAGTAGGCGAATGTGCCATAGTCTGGCAGAACGGCCAGGCTGAGAGGAATCTAAGGACACCATAATGGTCCTGATCCAATGAATGGAACCTCCAAAATCACCCCAAAAGAGGCCCCTGATAATTGCATTAATCTCTATGGGAACTGAAAGGGAGCCATATTGCGCCTTTACTCACAAATAGGCAAACTTGCCTTAGATATTTTGGGGAAGCTGAGAGAAATCTGGTCCTGATCCAATAAATGAAGCCCCTACCAGGCATCTCACAAGGAAACCCTTCTTCCAAGCTCCATTGCATTAAATCCTTTTGAAAGTGAGACTGCACAGCCACTTTTACTCACAAATAAGTAAGCATGCCTTGCTGGTGTGCAAGGTCAATCCAGAGAGTGCGAGTCTTCCAGAATGTGCACTTAGAGCTCAGCAAATGATCCACAAGGCAGCATTTGAGTGTTTTCAGATTTTATTCTGTTGTGCCCTACATTTTGCTTAGACATTTATTTATTTATTTATTTATTTAAGTAATTTTTATCCCGCCTTTCTTCCCCCACAGGGGGGAACTCAAGGCGGCCAAACAATTAAAAAACAATAAAACACCACTAAAATTACATATGATAATAAATAGAGATAAAAACACATTAAAATGTAATTAAAATACAATTAGATTAAAGCTAAAAACGTAGACTAAAAACGATAAAACAGAAAAGATAAAAAAGATAAAAGCCCCCCAACCTCTGCCCCCATTTAAAAAGCTTTTTTAAAATAAAAGGTTTTAAGGCTCCGCCTGAAGCTCTGTAGTGAGGGAGCTTTCCTCAGTTCTAAGGGGAGGGAGTTCCAAAGCCGGGGTGCCACCACCGAGAAGGCCCTATCTCTGGCCGCCACACCTCTCACGTCTCTTAGTGGCGGCACAGTCAGAAGGGCCCCCTCAGATGACCTTAGGTGACGGGTCGGATTGTACGGAAGAAGGCAGTCCCTCAGATACCCTGGACCCAAACCGTTTAGGGCTTTAAAGGTCAGGACCAGCACTTTGAATTCAGCCCGGAAACGAATGGGCAGTCAGTGTAGTCGCTGAAGCAGTGGCCCAACAGAGTCGAACCGACGAGCCCCAGCAACCACACGGGCCGCCGCATTCTGTACTAGTTGCAGTTTCCGAACCGTCTTCAGAGGCAGCCCCACGTAGAGCGCGTTGCATTAATCTAGTCTCGATGTCACTAGGGCATGGGTCACTGTGGCCAGATCCGAGCGACTCAGATATGGTTGCAGCTGGCGGATCAGCCGAAGCTGAGCAAAGGCTCCCCTGGCCACAGCCGCCACCTGGGACTCCAGGAGCAGCTGCGAATCCAGGAGAACCCCCAAGCTGCGAACCTGCTCCTACAGTTTAGGGGGCCTTGTCCTCTTTTTTTGGTTATGGCATATGGTCACCCTGGTTGAGGATCATGTCTGCTTTGAGCAACTTATATGTGCATTGTTGGTGAAAACAGGTCTTGCAAGGAGGTTTTCAATTTAAAAAGAAGTAACATAGTGTTGAAATAAAGTACAAGAAAGCAATACAAGTGTTTTTAGCCTTTAATTTAACATGTACTATATTTGTCCTACATTTTATTGGGTATCCTACATTAAAAAACATGTCAGGAATTTTGCTTAGATGTCAGGAAATTTGGGGGACCTTGTCCTCTTTTTGGGGTTCAGGCATCTGGTCACCCTGTGCAAGATGGACTTCAATGATCCATTTATGCGTACATTTGCCTGGGTGTTCTTTGGTACACTTGAATCCGTTTTCATCTGGATCTGTCCTCCTCTCCTACTTTCCATTTACTTGTACTTCAAAAACTGAATGGAGATGATCTTGGAATTGTTTTTATTCATTTCAGCTCACACATACAAACCAGTTCCAAACCCAAAGCCACTGAAGGTTCGACCAACTTTTAGCAAGTATTTGGCACTCAATGGTAAAGGTCTGAATGTGAAACAAGCCTTCCTGCCTGATGAAGGAGAATTTCAGCGTATGGCAGCACAGTCCGGACTGTATGAGAGTGATGAACTTTAACTGACATTGAAGAAACTTTTAGAGTTCCTGCTACAGACACTTACAAACAATGCATAGATGCAATGTAAACAGGTACTTGTGCTAATTAGCAAACATACCTAATATATTTTATTTATAATTTTGAATCTTGCTCTTTCTTCCTGCAGTTGCGATTTTACTAAGATGAATTTTTACAAGTTTGTGTGATTGTAGCAGAGGGGGATATAAAAACGTTTTTATTTTGTAATTGTAAAGGCCAAAAAACCAGGCCAGTCAATTAAATTGCTGATGGCTTGAATGCCTCTAGACATTTTTGTATTTGTACTGCTTTGTTAACATCACTCCTCATAATACTGTAATATCTGCTGGCTGAATACTAAACATAATGTGAGTGTTTTTAACCTAAAAGTTTTATGTCCAAGTGCAAATAAAGTTTAAATATATGTTAAAATTTGCCAGTGTGCTTTCTTTCAAAATCTGAAATGTGGGGGTAATAACATTCATTGTGATCACGTGGGGTTTATTGCAGAAGTTCTCAAAAGTGAATAGTACTGCTGAAATGGAGCAAAAACCAATCTACTCCAGGTGTTTCTCACAATAGCCAACCCAGGGAAGGCACAACCCAGATTGCCACACAGTTCAGTCTATACATTACCCCTCCCCATTAAAACCCTAATGTTTCCCTGCATAGTTTATTCAGTTGTAGAAGTGTGGGACTTCCAGTTTTATAGAGGCATGCTGTAACTTAATCTGGAGAGTAGCATTTAGCCATTACATCTAGTCGCTATTGATAGACTTGACCTACATGAATTTGTCTAGTTTACTTTAAAAAAACATAAACTGGAAGAACTGGTAATATTTAGGGTCAAGTCTAGTTTGGCCTTTATGGCAAAGAAATGAGTTAAGCCACAGAGATTGCAGAAATGCTGTTGTATTCTGACAACAGGACATCACCTATACATTGGGCATCATATGGTACTGGCAGAAAATGTTAGATAACACAATTTAGGTTGCAATCCTAACCACACTTGTCTTTGAATGACCCATTAGTCATAATGCAACTTCTGAGTAGACATGCTTAGGACTGGACTGGAAGTTTTTTTATTTTGTTTCACACAGAACAGCAATTTTATACAATTTTCTGCTACGGGAAGGTGTGATGTTGCTCACATATCCAGTGTTATAAAATTATTAAATAAACTCATGAAAAATTAGCAGGGCTAGCCCACCGATGAGATGGGCTAACCTTTTGATTGGCAGACTGGACGAGGTATCAAAATGTACAAGAGGTGCCCCAAAAAATAAAGGTAAAGTTAGTATCCTGCAGATTGCCCTGCTAGTCGTGACCAGCTCTAGAGTGTAGTGCTCATCCCTTTTCAAGGCTAAACAGTCAGCATTGTCCGAAGACAGTCATAGGGTTGGCATGACTAAATCACACAGGTGCACAGAATACTGTTACCTTCCCACCATAGTGGTACCTATTTATCTACTTGTACTTAACATGCTTTCAAAATGCTAGGTTAGCAGGAGCTGGGCAATTAATGGGAACTCACTCCTTGCTGTACAACTTCTGTATCTGCCAAGCCTAGCAAGCCACTTCAGCATGTGCTTAGGTCCTCTTCTAAGGCTGCAATCCTAAACACACCTTCCTGAGAGTAAGAATACAATGGAGTTTACTTCTGAGAAGACATGGTTAAGATTGTGCTCTAACTCACTGAGTGGTGAGGATAGAGGCAATGCAACCCACTTCTCTCTCCTGCTGTGAGAAACTGTGATGGTTCTGAAGAAAGGAGGCAGAGCAATCCTGTGCCAATTAATTCCTTCTTGTTTCAGTCTGCCCAAGACAGTATCATTCCTTTATTGCTTAGGCAGACAGGACTGGATCACTTCACCTCTTTTGTGCTACCCCCCTCATTCCTATTCTGCCACTTAAAATACACAGGTTGGATGGAGCTGAATTTTCTGTATCTCGCCTTTGCCAATTAGCCTGTGTATCTGAAGTAGGTAGCCTGAAGCCAGAAGTCAAGATCTAGAAACGGTACAAGATGATGTAACTTTCCACTTTCCTCCCTTCTCTTTGCCAAACCTGCTTTATATGGTAAGGTGGGTAAGGAGGAAGAGGCAGCAGCAAGTGGGTATTAATGTATGCACAAAGACACAAACCAGAGGAAGAGCAGAAATTTGGTAATGAAACATTTCATATGCTCAGGAGCCTTCTTTGTAATGCGTGTATTCCAGAGATGAATCCAACACTATAATGAAGTTTATCCTTGACTTTAGGGGTTATCAAAATATATGTATACAATGACATTTAAAACACTGTGATCATATTCTCTAGGACTTAGAAGAGGTACCCTAAAAAGTAAAGGTAAAGTTAGTACCCTGCAGATTAGCCCCATGTCCTGGAAAAGAACTTAAATGTCCTCCTCTCGGTTGTGAGCAGCCCTCTACAAGCAGCACATAGCTTTCTTGAAATTAAAAAGTTATATATAATATAGTTTAAAATTTAATAATTAGTATAGTATTTAATCATATAAAATCACTATATGTGTTTTTAGCCTTTATTTTGTAACGTTTTACATTTTTCTTGAATGTCCTACATTTTTGGGGCCTTGTTGTCTTTTGCAATTACGATATCTGGTCATCCTGCCTTAAAAACATGATTTTGAGTTTTTAGTGTTGAATGTGTGTTTTTAAGCTGTGTGCACATTTAATTCATCCAATGTACACAATGTAAGTAACTTTGGAAAAAGTGTCTCCTTCTGCTTGCCCTACTAGTCATGACCAACTCTAGAAAGTGGTGCTCATTGTCGCTTTTAAACCACAGAGCCAGCGTTATCAGAAGTTATCTATAGCTGTATCTAAATCCCACTAACACTCCCAATTATCTATCTAAACATATTCACATATGGTAATATGAAACACAGTGCACTGGGGAATGTTTGATGAACTATGTGCATATGCTGTTGAAAATAGAATGTGACTGTATTCCACAAAAATTTGTGTAGGTTACACTGAAACCTGTAGTTTCAATGGGCTGATTTACACATTTAAAGTAACTCTTAGTGGAACAGCTGTAACACCTCTTCACCTCTTTTAAAGCTAAGACAGCTTTAGGGATGCACCTACATAGAAGAAATACAATATTTAGTATGTTAAGGTTGTTACAATATCCAGGTTTTTTTAAAATAGGGAGCTCTTTAGTGAACC
Organism: Cryptoblepharus egeriae; assembly: GCA_030015325.1. Lineage (NCBI taxonomy): Eukaryota > Metazoa > Chordata > Lepidosauria > Squamata > Scincidae > Cryptoblepharus > Cryptoblepharus egeriae. The sequence goes on along the minus strand of JAREYC010000002.1, from coordinate 66,802,354 downwards.
TCTCACTTTTAATAGGATGAGCAAGAATGGTTACGTGTATACATGTTGAAACAAAGACACTTCATATGGGGTTGTGTACACTGTGGGCACACACACCCATAATTTATAATGTATACAAATGATACTACCACTATAAATGGTGACTTTCTCTTGAAAAATGCACCCACACAGCAAGTAGGGAATAACCAGGGAATAACTTGCGTATGCTCTGCTTCCAAAACCGAAGATGCTGAATTCTCCACATAGGATGCCAAGAACATGTTGCTTGTATGTAACACTTGTTGAAGCAGGTTACATACAAATGACATGTTCTTGGCATCCTATGTGGAGAGGATGACTAGATACGCAAAAATGTTGGGATCTTATAATAACTGTGTACTAATAAATTAATAAAAGAGCCATGACATCAGAGGGAAAAGAAGACTTCAAACACAATCCTAACCATGTCTACCCAAAATAAGTCCTATTGTGTTCCATGGGTTTACTCCCAGAAAAGTGTCTATAGGATTGCAGTTGTCTTTAAGAAGCTCCATCTGCCCAGGATGACCATAAGTCCTCTTAATCCAGGACAAGTCCTCTTTTTTGGCCTTGTGTCCTGGAAAAAAACTTCGTTTTCTTTTTCCTTACGAGCAGGCAGCATGTAGCCAAAACCGGTGGGCCTAGAAGTGTGAAATTTTGGGTGGGTGTTCCTTCCGTGAGGGAGGGGTGCACTAAGAACTGGTTTTCGGAAATTCCAACCAGAAGGGGGTGAAAAGGGGCACAACGCGTTTTCCTCCCTATACTTTGCATTGGAGAATTGCTGACTCATCGACATTCCTCCCCAACTGCTGGGCCTGAAGCATGGAATTCTGGGAGTTCCTTCTGTCACCTGAACTCCCACCAAGAACCATCTGGAGAAATTAACCCTTCAGGGGCTGAAAAGGGGGAAACGTGTTTCTGTCCTATACTTAACATGGGAGACTGAACCACATCCAGACAATTTGGTGCCTGATGCACTGGGAAGGAGGGTGCAGTGGGTGGATGGTGTGCATGAGGGATGATGAGCATGGGAGGATGTTGTGGATGGGGTGATGGAATACGGATGGTATTGTACAGTATATTTAGCTAGTATATATATGTGTGTGTGTGTGTGTATATATATATATATATATATATATATATATATATATATATATAGCGGGAGAGAGAGGGGGGAAGAGGGTGCTTATATATACTGTATATCTTATATAAACTTTTATATTTATAGAAAAAGTATATATAACAAAAAAGGACAAGCCCCCAAAATGTAAACAAAATAAAAGCATATATATAAGCTTACATATATATATATATATATATATATATATATATATATATATATATATACACACACACACACACATATATACATATATACATACATACACACACGCACATACATATATATATATATATACACACACACACACACACACAGTGGCGCCTCACGTAAAGAATGCCTCATGTAAAGTATGTTTCACGTAACAAACAAAAATTTATCTAGGATTCTGCTGCATGTAAAGAACATGCTTCACATAAAGAACACATTCGTTGGCAGTTGGGGCAGATGCGCTGGCCAGCAGTCTGTTTAAAAAGCGTCAGGGCTGCCTTGCGTACCTGCCCAAGTACACTTCCTTGCTGTTCCTCCTGTGGCCAGGTGTCCGCTGGGCAGAGGGAGAGAAGAGCAGCGGAGAAGAGGAAAGCAGCTCAGGCTAGCCAGAAGGGAGCAGGGGGGAGAGAGGCTCAGGATGGAGAGAAGGAGAAAGTGGAGAGACACTCTGAAGGTGTCTTGGATTGCGGCCTCCTAACCATGTTTACCCAGAAGTAAGCCCCATTGTGTTAAATGGGTCTTACTCCCAGGAAAATGTCTTTAGGTCTGCAGCCTAAGTAGACTTCATAAGATCATGCACATTGAATGCATGTTTGGAATTCAATCCCAGTGTTTTGTCATCATTTTTACATCCAGTTAATATTTTTATATAAGTATTTTTGGGGTTGTGGAACCAATCGTCTGAGTTTCCATTATTTCCTATGGGAAAATCCGCTTCACGTAAAGAAAGTTTCACGTAAAGAAACTGCCTATGGAACGAATTAAGTTTGTTACGTGAGGCGCCATTGTGTGTGTGTGTGTGTGTGTGTGTGTGTGTGTGTGTGAGTATATATATATAGCTTACATGTATATGTGTGTGTGCTTCTATTCAGTGTACATTTTTCTAGATTTTGTGGGCTTGTGCTTTCTCTTGGTCCCTTCCTGACAGGCCATGGATGACTCGAGTGCCCATTCCTGCCCCTGGGAAGCGAGTCCCTCAGTCTCCCTCCCCGAGTCCTCCAGCGGCTCCACCTCAGCCCGGTGGGGCGGCCCAGGCAGGCAGGCGGGCAGGAGGCAGGGCTGGCGAGGCTTCCGAGGAGGGCTCGGGGCGAGCAGGCGGAGGCGGCGCCTCCTTCCCTTTGTCGAGAAGCGCCGGGGGTTCCTTATTCGAACGCGGAGGAGGGAAGGAGCGGCGGGACCGCGACGCCCCCGGCAGGACAGGGCAGCCCCTCGCCCGCCTCCCTCCCTCGCCCCGCCATGGAGTCCCCCAAGGCCAGCCAGGAAACCGCCCCCCAGGAGCGCAGAGGAAGCTACGGTGAGAGACCCCGCCTGGGACGGAGGCAGAGGAGGCACTCCCAGCAGCCACGCCCTCCTGGCTGGAGAAACTCCACTCGCTCCAATGGGACTCCTCCTGAGTAGACAGCACAGGACTGGCCTCAGTTACACCACACACTTGGGAACAGCCTCCTCATACACCATCAGTCGGTCATATATAAGCTTCCTTGGGCACATTTCTATACATTATATACATTTCCTTCCTTCCTCTCTCTCTCCCTCCCTCCCTCTTTCTTTCTTTCTTTCTTTCTTTCTTTCTTTCTTTCTTTCTTTCTTTCTTTCTTTCTTTCTTTCTTTCTCCCTCCCTCCCTCTTTCTTTCTCTCTCTCTCTCCCTCCCTCTTTGTTTCTTTCTCTCTCTCTCTCCCTCCCTCTTTGTTTCTTTCTCTCTCTCTCCCCCCTCCCTCCCTCCCTTTCTTTCTTTCTCCCTCCCTCCCTCTTTCTTTCTCTCTCTCTCCCTCCCTCTTTGTTTCTTTCTCTCTCTCTCCCCTCCCTCCCACCCTCCCTTTCGTTCTTTCTTTCTTTCTTTCTTTCTTTCTTTCTTTCTTTCTTTCTTTCTTTCTTTCTTTCCCTCCCTTCCCTTCCCTTCCCTTCCTGTCTCCCTCCCACCTTCCTGTCTATATTTATATCTAAAATAGACACTTGAATGCATTATATAAATTTTTCTTGAGTGCTCTCCATTTTGGGGAGGGCACCTTGTCCACGTTTATTGGTTATGGCACATAACCAATAAAAGTGGACAAGCCCCCTCCAAATGTAGGGCACCCAAGAAAAATGTAGGACATGACAAAAGTTTAAAACATTCAGATACTGTATACTGTTTTCATGTACTTAATTTAAGCACTACGTTATTGTTATTGTTGTTATTATTCAATTTAAAACCATTACATATAATTTATGACAAACTAGCAAAAAAATACCCACATTGCAGGAGTAAAATTATCACCCGTACACCATCCCCACTGCACACCATCCCACCATGTGCAATACCCCCATGCGCATCACCCCATGTGCATCGTCACCCCATAATAGTCACCCCACATTCAATAACCTGCAATGTGCACTATCCCCCATATCTTATATAAGCTTTTATATTTATAGAAAAAAGTGTATATAACAAAAAAGGACAAGCCCCCTAAAAGGACATGTCCACCCATTCACACCATATGCAACACCCCCATGCACACGTTCCCAGTGTGTACCGTCCCCCATGTGCATCGTCCCCTCATGCACATTGTCCTCTCATATGCCTGTACAGCATCTCCCTGTACAGCATCTCCCTGTATAGCATCCCTGTACAGGATCTCCCCATGCGCACCATTCCCCCATGAACAACACCCCCATGTGCATCATCCCCCCATGCACACCATCCACCCATCCGCACCATGTGCAACACCCTCATGTGCATAATCCCCCATGCGCAACACCCCCATGCACATCGTCCCTCTGTGTGCACCATCCACCCATGTGCACCATGTGCAACACCTCATGCTCATTATCCTCATGTACAACATCTCCCATGTGCATCATCCCTCCCAATGCATCAGCTGGATGTTGATCAGTCAGTCTTCAATGTTAAGTATAGGATAAGAATATGTTGTGCCCCTTTTCACCCCCTTTCGGTTGGAATTTCCAAAATTCTGGTTCTTAGTGCACCCCTCAGTCATGGAAGGAACACCTACCTCATGCTTCATTTCATGCTTCTAGGACCAGCAGTTTTTGGCTGAGCATTGATGAGTCATTCAGTGATCTATCTATCTATCTATCTATCTATCTATCTATCTATCTATCTATCTATCTATCTGTCTATCTGTCTGTCTGTCTGTCTGTCTGTCTGTCTGTCTGTGATATATATATATATAGAGAGAGAGAGAGATAGAGAGAGAGAGATAGATAGATAGATATAGATATAATTTATTAATTAAAACTGGTTTACATGCAACCTGCTTACATGGAAAAAGAGGACCTTAAAGTTTTTTTTTCAGGACACAAGGCTAAAATCCAGGACATGTCCGGGGGTGGGGGGTGGGGGAAGGAATATGATCACCTTAGGTTAGAATGTCCATGTATGTCTACTCAGAAATAAGTTATATTACTGTTTTATTAAGTGGGTATGGGTGGCAGCCTTAGGTGGCAATCCTGTGCATGCCTACCCAAAAGTAAGCTCCATTATAGGCTATGAGGCTTAATCCCAGGTAAATGTGGATAGGACTGCAGCCTGTCCTGCCAATTAATAAATACTATCATACAGTATATGTTTATAATAGATTGGATTGAATGCATTCTCATAAAGTTTAACGTAGAACAAGGGATTGGTGAGTCCTTAAGTGGCACACCTATACTTTGTGGCTCACCTATACTTTGACTGACATCACAGTCCTAAATCATTCCCCTGGAAGTAAGTTCCATTGGTGGCAAGGCAATATTGGGACCCTCACCTTAAAAAAATGTTGGTCTGAGAAAGGCTTACTCATGTCCTTTAGCAAGCTGATTAACCTGCTAACTCTCCAACACAGAAGGAGAATTCCATGTAATAAGAATATTAAAATAAACAAAATTGACTTTCCACAGTGCTGGAAGGACATACTGATTAGTTTCCAGCAGCCACCTCAACAGCCTTCAGCTTATGAGTTGGTGGCCACCTGCGTAGTTTTATTCAGAGCAGCCAGAAACAAATGTAGTTGAAAAACTTGGAGTTTTTGTTTTTAATTTACAAACCTGCAGATAATCCAAATAATCTGTATTTTTTATTTTGTGGCATGGAAACTCTGGTTAGATCTGAGAATATGTCTCATTTATATTTTAATAAATTTCTCTTGGACCATTTCCACACTTAGGTGGTGTGAAACCTCGATTGACACACAGTAGAGAGCTAGAAATGAAAACTACTCTTCAGGAACTATTGATCTACATCATTTTCCTAACAGATTTATGTATATGTAAGTCTATGGATAATTCGAACTTGATATCTTGCAAACATCATAGTGGGGATTAAAAAAATCAAATACTGATGCATGTTTCAAGCTATATGTAATAATTCATGTTTGCAAATTATTATAAAACCTGGAGAGACCATTCACTGATCTACTTTCTATATTAGAATGTCCAGCCTGAGACACACCTGCCAATAGTTTCACTCTGACACTTTCTAAGTGGCACACATAAAGTCACCATATACTTTTTGAAAAAAACATTTAAACAACAAAGCAAGCACTACAGCAACTTATGGTTGGCTTTATTTCTTTTCTACACCTTATACAGCTCACCTCAAGTTTCTAATGGTGCAGTGGGAACACGTAGGGTAGCCACCTCTAATTTGCTTGAGTTGCTTTGGTTGGAAAATTGGGACAAATGTGGGAAAAGAACAGTGGGCAGGAGAGAAAGCCAATATGTTAGGCAGATGTTAGTGATCAGTATTCCATGAAATGCAGGTCACTCACCCAAGAGGGTTGGTATATGTGGAGCACTGAAGAGGCAAGTGGTGGGCTATAGTAGGTGGCAGGAGTTGAGTGAGGCAGTGCAGAGATGGCCAATGAGATTAAGAAAGCCCAGGTGGCTTTGCCAGGCACAGAGACCATCTTCAAGAAAATAATCCACAGAGATCATGGTAAGGATCCCAGGCAGACTAGGGCTGCAATTCCAAAGACACTTTCCTCGGAGTAAGACCCATTTAACACAATGGGCTTGCTTTTGAGTAGACATGGGTTGGATTGTGCTCTAAAGGTCCATGCAGGCCACCTTTGGGGCTCAAAGTCAGCCAGGTGTCTTGGAAAGCTCCAAATAGGCAACAGTATTCTTTGTTTGTTTGTTTTTTGTTTTTGCTTTGTGCAGTGATTTTCAACCAGTGTGCCATGGCCGCTGTGTGATACAGGAAGCTGGACTAGATGTGCCTCTGGCCTGACCAGTGGAGGCTCTTCTTATGTTCTTATGGTGTACCACGGATGATCCTCAGATGTGCCATGGGAATTTTGAAGAGAGTCATTTATTGGGGTAATTGAGCTCCTTACCAACAGTATGGTATGCCTTGTCAATGGTCAAAAACTGATGGTGTACCTTGACAATTTTAGCACCTTTTCAGTGTGCCGTGAGATGAAAAAGGTTGAAAATTGCTGCTCGAATGGGTGCCTTGTCAGAAAAGTATGCCAATACTGGGCTAACATGTTGCATTTAATTGTCGGAAATGTAGGTTCACATCTCTTCAGCTTGCTGGATGTTCTTAGACAAATTGTTGTCTTTTGGTCCAATCCAAAGGATTTAAACATGTCCCAGAGAGACTGGAATTCCTTGGAAATTTGGGGTCCCTCAATGAGAAGATGAGCCATGATCAGCAAACTTTCCTAAAAGGCAGCTTGTGACTGGTGACGCATTTTTCCCTTTGGTATGCACCCATAGCATGAGCTGGACACGCACACTAGAAAATGATAGTATGCATGATCTACCATCCTTTGCAGTATGCAAAGCTTTATGGATAGACAAGTTGATGTTGAAAATTTTCAACGTCAGGTTAATTGTCTTTGAGTACTTTATTCTGCAGTAGCTGGAGAGGTTGTGCTGTTATATAAGGTAGGAAAAACATCACTTGTAAAACATCACACTGTAAATGGAAGTACAGTGGTACCACACTTAATAAGCACCTCGCTTAACAAGCGTTTCACATAACAAGCAAAAATTTCCAAGAAATTTTGCTTCACACAACAAGTTCCGCTTCACTTAACAAGCAAGTGCGCTATGGGCACGTGTGCTATGCAGCCCTCACGCTCCGCACGGAGGCTCTTTAAAAGGGCTGCTGGCCAGCGCTGCTGCCTCTAACTGCCCCCAACTTGGGGGTAGTTGTCTGGGGGTGCCAGAGGCAACTGCCCCCAAGTCCCCCCACTGACCACCTTGAACCTCCAGCAGCAGCCCAGGTAAGCCTCCCATGAAAGTGTCTTTGATTGCAGCCTCCTAACCATGTCTACCCAGAAGTAAGCCCCATTGTGTGTTAAATGGGGCTTACTCCCAGGAAAGTGTCTTTAGGATTGCAGCCTAAGTAGACTTCATAGGATCATGCATACTGAAAGCATGTTTTGAATTCAATTCCAGTGTTTTGTCATCATTTCTACATACAGTTAATATTTCTATATGAATATTTTGTGGGTTGTGGAACCAATAATCTGAGTTTCCATTATTTCCTATGGAAAAATCTGCTTCACTTAAAGAGTGTTTCACTTAAAGAGCATGCCTCCAGAACAAATTAAGCTCTTTATGTGAGGCACCACTGTAATTCAAGATTCCCAGGTGACAGTAAATACAGGGTGTCTCAAAAATGTGCGCACATTTTAATTACCTTACTTCATACTTACTTCCTTCAGAACCTGAATCCCTGGAAAATAAGGCAGTGATTTTTAGTATTTTTCATCTCATGACATACTGTTGTCTAATGCTAATGTTGTCAAGGCACATCATCAGTTTTTTTTACCATTGATAAGGCACACCATGATGCTGGCAGAGAGCTCAAACTCCCCAGTTTCCCTCCCCATAGTTCTGCATCACACTTGCAGTACCGCTTTGGCACACCAGTGTGCAGTAGCATAGTGGTTGAAAATTACTGATCTAAGGGAAGGAATTGAAAATGTGTGGAGTCATCCCAGCATATACGATGGAGGGTATCTGCAAATCCTTTAGTCAGTAATGTCTGAAGTGTAAAGTTGCAAGTGGAGCACATTTCAAGTTCTTCCTCTAATAATTAACTGGCAGCACAATCCCATGCATCTCTACTCAGCCACAAGTCCCTTTGTATTCTGTGGGGCTCACTCACAGAATAGCGAGCATAGAATTGCAGCCCAAGTCGAGCAACTGCTTCTGTGTTCACCACATGCAGTATATGGATGAATTATAGCATAATAAATTTGATACTATAGTGTCACATTTTCTTGAGATGCCCTGTATATGTATAACTTTGGTCTAACTCTAAAGCTTTCACAGGCTTACAAAATCATATATTTATCTATACAGCTGATGGCATAAGGTTGTGTGGATGAGATTTCTCTGTATAATGCATTGCAAGATCTGCATGTTTTCTAAGATAAGGTAGTTGCATGTTTGACATTTAGCTTTCAAGTTAACTTAAAATAATTTTTTTTATTTTAGAGAATGTTTTAAAAATGTGAATGTTGTAGTGATTGATGATCTCAATCTGAGTTTCTTTCTGAACTGTTTCTTTTTAGTGACATTTGGAATGGTGAGCACAGACATGTATTACTTAAACAAAATTATGTCAAATCTCTTTCTGGAAACCCCAATATCAGAAAAAGAATCTACTAACTTCATGACCATGAGTAGCATTTCTGATCTTTGGAAGGTAAAGCACCTGTTATTACTATTTATTTCAAACCCTCCCCCCCCTCTCTCTCTCACACACACAGTGTGCACACAGCTTAATGTTTTTGTTCAGACAATATGTTAAAAACATGCATTTTTGCTCAGGATACAAGTATCATGTTTGTTTCTCTTGGTCAAGAGCAGTGATTTTCAGTCTTTTTCATCTCATGGCACCTGACAAGATTTTCAAATAATTAAGGCACACCATCATTTTTTGGCAATTGACAAGTCACACCACTCTGCTGATGGGGACAGGGGTCACATTCCCCAATAGCCCTACTATCAGATAGCATCCTTCCCAAACTCCTGCAGCACACCTGTAGACTACTTGTGACAAACCATAACACACAGGTTGAAAATTGCTGGTCCACAATGTTCTCAACTCAGCCTTTCTTACCTACAACACTGGATTGTGTCTGTACAGCTTTCCTTTACATGTAAAGGTGTCCTATACATAGTAATGCTAATCACATGGTGGTGAAGTGGTAGAGCAGAATCACTTTTCAGAATAAGTAACTGATCCTCTCTCCACTACTCCTTCACAGGGTGGGTTGATGGTTTGTTCCACATGTAGCATGCATCTGATCCTCACATTAGGAGAGTAATCTGCATATGACAAACTAGTCTTTATGTACACAGTTTATGTTTGCAAGATCAAGAACTTTTCCAGAAACTCAGTGGCCAACATATAAGATTTCACTATTGCTACAATCACTGACTAAACTATTTCAACTAGCTTTGTAATGGTTATACGTGGAGGTCTTGAAGTGTTTTTGTTCCAGAACCCAAAAATGCCTGATGCCAACCCATCTGGTGTTCTTCCACTGCTGCTGTGTCTAGAGCCTTGTGTTTTGTGAGTAGGAACATTCTTGTTCAGGTTCTCAATCTCTGATTCTGGTTTACCCGGCATAATGCTCTGCTGGAATATATGGAGTTTGCGAACAGAATCCATGCAAATCTTCAAATAGGTCTTATTATCAAATAGTTCAGCGTTGTAATTCAGCAGTGATACAACTTTAATTTGGAGCAGTGTTTCAGCTCTAAAACCCTACACTAACAGCACAATCCAGAGTAATATGGGAGCTCTTATGTTGACATAAGAAAAATTTACTCTGGATTACTCTATGAATTTCCCATAGGTTTCCATTAGGTGGTGCCATAACTAAGTCGACATAAGAGCTCCCGTAGTTACTCTGGACTGTGCTGTAAATGGCTAGGATCTAGCCCCTATGTCTGAGTGATCATAAATCCTCTTTTTCCAGAATATTTCCTCTGTTTTAGGATGGGTCCTGGAAAAAAATTCACATTATTATTCTTTTCCTTGTGAGCAGGCAGCATGCCGCCTTCTTGTAATTAATAAATTATAAATAATAAATTATATGTATTGGTTTTAAATTTAATAATAAGTATGTCACAATCCTAACCAGTTTAGGCCAGCATAACTCACCTGCTTCCCCATTTCCATGTAGTGTTGGAAGGATTAATTCTGCAATCATTATGAACACACTTTCCTGGGAATAAGACCCATTGAACACAATGGGATTACTTCTGAGCAGACATGGTTAGGATTGTGCTCTAAGAGCATAGCCCTTGTGTTTAAATAAACCAAATGAAAGTAACATACATGAGTGTTTTTAGTTTTTATTTTGTCATACCCTACATTTTTCTTGGGTGTCCTACATTTTGGCAGACATTTATTTTGTGATTGGCCAGTTTAGGCACTGACTGAGGGATCACCTGTCCAGGTTGGAACCTAAGCATTTTATCCTGGTGGCAGAACTAAATGCCCCATCAATGCTGAGAATGGAGCACCCTGGAGAGCCTCAGGATCCCAGCAACCTGGTATTAGCTCTGTATGTCAGTGCTGAGATTAGTGCCACTGGTGCCAATAAACAAAAGTCAGATTCCAGATAATTTCCATCATATTGTTACCATACTGCATATGCCTACTGGGAGTTTGCCATAGTTAACAAAAAAGCTGTTTTGAACTACTCAGAGATTTCCCTGTGCTCGGGTACTTTATGTGCATGAAACTGTGTGTGTAGAGACTGTCTCCATTTCGGCATTTTCTTTATTGGATAATCAACAGTGTAATTAATGTTACTTCACGCATCAGACTTTGGGGAGCTATGCATTTTTCTTTGCTAAGTAAACTCCAATTTTTTTGTTCTTTTACCAATCAAGACAGGATATATTAAATACTTGGTGAGGCTATTGTGGCTGCTTGACTTCCATTTCTACCCATAACTTTTCAGAACATTATAGACTCTGTAAAAATTCCAAAAGGATGGTTTGTTCTGTTTAATCCAAAAATTATCTTCTTATTTCTTGAACAGTTTTTAGAAGGACCACTTCTTGATGGCCTTTATTGGAACAAGTGGTACACTGAAAATTCCTCAGATGTCAATGGAAATAGCAGCCATATCTACTATGAGAATTTATTGTTAGGAGTAGCCCAGATTCGGCAACTAAAAGTCCGTAACAACACATGTTCTGTGTATCCCTCTTTCCGGTCATTTATGAAAGAGTGCTATGGTAAATACAGCTTTGCTCATGAGGATAAAGAACATTTTGGCCCCAAGAATGACACTCCGTAAGTAGAATGGCATAGTTTTTCTGATGTTCTTTCTTATCCAAACTCATTTTGAATATATTTTAGCAAAATGAGATGAACTTTGGGATTTAATATTTTATATGGAGCATTAGAAAAAAATCAGTACATTTTTGTTGTCCGTTTAAACCAGGGGTGTCCAACAGGCAGCCCAGGGCTGTATGTGGCCCAGGACAAAGGTGGATGCGGCCCTCCTGCAAAGCTGGCCACCACCATTGGAAAAACCGGCTTTGTGGCAGCAGCCATTTTCAAATTTCACGTGCTTCTCTGCGCGCTGCCCTGGGCGGCCACCACAAAGCTGGTCTGGGCTGCCTGGCTCCTCCCCCTACCTGCCTCCAGGCACTCAGAGCACTTCAGGCCCCTGCAGACCTTGCAGCGCTTGCCCACCTGCATTCCCCAAAAGCAGCCTCAGCCTCTATCCCAGCTGCTGCCTGCTGCCCTTGAGATCTACTCAGAAGTAAGCTCTGTTAAAGACAATGAAGCTTACTCCCAAGTTGCAATCTGAGAGCCCAATGAGTCATAAGATGGGCTGTTATCCTCTCCAAGCTTAACCTTGGAGATATGCTGCAACCCTAACCATGTCTACTTAGAAGTAAGGCCCATTGTACCCAATGGGTCTTACTCCCAGGAAAGTGTGTTCAGGATTGCAGCATATCTCCAAGGTAAGTTTGGAGAGGATCACAGCCCATCCTATGCATCATACTGCCTCAGAAGTAAGCCCCACTAAAGTCAATGAGGCTTACTCCCAAGTTGCAGTCTGAGAGCCCAATCCTAAGCATGGCTACTCAGCAGAAAACATCATTTTAATCAGTGAGACTTACTCCAAGGTTTAGCTTGGAGAGGATCGCAGCCCATCCTATGCATCATGCCTATTCAGAAGTAAGCCTCATTAAAATCAATTAGACTTACTCCAAGGTTTTAAAAATGCAGTAAAAAATATAGGACATCCTACATTTTGTCCGACATTTTTTGAAAAAGTTGTAAGTGTTTGTGTGCGTCCCAAACCAACTTGTCTTTTGCCAGTGTGCCCCAGGGAAGATAAAAGGTTGAAAACCCCTGGTTTAAAACATCAAAAGACTAAAACAATATCTATGCATAGTGAGCTCAATTAGTGCCACCCTAAAACCTATCTCAATTTGTCCCATAAGAAAGTGAGCTAAACACTAGAATGTGATAAAGATATTTGGCATTACTGACAGCTCTGCTACAACATCTAACTTTCCCAATTTCAAATTTGTATTCAGTGTTTTTAAATTAGTCTTCTGTAAAGAAGCTGACAGCTGTAAAATACCCTTCCCCTTTCTTCTAGTTTCCCATTTACAAAAATATTCTTAGTGCTAATTTAACTGGATTACTCCAGTGAATCTCAAATTTATGCCAACAAAAAATACAGCATTGAATAATATATGGGTAAACTAGTGATAATCATACCCATAAGTGTACCCAATAAGCGTTGCAGGAGTAAAATTTCCCTGTACGCCATCCCCCCGCTGTGCATCAATCCCCCACACACATCAACTCCCCCGTGCGCATCCACCCCATGTGCAACATTCCCCCCATGCACATCAACTCCCCATGCTCATCAGCCCCCCATGCGCAAATCCCCCATGCGCAAATCCCCCATGTGCAACATCCTCCATGCGCAACATTCCCCATGTTCATCCCCCCGTGCGCAACATTCACACATGCGATTCAGTCCCCCATGTGCATCAACTCCCCATGCGCATCAAACCCCCTTGCGCAACATCCCCAGGTGCATCCACTCCCCTGCACATCAGCCCCCATGCTCAACATCCCCCTATGCCCATCAAATCCCCATGCTCATCAACCCCCATGCGCAACAACCCCATGTGCAACATCCTCCATGCGCAACATTCCCCATGTTCATCCCCCATGTGCAACATTCCCCCATGCGATTCAGTCCGCCCATGAGCATCAGTCCCTCATGCACATCAACTCCCCGTGCGCATTAAAACCCCATGTGCATCAATACCCCTTGTGCAACAAACCCCCATGTGCAACATCTCCCCAGGTGCATCATCTCCCCATGCGCACCAACCCCCATGCACAACTTTTCCCATGCGCATCAGACCCCCATGCATATCAAACCCCCATGCGCATCAGCACCCCATGCACAACATCCCCTATGCGGATCAACCCCCCATATGCAACATTCCCCTATGAGCATCAACCCCCCAATGTGCATCACCCCCATGCACATCAAACCCCCATGTGCAACATCCTGGTTCTTAGTGACTCCCTCCATTACGGAAGGAACACGCACCCCAAATTTCACGCTTCGAGGCCCACCAATTAGTCAGTCGGTCAGTCAGTGACTTTTCTCTTTTATATATATAGAAGAAGTTAATATATTGATTGATTTATTGACTTTTATTTCACCTTTCTTTCCCTTGCATTGCCCACTTGGTGCTCACAGTAGCTTAAAAATACCACCATAACAGAACAGTTATCCCTTCATACGAGTTTTATTCAGTAGTTTCCCAACTTTTTATTACTAAGACCAACTTTTAAAAAATGATATTCTATAGAGATTCCCATAGCTTTACAAGAGTAAAACAAAATTTATTCTACCAGCCGCTCAAAGCCTCTGTTTTTATCCTCTCTGCTATGGTGGGGAAGAATTTTTCTGGAGTGTTTGTTGAGCTTCACATTCATAGGGTTGTTGCTTACTGGCAAGTAAATGTACATAAGTTGCACAGGTCCATTTTCTATAGGGTTAAATACATTTTCCTTTTAAGCTACCAGCTTGACAGTTTTGTGACAAACCAAAACTCGTCCCAACCCACTGGTGGGTTGCAACCCACAGTTTGGGAACCACTGAATTAATGTGTCCCATTAAAACTGTAAGGTGAAAACCGGTATAGCAATAACTTGTGTATTACAACGCCATCTAATGGCTGCGTTGGTAACCCCCCATACTATGGATGTCTACTCAGAAGTCAGTTCCGTTGAGTTCAATGGGCTTACTCCCATTGGTAAGCACATCTAGACTTGCAGCCTCACACTAGTTACTAGGGTATTGGCTTCTTGGATAACAGTGTCCTAGAAAGTTGATACATCAATCAAATGTATCCTGGACATTTACTGTATATCTGGGGTTTGTTGTGTCCTTCAGAGAGCCAAAATAAGCATTCATGTTACCTGCTAGGGCTGGAAGTAACATCACCAAACAGAAAGTGGTTTCATTAAGCAGTTGATGGGCAGAAGTAAGCACTTGGTTGTCACATAGAAACTCATTAGCTGCAAATGACAAAATGTGCAAATCTTGATGAAGAAAAATAGAGCTGGGAGTCATGAGCAAAGTGATTTTCAATCTTTCTCATCTCATGGCACACCAGTCAGGTGCTAAAATTGTCAAGGCACACCATCAGTCCTTGGATAATTGACAAGGCACATTATGCTGCTGGTGGAGTGTTCAATTCCTCAGTAATTCTATTAATAAATTATGTTTATTTAATAAATAAATAAACTGTCCAAACTCCCATGGCACACCTGTGGACCATTCACGGCACACTGGTTGAAAATCACTGCATTAGCATATTGAAGATACCTAACTTTGAATACCTGAGTGCTCTCTCCTTGAAGGTTCACATAGATGTTAAACAACATAAAGGACAATCCTAGAACACAAGCCTAACCATGTCTACTCAAAAGTAAGCCCCATTGTGTCGTTTACTTCTTTCCCTTTCTGCTTTCCTCATCCTTATTCTTCCCCCTTCTAGAAAGGATTCAAATGGAAAATGGAGTTCTCTATGTTAAAGTGTTCTTTTCCCTTCTCTCCAACAGGTGGAAATATTACACTGATCAGAAACTAACCCCTTGGCATTGGGGCCTCATTGGTCTCTATGGAAGTGGAGGATTTAGTTTGATCTTTTCTAAGTCAAAGAACGAAAGCAGACAAACACTTATGTATCTCAAAGAGCAGAGCTGGATCACCAGAGGGACGAGAGCAATCTTCATTGATTTTTCAATGTATAATGCCAATGTAAACCTCTTTTGCATAGTTAGGTGAGCCATTCTCTACTCATGAAATCCCACTTTTAAGAGAAATGGAGTTGAATATCCTTCACAAATGTCAAATTGAACCATGTGAATATTATTAAAAATACAGTAATTCTGTAATCAGTTTAATGCAAAGTAGGATTTGCATCTTAAAATGCACTGAGCTATTTTTACAAAAAAATTATGTAATAAGAACAGAACTTCCAGCAGTTTGTGTAAAGTTTCATGGGTCTCTCCATCTCTGTTCCCTATAATTCTATGTCACAAACACCTTGCAGGAAGCCAGGTCAAAACATTCCAGAGAAAGGCATTTTTAGGCAGATGCCCAAGGGGGAAAATGCTAAAAAGCCATAAGAGACGGAGTGTTTCTCAGTTTCCCTTGTAGGACATTCCTCAGTTGTGGGACCATTCCAGAGGCAGCTTGCTCCCAAGATGCTACCCCTCTCACCTGAGGCAAAGATGGACTTGTAGAAGCACCACTTCAGCAAACCTAAGAGGTTAGGCTGGTATGGATTGAAGGTTATAGTTATTCAGGTATCCTGGATCCAGGTCATTGGGGGGTCTTAAAATTTATAAATGGCATCTTGAATTGGGATTGGAAGCAAATGGGCAGCCAGTGTAGCTACTGAAGCAGTGGTCCAGGCAAGTCCCAACATCAGGCTCCTATTAGCTACTTGGGCCACTACATTCTGCACTAACTGCAGTTTTCAAATTTTTTTAGCTAGAAGTCTGGTCTTGACTTCCCAAAACATGGGTTAATGTAGTGAGGTCCAAATGATTCAAGTATGGTTTCAACTGGTGCACGTTTGTAAGCTGGGTGAATGCATTCCTAGCATCTGCTGCTCCCTGTTATGCAGGGAGAGCTAAGAGTCCAGAAGACCTCCCAGGCTGCATACCTCTTTTTGTAAAGGGAGTGCAATCCTGTTCAAAGCCTGCATTGAAGATTTTTTGAACTGATTTCAGGATTTAGTTTTATCTTATTTGCTTTTTTCCAGTCCCTAATGGCATTTAGACAGTGCTATTTAACTGGAAGGGCAGTTATGCCGCCAAGAGAAGCTCAGGATTGGGCTGCCCAATACCCATTGCAGAGTACCCGGGGGGCGGGGGGGAACAGGATATAATGTAAAGGTTGATTCCCTGGTTCTACTGAGAAATGCGTCACAGTATTACTAAAGAATGCAACTAGCAGCAATGGGATATACCCCTACAATCAAGAGTAAGTGGGAAGACGTAAGAGGCTCTTACTCTGTATTGCTCTATGCATTTCCCCTAGGTGGCACCGTAACTATCTCGGTGTAGAAGGTCCCGTAGTTTGGATCATAGCCATACTATATTTAGGCATAAAGATAATATGAATACAAGAAGGAGACCAGATCTGGATACCAACTCTGCTCTGAATGCTATCCCAGAGATACATTTATATTATTGAAAAAAAAAGAATTGGAACCACAGCAAGATTGTACCCTAGTTTCTCAGCATGATTATGTTCATTTCTAAATGAAAGGTACTGGCAGCCGTGATAGGAAGGACTAGTTTAAAGGAATTTTTTTCACTTTAATTGTCTCCTGTAAGTTCATCATGATGATGTCTTATTGGTGGTTTTTGTGAAGGTGTATACTGGACTTGTTATTGCTGAGGTGTTTAGTAATTATGCATTTATTGGCTGTCAAAGCAGAAATATAAGGCTGTAGGCAGATTTCCCTAATACTGTACTGGGTAGCAGATTGAGGAGAACAGGTGACCCCACTTTCAGTTCGTTTTTCAATGGTTCCGATCTTGAACACATTCCAGTTATACCCAGAAGATATGCATTCAACACATGCTTCACTCTTTCAACTTTTCTCTGCTGTTCTACAGACTAAAATTGCCTTCCCGATGTTGATTTGCATATGACGTGGTGATTCAGACTGTTTTGGGGTGTGTGTGTGAGAGAGAGAGAGAGAGACAGACAGACAGACAGACAGACAGTGTATGGACTCTAACTTTATCTCCAGGTCTACTCTCATTTTCAGAGGCATTAATGAGAGTCCATTTGCAGAAGTCTTTGTGTGACAGGAAGAGTTTGCAAAATAAAAAAGGCATTTGTAAATTGTAAAGAGCATTAGAAGCAACATTTGAGGACTAAGACAAGACCAGGTTCCACTTTTCAACTGTTTCTGCTTTTTACCACTGCTCCAGGCCCTAACTTGTCAAATGAGCAAGGATGCCTGAAGATAAATATTATTTTGGATTATATTTGGATATAAATTTGGACATTTCTTTTAAAGAATAGAAGTTTTATCGTGACACTTCCATGGGATGTTGGGCTATTATCCATCCACTCTTATTTTCATTTCACAGGCTGCTTGTGGAATTTCCTGCAACAGGTGGTGCTCTCCCTTCCTGGCAGTTCCACTCCGTAAAGCTCCTCAGATATGTCACCTATTATGATTATTTCCTTGCCTCTTGTGAAATCATCTTCTGCCTCTTCATCTTCACTTTTATAATCCAAGAAATAATGAAAGTGAAGAAACTGAAAAAAGACTACTTCAAAAATGCCTGGAACTGGCTGGATATGTTGCTGCTCTTAGTGAGTCTCAGCATTTACTATAGCTGACAAACATAGCTATGACAGATGCCGTATTGCAGTGGTTCTTAAACTTTTAGCTCTGGGACACATTTTAAATGAGAATCTGTCCCACTGGAACAGATATCATGACCAGAAGTGATTAAGCAGGAGTGATTAAGCAGGATAATTTTAAAATCCTAATCAGGAGCAAGTCCCACTTACTATAATTGTTCAAATCATTTATATTCACGGTACCCTGTTAAAGTACAGATCTGTAACATTTCCTTAATTGCAATCCATGCCACAATACCATCAAATTTAATATATTAAAAATATAATATTGAAATGAATGGTGACCCACCTGAAATTGGTTCGTGAGCCACCTAGTCAGTCCTGGCCCACAGTTTGAGAAACACTGCCATGTTGGTTGTGGGGATGGCAAGAAATTATAAGACCCATCTTTGTATCATTAGTGAGAAGTGAATTTGCTCTTCTTGGCAGGAGGCGGGCTGAGGGCGAGGAGGAGAAAAGTGGGGGTGGAGCCAGGAACTAACAGTATTTTAGTTCCTGACTCCTCTCCCAGGGCAGGTAAGTGCCGGTCGTGGCCTTTCTAACCTGCTCCGACTTGCGCAATCTCCAAAGGTGGTGCAAGTCTGAGTAGACCCATAGAGGCTGCTGCTGTCTTCTGAGAAGGGGAAGAGTCTTCGCCTCCCTGCGGTAGCACAGCAGCAGTCTCTAATGTCAGCCAGCCTATTCCAGTGCAAGACCATATTGCACTGCACAATCCTTGAGTTTCCTTAAGATACCCTAAAGAAATATTCTAGCTATATGCCTCTAGTTTCTCTAACTCAAAGCTACTGAGATTTTCAATACAGATATGCCATAGGAGCATGGAATGCAGGGTTTTCTGAAAAATTAGTTTTCTTTTTTTTTCTTTCTTTCATCTGTGAAACATCTTGCCTCTGGATGTTGAGATGGACCTAGGTGTATATAAACAGACATGAACAGACATAAACAGGTCATCATCTTATATGATGACTACAATCAACTTCAGTGCTTTGGAATGCCTATAACTGAGTGCCAGATGCAAGGAGTGGAAACAGGATAAATATATTTTGTTGTTGTGTTCTCCCAGAGGCATTTAGTAGACTATTGTGATATACAGGAAACTGGACTAGATGGGTCCTTAGCCTGATCCAGCAGGGCTCTTCTAATATCCTTAAGTTCATTCCCTATAACATTAAAGATGAATGTTAACAGTAGTGCATTGTGGAACACAGTGGGGCTCACTTTTGAATAATCGCTTATTGATTACCATGTTTGTATCATATTTCATAGTATAAGAAGACAAGACAGCAAGACAGTTGCTATTAAGCAGCTGAAAATTGAGTATTTCCTGAAAGTACAAATTTTCAGACTGAATACTAACATTCCCTGAAGTTTAAGGACTCATATATACTTCTCAGTTCTTTAAGGAAATTCATGTCTTACAAGTATAAATTATTTCCTTCCCTTACCCATTTATAGATTGACCTTATTTAAGGTTAGTGTTTTAAGGAACATTTTGTTCACAGTCTCATAGAAATCTTACTCTTTTTTTTAAACTAGTTGTCAGTTTTTGCCATTGCCTTCAATGTTTACCGAACTCTTGAAGTGTCAAGGTTGATGGAATATTTGCTTTCCAATGCAAAAGAGTATCCAAACTTCTATTTCCTTGCATTCTGGCAGACCCGTTACAACAATATGATTTCTGTGAATGTCTTTTTTGCATGGATAAAGGTACAGTTTCTCACTATTCCTAACCATATAACTAAATAAAATAAATTAATACTGTATTGTATCACTACCTACCTCATATATTTAAAGCTGTTTACATTGGCAGACTGGCATAAACTTCAGGTTTTTACAAATAGTTTCCTAACCCTTCATTCCCAAGATATTTCTTTTCACAATGTGATCATCTCTGTGATCCCATAATTCCCATCCCTTTAAATCTACACCAGGACTTGTGCTGGCCTAACTGGAGGATTTCAGTGTCAGGTGTTTAAGGTTCTTCTCGTCTTCCCTTCCATGTTTACATTTATGACAGAACTGAACCTAACGCTCTAAGAGTTTATTGTCAGCAGGGGTGGCTCTACCATGAAACTAATGAAGTTTTAGCTTCAAGGCCCCTAATCCTAAAGGGACCTCAAAAGTGACTTAACATTATTTTAAAATATTGGGTCTATAATACAATATGAAAATTATTATTATTATTAAAAAAAATAATAATATAGTGTAATAGTCTCATGACTCGATGATTAATTTTTGTTGCATAAATTGCAACAATCCCAGAGTTTGAGAGTAAATAGCACAAATGTTGTAAAGACGGAGTGCTGCAGTAAGTTGGCTGTTCTGTGATTAATGCATTTCGTGGTGATCTGGTGTGGAACAACCTCACTGAAGAAGACAGCAGTGGCAACTCAGACCTTGTTACTAGTTGTGAAGGGGCCTGTTAACAGGTCAAGCCTCAGGGCCCCACAAAATGTACACCTGCCATTGATTTTTCAGGAAGAGTTTAAACAAATGCTTCTGTCACAGTGAGAGATCTCTTCTAGTCAGAGGAAGCTGATAAAGAACTTGAGAGTCAGTGAAGCAGTTACATTTATTTGTAAGAAATTCTAAAAATGCTTTTTTGTGAGGAAAAAGTGAGAAATTCTATCCCAACCTTTCCATCAACCTGGATTTTGGAAACCCTTTGCTCATTATTCCACTCTATCAAGGGCTATTATACTCACGGTGACTTAACTTTGCACTATTTGAGAAAAAAAACTTGGCTCATGATAGACTAGTATAGGTTTGCCATATGCCCCTGAAAACTGGGACGTCCCTGTTTTCAGGAATTGTATTCACATACTGGCAAGTTTGATGGGTCCTGTCCTGGTTTTGTGGGAAAAGAATTATGGTAACCCTAGATTAGTGGCGCAATCACCAAACATTTGTTCATTTTTTTTCTTTTACCCACAATCAGCAGCTAGTGAATCTCACTGTAAGCTTAGGTTCAGCACTTACGGGGCTTAAGCCCAGTTCTGTAAATGGCCTCCATTTATGTGAGAACCCAACTGCACTTCTGAATACAGTTGGCAAGTTTGATGCCAACTGCCAATTTTCTAAGGCCTATTTGCCTATTTGTCTAAGGCCCATATCCTAAAGTCAAATTAAGCCCTTTGCTCCGGAGCAGTTAAGGTGATTTTCCATAAGATAACAGTAGAGAGTGACGTAACTGCATGGACCTGTAACTGCTCTGGATTTTGCCCTAAGATTCCAATCCTATCCTTGCCCTCTCCTCAATGCAGCTGTGCAAGTGGGGGAACAGGAGGCTTCAGTGGGGAAATTATTTACCCCTCCATAAGCCTCCTGTTCTGGAATGGGTCTCCTCAAACCTGTGTAAATACCACGTCTCCAAGGAAAAGTTCCACCCACTCCCCACTCCAACTCCCACATGTAGAATTGGTGCACTGTTGTCTCTTGCACTAGTATTCAGAAAATGGCTGCTAACTGATATCTACTCTGTCCACAGCGGTTTTACAATATCAGAAAACTCTTCCATTGTCATAAAGCTATAATGATTATGACCACCCTTAAGATGTTTAGTCAGTTACTTTCTAAGGAAAAGGGTCCAATGATGTAGCTGTCTAGAAAATGTAATATCTAACCCAATCCTGAGGAGAATAACCATGCTCCCATGCATCTTTGCCATGATGTACAAGCACAGGGACAAGGATAGCTGTACACTGGCCATGTCAGAACAGATGTTACCAGTGTTGGGACCAGGTTGCCATCTGGAAACAGATGTTGCAGGTTGGGACAAGGCTATCAGAGCACAGTTCCAAGGGGTCTGCATTAACCCTATTTCATGGATGGAGAATCCACTGTTGACCAAAATATATTTTACATTCAAGTCTTAGACAAATGACTCTTGAAACATGATCGCAAGAAGGGTGCATTGTATTTCTCCCTATCCCTGGACACAGAGGATAGTGAGAGTCGTAAACACTGTTTTGTAAAATTGCATTGTAGATGCTCTTAGACAAATAAGAAATTTTTCTAGACAAATACAGTGGTTCTTTGGTTTGTGAGCATAATTTGTTCTGGAAGCATGCTTGTAAAGCAAATTTTTCCATAAGAAATAATGGAAACTCAGATGATTCGTTCCACAACCCAAAAATATCCATATAAAATGATTACAATACTGTAATATAATACAAAATAATAAAAAATATGTCAGGGTGATAGTTTTCAGGTTGGGAGAAGAGTGTGTGTGTGTGAGAGTGCTGGCTTTGTTTGGAAGCCAGCTTTTGCAAGAGCTGAGGTTCTTTTGCAGGTCAGCTTTTCAAGGAGCTCATTGCCTTGTTACCATGCTAACTAATTGCCTTTATATCACATGAAAATAGTTAATCAGTTTCTTGAAACCAAACGTTCCAAGATATTGCTCATTAATGAAGTCAGAATTGCTTAGAAGTTTCTGCTTGTCTTGCAAAACACTTTAAATCTAAGTTACTCACAATCCAAGGTATTTGGATTGTGGTATTTGATCCTGACTTAAGCAAGTAATTTCAAGCCTGTACAGTAAGTTTTTTATTTCATCTCTCATCAAAACATAAACTGTTTTTTTCTCTTCCAGATATTTAAATACATAAGCTTTAACAAGACCATGACTCAGTTGTCGTCCACTCTGTCTCGCTGTGCTAAGGACATCATAGGATTTGCCATCATGTTCTTTATCATCTTCTTTGCATACGCGCAGTTGGGTTACCTGGTCTTTGGGTCACAAGTGGATGAGTTTTCCACCTTCCAGAATTGCATGTACAGAGCCTTCTAAACTGTCTAATATCATTACGCCATCAGTTGGTGTTTCGTCATTTAAGGTCTAAAGCTAATTAGATGTTTGACAGCATTTTGGGGGAGACTGAGGGCGCAACCCTAACCAGTTTAGACCAGCACATCTCACTCATCTTTGCTCTCACACTGGCCTAAACCCTCCCTTAGGCCAGTGCAGGACTTGTGCCAGCATAACCTAAATAATACCCTAAGATCTGCAACGTTTTCTTTAATTTCTGTTTGAGGATGCTGCAATCTGCTTCAAAAATAATTAGAAAAATTTATGCTCCAGTTTTGTTGGAGGTTTAGACCTGGGACAATGACAGCTAAGGAAGCCATCCTAAATTCCTTTTGAGGGGATTTCTTGAATTTAGCAGGCTCAGATCCAAGTAGCCCCACTAGGCAGACTGGGGCTAAATACAGATTAAGGGAACAAATGTTCCAAAATTTCAGCCGAAATTTTAAAATGTTCTGAATAATCTATAACTGTTTGATAAGTCTAGGTAAAACTTGGGGAATAGTGTTTGTGAGGAGGAATTGCAGCTTGCCCTGGAGTCTGATTGAAAGGGGGAAAAGAAGCCATACCACTCAGTTTGAAGACATCA
Organism: Cryptoblepharus egeriae; assembly: GCA_030015325.1. Lineage (NCBI taxonomy): Eukaryota > Metazoa > Chordata > Lepidosauria > Squamata > Scincidae > Cryptoblepharus > Cryptoblepharus egeriae. The sequence continues at coordinate 66,778,690 of JAREYC010000002.1, read as the reverse complement.
ACAAGGTGGTTGTGTAGCACTGTATGCCATTTTCCCCTTAAAGCAACAGGGGGGAATATATGCCATTCTCCCCTTAAATTCTCCCATTAAATGAACATTGCATTGAATACAAAAAATCATTGCATTAAAAAAAATCCAGGTTTGAAATGTCTTGCCTTATAGATGGCTATACAGCAATATTTAGATTTCATTTAAATGGTAAAATATCCTATACAGTGTATTATACATTGCAGAATGTAGAATAACACTGAATAGTGACTGTTTCTGTGTTTGTCTTTCCATCAAGTTTTACCCAGTTTCGTATTGTGCTTGGAGATTTTAACTTTGCCAGTATAGAGCATGCAAACCGAATTCTTGGGCCAATTTACTTCATTACGTTTGTGTTCTTTGTATTCTTCGTTCTGTTGGTAAGACATACTTTAGATATTTCAAATTAAACATACAGTGGAGTCACATCTTAAGCAGAGATTAGGTTCTAAAATCAATGTGTAAGAAAAATTGTGTATAGTTAAAATTATCCTTGAATACCCCTTAAATCTGAAAAATAAGTATTATTTAAAAACTCAATTCATACTGCAAGAGAAACATGGAAACTATGATTGAGGGAACAACAGGTTCACATCCCCATCTCATGGTCACTATGGGGCATACACTCATTTTATGAAAATGCAAGCAGAATCATGTGCTCTATTTAAACTTGGTTCTCTCACTCACTCTGCTGAACATGTAAGTTTCTTGAATTTATGCAAGTTAAATGTGTATGTGACTCCACTGCAAAGTAATTAAACCGAATAGAAAATTCAGATTCTTCTGCTATGATTGGGCTGGGTCAAAAACCAAACACGCATGTACGCATATAGACAGACAGTATATAAACATGTGGCGTGAACCCACCATTGTGGGAGTAAAGTTTCAATAGTATTTGTGGGCCTGAGCACCAGGAGGCAGGCAGTGGATACCAATGAGCACTGCTAATCATCAAAGGGAATCGGGTAGTGGCAGGCATCAGTGAGCACTGAGCATTCCTATTGGCCATCGTTGTGCAGTGACTACCACACATCACAATTCAATGGTGCTTCCTTAACAACCCCACCCTGGGCACCACTCCCCTGTGCACTCCATGTAGCCCCCGTGCACCATCCCCACTCAACTGTGGACACCCCTCCTGGGCAGCTTCAAAATTTAAAGCTGGCTTTAATAAGTCTTAAGTGTTAAGTACAGGACAAAAACATGTTGCACCCTTTTACACCCCCTTAGGGTTAAATTCACAAAAAATCAGTTCTAACTGGGTGCTCTTAAACCTACAAAGTTATTCTGAGGCCTCCAGAGTTGGCTCAGTGTGGCTCCTGGGGACAGGCACTGAACCAGATCTGCAGACACAAAATCCATGTATAAGTAGGCTTAACCCGTACATTGTGATTTTGTAGCCTACCCAAATTTGTTTTATCTTCTTTATGGAAAGCAGCATAAAAATTAGTTGCTTATGTAAAATACAGTATAGAAGAATGTTCACAATATACTTCTTATAGTTGAGCTGAAATGTCAAATTATTTATGGATGAAGAGAAAGACAAATAATTGTATAGCATCTCAGTCTAATTGTCCCCAAATTGAGGTGTGAAAAGATGGAACATGTTTCTAAGGTTGAGATCCTATGTTCTCTTAATTGAGAGTACCATAGAAATGTGGGGAGGGGAACTTCTGAATAATATATGTAGGATTATGCTCACCAAACATCCTCAGAAGTGTTCTTTACCCAAGACGGTGCTCTTTATGTAAGTCAAAATTTCTGAGAAAATTTTCTTTACCCAAAACACCCTTTACCAGTCGTTCTTTACCCAAGGTACCACTGTACTGTAATATGTATATTTTCTTGTTTCTTGGATTGTATATGATTATTGACTCTTATTTTACTGTTTGATTATGTGTATTAGTCTAGCAAAAGTGCTTTTGAATGCGATGAGTCAGATTAAGACTACCTGCCCATCAATTGTCTGATTTTGTAATGCCTCAAAATCATTCTTTTTCATACAGAACATGTTCTTGGCTATCATTAATGACACATACTCTGAAGTGAAAGCTGACTTTTCAGTTATCCCAAGCAGAGAATTTGAAATCAGCGACCTTATTAAACAGGTAAGAATTTACAGTTGTTATACAAACATTCTCAGCAACAGAGTAGTGAATTACTTGATTAATAACTTTTTGCAAGATGATTAGTCTGTTTTTTCCTTCTTGAATTTGAAGGAAAAAGATGGGTTAAAGTTTGATTGAACAGAAATTTCTTTTAGGGTGGACTGTGGGCAGCTTGGTTCGGCAGTTATGCCAGATCAGAGCCTCTGAGGGCTACATGTAACAGCTAGAGGTTACTCACAGTAACAGGGTATTTAACCTTCTCCAATAAGTGCATTTAAAAAGGGATATCAGATTTTCATCTTTTTCTCAGAGGCAAAGAACGTGGTGGGTAGGTAGATTTCCATGTCATTCAAGTGAAGCAGTGGTTTTCAGTCACTATGCTGTGGCACACATTGATAAGGCACATCTTCTACACTGTCACACACAAATCCCACTTACACACCTGGCACAGGCTGCTCCCCCCCAGATTTCCCCCCTTGAGTTCCCTGGCCATGGAAGCCTGTTCTAGACTTCCTCAGAAGTGTTCATCTTCCAAGACAGTGCTCTTAATCCAAGTCACTCTTAAACCAAGGAAGCACTGTAGCCATTTGCAATAGTCTTTAGATTTTTATTTAGATTGTGAGTCCTTTTGTGACTGGAAGCCAATCATTATTTGATTTCACATATATAAGATGAAATCTGTCTTGAGCATCCCTATACGTCATGGTGCAAGTTTCACATCTTATGAAAGGAACCTGTATGTTATTCTGTTCAGAAGAAATGTTATTCTTTCTTTAGAAGAAATGATATTTTAGAAATACAGTGGTCCCTCACATAAAGAGCTTAATTCGTTCTGGGGGCATGCGCTTTACCATGCTCGTTATGTAAGGCAAAATCCCATACAAATTTTAACTCATTATGTGGAACATTCGTTATTCGAGGCACTCATTATGCAAGGTACCACTGTATTCTACTTGTAAACTTGTTAATAGCAGTGACCCTTTGGTATGTGCAGAAGAACAGGCATACAAAAATAAAAGAGAAAGGAACACAACTCTCTTGTGCAATGAATCTGGAAACCTACCTTTAGTGACCCGTTTCACTGATGGTCACGTGGCATTTGGATGTTTAAGAGCAGTTTTTTTCAAGCAGCGGAAGCAGCTATTTTTAATTTTCAGTTCATTATGTTGATGCATACTTATGTTCTTGCCTTCCAAAAATAACAGGCACGTTGTGCCCTATGTTTGGATGGATGGAAACGTCATTGAAAATGCAATGCAGCATGTCTCCTATAATCACTTGCTTAACAGTGGTCTTTCTTGTATTATGTGTAGAGTTACAATAAAGCTCTAGTCAAACTCAAGCTGAAGAGTGCACCGCAGGCAGAATCTGTGTACTCCACCACCTCTTTGAGCAGGTAGGTGTATCTAATCAGGCATGTGCTGCTGTTATTTAGTTCTCTAGCGGTTCAAACTTCCTGTAGAAGCATCTGATGACACTGCAAGTCATGGTCAAGTGGAGCTCAACTTTTCAATATCAGAGAATGGCAAACTGGTTTGCTTACTGTCCATCTCAACGGGTAGATTTCCTTGTCTATTATAGACTTTTTGCACATGGAAGTGGTGCTGTCATGTACCATTTGATCAGCTTCCCATTAGTCTTTTTTAAAACTACAACTGTGGTTCCACTTGAAAATCTTATACCTTCCTGCTCTTGATCTGGTCTAAATTATTCTCCTTCCTGGTCAACTATTCCTTATTCCAAGTACTATAATTAAACAAGTAAATAAATGTAACAAGGGGGACATTTATTTAGAGCAGGGGTCCTCAAACTACAGCCCGTGGGCTGAATACGACCCCCCAGGGACGTCAATCCGGCCCACGGGCAGCTGCAACGCCAGGGCTTTCTGGCCGGTGCGCGCGCCTGTTGCCACTTGTCTGTGGCGCCAGGGGTTCCCTGGACATCACGTGCGCCCCTCCCGCTGCCACACTTTCTTGGGAGTAAGTCCATTGAATATCATGGGACTTACTCCTGTGTAGGAATGCTTAGGATGGGGCTCTGAGGCTGCAATCCTGCCAGACTTTCCTGGGAGTAAGCCCACTGACTATCATGGGACTTACTTCTATGTAAGAATGCTTAGGATGGGGATCTGAGGCTGCAGGCCTAGCCACACTTTCCTGGGAGTAACCCATTAACTATCATGGGACTTACTTCTGTGTAGGAATGCTTAGGATGGGGCTCTGAGGCTGCAATCTTGCCACACTTTCCTGCGAGTAACTATCATGGTATTATCAGGTAAGAACACCCCATGAAGCTCCTGTGATATGTTGAAGTAACATGTTGCTGCAAATTGCTTTGAGGGAGTCTTACATGTCTGGGTGAGAACCTTGCATTTTAAAAGGTTTTCAATTTTAAAAGTGTTGAAATTAAGTACAGGAAAGCAATATGAGTATTTTTGCTTCATTTTAACATGTCCTACATTTAACATGTCCTCCCGCAGGGGAGGGCGCAGGAAGGGGGAGGGCTGGCAGGGCATCCCATCCCATAATAAGCCCTCTCACGGGCTTTTAAAATAGTTTTTTAGTTTTTTCCAAACTATAGTCCGGCCCCTGACAGTGTCTGAGGGACAGTGAACCGGCCCAGTGCTTAAAAAGTTTGAGGACCCCTGATTTAGAGGGAAGGAATGGATGTATTTGCAGTTGGTTTTTTAAAGACCAAACATATGCCTACATTAACATTGGCATGTATAGAGGTGTTTATATATATATATAAAATTTATTGCTACGGATTATCTTTTATGCAATTTTTCCCTTGCATATTTGCATCATTAAAAGTGTCAGACTTATTAAGTAAATGAATCTTAATTAAAAATGTAACATAAACCCATTGTAGTGTAATTATTTAAATTATATAAAAGGTGCAGTGATAGATTAAATACAGGCATATTTGCATATATAACTCTGAAAGGTGGGTCAGAACAATTGCAGAAAGTGCATGTGAACTATATTCTAGTGATAAAACAGCAAACCTCTATTTACTTCTGTGAAGCCAAACCTCACGTTAAAGACCAAAGTAGAGATTACATGAACATGGCCACCACCTGTCATGTCTTTTTCATTGCTTCCTGGCAATGTCTTTGAATAAGCCAGGAACGTGTGTTTCCATTTTCCTGCCCAAGAACTGCTGCTTAGCCACTATATGCAAAGGGCAGCATACAAGATGCAATAACAGCCAGATGCATCTTCAGCTATATGTAGAAAAATAGATTGACAGAGGCCATATATTTCAATTAATGCACCGTTTGGTCCTGAAGTCATGGGCGTTTGGGTTATCATCTTTTGTCTTTTGCTTAGTTTTAAAAAATTCATTCGAAATAAAATTAAACAGTTCCAACTACGTATCCAGGAGTTCTTACATGAATTACTTTTGTCTCCTTTTTTTCTTATATGGCCATTAGAAAAGGACAGACTTCCTCCAGAGATATGAGCAAGGCAGGCCCAAAAATCAGTAGTTTTGACAGGGTAAGTGTCTTATGCTTCCTTTTCTCCATCTACAGTGGCAAAGAACATGAATCAGCTCTTTGCTCCAAAGGGTGTAAATTTTTTTCAACCTGTGTCAGCCTTTCAGATTTTAAGTACAAAACCAGACTGATGATCTATAGATTTGGTCCCTAATCAATGGGTTCATCTGGACCTTGTCCACGTCCATGTTGCTTAAACCATGAAGACCTTGTCCTCTGAATGTGACTAAAGCTAAACTCTAGATGCATCCAGATTGTTCTTGAGAGCCACCCCAATCCTCAGAAGGTTGGATATTTAACTGGACACTTAAGTCTTCTTAGGTCTTCCAGGAACCCCAGAACTGTTACTTTGTTTAAAGCAGGGGGTTTAAAGCTGAATTCTTATCCCAGGATCATGTTTTCTATAATGTTGTGTAATTTTAACATTCACCCGATCCTGCCTTTATCCTCATCTTCAATTACAGTAACAGGCAAACTTTCACAAATAATTATTTTAGCAGACTGTCAGCTGGAACTGATTCTTTTGTATGTGTGTTCAAAATTCATCTGCTTGAGTAAAATAAAATACAAAGATTGCCCTAAGATGGCAGTTTTCCTTCTTGTACAGTATATATGACTGATTATGTCTCTCTTCTTTGCAGATTTCCAGAAGAAGAAGTGTCCAAGGAGTTTCTTATGACGAATTTCAAAAGTAGGTTGCTTGCTATCTTTATTCATTAGGAGGAAGAACATTATGCTATATCCCACCCTAATGCCATTGAATACATTAAATATTAATGTATCATGGAAGATTCAGGTAACAGTCCTACTTGCTTAAGAACAACATGAACTCATTCTCATCTAAACAGCATCTAAACCTAAGCACTAGGTCATTTGATACCAGGGCCCCACAACTTTTGGTGTCCCATATGACATTAATTTATTTAATTAGTTAATATTTTTCACATTTTTATACTACCCTTCATCTAAGGATCTCAGTGGTGAGCATGGTACCTGCCCATTTTTGTCTTCATAGCAAGATTCTGAGATAGGTGACGCAAAGTGATGGTCATTCATTTTATGTTCTGGTAATGACATGAAATGAATAATAACGGCTAGAAAATAAGTGGGGTAAATATTTCCTCACAAGCAGTAGCTGAATGTCAGTGCCCTTTCTTGCAGTTGCTCGCATGCATATCAATGCGTACTCAATGACCTACTGCCCCTTCATCTGGAAGTTCAGTGCAGCCATCATGGTTAATAACCAATGATGATAATCTACCTTGAATGTTTATAATCTACTTTAAAAGTCATCTAAGCCAGTGGTCACCACCTCCCAATCTTCCCACTGGTGGCATCACTAGCAGAGTGATCAGTCCTTTTATCGGGACATGTCTTCAATTTTGCCTTATTTCTTTTTTGTCTTCTTTTTTGCCTTATTGGAAAAGGTCTTCATTGTCCTCCTTTTCCTTGTGAGTAGGCAGGATGTAGCCTTCTTATAATTAATAAAACATGTAATAGTTTTAAATTTAATCATGTGTTTAACCACACGAAAGCAATATGTGAGTATTTTTAGCTTCATTTTGTCATGGCATACATTTTACTTAAGTGTCCCATATTTGGGAGGAGCCTTGTCATCTTTTGTGGTTGATATTTTGTCACTCTAGGATTGGTGGCACCAGCTCTGGGAAGTCATGGTGTCACCAGATAAACTTTATTTTACTACGGAAACGTGCAGATCACCCAACCAATCAGTAACCAAAAAAAAGTGCCCAACATTATACTCAAACAACTGAATAATTGTTTGACACAAAGTCCTAACCCCTGGTTAGGTTGACACATGTCCTGTGCTGGCCTGAGGGTGTCACAAACTTGCCTTAAGGCCCTTCTGCCCCTCTCCTGGGGAGTTAGGCCAGTGCACAGATATTCGCCAGTCTCTGCACTCTACCATGGGAACAGGGAGATGGACGAGTTGTGCTGGCCTAAATTGATTAAGGGTTGTGTCTCGACTAGTAGCTGACACATAACAACCTATGATTGATTCCATGTTGTGTCACAGTAGCTCCAGCACAACATGGTATCACTGAATGAGTAACACAGTAAGTAACTCATTAAACATGAGAGTAACACAGTTAGCTCTCAAAGCACTCAGTCATTGGTCAGTTCTGAGTTAAGGAATTCCACTTTGTTATGTCAATGTTTTCTTCTCAAGTTTGCCTCCTGCACTGACCAGCACCAGAAGTGGTTGGCAGGCTAGTGGTATTCAGCTGTTTGCAGCACTGGATCACATTGAAGGGCATGCTACCACTTGTGAAGGACCATGTTTCCAGAGTACTAGGCTGCATAGGATTGGACCATTGGCAAAGGGACCCTTTATTAAAATCCTGCTTCTGTTACTGAAACTGAAGTAGTTGCTCCCCTCTTTCCACCAAAGGGCAAAGGTTCTAAAGCCCAACCAACATCCTCCACTCAAGTACATTTTGTTGTAATTTTATTCTGTCCTTTTGCTGTAGGCTTTCAAGGTATACAGTAGACCTGGAGAAAGAAGTAAAGGATTTAAAAGCTAAGCTAGAACAACTTATGACCGATACGGCAAAAAGGTGAGGCTAATTTTACAACTACAATACTAAACAGAGTTCTGTGTGAAGAAACGCTAGGAATTTCCTTACCTGTAAATATTCTTTTCTTGAAAAAGGAAAAGGGGACATTCTGTACGAGTCAACTGAATTATGGATTGGATGAGTAGATAATTGTTATGTAATTTTTATTTCCTTTTTTCTCTTTTTGTTGGAATTTTTAAATTTTTTGTTTTGGATAGATTTTTAAGCTAGAACTGGTTTGAGATTTAAGGAAGGTGGATTTAGAGGTCTGCAATTGCCTTATATATTGTGTATGTTTTACTGTAGTTCCTGGTTTTTTTCTTTCGCTTTAACATCTTTATATTGCTTTTCTGAAAAAATAAAAATGTCTTAAAAAAAGAGCTGAAATTTCGTTAAATGTGTTGATTGTAATTTAAGTAGTACATTAAGGGATGCAGTTTACTGTGCAATATTGCCTACCTGTGCCTGTTTCTCAACATTATCATACGGTTAAAGACGCTGCACCTATTAACCAGCAGGCAAGGGTTCGAGGCCCGGGTTGGCCCCACAAGACAGGGTGAGCTCCTGTCCTTAGCTCAGCTCTGCAACACCAGCTGGATCCAATTGTATTGGCTCTGCCTTTCGATTGGACTAATTCAGTGCGGTGGAGAGGGGGGATTTGCTGCTTGGGTAACAGCCTATCCTCCATAACGATCTAACCCAGGTTTTCATGCTTCTCATGCAGCGTATGCAGTGCCGAGCACGATACCATAGTCTTTCAAGACTGACGGAGGCCTGCATACTCTGTGGATGGCTGGTAAACATCAAGTTTTAGAGTTCTGACAGGTCTCCTCAGAAAGGCCCATCTAGTCCAGCTTCCTATCTAGTCCATCACACAGCGGCCCACCAGATGCTTCCGGGAGGACCTATGACACCTGCATCTAGGTGTCATCCCTGCATCTGGCATTTTGAGGTTGCCTACATCTACACAGATGCATGTATATACACTCCCATGGTGGCACACCTTCTTCACTCATGGAAAGAGGATGGTGAAAACAACTTTCTAAAGTCTGTTATGTTCAGTTTTGAGAAAAACAAAACTTCTTCAGGCAAAGAAATTAGGCTGCCATCATGAATAAGTCTACACAGACACTTTGATCCTTTGCCATTTCTCATCTATGATGGGAGTAAGAGAGAAAAATTGTTTTCCGTGATTTCTTCATTTGCATTTTTTGCCAGAAATGGTGTCAGTGAAATTTGTGGGTACATCATATGTTTCTTGGGGCAGATAAGGAGGGCATGAACTTTTGTTGTTGGATAAGGAGGGTTGTTGAACATTTCACCCAGCAGTTAGCTTATCTATATATATAAAAGAGAAAAGCTACTCACTGACTGACTGACTGACAGACAGACTGATCACCTCCCTGCGAAACTGCTGGGCCTAGAAGTGTGAAATTTGGGGTGGTTGTTCCTTCTGTGACGGAGGGGTGCACTAAGAACCGGTTTTTGGAAATTTTGAAAAGGAGTGCAACGCGTTTTCCTCCCTATACTTTGCACTGAAGAATTGATGACTCATCAACATTCTGCCCCAACCCCTGCACCTGGGAGCATGAAATTCGGGGTGTTCCTTCTGTCACATGAACACCCACCAAGAACCCATGTGGAGAAATTTAACGTTTAAGGGGCTGAAAAGGGATGCAATGTGTTTTTGTCCTATATATAACATGGAAGACTGGCCAACATCCAGCCAATTTGGTGCTGGGTGCCTGGTGCACTGGGGGGATGTTGTTCAGAGGAAGAGGTTGCACTGGGACGGATGCTGCGCATGGGAAGTTGTGCATGGTGGGTTGATGCGCATGGGGGACTGTTGCGCATGGGGGGATGTTGCGCATGAGGGGGTTGATGTGAATGGGGATAGTTGTGCATGGGGGAAATTGCGCATGGGGTGGTTGATGCGCAGAGGGGGAAGTTGTGCATGAGGGACTCATGCGCATGGGGGGGATATTGTGCCGTGGGGGGATGGCGTAGGGGGGAATTTTACTACCGCAATGCGGGTATGCTTTTTGCTAGTATTTTATATTTGGGCTTATATTCTGTGTCTTTAAAGTGCGCTTCACCCAAGGAAACAGGTAAGATATTTTAAAGGATAAAAACATGCTATTAATGTATTTTTAATTCTCTGGAGCAGGACAGAAGAGGAAAAGAAGTAATTTTTCGTTTTGGACATTCTGGAAGATGACATTCCTTCATTTATCAAAGAAAAATATTTTACTGTGAAAATAGCTATGCAGGTGACATAGGAGAAACTAATTAAAGCCTTTTAGTTTTGGATCTTTTGTGTTCATTGAGTAACCTGATTCAACTACGTTTTCTAAAAGCCAAGACAGGACAGTTTCTTTTCTACATTTCTTAAAACATGCATTTGAGAATGAGCCAAGTACTAATTTGATCATCAACTAAAAACGTTTGGTCTAACGTTCTCAGTTTTTGCCACTGTGCCATCAGTTTAAGTCTGAGGGAGGAAATATCACTATGTTGCTATCCTTTTTTGCCTAATTAACCAGTTTATTAATTTAATCCCAGTATTACCAGGTTATCCACACAAAAATTGCAAAAAGTCTGCAGTACCATATAGGATTTAACTTGGTTTTTATAGTTTAGTGCCTATCGATGAATACTGCATTTGCACATTCATAGAAATCACTAAAATCATTATATAACAGCTGAAGTTCGAAGTTGAATTTAAAAAATGAACACCCTAAGAGCATGCTGAAGAGAAAGCTGTATGGGCTTATTAATCACAGGCAATAGCTTTATTATTATTTTTAAATTTATTTATATACAATTATTATAAGAGTGTGTGTGTGTGTATTTTATTTTCAAATATAGCAAACAGTGTTAAGTACAGCAAGCAGCATTGTGAAACCAATATTTAAATAATCTTAGGAAAATTAACTGTCAATTCATTGGATTGATGCTCAGACCACATTCATCAAGTCCAGACTGCAACCTGATGTTTCAGCCTAAACTGTGTAGGTCATTATTAAAGGAATGAAAAACCTGACCCCTACTAAACCCAATAAAATCCTCAGAGTAGAACCTCTTTAAGTTGACCACCCAATGGACTGGAGGAAATTGGTCATAGGAAGGTGGTCAATATATGGAAAAATATGCAATACTGTACTTATAATATTTTTAGAGCTTTTATTATTTTTAGAGCTTCCACTTCCCTAGGTGCCCCCTTCACTTTTCCGCTGGGCTGTACTTTCTTTCATTGCTACCAATTCCGCATTTCACTTTTTCTTGCCCTTGGTGCAGGCTGGACTCAAGTTATAGAGAGTAAATTAATACCTGGTGTGAAGGTGCAGGTGGTCAACATACAATTTACAGAGGTGGTCAGTTCTATTTCTATTGTGTTCTTTGGTTGTATGTTTGGTCTACATAAGTTAGGTCAACTTAGGGAAGTGGTCAATGAAGGGATGTGGTCAACTATGGAGATTTTACTGTATTTATTGACAAGCCTTTCATGGTTGAGAGCAAAATGTCAGGTTACAATCTGGACGTGACAACTGAAAAAATGAATTTTTCATTTGGTGACAATTCTGGCCACAAAGCCTTCATTTTCATATTAAAATAACCTTGTTCAACAGTAACTAAAGTTGTTTGTTTACCTGTGCATGCATCATTAGGTTTTTGTCAGTAAAAAAACTTTACATTTTCTAAAGTGCTGCCCATCCTCAGAAATTCAGATGATAAAAGCTAAGGATCGGCTATATCAACACAAGAGCAAATTAACACTCCATCACAATCTTATATTGTACAATATTGAAACACTCCAAAAACAAGTAAACAAAGATAATCTTCTGCAAGCCCAATATAGGAGCTGAGTTTACAAAAGGCAACCCCACATAAAAAGTATGCGTATGAGTAAACACTACTTTCTGACCAACCTTGTATTTTATGAGCCTTTTCTAAACTGTAATTACAACATAAAGCTAAAGAGTAGTGTTGGGCTACAACATCAAAACTGTATCAAAACATGAAAGTTTGCTAAGATCTCCAAAGTAATTGTTTAGGAAATTACCACACAATGGAGTATGACAATAAAAGATCCTTTTATTATAAAAATCTATACAATGAAATGCCAGACATAGCAATCATTTATATCTGGTTTATTTATATATATCTATATATCCACATATATAGTTCTTACTTATGTCAAGTAAAACTATGTTATATCACAAAATGCCTAAATCTACTATTTATTGCTCAATGAGGATGGCACAACACACACTCTTAGCATAACTGATGCCATGCTAGCTACGATACTGAACAAACAGCCAAACACTGCATAACACCACAAAAGCAGCTGTTAATCATTCTGAATTGGAACCAGTCTGATCACTCACTTTATAAAAATATTGGAATCATATAGATTTAAGCATTATAAAGGAGGAATATATTATTTAAAACATTTAAATAGTGCATATTGACATTTTGCATGTGGTATATAAAACATTCATGTACAACACTATACAGTACACATAAATTTCAATGTTTGGATGCACCTGTGTCAGCAGACCAATAGAAAAGTCATTGAAGTGTACATTGCACAATGGAGCTGAATAGAAGCCACTGATGTTCTAATCTGATGTTCTCCAGATTAATGTCCAACCTCGCAACTCACTATGGTCCACTAAAAAAAAATCTAGTTGTATAAAAAGGCAAAGCATCATAATATAAATTCATTTTAGTGCTTTCTTTTCAGTTCCAAAAATACATGCTTACAACCACAGTACAAATAAGAGCCTTTCAGAACAGACAACTCTGGAGTATCTAAAACCTACTTTCTATCTGTTGCATGTCAACACACCAACCTGATGAGTTTACATGCTAGCCACTTTGCAAATGTTTGTTTTTTGGTCTTTCAGAAGCAATGAGAAATATCCCTGCTGACATGAGCTGTTCATAACACATGCAGCAAAATGGGCACATGCAACCACATGGCGACAATCAACACACAAAAACAAAAATTCAAGAAGCACAGATTTAAACATGGAGGGCTTGTCTTAATCGCACTCTACCACGGCTGCAGAATCCATGTGCTAAGGGATCCTCATAAAAACTTTGGTTCCCCCCCACAGGGTATACACCAGGGACTATATTTGCCAACCCATTTGTAATGGCCTGGTGCACACATCACAGGGTAAAAAACCATGCTCATCTCGCCCAAAACGGATCCCTCACAATACAGATGATGAACCTATGGCAGGATTTGATTGAGCCCTTGGGATTTTTACCAAATATAGAAAGAAAAAGGCTACTGGTGTCAACTACACTAGGCAACATCAATGTCATAAAAAATGGTTGGTTCCTCAAGCTGCATCATGCAAGAACCATTGTGATTTCTGCTTAATGCCACAAAAAGTTAAATCACTTTTATTCCCTTTTCTACAACAATGACACAGCAGAAAGGCTTCTTTCAAAGCTGGCTCTATCTTCTACTTTAAGTCCATTATGCTGATAATGTTGATTTTAGCCCTTGAGAAGATATACTTGTTTCAGATACAGCAGAGTTTAATTGCCATGCGCACCTGCCGGAGCTGTACATATCTGAGCACCAACACCTTCTCCCCGCAAGAGTCAGATACTGTATCCAATTCAGACTCCAAACTAAATCACCGTTAGCTGAGAAAACAAACTATAAAGTAACAGTAACGCAAGTCTCATAGGCAAGGTGAGCTATAAATGTCCAGATTTTCCAAGTTTTAAAAATACAACAAGCAAGGTCACTTTCTGGTTTGTCCATTGTCATCTGAAACCAAAGCACAAACAGGAGCCTTAAGTTGCAATAGCCACTGACTGTAATTAAAGGACAGATGTCATTTGAAATCAAACACGTTATTTATTCCACAGTACTCTTCTGTAAAAAGGCATCTCAGTTCAGTTTTGGTGTTCTGGAACTCGGGTGTTTGCTGCCGTTGTTCCCCATTAAAAAAGGCAATGGAGTTCAGTGTTAACACAAACAAATGCAGATGAAATGAAGTTAGCAGGTCCAGAGTGTTTGAATGGTTATAGTTCTTTGGAGAACAAAATGCATTTGTAATTTAAAAAGACCATGAGAAGAGAATTGTGTTTGCTGAAGCTGGACAGAGAAGTTCCAAATTTATAAAGATTTTTCATTTGCTCTCTAGTTGACTTATTTGCCCTTCAAATGTGGCACCATAATAAAGTGTACAAAAAACTGCAATCTTTCAACAGCGCAAGACAAAATGAACACCCAACAAGTACTATGACAGCATAAGAAAACAACCTCTCACTGTTAATGAAGAACCATTTAAATTGATTTTGAAGAATCTTGTTTGCTAATGAGGACTTCCAGAAGCCGAAGTTTGGCTTTAACTTTCTTGTACTCTCTGTATTCATCAAGCATGGGAGCACGATCTTCTTTCTGTACATTCCTGCTCAAAAAACACACAACATTCAGAAAAGGCAGGCCAACTGAGATGGTTTCAACTGATCTGGGACGCATTCAGACCAGCAGGTTTTGTGCTCCTCTGATAATCTTGTAAGTGCTGCACCCCGAACAAAATACCCTGCACCTGTTTACCTGTTCCTTGCATAGTGCTGCACTCATAGTGCTTTTTCATGCCAACCTGTGTACTACTTTAATGAGATTCAGGCAACACATTGTCCCTTTTTCTGGACACTGTCCAATCCATTAGTTAAGCTTCATTTTCTTTCCCTCCTACCCCCAGCCCACTTCTTGGGCACATTGTATCTTTTCTAAGTTGCATCTATGTGTAGAGGTGTAACTGCACACATTTTATTGGTTATTTTTAAAATTAGAACCTACAGCTGAATTTCTATCAGCACCTGTGAAAGGAAATATAAAAAGTATCTGGAAACTGAAGGACACTTCCACAGCAGGTCTCAAGGCACAGGATGCAGTAACTCTGCTGCACAGCCAGGTGGGGCTTTAACAAGGGCCACCCACGCCACACAATCACAGATCACACAGCTGTTCTGCAAGTCACAACTAACCTAGAGCTTCTTTACAAGGAAAAAAGCTGCACACTATGTTTTGGGAGCTCCATTTCAAGTTATAGGTGAACATCTCCATTCGCTGATAGGATAACCCTTGGTTTGGTGCAACTTGTGCAGGACCCAATGCTTTTCTTCCTAGGGATTCCCAGCATTATTACACAAAGGGGTTCTGGAAGTAAATTTGAGCAACAGCTGTTTTTCAATTACCACTAACAGTTTTATTAATCTATATACACGTATATATAAAACTGAAAAGTCATTGATTGACTCATGCCAACCTGTGTACTACTTTAATGAGATTCAGCCAGGCAAAACCACCGGCCCTAGAAGCATGAAATTTGGGGAGGGTGTTCCTTCCGTGACCGAGGAGTGCACTAAGAAACAGTTTTCAGAAATTCCAACTGGAAGGGGGTGAAATGGGGTGCAATACGTTTTCCTCCTTATACTTTACATTGAAGAATCCCTGACTGAGGGATGCTGTCCCAACCCCAAGAAGCATGAAATTCAGGGAGGGTGTTCCTTCTGTGACATCAACACCCACCAAGAACCAATGTGGAGAAATTTAATCCTTAAGGGGCTGTAAAGGGGTCAACCTGTTTTTATCCTATATTTAACATGGAAGACTGACTGATCAACATCCAGCTGATACACTGGGAGGGAGGGTGCAGAGGGAATGATGGTGTGTATGGCAGGATGATGCACATGGGGAGATGTTGTACAAGGATCTTCCGCATGGGGGGAATGATGCACATGGGGAGGTATTGCACTTGGTGTGCATGAGTGGACAGTGTGCATGCAGGGACAATGCGCAGGTGGGGATGGTGCACATGGTGGGACGATGCTCCCTAGCATGACATCCCTATTTAACATCAAATAACTGGTAATAAAAAATAAACTGCGACTAGATATTTAGCTACCCTGGGTAGAAGCTTTGATAAGTTTTTTTCTCCCTTTATGGAGTAATTCAAATTTAAAAGCAGTAGCAAGAAAATGTAACATATCAGGAGTATGTTTTATCACATATCCTCCATGATGCTAGATTGCTATTTGCAATAGGTTATCATAGGATGCTTCCCACATTCCTCTGGGTGTAAAAATATGTTACTTAAAGCTGTTGACTATCACTGTACAGCTCATTAAAGTTCATAGGATGGAATTAAATAACCATCTAAATGCCTGTCAAGCTAGTATACACACAAAAACCCCAATTGCACCAAAATCACCAAAAAGGACAAACTGCTTGCCTACATTTGACATTCTTCTATAGGGGCACACATGTATAGTGCCTTCTATACAGGCACACAACTTAACTGCAGACCATTCTCCCCCACCAATTTCATGTTTATATTAAGTACACAAATCCATTTGACCATCGATGTATGTTAAACTAACCTTCCATTCTGCTGATAAAATTCATCTTCAAATTCACGGAGTGTTTTGCGCAATTTCTTTTTCTCAGCTCGGGCTTTCCAAAGTTGCTCCAATAACTCAGGCCTAAAAAAATTGTAAGCAAGTAGACTGGATCATCAAGATCAGCATGGACATTTTCATGTACTAAAGTAGCTGAAACAAAGATGCTTAATTCGCTCTGAAGCAGGTTTGTCTCTGTCAAGAGCATTATACTAGCTCAACCTTTATTTGCCACAATTCGCAAAGAAAATATAGTTAGACAAGTAAAAACACCTGAATAGTGAATTCAGTTTGACTGAACCAATGGACCAGAATATTTCCGAGTACCCTGCTCTACTTATTACTAATTCCCAAAACAATCCACAAGTATTCGTTAAAAAAATCCAGAAATTATTGTGACCTGTGACAGCATGAGGTCATATTTACGTACATGGAAGCTGCACGGGTACTTGACAGACGGAGCTCTCGAGTCAGTTTTTCTTGACTTTCTTCAGCATCAGATTCTGAGTTTTCTACTGGACTAGTAGTAACAGACTGCATTTGGACACTGGGCTTTACGAGATCAGTCAACTCGGAAGACAGATCACCTTCTTCTTCCTCTTCCTGCAGTGTTATTTAAACACAAGTGTTAAGCATCCATCCTCCAAAGCTTTCTGGAAGGCAAGATTCCCTCCCAAGCACTCTAACAAAATCAGATGGGTGGAAAAGTCATGAACTTTTCTTGTTTTCAGGAAATTTTAGACAACAGGATGACAAGGAATATACCTGGTCATTCTCTGCAGTAAGAGCAGAGCTTGCACCTCCTGTCAGCCCTAAGACCTCCAGGTCAGAAGAAATGGAGGGACAAGCAAAGCTTCTTTCTCTCTCAAAGAAAGCAAGAAACAAGCAGACATTCTTGTGTGGACCCCATGTTTGTAAGTGAGAGAAATCCATGCCTGGCAAGCTGGATAACTGGGTGCTACTGCAAATGAGCCAGTGCCCACCTGCTACCCCCCCCCCATTAGAACCACTTATAATATACAAGATACCTTGATTTCTTCAAAAAAGTGGGCTGTTTCTCCTTCAATGATAGGTTGTAACATCTGACTACGCCTTTTGGTTGATGGTGATCCCTAAAATATAAACCACAAAGTGCTAAAGGAACAAAAACAATACAGCTTTAAGTTTGTTCAACTTATTTTTAGAACATTTTATATGTCTTTCAATGTTGGCAAAAACAACACATTGAAATCACATAGCCAACATCTAGCTTCAGGTTTCTAGCTTCATAAACGAGAACAGTAAATCCTACATGCCACCAATACACCACTGCCATCTACTGCAAATGAACTGAAGTTTGTGTTCATGACTTGAAATACAGTGCTTAGAGAAGATTAGTCACAGTCAATTAATACAGCATAAACAAAATACAGCAACATCACCATGTACTAAAGAAAATTTATAAATTTTAACAACCAAATACAGAACATGTCAGAAACAGGAAGACTGAGAAAATGCACTTAAGTCATTGTTATAACTGACAAAAGCTAAAGTAACTCAACACTCAAGACAGAACTGGAACTAGCTCAGTCACCTATTATCCAATGTCAAGGGACTACGTAAAAGCAAACTTAATAAAAATGCCTCTTCTCAACTGCACCAGAGCTACCTTCAGTGTAAAGACTAACCCTACAATCCAGAGTAACTATGGGAAGATGTAAGAGGCACTTACTCTGGATTGCTCTATGCATTTCCCATAGGTGGCACTGTAACTGTGTCGGTGTAAAAGGTCCCGTAGTTACTCTGGATTGTAGCCTAAGTGTGTCAGTAGTAGAAACAAAGTGAGGGATAGGTTCTCAACATTCATTTTCAGAGTAAGTTCTTTTCATTCATTCAAAAATGAATGAAACACAAAACTCTACTCACAAGGATGGGAGTAATACTCGCTCGAGTTAACATTTGTTTCACAAGTCTGTATCTGTCATACAGAGGCTTAACAATTTGACGTTCTTCTCTGGAGACCTGAGAGGAAAAAAATAAAAGGATGACAGCAAATAGACAAAACAGATTCTCTTCTACGCTAAAAAAATGAAACACTGTCAAATCAGTCCGTTTACAGGCTGACTTTTAGTACAAGTTGAACATGATATATACATGTTCCTTTACACACTAAGCACTATCACAAACCAAAAGCAGCACATTTTAACAAAAACCAACAGGGACCTAACCTGAAAAACCTTTCCATTTAAAACCTCTCTGGTGACATTCCAAAGAGATGGGTTATAGTTATACTGTAAGAGAAATTGATTAGCTAAAAAAGTGACCTCTAGAAGCATTACATCCTCTCGTGCAGTCAAGAATGCCTAAAGCTGCAAGATTCAGATCCCCTGAAAATTTCAGGGAACTCAATCACCAAAAAAGTAAAAGGGCAAACGTAACCAAAACACTATACAAGTGGGCCATTACCTGACCCTACCACACCTTGTGCAGCCATTAACTTTGTTTCTTTATGGCTGCAATGGCAGCACAGGTTTATTTGTTAAACAGAAGATACAAGGTGGAGCCTGACCACTAGAGGGAGTCTAATAGTATTCACTTCACCTCTGAAATTAAAGGAAGTTAAATCGAGTCAAAGGAAACCAAGGTTGTTACCATCATGACCATGCAAAAACAAAGGTAAGGACCATACAAGGGAATAATTCTTTTTTTATAGCACTCCTATTTCTGTGGTTTCTTATCTACAAATAGTCCATGGAATTGTTCCATCACAGATATGAAGCATGCCTGTAATCTTGATTTCCAGTGGTCCATTTCAAACATCCTGAAACACACTACTAACACACATCAGAAGAGAATGAACCTATTTTGTCATGTCTCACAAGGGGAATGAACCTATTTTGTCATGTCCTACAGGAAAATCCATTCCTCCCAGAATGATATGGAATAGCATCAAACTAGACTGCCTGCTCTTGGTATCTCTTGCCATGAATAGGAGTGTTCAGTTTGCACTAGGACACCTTGCTTGAAGGGAAAGCACTTTTCATTCACAGAGCAAACTTTTGACAGTAAATGTGTTAGTGAAGATTCTACCCATTGATAACAACGGAAGACTTTTTAAAAGAACGTTTAACATTGTAGTTATATTGTGACCTTTAAAAAACAACCATAAATAGCCAAGCAATACAAAAATATGAGTTTAAACTTTCAGCACAAATCCTATCTTTCATTAGAACCAGCAGAGGTCCAACACTGCAAGTTATCACAAATGTGCTGTAAATCACAGTTATAAGGAGAAATTAGCAGGGTCTGGAGGAAGGCCAACAACATCCTGATGGAGCCAGTGCAGGCCTTGAAAATGCTTCAAAGCAGGTAAGCTGCAAGCCAGGCAGAGGGTTGAGGGACGGGCACATCAGATCCCAGAGGCAGGTTCTCCAGTGCTGACCAATATCATATACTATCCCCCTTCAAGGGATGAATTATGTCAAAATAATTCCAAAAAGCACAATGCTAGGAATAGCTAAGATACTGCACAGAACCCTCAAATTCCCAGGCCTCTGGTAGATGACTGAGATTGAGAATAACACACATACCACTCAAGGGTGAGAAAATATATATATTAGCGAAAAGTGTACCTGCGTTGCGGGAGTAAAATTCCCACATACACCATCCCGACAGCACATCAGTCCCCCATGCACATTAGTCCCCCAAGCGCAACTTCCCTCTATGCACATCAACCTCCCATGCGCAACATCCCCCCATGCGCATCAGTCCTCATGGGTATCAATCCTCCATCTGCATCTTCCCATGCGCAACCCCCCATGTGCAGCATCCTCCCCAGTGCAACCTCTTCCTCCTAACAAAATCCCCCCCCCAGTACACCAGGCACCGAGCACCAAATTGGCTGAATGTTACTCCCATGTTACGTATAGGACAAAAACACTTTGCACCCCTTTTCAGCCCCTGAAGGGTTAAATTTTTCCACATGGGTACTTGGTGGGTGTTCAGGTGACAGAAGGATCCCTCCCAGAACTCCATGCTTTTAGGCCCAGCAGTTGGGGCAGAATGTTGATGAGTCATCAATTCCCCAATGCAAAGTATAGGGAGGAAAACACGTTGCGCCCCTTTTCACCCCCTTCTGGCTGGAATTTCCGAAAACCGGTTCTTAGTGCACCCCTCCATCACGGAAGGAACACCCACCCCAAATTTCACGCTTCTAGGGCCAGTGGTTTTGGCAGGGCAGTGATGAGTCAGTCAGTGACTTTTCTCTTTTAATATATATATTAAAACAATTTATATAAATTGTTTTCTCATCCTCCATGGGTGGTATCTGTATGTTATCCTAATCTCGGGTCCTCTACCAGAGGCCTGGGAGTTTGAGGGTTCTGTGCAGTATCTTAGCTGTTCCTAGCAATGCGCTTTTCTGGATCGAGTGTTCTGATGTCCTTCCTGGAATCTGTTGGAGCCATTCTTCCAGGCCCTAGTGCTCCAATCACTATTGGGATCACATTCACCTTCACTTGCCACAGTCTTTCTAATTCCTCCTTCAAACCCTGATACTTTTCCACCTTTTCATGCTCTTTTTTCCTGATGTTGCTGTCATTTGGTATCGCTACATCTATCACCAGGGCTGTCTTCTGGGCCTTATCTATCACCACAATATCTGGCTGGTTAGCCAGTACCTTCTTGTCTGTCTGGATATGGAAGTCCCACAGGACCTTAGCCCTGTCATTCTCCACAACCTTCAGAGGGGCCTCCCATTTGGTCTTGGGAGGGGTTAGTCCATAGGCTGAGCAGATGTTCCTATACACGATGCCAGCTACTTGGTTGTGCCGTTCAATGTATGCTGTTCCTGCCTGCGTCTTACACTCTGCCACGATGTGTTGGATTGTTTCTGACGTTTCTCTGCACAGCCTGCACTTTGAGTCTTCTCTTGTATGGTAAATCCCCGCTTCTATGGATCTGGTACTTAGTGCCTGTTCTTGTGCTGCCATGATGAGGGCTTCAGTGCAATCTTTGAAGCCAGCTTTTTCCAGCCACTGATAGGATTTCTTAATGTCAGTGACTTCGGTTATCTGGCGATGGTACATCCCATGCAGGGTCTTATCTTGCCAGGATACTTCCTCAATTTGATCTTCCTTCTGTATTTGCTGTTGCTGTTGTTGCTGGAGACATTCTCTCATCAGCTCATCTTTGGGTGCCATCTCACTGATGTATTCCTGGATATTCTGGGTTTCATCCAGGATAGTAGTTTTGACGCTCATCAGACCCTGGCCGCCCTCTTTCCAACTAGTGTATAGTCTCCGGATGTTAGACTTGGGGTGGAAACCCCCATGCACTGTGAGGAGCTTTCCCATGCATTATGACGATCCCCACCACTAACACACACACAGAGAGAGTATATGTATATGTGTATATACATACACACCCACACGCATGTCCCCCCATGCGCTCCATTCCCCATGTGCATCAACCCCCCCCCACGTGCATCAACACAAATGCACAACATCCCCCTTGTGCAATAACCCCATGAGTTGCATCCACATATCTATCTATCTATCTATCTATAGTATTTATATACCGCTTTTCAACTGAAAAGTTCACAAAGCGGTTTACAAAGAAATGGAAAAATAATGATAACTAATTAAAAGCTAATGGGTCCCTGTCCCAAAAGGGCTCACAATCTAAAGTGCAAAAAGAACACCAGCAGAAGCCACTAAAACAGACATTGCTGGGGTGTGAAGGGCCAGTTACTCTCCCCCTGCTAAATAAAATAAAAGAGGAGCACCCACTTGAAAGAGTGTCTCTTGCTCAGTTAGCACGGCTGCATCATGTGCATCAACCCCCATGCGTATCATCCATGCATGCGCAACACCCCATACATTTCCCCATGCGCATCCTCCCCATGCTCATCAACCCCTCATGCGCACCATCTTCCCATGCGCTCCATATGCAACACCCCCATGCGCATCATTCCCCCATGCACATCATCCCGTGCTCATCAACCCCTCATGCACACCGTCCCCCTTTCCACAAGATCCTGTGTGCATCATTCCTGTACATCCCCTTATGCACACCCCCCCATGTGCACCATTTCCCCACGTACATCATTCCCCCCACACGCACCCTTCCCTCCACACGCACCCTTCCTCCCAGTGCATCAGCTGAATGTGGCTCAGTCTTCAATGTTAAGCAAAGGACAAAAACACGTTGCACCCCTTTTCAGTCCCGTAAGGGTTAAATTTCTCAACATCGGTTCTTGGTGGGTATTGATGTCACCTAAGGAATACCTTCCCCAAATTTCACACTTCTTAGGTCCAAGGGTTGGGGCAGAGTGTCCCACAGTCAGGGATTCATCAATGGAAAAGATAGGGAGGAAAATGTGTTGCACCCCATTTCACCCCCTTCCGATTGGAATTTTCGAAAACCACTTCTCAGTGGATCCCTCAGTCAAGGAAGGAACACCCACCCCAAATTTCACATTTCTAGGCCCAGCAGTATTGGCTGGGTGTTGAGTCAGTCTGTCATTTTTCAGTTTTACACACACACACACACACACACACACACACCCCATACGTCCTGGCTTATTACACGCACCAGACCATAAGACGCACCAAAGTTTAGAGGAGCAAGACAAGAAAAAAATATTCTGAACCAAATGGTTTACTAATATATTTAATAAAATATAGCAGAATAATATTTCAACCATGCAAAGTCAACAGTGGTATTAAGAACCATCACCACTGTCATTAATAAATGAGGAAAGACTTTAAGGTTCAAGCACTCTTCTAATTTTCTGGTAACCCCAAAAACTCAGCGTCAGTGATTTGTGACTTTTGCACAAATCTCATTGCAAATGGTCCCAGAAGGCAGGTAAGTTTGGGGGAGGGGGTTTATTTTGGGGGTGGGGGATCCAGGTAGGTAGGGAAAGGTGAGTGGATCCAGGTAGATAGGGAAGGGTGGGGGTGTTTCTTTTGGGGGCTGGGGGATCCAGGCAGACAGATAAGTGGGGAGAGAGGCAGGTAAGAGGGGAGGAAGGCAGGCAAGCAGGAATGCAAAGGATTGCAACACTAGGGACCAGGTCCTGTGCATGTCTACTTTGGAGCAAGTCTCCAATCCAGGGAAGGCTGCTTAGGATTGCAACAGTGCATGTCTAGAGCAAGTCTCCAACCCAGGGAGGGATGCACAGGCATGAAGAAGCAGAGACCTCTCTCTCATGGGCTGCTTCCTCCACCCCTTCCCACCAGTGCCCAAGCATGAAATTTGGGGTGGATACTCCTTCACTGATGTAGTCATCCACTCAAAATGGGTACAATATTTTTTGTTCCTAAACTTAACGTTGGAGACAGATTCACTGACTCAACAATGCCCAGCCCAAACCCCTGCACCTGGAAGCATGAAATTTGGGGAGCTTATTCCTTCTGTGATGCAAGTACCCACTAAGAACTGATTTGGTGCCCAGTATTGCCTGGTACCTGCATAGTTGTGCCTGGTGGAGAAACTCAGTGCCCAAAAATATTCTTTAAATTTTACTCCTACAAGAATGGATCATTTCACCTAGTTAAAAATAATTGCATGTAGTGGGGAGAAACTCTGAAAAATGTTACCGGTCGTCCATGCTGGCTTTCATAGTATAGGAGACTTTTCTGGAGTGACATTTTTTCTTCTGCCAGATGGTCTTTTGTCATCGTCTACAGTGAAAGAGAAATACAAATGTCTTATCTTAAATTTACTTTCTATTTTGTGTTTAAAAGACAGAAAAAAGCAGAACTCTGCTATGTGACTCCAAAATGTTCCATAAAGTTTGGTACTCATCTGTGAGTCTCTAACTCTCAAGAACTGTTTCATATCAAAATCAATAGCAATTCTTTTTCCCACACAGAGCCCTGTGTATACACTTTTATGCATATAAAATACAATGCAAATATTTACTGTAAACCAAATTGCAAGGCACATTCAAAACTTTAGCGGGATTATAAAAGAAGTTCAACAAAAATATTTCCCTTTCTTTTTCAGGTGTAACAATACAAACATGTGAGAATCTACCTTGATATCATCTGGAAGGCAACTTTCAATGCGTTTTTCCTTCAGCCTTTTAAAAATTAGCTCAACTGTGTCTTCTTTGGTAGGCTTCTTCTCTTTCTGCACAACTCGCAGATCATCTTCATTTTCTTCATCATGGTCCAAAGATGAGCCAAAGCTTTTTGGAAGAGTGTTACTTCGTGGACGTGTCTGAGGTATGAATTCGCTATCTGAGCTTTTGTGCTTTGCATCTGCATTTCCAATAAATTATACACCACAAAAACAAGTGTTAGTTTACAATTAATATTTTACATTTATGGGTTAAATCACTGATATAAAATTACAAGTGATGAAGATTCTCATATCAAAACTGTCAAATCATGAACATAAGTATAAGCACTCTTGCTTCTGGACAGAAGTTCAAGACTCGGGTACTATTTATCTCTAGCCAACTAAGGTACTGAGATATACATAATCTTCAGGGTTCTTTAGCTTTCACCTATTTCAGAAGGTGTAAAGTAGTATCTTACCTTTTATTTGCTTTTTCAGTTTGGTAAGCTCTGTCATCCACTTTAAAACCTTTGGATTTGCCGCAAGATCAGAATAAGAAGGCTGCAATGAAATATGGATGTCTGCTCAACCCAAGGCTAGAAATTGTACCAATATGACATCTCTACCAGAAAACCAATGCCCTTTGCTAAAATTAAATAATTTGTAAACATGAAAACTTGCCCCCCTCTCATATATACAATTGTTCCTTTCCCAACCTTCACCTCTATGCCTAAAAGACCCCATTTCTCCAATGGCTACCCGGGCAATTTAATGCAAGAAGAAAGCATTACCTTGTGTTAAGAATGAACTGGTGAAAAGTACAAGTTGTCAAAAGCAAAAGTTATTCTCTTAAAATGATCAAATGCAAGTGAGATACCTTGGTGGCAGTAACTTACCTTGAAATGTTTGTCTTTTTCAAACTGCTCCTCAAATTGCCTTATTTTTTTCTGCAACTTTTTAACTAACTGATAGGGAGTCTTGTCTTCCCTTCTGTCATCCTTAGAACTACTAAATGATGCTCTTCGAGTTCTGAATTTTAAAAAGGGAACAAAGTCTTAGATGCTACATACATATATTAAGGAAAAAACCAATAAAATAAGAAAGTATGTACAGTATACGTTTCTATTTGCAATACAAAACCCAAGGAGAAAACAAAAATAGTCTCACCTGTTAACTTCTCTCACACAACATTGTCACTAATCCTCACTATAAAGATGTATTGTGCTCAGTTGAGAACATAGCAGGTGAAAAAGCAGTCAGTCAAGTGCTTGTCACTGATAAGAGCCAACCCTTCCTCTTGCCACAAGATGATTTCTTCCAAAAGCTGTAAACCATAACATCTAAAAAACTATTAAACCATTGCAAACCCTTCTCTACAGGAAAAAAATCATCTCACACTGCAACATAAAGGTATCTGACAGGCATGAACAAATGACAAGAATTTTTTTCTCAAACACCATACCAACTTGCTCTTCATTAAAGACACAAAACTTGTATACAAGGCACTGATAAAAGTACAGAAGTTATGGAACAAAAGCTTAAAGTTTCATCTCCACTGTTGTATTTCCCAATAATATTTTCACTCAATTGCTTCTGTTGTCATTCTTCAAGGCTAAGCACTGTTATATAAGACATTACTGGCTGTTCCATACATGATTCCAGTCCTCTGTTTCTAGTCTGTTTGACAGAATCTGCCAAACTACTAAAATTTAAACTGGTACATTGAAAGGAGTATTATCTTTCTTCATGCCTTTTCATCCATGCTTCTTATTCCTTCTCTCATTATAGCAGCATCAGGATTGGATTCAGAAGGCAGAAACACATGGGTATATGCCAGTAACAGGGACTCCTGGTGTGCCCTGATGAGCCTGCCCCTGAATCACTGGTTGCAGTAGAACTTGCACCCATGAAGTTCATTTCAGAAAATCCAGAAGGGGAGGAGAAGGGATTTCTAGAGTTTCTTACAAATTAACAGTATGTTGTTTCTTAGAAACGTATCTACCACACATTGAAGGCCCTTTCAATTATCAGCATAATATGCACTCTCAGAATAAACTTTTTTTTTAAAGTTACTGACTAATGAGAAGTACTCTGCAATGCCCCAGACCTCATTACCACATATATAATCCTAGCAGTAGGTAAGACCAGTTCCACATATGCAGGAATTAGAAGAGTGGCATATAAATAATGAGGATAGACAGATAAGGAATTACATTTAAGAAAATGCTTTTCAGTTAAAAAAAAATAGCAAGTTGTCTACTCAAAAAACCTCTCTTGTGATTCTAATTTTTTACATGCAGGAAATAAATGTGGAAAAATCAGAACTGCATCCTACTGCAGGAAGCAGCCACAAATAGTACCTATCTAAAAGCAGTGAAGATATGTCTATCCATATAATAGCATGTTTATATTATTAGATATTCT
The DNA here is from genome assembly GCA_030015325.1 of Cryptoblepharus egeriae. Taxonomy (NCBI): domain Eukaryota; kingdom Metazoa; phylum Chordata; class Lepidosauria; order Squamata; family Scincidae; genus Cryptoblepharus; species Cryptoblepharus egeriae. Next base: position 66,751,568 of record JAREYC010000002.1, on the reverse strand, counting down.
GAAAAAGGAGTGCTGTGGTAGCTCAGTGGTTAAAGACACTTTGCTTGTTGACCTAATAGTCAGTGGTTTGAGTCCTGAGTACTGAAAAACGGAGCGAGCTCTCATTACTTGCCTAGCTCCTGCCAACCTAGCAGTTCAAAAGCATATAAAAGTAATGTAATAAATTAGGTGGGAAGTTAACAGGGTTCCATGTGCTTTGGTGTTATGCTGGCCATATGACCATACAGGTATCTTCAGACAGTGCTTGCTCTTCAGCCTTGTAATAGGGATGAATTGTTCTGTACATTTTGTACAGTATCTTCCTTCAATTTCTCCCTTCAGACAGTCTAACAGGATGCTTTAAAGTTTATCTATATTAAAGACAATCTATTGCCTGTCTGGAATATATTTACTCAGCATGAGGCTATTCTGAAGCAATAGGAATGTAAGAAAACAACCTGGGCATTAGTTATATATAAAAGCCTTCTATAAGATGGTATTTTTTTTTTTGGACTGTAGCATTCATTTTCCAAAAATCATGTTCAAATCATTGCTTTGAAAATCACTGCAGCTTCATGTGCTATATACATACTGTTTGAAAACAGTTTTATTTTACTCAGAAGTAAGCCCATTGTATTGAATAAGACGTAGGCTGCAATCCTAATCTTACTGTAAACAAAAATCTTCCGTGATACAACAGCTGAAAATTTGTAGAATGGTCTCTCATCAGGATAGCCTTATTCATTTGGTGCTTGAAGAATTGATTTTTTTAAAAGTGTGGCTTTAACTAACCACACCATCTCATACATCTGAGCTCAGATAAGTAGATCAAGCTAATCAGGAAAACAGGGTCCTTGGCTTTCTGCACTATGCCAGGCACGCAAATGATCACACTGAAGATGCATTTAAGATCTGGACTGGAGTTCAGAAATAAACCCTTCCCTGCCATGTACACATCCCCTGCTTTAGAGAAACAATTCAGTTCATGAACTTCTGCACATTCCCTATGCAGTTGTGTGACAAAGAATGCCTAATATGTTGACCTGAAACACAACGTTTGAAAATTCCAAGGGATACAGTATTTCTGAGGCATACACTGGAATCTATTTCAGACATGTGGATCTATTGAAAGGTAAGCGGAATAAAGACTACAGAAGGAACATTTTGGCTGCAATCCTGAAGTGCGATTAGGCTAGCCTATCTTCACATGGCTGGTCTCATTCCAAGATAAGCCAGCCTACCTACCAGAGAAGGAGGAGGAGGCTTGGGCCAGAGAAGGCTTGGACCAGTGAAAGACTGGCCTAAGACAGATGGATTTGGGCTGGCTAGGTAGTTCAGCAGGGGTGTTTTGAGACATGTCTTGGAACAATACAGTCAGGTCATATCCAGAGCCTGTTTCTAAGGCAGACATGCTCTCTCATAGTTTCTCAGAGTTAGGCCACCTCAGGAGCAGGCATAAATCTGAGTAGACCTATAGGGACCCATGATACGCCGGAGTAAAAATGGAAGCAAAAGAAAAAGTTCTAAGTTTTAGACTAGTACAATTACCGCTCCTGCTTTTCAACTTCAGGATATGGCACAACTACACAGCCCACCTTAGAATATGGCACAACTCCCACAACCCAGTGAGCATGCTGCCCTTGTACTACAGCAGTTAGGCCAGCCTATAGGCCTCCTAGCCCAATGGGTTTTGCCTAACTGTCTGCTTAGGAAGTGACCTACTTAGGTCACCTTAGCTGGGTCTCTCTAGCCTAAGTAAGGACTGCACCCTTCATGTCTTAAACTTCTTAGGCTGCAATCCTAAAGACACTTTCCTGGGAATAAGAACCACTGAACAAAATGGGGCTTACTTTTGAGTAGACACGGTTAGGACTGTGCTCTTCATTTGTCAATCTCAATTCCTTTCTTCTCTCAAAACTTGAGTCAACATAGGAATTTTAAATTTCCTATAAACTAGCTTTTCTTATATTTCCATATATCAACCCTTTCAAAGTTAATGCTGCCATCTTAGTACAAAACAAAATCCAGATAAATAAGTTGAATAAGAAGGTGTTCTAAGTTCATTCAGCCTCTGTACTGAGACTAGAGAAACAAAACATGACCACCTGGTATCACTGGTGCTAGGATACTTATCACATTCAGCTTGTAAGTACATGTACCAAAGTACAAGTTGTCTGCTCACATAAGACCAGAATGGCACCTTCTCTACATACTTCTAACTGCACATCCCTTAGTCATCCAGACTGAACATTACTTAATCCTTATATCAAAGATGCCTCGTCTGTTACTGAATGTTACGTTTTCCTTATCCATAAAAGTAGAGGTGGGTGTTTTAAATGAACTTGAAAAGCACACAGGGATTGTCTGCACCGTGGAGGGAATCCTCTGGAACTAAACAGTCATAAGAGAACAAGCTATGACAAATGCTATACAATTACACATTAGATAGTTGGACATATTGGATCCTTTCAAGCCAAGCTCATCTAAACAAAATCACCTGGTGGATGCAACTTATTACATACTACACTTACACATCATTGTGGGAGTAAAATTTCAAGAATATTTGTGGGCTCCAGGCACAACTGGGCACCGGAGTCTACCAGGCGGCAGTGGCGGGCAGCAGCAAACACCAGGATCCCTAAGAGGAACCTGGCACCATCGGGCACCACCGGAAACTAGTGGGCATCCTTATTTGGCATCACTGGGCACCACCACACGGCAGACACCAGCAGGCATCCCCATTGGGCACCAGTGGGCATTGGGCATTCCTACCAAGCACCAGCAGGCAGTGGGCAGCACCACATAGTAGGCAGCACTGAGCATCAGCAGGCATCCCTATCAAGCACCAGCGGACACCCCTAAAGGGCAGTGGACACAGGGCACCATCCAGCACAAGGCACCAGGCAGCAATGGGCAATACAAGGAACCAAACTGGCTCTTAATGGGTCCTTATATCACAGAAAGTATACACTCCCTAAAGGTTTGGGGCTGAGCGTTGAGCAGTCTGTCTTCAATGCTGAAGTATAGAGACAAAAACACGCTGCACCCCTTTTCATCACCCCTTAGGGGTTACATTTTTAAAAATCAGCTCTTAGTGACTACATCACAGAGGGAATACTCTCCCCAAATTTCACACTTCTAGGTCATGAGGTTTTGGCTGGGCGTTGAAGAGTGAATAGGTCAGTGACTCTTCAATTTAAAATACAATGATACCTTAATGAGTGAATTGATTAGCGAGCATTTTGGATAATGAGCAAAATTTTCTTGCAAATTTTATTTTAGTTAAAGAGCAAATTTTAGTTAACAAGCAAAAACTACAAGCACTTCTGAGAAAGTGCCTCTCCTGGAAGGTGACTCTCCAGGACCACCCTGCCTCCGCCCTTTCCAAGGTAGGGAGCTGGCTGTGGGGGACATGGTCTTGGAGGAAGCATCCTTGGCTGGGAATGATTTCCCATTCAGCCCCCTGCAGAATCTGGCTGGCCTGGGAAGCCCCATGCTTGGTAAACCCCAAAGTCTCAACAGTCCCTGGCCCATCTTTGAGAAACACCTGCATAGGAAATGCAGGGGAGAAGCTTCTCAGGCTGGAAAGATCTCCTGCTGATAACCCTAAAGAGGTTAGCTTGCCTGGGAAACTCCATGCTGGGCAGCTGGGCTGTGGGTGGACCCTAGTCCATTTTTGAGAAACACCTGCATGGGAATGAAGAGAAGGGGAGCTATGAGGGAAGCCTCTCAGGCTTAAACGATCTCCTGTTGAGCACCCTAGAGAGGTTAGGTTGCCAGGGAGCTTCCAGGTGGGGAGCTCTGGGGAGAGCACACTGAGTCAGGGTGTGCATATAAGAACGGTATGTAGCAGTGTGGAAGGTTTGTGCATGATCTGTGTGTGGCAGTGTGGAAGGTGTGCCTTATCCATGTTACAATGCTGCTCCCCATCAGCAGCATGGGAATACTACAGTTGCATGAAAAGACAAAGATTCCACTGAGCAGTGATTCCATTCGTGATAGTGAAAGTAATCCTACAAAATCTCTCGTCTCCCTCACACCAGCCATGAAAACTTCCCACCACAACAATGAGCTCTAATCGGCACTCACTTCTGGTTTTCAGTTGGAGCTCCTAAAATTGTAAAGTGAACTCTTAATTGCAGATTAAACTTATGTGGAAGGGAGGCTTCCTAACAAAGGTTCACTGCAGTGCCAGCTAGGGACTCATTCAGGAATATTCAACTTAAGAGGAAAGTGCCCGTTTTAAGTTTCAATGGTGGGCCATTTCTAACCACCAGAAAACCCCCCACCATTTTTAATCATAAAATATGACAAAAGTTGTATCCTTTTTGTTAAAATATATGGAGGAAAAAACTATTGAAACATTAGGAAAAAGAATATGTATGACTGCTATAGTTGTGAATTTCTATAGATAGAAATTTAAATAGCTATTTATAGATACAGTTTACAAAATATAGCAATTTTAAGTTACTGTTAGTGTCCACTATGGAAAAAAACTTGTGGCAAGAAGCTGGTACAGGCTCACAAGAGGCTTAAAGCCTTGACTGAGTACACTTTCCACCTGGACATTGTTCCTTTATTCCAGAAAATTTGAAGCTATTTTTAGTACAGCTGTTGGACAAACATGGTCAGTTTTCATCTTTTAAAAGACACCTCCAGAAATATCTTCTTTTATATAACAAAGCACAAAAACTAGAATTAGTCAAGATCTAACAAAGGAAAATTGTGACTATTAAAATGGCCTTTTTACCATTCAAAGAGATGATTCCAGAATGCCTCCTTTTACAGCTGCACTGCTATACACCTGCCTTTCTCCTCAGGAGTGATATTGGCAAGTAGCATGCTAGTGATTATTCCACTGTATTGGCATGGATGCAGTTGGTGGACAAATTATAGTTTACATTACTCAATACACAGTTTGCTTGTTTTCAACAAAACAATGAGCTAACATTTGCAGAAAACCTGACTAGGAAATTTCTAATATTGGTACAGGAGGGGAGCAAGCAAGGAGGGGAAAGGAGAGTGCAAGCCCAAAACACACATCTACTCAGTCTCATAACATCAAACCATAGATTGGTATTATATATGGATGGCTTCACTAAGATTTTGTAGTATATAAGAAAGGCACTTTAGTGGTTGAAATTAAAACGAGGCTTGGATTAGATACCCAACAAAGCCAACATGCTTAACTTTTAATGCTTTAATAAAACCTTTAATGCTTACTGAAAAATGCTTCAGTAAGCAATTTTCCTAATCGAGTGACACAAAGAAATTACAAAGCTTGAAATTTGTTAAATATTGCTAGTTTTTTCTATTTTTAATGGGTTTTCAGACAATCTACAGCAGCTAAAGACATACAAAACAACTTCACAGGAGAGGATTATATGACTTGCTCATGGCCATATCACTACAAACATTTGGGTTGCAGAAAGAGGAATGTAGGTCTGAAAACAATGCTACAAGTCTGGCAATATGGGGTAGCATTCAGAAGAGCCCTTCCTCTGGGATTTAAGCAACTCTGGGTAATACCCAGAAATATTTGTCTTACGTTTGATAGCAAAATACATTAAATACCTACCTAACAAAAGGAAGTGCTTTGGATGAAGAATCTATTTTTTCTGGATCGTGCAGGAAACGCTGGCTTTGTCCAAAATCCAGACTGCGATGTGCCAGTATTGGATGACTGTCCTCTTCCAAAGGATGATTCATTCTGCCAGCTTGTGGAGAAAGTTGAGCTTCTCCAGATTCACTGTCTTCCTGCCAAGATTTAAAAGCAGGAAATGGCTCTACAAAACATAAAGAAACAGAAAACAAATGAAACCAAGATATTAGAGGTTCATAAGAAAAAAAGCAAGTGTGCCTCTGAAACTTACTTTCTATGCTATGGTAATTTGCATCTTATAATGACCAAACAGAAATGGAAAGCTACAAATGATCACGACAAGGTTTTTTAAAAGCTGCAAATATATAAAATATGATCTTTTAGGGAGTATACCACATTATTTCATTGGTTTTCAACCACTGTGCCACAGCTCATTGATGTGCTATGTTCAGTGAGAGTCTACAGAACCACTGGGGGGATATGACTTCTAACCAGCTGTCAAATCATCCAAAAACTGATGGTGTGCCTTTACAAGTTTAGTATCATCTCAATGTGCCAAGAGTTGAAAAGGGATGAGAACTGAGAAACTACTATCTAGCTACATTGTGCATAAAGCATACTTTGCACAAGTACTAAAACGAAGTCATTGAAATGTTTAAAAAATCACATGTTTACAAATAATTTGCTTGAAAACCAATGGAAGGCACAGTGAAATAATTTGAGGGCAATATTCAGTGAATGAATCCTTGTGAATGAAGATTTTAGACAATTAAGGCCACCTGTTATGAATCTTGGAAATTACAAACCACCATTAATGCTGTAACATGTAAAGCCAGAGTCTCTAAACTTTTTGACAGGAGGGCCACATCATCTCTCTGACACTGTGTTGGGGCCAGAAAACTAAGTTACATTACAAATTTGAATATAAAAATTTATTGGGGTGGGATTGTTAAGATTTGCCCAATGGATGAATAGAGGGTCTTGCCAGGGACCACACTGAGGATCGCCAAGTGCTCCAAGTCTCTCAAAAGAATTTGATAGTTCTAAAAAAGAAAGGTTAGTTTGCAGCTTTCAAGGAAGAAAATCCTTTTAATAAAGTGCCCTTCAAATGGATACATATTACTGTCTATTTAGTAACTCTCAAAGCACATACTATCTTATAGGTACTACTTTATTTCCAGTTCAGATTCTGTATTTGAAAGCTTGGTACTACATATATAGAATGATGATACACTGTTGATTGACTACTGTTCTCCATCCTTCCCAGAGTACACAAATGCTTTAAGGAACCACTTGCTTGGAGGTAAAAGATAATTGGATTTTAACAAAAACATACACAAACATACTTTTTCTCATGGTATGATTATACAGTTTTCCAATAAACAGGCAGACCAATGGTTCCTCTAGTCCAATACTGGCAACAGCTCTCTCAGACCTCAGGTAGAGATCTTTCCCAATACTACGGCCTGAAATCTTTTATGTGGGAGCACCAGAGGTTGTACTCCTGCACACAACGATGTGTTCTATCACTGAGGCTATGGTGTCTCAGATAAAGGGATAATTTGAAAGCAATCATAAACTATGAAAAAGGCAGATAATGTATGGCGAACCATACTTACCCTCCCCTTCTCTCTGGAGATGCATTGTTTTGAAATCAATGAGGGGAAAAGTGATAGGGCATGGTGCTAATAAATGAAAAAATGGCAAAAAATACTGAAGTGAACACATCATACAGCGAGAACAAGCTATACATAACATGTAGGAAGCATAACACCACAAGGAAGTCTTCCATTATCTCTGGGCCAGATGTAAGCACAAATGCTTACCCTGGAACATGCCCTAAGTCAAAATTAGACCCTGTATTCAACTGAAAGCCTTCCCAGAAGTGTTTGATCAGAGCTGACTGGTAAGAAATCATTGCTTCCCCATGTTTTCAGAAAAGCATGGTATAAACAGGACTGACACAAGACAGTTTTGTTCATATTTCTTTAAAACTAATAATAATCCAAAATGCAAAGAAAATTCATGACATTCAGGATTTAATTACTTGTGCAAAGAAATGATGGAAATTAGAATGGTAAACATTAATATAAATACTTATTGGAAAAGCAACATGGGAAGTTATCAGTTTTACCACCGAAATGTAGAGTAAAAAGTGTTCAGGTCAAACTACTCACCTATTTGAGAAATATGCCTACATCCTAAAGTGAAATTAAGCCCCTTGCTCCGGAGCAGTTAAGATGACTTTCCATAAAATAACACTAGAGGGTAACGTAACTGTGTGGACCCGTAACTGCTCTGGATTTAGCCCATAGTCCCAAATCATAGATTATTAAATTCTAGGTATACTGGGTAAATTAATTCAAATCACAGTTTAGAACTAGAAGCCTAGGATTCACAAATCTTTCTTCACTCATTTTAAGCAATTGTTTTTGGGTACTTTTTACCTATCATTGCCTTTTTCACTGACACCAGACAACTAAAGTTTGCATTTATCTTGCAAGACAGCATGCACATTGTGTTTGTGACCCTAATTTCCGGACAAGAAGAAACCATAAAATATTGAGTTTGCAATGGTTTTCTGGAAACCAGGAACTAATACATGGTTTTCTGAAAACCAGGAACGAATACAACTACAGTGGTACCTCGCTTAACGAATGCCCCATATAATGAGTGCTCCACTTAACAAGCATAAAGAGCACTTGCTGGCTGCCCTTTGAACTTTAAAAAGGCAGCCGACAAGTGCTCGTTATGAACACAATCCACTCCTCCAATCCACTCCTTCCCTGCCACTTCCCTGGCCCGGGGGGGGGGAGGGAAGCAGACGGGAGGAGAGCCCCTCCAAGGCTTCCCTCCCTGCTCTCTTCCCAGGACATGTCCTCTTTATTAGCCTTGTGAGGACATGTCCTGGGAATATCTCTTTATTGCCCCCCTTTTCCTTTTAGGCAAGCACCTTATAAAAGGCTACATGGTGCTTGCCTAAAAGGAAAAGGAGGATCATGGAGAGATCTTCCCAGGACATGTCCTCACAAGGCCAATAAAGAGGACAAGTCCTGGGAAGTTCTGTTCATGGTCCTCCATTTCCTTGTAGGGAAGCACCTCTTTAAGGCTACAAGCTGCTTGCTTACAAGAAAAAGGGGGGCAAAGAAGATCTCTTTCCAGGGCACAAGGCTTACCTACTCAGAAGTAAGCCCCACTGTGTTAAATGGGGCTTACTCCCAGGAAAATGTCTTTGATTGCAGTCTCTTAACCATGTCTACCCAGAAGTAAGCCACGTACTAAAGACACTTTCCTGGGAGTAAGACCCACTGAACATAATAGGGCTTACTTTTGAATAGACGCAGTTAGGATTGTACTGTAAGTAGACTTCATGGGATCATGAACATTGAATGCATGTTTTGAATTCAATCCCAGTGTTTTGTCATCATTTTTACATCCAGTTAATATTTTTATATGAATATTTTTGGGGTTGTGGAACCATTCATCTGAGTTTCCATTGTTTTCTATGGGAGAATCCGCTTTACTTAAAGAGCGTTTCACTTACAGAGCATGCCTCCAGAATGAATGAGTGAGGCGCCACTGTATACACCCTCATATAAATGAATCTCATGGATAAGTTCAGGGCAGGTTTTAATTTTAAAAAGTAACAATTTGTTATGCTATTTCAATGGTTTTCAAGTATTTCAGCCTGGGACCCATTTCTGATAATTACAGTCTGTCCAGGACAGTTGAAAATGATGTCATGGTTAGGACTAGAAAGCCATCACCTTGATGACAGAGCTCCTCTATGTCTATTCAGAAGTCCTATTGTGTTCAGTGAGACTCCCAGAAAGTAGCCTGAGTACGCATTCCAAGATTGTGCTATGCCTAACTTTTTGCAGACTCCCCCCGCCCAATAAAAGGTCACAATCCCCTACAGGGTCTCAACTCAAACTTTAAGAAAAAGTTAAGAGTCAAACCTTGTGTAAAATTATTTGAAAATACCTTACCAGCAATTGTTCTCAGGCTGCACTCGAAAGCCAAAAAGAAGAAAACTAATTCACTTACCTTGTTTTTAAACTGGAAAAAAGAGGAAGGTGCATATGGGAGATGTAGGCTTTGTGAGGAGTGCAGTACTTCCAAGCAGCAGCCCTCAAAGACTTCAATTCCCATCAGTGCCTTCACCTCTCTACTTGTTTGCAGAAGAAGGTAAATTGGCTACTTTTTATTTTTTAGTTTTTTATTGCTGTCTCAGAAGAATTAGTGGAAAGTGAAATGGCTCTATTTTGGAAAATCAGTTCTGCTTCTCAGCCAGGCCTTCTCCACTTCACCAAGCAGCTGCTCTTAGAAGCTTTATTGACTGTACTGACCAATGTAAAAGATGGCCAGTGTTTTCAGGGGCAATTTTAAAGCTAATGTTTTGACATTCACAAATATATACTGTAATTATTATGAGTACATAAGAAAAGGAGGGATTGAGGAAACCCAATGGTCCATGAAACCCAATGAACCCAATGGTCCATGAAATCTGATCCAAGCAACTGTGTACTAATTGTAAATTATTGGGCGAATATGATTTTACAGGTATCCCTGTAAACCTCCTCTGGATTAAAAAAATATGTGAATTAAAAAAGGAAAAATAGACTTAAAAACCCAAGTCCAGGTTTGTTTCTCCTCCAAGGCACCTAATGGAATAAGATAGTGCCTCATTATCTGTAGGAATTTGATTCTACAAATGAAGAATGGAACAGCTGCTTGCCTGACTGCCTCTAAGTAGAAAATAAGTTTTTAAATTGTGATTTGCAGTGGGCATTTGTGTTGAGTCAAATCTGTGTATAATAGGTTGGACCTGTATTCAGGTATACAAAAATGGCAACTATCTCAAAACATTAAGACAAATTGAAAATTTAGGTTAATGTATTGGGGACCCTATTGGAGGGCTGCAGTGGCTCAGTGGTTAGAATGCTGGAGTTAGAACACTGCTTGACTGGAATTCCGCTCAGCAGGCCAGCAATTCAAGATGTGAGTACTGCCAGATGGGGTGGGCTCCCATCCAAAGCGCAGTTCGAAAGCATGCAAATACAAGTAAATAAATAAATAAGGACCAGTTTGATGGGAAAGGCAACAGAAAAATTTGTTTCTGCCTACTAAAGCAAAATGAATGACCAAACTATCAAATTGGATATCACTTATCCAGAATGCTTAAGACTGCAATCATTCCAAATTTTGGATTTTAAAAAAAGGATTTTAAAATAAATCTAAACACAAAACCCACATACCCATATTTACTTGAATCTAATGTGCCATTGAATCAAATGTTCTCCCCATACTTATGATAAAAATACTGTACTCAATTTTAATAAACATCAAATCTAATGCGCACCATGATTTTGGGTACTGAATTTGGCTGAAAAAAGTGAGCGTATTTGAGTAAATACGGTATATGTTTCATATTTAACTTATATGTATAGCCTAAAGGTTAATTTTATATAACAAGTGGTACCTTGTAAAACAAATAACAAATAAGAATGCTTTGTAAGACTAACTACCATTTTGCAGGCTTGCTGCCTTGTAAAACAAACATTGCCTTGTAAGACAAACAGTTTTACAATGAAAATTAGTGATAAATGAACTGATGGATCTGCACTGTGAGAAACAGCAAGAGGTTATGAAGGAGATCTCATCTGCAGAGGAGGAGGAGAATAAGGAGGAGGAATCTCTCACATCAAATGAGATTAAAAGGACATCTGTAAACATTGGGAAATTGTGCAAAATTTTGTAGAAAAGCACCATCCAAATAAGGCTATAGCAGTGCAAGTGCTGAGTCTGTTTAATGACAATGCAATGTCACATTTCTGTGAAATCCTCCAAAGGAGACAAAAGCAAGAGTCATTAGATAGGTTCCTTGTTAAAGTTGCTCAAAAAGACACCAAGTGACTCTTTTAGTGAAAATTAGTCATCCTTGGCCATAAAGATTTTCTTTTCTGTTTTATTGTACAGTATATTACAGTAATTGTGTTCTGTATTATATTAGTGTTTTAAATTTTATTAGTGTTTTATCATCATTTTTACATACAGGTAATATTTTTATATGAATATTTTTGGGATGTGGAACCAATAGTCTGAGTTTTCATTATTTCCTATGGGAAAATCCGCTTTGTATAAAGAATGCTTTCTTAAGATAAACATCCAGAGATAAACATCCTTTGTTAAGATAAACTTCCAGAACGAAGTCTTCCAAGGCACCACTGTATTTTAATTATTTTGTGCATGAAACACAGTTTGTGCACATTGTACCAATTTCTTCTTCTGTTATGAATGCATGCTGACTGGTGCAAGAGAAACTTCAGAAAACACATGAACAGATATTAATGTAGGATTGGGTGAATTATAAACTTCAAAAATATTGTTAGAAAGTAAATAGGTATTTTTTTCCTTTCATTATGCATTTACAAATTTACTTGTTATTGTCTGGTGACAGGAACAGCACATAACGGACTATTTTTCAGGGCTTATACATACATTATTTATATGAAAGCTATAATAGCTTTTTCGCAATTTATGACAGATCTGAAAATCAAACATAATTTTCTCTGTTGCTGCCAATTATTTTCGTAGCACTAATTTCAAACAACTCTACTAACCTATAATCTTTTTGTTCTAGAAATAAAGGTAGGGATACTCACTATGAAGACGTTATTTGTATTCCTAGGCATGTCAATTTAGGGGCCATAGAGGCGCCAGTACTCACTGCATAGATGCCGGTTCTCAGTACTAGTGAGTACCCCCTTAAAAAAGTCCTGCCTAAACATATATTGTTTCAAAATAATCTAATTTTAAGGAGAGTAAATGAGACTTCTTGAAAATCCAAGTACTAGGTTCTTCAAAAGCATCAAAGGAACTTAAAATTACCTTCCCATTTTTCACTATCATTCACATTCTTCAAATCAAGATGTGGTACAGGAACATACAATGTTGCTTCAGGAGCATTATTGTTTCTGTTTTTCAGTTCTTCTGATTCAGCACTGGCATCTGGATTGCAAACATTACTAACTAAACCCTGAAAAGAGGTAGCAAAGTTATTTTAATTATACTGCAACAAGTTTCAGCCTATCGTGTGTTTTTTCCATGCTTTCATAGCTTACAAAATGAAGTGTTCTATATGAATGCAATCTAAAAAGTACACATCAAACAAATTAAAAAATCTAAAGAAATATACAGTGGTATCTTGAAAGATGAGTAACTTGAATTACAAGTACTTTGAAAGATGAGCAACAATTTGCAAGCAATTCTGCCTTGAATAACGAGCAACGCCTTGGAACATTTGGTTGTATTACCACTACATTACTTAGTAACAAGGCAGACAAGATCTCCTTGTGCAGAAGATCCAAAAGGTTTTGCACCTTTTCCAAAGGCTAAAAGTCTGACCTCTTTTGCAGAGCCTCTTTTTTAACAAGACAGACCTTGGATCATTTGGTTCCAATTAGCTAAGGTAATTATTTACCATGGTTACAAGGCAAGACCAGCTGACCTTCAGACTTAGCTCTCAAGTGCTAATGGCTCTTTTAGCGAATTCCATCTGACTTCTTCTGCAAAATGAGTTGAGCTGCAAGAGGTGATCAGCTGTTCCTTTCTTTTAACTAATTGCAAAGTCCTTCTGACCTGTTTTGCAGAGCCTGGCCTGTTTTGCAAAGACAGATTTTTTTTTGCATCTTTGCAAAGATACGAACCTTTGCACCTGCTGAAAAATGAGTAGAGCTGCAGAAGTTCTCAGCTCTTCCAAAAATTGGCTTCTAAGCAAAGCCAGCACTCTCTCTCTCACACACACACACACACACACACAAACCTCTCCCTACAGAGAACTATAACCCTGACATTTTTATTACAGTGGTACCTCGCTTAACAAGCGCCTTGCTTGACAAGTGTTTCACATAACAAGCAAAATTTCCAAGAAATCTTGCTTCACATACCAAGTTCTGCTTCATTTAACAAGCAAGCGCACTATGGGCATGCTTGCTATGCAGCCCTGACGCTCTGCACGGAGACTCTTAAAAAGGGCTGCCAGCCAGCACTGCAGCCTCTAATTGCCCCCAACTTGGGGGCAGTTGCCTGGGGGTGCCAGAGGCAGCTGCCCCTAACTGCCCCCAAGTGCCCCCTCCGACCACCTTGAACCTCCAGCAGCAACCCAGGTAAGCCTCCCAGGAAAGTGTCTTTGCAGCCTCCTAACCATGTCTACCCAGAAGTAAGCCCCATTGTGTGTTAAATGGGGCTTACTTGCAGGAAAGTGTCTTTAGGATTGCAGCCTAAGTATTCATGGGATCATGAACATTGAATGCATGTTTTGAATTCAATTCCAGTGTTTTGTCATCATTTTTACATCCAGTTAATATTTTTATATGAATATTTTGGGGTTGTGGATCCAATCGACTGAGTTTCCATTATTTCCTATGGAAAAATTCATTTCATTTAAAGAGCGTTTCACTTAAAGAACATGCCTCCAAAACGAATTAAGCTATTTATGTGAGGCACCACTGTATTTTGTATTATATTACAGTCTTGTAATCCTTTTTATATCAATATTTTTGGGTTGTGGAACTAATCAACGGAGTTTCCATTATTTCCTCTGGGAAAATCAGCTTTGTATAAAGAGTGCTTTGAAAGACAAGCATGCTTCTGGAACAAATTATGCTTGTAATTCAAGGCACCACTATATTAACTACAAAACAAAAAACTTGAAAGAAGGGTTAAAGGGTTTACATTTCCTACGTAAAGCTGGAAAGAAAAATACTGTGTTTTTTTTTAAGATTGAGGACACAATCCTCACCAATTTAGGTTAGCATAACTCACCTGGCATATTTTCCTGTGACAGTGTGGGAAGGTCAGAGCATGCTTGTGCAGTGGCCTAATCCCCCCTCCCAGGAGCGGGGCAGAAATGCCTTAGGGCACTTTTGTGACACCTCCAAGTCAGCACAGGGCTTATGCCAGGGCTTAATGCTTGCCCAACTGGAGATTAGGATTGCAGCCTCAGGCTTACTCCAGAATTCCCATACCACCATGGGAAGTTATGCTAGGTGGATTATGCCAGCCTAAAGTGGTTAGGATTGCACCCTGAATTTACAAAAATAAGCAAAGAAACAATTTCTTACCAGAATCACATGCGAAGTCATTTTGTCGCCATCATCAAATGATGTACAATCTTGCCTATAAACAAAGTCTTATTACTATATGAGCACAGTATTATTTCAAAATTTCTAGGCAGAATTGTTTTTCACTACAATACAAGATCAATTCCAATGTCACACCAAACCATGACTTACAACAAACATGATTTAGAACCCTCAGCACAGGCAAATTATTTTTTAGAAATGCTCTTCTACTTAAGTTTTCCATCTGCCAACATATGTGCCTCTAGGCTGTGGCCTCCATAAATACAACAGCCATAACCTGAAATCTGTCCATTCACATTTCATTAGCTGATCATAATTAGTAAAAGGTTGGGTTTGCAGACCCACTTCAAATTATTCAAGTTTCCAATTCCAGTTTGCCATCAATTGCAAACTACAATTGTCAATTTATACATAACTAGCGAAAAGTGTATTCGCATTGCAGGAGTAACATTTCCTCAAATTCCATCCCCCCATGGCAAATTAACACCCCATGCGCATGAGTCCCCCGTGCACATCAGTCCCCCATTTGCAACTTCCCCCCATTCGCATCAGTCCCCCATGCGCAACTTCCCCCATGTGTATCAACACCCCACGCAACACTTCCCCCATGCGCATCCACACCCCGTGCGCATCAGTCTCCCATGCACAATTTCCACCATGTGCAACTTCCCCCCTGTGCAAAGTGCAACTTCCCCCCCCCTGTGCATCAACACCACATGCGCATCAGTGCCCCATGTGCATCAGTCCCCCCATGTGTAACTTTCCCCCCCTGTGCAACTTTCCCCCTTGTGCATCAACACTAAATGCGCATCAGTCCCCCCATGTGCAACATCCCCCCATGCGCAACATCCTCCCCAATGCACCAGGCACAGAGCACCAAATTGGCTGGATGTCAGTCTTCCATGTTAAGTATAGGACAAAAACACGTTGCACCCCTTTCCAGGCCCTTAAGGGTTAAATTTCTCCACAGGGGTTCTCGGTGGGTGTTCATGTGACAGAAGGAACTACCTCCCAGAATTCCATGCTTCTAGACCCAGCAGTTGGAGCGGAATGTTGATGAGTCATCAATTCTTTAATGCAAAGTATAGGAAGGAAAATGCATTGCGCCCCTTTTCACCCCTTCCGGTTGGAATTTCTGAAAACCAGTTCTTAGTGCACCCCTCTGTCACGGAAGGAACACCCACCCCAAATTTCATGCTTCTAGGCCCGGCAGTTTTGGCAGGGTGTTGATGAGTCAGTCAATCAGTTAGTCAGTGAGTAACTTTTCTTTTTTATATATATAGATGTCAAAATTCCTTAATAATAATCTATCTAAACTGATCAACAGTGTTCAGCTAAACTTCATGCACTATCGTCCACATCTACCCATCTTCTTTCCGAAACACCATCTGCCCAAATTTGTGAGCCAAGATGGGAAGTGCATAGCACCACCCTCCTCTCTGAACTTGAGCTATTTTTCAATGGCTGGTGAAGAGAACACTGGAAGGAGAGAGGCTCTGCTCCCAGCTTTCATCCTGCAAAGTCACTTTACAAGAAAGGTGAGTTGCTAGGACAGATGGATAAAGTTTATATGAAATCATAACTTAAAATTTTTGATCAAGGGAGAAAGGAGGATATGGAAGTTCAGAAGCTGCTAATTTCTTTCCATTCTGAAAACGAATAGAAGCTTCCTGTGATTTGGAAACATTCCTAGAGAACACCTTTTCAAAAATTATAATTTTCTTCCTTAGACGTGAAATTTAATGATATGCATAAAAAACAAGTTTAGGAATAATAAACCCATAAAAAGTGCCAAGTACATAATAAAAATAAACGGCTCTAAGTGCCAAATACAATAATTACATGCTAAAATACATACTTATTTTCAAAGAATGCTTCTGTTCCCCTTTCTTCTTCACATGGCTTCAATACGATGCCTTCTGCCTGCTGAGAAAGAAATATGTCAGCATTTTAAACAAAAGTCTAAATTAGTCACAATTACTTTCCTGTAAGAAAGAAAACAAGCTCAATACTTTTGCCACTTTTTAAATAAGTGCTATTCAGTTTTTTCAAAAATGTCACTTAATCCTGGGCCTGGTCCCTCCCTACTCCCTACCCACTGCACAAATTTCTGAAGTCATCCTTTCCACTTAACCCTTTCAAAATTATATATATATAAACATTTAAAGAACACAATATTATTGGAGACTATTACCAGTGTTTAATACTTGTTCCATTGTTAGCCTATTTGTAAACTTCTGCATTAAAAAAATCTGAGCACTAAAACATGTTATTCCTAGATCAAATTTGACCATGTAAATAAAACTTAAGCATGTTGAGGACCTGTCCTCTGCTTATGTAAAATGAATCAAGTCTGTTGGGCTTTCTAAAAGGTACTATTAATCCTTGTTGCTAAATAAAGCAGCAAGACGGATAGAATGAGATGCAAACCTACTGGCAGCAAAACAACTTCATCCTGTCTAAAAGAGCAACAGAATAACACACCCACCTTTGCTCATTTGTTAAACTGTAGAACAAGATCAGATCATTCCAGGTTGGAATCTGCCAGTCTATTAAATTTATTCCATTTTTATTCTGACAAATTCATGTGTTGTTTCCTCTAAGAGATGGGGTCTCCAAACCTTTAACTTCAGAGCTCCTGGACCTTTAAAGAAAGGAATTTCAGCAGATGCAGCTTCTCATCTCACAGATCAAAAGCTGCAATTTCCTCTTCTTAAAGGTCCAGGAGCCAAGAAGTCAAAAGTTTGGAGACCCCTGCTCTAAGGCATGAGTTGACAACCTCCTGGGTGTAACTGCATGTAACATGAACATATATCACATGCCAATGAAATATGTGTTTGGAAGGTGGGAAAAGTTAGTTACCGGTTTTAAACATATTACATAGTTTGCCTAGCCCCTGCTGTTTGGAGGGGAGATAACATAATACTTTCAGGTTGTTGGGCAACAATGTGGAGTTGAGACTTCAACAATGTGCAGCAGTTGCAAGTCTAACCTCCCATCCTATGCCCACCACTCTATGTAATGCAGCAGCAACAGTGAAAAATGCACTGCATCCAATGGTGAAAAATTCTTTTTTTTTTTCTTAGCTCCCCATAAACCACTTTCCTCTCAATGAGTCTTCATGGACCTATACCAGGTATTTAGCAACCTATGTCCAAGGATCCTCAGGGGGCATCAGGCCAGGCAAAAGGGACCTTGCAACTGATTGGTGTGCACCACCCTCCTTCCACATACACCACCCTCCCCTCACACTCCATCCCCCCAAGCAGATAATCCCCACCCCCATGCGCACCATCCCCCATGCATGTCAACCCCCCTCCCCGCACTACATGCCCCATGCGCACCATCCCTTCCAGTGCACCCTCCCTCCCAGGACATCAGGCACCAAATTGGATGGATGTTGGTCAGTCTTCCATGTTAAGTATACTTCAAACATGTTGTACCCCTTTTCACCCCCTTAAGGGTTAAATTTCTCAACATCAATTCTTGGTAGGTGTTGACATCACATAAAGAATACCCTCGCCGAATTTCATGCCTCTAGGCTTAGGGGTTGGGACAGAGTGTTCCTCAGTCAGTGATTCTTCATATAGGGACAAAAACACATTGTGCCCCTTTTCACCCCCTTCCGATTGGAATTTCCAAAAACCAGTTCTTAGTGGGTGCCTCCATCATGGAAGGAACACCCTCCCCAAATTTCACGCTTCCAGGTCCGGTGGCGTTGGCTGGGCGTTGATGAGTCATTCTGGAAGCATGCTTGTTATGTGAAATGCTCTTTATGTGAAACTGATTTTCCCACAGGAAATAATGGAAACTCAGATGATTGGTTCCAGAACCCAAAAAACATTCATATAAAAATATTAACTGCATGTAAAAATGATGACAAAACACTGGAATTGAATTCAAAACATGCATTCAGTGTGCATGATCCTATAAAGCCTACTTAGGCTGCAATCCAAGACATTTTCCTGGGAGTAAGCCCCATTTAACACAATGGTGCTTACTTCTCATTAGACATGCTTAGGAAGCTGTAACCAAAGACACTTTCAAAGTATCTCCCCACTTTCTCCTTCTCTTCATCCTGAGCCTCTCTCTCCCCTGCACCCTTCTGTCTAGCCCTGAGCTGCTACCCTCTTCTCCACTGCTGTTCTCCCTTTGCCTAGTGGACGCCTGGCCACAGGAGGAACAGCTCGGAAGTATTGCTTTTGCTATGTGCAAGTGCACTAAGCAGCCCTGATGCTTTTTAAAAGGGCTGCCAGCCAGCGCATCTGCCCCATTTGCAAATGAGTGTGCTTGTTAAGTGAAGCAACACTTGTTGTGTGAGGCAGAATCCCAGAGACATTTTTGCTTGTTGTGTGGATCACTTGTTAAGCGAGACACTTGTTAAGCGAGGTACCACAGTACACTCTTATTCTATTAAAACATCTTCAGCCAGGCAAGTTCTGTTTTCATCAATATTCTTCTAATCTACCTCAGGTAGGAACTAGAGATTAGATTCCAAGCTTCTGTTCTTTCTCCACCACCCTTTCTGCCAGTGTCAGAAAGTTGCAACTTACCACACACCTTAAGTTCTAACATACTTCACATCCACAAATTCATACCTTAAGCTAGATACCGAACTAAGATTTTTCACCATCTTTTCTAGCGCTTTCCATAATCACAGCGCTCCAGTACACATTAAACATATCTCTGTGTTACTCATTACCTGATCTTTTTCTTCTTCCTGAGATCCAGAGTCAGGCAATAGAACTTCATCATTTACATTAGTGCAATTCACAGTGTCAGAGCAGACTCCAAAATTCTCACCATCTTTAGTAACATTCTTTTCCGTTTCATTCCTACAAAGAGAAACAAGGTACTCAAGAAATAGCTCCTCACATAAAAACCCACACATTTTAACCTGATGCAACTACCAGAAATTCACTAAGCATAATCAGAGATAGCAGAATTACTTCCCATGACAGTTACTTGCATGCTAAGCAAGGAGATTCAACCTAACTATGGAACAAAAAGGGCAGCAGAAGTTAAAAGGATTATTAGAATTATCCACATAACCTGTGATTCTCTATAAAATGTTAAAGTCTGCCATTAAGAAGCCTGCTCCTTACCATGCACCTTAAAATTCTGGAAAGTTAAGAAAGTTTGTCTTTAAAAAATAGAATAAACCTCTATACGTCCATAAACAGACACCTTCTAGCATGCTATGCAAGTAAGTTTCAAATTAATTTCTGACAAAGTGAACTGTGATCTACAAAAGCACCTTTCCACAATAAATTTGCTGGTCCAGTGCTTCTCAAAGTGGAGATCGGGACCGCCTTGGGGGCTTGCGACTTCATTTCAGGGCAAGTTGTGAAAAGCTGGGTGCTGCCATCTTGCACAGGGCACCACCATCCTGAAATGGGGCACTCACGCTGCTTTCCATGAAAAAAATGGGACTTACTTCCAACTTGACATGGAGAAGCTCTGCTACTAGTGAGGTCACTTCCGGTTGGATATCACTTGCAACCATGACATCACTTCCGGGGTGTGTCCGTGTCCCAAACAGATTTTCACTCTCAGAAAGGAGTCCCACATTAAAACGCTTGAGAACCACTGTGCTAGTCTTGGGAGGGGCAACAAGACCCTTTGTTGGTTAATTTGCCTTATGAGGGAATATTATTTCAAGTACCGGTACTTCTCAGGACATAATATCACATCAGCCAACACATTCTCCATGCAAGCCTGCCTACACTGTTAGCAAAACTACAATAACACTGACAAGGTGATAATTGACTTGAAACAGAGGAAGTCAAAATCAGAAAACATGTTTCTCACCCTCAATACTGGTTTTATGCTGCCAAGAAAAGACAGACAATGCAGGTGCCCCATAAGACCAATTTACGAAGCACATTTGCCCTTCTCAAAATGAAAAGCCTGTAACAGGTTGGTCACGTTCATATGAGTGTGTTTTACACACTAGTACATTTTGTGAGTGGACTAAAATTAAATGGTTGTCCACTGCTCCAAATCCAAGAACATTTGTGAACACAACTTAAAGATAGATGGCACTAAGCAGGAAACTATAGTAAAGGGCATACTGATCACCACAGAGACTGGAAGACACAAAAGTATGACAAGAAACTGCTCCAAAGTTCCAGCAAAAGGACAACCATAGGAGAAGAGTACCAGACATAATTTATTCAGTACAAATTGCAGATGTGATAATATAGCAGGTACCATCATTTTAAAAATTGGCTTTTTTTAGACACCAAAGGAAATGCAATCTGCTTTGGCCTATATCATCCAGAAAACACTAAAAACCCAATTTATGAATTCTAATTGCTGCTAACAATAGTTAGAAATAATGAAATGGAGGAAAGAAGCTTTTTTACACACATTCTTGTGAATACTGAATCCTAACTGAAAATGGCAGCTTCTAAAAACAAAAGATGAGCTCATGTCACCATGACTTACTTCCACATCTGCATTAATTGGGCTCATGTGTCATCCCTCCCCCCAGCTGAAAGAAGTTGGACCGCCCTGTCCTAAAATAATGGGAAAAATTGTTCTATTGGGTTCAATCATTATTCCCCACCACATGATTTTATTAAAATTGAGAGGTTCACTAAATAGGGTATAGATAACTATTAACATGAAAATAAAGGTTCTGTATGTGAAAAAATGAAACAAATTATTGGTGTAAGAATGTGAAAGAAGAGCTTCTATGTAACTCCAACATGAGGAAACATAAAGGCTAATTTACATTAGTGCAACAATAAGATAAATAAATGATAACCATTCAATATTTTCTATTAATATTTTCAGGAGGTTTTCACAGTTGAAGGAAAAAAGTGCATGATAAAGGAAAAAGGGTCTTTAAGACCTTACAGGTTATATATTTAGAGACATTATAAATGTCCTAACAAAGCTATACCCATAGGCTATTTCAATAACCAAATTAACTGAGGATGCAAATCTAACCCCCAGATAGGCTGCCATAAGTCCCAGCACAAGTCCTGTGCTGGTCTGAGGGTGTTGCAGAAGTATCGTAAAGCAATTTGGTACCATTCCTAGGAGGTATCGGTCAGGACATGTGCTGGCCTCTCAACACCACCAGAGAAATGGAGAATGGGTGAGTTGTGCCAGCCTAAACTGGTTAGGATTGCACACTAGGTTGTTTAACTCTCAACATAAATAATGGTTAAATGTAATTCATTTTAAACTTACTGGTTGTTAGATCCTTCTTCATCCCCCTCAATATTTGCTTTATCACACACCATTCTGTGTTGCAAGTTCTTCAGATCTTGATCTATGCTGCTCTGCAGATCAAAGAGGTGTTGTTCTACAGCTGCTCTAATTGTTCTTTCCAAGATGCTTAAAAAGAAGACGTTATTCTAATAAATAATCCAATTTTTAACATACAGAAATCATCTATGCAAAAATGATAGCATACAGGACTAAACTGCTCAGTATACATATATCTCAACAAGTAACAGTCCACAGCTGTTGCTTGCAGATATAAATTATAACATTCTTCAGTTTAAAATAAAAATCCCTCTTTCCAGCATTTTAACTGCTCCTTTTTCCACCTCTTTTCTCAATGGCTTTCCTAGCCTCTCTTCAGCCTCACTATTGTGTTGCAGAGGCAGTTAGGAGTGACTGTTGAAATGGGAATGGAATGTTGACAATTGCCTCTCAGCCTTCTCTGTCCCAGAGGCACATAAGACTAGAACCCTCAGAAGATGCCTCTCCTTAGCCTGCTTGATTGAAATGGAATGTTGGGCAAAAAATGCAGACATCCTAACACACAGGTTACAATTTTATGTAAACTATTAATATGCTGAAATGTATTCTCACCAGATTATACATTAGCTAAAAATATTTAGCTATGCAGTACTTTAGGGTCTCAAGTTATGTGAAGGTTGAACCTGAGATTTAAAGGAGCTCAATTTAACAGATTTTAGAATTAACTAATATCTGCTTCTTTAAAAGCTATCCAAATGTCTTGAATATGCATTTGCATTCTCATAAACACATTCAGATTTAATGAACATCTCTCCTACACCATTAATTCTTTAAATTGAGGACTCATGACATTTTTAAGAGATTCTAAATGAAGCAAAAGACAGTGTAACCAATGTAAGTGATTCACTTACAACCAGTGTAAGTGATTCACTATATACAACATTATACACTATATTTCTGCTAGGCCAAGCTTTCCAGAATACTCAAGCAGATGCTTCAGGATTATTTCCAGATTTGATTCTCCCATATTGCTATTGCAGCTGGTGAAGATAGAAATTCCCATATAAGAGAAAAGTCACTCACTGACTGACTCACTCATCAACGCCCTGCCAAAACTGCTGGGCCTAGAAGCGTGAAATTTGGGGCAGGTGACCGAGGGGCGCACTAAGAACCGGTTTTCGGAAATTCCCACCGGAAGGGGTTGAAAAGGGGTGCCACGTGTTTTCCTCCCTATACTTTGCATTGGAGAATTGATGACTCATCAACATTCCGCCCCAACCCCCAGACCTAGAAGCATGAAATTCAGGGTGTTCCTTCTGTCACATGAACACCCACCAAAAACCGATATGAAGAAATTTAACCCTTAAGAGGCTGAAAAGGGGTGCAACGTGTTTTTGTCCTATACTTAACATGGAAGACTGACCAACATCGAGCCAATTTGGTGCTCAGTGTCTGGGGCACTGGGAGGATGTTCAGAGGAAGAGGTTGCACTGCGGAGAATGCTGCGCACGGGACATGGAGAATGGGAGATGTTGCGCATGGGGAGTTGATGTGCATGGGGAGTTGATGTGCACGGGGGGAAGTTGCGCACGGGGGGAAGTTGCGCACGGGGGGACGGCGTATGGGGAAATGTTAGTCCTGCAACGCGGCTACGTGTTTCGCTAGTCTACATATATAGAAGAGAAAAGTCACTGACTAACTCACTCACTCATCAACGCCCTGCCAAAACCGCTGGGCCTAAATGCAAGAAATTTGGGGTGGGTGTTCCTTCTGTGACTGAAGGGTGCATTAAGAATCGGTTTTCGGAAATTTCAACCGGAAGGGGGTGGAAAGGGGCGCAACGCATTTTCCTCCCTATACGTTGCATTGAAGAATTGATGACTCATCAACATTCCGCCTCAACCCCCGGACCTAGAAGCATGAAATTTTGGGAGGGTGTTCCTTCTGTCACATGAACACCCCCCAAGAACTGATGTGGAGAAAATTAACCCTTAAAGGGCTGCAAAGGGGTGCAACATGTTTTTGTCCTATGCTTAACATGGAAGACTGACTAACATCCAGCCAATTTGATGCTCAGTGCCTGGTGCACCGGGGGGGATGATGTTCAGAGGATGAGGTTGCGGGGGGGGGGGGGGGAGAATGCTGCGCATGGGGGGTTGATGCACATGGGGGGAAGTTGCGTATAGGGGACTGATGCGCATGGGGGGCTGATGCGCCATGAGGGGATGGCGTATGTGGGAATCTTACTCCCGCAACGCGGGTACTTTTCACTAGTCTATATATATAAAAGAGAAAAGTCACTGACTGACTCATCACCACCCTGCCAAAACCGCTGGGCCTAGAATCGTGAAATTTGGGGTGGGTGTTCCTTCTGTGACAGAGGGGTGCACTGAGAACCAGTTTTTGGAAATTCCAACCGGAAGGGGTTGAAAAGGGGCGCCACGCGTTTTCCTCCCTATACTTTGCATTGGAGAATTGATGACTCATCAACATTCCGCCCCAACTGCTGAGCCTGAAGCATGGAATTCTGGGAGGGATCCTTCTGTCACCTGAACACCCACCAAGAACCCATGTGGAGAAATTTAACCCTTCAGGGGCTAAAAGGGGTCAATGTGTTTTTGTCCTATACTTAACATGGGAGACTGAATAACATCCAGCCAATTTGGTGCTCGGTGCCAGGTGTAGGGGGGGATGTTGTTCGGAGGAAGAGGTTGCACTGGCGAGGATGCTGTGCATGGGGAGAAGTTGCGCATGGGGGAGGATGCCCATGGGGGAGGATGCCCATGGGGGGAAGTTGCGCATGGGGGAGGATGCTCATGGGTGGAAGTTGCGCATGGGGGAGGATGCCCATGGGGGGAGGATGCCCATGGGGGGAAGTTGCGCATGGGGGGAAGTTGCGCATGGGGGGAAGTTGCGCATGGGGGGAAGTTGCGCATGGGGGGAAGTTGCGCATGGGGGGAAGTTGCGCATGGGGGGAAGTTGCGCATGGGGGGAAGTTGCGCATGGGGGGAAGTTGCGCATGGGGGATGGCATATGGGGAAATGTTACTCCTGCAACACAGGTACACTTTTCGCTAGTTTATATATAAAAGAAAAAAGTCACTGACCTACTCACTCACTGACTCATCAACGCCCTGCCAAAACCGCCTGGCCCAGAAGCATGAAATTTGGGGTGGGTATTCCTTCCGTGACCGAGGAGTGCACTAAGAACCGGTTTTCGGAAATTCCAACCGGAAGGGGGTGAAATGGGGCACAACACATTTTCCTCCCTATACTTTGCATTGAAGAACTGAGGGATGTTCTGCCCCAACCCCCAGACCTAGAAGCATGAAATTCGGAGAGAGTGTTCCTTCTGTCACATGAACGCCCACCAACAACTCATGTTGAGAAATCTAACCCTTAAGGGGCTGAAAAGGGTTGCAATATGTTTTTGTCCTATACTTAACATGGAAGACTGACCAACATCCAGCCAATTTGGTGCTCGGTGCTTGCTGCACGGGGGGATGTTGTTTGGAGGGAGGGGTTGCACTTGGGAAGATGCTGCGCATGGGGGTTACGCATGGAGTGGTGCACATGGGGGATGTTGAGCATGGGGAATGATGCGCATGTGTAAGATGATGCGCATGGGGTTGATGCGCAAAGGGGACTTATGCACATGGGGGGATGATGCACATGGGATGCGCGTGAGGGTTGCTAGAAAAGAGGAAATATGTTGTGAAGTCTAGAAGCTCAAGAACCGTAGCACAGGATATGTTGCAAATTTTGCATATGGTTTTTAACTAACTAATCCAAATCTTGTCTCATTTCTGGTCATATTGTCAGCCAATGTTTACCCCATCAAAGTTTTCATAATCATCAGGAACTACCTTATACTGAGGATGAATCCTAACTCATTGGTCTTTGGCAAGCACATATCTGTGCACCTTCTGGGAAGCACATGTCTGGGAAAGCCTAACCCTTCCCAGAAGAGGTACAGAAGTGCCTTATGGCACTTTTGTGATACTCTCAGGCCAGCATGGGACTTGTGCTGGGGCTTATTCCAGCCTCAGTGGGGGTTAGAATTGCAACTGAGTCACACCCTACTAGTCCATGTAGCTCCATAGTGTCATCACTGAGTAGCAAAGATGTTCCAAAAGTAATTCATCTCTGACCTATCTGGAAAGGCCAGGGATTGAAGTACAATTTTCTGCGTGCAAAGTGTGTGCTCTCCTACTGAGCAATGACCCATCCACTCCATTGCTGATTATACTTACTCTGCAGAGGCTGGCAAGATGCTTAAGGGGGAGAAATGGGCACTGTAACAAAATAAAAAGAATGGACTCCCTTTATCACAGAAAATGTCAACATCAAAGTAAGTGTTGTAGATTAAAACTAGAGGATATTTTGTTAGAACTGTACAGAACTGTGTGAATATGTGTGTGTGTGTGTGTGTGTGTGTGTGTGTGTGTGTGTGAATATATATGTGTACATGTACATGTATATGTATGTATACACACAAGCCAGTTTGAAACTATACCACTTTTTGTTACATTTCATCCATAGCCAAAAATAATCCATTCATGACAACATTTTAATGGGGGATTTAATACTCCACTGATTATCGGTTTCACTGTAGAATATGAAATGGTTAGTACCGGCATTGTCCAATAGGCAAGACTAAAGTATTCCTATTAAATCTAAGATTTCAGAATTTATTTATTCCTATTACATCTAAGATTTCACCAAGAATTCCCTTTTAACCACATTCATACTTCATTGCTTGCACAAAAAGATTGTATCATTTTCAGTAAGAGTCCCACAGTTCTTGGAACTTTTTCCCACCTCCCATGGACTGTCCAGGGCTTTGTACTTTTCCTTATCTGTATTACAAGACCTTCTTGTCTGATGTTGGTAATTAGAATTTTATAATAAAGAGAATTATACACATTATGAGTGTTTTGCTAAATGAGTGTCAACTCAAAGTTACAAATATTTAAAATAAAAAAAGCCTTGTCCCTATGGAGTTTTTGTTCCCCCTGCACGTATCTGCAGATACCAGGGACACCCTTTGTACAGTTAAACTGCTGTGTTTTCTGGGCTGAAGGCAGTCTTCTGAAATGTGTGCAGCCTTTTCCTGGTTTTTCTGAGGCTTCCAACGTTACCTCAGCATGCATCATGATGCATTCTGCTCCTTGTCGTTGCAATGGGAACTGGGGGTGGGGGGGAGAGATTCAAGTGACCAGAAAGAGGCTACAGGCAGCTTGAAAGACTGCAGCCATGAAAGCGCAGGAGTTTCACTTAAGGTAAACTGAGCCATTCTTCACGTTACCTTAAGTCTCCTTATCTTATGAAAGTGCATCCTGAGTATCTTTGGAGCGATGTATAACTGAAATAGTGGATACAGCTGATATCAGGATAGAGCTTCAAAGGGTGGCAGATGAAATAGATTATTGGGATCCTTTTCAATCTGGCTTCAAAACAGAGACTGCCATCATCACCCTAGGTGCAATCCAAACTGCACTCTTGGCTGGAACAATTTGCATTGGCCTCCAGCAGGTATCACTACTACTGCAACAAATTGAAGAGGCAGTGTTGGTGGAAGGGTATGTGTCGTCTTCTTCTGTTGGATCCAAACCCTAAGTAAACACTGGCCTGGAAAAGTCAGACTAGGAGCTTGGGGAGGGCATTTCAGGAATGTTCTAGGGAAGGGAAGACAGAGAGAAGGCCAGTGGGTGGTGGTGACAGGATCCAGCACTAAGGCCAGGAAAACCATCTTCCTGAGCAGCCCTGCTGGCTACCTTGTTTGGCATCCAACCTTACACCTCTTTAGGTGGCAAAGATCTGAGTAGCCGCATAGGAACAACTGCCTTATGGCACAGGATATAGGCAATTAATTCCCCTCACTTTGAATTGCGTTACAAGCCAGAACAGCCCTGCAATGGATGCCTAACAAGGTAGCCAGTGGGCCTGCTCCAAAGCATGTTAGGATTGGGTTGCCCATTGATTATCTGTGCTAGGAACTAAACTAAATGTTGACCGTTTTGGTTTTTGCTTGATATTTCCAATCTGATTAGCTGTTTCCTACTGTTTAATCCCACCTTACTGCTGACTGTAGTTTTTACTGCATTTTAATATTCATGCTGCCACTATTTTCTCATGAATTACTTATTTTATAAAATTATGTTCTGTTTTATGATTCTTTATTGCGCTCATGTTCTTTCTTTTGATCATTATATATTGACTTAATATTGAACATTATGTTGCTCTTGGCTGGCTATTTTATGTGTAGTAGCATTTGAGTTGCTATATATGACAAGGTTCT
The DNA here is from genome assembly GCA_030015325.1 of Cryptoblepharus egeriae. NCBI lineage: Eukaryota > Metazoa > Chordata > Lepidosauria > Squamata > Scincidae > Cryptoblepharus > Cryptoblepharus egeriae. The sequence goes on along the minus strand of JAREYC010000002.1, from coordinate 66,723,320 downwards.
TGGAATTGAACTTGAACTGGTTGTGAGGTAAATGGGATGATGAGGCTGCTGAAATGGAACAGTGTTGATATTAAGCCAGTAAGGTGCCTTACAAAATGAAGGTGGCTAATTATCTCATGAAAAGTGCAAAAAAGGCACCATGACCAGTCTAATGACCACATGCTACTGAGGACTGATCCTTAATTGTATTTCCAATCCTTAGTTTATATGCTTCATGTAAGAATAATTCCAGTTGTTATAAAATCTCATCCAATTCTTCACAAAAAGAATATACTGGAATGAAGTATAAGACTCCATTGACTCAATGACTCAGATCCAGTGGTGGGCTTCAGGGGGTTCTCACAGGTTCTTTAGAACCCTTTGCTAATGAGTTCCTGGTTCTGAGTGCCGGTTACTAATGGGACATAGAACCTGTTGTTCTATGAACATAGAACCTGTTGTTAATTTGAGTTATTAGGACATAGAAAGGAAATTGCATAGAAATCTCTATCCCATGATAAAAGTGGGAAAATGGGAATCCAATTATTTCAAGCTGGCAGATAGGTAAGGAATGCTAGGGGAACTTAGTCTGCAAAACCATTTTGGATTAAGATCAGAGAAGACAAAAGGATTTAGTCTCATCCCTCATAAATGGCAGGAGCTAAGATCTATCACTTCACTGGCCAAAAGCTTCTAATAAAAATCCTGCTTCTACCGTTTTTTGCCAAATAAGACATTTTAAACTCTTGTTCATGCTAACGATTGCTACGTTTTCTCTTAGGAGTATTTATACAGAAAATAGTAAATTACTCTTCTTAAATGAAGCCTTACTACTTGCTATGGAGGTGATAAACCCATGTCTCTCAATTACAGGGTCTCTGTAGTTGTAACTGCTATCATTTCCCTATATTCAGGTTTTTCTTAATTTGTTAGAAGGAAAAATGCACTGCACTGCATAGCTGCTTTCAGAACAGAACAACGAAAGGAATTTTAAAAATTCACAACAGAGGGCTAGATAGGGTTTAGGAGCAGAGGTTGCTACTGTTGTGCTCACCTCACACGATGGCTATGAAATCCAGACAAAAGAAGGTTGCCATGAGAAAACCTCACTTCCAGTTTAACAGAGAACCCCCAAGTAAACAGAGAGTCCAAAGAAGGGAAGAGTTCCCTTAAAAACAGCCAACAGCAGAATGTGGGCAGTCTACTAGATAGAATAATCCACTTCCACCCAAGTGAACTGAGAACACGAAGGGAAATTAGAAACATAAAAGATTTATCAAAGGGCTGAAAAATAAAAATAAGAGAAAAGCAAGGAATAAAAACAAGAAAAAAGTGGGGAAACTGCAACAATTGGCAATAATGTTAAAAGGCTGGCGGAAAATAAAACAAAAACCCACAACATTATTTCACTGGCTACTTTCCCTTGATCTACTTCCTACCTTGGTATTAGCACCTTGCAATAAGGTGAGACAGCAAGCCCCTCACAATCATGTGAGGCAAATGTGTAAGAGGGAGTGTGTCATCCTGATGATATTAACCAGGTCTCCCCTATGAGTCTAGATATGAGAAGCAAACAATTGAGTTCAATCTTCCCTTCTTCTGGAAATCAACTGGGCTTCAGAATTCAATGAACTGGCTGGCTCAAAGCAGAAACTTCATTCACCCATCAATTGGAAAAGATTATGTTCAAACCAAGAATAGCTCCTGTATCTCAATGATACAGCAATCTTCTCTGAATGCAAAGATATGACAGAAGGCTCTGTAACGTGATGGTGCCAAACTAAAAGAGTATGCAAAAAAATGCATTTTCACCTTGTCAAACATTCAGTAGATCAGTATCTCCTACTACTTTAATGAGGCTCTTAGGCACCGTCCACCAATTGCAATGGCAGCATCATTTTCCAATTCATTTTCTGCAAAGCTCAAAAAATAGCCATGGGGATTTCTCACTCAAGGTCAAGTTCACACATAATGCCAAAACATTTTTAGAACGACGAAAACAACCCTGTGCTTCCCTTGCCACACTTTCATAGTTGGAAGTCACTGTTGGTTTGCACTTGCCCTTCGAACTAGGATTGCAAGCCACCTTCAAACTATAACATGAACAAAATTATATTCTGCACATTCATATAAAGTGATATACTGTAGATATGATCATAGCAGGAACACACTTGTGGAGCAGAAGGGGAAAACACATGCATATGCTGAGCTTATGCACACATTTTTCAGTAGTTTTCAATAAGACTCAAAATTTTCCCGTACCCAACCTACAGGACTTGCCCCTCCCCTCAAAAAAGTAAGTTCAATTTTGTCTTCTTATATCTTACTGTTATTGCTGCATCACCATACAGACTAATCCTACAATCCAGAGTAACTACGGGAGCACATAAGAGACATTACATGTACCCGTAGTTACTGCACCACCCAGTGAAAACCTATGGGAAATTCATATTGCAATCCAGAGTAAATTGTTCTTACACTGGAGCAAGGACTTCCCGTAGTTACTCTGGATTGTGCCCTAAGGCTGCAATCCAAATCCCCAGTAAGACTGGAACAAGTCTTGTGCCCGCCTGGGGGTCTCACAAAAAGGCCATAAGGCACTTCTGCCCTACCCTTGCAGGGATTAGGCCAATGCATAGACATGCGCCAGGGATATGGAGAGAAGGGACTATGCCCTGAGACACACTGCTGTCTGCTAACATTATATTTTATACCCTTGCTTTAGCTCCCTGTCGGACATTCTAAACAAAATGAACAGAAGGAAAAGGTGAAGGGATCATAAGGTAAGCAAGTGCCCAGGTGGAATCCAATATGAAAAGTGGCAAGAACCGGCAATAAACCAGAGTATGTTGAGGAAGGTGAAGTAGACTCCAAGCAGGAATATTTATGGATATAACACAGCAAAAGAAATTGATTAAATCAGAGATAGGAGAAAATGAAATCAATGTCTCAGAAGTACAAAGTCAGGGAACAGGTTTAAAAGATTTTGAGATTGGAAGCTGTGAGGAATTCTGAATGTATTAGAAAGCATATTATCCACAAAACAAAGAAAGGTAATGGTAAGATATCAATATGAAAGCATTTTAGTCAGTAACTCCTAAGATATGTATTGTTGTTTTTTATTAGAAGAATGACTACTAAATATTTTCTGTCGCAGGTACAAAGCAGTTGAGAGTATCAGTAGCTGGCCCTTCTTTAATAAGTATTTCTAAGCAAAGTTCTGCCTTCTATGTCCAAGCCTCTTATATTTGCTAACAAACCTACAATAGCACTTTGTTTTGGTTTTGTTTATGCAAAATCCTTAGCAGTTACGGGTCCATGCTGTTATGTCACTCCCTAGTGTTATCTTATGGAAAGTTATCTTAACTGCTCCGGAGCAAGGGGCTTAATTTCACTTTAGGATATAGATATAGGCCTAAGGCTGCAATCTAACCTACAGGCAGGCCCAACCCCCAGAACAAGGCCCATGCTTGTGGTGTAAGGCACTTCTGCACCAATCATGGCAGATGGTTAGGCCAGGGCATAGACATGCACTTGCCTCCCTACATCACCATAGGAATGGGAAGACCTAATGAGTTGTACCAGCCTAGGTTAGGATTACACGCTAAGGAAACAAAGCTTGAAACATATTTTATTTTTTAAAAATCAGCTTAAAAACCATTTTTTTAAAATCAGCTTATAGCACATTCCAGTTTTTAGTGAAGTCAATTACAAACTTCCTTTGGGCATAATTTGCGTGGATTGCATGGAGATGTTATTGTTCCTAAAACCATGAATAAATTGTGTTGTGCTGTAGCATATCATCACAACAAATTTGTGTGTTACTTCATAGAACTATTGCTGGAGTATAACATCTTCGGTCTCTCCTCTCTGCCAGTCCCTCTTATTAATTGTTGATGTGTAACAAATACTTAAAGAATTGCTAATATTACATTTATTATCTTCCTCATGTAAACAAACCCTCAACCATGAAATATTAATAGTTATTACCGCTTTAGAAGACATTCTAAAGGAAGGTTTTGATAACACACACAGGTAAAATTAAGGCAAAATGCTTGTGAAACAAAAAATAAACAATTTTAAGTGAACATTTTAAATATTCCTTTAGATGACATGCTTAGGCTGCAATCCTAACCACACTTTCCTAGGAGTAGAACTACTGAACACAATGGGACTTCTGAGTAGACATGGTTCGGATTGCACTGTTAGGCTGTAACCTTAAATAACATTTTCATAAAATGGCCTTGTATAATACAGAATATTACTAAAAATACTATATGCGCATTTGCACAACCATATCTGCACTTAATACTAGTGCCAAGTGAAATTAAGGAAGAAGATATGTCAGAATTTTCTGAAGGGTCAAACTGAATGCACCCTCCTGGAAAAGCAATACCCGAAGCAACACAGAAAGCAAAAATTGAAGTATAATAAAAGAAACTCTTAGAAATTTGAAACTGAGATTATGGAATATCCCAGTCTTATTCAACATAATGCTACCTCATCCCAGCTCTCTCTATTAATACAATATTCTGCAGTTTTCCTCATTTACACACCTTTGATGCACCAACAGCTCTCACAAAAATGAATATAATAAATCATCAATAGTTCACTGCCTGAAATTCATCAGATTAATGCAGCCATAGCTCAAAGTATACAGTATTACAATGAGTTATCACTGCGCCCCATATGATTTCAAACACCAGCATTACTTGGGCAGATTGCTGATGCAGAGTGACACAGCAAGTTACCAGTATATCTTAAAGTGTTACCACTCTTTGATAATTTTAGACCTTTACAAGCACTATATTGCGAGCGAGAAAGGCAATTATTTTTCTTAAGTTGCATAACATATTATATAACATAAGGAAAGTATGTAACATACCATATAAACTTCCCTGATATTTTCAATTACTTAATATCCATCCTATTACTCCATGCATTACTCCATCCTATTACTCCATTTACATTGCTCTGCCTACTTTCAAATATATTCATGCCTTTTAAATTAGTAAAAATTATTCCAAACTGTCTTTCCAAGTTTTTACCTGTGAAGTAGAACTTTGTAAGCCATTCTGATTATTTTTGTTATTCCAAATGAACATTTTGTGTAAAAACACTTCATTTGGAAAACAAAACAATATGACATTCTCTGTTGGCTATCCATTCTGCTTGCTTGATCTTAGAAGCTCCTGTAAGATGGCACTTCTAGACTGCTGCACTAAGCCCTGCAGTCTACCTAGAAATAGACTGCAACATGAGGTCACTACTGACAATAAGCTGCCCAATCAACATTTCAGCTCCAATGTGCTTTTCATTTTACTTGGTGCAAGATGGTGGATTAGAGACTCCTGATCAATTAAAAGCCATTTACCAATTTCAAGAACCATAGAGAACCCACTCAGAGGACAGCATGTGAAAACATGACATAAAAGCATAAAAAGAACTGAATGGTCTTATTTTAGATGAACAGTAATGGACAATGTTCGAATCATCAAAAAAAAGGGAGATCTTTGAGAAAATCCAATCGTACAGGAATTAGTTTTATTGGCTAACTAAAAATAAATATGATAAAAGTTAAAAAGCAGTGAGGTATGAAATGGACTAAATTACTCCAGAACCTCATGTTTTGGGATATAATGAACAAATCTTTAGATTTATGACATAAGGAATCCTTCCACATACAAGAAAAACAATTGGAATTTCCCCTTTTCCATGAAAACTCTTCAAACCCAAAGTCTATCCAGATGTTTTTTATTTGATTAGCAGCATTATCAAATGAAGTAATGTGAACAGAATTCATGGAAAAGGGTACCTGTATCTGCATTGGTGATGGGAGAAGAATCTATTTTACTTCTATCTCCTTGTCTCTGCCCTTCTCTCTCTTTCCTCACACCTAGTATGGCATCAGTCAGGCATTATTTGCTCTCCAGCAGGAAAATGGTAAAGCATGAATAAAGCAGAAACCACAGGTCTAGAACAAAGGTTCTCAAACTGAGGCATCATGACATCCCAGCTTGAGAAACCGTGGCTCTAGCCACCATCATGTACAAAGGGTAAAACTTACTATTAGAAATACAAGTTTCCAGAGGGTCCCCTTCCAGGGAGCCCCACAGCAATTCCTTTGGCCCTCAAAACTTACAGGATAGTAATAAAATATAATGTTAAGTAAAGGTACATAAATTAGTAGTAAACTAAAGTAAGGAAGTAAACAAAAGATAAGGAACTAAAGTTAAGTTGAGAAGCAACTTCAGTTTGCTTAATTGTTTAGTTTTAATTTCATTTGTACAAATATGGAACCAATCATAAAAAAGATAAGATGGGCAAACAGAATAGAGGAATAGGCTGAAATAATACAGTAGGAATAAGGATATGGTAACAAAACAGAGGTTTAAGAAACTTTAACAGAGGTTAAAGAAACTGTTTAATTTAAAGGGATTAATTTAATTTTATCTCAGCTTCATTCGCGTTGAGATAAAATCACTGATAGGGAAGGGAAAGTTTTCTTGCAGAGACTGGATTCAACCTATTGTTTATATTGGAAATCTTGTGAATACCTTGTTGATGCTGCAACATTACACGACTCCAAAATGCTCTCCACCATATCTTGAGGCTCCATCTCTCGTCTATATTCTCGTTCCTCCATGTTTTCTTCTTCTTCTGGCAGTTCTTCAGACTGCTCAAGCTTTATGTCATCTTCATCCAATAGATCATTTATCTTTTAAAAAAGCAGCTCTTTATTATTACTGTTTCCCAGAAACCAGGTACCAAAGCTTTAGAAAAGCATACTCTAAAAATAAACTTCCTTATTTTTCTACACAATGGTGATAGGCACTTTGTGCCTTAGACTTCAACTCTAAGAAAAAACAAAACAGTTGCTATAACTTTTCAAAATTGTGAAGGGCTGGAGAGCCCTTCCTGATCTGCCTTTTAAGGATATCAGAGGGCACAGAAAATTACTTTTCAGGAAAACCAGGAAGTGACTTTTTAAAAAGGCATTTGGGGATCCTAAGAACACCTTATGGAAGCAAATACAGCACAGCTCTGGTTGTGTTCTAGTGAATGGGCCAGAAGCCCTCAGTGGACCAGAAAAAGATAGAGGCTTGGGGCACATCTAGTTCTCAAAACAGGGCTTGGAGACCCTTGATCCTAGCCTAATCTCTCTTTTCTCAGTCATACGTCATTCCCAGGCAGCTAAGCAAGTTCTACTTAAGTGGACATGTCATCTCTTGAAGATGGGACCTTTAGTTTGGAAAGAATTCATATTACTGATGAAAAGTGGCCCTTCATCTAAACTGCACTCAATCCTGCAGCGATACACTTTCTGCTGCTACAAGACACATGTTCCTTTAAAAAGAAATGAGTGTTGTGCTTTTGGTAGTAGGGACTTGTATACACTAAAACATCTGAAAATTTATTTGTTGCAATAAGATTTTGGTATTAGATCAATTATGAAGTCATTAATACAGTTAAACACGATCAGTGAATTTGCAGGACAGAAATTTTCAGGAAACTTGCAGCAGGAACGAGCAAAAACAACTGCACACAGGTGGAACTTGCTTTGAAGGCTAGATTACATTCACTACCACTGCTGTTCAAATTAAGGTGCTCGAACACAAAATGAAATTTGTACAAATACCTGATCAATAGATCCCTCTTCTCCCCCCACCTTTTGGAAATATCTTCCACATCCATTACACCAGCCACAGTAACAATGCCTTCCCCCTATTGTGAACATGACCAGCACTTGCTCATGGTTCTGGTGATAAATGGCACACAACAGCTGCCTCAGGGACAAACACTGCAGATCCTAAGATGGCAGATGGGCGCAGCATGGGACCCAGATCTGTCCTCAACCTGAGACAAGCTCCAAAGGCACTTTGTGTGCTGAGGTGCCAGGCAGAGGCTTGCTGCTCAGGCAAACTGATCCACCTGCTGTGCTTGCCTTGGAGAAATTCCCTGTCCCTTCAGGGACCAGAAAGCAGCCCTGCCAAAGGTTGCAACTAAATGACAAGTCCCCGCATGTGCGTGGACTGGGAAAAAACTCTTCCAAGAGTGCATTGCCCTGGAGAAGCACCATCGCCAATAACGAGGGAGGGCTCTGGATGTTCTCTGTAGCCATTCTACCTCAGCCCAAGCTTATGCCAAAGGCTGAGCATTGCAAAGTGCATTGCAGGTGTGAAGTCAGGTTCTAGGTGGGTGCCCCGTGATCCTTGCACTGCTGACCTTTGGTGGGTGGGTCAAAACAGGATGCACCTGAGCTGGGCTGAACTCTGCCCCGAAACCAAATTCCCCCTGGCTGTCTAGAATAGGGACAGGGAGGTAAATGGTAGGATGTAAATGGGGAGAGGCAAGGCCATGTAAAAAAAGACTAAAGGAGAAGACTAGCTGGGCTCTATGGATTTCAGCTAAACATGACCAGTCTGTACAAGAGCCAGACTGGCTTGTGCTGCCTCTCCACGTGGGAGAGGACGTGAATCAAGTCTGGCCCTGATTCAACTGGAAGGCAGGCCAAACCCATCCAATGAAGAATGCACCCCTTTTGTCTCTTCTGGATACATAATAATTTCTTAATAAGGACACTGAAGACATTCACAAAACTGCTCACAATGGTCAAGTGCCTCTCCTTGGCAAGTCACAGTTGTAGTGGTTTTTTGTGCTGAATGAAGAAAATAATAAGCAAGATTATCTTCCAAAAAAGGAAGGTAATCCAAACTTTCAACTTTTCTACAAATGGCAGATGACCAAGAAAGGGACAACCACAAATGAAGACTGACTAGTAAACCAAGTTAGTATTTGAGGTCCAGACAATAATACATGATCAAATTGTTCATTTTTAACTTAGATATTTTATTAAGCCAAAAGTGAGACACACACCTGCTCAGTTATTGAACTTAAATCATTAGATGAGAAATCTTCCTCTTCATTTTCAAAGAGATCATCATAATTTTCCAACAGTCCTGCCATTATTCTGCTAACAAGTTCTTGCTCTTTCAGATCCTCCACATCTGTGTAAATGCTAAAAAAAGGGCCAAAAACAAAATTAATTCTCTAAAGGTTACTAATATTATTGTAATACTAATAATCCAAAGATAGGGTGGAACTAAAGAGAAGCAAAGATTCAAGACCTACAGAGCATCTGTATATAAACATCTGATCTCAAAACCTGGTGGATTTTTCAGAGGTCCCCTCAGGGCTGGCTCAAGACCTTTTAGTGCCTGAGGAGGCATCGCAAATGCTGCCCCCCTTGAATACCAATATGCTTTGCTGTGTCCTCTAACACACTGATCTCTTCTTCACACTTCCACCTCACCCCCCCTTTCCTTTCCCAATCCAGAGAGTGAGAGGAGATTCCTATCAGTTAGGCACACCTTGCCAATCTGCTTCTGAGATGCAACTTCAGATGATCTCATAGGCCACCCCTGGCTCCCATGCAATTTGAGAAACTCCTCACAGAAACAAACTGTGGATAGTCCCAATACAATTTGCAGCACACACAGCTGTAAATAAAATCAAGCAAGTGCCTGCTGTCAACAAAATACTGTTTGAATGAATTTTTTAAGAATACATTTACAAAACATATAGATTTGGTTCAGCTGTTTTCTCTGCTGTTTGTTGCAGCAGACTGAAAAGAAATTTTAAAAATACTGTAAACAAGACTATTATTTATTATCAAGGAATATAACAGTTAAATTATGTATAAAACGTCTTATATTAATTTTTTTAACTTCACATTAAAAAGAGAGAACATGAGTTTGTAGTGATTTAATAAAAACTTACTGAAAGACATCTGGACCAAAAACTGCAGCCAATGAACTTGCAGACCAAATCTCTCCATGATGTGACGCTACATTAGCTAAAAATCTACACAGAAACTTTAACAAACTGTAATTAAGTGGCGGGAGCTGTTGCAAGAGAAACCTCAACTTTCTCCCAAACTCTTCTTCATTATAATCTGTAAAATGTAATGAAAACTGTTGAGTTTACAGTATTTCTCAGCACTTAACAACAGATAACTGTATTAATGTGTAGAATGAAAATAAAAATTTCATGTGCGTCTGGAACAGCTCAATTCATTTTTTCAAAAAAAAAAATACATGGATGACCCCACCAAATGGAGGAAGCGCCTTTTCCAGTGGTGCCACCATGTATCCCACATGCATTAACCTCATTTAAAAGATTACTCAGGTTATCTTGCTGAAACAGGCTACTGAAAGCGTTTTAAGTGTAATGTTAACAGGCTGTCAGCAGCTTGAGTAAACTACCACTAACACTAAACAAGAAGTGGAAGTTTAAAAACTTGTGGGCTATGAGGTTGAAGCTATGCATTTTTCTCCATCTTCCAGTTTGTCCACATCATGTCAAAATTTCCAATGACATTCTCTCCCTCCTACATGCAGTCAATACCACAAGGGTAATATTAACAGCCCCTTAGCATTTTTGATCTGATCAAATTGAAGCTTTTTAGGATTTTTCCAATACCTTGAGAAAGTTGTATCAAATGCATATGTAGAATGCCAGGGATAACTGGTTCTGGAAGTGCTTGAAGAAAAAATCTAAGAAGGCTAATAGCAGATGGCACATCTGCTTCCTTAACCAGATCCACATCTTCTCCATTATCATATCGTTGCCGAAGCCACTCCACTGTTTCTGCATTGCCATTGACTTGAAAAAGTCCTTCTTGCTCTAGACCTCCTAATAGCAGAATTTTTAAAAAATCAGAATTCAGGACTCATGTTAACTCTTAAAATGATAAAAGATTCAAGCTGTAAGCACGCTTAATCTTATGACAAAGGAAAAAAATAAAGACCAATATCCAGACATCACCCTATATCCATTGAGGATATGTTCCAGGACCCCCAGGATATGACAGAACCCTATCTCTGCGGCCCCCCACACCCTAATTATCTTCATTTTTCTTTTGTGGTGCCACGCAAGCACATCTCTTCCTTTAACAGAATGCTATAAGTAGGCAAGCTTATATAGAAAGACAAACAAGGAAGAAGCCTACTACAGTTAAGTGAGCCACAGCTAGAATTTTAACGGGAGGCTTCCTGCTAGCATTCTGCAAAGGGTAGAGAACCACAAAGAACTGAATCCACGGATACTGGATTCACAGAGACAGAATACCTATACAGAATTTCACTGTTTTTAAAAATAAGAACGTATTATTGTGTTCCCACTCACAATTATAATATTGTTCTTTATAATACAACTACCATCCTGTCATTTGGCCAATTACTCACTTTTGGATTATGGAGACAGTACAACAGAAGGACTGACAGCAAAATCAGAATTATTAAGAGAATGATACCACTTCAGATACAACCTGGAAAACTAAATTAAGGTCCACAGTTATTGCTGCAGTGCTTCATTTCTTATCAAGAGCAATGCCATTTGTTGAAAAACTAAGGTTGTAATCCTAATCCCCAGCAAGGCCGGGATAAACCCCAAGTCTTGTGCTGGCCTGGAGATGTTACAAAAGTACTGTAAGGCACTTCTGCCTCACTCGTAGGGGAGGGTTAGGCCAGTAAACAGACATGTGCTTTCCTCCCTACATCACCACAGAAATGGGAAGACCAATGAGTTGCGCCAACCTAGTTTAGGATTGCGTCCTAAGCATCCCTCAAAGGAAGCAGGGTAAGAGATGATACCAATAACCCCCAGCAGATGCAATTTATTCAATTGTTCATTCAATTTATATCCTACTTTTTTCCTGAGTACCCAAAGCAGCTTACAAATATTGAGAACAAAATAAAAAATAATTAGAACTTTCTTCTATCACTTTCATAAAACAAAAAGAAAATCAAATTTCTTAAAATCAAAACAAGGTTAAAAGTGAGCAGTATTCATGGTTTCAGATTAAGGTACCGGATGAAAATACATACCATGTTCCTCAATATAGTCCACAACATGGCGGACTATAAATGGAACTTCACAGCCTGGCTGTCCTTCCTGCTGCAGTTCATCAAGCGGAATTCCAAATATTTTGTTAGTGAGAACAGAATTGCAGTTACTCAAGGAAGGGGAGGAGCTCTTCCTCATATCTTTATGTAGCCCAATATCAAAGCTGTCTTTCTGCAAAATAAAAGTCTTCTAAGATTCAACTCCTCTAAAATTAAATGCTGATTCACACATAAACGTTCACTCCCTTGATGAAAGCAACTGCAGATGACTGTATGCACGTAAGAACAATCCATCACTGATCAAACCCCAACTGATGGGAGTTTATTACCTTAAGTACATACATTTTCAAGAATACACTGAGCCCCCAAGACACATACTACTTTCATTCAAGATTTGTTCAGAAGCCACAGTTTATGTACTGCAAATCAGCTGATTCCTGCAACCCTGTGCTGTACTGCATGCATGAACACACCACAAAGGATTACTATGTTGTTCAAAAGGCAAGCATCTAAAACTTAGGAAACCAGTGTAATTTCACACATACAACTGTAAATTATTATGTGTTGAGTATGTGGAATTCATGCAGTGTGGAATTCAGCTGATATACAGAGAAGCTTGTGAATCTACAGAAGTTATTACCATTTAATATAAATTAAAATACCATTTAATATACCATTTAATATATTACCATTTAATATATACCATTTACAAACGATTACCATTTAATCGTTTGTAATTTATATAGGTTGTAAGACACAGTATTTAAAACAGTATTTGAGACAATCAAATTTTTAAAAAACAATGTGCACAAAAACAATAGATGAGCAATATTTTTAAATGCCATTTCCATCTACATACTGAATCACAGTCAATTCCAAATGTTAATGGATTGTGATACTAGAAAGCAATTAATTATTTCTGTTTCAGTCTTGCATTTATTTGTTTATATTCATTCATATGTTACTTATACAGCTGTGAAAATTATGACTAAGGGCACAATCCAGAGTAACTACGGGGAGTCCTTGCTCTGGTGTAAGAACAATTTGCTGTGGATTGTAGTATGAATTTCCCATAGGTTTTCATTAGATGGTGCAGTAACTACGGGTACACGTAATGTCTCTTACGTGTTCCCGTAGTTACTCTGGATTGTAGGGCAAGTTACCATTGTACATTTTCAAATTTTGAATTAACTTGCTATTTTTAGGCATACTTTGATTTCATTTCTACAGTGTTCTACATTGTATCCTAACAACTGGGTGAAAAACACTGTGGACATATACCTACCCCACCTCTTGGGGTGAGAAGAACTTTTGAAAAAAAATGTGATGGATTAGGCAGGAGGGCCACAGAAGCATCACAGAAAAACCCACTGGCCTGTACACTGGCCCTAATAGAGAGCTACAGCCAATGGCCCAAGGTATCTAAAGAGCCACTAGTTGAAAAAGTTTGGGATCCAATATCCTACAGCTTCCTATACTCTCTTTCACCGTTCCCCAATCCTTCAGAATGGCTTTGAGAGATTCCTGTTCAAAGAGGAAGCAGGAATATTCACTTTTAAACTTCCTTCTGCACACAGGATGCAATCCATTACTTTTTATTTAGAACTATTCAAGATACTTAACCTGATGCACATTTATACTGAAAAATATTAAAAACCACAATGCAATAATTTATATTTTTATTCATACTTTCAATTACAGAAATGCCATTTAGCATTTAAAAACAACAAAAAGACATTTATTAACACTAGATCAAAACCATGATCCCACAAAAATTCAGTGAAAAACTCCCAACAGCTACTCTGAGACCAGAAGCATTCCTCCCTACCTCTATGATCAGAGAAATGTCAGACAACAGTGATAATCTTGAACTAGTTACCAATATTGTCAGTTCCCGAGAAACTCAGCATATTTTGGGATATATAAGAAGTGCTTTGCAATTACTTATTTTGAAGATTCCAACCCTTGGGAAACCCTGCAGAGGGCTGCGTGGGTCTACCCGCACCTCCTGAAGTCGCAGCAGTCCACAATGAAGGTAAGTGAAAGGACCCCCCCCCCCCCCCCATCACAACTCGATCCTGGGGATCACATCAGCCTTATCTTTTAAAGGCAAGAAGGATGCCCTTGAATGGGGAATCTTTACATTACCAGCTTGAGAACCACTGTTCTTGGCAATGCTGACTTACAGTTAATTTAGGGGAGTGTTTACATTAAAATGCAAAAATGCTCTTACACAGCACAAGCCTTTGAACATTGTCTTCAATCTAACCATGATATTTTAAAATGAACAAAAAAAATTATCAGAAGAAAAATTTAACAGCTGTGAAAACCTACCTCAGAGCACTTAAAGACCTACGTTTACAAAATATTTTCTATGCCAGCTACCCTTACTGACCAAGCATTCTTTAGTCATTTATGGTTGCTTGAGGTTATGGCAGAAGATCAGCCTGTAGTTCCTCATTGAAGAAGAGCAGAATTCGATCAGCACCTCAGCTGTTAATCTGAAAAAATATAAGAACACATTTTTGTATTGTCAATGTGATGAATATTTAAATGATTGATATAATTACTTCAAAGGATTCTAAGGAACAAATTTTAAAAAGCTTTATCATATCCCACTATAACTAAAAGGTTTTAGGTAACCAAAGTTTTGAGTAATGAATTTTCATTTCCACTGGTTCCCAACCTTTTTTCACCCCTTTATAGCCCATTTTCATAAATTGTTCTCGTATTAGCAAAAATGTTTGTAAATACAGTTAATTAATTTCACATACAATTAATTTTTACAAATGATACAAATACAATTACAGTTAATTTCAAATGCGTATGTTGTAACTGTAAATAAATAGTCTAATACTAGGAATAAAAATCAATGGAGTAATTTTTATAAAATACAAATTTTCAATGATCCTTGAACTTGTTATGAGGCACTTTTTTGAAATCAGGTTCAACTGATCTAAAATACAAGTCTTTAATCTGGTTTTAATGTATTTAATAATTTTTAATGAAAGCACATGGGGAAAACGCTCCATATCCATTTTTTGTGTAGTTGGCATTGTTTGTAAATGCCACAACAATAAGGAAGGTTTCATACTATCCAACAGATTACATACAAGGGCTTAGGACAGTTCTCATCTCCTATATATGAAAACTCATACATCCATCACAGTATTTTCTTTTTCAACCTGATTGGAGAACTATGCCTTTTTATTGCTTTGCATTAATTGTTAACAGTAAATGTTCCCCCACAGGTTGTACTGCTAGTCATGACCGATGGTAGATCCCCATTTCCTCATCCCCATTTCTAAGCTTTTATAACCAGCATTGTACAAAGACACTTCTGTAATCATGAGAGTGACATGACTGCCGAAGGCATACAGAATGCCATTTTACCTTCCCACTGAGGTGGTACCTATTTATCTACCTGCATTTAGATGCTTTTGGAATGCAAGGTTGGCAGGAGCTGGGCTAAGGACAGGAGCTAACCCCATCTTGTAGGACCCAATAAGTGTTAGACATGACCTAAAAATTCTTAACAATTGTTCACTTTTCTCATTATGTTTTATCTTTTTCATCGTTATGCTTTTCAACTATTGATACATATCTGATAATACAAACTGACGACCAAAACTAGCAGCTGGTGAGGCCAGCCCATTAAGAAGTTCTAATACAGACCTGCTTTTTTCTGCCATTATTCCAGTCTTTTTCAATTACACCTAAAGGTCTTGGCAAGAACCCTTGAGGATACAAGTATCCCAGGTTGAGAACCACTGATGTAACCTGATCTCTTTACTATTACTTCTGCAGTATGGGCAAAATAGTTCTAGCCTGCAGTGTCATAGAGCCCAAAGGAGACAGTCTGGGAACTTACAGGTGTCACCGCCCTGTAATGTACATAATGTGCATTTGTTATCATACACAAAATTAGTTCTTAAAGACTTTGGCTGCAATCCAGAAGTCCATTTGGGTTACCCTATCTATCACTGGGGTGGCCCAAGTCCAAGATTGGGCTGCCCAGTTATGCCAGAAAAGGTTTGAGGCAGCCTAAGTCAACATAGGCTGACCTAAGACAGGTGGACCAGGTGGGCTGGGGCAGCCTAGACAGTTCAGGAGATGCATGTTGAGGGCATGGTTAGCACTGACTAGGGCAGAGCAGATACTCTGTAGCTAGAGCCTGTTTCCAGGGCAGAAATGCCCTCTTCCAGCTCCTCAGAGATAGACCACCACAGGAGCAGGTATAACAACGACCCATAGGGGTCCATGATAAGGCAGAGTAAGAGTGGCAATGCTGACCAAAAATCTGAGTTCTTGGCCAGCCGAGCTGCAACCCTTGCCTCTCAATTTCAGGATATGGCACAACTACGGCAGCTCACTAACCTGTGGATACAGCAGGCAGTCTAGTACAAGAAGCTCCTTGTATTCACTGTAGACTGTACTGACATCTTATAAGTACAGGATAAGATCAGTATAAGGAACTCCTTATAAGGGAGGCACCACAGCTGTTCCTTGTTCAGTGTGATTTGAGGGGGGTCTCCTCGGGAGCAAATCCTTCCCAGGTGTCACTTACTTGGTGCCTACTGAGCATGCTCTGGAGCAGATAGGGCAACCCAGGCTTCCTAACTCTTATGGATTCAGCGTAACTTTCTGCTGTGGATACAGCCAACTCGGGGCAGCTCAGCTAGGGCCCTTCTCACTGCCCTAACTCTGGATTGCTCTGCCCATCTCTTTGGGTCAGTTCATATCTACAGCAGAACTCCCAACTGATGGTTACAAAGTCTACAAGCTAATATTTTTCAAGTTGGGTTTTAACTACAAAAAACCCAACAGCATATATGCAGCACCACGTGAAAAAGTCTATTAAACATTAATTAGGAGGTTAACGTTAATTAATTTTAAGGAAAAGGGAAAGTGGGCAGAGAGTGTTCCTGAGGGTGGGAAGGTGGGAAACAGAAGGTAAGAATGGAATCTGACACTTCTGCTGGATCCTAACCTGTGCACCAGGCAGCGCAGAGCAGCTCTGGTCTATTACAATCTGTGCCACCTGTTGAAGTGGCTCAGATCCAAATAGATCAATTGGTGGTGCTGCTACAGTTCCCAGAGTAAGGGGAAAGTTTCCCCTTGCCCTAGGGTAGCATAGCAGAAGCCTCAAACTTGTACTGGATGCAGTGCTGGCATGCCAGCCAGTTGTTCCAGCACAAGATTGTGTTGTCAGTTACATATTTGGGCACAAAATACACCTCCATATGTTACATCAGACAGTATACCGTATTTCCCGGCTTATTACACGCACCGGACCATGAGATGCACCAAAGTTTAGAGGAGCAAAACAAGAAAAAAATATTCTGAACCAAATGGTGTACTATATATTTACTAAAATATGGCAGAATAATATTTCAACCATGTAAAGTCAACAGTGGTATTAAGAACCATTATCACTGTCATTAACAAATGAGGAACAACTTTAAGCTTCAAGCACTCTTCTCATTTTCTGGTAATCCCAAAATCTCATCATCTCTAGTGTCAGTGATTTGTGACTTTTGCACAAATCTCATTGCAAATGATCAGACACCAACATTTTGCACAAACCTCATTGCAAATGGCCCAGGAAGGCAAGTAAGTTGGGGGTTCTTTTGGGGGCTAGGTAGGGAAAGGTGAAAGGATCTAGATAGATAGGGAAGAGTGAGGGATGCATGGGCATGGAGCAGCAGGGACCATGTCTACTTTGGAGCAAGTCTCCAAGCCAGGGAAGGCTGGTTAGGATTGCAACTGTGCCAGGGTGACCAGATGCCAAACCCAAAATTCCTGAACCCCAAGGCTAAAATTCCTACCTGCTTAAAAAAATTGCCAAAAAATGTATTTTTTGTTTTTATATTTTTGATTTTTACTTTTTTGGCCATAACTTTTGATGGGAAGGAGATATCTCAAAACTGATTGTTGCATTGAATTCTGCTCTTCAATACAAATCCAATGACATATGACATGATGGGGTAAGGTGCTCCAGGATTGGCTCTATCACTCTTTAAGACACACATTTTCCCCTCCTTTGGGGAGAAAAAAGTGTGTCTTATAAGCCAGGAAATACGGTAATAAACAAATATAATGCCTTATTAAAAAGTGCACAATATTTGAGGTAGGAGAAAAATAAAGATGTCCAATAAATCTTTATCATGAAAACAGAAGTTTAACATTTATCACAACAGACTAGGTCAGTGGTTCCCAAACTGTGAGCTATGGTTGCCAATAAGCCACAAAAAACAGTCAGGGGAGGCATGTAATCATCACTAAAAAGCTGCCACCCTATACAGTATATAAGATTGTAGCCCTCATGGGGAGCCACAGCTAGTTGCCCTGTGATAACTGATCTCCCTGGCAGATCAAGGATGCTGCCAGTTGAAAAGATTTGGAAACCACTGGACTAGGTTTTTACTGTCCTGTCTTTCCATCTGTGCTTTCTCTTCCACCATCTGGCCTACCATAATACAAAAAACAAATAGTAGTGGCCAGAGGCAATAAAATACAATCACTCATTTCTTCCATGCAACAATTAACTTGGTTTATAAAAAAACACAAGACGTTTACATATGTTATCCACACACATTTAATCATGAAGATTATTTCCAGTTCATGAAGACTGAGTTCTGGTTGTTGTTTAGGAACTGATACTATATAGTACATGTTATTGAAAATTCAAATTTGAAGATGTAAATAATTAACAGAAATGGTAGGCATTGCAAACAGTAAATATTTTTACTTACATTTAGAAATTCTTTACACAAGAAAAAATTATACAATAACAAAAAGTCTATGGACAGAACAAACTGCCACACTTGTAGCAATAAAGTTTCAACTCACCTCCTTTATGATATCTTTATATGAATTATGTAAAGTCTGATGCAGTAATAAAATATGGCCTGTGTAGTATTTAAAGGCTAAAGGATTTGTTCATGGAAAGTAATAGGTTGTCAGATAATAATGAAAACATTCTAAACTCTCATTCCTTCTAAAGACTTACTTCTAAATATAAATACATTCATAATCTCTGGAAGTTTAATCATGTTTTCAAATTATGCTATAGACATTTTATATTGAAGAGCTCCCTCTGCAGGTCACAAGTCCACATATGGAAATGTGCAGTAACATGACCACGCTGTCCAGTTCACGATAGTTCTATCAGCCAGTACATTTGTAATTAAACACTACAATAATTTTCCATTTGTCCAACTTCTCAATAATTGTAAGTGTTCTTTCTATAAAACATGGAGGGGGGTCTCCCTTCCATGACAGAGGCACCCATGAAGAACCAATTTTTGGAAATTCCAACCAGAAGGGGGTGAAAAGGGGCACAACGTGTTCCTATACTTTACATTGAAGAATTCCTGACTGATGCTCCGCCCCAACCCTTTGACCTAGAAGTACAAAATTTTGGGAGGGTGTTCCTTACCTGATGTAAACACCCACTAAGAACCAAATTCTAGAAGGGGTCTAAAGGTTTAGAATGGATTAAGGGTGTGCCCAGATGCACAAATATTTTTGAAATTCTACTCCCACGACGTGGGTACATTTTGCTAGTTCTACAATAAAGAAAATCATCCATCAATAAAAAGATTACCTATTTAGAAACTTGCAGAATGCCTTGTTTTACAATTGTTTTTTTACCTTGATCTATAGACCTTACTTTGTCGCCTGTCATTTATAATTCCCTACATTTCTTCTCACTTCTTTTTAAATATTAGAAAAATTATTGGCAATAAACACTATACTATTCAAGATTATTTTACTACACAGAAGTAATAAATTATTGTAAATTACTGAATATTTGATTTATACTACTTTGTGCACTAACTCATGGATAAAGTAGAAACAAATGGGCTTTTTGTTTTTTAAACACACTTAACAGAATGATGAACGAACAGAAATGCTTAGATTATTACTAAAGTCTAAAATGAATATGACTGTTGAGAACTACATTTCTGATCTGTCCACTGATAGCTTTAAAAACTCGTCTTTTAAACTCTGCTAGAAGTCTCTAAACTCTTTATTATAAAAAAATTGTATAAAACAAAATTGCTCAAGTTTTCATTTCTCTAAAGAAGGAAATTTTGGATTTTCTATTACAGTTGCTTAGCAAACCTTAGAAATAGAACTGACCTACAAGTATGTATAAATAATTCTTCAGGAATAGTGGCTAAAGCTACTTGCTTGACCAGACCACCACTGTAGTTACCACTTAGTTTTAATAAACTCCATCCTTCACAAAGCCAACCTTTCCTGCACCAGTCTTTCATACAGACTATCGTTGCTCCGGTTTCCACAACTTTGTGAAATTTTAGAAGCAGCCTCAAGATCCTTTAAGAATAGTATAGAGTTGAGGACACACACGCACACACTCCAAAATGGTTGTATTAACTATACTCAAACAGGGAGCTGTGTATTTCTCTTCCTCTCTACCAGCAGGATGATGCCCAAGAATTGTGTTTTGTGTCATAATGCTTCATGCACACTTCATCAAGTAACTACCAACCTGTGCTACTAGAAATGAAGGTTATTCAGTCACATCATACAGAAAAACAGTATTGTGCTATACAGTACAGTTCTTATTGAGAAGAACTCATGACTGCAATTTACCCATAAATATATTTATAGATTAGTGGTTCTCCAGGAAACACACTCAAGAGAAGACTCACTCCTGAAATCTTTTTAGTTCCAAATAGGATTTTTTTAAAAATGGAAAAATTCATGTGAGAACAGAAAAAAGAATAATTTTCACTATTTGACTAGGCAAGGAAGAAATTAAGAACAAGGACTGCGTATCAGAAAATAGCAGACCATATAGGAGCAAAGAGGAAGAGGACCAGGTTCTTAAAAATCTGCACACTTCTAAATATGTATAAGAAAATTAGTTGACTGCTTAAGCAAAGAAATGATGTTCATAATTAAAGCTGCGAACAAGTAAAATGAAGAGCAACAAGAAGAATAAAGGAAAGTAGGAAAAGTCAGTTGCAATTAAATGTTTCTAAAAAGAAGGAAGAAAGAAAACAGTGATTCCCACATTGCTCCGTATTAGAGAAAAGGAAGTAGATGAGTGCTGTGAATTCTAGCAGCTGGCAAAAGGAATTAAAACACAAGAATCGTATTATGGTGAAATAGTACAAGAGATATTAACTAGAAAATCAAAGAATCAGAGATATAAACAAAAAATACAAAATATTTTCAAAATTCAAGTTCCCACCATGTAACATCACTTCCAATTTAGCATTGCATGCGGTAGAAAAGTTAGTAAGGAGCATATGTCTCTGTAATATCACCAATAAAATGTAAAACCTGCCTATTAGTTTTATATCAGACGTTAAACTCGAATTACAACTAATTATACTGTACTCCTAGTGGGTGATGCCACCCATTATTATATTCTAAAACAAAAGGGTTATTTGGAGTCTTACAAATGTGTTTTTTATTTCATTGTGGTATAAAAACCCCATAAGCTACCAACCACCACTGAATTTTCAGGGGTGTCTGCCTGCCATGCAATTCCAGTTTCTCCTTCTCCAAAGGAGCAAGGAGATTGAAAAGCTGATGAAATGCAAGGAGGTGGTGGGTTGCAGTTATGGTGAAGTTTTTTGAGCGCCGCCACAAAGGGTTTCATGCCCCCAAATCCAGAGTAACTACGGAAGCACATAAGAGACTTTACATGTAACCGCAGTTACTGCACTACCTAGTGAAAACCTATGGGAAATTCATATTGGAAACCAGAGTAAGTTGTTCTTACTCCAGAGCAAGGGCTCCCCATAGTTACTCTGGATTTTGCCCATGGTCTTCATGCAATCCAGTCACTACGGACTAAATCCAGAGCAGTTACAGGTCCACACAGTTACTTCACCCTCTAGTATTATCTTATGGAAAGTCATCTTAATTACTCCAGAGCAAGGAGCTTAATTTCACTTTAGGATATAGGCCTGTTAGACACTCTGCCCTAGGGCAAACATAACAATAAAAGTGAAAAAAATACTAAAGCTTCTTTGAATGCTGAAAACAGTTCTGCACTATTCAGCCTTTACAGCCCCTCTCCTGCAACCCAACCTATGCTATTAATATTACTGACTGTTTCTAAATTGCTTTAAAATTCTATTTGTATTAAAAATTAGTGTTAATTTCAAAGAGTTATTTTAAAAATTGATTGAAAATTGATTGAAATATGTAAATTTTTTATTAATTCCACAAAGAATGACATTCTCATTAACTGATAATAATAAAGGGAGTGTTGTGGTTAGTGAGTGAAGTTTAAAAAGGGTAAAATCTCATCAAGTGGGATTCTTGGGCATGCAATTCTAGGCGCCTCTACAATTTATGAAGCAAATGCTTTAGGCACACAGTATTAAATAGTAAATTCTTAAGAGAAGTGGCTCTCAAGCTGGGGTGTTGTGATATTGCAGCATGAGGGTTTTAGGCTCTGTCTCCTTAAGAATGGGGGAAGGGGGAAAGCAGTGACATGAGTGCCAGGATAAGATTTTCTTTGAAGGAGCATGGGGACTTGCTTGAGCTCACCAGAGTCTGCAGCAGCCTTGGGAAGCCTCCACAGCGCTCCCTATGTCACAGGAAGTAAGCAATGTGATTAAGTCCACTTCCTGTTTTATGATCCTGTTTTGCCATGATCACACTGAGGGTTTCCACAGAATGGGAAGCACTGCAAAGGCAAGCATTGGGTTCCTGAACCCCTAGGGAGGCTGCTGCAGCCTCTGGTGTGTCCCGGCATACCCCTGTGCCCCCAATCAACATGATCCTGGCAACTGCAGCATTCCATTCACCCCTTTCCTTGTTTATATCTCTGGTTCTTTTCCAAAAACACTTACAGTGGTCCTTACCAGCTGAGTGAGAACTGCTGCCTTAAAGAGCAAATGACACTCCTGGATCTTTAAAATATCTAAGTAACTGCACCTTCAAACAGAAGGTGTTTTGATCAGCCTCTCTGCATCTCATACACAAGTTTTTATAGGTATGCCGTTTTATAGGTATGCCATTTGTGTGTTTGAGGCAGCAAAACTTGCTTAACAGCTATGTGTACCCATGATGTCTATCCCTGTTGTGTTATCATGTCTGTGTGGAGCCACACAACCCCTCAGTCAAATTTAACAGGGTGTGGAAGAGAACAAAATGAGAACTAAATTTATGCCGCCCTAAGCTGCTAAGTGGGATATAAATGATCAGTAATAGCAATACTGACAGTAGTAGAAAATTCACCTGGGAATCCTATCCCCGCCTTTTGGAAGGGAGAGCTTCCCAAGTGACAGGATGACCCCACCATGGACATTCCACAGGAGAAATATTACACAATTTTCTGCACTTGTTTTTGTAAAAATACAGATAACCCATCTACAAAAAAACACCAAAACATGCCAGTTTTCAACTTCAAATTGATCGTGTAATGACAGTAACTACATCTGCTGACACTATACCACCTACACATTTAAACCTTTCCACTTTTACCACCTGGTACACTTTTAAAGTGTATTTTTTATTCATAAAAATGTGCCCTTGGAATAAAAACATACAACACTAATTTCTGTATTGTAGGAAAAATGAAATCTGATGAAAAAATGTTTAAAAACTTCTCTACTTAGATCCAAAATTTCAAAGCCTCATTAAAATCTCAGGGAGAGGATTTCTCATAACACCATCCCATACATCTGTGCAATTGCATGTTGCAGCAGATCAGTAATTGTGAAAGAGATGGCTTACCATTATTTGCCTTACTTGAACCCCCCCCCCCCACAAGTTACCAAACTGATTACAATGTTAAAATTACTCATCTAACTGTTGCATTTTCACTAGGAAGTTAGTCAGATAGACAAATAACCCAGGAGACAGGGTACCTTCATTTGCAACATGTGGCTTGACTTTACTGAGCCATACAGGCTTATTTTGTTTTGCAGCAAACATTTCTATGCTTGCACCTGCTCTCTGTTTATGAGACTTCATGGATTAGGTAAATTCATCTGTAGGAGTCTGATGGTTAGACGAGTCTAATTTAGGGCCAGATAACTGAGTATGTGGATTTTAATCTTTGTAACCCCATGTCCCTAGCTTCAGAAAGGAAAAAAGAGCAGGATATAGCTTAAGCCCCTCTCCTAATCCTGGTATTGGGGAACTCAGTCACATCAAAGAAATCTTGGAGACCACACATTTCACATGCAGGTAGTTAATGTATTAATATTATCCAAAAAACCATTCCACCCTCAATCTAAGTAAGTAACTAGTATTGTTATTAATAGTGTTTATATACTGGATATATACTATATATACAATGGGCTCAATCTAAAAAGATGTATAAGAACATCAGTAGAAAGCCACTGGAGAAGACAGAGCTGGGGTGTGGAGGATCACTTACTCCCCCACCCCAAAATAAAAGAGAATCACTTTCAGCAGCACATTTTTGCATTCAGCAACCAAAAACACTAAACGGACCTTTGAGTGACACCCCAACATCCATGCTGAGAAACTGGTGCAGCAAAGGGGCTTTGCCCAGGGCGACCACCATATGTCCTCTGTTTCTTAGCCTCTTGCCTCGGCGAAAAAAATCTTCAGTTCTCCCTTTTCTGGTGAGAAGGCAGCATGGAGCCTTCTTGTCCTTAATATGTTAGACAGAATTGAACTACATAAAATAGTTTTAAATTTAATAATAAGGGGTATAGTTTAAATTAACTACGCTTAGCCTACAATCTAGAGTAACTACGGGACCTTTTACACCGATGTAGTTATGGTGCCACCTATGGGAAACCTATGGGAAATGTATAGAGCAATCCAGAGTAAGTGCCTCTTATGTCTTCCCGTAGTTACTCTGGAATGAGGGTTAGGCTATATGTGTGTGTGTGTGTGTTTGTGTACGTGCATATAGATGTATGTGTGTATATATGTGTGCGTGTGTCTATACATATCTGTGTGTATGCATATATATATTTGGCTTTTATGCTGTTGTGTCCTATATTTTCCTTGGCAGTCATACATTTTTGGGGTGCTGATCCTCTTTTATGGGGGTCTTGACATCTGGTCACCTGAGCTTCCCCAGCACCTCCCCTCCCCCCAGCAGACCATTCTTTCCCCTGTGGGAGCATCACCCGCTCCTCCTCCTCCAGAGGCTCCCCAGCCCCTCTGCCCTTTCCAGGCGCGCCCAGTCCTGCCCCCTCCCCCCGCCTGGAGCTGGAGCCCTCCCCCTCCCCTGTACATTCCTCCCTGAGAAGCCGGACCACTGCCCTGGCGCGCATGCGCTGTAACCGCTCCCTCACCGTTGCCGGGTGACTGTGCCCTCGGCCCTCAGCTTCAGCAGCAGCAGCAGCAGCAGCAGGTTCCTCCTGTTCAGGGGCCCGGCTCGGCTGCGCTTCTTGGCCGGGGTCTTCAGGGAGGCGACAGCTGAGGGGAACGAGCGTGAAGCTGCCGTCCCGGCCCCGCCCCTAGAGATAAACAGTCTCTGGATAGCGCGCGCGCGCGCGAAACGCCCTCCTCGCTCCCTCTCCGTAGCGCGAGCCTCCCTCTCCTTCTCTCTGTCTCTCCGCTGACGGACTCCTCGCCCTCAACAGCAGCAGCAGAAAGCGGCGGTGGCGGAGAGGAAGTGACGCGGCCTTGAGTGACAGAAGCGTAGCTCCGCCCCTCCTCCGTCCCTCTCGCTGTTCACCAACCCCTCCCGCGGATGACGACTTAAGAGGATGGGCGGCACCCTCAAAAAAGGAGCAACCGCCAGGCGCGAGGGAGAGAGAACGTTAACGGCGGAGAGAGGAGTGGGCGGGGCCAGGGGTGGGAGGGGCTGAGGCTGAGAAGGGCGGGGTCTTTGAAAGAAAGGTCTATCCTGACAGGATTAGTTTGGCCTGATAGGCACCAGGTCAACAGGTGAAGTGGCAGGAGAGGTTTTCTTGCATCCTGCCTACTCAAAAGTAAGCCCCATGACAGTCAATGGGGCTTACTCCCAGGAAAGTGTGGATAGCAGGGCAGCCAATCCTATGACTGCCTACTCAGAAGTAAATCCCATGATAGTCAATGGGGCTTACTCCCAGGAAAGTGTGGATAGCAAGGCAACCTCAGAGCCAATCCTATGACTGCCTACTCAGAAGTAAATCCCATGACCGTCAATGGGGCTTACTCCCAGGAGAGTGTGGATAGCAAGGCAGCCTCAGAGCCAATCCTATGACTGCCTACTCAGAAGTAAATCCCATGATAGTCAATGGGGCTTACTCCCAGGAAAGTGTGGATAGCAAGGCAGCTTCAGAGCCAATCCTATGACTGCCTACTCAGAAGTAAATCCCATGACCGTCAATGGGGCTTACTCCCAGGAAAGTGTGGATAGCAAGGCAACCTCGGAGCCAATCCTATGCATGTCTACTCAGAAGTAAGTCTCATTATAGTTAATGAAGCTAGATAAATAGAGTCTCATTATAGTCAGTAGAGTTAGTGGATAGGATTGTATCCTTAGAGCACAAACCTATGTATGTCTACTCAGAAGTAAGTCCCATTATAGTCAACGGAGCTATCTTCCCAGGTAAATTGGTTAAGAGTGCAGCCTTAAAGTCCAATCCTATGCATGTCTACTCAGAAGTAAGTCTCATTGTTGTCAATGGGACCTGCTTGGTTTTTGTGCAGCAGGTCATTCAGAGAACAATCCTAACCATGTCTACTCTGAAGTAAGCCCCATTGTGTTCAATGGGCCTTACTCCCAGGAAAGTGACGTTAGGATTGCAGCCTCAGTCAAGGAATACTTGAGTGCCTTCACTATTGAAAGAAATATCCAGGCTTCACTGAGAACAACATCAATCCTTCACTGTGGGTGCCACTGGAATCCCTAATTCATGAGGTGTTTCCACACTTGGGATGGGTGGCAGTATTCCCAGTGGGCAGGCCAGAAGGTTTCTTTTGTCTGACTTGAACTCATTTGGCAGTGAGTCAAGATATTGATCTTGACTCACTGGGTATTGATCTCCATGGTGTGGAATTCTCTACTCTCTAATGTTCTTCTGGCTAGCTCCATATGGTGTTTTTGGAAGCCTTTTCTCAGTTTCTATGATCTGGTTATGCTCTCTGATATGTTGCTGATGGTCTTGACTAACTATTGTTCATTTTTTGTTATGCTTTGGAAATGCTTGTTTTTATTATTTTGGATGGAATTCTAGAAATCTTGATTCAGTTGTCAGATTAAATTGCCTGGAGGAAGGCCACCAAATCTCTATTTATTTACTGCATATACCAATATATGCCACCTTTTTACTAATATTTTGCAATATTTATTAATTTTATCAAAAAGCAAAACAAAGTTAAGAACAGAAAATAGAATTAGTGAGAAAATAATAGAATTGCAATTTTTAAAATGCTAAAAAAGGCACAGAAGACAATACTCTAGAACAGTGATTTTCAGCCTTTTTCATCTCATGGCACACTTAACAAGGCACTGAAATTGTCAAGGCACACCATCAGTTGTTTTTACCATTGACAAGGCACACCAGACTGTTCAAATCCCCTAATTTTTCTATTAATGAATGTAAATCTCCAAATTCCCACGGCACACGTGAGGACTATCCATGGCACACCAATTGAAAATCACTGCTCTAGAACAACAGAACTGTCTATGGGCGCAGTCCAGAATAACTATGGGGAGTCCTTGCTCCGACGTAAGAACAATTTACTCTGGATTGCAATAGGAATTTCCCATAGGTTTTCACTAAGTGATGCCGTAACTATGTCAACGTAAATGTTTCTTACGTGCTCCCATAGTTACTCTGGATTGTAGGGTAAGGCTGTTGATTTTCAGAAGTTTACAGCATGAGATTCCTGATTTGCCCAGATTCGTCTTCTTTTCCCAGGAAACTCTCAGAGCACACAGGTAACTATTGAAAGAAATATCCAGGCTTCACTGAGAACAACATCAAAAAACTTCTAGGATGTTGAGTACTTTAGGGTCATATACACTGGTCATATAAGCTGTTTGCAAGTAGTTTGCATTATGCAAAAAAAAAACAGTATAGAACTGGTCAAAGGCTGGCAGTGCAACACCTAGATCTCTAAGGGAAGCCTTAGAACTAGAGAGATCAGTGAGAGGAAGGTGTTCTGGTTGGAGGAAGATGGGCAAGATGTGGCAGGATGGGGAAGAGATGGTAGCAAAACCTAACACTATATCCTGACCTCCTTCCCAGTCTAGGAGAATTGAGATGGGCATCCTTAGTTCTGAGCCTGTTCTAGAATGGCAGCAGAACCTTGAGCCATGGTGGATGGCTGAAGACTTTAATAGGTCCTACCTTTACTCATACACCTCCAGCTTTGGAGAAATGGGTCCCTCAGACACCCCAGAAGAAGGGGAGAGGGGCAGGAGCTGCTGTTGGCCTGATCAGTGGCTGGGGTGGCGAACCCGGCTGCTGATAATAGCCCTAGCTCAGTGCGTGAGTACATCATAGCACCAGAATGGTTACCAGTCATGCCCAGATTCCTTCCCCCTCCCCCTTCGTTGTAGAACCAAAAAGATTTACAACAGAACTTCTAAGAATTATTAAGAAGCTGACAACTGACCTACCCTAACACAAGTGAGAAAATGTATGGACTAAATTTAATGAATTTAATGGCAATTAGCAGCAGATTTATGTCAAAGCTCTGCTGCAGGATGGCTAATAGCGAGCAGTGGGGTGGACAACTATAAATAACGGAAAAAATCCTACAGCCTTAATGCAACAAACTGCAATGAAGATTTATGAGATGACTTTAAACACAGGTTCAACTATGAAAACTAGGTTTTTCTTGTTTTTCTCTTTTTAATTGTCAAAGTAAAACAAGTATCAGGAATTGGACTTTGGAATTTAAGTTGGATAAGAACTTGAATTTGAATTGGAAGATCAGCTGGTAAATTTAAGGCATAAGTCTCTTTGTTTTGGATTTCTCAGATTATCGAGTGAATCATGAAGAAGCTTCAAGGGGTAGTTTCTGCAAAAGGGGCCATATTGGATTATGTTCACAAAGAAATTACACAGTTAATAGAAGCAGCCACAATAAGATTGACTTTAAATTTCAGACTGATTTTTAATTTAAGATTGACTTTAGATTTTCAGACTGCTTTTATTGAATCATTAGAAGGTATTGAAGATTATCTATAAAATATATTGAAGATTATCAACATAAGATATTAAAGATTGTAAGACTCATTTAATTATTATTGGTTGTATCTGTGTTTCTCATTGTGCTTCTCAGTTTTATTTTCATTTTCACAGCCCAATGGTACATAAGGTAGTAGGATGAAAATATGGAGTGGAGTGGATAATGAAGGCTGGGAAGTAGGGATGAGGAACCTTGAATAACCATAAGAAGAAATAAGAGCTTTTAAATGCAGTTCTATAATCATAAAGAAAGATAAAATAATTGATTATTATAAATGAAAGTCTGAAGTGGGCGTGATTTGAATGGAAGGATAAAGATGACCCCATGATAAGCATATGATTTAAAGATTTAGAGATGATAATTAAACCAGTTTAGATATATAGTTGTACCTAGCAAGACGAATGCCCTGTAAGACGAATGGTCTGAAAGACGAAACAAAATGTCTGTAGGATTCTGCCTGGTAAGACAAAGGTGCTTTGTAAGACGCACCCCTATTGGCTGGGCTCCCTCTTCTCCTGCCTGCAGTACCCACACCCAGCCAACAGAGGGACGCGCAGGCAGCAGCATCCTTTGAATCTCCAGCAAGTCTGTCTGATCCTGGAGCCCTTCCCCCCAAGTAAGCCTCCCCTGCCTGGACCCCACTGCAACTACTCCTCTTCCCCCCACTCACCACCTTCTCTCCTGGATCCCACTCCACCCCACTTTTGCATCCAGGCAGAAGCCTCTGCTGCTCCTTCTCCTGCTGCTTGGAGTCAGGCTGACATCCTACACACTTTCCTGTGAGTAAGTCCCAGTGGATTCAATAGGACTTGATTCTGAGTAGACAGCATAGGATCTTGTCCCTTTTGTATCAAGTCAGAAGCTTTTGCTGCTGCTGCTGCTGCTGCTACTGAAACTGCCTATCTGGTTTGCGAAGATAGATTTCGCACACATGGAGATAGGTTCCTTGTTAAAGATGCTCAAAAAGACACCAGTGACTCTTGTAGAGAAAATTGGTTATCCTTGCCATAAAGGTTTTTCTTTTCTGTTTTACTGTACAGTTTATTACAGTGTTCTATTACAATAATTGTGTTCTGTATTACATTACAGTGTTTTGAATTTGATTACAGTGTTTTGTCATCATTTTTACGTAACAGTTAATATTTTTATTTGAATATTTTTGGGTTGTGGAACCAATTGTCTGAGTTACCGTTATTTCCTATGGGGAAATCTGCTTTGTAAGAAGAACGCTTTGTAAGACAAACATGCTTCCAGAACGAATTAAGTTTGTCTTGCAAGGCACCACTTTATATGAAAAATATTTTAGATAAGATTAGGTAAGAGAGATTTAAACAATATAACGCGGTCTACACTGAAATAAGCTAATGGAAGATAGCACTGATAAGATTATTGAGATATATTCAGGTATACTACCATAGAGATTAATGAAGTTTGAAGATATTTTCGAATGTGTTGTGCATGAAACTGAAGAAATGCTAAGTGGATTGTTGTCCTGTGAGAAGTTCTGGTTAAAGAGAAGATAACATGTGTTGTACAACGGAGGACCTATTGTATGTACCTGTGTGTATCCCCTCCCTTTTTTGTGCTCCTATTTTTCCCTTTACCTGTATCTGAAAATAAATAAAATCTTTATAAAAATTGAAATAAAGAATGACATAGATCCAAGGAAACCTATTAGAGCTGCCTGGAATTTACATGGTATAAGGGTGTGTAGACTCCACGCTGCTTCCCAGCCCAACTGGATGCAGCAGTAGACAGTTTGGCATGTCTGCAGCCCTGGGAGCTAAGAAGTGCAGTAGTACTGGACCTTGACTGACCTTGTAAGAAGGAACCAGAAGTTAAGTGGTGGATGTATAAATTTTCATTGATCTCTTAATGCATTTGTAGAACATTTTCAGAAATGGAGAAGGAGCTCTGTGGAACTCTCGCTCTGGGTTTTATTCCGTTTTACATTTCTGCCTACCTTTTTCCTTCAGACTCCAGATGATTATGAAAACAAAACCCTGCTGTAGTGAGGGCCACATCCTTCCTTTGTTTACTGTAGGACATAAAACTAGCGCACCTCAGTTACACCAGCCTGGATGGGCTGAGGGTGGAGTGGACTTTGATTTGACTTAAGGATGACTGCCAAAGCAGCCATCTGCACAAGAGCTTCCGCCTTAAGACAAAGGCTCTACAGTTTTAACCCAAGCAAATTCAGATTGGTAGTGGCAAGAACAGGAACTGAAGGCCAAAGGTCAGCCACATGGAGCAACGTGATCCACATGCTGCCTCTTCCACACACCCATGGCTCATTGTCTTCTTGTCTGGGAACCTGTTTCTGTTCCCAAGATGAGATGTTTTTACTGGCACCAAAACAGAACAAAAGACACAAGGAGGAATAAGAGCCTTTCTTGGAAGATGTTCTGTTTTCCCAGTTTTCATAAAGAAATCTTGTGAAGTAAGCTAACAATAAATTCAGGCATGACTTGAACTCAGTTATATATAGGTGATACTGAGCCCTTTTATTTTTCTTTTAAATCACTCATACAGGTTTTTTTTATGGATGACACTCATCAGAAAGGTGGTTCTTAAACATTTGTGTGCATTTGTACATGCATAACTGTGGGTATGGATTTATTTTATGGATCTATTTTTACACATGCACATTATCTTTAATATCATGATTTTTACTCTCATGAATAGAAAACATACGACAACCATTTTGAAAAGAAAATTGCTTTTCCTGTTGAGTGGGTGTGTTATTCCAAGGCAGCACTAATGTGATTATAAAATCACTTGTGTCAGCTTATTGGCTCAGTTGCAAATGTTTTGATCTGCCGGAGTGTCTATTCCTCTAAAAATCTCACTGCTTGCTTTGGAGGACTTTGTCTCCTGCATTTTCTCTGTAGAAATACCATCCTTATTCATGTAATTGTATCCTCCTTTTTACCCATTACTTGTAAAATAACCTATTCTCATCAATCAATGTAACTGACCTTTCCACTAGGTAACTGAACCTAGTGCCTAATATTTTAAATAAGGCAAGCTCTGAAAAGAATGGCTTAGTTCCAAAGACTATTTATGCATTGCCAGCGGCTTGGGCTTGCACGTTCCTCGTTTTGAGTGACAGATCCTCATGCCATGCACACACTTGTGTTCATAAAAGCTGGTATTCATCTAGCACCTTTTAAAAAGGGCAACACCTCTTTGATGGAATCAGCAGCATTATTCTGTTGTCTTCCTAGTGTGAATTCCTTTGCCTGTTCTGCAGACTGTAAAATTTAACTTATCCCTTACCTTTTCTTCACCTGCCTAATCCTTGTTTTGCTGTAAGTGATTGTTCATGTTTCTGTTCAATCTGTCTGAGAAGAGCATGAGGAGGCTAGGCTCTCTACACCTGAATGAAGATTTTGGGCACAATCCAGAGTAACTATGGGGAGTCCTTGTTCTGGTGTAAGAACAATTTGCTCTGGATTGCAATGTAAATTTTACCATAGGTTTTCATTAGGTGGTGCAGTAACTACGGGTACACATAATGTCTCTTACGTGCTCCCGTAGTTACTCTGGATTGTAGGCTTAGAAAATTGGGTAACTCAAACATGTCAATTTTTCCCCCTTTATAGCATAATTGTACAGAAAAAAGTTAATTCTTTAGTTAGATTTACCTGCTTTTTGTTTTTGATTCCAAGCACCAGATTTTCTGGTGATAATTCAATCTATTGCATTAATGAACCGCTACATTTGAGTCTACATGCATCTAGTTGAAAATGGGTATTTAAGTATTGTTAATAATAATAATCCATGGCTGCGATCCTAAGCTTCAGTTAGGCTGTCCTAAGCCCCAGCACAAATCCTCTGCAGACCTGGGGGTGTCACAAAAGACACATCTGCCCCTCTCCTGGGGGAAGGATAGGCCAGTGCACAGTTATGTGCTTGCCTCCCTACATCACAATGGGAACAGAAAGACCAATGAGATTGCCTAGGTTAGGATTGCACCCTGTGGAATGAAACATTTTGCTATTGGTAAATAAATACTGTTGTTTCACTTGTAGAACTGAGGCTCCCCATAATGCATACATAGCAGAGAGAGAAATATCAATTAAGGCCCAGCTGTCAGTGGCTGTACCTTATACTCTGTGTGAATTTTAAAATATTTAGTGATCTGATTGGTATCCTGGATCTCTCACAAGATCTGCTGTCAAAGTTTACAATCTAGGTCAGAGTTTCTCAAACATTTTAGTTTTCAGAGCCATTTATACTCCTCAAACTAGTCTTTTACTCCCAAATGCACATGCACAGTCTCAGCAAGCTCCAAAGTGCCAGCGAATGCATAGAGTGGTGTACCCCATGACAGAAAAACTATATGCAACTATAAGACCACCTGAGGCCTGGTGTCTCATTCCCCCCTTCCAGCCGCATCCTCTGATAATCAAACCACCTTAGCTAAAGTAACAATGATAGTGCAAAATTGCAAGAACACAGACCGTTATCTGGTTGTGGAAATGACATTCCCAGCAGTTGGGCATACCCTGGGCAACAAGGTAAACTAAACCAGCGGCTAATTCCTTCCAGGAAAATATCTGAACTTGATAACTAAATACTATATATTCTGTGTCTTTAAGAGATTTTTTAAACTTAAAAATAAAGTACCACTTACAGAAACAGTGCAGATAGTAAGAACGTTTCTCAGACAGCAGCTTTAACAGGCTGAAGAGATGAGAAATCAGCAGCAGCGTGACAAAATCCTCACCAGAAAATGTATTCTTGTATTTTGCTTTTGGCAAACCAAAGGATCCTTTTCTGCTTCCTGTTAAAAAAAAATCTTTTATAAAGTGTTCCAAAGTCCCCTCCCAACCCCTGGGCCACTTATGTGCAAACGTAAGACCACTGCTTGGGGCCTAGTGTCTCATTTCCCACTTCCCAGCCTCATCCACTCACCTTGACCAAAGTGCCTTAGCTGAAGTAACAATGATTGTGTAAAACTGCAAGGACAGCGACCATATCTGGTTTCACTAGGGATGCTCAATGTACCAAAACAATTCCTGTTATGTAGTGCCTTTTACAAAGTGTTTCCTGTAGATGTTCAAGTCTTGTAATTATCAATTGTAATTGATAATTGCTTGTCTGACTTCATAAGTTTTGTAACAAGTACTATGCTCAAAGCTGACGAGTTGTTGTATGCTAACACTTTATATTAAAAATGCTATATCTTTGCAGCTCACATCAACTTGTGGCTGTAGTGAACTTGGTGAAGCCCACTTGTGCAGGTACTTGCTGGAAATAAAGCCTATGAATCCTGCTCTGATGCTGCAATCCTAAAGACACTTTCCTGGGAGTAAGACCCATTGAACAAAAGGGGTTTCCTTTTGAGTAGACATGGTTAGGATTGTGGTGTAAGAAACTGGTGAAAATCTGGTTATCAACAGTGGTGGGCTCCAGCAGGTTCGCACCTACTCTACAGAACCGGTTGTTAATGAGAGATAGGACATATAAAGTTTAAAAATAGCCATTTAAAAGTGGCTGCCAGATGGGCATAGAACCGGTTGTTAATTTCTTTTGAGCCCATCACTGGTTATCAAGAATCAAATTGTCCTATGGAAACACATTCTTTTTGTGACCCATATGGGAACAAATGGCTCTTCATTTCTGACTGAAACATGCTGTCTGATTAGAACTGCCTACCGACAGAGACAAGTGTGGCTGTCTTTAGGGAACAGGTTGGCTCCCGTCCCCTTCGGGACATGCTCCCCTTGGATATGCTCTGTCTGACCAGGGGCGATGGCCTTTCTACAGGAACCAAATCAATATATGAGGACGAACAGGCACTCTAGGGAGAAATCCAAGTTTAAGCACTGTAATCCTAGCTGGTTGGGTGCCTAGCAGCCTCTTGGGGCCAAGTGAGGGGACAGGGAGGCTGGTCTCCTTCCCAAAATGACTACTCAGAAAGGTCAAAGGCCAAGTGGGGGGAGTGGAGTTAGAGTCACATTGTAACAAGATCTGGGTGTGGTGTGTGACTGAAAATGTAGGTGCAAGACAGAATTATTAGATTCCTAAGGCATTAAACTGTGGAACTTAATTCAAGATATTCTGGACTCCTACAAGAGGAAACTTCTTGAACAGAGGCGCCCAAAAACAAGTGGAGTTCTGTTCCCAGTAGTACATCTTATAGTTCCTCTTTATTCTGCATTGGTTAGACCTCACCTTGAGTACTGTGTTCAGTTCTGGGCACCTCACTTTAAGAAAGATGCAGCCAAACTGGAGCAAGTCCAGAGGAGAGTGACAAGAATGATCACTGGGATGGAAGGGAAGCCCTACGAGGAAAGGTTGGGGGAACTTGGGATGTTCAGCCTGGAGAAGGAGCCATGATTTCCCTCTTCAGAAACCCAAAGGGCTGTTATATAGGAAGGGGCTCATTTGTTCATTGCTGCTTCTGAAAGCAGAACTAGAACCAATGGGTACAAACTGCAAGAAAGGAGATTCCGGTTGGATATCTGGAAAAAATTCCGGGCGGTTCGGCAGTGGAACAGATTGCCAAGGGAGGTGGTGGACTCTCCCTCACTGAGGATCTTCAAGCAGAGGCTCAACGAGCACCTGTTGGAGATGCTCTAGGTCTAGGAAGATTTCCTGCTGCAGGCAGGGGGTTAGACTAGATGACCTACTAGGTCCCTTCCAACTCTATGATTCTATGATCTTTTATAGGGCCAAGCTAGGTTGTTGGACTTCACACATCTGGCAGAGTGGTTGTTGCTGCTTTTATGTATCTGCATGGCTGCAATCCTAAACACACTTTCCTGGGAGTAAGATCTATTGAGCACAATGGGACTTAGTTTTGAGTAGACATAGTTAGGATTGCAGCCTAAGGGTGCAATCCAGAGCAACTATGGGAAGCCCTTGCTCCGGTGTAAGAACAATTTGCTCTGGATTGCAATATGAATTCCCTATAGATTTTCACTAGGTGGTGCAGTAACTACGGGTACACGTAATGTCTCTTATGTGCTCCCGTAGTTACTCTGGATTTTAGGGTAAGTCTGTTGTCTTTAATCACTCTTTGTTTATTACCCACCAGGAAAGAAAAATTAGAACAGGTGAGCCTGAGAATAAGAGTGAAACATATTAGAGAGAGTGAGTCTGTGAGCCAGTGCAGCATGAGTCTTTGGCATGGTACATCCAATGTAGAGCAAGCACATTAGTGGCTGGCTTTAAATGTGTTTGTGTCCCTTCAAAGGTACTTGCCACCTACAAGCATGCCCTCTAGACGTCAGGTGATTTAATGATGTTTAAAGAAAAACAAGTGTTTGCACCAAACTTAGGACCCTGGAAGTGCCTTGGGAGGTATTTCTCAAAGTTACTGGACTCTGTTACAGCAAGGTAGCCAAACTACGTTTGTATAGTGGCTGCAATAAAGAGAGATATTCTAGAACAATGTAAAGAGTAGCAAACCTCAGCACAGCTGCAAATCTATCAAGCCTAATTGCAAAAGACCCCAGAAGTCACTTTGAAAAACTTGCTCTCTCCTTAAACTTGCCACATTTTGCCTGAAGCTACAGGTACACCAGAACATGATTGTCAGAAGGTCTTAGGTGAAGCCTTTGTCAGCCAAAAGGACCTCTGTCCACAAACAAGAACTGCTTTGTTTAAAAAAAGGAATGCAGAAAGCTGAGTATGCTGTTTGTCACCCTATAGTAAAAGAATAGCAGGACTGCCAAGGGTATACCAAGCCCGCTTGCTACAAAAGAAACCTTCCTGCCTTCAAGAAGCAAGGTACCCAATTAACTCTCAAAGGATCCACAAGATCTTGCCAACTTTGAAGAACAAATCTTTTTGAATTACCTTAATTCAGTTACCTTATAGAGATAATATAGGAGCATATCCTGCTACATGGAGGGGGATGGATTAGATGACCTACTGGGCCCCTTCCAACTCTATGATTCTAAGGGACTGTCTCCAAACCAAACCTGCATGGTGTACCAAATTCTCCAGCGAAGCTGTAAGTATGCTAACATTGACCCTTGCCCCAGAAAATGTGTTAGCAAGGCTTATCAGAAACAGGAGACTCAAAAAGCTCAGTGTAGAACAAGTAAGTGCTCTAGCTGAGAAAGCAGCAAAAAAGAGAGCATGTAAAAGCAAGCCATTGGCTGTAATACCCAAAATATGTTTGTTCCCCTCCACCTAAACTATAAAAGAGATTTTTCTAGCTGAAGTTAAAGGTAAGCAAAGAAAAAGAGGGGTAGAAGATCACACAGAACAGCAAGATCATTGTCACCTGTAAATTCTTACCAGCCATCCTGTGGAGCCTCCATCCATCCTGTCATGCAGAGGAGTGTCTAAATGAACTATGTGAGTATTATTGTATAAATATTAGGAGCTGAGCAGAGGCTTGAAAGACTGTGAAGTATTGCATCATTTGTCAAAAGAACAAACTGTTGCTCCCAACTCTGTCTGCCTATCAAGCCCAGGCCAATTCTAGCCAATATAGCAATGTCAAATATACTAAGTAAATGCGACCTGCCACTGCCATATTAAACTCCAGCAATACAGTGTCTGACACGTCCTTCTCTTGCCCCTGGAGCATGTCACTGTGCCCCGTGCAACATGGTGAAGCAGCTGAATGCCATCAAAAGCTGACTGCCCTGGTTATTGGCCTGGTGTCTAAGATCAGTCCAACTAAGGGAGCACAGGAATAATACTGTAGCCAAGATTAGCACCACTTTTGCTGAACTGGAGAAGGCTCTATACCAGCAGAAAGGACTGCTCATCAGAACCTTGACACCCTGTGTGAAGCCAAGCAGAAGGTGCTGCAAGCCCAGGTTTGTGCCAGGACCAGAAAAACCTCCACAGCAACTGCAGCTGGACCAGAGCTCTAAAACAGAATAGCAAAGCGGTTAGTATTCAGAAGAAAACATCACCAAGCCTCAAACTAGTGAACATGTAAAATGCTGCAAGTAAAAATATTTTTAAAGAAGGACATCATAGGAATCTGTCAAGAAACCAGCTGTAATGGCATGCTGCTTTTCCTTTAGCCATAGCCAAAATCCCACCTCCTAGATTGGTTGTCCCCCTATTTAAATTGCTGTAAAAGATCTTGCCCGTGACTTTGTAATTTAATTTACCACAGGGTATCTAAGTGCAAAGTAAGGAAAATTTCTCAGTCTATGCAGTGTTTGTCTCATGTTGTATTTTCAGTCCACAGGGCATGAGCCATTACCATTACCACTGCATGCATCTGTCCTTGACTTAGAGCCAAAAATTAGGTGCTGACACAGACTTAAAGTCATACTGGAAGGGACCCTAACAGATCCTTCTTACCACCAACAGAGCAGTCAAGCTTGAATATGTCAAATCTTAATCCACCACAGAAGTAAAGATAATACCAGCACCCAATCAGTGGATCTTGACTACAGATCCTAAAAACAAACTAAAGCAACACCTTGCGGGGGGCTGCAGAGCAGACGAAGTGGGCCGCATGGGCACCAGGAGAGCATGAGTGTTATGCTAGTGCAAGGGCCTTCGGTGGCTGCGTAAGCGGTTGGAGAGCATGCACAGCACCCATTTTCGAGCAGGAAGCCAGCCAAGCCACACAGAGAGCATGCAGGGCTGTTTTTCTGGCTGGGGGTGGGGGCCAGCAAAGTCCAGAAGCAGCAGAGCCAGGCAGAGTGGAGGCTATCTGGCACCATAGCTTGAGGAGGCCTCAATCCATAGGTCATTCAGCCTCTGGAGCAGCATGACCAGAGAGCAAGGCAAGAGGAGACATTGGGGACATGTTGTTCTAGCGGTGACCATTTTGTAGGGCCACATGGCAGTGGCCATTTTGTGATTTATGTCCTCCAATACTTACAATGGGGGAAAGGGAGGAGGCTTCAGTGGGGGAGGGGAGGAGCAAGCAGGGTCCTTCCCAGGGCCACAAGGCCTCTTCAAAGACCAAACATGGCTCAAAACATTCTAAGTCTGACATAGCTAGGCTCATGTAC
This sequence comes from Cryptoblepharus egeriae, assembly GCA_030015325.1. Lineage (NCBI taxonomy): Eukaryota > Metazoa > Chordata > Lepidosauria > Squamata > Scincidae > Cryptoblepharus > Cryptoblepharus egeriae. Next base: position 66,684,370 of record JAREYC010000002.1, on the reverse strand, counting down.
TTTGTCTTGGGCCAGCCTATGGGCACAATCCAGAAGTGCTGTTGGGTTACCCTATCTATCACTGGGCTGACCAAACTGCAAAATGGGCCATCCTAGTTATTCTGGAGAAGGCTTGAAGCTGCCTAAGGCAACATAGGTTGCCTTATTCCGGGGTAGCCTAGGCAGTTCAGGAGAGGCATGTTGAAGGCATGTTTAGCATTGCCAAGGGCAGAGCAGTTACTCTGTATCCAGAGCCTGTTTCCAGGGCAGAAATGCCCTCTTCCAGCTCCTCAGAGTTATACTACCTCAGGAGCAGGTATAGTAATGAGTAGACCCATAGGGATCCATGATAAGGCAATGTAAGAATGGGATTGTTGATCAAAAATCTGAGTTATTGGCCAGCCTAGCTGCAACCCCTGCCTCTCAACTTCAAGATATGGCACAACTACAACAGTCCACTAATCTGGGGATACAGCAGGCCACTCCAAGAAGCCCCTTGTAGTCACTGTCGACTACTGGCATCTCATCAGGGACTCCTTATAAGGCAGACACCACAGCTGTTCCTTGTTTAGTGTGATCTGAGGGGGGGTCTCCTCAGGAGCAAACCCTCCCCAGGTGTCACTGACTTGGTGCCTATTGATCATGGTCTGGAGCAGCTAGGGCAGCCCAGGCTTTCTGACTCTGGATGCATCATAACTCTCTGCTATGGATTCAGAATAGTTGGGGAAGGCCAACTAGGGCACTCCTCACTGCTCTCACTCTGGATTGTGCCCTAGGTTGTCTTATGCAGGCCTTTCTGGTGTAACTGAGCTGATCCATCTTGGAACTGGGCCAGCCCAGGGATAGATAGGCTAGCCCAAGTTCACTTCAGGATTACAGCCTTAGTCCCCTTCTTTGACTTAGGAGCCTTTCCTCTAACACACCCTGTCTGTTTGCTAAAACAGGCACACACAAAAATTAGCCTAAGACTAGAAACAAGCTTCAGGAAAGTTTACTCAAAATTCATGTTGGTTCATATTTACAGCATCTGGTTTAGACGAGAGTCCCTATCACTTAAATGGAGCAGGAGCCCTATGTAGCTGCTCCTGCTTGCGTGGGGGAGAGAGAGTGAGTCCAACTGTCATTTGTTCCAACTGACAGTAACAACTGTCATATTTGGAACACCTGGAACTCCTGGCCCAACTGCTAGACATCACCATATGTGGGCATTCAGAGATGTTCTGCTCCCCCTTCTGACTCATACAAGTTGGTGTTGTCATTTTCTAACACATACCTTAGTCTGGAGGCCATTTTCAGCCCATGAGGATTCCAATTTTGGTCTGCAGACCTCCCCAGTCTCCAATTAGCCTCAGGCCCACTGGAGACTGCTGGAGCCCACATTGACTTGGAGGGATTATTTTAACTTCATCATTGTATGTCTCCGTGTGTTTCTGGCTTGTTATCCCTGTACAAGAGGTGTGTGGCAAACAGGTCATAGTTCTCAAGTGATTCTACATGCCTGTATTATAGTTTTCAAGTGTATTATAAATCAGCTCAGTAAAATTCATTCATTCATGTAAGTTCTATCTCAAATGTATTCATTTATGTAAATTTAAACAAGTTTTAAACGTCCGTTAATTTCCTGGCTCCTGACACAATGTCAGAGAGATGATGTGGCTCACCAAACCTTCCAAAATGTTTGCTCACCCTGATTTAAACTGTGAGCATATGTGATGTATAAGTTAGCACATGAGACTAGAACCTTGTTCAAATCCTCATCAAGCCTTGACACTTTCAGTTTTTTCGCAAAAAATGAAAACGGAGTTGAGAAAAAACATGCAAATACCCTAAATAAACCATTCTTGGTATATCAATGTGGTACCCTATTGAGGCAGATCTCTCTCTATCTGGCAGGGAACACAATTTTTGTTTAAATTAATCCGTTCCAAAAGACATTTGGTTGTTAAAAATGAGGAAAACTCCCATTTACCAGAGTTCTCAATAGCAAATTTGTCTCCCAGTTAAAGCAACGATTTTCAATCTTTAGAAAATTTCTATTTCACAAAGTGCTGAAATTGTCAAGGCACACTGTCAGTTTTTTGACATCTGACAAGGCACACCATGCTACATATGGAAGGCCTCACACCCCTATTAAGAAGAGCCTCTACTGGATCAGGTCAAATGCCATCTTGTCCAGCTTCTTGCATCATTCCCCCAAACCATTCATGGCACACCAGTGTGCCATTCACAGCACCATTCATCTGCAGACCATTCACAGCACATGTGTGCCATGGCACAATGGTTGAAACTCACTGACTTATAGGGATCTGGGAGATCATTAGGTCAACGACATGGGGGTCTCCTGAGTTCTGTAACCACATCCTGGTTGGTGGAAGTGGGTGGCTATCACAGACCAGTCTCCCCAATGCCTTTCCCCATCCCTCCATATTGCTCCCCCCAATGACCTAGAAAGAACTAGACCTCCAATAAAGACTTCAAGGACATCCAGTACTGTGCCAGTACTGCATCACAGAACCTGCTAGTCCACTTCCAACAAATACTTCCCTTTTGGGGCAGTAAAACCAGTACTGTGCATTTTTAAGAAAATATTTCTGCATCCTAGCCTACCTGCCCATCATACTGAAAGCAAAGGAAAACCAGGCGCCTTGCCCTCCAGTAGCCAGGGATTGATCCTCAGTTCTTATCAAAGACTACACAGCTTTTGTTTCATATACTGAATATTTAGGAAATCAGATTTTGAAGATAGTGCTTCTGGACAGTATCAGATAGTGCATTTGAAGACTGGAGCCATTTCCATTCATTTGTGAATAAAATGTGGTGTGTTTTCATGTGTGCATACATGTGGGTGCACATGCAAGTACTCATTCTTTGTCCTGAATCCCTCCTTCCAATGTATCTACATGTATCTTAATCGACAAGAACTATGTGCTCAAAGAAAGGAAAAGCCATGAGGATACTTTGCTTTGCTTTCTACCATAGAATGATCCCAGTTCTTCTCTGTCCCCACCCCCAACCATATTCCCCTTTGCTCTGTGAAATCATAATCTGTCATTTGCTGAACTACACTTGCTGCAAGCTTATCAATATTAATTGCGATGGGCTGAGATGGGGAGGAGGGATTAGCCTGACCTTTGCAAGCTCATGCTGGCTCACACAGTCCAAAAGCAGCAGAGGAAAGAGAAGCAAGGACAGGTAATGAATTACTGTACATGCATTTACTACCTTATCCACCACGATAATGCAAAAAGTAAATAGTAATAAAGTCAACTGGCTTTTCAAAGAAGGTAGGAATGAGCAGATGTTATTGATAATCTTTGGAACCAAAGCGTTACTGGTTAAAAAATGATAACACCCAAGATGTGTTTTGCCTTTGGTTTCTATGGGAGACAATCACCAGTAATTAGTAGGAGACAGAAATAGGTAAATGGTTGTTGGAATGTTTGTCTAATCAAAACCATTCCACAAGAAATCTGTTGTACAGCAAAGAGGGAGAGAACAAAGCAATCCACACATCTGTCAGTCTATTGTTAAGCACAGTTATTCACAGCAGCTAATCCAGATTTTTTTCCTTGCATTTTTGTTCTGTTCAGTGAAACTGAGGTTTGTTTTTTTCAAATGTTCTCAAAATGTACTTTTCATTTTAATATGTTTGTAAAATTATCTTTGTTGCAGGCTTTTCTAGAAAATAATTTAAGCATTTGTAGCCTATTTTCTGTGCATTAGACATTGCTTTTCATTAATGCTTTTTAAATATTTAACAATTATATTAAAAATGCCTCACACTCGGTTTGATACATTTGCTCCAAGACAAATGCAATCATTTCCATCAGTTATTCCTTGGTATGTGTATATATACATTTTAAAAGAATGACAGCAAAACCTCTGATTTCTTGATATGTAAAACATGCAAGTCATCCTGAATTTATCCAAAAGGGCAACAATGATCTAACCCTATTTGCCTGTGGGTGACTTGTGTGGCACTAGTTAAGAAAGCTGAGGGTGTCTTCCTTCTCTCTTTGTCAGGATTCATCATGTCGGACAAACCAGATTTTGCAGAAATTGAAACATTTGATAAGACCAAACTGAAAAAAACTGAAACCAGAGAAAAAAATCCACTACCCACTAAAGAAAGTAAGTGTTTCTAATATGTTGTATTTAAATTAATACTTAGTATAATATGCATAATTGTATATTCTTGTGGATTGAATAGCTTCTAGGGTATCCTTTAAATAGCATTTTTACAGAATGATTAATTTGGCTTTCTAATTGTTTTATGTAGCCATAATAGAATTTACTGTGTGTTAACCAATTATTGCAAACCAGATTCTGTACACAGTATATGCAAAACTTAAAGAATACCAGATTTAGGGCAAAATCCAGAGTAACTGGGGAGTCCTTCCTCTGGTGTAAGAACAATTTTCTCTGGATTGCAATATGAATTTCCCTATGGTTTTTATTAGGTGGTGCAGTAACTATGGGTACACATAATGTCTCTTACATGCTCCTGTCATTACTCTGGATTGTAGGGTTATTGTGACTTTAAAGGAAATGTCATAATATCTCCTTCCAAAAAAACAACAAAAAACTCCTATGAAATAATAATTGTTAGTCTCACAGGTTACCAGAACACTATTTTGTCCGTTTTATAAAGAAAGTATAATTTTTGATAGTACCATATGAAGCACATAATTTAAAGGTTGCTTTGTGATGCCCTCTCCTGGACTTTATGCATCACAGCTACAATAGCATGACCAAAATCAATCTATTCATCTTTACATTACCAAAAGACCAGGGTGACCAGTAGTTGACATAACTGCAAAAGAGGACAAGCCACCCCCACAAATGTAGTACACCCAAAAAAATATGACCAAATAAATGCTAGAAACATAGTGTTTTCATATACAGTGGCGCCTCACGTAACAAATGCCTCACGTAAAGTATGTTTCATGTAGCAAACAAAAATTTCTTTAGGATTCTGCTTCATGTAACAAACTGCTTCATGTAACAAACAAACTCGTTGGCAGTTGGTGCAGACGCGCTGGCCGGCAACCCTTTTAAAAAGCGTCAGGCTGCCTAGCGTACCTGTTCATAGTGAGAGCAACACTTCTGCGCTGTTCCTCCTGTGGCAGGGCGTCCGCTGGGCAGAGGGAGAGAACAGCAGTGGAGAAGAGGGAAGCAGCTCAGAGCTAGCCAGGAGGGAGCAGGGGAGAGAGAGGCTCAGGATGAAGAGAAGGAGAAAGTGGGGAGATGCTTTGAAAGTGTCTTGGATTGCAGCCTCCTAACCATGTCTACCCAGAAATATGCCCTATTGTATTAAATGGGTCCTACTCCCAGGAAAGTGTCTTTAGGATTGCAGCCTAAGTAGACTTCATAGGATCATGCACATAGAATGCATGTTTTGAATTCAATTCCAGTGTTTTGTCATCATTTTTACATCCAATTAATATTTTATATGAATATTTTTTGGGCTGTGGAACCAATCGACCTATGGGAAAATCTGCTTCACATAAAGAACGTTTCACGTAACAAACATGCCTCTAGAACGAATTAAATTTGTTATGTGAGGCGCCACTGTAGTTAATTTAAATACAAAGGCTGCAATCCTACTCTCCAGTTAGGCTGGCATAAGCCCCAGCATGAGACCTGTGCTGATCTGGGGGTATCACAAAAGGTACTTCTGTTCCACTTCTGGGGTGTTTAGGCCAGTGCACAGTCACACATCAACCTTCCCACACTAACACGGGAAGATATTTCAGGTAAGTTAGGTGACCTAAATAGGTTAGGATTGCACCCTCTATCATTTAATTAAACTAGCAGAACGAAACTATCATTATGAGAGTAAAATTTCAGAATATTTGCGGACTCTGTGCAATGCTGGGCATTGTAGGCCCTGATGGACCCCGCTGGGCATCAGGCACTGGCACAGGGCACCAAAGAGTACTATGGGGCAGTGGCAGGTGGCATCAGGCACCAGGAGGCACCAGGCATCCCAACTGGGCACCATTGGGCAGTGGACAGCAGCAGGCACCACTGTGCACCACGGTAAAGTGGGCAGCAGGTACCAGCAGGCACCACCAAGCACCAGTGGGCAGTGGGCATCCCAACAGAGCACTGGACATCCTTACCAGGCACCACCGCACAGTGGACACCACTGGACACCACTGCAGAGAACAGCAGGCACCCCCAGGCAGCACCGGGCATTCCTATTGGGCATGAGGCTCTATTGGTTAGTGGGCACCAGCTTGGCACCACCAGTGAGCACCAACTGACACTGAGCACCAACCGACATTGGACACCAGTAGGAAGCAGGCACCAGCAGGCAGCAAACTCTGAGCAATGGGCATCCTTACCAGGCACCACTGGGCATTGGGCACCACAGGTCAGGGGGCAGCGGGCACCACTGGACATCCTTACTGGGCAAAGGGCATCCCTTTTGGGGAGCAGAATGCAGCAGTAGATACCAGCACGCACCTCTACTGAGTACTGGCACTCAGCACCTCTGGGCAACAAATCAGTTCCTAGTAGGGGCTTACATCACAGAAGGAATACGCTCCCCAAATTTCATGCTTCTTGGTCTAGGATTTGGGGCTGGGTGTTGATCAATCAATCGTCAATGTTAAGAATTGAACAAAAATATGTTGCACCCCTTTTCAGCCCCTTAGGGGTAAATTTTCTAAAAATTGTTTCTTAGTGGGTGCTCACATCATGTAAGGCAGTGATTTTCGACCAGTGTGCCGTGGCACACTGGTGTGCCATGGATAGTCCTCAGGTGTGTCACAGAAATTTGGAGACTGACATTCATTAATAGGAAAATTGGGGGATTTGAACAGTCTGGTGTGCCTTGTCAATGGTAAAAACAACTGATGGTGTGCCTTGACAATTTCAGTGCCTTGTTAAGTGTGCCATGAGATGAAAAAGATTGAAAATAACTGATGTAAGGAATACCCTTCCCAAATTTCATGCTTCTAAGTCCAGGGGTTGGGCAGGGCGGTGATCAGTCAGTGATTCTTCAAAGTAAAGTATAGGGAGGAAAATGTGTTATACCCCTTTTCACCATCTTCTTATTGGAATTTCCAAAAACCAGTTCTTAGTGGGTACCTCCCTCATGGTACACCTTCCCCAAATTTCACACTTCTAGGTCTGGCGGTTTTGGCTGGGTGAATGAGTGAGTGAGTGAATGTGAGTCAGTCAGTGACTTTTCAGTTTTATATGTATAGATGAACTTTGGCATTACGGTTCAAAGAAGAGCTTGTTTCACTTGACCAACGTCAGACTCTGTTTCTCCCAGTGCCTGGGATTCTGTTTCCCACAACTCAGAGATTCCCTGTACCCAGAGCTGTAAACAATGGAGTGAGCATATGTACCGTAATTCATTTAACAGTATAATATTATTTTCTGTGTAAGGACTGAGATATAATGCTCTCAAAATTATTAATATGTCTGCACAATTTTGTGACAAATTATAAGAAGTATTTTTTTCTGACATACCTAAAAAAAAGTGCTGTTTAGAGTGTCAAGTGTTGGCAAGTGACAAATTTTCTTATTTTTTGGCAGCCATTGAGCAAGAAAAACAAAACAAAAATGCACCCTGAAGCTGAAGATATGACTGACATCTCCTGCTGTGGGCTTTGGGATTTTACATTTTTTTCTAACTTTGATTTAAGTTGGCTCTTCCTTTTTAAAAAATAGCACTTTCCTTGTTTTTTTGGAGCAGCAGGGTTCTTTTTAAGCCAATACTGTGAGAACAGTTGACACCTCCTTTTGTAATATCCCTAAGGAATTGCAATCTTGTGTCCAATGTACATGTAACCGTTTGCCAAAAAAGTACACTTTTGTTATCTGTCAACAGAAAATATTATGTTCATATAGGATCTGATGTAGAATATTACAATAAACAAGTTTCTTTTGTTTTCCCATTATTTAGACTTGAAATATATGGTTGTGAGAAGAGTAGAAGGCAACGTATGAATCCTCTTAGGAATATCATTTGTTTATGAGGTACACTGACAAAAAGAAAATCACATTTGGAAAATTATCAGGAAACATAGCTGTGTTAAGAAAATCATAAAACTGAGTAAGGAAAATCAAATTGCATTTAGCGGGTGGGACTGTAACTCAGTTGAAGAGTAGCTGTTGAAGTCCCAGTTGAAGTCTCTGGAAGCATCTCTGTGGAGAGCTGGGAAGACCTTTGTCTGAAGCCCTGAAGAGCCAACATCAACTAACATTGACAAACTGAGCTAGATAAATGAAGGATCTCAAAACGCATACAGTATAAGACGTGGGCCTATGTATATATACATATATCTGGGCCTATGTACCTATAACTAACCAGAAGGAAAAGTTGATACACATTGATTTTCCTGCAGTGAAATTTGATATGATCCCAAATGACCAGATTTCTATGAATTGTGGTTTGGTTAGTTTTTGATTGCATCTTAGTAACACATGTTTAAATATGAATTTGCCGGGCCACACAGTCCACAGGAATGCTTTATCTTGGAAAAATTATTAGAAAATTTCACCACCAAATGGCTTTATCTTCTAATAAATGATTGTATAAAATTAACATCAAATCATATTTCATTTTTGTCCTAAGTGGGAGAATGAGACTGCAATCCTATCCACACTTACCTTAGAGAAAGCCGCTTTTACTATAATGAGACTTAATTCTGAGCAGACATGCATAGGATTATCTTGGAAGTCAGAATCCTAACCAATTGCCTAAAATGGCATAGCTCACCTGGAATATCTTCCTTTAGTGGTGTGGGGAGGGTGCCATATGCCTGGGAACTGGCCTAACCCTCCTCCCCTAGAGTAGTGCCTTACAGCACTTTTGTGACACACCCAGGTCAGCAAAGTGCTTATGCCACCTTAATTGGAAGTTAGGATTGCAGCCGCAGGGTGCAATCCTAACCACACTTTCCTGTGAGTAATTACTATTGAATACAATGGGACTTACTTCTGAGTAGACATGCTTAGGTTTGCACTGTCAGTCTCTCTTTTGTACTACTTGATGATGTATGTATATTCTATTTTAAATTCATATCACCTTTTAGATATTTTCTCCCTAAAGGCTAACTGACTTAAAAGTGGAATTGATCCAGCCTTATAAATGCATACAAATAGGAATACATATTTCTGTTTAATAATCTCAGTATTCTGCATAAGTGGCATATTCCATGTAAAGCAACTGCTACTGATTTTCCATTTTTCCTAAGGGGCAAAACTGTAATGCCTGTACTGTATTTGGGGGAATACAGTTGCAGTTCAACATTGTACCACTAGAGGGTACTTTACTAACATAATACAAAACATTTCCACCTTTCTCTGTGACTCAGAATAAGTATTGGATTGTCTTGGATGAGGAATTGGAGAGAGCTGGTTGGGTAACCAGGTGTCATCATCAAAAGAATAAGGCACTCCCAAAAATGTAGGATACCCAAGAAAAATATAGGACATGACCAAATAAAAGCTAAAAACACTCATATTTTGCTTTCATGTGGTTAATTTAAACACTACATTACTTGCAATTAAATTTAAAACTATTATTTTTTTATTATATTATTTATACTATACTATTAAACTTTTATACTATTACATGTTTTATTACATTTAGGGCAAAATCCAGAGTAACTACAGGGAGTCCTTGCTCCGGTGTAAGAACAACTTACTCTGGATTCCAATATGAATTTCCCATAGGTTTTCACTAGGTGGTGCAGTAACTATGGATGCACGTAAAGTCTCCTGTAGTTACTCTGGATTTCGGGCATAATCTAATTACAAGAAAACTGCATGCTGCCTGCTCATAAGGAAAAAGAGGCCAATGAAAAAAAATTTTCCCAGGACACAAGGGTGAAAAAGAGGGGATGTCCTGGAAAAAGAGAACATATGGTCACCTTGACTGTGGAGCAGGTAAGAAGGGAGAAAAGTCCCACATTGCCACTGTTGCGTCTGCTTCCACCTGTTCAGGTGAGTAAAGTCTAGAGTGTGAAGAGCTGGCAGTGAGAGGGTTATAATTTCCTCAGTTATGATTGTCTTGGAAAATGATCACATTTCATCCTGCTTTTCCTATGAAGAGGTCAAATAATTTCTGAGATAATTTGAGGCAAGTGGAGAAAAGTCCATCCAGCACTAAAACTAACACACACAATCCACATTATAGCCCTAATATCTTCTTCTTCCCTTGATTCTATTTCTATAAAGGTTTTCAGGAATTCCATCGATTTTCCTTTTTGCCTTTTATCTCTTTTCCAGTGCTACTTCTATCAAACACTCACGCGTTTCTTTTTCTCTTTCATCTTCCTCACTTCGGCCCCTTCTCTTTGCCCCTTCTGCCCCTTCTCTCACTTCTGCCCCTGCCCCTTTACCTTGCATTAATTCTCCATACTGTCTGACACTTGCTGAAATACTATACAGTGGTGCCTTGTGCTTAATTCGTTCTGGAGGCCTGTTCTTTAAGTGAAATGCTCTTTAAGTGAAGCAGATTTTTTTTCATAGAAAATAATGGAAACTCAGGCGATAGGTTCCACAACCCCCAAAATATTCATATAAAAATATTAACTGGATGTAAAAATGATGATAAAACACTGGAAATGAATTCAAAACATGCATTCAATGTGCATAATCCTATGAAGTCTACTTAGGCTGCAATCCTAAAGACACTTTCCTGGGAGTAAGTCCCATTTAACACAGTTGGGCTTACTTCTGGGTAGACATAGTTAGGAGGCTGCAATCAAAGACCCTTTCCTGGGAGACTTATCTGGGCTGCTGCTGGAGGTTCAAGGTGGTCAGTGGGGGCACCTCCAGGCAACTGCCCCCAAGTTGGGGGCAGTTAGAGGTAGCAGCATTGGCCGGCAGCCCTTTTAAAGAGCCTCCATGCAGAGCGTCAGGGCTGTATAGCATGCGTGCCCATAGCACGCTTGCTTGTTAAGTGAAGCAGAACTTATGTGAAGCAAGATTTCTTGGAAATTTTTGCTTGTTATGCGAAACGCTTGTTAAGCAATGTACCACTGTACATGAGAAATATTTCTGTTCATAATGTCAGAACTTGGGTGGGTGGGAGAGACTGCAAACTTGAAGGGCACTTGGGCTAGCCTATCAGCGGGCTGGCCCCATTCTAATATAGGCCAGCACAGTTACACCAGAAAGGCTTGGGCTGGCATAAGTCAACTTAGGCAGGCTCAAGACAGATGAACCTGGACTGGCCTAGCTGTGCCAGTTTAGGCAGTTCAGCAGAGGCATGTTGAAGGCATGTTCAGTGCGGTTAGGCCATATCCAGAGCCTGTCTCCAGGGCCCCCTCACAGCTCCTCAGAGTTAGGTAACCTAGGAACTAGAAATAAATCTGTGTAGTCCCATAGGGATCTGTGATAAACCAGATTAAGATTGGAAGTGATGGCAAGTCCTAGGCCAACCCCTAGTCTGAGTCCTAGGCCAACCCCTGCCTCTCATCTTCAAGATAATGCACCACTATACCAGGTTACCTCAGGATACGGCACAACTACACCAGTCCAGTGAACAGGCTGCCCTTGTACAGAAGAAGGACAGCCAGAGGCCTTCTATCCCTATGAAAATGGGCTGTCAGCTCAGGATATGGGCTACTTAGGCCAGCTTACCTGGGACATTTTTCTGGCCTAAAGTCAGGATTGCATTGTTAATATGATTGCTTGGCAGTAGGTTCAGACCAAAGCAAAAAAGAAGAAGAAGAAGAAGAAGAAACAGAAACAAAAGCAGAAGAAGCAGAAGATTGCACAGACTGACTACAAACTGAGGCACAACTCTGTTGCCCAGATAATCCACTGGAATCTATGCCAAAAGTATCATCTGCCAGTGGCAAAAAACTGGTGGGACCACAAGCCTGAAAAAGTGGTTGCAAATGAGCAGGTCAAGCTTCTGTGGGACTTCAGGATACAGACGGTCAAGGTCTTGGAACACAATACTCCAGATATCACCATCATAGAAAGCAGTAAGGTGTGGCTTGTTGACATCGCCATACCAGGTGACAGCAGAATTGAGGAGAAACAACTGGAAAAGATCTCCTGCTACCAAGACCTAAGAATTGAATTACAGCGTATCTGGTGTAAGTCAGTGGAGGTGGTTCCAGTGGTCATTGGCACACTGGGTGCAGTGCCCAAAGACCTTGGCAGGCACCTGAAAACTATTGGCATTGACAAAATTTCACTCTGCCAACTGCAGAAAGCCGCTCTTCTTGTATCAGCATGAATTATACACCGCTACATCACACAGTCCTAGACTCTTGAGAAGGGTCCGACTGGTGATGTGAATGAAACCAGCACAAAATTGTTCACTGTGTATTTATGGATAATAATAATAATAATAATAATAATAATAATAATAATAATAATAACACTGCTACATCACACAGTCCTAGACACTTGGGAAGGGTCCAACTGGTGATGTGACAGAAACTAGCATGAAGTTGTTCGCTGTGTATTATTGTTTGATTTATAATAATAATAATAATAATAATAATAATAATAATAATAATAATAATATACGCCACTACATCACACAGTCCTAGATTCTTGGGAAGGGTCCGACTGGTTGATTTATGGTTGATAATAATAATAATAATAATAATAATAATAATAATAATATTATTATTATTATTATTATTATTATTACTATTATTATTATTATTAACCATCAACCACATTCTAAGTGGCCACAAGAAGATCGCATATTTTTCTTTCTCACCATATTATGAATGGGTTAGGACACACTGAGTCTGACATCTCAACAGAGTCCTGTCTGGTATGGGTTACCCTGCCCAGCATAGCCCCCTGCCTCACTGACGCACACAAGCTCTACTACCACTGCAGAAGATCACAACTGCCCCGTTACAAAAAACAGCACTCCTGGGAACTTCACACATATTGAGATGATACCTTTGTGATTCCTAGTTCCGCAGATAGGAACCAAATCACAATGGAGCCAATTCCAGTCAAACACCTGGCAACTGTGAAATAGTACATACCGTAATAATAATAAAGAGTTCTTCACACAAAATATGAATCACTCTGAAATTCAGTTTCCAGAAATTAATATGAGGAAGAGACTATTGCATTAGAGGTATTTGGAAAAGGATTGGACAAAGGAACTCCTCATATGCCTGGCAGTGTGTCTATATGTCCTCTTTTTGCAGGACATGTCCTCTTTTTGAGTATTATGTTCAAGAAAAAAATCTTCATTGTCTTCCTTGTGAGAAGAGAATGTAGTCCTCTTATAATTAATAAATTGTATGTAGTGAAAATTTTAAATGTTGTTAGTAATATAGTGTTTAAATTAACCACATGAAAGCAATATATAGGAATGTTTTTAGCTTTTAAGAACATAAGAAGAGCCTCCACTGGATCAGGCCAAAGGCCTACCTAGTCCAGCTTCCTGTATCACACAATGGCCCCAGGGAGCGTACAAGACACCTGCATCCAGGTCCCCTTTCCACCTCTGGCATTTTGAGGTTGTCCATCTCTACATACATATGTAGGTTATGGCTTGTAATCTGCAATGGTTCTTTCTTCTAGGAATTTTTCCAATCCCTTCTTAAAGGCATTGAAGTTAGATGCAATCACCACATCCTATGGCAAGGCATTCCACAGACCAGAAAAGAAATATTTTCTTTTGTCTGTCCTAACCCTCCCAACATTCAATTTTAGAGGATGTCACCTAGTTCTGATGTTATGTGAAAGGGAAAAGAGCATCTTCTTATCTGTTCTATCCATCCCTTGCATAATTTTTACATTTCAATCATGTCTTCCCTCATGTGCCTCTTTTCTAGACTGAAGAGCCCCAAACACAGTAGCCTTTCCTCATACTGAAGATGTCCCAAACCCTCAATCATTTTGGTTGCTCTCCTCTTAACCTTCTCCGTTACCTCTACATCCTTCGAGAAGAGGTAACCAGAACTGGTGGCCTCACCACTGATTTTTACAATGGCATAATGATTACAATGATTTACAATGGCCCATTAACCTATATGCAAAGTTAGGATTCTTTGCCCCAGTGTGCATAACTTTACATTTACTCACATTTACATTTACTCACATTTATTTTCTCATGGCATACATTTTCCTTAGATGTCCTACATTTTTCTTGGATGTACTACATTTTGGGGGGCTTTGTCCTCTTTTGTGGTTATGACATCTGGTTATCCTGATCTGAAGGGATGCCTGAAACAGGGGCTCAGGGTATTTATTTCTCACATTTTTCTACCACTTTTCCTCCAAGGAGCTTTGTGGCAAGCTTATTTTTGTTTCTCTTCACCATCTGGAGTTTCAGGTTGGGGTTTAGTCTCTCTAACATCTTTTAAATATAGAATTGTTGCAGAAAATTAGCTTCATTATGCTCTCACTAGAATGGAAAGTGTCATGTTTGCACAACAGCAGCTGTTGCATTGTAGCTGTGTCCCTGAACACTCTATTTCATGGCAAGTGGATCTACATGCGAAAGAGTTACTGTAGCAAGCCAGTTTCCTCCTAGATTTGACATGGAGTGCTATGTATGCTTTACTTGGCCCAGCACATATGGCTTTCAGTAGCAGCCACTGCTGTGCACCCATTCAGCATCCCACATGGGCACCGAGTCCAGGTAAGACTGGAAAATATATAAATTATATAAATTAAAGGAAATTTCTGGGATTTGGCTCCTGTCCTGGGTCCCTTTTTTGACCCTCAGCCCAAATACAAATTACCTGTTTTACCTCTTGATGCATTCATGATGTACTGACAAATACCAGCAAAACTTCTGTCCTCCCAATCAGCAATGCTCTGCTCGTCTATGAACAGTAAAATTATTTTCCTTTTCTTTTAGAGACTGCAGTCTTCTCTAGCATACGACACATATTTCCCTAGAACAAGATCACATGTTTTCCTTGTAGCCAAACTACATTTCTGTTAATGTATGGGACCAGATGGAATATCATATCACCTGTGTTGGGCTGAGTCTCTCTTATATATATACCACCAACCTGAGGTGCTTTTTCTTTTTTTATTTTATTGACCATGGACCCAGATGATCAAAATCCTTACATCTTCTTCCTAGCTAAAGACTGAAGATTTCTAAAAATGGAAAGAAACTATGGTTTTTAAACCAGTAGATGCATGTCTACTCAGAAGTAAGTCCCTTTATAGTCAATGGGCTTGCAATGTGTGGCCAGTCTCACAGCCATCATGAATGCCTGGAATGCCACCAGGTTGACAACTGGTGTCTGCAATGCAGAGCCTCTTTCCCAGATGTTATCAAACTGCTTTGAGCCACAGGCTGCTCTTCTCCTTATTGTAACTGCTTATGGCATCAGATGATCATCATTCCAGGTGAGGGGGGCAAAGAACGGAAAGAAATCAGTGGATTAGGTGGAGTAACAGATTTAGAGTGGGGAGCCAACATAGTCAAAGGAAAGAAGCAAGGCGCTTATTTGGAAAAAGCATAAAGAGGAATGTCCTTCACCTCATCTGCACCTCATATTCTTGGCCATAGCATCGGCATTGTCCATCTTGGGCTGATGGGTATCTGGCCCAAGGCTACAATCTAAACCTCCCCCAGAGGCTCCAGTGAGAAGAATGTTTAACATAATTCAATTTGCACGGTAGATAAATCTTATCACGAAGCTTCAGCCCATCCCTAAAACTTCAGCCCAAATCTGCAAATTCCTCTAGATAACATTTCCATAGACTGGATCTTCTGGGACAACATATATTATCAATCCAACCACCCCACAAGTCTGCCAGAACAAACAAGGTAAGTCACATGTCATGCCTTTAGCAGAGATTATTTTATTTTAGCAGAGATTATTAAAAAACTACCTGAAGCTGAAGCTCAAATATTTTGACCACCTCATGAGAAGAGATGACTCCTTAGAAAAGACCCTAATGTTAGGAAAAATTGAAGGCAAAAGGAGAAAGGGGCAGAGGATATAGTTAGATAGTGTCACTGAAGCAATGAACATGAATTTGTACAAACTTTGGGTTAACTAATGAAAGATTGGCATGCTGCAAACCAGGAGGTCATGAAGAGTCAGACTCGATTTAATGTCTGAGCAACAACAACAAAACCTGAAAGTTCACTGTCCAAGCATATTAAAAACATAAGTAATTATTTAATTGCGGAGAGGAAAAAAGATTAATTCAATTTCTCCATTAGAGCCGTGGCACATGAATAAGGTGGAGGTAGCTGAAAGTGTTGTTTTTTTAAAAACATTGTTTCTCAACCGCAGTATAGGTACCACCATTGATACTTTAAGTGGTGTCTAGTGGTACAAATGGGACCCTAGCACTGGGCACCTGTCATCCAGCAGAGAGATTAGGAATGCAACACAGTAAACAGAGGTAGGAAGCACCAAAGCATGTTTTTCCATGCTTGAAAAAGCATTCCCAACCACTATGAGTCTCTTACTGGTGTTTGATGTTTTCCATCTATTGTCACATCTGGCCCCTCAACACAGTAGTAAGATACAATTATGTCAACACCAGTTTTGGTGGTATTACAAATAGGTGGACCATGTGAAGTGGTAAAGCAGAGTACAAACATTGAGATACACTGTGAAGACTGTCATATGCAGTGACTATACTAGATCCAGGTCACCTAATTTTGAATTACCAGTGAACTGCATGAGATCTTGAACTGGTTCAATAAAAGCAGCACCTGGACGCATAGTGTCCTCAAATAAACATCTCAAAAAGTGCTTGAAGGGGGATGTCATGAAAATGCTGTGTAGAATCAGAGAATTGGCAACCCACAAGTCCAAACTCCTAAAAAATCTTGTAAGTCATAGAATCTTAGAAATTTAGGTGGCTGTTTGGCCCCTGCTTGAAAATCCCCAATGAAGAAGAGCCCACAACTGTCAAGGCAAACTTATCCGGTGTTAGGCAGCTTACAGTGAGGAACTTCATCCTCTTGTCTAGCCTATATATATTTCAGTGTAAACACTAAAACCTCGGATGCCTTCTTTACACAGGGAAAGGTGAACTATAAATCCATTTAAATAAACAGTTACTTCCCTGTAGTTTCAACGCTTTGTTTCTTGGATGTCCTACATCCTCAGGAGCCACAGAAAGTAAGTGTCCCCATTTTTCCATGTGTCAGGACTTGGATGGCTATCACAGTCCTAATTTACAGTACCTTCCAGAATTGTTTCCTGTGATGAGGATTCCACCCACTCATTTTATAACTTCAGTATATAACAATATGGAAGAGTTTGTACCTGAATATGCTTATCTTTTTCCTGCTTGTCCTTTCCACCCCTCCTTTCTGACTCATGCCCCTTCCACCCTGATCCTCATCCTGGTCCAGTGTTAGTAACCTGCGTTATGTCCAGGAGATGGCTGAGGCAAATGTGCCATATGGCACATTATAGAAGTCAGAAGGATGAAGTTGTGCTGAGCCTGCATCCTAGTGAGACCCTGATCTGGGCATTCATTCAGGGAAAAAGTTCAGAATCAGAATTTTTTCAGTTCTATTGTAGTCTGTTATTCCCAAGACATGCTTAGCACAGCAGGAAAAAGCAAATAAATTAAATAGGCTGTGTATATACCAGGAAGACCAGTCTCTTTACTTGCACTTTTTTAAAAGGGGCAATTGTGTATCTCGCAAGCTCTTATTTTGCAAAAACAATGAAGCTGGAAGCTGTTAACACTTTGCCCTTTTAGAATATTGTCATTGGGAGCCTGTATCATGAACAGAAAATGATGGGGTACAACATTACCATAGAAATGAATTGGATTTCTCATTCGGCCCACTTTATGCCTTGGCCAGTGATGGGATTCAAAGAAATTAACAACAGGTTCTATGCCCATCTGGCAGCCACTTTTAAATGGCTATTTTTGTATGTCCTATCTCTTGTTAACAACCTATCTCTTGTGCAAACCTGCTGGAGCCAACCACTGGCCTTGGCTCAATGTCATTACATTTTCCCGCTGTTTGAATCTGCCTTGGTTGGTGGCTGGGTTCTCCAGCATGTTAAAGCAGGCCTCCATCAGTCTTGAAAGACTATGGTATCGTGCTCAGCGCTGCATACGCTGCATGCGAAGCACGAAAGCCTGGGTTAGATTGTTATGGAGGATGGGCTGTTACACAAGCAGCAAATCCCCCCTCTCCACGCCACTGAATTAGTCCAATGGAAAGGCAGAGCCAATACGATTGGATCCAGCTGGCGTCGCAGAGCTGGGCTAAGGACAGGAGCTCACCCCATCTTGTGGGGCTGACCCGGGTCTCGAACCCTGGCCTGCTGGTTAACAGGCACAGTGTCTTAATCACTTGTGCCACCCACAGCCCCACCATTTATTTGAGTCTACTCTGGCCCTGTGGCACTGCAAGGGGTTAACATCAAAAGCAAAACACTACAGGGAAATGAGTCATCCAATACTTTTCCACTCTGCAAACACGAGTTGTGAATTTCTGTATACAAATAAAGTATATGGCATCACACATTGGGGATGCACTCTGGCCTCCCATGGAGAGCAATGCAGAAGAACACAATAAAGCCGGCCTTGTTATACATCTCCAAGGAAGAAGGGATCTTTTTAATTACCCAGGTGGATGTTTTTATTGTGTAGTCCTGCAAAGCAGGATCTGGTGCCTGGACAAGAGAGGAAAGGTTGTCTGAAGGTGTCATAAAATATTCCTTTCAGCTCCACATTTGATGATTTGTCTGTAACACAGTGCCCTGGTAAATCATGCTGTCATTATTATAAGATGCTTACTTTTGACTTTTTTCCCTGCTAACATGATGTCCAGCCAATCCTGAAATCCTGAACAGTACACACTTATGTGGGAGTCAGGTCCATTGAAATCAGTATGACTTCCTTTTGAATTAATTTTGACAGGTTTGGATTACTTATCCTTGAAGTCAAAGCCAGCACAGAACCTTATGTTAACCACCACAATGTAAAAGTCACAATGTAAAATGTTTTAAAGGCTTCACCCTACAATTCAGAGTAACTACGGGAGCACGTAAGACACATTACGTGCACCTGTAGTTATGGGACCACCTAGTGAAAACCTATGGGAAATTTATATTGCAATCCAGAGTAAATTATTCTTACACCGCAGCAAGGACTCCCCATAGTTACTCTGAATTGTGCCCTCAGACTCCTTCAGCTTGATCTTGCACTGTTTTATCCAAATGTCATACTGATTGCAGTTTAGTAGCTCTTACTCCTCGGAACCTTTAAGATTGGAGCTTGCTATACGTTCCAAATGTATTTACTCAAACATTGCATTAAGTCCAGAGAGACTTATTTCCAGGTTTGTATGCATTACATTTGCCCTTAAAAAGTCCTGGTATGGTTGCCAACTTTTACCATGATAGGACATGTATGCCCATGTTTCTGGAAATACTCCCATCAATCACTGCATCACCACAAGGCTGTGAAAAACCCAAACTGTAACTGCAGTGACTAGATTCCTTTAACTAGATTACAGTGATATGCATTATCAAAAGAGTTAACCTTTTATCAGAGAGATCACTTAAATTCAGTTAACTGAAAGCCTGAATGTCTCAGACTAATGTGAAGACTAACAACCTGTGAAATGCCATCAGGATTGATAGTTTTTAGTGAAATCTGACCTTAGGTGAAATTTACCTGGTTTCAGGTTTACAGAAATGTCTGCATAGCCAGTCTCTTTAAAACAGCTTGCCATTTGCAATGTAAGCACATTGGCTTGGAGCAGACTTGCATACAGTACTTTATTTGAAAGTGATATGCATTATTAGTTGTTGCTCCCCCAGCCAGAAAAATCAGCCAGATTTTTTATCCTGCCCATCCTATGCACAATTTCTTGGGAACAGCATTTTTACATAAGCACTTTTAACTATGGTCAGTACATGTTTAACTGTAAATAGAGAGCCATACTGAGAGTTTAAATACTAGTGAAACAAAAGATCCTTCTTAATTTTGGACACACATCTGTTCATATTTAACTTCTGTTATAAACTAGAGACGGTTTGAATACTAGAAAAAGAAGTCTTCAAATATATTTTGAATATATGTGCTGGGCTGATATGGACTGCTGTTTTTATACACACCTTGTGCATTCTGACACAATTTAGCTCAACTAGTACTAGCAATTAGATCTTTGTTGCAGACAAAATATCATAGAACAATAATTTAAAGATTATGGTTGCAATCCAGAGTAACTACGGGGAGTCCTTGCTCCAGAGTAAGAACAAGCTACTCTGGATTGCAATATGAATTTCCCATAGGTTTTCACTAGGTGATGCAGTAACTACGGGTGCATGTAATGTCTCTTATGTGCTCCTGTAGTTACTCTGGATTGTAGCCTATATCAGTCTTTTTTTGTTTTAATATTTTGAATTATGATTTTATATAAAACTAGTGAAATGTACCCATGTTCAGGAGTAAAATTTCAAGAATATTTGTGGGCTTGGGCATTGCTGTATGGCAGGCAGTAGGCACTGGTGAGCAATGGACACTGCTGGGCACCCACAGACAATGGGCAGCAAAGGGTATTAGGGGGCAGCAAACACTTGGGATTCCTGCTGGATATTGTTGCACAACACGGACCACTGTACCATGGTGCAGTGGTGGTCCCTTAATCCCCCATGTAGCATCTCCCCCCATGCACCACCACCCCGGGCAACACCCCTTCCATGCAACATCCCCCAGTGCAACACCCCATGCAATACACACCCTATTCCTCCCAGTCCAACTCCCCTAGGTGCAACACCTACCCTGTGTTCAAAACTCCTCCCACGCAACACCCATGCAACACCCCATGCCATGCAACACTCCCATGTAACACAAGTTCTACACCCACTTGTGCAACATCCCTCTTGTGCAACAACCCCCCCATGCAACACCCCCTCTGCAACCCGCCATATGCACACCACCACCCTGTGCACCCCTACTAGGCAGGTGCAAGGTTTGAGGCTGGGTTTTATCAGTCTTAAATGTTAAGTATAGGATGAAAACATGTTGCACCCCTTTTCACTCCCTTAGGGGTTAAATTTCTAAAGATTGGTTCTTGGTGGGTGCTCATGGGTAAGGAATACCCTCCCCAAATATCATGCTTCTAGGTCCAGGGGTTGAGGCAGGGCATTGATCAGTTAGCATTTTTTCAATCGAAGGTATAGGGATGAAACGCGTTGCACCCCATTTCTTCCCCTTCTGGTTTGAATTTCCCAGAATTGGTTCTTGGAGAGTGCCTCCATCATGGAAAGAACACCATCCCCAAATTTCATGCTTCCAGGTCCGGTGGTTTGGGCTGGGCGTTGATGAGTCAATCAATTAGTCAGTCAGAGTCAGTTTTATATACAGTATAATATAGAATAGAAGACTACCTGTATTTTCATGCTAGCACCCATATTCCCATTTGTATATAAAAATTTCAGGTCCACTACATAGAAAGTTATCTTCCCAGGACTTTAATGATTGAGTGGGTGATGGAGGACAGAGTTTTGTCTCCCCTGCAGGAATACAATCATTCTGTGAAAAATTGGGGCTCATTAAAAAGTGTTTTGCATTCATCACATTCTCACCAACCCACCATTTTAATCCACTGATTGCAATTGTTTGTTTGCAGCTTTGGCAGACTGGCTCCGGGTTTCCCTTTCACATGATCTTCAGTAGTGATAAGTCTTTCTATGGCTTGCCAATAAACCTGAAGTCAAGAGAAGAATTGTTTTTCAGAGAAAGGGAACCTTCTGCATTTGTGACTTGTATTGCTGTATGGACTTGGCCACCATCTCATGCTTGCTAAATGTTTCATTGTTACCATGTAGTATTTTACAGGCAAGGAATAATCTGTACATGCGCGATCAATTCATTACTTTTCAGAAGAAAGAATCCAAAGACAATAAAACATTAAATAATACAAACCAGGGCAATTAAAAAATAAAGAAAGCCAGTCTTTATTACAAGCAAAGGTATCTTTGATTTAGAAATTTTGTTAATATTGGCAGCAAATTTCAGTCAATTTTCCCTATAATTAATGGAAGCTAGTCAGGCTACTTTAGAGAAAATGTTTTCAGGAGCTCAGCCAAGTGGTTGGGATCAGAATTGGACTGAATCCTGGGGTCGGATCCCAAATGCTATAGGCTAACTTGGTGACCTTTGCAGCATCTTTCATGGCCTCATTTTCTCATCTGAAAAATGGGCATAATAAGCATTTATTGCACAGATAAACTGGAAAATGAAATACTGCTCATTAATAGGGAAAGCAATTAAATGCAAAATCAATCACCCTGGGATATGAAGGCAGGAATCTGAAGAACAAATGTGCATTTTTCATAGTCGTATAGGACTTGTTTGCAAGTCAACAAAACAGAACATTGCATTTTAAGTACTATAATCAGCTTTGCAAATACTCATCCAGCAAAGCAGGCTACCCTTAATTTTTATATGAAGAATGTAAGAATATACTATAACTGCAGTCCTAAGTACAAATACATGCAGTTAAGCCTAATTAAATTCAATAGACTTCCAAGTAATCATAACTAGGACTGAATACGTAATTTGAGCTTCTGAGCTTCAATTCACAACATTCATACTTAGAAGTAAAGTTCACTGAAATCAGTGGATGTACTGTACTTCTGAGTAAGTCAAACAGTGCAATACTATTTATGTCTACTCAGAAGTAAGTTCAATGGGGTTAACTCCCAGGAAAGTGCTCTTAGGATTGCAGCCAAACCCCTGTTGAGCTCAATTTGTGTCACAATCTCAGGTCAGGGGGTTGCGAGAGGGTGAGATCCACCAACCTGGAATCTGGCACTGGGCTTTCCTGGGTACTTACTTCTTACTTACTCAGACTTACATCTGAGTAGACATGGAGGAGCATCTCCATGAAAGTTTAAAAGGGGGTCCTGGACAGATTTTAAAATTTGAAATGGGGTCCTGGTCTGAAATGCCTGAATGTGCTGCTCTATAGGGAGGTTTAAGAGGCAGGTGGAACTTCTGCACATTGAAACAGCAGGTTCCTGCCAGCTCAGTGCTGTGCACTGCCAAGCCTGCACAAAAACAATACAACAGACCTACTGCTACTGTGCAAATGTGCCACAGCAGCTGTCTATAACTCAGATATATTTATATGTTGGATATCTGTAAGCTGGAGCCTGTGCAATGCTATGGTTGCTATAGAAGTGAAAAAAATTCAGCATTGTTTTCAAATACACATTTTTCTCGCAATTTAAATTTTGAATGCATGGGAACTTTGGACCTTGTGCATCCTGGCCAATATGCACACGGGCTAATATGCACATCCTGGCCAATACGCAAAACATATAAATGTTACCTCTTCTTATCCAAAATGTTGACCCTGGTCTAGGACCTTCACAGGCTCAGAAACCATAGCAGCGGATCCATCGCTTGGTTAGGGCAATTAGGGCAGCTGCCCTGGGCCTTGCACTTTTGTAATCATTATAAGGCCATAATTAGATTTGGTACTTTATTGTCATTGTACAAAATGGAGCTTGGGGTTTGCATTGGCCAAGTTGCTCCACACCGTGTCCTCATCTTCCTAGGTGCAGCTCTGTAATAGCATGGGACACCTTGATGATGATGTTGCAACATTGCACTGTGAGATTAATATGCCTTGGACATGATCTAAGGTCACATTAAGCATCCACTTTGTTTAAATCAAGCAGGTCTAGGAAAGGGAAGTACCTGGATGGAGGACTGACTGGAACCAGTGGTGGGCACCAGCAGGTTCGCACCTACTCTATAGAACCGGTTCTTAACAAGAGATAGTACATATAAAGTTTAAAAATAGCCATTTAAAAGTGGCTGCCACATGGACAGAGAACCGGTTCTTAATTTCTTTGAAGCCCATCACTGACTGGAACCCTATATTTGCCTTGGTTCTAATATGGAAGAAAAACAGAATATAAATGTAAAACTTTGAGGTTGGAGAAAATGGTGATAATGAAGTAAAAACTCATACCATGAATTTTTGCACTTCTCATTTGTGTTTTAAAAAAAAACCCACAAAATTTGTCACAAAACCAAAATGGTTTTATTTGGCTTTTATTGAATATGTAATGGGGGGACTACATGGTTCTCATCTTTAAATCTTTTGCTTTGTATTTATTATTCAACTTCAATATTGTCCCATGAGCAGGGTGACTGCAAAAGAGGACAAGGCCCCCCAAAATGGAGGATACTCAAGAAGAATGTAGGATGAGACAAAATAAAAGCTAAAAATGTTTATTGCTTACATGTGGTTAAACACTATATTATTAAATTTTAAAACTATTATATATAATTTATTACATGTACTGTAATTAGTTAATTACAAGACAGCTAAGTGCTGTCTGTTCACCAGGAAAAGTAGGATAGTGAAGATTTTTTCCAGGACACAAGGCTAAAAAAAGAGGACATATAACATGGGTCATCCTGGCCAAGAGGCTTTGTTCTTGTAGACTTTATATTAAATTTACATTTGTAGCCCTATTTTTGTGTGTTTGCTCATTTATTTCAGCCTATGCTGAAAGATTGGTCACAGTCCTGAAACTACTTTCAATCAGCTCCTGTTCTCTAACCACTACACCATCCTGACTCTCAGGTAAGATGGTAAACTTGTTTTCCTTCCCAGAGAGAACCTAGTTGATATTTTTAAAAAGCACATGGACAACTTGAGGGCTGGAGTGGTGAGAGACTTCAATGAAAAAAGGATGGCTTGGCTTGGTTTTCCTTTGTTAGGGAGAAAGCCTGTATTTGTTTGCTGAAGTCAAAGAGAATAGACTTAACAGAATTAAAAGTTCTCTATTGTTAGGCAAGTTTGTTCTTCATCAGGATCCCTACTAGAGGTAGTGGCTGGCTACTACCTTTTGAAGTGTAGCATCAGGAGGTTCCTTTTACTATCTTGTCAGCCATTGGATCAGGAGCCCCTTTATCACCCAGAGTCACTGGGCAGGTAATGAAGATTGGCTGCTGCCCCACAGCTGCTCTCATAAATAACTGAGATAGTGGCTGCTGTCAGTGGTTTGTCTTGATGAGCTTTCTTTTGGTGTAGACAAGGAAGGTGCTTAATTCCTTTAGCAAAGCCTGGGGTGGGTAAGGTTGTTTTAGGACAGCAAGTGAAATACAATTTCACCATGAAGACAGAGAGCATTGCCATCTTTGCCATGTTTGGGATCTACTGTACTATCTTCTGTACATCAGCATGGTAAGGGCACCATTCTCAGTGCTGCTTCAATTTTAATATGAGTCTCTAAACTGCTTTTAAATATTTGTATCCTCCCTTCCCTTCATAGGACGGTCAACAACTTTCTGATGACAGGACCCAAGGTAATTTTTTTCTCTTTGGGAAGGATTGTAAGTTGAAGTATCTTTCAACATATTCTGCTTTATATCTGCTGGTGGGGCCATGACTCCTGTAGAATGCGGGAAAGACAAATCTCAAGGGATGTTTCATGGGTGTTAAAGATTTATGAATAAATCAATGCTTTGTATCTATTAAAGGCATACTTTTCATACTCCTCAAGTGTGGCAATTGGTGCCCATAGTGGCCTTGAGGAATGCAAGCATCAGTTTGCTTGGGAGCGCTGGAATTGCCCAGAAAATGCACTTCAGCTGTTCAATCATAAGCTTAGAGGTGGTAAGTGACTATCATCATCTCCTTTTTTCTATTGCTTCGTGTGATTTGAGTTATGTAGTGACTGAGGCTTTTTCATTTATTTATTTATTTATTTATTTATTTAAGGGATTTATACCCCGACTTTCCCATGCCAAAACAAACGCCCAAGGTGGTTTACATAGTTTTCATACTTTTGTCCTCACAACAACCCTGTGAGGTAGGTAATTGTTTTACGGGCAGCTTGTAGATCTCTTCCAGATGGAATATTTATTGTTTGATCATCACATCATCATTTTGAGTCTTACACCTCTGTGAAAATTAAGCATTATATCCATCAAAGGAACCTTGTTTGTTTGTTTTTAATTATAACCCATGCTCCTATTTTAAAAAAACTTTCAAAAACAGCATAAAAATACAAGTTTAAAAAGAACACCATAAATTGGGGTTAATTTAAATAAGTAAAAAAATAAGTAAACTATTCATAAACTATTGATGACAACTGAATATTAGCTTCACATGTTCATAGTTTGTGAAGCATTTTAAAAACATGGGCTTCAATTTACAGAAAATGCCAAAAACTGGGTGTAAAATCAGCCAAAGAACACTGTGATTTTAGTAGCCAAAGCAGGATATGTGTGGGGATTGGGATGGGTGCATGGGTGGGGAGTGCAATTCTATGTATTCATGTTCAATTCTGTGAAATTAATCTGTTGATTGATATGACCACTGAGAACTTAGTAATGAAATGTATACATCATGTGTTGGATATACATCAGAAATTAAAACTGATATGGTACACATTGATACACATGCTATTTGATGGATTTGATAAATGATTGTAGTGACCATGAGAGAGAGAGAGGCATGAGAAAATGCATGATTTATCCTCAACATGTATAAGCAGAAGTCAGTTCTATTGCAAAATACTTTCTACTAGCTGCACAGGAATCACGGCCTCAGCTGCATGGATAAAAGAAGTTGATTATCTTTTTGAACTCTCAGTGGGCATCATTTTCACCAACAATACTGTTTGCCTTGTATGTGTAATTTATGCATTCCAAAGCCATGCTTACAACATTTGGCATCACAGGATTTGGTGACAATGGAGAGAACTCCATATAGTATACTTAAAAGTTTATATTATACTTTAAAAAATATATACTGTATTCTTTTTTAAAAAAGATAATTTTGGCCAGAAGATGTTTTCTAATTCAAATATTTGCATTGTACCATGGTTTTCTGCATATTTCATCTCCCAGCTTCCTTCCAGTTTATCTTGAAAGAATGAATACAAAGTCACAACCTTGATGATCACTTATGGAATATATAAGAGAGTAGTACCACTGAGATGTAGTACCACTGAGATTAATGACCACATTAATTTCCAGTATTAATGGCTCCTTCCTCCATCTCCAGCTACTCGAGAGACTTCTTTTATTCATGCCATCAGTGCAGCTGGAGTGATGCACACGCTTACCAGGAATTGCAGCTTGGGTGAATTTGAAAATTGTGCCTGTGATAGTTCAAGAAATGGACGCCCAGGTGAGCTTTGGCATAAGATACTGGTGGTTGAAGGACATCTTCCTCCTCCTTGTAGTTAATTTATACTTTTTCTGCTATTTATACTTTTTTTGTTGGCAATCTGGATTCTCAGCCTTACAAGACAAAATTTAACCAGATATCTCCACATGCTCTTAACAATCACAGAAGCCACACCTGAAACATACTTCAAAGTTTTTCTCCATCCCAATACACACATGCATCTTTCTGCTAATCCAATACTGCCTTCTCTTGTTCTCTTTGTATCTTCCATTATTTTTCATGGCATAAAAATTCAGCAGCTATTGGAGACTTACACATTTTTTTCCCCCGACAGGTGGAAAAGGTTGGGTTTGGGGAGGCTGCAGTGATAATGTGGAGTTTGGTGACAAAATTTCCAAAGTCTTTGTGGATTCTTTGGAGACAGGTCAAGATGCCAGAGCTTTAATGAATTTGCACAATAATGAAGCAGGAAGGCTGGTAAGTCCAATGCATACAATCTTCATCTGAAACTGGGCAGTGGGAGGAGGGATGGATGGATAAAGAGTGGATTGGGCCCAGGCGAGTGATGGATGCCCAAAGAAACATGGGTTTCCCACACTAGATAAGTAGCCAGGGTATACAATATCTGAACAGAGGGGGCTGCCAGAGGAGGCATCTGGCCTTGACCTCAACAACAGTGGCAGTTTTGATCCTGCTGTACCATGTACTGAAGAGCATAGGCTTAGGCCCTGAGAACCCAATCCTATTCATATCCACAGTAATTATTCAATATAGCCCCTTTAGAGATGATTCTGCCACAGTTTGATGTCTTCTGAATGGAATCCTCTATTCAAACTGCAATCCTATGCACATTTGCCTGGAAATGAGCCTCCACTGAATGGATCATGTATAGAATGCGTCCATGCCTTTATTTAAAAAAAAAAATCACACATGTTTGGGGGTATTTAGCCCTGGAAAGAATGGTGTTGGTGGTAGTTGATGTGAATTCAGGATGTGGGTGATTTTTTACAGCATCATTCCAAGTTAGTGGCTTGGAATCGCAGACAATGTTTGGGCATGCTTAATGAAATCAGAATAGTACCACATTACAATTGTATTTTCACAGTTCCATATAGTACCATTTCACAATTATATTGATAGTATAATTGTTCTATCAATTGTGATAGTACCAAATCACAATTGATATCATATCACAATCAGAATAGTACCATCACAATTGTATTTTCAAATTGTCATTTGCATTTGAAGAGCTGTTCATTATGATGTAGGGATCTATTATTAAAAAGAAAGGTGAGATGTCCTCTTTTTCCAGGACATGTCTTTTTTAAAGCCTTGTGTCCTGGAAAAAGAATCTTCATTGTCCTCCTTTTCCTTGTGAGCAGGCAGTATATAGCATAATTAATAAATTAACTTTTAAATTAACCACATGAAAGTTTTAAATTGAAAGCAATATACAGCATATTCATGTTTTTAGCTTTTATTTTGTTACATTCTACATTTTTTAGTGTCCTACGTTTGGGGGGAGGGGTCCATGTCCTCTCTTGTGGTTATGAGGGGTCACTCTAATCAAAAGGAAAATGGTAAACTGCACTACATTATGTTGAGAACCCCTTCCACTATATATCTTTCTTTCTGTAAAAATATATGTGCTCCTAGATGATATTTCCAAGTTTCAGTGAGTCAGTAGGATTTTTAAGCTAAACCATCTTCCCTCTCCCTTAATTTTTTTATGAATTTTCAATGAATTATTCAGTGCTATGACTTTCTGCTGTTCCTAATTGCTACCAATTGTCTCTTCCATCAAGGCAGTCAGATCAACGATGAAAAGGAGTTGCAAGTGTCACGGAGTATCTGGAAGCTGCAATCTCCAAACCTGCTGGCTCCAACTTTCAGAATTTCGAGAAGTTGGAAATCACTTGAAGATCAAATATGACCAAGCTCAGAAGCTAGAGCTGGACAAAAGAAGAATGAGGGCAGGAAACAGTGCAGACAGTCGTGGGACTGCAGCTGAGCCCTTCATCAGTCTGCTGCCCACAGATCTTGTTTTCCTAGAGGACTCTCCTGACTACTGCCTCAGAAACACCAGCTTGGGCCTCCATGGTACTGAAGGACGGGAGTGCTTGCAGGGTAGTAGTGGCAAGAACCTGACCCATTGGGAGAAGAGAAGTTGCAGGAGGCTCTGTAGGGACTGTGGCCTGAGAACAGAGGAAAAAAGTACAGAAATTGTTACCAGCTGCAATTGCAAGTTTCAGTGGTGCTGCAAAGTGAAATGTGAACAGTGCAAACAACTGATCACTAAACATTACTGCGTCAGACGAGAGACTTCCTCTTCTAACAACACACGGAGGCGGAACAAGGGGCACAGGAGGGAAACCCAGTAACTACTACCTACCTAGAACTATCTTTTCACAGACTTATCCAGAGTGGTCATCTTGACTTTTAATTAGTCAGCCCATTTCAGGATGTAAAGGCATTTTTTCCCATAAAATATCCAGAAAATATTGTTTATTGTATTAGGCTTCCTCCTATTACTTTTCAGCAAATCTTCAACTATCCCACTGTTCTGATCCAAATTAGTACTTGTTGTGCATATTTTACTCTTTCACACCTCAAAAATTATATACTTTGCATCATCTGTTCCTGACATCTCTTTTCTCACTTCCACACAGTTCAATCAAATTATCTGTTCTATAAGATGCTCAAGTGATATGGAATGTGCTATGCTTCAGAAACTGGTATCTGCTGTGCATTAGAATCTGGTACTGTATATGTAAACAGTTTCACTTGGCCTAGAGCTTTGAAGGGATTGACATGAACAAATGCTTGAGATGTCCCATGAGATCAACATAAAGGTGGTACCCAGGGATCAGTCAGGTTGAGCTCTGGTTCAGAGCCCATGCCTGTCTGTCAATCTCTTCACTGGGCTGAACCTCAAATCGCAGCACTCAGCACAGGAGGTAGACAAGGGGGGCCATGAAGACCCAGTATTAAATGACTCCCATAAATTTGTTGCTGCATTAGCTTAGTTTAGATTGTGGACTTCTGTGGCTTTCCATTTCACTTCTAAGACTTTTTATCCTAATACTCCCTTCATTGCTTACGCGTATTTCTAGTTGAAGCTTTCCTTTATGGATGTATCGGATACAAAAGTCACATGCAGGCCTATTTCATTGTTGTTCAAGATAAATTTGTAAAACCAACTTTTCCTGATTGCCCAGAACTGATTCAAAAAAAAATCTCTGTTCCTTGCATGCAGAGACAGTTCTATGGCCACTAATATACCTGTAATTTTGTGGATAATTTTTATAGGTGGTTATAGCTAGAGCTGTTTTCATGACTCTGGCAAATGGGGGAAAGGATTGTCAACCATGTACAAGCAAGTTCACACCAAACTTTTCTCATACCATTGCAATGCCATGACCACTGACAAAGACCTGCTGCTGCCACATTGTGAGTTAATTACAGATTTAGGTTGCCTGGGGTCTAATCCAAAGCAAAGGGACACTATGGCCATTGTGTTTTCACTGCTATTCTTTTAGTTTCTACTGATAAACAAAAGCTCCTATAGAGGCATTTTATCCCTTCAAATAATCTAGATCCATAAAGATCCCACCACTTGAAAAATTGAAAACATCCTTACATGGTGGGGAAGTACTGGCTGTCTTTTATCACTTAAGCCCAGTTTTATTCTATAATGCATTCTGTGAAATTCATTGAAATTTTGGGAACCAGAATATGGAATGCTTGCAGTGCAATAAAGTGTATTTCTGATCAGAAGTAAGCCTCTCTGGACTTGATGGAAGTATGTTTGCAGCTTTATAGTTGCCTTTCTGTACAAAGTGTAATAAAGGACTAGATAAATTTCATTTATTATCCAAGAGCCAAATGTCTAAAGATTGTAATAATATTTTTTAAAATATGAAACACGCACTTTTGTTGTGTTTGATGTCAGAATTGTTGGCTTAGTTCTCACTGAGATGGTTGGCCTGTTTCTGTACTGTACCTCTTTGGAGTGCAATATTGACTAAATGTTCCTTCACTGAAAACAAAATCCACGTAGACAATAGTGAGCTAAATGGACAAATTATCTGATTCTTTATAAGGCAGTGTTATATATTCATATGAGACCCATGATGGAAATGGTACAGCATAGGTTTAACTCCATACCACCTTATCAATTTGGAACTAGGTCATAGTTTTCCAGAGAACACTTATTTTTTTAAAGCTATGTGTATGCATGTGTATGGATTTGTGATCAATATTTATAGTATTTAACATGCAATGCATTTTTAAAACTCCTTTTCATGACAACACTAGAAGTCAGCATTTTGTCTCTGTTTTATCATGAGAACCTTGAATATGTTCAAGAGCTTAGAATTCAGGCTCTTTTTTGCTGATCTTTTTATACTAGGAAGTTGCTGTTATCATGAATGATGTTTGACACTTATTTTGGAATACATTTTGCAATAAATCTTCTGTGAAAGTATTCTGTGTGTGTACCATGTGCCGAATACAGAATAGCATTATATGATCTTTTGAAAGAGTTGCTCAAAACCTGGTCTACAAAAGATTGGAACCAACTTCAGCAACTTCGCTGCCTTGAAAACATAAACCGAACAGACTAGCAGGCTGCAAACAGTGATTTGGTAAATTAAATTTCCCTTGTCCCTTTAATTTGTCTATTGGTTAGTGCTCTTCAAACAGTGCAAGCTCAGATGGTGTTTGATGTTGTCAACGTAAGTGCTTGTTGCAAAATTCTTTATTCGAAGGAACAAGAAGAGCCTTTTGAACTAGAGAGTATGAGTGAAAACTTGGAGGCAGTTGTGAATGGGTCTGAAGACTTCCTGCTGTTTGTTTCGATAAACAACCTGATGTCATGCATTCCTGAGTCGGCAAGTGGAGACACGTCACACTGGCTTCTTGATAAAATGCATATTTTGTCCCGAGCACCTGAAGCTTGGTTTATTTTTCCTTACTTTTGCTGACAAATTATGCTCCCTCCTCCAAAGAACCACATTTTTTTTCTACAAAGTTTTATTCACTACTAACATGGCTTAAATATGCCTGAACACATTTATTTATTAGCATTGTATTCCGCCTTTCTCCCCAAAGAGCACCCAAATATTCTCCCCAAGCAGCACTCAAGTTTCCTTTAGCCTTAGCAATCAAATTCATCTTTGTCGGAACATCACAGCTCCATCTCCCGTAGACATCAAATTTTACTAGCTCCTCTGTGTCTCCTATCTCAGATGTTGATCCAAGCAAGGTTGTTACTTGGCTGGCTAGGTAAATTAATTTGTCTGACTTGGTCCCAGATGGTCATCATCTGCTCTTCCACCCTTGCTTGGAGCACAATCCTAAGCAAGTCTATTCAAAAATAAGCCCTATTGTGTTCAGTGCGTCTTATTCTTAGGAAAGCGTCTTTAGGATTGCAGCCTTAATCTTAGTGCAGGTCACACTAAACATATGTAAGAAAACTGAGACATTTCAGAGGAGAGAGACTAAAATTATTGATGACCTGGACACTTTCCATATGAGGAAAAGATACAGTGTTTGGGGCTCTTCAGTTTAGAAAAGAGGTGCTTGAGGGGAGACATGATTGAGATGTACAAAATTATGCAAGGGATGGAGAGAATGGATAGGCACACTGGTGTGCTGTGAGACTTTGGGGAGGGGAGAGCAGTTGGGGGATATAAGCCTCCTACCAGCAGCTTGGTGTACCTTGTCAAAGGCTGAACACTGTTGATGTGCCTTGACAATTTTAGCACCATGTCAGTGTGCCAAGAAATGTAAAAGTTTGAAAATCCCTGGTGTACGTAATGCAATGAATAAATCAAAATGCCATTTCATTGTTTACCTGTGATAAGCTAACATGATTCACTATTATTCCCTTTATCCATGTACAATCCCAGTGGCCCTGATGGGTGTTCTCAGAGCTATTTTCCTGGCAGAGAACCAAGAAGATCCATGGTGTGCAGACATAGTGTGAAGAGAGCAGACTGTATTTGGTGGCAACCTCTGCTGCTCCCTGCTTTTCTGGGCCTAAATTGTTCTCTGGCTCTCGCTCCATCAACCCAAAGAGTGCAATTATAACCAATTTTCCAGCTCTGGGGTATGTGCAATGCAACCCCAAGGTAAGAGAACAAACATTGAGGAGGTCTCAATATCTGCACATGCCCCACTGGCACAGATATGCCAGTGATGGAAAGTTGATTAGGATTGCATCCAAAATGATTTCCACTGCCCTTCCTCCTGCTTGGCAGGGACTTATACAGTGTGCTTTTTGGCCAGTGTGGTGGCCCAGCCACAATAGGATCCTACAGTCATCATTTTGGTCCTTCCTCCTATGAAATATCTAGACTGCCTCTTCCACTCCCACCGTAGTATGCATTGCTCACCATTTTGGCATTGCTGCATTGGTGAGTCTAAGGGGAATAATAGATAAGATTGGGCTGTGGGTTTCTTTTAGACAATTTTATATCTCTTTTCTGTATTTTGAAATTTTAAAAAAGAAGTGGATCCAGTATTTCTGCAGTTCTTTTAAGTTGGAATGGGTGTGAATGTGTTGATCATACTTTATACCTGCAAGCTCCATCAAGCTGACTCAAGT
Source organism: Cryptoblepharus egeriae (assembly GCA_030015325.1). Lineage (NCBI taxonomy): Eukaryota > Metazoa > Chordata > Lepidosauria > Squamata > Scincidae > Cryptoblepharus > Cryptoblepharus egeriae. Next base: position 66,650,693 of record JAREYC010000002.1, on the reverse strand, counting down.
AACTATTATCCCAGATTTATTTTCCAGACCAAGTATTTACATAAAGTTATTACAAAATACAATCTATTTTGCATTAGTCTTCAGTGTGAAGTCAGTGGTAACATTTCCATTGTACTGCAATTGTACATAACAGACATATGGAATACTAAAGCTCTAAAACAGTGAGAAAAGTGTTTGCAGAGACATGTCATGAACAATGGAATGAATATATGTGTGGTCTTTGCTAGGATACATATTATGCTTTTTGCATAAGATAGTCAGGCAGCCTGAATATAAAATGGCAAGGAACTCTTATGATCCAGCAACTGATAGAGATCAGCTGTTGAGAAACAGAACCACACCTGATTAGCAAACCATGGTTTAACATAGTTTGAGAGGATACAGTTCTGTTGTCAGCAAACATCCTGCTATATGCATTCTAGAAGTGCTAGATGCCAATGGCCCTCTATGGACGGGTCTCTTTTACCACTTTAGTATAGGGAGAGAAGAATGTGTGTTTACACCATTCATTTCCTGCATTTCCACATGGGGTTTGGCAATTGTATAAAGTGAATATTATGGCTACCAATGCAAAGGCTCTCCATCACTCAGGCTGACATCTCCTCCCTTGAAGTGAATAAGTGGCCTTTTCATATGCAGCTTAACTAAGCAGCCACTCTACAACTAAATTAGGAAAAGCCATGGGTCACACCAATTCCTTCAGGCCTCAAAAACAAAAGTGAGAGGCTCTTTTCAACTTGCAAAAATCTTCCTTAACATTACAAAGTTAGGAGGCCATAATTGCCATTTTGATGGACCTCTTTTCCCCCCATATATCAGACAACACATAATGGTGGCCAGGGCAAGTTGTCAGCTGTGCAGCAGTTTCAAATCAGCTCCAAAAATGTTAGGCTCCCCAGTGAAACTCACACTATAAGTCTGGATTGAAATGAGGATCAGAGAACATCCATTCATATCCTACAAACCTCTATACAAATTGGGGAGGAGTAGGACAATAGTAGCAGTAATTTGTGCATTCAGACTTTTTGGCTTGATCAGAAGGCTAGGAAAAGTATTGTGCATGTAACCTTCAGTTGAATGTGTAGTTTGGGGTGAGGGCAACAGACATAATCCTGCTCCCTAAAATGCCTGGAGCTCTGGAACAAAGCCTGCCACCATCCCCCCAGGACATCCATTGCCTGATGGCACACTGAGTGCTAACACTGCCACTGGAATGGAAATGAGGAGTACAGCCAGCCCATAGTGCTCTGTGATGGGCATGGACTCTTAGCCAACTGCTGATCTTACAGTGGCTCCATCCCACACACATTTACTCTACACATGGAGGTCTGGAAGGAGTTCTTATGTCTCACATGGAGATGTTCCATGCTTTCCTTCATGGTCAGGGCCACTCATAAAGAAGTGGATCTGGGTCTTTGCAGTGCTGGACCTTTTCAGAGTGGAGGTTGAGTCATTGTCTCTTCTTAAAAGGAAAGGTAGGTTGGAATGGCAATCTGAGGTTAGTTCCAGTTGTGGGCTTCAGGGGGTTCTCACAGGTTCTATAGAACCCTTTCTTTGCTAATGAGCACCTGGTTCTGAGAACCAGTTACTAATGGGACCTACAACCTGTTGTTAATTTAGGTTATTAGGACATACAACCTGTTGTAAATTTATTTGAATCCCACCACTGCTTAGTTCCCAAAAATATGTGCAAATACAGAAGCTGGTAGCAGGACTGATGTGATGGAAAGACTGAGGGAAAGATTTGTAGAGTCTGTAAATAAAGCAGGGACTGGCACGTGCAAGGAAATAAGCAGAATCTTTGTCAGTTCTAGTGTGTAATTTGTTCTACAAAGACTAATAACAGAGAGACGATGGCTGCAATCCTAAAGACTCTTTCCTGGGAGTAAGACCCATTGAACTTAATGGGGCTTACTTTTGAGTAGACATGGTTAGGATTGTGCTTAATGTTAACATGGGAACAAAAAGAGCAGTGAACGATGACCATGTTCTGGGTAGGGCCAAAAAGGCAAACAGTTGTAAACATGTAGCAGTGTGAATTTATAATCTAGATCAGGGGTCTCCAAATCTTTTGGCAGGAGGGCCACATCATCTCTCTGACACTGTGTCAGGGGCCAAAAAACAAAAACAAAACTAATTTACATTTCAAATTTGAGTAAATTTACACAAATGTACATTTAAGAATGTATTGGAGTGGATTATAGGGCTTGCACAGGGGCTGGATAGAGGGATCTTGAGGCTTGCCAGGGGACGCATCTGGCCTGAGGGCCAGGATTTGGAGACTCCTGATCTAGATATTGAAGCAACCTGAAGTATTTGATTTGACTTGGCCATTTCTAAAAGAGTAGGCTATGCAGATTTCTGCTAAGCTGTGGATATTTCTAAAATAAACATGGGACATGACATGGGACATGATTAACTCATGATCTACAGAAGTAATAGCTAAGCACAGAATAGAGAAAACGAAAAAAAGCCAAGTTAAGAATTAGCTAATGTCTTATCATATGCTTATGTGTAGCCAATAGCAATGCAACAAATATGACAAGTGTAATTTCTGCTTTTCTAGTATAAAAATATGTTTGACGTGTATATGAAGCCTTTATGTTTTGGAAACAATTCCTATTAGGGGGCCCTGTCTACACAGAAGGAGTAAATCCTTCTACTTCTGAACCTGATCCAGCCTGACTGAATTTTGCTTAAGGTGGGCACACTGCAACAAACATATTTTCCTTCAAGATGGCCCTTAATTTTCTATGGACAAAATCCAGAGTAACTACAGGGAGTCCTTGCTCTGGTGTAAGAACAACTTACTCTGGATTCCAATATGAATTTCCCATAGATTTTCACTAGGTGGTGCAGTAACTATGGGTGCACATAAAGTCTCTTATGTGCTCCCATAGTTACTCTGGATTTGGGGGTATGTCAAAAAAGCCTGGTGTAGATCTGAATCCCATCAAGGACCATGAGGCAGCAGGATGTTCAAATTGCAGATTTTTTGGAGGAGTCCAAGCCCTCCAAACTCTATTAGACTGCTCTGGTTACATCCAGAGGACCTTCTGAGTGCCAAAAAGTAAACATCCGGTTTGGGGCCAAAAATTATAATTTGTGCTTTCTGGCTCTCCGAAGCCCTTAGTAGGTGGAAGGTCAGAGAGGTGTGTAACTTCCCCAGTAATCAGAAGGCCTCTTGTTTCAGCTGAAGCTATATGTTTGTTTGGTTTGAATCTGAATTTCAAACATCATGAAGTTTGGAACCAGTTAGACCCAAGATGAATTTGTATCACTGTATTGAAGCAGCTGAGGGGCTGCCAGAATACATAAGCCATCCTTGTCTATGTATATTCGGGATCATGTAAAGATACCAAGAGATAATACTGTTGCTTTATCTCATCAATCACCAGAGTAGTCCCACAAATCATTGCTTAATTCCTTTTCTTGACAGTTGGGAGCAGTAAACCGTTATCCAGAGTTCCCTATAATTATAAAGACAGACCAGTAACCAGACAAAGACAGTGTGAGTCTAGAGAATTACAAAAAACCCTGAGATTTCCTACCCTGAACTGATAGTACGTAATATAAAGGATTATTTAACAATCACAAGTAGAAACTGGGTTTAAACCACTTTACACCCTCTTTCTGGAAGTAAGTGCCCAAGATATGGAATCGTATTACATTTCCTTCACCTTTGGCCATATCAAGGCAATCCATCTGGTTCATTACACATATGGTTAGAGCATTGTAAGGGGACAAAGCAGGACCAGTATCAACTTGTTACTATTGATGCTGTGAGCAGTCAGAACAACTTCCTCATCATGCGTCAACTCTTGCGTCACTGGTCCTCTAAGGCTGGTTCTCACTGATGTAGCTAACTTGTATCTGGGCAGTATGAATTCCAGATATAGATACAGATGACATTCCCTTCATTTAAAAAAATTGGAAGACTACATTCTGAATAGGAAAGGTTCTTGCTTGGAGGACTACACCGACTGGAAGAGTTCTTGCATCGCCTTCTCCCTGACATAGTAGTTTTCTATAGGCAGGATTTTTTGTCTTAAATGGAGGAGCATTTGGAGATGTGACCCGTCACCTGGCAGTCTGAAGTAGTACAGTTCAAGATGGTTTGTTTATTATTGTGAAACATCCTAGAGCATAATTATGGATTGCCTACAAACCACATGAAACAATAATTGCAAGTAAATTCAAAGCATTGCATGCAATATAATCCTATGCATGATTACTCAAAAGTTAGTCCTAATGTGGGATGTATTAACAAGTACAGTTAGTGTGCATGTTATTGTAGCCTAAGAGTCACTTCTGTACCAAATATTTCAAAAATTCAATATTTGGAAATGCTAATCTGAACTGAAAGGGTCAAGTTTTACTGTGCAATTCAGTAGCACTGCTTGCATTGCATTAAGCTGACCTGATCCAACAATCTTGGTTTATAGTATGTGAATCCAGAAGCAGCTGCTCATGTGGGAAAATGTTTTATTGCAGTTCATTTAAAATGACTTGAAAACTATTCAGCCAATTCTGAATGCATGGCCCTAAGTACAAATATGATGAGCTATCATTAACATGAGTAGGAAATTGCACATGAGTTGCGTGGAGAGGGAGGATTTGCTGCTTGGGTAACAGCCTATCCTCCATAACAATCCAACCCAGGCTTTTGTGCTTCGCATGCAGCGTATGCAGCACCGAGCACGATACCATAGTCTTTCAAGACTGACGGAGGTCTGCTTTTTTTTTGTGTTCCATCCGAATTGAGATGATGGCATGGCAGTATTCAAGTCAGCCAGCAAGGTGCCTGTTCTCTATTTGCAACACAAAGGCATGCTTGGTTTCACATATTTGCACTTGGTTTCATATATTTACATACAAACACCTGGAGAAAAACTCTGACCCCCAAATCCAGAGTAACCACGGGAGTAAGAGACTATGTGCATCTGTAGTTACTGCACACACCACCTAGTGAAAACCTATGGGAAATTCATATTGTAATCCAGAGAAAGATGTTCTTACACCAGAGCAAGGACTCCCCGTAGTTACTCTGGATTTTGCCCAGAGTATAGTTTTATGTAGGTATAGTTTTTTTAAGGTATAGTTTATTCAGAAGTAAACTAGTAATAATCTAATCAGTGGAAGTCCCATAAAACAATCTAAATCTAATTGGATATAGAAGTGAAAAGAATTTCAAGAAAAGATTCCAGTAGACAAGAATTTGGAGGGGAGACATTTTAGATGTACTGGGCACCTGCTGTTTGGTCAAAGGAAGCAAACTTTCTCTGTTCTGAGAAAGTCCCTCATCTGACCTCACAGACCTCACAGACCTCACCCCCACTCCCCATCCCAAGCGGTGATCACTTCAGAAAGGGTGCTCCCAATGAGCCATTTTTAAAAACCTGCTTTTTATAACCTGTTAATACTGTTCTTTGCAAAGATTGACCAGAATAAACAGTATCCTTCATCAACAGTATCATCTATTTATGCATGCATATATGTGCATGCTTGAGAAGGAAGTGTTGTTCACATGTTCCGCTGTATCCAGGAACAGAATGTGTGCACCCAAGTATATATTTTCCTGTGATTCATGGTATCTGGGTGCATTTTTACAGATCTAGAATACCTATACCTTTGCATTTACTGTACCTGAACTCAGTGGAACACGTGAATACTGGAATCAGGTATGGATTAACAATTATTGTGCCAAGATGCAGCTGCTGTATGTACCCAGTCTTGTTTAACATGTGAAAGCCCTTGTTATACTGAAATCAGTGGAATTTCCAAGCAAACTGCTTAGAGCAGCAAGCCTCTGAACACTTCATATGTTTAATATAGTACTGAGTTTTCCATTTTTGAAAGGGAACTTATTTGAAAAAAGTAATTTGAATATAGTTCTGAAAGTGAGTCCCATTGTGCTCAATGGATCTTACTCCCAGGAAAGTGTCTTTAGAACTGCAGCTTTACTTTTCTTAGCAGCCATAGCGAAGGTGATGTAGCAAATCTAGATTATAGGCAGGTGCTGCTAAGAGAAGAAACAGGCCTTATGTACTTTTCCCTGGCAATGCCCTTTCACAGTTCATTTGCTAAATTAGGCCTTATAAAAATAGTTGGTGTGATTGAGAGGATGTGTTAATCCTGGTGGCTTTACCATTTTCCTGTAATGATTTCTTTATGTTGGGTTTACGGTAAAATAGTTTATGGGGCAGGCAGGAGATTGATCCACATGTGTACGTTAAAGGCCCTTTGGAATTTTCTCACCTCACAAAGCAAAGAATCTGAACACAGAAAAGATATACATTCAAAACAATGCTTTCAATTGTACTTCCTGCCCATCATAAATACCACCAGGTAAAAAGAGATGTTTATAACAGCAAAAGAAGGAAATTTCAGCTGTCCACAACACGCAGTTTCTAGAATTTATCTATACAGTGATGCCTCACATAAAGAGCTTAATTCGTTCTGGAGGTCTGCTCTTTAAGTGAAACACTCTTTAAGTGAAGCAGATTTTCCCATAGGAAATAATGGAAACTCTGACAATTGGTTGCACAATCGTTGCACAATTGTCCCAAAATATTCATATAAAAATATTAACTGGATGTAAAAATGATGACAAAACACTGGAATTGAATTCAAAACATGGATTCAATGTGCATGATCCTATGAAGTCTACTTAGGCTACAATCCTAAAGACACTTTCTTGGGATTATGCCGCATTTAACACAATGGGGCTTACTTCTGGGTAGACATGGTTAGGAGGCTGCAATCAAAGACACTTTCTTGGGAGTAAGCCCCACTGAACACAATGTTTGTTCTTTACCCAAAACGTCCTTTACCCAAGGTACCACTGTACATTGCAGATACTCTAAAGCAGGGGTCCCCAAACTTTTTGCTACATCATCTCTCTGTGTCAGGGGCCAGAAAACTAATTTACATTTAATATTTGAATACATTTGTATATATTTACATATAAGAATGTATTGGAGTGGATTACAAGGCTTGCCTAAGGGCCAGATAGAGGGACCTTGCAGGGGTTCACATTGAAGCTCGCAGAAGGCTGTATCTGGCTGCCAGGCTAAGGTTTGTAGACTCCTGCTGTAATAGCATGCATAGCACTGCATTGTAAGAAGGAACATTTTGAAATGGACATTAATGGGATTATTAATAATTATTGGATAAACAGCAAAAACCTACCTGCATTGCAGGAGTAAAATTCCCCCATACACCATCTCCCCACTGTGCATCAACCTCCCCCTGCACATCAACCCCCATGTGCATCCACTCCCATGTTTATTGACCCCCATGTGCAACATTCCCCCTATGTGCATCATCCCCCATGTGCATCTTTTCCCCATGCTCATCACCTCCCAATGCGCAGCATCCTCCCCAGTGCAATCCCTCCCTCTGAACAACTTCCTCCCCAGTGCATGGCTGATAAACAGCAATTGGATAAATAGGAAAGGATGCAAAGGAATAGCAGTATAGCAGAGGATGTTCTCAGCCCTTTAATGTTCTCATTATATGCAGTATCATCTCCCCATTTGTCTTCAAGCTGTTGTTCCCGCCCACTTGCCATTAACTGCCACCACAATGCTGAGAAAGGCAACAAGATGCTCCCCTCTGAGTCGATGACCATGTCACTCCACCATCAGCTAGCAGGGAGGTGGTATCACAGCAATTTGGCCAGCAGGCATTCTCTCCAACACAATACTTATCAATCACCTCTCTGACATATTTGGGTCTCCAGGGGGTTGGCAACTGGAAGGCTGAGAATGTGCTGGGTTTGAATAAAAGTGAGAATCTACTCTAAATATGCACATTATAGGTCATGCTATGGAGCACCATGACCTTGTTTCACTTTCCAGTATTGTGTTCTAAATTTCTAAAAATTGTTTCTTACTGGGTGCTCAGAAATAACACCCTCCCCATATTTCATGCTGGGTTGGTTTTAATATGTTTTATGGCAAATTTAGGACGCCTAGAGCTAGTGCTGGAACTCAGCACTGATGCTAAAGCCCTGTAGGATCAAGTTCTTAGAATCTTAAATGAATGGGCATCTTACATCTTAACTCCTGTTTTTAAGACTTCCCTCTGGAGCATATTCCCTACTATCTAGCTCTGCCACACTTTACTAGAATGAAGTAATTCCTCTTTATTGCTCTGGAACAGCAGGTTCAGTAGAATTATTATTATTGATTTTTGCACAGTCATGTAGACATTGTTGACTGATTTGTTTTATCCAGACATTGAGCAAAATCCAGAGTAACTACGGGGAGTCCTTGCTCCGGTGTAAGAACAACTTACTCTGGATTCCAACATGAATTTCCCATAGGTTTTCACTAGGTGGTGCAGTAACTATGGGTGCACGTAAAGTCTCTTATGTGCTCCCATAGTTACTCTGGATTTGGGGGATTGAGTCCTTCTCAAGCACCTGGGACCCTTGTGTCTTTTCAATTTTGATTTCATTAGTATTGTTGCAAGATGTAAGCTGTTCCCAGTAAAGCAGCTTTTGTTAGTTGGGAAATGGTAACATCTGTGGCCCTGATACTGTTCAGGTGCTCTTTGGGGTGTTTTGGAGCAGCACTAAGGATACCAGTCACCACTGGGCTCATTCTGGTTGTCTTCTGCCACAGCCTTTCAATTTTTTTTTTATTATGTTATATAGCAGCTTCAAAAGAAAAACCATGAGAAAATCCCATGGTATAAGGACTTTCAAATAGAAATTCAAAGAATCTGGGAAAAGAAGGCCACTGTGATTCCCATAATAATAGGCGCCCTTGGAGAAATTCCCTCTAGCTTTCAGAACACCTAAACATAATGGGCCTCCAGAAGATCACAACTGCCCAGTTACAAAAAGCAACACTCCTGGGAACTTCACACATATTGAGACGACACCTTTGTGATTCCTAGTTCCTTGGATAGGAACCAAATTACAATAGAGCCAATTCCAGTTAATACCTGGCGACTGTGACATACAATAATAATGATGATGATAACGATAATGATAATAGTCCAAGGGGAGACCTCCAGCTGCCTCCCTGGTCCTGCAGGATACAGTGGCACCAACTGCAGTACCGCTATACCATGGCATGGGCATCCTGAATTGAACTGGGCTGCCCAACACATTGAAACAACTATAGATTTAAAGGGAAAGGTGGTACCTATTTATCTACTTGCATTTACATGCTTCCAAACTGGTAGGTTGGCAAGAGCTGAGAAAAAAAATGGGAGCTCACTCTGTTGTGTGGTATTTTGGTTTTGAACCACCAACCTGCTGACCTTCAACTTGAAAAGCACAACATCTCCGACCACTGCAGCCCATAACTACTTTATGGATTTACAATAGCATAAATGAAAGCAGAGTACTTGTTAGCTGACTGCAAAATATAAACAGCTGAGGACAATGACATTTTAATCTCTTGAATACTATTTATCAACCATTATGTAAAACAAATTCAAACATATTTACTTCAGTTTGTTCCATGTCATAAGAAAGTATATTTTTCTTTAAGAGTACTTCTCTAGTGTTAATATTTCTAATACAAGATGCTAAGAAAATATAAATATAACTCTGACAGCTTTTTCACAAGTTTAACGTTTTGTTCCTAAATCTTCCTTCTCAAGGTTCTTCCACAATCACCACCTCATGTCGCAACTTAGGTGTGTTTGGATTATTTTCAATTAGCCAATCAGCCAGCCAAGTCTATAGGAGAAAAAATAAAATTGAGGCTATTTCGTTTGTTCTTAGGTAGTAGGAAGTAGGTAGTAGGTAGTAGGAAGCATTCAAAATATACAGCATGTGCTTTCCATATAGAAACACACAGAAAATAATCCCTACTTACCATTTCTCTCTTAATAATTCTAATTTCCTCCATCAGTTTCAACAAGGAATTTCTTAAAACCCAAAATCTACAATTCTTACATTTGCTTCTGAAAATTTACATGTTTAAAAGGTTTCCATAGTAGAAAGCAGTCAGTCTAGAACCAGTGTTTCTTAACCACTGGTATGGGAACCAGTGAGGTGGTGTCTGGTGGAACTCATTGGACCCTTGGACACTTGCCACCTGGCAGCAGGCCTCCATCAGTCTTGAAAGACTATGGTATCGTGCTCTGCACTGCATACGCTGCATGCGAAGCACGACAGCCTGGGTTGGATTGTTATGGAGGATAGGCTGTTACCCAAGCAGCAAATCCCCCCTCTCCACGCCACTGAATTAGTCCAATGGAAAGGCAGAGCCAATATGATTGGATCCAGCTGGTGTTGCAGAGCTGGGCTACAGACAGGAGCTCACTCTGTCTTGCGGGGCCGACCCGGGTCTCGGGACCTGGCAGCAAGACCAGGAATACAACACAAAAAGCAGCAGGAGGAGGTCCAAAGCAAGCTTTTCCATGCTTGAAAAAGCCCTCCCCCATTGACGCTGAGCCTCTTACTGTTGTTTGTTCTGTCACATCTGACCACCCAATTCAGAAGTTAACTAGCAATGATCTCATTGCCAGTTACTTCCTGTAGTACTTTGAATAGGTGGACCATGTGAAGTGGTATGTTAGAGGACAAACATCAAGAAGCTCTGGTATGAGTATTACTAACATAAAAGGGATAATTGATGATGAGTATGCTGATTGGCAGGAGCCAAACTCAAATGCAAATAGTGAAGTGTTGCTTTATCAACAGAAATTTTCCCTTGGCATTTTCATTTTTAAGGCAACAACAAAAAAAGCCCATTCCATCATAAGGCTAGAATCATCTCCCAAAACCAATTATGACCTCCAAAGAGCACTGAATCATAACAGTGGCACCAACTGTGATACATACGAAAGGATCTGCTGGTTTCTTCTTACACAATGCAGTAAGTCCTTTTAATAGAGTAGGAGTGACATAGCGGTTCAGGTAATCCTTAGCAGCTTGCCCAATCAGGATTGGTTCAATGATAACTGGAAAAAGAAATTAAGATTTGTTAAAGCAGAAGTATTAATTTAAAATTTATTTGTTGCCTCTTAATGGTTAATGCTTGTTCATGTTTTTGTACAGTTAGTACTGCTTAAAGCTGAAACCTTTGTCTTTTTCCAAAATAAAAGCACTGTAGAGAGCAAATGTACAGGATAGCTTCTTCTGTTACTTGGTGTGGCATGGTTTCTAAAATTTCTCACAATGAAAATTATTCTATGGAAACAAACCATGGGACTCCAAGTAAGGTGAACATAATGTAACACAGATAAAACCTGTGCATTTTCATTTTCAGAAAAGGCCTTGAGGTTAAAATGAGCCAGAGGGACTGATTCCTTAGGATACTACTCACAGAACAAAACAGATTCAGAGTTATCTCATAAGACCTTGATCAAAGGGAAGGACTAAAATATAATCTATCTGTTTTGAAAATGGTTTGACAATATATTGTTAAACACACACGTATTCTACCAATTTTGTGTGTTTAAAGAAGGTAGAAAACTGCACATACTTAATGACAGAAAATCTGTATAAACTTCATGCAGCTGAACTCATAAAAGCTTGGGTAACCCCTTACTTGCAGAAAACAGACACACTGAGACAATCTTGTGCTCAGATACATTTTATTTGAAACTTTAGTTACAATAAGCCACAAATGTCCTGGGTTCTGAATTCTAAGCAGAAGTAGAATTATTCCTTTGCTCACGTGCAGACGGATGGGATGTTGTAAGATGCCAGGATGAAATTCTGGCTCCATAGTACGTTTGAAGTTGCCCATTATTTGAAAATTTGACAATTTAATTTGCACTAACACTATGCATTAAGTTTCTATGTGTCCCTTGATCTGCAAATTAATGTGACTATCATGCCACCCCCTGTGACATGAACTTGGCAGAAATAATCCACATAAATTTTATTGTGTTAGAGAGTCATGTTTCAAGAGTTCTGACTAAGCAATATTGAAATCAATGTTAAGTTAATCTTGACTACCTTAAATCTCATTAATTCAAAGGGACTTATAGAAATTATTTTCTTTGAATACAACCAAATGAAAGTTTCCATGTATCTGGGACTGTAAATATCAAGAACATCTGGCAGAAAAAAAGAAAAATATCCCAGCCAAAATATATATTCTTAAAACAAGTATTAATCACTGCTGCTTTATCACAGAATCAAAATACTGTAATAAATTATGGTGACATTATATGGTTATATCAGGGGTCTCCAAACTTTCAGCTTCAGGGCTCCAGGACTTAACAGTTGTGCAAAAGAGGACATTTTAGCGGGTGCTGCTTTTCATCTCATAGATCACAAGTGGCACCTGCTGAAATTAGCTCCTCTGAACAATTGTTAAAAGTTCAGGAGCCCTGAAGTTGAAAGCTTGGAAGTGCTTGGGCTACATGAAAATAAAAATTCTATTTAACTTAAAGGAGCTAGGAATGGAAATAGTGTTTCCAGATTAAAGTCTGTTCTAGATGGCAATCTTATACCTTCAGGAAACATGAACCGGATTTCTCTTTCAGCTGAGGCAAAGTTGGAACTGCCATGAAGTCCATTCCTTAGGTCATCTGTCCCATAAATGGCTCTTAAACTAAAAGCATTAAAAGTATGTTATCAAGTTTAATCACTGATACAATCATTCATTATTAACTCAGTTTAGACAATTTTCTGCATATTCAAAATCATTGCATACTGAACCATTAATTGGAAGAAGTATATTTTAAATACTGGGCTGAGGTGACTCAGTGGTTAAGACGCTGTGCTTGTTGACCTGAAGACCTGCAAAATGGTGGTTCGAGACCCAAGTACTGCAAGACAAAGTCAGCTGCCGTCCCTCTCCCAGATCCTCCCATCCTAGCAGTTTGAAAGCACATAAATGCAAGTAGATAAATAGGTGCCACTTTGGCGAGAAGCGTTCCATGAGCTTTGGTGTTTAGTCATGCTGGCCACATGGAAGCTTCTTCAGCCTTGTAACAGGGATAAACATTGCACCCTAAAGTCGGCCACTACTAGCAGGGCAACCTGTGGGATACTACATTGGCTTTACTTTTATATTTTAAATAAACCATGATAATCATTGTCTTACTTTTGCTCTCCAGAAAACGATACATTTCTCCAAAAACAAAAATCAAAATATGGGTTCAATAAGGTAAACAGGCTTGCATGAGACACTTTGATGGGAATGATGAAGTACACATGCTATACCGTTTAGGTATACATTTATTAATTAAATAAAAGCTATGAATTAATTTGAAAAAATGGCCTTGTATGATTTATGATTTTAGCTTGCACTATTTTGATCTTACACTCATTTTATAAAATAAAGACTGCATGACTTAAATGACTTCTGATCCTCAAGGGTGATGTCTTCTAACTTTATTAGCCCTGCAATCCAGAGTAACTACGGGAGCATGTAAAAGACATTGAGCTCAATCCTAACCATGTCTACTCAGAAGTAAGCCCCTCTGTGTTCAATGGGTCTTAATCCCAGGAAAGTGTCTTTAGGATTGCAGCCATTAGATTGCAGCCATTTCACTGAACCACCTAGTGAAAACCTATGGGAAATTCATATTGCAATCCAGAACAAATTGCTCTTACACTGGAGCAAGGACTCCCCATAATTGCTCTGGATTGCGCCCTAAGACAATTTTGAAATGTGTTTTAAATAAAAGGAATGGGGTAACTTACCTGTCAGGATATGTTTCCTTTGCTACTATGGTATTTGAGGGCCCAAGCAACTCCTTCCAATGTGCAATAGCACGATGTCGAGCAAGAACCATCACAATTATAGGCCCAGAACTCATATATGCTGTTAAGTTAGGAAAGAACATTTTCCCATATTGTTCAACATAGAAGTTGCTACACTGCTCAGGGCTTAGCTGGAGTTTTCGTTTCTACAAAACAAATTTGTTAAAAAGTGGAAATAAAACTCTTGTAAAGCCACTGTTGCAAGATTGCCAAATACTAAGATTCACATTAACTCATCACATTATAGTAGCACCGTAACTTAAGCTTTTTCTAAATGTACCTATATAGCTTTTTTAAGGGATTTACTTACAGTATATTCTGTCTTTCTCATGCTATAGCAAATGCCCAAGGTAGCTTACAAAGCTTTTGTCACAACAACCCTGTGAGATAAGGCTGAGAGTGAGTGACTGGCCTAAGGTCTCCCAGGAAGCTTCTTGGCTAAGGGGGGATTTGAACCTGATTCTTCTAGGTCTCAGTCCAACTTCCTAACCGCTACATAATTCTGGCTCAAAATTAGTTAGTCCAGTTGGTTGGCCCATCCATAAAGCCTCAGGCAGCAGATTGGTAGGAAATGCCCATCTTTGTCCATGTTCCTGCCTTCACTGCCCCCCTTCTCTTTGTGCTCCCTGAATTGGAAATGGCAGAGAGGGACAGAGGAAATGTGGAGGGAAGAGAGTGCTAAGCTAGAATATCATAGATCAGGAGGATCATAGATTGGCACATCATTTGTCAAAGTGAGCATTCTCCATGTTCACACAGATAAGGCTTGAAAACTGACCCTGGGCCTTTGCTCATACTAAATGTTCCTTACTGTTATTTTTGCTACCTAAAAGCATAGCTCTCAATATACAACAATTTACAATGAAGTCTTATATTGTCATTCAGATCTGATGCGATTACTTAGCAACTGGAAGATGTTATGCTGAGAAACACTAATTTGGGAAAACAAAAAGGAACATTGCGTTTTTATTTTACAGAACTTTCAGAGGGGTTACAGCTGTGCAATTGCGGCATCTAGTGGTCTTACTGAAGTTCCTTTATAAGTGGTTTACTTCCTCTGGAAAACTGAATTTATATGGCTATGTAAGCAGAGAGCGGCTGCAGTCCAATTTACATACTGGCACAGTTTCTATGTAAATCAAGGCCATTCAACAATAACTTGCGAGTAAATACTAGCGAGACAGAAATCTGTATATAGGCGTCCCCCGCTTTCTGACATTGTTTTCTAATGGTTTTGCTCTTTCAACACCTTTTAATTATACAGTACCCAGAACTCATTCATTCATTCAACATATGCTCCACTCTTTCAACCTGGTCTAAAGTCTAAAATTGTCTTCCCTAATATTGATTTGAATGTGACATGGTGATCAAACAGTTTTTTGGCATTTCTTCAGTACGTGACCATCATTCAAATACATTAGATATTCATTGCCCACATATGCCTTTGCTCATTTTACTGTAATTTGTGATGTATTTTGGCTATTATAACACATAATAAATAGGAGTTATTTATGCTTTTGCAGGAGATATTTATGCCTTTTTTGGCCATTTTGAATTTATCAACTGAAAAAAAAACTGGGGTTTCACTTTTCAACAGTTTTCACTTTTGGATGGTGCTCTGGTCCCTATCCCGTCCAATAAGTGGGGGATGCAGTGGTGGGCTCCAGCAGGTCCGTACCTACTCTATAGAACCAGTTGTTGACAGAGAGATAGGACATATAAAGTTTAAAAATAGCCATTTAAAAGTGGCTGCCAGATGGGCAGAGAACCGGTTGTTAATTTCTTTGAATCCCATCACTGGGGGATGCATTTATTAAGTTCAAGAACCATGATCTTCCATTGTGCTACACTCAAGAAGGATACATAATTCACTGTGAATACTGCAATGTGAACCAAAAAGGCGGCTATAAAAACTGCTCTGTTAGGAACAAAAGCTAAAACAAAAGCTATGCCCGAAGCAAGTCTTGTTAAACCACATAAACGTACTTAAAGTTAATTATTGAGTATGTAGATAGAATGACTGTTTTTTCCCCCAAATTACCTGAGTAATGGTGAATCCTGATCTGAGAATTATATCTTCTATTTCTACTTCTTTGTCGATGATATCCGGTTTAATGATTGCCAGTGTTCTTTCCACATAAACCTGAGGTTCGGGCATTAAATTCTGCATTTTTGTTGAGAATGTGAAAATCTAAGTCTACTTTCTCACTGAAATGATAAATAATCATTATGTTATTACAGGGGGAAAAACATTATCCTGAGCATTTCACAGTAATTACTCCAAAGTTACTCTGTCTGGACCCAGATTCTTACACACAGTTATTTATTCAGAAGTCAGTCCCTCTGACTGGGGAGTGTGTTCAGTGCTCCAGTGTTAGCACAGCCCCCCTCCCCCCTCCCCCCTTTTCCCCCTCCCCTCCCCTCCCCCCTTTTCCCCCTCCCCTCCCCTCCCCTCCCCCCTTTTCCCCCTCCCCCCCTCCCCCTCCCCCCTCCCCCCTTTTCCCCCTCCCCTCCCCTCCCCTCCCCCCTTTTCCCCCTCCCCTCCCCTCCCCTCCCCCCTTTTCCCCCTCCCCTCCCCTCCCCCCTTTTCCCCCTCCCCTCCCCTCCCCCCTTTTCCCCCTCTTTTCCCCCTCCCCCTCCCCCTCCCTTCCCAGCCTCTTCCTGATACCTGCAGCTGCGCATCCCTATGTTGTGGCTGTTCCCAGGCAACCAAAGAACCCAAGCTCCAGGCCGGTCCTTACGGCATCCCGACAGGGTCAGTTTGAAGCACATGATAGGTTCGCGTTCGCTCATCTGCCTGAAGGGGGCGCGCCTGAGAGTACCATAGAAGAGATGCAGGCACCCTGAGGGGCCCAGTGGCCCCCTCCCCCCTCTCTGGATCACCCTACACCTCTCTTTATCCCTTTCCTCCCTGGGAGCAAGCCCTACTGGTCACAATGGGACTTACTTCTGAGTATTCCTCTCTTTATCCCTTTCTTCACACTCCTCCCTGGGAGTAAGCCCTATTGGCCATTGGGACTTACTTCCAAGTATACCCAACTAGGGCTGGGCTCTAAGGTTGCAATCCCATCCACACTTACCTGGCAGTAAGACCCATTGAACAGAATGGGGCTTACTTCTGAGTAGACATGGTTAGGATTGTGCCTGTACATAAAGCAGTAAGTAAGCCCCGTTCTGTTCAAGTTCTGTTCAAGTAAGCCCCGTTCTGTTCAACAGGTCTTACTCCCAGGAAAGTGTCTTCAGGATTGCAGCCTTACTCAAACTCTTGCTCATTTACTTCTGTTGGACAGACAGCAGAGCAGAACAGCTCTCCGGAGGCTGCAATCCTAAAGACACTTTCCTGGCAGTAAGACAATGGGGCTTCCTTTGAGTAGACATAGAGCACAATCCTAACCATGTCTACTCAAAAGTTAGCCCCATTGTGTTCAAAGGGTCTTACTCCCAGGAAAGTGTCTTTAGGATTGCAGCCATAATTAGGATTGTGCTCGAAGTCACTTTGAAAGACATCATGGCTACACATGTTTTAGGACAGGGTTCACAGGATGTTTTTCCTAAAAAATCAATCAATCAATCTAGCTAGCTATCTAGCTCCCATCCCATCCCATCCCATCGACTGTTTTTCAACTAAAAAGTTCACAAGGCGGTTTACAAAGAAAATTTTTAAAAAGCGAATTAATAGCTAAGGAGTCCCATCCCAAAAGGGCTCACAATCTAAAATGCAAATAAATGCAGCAGAAGACACTTGAACAGACATTGCTGGGTGTCCTAGTGCTCTTTCCTATTGTATATTTCTATATCTCTATCTCTATTGTATTCCTATCCTATTGCTCTTTCCAAGTTGTATATCTCTACAGCCCATACTTGAATAGATTCTGTGTTGCCAAGATAAAAATTTTCTGGATACAGACCTGAGAAAAAGCACAGAAACAAGCAAGCATGCAGGAAACAGAGGAAAATTGTCATCACAGCGGCTCTCAATTATAGATACAGTGTCATCCACCAAACACAATTGTCTGTGCAACATATAGCGCAAACCCAAAGGGCCTACTTGGATCTGCACCACCAATTTCAGTGACGCAGATCCAAGCAGGCCAAAAACAGCACAAGCTGCCCAAGAATGAAGCTGAGATCTAGCATAAGTGATAAGGCACTTTTGTTCCACTCCTTTTGGGGGTGGGGGTTGGCTAGTGCACATTCGTATGCCAACCTCCCCACACCACCACAGGAAGATATGGTGGGTGAGTTAGGCCAGACTAAATTGGTTAGGATTGTGCTCTCAGTCACTTAGAATAGTCTAGATATGCTTTGTAACAGAAGTGGCCAGCTTTTCAACTTAAAAGCTCTTGGACATTTAACAGTTGTAAAGATATGGAATTTCTTGTAGCCTGGTACACAGCAATTTTCACCGCTGAAATTTCCTCTTCCATTCAATTGTTGAAGGTCCAGGAGCCCTAAGGTTGAAAGGTAGGCCATCACTACTTTATAGTGACATCTAGTTTAGTAAATGGAAACTGTAACAAGTGCTGACAAAGCAGTTTTTATACAACTGTACATCTACTGTATTTGCATACAGATTATGCAAATAGCAAACTAAAGAAGTTAGAAAGGCCCTCCTGTGTATTATAGAAAATGGCTATTGCACAATAATGACCTCATGATCTCCAAAATAAAGACATCTTCGTTTCAATGTGAGCAACCAGGAACCATTGCCTATCTTTCCTGTAAATGTGCAGTGTTTCATTTTGTTGGAAGAAAACAAGAAAAGGGTATTCACGGGTGTGTATGAAGGACTTTTCTCCACAAACTAGTTGCTGTATTCCTTTGTTCCCAATCCATGAGAAACCCAATTAATCAAAACATAATCTTAATTATTACAGTGGCGCCTCACATAACAAGCGCCTCATGTAAAGTAAGTTCCACGTAACAAATAAAAATTTCTCTAGGATTCTGCTTCATGTAACAAACACACTCACTGGCAGCTTTTTAAAAAGCGTCAGGGCTGCCTAGCATGCCTTCCCATAGCAAAAGCAACACTTCTGCATGGTTTCCTCCTGTGGCCAGGCATCCACCGGGCAGAGGGAGAGAAGAGCAGTGGAGAAGAGGGAAGCAGCTCAGGGCTAGCCAGAAGGGAGCAGGGGAGAGAGAGGCTCAGGATGGAGAGAAGGAGAAAGTGGGGAGACACTTTGAAAGTGTCTTGGATTACAGAAGAAAGTGTCTTTGATTGCAGCCTCCTAACCATATCTACACAGAAGTTTGCCCCATTGGGTTAAATGGGGCTTACTTCCAGGAAAGTGTCTTTAGGATTGCAGCCTAAGTAGACTTCATAGGATCATGCACATTTAAACACATGTTTTAAATTCAATTCCAATGTTTTGTCATCATTTTTACATCCAGTTAATATTTTTATATCAATATTTTTGGGGTTGTGGAACCAATCATCTGAGTTTCCATTATTTCCTATGGGAAAATCCGCTTCATGTAAAGAACGTTTCACATAACAAACATGCCTCCGGAACGAATTACAGTGAGGTGCCACTGTATTTTACATTCATTTATATTTTTATACATATATTATCAGGATGGAATCCTTACAACAATCTGTAAAGTAATTATTAGTATTATAGCAGTGGAATTAAGGTTGAAACAGTGACTTAACTAAGGTTACCTAATGTTTTGAATACAGTGCCTCACATAAAGAGCTTAATTTGTTCCGGGGGAATGCTCTTTAAGTGAAACACTCTTTAAGTGAAGCAGATTTTTCCATAGGAAATAATGGAAACTCATACGATTGGTTCCACAACCCCCAAAATATTCATATAAAAATATTAACTGGATGTAAAAATGATGACAAAATATTGGAATTGAATTCAAAACATGCAGAGTCACTACGATTGGATCCAGCTGGCGTTGCAGAGCTGGGCTAAGGACAGGAGCTCACCCTGTCTTGTGGGGCCGACCCGGGTCTCAAACCCTGGCCTGCTGGTTAACAGGCACAGCGTCTTAACCGCTTGCGCCACCTATATATATAAATGAAATCTATATATATAAAAGAGAAAAGTCACTCACTGACTCACTGACTGACTCACTCACTCACTGACTCACTGACTGACTCACCCTGCCAAAACCGGTGGGCCTAGAAGCGTGAAATTTGGGGTGGGTGTTCCTTCTGTGAGGGAGGGGTGCACTAAGAACTGGTTTTCGGAAATTCCAACGGGAAGGGGGTGAAAAGGGGCGCAATGCGTTTTCCTCCCTATACTTTGCATTGAGAATTGCTGACTCATCAACATTCCGCCCCAACTGCTGGGCCTGAAGCATGGAATTCTGGGAGTTCCTTCTGTCACCTGAACACCCACCAAGAACCAAGTGGAGAAACTTAACCCTTCAGGGGCTGAAAAGGGGGCAACGTGTTTCTCTCCTATACTTAACATGGGAGACTGAACCACAACCAGCCAATTTGGTGCTCAGATCCTGGTGCACTGGGGGATGTTGTTCGGAGGAAGAGGTTCCGCTGGCGAGGATGCTGCGCATGAGGGGAAATTGCGCATGGGGGGAAGTTGCGCATGTAGGAAAGTTGCGCAGGGGGGAAGTTGCACATGGGAGGAAAATTGCACATGGGAGGAAGTTGCGCATGGGAGGAAGTTGCGCACGGAGGAAGTTGCGCATGGGGGAAGTTGCGCATGGGTGGAAGTTGCGCATGGGGGGAAGTTGTACCTGGGGAAAATTGCAGATGAGAGGAAAGTTGTGTATGGGGGAAGTTGCGCATGGGGGAAGTTGCGCATGGGGGGATGATGCGCATGGGGGGATGATGCACACGGAGGAAGTTGCGCACGGAGGAAGTTGCGCATGGGAGGAAAGTTGCGCATATGGGAAGTTGCACATGGGGGATCCTGGTGCACTGGGGGAAGTTGCGCATGGGGATGATGCACATGGAGGAAAGTTGCGCACAGGGGGAAGTTGCGCACGGGGGGAAGTTGCACATGGGGGGAAGTTGCGCACGGGGGAAGTTGCACATGGGGGAAGTTGCGCCTGGGGAAAGTTGCGCCTGGGGAAAGTTGCGCATGGGGAGAAGTTGCGCATGGGGAGAAGTTGTGCATGGGGAGAAGTTGCACATGGGGGAAAGTTGCGCATGGGGAAAGTTGCGCATGGGGAAAGTTGCGCATGGGGTTTGATGCATATGGGGAAGTTGTGCATGGGGGTTGATGCGCATGGGGGAAGTTGTGCATGGGGGGTTGATGTGCATGGGGGAAGTTGCGCATGGGGTAACTTGTGCATGCTGGGTTGATGCGCATGGGTGAAGTTGAGCTTGAGGGGTTTGATGTGTATGGGGGAAGTTGTGCATGGGGGGTTGTTACGCCTGGGGGAAAGTTATCCATGGGGTGTTGATGATTATGGGGGAATGGCATATGGGGGAATTTTACTCCCGCAACGCGGATACGCCTTTCGCTAGTAAATAATATGTGAAGCACTTTGTATGCTCCAAAAGTGCTATATTTTAAGTATTATTATATTTACTCAGAAATAAATGTTATTGAGTACAGTGCCATTATTGTATTTCACATACATAGAAATGTTGTCTTGAAAGCCTTTGAACACAATCCTAACCATGTCTATTCAAAAGTAAGCCCCGTTGTGTTCAATGGTTCTCACTCCCAGGAAAGTGTCTTTAGCAGGGCAACCAGATGCCAAACCCAAAATTCCTGAATCCCAACGCCAAAATTCCTACCCCAAGGCTAAAATTCCTACCCCCAAAGCCAAAATTCCTACCCGCTTAAAAAAATTGCCAAAAAATGTAAATTTCTTTGTTTTTATATTTTTGTTTTTTGGCCATAACCTTTGATAGGAAGGAGATATCTCAAAACTGATTTTTGCATTGGATTCTCCTCTTCAATACAAATCCAAAGAAATATGACATGATGGGGTACTGTGCACCATTGTGAAGTTACAAAACGAAGCCAAAATTTAGGACAATGAAGCCAAAATGTAGGACACCCAGACAGGAGGCTAAAAATCCAGGTTTTTCCAGTCATATGGCTACCCTGGTTTAGCATTGCAGCCAAACATATTTTCTATAAAACAGTAAAAAAGCAGTTTTTAAAATGGTCATTTTCTGTAGCCATTCGTGTTGAGTCAAATTCATGTATAAACAAGGCTGGACTTGTATTACCTGAGAATGAATTTCAATTCAGCATTTCACTAGGTTGTTATGCATAAGATTGCAACAGTACAGGCCAATCTTATACGTATTCCCTTCAAAATTAGCTCTACAATCCAGAGTAACTACGGGAGCATGTAAGAGACAATACATGTACCCGTAGTTACTGCACCATCTAGTGAAAACCTATGGGAAATTCATATTGCAATCCAGAGCAAATTGTTCTTACACTGGAGCAAGGACTCCCCATAGTTACTCTGGATTGCGCCCTAAGTTCACTTACACTTGTTTTTTGTCAGTGTACACAAGATTACAATTTTAGTTGGCTTGCACATTGCAGTTGGATTTAACTTCCAAACAAGCATGTAGGTGTGGTCTATTCCAGTGTTGGGAAAAGTTCAGCGTGATCAGTCCAATTTGAGTCCATTCTAACTCAAGTTGAATTTAGCGTCACTGCCCCCCTGACTCAACTAAAAAGAGTTATAGTGGGGCACTTTCTGAGTCTTCGTCACCCCTCTGCAATTCTATAGGACTCTATAGGACTGAAGTATTCCCTCCCAGTCCCAAAAGAGCCAAAAGGAGCCATGTAGAGGAAAGTATGATCATACTATGAACTGCCTCCCCCCCTTTCCCTTCCTCATCACCAAGATGAGGCTTATCCTCCTGCCCTCCCTCAGTTAAAATATCAAAACTCCAATCCTCCATTGATCATCCCTTCCTTCCTTCCTGTGAGAACCAAGCCCTTCCCTGCCTTCTGGCTGGAACTTCCTCCTGTTCACCTGGTCTGAATGATGGCTTCAAATCATTTGAGGTTTTCCATGTCCCCCCCAAAGAACAGTAAGCAAGCACATTCAGACACAGATAGACTTGACCTGCTGACTCAATCGTCGGATGGCCCCAACTCAAGTGTTTTTCAGTCTTCCATGCGCGACTCATGCGTCATAACACAATATGCATTTATGCACCCTGAGTCAGAGCAATCCTAGTCAAGTTCCCAATACCCATCTGCCCTAAGGAATCTCAGAGAAGGTGGGTTTTGTTATAGGGAAAAAATTTCATTGAACTGAGTGTAGAGTTTGTATTTGGTTGTCACCAGACCAGCAGTTATTCTGGACTCAGAATAATATATCACAGTACTTTGAGTCTGATTTGCTGTGCTTCTTGAGTGGGAGACCGGGGAGCGAATTTGTACAAAAAACAAAGAAAAAAATCATAGAATCATAGAGTTGGAAGGGACCTAATAGGTCATCTAGTCCAACCCCCTTCCTGTAGCAAGAAATCCTCGTAGAGCATCTTCAACAGGTGCTGTCAGACATTAACATTTCCAAAGCTGTCTGCTCTTTCCACCTTGTCTGTGACTTTCCTGCCATAGAACTGAACGCTTTTGTAGGACCTCAGCTTCTACCTTTTTCAGCTGCTTTTTTCCCTAGAAAGTAGAGCACAATCATTTTCTCAGGCCCATAAAACCTGATTTAGCAGCCAGCATTATAACAGGTTTGTCTCTCTGGTAAGCAGAAAACTTAGTTTTATTTTGAATGTTTTTTTCAGCAGGGTCATGAGAAAGGAAACTGTTACAGTATAATGTAGAATCTAAGATTCTTCTGGCCAGCTATAATCATCTGCTGCATGTTAATTTCCAGGTTTTCTAGCCATAAACAGACATGATCTTTCAAGCCTAACATTTCATTATCCACTTTGGAGAGGGGGCATCGTCAGAGGCAAAAACTGCCAAACGTATAAATAGGAACCCAGAGAATATCTACTAGAACTAATCACATACATCCATTTTAAATAGCCCCAGCTTCTTATTGAGCCAATGAGCAGCTCCTTGGGCCAATTTAACAATTAAAGGACACTATTCAGAGTAAGGGCAGTGAGGAGAGCTCTGGCTGGGCTACCCCAACTATTCTGTATCCAGAGCAGAGAGTTATGCTGCATCCAGAGTCAGGAAGCCTGGGCGGCCCCAACTGCTCCAGCGCATGCTCAGCAGGCACTGGGGAGGGCTTGCTCTTGAGAAGACCCCCCTCAGATCACAATGAACAAGGAACAGCTGTGGTGCCTGCCTCATAAGGAGTCCCTGACAACCAGTAACAGCTGCAGCATGAGAATACAATACAGCAGTACCTCTAGTGGAGGGAGGATGCTTGGAGTGGTCTGCTGTATCCCCAGGTTGCAGATAGGCTGGCCAAGAACTCAGATTTTTGGTCACCACTGCCATTCTTACTCTGCCTTATCATGAACCCCCATGGGTCTACTCATTGTTATATCTGCACCTGAGGTGGTATAACTCTGAGAGCTGGAAGAGGGAACTTTTGCCCTGGAAACAGGCTCTGGATACAGAGTATCTGCTCTGCCCTAGGCAATGTTAAACATGCCCGCAACATGCCTCTCCTGAACTGCCTAGGCTGCCCCAGTTAGGGCAGCCCAGGTCCACCTGTCTTGGGACACCCTATGTTGCCTTGCTCTGCCCCAAGCCTTTTCCAGAGAAACTAGGGTGGAGCATCTTGCAGTTGGGTCAGCATTGCAGTGATAGATAGCATAACCCAAATGCACTTCTGGATTGTGCCCAAAGTTACATAACTACCATGTGTATGTTGTTCACTTAAAGGTGGAGCATCTATAGAGTTAGAGTAATGTTTCTTTCTGATGTTTGCTATTTGTTCTACTATGCTATATCTGTTTTTTAAGAGACGTTCTTTGAAGTAATGGGTGTCAGCAATTGTTCAGTATCACAACTCCTCCTTTCCAGCTGATGTTATCGTTACGTTTATAAATTTCAGTTGCTTCTAGTTGGGATGGTAAAGTACAGTTAGTATATTTGTAAATTTGAAGATTGCGTGTTCAGCTATAGCTGATCTTTCAGGCCATCAGAAAAAGAGGGATGCCTGTATATGTTGGGATGGCTCCGTTAGGTAAAGGTTAATAGAGGGTCCCTTACCCAGATGCCATTAACAAGTAGCTGCCACTCCTCTGTTATTGTCAGTGTTTAAAACTGTAATATCAACATCTTCTTTTGCCTTCGGACAAGACAGCGGCAGTTAAAAGGAGTAGCCACCTCTGCTGACTCTATTACCCTTGCTTATTTTACTGGTACAAAGTGGTGACTTTGCCCACTACCAGTATCCAGGGAGACTTAGCATTTGAGTGGAGATGCTCACCCTCTTGTGGAGCAGCCAAACTATAGGTAAGCAGAAGCTGTTTTCTTGCCATGGATTGCTGAGCAGCACAGGATGGGGCATTGCTGGGTCTACTCCAAATTGTTGCATCAATGACAGAATGAAGAAGGCAGCAGCTGCCTCTTGAAATACCTCTTCAGCCCCATCACCTGTTTGTGTGAGTGACAAAAGTGCCTGGACTACAAGGAGCAAGTCTTTATAGGGCAGCAGTCATGTGCTCGTCTACTCAAAAGTGTCACTCATTGTGTTCAGAAGAATGGTCTTATGAAAGCATGCAGGAGACTGCAACCAATTGCTGAAGAGGGTCAGCAATTCACCAAGCTTGCTTGTGTGTTCCCTCTGGTTGGAAGGGGAAACTGGTGCTGGCCCTAACACGCTGTCACTGAGAAGAAGCAGCAACTACTAATGCCAGCAGCAGGACCACTTCGGATGATGCTTGTTTCTGGGCAGCAGCGTTTCTTTGCTGTCTGACCCATATGAAGCAATTGTATAGCATTTATGAGAACAGGTATTTCCCCCCGCATTTTTATATAACCCTTCCTCCAAGGAGCTCAGAGGAAGTTCCTCTCTTTTTGTCCTCACAACAACCCTGCAAAGAAGGTGCAGCTAAGATATAACGATTTATAAAAAAATCACCCAGGAAGCTCTATGACTGAGCAGGAATCTGTGAAACTCCTTGCCACAGGATGTAGTGATGACTTCTGGCCTAGAATGCGTCAGAATGGCCCAAGTGAGAGCCCAAGTGCGTCAGAATGGTATCCACCAACTTGCCTTCACTGCTTTTCCTTCTTTTCACTCTACTCCTTGGAAAAGAGGAATAAAGAGAATACTCAGAGGGGAGGAAAGGCATGAGCACTTTACTCAGCAAGGCATTAATCTGTGGAACTTTTTGCCACTAGATGTGGTGATGGCAACTGGGCTTGGATGCATTTAAGAGAATTTGGACCAATTTTCTGGAGTGGGAAAGACCACTCAAAAATTTGAATCCACCATGCTGGGAGGCACACTTTCCTGGGAGTAAACCCCACTGACTCCAATGGGATTTACTTCTGAGTAAACAGGCATAGGATTGGGCTGAAAGGGTATAATCTTAGCCATGTTTTCCTGGGAGTAAGCCCCACTGACTCCAATGGCATTTACTTCTGAGTAGAGAGGCAGGTCTGGGCTGAAAGGCTGCAATCTTAGCTATGACTTCCTGGGAGTAAGCCTCATTGACGCCAATGGGCTTGCTTCTGAGTAGACAGGTATAGATTGTTCATGTTTTTGCGACTGTATAGGGAGGACTTTGGCTGCGACCTTATGAGTGCTTTCCTGGGAGTCAGCCCCATTGAGCTCAATGAGGGTTACTTCTGATTAGGCACGCATAGGACCGGGACAGGAGGCCCCGGGCCTCCTACAGACACCCTTCCGAGTAGGCCTCAAGCCCTTTGCCACAGGCCTCCCAATCCCCACTCAGAGACCGTTGGCGGGGGCGGGGCGAGAGGGGCGGAGCGAGAGAGCGCGCGCGCGCGCGGGCTTGTGCGTCCCAGCCAATCAGAAACGCCCTTCCTGTTGAATGACGTGCAGCCCTGTCCAATAAGCTGCGCGGTCGTTACGAGGTGCGAGCGCGATCCCGCGAGGTCTATTTAAGGAGGCGGAGTCGAGAGCGCGCCTTCCCTTCTTTTCCTGGTAGCGCTTTAAGTGCGGCGCGAGTTCGCTCTGAAGGCGGTTAACGGTCGTATTCGAGCAGTCTCCGGCCGGGGGTGGGAGGAGGGGGGGCACTCGGGAAGCGGCGCTGTGAGAGGACCGGGCCCTTCACGTGAGTAGGGAGGGAGGGAGGCCGGCCGGGGGGGGGGCTGAGGAGAGGCCGTTGGGAAGCCGTTAGTCGAAGGGAGGGGGAGCGGCGCGCGCCCATTTTGTGTGCGGAGGCCCCTCCCCCTGGCGCTGACGGGGAACTTCCGTCTCTTGCGCAGGTCGAGGCAGCGGCGCGCGCTCTCCGGCGAGGCAGGCAGTGAGGCGAAGGAGACCATGGCGGAGGTGGAGCACCAGCTGGGGGCCACGGAGAACGGGCACGAGGCGGCCATGGCCGAGGGGTCTGCCGGGGGCGGCGACGAGGAGGAGCAGCTGATGGAGCACCCCGAGGAGGAGGAGGAGGACGACGAGGAGGAGGAGGTGGTGGCGGCAGCCGTGGTGGGCGACGAAGCCGACGAAGAGCCCGGTCAGTCCGCCGCCGCCGCCGCCTCTTCAGCGGAGGAGACGCCCGGCAGCCAGAACGGAGCCGAAGGCACCCAAATCAACGCTAGTAAGAACGAGGAGGACGCCGGGTGAGTACGCCTGAGAAACCCCCGTCCCTGAAGGTAGGCCCCGAGCCAGGCCCGCAGGCTCCACCCTTCCTCCGCTTACAAAAGCCCGGCCAGGCCCGGCCCCTCCGGCGTCCTTTTTGGCTCCGCTGGCGGGGTCCGAGCAGACAATGCGCAGGCTGGGCCTGAACCATCGCCGCTGCCGCCGCGCGGGGCCTCCTCCTTTGTTCTGGAGCTCCCTTTTGTTGGCGCCATGTGGCTGCGGGGGAGGGGCGAGCAGGATCCCCGCCGGCACAGGCTTCTCCCTCCCTCCCTTCCTCCCTCCTGAATGGCCAGGGGCTCTCAGCGCAGGCGGATCGGGAGGGCAGCTCTCCAAAAGAGCCTTCAAGCCGGCTGGGGCTCTTCCAGGGCTTCCTGGTACAAGGCAAGCAGAGGCCTGCCTGCCCCGCTGCCCCCGCCATGGAACTGAGTGCCCTCATGCACTCCTCTCATGATGTAAGAGTACTGATGTTGGGCTAATGAATATTTACTTAACAGCCTCATCAAGCTTGGTTGCTGTTTTGTGACACTCGATGGCTTCAACTGTTGCGTAGGAATTGAGGCAGGTGTAGCTCAACATAGAAGGGTTTAAAAACCTGCCTCAATTCCATCTTCTATGCAATGGTTAAAAATACAACCACTCAGTTCTCTATTCTATATGGTCTCCTTGCTGCAGCCCCATTTTAATGCTCTCAAAAGAGAGTGAAACTCTTGTGTAGAGTGCTCCTGGGGAAATGATTTTCAGCTGAGAGTTTGGGGAAATGTCATTTATGTGATCCCTGTGTCAGCAAATGGTCTGCCAATTGTTAAAAAAACAACTGGTGTGCCTTGATTATTTTTACACCTTGTCAGTGTGTGCCATGAGATAAAAAGGATTGAAAATCGCTGTGAGGGGGTCATTCCTGATTGCATGCTGCTTCTGCTACCTCCTATTCATTCTATAAGGCTGTATCAGAAGTTTACAAGCTCTGTATTTGCTGTTGACCGTACTTGTGCCTAGAAAGGGTTAGAGCTGTTAGTAAAAAGGAAAATGCATTTCTTCTAAATGCTCTTTTGGTGTACCTATGTACATTATTTTGGCTTAATTATTGGTTTTAATTTTTATGCCAGGAACTTCTAAGTATACTTTTTACGCATGCTGGGTTGATTTGAAATTCTTACGTTTTTCTCCTGAAATATTAGAAGTGTGAAGCTTTTTCTTTATACCTATTTCATTGTATCAAAATCTAATGTATGAGCAAAAGAGAACCTGACCTAAAACAGGTTCATTTATCCCCAAATGAAGACGTCTATAAACACTAGATAGAAAAGACTAGAAAACAAAGTGTCAAGATGAGTTACAGTAATGATTTTAATGTTGTCCTTTTGAAGTATCAGTTTGTTGCACGCATTAGCTATAACCATTTATTAATATCACTTATTTTAGAAATGCCCACAGTGGCTTATAAAACTCCAAACTATTGATTTTGATTAAGCTTAAAATTTGAAATTAGGTTGGTAAGGGTGCCTAACTTCTAGTTTTTTTGCATTATAAATACTATTTGGAAGATGTATCCTTCCTCAATTGAAAGGGAAATTGACAACACTGTCCACTGATACAGGTTGAACCTTTCCAATCATAATGCTCCAAAATCCAAAACTTTTTCAGCTCCTATACATGGCCAAAAATCAACATTTTTGAGTGCCAATATGACTGTTCAATGAACGTAAACTTTATTCATGCTCAACATAATTAAAAACATTGTATATAATTGCCTTTATTAAAGGTGGTTAAATGAAATATGTGTTTAGGCTTGGGTCCCATCCCAAGATTCTTAATGAGGTACAGTATAGGCAAATATTCCAAAAACCAAAACATTTGGTCCCAAAAACCTCAAGCTGTACTAATGTATAAGTCTCAAGATTATCAACCATATTAACTGTAGGCATCAGTTTAGGTATATTTTATTGTGTTAAAAATTAACACTTAAATCGTTTCAGGAAAATGTTTGTTGGTGGTCTCAGTTGGGATACAAGCAAAAAAGATTTGAAAGACTATTTCACCAAATTTGGTGAAGTGACTGACTGCACAATAAAGATGGACCCCAATACCGGAAGATCAAGAGGTTTTGGGTTCATTCTCTTCAAAGAGGCAGCAAGTGTTGACAAAGTAAGTTTGAAGGATTAAAACCTTAAATCAGAGTATTTTAATTGTGCTAGTTTTGGCCTGATTTATTAAAATTGCATTTTAGGTTTTGGAGCAGAAAGAACACAAGTTAGATGGACGAGTGATTGATCCTAAAAAGGCAATGGCAATGAAAAAAGATCCTGTGAAGAAAATATTTGTTGGTGGACTCAACCCTGAAGCAACGGAAGACAAGATCAGGGAATACTTTGGAGAGTTTGGAGAGGTAAGTAATCTAGGCACTTACCTAGATCTTTAATCCAACTAAAGTTAAAATTAAAAGTTTTAATTGTTTAAAAATGAAATTGAAGTTCAGTATAGGCATTCTTGTGCTTGATATGTTATCTTTTGACCTATTAGAAACATGGCAAGGTGTAGACACTGCTTGGTTCAAGAAATGCAGGCCTGCATCTCACTGAATAGTGGTACTTGAGCATTTCAGCTTGGGATCTTCCTCTGAGAATCTGGGACCCCCAGAAGTGATGTAATGGCTGAAAGTGACATTAAAGATTCAAAGTGCCAGATTTCAAGATGGTTACACCTAGCTTTTTTGCAACTCCCACCAGAGTATAGAGTATTTTGCAACTTGGCTGTGTGGTACTTCTAACTTGTGGCCCATTTACCCTTACACTTTTAAAAGCAGTTTTCTGATTGCTCATTTGCTTTAAGGAACTGAATCTTAGAGGAAGTATACCAAATTTTCTTCTATAGTTGCAGATGAGGGGGTGTCCATTTACTATATATATGAAACATTCTGATAGCTTAAGGCAACCTTATTCCAAGAAAAACCAGCTTGAATTCAGCTTCTTTTTAGAGAAAAAATGTGTACGGTGAATTATCAGATTTACTTATGTAAATTACTAGGTAAAGCAAAGATTCACTTAATGAACAAAAATTGTCTTTCA
Organism: Cryptoblepharus egeriae; assembly: GCA_030015325.1. Lineage (NCBI taxonomy): Eukaryota > Metazoa > Chordata > Lepidosauria > Squamata > Scincidae > Cryptoblepharus > Cryptoblepharus egeriae. Next base: position 66,620,288 of record JAREYC010000002.1, on the reverse strand, counting down.
ACAGATTGAGGCAATTGAACTTCCAATGGATCCAAAGACCAATAAAAGAAGGGGATTTGTGTTCATAACATTTAAGGAAGAAGACCCAGTGAAGAAGATCTTGGAGAAAAAATTCCACAATGTCAGTGGTAGCAAGGTAGGAGTCCATATTTAATGATTTGGTTATAACTTCAATTTTTAGAAGTAGTTGACAAGAGTTTCTAATTTCTGTTCTTGAAATCAAACTGGTGCTGCATTTTTTCAGGGGCTGAAGCAAAGTAGGGTATTGGAAAAAAGCATATCCACTTGAAAACAAACTTTTGTTCAGTGAAATTCCTGGGCAAGTTTGCAGAATTGTAGTTTTAAATGTCAAAAGGCTAAATGCTTTAGTGCTGTTGGCACATCTTTACTGCTCTCTAGTAGGCAGATTGATTTAAATCAAGGTAATTTAAACAAATTATTATAAATACCAAAGACTAAACTTATCATTTTTCAGAAAAAAAACTGTGTATATTATCTGGTTGCCATAATTCAAAACATTGATATTAATACAGAACTCTGTCACCTACTGCTTGAAATATATAGGGTATGCATGCTTGTCTCTTAAAAACAGGACTCTGTTATTTCCTCTGACCGTTCCAACTATAGGAGTTGTGACTTTGGTAGTCTGGATCATACCCATCAGTTTACAGCTTAATAGGACCCTATTTACATATTAACTTCCCAAGAGCATATTGGAAAACCTTTTTTAGCATGTGGTTCATATGTTCTGCATTATTGTAGGCTAAAACTATACAGACCTAGCGCATTAGTGTTTCATGTCGTACAATGGGACTTGCTTCATTTCAGCCATCAAGTTATTTTGCTACACAGGTAAACACATTGCCTATAGAAGTTGCACAGGGAGCCCTTGGTATCTGTGGGGAAGTGTTCCAGAACTCCAGTAGATACCAAAATCCAGATACTTGAGTCTCAGGTGGGGGCAGGATCTCAGCACTGCAGTCACTTACTCTGATGCCATGCTGTACCCTCCAGAGGGTCGTACCCAGGCCACAGCCACTATGTGGGCCTCAGAAACCTTTGCAGATGTGAACCAGTCTGTGTCGATTTTCCACTCTGTCCATTTCCCCCTGTGTCCAAGAGATGTTATGAAGCCAGGAAAAGCCAATGGAGTTGGCTGTGGGCCTCCCCCTGCCCCAGAAAACCTCCCAGACTTGACCAGAAGTTTTGTGTAGAGAGGAATTCTTGGTTAAGATGGGCCCATCATATTTGCTTTTTAATGTGTTTATATTAAGAGTGGAGAACTTGGGAGTAGAGGCCACAATTAAAAATTTAAAACCATGATGGTTTTTCTTTTGAGACACAAACTGAAGATAAGTGTTTAAGGGTCCCAATATCATAAGATATATTTTTGCTTAATCATAGCGAATGCAAGTGGTTCTAAAATATGTGTAGGGTACATAACACATCTGGAACCAGAACTCTTCAAGTTGTCTGTGACTCTAGCACTGAGAAGCTGCTCCATTACTAACTTTTTAGTGTTCTTGTTGTTTCAGTGTGAAATAAAGGTTGCACAGCCAAAAGAAGTATATCAGCAGCAACAGTTTGGTTCTGGAGGTGGCCGAGGAAGAGGTGGAAGAAGAGGTATGTATTACAGACACTACTTTAGCATGGACGCATTCTAAGACAAATTTCTATACTAAAATGGGATTTTGTGGATGGTTTTCCTTTCTGTAGCTCAAAGTCAAAATTGGAATCAAGGTTATGACAATTACTGGAACCAGGGTAATGGGAGTCAAGGATACGGCTATCAGCAAGGTTATGGTGGCTATGGAGGCTATGATTATTCAGGATATGGGTATTTTGGACCGGGCTATGATTACAGTAAGTAAAGAGAACTGTATTGGGTATCTGCAACCATAACTAAATAGCAGTTTAATGCATTTGGTCTCCTGTTCATAGGTCAAGGCAGTTCAAATTATGGGAAGGCTCCAAGACGTGGACATCAGAATAACTACAAGCCATATTGATCAAAGGTATTCAGGTATGCAGTGGCATGCTCTTGGGCAGAAGCCTACTGCATAGGTTTTGTACTCGATGCTGTAGATGGACATTACAATTATGTACCAAATTTAACTTTACAATAAATTTCTATGGCCTGTTATGTGTATCTGAAGAGCTCCCTGGAAATGTTTTTGTTTAATATTTACAGATAATAGTTGTCTAGACAAGTGTGGTGTGTAAAATTTCAGCCTTGCTGAAGGTTAATGATTTTATTGATAGGTTAAATTGAAATTGATTTGAGGGTCTTCTTAAACCCAGCTAGGGACTGCCTCTTGGAGTTAACTATGAACGCCGTTATTCCAGTTGTACAGAATAAGTTGCATCTTAGGGAACCAGTGTCACTTTCCACCTTTTTATTTTGTATTGGTTTTGTGTCATACATTTCCTGTAATGGAAGTGTTAATTTTACTGTACTTTTTGGTACCTTTTTGGAATCTAATGTATTGTAAGGTATTTTACATGTGTTCTGATTCACCATGACATGGATATTGATGCTATCCTAGCTTTTGAATAAAAAAGCATAATTCAGTGTTCTGTGCCATTATTCCATCTATGCAGATAGTTCAGTGGATGTAACTGCTAGGATTTTACTAGAAATGTTGGTGTCCAGTGCATAAATTTCAGACTATTGGGTTCAGAGAATGTTCTAACCGTAACATTGATGACTGACCAGCAAAGGTTGACAACAAATCAATGGCTTAAAAGGGTACTCGGTCTTAAAAAGCAAAGAATGAATGACAAGCAGAATTTGTTGGCATCTAATGTTGAACTTTTAGGATAACTACTGTACAGCTGTGACCCACTTTTATAATGGCTTGTTTTTTAATGGTTCTGCTCTTTACACAATTCAGTTAAACCTGAAAGTCATTCATTCAATGCATGCTCTTCTCTTTCAACTTCTGCTTGCTGGTGTAAAGGCTAAAATTGTCTTCCCCATGTTGATTTGTATATGACATGATGATCTGCATATGACCTGGTGATTCAAACTGTTCTGGGGTGTGTGAGAGGGGACGCACACTAACTCTTCTCTATTCCGATTTTGGCATAAATGAGAGTCCATTTGCAGAAGTTTTTGTGGCACAGCAGGAATTTGCAAAAAAAGGGCTTTTCCAATTTGTTAGCTTAAAAAGCACTGGAAGCAACATTTGTAAACCCAAAAAAGACCAAGTTCCACTTTTAAACGCTTTATGCTTTTCACCATGGTTTGGTTCTTAACCTGTCAAATGAGTTGGAGATGCTAGTATTTGGTACTGATGAACTTGCATAGGAATTGGGGTTTAAAAATTGGGTAATTGCTTATAAAATTGGACATTCTAAACTACTTCAGGGATCAAGGCTGTATTTTACACACACAAAAGGCAATGCCAGACCTGTTTACCACAGCAAAGTCTGTTTTTTTGTATATGTGTTTAGTATCACTGTGCTACTAGAAATCTGGAAACACACTCAGAACCATACATACTGTAATACATGCATTATGTCTTAAGCCGCTCATGGGCTTAGGGCAATAATACATTGTCCGTATCTAAAAGTGTCTACATGCCCAGCCCTCGTCATGCAGTCTAACTGATTTTAAGAATTTAATGCTTCCGATACTGATGTAGTAATAGAGCTGTTTTAAGTTGGATTTAAGTGATTCAGCATTTTAGATATTTTGCAGTCATACTACAGCTTTTCTGCAGAAAATGACTAAAACTAATGCTCTAGACTTCAAATCCCCCTTTATTGCGCACAGTGCTGTGTGAAACTGTCTTGCTTGATAATGTAAAATGTAGTGTTATAAGGAAAACAAACTTTAAAAGAACTACTGAACATTTTATTGCATTCTGTCCTTTGATACTATAGTTAGGGAATTGGTAATAAACCTGCAGGATTGTGAGCTGCATTAGAATACAAATAAATTATAGTTTTGATTTTCAAAGCAACCTGAAATACTGCCTAACATCATCAGTGGGGTACATGGGGTCCACATTATCTGCAGGTTTGGCATATGCAGATTCCAGTTACATGCAGATGCCCAGTGGTGTGCCCCCCAAGCCCTTTTGAGTCAGACCAGAGAGTTTTCTGAGGCCTGCAGAGGCCTTGTGTGGTTGATGCGGGCCTTGGAATGCCACCAAAACAAAACACGTCACTACTTCTGGTTTTACAATATATAGTGATGGTTTTTTAATTGCCTCACAAGGCATTTGAGGCCTGGGGAAGGCCCAGTGTATAGGTGATGGTTGGAGAAAACCATTAATGCTGAGAGGAAAGTGATAACATAGCATCCCTACCAGCAGTTAAAAATGCAGTACTTTTAAGAATTGGAAATAAGTACTATGTCTGTAAAACATGCTTAACTATTATAGACTTTGTGTTTTATTTGTCAAGGTATGTTACTGGGTGCAATAAACTGGGCTTGAAAAGGAAAACTACAAATTAGTATTTTGCCTTTGATTTCTTAATATGCAACTTGATGTCCCACAAAAAAGGCTTCATTCTTGCCTCTCAGATTACTTCTAAGGAGTAAGTCTGTCTGCACCAGCATGGATACTCCCTTTTAGGATTCTACACTATTTAAGGAAAGAATGCATATTCATTGGCTACCATAACTATAAAAGCAGATTTTAAAATTGAATAGTTTTTCTTAGCTTTGTAAGGCACAGATGTGCACATTTTATATAAGCATCCAAGACGAAGCTGTTAATATAACACAGTAGTTTATGCTTTTATATTATGAGTGGTAAAGAGTGTTGTGGGAAAACTATAAGGAAAGCAGCCAGTCATAAAGGTGTGGCACCTATTTTTTTCCTTTTTAAATCAAGTGGGAAAACGAAACTTGTAGCTGGACCACAATTTTTTTATTTATTTAAATCTTAGAAAGTGCAAAGTACCCCAATTAATATGCCATTGTAACTATGCATTTTAGGCAGGTAAAGGCATTGCAGACAATCCAGAGTAACTGCGGGAGCACGTAAGAGACATTACGTGTACCCGTAGTTACTGCACCAACTAATGAAAACCTATGGGAAATTCATATTGCAATCCAGAGCAAATTGTTCTTACACCGGAGCAAGGACTCCCCGTAGTTACTCTGGATTGCACCCTTAGTCAGTAGTGCTTATGCAAGTGAAAAGAGCATTTTAGAAAAAAGCATGCCTCATCTATTTGATCAATAGTATAGTCACATCTGTCTGTTGCCAGATAGAAGTATTAGTATCCTATTTGAAGAGTTTAAAATAGTGAAAAATTCATTTTCTGTTGAAAAATAATTTTTCCTATGAAGTGTTTAACATTTTCTAAAAGTCCAGAAATCACTGCATTATTGAGAGATCCAGGTAAGAACTTTGTTTTAAATACCCTTTTGCTCCTGTGCCAGGTGCATGATTTTTAGAAAGGAAGAAAACATGCCCAAATATGACTTGAAGATGCTAATGAACTATAGTTACTTTGGAATCTAGATTTGCATTAAAAGCATGGCAGCTTCTTTTCTAGACAGCTTACTCAATCCCCTATCCATACCACTTGGGAAGTTGAATTAGCACAATGAGATGAGTAATTGAGTATGCTAACATTGAGAGTTGGGTAGAGCTTTGAACTTTTGGTATTGGCATTCTAAAAATACAATAGGCTAAACAGCTACATTCAGAAGAAATATAGAATTTCACTATAGTAAATTAAGCAAAATATATAAAACATGGTAGAATCCTGTGCCATGTCTGTAACCTGTGAGAGATGGAATGGAAAATATTAAAGATCCACATTCTAAAGAAAGTGAATGATAGTTTTCTTATTTATAAAACATTGTTAGTGATTGAGACACATATGGCTGTTGGAACATAGATGGGTACACAGCAGCTGTTTAAATTGAAACTAAACTTGAAATGATTCCTGTGTGGACAACTTGATGTATTTACTTGTCTGGTTTGAAATCTGATCAAAGTGAAAAATAAGAGTGCTTACCCTTGAAGTAATGGAAAAGTCATTCCTAAGCTGCTTCTTGTTCTAATTCTGTAGAATATTCAACAGTATTAGTTAGATCCTGACTTCCCCAATAATCTACAGTTAGTTTACAATCCTAAGTTATGACCTAGCTGTGAATTTTAGTCCCTCCACAAAAGGGTTCTTTGGCCCACATGCACTATATTTGGATTGTTTATCTCTGGCAAAAAAAAGTTGAAGCCCTTGTTCTTTTAGAACAGGAGTGACCAAATAGGAGGCTCTGACATAATGTGAAATACGTAGAAATATTCATAGAAATACGTTAGCTGGCTTTATTGCATTCAAAATATAATCAGTAAATACATTTTTTCAAGCTTTATAATTTGCAAGATATAAACTGAGAATCCACTAGATTAAAATGTAAGTTTAGTATTCATGATGAATAAATTTAAGAATTAAAATGCTTCTTTATAATTGCAGCTCTGAAGTTTATTGTATAAACTTGGGTAAAGCAAGTTTTTTCCACCACTACATTTTAACAAGAATAACATTAAAGCCAAATGCACTTGCCCACCATTATACACCAGAGCTCCTCCCTTTGAGAACCCCCTAAAGTTTTGTTTGGTCAGAAATGGTGCATCTCTGACAAGGCACAAATTGCTGCTAACTCCTGTTGCCCTTAGAAATTATTAAAATGGATTGCTGATGTGATGCATTCTTCTTGCATATCCTGTCTCATTCATACATGTCTCATTCATTTTTGTAATGCACCTATATAGACAAGTTTAGCATGTATTTTCAGCTAAACAGCAAAGGAAAGCATTTTTAACCTAGTGACTGAAGTTATTAATGTATGGCCCGCAACATAGTGTTCTTTCTGTAGTTTTTCTTTTCCCCCAATTTTCTAAAGTATGTAGTTTCAGAAGACTTGCAGGCCAGGAATGGCATACATGAAGTAGCCATTTCCCTTTAATGCTCTACAGCAGGAGTATCCAAACACAGGCACAGGGATTAGATGTGGCCCTTGGCAAGACTATCCAGCCCCTCAGGAAAGCCTGTAATCTGAAAGAGACCAGGGGAGCTCTCCCTGGACTTTGTTATTAGGGTATACTGAGGGCTGGGAAGGATGCATCCACCTCATCAATCTGTTGTAATAAGGTGCTTATGAACAGATCACTCACACTCCAGGTGCTAGAAAATATTTGTCAACTGATATTAATTCATTCATTAATTCATATAAGTTCTATCTAATATATTCATTAATGTAAATTATTATTTTTTGCCCCTGACACTGTCAGATTAAGTGGCCCTCCTTCCAAATCATTTGTATACCCCTGCTCTAAAGTGCATTTTCTGTACAAAGAGATGTTAATTTCTTCCTCAAAAGATGTGGCAGTCTGTTTAGGTGCTCTCCTACAACTTCAGAATATAGAACTGAGAATGACAAGTGAAGAAGCAGTGTTCCAAAATAATTTAAGCCAGCATCTCTTAGTTTCCATTCACCCATTCTTACCTCCTAATATCTTATCAAGTTTATCCACAACTAGTTTTGCATCCTCTGTATTGAAACAGAGGGGTGGCTTAAATTTCAGTACATTTCTTCCTGGACCATCTGTGCTCAGCATAATAAATTCTTCTTTCAATCTAGATTTTCATAAAAAGAAAGATTGATGGAGAACCATTAGTGTTTAGTACTAATGAACACTAATTCAGTGACATGACCGTGTACTCTTTTATGACTGGATGTAAAGTTTGTTCAGCTACACATTTGCTGACACCACTAGGCGTGCCTCTCGCTCAAAGGAGGTGAATACTACAGTTCTCAATGTAGGCTGTTTGTTGTACAGATGAAATGGGCTTGGGTTTTCTGGTGCAGTACTTCAGCCTTTCAGCTTCACCCCTAGGCTTTTCTGCACAGTTTCTAGATGCCTAGTGACTTCCACTCAGAGTAAGCAAATAGAAGCTCAGCATGTCATGTAAAATACCTGCTGGTACCGGCACATCTGCTTTAAAAAATGTTTAGTCTTGTTTGGCTAGAGTTCAGTGTGATGACAGCAGAGGAATATGAGGGATCCCTATGTGAATCACATGGCAAAGTTTTTAGATACTCCTTAGTTAAAGTATGGCCTGATTCAAATGAAGCTGATAATTTTAAAAAAATGAATAGATGGGGAAGAGTGTGCTTTATGGTGGGAACAAGATGTGAGAGATGGATTTCCGTTTCTTTCTGGTTTCTTACAGCCTGGGTCTCAACATGTCTATGAAGAAAGGCCTCAAACACCTGTAGGGTTTGGACAATGACACCTGCATGTCTAGGAAGTGTCCATTGTCAGTATTTACCACAAGGTTTCACTTAGAGCACAATCCTAACTGTGTCTACTCAAAAGTAAGCCCCATTATGTTCAAAGGGTTTTTCTCCCAGGAAAGTGTCTTTAGGACTGTAGCCTTAATAATTTAAAAAAATAAGTTCTTGTTAATTGAGTAGTGCAAAAGAATTGCTTGGGCTACCAATTAATATGGATGGAAACACTCTTGTTGTTCTCCAATACCTTGTTGTTATGATAGCTGCTTCTTTGGTAGCAGGTGATCTTTTCTCTTGATCTTTTACCAAGTCCACTCCGATAAACAATCCAACACCTCTTTAAAAAAAGAAATATAAGTAATAATCTGAAATACTGTACTTAACAAATTGAAGAAGCCAGTTTATATGATCTTAAGATCCATTACAAGAAATATTCTAATTGAGGGAGTGGCAGTAAAGTACTATATAACAGTACATCAAGTAAGAAATTGTCTGATAAACTACATTTCAACCACTAGGAGGAGGAGCTGAAAGCTTGTGTCACTTTTACCTGTATGGTATTCTAAGCAGACATGATTTATCAGTATAGCTTACTTGCTAGAAGTAGAAATTTAAAGTTTTCCTTTGATACTCTTTTGCACCTTAAATTCTTTTAAATTCTTTTTACATCTTAGACATTTTCCCTCTGTTTATAATCAAGAGATTAAAAACACATGCCTTATGGCAGTTCCCTATTACATTAGTATGCATTTTCATCAACATCTTCACAGATGAAATAATGATTGATACCTGACATCCCCAATTAGAGGATGTTTGGCTTTTTGTTGATTGAGTAGTTCCATGAGGAAGCTGCCCACTTTGAGAGCCTGGGCTTGAAGCTGTTCCTTTTCAATAACATCCAAGACCGTTATACCAATTGCACAGGATACAGGATTTCCACCAAACTGATTCCATGGCAGTAGCAATGGGAGAAAAAGGCACAAAAGATAAGCTAAGTTTTCCACATGCAACACTCTACATAAGGTAAGCTTTCTACATGTAAATGTCAAAATACCTGTTTGTTTCCACTACAAATATTTCTAACAGGTTTTATATACAGAAATAATTCTCAAACTGAGGGGATCTTTTTCCAGAAATGTGAACACCATGTAAAAAAGTACTAAATAAGACAGTGCAATCCTATTCATGTCTACTCAAGAAGTAAGTTCAATGGGGCTTAATCCCAAGAAAGTGCTCTTAGGATTGCAGCTATAAAGTAGCAAACAGGCACTTAAGCTACCCAAGAAAGTATTGCTTCTATTGGCCAGAATTGGTCAATGAACCACTGTAATGGGACAGCACTACAGGAAACACTGTTATGGGAAGGAGTAATTCAGTCTTAAATCCACAATGGTATAGCTTGTTCATATATCTTATTCCAGATTTATATAAAGTATTGTCCCATGTTTTCTATCATCAATAACTGCAATACAGGCTGAGTGCTCGTGAGAATAACCTTGTGTCTCCCTTGAGGTTCACGATAGAACAGTCCAATGCATGTCTGTTCAGAAGTAAGTTCCAATGTGTTTGTTCTCCCATGTGAATCAGATTGGAGCCTGAATCTGTTGCTCAGGTCTAATCGCACCAACTGATCATATTCACATGCAGTCTGCAGTCGTAAAGCATGTATTTAGTCACTTACTGTGTTAAAATACTCCACTCCTGTTGCTGAAAATGCCTCAGCAATTTCCTTTGTTGTTGCTACACAGGAGATAGGATGCCCATTGCCAATTGGTTTCCCCATAGTGACAATATCAGGGATAAAATCTCCTTGAAGCTGAAATGCCCAAAAATGCTTGCCAACCCTGCCAAAGCCAACTTGAATTTCATCTGCAACGAATACACCTCCTGCCTTGTGTATGAGCCTAAGGGGAGCCAAAATCACATCTGTATTATGCAAAAATAGATACAGATCTACAATTTTGTGCATTTTTAGTGGCTTTTCTCCCAATCCCCCAAGTTTAAATGACATTTGCATGTTTTAAATAATGATATAACCAAATTAGAGTTCCAAAACCTCTGGAATATGGGTTGTACCCTAAATTGAGTTATGCTTGCCTTTGTATCTAAAATTCAACTTAACTCAAAGTCAAGCAGTAGCAACCATGAGTACAATCTAGCCAAAGAGATATGAGCCTTGGTTATTTCAATAAGACACAAACTTAGTGATCTGACTGAAATTAATTCACTTAAGAGTGTTTGATTTTGGGTGGATTATATGCCCCCAAAGTTGACAGCAGTAGATAATCAGAATATAATCTGAAAGACCTGAGGATCTTAGAGCAGGGTGCTCCATGCCCTGTCCTGTGGACTGGATCTGGTGCATGGACAAATCCTTCCCCCAGGTGAGCAGAATGCTACATTCTACTACAGAGCCTCCCTACCATGCCGCTCCCAAACTGCACACTGGCCAGCCGATTCCGGGGCTGCACTGCAGCAGGCTTTGCGCCTGAAGTTTGGAGCATGATGGATTCACCAGGAAAGCTTTTTTTCAGAACCCTAAATGGCAGAAAATCCAAACAGCGATTGAAGGCAGTAAGATGTACTGGAAGCAAAACTTACTCTGCTGCTTTCTGGAAATAACCTGGTGGTGGAATAATTTGGCCAGCAACACTTGGTAAAGATTCCATGAAAAGTGCAGCAATCTAAAAATGAGCAGCAAAGTAACTCTGAAAACCATGACTAACCATGAATACAACAATTCAATTAACATTGAAATATTGATATACTATAAACATTACAGATAACATTGAAAATCTATGGCTTAATGGGGGAGAAGGCCAAAATTGATTTGAATCAGGAACACCCAAGAAATTGTATTAAAAACCCTCTGTGCCTCACATTAATTGGTAGGGGATTTTTTAAAAGTCACTTAAGAGTCTTTTAAAGAATTTAAAAAATCCCTTTTCACTAGTATCAAGTGGAAAAGCTAAGTTTGATCAAGGCCCCTTGTAGCTGCCATCTTAATTCACTTTTAAAAAAAAGACAATCCTATATTCTAAATCATATGCTTTAATTATTAATGTGAGTAAAATGAGGACTAAAGGAATGTTCTTATAATAACACCCTTCTTTTTTAATTGCTTTGGCCTAACGGATACCCAAAAGTTGTACTTTTGCAACTGTACTTTTACAGATGGCTGCGTTGGCACTTTCATGCAGTAATTTTATGCATGTGTGGAAGCACTGGGCCAGTAAGAACTGTATATTTTGACTTAAGTATAGACATCTGGAGCCTACCAGTACTTAAGTAGGGGAAACTAATAACAAGCCAACTATAATGCTATAAATGCCAATAGCAGTGCTTTATTAAAACAGTCCTTTTAAATTGTCTGAGCTGGATCAATATAATGAAAAATCATGCTCCAAAAAATTCCCTTTATTTTACTTTTCTGCTTTTCTGATGAGCTTGGTCAATTATTTTCTTTATTTCATTGGCATATGCCGTGGATGGATCCTGATGGTCTTCTCTATACAATCCTCGGTATGTGTCAGGAAGAGGAGCCTGTGCAAAGAAAGGATAGTTTCTAGTCAGGTGTCCTGAATTTAGACGAAAGTGGAAATTAACTGAAACAGGTCAATATTTTAAAATCTCTTCTGCATACCACATGAACCCACTCCTTTTGGCCGTCTAGGTTTCTGAACTTATATGGACTAATGTCAATCAAGGATGTCAGATTTCCATGATAAGCACTTGAACACAAAAACAAACAAATCAGCAAAACTGCAATTTCACATAATAATTCATTTGGACTAGCACAGTATTTTGAGCAGTTTGAGTATCAAATTGGAAGAGCTGCTCTGCTTCGGGTATTTCATACATTCTTGCAAAAATCATCATAATTGGAAAAGCAAGCTGTTGTCATCAAAATGAATTCTCATGTCTTTGTGAAATCATCTCATGTCACTGAAAATCAGGATCAAGAAGCAATGAGCCAGGCATAATTCCAGTATAACAGTTGTGTGCTTTCCTAAAATTTTATATACTGAATTTTTATAACACCCATGTAACAGAAAATATTCTAAATTTTCATTTCTGAAACAAGGTAGTTCTAAACTTAGCCAATACTGGGATGAAAAGCCTCCTAGAACATCATGCAATAAATCTGGTGGGATTCAGTTTTTTTTTCTTTACAAGTTCACTTAATACGTACATTTGTATTGTGCATACATTAATATGTAATATTTATATTAGTAAACAGGTTTTATATACTTACTGGTCCAGAACAATAATGTCTTCATGTTTTGTGAATTGCCGTGCCAATCTCAGGGCAAGATCGTTGGCTTCTGATCTACAATTGAAAATCTATAGTTTTCTCATTTGTGCATATTCAGTCAAGTAGTGACCCTTCTGGCTTTAGTGTTCATTATGGTTTATAGAACGGAGCAGGCAAACTTCAGATGTACAAATTATATATCAAAATGGAAGCATACACAAAATTGGAAGTAAGCAGTGAAAAATGTATTTGTGTAGATAAAATATGAAATCATAGGTTAATGAAGCTGCCTCACTAGCAAGATATACCACAAACTTACCCGGAATTCAAAAAATAGAATGTGCATAGCTTCTCAGGCAATGTACTGGAAAGCCGTTGTGCATAATCCACCAAATTGTCGTGCAGATATCTAGAGTTTGTATTTAGTACCAGATTTTGTTGGTGTGCTGCCCTGACCACCTCTGGGTGGCAATGTCCAACTGAAAGAAAAAGAAGTTGGGAGAGAGCATGCTATTTCATAGATCAGTCTGTGACCTTGAACTAATGTACATTGTTTCTAACTTCACAACCCAATCCTGAGGAAATCAGTGGGACTAGATCACCTTGTGAGAGCTTAAGTTGCATGGTTACATGCACAATCACAAACTTGCACAAAGGCTGTATAACGTCAGCAACGTTCTCCCACAGAGAGACTAGCCAGCATGTCAAAAATAAGAATGCATGTGTATTTTATACATCTGCACAAACTTCAACTAGGCCACATAGCTTAAAAAAGTAATGGGCATGGTGTGAACATGAGAGCCTCCACTGGATCCGTCCACAGGCCCATCTTAGTCCAGCTTCCTGGATCACACAGTGGCCCACCAGAGACGCATGCCCAGACTTGATGCTCCAAGGAAGCTTCTGCCCTTGGTCTGCTTACACTGTAAACCTTGCATAGAATTAATTACAAACAAATTTTCTTTTTGGGATAACTATAGGCAATGGAAATATATCTTTTTTGGGACTACGGACCAGATTATTTTGGGTGGTGGGCAAAATCAAGACCTCGGGCCTACCCCTAGTTTGAGGGTTACAACACTTCTCCACGTAGAAAACCTTCTCTGCATTCTTGGATATGATGTATAACCCTTTATGTGGCTCCTGATCCTTCTACCCTAAAGTCATTGTTCTGACATTAGTGGCTAAGGCAGAGGGGAAAGCTGCTTTTTAGGAAAAAGGGGTGGGCTGGGGAAAGTTGAGGTTTGTGCAGATGTTTAAAATACATCCATACCACTTCTCCAGATCCACTTACAATAATCAGAAGCAACTTTTCTAGTTCAAAATAGTCATGATACACCTAGTTGCACTGGGCCTGAGAGAGAGCGCTTAATAATAATGCAACTTCAAACTTGCCATGAGCAACATTATTGATACAGTCAAGATATTCATTTCCATGTTCATCATACATATACTGGCCCTTTGCTCTGACAATCTTCACTGGATCTTCAGGGAAAAAAAGCTTGCAAGAGGATCTAAAGAAAAGAAAAATTAAAATGGTGTTGAAAGATAGCAACTTTTTTAGTTTTTAAATGTTGAGGGGAAAAAGTGACATTTTGAAACCTACATACTAATGAACAGCCTCCTCTCCAGCCACTAATTGAATTTTTTTAAAAAAAACTTGATCATTTATCATGCCATAGAAAGATTGGTTGAACAACGTCTCTTGTTAAACTAGATGTGCACAAGATGTGCACCATCATCCAAATTTAAGTGATAAAGCTCTTCAAAAGATAATAAAACTGCAGCAGCTGGTAGGAAGATTTTAGTACTTTCTCCTTGCCATGGTTGTGTTCTCTCCCCCCCATTCTCTGTTTCAAAGAAAAATTTCCCTTGAAAGCGTATATAAATTTTTATTAAAACTAATGTTGTCATTAACTTGAAGAACTGATATCTAGAAAGACTGGAATGTGGTTTATGGCCATTTGATTGCCATTGGTTGGAATAGCAGAATTAACAGCCTCCAAATGCCATTAATTAGTAACCTTGAGACGAGTTTTTAGAATTATTAAGTCTATTATTCAGAACAAAAATGGCACGTCTTGTTTGCAAGACTATTGATTTAATAGATTTAAGTGGTTATGGGTAGAAAAGATGTACAGTGGTGCCTCACATAACAAACTCATGTAAAGTATGTTTCACGTAACAAAAATTTCTCTAGGATTCTGCTTCATGTAGCAAACTGCTTCACATAACAAACACACTCATTGGCAGTTGGGGCAGACATGCTGGCCGACAGCCCTTTTAAAAAGCGTCAGGGCTGCATAGCACACCTACCTATTGCAAAAGCAACACTTCTGCACAGTTCCTCCTGTGGCCTGGCATCCGCTGGGCAGAGGGAGAGAACAGCATGGAGAAGAGAGAAGCAGCTCAGGGCCAGCCAGAAGGGAGCACGGGGGAGAGGCTCAGGATGAAGAGAAAGTGGGGAGACAGTTGGAAGGTATCTTGGAATGCAGCCTCCTAACCATGTCTACCCAGAAGTAAGCCCCATTGTGTTAAATGGGGCTTACTCCCAGGAAAGTGTCTTTAGGATTACAGCCTAAGTAGACTTCATAGGCTCATGCACATTGAATGCATGTTTTGAATTTTTACTCTCATCATTTTTACATCCAGTTAATATATGAATTTTTTTTGAGTTGTGGAACCAATTGTCTGAGTTTCCATTATTTCCTATGGGAAAAACTGCTTCACGTAAAAAATGTTTCATGCAACAAACATGCCTCCGGAATGAATTAAATTTGTTACGTGAGGCACCACTGTACTTATAAATAGCCTTATTTCAAAAGGGAGGGTGAAGTGAAGGAGGGAAAGGTGAGATGGCCTGCCAGATAGACCAAGTTTCCTTCTTCCACCAGAGATGATCCAAGAAGGAAAGATTAATGAAATGTTTAAAACAGGTCCCATCTGCTGGGTAGACTGGGGTTCAAAGCAGGCTGGTCTGGCCTCCTGGGGATAAGAGAAAGGTGCCTGTTGGTGTCATAAGAGGCAAAAGTGAAGGCACAAGAGGCACAAACAGGAAAAGGGGTCAGGGACGGATGGATCCTTTCTTAGGGAAGAAAGGTGGGATATAAATTAAATAAATAAATGACACAGATGGACAGACAGACTGGAAGAGACTTCCAAAATGGATAAATCCAATGAGGAAAACACAAAAATTTATAGCAGCGTTCAGGGTAGGAGTCCATACAGCACTTTGGACTGTAAGGAAAACAAAACAAGAATAATGTGGCAAATGGGTGAATAACGCCAACTGGAACATCTGGCAGTGCGGTGTTCCTGGACTCCATTTAATTGTATCCCTATTGGAAAGGCTCCCCAAGGACAAAAATATGAGCAGTGTGGGCTGCATCCACATTTTGGTCATTGGGGAGAAAAGTTTGAAGGTGGAGGCTGAAAAGACTGGGCAACTGGGCTGTCCACAGGGCAGAGAGAGTGCAGTCCTAACCTAGACTGGCACAACTGGTGATGTAGGGAGGGTGGTGCATGTCTGCGTGCTGACCTAACCCTCCCCCAAGAGTGGCACAGGCATGCCTTATGTGACTCCCCCAGTCTCAGCGCAGGACTTCTCCAAAGGCTTAGGCTGGCCTAACTGGAGGTCTTAGACTTGTTTTATGACCTCAGACAACTTTGTGCTTGCAAGTGAGGTTGCAAGATGGAGAGCCCAAATTTGCAACTAGACAGTGCTGCACTTTCAGTGTGAAACAGTGACCCCAGCTTAGCATGATCTTGGCTGAAGGAAACCCTGCCTCACCTCCTCCAGGGCAAAGCGCCAAGGAGGGAGAAACTGTGCTGGGGGAGTGAGGTCATGTGCAAAGTGCTAGAGCCTCCTCATTTCTTTACACTGGGGAGAAATCAGGGGCAGGGTCTGGTCTGAGTGGGTGGCTCTGGCAGCAATGATGGCACCTATCCCCTCCATTTCAAACCTCCTCACCACTTTCCTCGTACAGATGCCACCATTTTCAAATTTAAAAAGTCCTCCCTTTACAGCAGTGGTACTCGGGCATTTCAGCCCAGGCCCCTCTTTCAAACTTAAAAATCTGTCCAGGACCTCCATCACACCAGGCTGTGACAGCACTGTGATGCCAGCTCCTCCATGTCTACTTAAAGGTAAGTCCCTTTGTGTTCAATGAGATTTACTTCCAGGAATTCACACCTGCCACCTGTTCAGTTTCTTTCAGTGTTTTGTTTGGGTTTGTAAGGATCATCATGCTGTTCAGATTCCTTCCCCTTAGACCCCCTCCCATCACCAAGTGAGTTGTCAGCTGTATGAAGAAGAGCTGCATTTTAAAATATTATAAATTGTGTTTTAAAAACATTTTTAAATATTATAAATTGTGTAGGTTTAAAAACCCAAACCTACATGTTTCACACAACATAAGATTACAGTCACAAAGGTACGTCCTTGTGTGTGGGTTGCAGTTACCCATCTATAGCTACTTTAAAAGTTGTCACTTCCACCCAGGAGCCCAAAAAGAAGGTTGTTGCTGGATTGTGCTTTTAAAAATTGAAATGACTGTATAATATAATCCTTTAATCTGCTGTGTTTTGGAGAGTTCCCTTGGGTATCTTTTGGCATTAGGAAAAAAAATATTCCAATGGTACCTTTCTAGAATAAGAGCCCAATCTGATGCAAATCTACTCTGAAATAGATCAATGGGGCTTACTCCCAGGTAAGTGGATCATTCATTCATTCATTCATTTGACTTATATCCTGCCTTTCTTCCTAAAGGAAGGATACCCTTTAGGCTGCCATCCCTTACCTGGGGGGTAAGCCCCCTTGACTGCACTGGGGCTTACTTCTGAGTAGGCATGCATCCTAGGATTGGGCAATTAAGGTCTTAGCCAAAATGATGATGATGATGTGGAATGATGATGATGCTTCCTCCATGTCCCGGAAGCATAGGGTGCTTCCCTATGGGAGCATCAGCAGCTGCTGGGGGGCTGTGGTTTCCCTGCACAGGCTGCAGCTTCCCAGAGGGGTCCATCCACCCCTGGAAGGAGCTGGAGGAGGAGGGGGTCCTGGACCTGGGGGGGGGCAAGAGCTCCTTCTCACCCCCAGCCCACCTACCCAATGAGGCGGGTCCTCCAAGCCAGAGTCTCCTGGAGGCTGCGGGGCTGCTGAGCGCTCATGGCTGCTCCTGCTGGGCTGCGGGGAGGAGCTGGACACGTCAAGGCTCTGCCCAGGCAGCGCTCAGCAAATCTTCCTCTTCCTCCTCCAGGACACCAGTGCTTAACAGCACAGTCACATGGGTGTCTACTCAGAAGTAAGTCCTGTTGTGCTCAATGAGACTTACTCCTAGGAAAGTATTCTAGGATTGCAGCCTGAGTTCACCAGGCTTACAGCACAATTCTAATCATGTCTACTCAGAAGTAAGCCCCACTGTGTTCAATGGGTCTTACTCTCAGGAAAGTGTCTTTGGGATTGCAATCCAAAGGCTGCAATCCCAAAGACCCTTTCCTGGGAGTAAGACCCATTGAACACAATGGGGCTTACTTTTGAGTAGACATGCTTAGGATTGTGCTCTTAGGCTCCAATCCTATCCACACTCCTTGCATGGAAGCTCTGTCAGTTCTGAGTAGATATGCAGAGGATTGGGCTCTTGACTTGCAATCCTATATATAGGTATAGGTTTGTGTAAACCCAGCTTCTCAGTACTTCTGCCTGCCCAGCTCATTATTCCATGACAAATAATGGTTCTAACTATTTGGTCCTGCCCATAGGTAATACAGCGGTACCTTGGTTTACGAGCATAATTCAGTCCGGAAACATGACTGTAATTCAAAATGCTTGCAGAGCAAAGCAAATTTTCCCGTAAGAAATAGTGTAAACTAAAGACGATTAGTTCCACAACCCAAAAATATCCATATAAAAACGATTACAATACTGGAATATAATAAAGAAAGTACAAAATATAAAGATAAATAAAACAAATTAACTTGCATTTACAGTGCAATCCTTTTCATGTCTACTCAGAAGTAAGTTCCATTGACTTCAATGGGAATTACTCCCAGAAAAGTAAGATTGTACTGACTGTTATATTACTCCTAAGATTGTACTGACTGTTATATGCTAACTTCAGAGTAGACCTGCATAGGCTGCATAGGCTGGTCTCTCAGGACAGGCTGAATAGTTGTTGGAGAAATATCCTGGCCAGGCCTTTTTCACTTAAATTGCAAGACAAAATTAATTAAAAATGTTTGCTTGTCTTGCAAAACACTCTTAATCCAAGACACTCTCAATGCAAGGTTTTACTGTACTTCATATCTGATCTTGTCTCTGTCAGTTCCAATTTGTTTTTATCTTTATACCTGCAACCCACCACCAGGTCAGCCAATGGTGGCTAAGGTTGCCTGGTGTGCCAATCAGGGAAGCTACACTTTCCCTTTAATCAGTTCCCTTTATGACCAGAAATTTCAAAATCTACTGAGAATTATTGCCAACTATATTTTATTTGATTTACAGCCCAATCCAGAGCAACTAATCTGTCCACATAAGAGCCCTTAGGTTGCCCTATCTAACACTAGGTTGGAGCAACTGCAAGATGCTCCAGCCCAGTTACTCTGAAGGAGGCTTAGGGCAGAGCAAGGCAAGATAGGGTGCCCTAAGAGAGGTGGACCTGCTCTGCCCTAACTGGGGCAGCCTAAGCAGCTCAGGAGAGGCAAGTTGAGGGCATCTTTAGCATTGCCTAGGGCAGAGCAGTTACTCTGAATCCAGAGCCTGTTTCCAAGGCAGAAATGCCCTCTTCCAGCCCTCAGAGTTATACCACCTCAGGAGCAGGTATAGTAATGAGTAGACCCATAGGGGTCCATGATAAGGCCCGAGTAAGAATGGCAGTGCTGACCAAAAATCTGAGTTCTTGGCCAGCCTAGCTGCAACCCCTGCCTCTCCACCTCAGGATATGGAACAAACTACGGCTGCCCACAAACCTCAGGATACAGCAGGCCACTCCAAGAAGCCCCTTGAATTCACTGTAGAATGTACTGGCATCTCATCAGGGACTCCTTATAAGGCAGGCACCCAGTGGCGTCACCAGACTGGTGCGGCTGGTGTGGGCTGCATTGGGGATGCGCTCCGATGGGGTGATGTGCCGGAGGAGTTTGACTGTCCTTTGGCAGGCCCCGGGTGTCAGCACCCCCATTCAGGCCTGCTCCAAGGCGGAGCAGCAGCCAGAAGCTGCCACTTGTCTGAGGAGCTGGCCTGAACGGCCATCTGAGGTGCACTGCGCAGAAACACACTGAGCATGCCGAACAGCTTCAGAGGAGACTTCCTTAGAGCAGAGAAAGTCTGCGCCTCTGCACAGCCATTCAGCCTCACTCAGGAGGCGGAGCGGCAGCCGAATGGTTTCAGAAAGAGTACTGCACAGGCACCAACTCTGACGCCTGCACAGTCTCCCCCGAAGCCAAAAGGCTTCAGAAAAGTACTGCGCAGGTGTCGGAGATGGTGCCTGCGCAGTACACTTTCTGAAGCCAGTTGGCTTCAGAAACAACTGCGCAGGCGCCAACTTTGGTGACTGTGCAGTCCAGGTGGGGGGGGCGCATCCCAGGGATGACGCACAGACTTCCGCACCAGGTGATGTGCAGAGTCATGTCACCACTGTAGGCACCACAGCTGTTCCTTGTTCAGTGTGATCTGAGGGGTGTCTCCTCAGGAGCAAGTCTTCCCCTTGTGTCAATTACTTAGCATGCTCTGGAGCAGTTAGGGCAGCCCAGGCTTCCTGACTCTCTGGATTCAGCATAACTTTCTGCTCTGGATACAGAATAGTTAGGAGAGTGCAGTTAGGTCAGAGCAGGCTAAATTTGCTCTGGATTGCAGCCTTAGTGAACTAGCGAAAACATACCCACATTGCAAGATTAAAATTCCCCCGTAAGCCATCCCCCAACTGTGCATCATCCACAACTATGCATCATTCCCCCATGCGCATCATTCCCTCGAGGGCATCCACCCCATGCTCATTCATCCCCATGCTCATCCATCTCCCAACTGCAACATCCCCCCAATTGCAACATTCCCCATGCGCAAACCCCCGATGCATTACACCCCGATGCACATCACCTCCCCATGCACAAAACCCCCATGCACATCATCCCCATGTGCAACATTCCCCTATGTGCAGAATCCTCCTGAGCATTATCCCCCATGCACACACCCCTCCCCCCAATCAACATCCCCCCAGTTCACCAGGCACTGAGAACCAAATTGGCTGGATATTGGTCAGTCTTCCATGTTAAGTGTAGGACAAAAACATGTTGCACCCCTTTTCAGCCCCTTAAGTGTTAAATTTCTTGGTGGGTGTTGATGTCACATAAGGAAGACCCTCCTCAAATTTCATGCTTCTGGGTGCAGAGGTTGGGGCAGAGTGTCCCTCAGTCAGGGAGTCTTCAGTGTATAGGGAGGAAAACATGTTGCGCCCCTTTTCACCACCTTCTGGTTTGAATTTCTGAAAACTGGTTCTTAGTGCACCCCTCGGTCACAGAAGAAACACCCACTCCAAATTTCACACTTCTAGGCCCATGAGTTTTGGCTGGGCGTTGGTGAGTGAGTCAGTCACTTTTCTCTTTTTTATGTATAGATTTATACCCCACCTTTCTCAGGCCATAGTTGACATTCAACTATACATTCAGAAAACTGTACAGAAAACTATACAGGCTGTTATGAAAACTTCCAGGTAACTAGCTGGAAATTTATAACTTGGGCTAATGTGTAAAAGTGTACCTGTACTTGGGTTTGAAAAAATAACAAAACCACTAATCTTAATTCAAATGCCAGGTGGTTTTGTAATTTTGGTGAAGTTGCACGTTGATACATTTCACATAATCGAAAACTGATCTGTACCAAGAAGCAGTTTATTTTAAAACTATCCGAGTATCAATTCTTACTACAGAAAGCATAAAACAATGCAAAACAGTGCAGTGTCTGTTGTAAATTCACAAACTGAATTGATCAGTAAACATATATATTTTTTAATTTTAATGCCTTCATTTTACAAATAGTTGTTCCCCCACATTACAACTAAATATAACACTTGTTCCGGCATGTACATGTTAGAAACTTTACATAAAGGTGTACAGCTAAAAATGTTCATTGCATATAGTTGCATACAATATTCCCTTCTAACTTTGTTTTAAAGCAAAGCTATATGGTCTATAGAAACTTTGACATTTCCATTATAAAGTGTATTCCACAAAATTCCACATTCCACAAAATTCTTCCTAAGAACCACAATCCTTGAAGCCTTTATGTTTCTCCCAAGTCCATTGCCCACTGAATGGGATTGTTCATGTGTAAAAGATGCTTGTGTGGGCAGCTTGCAAGATCAGGCTCCACCATAGCTAAATATGAAGCTGTTGCGCTCTTCATTCATTTGCATATTCAAACATCTTTGATATCCTTCCTGATGCCAAATATTTACTAGATACAAAACAAAAACATTGACTAGATACAAAAGTTGTAATATGTTTAATTTTCCTGGTCGTTGCACTCAGAGAGTGAATTAAATGCAATTGTGTTACCCTGATACATTTATTTTGTAAGTCAGCACACCGTAGAACACATCCGGAGAGATGCTGCTTGGCCACGTAGTTGGCAACAAAGAGGTGAAAGAGGTATGGAGAAAGTGGAATCTGACAACCAATGTTAGGTTGATGGCACGAGAAGTTTGCCCACCACCCTCCACGAAAAGACCTTCCAGGAAAACCGCTAAGAATATTGCATGTTTTGCAAGACTGCCAATCATACTTGCAAACCTCACTATATGTTATTAAATGAAAATTCAAACTTTAATTCAGTTTCCAATTCAGTTAAATTCAAACTTTAATTTCCTTCATTGAATGAGTAGTACTCCTCAGAATTAAAACACCAGTCAGTTGATTACATGTAGTTTTAAAATATATACAGAGTTATGTGGCGATGTATTAAAATTTCTAAATTGGACTTTTATGTAAAAATAAAGGGCAAATGTGCACAATTAAGTTAATTTCCATTATGGGAAAAATTCAGATTACTCGAGACTACTGTGATTATTCTATTCATAAACATAATAAGCAAGCAAGTCATACAGCTTGCATTGTGGGGAGCAGCAGACAGACTCAAGGTGCCCTCCACTGCGAGTGTGCCACCTCCCTCAACCCCACCATAGATGGAGCCATGTCAATCTGCTTCTCAATCCTTGCTCTTTCCTACTGGATTTTCCTTAAATAAATAGAAAAAAATAAGATACACATAAGAGTTTCTAGCATGTCTTGCACTTCCTGTTTTGTTGAAGGATCTTGTGTTTCCTGTTTTGTAGAAAAGGTACTTATAAAATCTACTGAACATACTCAAATGAAACCTTAACACATATAAAACGACTTTTCCAAAAGAGATGATTGTCCTCAAAAACTAAATCATAGAAGTGTGGAAAAATCAAGATTGTCTTGAATATTGATTGTTCCTAGTGTTTGTAAGCAAATGGAGAATTTAAAAGTTGTACACAAATCACACTTCATACATATTATTTAAATGATAAAGCACAATTCTATTTCTGTTCTATTCAGAACTTGGATATCACTGAGTTGACTGGAACTTACTCCCAGGTAAAGGATTGCAGTCCAAATGTATTTGTGCTGTTGAAAGTACAGTATACACGTTACTGACGCAATAAACCACTTGCTTTTATGTTCAGTTACAGTGACATCTAGTGGTATGTTGGTAACTTAACTGTCTTTATTCATAATCTATATACAGTGACGCCTCACGAAAAGAATGACTCAAGTAAAGTATGTTTCACGTAACAAACAAAAATTTCTCTTGGATTCTGCTTCACATAAAGAAAATGCTTCATGTAAAGAACACATTCGTTGGCATTTGGGGCAAATGCGCTGGCCGGCAGCCTGTTTAAAAAGTGTCAGGGCTGCCTAGCATACCTACCCATAGTGAAAGCAACACTTCCATGCTGTTCCTCCTGTGGCCGGGCGTCTGCTGGGCAGAGGGAGAGAAGAGCAGTGGAGAAGAGGGAAGCAGCTCAGGGCTAGCCAGAAGGGAGCAGGGGAGAGAGAGGCTCAGGATGGAGAGAAGGAGAAAGTGGGGAGACACTTCGAAGGTGTCTTGGATTGCAGCCTCCTAACCATGTCTACCCAGAAGTAAGCCCCATTGTGTTAAATGGGTCTTACTCAAGGAAAGTGTCTTTAGGACTGCAGCCTAAGTAGACTTCATAAGATCATGCACATTGAATGCATGTTTTGAATTCAATCCCAGTGTTCTGTCATCATTTTTACATCCAGTTAATATTTTTATATGAATATTTTTGGGGTTGTGGAACCAATCGTCTGAGTTTCCATTATTTCCTATGGGACAATCCACTTCACGTAAAGAATGTTTCACGTAAAGAACATGCCTCCAGAACGAATTAAATTTGTTACGTGAGGCATCATTGTATATAAAATTGAAAAGTCACTCACTGACTCACCAATGTCCAGCCAAAACCACTGGGCCTAGAAGTGTGAAATTTGGGGAGGGTTTTCCTTCTGTGATATGAATACCAACCAAGAACCAACCACTGAGAAATTTAACCCTGAAAGGGCTGAAAAAGGTGTGCAATTTTTTTTGTCCTATACTTGACATTTAGGACTGATCAACATCCAGCCAATTTGCCTGATGCCTGATGCACTGGGGGGACAGTGCACATGGGGGCATTGATGCATGTAGGGTTAAGTTGTGCATGGGGGTTGATGCACACGGGGAGATGTTGCACAAGGGGAGATATTGCGCATGAGGGGTTGATGTCAGTGCTGGGATTCAAAGAAATTAACAACCAGTTCTATGCCCATCAGGCAGCCACTTTTAAATAGCTATTTTTAAACTTTATATGTCCTATCTCTCATTAACAACCGGTTCTATAGAGTAGGAGCGAACCTGCTCGAGCCCACCACCGGTTGATGTGCATGGGGTTTGATGTGCATGGGGTTGTTATATGTAATGGGGGATGGCATACAGGGGGTATTTTACTCCCGCAACGCAGGCACATTTTGCTAGTACTGTATATATGGCATTGGCCACTTTACACCCATTTGCAACACTCTCCACATCGTAAGGCACTCGCACGCCATAGGTGCCACAGGAATTCTTCATATAACTGCACTTCTCTGTGTTAAAAAGTGTGTAGTGATATGGAGTATAGATTGTCACATGGAAAGAGTTCTAAAGGGAAGCAATATAAACATGATTGCCAGGTAGCTGTCTGTACGAAACTCTCTCAAACACATCCACTTCTTTTAACTGAAATGTCGGTAAGTTATGTGTAATTTGAGTTAACATGATATATAATAAATATAGAAGGCAAAAGAAAGAACTATAACAAAAATATTTTTGTACTGACAATGAGACAACTACCATAACCAGCCCACCTTGTGAAGCTATGTAGCAGTGGAGTAGCTCATGGTTGCGTAGCTTGGTCGCAGCACAAACTGAGGCCCAGAAGTGATGTTATGATCAGAAGTGAATCAGCCCAGCCTTTTAAAAAATTGAAAGTGGGGAGAACCTGCTTCCTCCCCTAGAAAACTTGCCACTTGCTTTGCCACCTTTCTCCTGCGAGTGGCATAGTTAAGGCATGTGTCTGCTACCTGGGATCAAAGATTTTGTAGTCCCCCTCCCATGACAAAATCAAATTTAATAAATAAATACATAAATAAAATTCTGTGCCCCTGACTGATTAGAGATACTGTGCTGGGGTGACGAGAGACAGTGACTCTCCTCCAGGTAAATGTAAAAGGAGCACCACTTGGAAATGTGCCTCTTTATCCAGCATGTGGGATAACTGTATTAGGATACATGGAAATGAGAACTGACTCTTAGAGCACAATCCTAACCATGCCTACTCAAAAGTAAGCACCATTATGTTCAATGGGTCTTACTCCCAGGAAAGTGTCTTTTAGGACTGCAGCAAAATTAACAACTTATTGGTTCTATGCTGTTGTGTAGTAACAACATCTCACTGGCTCTCAGAATAATCAGTATCATAAATATTTTTTTGTTAAATCAATGTTTTGTTCCATAAAAGTTGTTTTCATTTCTAGCTAACTGGCAATAACTTTTGATAGAATTTAGATATTCTAATGCAGTTTATTTCATGGCATTGTACATTAAAATACCTTTCCAATGATATACAACATGATGGTATTATTTTTACATACCCAAATTTTCACAATTTTGGCCACTTTGTTGCCTCCTCCCTAAAGTTTA
The DNA here is from genome assembly GCA_030015325.1 of Cryptoblepharus egeriae. Taxonomy (NCBI): domain Eukaryota; kingdom Metazoa; phylum Chordata; class Lepidosauria; order Squamata; family Scincidae; genus Cryptoblepharus; species Cryptoblepharus egeriae. Next base: position 66,594,512 of record JAREYC010000002.1, on the reverse strand, counting down.
TTGCCTTGTGCTGTTGTTACTCCTTGCACCGTCTTAGCTACGCCACTGCTCTGTAGCATGTCATAAAGCATCCCTTTGCTGAAGTTAATTAAGAATGAATACAAACTTATGTGGTTCTTATATAAAGTAGTGATAAGAAACTTGGACATGGGTGTCAGAAAAGCTCAGCTTTCTCAGCTTAGTGGAGAACCTTGGTCAAGTCACTCCCTCAACACTTTGAACTCCTTGAAGGAAGGGAAAGAGTAACACTTCTTAGTGCCAAGTCACAAATTTAACATTCTCACATTGGTGTGGTATTTAGGACATTGCCTTCTCTTTCACACAATGAATTGAAGAATATAAAGTAAGTGTGCTCAGATGTTTCAATGGAAAGGGTTTGTTCACGTGTGGTTTCCTTTCTCATGTGGTCAATTTGCATTTTTCAGAATGCCTCATTACATTAGAAATCAAATACTTCTAGATATTTGTTTTTTTTCTGGATTTTTTTTCAGCACTAGATTTTTCTAGTGCTATCACTAATGGCTGTTGACAGAGAATACTTATTCCTGAATGGAGAAAAATGATTTGGCTTCCTTTGCAAAAGGATTAGCTTAGATTCTATTACGCAAACATGGGAATTGAATTTCAGAAGCAGCAATCCAGAATTGCATGAGTATAATTTGCTCTCTTGGGACAAAACCAGAAAATTACTTTTTAAAATATTCAACATTCAAAAAGCAGCACAGGAATTTGGAACATGTGATTTTTCAAAGGGAAGAGTAGGTGAATTTAAAGAGCACACTTGAGGGTTTGTGGGGATAGGTTTTAAGAAGTCTCATAAAAATTCATATCCACACGTGCCCAAACATTGTGGCTGAAAACTGACCTGCCAGCAAATATATTCATGAGGCCCGCAGAACAGCCCCTGACCTATCAACTGAATTTCACACCACCATGTTCCACTCTTGTTCTTCCTCTTTCTCTGCTAGAGAGATACTACTGAGAAATTAACAGCGGATACAAAGGATTGAAAAAGCTGAACTGCTGGGAGATAAAACTGGAGGAAACCATGTTCTACATGAGATCTGATTTTAATGTCGATGGCTAATTCTCATGCTGTCCACGAGAATTATTATTGATTTTGGCAACCTGTAAAAGAGCAGAAAAGAAACCTGGGCAAACAACCCTTTGCCTTTAAGGAAGCCTTAAAAGTTCACTTCCTATATGGGAGCCAAGAGTATTTCAACTGACAATTTAAGTACATATTGTCTTTCTTAATTCAGTATCGTTCATCTTCATTTACACAAAAGTTTAATACAATTACAGAGCAAAACAATGTCACATAGACCACAGAAGTCTTAAAGTAAAAAGTATATATATATATATATATATAACCTAGGTAGTTAACAAGTGAAAGCAATGTTAACGTCATAGTTTCAAACTGTTTTATGCCTTGTAAGCATCTTCTAGCATGAAGAATTGTACTATTTTAAAGCATTTGGCTGGTTCAGATGATACTTCATTGCCCAAACTGCCCTAATGAGTAAACTACCCTGCAACCTTGTGATCCTAACCATGTGAATGGTCCAAGACCCTCCCCATGAGAACTCAGGGCTTCTCACGTAATTGAGTGATAGTTTGCACAAACTGCCTCACTATTTGGGCTGATAAAACTATTAAATTTATTAGCATGTTAACTACTGCTGCACCCAGTTATAGGAACATTTCTTCATAAATGAAGGGGGAGGTTAAGATCTTATGTGCTTCAGGAGCATGCTCAATAAAAATGTGTGGGACTAGTTTGGACAATATATCAACTGAACATGTTTAAAGGGTTTATTCAAGCAATTTTAACAGAAATAATACATGCTATTGCTAACTATTCATAGGATAGCAGTCCAGAACCCAGAAATGGAGAGCATCGTATCATCCTTATAGAAATGAACTCTGGCCAGTAATGCAAACCAGCACTTTGGAATATACTTAAACCTGGTTTTGGGAATGAGGGCTTAAATTCAGGATGAAGCCAATTAGCACCAACATAAAATGGAGAGAGGAATACAAACTTCCTCGGTTTCTTTAAAACCATGAAGTATGATGCCTCTTGGTTCCTGTAAACATGTGAATGAGTATAGCTTTGTGATTGCTTATCATTGGCACTGCTTGCCAGTATTCAAACAATATGCTGATGATGACAGGATTGTGGCCATAGACCCACATGTTCTGTAACCATTATTTTATAGGTTGCATGTTTACCGGATGACAAGAATATCTCTTTAAGAACCACCATATCCTAATTCATACAGCTTCCTAACTTCAAAACATCTCTAAAATACTTCTGTACTCATTGTGGACCTCATGATACCTACTTGTTAATGTGGTCTTGCCACTAAACGCAGTTTAAGATCAAAGAATCTTCAGCATTTGGTGTAAAAACTGAACAATCAAAACCTGTCATCTGAAGATAGTTTTGCTAGTATGATGCTTATTTCTGCTAGAGAAAGTCAGTAAACAAGGGATGGGTTCAGATGCTTTAATCATGATTAAACCATGCAGTTACTACTACAGCCCTCTAGCTTACCAACTCCCTTTTTCACATGAGGGGACAATTCCTGCATTTTGTTTAAACAAACTGGGACTCACTGTTGCATAAAAATCTGCAAAGCCTAGCTTTATTTTAACCACAGGATATCAAACTGGGACTGAGTTCAAAAAGGCTGTGTGTGAACTGGATTAAGCTCTTGGAATGAGTAAGATGCATCTCAACTATTGCAATGACAAATATAATGATCTAATCCAGTGGTCCTCAACTTTCTGAGGACCATGGCCTGAGACTGGAAAAAAAATTCCCATGGACTGGCTGGACTGTGCACGAGCACTTCCAGCCAGTTCAGTCAAAACTATACATATGTACCCCAGTGGCTGGACTGCACAGACCCAGTTCGTGCTGGGGTTGGGGACAGCAGGGACCCCAGTCTTGTTGTGGTCCAGTCCGGTGTGAAGGCACTAGTCACAGACTAGTAGTGGGCCACATACCAGGGTTGAGGACCCCTGATCTAAACAACTAGTGATGTTGTTTTCTCTGTTACATTCATGATGCCAAGCACCAGCAATCCACCCCAGCAATGTCTGTTCAAGTGGTTTCTGCTGGTGTTCTTTTTGCATTTTAGATTGTGAGTCCTTTTGGAACAGGGACCCATTAGCTATCAATTTTTTCATTTTCTTTGTAAACCGCTTTGTGAACTTTTTAGTTGAAAAGTGGTATATAAATACTGTAGATGGATAGATAGTTACAACTCCATGCTTCACATAGGTGCCTGTCATTCACACTTCAGATTTTGCTGCAGGAATAACCACTGTGCTACAAGGCACTTGTAGCAAAGAGAATTTGGTGTAGCTTTTCCTTAGACACCTTTCCTTTGGAGAACTGGAGCAAGAATTGTTTGGAAAAAAGAGCTTTTTTTTACGATAAAAAGATTATACAGTTCTTGTATAATTTGTTTACTATGGGAAGCTTTGCTCAAGAAGTGCTTACAAAACCCAACAGTAATAATGTACGTGTGAGGTTGTGTAGATGGGAGTGGAGAAGGGAGAAAAAAAATCAGGATCTAGTTGTTCAGTTTTGACCCAGCAAATTGCAAATTTAAGGAAGTGCTGTGCTTCACACAAGGATCCCTTCCAAGACTGCACAGATGATGTGGCGCTAATGGAAGAGATTTAAACAGAATCCAAATCTGTAAAATGAGATGAATTTTATACCATTTTTCAAAGGCTGTTTTCCAGCTCTGCGGGGGGGGGGGGGGGGGAGAGAGAGAGAGAGAGAGAGTTCTGAAAAGGGAGTCTTTCAACCTTTTGGCAAAACTGTAGAAAGAGATTCCAGAAATACAGTTTTCTTCATTCGGAGAAGCATCCTCAGATGATGAGCCAGAAAGTAACTATTCATCAGGGCAAGTAGCAGCATATGTGGTTACTCTTGTGTTTTCTTTCCAGATTGGAAGTTCTTCTTACATTCATCCTTAAGTCATAGTCTGTCTCATTTCTAAGGCTGCATCGTTTTTTTCTTTTTTGTTCTCTCTCCCTTTTGCTTCTGTGTCTATGTGCAACAGAATTGCCGTTGAAAGTCAAAGTTTAGAAGACAGTTTCTTTTCCATGCAATAAGGCACACTAGGCAAACTTTCTCAGTGCTGTTAGTTCACACAGTAGCATTAGCAGCGCATAACATCCATTCCCAATACGTCAGCATGTTCAGTTAAAAATTCCTGATGTTAAGTAATGAATGTCCTATGGGCCTTGGACAGGTTTATATCTTAAAACTCCATACGTGCCAGTATCCAATATAAAAAATCAATATATTACTGTTGAAGACGTTGTTTTTGTGACTTTTCCCTCTTTTTTGTATAAAAATTAGAAAAGTTCAAAATATATCACACTATTATTTACACAGTTCATGCTTGCAGGATCACTGAAAAAAACAAAACAAAACAAACACGTTTCAAAAGACAAGCAGAGCATTATCTCATTCCAAGCGACACAGTGAAATTCCCAGTGTACTTTGTTGATATGCTAGTAGTTACTGGAATTCCCTGGACAAGTCTATGAAAAATATATTTACAAGCCTGTCATGTACACTAAAGCTTATGCTTTTAGATCCTCTTCATACTACAAATGAACAATGTTTGTAAAAATCTGGTGGCATGGCTGACTTTATTATGGCCTTTTTGTTTTGGCTTGTTAAGGCTGCAACCCTAACCGCCAGTTAGGCCAGCCTAAGCCCTGTGCTGACCTGGGGGTATCACAAAAGTGCTGTAAGACACTTTTGTGCCACTCCTGGGAAAGGCTTAGGCCACAGCACAGACATGTGATGAGTTGTGCCCGTCTAGGTTAGTACTATCCCTAAGTCTGCAATCCTAACTCCCAGTTAGGCCAGCATACGTCCTGGCAGGGAGAGGGGATTTGACCAGTGTACAGGCATAAACGGACCTCCCCACACCACCACAGGAATGGGGAGACTGGTGAGTTGTGCTGGCCTAAATTTGTTAGGAATATACCCTTAAACTCACTTATAGTAATAAGTAAAATTGTGTCTTGGCATCTGTGGGGATTCCATTTTCAGAACCCCATGGATCTAGTTTTTAACTGTATTTTATTGTATGTTGTTTTAATTATTGTTAGCTGCCTTGAATGCCCTTTTACAAAGAAAGGTGCAATATAAATTGAATAAATAATAAAAATCTATATATATAAAAGAGAAAAGTCACTCACTGACTCACTGACTGATCACCGCCCTGCCAAAACCGCTGGGCCTAGAAGTGTGAAGTTTGGGGTGGGTGTTCCTTCCGTGACGGAGGGGTGCACTAAGAACCGGTTTTCGGAAATTCCAACCGGGAGGGGGTGAAAAGGGGCGCAATGCGTTTTCCTCCCTATACTTTGCATTGAGAATTGCTGACTCATCAACATTCCGCCCCAACTGCTGGGCCTGAAGCATGGAATTCTGGGAGTTCCTTCTGTCACCTGAACTCCCACCAAGAACCATCTGGAGAAATTTAACCCTTCAGGGGCTGAAAAGGGGGAAACGTGTTTCTGTCCTATACTTAACATGGGAGACTGAACAACCTCCAGCCAATTGGGTGCTCAGTGCCTGATGAACTGGGGGGATATTGTTTGGAGGGAGAGGTTGCACTGTGGAGGATGCTGCGCATGGGGGGTTGATGCGACTGGAGGGAAGTTGTGCATGGGGGAAGTTGCGCATCGGCGGATTATGCGCATGGGGAAAGTAGTGCATGAGGGGATGATGCGCATGGGTGGAAGTTGCACATGGGTGGAAGTTGCGCATGGGGGGATGATGCGCATGGGGGAAAGTTACGCATGGGGGAAAGTTACGCATGGGGGAAAGTTGTGCACGGGGGTTGATGCGCACAGGGGTTGATGCACACGGGGAAAGTTGCGCACGGGGGGAAGTTGCGCATCGGCAGATGATGCGCTTGGGGAAAGTTGCGCATGAGGGGAAGTTGCGCATGAGGGGAAGTTGCGCATGGGGGAAGTTGCGCATCGGCGGATGATGCACATGGGGGAAAGTTGCGCATGAGGGGATGATGTGCATGGGTGAAAGTTGCGCATGGGTGGAAGTTGCACATGGGGAATGATGCGTATGGGGGGATGATGCGCACGGGGGGGTAATGCGCATGGGGAAGTTGCACGTGGGGAAAGTTGCGCACGGGGGAAAGTTGTGCATGGGGGAAAGTTGCGCATCGGCAGATGATGCACTTGGGGAAAGTTGCACATGGGGGAAGTTGTGTATGGGGAGGAGTTGCGCATGGGGAGGGGTTGCGCATGGGGAAAAGTTGCGCATCGGCGGATGATGCGCATGGGGGAAAGTTGCGCATGAGGGGATGATGTGCATGGGGGAAGTTGCGCATGGGTGAAAGTTGCGCATGGGTGGAAGTTGCACATGGGGATGATGTGTATGGGGGGATGATGCACACGGGGGGAAGTTGCACATGGGGGAAATTTGCACTTGAGGACATGATGCGCATGGGGAAAAGTTGAGCATGGGGGATGATGCGCATGGGGGGATGATGCACATGGGGAAAGTTGCGCATGGGAAAAGTTGCGCGTGGGGGATGTTGCGTGTGGGGGATGTTGCCCATTGGGGAAGTTGCGCATGGGGGAAAGTTGTGCATGAGGGGACATTGCACATGGGGGGATGATGCGCATGGGGGATGATGCACATGGGGTGTTTCTGCGCCATGGGGGGATGGCATAGGGGGAAATGTTACACCCGCAACGCGGGTACGCTTTTCGCTAGTAAATAAATAAAATGCTGAAACCAGCAGATAATGAAATCAATGGGTTATTGCAACCCAAACCTACAAACACAATTGAAGCAATGGTCCAGTCATGTCCAGAAACTGTTGTGAGGCCCAGGAAGGCTGTGTGATGGTCCCCCACCCCCAAGCCTCACAAGATCTTAAAGCCCTAGACCATAATTTCTGGTTTCTCCAGAAAAAGCCAGAAGTGGAGGCCTCAGAACATCACACATCATCTAGACATCACAGGAGGAAACATCTGGTCATGTCTGTAGGGTACAAATGTGCCCTATAGTCAAATCTGCAGATACTAAATCTGCTGATGAGGACCACCCTATTTATCATATCTGAATTTTTTTGTGGAATATGCTTTTTTGGAACAGGGATTGTTATAGTGTTTTTATTTTAATGCCCTGTGGAATCTAATCAGTTTGGGTAGCTGCCCTCTCTATTTTGGCATCGGAGCATTGTGTACCTTATAGCCCTTACATAGATATCTCAGTGAAGCTGTATCGACCTCAAAAGAATGCCTTATCTGAGCTGAGAGGATAACTAAAACAAGGAGCAATCTGTATATGTTCATATTTATCCATAAATTTAAACCAGAAATGATTTGTCTATGTATATAAAAGAGAAAAGTCACTGAGTGACTGACTCATCAATGGCCAGTCAAAACTGCTGGGCCTAGAAGCATGAAATTTGGGGTGGTTGTTCCTTCCATGACTGAAGGAATGCTCTGCCCCAAAACCTGGACCTAGAAGCATGAAATTCAGGGAGGGTGTTCCTTCTGTCACATGAAGACCCACCAAGAACAGACGTGGAGAAATTTAACCCTTAACGGGCTAAAAAGGGGTGCAACATGTTTTTGTCCTATAATTCACATGGAAGACTGACCAACATCCAGCCATGCACTGGGGGAATGTTGTTTGGAGGGAGGGGTTGCTGCACATGGGGGGGTGTTGCACATGGGGGAGATGATGCGCAGTGGAGCTTGATGCGCATGGGGTGGTTGATGCGCATGGAGGTTGATGTGCATGGGGGGATGATGAGCATGGGGTGGATGCTGCACATGGGGGACTGATGTGTACAGGGGACTGATGCGCATGGGTAGTGGTTGCGCATGGGCAGTGGTTGCACAAGGGGGGATGTTGCACATGATGGTTGATGCGCATAGGGGATGTTGCATGGGGTTGATATGCATGGACGTTTGATGAGCATGGGTGGTTGTTGTGCACAGGGGTTGTTGTGCATGGGGGTTGACACACATAGGAGGGATGATGTGCATAGGGGGATGATGCACATGGAGTGGATGAACATGGGGGATGTTGCGCATGGGGGGATGTTGCTCGTGGGGGGTTGATGCGCATTGGGGGATGTTGCGCATTGGGGGACAATGTGCATAGAGTGATCATGCGCATAGGAGGACTGATGTGCATAGGCAGAGTGATGTGCATAGGGGGGTTGATGTGCAATGGGGGAATGGCGTATGGGGGAATTTTACTCCCGCAACGTGGGTATGTTTTTGCTAGTTTTAAATAAATGTGACCCGCAATTTTCTCTTGCTTCTCCAGCTGTGTATCAGACAGCTGTATTATTATAAGGTCATTCAGCACAGATACCTAGATTTGCTTCAATTCTTTTTTTGTTTTACAGTATACCTTTAGAAGATATTGGAGCTATATTAATACACCTGCTAACCAACAACAATCCCAATAACAACATTACTCAGCCCAAACAGAAACCCAAAACTCTACAGTACCTTGTGCCAGCATCCTGGTACTGGTAATCCATCTGGTCCCTACAAGAAATAAAGAACAACTATGTACTTTGTTGAAAAGTTCCTAAGTATGCAATTTAAAAGAAAACACACATTTCATTCTTGCTGATTTTGCAAAATCAACAAAATGAACATCCATGCATAAATTAAGTGCTGTATATGAACAAAAATAGATATGTGATAGGTACAATTCACATTTGAAGACAGACCTGTATTAAACCAAACTGTATTTCACCAACTACTATACTACTTTTTGTGAAAATGAAAAACCAAACAATTGCATGATTAACTTCATTAAGCTCTCTGACTTCCACAGCATTTCGTTGTGTGACTTAATACAATTTGGGATGTGCAATAATAAGAATTAGATGAAAGTATGGGAGATGTATATTTTGTTTAAACTCTGATTGTATTACTCTTTGCCTTTTTTAAAAAAAATGACAGTTTACCTGACTACAAGTCTAAAAGAGATACAGTGGTACCTTGAATAAAGAGTGTTTTATATAAAGAGCAAAATTTTCTCAGAAATTTTGATTTGCTTAAAGAGCACTGTCTTGAATAAAGAGCACTTCTGAGGAAGTTTGGAACAGGCTTCCATGGCAAGGGAACTCACAGGCGGGATGAGGAGACTAGCTTGAGCTACAGTGGGGCCCTGGGCAAAGTTTGGAATAGGCTTCCATTGCCAGGGAACTCATGGGACGTCGGGAGGGGGGGGGGAAGAGCAGCCTGAGTCAGGTCTGTATGTGGGATCTGTGTGTGGCAGCGTGGAAGGTGTGCCTTATCAATGTTCTAGTGATGCTCCCCGTCAGCAGCTTGGAAATGTTAAAGTTGCACAAAAAGACAATAGATTCCATTGAGCCAATGGATAGCAGTGACTCCATTAGTGATTGTGAAGGTCATCCCATCTCTGTAACCCTCACACCAGCCATGAAGGTTTTCAAAGGTACAGTACAGTTCAGTACTGTACAGTATTTTCTTTATTGCAGTGTTGTGTGTTACTGTATATTACAGTGCTTTGTACAGTGTTATATTGCAGTGTTTTGTAATCATTTTTACAGTTAATATTTTTATATGAATATTTTTTTGGGTTGTGGAACCAATTGTCTGAGTTTCCATTATTTCCTATGGGAAAATCTGCTTCACTTAAAGAGCGTTTCACTTAAAGAGCATGCCTCCGGAACGAATTAAGCTCTTTAAGTGAGGCGCCACTGTCTATTGGATGAACCTACAAATGGCCAAATGCTGAATGTTTGAGTGCTATCTGACAATTAGTTCTCGAAGTGTTGCCTTATATAAGTCAGACCAGTGGCCCATTTAGCTCAGTCCTGTCAACCAGGTTGGCAGAGGATTTTCAGGGTCTTGGGCAGTAGTCTTTTCAATCATCTGAGATCCCATCAAATGAAGAAGTTACCCCATTCATTACTTTATCCATTGCTGAATCATAGAGCAGTGTTTCTCAAAATTTATTTTGTATTACTCTGAGACCTCTTATACTACTTCACATGATAATCCTATTAGAAGTATCGCTGGAAGTAACTGATGATGATGTCATCATCATTTATTTCCAAACTGGGAGGACACCATTTGGAGTATCAAAAGACTTTTTGAGCACATGTACAGCACATGCTGGACCTTTGCTGCCCAACTTGAGCCTTCTACTGCTGCGTGTTGCATTGTGTTGCTGGTCTCACTACAAGGCTACAGGATCTGGGGATCCTGCGAGTACCACTGGATACCACCTCAAGTACTACTGGTGGTATGATTACCCACTGGTTGAAAAACACTGATCTAGACACGTTAAAATAAATCTGCAGTCCTCACAGTCTCTCTTGAAAGTTAACTCTGTCAAAACAATTCTGACAACTTTTTACTTCAGAGACATTATATTGAGGGTGATGAATATAAAACACACCATTATTTCTCTCAGAAATCTAACAAAGCTTGCTCCCCCCGGGCACCTTGTCCCTTCTATTCCCCTCTCTATTTATTTTCTCTGGTGCTGATGTTGACCTATGATTGGATGTGGTTGCATCTTAGTGTAAAGCATGTGTGCTTAAAAACACAAGAGCCTCATTGGATCAAGCCAGAGGCCCATCTAGTCCAGCATTCTGTATCTCACAGTGACCCACCAAATGCATCAGACAGCACACAGCACAACAAGAGACCTCCGTCCTTGAATGCCCTCCCCTGCATCTGGCAATCTGAGGTTGCTTAAATCTAAAAAAAATGAAATGGGGGCTTCTACTGAAATGGGGGGTGGTTTCCCTCACTGAAGTTATAGAAAATGATCTTTTGCTGCCAAGGTGTCCTCCAGGGTTTCCTTAAAAAATCAAACATTTCAAAAATCAAACATTTATTTTAATACTTAGCATTGATCTGTGCACGTTGCAGATTTATACTGGTTTGCTAGGGTAACGATGCTAAGGGAATGCACCTCTTTATAGAGTTCTTGGGCTTTCACAAGAACCTGACATACCATACAATCCAGAGTAACTACGGGAGCACGTAAGAGACATTTACGTCAACATAGTTACAGCACCACCTAGTGAAAACCTATGGGAAATTCATATTGCAATCCAGAGTAAATTGTTCTTATGTCAGAGCAAGGACTCCCCTAGTTACTCTGGATTGTGCTCATCGAGTGCAATCCTAATGGTGTCTATTCAGAGGTAAGTTCCATTTAGTTCAGTAGGGCTTACTCTCAGGAAAGTGCTCTTAGTATTGCAGCCATATTCTGGCATGGATGAACTGTCACAGCAAAAGCTTTGTCAATGATCCGCATGATCCTATCCTCTACATAAAACGGTAGCAATCTTCTAAAGTGATAAGGAAACCATTAGCTTGTTGCATTCTCTCCTTAGGATGGAGTAGAAAAATTTTGACCTTGACACAGGTTTTCAGGATAAGAAAGGAGAATGTAGAAGAAGGCCAAGCAAGAGAAGCCATGCAAGAGAGGAAGGAAAGAGGAAGATACTATACCAAAGGGCAGAGCATATCCACACCATCCAGTTCTGGCAAACCTGGCTCCCCTTTAAAAATGAACTGTTAATCGAGAATGGAAAAATACACAGAAAAAGTTAATAAGGAAAGAAAAGAAAAGAAGGAACAGTAAGAAAGAAACTCCTCACAGATCTTCAGAAATGTCATAGAGTCGGGGACATAATGTGTAGTGATTTCTTTCCACTCCTGTTACCAACTGTCTAATGTTCAGTAAACCAAGGAGTATGGGTTAGAATTCAGGTTTGTATCATGCCAGATCAAAAGGTTAAATGGATCTTCTATGTTGATAAACGTGCTACAACTTCCTAGCAAGTACCTGGTTAACCTGGAGGGGGGAAATTAATAGAGGCTCTTCTTTTCTGTAGCTGCTGGAATGAAGAGAAGCAAAACAAACACACAAAATTGCTTCTGGCTATTAGATGATGAACTTTTAGAAGTACCAAGATGGGTTCCTGGGTGGCGTATGGGAGACTATTGACTGTTCTGCTCTTTTATTGTGCTTTATGTCTAGAATCATGTCCCTGACCATCTGCAGGATTGCCCGTCTCTTTCTTCATTTCAAATCCTTCCTCAAGTCTGTCAGGGCAGAGGCACGTATTCTAAAGTGCCATTGGTGGTACTGTAGTAATAATAAAAAAGTAATGACAATACAAAGTAGTCTTGCATGATTTGTGACCCACCAATACAAATGCAGTCTATCTGGCAATTACTGTCTGCTAGTTGTTTGCCTGCTTGTCCCCTTCCATGTTTGCATACAAGTGGTATGTAACAAGTCCTCATAAGCCATCATTAAATAATTTATTTTGTTGGTGGTTCCCAACTAATGCAGACTTGGTATACAGAAAAAAATCCCAATTCTTTTGTGTCTTTAATTCACCAGGGAATTATGCTTCCATATTAGACATGTGTTATTTTGCACTCATAGCAGAAAGGAGCAACCAAAGAAAGAACATGTGGTCTAACTCTGTATAAATCAGCATGTAAATCCTTTATATTTACTGTGAAGGACTAAAGCAATATATTGACAGATGGAGCTATCATTTAGCAATGATGGTTTTCTCAAATTGGAAATAACACCTCTAGCTGTTTACCTCCTTATAATAAACAGCTGGTGACAATTTTGGTTCACAGAATCCACACCTATACTGCAGCAACACAGCACGGGTCATGCGGAACTTTCATTTGCCTGATGCAATTATAATCAGGGTTTACAACTACAATTACAGGTTTTTCCAAAAATGCTCACTTCCTTATTATATTCCACACTTCATGGTCCAACGGAAATATTTGCCACGTTTAGCATTTATTATATATAAAACAATGACCAAAGAATATTGCATGGGAGTATGAAGCCCCTTGTCTAACAGATCTCGTCCAAGAGAGACATGGTGTTGAACTCATTTCCTCTGAATCCCAAGTAATCATTATCAAATTGTTCTTGATCGTAACATAACACAGTACATTTTTACATCTTTTTTTTACTTGCATTAGAACTTCAGGTAGGTTAAAAGTAGAGTGACTTGAGAGTGAGCAACAAGTAGGGTGACTTGTGACCAACTCTCCTTTTCCCTTCATTTGATCAATGATTATTATTCAGTTTTCTTTCCAAGTGAAAACAGTAAACCCGTAAGTTGAAATTGACTTGAGGAACGGAATATATTAGTTTTTTGGCTCTTGTTTCCTTTTAAAAAATTACATTTATACAATGATGGAAATCAAAGCAGTTAGGGATTTTCAGGTTCTTTCCTGGTCAGACACTGACCAAACCCAGACTGGCTTAGTGTAGCAAGTCCTCTAAGGTGACTAGTTCAATCCCAGGACAACAGCAGTGCCAAAGTGACTACTACAGGAAGGCTAATAAATAATAGAATGATGTTCAGTTCCAAATAGCCGAAGGCACATTTGGTTCCTTAGACCTTTTGTTGGACATATGGACATATTTGGGGCAATGATTCAGAAAATGGCTTCAGTTTTGTGCTATTAAGCTCCAGTTATGAAGATATGCTGTAGCCACCAGTTATCTGCACATGAGCATCAAAAGTGGGTAAGACATAGCACCAAAACTAAAGCTGTTATAGCAAAACCAATGCCATTTTTAGAATCTGTGCTCCAAATATATACAAGAACAGGTCTAACTTCCAAAGCACCAGAACAAATATTACTTGGTTGGGTAGTGTTATGATCAAGTGCAAAAAAGCCTGCCTCCAGAAATCTTTTGGTACTTGACAAGCTGCTTAAATAGAGAATTTCTATTCTCTTCAATAGGAAAACACCATACCACTGGACAAGGCTGATCCAATCCTGGGGGTCCTGGTTCTCCTTTTTGCCCCTTTGCTCCTTTTCTTCCTGGGAGTCCTCTTTCTCCCTACGGACAGCAACAGAAAATGAGACTCTTGCTCGGAAATATTTAAATGAGAGAAATATCATTTAAGTCCCAAACCTCAGCAGTGACAGTTTCATTATGTTAGAGATTTTCATTTCTACAAACCCTGTTATCAAAGCAGTGATACTACTGAAAACCCCTCATAAAGGAGCACTGCTTTGGTACAAAGTAACACATACTCCATTGTGTGCTGATCCAAAAGAATAAACCAACTTTATTTCCATTGACAAAGAGGCTTTGTTTACATATTGCATAGGCCTAACCTTGTCTACTCAAAAGTAAGCTCCATTGTGTTCAATGGGTCTTTCTCCCAAGAAAGTGTCATTAGGATTTCAGCTTCAGAGAAAAAGTGAAAAAGGATTGTATCTCCTTCAAAACAACTTCCAAAGCTGACTCACAAGAACTATAATTTTTAAAGTGCTTGAAAATCTCATACTTTTTACTGCATTCTGTACTGACCTTCTCTCCTCTTTCACTTTTTTCTCCCTTTTCTCCTCTTAGGCCAGGGAAGCCCTAGAAAAGGAATTGGGAAGAGATGTGCATGTTTAGTTCAAATAGTTTTGATCATTAGGAAAGGAAAAATAAAAACTTTTTAAAAATAAACAACCATTATTAACTGGAATAATGAAATATTCTCAGGCAAAACACATGGCATTTTATGAACTTTGGACTGAAGCTTTGTTAAGTGATCCCAATATTGACGAATAAGTTGAAATTCATCAATAAGCCACTTGGTGGTGCAGCAAGAACTTGGAAAATGCATAGTAACCTAAAAAATCTTCTGTTATGATTTTGTGTGAGAGCTCTTTTCATAAGTTTAATACTTTAATAATTTTGATAAAGAAAGGGCTAACTTGCTTCTCATTTATCAGTCAGTCCTGTTACAGAATTCATCCAAAATTAGGACTATTGCTATAGTAAACCAGTGGAACTTGATCTAGATTCTAGGGTACCTGTCTTGAGCACCTTAACATGTTCCATCCAGTCCACCCCATCTACAAAATGGGAGTGACAATTGTCCCTTCAGGGTGGTTCTGAAGAACACTGTGATAAAGGCACAAAACAATTTGCTAAAAGCCTATCAAGGATTAACAAATTGCTAACTGGTAGAATAAGCATTTAAAGAACTTCTGTATATGTAGTCAGACCATACTGACAACATATACATCTCAGGGATGATGCTGTTTATTTTGGCTAGTAGTTATTCTAAGGGATCTCAAGAAGAAGTCTTTCCTAATCAATGCAGATCCTTTAATCTGATCCTTTAACAGGAGTTATCAGGGACTTCAGACAGGTAAAAACCGTATGCTCTCCCAAGTGTTCTAGAATCTTTCCCTTGTCTTACTTTGTGAAACAGCCATTTTCAAAGTCTAATAAACCACTTTTGAATGACTTTCAGCATCATTTACTCATGTTCTGATAACACAATGAAAATAGTGGATTCGTTACTTACATCTAATCCTGGTTCCCCAGGCTTTCCCTGAAAAAAGGAGGAACCCATATTAAGTGAATTACATTCATGCCAGCTCAAAACACTGGTCTAACATTTTGGTGAAATGCTGGACAATTAATTCCATATTTAGCTTTTGTTTGCTGAAAATAAATGCATATTGGTGCTTAACTTTGGGTACGCTGTTTATAACTTTGGGTATATTAAATTAAGGCTGCAATCCTAACCTCAAGTTAGGCTGGCCTAAGATCTGGCATAAGTCCTAAACTGACCTGGGGATGTCAGCAAAGTGCTGTAAAGGTAAGCCAGAGCCCTGCGGGACAGTTAGGTCAGTGCACAAACATGCCATTTGCCTCTCTACATCAACCCAACATCTTCCCTACATGGGAAGACTGATGAGTTAGGCTTGCATCCTTAGATATTTATTATATTTGTTGCACTTCCATAAGATACTTCCATTATATACTTTTTTATTGAGAGGAAATCTCAGAGAAGCCTTTCCTCACCAGAAGACTGAATAAGAATGGCTGCTGCTACAACTCTGCAAAACTGACCAGGAAGTATTTACTTACCTTCTCCCCTTTGGTGCCTGGTAAGCCAATAAGTCCAGGAGTACCAGGGGTACCCTAGAATGAAAGACAACATGAGAAACACTTGCAATAATGCTGTTCAGGTTTCTCCTCTGGTGAAACCCAACGATGTGAGAGATTTGTTTTCCAACATACCTGTGGCCCTCTTTCTCCTTTATGACCGCTGTCACCTTTCACACCTTTCACACCTTCCACACCCTACATGAAAACAGATATTTATTAGGCTTTCAACCAATTACAGAAAGTTTGTAGTCAACCAATTAATGGATCATTCCCTATCTCCAGTGGATGCTTCCAATCACACTACTAAGGGCACAACCCAGAAGTGCGCTTGGGCTACTCTATCACAGGGCTGACACAACTGCAAGATGGGCCACCCTAGTTATTCTGGAAAAGGCTTGGGGCAGCCTAGGAAGTTCAGGAGAGGCATGTGGAGAGAATGTTTAGCATTGCCTAGGGCAGAGCAGTTACTCTGTATCCAGAGCCTGTTTCCAGGGCAGAAATGCCCTCTTCCAGCTCCTCAGCTATACCACCTCAGGAGCAGGTATAGTAATGAATAGACCCACAGGGGTCCATGATAAGGCAGAGTAAGAATGGCAGTGTTGACTAAAAATCTGAGTTCTTGGCCAGCCTATCTGCAACCCCTGCCTCTCAACATCAGGATATGGCACAACTACAGCAGCCCACTAACCTGGGGATACAGAAGGCCACTCCAAGAAGTCCCTTGTATTCACTGTAGACTTTATTGGCAGTCTCCTGTTATTGCTCTTATTGATTGTCAGAGGCTCCTTATAAGGCAAGCACCACAACTGTTCCTTGTTCAGTGTGATCTGAGGGGAGTCTCCTCGAGAGCAAGCCCTCCCCAGGTATCACTGACTTGGTGCCTACTGAGCATTATCTGGAGCAGTTATGGGCAGCCCAGGCTTCCTGACTCTCTGGATTCAGCATAACTCTCTGCTTTGGATACAGAATTGTCGGGGCAGCCCAGCTAGGGTTGGGTTGACCTAACTCCGGACTGTGCCCTAAGACAGTTTCCTGGGAAATAAGGCAAACTAAGTACTAGAAATTCCTTTATGGTAAGCATGTTTAGGACACTGTATCTTACGGCATCTTGAAAAGGATAAAATGTGACTTGAAAAGGTACTTAAGACAGTGGCCAAAGATTAGTGAGGTCTCCTCCCCTTATGAGGAAAGTCTCATAAGGAAAGTGTTCAGAGCTTTACAGTCTAGAAAAAAGAAACCAGGCCAGGGAAAATGATTAAGGGCACAATCATATCCAATTTAGGCTGCATAACTAACCTGTTCCCTGTTCCTGTGGTGCTATGGGAGGCCAGCACATGTCTGTGCATTGGTTTAAGCCCCCAGGAGTGGTGCAGAAGTGCCTTTTACTGCATTTTTGTGACATCCCCTGGCCAGCATTGGACTTGTGCTGGGACTTATGCTGGACCCAATGAGGGGTTAGGATTGCAGCCTGTGATGCACAAAATTATGCTGGGGGTGGAGAGAAGGATGTTCTTTACCCTCTCACACAACACCAGAACCAGGGGACAACCAGTAAATTTGAGTGCTCACTATACTTCATTGTCCATCTTACCTACTATATTCTCCAAATCACATTTGCAGTTTTAGTGACTCACCTTCGGTCCTTGAATTCCATGAGGACCCTATGGAGATACCAATGATGCATTTGAAAAACATAGTTTGAAAATATTTCTATAGAAATCAAACCCCTAGTGAAAAACTTTGAGTGCTTGTGTATGGCTTCTTAATGTAATGAGAAAAGTAAGACAGATAATTTCTGGACACAACTACTTCCATTTACACAAATAGTTCTATAGTTAGGCAACTTTAGAAACAAACAAAGGGTGAAACGAAAGAGAATATAGATAACATCCCATATGAAGAGCTTTGCAAGGAGATCTTTTCACTGGACTTCATTTGAGACTAAGAAAATGCATGATAGATGTCAGTTTTTATCTATTTTATTATCACTATTATACTTTTTATCTGTTTCTATGCCTATGAATGATTGACTAATTGATTATGCATGGTTTAGGTAAATTAAACTAAACTTATGGTTGAGGTTTTAGAAATCTTATTCTGGCATTGTACAATCCAGCCTAGAACATAGCACAGTAATAAAGAGAGGACTTTAACAACCACTTATGGTACATTTACTTGTGCATCATGCACATTTTAAAGTTTCCACCAGAACATCAAGGCTGTGGTGAGGATAGATGCCATCACATTATGCTCGCTTAAGTGTTGCTGCTGCTTCAGAGGTGCTGTGTGACAAAGAAATTTGAAGAAATAGCCCTGTGTACACCATTGCTGATTCAGATTTACTATCTGTTTACTACTCAAATTGGGCCTAATGGTGGACAAAGGTAGAGAGACTTTAATGGAATCTTTGAAGGGATGATGTTCTTAGTGTCCAAATATTACATTTCTTTTCATTTATTTCTGTGACAGCTTGGAGTTTGCCGTCCTACCAAAGTATCTTCTACAAAGAGGTGGTACTAAAATTAGAAGTCGAGAATACAAATGCAATAAAATAATTGGTTGTATCCTAAGTTTAGTTATTTGTGACTAACTAAATGTAAGATACAATCCCTAAAAATTCTCTTCATTTTTCTCACAATCTCGCACATAAGAGACATTACGTGCACCCGTAGTTACTGCACCACCTAGTAAAAACCTATGGGAAATTCATATTGCAATCCAGAGTACTTGTTCTTACTCTGGAGCAAGGACTCCCTGTAGTTACTCTGGATTTCACCCTAAGGCTGCAATCCTAAAGACATTTTCCAGGGAGTAAGACCCATTGAACACAATGGGCCTTACTATTGAGTAGATATGGTGAAGATTGTGCTCTAATTGAGATCATTGCACTTTTCAGAAAATCTGTTCATCAGGGAGAGAGCTCACCTTAACTCCTTGGATTCCTTGAGGGCCCTAAAGATAAACAATGGTTCATTTAAGAAAGAGATTATAAATAATGAGTAAGAACTTTATAAATGTTATTCTCAAACTTTCATTTTCAAACCATTTCCTCTGAAAACAGAATTTGTTTGCTTCTTCCTAATTGCATAGATTATCATAACAAACAAATGTATAATGAAGATACAAGAAATTATAAGATTGCCAAATGATAATTTGCCCGCCCCTTGCCTCAAGTTAACACCTCTCCTAAGCCCATGTGCTTCGTTTACACAGACTTACCATTACAGTCTTACAAATTTTGGGATCACCACAATATATTGGTACAAACAAGGCCATATTATAAAATAAAAATAAAAACTGCAAGGCTAAAATTGTTAGATTTTGAATTGTTCATTCAATATTAAAAAATGAATCCTGACTATTCTTTCTCTCTACATATTTACTGCAATTATACATGCTGCTTTTACTTCTACTTCCATTTGCCAAGTTAATACTCTGATATGGGTTTGTCACCTTTTGCAAGACTTACAATCTGATCTAATGGCTAATTATATCAAAGGAAATGTTTGACTGTGGATCTCTCCTAAATATATTCAGTAGGATCAATCTTGATGCCAAAAATCTGGAGTCAGCAAAAAAGCTGTTGCTGAGTGTACTGGGATCTAAGCTTACCGAAGTATGTGTAGCTTAGCAGTTCTGGACCAGACATCCCTCCTCCGCAACAGTTATAATGTATGTGTGTTATAGGGAGTATGGGCTTTTATCAGTACAGTATATTAAAACATTTTACCTAACCCAAGAACTCATTTTCATACAAAAATGGGAACTATGGTACAGATTTTTGCCATGAGATGTGGTGGTGAGCATATGCTTGGATTAAGCAAATCCATAGGGACTAACAATGGCTATTGATCATCATAACTAAATGAAATGTACATGATCAGAAAGTATGCTACTGAATATCAGTTGTTGATGAGCAATAGAGGGGAAATACTTTTGCCCTCAAACTCTCTCTGCCTAAGGGTTTTCCAGAGCTATATACAGATATAACCTAGTTATCAGCATTTTATTTTTTCCAGCGATTTTGTCTCAACGTGAATGAGGCTTTATTTTAAAGATAAAATAATGTTAATGTTATGTTAATGTCATGTTATGTTAATGTTAATGGCTTAAAAGCAGCCTGCTTACCATGGCAGGCAATTAAGCCTGACAGGCAATTAAGCTTGCCTGGGAAAGGTTCAGAGAGGGTTAAATTTGGTTTCTGTTTCTGCTGGGAGGGAAACCCCTCCCCTCCCTCATGTATCACTTCAATACAAACTGATAATGGCTTCTGAATTGCTTTGCAAGAAGAAGCTTCTGCCTCCAAGCTGAAACAAAGTTGTTTTAAAATTCATAGATTTATTGTCATTATCATGGTAAAGAACGGATTTTGTATAACACAAAAATGGAACAGAGGTTTCTGGAACAAGTGATCAAGATCAGTGATTTTCAACCTTTTTCATCTCACACTAACAATGCATTGAAATTGTCAAAGCACACCATCAGTTGTTTTTACCATTGACAAGGCACATCAGACTGTTTAAATCCCCCAATTTTCTATTAATTAATGACTCTCTCAAAATTCCCGCAGCATACCTGAGGACTATCCATGGCACACCAGTATGCCATGGCACACTGGTTGAAAAACACTGGTCTAAATGGTGAGGTTCTTGTAGTTGGCTATTGGGAAGCAATTTGCTGGACAAATTGACCTTTGGTCTGATCCAGCATGGACTTTCTACCAATTATTTCTAAGTGTTAGAATGGCCATGTTGGACTGTTATTTGTTTGATTTTATATTGTGGAAAAAGAGATGAGAATAAAGTTAAATTCTCTTTTACTAAATGATTTGATTTTACTGAAGCCATTAATGACTTTTTGTATCTTTTTTTAGTTATGGGATTGATCCTAGAAGGCTTACAATTTAAATACATTCCTCATGAAGCACAATACAGTAATAATTCCAGCCTGCTCTGAGAGGAAAACAGTCCTTGTATAACTTACCGTAGGGCCTGGTGGGCCTGGTTGGCCTGGTAGACCTGGTAAGCCGGGAGGTCCTGGTTCAGGTCTAATCTGCACATAAAAATTTCAGTACTCATTAAAATAACATGACAGAACAGATTCTTTTGTGAAACCAAATAATAAAAGATAACTACTTCAAAAATGAATTCAACAATTAACATATGGGGGAATTTTTTTAAAATTAAGGACTCCATGAGAAGTGAGAAAAGCATGATGAGCATGATACAGTCTACCTGCAATCAATTCCCATTGCATCAAAGAGCCATATTCTTCCAGCTGCCCAGTCTATGAAGTTGTGTGTAGGTAGAATAAAGGGCTATTAGGGAAAAATGAAAGCTCTCTGAGTTCATCCCACCCCTTTCCCCACCGTTTCATCTTGCTCTGATATTTGTTCACTGTGTGAAAAGAAAGGGATAGATGGCAATATTGAAGGTGTGAATGTATAAGGAAGAACAATCTCTCATTCTTCCTTACACATTCACACCTTCAATATTGCCATCTATCCCTTTGAAGAAGAATATCCCATCTATCCCTTTATTCTTTGAAGAATAAATGCCTTTCAATTATGGTGCTGGAGAAGACTCTTGAGAGTCCCTTGGAGTGCGAGATCAAATCAGCCAATCCTAGGAAATCAACCCTGACTGTTCACTGGAAGGAGGGATACTGAAGCTGAAGCTCAAATATTTTGGCCACATCATGAGAAAGGAGGACTCCTTAGAAAAGAGCCTGATGCTGGGAAAAACTGGAGGAAAAGGAGAAGAGAACAATCAAAGCTGAGGTGGTTAGATAGTGTCACCGAGGCTATGGACATCGGAAGGCTAAGGGGACCTGGCATACTGCATCCATAGGGTCATGAAGAGTCAGACACAACTGAATGACCAAACAAGAACAAACTTGAAAAATCAACTTTCCTATGTGATTAAGAAATGCTTAAACAGATCCATATTAACACTAGCCAGCATCTGTCATACAATGGTGCTCCTGAAGTCCCAGAGTTTGCAACAGACTTTTGCAAGTTCTGCAGTGTGTTAGAATTTGGCAGCAATGATCTGAAAGTTTGAGGTTTAAAACAATCTGTCTGTCATCTCTGTTAACGCTGGCATAGAATCATGATTTGTAATATTGTGCTGACAAGAGGTACATTTTGTTCTAAACAAATCACTGCATGGTTTTATATTTCAATTATAAGCAAATAAACCCATAATGTTCCTACGATAGAAATTACAAAAAAAAATTCTAGTTGTCTGATGAAGAATAAATAACAGTATAAACGAAAACTTTGAAGAAATAGCCCTTAAGGAAGACATTTATTGGAACACCTTAGGCAGTATATTTTCATGGTATTTCATCAAATACCAATCTGACTCTTATTCGTGTTTTTGGACTATTTTTAGTGCTGCTCTTCTTTACAGTTTGCTTTAGTTTCTTGGGAGGTAATGTAAATCAAAAGCAGGGCTGCATCACATTGCTGTTGCTTACTACACAGAAAGCACATACATGTAGAAAAAACGTCAAAGATCATCCTGAGTAGGATGCCTACAACATGTAGTTTCTTTTGTTCACATACTAGAAACCCTGTTCCTCAGAGTCTGTGCCAGGGCTCCAGCACCTTATTGCTGCTGCCAGTTGCTCCCAAGATCTGCCAGACACCAGCAACAGCAACTAGGTTGGGAGCAGGCTGAGGGACACATGGTCACCTGCAGCAACCACAGAGCAGATGGATTGGTGTGGGGTGGTAGATGGTTCATGTAGGAGCAACCTACATGCCTCCTAGGGCTCTTGGCTAGCTGCCTCCACTGCTGCAGGCTGGATTGGGGAGCACATGGTTGCCTGCAGTGACCATGGAACAGGAGGATTGGCAGGGGGTATGGGGATGCTGGGAGGAGCAAACTACATGCCAAGTGTGTGTATGGGGAGTTTGTGTGTGGCATATCAGTGTGTAAGAGTGTGGAAGGTGTGTGTGTGGAAACTGTGTGTAAGTGTATGAAAGGTGTGTGTGCAGGATCTGTGTGTGTGTGTGTGTGTGTTTTATTTAACACATTATTACAGTGTTTTGTATTATTTTACAGTATTGGAATCATTTTTATATACATATTTTTGGGTTGTGGAATGAATTGTCTGAGATTCCATTATTTCTTATGGGAAATTTGCTTTGATATACAAGTGTTTTGGATTACAAGCATGTTTCCAGAACGAATTATGCTTGTAAACCAAGGTACCACTGTAGATACCTGCACACTGTCCTCACTTTCTGCTGATTTATTTTCTGATGTTCTCTTTCAATACATATCAATTATACCCAATTCAATGCATATCCTATTAGCTATTAATTAGCTATTTTTCATTTCCTTTGTAAACTGCTTTGTGAACTTCTTAGTTGAAAAGTGGTATATAAATACTGTAGATAGATAGATAGATAGATAGATAGATAGATAGATAGATAGATATCCCACTCTTTCAATGTGTCTCTGCTGGTTTAGAGATTAAAATTGCCCTCCCCCATGTTGTTTTGCATATGACAAGGTGATTCAAAATGTTTTGGGGTGTGTGTGGATATGTGTGCAAGAGAGAACACCAATTTTTTATCATTCTTGAAAGCATTAATGAGAGTCCATCTGCCAAAATCTTTATATGACAGCAGAAATTTGCAAGATAAAAGAGACATTTGCTAGCTTAAAAGTATTGGAAGCAACATTTGTAAACTAAAGAAAAGTCTGGGTTTCAACCATTTCCACTTTCACAACTGCTCCACTCCCTAATCTGTCAAATAAGAAGGGAATGCCTGTACATTTGTCAAACGCATGATTGAGTTGCAGATAACTTACAAGATTCTGCTCACATGGCGTACCAGGTTCTCCTTTCGGTCCATCAATCCCCTAAATAATGAAAAAGAAAGAATGCAAGCTGAAGATGCATTTTGAGATAAAGCAGCAAATTGATTCCCTTGTCCTTGGCTTATTTTCAATGGGAATTGGACTGAACTCCAATAGGATCTTATTATATGCCTGCTAGAGGAATAAGGATTATGGAAACAAGTTATATTTTTCATTCTGGGTGATTGCACTCTGATAATTTACCATGTTTCCTATGTAGGACAACTTGCAGCACTTGTTTGCACATGATAACTTGTTTGCATATGTAGAACCTGTTCCTTCCCACTTTGCTTGAAAAAGCCATGTGTAGCTTTAATGCAACGGTTCCAGACTGTGAGCTGGAATTTCCTCAGCTGTGGCTTCCTCTGGAAACAAACCAGAGGAGCTAAGGAATCCTCCTGAAAACATACTATAATATACAAGGTATTGTAGTTCAACTGAGAAGCCACAACCAATTTACCAGCAGGTCAAAGGAAGTGCCAGTCAAAAAATAGGGGAGTCATTGATGTAATGCATCAGTATTAGAGTCACTTCCAGAGACACTTATCATGTGAATTACTGGTAATCAAAAAAAACAATTAGGGAGAGCCAATAATATGATTTCTTCCTATCCAATCATCACCTTCACTCCCAAAATAATTAAATTAACTGCCCTTGTTCATAGGACTCCAGGATTCATACACTACAGCGATGTTCAGGGCTGGATTTAGGTTTGTCGAGGCCCTAAGCTATTGAAGGTAATGGGGCCCTTTATATGTCCAGTTGTCCTTTGTCAACAACAAATTGTCGCTGTTTTTCGTGTTGAATATATGCTGTATAATGAGCAAACCAGTGATATTTTAGTGAGCAGCCTGGCAGGCGGGGCCCATTACTTAGATCATAGGACCCTACACAACACAAAACACTATTGCTGTATGTAGATTTTATTTTATTTGTTTTTTATCTTATATTTTGAAAATGTACATACAGTTTTTTTCCTTTAAATTTTTTTGGGGGACCCCTAGAGAGTGGGACCCTAAGCTATAGCTTGTTTTGTTTATATGTAAATCTGGCACTGGCTATGTGGAGTTTCTTGACTGAAAAATGATTCCCAAACTAGCAATACCGTTCACATTTCTACAAAATATAAAAAGCAGCATCCTCTTTAATAATGTCACAATGTTGCTAAACAATGTTGCTAAAAAAGCAAATTTCAAAATAAGAAGCAGCCTCTTTAGGAAGACATGGACAATTGTAATTCAATTTATTTATTTCCATGTCTGTGCCTGAAAACAAGTAAGACAAATTGCCTTTGTCTGATCAAAGTTTCAGTTTTGGCACACTGAGGGCCCAGTCCTATACAACGTTACAACACTGATGCAGCCATGCAAACAAAGTGTGCTCTGGGGATTGAAGTCATGGAGGCCTCCTCAAGGTAAGAACATTTTGTTAAAGTCTGCACTGGTGCTGGAAAGTTGAAAATTGTTGGACCCTGAACCAAAGTCAAATCCTCCCTTTTAAAACACACCTATTAAAATCTATGTCTTCTAGCATGACAGTTATGAGTAGCAGCCAAGGTATACACAATCACAAAGTTATAATACAGGGAGACATACCGGTGGACCAGACAAGCCCATTTCTCCAGTCTCTCCTTTCTGTCCAATCAACCCAGGACTTCCTTGGTCTCCTTTCAAGCCCTTAGGACCCTATCAGTTAAAGAAATAAAATATAAAGACATTTCTAACAAACAGTATGTTTCCCCAACCAATCCCACAGACCTCTGAATCAGAGGGATGATCCTACACACTTGTTCAGAAGTTCCTCTCCACAGTTCTTTCAGTCTGGTCTTTTAAGTCACACAAAGTTAAAATTAAATGCAGGATTTGTTACAAAAGCATTTTGAATGGGAAATCAGGGCTTGAATCATTGGGGACATTTGTTCCTTTCACTAAAGAAATTTCTGGCAGCCTCTGTCAGGCCACTAGATGCTGCGGTAGCCCTTCTGGCATCACTGCACCCGGTGGTACTGCAATGTTTAGGATTGGGCTACTTGAGAATGTCCGAAGGGAGGCTCCCCTTAGGAACTGAGATGCTTAGGAACAACAGGGTGCCATCTTCTGCAAACCCCTTCCCCCAAACATTTAATGAATTTTCAGGACAAACATAAAAGTTCTTTCATATTTCTGTCAGACAAACTTCAGCCTGTGTACATTTGTAACATACATGTGGGCAAATCAGAATTTAATAAAAGCTATAAAAATAGACATACGGGTGGACCAGTCATGCCAACTTCTCCTATCTCTCCCTTCTGTCCAATTAATCCAGGGCTTCCATGGTCTCCTTTCGTTCCTTTAGGACCCTGCAGGATAAGAAAAAGAAAAAAAATTCCATTAAGATTATCTGTCATTGCTCCAAACTTCTTTCCTTTCCAAAAATATATCATTAATGCATAGAATCGGCAGGGGATCCAAAAGTTTGTACTGTTTTGTTTTCTTGTAATACTGGTGATACTTGTAATACTGTTTTCTTGTAATACTGGTGATAATTCCATGTTGACATTGAATGAAGTGGCCAACCTTCTAATTTTTGCCGTCAGCTTCTGTGCTAAACTCCTATCTGGGTTTATAGAGCCAACCAAATATTACTTTAAATGTGTAGCTTGCCCTTATGTGGTTCTTTCAAAATAGCAGCCATGTGGGTCAACAGCAGCTTCCTCCAGTGGCTTGGTGTGACAGGATATATGGTGTGACAGGAGATGATTTTCAATGGGACCACAACAGGGGGCAAAGGGATGAGACTCCTTACATACTAGGGAATTGATCCAGATTGATCTCCCTGCTGCTGCTATTTTAAAAGAAAAACAGACATGCAAGGGCAAACTGCATATAAAGTAACACATTATTTTAGGAAGCTGAAAAGGTATACTGGTGGTTGGCAAGGTGAACTGTTGCAGACAAAAGATCCACAAATTCAGAGGGGTAGACATGGCAGCGTGTAATAGCAAAATGTCTTGTGGGATCTGAAAGAACTACTCTATTTGGCATGAGGCATCATACAATAGGTTGCTATTTTTCTATACATATTCAGGCACATATATATATTAGGACTCTTAACAAACATTTGGCATTCCAGAATATTTTGTCTTATCTTTAGATTTCTAAACAAAGTCCCTTGAATTTATTTAGTTGTTTAATTTGTATAATTTAATTCTTTGTGAATTTGTTCTTGTTGTTTAAATGTTTGAGGTGTCTACAATTTGTGAACTTTGCAAAGTGAGAGATGAAGTCATATCAGAAGATTAGTATAAGCCAGGTTTAAAAGATACAAAATTATTATTATATATTTCTAATTGTAATTGTATATTTCTACCAGATATATATGTACATACATACATGTCCTGAATGTAATGGGTAATAATATATTAAGACTACACATGACAGACAAAAAGAGGAGAAATATTTATAAAGTATACCCATATTTGGCTTTGAAGATTGCATACATGAAACACTATAATCCCTTGTGTGTCAGACCCTGTCAATTTCAGCCACATAGTTAACATGTTTTAATTGATTTATTATTTTTATATGCCATTTTTCCTTTCCCACAGAGAGCTGCCCAAGGTAGTTTACAATAACTTAAATCATAACAACATAATCAACAACAAAAACCAAATTAAATAACAAAATAATTAAAACGCTATATCTACCTTCTCTCCATCAATTCCTGGTGGACCAGGTAATCCAAGCTCCCCCTAAAGGAAGAATAAGAAGGGTCAATCAGAATGAGTAAACTCAACATCAACCCAATAAAAATCAAATCCACAAAACAAGTGCTCTTCTTAGGAAAATTATGTAGTAATTATCAGTATTTTAAAGCACATGAACAGCCTGATAAATCAGTAAAGTGATAGATTTATTTAGTCAGAGCTAAAATAAAGCCATAGGAGGAGTACATGCTCTTCTGAGCCAGCACAAGTGAGATATTTTAATATTCCAAGCATTCACTCCCATCTGAAAATAAGTTTTTACTACCCAATCGCTTCTTTTGACTGATAAGTAAAAAAAAACAGTTTTTGAGCTGTTAAAGAGTAAGATAATAACATTTTATATTTATTCAAACCATTTAACATATTTTTATTTGTATTTATTCAAAAATATTTTATCCCACCTTTCACTCCCAAAAGAGAGGTGCTCAAAGTGACTTGGAAAAAAACATTGAAATGATAAAACCATTCTGAAATTTATCAGCACAAACAAGAAGGTAACAACAGACCCCATAAAACCACAGCCACACTCAAAAGGGATAGCTAAGTTTCAAGACTCAAAGGCTTGGCATATGATAAAAACAAAAAGAAAGCAGTACACGTGCCAAACTATTTTCTCATGACAGAGAATTTCACAATGGGTACCAAAAAATAAAAGTTTCTCTCTCATGTTTTGGTCAGACAAAGCTCTGATGGTGTCAGGACATGTAAGAGTCTCCTCAAATGACCTCAAGGGTCAGGCAGTCATACATGGGGGAATGTGTTCTTTAATGTACTTTGGCCTTTTAGCCATTAAGCATAAAAAGATAAAATAATCTTGAATTGCATTTGGAAATGAACTTAGTCAATGCAGTTGGTATGGCCTGGCATTATCCAATGCAAATGACTGGTGCCAGTCAAAACACATGAAGCAGTATTCAGTACCAACTGAAGTTTTGAGATGGTCTTCAAAGGCAGCCCCACATACAGTGCATTACGGTAATCCAGCCTTGATGTAACCAATTCACCAATCACCATAACCAGACCTGAATGATTCATGAAACATTTGAGCAATTTCATCTGAGCCCTGAGATGTGATGCAAGCTAACAAAGTGGGAACAAAATTGGTGTAATATGTCCCATGGACTCACTCACACCAATGGTTTGGCAGTCCAATTTTTTACCTTTGAAGCTTCCAAGAAGCCTTTGAAACAGCCTCACATAATTACAGTGATCCACTATTTTTGTTTCTTGCTGCTCACTAGACCTAGGACCTTCCAACCACCACTGGGATAGTCACAGTTCTTTAAGATGACAAGAGATTAACAAAACTATTGCATATGAAGGAACAGCAAACGTAGTGGCACTGTATTCTGTAAATACATATATTTTGTGAAAGGGAAGTCAAGGCCAACCTTTGGTCCTGGAGCTCCTGGAGGGCCAGGTGGCCCTTGTGGACCTGGTGGGCCCTGGAACAAAGGACAAAAGCTATCTATTAATTGCTGTTTAAAAGAAAAAAAACATTTTGAATCAATCATGTATTTATTATTTTCTGAAGATCACTAAATAATAAACAGAGGATAAAAAGAAATAAGCACTTTGTTGTCACATAGAAACTAATTAGCAGCAAATAACAAATCTTGTTCATGTTTTCAAGCTATACCGTAATTGAGCCCATTTGTCATACTGGGAAAAATGTCTTAGAAGGGGGCCAGATGAACAGCTTCCAGGGGTTGCATTTGATCCACAGGACTTATGTTTGATACCCCTGCTATGTATTTGCCTATCACTGGTTCTTACTTACTTTTGAGTAAACATCCATAGGATTGCATTGTGAAAAGTATCTCACATATAAAACTTCAGAAAATCATGTAATGCTTTATTAATTCTGTGTCACGCTTGTTAACAAAGTCTTTTTGTTCCACAATAATGATAAAAAACTCCAACTTCATGGAAGCGTTCTTGTCTCTCTTTCCTACCCTATTAGCCAAAATTAATCCCATGGAAATTTCCAAACTAGCTATTTCTGGGAGTTTGGTCATCACCATCATATGACCAATTGGAAAGGATATTTTACCACCAAGTACTGGCAATGTACATTAAGGTGCAGGGTAAAATGTACATCAGTATAGGCTCAATATGATAGGCAAGAAGAGACAATGATTCTGATCTTTTCAAAGGAAAACATTCTTCAGTTGAAAGACATACATGCAAAATATGATAACTCCTGACACAACATGCACGGAAAACTCAATCCACCAATTCAATATCACCTTAAACTTAAAATGTTAATTTCAATATACTATACCTGCAAGAATCAAAGGAAAGTATTAGCAATTTAAAAAACTACTTGTAAAAAAAATCACATACACATATTACAATGTAATGATATGCTGCTTTATAAGAAGCAAAACGAATTTGAAAATGTTCTATGTCCCAGAGGGCTCTCCATTTTAAAAAGTTACAAGACACCAAAAAATAACTGTTGCATTGGATGCTATGCTGTGATGAAAAGGAACAATTGATCTTCCCCTGGTTAAATATACGTATAAGAACCACCACTTAAAAGTGACTTTTTATTCCAGTTTGCAGGGTTGGTTTTTTTTTTAACTCAAAAGGTAAACAGTCTAAATACCCCTTGATGGGAGAAGAAGAAAGAGTAACCATAACCCTTTATCAGTGAGATGTGCTATCAAATTTCAAAACTACCTCTACAGTTGGGAAATCAAAACAAAGTCAAAAACAAACACACAAACAAAACAAACACACAGGGTTAAATTCTAAGATTTGGTGGAGTGGCATGTTGTCATTGGAATCTCCTTTCATGCACCCAAGCAGTGAGCAGAAGGGATCTTCAATCTGTATTTTGAAAGTCTAGTGCGCCAGTCATAATTTGAACTATATGAGGCAAACAATTCCTAAAAATGTTATTTGCAAAGGACAGATATAGGAGAACTGTTGTCAAGGAACTGTTACAGAAAGTCCTCATCTTACAGATGTTCAAGTTACAAACATCTGACTCATGACTCGGTTATGCGCTTTGGTAGGCACAGCTAAGAAAACAACTGTATAACAATGTATAACAACTGTATAACAATGGAAGTGGCTTGGAGGTAACCCAACCAGCACAATAACTTTGATTATAGCGACCACTTGCTTTGGGAACAGAGGACAATTAAAACTGAGTAACAATGAAAATCTGGGATTACTGGGGGGAAAAGGGAGGGAGAAGATGAAGAAAGCAGTCAGTGTGGCTAAGGATTATTGGGAATAGGGACTGCTGAGATATTATGAGATGAAGGAAGAATTAATGCTGTAAGAGAAAAAGCTGGCCCTATATGGAGGCAACTCCAACAAAAGAACATGAGTTCTTCATGACAGCATGAAGCAGAGTTGTGAGGAGGGAGGAGGGCTGTGGGATGGGATGGATCCAATGGCAATGGTACTTGCCAGATCTTATCCTCCAGTTCAATGATCTCTTCCAGTTTTCTCTGCCTTCTGAACAGCTATTGAATAGTTTACACATGCAAACATTTGACATGAAGAACATAAAATGTAGGTAGATCTAACTGTAAAAATAAAACCATTCTGTAAATCTGATTTTTGTCTGTAAACTGCTTTGTCAATTTTTTGTTGAAAGGTGGTTTATCAATAATTCTTAATAATAATAAATAGTAAGCAATGAGTGCTCATGTAAGGAATTCTAGGCTAATTCTAAGAGTCCCTACAGTGGTAGTTCAATAGCCTTTGTCTTCCCATAAGAGAAAAATCAAATCATCAAAAAAGACACTTCTTGGTATTTTTGCCATTCCGGTGTGAAAACAACAAGCACAATCCAGGCAGAGCAAAGCAAGTTTAAATGCAATTGATTCAGATGTGATCAACTAATGGTCCAAGGATTTTTCAAAATGTTTGTGTCAATACTTGAGAAACCAAATGACTGCAAAATAAAACTAACAACGCATGGCAGGTCTCAGTCATGCTGCAAACGATCACAGTTCATGGATTATCAGGCCTTTTGTTAATAAAAACCAAACATTTGGCAGAAACTTTCTGATGATCTGGATTCAGAAATCCAAAGCATAAATGCTACAATGCTGGGCCATTCCAAAAAAACCAACACAAGTAGGCATCTGGCACAAAGTAATTACCGCCAATTTGAGTTTCCCTGAAGCCTGTTATAAAACAATCAGGATGGTTTTCAGATACATCTGGAATTAAATATTTATGTAGCTCAAATATTTTGAAATTAGTGAAAATGGATGCTTTGAGGCTTGAACCCAATCGGAAAAAGACACCATCTACAAAATTTTGTTTGCAGGGAATACTGTTGAAGTACTATTTCTAATATAAAAACAGAAAACAAAACTTCTGTCCAGAGCCAACCCATTCATAAGGCCACAACTGAAGTACAGAGATGCCTCACTTAAAGAGTTTAATTCGTTCCGGAGGCATGCTTTTTAAGTGAAATGATCTTTAAGTGAAGCGGATTTTCCCTTAGGAAACAATGGAAACTCAGACGATTGGTTCCACAGCCCCCCAAATATTCATATAAAAATATTAACTGTATGTTAAAATGATGACAAAACACAGGAATTGAATTCAAAACACTATAATATATAATACAGACCACAATTACTGTAATAAAACACTGTAATATTCTGTACAGTAAAACAGAAAAGAAAAACCTTTCTGGCCAAGGATGACTAATTTTCACTAAAAGAGTCACTGGTGTCTTTTGGAGCATCTTTAACAAGGAACCTCTCTGAGTGTGAGATCTATCTATGCAAACTAGACAGGCAGCCTGCAACTGCAGAGGGGCCAGATCCTATGCTGTCTACTCAGAATCAAGCCCCATTAAATCCACTGGGGCTTACTCATAGGAAAGTGTGTAGGATGCAGCCTGACTCTTTCCAAGTTTGCATGAAGTGCAACAGCAGAAGGGCACAGAAGGTTTCCTCAGAATCAAGCCGCATTGAATCCACCGGGGCTTACTCACAGGAAAGGAAAAGTGAAGGTAAGGTGGTGGGGGGCAGAGGGGTTGTTGTAGTGGAGTCTAAGCAGGAGGGGAAGTGGAGTCTTCCTTGGGGGAAGGGGTTTGTTTGGGGGGAGGGCTCCAGAGGGTGTACAGGAGTTTTCCCTCCTCCCTGATGGAGGCTGTAGAGGCTGGGCTGGTCACATGTTTGCTGGCTGTAGGAAGCAGCCATGTTTCTTCCTCCAATTGAAGAGACTCCTCTGCTCCCTCTGCTGGCATCCTCATGTACTGCAGGCAGGGGGAGGAAGTCCCACCTCAATGCCTCAGCCCAGCTAATGCAGGGAGGAGGAGGGGGAGCCCAGCCAATGGGCACTCGTTATGTGAATCAAGCTCGTTATGAGAAGCAGAATGCTCCCACAAATTTTTACTCGTCATGTGGAACACTCGCTATTTGAGGCACTCGTTAAGCGAGGTACCACTATCGTTGTTTCAGGCAGCAGACTGGCATAGGCAGTGCTTATGGGGGCAGTGCACATGGGGGATGTTGTATTGGGGATGATGAGCATGGGGGATGATGCGCATGGTGAGATGATGCGCATGATGCACATGGTGGGACAATGCGCATGGGGCGATGGTGCACATGGGAGATGGTGTGGATGGAAGTGTTGCATGTGCAGGGTGTTGTATATGGTGCACATGGGGGACGGTGTGCATGGAGGATGTTGTATGTGAGTATTGCGCATGGGGGATGATGCACATGATATGCATGGGGATGATGTGCATGGGGGATGTTGCATATGGTGTGCATAGGGGACATTGCGCATGGGTGGCGGTGTACATGCAGAGAGAGGGATATTGCAGAGACTTGCAGAGAGAGGGATATTGTATGGGGATATTGCACATGGGGGGATGATACACATGGAGGGTGTTGCACATGAGGGATATTGTGCATGGGGGTGTTGTATGGGGGTATTGTGCATGGGGGGATGATGTGTACGGGGTGTTGCATATGGTGCGCATGGGGGGACAATGCCAAGGGTATGGAGGGTCATGGAGGGTCAATGCACATGAGGGGGGTTGATGTACAGTGGGGGAATGGCGTGTGGGGGGGAATTTTATTCCCAGAACATAGGTACATTTTCACTAGTATAAATAAATATATTTATCAGTTTCTTGAAGTGATCTTCTAGATCAGGGGTGCCAAAACCCCTCCATCTGGCCCACAGGCAAACCCTAAACTCCAGTGGTACTCAAAGTGGGTCAGGGGGGTTGCAAAAGGGTGGGATCCACCATCTTGGAATCTGGCACTGGGCTCTCCTGGGAGTAAGTCTAATTGAACACAATGAGACTTCCAAGTAGAGAGAGAGAGAGAAGGGAGAGAGAGAGAGACTTGTAGAATTGAAAGACTTGCAGAATTCTAAGTTAAGTTTGAACCTGGCTGATCAACCTCAGCAAGCAGTGCAACTATCATATAATATCATTAAAGTTACCTTAAGAGCTTCCAAGATCCTACCATCATAGTCAATTACCACAGTATCACCCTGTTCTCCTTTTGAACCTGGAGGACCCTGAAAAATAAAAAAGATCATTGAAACCGTTATAGTAATATGCACAATATACTGCTTTTCATATAGTTTAATTAGAATCAAACAATTTTAGCTCACCGCTTAAAATACTTTGGCTGCAATCCTAAAGATATTTCCTGGGAGTAATACCCATTGAAAACAATGGTGTTTACTTTTGAATAGACATGGTTAGGATTATGCTCTTCATTTGATTACTACTCTAGAGGAAAGTCATATACTATATCACTTACACAGCACAATCCTAAACCCCGGCTGGGCCGACACAAGTCCAGGCACAAATCCTGTGCTAGCCTGTGGGTGTTGCAACTTCAGGGTGCTAGCCTGTGGGTGTTGCAACATGTGCCAATCTCCCCACTCCACTGCAGGAACAGGGGATGGTTGAGTTGCACTGTCCTAAATTTCTTAAGATTGTGCCCATACTGACATAATCTTTTGGAGTTAGTGGAACTATAGCAGATATATAATCCTTGAGCTGTTTGAGTAGTAGGAGTTTTAATGTGTAATAATGTGAAAGGGTTCAGCATGAAGGCAGAGATCAGTCACACAAACTGGAATCTGTCATTGAAGATCTTCGGTAACCCATAAAACAACTAATACTACCATTCATTCTGAATTATATGTCCTCAATCAAATGTGAAAGACCAAAATTTTCATGATATATTTTTCAACCCCAAAATATTAAGACAGAAAATGTTCAGTTATTTTTCTATAGTTGAATCTAGCTCTATACTGCATAAATATAATAGTGTGCATATTTCTCTCAGCTCCATCCACACAAGATAAAATGTAGGTTTATAAATCGCAGGGGGAAGGACGAAAATCCAGACCTTTGGCCCCATGTGTCCATCAGCTCCTCTTTCACCAGGTTCACCCTGAAAAGAAACAATTTTTGTTATTGTAAAATAGTGAGGAGCAAAACATAAGGAATAGTAAATAAAAGACTGAAAGATCCTTCAGGCACTGGAACTCCTTAGAATGTAACATTACACACACAACACAGCTGTAATACCAAGCAATTTTTAAAGGATTATGAAATCAACCTGGCAAACAGTAAAAGAAGACAATCTGACAATCAGACACTTAAGTGTTACAAATCAAGATTGCCATCACATTTTGAGAGTAGCTTATGGCATTCTGAAGCAGCACTTTAATTTTCATGCACAACAGGAGCCATAACTCAACCCAGTATAATCTGTTCAAGGCAGATTTTACCAAATCACAAAAATACAAAACAGGAACAGCAGATGGGTGACGCTGGTTTTGTATAAACAAAGCAAATGCATTTTCTTCAATTCTCTTACTTCTAGGTTTAGGGCCATAAAAATTATGGAATCAAGTATTCTAATACTGATATGCATCTTGGAATAAAGATAAAGATGAACATAATTGTGCACACATAAACACACATAGTTGTGGTGCCTTATGTATCAGTGACCATAAAGCTGATTCAAGCAGCCAGTCTTGCTTGATATGGCATTAAATCCTCCTCCAGCTGTACAAGTTAACAATGCATCATTCAACTAGTTGCCTAAAATGGGAAGAATATTGTCAGTGCTGTGTTCATTTATCAGCTCACTTGTGATGCTGGGTTCACAGAGCTTTTGAAGAATATACTGTTGAATCTTCTTAATTGTCTTTTTTTACCCTTTGCAGATGTGTAACAGATAAGAAGACCGGCTAATCCTAAAGTCAAAAGTAGGTCTCAGTGTTTTATAAATACTGTAGAGTAGCAAAGTGGTACAGTAGTACAGTGGTGGAATGGCATGTATTGGTGGGGGTGGAGGGAGAGAGAGAGATCCTGACAACGCAGCCGCAATCACAGCACAGCTGGGAACAAGAACTTCTAATAAACATGGGGGAGAAGTGTGTGCTGGATTCCAGGAGGGTTGCAACTCCACTTGTGGGCATCCCTGCTGAGCCACATAGCTTAGATCCCCAATCAGAACCCACTTCTGGTCTTCTGTAAAAACTGGATGTGGGCTCTAACTATGCATGGGTTTGAGCCTTTTCGACCGTCCTGGAGGCCAGTGCAACCCTCCCACATACATTTTAAAAACCCTTGATCCCAGTGCTGCCATGATCACTGTAGCACTGTTAGGGCACCCATTTCTGAGCCATCCCCCATTAAGGAGAATGACCCTCTTTTAGTTCCTCTTGTGGGTTGAAATCCACTAGTTTTAGAGAACCACTGCTGTAAATGTGTAGAGCTATGCTGAATTGATGATAGGGGATGAAAAAGGATTAGCACTACTTCATTTATAGATACTGTACTTTGGGATGTGATATAAAATAGAATATCTTTGGGGGAGGATGAAATTTTAGTAACAAACTCTTATATTATGATTTGTACTTGGACGTTCTCAGCACAATTAATATGTTGACCCAAAAGTGATTGGTACCAGATTTGAAAACTCATAACTTGATAAAAAATAATTTAATATCTTTGTTTTCCTTGTAGTGCTATTACTTTAAAGTTGCTCATAATCATGCCCCTAAGAATATTTATATAATCTTATATTTAATCTTTAAAGGGTAGCTTTCACAAAGCTTCATTTCTAAACAATGTTTGGAAAGCTTTTCTAGATGGCAGATTCTCAAGAAACACAAAATAATACCAACAACAACACAAACCCACCCATCCTTGAGAAACATGTGTATATGTTATCGTAAAAACCAAAATCTGTCACTACATGTTCCAACTACTAAACAGGCATAAGTCCCAAGTGCCTTCAGAAATTCACATTTTAATGTCAGAACATAAAGCTTTGGAGTGATTTTGGAGATTGTGGTTTTAATTAGTCAGAATGCCAGGCTGTCTTGACACAGCATTTTTCTGGTCCTTCCTAGTTAGAATGAAAATCTCCAATGATGTACCACAGCAGTGATTTTTCAACCAGTATGCCACGAGTTTAGAGAGGTTCATTTTTAGGAGAGCAACTGGGGGATTTGAGCCCCTATCAGCAGCATGGTGTGCCTTGTCAACAGTAAAAAACTGATAGTGTGCCTTGACAAACGTAGCACTTTGTCAGTTTCTATTTATTTAGCATATGGCAAATACAGGTGTAGCCTAATTATATGCAATTTATATGTGATTTTGTCTCAGAGTGAATGAGGTTGGATCTTTAAATTGAAAGATTAGCTTCTCTAGTCCAGTTAATGGCTTAAAGGCAGCTGTTTACCAAGGCAGTGGCAGGTAATTAATCTTGTCTTAAAACTTCATGAACTTTTGTTTCTGTTCCGGCCTAGGAGGCAGAGACCCGACCTTCCCTCAAGTGATAAATCACTTGTGAATTGCTCTGAGCTGACACTGCTTGCAAATTGCAGGAGCTCAGCTCCCTGCAGGGCAGTCAGCAGCACTTGAAACAGTGCTGCTTCATTATCTTTATTCATTGCCTGCCTTGTTCATGGTAACTAATTGCCTTTGTATAATATGAAAACAGTTAATCATGCAGGTTTTTGGAACCAAATGTCGTGAATGGGAAGGTTCAACCTGTACATGGACATATGGTAAATCAGATCCATTCTGGTCCACCAAGCCATTCAAGGACAGAGTGGTCTATATTGAAAAATTATCAGACACTGGGTCTGATATAGGCTCTTAATGGACACTCTGACACAATGTGATGAACAATTTGTTGAGGAGCACCAGTCACACTGAGGGGTAGATATAAGACCCTACTTGAACAGTGAATCCTGGCAGACACCACGTTGGGTATCCTGTTCAGAGCTTGACCATTGCTGGTCAAGAAATGCAGAATAATGATATATTATTTTACTGCCATTGTACAATGACCATGAACCATGAGTATAGTATCCATGTTTACTGTACTGTGTTTTCAGATTTTGCTAAACTTTGCTTCCATTTATCAAACCAAGATAAATATTTCACTGAACATTTTATTTGCTTCGTAAATAATTGGACACAAATGTGCTCAGTTAATGCTATTTCCTATATTGGTAATAGTGTTATTGAACTACAACATCTTAAAATCCAAATGGTATCAACCTTTTGCTCTTTATTAATATTATACTCACATAGTTCCACATTTTAATATCTATTCATATTCAGAAATGTTACATTATAATTTTTATAGTATATAGTGATAATCTGAGATTATAAATCCCATACTTGAAAATTCCAACTGAGAACTTGCAAAGCAAAGATACATTCTTTTCCTACACTTAAGCATCTGCCTAAAGTTGCACATATACGATGGGGACCAAATGGTACACATGTGGGCCAGGTAGGAATGGATTAATTTTCTGACTCTTGCCAATTCCTCTCCCCCCAATATCATTAAGGTGCAATCCTAACCAACTTTCCCACACTGGCATAGCTGTTCCAGTAGAGTATGTGCTGTGACCTCAATTTGGAGAGCATTCATGGAGGCCTCCTCAAGGTAAGGCAATGTTTGCTCCTTTACTTTAGAGCTGTATTGTTCTTTCGCTGGAGATGGAAATTTGGTCAGAATCACGCCCTAACAATAACAGTCTATAAGGATATCCATAAGTGGAGGACAAAGCATTCAAAGAGCCAATTTTGGACATGTGAATTGAATGTACAACACTAGAAGCAAGAGTTCAGAAATCCCAGCTAACAGATCAACAGATAAGAACAATTTTGATAACCAACAGACAACTCCAGCCAAAGCTCATTCCTCTGCCACCTTGCTTTTCCAATTCTAAATGCACACAGCTCTGAAAACAACACAAGGTGCCTTCCACTTCAGTACTTGCCAACACACTGAGAAAATGGAGAGCTGCCTTGTCCATTCAAGATGACATGGTATTTCACATAAACATGGGCCTTGCCTTTTCCCATCAAGCATGCAAAGACCTTGTTCTCCTCACCTACTGTTTTGTTGCAAGGGAAAATACATCTCTGGAAACCCATGGGAAACAGAAAATGTGACTTGGGAGAAGAAGATACGGTATGTATAGGCTTATCCTGTTGGCAAATCTATCAGGATTGGGACACTAGCATGAGGAAAGGGTGCATGACTTCCCACTTGCCTCATAGTCCTGAAAACCATCCTGCAATTTTGACTGAATCCATTGACTGGATCCACACAAACATAAGCTCTAACATGCTTTTAGCATAAAATGTGGGTTGACCTGATATGGGTTGACCTCAATAGCTGAGAAGGCTGCCACTATAAGAGAAAATTAGCAACTTCTTGGTCCATATGTAGAAGTATTTCCCATGTGTGCATGGATTGCCGTGCTTCCTGATCTTGCCATCCTCTGTCATGCATCACTTACCTTTGGCCCTGGTTGCCCTCTCTCCACCACTGGGCATGTGCTTTCTTGTTCTCCCTGCAGTGTTTGAAAGAGGCATGAGGGCAAATTCTCAGTTTCCAACCAGGATCTTCACTTACTTTACTAACTGGTTCCATGCTCTGCTTACCTGTGGCCCTGGTAACCCATCTCTGCCTTTCTCTCCCTTTGGACCAGGGCTTCCTGGTTCTCCCTGCAGCATTGGAAAGAGGTATGAGGTGGGTTTCTCAGTTCCTAACCAGGACCTTCACTCACCTTACTAAGTAGTTCCATGTGCTGCTTACCTTTGGCCCTGGTGACCCATCTCTGCCTCTGTCCCCCACTGGACCAGGACTTCCTGGCTCTCCCTGCACCATTGGAAAGACGTATGAGGGGATACTCTCCATTTCTAAGCAAAACATCCACATGTCTCCCTGATCTGTTCCAAGTGCTGCTTACCTTGGGCCCTGGTGACCCATCTCTGCCTCGCTCTCCCATCAGACCTGGACTTCCCTGTTCTCCCTGCAAGAGGTGTAAGATGAAACACTCAGTGCAATCCTGAGATTGCTCTGGGCTGGCACAATTCCCTTGCGCTGGCCCAGGAGGATAACAACATGCTGTAAAGCACTGGCATGTGGAGGTGTGAGGTTGGATCCAGTCCCACATTGGCTTGATGAGAGACCTCAGTGCTGGTTAATGTGGAAGTCTGAAGGGAGCAGAAAAGAGGACAGAGAAGAGGTGGGAAAGAGGTATTATAGGGCAGGAGGACAGCAGGTGGAGGGCAGTCCTGAGAGTGAGAGGCAGGGCTCAGTCCTCATGCAGCCTTGGTCACCAGGCAGCCACCGCCAGATCTAAACCATCCCCAGAAGAGTAGACCCATCAGGCTGTACTTGGCTTACCCCAGGAATGGGAATTTTACCCTTCCTCACACTAGCACAGCAGCAGCTCCAACCTTGTGCCAGATACAACACAGACAAGCCAGCAAGTGAAGACTGCACTGCCTGTTTCTAAGCAGGTCACTCACTGGTCTTATCTGTTCCATATGCAGCTTACCTTTGGCCCTGGTAGACCATCTACACGACTTTCTCCCATTGGGCCAGAGCTACCCTTTTCTCCCTGAAGTGGTTGAAAGAAGAGTAAGAGCAATGTTTCGCTTCTAAGCAAGGCATGCACAGAATCACTAATCTGTTCCATGCACTGTTTACCTTTGGCCCTGGTAACCCATCTGCACCTCTCTTCCCCTCTGGGCCAGTGCTTCCTTGTTCCCCCTGCAATAATTGAAAGAGGTCCAAGGAAAAAATATCTCAGTTCCTCATCAAGGCATTCACAATCTTACTCATATGCTCATGTGCTGTTTACCTTTGGCCCTGGTAGACCATGTATGCCTCTCTCTCCTGTCTTTCCTTGCTTTCCCTGGAATAGGTGAAGAAAGTGCAAGTGAATAGGTGAAGGAAGGAATAGGTGAATAGGTGAAGGAATAGGTGAAGGAAGTGCAAGTCTCAGTTTATAAGCTAGATGTTCTCTAGTCTTTCTGTCCTGTTTTATGAACTACTTACCTTTGGCCCTTGTGGCCCCTCTATGCCTCTCACTCCCACTAGGCCAGGGCTTCCTTGTTCTCCCTGCAGCATTGGAAAGAGGTGTAGGGAATGATTTCAGTTTCTAAGTAGGGTGTTTGCTAGTCTTACTGTCCTATTCCATGTGCTGCTTACCTTTGGCCCTGGGAGTCCATCTATGCCTCTCTCTCCCACTGAGCCAGTCTTTCCTTGTTTTCCCTGCAGACATTGAAAGAGATGCAATGGGATGCAAATGCATCTTCATTTGTAAGCAGCGCTTGCACTTGTCTCACATATCTGTCTCATGCGCTGCTTACCTTTGGCCCTGGTAGCCCATCTATGCCTCTCACACCTACTGGACCAGGGCTTCCAGGTTCTCCCTGCAGAGGTTGAAAGAGGTGCAAAATGCTCAGTTTCTAAGCAGGGTATTCAGCATTCCTATTATCTATTTCATGCACTGCTTACCTTTGGCCCTGGTAGCCCATCCATGCCTCTCTCACCCACTGGGCCAGGGCTTCCTGGTT
This sequence comes from Cryptoblepharus egeriae, assembly GCA_030015325.1. Classification (NCBI taxonomy): domain Eukaryota; kingdom Metazoa; phylum Chordata; class Lepidosauria; order Squamata; family Scincidae; genus Cryptoblepharus; species Cryptoblepharus egeriae. The sequence continues at coordinate 66,553,035 of JAREYC010000002.1, read as the reverse complement.
CTCCCTGCAGGGATTGAAAGAGGTGCAAGGAAAAAGACTCAGTTTCTAAACAGGCATTCATCAGCCTTATGACATGTTTCATGCACTGCTTACCTTTGTCCCTGGAAGCCCATCTATGCCTCTCTCCCCCAGTGGGGCTGGGCTTCCTGGTTCTCCCTGCAAAAGTTGAAAGATTGCAGGGGAAAAGGCTCAGTATCTAGGCATGGCATCCAGCAGTCTTACTACCTGTTTCATGGACTACTTACCTTTGGCCCTGATAGTCCACCTACGCCTCTCTGCCCTGTTGGACCAGGGCCTCCTGGTTCCCCCTGAAAAAGTTAAAAGATGTGGAAGAGGAAACTCAGTTTTTATATAAGGATTATCAGAACCCTCTGCCTTTATACCACCTTTGTTCTTCCATTTTGATATCTTTTGGATTCTCTTCCACTTATCTTTGGAATTTTGGACTGCCAGTATGGATTGTGTGCCAGTGCACTCACACCATCATAAAGAAACCAAAACCTTAAACCTGAGGTTCTTAAACTGGGGCACTGCAATGCCCCAGCAGCCTAGTCTCTGCTCTGTTAAGGGACATGGTGATGGCAACGGAGACAACACAATCATGCTGCCAGAAGGGAAAAAGGTTTTGGTTCTCTTACTTTTTGTGGGTTGTCCCAGCCATCTGGGAGCATGTGGGAGCCATCTATGGACTGCTTTCCAATATTCCCTGTGCCTCAGAACAGTGAAGAAAATGCTATTGCAGCCCACTTGTGGTTTTGTTATTAGCTAGAGTTGGGTTGTGGTACCATTTTTTTAGTGTTCTGAGATGTGGGGAGGACTGTAGCAGAGTCTTCAGGCTACCTGCATCCCCTATGGTTGGCACAATCCACAATAAGTAAGATAAACCCTTTTCCCCAACAGCGGTACAATTGTGGTGATAGTGTCGCCACTCCTTCTCTCCCCCTTATAGATGTACAAGGTCTCGAACTCTTCCTGTGAGTTGGAAACTTTATATATATATGGGGAGAGTGTTCCTTCTATGACATCAATAGCCACCAAGAACCGATGTTGAGAAAGGGGCTGAAAAGAGGCACAACGTGTTTTTGTCCTATACTTAACTTGGAAGACTGACCAACATCCAGCCAATTTGGGGCTCAGTGCCTCGTGCACTGGGGGGGGGGTGTTGTTCAGGGGAAGGGGGTTTTGCATCAGGAGTGATACACATGGGGGATGATGCACATGAGGGGGTTTTGCACATGGGGAGGTGATGAGCATGGGGAGTGTTGCGCATGGGCAGTATTGCTTATGAGGAGGTGTTGTGCATGGGGGCTGATGCACATGGGGGGACGATGTGCAGTAGGTGGATGGTGTATGGGGGGAATTTTACTCCTGCAACGCTGGAACATTTTTGCTAGTCTTAAATAAAAGAATGTTTGAAGTTTTCATTAAGTTTTTGGGAGAATCAAAAATATACATGAATGAATCAGAATAAAGACTGTTTAATTCAGAATAAATTTTCGTTTGGATTTGGGTTACTGCTGTTATGGAAAAAATATTTTATGTTATAAAGAGATAAATTGTACCTTGTCAAATACATTTCTGCAAAGAGAAAGAGTATCTTTATTCTTTGACTTCTGGAAACCATATGCTTGATAACACAGATTGAGATATCAGCAGGAGGATGTACAAATGTTACTTTTGGTGTGAAATTATTTAAAAAGTGGGGAAAATATATGAAACAAATAAAAACATGGAATTTTAGTGTTTGAAACATGGCATTTTGAGAACACTATCTTCATGTTCTTCTAATGATGATAAATAAAATTAAAAAAAGCAGGTCTCCATCAGTCTTGAAAGACTATGATATTGTGCTCGGCGCTGCATACGCTGCATGCGAAGCACGAAAGCCTGGGTTGGATTTTTTATGGAGGATAGGCTGTTACCCAAGCAGCAAATCCCCCCTCTCCACGCCACTGAATTAGTCCAATGGAAAGGCAGAGCCAATACGATTGGATCCAGCTGGCATCGCAGAGCTGGGTTAAGGACAGGAGCTCACCCTGTCTTGTGGGGCCGACCTGGGTCCTGGCCTGCTGGTTAACAGGCACAGCGTCTTAACTGTTTGCGCCACCCACAGCCCTGGTGATAAATAAATATTTAAAAATAAATATTATGATATTTATCATATTTGTGGGTGGTGTAAGTGGTTAAGACACTGTGCCTGTTAACCAGCAGGCTAGGGTTCGAGATCTGGATCGGCCCCACAAGACAGGGTGAGCTCCTATCCTTAGACCAGCTCAGCGACGCCAGCTGGATCCAATTATATTTGCTCTGCCTTTCCATTGGACTAATTCAGTGGAGTAGAGAGGGTGGATTTGCTGCTTGGGTAACAGCCTATCCTCCATAACAATCTAACCCAGGCTTTCGTGTTTCGCATGCAGCGTATGCAGTGCTGAGCACAATACCATAGTCTCTCAAGACTTGCGGAGGCCTGCTTATGTGATAACGAAGTGTACTCTATGGAAATGTAAAATGTATTCTATTATTGGTCAGTTTTTTTCTGGTAAGCCTATCCAGTTAAGTGGAAACTCTAATTGTGGGGAGGAATCCAGTAAAAATTGTAAGCATCCCAATTTCTAAGAAGATCATTTACTAGTTATATAGTCTGTTTTATGAGCTGTTTAATGTTGGTCCTGATGACTAATTTATACCCACTCCCTATCAGAAGAGTGTTTCCTTATTTTTTCAGCAGCATTTAAAAGAGGTGCAAAACTCTATGATAAAAACAGTATATTCAGCAATTTCTTTATCTTTTTCTAGGATCTGCTTACCTTTTGCCCTGGTAGCCCATCTATGCCTTTTTCTCCCTTCAGGCCAGGGCTTCCTTGCTCTCCCTGAAGTGGTTGAAATAAGCAAAAGGGAAGGTACTCAGTTGCTAAGCTTGTCGTTCACTACTCTTACTATCCTTTTTCACCAGAAGCTTACCTTTTGCCCTGGTAGCCCATCTATGCCTTTTTCTCCCATTGGGCCAGAGCTTCCTTGCTCTCCCTGTAAGTGGTTGAAATAAGCATAAGGGAAAATTCTCAGTAGTTAAGCATGGGATTTGCTACTCTTAATATCCTTTTCCACCAGTAACTTACCTTTTGCCCAGGTACCCCATCTATACCTCTTTCCCCCACAGGACCAGGTCCTCCTTGTTCTCCCTGTAGTGGTTGAAAGATGGGTAAGGGAAAATTATCCGTCTTTAAAACTGAGCTACCATTAGACTTACTCTTATTTTTCATGTCATGCTTACCTTTGTCCCTGGTATCCCAGCTATACCATTTTCTCCTTTGGGGCCAATACTTCCTTGTTCTCCCTGAAAGTAACGTAAATTAATTCAGTTTCTTACAAAAGCAAACATTTTGATCTAATAACTCTTGACTAATTTGTTTTTTGCCCTAAACAGTTTTAATCTTCCTTTCATCTCTTCATAAGATTTTCAAAACTTGCATCTGTATATTGTGCCAGTATATACACTGACTTTACTGACTCTCAAAAAGCCTGTCCAAATCATGAGCAGTAAATCTTAAATTCTGCATACAGGGGAAATATCTGCTAAATATTCTCTTGCTCTTTTTAAAAACACAAATATATTTTGGATCAAAATTTCATATGCCTGGCTACTACACTTGTCTATGTTTCTTCCTACTTCTGTTTCTTTATATTAAAAACTTATTATCATTGGCATCCTTCAGTCTCGAAAGACTATGGTATTGTGCTCTGAATGGAGGTCCTGAAATAACATCTAGTGTGGCTAAAAAGGCCAATTCGAGAGTGTCCATCCCTTCCACAATGAGGACAAACAAATTCCGTCCCCTGCCCAGGCCCCAGGTTTCGCTGCTTTCGGGTCTGTCTCTTTGCTTCAGCCTGCCGAACAAGTGTCTCTTCCAGTTGGAGAAGGCCATGCTGAGTCTTTTGCCTCAATGAAGCACAGGAATTTTATAAACCAGTGGTTCTCAAACTTGGGAGTTCTACTCCTGAGTTAAATGTTTGCAGAGGAAGGGGCAAGGACATCTACACTATCCCCTAGATTGCACTGCAAAGGGAACAATTTACTCAGGACTTCTGCAAGCAGTAGGAGGTGTAAGGAGCCCCACACAGCCCTCCATAGGACTCACAGATGCTTACAATGTTGACAAAATGTGATTGCAAACCCTTTCTGGATTGTGATTGTAAACCAGAAGAGATTTGCAATTGCTTCCCCCCCCCCACATCCTAAGCATTGAGGAGCCCTGCAGAGAACAAAACAGTATTCAGCCTCCTTAGTATCGCTGATGCTGCCCTTCCTCTGTCCCTTAAAGAGGCCAAGGGACCTTTACACAGGTTGGTGGGTTGTGACCCTTCCAGTTTTAGTACTACTGATATAAACAAAAAGAGGAATGCAAATAAATCACAAGCCACAGAAGAGAAGTTTACCTTTGGGCCTTGAATTCCTGGTTCTCCAGGGATTCCAGCATCACCCTGATGAAACAGAATACACATAGGTGACACTGAAATACAAAAATGCACCATGTTTGCCAAGGTCAATGCTGGCAGAGAGCTCATCTGGACTCACGATAAATCTAACCACAAAATAACTGCCAAATAGACATTAGTGCTGAATTTTGGATTAAAGAGAAACTGTTTCAAAGATAAATTTGAAGAGAGTAGAAAAAATTGTTTAAAAGAGAAACTAGTTGGAGAAAGCCTCGTTGCCTTGTTTACAATGCATTTGAGTCAAGAAGACATTATACACCTGAGAAACACAGTGAAATTTGATCGTTAATTATATTTCTGAAATCTTGTAGCCATATGTTGTGTGTAGTTCTAAACACTATTTCTTTGTCATAAAGTGCCACAAGCACTTGGTAACCTCCATGGAGGAAGCAATATCCTTATCAAGTTAACACAGCATAAAACAAACACATCCATTCACCCAAACTGCATGAATTCAGCTGCAATGGAGAACTTTGCCATGGAGTTTTGCTTCTTACAAATGGCAGCTTTGATTCCAGCGATCCACTTCTCAATAACAGCCCAAGAACATTTGATCCAGGATATTCATGGAACATGCACTACTTTCTAGTAATAATCATGTAAGCATAGTGACATGAAAATATATTGCCACACTTTTGTAAGTGGTATCAAAGGAGTTTCTACATTGGTTAATACTTTCTTAATACAGTCTAAGCATAATGTGTCCCTGGGACAAGGAGCATTTTATGAACATCTGAACCAGTATAGTGGCTTTGTAGTGAACCAGAATAGGAGGTTTTGGAAGTGAAGATCTGTTTACATAGGACTTATAAAAGTAAAATACCATATGCAGTATGTTATATGGCAGAGGAGAAGGATGCATTCTCCCACCACATGCATACATCTGTGAGTTTTCCCTCAGAAAAAGATGTAGAAAGATAACAGAAACTGGATTATATTAATAAAACCCATAAATAACTGCATTATATTCATATATAATAGAAAAAAACAGTCCTCCGTCAGTCTTGAAAGACTATGGTATCATGCTCGGCGCTGCATACGCTGCACGCAAAGCACGAAAGCCTGGATTAGATTGTTATGGAGGATAGGCTGTTACCCAAGCAGCAAATCCCCCCTCTCCACGCCACTGAATTAGTCCAATGGAAAGGCAGAGCCAATACGATTGGATCCAGCTGGCGTCGCAGAGCTGGGCTAAGGACAGGAGCTCACCCTGTCTTGTGGGGCCGACCCAGGTCTCGAACCCTGGCCTGCTGGTTAACAGGCACAGCGTCTTAACCGCTTGCGCCACCCACAGCCCTAGATAATAGAAAATATAATATATTTAACCCATATAATAGAAAATGAGTTACACATTTCATAATGTCCCTCAAGTATACATTAATTTTACAACATTCTTAACAAGTACTTATTAAAGTATTATTTCAAGTTTCTTCCATCAGTTCAGTGACTCAATCTATTTTGATATCAGTGAAAACTTCTTCCTCAACAGTGCTATCGGTCTATCTGCCAGTTTACAGACTGTATTCCAAAATAAGTAAACTTCCTTTCTACCCATTTTTGAAAGAAATTAATAACTTACTTTTTTCCCCGGAATACCAGGTTCACCCTTTAAAACAAATCAATGAAGCATGTTATATTGGATACAAATACAGTATAACCGCTAACAAATTTTTTTTTAGAATTGAAGAGAAAATACTAGCTCTAGTTGATCTACAACATATTGTGTATCTTTTCCAATGTCCTGTACACCAAAACACTCATGAAAATCATTGATTGAAGAAGCTATTTGTGTTTTGATGACCTGCAATGAAAAAGGACCCAATCCTATCTCCATCCAGCACACTCATGCAGCAATGCCAAAATGTCATACACTGAACTCAGCTGTGAGTGGGGTCTTCCAAAGGGCAAAGCACATATGCATCTCTTTTGGTAGTTGTATGTCCAGAGGGAGAAAAGGGGTGGGGAGGTTTGCAATGGAGGCAGAGGATCCAGAGTGCTCTATTGAGAGGCTGGATTTGCTCCACCTCATCCTTGCCCCAGTTCTTCCCCTTCCATCCAGTTATAGCCCAGTCCTTCCATTCCCTGCCTAAATCTGCCCTTACCACTGACTTTCTGGGTCAAGTGGGTATTGCAAGGTCCATCATCAAAGTGGCAGCACTGCCATTTCTTGTAGCTGCACTTACAAAATGGCTGCTAATGGAACGCTGCATGCACTGTCGACAGACATTTTAAGACAGCAGAAATCTCATCCGCTGTTATAAATTCCTTCTTGCTTCTCCCTATTTTTCTGAGTGATCTTTGTGCCCCCCCTTACTGCTGCTGTGTCAAGCTTTTTAGATGAAGTTTTGAAAAAGACTGCATTATTGTAATAAATGTTATTGACTGTTTTATTGTTTTATTTTAATTGACATGTCTATTCCCCTTTTCCTTGTTGGATTTTATGTATTTTATGCTATTTTATACATTTTGACATCAGTGGATAGCAGTTTTTTTTTTGTTACCCACTTGTTTATCTGTCTTGTTACTTTGTCTTGTTTTATTGTTTTATGCCAGTAAAGGTTTTGGAATGGAATGGATGGAACTCCTCCTTGCAGCCCAATCCCAGGATTAGGCTATAAGCCTAATGTGATGACAGTCTTCAAGCACTAATTTCACACAATTAAGGTTCCAGCTTTGGGTAAATGGATTAAGGAACGTCTTTAGAACATATACATGACTGGTCTGGATTCCAAATGGTTTAGAATCGTGATGGTTAACTGTTCCAGTCACCCAATCCACTGAGATTAAGTGATCCCATGTTACATGCATACCAAAATAGTGTTAAAATACTATTAGAAGATTCTTAATCTTAGACTTAGAGAGAGTCTCACATACCAATATAGAAATCCCCATATCAAGGAGAAGTACTATCTGTCTGTCTGGACTCTAAATTTTGGACTGATCTTACAACCAAATCCATGAAAGGTATATGAGATTTTTTTCTTGCATCTTGAAACATAGTGGAATTTTTATAAACAAAAACATTTCATAAAAGAAAGCAAATAATAAAGGCAAAATCCATAGCAGTTACGGGTCCACGCAGTTACATCACCTTCTAGTGTTATCTTATGGAAAGTCATCTTAACTGCTCCAGAGCAAGGGGCTTAATTTCATTTTAGGAGATAGGCTGCAAATCCTAAATTAGGATGTTAGGATCCTAAATCCACCAGCTAGGCTGGCATAAGTACAGGCACAAGTCTTGTCCTAATCTGGGGGGTGTCAAAAAATGCTGTAAGGGACTTCTGCATGACTCAGGGGATGGGGGGGGGAGTGTTAGGCCAGTGTGCAAACGTGCTGGCCTCTCCACCCTATCATGAGAATGGGGAATAGGTGAGTTGTGCCAGTTTAAATTGGTTAGGATTGCACCCTAATTGAGCAAAGGATAAAATAACTACCGTAATTTGCTAGCATTAAGAGGAACATTTTATCGGATATTTGCTTAGTTATAACATTAATGAAGCACATTTCTTTTAATACAAACACACTAAAAAGGTCATTACTTTCCTCAGTATGTTGGAAGGCAGCAGGGTTTCATGAGGCTTTCATATAGACCACTAGGTTCAACCATATAGGTGTCTACAGGTGAACAGCTGAGCCTCCCATCTCTCTCTCTCTCTCTCTCTCGCTCACACACACACACACACACAGGCCCATCTTTATCAGAAAGACCAGGAATTCATTGGATGACAAATTTTATTTTTGTCTGTGTTTGTTTTTGCCTATATTTGGGTGTTGGTTGATCTGGGGAAAGCAGCCAACAAGTATAAATTCTTCTGAGGATTTAGTTATTAAAAGAAATGTAATATAAGGTGTAACTTTAACTGTGTTGATGCAACAGTAGGGAGGTCAGGTTCTAGAAAAAGTCATATTCATCAGAAGGAAATGATGTAGTTATTTCAACCACGAATGACACATGGAAAGAAAATCAGTAGCTGAACTGCAACCAATACCTGAATGTAGATGCTGTAGAATAGTGTTTCTCAAACTGAGAGTTGGGACACTTTAAGGTGGGTTTCCATTCACTGCAATATTTTATTTTTAGTATATTAGACTTGATGCTACCATTTGGGGAAATGCTACCAATCTGTACTTTTAACATGCTATTATGTATGTGTTTTTAACAATGAGAACTTACTTCTCCAGTGAGATTTACTCCTGGGTAAATGTGGGTGGGAGTGCAGCCTAGCCCTACAATCCAGAGTACCTACGGGAGCACGTAAGAGACATTACGTGTACCCGTAGTTACTGCACCACTTAGTGAAAACCTATGGGAAATTTATATTGCAATCCAGAGCAAATTGTTCTTGCACCGGAGCAAGGACTCCCCGTAGTTACTCTGGATTGCGCCCTAGGATTGTTAAAAATTTCCTGCACTATGATGTCACTTCTGGTCAGGGCATACTCCTGGGTCCTAAAAAATTCTCATTCTAAAAAGTGGATCCTAGTGCTAAAGGTCTGAGAACTACTGTGCAGCTCCAAGTAGACTCATTGGCTCTGCTGCAACACTACCCGGTGTAAGGGGAAATGTTTCCCCTTGCCCTGCAGAAGTGTAGCAGCAGCCCCAAACTTCCTCGATATAGTGATGTAAGAACAATTTACTCTGGATTGCAATGACTTTCCCGTAGATTTTCACTAGGTGGTGCCATAACTACGTTGACATAAATGTCTCTTATGTTACTCTTATGTCTCTTATGTTCCCATAGTTACTCTGGATTGTAGGGTAACTGTAGTTAGAGTTTATCTATCTACCGTATTTATATACCGCTTTTCATCTAACAAGTTTACCAAGAACTCTACAGGTAGAGGTGGGAAAAATAGGTGATAATGAAATAAAAATACAAAACAGCACTTTCTGCACCTCTATTTTTGGAAAACACCAAAATCCATGCAAAAAAACTGTTTTCTCTTTTTCGACAGGACCAGCAACTTGCATGAAAATTAGTTTATGGACAATGGCTGCCCATAAACATGTGAGGCAGGACACATGGAAGGCCCAAAACAGAAATGGCACACATCTAAGAAAACGCCATGTTTAACACGTGAACATCAATTAATCAGAGTTTGCTCTAGGTTATATACTAACCATGGCACCAACTTCTCCAGGTTCTCCTTTTTCACCCTAAAATTAAAATGCAAATTTAATTATTCCAGTGATAAACAGAGGCACGCAACCATTTCCATGAAATCTCTTCTGCTACCTGAAATTGCCACTGTGAGGCAAAAAAAAAAGTTTTTGAAGACTTTCTTTTTGTGTGCAACTAGATTTCAGTTATTTCCATCAGGGAGCATTCAAACAATGATGAATTATATTTTGGTTAGTGATTCATTAATTAGATCTAATAATAGAGATTATCTGGATCTGGGCTTATACTGAAGGACTAAAAACATCCCTCTGCTCTATTATTTTTGACCAGGGCACCATTTACGTGAAGCAGCCATTCTTCTTATTCAGCAAGAGGGCACTCTGCTACTATTTTCACAGGAGCAAGTATGACTTTTTTCTCACACAGCCACTACTTGCCATTCAGAACCATTCCACCCCTTCTCTTGGGTTGCCACCGATGATTGCTCTCATGATGCAGCAAGGCAAATTCAAACATTCTGAGCACTATTTCTTTAATCTACAAGTGATAAGGCATAGTCAACCACCAAGGTGACCAGCAGCATCACAGTACAAAATGTAAGGTAACATTTGGGGCATGGTGCCACAAAGCATTTTTTGACAGAATCGTTTTCCATTAAAATACAATCAATTCATGGAGAGTTTTTCCTCTGATTTCAATACACAGTATTGCAGAATGAACCACCTCCGATCATGCACTTAGTGACTACATTCTTTAGTTCTCTAGTTCCTTTTGGATCTTCTAGCTCAAATGCATCACGAGGGAGATCCCTCCAAAGCATGCATTTTAGTTTACGAGCTATCTTTGCTATTCACTACTCCTTACAGAAGGGCCTTGGGATCCCCGAGGGCCATCTTTTCCTGTGTCTCCAGGGGGTCCTCTTGCTCCCGGCTGTCCGGGAGGACCTGGTGGGCCAGCAGCACCATCCTTACCTGGATCTCCCTATAAGAAGTTCAGATAAAACAGCACAAAGTGAACAATAAACCCCAATGGATGGACTGTAGCCACAAATACATTGTACTGCTTAGGAAGAAAACAACAGGATATGTGGCAAGGGAACTGGTAGTGTGAGAACAACGATAAAGATTTACTATAGAAAAACCAGACATTTTTACATGAGATCTTACTGAAATTAATGTGTGCACACATGCGTGCAAAACATTAAATGTAATTTATGTGGCATTGAATAGTGATAGTTAGTATTTTGAAACCTCAGTGCCTGATTTGCATATTCAGTATTCATGACACAGAACAAAAAGGAAATGGTTTATTCAGTTAACACTCTGGAATTATCATAAACCAGTGAAAAATCCTGAACAGGTTTTAATCAGCAAGGACTCTGGTTCTTGAGAATTCTGCAGCACAAAGAAGGATGGAATGTCTACTCCTCTAATTATGGTTGTAGGATAAACATTCAACCCATATTTAATAGATTACAAGTTCTTTTTCTCAGAAACATTAAATAACCAAGCATCCAGTCCTATATTTGCAAAATGAGATGCTTTATCTAAGGGCACAATCCAGAGTAACTACGGGGAGTCCTTGCTCCGGTGTAAGAACAATTTGCTCTGGATTGCAATATGAATTTTCCATAGGTTTTCACTAGGTGGTGCAGTAACTATTGGTACACGTAATGTCTCTTCCATGCTCCCATAGTTACTGTGGATTGTAGAGTAAGTGAAAGTAGTAAAGCAAATTTCCAATATTTGAGCCTCATTTCTACATGAGTAATGAGTGAAATTCTAGCATCTGGAAAATTCCTATTCCATCTTCTTCCTCAAGATCGTATAAACTGATTCTCAAGGTATAAACCGATTCTGATCAGATCTAGGTTTACTTAGATCTAGCAGGGTTGCCACATTATTTGCTTTTGTGTATGCCTGTTTAATTGCTATCTAGGCAACACTGTCCTAAAATGTTTACAAATTTTCAGTGAAATCTCTGCAGAAAATGTAAACCATTGCCTTTAAAAGGAAAGGGATTTCTTTAATAGAAAAAGGGCTATAAGGCACAGAACAGCAAGAACACACAGAACTACAACACTAGACTACACCTTACACCATGCTTATGGCGTACGCAATTCAAATTTACTGCAAAAAACTAATGAACACAGAAGGAGGATCAAAACAGCTATAATTATGTGCAGTGATAATGCAGATTGTGGCCACAATCCAAAGAAGTGTGCAATTAATTGCATGTCCCTGGCAAAGATTTGACTATAGTTTTTTTAAAATAGCAGTCCCCCATTCTTAAATAACCAACTGCTTTTGAAATTCAAAGTAGTGTCAAAAACAGGTTGTAATAAAGAAAGTGAGGTAGTGTTGTGTAGTGATTAGCGTGTTGGACTATGATCAAGGAGATCTGGGTTTAAATCTCTAAGCTAATGAGTTTCTAGCTAAGAAACTCATTGGGGATTTTGGCCTAACCTGCCAAAGAGTTTTGTTTTTTGGGTAAGATTTGGTGTTGGGATGCATTTTTGAGATCCTTGAGGGTATGTTAAAAATATCAGTGATAGTGATAGCATGGACATCTACCATCTACCAAATATAGATATCTGTCTATATTTCATAAACACAGACTGCAATCTCATAATACTTACCTGAGAGTAAATCCCAATGAACTCAGTGGGACACTTCTGAGTATACATGTATAGAATTCTGCTGCAAGTTCTAATTTCAATCACATTCACAACAAATATATGATATGGGCCATTATTATTTCTATTTTACAGATAGGAAAGTCAATGGAGTAGATTGCTTGAGTGACTTCTCAGCTAAGCCAAAAACTGAAATCAGTTATTGAGGATTGATCATATGGATGACAATACTTGTCAACTATCACTATTTGTATATTATCTTAACATGATATATTGTATTTTATCTTATTTTTACTTGTTATATTCCCTGTGTAGTTGAGCTGTTTTTTACTTTGAGCTGGTCTGAGACCATAATAAATGATCAAATTGAATTGACTATCATTATTATAATTTGGATTAGAATACTGTGTGGAAAAAACAACAACTCTGTTGTATGTTACAACACTTTGAGCAGTTTCAAAACATGGAAACGATAGTGAAACCCCCCACAAAAGGAATGGATTGTAACACCTTTCCTAACTTCTGGACAGAATGTCCCCAGTAACAGATTTGTACAGAATAAATTTCTTCAGTATTTGTTCTGTCTGGTGGAAGGATCCACTATTATGAACTGGATGATCTATGTTTGACGATAATCCTAAAATTTTATATTTCAAGATCATAGTTTGTCTTTAACCCCTGCTTATTCCAAAAATTGAAAGCAAGGCTTCAGCGATGTTTCAAGTTTTAAATCAGGGCAAAAATTCTAGAAAGATTATAAACATTTTAGTGACTGTAAACCCTGCCAGGGGAGGCTGGGGCATACCACTTTTTTGAGTAGTGTACATGGCACTTAAATGCATGTCAAAAAGGAGTTAACACAAATAACTGATTGAGAAATCTGGCTTCAATGATAAACCAGTATGATTTCCTGGGGTTCTTGTGGGGCAGTTAGGCTGTGATATCAAATCACAGATCAGATGTATGTTCCTAGTTATGACTAATATATGAATCACCATATTCCAAATCATCAAATCACCACTGAATTCTCACTGTATTCATATTGATTTAAGAAGGAGCACACTTGGAAAAAAATCTTTTAGTTCTTCACAAAGTTTGCAAGTTTTGAGACATTGACTACTGCAGAGATAGTTTGGTTAGGTTATGCAGGAAAGATCAGGGCTTAATTTTTACAATTATGAGGTAGAAAGGGTGAGCTCCTGTCCTTAGCCCAGCTCTGCGACGCCAGCTGGATCCAATTGTACTGGCTCTGCCTTTCCATTGGACTAATTCAGTGGGGTGGAGAGGGAGGATTTGCTGCTTGGGTAACAGCCTATCCTCCATAACAATCCAACCCAGGCTTTCGTGCTTCGCATGCAGCGTATGCAGTGTAGGGCACGATACCATAGTCTTTCAAGACGTAGGCCTGCTTTGAGGTAGCAAGCAAGCCTGTGACTGGACTTTAGGAATAAGGTTGAAAGCTCTTCCATGAAACCATTCTATTTATGAAGAAAACCTATACAGTATACTGTCCAATTCATCTAGAATTACCTATGAATGATTTTATTATTATTGGTATGGTTTTAATGGCAAATCATTAACCCATAACAAACAATTCTGACTGTAGTCATGACAATTCATTTGACTTATAACTTTAAAAATAAGAGGCATTATTAGAATGTAGAGGAACAGAACACAAAAAGAAAAGGAAATGAATGAAGGAGGAATTATTAGGATAGAAATTAGAACATTTTAAAGAAAAATTGTACAAAACCACAGCAAACTAGAGGATTAAAAGTGATTCTACCTTAAGGATTCGTCGGCTAAAAATATGCTGGTCAGAGAGAAATCCATGACTAAGGCGAGGAAAAGCCATCTAGTCAATGTGTGGCAGGAAAGATAAAGAGGTCAAGACAAATGTTATGAAGATAGAGTGCATTTTTAAAAGGTTCATTCAGCATATATAACAGAGGGATATGGTAGGATGTAAACAGGAGGAAATAATCAAGAAACAGCAAAAGCAATAGTTTTAAGAGCCATCATTCAACAGAAGATTTGTCAGAATGAGAGCCAACCCTCTTCAGTGGTTCTGAATGTTTTTCACTTGGGTGCTCATTTCTATTAATTTTACAGTCCCCCCCCCAGTTAGCATGCTGTGGTGGCACAAGTGGTTAAAACACTATGCCTGTTCACTAGCAGGCCAGGGTTTGAGATCCAGGTCCTACAAGACGGGGTGAGCTCTCTTCCTTAGCCCAGCTCCTGCCAACCTAGCAGTTTGAAAGCATGTAAATGCAAGTAGATAAATAGGTACCACTTTGGTGGGAAGGTAACAGTGTTCTGTGCAAAAGGGAGCCACATGTCGGACAACAGTGGCTCTATGGCTCTAGAAACGAGGATGAGTATTGCACCTTACAGTCAGGTCACAATTAGCAGTATAACCTGCGGGGGACAGCTTTACCTTTATACTTTCATCCCAATTGGCAGATTGTTTGTAACTGTAATCTTCAGGGTTTTTTTGGTGTTGAAACATCTTAAACATTTGGGGATACACTATATATTCTTCATTTCGAGTAGCCATGTTCATATATTGTGCTCTAGTGCGGAGGTGGGCAAACCCCAGTGTTTGGCCCTCAAGGTCTCCCAATTTGGCATGTAAGGAGCCCCTAGTCTGCAATGAGTTTCTGGTCTGTCAGAGAGTGTTGTAGTCTGTGCTGTCCTGCAGGCAATATTCTAACCCTGCCCCATTGCCTCTGATAAACTTTGAGCACAAGCGTAACCATATCTACTCAAAAGGAAGCCCTATTGTGTTCAATAGGTCTTATTCCCAGGAAAGTGTCTTTAGAATTGCAGGCTTTGAGTGAAATCCAGAGTAACTATGGGGAGTCCTTGCTCCAGTATAAGAACAATTTACTATGGCTTGCAATATGAATTTCCCACAGGTTTTCACTAGGTGGTGCTGTAACTACGGGTGCATGTAATGTCTCTTATGTGCTCATGTAGTTACTCTGGATTGTAGGGTTTGTCTCCATGAATTTCTGACTTGGTCTGTTATGTTTTCACTTTGCAAGAGGTGTATAGCAAACAGCTTATAGTCCTCATGTGATTCTACATGCCTGTATTATAGTTATAATGATAGTAAAGCACAGTAAAGTTCATTCATACATATAAATTCCATTTCTATTGTATTCATTTATGTAAATTTATTCAAATTTGAAATGTAAACTAATTCTTTTTTCCCTCTGGCCCATGTGTCTTCTCCCAAAATGTTTGCCCTCTCCTGCTCTAGTATTAAAGTGTCAAATCGAAGGGAAACAACTGTGACCTAATACCATGTTTCCCCGATAATAAGATACTGTCTTATTTTTTGTCAAAAAACACCATAGGTCTTATTTTCATGGTAGGCCTTATTTTAATTAACATTGACAGCAAAATGTAGGACAATGAAGCAAAAATGTAGGACACCCAGACAGGAGGCTAAAAATTGAGACAAATCCAGTCATATGGTCACCCTGGGCACAGAAATAAGTCCCATCCATCCCCACCACACTCAGAGGGCTTTCTCTCAGGAAAGTCTGGCTGAAAGATCCCTTATTCTGTGTGTATCTGGACAGAAGGGTTGGGCTTTGAGGCTGCTATCCCATCCACACATTCCTGGGAATACGTCCCTCTGACTATAATGGGGCTTACTTCTGAGTAGCAATGCAAGGATCAGGCTCTGAGGCTGCTATCCTATCCACACTTTCCTCTGAGTAAGCACCACTGACCATAATGGGGCTTACTTCTGAGTAGACCTGCATAGGGTTGGGCTTTGAGTCTGCTATGCGGAAGTGGGATTTTAGTAGGGCTTCTTTTCGGGGGAGGTTTTAATTTAGACCTCAGGGCAAAAGTCTGAGTGGGTCTTCTTTTCTGGGTAGGTGGAAACACAGTAGGGGAAACACAGTAGTTGAGTACATGGCTTTGCACGCGAAAGGTCTCAGCATCAATCCTAGGCATCTCCAGGTAAGGCTGGGAAGACCTCTGTATGACCTCTGCAGAGTCATGATCAGTCTATATTGGCAATACTGACCTCAATTGACCAATGGTTTGATTCAGTATAAGACAATTGCTATGATTCGAGATCAGGACTGAGAGAACCCATGTTCAAATCCTGAATCAGCTGTGAATTTCACTTTGCCGTTGGCCAGTCACTGTCAGTCTAAATGTACCTGATAGGATTATTGTATAGAAAGGGTGGGGAGACCACATACACCATGTTGAGCTCCTTGGAGAAACAGCAAGATTATCATCTATTTTTCAGACTTTTCTAGTAATCAGGATGCCTTGGGATATGTACGTATATTCAAAAGGTTAGCTTTCTAGGTCATGTGGAAATACCTAACAATTTTGATTCTTTCAAAATTTGAGTCAGTACAAACATAAATCCCACTTTGGATTCTGAAAGTGACCTGAAGGTCAGAACCAATTTCAGTGTCTAATGGTGGGAGGCTTTTGAATTTGAGATCTGAATTAAACTGTAAAATCATTCAAGGGCTGCATGCCAAGCTGTCAGCAACACTAAATGTCATTTATATCCGAGTATGTAAAGCCTTAAAATAAAGTGTAACATGAGTTACTGTACATACTTATATGTAGTTTAAATATAGAAAAAAATGAGCTTGGCTGCTTTGCCAGCCAAGTTCCTGGATAAGCCAAATACTGTAAAAATCATTTTGCTTGATGTATTACTGTAGAAAAGATTTCTGCATATGATCATTATGTTTTCCTGTAAATCTAATATTTTTCATAATAGGAATAAAAATGAATGATGAAGTCATACGGTATTATTTAAAGATGTAAATTCTAAGTTTGTGTTTTAAAATGATGTACATGCATTCTGAAGGCAAGTAGTTTGACTTTGAAATGTAAGCAAGTTTGCTGTGGAATGATAACCCCATGAACAGAATTTAGGACCAGCAGCCTGACTCCTCTGCCTTAATATAAGGATGGAATAATTCTTCTAGTTGTGGCAATACTGCAAGTCGCTTTCATGGGTTTTGTTGAGGATGGCTATAATGTCAGTCACAAGTTGCATTGAGCATCTGCAGCACAGATGATGAATTTTTATAGCCTCATCCTAAATGCTCTTCCAAGCCTGGCTGAATTGAATGCACATTGTTTTAGCTGAGGGCACAAATGATTGAAATCCCAATCCTCCTACAGATTTGTTTTGGTAAGAAAAACAAATTAAATATATGCTATAGAAAGTAACCCATGTACCAAGACACAGCCAGAATATTCCACATACTATTTTTAAACAAATGGTCATGATTCTAAGTAATGAAGAACTATGCTTAAGATGTTAGATTACTAAATGTGCAGAACCCAGAATTTTTCCACATCCTGTTTCTATCTACTGTGACAACAGAAAGGGCTTTGCAGTTGCAACAAAGTGACATTATAAACTCTTTATCCCGAGTGTGATTTAACCAACAGCATTCATAAATTGAGTTTAACATCTGTTATAGTCCTTATGGCATGAGCAGGGGCATTACAATCCCAGCCAACATTCAACACACTTTTATACAGGTGTGCTGTTCTGGAACCCCCTTTGGATAGCTGAAGCATTGGAACACACCTCCCACCCTCTGGAGGAGAGGGAGCCACCTGGCTCCATGGATACCCATGGATATGGGATCTGCAGAGATGAGATCCCCTTGTATTTATAAATATACTGCCATGTGTTACAGGCAATGGTGGGCTGCAGGGGGTTCTCACAGGTTCTATAGAACCCTTTGCTAATGAGTGCCTGGTTCTGAGAACCGGTTACTAATGGGACATAGAACCAGTTGTTCATTTGGGCGGCGCAAGTGGTTAAGACACTGTGCCTGTTAACCAGCAGGCCAGGGTTCGAGATCCGGGTTGGTCCCCACAAGACAGGGTGAGCGCCTGTCCTTAGCCTAGCTCTGCGATGCAGCTGGAACCAATCGTATTGGTTCTGCCTTTTCATTGGACTTTTTCAGTGGTGTGGAGAGGGTGGATTTGCTGCTTGGGTAACAGCCTATCCTCCATATCAATCTAATCCAGGCCTTCGTGCTTCGCATGCAGCGCCGAGCATGATACCATAGTCTTTCAAGGCTGATGGATGCCAAATTTTTTAGGACATAGAACCTGTTGTAAATTTATTTGAATCCCACCACTGGTTACAAGCACTTCACAGTAGCATCTTAACAGATTAGATACAAGCTAGTACTGTTTTCTAGTACATAACAAAGATGTTCACTTCAATTAACATTGTTAACAATGTTCTAATTGTTATTTTATTGCTATAAATACATTCACAGAATATATTTTGTTAAGTATACTATAGTATACTATGGTATGTGTCATATATTGCAGAAGGCTGAAACATTTGGAATAAAAGTATTCTCTAGTTAGAGTGCAATCCTAACCATGGGCGCAATCCAGAGTAACTACGGGGAGTCCTTGCTCCGGTGTAAGAACAATTTGCTCTGGATTGCAATATGAATTTCCCATAGGTTTTCATTAGTTGGTGCAGTAACTACGGGTACACGTAATGTCTCTTACGTGCTCCCATGGTTACTCTGGATTGTCTGCCATATCTACTCAAAAGTAAGTCCCATTGTGTTCAATGGGTCTTACTGCCAGGAAAGTGTCTTTAGGACTGCAGCCTAGTTTCTTCTTTACTTTTTTCTAATTATTAGGACTGGCATCACCTTTGGATATTTGAAAGGAATACTGGCCCTTAAGGGTCTATTCTTCTGACTTGGTCCTTTACCAGGTCTTGTCTTGGGAAAGGTGATGGAGTGACATAGGATTGCTCAGGGGGAAGAAATAATCAAAGATAGATAAAACAGCTCATGTCCTACACCCATATACTATATGTCCCCATAGGGGAAGGAGGGAATCAATTAAATTAAGCAAAAGTGCTGCTAAAAATGAAGCCAGTAGGAGTTGAGCATAGATCCTGTCACCTACAAGCCAGGCAAGGTTAATCTGGGGAATCAAGGAGAAGCCTGCCCCTTTGGTGTTCTTCAGAAATTGTAACCTCCCTGATACCAAGAAGAGAAGCTTCCCATATGCGAAGATGGAGCCAACTTGGAATTACTAGATAATGTACAAACAATCCTAAAGGTGCTACCACTGCCACTAAGTACAGTGCTGCCAAAGCAGCTGCCACTGTATCCTGTGGCACCATCGCAGTTGCCAGAGTCTCCTCAGAAGAAACCCAAGTCCTGCAGTGGGGCTTCTCAAGTCTGGGCCAGCAATTTTACCAGTGCAGAGTTGAGAAAGTCCAGGGGTGATGTCAGGCTGGAAGATAAGATATGATGTTCAGAATTTGGTGGCACTCTCCCCCACTGTCTTCTTGGTAATTTATGACTCAAAAATGTTCTGGATTGTTTTGAGTGTAATAAATTATTTGGGTACTGCATGGAAGATAAATCTAATATAAACATAATGGTTTCAGTTTTAATTTAGAAAGTGGCAATCTGAGGAAATTATGGACAGGAAAATTAATAATTGAGATGTTGCTTTGAGGAAAAAAGGCACTACTGGAATGTCTCCGGGTGTTCCAATGAGAAAAGTTTTATGAAACAGAACATATTAATTTATCTGGTAACCAAAATTTGGTAGAGCTATTCTGCAGAATGTGGAAAGAGAAAATTATGTGATTTCTTTTAACTGGGCATTGCTCTCTGAAAATCCATCTCTTTAGAAAAGTGATTCTTTCAGAAACATTAAAAGCCTCTAATTATTGTTTCTTTACTGTCACCACAGAGCATGTAATCTGAAAGAGTTCATCTTTCCTGTAAGCGAGGAAATAACTTTAGGAAATAAAGTCTAATGCTGAGGCCAAAGAAAAGATACTGCCCTAGTCAGGGAAATAAACATAATTCAGGCCAGATGGTGTCAAAGTAAAGAATGCCCCTGAGACTGGAATACAGACAAGAAAGGCTGAGGAGCCAACGAAATGTCCTAAAGATCTCAAGCCATTTGATTATGTATGTGGTATGTTTGTGTGAGAGAATCACAGACTTTTAGCACCATAATATGATTATTTAATAGACCTGATGAGAGACCAGAGCTCAAACTTCCCAAGGGACAAAACACATTTTAGAAACTGGGGCAAGAATATATTTCATAATATGAGTGCTTCTAAACGCAGACTGCTTTAAAGTGTAATTGATAACATCTGGGAACTGCTTGTAGACAATTTCCTTTCCTTTACAACACAACACTTTTGGAAGAATAGCCTTACTATAGTTTATGTTTCATTCCCAATGATGACTTTGGGCTCAAATCAGGTACCACCAGCCACTTAACATTTTTCTATTACTATTTTCCAGGTGTGTTCTTGTCTCCTAGATCTTATATTGACAAGACTTTTTCATGAGCTCCCATTATGTTTTCCAATTTACCAGTCCGTAGATCATTCTGCAGGACTGATGAAAGAACCCACATCCTCTTTTATTAGCTGCTTCCGGATAGAATATGGACAGTGAAAAGAAGCAGTATTATCACATTATGAAAGCTGTCCTGTTCTTCAGATAACACACAGGAAGGACTTCCTCTGCAGAACATATTTCACAGTAGCTGGTGTGATAGTGAGTTTCCTGTGAATTTGGGAAATTAATTCTGAACTGCTTTCAAGATTGTTGCACTAAGCTAAGAAAAAAGTCACAGTTGCTTTGCTGGAGAGCCTTTATAACATTTCAGATTACAAAACCCAACATGCACATGAGAAATATATTTAATATTTTAGTTTATTCTGTTAATCAAAGTTAATCTAGCAATCTTTCTTTGAAATCACCTCTTATGAGGATGACTAAATTGCAAAAAAAAAAATAAATCCAAGAACCTTCAGATTTTAGATTGGTTCACTGAATACCCAAAAAGTTTAGCATACAGTCAATTCATATCTTATGCAAGTGTTCAGAGAGCAAAGCCCAAACTGTGTATAGCTGAAACTCCCTTTAAGCCAACAAGCACACACCATCTCTCTAAAAAACTAAAAGCACACTACAATAGACATATTACAATAGACATATTAGGACATTTACCAGCCTAACTTGGGGTTAGGATTGCAGCCTTCGTTTTCTGGTTTCATGTATCCTCAAGGTATTAAACAGAGTAAATGGAATAGTAATAGAGTTGCCTGCACTATTTAAACTATTTCTTTTCTTTCTTTTTTATAGAGAAGGAAGGAGCACTTATAATATTTGAATTCCCACAAGTCAGATATATATCTTTATAATTTTTATATATATAAAATTTTTATATATATAAAATTTTTATATATATATCAATTTTTATATATATAAAAACTGAAAAGTCACTGACTTACTCACTGACTCACTCATTCATCAACGGCCAGCCAAAACCGCCAGGCCTAGAAGCATGAAATTTTGGGAAGATGTTTCTTCCATGATGGAGGCACCCACTAAGAACCGGTTTTTGGAAATTCCAACTGGAAGGGGGGTGAAATGAGGCACAATGTGTTTTCCTCCCTAAACTTTACATTGAAGTGTTCCTGACTGAGGGACCCTCTACCCCAACCCCTGGACCAAAAAGCATGAAATTCAGGGAAGGTGTTCCTTATGTGACATCAACACTTATGTGACATTGAGAAATTTAACCCTTAAAGGGCTGAAAAGGGGTGAAATATTTTTGGCCTATACTTAACAATGAAGACTGATCAATACCCAGCCCCAAATCCTGAACCTGATAGATAGGGGCCCCAACATTGTGAGGGGGGTATGCACATGGGAGGGGGAGTTGCGCATGGGGGTTTGATGTGCATGGGGTTTTATGCTCAAGGGGGAGATGTTGCGCATGGTGTTTATGCGCATGGGGAAGTTGCGCATGGGGGTGATGTTGTGCATGGAGGATGTTGTGCATGGAGGTTTATGTTCATGGGGGGATGTTGTGCATGGCATGTTATGCGTATGGGGATTTATGCGCATGGGGAGATGTTGCGCGTGAGGGTTGATGCACATAAGGATGTTGCACATGGGGGAGTTGATGTGCATGAGAGGATTAATACTCAAGGGACAACACTGCGCATCGGGGGATGTTGCACAAGGGGGGATGTTGCGCATGGTAGATGATGCACATGGGGTTGCTGCGCAGTGGGGGGATGGCATATGGGGGAATTTTACTCCCACAATGTGGGTACATTTTTGCTAGTATCCTTATAACTGAATACCCAAATATAACACTTTAGCCCTACAATCCAGAGTAACTACGGGAGCACGTAAAAGACATTTACATCGACGTAGTTATACCACCACCTAGTGAAAACCTGTGGGAAATTTATATTGCAATCCAGAGTAGATTGTTCTTACGTTGGAGCAAGGACTCCCTGTAGTCACTCTGGATTGTGCCCTAGGAGACTTTGTGCACAGGTTTTATGATGTAATTGGCAAGGCAGTGTAGCTGTAAGTGCATAATTCTTCAGGAGCCAACCTTTTATCATGAAGATGTGGGACCTAATAATCAATATGGTTAAAAGAACCAGGGAAATAGGGCTAAGTCATTTGGATGGCCCATATATCATCAGGTCAACGTTCGCGCTGTTCAGTGGAGCCTTAAAATCAGGTTCTTGGTCTTTGCACAGCTGTTTGAGCTATGATTAGTGTCCAGGAGAAAAACTGAAAGATGAAAAGCAATGAAACATTTTCAGTTGCATTATTTTGATTTGGAAAGTTCTTCCTCTTTGAATATACTATTACACATGTGCCTAAGAAGCCTGAACACTACTTTCTTGGCACATGTACAGAATCTCATTCTACATTCTGGGACACAGAAAAGCTTTTGGCTCAAATGACAATTGATTAGAGTTATGTCTGATTCACAGTCTGATCATCATGAGACTGATCATATTCTAAACTTTGACAAAATCATTCATTGAAAGCCAAGGAGCCAGTTCTCATGAAGAAAAACTGATAAATATTTGGAGGCGCTCTACAATATGAGAAAGACTGATGTCTTTTCGCCATCCAGCAGCCAGTGTTTCATGATTGGATGCACAGTACCAGCTACAACGTTGCCACTCATTTGTTAGGTCAGGCAGGGAGGTAAAGCTGAAGTGGACTTTGGATCGAAACCTGATCAATAATGATCACATCTTAGGTGAAAAGTCTCACTAATACTGTAATGTGGAGGGTCAATTTTTGGTGTCAGAAGCTATGCATCAGTGTATTCCCATGCATTTTTAGAAGAAATTATGATAAAATTTAGCCCATACACAGTTAATATGTATACATGAATTGCAGTAAAATATCATGAACTGCATATACATTTTGTGAAAATGACAACTGCAAAATTACAACTGACTGATATGTATATCCTTCATTTGTTCCACTTCAATGGGAACAGCACTTTTTTCCAAAGCCACATTCTGGGGAAAACTTCACCCTCAACAATCTTGATTTTTTTAGTTCCTCACCCTTTTTTGCATTCTATGTTGCAAGGGTAGCTAAAGCTGAAACCAGAATTACCTTTGGTCAGCATTTGTCTTTGTCATGAAGTCTTTGCATACTATTATGAAAATATAAAGTACTTTTATACCGTTGGATTACTGTAACATTAAAACCATAATTGCCTACACAATACATGTAATTTGAGGTAATGAAGATACACGTGCCTGAGGCAAACATAGAAATAGTGTAAAACAAATTTTCTAAACAATATTTGCTATCTGTCTTCAGAATTTTCTTCTCCAAAGTCTCAAAGTTTTAAAGCAAATTACATTCTTTTACTATTGGCTACTTATTTCTTCTTCTCCTAGGCCACTGAGATGGAGGGAGGAGATGCAGCTGCAATTCTGCTGTTTCCAAGTAAGGGTGACAGATGGCAGGAAATATTTGGGCATGAAAACTGACTCAATTCTCATCACCCTCTTGTAACTTACAGAGAAAAGCAGCATTTTGAGTTGAATCTAGAAACAAATAAGCAATCACTTAAAGTGATGTGATATTAGCATTATATATACCATCCTGGCATCCCCAGACAGCTTCTGGAACCTCTGAAATTTCTGGAGATTACATGGGAAGCTTCATGCAGAGGGTGTGCTATAACAAGTCAATCTGGAAGTTGCCAAAACATGAAGGGCTGTGATCAAGTCTGTCTTCTTTTTCATTTTGTTGCCAACGGCAGATCTGTCGTGGGGTAGTTCTGTTCCTATTTATCTGATTTATTACTTCACTGTTCTTAAAGTTCAAAACAATATTCTTGAAAATAATATCCAGAACACCTCATTCATTTCATTTTTTTAAACTTCAGGAAATATTATCTCTCAGTGTTCAGTTCCTCATACAGAATGCACATAAAATCACTTAATAAAGTTGATTGAAAATCTCTTTAGGAATAGGGGTGGAAAGAACAGTGTTTTGCCAGGAAATAAAAATGCATCTTTTTAGTTCAGAAATCTCACTGTGCACATGCATATATTTCTATTGAACTCAGTCCAACACCACTAAAAGTTAATCCCAAGATAAATGAGTCAATCTGAGAAAAAAATTGCCGAAATGCTGACCTAAACAACTTCAGCAAAAGTTGATTAAATTCTTAATTTTGTAGTTATTTGAGAGATACTTACACAAGCATAAAGAAAAGATGAAACAAATTCACAATTCTTTTATTGCTGCATTCAACCTCTGATTTTTTTTTATTTTACCCACTTGAAGTAACTCTAACAATGGGTGTGGACTACATGCAAAACATTTAAGACATTTAACTTTTATCTGAGTTTACCATTTTATTTTAAACCGCACTATTAACATACATCTATTACAGAACTGTAAATTAACCAACTGACAGTTCCTATGCTAAAGAACCTTATAATTTACCAGTGCAGAAAAAGAACAAAACTGAGGGAGGGGAGAGCATGCTAGACTGAAATAAACAGAAGCAGATGCAGTAAAAATGCACTACATTTTGTGCACAGTTTGGAACAAGAATTAAGAAATTAAGCCAAACCTCCATCTTTGATGAGATGTATACCCCTAATTTGGATATATTCTTTTGAAAATGTCCTTTACCCTTTTAATGTTTGAAGTAAAGATAAACTAGAGAAGAATGATCATTACCATCTAATTGAAAAAGCTACATTTTTATCATGTTTCTGTATACATATGCAAATACATGGATCTTCCTATGAGCAACAATCCTGAATTCTCACATAGACAAGAAATATTCATGAGGAGCATTTGGGACACCAAAAGGAAGAGTATAAATATAGTAAATAAATTAAATTAAAGCAGAAATCAAGGGTGCTTACCCTTGGGCCAATGTCCCCTTGATCACCCTACAAAACAGAAAATAATAATAATAATAATAATAATAATAATAATAATAATAATAATAATAATAATAATAATAATAATTTTACAGTACTTTTTCATGCATTTGCAGTTTTACAGTTTTGTTTGGATTAGAAAATACTTGTCTTCCAAATAAAATAGAAAGGGCAAGCAAATTACAAGAGAGGTGAATGGTTCCAGAAAGTAACATCAGAGAAGGCATATCATTCTTAGATCCCAATTCTAAACTCAACCAGTATAGGTGCTGAGCCCTAGTGGTATTTTTATAGCACCTGGTGTGTAAGGAGCACAGGCAGAGCAGCCGTGAAAATCAAGGATCAGGCTCAATGCCAGCAGGAAAAAATGTGCTACCACCAGAGGTTAAGTGCAACTACCAAGTCGTAGTATGGCCTCTGGAGGGTAGGGGAAAGAACCAGGGCATGGAGGGGGTTGGGACCAGTGGAGCTCTGTTCTTTCATTCAATTATAATGTATAATGTGCATCTCTAAAGTATTCATATATATAAATATGTAAATTTATTCAGTTCTGAAATATAAATTAATTCATTTTTTTTCTGGCTTCCAACACAATGTCAGAAAGACAATTTAGCCCTCTTACCAAAAGGTCTGGACACTGACTGTGGTTTAAAATGACTGAACCTGGCCGAGATAGCACAAAGTCAAAAAAAATTATTTGAAGAATATGACTTCTATTTTTAAAGTATTTAGCAACTATCATATTTTACAGCAGTTTTCTATATGAATCTTACCTTATCCCCCTTTGGTCCTGGAGGGCCCTGCAGAGATCAAGAGAAGAATAATCAAATGTATTTAATTTACAATTAATTTGAGGGTTTGGGAGGGTTTCTCTGGTCCTCCAAAAACCTTCTAAGGGCCTAACATATCATGTCTGGTTTTTCCCCGAAAACCAAAAGTGAGGTTGTAGCCCTTCCAAAAACCTTGGCATAGGTCTGTGGTGGTGCCTCCTGGGGCATTTGAAAGCCTCTCATCTGTAATTCATCTGTGTGTTTTACGTACATAAGTTCGTAAGAGTTGACTTGTATGTAATTAAGTTGCGGCCATCCTATCAGCCCAGCTTTTAAAATTTCTTCAAAACACAGTGAACCGATTGAAAGTACAGTGTTTCCCCTATAACAAAACCTAATCAGAAAATAAGACCCACCTGGACTTTTGCACTGAGGTCTAAAGTAAGACCTACCCTGAAAATAAGACCTACTAAAATCCTACTTCCACATAGCAGCATCAAAGCCCATCAAAGTCTATGCAGGTCTATTCAGAAGTAAGCCCCATTATAGTCAGTGGGACTTACTCTCAGGCAATTGTGGTTGGGTTAGAGCATGATGTCAGAGCATGATCATTGAACTGCTACGCAGAAGTAAGCCCCATTATAGTCAGGGGAACATAGTCCAAGGCAAGTGTGGACAGGATGCTGCTGCTGCTGGAGGCTCAAGAATCGTGCTGGTGTTTTGCTGGCTTGGCCTCACCCTAAGGAGGTACCGGTATGTCCATCTCTCCTGCCTCCGTGGTCCCTGGCAACTGCACTGGAGAGAATCCCCTTTCCTTCCCCAGCTTGGGGGGCTTCACCCCCTCACCAGGAGGAGCCCCCCTTCACTTGTCTTTGGCACAGGGTTAACATATGTCCTATTTTTCCAGGACATGTCCTCTGGAGTCCTCCCCTTCACTTGACTTTGGCTTTCCTTAGGGAACAGTGTGTCCTCTTTTTCCAGGACGTGTCCTCTGGAGTCCTCCCTTCCCTTCACTTGACTTTGGTTTTCCTTAGGGAACAATATGTCCTCTTTTTCCCAGCACGTGGTGTTCTCTGGAGTCTCCCCTCCCTTCCCTTGGCTTTGGCACAGGATGACCATATGTCCTCTTTATCCAGGACATGTCCTCTGGAGTCCCCCCTTCCCTTGGCCTTCCCTTCCCTTAGGGAATAGGGTGTCCTCTTTTTCTAGGACATAGTGTTCTCTGGAGACCCCTCTCCCTTCCCTTGGCTTTGGCTTTTCTTAGGGTACTGGGTGACCATATGTCCTTTTTTTAGGACATGCCCTCTTTTGTAGCCTGGTACTACTGGTACTCAGAAGTAAGCCCTGTTATAGTCAGTGGGACTTACTCCCAGGAAAGTGTAGTTAGGATAGCAGTCTCAGAGCGTGATAATTGAATTGCTACTCAGAAGTAAGCCCCATTATAGTCAGTGGGATTTACTCCCAGGCAAATGTGGACAGGATAGCAGCCTCAAAGCCCAACCCTTCTGTGCAGACACACACATAATAGGGATCTTTCAGCCAGACTTTCCTGGGAGTAAGCCCTTTGAGTGTGGTGGGGATGGATGGGACTTACATCTGTGCCCAGGGTGACCATATGACTGGATATGTCTCAATTTTTAGCCTCCTGTCTGGGTGTCCTACATTTTTGCTTCATTGTCCTACATTCTGCTGTCAATGTTAATTAAAATAAGGCCTACCCTGAAAATAAGACCTATGGTGTTTTTTTGACAAAAAAATAATAAGACAGTGTCTTATTATCGGGGAAACACGGTAGCTTCACAAACTCAGTCAACACTGATCAAATTACTGATAACAACTTCAAATAATTATTTATAATTTTGTAAAGAGATTAATAACGACACTTAATTCATCAGCATCTAAAAGAACAAGTCATAAAGCAAATGGTGCATGTCTTCCTTAGAGCACTACTTACTGGTTTGCCATCCAAACCAAGAGGGCCCTAAAATAAGAAGAAAACAATGTATTACAAAAGGAGATTAATTTGTTGTTCAGTAAATCCTGCCTTTCCTTATAAAGGATTTTTCCACATGATCAGTGAATGTGTGGCTGTCCAATTGCCTGCAAGTCTTTTTTAAGTGTTAATAGACTGATGCTGCAATCCTAATCCCAATTAGGCTGGCACAAGTCTCGGCACAAGTCCCAGGCTGGCCGGGAGGGGGGTGTCACAAAAGTGATGTAAAACACAGACATGTGTTGGCCTCCCAGCACCACCACAGGAACAGGGAAGTGAGTAAGTTGCATTGGCCTAAATTGGTTAGGATTGTGCCTAAAGTCTAAAAGTCAAAAGTCTAATAGTTAACAGTAGTACAAGTAGGATTGCCATATTCCCCAGAAATCTTGAAAACTAGGTGGTTACAATTGTAGATGATGCCTGGGTAATGCATAATGTAACCCAGATTCCAAACATTCATTTTAAAAACAAATTTCTTGCTTCACAGTTCCAGATAAAATTAGGAAAATGCAAAGATCACCTTAGTATAAAGTAATGTTGAGCTTGGCTCCCACAAAAATGGGTGGCTAGAGACCTGCTATTTGAGCAAAGAGGCACCTTTACAATGGTGGTTTGCCTCCTGTTTGGAGGGTGCAACTACTTTCTTTCTCCTGTTGATGTTTGCTGACTTCTCTCTGCATTTTTCCTTTATAGACTATAAGCTCTTTTCAGAAATTACCTTTCATTTCTTTTGCTTTGCAAACTGATTTGTGAAGTTTTGTAGAAACGGAGCACATAGTCAGTTCTCTTTATATGCAAATTTGCTTGTCTGTGAGAGCTGGAAGTGCTGCTTCCATTACCTGTGTTTGTTATCTGCAGCATTCAAATATATTTTGCCACTTACTGTTCCACTCTGCTGCCTTCCTGAGGGTCTGCTGGATTCTTCTGATGGCAGGGAAGGTTCTTCCTATCGTACTCTTTGTACCCAACTGCACTGATCCTAAGGGATCAACTGTTATCTGCAAATTTGGTATCTGTGAGGGTTTCCAGGAACCTAATCTTACCAGATAATGAGAACAGACTGTATATTTTCTGAATGATAATAATGTGCTACCTTAAGGGATATTTAATTGGTAGTAGTTCGTCTTAAGAATTAGCCCCCTTACTTAGTATTATGGAGGTTAAGACAAATCCCTCATCCCCAGGCTGCCCTCCATCTGGCCATGTACAGTAATGCAGAATTGCCCTTCAACCAGTCAAGGAGTTCTCTGAAACTCAAAAGCTAGCTTGTTGCCAGCATGATGCTTTGTAACTTTTAAAGCATTTAGCTTTAAAAGCTTATCTTTTCTTTGTGAATAGTAACAGTAGTAGGGCCTGCATATTAAACATGAATTCATGAATATTTTAAAATGTTTTAAAATGTGTTTAAATGTCTATTGATTGTGTTTTTAATTTTGTTTTGTTAGCTACTTTGAGTCGGCTTCAGCTGAGAAAGGCGGGAAAAAAACTATTAAATACATATTTATTTGCACTATGATGGGGTGTAATGTGTAAATGCTCCCTACTGTGATCCTTAACTAAATAGGCAGGCTTGATTCACCTACTATTCAGTAAATGAAAATCAAACCAGTTACAGCTAATGATGCCTCAAATGTAGGGCATATTTGGACTCATGGCTGGTCCTGACTAGCTTTATGCTTCTGTTGATGTCTGGATGTTTGTAATGTTCCTTGTCTCTGACTTAGAATAAGTTCAGAAGCTTCCATCAGCTTTTTCTACTCTTGCACTGAACATTATCCTCCTTTTAACTGACTAATACAATCCTTAAACTTCATTTAAAAATATTTTTGATATGCTTTTGGTTTTAAGAACTACGCATCAAACTGTAAGAATGATCTGCCAAGCAAGACAAGTGATGACTTCTGGGGTATCACCACCATTGTGCCTTCTTCACTGAGTAAATTAAACAATAATTCTATGTAAAACAGATAGAAAGCCTTCCCATGCCTCCTTGTAATGGGCTGTCATACAAATAGCTCCCCCCTCCAGCTTTGATAGAAATGGCAATAATAAGATCTGGTCACTCAGCCAGGTCAGGTTTCGATATGAATAATATCCCCTAGATTTTGGGGCTGAAATATGGCAATCCTACACAAACAGTTATGTTGCTAAAGGTATTTTACACAAATACAGTAACAATAAGCACATTGAAGGATATGTTTTAAAAGAGTGCAAAGAAAACAGCAGAATTATTGGAGGGGGAAAATGGTGAGAAGAGAAGAGATAGCAGTAAGATCCTGAAAGAGTAACTAAGGAGAGGCAACAGCAAGAGCAACAGAAGTACATGAACTGCTTGTTCAGATCTCCCTCACTTTCCCAGAACTACTTCCAAATATTGCTTTAAGTAAAAATGTATTGTAACTGAGAAACACCCACTTCTATCTAGCTAATAAACATAATTTTAACTAGTTCTCTAGTAAGTCAACAGGCTGGAGAAATAGCAGGTAACAAAGCTGGCTCTGTCGTTAACAGCAGTCGAAGGACACTTGGCAACTTCAGCATGTTACAGCATGTTACAGCATACCCATGTCTGAAACTCATTTAGATGACCCACAATTAAAACCAAAACAGACTGCATGGAAAACAACACAGAAGTATGCAGTTTGTAGAATTCTATTCTTTACCTAACAGTCGTCGAAAACGCTACGTTTCTAAATATTTCTGACATCCCACAAGCCATTTAGACACCCCACAAGTCATCTTCCATACAGATGACCATTTTGCATACACAGAAAGTGCTACTTCTCTTAACACCTTCGGATGCTGGTGCAGCTTACTGGCAAAGAGGCTAAAATGGGGGAGGAGACAAGGAGTTCTGGGAGGTGCAGATGCTAAATCCTAATTCCTTAAGAAGCTGGCCAATGCACTCAACACTGCACCCACAGACTGGCACATACAAAATCTACTCAGAAAAGTTCAGGTTCAATCCCTAACTAGCAAGATGTCCCAGACACAGATGAAGAGGCCACAAGGAATGCTGCGTGAAACTTGGAGTGGATCAATAAAGGCAGGCGGAGGAAAGCTTGTGCCTGTCACAGGGGGACAAGGAAGTCAGGCCTTTCAAGAACCTATATACTACCTCCAGATTAAGCAGCAGTATGCCTTTGAACAGCAGAACATCTCTCTCCTTTGCTTCCTCGGACAGCTGATGGACCACTGTGGGAAACAAGATGCTTGGCTAGGTAGGCCTTTGGCTTCTACCAGCATATATCCTCGTTTCTTATTATGTTTAGTATCCAAGTTAAAAAAAGTATAACCAAACCTATATATAGCCTTCCTTGAATTGGACTGTCATAAAACATGAAAATAAAACTTCAAGAAAGTGCTAGTGCCAGGCCATGTTTGGATACTGAGTGGATGCATATGGGAGGCAGATACTTGAAAAAATATGAGGCAAACAGAAACCAAGACCCAGTATTTTGGCAAACAGAGACTATTTGACAAGTGCCCTAGCGATGTTTCATGCTGCTGTGTAGAATGGTGAAGATGAATGGAGAGAAATCTTCCTTAAGTGGAACATGGGGGACCCATTTGCTGACATCAGTACTGCTTTGATGCAGACTTTTGCTATTTCAATCCAATGGTTGCTGTCTGCACTGCAGATGAAAGCAGGTCCTCTTTAATACTTATGAGCAGCAAAGACCAATAAATCTTGGAACTAATAAATTGAGGTCACCAGATTTCTAATCTGACTCTTTTAGGGCACACTCATGTCCATTTGAAACACATGGCAGCCACTTAAAAATTTATTGTATGGAACTTGTATTCAGTAAAGTACAAGTTAAATACAGCATCACCACCTCTGCAACTGCTTGTTGGCTGTATTGTGATAAACCTTGATACTCTTTGTGTTGGTGCCTCATGGAGGATGTGGGCTGCACTGGGTGACAACACTACTCAGCAGAATTTTTTAAATATTGATATTTTCAAATAATACTTACTTATTAGCTACTTATTTAAACCTTTACTGGCATGTCAATCGATGTGTATTTTCATGTAGAATGGCATGAAATGGTCCACATTGAAACATGTCTATTCTGCCAAAGCTTATAACAAAAAAACCAACAGGGTTTGGTGTGATGGGACTTTGAGAGTCCAATGGTCGATAAAAAGCAGGCCTCAGTCTTGAAAGACTATGGTATCGTGCTCAGCGCTGCATACGCTGCATGCGAAGCACAAAAGGTTGGATTGTTCTGGAGGATAGGCTGTTACCCAAGCAGCAAATCCCCCCTCTCCACGCCACTGAATTAGTCCAATGGAAAGGCAGAGCCAATATGATTGGATTCAGCTGGTGTCGCAGAGCTGGGCTAAGGACACGAGATCACCCTGTCTTGTGGGGCCGACCTGGGAATCGAACCCTGGCCTGCTGGTTAGCAGGCACAGCGTCTTTACCACTTGCGCCACCCACAGCCTAGTGGTCAATAGGACTTTCAGAAAGTTTGTAGATCAAAAATAAACAAATATGTGTTATTTAAAAATACTTTCCCGAAGTCACTAGGTTAACCTGACTGGGTAAAGGAATGGAAAACTTGATAGACTTTGCAGTGATCCCAGCAGGCAATTCTTATGGTCTTTTTTATCATGTCTATGAAACCATAAGAAAACACAGTCCTATGGACAGTCTTTCAGAATCCATATGAGACAGTCTTTCGGACAACAACCTGGGTAACGAGTTTAGAATGGTTTTTAAGACAGAAAAGGCACTGCCTTAAACCAAAATTTAAGACATTATTTTCCCCTGATTTTGTCAACTTTCAAGTTCACCAATTCAAACGTTCATAAATTCAAAACATATATCATCGACAACAGCAATTCCTTAACACCAGACTGCTCACTTTCTATTTGAGGGGTGGGGGAATGGAATTTCACCATAAAACCCAGCAGCATAATGTTCTCATTTCGAGAATCTCATTTAAAGATTCTAGTTAGGTCGTCTGCTTCCTGCATCCATCAAGAAGGGAAGAGAGTGGGCTAGCATCTCCAAATGTCACGCATAACAAACAGATACAAACTCTACCCCAAATTCCTCCGTTGTGACAGCCTTTCTACTCATTTTCTTCGCAGGAAGTTCTGATGAGCTTCTGAGAAGACTGAGTGGTTGCATGTGATATCTAAACAGTTATGTTTGCACCCCTTTTTAAACCCTTTTTTCACACTTCATGCTCATTCTGAGGAAATTATCCAGTGGTGGGATTCAAATAAATTAACAACAGGTTCTATGCCCTCATAACCTAAATTAACAACAGGTTCTATATCCCATTTGTAACCATTTTCAGAACCAGGCGCTCATTAGCAAAGGATTCTATAGAACCTGTGAGAACCCCCTGAAGTTATCCCATTTCAGGAATTCTATTTCTCTGTTTTCAGGAAACTATATGAGTTAGCTGTATGGGAAGCCATATGGGTTAACTAGCATCAGGATGTTAACATGATGCTGAAATGACCCTGAAGTGAGAATCAACTCTTGTTTAGAGTGGTGATGAAAATTCATAAAGATTTACAAAAGCTAATACTATCTGCTTTGCAATCTCTGTGTCACTGTTCTCCATAAATGCCCTTAAGATGGATCACGAAGCCATCACACAGACTTTACAATATGGAATAGTATGTTCAAGTTAGCCTTTAGTCTCATTCCCAAAGGAAGATGCATTTTCATGCCAGGTCAAATTATGAAAACAATTCAAAAGTAATTGTATGGGGAAATAATCTGAACAACCAGCTCTAAGCAATGGATATGCCTTTGCCAATGCAAACAGAAAAGCATGTGTGCAAGCATGTACAGTGGTACCTCGCTTAACAAGCATTTCACATAACAAGCAAAAGTTCCAAGAAATCTTGCTTCACTTAACAAGTTCTGCTTCACTTAACAAGCAAGCGCCCTATGGTCACACGTGCTATGCAGCCCTGATGCTCCTCATGGAAGCTCTTTAAAAGGGCTGCTGGCCAGCGCTGCTGCCTCTAACTGCCCCCAACTTGGGAGCAGTTGCCTGGAGGTGCCAGAGGCAGCTGCCCCTAACTGCCGCCAAGTGCTCCTACTGACCACCTTGAACCTTCAGCAGCAGCCCAGGTAAGCCTCCCAGGAAAGTGTCTTTTTTGCAGCCTCTTAACCATGTCTACCCAGAAGAAAGCCCCATTGTGTTCAATGGGGTTTACTCCCAGGAAAGTGTCTTTAGGATTGCAGCCTAGATAGACTTCATGGGATCATGCACATTGAATGCATGTTTTGAATTCAATTCCAGTGTTTTGTCATCGTTTTTACATCCAGCTAATATATTAATATTTTGGGGGTTGTGGAACCAACTGTCTGAGTTTCCATTATTTCCTATGGAAAAATCTGCTTCATTTAAAGAGCGTTTCACTTACAGAGCATGCCTCCAGAACGAATTAAGCTCTTTATGTGAGACACCACTGTATATGTAAAGAAGGTTTCAAATAAACAACAACTGCCATTATACCATTACTCTCTCCCCTAAGTACAATATTGCACAGCATAAATACAACACTCTTCCTCAATGCATTTTTTTAAATTTAAGATTAACAGCACCATGCTGCAACAATTATCTGACAACTTCCAAATGGTAGCAAGAAGTATTTTAAGAAATGACATGGTTTTATGAAACATGAACATTCTGGATAGTGTAGGCGGCCTTGACCACACTTCAACTGAGACTGCATTTAAGCATGATCATCACTTTTAACACACATTCCTCAGACTCTGTGTGTAATGGCACACATATGCTGTTCTGGATCAGCATATCCTCCATGAGATTGTGCTCAAGATTGGAAAGGCAGCTGTAGCAAGGAAGAAATTTAGAAGTACTGCTACACACATGGAAACCTGCTCCAAGATTCATATGAAACCCAAAGTAATGACTGGCTCTATAAATAATGAAGACAGACCAACATATTATGCTCACTTGTTTGGTAACATTTTATTAAAATAAAGTATTGATCTTTTACATTATTTAGTCTAAATTATAGATTATATGATATACTAGCGAAATGTACCTGCGTTGTGGGAGTAAAATACCCCTGCACATCATGCCCATGTGCATCACCCCCATGCACACCAACCCCCCATGCACATCAACCCCTATACACAACCCCCATGCACAACAACCTCCCATGTGCACCAACCCCCATGTGCATCAACTCCCAAGCACATCAACCCTCCCATGTGCATCAACACCCTCCCATGCCACCAACACCCCCATATACACCAACCCCCAATACACATCATCCCCATGTGCAACATCTCCCCATGTGCAACACACACATTCACAATATCCACCCATGCAACACCCCTTACAACCATGGATACCCCTCCTACTGGGTAAGTGCAGGGTTTGGGGCTGGGTCTTGTTCCGTGTTTTTAAGTATAGGCCAAAAACATGTTGCACCCCTTTTCAGCCCCTTAGGGGTTAAATTTCCAGGAATCGATTCTTGGTGGGTGTTCCCATCATAGAAGGAATATGTACCCTGGATTTGATGCTTCTAGGTCCGGGGGTTGGGGCAGAGCGTCCCCCAAACAGGGATCCTTCAAAGGAAAAGATAGGGTGGAAAACGTGCTGTGCTCCTTTTCACCCGCTTCTGGTTGGAATTTCCAAAAACTGGTTCTTAGTGCACCCCTCAGTCATGGAAGAAACACCCTCCCCAAATTTCACGCTTCTAGGTCCTGCAGTTTTGGCTGGGTGTTGATGAGTGAGTGACTTTTCAGTTTTATATAGATAAATTACAGGCTCATTATACACTGATTTGACTCACAGCTAATATAGGGGTCCATGTTTAAAAGTGCTGTAACAGGAATAAAACCACTAAAATATTATTTCCTATCATTGTGCTATAGGCTTCAAGCATCTTGGGGGTAAGATAATGTCAAAGATCTAATACTGGGTTTCTTGCTCGTCCACTGTTGCCCCAGAATTCATCAGTATAGAGCAGGGGTCTCTAAACCTTTTGGCAGGAAGCCATATTATCTTTTCTGATATCGTGTTAGGGGCCAGAAGAAAGAAAAGAATTCATTTACATTTCAAATTTGAATAAATTTACATAAATGAATATATTAGAGATGGAACTTGTGAATGAATGAATTCAAATTAGTTCTTTCAAAAACACAAAAACAGGGTGCTCTTCAAACCAGTTCATAAATATTTCATACAGAGAGGGGCCACCCCAGCCATCAAAATACCCTCTGGAGGTGTGAAGAGCAGAGCTCCCCTTGCATCTGGAGGATTACAGGGCTTGCCCGAGGGCCAAATGGAGGGGGCTTGCTGAAGGCTGGATTGAGGCTCACCAAGGGCCGCAGATGGCCCCAGGGCTGGAATTTGGAGAACCCGGTATAAAGCAAGAAATCTGGAAGGGGGTCTCTAAAGCTATTTTCCCACTGATTTGGTATCTGCTGATTTTTTCATGCCTCATTATCCATAGAATCTCAATGGATAACGAGGCACAACTTGTATAGTTTCAGGCACCACAGACTCGTATTATCTTTGCTTGTGTTCTATGAGTAAAGCTGTATGGATTATGACTGAATCTTGAACTTTAGTCTTTGGTTTCTTTTTCTTTGTGAATTTCTCTCTGTTTAGGCATTTCTGTAATTTCTGGAGGCTTAACTGGCTTATTCTTATGGTCACTTGCATGAAATTTACTGTAAAAAGCATTAATTAATTTGGGATGAATCTACTTGTGAGAATCTCACTAACTCAGTGGGGCATGTGTTCTGGATAAATCTTCATTGAGTGATACACAAGCACAAACCACAAGTATGCAATAAAATTACAGAGCCTTTCTTCATCATCAGCCGTACTGCGAGGATACAGTATTTATCTACCTACAGTATTTATCTACAGTATTTCTATACCGCTTTTCAACTAAAAGGTTCACAAAGCGGTTTACAAAGAAAATTGAAAAATAATAATAGCTAATTAAAAGCTAATGGGTCCCTGTCCCAAAAGGGCTCACAATCTAAAATGCAAAAAAGAACACCAGCAGAAGCCACTTGAACAGACATTGCTGGGGTCTGTAGGGCCAGTTACTCTCCCCCTGCTAAATAAAAGAGGAGCACCCACTTGAAAGAGTGCCTCTTGCTCAGTTAGCAGGGGTTACAGCCGTACTGTGCCATCTGACTGTTTTTGGAGCTGCCTGTCCTCAGGGGAAGCTGTTAGAAGATGCAACTTGGTGAGCTGTAGAAATTATTAGGCAATTTCCCCCATATCAGAAGATCCAAAAAAAATATTTTGAGTTTCAAATTAAGTGTTGGCTTAGAAATCGTGTTTGACAACTGGAAAGCTTGCTCATTCAAAGTCATCCTTCTCATTTTTTTTACATTGAGCATCCTTCTGCCCCATCAGTTTATTGTACAATAAATAAACATGTGCTTCTCATTTATTGCTCAATCTTAGCTTCTTTTAGCACTTTAATTGCAGGGATATTGTATTTTCAGTCTGATCAAAGTGCATTGGTTGGCACCTGTACACATGAAGCTATCTTATTTATTTGATTTTCTCTGCAATCTCTTTCTGAACTCTTTTGTTGAACAGTGGTATGTACCAGTGCAAGACAACAAAACACCAGCAGATATATATGTCTATTGATTTATTTATGTCAGTCTGTGATGGTGTGATCACACTAAAGTATTGTATTTTGCAAGGGGAGGGGAGATCTGAGACTTTAGAAGGAAGAGTTAATCTTCTTATCCCACAGTAATCTTCCATAGTGAGACTCCTCAGCTCTTTAGAGGTTGAACAGGATGGGGGAAGAATGGAAAAGGATGGTGACAGGTTGGCCAGTGGGCAGAGTGGACTTAGGAAGGGAGCGGATTGGTGGAACTGGTGTGCACTATATCCAAACTCCCTTACCAAGTTTGAGAAGTCTGAATGGATTAAGGCAGACTTGCACCAGCAAGATGTCCCATTACCTGGAAGAAGCCTTCAGAAGCCAAAAATCCCTTGCTGGATGCAGCAAAACCTACACTAATGCAGTGCCTCACCACATAGGATTTGCATTGGATTGGGCTGTCAAACTATCACAATCCTTTGAATAAATTTGGTATTTATAGCTGGTATTTATAGCTGTCTCATTGCAACTCATGTGGATATTTCATCTGTGGCTTCTTTTTGATAGTTGACGGGGTTCCCCTTTTCACTCTGCATAACTCAAACCACCACCAAGTACAAACAACAACTGTCAGGGAATTCACATGGTGATGTGTGCCCAGAACATGTTGATAAGATGTCTGATAGAGTCAGAGTAGAACCTGACTGAGAGTTCCCATGGGCCCAGGGCTCAACTGTTATAACATGTAATTGCATTTTGAAATAGAGAACAACCACGGGACAAATCCCAATAGAGTAAATTCCCACACTATATTTGAATGCCTTTTCTGGCTCTTAGTCGGAGGTTTATCGGAACTTACATCAGCAGCTTCTCTAGAGCCCTCATTTGGCAGCCCCTTCTCACCACTTGCAGAAGGAACAGGTCTGCAGTTCTTCCTGATCCCAGCCACGTCTTCAAGATGAAGGGACAATTAAGTTATTGGATGGGATAGGATGAAAGACAAGGCTTAGGACAACTACAAAACCTACTGGCTTAAAAGAATACATATAAATAGAATATGAATTAACATTCATATTCATATGTACTATAAGGAAATAGAGAAGGGAAATCCCACTTTCCCTGGGGAACCTGATCCTACTTTCCCTGAAATCCATGGGGCCTGCAAACAGAGACCATTTGCAATCCTCAGGGTCCCCACATCTGGCCTGCGGCAAATCCCCAGTCTCCAACAACCTCCTGAGCTTCTTGAGCTCATGCTGGCCTGACACAAGATAAGGGTTGAATTTTCTCTCATTTGCTTGTGGCTTCATGTCTGTGAAGCACCAAAAGCAAAAGTGGAATAAATGCTAGCCTCATTTTGTTTCCCATGTATATCATTGCCTCTGAACAACGCCTGTCTCCATGTATTTTATTTCTGGGCAAGAGTTTTATGTAGGGTTGACATATGCCTAGAAAAACTGGGACATTTCCGGTTTTGGAGGCCCTGTCCTGTACAGCTAGGTCCAAATCCTGGTGTGTGGTGTGACTGAGCTCAAGAGTTCTCTCCCCAGCTCAAACCCCAGGTAAGAGGGGGGTAGGGAGGGATATACCCATAGAGGCGCATTATTCATGGGAGTAAGCCCCATTCACTGTAATGGGGCTTTCTTATGAATAGACATTCACAGGATTGTGCCCCACATCCAAGGCTCTGACCTAGTTTTGTCCCAGTTTGCAACAGTTTTGTGCCATTCTGGTTTTATGGAAGGAAATTATGGCAACCCTAGTGGTATGGTTGGAAGTTATGTTAACACCATTCCCACCAGCTTGTTGATCCGTAGGTTTGGTAAAATCACATCCCTGAATGTTCCATGAGATTCACTGCTTCAGTAAAATGCATTCATTCATTCATTCATTCATTCATTCATTCATTCATTCATTCATTCATATCTGTTCTGTCTCTAATATATTCTTTTATACACATATAGTCAAATTTTAAATGTCAATTAATTTTTTTCCAGCCCTTGACACAATTTCAGAAAGATGACGTGACCCTCTTGCCAAAAGGTCTGGGCACTCCAGGGATAGACTAATGGGGTTAACTGTCAGCTCAAGCAGCTGGTTCCTGCTGCTATCTTGTTCACCCCTCTTTTGGAACCAGGCCCACCTATTCTCTTGCTGATACATTGACATCAAAGAAGAAAGAAATTATAGGTACACATATCCAGATGATCCCTCCATGGAAAGGATTCCAAACATTTTCCTAACAAAATATTTGAATACCAAAGTAAAAATAAGGCAGAACAATTCTACAGACCCATGGAATTTTTGCTACCCACTGCTTTAGTTTCCCCTTTGAAAGTAATAAATCCTATTTCGTTAGAAAAGGCATTTAAGGGCACCAGGGGCCATTTAATATGCTGTCAAGCAAACCATGGGTTATTATCTGTCACTGGTATACACTGAAAAGAGAAGCAACCAATGGACAGCTCCCTCTTGTGTGGTTTTTTTTTCAAAAATATGTTTTGTAGCACTGCCTGTTATGTTTTTAGAATACACAGTACAGGCACACACTATGTACTGTTACACATTGTGTAACACAAAAATATTTGTTGTATTTTAATTTTTTCTTATTAAAGAAAAATGATTCCAATGGTAAACTTGGGTTTTAGTATTATTAAAACATTTCTGGTTATCTTAAAGTTTGAGTTTTTAATCTATCATACTGCCTACCCAGCTTAATGCATTGTAATATATATCTATTATATAACAGCATAGCATAAATTGTGGCTCAATTTAATTTCAATTTAATTTCAATTTAATTTCAATTGAATTTAATATTCAATTTAATTTAAATTGCACCAGATTTAATACAAATCAAAATATTCAGATCAAAATATTCAGATAAATATGCAATTGCTCTGATTTGGTTACACAGTGTAGTGTATGAAAAAGCTGTACCAAAGAAATCAGACAGGCCGGAAAGGAAGCTATATCCTTCAATAAGTTCTATTTTATGTGAGAACATATACCACCATGGTAAATTCTGTACATGTTGTGCATGGCCCAGTTCTGAATACACTATGTTGCTATTTATGAACAATTACCAGATTTCACTGTGTAACACAACAACACATCGACATACTTTACTTTCTCAATGACTGCACAACAAAGAAGCAGAACTGGCAGTGAACTTCAATGATGTTGACAGAGTGCTACTGGCTAAATGGTACTTTTCTATAAGACAGTTTCTATTTCAACTAGTAATTTCTATTTCATCTAGTAATAATCAAATAATAATTGAATAAATAATTTGGGATATTTGGATGACATGGAACTGACCCAATGGTGAAAGGCATATAAAGTCTATGACCAAACTGAACTATAAACCAATTCAGACTACAGTTATTACCCATTGGTCTTATGTGGTCAAATGTAAAGCACCTACAAAAGTCTTAAAATATTTAAGTGGATATAAAAATATATAAAATATATTTAAATATATTTTATATAAAATATAAAAGCCCACATAAAAATATAGGGATGTATTAGTAGGAAAAAGATTCTTTAACAGATCTGAATAATAAATCAGATGTCCTGTACTACCTTACCTACCAAGTGACCCATGACACTGCTGGACAGCCAGTTCTCTTGCACATGTGCCTTTCTTACTGCTCTTAGGGGATTTATTTTAAATTATGAAAATGGAGTGATTATCCCACACATACTGACAATTCATCCATGTTTCAGGATGTCAAACATTGATTGACTTTTAAGTGCTCCCTTAAGAGTCATTGGCTGTGGCATCAGCAATGATGATATTTGTACAATTATACTTCCAAAGAGATTAGGTAGCCATGTGCTGTTTTGGCATTTCAAGTGGGCAGAATTTCAAGGCAAGGCTTTAATGGGGATTTGTCGTTGGCACACTTTATTTCTTGCAGATCGGGCCACCTGCACTTTTGGCAAGTTTACTAGGTATTAAATGGGCTCTCCTGTGATTAGTTATCCAGTGAAATTCCCAACAGCTCATTAAAAAAAACAAAAAACCAATTTGTTACAGTTGACATCTAAAAAATTCATTTTTTTTAAATTGTGGAAAGCATTTACACTGAGGGATTTAGATCAAATTTCCTTTCTTGCATTTTGTTCTGTCCTCTGTACTATCAGCTCCAACCCCACAAAAGTAAAAGATGAATAGTGTTGTTAGACCATCTCTATTTATTGGGACATGCTGGAATGCATTGGCTACATTTATTTGAAAAGGCTGGGAGTGGGAAACTGAGCTCTCTGGGGAAAGAGTGGTATAGAAATGCAAAAAATAAAATTAAATACAATTAAGTTTTTCACTTTTTAAAATAAAACATGAATTTTCACAGACTTCAGCACGCTTTTCTGTAGATTTAAAAACTTAGTCAACAGAAACCAATTCTTTAGTACTTTAGGAATTTAGAGATGGGTCAGATCCACAATGGAGAGTCTTGAGTCAAGTTATGAGTATCTGCCCGCCTGCAGCTTGACTCGTAACATGAATTGTAGCACACACCTGTGGTGACTAAGGAATTCCCATGTCATTTCTACTCAAGTCCATAGGTATAGCTCTCATAAAGCACTAGATGACTCATGTATGGGTGCGAACTGGAGGATGGGTGTGAGCATGTCCACATACTCCTGTTCCATAGCCAGTTGGGTGAAATTGTCCAGCCAGCATTTCAGCAACTCCTTCATGTGGAGGTTTTTGGAGTGTATACGTGTCCCAACGGCCTCCCCATTGGGGTTGGTTGCTGCAGTGCTCATGCGCCATAGTTGGTTGGGCGATCGTAAACTCCACAATGCACGTGTGTAATGATGTTATGACGGCATGTGGTGTCAAAACATCACAATGTACCATGGGTGCCAAAAGCCCTGGCTACAGCTTTGCTCAAGTCAGAGATTTTTTTAAAAGATAAAACAAAAAAACCTTCCCGTCCTCCTTGCTAGAACTACTTTGCTGCTTGCTGACTTCCTGATAGGCCCACAAGGTCTTCCATGCTGCAAAAAAAGGCAAATGCATACACTCAAACTCACTGACTTGAGTTTTTTAGATTCCAGGAATAGAGGCACACAAAATAACCAACCATTACTTTGTTATTATTTATTTACTTTATTTATTTACTGATACTTTATTTTCTTACTATTTATTGCTGCAAAAAAGGAGATAGCCTTGCTTGTGGAAGTGAAATAAAAACTCATTCCAGAAAAATCTTTAAAATCTTGCAGAAACAAAGACCCCAAAGCAACTCTTTCTCCATCTCTTTAGAAATGTGCAACATGTAAAGGGCAGGACGAATGTCCATTGTCACCAGTGATACTCAGAGCACTACCCAACTAGGTCCCTGTGACAAGCTCCTACTTTATGGTCCCATAGCAATTTAGTGGTATCTTCAGAGAGTATTGGAAATTCAGATTCCCTTGATCTGAAAGGGGCTAACAAAAAAAGAGGAGTTGTTGCATGGAACAGAATAAAAATATTTATAGCTCCTGAAACAAAAGGGTGCCTCTCATCCCTCACAAAAGGAACCACTTGCTGCTTTCCCTCAAGTGTCCTGTCACTTTTTGTCTTGGGGTGTGCGTGATGAAAACAATACTTATGTATTGCTCAAAACCAAATCTTGCTCAAAACCAAAATTGCAAACGGGAACAAGCAAAATCCTACCACCCATATGGGCCAATAAAACATTGCTAATGCAGCAAGAAAATCTCATTTTAGAAAAA
Source organism: Cryptoblepharus egeriae (assembly GCA_030015325.1). Lineage (NCBI taxonomy): Eukaryota > Metazoa > Chordata > Lepidosauria > Squamata > Scincidae > Cryptoblepharus > Cryptoblepharus egeriae. The sequence goes on along the minus strand of JAREYC010000002.1, from coordinate 66,509,420 downwards.
AAGAAATCAACCTTGTTTCACCGCAACATAGTTTCCATAATTTTCAAGCAATGCCTCTTATTAACACAGAAGCTCTCTCTACAAACATTGTTTGCTCTTCAGGCCTGCTAGTACTTTTTTTAGCATTGCATGACACACCCTCGTTTCCTGACATCCATCAGTTTGTCAAGAAAGCATTTAAAAGAAAAGTCCAAAATAGCAAAAGCAAATGACACTGAAGTGCCACTACTGACTCAATAGGAACTAAGCTCACAACAGGCACTAGGCTCACCAGTGACATGCTCTGGTGGCTTGGGGTCTCTACTTTTTTAACAGTTGGGGGAGGGATGAGATTAGCACAAACCTGCTCATGGTCAGCTCTCCTCTCAACTTTCCTTCTTGAGTGAGCCACTGCTCCTCTCAGTCCTAAGGTGAGAGAAGATCCATGCATGAGGCCATCTCAATACCATTCACCTCAAGCGGCAGACGAGTGCACTGTCCTCCTATTATGCTTTTCTCTGCTCCTTCTTTTTATACTCCTTAGGCAGTGATGGGCCCAGCCTGGCCCAACAACCGGTTCCCTGGAAGTGGGCAGGGCCAGGCCAGGTCAGGGGCTGGGGCTGGGATAAGGGGGCGTGGATAGGGTAAGGGGGCGGGGGCAGGGAGAATTTAAAGGGGAATTTAAAAAAATCTATAAATTAAAAAAATCAAAAAATCTAAGTTTTTGTTAGTGCCCCCCAGCATCCCTAACCACACTTTCCTGGGAGTAAGTCCCATTGACTGTCATGGGACTTACTTCAGTCAGCATAACCATAACAATAGCCATAAAGAGCAAGGCCCTCCAAATGCAGGAAATCCAAACAAAATGTAGGGAATGACAAAGTCTGAAAACACTCATATGTTGAAAACAGTCAAATGCTGCCTTGTGGAGCATTTGTTAAGCTCCAAGTGCCCAGGATCAAGACCATTCTGAAAGCCTTGCACACTTTGGATCGACCTTCCACACCAGAATGGCATGCTTGCTTACTTGCGAGTAAAAACGGCTATGCAGTCTGTCTTTCAAAAGGGTTTAATGCAGTGGAGCTTGGAGGAAGGCTTGTGAAGGGGCTTCATTTATTGGATCAGGACCAGATTTATCTCTGCCCAAAATATCTAAGGCAAATTTGCCTATTTGCAAGTAAAAGCGCAATAAAGTTCCCTGTCAGTTCCCATAGAGATCAATGCAATTATCAGGGCCCTCTTTTTGGGGTGATTTTGGAGGCTCCATTCACTGGATCAGGACCATTATGCTGTCATTGGATTCCTCTCAGCCTCCCTTTCTCGCAGACTATGGCAGGTTCACCTACTCATGAGTGTAGCCATGATATTGGACTCTTTCACTTTCCCATACAGCTCAATGCATATCTTTAATTTTTAGTTTATTTTATTTTTAGTTATTTACTTTCAGGAAAGTGTGGAAAGGAGAATGGAAAGGAGGAGAAGGCATAGATCCAAGCCTTTGCCAAGCTCCTCAGATGTAAGCTCCATTACAGTCAATGGGCTTACTCTCAGGAAAATGTGGAGAGGGTGAAAGGGGAAGGCTGGGAGGCTGGTGAGAGGCATAAAGCCATGCCTCCTCAGAAGTTAGCTCCATTGCAGTCTATGGGCTTACTCTCAGGAAAGTGTGGATAGGGTGGAAGGGGGAGGCTGGTGAGAGGCAGCTGCTCCTGGAGGAGCGAGGCTGGGGTACACACTCTCTCTCTCACACACACTCACTTCGTTGAAATGCTACCAGAGGGAGGAGAGGAGCTGCAGCCGAGTGGAGACCCTGGAGAGGCATGGCCAGGCAGGGAGAGGAAATTCAGTGCCTGTCTGGCTTCCCCCGGCTGTGGATGCTCCCGACAGGGCTGCAGCCACCTCTAAGTCTGCCGCTACAGCGGCAGTTAAAGAGGGCACCCAGCCGGCACTTTTAAGTTTGCCACTTGCAGCAGCAGCAGCCCAGCGAGGCGCCCCACAAGCCCCAGTGGCTGGGGAAAGGACGCTCCAGTGCTGGGGCTTGTGAGGCACCTTGGCAGGCTGCCACTTGGAGCGGCAAATTTAAAAGTGCCAGCCGGGTGCCTTCTTTAACTGCTGCTGCAGTGGCCCAATGTGAACTGGTCTGCCCGGTTATCGCGCCCCCCCCCCACCACTACAAGATCGCCAGTGGTGGGGGAATAGGAACATCCGGTTCTGCGGAACCAGACAGAACCTGCCTCAGCCCATAGGTTAGAAAAGGAAAAGGAGTCACAGGGAAAGAGGGAATATAAAGCAAATCCTGAACTAGAAAGCTGGAAAATAGAAAGAGCAAAGGCTCATAACATTATTGGGCATGGGGTACAGCATTTGGCATTCCATTAAGCTATCTTGGGGCTGCCTGAGTCTGGCTTAAAACTTAAAATCCTGGAACATATTTTGATGCACATAGATCTGGAAATACTACATCATCAAAACTGTCATTCACTAAGAAACATCTCATATAAAAAGTCCTGCCGTTTAAAAAAAATTTGGTTAAAAATCAAACATTTAATTTCAGATATGAACTCTGACTTATGAAAGCTTGAAAATATTAAGGCATTATTTGTTTTTTCTGTTATTAATAGAAGTATTACAGATTAGAAATGAGCACTGACTCAAAGCAACCTGCACTGAACAGATCTGGAAAGAAGGTAACATCAATTAAGGGTGGGGGAAAATTACGGTAGTAAAATTCTAACAACAAAAACAAAAAGCCCTAGCACAGTCCAGATATGAAACACCACATCATGGTTTGGCATGAATGCTCCTTCTCCCCTGTATTGTTTTAATTAGTTTTTTCCCTCATTTTCAACAAACCACAGTTGGCATTTATTTCCGGACTGGCAAACTATGGTTTGCATTAGTCCTGTTAATCAGGATTAGTTTGCATCACACCAAACCATGCTTTGGCATTCGGTCTAAACCAAGCATGTGTGGCCATTTTCTTGGTGTTCTACAAAATGCTCCTGTTTGCACTGGGGTTGTAAAGCCAAACAAGTGTGACAGACAGCTTCAAGTGTGATGGACAGTAACAGATACATTTGTCTGGAGTCCTTGTTTGGCTGCTGAAAGCATGAAGATCTTCAGAGAGTCTTGCTCCCAGTAGTTCTTCCTGTAAACATGCAGTCTCCTTAAGTTCCTTCTTCACTGTTACTACTACAAACTTTATTTCATCTCAGATACCTGCCTTATTCAATCACTATGTTGTGGGTCTTGGAAGTAGCTGACCAAAAGTTCACATACTTTTACTTCTTTTGTTGGCCAGCCTAAAAGCACAGCGTGTTTTATTGGCAGTGCTAAAATAATCAGGCCATCACTGCTTATTTTTTCTATAAATAATTTGAACCATTAAATGGCAACATAATAGGAAGATATGGCTCTATTTAAAGGTTAGCTGAAAAGGTCTACTTTGAGTATTTGCTCTTGCATCTGGTTTTCATTTTCCCTCTTTTTACACTCTTCCAGATGCAGCTGTCCACAGTCCTAATATAAGCATCAGAATTATCCCCATCTCAGATTTTCTCCAATCTCCCTCTTTATATATATTGCTGTTGAAGTTTTATGAGCATAAATGCCCACTAGTAAGCTCACTCAGGACTGGGCAGAACATAAAATCAAAAATTAACGAGTTCATGTCTGAGGGACCTTCTAATAAGCCAGTAAATCAAAAGACACCAAAAGTATGTAGAGAGAAAAACAGAGCAAAGTCTGTTCTGAGCTGAACCTCAATAATTTATTACTCCTTTACTGCCCCATTGACTTCAGTAGAACTACTTGCAGAGAGAAAATAGTCAGCTTACTGTGAGAGTAATACCAAGTGGCCCTGCATATACTAGTGGTTTGGAGAACATGAAAGCAGATCCTGGAGCTCTGCTTTCATTCCTATTGTTCTCAGGTTAAGGGTCCAGGATTTATTCTTGAAAATGATGATGGAAAACAATCAATGGAACAGTCAATGTTGATAGAGCAGTCAATGTTAGTGCTGAAAGAAATGATGATGGAGCAGTCAGTGTTAGTGCTGAAAGAAATTATTTTTTGATTGCGATTTAATGACATATTGTATAACAGAAGGAAACAAAAATATCCATCCTGGATTTTACTGTACATGTGATTCAAAGAAGGCTATGGTGTGTATGTCACTGACAATGAACCAGGCTGCAGCAGTAAAGCCATGTTGATATTCTTCCTAACTACTCAGCGCACTTAATTTCCCTCTCATGGATCCTCTCCTTCTTAAAGCACAGTTAACAATTACTATCCACAAAGCTTCAGAAACAAAACAATTTTCAGTTATTGCAATGCAGCAAAAGGCTTTTGGACTAGTCCCCAAAACCTGTCATTATAATGAAAATCTGAGAAAATGAGAAAACCCTTATACTGTATATTCTAACATCTGAAGAAAAAAAAGTGTGCTGGACAGAGAAGCCAACTTTCTCAACAAGAACATGTTCACAAATGCCAACTAGCATCATAAACAAGGGTAGAAGTTCTCCAAACTTCTCCATCATGAAGCACATACAGATCCAACCTTGTTATACATGGATTTTTAAAACACGGATTTGACTCAACATGAAAGGCCACTACAAATCACAGTATTAAAAAACTGCTTTTCTACTGTTGAAGAGAGGCAGTCATGCACAATCATTCAATTTTTCAGTCCCAGAATCAAACCTCTACAGATATTGAGGCAGTACCATATTCCATCTGGAACAATGGAGGAGCAAGAAACCTGAAAGAGGTCTTTAAACCTATTTTTCCATTGGTTTCTTTATACATGGATTTTTTTATCCATGGGAGATTCCAGAACGGAACCCTAATGGATAACAAGGAATAACTGTATGTCTAAGCACTTGTCATAGTGGAAAAGGGATAGATAATGCAGGGATCACTACTATTACCTGACGTTCCTGAGCAGTCTGAGCCTTCCTGAAGAATGAACTTCTATATTTCCTAAAACCTCAGAGACATCAGGTATTATGAGAAAATATAAAATGCTGTGGGTATGTTTCATAAGGCTCAGAAAATGTTTTTTTGAATTATAGGTGTGGGCCACTTACAGGACAATCCAGAGCAACTAATCTGTCCACATAAGAGCCCTTAGGTTGCCCTATCTAACACTAGGTTGGAGCAACTGCAAGATGCTCCAGCCCAGTTACTCTGGAAGAGGCTTAGGGCAGAGCAAGGCAAGATAGGGTGCCCTAAGAGAGGAGGACCTGCTCTGCCCTAACTGGGGCAGCCTAAGCAGCTCAGGAAAGGCAAGTTGAGGGCATGTTTAGCATTGCCTAGGGCAGAGCAGTTACTCTGTATCCAAAGCCTGTTTCCAAGGCAGAAATGCCCTCTTCCAGTTCCTCAGAGATATACCACCTCAGGAGCAGGTATAGTAATGAGTAGACCCATAGGGGTCCATAATAAGGCCCGAGTAAGAATGGCAGTGCTGACCAAAAATCTGAGTTCTTGGCCATCCTAGCTGCAACCCCTTCCTCTCAACCTCAGGATATGGAACAAACTACTGCTGCCCACAAACCTCAGGATACAGCAGGCCACTCCAAGAAGCCCCTTGTATTCACTGTAGAATGTACTGGCATCTCATCAGGGACTCCTTATAAGGCAGGCACCCAGTGGCATCACCAGACTGGTGCGGCTGGGGTGGGCTGCATTGGGTGATGTGCCGGAGGAGTATGGGGTGATGTGCTGGAGGAGTTTGACTGTCCTTTGGCAGGCCCCGGGCGTCAGCACCCCCATTCAGGCCTGCTTCAAGGCGGAGAATCAGCCAGAAGCTGACACTTGTCTGAGGAGCTGGCCTGAACGGCCATCTGAGGTGCACTGCGCAGAAACACACTGAGCATGCCGAACAGCTTCAGAGGAGACTTCCTTAGAGCAGAGAAAGTCCGCGCCTCTGCACAGCCATTCGGCCTCACTCAGGAGGCAGAGCGGCAGCCGAATGGCTTCAGAAAGAGTACTGCACAGGCACCAACTCTGACGCCTGCACAGTCTCCCCCGAAGCCAAAAGGCTTCAGAAAAATACTGCGCAGGTGTCAGAGATGGTGCCTGCGCAGTACTCTTTCTGAAGCCAGTTTGCTTCAGAAACAACTGCGCAGGCGCCAACTTTGGTGACTACGCAGTCCAGGTGGGGGGGCGTGCATCCCAGGGATGACGCACAGACTTCTGCACCAGGTGATGTGCAGAGTCATGTCACCACTGTAGGCACCACAGCTGTTCCTTGTTCAGTGTGATCTGAGGGGTGTCTCCTCAGGAGCAAGTCTTCCCCTTGTGTCAATTACTTAGCATGCTCTGGAGCAGTTAGGGCAGCCCAGGCTTCCTGACTGGATTCAGCATAACTTTCTGCTCTGGATACAGAATAGTTAGGAGAGTGCAGTTAGGTCAGAGCAGGCTCAATTTGCTCTGGATTGTGTCCTTAATGACTAAGATACTTCTCCTACATCTATTGTTATGCAATTAGGTTGTTAAGAGAATATTCAGTCCAAAGTCGTTCCTTTGTTGTGTCCTCAGACACTCCCTGGCAGACATTAGCTGACTGCACTGGCTACTAAAATTGTCTCTTCTACATATTAAGAACCTTTTGTTGTATAAATAGACACTTGGCTGCAGGCTAGGAGAAACCTGACTGCTTTGACCACCATTGTACTGTAAATGCTGTTTGTCTTTAAGTGGAAGATTGTTAAGCGGCCCATGCCTGTACTGTACTGATTACAGGTACAGCATGTTTATCCATGGTATTTATATCCATGGATCTGACTCAGTGTGAAATTCCCATGCTGTGCTCTGCCAGTCTCCAGAAGGCTTTTTAAAGTGTGCTAAAGCCGTAAGCATCTGCTTGTAGCCTCTGCAGGCTTCAGAATGACTCTGTATGGCTAAAAAAAGAGACTTCTGATCTTCATTGGAAAATTTATTTGCTTTTTAAGTACTAGACTTTGGAATGTCTTAAAAGGCATAAAATACCATTTTTTGTTTCCTGAGGAGAACTGAAAGTTGTGCGTGTTGTTGTTGTTTTGGTGCTGTGGGGCTGCAGGTGGATGCATGTGGTCTCTTCAAGCTTCAGAAAATATTCCAGTCGCCTTTGGAGGGCTTAAAGAAGTCATGGATTTCTTTATATACAGTTTCAGTATACACAGAAAGGGGGTGTCTGAGAATTGACCCCCCATATATACTATGGTCACAGCTAATTCTCCATTGACAGGTGGAGTTTGCAGCAATCACTAACATACAAGGAGTCATAGGAGTTCTGCAGTCGTTGACAATTTCTTCAGAGCTTGGAACTGTCCATGGTCTACTGCATGCTACTTCTGATTTAGACTCTGTCTAGATCAGTTATAGAGAACCTATGACACATATTTACCAACCTATGACACCACATCTTTTGGGTAACACACCTGTGTTCATCAACACCTGAAACAACTCAGTTTATTTTACTCGTATTTCATTTTTGTAATATTTGATAGATTATTTGACATTATATAATATACAAGAACAAATAACTGAACAATATGTTTTTAAAATAAATTATATGAAAAGATACCCCCCTCTCTCTTTCTCTCTCTCTGTGTGTGTGTGTGAGAGAGAGAGAGAGACAGACAGACAGACAGACAGACAGACAGAGTCATGATAGCATTTCTAATTTTTTTGACATACTTGAATTGTGAATTTTCAAAGGTGACACAGGTAATTGCAATGAAATATGTCCTATTCAGATTCTTCTCAGTCTGTAGGTATGGAGAAAGCCTGGTGGTCATGCTAATAGTAGCCCATATTGTTGGATTCTTTTGGCCATCTGTTTGTTAACAGTATAATGTCTTACTTCATTCAAAGAGGATCTGAACAGCCTTAGAAACATCATGGATAAGAGATAAAGATTTAAACCAGCAATAATGCCTTTTCAACAGCCTAGTCACTCAATATATGCTTAGCAAGGCATTGATAATGTTTGGATGACAAGCTATGTAATTTAGGCTGCAATCCTAAGCTCCAGTTCAGCCTGCCTAAACCCTGGCATAAATCCTGTGCTCACCTGGGGGTGTCACAAAAGTGCTGAAAGGCACTTCTGCCCCATTTCTGGGGGGTTAAGTCAGTGCACAGGCATACACCATTCTTTCCACACCACCCTGGGAAGATATGCCAGGTGAGTTAGGCCAGCTGAAATTGGTTAGGATTGCATCCTTAGATTTTATTTAAGCATTATGCACTAAGCAAATACTGGAAGTTAAATATTTCAGCAATTGCTAGTGAAGAAAGGATCTTAATGAAGCATTTTGTTAGAACAAGTATCATGAAAGAAGGGAGTTTTGAATCATCATAAAATCATTGTGAGAATGTTTTCTGTTCATTGAATACAATTTTTACTTGTATGCTATTATTAAGCTGATACCAAAACAGTGAGAGAAATTTCAGAGGTTATTGGGGGAACTGTGAAATTTACCGCGTAAATTTACCTAGTAAAGAGAACAGCACTTTGAGCTTGGTTTGGAAAGAAACCAGAAACAATGCTCCCTCAAAAACAGGAGTGACAAGCTTCAAATAATGGCCTCCCATCCATGCTCTGACTTCAGCATTCTGCACCAGCTGCAGTTTTTGAACTATCTTCAAAGGCATTCCACGTAGAAGACATCATGTTACAGTAAGTAGCCTAACTGAAATGTGACCATGGCACATATGACAGTGGCAAGATTCTGATTCTGCGTATAGAATCCAAACACAAAAGGGTTGGAATTATCGATATTTTCAAATGTACACTTGCCTTAAATAACAGAAAATAAAAAGTTGTTGCTCTGCAGCTTGCAAAACACTAGAGGGCACCTTTAAGCTTACAAAGAGACAAAAATAAGTAAATGTAACCGACTCAAGCCTTGTTTAGTAATGCCATCACTGAAAGTGCAGTATGGACAATCCCATATGCAATTAAATAAAATACTAAAAGTACTGTATATGCTCATGCTGCTCATGTTAGTGGGATTTAAACCAGGCACTTGAATCCTTTAGCAACACAGAACTAGGATGTGACTACGGTATATATCAATTAGGTTTGAGGGCCTGTAAATGTCTTCCAAATATAGACAGATTCTGTCACTCATGTTCATGCTGATACTTCATTACTCAAATAGTTCCACATGGATCAACAGGGCTGCTCCAAGACTGTAAAAGGTGAGGATCAAATTCTAGTCCTAAGAGGAACTATCTGTCCCCTTCTGCCCTTCCAAGCAACTTGAAACACACACACACACACACTTTCAAAGTCATAGCGTCAAGACATAAAGCAGGACACTAACAGGCAGTGTGTGCAAACATCTATTGTCTGTTCACTGTCACTTCCATTTTTATCATTGGAGCATTTTAATTACTATAATCAAGAGACACAGGTGTCCCAAAGGTATTCCAGTCTCCTAGATGATGAGGAGGTAAAAAAAATGGATGAATTGAAGCAGCAAATGGGGAGGAGGGATACAGTGCAATCCTAATCATGTATACTCTGAAGTAAGTAAGTCCAATGGGGTTTACTTCCAGGAAAGTGTTCATACGATTGCAGCCAAAGATCTTCCTTTCTGCTTCTGTGTAGTCCCTGCTGCTATACACAGCAAGGTACAAATCCAGGACCTTTCCAAGTAAAATCTTAGCTTTTCAAATATACCAGCCTGATAGGAAAAAAACTGGTTATTGAGACAGAAAGCCTGGAAGATGTGGAAACAATTCAGTGAATTGCATTTGTGGGGCAGAAGTCATGAATATTTCTTACTCTCAGTATTTCTTATTCTCAGTAAACAATTTCATTAAATTCAGGAACACAAAGAAAATAGCATATCACTTCAACACGCATTTGATTTTGAGACACTACCAGTATTAAAATGTCAGATTTTATTTTTGTCAGATTTTGTCAGATTGTCAGATTTTATTTTTGTTACTTTAAATATATATTGCCCTTCATTCAAGGAGCTCAGGGTGGTATATATGACTGTCCTCCTCTTTTTTCCTAACAAAAACCCTATGAGGTAAGTTAAGCCAAGTGAGCCTAAGGCGATCCCGTTAAATTCACGGCTAACGAAGGATTTGAATCCAGATCTACTATATATATATATATATATATATATATATATATATATATATATATATATCCAGAGATACAACCTCTTTGCCATGGCATATTGGTTTGCCATGAATGATCCTACAGAAGTCTTGCTGGAGTCTGGTGTAGGGCCATTTATTAGCCACAGGGGGTATATGTGAGCAGTACAGCAGTACAACATGCCTTTTCTATTGTCTGACGGTGAAGCCTTGAGAATTTTGACACCTTGTCAGTGTGCAGTGATATGAAAAAGATTGAAAATTACTGCTCTAACAACTATACTGGACCATATACTACTGTAACAAAGATGAGAAAACCTTTCTTGCAGCTAAAGTATTCCAATAAGGAATAAATCGTCAACTCTGAAGGAATTTCATGGTTTATATAACTTGGCCAGTTCTTCAGCCGTTCCTCAAAACTGGAAGCCATTTCCTGTTTGTCAACAACCCATGTTGAAATGCCCATTTCTTGCATGCACCAAATCCAACAGTGTTCCACTCTAGGCAATTACTCATCAACGTTAGTAGCCAAAATATAAATTAAATAAATTTAACACCCACTCAGATCTGTTCTCGTATTGCAGTGGTACCAGAGTTCCCAGTCTCCCCTGTGCTCAATCTAAGTGCAGTTCCTGAGAATTAGCCTGACAGACTTTAGACACAGAGACACTGTCTAGAGGGTCACCGGAGTGTACATGGATGCCAGAAAGTAGTAAATTAAACTCGAACTGGTTTTTATTCTCCAGGGGAGGCAGAGGAGCAAACAAGGTCACTAACCTTCTAACCCCATTCCTCGTAATTAAAAACCAATCAGAGCATTAGATTGATTCAAACTGCTTCTCAGTGAGTCCTTTGAGGATACCATAACTTAAGACACAAGGAAATGACCCCCCTTCTTAGCAGTTGCAAGAGCACTGGAAGGCTACTTGATACATTTGGCAATAGACAATGGGGGGGGGGGGAGCTGAGCAAACAGGAAGCAAATGGAAAACAATTAGTTTGATCAATTGGACAAAGGCTGTTCTCATAAGTAGTTGTAAGAGGAAGCACAATTGTTTGTTGCTTTCTCTTCCAAGTGTATATAAAGTTTTCTCATTTTGAACCATATTGCAGAACAAAAAGAAAGCATCGAAAAACCCCAACCAAAGAAACAAAAAGAACTGAACACATAAAATAAAAGAACATCAATTTAAATGAAAATCCACCATAATAAGAAACAGTATCCGATTTTATAGTACTATTTAATCCCTTTTTTCCACACCCTTCTCCACCCCAACCAACCATCCATTTTATGAACTCCAGTTTCAATGTTGAAATAATATTGCAATGTTGATGCCAATTTATTCTGTCAGGTGAAAAGGTGGACATCTTTTGTAATACTTGTTGCTTGTTAACAAACACATAGGTGGTTACCTGGTGTTTCTGGAGCAGTGTTTCACAAACTATGTGGTTGCAATTTCAGGTAGGTCCTCATTCATTTCAATATGTATATTATTTTTAATATATTAGTCCTGATATTTGATATGCTATTTGATATGCTATTTAATTGCATATGGGCATATGCTAAAGATCTGTACTTTTAATAGGCAATCGTGAATTTTTTTTAAAAAAATGATAGTCAATGAGGAATATTCCTCGGTAAGATATTCCTAGATATGATTGTAGTCTTTGGGAACTTTAAAAAAAAATGGAGCAGCAACTACTTGGGCAGATTAGGAGGGTTAGTAGGCTATTATCTATGTAATCAGATGATTAACCCAGTTCTCTCCTCTTTTTGTGGGTCAGAACCTTTTATTAGGGAAAGACATGACTCATACAAGCCAAGTTGCAAAATATCTTCACTTAATTTTGCAGAGATGTAGAGAGATTCTTGAACATAACATGCTAGATTGATAATTGATTGTAATTTATCAGAGTTGGGACTTATTTTAATAATTTGTATCTGTGTATCTGCATTTAACTAATGTTGTATTATCCAAATAATGCCTATAAAGGTATCAGAAACAGGTTATTAAATACATTTTAAAACACATGGGTTGTCTCCCTTGTGGCTCTGCGGTTAAAGGTGCTGTGCATGTTGATTTCAAGATAGGTAGGTTAGTGGTTCAAGACATGGGTGCTGCATAAAGCAACATCCTGGTGACAGGCCTCTGCAACAGGCTGGCCATGTTGCATGAATCATCTAAAGTGGACCCTGCCAGGAGCGGGAATGAAGATAAGAAAATGACATTTAAAAACAAATTCTTATTTTAAACTTTTAATTTACTTATATTTTATTTTATGATACAATGGGGTATTAAAAATGTTCTTGCTTACAGCCATGACATCACTACCAGTTTAATGACATCACTTCTGGTGTGTCCCTACCAGAAGTGGGTCATTCTAAAAAGTGGGTCACAGTGCTAAAATGTTGGAGAACCATTGTTTGAGTATTAGCTGGTGATTCTTGCTCAATGAACTTGAACAACTAATCTGATACCTCACAGAAGTTTTTTGAATAGTCATACATGGCTAATGGACATGTATCATGAACACACTCCAAAAATTTGGATGAAAGCTGAAGATAAAGTAGCTGGGATACACTGAGATTTACTTGCCTCAAAAGGATTACAGGGTTCATCTGCAGGCCATGTGGAAGGGTCTAGCTATGGGCTGCATGGAGGCCTGCCACAGGCTGCCTATGGCCAATATGCAAGAGTTTGGGCGCTCCTGTCCTAAACAAATCTAATATAGCACATGGTCAGACAAGCCTACATAGATGCATAAGATTCAGAGCTCACTGAAGTGCTTTTCTTCTGGGTATCACTTTTCCATACTGCAGGATAAATAATTCCTTCCAAGCTATATTTTAGAAAGTGGATTTATTCTCTTTTATGTATGAGAATTTCAAAAAATTGGCAAAAAATAATTACATTGGACAATATAAAAATATTAATGATATATAAATCCATTTACTCTTCCACTACAAGACATCCAAAGAGATTTTAATTGGAAAAACAACTCCCCCCCCCTCTCTCCCCAGCCCCTCTTTCTTCTCACCAGTAAAAATACTGAAAGTTCTTGCTTATTTTACAGAAAATGAAATCTTCAGTCATCATCCTGGGGGTAGATACTTATTGTAAAAGCAATGCCATGGATAAGCTTGAATTCTGAAGGTGGCAGAGGAGCCAGGATTAAGTTTGTCATGAGGTTCTTTCCGCTGGGACCCTTGCATGACTGCACTGCTTTGATTTTGCTTTGGCCCCAGAGTGTCAAAGGAAGTGACAGGACCTCACTGCATTTTTTTATTAAAAGGAGTGGCACACAACGACAACAGAAATTTCAGAAGCTTCTGTGGGTCTTCAGAAACATCTACATATGACAAACATCTACATAAGACCAAAAAATTCATGCAGCAGGATAAACTAAAACACCAAGTGGATTATTGGTCCTAATGTCTTTTGAAGAAAAAAAAAATGCTTCCAATATTTTTGAGCAGTTTTCTTAATAAATTGTCTTATTTTACTAGATAGACCAGGATATAGAAAGATGACATGCAAAAAAATTGTACTATTTTCAAAGTTTCATGAAATATTGCTCTTTTTTGGTTCTGTCAGAAGTTAATTTAAATTACCATTAAGTTATTTTGGTTCTGCTTAGCACTACTATTGACATAAATCTAACTAATAGACACCGTAACCTTAATGCAAGCTACATTAAATGATAATTTTATTTTTTATTTATTTGATTTATTTCCCACCTTTCCTGCCTTTTTCTGATTTATAACCCGCTTTGGGAAACCCAAGAAGTTTAGCAGACATCCATTTAAAAAACAACAAATAAACATTTTAAAAATTTCTTTCTGCCCTGACACCACCTATCATAGACTGCAAGAACAATTTTGTTGTTTAATTGTTGAAGCCCAGGCAATGTAATTTTTAAAAGAATTTTCCTGAAATACTGAAATATTTAAATTTCAGTTACCAGTATATCTGATACAAGGAGCTGAACCAGTGACACCAAAAAGTGTCCCCCTTCTGTACAAAATAAACTTACCACAATGTTTCCAAAATGGATGGAAATTTAGATTTCCATATACAAGCGACATCATGAGGACAACAAAGGAAACAAGCTAACTACCATAATGCTCTCCCCTCACCATCAAATAAATCAGAAAGACTGAAAGACCGGCTTCCATGCACTGTGTGTTTATGAGAATTCAGACCATCACACAGTAAAAGGTTAACTACGGTAATTAGACCAGGCTGACTAAACAACTGGATTTGGGAGAGATCACCAGCTACTTTTATTTAATACCAGATATTCGTGCCTGCTTTCCATTTAATCTAAACCTTTTCCTTTTAAGAGCACAGTGCACCTAGTATACACATTTTAACCCCATTACTGGATAATGCTAGTTATTGTATTTAAACCAATCAAGATTAGTTTTTGCTGGAGCAAGAAAGCACTACGCAGCCCCCAGCTTCATTCACAGGCTAGAAAGAACATCAACTTCCACAGTATCCAGAATACATGAGGAGGGGAAACAGTGAAATTGCAGTTCCATGCACTTAAATTCACCAGACGTTATAGGAAACTGAAAGTGATTGAAAGTCCTCATTGAGATTTTTAAAAATGACATTCTATATGTTACTAAGACTTAAGCTGTCATACTCAATTACTCCTCTTTCTAAGGACATACTGTATCATTCATTCATTCATTTTTTTCATCCATCCATCCACCCATCAAAGGGCATCCATGGTGGCTTACAATATGTAAATTATAGAACACATAAACATAAAAATACATATATTAACACAATGTAAACCAGTTGCTATGCAACTGCTTTTCTTCTACTACACCAAGATATATCAACAACCTTAGCTGAAGAGCTATATATAGGGGCTTGACTTTGACATGGAAGCTTTTTTTTTGGGGGGGGGGGCAGGGTTATTTACAATCTTCATTTAGATCAAGGGTGTCTAAACCTTGGCCTGGGGACCAGATGTGGCCTGCAGTGAGCCTCAATGTGTCCTACAGCAAGTCACCTCCATCGGGCCCTCATGCAAGCCTTGTAATCCTTCATTTCTGTCTCTAATACGTTCTTACACGTAAATTTGTGTATATATTTCAGTTCAAATTTGTGTATGTATTTTCAATTCAAATTTGAAATGTAAATCATTTTTCTGGCCCCCAACACAGTTTCAGAGAGATTATGTAGCCCTCCTACCAAAATGTTTTGACATCCCTGATGTAGACTGATAGAACAGGCATATGGAGACCGACAGAGCCAGTCAAAGCCAACAAGACATACTGGGTCTGGCTGGACTTCCATTGATGGAGTTAATGGGTACAGGTATAGCTGAGGAGGCCGTACTTCATACTTATATAAAGTAATGATACTTTACTTTAAAGTAAAATCTTAAATATAGTAGATAACATCAAGGTCCATGATGACCTACACAAAAGTCATACCTCCTTTTTAAGAGATGTTTACTGACTGATGAGGAAGCAGAACCTAAGTTACAACAGGGGAGAGATTTATTTTGTGCTCTGGCTTCAAGAGTTACACAGAAGAGGACTGTTTTGCTTTTTACTAGCTTTATAAGGAGAAAAACTAGGCAGTGGAGGATAGAAGTAGAGTCCATAGCAAACAGAGGTTGCTATAGGCACGTGCGTGGACCTTGTCAGCTAAGTGGGTCTCAGAATATGACCAGCCAAGCCAGATACTGATCCTGTCCGCTGTAGCCACGTGGCGAAGGTTACTTTCATTCCCTACCCCCCTTAGGGTGATAGTAGGCAGGGATGGCTACTAAGTACTTGTACACATGCATTGGGAGCCCACAAGGTTTTCGTGCTGATTGTGCTGTGGATCATTGTGACGTATGATTAATAGCGGCTTCCAAAAAACAAGGATTACTTTGGTTTTGTTAATTGGCCTATTCTTTTAATATAAGAACCACTCAGCATCAACAAAGACATAGCTCCTGTGGAAAATATCACGTTAAAAAACTCTTATGAGCACAATCCTAACCATGTCTACTCAAGAGAAAACCTCATTATGTTCAATGGGTCTTACTCCCAGGAAAATGTGTTTAGGATTGCAGCCTATGACCAGTTCACTACCTTCATTCATTGTGTGAACAACTTCATACATGTGCCCAAAGCAGAGATTTCATCTCATGGCACAATGACAAGGTGCAAAACTTGTCAATGCACACCATCAGTTTTTTACCACTGACAAAGCATACCATGCAGCTGGTAGGGAGTCAAATCCCCCAACTGCTCTACAAATAAATGTTCCCCCAAATCCTGTTGCAGGTTATCCATGGAACACCAATGTGCCATGACACAGTGGTTGAAAATCATAGTCTAAGGGCAGAAAGGATAAAGTGAAAGAGCAATGTGTGCAGAAGATTCCAGGATCTGCAGGAAAGATTCTTGTCTGAAACCTTTGGCAGCTGTTGCCAGCATTAACAATCCTGAGTAAGTTGGAAGATGATTTGACTTTATATCCTATGTAAAAGTGCTGTAAGAGAATAAGTTGAAGTACAAAGATCTTGTAGTTGCACCAAAAATTGAGATAGAAGGGCAGTCTTAAAATGAAGTCATTCAGATTTTAGTCCAAGCAAAATGATTTGATGCATGCCAAGGATAATAATGGATTATTTGTATCTGAAATAATGAGTAAGCCTAGGAATGAATTCTAATGTGCAAGTATCCATTCACAGCCATTATACTCCCCCAGTAAGGGCCGATTATTAACTAGTTATCAAGCAATGGCATATAGCTATTATGGCTTCGTGCATTCCAACTTTTCCTGTTTGCAGGAGACCCTGACTGAAAATAGACCAAAGCACAACAATAAATCAGCACTTTTTGAAAAAAGGTTTGAGTAAGCCTGAGGAGTATTTTCAAGATTGACGTTAATTCATAAATGAGCATTCAAATTCCCAGAGACTCTGTTTAAGTAGTCCATTTAGAACAAATCCTGCTCACCTAATCTATATATATAAAAGAGAAAAGTCACTGACTGACTGATTCACTGACTGACTGACACACTCACTGACTCATCACCGCCCTGCCAACACTGCTGGACATAGAAGCATGAAATTTGGGGTGGGTGTTCCTTCCGTGACTGGGGGTGCACTAAGAACCGGATTTCGGAAATTCCAACCAGAAGGGGGTGAAAAGGGGCGCAACGCGTTTTCCTCCCTATACTTTGCATTGAGAATTGCTGACTCAGCAACATTCCTCCCCAACTGCTGGGCCTGAAGCAAGGAATTCTGGGAGTTCCTTCTGTCACCTGAACACCCGCCAAGAACCATCTGGAGACATTTAACCCTTCAGGGGCTGAAAAGGGGGCAATGTGTTTCTCTCCCATACTTAACATGGGAGACTGAATAACATCCACCCAATTTGGTGCTCAGTGCGTGGTGCACTGGGGGGATGTTGTTAGGAGGAAGAGGTTGCACTGCGGAGGATGCTGCGCATGGGGGTTGGTGCACATGGGGGAAGTTGCACATGGGGATGATGCGCAGGGGGAAGTTGCGCATGGGGGAAGTTGTGCATGGTGGGTTGATGTGTATGGGGGGAAGTTGCGCATGGGGGGTTGATGCACATGTGGGGAAGTTGCGCATGGGGGTTCATGCACATGGGGGAAGTTGCGCATGGGGGTTGATGTGCATGGGGAGTTGATGCGCATGTGGGGGATGGCATATGGGAGAATTTTACTCCCACAACGCGGGTATGCTTTTCGCTAGTCTTGAATAAATTAAATTCTTATTGTGAATAAGCCACTTAGATTTATATGGAGGTTGGGCTGTTTGGGATTCTTTTAGCTTTTGTCAATGGTAAAACTTAACACACAACCTTGCAGCAGTTACTGCTTTTCAGTTGTCATGATTACATCCTATATTTGTCTACAGCACAGGAGTTAAACAACATCAGAAGCATTTTTCTTCTCAGAATGCTTCCACCCCCATGTTATTCTTACCAAGTAACTACAATTTAATTGTTTGCAATGCTATTCTAATACAATAAAGGAAAAATAGCGTTTGGAAAAGGCCATCATAATGCTGTTCACTCTTTAAAAAAATTCAATGTTGTTGCGCACATCAGTATTTAAAAGGGGACCACATGGTATTTTAGTTTTAAGCTTTCAAAAAATACCCACAGAAGGTTTATAAAATAATGATATTTTGTATAAAAGCTAGGGTTTCCTTTATGTTATTGGAGAAATGGATGCTGTGAACTTGTGGTACAGTAGCTGATACTGTCCTCTTCCTGGCCTTGATCAAACCACCTCTCCACCCAATTATGCACCCTGTTCTGTCTTCTCCACTTGTATTGACTTACCAGGACCAGGCTGTATTGAAAGGCTGATGGTATGCGGCTACAAGAAATGGCACATGATTTTGTTGTGACAACCATAAAGCACACTGAGCCACCAGAATGCAAGTTCTAACAGCACATCATCTCCGGGTCTTTGATGCTTTTTCTTCTTCTTATTTTTTTTTCAAAACATTGATGTAAGGAAACTGAAACTTCACTGGGTCAATTAGCATTTTGGCAGCCAAACTGCATCTGAGAAAATCATTCAACCATTATTAAGAAGAAAAATAAAGTTCCAGTTGCCTTCCTGTTACAGTCAAACAATTGCTGAGACAATGAACAGGGGCCTTCAGAGGCCATACATATACCTGGATATGCAAACAAGCACCTGATGTTGTTAAAACAAGCACCTGATGTCCCTGTGCAATAAAGAGCTTTCCCATATGTATGTTCAGATGTATACATATAGAGGTGCTCCTAATACTACAGTAACTGTAATACAGGAGAACAATGAGAAAACCTGTACATATCAAAGTTTCTTCTACAGATCACAACCTACATCAAGTTGTGGACCACATTCAAGACTAAACTCCTATATTATACTTGCTCATACTTGTGAACACCAATTGATTCAGTGAAGACCTATGTGTAGTTAATATCTCTTCCAACTTTTAAGATTTAATCCTTATCACTATGGCAATTACTGAGAAAATAAGTAGGACAGACAGAGCTAGTGAGAAAGTTATGAAGTTCAGAAAGAATGCACATCTTGGAGAAAAAAATTTCAAAAAAAGGGAGAGCAAAGTTACCGGGTAACCATCTCGTCCTGACTGCCCCTGTGATTTTAAATAAGGAAAACAACATCAGTCATTTGCACTTATTAGTAGCAAGACATCTCAGTCAACATAAAAAAAAATCAGGAACTGATGAGGGTGAGAGCTCTGTAGGATCCCTCTTCAAGCCCTTTATCGAAGGTAGCAGGACTGCATAAGACACAATTCTTAACAGTCTACAATGTATCATTTCATTTCAACTTCTTAATCACTTTGTGATGTAAGTTAAGACCCTGTAAGCACTTTAGCTGATAAAAAAATTAAACTAAGATCTCCCAGCATCAAATCCAACACCATCCACATTTAGTTCCCAATAAACAACTTTACACTTATACTTTTCCTAACATGGAAATCTCACGTATTTAAGTACAAACTATAGGGTGCAATCCTAATCTAGGCTGACACAACTCATCAGTCTTCCTGTAGTGAAGTAGGGAGGCAAGTGCATGTCTGTGCACCAGGAGTGGTGCACAGTTCTTTCATGACAGCTCCAGGTCAGAACTGGAAGTATGGCCCAACTGGAGGTTAGAACAGATTTTGAGTCTTAGCTCCAAAAAACCTCTTTTACCTAAACGTAAAGGTGTTCCCCACAGGTTGCCCTGCTAGTCATGACCAATTCTAGGGTGTGGTGCTTATCCCCTATGTCTAGAGCCAGTGTTGTCCAGATACACCTCCGTGGACATGTGGTCCACATGCGCATGGAATGCTGTTACTTTCCCACTGAGGTGGAACTTATATATCTACTTGAATGCCTTTTAATTGCTAGGTTGGCAGGATCTGGGAAAGGGAACGGAGCTCACTCCATCTTGCAGTACTTGGGTTTCAAACAGCTGACCTGAGGATCTTCAGATGGACAGGTTCAGTGCCTTTTCCACTAAGCCAACTGCAGCCTTTACTTTGCTTAGGCTTTGTTCTCATTTGGTTTCCTCCCTACCTGCAATAATTCAATCTGATTTTGCAGCTCATTAAATTTCACTCCAAGCAGGACACCATGACAATATGCGGTTGCTAATATTGGAAAGTATGATTAAATCCCAGTCTTGAAATTCTTTCACTGTGGCATAATTAAAAGTGGTGTTCTGGCTTGCTGATTTGATCATGATCCCTCCTTTTTTCTTCATGGATCATTGTGAAGGGTAGGAACATCGAAGACCAGGAGGAGATCAAAGGTTCACAGAGGGATGGGCAAATGATCTGACCCCCTTGATTCTGTTGCTAACTCTAGATTGCCTAGTGATATATATTCTTTGGTGCATGGAAGATAAAAGCTGTATCTTGTTCTAAGGCAGGTTCCACTATACAGTGCAGGATTGATAAAATTCTATACTAGCAGGTTCATACACTTTTTTATTTCAAGGAAATCGCTACAAAGTCTATCTCTTGTTTTACAACTCTTGAAGTGGTAAGGGAATAGACTGAAGGAAAAATTTCAAGGAACAGTGAGCATCAGTTGCCAAATATAATGCATTTGACTGACACTCATAACATTGAATGAGCATCTCATTCAATAAATTTTTCTTATTTACGAGTAAAAAATTTGTACAAGGCTTGCTATTACAAGGTTTAACTGAATATATAGCTGAAATATTTACCACCACCACTTCTTATGATGGAGTACTTTTAAAATAGATAAATAATATTCATTTCAAGTTCTCCTAAAAGTAAAGAGATATGGCCTCCTTCCTCATTTCACCACATGCCACTGTCATTGAGACCTTCCTTTCTTTGTGGCATGAAGGCCAAAGCCCAACAGGACTATCCAGTTATACCAATGGGTTAAAAAAAAGTTACTAGATTTAAAACTTCTTATGTCTGTAAACTTCCACAGTCTCAACCTTACCATATGGAATGTTTAATAATATTTGATATGGTTGGTACTAAATTATGAGTGCATGGCAAATATATCCTCGAAGGTTGCAGAAATTACTTCCTCAGCATGTGATTTTAATATCCTCTGTAACCAACTCTTTTGAAGCACGTTCGAACAACACATTCACTCGGCAGACAGGATGGTCACCCATCTAGCACTCATAAATACTATGCCACAGAGTTTAATACTTACTATGCGAACCCAATTTATGACAACAAAAAAATGAAAACACCAGAACAAGTCGTTCCAGTGGCACGGGGAATAAAGAAGGAATTTTCAGCATCGTGTGATGCTATATGGTTCATGCAGTAATCATTTCCATATGACTGAAAAAGAAAAGATAGCTCGGGCTGGGGGAGGGGGGGAAAGAAGGGAATCATAAGAAACAAATTGCCTTAAAATTCAGAAGAAATCAACCATCTTAAGTGCAGTGCTCTCAAAATAAATGACAGCATTTGTTTGGGGACTGCTTGTAGCGTTAAAATGAATCTCTCAGTGTTGTCATTTGGTCACAAGTACTCTTTAGAAGAAGGAGCATACTTTGAAATAAGGTTTTTTTAAACATATCATGTGAAAGTAAATGGAATCCTTATCTGAATGGAAAAGTTTATCTTGCAGTTCTGTCATAGCACAAAAACCCTAGTGAAACCAAGTGGAAGGAGAACAGATAGATAAATCTTGTCTGAAAAGTCAACATTAAAAAATAAACAAATGACATATGAAGGGAATATAAGGGCATAGTACTGAAACTGACAGCATGACTACAATCTAATAAAAGCAAGCATAGGGCACAATCCAGAAGTGCCCTTGGGTTACCCTATCTCTCAACTGGGCTGACTCAACTGCAAGATGCTCCAATCTAGTTACTGTGGAAAAGGTCAGAGTAAAAGGCTTGGGGCATGCTAAGGCAACATAAGGTGCCCCAAGATAGGTGGACCTGGGCTGCCCTAATTGGGGCAGCCTAGGCAGTTCAGAAGATGCATGTTGAGGGAATGTTGAGCATTGCCTAAGGCAGAGTAGTTACAGTATTCTGTATCCAGAACCTGTTTCCAGGGGAGAAATTCCCTGTTCCAGCTTCTCAGAGTTATACCACCTCAGGAGCAGGTATAAAAATGAGTAGACCCATAGGAGTCCATGATAAGGCTGAATAAGAATGGCAGTGTTGATCAAAAATCTGAGTGATTGGCTAGCTTACCTGCAACCCCTGCCTCTCTACTTCAGGGAATGGCACAACTACGGCAGCCCACTAACCTGGGGATACAGTGGGCCACTCCAAGAAGCCCTTTGTATTCACTGTAGTCTGTACAGTCACTGTAGACTGTATTGGGACTCCTCAGAAGGCAGGCACCACAGCTGTTCCTTGTTTAGTATGATCTGAGAGGAGTCTCCTCACTCCCCAGGTCTCACTGACTTGGTGCCTACTGAACATGCTCTGGAGCAGATAGGGCAGCCCAGCTGCCCTAATCTCTGGATCCAGCATAACTTTCTGCTCTGGATTCAGAATAGTTGGGGCAGCCCAGCTGGGGAACTCCTCACTGCCCTCTGGATTGGGCCAATAGTCTTTTAAAGTTCTATACAGCTCTAGGTGGAAACACAACATGGCAACTTGCGTACAATATCAATTGCTAAATCAGAACAAATTTGGTCACGTAATATTATTATTATCAATTTTGATTGCTTTCCACCTTACTTTACACCTGGTATTTAATTTTAATTATACTATTATGTACTGCAGCAAGCAACAGCATTTCTATGAGATTAAGCAAAAATCAATTGGTAAATTAGCATAAAGTGGTTGACTCCATTTTATGAACCAATTTTTTTCTCCTGAACCTTGAGAGAAACATGCTCCAGGCTCCACTGAAGCAATCTGAGCTATGCTGGCCAAAACAGTTGATTGAGTTCTGCCATGAGTAAGCCCCTGAACATCCTTCACTGTAAAGGTTTTATCACCTACTTTGAGGCTGGAGGTGACAATGCTGAAGGAAAGTACTGGTAGGTCCTTTATTTAGATCCTGTATGAATGAGCACTTTTTATACTACTCTCCCAGACCAATATGAACTATCAAGTCAAATATGTTTTTTATTATTTTCCCTTATAATCACCACCACAGAATAAATACTTTTGTTATTGATAAAAGTGTATAGATCAACTTTTGTACCAGCTCTAATCAACTTTTCCTCATCAACAAGTTCTTAAACCTTGAGCATGTTCCTCTTGGTCAAGTGTCAGCTTCTGAATATATTCCTTGGTAAGGCTAACTCTTGAGATTGAGCAGCAATGAGAATTTCTTCATAATGTAACAACATATGAACCAAAACCATATGGTTATTTCAGAAGGTGTCATCAAAATCAAGATTTTAATGTCTCATTTTGTACATTCATAATGGTATGCTTTCCATCATTCATAGATGAGAGATGAAGAGTGGATAGCAGCTTTAGACATTCTTCTTAAATTAAGGACACACCACCACTTTGTGAAAAGGTGGCAGAACATAGCTGAGTTATGATGTCAGATTTACTTCTGAAATGGTATAATTTGTCTTACCATTCAGTATCCGACCTGACAATTTATTTACTATTTATTTTGTATTTACATTTGCTATGCTGTCTGAAGGGACTCATTAATTCAAAGGAATTCAGATTTATTGTACTGTAGTTAGGAAAAAAGCTTAATAAATGACAGCACAAAGAGCAACATTTTCAAAAGCAGGCATATAGGTTGAAAATATGACTCTGCGTTCCTCAAAAAGTCTAGGAGAACCTGCCATTCAATTCCCTTTGAAAATCAACCCAACCCACCTAATTAATACAAAACAATATGGAGTAAGTTAAATGTGGAAGCACAGCAAGGCAACTTGGGAGATTGGAGGTGATTTCAACAAACCTTGTAATTAGGTAGTTGCCTACTCTGTGGCAAAAAAAATTGTCTGCTAGCAGCTAGGCAAGTCACACTTTCCTTACATTCTTCCCACTTCTTACTATCATGCTCCCAAAATACAGGACTAAATGTCTCAACCCATAAATATACTAGGAAGCCAATACATTCTGCAATGTTGGTCTCAGTGTTTTCTAACCTTCTATATCTTATTGCAGCATAAGGAAGGGAGAAAAATAATTAGATGACCAATTCAAGCAAATTCAAATAAATTTACCGCTGCAATGTTTACCACTTTATGGAGATACTCAAAAGCACAATATGTCCTTCCTCTGCCAAAGTTGCACATTCATCTGGGAAATCACAGTTTTACGCAGTTAGCATGTCACCCCTCAGTTAGTTGCTGGAAGCCAGGAAGGCAATTTAACATTTGCAACAAACAATACTAGCAAGAACATGCACTTTAAAAAAAAGTTGTGACAAAAAAGTTGAGAGAAAAAGGGCAAAAAAATTACTAGGTTTAAAATGACCACAGAGCCCTTTTAGGCAAAGAAATAAGCATTTTTCAAGCTTTAACTGTTTGTTTACAATCAAAGGAAAAAGCAGCATCTGGTACCAATTTAAGCCCCCCACACACCTCTACCAAAAAGTGCTATTCTTGTGAAATGATACAAAAAGGATTAAAAAAACCTTAACTTTGTTGACTCAAGGCCAAATGAAATGTCCATGTTACTTACTGGAGGACCTGGAAAACAAAGGGGGACAAAAGTTAGCATTAATTAAGAGAATAAAATTCAAAATATACCCCTAGTTAATAAAATATACATTCTGATGACTATAATTTCTACATAAATCAATGAGGCAGAATGTTCAGCTAATTCAAAAAGAAAGGGTCATTATAGTGTGAAGTCATGCTGTGATTACATAGGTTCAATTTACCAGAGGGGGCATGAGAGGGACCCTGAAAACGTTAAAAGCACATATAACAAAGGTTCTTATGGCATCTGCTTGTCTGTATTCATGTGCACGTGCACACATATACCCTGTACCTGCCAAATGAGGAGAGGATAAGATTTCATGCATCTGATGGAATAGATTCTAGTCCCCCCCAAATTTTTGAGAACCATTATTAGTCTGGATGAGCTACAAGATTTTCTGTTGGTTTTGTTGGTGTAGCACAGTTATATCTTAGAAATGATTACTTGAGTAAATAAAATTGTAAGATTCATTGGTGCAGCATGTTGCTGAAACACTCTAGAAGTCAGAGCAATATGTGGCCATCTCCGAGGTAAGAAGAATGTAAGATTGGCTTGTCGATGCCACAAGATGATGGTGACAGATGGGGGAATAATAGCAAACAGACACCTGTCATCCCCTCAAGTTTGCTGCCAACAAAGAAGCCTCCTTACAGAAGAAGCCTCTTCCTCTACATAGGCTTTTTAAGGAGAAAACTCAGACTGCACTGGGATCCACTGGGATCTCAGCATGCTCTTCATCTCCTGCTTCATTAGAAGAGTCTACATAGAGGAGGGTTCCCAGGAAGGGGTGCATGAGCTTTGGGAGTTGTGGCAGAATAGGCAGCCAAATACCTTCAAGTCAGCATTGCACAAACAGCATGGATCTAAATATGTACTAGGTCAGTGTAATGACAATCCTGGATGACTCCTAGCTTCAACCACTTATGCTCCTATCCAGTTCTTATCCTTCATTTTACAAGAGCTCTCCATAATCTACCAGGTTTGCAAGGTAATAAAAGGGTTGTTTCTGATAATCTCAATCTAAAGCCAATTACGGATTCTAGTATTACTTTCTGGATTTGGGTTTAAAACCTTTTAGAACATGCACATTACATTGCAATAGATAACACAAGGATAAACTAAATGTCAGAGTTTAAATATCTGGGAACAACATTTGCTGAAGATGGAAGAATGGAAGCAGAGATCAACATACAATGTAGTAATGCAAACCAAGCACTGGGACAGTAAGCTCTCTGATACAACCTAAGGTAATACAGATTAATGCAAAGAAGCATCTCATACAAAGTATATTCATTCCCATTTTATGTTTTAAAGTGGCAAACATGTTTAAACAAAACATAAGAGAAAGTTAGTTACAACTAAAATGATACGTTTGAGAAGAGCTGTCAGAGTAACAAGAAGAGATCAAATCAGAACCAATTCCACATTACATTCAAAGACAGCAGATAAAGTGGTTTGCTCATTTGGAGAAAATGTCTTGGGAAACTATACCATAAAAGGCTTATGTTAAGAGAGAGAAAAAGACAAAGAGCACAAGGCAGACCCAGAGTATGATGAAGAGACAATATCAAAGACATTCTGCAACAGCATCAAATGACATTGGAAGAGGCAGCTTGATATGCAAAGTCTAGATATTTCAACCCATCCAGATCTCCCATGACACCCAAACCCATAGTAGAAGCAGCAGCAGCAGCAGCAGCAGCAGCAGCAGCACAGATGCTCCACTCATTCTTTGTCTACTATAATTCTGACTACAGGCAGGATCTTAGTATCCACTGATTTGATTCACAAACTGATACTGGGGGACTACCTTTAAATGCCTTGTAATAAGGGAAAAAAGCACCAAAATCCAATTTGCCAACTCTGTGCTGTTTAATAATTATGATTTCCTTTCATTAGATTCCATTATTCAGCTGAATGTGACTGAATGTGCACAGTATCTATACCAAATGAATTCTGGGCAATAAAAGAGAAGCAAAAAAACTGGAACTTGGTTTTTAAAGGTATCTTTCCACTGATTGGAATCCACTAATGGATAACAAGACATTTGCAGTCTGAAGTGATACACAAAAGAAAGGCTTTATTGGACAAAATCCAGAGCAGTTATGGGTCCACACAGTTACGTCACCCTCTAGTGTTATCTTATGAAAAGTCATCCTAACTGCTCTGGAGCAAAGGGCTTAATTTCACTTTAGGACATAGGCCATCATGAATTATTTTCTTTATGTTAATTTGGCTGTCACTGAAACCCAATTTAGTGAAACTGTAGGTTTTCTAATACAGTATTTGTTTTCCTACAAACAACAACAACAACAACAACAACAACAACAACAACAACAACAACAACAACAACAACAACTTCATATTGCCCTCTAAGATTTGCTATGTCTTCACCAAGACTCCAGCCTTCAAGAGAGGTGAGCATTGGGTCTGAGTAGTTTAATGGAATCCATGTTTTCTCCTATTTAAACAAGGCATTTTTACACTTTTTTTAGCTTCTTCATGCTCCATTTCCTACATGATCAAAACCAGAAGGATTAAATAGGGGGGAAATGTGGGAAAAATTAAAGAAAAACCTAAACTCCCTGGAAAACAATATAAAATGAGAAACATGTTTTTGTTTTTGCAAGTATCTCCAAATACTAAATCTATTTTAAAGACTGAATTTAAGATCCATTGAAACAACTTATGTACCTGAAAAATAAAATAATAATTATATTATTATGGTTTTCATTATTATGGTATTATGGATTATGGTATTCATTCACTTCACTGTGTCTTTCTCTCTGAAAATCAGAGACAATGTTGTGGTGCTAAAGAGCCTGAACTCAGAGTGGCGTGATAGTGCTAGTGCCAGAAGTCTGAATCCAGCTGAACAGCTTTTTATTAATGCTTTCATGTTGATGTATTGTAGTTGTGCCATAAGGCTTGTGTTACATTAGCATAGATAGGAATGGGGTGGTGAAAATGAGCTGTCAGTGGGAAGACCCTATGACTTTTCAGCCAATAGCAGCAGAAACAGTACTTGCCTAATTGAGACTCTGGGAGAAAAGGCATCCTGACCAACAACACAGGAGAAGAGCATTGTCTTCTTTTCCAAGAATATGATGCAAGTACTGATCCTTCATCATTATGAGCAGGATATCCATGATGTTCAGGTTGGAAAATGGAGCATGCATATGATGATCTAATGCTGCAGCTAGTAAATTGAGCTTTAGCAAAGATGTTATAATTTAACAAGAACAGGGAAAGACAAATAGGAAAAGGCAATGGGATCTAGGACACGTTTCCTTGGTTTGGGATTCTAAGCAGAATTAAGCCAGTCAGAACTTGAATAGTCAGAATTTGGATAGTCTAAACCAGTGGTTCCCAAATTGTGGGTCAAAATCCACTGGTAGATTTTGACCTGATTTTTGGTGGGTCCCCCAAGGGTGAAGAAAAGATAGGTAATTGCCTCTACTCTTTAGGCTACTCAAAAGTCAGATGCTGTAGTCAGATAATTATCCTGTAAATTGTTTAGCTCCTGCACTTTGCAAGCCTGTGTAAATTTAGAAGATAAATGTTCATGGGCCATTTTCTATTTATTATTACTTACTGTATTTACTCCAATCTAATGCTCACCCTTTTCAGCTGAATTTAGTCTCCTAAAACAGGGTGCACATTAGATTCAATGGTTAATTAGATTCAAGTAAATGTGGTATTTTGATTATAAGTATGGGAGGTGCATTCGATTTGATGGCACATTAAATTCAAGTAAATATAGTACTTATTTATAAGTAACTAGTGAAAAGTATACCTGTGTTTTACCCGTGTAACTGAGTAAAATTCCCCCGTATGCCATCCCCCCACTGCGCATCAATCCCCTACGCACATCAATCCCCATGCACATCCACCCCATGCACATCATCCCCCATGTTCATCCACCCCATGCACATCATCTCACCTATGCACATCAACCCCCCCATGTGCAACAACCCCCATGCGCAACATCCCCCCATGAGCATCAACTCTATGTACATCTTCCCATGCACAACCTCCCCATGTGCAGCATCCCCCCAGTGCAACCTCTTCTTCTGAACAACTTCCCTCCCAGTGCATCAGGCACCAAGCACCAAATTGGCTGGATGTTGGTCATTCTTTCATGTTAAGTATAGGACAAAAACATGTTTTTTCAGCCCCTTAAGGGTTAAATTTCTCCACATCGGTTCTTGGTGGGTGTTCATGTGACAGAAGGAACACTCTCCCCAAATTTCATGCTTCTAGGTCCGGAGGTTGGAGCAGAGCATCCCTCAGTCACTGATACTTCAATGCAAAGTATAGAGAGGAAAACGCGTTGCACCCCTTTTCACCCCCTTCTGGTTGGAATTTCTGAAAACCGGTTCTCAGTGCACCCCTCAGACACGGAAGGAACACCCACCCCAAATATCACGCTTCTAGACCCAGCGGTTTTGGCTGGGCGTTGATGAGTGAGTGAGACATAGATTAATTTCTTTGCACCCAAAATGTGTGCTAGCAGCAGTATTTTTCTAACAATCATTAGCAGGTTAACACAATCATTAACACATAGAGGCCATATTTCTTCAGAAAAGAAAGTTGCTGTACTGAATATGATTTGCTGAACATTTTTGCACTGAACAGTGCAATCCTAAGCATATCTAATCAGAAGTAAGTCCCATTGTGTTTATAGTACTTGGAGCACAATCCTGACCCTGTCTACTCAAAAATAAGCCCCATTATGTTCAATGGGTCTTACTCCAAGGAAAGTGTCTTTAGGATTGCAGCCTTACTCCCAGGAAAGTGTGGTTAGGATTGCAGCCTCAGAGCACAATCCTAACCATGTCAACTCAGAAGTAAGCCCCATTATGTTCAATGGCTCTTACTTCCAGGACAGTGTCTTTAGGATGGCAGAATTAGTCATGAAATTCTGCTGAGATCAAATAAGGAAATCACAAACATTTTTACAATAAGAAACAAGGCAATCTATTGCTATGAGCCAATACCAGGCTTCAAATTGGTCAAAAGGAATTTTAAATGTCCAGAGTGACAACCAAATGGGCCTCAGGAACTATCCACATTCCAGGTGGATCTCATTATGATCTGGTGAAATGTTCTGGCCACGTGCTTCCTCCCACTGGTGTACAGCCAACCTCTGTTTCTCACTCTCACCCAAAAAGCATGGCTCAGCTTATCAGCTCTCCAGACCTCACCTTTCACAGAGGCTTCCACTGGTCTTGATCTGGAAAGCTTCAAATGTTAAATCTTTGAGCAGCCGTACCTTCTTGGTCAGACCATCTGCCTATATTTGGAGATATTTAGAGTATCTGTCTCTCTATGGCTATTTCAGGCTACTTTGTCCATCTCACATATGGAAATTCACTAAAGAAGGCAATGATGCAAGAATAAGAAGACGAGACAAAGAATATGCTGGCTCAACACTATCAAAATAAATACAAAGATCCAATAAATGAAAGAAGCCATGTTTGACAGGGCTCTCATGAAGTGCTCTCACCTATGAAATTGTCTGACTGAACTGGATGGATAAAGAAGTACTTTGTGCGTAAAATTTTATGCTTCTAGGCCTGGGGGTTGGGGCAGAGCGTCCTTCAGTCAGGGACTATTCAATGTAAGGTATAGGAAGGAAAACACATTGAGCCCCTTTTCATCCCCATCTGGTTGGAATTTGTGAAAACCAGTTCTTAGTGGGTGCCTCCACCATGGAAGGAACACCCTCCCCAAATTTCACAATTCTAGGTCCAGCGGTTTTGGCTGGGCGTTGATGAGTGAGTGAGTGAGTCAGTCAGTCAGTCAGTCAGTGACTTTTCAGTTATATATACTGTATATAGATTTACAAATATAAATAATTGCAAATGTCACAAGTATTCTTGTTTTACAGATGGAGAGCCATGGTTGAGGGCCAAGCTATTTGCCCAAGGTTACACAATGAACTCACTTCTTCATGAATACCTATATGATGTAGATAACAGGCCACTATAGCTCCTACAGTACTTTCTTCTCATGACTGCATCTAGGGGGCCATACCATGCTAGGGAGTCTGAAAGATCTGAGCTGGCCCTAGAACACCCCACATGCTGTTTTTGAAACTCTTCTCCATTGCAAGCGCAGTTTGCCATATGGCTGAGAGATTGCTGTTGAGAAAAGTAAGTCACAATGCCTCCTGAACCTTCACACTTCAGGAACTAGTGGAACCACAAGCCTTGGATCTTGACTTCTACAGATTAAAAACCCATTGGTTCTTCAGATACTGGCTACATGACAAAACAAGAATTCACTGCTTCAGTGCGCTATTCATTCAAAAGGAATGCAAATAAATAAATAAATAAATAAATAAATAAATAAACAAACAAATAAACAAACAAACCAAACATTGTTTTTACACTTCAAATGCTCAATTTTTATTTAAGTTGCAACTAAATTTCACAGGACCATGTAACCAATTTATGTTAATCACTCCAAGTCACTTCAAAGTAAACCTTTTTCTGATTATTTGCATTGTACTGCACCATCTCACTTAAGACCTTGTGTGTGCTCTGCAAACAAATGGAGGTGGGAGGATTATTTCCAGAGAGTTTGTAGCCTTGGAACACAGTACCACAATACTTAAGCTTAACATTGCATTTATGGGGAAGACAGGCTCAGATAAACAATCCAAAGAAACAAGGAAAGCGACTAAGAAAAACAGATGGATATGCAGACTTGCTATAAAGTTTGCAATGACTTGGCTTGATGGCCCTTAGATTAAAAAAAGATTCACAGTGTCTGTGACTGCCTTTCAGACACAAAGATGACAGAGAAGTGGTCTGCCATTCATGAGGCAACTCTGGATGTGCAATTACCTTACTGAAACGTTCTGAAAACTGATGTTTGAATATCCACATGGTGCATGTGGATATTCATATGGAGCACGTTTTGAATATCCGCATGGAGGATGGTGAGGAGCAGCACCCTTTCAATATTCTGTGAATATAGCTGATAATACCTAAGGCGGGACAGTCCTCTTCCCATACCTACTCCACCTTATTGCAAATCCTTGCTTTGAGCCTTCTCACATTCATTCATTAAAGTGCATCTGCTACAGGTTGATTGCTCATGATAGGTTGTAGTTTCCTGATTCATGCATTCAAAGTGCAGTGGTACCTTGGTTTAAGAGTTAATTGGGTTAAGAGTATTTTGGACTTAAAGCAAAAAAATTTCAGAAATTTTGACTTGGTTTAAGAGCACTGTCTTGGAAGACAAGCACTTCTGAAGAAGTTTGGAACAGGCTTCCATGGCCAGGAAACTCATGGGGGTTGGAGGGGGTAGCTTGAGCTGGGGTGGAGCCCTGGGCAAAAGTTTGGAACAGACTTCCATGGCTCTTTAACATTTTCATCAATGACTTGGAGGAAGGGATACGGGGGAGCCTGATCAAATTTGCAGATGACACCAAACTGGGAGGAGTAGTAAACACATCAGAAGATAGGAGAAACCTCCAGGAGGATCTGGATAAACTGGAATCCTGGGCTGTAACAAACAGAATGAATTTCAACAGGGAGAAGTGCAAGGTTCTGCACTTAGGCAATAAAAACCAAAAAAATAGGTATAAAATGGGGGATACTTGGCTTGGCAGCACAACAAGTAAGCGGGATCTTGGAGTTGCCGTGGATCACAAGCTGAACATGAGTCAGCAGTGTGATGTGTCTGCAAAGAAGGCAAATGCCATTTTAGGTTGCATTAAGAGGTCTGTAGCTTCCAAGTCACGAGAAGTTCTAGTTCCTCTTTATTCTGCATTGGTGAGACCTCACCTTGAGTACTGTGTTCAGTTCTGGGCACCTCACTTTAAGAAAGATGCAGCCAAACTGGAGCAAGTCCAGAGGAGAGCGACAAGAATGATCAGTGGGATGGAAGGGAAGCCCTACGAGGAAAGGTTGGGGAACTTGGGATGTTCAGCCTGGAGAAGAGGAGGCTGAGGGGAGACATGATTGCCCTCTTCAGATACCTGAAGGGCTGTCATATGGAGGAAGGGGCCAATTTGTTCATAGCTGCTTCTGAAAGCAGAACTAGAACCAATGGGTACAAACTGCAAGAGAGGAGATTCCGGTTGGATATCCGGAAAAAATTCCTGACGGTGAGGGCGGTTCGGCAGTGGAACAGATTGCCAAGGGAGGTGGTGGACTCTCCCTCACTGGGGATCTTCAAGCAGAGGCTCGATGAGCACCTGTTGGAGATGCTCTAGGGGGAATTCCTGCTGCAGGCAGGGGTTGGACTAGATGACCTACTAGGTCCCTTCCAACTCTATGATTCTATGATTCTAATGGGGGAATCTGGGGGGAGAGCAGCCTCAGCCAGGGATACGTGGGATCTGTTGGCAGTGTGGAAGGTGTGTGTGGGTGTTTTTATGTGTAGGATCTGCGTGTGGCAGTGTGGAAGGTGTGCCTTATCAGTGTTCCAGTGCTGTTCCCCATCAGCAGCATGGAAACCAATGCACCACTGTATAATTCTTTTCTTTAAAGATGCAGCACAGCCTTCAGTAGATAAGACAGAGTTTTTGATCTGTTTGGTAGGAAGCCTACTTACTGTATATAGTCGAGTATAAGCCAATCTGAGTATAGGCCGAGGCAACTAATTTTACCGCAAAAAACTGGGAAAACTTATTGACTTGAGTATAAGCCTTGGGTGGGAAATACAGCAGCTACTGCTGTTTTAATGAGGAGAAAACAGCCAATGTGGTGAGTCATCAAGCTCCTACATGCAGGGAGAAGAGGGATCAATCTGCTGACTTAGGCTGCAATCCTAAAGACACTTTCCTGGAGTAAGACTCATTGAACAAGATGGGGCTTACTTTTGAGTAGACAAGGATTGCAGCCTTGGTTGTTTTTTAAAAGAAGGAAGCAAAGCAGCCTTTCCTGCTTTTTAAAAAGGCTGACCTAAGCTGAGCTGCTTGTGCAGAAATCCACTTCTTTGCCCATCTTATGACAACTGTAAGCTGACCAAGTATAAGCCGAGGGGGGCTTTTTCAGCATAAAAATTGTGCTGAAAAACTAGGCTTATACTTGAGTATATATGATACTTGCCTGATTTGCAGTAATCCTTAGATCTGAAACAACTAACTCACAGAATGCCCTCAAAAACAGTCTCCTTATATTTCTAGGATGCAACATCACAAGCTATCAATGTTATCAATGAAAGCTGTTAAACTAGCTTCATTTCAGTAACAGTATACAGCGATGTCTTGGTTTACAAGCTTAATTTGTAGGGAGGCAAGCACATGTCTGTGCACTGGCCTAAGCCTCCTCCAGGAGAGGCGAAGAAGTGTCTTACAACATTTTTGTGACACCCCCATGTCAGCAAAGAACATATGCTGGGGCTTAGGTCAGCCTACTTGCAGGTTAAGATTGCAGCCTATAATAGTAAGATGGCAATGACAATCCTTGATCTCAGGAGAAAAGTTCAAGTGATGAAAATACAACTTTGATTTTAATATCTCCTTTTGCAGCAATAAGTTATTAAAAAAATATTAAATTAATGGCCACCACATGGCTAAATAAAAACAAAAGCTCATAATGTTGTTTGTGTTCTTTCTTATGTTATTTTACAATCATCAATGTACAAAGGACATTACACATGCCTTGTGAGATTTAGATCATCTTATACTGGAAACGTTTTGTTTAAAATGGTTAGAATAACAACAGTGCTGGAAACAATTAACATAGCTGAATAAATACTGTTAATCTTCTTGGGATTCTGTCTGCTAAACACAGTTATATTAAAGAATACCTACAGTAACTACAGACAGTGAACTATGGGACACCTGTCAAAATATAGGAAGCTGGACATGCGGACTATGACATCTTGCCACTCACTGCCAACTGATCACAAATCCTGGAAAGAGATAGAAAAGAGCCTTCTTCTGGAGAAGATCCCAAAATCTCTATGAGATGCAAAGTCTTGCAGAAGGTTTACTAGTAGTAAATGCATATTAAATCAGTGGTTTTTAAAGAGGGGGTTGGAACCCCTTGGGGCATTGTGACTTCATTTCAGGGAGAGTTGCCTAAAGTTAGGTGCCGACATCTTGAAATCTGGCACTGGGTGCTGCCATCTTGGAATGGGGGACACAGGCTGCAATCCATATTCTTCTGGGAGTGAGGCCACAATCCAGAGTAATTACTGGACCTTTTACACTGATGTATTTATGGTGCCACCTATGGGAATCCTATGGGAAATGCAGACAGCAATCCAGAGTAAGTGCCTCTTACGTCTTCCCATAGTTACTCTGGATTGTAGGGCAAGACTCATTGAATGCAATGAAACTTACTACCA
Organism: Cryptoblepharus egeriae; assembly: GCA_030015325.1. NCBI lineage: Eukaryota > Metazoa > Chordata > Lepidosauria > Squamata > Scincidae > Cryptoblepharus > Cryptoblepharus egeriae. The sequence continues at coordinate 66,474,369 of JAREYC010000002.1, read as the reverse complement.
AGTAGACAAGGGGGCACTCTGGCATCACAGTGATGTCACTTCCAGTTTCATGGCATGACAGGTTGATGACATAACTTCCAGGGGTCCCAAACAGTTTGTCAATCTCAGAAGGGGTTCCTAGGCTGAAATGCTTGAGAATCACTGTGTTAAATGATAGTTACTCGTAATTTGTAAACTTTAGGGTGTATTCCTAAGGACAAATAGAAGTTGTTTAAAACATTGCTAAAAAATTGTTAAAATCAGGTTTCATCCTTTCATCCCTCAGCCCCATATGCCTATCACCCAAATAATCTTGTCCACACTTCCAGTTTTATGATGAAACCAAAAGTGACTTTTAAATGCCTTGCTTCTCAAAGCAATGCCTTATATAGATAGGGACCTGCAAAAGGTGAGGCTATTTTTCCGACAAACAGGTGTTAACCCCACTTATCCATGGTTTCAATTAACATGGTTTCTGAAACAGAAACCCAACAGATATCAGAACACGCCTGTCCTTTTTGTTCAAATGTGATATATAAATAATCAACATGATAATAATGTAAGAAGTCTTGTTTGCTGCCCTAGATTTACTTACTCTAGCCTCAGAAATTAGCTCATTTGATAGGAAACTGGCAAGATTTAGATTGTTATATATGACATAATATATGGCATAGCACTGCGTGTTAAAATCAAATTTAAGTTGCAGTTGGGTGAACCTCTTTTTTGAACCTCTTTTTTCCAGAGCATGTCCTCTTTTTTACTTGAACTCTTGGAAAAAAGTCAATGCCCTTGTTTTCCCTGGGAATAGCCATTTCTTAGCCTTCTTATAATTAATAAATTATTCCCCAAATCCAGAGTAACTATGGGAGCATGTAAGAGACTTTATGTGCACCCATAGTTACTGCACCGCCTAGTGAAAACCTATGGGAATTTATTTTCAGAGCATGTGCTAAATTTTTCTTGGGTGTCCTAAATTTTTTTGGGGGGCCATGTCCTCTTTTGCAGTTATTAACAGCACAATGTGAAGTTTAAAGAGCTGCTTCTATTTAATAAGAGACTACTTCATCAAGGCCATCTAAGTGACCTCTGTAGTTTATCAACCAGAACCATGATATGAACTTTGCATTGCCCACTGTTGTGAGACACATGGAATCAATTAAATGAAGCAAGCTAATTACTACCAGAAATATATTTAATGAACCACACAGAATCAAATGACTCAATATATTTGCACTTTTTAACGCTCTGCATAGTGAGAATATAAAGCTATAGTTTTCCCTGTAGTAATGTTGGCTGTGAGAGCGGGATCATAAGAAAGGCTGCATTTTGAAGAATAGATGCCATTGAATTATGGTGCTGGAGAAGGCTCTTGAGACTGAAAGGAGATCAAATCGGTCAATTTTGCAGGAAATCAACCCTGACTGTTCACTGAAAGGACAGATACTGAAGCTGAATTATTTTAGCCACATCATGAGAAGGGAGGACTCCTAAGAAAAGACCCTGAAGCTGGGAAAAAACTGGAGGCAAAAGGAGAAGGGGATGGCAGAGGATGAGGTGGATAGATAGTGTCACCAACGCAACAATCATGAATTTGGATAAACCTAGTGGAGGATAGGGTCCATGGGGTCACAAAAAGTCAGACATGACTGAATGACTAAACAACAGGGGAGGATAGTGTAGCCTGGCATGCAGAGAGAGGTTCATGGGAATCACAAAGAGATGAACACGACATAACAGTGAAAAAATAACTTCAATATAAATGCAGCAAGGATTCAAAGTGTTATAAAAAGAGAGAGTAAGAAATATTTTGGGCCTTCTAATCCCCCCACTTTTTTGAAGTTTTATGTGTGTGTCATAGCACATTCTGTGGTGGGGGTGCCCTGGTCTGCAGGGCTCCCCACACCCTCAGACCCTGGCAGGACTTCTCAAAAGTATAAAAACAGCCCATTCAGCAACAGATCATGTGGATTGCATCACTGCACCAGCCCCTACCTCACAAAGAATTAGTGAGAAAGCTCCCTCAAAGTTTGAGAATCAGTGAGATAGCCCATGGTGTATTCATAGTCTATGATACAAAGCAGCTTCCTACATTTCCAAGGGACCAGAATGCTAGCCAAAGCAACAGAATGAGTTTTCCTGGAACTCTGCTACTGAGAATGCAGCAGGGCAGGGGGTTAAGGTACACCTGAATGTTCATTCACACTAGAAATGCACAATCTGTTTCCTTACATAAAGATATAATGTCTAGAGATCTATGTTAGCCTTCTCAAAGATACACAATCATGCTATTCATGTGAAGTTTTGAGAAGGAATTTTTAAAAATGTTTTGTTATTTTATTTATTTAAAAAACTAGGAGCACAATCCTAACCATGTCCACTACAAAATAAGCTGTCTTGCGTTCAATGTGTCTTACTCCCAGGAAAGTGTCTTTAGGATTGCATCTTAGATAAAATAACTCCAACAATGTAGCAAACGCATATCTGAAAATTCTAATTACTTAGTGCTTTTATATTGATAATCTAAATTTCTACCCCTATAAAAGCAACATCTTGAAGAGTCCCTTTTATGACTAATCTTTAAATCCAAAGTGTTTGAGGAGGAATATTTAAACATTCAGACTCCATCCTCTGTGGTCTAGTACATGCCAGAAGGGGCCTACTGCACGCTTTTTTCTGTTTGTGTTGGCTCTGAGATAATTCTTTAATGGAACCAAAACACACCAACACATTGCAGAGCCTGAAGAGGTAACCAGAGCACAATGGCCTGTAAAAAATATGTCCTTATCGGAAAAGGGGAAAGGACTTATACGGAAACTGAATTAGAAAGATAAAAATTATAAGAGAGTTTGTTCAGTGGAATGCATTTTGGAAAACAATAATTAAAAAAAACCAAATTCACTAGGTTCAATAAAAAAACAGATTTTCTCAGTTCAGGGGTGGAAGCAACAGCAGCAATAATCCGATCAAATCCTCACAGATGTGTAACAATTAATTATTGCCTAAACTGATGTTGGATTGATTTAGTTCCGCTTGTGCTATGGTTATAGTACAATTTCTGCTAAATGCTCCTGGCCTGTATATAATAGAAGAGAGGCCAATGTTTGTGGCCTGGAAAGCTGCAGAACTTTCCCTGTCCCTGCAGGGATCTGTCTTCATTAGCTTTAAACCAGCCTTCCAATTGTCTAAGGGCCAAACAAAACATTATGTTAAATGGATAGTTTGGCCCACCATGTTCATTTCCCCCCACTTTACATAGCAGCCATGGCAGGCATCCTGATCAGGAGCATCAGTGTATGGATATCATTACAACAGCATGTGGGGAGGAGGCGTGTAGCCTTTTCAGCTTGCATTAAAGGTCCACATCTTCGTTCAACTTAGCCTTCCTGAAACTGGTTGTTTTGCTTTTGCTCCTTCTCGTTCTTTGCCGCCACTCTCCAGTGCTACACATAGAGCTCCAGGATGAGTTCTAGAGTTACATCATATCTAGCCACACATTGATGCTAATGAAATACTACCAGTTTAGATAAGCTGCTGGAGCACATCCTGGTAGGTTTCTTAGGGTGCAGTCCTGACATAGGACTAACATAGCTGAGCCAATGTGGCTTATAATGCATCATTAGTCAAGATGACCTAATCATGGTAAAGGTATGTTTCTTACGTCACTTTGGGGCTGAGTTGCAGCTAGGTCAGTGGTGGAAATTGGTTACGATTGCATTTTAACATCTTTAACTCTGGTACTGTCTCCCTGAGTACTCAGGTCATCCTGTTTATTTTAGACAGGAGTGGGCAGACCTAAGAGAAAGGAAGCAGTGTTAGGACCAATGGTATGGGGCTGTTTCCACTTCATTTACTCCCTTCTCCCTGCTCACCCAAACTGCCTTCCTAAGTGGGGCAGTTGGCACATCTCACCTTACCACTCTACTCCTCTCAACTCTTCTTCAAATAGCTGCTTTTACTCAGCCGGCAAGCTAGGTTGGCCCTACAGTACCAGCCTGAACTTAACCCTTAGTATACTAACGGGGTCAATCACTGACCCGCCAGGAAGTCTGTGTTGTGTTTTTACTGGAATTTATTATTATTACCTGACAAAACTTTCTGATTTTTTTCCTGCTAATTAGACAGTCACAATACCAAAAGCATGAAGATTTTGAATTTACAGTTTTTCTGTAAAATCCAATTTATACACATTATACCAAGTCAGGTCATATTTGACCCATGTTGCCTTTTATTTGTTATTCAATATTTTGCTAGCTAAAATTGTACTAAAAATCATTATACTAGTTATAATCATAATTATTATTCATTATATGTACATTATATGTACATTATGTGTACATTATACGGACATTGTATGTACCTAACTACAGTACAGGGTCGCACGCGTCAAAATTGACGCTTGCAGACCTGTGCAGTCTTAGGTGATAAAAATTGTACTAAAAATCATTATTTCACAATAAAAATAATTATACTAAAACTTGACACAACATTTATTCATTATATGTATATTATATGTACATCATATGTACTTTATATGCACCTAACTATAATACAGAGTCCTATTGGACCCTTTTACTTTGTTGCTTATTGGACCCTTTTGTTGCTTATTGGACCCTTATTGTTGCTTATTGGAACCTTTGTTGCTTATTGGACCCTTATTGTTGCTTATTGTTACTTTGTTGCTTATTGGACCCTTATTGGACCCTTTTACCCATGTTGCCTTTTATTGTTTACTCAATATTTTGCTAGCTAAAATTGTACAAAAATCATTATACAAACTATAATCATAATTATACTAAAACTTGACACAACATTTATTCATTATATGTACATTATATGAACATTGTATGTACCTAACTATAGTACAGGGCAGCACGGGTCAGCACTTGACCCATGCGGTCTAATGGGGGGCAAAAAAATTCTGGTATTCTAAAGTTCACAGCACTACTTCGTACCACTGCCCCAGACATGAATACTTGTAAATAGGAAGAGAATGCAACATCTTGGAAGGTCAAATCACTTTCAGAAAGTAACAGCTGTAGCAAGGCAATCACCTCTTTCCTATCTCAGCAAGCAGCTGGCTAAGACCAGGAGATAGGAATTTCTTTTATCCGACTGTTACAAATCTCTTCTAGCTTTTCTGACCCTGACAGCAACAACAGAAGAAGTGGGGGTGGAGGAGACAGTCCTTTGAGAATGCAATTTTTATCATTTGATAGGCGATAATTTCTTCATTCCAAATAGGTTAGGCTGTTCTCCTTTACACTTAAAGCTGATCCACCACTTGTCTTTTGGGCTGCCTTACAACTTCAAGACACATCTACAGTTACAAAGTGGAAATAGCATCACTAAAATCAGCAAGAAATATTTTGCATAGCCTATGTTTTCGTTTGATCCAGCTGTAGGGTCAGTGGTGGGCTTCAAGGTGTTCTCACAGGTTCTATAGAACCTTTTACTAATGAGTGCATGGTTCTGAGAACCAGTTACTAACGGGACATAGAACCTGTTGTTAATTTAGGTTATTAGGACATAGAACCTGTTGTTAATTTATTTGAATCCCACCACTGTGTAGGGTTACTAGATACAAAGTGGGACAGAGTGCCTATACTTTTAATTGCGATATAGCAGATGCAGCTTTTTAAATGCTCCCATCAAGGAAGATAGGTTGCTGAGTTAGGCAGGCCTATATTTCTTAGGATTACACCCTCATTCATTCATTCATTCATTCATTCGTACATTCATTTGATTTATACCCTGCCTTTCTACTTAAAATATCCAAGGTGGTTTACAGCAATTAAAAAACAACACAGAGAAGATTCAGTTAAAAGATGATTAAACTAGACTAAGGCCGCAATCCTAAAGACACTTTCCTAGAAGTAAGACCCTTTGAACACAATGGGGCTAACTTTTAGGTAGACATGGTTAGGATTGTGCTATAACAGCACAATCCTAACAATGTCTATTCAAAGGTAAACCAAGTTCAATGGTTCTTACTCCCAGGAAAGTGTCCTTAGGATTGCAGCCAAAAACAATAAGAGACAAAAAATAAATCAGAGAATTGATAATTCTGCCGAAGTTCCACTGTCATATGCGGCTGTGTACAACAGCCTAATACTGCATAGTATTGGGCTGTCCCTGCCTTCTCTTTCCTGCCTGCTTATACCTCACCTGTCAGGGCAGGTGTACATCATATGTGTGTAAAAATATGTGTGTATGTGAGTTGTGTGTGTATGTGTGTCTTAATGAAAACTGGCAGTCCAGGCCAGCTAATGGGGCAAAATGAACCCAGGCAGGATGCCTAAAATATCTGAAAAACCACAGAATCTAGATAATATAGCAGACGTATACTGTATTTGCTACCTTCTGATGTCAAAGCTGCCAAACCGTCTAATTTCAGCAATGTCACTACAGAGCAAATCATGAAGGCCTTGCTATATCAAGATGTTTTTGAAAGGTTTTTAACATTATCATTTCAATAGTTGCCAGAGCAAAGCTTCCTCAAGCAAGCTTAGCCAAACCGCTGTTGAGCCTTCTGGCTCCAGAGCAGCAATTGTCTGGAAGCTGTGAAGTTGTAACCACATAAGAGCCTGTAGGGAAGGATGCGATCACACAAAGCAAATAATTTTTTTACTTCCATCTATCAGCTGTGGCAAAAGGACCAGGGGCCTGGTTTCTATGTGGTAAGGATGTGAAACAAATACACAAATATATATTCAAGCTATCTGTGATAACAAACATGCAGTAGCCAGGCCAAAACCAATACACCAAAGGCCAATCTGCTCTTTGGTTAGGCTGCATTACAGATAAAGACAAGCATTCTCTGGAGCAACATTACAGGCCCTGCATAGCAATTTGCTGCATTGCACTGAGAGCACCTCTCTGTGTGTGTATATTTTTATATATACTTTCCCTCTGTTTCAGAAAAATGCACACGTATAACCATCTGTGTAAAAAAAAAGTATATGGCCCTACATGCCAAGAACAACTATAATCACTTCTTAATTTTCCTCTCCAATTAAAGAAATAGACACAGCCAAGTCATCTTAATTCTTTAGGAAACAATCCAGAATAAGGGCAATGAGGAGAGCCCTAGCTGGGCTACCCCAACTATTCTGAATCCATAGTAGAAAGTTATGCTGCATCCAGAGAGTCAGGAAGCCTGGGCTGCCATCACTGCTCTGGAGCATGCTCAGTTGGCACCAAGTCAGTGACACCTGCGGAGCGCTTGCTCCTGAGGAGACCCCCCTCAGATCACACTGAACCAGAAACAGCTGTGGTGCCTGCCTTAGAAGGAAGCCCAGCAGTTCTTGACAACCAGTAACAGCTGCAGTATGAGAATGCAGTACAGCAGTACCTCTAGTGGAGGATGGATGTGAGGGGCTTCTTGGAGTGCCTGCTGTATCTCCAGGTTATTGGGCTGCCATAGTTGTGCCATATTCTGAAGTTGAGAGGCAGGGGTTGCAGCTAGGCTGGCCAAGAACTCAGATTTTTGGTCAATACTGCCATTCTTACTCGGCCTTATCATGGACCCCTATGAGTCTACTCATTACCATACCTGCTCCTGCGGTGGTATAACTCTAAGGAGCTGGAAGAGGGAATTTCTGCCCTGGAAACATTCTCTGGATACAGAGCAACTGCTCTGCCACAGGCAGTGCTAAACATGCTCTCAACATGCCTCTCCTGAACTGCCTAGACTGGCCCAGCTAGGGCATCCCAGGTCCACCTATGTTGTCTTAGGCTGCCGCAAGCCTTTCCCAGAATAACTAGGGTGGCCCATTTTGCAATGGGCCAGACCAGTGATAGTTAGGGTAGCCCAAGTGCACTTCTGGATTGTGCATTTATAATTTCTCTTCTGCTGCTGATGTTTGTAACCTGAACCCCAGGTAACTTTCTACTGCTGCAAAAAAAATACTAATTCTGTGGTTAAAGCAAAGAATCAAAACATGTGAAATGTATGTTTTGAACTGCCACATATTTCCTATAGGATGTGTGGCCCCTTGATCAGACTCTGGAATAGCTTTGGGACACAGGAATCAAAATGGTGTACATTGATGAGCATTGCTTTGTGTGCATTTGTAGTTAAATATTCATAGTAAAAATCTTGGTTAAAATTGATGTCAGAACGTTTTAACAAGTAACTTGGCAGTGAACTGTTTTGAAAATAAAGCCCTGCCAATTCACAAAAATTTATTTAAACTTTTTATTTGAGCCTCTGATTCATCTAGCCTCTTAGCTGCAGTGGCTGGAGACAGCATCTTTGTTTGGCAGAAACTGTATGGCTCCACCAGTACTACCCACCTCGTGGGTAGTACTCAGTGATGGGCCCGGCCTGGCCCAAGATCCGGTTCTCCGGAAGTGGGTGGGGCAAGGGGCGGGGCCAAGGCCAGGGGGCGGGGCCAGGGGGTTTTAATTTAAAAATAATAAAAAATTACTTACTTCAGAGTAGACCTGCATAGGCTGGGGCTCTGAAGCTGCAGTCTTCTCCACACCTGCCTGGGAGTAAGTCCCATTGACTATACTGGGACTTACTTCAGAGTAGACCTGCTTAGGGTGGGGACTCACACACACGGGGGACTCACCCCGCCCCCGACAGGGAGACTGAAGCGGCGCGCTGCAGAGTGTGCGCGAGGGACTCACCCCGTCCCTGACAGGGAGACTGACGTGGCCGGGGAAATCAACTGGCGCGCTGTGGAGCACTCTAAAATAAGGGTTTCCCTGCCACTGGCGGTTTGCTAGCGGCAGGGAAATTGGAAGATCCGGTTCAGGCGAGTAGGCCCGAACCGGTAAGTGCCCACCACTGGTAGTACTACTATCCACCAGTACTACCCACCAGATCCCTTGCCTGTTTCCAGGTTGGGCTGGCTGGTTGTTTGTTCAATCACTTTGCCTGAACATTCATTTAGACATGGAATAACTTCAGGCCTGCTGTAGCCATCAGAAATGTGTCACCTTGTCAATTCAAGAAAAGTACCATATTTGGAGCTTTTGAAGAGGGAGTTGATTGATTTCTAAACATAGGAATAAAAAGAAATTTTACCCATCCAATGGCCATACGTATCCAAACAAATATATAGGAATTAGGATGTGAAAATAAATCTTGCAACAAACAAATAATGATGTATTAAATCAATTTCTATATAACAACAAAGAGAATCAGTTTACAAATGTATCATGGGTACTATGTTTAAATTGTAATATACTTGCAAGTTTCTGGAATGTTATTTTCTTTCTTTTGATAGTTAACTTTCATTTCGTAGTTCAGGCAAACAATTCACACAAGAAATGAAGGCTTACCTGGTTCTCCTCGCCTTCCAGGCTTTCCTCGCCTTCCTGGTGGACCTGGGAAGAGAAAACAGATTGATCAGTTTTATTCCACCATCTCTCAGATGTCTTGGATCAGCTTGCACAGTGCTGTCAAGCAGTCTCTCATACAAGCATAGTCACCCCCTCCCTTAAGAGCTATTGACCAGCGTGAATATGACTATACATGCTTGTGAAAAAATATACAAACAGGAGAAACCAACTGTTTAAATAGTGAACACAATTCCACTTGATGCATGCTTAAGAGTAAGACTGAGATTGGAGACTGAAACTCCTATTCTTGTAATTTTTATTCTTGCAATGCCAAATCTCAGCAAGTTTCTGTGAAACAATGTTATCAGTTATTGGAAATTCATTGGAAATTTCCTTTCTTTCTACAATAATACTAAAGAAGTAGGAGCTAATTAATGTGAATACTTTTGTGAACAAATCCAAACTGGACAGTTCTCATTCTCAAATTGCCAGGAGATGAAAGTACAACTCCCACATGCCTTTGCAAATTGAAAGAATGGGAATACATTACCAATGCTAAGTCTGGTCAAACCTGTTGGAATAAATCATGATGGGATCTTGATTTAAAGGCCAGTGATAATCAGGACTGGACACAGACCCTCAAACTTTAGGTTAGCACTATGTATCTGCAGAAGACATGCCCCCTCTCATGTTAAATATTTAAAAGTCCATATAGGTGCAACAGTGTGGCAGAATCACAGGGTTAAAATCATCACAAGAGTCCTCACAAATTCTAATAAATAAATAAATCCATAAATTCTACTAATTTTAATGATACAGGAACATACAACTGTAAACTGAACATCCCTGCTCAAAATAAAATTCACAGAAAAATATCCTCTTATGGCCTGATTCTAATGAACACTTATGGAGTCTGCTTTACAAGAGGGTGTGCACTGCATCTAGTGGTGGTGGTGGGCAGTCACAGAGACCTCCTCAAAATAAAGGTACTGTTCCCTTACCTCAGAGCTGCGTAAGTAGTGGAAATTTGGTTAGGATTAAAGGTAAAGTTGTCCCCTGCAGGTTGCCCTTCTAATTGTGACTGACACTAAGGGCAGTGTGCATCCCATTTAGAAGGCCAAAGAGCCAATATTGTCTGAAGATAGAGGTCTCTGTGGTCATGTGGCCAGCATGACTAAACACCAAAGGGGCATGGAATGGTACCTATTTGTTCAGCATTTACATGCTTTTGAACTGCTAGGTTGGCAGGAACCTTCCAACCTTCAGGTTGTCAAGCACAGAATCTTTAATCACTGAACCACTGCAGCCTCCTTGGTTAGTATTGGGCACTTTAATTTTTTATGTTAGGAGGAATTGTTAAGTCATTCCAGTATGAAACAATCTTCCAGACTTAATTTTAGAAGACAGTTAACTCATGTTTTGAATTAAAACTACTAGGATAAAATTTTTATTTAAAAGTTGTAATCTTGCTGGGCTGCTGAATTGCCAAAAATGGTTCTTTCCCATACCTACAAAAAACAGCATTAGCTAACATCTGGTGCTTTCCCTTCAAATACACTTTGTCCTTGCTGCATAAGTTTGATGAGGTCAAAAAAATTCTGCTTAACACACTCTTGAAAAATTCCATAGGATTGTTTGGATGCCAAACTATCCTTAACATGCACCAGTGTAAACCTACTAAAGAGGCTGCATAATACAGAGTTCAGCTACCCATAATAATCTTCTCTTTCACTCTCTTCAAAACCTTAAACATGTTACAGACTGACCTATACAAAATATTATACTTATGTATGGCAGATTAACTTCTTTTTTTGGGAGTGTGAACTTTTACTGCAATACCCAGTAATGGTTGCTGTGCCAGAATTTAAGCTGGGATCAGGTCAGACCACCGGCATCACAATACATACACTTGATCCTGTACAACACTGAATCAGCACAGATGCTCATACAATTGGGACAAAGTTTTCCAAATAAGGTGACTGGGGAATTTTACTGACTGTACGTGGAATTACTGAACAGCTTGTTGTCTGTAGCTGATTTAGACTTTTCTGCTACATTTGTGTTGAATCTCTGAATCTCACTAAATGAAAGGCAGGCCCCAGTGGGAAGCGATGAAGAGGATTCACACACAGCCTTATGATTCAAAAGAGCTTACTTTTTGACAGACATGCAAGATCAAATTTGAGGGGAAACAAATCACATCTCCTTCCCCTAAATCCCAGTCACAGCACACTTGACTGAAGGGAAAAAAACCTCCATCCACATAAGTGAATCCATATGAAAGACATCCAGCTTAAATTGAACATTACTGGATGGGTCAAGCATTCCTTAGGGATCTTTACATACAACACTAGATGCCTGTTTGAAGACATAAAATAGGGCTTGGGGAATGTGGTAGGTGGCCTAACAGGGGCCAAAGATCATAGAGCAAGTCCTGGAAGAAGATTTTGACTGTTTATCCTGGAGCTTTACAATGGTGAACACATACGTATTACATACATAAGACTGGAATGGGGGCAGGAAGAGACCCAAGCAAGGGATAAAGAGAAAGTATTCTTCTAGTGCATTAGCAGTAGAAACTAACTGACAGGTTTGGTTCCACTTCTTGACTATTTAGTATTTCTTTTGCAAGTCTGCCTGTAACATTAATAACTTGCTAAACACTGAAATGAAATTTGTTCCATGCATTCAGGTTTCTACATCCCAAGGCCAAAATCACTGTACTATATTCTGACATCTTACATGGGTCAGGAAAGATAAGGCAATATTTTCCATTAAAAATACTGGAACAAAAGCTGATGTTTAGGACAAAAACTAGGGAGGTTGATACTGGTCATCATCACAATGCATAGTGATATTTACCTTGACGTCTGAGATATCGCATTAATATATCAGAATAGATGATAAGATATCAGAATCTATATCAACATATCAAACAGATATCTGGAAGTTGAACTGTAGCCTTGCCTTAAAAAATCTAAGTAGAATCAGCTGCCTGGAAGCTGATTGAGACTGTAGACTGAGAGGCCAGTTGCAGATCCCTGCAGAGGAGTGTGGAGGAAAAACAGATGGCAAAAACCAGATAACATCTTGAAAACTGATGTTTGGTTCATATTGAGAACTGAAACTTGGATTGTTACTTGCCTGTGAGAACTTGGAGGGTGCGAGAGTGTGCAGCCAAATAATGACTGCATTATGAAGGAAAACATGTGAAGAAATGGAGGGTTCTGTGAGATATTACATGCTCTAGTTTTAACTAGTGGCACAGGATTAGTCAGAGTATCCTTCAATAAGATGCCATTAAAACCCTCTGTGTGTATAAAAAAGTCACCTCTAATTTGTCTCTGACTGTTACAAGTCATTTTGTGTATAATGACAAAAGACCAGCCAAAATGACACAACAGAACCTGACTGTGATAGTGAAAATAATTGAGAGTCCCATTCCAGTTTTTACGAGAAAACAGCTTACATGAGAAAGACTGAAATTATCTGGGAAGGATCTCTGTAATCAAGATGAATGTTCACCAAAAATGTTATTTCTTTTTCAGACTATGCCATTTTGATTCTTGGATAAACCATTTCAAGAATGGCAGAAAGATGTGGTAGAATTTATAAGATAAGGGATAAAAATGAGAGTGGTTTAAAATGCCACAGGATGGAAAAGAAAGGACTTGGGCTGTCTGATTTAAATTTTTTACTATGTATCATGTTGTTTACTGTGGCTGAAACAATGGTTGATGCTACAAATTAGAAAATTGTTGAAAATAGAAGGATATGATTTAAGATTTGATTAGCATTCATGCTTGATTAGCATTCATTAGGTAATCATTAGCATTCATGCTTGATGGTATGATGGATGAAATGTTGAATTTAAGAATCACTTATGTTAGGTATGTATTGTGGAGGATATGGAATCATTGCGAAAAAGGTTCTACAGCAAAACTCCATTCCATTCATCACAAGAAACTCATTTAGGGGCCTTTTTTTGAGAAGGTATGCACTGGCAGCTCTATGTGAATACTGGTTCCTCTGTGGGTGAGTACATGGATGTACACACATGCACACGCACACCACACACACAAGTGAGTACCGGCACCCATTTTTCCTCAAAAATTGCAAGGACAAGGTAAACTGAAGTCTAGAAAATAATTCATAGAAGAGTGTTTAAATTGTTAAGAGTTTTTATGTGTAGAATTAATGGGAAGATTCAAAATAGACAAAAATTTTACGGATTTGAAAAGGAAGAGTCAGATTGGGGAAAAATTAAAATCAGAAGAGAATTTAAGTTCTAAAATACACAAATATTACTGAAATTTAAAATGTTGGATTATTAAAGTGGAAGCTCTTGGGCATTTCAGCTTGGTACACTTTTCTGAGAATGACAATCTGTCTGCAACCTCCTAAAGTGATGTTATCAACTGAGATGGCATGGCAAGAATTGACATCAAACAGGAAGTGGCGTCACTGTGATGCCAGAGCTCCATGTCTACTTGGAAGTAAGTTCCATTGTGTTCAATGAGACTATGGGCACAATCCAAAGTAAGGGCAGTGAGGAGAGAATTATTCTGCCCCAACTATTCTGAATCCAGAGTAGAATGTTATGCTGGACAGAGTAGAAAGTTATGCTGGATCCAGAGAGTCAGGAAGCCTGGGCTGCCCTCACTGGTCCAGAGCATGCTTAGTAGGCACCAAGTCAGTGACACATGGGGAGGGCTTGCTCCTGAGGAGAACCTCCTCAGTTCACACTGAACAAGGAACAGCTGTGGTGCCTGCCTTATAAGGAAGCCCAGCAGTTCCTGACAACCAGTTACAGCTGCAGTTCCTCTAGTGGAGGGTGGATTCTTGTAGTGGTCTGCTGTATCCTGAGGTTAGTGGGTTGCTATAGTTGTGCCATATCCTGAGGTTGAGAGACAGGGGCTGCAGATAGGCTGGCCAAGAACTCAGAGTTTTGGTCAACACTGCCATTCTTACTCGGGTCTTATCATGGACCCCTATGAGTCTACTCATTACTATACCTGCTCCTGAGGTGGTCTAACTCTGAGGAGCTGGAAAGAGGACATTTCTGCCCTGGAAACAGGCTCTGGATACAGAGTAACTGCTCTGCCCTAGGCAATGCTGAACATGCCTTCAACATGCCTCTCCTGAGCTGCCTAGGCTGCCCCAGTTAGGGCAGAGCAGGTCCACTTCTCTTTGGGCACCCCATGTTGCCTTGCTCTGCCCCAAGACTTTTCCAGAGTAGCTAGGGTGAGGCATCTTGCAGTTGCTCCACCCTAGTGATAGATAGGGCAACCCAAGTGCTACTCTGGATTGGGCTGCAACTCCCAGGAAAATATGGATTGCAGTGTGGGTGGAAGGGAAGGAGATTGAGAGGGGGAAGGCAGGATTGTCAAAGGGAACTGAAACAATATGAGAAATGCAGTTTGTCAGGGGGAAGGCAGAGCAGTCAGGACAGTGTGGGAGGGAGAGGGTGGAAAATGAGAGAGTGGGGAAAGGGCTCAAGGAGGCATCAGGAACTATGAAGGGGAGAAGGGATGACAAAGGAAGGAATGATGGAGAGAGAGAGAGAGAGAGAGAATCGAGGAAGCCTGGGAAGGAAATTGCAGTGATGGGACATGTAGGGAAGAGCAGCAGGTATGATCGGCAGCTATACACCCACTTGCACCACATTGTCTATGGAGCATTGTCTCCAGCAGACAGGTGGCCCTGCAAAGGATGGGTCCCTCAATGACAGTACTGTCACTGGTAACATCATTGGTGGGGTTTGGATGCCCAAGGGGCAGCAGAGCTTGTGGGTGCTGGGCTGTCCTCCCAGCTAACAGCAGTGCTAGCTGCATTGGCATCCCACTACTTGAAGGCCCAGCTGTCTACCACCTGCTTGGCTGACCAGCCAGTTTTGGTAGCTGGCCGTTGGCAGACTCTAGGGCAGCCAAGGGGACCGCAGTTGCAACCACTCTTGATGGAGCAAGTCTCGAACACACAAGTGCCCAGGCAGGAAGCATTGTAAGACAGAGCAGACTGAGGTTCAGCTGTGGTGCAGCTTTCTCAGACTGCTCTTCCAGTGGTGTTGGTGTACTCCAGACTTGTCCCTTCAGGAGTGACTGCTGCTCCTCTCCTCTTGGCAGCTCTAAACTGCATCAAGGGGACAAGAATATTTCAGAATCTGAAATATTCTTAAATGGAATTTATAAAAGTATCTGTTGAAGATATAGCTTATGTAGGGTTAAAAACATAAAGGAAGTAAGTAAATACTGCCACATTGAGTCTTTATGAATAAGGTGGGATATAAATAAATTTAATAATACAGTGATGCCTCACGTAACAAATTTAATTCGTTCTGGAGGCATGTTTGTTACATGAAACATTCTTTACTTGAAGCAGATTTTCCCATAGGAAATAATGGAAACTCAGACGATTGGTTCCACAATCCCAAAAATATATACATATAAAAATATTAACTGGATGTAAAAATGATGACAGAACACTCGGATTGAATTCAAAACATGCATTCAGTGTGCATGATCTTATGAAGTCTACTTAGGCTGCAGTCCTAAAGACACTTTCCTGGGAATAAGACCCATTTAACACAATGGGGCTTACTTCTGGATAGACATGGTTAGGAGGCTGCAATCCAAGACACCTTCAAAGTGTCTCCCCACTTTCTCCTTCTCTCCCCTGCTCCCTTCTGGCCAGCCCTGAGCTGCTTCCCTCTTCTCCACTGCTCTTCTCTCCCTCTGCCCAGTGGACACCCAGCCACAGGAGGAACAGCATGGAAGTGTTGCTTTCACTATGGGCAAGGTGCGCTAGGCAGCCCTGATGCTTTTTAAACGGGCTGCCAGCCAGCACGTCTGCCCCAACTGCCAATGAATGTGTTCTTTACGTGAAGCACAGTTTGTAACATGAAGCAGAATCCTAGAGAAATTTTTGTTTGTTATGTGAAACATACTATACGTGAGGCGTTCTTTACGTGAGGCGCCACTGTAATAAAAAATAATACAATTTTTGGCTTTGCTCTTGCTCAGGGTGACCATATGCCCAGAAATGCCCAGATTTGTCCTCTTTTTTAGCCTCTTGTCTGGGGTCCTCCAAAAGGACTTCATTGTCCTCCATTTAGGCTTTATTTTGGAACTTTTCAATGATGCACAGTATCCCATCATGTCATGGGCCATTGGATTCGTATTGAAGAGTAGAATCCAATGCAAAAACCGGTTTTGAAATATCTCCTTCCTATCAAATGTTATGGCCAAAAACTGAAAAACTTGCATTGAGCTCTATGGGAAAGTGAAAGTGCCCCTTGTTACAGATTTATTCACAAGTAGGCGAAGGTGCCATAGCCTGCCAGAAAGGCCAGGCCAAGAGGGATGCAAGGACACCAGAATAGTCTTGGACTAATGAACCCTAAAATCACCCCAGAAGAAGGCCCCTGATAATTGCATTGATCTCTATGAGAAGTGAAAGGGAGCCATATTGCACCTTTACTTGTGAGTAGGCAAACTTGCTTTAAATATTTGGAAAGGGCAGGCTGAGAGGAATCTGGTCCCGATCCAATGAATGCAACCCCTACCAGGCATCACACAAGGAAACCCCTCCTCCAATTTCTACTGCATTAAATATTTTTGCATTAAATAGGTTTTGCAAAGGGATTGCTGGCTTTAGAAAGGTTGGTTACTTTGGTTTTGGATCACTTCAACATGTAACTTTTTGGTTTTACAATTTAACAATAAGTAATATAGTGCTGAAATTAAGTACAGGAAAGCAATACAAGTGTTCTTATTTTTTATTTTAACATGTCCTACATTTGTCCTATATTTTTTGTGTGCCCTTCATTTTTTTAACATTTCAGGAATTTTGCTTAACTGTCAGGAATTTGGGGGGACATTGTCCTCTTTTTGAGGTTTGAGTTTCTGGTCACCCTGCTCTTGCTACATAGAGGTACTTTATGTAGTTTTTTCCTTCTTATTTTTATCTATTTTTTGATTTAATAACATTATTTGTTTTTTATTTTAACACTATATAAATAAAATAAATATATTTGGAAAGAGAAAGCAGCTCACCTGGATTTCATTTGCTAAATTGAAGGAATATGCATTGTTTTTAATTTTACATTTTACAGCTTTTCATGAGTGCTAACACATTGCTTATTTAATGCCCTGTTTACCAGCCATTCGACTGTGACTCTAAAGAATCTTCAAACTCCAATTAGTAAATTGGGCTGATTAGCACTGTCCAATCAATGTTTTATCTTGTTAACAGAAAGCAGTATTTCATGATCCATCTCCAATATTGCTCAGTGTTTCCATACTGTGTTATAGTTTATTGTTCTGGTGTTCTCTTATTACAAAATTTACTAATATACTCAATATTGTTACAAACTAGGATTATGCAGCTGGAATGTGCCAAGATGTTTAGCAGCATTCTGTTTTTTATTCATACTGCTCTCTGTTAAATTTACCATTAAAAATCTCATAGTACGATATAGGACAGTTCAAAGCACTGTAGGAGGGTATCTTTGTGGTTACTAAACTGATAGTAATTTTAAAAACATCTGACTCGGACTGAACCAGACTAGCAAAATAAAATAAGACATTTTAAAGACAGTAATTAAAAACATACTTTTGAACATTTATCTTTAAAAGCAAACTGAAATCAACTCCCTATTTTCCTTTTTGTTGTTCTAGCAAAACATTTAGATAAATGTTGAGCCCTGGATTCCTTTCTTAAAAGACACATGATTGGTAGAAGTAGGACCAGTTTTTAAACACTTCCCCTTACGTAGGAAGACCCTGCCAAATCCTTCCTTCCCATTACTAGCTGAAAACCTAATTGAAAACTAGTGAAAACCTAATTATAACTTAGGAAGTTGGAAATACTGTCAGTGGACAAACAACTGTCTTCATTGCAAAATAAAATGCTCCACAGATATAGCTGCTATCCAAAATTTTTCCCTAAAGGAGTTCTTTGGTTGGAGGGAAATCATATTTCCCAGCAAAAAGTCAGAATGATCTGTTGATGCACATATGCCCTACTCCCAAGGCAGTGCTTCAGTTGCAGTCTGGGGTTCTTCTTCAAAAGTTATGCAAGAGTCTACGCATTATTGGATTGTGATACTTGTCCAACAACATAACTGCCTTCCCGGCATTTTGTTTTAAATATACACTTCCCTGTGTCAATCCACTACTAAAAATACTCAACTTTTAAACATCAACACAAACAGAATAACACAACACATCTGCCAGTAAATGCTAACAAGTGCAGCCTGAACATTTCATGTTCTGTACTTCAAAATGGATTTCTAATTGTTCATGTTCCCCTCTTCAGTACTGGAATACCCATCTTCTCCATTTTAAAATAGATGAAAAGCATACTATCCACTATCACCCACACACAGGGCAGTATGAGAAACAGATGATAGTACCAAGTTAAGTAGTTTTCTCCTCATTTGGAGTTAACTGGAGGAGCTGTGCAGATTATCTGAGGAAGTACTTTTACAAGCTTCTTTGGAGAGCTGTAAACACAGTTGAAATGGTTTTAAATGAAGGTACAAACAACATGAAGTGAGAGTAAACACATTTCCGCTTCCCCCCCTCTAAACAGAGAAACTGAGCAATATTGAGAAGAGGAATGAATGCATAAAAGCGCACTAGTTGGAATCTGTAAGACTTGGGAGTTTCTTGCATTCACATGGAAAAGGCTGCTAAAGATCATCCTTTATTCATTTGGTAACTATCACAGATGACTCCAGCACTCTTCAGGCACAACTCATGGCAAAACCAAAAGGAACAGGCAGTGTTTTTCAAGACAGAGACTGAGTTTGAACTATTATGTTTAAACTATGGACATACTTAGGAATCAGGCACACTCAAGAGCTTCAGTTCTTACACTTGATTAATTAATGATGCATGGGAAACACTGTGGTTGAGGATGACAATTGTGAAAAGAAAATGCATCTAGCATGGTGGGTAGAATCCTCTGGTATTTGGCGAGGTTGTGTAGCTCAGTGGTGAAATATGAACTTTGCAGCCCAAGGAG
This sequence comes from Cryptoblepharus egeriae, assembly GCA_030015325.1. Classification (NCBI taxonomy): domain Eukaryota; kingdom Metazoa; phylum Chordata; class Lepidosauria; order Squamata; family Scincidae; genus Cryptoblepharus; species Cryptoblepharus egeriae. The sequence continues at coordinate 66,455,073 of JAREYC010000002.1, read as the reverse complement.
GGTTTCCTACCTTAACCTTGGAGAACCATTTAGGTACGATTTAGGGTTGGCAGAATTCTCTTCCACAAAATCAGAATAGGATCCTCTGTCCCATTTGCCAGTATGTGAACACAATGCCCAAAATTGAGATTGTCCCTGTTTTTTGGGGGGGACATATGGCAACCCTACTGTTATTGTAAAAGAAAAAAAAATTTAAAATAAACTCCTGAGTGAGATGGACCAACATACTGTTTTTAGAATTTCATATGTTTAAGAATCTTGTGACCTTCATCTTTCACAGTACACATGTGACTACATCCTATGAATGGATTTAATGCTTCACTGTCTGAAATTGAATTACAGTGCTAGAGGTATGGTCCACCAGTGTTCTTTACTCAGAAATATTTGCTGTGTCAACTAGCCTAGTTTAGGATTGGGCAGAAAGGCTACTAAAATGAAACGATGAAGCTATTTGTTATTTATTATTTAAAAGATTCAGGGCCCAATCTTGTTCTTGAACTCATATTGCTTGCCCTCTGCCAGCAATGTGTGTCACAAACGTACCAAAAAGCACATTTGCAGGCTCAGCACTGGAGCGCTGGAGCTCAATGTCAGTTGCTGCATGGCTAACACTGGTGGCTCCACCTTTTGATGGTTCCCAAACCATTGGGCAACGAAGAGAAGAATGGAGGAAAGGCACATAGGAGTTGTTCCAGGATGGGAAAGGTGGATAAGGGCAGGGAAGTGGTTTGTTGTGGGAGGGAAATGTACAGGAGGAGGGTAGGACGGGGTAAGCTCAGTTCTGCCAATCCAGAAGTCCATGTTGTGTCCATCAGACTGAATTCTATCAGTCTCAAGATTATCCTTTTGCAAATACAATACTTATTAAACTTTCAAAAGACCACTAGTAACCAGGTGTACCAAAATTGATGGAAAAATTCCTCTCTGTATGACAGGAAACCATTTGCTATTTCCCCCAAGGCCTCTTCCACATTCCACAAAACACTCTTAGATTTAAAGTAATTTTAAGAATGCTTTCAAAATACTAAGTATGGGGACAATTTTCCTTATTTCTCTCAGCCAATAACCCCTTTCCTATTTCCCCTTTATGCAGGGATGGATATGGCGAAGGTATGGGATACAAGGACAGCTTGCAGATCTTGCAAATTTCTGTTAAATGGAAAAATTATGTCCCTGAGCATATTTTTTGCCAGGGTTTATTGGATTTGTAGTGTTCTATTCCACCCAGTTCAATTTGTTTGAATTGGAAAGTACAGAAAACTACAGCTTCCATGAACCCAAGAAATGAGGGAAGAGGCCAGTAAGAATTCTCCAGGCTCTACCAATAACCCTTCCCTGCAAGCCTTTTTTGGAAAGATAAATTTCCTCTGGGCAGAGAAGCTGACTGCTGGCAGGTGGAAAACACCAATAATACTGGCTCCAAATTTTATTATTTATTTATTAGATTGGTCCTCCACCTTTCTCCCCAAAGGGCACCCAAGGCAGCTAACAATCAATAAAACACATAGTAAAATACAATAAAAACAGTATAAAATGTTCTGCAGCCAGCAGTAAAAATAGCAAGTAATAGTTTAGAAGGCAGCTGTCATCAGGCTTCAAATCTCTTTTGAATAAAAAAAGCCTTTAGGACCTGTCAGAAGATTAATAGTGAGGAAGATGATCTCAATTCAAAGGGGAGGGATTCCATACTGCAGGTGCCATCACTGAGAAGGCCCTGTTTCTGACCACCATTCCCCAGGCCTTTCTTCAAGGCGACACAACCAACAGGGTCCACTCAGATGACCTCTGAGAGCAGGATGGATTGTACAGAAAGAGGTAGTCTCACAAATACACCAGTCCCAAGCTGTAGAGGGCTTTGAAGGTCATAACTAACACTTTGAATTCAGCTCAGAACCAAACTGGCAGCCACCAGAACAGCGGCATGACAGAGTCAAACAGCCAAGCTCCAGCAACTACACAAATCATTGCATTCTGTAACTTCTGAACTACTTTCAAGGGCAATCTATTCTTGATGTCACCAAGGCATGGGCTGCTTTGGCCACATCCAATTGAAACAGGTAAGGCTGCAGCTAGTGCACCAACCAAAGCTGGGCAAAGGTGCTTCTGGCCATAGCTGACACATGGGCATCAAGGAGCACCTGTGAATCCAAGATGACTCTGAAGCTGCGAACCTGTTCTTTTAGGGGGAGTGCCACCCTACTTAGAGCAAGGCAATAGTCCACCATATGCATTGTGAACTCCTGAATCAGAAGAACCTCTGTTTTGTCAGGGTTTAATCTCAGCTTGTTTGATCTCATCCAGATCCAACTGCCTTCAGGCAGTGCTCCAGGACAAAGACAGCCACTTTAGAATCAAGTAGAAAGGAGTGGGGTGGCACTGATTCATAATGGAATGCAAAATTTCAAAGTTCTCTCTCTCTCTCTGTGTGTCCTGATCTCCTTCCCCTACTGGATACATTTTAAAAAGAGCTGCACCAGTTGGGGAGGGGAAATAGGATTTGATTGCTTTACTACCAATTTTAAAAATAAGTCAAAAACATAGCAATTTGACTTTTTTAAAGTCTGAGCTAAATAGTACTCCAGAAATTTTCAGATGGAAATACTGTATGTCACCAGCCCTACCACCTTAAGATGCAATAAAGCAGGCCTCAGTCTTGAAAGAGTATGGTATCATGCTCGGCGCTGCATACACTGCATGCGAAGCACGAAAGCCTGAGTTAGATTGATATGGAGGATAGGCTGTTACCCAAGCAGCAAATCCCCCCTCTCCATGCCACTGAATTAGTCCAATGGAAAGGCAGAGCCAATATGATTGGATCCAGCTGGCATTGCAGAGCTGGGCTAAGGACAGGAGCTCACCCTGTCTTGTGGGGCTGACCCAGGTCTCGAACCCTGGCCTGCTGGTTAACAGGCACAGTGTCTTAACCACTTGTGCCACCCACAGCCCTTGCTTAAGATGCAATATTCCTATTTCATCTGAGTGTGGGAACTTGGTTTTGTACTGAACATGAAAAAAAAGAGATGGAGTAAGATGACACCATGTAATAACACTAGATTAAACACCTCCAGAAATCCGTTGGTCAAAAGGGATCAAAGGATTAACTTAGGAAGTTGTCAAAAATGAATCCTTCAGTGACATTAACAAACAATCAAGAGAGGAAGCACATTAGGAACCACTTTATATGACAGTCCTTTGCCAGCTGGTCAAAACAGATCAATTACACAACTGGGCTTCTCTGAGCAGCAAGACATGAGCCAAACTTGTCAAATTGCTCAGCCAACATCTGGCTAGTTTTGTGTCCAATGAATACATAACTATTACTGTTAAGAATTACAGTTTATTACTATGTACAACACCACAGTAATTTTAATACATTTATATCTTGCTTTCCCCTTTTGTTACAAGGAGCCCAAGCCCAGTACTGTCAGTTTGGGATCTGATGGGATCAAAATGAAGCAAATTTTGACCCTAATTTTTTTCTAATGGATGTACAGTTTCTAGTGGATGCTAATAAGATTGCTATGACTTTGCACTGAGCAGCAGCGCTGCAGTTCTGAAGGCAGAAAAGCACATGGGTTATGTTTTTGAATGATGCATGGAATCTCCCTCCTATGCTACTTCCAGGAGCATCTTAAGCTTAAGCTACAGATCAGAGTGTAGTGCTTCTATGCAAAAGGAGGCACAGTGTTTGCATTATTTTGTCTATCTTCTTTATTTTGTCCATCAGCACAACAGTCCTGCATGATAAAATCAGAATTATTTCTAAGTCATGGATAGGAGAACGAAAGCCACATAGAAAATCCATGCAGAATGTAAACTTGACCAGGAGGTGCAGATCAAAATCAGATACACACTCTATGCAGCAGTCTTTGAAAGGTACCTGTCAACTTCCTTCAACCATATTATCTTCAGCTTTTCTAAGTTTTGCTCAAAGCTTCCATCCAGTAACATACTGTAAATTTTTGGAAAGGACAAGGATGCATTTTTAATAAACGCCATTAACCTGTCCACAAACCCCCCATTTATCGCAGAGAGATATGTCACCTGGGATGGGCTGTCATCCACTGTGCTACTGTATAGTATGATGCTATTGCTTCTGAGTAGACATGCCTAGAATTACACTGTGACTGTCCTGACTTTGTTGGCTCTTTGTCATATTGCTGCTCTCAGTTTACTTTGCCTGACCTGGCTTTGACAAGTAGAGGCCTGATTCCATGTCCAGTTCCCACTGTATGTTTTCTGTTCTTTGAGAACAGAATGTGATCCTTTCTTTGCTCCCAAAATAAGGGATTATTTGTATCTATTATGAAGGAGAATATGAAGTAGGTTTTAGACCTTTGAAACTTTAAGCCCTGTATGAAGAAAGGACAACCAAAGCCACAAATGCAGTTTTGTTTATTATTTTTCTCTTTTTGTAGTGGCTGCTGTTATATGTCATATCTTCTGATAACACTCTGGCACTGCTGTCACTACATGTATAGAGTAATGGGTATGGCTTTTTATTAAGTGAACTCTCATTTCATATGTCTTTTTTGAAACAGGATGCTTAGATTTGGCAGTAGTGTTCACTTCCATATGTTTGAAGGAAAAAAATGCTTCTGGGCAAAGTTTCTGTTTCCAACATATGCTTATGGAGGTCTTCTTCAGGAAAAATTTCTAAAAAGAAGCTTATTTATTTTGAAAAAAGAAAGTTCCATCCAAACATAAAAACATTTGTGCATGTTACATTTTACTGTGTCTCAGAATGCTGGTCATTACAGGTACCATATCCACTGAACGTATGTAAAGGTTAAGTTGATATCCATGTTGTTCATGAACAATGGACACTATTCAAAAAACTAGTGTTATAAATTGATAATTTCTACATACTAATCAGAGATTGGAACTTTAACTCAATTACTTGAGTCATGAAAATTCCAGTTTTTGAGTGACTTGACAACTCAAGTGACTTGATAAGCTGAAAATAAAAAATAAAATAAAATAAAATCCTTGAGCATGGGAGGGTCCCCCATTTGAGATTTTTTCCACAAATCAGCAAATCTCTTGGGTTTGGGCTGGGATCCTTGCTTACTGTGTTCACTGCATGGAAAATTTGGGGAGCCATTATGCAGACACAGCAAGTGGTAGGGAAGGGTTAATATCTCTCACCCAGCATGGAGAAATGTTTTTTTACACCATTTTCATAGAACTAGTGCCTACTGGGCAAATGATCAGAATTCAGATATTTTTATTGGAGGAAAAACAATGCCAGTAATGCATTTGGATTGGCTGCAAAAGCCAATTAATGGTCAATGGGGCTTACTACTCCCCTGTAAGTGGGGATGGCGTTGCAGCCTGAAAGGAAAAGAATGGAGCTGAATTCTTAATGATTGTCCTCTCTTTGCTCTTCTCTTGGGGATAGAAAAGAAGGGGATAAGTCCCTCTTTTGGGGAGGAAGAAGATGCCAAAACAGGAGCATTTTCTTTTTAAAATCCAGTAATGGACACCCTGGGATCTTTTACCTCCCAGTTGCTGACTGGCTTCACCCCATCCCTGAATTAGAGCTACTACTGGCTGGCTCATTGCCAAAGCCTATGAATATCTACTCAGAAGTAATCCCCACTTATAGTCAATGGGACTTAGTGATCATTCCATCTTTCAAACCAGGAGGCAAAGGGTTAAACATGTCCTTAGAAGACTGGGAGGGGTGAAGTGAGAGTCTCTCTGATAGGTAGACAAAAGGCAGGGCAAGAACAGCAATGCAAGCCTGATGGAATGAATGGCTGTAGTGGGACAACTTGTGAGTAGGGCTCAGCTGCCAAGGATTGGGTCTTCCTAGTAAGCCTCCCCAGCTTTTACTCAAGACCTCCTATTACCTCTGCAACTTTTTCCAACCCTGCTAACAATTAATGCTACCTTACTCAACTACCATAAAAATTACACTGAACACTAAACAAATTAAACTGATATGACTGACCACTATCAAACACAGTCTTAGAAACCCATAAGGCAACTGAAATCACAAAGCTTAAATTTGCTAATTCCCGAATTGGACTGCAGCCAGACACAATCTGTCAGCCTACCTTATTTTATGGTGGTGTTTTCAGGATAACAAGGTGATTTCTATATAAGTTTGCTTCCCCACTGCCTAAGCTCCATGAAAGAATATTACAAATACACACACACAGATTGTCTTACATATGAATATATGAAGCTGTCTTCATACTGCATTGGACCATTAATCAATCTAGGTCAGTATTGTGTAAATGGGCTGGCAGACACTTTCTAGATTTTCAGGCAGGGATTTGTCTTAGCTCTATTGGGAAATATCAAGCATAGAACAGAAAGCTTTGCCCAACATGTTACTTGAAGCACTCTAAAAATAAGTGATACTGTAACTGAAGGACATCCACAATCATAAACAGGCCCTAAATGGGAGGAGTGAGGTATAATGGATACTTTTCCAGGTGTCCCAAACCAACTATGCATTTCAAAATGCAGTTAATTTTTTTTATGAAATTAGCCATTTTTTTCTGGCTGCACTGTGTACTTCTTTTAAAAGAATAAAATATACTTCAAGAAAAATTCCAGGAATTTCATGGCATTTCTACATTAGTTAGAACATGACAGTATTATTGTAGTGATATTATTTAGTTCAAACTGCAGCCCCTACACACATGGACCTGGTTTTCACTGTGTGGCAAGTAAATAGTGATCCAGTGATGGAAAAGATCAACACCTCGCCTCTATTTTGAACATACAATTTCCTAGTGTGGTTTCCAAACAGGGACATCACAATGAGGGACATATACCAAGGGGATATTCAAAGTCCTGGAGTGCTGTATAGAAGGCGCATGGACCTGAATGGATGTTATTAAACTGAAACTAACCCCAGACAAGATAGACTGTACATCTACTGGTGCATTTCCTGGTCCAATTCAAGACAGTGGTTTTGGTCTATATAGTTTTTTTCTCTGTGACCAGGGTACCTTCAGAGTCACTTACCCACAACAATCCAGCTTGTCCACTTAGGTCATCTGACAGAACCCTATTGCCATCAGAGGTAAAAGGGGTGGCAGCAAAAGAAAGGGCCTTCTTTGGAGTGGCTCTGCAACTCTGGAACATACTTCCAAAGTGTCTTACATTATGCCCCCACCCTGTACAGTAGCTTTTTAAAAAGTAGCTTAAAAAGAAAACACAATGTCATCTCTCTTCTTGGTTGCACTACATTTTGGGGAGCCACTGGAGGAAGAAAGGATCCTTAAAGTGACCTGGAAGAGGCTGAAGGCAGCTCAGAAGATGGCCTGCAGCCATGAAAACACAACTGTTTTACAGCGCCAAGGTAAACTCAGTTGTTTTTAGCATTCTCCTTAACTTTCTGTATATTTTTAAAGGGTGTCCCTCATATCTTTGTTGGTAGATGGTGGGATGGAACCCCAGCAAATAGCTGGGCATGCCTGTCTACTTGTATTTTGTTGAGATTCATACTGGGTGCCCTTTGGGAACAAAGGTGGCCTAGAAATTGATATATATATAATATATACTGTAGTCAAAATTATCAGTGTGGTTTAAGCAGACCTCTCTAGCACCACCATCACATTGGGCAGTTTGGACTTATCAAGCAACCTCAATCTTAACCTTTTTGATTCTTCTTTGTTGGCTTTTTCCCCTTCTCCTTTCTTTGCCCATGGTACTGTCTTTTCATTTGCCCTCATCTCCTTCCTTCTACCATCTTTCCTCCACTGGGGGCTCTTTGCAATAGTTCTTTATGGGCTGGAATCAGACCCATCCCTTAAACTCCATCTGAAAGTTGGGCTGGCAAAAACATGAAAATGAGCAAAGGTTGATGATGTAATTGGTCCTTGTTTTGAACCCCAGCTGATCAGCAGTATTTCTCTGTCAGCATGATGGGACACCACAGTCAGCTGTGCTCCACATGACTAAAATGTACTTCTAGCTTATCTGATCAGTATCCAACACTAAAGAAACAATAGTGATAATTGAAAAAATTAAATTTACCCTTCTCAACTGATGGTAATCCAGAAGAGCTTGTTGATCTACAAAAATGTTTTGTCATAAAGGACTTTTATTCATTGAAATGACTTTTATTTGCACATAAAACTTAAAACTTAAGGCCATGACACACAACGAGGATAAGAATGACCAAGACTTGTCAAAAGATCTTGCTCTAGGCACACTGGCCTATTAACACTGGGAGTGTCACAGGACAGGAACCTTAAATTGAGTTTTAAAGGTCTGAGCCATCTTTCCTATCAAATCTGGACTGTTAAAAATGGGAGTGTTGCAAAACAGGAACATAAAACTATTCTTAAATTAAGTGTTTTCGGAGTTGAGCTATCTTTCCTATCAGATGTTCTTTAAGAGCATCATGAACAAGATAATACATATTTCTCTGACATCGTTTTTCCAATTGGCTTTTGGGATAGGGTGGTTGTGTGAAAGGAGGAAGAAATATGCTCTCAAAGATATTCCACCACTGGGTACAGCAATATGGAAAGAGCAAGTGATTGCAACATTTTTTAATTCTTACATTTGAAGTTTATGTTACACAGAACTAAACACAAAACATGTTAATCTGTTGACCAACAGAAATAATGTCCCAATATGTTTTGTTCTCACAAATTGGGAGCAGGTAAGCTGGCACATAATTTTGGGCTCAGCAGTCACTCCTCTCAAATTGAAGATCAGGGCAATTGCATTAGGTTGCATAGTCAGACCTAAGATGCGAGCAGCTGTTTGGCTTTCATTTCACATAAGAGCTTATACATTAAAAGGAATTCTGGCCCAAAATCAAAAGTTGCATTTGTGCCTAAGTGCCACAAGCATTTTGTTCTTGATAATGGAATGAAATTCAGGATGAAAATTTTTGAATAACAAACGTGTAGAGGAAAAACTGACAGCAGACTTTCCTTTAAGTTTTATTTCTTATGTTCTGGAATTCAACCCTAATACTGAATTTTTGATTATTAAATACATCAAAAATTATTAAATTTTTGATGTTAATAATTTTAATTTTTGATGTTAATAATCATAATGATTTATGATTATTAAATTTTTGATTATTAAATATTTTGATTATTAAATAATAGTATTTATTAAATACAAATAAAAAATTTAATATTTTTACAACAATTAACATTCATTTAAAAAGAAGAAATAGATTACAGGCATGCCCTATATCCACAGGGTTCCATTCTAGAAACTCTCATAGTTAAATGAACTGTGGATATCGGTGAATGCCTCTTCCCATAATCAAAGGCTGTGGACATCCATCCATTGCCTCTGCTGGGCTCTGACACAGCCTGACTGTAAAAATGCTGATTCTAGTTTCTCTGTGAAACTGGAATTAATGTTTTATATATAAGGTAGTGAGAGCTCTGGGAAATCAAAGATCAAGCTATTTGACCTATCCTGGTTATGTTTTTGTATTACTCATGACTGTTTTTATTGGGTTTTAAAATTAATCTATTACAGTATTGCTGTGACTGTGACTATATTTTTTAATTACTGACATTTTTAATTGTTTATATTTTGTAGTCCCTCAACAGAATAAAGGTGAGGGGAAAATATTTTAAAATTCAAAACAGTTTGCACTAGATCTGTACATTTTTTCCAGCCATCTGATACTGCATGTTCATGTTGGTCTCTAAATAAACAAGCTATCAAAAGGGATGAAGTTTTTCCCCAGCTTGCTTCCTTTGTTCTTTTCATTAAATGTGAAGTTTGTTTTATTCAGTGACTGACTTCATAATAATTCCCTAGAAAATAATCTGAAAAGTTAAAGCAAATATTATTTATTTATATTTAACCAGCAGTTTACATGATGCTTTCCCACTCAAAGTGTGGACACTACACCTTTTAAGCCCATTTTTATAGTAAAGAATGTAAAGGAACTTGTAAGTATGAATTAAATGGAGGACACAGGGCAAATTTGCTATGGCTCACCCTTTAACATTATTGTGTCATAAAAAGGAGCATTACTAATCTTAGTTGATGCTTTTAAAACCATGTTTAGACATGATAATTGATGTAGCACAGTGGCAAAGATATTAAACCATGAATCAGGACGTTAGTAAAAATCTCTCCAGCACTAGAGAAGCCGTTTTTTGTAAGACCCCATTTGCAATAATGGGATAGTGATCTTAACTTATAAGATAATAGCAAGGATTACAATAAGATTTGTGTGAAGCACATGGAACAGATTGCTGTATAAATGCTTCATTATACTTTTATTATTATGATTGTCATTATAGTCACTTGCAAAGCTATAGCTTATCACACTTTAGCTCATGTATATTTCATCTTTCAGCTACAAATATAAACATCACATATTTTTGCAGGAACATATCTGATGTGGGCCTTTCTGGCTGAAAATGTTTTGTTTCTCACTATGAAGTCCAAGATGACCATCCCGACTTCTATAGTAATCTTTTATTTCTGACAACATCAACTTCGGCCTTTGCCAATTAACCCAACATCGACCCAGAAAGCAGCAAGATTTAATCCTTTTTCTGAAACATTTCCAACAGATCTTATTTGCTGCCAAGAGAAAGAGTATGCATTCCTTTGTTTCTAACACCCTCTGCCATACAGCTCGCCAGTATCCATTATCCAATTGTAAATGTAAGTGTTGTAGAAATATAACCTCTGGAGAGAAGCTTGTATTGGTTTACAGAACAAATTCAAATGGCCACAAAGCCTACACTCTAATGTAGGAATGATATATTAGTTAAATGATATGCTGTATATATATACATTTAAAATTACAAGAGACGCTTCTCCCAGACATACTTCATTCACGGAGGATTAATTTTGTCTCAACAGCAAGGAATATCAACAGTAATGGGTGATGGTTTTAAACAAAAACATACTTAAACCCTTTTTGGCAATTTAAAGACTCATGGTCTGTATATGGAGAAACATAAGGGTAGCCATCTGGAGTAAAATAAATTTCTTTTTACATCTTCTAGTGAACCTGTTGTTATGAATTGGCATCTAGCACTCATGTGGAGAGGCCCCACTTCAGTTTCTTGAACTTAAATCAAGGTCATCCTGGAGCCTGTTTGACAGAGTCAAAGCCATCGTAGATACCTGAATATGAGTCAATCTCAAAGATAAGTTCAGGCCAAAATTTGAGCCAAAAAATCATGGAATGGTCTATGACTCTCAGATGAGTAGGAGATTAAATTTAAGGTGGTGTCTGACTGACTACAGTTTTTCTGATTTTATCCAAGGCCGATCCTGAAAAATAACTTGAGTACAGTAATTGTTACCTAAGAACTAAACAGTCACCAATTTAATAAAAAATTTTAAAAGATCTTAAGATACATTTTTATTCATTAAATTTTAAAATTCTGCTCTTCACAACCTTTTTATAAACACTTTCAGAACAAATGCACTGTAGACAACATTTTGTAGAACCATTAATAAACCCTTCTTTAAAGTGCCTGGTGTGTTAAGCCAGAGACTCTACATGTAACACCTAACACATAACTGGGAGTGGGCAATTCAGTTCCACTGCAGAGAGACAAGCAACAAGGAATGACCATGAGCAATTGCAGCTACAGACAGCTGCAATCCAATTCACTCACTATCAGGTGACAGTAGACACCACTGGGCAGCAGGCCGCAGGCGCCACTAGGCACTACTGGGCAGCAAACATCACTGGGCAGCAGGCACCAGACACCAGCAGGCAGCAGGCATCCCTACCTGGCACCTGTGGGTACCAGACACTGGGCAGCAGACCTTGGGTGCCATGCACCACCAGGTACTAAGCACCAGACACCACTGGACACCATGGGTGGCAGTGGGCAAGGGCACCACCAGGCATCCCTCCTAGGCAGCAGGCATCCCTGCTGGGCACTGGTCACCACTAAGCAGCAGCAGGCACCGCTAGGAACCAAATTGGTTCTTAGTCGGTCCTTACATCACAGAATGAATATTTTCCCCAAATCAGTCAGTCAGACGGTCTCATCCAGGTCTCTTGAAGTGGGGGGTGCCAGTCATAGTGCTCTGCCACCAGCCAGGGATGTTTGTTCCTTATCTGGCTCGCCTGGCTGGTGCGAAGGGGGAGTGTGCTGGAGATAGAGCTTCACCCCCGCCACTCCACGGAAGAAATTTTTCCCACAAGACTGGTCTGTGGTCCAAAAAAAGTTGTGTACTGCTGCTTCACCATGCTTTCCTGCTTGGTAAATTATTTGAAATCTGTTTTGTCTACTAGTTTGACAATGGCTCTCCAAGTTCTTGAAGAGAGCCCTATTATCTGAGAACTTAAACAGAAAAAGCTGGTATTGAACAGGACAACTTTTGCCAACCACGATGGCATATGTGCTATCATAACTATGGTCCCTCTCCTTTGCAGTATAGGAGGAATTTCCTACATAGAGATTACTTGAAACAGCATATATCATACTCATGCCACATATGACTAGCATATGTTTCTGTTGCAGTCTACATGTGGCATCCTGATGCACAACAAAGTAAAAGTTTTAGCAGTCAACACATAATGGTGTTCATACATTTTTCTGTTTAGAAAAGATATTTGCATAGGAAAATTCAATATATGTGTATCAGTTTTAAACTAGTGCTTTGTGCTAGCTAGAATGCTGTCTTATATGTCATATAATTTCAAATACAGTATGTCCAAATTTATACTCTGGTTCCTATAAATGTAAATTGTTTTGCTTTGAATTCTTCTGGAAGTACTGATGTCAGCAATAGCTTCCTGGCATGTAGAAAAACGGTACTCTTACTTTTGAGTTTTGACATAATAAAGGCAGTAATTATGAAAGGTGCCCAAACAAGTGTTCTTCTGCTCATGTATCTGGATCTCAGAACATTGTCTTACCTGTTTTCAACTAAGGGTGAAATCCAGAGTAGCTATGGGGAGTCCTTGCTCCAGAGTAAGTACAAGTTACTCTGGATTGCAATATGAATTTCCCATAAATTTTCACTAGGTGGTGCAGTAACTACGGGTGCACATAAAGTCTCTTATGTGCTCCCGCAGTTACTCTGGATTGTGCCCTATGTCAGTGTAATGTTGCTTAGCCTACTTTTGTTTTAAGTGTTGTCAGACATTCAACACTTCACATGAATGAAACAAATCTAGGTTCGATTCTAGTTCTGAGTCACATGGCATGAAAAGTTAAAGGCAGGTATTTCAATATCACAGTTTCACTATAAAAGGAGAGGTACTGATTATCTGTTCATTTTATTCTCAAGTGAAGCTGAGTGGCTGAATGATTATCCGCTCATTGAGTGGTTCGCTTGGGAGCCTGAAGTGCCTGATCGATCTAAACAATAGATGAAACAATCCCCTAGAAGAGTTCAGCTTAGATGCTTTCTGTGACCTCAGCTGAACTCTCAATAGAGAATTCCCCTTCCTGGAGAGCTTCCTATTCAAGCCACCATGTGCTTTATCGGAAGAAGCTCCAAGCTCCGAACGGAGCCCCCAGAAGCAGTGGATGTGCTGCGAGGGGGCGAGGGCACCCCAGACGGCGCCCCAGATGGCCACAACTGCCCCCTACAGCCACAGTCAGGGGTAAGTGGGGGCAAAAACATTTAAAATTTTTTTGGTGGAACCAATTGTTTGAGTTTCCATTATTTCCTATGGGAAACTCTGCTTTACATAACGAGCATTTAACATAACGAGCAGGCCTCTGGAACGAATTAAATTCGTTATGCAAGGCACCACTGTATACACAGATTTGACTCAATACAAATGGCCACTGCAAGTCACAGTTTTGAAAACTGCTTTTCTACTGTTGTAGAGTCAGTCATGCATACAATCATTCAATTTTTCAGCCCCAGAATCAAACCCCAGCAGATACTGAGATACCTTACTCCATTAGCCACAATAGAGGAATAAGAAACCTGAAAATTGGTCTTTAAACATATTTTTCTATTGTTTTCTTTATACACAGATATTTTTATCCATGAGAGATTCCAGGATGGAACACCTGTATTGTACTGACATGTAAACTCTGTGCAGTTTCTTCCACTACCAAAGTACTAGGAAAAGCTCTATTTGGATAATGTCTTTCTCAATTATTAAGAGTATCCCTGGTCTCTACTGAATCAAGCAATCATCACTTCTCTTGGAGCATTTTCTTGTACTCAGGCTGCAGTCCTAACTTCCAGTTAGGCCAGCATAAGCCCTGGCAGAAGACTGTGTTGACCTGGGTGTGTCACAAAATTGCCATAAGTCTCTTCTGCCCCATTCCTGGGAGGTTAGGCTAGTGCACAGGCATATACTGAACTCTCCACACCACCACAGGAAGATATGCCAAGTGAGTTATGCCAGCCTACATTTGTTGGACTGCACCTACTGATGATTTTCAGGACCACTCATAAAGTCTTCATGTGAAGAGATTCTCTACAGATAAGAGATCCATAAATACTCACAAAGTCTTCATATGAACAGATCCTTTGTACTAAGTAATATATCAACAACTTAGAAAATGTTGAAGAGGGAAACTACAAATAGAGGAAAAGTTTTGTTTTGCTACAAAGAAAGCATAAAAGAAGCAGTCACATTTTAAGACGTAGGAGAAAGATCACAGCTTTCTCTTCAATACTTCATAGCAGTTTTTAAAAGAGTAGTAAATCAATAGTTCTTCAAAACTATCAAGAGTTAGCCAGACTTAAGATGCAATAATACAAAATAAGTAGTTTTAAATTAAGGAAGAGTTTTTTTGCCAGTTGTAAAATAAAAGAAACTGAAAATTCAAAGTGGGATATGCGGCAGAATTGCTACCACATGTATGATCCAGAATACCACCAGTGGGATTTTTCTTTTGAATAGCACCGTTTCTTGACATAGAACAGCTATTTCTGCAGAAATACTCAGGATCCAAAGTGGTTGCCTTTTACAAAAGGGCCCACAGCTTCTTGGGAACACAAAATGAATCCTGCAATTCTTTGCTATTCTATACCCACGTTAGCCATAACTGGACTCTCTTAAGAGCAAGCAGATGGAGAATGCCTCCAACTCTAAGATTTGACCTTGCATTCAACAAGCGGTTTTTTCCATCGCTTCTCAGCCTTTTGGCTAAAATCAAGTGTAACAAGCAGTTTTTCCTCAGACACTTGGGATCACAATTAAATTCTGATAAAATTGTAGTGCAACAGAATTCCCAGGAATACAGCTTGAAAGTTGTTGAAAGATCATAAAGTAGAATTCAGAACATTAAAGGAAAACATGCCTAGTAATGTCACCACAGGGGTGGCACCCCACCTTCACGGCATCCCACCATACTCGGTCTTACATTAGGTACAACTTGGCTTTGGAAAAATGCAAAATGAATTCTGTCAGATGAAGCTATTTTCTTAATAAAAACAAACTGTTCTAATGTCTTCAAAAGAGGAAATTAGCCTTTGAGGGGCACACCCATCTCTGTGGTGGTGCTATTTGTACTTACTTATAACTCATAATACAGAGCAACACAGAAGATTGGGGCATTCAGTAAACCATGTGAAAGCCAGATGACAAAATTATGTCCTAAGTAAGGAAGAGTTACATGTAGCATCACATGTAAATATTATAAACTTATAAGAACTGTTTGCACAGTCTTGAAGAGACAGCCAAGATGGTGGCATAAACTTTTTTGTGACCCTCCTTAAGTGGACTTGTGATTCCCACTTGTGAGTACCACTGAAAAAGAAGAGCTGAACAGACCTACTGTTTTAGAGGAGGCTCTAAATAGTCTCATCTGCCACATCCAGTCTGCTCTAATGAGACCTATATGAAATGGCTCCTATGTCAAACATTACAGCCTCTGGCCAAATTCTGTGGTGTGGCTGCTATTAAGATTCAGAGAAGGACACTTTTGAGTACTATATCATCTTAATTCTGGGTTGCAATTTTAATATCTTCTTGTCTAATTTTTATTATGTAAATTTATACCTACTGATGTCTAATGAACCTCCGGCCACCTCCGGCCGGAAGTGACGGTGGTGGTGATGGGGGTAGGCGGGACCTCCGGTCCCGCCTACCCCCATTACCACTTCAGCCTCATCAGCCACCATGAGCGACCGCGGCCAGCGTTGGTGTTTTACCATAAACAACCCTGCGGAAGGACTGCGGGAGGCCCTGCGGGTGGAAGCAGTCGCAAGAGGAGTGACCTACTTCATCTGTGGAAATGAAGTTGGTGAGCAGGGGACTCCCCATCTCCAGGGGTTTGTTAATATGGGGAAGACTGTTAGGTTTAACAGTCTGAAGAAATGGATGCCTACGGCCCACTTTGAGAAGGCGCGCGGCACAGACCAGGAGAATAAGGAGTATTGCTCAAAAGGAGGGGACTTCGTGGAACACGGGACCCCGAGTGGCCTGACTGTTTAATGTCAACAGTCAGGATTTTTTATTAAGTTAATATTATCTACATTTAATATTCATGCAGAATTTTATCAAACAGACAGAATGTTTGTTTGTTGTGATATCTCTGTATGTGCTGGTTGAAGACTGTAATAATAAATAAATTACCTTCTCATCTGCCCTCCACTCAAAGCAAGTCTGATTTGGTACTGTAAATCGAAGCCTATAACTGTGGTTGTTACGAAAATCTTTCATGTAGCCCTACGTACTGTGAAAAGGTGCAATACCCAGAGGCATTTTTCAGGATACTGAAAATTTACGTAGATAATAGGTACAGTCAGAGCAGTAAAAGCACTCCCTATAAAACAGATCAGGTGTTTAATTCAGCTAATACAGCAGACTAAGCACTTGCAGGAGTAAACATTTAAGTATAAACTACCCTGAGTATAAACCTAAGTCCTGGATTGGCACAAATGTCCTACACATGTTTGACGATTAGATAGCCAACACATTTAACAAGTTAAATAAAGTACAGTATGTGGGAGTTTTCTATTTGGCAGCCTATTGCAGAAGAATCTAAATACAAGCTGTTAAAACTGGCAGTCTAGGAGGAGAACTGGTTGTGGTGCCAGAAAGCAGAGTAGCCCAGTCTTTTCCTTAATAATAAATTACTCAGATTTAGGGCACAGATCAGCAGTTTTATATCACTAGATATAACCGTACTGGTCCCTTGAATTAAGTGCTTCACTTAACAAGTGATCCACATAACAAGCAAAAATTTCTCTAGGATTCTGCCTCAGATAACAAGCGTTGCTTCACTTAACAAGCACACTCGTTGACAGTTGGGGCAGATGTGCTGGCCGGCAGCCCTTTTAAAAAAGGGTCTGGACTGCCTAGCATGCCTGCCCATAGCGAAAGCAACACTTGCGCACTGCTCCTTCTGTGGCTGGGGGTCCGCTGAGCAGAGGGAGAGAACAGCAGTGGAGAAGAGGGTAGCAGTTCAGGGCTAGCCAGAAGGGAGCAGGGCAGAGAAAGGCTCAGGATGAAGAGAAGGAGAAAGTTGGGAGTTTTGGAAGTGTCTTTGATTACAGAAGAAAGTGTCTTTGATTGCAGCCTCACCATGTCTACCCAGAAGTAAGCCCCATTGTGTTAAAAGAGAGAGAGAAAGAGCACTTTTATATTTTTGTCTGCAAAGAAAATTAATTTCAATAAAATCAGAGAAGCATAACGGCAGCATATAAAAATGCTTTAATAGTCAGGGCACATTGAAATTATGCTTGAAGTAAAGGCCTGAAGCAGTTTTTTCCTTTCCTAACAATGAGTCCCTACATCTTTGCCTACAATACGATGGACAATGACAAATAACCACTTTCATTTAAAGATGCACCTCTGGAGTTAATTACCTCTCATTGCCAGGCCATTTCTGAATGACACAATGATTGCTTATTGCAAACATTTTCATTTTACCTTGGTTGAGAGGCATATTTTTCCCTTTTAAGCACAAACATAAGGCTACAGGCATCTTTACCCAGCATCTTTGTTGCTTTTAAATTCTACCAGCTTCTGTTTTTGTTCAAGCAGAAGAAATGAATCTATGTTATCATGCACCTGGGCCCCTTCTTACATGTAACGATTAAAGAGCCATTCAGTCACTTTTCCCCATTGCTTGATGCTTCCCATAAATCAGATTGGTCACCGCTGAGGAATGTAAAGGGGAAGTGTGTCCCTATTGGTCCTGCTGGACTTCTCAGCGGCCTTCGTCACCATTGACATGGTGTTTGTTGCATCCTTTTTCAACCCCTTAAATGTTAAATTTCTCAACAGCAGTTCTTGGTGGGTGTTGATGTCACAGAAGGAACACCCTCCCCAAATTTCTTGCTTCTAGGTCTGGAAGTTCGGGCACAGCATCCCTCAGTTAGGGATTCTTCAATGTAAAGTTTAGGGAGGAAAATGCATTGCGTCTCTTTTCATCCCTTCCAGTTGGAATTTCCGAAAACTGGTTCTTAGTGGGTGCATCTATCTCGGAAGCAATACGCTCCCAAAATTTCACAGTTCTAGGTCCAGTGGTTTTGGCTGGGTGTTGGTGAGTCAGTCAATCACAGTGAATCAGTGATTTTTCAATTTAATATATAGATTTTTTGTTTTATAGCTTTCCCATTTTGAGTTTTTTTACTACCTTCCTACTGATATGGCTTGAAATAGGTATTAAGATGTCTCTTTGTGAAGAAACTGCTGTGCAACATAGATGGATTATTCCCAGAAGAAGGAAGGTCAGCCCCTTCTACCCTGAAGTTATGTTGCACTTCGGTTGATGTGGCAAAATAAGTTAGGAAGGAAGAGAAGAAGCCTTTTTGAATGGGACTATTTTCATTGTATTGAAATGAAAACCTTCCTATGGCAAACACTTACCTAACTTAATTAATCAAGCAGAGGCTCAACGAACACCTGTTGGGGATGCTCTAGGAGGATTTCCTGCTGCAGACAGGGGGTTGGACTAGATGACCTACTAGGTCCCTTCCAACTCTATGATTCTTCTGGGTCAGTTGGCCAGGTTGGGGATTGGGGGCACCATTTTGCAGTGGTTCCTGTCCTTCCTGGCTGCCAGATCCCAGAAGTTGGTGCTGGGAGATGCTTGTTTTGCACCCTGGTCACTTTGGTGCGGGGTGAAACAAGGATCCATTCTATCTCCCATGCTATTCAACATCTACATGATGCCACTGGGAGAGGTCATCCAGAGGACTGGAGTGAAGTGTCATCAGTACTCTGATGACACCCAGCTGTATCTTTCCTTTCCTCCTGATTCCGTGGAGGCAGTTGATGTCCTGAATCATCTATCTATCTATTGTAAGGAATAGATAGATAGAGATAGAGATAGAGATAGAGATAGAGATAGAGATAGAGAGAGAGAGAGATAGATAGATAGATAGATAGATAGATAGATAGATAGATAGATAGATAGATAGATAGATAGATAGAAACACACACACACACACAAACAGAGCTGCCTTGAGTCAGCCTTTGGCTAAGAAAGGTAGGGTATAAATTATTTAAATAAATAAATAGTAAAATGCAAACTTTATTTTCATATACTGTATATGGCTATGAATGTTTAATGTCAAATGCACAAGATCCACATATTTGCTTTAAAAGGCAAAATTTCACATATCCTCAATATCAAATCAAATTTTGTAATTTCCTATTCAACTTAACAGATTTTTCAACTTGTACAGATAGAGCACAATCCTAACCATGTCTACTTAAAAGTAAGCTCCACTGTGTTCAATTGGTCTTTCTTTTAGGAAGGTGTCTTTTAGACTGAAACATTAGAGTATTAATGTTGTTTAGCCTGATTTATTTACACAATATCAAGCAATTTAAATATACATACCCAGCCGCTTTTACCACTGTAATTTGCAGAACCACACAATGCAGATCCAGCAGTTTTGCAGTGTGAGGCAATTTTATTGTATTTTATGTATTATTTTGTTACTCTTTGTTTATGTGAATCAGACCAAAACCATGTAGCTTGTACTTAAACCAATTTGTGTTGTGATAATACCACAGGGACAATTTTATGGTTCTCAAACTATATTCATTATTCTTGACGCCTCAATACATCAGGATTTCTGACACAAAAAGGAAGTGTCTTTTTTGGGAATGGGTTACTACTCCCTCCGAAGTTTCAATTAGGAGAAATCCCAAATACTACTTCTAGTTGGATTCAGTGATAACTAATTTTGCATATACTTGCATATAAGTGAAATAATTCAAACCTAAAAATCAACCCTTAAAAGCTTTTTCAACATAGTAACAGGTTAATACGTTTCCTACCACAGCTGCATTGGTGCAACATTAAAAAGTTGAATTTGCAACATTTTCAGGGAATCTCCAAATGCACAATGAGGATAAAAAAGTGAAATCATAAGATTCATTTTTATTCATTAACTTTGGCTACAACCCTAATTTCCAGTTAGACCAACATAAGCCCTGGTGTAAGTCCTGTGCTGAGCTGGCCACTATATACAGGCATATGCTGACCTCCCCACACTACCACAAGAAGAAATGCTGGTGAGTTAGGCCAGCCTCAATTGGTTAAGATTGTGCCCTTTATTAATTTTAGGGTTCAATCCTATCCATGTTTACTCAGAAGTAAGCTCCATTGTGTTCAATCGGTCTTACTCACAGGAAAGTGTGCTTAGATTGCAGCCTTAGTCTTCATTTGCCACACAGACAATATTGCAACTTGGCTCTTAACATTCACTGTGGTGATAATATGGGTATTAAGTGCCAAATTGTAGTAGTGTCTGTATATCTTATGAATAATGTTTTTGCCTACTCTTTAGTAAATTCAGCTTTAGAGTTCATAGATGGCAATTACTTGTAAGTTATTTGATGTGAGAGAAAAACTGCCATCTTTTACAGCATCTGGCCTAGGGTAAAACAAGGCAGTGATATTTCAATAATCTTCAGTTATCAAAACCACAAATCATGTGGACACTATACATATACTCAGGGTTCTAATGGGATTCTTAGGCAGTCAGCCACATTGTGTGAATTACTTTCAAATGGATAGGTCACAAAGCTAAGAAAGCATCATGGCTTCAGTCAGCATGTTTTTTTTTCCAAAATCTTTGGCAGTCTCTTGATGAAGATGAAGCAGCAAGCCGTGGAGGAGCAATGAACAATTTATCATCAGTTGAGTAGCAAACAGTATCTGAAGAGTAGGAGGAGCAGGCAGTTTAGTATGGTGGGGATGATGGGATGAATGAACCTGTGTATATATGGGAAAGGGATAACACCACTGAGTGCTTCAAGTGAAATGCTTTTGTAGGGTTGCCATATGTCCCCCAAACAGGGACAGTTCTGATTTTTGGAGATTGTTTTCACTGGCAAATGGGACAGAAGCTCCTCTCCTGGTTTTGTGGAAGAGAAATATGGCACCCCTATGCTTTTGGACACTACTGAATGCCTGAAATTTCCTCTAGGGAAGTTTGGGACATGAAGCACTTTAAAACCCAGTAATGTATTTGGCCACTGATCACAGGAGAGTGAGAATTAAGCTTTCTTTCTCCTCAGTGAGTGGATTATTCACACACTCCACTGCTAGAACAAGTCCTAACAACATTTTAGCTGGCCCACTGCCGTATTTTTTTAATTAAAAAAGGTTGGTATTGACATGCCACTATGGTGTTATTCTTGTGTAAGGTAATAGCCTCAAACGAGTTCTCCAATTTGCATGCCTCATTAAGTGTCTGAGACCAAAGTTTTACAGTTTGGCTAAAGTGAGTAGAAGCTTTCATTATGACCCCATTGGCATCCAACTGGAAGTTCCATGTTTGATAGAACAACCTCATACACTTGTGTGGCTATTCAGTAAAATCAGTTCTTTGAGAGCGACAGTCATGCTGGACACTTTCCATGTAATTGTCCACAGGCTCCAGCAGTCTAGACTCTGAACTTTTGCCTCTGTCAGATTTGAAATGTTGTCTGAGCACCTGCATCTTTTCTAATCCTATGTTCCCTTTGTCTGTCCGAAGCACGCTTGCACAACATACCTCACTGAAATGGGCACTGCTGTCTTGTACTCTGTCATTTAAATAGTACAGCATTTCATGAAAGGCACAGCTGTACAACAACCATTTGTACAGGACATGCCAAGTAAAGTTTTGCTAGTACATTTCTGGTTGGCTCATTTTATTTATTTATTTAAAAGCAAAAGTCAACAGTGAGCAAATGTCAAGCAATAAGAGTTCCAGTATGTAGAGAATGAAAAGTCCTAAAAGTAATTTAATATCCTGAATTAGGACAGGATCCTCCATACTTAACATTCCTAATGAATTAACCCATATAAAAAGGCTACTGCCTATTTAATCATCCAGCTTCTGTTGAGCAACAAATGGGAAGCAAGACAGTTCCAATGTGCACAACCCCAGATGCCTATAGGGAGAGTCTGGTGTAAGCAAATCATACTACTAGCTAATCTGATCTCAAACCAAATTCCTGTCTGATACCTGAGCAGTGAAGCATGGAGCAAGCAAAAGCTGTCCACCAAATTTTGTCTCAAGGGAACAATCTTGTACTGATCTATTCCTATCCAACTGGCCAAAGTCATCTCTAACCACCAAGTTCCAACTAGTGAGACACCAGAACGACACCCTAATTGATTACAGCAGAACTTTTACATCTATTTATCCTGCCAATGCCTGAAATGAACGAAGATGTTCATTCCAGAAAAAAACACATGCTTGTTGATTATCTATATATATAAAAGAGAAAAGTCACTCACTGACTGACTCACTGACTGACTCACTGACTGACTCACTCATCACCGCCCTGCCAAAACTGGTGGGCCTATAAGCGTGAAATTTGGGGTGGGTGTTCCTTCCGTGACTGGGGGTGCACTAAGAACCGGTTTTCGGAAATTCCAACGGGAAGGGGGTGAAAAGGGGCGCAACGCGTTTTCCTTCCTATACTTTGCATTGAGAATTGCTGACTCATCAACATTCCGCCCCAACTGCTGGGCCTGAAGCATGGAATTCTGGGAGTTCCTTCTGTCACCTGAACTCCCACCAAGAACCATCTGGAGAAATTAACCCTTCAGGGGCTGAAAAGGGGGCAACGTGTTTCTGTCCTATACTTAACATGGGAGACTGAACCACATCCAGCCAATTTGGTGCTCAGATCCTGGTGCACTGGGGGATGTTGTTCGGAGGAAGAGGTTGTGCTGGCGAGGATGCTGCGCATGAGGGGAAATTGCGCATGAGGGGAAATTGTGCATGGGGGAAGTTGCGCATGTAGGAAAGTTGCGCAGGGGGGAAGTTGCACATGGGAGGAAAATTGCACATGGGAGGAAGTTGCGCATGGAGGAAAGTTGCGCATGGGGAAAGTTGCGCATGGGAGGAAGTTGCGCACGGGGGAAGTTGCGCACGGGGGAAGTTGCGCACGGGGAAAATTGTGCACGGGGAAAATTGTGCATGGGGGAAGTTGCGCATGGGAGGAAGTTGCGCATGGGGGAAAGTTGCGCATGGGGGAAAGTTGCGCATGGGGGGAAGTTGCGCACGGGGGGAAGTTGCGCACGGGGGGAAGCTGCGCATATGGGAAGTTGCGCATATGGAAAGTTGCGCATGGGGGAAGTTGCACATGGGGGAAGTTGCACATGGGGGGATGATGCGCACGATGGAAAGTTGCGCATGGGGGAAAATTGCGCACGGAGGAAGTTGCGCCTGGGGGGAAGTTGCGCCTGGGGGGAAGTTGCGCCTAGGAGGAAAGTTGCGCATGGGAGGAAAGTTGCGCATGGGGGGAAGTTGTGTATGGGGGAAGTTGTGCAGGGGGGGAAGTTGCGCATGGAGTGAAGTTGCGCATGGGGAGAAGTTGCACATGGGGAGAAGTTGCACATGGGGAAAGTTGCGCATGGAGAAAGTTGTGCATGGAGAAAGTTGCGCATGGAGAAAGTTGCGCATGGGGTTTGATGCATATGGGGTTGATGTGCATGGAGGAAGTTGCATGGGGGGAAGTTGTGCATGGGGTAACTTGTGCATGCTGGGTTGATGCGCATGGGTAAAGTTGCGCTTGGGGGGGTTGATGTGTATGGGGGAAGTTGCGCATGGGGGGTTGTTACACCTGGGGGAAAGTTATCCATGGGGGGTTGATGCATATGGGGGGATGGCATACAGGGGAATTTTACTCCCGCAACGTGGGTACGCCTTTCGCTAGTCTTCTGTATAAATGAACACAAGTTAAATAACATTATGACCAATACTTAGCGCATAATTATGTTGGCACCAGGCATAGAACGAATTATGTGGGGAGATCTGGCCACTTACACTTCTGCAGAACTCAACCAAGTATATTAATAAACTAACTATACCATACTAAATTGCTTAGAGTCAAACTCTGGACCAGCCAAAGAATAAAGTGTGACAGGTTCTCAGCTTTCATTTAAAACTGGCAAAAAGTCCTTCATTATTTCAGATTATGTGAGCTATAAAACTCAGCACAAACTGAAGGAATTGGTATGAAAGACATGCTGGAACCTGAGCAGAAAGAAGACATGAGATGATTCCAGCATGGACAAAAAGAGACCCAAGGACTAGAGGTGGACAGCATGGTCAAGGACTGACTTGTGTTCAGGTTCTAAAAGTCAGCAGAGAACAGGCCCATTCGGCACTGAGAAGTCAAGCTCTTACACAGGATGAGTAGCGTCCCTGTGGGTGAATGAAATCTTGCTGAAAGCTGTGCAATCAATAAGGGATGATTGACATGTTTTGCTTTCAATAAAACCTTGTTCTCAACACAGCTTGAATGCTAACCGCCCTTCACATTGCCTTGGTAACTTGGTAGCTGGAATGAATGGCAGGCTATAGCAGCTCTTTAACTGCAGCTCAGATACTTTGACCCACAAAAATTAATGGGTGACACAAAACCCTAGGAAGTTTTGAATGAGGCTGTCCAAAGGCACAGATACCACACTCATGAATGTACAGAGAACATGAAGAACTGAAAATGAAATTATCACCAGGAAAGAAAAAAACTGCTCTTGTAAGGGGTAGGTTGGATAAAAACCTATTTTGATGAAAAGCATGAGTCAAATGTTACCTTATCTGAGTATTTAACTTTGCAATAAAGTAGCCTTTGGTAACTTTACAGTGACACCACTGTGAAGGGAAATATAGAGAGAAATGAAGGTTTCTGGGATTTTTTTTAATGGAATAATGTTTGTAAAAATCTCATTGAAAAAATTATGTTATGCCTGCCTATGTAAGCTGTCTTGAGTCTATTGAGAAAAGCAGAAAATTAAAATAGTGGTGCCTCATACAAAGAGCTTAGTTCTGGAGGCATGCTCTTTAAGTGAAACACTCTTTAAGTGAAGCGGATTTTCCCATAGGAAACAATGGAAACTCAGGCAATTCTTTTTTAATGTAATATTCTGTACAGTAAAAATGAAAAGAAAAACCTTTATGGCCAAGGATGACTAATTTTCAAGAAAAGAGTCATTGGTGTCTTTTGGAGCATCTTTAACAAGGAACCTCTGTGTGTGTGTGAAATCTATCTATGCAAACTAAATAGGCAGTCTGTAATAGCAGAGGAGCCAAATCCTATCCTGTCTCCTCAGAATCAAGCCCCATTGAATCCACTGGGGCTTACTCACAGGAAAGTGCATAAGATGTAAGCCTGACTCCATAGGATGGCAGCAGCAGCAAGAGATTGGCTTCTGCTTGCATTGAAAGGGAGCCAGATCCTAGGATGTCTCCTCAGAATCAAGCCCCACTGAATCTACTGGGGCTTACTCACAGGAAAGGAAAAGTGCAGGTAGGGAAGCTGGTGGGGGGTAAGAAGGTGGTTGTAGTGGGGTCCAGGTGGGAGGGGCTTCCTTGGGGAGAAGTGGTCTGTTTGAGGGCGGCTCCAGAGGGGGGTGCAGGAGGAAGTTTCCCTCCTACCTGATGGAGGATGCAGAGGATGGGTTGGCCACATGTTTGCTGGCTGCAGGACCAGCCATCTCTGTTGCTGGACTGAAGAGGCTCCTGAGCTTCCTCTGCTGGCCTCTTCATGTATTGCAGGCAGGAGGAGAAAATCCTGCCTCAGTGCCTCAGCCCAGCCAATGCAGACAGGAGAGGGAGCCTGGACAATGGGCATGCGTTATTCAAATCATGATCGTTACAAGAGGCAGACGCCCACACAGATTTTTACTTGCTATATGGAACATTCATTATTCAAGACACTTGTTATGTGAGGTACCACTGTTCCGTACATTGGTTCCCAAAACTTTTAGCATTGGGGTCTCACTTTTTAAAATGACACTCAATTAGGACCCACCTAGGTTTACTCCTAATAAAAAGGGGCTGTAGAAAGAAACAGTATGGGTGCAATCCAGAGTAACTATGGGGAGTCCTTGCTCCAGTGTAAGAACAATTTACTCTGGATTGCAATATGAATTTCCCATGTTTTCACTGGGTGGTGCAGTAACTACGTGTGCACATAATGTCTATTACATGCTCCTGTAGTTACTCTGGATTGTAGGGTATGCTATTTATTTATAATAAGAAGACCCTTAAACATTTATTTTCCTATATTTACACATGCTTGAAAAGTGAAGGGGCTGTGCTCTTTGCAGGATAATTAGCAGCAACAGTTATGCTTTTTTTAAAGCCGCAGGCTTGAGCCAATTTGTTATCTGAGCTTTCCATCACGCTTTGACAACCCACTTAAAATCAGGTCACAACTCACCATTGGGTCCTGACCTAAGGTTTGGGAACCAAGGCTGTTAATAGGTCATGCCTTGCTATTAGACTCTAGGCTTGGCCTAGAATTTGTGTTATTATTCTTGTGTTATGATGTGTTATCTGCTCTTGGACAAAACAACAGCAGTGTTTACATTCTTGATGGTGATAGAGGACAACATAAACCTTTCTCAAGAACTCCAGGGATATCACTGAGTTCAAAGGTTAATTAGGATTGTTTAGCAAGCTGACAAAGATCCGTTTAGTTAAAGCTATGGTTTTCCTTGTGGTAATGTATGGCTGTGAGAGCTGGACTATAAAAAAGGCTGACCACTGAAGAATAGATGCTTTTGAATTATGATGCTGGAGAAGATGCTTGAGAGTCCCTTGGACTGCAAGCAGATCAAATCCTGCTGGAAATTAACCCTGACTGTTCACTGGAAGGACAAATACTGATGCTGAAGCTCAAATATTTTGGCCACATCATGAGAAGGGAGGACTCCTTCGAAAAGAGTCTGATGCTGGGATAAACTGAAGGCAAAAGGAGAAGGGAATGGCAGAGGATGAGGTGGGTAGATGAGCATGAACTTGGTCAAATTTCAGAAGCTAGTGGAGGACAGAGTGGCCTGGCATTCTGCTGTCTATAGGGTCACAAAGACTTGGACACAACTTAATGACTAAACAACAATAGCAAGCATTCTTATTTCACAGTGAAAGTGAGTATACACAATACTCATCACACACAGTATATATTTATGTTGTGAGATGGGCATGTATAGAGCCGTTTCTACCCACTACAGAAGGTTTTGGAATTTCAAATGCTTCTATGGAATGCTCCTCAATGGTACTGTGAGCACAATCCTAATCATGTCTACTCAGAAGTAAGCCTCATTGTGTTCAGTGGGTCTTACTCCAAGGAAAGTGTATTTAGGATTGCAGCCTGCATCTCTCAGCTTGCACAATGCTTTGTAAAAAGCATGGATTTTGTGGGTTCTAGTTTATACCATCTCTTTTATATATTATACCACCATTTTAAGATATTCCAAGTCAGTTATTCCAAAACAAAACAGAACCACAATGTATGTATCCTGAGAATTCTCTGGGGATAAGATGGAATTCAAGCACACTAGTTTTTATCAGAGAAAAAAGATAATTCAATATAGCAAGGGGGAAAAAGTTAGCTAAACAATAAGAAATGTTTTTGTTTTTGAGGCTCTGATACTTCAGAAAGAGAATAAAACTCTCCATCTCCTTTTTGTCAAAAGTACTGAACCATTTGCCTTCTTTGGCAGAAACATATATTTTTCAAACGCTGAACACTTTGTTAACCAAAGGAATGTGCAACTGAAAATAACACAAAAAAATTCAAAACTCTGTTGTGAAGTTTTTCCAAGATTTCTCTTTTGTCTCATCAAAGTCAGTTTTTCTACTAGAAGAACCATGTGAAGTGGATGTGTAAACAAGGGTGCAGAGTGGACTGAAACTGCAGCATGCTGCAGCAACCACAACAAACCAACAGACACCCATGACCAATAGGCTCCTAAGATTTTCCTGCCACTGCCCTGTATGGGCACAGTCCAGAGTAACTATGGGAGTACGTAAGAGACATTACGTGCACCCGTAGTTACTGCACCACCTAGTGAAAACTTATGGGAAATTCATATTGCAGTCCAAAATAACTTGTTCTTACTCCAGAGCAAGGACTCCACATAGTTACTCTGGATTTCACCCTACGCCTAAAAAGAGCCATGCCAAGAGTGCTTGGCCTCTATGCGTTAATGCAATTTTTCTGGTGCAGATCTTAGTAGTCCCAATGAGGTGGCGGCCTGCAACACAGGATAAGAGGAAATAAATCCCCTTACACCAAATTGAGTGGGATCAACCTATGTTAAATAAATCACAGATCAATCAGCCTGCCTGTTCTAGTTCAGAACAAGATTGGTAGTGCAGTGACATGGTGAGGTCGGGGAATATCTATGCAACTGAGCTACCCCCCTTCCCCTCCCCCCCCCCCCCCCGGAAAGTAATACATAAGAGGTTTACCAGCAGAAAATTAACTTTTTCTTTTCACCAAAGAACAAGGTCTTTTCTAAAGGTTGTTTGCTGATGTTTTGCATCTTAACCATTTTGAGACCGAGAACCATTTAGCTATTTGATTGTTTCCCCCTGTAATCTGCTTTGTGAATGTTTCTATTGAAAAGCAGTATAGAAATACTATTAATAGTGTTAATAATAATATCAGTCTTTATGTCAACTTTGGGAACAATAACACTCAGGCCCAGGATATATACATGCAGTTAAAAACAATACCTGAGGTAGCAATTTTCAACCTTTTTTATCTCATGACACACTGGCAAGGTGCTAAAATTGTCAAGACACACACACCGTGAGTTTTTCAAACCATTGACAAGGCAACCATGCTGTTGGTACTCAACACCTATTGAGGGGGCTCAAATCACATATTGTCATTCTAATAAATGTCCTCCCCAAACTCCTTCAGCACTCCTGCAGACAATCCAGTGAGCCATGACACTGTGGTTAAAAATTGCTGGTCT
The DNA here is from genome assembly GCA_030015325.1 of Cryptoblepharus egeriae. Classification (NCBI taxonomy): domain Eukaryota; kingdom Metazoa; phylum Chordata; class Lepidosauria; order Squamata; family Scincidae; genus Cryptoblepharus; species Cryptoblepharus egeriae. The sequence continues at coordinate 66,425,989 of JAREYC010000002.1, read as the reverse complement.
AAGGACAGGATTTTTTCCAGACAAAATCAGTACCTTTAAATAACAATACTCACTAACTGAGTTTAGATGTAAACCATGATTTACCATTATTACCCTCAGGCTTGCAGACATTTTCCTCCCCACTGAGCATAAGGAAAGGAAATCTGAAGCTTCCATTGTGGTTTAAAACAAACCCGGATTTTGATGAGGCTTTGGGGACATTTTGAGTGCCAAGGGATAAATGAATCCACCTTGGAATGTTGTACATTACCATGTGTTGAATGCACAAAGAGACTAGCCTTACAATCCAGAGTAACTACGTGAGCACGTAAGAGACTTTACGTGTACCCGTAGTTACTGCACCACCTGGTGAAAACCTATGGGAAATTCATTTTGCAATCCAGAGCAAATTGTTCTTACACCGGAGCAAGGACTCCCCATAGTTACTCAGGATTGCGCCCTAAAGAAACAACCCTAAATAGTAGCTTAAGAAGGATAAGCAAAATCTGTGATCCTGAGGTTCATGAAAAGAGTGACTAATTTTGATTTATCATTTTCTTCTTCTATCTGTAGTTTTATACCTCCCCATGCAGATTTTGGCATAACCTTTTTCCCCTGAATAACCTAACTATAGAAATTGTGATTATTGAATCTAGTCTATTGTAGACTTTCTCAGTTTTTGCTTATCAGAAATCCTATTTGTAAATGCCATTTGTCTTATTGATCTTTTCTATCTCTACCAATTCTGTTTTTGTATCTTTACATTGTATGATTGTGGCAACTATCACTTAAAAGAAAGAACATGTTTGAGTTACATATATTAAACCACAGCTTTCTTGAAAATACTGATCTACAGGTTCAGAATTCTTCTCATTTTAAAAAAACATCAGTATTTTTTTTTTCAAATGTCAATATATTATCAAATGTTTAATGTATGGTAATTAATATTCTAATTCAAAGAAGTGTTCAAAGTAATTCCAAAGAGCTATTCTGGAAAACATACTGAGCAACATACTGAATGAAAACATTCAGCTTCATTAGAAATAGTCTTTCTCCAAGGAATCCTTTTGGGAAAACTGCTACTACTTTCCCATATAATAATCTGAACTGCTGTCCTATTTGCAGCTGGAAAAACAGATCAGATTAGAAAACTGAGGAAGTCACCTTGATCAGACAAAAGGAATTTGTGGCAGAGTGGGAGAAGTGAAGGAATATTGCATGTGGCTGAGGTCTCACATCACTAATACTACATTATACTTGTCAGCTCTCTTTCAAAGGGATTCCATTTTTGTTATGGCATTCCAACTCCACTTAACAGTGAAAGGAGCGTACTGTGAGAAGTGACACTGGAATTAAGCCAATTATAGCAGCTATAATTAGATTATACAATACTGAGTTCAAAGATCAGAAGCATGTTTACTATCAAGCCCCAAAGAGATTGACATTTTTCTCTCCTGACTGATCTCCATGCCTCTCATGAATTACCCAATAGGAGCAGTATGGTTTGTGGTTTTTCTACACTGTTTCTCAGCTTGATCGTATGCATGTCTACTTATGTGTTTACATAAGTCAACAGTATATATAGTGACTGTATGTGTGTGTGTGTACACATACACACATACATACAGTATATACATATATAATAAACTAGCGAAAAGCGTACCCGCGTTGCGGGTGTAACATTTCCCCCTATGCCATCCCCCCATGGCGCAGAAACACCCCATGTGTCACTTCCCCCATGCACATCATCCCCCCATGCGCATCGTCCCCCCATGCACATCGTCCCCTCACATGCAACTTTCCCCCATGCACAACTTTCCCCCATGCGCATCATCCCCCCATGCGCATCATCCCCCCATGCGCAACTTTCCCCCATGTGCAACTTCCACCCATGCTCATCATCCCCTCATGCGCAACTTTCCCCATGCGCATCATCCTCCAATACGCAACTTTCCCCCATGCGCAACATTCCTCCCATGCGCGACATTCCTCCCATGTGCAACATCCTCCCTTGCGCATCAGTCCCCCATTGCGAAACTTCCCCATGCGCATCATCCTCCCATGCGCAATTTTCCTCCATGCGCAACTTCCGCCCATGCGCAGCATCCTCGCCAGTGCAACCTCTTCCTCCAGAAAACATCCCCCAGTTCACCAGGCACTGAGCACCAAATTGGCTGGAGGTTGGTCAGTCTCCCATGTTAGGTATAGGGCAGGGACACGTTGCCCCCTTTTCAGCCCCTGAAGGGTTAAATGTCTCCAGATGGTTCTTGGTGGGAGTTCAGGTGACAGAAGGAACTCCCAGAATTCCATGCTTCAGGCCCAGCAGTTGGGGCGGGATGTTGATGAGTCAGCAATTCTCTATGCAAAGTACAGGGAGGAAAACGCGTTGCGCCCCTTTTCACCCCCTTCCGGTTGGAATTTCCGAAAACCGGTTCTGAGTGCACCCCTCAGTCACGGAAGGAACACCCACCCCAAATTTCACACTTCTAGGCCCAGCGGTTTTGGTAGGGCGGTGATGAGTCAGTGATTGAGTCAGTCAGTGAGTCAGTGAATGACTTTTCTCTTTTATATATATAGAAGATGTAATAATAATGAATGTAATAATATACATATATAATAAATACATTTTAAATACTTAAAATGTATAGTAAGTAGATATAGGTTTGTAACCTTGTCTATTTTTAATTGCTGTTGCAGTTGTTTTTGTTTTATCATACATCATCTACTTCGTAATAGAAACATGATCATAGCTTTTATAAATAAACTAGTGGAATGTATAAGGTGGTTGTGGGAGTTAAATTTCAAGAATATATGTGTGTCACAGGCACAGCTGGACACCAGCTGCCACTGGCACCAGGCATTAACAGGCACTGGGCACTAACGGGTACTGGACACCAGAAGGTACCAGGATGCAGAGGCAGACAGCAGCAGGCACTGGTGGGCATACAAACCCTACAATCCAGAGTAACTATGGGAAGGTGTAAGAGGCACTTACTCTGGATATGCATTTCCCACAAGAAACAGGGACCCTTTAGCTATTAATTTTTTCCATTTTCTTGTAAACCGCTTTGTGAACTTTTTAGTTGAAAAGTGGTACATAAATACTGTAGATAGATAGGTTTCCCATAGGTGACACTGTAACTACGATGGTGTAAAAGGTCCCATAGTTACTCTGGATTGTAGCCATAGAGTGGCTACTAACCCATGTTTGGCAGAAGCTCACCCCCCAAGCAAGGAAACAAAAGAGGGGATTTCCAAAACTACACCAATTGCAGGACACAGCACAAAAAACTTTGGCTTGGGTGCACTGATGGAGAAGGAAACTTGGACTTGGCTGTGTTGCATTTAACTAGTAGGCCTAGTATATGCTCAGATTGATCATAATCACAAGATAAATTACAATATTGTCTAAAATTGTAATCTGTTGAGTGTATTCAATTATGTTTAATTCAAACCATAATGTTTTATCATTAACATGTTTTGGGAATCTATTATTATGGTGGTTTTCAGATTAATAGCGTGGTGACATAATCATGGTAATCTTTATGAGGTTCTTACTCCACACATTTTGAGGTCCAAGAAACCAAATATAAATCTGCCTTGCTCCTTCAACAGCATTCATTGTTGTTCACCATATATTTTGTAGATCACTGTACATTATGTGAGATTTGAGCTGTGGACCCCTGTCTTGGGTCATGCTCAACTTACTTTAAAAGTTTATAGGGAAGAGAAGCTCAAACCATTCCATCACAAAGTCCACAATGGAGCAGTTATTCTATATATATAAAACTAAAAGTCACTCACTGACTGACTCACTCATCAACGCCCAGACAAAACTGCTGGGCCTAGAAGTGTGAAATTTGGGGTGGGTGTTCCATGACGGAAGGGTCCAATAAGAACTGGTTTTTGAAAATTCCAACTGGAAGGGGGTGAAATGGGGCACAATGCGTTTTCCTCCGTATACTTTCACTGAAGAATCCCTGACTGATCCAAGCCCTGCCCCAACCCCTGGACCGAGAAGAATGAAATTTGGGGAGGGTGTTCCTTCTGAGACATCATCACCCACCAAGGACCGATATTGAGGAATTTAACCCTTAAGGGGCTGATAAGGGGTGCAACATGTTTTTGTCCTATACTTAACATGGAAGACTGACCAACATACAGCCAACAACATACAGACTGACCAACATACAGCCAACTGACCAACATACAAGCCAACATACAGCTTGGTGCACTGGAGGGATATTGTTCAGGGGAAGGGGTGTTGCACTAGGGAGGAAGCTGCACATAGGGGAATATTGTGCATGGGGGCGTAATGCGCATGGGGAGATGATGAGCATGGGGGAGTTAAACATGGGGTGTTTCGCATGGGGTTAATGTGCATGGGGTAATGTGCATGGGGGGATGATGTGCATGGTGGGATATACAAATGGGGGTATGGCATATGGAGGAATTTTACTCCTTCAATGTGGGTGTTTTCGCTAGTTAGAATATATTTTTGTGTTTGGGATGAAACAATCTTTGCTTATTAAATAATATTGTCGTATCACACATTTATTTAGCATTCAACTTTACTATCATTCGGTTGCTATTCAACTGCCACACTCTCTATGTGTGGCAAGATGAGGAGGAGTTCTGAACCTTTTCTTTTTTCCCTGAACCAATTTAGCTGGGAAAGACGGCATTTTAGCTGAAAATGCACTATCCCTGACTTCATAACCCAAGCAGAAAGGAGGAGATTTGCTTAAGACTTCCTGCTCTCATTGTGCTTATAGATTTAGGGTGCAGTCCTAACACAGTCCAGGACAACCCACTGGTCTTCCCATTCCTGTGGTGATATAGGGAAGCAAGCACATGTCTGTGCATTTGCCTAACATTCCCCCAGGAGTGGCACAGAAGTGCCGTACAGCACTTTTGTGATACCCCCAGGGCAGCACGTGGATTTATGATGGGGTTTATGCTAGCATAACTGGAGGTTAGGAATAAAGCCAAAGAAGCAGAATAGTTTTTGAGCAGACTAATAAGACACAGAAACATCCAATGTGTAGAAGAGTTGTTTTGTGCACCATGGAGCCATTATGGAGACATTCCTCGAACCTTGAAAAGCATGGTTTGAGAAACAAGCATGTGAGTGAAAATTCTGATAGCTGGACACAGAGGCATAATGCCCAGTGTTGTCAGGACAATTACACCCCAACACTCCTGAAACAATCATTATTACATTTTATACATTTGCTGCTATCACAATATATGTACTACTGTCAGCAGCTGCTTCATTTTTTTATCCCTTCCTTACACAAACACATTTCAGTAGTAGGCAACTAATCGGAATCAACACAATTTGTAAAGTGCTTTAAGATAAAAGGCACACAGTATCAATGCTAAGTAGCTATGGTATTTCCAAGACTCTCTCAACCTTCCCAGCTGTGCCTGAACAATCATCATCTGAAGCCTTGGCCTGGATTGAAATTTTATGGCAGGAACTTATATCCTTGCTGAAGCACATCCTAATGAAGTAGATTATTAGATTTAATATAGTATCTTCATCCCTTGAATTTGTACTAAGAGAAAAATAAAAATCCTTATAAAAAGAAAAATTGCTGATATGCTACAGATTTAGGGTGCAATCCTAACCTAGACCAGCACAACTCTTTGATCTTCCTTTTTCCATGGTGGTGTAGGGAGATAAACGCAAGTATGTGTACTTAACCTAACCTTTCCCCTGGAGGGGTGCAGAAGTGCCTTACAGCACTTTTGTGACCCCCCCATGCCAGCACAGGACTTGTGTTAGGGCTTAGGCCAGCCTAACTGGGAATTAGGATTGCAGCCTTAGCTGGTTATATAGGCTCACTCCATCCTTCAGTACCTGGGTCTCAAACCGCTGACTTGCCAATGGCACAGCACCCTTAACAACTAAGCCAACCCTAGCCCTAAATTATCCTTAGTGGATGTTAAAGAAATCAATATTTTTATTTAGAAATACATTGTTGTATGATATTTGAGACCTAGACACTTTAAACTTTGAACTTCTCATATATATCACACCTGGTAAGAACATTTATTCAATTCCTTTCATGGGGTAGTTAAATGGAAGGATCAGGGGAAAAGGTCAAGGGGGAAAAAAAACCCAGGTTAAAATCTGTACAGGTTTGTTTTTACCATAAATAGCTTGTGATCATAAATAGGATGGCACTACATTCACTGAAAATCCTTTAACACTAGTCTGGACCTAGATAAAACAATTGCCACTGTCTCTATTACAGATAGGTTGCAATCCTAAAGACACTTTCCTAAGTGTCATTGAACATAATGGGACTTACTTTTGAATAGACATGATTAAAATTGTGCTCTAATAGCCCAGTCCAGAGAAGCAATTGGGTTGCCCTATCTATCACTAGGCTGGAGCAACTGCAAGATGCCCCACCCTAGTTACTCTGGAAAAGTCTTTGGGCAGAGCAAGGCAACATAGGGTGCCCAAAGAGAGGTGGACCTGGACTGCCCTAACTGGGGCAGCTTAGGCAGCTCAGGAGAGGCATGTTGAGGGCATGTTTAGCATTGCTAGGGTAGAGCAGTTGCTCTGTATTCAGAGCCTGTTTCTAGGGCAGAAATGCTCTCTTCCAGCTCCTCAGAGTTATACCACCTCAGGAGCAGGTGTAGTAATGAGTAGACCCATAAGGGTCCATGATAAGGCTGAGTAAGAATGGCAGTATTATCTGAGTTATTGGCCAGCCTATCTGCAACCCCTGTCTCTCAACCTCAGGATATGGCACAACTACAGCAGCCCACTAACCTGGGGATACAGCAGGCCACTCCAAGAATCCACCCTCCGCTAGAGGAACTGCAGCTGTAACTGGTTGTCAGGAACTGCTGGGCTTTCTTCTAAGGCAGGCACCACAGCTGTTCCTTGTTCAGTATGATCTGAGGGGGTCTCCTCAGGAGCAAGCCCTCCCCAGGTGTCACTGATTTGGTGCCTACTGAGCATGGTCTGGAGCAGTGAAGGCAGCCCAGGCTTCCTGACTCTATGGATGCAGCATAACTTTCTGTTCTGGAATCAGAATAGTTGGGGCAGCCCATCTAGTTCTTTCCTCACTGCCCTTACTCTGGACTGTGCCCTTAGTCTTTGAGCTGCTATTTAGAACGTATTTTTATACTTGGGTACAAATATATACATGCCTTGAACTTGTGAACAATTCGTTCATGAACACTGAAATCATCACTTTTGCCCTCAAAATATATAGTTAATGGCAATGGATGAGAGCTATATTTTTATGGGTTTTGCTATGAAAATTGGTCATTAAATGCATGTACATCTTATAAAACAGAAATGAGGTTTGTGTATTTCATACCAGGCTGTCTGTACCAGAGAATAGAAAAGTATGATGAGAAGCAGCTCTTTGGTTCCTCAGGCTGGATGGAAGCCAGCAATTAAGGTTCACCTTCTTCAGTTCCTCTTGGTCTTGGCTGTAGGAATTTTAATTGTAGAGGGACCTCAAAACAAAATAGACATTTGGGTAATAAGCCAAGGGCCTAATCCTTGGCTTTGCTATAAGTAAAACTGACTGGCTGAGTGTGAGTGCAACTGGCTGAGACCAAGCCTTTGCTATCTCTTTCCATGCTAATTCAAATATGCGAAGTCTACGAAAAGTGCTCAAAAATATGGGCCATGTTTATAAGTAATTTAGCATGTGATTTTACTGACACCTGGAATGACAATCCAAGAAATGAGTGTCAACAGAACCTCCAAAGGTTTGGAAGAATCACTTGGCTAAGACATTGACAGGTGGGGGCTTTCCCAATCACCAGTATTTTAGGCCTTCATTGAAAGCTAACTCCTGCCAATGCAATAGGTTTGCTAAATGAGTTGACAACCGTGTCTCATTTGGCAATAACATGCTATAATATCCTGAGCTCTACCTGTGTCCATGACCTTGCTGAGAATTTCTTCATGTTCTGCTTTTAGATGCCAAAGATTGAAAGATTTATTGACAACTAGCGGAATATACCTGTCAGATATTTGTGGGCCACGGGAATAGCTAGGCACCAGCAGGCACTTGTGGGCACCAGTTACCAGTAGGCACTGGACACTGGCTTTGGGTGGTGGATAAGTCAGCAATTTTCAATGTGAAATATAGGGGCGAAAATGTGCTGCGCCCCCTTTCACCACCTTCTGGTTTAAATTTTTAAAAATTAGTTCTTGGTGTCTACATCACAGAAGGAATACCCTCCCCAAATTTTATGCTTCTAAATACGCTCCCCAAATTTTATGCTTCTAAATTTTATGCCCGGAGGTTTTAGATGGGTGTTTATGAGTCAGTCAGTGACCCTTTGATTTTATATATAGATACAGATATAGATATAGATAGATAGACCAACCTTGGGGGAGATGTTTATCAGCTTTTCCTGTTGCCCGAATGCCCCCCTTCACATGATGGGCCATTATCTTGGGCTAAGGAAAGTAGAAGCCTGAAGAAAGTTTCTTAAAAGAGCAACTCTTTCTTCTTGGAAGTGAAAGTTTTTTTGAAGGTGAATTGCTGCTGAATTTAATTTAAATATAGCATATGTTGAGTCTTGGCATCAGTGAGGGTTCCATCCAGAAACTTCTGTGGATACTTACTTTTGTGTTAAACAAAAGCAATTAAAAGATTAATTAAAAGACTGCCCTTTAGGCAAGCCCTGTAGGCAGATGTTAAATATAGCCTGTTTACCCTGGTAAAGTGGCAGGCAATTGATCAATCTCACTGTCCAAGGATTGGAACAGCTTTGTTTCAGCTGGGAGGCAGACCTTGGAGCAATTAAAGAATGTGAAGTGATAGTCATTGGCCTCCCAGTCAAAACCAGTGTTGTAAGACCCAGAGAAGAAGACTGATTTATTTCCTGCCTGAGACATTACGATAATAAGCAGGCTGTTTTAAGCCATTTACCAAGGGAGGTCTATCTTTTAATTCAAAGGACTTACCTAATTTGCCTTGAGGTAAAATAATGGGTGAAATAATTTTGCTTATAATTAGATTATAAGCAATTAGATTATATTATAAGCAATTAGATTATAACTATAAATATGGTCAGGAGGTCACCTTGTGAACTGCAGAATTTGCTTTTACAGTTAATGGTGCTGTCTGTTTTCTGACCATTTTTTGAAGATCCGCACTCTCAACAGTTTTAAAATATACCTAATGTGTGCATTTCTTCAAAGAGCTTTTCTCTTTGAAAAAGAGATGTCTTCTGTGCAACTGACCACACAAATGTGGTGTTTTGCACTTAACGCTCCATTGTTTTCATTGGAAACAAAGGAGCAGAGACATTTTCATTCACCGAACTGGAGAAACTGCTGCAAAGACTTCTCAGATCTTGTAGTTTTATTTTTATACTAGAAAATGGATATTCCTTTAAACTTTCATAAAGGAAAGTTTGTGCAGTTGGATTTGTGCACTTTGATTTAAATGTGTGGATTCAAGACCAGATTAGGTAGAATATCAGCCACAATATTCTTCTATGTACAGGCATCATCCTGAGTTTATTCGTTGCATTATGAAGGAAGAAATATATTTATTTAATTCAATTATTTCCCCATGACTGTCTTCAGTAAATTACCATCATTCAAATACAGCAGATATTCATTGCCCATTTATTCCTTTGTTAGTATAATTTTGTATGTATTTTGGTTATGTGTTAATAAATAACATCTTTTTTTATTGCTCTCTATTGCATCTGGGCTTTTGTAGGTGATTTTTTTTTGGGGGGGGGGGGGGAGAGGGTAGCCATTCTGCATTTGCAAGATGAAAAAGACTGTTACACTTTTCAACAGTTTTCACTTTGGGACAGTGCTCTGGTCCCTAACCCATTCAATAAGTGGGGGATGCCTGTATATAATCAAGAATCTCCAGCTTCTAATATACCAGTGGTTCTCAATCTTCCTAATGTCATGACCCCTTTATAAGTTCCTCATGTTTTGGGGACCCCCAACCATAAAATTATTTTTGTTGCTACTATATAACAGTAATTTTGCTACTGTTATGTATCGTAATGTAAATATCCAATATGCAGGATGTATTTTCATTGTTACAAATGAAATGTGTGTTCTATGCATACATTGAACACAATGAGATTTATTTCAGAGTAGGCATGCATAGGATTGGGCCCTGAGGCTGCAATCCTATCCACATTTACATGGGAGTAAAGGCTCCCTGACTGTAATGGGATTTATTTCAGAGTAGGCATGCATAGGATTGGGCCCTGAGGCTGCAATCCTATCCACATTTACATGGGAGTAAAGGCTCCCTGACTGTAATGGGATTTATTTCAGAGTAGGCATGCATAGGACTGGGCCCTGAGGCTGCAATCCTATCCCCATTTACATGGGAGTAAAGGCTCCCTGACTGTAATGGGATTTATTTCAGAGTAGGCATACATAGGATTGGGCCCTGAGGCTGTCAGTCAGCCCCAGTGCACCCGCAGCAACAGCCGGAGTTCTGGCAAGCCTGACCTGGCCCCCTGCACCAGGGGTCTTTAGGCAACCCCCAGGAAAGCTTTAGGCGACCCCCAAAGGGGTCCCGACCTCCACTTTGAGAAACGCTGTAATATATTATAGATACAGGATGTATTGATTTCTCCATAGGATCTTTTGAAATTTCACTTGAATTTCTGTTAACTTGAGTGCTAACAAAAAACTGATTTTAATTTCTTAAGCTGCATGCCAATCTGGATTGTGCATTGTATCAAAATAGCAGAACTGCATATGATTCCACTTTCATTCTCTGTAAATTAAAGCCAACAATGTCCTTATAACAAGATAATAAAACAGTTTTCAGAAATTCCTGCAATACTTTATATATAAAGCAAAAAGACATAAGTTTTAAACTATTTTATTGCATAACTAATCTTGATAACATTTGAGAAATGTCTTTGAATATTGAATTATATATTAGAATTTTGTAACTATGTCCAGCAAAGTACAGAGTAACCAGACATTCACCACTTATGAATGATCATAACTTTGACATTTCTAGATCCTTATATCGGACTAGCGAAATGTGCCCACTTTGTGGGAGTAAAATACTCCCTATATGCCTTCCCCCCTTTGCATATAACACCCCCGTGTGCATCACCCCCATGCACAACAACCCCATGCGCATCAGCCCCCCATGAGCATCAACCCCTCCATGGGCATCAATCCTCCATGCACAACTTACCCCCATGCATATCAACCACCTTATGCGCATTACCCCCCCTGCGCAATATCTCCCTATGTACATCAACCCCCATGTGCGTCAAGCCCCATGTGCACCAACCGCCATGCACATCATCCCCCATGTGCAACTTATCCCTACATGCATAAACCCCTTTGCGCACCCCCTTGCGCATCAATCCCCATACGCATCAATCCCCCATGTGCATTAACCCCATGTGCAACCCCCATGCTCATCAACTCGGCATGTGCACAATCTTGCCCATGTGCAGCACTGGGCCCCCTGCACAACATCCCCTCATGCCCACCTTCCCCCCATGCACACCATCCCCTCATGCACACCATTTACCCATGCGCACAAACACCGATGCGAACCATCCACCCATGCGCACCAGCTCCTGCCAATCTAGTAGTTGGAAAGCATGCAAATGCTGTTAGATAAATACATTCCACTTTGGTGGGAAAGGCAATATCCTTTCCTGAAATCTGATGACAGGCCTGCGACAGGTTGGCCAGGTTTCCCCAATGTCATGTCAATCATAGTTTGGATGACTGCAATCCAGAACAAGCGGACTCTGCCACCACATGGGAGAAATGTTGGAGAAGGTGCTTTTCTGTGTAGCATTTTCTTTCCTGCCTCATACAATGCATGCCTTCTACCATCCCAGTAACAAAATGCAGAGAAACACTCAAAACACTCAGAAGGAAAAACACAAATAAGAAAGAAGCTGTACAGGCCTTGCTCTGGCCCCAGCACCTCGGTGCAAAAGATATTTGTTATTCAACATAAGCATTGCCCCATCCCCCAACATACTATATATTATCTTTATTTTTGTGATAGCTTCTGCATATTTAGCCTTATCCCAATTAACAGTGACCACACATGCCTCAGACCTCTATCAAATTTAATTTGATTTGTATATATTAACATTCACTTTGTAACAGTCTCCAGCACCAAAAGTATAAAACATAAGAACAGTAGAAAAGAGAATTATGGAGATTTGGGGAAGAAGCCCATTTCAAATGAACAATTAAAACAAGATGACTGTATAAAATACTAAAATACTCTGCTAGTCTTTGTAAGAATGAGAGCCTAATCCTTTGCCTGTTTACTCAGAATCTGTCCCATTATAATCAGTGGTGCTTACTCCCAGGAAAGTTTGAATAGAATTGCAGCCAGGGAGGGTTTTTCCCCTTCAGAAGTCTCAAGCACACCTGTCAGGCTCTCTTTAAGAGAATTTAAATAATATCATATGTTGCATTTCAGACTGAAGCAGCACACAGGGATTCAAAACTAGTTAATCAATGGGATTTAGACCACATTTTAGGCATCTCCAAAAAGGAGAAGGTGAGTACTTTCTGCAGGGCAAACTCTTTTCCTCTTCCCTCAAATGACATCTATACAGCTTCTCAATCAAATATTGATTTGCACTTTGTTCTGCATACTGTTAGGAAAGCTGTCTACGTTCTCTTTTGCAAATAAAAAGCAGGCCTCCATCAGTCTTGAAAGACTACGGTATCATGCTCTGCGCTGCATACGCTGCATGCAAAGCACGAAAGCCTGGGTTGGATTGTTATGGAGGATATGCTGTTACCCAAGCAGCAAATCCCCCCTCTCTCTGCCATTGAATTAGTTCAATGGAAAGGCAGAGCCAATACGATTGGATCCAGCTGGCGTCGCAGAGCTGGGCTAAGGACAGGAGTTCAACCTGTCTTGTGGGGCCAACCCAGGTCTTGAACCCTGGCCTGCTGGTTAACAGGCACAGTGTCTTAACTGCTTGTACCACCCACAGCCCACCACAGATATCTTTTGCAAATACCATGTGCAAAATTACCTGTTAAATTAAGTTAATCCTTTTTTTTGGGGGGGAGGGGGTATGCGTTGAGAGAGAGAGAGAGAGAGAGAGGGAGAGGGAGAGAGAGAGAGAGAGAGAGAGAGAGAGAACACTAAGAAGTCTAATGGACAAGGTCTCCAGCCTGTCAATGCTTTGCAGAGCCACTCCTGTTGAAATCTAAAATAACTGCTTTGACTTGAGTCTTGCTGAAGGAAGTGAACTTTTGCCCAAAACAGAATGCAGTAAATTCTTAGATAGCTTGATCTCTCCAATTATGTATGAAAAACTAAAATCCAGCCTTTCCATATCTAATTATAGAAAAATGTTTTATAGTTCAGATTTGTCATTATTTTTTACTAGTGCTGCATTCGTACTTGCATGTACCTAGGTCACTATATCAGTAGTGGTCGTAACAGCTGCACACCAAAATATATAATGCAATCAGTGCATATATATAATTTTTTCTTATCTCAAGTCAAAATAGGTAAAATTGTAAAACAGTGACAAAGGGTTTTAGTCAGATCTGAAAATGAGCTAACCTTTGGTCCTTTTCAACTATATGTCATTCCAAGAACAACCCTGCTTGAAATGTTTCTGTTGGTGGAATACCATGCACAATTGCAAAAAATCAACTTCTCTTCAGGTACCACAGATAGAAGCCTATTCTCTATATTCTTTGTGAGCTACTTTTTGCTTTCAGACATTCCTGTTAAAGAACGTTTTCCTCCACAATTTCCACAAACAAATTCAACACAGCAGTTTGGAAGTGAAGTACCATTTTACTGCATTTGTTTTCTTAAACATGCCCAAAAACCATACACTATGCTTTAATTAGCTGAGATGGGCCTATTTTTTTAGAAACCAGATGTAATATTGAGAGCAGATGATATCTTAGGGCAAAAGTGACTGCATAAATCATCTCCAAATGACACTGTCATCCTCAAATCAGGACAATTCTGATTTGGAATATTCCCAGTACAACCTTTCCTTTGGCTTGCACCAGTCAACTGTTCACTAGGGAGTCATCAGGCTTGCCCCAAACAAATGAAGGGCAGATGCTGAATTCTACTACCACATAGCAGGATTCCCATCATAGAGGTCACAAGGAGATATAAACAATCCTGGACAATACATTTGAATCAAATGTCCATTTTCTCATAATGCCTCTACAACGTATTTTCTCCTTCCATCTAATCAAACATTCAAGGTCCTGGTTCTTTAAAACAATTAGACTTGACTCTAGCTACCACAAAGGGTCTCTTTGTGGCCTGCAAAACTCAATACAACTTGCATATATGGTTGTCATGTGTATTCTGCTTTGTGTGTCTATATGACTGACCACAGTTTTCCAGCACACATATACAAATGAATAAATGATAGTTATACCCGATAATGAACATATCCTGAAAGGTGGTTAACTTAAAGTGCTAAAAAACAGAACTGAAGCTGGTCTAGCATATTCCTTAATGTTACACCACCTTTATGCATCTTTTACAATGAGTCATGTTCTCGCCCTGAACCCTTAAATGAATCCTGTGGTCATCACAGGATCACTAGATGGATCTAGTGATCTGTTTTGTAAGACAGTTTTGCATGGAAAACCAACTACGGTACATTCATTAACTTAGCAACTTTGACTCATGAGTCACCAGAATGAACACGTAGCTCCTCCAGCATTGTCAGGCCATTTTCTGAAGCTGGTCATGCTGCTAGCATGTAAAGGACAAATACTGAATCTGCTGGAATGTGCTGTTCTTCCAGCATTGGTGACCACAGTACAATCTGTGGTTCTCAGTTCTACTGTTGTGGAAACACTCGTTTTATTTGATACCAACTAACATGTACTTTTTGGTATAAGGAAAATCAGGAATTTTCCTCCTCTTCCTCTTCCTCCTTTCGACTTCATTTCTAGCACACATACCTCTCCTCCTCTCTAAAACACACACTAATATATCTGGGCTAATGATATAAATAGTATCAAAGAATCAAGGATGTTTTCAAGACGGATGTGGTCTTATTCTGGTTCAGTTAATTCCTACTGGTTCTGCAATACTAATTCCCATGGTTAACAATGAATTAACAATATTTCCAGTTAGTACATGCAATACACAAGAGTGTGGTGTAGACATAATGCAGCTTTCCAGCAACCATGGATCTGCAAATAAAGATCCGGCCTAATGAATACATGACCATGTCCCATATGCGCTCTAGAATGATTCCCCCTATTCTTCCCAGATGTTATCATATGTGCCAAATGTCAGTGCAACCATGGATAATTCAAACCATGTCTCCTTCATAAACCAGAGACTGCAGCCATGGTTTGAAGTGGTTTGCAAATCATGGTTACAGGACAATCTGATTTGCATTATCCAATGCATCAGTGCCCATTTAATACAAAACAAACACACAAGGAACAGAAGGAAGAGGGTAACTCATTCCAGAGAGGAGAGATGGCGCAAACTTTTACAAGGTTAGCCCCCAGTTTGCAAAATATGGTTTTGAAAGCCAGCATTACAACTGCACTGAGACATAGAACCCATCAACTAACTGCCAGATTCTTTTATCACCATTGAAGCTCCAAAGGCAAAACACAGAAGGCAAAAGCAATCTTAATCAGAACAGAAACAATTTAACAATGGAAAAGCCCTCAAACACATACAAAAAACTGCACTAAATGCCTTTGTTAATTTCCACTATTTTAAATTTGTCCTTTTGTGATAGGAAAAAGCTCAAAACCCTATAACAAAGCAAGACGTTGACATAGTAATTGTTTGCATGCTACAGGAGTACCAGCTGCACCCACTCTGGAGTCGGTCAAACCTAGCTAGTTTCCCATGCACTGGCAATAACAAGACTGGAATGCTGCGACACAATCTATGTGGTGATGGCCACTATAGCTTGGATAACTGTAAAAGGGGATTAGAAAAATTCACCAAAGCAAGGACTATCAATATTCTCCAGAAATGATGGCTATAGGCTACATATGCACATTCAGTGGCAGTATGGTAAGGGATACTATTTACTGGAAACAAGCTAAAAGATCAACATGTATCAGATGCAAGAAGTGAGCCAGTGCAGAAAACAGAAGGCAGGACTAGATGAGTTCTTGATTGATCCAGAAGAGCATTTCTTATGTTATGTACACTACAGGGACAGCATGGAAGTTTCTTTGGAAACTTGATGCAAACTGGCAGCCAGGTTGTCAACCACGTCAGACCCCTACTATGGTATCTCTACTTGCTGCCAATTTCTTTCTGGGCACAATTCAGGTTGCCAATGATTATAGCTAAACCCTATCAATTTAGAATATACCTATCTGGGGAAAAAAATCACTCTGGAGATGGCATCTCCTACATCTCTTATATGTGTTGTCATTAAGGAACATTGGGGTATGATGCATGGATGGGTTTTTTTGTGGCACCTCCCTTAAGGAATTCCCAGCCAAAAGATATCCATACAGCCACCACTTTTGGCACAAATGAGTTCAAGAAAAATAATTATTAGGTCTCCCACTTGAGAAAAGGCTACAATGTTTGGGTATCTTTCCCCTTAAAAGAAAATACCTGAGTACTTTCTTATTGAAAACTAGCTGAATGAACCCACTGTGGGCCCCAGGCAAGGCTGGACACTGGTGGGTACCAGGTAGTGGCACCGGGTGGTGGGCACCAGCAGGCATTGGCACCGCTGGGCAAGGACAGGCATCGGTAGGGTGATCATATAGAATGGAGGACCTTTGTATATAGTGCTTGTACCTTTAACCATAGCATAGAATTCAGGCAGGTTTAGCTCACTGTGGAAGGGTTTAAAACGCAGCACTTGCCTAAATTTCCTCTTCTATACAATACCAGTATTCCAAGAAATATGCCAGAACACTCTGCCCAGAAAAGCGCAATGCTAGGAACAGCTAAGATACTGCACAGAACCTTCAAACTCCCAAGCCTGTGGTAGAGGACCCGAGATTGAGGATAACACACACACCACCACCACCCATGGAGGGTGAGAAAATAAATAAATAAATAAATAAATAAATAAATAAATAAATAAATAAATAAATAAATAAAATCAAACACTATATATCCATCCACCTAGCTGGCTAGCAAGGTATCTATCTATCTATAAGCAAACTTATAATCCATCTATAATCCATCCATCTATATATCTATATCTATATGTGTGTGTGTGTGTGTGTGTGTGTGAGTATGTATGTGTGTGTGTGTATATATATATAGATATATATATATATATATATAGAGAGAGAGAGATGGATTATAGATGGATTAAAGAGAATAGAAGCATAAAATTTTATTTATAGGTGAGCACAGCTGTGTGAATGCTACACTTATGCAGAAGTGAAAACCACCACAGAACGTGATACTTGGTGCAGATTTCAGCTTCTGGAGAATCTCAACACTTTACGCACACCCCAAATTTCCAGTGTTTATAGCTGTGAAGACATGCTTGAAAGCATATGAGCAATTTCTGATATAGTGCAGAAGACAGGAGACTGCTCAAGTCACACTCAGTGGGGTGAGAGACAAGGCTGCTGTGGTCTATTTCCATAACTAACTGAATCAGAAAATAAAAAATGCATAGGTAGGTATTGCTTAACTTTATACAAGTTAACAAAATTCTGCTTTGATTAGTTCAGAACTTTAATAGTAATGTAACAGAGAATACGCACTGGACTGCATAAAGTTAGATTATAAGATTACCAAATTATTTAGCACATGCTGTAAAACAAAGCTTGATTTTTTTGGGGGGATCATAAATAGTTAATTCACAATGGGTAAGTTCACATATGGACAATGGCAGTGGAAGAAAAAAGTACAAGGGGGCAGTAGGTGGTTGGACAAGCTCAGAATCCTCCTCTTGTACCATTTTCAAAGACTGAGGCAGCTGAGCTGAAGTTGCTGCTACTGATTCCTCCCATCACTGCCTCTTCTACTTCTCTGGTTCCAATAAACAGACTGGAGAAGGCAGAATTAAAGTGTGGTACTGAGGTCCAACTTGCAGAGGCTGCAGTAGCTCAGTGTTTACAGTGCTGTGGTTAGAACGCCTATGCTTGCTGACCAAAATGTTGGCAGGTTGCAATTCAAGACCTCTGAGCACTGCAAGACAGAGTGAGCTCTCATCTCTTGCCCAGCTCCTGCCAACCTAGCAGTTCAAAAACATAAATGTGAGTAGGTAAATAGGTACCTGGCAGTAGGTATAAAATGCTTTCAATGACAGATGGAGTGATGCATCCATTGACATATATCTCAATGGCTATGCCTAGCCAAACAAGTGGATTCCACCTAGGTGGGAATAACACTAAAATAATACCTCTGGTCCAACCTGGGCTGAACCTGATGAATACATTCCAGTAGATAAGGCACCATGCTCATTGTCTATCTAGTATGGAGTGGGTGACTGGAACCCCTAATGTGGGACATGAAATAGTCACGTATTAGAACATCACACCCCAGCTGAGAAAGGCAAGCAAGTGTGAAGCAGTACACGATGAAACATCACCATCATCCATAAACCAAACTGACTTTTATAAGTAAGACAATATTTTATAAGAAAAAGCTGACGGTCTCAAACCAAAACAACAGACTGGCAAGCTGCTTTGTTCAAGTGCTTTTCGCCACTGGATGACTGTTAAAAGATTTCTGCCGAGATAATGGATGCAATTTCTTATGTACATTTACAATACCCAAATGTAATTGAGAAGATTTTGTGTTTGTTTTGTTAGAACATAATAGTTTTAAATCCAACTGAACAAATTCCATGTTTATTTATAAAGAAAATATCCACTGCTGCTTTGGAAATGGTAAATTGTGATTGCTTCTCCCTTTACAACCAATTTGCTACCTCTAAGTTGAAGTGTAGCATTACAAGATCAAGCTAAATGAAGAGAAAAGGATCAAAAAATGCCTTCAAATGGAGATAGTCACCAGTATGGAAGAAGCAGACAGTTAATATGAGTTTACAAGTTTCTGAAGCATTAAAAAGAAAAAGACTTCAGTATTTTGTTATCTTTCATACCTAAAAGGCAAACTTTTGAGACTCATTAAATCAAAAAATGAGTTCCAAATATCAAAATCAGCCAAATACGACATTTTTAGAACATTAAAATATCATTCCTGACCCAGCGAAAGTTACAAAGCAGTGAGGAGGACAGGGCCTGCATCCTGCTTCCCCTCCTTCCCACCACAGACTCCACTCCTGCCCTGAACGTCGCTCTCCTGCCTCCTCCCCACCTCCTCACTGCCTAATATCAGTAACAACTGGTATTTATATACTGCCATTCTCATTATTGGATTGCTCCTTTTACTTTATTCAAGGTGGTTCACATTGGCAGACATAGGAGTTTTTACAGGGCAATAGACAATTTCCGACTTTCAAGAAGCACTTTCAACCACAATTCAGATGGGTATTTCAACAGTATGGCCACCAGTGTTTCCCATACTGGCTGATAAATAGCTCCTTCATCTCTCACTTGAAGGGCATCTGAGATAACTTTGCTCACACCATAGAGGAGTTGGAAAAACTCAACTCAACTTGTCAGCTACTTCTCAAAGTTTTGTCACATATGGAAACTAATCTCAAACTTCAGTAATCTTTGGTTAATGGAGGCTCAACCTTCTAGAAAAGACCTCCTATGGCATTAAACTGTTTAATCTCTCTCTCTATACATATATAACTTAGAACTGACTGACTGACTGACTGACTGACTGACTCATCAGTGCCCAGCAAAAACTGCTGGGCATAGAAGTGTGAAATTTGAGGAAGGTGTTCCTTCCATGATGGAGGCATCCACTACGAACTGGTTTTCAGAAATTTGAACCAGAAGGGGGTGAAAAGGGGCACAACGCGTTTTCCTCCCTATACTTTTCATTGATGATTCCTTGACCTAAGCCCTGCCCCAACCCCCAGGGTGACCAGATGCCAAACCCAAAATTCCTGAACCCAAGGCCAAAATTCCTAATCCCAGGCCAAAAAAAATTCCCAAAAATGTATTTTTTGTTTTTGTTTTTTGGTCTTTTGACCATAACTTTTGATAGGAAGGAGATATCTCAAAACTGATTTTTGCATTGGATTCTGCTCTTCAGTACAAATCCAATGACATACGGCATGATTGTGCACTGTGCAAAAGTTTTCAAAATGTAGGACAGTGATGCCAAAATGTAGGACACCCGGACAGGAGGCTAAAAATCTGGACAAATCCGGCTTTTTCTGGTCATCTGGTCACCCTGCAGCCAACCCTTGGACCTAGAAGTATGAAATTTGGAGAGGGTGTTCCTTCTGTTACATTAACACCCACCAAGAACTGACGTTGATCAACATCCAGCTGATGCACTAGGAGCGAAGGTGCACAGGGGGTGATGGTACACCTGGAGGGATGGTACACATGGGGAGATGGTGTGCACGGGGAGATGGTGGGCATGGGGAGCTGGTGTGCAAAGAAGATGGTGCACATGGGGGGACGGTGTGCATGGGGGTTGATGCTCATGCAGGAATGATGCACATGGATGGTGTTGTGCATGAGGGGTTGATGAGTGTGGGGATGTTGCACATGGGGAGATAATGCGCATGTGGGGACAGTGCTCATGGGGGATGGTCTGCAAGGGGGGACATAGGAGGCAGTGCACATGGAGGGACGTTGCACTTGGGGGATGGTGTGCATGGGGATATGATGTGCTTGAGGGATTGTTGCGCATGGGGGGTTGATGTTCAGTGGGGGATGGCATATGGGGATAATTTTACTCCCACAATGCTGGTACATTTTCTCTAGCATAGACATAAAAATAAGAACACTGCTTTCTTAAAGTCAAGCTTCCAACAGATCTTACTTGCTTTTATACTCACTTGCACAAAAGAAGTTATTCATCGGGCAAACACTTCGGTTCTGTTGTTCTTATATCATGACTACTCCACCTCTGTATATTCTAACATTATCACTCAGTTTTATAAAGCATTGGATTCCATTACTACAGTATGCCTTGAAGTCAATGTAACTGGCATTTATCCTGCTCTACAGCTGGAACAGCAAAGGCACACGTACAACTGTGCATTTTTTGGCAAACAGATGAATCAAGTTGTATTTGAAAGCTGGCTACCCAGTAAATGACTAGGCAGGAATAGGGGGGAAAGGTTGCGTGTGCACTGGGACGGAGGAAAGAAATCACCCCCAGATGTTCCACAGATGACAGAAAGACCATTTCACCCTCTATGAAAAGGCAGCTGTCAACAGAGGCTCTCTGATGGGGCTCCACTGTTAGAGGTAAATATTTCCTGATGCAGATGTACAGTCGAGGAAAGATTTCCCACAGTGGAACTGGGTATTGTTGAACGGCAGGGAGAGAGAATGACTTCCTGCCAAAACTACAGGATAGCATGGCCAGCATACATAAAGCAGGTTAGCACAGATAGCATAACAATCCCATTAGTGCTAACAAGGATAACCTTCAGTTTTAATGCCTCTTTGGGTGGCTGTAGATCTGCTTATTGTCTCACCAATTCATGGTGCTGTGAAATCATATACATTTTGTCACTTACTGACAAATTATTTTCATGATGAAGGTCCACAGACAACGGTTCTTTAGGTTAAGTTCCTGATCAAGCAATTCTTCTATCAGCCCATTCTGAACAAATGTCTGTTACCAGTTTCAGCCACTTCACCTAGTGAAGAGTCTCCGATTAATGGTGAATTGCTATAAACCTCAGTTACTGAGCAACTCAATGTGAGCAGCCAGCATAAATGGAGTCCTGTAGTTGGGGAAGAAATTTGCTTGAAGGGGGCTTTTTGATTAGAGATGCCTATGAGAGGGGGGTCCAGCAGGCACATTGTTTCGGGGCCCAAGAGCTACGGAGGGGCCCATGACTGAAGGATACTAACAAATTACTATGGTATATGTGCACACACATATACATACACACATACACACGTATACCTTTAGAATTGCTAAATTTGTTAACAGAATACAAATTGTGTGAATTAATTCCCAATGTTTGTATTAACTTGAGAATATTTTTGACAATTCCAGCTACAGTAGCATCTGCTGAAAGATCTTTCAGTAAGCTTAAACTTATTAAAAATTATTTGCAGTCTACTATGTCACAAACTCGACTTGTTGACCTAGCAAGACTATGCATTGAGTCTAGCATTGCCAGACTAATTGATTTTGATAGTGTTATTAGAAATTTTGCACATAAGAAAGCCAGAAAAGCACTTATTAAATAGTTAAATTTTTTCTAATTTTTTCCCTGGTAAGATTTTAGTATTTTGTATTGTTCACATTACTTGAATACCAGTATGTTTTAACATAATGTTTTATATGATCAATAAATGAGCACTTGTTAAAGTTTGTTGCACATTAATTAGCCTCCATTTTTTTATTTCAAAATAATTTTGCAAGTTTTAGGGCCCCAAATGGGTTTTGTACCACCTTAAAAAATTTTTCTTGGAGGCCCTGGACGCAGCATTATAGCTGCTGCACTCCTCGAGGTTTTCCAGTAATGGACTGAACTGGAGCACTGATGGAGATACCCTCATCTCCTTGCTCATTTATCATACCACCATTTTGGTGCTTTTATCCGGTATAATTTATATTCTGTCTCAAATTGCCTTGGATATATCTACTTAGGATCATGGGAATACTGTACAGGGAATAACCAAAAAAAGATGAGGCCCCTTAGCTGCTTTAATAATGGGATTTATAGACTAGCACACTACCAGCTGTGCTCCCAGAGACTTTTCAAACAACTTTTAAAACAATCTGACCTACAGTGAAACTGTCCTAAGTGCTGTCCTTTTTCCAGTTAAATACTGAAGACTCAATGGGACAATTCAAACCACATCAATAAAAAATGAATTAGCCTTGATTGTAAATCTCTTGTTTACTTTCTATGGTTAGAGGCCCAAAAATGCTTGTGTAGATTACTCTGCAAACTTGTTCACTTGAAATCTTGTCCACTACTATGGTTGAAATGTCAACCCTAATCAAATGAAACAGAAGGCACAAAACATTCTTCCATACTATCTGCAAACAACAAAGGAACAACTAAACATTTAAATATGTGTCAGTTGACATACTGTATGCAAACTGAAACAAAACAAAATGGTTCCTTATTAGTAATTATAAATACTGTTTCTAACAATCAAATTCTAAAATCTGAAAACAAATGAGACATCAATGATATGATACTAATTATATGTGCACCTTAATTAACAGAAACAAAAATATATATTTTTATTGCTACCCATGATTTAGATGCAAAATTATGCATTTACATATCAACAAACTAAGCAAAAGCACTTAATTAGTTTCTGATGACTAGATTTTAATATGTCCTTTACTCCCTGAACTGAACATACACCTTCTTCTAGTCCAATCTCAAACATGTTTACTTAGTTCTAATTTATTTTAGTGGACTTGCTTTTTAACATAAAGTCTTTTGGATTTCAAAAATGGATTTGCTGGTTGCTAGCATGAATCTTTCCTGAATCTGGTGCTAGCATGAAAAACCTAGTTAACATCCAGGCCAGCTGAAATTAAGCTGACCTAGAGAGCAAATGTATGTTTTAAGAGCAAGTATATGGGTTATTCATTACTCAAATGGCAGATGATATAGTGTGTTCTTGCCTACAAAAAATCATGCAAATATATTACAAATATCTTAGCTTTAAGATGTCAAAAATATTAAAACATAACCAATATATTAGGTTTACAGTGCAATCCTAAGCATGTCTACTCAAAAGTAAATCCCACTGTGTTCAATAGTACTTATTCCCAGGAAAGAGTAGTTAGGATTGCAGCCATAAAAAGTTGGAAGAATGTGGCTGTTTTTGCAGTAACCATCTTAACATGGTTATTTTTCTACACTTATAAAAACCTAACTCCAATGAAGTGACAGGATGAAAGCAACTAGTGACCTACACATTAAAGGCAACTTGTCACACAAATAAGGAATCAATGGACATTCATAGAATCATAGGTTTGGAAGGGATATAACATATCAAGTAGTTCAACCTCCTGCCTGTAACAGGGAATCCTCCTAAAGCATCTCCGACCGATGCTTGTTGAATCCCTATTTGAAGTTTTCTAGTGAGGGAGACACTGACAATCTGTTTTACTTCCACATTGCCCTTACTGTCAGGACTTTTTTCCTGATATCCATTTGCAACCCCTTTTTCTTGCAGTTTATACACAATAGTTCTAGTTTTACTTTCAGATGCTGTTAAGAACAAATTTATTTCTTCTTCCATATGACAGCCCTTTAGGTATTTGAAGAGTGTGATCATATCCCCTCTCAGGCTTCTCCTCTCCAGGCTGAACATAACAAGTTCTCTCAGTCTTTCTTCTTTGGGCTTGTCTTCCACCCTCTGATCATCCTTATCACTTTCCTCTGAACTTGCTCCAGTTTGGCTGCATTTTCTTAAAATGGGATTGCCCAGAACTGGACACAGTACTACAGGTTAGGTCTGACCAATGTAGAGTAAATGAAACCACAGCTTCTCGTGTCTTCAAAGCTACAATTCTACTAATGCAGGCTATAATTGCATTCCATAAACAGGTGCAATAACTTATTTGTAGTAATAACCTATTACTCAGTAACCTCATAAGTTATTATTACAAGCGATTTATATCCATAAAATCATTCCTTTTCCCAATACCTATTTTACAAAGACAAATGCTGTTGTGGATCTTGAAATGCCTCAGGTAGGTCATTAATCTTCAGATACAGAATTTTTCTGAACACTCCTTTGTCAAACCTACTAGGAAGTGACCTAGTGGCCTGAACCATCCAGTTATTTGTCCTTTGAAGTCATGGAGACTCCTTAAAATTTCTTGACAGCACACCCTCTAACATCTTTTCTCTGAATACCAGATTTTGACCTTTCATCCTCATGGGTTTTTTTAAAATAAATTTCTTGTCCCATCTTACAAGAGGAAACAGTTTCCCTTTGTAAAGAATTAGACGGGTAATGCAACACTAACGTCATTCTTACTAGCCTAATAATGTTACTTTCTGATTGCCTTCAAGCTGAATTCTGGTTGTATTTAAACCAAAGAGAGGCCAAATAAGGTCAACTAGTGCATTATCTACAAGACCCAAAGACCCAGAAGATGTATAGTATCACTTCAGACAGCACTTGGGTGGTACATGTGTGGTTCATTCAGAAATTGTAACCAACTGTAGCACAAACTCCCTGAAAATAAAAGCTTGCAAAATGGAGAAACTTAGCTTGTTCCCTATTAGCTCATTTTCTACCTGCATAGTATTTTTATAGAAAAACCGAACCCCACATTTGCTTTTTGAAGCTGTACAGTTTTTCCTACCATCTCAGATCACTATCATCTGCTGGGTATGTACATAAGTTATCATCAGAAGCATTTGACCTGTTGAGGTAACAATGGACTTCAAGGTAAGTTTTAGTTCAACTATGATAGGCAAGTTTTATCTGATAACTGAGGGGGAAAAACAACTACTTCCAATGTTCACCTTAGGCCACAGTGTCCAGGAATTAGATGGTGACAGCATGGAGCACAAAGTGCAAGAAAGGTAACAGCTGTTGACAATTCATAAGCAACACACATGTTAAACACAGAAACTATTGTCAGGCATTGCATATAACATGGTTTTAGCTTCTAACCTCTTCCTATACATTCTGTATTTAAAAGAACAGTATTGATTGCTAACACATTGGATGCAAACAGAGCACAACTCTGGCTGTGTTCTGCTGAATGGTCCAGAAGATCTCAGTGGACCACTGAGATGGTCCACTAAGTGCCAGATAGAAGATTGCTGCAGGCCGCATCTGGCCTCCAGGCCGGGTTTTGGAGACCCCTGTTCTAGATGATATGCAGACACTGTAATTCATTTTTTTGTATCAAAGTTGCTTATAAAGATGCTTTACTTCTCTTAAGTATTGTTTTCTCTGTGTTTGTCTTTTCAGAAAAAATGTACATATTTATAAATTTACTAGTGGAAGTTACTCGTTACTGCAGGATTAAAATTTCAAGAATATTTGTGTACCCTTGGCATAGGTAGGCACTGGGTATTGGTTATGACACTGGAAGGGAAGCACTGACAGGGTAGCAGAGGGTAGCAGGGGACAGCGGTGGGCAGTGGTGGGCACCAGCAGGTACCAGGCATCCCTACTAGGCACTAGGCACCCCAAGGCAGTAGGCATCCCTACTGGGCACTGAGCATCCCTATCAGGCACTGAGCATCCCTACTGGGCACCACTGGCCACCATCAGGCAGTGGGCATTAGTCAGTCAGTCAGTCAGTCAGTCACTCTTCAATTATATGTCAGTGACTCTTTGACTCAAAGAGTCACTGACACAAGGACTCACTGACTCTTCAAAAACCCAGACAAAAACACCAATCCTAGAAACGTGAAAGTTGGAGGGGGTGTTCATTCTGTGATGTAGGCACTCACTAAGAACCAGTTTTTGGAAATTCAAACCAGAAGGGAGTGAAAAAGTGTGCAACATGTTTTTGCCCCTATACTTTACAGTGAATAATCACTGGCTGATCAATGCCTGCCCCAACCATAAGCCCACTAGGTGCTCAGCCATCCCTGGAGCCGAAAAATACTCTGGAAATTTTACTCCAACAACAGGTTCATTCTCTTAATAGACGTAAAAATTTGTATTTATCTACTTCTTCCAGAAAAAATGTATTTTAATGTCAATCATATATCTTATACCTACTTTAAACCATAATTAGAGAAAAGGTAACACACTATGTGAATGGAGTAGAATTGTAGAGTTTTTGTCATTTATATTTTGTGAATATGCAAAAGTTCATCATTTCAATGAGAAATACAAAAAATTTCTCTACGTTTAGTGCTGCATATCAGCACCATATCTTTCAAGTAATTAAATACACACAATGCATGCAAGTAATTACATACACAAATGCATGCAAGTAATTACATACACACAATATATGTGACCATGCTGCATATGGTGAGTACCATATCTTTCAAGTAATTACATACACACAATTACATACACACAAATACTTGAAATATGAGAGAGGATAAACGCATAAGAGCAAAACAGCCACCCCATGAACTCATAGCAAAAGCCTAAAATATGGAATGTGTTTAAAGTGTTTGTTTAAGGAAAACAATACCACAGTGTCATCTTCAAAGAAGATTAGTTTCACTATTTAGAAGAAACAGACATATTAGCAATGTAAAATACTTAGCTGTGGCCCTCTAACCCCTTGTGATTTTTTTGGAGTTTTTTTTTTTAACTCACAGATGAGATATTCAACATCAGCATTAAATCTTCTGATTGATTTGGCCAGCTGGATCATTTCTGCAGCAAGGGAATTGGAGGCAAAAAACCACCTTGCAGCCCAATTCTAAATTACGTTTTGGTACTGATGCAGCCTTGCCAACAAGGCAAGAACATCTTGCTGGGGAAGGGGGTGTGTGGGACAGCCAAGGAGACCACCTCAGTGTAAGGGAACATTTGGCTGAATTGCAGCTGCATCAACTCTGGAAAGCTGGTTAGGGGTGGTATGTTTATCTATCTAACATCACAGTCATGCTTACCATACATCACTATTTTTACTAGAAGGCAACCTTTAGCTCTTGAGGGCAACTTCCACATTTCATGTAACAATATAGCTGGAATATTTATTATACTGCTTCTCTTAAGTATTGGGAGCTATGTGGCCTGCCTATTCATCATTGCTTACACAAATAGGGATGTAGACCAGTGGTCTTCCAAGTGGGAGTCTCCAAGGTGCAGGGTCCACCATCTTGCTTCACAAGTGATCCTCCAAGGTCAAGATATATGTGATACCTTGGGGGAGCACTATTGCAGAACGATTACAGCATGCTGGCTGGCCTGTGGGGGTAGAGCCTGAGCCCCTGATGCTCCAAGAATGGGGCTGCAGGGCCAGGAGAGCTGTGCGCAGCCGTGGCACGCATTCCTAGGCCAGGGTGGCATTCATTCCTCTTCCACCACTATGCTCGCAGAGCCCTAGGAGAAGCCAGCAGGAGGAGGCAATGGAGTCAGAGGAATACTGCCTGACTGGCTGCCTACAGTGCTTGGCTGCACCTGCGGCATGTGTGCAGGGCCGGATCTAGGTTTGATGATGCCCTAAGCAATTGAAGGTAATGAGTCCCTATATATGAGCAAACCAGTGATATTTAGGGAGCAGGCAGGCGGGGCCCATTACTTACATCATAGGAGCCTACACAACACAAAACACTGTTACTGTATGTACATCGTATTTTTCCCTTTAAATTTTTTTGGGGGCCCCCAGAGAGTGGGGTCCTAAACTATAGCTTGTTTAGCATATATGTAAATCCGGCACTGAGTGTGCGCCAGGGCTTTGCACATTCCTCTGTCTCCACTGCCCTCCCTGCCAGCTTCCCCCTAGGGCTGCATGAGTAGAGTGGTGGAAGAGACAAACACCACCCTCCAGTCCACCTGTCCCCTTTTCCATGTAAGCGGGCAGCATATAGCCTTATTATAGTTAATTAATTCTATGTAATGAATTCTATGTAATAGTGTTAAATTTCATAAGTAATATTGTGTTTGATAACCCACGTGAAGGCAATATACCAGTATATGAGTGTGTTCAGCTTTTATTTTGTCATGTCCTACATTTTGCTTGAATGTCCTACATTTTAGGGGGCCTTGTTTGTTTTTTTGATTATGGCATATGGTCACCCTGTAGAACCCAGACTCAGCTGTACATGTTTTAATATTCTAAACAAAAAGAAATGCTGTAATATTCTTATTTTAAATTCTGGGACTGGCTCTGAAAATCCCAGGCAGGGTCAGAAGGTCACACAATTGCTTACATGGCAGGGAAAACCAGGGCCAAGTAATGGACATGGTATAGTTTCTTTCCCAAAGTCAGTTGCAATCATAATCTCCAGTTAGGCCAGCTTAAACCCTGATATACATCCTGTGCTGACTTAGACCACACTTCTGCACCACTCCTCAGAGAGGGTTAGGCCAGTGCACAGACATGCGCTTGCCACTCTACATTCTGAGGGGAACAGGAAGACCAATGAGTTTTCTGGCCAAGGTTGGGATTGCACCCATAGGCTGAACTCCTAAAGATACTTTGGGAGTAAGACCCATTAAACACAATGGGGCTTACTTTTGAGTAAACATGGTTAGGACTGTGCTCATATTCATTTAAATTTACTTTTAAGGCATTCATGGGATGGTAGAAATAAATAACCAAGACTTTGGCTGCAATCGTAACCACACTTTAGTGGGAGTAAGTACTATTGACTATAATGGGACTCACTTTTGAGTAGATATGCTTAGGATTGCACTGTTTAAGTACAAAACAAGCTATCAATGTGATACTTTAACCTGGCAAAGAAAACAAAGCAAAATATTTCAGCTACTCACAGTGAGGTTCTAAAAACAGAGAAACAACATCCTAAATTTCTATTATCCCCTGCAATGTTTGAATTTAACTGACACGTCTTGTTTAAATGCTGACTATTCTGAACTTTTACAAGACATTTAGATAATTAATGCTACAATTCTAAACACACTTTCCTGGGAGTTAGACCCACTGAACACAATGGGGTAGACATGCTTAGGGTTGTGCTCTAATGCTACAATGCTGGGTTTCTGAAAACAAGAAACCCTTCAGTTTTTGGAGCGTAATTTTCGCCCTACACAGAACTTACTCATGAGTAAACAAGTACATGACTGCCCTGGTAGGTATGTTCTGAAATCTTTGCTTCTCTGCAAACTGGTCTGCTGTCCTATATGTGTGTGCGCACAGGCGCAAATGCAATATGAACCAGATCCACCCTGGGTGGTACTGAGACACTACATGCTCATCAAGCACCATATGAGATGCTGTTTTATTTGATGCCAAAAAAGAAAGGGTTGGGAGGGGTCGGGGGTACTTTACATTAATTTCTTCCCTTTTTCTGCCTCTCAGCTATGATAGTTGCTTTTTCTTACTCCCATCATCTCAAAGTTGTTCCTAGCAAAGGACATCTCCATAATTTTCTAACTAGGCATTCCGAGTTTCCAGAAAAATATTGCTAGATTCATTTTTCAAAACTTGGGCTACAATCTGTTTTCTTGTATTCCAGTTAAGAGGTGCATCAAATGCGTTAACCATGGTCATTACAGATCTTATGAAATGCTCTCTTAGTTTAAAAAAGTGAACTATAAGCAAACTACATACAGAATTGAAAACAGAAAAGATATATTATTGTCCAAGATCTAAAACTGGCCTATCAGGTAAAAAAAAGCCAGTGGCATACTGAGAAGGATGCAAAGCACTACATTTCACAGGGAGACTCACTGCAGTGTGCAAGGATCCCTTCCCCTTCAGAGCCATTCTGGGCAGGGGAATCAAAATGGAGGCATTCCCAGTGGGAACAAAATAAAGGTGAATGCCTCCATTTTGCTTCACCCTCCTGGAATGGCTCTGAAAGGGAAAGGATGGGCTGCTTGCATGTTGTGATGTGCTCCTGCAAAGGTTGGTGCTTTCCACCTCCATTGAGCTACATCACTGAAACAAGAAGAGCTTTTCATCCAAATTAATAACTTTATTTTATTTTTTCTTCTAAAATTAAATTTTATTGATTTAATAAAGTTACAAAGAAGAATGCTTCTAATGGTGTGCTTCAGTAAAAACACTACTAAAGGTTTATTTTCTTCAACAAAATTTCACTTTATGCCTCTACACTTCATAAATTCTTCTTCAAAGGGGATGAAAACTAGAAGCCTCTACAGATGAAAAGATCTTTATGTGGCCTTAAAGCCTACCAAAAGAAAGAATCATACTGTGGAAATAAGGCTAATATTAAGTATATGCCCTCAATATGTAAAATGAAGATTGTACAGTGGCACCTCACGTAACAAATTTAATTCGTTCCGGAGGCATGTTTGTTACGTGAAACTTTCTTTACCTTGAAGTGGATTTTCCCATAGGAAATAATGGAAACACAGACAATTGGTTCCACAACCCCAAAAATACTCGTAGAAAAATATTAACTGGATGTAAAAATGATGACAAAACACTGGAACTGAATTCAAAACATGCATTCAGTGTGCATGATCCTATGAAGTCTACTTAGGTTGCAATCCTAAAGACACTTTCCTGGGAGTAAGACCCATTTAACACAATGGGGCTTATTTCTGGGTAGACACGGTTAGGAGGCTGCAATCAAAGACACTTTCATCTGCTATCCAAGACACTTTCCAAGTGTCTCCCCACTTCCTCCTTCCCTTCATCCTGAGCCTCTCCTCTCCCCTCCTCCCTTCTGGCTAGCCTTGAGCTGCTTCCCTCTTCTCCAGTGCTGTTCTCTCCCTCTGCCCAGCAGACCCCCGGCCACAGGAGGAACAGCACGGAAGTGTTGCTTTTGCTATGGGCAGGCGTGCTTTTTAAAAGGGCTGCCGGCCAGCGCATCTGTCCCAATTGCCAATGAGTGTGTTTGTTACGTGAAGCACAGTTTGTTATGTGAAGCAGAATCCTAGAGAAATTTTTGTTTGTTATGTGAAACATACTTTGTGAGGCATTTGTTACGTGAGGTGCCACTGTATATGATTGTTTTCAAGGAAGACTTGAGAATTTTGGAATTATAGTATGAACAGAATATTCTAGAACGTAGAGAACTTGTTCAACAACTAAGCAAAACTCATACTATGTTTCAGCAACATCACAAGTTGCTGACATTTTCAAAATGCCAGTTATGAAGCTTCCAACATGCATTCGAAAAGGCTATGGTCATGGGTGCTATATTGAACACTAGTATAGAAGCTCAATCTCATTCCCCACACACTGTAGCATGAAGCAGCATCATAGAGACATTGGAGTGGTAGGGAAAAATATTTTCCATGTGCCTCCAGTCAGCATATAGATCTCCTTTGCCCTATACCAACTCTACAGGCTTAAGTCCTAGGAAAAAGATGGATATGTTCCTGGCACATGGTGGTGCCACTGGAATACACCCCATTCCTTCCCAGTACATTTCCTCTCCTCCACCACCTGAACTACTCCAAAACGCCTTCTCCCTGTCATGACACATCCCCATCACTAACTTACTGAAGCTGATACAGCTTGGACTCCAGTAGTGGTTTGATCTATACACTATTGCAGAGCCTTTTATAACAGAAGGATGCTTCTCCTGCTGTCATAATCAAGGTTCAAGACTGGACTCAAAATTCACCTATGCTTAAAGCAGGCCTCTGTCATTCTTGAAAGACTATGGTATCATGCTGCATGCGAAGCACGAAAGCCTGGGTTAGATTGTTATGGAGGATAGGCTGTTACCCAAGCAGCAAATCACCCCTCTTCCCTCTCCACGCCACTCAATTAGTCCAATGGAAAGGCAGAGCCAATACGATTGGATCCAGCTGGTGTCGCAGAGCTTGGCTAAGGACAGGAGCTCACCCTGTCTTGTGGGGCCAACCCGGGTCTCGAACCCTGGCCTGCTGGTTAACAGGCACAATGTCTTAACCACCCACAGCCACCTATGCTTATCTCTGCCTAAAATGCCATCTACTGTCTCACAATCTCTCCTTAAAAACTTACTAAGAAACAGAAAGTAAACTTTTATTCTACACTAATTTTGGCCTAGTTTTCTTTCATCTCTTCATCATTCACACTAGGTTTTTCTTTTTTTAAAAGAAGAGGCTATGCTTTAATGAAAGCAACATGTGAATTTAATGAGCCGACTGGTCTAAACATCCATGTTTAGCCACTCAGTATTATATAAGTTTGCAGAAATTTACACTGCTGCTCAGCTATAGCTCAAGAGGAGAGGAAGCTGTGTTGGCAAAGCAGTGCTGCTTCATTCCGACCACAAACAAAGCTGAAAATGTAAAGGAATTCAATTTGGCTGGACTAGTAGGAGACACAGAAGATTAAGTTCTACCTACAAGTATAGAGATTTACGGATGGATGGATTCATTTACATACAAGGTTTAGTAGTATTAGTGATGGAGTATTTAAGCAGCAGATTACTGAACTTCCATCTTTTAGTGTCTGATAGTACAATCCCAACCCTGGTTAGGTTGACATAAGTCCTGTGACAGCTTAAAGTGTTGCAAAGTGCCATGAGGCACTGCCACTCCAGGGTGGGGATAAGCCAGTGCAGAGACATTCCCTGCCTCTTCTCATTGCCACAGGAACAGGGCTATGGGTGAGTTGTGAGTGCATTCTGATTTTCTTCCCACCAAGAGAGTGGCCTATATATCACATGAACACTTCCATGTCTGCATCATTTGCAATGCTTCCCTGTCATTCTTCCATACCATGTCAAAGGAGAGGGTTGCCAATTCCAGTCCCCTCTAAGAATGGACGGTGTCTGATTTTAACTTCACAGGAAGCATGAAATGCAGCATCTCATGTGATGGGTGCAGCATAGCTTAGTAAACCAGAAAAAGAGTTCTCAATAATTCTCCATGATATCCATAATGGTTGGCTGCGATTATGGAGGCCTCAACAATCTCATCTTGACAAAGAAGGTTTTCGCAGGATGAGGATATAGTTCTCGTTTGGAGAAATGGAAGCTATGAGGAATTCAGAGAGTTGTGACTTATCTGCTGTGTCTGAATGAGAGTGAGACTAATACAATGACAGCAAATTGATCAAAACAGCCAAAAAAGAATGTGACACAGAGAGGACAAAGCAGAGTCACAGAAGCTAGAGGAATAAAGAGCCCCCATCCACTCCCACAACCTAAAAAAAACACAGCTTCATCACTTAAGATTTCACAGAATTTGGGAGCTTGGCAGGAGATAACTAAAGTAGCAAATGGGGGAGGCTGAGAAGTGAAAACTCAACCTAAATTAGAGTTGCCAATTCTTTTCCACAAAACCAGCCAGGACCCCTTGTCAAACTTGCCAGGATGTGAACATGATGTCATCAACCTGGCAGTGATGTCATAACTGGAAGCGACATGACATAAAATGTGATGTCGCTGTCACATCCTGGTGTGTTTGACAGTGTCAGAGCCACCTCCATGTCTGCTCTGAAGTTAATGCCATTGTATTCAGTGAGACTTACTCTCAGGAAAGCGAGGCTGCAATCCTATCCATGGTTTCCTGGGAGTAAGCTCTGTTGACTATAATGAGTCTGATTTCTGAGTAGACCTGCTCTGAGTAGATGGGCTTTGAGATCTCTCTCTCTCTCTCTCTCTCTCTCTCTCTCTCTTTCTCACACACACACACACACACACACACACTTCCTCCCCCTCTGTTTCTCTCTTTCGCATACATATTCTTTTCCCACTGTCTTTCTCTTTCACACATAAACACCTCTCATTCTGTCTCTCACACACAGATCTCACACGCACAAACCTCCCACACGCCTGTCACTCTCTCACACACACATCACATACATATACCCTACTAGTTTCACACGTTTCACAGTCTCACACACATATCTGTCACACACACCCCAGTCACACACCTTTCACACTTACACACCTTTCACTCTCACACACAGATCTCACAGCCTCACACACACACACACCTTCCACTCTCACCCACACAGATCTCACACAGACACTCCCCCACAACTCTCATTCACTCTCTCTCTCACACACAGTCCCTGGGGTACCCTGTGGGTAGAGGAGCCTGAGGGAAGATGAAGGGGTGATCTTTGGGGAGGGGTAGAAGAGCCTGGGAGGAGAGGAGGGGTGATCTGGGGGAAATGGATCTGGGGAAAATGG
The DNA here is from genome assembly GCA_030015325.1 of Cryptoblepharus egeriae. NCBI lineage: Eukaryota > Metazoa > Chordata > Lepidosauria > Squamata > Scincidae > Cryptoblepharus > Cryptoblepharus egeriae. The sequence goes on along the minus strand of JAREYC010000002.1, from coordinate 66,391,306 downwards.
AGGATCTGGAGGAAATGGATCTGGGGGAAATGGAATGGGTGATCTTTGGAAGGGGGTTAGAGGAGCCTGAGGACAGAGGAAGAAGCTATCATTGGGGGTGGGGGAGAGAGAGGTGGAGGAGGTTGTATTCCAGGGCTGTGTGCTCCGCAGCAGAGCCTAGAGGCCTAAGGGGAAGCACCCTGAAGCCTCCAAAGGTTGCCTGCACAGGCAGCCCTAGTGGGGAGCCCTACTGGATTGTGCTATCAGTTTCTTAATGGCTGCTTGTAATCTTGGCTTCATTCTACCCCTAGTTTTGAATAGTTGCAATATTTCTTTGTATACCATTTGCATGAAAGCAATGGAAGCAAAGGAGGGAAGTTTGTACACTACAAGATGAGACAATCAACCCTCAGTAAAAAAAACTAATCCAAAAACACAGACTAGGATAGTTTGGCCATATCTGCAGAAGGAACACCAACCAGCTGCCACCTAAGCTCTTCTGGTAGAGTGACCTGTCCACTGGAGAGTTCAAAAAGCAGCACCAAAGAAGTCATGGCTCAAACTGGTTGAGCAAGTCTTAAAGAACCAGCAACTGACAACTGACAAGGCCAAGAACATCACCATCAATTGCCAAGAGTGAAAGTGCATAGTGAATCCTGCTGCACCTATATCAGTGTGTGGTTGAGAGGATGCCCCCCAATGGTTAACTAAGGACTAAAGAAGAAAGAAGGTTCTTTAAAGGCAGCTGCTGGGTCACTTGAGGAATAAGATACTGAACTAGACAAGTCTTTGGTGAAACTAATCTGCTAATCCTCTTGATTCTCATTCAGCAGATACCTACAACATTCTAACTACAGTTTTGACTTAAATGATGGGAGTTGCCAAATTGTGAGATGCATGATTATAAAGTAGCGAGCAGGGGTGTCCAAACCCTTGCCTTGGGGCCAGATGTAGTCCTCAGCAGCCTCAATGTGGCCCTTGATCTGGCCTCTGGGCAAGCCTTGTAATGTCTTTAATACACTCTTATATAGAAATTTATTCAAATTTGAAACGTAAACACTTTTCTGGCCACTAATAGTGTCAGTCAGATGATGTGGCCCTTCTGCCAAAAAATTTGGACAGCCCTGTTATAGAGCAACATGTCTGCAGAAACAGACACACACTGCTATGAAAAGTAGCAGCAAATAAAGGCGATATCAAATGAATAATTATAATATCTCTGAATTCAGCATTCCATAAGGTCTTAGAAGAGCACAGAGCTATTTTAGGTATTTTTTTCTCCTTTATAGCCTTTACAAATGTCAATTTCCACACATACATCTACATATTGAGGGACCTTGAGAAGAATGCATCACCTCAAATATGATATCAGCCCTCCCCTATGGACCACATCCAGATGTTAAAGCCACAAGACCACTTCCTTTCCCCCATATGTTTTGCTGCTGCTCTTCAACTTCAGCTGCTGCTCTTCAGGAACTCTGTGGTTCCTGGGGCCACAGAGTAAGCTCAACCTGCATCGGTGTATGTTTGGGGCGAGTGTGTGTGCATTTGTTTTGTATTCTTAATGCAGCTGCAAATGTATGTGCGTACGCCTATCTAGGAAATTCTCAAGTATGTAGAAACCACAACGTTTTTCTGGGTTAGTTCCATTTTCTTTGCAAGTTGAAAGGTACATAACTACCTCCCTATAGTATATACTGTATAAAAAAAGTTTCTACAGTAAAGTTCCATTATATTCAACTTTTGAGAAAACTTGTTATACTTAAAAATATTACTTACATATAGGCAAGTATTAAACTTGAGGAATTCTACTTTGTGATATTTCAACAACTACAAAAGTCAAAGTCATAAACTTTATAATCTGGATCATAACACTTAGTTCTTCTGCAAAAGATAATACCCTATTTCTGCAAGTTACAACTGCTTGTTACAATGTTTCAGAATTAAAAGGACAATAGTTTGAGAATGGGGCACTAAGTTCCTTTGGCACAAGAACGTATTATGGAAATGGAACCAGTTCGTTAAACAGAACCAGACATGTCTGTTTCAGATGCCGGCTCTGCCTTCAGATTTTGTGGAAACAACTGACAATTAGAAAGGGAAGAATCTCATGCTAACATAAGCTCTTGAAGTCCTCTACTAAAACACAGCTTAATGTCTTCAGTCTTCCTTCTTATGTAACTGCAACTGAGAACATGTGATGATGCACAGTGGAGGAGTGGCAGGTTAAAAGGATGGATCAGCATCAGTATGGACATGTACATATACTCACGTATATAGAGAAATGCCACATACATTTGGATGCACACATAGAAGCACATATACATAATGCATTACACGTACAGATGGATGATGCTGATTTGCCCTTCCTCAACACCAGGCATGTCCAAACCCCATTCCGGGTTCATATGCAGCCCGAAGGAAGCCTCAGTGTGGCCTATGGCAAGACCCTTCCAACTGGCTCTCCGGCAAGCCTTGTAATCCTCCAGATATGTCTCTAATATTATACACTCTTATGTGTAACTTTATAAATTTATGTAAGTTTATTCAAATTTGAAATGTAAATCATTTTTTTCTGGTCCCCAGCACAGTGTTAGAGAGATGATGTGGCCCGCCTGCCAAAAAGTTTGGAAAACCCTGCTCAACATCAGTGGTTCACATTCTTTAAATCCCTAAGTTAGTGTAGAAATCAGAGCTGCTTTGGAATGTTTGTTTGTGAACATTCCAAGCCTCGTGAGGGCTCTGTGGGGCTCCATGCACCTCCGTGGGGCTCCTGCAGGCAGCTCTCCCTAGTAAAAGTTACATGAAAGCATCCCCTTCCTTCCCCCTTAGCGATCCTATCCTGGGGATTGTGATACTGTCTCCTTTTTCTCCATCCCTTAAAGGGACATGGGCAGTTTTACAAGGACTAGAGTGTTGTGACTTCCCAATTTGGGTACCACTGCTCTATACACATACAACACATGGGTGGCTGGTAGATATGATAGCTGGAAATGTTTCTGGTAAGCTGTGTGAATCCATAACATGAAGCCAAACTCTGCTCAGATGACAGCATTGCTGAATATTGGTCATTGAACAGAGGTCTGCCACTAGATTGCTAAGCAGGAATGGACAGTGTTGAATTTTGGGTGGGACACTGTAAAGCTTATTAAAAAGCTGTCATGAAGCAACAGAGCCAGATGGAGTTGCTTTTTACAGCTTGACCAACCTGAAACTGCTCCAGCTGGAAGCTTGGAAGGCATTCCCTGATGCCCACGCCATGAAGGATTCCATCCAGAAGAGTCCTATGAGTCACTGGTAGAACAATTACCACCCTCACAGGGTTGTTTTGAGGACAAAAGGATAAAGCTAGGTAAGCTGCCTTGGGCATCTCCTTTGGCAAGGAAAAGCTAGAGTATAAATCCCTTAAACAAAATAATTACATAAAAATAAACAGCATGAAAAAAATTAAAAGCAAAATATGAAGACTAAGGAAGAAAATGTCTAAAGTTGCAAGCCATCATGACTCTATGGAACACATGGGGCATGAAATCTCTGATTGGTCATGGAACACTGGGTAGCTCTGACTGCTGGGGCAGCCTAAAGAGCAAATTAATATCCAATTCCCCATGTGTATAGCATAATAAAAACAACAAAGCGCTGCTAAAATGCTGTATGGCTGATTAATAAGGAAATGCTTGCAAAATTCCATACATTATTTCTCCCTAGTATTCTAGTACCTTCTAGCTTGCTAAAAACATTTGCCAGAGAGCACTCACAGTTTTAAAGTCAGGAGACAGTAAATGGAGTTGGAACCTGATTAAAAGCTTACCTCATTGTACTGAATTGTTCCACTGATGACACTTAACAGAAGGACAAAATATCTATCCATGGGCCATTAAGGCTGGAAGCATTAATAATAAAAAAAGTTTGAAAGCCTTAAGGCAAAACATTTACAGCATTATAGGTCAAACTGACATTTCAAGTTACCTTCCAAATGCAAAGCATTTAGTAAATGTCTATTTTTAAAATGTATTTTTAATTGAACTAAATCCAAAATTCTTAGAAATCTGAGATGGATACTGAAACAACAGTGCAACATACAACTATGGAGTTTGCTGCTGGACAGCAAACCAGCAGCTTGGTTTTAAATTTATCAGACATGCTGGAACTGCCCGTTTTGTAGAATCTCCCTCTAGATTTGCAAACAGTGCTGAACACTTTCTCAGAAATCCTATCTCATCATCCCACACAAACTGCTGCCCTTGAATGGACATGATTGCAAAGCAGAATAAATTTAACGTTGTACCTTAGCAAAAGTGTAAGATTAAATGTTAGGCCTTTTCTAGTTTGGGTGGCTTGTTTATTGTAACGGATTTAAAAACAAATGTCAGTTCTTTCTTTTGCAGATTGGACAAAGGACATGGGATGAGATCGCTGGAAGAACTTGGCCTGCAGTTTTACCCAGGAGGGACCATAGTTCAAAGGGAGATCATAAGATTTGCTTGTAGAGAGTCCAAGATACAGTTCCTGACATATCCTTGTAGGACTAGGAAAGACCTGAAGAAAACCTGTTTAATTACTGGCTGCCAATGTACTGAGCTAGATGTAGCTCTATGGGAACTGTTGATATAGTTGCATACAAAATATGCCAGGTAAAAGATAACCTCACAACCAATATAATATACTGTATATAAAATTGAAGAGGCACTGACTTACTCATCAATGCCAGCCAAAATAGCTGGATCTAGAAGCATGAAATTTGGGGAGTTTATTTATTCCATGATGTTGGGACCCACTAAGAACCAGTTTTTAGAAATTCAAACCCAAACGGTGTGTAAAGGGGTGCAACATGTTTTTGTCCTTATACTTAATATTGAAGACTGGTAGATTCACTGACTCTTCAACACCCAAACTAGTGGGCACATGCAGGAGCTGGCCAGTGGTGGGATTCAAATAAATTAACAACAGGTTCTATGTCCCTATAACAACAGGTTCTATGTCCCATTAGTAACTGGTTCTATTACTGGCTGCCAGTTTACTGAGCTAGATGTACCTCTATGGCAGTGGTTCTCAATCTTCCTAACGCCGTGACCCCTTTATAAGTTCCTCATGTTGTGGGGACCCCCAACCATAAAATTATTTTTGTTGCTAAACTGCAATTTTGCTACTGTTATGGATCGTAACATAAATATCCGATATGCAGGATGTATTTTCATTGTTACAAATGAAATGTGTGTTCTATGCACACATTGAACACAATGGGATTTATTTCAGAGTAGGCATGCATAGGATTGGGCCCTGAGGCTGCAATCCTATCCACATTTGCATGGGAGTAAAGGCCCCTCTGACTATAATAGGATTTATTTCAGAGTAGGCATGCATAGGATTGGGACCTGAGGCTGTCAGTCAGCCCCAGTGCGCGTGCAGCTACAGCCAGAGGTCTGGCAAGCCTGATCTCGCCCCCTACACCAGGGGTCTTTAGGCGACCCCCAGGAAAGCTCTAGGCGACCCCCAAAGGGGTCCCAACCCCCAGTTTGAGAAATGCTGCTCTATGGGAACTGTTGATACAGTTAGCCCATGAGCAAAGAGTTCAATAGAACCTGTGAGAACTCCCTGAAGCTCACCACTGGAGCTGGCCCTCTAGGCTCCAGGACTGGAGCACACAGCCTTGCTGCAGTCTGGACCACAGTGGTTGGCTTCTGCTCTGCCACCCTCCACTACTCTGAGGTCCTGCAGCTGTCACTAGGCATGAGGGGGACAAGGAGTAGAAGGTATCCACCAGCTTAAGGCTGCAGCAGAGCTGTGTGCTGTGTGTCCTGCTGTGGGTCCTGCATTAAAGTCCTGCTGGCTGGCTTGTACTCCGTATGCTCCCCTCATTCCAAGTGGCAGCTGCAGGACCTGGGAGATTCCCAGGAGAGTGCTACAGGCTCTTCCCTGCCCGTGCCTTCCTTCCTTCCAGTGAGGGCTGCCTCTGCCACAGTTTGCAGGGAGGTGTAGCCCCACATGCCGGTGAAGATAGTTCTGCATGCCAAGCTTGACATCTGTGCCTAAGTTAGAGATTTGGATTAAGACCTGAAAGATCCAAGTTCTAATTCCCCCTTAGCTATAAAGCTACCTGGGGGACCTTGGGCTAAGTGCTCTCAGCCTTGCCAACTCAGAGGATTGTTTTGAGGACAGCAGGAGAAGAATTAAAGCTCTGTAAGTTGTTTGGGGCATTTGTGTTGGAAAAAGAGGAATAGAAATCTCTTAAAAGAAAATAAATATATAGTCCCATTGGCTTGAACCAGTGAACTACACACAGTCCCAGAACCAGCCATACTCTGGGATAAACAAAAGAACTGTAATTCAAAACCACTTTAATTAAACATTAGAAGCCTGTGATATGCTTTAATATACACATACCCAATCCATAATGTAGATTTCTTGGGGTTTCACAGAGTTACTGTCCTTATGTCAATGAAACACTGATATTGGCACCAGGCTTGATAGTTTCAAAGTATAACTAGAAAATATGCCAGGGTTGGAGGTGCCAAGTCTAAAAATAATTTTTCATGATTTATTGCTTTGCAAAAGGAATTGCTAAAAAGATCCTTCCCACCCTACCCCAGTAACCAAGCATCCAAGCATGTATAGAAAGTTTAAGTGCATATATTAAAATAATTTAGGATGTGATAACATTTAGTATCAATATGAACATATGGTTAAAATGTATTATCTGTCATTTGTGACTTTAAATATGGGTTGCATTTTTATTCTCACTAGAAGTATAATGAAACACATCTTGGTGTCCAATTTAGGCTGCATAAGCTGTATAAAATTAAATATCAGGGTGAACAATCCAGTCTACGTCTAACAAGTTATGCCAACATCTGAAGCAAATTGAACAGTTGGTCATCCCAGTCCAGCGGTGAGGATTTGTTTCCGTTTTAAAATTTTTAAGTTCTGCAATGGAGAATTGCCCACAAAAATTATTAAGGTTCATATTATGTGCACAGTACCAAATGCTGTGGTGTTTGGAACTGATGTCAGACATCATATTCTGGCAGTGATGGTTGTTTCCTTCTTGTTTTCTGTTATTCATTAAAGATGCTGGGAACATGATTTAAACTGTTGATTTCTGTCGCACAGCATGCACTAGTTTAAATACTTATCAGGAGGGGCATTGGGAGGAAATCCAAAGGAGAATTCAAGAAACAACGAAAACTATACATGAGAGCATAAAGGAAGTTCAGGAAAAAAACAAAACATGCAATGTGTGAACATAGTAGAAACTTAGTGGGAGGGGAGGCAAAGAAATTCTCATTCAATATCAATCAGTTTTCTCACAGAAACCCTGGGGCTGCAATCATATCCACACTTACTTGAGAGTAAACCCCACCGACCAAAAGAAGACTTGTTCCTGAGTAGATGGGCTCTGGTACAACCAAGGAGCACAGGAAGAGATATAAAACCAGTCCCAGTTCTTGATGCTGCCATAATGAGCACACTATTGATATCATGTCCTTGGGGAACATATTTTTAGAATAGAGAAATGAGGCTCAGAATCACCATTTTGGCTATTTGGAATGCCTTAGTTACCAAACGGGATCAACCTCTCTATCCATCCATGTTTTCTTATTGTTTCTAAGTCTAGGCTGCTGAATTGAATTTTTGGGGCTATACATAGAAACTGCTTCTTTGCCCATTCATGTTTTGAAGGAGTTTCATGCCTCCTAGTACAATTTGTTTTTGGTGTGGCTGCATCAGTAACGGGGAGAGGGAATAGGATTGTACTGTAAATCATATATAAGGAAACCAATATTAGCCAGCACATTCACAATGCAAACAATCTACACAGCATTTTCTAGTTGTACAGTTAATTCTTTGCCAGAAAATGCATTCTTAAAGAGTCATGTATTCACTTGGTATTGCAAGGCTAACAACAAAGAAGCCAGGAAGACCTACTCCATACTTTAGGCATCACACATTGGAGCAGGTCCAACCTTACGTCTCTATTCACCTAAAGAATGGGATATGATCCTGCCAGCATTCTGGAAGCACTTTTGATGAGAGATGAGGAAAAAAAGGTTGAAAAATCTTTGGACCTTTCCAGATATTTTACTTTTAATGGAAAACTACTGAAGAACAGCTGAGTTTTCCAAACTGTGCTGTATTTTGTATTGAAGTGTAATGGCATAAGTTCTTACAGTATGAAATTAATTCTTGATAACACAATCCTACGCATTTCTACTTAGACACAAGTTCCACCATGTCCAATGAACTGACTCTTAGGAAAGTGTGTGTAGGATTGCTGTCTGAAATGCTCTAAAGAGCCCACCAATGTGAGGAGTGCATTATTTTTGCTTTCAGCGCAACTAATAATTAACCGCAACAAAAGCATAGAAACAGTAGATTTGCTCACCCCTGGGCTATGTGGACGTGGCACTAACCCCAGACCCTATGCATGGAACACTTTTCTGAACATTTCTATCAGGGGACATGCCCAGAAAAAGTGGCTCAGTACAGAAATGAATACAGTAGACCCCCTTGGGATGTCATGACCTTGGGTCAGGGAGATCATGAGAGGGTGGGATCTGTCATCTTGGAATCTGGCACAGCAATTTCCTGGGAATAAGTCTTATTGAACACAATGGGACTTACTTCCAAGTAGACATGGAGGAGCTCTGGCATCACAGCACATCCTGTTAAGTTTTTCAGGGGGCCCCAGACAGATTTTTAAGTTTGAAAGGCAGTCTTGGACTGAAATGGCCATGTGCCACTAGAGAAGACTCCTCTGATGGTTTTATGTATCCCTAATCTCTTTGTTGCTGCTTAAGATTTATTTTGGGGGAGGAACTTTTAGGAATTCTGTTTTTTTGTTTTACATATTCACTTAACAAAGTGATGCTGGGAATTCGAACATTTACTTAAGATGAGCCTCTAAGCCTTAAGTCAAAGGTTTATAGAACAGTAGTGTGCCAAGTTGCTCTTTATGGAACAGAGTGTTAGTCAGTGACAAGAAAACATGTGCAAGCACTTCATGTGAAGGAAATGCAAATGCTGTTATGGTGTCTTGGAGTAACACGATCTGAACATGTTATGATGATGATTAGGAATCACACCAATCATGTCAAAATTACAGGAAGGAAGGCTAAGATGATACAGACATGTCATATGTAGCAAAGAAGACCCAGTGATAAGAACAGCCATGAATCCTGACCCTGATGGCCAGTGATCCCGTGGAAGGCATAAAAAGCAGTGGATGGATCGGATTAGGAAAGATATGAAATGCATGAATGCTACTTCTGAGGATGCCTTAGATAGATCCAGATGGAGGCAGACAGGACAAAATGCAGACTGCCTCATGGTTAAACAATGCGAAGAGAATGACTTAAGATGAGCCGAAGGGCTCGTATGCATGCATGTATGTATGTTTGCATGCGTGTGTGTGTATGCATGTTTAAGTTATGAAATTTATTGCCAGTCAAAATGTTCAATAAGCTCCCTTGCCCATATGGAATTTAATATACAATTCCTTTAGATTCTGGCCTATTTCTGAGAATTATTGTAGTAAGTTAGCTACTGAAATAAATACAAATTGAATTTGTATTCAATATGCTGAACTTTCTCTCAGAAATTTAATTCCTGTCTTTTTTTGTTTTGAAAATTTTGTGCCAACACATGTTGTGCCTTATAGCACAATCCTATACATGTCTACTCAGCATTAATTTCCACAGTGTTCAGTAGGGCTTACTCCCAGGAGTGAGCATAGGATTTCAGCATAAATTCCGTTGGCTTTAGCTGAAGATGGAAACATTTCTCAGCTGTGAAAAGACAGGTCATTTTTGGATAAACACTGATTAAACTTTGGCCAATCAGATTTTGTTAATGTGGTCATTTTATGTGGTTAATGCAACAAATTTGCTCATCTGGTTTAAAATGAGTAGCAGATTAAAGTATTGTATTAAGTTTCATAGCTACAGATACATATCTGCATAATCTTCCTACAAAAGCAAAGCCAAAGCAAAACCAGATTCTCTCTTTCTACATATTCAATTAGCCTTTTCAATTAGTCTGAGGGAATTAAAACATTATTTCACATTTAAAGGGTAGAGCATTAGAGAAGACCAACACTTTAGAGTGATCCCATGTCAAACATCTGAGTATGTGCAGACAGCAACATTCTCAGCAAGTTTTAAAAGTTCACTAGTGGATATGATGAAGAGTATATATTGCATGTCCCCTCCCGCATATGTGCATTTTAAAATATCTCATAATACTACAATGTTATTGCCATAAGACATCCTTTTAAAGAAAAGAGATGTGTATCTTTGGAATGCAAACCTAGCATATTTCATTGCCTATTAACAATCATGAAGTGGCTAGAAGCTGTTGCTTGCCCAGAGATACAGGTGCTCCTACGGAGCAAATACATATGGTTAGAAAGGAAAGTCAAATCTCTCCTGAACTCTCTGTATCCAGGCAATGCATTCAGTGCGATAGAGGGATGGGCAAGGTGGGCCACTTTAGGGATCTTGGAACATTAAAAATTATATAGTGCCATTAACATTTCTGTGCCACTTTGGGGATGGTAAGGCCAAGGCACAGATATGTACCAGCTTCCCCACACCACCAAAGGAATGGAAAGACCAATGGTTCTATGCACTACAAACTATACAAACTCTAATATGATAAGCCTTGTCAACAAAAGCATGTTCTGGTCTCATTTTGACTAGACACATTAAATTTAGTGAATTTGTATGCAGCAGATTATTATACAGCACAATCTATGAGACATGTGAAATGAAAAGTTTTTTGTGGGAGTAAGAAAAGCACAAGGATGCTAAATCTTTGTTAGGGAAAGGACTCAACAGCTTCCCCCTAACTTTCACCTCTTTCAGAGTCCATGACTTTCCTGTTCTGAAAGAAATAGACTTGAAACCCAAAAGGATCAAAAGAGAAGAATACAAGCATCTGATATGATTCATGGCTGCCTGATTTGTCTTCATTCCATGAGTGACAAAAATAAATTAAAACCAACTGACTATAAACAGCAAGCCAAAAAAAAAATATTCACGATGAACCTGAGAATAAAAAACTTATGATAATATTAGCAGGAAAGCTTGCTTCTTCATGCAAACAGTCCTCACTGTGTAAATGGCCAATTAATTTATGAGAGCCAGATGTTCTTGTATACTGGAGCTGTTTACCTTTCTGTTATACTCTTTTGTGGACTGATAGATGTCACCATGTTACAACAGCAGGGGGGCAGGACAGCTAGTGCCTCACAAGTAAAAAAAATCAGTTCATTTCAAACTTTTAACATTTCAGTTATTGCCCAATACATTTTCCTGTATTTGCCGATTATGAGATCTGAAGAAAAATAAGCACTTACTTCAAGTAAAACAAATAAGTGCTTCTTTGAAACAAGTCCCACTGCTTGAACTGCAATGATAGAATTCGTTTATGTACCTTTACAGTAAATGTGTTTTTAAAAGTTGCTCAGAACTTACTAAGGGCCCCGTCTTAATCCAACTTTCCAATGCTATTGCAGCCATACCAGTGGGGCATTACCACATCATATGGAGGGGAGGCAGTCAAAGGCTTCCTCAAAGTATGGAGACATTTGTTCCCTTAGCTTGGGGCTGCATAGCTGTTGTACCAATGCTGGGAAGTTAGATAGGATTGAGCCCTGGGCAACACTATTAAATCATTAAAGTTAATTTAAAACAAAGGTTTTGAAACCCCTACTCATAGGCCAAATGCAGCCCACAGCAAGCCTCTACCTGGCCCTCAGAATGGAGAGCTTCTGGACCACTCAATAGAACATAACCAGAGCAGTGTTTTCGTTTGCATTAATTCTGAGAGGGCCTCAGAATTAGAGTTCTATCTCTAATGTATTTATTATTTTATATTTAAATTTTATTATTTAAATTTTATTTTTGAAATGTTTTGGGCCCTCAGCGTGCCTGATATTTGATGTGGCCTTTTGGCTGAAATGCTTGGAGACCCTTGATTTAACCCCCCCAAAACACAACTAGTTGTACCTTAATAGTTGTACAAAATACATATACATATACTGTAGTTGTACAAAACAGTGAAAGCTAAAAAGTAGCCTTTTTGGATCACACCAAAGATCCCTCTTGTCCTCAATCCCATTTCCTACAGCATCTTGTTGTTTGTTTGCAGCATCGTATATAGATTAAGAGGTTTAATTATCATGACTAATAATTATGGATAGAGCTATCCTCCATTTAAAGCCATTTAGGCTAGCAGCCAAAATTACAGTTGGACTAGTTAGTAAATTCAGGAAATATATAAAATCTGTTTTTATATATATACACACACACACACACACACACACACACATATATACATACATACAAACACACACACACACACACACACATATATATAGACAAGTCACTAACTCACTGACTCATCAATGAAGCTCTGCCCCAACCCCCGGATCTAGAAGCATTAAATTTGGTGAGTGTGATGTAAATTTGGTGATGTGAGCACCCACCTTGAACTGATTTCCAGAAATTTAACCCCTAAGGGTCTGAAAAGGGGGGCAATGCATTTTTACCCTATACTTAACACTGAAGACTGACTGATCAATATCCAACTGATGCATTGGGAGGGGGGTGCACCGAGGATGATGGTGCGCATGGGGGATGCTATGCATGAGGGTGTTGTACATGGGAGGATATTGCACATGGGAGGTTATTGTGCATGGGAGATTGATAAGCATGGGGGATGATACACAGTGGGGGGAATGGTGCACAGGGGGAGTGGTGCACATGGGGCTGGTGCACATGGGGGATCATACACAGTGGGGGAGGGTTGATGCACATGTGCGGCTAATGGGTGTGGGAGGTTGATGCGCAGTGGCGGAATGGCATATGGGGGAATTTTACTCCCACAATGCGGGTATGCTTTTGTTAGTATATTATATATTCTGAGTGTACATGTGCCTCTCATTTTACAAATGTTTGATTTAGATGGGTTTTTTTTTTGAAAGAGTGCCTATTTAATTATACCAAAATTGAATTCACACGCACAAATCTTTGGCATAAAGTGGTCAAATTTCTTGCACTCTCCCATGTGTTTGGCTGGCAGCACATTTGTGTGTGGTGTGCATTTTGAGTTTCTGTATTTCACACATTTTTCATGTATGAAACTCTGTTTCAGCAATGTGTGGAAAAAGTCCGTTTGCCTTGTAAGGGGAGCCAAAAGCTAAAATGGCATGAAAAGCAATCACAATTGATATGAAATGAGCTGTGATCAACTGCCGGAGTGTGCGCACTGGTTGTTGACCGCAAGACACGTTTATGTGGGAGCAGTATTCATATCATTCATGATGGTGTTAAGAAGATAAAGAAATGTGCTCAATCGGGAACATCTGCAAGTGGAAAGAACACTTCTTATGCTTGAAGTTCTGTAATGGAACACAAGAATAGATGCAGTTAAATGATTGTTTCCATAACCCAGTGGTTCCTAAACTTTAGAGGACCTAGAATCTTCTGCTTGATTTATAAATGCCAAAGGGCATGGCTATAATGGTCATTGGGCAACAGTACTACCTCCCACTCCAGCAGTATCTTGTTTAATTGAGCAAATAGTCTAATATTCCTATCAGTTTTGCAAATCATAAATAACTGGGGGGATCCAAACCAACAGTTTGAGACCAGTGCCTTTATGACACCCAAGACCCCGTTTGAGATTTAAAAATTTAAAAACAATTTTAAAACATTCTTATTCTAAATTTCTTTTTATTTATGTGTTGAGTCATGTGCTGCTTTCAGAAATGCAACCACTGCAGTAACAAAAGGCAGATATACTGCCAGTCCTCTCTTAACAATTCTTTAAAACTCAGTTATGACCTTCCTTAGATGTTAGTTTGTTATAAAAAGGTTAGAAGCCTCCAGATGCTTTAGCCTTCCCTTATCAAGAAGATGCTCCAGTTCCTACACTGAAATAATTAATGGGAACCAAGTCACTGTAAGATTCAGATCTAAACACTATTTGTTTTATATCTTCAGTCCCTAAACAAAAGGTTTTAGAACTATTTACAGGCTAAATAATTACATGTCGTACACAGTACAACAAAATGAAAGAAATGCGTCATCAGCAGGAATAAGCAAAGTCTATTCATGGATCATCCTTGAAAATTCACTGCAGATTTTTAATTCTGATATTTTCAATGTATATTCTTTTACAACAAACACCATTTCCATTGAACTCTGTACATAAAATTGTAGCTAAAAGAAGAAATATTCGTGGATAATTACATGTTTAGACACAATTAGATGTTTAGAAAATTTCATTATTAAATCTAAAGGGTGCAATATATCACATTTGGTAAATACTGAACCAATAGGTGATTTATTAGGGAATATTGCAACAGAATATTTATTCATATACAGTGCTTATTCATACATATATGTATGAATGTACATATATGTATGTATACAGTACATATTCATACTGGTAGATACATTCATTGACAGAGAAGTGCTAAAGAATAGAAAAAAATCTTGTTGCTAGAATGGGAGTCAACAAAGGGACTATAATGTCCAAAATGAGAATAGCTTATATTGTGAAAGATTAGAAAAAATATTTAAATATGAAATATAAATAGACACTCACATATTAACAAAAAAGAAGGCATCACTGAACTCATGTTGTAGCACTTATAAAACCACCAGGATATATTCTGTAATTTAACAAGCAGTATGGTATATTACCTCAAATATTTACTGTTAATCATCCTTATGCCCTTATTACTCAGCCTTAATCAGACATATGGTTTATTTATAATTAAAATCATTCCATGACTCCTTGTGTAAAGAAAAGTGGATTATATCCTGTCTCTACTTTAAAAGATTGTCTGAACAAACAGATTTCAAATATGGAACAGAAACTATTCAAAACTGGCATCTCATGAGGCCCTGTATCTTCATTCATCAATAAATCCAGTGTCAAAGGAATATAAAAAGTTGAAAAGATATTTCAGTTGATACATATATTATTTTCAGTATATATTTGACAAACTACTAGCTACACCGAAGGTGACTATGAGAACAAAGGAATGGTAAGTAGGTCAAGGTATGAATACTCAAGCATCAATAACTAAAGCAGAATGCAGGTGTTATCCATTGATTTGGTATCCACTTATTTGACTCACCAGTGATACTGAGGCCCAACTTTAAATGATTTGTAATAAGGAAAAAAGCATCAAAATTCAATTTCTTACTATTACATTGTTAAATAATAATAATTTCATTCCATTAGATTCCACAGTTCATCCCATCAAGTAGCAGAATACAGTATAGTGTCTATACCAACGGAGGACCAAGAAACCGAAAAGTGGTTCTTTAAAACTATTTTCCCACTGATGTGGTATCCACTGGTTTATATTGACTATTAGAGGTTCTAGGACTACTGGAGGTTCTGTGGATAACAAGGCATGACCGATACAAAGTTCCATGGTCACTCCATTCAGTGCCAATTTTTTGTCCGTCATTATGCAACATGAGTGGTGTTTGGTTGCAAAATGAAGGAAGTAAACACCTGTGATCTAACATTTCTGATCGGGGAATGGGGAGGGAGAGAACTAAATTTAAATCATGTTTCACAAGGGACCAGTAACAATCTAATTTTACAAAAATATGACACATTAGGACTGGAAAATGGGTTAGGATTGTATTGTCAGAACCTAATCAGAAGTAAAGGCCCAATAAAGTCAATGGGACTTACTCCTGGGAAAGGGTGGCTAGTCTGAGACTACAATCCTAACCTCCACTTAGGCTGGCATATGCCCCAGCATAAGTCCTGTGCTGACCTGGGAGTATTATAAAAGACAGTTTTACCCCACTTCTGGTGGGGTTAGGCCACTGTATAGGTGTATGCCATTCTCCCCACCTCACCATAATATGCCAGGTGAGTTAGGCCAGCTCAGGACTAACAGGTCAGTGGATGACACTGTTAATATGGCACTGCACTATATCCTGCAACATCTGGATTCTTTGGGGACTTATGTACGGGTCCTTTTTGTGGAGTTCAGCTCAGCGTTTAATACTATTGTTCCATCAAACCTCTATTCCAAATTGATCCACCTTAGGGTATCTGCTCCTATCTGTCAGTGGATACTCAGCTTCCTGACGGACAGGAAGCAGCTGGTGAGGTTGGGGAAAATTACATCTAGTACTTGAATAATCAGTACAGGAGCTTCCCAAGGGTGTGTGCTCTCACCACTGCTTTTCTCCCTTTATACAAACGACTGCACCTCAACGGATCCCTCTGTCAAAATTTTGAAGTTTGCAGTTGATACAACGGTCATTGGTCTTATCCGTGACGGTGATGAATCTGTATACAGATGGGAAGTTGAACAACTGGTTCTGTGGTGCAGCAGGAATCACCTGGAGCTTAATCCACAAAAAACTGTGGAAATGATGGTAGATTTCAGGAAGCACCCCCTTATGCTACTTCCACTTTCCATCCGTGGTAATGTGGTTTCAGTGGTGGAGCCTTTCAAGTTCTTGGGTTCTGTAATCTCCCAAGACCTGAAATGGTCAACTAACATCAGCAACATTATTAAAAAGGCTCCTCAGAGGTTGTTCTTCTTGCGCCAACTGAGAAAATTCAATCTGCCTCAAGAGCTGATGATCCTGTTTTACAGGGGAATTATTGAATCTGTTCTCTGCAATTCCATCACTGTCTGGTTTGGCTCAGCAACCAAACTGGACAAGAAAAAACTAAAAAGAACTATAGGTATAGCAGAGAAAATAATTGGAGTCAGCCTGCCCTCTATGGAGGATATATATACCAGTGGTGGGCTCCAGCAGGTTCGCACCTACTCTATAGAACCGGTTGTTAACAAGAGATAGGACATATAAAGTTTAAAAATAGCCATTTAAAAGTGGCTGCCAGATGGACATAGAACCGGTTGTTAATTTCTTTGAATCCCATCACTGATATATATATATTGCTCGGGTCAGGAAGAGAGCTGTGTGTATTGCTGCGGACCCTCCTCACCCTGGACACATCTTGTTTGAGCTTCTTCCCTCTGGATGCCGATATAGGACTTTGTTCATCAAGACATCTAGGCACAAGGATAGTTTTTTTCCTTGTGCCATTAAATTGCTGAACCAACAACTATGCTGAGGGATTATTGGAGAATACTGAAGCAGTGTTCTTATCTGATTGTATGTTTTGTATGTATTGTTTGTTATTTATGAGTTGGTATTTGTATGTATGCAGCCGTTGCCGAAGCTAAATTCCGGGTATGGAGATCATACTTGGCCAATAAACAAATCTATCTAATTTGTTGGGACTGCACCCTCAGTCCCTAGTGGCTCACTGAGGCTGAAATGAAAACCAAAAATTGTAAGAGATTCTTCTGTTTCAACCTAAAGTTGGGGCAAAACTGACTTTTATAACACTTCAGGTCAGAACAGGACTTATGCTGGAGCATATGCCAGCCTAAGTGGAGGTTAGGATTGTAGTCTCAGACTACAATCCTAGCCACCCTTTCCCAGGAGTAAGTCCCATTGACTTTAAAGGGCCTTTACTTCTGAATAGGTTCTGACAACACAATCCTAACCCATTTTCCAGTCCTAGGGTAATGGAACTCCAAGGTTAGCAAATAAACATTGCATTACTTTGAGGAGTCTTAGAGACTGCCCTCCAACTGCAGAATGCAGCACATGCCTCACTGGAACAGCTATGTTAGTGCTGGAACATTGGTTAGGACTGTGCCCTTGTGCCAATCCTATTATTCAGAAATAAGTCCCATTATAATCAATGTGGCTTACTCCCAGGAAAGTGTGGATAGGATTGTAGCCTTAACAAGAAGGCTATATTAAACCAAAATCACACTGTAGGTTTCAGTAATCCTGGTTATAGAGTCTGACCCAATAAAGCAAAGCAATATATGGATGTGACATCAGCCTTTAAGCTTCCCTGCCTTGAGGTGAGGTATTGCTTTTAAGTGTTCTTAATTGAAACAGCTTCTAGTACTGGAATAAGTAAGAAGTTCAAGATTATCCTTGTCAGCACTCACTCCACTACCACCACATGGAAAACTTAAACTTTCCAAAGAATAAATATCATTATTTAGCTTATAAGATGACAAGTTGTCAACTCTGGTAAAAATAAAAACCTGTACAAAAACAATGGACAGCCCTCAAGGCTGTCATAGTCCATTCATTCACGACTGTGTCATTGACAGCTGGGGAAAAAGAAAACTTTACACAAAGAGCTATCCAGAACTAAAGTACAACAGCATGACTTGGTCCAGATGTTTACAATACAGCCCACACACATGATTTTTACCCCCTTTTGTACTATCAAAAGCTCATGAGTTGGAAAAGAAACACTTTCAATGCAAAAGTATAGTTTACATACATATAAAACAATAGCTCTTTAAGCAATCGTTTCTACAGACACATGTAGCAGAGTTCTATGTATGAACAGAATTCAATCTGGAAACTTCCAGAGTTTTTGTTTGGTGTCTGTCTTTAAATTCAAAACTAAGGTACCCCAAGAATGCCATGTGCCTGGAGCATGGACAATGCCCAACTCCATCAGTTTGAGGACTGAGCTTAAACCAATGATTTTAAACCAGAGCTTAACCAATTATTTTCAACCTTTTTCATCTTATAGCACACTAACAAGTCATTGAAACTGTCAAGGCACACCATCAGTTGCTTTTACCATTGACAAGGCACCCCAGGATGTTCAAATTACCTAGTTCTTCTGTTAATAAATGACTTTCCCCAAACTCCTTCACCACACCAGAGGAGTATCCACAGCATACCAGTACGCCACAACACACTGGATGCAAATAACTGGCTTAAATATATCATTTGAAGAAAGATTCAACAGTTCCTGATCCTGCAAAGAAGGCCTGGTGGGTTTGCTGATCCTGAAAAGAGGGTTTCATGTGTCTATACTAGGGGAACTATAGTTACAGGTAAATTGTCCTCCTTCGTTGTCTTTCTGCAGTTATGTGTAGTAGAGACTAGATAGCTTGTCCCTTATCTGGTGAATGCACCACCAGGCAGCAGAGGACACCCGTACCAGGCACTACCATGCATTCCGACTTAGCACTTGGCATCCCTGCCAGGCACCAGTGGGCAACACTGAGCAGCAGGCACCACTGGGCACCAAATTAGTTCTTAGTGAGACCTTACATCACAGAAGAATACATTCCCCAAATTTCATACTTCTGGGTCCAGAGTTTGGGGCTGGCCTTGATCAGTCAGTCTTCAATGTTATCCTTTTCGTAGCAGTCTCCACTTTCTCTTTCTCTCTTCAAAAGAATTGAGGGTTCAGGTTCAAGGAGAACCATTGCAGAGAAGGAGACATACAGAGGAGTAAAGGAATTGAAATTTCTTTTCAGTTCATGCATTTTCAGTTCAGCTGCACCAGCAGGGAGGGGGAGGATGGGAGGATTTATGTCAATGGGCCCAAAGTCAAAATAAGAAGTCTAGTAATTTTAGCTGTTATGTCTCATGTGATAAACTATTTAAACCTAGGTATTAAAAACTCAAGTAATTTCTTTTACGTTTTATGTAGTACAAAATAAGTTCCATCTGGATTGCAACATCTTTGTAAAAATTTTAATTTTGTTGTTTTCCTTTCAACAGAGGTGTAGAACATGGCTTGCTTTAAACCTTTAGTCACTGTTACTGTAAATGATCCAAACTGAAAATTTTAAAGTATTGTAGTATAAGCATTAGCTTCTATAACTGTTTGGAATCATTAGAATATGATGTCATTTTTGAACAGATAGTATCATACTTAAAAACCACTAGCTATTCTTTTATGTAGTAATGAAAGCCAAAGTTGAAATGATGAATGCCAATATATTATTAAAATCAAAGCTATTCACAGGGATATGGAGATGTGATATAGAACTGCAATACCAAATTAATGAGTTACAGATCCTTGGCCCATTCCGGGTTCAGTTCTTGACTACAGAAGAACCTCTCTAGTACCTTTTAAAAAATCATTATTCACTAGTAGCTTGTTAGGAGCAATATAAGACTGATTCTAATATATGTTGGGTGTAAGGATGACACCCAATTTTGATGCAGCAGATGAATCAAAGGGACTTCAAAAATATTAATCTAAATAATTTTTAATATTGCTGTGAGGTAGGATACTGAAAAAAACACAAGAATATCTCATAGGAGAACATGCTTTTCCTCTTCCCATGAAACTACTATATATTTTTATGAGACCTGAGAGATTTAGGGCAAAATCCAGAGTAACTACAGGGAGTCCTTGCTCTGGTATAAGAACACTTTACTCTGGATTCCAATATGAATTTCCATTAGGTTTTCAATAGGAGGTGCAGTAACTACGGGTGCACATAATGTCTCTTATGTGCTCCTGTAGTTACTCTGGATTTGGGGATTAGGCCTATATCCTAAAGTGAAATTAAGCTCCTTGCTCCGGAGCAGTTAAGATGACTTTCCATAAGATAACACTAGAGGGTGACGTAACTGGCGTGGACCCGTAACTGCTATGGATTTTGCCTTTAGAGCACAATTCTAACCACGTCCACTCAAAAGTAAGCCCCATTGTGTTCAATGGTCTTACTCCCAGGAAAGTGTCTTTAGGATTGCAGCCTCAAGGTGTTCAGTTAGTCCATAGCCCATATCTCTTCAGACTGTTATTTTAAGAGTGGGATGAATAAAATTTAAGAAGCAAAAAACCGGTATTTTTATTCTAAATGTCATTTTACACGAGTCAGTTTAAAATTTTGAAGAAGTGTTATTTAATAGAAAGTCTATGTTAATTGTATGTATACAAAAATGTAAATACTATTCATTTTAACAGAGTATATCTTCTTCAATGAATTTTACAAACATTTAACAATTTAAAACACCTGCCCACTCATATGTGCACAGGTCTGTAAAGGAAATAATGGAATCAGAGCATATGGCCATATCTGTACAGAATGACAGCTAAAAAAAACACCCTGTAATTCTAATGGAAAACTGAACAACTGAAGATATTACATTAACTTTTGGCAAGAACAGGGCAATAAAAATGTGTATCAAATAAAGGTAATTCAATATATGCTACAATAACCTAAATATATGCTTCTTTCATCCATTTTGTGATTTGATTAAATATTAAGTAGCCAAATCAATATAGGGTGGTGGAATGCTCTTGTTACTAAAATGCAGTCATAACATATGGAGATTATTCTGGCCTGTGGTTCTGGTTCCATGTGTACAATATAATTTTTGGTGAATTACTGAGGCTGATGAATGTGTTGAGATGCAACACAACAGAGGGGGAGCTATGAAGACGCAATAACTGGATAACACCAGGATATCATCCCATGACATTTTCATTCATTTTATTGATTCCACTGTTCACTTAAGGCAGGGGTCTACAAACCCAAGCCTGGGCATGGCTCAATGTGGTCCCTGGCAAGACCCCAATATGCGGGGGTAATCCTTGTAATCCCAGACATCTGGGGGTAAACCTTGTAATCCACTCCAATACATTCTTATATGTAAATTTAAGTAAATATGAAATGTAAATTAGTTTTCCTCCCCCACACACCATGTCAGAGAGTTGATGTGGCTCTCCTGCCAAAAACTTTGGAGACCCCTGCCTTAAGTTATAGACTAAGGCCTAATAAATTTAGGCTGGCCTAATTCACATAGTATTCTCTTCCTATGGTGGTGCGGGGAAGTCGCCGTAGGTCTATGAGCTGACCTAAACACCCTATATTTGTGTTTTATATAAACTGGGGTCAGAAGTGGTCATTACAGAATTTTTATAGAAGTTTACATTTCTGATAGCATTCACTGAATATATTTCCATAAATATGTTTCCATACTGCAACACAATCCTAAGACTCAGTTAGGCTGGCACAAGTTTCAGCATGTCTCCTGCTGGCCTGGTGGTGTCTGTGCCACACTGGGGGCGGGGGGTCAGGACAGTGTGTAGACATGCACTAGTCTTTCCACACCACTGTGGGAATGGGGAGACAGGTGAGTTGTGCTGGGTCAAAGTGATTAGGATTGCACCTTCTGTCATGTGGCTAAATTAAGGAATGACCAACAGCTTACTGAGCAAACTCTAGAAAGATACAAAAAAATGAATACAGGCAGTTATCTTTTGTTTGGGCAAAATCCCAAGTAACCACAGGGAGTCCTTGCTCTGGAGTATGAACAAGTTGCTCTGGATTCCAATATGAATTTCCCATAGGTTTTCACTAGGTGGTGCAGTTACTACGGGTGCACGTAAAGTCTCTTATGTGCTCCCGAAGTTACTCTGGATTTGGGGGTTTATCTATAAACAAGACAAAATTAATAAATTTAAATATTTTATTTCTTTAGGACAATACAAGAGGATATCCACCAGCATGTTGAAATACATGCATTAGATCAGTCATTTTCATCCTTTTTCATCTCATGGCACACTTAAGAAGGCACTGAAATTGTCAAAGCACACCATCAATTGTTTTTACTATTGACAAGGCATACCAGATTGTTCAAATCCCCCCAATTTTCCTATCAATGAATCTCAATCCTCAAATTCCCATGGCACACCTGAGGACTATCTGCAGCACATCAGTGTGCCATGCACAATGGTTGAAAATAATTGCATTAGATGAACTCTGCAACTAGTTTTGTTGTACTCCGTAACTAGTTATTACATTCATTACAGATGTATACTATATTACTATAACATCTTTGAGTCACCCTGCATGAGCTAGAAAAAAGGAAGAGATACAGACTGATAATAATGATTTTATACAGTCTTTTAGAGATGCATACCAGCTCAATTCTATATTTTAACATACCTGGATAAAAGTACATTCAAGGACATCAAGGAGCAAGAGAAGTCCAAGTCAGCATAGACAGCAAATGGAAACATACAAAAAAAAGACAAACATATTAGCAATTCAATATAAATTTACTTAAAGCAGTTTCATAAGTCATCTAACCAGTTTAAATCCAAAAAGGACTGCATAGCAATGTAAAAATAAATGCTCATAAACATTATTTTAACCATTGTTAACTGATTATGAAAAGCAGAGAAAGAACATATAAGAAAATTCTGAAAAGAA
Source organism: Cryptoblepharus egeriae (assembly GCA_030015325.1). Lineage (NCBI taxonomy): Eukaryota > Metazoa > Chordata > Lepidosauria > Squamata > Scincidae > Cryptoblepharus > Cryptoblepharus egeriae. Next base: position 66,368,259 of record JAREYC010000002.1, on the reverse strand, counting down.
AACGCACAAGAAAATTCCGATTATAATGGTAACTCAGTAATGCTTCCCAGAGAATCAGCACCTGAACAGTACAGAGCAGAAACTAACCAAAAATGTTGACAGGAAGCAAGAACTGTCCTCTAACACGCAGACTGCTTGAATGCATGTTCTTCAGTTAAGCAAAATTATTCCTTTGTTAACAAGAAACTTTCATGCTTCAATCACTGTTAAAAGAAAAACAGCACTATAATGGGTCTAGGGGGGTATCCCAGATCAGTAGATAAGTGAAACTGCAGGTAGTAGATCCATGGATATGGAGGGACATTTGCACTTCATATTATTAATGTCCACTTTTTAAACCCTTTTTGCACAGGCCTTCATCTATTTCCTTCTATTACTTTGAAACTACCGGTACATTCTCCAATGTTACACACTCCATGGAAAGCTTGGCTGTTTTGGTTTATGGTTCTGTTTTTAAGGAAAGTTCCCTATGGGCAAAATCCAGAGTAACTATGGGGAGTCCTTGCTCCAGTGTAAGAACAATTTACTCTGGAATCCAATATGAATTTCCCATAGGTTTTCACTAGGTGGTGCAGTCACTTTGGGTGCACATAAAGTTTCTAGCGTGCTCCCATAGTTACTCTGGATTTGGAAGTAAGTGTGCTAGGAAAAAACAACTCTTATCAAAAAAACACATAAGGTGATGTTTTATTAAGATCTGTTCATTCAGTCGTTTTATCTGTGGCCTGAGTTGGCCATTCAGTGTAATCAAAGGAGACCAACAGCTGAGAATCAAGCTGATGAACAGACAAGCCTATAAGGGTTTCAGCCTCCAAATACCAAGACCAACTGTTTTGTAGACAAACAGCTCATGAGAAACTGCATGCCACGTCCGTCCGTTGTACTGAGATACAGTTACAGTGTCGTACAGTACACAGAATGTCATAAATCAAATCTAATCTCTTTGGTTATCTGTTTGTGTGACAGTATGACCTCCAAGGGACAAAAGGAGAATGCCAAACTCGGACCAAAGTAATCAGCAGAAAAGTAAAGAAAATAGGCATGTTAACACAAAATAAATCTACAAGATTGAAAAGTAACTCCCTATTTTAAAATACAGTGGCGCCTCACATAACAAACGCCTCATGTAAAGTATGTTTCACGTAAGAAACAAAAATTTCTCTAGGATTCTGCTTCACATAACAAACTGTGCTTCACGTAACAAACAAATTCGTTGGCAGTTGGGGGAGACGTGCTGGCTGGCAGCACTTTTAAAAAGCATCAGTCCTGCCCATAATGAAAGCAACACTTCCGCGATGTTCCTCCTGTGGCCAGATGTCCAGTGGGCAGAGGGAAAGAAGAGCAGTGGAGAAAAGGGAAGCCATTCAGGGCTAGCCAGAAGGGAGCATGGGAGAGAGGGGCTCAGGATGAAGAAAAGGAGAAAGTGGGGAGACACTTGGAAAGTGTCTTGGATAGCAGACTCCTAACCATGTCTACTCTGAAGTAGACATTGCTTATTTCCTGGCTTATTCCCAGGAAAGTGTCTTTAGGACTGCAGCCTAAAGAGGATCATGCACATTGAATGCACATTCAGAGGATCATGCACATTGAATGAATGTTTTGAATTCGATTCCACTGTTTTCTCATCATTTTTACATCAAATTAATATTTTTATATGATTTTTTGGGTTGTGGAACCAATCGTCTGAGTTTCCATTATTTCCTATGGGAAAATCTGCTTCACGTAAAGAACGTTTCACATAACAAACGTGCCTCTGGAATGAATTAAATTTGTTTCAGGAGGCGCCATTGTACTTATAAATTACAATATAGGGAGTTAAAATTTCAATCACCCTGTAGATAATTTGTACTGATGAACATTTTTGACTATGAGCAATATTCATTCAAAATGTTAAACAATGACAGCTGAGGGCAAATGAAAATAATAACAATAAAAAGGTGCCATTTAAGAAAAAACTCTTGTTCAGAAATGTTATCTAGTTTCAATTTGCTATTTGTGTAGAGTTGCACATTTTCTGAGGACAAATTACTCCCAGTAGTAAAAGTCTGATGTCTTCAGGTTTGAATGAAATGGATAAATTGTTAGTTTTTCTTTTTTTGAAAAATAACAAGAGACCTCTCAGGCATCAGCTAGGAATTCAGATGCCTATATAAAAATCAGAAATAATTAACCTGTGGTAATACTGTAATTCTGCTGCCAAAACCTATAAGCAGCAATGACCAAAGTGTGGGATTATACCAATTATTTGCTCTCTGACATGTAGTTGGCCTACTGTGATATTTACCAAAGAAATAAAGCTACATTTTCTTTGATGTTTGAGAATTTTTCTAGATGTTTTGTGGAAGGAGTAGGGAGTCTTGTAAAAAGAATTAAAATTACTAAATGGTCTGGGAAGAGTAGCAATGAATGGTGGCTGGAAATTCTGATTAATGAAATGTATGCTCTGTGGAAAAGACAGCTATCCAGAGAGAGACTATCCCTACAATCCAGAGTAACTAGGGGAGCACATAAGAGACATTATGTGCACCCGTAGTTACTGCACCACCTAGTGAAAACCTATGGGAAATTCATATTGCAATCCAGAGTAAATTGTTCTTACACCGGAGCAACGACTCCCCATAGTTATTTTGAATTGCACCCAGTGACTGTAATAAGATTTCTTTTTCTACAGTAGTATTATTAGCTTTGATAATAGCAATTTGTTTTATCTGCTTTTGGTGTGGCAACAATAAATTGTCTTTTAAACTACTGTTATAGCACAATCCTAACCATGACTACTCAGAAGTAAGCCCCATTGTGTTCAATGAGTCTTACTCCCAGGAAAGTGTTTTTGGGATTATAGCCTATGGGAATAATCCAGATGTGCACTTGGGTTACCCTATCCATCTCTGGGCTGACCCAACTGCAAGATGGGCCACCCTAGTTATTCTGGAAAAGGCTTGGGGCAGCCCAACATAGGCTGTCCCAAGACAGGTGGACCTGGGATGCACTAGCTGGGGCAGCTTAGGAAATTCAGGCGAGGCATGTTGAGGGCATGTTTAGCATTGCCTAGGGTAGAACAGTTACTCTGAATCCAGAGCCTCTTTCCAGGGCAGAAATGCCCTCTTCCAGCTCCTCAGAGTTATATCACCTCAATAACTCTGAATGAGTTTTCAATAACAATGAATAGACCCATCGGGGTTCATGAAAAGGCAGAGTAAGAATGGCAGTGTTGACCAAAAATCTGAGTTCCTGGCCAGCCTCTCAACCTCAGGATATGGCACAACTATGGCGATCCGCTAACCTGGGAATACAGCAGATCACTTCAACAAGCTTATGTTCACTGTAGATTGTACTGGCAGTCTCCTGATATAGCTGTTCCTCATTTTCAGAGAGTCCTTATAAGGTAGGCACCACAGCTGTTCCTTGTTCTTCTCAGGAGCAAGCCCTCCCCAGCTGTCACTGAGTTGGTGCCTACTGAGCATACTTTGGAGCAATTAGGGCAGCCCAGGCTTCCTGACTCTGGATGCAGCATAACTTTTTGCTCTGGATTCAGCATAGTTGGGGCAGCCCGCATAGGGCACCCCTGACTGCCCTCACTCTGGATCGTACCCTGTCAGGTTTCTTTCTGCATGCAGTCTTACCTTTGTCTCCTCCTTGCCACCTCCTAACAACACTGTATGAACTATTTTAAGAGGATGTATATGGTAATAAGCCAAGCAGGTGCTGATATTAAAGATATAACTCCAATACACAAAATCTGTACATGTGTAACATCCCTGGACCCACATAGATATGAATATGCACGTAAAAACAGAGAATGCTTCACTTCCAGAGAGTATTGCCAGCATTCACAACTTTGGCAAGCAAATACTGGAAACAATTAATCCTGGCAAACAAGGACAGAAACTAAAAATAAGTTATAAAAAATCATTTAGCGAAAGGAGAATTTCAGCCTTTAATCTCCAGTTCATAATGGCAGATATACAAAGCTGCAAATGTCTGATGTGTCATCACTGGTCCCATGTGTCAATACTATTATACCAGATCATGGGACAAATCACTCCTAATTACACCCTGATTACTACTTCAAGCTTCCAAAGACTTGTGAAATATACATCTTTCAAGAACTTGGTGCTGATCTTGTAAGGTTTTGTTTTAATATACAAATTAGATTGAGCCAAACACAAACATCCAGGCCATATTCTTGGCAAGCAGAAACAAGTTTAAGGAGAAAACTCTGCACCACAATGTATTTTTAGTTTTTCACGTTTGATTCCCCTCCATATCAACTTTGAACTATTGACAGAAGGAGAACTTTTAAAAGCCTTACTTCCATCATCTTGGTATATATGGCAGTGATAGACTTGCCTCTATAAGCCTAGGGATGTCTTTTTCACATGCTTGTATATGAATTACAGGCCTGCATATATGACTGAGAGCACAATCTTGACCGTGTCTACTCTAAGCCCCATTGTGTTCAATGGAACACAAGGAAAGTGTCTTTAGGATTGCAGCCTAAGCCTTTGAGAGTCCATATACATGGTCTGATGAATAATCACACCTAGACAAGCTGAAGAAAATCACAGTGATATCTAAAAATGCATGACAGTGATAACACTAATACTTTTTTTCTTAGTATTCCTGGGCAAGGGGGGCAGATGTGGCTGCTGGAAGCAATGTACCCACCCCCCATTATAATTGGTCCATGGGAAAAGAAGTTTCTGTCTCTGAGCTGAAAAGCTGAAATGAGTATGTTTAAGCCAGGAAAGAGAAATTGATTCATTGCCTACCTCATTATCATGGTAAGAAGGGTATTTTTAAAGGGTTGCTTTATCTTTTAATTGCTTTTGGCTGCAATCCTAAAGACACTTTCCTGGGAATAAGACCCACTGAACACAATGGAGCTTACTTTTGAGGAGACATGGTTAGGATTGTGCTCTCAGTCATATATGCAGGCCTGTAATTCATCTACAAGCATGCAAAAAAGACATCCCTAGGCTTATGGAATGGACCCCTGATGGATGCCAAGGGTCAACATTCATATCCTAATTTTCCTGTTCTACATAATTAAGAAAGCAGTATAGAAACACTTGTCATCATTCAATATCAGGCACACAGGACTAGGAACACAATACACATAGGCACACAATAACAAGTGCAAATATTACATAGTGCCTTCCTTAAATAGGGTGAACCTCAATATCTGCAAGGTTTAGTTCCAGGAATCTCCAGTGATACCCATTTTTGCATTATACAAAAGCAATTAGTTAGCAGGGTAACTAATGAATCAATTAGTTAGGATTTATTAGTCGGGATTTCATTGAATCCTTTTCCTTTTCAAAAACAGCTTCATTCAGACAGGCAATTCACTTCTCTTCTGCATTCAGTTTGAATGGGAAGTGATTATCACTCTGTACTGAATCCATGGGAAGGTTTTGCCTCCCAGCTGAAAGCAGAGCCTTACTGAAGCCACTCTCTGCCCCAGAGTGGAAGATTAATTGCTTGCCAGATTACCACGGTAAGCCATTAACTGCTACTTAACCTCATTCGTGTTGAGACAAAATAACTGATAAATAAAACACGGCTAATGAGGTAATACCTGTATCCATATATTACCATAGTTTATTCTTCCAAGCACAACAGTGACCAAATCAGAGGAAGCTCAAAATACTGTGTTTATTATTACATTAGTACTGTAAGTTTATTCTTACATTAGTACTGTATACAGTGGTACCTCTTATAACAAAAGCCTCACATAAAGTATGTTTCACATAACAAGTCTAAATTTCCAAGGAATCCTGATTCACATAACAAATCTGCTTCACATAACAAACCCCTCTGGTGTCTAATGGGTCTAACGGGCACAGGCACTCTGTGCAGAGGCTGTTTAAAAGGGCTGCCAGCCAGCACTGCTGCCTTTAACTGCTCCCAACTTGGGGACAGTTGCCTTGGGGTGCCAGAGGCAGCTGCCCCCAAGTGCCCCCAATTGCCACATTGAACCTCCAGCAGCAGCCCAGGTAAGCCTCCCAGGAAAGTGTCGTTAGGACTGCAGCCTAAGTGTTTTGGCTTTTTTACATAGCTAATATTTTTATATGAATATTTTTTGGGTTGTGGAATGAATCGTCTGAGTTTCCATTATTTCCTATGGGAAAATCCGTTTCACATAAAGAGTGCTTCACATAACTAGCATGCTTCCTGAACAAATTAAACTTGTTATGTGAGGCACCACTGTATAGGATTGCAGCCTTAGAAATATCCTTTATAAATGTGTTATCCCACTTCATGAACTCCCTTCCTTGATGCTTCCTCAAGTCTTCCTTGACACTTCACTATTTTTTCTCACCCAGTGCCTTATATTTTTCTGGTCCTTTTTAATATTAGTTTTAATTTATATACTTGTTTTCTATTTATAAAGTATATACCATTTTAATTGTAAAGCACCTTGGAAATTTTTCATTTGAAAAGTGGTATATTCACAAGCTGAACAAACAATTATCTGTGCCTAGATGTGAATGATGGTTAAACAGACAAAGTTCCTGCTTCTCAACCAAAGTTTCATATCTCAAGCAAAGCTACTTGATAGTCAGATAAGGATTCGGGTGATCCTGCCCCAAACCTCTCCAGCTAATGCTCCAGGTGCTGTGCTGCAGCAATTAGCTGTGAAGTGGTATAGCAGCCTATGATGTCATTGATCATTGGCTGCTCTGATTTGCTGATGTCATCATTGATCACATTCACCTGCAGGATCAAAGAACATACAAGAGCCAGATGAGAGGTGAAGGACAAAGCTGGTATCAGCCATTAAACCCTGAGTGAAGCACTGAATCAGGCTAGGAAAGAACAGACTGAGTTGGGAAAAAGAGACAAGAGTAGGAGGAGGAAGAGGTAGTTGAAGAGAAAAAGAGAGGAGTGACTAGCAGAAAGTCTGAGGAGAAGGCTGGCCAGGAAGGCCCCTGTTATTGTTAACAGCAGGAGGTGGTTTCAGAGATTACCTAGCCTCAGGAGGAGCTGGAGAAAGAAAATCTAAAGAGGTGCCCAGGGGTCAAAGGTCCCTGCCCACCAGAGCTGACCCCAATCTAAAGTAAGTCAGACCAACCACAGACCTCAGGAAGGCAATACTTCAGTTGGTCTGGAAGGCCCTTCTTTGTAATTGTTCTCTGGGTAAAGAACTTCTCCATAACTTCTTGGCTGAGGACGAAGAAAGAGGGTGCAGTAACTGGGCAGATGGGTCAGATGGGCAGCTGCTTTTAGTGTTTTGCCTGTAATTTAATAAAATTTCAAACCAGAAACTTGCATGACTTGGCCGCCTTATGGCTTTTTAGAATCCCTACCAAAGTAATTATTTGTGTGTGTGTTTTTAGGACTTGGACAGCTGATTATTAAGATGTCCAGCAACGCTGCTGAAGCATCTATAAAAATGGAAATGCAGCTTCCTTAGTAGCTCCTGAGAGCATGTTTTCTTAATGTTTAAGTTCTCCAAGGTTTTTCCTGCTAACTTTGTCAGCATAATCAATTTGTCACGTAGCTTATTCTTCCATAGCAGTTTGACAGAAACAATTCCTGGGAAATTTATTGTGACAGGATTAGCGTTGAGAGATAACAGAACACAACTATTCTCCAGATTCTGGGAGACTATGTTTCTGGTACTTTTTCCATTCTTACTCCTGCAATTGAACTATATACTGAATGGTAAAAACAGCCACTTACAAAACAATATGTAAACTATAATTCTTTACTTTCTCCTGCATTGTCTTCCAAGCATACAAAGTATACACTTATCGACACTTGCTTTGTTAGCAACACCATTTTGGTGGTGGTGGTAGTTTTTTAGTGGGGGAAGGGGAATAGGTATGAAAACTTCAGGCGCAATCTCCACACAAGCCTGACCCTTTAACCCAGCTTCATTTGCTACCCTCAAATCAGAGATAACCAGCTAGGGATGTCAACAGGGAAAGAGAGCATTACAAGCAATGACTACAACCAGGGAGGGCAAAGAGACAGCAAATGGCTTGAAGTTCATTAATGAATCTTTAAATGCAGTTACTCAGGTCATTATAAGGGGGTGTTCACAGCACTTCAAAAACAAACATAATCAATTTGTGGATTGATCAATCAAGCAGATGAATGGAGCTGGAGAGATACTAGTAGTTTCACTGGTAGAAACTACAGAAAATGCATCTAAAAATATCAATTATCATTTGTGACAGAAGGTCAACTGACATCATGCAGCAATGGTCTGGCAACCAGCACTGCTTTTGAAGAAATCCATGCAAGACAGACATTAGGAAACAGCACTAATGAATGAGCCAATCATGAGAAATCCTTTCCAATATAATCCCAAGAGATTTGGGGAAAGAAAAAAACCCAACCCTATTTTTAAAATCTATTCAAAAACACATCAATATTTTCTTTTAAATCATTCCACACCACAGCAATAACAACTCTGATGATGACGAAGACAGAGTTGAATAAACTGCCTGACACTGTTGTTCTTCTTGGGCTCAAAGAAAGCTCACTGTGAAAAACTTATCAGGACAGGACCCTTAATTTCGCATATAACCTTCTAAATCTGGGGCAGGGATGTGAGCAGTGGCTTCTGTTTTAGTCACAATTAAAAATTCAGATGATCAATTTTTAAATGGAAAGGGGGGAGAGATTGAGAGAGCAAGCTAAGCAAAATTTAGTACACTTCAGTAGTAGGTAGCATTTTAAGGCCAGATTGCACAACTCACTTGCTCCCATTCCCGTAGTGGTGAGGAAAGGCTACTACATGTCTATGCACTGGCCTCACCTCCCCAGGCATGGTGCAGGAATGCCTTACAGTAATTTTGTGTCACCCCCCCAGGCCAGTAAATGAGTTGTGCTGGAACATATGCTGGTCTAACTGGGGATTAGAATTGCAGCCGTAGTCAGATCCCACCACAGTGGGGGGAAAGACATCTAAAGCCTCCTGTAATCTTTTCCTGAAGTACAAATATACCTTACTAACTACTACAATCAAATTATGACAAGCTGAGGACACCACAGGTTGGTGTCAGTAGGTCCCACCATGCATGTGGATGGAAAACATGGAAATTTTTACAATGCAATACTGAAAAATTTGAAAGCAAAATCCATAGCATTTACTGGGCCAGTACAAGTCTCTTGGGTTGGCCCAAGAGCATCATGGATATGCTGTAAGGCATGTCTCCAATAACTCATAAGCCAGTTGGAAACACAGACACAGGACAGAATCCTAACTAACTTTCCAGCACCAGCATATGGGCAGTGCAATTCCGAGGTACATGAACAAACTTAGCCTTACCTTGATGATACCTCCATAACTACCCCCTCAACATAATAATATAATATATGACTCAGGCCACAATCCTAACCAATTTAGGCCTGCATAACTCACCTGGCATATCTTCCTGTGGTTGTATGAGGATGCTGGTATATGCCTGTGCACTGGCCTAACTTGCAGAAGTGTCTTATAGCACTTTTGTGATACCACATAGGTCAGCACAGGACTTACGTCAGAGCTTATGCCAGCCCAATTGGAGGATAGGATTGCAGCCTCATTGGTGCAGCTATGCTTAAATGAAATTAAGCTAAAATTAAGACATAGAGCACAATCCTAACCTTGTCTACTCAGAAGTAAGCCTCATTGTGTTCAATGGGTCTTACTCCTAGGAAAGAGTCTTTAGGATTACAGCCATAATCTGGTCTGCTAACTAGGCAAGAGGCACTCTTTCAAGTGGGTTTCCTCTTTTATTTAGCAGAGGGGTAGTAACCGGCCCTACACACCCCAGCAATGTCTGTTCCAGTGGCTTCTGCTGGTGTTCTTTTGCATTTTAGATTGTGAGCCCTTTTGGGATAGGGACCCATTAGCTATTAATTAGCTATTAATTTTTCATTTTCTTTGTAAACTGCAAATGAAAATGAACTTTTTAGTTGAAAAAGTACCGCGGTAGGTAGGTAGGTAGATAGGCATGATTCAGACCAAGAAGCTTCCTTGTTCAGTCACTGTTACATCAGTTCTCACACCATAAATGTACTGTAGCATAGAAAAGGGCCCCAAGCCCCTGTTTGTGTGATGTTAATCAGTTTGTGTGACGATTGACACTGTGGAGAGAGCATCATTTGCTGTTTTCTCAAGTGCCTTACCTAAATCTACAGGAGAATGTGCTTCAAGATCATTCACATAACATTAGTAGTAGTTAAATGTCATTATCTCATCAGCAACTGCACACTCCTTTAACTAGTTTAGGTGCCAAGAACACTTTTAAGGAAAACCAACCATCTGACCTAAATAGCAATAGCATTTTTTGGTATTAATATTGTATTAATCATCAAAAACTTACAGTAGTGCTAAGATGTTGAAACACAGCATGTAACTAACTGAAACGAAATATGCCTTGCTGGACAACACGCAAAGATAATTTATGTTACAGGATAATAGTGCAATGTCTTTTTAAAAAGGCTAAGGCAACTTCTTCAACGTTTTTACTGCATGTTGACGGTATCCGCTTTTTGTGGATTGGAGGTTTCTCCAATCCATAATGGATGCGAGTTGGGGAAACCTGGCCAGCCTGTCGCAGAGGCCTGTCGCCAGGACTTTGCCTTTCCCACCAAAGTGATCCCTATTTATCTACTTGCATTTGCATGCTTTCAAACTGGTAGGTTGGCAGGAGCTGGGCTAAGGATGGGAGCTCACCCCATCTGGCAGTACTCGGGTCTTGAACTGCTGGCCTGCTGAGCAGAATTCCAGTCAAGCAGTGTTCTAACTCCAGCCTGCAGCCCTCTCAGTGAAGTGTCTAAAAAAGCTAACAAAAAATAAGGTACCAGTGAAGTAAGCATGAGATCTTACGATATCCTGATAAAGTTGGTTTTTTGTCATGTAATCAAATTGTTAAACCACACTCCATACTGATAAATAACCAGCGTTCCTGGTTTTGGAAGGCAGAATAGCCTAGTCCTATCCAACTTTCCAGAGGTGATGCCCCAGAAGTGACGTCCAAGTATGGTGTGTGATGCATCCTGTGGAGGTGGAAGTCAGAGACCTCCTCAAGGTAAGGGAGTATTGCAGTATCCTTGGCACCGGAAAGTTGGATATGATTGGGTCCTCAATGCTTAGTTAAAAAAAACACAGAATTACCTTCAGAAGAGGAATAAAAGGCAAAAAATAGTATGGAAAGTTTCCAATATAGTCTTGATTACTTTGACAAGCTTCCAAGTAAGGTTTCTGGCAGTTAAAAGAACATTTAGAATAATCCCAACAAAGAACTGTTACAAATTGTGTTCCAAAAGCATACTTATATTTCATTACACTAACACAACCATTATGGAGCCCATACTAAATCCATGGTGGGGGGAATGGACAAATACCACACATCTCTGAGAAGGGGCTCTTGAAAATATCCATGACAAGTTAACCAAGACCAAATTTAGCTCAGAATTCCTTAAAAAGAAAAAAAATCTTTTGTAATAACTGCACAAAGGAAAAGATTTCTGCTTCACTAAGTCGTTTTCACTGTTCAGAAAACATCTCATTAACAATTAACATTGGCATAATGAACCACATTTACCATTGCAAGTTGATTCACTCTCTCAACAAGGCCTTTGCAGAGCAAATTGTAATTTATACCATGCCTTCAATAATAATTATATAATCTGCCTATCATTTTTCTCAGCTTGGCTTTCATCCTTCAAATTCAATTTGAGACACTATACTTGAAACTTCCTTGATGATGAATGTGGAGGAGGGGTGCATTTGAACAGATGTGTGACGACAACAGTGGTTCAAGTAGTAATCACTCCAACAATAATCTATTGCTTGTGCTTCTGCTTACATTTCTCTGGGATCTACCATGCTTATTGCACAGGAAAAAGTAAAAAAAAATCTATTGTTGTCACATTGTTGCTTTACACAGCCTGAATGTAGTTTTTTAATACTTTTCCCTCATTTGCACAAAATGGTACAATTATAATGATGTCGCTAATCTTACTCTCTTCTATGTGACTGAACCATAGAAGCTGAAATCGAAGCAATAAAAATCCTGAAGTGTACCAAAAATAGAAGTGAGCTGCTAAGGGTGCACAATAAACATTGGAAAAGAGTAACTCTCAAGCTTTGACTGTAAGTCCCTTCTTTTGAGAAAGTTTTCCTTACATGCCTGCCCTGGAGAAATATTATGTGCTGTTTCTTCAGACTGTGTAGTTCCCAAAAGACAGCATTTGTATAGTGTTACATGCAGAATACTCTGTGCTTATTTCAGTTACTGTTTCCTAACACATTTTGTTTTCCTCTCCTCTGAATGTTTTTTCTTTTTAATTTAAGATCACACATTCTGCACTCCAGAAATATAGCATCATTTCAGTTCCTTTCTTCCAGATGATCTTGAATAGGATAAACTCATTGGAAGACAGTTCACCAGTGATGGGATTCAAAGAAATTAACAACCGGTTCTATGCCCATCTGGCAGTCACTTTTAAATGGCTATTTTTAAACTTTATATGTCCTGTCTCTTGTTAACAATCGGTTATATAGAGTAGGTGTGAACCTGCTGGAGCCCACCACTGTTCACCACATGGAAGTGGTTATGTCTGAAGCAGTGGTTCTTGAGCATTTCAACCCGGGACCCTCTTCTGAGACTGTCAGTCAGGGACTCCCCAAAAGTGATGTCATGGGTGGAAATGACATCAAACAGGGAGTAACATCACTGTGGTGGCAGAGATCCATCATGTCTACTTGGAAGCAAGTCCCATTGTGTTCAATAAGACTTACTCCCAGGAAGGCAGCCTGAGTGCTCCACTTTGAGATGATAGCACCCAGTCCCAGAATCTAAGATGGTAACACCCAGCTTTTCTCTCTTCCCCTCTGAAATGATATTAATAAGAGTCAGCTTTTATTTCCATATACAGTTGTCCCCCACTTTCTGCCAGTCCATTTTCTGTCGTTTCACTCTTTCATCAGTCTAAAAATATACCCAGAACTCATTTACTCAACACATACTTCACTTTTTCAACATCACTGCTGGCGTAACATCAGGGAAAACTGTCTTTCCTGATGTTGATTTGCATGTGACAAAGTGATTAAACTGTTTTTGGATTTCCTTATGAATTTCTTCAGTAAATAACCATCCTTCAAATACATAAGATATTCATTTTCCACACATGTCTTTGTTCATTTTACTGTCATTTGCTATGTATTTTGGCTGTGTTAATATGTGTTATTTTTGTGACTTTTTAAATATGTGTTATTTTTATGATATTTATGACTTTTTGGTGGCCATTTTGCATTTGTAGCTGAAAAAGACTGGGTTTCATTTTTCAACAGTTTTCAGTTTTGGTTAGTGCTCCAGTCCCCTAACCCATCCAATAAGTTGTGTATACCTTATCATAATACATTCAGCCACGCTGGTTAAAGAGTTAAATGGGTAAAGAGGCACTTAAAGTGATATTCTCTTATACCAGGTGGGCCACAGAAAAGTAGACCATCTTATCATACTATCTGCCAGAGGTGAGCTACTTTTCCATGGCCCATCTAGTATTTCACAGGGAGAGAATAACCTTCCTTCTTTGCCCTAGCACAGTGACACTAACCAAAGAGGGGCAAACTTTTTATTTATTTACTTAAATTAAGTGTACATTCCTAATCACACTTTCCTGGGAGTAAGTACTATTGTACAAAATAGAGTAAGTACTATTTTACAAAATGGTGCTTACTTCTCAGTAGACATCTTTCGGATTGCACTGTAAGTTTGATTTTGTTGTTGGGGAGGACTACAAAGTTTTCTTTTCCCCCAGATAGCAGATAGATGCCTTAGCAGTGCAAAAGGGAGTGAAGTTAGTGGGGGGAGGAGGAGGTGGTTCCCCCTGAATTTTCTTTTTTAATAAGCCCAGGCATGACATCACTTCTCCTTGTGACATCACTTCCAGGGCAACACTTCAAGCTTTGTGCAAGTCTACCTGATCATTAGCTATGCCACTGATCCCAAACTGTGTAGGGATTTGAAGAGGAATATTTAAGCTTAGAAACCAATAAGCTTCAATAGCAGTGGAATAAAACTGTTGTTGGACAGTGGTACCTTGCTCTACAAGCATCATTCATTCTGGAAGTGTGCTTGTCATCCAAATATTTGCCTATCAAAGAAAATTTTCCCATAAGAAATAATGAAAACTCAAACAATTTGTTCCACAACACAAAAAATATTCATATAAAAATGATTACAACGCAGGAAAACCTTGGATTCAGAGTGTTTTGCAAAACAAAATTTCTAATAAATTTTCACTTGCAATATAAACAAAAAATAGTTCTGGTCAGGATACGGATGGATTTGGCACTCTGCCAGCACCAACCCAGCCTCCCTTAGAGACCAGCCTACTCTGAAGGAAGCCTATTACAGTTAACAGGGCTCAGTTTTGGACAATGGACAATGGAAAGGACAAGGTGGACAATGGAAAGGAGCCTGAGAGATCTAGCGTTGCAAGTCTACTCTAAAGTAAATCCTGTTATACACAGTGATCATGTATAGACTGGCCATGCATAGGCTAGGACTGGCAGAGTAGGTACTGGCACAGCATTGAAACTGGCTGTATCCCTGCCAGGAATTTTTTCTTGTTTTACAAGACATCACTTGTATTGCAAGTCAAAATTGATAAGAAATGTTTGCTTGTCTTGCAAAACACTCTCAATACAAGGTTTTACTTTATATTCTAATCAACTTGTTCCCACAAGTATTTTGGTGGGTATGTTTTGTAGCAATTGATGCTCTGATCTATTTTGGAAGGCAGCCCTATATAAAGGGCTTTATAGGAGTCTAGTCTGAACATAACAAATGCTTGGATAATTGAAGTCAGATCCTTCCCTCCCTGGAAGGCTGCCCTGCGGGGAAGGGCTAGAAAGAAGACATATGCCTCTATCCAGAACAGTTATGGGCAGAGATGGTGCAAAATGAATTTGCGTCAACAGGGTTCTGGCACTGTCCAGTGTTAACTTATGGAAAAATTTTATGATCCATAATAAATCATTACTCTGTTGGAGCAAGGACTGCTCATAACTGCTCTGGATAGATGGGATAGGCTGCAATCCTAAACACACTTTTCTGGGAGTAAGATCTATTGAACACAATGGGACTTGCTTCTGAGTAGATATGGTTAGGATTGTGCTCTAAGTGATAATCTCCATTTGCCCACCTTTGGTAGCATCCGGAGAAGAGCCAGCAAGAAGATGCAGCTACCTCAATGAAAGAAAAGGAAGCAGGGGAAGTATCTAAGTAACAAGGAAATGGGAAAGGGGAGTCTTCTTCAATGCCCAGCTGGTTAGAGGATAGGGTGAGTTGGATAGGGGGCCACTTCTAGTCAGCCACAAAGCAGCCAGCCTGCTCTCATTCCTTCTTGGTTGCTCCTATTTGGACTCTGAAATGACCCCTTTCCTTCACTGATTCAATGAGAGAATAGCACTGATATTCCCTTAGCATGAATCAATTAAAGGTGAAGGTTACCCTGCAGGTCAAGACCAACTCTAGGAGGTGGTGCTCATCTCCATTAAAAGGCCAAAGCACCAGTGTTGTCTGAAAACCTCTCTTGAGATCATATGGCCAGCATCACTAAATGCATAAGTGTACGGAACACTTTTACCTCCCCACCAAAGTGATACCTATTTTCATGCATTTACCATGATTTCTAACTGCTAGGTGATGTATCATTTGCATACATACTAACTATTATTTTTACACATTTTTGAGATGCACACTGCTTTTTAAGAACATAACTCTAGCTTATAACAAGAGGAATGTTCTGTAGGAATGGGAAGGATGAAATGAGTAAATGGGGGATGGCTAAAAAAACCTGAATTTTAGCTTAAAACAGATTTGAATTTTAATTATGAACGGGAGGAAAAACTATTGATAATACTTATCAGTTGGGATCTGCATTCATTTAAATAGTGTTGAGTACAAATATGCCATTATTTCCCCTCCCCCATAAAGTATGGGAACACCCCATTCATCAATCACATTCAAGGTTATGCATCCACTTCATCCTAATTAAAGACCACTGTAGTCATGATCTGGCACTGTGGGACATTGAAGGGATTCCAAAAGGACCACCAAATTTCAGGCACTGACAAAACAATCCAACTGCCATGCCCAGCAGGACGAAAGAATGGAATGAACAACTGACTTCACGCTTGACTCTTTATTTTCTTAGGTGTCAATATGATTAGAAAGCAGTAATTATTCAGGACTCAGCAGTACAAGCAGATGCTCCAGCATGAGGAGTTGATGAGTACCAACAGTCTTCACACCTTTTGAAGATGTTTCAGAGTAGGGGAAATTAAATTTCCTTAAACAAACATGATACACCACTCGAACTCACCATCACACCTAGAACCCAACCTCATCAGATTTGTAGCATTCTCTCTCTTTCTGTTTTGAAGGAGTTTTTTTGAGAGCAGCATAGCTATTAAAAGTTGGGCCTTTGATCTGTGTCCCAGTTATTTATTGAGATTATCCATAGGACCCTCAGAGAGTAGTAAAAGTGTATAAATCAGTGGGAGAAGGCAGATTTTACATTTTACCGAGTTGAAAATGCAAGGGAGAAAACCATCTGTATTTTGACCATGTCAACATGTGCCAAATAGCACTGAAAATCATAACACTCCTCATTACATTTGAAGTTAACTTCTTTCCTTAAAGAGAAACCAGCATGATCCCTTTTATCCTCAAATATTCCTGAATACCTCAGCATAATCGCCTGAGTGATGCACTAGATCTGGAGGCAAAGCAGAGACTCACTGCGAACAGCTCACTTTAATTATTTTTACTGATCGTGCCCCCTGGCAAACCCTGCACTCACAGTCTAAGAGGATCATAACAGAGAATTACCTCCCCTGTTAGGACCAGCTCTAATTTAACATGTCATACAAATAGCACAGAAGGGAGAATGAGACCAGAAAACACCTTCTCCCATCCATATGAATTAAGAGGACATCTGCAGTTTCAAAAGAGGTTCTAGAGAATACAGCTCACATATGCATCCAATTAAGGTCTAATCAGAAACAATTGCTATCTTTTGTTTTTCTGCAAAGTACAGCTTTGATGTGTACATATTGACAAAATATCTAGCTAATATGTATGAAAATATTTATAGTGCATAAGGGTCCTGTTCATTCTACAAATCCTTAGCAAGCAATAGTGAGAGATAACTCAGGCCCCTATCCAACTTTCTGGGGCCAAAGCAGCCATGTCATTGGGGTATGTGGTCACCTTGCAGTGGGCAAACATGAAGGCCGCCTTAACAAAAAGAAACATGTAGCCAGCTGCATTTTTTCTTCATTGACACTAAAGTGAAAAAGGATTGGGCCATCAGACAACATCAGGTCCCCAGCATAAAGGCACACATCTAAAGAGATTGACTGATGAGAAGCCTAAACACAAGGGACTATTTCTCAGGGTAGCAGATATTCAGAAAACAGCTTCCCATTATGTTTCAAGGGCTATAATTTTTCCCATACAGCGGGGATTCCATGCTATATTTTATCATTCAAATTCTTTTTCTCTTTCATGTATTCATGTACCTAGTCACATGAATCAAGTGTGATCACTAGGATATAACAGGTATCACCAAAGTCCTCCCCTCTACCAAAGCTCTAAATATCACACGAGCACCTACCAATCCCATAAGAGTTAAACCTCAATCCTATCCTGTGCTGGAACAGGCAAATCATCCGACCTGTTCCATACCTAGCAGAGCAGTGAACAAGTGTTGGGGTGCCTTGACAATTTCAGTGCCTTAATAAATGTGTAGTGAGATGAAAAATGTTGAAAATCACTATAGTAGAGGACTGAACAAGAATTGACTTCTCTTCCCCAGGGTAACAGGGCTACTCAGATTGGCCATTTAAGAGTGGGGTTAGGATCTAGTCTAAGTGCTGAATCCTGACTCCACCCCTCTTCTCAGGCTTAGCTGGCCCATGGGCTGGCCTATAGGTCTACCTGAGTTCCCCTGTCCTCTCTAGATCTCCACGCTGGCAGCCCACACCCAGTGCATACTCACCCTCTGCTGTCACTGTTATGTCCACATTTGACATCCAGAAGCTGGCCCAAGTTCCTGCACTGTCTTCCAGATTTACCCAGTGGCACATATGTACCTTATAGCATTTTTGCAACACTGGGAAGCTAGCACAGGAGACTTGTGCCTGCCTAGTAGATAGTAGAAGGTACATGGGGGAAAAAGGCAACAGGTATCTGTAGACAGATCCAGTTCATCACTCCAACTTGAGGAAAGCAGATTTGTAAAACAAAGAAAGAGGATGAATAGACAGTATAGTGTCTATATACGAATGTATTCTGGGTGATAACAGAGGAGCAAGAAACCTGGATGTGAGTCTTTAAAGCTATTTTTCCTCTGATTGTTATCTCACTGATTTTTTTTTTAATCCATTGGGAGTTGTAGAATTGGAGTCCAATGGATCAAGAGGCACAAGTACTTTTTAATGTACAAGAGACAACTTCTATCTGTTGTCATTTGGAACCTGTCAGTGCGCTAACTTAACCCTTTAATTTCAGGTCATTAAATAATTACTCCAGTATGTTGGGTGCGGCAACAACTTTATTTTTGCAAGGCACTGCAGGGTGAATCAAAATGCAGAATGAAAAACATTTCTTGATCTAATATAATACATACAACCTAACAAATGGTCTACTCACTATGTCTTTTCCACATTTTTGTAGACTTAAAAACATATTTACACAACTAGACACAGATATAGGTGAGTAACATCAGCCAAAAAATGTCAAAACTGAAGGCAGCAAAGGGTGGCTTGGCAGTTTTCAAAGCAGTCAGCTGGAGACCAAATGACATGCACATATATAGCTTGAGTATGGACTGTTTAACTACAATTATTATTTGATTTAAAATGGATTTTGTTGGGCAATTTAACAATTGTTTTGCCAAACTGAAATAAGATTGAGGCCGCATTCCTATGCAAACATTTTTGAGAGTAAGTCCTATTGAACACAATGAGATTTGCTTCTAAATAGACATGCACAGTATAGCACTGCAGGTTATTAAGACTGGATCATTATAAAACACACTTATGTTTTGTGTGTAATCAGGGACAGGGGCTATTTCAGGGACAGGTGCTATTATGACATCTGCTGAGATGAAAAGGGACTAAGGCTGCAATCCTAAAGACACTTTCCTCGGAGTAAATCCCACTGAACACAATGGGGCTTCCTTTTGAGTAGACATGGTTAGGATTGTGAGCACAATCCTAACCATGTCTACTCAAAAGTAAGTCCCATTGTGTTCAATGGATCTTACTCCCAGGAAGGTGTCTTTAGGATTGCAGCCTAAAAATGAAAACAGGAAATTCCTATGAAAGTCATCTCAACATGCTTTATAACTGAAATGTACATTTCTGTTCCCAGTCAGTTCAGAATGGTTGTAACATCAGAAGTAAATATTGAATTAGTAGCTAGATATGGAAGCGTTGAGCTATCCATATTGAGAAAGCTCAGAACTGAGGCAACTCCTACATATGAGTTGGCAGTTAAATACCAAAATTAAATATGGTGTTCAACAAGCATTGAATAAAGAGCTTAGGATAGAAGGTTACAATCTGTCACAGGCTTGGGCTGCTTGCAAGTGGGTGAATGTGGGTGAATTCACTGGTGGGTGAATACTAAGCAAATGGGTGAATGTGAATGGCACAAGGGCATGTAACTCCAGCCAGATCTGAGAATTCTTGGCCAGGGTTGAAGAGGGCAGGAGGGAAGTGAGAGGGAAGCAGAGGGCACAATCCAGAGCAACTACGGGGAGTCCTTGCTCCGGTGTAAGAACAATTTGCTCTGGTTTGCAATATCAATTTCCCATAGGTTTTCATTAGGTGGTACAGTAACTATGGATACACATAATGTCTCTTACGTGCTCCCGTAGTTGCTCTGGATTGTAGGGAGAGCCAGGATCTGACATGTTGGATCCTGATCCTGCTTTCCAAGCAGGAGGGAGTGGTGTATTGCCTCTCCTCACTGCTCAGACTTGTGCCACCTCCAAATGTGGCACAAGTCTGAGTAGATCCATAGAGGCTGTTGCAGACTTAACCCTGGGAAAAGGAATGAGCGTCCCCTTTCCACAGCATAGTAGCAACCTATCTAACTTGCACTGGATACAAGTCAGGACTGCATTGTTATTCATTCATTGTGCAATCCTAACCCCTGCTGTAAGACACTTTTGCACCAGTCCTGGAGGGTGAATAGGGCAATGTGCAGACATGCGAAGGTGTCTCCATGCCATTACAGGAACAGGGAGATGGGTAGTCTAAACTGATTAGGGCTGTGCCTTCCTTCCTTCCTTCCTTCCTTCCTTCCTTCCTTCCTTCCTTCCTTCCTTCCTTCCTTCCTTCATTCTCCCCAAAGGGCACCTAAGATGGTGCTCTCTTCTTCCCAAAGGGCACATAAAGTGGCTCACCCTTCTCACACATAGGGTGAAATCCAGAGTAACTACAGAGAGTCCTTGTAAGAACAATTTACTCTGGATTGCAATATGAATTTCCCATAGGTTTTCACTAGGTGGTGCAGTAATTACGGGTGCATGTAATGTCTCTTACGTGCTCACGTAGTTACTCTGGATTGTAGGGATAGGCTCTTGGTGGATCTCAGCGAGGAAGACAGTTACATTTCAAATCTAGTCAGATGGTGGTGGCTTCTGCCTTGTTGGTTCCCTTTTCAAATATTTCCATCTCAATCTGTCCATATAACATATAATGAGTGTTATATGGAGTATAGCAATAGACTTTAAATTGTTTTAAATAAACTGCTTTTAAAAAAGTCAAAAAAATTATTTATAGCCAAAATCAAATAATTACATGGTTTCCTGCCCCAAAAGGGTTCACAATAAAAAAGATGCCGGAAACACACCAGCAACCAGCAGTCACTAAAAAAATGGTTCTGGGGTAAGGGGACAGTTACTGTCTCCTTGTGAATATATGAAAAGCATTCATGTTTCCTGTATCAATCCGTGTTGGAAATCCTTGATGCTGCATCTCTGACTCGGGATTATCACATGTGCCTCTGCTATAAACCATGTTCCCGTATCACCTCATTTTTTTGCAAAGGAAAAAAGGGGGCAGAGAGTGTCTCTTCACTTTTGCGAAATGGCAGGGACTTTGTTTCTGCATCCAAACATCATCAGTAACCCTGAAGTTAGTGATGGAACAAATGACATAATGTGTCTGCAATGCTAACCACACTTTCCTGGGAGTAAGTACTATTGAATACGATTAAGTAGACATTTAGTAGACGTGTGTATGTGGGTAAGGAGGCTGGGCAGCCCTCTGTAGTACGTGCCCTGTCTCACTTGCCAAGCCAATGAGTGACCCATGCAATCCTCACTCTGATAGGTTTGTGTATATGCCACAGGATGCAATCCTAACCAATTTAGGCCAGCACAACTAATCAATCTCCCCATTCTTGCACTGGCCTAACACACACCCCCACGCCAGCAAGGTACTTGTGCCAGCAAGGTACTTGTATGGGCCTAAGCAGGGGCTTGGATTGCACTGACAATCACCCAGTCAGATATGCCTGTTTGCAGTGATGCAAGGTGTTAAATGCAAATGAGATGCTGTCTGCATGTCTCCTGCTGTGGCAGGGTGATGAGGAGGCAGATTTATGGAATAGCGCACTGTCTGAACAGAACTGGCCATAAGTGTTACAGTCCCTCTTGGGATGGACTTATGTTTGGTCAGCTTTGATACCAAAGACCTCAACTTGATGCTTCTCAGCTGAATGTGAAAGCTCCAATTCCTCATGGGACAAAAATGTTTAGGCAGTTTCATACTGGGGGCTTATGTATGTTCAGGCCTCAACTTCATAGTTCCA
The DNA here is from genome assembly GCA_030015325.1 of Cryptoblepharus egeriae. Taxonomy (NCBI): domain Eukaryota; kingdom Metazoa; phylum Chordata; class Lepidosauria; order Squamata; family Scincidae; genus Cryptoblepharus; species Cryptoblepharus egeriae. The sequence continues at coordinate 66,346,411 of JAREYC010000002.1, read as the reverse complement.
ACATGAATCTGAATGCCTAAATTTCTCTTGGCACAGAGCCTGCTTAGGCAACTTCAGTATAAAAGGCTTATATCCAGACTTTCTGTTTGAGTCTACATGCCAGAGTCCCTCTCAGGATTGACCATGTTTTGATTCAGAAGACTTATGCTCAGCCTCAGTTGCAGCTTTCCTGCTTTAGATTAGATGGCAAAATTGTTCCTGGGGTGGGTCTTGCATATGCATCCACAATATAGAAGACATGTCCAGCTCTTTGTAACCCATATACACATAATGGTGGCTTGTCACGCATTAAATCAAATCAGACACAGCTACAGCGCATGCTATACAGCTAAACAGAAGAAAAATTCCAACAGACGTTTACAAGTGGAGAAAGTCCATCCTGCTACACCCTATCAGTTCCAAACCCATTAAGATGATTACAATCTATTTTAGAGCTGAACTAATATATGCCACATGTCTATGGGATGTTATACAGATGGGTTGTCCCCGATCAAGACCTCACCCTTCTGGGCATCAAATTCCTAGACAGTGGCTTATGACAGGAGACTTGTAGGAATTGTAGCATTTGCCATTGTAGCAACACTGGTCTAGTCTGCACTTTGGAAGAGCAAAAAAGTGATATTGTGGGATTCAGTAAGAAGCACCATTCAGAATTTTCACTTGAACAACAATGAAAAGGAACAACACTTTGGTAAAACTGATACAGCAGCTCTAATATGAACTGATTGCTAATAGTGGAAGGAAAGTGATGCTTTAAAGGACCTTCTGAGGAAAATAGATTCTTATGCAGATTTGGATTTTGTTACTATGCTCATGACCCTGAAAAGCAAATAAACCAAAAAACAGCTACACAAGGACTCCAGGTGAAAAAACACTTCATCTAAACATAGTCCAACTCATGTCTCAGTTTTCCAGCTTGCAGGGGAATCTTCAATATATATGGAAAGATGAGCCCCTCATATTTACAAAGATGACATAAGCTCAGAGGTGGTCTCAACAGCCAGACTGCTCTCCTGACCTTCTAAGTGGATGCTCAGAAAACAAATACATACAAACCTTGGAAAAATGAAGATAAGAGTAGAATATTTGATCCTTGCGCCAAATAGCACTTAAATGACACTTCCTAGAAATTATCTGTATATTAATTTTTATCATGTAAAATCAGGACTGCTTACAACAAATGATTCTGAAAGCAAATCTCATATATATTGCCAGTTAGGCTGGCATGAACACCAGCATAAGCCCTTTGCTGACCTGGCAGTATCAAAAGTGACTTAAGGCACTTCTACCCCTCTCTGGGGGTGGGGGATTAGGCAAGTACAGAGGCATGTGCTGACTCCCCCACACTACCACAGAAAGATATGCCAGTTAGGCCTGTTTTAAGAGTTAGGCCAGCCTAAATTGGTAAGGATTGTGCCCTCACTGACTGCAGGCAGAGGGTTGAACTAGATGACCTACTGGGTCCCTTCCAACTCTATGATTCTATGACTCACTAACTCACTGACTGACTTATGAATCATTGCTTTTTCTACCTTCTCCTTCTCACCCAAGTGGTCAGGTTGATAGGCAGAGAGGTATAGCTGACACCAGTGCCACCACTTTATTCCCACCAGTCCTGCTTAAAGTATCTGTAAGTGAATCAGTGTAAAGAAAGGTAATCCCGCTTTCCATAGCAACTTGATTGTCTATAAAAGAAACAGAGGGACTTTGTCATTAAGTTTTTTTTTTTTGTGGAGAGCTGAGAGGAGCACAGAGTCCCAGGTGAGTGGAGGAGGAGCTACTTAGCTGGGGGGTTAATTGCTGCTAGCTGTTCATTGGCTGGTTGCCTGGTGGGGGGAGCTTTCAAGGGCAGCATCAGGGCCTGAGGCGCGATCCTGTGGATCAGAGCCTGTGAACAAGGAGGACTTGTGAAGTTGACAGGAGATGGAAGGGAAGGGCGCAGTTGTCGTGACATGCACCACATGTGCCATGTTTGTCTTCTTGCCCAAGGACCCTGGGGATTATCGATGCTGCAAGTGCAAACTGGTTGCACTGTTGGAGGAGAAGGTGGCAGCATTGGAGGGTTAAGTTTCCGCCCTTCGTCAAATTAAGGCATCTGAAGAGTTCCTCGATGCAACGCACACGGAACCTCTCCAGAGGGAAGTTTCGGATGACTTCCCGAGTGGGGATGACACTAGTGGGAACCCCAGCAATGATGTCTCTTTGTGGAGACACGTGACAGTCAGGAGAAAAACGGGCAGGAGCAGTCGAGAACCACTGGAGCTACACAACTGTTTCCAGAGTCTCTCAGATTCCATCATGCTGGCAGAAGTTCCTCTTGCTAGCATACCTACACCAGATCCTGGCATTCCCCTTACTGGAATGCCTGCAGATCCCCCTCATAGACAGCAGCCAAAACAAGTAAGTGTGGGGGAATCTCGACACAAAAGGAGAACACGGAGGAGAGTGGTGGTGATTGGAGATTCTCTCCTGAGGGGCATGGAAACTGTATGCCGACCAGACCCGTTTTCCCGTGAAGTGTGCTGCCTCCCTGGTGCCATGGAGAGCCTACCAAGGATGCTTGCTGATCGCCACCCATTCTTACTCATCCACGTAGGAACGATGATACTGCTCGGCAAACTTTCCAAAAGATAGTTGGGGATTATGAAGCTCTGGGGAGGAAGATAAAGGATCTTGATGATACCCAAGTGTTATTCTCATCCATCCTCCCAGTAATCGGTAAAGGTGCTCAGAGAGATGGCAAGTTTTTCCAGGTCAATAGCTGGCTTCAAAAATGGTGTCATCGGGAAGGATTTGGATTCTGGGATCACAGGATGAACTTCCTCGAGGAAGGACTCCTAGCAAAGGATGGACTACATCTTACGGGTTGGGGGAAGAGTGTCTTCAGATAGGAGTTGGCCAACCTGATCAGGAGGGCTTTAAACTAAATAAGAAGGGGTGGGTTACGTCCAAAGGAAACCTAGGAATAAGGAACATTGGATGGAAATTGCCAGGGCACGGCTGTAACTCAAAAATCTTTAGAGGGGCCTGGCCTTACAAAAAAGGGGGGAAATGCATTGAGTTGCAACCTCCAGGGCTTAAGTTGCATTTACACAAATGCACAGAGCCTGGGAAATAAACAAGATGAGCTGGAGCTTTTAGCAAGTGAAGGGAAATTTGATTTGATAGGAATAACTGAAACTTGGTGGGACGACTCCCATGACTGGAACACACAATTGGAAGGCTATCAGCTGTTCTGGAGGAACAGGAGTGGCAAAAGGGGAGGCGGAGTAGCATTATATGTCAAGAACGTATATACCTGCTCTGAAATCCAGGAAACTGGTCCGGATATCCCTATGGAGTGCGTTTGGGTAAAGGTTAGGGGGAAAAACAAGAAACAAAAAATTGTGGTAGGCCAAGAAGGAGTAGACAATGTCTTCTTGGAGCAACTGGCAGGCATTGCAAGGAAATATGAGGTAGTAGTAATGGGGGACTTTAACTATCCAGACATTTGCTGGGAGACAAACTCTGCCAAACATGGAAGCGCCAATAAATTCCTGATGGGCCTGGAAGATAACTTCATGGTCCAGAAGGTGGAGGAAACAACAAGGGGATGGGGAATCCTTGTGCTGATCATGAAGAACTAATTGACTGGGTCAACGTGGCGGGAACTTTAGGGGAAAGCGATCATGAGCTGCTGGAATTTAGAATAATGTGAGAAATAAAAAGAGTGCAGAGTGAAACATACATTGGATTTCAGGAAAGCTGATTTCAACAGAATTAGAGGAGTCATAGGTGGGATCCCATGGGTTGATGATCTAATGGGGAAAGGGGCCCAAGATGGGTGGGAGCTCCTTAAGAGGCAGCTTCTACAAGCACAGTCAGAAACAATTCCAATGAAAAAGAAAGGGGGAAAAAACCTGAAAAAACCAGGTTGGCTCCACAAGCAACTTGGGGATCAGCTGAAGTTAAAGGGGCTCATTTGTTCATAGCTGCCTCTGAAAGCAGAGGAGTAAGAAAGAGAAGTATAGGGAATGGAAGATTGGTAAGATCACCAGGGAGGAGTACAGACAGATAGCCTGGTCCTGTAGGGAGGGGGTCAGGAATGCTAAAGCTCAGTATGAGCTGAGGCTGGCCAGGGGAGTTTCTTTAGATATGCCCAAAGGAACAGGAGGAGACGAAAGAGTGGGGCTGCTCCTGGACAAAGATGGACAGCAGGTGTCTGGAATCCGGGAGAAGGCAGAACTGCTCAACTCCTACTTCCGTCTACTCCCGGTAGGAGGGCTGTGCAAATGGGAGTGCGGGATCATTGGCTGATGCGGGGATGTGCTTGCATCCCCAAAGAGGTAATGAAAACATGGATTGTGCAGAACAGCAGATTAAGATTGACAGAGAACTGGTTCGAAACCACTTAACTGGCCTAAATGAATTCAAGTCATTTGGACCACATGAGCTGCATCCTCGAGTTCTTAAGGAACTGGCAGATGTCCTTGCAGAGCCTCTGTCGATCATCTTTGAGAAATCATTGAGGAGTGGAGAAGTGCCACTGGACTGGGAGAGGGCGAATGTAGTCCCAATCTTTAAGAAGGGGAAAAAAGAAGACCCGGGAAATTATAGACCAGTCAGTTTGACTTCAATCCTGGGCAAGATATTAGAGCAAATCATAAAACACACAATTTGTGCACATCTAGACAAGTACTTGGTGATCAAAACAACCCAGCATGGATTTACCAAGAATAAATCTTGCCAGACAAATCTGATCTCCTTTTTTGATTGGGTTACGAGCTTACTGGACAGTGGAAATGCTGTGGGTGTCATTCATCTTGACTTCAGCAAAGCATTTGACAAGATCCCACATGACATTTTAATTGGGAAGTTGGAAAAATATGGGCTAGGCGAGGCAATTGTTAGGTGGATCTGCAACTGGCTCAATTACCGCACACAAAGGGTTTTAGTAAATGGCTCTATGTCAACCTGGAGGTCGGTTTCAAGTGGGGTACCCCAAGGCTCTGTCTTGGGCCTGGTTCTCTTTAACATTTTCATCAATGACTTGGAGGAAGGGATATGGGGGAGCCTGATCAAATTTGCAGATGACACCAAGCTGGGAGGAGTAGCAAACACAACAGAAGACATGAGAAACCTCCAGGAGGATCTGGATAAACTGGAATCCTGGGCTGTAACAAATAGAATGAATTTCAACAGGGAGAAGTGCAAGGTTCTGCACTTAGGAAATAAAAACCAAAAATACAGGTATAAAATGGGGAATACTTGGCTTGGCAGCACAACATGTGAGCGGGATCTTGGAGTCGCCATGGATCACAAGTTGAACATGAGTCAGCAGTGTGATGTGTCTGCAAAGAAGGCAAATGCCATTTTAGGCTGCATTAAGACAACTGTAGCTTCCAAGTCATGAGAAGTTATAGTTCCTCTTTATTCTGCATTGGTGAGACCTCACCTTGAGTACTGTGTTCAGTTCTGGGCACCTCACTTGAAGAAAGATGCAGCCAAACTGGAGCAAGTCCAGAGGAGAGCGACAAGAATGATCAGTGGGATGGAAGGGAAGCCCTACGAGGAAAGGTTGGGGGAACTTGGGATGTTCAGCCTGGAGAAGAGGAGGCTGAAGGGGAGACATGATTGCCCTCTTCAGATACCTGAAGGGCTGTCATAGGGAGGAAGGGGCTCATTTGTTCTTAGTTGCCTCTGAAAGCAGAACTAGAACCAATGGGTACAAACTGCAAGAAAGGAGATTCCGGTTGGATATCTGGAAAAAATTCCTGACAGTGAGGGCGGTTCGGCAGTGGAACAGATTGCCAAGGGAGGTGGTGGACTCTCCCTCACTGGGGATCTTCAAGCAGAGGCTCGACAAGCTCCTGTCGGGGATGCTCTAGGAGGATTTCCTGCTGCAGGCAGGGAGTTGGACTAGGTGACCTACTAGATCCCATCCAACTCTATGATTCTATGATTCTAAGTATATTGTATATATACAGTGGTATCTTGATTTACAAACATTTCTGTTCACGAACAATTCGGTTCATGAGCAGGAAGTTCATCAAAATTTTGCCTCTGTCAACTCTTCCTCAGGTGATGAACTGCTCTGTCACCTGGTCATGGCTTCCTCTAGGCCGCTGTCATGTCAAAGGACATCACAAGTACATGTCATAGAGTTATGGATTATAACTGTATATAACCCCACACTGCTTGACAATCCTTCATTTGATGATGTATCTTTATAGCTTGTCAAATTCATCTGAAGATACTAATATGTTCCTTAGGGCCACCACAAAAGCAATACTTTTTCCCTTTTTAAAGACAAACTAGCCAGATGGCCTCTGAAAGCAGAGTTGCAACCTCCAGGACAGCAGGTTTTCTGAGAGAGGAGAGAGAGAAATTAACCTTGGGTTCTATTCAATTTTTAAACGTCAATTGGCTGCTTCTGTCCCTTGTTCTGAAATTTTTACCCCACAGATGTGCAACAATTAGACAACTTTGTCCCAACATTTCCTCTCGGCAGCTGCTGTCATTTCCATGTGTTCCTTTAATACTCTTCAGTATTAAATAGTTAACCATTCCTGCTATTAATTAAGAGTATTTTCTGAGAAGAGTTTTGTCATTTCAGTTAACAGGCAATTTTAGAAAAGGGTCAGTTTCTTTTGACCCAGCTTTGAACAGTTTATATTTTCATGATGAAATACCAGATGGAAGCCTGAAACTACCTGGAAATTCTAAGAGCCACATAAAGGACAGATACCAGCCAAGCCACCATGTGGTTTCCTTCCCTTCTACTCACCTGTGTATCACACCTAAATGTGTTATTCATTAATTCATTAATTCTAAATGTGTAATTCATAATACGTCATTTGTTACAATCTTAGTCATCATTTGCCCTGGAAGAGTGTTTTGCTCATCTCCTTCTGAACACATGTATCTGGTTTGGGCTGATGTTACTTTGAATTCCCATTGCTTCTTTGCATTTGCATTAAAGCTATCCTGGTATGACTGCGATTTTAAGAACAAGGAATTGAAAGCACTTGAAATATTTTTTAAGAATAGCTAAGATCCAAGGTAGTTTTACAAACTACTCAACTTTATTGTGTGAAGGTTCTTCCATATTGGACAGCCTCTTTTGCAACAAAAGCCAACCAAGTCTTTGTACCTTAAATATTTAACATATATTACAGCAAACGCTTTTGTAGACCACACTTCATCAAATACTGATGATAATCATATATGTCATGTACGAATTGCAATCCACATAAGTTAATGCTATAATACATGCATTAGTCCTTTGGTTTTTATAAGGGAAGTTTTTTTAATTGATAACAAAGAAACATGATTCCTTAAGATACCGTGAGATTATTGAACAAAACCATGCATTTACAAAATATTTTGTGGTTGATAAGTTACTGAAAAAGCCACTGAAAGCTTCAAAAACAGAGGATGTTATCCAAGCAATTTTCCAGTTCTGACTTAGCTGTAATGCAGCTCCAAGAAGGTAACAAACATACCCTGATCTTGACTGCCTCCGTCTGCATGATGCAGTCCATGTCATACTGGCACAGTTATGTCAGCGCTGTAAAGTTGGTTTGTATTTCTTCCATATTGATATAGAGACACTGACAGCCTGTCATTTTCCCTACCATTGCATTCATCCACACCAAATCAGGATGCATAATACACCATTGGGGGAAGGTGGAATCGGGAGGCTTGGAAGAGGTAAGGGAAACTATCTCTGCTCACCTCCCTATAAGCTTACAGTATTGGAACATAAAGCCTGCTTTTGAGAACACGTGTAAAGTACTGATTACTTTTTAAAAATACCCTTGGAAAAGCCAGAACTAAAACAAATTGAAATGTTACCAAAAGCACAAAATAGTCAAATTGTTATAAATGTTAACATATTAATTATGAATTAGTTAAAACAATTATACATTAAATGTTATTGTAAAAAATGAAAATATCTTGTTTCCCCAAAAGCACTAAATAAAACTCTAGTTATTACAGTACTGAATTGAAAAGCATAATTGAAAAATTACCTAAAGACAAGCAGGAATTCAGTGAGGGAGGGGCAGACTCAGTAATTCTTTTAAACCATCCACAGTTCCCTTTCCAACAGGCATATGTGAGACATTTCCAGTGGCCTTAGGCACTTGATGACAACATATGTTTTTAGAAAAGCAAGATGGTATCTGAGCACAAATATGTCTTTATGTTCAAGCCAACTTACAAAAGGTAGCGCAATGCTAAAGCTGCAAATTGTTCTAGGGAAAACAAAACCAGACAGCAGTAATTTGCATAAAATTTGCACATGTTGATTTACAAAAACCTATACACATTTAAAATGTTTAAAAAAATATATTAAACTATATACACATTTAAAAGTAGGAAAGCAATATGTTAATTTATTTTTAAAAGAGCAGATAACTAAGTTTCTGGCCCTATAATCCAGAGTAACTATGAGATATTTACGTCAACATAGTTTTGGCACCACCTAGTGAAAACCTATGGGAAATTCATATTGAAATCCAGAGTAAATTGTTCTTATGTCAAAGCAAGGACTCCCTGTAGTTACTCTGGATTGCAACCTTAGTTTTATCTTATCTATTTATTTGAAATATTATCTTTCCCTCAAACCATCTCCAAGATGGCTTATATAATAAAAAATATAACACAAAACATAACCATCACAGCCAATTAAAATAATCAGAGAGCACAAACCATATAGGAAGCAGCACCACAGTTAAAATTAAGGGTGGTTCCTCCATATCCTCATCTTATGCATTTGTGGATCTGGCTCAATGAAGACCAGCATGGAGGACCAGGACCACCATGGAGTTAGGCTTGGTTCTACCTGAGTTCTCTGGAGGTGATCAGAGGGCTGATCTGATCAATTACCTGCTGCTTCTGTGAGATTCAGAATGGCTCTTTCTGGTCAAAATACACTTCTGGTTTCCTGTTGGGCCTCAGAATACCTTATATGACTGAAAAACATCATTTCTGGTCGGTAGCATAGCTAGGGAAGTGCAGGGGGTGCATTTGCACTGGGCTACAAGCTTTCAGGGGGCTACAAGCTAAGCTTGACTCCAGTGGCTAAAACTGTAAAAAACAGGGTACATATGAAAGATAAATGTTAAATATTGTTGGAAAGTCAGTCAGTTTATATACACCGTATAGATATATTTTGAAAAACTAGAATTCCTAGACTGTAATGGGTCATAGGCTGCAATCCTAAAGACACTTTCCTGGGAGTAAGACCCATTGAACACAATGGGACTTACTTTTGAGTAGACATGGTTAGGATTGTGCTCATAGTTTCATACACATTTTATGAGGAACTCAGTGACTGTGAAAATGGGGTGACCAACTGCCTCACATACGTCTTTTATAGCTGCCTTCCTTCAGTAATTATGTCCAAATGTGCCTTTATCTGACTTTCCTAGTCCTCGGGGCCAAAACCTAATACTAGCAAGAGGCACCGTCTTCCTCTGACCTTTTAGGCTGCTGCTGATTCATGTTAAGTTGTAAACAACTGCAACTAATTGTACACACACATGTATTTGTTCCTTTTTGCTGGTATTCTTCATTCCTGCTTCAAGTACATTCAGCTAAACTTCCTTCAACCAACGTAGCCAGCTAACAGCACATTTCTTTAGCAAAATGCACCTTATTAATGGAGGCAAAGCTATGCTGAGGGAGCCACTCTTTTTTGCTTTAGCGCCTGTAACACTACCATAATGCAAAGACCCAAAGTCTTTGTTTGCCTATCATCAAATCAGACATGCAGATCATGCCAAAGTTGTTTTATTAGCATATCTGATTTGCTGATTTCCAGTACATTATTAAGCCTTTGGCCTGGCCAGATTCCATTTATGCAAAGAATGGCAATCAAAAGTCTTCATTTTTTTGTTTTTGAGAAAAAACTTACATTATTTGACTTAATTCTTTCTTCTAGCAATATAGAACAATACGCCACAACATAAAATGCCTAAGAAATTTTTAGACTATTCTTGGTCTTTCCTTAATCCAAGTTTAAGCTTATATGTTATTCCAACAAATTGAAAGTAAAAAAAAAAGTTAATGGTGTCCCCTTGAGAGTGATATAGCACCAATAATTATGTGGATCCCCAAACCACATCATGATTTGAATACTAGATACCTCTAAGAATAGGTAGAGATGCAGGGAGGTGCATGAATCTGAGAATCCTCAGTAACTCTCATAACAGAGCCTCTGCCTTTCAGAAGTATTACCTGGTCATTTAAAAGTTAATGGTATAATTGCAAAATAGAACATGACATTCATTATTATCAGCACAGCTCTTGCATGTTTAGAGAAGACTTAGCCAATTTATTCTATAAATTTGATCTATTTGTTGGATAAAACTCCTTATGGATAAAAGCAGTACCATTGTAAAGGCATTCAGAATGAACCTCCCCATTTGCAACATTTGGTTCCAAGAACCTGCATGATTAAGTATTTTTGTGTTCTACAAAGACAATTACAGTGGTGCCTCACGTAACAAATTTAATTTGTTCCGGAAGCATGTTTGTTATGTGAAACGTTCTTTATGTGAAGCAGATTTTCCCATAGGAAAGAATGGAAACTCAGACAATTGGTTTCACAACCCAAAAAATATTCATATAAAAATATTAACTGGATGTAAAAATGATGACAAAACACAGGAATTAAATTCAAAACATGCATTTAATGACACTTTCCTGGGCATAAGCCCCATTTAACACAATGGGGCTTACTTCTCAGTAGACATGGTTAGGAGTCTGCAATCAAATACACTTTCCAAGTGTCTCTTCACTTTCTCCTTCTCTTCATCCTGAGCCTCTCTCTCCCCTGCTCCCTTCTGGCTAGCCCTGAGCTGCTTCCATCTTCTCCACTGCTGTTCTCTCCCTCTGTCCAGCAGACACCTGGCCACAGGAGGAACAGCGCGAAAGTGTTGCTTTCAGTATGGCAGACGAGCTAGGCAGCCCTGACGCTTTTTAAAAGGCCTGCTGGCCAGTGCATCTGCCCCAACTGCCAACGAGTGTGTTTGTTACGTGAAGCACAGTTTGTTATGTGAAGCAGAATCCTAGAGAAATTTTTGTTTGTTACATGGAACATACTTTATGTGAGGCGCTTGTTACATGAGGCACCACTGTAGTTGTCTAGTTACCTACCTTGGTAACAAGGCAGGCAATGAATCAAGATGAATGAAGTTCCCTTTGAAGTGGCTGCTAACTGCCCTTCTAGGACCTGAGCTCCTGCAATTTGCAAGCAGTTTTAGCTCAGAGCAATTCACAAGTAAATATTACTTGTGGGGGAGGAGGGGTTCCACCTCCCAAACGAGATAGCCATGATAAGCAGACTTCCTTTAAGGCATTAACTGCAATTTAAGGGATGCTTATCTTTGAATTTAAAGGACCAACCTCAGTAGCTTTGAAACAAAATTGCTGATAAATAAATTGCATATAATTAGGTTACACCTGTACTTCCTTTGTTTTTGCATTATGACAGTACACCATATTTACTCTAATATAATGCACCATTGAATCTAATGCTCACTCTCTACTTACAATAAAAATGTTGTATTTTACATTGCCCCCCAAAACATCAGGAAACCAAATGCAGGTACAGAATATGCGACAAATTCAGTTTAAAGAATTATATACACTTAACAGAGTGGCAATTAAAGCTGATGTTATTTGACAACAATTACACTGAATAATTTGGATTATTTTACATGAAGTGAAGTGTAGATAGATGAAACAGACCAATTCAGAACAAATTGCCCTAATATGCCAAGTCTTCTGCTATATAAGTTCCACTTGTAATACTGTTTCAGCCTTACCCTGTTCATTTAAAAAGTTTAAACAATTCTAATGAATCATTCTACAAGCAGAAAAGTTCCACATCGTGAAACTGGTTGATTTTGGTTGTTTTGTTACTACTCTGTCTTCTGACATTTACATTTCACAGGACACAATATAATGAGGAATGAAACTAAACACCATGTGTGCTGACATACCTGAACATAATTACCATTAACTGAGGCAGAAGTAGGATGGACAACAGTCACAACAGAAGAAGCAGTAAACTAAACTCCTTGATTCTGCCTCTGTTTACTGCATTATTCTAGCATGACAGGAATAAAAGATTTATTTCATATGCATGTGTGTGAAGCATGTGAATACAATTGGCGGGGCATTTTGGACAACTCAAGGCCACAATGTAGGATGATGATGGATTTCTTATGACTGATACTGTCATTTCCACATAAAATTAACATTTAAAACCATGACATGCAGTCTGTAATATGTTACAGTATCTTAATTTAAAGAGACAAATGTATATTCATTTCCAAATTGAGAAGCATTGAAAATTAAAGACAAACATACTGATTGCAAGGAATTAAGAAAAACCTTCATTTCAGACTTGCCTCCTCAGGCACCATTTCCTTTAAGAACGTGACTATGGAATATCAAATGATTGTGCTACATTTGAGGAGCTGCGTAGGATGAAATCTATAAGCCACCAAGGGAACTTATTACATAATAGCAACAAAAAAAGGGCAACATTTTCTTTAGAGATCCATATGGCAGATCTGGGTTTGGATACTTACAGTAATGTTCCCTACAGATGGGGAACTCCCAAGGAGAATGGAATATCTGAGTCAAAATCAGCCATGCATATTTGAAAGCCTTTAGTTTTCTCTATATTTATGGTGTAGGATAGCTCTGGTTACGACAGTCTTAACTGATTGAAAAGTTTTGCTACGAGAATAAACTATAACAGGTAGCAAAATAGAGTTCAGCAGTAATCAGTCCAGGGTATCTGAGCTTATAAATCATCTTCACTTTTAGCAGGACTGCTGTGAAGCCCACTGTGCCATCATGAGCATGCCACTATTTCTCAGTCTAATCTACTTCTCACTGTCCTTGGTGAAAGGGGTGGTGGCTTGAAATGGACCATCTCTGTAGTGATGCCGCAATTATGGTAATTTAAAACCATGGATTGAGAGTAACTTGGATTGAGAGTGTTTTGCAAGACAAGCAAACATAAACTATGACTTGACAGACAAGCAATTTCTTCATAACTGATAAAAAAAATAGTCCCAGCCAGGGTATGGCCAGATTTGGCTCTGTGCCAGCACCTGTTCAGCCTATCCTGAGAGACCAGCCAATGGATTTCTAGTCTGAAGTAAGCCTTTTACTTCAGTGGGGCTTTCTCCAGCATAAGGGGGGTAATTAAAAGGAGCCTGAGACCCCTAGCCTTGCATATCTTCTCTAAAGTAAGCTAATAAGTGGGGCTCAATCCTGTGTAAGGGGAAAGATTGCAGATTAATTTGTTTTATTTTTCTTTATATTCTGTATTTTCTTTCCTATTTTGTATTATATTACAGTATTTTAAAGATTTTTACATGAATATTATTCATAATCATTGGCATCCTTCAGTCTTGAAAGACTATGGTATCGTGCTCTGATTGGAGGTCATAAAACAGCATCTGGTGTGGCTAAAAAGGCCAATTCGAGAGTATCCATCCCTTCCACATTGAGGACAAATAAATTCCGTCCCCTGCCCAGGCCCCAGGGTTCTCTGCTTCCGGGTCTGTCTCTGCTTCAGCCTGCCAAACAAGTGTCTCTTCCAGTTGAGAAGGCCACGCTGGGTATATGAATATTATATGAAATTCATAAAATTGTGGAACAAATTGTCTGAGTTTCCATTATTCCTTATGGGAAGATTCACTTTGATATACTTGTGTTTTAGATTACAAGCACACTTCTGGAATCCTGTATTTGCAATTAACAGCCCAATTCTATTGGGCTTTAATGCCAATGAAACCACCAGAGAGCCTGACTCTATGGAACAAACATCTTTTCCTGGTTTGGTGGGATGGGAAATGGAGAAAGCTTAACCACAGTTTAGTTGATTCAGAAGTTATGTGAACTGTGGAAGGGCAGAGGAATCCATGCACAAAAGGGGAAAGAGGAAGTTTCCTCCTTCGTATGTTCAGTACCTACCCAATGGTTTGAGCGTCAGGTTTCATAAAGTCTGAATTGACTTTATGCATCCCAACATTAGACATTCAGTCAGAGGTTTACAACAGTTCTATATTTAGATTACTGCCTCAGTATTTCATTGCCTTTGGCTGGATTATTTTATGTAGCCCAACTAAAAGCATATATTGCCTTTGGGTGAACTATTTCATTGCTGCTGGAAGTTATATATGCATTTAAAATGTAGATAAAAGTTTAACCAGTAATATACAAGGAAAACAAATACAACACACACTGAGGTAGATGACTAACCAGAGCTAGAATAATTTTTTAAAGTCCAAATGCCCATCAAAGACAGTTCTTCCTGGCCAAGAACAATGTCAGTATTAAGCATAGAAAATGAAGGAAGGAATCTTGTTTCTGGACAGAGCTGTGCTGTAACCACAGAGATGCCAATAGGGAAGCTGTATCTGATAATCAGATAAATTCATTTCACAATTTGTCAGCACATTAGTAACCATTTAAGAATATAATATTTCCAAAATACTAAAAAAAAGGATTTATGTCAATCTTCATTATACTCAGTAATGAAGTAAAACCTTTAAAAACCCAAAGTAAATAATAATGGTTTGTTTTCATTACATTTTTCAGTCCAACTGCTTTGCAAGTGTGTTAATTCTGTATTTTGTATTCAGAAAGAGGTTCAACAGAATAGATTTCAACAGAAAAATTTACATTTTTTTGTTTTTAACAAGGTTATAAAATCCCAGGACTAACTCCCTCATATCCTACATGGGTATGTAATTTGCACACAGTTGTTGCTGTGAAGTAGGTGGTTTAAAGGAAGTTCTCTAAGGACATGCTGGCTGGCTGAGGCTTGAGCCCCTTTCTGTTCTTTTTTTCTAACTTTAGGATCTCTCCTTTGGGTGGGGTTCCCAAGAAAGCGTTGCATGAATTCAGGTTGATTCATCACCTGTCTTTTCCTAGGAGCTCTTAAGTTAATAATGAAATTCCCCATGAACGATGTTCCCCATGTCTCTGGATGAGGCCACCCCCATGCTCAGATTGTTTGAGCCATTACTGCTTATGCTTAAGGGTGACAATGAGTTGTCTTTTTGCCTCCTTTCTGATCATACTCAGGACTTTTGTCACCTGGATTTTATTTTATTTTTTGCTGCATGACCTCAGGAAAATTCTGTTTCCATGTGAGTTGGTTGGCAGTCACACTGCTTTGAACCCTAAGGATTTGGTGAGAATAGACAAACCCTACAATCCAGAGTAACTACGGGAGCACGTAAGAGACATTACATGTACCCGTAGTTACTGCACCACCTAGTGAAAACCTATGGGAAATTCATATTGCAATCCAGAGCAAGTTGTTCTTACACCGGAGCAAGGACTCCCCATAGTTATTCTGGATTGCACCCTTAGCTGGTCTTTGAACAACTGAGACTTGAGTCAAGTGGACACCTGTTTGATCATTCAGATAAGTTGAGAAAGAAAAATGTTGAGGACCACAACCCTGTTTAGAGCCCACATGCTATGGGACCCCTTCTGCAATTTAAATTGTTTAAAGTTCAATTAAGTGGCCGTTAGCTTGAAACCTTGGTTTTGTGGAATTATTTTGGGTGCATGGGTAATAACGTTGCAGGGGGAAATGGGTTATGCTTCCCGAGATCACATCCAAAAAGCAGGTCTCCTAAAAACACAAGGATATGAACATGGCTGCCTAATAAAACCAATGCCAGAATTGCCTTCTTTGAGGTTCAGAGTGAAGACTACATTAAATTTAACTAATGAAAATTGTCTTTAAGCACATTTCCAATACCCTAATTTCAGAATTCATTACTCAACTAAGAACAATAATATTTTCCATATTCAAAATATTTTTCTTTATTGAAAGTAAAACTTTTGCAGACTCTACATTTCAAAAACAAAATCTCTAGAAAACACTATGGGAAAAGCGTTCTGAGGAAAGCAGACCAAAGTTGTAATAGGCCTATCCACTGACATTCCTTTTCTACCAACATTACACTGTAATTTCCTCTCAAAGGTATTCTTTATCATTGGAGATTAAAGACACATTCTATTGCTGTTTGATTTGGCCTTTGGTCAGATAAACACGTAAACTGCAGGACTGCAGAAGTCAACAATCAAGAACAGACGAACTGACAGCCCACAAGATAAAAATAAGCAGGTTACGGTCTGCTTTGCTTCATTTTCTTACAGAACATGGCTATAAAAAAGGCTCACTTATAAAAGCGCTGTCCCTAGAAGGGTCTGGGGCCCAAGGTGATGCTGGTTGGGGTGTGGGGGTCCCCCCATTATGTCTGTGTGAGAGAGTTTTGATGTGCTCTCATAGACTGGGTTGGAAAATGCATTTCAAAATCATTACAAACCTGGAACATTGCCAACTTAATGCAAAGAAGTGTTTCATTAGGAACCAGTTCCTACATACATTAATGAAATTGTTATTGGAAATACTCCGATGCATGTATACAAATAAAAACATTTCAACATAATGGTTCACTCATGTAGATTGTCTGAATACTATTAGGTAGCCATCAGCTAGCCCTATTAAAGAATCCAAGCCCAAACTCATATGATCACTGCTGAATAGATTGCATGGATGATGGATTAGCTAAAGCAGTTTTAAGAATATGTACTCCTGGCAATAACTAAAAAACTAATTCCATCACTCTATACAAATAGTTATATCAGAAAGTACACCATCAACTGCTATTACAAACATTTTTACTGAGGAATCCAATTCATTTTAAAAAGTTCAAATATTGTACGCTAACCCTGATGAAATCATGCTGTTTCTTGTCATTTGGGCCAGGCTTATTTTTCTAATCTGTGAAAATCTAAATTTGAGTTGTAACAGTAGACAACACATTGATGACTCCGATGTGTTGCTTTCTAACTCGGCAACACTTTGAAGCAGGTTAGGTCAGCTACTGCATTATGGTGGATCAAAAAATCCTCTTTATGCTCCTTACAATGCAAAAATATTTTGAAGAATTGAGGAGTATCATAAAGTCTGCACTTTTGCTATTCAGAATAAATGTTTTAATACTTAAGGTATTTCAGAGACAGAGAGCACAATCCTAACCATGTCTACTCAGAAGTTTGCCCCATTGTGTTCAATGGGTCTTACTTCCAGGATTGCAGCCATACTAAAATTAAATGCAAATGAATTTTATTATTATTTCTGTACATTTTACCACATTATGGTTACATTTATTTGGGACCTAGAAAATCATTATTCATTATGATGACCGTTCCCTTTGAACAACAAATGGTTAAGACTTGATAGAAAATTCTTTGTAGGGAGTGAGAAGAGGTAAAAGTAGTTGTTCATCATAACTTTACCAAATGTAAATACATGCTGTTCAAAGCTTCAGCATGTAATTAATCTGTGAAACTCCTTGTAAAAGTATGTACTGCAACAATAGCCCCTAGCAAAGTTGCCCTTAAAAGAGGATTGGATAAACTGAAGGAGAAAAAGTCCATCACAGTTTGCAAAGTCGTGATAACTGAAACAGTGTTTCTCAAACATGGAGATATATTCCCAAAGCCAGTGGTCTTCAAAGAGGGGGTCAGGACCCCCCTGGCGGGTCACAACCTCAGATCAGGTGGGTCACAAGGGGATGGGATCCACCATCTTGGAATCTGGCACTGGGCCTTTGTGGGAGTAAGTCTCATTGAACACAATGGGACTTAACTTCCAAGTAGTCATGGAGGAGCATCCCAGTAAGTTTGAAAGGGAGTCCCAGGCTGAAATGCCTGAATACCATTGCCCTAAGGTATTCCAAATCTTTGCAGGGTTGGAACAAGTGATGGAACACAGGGTTGGAACACAGTGATGCAATCCCTAGGATTGGGTCAATAACATGGGATGAAAGGGGAGTGCTTTCACTTACAGCAGGCTCCTGGAGGTGCAGGGGAGCCCTGCACAGCCTCCACAGGGCTTGGAATCTTTAAACAAAGGCTTGGAGAAATCCCAAAGCACTTCCTATTTGTTCTATTCAAAGATTCTAAGCCTCAATTCGAATCCTACAAAAAATTCAAAGAACGTCCTCATCACCCTGCATTTTGCAAATAATTGCTTGTTTGCAACCTTTCAGTCACTGTTCTTGGTCTCACTAGTTCTTTGCTGATTGCAAAATGGAAAAAGAAGCACTCACAGGAAGTGAGGCAGAGGACTGGAAAGAACAAGATGCTAAGCTGTCTGAACTTGATGTCATATTCTTTTCAGCTCTCTGCCTTACATACTGCTGTTTCCTTAATTCCTTGGTTCCATTTTACAATCAGAGAAGGATGGGAACCCACGACAGTGACAAGAAGGATGAAAGAGTGTGGAGGAAGGAGTTGAACCACCGATAACTGAAACTGCAAATACTAGATCCATGGATATGGAGAGGTCCATGTAGCCAGATTCTTCCAATCTGCACATATACGTTGTTTTGACACCAATCAACAGAATAGGGCTTCTATACCCATAAAAGGTGCTTTACAAAAAATGAGAGGACAGATTCCTGTCATAAGGCGCTCACAATCGAGAGGCTGACATAGGGAAACAAATGAAGAAAGGGATGACAAATGGAGGAGGGGTAAGCAAGAAAAGAATGAGCAACAGTTTTAGTTACACATACTGGAATGGCACACAGACAATGACAAAGGGTGTAGCCTCCAACTATCATCTTTCATAAATGTCAGGCATCTTCTGGCTTAACCCACCCACGGTACAAATTAATCCCTCCAACAAGAACATATTATTTATCATTTAATCACAAATATTTATTCCAAGCTAAACACATTAGTACAGAAATGCTAATCAGAGGATGACTAGCCATTACCCTCTTCAAAATTCCTGAACATTAGTCTGATTTTTTGGAAGGACTGATTGCAATGAAGTTAAAAACCTGACTCACGATGAAGCTACCCATGAGAAATGGAATGTTGATGGCTCCTTGCCCTCAATACCATCTCCAAACATGTAGATAGAATTTGCCCACCAAGATTGCCTGCCTCAGGCCACTGACATTGCTGGAATATGAATTATGTACTAGCTAGAAATGAAACATGTGGTAGGGAATGCTAAAACATATTAATTTCAAAAAATTATAGTCTCATTTTCTATTTCAAAAATTATTCACAAAGGACTTATGAACTATTATCCTCCCTAAGTGCAGCTTTTTACCCTACATGTGGGGCAAGTAACATGGGAACTGCATCTTATTCTATAATGAAGATATGCTTTGTGTCAATGCTGAGACAAAGTGCTGATCTTCTTCATGAACATTAAAAGCAATTTCAAAAAGCACACACTACTTTATATGAAGTTTCAGCATGCCTCTCACCCTTAATCACAAACCACACATGCCAAAATCCACATGGAAATGGATATTTTCAAGGGAGTAAGTGCACAGGATGCAAAACTCATATGGTTTTCCTGCCATGGAATACCCAATTCTTTACCACTCCTCACTTCCTTATCTACGTATTTAGGGTTTTGAACATGTGGTTATCTACCCATGAGTTTGATAGATGAGATGGCATGTTAGACTGGCTGCCAGTACAGCCTTTATCTACAGCTCCTCCTCTCACTAGTCTCTCCTGTAAAGGGCAATTGTCACCCAATCTTTGCTTGTGGTGTTTAGCCCTGCTTCAGGCACAGATATCTCCCCGGTTCAGGTGCAATGCCTGACAGGCCCCTGTTAGAAAACTTGTCATTAGCGCCTAATTAACGCAATTCTAATGCCCTAAAAGTGATCAGTGACCTTCTGTAGGACATACAAAGAGAGAATATTCAAAATCTGAGTCAAAAAACCTCATTTATTAACCTTAAACAAGTAAACAAAAAAAAAATACTGACAGGCCCCTACTAGAAAACTGTCATTAGCACCTAATTAACTCAACTCTAATGCTCTAAAGTGATCAGTGACCTTCAGCAGGATGCACAAAGAGAGAATATTCAAAATTTTAAAACCTCATTTATTAACCTTAAACAAGTAATTTGAATTTGTCAGGCGCATTCAGGTGCAACTGGCCAGAGAAGCCTGGATACAAACCTATGAAGTTCCGCAAATATCGAGTTCAAGCGTAATGGGCCTGAGAGGCCAGGGGGGTCACTACTGCACCCCACACAGGCAGTGGGAAAACTGACTAGGGGGTTTCGAACAGCACCTAGAGATAGGAAGGTACTAGGAGGGACAGGCCTCTTAGCCATCTTGGTGAGGGGAGGGAGCAAAACAAAAATTTCACGGCCTATTAGGCAGTTGCGCCTGAAGCAGGGCTAATTAGGAGATACAGCAGCAAACACTGCTTTTGTTCAATCTGGTTAGGATCTGGAGAAGTGAGGTCTGAAGTCAACAAAGGCTGAAACTAGGGGAAGATGGCTCTCATAGGACAGGATAACCTATCAATCATACTATGTGTGTCTACTCAGAAGTAAGTCCCATTATGTTGAATTGGACTTACGGATAAGAAAGCTTTCAATCCAAGTTGTGTGGCAGCCAGGAGTAAGGGGGATGAGGACGACAAACAATAGTGAGGCCAAAAATATGAAATTTAAACATCTTTTCCTGTTTATCTGAGTATGGGTGTGCATGGATGGATGCCTACTCAAGGAATGGGCAGCAGCTTGCTCCCTCATAAGAAGATCTGCCATGTGCATGGGACATAGAAAACAAGCAGGACATGGCGCAATAGGTGAATGCTTACTGCTCTCTGAAGGGCAAAGCTTCAGCTCCACCTCTTTCAGCTGGAAAATGCTTCTAGAATACATGTTGCCACAAAATGTCTGCTGAAGGATGACTGGTTAATGACTGGTCAGTGAAACACACTGATGAGATATCCATTCACTTTGTGATCACTTTACTGCCCAAGTAACCAATGCAGTGAGAAACAGCACTACTGAGAATCTAAAATGGTGCTGAAAAACAGCAACTAGGGAAAGCTTAGTTAACATGATAACCAAGGAAAAAATGAATATTCTTATAGTTGAGGGTTGTCCATTTTTATGAATAACTAGCGAAAAGCGTACCCACTTTGCGGGAGTAAAATTCCCCCATACGCCATCCCCCCATGGCGCATCAATCCCCCATGCACATCAACCCCCAATGCGCAACATCCCCCATGCACAACATCCCCACATGTGCAACAACCCCTCATGCACTTCATTCCTCCATGTGCCCCCATGCGCATCAAACCCCCTTGCGCATCAACCCCCCATGTGCAATATCTCCCATACACATCATTCCCCCATGCGCATCATTCTTACATGTGAATCATACCCCATGCACATCAAACCCTTTTGTGCATCAACCCCCCCATGTGCAATATCTCCCATGCACATTAACACCCCCCCTGCGCATCAACCCCTCCTGTGCATCAGCCCCCAATGCACAACATCCCCCCATGCGCACCTGCTTAAGGATTAAATTTCTCAGCATCGGTTCTTGGTTGGTGTTGGTGTCACAGAAGGAATACCCTCCCCGAATTTCATGCTTCTAAGGCTGGGGGTTGGGGCAGAGCATCCCTCAGTCAGGGATTCTTCAATGCAAAGTATAAGGAGGAAAACGTGTTGAGCCCCTTTTTGTCCCCTTCTGGTTGGAATTTTTGAAAATTGGTTCTTAGTGACTACCTCTGTCATGGAAGGAACACCCACCCCAAATTTCATGCTTCTAGGCCCAGTGGTTTTGTCTGGGCGTTGATGAGTGAGTGAGTGAGTCAGTGAGTGACTTGACCTCTGACCGTTCAGCGTGGAGGCAAAAGACCCAGCATGGCCTTCTCCAACTGGAAGAGACACTTGTTCGGCAGGCTGAAGCAAAGAGACAGACCCAAAAGCAGCGAAACCTGGGGCCTGGGCAGGGGACGGAATTTATTTGTCCTCAGTGTGGAAGGGATGGCCACTCTCACATTGGCCTCTTTAGTCACACTAGATGTTGTTTCAGGACCTCCAATCAGAGCACGATACCATAGTCTTTCGAGACTGAAGGATGCCAATAAATATATGTAGAAGATTGTTTCCCAATCCTGCCCCCACTGCTTCTTTGTTATATTTACATTGAATGCTGGGGCAATTGAACACACATGCAAATGCAGTTGCCTTACACCAAGGAAGTCCAAACCTTTTGGTGGGAGGGCCACAACAGCTCAGACACTGTGTTGGGGTCTGGAAAAATAATTTCTATTTCAAATTTGAAATGTATAGATAAGTATATTAGAGACACTACTGGGCTTGTTCATGGGCCAGATGGAGGGGTCTTACTGCAGGCTGCTTTGAGGCTTGTTGCAGGTTGCATCTGACCCCCAAGCTGAAATTTGGACACCCATGCCTTACAATGACTTTGGGCCATCTAGCCGAACAGGCTGTGGATCTCCAGGGTTTTAGATGGTTGTCTTTTCAAAACAATCTGAAAATGTCAGGGATTAAATCTTTTTCTGTTCTACCATTAAACTATTGTCTCAACCCACACAAACATAAGAAGGCACCTTCTGCTGCCTGAATAAGGTGAATCACGTTGGTCCACTAAACAGTAATAGAGTTTCAGACAGGAGTCTGTCTGGAGACAAAAGGAATTTACCCACGGACCTACTGCAAACAAATCATATGCTGTGCTAGTAAGGTATGGGCCTAATTCACAGTCTTTTGAAGTCTCTGTTGTTCAAAAGGATCAACACTGCTAGATTTCTGTCACACAATTTTTCTTTACAGTGACAAACAGTGCAGTTCACTTTATTTGGAATTAAGCTTTTAAAATTAAAACAACACAGATGTGCTTACACTTGTCTTCTATGCCTAAGTAATGTCCTATGGTATTTGAAAAAATGACAGCAGCGTGCTAGCAGACACAATGGAGTCGCACTTCCTCTCTGAATTAGCTTGACCCTGGAGAGATGCTGTAGGCGCATAACTCTTTGCTATGACAATTCAGCCAAATATGCTCTTTAAAACACACGCACACCAAATTAACCAAATCAGTTTTCATGAAAGCCCCATTAAAAAGTGTGACAAGTGTACGTTTCCAACATTAGCGCCAAACAATAACTAAAAAGATTTATATTATAGATACAATCACAAAAGCTTAAGAAATGTGCAGAAAATTTTGTGGCTTCATCAGAAAATTTAAATATCTTGCAGAACAGAATCTCCTGTCCAACTTGCTACAGCAATTCAAGGTCAGGTGCTGTACCAGAAAACAGACAAACGGACTCACAGCTTATTGTAAGTTTTCATTTACACAAGATTTAAAACTACCTGAATTTCATAGGTTAAATAAATAAAAAGCAAGTATAAATTGAAATGGTTCTACTTTAGCGGATTCATGTAGTATATTTAGAAAGAAATCTAGTTAAGTGTGAAATACTTCGCTTCCATTGATCAAATCCATTTGTATTCCCGATTGCTTCCATGGATTGCTGATTTGTTTCCACTGACAGAATCAGCAAATCAATTTGCCAATTGCACGAAAATGCTGTCCATCTTAGTTCAGGCAGGAAACAGGCAGAAACTTCAAACCTCCATAGCATCTGGATGCACCCAAAGGCTATGTCAAAAAGGGAGTAGAAGGTTTTAAGAACTTTGCTCTGTCATTGTTTAATTGAAAAATATAATACATGGTTTAAAGCAGAACCCCCTCAAATCCTAGCTGGGGGGCCAGATCAGAATTCAAATGGATCTGTCTGCCCGGTGAGCAGATGTTTTGCCAAATTCCCTTTTCAAACTTGGTACTGAGGAGAACTTATACCAACTGTAAGCTTCAATCCCATGCTTCCTGGACCTGTGTGGGCAAGGGGCCACCACTGATACCAACACACTCTTACACATTTCTACTACAGTGGACTTTTTTTGCTCTCCCTCCACACGGCTCCTCTTTTGGGTATGACTAGGCAGTCACATAGGTATGCTTTTGTCACATCTGCTCAGATGTTATATTGGAATGCCTTCTGGGACACCAGGCAACAGACACAACTGCCCAGATGGTCCCACAACTCAGATCAAACTATGACAGAAGCAATGTGGTGGTGGAATGAAAAAATACAGTCAGGATGGGGACTTCATTTTCAGAATGCAGCAGTCATGACTTTGGGCACCATTGATTTAATGAACAACATTTTGGGATGATAAAAGGCTAAGCAATGAGGTCTCCAAGTGAACATAAACAAGGGGTTCTAGGAAAGCAAATAATTAACTGTCAAGGCCCTCAGCAACTATCTAAATGTTAATACTCTTTAAATGCAACAAATTATGAAACATGATACAAGATTACAAATGGTTTTGTGTGCATCAAATATTATGTACTCACTGATGTACTCACTGTACTCTGATGTACTGAGCAAGGAACCACAATACTGAATGAGCTGAAATATAATTAAATTATGCAAGCACTTCCAGAAAACATTTAATTACATTATGAAGTAACTAAATAGGTGGCCATGTGTTATGCAAAAAACAAATACTTTCCATCATTAATATGGTGAAATCCACCACCATACAACTTGCAGATGAGGTATGAGAAATTACTGTGTCATTTAAATCTCAGGATTTTCAATATTGAAATGACTGCTTAAAATGTGTAAGTTTTACATAGAATGACTGCCCCTTGACAAAATGTTATTACTGCAGAATGCGAACGTGAAGAACAAATATATATATATGGTCATTAGGGTCCAATATAATACAACATTCCCATGTTGATGCAGTTGTAACAACAGGACATGAGCTACATCCTGTGATGGCAAGGTAGTCATGGATGCCACTTTAAGAGAACATTTGTTCCCTTACTGAAGGCTGCACTGCAGCTGGAAAGTTGGACTGAACCCAAAGACATGGGCAGCCCAATACTATCTGGTGCTGAAACAGGCAGGCTGGTAGACAGTGCACATGGTGAGAAGTTTGTGGGTCAGGCCAAGGTAAGGGAATCTTTTCCCCCTACCCCAGGGAGAGCCACTTCAGCCCAAATTGGGCTACTTGGATCGGAGCCACCTCAAGAGTGGGAGTACTAATCCAAGCAGGCTGGCCCTGGCCCAAGGCTACCCAGGAATGAGGTCAGAATCCAGCACAAGTGCCAGATCCTGTTCTTGACTCCTGGTCGATGTTTCCACAAAAGTTCACAACCTTCCCTTCTCTCCTCCCTCTTGTCACCTCTTCGTCTTCACCACACCCTCACAACTCCCACACCAGCCAAGCTTGGCCAGAGCCAACTTCCCTTCACCAGGACTTGCATAAGCACAAGATGGTCAGCATATATCTATGGCTGGTCTGTCTCCCTTTATGTTGGCACCAAAGTGCTTTGCAAAACTTTCACAATGACAATGGGCTGGCACAAGCGACTTGCATCAGCCCATGTGCCTTTTAGAATTGTGCCCTTAATATGATTATGTTTTTCTTATATTGTTATGAAAGCTGCATTTGTGTTATTTCTTTAGTGAAATTGCGCTAATCTGTTCTATCATAAATAGAGCAGGCTGTTCTGCTTTCTAAGTACAGAAAACAAAGTCCTTACAATATACATATTTATTGACTTGGCTTTTTAAAATAAATGTAGTTATATGTAGTGGGTGCAAAGTTTAAAAATACAGATACCCTATAATCCAGTGGTCTTCAAAGTTGGGGTCAGGACCCCCTTACAGGGGTTGTGACTTCATTTCGGGGGGGGGGGTCGTAAAAAGCTGAGTGCAGCTATCTTGGAATCAGGCACTGGACACCTTTAATGACACTTCCAGCCATGACATCACTTCCGGGGGGTGGGTCCCCAACAGATTGTCCTTCTCAGAAGGGGGTCTTGGCCTGAAATGCTCAAGTACTACTGCTATAGTCCCTTAACTGAATTATAGCAAGATGACCTGGTATTATTTCCTTTTTAGAGAATGAGAATATGTTAGCCAGTGTTAAAACATCAGAACAAAGGAGTAAACATCCATGTAACAAGTTGCTTCCATGTAACAAGTTGCTTCTCACACTGATATTTTAGTCCTTCCATGTAACAGGTTGCTTCTCACACCAATATTTTAGTTGGATACCCACAACCAGAAAATAAATTTGTGTGCAGGACTCCTAATCCCAAATACAGATTGAGACTCCTCATTTGCGACGTTTGTTTCTGAGAATCCCCATGAATACCTATTTTCACATTATACAAAAGCAATTATTTATCATGGAACTAATGAATCAATGATTTAGGAACCCTGGCCTGCTGGTTAGCATTTTAACCATTTGTGCCTCTGCAGCATACCCATAAATATTGAACATACCCACAACATAAAGGGAATCTACTGCATGCACTCCCCACAAGTTCTATATAAGGTATGAGATAGCTGAGGAAGTACAGTACTTTCACATGCAACCTCTGATACAGATATCAGTTTCATGCCTTACTAGTTTTTTAAATACTGGTGTATTGTTGTATGAAACTATCTCTGAATTATGAATCATATTTACCCTGAATATCAGAGGCAACAGAAAAAACATCTGACAATTAGACAAACTGAACTGTAAAACTTCCAGGACCTGCTCCTTGTTATTAATGTCAAAGCACA
This sequence comes from Cryptoblepharus egeriae, assembly GCA_030015325.1. Classification (NCBI taxonomy): domain Eukaryota; kingdom Metazoa; phylum Chordata; class Lepidosauria; order Squamata; family Scincidae; genus Cryptoblepharus; species Cryptoblepharus egeriae. Next base: position 66,319,900 of record JAREYC010000002.1, on the reverse strand, counting down.
GTTTTAACCTTGAGCACTATGTGTCATGGAAAAGGAAAGTAATTATCTATATTCCGAACATATGATAGTCATATAATCAAACCACATCAAGCAATTATGAATGCTCTCCAGTCTAAATATATTCATCTGTGATTTTTTTAAAGGGCTATGTCTTATAGCAACATATTACACAGTAGCTTCAGTAAGGTACCCAGGCTCTGTGATAACAGATATCTATGAATTACTGAAGGCAATAAAACAAGTACACCATACAAGGTCACCTTGATGTTTTTTTCCTTCTGACATTTGAGGATGTCCAAATGTAGGATAATGGATTTTGAAACAGACAGTTGTTAAATGTCATCTCCTGCCATAGCCAAGCATTTGCAAACAAATATCATGCTACAGGGTTGGAGAACAGATGGAGAACAGGAAGGCACCAAGCCCCTGGGAATCTGAAGGTTTCATTCCTTACACATTTATGTTATCCAGTGGGAAAATTATCTTTGGAAATACTATCACCAGCCACAGTGACAGTCAGCCTTTTAAAAAATTCACCATGGTTTTTTGTTTTTTTGCTGTTTCACCTTTTGGCCTCATTTAAACTTCCATGGCATGCATGCATCTATCTATCGACCTACCTACCTACCTACTGTATATATACCACTTATCAACTAAAAAGTTCACAAAACAATTTACAAAGAAAATGAAAACAATTACCTGTAATGACTAATGGGGTCCCTGTCCCAAAAGGGCTCACAATCTAAAATGCTATAGAACATCAGCAGAAGCCACTAGAACAGACATTGTGGGGTGAAGAAAGCTAGTTACTCTTCCCCTGCTAAATAAAAGAGGTTTTAAAGCTTAAGAGTGCCTCTTGCCCAGTTAGCAGGGGAAAAGTTAACCTTTTCTCCTATTTTCTGAAAAGTATTTTGCAATTGTCTTTTTTAGAAAATGGGAATTATCTAAAGAATGTCTGAATAAGCTCTCTAAACAAAGGGCTAACCACAGTAAGGAGTTCATCACAGTGGTCAAACAGCTACTAGAAGCTGCTACTACCTTTTCAATCAAATTGGGCTACTTTTAGAGTGAGTCACTGAATATTAACAGATATATTTTGTTCAGTGATGTTCCAAGGTCCGCTTCCTTCTCCATGGAAATTTCTTGCAACTATTATAACTGTGTATTTGTTACATCAGATGACTCTGCTTCATTTAAAATAACTTTTAGAATTTCTTTTTCATTTAGAAAACTTATTTGGTTGGCATAAATCAAATAAAGGAAAAAAGTATAAACAGTGAAAACCCATAAAACCTGCTTGAGTAATGGAGACAACATAAGGAAAGAAAAAAGAAGTAGGGCTGCTTTACAAGACTGCCTGGGGTGGGAACAATCATAGGCTCCACTGCTCTCTTTTCCATTTCCATTGTCAGCCAGATGTGGCCTTTTTATGCTTTCCTCCCTCTTATTGTAGCATATATATGCCAAATTGCTACTGGATAAATGTAGTATGGTTACGTACAATGTTCATGATACTTTATGTATTTTTATTTCTAACCAATGTCCTTTAATTTTCATATTTGGTCAACTGATGTTTCGATATAGCACAGTGAGATACAATTATATACTGAAAAAGTAAAAGGTTGGAACTTATGCATTTAGTTAACTGAGGGCACAATCCTAACCAACTTTCCAGCACAGGCATAGTTGTGCCAGCGAGTTGCATCCGATAGTTAGAGGACGGTCATGGAGGCCTTCTCAAGGTAAAGGACTAACCTGCCTGTATAAACTATCTTGAATAAAGTCAAAGGAGCAATCCAATGACCAGAAAGACTGTTTCTGTTGTATAACTGTTGTACAGAATATCTGCTGTATTATATTGCATTATATTGTATCAAAGCTGTTTATGGGCGCAATCCAGAATAACTATGGGGAGTCCTTGCTCTGGTGTAAGAATAATTTACTCTGGATTGCAATATGAATTTCCCACAGGTTTTCAGTAGGCAGTGCAGTAACTACGGGTGCACATAATATCTCTTAGGTGCTCCTGTAGTTACTCTGGATTGTATGGTATGTAGCTCCTACTGAGAAGTTACATATTCAAACGTTTCATGCTTCTCACATGCACTAGGATACTGAAATTATCTTTATTTATTTATTTATTTAAGTAATTTTTATCCCGCCTTTCTTCCCCCACAGGGGGGAACTCAAGGCGGCCAAACAATTAAAAAACAATAAAACACCACTAAAATTACATATGATAATAAATAGAGATAAAAACACATTAAAATGTAATTAAAATACAATTAGATTAAAGCTAAAAACGTAGACAGAGTCGAACCGACGAGCCCCAGCAACCACACGGGCCGCCGCATTCTGTACTAGTTGCAGTTTCCGAACCGTCTTCTCATCTTTCAGAGTAGAGCCTGTTGGGAAGCTTCAACTTCAAAGACTTAACTTACACCCAGGTCTTAGCTTCATGCAAGAGTACCTGTTGAGCACAATCCTAACCATGTCTACTCAAAAATAAGCCTAATTTTGTTCAGTGGTTCTTACTTCCAGGAAAGTGCCTTTAGGATTGCAGCCCAAACCTGTTTAGGAAACTCTAGTTCAGAAGATTTGTGGATAGGCCTTGGGTATCTAACCCTTGATAAAACATGCAAGGGCAAAAAGTTATTTCTTTCATTATATTTTTAAAAGTTTTACTTTGGAGGAAGGTAGTAAAAAGTCAGTAAAAAAAATAGATGAAGCCTAATGTCTGAGAGTCTGTGGCTGCAATCCTAAAGACACCTTCCTGGGAGTAAGACCCATTGGACACAATGGGGCTTACATCTGAGTAGACATGGTTAGGATTGTGCTCTAAAGAGAGGGCATGGGTTTAGATAAGTAATTTTCAATCTTTTTCATCTCACATCACACTGACAAGATGCTGAAATTGTTAATGCACACAGTTGTTAAGGGACTGGTTATCAGTTCTTTTACCATTGACAAGGCACACCACGCTATGATCCTTTTTGGTTGAAAACTGGTGTACAGATATTCTTATTAGCTCTATGAAGTAAATCTGTAGTTTTATTTACATATGAAGTTTTTAACAGATTCAGCATGAGCAGGAGACCACAAATTCTGGCTGATCTTGGTAGCCAACCATTATTTTGTGCCAGTGAGATGCAATATCCAAGTCTGCTATTATACTACAACAATATTATATACATTCTTCACAAGGATATCAATTTCATCAGACTAACCCTACAATCCAGAGCAACTACGGGAGCACGTAAGAGACATTACGTGTACCCGTTGTTACTGCACCACCTAGTGAAAACCTATGGGAAATTTATATTGCATTCCAGAGCAAATTGTTCTTACACCGGAGCAAGGACTCCCCGAAGTTACTCTGGATTGCGTCCTAATTGCGTCTACAATCCAGAGCAAATTCAGCCTGCTCTGACCTAACTGCACTCTCCTAACTATTCTGTATCCAGAGCAGAGAGTTATCCAGAGAGTCAGGAAGCCTGGGCTGCCCTAACTGCTCCAGAGCATGCTAAGTAATTGACACAAGGGGAAGACTTGCTCCTGAGGAGACACCCCTCAGATCACACTGAACAAAGAACAGCTGAGGTGCCTAAAGTGGTGACATGACTCTGCACATCACCTGGTGTGGAAGTCTGTGCGTCATCCCTGGGATGCGTGCCCCCCCCCCACCTGGACTGCACAGTCACCAAAGTTGGCGCCTGCGCAGTTGTTTCTGAAGCCAACTGGCTTCAGAAAGAGTACTGCGCAGGCACCATCTCTGACACCTGCACAGTACCTTTCTGAAGCCTTTTGGCTTCGGGGGAGACTGTGCAGGCGTCAGAGTTGGTGCCTGTGCAGTACTCTTTCTGAAGCCATTCGGCTGTCGCTCCGGCTCCTGAGTGAGGCCGAATGGCTGTGCAGAGGCGCGGACTTTCTCTGCTCTAAGGAAGTCTCCTCTGAAGCTGTTCGGCATGCTCAGTGTGTTTCTGCGCAGTGCACCTCAGATGGCCGTTCAGGCCAGCTCCTCAGACAAGTGGCAGCTTCTGGCTGATTCTCCGCCTTGGAGCAGGCCTGAATGGGGGTGCTGACGCCCGGGGCCTGCCAAAGGACAGTCAAACTCCTCCGGCACATCACCCCATACGGAGCGCATCCCCAATGCAGCCCACACCAGCCGCACCAGTCTGGTGACGCCACTGGGTGCCTGCCTTATAAGGAGTCCCTGATGAGATGCCAGTACATTCTACAGTGAATACAAGGGGCTTCTTGGAGTGGCCTGCTGTATCCTGAGGTTTGTTAGTTTGTTCCATATCCTGAGGTTGAGAGGAAGGGGTTGCAGCTAGGCTGGCCAAGAACTCAGATTTTTGGTCAACACTGCCATTCTTACTCGGGCCTTATCATGGACCCCTATGGGTCTACTCATTACTATACCTGCTCCTGAGGTGGTATAACTCTGAGGGCTGGAAGAGGGCATTTCTGCCTTGGAAACAGGCTCTGGATTCAGAGTAACTGCTCTGCCCTAGGCAATGCTAAACATGCCCTCAACTTGCCTCTCCTGAGCTGCTTAGGCTGCCCCAGTTAGGGCAGAGCAGGTCCACCTCTCTTAGGGCACCCTATCTTGCCTTGCTCTGCCCTAAGCCTCCTTCAGAGTAACTGGGCTGGAGCATCTTGCAGTTGCTCCAACCTAGTGTTAGATAGGGCAACCTAAGTGCTCTTATGTGGACAGATTAGTTGCTCTGGATTGGGCTGCCTATGATGTATTTAATAATCTCAGGCTTTATCTAGATTAATGAACGCATGACTTTTTAAAATGTTTATTCTGTGATTCATTTCATGGCCATTTACCATCTTTTCCCCCTAATTTGTGACTGATGTTTTTCCCCTTTGCAAATATGTGAGCAATATTGTTGTTCAAACATTCAAAGCCACTTATATATTAAAAAACTGCATTAAGTAGGACCAAGAGATTATCTTCAAAGTAATAGGCCTCCCCAGGGTTCAAGGGCATTTCAGGAAAACAGAGATGGCCCGGGAGACCTCCTAATGTAGAATTTAAGCATTCCATGGAAAAAGAAATAGTTTCACTTTAACATGCTTTTAAAATCAAGATAAATCATTCCCATTTAAAGATTTATTCTTTGGAAAACCATCTGGAATTAAGCCAGCTATGCACAGTCTCTCTTAAGACTACAATCTGTCATCAAGCTTTAAAATGAAAATGTGTATGTGAGTGTGTGAGCGCACACATGTGCATGTCTGTGTCTGCCTGCCTGCCTAACCTCTAAAGATCTCAGTGCTACGTGCTGGGAAATTGCTCTCAACATAACCTGTCAATCCTAGCTGCTATTATGAGATTGCAAGTCCAACAGAGATGAGACTATATGCCCTGAAACACAGTACATAAACCAACTTTCATAGGTTTTTTATTGAAGGTGATATGGGGAGAAATGGCTGGAGAATTCAGAAATGCGCCAGAATTAAATACCACCATTATGGTCATTCACTCATACTGTCAACTATAATTCAAGCAGAGAAGATAAAATTAGAGCTCAATCCAGAGTAACTATGGGGAGTTCTTGCTCCAGTGTAAGAACAATTTGCTCTGGATTGCAATATGAATTTCCCATAGGTTTTCACTAGGTGGTGCAGTAACTTTGGGAAAACGTAATGTCTCTTATGTGCTCCCGTAGTTACCCTGGATTGTAAGGTAAGTCCAATAGAACATTTTAGAGTAAGGTTGCCATGCTATCCCCTTTCTCTTCACAGTTGTTACCCTTCACCATATTCCAGCAGACTGCATGTGATGGAGGAGATTTCTCATTCTCTTATTGACAGCTTTGTTCCATTTTAATACATTTGTTACAGTTTGATTTATAGAGCTATGTTGAAAACCATTTAGAAACACTTGACTGCAAAGTTGTATACAAATACTATTAGTATAGTGGTATCTTGGTTTACAAGTGACTAGGATTGAGAATGTTTTGGATTACAAGTAAAAATTTTCTCAGAAATTTTGACTTGGTTTAAGAGCACTTTCTTGGAAGATGAGCACTTCAGAGGAAGTTTAGAATAGGCTTTCATGGCCAGGGAACTCACAGAATGTGTCGTGGGGGGGGGGGGAGGGTAGCTTGAGCTGGGGTGGGGTCCTGGGCAAAATTTGGAACAGACTTCCACAGCCAGGGAACTCACCGGGGGGAATCTGGGGGGGGGGGAACCTGAGCCAGGTGTGTGTGGAGGATCTGTGTGTGGCAGTGTGAAAGGTGAGTGTGTGTGTGTGTGTGGGGGGGGGGGGTGTTTCTGTGTGTGGGGTCCATGTGTGGCAGTATGGAAGGTGTGCCTTCTCACTGTTCCAATGCTGCTCTCCATCAGTAGCAGGAGAATATTAAAGCTGCACGAAAAGTCAAAGATTCAATTGAGCCAATGGATAGCGGTGACTCCATTAGCGATACCATTAGTGATCCCTCATCCAACAAAATCCCTCATCTCTCTTGCTTCTCTCACACCAGCCATGAAAGTTTTCAAAGGTATGGTACAGTTCAGTATTATACAGTATTAATTACAGTGTTTTGTATTACAGTGTTTTGTAATCCTTTTTATATACAGTAAATATTTTTATATCAATATTTTGAATTGTGGAACCAATCATTTGAGTTTCCATTATCTCATATTGGAAAATCTGCTTTGGATTACAAGTGTTTTTTATTACAGGCATGCTTTCGGAATGAATTATACTCATAAACACACCACTGTATAGTGATGTGCCATACCAATTAACTCATGGTCCAATATTATCCAGGCCTTGTGCTAACAAAACTCACATGACATGATATCTACTGCAGAGCTGCATTGAACAGGGCCACCAGCCAAATGGCTGGCACTTTTGCACATACCGCAACGGACCTAAGTCTGCAGACCTAAGTTTGCAGACCTAAGTCTGGTCTAAGTGGAGGTTAGGATTGCAGCCCTAGAAACTACTAATTACAAATTGGGGTTATAGCAATTAGGGATTTAGCAATTTTATTCAGTAATCATTATTTCCAACAGTTGGAGAGAACAAGCAGAATACTAAACTCATACATGCACTACTTCTGACAACTTATTTTTTTCCACCTTTTCACTAATTTAGTCTTTAGCCCCATAAAAGGTTCACATACAGCAATTAAGAAATGACAGGACTGTTCTAATCCTTCAGGAACTCAAGTAGCAATACTGACCATGCACAATCGAGAAAGCAGTTTCAGAAGTTCAATCCTTTCGTTGGGGAAGTCAATTTTGAACTACATGTTTATTTTTTTGAAATATATATTTCAAAATAAGGCAGCTTCAGGCTTGAAAACTAAATAATTACACCATTTTACACTCAAGCTACAATTTACAGTAGACATTTCATATTGTTTTTCTTTAAATTTAGATCTTTTGAAAGAAAGAAGTGCATACCTGTTTGCTTTTTTGGTTCCCACAAAAAATAAAAAGGAGAAAAATGCTTGCATCTGGATTAAATCACTTTAAATGGCCGACCTTTAATATTTCTTTAAGTAAACATTATTCTAAGGGCTCAGGATTCCAAGAAATCATGAAATTGCTGATCTGTAGTTCTTGGTTCTAATGTGTCATTAGCTATTTTGTCTCCACTACTGGTCACAGTTAATAAGAAAATAGGAGAGCCAAACACAAGTGCACATAGGAGTCTCTCACTTGACATTCAGATTTTATGTCAACTATATGAAAACATATGGCTCATAATTTTATATGAAAACAATACTATAAAATATCTGACATTTACAGACGTATTGTGCACACAGTCATGTGAGGCTCATTGATTTGTTTGCCAGATTTCAGCCATAGACTGATACTTATAGCTTTGATTCTCATGCCATAGCTGAAATTTATATCCAGAGTTAAAACAATTTAAATAAGTGAAAAAATGTTGTATAAGAAACAAAAGCTATTAATATTGTTGTATAATTTTTTCTCAAGATGGAAAAATACTGTAGTCTTTGTCAACTAAATTGAGGTAAAATGAGTTTCTTTTGTCAGTTACACCTGATCTAAAAAATTCCTGGTGAGGGATTGAGACCTGGCATGAATGTAACATTGCAATATACAGGAAAACATTATTTTTAAAAGTGCATACCTGTGCAATGAAAACCACCAATAGACATCTGATCAGAGAGCAAATCAGCCAAACACAACTGAATACAGGTTGATCTTCATTACACACAGGTTTGGTACCTGCAGATTTGAATACCCATATTTCCGAACCTGCAGGGTGGTTTCATGGGTTCCATAGGATGGAAGACTTGTAGCCTTCCAAACACAAACAACGACTCCATTCAGGTATGGAGGCCCTTTTGAGAGCTGGGAAAGTCACATGAACCAAAACCCAGAATTCATATGGGTTTTGGCACTCAGAAAGATTCAGAACACCTTCTAAGGGCATCCCCCCAGTTTGGAGGTTTCTCTGGGAATGGGAAAATAGGTTAAGTAGGAGTTTTCGGGGGGAGTGGGTGCAGAAGGGGGGGGGGGAGAACCTGTATCTGGCTGCCAGGCTGGCCAGGCAGCGGGTAGAAGAAAAGCAGCAGCTCCCAGAGGTCCAGAGCAAGGCTGGGGAAGTGGCTGGGCTGCGGGCGGGCGGCAAAGCAGGCAGTGCAAAGCCTCCCAGAGTGAGGTTGTACTGCTGGGCTGGCTGGGCTCTCAGCAGGTGGCAACAGAGCTGGCTGGCAGCAGCAATGGAGCTCTGCTCAGGCTGCTGCTGCTGCTTGGGCCACTCTGCAATCTGGTCATGAGGTGGGGGGAGAAGCTTCCTTCTGGCCCGCCTCACTCTTTTCTCACTCTGGGAAGACCCAGAGCAGCATGTGCAGCTGTGAGTGTGTGTGCAATTAAAAAATTTCAAAGATGGCTGCCTACCGGTATGCCCATTTCTCCGGTAAAGGTAGGGTTCTTCCTGTGTCCCGGTAAGCCCTGCCTTTTACCGGAGACCTCCAGGTAATTCCAGTCAGATGGTCAGCCTGCACACATAGGCATCTCAGTTGGGCAGGGAAAGTCCTCTGCCTCATTCTTTTGAAAGGTACTGCCAGGGTGAAAATCCACCTTTAGAGAAGCTATTAAAACTACAAAACACAGTAGTTGCAATGCAAATCAAGAAATCAGTTGAGCCATGAAACAACTGCTGTGCTAAAGGCATGCTAGAATGTGCAGGCACATTTAATGTGTGTTGGCTTTTGCCAAAATGCCACTGAAAAGCAGATTTTCTGGGAAGATATTCTATATATTGAAAGCCCTATTCTCAGTCACCACTACCTAATTTCAGATGTCAATAAAGGAAGATGGAGAATGCAGAATTGAAGAATGAAAGGATCATGTGGTAGGAAAAGGCTGGTCAGGCACTACATTTCAAGCTGTTCAGGACTTTTAAAGCAAATTATCTGAATTCTGACCCCAAGCAAACCAGCAACCAATATAGTTGTCTGAGCATGAGGAAGATGTGATCCTTGTAGACCAGTGTTTTTCAACACTTTTCATCTCATGGCACACTAATAAGGCACTGAAATTGTCAAGGCACACCACCAGTTCTTTTTACCATTGACAAGGCACACCATGCTGTTCAAATCCCCCAGTTTTCATATTAATTAATGTCAATCCCCAAATTCCCACGGCACACCTGAGGACTATCCACAGCACACCAGATGGCACACTGGTTGAAAATCACTGTTGTAGACAGTTCCAATTAGTAAACCTGACAGCTATATTTTCTGCTATCTGAAGTTTCCAAGACATCTTCTGATGCAGCCCTGCACATGTGAGTCTGCCTTTGAAGTACAAAGCAGCTTTATACGTTAAGAATCTTTCGTCAGTGGGAAAGATCTACATAGAGGTTTACAGTCGCCTCAAACATTCAGGTCAAATCAAGCAACTTGTATAATGAAAAATATTATCCAAGAAAGCTTCTAGAAAAGTAAATATAGTCAAGAGAATAGCATCAACTTGGGAGATGCTTGGGAGTAAACTCATTACCTATATTACTACAAGAAGAAAGAAAAGAAGAAACAGTGAGTGCTTGTCATCATTTAGTGCTTCTTCCTCAAAAATATTCAGCACCCAATATGTACTCAAAAACATACTGTACTTGAGCACAAATTCTGTACTCAAGAAAATATGTCAAGTTGATCAGTCAAAATTGTAATTATGATGTGATTTAAATGATATCATAATCTTAGGTGCATTCAGAGGTAAAGGAACTCTTTCTATTTCCTCTTTATCAATTGTCTAGATACACCTAGTAGTGGTTCTCAAACTTTTAGCACTAGAATGCCCCTGGGACCTGCAGGCAACTGCCCCCAAGTTGGGGGCAGTTAGAGGCAGCAGCGCTGGCTGGCAGCCCTTTTAAAGAGCCTCTGTGTGGAGCGTCAAGGCTGCATAGCACGCATGCCCATAGCACGCTTACTTGTTAAGTGAAGCGGAACTTGTTATGTGAAACAAGATTTCTTGGAAGTTTTTGCTTGTTATGTGAAATGCTTGTTAAGCGAGGTATCACTGTATCTTAAAAATCTTGAAATGAATGGGGGACCCACCTGAAATTGATTCATGAACCATCTAGTAGGTTCAAACCCACATTTTAAGAATCTATTGTATAGAAAATGCTGGAATGAAATAGATTTCCTTTGTTGTGAAAGTCAAGTGATTTTTATTGGATTATATATAAAGTCACATAATTTGGCATAAGCACTAAGCAAGTTCCCTCTGTATCAAAGGCTACTGAAGTAGCAGACTTTTAAAAAAACAACCCAGCCACCAAAGCTTACAAAATGCTTTCATTTATCTGGATCACTTGTATCAAGGTATTTATACAAACTTTATCTGTGCCAGAACCATATGGAATATTCAAATTTCAAAATATCTGTACTGCATGTTAGCTGAACTCTAGCCAACAGCCAAATAGAGGTGGGTAGGTAGGTAGATATGTACCTGGCCGCACAATACTTTAGAAACATGTGCAACGCAAGTTTAGAAAGCTTCTATGAGGAAAGTTAACTGGGATCCTTGTAGTGGATAGGAGAGAGTCCTCCAGTGCCACTGCTATAGCTGTTAGTGGCAGCATGAAAAACAAATTTCCTATCTTATTCCTGGATACCAGAGTGACAGACAAACATGGGGCCTCAATGGCTTCTACCCCAGGGACTATCATAAACTGAAGACATCACTACTTCTGCATGTCACTTCCCTAGATATATACATGTGTAAATGGTTAATAAATGTATATAAAACATAAGCATATAAACATTAAGCCATGAAGATGTAAAAAGAAAAAAAAAGTCTACACTAAAGATAAAAATGTGTACAGGCTGTATGTTTTTGAGCTGTGGGTGGCGCAAGTGGTTAAGGCGCTGTGCCTGTTAACCAGCAGGCCAGGGTTCGAGACCTGGGTTGGCCCCACAAGACAGGGTGAGCTCCTGTCCTTTGCCCAGCTCTGCGATGCCAGCTGGATCCAATTGTATCGGCTCTGCGCTTCCATTGGACTAATTCAGTGGCATGGAGAGGGGGAATTTGCTGCTTGGGTAACAGCCTATCCTCCATAACAATCCAACCCAGGCTTTCGTGCTTCACACGCAGTGTATGCGGCGCTGAGCACAATACCATAGTCTTTCAAGACTGACGGAGGCCTGCTTTTTTTTTTTTTTTAGTTATGGTTAGCAGTACTGTATGTAACTATTGCCCACAGAACATACAGACGTATTTCCTTAATTCCATGCTGTTGTACTTTGGCTTAACTACAGATTCCTGAACGAGAATATCTGAGAAAAATAAGTTTTGGTGATTTGGCAGAGAGGTTTTTACCGGTTTTTATGAAGACATCAGCTTAGCATTGAAGAGTGTTCATGCACTTGAAATAACATTTAATTTGTCATTCATGTAAAGGTGTGTGTCTCTCAACAGCTATGTTAAATTTTTGTAAACATAAATGTCATTGTTTATAAACATAATAATTTACCATGTAAGTTGTAAACATGAAAACTTACCTTGGTGGTTTTGATTGTGTCCTTAGGAGTTTCCATAGGTCTCATTCGGGTCATACTGGGCTTCCAAGGGCCCTGGAAGGGCCTACAGAAGTGTCTGGATACTACCAAATTCTGGTTTCAAAAACCAGACATAGTTTGTTTTCTAGAGGCTTCTGTGGGCTATTCTGAGAACCATGAAGGCATAAGGACAGCACCAACACCATGGTAATGATGGACTATTTATATGCAGACATAGCCTAGCAACCTGAGGGGTATTGGGCATGCTACCTAAGCTCCTGCTGAGCAGAGGTTCCTCCTGCTCCCTCAAAGGCTTTAAATGGCCTGAAATAGTAGCCCTGAAAGCACTTTGGCCATGGTGTGATGATGTGATGATGATGCTGCTGAACCACTTCTAGGTGCTGTGTGTTGCTAAATTTGAGTAAGTTGGGGGTTGTTCTGCGGTGTGGGATTTCACACATCTCTATCGTTACCTTATTCATAAGATCAGGGGTGTCTGGCCCTGGCCCAAGCTCTGGCCCTGGGGCCAAATGTGGCTCAATGTGGCCTTCAGCAAGACCTCTCTATTCAGATGCTTCACATAACACTGATTCAGATTCAGATGTTTCACATAACACTGGCAAGCCTTGTAATGTCTTTAATACAATCTTATATGTACATTTTGTAAATTTATTCAAATTTGAAATGTAAATCATTTTTTCGGTCCCTGACACAGAGAGAGATGTGGCCCTCCTGCCAAAATGTTTGGACACCCCTGCACTAGTTGGAAACTGTGATAGTCTTGTCCACAGTAAAAAAAATAATGCATTTAAAACCCAGGTCAGTATTTTAAAAATAACATTAAAGATACTGCTTAAATCACATCTTTTTTCTGCCATCAGCTCTTGTCTTTTTTTTAAAAAAACCTCCTTTAAGAAAGGGATTGACCTTTTAACAAAAACATGTTCAAGAATCATATCACTGGTAGCCTAAGGCACAAATGCAAGTGAAATTAATAAATATTGCTCTTCAATGGTGCAGAAAAGTCATGGAAGAATTCAAAATCAATGTTTGGAGAACGCAGCACTATCTGTGTTCACAGGGGTGCCTGCTGAAACTCTTCTGTGACTGTTTCCAGAAGACTTGAACTCAGCAGTGAAATGTTCTTCTGTCAACAAATCTTTGGAAAAACGGATCCTGAACTATAATAAACATTATCAAAATAACCAATTGGAGCCTCAATACAATGACCTCAGTTTCTAAGCAGTAATAGGGAAGGTAATCTGTAGCAGAAACATTTATGACAAAAACAGGCATCAGTGGTAAACTCTCAAGCATAATTAATTTACAGTTAGCCGCTCCATAAACACCAACAATTGTATTTTTCAAAACTTTAGATATGTCAAAACCACATGAATTTCTGTTAGAAGGCTAGCCAGGAAAAGCCATAAACACCAAGGACACCATAAACAAATCTAAATTAGTTTGGTAAATAAATAGGTCATTGATATATGTACTCAGGCAATGTTTAGCCTTGCAAATTATCAGGTTTGAGTCATACATTCAAAGTCAAACAGCCATTTTTGCACATAAACTACGGTATATATTTTTCCCCTTTCTTTTAGAACTTACCTACAGGTCATTCTATAGAACCTAAGAAAAATCTGTTCACCAAAAAATAACCTTAATTCAGAAAAAGTCCTAAAATACCAACCAGGCTCAGCATAATAGATCCTCAGACAAATTTTATGGTGACAAGTTAGGGCCCAATCCTATCCAACTTTCCAGTGCTGAAGCAGCTGCAGTGCAGCCCCTGGTGAGGAAACAAATGTTCCCTTACCTTGAGAAGGCCTCCGTCTCTCTATATGGGGCAGTGCATGCCCTGTTTGCACTCGCACTGGAAAGTTGGATAAGATTGGTTCCTTAGTTAGCTTCTTAGAAAAGGGACACATGTATTTGACAGACTCCTTAGTAATAACTGATGAAACAGAAAAGCTTGTAAGAAGTCCAGTCATCAATTTGTTCAAGCAACAATTCTATTTGATCAAGCAACAATTCATTTCGCATATACTGTATACTTTTTATCTCTTACCCACTTGCCCATAGGCAACATCGAAAGGTGATGGGTTCAACATGTCTTGCAGAATGTTGCTATGGGGGGTTGATTTCTTTGGAAGGGATGGTCCAAAGTCCAAAATGGAAAATCACTACCCCTTTAGGGAAATGCTTGGGAATGATGTGTGTATCTTCCATGTACCTCTTTTCTTACCATCCTCCCAGTCATCCAATATTCCAGCTTGCTCCACTTCTCCCTGTCTTCCAAGCCTCTTCCTCACCTAGTTCCTCTTTCTCTCTCTTCTCCACCTCTGGCCACTTCAACCCTCTGCCTCTTCCCTGACTGTAGATTTTTTTCTAGTCCTCTTTCATTTGACTCTACTTTTTCCCCATTGGTCCTCTATGTCTCATCTGCCTCAGGCCCTGTTGTATCCTCCTCCTCAGCTGTCCTCCAATCTGCAAAACCCCAACTGGATATGTTGCCAGTCACGTTTTGCAAGACTTCCCCATACAGATGGGAAGTCATTAGGCAGCTCTGCGAGGTAACTGTTCTCTGCAGCACATTCCACATAGACGAGCTGGTGTCAAAAGACGTGGGGACAAGAGATCATAGGTTATCTCTTCATTACACCAGCATTGCTACAAGTGGTTAAAGGTACTGTGCCCATCAAGCTGTAGATCGACTGGCCAGCGGTTCAAGACTTGGGTCTTACAAGACTGAGTGAGCTCCCATCTTTAGCCCAGCTCCTGCCAACCGAGCAGTTCAAAACATGTAAATGCAAGTAGATAAATAGGTACCACTTTGATGGGAAGGTAAAAACAGCATTCTCTGTGTCAGTCATGTCAGCCCCATGACCATGGAAGCATCCTCGGACAATGATGGCTCAAAAGGCTTAGAAATGGGGATGAGCAGCCTCCATACAATCGGTCATGACTAGCAGCACAACCTGCAGAGGACACATTTTATCTACAGTATTTATATACTACTTTTCAACTAAAAGTTCAAAAAGCTGTTTACAAAGAAAAGGGAAAAATTAATAGATAATTAATAGCTAATTAATTTACCTTTTACTACATAGGACTGGGCTCTCAGGAACCTTTTCTTTTTATACAGCCACACACACACACACACACACACACACACACACACACACACACACACACACACACACACACATCACATCCATATATTTTACTAGTTATGCTTAAGCTATTCATAATTTTAGTTTTCCAAACTAACATGACAAGTTTACTCTCTCCTCTCCACAGTTAATTTTTTTCCTAGGACTGTCACTAATGATACAGTTAACTTCTTTCACAATGTTCCAAGATGGAAGTTTGGTTGGCACAAACAGTCCCAATGTACCTTTATTTTAAAATGTACCTTTATTTTAAAAACAGAACCACATTTTCCTTACTCAGCAAGTCTAACTTTGAGTATTTTCTTTGGCATTCAGGCCTGTTGCTAATAAACCCTTTAGGAAAAGCACAACAATACAGAGGTGAAAAGCAACATTCCATGTAGATAAGGTTTAGTATACCTAGCATCTGGTTAAACTAGCTGCAGAACTGTGGAAATCCCCAAACAGTGTGCCTGGGCTCTGGAAATGAAATGTGATGTTTAGCAACTTATGTTTCCATCACTTTTCCCAAAGTAGTGTACTCGTTTCCCCCTCTAAAGAATTGGTTTTTAAGATTGAGCTACATATAACACAATAAGGCACTTCAACAATTCTCCATTCAATAGAATTTTTCCCTGAGGCAAACCGAGGCAAAGTATGTTTTCCTGAACCCACAAGCATTTCAGGCTGACTAAAAAAAGAATGAAACCAGATACATAAGCACGTAACTCTGTGATAATCTTTGCTCCCAAATCCCTCTGGGCAATTTTGTAATTCATAATTGCTGCTAGTATGATAGCATGGGCATATTAGTATAGAGATACTCAATCCATTTCCTATCCATTTTTTATTATTTCCATAGCACTTTTAGCACACAAAAGTGTTTTATCTCTTATTCTTTCTTGTGAATAGTTAGGTAGGTTATGATTACCCAGTTAGAAAAACAGGAACTAAAGTTAAGAAACAGAGCAATGTACATGAGTCCATTTCTGAATTGAAATTTGACCTCCACATATAGTAAAATACTCAATTTTAAAGCAACTATTTGTCATGTGATTTTCTTACATATTTGAGATTACTCTAATTAAAGCAGCTTTCTGCAACACAGAAGCCTTTACATCTGCCAGCAATTGTGTGTTTGTTAACTTAAATATAAGCTTATGTTGGGAGTTCAAGAACTTCACATTATTAGGCCTCCAACAGTCAAAGGAAATAAGAAATTGTGAAAGAAGAAACTTTCCCATTATCATACAAAGTAACAGAAGTTGAGTTTGCAATGCAGAAAATCAATGATTGATTAAAACATATTTTACTAAACGACATGAGAAACTCTTTTACAAGAGTGAGAAAAGGGGAAAATGGTTTAGAAACCTTTATCTCTTGATTGGTGGCAGGCAGGGCTTTTTTCTTGGGTACCAGTACTCAATACTGGCACCTTTTCCCACCTGCCCCCCTCCTACTAGCAGCTAATTAAATAATTAGTCATATACAGGATTGTCATGATTCTCTTCCACAACATTGAGACAGGACCCTCTGTCACACTTGCCGGTATGTGAACACAACCCCCCCTCCCCAATTAGGACTGTCCCTGTTTTTTTGGCCATATGGAAACCCTAGTCATATGGGGATGACCTGTGCTGAGTATCAGCACCATTTTCCCCCCAGAAAAAAAGCACTGGTGACTGGCATTTGCTGCATCCTAGAATCTGACTTGTCAATAAAGATACCTTTATTTATATACCTTTAAGGGCTGTGGGACTGATTTCTAGGCTGATTTCTAGTACTAAAGTGCCATCGAACAATGTTTTTGAACACATGTGGGAACACAATTCAAAGTAGCATCCAATAGAAAACCTGGCAATTGCAGTACTTTCCTCAAATCCCAGTGGATGCCAAAACATATGGGTAACCAAATCCATGGGTTACTAAAGCCCCTTCCAGTCATTTCTGAAGGTGTTCAGAAACTCAGAAAGGTTGTGTATGATCTCTTGGCTTCAGAAAGCCTCCAGGACATGACCAGAAGGTGCTTCCGGTCACATCCAGGAGGTCAGATAGGACCTTGCACCATGGGTTCAAAACCTGCAGTAAGTCAAATCTTCACGATCTTAATTTGATGAAAAAGGGACCTACATGTAAGAATCCTACATTTTAAGAATCCTAAGAAATGTCAACAACAGGCAAAATTAATTGTCTCATGAAATGCAAAATAAAAGGTACCAAATGCAAGGCAGATAAGCGTCCAAACAAAGCACTATTTACTACAATCAAACTTGGAAGTAGCAGTACAATCAAACTTGGAAGTAGCAATGGTACTTAGTCATATCCTTTTAACTTGTAACTCTTTAAAAATAATCAAAATTTTCTTGCCAAAATTTCAATCACACTATCAATCACACACAGTCAATCACACACAGTCCTTTCAATTGCATACTATGAATTTAACTGGAAGTTCATTAACAAAATGCATAAACTCATAAGGCTCCAGCATTACCAACTGTCTGTCCATCTTTCAACAGTACGTTACCATTTTACCAGAAACTAATTGATCACTGTGAATTGAAGGGCAATATTACTGATGTCTGTAGAAAATGCATTTCAAGGCTATTCTCCAGTTTCCAATAAAGAGAATGAATGACAGAAGAAAAGTTTCTTATTCATTCTTTTTTTCATAAGAAGTACCTTCATGTAGCTTCTAGTATCAATATAGCCTCATAATTACAAAAAGGCAATACTACAGACGCTAATGAACCATGAACTGCCCTTTAATATAACAAGACTTGACTGGAATAGTGTGGGAAAATGTTCTCTTCTAGGAATCACTGCATAAACATCCTGTATGGCTGAACATACTTATAGTCCAAATCTGAATCTAACAATGCCCAGACTTCAGTGCTTGAAAGGAATAACAGCTATAGCACTGCATAGCATCAGAGGTCAGAACACTGAAGCAAAATTTCAGATCCAAGTACATATAGTAGTCAGTAGTGGAAAGTTGGAGGCTGAGGGGATCATGGCAGAGAGCTGAGGGGATGCATAGTGGGGGAAAAAGGGGTAGGGATCTGTGGAACTGAGTTGCTGGATCTGAACCCTCTGTGGAGAGCTTTTACATGGAGAATCTTCAGTCTACACCAGGTCTAGAAATGTGTAGCCCGATTCATCTATCCAGGGAGATGCAAGTGATATCCTGTTGGCCCTTAGGATGTCAAAGTAGGCATTTTGCTTTTGTGGTAGAACTGGCAGCATGGGCAACTCAGGAATGGGATGAAGGATCTGAAGCATTACTCAAAGTTTGGAAAAAGAAATAAAAAGTATCTGTCTGATTTACATTTTCTTCAAACTAAAAATTGTCATACTAGCCTTAGAACAACCACAGAAGTTGGTATTTTGAGAGCTGAAACATTCAAGTGACTGGCACTTATGTGCAGCTGTTCTCTTCACCTGAGGAACAGACATCTCTCCATCCACCAGACCAGTATTATTCAAACTTTACTTTACAGACCACAATCAGTCGGCAAACCATCATCTCTTGGTCTGCAGTATAGCTGTCATAAGTTCTAGCTTCTCCTGGGGCTTGCCACAAGACATGTGTAAGTGCACCATTTCAGGGCACAGTGGAGAGAAAAAAATTGCCAGTCCATTACAGCAGATATTTTATGAAACATTGCATTAATCTGAGGGGCTAATCCTTTTGAACTTTCCAGCACTGTTGCAACTGTGCCAACAAAGTGTGCACTTTTTGTGGTGGGGGATCAGTTAAGGAACACTCTTCGAGGTAAGACTGAAATCCCGTCTGTAAGGCATGATTCCCAGGGGGGCATGGTGACCGAGCAGGAGCATTTTGGGACACATGCTGGACAGCAGTGAGACAATGACACTGTGCTACAAACAGTGATCTCCTGCATGAAGTACTCATGAGGCTGAAAAAGGCCTCCCACTCATCTTGTGCCTCTTACTGCTGTTTGTAGCGTCACACCATTGTTTCCAAACCTGAAAGTAACTGTATATGACGTTACTGCCAGTAACTTCCAGGATTCAGCATGCTTCATTAGAGCAGGGGGATGGGGGGAATTGTGAGCCAGGGAACAGGCTGAGAGAAGCTGAAAAAGGGAGTATATATTCCCTTAATTTGGGGCTGTGTTATGACTACATCAGCACTGGAAATTTGAATAAGATTGAATCCTAAATCATTGGATGCATCCCCAGTTTACTAGAACTGAGCTTAGAGGAAAAGGGTGTATGGTAATCCATTTTGTAATCCATAATTTGATAACTACTCTTCCTCTTCTTCAAGACACTTGGCTGGTTTCATCTGCCACACAGGAAGTCCCTTCTTACATGTACTAGTTATGTAAGCATATCTGTGAGACAAACAACAGCTGCCACTTTAAATTTATACACCATGCAGGGTGTGGGGCATACTGAGGCTATTTACTTAAATATTTTTTATTATTATTCTAGACTCAGTTTCTAACTGAGAAAGTAATTTAAAAAAAAATCTAATTATATACACACATTTTAATAAAAGAAAAAGTAGGTTACCATAAATGAGCTTCACGGGACACTCTCAAACTACTACATAAGCCTCACTCTTGCTGAACAACACTTTGAAGGCAAACCTCTGCCAGTGATGTGATGAGGAATTCCAGTCAAAGCAAGTTATTTATTCCATTATTATTATTCAATACACTCTTTTGCCACTCAGCACATCTGTAAACCATCACATAAGTTAGGAAACATTTAACTACAATGATGGAAACAATTCTTTGAAAAGGCAAACTTGAAAAGTGAAATCAATCACATGTGCCTAAAATGTTCTTCTGCATGAGCCTGGGTTGAATGCTAAACTGCTCAACCATCAGCAATAGTTATGTTACAGGTAGGCTGCAAATACCTGAAGGATGCTAAAACTTAAGTGAATTCTCAATTTAATATTTCATTTCAATGTTAATGTTTTAAAACCAATAACTCTTGCATAATACAATTATCAAGAAAGCTGTGTTATGCATTTTTGAACATAAGTCCTTTGTTCAGAAGGTGATGATCAGACTGCTCATTTGTCTGCGCCAAGATTTCAAAGGTCTCTCTAGTCTCTACCTGCAGAGGCCAAGGACTGAACAAGGGATGTTTTGCATGCCAATTATATGATCTATCACTGAACAACATCTCTATCCTCAAAATTTATGAAGCTATGCTACAACCGTGTGAGATCCCTTGTTATTCTTAGTAAGCTGTGGTCTATTCTGAATAGCAGCATGTCACGAATGTTTCAGACAAGATCTTTTTGGGCCTTGCAGGGACTGAAGCTTCCATCTTCTGCATAAACTCTATCTTTGAACCACAGCACAATGATTTTCAAGATAAAGAAGAATATTGCAACCAAGCACATTAACATAAGGGAAGATTAGGGATGCCAATTCTGACTAAAGACACTTCTAGATATTGTTTCCCCACTAAAAAAATTAAATTAAGATTGCCATCACACAAGGAGGGGCAGCCCAATCCTATGCTTCCCAGTGAAGCAGCAGTAACAAAATGGCTCCTAGTGTATCCAGTGGGAACTAGGAAGCAACATAGCATCGTCCTCTGGATAGTTTTGTCTCCTTTCCCCAAGACAATTCTAGCCCTGGCAATAGGTCCCTACATGTCTGTGCAGAGATGTATGAATCTCTGTATCAGGATATCTGGGCTGACATGGAGTTCAGAATCGACTGAACAAGGCTCCACCATTCCCTCATTCCAGTTCCTCCACTGCCCAACTTTTTTCCCATCCTCTTTTTCCCATCAACTCCCCATTAGCTCCAGCTCAGAAGATCTCATAGAATTTCTTAGGTGCAACTGATTTCTTATCTTCCAGTCACATTTGGAAGGTGTTCAGAGGGTGACCCATTCCAGAGCCATTCCAGAGCCTCCCATGGCCTCAGAAAACCTTCCACACATCAATGGAGGTTGCTGACCTGAACTGAACTTTCAACAGAGCAACCTCCAGAGGGCCCAGCATGGCCTTTAGGTTAGTCCCCGAATGCTGCAATCCTGGCCCCTGTGGATTTCATTATCAATGGATGTCAGTATCTGAGATGATTTGTGGAGCCAAGCCTCTCCAGATACAGAAGGCCCAATGTATCAAGAAATCTCAGTATTAAATGACATTAACATCTTTTAAAATTGTATACTTAGCTGGGGATGGGCAACTTTCACTCTTCATCCCAGCATGTCTACTTCCAGTAGCTGTTTCTGGTAAATCTTTTGTATTTTTTTAAAAGAGACTGTGAGCCTTTTTGGGACAAGGGACCATTTATTAACTTATTTTACTATGTAAACTGGTTTGTGAACTAGTCTTACTGAAAAACAGTATATAAATATATAAAGTTTATAAGTATATAAACTTGGTACTCTCACAGGAGGAGATTTGAATCATGACAGGTTCCTTTCCCAATTCAGAGTTAACTGATTTAAAATTGCTATGAGGTCATCATCATCCTTTATTATTAACTAGCAAAAATGTACCCACATTGCAGGAGAAAAATTCCTGCGTTGCAGGAGTAAAATTCCTGCGTTGTGGGAGTAAAATTCCTGCATTGCAGGAATAAAATTCCCCCATATGCCATCCCCCATATGCATCATCCCCCCCTGTGCAACATCCCGCCCATGCACATCAAACCCACATGCGCCACATCCCCCATACACAGCAACCCCCCATGCATAGCAACCCCCCATGCACAACAACCCCCCATGCACAACAACCCCCCATGTGCATCAACCCCCCCATGCGCAACCAATCCGATGCACATCATTTCCCATGTGCATCCACCCCATGCGCAACAATCCCCATGCACAACATCCCCCATGCACATCAAGCCCCATATGCATCACTTCCCCATGCGCATCACCTCCCCATCTGCAACACCCCCTATCCGCAACACTCCCATGCACAACCG
Organism: Cryptoblepharus egeriae; assembly: GCA_030015325.1. Classification (NCBI taxonomy): domain Eukaryota; kingdom Metazoa; phylum Chordata; class Lepidosauria; order Squamata; family Scincidae; genus Cryptoblepharus; species Cryptoblepharus egeriae. Next base: position 66,297,805 of record JAREYC010000002.1, on the reverse strand, counting down.
CCACCCTATGCACAACAGCCCCCAACGAGCAACAACCTCCATGTGCACTATCTTCCCCAGTGCAACCCCTTTCTCCGAACAACATCCCCCCAGTGCACCAGGCACCAAGCTCCAAACTGGCTGGGTGTCTTCCATGTTAAGTATAGGACAAAAACACGTTGCACCCCTTTTCAGCCCCATAAGGGTTGAATTTCTCCACATTGGTTCTTGGTGGGTGTTCATGTGACAGAAGGAACACCCTCCCTGAATTTCATGCTTCTAGGTCCAGAGGTTGGGGCAGAACATCCCTCAGTCACTGATTCCTCAATGCAAAGTATAGGGAGAAAAATACGTTGCACCCCCTTCTGGTTTGAATTTCCGAAAACTGGTTCTTAGTGCACCCCTTGGTCATGGAAGGAACACCAGCCCCAATTTTCATGCTTCTAGGCCCAGCAGTTTTGGCAGGGTGTTGATGAGTGAGTCAGTCAGTGAGTCAGTGACTTTTCTCTTTTATATACAGTAATATAGAATCTACATCTACATCTACAGTTTTTATATACCGCTTTTCAACTGAAAAGTTCACAAAGCGGTTTACAAGAAAAAAAATAATTAATAGCTAATTAATAGCTAATGGGTCCCTGTCCCAAAAGGGCTCACAATCTAAAGTGCAAAAAGAACACCAGCAGAAGCCACTAGAACAGACATTGCTGGGGTGTGAAGGGCCAGTTACTCTGCCCCTGCTAAATAAAAGAGGAACACCCACTTGAAAGAGTGTCTCTTGACCAGTAAGCAGAATACCATTTACAGGGTGATTGAAAAGTAACTCCCTCTTTTCAAATACTTATAAGTTACAATATAGGGAGTTACTTTTCAATCTGTATATACTGTGTTTCAACAAAAGTTCCCAAAGCAGTCTACAGGGAAAAATCACTAACTGGGAGTTGTCACTCATTCACGGCACACAATGAGAATTTTAGTTCATGTGTTTAATAAAGTGGACTGCGGTCCATGGAAACCTATGCTGAAATAAATTTGTTAGGCCGTAAGGTGCCTTCGAACTCACTGTGATTTCGGATCACATTCTGTGATGCAAAGAGAGAAGCTGTAAATGCTTCTCTTAGTACTATTATGGTTTGAATACTGAAATCTGATAAAGCGAGATAAGAGACTTTGTAGACCACAACACTCAAACTCTTCTTCCATATGCTGGCAAGTCATAAGAGGGAAATCAGGCAATATGTTCTCTAGTTATCTTGGGCTGAAGCTGATCTATTGGATAATCTGCTTTCCCAGACCTTTTACACATATGGGGATCAGGCTAGTTAACCCTACAAATTGCCTTAATTGAAAATCATTACCTTATTCCCAGTGGAATAGAGATAATGGTGGCAGGAAAAACTTCATCTCTATACTGTGAATTCTGCACAAGTGTTTACCTTATGTTCTCAGGGAACATAAATCTAAAGATGAAGTTTTTAATCCCAATGGCATGCCATTTGTGTTACAATAGCCAATTGGTTCAAGCATTGGATTTGGTCCAGTGTTTAAATCTCAAATCAAATTTGTAGTTCTCACATTCTCTCTGCATAACCTTCTTCAAAGTGCTTTTATCTTATAAATATAAAAATACTGAATTTATTTTAAATCACATGGCAATTGTTTGTGAATCCTGAAGAACGGCAAGGCATGAAGCTTCGACTGAGAGTGTTTTGGATTAAGAGCATTTTGTTAGACAAACATTACTAATAAATTTTGTCTTGCAATACAAGTGAAAAAAGTAGTCCCATCTGGAATATGGCCAGTTTTGGCGCTCTGCCAGCATTTGCTCAGCCTCTCCTGAGATACCAGCCTATGCATACCTATTCTAAAGTTAGTCCTAATCAGAGAGGCTCACTTCTGTGTAAAGGGGCAGATTGCAGCCTCAGAGACCTGAGGGCATAAGAGAGAGACCTAACTGCAGGTTAATTTATTTTTCTTTATATTTGTATTTTCTTTATTGTATTGTTATGATTTTTATATGAATATTTTTGGGTTGTGGAACAAATCGTCTGAGATTCCATTATTTCTTATGGGAAATATGCTTTGATATACAAGCGTTTTGTATTACAAGCATGTTTCTGGAACAAATTATGCTCATAAACCAAGGTACCACTGTATAAGTGTTTTAAGTACTTATATTTAACAATTATATATAACAATTATAAATGCATTTTCAACCTGTGGTTTTATCTCAATGCAAATGTGATTGAGAAAAGAACCCGGAAAGTTATTACCACTTTCAGGTTTTTTGCACTCCAAGGATAAGGGAGGGGTCTGTTTCTCAGCTGATACAAAATTCTTCTAAGCTATATATACTCACTGATTGACTCATCAATGCCCAGCCAAAACCATCAGACCCAGAAGTGTGAAATTTGGGTGAAATTTGATCCACTAAGGACCAATTTGTGGAAATTCCAACTGGAAGGGAGGAGGGGAGAAAGGGGTGCAACATGTCCCTGACTGATCAATGCCCAGTCCTAAACCCTGAACCTTGAAGTATGACATTTGGGGGGTGGGTATTCCTTATGTGATTCCACTAAGAACAAATTTGTAGAAATTTAACCCTTAAGGGGGTGAAAAAGGATGCAATGTGTTTTTGTCCGATACTTTACATTGAAGACTGATCAACACCCAGCCCCAAATCCTGCACTTGCATGGTAGGGGTGCCCACGACTGAGGGGGTGGTGATGCACAGGGGGGATGGTAGATGGGGGGGCTTAGGAGATCACAACTGCATTGTGGTACACGATGGTGCACAGTGGTCACCACTGTGCAATGATGCCTGGTAATGTTTGGTGCTTACCGCAGCCTGCCACTGCCCCAATACCCTCTGATGCCCAGGCCTGTTGGTTTCCAGCAGTGCCCATTGCTAACCAGTGCCCAATAGTGCTCAACCATGGCCAGGCCCACAAATATTGAAAATTTACTCCTGCAACAACGGGCAAATTTTGCTGGTTTTAAGTAAATGAAAGATATGTATATTTAAATTAAACTTTTGTGCTTACTGTGAAAAGTAAGTAAGAGAAAACTTACTTTCTAAATGACTGGCTGAAAAGCCCGATCAAAGAAACTAACGTTTGGAGCTAGAACTGGTAAGACTATCTTGGGGAAAAGACAACTAAACATTATTGCTTTGTTTTAAAAATCTGTTTTTGTAGATGTTAAGCAATCAGGAAAAGAGTTGTTTTTGTTTTGTTTTGAATTTATTGGCTCTGTGTTATCTTTTGCACTGCTTTCAGAGTTTTATAACTACATATGGAGAGGGGAAATGGGATTACTAATGGGAATACAGCTACTGGAAGTAAAAGGAATCGTAGTACTGTTCAATTCAATTTGAAACAAATGGATTTGAAGGAAAAAGATAACTACTGTGCTGGTTGCAACTGCTGCACAAATCAATAACTACTGCTATATCATCATAACCACAGGGACACCTAAAGCAGGTATTCCCCTGATCACTGTATGAGGTGTTGATGTTTCTTCAAAACAGAAAAACGTCAACCACGATTTTAAGCTAGTACACTGGTACCTCTCATAGAGCTTCCTTCATTCCAGAGGCCTGCTCTTTAAGTGAAACGCTCCCATAGGAAATAATGGAAACTCAAACGATTGGTCTCACAACCCCCAAAATATTCATATAAAAATATTAACCATATGTAAAAATGATGACAACACAATGGAACTGAATTCAAAACATGCATTCAGTGTGCATGATCCTATGAAGTCTACTTAGGCTGCAATCCTAAAGCCACTTAACTAGGAGTTATCCCCATTTAACACAATGAGTAGACACGGTTAGGAGGCTGCAATCAAAGACACTTTCCTGGGAGGCTTACCTGGGCTGCTGCTGGAGGTTAAAGGTGGCCGGTGGGGATACTTGGGGGCAGTTAGGGGCAGCTGCCTCTGGCACCCCCCGGCAACTGCCCCCAAGTTGGGGGCAGTTAGGGGCAGCAGCGCTGGCCGGCAGCCCTTATAAAGAGCCTCCGTGCAGTGCATCAGGGCTGCATAGCACGCGTGCCCATAGTGCACTTGCTTGGTAAGTGAAGCGGAACTTGTCATATGAAGCAAGATTTCTTGGAAATTTTTGCTTGTTATGTGAAACGCTTGTTATGAGAGGTACCACTGTATCAACAAAGCAGCTGTTCATGTGAAGACAGAAGCTATATTCATAAAGTTGCCATCTTCAAAGGTTTGTGAACAAAAGCTGGACAAGTGAATAAACCACAGATTATTCATATGGGACAAACCTTGAAAGTAATTGAGAAGATGCAGAATGCAGCCATCCATTCTGGTGGGTATGAACAAGAGAGGAACCCTGTCGAATTAGATCAAGGTTTCATCCAGGACAGCATCCTATTTCTGACAGTTGCCAGCCAAAGCCTATAGGAACCACAAGCAAGATATGAAGGCAACAGTTGTGTGTCAGCTTTGTCCCTTTCAACAAAGATTCAGAAGGTTCCTGCCTCTGAACAGGAAGCCCCATTCTGGGTATCTTAACACTAAAAATGTGTCCTTTGGCAGCAGTTTTAAAACACCAGAACTCTTTGTTTTGCTGCCATAAATGCCTTCACCTGACATCCCCAGTGCTCAATAGGATTGGTCTATTGATCTAAAAACATGGTTTTGATCTAAAACATGTTTTCAGATCTCACTTGATCTAAAAACATGGTTTGAATAAACCATGAATAAGTTCTACAAATTATAGGGGAAAGCCCTGGTTTTTCCTCTTCTCACATTTACAAAAGTGAGAAAGAAGAGTGCAAATGTCTCTCCCAGGCTCATTCACACAGAATACAGCCATTGTTTCCAATTCCCATGCACAACTATTTTTAACATAATGCATGAAACTATACTTGCAGTCTCAGCACTTTCTTGGTTCACAGTTCTGAATGTATGACATTAAACAGAATCCAGCTCTGAAATCCCCAGAGCAAACATGCTGTTATTGTGAAAAAGATAGGAACGAACAAGAGAAAGAGACGTGACATTGCTGTAAAGATGATTAAGCTATTTTTTATTTATAAAGTACTGGACAGAAAAGGAGCAAGATAATGCAGGGGTCTCATTGTCAACTACACAGAAGACTCAGAGGACTAATTTGTAGATTGCATTATAATTTAATTTATGTGGAAAACCTATAGCCAACTTTTTAAGGGAAGGTTAGCTTACTGTGATTTTCCCCTCTTTCTTTCTCAATGATTACAGTATATGATTTAATGCGTATACACAATGCTGTCGGGAAATCTAAACTCCAGAAAGACTAGGAGAGACTTTTGCACTCCTCTTTTGCCATCTTTTTTGTATATATGAGAATTCCTTCTCCTTGGGTTACTTTTGATCTTCAGACCTTTTTATTCATGATGGTGTTTGATAGCTGACATGACGGACTGGTGTTTTAATTAAATGTAATTTTAATTGCTTTTAGGTGATCTATTGGGATTTGTCTTGTTTTTAAATCTATCTATATATAATGGAAAAATCACTGACTGACTCATCAACGCCAAGCCAAAACCACTGTACCTAGAAGCGTGAAATTTGGGGAGGGTGTTCCTTCCATGATGCAGGCACCCTATGATGTTCTTTCCATGATGTTCTTACATGATGTAGGCAAGTAAGAACAAATTTTGGAAAATTCAGATCAGAAGGGGTTGAAAAGGGGATCCCTGACTGAGCAATCCCTGCCCCAACCCCTGGACCTAGAAATACAAAATTGGGGAGCTTATTTCTTTCGTGGTGGCAGCACCCAGTAAAAACCAATCTTTAGAAATTAAACCCCTAAAGGGGTGAAAATGGGCACAAAGTGTTTTTTTCTCCTATACTTAATGTTGAAGACTGACTAATCAACACTCACCCAAAACCCTGCATCTAAAAGCATGACATTTGGTGAGCATATTCTTTCTGTGATGTAAGAACCTAAGAACTGATTTGGTGTCTGGTGGTGCCAAGTGCCCAGCAGGTATGCCTAGTGCTCAGTAGAGGTGCTAGGTGGTACCCACTGGTGCCTGGTAGTGCCCAGTGTCCATTGATGCCTCCTTCCCACTGCTGTCTCTTGCACACTAGTGCCCAATAAGGATGCCCAGGGTACCCAATGCCCACTGTTGGATAGTTCCCAGTGGTGCCCCATAAGAATGCCTAGTGCTCAGTAGGGATGCCTGGTGTGCCTGCTGCTAGGTGGTGCCCAGTGGTGCTTGCTGCCAGGTGATGTCAGGTACAGACTTGCCGGGGCCAGGTGCCTCCTGCTCCTGATACCCTATGGTGCCTCTCACTGCCCACTGCCTGGTGTCCATCAATGCCCAGCTGTGCCCAGAACCCACAAATATTCTGGAAATTTTACTCCTGCAACAGCAGATTCATTCAGCTAGTTGTTTTAAAATTGTTATTGTAAGCCATCTGGATTGCTGAAGGAAAGACAGATGGAAGGATTTTCTTCAAGCATATGTTCCCTGTAAATGACCCTAAATTTTATTTCTGTTTGAAAAAGGTCTGGATAGGTCTTGCAGAAACTTCAGTAGGAGTCAAGACACTAGGCTTGACTAATCCTAAAGAGTTGACATTTTATAAGCATCAAGCCTGCTTCCTACCATCATCAATGTAGTTAAGATTGGCAAGTTAATTGATGCTTTTCATAGACATAGAATTGTGACAAAAGCTGACTTGGGCTGCAATCCTAAGTCCTCTTAGGCCTCCATAAGCCCCAGCACAAGGGAATGGGAATGTCACAAAATGGGAATGGCCTGGGAATGTCACAAAAGTGCTGTAAGCTACTTCTGTACCACTCAGGGGGAAGGGTTAGGCCAGTGCACAGACATGCGCTTGCTTCCCTACATTACCACAGGAATGGGTAGACCGATACATTGTGTGGGCCTAAGTTGGGACTGCACCCTGAGGCAAAATTTCAATTGGCAATAAACCTGGATATCTGGAGACCAGCCTATGATTGCTAAAACTAGGATCTGAAAAGTTGTATTAGTGCAAGGATGAATGATCAACCTCATCAAACCAAATGTCCAACCCCTAAGTTTTGAAAAACTCCATTTCATTTTTAAGTATTGATGCATTTATTAGGCTGTCTAGAGTTGGAGATAAATTCTTATAAAATGGGTGCTTTGTAGTCTAAATTCTTGAAAATGAAAATACTGCTTTTACTTTGCATTTTATATTTAACAAATTTTTTTAAATTATATTTTTAACAAATTCACAATGTTTAAAAAATATGAAAAAGACTACATGGCATCTTTAAACACCTTTTGTTCTAAATATACAACTATGGATTATCACAAGGCCTGAAGAAAATCCACAGTTCAAAAATATTCAAAGAATTTCATTGCTGTAATAAAATAATGTTGATACAGCAGTTGATAGCAACACACAATAGCGATAAGCCACAGACTCTATTGTATGGGTTGCCTGAATTCCAAAATGGCAACCTGAAAACACATAGTTCTAGCAAAACATCAATTGAAAAGATGATAAAAGGAAACTGTCAACAATAATTGGACTAAATCAAAAGCCAAAATAAAATTCAGTAAAAGAAAATAAAAGTTTATTCATTGGGGCAAAAAGGAATGTGGTTGTTAGTTTCTTTACTCCTTTGTTTGTAATTCATTTTCTTCTGCTCATTTTACTCTAATAAGGTCTAATGAGTTCCTCTTTCCAGAGTTCCTGCATTACCAAAGAGAGCTTTGAACTTCTCTGGGAAGTACACAGAATTAGTGTTTAAAGTGCATGGCTCAGTATTCTTCAGTACTAAATTATGCTATTTGTAAAACAGTGAATAGACTGCTCCACTTGGCCACTCCAATATCTTTAAAGACCAGACAGAATCACTAACTATACACAGATGAAGCTATAGTTAAGTACTGAATTACTGATAAAAACAACCTCTGAACAACTACAATAAGAGGTGTTGAAACAGAAAATAGTATGAAATAAATATGTGCAATACTCACAGCTAACCAAAATGCATGCATTAGGTTTATAATCTGGCCAAGCCAGACATCTTTTTCAAAAAGGTATATTTAAAAGGTGTGCTTTTTCACAAAACCTCCTAACAAGATTAATAGCACCCACATGTAGCAGACAATGATGGAGATGAAAGCAAGAGCTACCTAATTAATAGAGCTTTAGCCAAAACTGAAGTAGCTGTTTTATTGCAAGCATGGTGGCCTTTGGCCTCTTCCTCAATCTTTCAGTGCAGAGAAAGAGAACTGGTTTGCATTAGATGCTTAGAATAAAATCAGCATGTCAATAAACAAGGTGAGACAAGCCAGTGAGGTTACTGTGGTATGACCTTCTTGAGAGAAGGGAGGGAAGCTGTTCCTGGAGAAACCGGAGGAAAAAAAACATCAAGACTGGCTTGTAATGCACTGAATTTAATCAGTAGTGACTAACTGATCATCAAGGTATAGGCCAGTGCTTTCCCAGCTGTGCATTGGGACACACTGGTGAATGCAACATGATTTTTGTGTGTCACCAAAGGGTGTTTGAAATATCAGATAATTGTCTCATCCGTGTCAGCTGTGCAAAAATCAGATACAGAACTCAGTACTATAGCTACTAATTACCCTGCAAGGAGCTCAGCTTTTGCAGTTCACAAGCATGTGAAAATGTCAGGAGAAAAATGTATGAGGGTCTTTTTCTGGTTATAAATATACAAACAAATAAATAAATTTCTAGATCTTTTTTAAAAGTCTGGTAAACTTAAGTAGTTTCTGACAGAGCAGTGGTTCTCAAAGTATCTCCTTTCCAGTTGGGGGCAGAGGGTTTGTTGCAAAAAGCTGGGTGCCACATCTTGGAATCTGGCACCAACTGCTGCCATTTTTCAAGTATGAAAGGAGGGGTTGGCTGCAGGATATCTGTGGCTTCCCCTTCGCTCGCTCCAAGAGGTTGTCTACCTGCCACCCACCCTTCTAATTCAGCCAGGTGTACTGAAACAATGAAAAAGAAAATTCATTCTCTACAATATCTACAATAGAGGGGATGGCAATTTTCAGACAATAGTCCTACTAGCCATCTAATTACATCAGATGTGTCCACATGGGTCCATATGATTCTCTCCCCATTCAGAAACCTGCTCTGTCCTGCCATTTTCTTTCAGCCCAAGCTTCTCCTTTCCTGAAAACACATTGGCTGCAACCCTAAAGACACTTTCCTGGGAGTAAGACCCACTGAACACAATGGGAATTACTTTTGAGTAGACCTGGTTAGGATTGTGCTCATTGTTAGCTGTGGCTCCATTCCAAAAAGAAAGCAAATAACAAATTTTCAAGTGACTATTTCAGTGGATTTCCCTTGCAAAACAACAAAAGGAAGAGAGCTGCTGGATAAGAATCAAAAGCCAACACTGGATAGTCCAGCATTGTCTCCTATGCCAGCCCAGCCATTGACTCTGGAAAGACAACGAGGAGATGAAGGGACAGAAAACCCTCTCAAAGAACTCTAAAAAACTAGTGAGGCAGAATTACCTTGCAGGAGCCATGATGATTTTTCTTCAGCAGATTTTGCTTTTCTATAACCTTCACAATTTTAATCTTTAATTATGCTTCCTTTACTAGTTTGCTCAAAATCCATAGTAAGGTAAATTGCCTATATTTCCTGCAATTCCCTCCCTGGTCTCTTTTCTTTAAATGTCAGTGTTATACTGGCTATTCTATCTGAGTACTTAAAGAACCCTCAGGTAAATGTAATCCAAACCTAATGATTTATACTCTTGCCAATAAGGCCTAAAATTCATCTCTTTATTTGACACTGTTTCTTAAAAGATCAGTTCAAATATAAGGATTTGTCCTGCTTCTTCTAGCATGAAGACAAATGAAGAGTTTGCTCAGCTTTGCCTCTGAATGAAGAATCTGTTGGGTTTGAGCAGATTCTTAATGTTTATCTCAGTCACATTGAGAACCGAGACCCTGTTCCCCTGTCTAGTCCCAGAATGAATTCTCAACTAGATTTCAGGGACTGAGATAACTTTCCTAACAGGAGTGCTGTTTAATTCATTTTTTCAACAGTTATTATTCAATCATCATAAATTCATATTGCTGCAGTGCCATTTCCAGACCCTGTCAGGAGTATTCTTGTACAGAGCTCCAGTCCATCAGAAGGAAGAGCACCAGAGTGATGTCTAGCTCATGGGAGGGCATACGAATATCAATAAAATGTGCAAACTTAACCTTTTTACTCTATATAGTACAGTGGGAGCTAGACAGATAAGGAGGAGGAATGTGCTCTTTTATCTCTTCTCTATCTGAAATATCCCTGTACCATGCAAAAAGGGTACATGGCTTTTTCTTTTTCATCACATGGTACACATCCCATTCCTTCACTCACTCATAAACTGTACCTCCAAAATACTTTTAATTCAGAGATCTGACCACCCCTCATCATCCATCTTTCCTTTTTATCCCCCAGCCACATTCAACTTTCTGTGGCTCAGTTGTCCTCTGATGAGCTCTGTAGATCCTGGAAGCTCTTGTGTCCTGGCTGAGAAATTTGTTTCTTTTAAAATAATTTTTTCTTACAGTTCACAAACTACTGTGCATATCAAGATATTCCTCCAAATTTTAATAAACTAAAGAGAGACAATTTTCACAAAACATTTGTAGTGGAAAGGGACAAAGTCTTGTTTGGTTACTTCTTACATTCTCTCTTGTGCTTTGAACAACAAGTATGTGACTTGTCGATAGTGGCAAAAAGACTCTGACTTAATAGACTGTCTTTTTTGGTTAGTTAGTATGTCAGTTCCTAAAGTAGGCTTCAAGCTATCTAGATGCCTTACTAATAGACACAGACTGTAATCCAGAAGTGCACTTGGGCTGCCCTGTATGTCACCGGGGTGGCCAAATTCCAAGATAGGGAATAAGTCAACATAGACTGCCCAAGCTATGCCAGCCTAGGCAGTTCAGGAGAGGCATGTTGAGGGCATGTTTAGCATTGCCTAGGGCAGAGCAGTTACTCTGTATCCAGAGCCTGTTTCCAGGGCAGAAATGCCCTCTTCCAGCTCCACAGAGTTATACTGCCTCAGGAGCAGGTATAGTAAAGAGTAGATGAGTAATGAGTAGACCCATAGGAGTCCATGACAAGGCAGAGTAAGAATGGCAGTGTTGACAAAAAATCTGAGTTTTTGGCCAGCCTATTTACAACCCCTGCCTCTCAACCTCAGGATATGGCACAACTACGGTAGCCACTAACCTGGGGATAGAGCAGGCCACTCCAAGAAGCTCCTTGCAGCCACTGTAAACTGTACTACAGCCTCATGCTGTAGCTGTTACTGGTTGTCAGGGACTCCTTATGAGGCAGGCACCACAGCTGTTCCTTCTTCAGTGTGATCAGAGGACGGTTTCCTCAGGAGCAAGCCCTCCTCAGGTGCCACTGAGTTGGTGCCCACTGAGCATGCTCTGGATCAGCAAGGGCGGCCCAGGCTTCCTGACTCTCTGGATGCAGCATAACTTTCTGCTGTGGATATAGCCTACGTGGGGCAGACCAGCTAGGGCCCTTCTCACTGCCTTAAATCTGGATTGCTTTGATACCCAGTTTTGGTTATTAGCAGTGAGAGGCATTTGATACACAGTCAGAGGATATTGCACATACTTGTGAGAACTGAAAGCATGTTGTTTTTGGGTTAAACCCCTAATGAGTCCTGGCTTTAATAAGACTCCTCTATTTATCCATATACCTAAAAGCATTTGTTGTGTTTAAAGGGAAGATCTGGTTTGATTTATGTGAAGTTGGATTTCCTTCTGACTTTAAAAAAAATGCATTTAATCAGAGCAAGTAACCCTGACCTGTTAAAAAAGCCTTGACATAGTTGTTTGGGGTTTTTTGTTTGCTTGTTTTGTTTTTTGGCAATAGGGCGTGCATTCCTCTTGGAAAACACCACATGGATTCAAGAACATATTCCAGGTGGTAGAGCTTTATTTCTAAATTAGAGATGTTGGACTCTGAGTTATCTGGATGTAATGCTTATGCTGTCTCAATAAGGAAGTTACGTCTGTATGCATGGAAAACAGGGTTGGGATCACTCAGCAAGCAGTCCATGACAGCCTGTATATCTTTAAAAATATTCTTTATTATTTGTACAATACAAGTTTCAGTGTAGAGAGTGTGGTACTGAATACTGTTGACTCCTGACATTAGAACTTTTGCTAATTACTGCTTTTCAAAGCTTCCAATCCTAAGGAAAACCATTCCAAAGACTTTTTTCTGACATGGAATTCCTATAGGATATTGGGGCATACCTTATTGCGGTGGTTCTCAAAGTGGGGGTTTGGACACCTTGAGAGGTTGCAACTTCATTTCAGTGTTTCTCCAAAAGCTGGGATTGGGTGTCACTATCTTGGGAGTGGGGCACTCAGGCTGCTTTCCTAAGAGCAAGTTTAAATGTTAAAATTAATGTTTTAATGCCTTGTTTGATATTTTTCCCTGTTACAGTATTTTGTCATCAATTATAATGCTTTGTAAAGTGCCTTGGGCATTTGCTTCAACATGGGAAAATTCAGACAGACAAGATGTACTGGGTATGTTGTTCTCAGGCTGAACAACAGCTAAGAAGAACCTTCTTAATGCAAAGGTAAGGGAACAGAGCAGGCAACCTAGTGAAGTGGTGATGGTATCATTAGTGAATAACATTAAAGTATATATTTCACTGGTACTCCTCATTATCAATTTTACCAGCAAAGCTTTGCATTTTGAGTTACTTCTGCTGTTACCATATACAGATAGGAAAAGGCATGTGGTCAGCATACCACATTTCAAAGCAATTCAAAGTTAAAAATAATGTAACATTTGCTCAGGGAAAAAAGATATTTCCCAAACATTGTATTGTTTCAGCATACTACTCCGACCATTAAAAACAGACAGCTGGAAGTGCCACACAATTTCCTTTTAATAAAATCTTCACTTCTTTGAACCTGAGAGGGTGGGGATGGAAATGGCTATAATGCAGTTTTGTGAAATGACGCTTCAGTTCCAAGACTGCAAAGTATCCAGCACTGCAAAGTATCCAGCACTTAAAAGTATCCAAAGTGTATGTATCACCCATCCTTATGGGTTTCATTACACAGCACTTTCAGAAAAAGTGCTGCAAATGGATCCCAATTTTTCTGTTGGGGAGACTCTCTATTTCTGCTATGGATGCATTCAAACAACGGAAAATATTCTGCTAAACAGCAGCATACTTTCACTTTAGCTATTCATTCCCTTTCACAATGTATGCTGAGCAAAGCCAAGTGCCCAAAACATTGTTCTCACTCATTTAAAAGGGCTCTCTTCCCCTCCTGCAAAATATCACATCAATCCTGAAAAATTGGGAGGTTGGTTAATGTTTATAATCTTAATCATATCCCTCCTCCAAGGAGTTCAGTATGACATAACCAGCTCTCCATCCAGCCCTTATATCTTCCCAGTTAAATGATGAAGTAGGTTAGGCTGAGGGCTGGCAACTGATCCAACATCACCTATTATGCTTCACTGAACCAAGATCTACCCAGTCCTAAATTGACACTTTGCTGCTAGAAGAGCTTCAGTGGCTCAATCGTTCAAGACAATGTGCCTGTAGACCTGAAGGTTGTTGGTTCAATGGAGTATCACACAATGGAGTATCACACAATGGATTAAGCTCCCATTACTTTCCCTGCTCTGCCAATCATCAGTTTGAAAGCACATAAATGCAACATATCAGCATTCTGTGTACCTTTGACATTTAGTCATGCCAGCCATATGACATTATTATTCATGCCAGTCAGTATTCAGACAATGCTGACTTTTTGGCCTTGTAACGGGCCTGAGCACCTTGGAGTTTGTCATGAATAGAGGGGCAACCTGCAGTAGACAACTTTACCTTTTTTACCATGCTGGTTCTCTGATTAGTATCCTACACCTTCTTTTGGTTCCTTACCTAAGTTCCTTACATTTCTGGCCATGTTGGACTATGTAGCATGGATGCGTATATATTTCAATTACACTCAAGCAACAAATTCTATTACTGTTTCTTGGAATTCAGGAATCATGTATTTCTATACACTCAGAAGTTCAAAGGGCAAAGTCATTTACTTACATACATTTAGGAGCCTGTAAGTTGGATCAGCAGCACAGGCTGCAGCTGTCCCAGCAACTTCAGTGCCTCTTGCTACAGTCAGTTACAATTGGGCCAGTTACCATGTGCCAGGTCAGATGATATTTCGCTGACCAGCCCCTTTGCACATTTGTTCTGCAAGTACACATGGCCTTCTCCCTTTCTGGATGGAAGTTCCATTACTCAAACCATCACAAGAGCATTTAATCCTAACACTCCTCCATGCACAGTTCAAATGCTGTTTTAAAGCTACTACAAGAACTTCAAAGACATTTCAGCCAAAACCCAATCATATGCAATTAAAAACAGAGTCCCAACACTCTGGGAATGAGGAACAATGTTTGTACAGTACTTAGAGGGGCCAGTTGGCAAAGTATCACCCAAACCAACTTTCCAATGTCTCCTCTTACCTCTACACAGGAAGCACTTGGAAGACTAAAGAAACTTTGGCATTTGGAGTATGAGTAAAGCACATCTTATAGGACCATAACTTATCTCTCCCTCAAATCCCAATTCTTCCTGTTGGTACAGGAACAACAAAGGGTTATCTGCAGTCTGCTAGGGAAGGTAAGTCTTCCACAGGGTCAGGATGGGGAGAGGGCAGAGAGTGAAGGAAAGATAGCAGCAGGGGCATGCAGATTGCACCTTGGAGGGAGGCAGGATCAGTGGTGCTGACAAGTTACCCAGTGGGGGTCGGGATCCTCTTGGGGGAGTCATCATTTTGGGGAGAAAAAATTCCATAGGGTCTAGCCCATGGGCCTTGTATGCCTCATCTATTGCCTCCCTCACCCACCCAGAGACCTGGAGGGGTAATCTTATCAATAATCTATCTGAAAAGTCTGGTAAGGGTACTAACTTGAAGGGCCTCCTGTTGAAAGCAGCCCCAAACTAGAAGTGGAAACCTGAGACTCTGAAATGGGAGTAGGGGGTGGCTGGAGCTTCAGAATACTAGTGATCTGGTGAAAAAGCTTTGATAAGGAGTAACAAAATTAGATGGGAACCCTGTTCAAATGCAGGATCATCTTCCTCAAGATTCTGCAACAGTGGGGTAAGAAGCTGATCTGCAGCACTCCCATTAATTACTCAACAGCTACAGGGGTCCTGTGGTGAATCAGTTTCTGACCTGTTAAAGGTCATTCTCCAGGTTAACATCAAGCACACAAAAATCCAGTGTCTGTTTCTGTTCCTTCTTCTGAGAACAGGTTGTTTTAGATTTTGAAAAGAAGTACAGCTTCTTCTTATCATACGGCAGTTTGAATAAACCTTGTTCTTTAGGCAACCCAATTAAAAATTTACAAGGCAGCTGACAAGATCACCAAAATAATAAAATATATTAGAACCAAACAGAGCAACAGAAGTAGTCAAGTCAATAAAGCCAAAAGCAATAAACCAATAAAACAACCACACTGCAGCATTTAGAAAGCACAGGAACAATTTTAATGTGCTATCAGACAGTAGTCAAACTAAGCAACAGGTAGCAATCCTTGGAAGGAAGTAAAAAAACTGAGGTGTAGATACAGAAAAAGTCCAATCTCCAGCTGCCTAAACTCTGGTAGAGGAAATACTCAGAATAAAGATGTAGATTCATATACAAGTAGGGTATTATTACTGAAGTAGCATAGATGGATATATGCTATAATGATGTATACAGGACATATCACAAATAGGAGATATCAATGGTATTTGAGGAATAGCAATGATTTATCCAAGTGTCCAGTCGCCTGGAGTCTGAAGAAACTTGTTAGGGTCCTGTATCTTGTAAGCTGTATTACATGTCTCAGTTTCTAACCCTGGCTGGAAATTTCACAGTGTAGATTTACAGCCTTATCCTATGTAAGTTTCAGTCGTTATGTGAAACTTCTTAGGACAACCCAAAACACGCTGGCTGTTGTAAACTGGCTGTCGATGAAGCAAACAGTGCTCAGTTGGCAGCCATTTTGTGAATGCTGCTGCAAAACAGGCAGAGCAACCGCTCCACTGACAGGCTCTGCCATGTCCACTGCATCAGGTAAGGTAGCGGTGGGGACGGGAGGGGAGTGGAATGGGATAGATGTGTACTGGTGCATGTGCCTTTATTCAACCTCCCAAACGCCTGCTTTCGCTACACATTTTACTTCAGAGCAAGTGCTGGAACAGGTCCAGGGAGACCCATTGGCAAGCAGTAGGCTTACCCAGAGGTAAGGAAAATATTCTTCTCCACCTCTCACATATCTCCCAAACTAGCCTCATGCAAGCCTGTTGGGCGTAGCTTAAACGGACAGGGGAGGATAAGACTGGGGTGCAAATCAGGCTACTTCAAGCTGCCTTAATGCAACTAATGTGCTTTCTATTAACATTTTAAGGATGTATCAGTAAGTGTTCTTAATGACAAAATCATTTGCATATCTTTTCCAATACTTACTTTCCTAGAGGGTTTCTCAACCTTTTTTGCTCATGGTCCCATTCTGAGTCTCATTTCCCTCATATCTATTATTAGTTGGACACAAAACTTTATCATCTGCACTGTTTATTCAGCACTTTATTTGTAAGAAAGATCATTCTTAGATACATAAGATGTATACTAGCAGCTAACTCTTCTGATAATGTGCATTACATTTAATGTGATCCTTGTGACAAATTCATCATAAGCTATCATATTCCCCTTCCATAACTTACTGTGGACCCTTAAGGTTCCTTTTTTCCCATGTGGTCCCTCTGGTGGGTGGGGAGGATATGGACCACTTTGAGAACCACTGTGCTAAAGAATAACCCAGCAAGGGAAAAACTTTAAAACAGAGAAGAGCACAAGAAACCTATAGCCAGTTCAGATAAAAGATTTATTCAACACGTTCTTAAAAAAAAAAGATAAAACCAAAGTCCATTGAATGTCAGATACTAAATTATCCTTTATCAAACAGTTACATCTTAAGAAGATGAAATTGCTAAGAATGCAATTGCTAATATGCAATAAAGAAAGCTTATTCCAGTCAGTATTGCCAATATAGGGTTAATACACAAACAGATAGGATAAGAAAACAAGCATTACCACTAAAATTCAAGAAATGGAGAAGGAAAATATGAGCATTCATTCTGAACTTCAAGCTCTTGGTAAAATTTAAGATTTGATTTAGCCCATGTTCCAACTGATAAAACATGCCAGAGATAATGTTAAGGAATTGGCAACCACTTCAGAAAGTTATGGTATAATCAAGTGTTTACCCTTAAAAAGATATGTTCCTTGATGTCCCTTAATTTACCTTCAACACAAGATATCAGAGCAGGATGTAGTGCATATGTCTTCCCCATCAGTTATCAGGTTGAAGAAAAGATAACTTTTACATGTAGATTAGAGCTTCATATGCATTTGGAAACAGAATGCATTTTGCATTCAAGTAGATATTCATCATTAAATATTAAGTTAAAGGATTTTTCTGAAGCTCCACCACATCATGATACCAAATATTCTTGGAATCACTTAAGTCACAGTTTCCTAGATTGGAAGACATGGAAAACTGATTTGACAAATTAGAAATGTTTGCACTTATCTGGAACTTAGCACTAAAGAAAGATGAGGATTGTGTTCACCACTTACTTGAAGTACTCTTATTCAAATACATTAGGGTGTACCTGCTAAGTGTGCAAACGGGCGTTTTTTCAAGCAGTGCTTATCTGTCCCTCTGCAGCCCCTCTGCAACTTAACGGTTCCTCTGCAGCCCAGCATCTTTTCGAATGGCTGTTTGTTGGTGTTGTGAATCTGTTGAGGAGTCTTTCTCAGACAGAGAGCCACTTAATTATTTGATTTTTCTCTGTAAACTGCTGTGTGAGCTTTTTGGCTGAAAAGCAATATACTGCATAAATATTTTCAATTACACAGTCAGGCAGGGTGAATAATATTTGTTGCACAGAAATCTAAAGCAAACCAAATCACACCACTATCAGAACAAATTATCAAGGATTTTCTTTACACACAATAATCAAAATTAAACAATGATGGGAAGTTTCCTGGGACAATGTTTGGCTGCAAAATATGAACTCTGAAATATGTAAAGCATATCTGCTGCAAGGGTAAAATTAAAGTACAGCTCTCTATTTCTGCACACTGCCAAATTTTAATGTGAGCAGAGAATCAATGAGCACAATCCTAACCATGTCTACTCAAAAGTAAGCCCCATTGTGTTCATGAAAGTGTCTTTAGGATTGCAGCCAACATCAATCAAGGAAAATCAAGGACAGTTTTTTTGCCTGTGATAGATTCAGATCTTGCAACAACAGGTATCAGCTTAACAAGACTTTCAAAATAGTTCCCAACTTGGAGAGATATATACATAGCAAAGCAAATTTGTTATACAGGACAGTATTGTCCTCTTATCAGACTCTTCATATTGTGGTTTCAGATAAACCTAAATCAGTTTAAACTGATATATATATGGCACAATCAAGTAGCCGGCATCGTGTATAGGAACATCTGCTCAGACTATGGACTAAACCCTCCCAAGACCAGATGGGAGACCCCTCAGAAGGTTGTGGAGAATGACAGGGCTAAGGTCCTATGGGACTTCCATATCCAGACAGACAAGAAGACACTGGCTAACCAGCCAGACATTGTGGTGGTAGATAAGGCCCAAAAGACAGCCTTGGTGATAAATGTAGCGATACCAAATGACAGCAACATCAGAAAAAATGAGCATGAAAAGATGGGAAAGTATCAGGGTTTGAAGGAGGAATTAGAAAGACTGTGGCAAGTGAAGGTGAATGTGATCCCAATAGTGATTGGAGCACTAGGGCCTGGAAGAATGGCTCCAACAGATTCCAGGAAGGACATCAGAACACTCGATCCAGAAAAGCGCATTGCTAGGAACAGCTAAGATACTGCACAGAACCCTCAAACTCCCAGGCCTCTGGTAGAGGACCCGAGATTGAGGATAACATACATACACCACCCATGGAGGGTGAGAAAACTATATATATATATATATATATATATAGATAGATAGATAGATAGATAGATAGATAGATAGATAGATAGATAGATAGATAGATAGATAGATAGATAGATAGATATAGATATAGATATAGATATTTTGTAATACAAAGTTGCTAGGTCAATGCAAACTCAAAGAAACATTCCAAGAGACTTCTAATAGAGCCGGCTGAAGAGTTGGCATCTACATAATTAACACAGAGGCTGCCAGATCAAAGGCACACAGTTCCCTGAGCCTGAAAAGTCTTTTAAAATCAGTGAGGGAGGGAAGCCTCAGAAACCAAATCCTGTTGCATTAAAAGGTACTGTCCCTTGGTACAGTACCTTTCAAGAATGGGACTGCTGCCACCTGGCAGAACCCTAACAACTTTAGAGGTTATTTAATATTATCTGCAGTGTGCTTGAGGACCTAACAATTAAGCACAACACACACTTTTGCTCTGCGCATGCACCCTATCTTCCCTTGCAGAAAACTACTTCTCAGGAGCAATTCTTACACAATATTTTTAGGCCTATTCCTAAAGTGATTTTCTAATGCACCTAAAAACTACGGTTCTACATTAGGCAATTGTTTTTTTACTGCAGCTCCTTACCGAATGTATCTTGGTTTGACACCTACATTTGCCTTCATTTAAAGTATAAAGCAGTGTTCAGACATGGTTAAAAACCAGGCTCTTTTTTTCTCAAATCCTTTGTTTTTAATTTTTGTTTGTTTTGCTTTGCTTTTTAATTGCTAGGTCTGCCGTTGACAGAACAGATGTTTGAGATGGTTTCATTGCTACTTATTTTTATGTCGGGTATATTTGGCAAGCCCATTGGGAAGTCTAAAAGATCATTTTTGGAGGTGTAGTCTATTGTAGGAACAACAATGACGGGTGTTTCAGAACTCTAAAGATTAACAAATGTTTTGTTACTATAATTTTCAAGGATGTCAGGAAAGATATGGCTCAATTTTTCTCAAAAAATATAAAAATATATCAGAATAGATTATAATAGATACAGTAAAACTTTGGATTGAGAGTGTTTTGCAAGACAAGCAAATATTTCTAATAATTTTGACTTGATATGCAAGCGATGGCTTGATAAGCAAGCCAAAAATAGTCCCAGCCAGAATATGGCTGGTTTCGGTGTACTGCCAGCTCCTGTTCAGACTCTCCTGATGGACCAGCCTATGTATGTCTACTCTGAAGTAAGCCTATTACAGTCAGTGGGGTTCACTCCTTTATAAGGAGGGCAATAGAAATAAGCCTGAGAGACCTAGCCTTGCATGTCTACTCTAAAGTAATCCCTATTGTAATAAGTGGGCCTTACTCCTGTGTAAGGGAGGCCTGAGAGACCAGAGAGTATGGATGCAATCCTAAAGACACTTTCCTGGGAGTAAGACCCATGGAAAAAAATGGGGCTAACTTTTGAGTAGACATGGCTAGGATAGTGCTCTAACTGCAAGGTAATTTGTTGTATTTTTCTTTATATTTGGTATTTTCTTTATTATTTTGTATTACTGTATATTACAGTATTGTAATCATTTTATATGAATATTTTGGGGTTGTGGAATACACTGTCTGATATTCCATTATTTCGTATAATTAAATTCACTTTGATATACAAGCGTTTTGGATGACAAGGATGCTTCCAGAACAAATTATGCTTGTAGACCAAGGTACCAGTGCATTCACCTTGATTCTTGTTCTCACAGAAGCTTTCCTTATGGTCTCATTTCTAATCTCTTTCATATGCAAATAGTACTGATGAAAATATTTTCCAGGGGCTCCACTTAGTGCAGAGAATCATCCATCACAGGAAGAGCTTGCAGCTGAGGAAGAGCCCACTAGTCCCCCACTGTGCACTATACATTTATAGGGTACCTGATGAAAGATTTCACACACAGCAGAGCATCACTGCAATCTGCTGAAAGTCACTAGCTTCTGTAAATAAGTAAACAAACCGTGATTGCTGACTGATTCACTGAGATGAAACTAGCTGTAAATCAAGCTTATTTACTTCCAATAATTGGGTTGGCAAAATCAACAAACACGTCTTGAAACATAAATGGAAACCTAATCCAAAGCCTATTTTTTTCTTATTCTTAGGCTACAATCCAGAGTAACTACAGGACCTTTTACACTGATGTAGTTATGGTGCTACCTATGGGAAACCTATGGGAAATGCATAGAGCAATCCAGAGGAAGTGCCTCTTACATCTTCCCATAGTTACTCTGGATTGTAGGATCAGCTACTTATACAGCATACCAATGACAACCAGTCAACAAACCTAAAAAACTGTGTACACAACCAATCGGTAAAAACATCCCCATCTCTGCAGGGGATTTGGTCAGAATTTTAGTCTGAGAGAATCTAGTCAAAAAATTTAGCTGAGTCTATACAATACTTATTTTGGGTGCTAAGTAGGCCTTTTTAATGGTGTTCAATTCAGAAAGGATAAAAGCAACTGCAGGAGGATATCTCCTTTTAGGAGATGCACATTACAAAGGTTTGAGTGTATGTTTGATGATGTGGTATGAAATATGAGAATGACGGAGAAAAGTGAGGTATCGAGGTCTGGCAAGACATTACCTATCCTTCTCCCTCCCAAGGGAACTCAAGAGGAGGACCAACAATAGCAAGTACTGTATACATCAGAAGAAATGGGCCACTGCCTACATTTAAATGGGCAGGAAAAATTGATACAGAGGTATAAACATGCTCTGAACAGTGATATCTTCATCCAAGCTGGCATCAGGTGGGACACACTAAAGAGGACATTCTACAGTGTTGGTGATACAAATGAAAAAGCCCTCTTGCTTGCGCCTTCCTGCCACACAATTTAGCAAGGGGACGCAGATTAGGATACGTGACACTGAGAGGAAGCATTTAAAATAGTACAGCCCCTTTTAAAAAAGAACTTACTAGTACTTCATCATTGAGGGCACAATCCAGAGTATTCATCACTGAGTGGCACAATCTTTACACCAGCTAGGGAGTAAAGTGGAAGGAGTTAGGTATGGACATGCACTGAGGAAAAGGTAAGTTGCTCTGTTCAATCTCAGTCAGTGCAGGGGTTTGGCGGAGATGGTGGAAAGGTGGGGAGGAAGGCATTCCAGGATGGAGGGTGAGTGGAAGGTAGTGGGGCTGGGCCTCAGATACATGCCAGATCCAAATCGCAATACCTGAGCAGCACAGAACAGCCTTTGGCTGCTCACTTCAACTTGGTTCTGCACTGCCTTCAGAGTCACCCAGAACCATACAAACTCATCGAGGGCTGCTGCTTCCTCCCCACAGGAAGTTTTCCCTTGCCTGTTGTAGTATGGCAACAGCCTCAAAGTTGATCTGGATAAAGCACAGGCCAGCAGGACTGCCTGTTCTAGCACAATTTAGGATTCTGCTGCTGAAGACTTAAGGTACTGAAGTTCTAAACTTTTAAATCTAATATTGTTTGTTCTGACTTTCAGCATCTGTTTTCTACAAAATAGATAGAATCAGGCATCCAGTTACAAGGACACATAAAACCTGTTCTTCAGTGATAGTTTTCCCAGTGAAGAGTATAGCACTTTAAAGCTCACTGTTTTCAATTACTAGATGTTTCAATAGCATTAATTTTAATCTATGACCCTATGTCTGGAGACCCTATGTCTCCACCCCAAGTCAGAATATTAGCAGAATTGTCCACTGTGAGTTACCAGTGATTGTGTTTTTGGATTGTGTTTTTGGAAAGTTGTGAGAAATATTTCTATCATTTTCAGGGTGTTGCAAATGAGGGCAGGTAATGATTGGAAGGTACTCTTGTCTACTCCTTCACACATGTGGTATACAGATATCAAACTCCAGATGCCCTTTGAGGCCTGCCATAAACTTTCAGACTGAGTTGAGGAGGGCAATTCTGTCATGTTTTGGACATGAACATGAGGAAGTCAAACAAGAACAGAATTGGCAAAAGGTCTACAGCTAAATAATGCAGCCAAATATTCCTTTCTTAGCTAACAAGAAATTGCTAACAGATCTGTGACTCAAACATATGATTCTGTATTAATCCCACTCTTTGTTTTTTAAAGTCTGAAGTTACTGTAATACTCTTACATCCCAATACTATGCTCAGGATATAGTATGTCTCCTAATTGTTGGAAGGGCTGTCTTTTGCTATATTGATCAGTCCTAGTGGTTGGAGTAGAGCATTTCTTCCCCCTCCAAGACCTGACTGTTCATTAGCCTTGCACCTAACCCAGCTCAGTTCACCGGATGGCACTGCTATTGTTGCTGGCATTGAGGCTAGGTGGAGGTAGTGATTGGGATACCCATGCTGTGCAGATGCCAGAACCATTCCATGGGACCCATGGACTATATCATAATTGTTATGGATGCTGGGGACATCATTGGAAAGGGCTGCACCAACATTACTGGGAGGGTTGCAATGAGGTGACATTGACTGTACAGGATTTAGGATATCCTACCGTTTTTCCAGCATCCATAGCACAAAGCACAAAGACTGAATATCAATAGCACAAAGCACATCATTTCAATATCACAGTATCAATATCATTATCAATAGCACAAAGACCGAATCGGATTGGGCTGTTACAGGCAATCCTAGGCATGATGACTCAGAAGTGTCCCATGATGTTCAAAAGAGCTTTCACCCAAGAAAGTGTGTATAGCCAGAATCTGTTCCTACAATCTCTAGTGGCACAATCCTGTCTCGGAAGCAAGCCCCAGTGTGTTCAATGGAGCTTACTCCCAAGAAAGAGTTAATAGTTTTGCAGCCTAAATTACTATTTGTCTGTTAAAAAGTTTGTAAGACTTATATAAATGGCCCTCTTTTGCGGTGAACAAACTTCTCAGATTTTGTTTTTTTTTTTAAGAATCTGAGCTAAATCCAGTCATGATTTAATTATGGGAGGAAACAGAATGAAAAGATTAATCACGGTTTGAATACATATACAATTAAGGCAAGTTAAGAACATCCACTTAAAATTATGCCTTTAAATGTTTTCTCCATCCAAAGTGAGAAATTACAACCTAGTATTTTTCATCTTTTCACTATAATCACACTAGCATTTTAGAAATATAAAAAAGTGTGTATATGTCCTTTCCAAAGACTACAGTACTTTAAACAAATCATACAGTGAGAAATGGTCCTTTGATGCACAGGCTCTGTATGTATGCACACATGGACATATATGTACACGTGTGACAGAGCTTTAGGAACAGTGCTCTCCACACACCCTATTCTGTTGTCACCAATATATATAAAGTTCTCACTGACAGATGTTACCCATAAATCTGCCCAAGATGGCAAAGGCATAGAGAGCATCATATTTTTCGTGCCTCCTATCTGTTATGTTCTCGTTCTCCCTCTGAGCCCAATATCTTTTCAAATCGTGCAAAGCGAACCCAAATGATCACTCTTTCAGGATATCATACTCATTATCACACAATTCACAGTTAAGTCAATGAAAATCATGACATTCAGATTGAGCTGCGTATTCCAAAATTCTTTTTAAAAACCTGGAATTTCTTCACTGACAGCACACTATAAAAAAATCACTCCATGAAGATTTAAGGACCCCAGGAGCCTACATAAATGTATTAATTTTCACCCACTCTTCTCAGGATGCACATGGCTTTCATTGTGCTAAAATGGAGCAACATGTGGTACAACAAAAATCATTTTATTGTTTTTGCAATAACTATGTTATTGGGAAATACTTGCTTTAAAGTAACTGAATGTTCCATTAACAACCTTCAATATTTTATATCATTAATTTGAAGAGGAAACACTATTTTTTAATCCTGGAAGAGATACAAAATTATGAATGGAGGTTTCTCCTACAATTCTTCGCTTATTTGGACCAGCTACTGTTGCACCATTGTCAAACTGTAATGGATCTATTAGACATTTCATACTATAGAGTAAAATGCTTCAAGAATGGTATCCGGACCTCCTAGACCAGCAAATATCAACCAAGTTCATCTCATGATACACTTGACCCAGCACTAAAATTGTCAAGGTACATCATCATGTGTGTGTGATATGTGTGTGTTTTTAACAAACTGACAAGGTATACTGTATTGCGCCTCCCCCCCCCAAAAAAAAAAATCCTGCCATGACCTACACACCAATGTGCCATGACGTAGTGGTTGAAAATTACTTTTCTGAGCCTCCAAATATTTCAGAACTCTTAAGGTCCACTTAAGATCAGCTGTGGCTTTGGGCTTCTCTGACCGTCTATAGGGAAACACTTGGGAGACAGACCACCAAAGAGGGTGAAAACCAGACCACCCACAGCTGCATGTGGTCCATGACAACTGAAATTTTTGCCTCAGTAGTCTGCAGGCTCCTAAAGGTTGGGAACCACTGTTGACGGAAAAGCAACTACTGTATCATGACAGATGAGACAAGGCAAATGGCAAACCCTTGAAGTTCCACAATTACATTTATTGGAAGAACTGAGAAACTGACAGACGTGTCAAATGTTTTCTCCTTAAAAAAAAGCCATGGCTACATGACTCCTTGTGATGTGCAATAACAAATCTCACTGACTTTTAAAAAAATGTATTCTGCCATCCAAATGAACACTTATTGGTATATTTGATCTAAAACAACATTATTCAATGTCTCCACTTGCAAAAACAAATCGCTTACCTCATTAAAGCCCCATGTAGAACTAGAAAAGCAAATCATTCATTTTTTAAAACTTAAGCTAGCATAATTAATATCTTTTAAACTTCAAGATAAAGCTTCTTTTAAACTTCAAGACAAACTTATTTTCCCCAGCCCCCAATAAGGCCAAAGTAACAAAACACTGTCAAAATTCAATTCAGTAATTTTGAGCACTTAATAATTTTGAGACTGATACTAAAAACTTTTTTTCATCTATTTAAATTTTGGCCAAGAACAATAGGTTGGAGCCAAGGAAGCATGAACAGAACGTTATCCGCATAACAATCCTGTGAGAAAGGTGAGGCTGAAAGTATGACTGGCACAAGGTCACCCAGGAAGCTTCATATCCAAGGAGGGTTTTAAACTTGGATCTTCCAGGTCTAAGTACAATCACCACTATACCATCTGGGATTTTATGATTATATCTATGCAATCTCATGATTCATTTAATCTCATAATTATCTTTGTGAAATATTACTGTCTCCCTTATTATTCATTGTCATTACAACATACAACATCACTTGTTTCTATAATCAGTTATGAGGTAGAAGTTAACAAGACTCAATCTAGATTTAACAGAGCTTTGGAACCTGAAGAAAGGACCTACTCATATTATGACATAAATTTAAAATGCATATTGAACTGATCTGAAGACAATGTGTCTGGAGTGCAGCGCTCTGGAGCAATTGTTCACAAGAACCATCTACTTCAAATGCTTTATATGAAAACCTGTTTTAAATACAGCACTATACTAATTTATTTTCTATGGGATTCATGAAATAATTGTAGCTCCCTCTGGTGGACAACTATGTCAAAGGCTCTACAAACTGCTAATTGTGTGAATGCATTTCGGAAGATTTATTTCATTTATATTTGAAAGTGATACTTCTGATGTCATTTTAGGAATGCTATGCTGTTTTCCACATAGGAGTAAATTGTAAAAACCCCACTTATTTCAGAGGAGCCAAATTAGTTCTTACTAATTCTCATCATTAACTTGCACTCAGTATCATGACTAACTTTTATTAGGTTGTGCTCTTTGCCAGCAATTACTGTACTTCTTGAAGCTGAATAGGATCAACATTTTGTGAAGATTTCAAGAAATACCTGCATGAAAAAAACTAACTAGCTTGTGTATTATACAATAAAAAAAAATAAAAAGTACTATCTGGCAAGTACACAAAATAAAGCTGAAATAAAGAATATTGATTACATTCTGGGTGACATATTTTGATAACTTTGTGATGTACAGCTGAAACATTTTTGCATTAAAGTATCTAGAAAAATGCCCAAAGGGCAACTTGTATTTCACACATAGCAACACTGGCAAATACCTTTCTTACTTAGTAAAAAGTAAATTGTGCTCGTTTTTTTAAAGTGGTGTTCATCATAATAGCAAGGGGAGAACAAGTGTCTCTATTTACCCAACACAACATCTTTTCGAGCAGCTGCTTGTGTTTCTTCTGCATCCTTTTGGACTGTAAATCCTTTTGAGGCAGGGATCTTTATTAAGTACACAAACATCTTTATGAACACTTTTTTGTTGAAAAGCAGTAAGAAATATGGCAAAAAGCTTTTGAAAGTGAGGGAAAGTATTTGGTAGTATGGCAATTGTTCAAACAAATCAAAATTAAAATTATTCTGGCATAAACCAAGCATAAACCATTGGACACAACTAAACATTAGCTCCAGATGCTGGTCGTCGCTACCACTTCATATATTGGTTTCCATACATATCAAAGGACAACTCTGGCTGTTTTGTGAAGAAGAAAAATAAATCTCTTAAGTTAAGCTACCTCTCCTTCACCAAAGAATTGGCTGGTAGGTAATACTACTTGCACACATTTTGTATGCATACAATTATAATACTGGAAATAAAGAGTTGCCATGACCTTGATTTTGTTGTTTCTTTAAAAAATAAAGTCACAGCAGTTTCTGAGTTGAAATCCACTGCCAATTCCCACTGCCACGATAGGCACTAAACTCAGGCAACAGAGAATGTTGAAAGAGACAGACTGGCAAGAATTCTCTGGTCATTGCAAAGTAGAGACAAGGAGGATTTGAAGCAAAGGAAGACAAGATTAATACAAGGTTTTCCTTATCTTAGTCTTTCTGTGCCTTTCATCACATGACCCAGTATTCCAGAAACAGAGAAAGTACATCAACAAGAAAGAAGACTTACTAAAAGGAAAACTTCTCCCCTATGCCGTATATTAAGCAAAACTCTGGAAACTAGCAAATATCAGCACCACTTGGACTTGCAAATATGAATCCTTCTTCTCTCTCCCAATCTCCCCACATTATTTATTATTTATTTAAGACATTTATATCCCACCTTCCCATGCCAAAGCATATACTCAAGGCTGCTAACAAAGCTTATACAAAAGTACAAAGTGTAGCAACAAATAGGAACATCAAAAGAAGGAATTAAAACAATTTAAATTTTCACATTACATAGTGGGAATGGAGCTAAAAACAGTAAAAATTAACAACTGGAATAAGCTGAGGAAGAAGTTAAGTCATTGTAGTACTTTAAAGGTATAGAAGACAATTATCCACTCAGTGGTCAAAAGCCTGATGAAAAAGAAAAAAGGACAGGAGCTCACCCTCTCTTGTGGGGCTGACCGGGGTCTCAAACCCTGGTCTGCTGGTTAACAGGCACAGTGACTTAACCACATGTGCCACCCACAGCCCTTCGACTACCTATTTACAATAGCAGAAAAACAATTCTTCAAAAACTGTGATTTGCAGTGGCCATTTGTGTTGAGTCAGATCCGTGTATTTAAAAAAATCAGTGTATAACAAGGTTGGACCTGTAATGGAGAATCTTAAAAGTTAGAACTGGCCCTTGAATTGGGACTGGAAGCAAATGGACAGCCAGGGGTTCTGTTGAAGCAGAGGTCCAGCTGAGTCATATTAACTGGCCCTATAACAAGCGACCTGCAAAAAGCAAGGTTATTTTTCATGATAAAGGATAACACCCCTTTGTCAGGAAAAATAACCTTGTCTTTTGCAGGTTCTACAAATAACTTGAACTATCACATTCTGAGGTTGATGTCAAAAGCCTCTGAAAGGTCTAGCAATACCAAGAGAGATGCACTGCTCCTATATAATTCTTGGTGAAGGTAATTTATCACAGTGACCATGGCTGTCTCGTTTTCAAAACTTGGTCTGAAATCAGACTGGAAGGGATCAGAGCGTCACAAAGAGTGCTGCTGCTCGGGATCTAAACTCCCTGTATACTGGGAGCATCCACACAGTGCAAATTAACCATGACCAGAAACCTTGAAGAAATAGGTTCTTCTTGCTCCGATACAGTGGTGCCTTGATTTAAGAGCAACTTGAATTAAGAGCAAAATTTTCTGAATTTTTTTGACTTGATTTAAGAGCACTGACTTGAAAGAAGAGGAAGTATGGAACTGGCTTCCATGGCCAGGGAACTCATAGGGGAGACTGGGGGAAGTTGCAAGAGCTACAGTGGGACCCTGGGCAAAGTGTGAAACAGGCTTCCATGACAAGGAAACTCATAAGGGGGATCTGGGGGGAGCAACCTGAGCCAGGTGTGTGTGTGAGATCAGTGTGTGACAGAGTGGAAGATGTGCCTAATCAATGTTCTAGTGCTGCTCCCCATTGGCAGCATGTGAATGTTAAAGTTGCATGAAAAGCAGTGACTTTGTTAGTGAAAGTGAAAGTTGTCACACAAGATCCCTCCTCTCTCTTATCTCCCTCAAACTAGCTATAAAGATTTTCAAAGGTACAGTACAGTTCAGTACAGTACAGGTGAAAGGTATGGCAGCTAGGAGCAGGGCCATCTCGGTGGCTGCACCTCAGCTCTGGAACTCCTTTCCCTTTGACCTAAGAACTGCTCCCTCCTTATACAGTTTTCGGCAGGGCCTAAAAACATTCCTGGGGGCAAAAGCTTTTTAGAGAGGTTGGAGATGCTGTGTTTTTAAATTTTGAATTGTTAAATTTTTAGCCTATGTTTTTATGACTTCTAGGATGGGGGACTGTTTTAAATTTTTAAATGTGTATGTGAGCCGCCAGGAGTCAGCTTTGCTGAGAAAGGTGATATATAAATCCTAAAATAATAATAATAATAATAATAATAATAATAATAATAATAATAATAATAATAATAATAATAATAATAATAATAATAATTTCTTTATTACAGTGTTTTGTATTACTGAATATCAGTGTTTTGTAATAGATTACAGTATTCTATAATATATTACAGTGTTTTGTAATCATTTTTAAATACAGCTAATATTTTTATATAAATATTTTTGGTTGTGGAACCAATTATCTGATTTTCCATTATTTCCCATTGGAAAATCCATTTTGTATTATAGGCGTTTTGAATTACAAGCATGCTTCCAGAATAAATTATGCTTATAAATCAAGGCCCCCCCATATACGTATGTTTTAAAGGTAGACAAGACTTTCCATTCTTCTAATGTAATTGACATTATAACATGCAAGAAAAAATTTAGAGTTGTCTCGAACAATCTAGTCTTGTTTCAAGAAATTCAGTCTAGACTTTAAACATAAAGACAGTTATCAACTTATTTGCTAGTGGTTAGCTAAGAAAGAAGACTACAATTATACTGTTAGATTTAAAGGGCTATGTGTCTAATATTTAAACTATTATATGTAATTTAAAGTTGAAGATCAAAAAGGGATTCTCCCTTCCATTCATGATTTTAGAAATCGTGCTGAGTGTTATGCCCACTTAAGTCAGAAAAATCTAAGCCTACAAAATGTTATAGTTCTAAAGCTGGAGCCTGGGATGTTTTCATTACCAAAATAATAACTGAACCAAGGATTTGTGGGTTAACTTTGGTCTCAGTAGAAGACAAAACTAGCCATATGGAAACATTTGACCCCAGCATCTGAAAACCAACCCTGTTCATGTGATGTACAGAGATCTTTAATACAGAATATCATACTCCATGCTGGTCTATATATTATGAGCAACGTTATAGAAAAGAACAGCTTAGTATTTGCAGACTTTCTCCATACTGAAATGATTACACACTTATTAATTCAACCTCAAAAATACAGCTGCATAAAAAACACAGAAATTCTTTGACCACGTTAGCTATTTGTTTGAGATCGGCTTATGATGTGTTTGTGTAAAAGCATAACAATGTCCATACTTACTGATCCTACAGAGGATGCTTTTGGAAAATAAAATGAGAAGCATGTAAATGTTCAAAACAAAGTTTATAATAGGAGATTTCAAAAAGCATACAAAAGACTGTCATGCATTACAGTGTGATCTCAATGACTATTTGTTGCT
The DNA here is from genome assembly GCA_030015325.1 of Cryptoblepharus egeriae. Lineage (NCBI taxonomy): Eukaryota > Metazoa > Chordata > Lepidosauria > Squamata > Scincidae > Cryptoblepharus > Cryptoblepharus egeriae. The sequence goes on along the minus strand of JAREYC010000002.1, from coordinate 66,266,805 downwards.
TGTCATCCATAACAGACAAGCCTTGTAAAATGGCTTCATACAGAACACATCTTTTTTTCTACTCAAATCCCCTTTGTAAACATACATAGACAAAAACCAGATAACATATACAGTAAACTATCACAGCACAGATTTTTCACACTCTTACTTTTATCAGTGTTATCATAAAAAGCCTTAGTTTGAGAGTATAATAAATCTTACACATACCTGGTGGGCACCTGCATTCAGATGGCACATCTCTTGCTGGGCGTAGTTTGGCTAGTCCTTCACTCAATTTCTGTGCAAATAAAAGGACAAAATTGGATATTTATATAAAAGCAATATATTTTTCCTTTACAGCAGGTGTCTGACCTACAAAAGGGTTCAATTCCATACAACTTTACTTAAGTTGATTTTCACATGAGTCAGAATCCCTGCTCCACAACAGCACACTAAAAATGGGAGTGAGACAGAGAGAGAAGCTGCAATGCTACTTGATAGTGTACCTGGGGAAGCTAAATACTGCAGGCACCACAACATGCTATGTAAGTGGAACTTCCACTTATTGTTGGATCCACTGCAGGCAACAAAAAGCAAAGCACTTGGTTCAGAAGCATCTATGCGTTGCCATTGCTGCATGTAATGGCTCCAGTTGTGAGAGGAAGGGGCCACTTACATGGAAAATGTTCTCCTTGCTTGTATGTCAATTTCCAAAAATATTCATCTTCAACTGGAAAATTAGTAGGGAAAAGTGCAAAGTAATATCTTTGAGAGGAATACAACCATTTTTCAATAGAGAACATAATGAAAAAGAAAAAAGAAATGTCTGGAAAACCTCAAAGCTTTCACATTTCCATAAATCATTTATCAACTTACTATCAGTTTACCCCTTAAGCATAATACATACTCCTTATGTAGCTTAACAAATCAATTTTACAGCCCATGATTCTCTGTTTCCAGAGATAATGAACTGGGAACAAGAAAAAAATCATTTATATGGTGTCCACTGTTTTTTTTCCCCAGAGTTAAAGGAATTCCCTCCATAAAATATCTACAAATGAAATTAACAGTTTTCTAGAAGAAAACAGCCAAGAAAATAGCAAAAAACAAATCATTGTTTTTTATTTTGGAGATTTTTATTCTACTTTACTGCCTCCAAAGATATACCAGTTCACATCAAAGGTCTGCATATATAGTAAAAGAATTTTTTTTATTTGCTTCTTCACAGGTAACTGATGTCCCATGGCTTCTGTAAGTAGGGAGGAATACAGGATGAGCATTTTTGAAGGTTATGATTTCTTGGAACTAACATGACAGACTAACAAAATGATTTAAAAAACAGAACAGTGGGGCAAGCAATAGAAGAAACAAGCTAAAAACTATAAAAATGGCAATAATCCTAAACTGTGACGTTGCAAAGGAAGCTAAATGTCCATCTCTGTTCAGTGACTGAGCATTTTAACTCAGAGACTAATGATATTTTATGAACACCCCAGGAATTGTATCAGTTCCACTAAAGGAAAAAGGCCATGTAACAGCATTTATGGAACTGGGGCCCAGAAATTATGTCAACAAATTTTATGTTATTGTTATTTTAAAAGGGAGTATACCATTTTCATTGAAAAAAGTATATAAATACTGTTGATAGATGGATTTTATAAGGATTTATACCACACTACATTCATGAGATATCCAAAGGGGTGAATGCAATTCAAAATAAAATCCAAACTTCAACAATTAAATGCAAGCAAAATTTAAGAGAGATACTCCCTTTCAAGGGCCTCTATAGCAGTGTTTTATCACACTATGGGTTGGGATCCAATGGGGGGGGGGGGGGGTCACAAGTCAATTTCAGACGTATCCTCATTCAGTATTTTATTTTTAATAGGATTAGGCATATATCCTAAAGTGAAATTAAGCCCCTTGCTCCAGAGCAGTTTAGATGACTTTGCACAAAATAACACTAGAGGGTGACGTAACTGCGTGGACCCGTAACTGCTTTGGATTTTGCCCATAATGCTGCTATGACATGTGATTTCATTTAGGAAATAGTTACAGACCTGTACTTTTTAAAGACTGCTATGTATATACTTTTAAAAATGATAGTGCAGGGTGATTCAAAATGAATGAGACAAAAAGAAAAACATTGCTTGCCTTTTTGTCCCATTCATTTTGAATCACCCTGTATATGGGACTTACTCTTAGGTAACTATGGGTAGGACTACAGCCAAGGATTGTTAAAAAAAATTACCTGTTTAGATGTCACTTCCACTCATGGCATCACCTGGTGGGTCCTGACAGATTCACATTCTAAAAAGTGGGTTCCAGAGCTGAAGGTGGTTGAGAACCACAGCTCTACAGCCCCTGTGCTAATGCTCTCAAAAAAGCACAATTGGAAACCACATCTTTCTGTGCCAATACCTATTTTCACCCTGAGTTGCTGACACTTCAAATTTTAGGGCTTGCCCCTAAGCTGAATGTTTCAAGACCACTTGAAAACAATGCACCTATTGTCAATGAAACTTTCTCATTTGTTACAGCTAAATATTTCTTTAATCTGTACTTATTTAAATTTTTACTATAGCATGAAAACTAGGCACTTTGAATTGAAGCTTTTGTTACAGAAGAAATATAAGTATTGCTACATGCTGAACATAATTTTTAAAAAAATCTAGAGTTCACAGGGGCAAAACACCCTCTTAGTAAATTTTAGTATGAGTGCCTCATTAATTACTCATTTACCTTTGGTTATTATGCATTTCCAAAGTTGTGCAAACAATTATTAGATATTTGAAAAGAAGAAAACTTCCAAGTTTTCTGCTTCGCTAATGGTTGTACTCTTCCACAAAAGTTAGTGAAACAATGATCCTCCCAGGGATCTATTCTGAGACCAGTGCCTTTTCTTAAATTATTTGGACTGAGGGATGATTAGCAAAATGGGTAAGTTTACTGATAATACAAAAAAATTCAGAGCGATAAAAACCTTATAAAGGTTTAAAATCTCCAAACTGTGTCTACAGCCACTGATTGGCAGATGAGGTTCAGTGTCATTGTTATTGACACGTCACTTGTTTCCTGTGTTACAATGCTACATAAGAGTGAAATCCTAACAAAGTGGCACCTATCTATTTGCATGCTTTCAAAATGCAACTGATATTGCAAATTAAAATTTGCACTAATGGGACATTTTTAAAAAGCAAAAAACTGTTAAGGATACTGAGAGCACCATCCTAACCAACTTCCTGCACTGAGGTAAGGGAATGCAGACCCAGCGTAAGGAAACAAACATGTCCTAACTTTGAGAAGGCCTCAGTGACTGCCTCCTACAGCAGGCTGCAGTACATATCCTGGTCTAAATTGATTAGTATTGTGATAGGATTGAGCCCAAAGAGTTATGCCCATAAATGGGATATATTTTAGAACATGAACATATTTATTTTCCTTTCATTCTGCAAAGAATTTTCAAGTTGCGCATTTTGTGTTACACATTAAAAGATATCTGATGCACACCCAAAACAAACTTTCCTTAGGCTCAGGTTACAGCCCACATGTCTCTGAAAGCAATTTTTGCATCAATAATTAATTCCCAAGTGATGGCACAAAGACTAACAAAACATACCAATTTACTCTGTTTCCCTAAAATCATTTTATTTGTATCCCACCTTACTCCTACTGTGGAATTCAAGACATTTTTCAGGACCTGAAATTCCGAGAAGTAGCTATATCTACTTCTTACCTACACTTTCATTTTAAGTGATCCACTCCTGTAACACAGGAGACAAGTCTTGCTTTAAAATTTCACAGCCACAAGGTAAACTTCTAGATTCCCAGGAAGCAGCTCCGACCAAAAATGCTTTTTATCATTTTTGGCTGATTTCACCAGCCTATGGTTGCTTTCAGAAAAGGAGGACATGGTTATGTTGATATATGCTTTTGTAACCTTTGAACCAAACTATCCCAATGTGCTCTACACTAGGCAACTTATAAAGACTGTCCAGAAACTTCAGCGAACCCTACAATCCAGAGTAACTATGGGAGCAGATAAGAGACATTACATGCGCCCGTAGTTACTGCACCACCTAGTGAAACCTATGAGAAATTCTTATTGCAATCCAGAGTAAATTGTTCTTACACCGGAGCAAGGACTCCCCGTAGTTACTCTGGATTGCACCCTAAATCTAGAATGTGGCTACCTGGTTTGTAACTGGGAAGGAGGAGAGACTGAAACAAGAATGTTACATAAATCAGTCACCCAGGCTCCCAAATTTACTCCATCACATACAATTCTTTGTATTGCTGCACAGTTCTGCTGAGAACACCATGTATCTGTCTTTTAGAGATTCTAGGCACAATTCTAACCAACTTTCCAGCTCTGGGGTAAGGACAGTGCAACTCTGAAGTAATATCGCCAGTGGCATAGCTAAGGAGGTGCAAGGCGTAGCAGTTGCACTGGGTAGCAAGCTATAGGACCTTGCTGACCTTGACAAGCTGTAGATAAAATTGTGAAAAACAGGGTATGTATGACTACATACATACATACAGGCAACATCAAGGGGATGTACGATGGCATCAAGCAGGTCTTAGGTCCAACAGTGAGGAAATCTGCCCCACTTAAGTCTGCTACGGGTGAGGTCATCCAGGACCGAGCACAGCAGATGGCATGCTGGGTGCAGCACTACTCTGAGCTATACCCCAGAGAAAATGCAGTAACTGAAGAAGCATTAAACAACATTGAGTGCCTGCCTGTCTTGGAGGAGATTGACAGTGAACCAACTTTAGAAGAACTCAACGAAGCCCTGGATTCCCTTGCTTCTGGCAAGGCACCCGGGAAAGATAACATCCCTGCTGAAATTCTGAGGTGCTGTAGAGGGACCATTTCCACTGAACTGTACAAGATATTCTGCCTTTGTAGGAGGGAAGGTGGAGTACCACAGGACATGAAGGATGCTAATATCGTCACACTGTACAAGAACAAGGGTGACGGGTGACTGTAACAACTACCGTGGCATCTCTCTTCTTAGTGTTGTAGGGAAGCTGCTTGCCCAAGTCATACTGAAGAGGCTTCAGGTGCTTGCAGAGAGGATCTATCCTGAATCACAGTGTGGATTTCGAGCCAACAGGTCCACCACTGATATGGTATTTTCCCTTCGACAGTTGCAAGAGAAATGTAGGGAACAAAGACAGCCACTCTTTGTAGCCTTCATAGACCTTACAAAGGCTTTTGATTTGGTTAGTAGGGATGGCCTTTTTAAAATCCTCCCCAAGACTGGATGCCCACCTAAGCTCCTCAACATCATCAGGTCCTTTCATGAGGACATGAAGGGCACTGTAGTTTTTGATGGCTTAACAGCAGACTCCGTTCACATCCGAAGTGGAGTGAAGCAGGGCTGCATCCTCGCACCAACTTTATTTGGGATCTTTTTTGCAGTCATGCTGAAGCATGCTTTTGGAAATGCAACAGAGGGAAACTATCTCCGCACCAGATCAGACGGAAAACTCTACAATCCTTCCAGACTAAGAGCAAAGTCCAATGTCCAGCTGAAATGCTTGCGTGAGTTCCTCTTCGCCGATGATGCTGCTGTTACTGCTCACTCTGCTGAAGACCTTCAACAACTTATGGACCGTTTTAGCAAAGCCTTCCAAGACTTTGGACTAACAATCAGCCTGAAGAAAACACAAGTCATGGGTCAGGGTGTGGATCCACCTCCCTGTATCACAATCTCTGAACATGAACTGGAGGTTGTCCATGACTTTGTGTACCTTGGCTCAACTATCTCTGACACTCTCTCCTTAGATATTGAGCTGATATTGAGAACGTATTGGTAAAGCAGCTACCACATTCTCCAAGCTTACAAAGAGAGTATGGCTTAATAAGAAGCTGATGGAACATACAAAGATCCAGGTCTATACAGCTTGCGTCCTGAGCACACACTTGTACTGCAGCTAGTCTTGAACCCTTTATGCATGGCAGGAGAGAAAGCTGAACACCTTCCATATGCGCTGTCTCCGACATATTCTTGGCATCACCTGGCATGACAAAGTCTCAAATGACACAGTATTGGAACGTGCTGGAATCTCTAGGATGTTCACACTTCTGAAACAGCGGCATCTACGCTGGCTTGGGCATGTCGTGAGAATGGCTGATGGTCGGATCCCAAAAGATCTCCTATATGGAGAATTAGTGCAGGGAAAGCGCCCTAGAGGGAGACCACAGCTGCGATACAAAGACATCTGCAGGAGGGATCTAAAGGCCTTGGGAATGGACATCAACAGCTGGGAAACCTTGACCTCCAATTGTCCAGCATGGAGGCAAAAGACCCAGCATAGCCTTTTCCAACTGGAAGAGACACTTGTTGGGCAGGCTGAAGCAAAGAGACAAACCCAAAAGCAGCGAAACCTGGGGCCTGGGAAGGGGACGGAATTTATTTGTCCTCAGTGTGGAAGGGTTTGCCACTCTCACATTGGCCTTTTTAGCCACACTAGATGTTGTTTCAGGACTTCCAATCAGAGCATGATACCATAGTCTTTTGAGACTGAAGGATGCCAATGATGATGACTAATAATACCATCATGTTATATATCATTGGAAAGGTAATTTAATGCGTGATATATGTCATCCAATGATATACAGTGGCTCCTCATGTAACAAATTTAATTTGTTCCGGAGGCATGGTTGTTACGTGAAACGTTCTTTACGTGAAGCAGATTTTCCCATAAGAAAAAATGGAAACTCAGACAATTGATTCCACAACCCCAAAAATATTCATGTAAAAATATTAACTACTGTATATGTAAAAATGATGACAAAACACTGGAATTGAATTCAAAACATTCATTCAATGTGCATGATCCAATGAAATCTATTTAGGCTGCAATCCTAAAGACACATTCCTGGGAGTAAGCCCCATTTAACACAAATGGAGCTTACTTCTGGGTAGACATGGTTAGGAGGCTGCAATCAAAGACACTTTCTTCTGTAATCAAAGACAATTTCAAAGTGTCTCCCCACTTTCTCCTCTCCATCCTGAACCTCTCTCCCCTGCTCCATTCTGGCTAGAACTGAGCTGCCACCCTCTTCTCCACTGCTCTTCTCTCCCTCTGCCCAGCGGATGCCCGGCCACAGGAGGAACAGTGTATAAGTCTTGCTTTCGTTATGGGCAGGTGCACTAGGCAGCACTGACACTTTTTAAAAGGACAGCAGGCCAGCATGTCTGCCCCAACTGCCGACGAGTTTGTTATATGAAGCACAGGTTGTTATGTGAAGCTGAATCGTAGAGAAATTTTTGTTTGCTACGTGGATCAGTTGTTACGCAAGGCAGTTGTTACATGAGGTACAACTGTATATATCATTGGAAAGGTAATGAACTTCATTGTATTCAATCACATTGTGGTCAATGAACCAGAAAAGGAAAACTCAAAAGCCTATGGAAGGAAAACTAGATTATCTTAACTCAAAACTGACCCAAGAGACCAATGATGCAATCCTAAAGACAGACCCAGGAAAGTGTCTTTGAACCTATTAAATACATTAGTGCTTACTTTTGAGTAGACATGCTTAGGATTGTGTTCTAATTGCTCTGAGAGCTATTGAAAAGTAATTATGATATAATATGGAACTAATAACATGTTAATATGAGTCAGCTCTCATTTCCATATATTATAATACACTTACCCCTGCTTTCTGGGTAAAGAGGAACTTCTAAGTGGTGCTCTTTTTATACTTAGCATGGAGAGAATAATCATCCTCTTTGCCTCATCAGTGTCTCCAAGCAATAAGGGGCATATTTTATTTACTTAAATTTGATTTTGTTATTTGGGGAAGCTACAAAATCTTATTTGACCCCAGACAGCAGATAGATGTTTTAGGCTGCAATCCTTAGCTCCACTTAGGCCAGCCTAAGCCCCAGCATAAGTCCTGTGCTGACCTAGGTGGGTCACAAAAGTGCTGTATGGTACTTCTGCTATTTGAGGGGAGGGGGGGTTAGGCCAGTACACAGGCATACACCATCACAGGGAGATATGCCAGGTGAGTTAGCCCTTAGGGTGCAATCCTAACAAATTTAGGCCAGCCTAATTCACATGGCATATCTTTACATGGTGATGTGAGGTCAGCATACGTCTCTGCAGTGGCCTACCTGCCCACCACCCCAAGTGGGGAAGAAGTGCCTTTTTTTTTTTACTGGGAAAGAACCCAAATATTTATGAGGTTTTTAGATTCCTTCTAAGGCTGCAATCCTGAAGTGCACTTGGACCAGATGTTCTGGGGCACTGGGCTGGCCTAATGCCAGATAGGCCAGCCTAGCTGCACCAGAAAAGGGCCTGGGCCAGTGCAAGTCCACCAAGGTAATATTGTGCCGGCAGAGTGACAAGACGGACTTACGCCGGCTTAGCAGTGCTAGCCTGTGCAGTGCAGCAAAGGCGTGCTGTGGAATGTTGGGGCATGTCCTAGAACAGCACAGTTAGACCATATCCAGATAACATTCTAAACTAAGATACAAAATGCATTTATACAGCATATTATAAGTATTCACATATATTAGCTCATTATTACACATCCCTACATGATTAGCAAGCGTCATCACCATATTTCAGAAGCAGGGTGAAGCTAAGCATGTCTTGCACTGGCCTTGAAGGTGGGGAAAGTATTGGTGAGATCTGAATCAGAAATTCCAAAATCACAGCTCATGCTGATTACCTTATATTCCTATATTACAATAAATTTAGTTGTTTACATGGTATTAAAAAAATTCCTCCGGGCCTAACAGTTTACAATCCGCAGGGAGAAGGGATGACAGAAGGTAGACAGAGTACATGAGAAAACATAAAACATCTAAAAAATGGCACTTTCATAAGAGCAGACAATTGTTACAAGCTGATAGAAATTTCCTTTTATGGCTTTTGGTAGTTTCTGTAGTATTTATACTGTGGTAGGTGAAGTCAGAGGTTTAATGGCACAGAAGCAGACTTATAGTAGCAGATCTGTTGATTTGCAGTTTCTCTAGGTCTATTTGATTCCAGGCTCAGACAGAGGGAAGACAGTAAGTTGCAAGCAGACCTTGGAGATGATTTATGGTAAAGATGCTCACACAAAAAAACCCAGTCCTTCAGTTGATCTCTGGTGTCTCTTAGTGCTTGAGTGTTATTGACTAATCCAGGTCCTTCTTCAGAGGAAGATGTTAAAACCCTTCTTAGCCAATACGCTACAATTTCTAGTGAATGAAATCTTCTTAGGATCTGTACACAAACAGGTAGGTATTTCACAAATCTTCAATATCTCTGTGCTTAGCATTAGAACTAAATCCTAACTTCGGCCAGCACAGCTCATTGGTCTTCCCATTCCTATGGTTATATATGGAGGCAAGTGCATGTCAGTGTGCACTGGCCTAAAACTCTCCCAGGAATGGCACAGAAGTGCCTTATGTCACTTTTGAGATACCGCCCTCTCCCCGAGCACGGGATTGAAGCCCAAATTCTACATTTCATACATACTATAATGAAATACTGAAGATTGCTTCATTCTTAGGCCATGCATTTTTCAAAATGCAGACACCAAAAACTTCTGACATGTATCTATCCAAATGCAAAATATCCTGTTCACAACATTTCTTTTTCCCTGTTTGATCTTTCCTTTTAACCCCATCCATTGTTAAAAATTTCTCATAGGGCCCAATCTTATCCAGTTTAGTGCCAGAACATGCAGTGTGCCAATGGGGCAAGCACAGTATCTTGCAGTGGGAGACAGGGGGAGTAGGGAGTCAGAGGACTCCTTAAAATAAAGGAATGTTTGTTTCCATACTTCAGGGCTGCATTAATGCATAGGGTTGAGTCCTTTAAGTACACTTTAAGTGTACAATTGTATATGACTTTCAAATACTCAATGAGTTTTACATGAATTATTTTGATGTAACCCTTTAACTGTAAATTAACTCAATCATTTGCATCCTGCCTTTATAACCTTACAAGTCTTCAAGGCAGTTCATTAAATGACATTAACTGCATTGTGGACTTTATGAGTTGAAAAACAGCATATAAATCTTGTTGTTGTTGTTGTTGTTAATAATAATAATAATAATAATAATAATAATAATAATAATAATAATAATAATAGCAGCAGCAAATTTAATGGCGGCAACATTATAAAGGCTATAAATACCTGGGCCATACCTGTAGTTAGGTATACTGCTGTCATTGTGAACTGGACACAAAAGGAACTGGATGACTTGGACAGGAAAACAAGGAAATTAATGACCATTCACTATGCTTTACATCCATGTAGTGATGTTGACAGGCTGTACCTGCCTAGAAGATCAGGGGGCAGAGGACTTTTGCAAGTGAAGCAATCGGTGGAAGAAGAAAAACATGCCCTAGCAGATTATGTGCGAGAGAGCCAGGAATCTGCTCTGATTGAAGTCAGCAAGAGAAAGTTGTTGAAAGTGCAGCAGACCAACTATGAATATCGCAATAGTGCAATTCAGGCTCAGACTGCCAGTTGGCAGAATAAAGTATTGCATGGCCAATTCCTTGCCAAGATCGAAGGAAAAGTGGATCAGGAAAAGACCTGGTTGTGGCTCACGAGTGGAACACTGAAGAAGGAGACGGAAGGCCTGAGACTTGCTGCCCAAGAACAGGCAATCAGGACAAATGCCATGAAGGTCAGAATTGAAAAATCAGCCCATGACCCAAAATGCCAGCTCTGCAAAGAAGTGGATGAAACCATCGACCACATTCTAAGTGGCTGCAAGAAGATCGCGCAGACTGACTACAAACTGAGGCACAACTCTGTTGCCCAGAAAACCCACTGGAATCTATGCCAAAAGTATCACCTGCCAGTGGCAAAAAACTGGTGGGACCACAAGCCTGAAAGAGTGGTTGCAAATGAGCAGGTCAAGCTTCTGTGGGACTTCAGGATGCAGACGGACAAGGTCTTGGAACACAATACTCCAGATATCACCATCATAGAAAGCAGTAAGGTGTGGCTTGTTGACATCGCCATACCAGGTGACAGCAGAATTGAGGAGAAACAACTGGAAAAGATCTCCCGCTACCAAGACCTAAGAATCAAATTACAGCGTATCTGGTGTAAGCCAGTGCAGGTGGTTCCAGTGGTAATTGGCACACTGGGTGCAGTGCCCAAAGACCTTGGCAGGCACCTGAAAACTATTGGCATTGACAAAATATCACTCTGCCAACTGCAGAAAGCCGCTCTTCTGGGATCAGCACGAATTATACGCCGCTACATCACACAGTCCTAGACTCTTGGGAAGGTCCGACTGGTGATGTGAATGAAACCAGCACAAAATTGTTTGCTGTGTATTTATGGATAATAATAATAATAATAATAATAATAATAATAATAATAATAATAATAATAATAATAATAATAATAATAATAGTAGTAGTAGATGTTTTTACAAGATAGCAAATGGTGATTCAGAAAGAACTCCCCAAGAAGTGAATAAAGAGGAAATCCTATAATATTGGAAAGAACTGTGGGAAAGCCCAAAAGATTACAAGAAAGCAGAATGGATACAAGATGTTGAAAAAGCGATGGATGGACAAGACATGCAAGATCTTGTTGTAACTACCAAGTTGGTTGAAAAACATGCCAAAAAGGTGAAGAACTGGTCTGCACCTGGAAAGGATGAATTACATGCATTTTGGCTGAAGCATCTAACTAGCTGGAGACGCTAACTAACGTCTAACTAGCATCTAACTAGCAAGAGACGCTCTTTCAAATGGGTGTTCCTCTTTTATTTGGCAGGGGGAGAGTCACTGGCCCTACACCAGCAATGTCTGTTCAAGTGGCTTCTGCTGGTGTTCTTTTTGCATTTTAGATTGTGAGCTGTTTTGGGACAGGGGCTCATTAGCTATTAATTAGCTATTAATTTTTTCATTTTCTTGTAAACCGCTTTGTGAACTTTTCAATTGAAAAGCGGTATATAAATACTGTAGACAGATAGCAAGAATAGCTGAACAAATGAACACTCTAATAGAGGGAAACTGAAAATTGGTTAACCACTGTAAGAACTTTCCTCCTCCAATAAGACGAAAAGGGGCAATTCCAAGAAATTTTCAACCAATAACCTGCCTACCAACCATCTTTAAGTTACTAATAGGAATAATATCTGATGCCATACAGGATTATTTTGAGAAGAACAATTTGTTCTGAACAAAAATGAAATGGGCGAAACGCAAAAGGAAATGCAAAAGCGCCCTAGTGGGAGACCACAGCTGTGATACAAGACATCTGCAGAAGGGATCTAAAGGCCTTGGGAATGGACATCAACAGCTGGGAAACCTTGACCTCTGATCGTTCAGCGTGGAGGCAAAAGACCCAGCATGGCCTTCTCCAACTGGAAGAGACACTTGTTCAGCAGGCTGAAGCAAAGAGACAGACCCGAAAGCAGCGAAACCTGGGGCCTGGGCAGGGGATGGAATTTATTTGTCCTCAGTGTGGAAGGGATGGACACTCTCAAATTGGCCTTTTTAGCCACACTAGAAGTTGTTTTAGGACCTCCAATCAGAGCACGATACCATAGTCTTTTGAGACTGAAGCATGCCAATGCCAATTATATTACACTTTTCAAAAAAGTTCTCAAAGCGGTTTACAAAGAAAATCAAATAATTAAATAACTCTCTGTCCCAAAAGGCTCACAATCAAGTTCTCCAAAATATATCACAAAATTCTACATGTTTTATTGTTAATAGGCAGGCATTTCCAAAGTGTAGTTTCTGGCAACTATTATTTGAAGGAAGAACTGAAAGAAGCATTCTTTGGGTCAAGTTTTCTCAATCTATAGTTGAAGTGGCACAGGAAATAAGAAAAAGCCATATGATTTAGATCACAATTCCCACCATATCTACTCAAAAGTAAGCCCCATTGTGTTCAGTGGGTCTTACTCCCAGGAAAGTGTCGTTAGGATTGCACCTTTGTAAATTAAAATAAGACGACACTTCTTGAAGTCTCTGGAATTATATGCGGAACAGAAAATTACAACTTTACATAAATATAGATATATTTTAATAACCAAGAGGGGGAACCAATCCCTACCAACCAATCGATTCTGTGTGCCAAGCAAAACTGTTCATTTTTATTACCTGTATCCAGTAAAAGTATCAGAGAGTTTCCTTCGGGACAAGGACTGATAGGTCAGAGGGGGGTATCCCAATAGAAATGTTCAACCATAGGTGACAAGCTGTTCTCGTCCATGAACTCTTCTACACAGGTTCATTTGAAATCCCCATGACAGTGTGGTTTCACCTACATAGATATTCTTGGGACATTCTGTGCAGTGAGAGAGTGAGGTATACCATACATTGCAATGCCCTACTTCAGAGCTCTGCTTTCAGTTAGCATGCCATCACTGCTCTCTAGATGACATCTATTCCCCTCTGGCACCTACCCATAACAACTAAAAATAAACTGGCAATACAGAAAACAGGCAACATTACACCATTGGCTTCCTTAAGAAAAGTTCTTTCATGGTTACTGCTGTCTTCTTTACCATTTGCTATAGAAAAGTAACATTTCTAAGATGGGCGATTACTTAAAAGAAGCAATTATATTAACTAAAATATTTACATAGAAAGAATAATACAGAGATTATTGTATTAAACATGGTTATGCTTTTTAAATATTTACGACAGTGGCAGGATTCAGCAATTAAATGCAATTACTAATAATCTCAACAGGTTCTTGTAAATTAGACATTTGACAATAAAGGATATGAACTATGTGCAAGATCTGCTACTTTCTGTGTCTTTTATAATGCTTATTTATATGACAGAAAATAGTTGACCCCAGGTGTTAGTCAAATCTTAGTCAATTATTTTTTCACCCAATAAAGACAGTGGTTTTCAGAAACCGATTTACATGAAATGAAGTAAATGCCTTGTGATTTAAGAATCTGAACCACTCACACCACCCATAACTGCCCATGTTTAATGGATGACATTGTGAGTCCTCTGAAGTATGGGTATCTTACTCCAATTCAAACACTCAGCTATTCTTTCCTTGATTGCTCACATGGAAACAACAATGTAAGGTTCAAAAATGTATAGAAATGCATTATTTTCTTGCTCTGACTTTGATATTGTTTAAAACATGAAGCAATTGCATGCCAGTTTTCCAGTACTTGAGATATGTTTACAAAATGAAGAAATAACATTATTCATTCAACTCTTAATTCACTTTTTGACCTTACATTTTTTATAGTCTATTGTAATTTTAGCACCAAACACTTTTGAACTTCCTTTATACAGTCTATACTTGCATAACAACACAACTTAGGCTGCAATCCTAATCACACTTTCCTGGGAAAGTGTGTCCTATTGAACACAATGGGACTGAGTTCTGAGCAGACATGCTTAGGATTGCACTGTAAGAGCAAAGTCAATGTATTGGGCTCAGATTTAATACTCAGATTTAAGGTCCGTTATAGTCAATGGGGCTGGCTCCCAGGTAAGTATGGTTAGAATTGCAGGCTTAGGTTGAAAACCTATGCATGCTTAGCTGGAGTAGGTCCCATTTAACTCAGTGGGATTTCTTAGTCTAAAAGAATGTGTGACTGGAGTGGAGAGGTGGACTTCCTAAAGTGAAGCTCAATCTGCATGTGTTATTTTTAACACATGTATACCACCTTTTCTCCAGGGAGCTCAGAAGAGTCTTAGTTCATCACTCTTGAAACTCAAACAAAGCAGAGGATCACAAACCTCACAGGTCATTAAAACCACCAGTTCCCCATCTCTAAATTACCCATGTAAGGAATCAGAACCTATCAGTGGATGACCATCAATTTTTGTGCAGAACGAAGTTGGGGCAATACCAAAGTCACTTTGAAGAAACACTATTAAAGATGCAAGAATGAAAAATGTTTAGTACAGTACTTGTTTCTAGACAAGCCTTGGTATTAAACTGTTTTCACAGTCTATTTCTGATGTTTTTCTTTGCTTGACTTCAAAATGATAGGTAATAGTGATCATGGGTAGTTGGATATATGAAAGTCCTTTCCCCATCACAAGTGTACAGGTACTAGTTGGACAGGTATAGGGAACCCAACAGACTTAGGTCAACAGTCCACCCAACCAGAACACTCAGCTTGGGCCAACCACTTTTTCAGACTGACCTACCTCATAGGGCTGTTGTGAAAAGGACAAGAGGGTCTCCCCTCTTGCCTTATATGCTGCCCAGAGCTCTTTCGTGGAAAAAGCTGGAGACACACCAACCCTGATCAGCACTTAGGGGGCAGCTGAATAGTCTGTCCTGTGGAGAAGCCACAGGAAGCCCCTGAGAAGAAATAGCTGGGTCTAAAAGAAGAGACATTATTACTCTGATATGGAGCACCTGAAAGCCCAGTCAGGGTGACCATGTGTCATAACCAAAAAGAGGACATAGATCCCCATAATGTAGGACACCCAAGAAAAATGTACACAAAATAAAAGCTAAAAACACTCATATTGCTTTCATGTGGTAAATTTAAATACTATATGATTCATTATTAAATTTAAAACTTTTACATATAATTTATGAATGATAAGAAGGCTCCATGCTGCCTGCTCATAAAGACAAGGATTTTTTTTCCCAGGACAAAGGGCTAAAAAAAAAGGACATGTCCTGGAAAAAGGACAGCTGATCACCCTATGTGGAGAAGCCATAGGCACCTCTAAGAAGAAATAGTTGGGGAGAAGAGGAGACACTGTTATTAACCTGATGTGGAGCACCTGAAAGCCCAGTCAGCATGACCATGTGTCATAACCAAAAAGAGGACAAAGACCCCCGAAATGCAGGAAACCCACAAAAAATGTAGGATACCACCAAATAAAAGGCCCAAAACGCTCAGTATTGCTTTCACGTGGTGAATTTAAGCATTTATGTCATATAATATAGTCATATAATATATGACTTATTATTAAATTTAAAACTATTACATATAGGCTGCAATCCTATATACTTTCCTGGTGGTAAGTCCCATAGGACTTAGTTCTGGGTAGACATGCTTAGGATTGCAGCCATAATTTATGGATGACAAGACTGCTTCATGCTGCCTGTTCACAAGGAAAAGGAGGCACAAGGCTACAAAAGAAAAGAGGGGAAAGGACAGTTGTGTGGAGAAGCCCCAGGCACCTCTGAGAAGAAGTAGCAGGGGAGGAGGAGAACTGGTGCTGGGGAGCACCAAACACAACAAACTCTCAGTGGCAGGTAGTTCCGCGGGCTGCAGAGAGAGAGAGAGAGGTGAGGGTGAGTGAGGGAGTGACTCACCTCCCTGAGGAGCTGGTCCACCTGGGGCTGCAGGAGGGCGAGCAGGGGCTGTGCGCCCAGCTGGTCTGAGGGGCTCCAGGGACGCCCTGCCAGCTCCTCCTCGAGGGCCAGGAGCCTTCCCTGCAGCTTGGAGGTCTTGGCGCTGAGGAGGAAACAGGCGCCCACCGACAAGAGCGAGAAGAGCAGCGCAGCCAGGACGGGAGCCCTGCTTTGGGGGGCAGCCGGGGGCGCCCCAGCCTGGTCCCGGGGCTGGCTCATGGCTCAGGGGCTCCCCGGGGAGGAGGAGGCGGCAGCAGCAGCAGAGGAGGCAGCAGCAGCAGCAGCCGGCAACCAAGTGGGGCAGGAAGCTTAGCAATCGTGGTCTCTTTCCCTTGCATGG
The DNA here is from genome assembly GCA_030015325.1 of Cryptoblepharus egeriae. Taxonomy (NCBI): domain Eukaryota; kingdom Metazoa; phylum Chordata; class Lepidosauria; order Squamata; family Scincidae; genus Cryptoblepharus; species Cryptoblepharus egeriae. The sequence continues at coordinate 66,250,189 of JAREYC010000002.1, read as the reverse complement.
CCCTCCAGCTGCGCGGGGCTGGCTGGCTGGCTGACTCTCCTCCTCCCTCACCGCCCTGGGAAGGGGGAGGCCCCCATGCAGCAGCACCAACACCAGCCCCACGTCCTCCCCCCCAGCACAGCACTCCCTCCTCCAAAAGGAGATGCACTGAGGAGGGGTCCAACTCCAGTCACAGCCCCCAAACCAGGCTGGGGGGGTCTCCCCACCTCCACTCAGAGTGAACTTATGTCCTCTTTTCCAAGTCCTCCTTTTCAGCATGGGGAAAAAAAATCTTCATTGCCCTCCTTCTCCTTGTAGGATTCTTGCAGTTCATCAGTTTATATGTAACAATTTTATATGTAACAGTTGTATATGTTAACAGTTGTATGTATACAGTTTTATATGTAACAGTTTTATATGTAACATATAGAAACATTTAAAACATAGAAACATTTAAAACTGTTACATATAAATTACATATGTAACATATGTAATTTATATGTAAGTTTTAAAATTCTAAATCATACACTGTATAACAATTCAGGAGTGTCATCCCCACCCCTCCATCCTGCAAGCACAGCAAGTTCCTAGAAACACACTTCAGGGCTTGCAAAATCAAGTTCGGGACTTACGGCCTCGGCCTCACTTGTACTGTAGCATTGCTCTGTCTGTAAAGCACTACAAACACCTCTGTGTGGTCCTGTTCATTCTGTAGATGTGACAGGGAAGGCTGGTAAGTGCACCACCTTCCTAAGATTTTAGGAGATGAAATGAAGGGAGAGTAACTACAGTTGTACTGTACTTTCTGCTGTAGCACAATAGGTCATAGCTGTGTTGGCCATAGCTATAGTCTGAGCACATGTGCACACATGCAAATTAGCACCAGTATATAATTAACCCTCCATCAAAATAGTAATCCTTTTCCTGTTTAAAACCCTGAGATGCCCATCTAAAAATAGCCCAATTTGCATAAATTTGCATTTCCGGACTCTGGATCCAGATGGGCATCTAAGGGTTACTATCTTGGTTTGTTACTACAATAATTGGAGGGAGCATATATCTGTATCTTCACGGAATCAAAATGTTTGATAGCATTTAAGTAGAAGTTATCATTTAAATACCTGTTTCCTCCACATCTATCTTCAATCATGGGATAGTTTCATTCAGTATTTAAGAATTTGGAGACCTCAACAGATCTTTCTCCAAAATTTGGACTGGACCAATAGGAAGAAAAGTTTATTTTGATAATATTTTTCCAAACGGATCAGATACTCATGCTTCTTTATAAAAAATTAGGGTACAGTATAATCTGCAGGGCTGCAGTAGCTCACTGGCTACAGATGTGCTTATCAACCTGAAGGTTATGTTTCAGGACCTGAATACTGCACAACAGAGTGAGCTTCAATTACTTGCCAGCCTAGTAGTTTGAAAGCATGTAAATGCAACAGATAAATAGGTACAATTTTGGCAGGAAGTGCTGCCAGGTTGCTTTTGGTATAAAGCAGTGTTTCTCAAAGTTGGGGTCAGGACCCCTTTTGGGGTTGCCTAGAGGTTTCCTGGGGGTCGCCTAAAGACCCCTGGTGCAGGGGGCTGGTCAGGCTTACCAGACCTCCGGCTGCAGCTGCACACACACTGGGGCTGACTGACAGCCTCAGGGCCCAATCCTATGCATGCCTACTCTGAAATAAATCCCATTTTAGTCAGGGGGGCCTTTACTCCCATGTATATATGGATAGGATTGCAGCCTCAGGGCCCAATCCTATGCCCAGTCCTCTGAAATAAATCCCATTGTGTTCAATGTGTGCATAGAACACACATTTCATTTGTAACAATGAAAATACATCCTGCATATTGGATATTTACATGACAATTCATAACAGTAGCAAAATTACAGTTATAAAGTGGCAACGAAAATAATTTTATGGTTGGGGGTCCCCACAACATGAGAAACTTATAAAGGGGTCACGTTGTTAGGAAGATTGAGAACCACTGGTATAAAGACATACTGGCCACATGACCATGGAGAAATCTTTGGACAATGCTGGCTCTTCAGCCTTGTAACTGGGATGAGCATGACTCTTAGTCATGACCAGCAGGTCAATCTGCAGGGGACACTTTATAATCTGTAAAGAGACTATATAGATCTAGGGAGCTATCTATCTCTAGATTTTCCAGTGGAAGTAGTAAAGGCAAACTGGGTTATAGAAAGTCATAGAGCAAAATCCATAGCAGTTACGGGTCTACACTAGTGGTGGACTCCAGCAGGTTCACACCTACTCTATAGAACCAGTTGTTAATGAGAGATAGGACATATAAAGTTTAAAAATAGCCATTTAAAAGTGGCTGCCTGATGGGCATTGAACCGATTGTTAATTTATTTGAATCCCATCACTGGTCTACAGTTACGTCACCCTCTAGTGTTATCTTATGAACTATCATCTTAACTGCTTTGGAACAATGGGTTTATTTTCACTTTAGGATACAGTGGCGCCTCACTTAACAAATTTAATCCGTTCCACAGGCATGTTTCTTACATGAAACATTCTTTACGTGAAGCAGATTTTCCCGTAGGAAATAATGGAAACTCAGATTGGTTCCACAACCCAAATAATTCATATAAAAATATAAACTGTATGTAAAAACGATGACAAAACACTGGAATTGAATTCAAAACATGTGCACGATCCTATAAAGTCAACTTAGGTTGCAATCCTAAAGGCACTTGGGAGGCTGCAATCCTTAAGACACTTTCCTGGGAGTAAGACCTATTGAAGACAATGGGGCTTACTTCTGCGTGGGCATGGTTAGGAATCAGCAATCTTAGACACTTTTCTGGGAGTAAGACCTGTTGAACACAATGGGGCTTACTTCTGAGTAGGCATGGTTAGGAATTTGCAGTTCTAGACACTTTCCTGGGACTAAGCCCGATTGGAGGGACTAGGGGTCTGGGGGTGGGGGGGTGGGAGGGTGTTTGGAGACAGTGGGGGGGGAGGGAGATTCAGGCAGCTGGGAGTAGTGGCTGCCACTTTAAAAGCCCGGCTCCCTGCAGAGCTGGCTGGAGGGAGAAGCATCCCCTCCCTGCTCTCCAGCCTCTTCAAAAGCTCCCAGGGATCATGGGGTTGGAATGCAGGCTTTTAAAGTGGCAGCCACTATTCGCAGCTGCCTATATCTCTCCCCCACTGTCCCCAAACACCCTCCTACACCCCCAGAAGACCCTCCCCAGTCCCCCCGAGCACCTTCCCACTCCCACCCCCACCCCCACCCCCAGAGGAACGAACCTGCGTTACCTGACCTGTTCATTCAGGTAACAAGTGCAGGCTGGCAGCTCTTTAAACTTTAAAAAGCTGCCAGCTGGCCTTCCTTACCCAAATCAGCTTCTCTACCCCAAGTCAGAAGCCCACAGGAACAGTATGTTCTTTATCTGGAATATACTTTACCCAGGGCATTCGTTACCCAAGGTACCACTGTATAGACCATAGTCAGTAGTCATTACCCAGATGGAATACAAAAATGACATTAGTAATATTTACATAGGCAAATGCTATTGTAATGGGCTTACCAATTTGATTGACCAAAGACTGAATAATCTGCCCCACCAAGTTAGCCAAATGAATTAATCTTTTACACTGTTTTTAGCATGATCCTTTGGAGCAGTTTATAGCCATAGCAGTTGAATGACAAATATGACTTCAAGCATACAGAATGCAATAAGATGTCCTTGTACATAAGTCTGCCCATCATATAGCCTATAAGGAAATATGCAGTTCAATCCCTTGCATGTTTATTCAGAAATAGGTCCCATCCCACTGTGTTCAATGGAATTTACTCACAAGTAAGCATGCATAGCATTGCAGCTTTTCTTGAAAAGACTTTTCTTGAAGCTTATTTTAGATTTACATATATATATATAAGGTTGGGCTCTAAGAGCTTTATAGATTTAAAAAATTACAAATTCAGAAATGTAAGAGACAGAGACTAAGATCCCAATCTATGCATGTCTACTCAGAAGTTCCATTATAGACAATGGGGCTTATTTGAAGACAAATGGGTATAGGATTTTAGTACTCATGTATTCACCTGTGAACTTAGTGGGACTTACTATAAGCATGTACAGCAGCAATTCTCCAAATTTGGTCTCTGGAACCCTTACATTCTGAAATAATAGTTTCTGGGAGCCCTGCCAATCCATGCAAGGAGTCTTGGGGAGGCCCAGCGTGTTGGCACATGCAAGCAGTGGTACATCTTTGAACAGATAGATGTGTGCTCATTGTATCCCTGAAGGGGTCTCCAACAATCACAGGATTCTTAAGAACACTGATACACAGGATTGCACTGAAATCTTCTCATTTTTTTCCTAAGGACATTAGTACTGATCCTAATCATTCCTTAGATCCATGATTTCTTTGTGCCAATTGCCATTAGTCTCCTTTGACTCAAAGTACACACTTCTGGAAAAAGCTTGCTTCAGAGACACATTCTAACTTTTGAAATGGAAAGTTTTAAGTATTACATATTCGAAGGATGAAAATAACCTTAAATATGATACCAGTATTCATATATCATATGCATACTGTGCATAAAAAATAAAGGGAAGTTAGCTATTTTAATACAACTAGACCAAGTCACTTCATAGAATAGCTATAAAGAAACAAGGATGATTACTGTGTTGCTATACACAGAATTTTTGAAAGAAAGAAATGCAACAGAACTGAAAACCAACTCTTCAATACCAGTGATCTCTGATTTTAAATAGCATCTATGCGGGTTAATCCATTCTGGACTGTTTCACTAACTAGGATATAGTGCCCTCCAGTGGAGTAACGTTGTCTACACTACCATTGGAAAGTCATTCTCCAGACAAATTCTCTTGTAAGGAACTACAGTACACCTTTTCTTTCACCTCCCTGTCATTTATGGACGTACTTTCATTAAATGTATATGATAACTATACTAACTACCCAGTTAACATTCACTTTTCCAATGGATGGGTTTCATTGTTTAAGCCCTTCCAATTGAAGTGGAATCCATCTGCTATCAGTCTGGAGAAAAGCTATTCGGTCTCCTAAATTGGGATATAATTCAAAATAACTGAATCCAGATGTCTCTTGTCTAACTATTTTTCCATATACTTTCTAATGAATTTGTAAAAAAATAAACATAATTTTCAGATAATTGTTAGTAGGTAAAGATAGTTTTAGATAAAGCTAAATCATATTTAGCTATGTCAACATTTAGTCAATGATAATCCATTTTATGCTCACAAATTCAGTGTGTCAAAATAACACACTTCAAAATAAGTTAGAGCACAATCCTAACCATGTCTACTCCAAAGTAAGCCCCATTGTGTTCTATGGGTCTTACTCCCAGGAATGTACTTAGGATTGCGGCCTTAGACTCAAACAAAATTGTGGCATCTTTGGTGTTCAAGGTATCAAGCACTATTAAAAGATATTTATTCAAAAGGGTATTGCCATTACTACCATTGCTTTAAGGATGCAATGAAAGCCAGAAGACAAAATATACATTAAATACTTTACTCAAACATAAATAAAAATGGCACTCTGATATACAGTATACATTTCCCCTTTGCATTGTGTGGACAAAACAGCTCTTGTAGCTGCTTCCACTTGTGAAATATTAAGTTTACACTTGCCAGCTCTTTCAAACTTCTTGTGTTTGACTTTTCACTATTTACTGTATTTTCCGGCTTATTTACACGCACGGGCCCTTAAGACACAGCTAGATTTAAAGGAGGAAAACAAAGGAAAAATGTTTTCCTCCTTTAAGTTTATGCTGCGTCCCTTGCCGGTGCGCCCGGCAAGGATCTCATGTGGCCTTAGCGCTGCCTCCTCCTGCCTGCCCAAGTCTCTCTAAGTCTTGGGCATGGTGGAGGAGGTGGCGCTCTGGCCATGTGATGGAGGGAGAGGTTGCGAGAGACCCTCCCTCCCAAGCCTTGCGCAGCCACAGTGCTCTCAGAGGCTTGGGCGTGCTGGAGGAAGTGTCGCCATGGCCGTGCAAGACCCGGACGGGGAGGGGGGAAGCCGAGCATTTGGCTTATAAGGTGCACATGGATTTTTACCCAGTCTTGGGGGGTACTAAATTTGCTGCTATTTCTGTATGTACTTCTTGGGGGTATGTACTTCTTGGGGGTAAAAAAATGCATCTTATACGCTGAAAAATACGGTAATTTTGACATACTCTAGTTGAAATATCAAGATTTGTTACAAACATATACATTTGATTCAAGTCCTTCATATAGCAAAACCTTATACTTTTCCTCAGCCAGTTTCCAACATCTTAGCTTTATAATTTATCAGAATGGAGGCATTACATTACAGGGAACATGAGAAAGCTGTGTCTGCTGTCCATGTTGCTGAGAAACTTGGAGCAACCTTATAAAGAGGATCTACCTATATTGTCACTTAAATATCAGTTATCACCCTCCTAACTAGTTTTTCTGATATGACGGAGGACAATGTTTTGTTTATCTGGTCAAAAGCAGTTCCATATCAAGGGAGTCTGTGCCACTCACCAAAACTTTTTAAAGCTCTTTTTTTTTCTTTCTGAGTACTTTGGGCCATTCTAACTCTCAGCCTAACCTACACCTCACACAGTACATCAAATGAGAGCAATCCCAAGTACATTCACCTCCTTGGAGGAATATACATATTATTGCTTTTCTAGGACAGAAAAGTTACTGTTCAGGTTGTTAACTAAAATAACAGGATTTAAATAAATGTAAATGGTTACAAGGGTATTTCCTTAACACAAATATGACACTGCAAATCTTAATCATGTCTCAATATTCTTCTATTCTTGTTCTTTGGACCCAACCTAACTTAAATGCCATAACAGGATTCTGAATTATTCTGGTTGGACAGTATGCTCAAATCCTGTTTGATTAGATATTCTAGTGGACTATACTTTTATTTTTCTTCAGGCTAGAGACACAGGGCCTTTCTTCCACATCCCCTAATAACCATGCACATTCAGAACACAATTTGGCTCCATATCTATGCAAATAAATGTTTCAAGAAACCACAAGTCACAACTATTTGAATGTGGTCACAAGAATGTTCTTAATAGTAAAGATAGTAATTGGAAGCTTAAATAACTGAACAACTGTATTGTTATAAAAACAAAATTTGGTAGGGGTTTTATAAATTAACTTGACCAATACCAATTTTCTAGTCATAATTATCCATGTGACTTTTTTCTAAGAATTCTGGAGGTGACAAACTGGAAGACAATTGCAGCTCTGTTTTTTTAAAGAGGTAGTTGATCTGTTTAGTAAAGGTATTTAGTTGTCAAATAGTCTTTGAATAAAATGTTTGAAATATATATTCTAAGTTTAAAGTTGTGGAGTTAAACTGTCAAACCATACCTCATGGCAAATAAATATACATGACCATTTTAAAAAATATGCCTGATGCCAATCTTGACCATGTATTTTTTTCAAACTGACTTTAATTCACAAAACTCATTGTACCAATTTTTATAACAGGCAGTTTAACTATATTCCTCAGCAAAATATTAATAGTTAAAAAATTCACTTTAGAAAATGAAATGATTTTTCCGTCAAATTTTTATGTTAATGTGTCCATGATCAAGCCTATTAACAGTTCAACAGGACAAAGCTTCAATAAAAAAGTATAGATATATTTACAGCATCAACTATACAAAATAATTTATTTACAAAATTTCACTAGCTGCTGACTGACACAGTCTGTATAATCTCCTTGAAGAAGCGTAAGCTCAACTGAATTTAATCAATCTTCTAGGGCATCAAAGAATTTATGCTCCAAAGCTTCATCCAGAGTAATTCTCTTGGCTGGATCATACTCCAACATTCTGCGAATGAGGTCAAAAAGATTCTCATGATCTTTATCATGACAATGCATAAATTCCTGAAAAAAAGGGACAAACTTTAGATACATGTAATTGGATCCCAGAATCACCTGCAGGAAAAATTGTCTTCTCTTACCTTCAATGGTTTACAGCGTCTCCTAACATAACGACCTGCAGAACTATGTTCATCCCAGTCCAATCGATCATGGTGGAAATAACGTTTCCTGCATATAAGAAGGCAGAATGAACTTTACTACTTTGCTCAATCTTCTCTATGCAAATAATTTCAGCGTCTAGATCCATGTTTTTCTTGATAACATTTTTCCAGACTTGGAGGAAATCAATCAAAGACTGAGGAGAAACTGGCCAGTATGAATATCAGAATTGACATCTTCCTTAGTTCCTTATTCAGGCACAGGCAACCCTGCTTCAGATCTTTAAGAAGGCAAACTTGTATCAACAAAGTTGCACTTTGGGCTGCAGCTCTAAAGGGAAAGTAAAACCTTGACAATAGACTCCAAGACATATCATGGCATAATGTGTTTGGTAAGTGGGGCTCAAGGCTGTCTTCTTCCTTTTTTCTAATGCAGTCTTCTAACCATATAGAGCCTGCAGGGAGATCATTCTTGCTAATAACAATCAGAAAAGTGGCTGATTAGTCTATAATCAGCTATGACTTGCTTACTCTTTTTCTCCTGTTAATTGCTTCCTTAGTTCTTCAGAATATGACTCTCTTATTCTTGCTACTGCATCTACTCCACTAATCCTGAGTCCAAGCTTAACCTGCTTTCCTCCAAAAAAAGCAGTTCCTGCTAAAGCAGGAACCCTAGTCAGCCCTGCTGACAGGTAATACAATGTCCAACAATGACAATTATAGGTTGGGCAAAATAAAGAACAGGAAAACCAGGACCACAGAAAAGAAGGTCATAGCCTTTCAAGATATCAATGATCATTACATATACAACTGGCCCACAACACAGATTACAGTAAATATTTCCTTGCCTCACACTATGCCTCATCGAATTTATGTATATTGATGTAAGAATTCACAAAATCACAGCCAACAGTGGATTTTGTTCAACAAAGCATAAAATCCATTACTGGTCACATGAACCACTGAGAAGTACTCAAACATGAATCAGCAAGATGCTCAGTATTTATGATTTTAAAGCAGGATCCAGTGTTTCCATTCTGTTTAACCCTATGGCAATAAACAGTATAATCCCAAATTGGTGTTATGTGTGGGTGTCCATTCCCACACTGCCATAATGCTTACTTGCATTTATCTGGGAACTGCTGGGGTTGGTGCAAGTCTGTGCCAGTCTGGCAACACCAGATCCCATCCCTGCACTTAGCGGCATGTAAATTTGCATCAAGTGGAGCAGGGAGTGTTTTCAGTGCAGAAAAATGAATGCAGAGAGGATCATGTCCAAGAAGGAGATGGGATCAGCAGGGGTAACTCACACTGGCATTACACCAGGCTTCCTGGGTCTGCACTAGTTAAACAGCTGGCGTGGATCTAAAAAGCCCCATATGGGTGGCTGAGGGTTTAATGAGAAATAAAGTACATCCTCTCTACCCCGAGGAGATCTCCAGCCAGTTCCTAAGCTGTTCTGGAAATAGTGCAGGCTATGTAATCTGGCTTTCAATACAGTTTAGGACTGGGCTGTCCACTTCAATTTCCTTTGGATAAAACAAAATATACTTTTATATTTTTCCAAGTACCTTAAAAGTAAGCTTACCTTGACTTTTTAATCATGTGCATTGGTAGAGGTCCTAATATCCTCTCCATCATTGCAAGATGTTCCTTACTATCATGGGTCTGGAAAAAAAATCTGCCTTTTGAGGATATATGATATATACGCTATTCTATTTATGAAGTGCGAAACTAAGAATTGCATTTATCAAGCCAAAATACATTATTGCAAAACTGAAAACTGATCACACAGTTTTCCAAAAGTAATCTAGAAGTAAGATCTTAAAATACAGGAAGGGCAGGTCTTGCTATTCTTCAGGGCAGGGTCTTTGCCAAAATGCCTGGCGGGGAAGCCTGCTATTTATCCACACATGTTATTCAACATACATATAAACTTGTCACAAGAATAACTTTAATGACTTCTCCAAAATAAATTTAATGATTTCTCCAAACAACTGTGTCCACAATCTTTAAATATTAGTATGTTTCAGAATATTCAAATCAGTTTAACATCAAATCAGTTTCAGAATATTCAAATCAGTTTAACATTTTGAAACTGTAAATATCTCATAACACTAACTGCATCCTTGTAAAATGCCACAATCAAATTAAAGTACTAACAGTGCAACGCTATGCAGTTCTACTAAGAAGTAAATGTCAATTCTATGAGTTATACATTCTGGTAAATGTGTAATATTTAGTAGTATTTAAGTGGATTCAGGTTACAGTTTAGTACAAAGGTCCTAAATAAAATGACATGCACTTACCTGAAATACTGTAAAACCAAGATAATACTCGATTAGTATGCATCCTATACTCCAAACATCACAGGGCTGGGACCACCCAAGTGCTACAACACATTTAAGTATTCAGTTAATTTTACAATTTTGCTCAGTTTGGAATTACATGAACTATCATAATCTCTATGCCATTAATTTTTTTCACTTATATCTTTCTTGAATCTTTGTAAAACTTATCTAAACGGAAAGACTAGTAAGCTTTTTAAACAGTAATTATATTTTAAATAGGATTTTTCTTAAATTGCTGCAGTTACCAGTAGGAATTTTTAAAAGACTATTGTCATTTTGAATGACTCTACTAACCTAATATGACTTCTGGTGCTCTGTAATGTCTTGTAGACACTAAAGTGCTGTGATGTTCATTGTCATAGGTGGCACTTCCAAAGTCTGCAACTTTAATATCTGTGTTTTTCAGTGTTCGTTCATCTCTTCTCTAAAACAAAGACAGGTTACTATACTTCTAATATCTTGCATTTTAGGAATAAACAGCTGTCCACAAATTCTCTTCCTAATGTATCAAGCTGTTCGCCACACAAATATTGAACTAATAGTAAAATAAATTTGTCATATAACTTTTACTGCTCATGTATACAAAATTTAATATTTGTTGCCCTATCTAATCCTGTTTGGCAACCATAAAATGAATGATTTCTAGACATGTTAAAACTTAATTTGGAGCACATCTACTTGTAAAGAGCAACATACTGACTAATCAAAAAAAGAAGTTTCACAATCCTCTGGCTGTACTCTATTAACTTTTATCATTTCAATGTATATTTCCAACACTGATAGCAAACAGATGCCAGCCTAAATACAATTGTTTTAAAATAATATCAGCAAACATCTCCAAACAGATTTCCTTATAGGTGGCCAAGGGAAAAAAGGGTGAAGTTTATACTTAAGACCTTTGCTTATTCAATAGATTTCAGATTTTTCTAGATACAAAAGTACATAGGAAGAATATACAAATCCATTATTCTTGAAGAAATGCACCAAGTGAAAACATCCTCTACCATGATAAACTGAGGCTGGTAGAAGAAACTGCTATACTATATACCTATGATCTATATACCATACCTATGGCCAACCATCAAACAAAGTTTGAAACATAGCCCAAAGGAAACTAGTCTTAAAGAAAATGAACTTACCATTTTAGAATTGTATTTTATTACATAATCAGACTCTACAAATAAAATATTTTCAGGTTTCAGATCTGTATGAGTCAACTTATTGTGATGTAAGACTGCAAAAAGAAAAAGGTGGGAACTCAATAAAATTAATGTCTAAAATTTTAGGATATCCAATGCTATTTAAAAATTGTATTTACTTACAATTTATAGACTGGCAAATTTGATAAGCCATCTTCCTAATCAGTTCAATAGGGAATGGTAAAAAACTATTTTCTTTAATAAAGTCATAGGTACTGAGTCCCAGCAGCTCAAACACAATGCAGACATGACCATGATGATCAAACCATTCCAGCATCTGTACGCAACGGCTAAATCAAGAAAACACAATAATTTATAATACATTCAGTTACTTAATGCCTAAACATAATGTTCTTACTCTAGTTTATACTTACTAGGTGCTGCCAGGATCCAACTTGTTTAAATTCTCCAGTACCTGAATTTCTGAACGAGCTGCTTCGCGATATCTACCAACACTTTTCACAATTTTTATTGCTACATGCATCTCTCTCCTAGGGAAAAAAGCAGCATCCTGTGAATAAATGATGTCTGGCCTTTAGGAAGTGTATACCATTCAACTAGTGTTACCTAGAAAATAGTGACCTGCTCCATAGTTACCTGGTAACATAGCTACCCTCCATGGCTGTGACCTGCCAAGCACTACATATACATAAAGTGGATGCATCTCCAGCTTGTATGCATGCATGCCAATGATACATAGCTAAGGTACATACCTCATATACAAGTAGGCACAAAGCAAAAGTGTATTCTGTTTTCTGATTTTTATCTGTTCAGAAAAATCTATTGCAGAAGTTTTTGAAACACATAGCATCTGTATGATTGTCTAATGCCAACTTACACAATCCAGAGTAACTATGGGGAGTCCTTGCTCCAGTGTAAGAACAATTTACTCTGGATTGCAATATTAATTTCCCGTAGGTTTTCACTAGGTGGTGCAGTAACGTGTGCACATAATGTCTCTTACGTGCTCCCGTAGTTACTCTGGATTGTAGGGATAGAAATGTAACATCTTTACATAACTTTAACCTTCTTTATAAATGTATTTAATGAAATGTACCTATCAGCTTTCAAGAAGGTCTGAAAATAGCTAACTGTATATTTGCAGATGCAAATTTTATATATCAGTACTCTTTTTCTCAAAATAGAATCATAGAATCCTAGAGTTGAAAGGGACTTTGTAGGTCATCTAGTCCAAGCCCCTGCCTGCAGCAGGAAATCCTCCTAGATCATCCCCGACAGGTATACAAGCCAGTTAATATCACAGAGTGGCCTGCAAGGCCAGAAGCCAGGAAGGAAGATAACTAGCTGGTGAAGGCACTAGCAGAAAGCACACAAAATGCTGATCAGCCAGTTGAGCTGAGAAGGAGGTAAGAAATTCAGTGGTATTATTTAGTGTGGTGTGTGTGTGTGTATATATATATATATGTACACACACACACATATACATATACACACACACGTATATATACACACAAACACACATACACATACACACAAACATACACACACAAACACACACAGTGGCGCCTCACGTAACAAATTTAATTTGTTCCGGAGGCATGTTCTTTATGTGAAACATTCTTTACGTGAAGTGGATTTTCCCATAGGAAATAATGGAAACTCAGAGGATTGGTTCCACAACCCCAAAAATATTCATATAAAAATATTAACTGGATGTAAAAATCATGACAGAACACTGGGATTGAATTCAAAACATGCATTCAATGTGCATGATCTTATGAAGTCTACTTAGCTGCAGTCCTAAAGACGCATTCCTGGGAGTAAGACCCATTTAACACAATAGGGCTTACCTCTGGATAGACATGGTTAGGAGGCTACAATCCAAGACACCTTCAAAATGTCTCCCCACTTTCTCCTTCTCTCCATCCTGAGCCTCTCTCTCCCCTGCTCCCTTCTGGCTAGCCCTGAGCTGCTTCCCTCTTCTCTACTGCTCTTCTCTCCCTCTGCCCAGCGGACGCCTGGCCACAAGAGGAACAGCATGGAAGTGTTGCTTTCAGTATGGGCAGGTGTGCTAGGCAGCCATGACGCTTTTTAAACAGGCTGCCGGCCAGCGCGTCTGCCCCAAATGCCAACGAATGTGTTCTTTATGTGAAGCACTTTCTTTATATGAAGCAGAATCCTAGAGAAATTTTTGTTTGTTACGTGAAACATACTTTACGCGAGGCGCCACTCTGTGTGTGTGTGTGTGTGTGCGTATGTATATATATGTGTGTGTGTGTGTGTGTGTATACACACACAAACACAGTGGTGCCTCACATAAAGAACGCCTTACGTAAAGTATGTTTCACGTAACAAACAAAAATTTCTCTAGGATTCTGCTTCACGTAAAGAACACATACACACACACACACGCACATATATATAGATATACACTCCATTGGAATATATATATTCCATTGCCTCTGCATGGAATTGCCTTTCCATGGGGCAGTGGAAAACAACACTAAAAGTCAACACAAAAGAATTAGCACAAGTATCTATCAAGCGTGGCATATAGCAAGGTGATGCACTGTCTCCCCTGCTGTTCTGCATAGACCTGAATCCCCTAAGCCAAATAATTGCAAAGACTGGATATGGGTACAAGTTCAAGATTGTATCCCACAATCCCATGGAAATCATGAAGACAAGGCAAGAAAGATAGCAATATCAAAGTATCATCTATATATATAAAAGAGAAAAGTCACTGACTCACTGACTGACTCATTGACTCATCACCGCCCTGCCAAAACTGCCGGCCCTAGAAGCGTGAAATTTTGGGTGGGTGTTCCTTCCGTGACGGAGGGGTGCACTAAGAACCGGTTTTCTGAAATTCTAACAGGAAGGGGGTGAAAAGGGGTGCAATGCGTTTTCCTCCCTATACTTTGCATTGAAAATTGCTGACTCAGCAACATTCCGCCCCAACTGCTGGGCCTGAAGCATGGAATTCTGGGAGTTCCTTCTGTCACCTGAACTCCCACCAAGAACCATCTGGAGAATTTAACCCTTCAGGGGCTGAAAAGGGGGCAACATGTTTCTGTCCTATATTTAACATGGGTGACTGAACAACATTCAGCCAATCTGGTGCTCAGTGCCTGGTGCACTGGGGGATGTTGTTCAGAGGGAGGGGTTGCACTGTGGAGGATGCTGCGCATGGGGGGAAGTTGCGCATGGGGGGAAGTTGCGCATGGGGGGAAGTTGCGCATGGGGGGAAGTTGCGCATGGGGGGTTGATGCGCGTGGGGGTTGATGCGCGTGGGGGTTGATGCGCGTGGGGGTTGATGCGCGTGGGGGTTGATGCGCGTGGGGGTTGATGCGCAAGGGGAGCTGATGCACATGGGAGAAGTTGCGCATGGGAGAAGTTGCGCATGGGGTTGATGTGCATGGGGGGTTGATGCGCATGGGGGGTTGATGTGCATGGGGAAGCTGTGCATGGGGAGAAGTTGTGCATGGGGAGAAGTTGCGCTGTGGGGGGATGGCATATGGGAAATGTTACTCCCGCAATGCGGGTACGCTTTTCGCTAGTCAAAGAATACAACAGATCCTGAAAAGTCAGCTCAATGGGAAAAATAAGATACATGCCATCAATACACATGTGCTGCCAGTCATCAGATACCTTGCTGGTATAGTAAGCTGGCCACAGAAAGAAATGGAGGCAGCCAACGTGCAGACCCAAAAGCTCCTCACAATGTATGGGGGTTTCCACCCCAAGTATAACATCCAGAGACTATACACTGGTCGGAAAGAGGGTGGCAAGGGTCTGATGAGTATTAAAACTACCATCCTGGATGAAACTCAGAATATCCAGGAATACATCAGTGAGATGGCATCCAAAGATGAGCTGATGAGAGAATGTCTCCAGCAACAACAGCAACAGCAAATATGGAAGGAAGATCAAGCTGAGGAAGTGTCCTGGCAAGATAAGACCCTGCATGGGATGTACCATCACCAGATAACTGAAGTCGCTAATATTGGGAAATCCTACCAGTGGCTGGAAAGAGCTGGTTTCAAAAATAGCACTGAAGCCCTCATCACGGCAGCACAAGAACAGGCACTAAGTACCAGATCCACAGAAGTGGAGATTTACCACACAGGAGAAGACATAAAGTGCAGGCTGTGCAGAGAAACGTCAGAAACAATCCAACACATCGTGGGAGGATGCAAGATGCAGGCAGGAACAGCATACACTGAATGGCACAACCAAGTAGCCGGCATCGTGTATAGGAACATCTGAGCCTATGGACTAACCCCTCCCAAGACCAGATGGGAGACCCCTCAGAAGGTTGTGGAAAATGATGGGGCTAAGGTCCTGTGGGACTTCCATATCCAGACAGATAAGAAGGTTTTGGCTAACCAGCCAGACATTGTGGTGGTAGATAAGGCCCAGAAGACAGCCCTGGTGATAGATGTAGCAATACCAAATGACAGCAACATCAGGAAAAAAGAGCATGAAAAGGTGGAAAAATATCAGGGTTGGAAGGAGGAATTAGAAAGGATGTGGAAGGTGAATGTGATCCCAATAGTGACTGGAGCACTAGGGGCTGTGACACCCAAGCTGGAAGAATGGCTCCAACAGATTCCAGGAAGTACATCAGAACACTTGATCCAGAAAAGCGCATTGCTAGGAACAGCTAAGATAGTGCGCAGAACCCTCAAACTCCCAGGCCTCTGGTAGAGGACCCGAGAGGACCTCCATCCTCTAGTAGAGGATAACATACATACACCATCCACAGAGAGTGAGAAAACAATTGAATAATTAACTAAAAAGCTACAACTAAAAAAGGCAACTTCTTCAGTGTTTGAACTGTGTGGTGACTGTGTCCGCTTGTTGTGAATTGGAGTTTCATCCAATTCACGATGGACACAACATGGGGAAACCTGGCCAGCCTGCCGCCAGGACAGGCCTTTCCCATTGAGGTGGTACCTATTTATCTACTTGCTTTACATCCTTTATTTACATCCTTTCCAACTGCTAGGTTGGAAGGAGAACTAAAAAGCTACAACTCCATTAGACTATTCAAAAAAGATAGTTTGTATTTCAAAAGACTGTACCAGAAAGTGTTCTTTGAGAAGTAACACAAAACCTGACAATTTCTCCTGGTTATACAAAGTCACATCAAGTTCATTTTATGGCTCACAAGATCCTATTTCACCTGCATCTTCCTTATTCATCGAGTTTGATATACTGTAATGCAATCCCCAATACAGAATGGAATCACACTTAAGAGCACAATCCTAACCATGTCTACTCAAAAGTAAGCCCCATTATGTTCAATGTGTCTTACTCCCAGGAAAGTGTCTTTAGAACTGCAGCCTAAAAGAAAAACTTAGCAGTTGTATAAAAGTTTCCAGAAGACCTTCAACATATTTTTGGCTCTGCTTTCTTTGGATCAACTCCATTTTATTTGAACACTTCTTCCATGGTATTTACAGAATGTGCTTATTTTTTTTTCCAAATGAATGAACTGGTTTTGGAAAGACTTTCTGAAAGACTGTATACTTACATGTGGTGATCAATACATTCCACTACTTTTCCAAATGCACCTTCCCCTAAAGTAGCAATAATTTCATCTTAAAAAAAGAAAAAAGAAATAAATTACATCTATTACTGAATTAGGTAACACAAAACACTATTAAATACAGTATATTATTATTAAAAATGTTAACCTAGTCTTTGCCTTTAAATGTCTTATTTTATTGGACAAGTGTAATGCAATAGCTATCTAACTATTAATCTAACCTTTAAGTTTGTTTACTATTGTGATTCTGAATAGCAATATTAAAGGATATAGAAAAGAAAAAGAATTGCAAAAGAATACAAAGACAAAACAAAAGAAAAAAGCAATGAAGGTCTTTTAGTCCCCCCCATCCCCACACCTCTGCTAACATTCTATTCTAAACAGATTTTTTTTGAAAAGTTTTGTTTAAAAAAGTGTTGAAAAATATTCTATACATCTTGCTCTTAGTACGTCTCCAGTTTGACAGATCAGGTGACCCTCCTCATCATCCTCTACACTCCTGGATCTTTTCCTTCGGTGGGTCTTCTGGAAATGGCACCAAGTTCGTCCAGCCAATCAATATATCAGTGTGAATTCAGGGTAGAATACGCAATTCATTCAGCGGGGATATTCAGGCATTCAGTTACGCACCAGGCCACGAACAGTTGGCAGGAGCAATTTCAAATTCAGTCCCCAGAAATTCACAGGGCACAGTTTATGTTACAGAAGAAAAACATGGCAAGGAACAGATTTTCAGATAAATACTTAAAGTAGTAAGACAACAGAAACACAATACAGTTTTGTTTGTCAAATATGGGATTATTTGGTGACTGAACCTAAGGCTACAATGTACATATTTACTTTTGCTATATGAAAACGTGACGGTCATTTATGTGTCTGCATTTATGTTTGTAACTAGTTTAGACTAAAGGAGAAATACTATTAAAAAATTCATGGAATTAAGCCTTTAATTTACTATTCTGACTGCAAGGACTCATAAATACAAACACACTTAAATCTTAACAATACGGTTGAATATAGATGTGAGGGATGACCCAATACCTCCTGACACCTGAAGGGGCATGCCAAATTTGCCAGCCCCTGAGTTTCTTCTCTCTGGACAGGAATGGGAGATAAGAGTTGAAATATGAGAAGAGAGTGGTCGGCAATGCCTAGACACCACTGTCCTCCACACTTCCTCTTCCATTCTTCATTTATTTTTCACTCCAGGGAATGGAAGAAGGCACAATGAAGGTGACTGGCTGGACAGATAGGTGCCCCCTCCAGTCTGCTGTCTTAATACAACAGTCTTAGTCACCTGAGGAATAGGCCAGCCCTGATGTTAGTGATATAACAATCTATGAAAACCCAACATATTTACTGCCAGTTGGCGGCACAAAAGGCTCTTTAGCAGTAAAAAAAATTAAATCAATAACCAACAAAAATTTCATAGGAATTAAACTACCCAACAGGAGGTTGCTGAATTCATTACAAGCATGATAATATTTTGCATAACTTAATTTCATTCAAATGAATACTTTGGTATCTTTCCAGGTGGAGTCAAAACACTTGCTTCACTATGCCATAAAATAAATTCATGTGACAGCAACAGCTGGCTGCAGATTTTTACCAGCTGTAATTTAAAAGTCTGTCTAAGTAATCTGATTTTTCTGTATTGAACAAAATCAAGCCTAGTAGTTGGCATCACTTGGTATACAAAAGTTTTTCACTCTAAATTCATCCTATGTACATATAAATATAGGAAACAGATTTAAGCCTTTGTAACAAACTATCGCATCATTTAACATAGGAGATATAAGACTGTGAAAAAACTTAATACCACTATTTAATCAATAAAGTTTAGAAGTATGCATACCGAATGCGAGCTGTAACTGGGGCCATGTTTCTTATGTTTTCTTTTATGACTACTTTTCCTGCTTCGACCAGAGGATTTGCTATAATGATGGTGGTGACTCTTTTCATAATCTCTGTGATAATGCCTGTGGTCATCTACATCTGAAAAGTCATTTCTGTATTCCTCAACATATCTCCGGTCATGGTGGTTTCTCTCATGTATGGATCTATCATCCAGGCAGTTACTGAAAATATATTTATATTATTTTTCCAACTTTTAAAAACATTTGTTTCAAACAATCTTACCGATCACAAAATGTAATCATGGCAGTTTTATATTAAGAATTTATTTACAAGTACTCAACAACACATTGTTCATGCACATTATGGAAGGGAGACTGAAGCTCTTTCATGTATAGAATAATATGTGTATCACTAAAACAACATGCACAAGGGTGGAGGTCTCCTCAAAAGGATAAATCATCTGTAACTGTTCTAAGTCCAGCCTCTCTGATTCCCCCCCCCCCCAAAAAAAAGATCAAAGGAAATAGCTGTGGTCAAAAGTTAAAGCAATGGCTTCCACTGTTTTTTTGCATTGAGAGTAGGGGTCATCCTTGGAAAATCCAGGTATAGACCTCATTCGGGTACATCACTTCACTTGCCACGCACATATTTCCAAGGCTAATAAAAGTGTTTATTTACTGAACAGGTCTGAATCAAATCTCCAGAATAGCATAATAGCTAAGAGTTGAGAGAGTAGGCATGGAAAACCCATAAGAAACACCCCCTACCCAACAATCAAAAAAGTCAGAAACAACTAGTTCTAGATATTTTATTTTTATTTATTTATTCCAGTGTAATATATTCAAAACATCTAGCAGTCAGGCGATAAACTCATAAGCACATTAAAACAGATTAAGCATCAGGCAGACACAAATAACATCAATATCACTAAGATAATCAGAGTGTCCCAATTAACATAAGATAGGAGACTTCCTTGGATATTTAGCTCACATATGAAAAATACAGCAAGCTTGTTATAAGAGGTCCCAAAATTATCCAGAGGGGGGCAGCAAACCCCACATTCTCAAAAGTCACATGTCTTGCCTCTACTACTGACATAAATTTTATAAAGGAGAAAACATTCTGAGTACTTTCATCCTTCTGATAATGTTATTGTTTATACTGCTTTCAATTTTTGTTTTAGCTTGCTGTAAAATGCAATTACATGAGAAAGGACAGACATATATTTCTATTTTTAAAAAATAAAAGTCTGTGGAGGCCTTCCTTAAGACTGCATGCAACATCTCAAATTAAGGGAGCGACAATCAGAAAGAGTTGTTTGGATTGTGCACTCCATCTTTGGAATGCTCTAATACAGGAAGCACTCTTTAACTTCATTTCACCACCATGCCTGGCAGTAGGCTTGCTCTGGTGGTTGAGCAAAGAGCTGCTGAAGAAAGCTAAGCAGGAACAGACCTGGCTAACTCTTGGATGGGAGACTGAAATCTAATAAACCTGTCGGTGTCTTGTTTACAACTTGGCCTACATGAAAACGGCTTTGGAAGCCTGATGGCAGATGTGATGATTACACAGTGAAAAGGATTCTACCCAGAATCTACCCAGAACCATGTAGACTAGCCTTCTCATGGCACACCCAGAGCATAAATGGTTTATACATATTGGTTGCTGGCCTTCACAAGGATGTCCCAGCAACCAGAATTGCCATACAAATAAATAAAACCAACAAGCTAAGGCCTTTTAATCTTCCCAGGCTTTTAATCTACTGTATGCTACAATGGTTTTATTTTGTGGTTTGCTAATTGTGTTCTTTTTACAATTTGGTTTTAAAGTAAATGCTGGTGTTTTACATTTATTATAAGATAAAACTGAATCAATAAAATCACCCTTTTCTAAGCTGCACACCCAGCTTTCAAATAGAACAGAGTATTGGGTGAAAGCTCTTATTGTGATCTCCCACGAAGATGAAAAAAGAATAATGAATGTAATATCATTAATATGCACTCAAGAATTCTGTTTGGATTTAGTTCAAAACAGCTCACAGCATTTTCTGTGGTTGTTAACAGATCTATTACAATGGAATTCACAATATAAACAAAAAAACAGCTTTAGGATTACAATAGGCCAAATATATATATATATAAAAGAGAAGTCACTGACTGACTCACTGACTCATCAGTATAAAATAATAAATCTTTGCAGACAAATCTGATCTCCTTTTTTGATCGGGTTACGAACTTACTGGACAGTAGCAATGCTGTGGATGTCATTTATCTTGACTTCAGCAAAGCATTTGACAAGGTCCCACATGACATTTTAATTGGGAAGCTGGAAAAATATGGGCTAGACATGGCAATCGTTAGGTGGATCTGCAACTGGCTCGATGGCCGCACTCAAAGGATTTTAGTAAATGGTTCTGTGTCAACCTGGAGGTCTGTTTCAAGTGGGGTACCCCAAGGCTCTGTCTTGGGACCGGTTCTCTTTAACATTTTCATTAATGACTTAGAGGAAGGGATACAGAGGAGCCTGATCAAATTTGCAGATGACACCAAGCTGGGAGGAGTAGCAAACACAACAGAAGACAGGAGAAACCTCCAGGAGGATCTGGATAAACTGGAATCCTGGGCTGTAACAGAATGAATTTCAACAGGGAGAAGTGCAAAGTTCTGCACTTGGGCAATAAAAACCAAAAATACTGGTATAAAATTGGGGATACTTGGCTTGGGAGCACAACATGTGAGTGGGATCTTGGAGTCGCCGTGGATCACAAGCTGAACATGAGTCAGCAGTGTGATGTGTCTGCAAAGAAGGCAAATGCCATTTTAGGTTGCATTAAGAGGTCTGTAGCTTCCAAGTCGCGAGAAGTTCTAGTTTCTCTTTATTCAGCATTGGTCAGACCTCACCTTGAGTACTGTGTTCAGTTCTGGGCACCTCACTTTAAAAAAGATGCAGCCAAGCTGGAGCAAGTCCAGAGGAGAGCGACAAGAATGATCAGTGGGATGGAAGGGAAACCCTACGAGGAAAGGTTGGGGGAACTTGGGATATTCAGCCTGGAGAAGAGGAGGCTGAGGGGAGACATGATTGCCCTCTTCAGATACTTGAAGGGCTGTCATAGGGAGGAAGGGGCTCATTTATTCATAGCTGCTTCTGAAAGCAGAACTAGAATCAATGGGTACAAACTGCAAGAGAGGAGATTCCGGTTGGATATCCGGAAAAAATTCCTGACTGTGAGGGCGGTTCGGCAGTGGAACAGATTGCCAAGGGAGGTGGTGGACTCTCCCTCACTGGGGATCTTCAAGCAGAGGCTCGACGAGCACCTGTCGGGGATGCTCTAGGGGGAATTCCTGCTGCAGGCAGGGGGTTGGACTAGATGACCTACTAGGTCCCTTCCAACTCTATCTATCTATCTATCTACAGTATTTATATACCGCTTTTCAACTAACAAGTTCACAAAGCGGTTTACAAAGAAAATGGAAAAATAATAATGATCAACACCCAGCCAAAACTGCTTGGCCTAGAAGCATGAAATTCGGGGAGGGTGTTCCTTCCGTGATGGAGGGAGTCACTAAGAACCTGTTTTCGGAAATTCCAACGGGAAAGGGGTGAAAAGGGGTGCAATGTGTTTTCCTCCCTATACTTTACATTGAAGAATTGATGACTCATCAACATTCCACCCCATTTCTGAACTTAGAAGCATGAAATTTAGGGAGGGTGTTCCTTAAATCACATGAACATCCACCAAGAACCGATGTGGAGAAATTTAACCCTTAAGGGGCTGACAAGGGGTGCAACATGTTTTGGTCCTATACTTAACATGGAAGACTGACCAACATCCAGCCAATTTGGTTCTTGGTGCCTGGTCATGGGGTGGGGGGTGTTGTTCAGAGGGAGGGGTTGCACTGGAGAGGATGCTGCACATGGGGGGGGGGTTGATGCGCATGGGTTAATTTTACTCCCCGCAATGCGGGTATGTTTTTGCTAGTAAACTAAATAAATGAGAGAACAGCTTATACCTAAATGTGATAGAGTCTCTGAGGAAGAAGCTAAATTCCAGCTCCTGTAATGTTCCTCTTTCCCAGCAGCAGTACCAACTGCCCACACCAAGACAGCCTTTTCCTCAACATACCCATACCATAGCCAAGTCAGTAAAGAATAGTTTCCAAACAAAAATTGAAATGTGCATGCAGGACAAGACAGATGTATGTTCAACAATCTAAATCACAAACAGGGCTAGAAATATAAGCACTCGTCCTTGGATTTGGAAATTAACTGGTAATCAGTCAACTCTTTAAGCACCAGTGAGATGTCCTGGTAATCTAGCCTACCAACTGTATTTTGTACTAAGTGCAATTTCCAAACCATATTCAAATGAAGTTTGAACAACACTTCTCAAAAATGTAGCCTACAGTTACAGCAGCCATCACAGCTATAACTAGGTTACCCTTATCAAGAAGAGGATATAGAAAATACATAGCACACAGATTGCTAACAGAGAAACATGTATAAGAAACAAAACAATCTAGCTTATGGTTAAATCACAAGTCATTTACCTGTCTGCAGTTTTAAATGACTTAAAACGTTTATAATCTTTTTCACTGCTATGAGACCTCCTTCCGAGTTTCTGGCTGCCTGGGTCCTTTTCTTCATCACGGTCAGAGCAATGGGTTCGCTTTGAGTGTTTCATCTATTACAGTAAAACAATGAGAAAAGCATAGTATGTTATAAGATGAAATCAAAGGTAAGTCTTCATATACTTGTTTGGAAGCATCCCCCAATGAAATGAATTAATTTTCTCACATCAAAATGCTTGTAATAAATGCTTGGTATCTTGAGTAAAGAGCAACTTGAGGGTTTTGGGTAAAGACCAAACTTTTCTGAGAAATTTTGACTTGTGTAAAGAGCACTGTCTTGAGTAAAGAGCACTTCTGAGGAAGTTTGGAACAGGTTTCCATGGTAAGGGAACCCACAGGGGGGATGAGGGGACTAGCTTAACTACAGCCAGTGATGGGATTCAAAGCAATTAACAACTGGTTCTATGCCCATCTGGCAGTCACTTTTAAATGGCTATTTTTAAACTTTATATGTCCTACCTCTTGTTAACAACCGGTTCTATAGAGTAGGTACGAACCTGCTGGAGCCCACCACTGAGCGGAGCCCTGGGCAAAGTTTAGAATAGGCTTCCATGGCAGGAGAACTCATGGGAGGTCCGGGGGGAGCAGCCTGAGCCAGGTTTATATGTGGGATCTGTGTGTGGCAGCATGGAAGGTATGCCTTATCAATGTTCTAGAGCTGCTCCCCATCAGCAGCTTGGGAATGTTAAAGTTGCACAAAATGACAAAGATTCCATTGAGCCAATGGATAGCAGTGACTTCATTAGTGATTGTGAAAGAGCACAATTCTAACCATGTCTACTCAGACATAAGCCCCATTGTGTCCAATGGGTCTTACTCTCAAGAACGTGTCTTCAGAATTGCAGCCAAAGTGATCCCCCTCTCACCAGCCATGAAGGTTTTCAAAGATACAGTACAGTTCAGTACTGTACAGTATTTTCTTTATTGCAGTGTTGTGTGTTACTGTATATTACTGTGTTTTGTTCTGTGTTATATTACAGTGTTTTGTAATCATTTTTATAAACAGTTAATATTTTTATATGAATATTTTTGGGTTGTGGAACCAATCGTCTGAGTTTCCATTATTTCCTATGGGAAAATCCACTTCACATAAAGAGCATTTCATGTAACAAGCATGCCTCCTGAACGAATTATACTTGTTACATGAGGCACCGCTGTATATAGCGGCTATATCATCTGAAATGAAGTACAGAATAAATTCAAAGATGTAAGTATTTTGCATGTTATGCACTTCTGTTAAGGTATAACAAACACCTATACAGAAATATTAAAGCAATATTTACAAGATTTAAAGTGTTTGTAGCCATGTTCTGCTCCAGAACATAAACAAAAATGCTCTCTATTCTCACATTATGAAAACTGCCTAGCAAATCAGAAAAGAATAAGGAACAGGAACCTGAACTTGAGACAAAGACAAATGAACCTAAAAATTTTGGATTTGAATATTTCACCCAAAAACTGAGCTATAATGCTACGGAATGGGTCAGAATGGACTACTCCAGTGTCTGGATTCATAGAATATTCAAGCCAAGCAGCATGCAAAAATACATATAAAATCACAAAAATTCATTTGCCACAAAAAACCAAAATAGTTTTCCCAGTTATCTCCCCTCCTACTGCTGTTCTCAAACATTAACTGTAGCTTCCCAAATTATCTGTTCTTTATCCTATGCAATTCCAAGCATCCTTTTGTTTATATACTACTTTCCCAAATTAAAATCTGCAAATACAATTCACATATTTAAAATAAAGAAAGAAATAAAATATTTTAGCACTATGGTACCCGCTGGCCACTAGTGCCACCTACTGTCTGGTGGAGCACAGTGGTGTCCATCTACACACTGCATGGTGATGCCTGGTGCCCACTGCATGTTGGTACCTGCCACTGCTGGTGCGCACAACGGCCTAGGGTCCTCAGATATTCTGGAAATTTTACTCCCGCAATGACAGGGACATTCAACAAAACAACTGAAATTCTAAAGAAATTATGTGAACGAAATAACTGGAACTCAGACAAGCTTAGGTGCTGCAGGCCTCCGTAAGTCTTGAAAGACTATATAGTATGCTCGGCGCTGCATACGCTGCATGCGAAGCATGAAAGCCTAGGTTGGATTGTTCTGGAGGATAGGCTGTTACCCAAGCAGCAAATCCCCTCTCCGCACCACTGAATTAGTCCAATGGAAAGGCAGAGCCAATACGATTGGATCCAGCTGGCGTCGCAGAGCTGGGCTAAGGACAGGAGCTCAACCCTTGTCTTGTGGGGCCGACCCGGGTCTTGAACCCTTGCCTGCTGGTTAACAGGCACAGCGCCTTAACCGTTTGTGCCACCCACAGCCCACAAACTTAGCAGACAAGCTTAGGAACAAGAATATGAGTATATTTTCAATATAACCTGTGGGTGACACTTGTTCTTACACCGAAGCAAGGAGCCCCTGTAGGTACTCTGGATTGCCCCTAAGCCTGTTAACCAGCAGGTCAGGGTTCAAGAGCTGGGTCCTACAAGATGGGGTAAGCTCCCATTCTTAGCCCAGCTCCTGTCAACTTAGCAGTTCTAAGGCATCTAAATGCAAGTAGACAAATTGGTACTACTGCGATGGGAAGGTAACTGTGTTCCATGCACATGCAAGCCACACGTCAGACAATGCTGGCTCTATGGCTCTAAACAGGGATGAGCACCACACCTACAGTCAGTCACAACTAGCAATATAACCTGTGGGGGACATCTTTATATTTTTATGAGGATGCATAATTGTGAATCTGGGAAATAAACTCACTAGTTGTTGGCAGAGATGATTTAAGATTGGCACAGCATTCCCAACAGCCCATTATCAAGCTAGCACACAGTAATAGCAGAGCAGCTAGACTTTTATAGGAAACTTTTTTATGCATTCTCTCAACAAGGGTGGAAGGGAAGAAATACTGTACAACTGAAAGCAAGTGCAGAGCTGTTCATACAATGTTATACTCAGGTTTGTATTTCCATGTGAATGTGTAATGGAGATCAATTTCCAATCCGCAGAATGGAACATGTGAATCACTGTAACCTAATAATTGCACCCAGATATAATTTAATGCGCAAGCAGCTCCTTCATCACCTCATTTGTTTTGGTTCTTCAAGCCAGTCACTGGCTTAACCAGTAAGCAGAGGGGAAGAGGCTCATGCAAACATGACTCAGGCTTTGGAATCAAGCCAGTCAAGTCTCTCCCACATAATAATTGTTTTTTTCCTAGTTCTCCCAACTTTCATACCTGAGCAACTTGGCTCATGGTCTCACTGGGATAAAAAATGCTTTCCTGAATACAAATTTGTTTTCCAGTGCTTCAGTGTTTTAATTCATTAGTCTCTCATTTAAACAGGTGCCTCAGGGAAATACTAGCTTACAAAATTCACTGGAGCACTAGCATTTTGCCAGATTACATAATACAGTAGGGTGGTCTTTGCTGGGAAGGAGCTGCTGCAGTGATATGATTCTTTAGATCAGTGCAATTTTTTGCCTCCCTAGGGATCCATCCAGCTTGATTGAGACTAAGGGTGATGAGAGGACTAAAATCACCTCCCACCCCCTGCAGCTGAGAGACCTGGAGGCTGCATCATGGACAGGAACACCTTTACACAAGGGTCACCTACCCTATTGTTGAGAACTGGACTATGCAGTTCACATTACTTGTACCTGGGCAGTGAATTTCTGAAAGGGTAAATATGAAAACTCTTTGGACCTTCTTATTAATGGACGCTTTTAATACTCAAGGATGGCACATTTAAAAGATTTTGACAGGAATCTAGATGCTTTTCATGTATTAACTGTTTTTAATGTTTAAGTATATTGTATTTGTATGTTGGAAAAAGAGGGCACAGAGCAGAAAAAGGAGGGCAAGTCCAGGAAAAAGAGGGCACAGGGCAGAAAAAAGAGGGCACATCCTGGAAAAAGAGGGCACAAGGCAGGAAAAAGGAGGGCGCGTCCTGGAAAAAGAGGGCACAGGGCAGGAAAAAGGAGGGCACGTCCAGGAAAAAGAGGACACAGGGCAGGAAAAAGAGGGCACAGGGCAGAAAAAAGAGGGCACGTCCTGGAAAAAGAGGACACAGGGCAGGAAGGAGGGCACGTCTTGGAAAAAGAGGGCACAGGGCAGAAAAAAGAGGACACGTCCTGGAAAAAGAGGACACAGGGCAGGAAGGAGGGCACGTCTTGGAAAAAGAGGGCACAGGGCAGAAAAAAGAGGGCACGTCCTGGAAAAAGAGGGCACAGGGCAGGAAGGAGGGCACGTCTTGGAAAAAGAGGGCACAGGGCAGAAAAAAGAGGGCACAGGGCAGGAAAAAGGAGGGTACGTCCTGGATGAGGGGGCATGGGGTCATCCTGCCCAGAGGACCCTCCCGTTAGCGCTGTCAGGGGGGAGGTGAGGGGGTGGGCTGTGCTGGTCAGGGCCAGAGCCTTCCCGGGGAGGTAAGAGCAGCAAGAGCAGCGCCTCCTTCCCTCTCCCGCCTGGCCCAAGCGGAGGCCCAACGCCCCCCCCCCGCAGCCCTTGTCGTGTAGGCCCATCTTCGAGAGGGAGCCCAGAGCCCTCGCCCTCCGCCTACCTTCCGGCTTCTCGGAGCCCTGAGGAGGGAGCCTGGCGGGGAGGTGGGCGGGGGCGTCTCCAGCCACTCCGTCACCCAAGGACAACAGCCGCCTCCGCTCGGCCCTCCGCGACCAAACAAGATGGCGGCGGCGCCGTCACAGGCTCACGTTGTGCGTCATGACGTCAGCCAAAGCGGGGGCGAGCTCCAGTCAGGCCCCGCCTCTTTGCAGGACCAATGGAACCCCCGCGCTCCCAGCGTTCGAATCAGGGTCACAGCTGCAGGCTTAGCCAGCCTTACACGGGAGTAAGTACCATTGACTGCAATGAGACTTACTTCCGAGTAGACAGGCAATGGACAGGCTCTGTGGCAGATTCCTCTGCACGGTCCTGGGAAGCAACGCCCGTTGACTTTCTCGGAATCACAGCCCAATCCTTGCATGTCTACTCAGAAGTAAGTCCCATTAGAGCCAATGGGGCTTACTCAGAAGTAGGAAGGAATGACTAACGTACAGATGTAATTGCTCATCAGTCATAACTGGGGAGGAGGCAAAGAAGGCATCTCTGATCTCTCCAGCACGTAACAAATTTAATTCGTTCTGGAGGCACGTTTGTTACGTGAAGCGGATTTTCCCATAGGAAATAATGGAAACTCAGACGATTGGTTCCACAACCCCAAAAATATTAACTGGATGTAAAAGTGATGACAGAACGCTGGGATTGAATTCAAAACAGGCATTCAATGTGCATGATCTTATGAAGTCTACTTAGGCTGAAGTCCTAAAGACACTTTCCTAGGAGTAAGACCATTTAACACAATGGGGCTTACCTCTGGGTAGACATGGTTAGGAGGCTGCAATCCAAGACACCTTCAAAGAGTCTCCCCACTTCTCCTTCTCTTCGATAAGTGGAGGATGCCTACACAGGAAGGTTTATGAGTGGTGCTTGAATAGTGTTGAAAGGGTATTCCAAGAGCTGGTGTAGCCCTAGAAGCACTCAGCTTTCTGTGAAGCTTGAGCATAGGCTTCTAAAAGGATGGGAGAGGTGAATCTAATGTGGCTTTTGGCCCTTAAGGAAAACTGGGTCCAGCACTGGCGCTAATTAAGTGAATCTTGGAGAGAAGTCTACACAGGAGGCCCTTCCTTTCTGCAGGTTTGGCACATGTTGACTCAAAGGGAGTGCTGACCCATGCGGGATGGTTTTACACAACTCCTCAAGAATGATTGGAAGTACCTTCTGACTGCATCTGGGTAGTGGTCTGAGGTGAAGAGGGGATGATGGAGGTGCTGCGGCAGACACTTCCAGTTTTTCGGATCAGACCTCTTCATCGGTTGGATTATCCATGAAAACTGGCACCCGTGAGAGGTGGAGAAACAGATCTTAAGGCCTCAGTGTACTCAGCGGTTTGTTATGCCCTACAATCCAGAGTAACTGTGGGAGACATTTACGTCCACATTGTTACAGCACCACCTAATGAAAACTTATGGGAAATTCATATTGCAATCCAGAGTAAATTGTTCTCACACTGGAGCAAGGACTCCCCATAGTTACTCTGGATTGCTCCCTTAGTTGGCAGAGAAATGTGCCTGGGGTTACCTGGATATCCAGGAATGGTAGCACTACAGGCTCATTGTAGGATTTGAGAGGGGAACCAGCCCAATTGTAAGATAGGATTAGGTTGTGGGTGCTGTAGGACATGGTACCAACTCTTGGCCAATTCATTTTGTAGTTGTTGGTAGGAAAATGTTGGGATACCTTCGTCATCATCAGACTGAAGGTATGTTCTGGACTGGGCTAATTTTTTCTTCTTGCTTTGAGCTCAGCTGTGGTTGTGTGGAGAAGTGAAGATGGTGCTGATTGATTCAAGGCTCAGTCTGTCAGCACCCAAGCAATCTTTGAAAACAGGAGGAAGGGACCTAATTCATTACAGACACAAGAGCTAGCCAATCAGTGCTGCACAAACATTTCCGAATATTTAATGCAAACATTACAGAATATGTTGTTTGCTGCCACTCCTGATCCAAAGGCTCAATGTATTTCAGGAATGGAGTGAGTTTAGATCAACCTTCAACTTCTGTCCGCTGTCATTGCTTGGCTCGAGGACAGAGTGTCAGGTGGCCTCTTTTTGACACATTAAAGCAAGGCAGAAGCATCTCTCCATCAAAAGGGAAATCTGAACACAAAGCCAGTTCTGATCCTGTGTCAGCATCAAAGAAGCCCACTTCTCTACCAGCGTAGTTCACAGTCACTCGGATCTTCCTAAGCTCCTGCGATGGGTACACAGGTATCTCATGTGAGAAAATAGAAATTTTGTACTCTCCATTCTGCATGCTCATCTCCAATATATTTTCTGGATCAGGATCCTTTCTCTTCACAGACTTCAAGGCAATCCCCACAGACCACTTTTCTTCATTTGATACAACAACTTCCCAGAAGTGCCTCCCTGCTGTAAACCCCTTCTGTCCAAGCACATAAGGGGAGTCTATAAATCGCTTGGGATTGTTGGGCAGATCTTGACGTTCATATGTCCATCTCACACTTTTGCAGTCCTCGGAGAGGATGAGTGAAGGATGCGCAGTGTCTGGATCCAGTTTCACATTTGCTATTGGGATGCATGAAGAGGAAGAAACAGAAAAGAAACAGAATTGGCTTTAGAAAGAACAATACCCTAATATTGTTCATTGCCTGGATATGCATTTTTTACATGCTAGGAGATAATAAAATAATAAGCCTGGATGGGAAACAAAATGTGGTTTTCTCTCTGTTTTACAGGTGTGGGTCTGGTGTTGGTGAGCGAGAGGCACTCTGGGGATATTTTGTGTTGCAGCTTTTATGATTGGATAGCATTGTTTTCTGCTGTTTAAGAAACAAGAAAATTGAATTCAGCCCTTTAAAACAGTTTAAGAAGCACTCATGTTTCCCAAGAAAGAAGCAAACAATTCCCAACAAGTCTCCCATCTCTTTTATGACTTCTGTCCTCTATCTGTTCCAATAATTTACCTTCCTGAAGCTGAAGTCCAGATACCAGAGACTCTGGGGAAGAAAAGGGAACAGAGACTCAGAATCACACCACTGTGCTGAGAACACTTGCTGTGCAGAAAAAAAATCTAATTTTTCTAAATTCAAATCACTGGGATAGATGAGTGGATACAATCGTCTTCGCTTAATGTAAATTTCTTCAACAATCCCTATTATTGTGGTACTCAAACTGGCGTGTAGCCATTCCCCAGCTTGCTCTTGTGGGGCTCACAGCACATTGAAATGCTGAAAGTTGTGATTGCAATGAAACCTGAAGTTCTACTTACAACCAGTTTTTTTAATCACAATCACAACTTTCACTGTATGTTGGTAACACTCATATACTACCTTTTAAATGTTTTTTTTCTATACGTTCCTCACTGTTAAAATAAGGAAGGACATAAAAGCACCAAGCAACTACTTGCTGAAGCTGAAAATGTACAAAGTTACACAGTGGAGCTCTGCCCTGAGAATTTTTCCTCAGGGAATTACTGCCCAATCTTATGGTCCAGGTTACTCAACACTCGGGCCAACAACCACCACCTGTAGTGGTCTGTGGAAAACATTTTTCCATACAACCTGTCCCTGGAGCCCAAAAGATTAAGGGTTGTTGTTAAAGACTATTGTCTAGCACTTTGCCAGAAGTTTCTGTCATCAATTTATGACACAGAACATGATGGAGGTGGATCAATTCAGCAGAGTCTTGATCACAGAGCATCCCCTTCTGTGGTTCAGAAGCCTTTCCCTCCACCCTGGCTGTTTGCTTAGGCGCATTCAAAAATCAAGACTGAGACCAGAATCAAACTTTGAAACAAGTTTACTCACAGATCATGTAGGCTCATATTTACAGCACCTGGTGAAGACCAGAGTTTCCTAAGACTGGCATGTGGATTTTGCGGACTGATGGAGAGCCATGTGCTCACATCAGGAAAGAGGAAGAAAGAGAGAGGAAGAGGAAAAAAGGGTCCAAGGTACACCTCCTGCAATGGTCACTGAGACAGGACAGGTAGAGAGGTCAGTCAGACAGAGAGTTCACTTCCCCCTTCTGACACGTGCAGGCCTGTGTTGTCTCTTTTCTTCCCAACAGAACACTGGGTTTTAAATATATGAGAGAAAAATAAAGTTTGGCTTTTCTTTTCTCATGTCCTACATTTTTCTCAGGTGTCCTATATTTTGGGGTGTCATGTCTTCTTTTTTTGGTTAAGAAATATGGTCAATCTGCCTACAGCCTGCTTGGAATTAATAATGACATAACTATAGTGGTGTATCTATATGTTACCCATATAATGTTCAGTGTCTTATCTTGCTGTCACCTCCTGCTAATTGCGTATGAAACACTCTTTCAAGCGGGTGTTTCACTCTTATTTAGTGGGGGTAAAGCCCTCCTCGCCCTAGCAATGTCAGTTATAGTGTCTTCTGCTGGTGTTCTTTTTGCTTTTGAGCCCTTTAGGGACAGGGAACCATTAGCCATTATTTTCTTTGTAGACCGCTTTATGAAGTTTTTAGTTGAAGATTAGATTAGATTAGGATAGACTAGATTAGGATAAATAGATAGATAGGTAGGTAGGTAGATAAATAGATAGATACCTTTGAACTGATTCATGATGCCAACGAGAAAGGAAGAGATGTCAGAGCAGTCATGGTTTTGCCATGCTAGTGCAATGGGTAATACCAAAGGGTTTTTACAAAACTTTTCTTTCTTGCACCTGGTGGAGAGATATAACCTCAGGTCAGCATCCAGACAGGCCTGAATTCTGAAGTGTAGTAAAAAGGAAAAGGAAGAAAATAATAGCAAGTCAAAATAATGAGAAAAATACTGCACTTTGGAGGTACAAAATGGACGTTCTCAGGAGAGTCATCTGCTAGGCATGAATAGATCTGTTTTCCCTTGGGTGGAGAGAGATTTCAGGTAAGAAGAAAGATTTTACAGAGTTTACTTTATGAAGATTAAGGTTTTTTAACCAAAAGGATATATGAGAATGTCAGAGTTGTAATACATTTGATAAAAAAGCAGGCCTCCGTCAGTCTTGAAAGACTATGGTATCATGCTCGGCGCTGCATATGCTGCATGCAAAGCACGAAAGCCTGGGTTAGATTGTTATGGAGGATAGGCTGTTACCCAAGCAGCAAATCCCCCCTCTCCATGCCACTGAATTAGTCCAATGGAAAGGCAGAGCCAATACGATTGGATCCAGCTGGCATCGCAGAGCTGGGCTAAGGACAGGAGCTCACCCTGTCTTGTGGGGCCGACCCAGGTCTCGAACCCTGGCCTGCTGGTTAACAGGCACAGTGTCTTAGCCACTTGCACCACCCACAGCCCTTACATTTGATAGAATGTATTACAAATGTAATACATTTGACAAAAACACATTGCTCCCCTTTTCATCCTCTTAGGGTTAAATTTCTCAGCATCAGTTATTGGTGGGTGTTGATGTTACAGAATGAACACCATCCCCAAATTTCATGCTTCTAGGTTCGGGGGTTGGGGCAGGGCATTGATCATTCTGAGATTCTTCAATGTAAAGTATAGGGAGGAAAACATGCTGCACCTCTTTTCAGCCCCTTCCGGTTGGAATTTCCAAAAACCAGTTCTCAGTAGGTACATCCACCACAAAAGGAACCCTCCCCAAATTTCTCGCTTCTAGGCCCAGTGGTTTTGGCTGGCTGTTGATGAGTCAGTGAGTCAGTCAGTGACTTTTCATTTATATATATATAGATTAACCAGGGGTCTTTTTGAGGGGTACACACCCATATGGAGTACTGGCAGCTCTGTGGGTGAGTACCAGCACCTCTTTGGCCCCACCTGTCTGGGATTACAAATAACATCTTCATGTTAAGTACAGCCACCTTTCATAGTGAGTATTCCTGGTGAATTTTCCCACCGTTATTGCTAGAAAAAGCAATGCTATTAATAATAGGCTTTTTGTATTTTTGGATGTGCAAAAGATCATTGATAAGATTTTATGGGCAAAATCCAGAGCAGTTACAGGTCCACGCAGTTACATCATCCTCTAGTGTTATCTTATGGAAAGTCACCTTAACTGCTCTGGAGTAAAGGGCTTAATTTGACTTTAGGTTATGGGCCTGTGTCACTATTAAAGAGTCCATAGTGCTCAGAAGCAGAACAAGTTCTTACTAAGATGTTAAAATATGTGATAGACAAGGAATAGGTTAAGGAGTTCATGACACACTGAGCACACATTAATTTTTTAAAAGATGATAATATTAATTAATATCTAATTAATTATAATTGATATGGCTAATAATTAGTTAAATGTTTTTGACAGATGGGGGCATCCAAAAATTTGTGGGCCTAAGGTGCCAAAGGACCTAGGTACGCTACTGTCTCTGCCCACCTAGTAGGGGAAATCCAGAGAAAATTCCCTGACTCATAATGCATGAAGGATAAAGTCACTCACCTCTCCAGGATGTCTCCAGAATGCTAGAAACGAGAAAATAGACAAACTCAGCACCTCCCATGGTGTGAAGAACCCTTCATGAGAATCTGCCTAAGTACCAACATGTCCATATCAGTCAGAGATCCCCTTCATAAGCCCTTCTTTCTGACCTAATTATAGCTCAACTATGTTTCCTAGGCATCAGGCACAAACCTTCTCAATGGCAACACCACAAGTGTTCAGAATCCTTCCTGAGGCTGTCCACCCAACCTGCTCCTTATCACCTTTTGAGTACACTCTGAAGACACTATTCGCCAATTACCAGCTGAACCACTGGTAAAGACATGAGAGATATGGTCTAATATACAGTACTAGGGGTTTCCAAATGTGGGTTTCCTGGGTGTCAAATGTGGTCCACGACAAGCCCTTTCTTTCTAGTCCTTGTACAATCTCTCTAGCCCTCCAGAGGTGAGTACTGGTAAGCTCCTCACCTCCAGTGGTATTCTGAGGGCTGGGAAGTACAAGTCATGTCATCTGATCTCAGGACTAGCAGTTGTGCAGCAATCCGGAAACAAAAACACTGCCATGCCAGGGAATGCATTTGCTGTGCACAGAGGTTGGTCCATGAACCCTGCTCATGGGAGGGCATGTGCCACAGCCAGCCAGCCAGTCTCTTCTCCTCCCTCTGTCCCCCACAGCCTGATGTACACCATGGTCATCCTCCACCAAAAACTGGGCAGGCACATTGTTGGATGAGCACATAGGGAGAGGAAGAGCAAGAGGAGTTCCTACACTACACCTCCTTTTCCCACTTTCCTGAGAGCAAGCCCCATTGACTGTAATGGGACTTACTTCTGAATAGACATGCATAGAATTGGGCATAGCCAGAGGTGCCCATTCTCTGTCCTCCCCATCATCATCTCCTCGGGATGAAGAATCCTGAACTGGATAACCATCAGCTCCTTTTGACTTTCACCCAGGGAAACAAAGCAGCAATTTAAAAGCTGCTGATTGGTTTGGTTTGGTTCCTTTTTGGTTCAAGTGAAGCCCATCCTTCGGCTTGACCAAAAATCTGCCGAACAAATCTAAAATCCTTCTCCCAACACATTCATCTCATCCGGTTACTGAAACTCCTGCACTACGCCTGCCTATGGACATGCACATGGAACAGGCAGCACTTCTGAGAATGTTACCCAAACATTTGAGTATTCATTATACATGTATGAGTAGTATACACTTGAAACATTTTGAAACTTGGATAAAGACAACATCATAAATGAGCAAGTGCAATTGTTGATCCCTAAATATAAAATATCATTCCTGATGGATACAATAATTCATTGTTTTACTTCTCAGAAATCTTCCTAGATGGGATGAGGGACGGGATGGGCTGACTTCAATTCAGTCATTAACAAGGTCAGACAAGGCCATCCACTTACCTGCAGGAGTTCTTTCGATGACTTCTTCAGTTTCTCCTCCAACTTCTTGATGAGATTATCAAGGGAGGAGACCTCCTCAGAAATAACTGCCAGGTGTTTATCCCACAACTTTCCAGCCTCTGTCTCCACCGCTCCTGTCTGGGCTAGGAAATGTTTCTCTTGTTCATTCAGAAACTCATGCAGTTGTCTGAAGGCAGCTGTGGTCTTCTCCCTGTCTGTCTTCGTTTGCTTCTGCAACAGAAACATGGAAGAGGAGGAAAACAGGTCAGTCTTACAGGCACTCAAGGAACACTATAAGAACTTCAGGCATTTTGGAACAAGTTTGGGCTCTAATACTATATTTTCCTTGGAGTAAACCCACAAACCCACCTGAATACAACGGGACTTGCATTTGAGCATTCTCATAACCAATGATCATGTAGCCCAGATTGTTCCACTGCATTCTGCATTTAATGCAGAATCCAGAGTAACTATGGGGAGTCCTTACTCTGGTATAAGAACAACTTACTATGGATTCCAATATGAATTTCCCATAGGTTTTCACTAGGTGGTGCAGTAACTACGGGTGCACATAAAGTCTCTTATGTTCTCCCGTAGTTACGCTGGATTTGGGGGTTAGTTACATTTCCACTGATATATAACATAATGTTATCACTCATACCTACCCTGTTTTTCACAATTTTAGCCACTAGCGTCTAGCTCAGCTATGTTACTGTGCTATATATTAGGCTTAAAGGATTGTGGGCTGTGGTTAAGGCACTGTGCCTGTTAACCAGCAGGCCAGGGTTTGATTCCCAGGTCGGCCCCACAAGACAGGGTGAGCTCCTGTCCTTAGCCCAGCTCTGCGACGCCAGCTGGATCCAATCGTATTGGCTCTGCCTTTCCATTGGACTAATTCACTGGCGTGGAGAGGGTGGATTTGCTGCTTGGTAACAGCCTATCCTCCATAACAATCCAACCCAGGCTTTCGTGCTTCGCATGCAGCGTATGCAGCGCTGAGCTCGATACCATAGTCTTTCAAGACTGACAGAGGCCTGCTTTATTAGGCTTAATCAGCAGATGAGTTAAGGCCCAGCTTTAGAGGAACCTGAAGGTTAATATTTCTTTGTTGGGATTAGTGCATCACAAATCTCTATATCTCAGTGTCGGACTGACTGACTGACTGACTGACTCACTCACTCACTCATCAATGCCTTGCCAAAACCACTGGACCTAGAAGCATGAAATTTGGGGAGGGTGATGGATGCACCTACTAAGTTTTTGGAAATTCCAACCAGAAGGGGGTGAAAAGAG
The DNA here is from genome assembly GCA_030015325.1 of Cryptoblepharus egeriae. Taxonomy (NCBI): domain Eukaryota; kingdom Metazoa; phylum Chordata; class Lepidosauria; order Squamata; family Scincidae; genus Cryptoblepharus; species Cryptoblepharus egeriae. Next base: position 66,212,959 of record JAREYC010000002.1, on the reverse strand, counting down.
GTGCAACACGTTTTTGTTCTTATACTTTACATTGAAGAATCCCTGACCGAGGAACACTCTGCCCCAAACTCTGGACCTAGAAGCATATTCCTAGAAGCAGAAATTTGGGGAGCATTTTCCTTCCATGATGGAAGCATCCACCAACAACCAATTTCTAGAAATTTAACACTTATGGGGCTGAAAGGGGTGCAATGCATTTTCAGCCTATACTTAACATTGAAGACTGATCACCACCCAGCCCAAATCCTGCACCTTCTCAGCAGGTGCTCCCACATTTGTGGGGGGAATGATGCACAAAGTAGGGGGTTGTTGCGCATGGGGGTTGTTCCACATGGGGGGGATGATGCTCATGGGCAGTGTTGCGCATGAGGGGATGATGTGTGCATGGGGGTGATGCACAATGGATGTTGCATAATGGGTGGTTTGCGTACGGGGCATGGTATACGGGGTATTGAACATACGAGGGTATTGTACTATGGCAATGCAGGTAAATTTCACTAGTTCCCCATAAAATACACTGGGAAATTTTCCCAATGGGGAGAAGTGGAAAGTGGCTTGTTGCAGGGGTCTGTCCTGGTACTGGTGCTTTTCAACATGTTCATAAATGACCTAGAGACAGGGTTGAGCAGCAAGGTAGCCAAGTTTGTGGATGACACCAAAATATTCAAAGTGATGAAGACCAGAAAAGTCTATGAAGAGCTCCAGAGGCATCGCTCTATACAGGAAGAATGGCCAATGAAAAGTATTTTAATGTGAGTAAATGTAAAGTGATGCACATTGGGGCAAAGAATCCTAACTTTAAATATAGGTTAATGGGCTCTGAGCTATCTGTGACAGAGCAGGAGAAAGATATAGGGGTGCAATGGCAGTGAAGAAGGCAAATTCCATGCCTGGGATTATTAGAAGACCACTGACAATAAAGTGGCAAAAATTACTATGCCGTTCTACAAACTGATGGTGAGGCCACATTTGGAGTACTGTGTCCAGTTCTGGTCACCACATCTCAAAAAGGATGTAGAGAGTTGGAGAAAGTTCAGAGGAGAGCAACCAAAATGATTGATGGTCTGGGACAGTCCAGTGGTGGGCTTCAGCGGGTTCTCACAGGTTCTATAGAGCCTTGTTCTGAGAACCAGTTACTAATGGGACACAGAACCTGTTGTTAATTTAGGTTATTAGGACACAGAACCTGCTGTTAATTTATTTGAATCCCACCACTGGACACCTTCCATATGAGGAAAGGCTACAGCATTTGGGGCTTTTCAGTCTAGAAAAGAGGCACTTGAGGGTAGGTCTACAAATTATGCAAGGGATGGAGTGGATAGAGAGATGCTCTTTTCCCTTTCACAAAACACCAGAACTAGGGAATATCCACTAAAATTGAATGTTGGGAAGGTTGGGACAGACAATAGAAAATGTTGTTAGCGTGTAGTTGGTCTGTGGAATTGGTCTGCCATAAGATGGGATCTAGCCTCAATGCCTTTAAGAAGGAGTTGGACAAATTCCTAGAGGGAAAGACCATCATAGATTACAAGCCATGATGGGTGTGTATGTGTGCCTCGATAGATGTAGACATGGGCAACCTCAAAATATCAGATGCGAGTGAGGGCACCTGGTGTCTTATGTGTCTTATGTGCTCCCTGAGGCATCTGGTGGGCCACTGTGAGATACACAAAGCTGGACTAAATGGGCCTTTGGCATGATCCAGCATGATCCAGCAAAGGCTCTTCATATGTTCTTCAGTTGGGCCTCAATAACTTCAGAAGTTTGTTTTTGAGACTCCATACAGATACAAAAAAAGTGTTTATAAAGCAGTATAAAAAGTATGTCCCTTGTCCCTTTCAACACAGTTTTTCATCCTGTGAACAATTAGAAATGCAAAGAACTTACCTGGTGAGCATAGAAAACTTGTTTTTAAAACTGTGATTTTCATGGCCATGTGTCGAGTCAAATCCATACATTAAAAAATCAGCGTATACATACTGTAACAAAGTTGTACTTACATGAAATTCTTTACTTTTCATCTCTTCCCTATCCTTATAGTCCAAAAGTTTTATTCTCTCGTTCCTCAGAACATCCAAAGCACGAGTGATCTGATCCTGAGAAAACAGAAATGCTCATTCCATTGCTTTTTGCTTTGAAGATCAAAGATGCCAGACTCACTGCATCGAGTCACAAGTTGACTCGAAAGTCTCCACCCATCGACTCAATTCTCCCACAAATAATAAGGGGAAGGTATTGCAATTCATCCTGACTTGTTTTTACTCAATCCCAAATCTTTTCGAGATCCATTTCAAGCTGCAAGTCAGGTGTGCTCTGCATAAAAATATGGTGGTGCTGGAGGGGTGGGGGTTTTGGAGTTCTCATTTACCACTTTCCTGATGCACTCTTCCCATCTGTGATAAGAGATGTGTTGAAGATGTGATGTGATCAGAGATGTGTTGTTTCAACTGCCATTTTTCAATTAATGTAAACAAAAGTTCTCCTATTATGTTTCAGGGTTCCCTCCAGGGTTCAGGGGCTTCTGAGCCAATACTTTGCATCCCCATTCAGAAATCCTGTTGTGGTCAAGTCAATGGAGCTTCCTCCCCAGTAACTGTGGAGGATCAGGACTGCACATTCACTGTATCAGTTGGCACTGAGGGACACAGTCTGGAAGCAAAAAGTCGGGCAGGCAATACTGACGGCAGGCATCATAGTGGGTGGACCCAGATAAATGAGATGCTGGTGATTCAGTTGGCCAAGTGGTGGCACTAAGGGACACATAGGCAGAATAAAAGCACTGACAAATAACAGTCACACAGGTGACAGGCCGTCTGGGAGCAAACAAGCAGGCAGGTAATACTGACTGCAGACATCACAATGGATGAATTCCAATTAGGTGTTAGGGAACCAGTTGGTCCAGTGGTGGCCATAGCAAAAGCAATAGAAGAAAACACAGACTCAAGTCTGCGAGTGACAATTGTTTTTCAAGTCAATGCCATGAGTCTCGAGTCGGTGTCCCAATCAGAGATACACATAACTCAAATTCCCACAAGTCTTGGAAAATGTATATTTTTGCAACTCAAGTCGAGTCTTCAAAATCAAATGCCCATCCCTGTCCAAGGTCCTGGCTTTATTAGTTCTAGTTTCTGTAGTTGTTATTTCTAGTTTCACACAATCCTTTAGTGGTGTTTTACTGAAAATTTCCCATTTGAAAATTGCATGACATTAACTATAAACTGTCATCAGCACAGTCTTTGGAATAGGAAAATGTGGTAGAAATGTGAAAGACAGCAGTAAATAAGAAAAAGCCAGAAGTGTCGCAAATAAAAATTGAGACAATGGAGAAAAAGCCAGAAGTGAGAATGAAAACCTGTCTCCAGACAGCACCCCTGTAGGGCCAGAGAAGCAGCCACTCGTCACCTCAGGATGAAGGAACATTCATTCCCTTAACCTGAGCAGAGAGCCTGGCAGCTCCTGATGACCTGATCAAACTGCCACTATTCCCATTTTAACCCAACTTTCATCCTGTTTCATCCCCTCTTCCTCAGAGAAAGGAATTTTGTATCCCCTGAAAAAAATTCTTGAGGCTGGGCCATTCTGCACTGCAATGCCCAAGCTCTGCTTCTGGAGTGCCCTGTCAGGCAGGATCTTTCTCAAGAGCACTCAATCAATTTTCCCGCAGAGACTGGAGCTGAGGTAAGATTTACTGCATTGTCCAACCCCACACCAGAAGTCACACCACCCTGATCTGACCAGACATTTCAAAAATGAGAATGTGGAGCCCCCACCTTGGCAAACTCCTTTTCAGCCTCCTCTACAGAACATACACCCCGGTGCTTCAGAAGGTTGCTCAGGTCTTGGACAACCTCCAACATTTTGGCCAGCTGACTGTTTGGCCTCAGCGTCTTCCTCTGAACTACCTCTGTGCACAAGGGACATTCAAGTCTTTTGTATGAAGATATATGTATTTTGACCCTGTCAATGCAGGTGGAGCAGAAATTGTGCCCACAGTCCAGGGTCACAGGATCTGTGAAATAATTCATGCATATGGGGCAAGTCCCTTCATCACACAGTCTCTTCCTGCAACTCTCCTCAGTCATGGCTCTCTGCGCAGCTGAGTTTTCTTTCTCTTCTTTTCTGCTGGCTCTGTAGATTCTCAAGGGAAAGAGAAATGGGATGTTCCTTTTTCCTGGTACAGGAAAGGATCCAATTGGGTAGAGGTGGAGTGCCAACCTAGACCAGGAGCTAAGAGCTGCTTCTGAAAGAGCTGCTTCCAATACGTGTATGCAGCAGTTATTGGTCTCTAAAGAGATGGTTCTAGAAGATGGGAGGGTTCTAGAAGATGAGCTCCATTCTTCTCACTCCTGCTCTGCTCGTATTGGGTTTCTACATTTCCTTGTGTTTCATCTTCTTCCTGAGAGTAGGTCCAGCACTTAACAATCATTGTCACATACAGTACATGCTATCTCTGGAAATTATTTTCAGTATCCTTCTCAATAAATTACTTGTGTGCAGCCATTTTATACAAAAACATTTTTGAGCCTGCTTCTCTAGAATGACATGCAATGCCCTTTCAGATGGAAAAGCCAACCCTATACAAGTTGGAACAACAAACCACCATTCAGGTGGGCGCAACATTTTTGTTTAGGTATAAGTAGCAATCAAAGCATACCACTGAATTTTCTTGTGTAAAAAAAGGGAATCATCATGAAAAAGTTCCACATTTGCCTTGTGTATGGTGGGCTTGGGGGACGGTAACAGGTGCCAGCCCATCACTTCTGAGCAAATTCAATTGTGCTCAGCCCTCGTTGCTGCCCCCATGGAATGAATGTGGACAAAAGGACAGATAGGAATATCCCTGAAGTGCCTGCTACTGCCCCTGGTACCTTCTGGTGCCTGTCACTGCCCAGTTGTTCAGCTTCCTGTATCTCACAGTGGTCCATCAGATGCTGGTGTCCATCCTTGCATCAGTCATTCTGTGATGGTCTAGCCATCCAGTCTGGCCCACCACCTGGATACTACTGATAACATTATTTGGGACAATAGTGCTTCAAACCCTGAGAGAGAAAAGGCATACCGAGAGTCAAGCGTCTTTTTGAGGGGGACTCACCAGTACTGTGTTTTGGCACTTCTGTGTTGAGTATCGGCACCTTTCTGCCCCCTGAATAGACATGCCTATGATTACAAATTCAGTCTTCATAGTGAGTACCCCCACCTTTAAAACATCTTCATGATGTAGCCCTAGAAGCACTCATCTTTCTGTGATGTTGAGAGGATAGGTTTCTAAAAGATGGGAGAGGTGAAACTAACATGGGCTTTAATTCTTAAGGAAATCTAGGTCCAACTCTTAGCAAGTACTGGATCTAATCCTGGACTGCACTTGTACTGTACCATTGACCCTTCCTTTCTGCAGGTTTGAATGTGTAGATTTGACTCATTGCGAGTGCCAACCCCTGATGGATGGTCTTACATGACTTCTTGAGAATGATTGGAAGTGCCTTCTGATTGCATCTGGGAGGTGTGGATGTGGAGATGTGCATGTGGAGAGGATGGAGATATTGGGGAAGGCATTTTTGGGTCAGATCTCTCCACCAATTCTCTGTGCAAATTGGTATCTGTGGGAGGTCAAGAAACAGATCCTGAGGTCGCAGTGGGCTCAATGATATGTGATAGTTGGCAGAGAACTGTGCCTGGTGCTGTGGACCCTTGAGACATCCAGGAATAGTAGTACAACAGACTCCTTGCAGGGTGTTGTGACAGTCGAACCAGCAAAATTGTAAGATAGGATTAGGTAGAGAGTGGCCTTTGGCAAGGGGCCAACTCTGGGCCAATTCTCTTTGTAGTTGTTGGTTCGAAAAGATATTAAAGGCTATTATTGATAGTATTTAAAAAACGGTATGCGCATGCGTGTGCAGCCTCTTCTTTCCTAAAGGGTTCCTAGAGAGGCGCTTCTGTGTAGGTGGAGACCTCTTCTGACCTTGCCGGCATGTGCCTCCAATTAGGAAGTGAAAGTGCCGGTGAGGTCAGAAGAGGTCTCTACCTACATGGAAGCGCCTCTCTAGGAACCCTTTAGGAAAGAACAGGCTGCACATGCATGTGTAGACCATTTTTTAAAAAACAATTTAAACCACGGCTGGCTGGACTTAGCCGCACCAAGCCACAGCTGGCTATATCGTCCTCCCAGTGGCCCCAAGCACCCTCCCACCCCCCAGAAGGCTGGACACTGGCCTATTGGACTAGACTGTCCAGTCCAATGGCCAAAAGCTGGACTTGTCTGGCCAATTCTGGCTTTCTGGACAGCCTGGGTTTTCATAATTATTGGACTCTCTCAGCAGCTTTTCTCAAGATGCTAGGAGGCAGAGCTGGAAAGAGGCCTCGATAGCTAAGGAATGATGCTTTGGGAGGTGGTGGTGGTGGGGGAAGAGACAGACCAAGAGATGTAATGGGGAAAGCCCAGTTATCACATCAGTCACTCTTTCAGTAGCACCATTTCTGTGGAGGCATCGCCTTGCATAGCAGCTGCTGAACTGCAAAGTGATACCTTGGCAGAAACAGGACCGCTGAAAAGGCCTGAAAAGGTGACCCACATGATAATTAGGCTCTCTCATATCTTGAAAATACGATCTACATTTGCATATTTTTCTGTGCTTTCATTTACAGCTAATGAGTTCCTAAGCAAGAAAACATACTTATTTCTGATTATCACCATTCCTTCTTAATGACATGTAGCTCTCAGCAGGCACATTATATATGCTTTATGGGTGCCATGTATGTGTGTATGTATGCTGTATCAAATGAGTTTGACATCTCTGGTTGTGAAATATTTTGTGTAAATTTTGCTAATTAATTTTAGGATCCCCAGCCGTTTAATATTACATCAATTTAATAACTATGATGAGGCCACACATTGTTGACAAACGTAATGGGAAAATGTACTTATTATATTTCTGTTCAGCAGATGGCAATAGCGACACAGCTATAGGCAGCAGAAACTCCAAGCACTTTTGAGCAAAATAACCTATTATGACAGCATTTTCTCTGAAGCAATAGAATGACCAAAGAAATCCTTCTCACCAGTAGTAATTCTTGAAAGGATTGTTACCTTGGGAAATTAAAGAATGAACTTGGATGCATATTTTCCAAATATCAAGAAAAATGTTGTAGTCCTTATAATAGCAAAACTGGAGATTAATTTTTGGATCATCATATGGTATTTGGGTCTCAAACTGCCAACCTGCTAACCTTCAGGTTGACAGGCACAGTATCTTTAGCAACTGAGCCCCCACAGCCCCATACAACATAAAGGGTGCAATCCTAACCTAAGCTGGCACAACTTATCAGTTTTTCCGTTCCGGTGGTGATACAGGGAGGCAAGAGCATATCTGTGTATTGTTTAACTCTCTTCCAGGAGTGGTGCAGAAGTGTCTTACGGCACTTTTCTGAAATGCCCAGGCCAGCAGGGATTTGTGCTGGGGCTTATGCCAGCCTTTCTTCGGAGTAAGCTCCATTAAACTCATTGGAACTTATTTCAGAGTAGACATGAATAGGATGGCACTGTAATTATACCACAAATATATGGATGCTTCTGAAGAAAAAATAAACAAAGTGTCTCCACTATTTTGACTGGGGACCTTAATGACTAACACATGAATTGTGCCATCAGGTTTCATTGACTACAATCCACTTCATTACATATATAAAATGTAATTTGGGAAAGAGAGAAGAAAAAGGGAGTGGTGAAAAAAGTACCCACACAGGTCCTAGCTGGAGAAGTTGCTTAGTGTTGCACTGAAAGGAATAATATTTCTTACAACTGAGAAAAGCAACAGAGCAACCTGCACTGTGTCTGGCTATGGAAAACATGTGGAAACTAAGAAGTGATTTCCACACTGATGATATGAACTAACTAGTAGCAGCACTAACATCAGGCTTGACTTTCCTTCCTGACCTTTACAGCAGACTACTAGTGAGAGGGCAGGAGCAAACTATGCAATAACTTACCTTCTATTCTTAAGGCAGTGTTCCCCAAAGTGTGAGCCATGGCTTCCCAGCGAGCCACAGAAACCAGCCAGGTTCTCACAGAATCCACAGAAAACCCTCCCTACTTATATACTGTATCCTAGCGAAAACGTACCCATGTTATGGGAGTAAAATTCTTCCCGCACTCTATCCCCGCACTGCGCATCAACCCCCATGCGCACCAACCCTCATGCACATCAACCCCCCATGTGCAATACCCTACCCATGCGCACCACTCCCCATGCGCACCACTCCCCCACTGCACACCAACCCCCATGCGCACCGACCCCCATGCACATCATACCCCCTTGCACAACCTCCTCCCATGCACAACAACCAGTGATGGGATTGAAAGAAATTAACAACCGGTTCTATGCCCATCTGGCAGCCACTTTTAAATGGCTATTTTTAAACTTTATATGTCCTATCTCTCATTAACAACTGGTTCTATAGAGTAGGTGCAAACCTGCTGGTGCCCACCACTGAGTCAACAACCCCCATGCACAACAACCCTGAATGCACATTATCCCACCTTGTGCATCAACCTTGAATGTGTAACATCTCCCCATGCACAACATCCCCTATGTGCAGCATCCCCCATGCGCATCAACCCCCACTGATGCGCAGCATCCCCCATGTGCATCAACCCCCACTGATGTGCAACGTCCCCCCCATGCACATCAAACCTCCATGTGCACCAAACCCCATTAATGTGCAACATCCTCCCATGCACAACATCCCCCCATGCAAACTGTCCCTCCCAGTGCATCAGGCACCAGGCAGCAGATTGGCTCAATGTCAATCCGTCAGCCTTGCATGTTAAGTATAGGACAAAAAAACTTTGCATCCCTTTTCATCCCCTTAGGGTTAAATTTCTCAGCATTGGTAATAACCAACACCTATTGGTAGGTGTTGATGTTACAGAAGGAACACCCTCCACAAATTTCATGCTTCTGGGTCCTTGGGTTGGGGCAGGGCATTGATCAGTCTGAAATTCTTCAATGTAAAGTATAGGGAGGAAAATGTGTTGCACCCCTTTTCAACCCCTTCCAGTTGGAATTTCCAAAAACCAGTTCTTAGTGGGTGCATCCATCGCGGAAGGGACTAACTCCCCAAATTTCATGCTTCTAGGCCCAGTAGTTTTGGTGAGTGAAGAGCACAATCCTAACCATGTTTACTCAAAAGTAAGCACCATTGTATTCAATGGGTCTTACTCCTAGGAAAGTGTCTTTAACATTGCAGCTTGAGTGAGTGAGTAAGTCAGTGACTTTTCAATTTCATATATATATATATATATATATATATATATATATATATATATATATATATATATATATATATATATATATAGAAGTTGATTGTAGTCCTAATGGGGGTCTACAGCTAATGGCCCAGTATTTCAAGGGAGCCATTAGTTTAAATAAACTAATATTAGTTTGGGAAGCACTGCAGGCTATGACCCAGATATCTGTTGGACTGCTGAAGTACTTTGAAAGAAGAAGGGCATATAGAAAAAAAACACTCAAAGTCCACATGTCAATATATTTTTTTTTAATTTTACACTCACATTACAAAATGTAAAAACCATAGACAGATCAGGCAAACTGTTAAAACACAGTATAAATTAGACTTGTCTTACAAATTCTGTACATAGGTAAATTAGCTTGTATATGACCGACAAAATTTTCATAACAATCTCACCACAGCTGTATTTTTAAAAAAGTATGAGGACGAGATGAATGCTAAAAATATGGGACACAGCATGGACTGTTTTTATCACTAACAACTATTGTCTACCAATGACCATGCTATTTTGTAGTATCAATGAAAGGAAAGCATCTCACCATTCATGTTTTTGTAAGATATGTACAACCACGAAATCATGACGTCTCTTTTTCTTTCCTTCAAGTACTGTTCCTTCCTGCTTGCCTGCCAATGAGGTGAAAGTATTGGCAAGAATTTGAGAACTTTAAACTGCAAAGCTGCCTTATCAGTGACACAGTCTGACCTGAGTGGGCAAGTCACAGTACAAAGAAACCTGTCATTAGAACAGGAAGCTGTTATAAGTTATTAGTACCTACGTAGTCAGGGAACAGCTAAGGTATTCATACAGCAAAATTGTTTTCAGTGCGTACTTATGCTCTTGGTTTAAAAATATGGCTGTCATTACATTTTTACACTCAATCTTTATTCAGCCATTTCATTTATGCTTTAATTTTCTTGTTCTTTTTCTAGAGCAGGGTCTCAAAACTCTGCAGTCTGGATCCAGGGTTCTGCCTACTCTCCCCATGCCCTTTGAGTGGTGCGTACTATTTCTCCAGAACGCCATGTCTTCCAGCTATCCATTACTACACATTGTTGGTCAGCCTGGACATCCTGTTGTTGCACAGTATATATATCCTGCGTGGTCACTGGGCCACATTCACAATTGACTTAAACAGTGCTTTTCTCTGAGGAAAAAAGGTACTGGTATTCACCACAGTGAATCATCCCCATAATTATTAATAATTATTAATTAGCTGCTGGGGAGGGGTGTTGAAAAAGATGCCTGTTCTGAGTACCAGTGAACACCCCAAGAATAAAAGCCCTGGGCCTTAAACAACCAGGTACAGCACTGGAGAGCATTAAGATGTGGCACTCTGATGGAACGGTGAGTGATTAGAGGGTTTTTCTGGGATCCAATGATCTACTATTCTAAAGGAAAATTAGTAATACAGAAAAATTTGTAAGGATAATGGCTGGGATTTAAAAAGGCCTGTGTGCAAGTGCTTGTGTTGTGTTGTGTTTGTGTCTGTATGGGCTGATTTTCCTTTACAGCTCCAGCCAATCTTGTTCCATCAAATGGTGTTCTTGAGGATTTCCCAAACGTTGGAAGGCACAAGGTTGCAACAGTCAGAGGGAGTGGCAGAAAAGCCCCAGTATATGAACTGAACATTGACAGCCCAAATCCCCTGCTTGGGGTCCACTGCCGGAATTAGTGTTTTAGCAGTCGAGTATGCTATAAATACAGTCATGGCCCTTTATGGCTCTTGCAAAAGATGATTTCACTGACACAAGTCTGAGGGGACTCAGGAAGGCAGATAGCTTAGTTCCATAGCTTTAATTTAAATATCTCTGGCTGTCTCTGAAAATGTGTGGGTTGAGTGACCTGGAATATAGCTGCAATCCTAACCTGGCCTAAGCCCTGGCACAAGTCCTGTGCTGATCTGGGAGTGTCACAAAAGTGCTGTAAAGCACTTGCACCAGTCCTAAAAAAAGGGGTTAGGCCAGTGCACAGACATGTGTTTGCCTCTTTATATCACCACAAAAACTGGAATCCCATGAGTTGTGCCAGCCTAGGTTAGGATTGTACCCCATGTTTTGTACCTGTGACAGCATCCACACATTATTCCAGCAATACAAAAAAAAATTACAAACTGGATTTTGACTAGAAATCAGTTACTTGCCACATTCACACACAGGTGCCATGTGAAACAGCTCTCAGTTTAAATGTGTTTAAAAATGACATTTGTGGGAGACAGATATCATAGTTAAACTATGCTTCCTAATACAGCAATGACAGCAGCACATTCAAAGCTTACTGAAAATATTAATTGGTACTTGCAAGGGCTTCTGTTCATTCCATTCTTGAAATTTAAATTAATTCTAAGCTATGCAATTATATTAACTTGTGAATTTCTTTTATTTATAACAAAATCAGTAGCAACGACATCAGAATCACCTGCCAAACATGCTATGTCACTTCCTGTTAAATATTAATCTTTGATTCCATTTCAAGTTGTGTTTACAAAAATAAAGCCAATCTTCATGTTTTAAAGAAGGCATTAAACATATTTACAACTCAAAAATATAAGTGCAAGAAAACAAAATATCAAACTAGTTTATTGGTTCCTGCAAAGGACACTATTCTTCATAAGAGAACAGCTGTTTCAAAAAATATTAATGAGAAAAGCAACTAGCCCTTGTCACTTGTGCTGCTCTATTGTGCCATCCAACATATCATCACTGCATTTTCAAAGCCTACATATTATCCCCTAAATCCAGAGTAACTACGGGAGCACGTAAAAGGCTTCTGCACCCGTAGTTACTGCACCACCCAGTGAAAATCTATGGGAAATTCATATTGGAATCCAGAGTAAGTTGTTCTTACACCGGAGCAAGGACTCCCTGTAGTTACTCTGGATTTTGCCCTTAATCAGGTTGAATATTAACTTTCTTTGCTCTGCAATTCTGTATACAACCTAAATCCTTAAGATTTTATGACACACTTTTAAAAGTAAAGGTTATTTACTTTGTAACCCCACTTCTGGATCTGTATATGAAAGCCCACTAAATTTATAATTCCCCTTGTGGAACTGGACTAAAGGTAAAGGTGTCCCCTGCAGGTTGCTCTGCTGCTCATGACTGACTCTAAGGGGGGTGCTCATCACTGTTTACCTTTAGTTCAATTCAACTAGGGTAATTATAAATTCTGGGATCCAACTATTATAAAGGAATAAAGATAAAGATACAGAAGTGGGCTTACACTTATAAAGATGCAGAAGTGAGGTTACAATGTTTGGATGTCAGTTAGACACAACAAGCTTATTGTTATCTTGACTCTACACTGTTTTTGGGAACACACATCCCATCCTTTCTCATGTGCTGCCAATTTGTTGCATATAATACCTCCGAGTTAGGCCAACCTAAGCCCTGCCATTAGTCCTGTGCTAACCTGGGAGTGTCACAAAATTGCCACAAGGCATTTCTGTCCCTGTTACGAGAAAAGCTGTTATAGGTATTATATTATATTATTATATTATAGAAAGAGATTAAGGGATCAGGAAGACAGGAGTTAATGGAGAATGGAATGCAGGGTGAGATGAGTGTAAGCAGCAGAAAAGTTGTATAGAGAAGTGGGGGGAGGAACAGTTTTGAATATAATATTCAATAGGAATATAATATAAGAGCTTTTCTCGTTAACACCCCACCCCAGAGAGGGTAGACCAATGCATAGGCATACTCTGACCTCTCCACATCATCATATGCCAGGTGAGTTATGCTGGCCCAAAGTGGTTAAGGATTGTGCCCTAAGTCCCATTGAATTCAGTAGGGCTTACTTTTAAGCAAACATGCATAGGATGGTAGATTTGGATTATGAAACCTTTATTGGCATTAGTGCATAGGATGGTATTCATGCCACAGCTATAGCTAGATCCAGGTCCTTTGGGCCATCAACTGAAATTTGGAGAAGGTTCTATATACAGAATTGGGTTTTCAAAAAACAAAAACAATTTTAATAGCTTTTGCCTAGGTATAGGGGATTTATTTAAAATTGTTTTAAAAAATACCTTTATATGTATGCTGCTCACAGCGTAATTTATGTTAATGTTTCCTGAAAGGATGGGTATAATATATTCATATTATACTTCTGGAGAATATATTTGCTTTGTTCCTCACACATAGCATCTGCAAAAGTAGTGTAATACATGCAAATCCATTTGAAATAATGGAATTAGAAATCTGTAGCAGGTATCGACTAGCTGCTGAAAGCCTGAGCAGGTCTTGGCACAATTTAACAGATTAGAACCAATGGTGCTTTTAAGCGATTTCTTTCTTTTATACAGGTCTGTATCTTAATTAGCATATTAAGGGCTATTAGCATATGGGCTATTAAGAATATTATATATTGTTCTAGAAACTGTTATAGGTCTCCTAGGAAGTTCCATTTTCCAAATCAGGTAGTAGTGTGTTAGGATAACAGTGTATGCAGGTGACAGTGCTTGCATGGTCTCAAATACCTTTATAAGGCTGCAGTACTAACTACGCTTTCCTGGGAGTAACTATTATTGAACACAATGGGACTTACTTCTGAGTAGACATGGTTAGGATTGCACTGTAAGATTTATTTTGTTCTTAGGTATAAAAGTTAACACAGAACTAAGAAAGCCAAATTTGATTAATTCTATCCTTTACTCCTACGAAAGCTAACGTTTTCAGGAATTTTAGTTTTATGTACTCTAAACTGCACTTGCTCACATTTTGTGAGCAAGTCATGATATTTAAATTATAGTGTACTTAAAGGCTGGTTCCCATGTGATGTGGTTCACCATTACCAGCAGTTAGCTCATAATAAACAGAGTTTCTGATGACAAAATTTTACTCATATCTCTTAATGCTGTGAATGTTGTGAACTTTCAACCTCTATCTATGTACTAAGAAGAAGGTACTCAGCGAAACAGAACAATAAGGCCACTTATTTTGGTTCAATTATATGGCTTTGCCTAATGAAACCTTCAACTGGGTATAACTTTCCACAACAACTGTATTCTCACAAAATTCTGGCTTTAAATTTAGCTGGATTTGAAGAATTATAACTGATATGCTTACATAGCAAATACTATTGCTTATCATATATTATTGATTTAATAGTCCTAGGAGTTCCTGCACTGCTGTGCAAATGCTTAGGAGTAGACCAGATCAAAACAGGAATTCCTATCAAATGTCAGAAAGCATGATGATCATGCTTTGTACCATTTGGTACCAGTGTACATTTTAGATGGGAGTATAACTGTCTTTTTAAAATGTTGTTATAAAAATGTGATTGTATCAAACGTACCACTGAAAAAGTACCAATGAAAAGTACCACTGATTTGTGATTAACTAATTTTATGATGCTTAATTAATAAAGATTCATTTTTCTATGAATAAAACCCAATGTTGGAAATTGATTTCCTCTTACACACAGCATATCCACTACACCCCACTTCAAACAAATGAGCAATCTTACTTTTAAAAGGCAAGCCCAAAATGCAGCCACTTATACAAAATGTTATATTAGCCATTCAAGTGATAAACAAGTCATTATAAAAATGCACATAATTAAGGAAAAGGCCATTCTGAGAATGCATATATGCCTCTGAGTGTTATTCATGAATTTGTTTATCATTATTGTTCAAGGGCTGGTAGGACTCTATCAAGCTTATACAGAAATCATTTTGGGAATGGGTGTCTATTAAGAGAACCTCTTTTCATCAGCCCATATTCAAATGTTAATGGCAAACCGCTTATGAATATCATAAAATCAACACTGACTCCTGCTGTATAAATAATTTCCGGTTTTCCCTGGAGCCTGAAGCTTGGTTATCAGAAGAGCTCCCTATAAGTCACAGAGCGCACTGATTGATATGCAAAGTTCTGATAAGCTGTGGCTAGTGATCCAAAAGCAAAACACTTTTCAATTTTTTTAGTACAGAGAAAGTATGTAGTAATTTAATTCTAACTCTCCTATAGCTGTTGGCTAGCTTAGGATGATCATTTAGGGTGCAATTCTAACCTAGAGCAACACAACTCATTAGTCTTCCCATTCCTGTGGTGATGTAGGGAGACAAGCGCATGTCTGTGCACTGGTCTAACTCTAACCTTCCCCCCAGGAGTGATGCAGAAGTGCCTTACAGCACTTTTGTGACTTTCCCCAGCCCAGCCTGAAACTTGTGCCAGAGTTTAGGCAGTCCTAACTGGGGATTAGGATTGCAGCCTTTGTCACTGAATGCCTACAAGCAGACATACCCTACTATCCAGAGTAACTACAGGAGCATGTAAGAGACATTATGTGAACCCAAAGTTACTGCACCACCAAGTGAAAACCTATGGGAAATTCATATTGCAATCCAGAGTAAACTGTTCTTACACCAGAGCAAGGACTCCTCATAGTTAGTCTGGATTGCGCCCATAGGGTTTGTTTCTGCAAATAATTGATTCTCTTTCACCTTTTGTTCAGATGATGAAGTGTGCTTTGGAAAAAGCATCCAGGAGATTTAAGGGCTTACTTAAAAACTGTAGCTCCTATTTGACAGACATTGAGAAAGGTCAGAAAGTGAGAAGCTTCTTGGGGCTGATGTTCTTGGGGCTGATGTTATCAAACAAGCTTGTATACAGCCATTTTCCCAGTAGTCTGTGGCACACTGAGTTCCCACCATGTCACCAAGGAGGAAGCCTTTGACACACTGTCTTTCCTTTTA
The DNA here is from genome assembly GCA_030015325.1 of Cryptoblepharus egeriae. Classification (NCBI taxonomy): domain Eukaryota; kingdom Metazoa; phylum Chordata; class Lepidosauria; order Squamata; family Scincidae; genus Cryptoblepharus; species Cryptoblepharus egeriae. Next base: position 66,196,958 of record JAREYC010000002.1, on the reverse strand, counting down.
GGCAACAATAACTAACAAGGCATCTATAATGGGCAAGTGAGTGTGCCATAGTAATCTTGTGTATGCATTTGCAAGGCTTAAACAAAGTGTTTTAGGCCAGCTGTAGATGTCATGATATCTGATGACATTCCAGAATGGAAAGAACATTAGAACATTTTATCTCTAGCAGTGATAAAATGGGTCATTATAGGTACAACCATTGAGTTGCATCCCACAGGTTAAGGTGGTTCCTATTCAAAAAAGCACCAGTGTCAAGTTCTGAGCACCCACAAAGTAAGTCTTATAGGATTGCACTGTTTTATACAGTCACAGATCAACAGTCTAGTTAAATTACTATTCAAAACATCCTGTTATCCGAGTCCTGCTTTGTTGTAAATTGATCCTCAGTTAAGACACTGAGCAGTGCACTAAAATCTACAAATGGCAGGAAGATGAGGTGGTTTTCAGAACTGCACCCACCAGCCATGAGAAGTAATATGTGACACAGATCATTCACATAATTCACCCCAGTGTTGCTTTCTCCCTCTATTCTTTTGAAGGTGAAAGGACAAAAAAATCAGGCAAATCATGCAGACATCAGCATGTGCACATTTCCAAATATTACATAAAGCTCCTATGATTCTGAGACCAAGCCGATTGCATGTTGGATGTTACTGCAGCTGTCAATCTCTGAACTGGAATAATCTATAATGTAATTTGCCCCTTATTATGAAAGTATCCCAGTTACTAAATTGAAAATATGCATGTATTTTCTCTTCGTTTTTCTATATGGAAAGCTATTCCTTCGCTCTGTTACTTGTACTTAATTTTTTTAAACTGTAGAGTTAAATAGGGTTCATGTGGCAGTACAGTAAGTAAGCAATTGTTATTTACAGTAGCATTTATATTTTGCAGCAATTCCCTGATCTCCATGAAACACCATGATAGGCATCACAGATGGCTTGCTGTTCCCCTAGATGGAAAATTGTGAGAATGATACACACACTAGCAAGTTAATTCTAAAACAAGATATCCATTGTCCAGTGTATTGACAATTCTTTTGCCAAAGTGCAACATTTTATAGACTAAGGTGTCACATCCTTTCAAATGCATTGAGAACAGGAGCCCTAATATTCCTCCATCAAATGAACTTTGCCTTTAACTACAAGACAAAATGAGTCCATGTAACAAAAACAAATCATTTACAACTGTTAGAGCCCTTATCAAGTTTGCCTTCTATCAATTGCCCTTGAGGAAAGGCCCCTTGAAGACAATTCTCTCAACCAGTCAACATAACTAGAACATATGCTACATGTTTTATACAGAGGTAAGTTGGACAGAGAGACATTATCAGGACTGCCTAGAAATTGATAATGCTGTATCATGTACTTACTTTTTGGGGGGGGGATTATGATTCACAGCTAAATAGAAGAAACAACTGGTGTTCATTGCTCATATGTTTCTATGCTTTAAAAATGAATGAGGTCTGAATGGGTTTTTTCATACTGATGTGGTTTTGAATCAGTCTTTGATTCCTCGATGCTGGGAAATTGTTCAATCCAGGTGAAGGTTCTTTCTTATGTAGCAATTATCCAGATCAATGCTGCATTTGAGCACTGATTTTTGACAGCTCCTGGAGAGTCCTTGTCCCATAAACCCTGCTTTTGAAATACACACCCTGTACCTTTCCAGTGGCAACTGTTCCATATTTGCAGCACTGTGACTTTCCTTGCCCTGGTTGTCTTCCTTCAAAGACAAGGTTCTACAGTGATAAGGACCTGGTTTTGGTCTTGATATGAACAAGCTGCCTACTGGGCTTTCACTGCTGAGAATAACTAGAAAATAGAATTGTGCGTGCAGTAAAAAAAGACTCCTCTGTTGAGACCTATGGATTAATCCAGTTGATCACGTCAAATAGTCCAAAAATGCAGAAAAAATAAAATAAAATATCCTAAATCCCAAATAGGCATCTTTGGAATCAGTAGTGCAAAGTAGTTTTACTGATTTAATTTGTCCTACTGCAGTTACAGATCTTTAGCTTCAAGTCTTTCCTAAGATTGTTGATCTGCAAAAATAGAAACAGGAGACTAGTTAAAAAAATAAAACAAAACATGTATGGCACAGAAATAGAATTGGTTATATTCTTTATTCAATATTGGGCATATGGCCAGCAGTGCCTTGAAGGAAAGGGGAAATGTGCCACTCCCATTTCAGAAGGATGTTGAGGGATAATAAAGGCATATTGGACAGGGGTAGGAAAAGCGTATGCAATCCTAAAGACATTCTGTAACTCTGAGCAGGTGCATCTGCTGCCTGGCATCCCATATGCTGTGCAACAGGTTGTTTGGGGAGATGTATCTATCCAGAGCATCCCTGTTTCCCCAAATGAGAAAGACTACACTAGGCAGACTGGCACTGGACAGATGGTTTGTCCAAATCCCGGATCTGGTCTCCAGGCCAGGATTTGGACAGCCCTGATTTAAAGAAATGTATGAAAAATTTGAATCAAATTTCAATGCCTTAGAATCCATTCTTTATATATAAAAAACTGAAAAGTCACTGAACTGACTCACTGATTCACTAACTGACTCATGAAATTTGGGGAGGGAATTCCTTCTGTGATGGAGGCACCCACTAAGAACTGGTTTTCAGAAAATTACCTACACATTGAAGAAACACTGACAGATGGACTCTCTGCCTCTGCTCTGCTCTAAACCTAGAAGAATGAAATTTGCGGAGCGTATTCCTTCCATCATGGGAGCACCCACCAAGAACTGATTTTTTAGAAATTAAACCCCAAAGGTGCTGAAAAGGTGTGCAATTCATTTTTGGCCTATACTTAACATTGAAGACTGATCAATGCCCAGCCTCAAATCCTACACATGCCCAGAAGGGGTGCCCACAGTTGTGGGGGGATGGTGTCTGGGATGGGGGATTGTTGTGCATGAGGGGGGGTTGTTGCACATGGGGAGGTTTGATGCATATAGGGTTGTTGTGCAATGTGGGGATGGTGTTATGGGGGGAGTATTTTACTCCTGCAACACAGATATATTTTGTGAGTTTACAATAAAATTTCACAACTTGAATAATCTAACACTACAGCCTATTTCCCTTCCTTCTCTAATCTCAGTTCCCTCATCTCAGTTCCCTCACCCTCATTTAAATATTGCATACTACTGCTTACATGTCTTTGCATGTTACCTATTGTTTGCTCTTTACATCTTCATATTACTTTCTGCCAAGCAGGCCTCCATCAGTCTTGAAAGACTATGGTATCGTGCTTGGCGCTGCATACGCTGCATGCAAAGCACGAAAGCCTGGGTTAGATTGTTATGGAGGATAGGCTGTTACCCAAGCAGCAAATCCCCCCTCTCCACGCCAGTGAATTAGTCCAATGGAAAGGCAGAGCTGATACGATTGGATCCAGCTGGCGTCGCAGAGCTGGGCTAAGGACAGGTGCTCACCCTGTCCTGTGGGGCCAACCTGGGTCTCGAACCCTGGCCTGCTGGATAACAGGCACAGTGTCTTAATCCCTTGAGCCACCCACAGCCAAGCACATGGCTGCTAAAAGACAGACAGAAAATAGCAATGCTTTCAACATTATACCCACCCCTCTAAATCTACTTTTAACTTCTGGAAAGCATACCTCAAGGATTTCCACCTTTCTTTTTCCGTTTGGTTTTCTGGGCTTTCACTTTCATAGGAAGCCAGATACAAACCTAAGAAAAGGGAAAAGCAATATATGTTGTTGAAATGACAGCAACAGCCAATAAGGTGGCATTTTAAACAGAGTAACATCCTCTATATAGAGAACTGCAATTTTCTGCCCACTTGCTTGAGAGAAAGACCTAAAGAACTAAGTAGAATCTGCTTCTTAGTATGTAGAGCGTCCTACTGCTTTTATGTTGGGTATATAAATGTTTACCACTGTGGATGTTTGAAGCTCTTCATCAATAGCCATCAAATCATGACTGAATAGGTTTAACATGCACAAATCACATGTGATTAATGCACAGTATAGGCACGGTACCCTGTGATATTTCTTTTACTGTTCCAGCAGATTCCCGGGCATTGGCCTGCACCTGACCCCTTTTTTTAAGGATCACTAGAATTGTTTTAATTCTTTTAAGTTTTGACAGCTTTCTTGTGGGCTTGAGACTCATTTTCCTGGCTACATCATAAATTCATTTGTAGCCAATGAAGTCCCTGCTGTTGGATGTGATTAATGTGGATGAGTTTTAAAGACTGCTCTTTACAAATCAAAAGTTCAAAAACAAACCACAAGTCAGCCAAACCTATGGGCATGTACAGGTGATGCCAACAAATTCAGCCCTTATCTCTGACATGATGGTAATAGGATGTGACTGAATTAAATCATTACGAAAAGGCAGAACATGATAGATTGGATGGGTAGACAGAAAAGTCAGAAACTAATTTGCAAATGGGGATGATTAATTGCACAAGGAAAGAATTACATCGAGAAGCTTTTTTCTATTTTTCTTCAGGAACATTTTAGAAAGGCAAATATCACTCTGTTGGGAACTAGGCTCTGCTTTCTTTGCCAGCAGCCATGACAAATCTCACTTGGAAAGAGATGAGTTTGCTGACTTACAGGGCACAGTAGCTCAGTCTCAGAATGCTTTCAGCTACAGCATGACTGACATTCATGACAGTCATGAATGTCATGCCTCATAGTAATGATATAAGGCTGATTCCTTAGTGGGAATCAGAGAGATTATTTGCTACAAGCAAGAGGCCTGTTTGAAAAGTTAAGGGAAAGAGAAAGTCCTAACAATCATTCTTAATATATTAAGGCAGCCTGTGTAAACAATAGATTTGTGTTAGGGCAGATTCTGAAAATCATTTTTTTATCAAGAGTTTTATCAACCATTTTTATCAAGAGTTTATTATCAATAATATGAGTTTAGGCCCCTGAAAGAGAAACAGAATTATCTTACCATCTTCAGTAAAAATGGGTGCTGTATGTAAATAGTGGATAATATTATCATCTTGTTCAAAAGGACATTCTACTTGTTTCCACGTTATGAATTCTCCTACTTGTTTAGCCAGTTCCAAGAATTTCTGTAAAGATTGAAACAAAAACAAAAAGGCATATAGGTTCAAGGACACTATATATCATTCAAATTATCGGTATGGTTCTAATGCTTACATAATAAATATTATTATAGAAAATGTCACAGTTTACATTCCTGACCTGAAAACTCCTACTGGAAGCTTGAAGGCATTCCCTGTTACAAGAGGTGATGATGACCACACTGTGAGGGATTCCACTAGGGAAGAGTTCTATGAGCAATGTAGACTAGCCTGCACCCTGGGCATAAACTCTACTCTTAAAAGTCAACTCTTTTCTACTCTACTCTAAAAGTCTACTCATAAAAGTCTACTCTTACCAGCTGCTGGACCTCTCAAAGGATTTTCCAGCAATTGTAATTGTCATGTGCTAAATAAATACATTCCTTAGAAATAATTACAGTGCTTTCCTATTCATGTCTATTCAGAAGCAATTTCCATTGAGTTCAGTGGAAAGTTTTCTTAGGACTGAAGGCTAAGAGAATGAGTTATATATCTGGAAAGTAGGAGCTGGGGTGGGGCTATTTTTTAGTACAGTTTTTTCCTGATTTTTTGTAATATGCTAGAAGAAGAAAAGCAATATATTTGTTTCAACTCATCATAAATTACCATGGCTCTCAGATGCATTGATTTTGTTCTGATGCGATTTAACTGAATTACGTGACTGTCAGTTAAAGCCTTCTTGGAAATAGTCAGGTTACCTAGTGGGCAAGTTGATGAGCAGAAGTGGTGGCAAAATAGCTGCTAGGATGGTTGGAACATAGCACTCTGGCTGAATGAAGCAAACAATTGCCAGAACTCAGAATTCAGAGGGGCTTTATATGCAAGGAATCATTTATAGGCTCTGAGTCTTTCCAGAATATAGGTTCGGTGCAAGTCACATGGCAACTGCTCTTACATTATCCCTATGTTTGAATTGAGAAGAAGTATCAAAATTAGCTTATTTGGAGGCGGAACAAACTGCCATTTGTTCTCAGTCTCAGTGCAAGTTGCATACCTCACAGTTTGGCTCCACTTGGCGACCCCCATCCTCCCTTTTGTACAGTCTGTGATTATTTGCTTGCCCTTTTGGGGAGCTGGATAAGAATTTTTTTGCTGTCATCCTGGCTGGCATGGCTGGAATTTTTTTTGCCTACTCCAGATTGATATTTGGTGGTGTTATGTGCTTTTGTTCCCCCTTTTTGGTCAGTTGAGACAAATATTGCATGGGCTGGATAGGCAGGGTGACAGTTCAATGTCCATCCTGATGTAAGCAAGGTCAGTGGGGCACAGATCACAGTGGGGCGCAATATTTGTCCAGCAGGGTGAGGCCGGCTAGCAAGCCCTCTGGCTGGAATACGCAACCCAACCACTTGCCAGACATGGGAATCTGTACTGTCCAGCAGCCCCAAACCTTTGGCTGTGATATGTTCACCGTGAGAGATGTAAAATTAGTCAGGTGGTTGCACCCATTGATTACTGGGAGGGGTAGACAGTTACGAACAATTTGCAGACATTGTGGCCAGCATGCTTGTGGGTTTCTAGTTACCGGTAGGTACTCTGCTGCAAGCGTTTTTGTAATCTTCAAAAAAAGTGCCCTAGTGAGTGCAAGCATCTATCTCATGTGCTTAGTAGAGAGTGAACAAGCAATGCATCTTTCATTTTTAAACTGCAACTATCATTTCTTATGTAACTTTTTTTAGCCATCCTAAGAATAGAGTGACAATGCACAAAAGAGAAACTGCGGCTGGAAACAAAATAACTTCAAGCATAAGCAGATACTGTTTGTGGAAGGCTTTGATTTGTCCCTTTTTCACTTCTGGCTGCAACCGCTGCCACACTGAATCTTGTTAAAGAACATTCCTCACTAGTTAGAAAAAGCTTTTGAGTTGGTTGAAGATCTGCAGTGGGGAAAGGAAAAAATACTAGCATATTGTAGCTGATTCTTTTGATCCTGGCCTCTTAAGACTGACAGTTTCATGAACTTCACAGTTAATTTGTGTTATTAAAAAGATGTGTAGAAATTTGTTTGAGTTTTTGGGAAATTATAGATGTTCCTTTTTTGTTACAAGCTTTTTTACATCACATTGAAACACAAATGCTTTGAAACACAAGCACATACAGGCTCAAAGGGATCTACGGGTTTGATAAAAACATGTGCTGTGCTTACTTCAAAGTTGACATGTCCATTTGGAAGGCGGTTAGCGCATCCTTCATTCAAAAAGTAGATGTCTTTGATCAGCAGGCTGAAGAATGGGATCACAATCTGTGAAGAGAATGACATAACTATTATCTTTGCAGTTCTGTTCTTTCTGCCTGAAAGAACAGCTTGTTCATGAGAAGAAAAGAGAGATTAACTTTTCAATGTACAATGCTTTAATGAAGCAATACTAATACTAGCTAAACTAGACCTAGAAGAGATGGAACACAAGAGATAACTTTAACAACTAAAAGAATAACAGAGGCACATAGGCTGCAATACTAAGGAAACGTTCCTGGGAGTAAGACCCATTGAAAACAATGGGCATACATTTGAGTTGACATGGTTAAGATTGTGCTCTGAGATGATATTCCCTGTGTACAACACACAATAATTCTGAAATATTACCCATATTCTAAAGTTCCAGTTTGTTACCTATTAATACTTCAGTAGCATCCATTTTTTAAAGTAAAGACTGCATTCTTTTTATGAACAGGAACGATTTCATCAGCACACTGATTGACTTTCAACAGTCTATAAAAGGATAAGAAAGACCCCTGCAATATAATGAAGCTATGTAATTTAGGAAAGTCCCCCTATAACACAATTAGGCTTTGAGATGGCATAGGCATGGCTATGTGAACATATACAATTAAATTCAGACAAGCAAACATATAGAATAAAGGACTCTTGTGATTTTTACACAAGAGCACAAAATATATTTATACTCTGGCTACAATCCTGAAGACACTTTACAGGGAGTAAGACCCATTGAATACAATGGAGCTTAAGTAGACAAGGTTATGATTGTGCCCTATGTTGCTTACACTATGCTGAGCTACTGTAGCAAGTCTTCATCTTCTTCCCTGGACTGGGAGGGGTACTGTTAACCCTGCTAGAATATTGAATTCTGGGAATTGTAAGGACTAGTTAGGATTGTACTCACTCCTATAAAAGCTTCAAAGAGAATTTGAACTGCTGATAATGTGAATTGAGTGGGTCTGTGGAGAGTCCAATACCCAGAAATAGAACAAAGACTTCAAGTTCCAAATTAGATTTATAGAATGTCATTTGCATTAGGAAAACATTGTAAAACATTTGCCATTTTAATTATTGCTTTGCAAACCAGCTGCCAAAACACAATTTCATTTTGTGCCCTGACGCTTTGCTTATTTCCAGATAAGCCGATTTATAATTGTCTGGGAGAAGACTGGGCACCTGCTGCAAAGTGGGGGGGGGGGGAGAAGAGGAATATATTTTGTGCTCCACACCCAGGTAGCTAAATATGTTGGTTGGCTTTGACTCCACTGAAGACCTCTCATGTCTGCTGAGTAGGCTTCTCTATATAAATACAAAAATTAAATCAGCTTTTTTTCCAACTATTTATTTGCTTCTCACTTGTCTCTTCATCTATTGTCTGTTGAATATAATGGAGCTTACTGTGGAGTACGCCTGCTTAGGGTTGCACCACATGACTTGTAATAGTTTTTTAAAAAATTAAATCAGAATATAAATTTAGTAAACAAAAACTTGAAGAAGAACAAGAATAAGAGCACAATCCTAACCATGTCAACTCAAAAGTAAGCCCCATTGTGTTCAATGGTTCTTACTCCCAGGAAAGTGTCTTTAGGATTGCAGCCATAGCCTCCAGAGAGTGCAAACTGCCAATTGACATGAACTGGATATCACCTTGCCTTGCTCAGTGTCTGTTCTCTCTAGCTCTATATTAAATTCTCCACACAGTTACTTCTTGATAACAGTCCATTGGAATGCATGACACACTGAAGGTATAGTCTACTGTGAGCAGCAGTCACAGTGGCTGCTTGAATGTGCAGAGAATTTGCAAGTCAAATCAGATAGTCAATTAAGGCCTTAAGATATTCATCTGCTTCACTTGCCTGAAAAAAAATCATTCCATAATGTAATACTATATGCTTCCATTCAAACAGCTGACACTAGGATGGCAGGGCTACAGAGCTTTCTATAGCAATTTGCAATCAAAAGTTGATGTTTTAAACTTTCAAACGTTAAGTTCAATTCACCTTGTATATGGAAAATGTAACTCATTCAAGATGTATATAGTCCTTAATATATATACACTTCAAAAGAACAAGAAGAAGGCTTTGCTACCAACCACCAGTGAATAATATTGCCCTTTAAATAAGCAGCGATCATATCTAATTGAATTTCATCAAGTGTGAGTAAAATTAAATTACCATATTGTTCATTTTTTTGCAAGTATTGAAATGAAGACTTGGAATTATTAACTGTAGTGGCTGTGGGATCTGAAAGTACCCAGCAATGATTATATTCTGGGCTTGATGCATAAACGGCAAATATCATGCTATGCATTCTGATAAAGTAGAATATAGTCTTTATCCCTTGAAAAAATGCATTTCCGTCTGATTAGTAACCTTCTGTTGCCCTTGGTTTTAAAGAGATACTTTTCTGTTCTGTCTAACCAGCATGAATAACTTTTACAGGAAATGAGATCAAGTAATAGAACAGCAGGCTTGCACATCTACACCTAAGGAACAGACTGCATAAGCATCTGAAAGGTATTGGCTTTCCATTCAATCTTTTGTGAATTTCATATATAACTTTCTCTGCTCTTCTTTATTATTATATGCATCATTTCACCAGCACACAGCAGGAGCTCTGTGTTCAAGGGGAAAAGTTCTTTATGGCATTTTTTTCCCTTAGAGTTGATGCAGCCAATGAGTCAGATTCTGATTTTGCACCATTGTAGAACATTTCTGCTGCCATGGGAGACCCCAATATCTGTTCTTCCTTCAACTGAAGTAATATATGCTTCTTCAGTGGTGGGCTCCAACAGGTTTGCACCTACTCTATAGAACCGGTTATTAACGAGAGATAGGACATATAAAGTTTTAAAATAGCCATTTAAAAGTAGCTGCCAGATGGGCAGAGAATCTGTTGTTAATTTCTTTGAATCCCATCATTGGCTTCTATGTCTAATGAAGAATTACTTCAAACTCTGCTGTTTTTATTAACTGATCTCCGCTGAGTCTATAAAATACATGCCTATTTGGGGAGGGTACAACTCTTTCTGTTTTAGATAAAAATGAGAATGATCCTGGAACAAGAGAGTATAGACCATTCTGTCATGTCACTAGAATTCTAACGGATACCCAAGAAGGGCAAAATACAACACAACTTCAGAAATAAGAAATTCTCACAGTGTTTTCTATCCAGGGTAGGTCAGATCAATGGTAGATCAAGAATGCAAACCCAAGTATTGGGTTCATACCATGACAGCTTCCTTTTTCTGTACACAGTCTAGCAAGAGGGATGTACATGCATGGAAAATAGTGGCTTCTGACATAGGTACTTTAAAAATCAAAGTTTTAAAAAAATAGGTGCATGGAAACTGGCATTTCTATAGAACCAGAAATGATATTTCACCATGTCAAATCACTGAAGGTACACATTCTACACTTTTTAAAATATGAATAAAGCATTAGGGCTACACCAAATTTAGGTATTTTTAATTTTTGCAGTGATATATTTTTGCAGTGATAACTTTTTATATGATGGAATTTTTCATTACATCTTTGGCAAATTATAACAGGAAAATACGAATTTTAATTGATGTTTTTCCAACTGCAGCTACAGAGTCCTGCAGTCTCCATGTCAAAGAGACAAGCCCAAAGGAAGTGTGCCTTACTGGCATGAGATAGCTGTGTACTCTCCTGAAAAATCTGAAGATTTTTCAGTATGTTAGAAGATAACTTCCTGACACAGCCAAGGAGTCATGCACCATCTAGCTAGCACATGGCTGCCATATCTCTACCCACAGGCCATGTATTTAGAGAGCAAGGAGTTCTACAATGATGTCTGGCTGCCAATTGTTGCTAACTGCCAATTTTTAATACAGAGAGAACTGATCAGTCAGGTGACTTTTTGGGTTGTTCACAGCTCCCTCTCCAGTGCTAGGAAGCAAAGAATGAGTGGGCAGCTTCATTGGATTTCTTTCTTCAGGGGCTAATTTAGGCACAGCTGTGTAAGAGCAATAACATATATTAAAATTGCCAAAAATGGATGATTACAGCCTAGTGCTGAAAAAAACAAACCTTTCTGAGGTTCTTTATTTTACATAAGTGAAAACAAATCTATGGAAATTGTTTCCATTCTGTCCCCTCTGGGGATGGGTCTGGCAGAGGGAGAGACGGAGGGGCTCCAGCAGGTTCTCTCCTACTCTGTAGAACCAGTTGTTAATGAGAGATAGGACATATAAAGTTTAAAAATAGCCATTTAAAAGAGGCTGCCAGATGGGCAGAGAACCGGTTGTTAATTTCTTTGAATCCCATCACTGGAGGGTAGCAGGAGGTGGGACCGGGAGACAACCTTTAGTCATATCCCAAGCCCTTTCCAAGGCCAGGCCTGAGCAGCTTATGGCCTCTCAGATCTATTCACATTTAGGCCACCTCCACCTTAAGTGTGAATGAACCCATCGAGGCTGCAGCAGCCTTACTTTAAGGGTAGGGAGTAGCCTTCCCTCCCCAGGGCAGAGCAGCAACAGCCTCCCAAACTTGCATTGTGTGCAGCATAAGCATGACAGTCTACTTGCTCCAGCACAAGTTGGAATTGCACAAGTTTAGGGCTGCCATAATTCTCTTCCACAAAACTGGGACAGCACCCACCTGTCTAACTTGCCAGTATGTGAATGCAATCTCCCCCCCCCCAAAAAAAAACCAGGACATATATAGCAGTCCTACACAAGGATCCTACACAATTCTGCACAAGTCTAGATTTCTGTCATCCATGTTGTCTCACAACAAATGAAAAGCCATATATGTTATGTTATGAAAATACTCTCACATTCCATATTGTTCCTTTTAATACACCACTTCACGTACTTATCATATTTATGCTATGATACTATAACTCCTGTCAATAAATAAACATTAATAGGCAGTTATTGCTCAATAGATGGTCTCGTAAAAATGGCCTGTTTTTCCATCTTCATTACAAAGCTCTGCCTTTCAATCAGGGATCTAAAAAGTTTACATATATGAAACCCATTATCTGTCTCAAAACAGAAGATTTGGGAATAATGCAATCTTCCCTACTCACTTTTTCCCTGTTGCTGTGTGCTGTTAGAGATCGATGAGCAGCTCCTCGCAATGCAGTCCTATAGTTATAAAAATTTCCAGTAGGGTCCATTTGATGCTAGATGCAAAACAACAATATAGTCAATCTATAACTCCAAGAGGGCCTTTAAGAAGGTTCAAAGGTGAACATGCAAAATAAACTGGTTAATCTTAAAAGTGCTCTTCTAAGGAGTGTTCTGGATGATAGTTTTTTCAGATGCTCACTACCTATTTTATTGTTACAAGGAAGTAGTTGATCATGCAAATCATATGTACTGTAATTTATCAGTAAAGAGCAATTTAATCTGAGAAGAATTTTACTGTACTCCCTTTAGCATTATTGTGAGGTCATTTATATTGGAGTATGAAATATATCTGCATTGCTTTCATTGTCTCATTGCAATACTTTTTGCCTATTTATCTTCTGCCTCAGCACTTGGACCACTCACTACTTTGCTACCCAATAGTAAAAGAGAACTAAATAGATCGTCCAGATCTTTGGACTAACAGTCACAGAGATGGCTGTCTCTGGTCACAAAACACTGAGTAGAAGTTACAGTCCATACAGAGTCCATAGGTTGGTCAAGCAACAATTCCTCTTCTCGTCACTTCTTTCAAGTCTGCCATATCAAGAACACCCTGATCATATTTTTCTCAACATACAGCTTTACACTAGCACTACAGTTTCAGTTGTGCAATACAGGGATTCCAAACACATGCAGTGGCATTAGCATGTTCACATCAAATTTTTCTGTGTGAATGTGTAATTCAGCTGCATAGCTGTACTTCACTGTCAGTTCTTCATGGTGTTCATCACCCAAGAGTGATAAAAAGACAAATGGGATATATACAGAGAGAGGTACAGATGGACAACCCACTCACAGCACAATCCTAACCCCTGGTTAGGCCAGCATGTCCCTTGCTGGCCTGGGGGTGTCGCAAATGTGCTGTAAGGCACTTTTGCACCATTCTGGGGGAAAGGGATTAGGCTAGTGAATGGAACCGTAGCTGTTTTCCATAGTTTGCTGGTGACCGGCAGACGTGGTGCAAAGATGAATATTTTTGTCAAAATAGGAACATCATGCAGCAGTGGCACAACTCACTGTGGAACAATGGCAGTACTCAATGAAAGCTCTGTTCTGCAAAGCCTGAACAGCCAATGAACTATGCTAATAAATTTGTACTTCTTTGTAAATCAAATATCTTCTCTTCACCACCTCTTTCTCCATCCACAATATGTCATGTTATTTAAAACCAAACTTATCCTTTATCTGCTGGTTATGCATATTTAGCTTAAATAAATGTACAACACCTGGAGTACAAGAAGTTCTTGGTATTTTACCTCTAGAATAAAAAACTTGGCCGTTTTCACTTTTGACCAAGTCTTCTTCAACCTGGACACGGGACTCATATTCATACCAGCTGGAGGGAAAAATGAAGAAAATATGAAGATGTTAGGAAACGGAAGCCATGTACACTTCCATTAAATTCATGCAGTAGTGGCACTAACTTGCTTACATATGATTGCCATTAGTGAATTGAAATTCCCTATGTTAAAGCACTCCCGGGCCACATCAATGAAGAATTCAATGACTTGTGCTCGCTGCTTCTTTTTGGCAGGCTGAAAATAAACAGAGAGAAAACAGCCCTGAATTACAAATATAAAAAAGGTGTGAAACGTCAGGCCTCTACCGAGAGATGCTCTACTCTACAGCTCAATCAACTGATTGCAGAACATGTCCAGCTACAAAATTCTATTCAACCAGTTTGATTAATGACAGTCACTGCTGGCTGCTTACAGAATCACAGCTCCTATTATCACGATTGACCAAAACCTATTATATGTTTAAAAAATGTATTCAGGCATTGATCCAACCACTGACACATAAGCCAGTGTTTGAGGAACAATTAATTTCAGGAATACATTGTCCAAATACTTGTCAATAAAATGCCAATGACTGTAACTTTTCCTGGGCTTTATGCCAATTACAATAACTTTTTCTGTGTGTGATCTTATTGAAAAGAAAGTTTAAAAAATCTAAAGAATCTGGTATAGATTACTGAGCAGTTTTCTTTTTGCATGGGCTGTGCTTCTCCATACTTGGTTCCTTATTTATATTGCCATTGTTCATCAGAGCATAAGACATAGATATTTGGGCACTTATGAAATACAGTGGTGCTTCACATAACAAGTTTAATTCATTCTGGAAGCATGCTTGTTATATGAAAAGCTCTTTATGTGAAGCAGATTTTCCCATAGGAAATAATGGAAACTCAGGCGATTGGTTCCAGAACCCCAAAAATATATACATATAAAAATATTAGCTATATGTAAAAATGATGACAAAACAATGGAATTGAATTCAAAACATTCATTCAATGTACATGATCCTATGAAGTCTACTTAGGCTGCAATCCTAAATACACTTTCCTGGGAGTAAGCCCAATTTAACACAATGGGGCTTACTTCTGGGTGTAGACATGGTTAGGAGGCTACAATCAAAGACACCTTCAAAGTGTCCCCACTTTCTCCTTCTCTTCATCCTGAGCCTCTGTTTTCCCTGCTTCCTTCTTCTCCACTGCTCTTCTCTCCCTCTGCCCAGCGGACACCCAGCCACAGGAGGAACAGCGCGGAAGTGTTGCTTTCACTATGGGCAGGCACACTAGGCAGTCCTGACACTTTTTAAAAGGGCTGCCGGCCAATGCGTCTGCCCCAACTGCTGACAAGTGTGCTTGTTAGGTGAAGCAACATTTGTTATATGAGGCAGAATCCTGGAGAAATTTTTGCTTGTTATGTGGATCACTTGTCAAGCAAGGTACCACTGTATTATCATTCATGAATCATGAAAAAGATTTAGTTGGAAATTAATATTGACAGGTATCACTTGTCAAACGTGTAGAGACGGCCAAGCCATCCATCACTCAGATTAGTTGGTAGTTGACAAACCTACTATAGGAGCACAAGAAGACCATGTAGATTGTCTTACCCCCAAATCCAGAGTAACTACGGGAGCAGATAAGACACTTTATGTGCACCCGTAGTTACTGCACCACCTAGTGAAAATCTATGGGAAATTCACATTGCAATCCAGAGTAAGTTGTTCTTAGACCGGAGCAAGGACTCCCCATAGTTACTCTGGATTTTGCCCTTAATCATCAATCTGATTACCCAAGATACAAACCAGGCCCAGTGCAACATGGCAACAAAGAGAGTGGGATCTAGATGCCAGCTTTTTAGGTGAGCATCTTCTTTACCAGTCTCTTTAGGAACAGCCATGCCCAGGTTGAAAAGATGCTCAGATCATGTTTTCAGGTGGAAGCTTGCTTGGGGAAGATGCTGATGGTGGAAGAAATGGGTACGGTACCCCCCCCCCCATCAGTTGCTGAGGCAAAGGGCACCCAAGAAAAAGTCACCATTGGCCTGAGGTGCTTGGGGATATCTGTGGGTCAGTCACCACCTCTGTACATGAAGAGCCAGAATCTCCAGCTGGGCAAGCAAGACTACAACATCCCATGGGATGCAGCTATCAACATTACATACCAAATTTACAAATGATGTGGTTTCAAAACCAGTAGATCACAACCTACCAGGGGAACCAGAAAAGTAGAAATAGGCAACAACACAATTATAATTGAGTTTTTAATTCTGTAATTGTTAGCTGCCTCGAGTTGGTTTTAGCTGAGAAAGGTGGGGTATAAATAAATAAATAAATAAGATATTGTACTCCTGCCAGAAAAGGAAACAGGAAGTTTTTCCCAGCAGTTTGGAGAGGGGATAGTAGGTAAGTTTTTAAAACCCTTCCCTTCCCAGCAGCAGAACAATCATCTTGATTGTTGCTACCTGATCATGTTGCTGATTATGTTGCTACCCCCTCTTTTCTTCCACAAATACTTACAGGGTTCCAAAATATGATGTAGGACTTTGCTGTTTCCACATATTCCAAATGCTTGTTATTTACCACAGTGCTCCTGCAAGGAGTCTACAAAAGTATAGGCAGTGCTATTTTTCTAGAAAAATAGGTGCCAGTACTCACCTCTTGGTACTCGCATGTGTATGTGCGTGTGTGCCAATACTCACACAGATGTGCCGGTACTCTGTATGGATGCATACCCCCCTCAAAATGTCCCCTAAGTATAGGAAATTTATTTTAAAAAAACATAATATGAATAATGCAGTTATTATGGGGGAAAGTATCCTTGGATGTGTGTGTTTTTTTAAGAGATTGCTTTCAAAGTATCTTTACCATAGGAAGGAGGTATACAAAGGCAGCACACATCTTACTTACCATGCAAATTTCTGTTGCAACAAGATAGCAGAGTCTGTTAAACCACTTTACATAGGCCTCAAGGTTACTCGATTTCTTCTGTTCACTGAAACAAGGCTGGAAAAAAATAATCTGAAATGACATAACTAGATCCTGCTTAGCTTTTAAAAGAAAATATTAACCACACAAGTATAAATTGTTTTTTGTCATATTATTATGTGAAAGCATGTGTACATACACACAGGCACAAGATGTACAGTGCATGTGGGATTTGACTTTAAATGTCAGTGGGTGGTAGTGGCAGATTTGTTAGATTTAACGGAGTGTGACGCTTTCCACAAATCAAATCAATGCATGATGAACAATCTCTTTTTGCCTAGAGCCGTTGTTCATGCTCACTACAATATTAACAGCTAGGATATTGCAGTATGCAAAGACCAAAGAGAATCTGGAGACAATAAAATAAGACTAGCACATATTCCCATGTAATATGCATTTAGCTTATAACTTAAGCTCCCAAGGTTCCCAAAGTTCAGCAAATGCAACTGTCTATGGTGTTTGTCTTGCATGAAACAAAATATCTGATTAAGTTAGGGAGAAATATAGCAAGGCAAAAGATGACACTGACAGTTCTGAATATTATTCTGTCTAAAAATATCACTTCCTTCACATTCTCTTGTCTTTGGGAGATATCTGCACTACTGATCTTTCTCTGACCTATTTCAGTAGTGTTGGCTGCAGTGAAACAAGTCAGTCGGATGGCAAAATACATCATAAAATGTTACTCTTATGACACAAATTCTTTAGACGGTGGTTGCTGGGAAATTACCTGAGAGTGAGAGCTCTCAACTTCCTTGAAAATCAATTGTACTTTGGTGACTAACAATGCGGCCCAATGCATATCTATTCAGAAATAAGATCTGTTGTGCACACTAACAGCCCAATTTTGTCTCTATTTTTAGGGCTTTAAGTCCCATTTCTGGATTACACAGAAGTTCCTTGCTCTTTCCAGCCTCAACCTAGAATGCATCACCTTCTGGGGTGAAGTTGGGAGGAGCAAAGAATCTCCATAAGTAGCCCATATGGAGAACCTCCATAAGTAGTCCCTAAGGGGTGACAGAGGTACAACACAGAGAAGGTATAAATATCCTCTTACTCTTGAGTTGAACTTCAGCCATTTCATAACCTACTCAGTCTTCCCGTTCTAGTACAAGTTGGAACTTGCTAGTTAGTAAACTGTTTCTTTAGGAAAGTACAGAAAGGCAGTAGATGAACTTCTTGTTCCTCCTCTGGCATGGTTACAACCCAGAGTAACTACGGGAAGATGTAAGAGGCACTTCTCTGGATTGCTCTATGCATTTCCCATAGGTTTTCCATAGGTGGCACCATAACTACGTCAGTGTAAAAAGTCCCATAGTTACTCTGGATTGTAGCCTTAGCCTGTTATGACAAAACTGAGAGGCCAAATGCTATGCAATAAACACCAGTAGGACAGATGGGAAGACTATTTCAAGCATATGGATAGTACACTTTTGTAGGTAGGGCCACAAAGCCAAGTTTTCAACCATTGCTCTATGGATGGTACAAGTACCACTAGCTGAGGAAAAACTGGCTTAAGGAGATACCTTGCCAAAGCCCACTGAACTAAAATCCTTACAATGACACACAGTGAATGCCTTAGGCACAAATCTACAATTCATTAACACTCACAATTGATTTCACTGAACTCTGACATACCAAAGTTCAGTGATCCAAATTATCCAATATTAGCTATTAGTTTTGTTGTCATTGGTTAGTTTGGCCATTAATAGTCTTAAAAGCCTAACAGTACAGATACATACCCATTCGCTTTCACCAATGCATCTACAGCAGAATCCAGTGTAAGGTGTATATGACATACCTGGCCTGCTTTTGGGTTTGTGTGTTTGGGCCATTCCAATAGGTTTCTAGTAAATACTAAAGATTGTGACCATGTTAAAATGTGGCAGCTTAGATGCCTTTTGGATGCTCCATCAGTTCTACCATGTTCCTAAAATCTCTACTTCTATCAAATCTTGTGCAACTCACAAACCTTCATCATATGGATGACAACTGCTGCCGCTTAAAAAGCCCTGATTAATTTGTCTCACGAGTGCAATGCTAGAAGTTATAACATTACCCTGGTGAAACAGTAATTGTATCCCACTCTATACATGTGCCTGCAATTGTCAGCCCATGATTTCCCCAAGTATGCTGGTGTGTGAAGCTGAATCAACAGTTAAGCTGAGCACTCTGTACAGTTTGCATGACTTCAGATTTCCACATGGCAGTACAACAGGATTTATTTATACATGCTGCCACATCAAGGCGGTTTTAAGACTGGAGCACTTTCTATCATGTGATTCCCCATAGGAATATCTGGAGTGGCAGATTCCCGTTATGGCTAGACTAGAACTAAAACAGGTTTCTGCAGTTAGTTTCATAAAAAGCACAGCAAAGTCACAATGATCTAAAACCTAATTATCAAAACCACTCAACGTGTCTATAGTCAATCTTCCCCCATACTCTTCACCCCCTTAAACATTCAGGTAATTATACGCAAAAAGCATATCCTATATCTGAGCAACCCTCAGTATCCCAAGGCTCAGATTACCCTCAGGCATAAATGAGAAAGTGCTGAATGATTTAAATACATGTGGTGGACTCTTCTGATAGAATGACTAAAAATAAAATCTTTGTAAACTGCAAATACAGTACTACGGAGGCGTAACTAGAATTTGCAGGGTATGCTTTTTGCATGAGCTTTGCCCATGGAGAGGCACCCAAAGCCAAAGGCACTTTGCCCCTTCCCACCCTTGCAGTACACTTCAAATGAGGCCAGCCTCCCATAGGAATCCTCTTTGGCTGCAGTTCAAAGGAGAGGGGCTGCTATGCTGGGCAATTGCACTTCCCTGCAGATGGAAATGAACAGCAACCCAGGAGAGAGCCTCATCGTCCCTCCTAAAGGAGCCCAGATCCAGATAAGACTAGTTACCTTAAACACAACATCTCCAGCAGTTCTTTCCTTTTATCACCCGAAATGTCTTGAAAAGGGACAGCTGCCCTTCCAGCCCATTTGCATTTGCTCTTTACAAGACTCCAGTATCACACTGCCCAGCCTTCCACAGCTCTACTCATAAGTAGTCCCATTATAGTCAATAGCCATACTCCCAGGTAAAAGTGAACAGGATTGGAGCATTACACTGCCCTCCCTTCCACAGCTCTACTCACAAGTAGTCCCATTATAGCCAGCTGACCCAGTGTTATAATGCAAAAAGAAGTCAAGCCCCCCCATGTAGAACATCCAATAAAAATATAGGATATGACAAAAATAAAACCTGAAAAGTCATATACATTACTTTCATATGGTTAATTTAAACACTATATTACTTATTATTAAATTTGAAACTATTACATATAATTTATTTAAATGTACTTTAATAATTACAAGAAGGCTAAATACTGCACAGTCACAAGGCAAAGGAGGACAATGAAGATTTATTCCAGGACACAAGGCGAAAAAAGAAGACATGTCCTGGAAAAAGAGGACATATGGTCACCTTGATAAGGGGCAGCTAGGGTTGTGGAGCAGATGTCTTTATATCTTCAGGTCTCCCCTGCACCTCTTTCCAGGCTTGAAATGGTTAGATCCTGTGTGGGTGTGCGTAACTTCAGGCTATCTTGAAGGGAAGGCCCATTGACCAGCATGGGACTTACTTAGTTGTGGCCCTGGAAGGGCTGATATCTCCAAGGGGTGGAAAAGGAACTGCAAATAGTTTGTACAAACTCACTAAAGTTTCATGAAAAGTTGTAAGGCTTGAATTGTAGTTTGATATTATTTGATATTATAATAGTTTGATATTATTGATTTGTAACATTAGTTAAAAGGTGGGTTTCAGGTGTTTTGATGGGATTTCAGTCCTTGCTACAGGCACCATTTTGCCTACATGTTTGTTATGAACTACAAATGTTTTGCTGCAAATCATTTGGCTGGGCTGCTGGAACATGCATTTCAGAAGTGCAGCTTGATATATGGTGAAAATGCAATGCTCTACAGTGCATAAACAGGCAATGGCATTGCTGGAGCCCTGACACTGCTAAGTCAGTGGTGGGTACAGGTCATAGGAAAGGAGGGGGGAGAAGGTGGACGGGTGGGGAAGGGGTAAGTTGGAGGCAGGGAGGAGGCAGAAGTACAACCTTTAAAAATAAGGAAATAAATCAAGGAAAAGGTTGAAAGCCTAGTTAGTAACACAGAATTATGCTACACCTTTACATTCACCCAAAGCAGAAGGGTGCAATTGTAGCTTCTCCTGTGTGTTCTTCTCCCAGTCCTGTTGTGAGCCCTATCCCTGTGTGCGGTATTGTGAGGGACTGATGATCAGATAACTACAGTGGTACCGTGTAAGACAAATGCCCTGTAAGACGAACACTTTGAAAGACGAACTAAAATTTCTATGGGATTCTGCCTTGTAAGACGAAAGTGCTTGTAAGACGAAGGCCCATTGGCTAGGCTCAGGTGGCTGAGGCAGGTGCAGTCCCTTCACCCGTCCAGCAGAGGGACACAGAGGCAGCAGCGTTCTCTGAGCTTTCCCAGCCAGAAAGTCTGAGCTTCCTGCAGCCACTGCCATCAGGTAGGAGGGAAACCCCCTCCTGGATCCCACTCAATAGAAGCCCCTTCCCCCAAGGAAACCCCCTCCCTGCCTGGACCCCACTACAACTACCCCCTTCCCATACCACCAAGCCTGCCACTCCACTCCACCCCACTTTCCTGTGAGTAAACCTCACTGGATGCAGTGGGACTTGGTTTTGAGTAGATAGCACAGGATCTTGCCTCTTTTACATCAAGGCAGAAGCTTTTGCTGTTGAAAACTGCCTGTCTGGTTTGCATAGATCTCACTCACACACTCACATGTTCCCTGTTGAAGTTGCTCAAAAACATACTTTTAGATTCTTGGCCATAAAGGTTTTTCTTTTCAGTTTTACTGTACAGTACATTAGTGTGTTTTATTACAGTAATTGTGTTCTGTGTTCAGTAATTGTATTATAGTGTTTTGAATTTTGCAGTGTTTTGTCATCATTTTTACATACAGTTAATAATTTTATATGAATATTTTTAAATTGTGGAACCAATTGTCTGAGTTTTCATTATTTCCTATGGGAAAATCTGCTTTGTAAGAAGAATGTTTTATAAGACAAACATGCTTCTGGAACGAATTTTGTCTTACAAGGCACCACTGTATACTGTATAGTATTTAGCATTAAGTATTTAGTAAAGTTCAGTGATCTCTAGATTCCATCCTGGCACTCATAAGAAAGTTCAAGAGGGACTGACATGGAAGAAAAGGAAGCTTTCCCTATTATTGTCTCAGGTATTCAAATAAAATTCTTCACATCATTTTTCTTCACATCCTTTTTCTACATGATCAGTAAACAGGATTTCCCAGTCACTGGAAACTCTGGCAGCTTACTGTATTAAGATGTTTGGACTTTAAAGTCCTTCAAATCCAAGGCACCAGTTTGACAGGTACATCAAGTTTGACCTTGGTTTTAGCTCATGCCTCTTGATTGTTTTTATTACTAGCCACATGTCAAATTCTTCTTCTTTAAAGAAAAGAATTGTCTGTGCACCAATAATACATGAAGCAATAGTTCTCCCTTTGTCACTCCCACAGACACCAATGGGCATCTTGTCCTTGAAATTAACAAGACTAGAACTGAGTACACTTCTCCAAGGCAAAATCTAATCTTCATCCTGGAATTGCAGCATGGGATATTTGGCAGTCTATAACTACCAACATAAGCTATATATTTTTTTCCTGTTTTAAGTGTTTCCATAAATATTGTAAGTTTTGTCTTCAGAGGTAAAATGGGGGACATCTGAAATATCATAACATGTTTTTAGTGTTTCTGATATGTTATAAGAAGCCTTAGGTCCCTTCAGGGAGAAAGGTGGGGTATAAATAATTTGTAGGTCTGTGGGCACATTTCATCTTTATATAATGTACGTATTCATGCCTTTGACATCACAATAGACAGAGAACTGTAAGCTAAATGCTTTGCTAAACAAAATTCTGTAGGTTGCCCTATAAACATATGGACCAATGAGTTCAGTACCTGTTACGTGGCCATAACTATCAGTAATTTATCTATTATGTATCTAAAAAAATGTGATATAGCTTGGAAAAAATAAAAAGTGGTACCTTTGTGGTCTCCAATGGATCTTTGTGGACAAATGCCTGGACGAATTCTTCAGGGCCAATGTGACTCAGTCTTTCCTTTTGGAAGAGATAAAACAAGAAAGAAACTGTAACTGAGCAGCCTAACCATTACTGAATTATTATGCACTGATAATGCATGAAACATCACTATTCAGATTTGACAACAAAAATAGCATGCATTAGCCCAATTCACACATTTTCTTTCTCATGGACACAGTGAACCAGCTGAGTTCCACCTTGCAGAAAATGCAAATGTTTAGTCATACCCTCTTGGATGCCAATCATTGACTGCAGTGACCAACAATGTATGTGGGAAAAATTTCTTTCTGTATTTTTTTCAACCCAGATCTTTAATCCAAACATGAGGATAAATTATTCTCATATGCAGTGTGAGGGGATAATGAAGGTAAATACTGAATATCGGGAGACCCTGAACTGCCCCCAAACTTCTTCCTCTGCTGTTTCATCTGGCCCACTGAAATGTTTGGGCAAGTCTGATGCACACGTGGAACTGCTGGCCATTTTTGCCAGCAACTTGATCTGTGAATAGCAATGCAGCTTTTGTTCCAGTACAATGGGACCCACAACAGCAGATTGGTGCAAATTGCACCAATACCTTGATAGGATTGGGTGGTAAATAATATTATGAAACTGTATAGTAAGAATAATCAACTGATAAGATTATCTCAAAAATTAATTTGACAGGGAAGTGGAAAAAAGATGAAAGGTGGAAAAAATAAATTTACAAAGCTACTGGTTAGGTTATTAATCTCTGTACTATTAAGCTATTAAAGGTGAAATGGGGTGGTTAGACATTCCATAGATGAATAGGTCTATGGTAAAAGATGATGTGGTAATCAGCAATGAAGATCTCCTATGGCTTTCTTTTGCAAAGTAGCTGCCCATATGTTTGTTATGAAAACCAGAAAGTGGTGATTTAGTAGAAAGAGCTTAACCTTTTCCTCCTTTACAGTACTGCTGACTAAAATTGTACTCCTCTTACTAAAACCTACTATAGATTGTTGGGAGGGGTTCAGAAACAGGTACAGAATCTGAACTATGGGAAAATAGCTTCTATCCTCCTAATGGTTTATGTGAGTTTTATTCTAATATGAAGATTTCTTTTTCTAATGTTAAGAAGTGGAGATCTTATTCAACACTGACTGCAATGTTTATAAAAAAAAATTCACCATAATGTACTGAAAAAACTGCTGTTTTTGGACTATTAAAAATGTGCAAAAATCAAGTCTTGTTTTTTTACTTACCAGCTCCACATGTGTTAGTTGCTGGGCTAAGGTGTATGGATCACTGCAGACACTCAGCATTTCTCTTTGAATGGATGGAGGCTTACTTTTAAAAGCAACCACCTTGTCTGAGACAGCAGCATTGACCTTGACTATCCCTTCCTGCCCACGGTCAAGAGATGCAAGCTTCTGGTTGAGGGTTTGCAACAGTTGATTCATCTTTTTCCAATAGGCCTAAAGGAAGGAAAATGAAAAAACACACATGCACACAGGAAGAAAAGAAAAACATTACAAACCATAAGTTGGGGAGAAATAAAATAGTTTTGAATGAATTCTCCTATTTAAAGAATATCCAGAAAGTGGGATGGGATTTTATTTTCAGGCAATCTATTCTAGACTGTCCTGGCAACTTAATTATAGTCCCACAATATGCTCCACCTATGGCTGGTTACCACAAGTCTGGCATCCAGCAAAACATGTGAACACAGCTCAGCAACTGACCACAAGGCCAGTTCCAAAAGGACAACGGGAACAGACTGCACCACTCTCTGGCTTCACTCTTCTTTTTGTCTGTATTTTTGCTGTGAGATATTCCTCAATTTTGGCTCACTTTGGCTGCAGAAATTAACCAGCAAAGCATCTTGTAGAAGAATTCAAGTGCTGGATCAGGCAACTGTGAAAATTTTGCTTCTTGAAAAAGGGCTTTATTGACTAATACTAGTCATTTTTACAAGGGCTTCAATATTCCAAGTTGAAATATCTGCACTGGTATGAGTTTATACACTGTGGGCTGCATAACTATTTCTGTAGTACTTGTGAAATCTATTCATTATGGAATGGATAGACAATTAGCAGCAGTTATGAAGCATTGAGTCCAATGCCCTTTGGTAAGGGAATAGTAACCAGATATAAAAATATTACTGCTAACATCCCATCATCCCTACTTTGAATAAATCTTTGTAAGGGAGAATGATCCTAAACTGTTCTCTATTTCTCATCAGTGGTATACATATGCCTCTGATCGTGCACCACTAATCTTATCGTCATGTATCAGGTGGACTAAAAGTTGCCATCAATCTAATCTAGAAGGGTATTTATGACCTAAGAAGACAAAGATAAAAATTCCTTAATATTCATTTAGGCAAATTGTTAAGATTGTATTAAGTATCAAATTCTAACACTTGGAACATGCTCCTAGGACCCTTGTGGACACCTCCAAATGACATATCAAATCAATATGCTCCTGCATTTACTGAGGACAAGGGAATAAAACCTGAGTCGTAACTTTGTTTTCAACAGATTTAGCTGACCTTCTTGAAAAAGTGCCTCTTACTAAGTTAGCAGGGGTTACCTAGATCTACTTTCAGTTTTGTTTTTCTCCTTCTGTAAATGGATTATATAGTGCACATAACATACTACTTCCCAGTAGTTTGTGATGAAGTCAACATGAAGATGATGCAGAGCACAGAGTATTTTCCATATGAAATGGCAATTTAAATGAAATGAAATGAGAGAGTATTGCAGCAAGCTCATACAGTATCATTTTTACTGCTAAGCTGAATTGAGGATCTGAATTGTATTTTAAAGAAAGATAAAATATACGTACTTTAGCTTCTTTTTGGCCTATAAGGATCTAATTGAACTTAATCAGTGGAACATTCTTGGGAAACAATGTATTCATTTAATGTCCCACAATTGTTCAATTGCTAATAACATTTATAATCCTCTGTCTTACACACAATAAGGCTTTGGAAGGCATTTAATAAGAGGTTTGAGATTTTGGGGAGGAACTTGCTGATGAAACTTCTAAACCTCTGTCTCATACAGCTATGCTCCGTGAATCTAAAGACATATCACTGAGAACAACTGGGAAGAAGAAAAGCAGGGGTGACACAGTCGGCCAGGTCAGACACACAAACAGCTCTCAGATGGTGTCATCCAATCATGTGTCACTCACACCCTTAGATGTTATATAGTTGCTTTGAGTGACTGGAAAAGGAGGACTACAGAGTACACATCACTGCTGGAAGTTGGCAGGTGTCAGAGCTAATCAGCTTGAAATAATGCTCACAAGACAGTTTACCTGCTTGGAACATGGTGCAGATTTCTACGTGTATTTGTTCATAAGGCTAAGAAACATTTCCCCCAAATGTAGATTGTGATGGGCAATATCCTGAACAAGAAACAGCAAATTTAAACCCCCTTCAGATGCCAGAATAATGTTACACAAATAACAGAGCTAGCATTGGTAGGAGTACCCCAGCTGATAAGGAACCAAGGGGAATTGAAAAAATAGCAGAAAATTGCAACTCTCCTTACTGCTTTGACTTGGCCTTTCCCAAACAATGGAACCCAAGATACAAGCTATATTAGGCAGCTAATCAGAGCAACCCCTGTATACAAGCCTCTGCCAGGGAGACTACATGCCATCACTTTGGCATCAAAGTGCCAAAGCCATTACAAGTGTGGCTGGATGGTGCCATGGCTGTAGAGGTCAGGGCAAGTTGGTGACCACCAACATAAGTCCAATAAAGAACCAGAGGGCCCCTCCATGTCACATTGATGTTCATAGATAGGGTAAACTGCAACCCTGAACCACCAGCAAGACTGTGCTCAAGGAAAATATGGGCACAGTGGTCAGCCAAGGAACCCTACATGAAACCACAATAAGAACTCTGCTAGAATTTGGATGCCAGATGGATGCCCCACATGTGATATGGATGCCACATAGTTAGAAGGCACACAGAGTTTAATGGTCCACCACCATGGCCAACTGGGCAGCATCATGGTCATGCATCATGGGCTGGCTGCACTGGCAAGACCAAACTTGGGGTCTGCTGTATTTTATCCTCCCTCAGCTTTGCTGAGCAAGCTTATGATATGACAGACATGACGACTTCCTTGCAACATCAGTGCAGTGCCGAAATAGGACTGGCCTACAGAGTATTATTATGAACTATTTGAACCAAGCATTTAATTTTCAAACAGGAATGCATGTAAGACAATAGCAAGATATGAGATTTAGGAATTCAGGTTTAGTTAAATCTTCTCTTTCAAAATGTAAATTACAACTCTTTACAATAAAAAAATGCTTTTTAGTATGCATATTTTTTTAAGCACTGTATGAAGCCTTGAGAAACTGGGCAGGACAAAGAACCAAAGAGAACTGCTTGCTGTAAGAAGCCAGGCTGCATTGGTTTCAGTGTGAAAGAAAAGGGATGAAATTACCCTAGGACTTTCTCCACATTTGATTGTTATTCTGTCATCCCTTTCAAACATGCACAGGACCCACCATAGTCCAGTGGTGATTTCATGTTTCCGTTCTAAGGAAATTACTATTAATGACTGATTTTTATAAGAACAATTATTTGTAATTACTCCTCATATGGGTATTTGAAAGTCAGTAATGAAAGAACTATGTCTATGCAGAACTCTTGTGCTGAGCACATGTTGCTACTCCAGTTGAAAGCCATGAGAGAAGAGTTTGGGTGTAGCAACAAGTCCTTACAACCAAATTCTCATGCAGAAATCCCAGATGTCATAGAATCCTAGAGCTGGAAGGGATAGTAGGTCATCTAGTCCAACCCCCTCGCTTCACTTTAAAGTAAAAGGAGATGCTTTACTTTCATGCCTTGAAATAAGTGTTCATATTTTTATCCAATTTTAAACTTATAATTATTTTATAATTGTATCTATCTTTGAATTTTTTACTTATAATTTAACTGAATTTTAAACTTATAATTATTTTATAATTGTATCTATCTTTGTTCAGAATGCAAGGTACTTGGGGTAAACCTGTCTACCAGCTGGCAGAGGACTCTGAATGTCATCCAATAGAGGCAGGAGAATTTGAATTATAGTCACACCTTCCATTGCAATAGCAAATCCATATTAAATGCAGAGAGTTAACTGCATTTTCCCATAAAATTTTTACAGCAGAAAAATACAATATACCATATTTACTCAAATCTAACATTCACTTTTTTCAGCTGAAATTAGTCTTCAAAATTTGAGTATTTGATTTGATGCATTAGATTTGAGCAAATATGGTATTTGATTTAAGTATAGGTAATTATTTAGTTTAACTGTTTACTAACATCATCATTAGTTTACTATTAGTTTACAACTGTTTACTATAATGTAATAAAAAATTAACATAAACCCATTGTTGTATAAAGTACTACAATTAGGTAAAAATCATAACATGAACCCATTATTATATTATTATCATATGACTTACGGGCAGTAAAATTAAATTTTGCATCTGTTTTGCAGTTGCATATTACAATTGCCCATAAATATTGTTTACATCTCAAGCCTTTTAAAATAGGGTTGCACATTCGATTTGATAGCACATTCAATTCGTGTAAATACAGATATTTACAGACAAAATTCAGTTTAAGGAATGCATGTTGCAAGGTATGGGGGGAACTGGTTCAAAAAGAAAGCGAAAGAACGTCCCTCCCTAATTCCTGTGCTGAATCCTACTACTAGAGATGCTTGAAAATGGTTGGGGTTTTTTTTTAACTCAGAAGTTAAACTCATTGTGTTCAGAAAAAGCCCAATCTTATCCAAGTTTCCAATGCTGTTGCTGCAGGCCAACAGGATATGTGCTGCATCTTATGGTGGGAAGGCAATCAGAAGCCTCTTTAAGGTAAGCAAGTGTCTGTTGCCTACTTTAGGGATGCATTGTGTCTGTTTCAGTGCTGGAAATTTGGATAGGATTGGACCTTTAGGCTGCAATCCTATCTTACTCACCAGAAACAAGCACCTCTACTCATCCCAAATCACTGAAGTAAATCTGCATATATTGCTTCCTCTATCAGGATGGGATCAGAGTAGAGCTAAACATGCTTACAGGAGCGATGCCTCTCTTGTACCCTGGGAAAACACTGTTGGTAACAGAAAGAGGATTCAGTGAGAGCCAGTGTAGAGCAGTATATAAATGAAGCTGGATGTGAGCTGGGTTCAAGTCCCATCTCTGCTATGGACTCACTGTGTGGCTTTAGGCCAGCTGCTCTCTTTCAGCCTTTGCTCCCCATCTGTAAAATGGAAATAAAAATTACTTACCTGGTGGAGTTGTTGTGAGATCAAATCCAATAAAATAGTAATATGATTTCACTTTTTAAAAAATTGCTATATAAATGATTTGCGGGAATCCTCATTAACAGCAAAATCTATTTTCTATTCCACTGTGGCCTCATGAATTGCCAGCCCAGTCAGTTTACCAGTTCTAGTCATGAGTCATAGCTGTGACTCAGTACTCAGTACTCGAAAACCATTTTGCAGTCAATCTGTCCACAGAAGGTCTGGGCCTTTGGTTCTAAAATGGTATCCCTCTCCTTTCCCCCATGCTACATACCTACCAATTTGAAACGTAGGGGAAATTAAGAAGTTTGTTATATGGCATGGGAGGATTGTCCTCTGTGCAAAGGCAGAAAAAGTCAAAACTCCCATTGGGCCCTTCAACATGGCTGAAGTAATTCTTTGAGTGGCAGTCATGACCTTTATCTTAAACAGCCCAATCTGGCCATGGAGCCCCTGTGTTGTAGCTTGTCATTTAGACTGAATAACTTTTAAAGCCTCTCTCTTGAAAGCTGCTCAGGTAAGTTTTCAGTATTTGTTAACTGATGAATGTAGATGGAATCTAAAATAATTCCAGAGTCTCCTCATATCTCCATGGTTTTGTTAACAGGCCACCAAATGAACAAATGTTCTGAACTACCGATTTTATAATTATTTCATATAAAACACAAGGATGGTCATCCATCTTTGTGTGTATGTGTGAAAATATTCCCAGTTCTCCAATGCTCATGCTGCAAATGCTGTATTAATGATATAGCTGGATATCCAAGCAAAATATCCAAGAATAGAGGAAATGGGAAGGAAAACAAACAAAAGTCCAAAAAAAGAGGAAGGCCTGGTGTATACATGCAGCAGAATAACATGCACATGATGTCACTGGATGAACTGTGCTACTTCACACTGCCAGACAAGGAATTACGCATTTGAATAAGTTGACCAATAGCACACCAAAGAAAAAATTGGCCTGAAGTCTTTCATGCCATGTTTTTGGCATGAAAGATTGTTTTTGCTTGCTGAATGTTTTAATAAATGAACAATTCAGAAATGCCATTTCCCACCTACAACCTGAAATGGTACAGTCCACTCTGCCACATCAGGACTTCACCATTGGATTCTGCTGTGTGTGTGACCAGGTCAACAGGGGAAAAAAGAAACTAGAAAGCTACAGTGAACCTTCTTTAGACTTTACTGTGTTTTTGTATTTTCAGTAAGGATGCTTTTACTGTAAAATCAGATGACATATTTATACCAAGATTTTCAGTTAGATTTGAGAGGTATGTGTCATCAACCATGACTGAGATATAAGTTCAAAATGTATTTTCTAGTATTCATGATTATGTGTTTAAAAAATGTTAGTGCAAGTGTTGATATATTTAAATTCTCTAAAATAACTTGAATCACCTGGGTGACCATTTACAGCCCAATCCAGAGCAACTAATCTGTCCCCATAAGAGCCCTTAGGTTGCCCTATCTAACACTAGGTTGGAGCAACTGCAAGATGCTCCAGCCCAGTTACTCTGAAGGAGGCTTAGGGCAGAGCAAGGCAAGATAGGGTGCCCTAAGAGAGGTGGACCTGCTCTGCCCTAACTGGGGCAGCCTAAGCAGCTCAGGAGAGGCAAGTTGAGGGCATGTTTAGCATTGCCTAGGGCAGAGCAGTTACTCTGTATCCAAAGCCTGTTTCCAAGGCAGAAATGCCCTCTTCCAGCCCTCAGAGTTATACCACCTCAGGAGCAGGTATAGTAATGAGTAGACCCATAGGGGTCCATGATAAGGCCCGAGTAAGAATGGCAGTGCTGACCAAAAATCTGAGTTCTTGGCCAGCCTAGCTGCAACCCCTTCCTCTCAACCTCAGGATATGGAACAAACTACGGCTGCCCACAAACCTCAGGATACAGCAGGCCACTCCAAGAAGCCCCTTGTATTCACTGTAGAATGTACTGGCATCTCATCAGGGACTCCTTATAAGGCAGGCACTCAGTGGCGTCACTAGACTGGTGCGGCTGGTGTGGGCTGCATTGGGGATGCGCTCCGTATGGGGTGATGTGCCGGAGGAGTTTGACTGTCCTTTGGCAGGCCCCGGGCACCCCCATTCAGGCCTGCTCCAAGGCGGAGCAGCAGCCAGAAGCTGCCACTTGTCTGAGGAGCTGGCCTGAACGGCCATCTGAGGTGCACTGTGCAGAAACACACTGAGCATGCCGAACAGCTTCAGAGGAGACTTCCTTAGAGCAGAGAAAGTCCGCGCCTCTGCACAGCCATTCGGCCTCACTCAGGAGGCGGAGTGGCAGCCGAATGGCTTCAGAAAGAGTACTGCACAGGCACCAACTCTGACGCCTGCACAGTCTCCCCCGAAGCCAAAAGGCTTCAGAAAAGTACTGCGCAGGTGTCAGAGATGGTGCCTGCGCAGTACTCTTTCTGAAGCCTGTTGGCTTCAGAAACAACTGCTCAGGCGCCAACTTTGGTGACTGTGCAGTCCAGGTGGGGGGGTGGGCGCGCATCCAGGGATGACGCACAGACTTCCGCACCAGGTGATGTGCAGAGTCACGTCACCACTGTAGGCACCACAGCTGTTCCTTGTTCAGTGTGATCTGAGGGGTGTCTCCTCAGGAGCAAGTCTTCCCCTTGTGTCAATTACTTAGCATGCTCTGGAGCAGTTAGGGCAGCCCAGGCTTCCTGACTCTCTGGATTCAGCATAACTTTCTGCTCTGGATACAGAATAGTTAGGAGAGTGCAGTTAGGTCAGAGCAGGCTGAATTTGCTCTGGACTGCAGCCTTAGTTGGCATGTTAAAGAAAGCAACTGATGCTAAGTAGCAGATATGAGAAAATACTGTTTCTTGGAAGGAAAAACAGAAAGTTAATAATGACAAAGAGTTAGCTATACAGTGGTTCCTGATACAAGTTCTGTTTGCAGCAACCCTCACCTCATCGCATGGAGCTATCCGGTGGATAATGTCTTTCAAGCAGCCAATCATCCTCTCTTCCTGAAAATCATATGGAAAGGTCTCTGTCCATTCTGTCAGTAATTGTAGAATTTTGGGCCCAAATTTTCTGATGCGTGCCTGATTGCAAGGGGAAAAATGGGTTAAAAGGTTCAGAACAATTAGAAGTTCAGAAATAGTAAAATGGATTTAATCAATAGCTAAATTTTCCTAGCACCAACAAAGCTTATGTATGTACATTGAATTTAATCCACTTTAATGCATGCCATAGGTCATCTAAGGTATTACGAATCTCTACTATCTTTGGTTATACATTCCAGTGTTCAAGGGTGTTATCCTAATCTAGGTTGGCACAACTCATCTGTCTACCCATTCCCATGGTGATGTTGAGAGGTACACAAATATTTGTGCACTGGCCTACCCCTCACCTGGCCTAACCCTAAGCCCTGGCATAAGTCGTGTGCTGACGTGGGGTGTTACAATAGTAGGATGTGTAGGATGTGGTGATGGCATCTTGCCTCAATGCCTTTAAGGAGGGATTGAACAAACTCCTAGAGAAAAGGACCATCATGGGTATAAAAGACTTGAGGGGTGTGTGTAGCGGTAGACAACCTCAAAATGCCAGATACAGGGGTGGCACCTGGATGCAGGTGCCATATGTGCTCCCTGAAGCATCTGGTGGGCAGCTGTGTATTATAAGAAGTTGGACTAGATGGGCCTTTGGCCTGATCCAATGGATGCTCTTCTTATGTTCTTAAAAATGCCACAAGACACTTCCGCAACACGCGTTGGGGAGGGTTAGGCCAGTGCACAGACATGTGCTTGCCTCTCTACATCACCACAGGAATGGGAAGACAGATGAGTTGTTTTAGCCTGGGTTAGGATTGAACTCTGATCTAAGTAAAAACTTTTCAAAAGGTGTTTATTTTTGAGCCTAACAAATCACAGCCACAGTACACCATTTTGACTTTTTTTTAAGGATACACTTGGGTAATATCACCTCACTTACACTGTGTATTATATTAAAATATATTAAAAATATATTAAAATATGTGTATTATATTAAAATATGCCAGTTTCATAGTGCATATATTCATTAAACCAATAGAAACATTGGATGAGATGTTTTTTTGCTGCAGCCTCTGGACTAAGGGCACTCTCTAATTAAGCAAAATTATATCATGTGCATTGAAGCTTCCTGCGTTTTCAACTAAACTAGTCAAAATGCCTATTTTAGCATCTGGTCAACAACAGGGCAATGAAACTGTCAAACTATCAGAGGATACAATAAAACAATAATTAAAGGCCTATGAAATGTCATGAGGGGCACTAGGGGTCCGGCAGGAGGTTTTCCATTTCCTCTCTATTATGACTTTACTTTGCTGGGCCATAACAATTCAGGACCTTTACTCTCCAAGTTTGTAGGGATGTCAATGACATTTTGAATAAGAGACAGAAAAGTACTAGAAGAACATCTCTTGTTCCTCTCATATACGAGTACATGCTAAGTTCTAGCTGATTAAGACCTGGCATGACTGCCTCCCTTCAGACTCTTTGTAACACTTTGCATAATGCAGCTCAGTTTGAGTTAAATGGAGGGAAAATAAAAACTGGGAACTACCTGCTATTATATGCTAGTAAAATGTCTTAGGGCACAATCATTGGGCTGGCCCAACTGCACGATGGGCCACCCTAGTTACTCTGGAAAAGGCTTGGGGCAGCCTAAGGCAACCTAGGCTGCTCTGAGACAGGTGGACCTGGGTAGCCCAAGCTAGAGCAGCCTAGGCAGTTCAGGAGATGCATGTTGAGGGCATGTTTAGCATTGCCTGGGACAGAGCAATTACTCTGTATCCAGAGCCTGTTTCCAGGGCAGAAATGCCCTCTTCCAGCTCCTCAGAGTTATAGTACCTATGGAGGAGGTATAGTAATGAGTAGACCCATAGGGGTCCATGATAAGGCAGAGTAAGAATGGCAGTGTTGATCAAAAATCTGACTTCTTGGCCAGCCTAGCTGCAACCCCTACCTCTCAACTTTAGGATATGGAACAACTATGGCAGCCCACTAACCTGGGGATACAAGAGGCCACTCCAAGAAGCCCCTTGTAGTCACTGTAGACTGCTGGCATCTCATCAGGGACTCCTTATAAGGCAGGCACCACAGTTGTTCCTTGTTCAGTGTGATCTGAGGGGGGTATTCTCAGGAGCAAGCCCTGCCCAGGCGTCACTGACTTGGTGCCTACTGAGCATGCTCTGGAGCAGCTAGGGCAGCCCAGGCTTCCTGACTCTCTGGATGCAACATAACTGTCTGCTCTGGATTCAGAAGAGTTGGGGCAGCCCAGCTGGGGCAATCCTCACTACCCTCTGGATTGTGCCCTAAGTTTAAAAGATGTGTAAAATGAAATTCTCTGTTCCCATGGAGGGAAAAAATGTCTGAGTCAAATATTACCTTATCACCTTCAAAGTATTTAAGGTAAAAATTGCAATAATTAACAATAGCAGTAATATGTGATAACATCATTGTACAATCCTAAGCAACTTTCTACTAGTGAGGTAAGAGCAGTTCAACTCTGAGGTAAGGGAATAAACATAAACATTCCCTTACCTTGTGGGGGCCTCTGTGACTGCTCCAACTGCAGGATGAAGCATATGTCCCACTGGCATAACTATGCCAGTGCTGGAAAGTTGGCTAGGATTGCACGCTAGGACTGCAATCCTAATCTCCAGTTAGGCTGGTATGAACATAAGTTCTTTGCTGACCTGGAAGTGTAACAAAAGTGCTATAAGGAGCTTCTGCCCCATTCCTGGTGGGGGTTAGGCCAGTGCACAGCCATACAATGACCTCCCAATAACACTATGGAAAGATATACCATGTAAGTTAGGCCAGCCTAAATTGATTAGGATTATGCCCTCAGTATATTAACTATGTTAAGACATATATTGATCGAATATCTAAAGACCTAATACCAAATATCATTATAATCATATTTAAGAGGCGGGGAGTGCACTACAATAAGACCACAGTATATTTTGGCCCCATTATGTGTCCTCATTTAGGCACCTAACTGGATCAATCTACACATTCTACAAAACATGCAATTTGATCCTTAGTTTAAAAATACAAGACCTATGTTATTTTTGCTCTCCCAACATCCTAGCAAAAGCTCTGGCTGCAGTGTATAGACTCATACATATTTTCATCCAGTTTAGCAAATCTGTTTATAGCTACATTTTCAAAGAAAGCTACTCTGCTGCTGGTGTAGAAGAACTGAAGGTGTGAAGAGAAGTAATTTGGGGAGTCCATGCTGTCTCCTATATAATGCAACCAAGTGGAATAGGTACAGCTGAAGACTGTTAACTGATTGCACAAATACACTTTCCTACATATGCCAGAGTTATTGTAGTGCTTTCAAGCACAGGTATAGAAATGTCGAGTCAGTATGGACATGGACAACTGGATTCTGCTAAAGGGAGTTGACAGTGATAGGTAAACCTGAGAAGATCAATGACAAACAAGATCTAAAGCAAAAGGAAAGATGCAGGAAGCAAGGCTGGTAAAAACAATGCTGCAGTGACACCTGCTCTTGACAGTGTGCAGTTTAAATCCTAGCTGTAGGCTTCAGCAAAGATTTCATGAAATGGAAAGGAAATCTGCTGCAAAGATTGAGTCAAGCTGGAAGAGGAAGGTAGAAGGAGATCTGAAGTGACTGCTAAACCTGTTGCCTAGAGCTTTGCTTCAGGGCACTGATGCTATATTAAATGCAAGACAGCCAGGTACTCGGTGTCGACAGAACCCCCCAAGGGAATGGATACACACAGGCAGCAAGGAATTGAAGAAATATATGCAAAGTGAAATGTCCCCAATTTAGCACCATCAGCTCTTTGCACCTGCCTCCCCATCCCCTTCCTGCCACCAACAGTACTGACCTTATCTAGCACAGGGTCGTCCAGCTGTTGCTGCTCAATGCACTTGTGACATACTCGGGACAGAAGCTCATGAGGTTCAATGAAGAGTCTTGAGCTCAGCAGGAATGTAAATATATAGGCCTTCTGGGAGGAGGAAAACAGGCAAATCAGGTTGGAAAGGGTCAGAAAATAGGGCAAATAGTTTCTCAAAGGAAGCTCACAAGACAGAGAGTTTTATGATTGTTTAAACTGGAACAGGCTGGGACTATACACCTGATCTACGTATCCTGCTATGCATGGGACACATGTCACTTGCTCATCAGCCAAGGAGAACTTCTAACAGGTGCTTCAACATACAGCAATTATTAGGCCCATAAAGTTGAGCCAAAGTCCCTACAGCCAATGGAACTGCACCCGTTTAAAATGGGCAAGTCACTGTAACGTGAGCAGCTGCTTGCGCTTCCAGCCTGCTTATATAATCCTGGCCCTGCGGTGTCACTTGAAGAAAATATACAACAATATTAGGAACAAACATCTGCTCCTAAAACCAACATAAGAGCAAGCAAATTAAAGAATTTTGTCACATTTGTAGAGTTGCCAATTTTTTTCTTGCTTCACTTAGAGGGGAAAAATTAAACCATGAATATATTTAGCAATGAATATATTAAAGATATATAGTACTTTGTGTTGGTGTCAGAATTTGTCAGCCCATTTTCACAACTCTGTATATTTACAGTAGGCTTTTAAAGTAAAAGGCACACTACTCTTCTTAGAGGTTATCACAACAATCCTGACTACTCACTATCCTGAATCCGTTCCTATGAAATCAGTGCAATTTATTTTCCATCAAAGGTACTGAAATGCAGTTATAATAACACTCTTGAAACCTACTGGTTATGACAACAAAAGTCAAGTTAAAAGTGAGTGGAATTGAGTCCTAGGTTGTGTGTGCTTAAAAATAACTGAACTAAGTGAAACTTAAAAGTCCCTAACTGTGAATTCAAATACGGCCAGCGTTAGGAAGCAACAGCCAGGGTCAAAATAAGAACATTTTCATTGACTTTCCCCCAAATCCAGAGTAACTACGGGAGCACATAAGAGACATTACATGCAGCCATAGTGAAAATCTATGGGAAATTAATATTGGAATCCAGAGTAAATTGTTCTTACACCGGAGCAAGGACTCCCCATAGTTACTCAGGAATTTGCCCTTCTCAGGCTATACTTGGTATGTTGGATTTGTACCCTTCCCTTCCTCCCTTTGACTTTACCTAATAATTGCCATAAAGAAACTGTGAATTTAGGCTTTATCCTAATTATTGCCACAAATTGTATACAAGAAAAACTTTTTGCCAAACATTTTACCCTATTTTAAAAAAAAACAAACATCTTTATTGTGCTAAAATTCTCCTTTCTATGTGGAAAATCATACTGATGACTGTGCTGCCCCAGAGCTAGAAGAAGTATCTAGAGTAAGTTGATCATCAGTATGGGTTCATTATAAAAAGAACTATATATTTTACATTTTAAATAACTCTTGCCTCCTGTCAGAAAGTGGGATTCAGTCTTTGCTAGGCTGTGGGACTCATTTATTGCATGTTTCATCTGGCCATCATTTTTCTTTAGTTTCTTTAGAGACATCTTGAAGATAAATGGCACTATTTTTAAAGTGATCCAGCCAAGGCTAAATCACCAGTTCATCACCATGAATGAGAACTTTTGCTCTGTGATCTTCAAAAACAAGAGTCACACCAGGGCATTCTCTAACAGAAACTTAGATGGAGAAAAATGGTCCTTAGAAAAGTGGTTGAACCTCACACGCTCCTTCAGTCGTATGTTTATTTAAAATAAGTTTGATTTTTTTAAAAAGGTAGTTTGCAATAAGAAATTATCCAATTTATCAAAATGAAGCAGTGGCTTCCATTTTTGAAATACTTACATCAGGGTAGTAATCAGCTGTAGGTATAAGGTGTTGGATTAAAGCATCAAGGGATGCTGAGGTAAGGTTTCCATCTTGAATGATCAGCTCTCCTTCATCATCTTCTTTGGGTGAATGTAGATGATGAGGGCTGAAGCCGCAGGGGGTAAACATGATGGTAGAACTCAATGTTTGGGGCATGCCTTCCTGTAACAGAGGGAGACCAAGCCGGAGCAAGACATTAATATAAGTAAAATCAGAGCTACCGCCATAAGCTGAAATATTACCTGACAGTGAATCTAACAGCATAAGTGACATGCCTATTAAGAACAGATTTCCAGCTTACATCTGTTTGTATTTTATCAGATCACTGGACAACATTCTGAAGTTTTGGCAGTTTCAGTGTTACCGCTCAATTTGCTCTCATTGTTGAGCCTACAGTTTACTGCACATGGGAAGATGGCATATTCTGATTGATATTGATTTTCTGATGTCCAGAGTGTTGTGTTCAGGGTCTCCTGCTCAACTACGAGAGCCCATCACTAGTCCTGAACCTATTTCCAGTGAGGTGCTGATAACAGAAGCAGGCTGTTAACTATAGCAACAGGAACAGGAATATTCTAGTCTCTGGATAAAGTCTTCTTAGGATTCAGCCCACTGAAGTTTGGTGATCAATATGAATTCTGCACCATCTTCATTATGATTAAAAAAGGAACAAAAATGCAGAGAGAGAGAGAGAGAGAGAGAGAGAGAGAGAGAGAGAGAGAGAGAGAGAGAGAGGGGGAGAGAGAGAGAGAGAGAGAGAGCGCAACAGGAATTAAAAAGCTAGAATGACAAAACCATGGTCTGAAATGAATGGCAGGGTGAAAAAAGTATTTCATATTTTCTGTTAACACTCCTCTTTCACCTTTTCTCTCACACACAGATTGAAATGATCCACAGTTCCAATGAACGTTGTGTGGAGACATATACTTCAAAGCAGTGGGGAAACACTATTACACAATGGAAAAGCTCTTCTAAAGCACAATACTGGCATTTAGTTAATGGCAACTGTGCCAACATTCCCTTAGATTTAGACCACTGATTAACATTGCAAGGTCATAGCACAGTTCTGACCATGAAAGAAAGAAAGGAGATTATTTCACTTAGTCCTGTATGCGGATGTCAGTGCTCTGAACCCAAACTATGTGGGAGTACAGGCTTCATCAGCAAAATTCTCATTACCTCATCATTCTGTGAGAAAGCCACTGTTACTGAGTTACACACATTGATCTATGGCCCATTCTTATATTTCTTTCTGAGAAATCTATTATGATATTGTTATTGTTGATTCCCTTACGGATCAACAGATATTTATAACAAACATCCTCCGCTAATTCAATGTAGATTCCAGACAGAGACTGCACATTCTTAATTTTAAAAGACTAACATGCTTGTTAATGATCAATAAATTTGTGTGACTCTGGCTGGCTGCAATCTCAGCCTCCAGTTAGGCTGACCTAAGCCCCAGCATAAGTCCTATGCTGACCTGGGGGATGTCATAAAAAGTGCCATAAGAAACTTGAGGAGCACTCCTGGGGGAAGGTTAGGCCAGTGCACAGACATGCACTTGCTTCCCTTCATCACACTACCACAGGAATGGGGAGACTGATGAGTTAGGCTGGCCTAGGTTAGGACTGCACCCTATATCTTGAATTGAAGCCAGCCAGTAATACCATGCTTTTTAAGGAAATTATTGCCATAGGAACAAAGCAAATCTTTGTTAGTGCTGCAAGTAACCAGTGATATTTGGCCATCTTTCCCGTTTTAATATAGTGTCTGATTCTGAATGTATTTTAAACAGTGTATAAACAGCAGGAGTTTTTAGAGGTCACAGGGCACTTTATGGACAAATATATTGCACCCCTTTAAAGAGTACATATATAGATAGAAGAACGAATGCAACAGATTTGGAGCTATCAGAGTGTCACTGCCCTGTCCCTTCTGCTTCCCTCTAAGGAGGGAGTTTGACATCAAAAGATATGTAGGACATGTTT
Organism: Cryptoblepharus egeriae; assembly: GCA_030015325.1. NCBI lineage: Eukaryota > Metazoa > Chordata > Lepidosauria > Squamata > Scincidae > Cryptoblepharus > Cryptoblepharus egeriae. The sequence goes on along the minus strand of JAREYC010000002.1, from coordinate 66,156,972 downwards.
GTGTCCTTTTTGCTTAAAAGCACAATGAGGCTTGATAAGTCTATTGATCTGCCTTCCGCCACAGATCATATATCACACTTCCACTGATCTGCCTCTCTGCTTGTTCCTCATTTGTGCGTTTCCTTTCCTGAAAAGCCCATATTTCCACATCCCGATTTCCTTCTGACATGCTTTTTTAATAGACTAGACTCCTGCCTTTCCAGAAAAGCTCAAGAAGGCTAACAAAGTTTCTCATACATATAACACAAGATCAATATCAAAACCAGCAAGTTGATAAATTCAAAATTACAAAGGCAATAAAACACCACAATGATTTCTCCAATACATTCAATAAAACTAATGCGCAGATAATCACATCCCATACAAATACCCACAGCAGCATTTTAAAAAGTATTCACAATTAAAGTAGCAAAATAAAACTTATTAAGTTGAGGAGGCCAAGATACAAGCAGATCAATGAACACAACCAAGCAGCAAGAAAGAAACATCAAATGAAAGTAAAAGGAATTCACTCATCTCAACTCCCTGCCCGCTCTAAAAAAAAGTCTTCATCCATGGAATATCTGCAAGGAGGGACTAGTTCTTAAGCGACAAATGAGGGAGTTCCACAACTGTGGTGCAACTACAGAGAAGGCCTTGCTTCTCATCGTTATCCCCCAATTTCTGTTAAGGACAGTCCATCTTCAAGGCTAGCTCCATTTAGAGACAGTTTTTATTATAGTCTACTAAAAACAAGCTCAAAGTGGAGCTGGCCTTGAAGATGTCTGAGCCATCACCAAGTGAGACATAATTTGCAGCCCTGGCTCAGGTACAACCACATCTGCCACACCCGCCAAAGCTGAGCAAAATCTTCTCTGGCCATAGATGCCACCTGGGGAACCCAGAGCAGCTGGGCATCCCAGAAACCTTTCAAGCTGTATATCTGCTTCTACAAAAATGAATGAAACTACATTAGGAACCGGCTGATAGCTTCACACCTAAATTGTGGGTTTCTGACCAGAAGGACCTGTTTTGTCTGGATTTAATTTCAGCTTGTTAACTCACATCCACTTCTAAACTGACAGCAGGCAGTGCTCCAGGGCCTCAACAGTGCCCTCAGTATTTGGTGGAAGTGAGCGAGATGGAGCTATGTGTCATCAACTTACTGATGACAGCTCCAAATCTTCAGGTGGCCTCTCCCAATAGGTTCTGTAGGTATTAAGCAGCATGGGGGACAAGGCAAAACACACACCTCACATGCCAACACCCTGGCTGCTGACAGTCTTTCCCCAGTACCACATTTTGAGACCTGTCAGCCAAGGAGTCAGATTACTGCCAAGTAGTACCTCCAAACCTCAATTCTCCAAACCAATCCAGAAAGATAGCACAACTGATGGTGCTGAAAGCCATGGAGATTCCAAAAGGACCAATGGGAAAACATCCCCCACCCCTGTTCAGATCCTGGAGCAGGTAATCCACTGAGCAACCAAGTCCCAAAGTCTTGCTATCCGATAGTTTTCACATTTTTCCACTGCTTTTCCCAATCCCTGGCTCTTCTTTCCAAATAGCTCTCTATTGGGGTGTATTTCCTTCCCAGACCTCAGACCTAGTCTCAGCATTTCTCTCCTACTGCCACCATCACTCTTGATTTTTATTGTTCTCCTCCTCCACGGCCCTCACCTTTTGTGCCTCTCTCCATTTCTTTCAACTCCAACATTTGAGGCCTCTCAAGACAAATGTTCCCCTCCTTTTTTCTTAGAAGAGCCTATTAAACAGTTATATAACGGCCACCATCCACAGTATTTCTTCTGTCGCACTTAAGGGCCAGTGTGACTTTTGTTTTTTTTCTTATAATACCACCCCACTTGGGCGACATCACAATTTGTGTGATTTCCAAGGGCAACAAAACCTTGCCATGCAGCCTAGTTGCCTTAGAATAGCATGCTGGTTAAGAAAATGGCTTGTGAGTAAATCACGCCTTATCCCTGAACTGAGTTGGTGGCTGTAAGAGAGCAATTTCTACTAAAGCTCAGCAAAGCCTCATCTGTTACTTGGGGATAAGAATACTTGTTCAACATCCAGGCTATCCATGAGATATATACTACTGTATATATGATATTTAAGAAACACAGCTCTAAATCCTACCAGGCACACAGAGAAAGGGTGCAGTCCTAACCAATTTAGGCTGGCCTAACTCATTTAGCATATCTTCCCATGGTGGTGTGGGGATGTCAGCATATGCCTATGCACTGGCCTATCCCTCCCAAGGAGTGGGGCCAAAGTGCCTTATGGCACTTTTGTGACTCCCCCAGGTCAGCAGAGGATTTATGCCAGGGCTAATGCCAGCCCAAGTTGCAGATCAGGTTGAAGAGGGGGAGGAGCTGGATCGGTGAAAGAGCCCTTCGCGATATCCTATTCTCCCTTCTCAGCCTGAACAGCCTACATGGGGCTATTCAGACTTGCATCAGTGAATTAGCTGGCACAGATCTGAGTAGCCCCATTGGGAAGACTAGACCTCCTGCATGTTCCTTACCTTTGGTCTACACAGCAGCAGAAAGGTGGTGAAATTTGCCTGCATTACTTGCAGTGTTTTCCCCCACCTTTTGTGGAGGGGAAGGGCACATATTTGAATTTGCATATCAAATACAGGCCCAATGACCACTGCCAAAGGCAGAGGACAACAAGCTAAACTGAGACGAATAAAACTAATTATTTTGCCATGTCTTAAGTTTGTTTGGACAGTGGAATTGTCTCACTGCTTATAACATTAATAGGTAAAATTAATAGGTAAAATGTCATCCATTCAAAAAATAAACACTGCACCTAGTACAGAGTGATGGAGCTGCTACAATTTTAGCACAACAACAGGTGTGACATGGAGTGAAAATTCATTTCAGTAATGACATTTTCCCTACAATCCAGAGTAACTATGGGAGCACATAAGAGATATTTATGTTGACATAGTTAAGGCACCACCTAGTGAAAACCTATAGGAAATTCATATTGCAATCCAGAGTAAATTGTTCTTACATTGGAGCAAGGACTCCCCGTAGTTACTCTGGATTGTGCCCTTTCGGATTCTTATGGCTGTAGCTCAGATAAAAAAAGATGGGGAAGAAATAACACACTCATTCTGGAACAGCTGCACTGTCCTTTTTGATGGTGTGTTACTTCTTCCCCATCATTCCTTTTATCAGTTCCTTTAGTGGATTGTGACTCGCTGTTCCCTGCTGATAATTTTTTTGGCTTTCATTCCATTTCCCAATAAAATATGTTCTATTACTCTAAAACCTCAGTGAATTATGGCTAAGAGCAAAACAGCTGCTGCTGTTTACTTATTTGTCTACTGTGTTATCAGTTTCTCAGACATCAATTTGTAGAATGTTGTGGAACACCAGGAGTACAAAGCCTCTTCTATTTTTAACAACTTGCCTGTTTAAGGCATCTGATAGTGTCAGTCATTAGTTGCTGTCAAATTATCAGCAAGTGCAGGCATGGATGAGAACCCAGCTGTGATGGCATGAAGACGTTATCTGCATAGTGAATTTCAGAACATCAGGTAATTCATATCCTCTACAAGAACATCTAGTTGGGGGTCATACTTGGCTATGTAAGTGGAAAGCAAGTGATACTGGGAAGCTTCCTCTCTTCTTCAGTGAGACAGTCATAAATGTATATTACATTGTATATTTACAGCCACATCTATGCCTGCTGCTGAATTCCAGCACTTTCACAAAGAAAAGAATCCTGCTTAGATGATAAAAATAAAGAGCAAACACTGGCATTGACTTCAATGGAAATAATTAAGACGCTGGCAAGCAAAGGTCCAATTTGGTAATTTACCTGCTGGTCAAAGTCATCATGTGATCAAGAAACAAGCATGCTCCCATTTTTCCGCAGTGCAGATAACAAGAACGATATGAGTACAGAACTAGGAGTTCAAAATTAGGCCATTTGCCCTTGAATGTTGAGAAAGAATGACATGGATTAGTTTTCAACACTCAGAATGGGGGGACACTATGCCACATAATATAAATATTAAATACAAACTAATTAAAACAATATATTACAATAAAAACCAATCATTGGCCCTGAAAGTCTTGGTTTTGGGGGGCATCAGTGGAGCTGCCTTTCTGGCACAAAGAAAGGTCCATCTAGTGGGAGAGACAATCTATTCCCTACAAGAGGGTAAAGTGCTTCCAGGGTCCACTGAGAGATCACTCTGCCAATAGTCCTGGTTTAACTACTGTACATCAATCAGCCATACCCTACAATCCAGAGTAACTACAGGAGCACATAAGAGACATTATGTGCACCTATAGTTACCGCACCACCTTGTGAAAACCTATCAGAAATTCATATTGCAAGCCAGAGTAAATTGTTCTTACACTGGAACAAGGACTCCCCATAGTTACTCTGAATTGCGCCCATAGTCTCCCTCCTCCTTTCTCTCCTCCTCCAGCAAAGCATGGACCTTGTGATATGGCTTCCACTACCAGTGCAAGACATTTGGTCTTTATGGAATACCACTACTATCTACAACAGAGGTCAGCCTTAGTACAGAAATCTCAAAAACATAAGCTCAGAAGCTGTGTTTAATCAATATGAATGAGACTTGCGTATTTACAATAAAGTGACACAAAAATAAGAATTTAAAAATTAGGAATTTACTGCAGCTGCACAGCTACAGCAGTTATAGGCTGATTTCTAAGAAATGCATTGTATGCTGTTCAGATTTTTCATTTATTTTATACTATTAATTTTTGCAAGTTATGTTTCTAAAGACAACGTTTATTTAATTCTGATTTTTCTCTTGCTATTTTTCTTATTTAAAAAATGTTCAGTAGTTCTCTGCAGCAAAATAACTGAAGTATTGTATTAGCATCCATCAGTCTTGCAAGACGATGGTATCGTGCTCGACGCTGCATGCAAAGCGTGAAGGCCTAGGTAGATTAATATGGAGGATAGGCTGTTACCCAAGCAGCAAATCCCCCTCTCCATGCCACTGAAATCATCCAATGGAATGGCAGAGCAGATACCATTGGTTCCAGCTGCGTTGCAGAGCTGGGCTAAGGACAGGAGCTCACCCCTTCTCGTGGGGACCCGGGTCTCGACTCCTGGCCTGCTGGTTAACAGGCACAGTGTCTTAACCACTTGTGCCACCCACAGCTCTAGGTAACAAAATAACTAATCCATGCTATTTTACTCACTCCACTTGTCAGAGCTGTTATTAATGGTCTTCTAGCAGGTACAGCGGTGTTTAGAAAAATTATATATTTGATGCTAAAGCTGGCAGCAGATGTTACTTTCTTTTTACCCTTTCAACGGGCCATAAAGCATTCAATTTACAGCCTGTGAAGTTGTCAAATTACAGGAACAGTATCCTGTCAATCATAATAAAAACCTAGGAATGCTTAAAGGAGCAGCATAATCAAAATACAGAATATATGAATGCATACAAATCACGTGAAGACAAAATGTAAGAAACTGAGTGACAAAGGGACAGAGCACCATTTTTAGCACCACATATGCAGAATGGTAATAATTGCCTGCACATGCAGGGACTTCTTCCTGCTTTTATCTCATGCTGACTAGCCAGTATTCATTTTTTAATCTGTGTAGGCAGAGAAGATTAGTGAGACTGAATTAGCCAGCAATGTAAAAATGTTTCATTTAAATAAAGGGTAATCACTATAATGAATCTCCTGTCCTCTGAAAATATAAGTTGTAATCCAGGCATGGCAACTTAGGAGAAAAAAAGCAGGAAGCAATGGGCGGTGAGCACTGGTTATCTCTACCAAGCCCTGGGCATCCTTACTGGGCACCACCACATTGTGGGCAGGGGGCACCACTGGGCATGACTATCGGGCACCAACGGGCACCACCAGGCACAAGTGACTAGAGGGCCCCACTGGGCACCAGCGGGTAGCACGCACAACCAGATACTCCTACTATGCACCAGGGACCACCAGGCACCACTGGGCAGTGGACACAGGGCACCACTGTGCACCAGGCATCTTTACCAGGCAGCACAAGGCATTGGGCATCCTTGCCAAGCACTACTGGGCACCATGCATCCCTACCCAGGACTGGGCACTGGACATCACTGGGCACCAGTGGGCAGCAGGCATCAGCAGGCAGTCGGCACCAGACTTTGCTGCCAGGCACTAGGCACTGAGCAACACCAGGCAGCAGCCACTACCAGGCATCAAATCAGTTCTTTGTTGGTCCTTACATCACAGAAGGAATACACTCCCCAAATTTCATGCTTCTAGGGTCGGATGCTGACTTCAATATGGGTTCAGTCTTCAATGTGAAATATATGGACAAAAACGTGTTGCACCCCTTTTCACCCCCTTAGGGGTTACATTTCTAAAAATTGGTTCTTAGTGGGTGTTCACATCACAGTGAATGTTCATGTCATAGTGGGTGTTCACTTCCCAAATTTCATGCTTCCAGGTCTAGGGGTTTGGGCTGGGCGTTAATGAGTGAGGGATTCTTCAATGTTAAGTACACGGATGAAAACATGTTGCACCCCTTTTCACCCCCTTCTTGTTTGAATTTCCCCCTTAAGGCGAGTGACTCCATTACAGAGCCCCAACTGTGCCTCAGTTACTGTGGTACCTCAGGGACTAAAGAGCTTTTCCTCTGACATAAAGGGTTATGCTGGTCTAAATAGAGGACCTGGGAAGCCTGCAGTCCCCTTTCCGGATCTTTGTTGTGCTCATGCCAGCAGCTAAAGAGAAAAGTCCTTTGGTCCCATCAGAGTTTGCTCCTGCTCTACCCCTTCGAGGACTTGCCACCTCCTGCTCTGCGCTAAGAGTTTAGGAACCTCTGGTTTAAAGCATTTACTTACAGTGCAATACTAAGCATGTCTACTTAAAAGTAAGTCCCATTGTGTTCAATAGTAGTTACTCCCAGTAAGTCTGCTTAAAATTGCAGCCTTAGTAGCCTATTAAAAGTACCTATCTGTAACATTTCCCCAAATGCAGTCACATACTACGCTAACATCAGTTAATTACATTATTAATAAAATGCTAAATACTTTATAAAATAATAAAATGCATGTTGAAATGAATGGGGACCCACCTGAAATATGCTCATGAGGTCCAAAACAGTGTTTCCCACACAGTTTTGGAAACACTGTCATAGATGTCTATGGTATTTTCTGTAGTCTCTGTACTTTTACCAGTGTGACCTGCCCCTAGGAGCTTTCCAATAACACATTACAGAGAATTCCAGATCGTGTTCACCTCCTCTCAAGGAGGAATCCTTGTGGTCCTTCAGAAATATTTAGCAAACAAGGCATTTGTGCCTAATCATGTTTTTAAAAATTTACCATTCTTTATGCCCTGACAGACTCCCAATGCACAGAAAACAATGTTATATTAAAATCAATTACCAAGATGCTGTTTCGAAAGCAAGGTCACCTTCCTGGCAGACCGCTTTTGTTTATGCTCATGTCTGTAAATTTTGTTTGATAGGGAAAAATGAATTACTGATTAACATGAACGTTGAGAGACAGTCCCAAGTAGAATATAAATCAGAAGCTGGAAGATGTATAGCCAAGTAAATTAAACACCAATCAAATTTCTATCCAGGCAATGTTCTTCAGAGCCTTTAATCTGATACCCTCACATATTAAATATAATTTTTTTAAAAAAATATAATGTTAACATCAGCAATAATAACGGTAATAAACACTTCTATTAGAGTGGCAGAGTGGCTAAATTATTTGAACTTAAAATAAAGTGGCTGATTAGAATTGAAATGAATTTGTTGCATGAAAGGTCATCATTGTCAAATGACATGATGCTAAAAAGCAAATTAAATTGCATCACTGTCTCTTGCTTGTGCAATATGGGGCACAATCCTAAGCAATTTAGGCTGGCGTAACTCACCTGCCATAACTTCCTGTGGTGGTTTGGGGAGGCCACCACATGCCTGTGCACTGGCCTAACCCCCCAAAAGTATGGTGCAGCATGTGCTACCCTCCCCACACCACCACAGAAAGTTATGGCAGATGAGTTATGCCAGTCTAAATTGGTTTCAGATTGTTACCTAGTTGCACTGGTTCAAGCCCCAACACTTTCAAAGCCTTCTTTGCTAAGCAGGCCTCCGTCAGTCTTGAAAGACTATAGTATTGTGCTCAGCGCTGCATACGCTGCATGCGAAGCACGAAAGCCTGGGTTGGATTGTTATGGAGGATAGGCTGTTACCCAAGCAACAAATCCCCCCTCTCCACACCACTGAATTAGTCCAATGGAAAGGCAGAGCCAATACGATTGGATCCAGCTGGCGTCGCAGAGCTGGGCTAAGGACAGGAGCTCACCCTGTCATGTGGGGCCGACCCGGGTCTCGAACCCTGGCCTGCTGGTTAACAGGCACAACGCTGCAATCCTATACACATCCTTTCCTAAGACAGTCTCATTGAACTTAATGGTGCTTCAGAGTAGACACGCATAGAATTGGGTTGCATATCGTCCACATAGCTATGCAAGTCTTTTTCATCAGCAGAGGATTTTAAGATGCACAGCACCCAAGCACAAATAGCCTTGAGACAAAATGGAAAATCAGTGTGGGGAGAGGCTCCTTACAGCTTTTTCTGCCAGCCATTTGTCTGACAGAAATATCTTACCCCAGACTACTTTTGGGAAGAACAGGGAGAGATGTTGGATTCCTGATTATTTTCCTCCATCATGGGGGGCGGAATAGCTGGCAGGGGGGATTTGGGTTAAAATACAGCAGGCAAGTCTCTTATGCTTGTCTGTCAGGTCTTAGTAGGAGACAGACTTTGTAAGGTCAGATTCTAGCTCTAGGACAGTGGTCTCCAAACCCTGGCTATGGGGCCTGATGTGAGCTTCCATCCAGCAGCCCTTGGCAAGCCCCCTCCCTCTGGCCCTTGGGCAAGCCCTGTAATCCTCCAGATTTGAGGGTACCTCTGCTCTCCAAACCTCAGGAAGGTATTTTGAGGACTGGGGAGGCTGCACATCCCTCTTCTCTGTGTGTATGAAAGTGTTAATGAACTGGTTTGAATTCATTCATTAATTCACAAGTTCCATTACTAATATATTTATGTAAATAAATTCAAATTTGAAATGTAAATCAATCATCTTTTTTTCTTCCAGCCCTCGGCACAGTATCAGAAAGACAATGTGGCCCTCCTGGCAAAACATCCCTGGTCTTGGACATAGAGCGAACGTGGCTGTCAGTCCACCCGAGTGAGCCAGAAGCAAGTCTGAGGTCTCCAACAAGTACAAGCACAAGAAGTGCAATCTCAGAATGACAAAAGGTGTGCAAGACTGCAGTGCAGACAGATGTGGCTCACAAAGTATGTTTGACACTGCAGTCTTAATCTTGGGATGCAGTTGGTAAGAAGAATCACAATCCAAACTTTTTTGAAGGGTCTGGTAATTGCCGGAAGAGATATGGTTTGAGTGAACTAAATTGGCTGAACCAAGTGGAATGTCATCAGCATCAACACAACATGATCTAATCAGACCCACCGCTTTGTCAGCTTGATATTAATCCTGTTACATCACCGCTCATCTGAATGAAGGCCAAGTCAAAACAATTCTTTCAGAAACTTAATTGACTAATGCCAAATGCATAAATAAACCAAAAATGTAACTTGCAACTGCATATTGGTGTCATCTGGGATGAAAGAATCCCTGACAACTGTACTAATACATAATCCACATTCAGAGCTTGCGCAAAGAACTTATTTGGGGAGAGAAAGAAAAAAGATGGTGTATGAAACAATTAGTGTCTGCAACTTTCATTCCCTGCTGATTAGTTTTCACACCATTTCATGATACTGTCACTGGTCTCCAGTTAGTGCAGAAAGCTGCATGTCACAACATTTCACTCACAAGCTCTTCCATTTATTAGCACCTCCTGTTACCTGTCTACACATCAACAATTAGAGTATGCAGTCAAAAACTGCCTTTTTGGAGTCTGTCAGTGAGTCTTGAAATATAATAAAAATAGCTTGCACCGTCTTGGAATGCAAGCCGATGCTCCCAGCACCACTGAGAACTCTTGTGTGCATGTGCATATGCAAGTACATACACACACAGATGCTCAAGTGTCTCTGGAATAAGACATAGCAGGTTGCACATATTTCATGAGCTTTCAAGCTGATAAATGAATGTATAGATGAGGAAGAACAGGCATCTTTTATCATTTATAAATATTTATAACCAATCAACAGTAGCACAAGCCCCACCAGAGGCAGCCAGTCAACTTGGCACTGTGGTTAACTGAACCACATTGTAATTGATAATAGCAACAGACACCTGATCAGTGCAGGAACACTTGAAGATGCGCATCTATGATGAGAACAGTCTGTGATCTCAGTTCATTGGTGGTCTGAATAGATGAATATGCAGAAACTCTTCTAAGCCTGAATAAAGAAACAGAAGCATTCAAAATGGAAAGGACCTCTTCAACTGTGGCACTACAGGTTGATCCACACTCATGAAAGAATATTGTGTCTGTTGGGTTTGTGACTCTGTACAGAATGTATGTATGTAGAATATTGGGTTTCAACTTCAAGGCTGCTGAAGCTGTCTGGAAGCTCTTCTTTAGAGAGTTAATACAGGCAGTAGTGGGTTTGATTCTGTGAATGCCTTCATTAAAAATTCATCCTACATCCTATACAGTAGGATGTAATACTCTCTCATGTTTTCTCCTCAGCTTTTGAAACAAATGAAGGAAAAACTAATTTGCCAGAGGTCCCATTTTACACAGCAGCATATCCCACTGCTATTCCTCCTCAAGTGGCTCCCTGGATTTGACAAGGAAGAGAGGGAATGGAGTGGAAGAGGAGGTGTGAAAGACCTCCTCCTCCAACATCCTCTTTGATTCTCTTCCCCTCTTCCTTGTCAAATCCAGGGAGCAGGAAGCTGGACAGATAGTCGGAGATGAGCCAACATTGCTTCAGCTGACCTCACTGGTTAATCACGGAGGGCCTCACTTACTAACTCATTTCCAAAAGAGTATCTTCCGACATTAAAACCTTATAAAATTTTCACAAACTGAAAGGATCAACCCCTGCCTGAATTAAGCATATTAAGTATCACATCAGAGACATGCGAGACTAAGGGACTATTGAGACACAACTAAAGGAATATTGAGAAGCCCATCTCAATCGGGGCCAGTGCTGTAACCAGACTGTGAATGTAACATCTTGAATGTAGTGTCTCTTGAAAGATAGAGACAATCTGTGTTTGTAAAAATCCCTTCGGGGATTTAGAATTCGCCTGCCTATGTAAACCGCTTTGATTAAAGACTGAGGAGCAATCCAAAATGTCCAGAAAAGCGGTATATAAATGCCTAGTTATTATTATTATTATTATCTGAAGGAATGACTGCAGACAAATGAAAATAACACCTAATTCCAAATGACTTTTTTGTCTACTTGACCCATTCTCATTTTTTTCCTTTGGGTTCCTCTCTCCCCATCATAAACTCTTTATATTTTCACAAGTTACTCGCCTTTTCTTTTTGTAGGGATCTCAACAACACTGACCTGACTACTCACACAGGTCTAATGGTAGCCAAGCAAAAGTAGAAGTTGGGCTAACTTGATCACTTGGCTTCCCAGGTCACTCCTATAGCAACTGTTTTTTATGCCATGCAAACCCCAGACTTTGGAGAATACCCTAGATAGGAGGTAAAAGAGAACACACCTTTTCACCCTGATCCTTCCTAACAGAACTACCTATTTCTGTTTGGTTAAGCACCTCACCAGATCCTCATAATCACGGAAGGAAACCCACGGAAGGAAATTTATAAGAGCCAAACAAAAGATTGATACCAATAAAAGATGCATCCCCAAAAGTTGTTAATAGCTATGGAAGGAAAGCTTCCCTCCTGGGAATAAAAATAACTTCAGGGGGCCTTTTTAATTGGGAGTGCAATGCAACACCCCTTTCCCTGTGCACAGCAGTCACAATCCTAATTTTCTCCCCTATTCTGGCTGCTAAACAACAACAAACCCAGATCTTACACAGGGGACTAAATTAAGTGCTTAACATAACATGTAGTTTAGCCTGAAAGGGAACCTTTTGATGTTATTCTTTCACAGCCTGACACCAAATCATTTTTAAAGATTATTAGAATTAATCCTAGCTGGTGGGAGAAGAGATGGATACTTTTTGAGGAGACAGGAAAGTATGGAATTAAAGAATATCAGCTCTCTTGATCTTGCTGCCTGGAAGGAGGGCTGTGATAAAAAGAGCTGGCAAGTACTTTGGAGAATAAGGAAAGTCCAATGTGTCCTAGCCATGGCTCATTTCATACAAGAGAGAACAACAACAAGAAAGAAAGCAAAGTGGGAGGGTGGAAGAGTGCCTCATGATCTGTTACAAAAGTAACAGGGTTACAGGGTTACAAAAGTCACAATGAATCTGCTCCTATCATGGCAGTGTTGATAAAAGAAAAAGAAACAGGCATACGGTATGAATATGAATAGAGGGGAAAAAAGAAAAAGAAAAAAAGAAATTGCAGTGCTATATAAAATCAAAAAGCCTACAACCTCTCTCACCCTAGAAGAAAGCATATTAGGATCAATGACCATTCCATTGCTATCAAGCAAGAACAACAAAAGCAAGAAGGAAAACAGAGAGCAGTAAGAACCACTGTCATCCACCCTCTGGCCATTCAAGCAGAAACATCACCTTATCCATCCCTTCTCCCTCTCAATCTATAGTACATATTTTAAAGGGCCTCACAAGCTACTGGATTACAGACAGATCAAAGCAGATGCAGCAACGGAAAACAGGGGCAACTTCATACAAACCTAAGATAAATGCAGTGTGACTTTAAATTTAAATTTTAAAGAAGAGCTTCAGAAAATTTGTATGGTAAGCCTACAGCTATACTCATTTCAAATCACTGAAGCTGAAACTTTAAAAGAACAGATGTGAATTTTAAGTAGCTTTGTTGCTATATCACTTTCAAGTCAATGCTCGCTGGAAAGCCTGCCAAGCCTTCGTGTTAGTTGTTCTTTTCATATTTTACTGTTTGTTGTAGAATTATAGAAGAGGGGATCAAAAGGCCATCTATAATGCCTGTGTCCAAACTGGATGTCCAAGAAATGTTCCTTCCAAAAAATTCTTGTTTACAGGGGTTTGTATCTGAAACAGCTGATTAATGGCACAGAAACAAGCGTATCAGTCATCTACTTTCTCCTTTCCAATACTATAGATTATCCATTACTTTTGAATCAAGAGACTTGCACTTTTCAAATGCATACCTAGAGGACTGTCCGCCTTCTGAAATGGTACCCTTACACTGGTGGGTGGATTTTCATAGGATCCTGGCTTCAACTGATTAGCTGTGTGTCCCCTGCTTTCATCTTCTGTACAATTTGTGACTCACTACCATCATAAGCAAAACAAACTGCTTTCTTGGCAACATCAGTTAGCTCAACTTTTAAGCCCTCCTTTATAAAATCTATTAAATCTTCTTCAGGTTTGCTGGCACAGCAATGCTACACCACAGATTACGAACAGCTGAACTTTTTTGGTCTGCCAAGAAATACTTCTAAAGGAGGATTAAGTACATGCCAAAGCTTTCTACAGGAAAATAACTGATAAATAGGGCTGCATTTTGGAAGCTATGGATCTTTTCCCCTTCCTTCCAAACCGAACAACCTTGCAGTTGCAGTGCCTTCTGATGTATTGGCTTTCTTGTCTATTCTTCCAGCCCTGCAGTAAAAGTAGTGTCCTGCAGGACAGATCAGTAGGCAAAAAATACTGTGTGAGGGGCCAGCTGAGAAGTGGGGTAGCAAGTGCTCTGTTTTCATCCTATCATGAAGCATTTAAAGATGTAACTTCTAGAAGATCAAGGCAACCCAGCAGCAGGGGCAGCTAAAATCTAGCTGTTGCACAGAGAACATGAAATTTTTTGCATGAGATCTATAAACCTGAGGGCTTAAAAGAAGACTGTCTGCACATAACAGACAGCCTTTTTTGCAACTGTCTTCTAGAAACTCAGCTTTTCTTTCCAGATTTGAAGTTCATAGATAACAGATTTAGGAGAGAGAAATAATACAGTATGAAATCTGCTGTGTGAAGAAGGGCTGTTCGTTTTGGCCCAGGTTTGGTCCAACCAGCTGAAAGGAGGAGATGAGGCAACGTCAGGCATAAAATATGGGGGACTTTGAGGTTTCTTGCAAAGCACAGGAGTTAAAAGGGAATAAGGAAGTGCTTGCCAGGCAGGAACCTGGAATGGATGTAAAGAGACTGCAGCTGGACCAGGGGAGCTGTCCAGCAAGAGTCATGGAGCTGTCCACTTCCAGATTGAGAAGACTGGTGCTGAGGAACACACTTGTAGGAGCATCATTCAGATCTTTTAGCTATCAGATGCCTTTTGGACCTGCTGCTTCCTGAAGAGGCACTGATGTAGATAAGGCTCCCACTTTGCTAGTTCAGTTGTATTTTACACTTTCTGGTGTAATTACCATGCGTAATTACAAAAAAGTGTATTACAACTCCTGGAAGTTGCCACAACTTAGACTCCATCATGTTATCACCATTGGAGCCCAACTCAGTATTAAGCAAAGATGGACTTAATGCCATAATACAGGATTCTCCAAGTGTGGAAGATGTTAAGAGGGAACTATGAAGATATGCAAATACTATCCTATGTTGCCCTGTGTTTGTGCACACTTGACTGTTGTACTACGTTCTCAACTCCTGATCAGTGGAAGAAATCTGAAATTGCATTCGTTAACAAGAGCTGGGGGATTGAAGAGCAATACATAGAGGGTTTTCCCCCATACATGTGAATATCAAAACAACAACAACACAATGCTTTACTTCATTTACTCAATTATCAACTGGTTTTTTTTTGGTTAAGACAAGAGTATATTAATCTTACTGTTTGTAAATGTTATATTTCTCTAACAGAGGGACAACAAAGGTTCTGTAGCAATTATAACAGGGACGCACAGCCCAATCCTACACTCCACACCCAAATTGCTGCAGCTATGCCAAAAATGGATTTGCCGTATCCAGCAGGTTGGCAGATCAAAGGTCTTCAGTCCTAGGGCATGGTCTGAGGAGAAACTGGGAGTCCTACAAAGCTCACCCCCCCCCCAATGCTTCACCACATCCCTTCTGTGAAAAATCTATAAAAAGTCCCTTCTATATTCTATATACAGGGGTGCCGGTTTAGGAACATAATTCATTTCAGAAGCATGTTTGTAATCCAAAATGCTTGTCTATCAAAGCAAATTTTAAAATAAAAAATAGAATAAAAATAAAAAATAAAAAATAAAAAATAATGGGAACCACAACCCAAAAATATTCATATAAAAAGGATTACAATATTGTAATAATATAATAAAAATAATAAAGAACATACGAAATACGAAGAAAAATAAAACAAATTAACTTGCACTTAGGTTCTCAGGCTGCAATCTGCCCCCTTACACAGGAGTGAGCTCCACTGATTACAGTAGGGCTTACTTTAGAGTAGACATGCAAGGCTAGGACTCTGAGGCTCCTTTTCCATTGTCCCCCTTACATAGGAGTGAATCCCACTGACTGTATTTCAGAGTAGACATACATAGGCTGGTCTCTCAGGAGAGGCTGAGCAGGTGCTTGCGGAGTGCTAAAACCAGCCATATCCTGGCCAGGACTATTTTTTCACTTGTTTATCAAGACATCATCTGTATATAAAGTCAAAATGTATCAGAAATGCAGTGGTGCCTCACATACCAAGTTCAGTTCATTCTGGAAGCATGCTTGTTATGTGAAACGCTCTTTATGTGAAGTGGATTTTCCCATAAGAAATAATGGAAACTCAGACGATTGGTTCCACAACTCAAAAAATATTCATATAAAAATATTAACTATATGTAAAAATGATGACAAAACACTGTAATTGTAGACTACTTAGGCTGCAATCCTAAAGATACTTGTCTGGGAGTAATACCCATTTAACACAATGGGGTTTACTAATGGGTAGACATGGTTAGGAGGCTGCAATCAAAGACACTTTCCTGGAGTAAGCCCCATTGAACACAATGGGGCTTACTTCTGAGTAGACATGCTTAGGAGGCTGCAATCCTAAAGACACTTACCTGGACTGCAGCTAGAGGTTGGAGGCTGGAGGGGGCAGTCACACTGGCCGGCTTGGGGGGGAGGCCAGGAGGGCCTCTGGAGGCCCAGAGAAGGCCTGGAAAAGGCCTGCACTGTGGCTTTGGGGTGGGTGGGAGGTAAGCATTTCCCAGCCAATCAGAGGCAGAGCATTCATAGTGGCCTCTGATTGGCCAAGAAGACCCAGCCCGCATGCGCAATTCAAATGGCAGGCTGGGTTCCCCCACTACCTCTCCCCATGGCCTCCGGAGGCCCTCCTACCCTCCCAAGCTGGCCAGTGCAACTGCCCCCTCCAGTCTCCAGCCCCCAGCCTCAGCCCAGCCACAGTTAGTGTTTAGGACTGCAGCCTCCTAAGGCAACGAGTGTGCTCGTTATGGGAAGCACACTCGTTGTGAGAAGCAGAATTCCAGAGGAATTTTCCCTCATTATCTGGATCACTCATTGTGAGGGACACTCGTTATATGAGGTACCACTGTGTTTGCTTGTCTTGCAAAATGCTCTCAGTCCAATTTACTCTCAGTCCAAGGTTTTACTGTATATAAAATTGAAGAGTCACTTGACTGACTGAGTTACAGCAGAATCCTAACCATGTCTAACGCAGATGTAAGACTCATTGTGTTCAATGGGTCTTATGCTCAAGAAAGTGGATTTAGGATTGCAGCCTTATAATAACATAAGACCTTATTACTGCCCAGCCAAAACCACTGGAACTAGAAGTGTGAAATTTGGGGAAGGTATTCCTTCTGTGTAAGCACACACTATGAACAGATTTTTAGACATTTAAACCAGAAATGGGTGAAAAAGAGTGCAACACATTTCCAGCCATGGGGATCTCTCTCTCTCTCTCTCTCTCTCTCTCTCTCACACACACACACACCCACCCACACACACGTCACCTGAATATGTATTGCATGTTACATAGAGTAAGAGCACGTTCCTAACCATGTCTACTCAAAAGTAAGCCCAATTGTGTTCAGTGGGTCTACTCTCAGGAAAGTGTCTTTAGGATTGCAGCCTAAGAAGGTTGGTCCCTGCTCTGAGCAATTTACAATCTAGGTGTACAATCTACTGAAGCATGTCACTTCAGTAATCCAAAGAGCCTTGGGCCATCCCCATCTCCAAAGATGCCATTTCCTGATATACTTTTCTGTGTTCATGCGTGAGACAGTATCTTTCAGAGCATAGTTAATCTAGAGACTTCCAGTTGCTGAGCTTCTGTTTGTTTACTTTAATCACGTAAAAGATATCTTGGTGTTAACGCAGACATTCCTATAAAACAAGTGGAGCATTAAATTGTACCAAAGTACTTGGAGAATGTACAATATTTCTCAGTCTAATTTTCTCAGAAGAGTATCATAAATATGCTTGATAAAGCACAGTTTAGCAGCTCAAGCCAATTTGGTTTCATACTTTATGCATTCATCCTTGATATTCTTTGTCATCTCAAGCTGCTGGAAAACATTGATTTATCGTCGCTACATCATTTGCTCTGGGCATTGGGTTGGTTGTTGTGCTGATCAACTGTTGATGGTGCTTGCTGTGGATGAGTCAGCCACAGACTGTCATCAGTAGCTGACTGCAGCCTATACTCATCACTGACAGTTCTGAACCCTCTGCAGTCATTGGATTCTGGGAAATGGCTGAAGTAGAGTGTTTTCCTTACTTTTGCAGAAATAAATTACATTTTCAAAAGATTATGTAGCAAACTGTTCATCACTGTCCTATTGTTTGGTCTGACTTCTGCCAACATGCTAGACTCCTCACTGTAATCACAGATTTTACATAGAAACCTTTTGTTATCTCCATTCACTACATATACATCAGACAGAATTATCAACCAGTATTCCCATTTATCCAGTTGTTTTGGATAGTTACTGATGGGTAATGGCTTCTCCAAGACCAATTCAATTATTTTATTTTTCGCAGTTTTATGCTTTTTCACAGTTTTATGCTACCCTTCTTCTAAGGAGCTTAGTGTGGTACGATTACAATCATGAATACCTTTATTGGCATTACAAGTTTCAACAGGATAAGAACAAGAAAACAAAAAGGACAATATCATGGGGAAGGGGTTGGGAAAAGGGTGTGGAGAAGGGGCATAGGGAAGTTAATTCAAAGAAAAAATTGGGGGTAAGAAGGGAGGGGAACTAAGAGAGGAGAGATAATTTAATGATTTGATTTAAAAAACTGGCAACAGCTATAGTGATTTCAGACGAATTATCACTCAGTAAAACAAAAGTGGGGTCAATGAATGGGCTGGAAGGGTGCCGCAAAATGGGGTCCAAATACTGACTACAGAGTGAGCAATGTGTTGGACATTGGATCAGGATATGCTCAAGAGTGTCTGATTCAAGTAGGCAAAAAGGACACAGTCTTAGATTCTGGGTGGTGTGGGAAAACCTGCAGCGATGAAGTGAGGAGGGAAAGATGTTAAGGCGCGCGAGCATAAATGCTCTTCTAAGAGGGGGATTTTTCAGAGTGTAAAAATATTTAGGGGGCTGACCTTGTGCTGGACAATGACCAAAAGACAGGGGGGAACATACTGGATTTAAGCTGACAAAGAGAGTAGTAAATTCAGTTTCCCAGAGTCTGTTTTGAATTAGCTTAAAGGCTTTGCCAAAATCAAGATCCGCAAGTGATTCTAATGGAAGACCTAGAGAATCAAGTTTGGAGTTGATTTTTAGGAACCAGTAGAGAAAAAGGAATCTTTTAACAAGTCATTCAAGAGAGAGTCAGAGGGGAGGTTTAAGTGAAGCCAAAGCCAGAATTTAAATGTTATGGACCTTTAGAGTGGTAAACAGCCACTCTATTTCCTCCCTTCCTTTGTTCTCACAACAATGCTGTGGGGTAAGTGAGGCCAAGAGACAGTAACTTGCCTGCAATCACCCAAGAAGCATTTGAACTAGGCTCTTACAGCTTTGTGTCCAACTCCAAAACCACTTCATGATCTTGGCTTTCTGAACTGGGTTCAGTGGCTGAACACTGGAAAATACGTTGGTTAATTCTGAACACGTTATGGATCCCACTGTGGTCATGATAACTTTTGGAATACAGTAGAGCCTGAATTCCTCTGCACTGAGCAAATCCCACTCTTCCAGCTCCCTTGTTGTTGTTTTTGTTGTTGTTGTTGTTGTTGTTGTTGTTCAGTCATTCAGTTGCATCAGACTCTTTGTTACTGCAGCATGCTAGGCCACACTATCCTCCACTGGCTTCCGAAGTCTGTCCAAATTTGTGTTCATTGCCTCAGCAATACTATCTAACCACTTCGTCCTCTGCTGTTCATGTCTCCTTTTGCCTTCAGTTTTTCCCTGCATCAGGCTCTTTTTTTCTAAGGAGTCCCTTCCACATGAATTTGAATAGACTTTGGAAGCTAGTGGAGGATAGAGTGGCCTGGTGTGCTGCAGTCCATGGGGGTCACAAAGAGTTGGCCATGACTTACAATGACTAAAAACAACTATATGTTGCTAGCATTTTTCCTGCCCTGTACAATTTAATGTGAGTGACTTCATGGTCCTGTCATGCCACAAGAGGACAGTGACAGAAGCCTCCTTTTTTGGAAGTGAACTTTTGTCTCTGCCAACTTGGGTACATTATGCATATGAGACAAAACCCTTCAGCTCCACTCTGCATTAGCATGCGGCAAGACAACTTTCACTCCCTGAAACAGAACAGCTCTTGCTTGACATAAATTTTTTATGCAATGCTCTGCCTTAAGCCAAGGATCCTTAGCAGACATAGTTTTTGCCTCCAAAATACAGTAAGTGTACTACAGTTAGTAAATGTACTGTTTATGTGCTGTAGAAGGCATACATAGTATCCAAAGGGCTTGATTAAAGCTGAACACAACACCATTAATAGACTTGAATCTTTAGGAAGAACTGTAAGGACTTTTTGGAGGGATAAATATCAGGACTGGTGCCATACTAAAGGAGCTAAAATACACAGAGTGAAGTCACCTGGCACAGATTGACCTTGACCCTAACCATGTAAGCACACTAAGTTTTAACATCCTAGCTCACTTCCTGTCTATACAGCAGTGCTTGGAAGGAACATATGTAGCATGTGGTCATCACATTGACCATGACAAAGAAAGTAGAGCAGAAAATCTGCATCAAATTTTGCCAAAAGCTTGGCGATACCTGCGCAGAGACCTACGCAAAGTTGCAGAAAGTGTATGGAGAGACGTGTATGAGCCTCACACTACGTGTGATTCAGATGTTTCCAAGATGTCCAACAAAACGTCGATAGTGACAAACTTTCTGGGAGACCTACAACCAGCAGAACTGAAAAAACATCGCAGATGTGTGTGCAGCTGTGAGGAGAAATTGTCGAATCACTATCCGTGAGTTATCGGAGGATGTGCAGATTAGTTACAGTTCAGTTCAGTCCATTCCCATTGAAGATTTGGATATGAGATGCATGTCTGCCAAGTTTGTGCCAAAACTGCTTTCAGCTGACCAAAAAGAAACTCAGGTTTCAGTTGCATAAGATCTGCTTGATTATGTCGAGAACGATGAAAACTTTTTGAAAATGGTCATAACATGTGATGAATCATGGATCTATGGCTATGACCCCAAAACCAAGGCTCAGTCTTCACAGTGGAAGACCCCAACCTCTCTGAGACCAAAGAAAGCACAAATGAGTTGAAGCAATGTGAAGACACTGTTGACCATTTTCTTCAACTAAAAGGGGATTGTTCATCATGAGTATGCTCCATGTGGTCAGACAGTAAACAAGGAATACTACTGTGATGTGTTGCGGCGTTTGTGGGATGCTATTCATCAGAAAAGGCCAGAATTGCATGCATCCGGTGAGTGGCAATTACACCATGACAATGCATCTGCCCATTCAGCGCAGCTTGTGCCGCCGTTTTTGGCCAAGCACAACATCCCCAGGTCCCTCAGCCACCATATTCCCCAGATCTTGCCCCTTGTGACATTTTCCTCTTTCCAAAAATCAAATCCCACTTGAAAGGATGAAGATTTCAGGACATCGAGGAAATCCAAGTGAATGCGACAAGACTGATTAACCCAGAAAATGAATTCCAGGAATGCTTCCATCAATGGAAACAGCACTGGATTAAGTGTGTGACTTCCATAGGGGACTACTTTTGAAGGATGCCAAATTGTTACATGTAGCAGTTTTCTTTTTATAGCACCATTCCTGATACTTATTGATCACACCTTGTATAACAAGCCAGAATCAAATTTCTGATGTATGCAGCAAGTCACTGTACATGCAGGCCAGTCTTCTCCTGTTCGTGTGCTTTCCTATGCTTGGAGTTAAAAAAAGAGTTTCCAGTCCTAATAAAGGAAAGATATTTCAGAACATTTTAATGCTGCTAATTATGAGAAGGCTTCATTTAAGTTTCTTCAAGTTAAGGCACCATTTCTCAAACTGCAGCTAGGTCCCCATCAAATTTTTGGTGAGTTGCTAAACTGACAAGGCACATTAGGCCTAGGCTATGTACATCAAGGATTAAACAAGCTGCTACTGGGGAAAGCACTGCTGCCCAACCATCATTATAAGCACTCATAATGTGTGTTTATAAATCAAACATTATAAGTGCCTTGGCATTCATAAATCAAGAAGCAGCCTTTGGGTGAGGGGGAAAGCAAGAATGATCCAGACCAGAAGAACATGGAGCTCTACAAATATTCCAGAAGGCTGTCCTACCCATACATACAGGATAGTAAAGAAGATAACAACAGAGTCCTGAGTGGCTGGTAAATGAAACACTTTTTTTAGGCACATAAATCTTAGTGGGTTCTAATAACAGTGTCATTTTTAAAAGTGGATCCCAATGCTATAAAGTTTAGGAATCACTGTAAGATATGGTGTTGCATCAGGCGCACACAACTTTACTCATACGAGCGCAGTTCCTGAGCCACAGCTTCTGATCTGGCAGATGAGTAAGAATTCTCTCCCCCCATCCTTCTGCAGTCATAGTGGGCAAGGGAAACAGGTTCAACCAGAACAACTGTTCAGCAAGACAAAATGGCTGATGAGCTGAGTTTGGCTTAAGTGAATCACACACTGTAATGTTTTCAAAGAGTCTATCCATGCAGTTCTGAAAATCCTTGTGTCAGAAATCTTATTCAGAAGCAAGAGGGGTACAGTCATCAACGGTCTCAATGTGAATGATCACAGTAAAAAAAAGACTGAGATACCATTCCAAAGAAGGTGTTTTCTATAAAAATCACGAGCAGCACAATCCAAACTTGCACTGAAACTGGCAGTCTGGTTCAGCTTGCAATGTATCCAGCACAAGGACTAGGACTGGTGCCAATCTACTGGATGAAAAGGAGGCTTCTCCCCTTCCCCAGGGTAAGGCTGCAGCAGCCCCTCTAGGTCTACTTATACTTAGGTCTTTGGAGGTGGTGCCCAGAAACAGAGGCTTGGCTCCAATATCCAGAGGTCTGGATAACTGCCCCACCTTCTGCTCCCCCTTCTTCCTGCCTTAGTCCTGCCCTTCCCCACCCTAGAATGCATCATTGACAGGAGTTGCAAAATCAACACAAGCCAAGAGGGAGGAGCAAGCTGCTTGCCTGAGAGCAGGTGGGGCAACAACATGTACCCAAACCCCTTCCTCTACCAGCCACTTAATAATCCCAGTCAACATATTCTGAGGCCATCTCACTTTCTGTCTCACTTATGCATACCTTCTCTCCAACTAATCACTTTTTCTTCCTGCTTTTTTTTTTTACTCCAGTCATATTCTCCCTTCATCTCTCTCTGCTGCATACTTCTCTTCAGCCTTTCACTGGTCTCACTCTAGTCCTTGAGAAATGCACTATTTGTGGTGAACTTTGGCTACAATCCAGAGTAAATATGGGACCTTTTACACCAACACAGTTATGGTGCCACCTTTCAGAAACGCATAGAGCAATCCAGAGTAAGTGCCTCATACCTCTTCCCGTAGTTACTCTGGATTGTAGGGAAGGTTTCACCACTGCAAGATCAAGACAATAGATGTTTTCATATATTCATGACAATTGGTATCTCTTGACACAATGCAACCTGGTCCCAGGATGTTAGTTAGCATGCACAATTAAGTTTCAGAAACAGCTCTTATTAGTGCATCAGCAGGAAGCAAGGTTATTAAGCAGAAATGGAGAGAGAGGGAGAAAGGGCAGCAGTGACCTGGAAATTATAAATGGAAGACTAAGAGGAAAAAGTGAATGACATGACATTAACATTAGCATAGTTATCGAGATAATGGACAGCAAGAAGAATGCTTGTTACTATATGAATTGCAGAGCTTGCCTGTCTCATGCTCAGGAAGCTGCTTTGCAGCCTGGCTAGCTCATGATTAATCGGAAGTCTGTCTAACAGCATGAGGGAAACACATGGAAACAAGCTACTTGAGTTTTTCATCACGTAGGGTTTACATCAAACAGGAGAAATATGAAATCCTGACGGCGGCAAAGTCTTCCCAAGTGAAACGAGATCTTATCAGAAATAATCCACTGCAGGTAGAGACAATATACCTTGAATGCAGAGTACTTTTAATAAAACGGAGAAGTCAACGTGTATCCATGGCAGAAGATTCCATATTTCAGTGGTGTCGATATGTACAGTATCTGATCAAATAAAGCCAGAAATGCAAGCTAGACATCAAAGGGGCAACCCTCCCTGCAAATAACAGACAGCTGCCTTATTCTTTGACAAGTTTTAAATATGATTCTCTCATAAACATGAAATACTCTGAAGCAGGGAAGGGTCATGGTTAGATTTTTCAAATGAACTTCTTGACTTTTGTTTCTGATTTTTATGACTTTAAACAGCATAGAACAGGGGTGTTCAAACCTGGCAGCCAGAGGTGGCCCACAGCACGCCTCCATGCAGCCCATGGCAAGACCCCTCTGCCCCATAGGCAAGCATGTAATCCTCCAGAGGAGAGGACAGCTCTTCTCTCCACCTCTCTGGTTGGGAAGGCTGCACATACCTCCTCTCTCTATGAAAATTCTTATCAACTGGTTTGAAGGTTACCTTCTCTGTGTGCTTATGAACTGATCTGAATTCATTCATATAAGTTCTGTCTAATATATTCAGCCTGTGTCTATATAAATGTATGTAAAATTTTTTCTGGCTCCCAACCCAGTGTCAGAGAGACAATATGGCCTTCCTGTCAAAATGTTTTGACACCCCTGGCATAGATGATAGCCCTGGTTCAGCAGACAGCCCACTTTTAATCTCTCCATCCCCTTTTGATGCTGTGGTGGCAACCACTACATCCTCGGAGGGGAGGACAGTTGCAGGTCTCCTCTAGTTATGGGAACAATAATTGTCTTATGATTCTTTAAGGCTCTGCAATGCAAAGACTTGTAGCTAAATATCTGCTGCAAGTCTGTGTTGACATACATTGCAGGATTTGGTCAGAGAAGGGGTCTACAAATCAGACACCCACTGGAGGCCAGATGACTTATAGCAAAGTAGGTAAGAAAAAGTTTTTACTTTTTCTGCAATATTGCATGTTATGGGCTGGTGTGGGAGCAGGATTGTGCCCTTAAACAACTGTATGAGTGGTTTAAAGTTGTAGATGTAGGTGTAGATGTAAAGTTTAAACTCAAGCAACACAATTTTTCCTGGGATAAGATGGTAGAAAAAGCTTTTTCACACATCATTGCCAGGTGCATCATTGCCTAAAGCAGGGCACATAAGAAGACTTTTCTGCTGACCTCAGTGGCAGGCCGTTTCATAGGGGAGAGGAGGAAATAGTCCCATGTCTTTAAGGGTCAAAATTAGCACCTTGTATTGCATCCAAACACAGATCAACAACCTATGCAACTGAGCAAGCATAGATGTGCTGCGCTCACCATGTCTTGTGCCAAGCAAAAGAAGTGCAGAAAATTTCCAAATTGTCTTTATAGAACCCCAACATCTTTTGACCAACATTTATTTCAAGACAAAGGTGAGCAGGAATAGGCAGATCAAGAAAGAAAGGTACTGGCCCCTGATCAAGTTTGCAGACTCTGACAAATGTGTTAAATTTTGCTCTTTTCATACCTGTGTGACAGCAACATAGCCAGTGTTTTTGGCATGATAATAAGGAAAGCATTTTTATTATTTTTTTTTTTGCCAAGAATATTTAGTGAAGCACAAATATTTTACAGTGTTTCTTTATGTGCTTCAGAACTAAAGTGGGTGCTACATTAAGGGTTATTAACCTGACTCAAGAATGCGGATTCTGCTCATCATTTAACATGTGTACTTACAGTATTCTCACACTTGATCATCAGTGCTTCAAAATCATCACCTGCCACAATGTTACTTGCAAAGAATTTTGCTGCAACTGAAGCACAAGAAATGATTCCTCTCTGAACTGGAGCAATGGACCAAAGGTTAATGATATGTAGATACCAATCCTGTAGATGCCTATGCTTTGTGTGGCTCACAGTGCAATCCTAAGCATGTCTACTCAGAAATAAATCTCATTGTGTTCAATAGTACACACAGGAAAGAGTGGTTAGGATTAGTATCTTTCCCAGGAAAGAGTGGTTAGGATTGCAGCCTCACAGTATAATCAGCAGCATGTCTACACAGAAGTAAATCCTACTGTATTCAATGGGGCCTATTCCCAGGAAAGTGTGTTTAGGATTGCAGTGTCAATGCACCAAAAATGTTAGATTTGGGTTGGGCATATGCTATAGAAGTCTTGTTACACTTGCTTTAAAAAAAAAACTTTAAATCCCCAAACTAAAGAACCAGTTTCTACCTGTCACAAAAGTCATGTATTTTTCAACTGATCTGGAGATGCAACAAACCTATAATTTCATGTTAATTATCTTGGTGTAAAACTAATGTATTATTTATTTATTTAAGGGATTTATAGTTCCACCTTTCTATGCCAACATAAATGCCCAAAGGTGGTTTACAAAGCTTCTTGTATTATCCTCACAACAACCCTGTGAGGTAGGTGAGGCTGACTGGCCCAAGGTCACTGGCCCAAGGTCCAAGAGGAAGCTTCATGGCTAAGGGGGGTTTTGAATCTGGATCTCAGCTTCAAGGTCTAGAGCTACTGGAGGCCTCTGTCCATAACCACTATACAGTTTTGGCTCTGAATGCAGAAGTGCATACACTATGCTCTTCTGGCTCTGTATGTAAAATTTGATTCTATTTACTTTATGGAACATCATGACCTAAATCAAAAATTATCTATATGGACCAGATTGGTATCAAATGTCAGCCTGGATGGCTCCTTGCTGAATGCCCATCTTAGGGCATATTGGCTATGCTCTCCTCAGTCCTGATGGCAATGGAAGGACCCATGATAGGTGGGGTGCACAGGCCAGCCTGAGATATTGTGCTTGTTATGGCATGGGCTGAGAGCCATACTTCTGACAAGGCTTGTGCCCATGGCAAATCAAGTCCTGCCCGCCCTCTGCAGTGACTGCTCCCCCTTGTGGGTATGTATCCTGTTGCTCACAAGGCAATGGGTCAGAATCACTGTTTCAGGGATAATCACAGCCTATCTATGAAGCGCATGGCCTTTAGAAATACAATTCATACAGGAAACTGCATTCAGAACTTATACCATGCATTAATTTATTATTTCAGCCCTTTTCACAACAGGAAATGTTGTCATACTGAAATACAATGTGCAGCCAAAGCAAAGCTGCCAACAGTGATAAAAGGCTCCAGCATTACAAGATAATCAGACACTGTCTGAGGGAATATAATCATTCTGAGTGACACTAGCCATTGCATTACTAGCCGAAAGCAGTTCACTGTGTAGGTACTATTGAATGGACGAGGAAAGAGTTTTGTCATCAGCCGCTCTTCCAGCTCAAAGTAACCACTTTGAGAACATTGCCATAGGAGTAATAAAAACACTTGTAGCCAAATTGCATCCCCTTCTGTTTCCTCAAGCAAGCCAAAGCTTCAAAAATGACTGCAATTGTCTCTTCCAGTTTAAGAGAGATAAACCAACAGTCAGTGCAATCCTAGCTAACCACTTGCACCAATTCCAATTCTAGTGTGTCTATATGTGTCATAAGGCATGCCTGCACCACCCAGTGAGGATGCAAGGCTGGTGCAGGGAGTTGCACTGGCCTCCCTGTGTCAATCTGGGCCCTGCAGATGATAAATATATGGAAGCAGACAATGGGGAGAAGAAAGTAGTATCAATCAGAAATAATCATTGGGAATTCAATCCGTCACTGAACAATGCCTCCATGTTTTATAAACAACATTCAGACACCTACTGGAATTGCCAGGTGTAGACTTGGTATGTTGTTTGTAAATGTGCTCAGTTTCAAAGCTGATAAATTGAAATGGCTTTCAGGAAATTAAATTGCAAATCTGGCTTGACAGGCCATTATAAAAAAAGAAAAGCTTGACCTCTGTGAGACTCCATTAAATACTTCATTTATTTCCAGCATTAAGAAAAATGCCAAATGGGAAGCCAGAATGTAGATGTGACTGGTTCAAATTTCACGATGGAAATGAATACAGTACTTCATCAAGTGCGCCCTAGTATATACAATGGCAAAGGTAATTACTCTAATTACTCATCCTGCTCTGCAGTCCGATGTCTAGTTTAGCGAAAGCTTTATGGTTATAAGTCTTCTTTGCAGAGAATCTGGCCACTGATTCTAATCTTTGCTTTACTTTGAGATCAGCGGTCTGTCCCTTTAAAAACTATGGACACAAGCACTTGATTTGGGTACGTACAACGCTAAACTTTTGGTTCACTGGGTCACAAGTTATAGTAAGATGTCAGGATTGTTAAACTAAGGTACTAGTAGCAGGATCTCAGTGGCTAATGTGCTTCAGTGGATGGCAAAGAAAAAAGAATAACAACCTGTTTATTGTTGCACTGCTACAGTGTCATCTCTTCAGCTGGGCACATATCAGCTTTGCACCTATTAACTCAACAGGGATCAAGCAGCAGAAAGAACTACTAGAATGCCACCTAATGCCACTTTTAGGTGGCACAAACAAGATCAGAGCACGGTAAAGCAACCTAAACTTCAACTAAATGATGTTAGATGATATGCACTGACAAACTACTCACATGTTTATTTGCATATTTATGTATCACATTTCCCTAAGTAACAAAATATGGAGCTCAAGGCAATTTACAACATACATAAATACATACATAATAAAACAGTGACCAAACCATCAATGAATACTCCCCCTTTACTGGAACCTGCCCAACCCTACCTATCATTATCTCTCCCAACCTGTCACCCTCTGAATAGCAGCATTCCCTCCCCCAATACTCCCATGTATTTCGCCCCATCTAATATTGAAAACTGCTGAAAATTGAAACCCAATCTTTTTTAGTTTGTAAATGCAGCTTCCAATGTTTTTTGAGCTAGCAATTTGCAAGTGCCCCTTTTCTCTTGCAAATTCCTGCTGCCACACAAAGATTTATGCAAATAGATTCTCATTAACTCCTATGGGAATGGGATTAGACTAGGAGCTACAATATGGGGAGGGCAATTTCATAGCGAGAAATGTTGAATGAGAGAAGAACATAAGCTGAATGAATGAGTTATGGGTTTAATTGAAAAGTGTTGAAAGAATGGATCATCAGAAAACAAACCATCAGGAAACAAGGTTTATCTGTAATTATTTATCATTATAAGCAAAAAAATGCTATACCACCCACATCATGGGGCAGAGGGAACTGAGCAGAAAAAAATTCTCCAAAGAGCAAAGGGGAAAAAGCATTCTGAGAGAACCACATAATGTTGCATAGCTGCCACTGTGCCTCTCACCCTTTCCCTCCCAGAACCTGTTTCACTAGAGTGAAGGAAAGCAGAGTGAGAAGGCCTTCTACCCCCACATTAAAGATGGCATATCTACCCTTCTCATCCAGGACCACTCATGGACTTGTTTCCTCTCCAAGTCCTCAGAAAACAGTAAACTGCCCTTCTACAAAGACCCTACTCACCAGCAGCCTGTTTTCACCTCTGGAGGTCCGGTTCATTACTCACTGGCAACTTTCTGCAGCATTGCCGGTAACTATAGCTCAAAAGATAGCATCTGGAGGAGATATGATCTGGTGAATGGCCTCTCAAACCACACAGGGACCATCTCAAACCATCAGGTGACTCTGGCAGATGGATTTCATCCTGAGAACCAGGAAGGTGTAGTGGTTAGGGGGATAGACTGAGATCTGGAAGATTCAGGTTCAAATCCAACCTTAGCCACAAAGTTTCCTGGGTGACCTTGGAAACCAGAGTAGGTGAGACTGAGAGTAATTCATTCTTAGGGCACAATCTAGAGTTAGGGCAGCCTAACCCTAGCTGAGTTGCCCAACTATTCTGAATCCAGAGCAGAAAGTTATGCTGCATCCAGAGCATCAGGAAGCCTGGTGTGCCCTAATTGTTCCGGAACATGCTCAGTAAGCACCACATCAGTGACACCTGGGGAGGGCTTGCTCCTGAGGCTTTGAATATGGAGTAACTGCTCTGCCTTAGGCAATGCTAAACATGCCCTCTCCTGAACTGCCTAGACTGCCCCAGCTAGGGCTGCCCTGGTCCACCCCGTCTTGGGGCAGCCTATGTTGCTTTAGGCTGCTCCAAGCCTTTTCCAAAATAACTACGGTGGCCCATCTTGCAGTTGGATCAGCCCAGTGATAGACAGGGTAACCCAAGTGCACTTCTGGATTGAGTGCTAGTTGCACTGTATGGGTTGAATCAGAGCAAGCAAGAAATTTTATATTATGATCTGTTCTGTTAAATATTTCCCAGATTGTGCCCTTAGACTCACATTTGTTGTGAGGACAAAAGAATAAAAGCTTTGTAAGTTAAGCTGCTGTGGGCATTTGCTTTGACATGGGAAAAGCAGTGTATAAATCCCTTAAAAAATAAATTTAATCTGCCATCACACTGGAAATTGGCCTACTTTTCAACCTTGAGTGAAACCATCTACCCTTTCTGTAACCTCACACCTGCATAAGGGCCTGTGCTGCCTCTCACCCAGTTGTCCTAAGCTCCCTCCAGTCAATTCCTCCCACTTTCTTCCACCTTCATATTTCAGTTTATGTGTTTTCCTGTCTCCCTTTCCTGATGTTCAGTTCTCCAATTGGAAATTATTTTGTAGGAGCCTCTAGTCTAGAACATCTGTTGTGCCAATGGAGTGATGATGACTCATCTACCCATATGCCCAGCTATATTGGGCATATGGTCAGGGCATTTATGGTCTCTGAACCATCATTCACATCAGTTCACAAATGGCTGTTTGTTGGGGAGGGTTTTGCTGAGCCCATGTATTTTTAAAAACACATATTTGTATACAGATTTCATATATGATACTGATTTTATAGGTTCAAAATATTTAGTGACATTTTACTAAAAAGCATGTAGCAGTTGTGCTCAAAGTGAATCCATTTGTCCGCAGGAACCAACTGCTTCTCAGAACAAATGTTATTTTACTGACAGCACTTGTCATACCAACCATCTAAAATTACTTTTAACTGTGAGCGTTTTGAAGAAAAAGAAATCTATATGCCATGTGGGAAGACTGACCTCTCCTCTCCAATATTACCAGGCTTGAATTCACAATTATTGTAATCCGATAACATGAGGCCTCTCAATTTCACAGACTGTATGTATGTATGTATGTATGTATGTATGTATGTATGTATGTATGTATGTATGTATGTATGTATTTATTTATTTATTTATTTATTTATTTATAATGCCAATGCAAATGCCCAAGGAGGCTTATAAAACTTTAGTTCCTCCCCTCCAGGTGTTCTCACAGAACCCTGTGTGGTAGGTGAGGTTGAGAATGAGTGACTATTTGTAAATATGAGAGTTCTTGAACTCACTGGAATTGGTGCATCAGTTAAAGAAATAGGACATTCGCTCAGAACTATATTAAAAATGTTTTAATGGTAAATAGAGGGCACAGACCTAACCAATTAGGACAGTACAACTTACCCATATATGTATGATATTATCATATTTAATTTGGTATTCATGAGGACATGAAGTATATTTCTTTTAAAAGATGAAAATGTACAAGACGTATACTATACCTACATTTCTTGATGCACTGTTTGCAATGACAAATGTATGCATAATGAGGAAATGCACCATGGAATGTGTAAATGGAAGCAGTAGTAGTATCCTGGTTTAGAATTCAAATTAGACTCCTTGGAAATTTGCGGTCAAAGAGATCTTTTTAAATAGGTCAGAAATGCTTTCAGCACATGTAATTATCACCCTACAGTACAAAATGCATTTGTGGCAGGAGCCAGGAGGAAGCTGATCGGTAGGATGAGAGCTGCTGTCACGTTTCATAATCTCAGTTTCAAAGTTTTTGTCACAGATGCCTCCCAGAGGAAATATGCTGCGAAGAGGCATGTGGGTATGCATATTCCTTGCCCAACAGAAGAACTTGCATCTCAAGAAGGATTACAGGCTTGTATTAAGGTCCCAAAATGTTAAGCACCTTAGGAATAATGTGAAGGAGAGATAAACCTCATTTTCAAATGCAACACATTTTGTTTCCATAGGGAAAAGACATAAAACCAAAACCCCCAAGATTTTTTTCTGTGCCAATAAGCAGCAATGAATACTTAGATTCTATTGATCAAATCACCTAGTAATAAAGAAAACCCATCAGACTGATGGAGGAGTTCCATTTGTCTACACAGAACTTAGTAGGGGGGTCATGCTAATGTCCTACCAGAACAAGGAAGCTTTGCTGAGGTTACACAAATTCCACCATCACAATGCCTACATCTTAATGTACATATTTTTCTAGGATTGCAGACTAAAGGTAAAATCTTGTCCAACTTTCCAGCATTGATGTAGTAGTAATGCTGCCCCTGAGAGATAGGAACAAACCTCTCTTTACCTAGAGATGGGGGGATGCAGCTGCCAAATTTTTCCTCGAAATTTAGTAAACAAAAAGCCAGCAAGGAAAAAATTAGGCCTTTAAGACTGCATCCTCTCCAGGTTGCTTTTCATTTAAAAAAATCAAGATTTGATAACATACGTTTATGCGTGATGTAAAGTCTTTGCTCTTTGTAAAGAACTAAAAATGGCTAGGTATAATTGGATTTGGTTTTGTGGAGTAGCCTCCACTTTGTGACTAAAAGCTGAGTTGTTTAAGTGTCAGGGGAAGTGCAAGGAGGTGAGGGGAAGTGCAAGGATACTATAAACAAAGAAGGTTACATCTAGTTATTACATGTAGCTAAGGGTGCAAAGTCATAAAATCTAGAAAATTCCACTTAACTAACAACCCCTCGCTTGAGCTAAGTGGTTTGACCTACCATTCCATCACCTGTCTCCTGACTGACTGATCGATCATGCTAGAGGTATAAAGATAACTAGTTAAGGAGGCAGTTTATTCATTCATCTTCTCACTCATTACCACAAAGACCAGAACTTCTCCTTGACGCTTCAGACAGGTGGGGTAATCTTAAGTAATAGATTAGTTTTAGAACAGCTTTTCTTGTTTTATTCATGTATCCCTGTACATCTCTGTTAGTCTTCGATGCATAACCTGTTTTTATTCAAGATATAAATAATCATAAACTATTAGCTTTTTTGTCTGTGGAACTGTTACCGTACTGAATCTAGTTTTGCTACTGGTTGTTCAGTTTAGCTCTGCAGCTTCCATTGGGTCCCTGACATTAGGGCCAGTATTGCTGGTAGAGCTGGGTGGTCATAAGTGAGAGGCCATTCAGTTCTCGACTAGGAGGCGGTCTGGGTTTGACGGAGAGTTGAAGGCAGGGTAGGCATCAGTACAAGCCCAGTGAATCAATACTCTTGAACTATGATAACCTTGATGCCCTGTAAAAGGAAAAGATGCCTTTGCAAACTGCATGATCAAAAGTAAGCAATCCTCTTTCCAAGTAATAGGAAGCCAGGAGGCCATATTTTACTTTATTTAAAACTTATGTGGCACAAACACTGCAAAAAAGCTACCATGTGGCTATTCCTGCATTTAAATTTAGTCACTCTCTATTTATACACAGTTGGGAATGTGCTGAAATAAAACAAAAGCAATTCAAGGCAGCAATGGCAGCATCTGAGTCACAAGTGACATTAGCTAAATGTCAAAAATCTGAAGCTGTTATCACATTCCTCCTGGCTCATGGCTCACATACTGCAGAATGCCACGTGTGTGCTTGCATAAACTCATACACACATGCACATATACACATAGAGGGCGCAATCCAGAGTAACTATGGGGAGTCCTTGCTCTGGTGTAAAAACAATTTGCTCTGGATTGCAATATGAATTTCCCATAGGTTTTCACTAGGTGGTACAGTAGCTACGTGTAATGTCTCTTACGTGCTCCCGTAGTTACTCTGGATTGTAGGAAGAGTTGTAGTATTATGTGCAATTTACATTCAATGGCAGCCAGCCATAAGCAAATGCAGGGCATAATCCTATGCATGTCTACTCAGGCCTATTCTGTTTAATGGGCTTACTCCAAGGAAAATATTGGTAGGATTGTATTTTCAGGCTACCCAAATTAAAACATTTTTGTCTTTGCAGGGTGCAGTTTTTGTCTGCTACACTGCCTTCCATTTGCCACATTCCTTTCTTAGAACAGAAAGCAGCAAATCAGGGCAACTTTGGGATCAGAGAGAAGTTACGGCTGAATGAATAGCCATTAGGTCCAATCCTTTACTGCCATGAGATTCACCTGCACCATCAGTTCTGACACACAGTGCCGCACACAGCCAGCTTTCTAAGATATGGGCCCTTCGTTCACAGTTGAAAGTAGGACCTTGGTATAGTGCCAACTGGTTAATTAAGAGGTGAAATGGAGAGAACCAAAGCAACATTTTGCATAACATCACTTGAGCAGCACTCCTCCAAACATGCGATTATAAATTAAAGCAAAACATTAAGATTTTTTTATTTGTTCTAAAATTTACAGCCTTGGCACAGGATCCAAAAGTGGCTCTTGTTTCTTTGGCAACAATCTCTCTCCATAAAAACAAAATGCCTACTAGACATCAGATTTAACATATTTTGAAATTTTCTTTAGTTTTTAAATTAAAGTGAAACCATGGGATGGCCGTGGATTGTGATATGCAGGAAGGGGCATATAACTCTTCCCTGTCATGCTGTGATCCAGAAAAATAGCAGACTCCTGAAGCTGCTAACACCCTTGAGATGGAAGAATCGGTTTGGGCTTACAGTAGCTTCATGAGCCTGATCTTTGTCAGAACAGGTATATGGAAGCCACAGTGTTAATTAAATACCTTCTACCCACATGCCACACTCTCAGTGTCACTGCGGTGTTTGGAAAGGTGTACTGCAGCCATGCACTGCAGGGCTGTCAGCACAAACAGCCAGATGCCTTGCATATGTGGCAGCAGCTGCTGGACTGTTCCAGGACAATCCAAGATTGTGGAGGGAGTGTTCATGGGACATTTGGGAGATGTTTGTGGTGGAAGTAGGTAAGAGGAGTGAGGGGCGGATAATGATTGAGGAGCTCATGCCAGGATCTTATCCTGTTTTCCCAACCTGACGGACTTCCTGCCTCTGCTATGTCTTATGCCAGCAAAATAGCTGGTGCATGTACAAGGAGATCCACTGATGGACAGGCAGACCAGAAAGAGATAAGTGAACATTATTTTTACATTCTTTCTCCAGGATATTGGGTCATACACACCATATCATTCAGCACACACTCCTTGAGTGACTGGCAAAATAATTGGGCCCTTAAAAATCCACAAAGGTTGCAGTCCTAACTCCCAGCTAGGCTGGTCTAAGTAGAGTCCTGTGCTGGCCTGGGGGGATGTCATAAAATTGCTGTAAGACACTTCTGTACCACTTCCGAGATGGGGTAGGCCAGTGCACAGACATGCACTTGCCTACCTACATCACCATGGAAATGGAAAGACCAATGAGTTAGGCTGGCTTAGGTGAGGACTGAACCCAAAATCTATCTTGAAGCCACAACATTGTGCATGGACCACAGGCAAACGTTATGCATCTCTATAAGCAGAGAGTCTCTGAAGCCTCCTGGGAAGTCATGCAATGTTCAGGATCTTCTTCTAAGCAGAGCCTGCTCAACATCACAACAAGCAGTTTGCAAACCTAAAAGCTCTTTGTGGCAAAGTCCTTAATTTAAGAAAGAGAGAGTTCAACCAGGTACTTCATTGTCAGGGCAAAGCATGCAAAAATTTAGAATAACAGATATATGGCTCCAAACTCTCAAATAAAATACATGTTTTTCTATGAGTCATAAGCACTTCTGATGCAGTCAGGAGGAGAGAAGCATTAATGAGAAACTCCAGCGTGTGCATGTTCCCAAAATTCTTTCAAAAGATCCAATTACTGCCCGAATGACAGGTCCTATGCTACAATCGCACTACTACGCACTGAGGAGTTGGAACAGTTTAAAATTTCAATTCAAAGAAATTGTCTGAACTAATAAGGCTGCATTCCCCATAATATTCTGAGCACTCACATCAGGCAACAGCAACACTTGGACAACAATCCTAACCATGTCTACTCAGATGTAAGCACCATTATGTTCAGTGGGTCTTATTCCCAGGAAAGTGTGTTTAGGATTGCAGCCTTAATCAAATACTTATAAGTCTACAAGCAATTACATGAACATCAGTCAAAGCTAGAGTTAGGATGAAGCCAGCAGTCAATCCCCCAGTGTGGAAAACTGTATCTACTAATATATTTAAACCAAAGTATATTTAAACTAAACATTTCCTATCACTTCCACATGCATAAGGAATTCCCTCCTTAATTAATATGTGTTGCTTTTCATCTGTGCAACATGCTGTGCAAACAAAAATTAAACTTCGCAAATACTCCTGAGAATTAAGGAAGCTGGTTTTAGTCCCCTTATCCAGAAGGAGAAATCAAGACTCCAGGGGTTGACAAGATTACGTTAGCCAAGCAAATCGCCAAAACTGGTGCATAATCAACCCAGTATCAAATATTTGGGGCTTCAATCAATCACTCTTCACAAAGATTAAATTATGATACAGGAAAATCCTCTAGAACAGCAGTTCCAAAACTGACATGATCACATTTCATTTGTGTTTGATAAGTGGGCCAGAAGCTTGCAGAAGACCAGAGGCTGGCCACAAGCCACACTTAGCCTCAGGCCCAGGGTTTGAAGACCCCTGGTCTATAACAAGGGTGTCCAAACCCTGAGGTTACCAACATCAACATCTATTTATGCACATATACATGCACCTCATAGCTTGTAACCTGTGATGGTCCTTTCCTTAAGGAATTCAACAAATTCCTAGAGGAAATGATCATCACAGGTTACAAGTCATGAGGGGTGTGTGTGTCTGCAATCTCAAAATGCCTGATGCAGGGGATGGCACGTGGATGCAGGTATCATGTGTGCTCCCTGAGGCATCTTTTTGGCCTCTTTGTTATATAAGAAGCTGGACTTTGGCCTGATCCAGTGGAGACTGTTAGGTTCTTAAGTTCAGATTCATCCCACAGAGGCCAGTGGCAAGCCCCATTCATCAGTCGAGCCCTGTAATTCTTGGAGGCTAGAGGAGCTCTGCTGCCTTCTCATCCAAGAGTGTTCTGAAAGCCAGGAAGTATTAGACACCCAGAAAGTGTTTTATAAGCTGATTTGAATTCATTCATTTCTAAATTCCATTTCTAATATATCAATTTATGTAAACTTATGTTTATTGAAATTTGAAATGTAAGTTCTTTGTATTTCCCAGCTCCCAACTCAGTGTCAGAGAGATGATGTGGCCTTCCTGCCAAAAGTTTGCATGTGCCTGGGCAAATCATTGCTAAGATTTGGATCCTAAAAGAGTTTATCAGTCAGGCCTATCGTCTGGGGACCTAACAAATGTTCAGCAACTTGTTTCCTGCCACCAATAACCTTCCTTTGCCTCACTCAGCTGGCAGATAACAGCCTTGCTCCTCTGATTTTTCCATGCCACCCAGCTCCCTTATATGGAAGGAGCCTGGTCTAACAGCTGCAGACCTTGGATTGTGATTGTTTGTTTTGGACTTCCTGGCTAGCAAACTCTGCGGCACTGCAGACTGACATTCTGGTTTGCTTATGCTTTGTATTTTCTTAAGATCCAACTTACCATGTGGGAAACCACTTGAAAAGCTTCCAAATTAAAACTTGACCCTTCTTCATTCAAAAGCAGCTGTCCAGCATACTCAACTATATGGGACACCACTTGAAAGGCTTTGCATGAAAGCTGCTCAATGTGATGCTGGTAATGTATGAAAGCTGCTCCACACATGGGTCACCTTCCAATTAGCTTCCCACATGGGAGGTCCTATTGTAAGAATAGCTCTGGTGGTGTTTTGACAGACGGATGTCTTATAGAGCATGCAAAAACCTTGAGAACTCTTCCTGCTACCTCTAAACAGTTCCCCTTTTCCCTGTGCTCATTACAACCAAATGTGCTTGGTTGCAACATTCACATTGAAAATTGGCTTTCCTTGTCAAAAGCATAAGCAGATGTGATGAAAACCTCAAAGAAGTCTCCAGCCTTTTCCTTTTAAATTTTGGCACAGTCCCATGTTCTGTTCTGATTGCACAGAGAGCCTATGGATGCAAAACAAGATTTGCATGGAAAAAGATAGAGCAGGAGACATCTAGCCCTGGACAGAAGGAATTACAGACTCATAGTCCAGCCAGATGGCCAGAAGAACCAAAATGATATTCAGCTGAGAGCTCAGAAGACGAAGAACTGTGGCTTGAAGTTTGCACAGAAATACTGCTAAATGACCTCCAGCCACTCTTCTGCTGGACAGTTGGAAAAGTGTCAGGGCTGTAGATTTGATTTACTCCTTTGAGGAGGCAGGCATTAAGACCTTGTCTTCCGGCTAGGTGATGAGGGCTGAGCAGTGGCTCAGTGGCTAGAAGTTTGAACCCTGGAGTTATAACACAGCTTGACTAGAATTCCACTCAGCAGGCCAGCAGTTCAAGACTCGAGAACTGCCAGATGCGGTGAACTCCCATCCTAAGCCCAGCTCCTGCCAACCTAACGGGGTGAAAGCATGCAAATGCAAGAAGATAAATAGGGACCACTTTGGTGGGAAAGGCAACGTTCTGGTGACAGGCCCCTGCAACAGTTTCCCCAAGTTGCAGAACT
Source organism: Cryptoblepharus egeriae (assembly GCA_030015325.1). Lineage (NCBI taxonomy): Eukaryota > Metazoa > Chordata > Lepidosauria > Squamata > Scincidae > Cryptoblepharus > Cryptoblepharus egeriae. The sequence goes on along the minus strand of JAREYC010000002.1, from coordinate 66,118,833 downwards.
CCAATCCACAACAAGCAGACACCATCTCACACAGTACAAACGCTGAAGAAGTTGCCTTCAAACTAGGTGACAAGTTGTTTTCCCCTGGACTGGCCTTTGGTTCTATGGAATATGGAGCTCCTGACAAAGGTGACCTATTGACCTGACCCACAAAAATAATGCCTGTGATATGTGAAGAATGGAGTACTACACTGAAACAAGAGTTGCTGGTAGCTACAAATAATGGATCAGGAATCACTTGCCTTATTCTGAAGTATAGTTCAGCTCCATTGCTTGAAAATTAACTAGAAGTTCTGAAGGAACTTTTCTGGTAGTCCAGTTTGTATGCATTGGTTAAGGCAGTCCCTTTCAGCCACTGTAGCATGGCACACTGGTGTGCAATGGATGGTTTGCAGGAATTTGGGAAAGGGTCATTGATTAGTAGGATCTTTGGGGGATGCAAGTCAGTGCCTTGACAACTGTAAAAAAAAAACTGATGGTGTGAGCTTTGCCATTTTAGTTCTTTGTCAATGTGCTATGAGATGAAAAAGTATGAAAATCACTGGTTAGGGGAGACTACACATTTGTAAAATTCCTTGGCTGTGTAAAGCGCATCTATGAATTATACTGCAATATATGATTCACAGACATAAAAACCCAATCCTAAGCATGTCTATTCAGAAGTAAGTACCACTATAGTCGAGGATGTTTACTCCAAGGTAAGTGTGGATAGGATTGCACCCAAATTCTAAGGATGCCTTGCACAGGCACCCAGTGACACCTCCTGAGTATTCTGTGCCAGCTTTCCAGTGGAAGATCCAGTCTCTGCACCTGCCAGAAAAAACGGCATCAGTGGGACAGGCCACTGGAGAGGATGGCAGGGAGACATTCTGTGGGTGGGGCATTTTGGGGTGGGAGCAAAGGTGGAATGAGGATGATTGGGCCTGGAAGAGGATGGGATCATCATCTGTAGCACCTTCCAACTCCTACTCCTAGGCCTCAGAGCATTACACAAGCTGCTTGGATTTGCACCAGCTAAATAGCCGACAAAGAGCATAGTTCCAGTGGGCAGGATTTTACAAGGAGTAAGGGGAAAATACCCCTTACCCTGAAATGACCTCCAGCATATTTCTACCTTGCATTGGATATATCACAGGTCATGTGGACTGGCTGGATTGCGCTCTTAGCTCACTTACTTGATTGATCTATTGTGTGTCTATTTTCTCAATGTAACCTGTAGTTCTATGGCAGAAATTTCAGCTTCAATGATTTTTAATGAACACAACACATTGACAACACAAAAATGATGTGTTGTCAGGTTCAGATTATAATATTTTCATAAGACAATGTTGTCTTTGGACAGATTACAATCACCAAATGGTGGTCTACTGTATAGAGTTCCCCTGTAGAGCTGTCAGAAAAGATTCTGTAGACAGCAGCCTCTTTCTGAAAGGATTTCCCTCAGATTTCTCTTAAGCCAAATTCTGAATGGGACCCAAATTTACTACCATGGGGTGCACAAAACAAAAAGCACGGGACGTGACAAAATGCACTGGATCAAAGTCCCTTCCCACATGCCATTAGAGCCATTCTAGGCAGTGACAACGGAGAACGGAGAAGCCGTTTGATTTGGTGCCTGCACACTGCTTGGAATGGTTTCAACTGTTAGTACGAGGAACCAGTGGTGTGTTGCAGCACTTACCATTTTGCCCCCTCTAGCTAAGCTACTGCTACCGCTCACCCCTTTCTGTTACTAATGATAATTCTTTACTATTAGCACCAAATATGTGAGGACCTCATATATGAACTCCACACAGCTGAATAGGTATGTCCACACTAAACCTTCAGTATCAGTTAATGCGCCTCTCTCTCTCTATCTTTGTGTGTGTGTGTGTGTGTGTGTGTGTGTGTGTGTGTGTGTGTGTTGAGAGAGAGAGAGAGAGAGAGAGAGAGAGAGAGAGAGAGAGAGAGAGAGAAGTATTTAACTTTTACATGGAAAAAAACGTTTTATTAACACAAAATGCTGGTTAAGAAGTCCCATAAGGTAATAATACATGGAAAATAATTATTTCCATCAGAGCAGTATTATTCACTTGAGCAAAACTGCTTGTCAGATCAATATTAACATTGCAGACAAAAAACCTACTTTCCAGTTATGGTTTAAGACAGTACAATTTAATATGTTGCATAAAGTAACATCATACTTCACAACTGAACTGGATGAATTACAACCAAGAGTAAATGATCCAAAACTTTAAGTTAGACTGTTTAATTATTCCTAAGGAACTTTTAGGAAGATAATTTTTAATAACTACATTTTCTGAATTTCAGTGCACAGGAAAACCTTTTTAACAACAGACCTCTAAAGAAATTGGGCTTTACAGAATCATAAAATGCGGTGGTTTTCAAATCTCAACTAATTGTTCTCATTTCTTCATCAATAAACTGTCCCAGATTTTCTGCTAAGCCTAACTTGCCCTACAATCCAGAGTAACCACGGGAGCACATAAGAGACATTACGTGCACCCATAGTTACTGCACCACCTCGTGAAAACCTATGGGAAATTCATATTGCCATCCAGAGTAAATTGTTCTTACACCGGAGCAAGGACTCCCAGTAGTTACTCTGGACTGCACCCTAAATTGCTGCATGGCAATGCAGAAGCACCAGCGCATGCTATGTGGGTAGGGCAGGTAAATTTCTTAGCACTGGGACTTACTGAGAATCACTTTTTGCAATGACAATCTGCCAGGACCTGCTAAAAATGATGTCATTAAGCTTGAAGGGACATTATTAAGCAGGAAAATGTTATAACAGTCCTAAGCTTCAGTCCTCTCTACACTAAACCCCATTGTAAACCCCAGGACTAAACCCCATTGACTATCATTGTTAAAAACATATACATAGTAGCCAGTGGTGGGCCCGGCCTGGCCCAACAACCGGTTCCTCAGAAGTGAGTGGGGCCAGGCCAGGGCCAGGGGGCGGGGACGGTCAGGGGCGGGGCCAGGGATGGCACAGGCACTTTCGCAGTCCGTCTCCTGCAGCTGGAGGAGATGCACTGCGCGTCCTCCAAGTAGCACAGGCGCAGTGCGTCTTTTGCAGTGCATCTTAGCGTAGGCACTTTCGCACTCCATCTCCTCCAGCTGGAGGAGATGCACTGCGCCTGCGCCAACCTTAGTGCAGGCGCAACGCAGGGCTTCCCCAGGCGTGCCGAACTGGTGCGCCTGGTTTTCTGGCCCCCCCCAGCTACAGTAGCAGTGGGTCAGAAATAGGAAGTGGTTCGGGCGATCTGACCCAAACCGGCTTCAGCCCATCCCTGATAGTAGCTCGTAAAAAGTCCAGATCTATAACATTCCCCAACATACAATAGCATATTATGGTAACATCCAGTCTAATGTGTTAAAAATAAAATACTGAAATGAATGGGAACACATCTTCTTATATATATAAAAGAGAAAAGTCACTGACTGACTGACTGACTCACTCATCACCGCCCTGCCAAAACCGCTGGGCCTAGAAGTGTGAAATTTGGGGTGGGTGTTCCTTCCATGACTGAGGGGTGCACTAAGAACTGGTTTTTGGAAATTCCAACCGGAAGGGGGTGAAAAAGGGCGCAAAGCATTTTCCTCCCTATACTTTGCATTGAGAATTGCTGACTCAGCAACATTCTGCCCCAACTGCTGGGCCTGAAGCATGGAATTCTGGGAGTTCCTTCTGTCACCTGAACTCCCACCAAGAACCATCTGGAGAATTTAACCCTTCAGGGGCTGAAAAGGGGGCAACGTGTTTTTGTCCTATACTTAACATTGGAGACCGAATAACATCCAGCCAATTTGGTGCTCTGTGCCTGGTGCACTGGGGGATTTTGTTCGGAGAAAGAGGTTGCACTGGAGGATGCTGCGCATGGGGGGAAGTTGTGCATGAGGGGAAGTTGCACATGAGGGAAAGTTGCGCATGGGAGAAAGTTGCGCATGGAGGAAAGTTGAAAATGGAGGAAAGTTGCGCATGGAGGGATTATGCTCATGGATGGATAATGCGCATGGGGAAGTTGTGCATGGAGGAAAGTTGCGAATGGAGGAAGGTTGCGCATGAAGGGAAGTTGCGCATGGGGGGAAGTTGCGCATGGGGGGAAGTTGCGCTCGGGGGGAAGTTGTGCATGGGATGTTGATGCGCTGTGGGTGGATCACGCATGGGGAATTTTACTCCTGCAATGCGGGTATGTTTTTCACTAGTCTGAAATAAGCTCATGACCCCTAAGTGTGATCACAACTTGCAATTTGAAAAATACTGCTATAGGGGATTTTCAGCTGCTGCAAGTCTCCTTGGGAAAGGGGACATTTGTTCCCTTTCCCTACTGTAAAGTCCAGAGGCTGTTATAGGTCAACTTGGTCTTGCACCAGAGATAATGCTGGCTCAAGTTTGGGTTGACCTCTGCAGGTAGGATCAGGTCCAACAAAAGGGCCTGGATTCTCTGGTGCCATACCTACTTCCTTCTTGGAAGGTATGGTAGGTATGGTGCCATACCTACTTCTTTCTTGGCCCCAATCTACCTATCTGTCCCATCTCCTCCTGGCCTTGTTCAACCCTCTCCTAGCCCTTCCCCGCCCTGTTCTATTTTCTGTGCCGTTTACTTGTTCCTCCATTGCTCTACTGCTGCATGTGAAAGTTTTGGCATGCCTTGAGAAGGACTGGGCCATTTGTACATCACACAACAGATAAGCCAGGGAACCTGTGTTTATCCTATCTCACACAGAAGGAATTTGTCAACCAGCAGGTCTCAAAGTCCTGTTCAGAATTTGAGAGCATGGTAAGCCTTTTTGGGTGTGTAGAGAGTTGCAGCAATGCGATCCCCAGGGCAGAAGGGTCTTCTTTTAACTTAAGCAAATCCCACCATCTTGTCCAGACCATTCCAGACCATCCCACCCTATACCTTAAGGGGCCATGAATGATAGCTTCCTTCATTATTGGGTCATGAACCACACGTTTGGGAACTACTGGCCTACACATTTCTAAGATTACTCCTACCATAATTATGCCTCGTTTGTATTCCACCTTCATTTCATGTTGGAAATATCTTCTATTTTCTTTCACAGTGAGACCACAGAAACATTTTGTTTCTGCAGATACCAATGAGACACATACTTCTCAAAGCTGCCAGATTATGTGTAGATCACTGTTGTTGTACCCTCTGTGCTATCTGCACAAATCATGAAAATATACATTGACAAAGTTTTCTAAGTTCTATATATGAAATTTGCATGTGAAGAATCCTAAGAAATAACTCAAGATAAACTCCATAGAAAAGCATACTTATCCAGGAATTTCTGTCCTGGCATAACCAAAACATTTGTTCTAAATTTCCAGATAATTCAAATGATCCACTATTTATGGTAGGCTCCAAATGGATGATTGGAATTACAATAGTGATGTTTCTAAGGTAAAATGAACCTTCAACTACCAATAAAAATACGGGGTGTACCACTGTAGGGTCATTTGTTATAGTGGTTTTCATGGTCAAGCCTTCAAACAGCACATATTTGAATAAATCTATAGCAACATACAAGGTCAAACTCAACTTATAGTTATGTGAGTGCAAATACAACATTATTTATTTTATTATTTTAAAAATTTATATCCTGCCTTTCTCGGGCCATTAGACCGACTCAAAGAGGCTTACAATAAAAAATAATTAAAACATTAAATAGAAACGTACAACTAAAAACAATTAAAACACAGAAACACAAAAACACTAACAGCAGTAACATATAACGCATATAGCGCAATCCTAATCATGTCCACTCTGAAGTAAGTTCCATTAAGTTCAATGGGGCTTACTCCCAGGAAAGTGGTCTTTGGATTGCAGCCATTGGTTTGTATCCTAAAGTACTATGTGTGAAATTAAACTCCTGGCTAGAGAACTTCTCCAACTTCTTCCCACAGCATCCCCTTGGCTTGCAGCACTCAAATCCACCCCTGAGGGTCATAAGAGGGGCATGGATGTCTGATGAAGGGGAAAATTGATGAAAATTATCTCCTTAGCAAAACAGAAGTGCTTACTATTTTCAGAAATCTATTTTAGGGTATAACTTACAGTATATCAAGAAAAACCAACTCTAATTTCACATTGACATCAATGACATCAGAAAGTAACATTTATCCTAAAATGATTCTGACAACTACAGTGTGTCCTAGAGCAGTGAAAGACAAAAAACTATTATCAAATGTACATGTTCCTGTTTTGACTTTAAAAAGGAAAAAAGAAACCACCAACTTTAAATCCTTAGTGCTTTACTTTGACATAATTCTGCTGAATAAAATGAACACCAAAGTACAAAAAAGTCTCAAAAAGAGTAAAAGGAATTCCTGTATAGTCAAGGATACTGAAACTGAACCCTCTCTTTCTCACACAAACTCCTGATCAATGTTAGTTCATTCACATAATGCGTAACAACATTGTCACTGGCTATATGCTGTCACTCTGCCAGGCACCAATCCCTGGAAGAATGTTAAGCAGCTGCTACTTTTTAGTGTTAATTACTATAGCTGCAGATAGGCCCTATTGATTTCTGATAGAGAAAGTACATACAGAATCCATTCAAATCAATTATGAAAACACACAATTAAACATCACTGAGATGCCTCCTATAATCACAGGTTATAGAGCTTGTAAACTCCAGACATGTGCCTGCTTTGAAGAAGTATTCTTAAAAATCTTGTAAATGCTGTACAACTAACACATTATGAGTTCTTTTAATGGAAAATATCCTTGTTCCTAGTACTGTATACAGTACATTCTGTAGTCTCCAAGCCCAAGACACATTCCTGATGTGAATATTTTATTTCTCTAGTGTTATGACAACCCTTGAGTCCATGTACATCAAATTTTGTTTTGTTATGAACCAATGCCTGAAACCAATGCTTCAAATTATCAATTCTGTGTAACCAGAATTTACAGAAATAATCATAGTAGGATTTTAATCACAGCAAAGCTACTAGCAACTCTCCAACTGCCAAAATGAAAGTATGCTGCAAGTATGCATGAGCATGACATATTCCACAAGGATAATTCTAAGCCCCAACCTTTTTGTAATGTGGCAATTTGATTTTTTTATATTGCTGTTGCTGTCTCATTTTCCTCTTTGCATGAGCCTTTTGGTGTGCCCATGTCATTGTTTAGATCCTTGTTAACTTGTAATTAATAAATTATATACTGTATAACATAGTCTTTTATTCAATAATAAGAAACAGAGTGTTTAAATTAACCACATTAAATCGGTGTTTTTAGCTTTTCTGTTGTCATGCCCTACATTTTTCTTGGCTGTCCTAAATTTTGAGGTGCCTTGTCCACTCAGTTATGACATCTGATAACCTGATTTAAAAACAGGGAGCCTAACAGGATCCTGCATCAGAAAGAGATGCAGGCATTGAAGCAAACATGATCAAGGATACAGCCCATCCACATTTACCTAGAAGAAAGCTGTGCCTGAAACACTGCAAAACATACTCCCATGAAACAGGGGAGGGTGGCATGGTTGGCAGAAGTCAGGACAGATGTCATAACCAGAAAAGAGGACAATCCAAAATACAAGCTAAAACTTTCATATATATTGCTTCCGTGTGGTTAATTTCAACACAGTATTACTTGTTAATAAATTTAAAACTACTGTATTACATATAATTGATTACATATAATTTATTAATTACAAAGCTACATGCTGCCTGCTCACAAGGAACAAGAGGACAATGAAGATATGTCCCATTATATTTAATGCCAGAGCTCACTCCCAGGAATGTGGGGCTAAGATTGAAGCCCTGGTGTGTATACCCAGGAAATCAACTTGGAGATCAATTGCCTCTCTTTGATTTTACATACATACACTTCTAATTCAACCAGCCTGAGGGGTTTCCCAGGTTTCCCATTTCCCTATCATACACAGTTCAGAAGGGCATTCCCATCACCTCTTCCTGAGAAGACATAGGAAGTCCTCAGCCTCAGTCATCTCCCATCGCATCACCCCATCTCACCAGAAATACTTTACCACCAACCAAATCCTAGGCTGCCTGGGAGGGGCTGCAAAACATCAATTGATGCACCAGTGCATTGGATTCAAACATGGAGGTGGGGCAATGGTGGGAGGGTAGGGTGACCAAATATGATCTTTTTCCCAGGACAAGTGCTCTGATTTACTCTTGTGTCCTGAGAAAAATTTTTTTTCACTGTCCTCCTTTTCCTTGTCAGCAGGCAACATGCGGCATTCTTGTAATAAATTAAAAGAAATGAAGTTTATGTAATAGTTGTAAATTTAAAAATAAATAATATAGTGTTGAAATGAACACATGAGCAGTTTGAGACCAAAGTAAGAGTGAGCTCCTGCCCCTTGCCCAGCTCCTGCCAACCTAGCAGTCTCAAAGCAAATAAATGCAAGTAGATAAATATGTACCACCTTGGTAGGAAGGTAACAGCATTCCCTGTGCCTCAGTATATAGTCATAATGGACACATGACCATGGAAATGTCATTGGACAACAATGGCTCTTCAGCTCAGAAATTGACATGAGAACCAAACCCTATAGTTGAAAAGTCAATTATAATTGAAAGTCACTAACTGACTGACTGACTGACTCATCAATGCCCTGCCAAAACCACTGGGCCTAGAAGTGTGAAATTTGGGGTGGGTGTTTCTTCCATGGTGGAGGGAGTCACTAAGAACCAGTTTTTGGAAATTCCAACCGGAAGGGGGTGAAAAGGGGTGCAACACATTTTCCTCCCTATACTTTCCATTGAAGAATCCCTGACTGATGCTCTGCCCCAACCTCCGGATCTAGAACCATGTAAATCGGGGAGGGAGTTCCTTCTGTCACATGAACACCCACCAAGAACTGACGTGGAGAAATTTAACCCTTAAGTGGCTGAAAAGGGGTGCAACATGTTTTTGTCCTATACTTAACATGGAAGATTGACCAACATCCAGCCAATTTGGTGCTGGGGGGGGGGAATGTTGTTCGGGGAAAGGGGTGTTGAGCATGGGGAGACTGCACTGGGGAGTATGCTGCGCGTTGGGGAATGTTGCGTTGGGGAATGTGATGATGCACATGGGCGGGTGCTGCGCAGGGGGGAGCTGCACATGGGGGGATGCTGCTTACAGGGAGGTGGTGTGCATGGGGAGGTGATACGCATGGGGATGCTGTGCATAGGGGGATGCTGAGCAGGAGGGTGATGCGCATGGGGGATGATGTGCATGGGTGAATGATGATGCACATGGAGGTGGATGCGCAGGGGGTGGATTTGCATGGAGATATGCGCATGGGGGAATGATATGCATGGGGCGTTGATGTGCAGTGGGGGGATGGCATATGGTGGAATTTTACTTCCACAACGTGGGCACGTTTTTGCTAGTGTGTATACATACATACATATATACACAAACAATACTGTATACATATACATATAAATTGTCCTCCATTTTTCTTGGGTATCCTACATTTTGTCCATTTTTTTTTTATTCTGACAAGTGGTCTCCCTGTAGTAGGGTCAGTGGCCCAGGAGAACTGCCAGCTACCCAGATTGAGAGGATACTGCCTCGTGCTGCTGCAACCCTACCTACGCTTTCTCGAGAGTAAGTTTCAGTGACCAGGATGGTACTTTCTTCCGAGTAGACATGCCCAGGATCGCATCTCTCCCAAGACTCCCGCGCTCCTGTCCTGTTTTGGCTCAGGAAGTGCAAGCAGGTGCAGGTACTAGGAGACAAGGCGGGCATGGTGCCCATCCGGAAAGGGTGTCGCCTGGATGCCCGATGTTGAGCCCTGAAGCCAACCCAGGAGGGAAGGACGTCCAGGAGCGCCCGCACCTGCCCAATAGCAGCAGCAGCAGGAGGAGGAGAAGCAGATCAGTGCCTGCAGGGGCTTGGTTGGGATACAGGGAGAGAGACCCTGGGTACACATACACAGAGTACACACACACATGCGCTCTATGTGCAAACATACACCCTGCGTACACACACACACACACACACACACACAAGCACGCTGGGTGCACAGCACACATACACATAGTGCACACATACAAGCACCCTGGCTGCACATATATACACAAATGCACCTTGCGTGCACACACACAAACATACACACACGTATCCTGGGTGCACACCTGAGTGTACGCACACATGTATACATACATCCTGGGTACACACTCACACGCACGCACCCTGGCTACACACATAAATACAAATGCACCTTGGGTGCACATTCACAAACACACACGCATCCTGGGTGCACGCAGAGTACACACACACACATGCAGCCTAGGTGCACACACACATACACCCTGAGTGCACACATACCCAGAGTCTACACACACATGTAATGACATGCACCCTGAATACACACTCACAGGTGGGATCCCCCATAGCAAGCACGGGAGCCAGGCAGGTGCCTGCACTCAGTTACTCACTCACCAGGGCTAGGCGCTGCTAGTGCCACCGCTGCGAGCCATGGGGCGGAGGGGAAGCCCCTGCTGCAGGTAAATCCCGGGCAGTCCCCAGCGCATGCACTCTTCAGGGCGCAGCAACTCCGCGCGCCCTCCGCAGCTCCGCAGGAGGCAAAGGCTGCGCTGGCTCCTCTCGCGCGTGCCGCACCTCCGCGTTCTGAGCAGCTCCGTGCGCTGCTGCGCTGTGCGGTGCGGGGCGCGCAGAGGAGGAGCGCACAGCGCCACCTGGCTGCGGCGAGAGGAACGCTCTCCCTCCGCCTGTCCTGCACCTCCGCTGAACAGAACAGGCGCGCGCTCAGCCTGCCCGGGGCACGCAGCAGAACACAGCGGAGCAGCGCGCGGAATGGAGCGTCTGTGCAGGCTGTGCTACAGCTGCAGCATCCCTGGCACAGCCTTGTCCCAGGAGGGGCCACCTCCAGCAGGGCCAGAATCCAAGGAAGAAAGAAAGAAAGGCACTCCTAAGATGCAGGGCACCAAGGAAAATGGAGGGCATGACAAAAATAAAAGGGTCCCCCAAAATGTAGGACACCCAAGAAAAGTGGAGGGCATGACAAAAATAAAAGGGTCCCCCAAAATGTAGGACACCCAAGAAAAGTGGAGGGCATGACAAAAATAAAATGGTCCCCCAAAATGTAGGACACCCAAGAAAAGTGGAGGGCATGACAAAAATAAAAGGGTCCCCAAAATGTAGGACAACCAAGAAAAATAGAGGATATAACAAAAACTAGCAAAAAAGCGTACCCGCGTTGCGGGAGTAACTTCCCCATACAACATCCCCCACGGCACATCAACAACCCATGTGCAACCTACCCCCATGTACAACATTCCCCTGTGAGCAACTTCCCCCATGCGCAACTTTCCCCATGCGCATCATCCCCCCATGCACAACTTCTCCCCACATGCAACTTCCCCCTGTGCGCAACTTCCCCCTGTGCGCAACTTCCCCCAGTGTGCAACTTCCCCCCATGCGCAACTTCCCTCATGCGCAACTTCCCCCATGTGCAACTTCCCTCCATGCGCAACTTCCCCCATGCACAACTTCCCTCCATGCGCATCATCCCTCCATGTGCAACTTCCCCCCATGCGCAACTTTCCTACACGTGCGACTTCCCCCATGCACGACTTCCCCCATGCGCAACTTCCTTCCATGCGCACCTTCCCTCCATGCGCACCATCCCCCATGCGCAATTTTCCCCCATGTGCAACTTTCCTACATGTGCATCATCCCCCATGTGCAACTTCCCCCATGCGCAACTTTCCTACATGCGCAACTTCCCCCCATTCGCAACATACCCCATGCACAACATCCCCCATGCGCATCATCCCCCCATGCACAACTTCCCCATGCGCAACTTCCCCATGCACAACTTCCCTTCATGCGCAACTTCCCCATGTGCAACTTTCCTACATGCGCACCATCCCCCATGCGCAACTTCCCCCATGCGCATTGTCCCCCATGCGCATCGTCCCCCCATGCGCATCATCTCCCATGCGCAACTTCCCCATGCGCAACTTCCCCCATGCGCAACTTTCCTACATGCGCAACTTCCCCCATGTGCAACTTCCCCCATGCACATCATCCCCCATGCGCATCATCCCCCCATGCGCATCATCCCTATGTGCAACTTCCCCCCATGCGCAACTTTCCTACATGTGCAAATTCCCCGATGCGCAACTTCCCCCCATGCGCAACATCCCCCCATGCGCATCATCAACTTTCCTACATGCGCAACTTCCCCCATGCACAACTTCCCTTCATGCGCAACTTCCCTTCATGCACAACTTCCCCATGTGCAACTTTCCTACATGCGCACCATCCCCCATGCGCAACATCCCCCCATGCGCATCATACCCCCATGCGCATCATCCGCTATGCGCAACTTCCCCCATGTGCAACTTCCCCCATGTGCAACTTTCCTACATGCGCACCATCCCCCATGCGCAACTTCCCCCATGCGCATCATCCTCCCATGTGCATCATCCCCTATGTGCAACTTCCCCATGCGCATTGTCCCCCCATGCGCATCATCTCCCATGCGCAACTTCCCCCATGCGCAACTTTCCCCATGCGCATCTTCCCCATGCGCAACTTCCCCCATGTGCAACTTTCCTACATGCGCAAATTCCCCCACACGCAACTTTCCTCCATGCGCAACTTCCCCCATGTGCAACTTCCCTCCATGCGCACCATCCCCCATGCGCAACTTCCCCCATGCGCAACTTTCCTACATGCGCAACTTCCCCATGTGCAACTTCCCCATGTGCAACTTCCCCCATGCGCATCATCCCCCATGCACAACTTCCCCCATGCACAACTTCCCCCATGCACAACTTCCCTTCATGCGCAACTTCCCTTCATGCGCAACTTCCCCATGTGCAACTTTCCTACATGCGCACCATCCCCCATGCGCAACATCCCCCATGCGCATCATCCCCCCATGCGCATCATCCGCTATGCGCAACTTCCCCCATGCGCAACTTTCCTACATGCGCAACTTCCCCCATGCGCAACTTCCTTCCGTGCGCAACTTCCCCCTATGCGCAACTTCCCCCATGCGCAACTTTCCTACATGCGCAAATTCCCCCATGCGCAACTTTCCTACATGTGCAACTTTCCTACATGCGCACCATCCCCATGCGCAACTTCCCCCATGTGCATCATCCCCTATGCGCATCTTCCCCATGCGCAACTTCCCCCATGCGCAACTTTCCTACATGCGCAAATTCCCCCATGCTCAACTTCCCCCATGCGCAACTTCCCCCATGTGCAACTTCCCCCCATGCGCAACTTCCCTCCATGCGCAACGTCCCCCATGCACATCGTCCCCCATGCGCATCGTCCCCTCATGCGCATCTTTCCCTCCATGCGCATCATCCTGCCATGCACAACTTCCCGCAACTTCCCCCATACGCAACTTTCCTACATGCGCATCATCCCCCATGCGCAACTTCCCCCATGTGCAACTTTCCCCATGTACAACTTTCCCCATGTGCAACTTCCCCCATGCGCAACTTTCCTACATGCGCAACTTCCCCCATGCGCAACGTCCCCCATGCGCAACTTCCCCCATGCGCAGCATCCTCTCCAGTGCAACCTCTTCCTCCGAACAACATCCCCCAGTGCACCAGGAAGAGCACCAAAGTGGCTGGATGTGGTTCAGTCTCCCATGTTAAGTACAGGACAGAAACACGTTGCCCTTTTCAGCCCCTGAAGGGTTAATTTCTCCAGATGGTTCTTGGTGGGTGTTCAGGTGACAGAAGGAACTCCCAGAATTCCATGCTTCAGGCCCAACAGTTGGGGCGGAATGTTGATGAGTCAGCAATTCTCAATGCAAAGTATAGGGAGGAAAACGCGTTGCGCCCCTTTTCACCCCCTTCCCGTTGGAATTTCCGAAAACCGGTTCTTAGTGCACCCCTCAGTCACGGAAGGAACACCCACCCCAATTTTCATGCTTCTAGGCCCAGCGGTTTTGGCAGGGCGGTGATGAGTCAGTGAGTCATTCAGTCAGTCGGTCAGTGACTTTTATCTTTTATATATATAGATGAAAGGGTTTCCCAAAATGTAGGACACCCAAGAAAAATGGAGGATATGACTAAAATAAAAGGGTCCTCCAAATATAGCACACCCAAGAAAAATTAAGGACATGACTAAAATAAAAGGATTCCCCAAGATGTAGGACCCCCAAAAAACTGGAGGACATGACAAAAATAAAAGCTCAAAACAAAAATAAAACCTCCTATATTTTGCTTTCAAGTAGTTAATTTTTCATATAGCTTATTAGTAAATGTAAAACTATAACATATAATGTTAAACTATAACATATAGGCTGCATGCTGCATTCCTAAACACACTTTCCTGGGAATAAGCCCCAGTGAATACAGTTTCTGATTAGAGATGCTTAGGATTGCACCCATAATGTATCAATGACAAGAAGACTCCATGCTCCTTCTCACAAGGAAAAGGAGGACAATGAAGTATTTTTCTGGGACACCAGGCTTAAAAAGGGAACATGTCCTGGAAAAAGAGGACATCTGGTCACAGAACCTGCTTCACTAAAACCCAGCCTGAGGCTGCAGCCCTACCCACATTTTTCAGGAGTACATCCCATTGACTATAATGGGGCTTACTTCTGAGTAGACATGTGCAGGGCCCTAGGTCTCTTAGGCACCCAGCTGGGAGTGGGAGGGAGCCTGTGGCTCCAGGGCTGTGTGCACCTGCTGGGGACTGAAAGAGCACAAAGAAAGGTTCTGTTGCCCAAGCAGCAGCCCGCTTCCTCTGCATGGCACTCCCAGAGATTGTATGTGGATAGCTAAGGAGACCACAGATGTGACGGAGGTGTGTGCTTTGTGTACAATGAGAAAGCCTGGGAGGTGGGCAGTGTGATCTGAGCCTCAGGGAGGAGGCCTCAGAATAACTTGCATGTCTGGATGAGAAAGAGAGAGAGAAAAAATTAAATCTATTTTTACACTTTTTTAAATCCAAGGATTTTTTTTTAATCTACTAGGGATCCCAGAATAGAACACTAGTGGATAATAAGGGAAAACCTGTATTATCAAGTAACACATTTAATTTTTTGACACATTAGAAACAACTGTCTAAGGCAGAGGTCTCCAAACTCTGGCCCTGGGGCCAGATGTGGCCTCGGTGACAATGAGCCTTCATCTGGCCCTCAGAAAACCCTCCTCCATCCAGCCTTCGGGAAGCCCTGTAATCTTCCAGAAGCAAGGGGTTCTCTGCTCTCCACCAGCCAGGAGGGTATTTTTAGGGCTGGGAGGATGCACATACCTCCTCTCTGTGTGTATGAAAGTGTTTATGAACTGGTTTGAAGATCACCCTCTTTCTGTGCATTGGAAAGTAGTTTAAATTAATTCATTCTTCTGTCATGATTTATGTATTGAATCTGGAACGTAAATGTAAACAAATTTCAAATGTAAATCAATTCTCTTTTTCTTCCTGCCCTCAACACAGTATCAGAAAGATGATAGAGCTTAATATGACCTGTTGGTTTAATGATCCACGACAAATTGGGTCGCTACACACTGGTCAGTCCTGATCCACGGTTTGGAAACCGCTGATCTATGACGTTTTTCACTTATCCCAGCACCTTTGTAGTTATAGCTAGAATACTGGTAAACAGGAAATGATTTGCTTCTTAAGGTGCAATTTATCTAAACTGTTAAAGTTCTTAAAGAGAACATGGTTTACAAAGAGAAAACTCAAAATGTTAGGAAGGGGTTGGAATATCCACAAGGAAAGCAGAACTAAAGCTACACCGGCAATTTTCAGCTTTTTTCATTTCACATCACACCGAAAGGGCACTACACAATCGTCAAGGTTCACTGTGAGCACAATCCTAACCATGTCTACTCAAAAGTAAGTCCCATTGTATTGAATGGGTCTTACTCCCAGGAAAGTGTCTTTAGGATTGCAGCCTATGTTACCAGTGTGTGGGGGGGGGGTTGCCTTCTCCACTGGCATTACTAATAAGTGATCTTTACCCAAATTCCTATGATACAGCTGTTGATCACTCACAGCACATCAGTCTGCCCCTTCACTGTGGCTGAAAATGACTGCCCTAAATGCTCCTTCATTATCCTTCACTATTTAAATTAATTTGCACCCTTTTGATATCATAGCATCTGGCAAGAGGATGATATTGGGAGCTTTTCCACCAAAAAGTAATAGGTTAATAATAGTAATAGTAATAATAGGTTAAGTTGTTCAGTATTTTATGTTTATAAATAGTCATCTTGTAGTTTTTTTTGCCTTAAAAAGCAGCAATAAATAAAGAATATCAAGAGACAGATACTAGACTTGCAGCTATGCATGTCTGTTGTAGCAAAAATCAAAAAGGTATGGTGAAATCCATTTGTGCAGAAAAGTACATCAATTCAGGCACTGCAGTCTGATTCATCATGATGGATACAAAAAGCCATGGAGGATAGAGTTACTATTTGTGATGAATATTAAATGACATTCATTCCTATATTTCAGAAGGAATGTTCAACTGAATACCAGATGCTGGGTATAAACATTAAGAGTGGGCTTTTGTTCATGCTCTGCATGTTTACTTTCTAAAGGCATGTGCTTGTCCACTGTTGGAATCAGAATGCTGGATTACCTGGGTGTTGTTGTCATCTAGCTGAATGTTGTTATATTTTAACAGGAAAATAAAAAAAGATAAGATGAAGCAATAGAACTGTAAGTACAGGAACCTTTCTGATTTCTTCCTGACTTTTAAACGTTGTAATATAATTCTAACAACTGGAGTTTTCAACAATTCATGTTCTTTGCAAAGTGCATCATCTGAAAGGAATGTTCTTCATTTCATTTCCGAGATTCATACAGTGACTGCATTATGCTGCCTCTGTGAAAATGGATATAGCCAAATTTTCTTGAGAGCCAGTGTAAAATCAAGCCTAGGAATCTCACCCTGTGTTTTTTAATGTTGATTTCTAGATTGCTTATTTTTTATTATTTGGGTTGCCATAATTCCAGGGTGACCATATAGAATGTAGGACAGAGTGCCTCTACCTTTAGGCATTGCATGGTTGAGGGAATGGAGGCAGGTTTAGCTAATCATAGAAGGGTTTGAAAAGCAGCACCTGCCTTAATTTCCTCCTCTATGCAAAGCTTAAAGGTAGAGGCACTGTCCTACATTCTATATGGTCAATCTGCTTAATAATTCTCTTCCACAAAACTGGGACAGGACCTCCTGTCAAACTTGCCAGTATGTGAGCACAGTCCTCAAAAAATGAGACCGTCCCAGTTTTCAAGGATATATTGCATCCCTATTTATTATTGCCATTTCAAAATTTCATCTACAGTGGCACCTCATGTAACAAATTTAATTCATTCCGGAGACATGTTTGTTATGTGAAATGTTCTTTACACGAAGCAGATTTTTCCATAGAAAGATTGGTTCCACAATCCAAAAAAATATTCATATAAAAATATAAACTGGATGTAAAAATGATGACAAAACACTGGAATTGAATTCAGAACATGCATTCAATGTGCATGATCCTATGAAGTCTACTTAGGCTGCAATCCTAAAGACACTTTCCTGGCAGTAAGCCCCATTTAACACAATGGGGCTTACTTCTGAGTGGACATGGTTAGGAGGCTGCAATCAAAGACACTTTCCAAGTGTCTCCCCACTTTCTCTTTCTCTCCATCCTGAGCCTCTCTCTCCCCTGCTCCCTTCTGGCTAGCCCTGAGCTGCTTCCCTCTTCTCCACTGCTCTTCTCTCTCTCTGCCCAGCAGACACCCAGCCACAGGAGGAACAGCGCGGTAGTGTTGCTTTTGCTATGGGCAGGTGTGCTAGAGCTGCCGGCCAGCGCGTCTGTCCCAACGGCCAACAAATGTGTTTGTTACATGAAGCACAGTTTGTTACATGAAGCAGAATCCTAGGGAAATTTTTGTTTGTTACATGAAACATACTTTACATGAAGCGTTTGTTACATGAGGCGCCAATGTATATGTATAGAAAAATAGAGGCAAATATAATTTTTTTAATGTAGTAAATGAGTTGCATGAAATATTTATGCATTAATGAGCCAATAGGGAAATAGGTCTTATTTTGTGTGTTTGTGTGTGTGTGTGTGTGTGTGTGTGTATCTGAATTTATTTAATCATTTATTTTATTTAATATGTATATCTGAATTTGTTTAATAATTTATTTTATTTAAAATATTTATAGCCTACATTTCCTCCCATAAAAATGAGATGCCCAAGGCGGCCAACAAACAAAATTAAAATACAGTACAGTAAAATAGGAAGTCATATGAATTAACAAAAGCAACAGAATAATAATAACACTCAACTAGCAGACGAATTCATGTGTAGATACATTAGATCTACCTGGTAGATTTTGGATGCAATCCTAAACAGTTTAGGCTGGCTTAACTCAGCCGGCATATCTTCCCATGATGGTGTGAGGAGGTCAGCATATTCCTGTGGACTGGCCTAACAGTCCCTCCCCTGGAGTGGGACAGAAAGTGCCTTATGACACTTTTGTGACACCCTCAGGTCAGTATAGGACTTATATTGGGGCTTATGCTGACCTAAGCGGAGTTTAGGATTGCAGCCTTTGTTACTTATTGCTATAGCATATCCACTCTTCAAATTAACAAAATTCTTATAAACCCAGAAATAGCAGTGGCAGAGGCAGTGGAGAGTTCAGAGACAATGAAAAAACAGCTGTCAGAAAAAGGTTTATTGGGTGTCTTCTGAAACGTCTTTTTTTTGTTTTTTTAAAAAAATCAGTTCCACCAATCATCTGGGAGCTGATGAGTGTAATCTGGGTTTATGAACAGCATTTATAAGTGTCAGAAAATGAAAACAAGTACAGTGGCGCCTTCACCTAACAAACACCTCACGTAAAGTATGTTACACGTAACAAACAAAAATTTCTCTAGGATTCTGCTTCACATAACAAACTGTGTTTCATGTAACAAACACACTTGTTGGCAGTTGGGGCAGATGCGCTGGCCGGAAGCCCTTTTAAAAAGCGTCAGGGCTGCCTACCTGGCCTGCCCATAGTGAAAGCAACACTTCAGCATCCGCTGGGCAGAGGGAGAGAAGAGCAGTGGAGAAGAGGGAAGCAGCTCAGGGCTAGCCAGAAGGGAGCAGGGAGAGAGAGGCTCAGGATGGAGAGAAGGAGAAAGTGGGGAGACACTTTGAAGGTGTCTTGGATTGCATCTCCTAACCATGTCTAACCAGAAGTAAGCCCCATTGTGTTAAATGGGTCTTACTCCCAGGAAAGTGTCTTTGATTGCAGTCTCCTAACCATATCTACCCAGAAGTAAGCCCCATTGTGTTAAATGGGACTTACTCCTAGGAAAGTGTCTTTAGGACTGCAGCCTAAGTAGACTTCATAGGATCATGCACATTGAATGCATATTTTGAATTGAATTCCAGTGTTTTGTCCATCGTTAATTCCAGTGTTTTTACATCATTAATAATTTTATATAAATTTTTTTTGGGTTGTGGAACCAATCGTCTAAGTTTCCATTATTTCCTATGGGAAAATCCACTTCACTTAAAGAACATTTCATGTAACAAACATGCCTCTGGAATGAATTAAATTTGTTACGGGAGGCATCACTGTATACAGTAATATATTCATTAACTCAAAATCAAAGAGCAAAATGATCAGTTGGAGTGTAACTTCACTGTACACAATACGGCAAAGACGTGTAGAAAAACTTTTCTGGTTCATGGATTCTTTTCATGAATGTCTGCCTGTTCCAAAGCTTAGGCATTTTCTAGCAGTGGTATTCAAAGCAGGGGTTGGGACTCCCTTGGTGGTTGCAAACTCGGGTCGGGGGGGTCACGAGAGGTGGGATCCACCATCTTGGAATCTGGCACTGGACTTTCCTGGGAGTTAGTCTCATTAAATACAGTGGGACTTAACCAGTGGTGGGCTGACACTGGTTCGGACCGGATCGGCCGTTCCGGTAGTTACCAGGAGGCCGCCAGTCACGATCCGGTTGTTACAGGGGGGGGCGATCCGGTTCGCCCCCCTTTTTGGGTTTTTTTATTTTTTTGGCGTTCTGGGGGGTTGGAGGGTGACCTGGGGGCAGTTGTGGGCAGGGGGGGTGCTTACGTGAAGTTCCGGGGGGTTGGGGGATCACTGGAGGTTCCCGCGCCGCTGTAGCGCCAGCCGCGCTAGTGAAAGTCCGGAAGAGTTCAACTGAGGACCCGCCTACGCGGGTCCTCTCTAGGAACTCTCTCCGCTGCCTAATTACCTGCGCGCACATGTGCACGGAATTTTTAAACATTTTTTTGTAGCGCTCAGCCGCGGCCGGCACTACAGCGGCGCGGGAACCTCCAGTGATCCCCCAACCCCCCGGAACTGTACGTAAGCACCCCCCCTGCCCACAACTGCCCCCAGGTCACCCTCCAACTCCCACAATGCACAGCCCAATCCTGACTACTCAGAAGTAAGTCCCATGACAGGCAATGGGACTTACTCCCAGGAAAGTGGCTGGCTCTGCAGCCTGGATCCCAATCCTGACTACTCAGAAGTAAGTCCCATGACAGGCAATGGGACTTACTCCCAGGAAAGTGGCTGGCTCTGCGGCCTGGATCCCAATCTGACTACCCAGAAGTAAGCCTCATGCCAGTCAATGGTGTTTACTCCCAGGACAGAGTGGAAAGGACAGCAGCCTCAGAGCAACATCCTATGCAGGTCTACTCAGAGGTAAGCCACATGCTTAATTTTTTTAATTTTTTTTAATTTTTTTTTAAAAAATCTTGCTGGCCCTGCCCCTGGCCCCGCTCCCTGACCTCAGCCCCACCCCCTGACCTAGCCTGGCCCCACCCACTTCCAGAGAACCGGTTGTTAGGGCCAGGCCTGCCCATCACTGGACTTAACTCCTGGGTTGACATGTAGGAGCATCCTGGTAAGTTTGACAAGGGGTCCCAGTCTCATTGTACGTTTGAAAGGGAGTCCTGGGCTAATATGCCTGAATACCACCATTCTAGAGCAAGTACCAACAGTTGGAAGTTAAGACATGATTCATGATGCTGTGTTAATAAACTCGCCAGTTTCACACAAACACAAAACAGTAGAAACATTTGAAAATGGATACATGGCTACATTTGAAAATGTATCCACGATGTGCCAGCTGTTAAATGCAGTGAGGGCACTCTGACATTTGTGACACTTGCTAGAACGGTTTGTTATTGCTACCATATGGGTTTCTTCTAACCACCATGAAATACTCCTTTTTGTTGGTTGCAACAGTGTGTAGAATGCTGTGTGGAGCAACTAAGACTCATATTTTATCTAACAGCTATTTTTGCACATAAACTGTGCATCATTATTTGGATTAAATTTTATGCCACCTCCAACATGCTGCTTAGTATTTACTGACACAATCCTATCAAACTGTTTCACTGTTTGGATGCCTGCGTTGCGATTAGCACCTCTTGCATCACAGCATCAGCAGTTGTCCGAGTTTCCTTCTGCAACAGCTGTCTTCCTCCCTGATTTTAGTATAGAGCATTGTATATTTGACATTTTTATTTGTCTTTTCCTGCTGCCTTTACATATGTTACAGGTATTGCAGGCTAGGTCACATCCCTGAAATTGGGAGTAGATTGTAGTCTGTACGGAATGTATGGGCTTGTACACTTTATCAGGCTCTCCTGACAACCCTTCCTCCAGCATTCAGGCTCAGAAACATTCAGGCCACGATCAGTAAGGAAAAAGGCTGATATTTAGAGAAGAACAGAAGCAAATTCCTGAGTCTTATTATGCAGGAGGTGCTAATTGCAACGTAGGTATCAAACTGTGAAACAAAAGCTTCCTAACAACATGCTTCTCCATCAAGGATTTTAACCGCAAATCCACCTTTTGGATTTTTTTCATGCAGCAAAATACAATGCCTACTGCAGATACTTGCTCATCCAGCATTTGTCTTGCTCTTCCACAAGAAAACAACATGTATTCCTTATTTCGCTGACATGGCTGAACAAAGAACACCCATCTACCATTAATATTTTACTTGCAATAGCTTTCTAGATTTACTTTGCTAGAAAAATCAGGTTTTCTTTTCCATGCTAGTTGCTTTACAAAATGTTAATGCTATTTCCAAGGTAGAGTTTCATGCAAGTTCCAGTGCACAGGTATCTGTTATGAGTGGACTCATTCATTTCAGTAGCAAGAGAAACTGCACATAAAAGAGTCCTTATAATGCCTTCCTTAAACACAATTATTGTACGGTATATGATGGCATAATATTGTTTGTGTGCTAGGCAGTCTCCCTCTCTTCAAATGTTCCACAACACAAAGCTCCACAAGCAACCTGACCTTCTCCACTATACTGACCTTTTCTCTTCCCTATGTTGCTTTCCTGCTTTTTGTCTACTGCACACAGTACAGAGGAGGTTCTCTAAAATAGTGGCACTGCAGCCCTGCTGCAGGGAACAGAGGGAGGCATTCAGAGGAAGCACTCTAGTAAAAATCCTAACTAGAATTGCACAATATACTAATGTAATGTGTCCTATGTAACAGGAGGAAATATCACAAAAGATTCCACAAAAATCAAAAATAGGGGTTGTTGATGGCAGTTGTATTGGCATTGACCAGACAGTTTGATGGCTATATTTATCCCTGCTATGAAGGTCCTCCTGTTTGTTTCCTGATATGATCTTCATAGAGCAGTTTCTATTTTCCTTCTGAATTTGGAACAATGGCACAGTTGAGAATCATGGAAACAACCAACTGCTTCTCAGACCACTCAACAAAGTCTTCAGTTGAGATATTTACAAGAAATATGGACCATCGCCTAGAGCTCTTCCATTGCCCGATAGACTTACCCACTAGCAATGTTTTGTGGAAAGAAGCTGTACTATCACCATTGCGGGAATGTTTGTGCTGTGGTTCACCGAACTAGAACACTGTAATACAGAATGGGACCTTAATGCTCCTGGCTGAACATTACATACACAGCTTAGGAACTGCGTAGAAGATAAACAGGATTTAAGCATATTTAATGCTTAAATATCATAATTAAGCGGCGACATGAAAATTATGGGTTACCAGGAAATTGAGTGCCAGAAACAAAACAAGTTGCTTTTATATACCATGTGCTACTATCCAGAACAAATTATGAACCCAATTCTACTCTTGAGATATGTCAACATATGTCAGCTCAATGATCACTCTACCATGCTGAAGCCTGCCAGCTGATGTGCCAAAGAAGTTGGAAAAGCACTATGCTAAAGTAGCTCAGACACTGGCATAACTTTGCCAGCAAGGATGCCAAGATGGAGAGAAAATAGTGGCATAAACTGTGAGGATTGTGGGCAGGATGGAAAGAAGTTAAACACCTATCCTAACCTTCAAGGAGATGTCCAGATGCCAGAAAAACACTGACAGCTGCAGTGTTGTATCCATAGGGAACAATGGGGAACGGGAGGAACACTTGAAAATTACATCTGTATGCTATCACCAACCCACCTATTTTCCTATGATGGAGCATAGGATACAGACTATATTTGGCAACCAGTCACACTCCATGAACTCCGATATGTAAGTCTCTGCTAGGAGACTACAGCTCCGATGATATTCCACATGGCACAGGGGTCTAAGTGAGAGACCTCTCTCAAAAATGAACTTTACTGATGAGAAGCATGATGCTTTTTGAAGTGAACCACATCTTTTCTAATGTTAATGCCATTGATTGTGCAATTTGTCCCCAAAGAGTGTCTTTATTCTAATAAAGCCTGACTAATCTGCAAAATGTTCCAATTTCAGCTCATTCCACCATGGATAGTTTTGTTTCTTCTGCTCTACAAATTGTTGTAAGGTGATAATAACAAGTGTATCCCTAATTATGCAATTTGAACAGTAGCGATAAGGCAAAGAAAGGTCTTTTTACTCTAGCAATCCAATTTGCTGATAAGAAACTTCAGTGAAGCTCTTAATTGGTGAGCCTGTTAAGCAGGACATCAGCTATCATTATATAGTCTGTTTAAACATTCAGTTTGCATTGGTTAAGTGCAGATTCTGTTGCTGAACTGATGAAGGACTTTGAGATTAGCAAGATTAATTAATTTATAAGAGTCAGGATGGTGTAGTGGTTGTGGTGTTAAATCTGGAAGAACTAGGTTCAAATTTCTGCTCAACCATGATGAACCTGTCTGAGTGACCTTGGGCAGTCAATATTTCTCAGCCTAACCTACCCCATTTGGTTGACATGAGGACAAAACAGAGAAGGGGAATTATGTACACCACTCGGAGCTCCTTGGAGGAAGGGGTATAGAAATGTGAAAAATAAAATAAATGTGCACTTCAGCTTGTGCTTTGCAATCACTTTCTAATACTATAATCCAGAGTAATTACGGGAGCACATAAGAGACATTTACATTAACGTAGTTTCAGCACCACCTAGTGAAAACCTATGGGAAATTCATATTGCAATCCAGAGTAGATTGTTCTTATGACAAAGCAAGGATTCCCCGTAGTTACTCTAGATTGTGCCCTAAGGCCAATTCATTTTTTTACATAGTTATACAGATGTGTTAGAGAAAAAACAGTCTCCAAACATGAATATGTATCATTGCTATCACTTTCATTATTATGGGGAAAATGAAGTGTATGAGGATACCCTATTCTAAACTGGTATAAGGTTATACAAATTTCTTAACAATTTTCTTTCATGATGCATATGGTTCCTGTGTAAGTTCTTAACAGCTAACAATGTCAGCTGGACCAGCAACCTGACGGCAAGACAAGTGATCAAGCAACCACATCAGCATGGTCTCTTACCTCATTTGGCCAGATGAGGTAATCTACCTCATAATTATTAAACGGGCATCATGTTATTGTTAATTGTTGAATAATTAACAATAATTAACAATTAATTAACAATATAATTAACAATTATCTATATATATAAAATTGAAAAGTCACTCACTCACTCATCAACTCCCAATCAAGACCGCTGGGCCTAGATGCCTGCAATTTGGGGTGGGTCCTCCTTCCATTACAGAGACACCCACTAAGAACCAGTTTTTGGAAATTCTACCCGGAAGGGGGTGAAATGGGGCACAACATGTTTTCCTCTCTATACATTGAAGAATCCCTGACTGAAGGATGCTCTCCCCCAATCCCTGGACCTAGAAGCATGAAATTCAGGAAGGGTGTTCCTTCTGTCACATCATAAACACCCACTAAGAACCAATGTGAGAAATTTAACTCTTAAGGGGCTGAAAACATGTTTTTGTCCTATACTTAACATGGAAGACTGACCAACATCCAGCCAATTTGGTGCCTGATACACTGGGGAGATGTTGTTCAGAGGGAGGAGTTGCACTGGGGAGGATGCTGCACATGGGGGTGTGTCGCATGGAGGGGTGTTGCATATGGTGGTTTGATGTGCACGGTGGGATGATGTGCATGGGGGTTGATGCACATGAGGGATGATGCACATGGTGGGATGATGCGCATGGTGGGATGATGCTCATGGGGTTGATGCACATGGGGAATGATGCACATGGGGAATGATGTGCATGGAGGTTTGATGCGCATGGAGGGATGATGCACATGGGCGGTTGATGCATATGGGGGTTGATGCACATGGGGGCTGATGTGCATGGGGATAATGTGCATAGGGGGATGATGCACATGAGGTGGATGAAGATGGGGATGTGCATGGGGGATGTTGCACATGGGGGATGCGCATGGTGGTTGATATTCATGAGGGGCTGATGTGCATGGGGGACTGATGTGCATGGGGGGATGATGTGCAAGGGTGAATGATGCACATGGGAGACTGATGCGTATGGAGGACTGATCTATCTATCTACAGTATTTATATAAGGCTTTTCAATTAACAAATTCACAAAGCGGTTTACAAAGAAAATGGAAAAATAATAATAGCTAATTAAAAGCTAATGGGTCTCTGTCCCAAAAGGGCTCACAATCTAAAATGCAAAAAAGAACACCAGCAGAAGCCACTTGGACAGACACTGCTGGGGTGTGTAGGCCCAGTTACTGACGCGCATGGGGGGATGTTGCACATGGGGAGATGTTGCGCATGGGGGTTTAATGCGCATGGGGGTTTGATGTGCATGGGGGGTTTGATGCAGGTAGAGTGTTTATGCGCATGGGGGGTTGATGTGCATGGGGTATTGATGGTGGGGTGGATGTGCATGGAGGTTGATGTGCAGTGGGGGATGAAATACGGGGGAATTTTACTCCCGCAATGTGGGTATGTTTTCATTACTAATTATTATAAATTGTTATATATTACATTAATATTGAATACATATTACTAATTCACACTGTTTAATCCAGATCACTGCAAATGTCTTGGGAAGCTTCTGGATTCATATTACTGTTTCACATTGTTTAAACCTTATCACTGGACCTGTTAAGGACTAGACCCATTAAGGGTCCAGTTTGTTCTAGTTCAGGAGAAACTAAAAACTTGATTTGAAATGAATGCATGTTATGTGAGTGAAAAAAGCAGACTTGGGTCCAAATTTGACATGATACTAGGATATCCAGGATGGCCCACTGTTTTCCAAAAACTAAGGACTGATGGTGAGTCTGGCCTTACTGTAGCCCTGGGAGAGGGAATCAACATTTTCCCAGTCATTGGCATCTCGAAAGACTATGGTATCGTGCTCTGATTGGAGGTCCTGAAACAACATCTAGTGTGGCTAAAAAGGCCAATTTGAGAGTGTCCATCCCTTCCACACTGAGGACAAATAAATTCTGTCCCCTGCCCAGGCCCCAGGTTTCGCTGCTTTCGGGTCTGCCTCTTTGCTTCAGCCTGCCGAACAAGTGTCTCTTCCAGTTGGAGAAGGCCATGCTGGGTCTTTTGCCTCCACGCTGAATGATCGGAGGTCAAGGTTTCCCAGCTGTTGATGTCCATTCCCAAGGCCTTTACATCCCTCCTGCAGATGTCTTTGTATCGCAGCTGTAGTCTCCCTCTAGGGCGCTTTCCCTGCACTAATTCTCCATATAGGAGATCTTTTGGAATCCGACCATCAGCCATTCTCACGACATGCCCAAGCCAGCGTAGATGCCGCTGTTTCAGAAGTGTGAACATGCTAGAGATTCCAGCACGTTCCTAGACTGCGTCATTTGAGACTTTGTCACACCAGGTGATGGCAAGAATACGTCGGAGACAGCGCACATGGAAGGTGTTCAGCTTTCTCTCCTGCCATGCATAAAGGGTCCAAGACTCGCTGCAGTACAAGAGTGTGCTCAGGATGCAAGCTCTATAGACCTGGATCTTTGTATGTTCCCTCAGCTTCTTATTAAGCCATACTCTCTTTGTAAGCTTGGAGAACGTGGTAGCCACTTTACCAATACGTTTATTCAGCTCTGTATCTAAGGAAAGAGTGTCAGAGATAGTTGAGCCAAGGTACACAAAGTCATGGACAACCTCCAGTGCATGTTCAGAGATTGTGATACAGGGAGGTGGATCCACACCCTGACCCATGACTTGTGTTTTCTTCAAGCTGATTGTTAGTCCAAAGTCTTGGCAGGCTTTGCTAAAACGGTCCATAAGTTGTTGAAGGTCTTCAGCAGAGTGAGCAGTAATAGCAGCGTCATCGGCGAAGAGGAACTCCCGCAAGCATTTCAGCTGGACTTTGGACTTTGCTCTTAGTCTGGAAGGATTGTAGAGTTTTCCGTCTGATCTGGTCCGGAGATAGATTCCCTCTGTTGTGTTTCCAAAAGCATGCTTCAGCATGACTGCAAAAAAGATCCCAAATAAAGTTGGTGCGAGGACACAGCCCTGCTTCACTCCACTTTGGATGTGAAAGGAGTCTGATGTTAGGCCATCAAAAACTACAGTGCCCTTCATGTCCTCATGAAAGGACCTGATGATGTTGAGGAGCTTAGGAGGGCATCCAGTCTTGGGGAGGATTTTAAAAAGGCCATCCCTACTAACCAAATCAAAAGCCTTTGTAAGGTCTATGAAGGCTACAAAGAGTGGCTGTCTTTGTTCCCTACATTTCTCTTGCAACTGTCGAAGGGAAAATACCATATCAGTGGTGGGCCTGTTGGCTCGAAATCCGCACTGTGATTCAGGATAGATCTTCTCTGCAAGCACCTGAAGCCTCTTCAGTATGACACGGGCAAGCAGCTTCCCTACAACACTAAGAAGAGAGATGCCACAGTAGTTGTTGCAGTCACCCCTGTCGCCTTTGTTCTTGTACAGTGTGATGATATTAGCATCCTTCATGTCCTGTGGTACTCCACCTTCCCTCCTACAAAGGCAGAATATCTCATACAGTTCAGTGGAAATGGTCCCTCTACAGCACCTCAGAACTTCAGCAGGGATGTTATCTTTCCCGGGTGCCTTGCCAAAAGCAAGGGAATCCAGGGCTTCGTTGAGTTCTTCTAAAGTTGGTTCACTGTCAAGCTCCTCCAAGACAGGCAGGCACTCAATGTTGTTTAATGCTTCTTCAGTTACTGCATTTTCTCTGGGGTAAAGCTCAGAGTAGTGCTGCACCCAGCGTGCCATCTGCTGTGCTTGGTCCTGGATGACCTCACCTGTAGCGGACTTAAGCGGGGCAGATTTCCTCACTGTTGGACCTAAGGCCTGCTTGATGCCATCGTACATCCCCTTGATGTTGCCTGTGTCAGCTGCTACCTGGATCTGAGAGCAAAGCTGCAGCCAATAATTGTTAGCACATCTCCTGGCAATCTTTTCCCAATAAACTACCATATTTTCCTGATGAAAGTCTTATTGCAGAAACTGTATTTGCCACATAGAAAAAAGACACACTGCAACCTACATGGCACATTATGTGCTATACTTAATAGTGCAAATTACAGCCTTATAGGAACAGAAATGCATCATGAAAGAAAATAGGGAAAGAGTTAACCTCCCTTACCCAACATGCTCGCAAACAAAATCCTACCTACATTCACTGCATTCTCATTTAGAAAAATCATAAGAAATCCAAATGTGATCTTCCGCAGTCTCACCTATGCCTGTACTTGCCTTCAAAGATATCTATGCTCAATTACATCTCAACACAAGTAGCACTATAATACCATTATTCGGCCCAGTGAAAAACCACAAAGCAGCGAAAAACACTTTCAAATTACACAGAACTCCTTACGATTGATGTTTAGACTCGACTATTTAATCATGTGGGAACCACAGGAGTAGTACATAATCTACGCAACTATCAGCATGTGAGTTTTAACAACACAGCATGATTAATATCCTGCTGGTAAAGAGTCTTTCTGAGGAGGGACTGATCCAATTATGTGCGGTTGTAATAATTGACTTACTAGGTCAAAGAAAGGCCAAATATATGCAGCTCTCTGATGGTAAACATGTTTTGCTGAAGGCTCTGTGCTACGTTACCTTTGCAGGTTTTTCTTGTGGAATCATCATCAAATGTTCCATGTTAGAATCTCAGCATTCTTATTCTCTAGGAATTGTGGAAACATAAATGTAACTGGGAACAATTTCCCCACTACTACTGCTGAAATTCTGGCATTAATTTCTATAGAAACGGCTCAATTTTCCAACAATTTTCAGCACGTTAGTACTTTGCAGCTTATATCTGATTTACAGCACAATCTAGAGTAACTGCAGGAACTCTTACGTCGACATAAGAGATGTTTACATCAACGTAGTTATGACACCACCTGTGGGAAACTTATGGGAAATGCATAGAGTAATCCAGAGAATTTTTCTTACATCAACATAAGAGCTCCTGTAGTTACTCAGGATTGTGCTGTTAGGCTGCAAACGTATCCACACTTCCCTGGGAGTATGTTTCACTGAATTTGACTTAGGGTGAAATCTAGGGTAACTACGGGGAGTCCTTGCTCTGGTATAAGGACAATTTACTCTGGATTGCAATATGAATTTCCCATAGGTTTTCACTAGGAGGTGCAGTAACTGTGGGTGCACATAATGTCTCTTATGTGCTCCCATAGTTACTCTGGATTGTGCCCTTATTTAAGTGGATTGTGAGTTGTGCCTCACAACAATCCCATGCAGTAGGATGAAAGATAGCCCACAGCTTCCTAGTGAGCTCATGCCTGAGCATGAATTTGGAAAGTCTTGAGCCATTCAAACATTTTATTTTAAGAGATTTATACACCACCTTTCTCATGCCTGGGATTCTAAGTGGTGACTAAAATCCCACCAAGAAAGAACGCCTTGTTAGTCATGCTCCACAGAACTTGACATTTTGATTTGTTGGAATTAAATCCTGCTCCCGCTCTCACAGGCATGCACACACGCACACGTGTGCACACATACAGAGTATGGTGGACTATGTCCCATTTAAAGAGGATGATGATTCAATTTAAAGAGGTTATATAAACATTAATTTCACACTGGTGATTTGAGATAACAGACACTGTCAAAGTCAATGTTTTTAAAAAATCTGTGGAAGACCCAGGAGTTGCTGCACAGTAATGCAAAGAGAAAGGAAGCTTTTCTAGTGTGATTGAAGTAGGATGAAGAGACATAGGAGTCTGTACTGGAGGTACATGCACAGCAGGAGAAAGCTGACATCTTTGACAAGTTTTCTTTCTTTGCCAGCAGTCAGGTAGGCCAATTTAGGACAGAGATCAGGGCAAGAAGCCCTTTCCATTCTTATCATTTGGTGAAACTCCAAGAAAAGAGATGAAGAATGTGGGAAATATGTAGGCAACTCAAATTGTGTATCAGTCCGCTAGAACAGCCATTTTCAACCACTGTGCCATAGCACCCTGCTGTGCCATGGATGGTCTGCAGGTGTGCTGTGAGAGTTTGGGGGAGGATCATTTGTTTCTTAGGGTCACTGGGAGATGTGAGTCCCTGCTGTAAGTGTGCTACACTGTGTCAATTTAAAAAAAAAACAAAAAAACTGACAGTGTATCTTGACCATTTTGGTTCCTAATCAGCATGCTATATGATGAAAAAACTGAAAATTGCTGTCCAGAATAACACGGATGAATGATTGGCAATTAATTGTGGGTCATTCTTTTTTTTATCACTGATGTAAAAGTTACTGCCTACAATGTTCCAATTATTTTAATAACCTACGACAAATATGTATACCATAGTTACATCACTATGCTCACATCACTTGTGTCCTTATTACTTATTGTGATATTATTAACATATTGCTACTATCAGCTTCCTCCCATCCCAGGAACTGTAGGCTATATGCTCACAGAGGAATCATGATTAAGAGGGGCTGAAAGTGGACTGTGTACAGTTCTTTTTATGTAGGAAAAACATGGAATGATATTTTAGCTGAGAATGTTGATTGGTTCTTGCAGAAAGAAGCTGATTGCATTTGTTACTGTCACTGTTTGGGAAAGAGCTATGACTTTAAGATGATGCAAGAACAAGAACTGTATATAACTGAAAGAGGATGAATCCAAATATATTGGTTTGCCTTGTTTTTTGGTTATATATTGGTTATGAATCCAAATATATTGGGATCCAAATATATATGAATCAAATATATTGATTTCCTTTACCAAAGAAACCGTATTTTGTATTAAACAGAGATAAGACAAGAACATTATTGGCTTTTCCCCTGGCAACCTGACCCCCAGGTAAGTGATTCCCTTATCCCAAAACCTCATGGTTTGGAATGAATAATGGCAACTATCAACTTTGTTTACAGGACATGCCACTTGCACTGTGACAGCTGCTGATAGAATACAGGAGAAAACCTGGCAACTGTTGGCCATAACATTGAATGTTATGCCATCCATATGGAGGAAATGGACTGCATTGAATTTCAAAGGAAACACCACCACTCCGATGTTCCGTCTATCTACCAGCAGTTCATTTTCACCCTCACTGGATAAAAGTAGCTTGTTCTACACTTACATCTTTGGGTGCCGAGTGTCCTTTTCAACAAGCAAGCAAAAAAACTTATAATCACACACATAAATAACAGTACTGTGCTAAATAAACCACTTTCCAGTTTTAGGAAAAAACTCCTTTAAATATATATTCATTTGCATTGTATGCAGGCTGCCACAGTGCTTGGATGCTGACATGCTTTAGTATTTTTTATCGAGGACTGTGAAGCAGAAGGGGGGGAGAAGCACACTGCATGCTGTTTGACTTGTAGAATCACAGCTTCAAGTTCTCTTTGGTTTCTGAGCTTTCAACATAAAAAACCAAAATTTTCCCAAAAACATATCTTCCGAAAGTATCTTCAGAAAACAACATTCTGTATTGCCATGATGCATAAACCTTGTTTTTAATTTTAATTTAAAGTACACTGCATTTTGCACAGAAAGGCTCAGCTTTTCTTAGAAACACAACTCTTTGGTTACTTCATTGGGGTTTCCTTTTAATCTGTTCCCAGCTTTTCTTTCCACTAATAGTTGTGTTTTCCAGTGTTAGAGTGTCTTGACATTTACAGGCCAAGGACTGTGTCTTGTGTTGTGTTGTGTCTTGTCATTTACAGGCCATTTACAGGCCAAGGACTGTGTTGAGTCTCTCCTGATTTCAGGTTTTAAAGATATTTAGCCTTTCCCTTATTTTAGGAACTACATGTGTCCCTCATTATCCCTGTTCTTTTCTGTTACTGGAATCTGTTACTGGAATCTCCCGTGGATAAAATAAATCTGTAGATAAAAAAACAATGGTAAAATCGATTTAAAGACCCACTTCCAGGTTTCTTGCTCTTCCATTGATCCTAGTGGAATAGGGTTGATCCTCAATACCTGCAGGGGTTTCATCCTGGGGTTCCCTACTGATACAAAAGGTGTTAAATAAAAGCCGTTTTAAAAATTTGTATTCCTTTACAATTGTTTAAAAATAGCCTGTAGCTATTGCAGAGTGGCACTGAACAATTAGAAATGCAAAGGAACTTCTACCTCAGCCTGGTTGAACTCAGATTGTTTACATGATGAGCCTCTCTACAATAGTAAGAAAGGCAGTGTCAGACAGACTGGGATGCCTACCAGCGGTTCAACATCGAGCCGATGGGAGTGTATATGGGGGAGAGCCTCTGAGTCTGGAGGAGACTGAATTAACCCCCCTTGGACATAAAAGACTTCCCTGATGCGGTAGAAGTCTGGACAATGAAAGACATGGTGGAGATGTGGCGCACGGGCGGACATGGCGGGCCTAGGAGGAGGGGGATAATGGTGGGACCTTCTACCCGCTGGTACGATCACGAGGGGGTGTCCTCATTGGTAGGGATTTGGCTGGAGGAGATGGGCGGGGGAGTAGAGGATATAAGGGAGAGAGAGGGGGAGGAGGTTCTTTGGCGGGAAGAGGTGCCGTGGAGGGAGAGGAGCACCTACAAAGCTTGGAGAGAGAACCCCTCAAATTTATCCTTGGAGACCCTATCCCTTGAGGCTCAAGAACAACGACTGGGTATCCAGACGGAATATCAGAAGCCCCATCCCCTGCTGAGACCAAGCTGACCTATCAAAGAAGACAAAAGGAAAGACGGTGTGGAGGGAGCCAGCTGAGGAGAGAAGAAAAGTGAGGCATGAGTTGCGTTCCATTGGAAACAAACCGAGAGACAAAATATGGACACTTACCTGTTGCGGTGGTGGGGTTCTGTTATGGGACACTTGTTGATTATGTAACCTGTTAAAAGAAAAGAGTGTTAATAAGAGTGAAGCAAGAGAGAGAAAGAAAGGAGAAAGTAAATGTGTTTTGAACTTACCTTTTGAGTTGTTGTGCATCATGTATTCTCGGGAGGGAGATGAAGATGAGACACAGATCTCAGTCATCCTTGAGGATCAGACCCCTGTTGGCAGACAGGGGGAAGCCAGGCAAAGGCAGACCCATGACAGGCAGTTTAATAAACTGTGATTTACAGTGGCTACTCATGTTGAGTCAAATCAGTGTACATAAAACCCGTTTTAGACCTGTATACAGTACAAGCCATTTACACATGTATACTTAGAGGTAAGTCCAATTTAGTTCAGTAGCATGTTTTCATGGGATTTGCTGCAATCCAAAAGACACTTTCTTGGGAGTAAGTCCCTTTGAACACAATGGGACTTACTTTTGAGTAGGCATGGTTAGGATAGTGTATCAGGGCCAAAGTATTTTATTAAACTCTGAAACACTGCTTTCTGGAAAGCAAAATAATCCTCAGATGTCCCACTTCAGTTTGTCTTTCATGGGAATGGGGATTTTCTGAAGCTGAAAGGATGACAACATTAAGGAATAGGAGTGGAAGAATTAATTAATGACACATTTGTCAATCCTCTGAGTGTTAAAGTAAAAATGATAGAAGGGAAAAGACAGAGTTAAGCTGGAAAGAAGATGAAAATTAAACCTTTCATAGATTTAAACTACCATCAATAAATTATACATTCTGTTTTTTTTATGGATACTAAATGTAGAGAAATTGAAAGAATAGCAAAAATGCAGACAAGACAAATAGAAAAGACAAACAACAAAAAGCACTGCATTATAATATTTGTGACAGAAATACAAGAAATTCTGCAAGTGGAAAAAAGAATATTCAGTATTCTATTCAGGCAATCAGCAAACAGTAACAGTAATAGGAAATAATGCAGACAATAAAATATAAAGGCTATAAAGGAAAAAAAGTTAATGAGAGAATTTTAATCTCTCTGCGCAAACTAGAAAGCACTTTTAAAGGATATAAAGCTTGAGATACACTTATGGATCTAGAATGGGATTTTTAAAAAAATCTTTATCATAAAAGTGTCTCTAGATATGAAGAAGCACCAGGGGTTGATTAGGTAGGAAAGACTTGAAATGGAACCTATAAAACAAGAGGGCACCTGGACAGTATACTGAAAACTTAAATGAAGTGAAAGGAGACATTAAAGAGGAAAGGCAAACAGCAACCATGCAGACATTTCAGTGCCCATTACTCTGTGTCAATGTGATCATAAGTCCAATGCCTGTGCAATTCTACACTCAGCTGTAAATGTGTGAGATGCATTCCAAACAGTGGAGAAACTGCCTTCCTTTTCTCAGGAGTTCACAGCTTAAAGGCGAACAGACGAGCTCAAAAGGCACAGAGGCAAAGGAGAGAGCACATTAGTGAAGCCACAACTGTGGGATTGATCTTATCAGAGTGATATGCAATAATAACTTTCACACAAAGTTTGGTCATCCAAGTGTTCTTATTATTATAGGTAGAAGTCTCCTCCAGAGGTTACCCTGCAAGTTGTGGCTGACTCTAGGGAATCATCCCTGTGTTTAAGCCATAGGGCCAGCATGGTCCAAAGATGCTGCCATGGTCATATGACCTGAATGACTAACATGGAACACTGTAACCTTTCTGATGATGTGGTACCTATTTACCTTCTTGCATTTACATGCTTTTGAACTGCTAGGTTGGCAGGAGTTGGGCAAGAGACAGAAGGTCACTCCATCTTGTTGCACTGGGTCTCAAACTCTGGCCTTAACCACTTGAGCCACTACAAGCAAATAATTCCATCAATTATCTACTATATACCATGAAGGAAGCCTTACTATATGTTTATGTTGTGGTAACCTTCTGGGCACAATAATCACTGAAAGGTTTTTGTAGGCAATAGCCCCCCCCCCCCACCCCAGCTTGGGTTAAAAGTTGCTGTACACAATATAAGGATACCATGGAACAGTGGAAAAGTTTGGGCTCAAATGCATGAAGAAGAAAGATAGTGTCAGGCTTTGAGATCCTTATTTATTTTTGAAGTAAAGATGATGCTTGCAGCACTCTTAAATAGCATTATTTGCTGTTGAACATGATATCCAACTGAAGCCGCTGCCCAGTCCTATGCATGTCCATTACAGTCAATATTGCTTACTCCCAGGTAAGTATGGATAGGATTGCAGCCTGAGTTAATTAGACAATTATATGGCTGGCCAAGTTAACTAAGAAATCTATTCACAACTGGCAAAACAAATTACTTGGAAGTTGTGATTCAGTGACTGATAGCAAAACAGCTTGCCCAGAGAGATAAGTCATGTAAGAAACACACAGATGTGTTTTCTAGTCTGTAGCAGAGACAGTTGCTGACATGAGCAAATAATTGTGAAAGCCGCAGGTGTATGCTGGGGTGTAGTTGTGAATTATGAAGTGCTGGAGTTCATAATGATACCCTGTCAGAATGATGCCCCACTAGGACTATAGAACAACCACCAAAAATCAACTTCGACGTTCTTCATTAGAGTGTTTGCTTTTCTTACCAGTCATTCCCACTTCCAAATATATGATAATTAAAAATCTTTTTAAAGATTTCATCCCAAACTGTTAGAGTAGATTGCAGTCATACAAAACAAATCCAAAAAGCTGAAGGAAAAAAAAACACCCAGAATTTAATGATATCCGAGATAAATATACAAGGTAGAATGCAAGCCATTGCATATTTATGGAGAAATCCCACTGTGTTAACCACTTCCAGTGTTGGGAAAAGTCAGATCTGAGCAGACAGGAGTAGCCAGAGCCTGCTCCCAGCTGCCAGGGACTGAAACTGGGATCTGGCAGAACTGCCAGAGTGCAGGAATGTCAGGAGTGTAGTAGGATCAAGGACAGGTTAAGGACAGATGAGCAAGATCCAATCCCCCTTCTCCAGTCACTGGACTGAATGTTTGAACAGGGTGAAATAAAGCATGTTCCCTATTCAATGAGATTCAGTAGTTTATAAAAAGAAGTAAATCTGCAGACACTTTGCATGGCTGATGTGAAGGGATAAATTAGCAAATTATGAACAGAAATTCATTACATCAGAGGGACATTTAAGGTACAATAAAGAGATTCATTGCAGCCATAGGATGATCATGAAGATCTATCCACATCATTTTAATTATTAAACTTGGAATTGGAAAACAGGTCACTGATACCTCAGGGTCACTGTCACCCCATTTCATCGTAACACAGCAATTTCAACTTCCAGAGTGGGGATGACAAAATAAGAACCTATATTTGGCCATATGGCTCTCAGAAATAAATCAGTCTTATTACAGCATTTTCACTTAGCTGCATCCATAAGCATAACCCCCATGTACATTTAATACAGCAGGCCTGATTCTATTTAAACCAGGGATGTGCTCAATACACTAAGATTAAGTCATGAGCACGGTGATCATATGACCAGATTTTTCCGGATTTGTCCTCTTTTTTATCCTTCTGTCCAGATGTCTTCCAAAAGGGCTTCATTGTCCTTCATTTTGGCTTCATTATGGATCTTTGCAATGGTGTGCATATGTCATTGGATTTGTACTGAAGAACAGAATCCAATGCAAAAACTGGTTTGGAAATATCTCCTTCCTATCAAATGCTATGGCTAAATAAACTAAAAATAAAAATATGCATTGAGCTTTATGGGAAAGCGAAAGTGCCCAATGTTGTGGTTTTACTCGTGAGTAGGCAACCATGCTGTTGTCTGCTGGAAAGGCGAGGCTGTAAAGAATCCAAGACCTTGTCCTCCTTTTTAGGTTCAGGCATCTGGTCACCCTCATGAGTCAAATTGTGAGTCACTGTCTTGACTCACCTTGTGAGTCATATTGTGCAGCTGTCTCAAAATTGAGCTGAAGTAAGGGGAAGAAATTCCACTTTTCCAGGGCTGAGCTTTTTTCAGTCTCAACCCTTGACATCCCCATCACATTTGAACAGTAGTCAGATATGTGCTGAAGTCCTTCGCTTCCACCATGATTTATATAAGCAAAAGCAATCGTCTTACTTGAGTTGGTAGCATTTCCTTTAGAAAACAATTGGTTCCATATGATGCCCCCAGTTCCCATAACAATTTTGCCTTCAGAAGAAGCATCAGCCTGGCAAACAGCATCCTACAGATCACCAGGGCCATCCAAGTTCAGCAAGACAGAGGGAGAATAATTTAAAAAAATGCATACTAAAAGATATTGGTTTCCAAAATCATTTTGAGTCAATAATCACTTTTTGAGTCACTGCCCATAAGTAGAGCGCAAGTGACAGCTGTGACTTGAATCGACTGACGTCGACTCAAGTGCTTAGGGGCAGTGTTGTAAGTGATGGAGCCTGTCAGTGTTGGAAAATTAGTTTAGATTGACTCACATTCATTTTGAAAACTGTGTTGATGCCTGAGTTGAGAAGCCTGAGTTAAGATAACACAAAGCGAATACTGCCTACCAAGACAACATACAAATATTCAAATTTAACATGTTGCAACAATAGTAGAATATTATTTTTCTACTACAGTAGTGCCTCACATAAAGACCTTAATTCATCTTTAATAAAGACCTTAATGCTCTTTAAGTGAAACGCTCTTTAAGTGAAGCAGATTTTCCCATAGGAAGTAATGGAAACTCAAACAGTTGGTTCCACAACCCAAAAAATCATATAAAAATATTAACTGGATGTAAAAATGATGACAAAACACTGGAATTGAATTCAAAACATGCATTCAATGTGTCTGATCCTATGAAGTCTACTTAGGCTGCAAGCCTAAAGTCACTTTCCTGGGAGTAAGACCCATTTAACACAGTGGGGCTTACTTCTGGGTAGACATGGTTAGGAGACTGCAATCAAAGACACTTTCCTGGGAGTAAGCCCCATTTAACACAATGGGTCTGACTTCTGAGTGGACATGGTTAGGAGGCTGCAATCAAAGACACTTTCCTGGGAGGCTGGAGGTTCAAAGTGGCCAAGAGGGGGCACTTGGGGGCAGTTAGGGGCAGCAGCAGTTAGGGGAGCAATTAGCGGCAGCAGCGCTGGCTGGCAGCCCATGGAGCGTCAGGGCTGCATAGTGGCCTGAAGTGAAGCAGAACTTGTTATGTGAAGCAGGATTCCTTGTTACGTTATTGCTTGTTATGTGAAACGCTTGTTATGTGAGGCGCTTGTTATAAGAGGTACCACTGTATATGCCCCAAACCTTTCCCAGAAGCTAGTATGAATTGTTTGCAGTTGTTGGGCTGCATGTGAAAAGTGGGTAGTGTAAGCAGTAGATCTAAGGTTGAGCCACTCCGGATATTTCTCCTAGTTATGAGTATCCTAAGCTATTTTAGTCAATGCATGTGTCAGGCTTCAATTGCATGGAGAAACACAGAAGAGAGTCAGTGACATAGTGATTACTTTTAACCATTTTTGCAGTCATTGAGTAATATTTTCCAGTTTGCAGAAAACACTGCTGGCTCTTGCTGTACGCAGCCAGGGCATACAACATGTTTCATCATGCAAGAAGAGTGTGTCTGTAAACACTCAGAATTTTCACACAGAATGGTGATAATCATCAAATATAACTGGTGCAAGTTTCATTCCAGATTTATTGGATTTTTCATAGCATTCCTCTTGGTAAATTATATTTCAAAGATCATCACAATAAAACTTTAATAATCATGTTTGAGAGTTAATTAAAAATATTTGGATTTGCTTCAAGTTTCTCCCTCCTTTTAGAAGCTGAGTGTGAAAGAGTCAATCAGAGCGCTCTTGGGTTTTTTGAAAAGCCAAAACCGAACAGGCTGGGAGTGCCTGGCCATAATTTGCAGTTGGTCAAATAATAGTGTATATAATCTCTGTTCATTATCCTCTGCAGTGTGTACTTTAGTCCTGGGAAATCACTGAACCTCCTCCACTCATGTGCTTCTATGTTTAATGGCTAAGGAGCTTATTTGTTCAGCTCTTGGACCAACACATAAAAATTTTACAAAAAGCTGTTAGAATGAAATTACATTTCTCACCAAATTCTGAATATATTTAACAAATAAAACTCAAAATATGAAGTCCTATAACTAAGCTTGTCTAAGAGTGAAGCCTTAGGATGTATTCCTAACCCCCATTTAGGCTGGAATAAGTCCTGGCATTGGGGGTGTTGCAAAAGTGCACTGCTCCTGTGGGGCTTTGACCAGTGTACAAACATGGCCTTTCTACCCCACCACAGGAATGGGGAGCAAGTGAGTTGTGCGCCCTTAGTCTTTGACCTAAGTTTTCGGATCAGAAGTGGCATTTAATATTGTCATTAAATATTCTCATGATCCAAATAGTCTCATGATCCAAAATAGAAAACTCTATTATGGTGACAGCAATAAGTGCTGCAAAAATGTCCATTAGAACACCTCAAATGATTGATGGGGAATCCTCTTGATAGAGTTGCCGTTTTTCTCATGTATCTGCAGCATTCACAGAGGAAAGAATATTCCCTTTCCAGTTCTATGCAGACAACAATTATAGACACACTGCCAATGATGCACCAGGCAGTGGCCCTACCACTGCAGTGGAGAAGCGTCAATAAGGAATGAAGCTATGCATACATCTCTAGTAGATACTGCAAGGAGCTAGATGTCCATTGGTGGCTCATGCTGGATAAGATAAAGGTAGGCTAGGCAAATTTAATGTTTTCTTTATTCCTGAATGAGACAGACCAGTGGCGTAGCTAATGATCATATAGCCTGGTGCGAAGCTCAAAATGTTGCCCCAGAAGTGATGTCGAAACCAGAAGTGATGTCATCCCCAGGTATTTTTAAAAAGAAAATTGGGGAAAACCTGCCTCCTCCTCCTCCTCCTCCTCCTCAGCAGTTCACCACCATTTGCTCTGCTAGTGGCAGAGCTAAAGCACTAAACTTTGCTATCTGAAGTCAAAGAAGATTTTGTTGCCCCTGCCCTGCCACGCAACAACAAAATCAAATTTAATTACCGGTAAGTTTAAAAAATGAAAATTGTGTGCTTTATTGATTAGGGAAACTGTGCTGGGGCAAAGAGGAATGGTTATTCTTTCCCCGATAAATAGAAGCACCACTTAAAAGTGCCTGTATACCTAGTTAGCATGGCGTAACTGTTTTATATATACTAATATATATATGTACTGAGAGCTGATTCATATTAACACTTTATTAGTTCCATATAGTAGAGAACCGTATCTCATTGGTTCTCAGAGCCATCAGTAACTTGGGAAAGTTTAAGAAAATCCACTTTTTTCCTTATGTTTCTGTATTTTCATTTTCTGGTTAATTGGTCATAACCTTTGATAGAATTTAGATATTCCAATGCTTGTTTCATTGCATTCTGCATAAAATTACCTTTCCAAGGATACATAATATGATGGTATTGTCATACATACATACTCTGTTTTTCATAATTTTAGCTACACTAGTACAGCAGAAGAGAGCCCCTTACCTTCATGTCTCACTATTGGATTTTTCAGAAGCATCTGCGCCTTTCTTATTTTGATCATAATAGTTGACAATTTTCAGTCTCTGTGGTCTGAACTTCGTTGTCTTTCACTCAGCCATAGACCTTTGACTTGTATTTAGAAAAGCCACAGACATTTATTACACAACTGAACTAAGGTCTCAATCCAGAGTAACTACGGGGAGTCCTTGCTTCGGTGTAAGAACAATTTGCTCTGGATTGCAATATGAATTTCCCATAGGTTTTCACTAGGTGGTGCAATAACTACAAGTACACGTAATGTCTCTTATGTTCTCCCGTAATTACTCTGGATTGTAGGGCAATACTATTTGCAATAAGGGCGTTGGAAATAAGAAATGTACCTGATAAACTGAGAACTGCCCTAGGATCCTAACAGACTACTTCAGTTTCAAAGAAGACCAGTTTCAGTAGTAATATGTATTATTTGTATACTGTTTCCTGACTGTGGAAAGTGCTTAATTTGTATGGACAAAACTCCTCTCTCAAACTCCTGCTACATGTTTGCAGACCATTGACAGCACATTAATGTGCCATGGCACACTGATTAAAAATAGCTGTGTAAAGGTAGGCCAGGCTGCAGTCTTATACAATCTTACCTAGCAATGTCCCATGAACTCAATGGGACTTATTTTTAATTCTTTTAACATCTTTTAACATTGTACACCACCTTGATGCCATGCTTTCGTCAAGGCATCAAGGTGGTGTACATATTTACTTCTTTTTGTTCTCACAACAAACCTATGAGGTAAGTGAGGCTGAGAGAAAGTGACAGGTCCAAGGTCAAATAGGAAGTGACTTCTGATTTTTTTGTGGTTGAACAAGAAGTTGAATCCAGATTTTCCAGGTCTAAAGTCCAACTCCTAAACACCCCCTTGGTTATCAGACTGTTAACCAGCTGCAATGGGATGGTGTTTGAGAACTGAGTTTGAGAACTGAGGTAAGTGTGTGCAGCGGTGAGGCAAATGCAGAAGTAGCATGATCAGGGTAGCTCTACAGCAGTGATTTTCAACCAGTGGATAGTCCTCAGGTGTGCCTCAGGAATTTGGAGATTGACATATATTAATAGGAAAATTGGAGGATTGGAGGATTGGAACAGTCTGGAACAGTCTGG
Organism: Cryptoblepharus egeriae; assembly: GCA_030015325.1. Classification (NCBI taxonomy): domain Eukaryota; kingdom Metazoa; phylum Chordata; class Lepidosauria; order Squamata; family Scincidae; genus Cryptoblepharus; species Cryptoblepharus egeriae. Next base: position 66,076,686 of record JAREYC010000002.1, on the reverse strand, counting down.
TGTGCTTTGTCAATGGTAAAAAAAATTGATGGTGTGCCTTGACAATTTCAGTGCCTTGTTAGTGTGCCATGAGATGAAAAAGGTTGAAAACCACTGCTCTATAGAATGGAGGACATAGTGCCTATACCTTAAAGCACTGTATAGAAGAGGGAATTTAGGCAGGTGCTGGTTTTTAAACCCTTCCATGTTGTGTTAAACCTGCCTAAATTCTCTCTTCTATGCAATCGTAGTCTTCACTTAGGCCGCCCTAAGACCCAGCATCAATCCTGCTGAGTTGGGGGTGTGACAAACATGCAGTAAAACACATCTGTCCAGTGGTGGGATTTAAATAAATTAACAACAGGTTCTACGTCCCATTAGTAACTGGTTCTCAGAACCAGGTGCTCATTAGCAAAGGGTTCTATAGAACCTGTGAGAACCCCTGAAGCCCACCACTGCTTTTGTCCCACTCCTGAGGCCAGGGCACAGGCTTACACAGACTTCCTCAAACCATCACGGAAAGATATGCCAGGTGAGTTAGGCTGGCCTAAAGTTCTTAGGATTGTGCCCATATTGTTCTTTCATCCATAACATATTGTTTAATCAATGGGGAATTACTACTACTACATTTTAGAACTACTGCCCTAAGGGAATTGTTAACAATACCATCCCATTGCAGCTGGAGAGTTGTGACTGAAAGGGCAGAGGCTTGTCTAAGAGCACAATCCTAACCATGTCTGCTCAAAAGGAAAACCCCGTTGGGTTCAATGAGTCTTACTCCCAAGAAAGTGTCTTTAGGATTGCAGCCTTAGGCCACGAGTGAAAGCAGAGGTGAGATCAAACTAGGGAAGTATCGATTCACAGCTCAGTATCTTGGGCACTATGCTGCACCAGTTCTCTTGGGCACTGTGCTGCACCAGTTGGAATATACTGGGAGTCTTATAGGGAGTATATCTGCTAGTCTGCTGTATGGTAGAATAGGAAAAGTGACACAGTGGAGACTGTGCTCCAGGGAAGATGCAATCTGGTGCAAAAACTGTAATTGCACAGTAATTCTTTCTGGTACAGATACTGTTAAAAGCTAAATAATGCCCGTAGAAGCGGCAAGGCCTTTAATCATTCCTCACTCTTGAGCCAGGTGGAGGAAGGTGTTAGTTTGGCAAGACGAAAATGATAATGCAGGAAGTGTGCCCTCGGTCATGCCCACTATTGTCAATTCTACTAGCTAGGAAATAGCTAGAGAAGCTTCAAAAAAAATGGCTAAATAAGTTTTTTTTTAAAACTATCTTTTAAAATTTTTATTAAGCAAGTTTTTCAATTCTAAATATGCCTGTATAAATCTCAATTCATTCAGAATATTTCTCGCTGCTGGCTATAAATTATTTGGAAAAGGGATTGTTCTCTGATTTTACCTTATTATTGAATTAGGTGGTTGTTCCTCATGGGTTGCATAACCTGCATAATTAATTGGCATGTTCTTTAGAAAGGGACCTCATAGGGCACACTCTCATTAGATTTTAGGGATTATTTCTGCAACTAAATTGATTCCTGAGCTTGATCCTATTAGTGGGTTTAGCACTGAGAGCCCAATTCTATGCTCTATGGTATGTCTGTGGTTATGGTAGGATGTTGTAAACACATGAAGCCTACTGCTGGTCCAATCTGCTGGAGTATCTGTTCTCCACCTCTCATGGTCCATCAAGATCATGGAGCACCAGAGAGGCAATGAGAGACATTGTGGGAGAAGTATTCTGGAGGAGGGCAGGGAAGTTGGGGGTGGGAGACGTCTGGAGGAGCTCTGGATCCAAAGTCTCCATGAAGGGCACTTCACCCTTACTCAGAGGCGTCTTTCCTAACTCCATTGTGGGTAGCTCCATTGTGGGACTGCTCTTTTATGAGGGAAAGGGAAGACCATCCCCCTCACCTGAGTAAACAGCAGGCAGCTGCTGGGGCTACCTGCTTGCCCATAGGAATCCTTTGATACAATTGATGTTCTGGCACCACGAGAATCCTGCTAACTAACATGGACCACGTGTGTGGTATGATCTACATGGTTACATAATACTGATTACATTCACCTCATTTAAAATACTCCTGGTATCTAAATGAAGTGGAGGAACACCAAACAGCACAGCTCTCCAAAGAGGTTGTGGTTTGCTACATGTATAAATTTATGTACTGAAAAATAACTTCATAAATTAAGATCCCATGTGCCAAGCCAGACAGGAAAATACAAGGTCTTAAGACATTTTCAGGCCTCCTCCTTTGGCTCTTGAGCTCCCTTTTGATCCTGTGCCCAGGTGCAAATTACCGCATGTATCCCCCTCTCATAGACCCTGTTCCTCCCAGAACAGTGCCTTTATTCATAGGACTGTATGCTTCAACCTACTGAGACTGCAACCCTATCCACACTTTCCTGGGAGTAAGCTCCGCTGACCATAATAGGACTTACTTCTGAATAGACAGGCTTAGGATTGGGCTCTCTGAAGATCATAGGCTCACTTTCATGTCACTATGAAGGTTTATGAAATCTTGTTAAGGTTTACAAAACGTGTTTTGTAAGGTTTACAACATGTTTACATGAACATGTTGGCATATGTTCAAGTGCTAATTTAGGGTGATTGTTCAATTGGTATATTGAATACAAATGATTTAATGTTGCACATTTCTGTTGCACAGTTGTTTGGATTATTCCAACCTAAGGATTCAAAATGTTAAAGTTACACCATTTATTTTGTTTGACTTAACAAGTTGGATGATCATTAACAATGCAACTATCCTGAAACCTTCACACGTTCTTTGAAAAATCAATGATCCCATCCAGCAGTTGAGATATGTGATTTCTTCTTCTACACACAAACATGAAGAAAACATTGAATTCTAAAACTAATACACAAATCTTCATATACCCTTTATCATTTTAACTACCTGTACTTGTCATAGGAAAGCAGGATATCGGAGGTAGATCTAATTTTGTTTAGAATCTGAGCCAAAAGTTTCCAATGGAATTCTGTTAGAATTAATTTATCTGACAGATTCAGGAAATGTTTAAAATGTCATGAACAAATGTCATTCTTATGCATTATTTGAGTGATGCATTACCTGGAATGCTGACCATTGTAGGAGTATTGTTGGATACTGGCCCATTTAGGGGTTCTCTTTATGATAAAAGATAACATGTTCTCACAAGCATAATCCTACATTTCTAAAGTTGCACATATTGCCAAGTGGACTTTAAAGCCTTCTTCTTCGTAGTCATGATTATTGCGCAAAGCAATATCTGTTTTGCTGGATACACCTCTATGTTATGCCCAAACATGGCCACCGTGGAACATAAATTAATCCCAACACAAAGAGGTGTAATCCTGCAGGGAATAAGATTCCTGAGATTGAATGGAGGCTCACAGTTTTCTGTGATAGTTCAGCAATATGTTGCACTTTTGTCTGGTTAGGGATCAATGGTTAGGCAACCCACAGCATGTCACAAGCCACATTTTATATTCAAAATCCTGAATGTGCCACTCTCAACTTATTTTGGATAGATATGCTTTGGTGGTTTCACTGGCCCATGTGATCTGCTGAGCCTCTGCTTAGCCATCTTCACTCCACTTCAGGCCTTGTTGCTTCCCTTCTGGCCTTCATGCTGGGAGAAATGCTGTGCACTGTGGGGTCCTGTGTCAGGCAGCATGTCTGTGACGGATGAGTGCACTACTTAGGAAGTGTACATGTCCCAAAAGTAACATACAGGCCACAGGTTGACTATCCAAGCATAGATGACAGACATGGGTAAATGTCAAAAGCATAGCCTTATTTAAGCTTGCAAAATTAGTTTTGGTGACAAATAATAAAAATAATGGATATAACATATATGAATGCATGTGAAACTGGTTAGGACTGGGCCTTCACAGTAGGTGGAATATGTGCAACTGCTCTCATGAACCAAAATTTTGGAATTTCTTGAGGCCTGTGAAACCTGAAACTTCTTGCATTGGTCATGCTCTCCTGTCATGTACTTGCTGCTGCATGTAAACAAGCGTATCATGCCTCCATATAAACAGAGCGTGTCCAGCAACAAAATAAGACACCAAGAGCAAACTACAGGTACCCCTGTGTTCCTTGCTGGTGTTTATGTCCCTTGAGTCAGAAGTCTGGCATTTTGTACAAGTGCTATAAGGTTAGAGAGTCCATCAGTCACAAATGAGATGATGTGCCCTTCTGTTAAAGTTAATTACATAAGGGTGGACAGGGTCTGACTGAGCAAAGCCTAATTTTTTTTATCTTTATGTCACTTCATATCAAATGTTTTGGCAGTTTAATTACAGGCAGGTGGTGTAATTACACAGAAAGCCTCCTATTTTGTCATCATGCTTAATTAAACATGTCAGGCTATTGCTCTGGCCTGAAGAAGAAGTTTCTTGGATCTGTTCTGACATTACTGAAAAAAGATGAAAACATTAATAAGTTGAGCAACTTGCTGGGTGTATTTGCCACCTTTGTGAGATTGCTGGAATTGGCTTCTCTTTCATTATTAAAAATGATTTCATTTAGAGAATGGGGAATTTGACCTCTTTCTTTTTTGGCAGACTGGGATCTCTCTCTCTTTTGCTGGGGCAGAGTGGGATCTCAGCCATGTTTAACTGCGTTAATAAAAAGGTCTCAGATAAGCATGAGGAATCCAACCTTTAAATACATTGTTTTAACCTACTAGTACACTAGTCTGATGGGTAGGGTTGCTATATGTCCTGAAAATCAGGGACAGCCCCAGTTTGGGGGTATTGTGTTCTCATACTGACAAGTTGACAGAGGGTTCTGTCCCGATTTTGTGGAAGAAAATTATGGCAACCTTTCATAAGGTTATGGGTACGTGCAACCTTCTGGTTTTAGAAGTAGGCTACTTCACAATGCCAAATGCAAGGGAGTAACATCAGGATGTAGCAAACCTTCTCTTGTGTGCTCCTTGAGGTATCTGGTGGGCCAGGAAGCAGGGGTAGGTGGACCTATTGCCTGATTCAGCAGAGCTCTTCTTTGTTCTTATGAGAAAGCGTCAACTTTCGCGCCTGCCCTGGAAAAGTCTGTTATTTTTAATTTACTTTTGTTCCTTCAACCACACATTTACTTATGTCATTTGAACTGCAAAACTTCCTAGTTAAAATGTATATACACTGAGGAATTATTGTGTTCCTATATGTCCAGATTTGTTTAACATTTTTGTAGTATATCTTTCAAAGAAAAAAGGGCAAAACAGAAACACTCCAAAGACAAGTGCAGGTGTCTGTAGGTCAACCAAAAATGGCCTTTGTCTGTATAGCAATTGTCTGTATAGCATTGCCTGTATAGCAATGTCTGCCACTCTCACTAGAGGCTGTGAAAGAGCCAGTATCCTTAGTATTCTCACTATAGATTGGCAAATTAATGGAAATTAGGCTCATTCCTTATGGTCCAGATGCAATGTGGAAAGTCTTGTTGCAGCATCCATTGATGTGTCCTGATAACTTTATTGGCATGTGGAGAAGGTGTTTGTGTTTCATGCTATACAACCTGTTGTTATGAGAAGAAATCTTTACAGAAATAAATACGGTACATAATTTAACCGGGAGTGTTTAATTGGAAAAAGCCTGAGGATAGATACATTAATCTGATGTTCTTCAATGGCACAAGATAGATTCATTTCTATCTGGTGACATTGTGGAAGCCAAGCCAAAATACACATACATGTCAGATTATTTTCTTTTCAGAAGAGAAATTCACCCTGCACTGGACAGTCTGTCTACAATTTAGACTCTAAATAGTGGTCCAGATGGCTTCAATTCAGAAAGGCTGTTTTCTCCTTTGCTCAGTCTTCAGGTCCAAGATAATGCATTCATGCAAGGGAAAATGTTCACTTTAAAAAAACACGTTACAGATAATGGTTTAGTGAACTATAAGCTTTCAAGACAGTAATAACCAAAAACTTTCCTGAAATGTATAACCATTCCCAAGTGCAAAAGAAGTAACGCATCTGTTCCTGGAAAGTTTAAATAGAATTCCAAAGCATATTTGGGTGTGTGTTTCTAACCCATGTCTGTTCTTGTTTACATTTAAGTTTGCCACAGTTGTACCTTACCGAGTTGGAAAAAATGAGGTTTATCATTTGCTCTTGGCCTGGCTTGGATCTCCTTCCCTACTTGGATCAACTAACTCATGGCTCGGACAACATGATGAATTTTTGTCAGCTCCAGACTGTTGTTTTAGGAATCTAGTATTTAAGAATATATTGCTGAGGCTCTTCATGGGAACTGTTGCCTCCTTTGCTGCAGAAGGTTATAGTTTACTGATACAATTTCCTGGAATGAAGCAGCCAAGCTCTATTCTGTTTGCTTGTGTTTTGTCTTCCCCAGGCTTTTTATGTTGTCTTAGTTCTGCTGTCATACTGTTCAAAATTTACTTACTTTCTTTCTTTACTTACTTACCTGTTTCAGCTGGAAATGCTGTTCAGATAACCCAAAATAATTTCACTTCTCTGCTTTGAGTCTTCAGATAACCCAAAATAATTTCCCAAAAAGTCTTCAGATAACCCAAAATAATTTCACTTCTCTGCTTTGGGACCCATCAGTGAGCATATTTCTCCTCTATTCCAAACTTCTAACTACTTCAGGTAAGAGGTTTCTTTAAATCTTGAAAATTGAAGGCTAAATTGCACGCTTTGTGGGAGATCTGTGATTGGATTTCCTTCTTTAATGAAATTAATTTTTTTAATGAAATGAAGACTATTTGATAGGCACCTGGGGGAAGTAGTGTTTAAACATTTACCTCTGCTCTGTTCTTCGGACCAAAGCAGTTGTTTGCTGTGGGGAAAATTACAGATCCTTATGTGGCAGTCTGTCCAGTGGCTGAACTTCATTAGAAAACACTAAGAGATCCAATCACTGATAATGTGTAGCCTGGCCCTGAAGCTGCGTAGGCAAAGGACATGAACAAATAATGCAGTAATGATTTAAATCAGGAGTCATTACTGGCGAAATAGCTTTTTTTTAATAGAAAGTATACCTATTGCATTGTTCTTTTGCACTCTGACTTCTTAAGTGTTATAATGCCAAAAGCAGCCTCTACAGCAGTGATTTTCAATCTTTTTTATTTCATGGCACACTTAACAAGGCACTGAAATTGTCAAGGCACACCATCAATTGTTTTTACCAATGACGAGGCACACCAGACTGTTAAAATCCCCCAAATTTCCTATTAATTTCCTATTAATGAATTTCAATCTCCAAATTCCTGCAGCACAGTTGAGGACTGTCCACAGCACACTGGTTGAAAATAACTGCTCTACAGGCAACACTAAAGACTTTTTCAAAGACATGGCAAAAGCTCTGGCATTTTAAAGGCATATGTGTGGTTTGCTTAAAGCAAAAGGAACCTTTATCACTATTGCTTATTGCAAGTTATTGGAGGAAAAAGAGTACCCCAAAAAATGGATTTGACAGTAGTGTTTGGAGAATAGTTTTTCTCATGAATTTCTGAGAAAGCAATCATTGCCAATAGGGAAACTTCTAGTTCAGCTGTATTAACTCAGCTCATTGTATAAAGCATCTGCCTTATCACTTGCATGTGTCCTTTGATCCTGGACAATTTCCTTGTTATGCTAGGTGAGTCACTCTGGAAGATAACATTGTTTCAGCTTTCAGAAGAAGAAAAAAACCCAGCAGGCTAGAATGATGTACACACACACACACACAAACAGAGAGAGAGAGAGAGAGAGAGAGAGAGAGAGAGAGAGAGAGAGAGAGAGAGAGAGAGCAATGTCTATTAAAATACTTGTGAAATCATAATTATGTACCAGATTTTTATTTTTCCTCCAAATTACAGTAGACGAGAAATTTTTTTAAAATGTGTCTTGGGATTTCATAGGCCAGAAGTGAAAGGAATGATGTGGCATAACCATGAGAGGAAAAGGATGGGCAGTGAAGAGAAAGTACTGCTTCAAGCACTGGTGTGGTGTTGCCTAATAATCTTCCTTGCACTGAGTCAGACCATTGGTCCACCTTGTTCAAGAGTGGTTGTGGCAGTCCATGTTTCAGATTTGAATGTTCTCCTGCCTGATTTGCAGATGCCAAGAACTGAAGCTAGAACCATCTGTGTGGAAAGTGCATATACCACAATTGAACCACAGCTTTTTTGCATGCCTAAATGGATGGGCTGTCTCTAGGCCACTACTTCCCAAACTGTGGGTCACTACCCCCTGGTGAGTTGTGATCTGATTTTGAGTGGGTAGCCAAAGGGTGATGAAGAGATTCAGTAATTAATTGCCTTAAGCCCTGAGGGCAGAGGCTATTCATAAGCAAATACAGTAATTGCTAAGTAACCCTGCAGTGTGTAAATATAGGGAGATAAATCTTTAAGTGTGTTTTCTGGTTATCTTCTATATTAATAAAAGGCAAATTCTGTCTGTCCATTTGTCCGTCAGATAACCCTCTAGCTCTGCCCATGCCTGCTCTACATAGACATATTATACCTTTTTGGAACTGAGATGATTAATCACCACACACAACCACATATGGGTCCAGGCCGGTTCTGTCTGGTTCTTGGGAACCGGTAGTTCCCATTTCCCTGCCGCTACCAAACTGGTAGCTGCGGGGGGCCCCCAAAACCGGCCGAACCGGTCCGTTGGCGTGGAGCGCAGCAGCAGCAGCCAACTGAGCATCTTTGTATGTTTAAATTTGCCGCCCCTAGTGGCAGTCCAGCAAAGCGCCCCAGCAGCCTCAGCGCTGTTCTTTTCCCAGCCACTGAGGCTTCTGGGGCGCTTCACTGGACTGCCGCTAGGAGCGGCAAATAAAAAAAAAATATGCCTGGCTGGCTGCTGCAGCCTCAGAGCATCATCCTATGCAGGTCTACTCAGAAGTAAGCCGCATGCTAGTCAATGGGGCTTACTCCCAGGGGCGGAGTGGAAAGGACAGCAGCCTCAGAGCATCGTCCTATGCAGGTCTACTCAGAAGTAAGCCACATGCTTAATTTTAAAAAAATTTTTAAATTAAAAAAATTCCCCTTTAAATTCTCCCTGGCCCCGCCCCCTGACCTCGGCCCCACCCCTGACCTCGGCCCCACCCCTGACCCAGCCTGGCCCCGCCCACTTCTGGAGAACCAGTTGTTAGGGCAGGCTGGGCCCATCACTGCACACAACCCAACCCCACACTTCACACTCACACCCACAACACAACTCCACACACATCCTAAACCCCTCTAGCTCCACCCACACTTGCTCTACATAGACATATAACTTTTTGGAATCGGGATGATCCCGGGATTAACCCCCACACACAACCCAACTCCAAAGCCCAGCTGCAACATTCTCCCACCCTCTATTGACTTCACAGTGAGAGCCAAGTCGACTCATGTTAGCCTCCTCACTTTTGTAAACTGTTTTGAACTTTCTACTTCCATTTTAGTTCCAGCAGAAACTCAACCAGAAACTCCTGTGATGAGTGATTTGATTGGCTGACAAAACCAGGCCTGTTATTTGATGTGTTGGTTCAAAGTAATACTGAGCTGCTGGTGAAACAGGTGAACTTGTGAACTTAGCCTGTGTTATAGTTGAGGAATGTTATGTCTGGGTTCCCAGCTGTTTCGTCTGATTTCCAAGGCAATGGGAGGCAAGCATTACCATTGGAGGAGAGTGCAGGGGGCTGTCCTTCCCAGGGTATAAAAAGGGGAGCCTCACCCTGTTCTGTGTTTTACTTCTTTTTGGCTTTCAAAAAGAAGTAGCAAAACTTCAGGCTCTGAAAAGAGAGGTGCTGGAATCGCTATAAAACCTGGGAACAAATACACATTTAAATATACATTTAAAATTTATATTTTAAATACAAATACACATAGAAATCTCATTAATATTTTTACAGATATTTAAGAGGCTGATATTATAATAGATCAGATGGATACAGAGAAAGTTAGTTTGCAAGGCTCTTATACTATAGAACCAATATTTAGGGATTGGAATTTCCTTTTCTCCTCTAAACATGCCAACTTTCAAGGTTCAGGTATACCACAGAATAGGAAGGTTACTACCACCAAATGAAAGGGAACCTGCCTAGTTACAAATTTATTTTGTGAGGAATGAAGAACAAACAAGGATTAGATATAAAAATTTTCCTGGACTTAACTCAGATATAGGGTGCAATCCAGAATAACTACAGGAAGTCCTTGCTCCGATGTAAAAACAATTTACTCTGTATTGCAATATGAATTTCCCGTAGGTTTTCAGTAGGTGGTGCCGTAACTATGTCAACAGAAATGTCTCTTATGTGCTCCCGTAATTAGATTGTAAGGTTAGTTACAGAAATACAAAGAGCACTTCAACAAGACATACATTATGGATTTCAAAGCAGCTATAGAAAGAGTCTCTAATGGAACAGACTTCAAAGTTGTTATAAATACAGAAAAAAGGCCTTCTAATGAGCACAGAGGTTGGTTCAATGCCCCTTCTGCTAATGAGGTTGCAATAGTCATTTTAGGGCAAGTGTTTGAGCCCTGCCATATTCGTAATACATAGTAAAGATGAGAAACTAATTAGAATCCATGAGACGCACCATTCATATGATGCTGTACAGTACCCATTAATGTTTTGCTACAGTGAAGATGGATATTCCATCGATATCCCACAACATGAGCCAAAAAACCAAAAACATGCAAAACATGCATTTTGTTGCTTGCAAAAGTAAGAACCTCAAAGAAAATAGCATTGGCAGTGGCTTCTTCTGGGATTCCTGCAACATTAATGGGTTGTAAAATAGCCCACTCTGCATTTAAGTTATCTTTAGATTTAAATCACTGTGAAGACCCTACCTGCAACATTTCAAAGCAAAGCAACAAAGCCAAAGTTTTGCAGCACTGCAGATTTAAAGTATGGGATGAAGCCACAATGTCACATAAGGGTGCAGTGGAAGCATTGGACAAAACACTACAGGATATAAGGAGCAGAAAGACAGTGATGGGAGGTGTCACTGTAATGCTATCTGGAGATTTTCAACAAACATTTCAGTTGTGCCAAGAGGAACTAGAGCAGGTGAAGTTAAAGCTTTCCTGAAATCTTTATATTTGTGGCCAAAGGTCAAAATCCTTACATTAAAAAAAATATCAGAGTGTATTTGGGTGGACATGAAGGATTCACAAGGATTTTCAAATTTATTGTTAAAAATTGGAAATGGAGATGTTAACCAACAGCAACAAAAAATTGAGTTATCCAATAATTTGCCCAATGTAGTACAAACCATAAGGGCCTTAACAGAAAAGATCTATCCAGATGTAGCAAACAAGATATTAAACAAGCCTCTTTCCTGCTAAGAGAACTTGCCATATTAGTGCCCAAAAATGAGAAAGTTAATGAAATCAATAATGTTCTGCTAAATAAACTTCCTGGAGATCATGTGATATACAAATCAGTGGATACAGTTCCAAACATGGAAGATGCAGTACACTATCCTGTGGAATTTTTTAATTCACTGAGGGTGAAATCCAGAGTAACTACGGGGAGTCTTTGCTGCAGAGTAAGAACAAGTTACTCTGGATTGCAATATGAAATTCCCATAGGTTTTCACTAGGTGGTGCAGTAACTACGAGTGCATGTAATGTCTCTTATGTGCTCCTGTAGTTACGCTGGATTGTGCCCTTAATCCACCAAGCTTGCCTGTACACACACTTCAGCTAAAAGTAGGAGTACCAATAATACTTTTACGAGATTTGAAACCTCCCAAACTTTGCAATGGAAATAGACTGAAAGTAAGAGTACTTCACAAAAATGTCATAGAAACTATGATCATAACTGGATGTGGTGAAGTTGAATCAGTTCTAATACCATGTATTCCACTTATTTCATCAGATTATCCTTTTGAGTTTAAGCGTCTACAGTTTCCCATGAAAGCCTGTTTTGCTATGACCATCAACAAATCACAATGCCAAACACTGCAGGAAGCTGGGATAGATCCAAGACAGGAATGTTGCATGTTCCAGAGTAAGCACTGTTATATGTTGCATGTTCTAGAGTAAGCACTGATAAAAATTGTATGTTCCAGAGTAAGCACTGCTAATATGTTGCATGTTCCAGAGTAAGCACTGCTAAAAATTACAATTTTTTTTAAAAAAGAACAACAAGCTGTTAATGTAGTTTATAAGGATGTTTTTATAAAATTTACATTGTTACCATTTAAAATATAGTTACTTGACCTATTAAATAAATTTAAGTTCATTTTCTATGACACAAACACAACATATGGATTTCTGAAATCAATATGGCTGCAATCCTAAAAACACTAAATATTAACTTTACAGATATTCCCTCAGTTTTACTCAAGCAACGGGGAGGTGGTGGTGCGCAGGGGGGTTGGATGGTGTATGCAGAGGGAGGGATGGTGCATGTGGGGAGGGTGCATGAGTAGGAATGGTTTATACACAACTATTCTTGAAATTTGATTCTGGCAACGCGGGTACATTTTGCTAGTAATAAATAAAAGATTTATTTCTAGAGCTCCTTTTTAAAAACTGCTTAAAAAAACTTTTTAAAATTACTGCTGTCTTGCCCCAGGTATAGAGCCCCTGGGCCTTGGAGGGAGAATGGTGCTGGGCCTGGAGACTGCAGACGTTCCCTGGAAAAGAACAAGCTGCACTCTATCTCCTGACCAGACCAGTGGACCAGTTTTTGAGGACTTTTGCCTCTGCCTTGGAGCCTGTGCCTCCCTCCTGAGGGAAAATTACCAGAAACCTGCCCCTAGCTGCTTGGCTCCGCCTGTTACTCTGTAGTAACGTGTTTACCATCTGGAGGGAGCTCAGGGGAGGGGAAGTCATCTGGGAGTGCTGCCACTATTAGTAGAGTGACGGGTCATGGAAGATATGGTGGGAGGGGTCGTGCAGGCCGTAAAAGGAGAAGGAGGGTCAGTCACAGACAGACTGTCCCTCTTTCCGGCCCTCCCCTCAACCCTCTGACCCTAGGCAGCCTGAGCAGCAGCCCCCTGAGTATGAACCTGCTGCTCCTCAATGCCAGGTCAGTAAACAATAAGACCTGCTTGGTCCAGGACCTGATCCTGGCCCGGAAAGCTGACCTGGCTTGCATTACGGAGACCTGGCTGGATGAGGCCGGAGGTGTGGGCCTCTCCCAGATCTGTCCACCAGGTTTCCGGGTGCTGCAGCAGCCAAGACTTCAGGGGCAGGGAGGTGGGGTTGCGATAGTCTATCATGATTCCATCTCTCTCACCAGGTCCCGTCCAGCAGTTCACAGGGTTTGAGTGCCTCCGTGTTGTGCTGGAGGGGTGAGACAGAATAGGGATTCTGTTGGTGTACTGCCCACCGTGCTGCCCAACAGTCTCCCTGCCTGAGCTGACTGGGGTGATCTCAAGCATGGCGTTGGAGTGCCCTTGCCTCTTAGTGCTGGGGGATTTCAATGTCTATGCCATGGCGCCCCAGACATCTGCAGCTCAGGATTTCATGGCCTCCATGGCAACCATGGGTCTGTCTCAAAGAATATCTGCCCCTACTCATGATGCGGGGCACACACTGGACCTTGTGTTCACTGCTGGGCAGGTTGATGGTGATCTGGATGTGAAGAACATCTCCATCACTCCATTGCCATGGACAGATCACTACCTGGTGGGATTTAGGCTTATTGCAGCCGGTAGCCTCTGCACAGGCAGGGGACCGCATTCCATGGTCCGCCCCCAGAGACTGATGGATCCAAATGGTTTCCTGAGGGCTCTGGGGGATTTTCCTTCTACCAGAGCTGGCAACTCACCCGGCTCCTTGGTCAATCTCTGGAACACGGAGATGACCAGGGCCCTGGATGAGATCGCTCCTGAGCGACCTCGGCCTTGCCGTAGATCAAACACAGCTCCTTGGTTTTCTGGGGAGCTGCGGGCTTTGAAACAGCAAGGTTGACGTTTAGAACTATGGTGGCGAAAGACTCATGTTGTTTCTGATTGGGCAGAGGCCAGGGCTCACTGTCGAGCCTACTCTGCGGCGGTGGCGGCTGCTAAAAAGGTGTATTTCGCTACCATCATCGCATCCGCAGAGAACCACCCAGCAGAGCTCTTCCGTGTGGTCCGGGGCCTACTCCATCTGGCCCCCCGTAGTGACGCGGTAGAGCACACGGAGGCTCGCTGTGGCGAGTTCGCCCAACACTTTGCGGACAAGGTTGATCAGATCCGGCATGACTTGGATGCCACTTTAACAGCATCCAACGATGTCCCTGGGGCACCTGTCTTGTCCATTTTTTGGGATTATTTTCAGCTTGTAGAACCTGAGGATGTGGACAGGATTCTCTGTAGTGTGAGACCATCTGCATGCCCACTGGACCCTTGCCCAGCTTGGCTTATCAGACTAGCCCGAGATGGACTGGCCGAATGGACAGGGAGGGTGGTGAACTCCTCTCTGAGGGAGGGGGTGTTGCCTTCTCATTAAAGCAGGCGGTGGTTCGCCCCCTCCAGAAGAAACCCTCCCAGGATCCTAAAAACCTAAACAACTATCGGCCAGTCTCAAACATCCCATTTCTGGGCAGAGTGGTTGAGCGGGTAGTGGCGTCCCAGCTTCAGAGGGTCCTGGATGAAGCTGATTACCTGAATCCCTTCCAATCTGGTTTCAGGCTGGGATTTGGGACAGAGACTGCCTTGGTCACCTTGATGGATGACCTATGCCGGGGAATGGACAGGGGGAATGCGTCCCTGTTGGTCCTGCTGGACCTCTCAGCGACCTTCGACACCATCGACCATGGTGTCCTCCTGGGTCAGTTGGCCGGGTTGGGTATTGGAGGCACTGTTTTGCAGTTGTTCCGCTCCTTTCTGGCTGACAGATCCCAGAAGGTGGTGCTGGGGGATGTTTGTTCGGCACTCTGGCCTCTTCGGTATGGGGTGCCACAAGGTTCCATTCTATCCCCCATGCTGTTTAACATCTACATGAAGCCGCTGGGAGAGATCATCCGGAGGTTTGGAGTGAGGTGTCATCAGTACGCTGATGACACCCAGCTCTACCTCTCCTTTCCTCCTGAATCCAAGGAGGCAGTTGAAATCCTGAATTGTTGTCTGGAGGCAGTGGGGGACTGGATGAGGGTGAACAAGCTGAGATTAAATCCTGATAAGACAGAGGTTCTCCTGGTTCAGAAGGCTTCAACTCGGGTATTGGAATATCATCCTGTTCTGGATGGGGTTGCACTCCTTCTGAAGGAGTAGGTTCACAGCTTGGGGGTTCTCCTGGATTCGCAGCTGCTCCTGGAGTCCCAGGTGGCGGCTGTGGCCAGGGGAGCCTTTGCTCAGCTTCGGCTGATCTGCCAGCTGCAACCATACCTGAGTCTTTCAGATCTGGCCATGGTAACCCATGCCCTAGTGACATCCAGACTAGACTATTGTAACATGCTCTACATGGGGCTGCCACTGAAGACAGTCCGGAAACTTCAACTAGTCCAGAATGCGGCAGCCCGTGCGGTTGCTGGGGCTCGTCAGTTCGACTCTGTCAGGCCACTGCTTCAGCGACTACACTGGCTGCCCATTCGTTTCTGGGCTGAATTCAAAGTGCTGGTCCTGACCTTTAAAGCCCTAAACGGCTTGGGTCCAGGGTATCTGAGGGACCGCCTCCTTCTGTACAATCTGACCCATCACCTAAGGTCACCTGACGGGGCCCTACTGACTGTGCCGCCACTAAGAGACATGAGAGGTGTGGCGGCCAGAGATAGGGCCTTCTCGGTGGCGGCTCCCCAGCTTTGGAACTCCCTCCCCATAGAATTAAGGAAAACTCCCTCATTGCACAGCTTCAGGTGGAGCCTAAAAACCTTTTATTTCAAAGGGGCTTTTTAACAGGGCAGAGGTTGGGGGACTTTGGTTTTATATTGTTTTTGCAGTATCTTTTAGCCTATATGTTTTAATTGTTTTTACTGTATTTAATTATTTATGTTTTTAACTGTGTTTTATGTTTCTGCCGCCTTGAGTCGGGCTAGACAGCCTGAGAAAGGCGAGATACAAATTTTTAAATAATAATAATAAAAAAAACAAACTGGGTAATCTAGGTGGGTCCCATAGATTGCCATTTAAAGTGGATTATGGTGCTAAAAAGTTTGGGAACTACTTGTCGAGTCTCGAAGGTAGAATGCAAATTCTGCTCCTGTGGTAATTTGTACTATATAAGCATGATAAAACTAGACTAGAGATTAATAGGAAACTCCTTTACTTTTCATTAGTATGGTATGGTAATGCTAGGTGATGCTAATGATAGGCCAAGAGCACAATCCTATCCATATCTACTCAAAGGAAGCCCCATTGTGTTCAGTGGGAACGTGTGTTTAGGATTGCTGTCTCCTGGTTCTTTAGAGGACTCATCTTCACCTACTTGGTGTGGGCTCTGATTCAAAACCTTTGCATTTGTCTAATTTTAACAACTTTTGTTTTTAGTCATGCATTCTCAATCAATCAATCAATCAATCAATCAATCAATCAATCAATCAATCAACCAACCAACCAACCAACCAACCAACCAACCAACAATAATATTTATATACCATTCTTCAACAAAATGTTCACAGAGTTTTACAGAGAAAATGAAAAAAACAACTAACACTATAGCATAACACTGATAGTACAATAGCTTTGAAATGCAAGTTTTGGGACATCAGGCCTCTACATTTGTGAGGGGATGGAGTCCCACAACAGGCAAGGCTTTGTGGACCCAGTGAGGGACGGTGGAACAAAGCTTCATCCAACTGGAACATATTCATGTTATCTCCTCTGAAGGAGACTTGAAACATACGCCTCCAGGCTAGTGCTTCAGTGTGTTTTTGAAACAAAAACTCCAATACAGAAGATACAAGATACCTCACAAATTTTTCAGTCACATCTTGAGGAGGCAGCAGCAGCCATAAAGATGGAGGCAGGACTGCAGTGGTGGGCTCCAGAAGGTTTGCACCTACTCTATAGAACCGGTTGTTAACGATAGGACATATAAAGTTTAAAAATAGCCATTTAAAAGTGGCTGCCAAATGGGCATAGAACCGGTTGTTAATTTCTTTGAATCCCATCACTGGGCAGGACCTTTAAAGAGACTGAACATGCTTTCTTTACTGTGAAGGGATAATTTGAAATGTGGATTCTTGTCCATGAATAATGTCTGAAGTCGCCCAATCCAGGCGATTACCACTTACTTGTGCAGGAAAACTGATGGTGAACAGAACTTTTGTTTTATTATCTATCAGTCCTCCCCTCCCTGTTTATGCTTCTGGCTCACTGCTACACTTCAAAAGCTCTGGAATGACTTTCCTTGTAGCCAAGGGAAAAAAGCTTCCTCTGAATTCAAAGGAATTTTACAAGATAATGCAATGAAAGAGAAGAGGCCAGAATATGAATGGCATGATGTAGAAAAATTATCTAGAATTATTTTTGTGCTAAAGGTAATGCTTATTTTTCATGGTGAGTGAAGTTTTCCAAAGAGTCAGTTAGAAACAGGACCTACTGCTATTTATTTCGGCTCAAAATAGAGTTGTAAACAAGTGTGCTGGGTTCTAAAAATCCCAAAGGGATGAGCACTGACTCAAAACAACTCACAACTCAAGTTGTGAAAATGCTATTTTTTCATGACTTGTTTTGATTCAAATCAGAGATGTCATTGATGGAGGTGACTCACAACTTCATGCCAGACATTCAAAAAATGAGTTGGGACTCAGAATGCAAATTTGCTAAAGGAATCCCCCCTCAATTACAACATATTTGTACAGGAATTCATAAATAGTAATTCATTCATACTAAACAACCATGACAAAATAGGAACATGGCAGCAATAAAACAACTCAGGTTTCCATTCATGATTAAAGATTAACCAACAGTCACTCAAAACTGCTGTGGTGAGTGTTACAGGAATTATTTGGCAAAAGACAGTGTTTCCTCATCCAGATACAGCCTCTTCTGCTGAATTCTTTCTCTGTGGTTTCAAGTCAGGCTCACAACGTGTCAAGGCAAAATGTGGTGGTACATGTCTGGTTGCCTCCTGAAATTGTGCTTGGAGGGGGCATGGTTCCTGGGTTGGGTCATGTCCTAGGATCATCTGGTCATCACCTTCAAATACCTGTCATGCATGGGAAACATAGGAGCCCACTTTACCTGAAGCATCATTGTTAGCAAGTGCAGCACACTTTCTACTAATGGAAGCAGGTGGCAGTGGGTGAGTTACCAGGAATGCTGTTGGTGCTGCCTCATTAGGTTTTGTTTCTGCAGAGGTTATTCTGCTGATTACTCTTTTGGGTGTGACCACATTGCTCAAGCTTACTGTAAATGACTTGCAGTAGTCAAGTTGCTCAGGACTTGCAGTAGTCAAACTGCTCAGGACTTACTGTAAGTCCTGAGTAGTGCATACTGACACAGTTGAACTGCAAATCAACTTATACATTTGAGGGTGCAAACCTATTGAACTTTCCAGCACTAATGCAACCACAATGCAATCCCAATATAAGGGAACAGATCTTTGCAAGGGAATAGATGTCCTTCCTCTCAGCCTGTGTGATCTGTGGCCTCATGCCAGCAGTCTGATTCTAAAGTCCAATACTAGCCTGGATTAAGCTCTCCTGACAGACACACAGAGCCTCTTACACATGAATGCCACTCTGTCATGCATCTTGACAAGATATTCAATTTAATCTTCAAGTATATCTTCAAGTATAACAAGATATTCAATTTAATTGTATCAATTTCAAAGATACTGTAGACTGCAAATGACTGAGGGCCCAGTCCTATCCAATTTTCTAGGTACAGATGTCTCAGTTGGGTATGTGCTGCATCCTGTGGTGGAGAGGCAATCACTGACACCTCTTCAAAGGATGGGAACATACGTTCCCTTACCACAGGGCTGCATTGTGGCTGCACTGGTGCTGGAAAGTAAGATAGGATTGGATCTGAAATAAGTTTCACAACAGTTTTACAACTGATTGAAATACTCCTTCTTTTCCCCAATCCATAATTAAATAGCACGTGGCTATGGGCAAAAGAAGATCCTGTTTGGGGAACTTTTCTTGGGACCAGTGAAATATTGCTCAGGACCTGCTTACATTAAAATCACAAGCATAAATTAACTTCTTTTCTTCTAAGTATCCCAGGTTAATTCACTAGCTGGCTGTTAAAGGGTTTAAAGGTGATAAGATTAATTATTCCACTGGTTTATCATGGGGCAGTAACCCAATTAGTATGTGGCTAAACTTGAAGCCCAAAGAGAATTGGATTAGTACAGAAAAAGAGAGAAGCAATTAAACTACGGCTATTATGAGACACATTTAATTAACATGCACTGGTTTTCTTTTCTTTCATAGTAGGAAAACACAGAAACTGACCTCCATTTTGTGCCTTGAGACTGCAAGTATCTGCTAATTGTGCTATGAACAAAGCTATTTGAAAGAATCTCTTCTTTTTAGTTCCAGCAGAATTTATCCGTTCTTGCAGAAGTAAAATTTCAAGAATATTTGTGGGCCCCTGGGGACAACTGGGCACTGGTGGGTGCTGCTGGGCGCTGGGCTCCACTAGGCACCTCCTAGCAGTGGGCACCAGCAGGCACCACAAGGTAGTGAGCTTCCATGACATGAGCACCCACTATGAATGGATTTTTAGAAATTTAACCCATATGGGGCTGAAAAGGGAAGCAATGTGTTTTAATTCCTATACTTAACATTGAAGACAGATCAACACCCAGCCCCAACCCCTGAACCTAGAAGCATGAACATTGGGGAGCATATTCCTTCTGTGATGAATGGACCCACTTAGAACCAATTTGGTGCTGCCCAATGGTGCATAGGTGCCTGGTAGTTATGCCTTGTGCTTGGTAGGGATGCCTGGTTGTGCCTGCTGCCCTATGTGCCTGGTGCAAGGTGCCCATTAAGGATTCCTGGGGCCTGATGGTGACTTACCCAGTGGCTCCTGATGACTGGTGGGGCCCACAGACAAGAGGTGCCTGCTGCCCACTGGTGCCTGGTAGGGATACCCAGTGTCCGGTGGTGCCCAGTTGTGCCAGCTGCCTGGTGGTGCCCAGTAGTGTCCGCGCAATGGTGCCTGGTAGGGATGCCCAGTGCCCAGTGGTGGTCGCTTGTGCCCACTGCCTGCTGGTGCCTATTGCTGCCCGCCGCCACCCACTGCTCACTGCCTTGTATTGCTTGATGCCCAGTAAGGATGCCCAGTGTCTGATGGTGCTTGCCGCCCACTGCCATTGCCTGATGCTGAGAGATGCCCACCAATGGCCAGCCATGCCTGGGGCTCACAAATATTCTTGAAATTTTACTTCCGCAATGATGGGTCAATTCCACTAACCAAAAATAAGAAGATAAACAGGCTTGTCCTCTTTATATGGGCTTTTTTGAAATAGGGGGTTGACAGTTGGTGTAGGTCATTCTATTCTGTGTCTTCAGAAATGTTTAATGAGAGGGAGCACCACCTGAAGTGTAATGTGGGCTTGCCATATTATTCTAATTCATATCTTCTTCCCCAGATGCATGATAGCTTTTTCTTAAGTTAAGATTTACGTATGAAATAAATTACTCCGGTTGTTTAAATGATAAATGGGCTTCATAATTAAACAATTAAACTGTAATTGTAACTCAAATGTTGCATTGCATTTGATATTAATCAGTGCAGAGTGCAAATTAAATCTAAGTATATTCATTAGCACACTTTCAAAGTAAAAACAAAAAAGGTTTATCCTTTTGCTGTCCAAATGGGCTGTGTGATCTACTTTAGCTAAGCTAAGCATGAACGACACTAGTATCTCCACGGTGCTTTTTCACATGGAAAAGGAAAGATGTGGTCACTGAATTTCCATCTGCTGGTGAAAAACCAATTTCAGGAGGGTGTTTTTAAGCTGAAAAATATCAGGAGGATGAAATGTTTTTTTAAAAGCCTCTTCCTATCTGTCCTTCAGAAAAGGCAGTTGCTTAGGATTTTTGAAAAATGAAGAGAAGAATCTAAAAAATCAGCTTAATGTGGTTCTTGTGCTTTTTTGTTTTGTGTGCCTTAGCTGGTATCTTTCTGCTACTTTGTTGTCATCTTACTGTGCTCAGTTGTTCTCCAAGCTAGCTTACAAATGACTTCAGATGCTTTTGTACTTTCCATCAAATCAAATCTGGCAATCCTCAAATCCATCAAGTCTGGCAATCCTCAAATCCTGTTCCAGACCATTCTTGAATATATTCCAAGGGATAATTTTGGGCACTCTGCTATGTTGTTTACATTCTGAAAACTGACCTTTCTGCTGACTTATAATGAATAGCCACTATGATGGATAGCCATGAAAGTACAGACTGTAAGGAACTGTGGGAAACTAAGAGTTTCCTAAGAATTTCATATATTGTAGCAGGCCTCCGTCAGTCATGAAAGACTATGGTATCGTGCTCGGTGCTGCATACGCTGCATGCAAAGCACGAAAGCCTGGGTTGGATTGTTATGGAGGATAGGCAGTTACCCAAGCAGCAAATCCCCCCTCTCCACGCCACTGTATTAGTCCAATGGAAAGGCAGAGCTGATACGATTGGATCCAGCTGGCATTGCAGAGCTGGGCTTAAAGACAGGAGCTCACCCTGTCTAGTGGGGCCGACCAGGGTCTCAAACCCTGGCCTGCTGGTTAACAGGCACAGCGTCTTAACCGCATATATATTGCAGATGTGGTTGTGAAATCCAGTATAATGCTTATCGTCATATACAATATGGCTACATGCTTAAAGCTTAACCTGTTTAAGTAGCACTGCATTGCAAAGATATCTTCTTTTCCAGGGTAGGCTTTACCAGGGTTAGCTTTAAGCCAATTGGACCAGTTGCTCAAAATTGATCCCTGTGCCTAAGAATCCCCTTCTGTACGTCAGAGTGTTACAAACCCTTCCCACCCAATTTTGTGACAAGTGAATTCACTAACTTTTTTTGCTATGGCTGATCATGCTCAAATTTCACCTCCTCAAAGGACAGCTGAAATCCATTTTATCTTGGTTTCAGTTGGGGTGTTCTTGTCTCACTTTTCCACAGTCTGTCAAGTTTGGCAAGTGTGCTTGCATCTAAATACAAAATCTACCATAAATTTCTGCTTAAGATTTCCGATCATTTTGTTAAAATGACTTCCAGGTTAAGAGAATGACTAGACTTGTCTGAGTTCCATCTTACTCGTTGAACATCAGTTCACCTTCACTTTCCTCTGATTAATTTCCATTTTATATACATTAGAAATTTGAAATGGCAATAAAATAGAAAGAAGGAAACATTCCACAGTGTGGTTAAAAATAATCAACTATAATGATTATTGAATTAGCCTTTTATATCATCGTGCTTTCACTATACAATTCTGCCCCTCCTTTATTCACAATTATGTTTTGGCTTGTAAGAAGCCTCAGGGGTTATTTTTAAATTTTCATCTCACAGTTATCAAACATATTTGAAAAATTCCTTAGCCCCGTTACTGACAGGTGCAGCTGTGCCCATGTTGCAAGAGTCTGACAACACCTTTATAGTACCAACCAAAATGACGCAAAGTTGTAAACAGTAAGCTTTTAAGCATTTGCCATAAGGCTGGATGGAAAAGCACAAAAAGGCATTAAACCCTTCATTAGAAGGCAAGCATAATGGAGAAATGGATGAGGCCTTTTGCTCCTGTGGGCCAATCTGATCAGGGATATGGCAAGAGGCCAATTTTTGGACCCAAAATTTCTCCCCGGTGAGAATCCACAGGCTATGGATAGCAAGAAAATCAGAGACAAACTACCACTTTGGAAAGAAACAGTATGGAACAGCACCAGGGGGAAGCATTACCCAACTCCTCATTATGTGCCATGTTCCTTGGCTTGGATCAGTTTCCCCAGCATCTCATTTCTTCTGATCCACTTTTGGACCTCTTCTGATCCACTTCATTATAGTCAGCCTGATCCTAACTGACTTACAGAACAGCTTCCACAGAATACAGTGATCCGGACATTTATCCTCTGACCCTCTGGCCCTGTTTTATGAGTTCTATAAAGTTCTATATTCTCTAAAGTTCTATCAGGCTATGCCTGCAAAATAATTTGCTCAAGTCAGAGCAGCATTATGTTGGAGAAAGGATAGGATCCAGCAGCAATTACTGCCACTGTTCCCAGTCTATCCCTGCCCCAGCACATCCCTCCCAGCCCCTCTTCTATCTTTCCTCTGCACCTCTACTAGTCTGGAAAGAGCTTACCTGTTCTCACACACCTTGGCCCTCCACTGAGGCTGTCAGGCCAGTGCAGTCTTTCCCATCATTGCCATGATTGACTGTGCAGTCTCAATGGCTCCAGTTTTTTTTTTTTTACTTTTTCTTGTCATACACCCAGCCTGGTAAAGAATTCTTATGCACCAAGGCTTGCTGCTCAAAATATTACATCATTTTCAGTGATGGGCTTCAGGGGGTTCTCACATGTTCCATAGAACCCTTTGCTAATGAGCGGCTGGTTCTGAGAACCGGTTACTAATGGGACATAGAACCTGTTGTTCTATGGATATAGGTATTGGCATCCTTCAGTCTCGAAAGACTATGGTATTGTGCTCTGATTGGAGGTCCTGAAACAACATCTAGTGTGACTAAAGAGGCCAATGTGAGAGTGGCCATCCCTTCCACACTGAGGACAAATAAATTCCATCCCCTGCCCAGGCCCCAGGTTTCGCTGCTTTCGGGTCTGCCTCTTTGCTTCAGCCTGCCGAACAAGTGTCTCTTCCAGTTGGAGAAGGCCATGCTGGGTCTTTTGCCTCCATGCTGAACGGTCAGAGGTCAAGGTTTCCCAGCTGTTGATGTCCATTCCCAAGGCCTTTAGATCCCTCTTGCAGATGTATCGCAGCTGTGGTCTCCTTCTTGGGCACTTTCCCTGCACTAATTCTCCATATAGGAGATCTTTTGGGATCTGACCATCAGCCATTCTCACGACATGTCCAAGCCAGTGTAGACGCCGCTGTTTCAGAAGTGTGAACATGCTAGAGATTCTGGCACATTCCAAGACTGCGTCATTTGAGACTTTGTCATGCCAGGTGATGCCAAGAATACGTCGGAGACAGCGCATATGGAAGGTGTTCAGCTTTCTCTCCTGCCATGCATAAAGGGTCCAAGACTTACTGCAGTACAAGAGTGTGCTCCGGACACAAGCTCTATAGACCTGGATCTTTGTATGTTCCATCAGCTTCTTGTTAAGCCATACTCTCTTTGTAAGCCTGGAGAATGTAGTAGCCGCTTTACCAATGTGTTTATTCAGCTCAGAGTCTAAGGAGAGAGTGTCAGAGATAGTTGAGCCAAGGTACACAAAGTCATGGACAACCTCCAGTTCATGTTCAGAGATTTAGGTTATTAGGACATAGAACCTGTTGTTAATTTATTTGAATCTCACCACTGATCATTTTGGTTGATCTTGATCAATCAAATCCTGGCCCACCTGATCCTGGCTGTCCTCATGACTCGTGGGCACGCAAGTTGCCAGAGAGTGGTAACTACCACACTTATGGTCCAACATGCATGCCTTCAATTCTATAGTAATAGATGTATAGGCTCGCTATAAAGACAACTCAGAATTTGCCCAGTTGCTGGCATCATAATGTGATTATGCTTGTCTACTGTGTGTAGACATCAGATCAAAATGTGCATGATTCCCAGTGGAAGATACTGGCACTTTTTAGTGCTGTGTAGTGTTCTTTTACATCAACCGTTTAGTAAAAAAAATTGCAGTAACATAACTGAGGGCTTGAATTTCTCACAGCTACATGGCTTGCCTGTTATACTGACAATTGGTTTACTTCATCATCATTAATCATGAGCTTGTTTGTTGGGACTCTCCCTGCAAGATGAGAAAGACTTACCTATCTGTCTTTCTTCACAACAGCCAAATGTCTGGAAATCAAGCCAGTTCATCATTCTGCTTTCTCTACAAGCAAAGCAGAAAAAAAATTGGAGAAGGTGCTCTAGGCGTAATTAAATGTTTCCACACAAGTAAATTAAGATGTCATTACTTGGATGAAAAAATGTGCCTATGGATACAGAGTTAAAATGATATTGATCAGGCAATTGACACAGGGCACAATCCTGACTTGAGCTGGAACAGGCAGGTCTACAAATGTGCCCTAGATTTAATGACCATAACTACTGAATGCTAGCCTCCTCCACCTCAGAACGCCCCCATCTCCTTCCTGCCTTTCTCCTGTCCTCCCCAATCCTCTGTGCTAGCTGGGAACCCTGTGCCCAGTGGTGGGCTTCAGGGAGTTCTCACAGGGTCTATAAGAACCCTTTGCTAATGAGCGCCTGGTTCTGGGAACCAGTTACTAATGGGACATAGAACCTGTTGTTAATTTAGGTTATTAGGACATAAAACCTGTTGTCAATTTATTTGAATCCCACCACTGCCTGTGTCCCTATCCTGCAGTGACACAGGGAGGCCAGCGCTCATCTGTGCACCACCCTCAACCCCCAAGGAGTAGTGCAGAAGTATCTTATGGAGTATTTATGACACCACAAGCTAACGCAAGGAACTTGTGCCTGCCTTGGTGGGTGTTAGGACTGTGCTCACAGATTATTTAAAAACCAGAAAATATTAAGGTACCACAAATGTTTCAAGAAGCTGTCAGAATTACACAAAGATTACTAGACAAATAAATCAGTGTATGAGTTGAGGAATGTAGAATGTCCAACACTGGCAAGAAAGAAGAGAGAGGATCTGAAATATTCTATGTATATCTGTATTGCACTGAGATTTATTCAGCTGGGCAGAACTAGATCAAAGTAGCAAGTATATAGAATTTGACTCAGGTTGACATTTTCTTTGCAAGGTGGTGTTAAGATTTGGAAATGAGAAAAGGGCCCCATTCTAAAAGCAATGCCTTATTAAAGCAAAGGTGCTTTTACAGTAAGACAATATTTGCTTTAATAACCTACTTCAGGGGAAATTCTTCCCTAAGGTGCATGTAACCACACACCACTCCTGTTTAAACAAAATGAACTGGTGTTGATACTGCACACACCGTGAGCAACTTGCTCACATATTTTAAGGAAATTTGCCAACACATGCCCTCAGTTTCCTCCATATAGCTTGTCTTTTGATGTGTATAGCTTCCATGCCTAACAAGAGAGGGCACCTAACTAGAGAGAGCATTTTTCTAATGTTATAGAGTTAAAGCATTGTTTTCCATTGCACTTTAGGTACACATTTCTATGAAGAAAGATGGGGGGGGGGAATGGTATAAAATACAATATTTAAAGCCCAATTCTATCTTTTCCACTTGCTGGTACAGCCGAACTGTATTCAGTAGGGGAGGCCTTGGACATAAAGGAGATAATTCTCATAACTCCTCTTAAACAGTTTGGTGAGTCAAAATCATGCAAGCATTTTGAGGGACTTTAGTTCACAGTTCTGCTCCTGATCACAGGTGTGTCCCCCAACACAGTGTGCACCATTTCAATGGGGAAAAATTTCCATTGAAAGTCAATGAAACTTTATCAATTAAAAGCAGCAAATGGAGAGTCACAATTGGGATCAGAACCACCATGGGGTGAAGTGCAGAAAAAGCCCAAAACCTCTGCCCAGTTCTGGTTCAGTTTGTTACCTTTCGCCACACACTGTAATTGGAAAAAAAGGAAAGATACTTATGGATTTCAGGCATATCAAGTTAGACACAGGTGCTATAATTTGTGATCTCACCTGAGGAGGGCTAGTTGTGGTGATGATCTGGGCAAAAGGGATGGTGAGTTGCCAAGGCAGGGTACATATTACAGTTTTATACCAGGCATTTAATAGTGGCCATCAAAGACTATGCTAAATGCTTATTTAGTTCACCCTGCTAGTTCCAACAGGAATTTTTTATTGGAAACAAATGATCTGCAGGAATAAATGCAATTTCTGCCAGAAAACTGTCATAGTGCACAATCCTAACCATGTCTACTCAAAAGTAAGCTCCATTGTGTTCAGTAGGTCTTACTCCCAGGAAAGTGTCTTTAGGATTGCAGCCTGACCAGTAGCTACTTTTGAATACTCTGCAGGAATGAAACAGTTGAAGAAAGATTCTGAAGCTCAGTTGCCTGGCATGATAGCCTCTGAATTTCAAAGGTTTCTTAAGCCAAGAGAGTGTAAAGCTACAAGATTATCCGACCAAATCTTCACTTAAATATGGCATTTACATAGACATGTTTTCCCATCCCTGGTGCACAGGCAGATATGCATGAACTCTCTCTCTCTCTCTCGCTTGCTCGCTCGCTTGCTCTCTTTTTTTTCTCTCTCACTCATGCACACACAGACACACCACCACCACCACACTCTCTAAAGACAGGAAAATATGTAAGGCACAACTTATTGGATTGAATCCTGCTCTGAAGAATAATCTCTGAAATTCACATCTGCTAACATAAAGAGCAACATTCTTTTTTAGGGCAGAGCATGGAGCATACTTTTCTCACATCCTTGGTGACAACTGCATACATTTTCACCTTCTTGGATTTATAGGCAGGCTGTGGAGACAATTCTGCAGATGCTGCAAGAAATCAACATCTTAGTGGACTATTCTTTTGACTAGGATTCAATCCTAACCTCCCGTTAGCTGGCCTAAGTCCTGGCATAAGTCCTGTGCCACTTTTGTGCCACTCCTAGAGAGGATTAGACCAGAGCACAGGCATGTGCTCGCCTCCCTACATAACCATGAGAACAGGAAGTCTGATTACTTGTGCTGGCCTAGGTTAGGATTGCCCCCAAGAGTGTGAGCTGTGAATCACCAAGATCCCAATTCAAATCTTCCTTCTTACTTGGGAACCTTAGACAAGCCACCTCTTTCCCCTCTTATCTGTGTGGTGGAAATCAGAATACTGAGCCACTCGTGAGGATTACCAAGATAATTATACGAAGTATTTTGTGTACTTTAGAAGCACTGTATATTTAGAAGCACTGTGTACTTTAGAAGCACTGCTAAGTATTACCATTACCAATGATAGAAGAAACGTATTTGCTTGAATTCTATGTCTCCTGTTATGTCTCTTGGCAGTCTCTCTCTCTGAAAACAAATAAGGCTGAACTTAAAACGGTGGTACTCAGAACCTAGGACCCCCTCTCAAACTTAAAAAAATCTGTCTGGGACCCCCTGTCAAACTTACTGGGATGACAGAACTCATCCATGTTTTCACAGAAGTAAGTCCCACTTTGTTCAATGAGACTTACAGGAAAGCCCAGTGCCAGATTCCAACATGACAAATCCCACCCTCTTGTGACCCTCCTGACCCAAGATCTCAACCTCCCAAGGGGGTCCTGACCCCCACTTTCAGTTCCACTGGCTTATAAAGCTGCTATATAACTCCACCAAGTATCTTGTTCTCCTCCCAACCAATCCAGTGTGACAGATAAGTACTGTACATAGTGCAATGATAGTGTAGAAAAACATGGGTATACTTGGCAGTTACAGCTGGCATGGTGCAGACTCCAAGCTATTCCCTTCTTCCGAATACAGGCAATTGTGAGACAATGCTTGCAGGCTTCTGGGCTACAATTTGGCAAATGCAAAGGATTGAATGTTCAGCTCTTGTGGGATTACTGAGAGCTTGTGTGCAATACAAATGTAGACTTTTGCCTTGCCATGGCTGACAGTGCTGTCCTCCTTGTGGTTGTAGATGAATCATCATCATCCAGCAAAGATCAGTGGAGAGGCTTCCATACGTGTACTGCATATTGCTTTTCTGCAGGATGTCTCCTGTGTGTGCACCATGCTCCCCGGCACCTGGTGTGCACTGCAAATGAGATGATTAGCAGCACCATCAGTTCTGACTGTGTCAGTCACCCAGTGTGGAGAAGATCTGGACACTCTTTTGCCCCTTCTCTGTAACTGGCAAGCAGAACTATCCGAGCTGACAGCACTAATGCCTCTTTGGTAGAACAGCCCTCTGTGTGCAGCCACATGTGTGCAGCGTGTCATTACTGAGCATGGAGATCTCTGGACTCAGTCACTAGACTTTAATTGCTTCGCACCATGCATTGATATCTTTTTAATGAATGTTTGGCCTTGTGACTCTTGCCACATTGGGATCCATACGCTCTTTAGAGGCTATTGAGCAGAACCATAAATCTCATCAAATTCCTAGAGTTCCATTAACCCCAATTTCCAAGTAGTATTGCTGCCTGTTGTGGTGGCCATAATGAATGAAAATGAGGTTTCCAGTGCTGGAGGTGATGCCGGGCTCTAAAACTCATATAAAACCCTGACAAAGTCAATGTGTTCTTCAAAAATAACTGTTCTCCTCCCAGCCAATCCAGTGTGACAGGCCTTTTGTCATACACAACGTGATCTTTTCGCTGGCTAAAAAGCACCAGGAAAAAAAAAACCCCACTGAGACTAGTTTGCATTGCAGACCTATTTTTCCTGTCAAAATGAAATGTCTGTTATACTATGTAACCTAATCAAGCTCAGGTTAGAAATGAATTAAATGCAGGCTCTTTCCAATATATGTATAAAAACATGTCAGAGTTTGAAAGCTTGCATAATTCAGGAAAGAGGTCTTGAAGGAAGTTATTTAATTATGCTGGGAACCTGACTGGGCAAATATAGTGTGATTCATTTCCTTTCAATAAGGAGAAGGTGCTTGGAGGGCATTAAGAGATATGTAAATTATACCAGCAGCACCAAGCATTAATAATAAAAAATGAACTAACTGCATTGAATTATATTCATTTTGCAATTATCTGGAGAAATAGCACCTCAAGTGTGACTCTTCCAATACAAATTCACTCTCTTCAAGCCCAGTTTTATGATGCGTGGAAAGTTTATGGGCTGCTTCAGGTGTTATATTGTTTCAATTCAGAAATAATTCCCAGGTGAGGAAAAACAACCTGCATTGGGAGTCACAGTGTAGAGGTTAGAGAGTTGGACTGTAACATGGTAGATCTAAGCTTAAATCTCTTTTCAGCCAGGAGGTTTCTTGGGTGACCTCAGTCCAGTCATGCATTCTCATCCTCACCTACCTCACAGGGTAGTTGTGAGGACAAAAGGATAACAGCTTTGCAAGCTTGGGCATTTATTTTGGCATGGCAAATGCGGCATATAAATCCCTTAAATAAAATAGTCATGACAGGCAGTGGAATATATATTGCAGTATATACCAATATTGTAATGGAAATTGCTACATGTTTTCCTTCTGCAGGAAACATCTTTTTTACCTTTGTAAAAAAATATAATGCACAAAACAATCTTTAATCCTTGCACTTTGAGCAGGAGTTTTGTCTTAGCACTTTATTTTTTAAAGCCTAGGGATTTTATGAAGATGAGGAAAAAATCAAATCAAGTTGGCTTTTAAATCAGTGAAGTGTGTTACAGGATGGCAGGTAAGGAAGAATTAAATAAATAATCTCCAGAAAAATCCACTGCAAGGGCCAAGAATGCAGCCTTCCCTATATTGTACTGTCAAAGCGGACAATGTGATTCTGTTGCATTTGGTAACTTATCAAATAATGTATGTTCAGGTGTACATCATTCCCAAATCACAGGAGATCTGGGGTGATAACAGTGACTAGTAACAGTGATACTATTGCTCTTGGGAATCCCCTTTAAATCCCCAAGAGCATTTGATTACTATTCACTGTTACTGTTACTAGTCACTGTTATCTATGGCTTCTAATTTACTGTGATGTGGCAGTAGTGGCTGGATATCCTAGTTTTTCATAAACAAAACAAAACGTAGGAACCCTGCTGAATGTGACCAGGGAGTCAAGCATTCACTTTCCAACAGTGACTAGTAATCAAATGCTCTTGGAAATCCCCTTTAAATATTTGTCATCGTTCAATGCAACATGCAAGGCAGAGGATCAGCTTGAAAGGTACAGTTGCAGTGACTGAGGTTCATCATTTTACTGCTGGAAAAAATATAGCACTTCAGTAAGTGGCTAAAATTAACATTCTCACCAGCCCTCTGGCTGAGTACACAGTGGCCACAGTCCAATAAAAAGCTTACTGATTTGAATTGCTCAAGTGTGCCTCACTCTGGGTTGGACTGTGACCAAGATTATTACAAACATGGCTATGTATACCACCTCCTCACCATAAAGCATCAGCTGTAGGGAATGAATGATGCAAAACTATACATGGCAAATGTTGTTCCTCTTGCAGATTGCAAAATCAAACTCCTTAGATAAGGATGGGAGGCATTAGCCGAGACTAAGGGCGCAATCCAGAGTAACTACGGGGAGTTCTTGCTCCAACGTAAGAACAATTTATTCTGGATTGCAATATGAATTTCCCATAGGTTTTCACTGGGTGGTGCTGTCAACATAAATGTCTCTTACGTGCTCCCATAGTTACTCTGGATTGTAGGGTTAGCATCCATTCTGCAGAGGTGTAGGGTTCAGAAGTAAGAAGTGTATTTTGAAGAGATGTTGGCATCACTACAACATCACTACGAGTAGCCACATCAGACCCAAATTTGGTCTCTTAGCCTTTTCATACTGTCTACTGGGAGCACTCAGGTTTGGGATAGAAAGCATAAAACAATTACAGCTTTTTGAGGGCTTTGCAATATGAGGATTTGTGGCTTTGCAATATGTTTCCTCCCCAATCACATATTCTGTTTTTAGCTGCCAAAGTAAGACATCAAAGGTGAGTAGAGGCTTAAAATGCAATACGTGAAGTGGTCCTTCATTAATACTGCTTAGCATTTTTACAGCACTTTCCGAATACACAAAAGCACTTTAGATGTATTATCTTGAGGGAAAACTTACAACAATCTTGCAAGGCAAGGGGCAGCCCAGTCTACCACCTGGGCAGCACTGGTCATGTGTGTCTGAGCAATAATACAGCAAATGTGCCATAAGACATGTTGTGGTGGCCAGGAGGGAAAAGGTGCTGGGGAGCTTATGTCTCTGCACCGGTGGCAGGAGTAGCTGGAACAGTAGATAGTGAGATCCGCTCCAGGCAGTGGAGAGGTGTTTCTGGGGGGTGTTACTACATTGTGTAAGGGAACATCACTTTTCTTATCCTAATGAGACTTTTGGCTGTTCCTTCTGCCCTGCAGGATACAGGTGTGGCCATTTTGGCACTGCTATACTGCAGAGGGAGGCAAGCAGCATCGGATTGGGCCCTATTATTAAAGTCATATTTTGGGTGTGGAGCAGCTTGACGTGGGCTGTGTAGTGAGTTCATGGCAAGAGCAAAATCGAAACTTGAGTATTCCTGTCTGCTACACCAGCTTCACTGCCTTTGTATGCAAATTAAATGTAATTAATCATAATCTATACTAATAAAGGGCTAATTCTGACTGCCTGTTAGGTCCCCTCTAGCTCTGCCCATGAATGCTGTACATCAGTGGTTCTCAATCTTCCTAACGCCGTGACCCCTTTATAAGTTCCTCATGTTGTGGGGACCCCCAACCATAAAATTATTTTCGTTGCTACTTTATAACTGTAATTAACTGTAATTTTGCTACTGTTATGTAAATATCTGATATGCAGGATGTATTTTCATTGTTGCAAATGAAATGTGTGTTCTATGCACACATTGAACACAATGGGATTTATTTCAGAGTAGGCATGCATAGCATTGGGCCCTGAAGCTGCAATCCTATCCACATTTACATGGGAGTAAAGGCCCCCTGACTATAATGGGATTTATTTCAGAGTAGGCATGCATAGGATTGGGCCCTGAGGCTGTCAGTCAGCCCCAGGGTGCGCACAGCTACAGCCGGAGGTCTGGCAAGCCTGACCATGCCCCCTGCACCAGGGGTCTTTAGGCGACCTCCAGGAAACCTCTAAGCAACCCCCAAAAGGGTCCCGACCCCCATTTTGAGAAACGCTGCTCTACATAGACATATTATACCTCATTGGAATTGGGATGATCCCTGGATTAACCCCCACACATAACCCTAACCCCACACTCCACACCCTCAAACAACACAATTCCACACACATCCTAAATTCCTTTACCTCTGCCCACACCTGCTCTGCATAGACATATTATGCCTTTTTGGAATTGGGATGATCCCGGGAATAACCCACACACACAAACCAACCCCACACTCATCTGCTGGCTCCTCCCACACTTGCTCTACATAGACATGTTATAACACCAGCATTGGGATTTGTGGCCTGAGGAGGAGGGAACAGTTGAAAATTCAAATTTGAAAATAACTGACAAAACCTACAGTGAGGTTTTCAAGTTCCATGGATTGAATTGAGGAATTCAAAGTTATTTCTTCAAAATTGCTGTTTTGTAAGCTAGACCAGAGGTACCTTTAGTTGTGGGCCAAAGGCCCAAAATGCTCCTCACAGGAGCTGTCTTAAAAGTGCTGCACGGAGTGTGGCTTTTAAACTAGTTATTTACTAAAAACATTTTAGTGGACTTTTCTATGTTCGCTTGCACTTTTAAAATAGGGACATCAATAGAGCTTTGCAACACGCATTTTCCTCTTAAGGGGTCTTTCAGTGGTCCTATTGTGGGTTACCTTAAGATTCTGGCCAATGTCTTTAAAATTCAAGAGGAGAGAGGTATAATGCTACTTAAAATAATTAAGATTAATCTTCTGTGCCTTTGCATAGAGAAAACTCTATCACTCTTGGCAGTGAACCAATTGGTTTTCTTTTGGTAAGGCTTGTCACAGCACATAAGATCACACAAATACAGCATGCAAGATCCCCCAATAGATTTTCTTTTCCTTTCCTAGGACCCACAGAGAATTAGTTCTGTTGAAGCTGCTGCTGATGTGGCCTTTATGATGAATTGCTGCTCAATCATGCATGTGCCTTTGAAACAGTATTGCAAGATTTTCCTGACAGGAAGAAATGCACTCCCACTCCAAGGTTACCTTTGTCGAAAACATACAATAGAAAATAGATGCTAATGAGAAAATAAATGCATGGCATGCTCTTTAGGAACAGGATTGCCAAAGCCATCATGTTGTCTCCAGCAATGAATTCCAAGTGGAAACCAGGCATTGCTTCCAATATATTGCTTTGTGTAGATGAGCAAGCATTGATTATGTGTTTAGTTGTGAGAAATGTTCACAGCAATAGGTTTGGTCGAGGGAAGAATTCAACCGTTTAAGATGGAAAAATAATATTGTTTTGTTTTAGGCAATGAAAATAGTACAAAGGGCAAGGTATAGAAGTGTAGCTGCCATATTGGTAGCACACCTGCTAATGTCCTTTCTGGTGTATAAACAACTAGCGAAAGGCGTACCCGTGTTGCGGGAGTAAAATTCCCCTGTATGCCATCCCCCATATGCATCAACCCCCCATGGATAACTTTCCCCCAGGAGTAACAACCCCCGATGCGCAACTTCCCCCATACACATCAACCCCCCATGCGCATCAACCCCGCATGCACAAATTCTACCCCTGCTAACTGAGCAAGAGGCACTCTTTCAAGTGGGTGCTCCTCTTTTATTTAGCAGTGGGAGAGTAACTGGCCCTCCACACCCCAGCAATGTCTGTTCTAGTGGCTTCTGCTGGTGTTCTTTTTTGCATTTTAGATTGTGAGCCCTTTTGGGACAGGGACCCATTAGCTTTTAATTAGCTATTATTATTTTTCCATTTTCTTTGTAAACCGCTTTGTGAACTTGTTAGTTGAAAAGCGGTATATAAATACTGTAGATAGATAGTTCCCCCATGCGCAACTTCACCCATGCGCAACTTCCCCCCATGCACATCAGCCCCTTATGCACAACTTCCCCATGCGTATCAACCCCCCATGCGCAGCTTCCCCATATGCATCAAACCCCATGCACAACTTCCCCCAAGTGCAACTTCCCCATGTGCAACTTCTCCCCATGTGCAACTTCCCCCCTGCGCAACTTCCCCCCATGCGCAACTTCCCCCATGCGCAACTTCCTCCCATGCGCAACTTTCCTCCCATGCGCATCGACCCCCATGCGCAACTTCCCCCATGCGCAACTTCCCCCAGGCACAACTTCCTCCCATGCACAACTTTCCCCATGTGCAACTTTCCTCCATGGGCATCATCCCCCATGCGCAACTTCCCACATGCGCAACTTCCCATATGCGCAACTTTCCTCCCATGCGCAACTTTCCTCCCATGCGCAACTTTCCTCCCATGCGCAACTTTCCTCCCATGCGCAACTTCCCTCCCATGCGCAACTTCCCCCATGCGCAACTTCCCCCATGCGCAACTTCCTCCATGTGCAACTTCCCATATGTGGAACTTTCCTCCCATGCGCAAGTTTCCTCCCATGTGCAACTTCCCCCATGCGCAAGTTTCCCCCATGCGCAACTTCCCCCATGCGCAACTTCCCCATGCGCAACTTCCCCCATGCGCAACTTCCCCCATGTGCAACTTTCCTCCATGTGCATCATCCCCCCATGTGCAACTTCCCCCATGCGCAACTTCCCCCATGCGCAACTTCCCCCGTGCGCAACTTCCTCCCATGCGCAATTTTCCTCCCATGCACAACTTCCCCCATGCTCAACTTCCCCCATGCTCAACTTCCCCCATGTGCAACTTCCCCCATGCGCAACTTCCTCCCATGCGCAATTTTCCTCCCATATGCAACTTCCCCGCTGTGAAACTTTCCTACATGCACAACTTTCCTACATGCGCAACTTCTCCTCATGCGCAATTTCCCCTCATGCGCAATTTCCCCTCGTGCGCAGCATCCTCGCTGGCGCAACCTCTTTCTCTGAACAACATCCCCCAGTGCACCAGGGTCTGAGCACCAAATTGGCTGGATGTTATTCAGTCTCCCATGTTAAGTATAGGAGAGAAACACGTTGCCCCCTTTTCAGCCCCTGAAGGGTTAAATGTCTCCAGATGGCTCCTGGTGGGAGTTCAGGTGACAGAAGGAACTCCCAGAATTCCTTGCTTCAGGCCCAGCAGTTGGGGAGGAATGTTGCCGAGTCAGCAATTCTCAATGCAAAGTATAGGGAGGAAAACGTGTTGCGCCCCTTTTCATCCCCTTCCGGTTGGAATTTCTGAAAACCGGTTCTTAGTGCACCCCTCAGTCACGGAAGGAACACCCACCCCAATTTTCATGCTTCTAGGCCCACCGGTTTTGGCAGGGCGATGATGAGTGAGTGAGTGAGTGAGTCAGTCAGTCAGTCAGTCAGTGAGTTTTCTCTTTTATATATATAGATTATACATGGAAGCCAGAAGAAAGAGGAAACACATCTCTCAGGAGTTTCTCTAAAAGTGTAAAAGTCTAAAAGTGTATCAACTTGTTGCATGTGAAGAAAATAGCTCAACACTATGTGGTCAGCACAATTGTTGAATGATGCCAACCCTGATCCGTGGTTGTTGCCATGTATGCCCACCTCCCCTGCAAACAGAACAAAAAAAATCTGAGCAGAAGAAAACCATTTCCCTCCTCACTTTTTTCCGTGTTGGAGATTGTGGCACCTTTTTCTTGCTGCAGGATTTCATGCTTTATTTTAAAAGAGAAAGTGAGGGAGAAGGAGAAAGTGCAAGAAAGTAAGATCTTGCTTGAGAAAGGGTACATAGTACAGAGTATTAGGAGTAGTTTCATATATAACTGTATTGTCTATTCTATTTTAATGTTTTAATTGCACTGCTCTTTTATTTCCATTCCTACACACACCCTTTTGGAGATTACAGTTCTTCCTGTTTGGTTAGTGGTGACACTGTACTTTGTGAAGTATCTAGGCTTAGAGCACAATCCTAACCATGTTTACTCAAAAGTAAGCCTCATTGTGTTCAAAGGGTCTTACTCCCAGGAAAGTGTTTTTAGGACTGCAGCAATAGTTAGCTTTACCACTTTCATTGTATAGTGGCTTCCATTTTTGTTATTGTACATATAAACACAGTTGCTGGGGACCAACAATAGGACAATTCCATTATCCTCTTGGCTTGTCCATGTGCCAGCATCCCAAGGCCTATTGAGAAAACTAAGCTGGCGTGGAAATCTTTAGTTTGATCCTGTAAATTTCTTATTTTGTTTTTCCCTTACCTTGTCAACATGGAAATTCACACCTGAATCCCATCTCATAAAAACTAGCTTCTTCCAGCCTCTGTCTGTAAGATGTCATCTTTGGGAAATGGACTTCAGAGTCCATGAATCTGGTTTGACTTGATCTGATTTTGATGCAAACATAAAGCCACAACTTTACCATTGGGTTTTCCTGAACCTGTTCTCATATTTCCCTTTTGGTGTACGATCCTGTCATCCTCTTCTAGATAAATATATCAGTTGTGGACCAACTGAATAGCTATCAAAGCATCAAAATATAGATGTCATTGTAAAGTGCCATAAGGCCAGAAGATTTAAGGCACTTGTTATTAGAACTACATTTGTAAACACTATGACAGATGTTAGCTCGGTTTCACAAAGGACAGCTGTCTTCAACCCTGCCAGCAAGAAATGGGCATCTAATATATGAGTCTGAGAATATCAAGAGCAGGTAGATGCAGTGCTGACCTGAGAACTCTTGGCTATTCTATCAGTTCATTTAATGCCTTGTACATGCAGTATTATTATGCTGTGCTTTTCCACAAAACACTTGTGGAGTTTAGACCAGCAAGCACCAGTGATGGGATTCAAAGAAATTAACAACCAGTTCTCTGCCCATCTGGCAGCCACTTTTAAATGGCTATTTTTAAACTTTATATGTCCTATCTCTCATTCACAACCGGTTCTATAGAGTAGGTGCGAACCTGCTGGAGCAGGGTGACCAGATGCCAACCCCAAAATTCCTGAACCCCACAGCCAAAATTCCTACCCTCCCAAGCCAAAATTCCTTCTTGCTAAAAAACATTGCCAAAAATGTATTTTTTGTTTTTATATTTTTTTTGTTTTCCAGCTTTTTTGCCATAACTTTTGATAGGAAGAAGATATCTGAAAAACAAGTTTTGCATTGGACTCTGCTCTTGAATACGAATCCAACAACATATGACATGATGGTGTACTGCACAACATCGCAAAGTTCAAAAAATGAAGCCAAAATGTCGGACAATGAAGCCAAAATGTAGGACACCCGGACAGGAGGCTAAAAATCCAGACAAATCCAGGTTTTCCCGGTCATATGGTCACTCTGTGCTGGAACCCACCACTGGCGAGCACCAATATTTTGACCAGTGACTCACAATTAAAATATTGTACAAAGTCATGACACAAGAGTGTTTTGAAAAAGTTTTATTGTAAAATAGGAGCTTCTGTGCATTTTATATGCATGGTAAACAGAGGCTTATGGATTGCTAAGCTCCTTCAAAAATGTTCTATGAAATCCTGCTGATGTTATTTAACAGAGAACCTCACCTAGGAACCCACTTATTATATTTTTGCATCCAAAGAATTTCTTCTAGGAAAGAACTTGAAGCTTCTTTTCTGCTTCTGTCTCTGTTTTACACACACACACACGTTCATCATCCACACATTGTATTCAACATTCTGTGGAAAGAAAACACAAGGAAAATCAGATTTGACTTAGAATAAATGAATATATTACACACCAATTTCTGTTTTCTGCATTTACTTTAGAAGTAACATTTTTGCTTTGGCGGAATGCATATCTAAAAAACAAATGGATTCAAAAAGTGTTGGGAAAGGATATAGATTCTATGTTCGAAGTAAAGGAACAAAAATAGATTTTACATGGAGGTGCTAGTAGTGATTCAGGACACACTACATGTACAGAAATCTACATAGTTATCCACACTTTCCATGGAGTAAGCAAATATTAGGAAGTAATAGTCACAAGAAGCAATAGTCATGGATTTTGTGCCATGGAATATCTAAACAGGGTGACTAAATGCTGAACCCAAAATTTCCCTCCCTCCAAGCTCCCCAAAATTCCTGTCCCCAAGCCAAAATTCCTACCCGGTTAAAAAAATGTAGGAAATGTTAGAATAAAGCAAAAATACTTGTATTGGTTTCCTGTACTTAATTTCAACACTTTTAAAATTGAAAACCTTTTAATATACGTGATTCTGACCCAGACATGTAAGACGCCCTCAAAGCAGTTTGCAGCAACACAACCCATGCAAGTGACTTCAACATGCATGATTCTGATACATATATGTAAGACATCCTCAAAGCAGTTTGCAAAAAGCAGTTGGTAAATATTATAATGCCATTGTACAAAATGATGGTGAAGCCACATATGGAGTACGGTTTCCAGTTCTGGTCACCACATCTCAAAAAGGATATATAGGAAATGGAAAAGATTGAGAGGAGAGCAACCAAGATGATTGATGGTCTGGGACATCTCCTGTATGAGTAAAGGCTATATGAAAACTATTGAAGCATATTCCTTCTGTGATGTAGCCATCCACTAAGAACTGTTTTGGTACCTGATTGTGCTAATGGTACCCACTGCCTGGTATTCACAGTGCCAGGTGCCTGCTGGTACACAGTGCCTGGTTCTTGCTATGGATACCCAGTGGTGCCTGATGTTGTCTGTTACCCATTACCACCTGGCAGTGCCCGCTGATGCCTGATGCTTGGTAGGGGTATGTGATACCCAGTGGTGCCCGGCATCACAGGATAATCACAGTTTACGAGCCAAGAGGGCTATGTGTAGAGGTGGCCAACCTCAAAATGCCGGATGCAGGGGAGGGAACCTGGATGCAGGTGTCTTATGTGCTTCCTGAGGCATCTGGTGGGCTGCTGTGTGATACAGGAAGCTGGACTAGATGGGTCTTTGGCTTGATCCAGTGGAGGCTCTTCTTACAGTGTTTGGGGCTCTTCAGTCTAGAAAAGTGGTGCTTGAGAGGGGACATGATTGAGATGTACAAAATAATGCAAGGGATGGATAAAATGGATAAAGAGATGCTCTTTTCCCTTTCACATAACGCCAGAACATTCACTATGGCTGCAATCCTAACCACACATTCCTGGACACACTATTGAACACAATGGGACTTAATTCTGAGTAGACATACTTAGGATTGCACTGTAAAACTGAATGTTGGGAGGGTTTCAGGACATGTTAGGACAGACAAAAGAAAATATGTTTTTTTACCGTGTGTGTAGTTGGTCTGTGGAACTCCTTGCCACAGGATGTGGTGATGGCATCTAGCCTCAATGCCTTTAAGAAGAGACTGGACAAATTCCTAGAGAAAAGGACCACCATAATTTATAAACCATGATGGGTTTATGTGTGTGTGCGTGAATGCACGCATTCATTGAAAGATAGATGTAGATGTGGGCAACCTCAGAATACCAGATGCAGGAGAAGGCACCAGAACGCATGTGTCATGTGTGCTCCCTGAGGCATCTGGTGGGCCACTGTGTGATACAGGAAGCTGGACTATATGGGTCTTTGGCCCAATCCAGCAGAGTTCTTATTATGTTCCTTCTGGATAGACCAGAAGGGCCAGCCTGTTTAGGCCAGCCAAATTTGTATTATACTGCTAAAATGCGCTCTCTCTCTCTCTCTCTCTCTCTCTCTCTCTCTCTCTCTGTGTTTTCAAATGTTGAAACATTTGAGCTGTAAGAAGCAAATACTTTGTCGAAAAAAATATTCTGGGGATGCAAGACAGTTTTTCAATGTGCAGTTAACATTAGATATTTTCATTTGAAAGGTTGAGAGTAATTACTTTAATGTGGAACTTTCAATCACTGTTTACCCTCCTGAGTTCTCCCCACAGACTTGTTTTTGTGTAATGTAGTAATGACACCATTACAGCTTGTAACAGGCAGAATCATTACAACATCATTAGCAAGGAATTGCTCATGCAATTAGTAATAATTCCCAGATTCACAGTCAAATATTAATGTTCTCATTATATTCATCTGCTGCTGTTGAGAACATCGAGGAGGTAGTGTCTGTTTGTCCACGTTTTGAGTTAAGCTCTCTGCCTCAGTTAATATACTCATTCACATTTGAGGTCTCACAGAATAAATTGTCTCATTGGATAATTCACAGGATTTGAGATGTATGATCTGTCAGATGAGCAAGTTAGGTAAAAAAGTGGTTCTTTCATGTTTGACCTGGTTCTTCATGTTGTCTAAATGGAAATTACGCCCTTCAGAAGACATTATAGCAGGAGATAATTGACAACAAAAGACAGGACTGCAATTATTCTGCTCAGTTTGAAGGGTTTTCTTTGGTACTTGTCTGTGAAACCACCATAGCTAATATCAAGAGTTCCTGACAAGACGTTGAGAAATCTAGTATCTACTGTATTTACTCTCTACTGCATCAAATCCAACCTGATTGCAATATAGAACTTTGATCCACTACACAGAAAACATGGGCCTTCTACAGAAAAGATAGGTTGGCCATATCTTTTCTATAACATCTGAAGAACATCAGTGTATCTAACAACATGTGATGGGCACAACCAGACTGGATGCATTTTTGCCACATATTCTCTAATATGCAAACACCTTTCAATTTCTACAAAATCAGTATGGATGATGCATGTTGCAAGCACATCAACCAAGCTTTTGCTGAAACTTCTGGAATTTATGGTCTCCTCTGAGTAAGGGAACTTTCCACAAGCTTAGCCTGGCCAGTGAAATTGCTGAAGGCTGCATGGGCCCAGATAGGGGAATCAAGGGAAGGAAGGAGGATTTGGAATATTCTGCTGCCACTGAATCTGCTCAGTCACCAAGACTTTATTCAAGCATAACATAAGTCCGTGGAGCAGATCCTGAAACTTCTATATTGAAAATGACCTATAATTTTGAAAATTTGAAGAATGCTTCCTAAATGAGTGAAACCTCAGGAATAG
Organism: Cryptoblepharus egeriae; assembly: GCA_030015325.1. Taxonomy (NCBI): domain Eukaryota; kingdom Metazoa; phylum Chordata; class Lepidosauria; order Squamata; family Scincidae; genus Cryptoblepharus; species Cryptoblepharus egeriae. The sequence continues at coordinate 66,035,116 of JAREYC010000002.1, read as the reverse complement.
CTATACTGTACTTTTCTTTTTTTATGTTATCTTTGCTTGGATCAAAAGACTGGTGGAAATGAACTTGTTTATACAGACAAATCTTAAATGACATATTCAGTTCACAAACAAAACTTAGCAACTCACTGATAAACTTTCACCTTCATCATCCCTAAATGAAAGTTGTCACACAGAACAGCTGTTCAGTCCGAGAATGACTTGTTATACCTCTGAATGCCATTAATGGAACAATGACTGGATGGAAGGAATTGGTAAGCTAGGCTGTGAAAGAACAGTTTCCTCTCGTTTTGGACTATGGTAAGCTTTAGCAACCTTGTTAGGCAGGGCAGCTGTTCTCATTTGGTACATTTGGTTCAGTAACAAGGCAACACCTGCCCCTGGATATGTTTTAAGATTTTTTTAAAAATTAAAATTTAGATGCCATCATTCTTCCCCCAAAAGGATAGATTCACGCCAGCTCATTATTAAACATTAAAAGATGACAGCATCACCGGTGAATCTGAATGAGAAATTTCAAATAGAAGGGAAGATTGAGGCCATTTGGGGTTTATCCAAAGGAGAAGAGCAAATTAATATACAAAAGTAGACACCTGCAGAATGCTAGTTTCTACTTTATAAGACAATATGAAATGTTTTCCATGAAATCCCTCATTCACTATCTCAGGAGAAAGATGGTGGTACACAAGGAAGGTATTCATGAGCACAAAGTCTCCTTGGCATTCAGCTTCTCTGCCTACGTGCCGGCCGCCTGTCTCCCTGCCTGCCCAGAGCAGTTCTAGCCTATAAATATAATTGGTATGGATTGATGCACACAGAACTGCTCTATTTTAAGTCTTACAGCTTCAGATGCCTTTCTTTGGGCGTTAAGCCAAACTTCAAGACACAAGTGCAGGAAAAATCTTGTGTCAAACCTAGAAGAAAGAGGCAGCTGCATAACATAAATTGTGATGGATCCTTGGAAAAAGGAGACATTTATGAAGTGTTGCCAAATGGACAAGGGACTGAATAGATAGTTCCTGCATCAAAATGGATGCTGTTCAATATTTTGGAGGGCACGTTCCTCTGGAAACTATGAACAGAATCCTTGTTGTCTGTCTATTGCTGGCAGCTAACTTTGAAATAGCACACCAGTGGTAAGGGCAGGATTCCACCATGTAAGAGCAATGGTATCTTTGGATCAACATTAATGGGGGAATTAACAACAAATTCAGGCCTGTTACAGTAAGCAAGATGTTTCAGACTCTTTTTCTGAAGGCTGGTATTCATTTATCTCTGATGTAAATAATGAATCCTGAGTCAAATGTACTTACCATTTTGGTGGGATATAACTATAATTTATATAATTATAGCTTGGTCAAGTCCTGGTTGAGAATGGTCATATTATTATGTTAGAGCAACCAGGAGTCTATTGTTTGGAAAAGGGACTAGTAATCAAGGGATATTCCTTGATTGATTAGGATCACAATCCTAATCGTGTCTAGTCAGAAGTAAGCCAATGGCTTTCTTCAATGGGTCTCAGTCCCAGGAAAGTGTTTTTAAGATTGCAGCCTCAATCTTTCTCTGGTAAGTCACTCCTCCTCTACCAACATACCGCCTTTTGCCCATTAACCAAATGATGGTCTCACACTCATCTTCTCCCCCATCTCATTACTCCAACAGATGCCGCCATACCAACTGACCAAGCCTAAAAGCCCATCTCCTCACAAAAATAGCAAGCAAGAAGTCACCTACACTCCATAACCATGAACTGGGAAAATCTCTATTTCTTTATATCCAACTGGGCCCCAGAAGGGCTCATACGCAGAACCCTCTCCCTCACCTACTTCACCACTCTAAATTTGATATAAATGAAGAGATTGGTATGAAAGTTTGGTATAAATGAACTGGTCACTGATGCCCTTGTATAATGCAAAGCAGTGAAAATATCCCCATCCTGGAAGTGCCCAACCACAAATCTAGATGTCACGATTGGTGGGGGGTGTGTGTTTCTAACCAGACTGCAATCTTGCTGTTATTGGTCCTGTTGCTTCCATCCTCTCCTCTCTCCCCCTTCTCCTCCCCAGTGGCTTATCTGAAGGGCAGATGGAAGACAAGCCTCCTTGGAGATGATTTTCACTCCTCAGGGTCTGGTGTTGCAGATCTTCTTCAGATGTTTGTGTCTTTGTGAACTTTACGTTCACCCTGTACAAAAGAGGTTTGTATTAAAAAGCTTGGTACTTTCTAACTTTAGTGATGTTTCAACTATGTGAAAAGCCTATAAACTTGGCACAGAACATCCATACAGAGACATCAAAAATGATGTAGAAATCCACTCAGGCGTTGAAGGCCAATTCACAATGTGCCCTTTGCACACTCTTTCATTTGAAACATGGCTGCTAAGTTTGCTTTCTGTTGTACCTATTATTTATGATCTATTTTTGGCCCACTGTTCCCCCTTTTGCTACTATAGCTTTACATTTCTGCCTGTGCTATGCACTCTACAGCCCAGAACAGGCAATCTGCTTTCTTACTTGTTTGGAAATGAATGTTGAATGCCTTCTACTTCCCATTTGGTACTTTCAGAAGTGTCATGTTCTCAGTCAGCCAAATCTCTTTTCAAGGGGAAAAAAATAATACATTTGATAGCAGATTTTCATTGGAGAAACAGTGTAAAGCAACGGGCCTAGAGTAATAGTTATTGATTTCTTCCCAAGGGTTGTTTTGCTGCGTGCTTGACAGGCCTAATATTAAGAGACAATGAATCAAGTCATCTTATGGCTCAATACCTATTAAGTTGTTGTCTCAAGGTGTAGCGAAAGGATGAGTACATATACAATTTGTCGCTACAGTGAATTATAAGGAATAATTGCTGGGAAAAAGCATGGGGGACCAAATTATGGCAAACCTCCCAGTTATTATTAGTCCAACTGTGGCATCCTATTGTGCTGGAATACACCTTTTGTTCATCCACAAATCACATTCCATGGGCCACCAACACTCTGAACCTGCAACTTCCAGGTTAGTGTCAAGGTGGCTGTCTAGAGCTAGGGATGTTCCTCTGGAGCCTCATAGACAGACAGACAGACAGTTCATCAGAACAGCTGGTGTTTTTCTACATTGAGTATTGTATTGGCATCCATCAGTCTCAACAGACTATGGTATCGTGCTCAACACTGTATGCAAAGCACGAAGGCCTGGGTAGATTAAAATGGAGGATAGGCTGTTACCCAAGCAGCAAATCCCCCCTCTCCACGCCACTGAATTAGTCCAATGGAAAGGCAGAGCTGATACGATTGGTTCCAGCTGCATCGCAGAGCTGGGCTAAAGAGAGGAGCTCACCCTATCTTTTGGGGACCCGGGTCTCGAACCCTGGCCTTCTGGTTAACAGGCACAGTGTCTTAACCACTTGCGCCACCCGCAGCCACACACATTGAGTGCTAGATTAAAAAAATAGCCATATTATTTTTATGAGAACGGCTGTGGCTGAATGTGATGGAATTTTGAATATTTTTTTCTCACATTTGCACAGGAAATTCATTGTTTTCCGTAGGTGGGACATATGCTGTGGTGCTAAAGAATCTCTAAAAGAGCAGAGCTTTTGGGCATAGATGGGAAAACAGACAAGTACAATTTATGAGTGAGGCAGCCCTGCTACTGATTATCCAATCCAATCCAATAGACCTTTATTAGGCATAAATGGGAATAATATACCAATGGCATCAATATCAAAAGCAATTATCTATCTATCTATCTATCTATCTATCTATCTATCTATCTATCTATCTATCTATCTATCTATCTATCTATCTATCTATCTATCTATCTATCTATAGTATTTATATACCACTAATTATGTTACATAATACACAAAATCAAAACAATATTAGAAATTCAATGACAATAAAAACTCTAAAATAATAATACCTATAACAGCTAAGACATTTTAGATCTAAGCCTATCAGTTAAGACTCTTTTCCTCAGTAGGACAGCGTTAAGAAATAGCGCAACCTTATTAACACTGTCCTTGTCCAAAGCGGACAACAGTATGTGTAATGTGTGGACTAGCACCAGCAAGTCCAGAAATTAGAGGAGAAATATAAATTATCCTAAGGTCTGAATGGCGAGGGCAGTCGAGTATTAGATGAGCCAAGGTTTCAGGTGTATCCCAGGGGCAGTCTCGGCATGTCGAGCTCTCGTTATGTTTGAGAGAAGCAGCTAGCTCTTGTGTAGGCATGACATTGCATTGAGCTAATGTGAAAGCACGTCTAAGTTGGGGATTTTCCAAAAAGGATGGAGAGCCAAAACTTGCAAAATTTGACCCAAGCCAAAAATTCAAGGCTCAATTGGCCAGCCTCCAAACATAGAGAGTCATAGGCCACACAGTGAGCTACTCCAAAAAAGTTTGTATAAAAACACCGATTGAATGCGTTCCACCTCAAGGTTGAAAGCTGGAGTCCAGATCTGAATGGCATATAAAAGGTGTGAATTAACCTTAGCATTAAAAACTTTGAGCGCTGCGGGGATATAGGAATTGCCCTGCACTGAGGAGAAGCGGAGTACAGATTGGGCAAGGAGTTTTGCTGTTTTAATAGCTGTAATTCGTTGTTGAGACCAAGCTAGTGTGTAGTGAAAGGTCAGGCCCAAATATTTGAAGATCTTAACTTGATGAATAGCCTTACCATTAAATAGCCAAGACTGAGGTTTCCACCTTTTCTCGAAAACCAGGATTTTAGATTTATCAAAGTTTTTAATGCTAAGGTTAATTCACACCTTTTATATGCCATTCAGATCTGGACTCCAGCTTTCAACCTTGAGGTGGAACACATTCAATCGGTGTTTTTATACAAACTACTGATTATAATACAGTAAATAATGCACAAAGGCTATTCACTCATTTCTGTACATTAATTTCCATTGAATTTTGCAGTTTTTTTTCTGCTTTTGCTGACTAGTCCCATGGCCATTCGTCAGAGTCATATGACTAACATCTTCTGGCAGTGTGCCATTTTTAGGAGCCCAATGAGGCATTTGACAAGCTCTCCTGCTGAGTGTGAATAATCTCCCCATGTCTCACACTGACAGTAAAAGTATCTGAAACTCACAACTCAGAGTAACTACGGGGAGTCCTTGCTCCGGTGTAAGAACAATTTGCTGTGGATTGCAGTATGAATTTCCCATAGGTTTTTATTAGATGGTGCAGTAACTATGGGTACACATAATGTCTCTTACGTGCTCCCGTAGTTACTCTGGATTGTAGGGCCAATCAGAAGTTCCCAAACTGTGGGTTGAGACTCATTGGTGGGTCACAATCTGATTTTTGGTTGGTACCATAAGCAGCTGAGCTGGGTCTCTAATGAAAACACAAGTGATTAAATGATCAGATAACTACAGGTAATTGCCTCAAGCCTTGAGGGTTTGTAAAAAAAAAAAATCAGATAGCAATTGCCCTGCAAAGAGTTCCTGCAGCTTGCAAGTGAATGTAAATATAGGCAGATAAATGATGAAGCATCTTTTCTTCTCTTGCTATTACATGTAAATACTAAAACAGTATTTGTTTCTACATTTTATAAAGTCTTGTGGGTCCCAAAAGAGTGTCATTTGAAAAAAGTGAGTCTCACTGCCCTATACTATACATGTCTACTCAGAAGAAAGTTCCATTAGGTTTAATGAGGCTTACTCCCAGAAAAATGTATATAGGATTGCAGTGATTAAAAGTCTGGGAACCAGTGTTCTAAATGTAACAGGTAGTTACAAGCTGATAACTTCTGGTTACTGGTGCAGTATTCATTGGCTGGGGTGGGCCAATGAGGTGAATAAAATAGGGCCAAGACCACAAAAAATGATGGATAACTCTGAATTGATTTTATGGTACATGAATTTCTTCAGTTGATCTCAATCCAAGGGTCTAGTTCCACTTTAGCCTAAATTCATAAGACGGCCCAATGTGTTGGATCCTTCAAAAATAAAATTAGCAGACATATATGAAAGAAAAAGGGATTGTGTTTTTCAGTGAACTTTTTTTCCTCTTTCACATGATTCTAGGGTGAGTGAGAGAGAGAGAGAGAGAGATCAGAAGTAGGAAAGCAATGGAAATCTGAAAGCTTCTACATCTCTCTGCTCTGTTTCTTGCATCCTCCTGAAGCCACAAATTTTATTTTTTAAGCAAACGTACTTGGTTGCACCATGAGCTTACTGTAATATGTAACTTGTTCTTAGTCATACATGCAGCCCAATCTTATTTAACTCCCTGTATGTCAATGCAGTAGCACTTGCATGGCTTCTTCCGAACCATGCAAGGGAATTTTAGCCTCCAATAGCCAACTCAATGTAATGAATTTTTTTTCCCTTATCCGGGGTAAGCGCTGAGGACCTGATAGGTCCACTTACACTTGTGTAACATTTGAAATGTTGTGTAATGTTTACAACGTACAAAATGCACAAGGAAGGTACTAACATAATTTTATTAGATTTTGTGGCCTTTTAGGACAGGGACCCATTAACCATTAAGTTATTTCATTTTCTTTATAAACCACTTTGTGAACTTTTTTGTTGAAAAGCAGTATATAAATATGTACTGTTTGATTGATTGATTGATTGATTGATCGATTGATTGATTGAATTTTCTTTCACAGAAGAACATACAAAGTCCCAGTTCCTGCAGAGTTCCTGTAGATTAGTGGTTCTTGAGCATTCAGCCAGGGATCTCCATCTGACCATGACTACCTGTCTGGAACTCCCTGGAAGTGATATCACAACTTCAAAGTGATGTCATGGCTAGAAGTTACATCAAACAAGAAGTTACATCACTATGATACTAGAACTCCTCCATGTTTGCTTGGAAGTAAATCTCATTGTGTTCAGCTTTTCATGATGCCCCTGAAATGAGGTCCCAACCCCTACTTTGAGAACCACTGTGTACTACACCTGGTGACAAACTAAGGATAATTGCATTTCATAATCAGGAATCAGATATTCCTACTCTACAGTATTCCTACTCTAATTTTTTTTAATTTTGATACAGTATTCCTGTATCAAATACAGTATTCCTACTCTAATTTTTTTTAATTTTGATATTTGCAGACATAACAATCATCTGATTGCCTTCTGGTTTCTGATCTATACTTTCCTCAAGTCCTTCTACAATCATGAAAACTGGAAACCTACTTTTTAAAATGTGAAAGCTGGCTTAGTAGCTTAGGATGATTAAAGTCTGTAGTCTGAATAGGAAAATCTGTTACAGATACACACATTGGCGTGTCCTGTTCAAAGGGCAAATTTTTGTCTGCAAAGATCAGTTTATTTATGTGACGGGTTTTTTATTTGCTCTGTGGGCAAGAGGTGTCAAGTCATGGAAACCTCACTGTAAAACTGGTAGAAAAAGGAGGAAATCCTTTCTAATAAAAAACAGTCACTTATTTCAGGGCAACTCATTTATCTTGGAGTGGAATGGCAGGGTAATAACTGGGATTAAAGATAAAGCAGTCAAGATAAAATAAAGTTAAATCAATCACCATATTAGAGTTTTTGAAGAATCATTTACATACACTTAAAAACAGAACATATTTGCTGTTGAATGCAATTTCAGCCACCAGCCTCAGAACCCATAAATATTCATAGTCTAACCTTTTAGCAAAACTCCGTGGCTGTGAGGACAGCCAGTTCCTGAATTTAATCTAATTGAAAACTTGTGAAATAATGAATCCATTGCGTGTCCGTGCCTTGATTAAATCAATATTCAAATTTGCATAGAGTAGTTTAGCTCTTGCCTTACAAGCAAAACAAGTCATCAATATTTAGTTTTAATTCAAGCCTGGAGTTCATATTTTCAGAAATTTCACACCTTTGGCATAGGAGCAATATAAAGCTAATTAAAGGTACAAAACATCAAACACTGCTATTCAGGAAGTGGAGCTAATTGCATATGTAAACACTTCAAAAAGGCTGTTTACTATTCTCAGATCAGATTATTGCAATGCTATTACATCCAAATCAGCCTAACATACTTGTAAAAAGCTTGCTTTAGAACGGGAGTATCCAACTTTCTCAGCAAGAGGGCCACATCATTTCTCTGATGCTGTGTTGGTGTCCCCCTATCCCCGACAAAATTTTCAAATTTGAATGAATGAATGAATAAATAAATAGAGACAAAACTTGTGACCGAACTCAAATCAGTTCATAATGTTTTCTAACCCAGAGTTACAAACCAGTTCTAACCAGTTCTAACTTGTGACTGAACTCTAACCAGTTCAGTGCTTTCTAACCCAGAGAGAGTTAGAAACCAGTGATCTTAAAACCAGTTCATTAGTACTTTCACACACAGAGAGAGGAGGTGTGTACAACCTCTACAGCTCTCAGTTTATCCTCCGAATATCCACCAGAGCTCTCCTCACCTCCTGAGGACTGCAGGGCATGCCTGCGAGCCAAATGGTGGGACCTTGCTGTGAGCTGTATGGAGGTCACAGCAGACTAACTACATCTGGCCCCGAAGCTGAGGTTTGGATGCCCCTGCCATAGAAGATGCTTGCACAAATAATAACCTATCAACTGAGCTCAGTTGTATGATACTGTACCTTACTAATGCACCTTGTACTCAGCACCTTGTATGATCCTGGTACCTTACTAATGGCCCAATCCTACCCCTAGTCACCTGTTGATGTTGCTGCCCCAAAAAGGCACGTGCTGCATCTAGATCAGAATGTTTGGAAGAGGAAAGGGAACATATTTCCCCTTTACTACCCTAAAAATCTCCTACCCTATAAATCTTCCATAGGTCTCCTAAGACTAATCCAAAGATACAAAGGGGTGGGCTGCTTGCAAAAATGGGGATAGGATCTAGCACACACCATCATAGCTGGATCCAACCCCTCTCTGCCCTCAGTGTGTCAAATTGCCAAATTTCCAGGATTTCTCCAAACAACAACATACATTACAGAAAAGGCACATGTTGAAATGACCCCACATCTTCTACCACATCTCAAGCACCTTTGAATGATCTTCTGAGGTGATTCAAAGGCCTTCAGAGGCACAAAACATTTCTTCTTATTTTCGGGAAACCAGGAGGTGATTTTTAGACCTTCAAAAAATCCTCCAGGAATGATTCCTGTTATGTTTGAGTGGACCAGAAACTTGCAGGGAATCAGAGGCTGGCTGTGGGACAGGTAGAGGCTTGTCGTGGGCCACATCTGCTCCCTGGGCTGGAGTTTGGAGACCCCTGGACAAGAGTCAAAATATCCATAAGGGTGTTTCTCCATCTAATATGACAACACATTTACAGCACAATCTTGTGCATGTTTACTCAGACGTGAGTCTCACTGTGTTCAAAAGGGTGTTGTCATATTGCAGCCCTAGTTTTTCAACCTGTCTTTGATATATCTTAACCTATTTTTGGGAATATTTTCACTTTAATCTAGGACATTTGACTAATCAAACCATGACCATCTGTTCTAGTTGTATCTCCTGCTGATTGGAACCCCATGGAGTCAGTCACATGCTGTTGAGTAGCTGACTTATTATGGACTTTCACTCTGTTGGTCTACTTGTTTAAAGTCTGTCCTCACTGTTTAATGAACATAGTTGCCTATTATTTGATGTCTATGCTGTGAAGGTATATGATAGAAAAAGCAATAAAAGCTCACATTATAATATAATAATTAGGGTAGTAACATTATAATATAGGGTGGTAACCACAGAGAAAAATAATCAATATTATTATGTGGTTTCAAAATATTTGTTCTTTTAATGTATTAAAATATATGCAGGAATTGTAGGAAACAATATTAATCTGTAAACAGTCTTTTCCTATTCAAAATTTAGGGAGGTTTTTTAATTTCTCATATTTGCTAGAAAAACACATTTAAATATACAATACAAATACAAACAATTGCTAGCAGAATCATTTAAGACAATGATTTTCCACTAGTGTGCCGTGGATGGTCCTCAGTGTGCCACCGGATTTTGGGGAGGATAACTGGGAGATTTGAGCCTCTTCCTAACAGCATGGTGTGCCTTGTCAATGATTAAAAAACTGACAGTGTGCCTTGAGAATTTCATTGTCTTGCTAGTGTGCCATGAGATGAAAAATGTTGAAAATCACTGAGCTAAGAAATATATGTAATATATATTTATATGTAATATATAAGAAATATATAAGAAATATAAAAAACTAATTTTTTCTAATTTTTTTCTTTAAAAAAGGTGATAAAGGGTGCAATCCTAACCTAGGCCAGTATAACTAATGTCTTCCCGTTCCTGTGGTGATATTTTGTGACACCCCCAGGTCAGAATACTGCAGAATTGCAGCCAAAGAAAAGGAAATATAAAGATATTTAAGCAATCTATAGTATTGGGTGTTTCACATACTACAGTATATGTATATCAGGCAATCCTAATTAAATCCCTGCATGTCAGTGCTCTGTGGCATTGATGCAGCTTGTGCTATATCTTGTGGTCAGATGTTTGGCTACTGGAGATCTCTTCAGCATAAGGAAATTTTAGGGCACAATCCTAACTAATTTTCCAGCTCTGCCATAACCTGACTATATGATATAGCACATGCCCCGCTGGCACACCTATGCCAGTGCTAGAATGTTGGTTCAGATTGCACCCTTGGTAGCATTCCTGGGGTTAGGGTTCTTCTACCAGAAGGATAATCCAGAGAGAATTATGCAGATCCCTACTCTTTGTTTTCTTGTTAAACTTGTTACTTAAATAAAAAATCCTTAAGCTGCCAGGCCAAATAACCTTGTTAACTTACTTGTGACACCCTGTGGCTTTTCAGAACCCCCTGGTTGTGGAGCTGTTCCCTTGAGAGAAGGACAAGGAAATTACATCAAGCTAATTGACAATTTCTCATGCTTTTTGGAGCATGACAGAACACTGTAAGCACCTTAATTCTTATTAAACTTAACCAAATATTTTTTTCAACTGTTGGATATGTTTGAAATACCAGCCTGATTATCCACATGAGGTATGATTTCACTACCCCTCATTTTCTTGCTAAGGGAGGAATTCCTAATTCATGTGCAATGTTCACTGTGTATCCTTGCTGTCATGGCCTATGAACATGTTCTGGTGAACTGTGTGCAGGTAATTTAATGTTAAACAGAGGATTTTCCAATTTAGTGTTTCCACTTAAACGCATGGGAGTGAGTAGAAAAAAGAGCACAGTTCTAACAGTCTACTCAAAAGAAAGCCCCATTGTGTTCAGTTGGTCTTACTCCCAGGAAAGTGTCTTTAGGATTGCAGCCACAGTGTTTGTCCTACCTGTGACACACTGTGACCTTCCAGAACCCCTTGGATGTGGAGCTGTTCCCTTAAGAGAAAGACCTAGGGTGCAATCCAGAGTAACTACAGGGAGTCCTTGCACCTGAACAATTTACTCTGGATTGCAATATGAATTTCCCATAGGTTTTCACGAGGTGGTGCAGTAACTATGGGTGCATGTAATGTCTCTAATGTGCTCCCGTTGTTACTTTGGATTGTAGGGTAAGGCTGCCTACAACTCATTGGTGTCCTGCTCTATAATCCAGAGTGACTACGGGAGCACATAAGAGACATTATGTGCACCTGTAGTTACGGCACAACCTAGTGAAGATCTATGGGAAATTCATATTGCAATCCAGAGTAAATTGTTCTTACACTGGAGCAAGGACTCCCCGTAGTTACTCTGGATTGCACCCCGAGGCTGCCACAACTCATTGGTCTTCCAGTTCCTGATTTAGGGAGGCAGAAGTATCTTACGGCACTTTTGTGACACCCCCAGGACAGCACAGGACTTATGCCCATGCTTAGGCTGGCCTAGGTGGAGATTAGGATTGCAGCCTAAGACTTTTAACAGTAGATTTTATGAATTGTAGGAAAATTATTCAATGTAACAGAGCGGCAGCAGTATTTGTTCATTAAGCACATTGCAAGTAGTCACCATTTTTGAGAGCTGTTGCTAGAGAAAGTTACTCAAAAGAATTGTTGGTTCAATTTATGAGCTCCAAAGAGAAGCAGACAGTATCCTTTTTTTGCCTAAGGAGTCTGCTGCAGAGTGGCTTTCTCTGAGCAACAAACATTTTCAAAATGTTGTTTGTATGGCTGGAAATGGGAACAGCTGAGATGTGAAGAATGACCTGATTTCTGATGCCACACTGAGCATCTCCATTGTATTGACGTCTGGGAGTTGCCTCTTGGAATGGCAAGAGGCTGGGTCTGAAGGCCGGCATAGAACACAAATCCTTCAGATTCTCTTTAATGCTCTTCAGGGAGATATCACTTGGCTAATGAACCAAATATTTGTACAGCGTTTTAAAATATAGCCTGCTGAAGCAAGCATCATCTCCTTTTCAGTGCATCAAAATAAAAGTAATCTGATTCTCCATAGTGTTGACAGCTAAATAATTTTCATATATTCTCTGCAGAAATTTGCTGAAGTAGGGAAGATGATGTCCCACCATACAGAAAGAGAACCACTATTAACAAATTGTCAGCTAACAAATATATTTTAAGAGTCTCTAATCCCAGCATTAGGAAGGAAACGCCAGAGTTAATAAGATAACACACTCCATTATGTGTTGGAATAGCAACAACATAGGAACAGAGTCACCAATTATTAGACAGAGTGTAAACGTTGGCCTGTGCTAGGAGAGGAGGTTTAAATCTATCTTGTTACTTGGTTAAAATCTTAGGGTTGCTGTTTTCTACTTTTACAAGATTATGGCTGTGATCCTAACCTCCGCTTAGGTTGGTCTAAGCCCTGGCATAAGTCCTGCGCTGACCAGGGGGTGTCACAAAAGCGCAGAAAGAGACCTCTGCCCCACTCCTGAAAGTGGGGGGTTAGGTCAATACACAGGCATATGCCAACCTTCCCACACCATCATAGAAAGATAGGCAAGCTGAATTAGGCCAGCCTAAATTTCTTAGACTTGCACCCTGTGTTTAACTTCTTCTTCTTGTGTTATTGTGCATGCATAATAGCAACTGTAGTTCTTGCCTCATTATGGTAAAGTTCTTAACATAACTTGTAGTGCAATCCAAATGCACTCTCGCATCACCATGGCTGCCTCTCCAATAGACAAGAGCGGCTTCTCCAAACCCCAGCTTGAGAGCTGTATCCAGGTTCAGAATAAGCTGTCCACTTCTTGAGCAGAGCTTACAGTTCTGGTATGTTCTCCATGTTCCCCAACTGGGATGATGCAGTGCTCTGGGGAATAGGATCTCCCTAGAAATCTGAGCACAGTGCCCACTGGATCATTACTCCATAGATGTGGCTGCCCTTTTTATGAGTGTCACATCATCCTAATTGGGAGACATCAACCTTGAGCTTGTTTGGAGGTTCTAGCTTGTCATAAGGCTTTTGGGGCTAGTCATGAGTTGGCTGTGCTGGTGGGATGGACTGTGCCAGCTGACAAGCACCACTTTATGTCTTGAAGTGCCAGCAGAGAGAAGTATTTCGCCAAGCCACACAGGAGCAGAAGATGGTGGCAAGAGGGTATTTTGGAGGCTTGGGTATATTTCTGGGCATGGGATGGCAAAACAGAGGGGGGACAGAGGCTTGACTGGCAAAGATCTCCTTTGCAGCATGATATCTTCCATAGTATTATACCAGTTTATATAGCTGATTGAGATCTGAGTAGCCTTGTAGGGCGGGCTGGTGAATTACATGGGGTAAAGGGGAGATTATATAGCTGACTTCTAACTAGAACCAAATATAGCACAGCTCATACATCCAGGCTGTACCAGCAATCGTTAGGATTGGGCTTCCTTTCTTGTTGTTGCTAATGTTAAATGAAACTGATTGTTGGGACAGATGGAGGTGCCACACTTAAAAAACAATCTATTCTTTGGTTTTATCAGAAACTTGTGGCTCTCACTAGACAAAGACAGTCATAAAATCCTGGCCTAGAAGTGGCTTCAAGTGCATTAAACAGATTTTTATGTGAACAGGATGACAGCAGACTTCAGACCTTGCAGGTCATTGATGTAATCTGAAGCAATTCCCATAAATTCAGCAAGGCCTCTTCATGATGAGATCAGTTTTGAGCAGACACTTTAAAAAAAAATAAAGCATGGCTACCAAACAGGTATCTGTGGATGCAGACTGTCAACAGTAACACCATCACTTTGTTACAAAAGTGCTTATGGAGAAAGATGATTTGTTTTTAAGTTGCAGAGCACTATCACAAAGAAAACACATGCTTTCAGTACAAGAAAAACAACACGACTTCACGAAGCTGTGCTGGCAAAGACTGTTCGTATACCAACCATTGACTTTCCAATTCTGGAAGTGGAGAGGGATGATTAAAAATTCAGAACACAGAGCCATCCCCACAATGAGAACACCAGGTCTTGGCTCATCTGAAACCAGCTTCTGTAAAGAGCTGTTCTAGCAAGGCTGTCACAATAATTTCCTATCAGTTGTTGGACACGGGGAGAGAGAATAAAAAGCACAATGAGAAATGTTGTTTTGAGCAGAAAAGAAAATCCCACAATCATCCACTATCTCAAGCTGGCACAGCTACTGGCATACGAACACACAGCATAGACATACACATACATACAGGCATATACACATACACAGCATACCCATATTAATACCTGTATCATGATTTTGTGTTAACAGAGGAGAGTACAAATCCTAGCAACACACACACAGGAAGAAACTTGTTGCAGGTTGTATCTTGGCATTTGCAAGGGTTGCATTACAGTAAACTCTATGGATACAAGTTTCACAATAAACAAAATCAATTAAAAGAGAAATGTCCCTTTTGCCAGCAGTTAATAAAAGCTTGCTTACTTTGGTGATGCAGCAGGCAGGCAATCAATCCTCAATTTTCCTTTCTCTCTCCTGCCTTAGAACAGCTTTGTTTCGACTGGGAGGCAGACCCTTCTCTTCCATTTCCTTATCCCTGGAGCAGCTAAAGAAAACAAATTGATGATCATTTCCAAATAGCTTTGCATTCATTTGCTTCAAACAGGGGCAGGAATCTGCCTTCCAAGTGAAACTGGTCTAAGCCCTGGAGAGAGAGGGAGAGAATGATTGATTGCCGACCTGGTGCATTACCATGATAAGCAGGCTAGTTTTAAAACTAAAGGGATGTTTATCTTTTAATTGAATGGGTCAACCTCATTTGTGTTGAGATAAAAATCTGCTGATAATTAGATTATTATCAGAGAAGGAGAACAAATGCTGGATGTTCTGTTTTAATATTTCAAGAATGTAGGATTGCTTACAGCATCAAGCCAAACTTGCTTGCTGAACCTCTTTCAAGTTTTACAGAGTTCCTCAATCTTTGACATTTTTTTGTCTAGGGATAGAGAGTGGGTATTGCTCTAAACTAATTTCTGGCTCCTCCCAAGAAGCGCAATGCAACGATCCTGTCTTTAATCGCTCTACTGTTGCTCCAGTCATCTCCCTTTAGTGGTAACACACAAATGGATGCTACATGATAACTGATGCAGGGAGTCCTCAAGGAATTCATCACATCCAACACAGTTACAACATTTGCAGGAGGAATAAATAATGAATTGACACTTATTAAAAGTGCAGCTAATACATCAACTTTCCCTGGCAAGATTAGAATGGCGTGCTGTGTTCGCCTTTAGCACTTCTGATTTATAGATCTTGTCAGTGGGAAAGAAAAGGCCTCTGAGTATATCAGCTGCACACGTTTTATCCTGGCCTGATCAGTTTGATACTAAAACCTTTCCGTCTGTTGCCATCCAGCTTCAAATCATGGAGAGAATTTTAACTAGTGAGCAGAAAAGAACTAGTGAACAGAAAAGGCTGGGGGCAGACTCCTTTGACATGCTTGGTTCACTATATCCAATAAATAAATAGGAATGAAATGTACACCCTGCATTTTTCATTAGTGGCATGCAAGACAGTAGCTTGTGAGATAGCGCCCATTTCAAATCAATGAGAGGATTGCAATAAATACACTTTTATCAATTTTTCACACTGATTAATTTATTGATGAGGAATTTAATGCTTAAATTTAGGACACTGGCAAGAAGCACTGCAGTGATGGCACCAGGTTTTTTTTTGGGAGAGAGAGAGAGTGGGGGGAGAACATGGAGAAACCACATGTTAATGCTCCCCACAGTGTTCTTGTTTGTGTGCATGAATACTACTCTGCCAGAACAGTTTGTGTGCTCCTCTCTCAGTACCGTCTCAAGCTCAGAAGCATCTAGAAATCAACTCCTTCCCCTTTCCTGGCTGACTGCTTGGGAAAGAAAGATGAAAAATCTTGGGATTTTCTAATGTAGCAACTGGTAGTCATTACTTCCTCTCATATGCAGAGTGAATGGGCTTCTTCAGAAGCCCATGTCATTGCCAAAGCAACATGAAGATGCCCAGCTGCAGACGGGCAGAGCAGGAAGAAACAGAGATGGTACAAAACCAGATGGTACAAAACCAAATGGTATATTTTGCTATATTTTCTACTTGCCAAACTACCAGAGTGAGTAAAATGTGGCATCAGTTTAACGATGGGATCGAGCCAGTTCTACAAATATTAAACTTTCCAATTACTCTGAAAATAGCACAGTCTGTAATGAAGTTATTGATTTACATAAGGACAGGCTGGTTATTCTGCCAAATGTAATTGCAAACCAGTAAGGCATACATCTAAACTTTCCTATGGAGTCAGTCTGAAATAAAAGATATAGTCTGAGCACGAGAAGCTTTTACACCAGGACATATAATTACTGCAAATATATGAATGTGTGAAGGAAACTGCAGCCAAATTAAAAGCAAAGCCATTTATTTGTCAGTGTGACGTCTCGCAAAGATTATAACTGCACATCTTCAAAGAGAGAGAAATTGCTTGGGAGAATCAATGCAAAAGAACTTTCCTGGAAAATGGACACTGTGTATAGAAGACACTTATAAACCTTGCCAGCATTGACGCCTCATTGTAGACATGAGCAGTAAATTTGAGAATGACCTAGGTCCAAGTTTTCCCCAGGGTGACCCTTATGCTGGGGACAGCTCCAGAACAATCCCTGAATGTCCAAGAGCATCACTGTGAACCAGCAAAGTTTACTACCAATAAATAAAAACAATTTGTCTCAGATTGGCAAAGTCCTATGCAAAGCAAGAAGGTCTCCCAGCAGCACTGGAACACTGACTGGTAGGGGATATGCCAGAAGGGAATTCCTCAAATTGGGAGCCACTACTAAGAAGGCTTTGTAGAAGCTATTGGGAGCAATCCAGAGTAACTACGGGGAATCCTTGCTCCGGTGTAAGAACAATTTACTCTGGATTGCAATATGAATTTCCCATAGGTTTTCACTAGGTGGTGCCATAACTATGGCTGCACATAATGTCTCTTATGTGCTCCCATAGTTACTCTGGATTGTAGGGATTGTCAACTAAGCCCAGTCCTTTCCCCCACCATAGGTGACAGGGCAGCTGAACACACAAATGGAATGTATTGCATCCAGTGATGGTGACTTGCCCTACAATCCACAGTAACTACAGGAAGACGTAAGAGACTCTTACTCTGGATTACTCTATGCATTTCTCATAGGTTTCCCATAGATGGCACCATAACCGTTTCAGTGTAAAAGGTCCCATAGTTTCTCTGGATTGTAGCCTAGATCAGGAGACCTAGGAGAGGCAAATGAAAATAGATCTCAGACCTAAGCCAGCTATATTGTGAGGAGCAAAAGGGAGTGGGATGCAATGAAAAAGAGAGGATTGGATCCCCACCGGGCATGGAATAATGTCAAGGGATGAGTTGTTGTGTGGGTGCAGAAGTAAGTCTCTTGATTTGCATAGGCTGCTTTCAGGTGAAGGGTTTTGCCAAGTTTTGGGTGTGTTCATACAAAAAGATTGCCAGGGGCAGGCCATGCACATGCCTATGCTCTGGCAAGTCTGTGACAAGTCCTCCTGTCAGCAAATTAGATGCTAGAGCTATACTAGCACTTCAGTCATGTTGGCGGAGTACATACCTACCAATTAACTGGTGGGTTGATTCATTTCTTTATTAAATTGCTTGTGTTTTTGGTCTTGTTTTCAGGAAGACAAGACAAAAGCACAACAGGAAGGAAGCTTTCAAAGCAGACCCAACAAATACAGAAAGCGATGCTATCTGTTCCACTGTGGGCACAGGGAGATGATCTCCATAGGCCATCAGGCAGGCTGAATATGGAAAGAAAGTGCAGAATTCAGCAGAATTTGTTCTGCTCCCACAAGGCAGTTCTTATGAGTTCATTACCACAAGTCTTTATGCAATTCTAAACCAGGAGCCTCAAATAGAAGCATCCCAAACGCCAAATGTTCCTCAGTCCAGCAATAAAGCAAAAGATTCAGATGATTTTTAAAAGCATTTTAAAATATCTACTAAAACTATGTTAGCCTTTTCAATAACAGCTTATGAAAACTAATGGGCACATAAGTGCATTTGCTAATCTACTGCTGTACTGTGTGCTTTTTGCATTTTATATATTGGCATTATAAATAATAATGTGGAATAAATTAGATCTAATAAAGAGTTTCCTGAATACATTTCTGTAAGAGTTTATGACGATGATGATGATTTGCAGAAGGGTTCAGCTGAAAGGATAAGCTCAATGGTGGCGGCAGGCTGTGATTAGAATACAAGACATGAATTAACAAACACAATCCAGGAAGGAACTAATAGGGCAGAGGCTGTAAAATGTTAATGATGTGGTTTCTATTTGAAGGCAGAAATTGCTCAAACTAATGTTCATCCAGGATGGTACATGATCACCAGAGTAAATCATGTCAGAATTGGGAACATTTTCAGTAAACCACTCATCTGTTATTTGTGGAATTCCCTACCTTCCAGGATTCCCCCGGATGCATTTCATCTGTTATGAATGCCCTTCTGATTAATGAAACTGCTTCCTCATCCCTAAGCAGGAATGGCATCATAGCTAAGCAGTAGAATGCCTGCTTTGCATGAATGAAGAAGGTCCCTGCTCAACCCTTGGCATCTCTACTAGGGCTAGGAAAAAAAGCCTTTTGGAATGATTGGATAGCTGCTTCAGACCCTTTGGACCAGTGATCTGATTTGATAGTATGAATTCATATCCTTTGAGTTAGGGGCTATTAATTTGTCTACAGTAACTGAAAAGTTTGGAGACTCCTGATATAGTCACTACATTTTAAAGGTCATTGAGTCATGTTTGTTTCCTTTTCTGGGAAGTCCCCATTGCCCCAATGAGTCAACTTGAACCTGTGTCAGCAATTTTGCCGATGAAAAATCCAAGTGGGTCTGGATGGATGAATGAAGGACAAGAAGGGGGGTTCCGCTAGTGCGCAGGCATGCACTGGCCTCCCTATACCATCAAGGGAACAGGGTGCGGGTGAGTTATGCTAGCCTAAATTGTTTACGATTGCACCCAGATTTATGCAGCAGTCACATATGTTTGGGCTATTAGTCCTATTGAAAACAATGGCAGCTAAGTTATCCCCAACATGCCCCCAAATCCAGAGAAACTACGGGTGCACGTAAGAGACTTTACGTGCACCTGTAGTTACTGCACCACTTAGTGAAAATTCATATTGGGAATTCATATTGGGAATGAATCCTATGGGAAATTCATATTGGAATCCAGAGTAAGTTGTTCTTACACCGGAGCAAGGACTCCCTGTAGTTACTCTGGATTTTGCCCTAACACTGTCACATTGATTTCAGCAGGATTTTCAGGATTAGAGCCTTATTACAATCACAATAAGTTTGTCAGTATTGCTTTCTACATGTTGAAAGTTCTGTGAAACACAAAAGCGTGCATCCTTGGATTAGTGTGAGTTATTAGCTCAAAAGAGTTATTACCTTTACATCTTGACAGCTTCCTTATTCCAGCAGAATAACACAATACCAACTGTCCATAATAAACTTTTAAAAATGAACAGTAGTATATATTTTAAATAGATTAAAATGCTGAATTGAAATTATGCACGCTGATACCTGTGTGCAATCTTAAGTGAGAATAGTGTTCAGAGCCATATAAACCAGCAATTATAGACATTTTAAAGATGGTATTTAAAGCCATTGGATCCCAGATATTTACAGAGGGCAATAAATACAGCTTTTCAGTGAACAGCAAACCCTTTCACTGGATGCCAAGGGCAGAAAGTGAAACGTAAAAATAAACATGCACATTGTGGAATTTATTGAAAACCCTCAAGGTGTATTTACTTTTCTATTTCCATTTAACCTACATATCTGCAGACAGTGGGATTGCATTGTGTAATAATCCCATTTTTATGGACAGAGTCAACAGAAGATTATTCGTGATTCATTTAAAATATGGATTTTAGAATCAGCAATAAATCCTCTTTTTGCTGAGACAAATGAAAGGCAAAGAAATAACATGGCATTTAATCTTTTGGCTCCTCAAGTTCTGCGGGATTATTTTGACAGTTAATTCAATGTATTTAATGTAAGCTTCCAACCTAAGTCGTTCTGAGGAAAGCTTGTTTTTGAGTTTACCACACTATTAGGAATGGCATGATTTGGCTTTGCTGTCTTTGGAAGAATTACTTACGTGAGCGGAAAAGAAAATGAATATTAGGAATATTACAACCAGGACATCGATGCTCAAGTACAAAGTATTCAAGCACCATCAGCCTTATTGCTGCCCTCCTTTGAGAATAATAAACACAGTTTCTTTCTGTAAAGAGAATTACTGCCCGTGGATCGGTTCTGGGAAGTGCTAAAGATTTAGCTGGGCCACAAAGTACCTTCCAGAGCATGGCCATTTCCTGACACTTCCAAGACTCTTGGGAACATCATCAGCAACTTGTGTACCTCATTTCCTATTAAGCCAAGACTGCTTTTCTCCCCTCTAGCCCTAGTCAAACAGTACAACCCAAAATTTCTGACAGTTATACTGTGTTCTCTAACTTCAGAAAATGCAGTTATCTTTGCAAATTGTCACAACTTATCTTTTTTGTGCTTGGCAGCAAGCTTTCTGAATCATTTCAACCAAAGACATCAATGCTTGTCAAAACACTAAAGGTATGTTTGAAGAAGGGAAGGACAGTTCCCTTTTTTGCCCTCCCAGCATGACTGATCCTTCTCTTACCACTGATGAGTCCTGGTTAACAAATAGGTGTGACCCTTTAACCAGTGGGATAATTCTATTGGTATTTTGATAGCTTTCACATGCGGACTAGATGGATGATCTGGGGTTTGTTTGGGGTCAGTGGGGGGTTTGTGCCCATTCTTTATTTTGACAGGACTAGAAGTTATCCAATTGAAGAAGAGCCAAAGTGTCACCCAACGTGACACTAACTCTGCCCCCATGTCTCTTTGGCTATCTATAAGGCCATACAGATGACCAGGTCACTATTAGTATATATAGAAGACTAGCGAAAAGCGTACATTGTGGGAATAAAATTTTCCCCATATGCCATCCTCCCACTGCGCATCAACCCTTCATGCTCAACATCTCACCATGCTCAACATCCCCATGTGCAACATTTCCCATGCGCATCAACCCCCATGCACATCATTCCCCCATGTGCACCAACCCCCCATATGCATCATCTCTCTGTGCGCATCTTCCCATGCGCAAACCCCCATGCGCAGCATCCTCCCCAGTGCAACCTCTTCCTCCTAACAACATCCTCTCAGTGCACCAGGCAGTGACTACCAAACTGGCTGGATGTTGGTCAGTCTTCCATGTTAAGTATTCCATGTTACACCCTTTTCAGCCTCTAAAGGGTTAAATTTCTCCACATCGGTTCTTGGTGGGTGTTCATGTCACAGAAGGAACTCCCTCCTCAAATTTCATGCTTCTAGGTCCGGGGTTTGGGGCAGAGCAACCCTCAGTTACCGATTCTTCAGTGCAAAGTATAGGGAGGAAAACACGATCTTAGGATTTCAGTGTTAGATATTCAGTCAAAGGCCCAGACACCTAGCAACTGTTCATATACTGTACTTTATATATGTGAATTTCATGTTATGCTGCTGCATTTTGCCATACAAATAAATAAAAGTCAGAGAATATTTGTTCTCTAAATTAGAGGCTGCATTGCAAATGCATCAAGAACAGAAAATTGGTTAGATCTGAGCTGTGAGGCAAGAAGAATGTAATATTTTGTTTTCCTGTTTGTTGAATTCATATTCGTGCATTACATGCAGTCCATAAAGGCTTCCACTTATCTCAAGGTTTTAAATCTATTTCCTGTCATTTATGGGAAGTTTTATAAAGCAGATTAATTATTGCAAGTATGAGGAGACTGCAAAGCAATTGTTCTCCATTGTAAGGCAACTGTTCAATAAATTCATAGAGCAAAGGCTTTTAAGTACCAACTTCGAATGTATATATTTTAAAACAGAATAGCAATTTTTACTTTATTTAATAAACAGATGTCTTTGGGGAGCCTGTACACGTTCAAATCAGAAATCACAGACTGTCAGTAATAACCTTCAGCTCCCTTTAAGCTCGTGTGGAATTGAGATTGTAAACAGTGAGCTGACAAGATATAGAACAATCCAGAAAGCGAGTAGTGTACTCCTTTTTCTTCTTGACATAAAGTGGACTGAGGCACAGACATTTAGAAATAATATTACAGAGTAATGATCGCCCTTCCCTGAGTACATTATCCTTTGTCTAAACTCCCGATTCCATATTGGGATGAGACTTTAAAGGACCCCAGAGTAATGAACATGGGAGTAGTTTGATCCTGACATGTCACATCTGTGGCTGTCATTTCAAAATCTATCCTTGATTCACTTTTTTAAGCATTGCCATCAACTACAAGTAGGATGCTTTCCTTTATGTACAGTAAAGAAATATCTAACTGAATGTGATGCTTTTCAAGTGCACTTCTTGTAAGATAGACATGACAAAAAAATTTTAAAAATTGTGCACATTAGTGAGAGGTTGAGACCTTAATTTATTTGAACAAAGCTCTTGCCTTATAATGATGTAGCCCTGTGCCACTGATGCACATCAAATTCAGCAGGAGTCAGCGGAAACATGAACCATCTAATTCTGGAAGGGTACACACAATGCTGTTGCTATACGGGTTATTAAAATTACAGATATTTGATTAGTCCTGGTTTTGTTCTAACTTACCTCATTTGTGTATGAAATTTAGGGCCAGAGGGAGCTCATTTAACAACATTGCTTGAGGGCTATCTAGCACCTTGTAGACGTACTTCTTTGAAAAATCCATCAATACATCTGTGCAACTGGGCCAGCTCTATTCTCAGTTTTTGTGCTGCTATGGCTGGTTAGCAACTAAAGTAGTTTTTGCTAGCTAGTATAACAGAAAAAGCAAAGACCAGCAGCACACTAGTAGATACATAGTTGGGAAAGTGGTAAGGTGGTGGGTCGGAAGGTGGCAGGGGAATGACACATGGGGGACTCCAAGCTCATCCTTCTCTATAGCTTGATTTTAAACCCTGCCATTTTCTTTCTATCATGCAGCCTGATCCTAAGTATTGGTACTTGGAAGTCAGCCTCACATACATTGGACTTCTTTTTATAGAGAATGTGTATCATATTAAAGACGAGGTCCATTGGTCTTCCAAGCAGGCCCCTGGCGTCAGATGATCTAGCTCCTCCACAGTCACAAACCACTGGGCAGGGAAAAACATTTCCTACAAAAATCTACATCATCTACAGTATTTATATACCGCTTTTCAACTGAAAAGTTCACAAAGCGGTTTACAAGAAAATGAAAAAATTAATAGCTAATTAATAGCTAATGGGTCCCTGTCCCAAAAGGGCTCACAACCTAAAGTGCAAAAAGAACACCAGCAGAAGCCACTAGAACAGACATTGCTGGGGTGTGGAGGGCCAGTTACTCTGCCCCTGCTAAAGAAAAGAGGAACACCCACTTGAAAGAGTGTCTCTTGCCCAGTAAGCAGGGGTTACAAAAATAACTATAGCCTCCTTCCCTATTACCACTGCAGAGGCAGTTTGGGTAGGGGCTTTCCTGACTCCAACATCCTCGGTTGATGCTTTTTCTGTTTCTAGCTTTCATACTGGATGATTTAGATGCATTAAAGTGAGCAATTTCCTGGTCTAAAATTGTAGGACAGTTTAATTAAAAGCTTAATTAAATTGTGCTCTGGTTATTTCCACAGCCTGTAGCTCAAAAACACTTATCTGTAGCTTCATTATAGATTCGTACCATATCGTTTAATTACTGTTTTGAATTCATTTGCAGACAAATACTAATATAGGTTTAGAATCATTTAGAATGTTTCTGCTAGGATGAATAGCAATGTTACACAAATTTGCCCTACAGAAAATACCAGGCATTCTTGAACAAACACGAGACCCAAAGCTAAGTGTGGTTTTTCTGAAGGAAAAAAAAGATAAATTATGAGATGATATTCTAAGGCTTTTATCTCAAGACTGTAGATCAGGCTCCTTATGATGCGATGGAAGTAAGACTGGGTTCAAGAGACAGAATGAAAATACTGTAGGTAAAATTATCAAATTTATGGGATGACTATACATAGAGTTTTCTTAATGTGGAAATTTAAACGAATGCATTTTTTAAAAATTTAATTCTGGTATCAGAAGGGCTGTTTGGTTAATTTCAGTGTAGCCAAAAATGAACCTATGTGATCCTTTGCATAGTTTGAATTACACAGGTGTAAACATTCCTAATCTGTGGGGGCAAAACTGGACCACATAGCCTGCTTATTATCCAGCATAGGTTAGGAGGTGCCTGATGGTCTCCTTAGGTAACCATATGACCGGATTTTATTAGATATGTCCTTTTTTAGCCATCTGTCCGTGTGTCCTCCAAAAGGGCTACATTGTCCTCCATTTTGGTTTCATTTTGTCACTTTGCAATTGTGTGCAGTATCCCATCATGTCATGTGTTGTTGGATTCATATTGAAGAGCAGAATCCAATGCAAACACTGGTACTGAAATATCTCCTTCCTATCAAAAGTTATCAAAAATCAAAAAATCAAAAATATGCATTGAGCTCTATGGGAAAGTGAAAGTGCCCAATATCGCAGCTTTACTCATGAGCAGGCAAACGTACCATTGTTCACCAGAAAGGCCAGGCTGAGAGGAATCCAAGACCTTGTCTTCTTTTTGAGGTTCGGGCATCTGGTCACCCTGGTTCTCCTCTTACCCCATGTTGAGCCCCAGCCTACCAGCTCAGGCCTATTAAGAAGCACTTCTGGCTCATGAGTTGTCACAAGCATTCTTTATGGCACATTTGCAGTACTATGAACCAGTACATGAAAAGCTGCATCAGCTCACAAGATATTTAATTACACTTCAAAAGAAGAACAATTTCTATATGAACTGGAGATCTTTCAGGTCTTGTGTGAATGAGATCTGAGTGCATTGGAGATCTGAGGGCATTTTATGTGCACTGGAGATCTGAGTTTTCATTTGAGTACCTTTCTGTATTGTAGGGTTATCCTGTTTATAGTCTGTGTAATTTTGGCTCAGTTGTCATGAAACAGATTTACAGCACAATCCAGAGCAATTAATCTGTCCACATTAAACCCCATGGGCTGCCCTATCTATCACTAGGGTGGAGCAACTGCAAGATGCTCCAGCCCAGTTACTCTGAAGGAGGCTTAGGGCAGAGCAAGGCAAGACAGGGTGCCCTAAGAGAGGTGGACCTGCTCTGCCCTAACTGGGGCAGCCTAAGCAGCTCAGGAGAGGCATGTTGAGGGCATGTTTAGCATTGCCTAGGGCAGAGCAGGTACTCTGTATCCAAAGCCTGTTTCCAAGGCAGAAATGCCCTCTTCCAGTTCCTCAGAGATTTACCACCTCAGGAGCAGGTATAGTAATGAGTAGACCCATAGGGGTCCATGATAAGGCCTGAGTAAGAATGGCAGTGCTGACCAAAAATCTGAGTTCTTGGCCATCCTAGCTGCAACCCCTTCCTCTCAACCTCAGGATATGGAACAAACTACGGCTGCCCACAAACCTCAGGATACAGCAGGCCACTCCAAGAAGCCCCTTGTATTCACTGTAGAATGTACTGGCATCTCATCAGGGACTCCTTATAAGGCAGGCACCCAGTGGCGTCACCAGACTCTTGTGGCTGGTGTGGGCTGCATTGGGTGATGCGCTCCGTATGGGGTGATGTGCCAGAGGAGTTTGACTGTTCTTTGGCAGGCCCCGGGCATTCAGGCTTGCTGCCTGAATGCCCGGTGGAGCAGCAGCCAAAGGTGGAGCAGCAACCCAGAAACTGCCACTTGTCCTCGGAGCTGGCCTGAACAGCTAGCTGAGGTGCACTGGGCAGAAACATACTGAGCATGCGGAACAGCTTCAGAGGAGACTTCCTTAGAGCGGAGGAAGTCTGCGCCTCTGCAGGGCCATTTGGCCTCACTCAGGAGGCGGAGCGGCAGCCAAATGGCTTCAGAAAAGTACTGCACAGGCACCAACTCTGAAGCCTGCACGGTCTCCCCCGAGGCCAAAAGGCGTCAGAAAATACTGTGCAGGCGTAAGAGATGGTGCCAGCTCAGTACTCTTTCTGAAGCCAGTTGGCTTCAGAAACAACTGCACACGCACCAACTTTGGCGACTGTGCAGTCCAGGTAGGGGAGCGTGCGCATCCCAGGGGTGACACACAGACTTCCACACCAGGTGATGCGCAGAGTCGTGTCACCACTGTAGGCACCACAGCTATTCCTTGTTCAGTGTGATCTGAGGGGTGTCTCCTCAGGAGCAAGTCCTCCCCATGTGTCAATTACTTAGCATGCTCTGGAGCAGTTAGGGCAGCCCAGTCTTCCTGACTCTCTGGATGCAGCATAACTTTCTGCTCTGGATACGGAATAGTTAGGAGAGAGCAGTTAGGGCAGAGCAGGCTGAACTTGCTCTGGATTGTGCCCTTAGTTTCATGCATTGTTAGTATTCTGTTCTGTATTCTTCTTCTATTGCACTGGGACACATGGTAATTGAGAGATCCCACAAGGTGCTTTGGGCAAGCTTTGCTTGTGTGTCAGCATTTGGTTTCTTTATAAATATCTCCCAATGGAGACATTCTGGTGCACAATCCTGAAACCATGCAATTGGTTTAAAAAAATCATTAAGCAAGACAAAAAAGATGCAAAAGAGGCAAAGCAAATAATTGGCACGGTGCTCACAAGTTGTACTGAATCATCTGTGGCTTTCCTATCCTCTCACTGATCAGTACAGTTATGTAGTGTGGAGAAAGCAGCCCTCTTCAAAGGAGAGTGACTACTTTTCAGTACAGCTATGACTTCAGTTTGCTATGGGTTTTTACTGCAAATAATGCATGTGAGGCTGACGCGAGAAAATAATGCATGTGAGGCTGACGCGAGAAAGTGGGAGCTCAGCAAAATATTTAGGATGTTTGTAAGTTATTCTTCAATCAGTGCTGCTCTGCAATCCAAATCTAATCCAATTAGGACACAAGCCCAAAAATGACTACTCAAAAGTAAGCCCAGCGATGGGCTTCAAAGAAATTAAGAACCGGTTCTCTGTCCATCTGGCAGCCACTTTTAAATGGCTATTTTTAAACTTTATATGTACTATCTCTTGTTAAGAACCGGTTCTATAGAGTAGGTGCGAACCTGCTGGTGCCCACCACTGAGTAAGCCCCCTTGTGTTCAACGGGGCTTACTCCCAGGAAAGTATCTTTAGGATTGCAGCTTTGGTCTCTGTACTTTTAAAGGAATCATTTCCTCAGTGGGTCTTGTGACTAATTTTCTGATTTCTTTTTACTTTCTACTTTATCCCCACCTCACAGACTTTTAATCTTCATTTTTCTGTGCCCTGAACAAATTGAGTTCCTCTTTCCTTTGCATGGTTTCTCTTCTAATCATTTCGTCATCCATGAAATTTTCTCCCGTTTGTCAATATTCTTACTGAATAGTAGAGCTCAGACTTGAAGATAGCTCTCCTAATGGGACTCTGATGGTCAATGAGACACACAACCTGGCTAGGTTTCAGATCTTTCCCTGACTACAGTCTAAAACAGCACCAGCTTTTTGTATTAAGGCATAGCAAGACATTCTTTTTCACAGTCTTATCTGTAATCCCAAAATTGTACTGTCGCTTACTGATAGCTAGGATTTTGCTCATTGATACTAGAAGATGTGCTCACAGATTGAGAAAAATGCCCATTTTTGAAGTCATAGAGCAAATTTAAAGCATCACCCCTGATCAAATGTCCTCTGGTTTTGAAAACTATCAATATTACAGTATATGTGTCAATATTCACAGGTGAATACCAACAAGGGAATTGTGCACCAACAAGGGAATTGTGTTAGCCCAAGGGATGGTTGGGATTGTGACTGTGACTCAGACAAGGGAACTCAGAAGACCTTCAGCAGAAAACCTTCCAGGAGACCTTCAGCAGCCTCCTCCCCCACACTGGATAGAGTGGAGCTTGCCTCAGCATCAATGTCTGCAGCATGGGGAGTTGGATGTTAGGATTGCACTATAAGCATGTGAATGCACTTGTAAACAAACCTTGTTCTGCTGGAAAAGCTGCTTTGTCTCAGGTTGCAATCTCAACTACCAGTTAGGCCAGCTTAAGCCCCAGCACAAGTCTCGTGTTAGCCTGGTAGTGTCACAAATCAATCTATCAATCTATCTATAGTATCTATATATCGCTTTTCAACTAAAAAGTTCACAAAGTTTTTTACAAAGATAATGAAAAAATTAATTTCTAATGGATTCTGTAAAGCATTTTTGCACCACTCCAGGGGGTCAGTTACGCCAGGGCACAGACTTGCACTTGCTTCCTTACACCACCACAGGAACGGGGACACTGATGAGTTGTACTGCCCTGTGTTAGGACTGCACTCTTAATTAACTATCTAAGCAAACTTCTGGTTTTGATTCTCCAAACAGGCACCGGGTTTGAGGGAGTAGCACCCACAAAGTTTGATGAAGGGCAGAGTCTCTAGCAAACTATGGATTGGTGGCAGAGAAGCAGCAACCAGGTGGGTCAGCAACAGGTATCCTGTAGTGCAGTGGTACTCAAAGTAGGGGTTGGGAACCCCTTGGCAGGTCATGACCGTGGGTCAGGGGGGTTATGAGAGATCTACCATCTTGGAATCTGGCACTTGGCTTTCCTGGGACTGGGAGCACAATCCTAACTAGGTCTACACTGCATGTGTTCAATGGGTCTTCCTCCCAGGAAAGTGTCTTTAGGATTGTTGCATAAATTTTATTTTATTTTATTTATTTAACTCAATTTATACCCCGCCTTTCCTCCCCCATAAGGGGGAGCCCAAGGCGGCTAAGATTGAAGAATAAAACATCATTAAAATTGCTAATAAATACAAATTAAAACTTCATTAAAATACAATTAAAATACAATTAGAATAATTAGACTAGGAACAATTAAAAACAAGCTAAAAGACATTTGTTAAAACAATAAAATAAAGCACTAACACACTGCCCCCCACCCTCTGCCCCGATTAAAACGCTTTTTTAAAATAAAAGGTTTTAAGGCTCCGCCTGAAGCTCTGTATTGAGGGAGCTTTCCTAAGTTCTATGGGGAGGGAGTTCCAAAGCCGGGGTGCCACCACTGAGAAGGCCCTATCTCTGGCCGCCACACCTCTCACATCTTTTAGTGGCGGCACAGTCAATAAATAAATCTCATTTAACACAATGGGACTTACTTCTGGGTAGACATGGAGCAACTTTGGCATTACAGTGATGTCATTGTAGTTTGATAAGGGGTCCTGGAAAGATTTTTAAGTTTGAAAGAGGATCCTGGGCTGAAATGCCCAAGTACCACAGCTAGGGTATCTGGCAGGAACATTGAGAGCACCACAGAACCTAACAGCTTCCCAGCCAAAACGTGAGAAATTCTCACATGACCCTGCATTCCTTCACTGACTCTTCTAAGGAAAGCAGTTGTAAATAAAACTCTCTACAGTCAGAAGTTCTGGCAAAGGAATTGAAAATTCCCTGTGCCCTCAGATTTGCCTAATTAAAATTGACATCTCCTGGTTTGAACTACAAATATAATTACCTGGTTCCCTCCGTGAACCTTGATAGATTCAACGGCCTATTGATAATTTATGAGCATCAGATAAGCTGCATAACAAAATATCAGGCACTGGGGGAAAAATTCCTCGCAGCCGCTTCCCTTTGAAGTTGTTGTCAATGTGAGCAGTATGATGAACCTTATCCAAGAACGTAAAAAATGTTTTCTGCTTTTAAGGCACTCTGCCATGCTTTTCAAGTGATATCATGACAAGTGCATTCGCTTTGCATTTTCACATTTCATACAAACTCAGTGAATAGCTGCTAACGGAAGGACTCGCCAGCGTCTATTAAAACTGCATCCATTTTCCTTCAACGCTACGCTTGAAGTTGCATGATAGCCCAACCTGTCCACCCCCTGTGCAGATCGGAGCAAAGCCCTGACTTGCTGGAGAACAGAAGTGTCAAGTTGAAAACCTTTGCTTAAACTCTCAGAACAGATTTAAGTACATTCCATGCAGTCCTTGCTATTGCAGTTGGCATGCTAACTGAGAACAAATTGCATTTTTCCAACATTCAACTGTTGTGGTTTGAAGTGCTGGGGAATGGGGTTGCCAACTAACCTGAAAAAGCAGCATAGCTTGCTCTTGTGCCCTAAACAGCGGCTTGACTTTTGAAATGAGCAGATAAATCTCATTACAAAAACAAAATTTTCATCTGTTAATGCCTGTTAATGAAAATACCATTCTGTTGGGAGGTAATGATTAAATTATAACCGGGAATCTTGCTGTATGTTTGATGCTTGGAAAGATGTCCTTTTCCAAACGGAATAAAGAAACAAATGGCTGAAGACACCTTGGAAGCATAGGGCTGCTCTGGTGATCACTTGTGGTATAAAAGATTTGATGTGTTCTAGAAGCACTTCTGTGCTTTCACATGCAGAGCTATTGGGGCAAAGCAGGTTGTGTTCACAGATGTTCATTGTGCTCCAACTGGAGCTACATTTTCTGCATTAGCATGCATGGAAGTAACAAAATATGGTGAGGGAGAATGGGGAAGCACTTGCATTTTGCTGTGCTAGGATTTTGATCCTGATTGCAGAGGATTCTGATTGCTAGAATGAACTATTTTTAGATTTTTTGAGGGGGGGGGGGACTGTTGTTTTGAACTAAAAATAGTACACACGTGTTCAAGATCAGAATCAAATATTAAAGGCCAATATTAAAGGCCTTCTCATAGAGTTCCACTAAATCCTCTCCTTTCTTCCATAAGCTAGGAAAAAACACCTCCGAGTCCAAATCAACTAACATTGTTCATTTAAGTGCATGTCTACTTTGGCACTTAAATCTGCTTTATACTGTGAACAAATGCTACAAAAAGCAGATGTTTTCAGTGCTGCTAAAGGAAATCAAAAACAGGTAGCAGTGCTGCTGGAATGAGCTTCCCCTATTCTTGGGGAAGCGACGAATACACAATAATAATGAATGCAAGCACCCTAGGGTTCTGTTCCAGAACTTCCTGTGGATTAAAAAATCAGTGGACTAAAAAACAGTGGAAAAATAGATATAAAGATCCATTTGCAGGTTTCTTGTTCTTACATTGCTCTTAATGGAGTAATGTCAGGCATGACCTTGTGTTGGACCTGTGTCGGCATGTGTGTAAACACAAAGCAGTTTTTAAAGGCTTATAGAAGAAATAAGTGAGGCACTAGAGGTAGGTGAAGTTCTAAGATATGTGTTTTATATAGAAAACCCAAGATAACAGCTAGAGTGGAAAGTTGAGTTAACAGACTCTGTCAGTGCTTGGAATTATAATTGCCCATGTGATTGGAATTTAACATGGGAGTGTCACTCTGAATTAGCTCTAACATAGATGGTTTAAATTTGTGTTTGCTAGTTAATCTTTAGTCATTAAATGAATACCATCACTGGATTCATTTTCTGGAAAAATCAACATATGGCTAAAGATTAAAAAAATGTTTGAGTGCAGGTATATAGGTCAATGTCTCAAAGGATTTTTTTTGTTCAGAATGACCAGTTTATGAGTGTAACTTCCATTATGTTTTAGGAATATATGTTATGTTTCTATGCTGATGCAATAGATTGAGAGAAAGAAAAGAGAAGTAAATGTTAATAAGGGTTCTTAATCAATAGGTGTAAACATGTTCACAAAAGGTAGGGAATAATGTAGATGTAGAATAATAAGGCTAAGGTAGAGCAGGAGGACACTCCGTATGCATACCCATTTTGTTCAATCATTATTATTTTTCATAATATTCATTCATATCAACAAATACAATATAGGCACCTCTGGTTTGATGCATGGGTTACATTAAGGGGAAAATCCAGAAGTGCACTTGGATTACCCTATCTGTCACTGGGCTGACCCAACTGTGAGATGGGCCACCCTAGTTATTCTGGAAAAGGCTTGAGGCAGCCATAAGGCAACCTAGGCTGCCCCAAGACAGATGGACCTGCTCTGCCCTAGCTGCGACAGCCTAGGCAGTTCAGGAGAGGCATGCTGAGGGCATGTTCAGCATTGCCTAGGGCAGAGCAGTTACTCTGTATCCAGAGCCTATTTCAAGGTCAGAAATGCCCTCTTCCAGCTCCTCAGAGTTAAACCACCTCAGAAGCAGGGATAGTAATGAGTAGACCCATAGGGGTCCATGATAAGGCAGAGTAAGAATGGCAGTGTTGATCAAAAATCTGAGTTCTTGGCCAGCCTCGCTGCAACCCCTGCCTCTCAACTTCAGGATATGGAACGACTACGGCAGCCCACTGACCTGGGGATACAGCAGGCCAGTCCAAGAAGCCCCTTGTATTCACTGTAGACTGTGCTGGCATCTCATCAGGGACTCCTTATGAGGCAGGCACCCAGCTGTTTCTTGTTCAGTGTGATTTGAGGAGAGGGTCTCCTCAGAAGCAAGCCTTCTCCAGGTGTCACTTGCTTGGTGCCTACTGAACATGTTCTGGAGAAGCTAGGGCAGCTCAGGCTTCCTGACTCTCTGGATGCAGCATAACTTTCTGCTCTGGATTCAGAATAGTCGGGGCAGCCCAGCTGGGGCACTCCGCACTGCCCTAACTCTGGATTGTGCCCTAAGATAAAATTGGCATGTATTTCAAAATGCATAAATTACACATTGAAAAGAACATGCACAAAGCCAGTCAAATATATAGAACCTCTGGGAATTGACTCTGGGCATTGTTTCAAAACTTAAAGGGTGTAAATTTAGTTTCCATATTAATTTCTTTCAAAAACATGTAAATCAGGTCAATGCAAAATGAGAGGTTCCTCTACAGTGATTTAAAAAAAAAAACAAAGTGCACTAGGGATCCTGTTCCCTGATGCTTCCCTTCTAATCAAACAGAAAATTCTGCTTATTTTCATCACATAGTTCAGCAATAATAGATTAGCAATAACAGACTTTCTACCACATGCTGTTGGTTTGTACATTTATTTAGGATCACATACAACAACCACATTAGGTACTGTTCACATGTGAAATTCTTTTTGTTTACGCATAGCAACTTTTAATGTGTTAACTAGAAAATATATTGTTGTGACCTCAGTTTCCAGTTGACAGTGGAAATATGGTACAACTTTTCACCAAACTGGATATTGCAGATGAGTGGTTCTTCCTGTGCTTGTATGTGGCTGGTGACAGGTTTACAAGTGGAGAAAATGGTTGTCTGTAACTACATCAGGAGCTTGCCCAGAATAGATGGTATTTTTTCTTGCAACACCTGCAAGATAGGACATGCAAAAAAGACTTGCACTGCCAATTTTAAGGTAACTACTTTCAAAATAAAGGGTATGGCAGAAAAATTACAGATTCTGATTGTGTGGAAAAAGACCAAGTGACAGAAGAGACTATAATTCTTTCAATCTTTTAGGGAATCTG
This sequence comes from Cryptoblepharus egeriae, assembly GCA_030015325.1. NCBI lineage: Eukaryota > Metazoa > Chordata > Lepidosauria > Squamata > Scincidae > Cryptoblepharus > Cryptoblepharus egeriae. The sequence goes on along the minus strand of JAREYC010000002.1, from coordinate 66,001,368 downwards.
CTGGAAGGAATTTAACACTTCTTCCTATTATATATGTAGTAAATCTTTAACTGTCATTCCAAAACCAGGATTATAGTGCTATTTAAATATGAGTATACATTAGGGTGGCAAGCCTAAGCACACTTTCCAGGGAACATTAAACACAATTGGGCTTACTTTTGAATAGACATGGGTAGTTGTGTTCTAAGGGTCTGTTGAATTCATGTTCAAGTAAAATATTTTCACAATCAAATACAGTGATACCTTGAATAAAGAGTGTCTTGAATAAAGAGCGTTATGTATAAAGAGCAAAATTTTCTCAGAAATTTTGACTTGCTTAAAGTGCACTGTCTTGAATAAAGAGCACCTCTGAGGAAGTTTGGAACAGGCTTCCATGGCATGGGAACTCACAGGCGGGATGAGGAGACTAGCTTGAGCAACAGTGGGGCCCTGGGCAAAGTTTGGAATAGGCTTCCATTGCCAGGGAACTCATGGGATGTCCGGGGGGAGCAGCCTGAGTCAGGTCTGTATGTGGGATCTGTGTGTGGCAGTGTGGAAGGTGTGCCTTATCAATGTTCTAGTGCTGTTCCCCGTCAGCAGCTTGGGAATGTTAAAGCTGCACAAAAAGACAATAGATTCCATTGAGCCAATGGATAGCAGTGACTCCATTAGTGATTGTGAAGGTCATCCCATCTCTGTAACCCTCACACCAGCCATGAAGGTTTTCAAAGGTACAGTACAGTTTAGTACTGTACAGTATTTTCTTTACTGCAGTGTTGTGTGTTACTGTATATTACAGTGCTTTGTACAGTGTTATATTGCAGTGTTTTGTAATCATTTTTATAAATAGTTAATATTTTTATATGAATATTTTTTGGGTTGTGGAACTAATTGTCTGAGTTTCCATTATTTCCTATGGGAAAATCTGCTTCACTTAAAGAGCGTTTCACTTAAAGAGCATGCCTCTGGAACGAATTAAGCTCTTTAAGTGAGGCGCCACTATATAGTCTAAGTGTCTGGATTTCTGTTCTCCTCTATCCTTAATGCTAACTCAATAAATTAAATCTTTTAAAAAAGAAATTAATTAAAACAACAAGTATTGGCCAGTGGATTTCTCCTTTGGCTTTATTCAAGACTGCTTATATGGCAGGCTCCAAAAAGGTTTTTACAATGAACAAGTTTGGTACACTGTTGGTTTAAATCTCCAACATCAATGTATATTTGGGGTCTGTTGGTATAAGTGGATTTAGGGACAATCCTGTACTGTGCAAAAGGAGCATATCAGGGATACTATAGGCTACGTACTTAGCTGGAAGTCCCACTGAACTCACTGGGCCTCACGTCTAAGTAGAGATGCCTAGTGGTAGTTTAAAGTTTACTGCAAGCTTTTGAAAACATTTAGGTTTCTACAACCAGCATGGATATCCACAGAGAGAAAGATAAATGATAAGGTTACACAAGCAAAGAGTGAGTCCTTTAATGGGCTGATCTAAGAAGTGAGATATTCATTTTAAAACACTCTTTTCCATTCCTTTTAAACACTGACTTTGATCAGTCATAAAGTTACTTGGGAATATTTTCCTTACTACTTGGCATTATTTGAACCTTTGTCTTGGGGTGGTAAAAAATTTGTATCTGCCTAGCAATTTCTTTAGCTTGTCATTCCCACAGGTTCTCTTTATATTGCCAAAGGGAGTTTCTATGGCAAGTTGGTGGGGCCTGTAAAAACCTAGATGAATGACATCTCTAAGCACTTCACACATCCCAACTGACCATTCTAAAAATCACACAGAGCATAGCTCATCTCATTTAAAAAACAAAAAAACCAAAAAGTGTTGTGAGAGCAATGAATGAGAGAGCACCTGGTTTCTGGGACTCAAGGTAAACTACACATTTATTGCGGGATTTTAAAATTTTTTTAAAAAATTGTTGAAAGCAATCCAGATCAGGATCTATGTACATGAGCAACTTTATCTCTTTGCTCCTACCAGACATATGCCAGGTGCATTATGCTGGCCTAAATTAGTTAGGGTTGTATCGTCACTTACTCGCTCATTCACTGACTGACATTACATCCTGCCCAGATTGCCAGACCTAGAATCATGACATTTGGGAATGGTATTCCCTCTGTGATGTAGGCACCCACTAAGCACTGATTCTTGGATATTCAAAAGGGCTGCAACATGTTTTTGCCCATATTGAAGAATTGCTGACTCAACACTGCCCACCCAAACCACTGGACATCCCTGCCCAGCCAAATCCCTAGAAGTATGAAATTTGGGATGCCTAGTGGGGGTGCCTGGTGCCCGGTGCCCAGTAGGGATGCTTGGGGCCTACTGGTGCCTGTCACAGCCCTCTGGTAACCTCCAGTGCCTTATGTGTGTTGGTGGCCAGTGGTGCCCGGTGCCCGCTGCCCGCTGGTGCCTGCTGCCTGCTGCCTGGTAGCTGCAGCCTGCTGCCCAGTTGTGCTCCTTGGTGCCCAGCCATGCTCACAAATATTCTTGAAATTGTACTCCCACAACAATTCAGCTAGTTTCAAAATATAAATTAATAATAAAATTAAATATAATATTCAGCTAGTTTCACTATAAATATATTGTGGTCAATGTTTTACTGCAAAATGGTTAGACAAGTTGCTTCTAAAATCTTTGTATGTTCAGAATTCAGAGCATGCTATGAATTTGTCTCCTCTGTTGGCAAGGCAGAAAATTCTGGACAAGGAAAAGGTGCCTTTTTGCTTCACCTAATAGTACTTCTTCAGTGTGGAAAAAGATTGAAAATAAGCACAGTTCCTATTTTGCAGGCATAGTTGGAGGCTATGAGAAGACATCGTCTTCACTGGAGCTAATGGCACTGTCTGAAGGATTTTGTTCACAAGTGCTCATCCACTTGAACACTACACAGCTCAGTGAGTGAAATTGTTATAATGGCTTTGCAAGTCAAAAATGCTGCAGAAAAAAGGGGAAAATGGAAAGTTAGATTGCTCAGTGACATCGGATTGGCTGCCTTGGGAATTCCCAGCCAAAAGCGTGCAAAAGTAGTTGCGGAAATGTTCACTCATTCACAATGGATGGCAAAACTGACTTTTTTCTTCTAACTGATCAACAGAAAGTATATATGGGATTGAACATATATATGGAAAGTATACAGTGGCGCCTCATGTAACAAATTTAATTCATTCCAGAGGCATGTTGGTTACGTGAAATGTTCTTTACATGAAGTGGATTTTCCCATAGGAAATAATAGAAACTCAGACGATTGGTTCCACAACCCCAAAAATATTCATATAAAAATATTCACTGGATGTAAAAATGATGACAAAACACTGGAATTGAATTCAAAACATGCATTCAGTGTGCATCTTCCTATGAAGTCTACTTAGGTTGCAGTCCTAAAGACACTATCCTGAGAGTAGCACCCATTTAACACAATGGGGCTTACTTCTGGGTAGACATGGTTTGGAGGCTGCAACCCAAGACACCTTCATAGTGTCTCCCCACTTTCTCCCTCTCTCCATCCTGAGCCTCTCTCTCCCCTGCTCCCTTCTGACTAGCCCTGAGCTGCTTCCCTCTTCTCCACTGCTCTTCTCTCCCTCTGCCCAGCAGACACCCAGCCAAAGGAGGAACAGTGCGGAAGTGTTGCTTTGGTTATGGGCAGGTGCACTAGGTAGCCCTGATGCTTTTTAAAAGGACTGCCGGCCAGTGCAACTGCCCCAACTGCCAACGAGTGTGTTGTTACATGAAGCAGAGTTTGTTACGTGAAGCAGAATCCTAGAGAATTTTTTGTTTGTTACGTGAAACAACTTTACGTGAGGCATTTGTTACTGAGGCACCAATGTATATGGGATTCAGTAGTCCAGTCTGAACTCCAAAACTTAAAAGGAATAGAACTACTTAAAAGAATTGCTGGTCCCTCAGTATGGGTCTTTCTTTTCCTCACCTTCAGTCTGTTATGGAAGTGAATGTGATTTGTTCAAAATGCTTACCTTGTAATTCCACCATGCTATGATGAAAAGCATGCCATGCATAACATGAGATTTATTTTGCCTACCACTCCACATTAGAGCTGGTCCACTAACCGCAATAAACAAGTTACGAAAAGCAATCATGTACATAATCCTGGGAAGGAGGGGAAATTCTCACTTCTCCTTAACCATTTTCATACACCTGTTCCTGAAAAAAATTCTTTGTTATATACTCTCGTGATAAAGACATACACATTTTACAGTGTTAAATTTATTACACTATATTTCACTGCATATAGTGTATGGGGAAGCAATTGTGGTTGCAATCCTAACCACACTTTCCTGGGAGTAAGTACTATTGAACACAATGGGCTTACTTTTGGACAAGTTTAGGATTGAATTGTGCTTCACTCAGTTAATGAACTAGTTAATGAATTTATAAGTTCTTCCTTAGCAGCTATACACAGTTGACATTGTTGATGCGCAGCCCAATCCTGAACTTTCTGGTACATGCTTGAGTAGTGGTGCTGAAGTGTATCCAGCAAATGCTATGAAGTTGCCAGGAATTGCCTTGGGGGAAGGAATTTTTATCGGCTGATCCAAACCTCTCCTGCCCCAATTTCTGTTCTGCCCCAATTCCTGTCCTATTCTGCCCACTCTCTCCCTCCCTGACACCTCAAAACCATTTACAGTGGTACCTCGCTTAACAAGCGTTTCACATAACAAGCATAAATTTCCAAGAAATCTTGCTTCAAATAATAAGTTCTGCTTCACTTAATAAGCAAGCGCGCTATAGGCACACGTGCTATGCAGCCCTGATGCTCCGCATGGAGGCTCTTTAAAAGGGCTGCCAGCCAGCGCTGCTGCCTCTAACTGGCCCCAATTTGGGGGAAGTTGCCTGGAGGTGCCAGAGGCGGCTGCCCCTAAGTGCCCCCACCAACCATCTTGAACCTCCAGCAGCAGCCCAGGTAAGCCAGGGAAAGTGTCTTTGACTGCAGTCTCCTAACTATGTCTATTTAGAAGTAAGCTTCATTTTGTTAAATGGGGCTTACTCCCAGGAAAGTATCTTTAGGAATGCAGCCCAAGGAGACTTCATAGGATCATGTACATTGAAATCATGTTTTGAATTCAATTCCAGTGTTTTGTCATCATTTTTACATCCAGTTAATATTTTTATATGAATATTTTGGAGGTTATGGAACCAAACGTCTGAATTTCCACTGTTTCCTATGGGAAAATCTGCTTCACTTAAAGAGTGTTTCCCTTAAAGAGCAGGCCTCCTGAACGAATTAAGCTCTTAATGTGAGGCACCACTGTACTATTTGCTTGCACTGCTGGAGTTCTTGCTGGCTGGTGGCCCCTCCTTGCACCCCTGAGGGTGAGTGCCAACAGCCCCTCCACTCCAGATACATTTATGACACCCAGCAATGGCTCTGGAACTCAGTGCCAGCACTGAGAAGGATTGGGCCATAAGAGATCTGCACACCTGTATACTGTGATGGTTCCACATGTCTCTTCAATTGCTTCTTTTAGGTCTGTGATTCTCAAACTACGCACTTCCCTGGTGTTTTGGATGCCAACCGCCTGGCAGGGAGAGCATGCTGCACTGCTCCAAACAAAGGTGGAGGCTGAGGCTGCAATCCTATCCACATTTTTCTGGAAGTTAAACCCACTGAACATGATAGGACTTACTTCTGAGTATACATGCATAAAATTGTGCACCAGGGTCATTGCCAGGGGCATATCGCCTGGTAAGGGACCCCAGCACATCACCCCTGCCCTGCACATGTATGAACAGTGCATGTGCAGTGCACCTCTGAAACCAGCCACCCTGAGTAACCTCAGGTAGCTGGCTTCAGAGGAGGATTGCACATACCAAATGTTTGTGCATGCACAGCTATGCGTGCTGCTTGGGAGAGATGTTCTGAGCTCAGTGTGCATGCTAGGAAAAGCCTACCTAGCCACTTTTCCACAGTTTTAAGCTCTGTTATGATGATTGCCAGTCACTTCCAGAAGATACGCACTATGTTTTCAGCATGCAGAGTATCTTGTGTCCAGATAGTTTGGGAATCGCTGCCTTATATGTATGAATGTTGCAGGTTTTCTAGACCGAAGTAAGTATGAGTTAGAGCTTATTAACTTGTGTTCGTTAATCTTGGCCCTTTTGTCTGGAAATAACTTACAAAGAAATCCTGGATAACCATTTTTTCCAAAGCTCTTTTTTGTACTGTCCCCCCCTAAGAGCAGTTTGTGATCTTTGGCAAGGGGGCAAAAGATCTTTTCATGCTACTTTTCATGCTACTAAGGTTTATGATCTTTGGCAAGGGGGCAAAAAAAATGGATATTCCTTTGCTGTGACGAGATCACCAGAGAACACTGCAAGAATGACAAGCATAATTTCTTTCTTATCAGAACTAACCTTTCCTATGTCCCCAGAGGGATGTTTGTATTTATTCATGAACCAATCTCAAATGTCTGGCTGTGATAGTGCAAAAATCCACCATGGTCATATCAGAAGAAACAAATGTCTTTATGGCCTATATCCTAAAGTGAAATTAAGCCCCTTGCTCTGGAGCAGTTAAGATGACTTTCCATAAGATAACACTACAGGGTGATGTAACTGTGTGGACCTGTAACTGCTGTGGATTTTGTCCTAAGTGTGTTTCATATAATATGGCTTTTGAGTTTCATTGGAATGTAACTTAATTTCCTCATTAACATTCCCAAAAAAAGAGCAGTAGAGACTTTGCTGGCTTGCATACAAATTATCTGCTGCCATCAGATTATTATCACATCTTTGGAAATGCTTTATGTTTTATGCTGAGCTTAATGTTTTTCATTAATCCATTTTTCTAACCAAAAAGGGATAAACAAAATGGGCAAGAAGGCAAATAAACTGTTTATATTGAAGCCGTGGGTCCTGGTATGGGAAGTACAATGACTTACCAAGGCTTCTCAATCTGCAGACACAACTTTTGATAGGACCACCTGAGGATCAGTATTATCCTGGGAAAGAATTTTTGCCCCGATGGTCCACATCCACTTGGTTTGATCACTAGGGCTGGTGGCAGCAGATACATTCTACCAAGACTTCCCCCCATTCAGCTGTGTGTCCAGATAGGGATGAGAGGGGTGCTGGATGGGATGAGCATTGGCATTCCAACCACTAAGTCCTATTTGCAGGTGCTAAGTGCCTCTTTCCTACACAGTGATGACTGTACTATTAATATTGGATTTTTCCGGTCTGAAATATGTTTGTCTTAAATACTTTTGAGGACTTAAAGAGTTGGCATTTTGTTATTCCTTCAGTTGTTGATACAGTGGTACCTCACTTAACAAGCGCCTCATTTAACAAGCGTTTCACACAACAAGCAAAAATTTCCAAGAAATCTTGTTTCAAATAACAAGTTCCTCTTCACTTAACAAGCAAGCACGTTGTAGGCACGCATGCTATGCAGCCCTGATGCTCCCACATGGAGGCTCTTTAAAAAGACTGCTGGCCAGCACTGCTGCCTCTAACTGCCTCCAAGCGCCCCCACCGACCACCTTGAACCTCCAGCAGCAGCCCAGGTAAGTCTCCCAGGACTGGAGGCTTTGATTGCAGTCTCCCTTTGATTGCAGTCTCCTAACTATGTCTACTCATTTCAGTTTTAAATCTAATTGTATTTTAAGTATATTTTAATTATGTTTTAACTTCTAGTTATTATTATTTTAATGGTGTTTTATTTTTATTCATGTTAGCCGCCTTGGGCTCTCTCTTGTGGATGAGGAAAGGCGGGATACAAATTAAGTAAAATAAAAAAAATAAAAAATACTCAGAAGTAAGCCCCATTGTGTTAAACAGGGCTTACTCCCAGGAAAGTGTCTTAGATCGCAGCCTCTTAACCACGGCTACCCAGAAGGAAGCCCCATTGTGTTAAATGGGGCTTACTCCCAGGAAAGTCTTTAGGATTGCAGCCCAAGGAGACTTCATAGGATCGTGCACACTGAAAGAATGTTTTGAATTCAATTTCAGTGTTTTGTCATCAGTTTTACATCCAGTTAATATTTTTTATGAATTTTTTTGGGTTGTGGAACCAACTGTCTGAGTTCCCATTATTTCCTATGGAAAAATCTGCTTCACATAAAGAGCGTTTCACTTAAAGAGCATGCCTCCAGAATGAATTACGCTCTTTATGTGAGGCACCACTGTACCACATTTGGCTGAGACACAAGCAATCAGGTCAACCTGGACAACTTCCCATTGTAAAGACACAACTAGAATCCAGTGCAGGATATTTGACATATAGGAACAGACCACTACAGTATGGTATTGATGCCACCTTCACCTTTGTGGCAAATGATTGTTGATGCTTCTTCTGTAGAATTTCAGTCTGGACAGTTACTATTGTAGTAGGTGGCATTTTGGGGAAACGCTGGACCTTGTGGAGATGTACCAGGAAGACATTAATTAGGTGTGCCTCTAACAAAGGTTTGGAGAAACGTCACTGTTCCACATCCCCCCCAACAGTGAGCTGGAAGACCAAGGCTAAGTGTGGATGCAAGGAGCCTAACTTGTAAAGTCAACATAATATGCTGCATAAAAATTTTACTGCATATGTGGCATGGTCATTAAGTGATCATCTTAATTTTCAATTTCCAACATTTTTTAGAGCATGAAGGGAAGTGCTCAAGATCTTAAGTGGAAGATTTTTTTACATCTTTGAATATAACACTGCAGCACACAGATGTGGGCAACATTGGACGGTAATAGTGCTAGAAACTTATGACAGTAGTTATGAAGGAACGAAACTGAAAAGAGCTGAGAGGAGTCTGGCAGGCAGAGGAAATGATGTGAGAGGAGAGTTAGTGGGTATGACAGGAAGGAATATATTAACAGCTGGTCTGTGACAGGTTCCTCTGCCATCTGATGATTGCAGGTACTGTACTTGAGTTGCTACCCATCGCAGGCACGTTGTCCAGTCCACTGTTAGGATGCAATTTCATCTCCTAGCCTCAGTTGCTTATCAGGGTTTCAGTTTTCGGTATAAATCATGTTGCGTTGCTTGGAGGAAGACTGAGAATGCTGGGAACAGAGGAAAAATGTGAAAATTGGTCCAACAAAGAATATTTTTAGTCAGTGGGAACAGAGAAGTACATCCTGGGAATTATTCAGAATAATATGTTCAGATTGCAACTACATTGATTTTCAGGACAGTTTAACATGAGGTTGCTATAGGAGGGAATGTTGTTTCAAATCTTGTAGTAAAATATAGCACAGATGCTAAAAAGCTACAAAAGTATGTTTGTTTTGTGCCTTTAGAGAAAAGTGAATGGAAGTTATATGGGGTGAGAGTGTTGCTGTGTAATTGTAAATGCAGAGCTCCAACTAAACTACTTGAGGCTGAACTGTGGGAGGTACTGTATCTTTGCTGCAGCAGGCTATGGCCTTGATAGGAAGACATATCAAGTTGACTTCACTCAGAATGCACAAGTCATTGCAGCTTCTCAGAATATCTTCACATTGTTGATGTTTGTGTAAGCATCACACCTAACAAACTATGGATGACTTCATTGTTTTTTATGTAGGAATACAATCTATGTGTAGGAAATAACTAAGGCAACCACCATCCCAGCGGTGGGCTGAGCCTCCCCCAAGATCCAGTTCGCCGGAAGTTGGGGCCGGGGGTGGGGGCGGGGGCAGGGCTAGGGGGGAACCCCCAACCCCGGCGCACTGCGCATGTGCCAACCCCTGGCGCATGCGCAATGCATCTCTTACAGTTGGAGGAGACAGTAAGCACGCGCTGACCCTGAGGATTGATGCGTGCGTACTGCGTCTCCTCCAACTGGTGCATGAGCAGGAGGAGACGCGGGGGGGGAAGATGGCGGCCGGCGCGAACCGGTCCGCCCTCTTTTTCCTTTCCCTGCCTCTGGCAGTTCGCCAACTGCAGGGAAAAGGCAAGATCCGGTTCAGGCGAGTAGGCCTGAACCGACATCTGCCGACCCCTGCACCATCCCCAATACTACCACTGACTGCTACACCACTGACTTTGATCAGTAGGAAGTACTCCAAACTTTATGTGTCTAGGTTTGGATTGTAAGTTTGGAGAATGTAGAAAGCTATGATTAATTTTTTTACAATACAGTGGTAACTCGTATAACGAGTGCCCCACATAGCAAGTATTCCACATAACGAGTTAAAATTTGTGTGGGATTTTGCCTCACATAACAAGCATGATTCAGATAATGAGTGGCTGGGTCCCTCTCCTTCCTGCACTGGCTTGGCTGAGGCACTGAGGCGGGACTTTCTCCTCATGCCTGCAGTACATCAAGAGGCCAGCAGAGGGATCGCTGGAGCCTCTTTATTCAAACAACAAAGATGGCTGCTCCTGCAGCCAGAAAACATGTGCCCCCCCCCGCCTCTGCACTGCAGTCTCCATCAGGTAGGAGGGAATACTCCTCCTGCATCCCCCTCTGGAGCCTCCCTCAAACAGACCTGTTCCCCCCAAGGAAGCCCCCCGCCTGGACCCCACTACAACCACCTTCTTTCCCCCATCACCATCTTCCCTGCCTGCAGTTTTCCTTTCCTGTCAGTAAGCCCAAGTGGATTCAATGGGGCTTGATTCTGAGTTGACAGCATAAGATCTTTCCCTTCTGCTGTTGCTCTTCATGCAAACTTGGAAAGAGTCAGGCTCCAGCCTACACACTTTCCTGAAAGTAAGCCCCAGTGGATTTAATGGGCCTTGATTCTGAGTAGACAGCATAGGATCTGGCCCCTCTGCAGTTGCAGACTGCCTGTCTCATTTACATAGATAGATCTCACACACAGAACTGTTCCTTGTTAAAGATGCTCCAAAAGACACCAGTGACTCTTTTAGTGAAAATTAGTCATCCTTGGCCATAAAGGTTTTTCTTTTCTGTTTTACTGTACAGGATATTACAGTGTTTTATTACAATAATTGTAGTCTGTATTATATTATAGTGTTTTGAATTTAATTCCTGTGTTTTTTCATCATTTTTACATACAGTTAATATTTTTATATGAATATTTTGGGGGTTGTGGAACCAATGTTTCCATTGTTTCCTATGGGAAAATCTGCTTCACTTAAAGAGCATGCCTCCGGAACGAATTAAGCTCTTTATGTGAGGCACCACTTACTCAAAAAGATAATAAGAACGACTCATTACTGTTAAAGGTCTAGAAATTATTAAAAATAACTATACAGCCAATAAAAAGAGACAACCTAGCAATTGATAATGCATGTATTCTGAAGCTCAGTGCAAAAGAAGTAGTTTGTGTTCTTTATTGGCTGTGATGCAGGTATTCCTCCTGGATCCTGAAGAAATGGTCATTCATGCCAAGTAATTGTTTTTTGTCTGTTTGTAATATAATTCAATAGCTTCATGAAGGTTTCTATTATATTGGTTTTACCTAATGCAACATGCTCATCTCCTCAGGGCATAATGTACTTGAATCTGTCTAAACGTATATAAAGGGAAAAAAGAGGTTCTCCAGTCAGCATCTAACTGACTTGTCAGCATTTAATTAATCAGAGACCTGAAGGGCAGATTATTATAGCTTGCACGCACACACGAGCACACACAGAGAGAGAATCAAGAGATAAAATGTTGATTTACCCAATTCACAGCCAATAAGCAAGGATCATAATTTGACAGGTATGGGAGGGGACACACGGTTCCTTCCATGACAGGGGGTTACTCAAGCCCCCAGGACACAGCTTGATAGGTATTTTGGGCCCCAATGTCAGGGGAACACCCTCTTCTCCATGTGGGGCAGTCCCACTCTCACTGCTCCAAGTCTTGGACCCTGGACACAGAGGACTCCGCAGCAGGTCATATGTGGGACCCTTCCCCCTTTAGGACCATTTCTACTCAGAAGTTGGCTCCATGGTGTTCAACGGGCCTTACTCCCAGGAGAGTGTCTTTCTGATTGCAGCTCAGCCAGGTCTACACAGCCTTTGCTGACCCTTACTTGGTGCTTCCCAGAGCAGACTCCAGGCCTCCAGCCCCACCATCTTCCCTACCCATCTTCCCCTACCCACTAAGCCCAGTCGAGCAAAACTGGATGGGATGGCTGAGGTGCCTGGCTGGGCTGGAGGATGCTTCTCCCAGCAGTCTCCTGCTGCTGGCTCTGTGGGGAAAGCACGTGCCAGCCACAGGGCAGAGGAAAGAGGGAGGCTTGGCTGCTCTGCCCCGGCTGGGGTGGGAGCATGTGACCTCCTCTACAGTTTCCCGCTCTCCTGCAGCACACGGGGCCTCCCAGCACAGCAGCCTCACAGCCACCCAGCCAGAGAGACCTGCTCCTCCTTTTCCAGGACACCCACCCCTTTCCCAGCTTTGTGTCCTGGGAAAAGTCTTCACTGTCCTCATTTTCTTGTAAGTGGGCTGCATATATAGCAGTGCCTCACATAACAAATTTAATTCTTTCCAGAGGCATGTTTGTTATGTGAAACGTTCTTTATGTGAAGCGGATTTTCCCATAGGAAATAGTAGAAACTCAGACAATTGGTTCCACAACCCCAAAAATATTCATATAAAAAAATTAACTGGATGTAAAAATGATGATAAAACACTGGAATTGAATTCAAAACATGCATTCAATGCGCATGATCCTATGAAGTCTACTTAGGCTGCAGTCCTAAATACACTTTCCTGGGAGTAAGACCCATTTGACACAATGGGGCTTACTTCTAGGTAGACATGGTTCATAAAAATTCTTATAAACTGAAGAAAACTGGAAAACGAATTAAAAAAGCAAACAAAGGTTATGTGATTAAAATTATAACAATCCTTTTTTAGTGAGTTTGCAGTGATGCCATGGTCAGTTCAGAGCCCTTGTTGCTGGTTGATTTTCACTAAAATTGTCTCCAAGCTGGAAATTGCTTTTGCCATTCAGTTCTAGATACCATCATTTCATGACATGGTCCAAATTAGATCACAGTCAAGGAATGTACATAGGCCAATTTACTTGATTCCATAGGTGCCAATCACCTTTTGTATTATTTTAGCTGTGGACACATAAACTCCATTTGTGTGAGTTTCTATAACTCATTGCAATAGACTGACAAGCCTGTAAAATATATTGGGATCAGCCATATCCACTGTGGCCTAATTCTTTACAATTATATAACAGCATTTCATAGGCTCTTGTATGCACATCAGAATACTTCACTCCCACTTCCACTTTTGTTTACAATAATAAATTATTTTATCTTCTTCTTTTCAGGGTTATACAACCACATTTTAAAGGCTTTCATTTCTTCTTATGGCTATCCAAAGTTACTCATTCTCTCTTCCCAACCTCCCTTTACAAAAATCGGGCTACTTGCTTTCTAATTTTTCAATCTTCTAATCTTAATCCTTGAATAATAATTCTGTTACCCACTCCACACTTTACATCCTACCACTTTAATAATTTCAAGCCTATTTTACTTATTTTCTGTTCGGCCATGAATGCGAAAGTGAAAATGAGAACCAAAAATACAGCCAATAATAAGATGAGCCTTATACTCTCCTAAATCTTCTAATGATTCAATAATAACATCAATCTGAGATCTAGAGTCAATCTTGTTCTTCCCGCTTTTCTTAGCTGTGAAATTTCTTTATAAACGTAATCCGATATTGCCCTTCTAGCAGAACCAACCCCCCAAAACTTTTTCTGTCTGGCTTCATTATGCAGTTGGTGATCTGAGGAATTTCAACACATCCAGATCTTCAAGTCCAAAACAAAAAAACTGATATCTTAAAATTGTAATGCAGTGCCAGTCGATCTTCCAATTCAGTAACACCCAAGTTCTTATCCAGCTTAATTCTAAATTCTAATTCCTGATCTTCCATGTTCTCTTCCCACACAAATATATTTATTTTACTTTAACAATTAAAAGGAAAGTAAAACAAAAAATCCTGGTTTTCATAATTGAAGCTATTTTAAATGTCATCCCATAAATCTTTGTTTAGGACCTGTTGCGATAACACTGAGAGACTTCTTCTTGCCCTTCCTTTCTTTGTGCCTTCCGCTATCCCACAGCTATGCCATCAGCCACAGAGTTGTTCTGTTAGAAATAAAATAAATTTCACTAATGCCTCAGATAGAAAACTGTTGAGTGTAGCTGAAAGAGGCTTGGGACCCAAAGGCCCAAATGGTGAAAAGAGATTTGAGACACAAGGCCCAGATGGTGAAAACATGGATGTGGCAGGAACACAATGGGAAAGTTCAGGTCAAGACGACCCTATGGGTCTGGACCAAACTTCATATGGTTCAGTAGCCACATTTTGAGTTGTCAGCATCAGGAACTGCCAAAGGTCAAGATGACCCTATGTTGGCTAGTAGCCACTTGTGAGTTGTCAACATCATGTCTTGCCAAAGTGTGAGTTGGCTGTTGCTAGCCAGTCAGAAGCCTAAGAATTGGTGGGTGTCTTGTGGTTTTAGAGAATAAAAGATGGGGCCTAGGTTGCTAGAAACTTGGGATCTGATCCTCAAAAACTGTATTGGGCCTGGTGTCACTTTTATACATTATCTACAGTATTTACCGTACATACCCCTTTTCAACTAAAAATTCACAAAGTGGACTAATTAAAAAAATTAATGGCTAATGAGTCCCTGCCCCAATCTACCACATGACCACGGATGTATCTTCAGACAACACTGGCTATGGTTTAGGCAATATGGGTGCAATCCTAACCAATGTTCCAGCAATCCTTTCAAATATTACCTTATGTGAACAAGGTCTCCATGACTATCCCCCAACAGCTGGCTGCAGCACATGGACCCCTGGCGCAGCAAAGTTAGTGTTGGGAAGCTGGTTAGGATTGTGCCTTATGGAGGGTTCCCCTACTCCCATATTTCCTCTCCCATGCAGCACTGCAAGAGTGGACATGCATCCCAGAATAGGATTTGCTCATGTGCAATCATTATGAGCCACTTTAGAACTCCAAAACATCAACAGCTTTTTGAGTCTTCAGAGATACTGCTTGTAACTTCAGTCCATTTCTGATTTGAGCTGACAGTTGGTTAATAATTTTAATAATAGATTGCTGTGTCGAGACCTTCAAATTCAGCATTAAAATGAACCATCTCTTATGTTTACTTGCTTATATGGAGAGTGAGCCATCAGGTGTAGTAATTAGTTCATTCTAGCCTGCCAGCTGATGGGGGGAGCATTGTATCTGCCTATCCAAATAGGATGTTCAGGAGGCACCCCAAGGAAGAGATAACAGGGCTTTGGATTCTAGCCAGATGCATGCAAGCAGAACAAAGACACATTCAGATCAGAGCTTTCTTGGCATTGCTGTAAAGTTCATTCGAGATCAATTATAAAAAGACCAGTAGAGGGTTGTATGCAGATTGGACTCACTGAAGGTTTGATGTTCTTCCCCCCTCTTTTTCCTCTTTAGTAGCAATGTGAGATGACATTGTGTGACTTCAGACATATTTTGGAAAATGTCCACTCTGTCCAGGGACATGGGGGAAAAGGAGAAAAGGAGACAGCTGGGAATTCCACTGGAAAAATGTGGAAATCACAGCATGTGTTGAGACAAGTGAGGCTTCTTCATTATTCAGTGTTAAGACAAGCTATTTGATCCTTCCAGTGAGCTTTGACATCTTGGAGAAAATTGCCATCTGTTACAAACCAAGTGGTGTTGGTGATTTAAACCAAAATCCCTGTTTCCTTATACCCCCAACCCATTTGTGTGTCAAAATCTCTGTCTGAGCCCCCCTCAGCCAAACATTAAAAATTGGCCAGCATTAGTTGGCTCATTTTTGTTAGAAAACTGTCTTTTCCCATTGCCCCAGCATACGTGTCACTAATGTTATAGTCTTTGTTAACAGAGGCAGCAGAGGACAAACTAAAGACAAACCAATTTACAAAAGAATAGCTCTAATTTTAAGTATTCTGAGAAACAACAAGCGAGTATTTTAAGTATTCTGAGAAACAACAACCTATTGTGAGGATAGGATATTCTTGGGAATATTTTGAGAATAGGAAGGTCAGGGTACTCTTGGAGGTATGAATAAATTGTCCTAATAGCAGGGTGACAATATAGAATGAAAGACAGAGTGCCTGTACCTTTAACCATTGGAGGATTTGGAGGATTTTAGTTCTAATTTTGGAGAAAGACCAAAGAATAACAATATTAGGAGAGGGTAACCCTTTAGAATGGCAGACAGAGTGCCTGTACCTTTAACCATTGCCGGGGAATTTAGACAGATTCAGCTCAACATAGAAGGATTTAAAAAATATCACCTGCCTAAATTCCCTCTTCCTTGCAATGGTTAAAGGTGCAGGCACTCTGTCCTCCATTCTATACGGTCACCCTCTCCTACTATTGTTATTCTTTGGTCTTTCTCTAAAATTAGAACTGAAATCTTCCAAATTTCTTTCAATATCTGATCCTTGAATGGGATGAAGTAGACATTGGCCCATAAAAGCTTATGCTAAAATGAGTGTGTAGTTCTTTAAGGTATTCTACAATTCTTTGATTCTTGAATGTACATTAGTCTGCTGTTAATGTTGTACAGCTATCTTCCCTATTGTACCCCTTACAACCCAGTCCTAATGGGGTGCTAGAACAGACAGACCAGCAGGCCTGTACTGTATTGGTGTAAATTAGGAGGTGATTGGAGGGCAACTTGCAGTAAGGGGATATTTTTTCCCTTACCTCAAGTAACGCCTCAGCCACCCGTGTGGGGAAACTCAGATCTGCACCAGTGAATTCATCAAGCAGCCTGAATAAGGCTGGTTAGGGAAGGGATGATTCAAGGAGAAGGGAGTGGATGGGTCATCATTGCTCTCAGTTTTGGAATGGCAATTACAAGTCTAAGGCTGCAATCCTAAAGACACTTTCCTAGGAGTAACACTTTCCTGGGAGTTTCCCATTGAACATAATGGGGCTTACTTTCGAGTAGCCTTGGTTAGGGTTGTGCTCTTTGCCTTCACTCTTCTGGCTTGCAACTCCACAGAGAACGACACAGATCACTGAGGTAGTTCCTGCAAGGACTAGGCAAAGAATGACCTCTGCTTTCTGTCAATGACTGCCATTGCGCAGCTTACCAATATGGGCCATCCAGTATGATCAATGACCTTCTTATAGCCATCTTGGTAGGAATGATGTTATCTAATTCTGTCTATGAACAAATAAAGCAAGTATAAAATGCTGCAAATTTGTCAGGTGTTGTTAACCACATATCAGCTTTCTGGTGTCACTTTTTTACATTATCTACAGTATTTACCATACATACCCCTTTTCAACTAAAAATTCACAAAGTGGACTAATTAAAAAAATTAATGGCTAATGAGTCCCGGCCCCAAAATTCAAAAGAACACCAGCAGAAGCCACTATAACAGACATTGCTGGGGTGAGGAGAGCCAGTTACTCTTCCCTGCTAAATAGAAGAGGAATACCCACCTGAAAGAGTGCCGCTTGCTCAGTAAGCAGGGAGACAAAAGTTAATGCTACAGAAGTGTGCCTATCTTAGCCTATGATTGATTAAAACTGGCTTTTGGCAGGTTATATTTCACTTGTTGCTGCTGAAAAGGCTGTACAAAAATTAACATGCTGAAAGCTGAAGAAATGACACTGCTTGATTAATTTCCTCTTTTATCTGAATATTCATCTGATCTTTCAGATGTGATCCATTCAAAAACCATCCCCTCCTTCCCTTTTATCTCCAAATCAAATATGAAGAGCAATACTTCATCTAAGAAGGAAAAAAATTAATTGTCACACTGCCATCATTATTTCACAAGAATCCATTAAAATTACATTTGCATACCTCATTATGAAGTTTATATATATATGAATCTTCTTCTCGGGGGAGGGAGAGACATGTTTACTCGTTATAATCACTTGCTTGGGTGTGAAGTGAAAAGTGAAATGAAAAAGAGCTGTTAAGGTAGTGCACTCTGGACAATAATGTGTAATTATCATGGGAGATGGAGATGCTGGAAAATAACTGCCATATCTTTGCATCTAGCGGCACTTTCCAGCCCTTCTCTCCAAAAGCCATCTATTTCATTAGCCTTGAAGTTCAGAAACACACTTTTGTGTGTTGAAAATGAAACTCCAACCGTCGCCTTCTGCTGCCCTTCTCACCCTATCTTCCTTGCTACTCATGCTTCTCAGGGCTGGCCCAAGACCTCCTGCGAAAAGAGATAGTGTGCAAGATGTCCCACCACCCTCTGTCCTTCTGACATTATAGCCTACTGCTCTTCTTTCCTCCACATGATTACTTTGTCCTCCTCTTGCTTTTTCCAGTCCAGGGAAAGATCAGGGAAGGTCAAAAGGAAGAAGGAAATGAGCAATTCCTCCCAGCTTTCTGTTTGAGGAGACAGCTTCATTTGGAATCAGAGAATGGGCTGGCTGTTAGGCTACTAAGCCACCAACTCAGGAAGGGGCCTTTGAGTACCATGGTCATTATGGATCTGGGAGTCCAATTCTATTATTCCCCCATCATAATGCAATGGTGCCAAAATGACTAATTCTGCAGAGATCTTGATAAGGGAACACCGCTGGGAAATAAGCTTCAGACCTATGCCAACAAAATAGCAGATGTAAGTCCACATGGATTGGGTCAGGAAAGTGGGTTAGGACTGTGAAGCACCCATTATTAACAGATTACTGGTACTTCTGTGATTGTTCAGTATGAACATTTTTGTACTCTGGAGATATGAAAACTGTCATCAACGGCAGATCATTTGAAGTAATGGTGAAAACTAATGTTCTAATGCAGGCCTGTGCCGCTTGTGACATATCAAGCCAAACTCACTTTGCCAGCACGTCTTGTGGCATGCCAAGTGCTTGGCAACATCCTATCATTACAGCGTCAGGCAGCCAGAGAACATCAGGAGGTTTATGAGAAGTTCTTTCTTGGTTATCTGTCATCCAATATATGGTTGGTTGCATTCAGATTCGAGGATGGCAACCATTAAAAAAGATTTCTGAAGATTAGTGAAACGTTTACAGGGCAATAAAGCAGGAATAAAGATGACAGGACAATAAAGAGGAACTGGAATCCTGAAGCTCCCAGGTCCATGAGCAGCTGTGGTGCATACGAAAGAGTTTTGTAATTCTGGCTGCCATGAACAACAACACAGCATTTCAGAAAACAGTACCCTAATAGAAAATAAATTATCATTAATAAATATTTAATTCAAAATCCCTTGGTTTACATACATACTCATATACTGTGTATGTGTGTGTGTGTGTGTGTGTGTGTGTGTGTGTGTGTGTGATGTGTGTGTGTGTGTGTGTGTGTGTGTATAACAGCCTGCATTAAAAAAGAACACAATCCTAACCATGTCTACTCAAAAGTAAGCCCCATTGTGTTCAATGAGTCTTACTCCCAGGAAAGTGTCTTTAGCATTGCCAGTCTAAGGGCGCAATCCAGAGTAATTATGGGGAGTAATAATTTACTCTGGATTGCAATATGAATTTCTCATAAGTTTTCACTAAGTAGTGCCATAACTACGTTGACGTAAATGTCTCTACTACCATAGTTACTCTGGATTGTAGGGTAAGTTTGTATAAATCAACCAGCTGTTTGTTAACCAAGGCCCAGAACAAATCTGACAAACCCCAAGTTGAAATCAATATTTGCCATAAATGTTATTCACCTTTGGATGCAAAACCCATGTGGTTTTCCATTTCTGTCAATTAACCATGAGTTTTTCCTCCCAAAGAATAAGCAGCATACACTTTTCTCTTAATATGTGAGTTTGTAATCTTCTTTGTGGAATTTTAATATCGGAGTGGAAAACTTACATGGTTGTCCAATATCTGTGAAGTTTTTTTAATTTCATGACTTTTGAAAATCTAGGACTCCTGAGAGGTGGTAACTCTGTGACTGTCTTCTGAGGAATGATTGCAGGACCAGCAAGTGTACCACTTCTGAAGGGCAGACACTTGGGAGAAACCTTTCAGCTATCAAGATACATGTAGATAAAGGGAGGTCTATGGATGGTTGACTGACTAGCCTAGATAGCCCAGCCTAGCTAGTAGTGGATGTGAGATTGCAAATCCCAGATGGGCTGACATTCAAATATGTATCTTTCCATGGATATACAGCACATTTGGCCAAAGTAGATGTTTTGTCATATACAGTAATATGTGACAGAGTGACCCTCTTCATCTGATGTCATAACCGGATTATTTTAGAATTGTTTTTTTCAAAAGCTTTTCATTCCATTCTTATCTAAGGCTGGATCTAAGGTGGATCTCAAGACTAATCGATTGATCAATCAATCAATCAATCAACCTGGCACAAAAGCTGCACCAGGGACAGACAGAAGAAGGAGAGAAGGACTGGGGAATTCAGAGGGGACACAGTATGGCTGACCCACAGCAAAGGCAGGCATGCTGTGTGCCCAAAGAAGGGCAAACTTGGACAAGAAGGAAGAGTATTGTAGCTCTCTCCCCTCGCTTGATTCTGAGGCTCTTCAAGTTGTAGAGCCAGCCTATGCCAGCCCCTGACCAGCTGTCCATAATGATTGAAAGACCACAGAGCACTGCCCAGGAGGAGACGCTTTCAGCTGTTGACAAAGTTTTAGAGAGAAGACTAGTTTTATTGCTCTGGTCATATTGCTGACTTAAGTAGTTTTCAAACAGTGCTTTTGCAATATTGTTTTTTTATGGTTATTGTAAGCAACCCTTGAACATTGTCAGATGGAAGGATAGTACTTATATACTCGAGTATAAGCCTAGTTTTTCAGCACATTTTTATGCTGAAAAAGCCCCCCTCGGCTTATACTTGGGTCGGCTTATACTTGGGTCGGCTTATACTTGGGTCAGCTTATACTTGTCATAAGATGGGCAAAGAAGTGGATTTCTGCACAAGCAGCTCAGCTTAGGTCAGCCTTTTTAAAAAGCAGGAAAGGCTGCTTTGCTTCCTTCTTTTTAAAAAAAAACCACGTCAGCAGAAAAATCCCTCTCCTCCTTGCATGTAGGAGCTTGATTGCTCACCACATTAGCTGTTTTCTCCTCTTTAAAACAGCATTAGCTGCTGCATTTCCCACCCTAGGCTTATACTCGAGTCAATAAGTTTTCCCAGTTTTTGTGGTAAAATTAGGTGCCTCAGCTTATACTTGGATCGGCGTATACTCGATTGATCTGCTGGCAATAAATGTTAATAACTTTTGTGTTCCTCCTGATTAGCTCTGCTGAGAGAGAACTTTGAAATTAATTCTTATGTTTTGTGAAAGTGATGGAAGGTCAAAATAGTTCAGCTAAATTTGCATGTCATGTGTTATTTTGACAGCATCATCTCAGTTATTTCAAAATTTAATCATTTCTTTTTTTTAAGGAATAATATCCAGATTATGTACTGTTTGGACTGTTAATTATTCAGGAAGAACTCTCATGCAAGGATGAGAACAAGAGCAACACTAATTAGAGATAAAAGAAACCATTTTTCAATGTTTAATAAGTCTATAAAAGTAATTAACCTATTAACTCTGCCCCTAGCCTTTTGCTGGCACTAAAAATATCAAGTTGTGTTCCAGTATTGCTGAGTGCTTCTCAGTTGCAACTCATAAGATGTTCAGCAGTCTTTGACCAAATTAATTTAACCCCAAGAGTCCAGCAAGAAGATAAAAGCATGGGGAACCTTAAGCTACACAAATGGGAACAAGAATCAAATGCATATTTTAAAAAATTAAATTCTTTCTTCCCTCTCTATATTCTTGCCCTCATTGTTATCTATGTATTATAATCCCTACTAAAATAAAGGTGGTGCCTCTTTATCCACAGGGGTACCATTGCCAGACTCTCTGTGGATACCAAAGACTGTGGATAATGAAATCTGTGGTTTTCAGAGCCCACCTTTGGAGCAATTCTGAACCCTGGAGAGGCTGTATGAGACCTTTCTGAGGCTGAGGCCCAGAGAGGTTTTTGATGACTTCCAGTAAAAGAACGCTCTAGGTGGCTTTCTGAGCATTGGAGAGGCCAAATAGCACCATATGTAGCCCCTTTGAAGCTGAGAATGGCACCCAAAGCATTTAATGACTTCCAGAATCATTATCTTGTGTATAAAGATAAAATATTCATGAGGCAAATCTCCAAAATGAAGCCAACAGCAGCAGAACGGTGAAATTATCTGTTAACTTCCAGATTTTGGACCAAGCTATTATCTAAGATGCAGCTTTCAAGACAGGGTTTCCAAAGAAGTACCTTGGCTACCTCTTTGATCCTGTCTGTTCTTTTAAATGCTAATGTGCCACTACTGTTCCTTTATAGAGAATATGTCTTTTACAAGCTTTTAAGATTTTACCTCATATACCAAGTTGACTAGCTATTTGGCAGAGAACACAAGCCAGGGGTTAGAAAGGTTTTGTGTGATCCTTTCAAAGTGTTTCGTATTTTTGACATCTCTTCCTCTGGGAGTTCCATTTTGCATTTGTACACTAACCCTTTGTTAGTGGAATCACATATTTTAAAAATATAAAAATGCATCTGTTCGGAAAACTATGCTGCAGGGCCACCATTTGCATTTGAAACCCTGACTTCTTTTCCCTTGACTATGGGTTGTTGGCAGAGTCCCAGGGTTTCATTCACACTCTGCTCATTGTAGCCTTGTAGACAAAACAACAGAATCTCAGTCGCTGAAACAGAGTCTGGCATCTGTGTCCAACAGAACTTCCCCTCTGCTGCCTTGTACTCTGTGAGTTTCAGGTGGTGGCTCTGATTAAATCTTAAATTTAAGGTATTGTGCCTGTAATCCTAAATCCCAGTTATATAGGCATAAGTCCTGGGAAAAGTCCTGTGCTGCCCTGGAGATGTCACAAAAGTGCAATAAGTCACTTCTGTGCCACTCCTCGGGGCGGCGGGGGGGGGGGTTGGTTAGACCTGTGCACGGACATGGACCAACCTCCCTACACCACCATGGGAACATGAGACAAGTGACTTATGCCAGTCAAAATTTGTTAGAATTGCACCCTAAATTTTTATTATATTAAAATAAAATAAATTTTATTTTTACCATAGAATACCATATCTTAAAAAAATCATTTTTACCATAGCACAAGGCCTAATTGGAAGCAGTTGGTCCAACTGGCTGAAATCCAGAGATAGTGTTGCATCATGAACCTTTCACTCTTTATCTTTATGAGTGTGCATCACTTAGTAACATTCTGATCACCAATGAGGTGATCTGCATGAGGACACGTATGCCCAAATAAGCCTTGTTCAGAGCACTACTACTTTCAATTTTCCAGCTCTGGGGTAAGGACATTATAAATCCAAGGTAAGGGAATACAAATGCCTTATCTTGAGGAAGCTCATACCCGACTGGCACAGTTATGCCAGTTTTGGAAAGTTGGCTAGGATTGTACCCTAGGAATGCTCTGAAACTGCCCAGCTGTTCCTGCTTGTCCACCTGAATATGCTCCAAAACCACATTGCTCCAAAAATTTTCAGCCAGTGGAAAAAAATAGTGAAAAGTTATCTTTTTAAAAATCTGTTGTGTCCTCCTGGTGTTTATATTATTACTGGTGAAATGATATTCAGGATAACAAGGGTTTCTCCAGATTCACATGTTTAAAGAGCAAATGAACATTGTTTATGAGAGGCTATTAAATATATTCATACATTAGCTGTCATTGAGGGAGTACATTAGTACCTACATTAGTACCTGTCATTGAGGGAGTAAAATTTAAAATCAACTCAAGACTTGAAAATGAAAGAATATTTGTAGCCACCAGCTGGCACCTGGAACTGGTGGGCACCACTGGACACCAAGCACCATCAGGCAGCAGCAGGCAACTGGCACCAGGCCCCTGTAGGCAGAGGGATCCCTGTCAAGCACAAGCCACCAGGCACCACCAGGCAGCAAGGTTCACAGGGCAGCGGGTACAACTTGACAGCGGGAACCACTGGATATCAGTCACCAAATCAGTTATTACACTCACCAAATCACTTATATCACAGAAAGACTCTCCTCAAATTTCATGCTTCTAGGTCCAGGGGCTGGATGCTGACAAGTAAGCAATTCTTCAATGTAAAGTATAGGGACAAAAGACCTTGCACCCCTTTTCACCCCCTTCCAGTTTGAATTTCTAAAAAGGAATACCTTCCCCAAATTTCACATTTCTGGTCCAGCAGTTTTGGCTGGGTGTTGGTGAGTGAGTGAATCGTATCAGTCAGTCAGTCAGTGCCTCTCCTATAATGAATACAGTATTCATTATTTTTATGCAGTATTCATATATGACAGTCTTTGTTATCACAATGGCATTTCCATTTTACAGGAAAAGAACTGATTATGAGAGATAGCTTAGATTCACTGGAAAGCCTTAAAGTCTTGTGTAGGACTTTAACCTGGGTCAAACTCTCCGTCAATTCGCTGTTGCAGTCCAGTGTATCTGCTTTAAACTGATGGACCTTCCTAAAAGTACTTCATACAAATAGAAGTCCAATCCATGGTCTTTCTCTGAGAGAAAGATGATATATAATGGCCCTATTCTGAATGAAAGGTTGGATTTGCACT
Source organism: Cryptoblepharus egeriae (assembly GCA_030015325.1). Taxonomy (NCBI): domain Eukaryota; kingdom Metazoa; phylum Chordata; class Lepidosauria; order Squamata; family Scincidae; genus Cryptoblepharus; species Cryptoblepharus egeriae. The sequence continues at coordinate 65,976,949 of JAREYC010000002.1, read as the reverse complement.
TTTAATGAGACTTCTTTCTTCCACAGTTGATGGTTGCACATGTTTGCATTATATTATTCATCTGGACCCAATTGAATTCATAGATGTATGTTTGAAATACATGTATGATTAACTGTCTGTTAGTTACACAAAAGTATTTGGCCCAGGCATAATAAGACTGAGGGCAAAATCTAGAGTAACTATGGGGAGTCCTTGCTCCAGTGTAAGAACAATTTGCTCTGGATTGCAATATGAATTTCCCATAGGTTTTCACTAGGTGGTGCAGTATCTACAGATGCACATAAAGGCTGCAATCCTAACCATGTTTACTCAGAAGTAAGGCCTGTTGTGTTCAGTGGGTCTTACTCCCAGGAAAGAGTCTTTAGGATTGCAGCCCAAGTCTCTTATGTGCTCCCATAGTTACTCTGAATTTGGGTGTGAGTGCAATGCTTTGTGTACTCCACACAGCATTGCTATGAGATCCACTGAACCTTGTGGCACATCCTACTGAGGAATGGTGTACAGCTATGATTTTACTTCTAAACTGTTTTAGTTAAGAGACCTCAGGAAGGTCCCTGCTCACCTAAGAATTTACTCTGCTGTGTGCAATACTTTCCAGACAAGTCAACCTTGTAAGCCCATGTCTGTAGAGTCCTTTCACCCTATTTTTTTCCTGGCCTGTCAGAGAGTTCCTATACAAACCCAGCTCACTGGTTTAACAATCCTCAGTGAGTCAGAGATGCATGTTCTCTATACATTCCAGTGTACACCATTCTCTCAAAAACCACAACACTCTGAAATAACAATAGATAGTTCCCAGCAAATATACCTCATGATTGTACAGGTTCATTCACAGCCCTCACCGTACATGCCAAATCCCCCACTTAGATGGGTGTGTGGTTTCTCAGGGCTTATTTCCCTATGGTAGGTGCCACCACTGTTAAAATATATTATCATAGGTGCAAGTCCTGTTAAAATATATTGAGTAGATCAGATAACCTCTGTTTAATGCATGTATTAAACCATATCTCATAGGTGGCTCTTGGCAACTTTGCTGTTTTCACTAAAAATAATTCCATAGGAATATGTGTGGAGAACAGAAGCATAAAGAATTAAGCATATGATATGCTGGTTATGCGTATGCATGTTGACACATTAAGAAATAGCATAAGGATTTTTTCCCTCTGTGGAGGCTATACCCACAGTCATAATGTGTGCCCATACTGCAAGTATAAAAATATACTTTTATATAAAAGGATAAAAATATTATCAGGAGAAAGGAGAATTTCTGAGTTATGTTATTTGTATTGTAAAAGTGTCAGTCTAATGAGAATAACATGCAGAATGGGAGTTTATCTGTCAGCTGTGGTACTATGCCTTTTATAGTAAATAATAATTATCTCCCTCTGCTCCTATAAGAAATGAGAGAGGCAGGGCCTGCTAGCTGTTTAGGGCTGTCAAAGCTAGAGAAAAGCAGATTCTGGATATTAAAACTATCATCTTTACACAAACTGTCACATCTGCCAGGAAAGCAGTTCCTTTTCTTTCTGAAGTTCAAAAACACATATTAACAGGAAAATGTGAGTATTAAGCATATCTAGGAATGCACTGTGCCTTGAGTTGGACATCAATGCTTTTTACTGAACATGGCGAGACAGTGCATTTAGTGCTAAATAATGAAAGTATCTGTATCCGCTGCTGATGGTCCTATAGGAAAATGTTGATTCTGGAATTATTTCCTTGCAATTATAGTGTGTGCCCTGGAGTTCCATAAAGATGCACAGACTTCTCTGAATAGCCTCATCAATCTCTTTGCAAACAACCAGGCGGTGAAGATCATGTGGCCTTCAGCTTTGCTGATGGATGAATGGAAGGGTTGAAGAAGGGACCCAAAGCCACCCACCCATCTGTTAAACCAGGGTTGGGCAAATTGGGCCACCTTAGGGATCCTGGACCTTTAACAATTGTGTAGGTGCGAGTATTTCAGCAGGTGCTGCTTGTATGAACAAAACTGAATCAAAATGGGATTCTACAACAGTTTCTCTCTTTTGCCTTTGTCAACTCTTCCAATTAATGTGGAATTGGAGAGCTTTCTTACTTTGACAATCACACCCTTTGAAAAGTAGATGCATCCTTTAATTAATAGTCTTTAGCTCTTCCAGCTGCTCATTCTTGATAAGCTTTGGGCAGAAGACCTGAAGCTTTGAACATACTATTGATTTTACTATTGATTGCTATTCTTCCCCACTGCAGCTATTTTCACATGCAAATGGATAATAATGACTCAATTTTATGACTGCTTTATTGTGGTGACATATAGTAACAAGTAATTTAATAAAGTGGTAGTGACTTATCAATAGCACTATTACCTCCCCCATACCCACCCCCTTGCCAGGGAGAGGGGATAAGCTGGACTGTGGACAGAAGCTGTTATTTTCTTGAAAGAAAGGCAGGGCTGGCTCCCAGAGGACTACTATAGAGATGTACATGGGAGAACAATGGTGTCTCTTGTGTTAGTTAATATGACAAGCTGCCTAAAGGCATGTCTGCTTGGCAGCTTCCTTTAGCGTCAGTTTAGCACATTCAGTTGAAATCACAAGCACTGGATAAGCCTCTTGTTGAAGAGAGTTTGTTGGAAATCAGAAAGCAGGTCTTGGTGGTCTGTTCTAAACCTGGCTTGGCTACTACCAGCAGACGAGTACCCAAAGCAAGCCTCCTTAAAAGCCTTCTAAAAAGCAAAGCAGGTTAGTGCATTGTAGCTGCAACACTAGACAGCCCAATGATTCTTTGAAGATGAAGGCACCTATTGCCACATGAAGTTCCCTAGGCTAAAGCCTGATGCACCAAGTGATCTAGAAGAGAACAGGTGAGAGTCCTGGATACAAAAGGGCAAACAGTTGTTCATAGCGTGACATAGTAAATGCTAGTAATGAGATACCATTGGAGCAAGGAGTGTCCCAATCATATTGAAGCTGATGAATTCAATCAGACTGGATGTATCCAACTTTCAGAGGTCACAGAAGATCCAATAGGTGTCCACCAAAGAAATGCGATGTATCTACACCTGTGCCATTGTATCTTTTGTGTTCCCCCCATACCACTGTAAAGACAGTATGAAACTCCTTTGCTTTCTATTATGCTTGAAGTTGTAACATCAGTATTTGTTACTGTCCTTTAACTCAAGAGTATCATATTTGCTATTATTCCAGTACTGCCTACTAAAAATCAGTTTCCAGTTGTGGCTACCAAAAGCCTTCAGACCAAGCCTACAATCTCAAAGTTTCTTCAACTTTGCATTTGAAATATTTTTACTTCCACTCTAATTTTCTAATTATCCTGTGCCGCAGTTAAGTTACCGTACTTAATTACCGTACCGCAATTAAGTACCGTACTTCAGCACAGGCCTGACGTCAGGTTCATTACCACCAGATCCTAACCAACTTTCAGTGCCCATGCAGCCATGCCAACGAAGTTTGCACTGTATTCTGATGTGGGTGGTAGAGGAATGGTCACAGGGGTCTCTGAAGGTCAAGGAACATTTGTTTCCATACCTTAATGGCTCCATTGGCACTGGAAGGTTATATAGGATTGGGCTGCTTGTTAAGAAATATATGAACTAGAAATAACATGCACCAACTAGTGAAGCTTTATAAATTTTAAAAGAAATCTTATTTCATGAATAATTCATTGATTATCAAGATTGCAAAATTAGCCACATGCTTTGCTTTTTTTCCTCTTCTTATCCAGAAATGAAACGAGATTGTGACAATGAGGTATTGTTGTCTCATGATAAAGTCACTGCCTCTCACAACAGCTGCAAGCAGTCTGGTGGCAGAATACTTTTATAGCTATAGATTGAGCTACAGTGTTTGCGCATAGACCACTGACTGGGAAGAAAAAGAATTTCTAATGCAAGCACCTTAATGGAAAGGCCAACAGACCCCAAGGGGAGGGAAATGCATAAGAAGCTTTCGTTCAGTGGAAACATGTTACTCTGATATCTATGCCCCCAGTTGTTTCCCTTTTGGATGTCATTAACAGACTTTGATGAGAGTGTTAAAAAGCCTCCAAAGGCAGCACATTGGGCTTGATGAAGGTATTAGTATGGTAATTTTTAAGTTCCAATAAAAAAATTTCAAAAATATCAAAATTTTCAAAAGCAGAAAGCTACAGTTTTATTATTTTTACATTTCATAAATATACAAATGTGTTTTTATGTCTTAAAACAATTATTATATTATAGCAGCATTATTTCATAATTTATGTAGCAGTTTTAAAATGTAAAACCAAATGTGAAGGCTTTTTCAACGTTTAGTAATACCTGGGAGATATGTCATTAAGAACTCAAAGATATGTTCTGTGTTTTGATGTACTATCGCACCACCAGTTCCAATGGCGCATTGGTTGCTATCCTAGATACAGAGGGTTCAGGGGTTGAACTAGGTAGGCCATCCTCTGATAGCCATGAGACCCCTGGCATAATTCCCACGCTGGCCGACCTTGAACTCCACTCATGTGTCCAGTAAATATTCTCGAGTTTAGGTGAATTGAATATATGTTGTTTCTGTGGTATCTGCACTGCAATGAATCTATATGGCTCCATAGGGGATTTCTTTTAAACTAGAACAAAGTAGAAGCACAATTGCATAAATTCAGTTGCAACAAAATATCTGCTATTTGAAAAAATTAAAGTTTTGACTTATGCGTCAATGCAGCTAGTCCAAGTTTGTGCTTTAGAAGTCATGAATCTTTATAATCATTTTAGTTATTTTTAGCAGATAAAAAAGAGATAAAAACTTCTTATCTCTCCACATAAATTGACTTGTAGAAAATCAAGTACAACAGTGACACCTAGTGTTCACATTTTAATACTACAGAGACTTTTCACTTGAAGGGAAGTAAATAAACGTTAAGTGTTCACATTGGCCTTTAGAACTGGTAGCAAAAGGAAAATGGAAAAATGGAGAATAAAACTGATGTTCAATTAATTAACACCAAAATCTGTAATTAAATCAAATTACAAATGCATGGTAATTCAATTTTTATTTACTATTTTCACCAATTTGCAAACAAATAAAAAATAGCAACCCAGCTATGCAAAGAATTGGAATCATTTAAATTTAAAAAAACACAAAAAATTCTACTAATAAAACCGTACTCAGAAAAAATAGACTAAGGGTGCAATCCTAAGCATGTCTACTCGGAACTATGTCCAATTGTATTCTACAGGACTTACTTTCAGGAAAGTGTGTATTGGATTGAACCCTAAAACCATAGTTCCCACACACTGTGCCATGGTGCCCTCAGATACTGTAGCAAAATAACAGGGATACCACGGATTGATTTAAAGCCATGATAGGAATGACTGGGGGAGTGGCGTATCTAATGATCGTGTAAATTGGGGACAACATAGGCTGCCCCAAGACAGGTGGACCTGGGCTTCCTTAACTGGGGTAACCTGGGCAGTTCAGAAGCACGTTGAGGGCATGTTTAGCATTGCCTAGGGCAGAGCAGTTACTCTGTATCCAGAGTCTATTTCCAGGGCAGAATTGCCCTCTTCCAGCTCCTCAGAATTAGACCACCTCAGGAGCAGGTACAGTAATGAGTAGATCCATAGGGGTCCATGATAAGGTTGAGTAGGAATGGTTGATCAAAAATCTGAGTACTTGGCCAGCCTAGCTGCAAACCTTAAGTCTCAACTTCAGGATATAGCACAACTACGGCAGCCATTAACCTGGGGATACAGCAGGCCACTCCAAGAACCCCATTGTAGTCACTGTAGACTCTGCTGGCATCTCATCAGGGACTCCATATAAGGCAGGCACCACAGCTGTTCCTTGTTCAGTGTGATCTGAGGGGGGTCTCCTCAGGAGCAAGCCCTCCCCAGGTGTCACTGACTTGGTGCCTACTGAGCATGCTCTGGAGCAGTTAAGGCAGCCCAGACTTTGTGACTCTTTGGATGCAGCATAACTTTCTGCTCTGGATTCAGAATAGTTGAGGCAGTCCACTCCACTCCACACTGCCTTTACTCTGGATTGTGCCAATAGTCTTATTTTGGAGCTGGAGCATGAGAACGCTCTAACTAGATAACTATGGAGAAAAGGCAGGTTTTCTCCCACCCACCCCCCCAAAACATAACTGTGGAAGATGCTAGAACGGATGGACCATGAGGCTGCAATCCTATGCACAGCAACAGGTCCTCTGGCAGGGTATGGATCCCAGCCAACTGTTGGGTAGACCATATTGTGAGTGCCTTCAAAATTGTTTACATTATAGATCAAGGATGTTCAAAATTATGGCAGGAGTGCCACATCAGTTCTCTGACACTGTGCTGGGGGCTGGAAGAAAAAAAATTGATTTACACTTATATTTCAAATTTGAGTAACTTTACATAAATGAATATATTAGAGACAGAACTAATGAATGAATGAGTTGAAATCAGTTAATAAACACTTTCTAACACAGGAAGGGGGTGATATTCAAACCAGTTAATAAATTTGTTCATGCACAAAGAAGGGAAGTGCGTGGTTAATGGGGGAGACAAACTAAAATTGGGAAAGAACATGGACTGAGGCAGTGGGAGGAATATATGGCGAGAGAATCCTTTGAAGGATATGTAGTAACTTGCTGATGGGCATTAATTTAATAAATATTTCCCAGATTTAATCCAAATCTTGCCATGTACATTTTGGGTGTGACTGCACAGGAAATAAAGTTCCAGGAATATGTTTTTAAAATAACTCTTCTGGTTTTTTAAGAATGAAAATGGGCATGTAGTTAGATTTACATTTACATATTTTTAAATGTTGCTTAACATTCAGTTGATGAAACACTGAATAGTCATACAACATATGAATAAATATTACCTTCTCTAACTAAAGGAGCAAGCCCCTTGCCACAAAAAATCCTTTAAAGTGTGATTTCTGGCTTCAGAAGACTAAACTTCAATTTTAAAAGTGATTTTCTTTTGCCTGTTCACCCTTCAAACTTGCTAGGGTGTTACAACCTGAAGTTGTCCAGAGCACCAGAACTGTCATGATGCTAAAATGGCTGCTACGGTATCCTGAATACTGCTGGGTAACCACCAGCAGCTCTTCCGTTGTCCATTTCCTAGGTTAGTAGCTTTCCCCAGGCTAGTAGTCCGCAATGGTGTGACTTGATTCTGCAACAGTATTTGGGTTTCTGTGGAATCAGGAGTTTCCTTGTCAAGTCGGACATGGAGACTATGGATCCAGTGGATCCTCTGGATCCTCTCCCTACTGTTCTCCACCTCTCCCCATCTCAGAAGACCTTCTCCCCACCTTCTCCCATTTCATCACTACTCTGCCAGGCCACAGTCCAGGTGACGGATGAACTGAGCAATGCTTCATGGCATGTTTGTGACACTTGGCATCAGTCACTGCTCAGTACAAGCTCAGGATTGGGTTCTTAAATTCTTCATCCAAAGTCCTACTGCAGGTTCCCTGTCTTCTGAGGGAGATGGGTAGCTATACTATTGAAATACGCCTTGAGTAGTGGTGCATTATCTTCCCCAAAGGAATCCACCTGAAGTCTTTGCTGCTATATTTTAGAAGTCTGAAGACAATTTTATTTGCCTAAGATGTCCAAGAACAAAATCTATTTTTTCACCATTGCCAACTTATTTGATGTGTCATTTATTCTGCTTCCATTTGAATATTGAGAATTTGATATTTTTCTTATTGTTGAGTTTTAAAATTACAGTTTGCTGCTTTTTGAAACTTGGTGCTGTTTAAATTTTTCAAAAAATATTTCAGCAGTATTATGGCAGCAGCTGCTAATGTGAAGTATAAAAATAGATCTAATGTTGTATATGTACAATCTGATCCGTCCAACATAGGCGAAGTGGAAGCTGCTTTATGGTATTATGTGTTTAGGTTTACCCTTGACCTTGAAAAGAATTTATTAGCTCTTTCCAACTATCATGTAAGGAAAGCTTGGGCAGTTCTTTTGTTTTCTAGCACAGATCTCTTCTACATGATAGTTCTTTCCAAACTGCATTTTTAAAAAAAGATTGGAAAAGAGTAATCAAAGATTTACCATATTATTTGTTTCAGTACTTCTGTTGTAAGGACATGATTTAGGCAGAATCTTCCTTCATGAAAAGAATTGAACTTTAGCCAGCAAACTTTGAAGAATGTAGCAAGAAAGGGTTTTTGTGTAGCACTGGTTTTTATGATCTCAAATGTTTGTGGTGTGTATTTTTTATTTTTTAGAAAATAAAAAAGCAGTAAATAAAATCTTGATTACAATGGAAAAAATTTAACAAGCAACCACATCATTGTAACCACCTTCTAGACAGAGTAGTTAGTTGGTACTACCAACTATCCAGAAGCCAGTTTCCAATCTCACAGCTCTTTCATGGCATTATTGCAACAGTGAATCCCAAACACAGTTACTGTATTGTCTGTATGAAAAGACATAAGGATCATTGTAACGGGAGAAGATGACCCAAATTTTATTTCCCCTAACCCTTGATAGCCGAGAGTAGTTCTATGGAAACTTTGAGCAATTCATGGGCCAGGCAGTGTTCCACCCACCCATGTCAATCAAATAGTTTTTTTTTTAAAGAGAGCAATAAAAAGAGCAACATTGTGGATATGTACAAACCTTCCCAGCAAGAGGGCATGAACAGCACAGCAACTTGAGGCATTTCATATTCCGTATCAAACACAAGACTCTGGGCCTGAAACAAGATCCAAGGCCCATGTCAATGAAGCCGACTATGTCCAAGCATTTGAGACACTTCAGACAGCTGTGATGAGAATCTGATGTCTCAGAGTGAAACTGAGAGGGGGAAAAAGCAGCAGGACCCGTCAAAACCTCACCTAGATCCAAGCTGACGAGCCTGAAGGATATTTGGTTATTACCAAGAACACTTGGAAGAATTACCTGGATTATGCAAAAGTTGAAGAAAAACCAGCTGAAGTCTACCTGTACACAAAAATTTGCAGAAGTCAGTCTACTGAGCAACACGCATGTTGGGGATTCAAGACAGCTTTGAACAAGACCAAATGAGCAACTTTAGTGAGTGTCCCCTCTTGAGGAATGACATCTCAACAGGTCAGAGTGCTTTGCATTACCAGTTTGTCAGCCTGAAGCAACAGATGGCCAGGGAGAAGGCCGAGTATGAAGCTAAGATTGTAAGGTGAGCATTTCAGAGATTATTTATATTTATTTATATTATTAATTTGGTGAAGTATTTATATACCACTTTTCAACAAAAAGTTCACTAAAGTGTTTTACTGAGAAAATAAAATAATTAATGATTCCTAGTCCCAAAAGGGCACACCATCTAAAAATTCTGAAAACAGGGACATTTTGGATTTCTTAGGTGCTGTATTAATGAAAAGTAATCATATTGGTTCCTTAATACTGGGACAGCCACAGTTTTGCTTCAGTGAACTGGAATCAATTGTATTCCACTAAAATAAATTTTATGATCCATGGCTTCAATGAGCTATTCCTTTTAAAATAAACCAGTTATCGCAACTGTATTTCATCCATTCACACTAAGAGCATGATTATATTTTAATCCAGAAAGGACTACCAAAGTTAAATATTACACCATGAATCCTAAGTATATTAGGCAATATATTTTGGGGGTGTGGTTGAGAGCAAGGGACAGTTGATTTGAATTACTACGATCTCTCTGAATGCTGCTTAAAAAGAATGATATACATTTTCCTCCTGTCATCCACTTCAAGTAATGATAGGTGATGAATGACTGAAAACTGAGATTTACTTATTTCAAAAATCAACAAATGCTGTGAATATAAAAATTATGGTTGTATACAATGGATACTGACTGGCACAATCAAAAGGCATTGGTATAACACAGGGAAGGGCACAAATATCCTTGTCTTTTATTTATATTATTTTTAGGCCAAACACACAAAAAATCACTTAAAAAATACGTTAAAATATCAATCTCAAAATGCAGCAAAGAGAAGGATGCAAAAATAGTGTCTATTTTTTTACCAACAGCCTGGAGCAACGGAACAAAGAACTGCAGTTGGAGATTAAGGATCTGCATTCAAAACTGGGTCAGCAACGGAAATGGTATAATTTGGTGGAAATTAAAATGCGCAATGCAGAAAAGGCCCGTGAAGACGCCGAGAGACAAAATGAAACTCTACAGAGGGAAATGGAAGAGTTTTTTGATACTTTTGGAGAACTAACCAATGAAATAAAAACTTCAGAGCAAATTGCTCAGAACTTGTAAAAACTGGTTGGCCTATTTTAAAATAAGAAAATCTGATTACCGTGTTTAAGAATGACATGGATTACAAGTGTTTTAACATTAAGAGCAAAATTTTCTCAGAAATTTTGACTTTGTTTAAGAGCACTGTCTTGGAATATGAACACTTCTGAGGAAGTTTGAAACAGGCTTCCATGGCCAGGGAACTCACCAAATGGGTGGGGGGCAGGGAGGAGCAACTTGACCCCGGTGAGTGTGGGATTTGTTGGCAGTGTGGAAGGTGTGAGGGGTGTTTTGTGTGTGGGATCTGTGTGTGGCAGTGTGGAAAGTGTGCATTATCAGTGTTCCAATGCTGCTCCCCATCCGCAGCATTGAAATGTTATAAGCTGCGCAAAAAGGTCAAAGATCCCATTGAGCCTATCAATGGCTCCATTATAATGAAAGTCATCATCCCTTCTTTCATCTCCCTCACACCAGCCATGATTTTGAAAGGTACAGTACAGTACTTTCTTTATTATGGTGTTTTGTAATCATTATTATATACAGTAAATATTTTTATATATTTTTGGACTGTGGAACCAATCATGAGTTTTCATTGTTTCCTATGGGAAAATAAGCCTTGGATTACCAGCATTTTAGATTACAAGAGTACTCCTGGAACGAATTATGCTTTTTAAACACAAAAGGTTTACACCCAGGACCTTTTTCCACAACATTAAAAGCTAATATACTATCCCTAATTTTAATATTTAAATCTTGCATTACAGGGTGTGTTGCACAACTGAGTAATTTATGCAGTTACAGAATTTAGGTTTCTACCTATAGAAAGATACTATCCAATATTACCTGGCCGCTTGGGGAGATGCAAGTCACTTGCGCTGACCCAGGGTGTTGCAAATGTGCTGTAAAGTGTGTCTGTGATACCTGCTGAGGAGGTGAGGTGGACACAGGGAGTTGCAATGTCCTCCCCATGTTACCGTGGACCCAGCAAGCCATCTTTGCCAGCTCAGGAGTCCTGGGGGGCCTGGGTGAAAGGTGGGGAGTAGGTGGTCAAGACGCATTCCAGGGCAGGTAGGATGGGAGACAGGTGGGCAGGGCTGCAACTCGGCACTTGTGTCGGATTCATTCCCATTCGTCATGCAGTACAGAACAGTTGGGGAACAAAGATATTAGAAGGCTGCAAGTACCGTAAGTCTTACTCTTCTAACTACAATAAACTGCTCTCGACCCAACCTCTAGTTATGCTTTTGAATGTTATGGGTCATCTACATCATGAAACCAATTTCAAATTTCAGTTTCACAGCCTGTTTTGGACATAACCAATTTCCCACTGTGCACAAGCTGCAGAGATGATGTTTAAAAATAAACATGATTCCAGCACATGTAAGCAAAGGAAGAAGGGCAAAGTGAAGGGAAGCACACAAGCCAGCAGTTCTCCATGACTTGTTCTCAAAGCTGGAAATGATTTCATGTTATGTCTGAATTTAGCCTTTGTTAGTCGTTTCACATGATTTATAGTATACGGTTATGTAATGGAGATCTTGTCTGAAAAAACCATGCAAAATAGAGGTTGTACATCTTGTCCCTCAAATTTGTATTTCATACTGCACTATTTGATAAAATCTAGATAAAGGTTTCTGTAAGAAAGCAACTCTCTATGCAGGCAACTCAGTTAATGTAGTTTTAATGTGAACATTTTTGAAACACCACAATTTAGAAGTGCCATTTGTGCAATCTTTTTTCCCCCCAAAATAACACAAGCAAGTTGATTAGTTGCTAACAAGCAACCCTAGATAAAGGCAGCTTCCAATGTGGAGTCGAGAGAGGGTTCTCCTCTTTTATCTTCTTTCCAGAAAATAAAAAGGAGACAAAATAACAGAGCTACTGAGATGATAGCAGGGAAGTGCCAGGGAAGGTAGAAGAAAGTGGGTTTTTCCCAGAAGGTCACAAGAGGCGCTTCAGGCTTTTTGTGTTCCTTGCCTGCATCTTTTTTGTTGCTTTCTTAGCCATTGACCTCAGTAGCCACTCTCACTTCCCTCCCTCTTCAAACGTCCCCTAAATAACCTTGGGCAAGAAAAGTCTTAATTCGTAAGTTTATTAAGTGACTTCTCCCTTAACCCAGCTCACTCTCATTGTTTCCTGTCAGAAAGCTGGTTTTCATTTATGCACAATTTTCCAAGAGTATACATAAATTGGAAGATACTTGAATGTAAAACATCTAAGGTATGCATAAATTGCAAATCTTTAAAGGAGAGTTGGTAGAACCTTCAGTTTATATTGTGTATTTTCCTCTTATGTTGAATGTTTTATTGAATGATGCTTTTATTGTATGTTAGTAAGCTACCTCTGGAACTTATAGAAAAGGATGTAATCTGAATAAAATATACCACAATGAATGAATAAATGATGGCCTAAGAAGGCAATTTTGTGTTTCACATGGTCCATGTGATATAGCGGTAGAAAGTCATAATTCACAAGTATCATAATCGGAATTGAGATTTACTTTAGTAACAAGTTCCGTATCCCATTGATTTCATTAGTGTTGACTAATTTCATCAGGACACAATTCCCATCTCTCAAAGTTTACACTGAGTTGGTGAGTTGTATAATTTGGAAATTTTTTAAGGATTTGAGACTGCTCACAACCACCAAACCTTAGTACCGGTATTAAAAAATAAAACTGAAAATGTTCTCTTCAACCTCACCTTCACACAACCCTCAATTTCAAAACCATACAGATACTGACTTCATGACACAGAAAACAAACTGATTCTTCAGTATATTTTTAAATCCACGTTTATTGATTTTTTTACACTGGTTTTATTATTGATATTGTAAGACAAGACTATCGGGAAAAATGTAAATCCAAATTTAACAAAGGATAATAGTTACTACTTAAAAATTTATGACACATTCTTTTCAAAAGTTGAGTTTTTGATGGGGAAAAGACTCAAATCTTTTTGAAATCACCATGATATAAAAGAGTTTGCCTTCATCTTCCACTTAGCATTTCTTTTATTGCACAAGTATCAAGAATGAAATATGTCAAGAGCCTAATTTAGTAGGCAGCACACATTTTATGTAGATACATTTAGACTTCAAAAAGCACATGTTCAACTAAAATAATGGTTGGAGACTCTGAACAAGACAGGGATTAGGGCTTGATGCTATTTCTGTGAATATTTGTATATGCATTTATTTGAATACAGGAATATATTGCAACACACATTTTACAATTATGTAAAAGAAAAGCTTATGGGAACAATCAGATCATAAAAATGCAGATGAGTAAAAAATTAAGGCCATTTGATAAAATGTTTGTTAAAAACACAGAAGTTTACCTGCTCATCTTATAACCATAATGTGCTATGTCCTTCGGTGTAAGCTCCACTGAAATCAAGCTTCTTAATTTTGAGAGGGCTTGTGCAGCAGAAGTTCACAACACATGTGCCCGAAGCCATAATCTGGATTGTTTAAAGCAAGTGGAGTAAACTCCCAAAGGAAGGTCTTACTTCCACAGTCAACTATAGTTGTACCATAAATTTTCATAATTTCAAGGCTTAAGGCCAAGTCACACAACAATTTGTGCGCTTCTTTAAGTCTATGAGCTAAAGTGATGTGGGGGTTATTACAAATTGAAAATATCAAGAGTGAAGCAGCTGCCCATCACGTATTCAACTTTAGCATTTCACACAGCACTGCAAATACTTCAAGATAATTTACCCAGCATGTTAATAATGTGTAAACTTGTAGAAAAACTTCAAGGGACCAAAACAAACCCCCCCCCCCCAAATAACAATCCAGCCACCGAGCATTTACCACCATATACTTTGTTGGTTTAGGACTGAAAAATACAGCAAAATGCTCAAAAGTTGACATAGCTTTGCTATGCCAGATGCGCACATATTTTAAAAGTACTTTGCTGTCAAAATAAGTTGTATGACACTTTTAAAGTTACCCATAATATTTGGCCCTTGTAGATAAGTTTCATAGCTGACCTAGTAAAAGACTCCTAAGAAGTAACAGCCTATTGTAGAAATCTACACTTTCAGAAATAATCCATTTTCTTTTGGGAAAAAAAAGTCAGAAAACTTGAAAAAGCATGATAGCTTAACATAATAAACTATTAAAAATATATGTATATAAAAATGGCAACCATATTGCTATGCCAATTGTTGAAAAAGTCACCTACGCATCAAAAATTCATTTAAAAAATTGTGCACAGTTGTTTTAGTCACCACCATTTCCTCTAGAAGATGATAGCACCACACTTCTGTTTCTGCTGTTAAGAAGCTGGAAGTTTACACCACTTTTATGCAAGCACAGAGCAATCAAATATGGCCACCATTAATGTATACAGTTCATTTTATGGACAGGAGAAAAGATGGTTCAACTTTCCTCTGTATTTCAGTCTAAGGCACACAAAGTAGCCCTATTTCAGCAAACATTCATGAGCATTCATCAGAGTAATACCATTGGACAGCCAGGGTGTCTCACTGAGATGGGATTGCATCTGTATGCAAGCTTTATATAGGTTGAATAGCATGTATAATAAGGGGCTTGATTCCTATATAGTTATCTGGGCACTTCTACACCATAAATTCTGAAAACCTAAATTGTAATGCATAGCCAAAGATTTTAACACCTTCTAATGAAGGATCTGATTGCTGTTAGATATTCCCAATCTAATCCAGAAAAGCATTATGCAATTCAATTCCACTGAAGTTGAATGAACAAACTTGCAGCTAAGTGTTGAAATGGTGTGCTGCAATTTTAGTCTGCTTTAAAAGCATTTATTCCATCCAATTTGTCATTTACCTGAATTTCTGAAATGGAGCATAGATATTTAAATAATAAAAATGCATATCCAACTCTTTTTAAATATATATTTTTCAAAGTACTGCACTGATGCTGACAGTCATTCACCTGTTATGCTCAAGGCAATCTAAGTCACAAAGAACATGATCGTGTATACAGTGGGTACGATGCCAACATGTAGAAAGATCTTCATGGAGCTGGAGAGCCCTTTCTTCCACCTGTCTGGTTATAGGAAGACAGAATGTGAAATTATCACCAAATATATAGCCCTTTCCAACCATCTTCAAGGGGCACATAAGGAGCATTTCCAGCAGCAGCCTGGTAGAGTGAGTGAGTGAGTGAGTGAGTGTGTGAGTGGGTTCATGCCCATGCAAGTGTAGAGAGGAATGGAAGTAAGGAAAAAATGGCCCTTATGTGCTATGGTGATCCTTTCACATTCAGGTCCTGGACTTGCACTCGACAGCATCCACTTGAAAACTGAATATATTTTGTAAAATGTAACAATAGGAAAGAGACATAGATATCCTCAAGATAATCCTAAAGTGCTCCCAAAACAAAACTAAAAACAGGCTGCTATACAAAAAACACAACCATTTTTTTTTTGAAAAATTGACATGCTGCTGTTTAAAATGGAAGTTACTACACTTTTGTATGTTACTAATACATCTTTCAATTTTGGAAACAATTTTTATTTTAACCAAATTTGGAAGCCAATGATTTACTATTTTCAAGATAGCGTTTTTTGTACTTTTTCTTTTAACTTATTTTAACATACAGAATGAACAAAACAAAACTTATTACATAAGAATATGAACAAGGACCAGTGAACATCTTAACATTTGATTCACTTTTAGAAGGGATCCCAGC
Organism: Cryptoblepharus egeriae; assembly: GCA_030015325.1. Taxonomy (NCBI): domain Eukaryota; kingdom Metazoa; phylum Chordata; class Lepidosauria; order Squamata; family Scincidae; genus Cryptoblepharus; species Cryptoblepharus egeriae. The sequence goes on along the minus strand of JAREYC010000002.1, from coordinate 65,961,066 downwards.
AGTATTCATTGTGAAGTAATTACATTAAAGTTCAAGCAAGCCGGCTTAATCCAAATCTAAGTTTTGGACCTGAAGGCAGATGTGCATATATGAACTTCAAGATCTCTAAATATACACATCTCCAGGAAAGAATCTGGCTCCAACAGTATCACTAAGTACACTACACAAACTGTATCTTGTAAGGCTGAACCAGTATGCTATATGGCATGGTCAGGGAAGGATGCGTCTGCACTTGGAATAAAATTTCAATCATTTATAAGGAATGCTATACATTTGACATGTTTTCACATTATAATGTCCCCTGCTTTTTATTAGGAAATCAGTCTCCATTTCCAGATGCTGTAAATTTGCTGAGTGTCAGTGCAACATAGCATCAGTTTGCAACTTTCAGAAGTCCACCTCCAGCTGAGTGCACAGCATGTCCCCTTTGAGGAGAGTTTCAAGCAATGCACAGATGCCTTCTCAGGCTAACCACTACCATTCAAGCCATTAAATAAACTTAGGTTCAACTAGCCTGTATCAATACATTTAACGAAAATAAAATAGCCTCTGAAATAGCACAGCCTGTATTTATACTCAGGGCTTTTCATACATCATGGGAAGCAGCAAAAAAAAGGAAAAGAAAAAAGAAGAGGCACTAGTGACTTGTGCTCTCTTTTCACACTTATACTGCAATGTCATGCAAAGGGACACTTCATGCATCTCCCCATAGACAATCTTCGCCACTTTTCCCCCATGGCTTCCTGTAATGTACAGAAAAAGCTCTCCATTACCTTTTTAATATAGGAGCAATGCAGACACATGCCTCTCACATAAATTAATCATAAATATACACATTCAGACAAAATAATTTCCTCCAAACACTTTCTACAAACAGTTTCAACTGAAATTGGGGTTGCTTCTAATTTATGTAATGTGTAAGACTAGAACACATGGCAAAACAGTTTATAGTGTCATCCAGCAACTCAGTGTACTTTTAAGATAATATGAAGATTATAGAACATGAACATTTAATAGTCAATTATTTTCATATCCTTATTCAGGTGAGCAGTTAAACACAGTAAGTACTGTATAAATGAAATATGAACAGTTCAGCGTAATGTCAGAGCATGCTTGTCATCGGTCTGATGATAAAATTTTAGTAATGAAATATATTTAACATACACACAAGCTAGGTTTAATACTTAAGTGTCTCAAAATACACCACACTACATAAGACAGAAAATACTTGAGACTTTATATACATGACTAGCTTGTGAATCTAAGAAACAACCTTACTGAAAATTATAGGCTTCACTGATAGACTTTTGAAAATAACATGGATAAGTTAAACTCACTTTGTATAATACATTCTTTTGCGGCAATAAGATCAGTTGTGCAAATTTATGCTTCAGGTTTAGATCACAGTCCCACACTTACTCATTAATAGTGCCACGCATGCAATTAAAAATTCATATCTCAAACTATTCAATGAGTAAATGCTAAAACTGAACCATTTTTAAGGGCTGGTGAAGACATAATGCTACTCAAAAGCTAACTACAACTAATCAATTAGGAGTGGTCCACAGGATCATGCATTCCCCTTCCTCTCTTGTTTGGGAACCCCCTTTATTATTTTTAACACTCAGACACTGAATGAATTTAATACAAACTAGTTAAAAAGTTATCATCATTAGTTGATTATCTTGGACCATAACCTATACTGTGATACAATCAATAGCAAGTCTGAATCTCATATTCTGTGATCAAATTCTGTCTTTTTGGATTTGAATCCTGTAAAAATCATCTCCTTTCTGTAAAAAGGCTACAACATTTAGTGCTCTTCAGTCTAGAAAGGAGGTGCCTGAATGAAACATAATATTATGCAGGGGATGGATACTCTTTCACCAGGTAACATCCGCTAAAACTAAGGCTGCAATCCTAACCTCCACTCAGGCTGGCATAAGCCCCGGCATAAGTCACTTGTTACATTTATGTTTTGAAATTAAATATAACTTCATCCATTTGACCAAGAAACAAAACCCAGGGAAAGCATACATTATTTTCCCCTCCATACAAATATCCACTCTTTTTGCTTGACTTCCAACAACTTTTCATAATTTTTTTCTTCCCATGATTTTCCTGCTGCCTTTTTCCCAGATAGTAAATCCTCCCTCATCTCCACCTAACTCGATCTGTGTGAAGACTCAGTTTTGTATGATAGAAAGTCCTTGAATTGTGAACTCAATTTCTGAGCCTTTTCTGAACCACTTATTTTATTAATGTACAGCTTTCCAGATTCAATTTCTGTAAGAAAAATCTATCATGGGTAATAAGCCATGTTTTGTATGTGCAACCTCCTTATTTTTGAAGTAGGCTACCGCAGAAAGCCAAATGCAAGGGAAGGCACAAGGAAGGTCTATTGTGTGCCTCCTGAAGCATCTGATGGGCCACCGTGAGAAAAAGGAAGCTGGTCTAGATGGGCATATTGCCTGATTCAGTGATGCTCTTCTGCGATAATTATTTTTGATATTCTTATCAAGAACCTAGGAGCTGATAGGCCCCTTTTAGACGACTCAAGGTAAAAAGACAAATATGGAAAAAAATATGGCTGAATGTAACAAAAATGACAAGATTTTCATCAGGAAAATGGGATCATGGTGCTTTTGAAACTGACACTGGGACAGCTAGAGAGCAAACTGAATTCTGATTACACTGATCAACAAGGTGTAGATATCGGACATCATGGTTACATTTTATAATGCAGTTTTACATGCTTATTTCAAATCTGAAAACCGTTTTGCTGTATCACATCAGGTTTCGAAGATATAGAAAATACATATTTATATAGAACACCTTTCGTTGAATATGTTTTCGTCAGTTTTCATTATTTGTAATGCAACTCAATTTGTGTTTTTGACGATTTTGAGTACAGTTACACTTAACATAATACATCGAAATATTTTTGAGACCGCAGTACTATTATTGAATTTGTTTATGTTTTATTATCAGGGAAAAAAGATGGCATCGAGAGGTTGCATAAATTCACCGGATTTGTTTTGCTATGCGTGTAGCTTTCTGACAGACAAATCCCATATACATATATGTATATAATACATATATCGTATTATACCTTCAACTAGATTAACCTAAAAAAGCAGGCCTCCGTCAATCTTGAAAGACTATGGTATCATGCTCGGCACTGCATATGCTGCAAGCAAAGCACGAAAGCCTGGGTTGGATTGTTATGGAGGATAGACTGTTACCCAAGCAGCAGAATTAGTCCAATGGAAAGGCAGAGCCAATACGATTGGATCCAGCTGGCATCGCAGACCTGGGCTAAGGACAGGAGCTCACCCTGTCTTGTGGGGGCGACCCGGGTCTCGAACCCTGGCCTGTTGGTTAACAGACACAGCGTCTTAACCACTTGCGCCACCCACAGCCCCAGCTCTGTGACGCCAGCTGGATCTAATCGTATTGGCTCTGCCTTTGTTTGGACTAATTCTGCTGCTTGGGTAACAGCCTATCCTCCATAACAATCCAACCCAGGCTTTCGTGCTTTGCATGCAGCGTATGCAGCGCAGAGCATGATACCAAAGTCTTTCAAGACTGATAGAGGCCTTTTTTTTTTAGACTGACCTATAAAGTATGTGTTCATTAGTACTACGTGAAGTAATGTGCTCTTCTGAAACCTATGTTTGTCAGTTGTTTGCCGTGATACTATGTTAAACATCTATAGTTGGTTAATGATATCTCAAGAATGGTGGGTGATAGAGACAAACGGTTTGCATTTTCTGAATCAGCATGTCTCAATTGTCTAAGAACACAAGTTGGATACCAAGATATCCGCCGAAAGATTTTTTTTATCAGTGTTATTTAAACCAGCTCTGCAATAGTCAGTTCCCTTCTGTTTCTGAAGCTGTTGTGGTTCACAACTGCCATTATGTCAAGAGCTTGAATAAGACACCAATTCTAGGTAACATATAGCTTAGTCAGCTCTACATGTCACAAACGTTTCTTCTCATATGCCTTACTATGCTATTCTAATTTGTTTGGGCAACTTTGTATCCCCAGTAAGAGAACAGGGCTATTAATCCAACCACTATGCTACCCAACTAGAGGCTATTGGCACTTTCAATCTCTCCGTCCCTAACTTGAAAAAAAAAATTATGGAGAATGTTGGAGAGTTTTTTGTACCAGAAATCCACTACTAAGACTCATGGTCTCCTGCGACTGAGATACACAGCATGGATAAAGAGATCACAATTCAATTAATCTGCTATATATGGTACTTTATACACATTTGGTATAAGAGAATTGCCTATATTTATAATACTTGCATATTTTGTATTTATAAAAATAATTCAACCACAGCACTTATTTTTATTATACTTCCAGAATTATATAAACTTCAAAAAGATTTACATCATATAGGGTTAAACATTTTAACATTACATTTTAATTTTTTATAATGTAATCTTGTTACAGTGGACAAATCTATGTCTAAATGGGCAATGTTTTTGTTGTGAAAAAAGCACAAATAGAAGCTTATAAAGTGTAAAGTGAGGATTTTCATGTTTCATTTTCAATTTGATACGTTCATTTTCACAACCAAACAGCATATTCAAAAATGGTCTTCAAAGCATTCAGTGTTTAGTTTGATGGCTTCATAGACATTTTACTTTTAAGTGAGTTAAAATTAACCAGTTTTTCCATAGTGAAATAGAGCAGAAGCATCAAGCTCACAAGAATGGGTCCCATCCATCTGAAGTAATTCTTAAAATAACGTTTTCAGTCAACATAAAATACAACATCAAATATCAAAATATTGATGCTATCTCACTACAGTTGAAAACACGAGTAATTTTCTTTAGTGTTTTAGATTTGATAAACAAAGTCAGGGAGGATTATATGTGTACTTTTCATAATCTAGAATAGATGGAGAGATCTATTATGAAAGTATCACAAAATAAAGAGCTAATTTTTGTAAAATTCCAGTTTTATGAAGCAGGATTTGAGAACCATGAATTCAAATAAACTGTACTCTCTGGCCTATATCCTAAAGTGAAATTAAGCCCCTGCTCTGGAGCAGTTAAGATGACTTTCCATAAGATAACACTAGAGGGTGACATAACTGTGTGGACCCGTAACAGCTAGGGTTTTTCCCCTAAGTCTCAAATCCATCTTGGATTAATTTTATTGTCAAATTTTTAAATCTGGGACACGGGTTTTATTCGTTTAACAAAGCTTGTAATCTTAAAGAGACTTTCCTGGGAGTAAGACCCATTGAACACAATGGGGCTTACTTTTGAGTAGACATGGTTAGGCTTGTGCTCTTTAAGTTTATATAATGCTTTAAGAGAGCACAAAGCATTTCACTAATATTTTTATGCAGTTACAATAATTCTGTAAGAAGGGCTGCAGTGGTTCAATCGTTAAAGGTGCTGTTTATGTCTACCTAAAGATTAGCAGGTCAGTTCCAATTCCCTGCTTAGTCTCAGAGCCCAATTTTATGCATATTTGCTCAGAAATGAGTCTCATTGTAGTCAGGGAAGCTTTCCATTCACAGGAAAGTGTGGATGGAATTGTCATTATGCTACATCTGTGAAATCTCACATATATAGATTCTGCTATATAAATAATAAATTGTTATGGTCATAATCCAAAAAGCATGGTAGAGAAACCTATATATGTGATACTTCTCAGGGGCAATATGTAACCTTCACAGAATAATATGCACTTGGGGTGTTCAGCCCACATTTTCCTCTTCAAGGAACCCTTGAGAGGAAAATTGAGTATGGTTGTATGGGCTAAAACTGGAAACAGCGAAAAGCTAGCCAAAAAGCTGAAAGCTGGCCAATAATTTCACCAGGGTTCTTTAGAGACTGAATCATATGAAAGAGCCATCAAGTCAAATGGTTCTGTATCACTGCAGATCTCAATAGCAGTATTTTCACACAGCTGCAGTTCACATGATCTCAAGTGATCGTGGATCTACAAGAATATATGCATGTTTCAAACAGTTCTTAGTTTAAGAGCAAATTCTAGAAGAGAAATACTTTCAAGTCTACAAAGGCATGACCAAAAACATGTAGTAGCATACTAGGGCTATTCTAGAGATACATTGTTGAGGTGCCATTTTTTATGAAAGCTCCTAACAAAATTAACCAGTTAGTCCAGTAGTACTCATACTGGGGTTTTACAACACCCCAGCATGAGAGCCCTGGGACCTTAAGGAACAGGGAGAAGTCAGCAACATAATTCCCAGGCATATGACACTGTGGACTGGAGGGGAGCTTTAACTAGCCTTACCTCTGGCTAAGGTTTGGGAACCTGCAAGACTTCCCACAAATAGTAAGCTGTTCAAAACGTGATTGAGACATACTTCCAGTTTTGTGATCACGACCCAGAAGTGGATCGTGATTGCATTCTGAATAATTTCCAAGCTGCATAAAGCTCTCCAGACCATCCAGACCCTAGCAGGATGTAAGGTTAATTAAAGAAAAGGCTCCCCCCGTCCCTGTATCCATAGCAGTATGGTCCTGGGATTGTGTTGCTGCCTTCTCCCACCCCTGCAAGCACTTAGAGCAGCTCATACTCTACCCGAGAGTTTGAAAACCACTGAGTTAGTCAATAAAGTGCTGGTGCCAGAATAGAAAGTTGGCATATGCAACTTGCCTTTGGTTATCAAAATAGACTCCAACTTTTTTCCTATGCAAGTAACACCTTCCCATCCCCATTTCAGAGTTTTCATCATTCAGATATACCAATAAACCTCAGTTCTACAGCCTGGGATTGTCTCATCACTTGTTCCATACCATCTTTGACATTTACATGCATGCCCATATGCATACACACAGTGCTATCACAGTTTGTTAACTTACCCACAACATTCACACAAAATGTTTCCTTATAAAATACTGGTATATGCTGCTAAGTTACGCTCATGCTCAAGGTATGACCAATTATGATTTCTGCAGTTAAAAAAATAATGTTGTTTTAGAGCTAGAAAAAGACTAAGTCAATTCAGACTAGGTTTTGTCTTTGGAATTTGCAAGAAGAAAGAAGAGAACTACACATTATGAATTTCAGTTTTTAAACTTGCACTACAATCCTATTTATGGCTATTCAGAATTAAGCCATATTGATTTCAGTGGTTATTTATTTAACTGTGTCTAGGATTGTAGCCTTAACCTTTTTATGTGGTGCAATGTTTGAACTGGTGTAATCTCCTATGTTTCAAAGTATTTATTGTGTAATGGTCCCCTTAACACACCACATCAAAAAGAAAAAATGTATCTGTATGTTGATTCAGCAGATCAGGGCATGCTCAAAACTATGACCATTCTCTCATATTAATCCGATTTTAAAGGAAAATGCCAAAGGACTTTTCAAAAAGGATTTTTTGTAACTATGAAGACAAGTATTTATGAACTGCTTATACAAATACACAGACATTGCTTATTTAAAACATCTACACTAATTTCATAGTTGCAAGTATTAAGAAGAATCTCCATGGCACTTTCCACTTATTTTTCACCTACTTCTTGAAATAACAGCACTGAAAGAACACATTCAGAGAAGGAGAGTCACATTCAAGCGTAGAGATAAAGCAAATGTCAATTTTGCTGTCTCTGAGGAAGTTATACAAAAAGATTGGGAAATAAATAGAACAAAAGGCCTCGAGAAAAAGAGTAATATGCAGAAAAACAATTGCCTCTGTCACAGCACTGAATTTCTATGAGATACACTAATATGGCAAATGTCAGTAACCACACGTTGAAGAAAGGATATACATTCAACATCACCATTAATGGCTGTTTTAAAATTTGTTTTGCAGGTTTTCACTATGTGTATGTTTCAAAAATCTGACAGAATGTCCATGATTTGAGCTTAGAGTTACTTTTAACTGCTCATCTGATACAGGTCAAACAGAAACAGGTTATAGTAATGTCTATACTGTATTTTGCCTCTTGAAATGCAAAGTTGCTTTCCTTTTACAATATTAAGCAGACAGTCTTATTGCAACTGAGCAAAATATTACTTTAGGAACATGCAGAACATAGAGTTTTTTCCTACTTGGTTCCATAAACTTACAAGCAATTCAGGCCCAACAGAAGCAAATGTTTCTTTGCCAATGTTAAATCTGCAAAGCTGATCACCGGCATCCTTCAAGCGTTCCTGTCAAAGCATCAAGGCTGCTGTCTGTGTCTGAAGCCAATGTCTGTTCTGTCGACATGGATGAAATGTCATTGATCGATGATGACTGGGAAGGGCTCATGTTGCTATTCACTGCTGCATCTGTGCTAAGTAAACCAAGCATAAGAAAATCTGAGGCAAGACATGGTTGAAAACATAAACAACATTTTTTGATCCATAACAATTTCTTTTCAAAATACAATTTATTACTCTTTTGTTTATTAAAGTGAGTACAAACACAGCACTGTAAATGCTTGGGGGTGCTTGGGGGGCACTGGGGAGTGGAAGGATGCTTGGGGGCACTGGGGGGAGATACTTTTAAAGCCACTTTAAAAGCCTTGCTTCATAAAGAGTCCAGCTTTAGGGATTATATTTGTCAGAGAGCAGGTGGTGCGGGGGCAGAGCCCAAACCCAACTCTGGCAAATTTAACCCTTAAATCACCTGCTCTTTAGGAAGCAAGGCTTTTAAAGCTGCAGGTGCAAGGAGGGAACCCCACAATTGCTAGGAAACTGCTGTGGAGCCCCCCCCCCCCCGAGGCAGTGGAATTGCCGTAAAGAGGGCCAGGGCCAACTGCCCCCTTTAGCTGCAGCCAGGGATAAGGTTTTTTTTGTTTTGTTTTTTAAAAAATTTAAATTTCCTTGGGAGTCTGACTCTTTAAGTGAAGCAAGGCTTGTTATGCGAGCCAATTTTTCAGGGGAATTTTACCTTGCTAAGCAAATCCCTCATTATGAGGTACCACTGTACTGTACTCAGTAAATGATAAAAATGTAAATAAAAAACTCACCTTTTATAATTGTAATGCAAACTGATGCAAAAAGGAGCTAGGCCAACGTATTTCCACAAACTAGACATGATATGGCAAAGAGCCATGTGTGGCTTGTGTGCCATCTTTTGGCCACTTGATAAAGGATACGTTTATAGAGGAGCTAATTTTTTTTCTTTATTTGTATTATTCTACAATGGCTAATGGGTTCCTGTCCCAAAAGGGCTTGAAATCTAAAATGCAAAAAGAACACCAGCAGAAGCCATTTGAACAGACATTGCTGGGTTGTGTAAGACCAGCTACCCTCCTGCTGCTAAATAAAGGAGAACACCCATTTGAGCAGGGATTATAAGTTTGCTTGCCTCATCCTTGGAACATTAAGGATCCCAAATAAATTTTATTTGCAGGTTCAACACTTCTTTAGATGCTGGGACTTCAAATATGTGGTAAGGTCTGAATCCAGAACTGCTTTTTGTTAGAAATCTTGAACATGTATTCTATTGTCATGGAATTAATGGGCATCATTGTCTCCAGAATCCCCTTTGATGGGTCTAAATGAATCTGAGCAGGATCTTTGTTAGGGGCATTTCAGTGATTATCAATGCCACCTCCTGCCAGACACAGACTTGATCTTCTGACCCTAGGGAAAGATAATACCTTTCACTAGCATCCAAGACCATCACCTCCAAAATTTTCTAAAAATATTCCCCCTTTCCCAACACTATCACTAAAGAAAGAAAACAATATATCCCCCTATGCCTTAACTTCTTTTCCTAATGTTGGAACTTTGTAAACATCAGTATCTCAATTCATTTATTTTGAATGCTAAAACGGAAATAAGATAGTTACACTCAATTCTAAAGATTTAACTTGGCATAACTGAAAACAAAAACATTTAACTAAAACAAGCAATTATGACAATGACTAACCTGAAGGCTGTTCTTTTACCAAACCATTCTTATTTCTTTCTTCCCAATCCATTACTTCTTTATATATTAGTTCTTTATATTAGAAAGACAGGGAGAAAAAAAGGAATACAAAACATAATTTAAAAGAGCTTTTGTTGTTTTTTTTAAATTTAGAAGTAGTTCAAGACGACATGGGATTGCATATTCACTGTCACACATTTTGCCAGTAGAACAAATTCACAGTTCAAGTGTTTCATTAAACAGATATGAAAACAAATACAAACTACCAGCCCAATCCAGAGCAACTAATCTGTCCACATAAGAGCCCTTAGGTTGCCCTATCTAACACTAGGTTGGAGCAACTGCAAGATGCTCCAGCCCAGTTACTCTGAAGGAGGCTTAGGGCAGAGCAAGGCAAGATAGGGTGCCCTAAGAGAGGTGGACCTGCTCTGCCCTAACTGGGGCAGCCTAAGCAGCTCAGGAGAGGCAAGTTGAGGGCATGTTTAGCATTGCCTAGGGCAGAGCAGTTACTCTGTATCCAGAGCCTGTTTCCAAGGCAGAAATGCCCTCTTCCAGCCCTCAGAGTTATACCACCTCAGGAGCAGGTATAGTAATGAGTAGACCCATAGGGGTCCATGATAAGGCCCGAGTAAGAATGGCAGTGCTGACCAAAAATCTGAGTTCTTGGCCAGCCTAGCTGCAACCCCTTCCTCTCAACCTCAGGATATGGAACAAACTACGGCTGCCCACAAACCTCAGGATACAGCAGGCCACTCCAAGAAGCCCCTTGTATTCACTGTAGAATGTATTGGCATCTCATCAGGGACTCCTTATAAGGCAGGCACCCAGTGGCGTCACTAGACTGGTGCGGCTGGTGTAGGCTGCATTGGGGATGCGCTCCGTATGGGGTGAGGTGCCGGAGGAGTTTGACTGTCCTTTGGCAGGCCCCGGGCGTCAGCACACCCATTCAGGCCTGCTCCAAGGCGGAGAATCAGCCAGAAGCTGACACTTGTCTGAGGAGCTGGCCTGAACGGCCATCTGAGATGCACTGCGCAAAAACACACTGAGCATGCCGAACAGCTTCAGAGGAGACTTCCTTAGAGCAGAGAAAGTCCGCGCCTCTGCACAGCCATTCGGCGTCACTCAGGAGGCGGAGTGGCAGCCGAATGGCTTCAGAAAGAGTACTGCACAGGCACCAACTCTGACGCCTGCACAGTCTCCCCTGAAGCCAAAAGGCTTCAGAAAAATACTGCGCAGGTGTCAGAGATGGTGCCTGCGCAGTACTCTTTCTGAAGCCAGTTGGCTTCAGAAACAACTGCGCAGGCGCCAACTTTGGTGACTGTGTAGTCCAGGTGGGGGGGGGGGGCGCACATCCCAGGGATGACGCACAGACTTCCGCACCAGGTGATGTGCAGAGTCATGTCACCACTGTAGGCACCACAGCTGTTCCTTGTTCAGTGTGATCTGGGGGGTGTCTCCTCAGGAGCAAGTCTTCCCCTTGTGTCAATTACTTAGCATGCTCTGGAGCAGTTAGGGCAGCCCAGGCTTCCTGACTCTCTGGATTCAGCATAACTTTCTGCTCTGGATACAGAATAGTTAGGAGAGTGCAGTTAGGTCAGAGCAGGCTGAATTTGCTCTGGATTGCAGCCTACATCTCTACTAGCATAGAACTATTTCTATTTAGTTTTTACAGGCAGTGCTAGCATATGATTTTATTTCTAGAAGCTACACAATACATTTTCCTAAACTAGTGTTCCATTTGTTAAGTAATCCAACTTTCACATGTGAAAATGTGCTTTCATTATTTAACTTACTTCTACCTATTGCTAGTGGCAACAAGTAACAGTGAAATTTTAAAATAGCTAACAAACCATTGTAACAAAAAGATCTTAACAGAATATGAGCAAAATCCAGAGTAACTACGGAGAGTCCTTGCTCTGGTGTAAGAACAACTTACTCTGGACTCCACTATGAATTTCCCATGGGTTTTTACTAGGTGGTGCAGTAACTATGGGTGCATGTAAAGTCTCTTACGTGCTCCCGTAGTTACTCTGGATTTGGGGGGTATGTTGCAGAATTGTGGAGCATTTTAGCATACTTATTTCAGTAACAGATAAGAAAGACCTGCATGTTTTGCTTTTACTTCGCCATGCAGTAAACCGGCCATAAACAATATTTTGATTACCTTTCCATTCTTCAATGGCGTGCTCTCTTTCTTCCAACTGCGCATCATAGATTTGAGGTGGTGGCTACAAAGAAAATAAGGTTTTCTTTGTCTTGTACATCAGTTGGTCTTGTACATCAATTCATCTAACTTACAGTTAGAAATGGAGATACAGAAGGTTTGTGATGAACACTATTTTGGGAAGTTTTTCTGAGTAAGCTCCAGGGCAATCTCCATTGAAATAAAAGCTGCACAACTGCACAATATTTGTCAACTTTTCATCTTGACTTATTTTGATACTAATGACTTACATTTTAAAATGCCATAGTTATTAACTTCCAATACATTACTACTGATAGATCTGAGGAGACATGCAGCTTGCAGGGTTTTGTTGTTTTTTTAAAGAAACCCAAGCCCAATGTATCATTTCAAAACAGCAAATTTACTGTCCAATCCTTTTATTGGACTGCTCTGTAATTACTGCAGTGTGCACACTTAACATTTGCTATGACAGAAAGAATTTAAGTACACCCTGTTTCCATCCAAGATAAATAGTAATGCTGTGGTCATGGTGTCTATAAATCTATTTTGAATCAACTTCAAAGTGAAACTTACTGCTTCTGCTTCAGCTGGGTCATACCAAACCGTAATATATGGATGACGCAGAGCTTCATCAACTGAAATTCGTTTGTCTGGATCAACTACTAGCATTTTTGATAGCAAATCTCTAGCTTGACTGGCTAGAAAGTAGAAGAGGGGAAAGTGTGATTACATGTTAGCAGCCAACTAATCAAGTTGAAACAAAAGGCAAGGTACATATATAACCTGAGATTGGGAGGCAGGAGTGGTGCTTAGGCTGGCCTAAGACTTGGAACCTTTTATTTTGCTTCCATTTTTACTCTGGGTTATCACTGACCCCGTGGGTCTACTCAGATTTATGTCTGTTTCTGAGGTGGCCTAAGTCAGAGAAGCTGTGAGGGGACACGTCTACCCTGGAAACGGGCTCTGAATACAGCCACTTCACTGTTCTAGGCCATGCTGAACATGCCGTCAACTCACACCTGCTGAGCTGCCTAGACTGGCACTGCTAGGCTGGTGCAGGTCCATCTGTCTTGGGCCAGCCTAATTATGCCAGCCCAGACCTTTTCTGATGCAGTTAGGCTGGCCTATATGGCATTAGGCTGCAATCCTGAAGTGCACTTGGGTTAACCTGTTAGGGTTTGAATCTAATAATGAAACATGTTTGGTCAGGCAAGTTGATCCAAGGCTGATGCAATACTGCAGAAGGCTAATGCAATCTAGCTGATGCAATCTGTAACTGCTCTTACAGCATGATTCAGCAGAATTGGAAGTGCTGTGTCACTGGTCACATGACTGCAATATCTCTAACTGATTGGTGTTTCACTATATTTAAGTGTGTATGAGATTATTGCAAAGTGTGGGTTACTGAGGAGGAGTATTATTACTGTTTGATACTCTGAAGGACTGGACTGTATCTGTGGACTGACTTGTGGAGTGTTTAACTGGATTACTGAGATTGGAATAACCCTGCAACTGGATGTATGTATATGACTGATCTACTGCTTTGACCTTGGACTGTGTTACTTGACTTATCTTCTGCCTGTTGTTTTGAACAATATAGTTATCTTGAATATAAACAGCTGTGTGTTTACTTTGTGCTGCTGCCCTCTCATCCTCTGCACAACTACTCTGCTTAGCCCTGCTAATCCTGCAGGGACTCACATTCCTAACATAACCTATCTATCACTGGGGTAGCCCAATTCCAAGATGGACCACCCCAGTTATACAAGATAGGCTCCCACAAGACAGATGGACCTGGGCTGCCCTAGCTGTGTCAGCCTACGCAGTTGAGGAGTGCAGTGCAGTTATGCACTGTTCTAGGCAATGCTGAACATGCCCTCAATATGCCTCGGTATCCAGAGTCTGTTTTCAGGGCAGAAATGCCCCTTCACAGCTCCTCAAAAGTTATACTACCTCAGGAGCAGGTATAAACCAGAGTATGGATGGCAGTGTAGACCAAAAATCTGAGTTCTTGGCCATCCTATCTGCAACCCTTACTTTTACCTTGGGATAAGGCACAACTACGACAGCCTACTAACCTCTGGATACAGGACAATTCCAAGCAATCCCCTTGCATCCACCCTCCACAACAGGTACTGCTGTACTGCAGTCTCATGCTGCAACTGTTGTCAGTGACTCCAGGGCTTCCTTATAAAGCAGGCACCACAGCTGTTCCTTGTTTAGTGCAATCTGAGACATGTCTTCTCAGGAGCAAGCCTTCCTCTGGTGCCACTTACTTGGTGCCTACTGAGCATGCTCTGAAGCAGCTAGACCAGCCCAGGCTTCCTGACTCTCTGGTTCAACATAACGTTCTGCTCTGCATACAGCCTACTTGGGGCAGCCCAGATGTACCGTTCTCACTGCCCTAACTCTGGACTGCACCCTTTGTCACAATTTTAATTAACCAATCTGAAAGCTGAATTCACATACTACTTTACCAGAACATTCCAATATTTCACTGAAGTTACTGTCAACGTCAACTTGATTTGATTGTAAAAGACACCGTTTCCCCTACCCCTACCCCAAATATCTAAGATGTTAAGATATATAGTTAGGACAATTTAAATAACCAAGAGCAGTAATGCAAGACTGATTGTTTCCTGTCTTCATCATCTACTATGGTAACCTCCTCTGCAACTTGGAATAGAAAAATATTCGTACACTAAAACTGCTTAGGAATTTCAAGACAAAAAAAAAGAAAATATGAAAATACTTTTACTGCAAATACTGCAGGTGAATTGATGTTCATTAAACACACTGATTAAAATCTTACTTTTTATTTTGTCACGATCAGATTCTGATGGGAATATCCAGTCCGGGAAGAGCTCTTCAAATTTGATACCTGGGTATTTTGGCCTGTTTTCTACATAGTTCCGCACAGTAGGCTGTAGTTTTTTCATAAAGTCTGCTGATGGTGTACCCAACTGTTCAATAACTTTATTCCACTGATCAATATCTGAAAAGCTTTGTTTAAGAAAATAAAAGTACTTTTCTTCCAAATTTGTATAGTCAGCAGATTGGGAATTTGGGGCATCAAATTTCTGGATAATATTTTCATTTTGCACAAACGGGGCTGAAGTACTATTAAGTCATAAATATACTCTTATATAGCTTTGGTGAACAAAAACCAATCCAGATGATCAAAGTTCTTGGACCGTGTGCTACTTTGTCAAAAAATGCTCTGAAGGAAACTGAGAATTCAGTTCTTTCCAAATTAAAAATGATATATAAGCATATAACATACCACAATTATCACACATAATACTTTAAAATTGACTGTGTTCAAATGCATTTGCAAATATTTCTAGACCAAATTCATTTTCATGTATGGAATACACTATCTTATTATGAACAGCTGAACAAAGAAGACTGGTTGCTTATAGCTATCATCTTCTGGGCAAATTCACATAGGAATGTGCCTGCTGTGATAGGAATCAGCGTCCAGCAGCATTTTCACTAAATATCATTGACTCAAAGCTAGAAGTACAGCTTGAGAAGCTGTACAGTTCTATATTTGGGAAACTGACAAGCGATTACCAATAGGCAATACAGGAGACATAAATCTGGATATTGACCTCACTACCAATTATTCTGGTTTTTATAAGTATATGAAGTTCACTAACTAGATCTCAGCCTGAACCTAGTTGCCCTGAAGTTTGATATAGTTTGAAAACTACATACCTTTGCAATACAGATTTCCTACTTTAAGTACAATTAGGTTTGCTCTTTGGCAGGTGAGGGAAGGCTAATAAAATGAAAAGAAAACTTCAAAGAGAGTGTGGTTAATTAATTGATTCAGGTTAGTAGTAAGGTTAAGAACATATGAAGCGCCTCCAGAGGATCAGGCCAAAGGCCCATCTAGTCCAACTTCCTATATCACACAGCAGCCTACCAGATGCTTCAGGGAGCACATTTGACACCTGCATCCAGATGCCCCCCCTTCCACCTGGCATTTTGAGGTTGTCCACTTCTACACCCACCCTACTACTCTATTAACGCACATGGTTAGTAGTACTATAGTACTCCTCTACTAACACACATTGTTAATAGCAGGTTCAATCGTGTGTTGAACTTTTATCCAATTAGAATACAAAAGGATGTTAAATCTGAACAAACTTTGAGCAACACGTAATTGCAATAGATGTTATATCAACTTGACATTTTATTTTTATTAAGAAAACATTTAGAATACACATTCCCACAAATGTGTGGGGATGGCTGGAGGGACAGATAAGATCCAAACAGCTTTGTTAGTAAATTTCTACTGAGGTCTGATCATAAAATATTTCTATTCAACTACAGGCAAAATCCAGAGTCCTTGCTCCGGTGTAAGAACTTACTCTGGATTGCAGTTTTCGATGTAGGGCACAATCCAGATTCACTACAGGGAATCCTTGCTCTGGTGTAAGAACAATTTGCTCTGGATTGCAATATGAATTTCCCTAAGGTTTTCACTAGGTGGTGCAGTAACTACAGGTGCATGTAAAGTCTCTTACATGCTCCCGTAGTTACTCTGGATTTGGGGGTATATCACAGAATGAGACATCTTCATATTCGCATGGAACTACTTCTAGACAGATCCTGGTGTCCTGTAGAGACACTGACCCATGCAATGGAAAATGACTGTGGTGACTGCCACAATTGCTGCAAATGCTCCTTTCCACTGTTTCCCTGGTTCCACTAGAGCCGTGGTTCCCAACGTGGGGCACATGTTCCACAGGGGGGCAATTTGATTTTTAAGGGGGGGACAATTTGAGAATGAGTCATTAAGAGTAAATTTTTTGCTTCACTGGAGGCGCAAAAGAAATCCACTGGATATCACTAAATGAAGAGCTTGAAGCTGACTAAATTGGTGCCTAATATAAAATCTCTCTGCAACAGGCATGAAGCACAAGGATCTCACTAATTTTAGGATGAAATCCAGAGTAACTATGGGGAGTCCTTGCTCTGGAGTAAGAACAATTTACTCTGGATTGCAATATGAATTTCCCACAGGTTTTCATTAGATGTGCAGTACCTACGGGTGCACGTAATGTCTCTTACGTGCTCCCATAGTTACTCTGGATTGTGCCCTTAGTCTCATTGTATATTGAATTTGTTAGGTAACTTTATTTTATTGTATAGTAATTAAAATGATCAAAGTATTACAGAAAAAGCTTCAATTAAAATTATTTTATATTTAGGCATTTTGGTTCTCTATCGCATGTTTTGAAACTTTAGTTGCTATTTTTCATATCGCTTTGTATTATTATTTGGAACTCCCTCCCCTTTGAACTGAGAAAAGCTCCCTCAATGCAGAGCTTCAGGCGGAGCCTTAAAACCTTCTATTTTAAAAAAGCATTTTAAATGGGGCAGAGGTGGGGGGGGGGGGGACAGTTGTTTTTATTGTTTTTAACAAATATTTTTAGTCTGCATATTTTTATTCAATTTAATTGTATTTTAATTATATTTTTATGGTGTTTTAATCTTTATGATCTATTTTAATGATGTTTTATTCCCTGATGTCAGCCGCCTTGAGCTCTCCCTTCCAGGGGAGGAAAGGCGGGATATAAATTAATAAAATAAAATAAATTAAATTAATTGTTTAACAATTTCTTAGTGATTTCTTCCTCAGTACTACAACTGGACTTTTGTTCTGTTACTTTTTTCTTTCATGAATACTATGTTCCTTGGAAGACCAAGTTAATGGCCTTTTAAGCTTCCTCCATGTAAATAAGAGTTCACTTTTTGAATAATAAGAATTATATGTCACAGTGGGGGAGAATCAGGATTCTAGAAATCTTGGGTGGGGCATGGCCAAAAAAAGTTTGGAAGCACTGGTCTATCTACAGTATTTATATACCGCTTTTCAACTGAAAAGTTCACAAAGCGGTTTACAAGAAAATGAAAAAAATTAATAGCTAATTAATAGCTAATGGGTGCCTGTCCCAAAAGGGCTCACAATCTAAAATGCAAAAAGAACACCAGCAGAAGCCACTAGAACAAACATTGCTGGGGTGCGTAGGGCCAGTTACTCTCCCCCTGCTAAATAAAAGAGGAACACCCACTTGAAAGAGTGTCTCTTGCCCAGTTAGCAGGTCTAGAGCTAAGTCTCCAGGTTGAAATTTTGGAAAAGAAGGAAAACTGGGAGAGAGTGTGAATGATAGTGGACAAAGGCTTTGGTGATTTGACCAAACATGGACCAGCGCTATTTTAGAGTCTGTTCCATGGCACAGACGACAGCCACCATTGCAGACATCAGAACAAGAAATGTTCTTAATTGCCCTGTTCTTATGGATTCTGGAGCAAATCATTTTTTCACAAACACAGGGTTCTGTGTGCCTTTTTCCAACCAACTCTTTGCTGGTTCTTTGCTCCTCTTAAAGTGAGATTGTCAAAGCCAGAGAGCCCAAAAGGGGGATATATGCCCCTTTAAGACGTTCACTCTCCTGATCAGCTACAGAAGCCACGGCTCTTACTAGTGTCTGTCATGTCACATCTGGCATCCCTTTTGAAATCCTGTCACATCAGGTGATGAAATTCTGGTGGTACTGAAAAGTGGTACAACAGGAGACAAAAACTAAGAAATGTTGAACTAGTCTTATCATCAACTAATTAAAATGGTTAGATCTGGATGGGGAGATATTTTTAACTTCAGTATGAAGTGTCAGAGCAGGAAGCATAGCGGCTCCACCTTTCTAAAAGTACCATTAGTATGTCAGATACAAGTAGCAGCATATCTAACATAGCATATCTTTGTCTTTCGTAGGCTCCAGGTTTAGCAGGAACAATTTCAGATGTAGAACTGCATAGAAGGCACAAACATCTGCCACCAGAAGCAATTTTTTAAGAATCCCCGTAATCAGCTGTTCTGTTAAAACATTCTAAACATTGCTTAGTTTTTACTCACCCAATCAAATGCATTCAGGTGAAATGTGGATATCTTTTTAAAATGTAAAGCTTCACATGCCAAACTGCACACAGAAGAAGGACAGCTTCAGACCATACATAAAATAAATATCTTTGCACTTTTAGTTGTTTTTAAGCATACAGTAACTCCACCAATCTAGATTCATATATTGTTTTGGGTAATTTAGGAATTTTGGGTACAAACCATTAACTGGCGTTCCAAACTGTGATATACTCAAGTGATGTGATTTTTACTCAAGTACTGCCTAAGGTTTATGCTATGCTGCTGAAACGACTGTAAAGAACGTCTCCACTTTTACTTCTAGAAAAAAAATGAAGCTCTGCAGAAAAGACAGTTTACTTTAGAATCCTTGGGGCATACCATAAAATTTCAACATAGCAAACCTAAAACCTGCAATGAAGATTCTCATGTGTGAAAGATGCATTCACACACGCCATCTATGCGTGCAGTACTATATATACTGCATGTTCACGATGCACACAGCATGCACTTGCTTGTAAAGAAGAATGAGGTTGAAGCTCCCCCTCTCACAACTGAAAAGTCACTCACTGACTCACTCATCCTTCAACAGCCAGCCAAAACTGCTGGGGCTAAAGCGTGAAATTTGAGGAGGATGCTCCTTCTGTGATAGAGGCATCCACTAGGAACCGGTTTTTGGAAATTCCAACCAGAAGGAGATAAAAGGGGTGCAATACTTTTTCCTCCCTATACTTTACATTGAAGAATTCCTGACTGAGGGACATTTTGTCCTAACCCCTGGACGTAGAAGCATGAAAGGTGGAGAAGGTGTTCCTTTTGTGACAGTAACATCCACCAAGAACCAATGTTAAGAAATTTAACTCTTAAGGGAGTAAAAAAAGGGATGCAACGTGCTTTTGTCCTATACTTAACACTGAATACTGACTGATCAACATCCAGCCAATTTGGTGCCTGATGAACTGGGACGGAGGATGCACAGGGGGAGATGGTGCACATGGGAAGAGGGTGCACATGGGGGGAACGATAAGCAGAGGGGAATTTTACTCCTGCAACGCAGGTATGTTTTCACTAGTGAATACCTATTTTGATGTTATACAAAGGCAATTCGTTATCATGGTAACAAAGCAGGCAATGAATCAAGATGAATCAAGTTCCCTTTCAAATGGCTAAGTTTCAGCTCAGAGGCAGTTATTCAGAAGTGATTATCACTTGGGGGAAGAGATGGGTCTGCCTCCCAGCTGAAACAGAAATGAAATCCCTTTATTAACTTTTCTGAGACAAGCTTAATTGCCTGCCACATGGCCATGGCAAACAGGCTGCCTTTAAGCCATTAATGGCTCCTTAAGGGATGCTTATCGTTCAATTTAAAGAGCAAAACTTATTCTCTTCGAGACATAATTGCATATATATAAATTGTATATAATTAGGTTACACCTGTATATCCAAGTATGGCTTGGCTTCTGTACGCAAACAAGCTAATGGACTGCACCTATTGAAAATTATAGGAAAAGGTTGGTTATAAGTATATCGATATGATAACATAACACACCTTTATGTCAGATATACTTGTGTCAGATATACCATATGTCAGATATACTTGTGATCAACCTGTTTGTGTAAAGGTGTGGCTGTTCCTTTAAGCAGCAGGGAAATGAGGAAAAGCAGCAAAACAATCTCATCAAGATCTGCTGATACAAGGAGTATGTGGTCAAATATATTCTCCTTGATTTTGGAGGCTTGCAGAAAGCTTTTAAAGGAGGTGCTGTACACAGCTAGGCAGGATATCCAGGGTTAGTGAGTAATAAAAGATGGGCTGAATACTAGTTACTGTGCTGCAGACACTGGGAAGAATTCCATTGTCAAGAGGTATATCACAGCAGACCTAGAAACATCTATGGCAGTAGGAGTTGGAGTGGGAAGCAAAGCGCTCTTAATCCACCCCTCCAGCTCTGGAGAGCCTCCCACACAGCCAGACTTCAGTGCCTGCTACCTTTCTTCCTCTTGCCCCGTACCCAGCACAGCTCATTTTAGGGCTGCTCTGTCCATCACCCTCTTCCTCTTTCTCCTGAGCAGTCCATCTATAGAGGATGGTTCCCTTGTGTATTTTTTTCTGTATATAAAGGCTGCAAGGCTGTAAAAATATAAAAAATCCTGCCCAGTCCTTGCATATTAATATATCTACACAAGTCCTGCTCTTGTCTATGTAGCAATGGTTCTCCACCACATTTCCATGTGGCAAAAGCTAGCGAAAGCACTGTTTTCCTGGCACTGCCCATGTGTGGATGCATTAGTTTCCTTCTTGTGTCCTGACTATCAACACAAGGTCGATTTATCACTAACAGGAGAAAGATTACAGGAAAACGTATGGAAAATCAGCAAAGTCACCAATTTTAAGTGCTGGGCGGTGACCCTATAAATTTGGAATGGCTTTGCTTTTTTCCAACTGGCTCATGTTTCTGTTTTCTTAGGAGGAAGGCTTTTCCCAACCTGACAGAGCTGCTCACAATCTAAAACCTCCAGTGAAGGCTAAAGTGGTAGGGCTGCACAAGGCATGATGCAACTCACCTAAAATACTGTTCTTACATATACATTACAACAGTAAGCTTTGGAAATGGCTCTACTAGCTTCCATGGTGGCAGCACCCTGCTCTTTTGCCAGTTTGCAGTGCCTAGCTTTCTATGGGCACAATCCAGAGTAACTACGGGAGCCCGTAAGAGACTTTATGTGTACCCATAGTTGCTGCACTACTTAGTGAAAACCTATGGGAAATTCATATTGCAATCCAGAGCAAATTGTTCTTACACCGGAGCAAGGACTCCACATAGTTACTCTGGATTGCGCCCTATGACTCACCTGACACCAGATCACAACCCACCAAGTGGGCTGGGATCCACAGTTTGAGAAACACTGCTGTAGAGGAAAAGTGCTCCTTCTCCCAATGATCATTAATTGCCTTTTCTAAATTTTGTCCTGATTAATAGTGTTCTCTCTCCTTTGCTTTCTCAATTGGTCTATATTATGAACAGCAATCTTATTGTTAAAATTCATATGAACTATGAATTTTTGCACAGTTCTGCATCCTGCTGGGTCACCAGAGTGCAAATTCTAGTGAAACTGACAACCAAGTCAGTTGGAAGAGCTTGTTCATGTAGAAGAGAACATTGCTCCTATTGCATATCACAAACAGTGGAAGAGAACTTTGCTGCAAAAGGGAAAAACACCAAGCATAAAACTCAGAAGTCTCATGTCTGTCGCAATAGTCTGTTTAAATCATTAAAATTTACAGATGTCTTTTAAAATGTTGCCTGTTTCCTAAGAGATGCATCTGGAAGGACACAGTACTAGATTGGTGGAGACCAAACAAACAAAATTCATTTATGTCAGAGATCTGTTAAGCATGTAAGACAAAATACATGAAAAGAGCAAATATGAAAGCTAGTGTTAGCATGCAACTGACAGCAGACACAGCATACATGAAGAATTGTGTTAGGTTGGTCATAAGGCTTTATATAAATAAAAATTACATATGGGAGAAAATTGAAAATAAATGAAAATCAAACTTCTTCTATTTTTATGGTGTTATTGAGGTAAACTTATGAGCAACTATTAAGATTTTATGAAATTAAGCATTCAGAATTCTTTCTAACCTGCATGCCTTTGTTATCCATTTGAAGGTTACAAAATAAGAACTGACAAGTAAAACCATTGCTGTGAGCCTATTTCCATTGTGCAGAGAAATGCAAAAAAGAGCAATAATTATGTTGAGTTTTAAATTTATAGTTGTAAACCAATGAAGCTTCAAGGAAATTTGCAGCATCATTTTAAGACCGCAAAAAGGTAACATTCCTAAGAATGCTGAATATTCAGAACAGTGAACTTAAATGTATTTAAAGAGAAGAATAAAGTTTAGGTGTTTATTGAATATTACCAATTGCAAACATGTGGTAGATTCAGGAAAAATTATTCTGCTGAGGGCAGGGGATTAGCATTGTTTCCATTAGTGAGAGAGTAAAATAACTCTTTGTTAACATGGATTATGATTCAAAGATTACTAGGGAAGGATACGATCAGTGCCTTGGAATATCACACAACCTTTCACCAATTCTCCCATGATGCAACCAACTGACCAGATATCAACTGAAAGTAGAAGTGAAATGATAAAATTATGAAGTGTCATGAACAAAAGTAGAAAACAAACACATATTTACATTAAACACAACAATGCAGAAAATGAACCTGCTAACAAATTTTTGATCAGTATAGACGAGAATATTTTATCTAAACTGCTAGTTTTAAAAACTGAAGAACACACATTAAAATTACTCTATGGAATACTCTGAAGATTCAATCTATAATTCAATATTTACTTTAATCTTATTTTAAAATCATTTGAGGGCTTTGCTCCCTGAAAGCACCATGAAGGATACAATCTCTTCCTGGGAACAGGACCTTGTGGAGAACCATTTCTGCCATTATGCACCCAACAGACCAGATATCCACTATCGAATGTTAGGTGTAATAGGGACAAAAATTAAAGATTTTTTAAAAATCTATAATACATTTTCCAATGAACACACTGAACAATTATTATTGCACAAGGTACTAGACATACCTATGTGAAAAAATTATCATATATTTCTTTATACAGCCTCCTATACCTTTCTGTATTTATTTATTTATGTACATGCATTTAAATGCTTTTGAACTGCTAGGTTGGCAGGAGCTGGGCTAAGGACAGGAGCTCACCCCATCTGGTAGTACTTCAAGTACTCTTGGACTGCTGACCTGCTGAGTGAAATTTCAGTCAAGCAGTGTTCTAATCCCAGTGTTCTTCAGTCAAGCAGTGTTCTAACCCCAGTGTTCTTAACAACTGCACCACTTCAGTCTTCTCTCTACTGACTTCAGTGGAAGTGTCACATAAATTTACTATTTCTGTTTGGTTCTCATATCTGTAGATATGCACTGTGCACAGCTACTAAATAGTGC
This sequence comes from Cryptoblepharus egeriae, assembly GCA_030015325.1. NCBI lineage: Eukaryota > Metazoa > Chordata > Lepidosauria > Squamata > Scincidae > Cryptoblepharus > Cryptoblepharus egeriae. The sequence goes on along the minus strand of JAREYC010000002.1, from coordinate 65,937,096 downwards.
TATCCTATCATCTGAAAAAAAATAAAAGTTTCACGTGTCATTTTTCTTATCCAGTTTCTTCTAAACTGTGTGCTGTACAGCTAAAAACTAATCTCCATGCAGTTCATAGCTTACCTGAACTGTAAGTCAACAATGACATTTCTGACCCTGTAGCAAGCAGATGGGTCAATATGTGTACTGTATTCCCTTACAAAAAATACTGTATTGCTGTCATTTAGCTTGTTGCCAGTTTGGCAACCAGAAGAACCAGTTTTGCTTTGTCTTCTGCATCTTGGATGGTCAAAGCAGATAATCAATCTTTGCCTTTATCACTGAATGGTAACTAAGGGAAAGTGGACCCCTATGTTCTTCCCAGCAGGTACCAAGAAGTTGTGTAGGATAACAGCAGTAGTCAGCATTTTAATAGCCAGCAGCACCCCTTCCTTGAAACCTGCCAGTATAAGCATAGAGACCTTGTTCTCTTGGTAAGTGCCTGCAATGGCCTCTGAATACTACCTCCTGCTCCACCACACCAGGATATTACTCTCTCAAGAGAGGGAGATATGACAAAAAGGGAAAGATTCTGTCAAGGTTTGTAGAATAATTTTGTATGAACAGTGAAAATATGATTCATGTTAAGAATGCTGCTTTAATACTGATGCTTTTTATATTGTCTTACACATTTTAAGCTACCTTGTGCTCATTTTTACATAGAAAGACTAAACAGAAATCAACACAATCAATTTTCCAAATTATCCTTACTACACTATTTCATTCATTACCTCTTCACTGCCAATCAAACTGGATTGCAATAATCCTACCATAACTGGCTATCTCTTCAAAAACAAGGAAGTCTAGAAAGTGATCAATTAAATATATAGAAATACTGTTCCTCACTTACCATTCTCTTTGTATCCCATGCCAAGAATTACCTCTGGTGCTCTATAATATCGTGTTACCACATATGGGGTCATCATGAAATTAGTACATGCTGTTCTTGCAAGTCCAAAGTCAAGAATTTTGAGGGTGCAATCTGATTTTACTACTATGTTGCTGGGTTTTAAATCCTAAGGAAAAATGGATTCAATTAGATTTCAACAAATTACATGATCTATTAAAATCTGCATAAGTTATAATTCTACTTCAAGTCACCAGTTTCATACAAATTTTATGCACAAAATATTTTACTAAGTTAAACTGAAAACCCACAACCAGTGAAGCATAGTTTGTAGAGGGATGTATTTTGATGAAGATGTTCTAGGGACAAATCCTGAATCAGACATAAAGATCACTGATTGCATTCTCCAATAGAAATCCTATTAGAATATAAGAGATCTTATGATGCCGGCAAACAGATTGATGAAAGTATTGATCCATTGTGCAACAGCTGCGAAGAAGCCCAATTTCATATTTGGAATAACGAAAAATAGGGATTGAAAATAAAATGGCCAGTATTATGCCATTGTAGAAATGGATGGTGAAGCAACACTACCATTGCCCAGTTCTGGTTGCCACATCTTAAAAAGAATATAGAGGAACTGAAAAAGTGCAGAAGGGAGAAACTAGAATAGGGGTCTGGGGCACCTCCCTAATGAGGAAAGATTACTCATTTGAAGCTTTTCAGTCTAGAAAGAAGGTGCCTAAGGGGGAACATGATGACTTAGACATTAAACTATGCATGGGACTGATGAAGTTCTTTTTTTCTCACACAGATCATCAGAACCAGGGACATCCACTAAAACTGGCTGACGAGAGACAGAACAGACAAAAAAAAGTATTTCTTTACTTAGCATCTAATTACTCTATGGAATTCCACGCCACAGGATGTTGTAATGGCACCTGGCCTGGTTGCATTTAAAAGCAGTTTGGACAGATTTATGGAGTAAAACTACATCATAGGTTACAAGCTATGATAACTCTATGCAACTCATGGGTTTTCAGAGGTAACCTATCTCTGAATACCAAATACAAGGGAATGTCAACAGGTTATGCATATCTTGTAGACTTGAGTGCTCCTTGGGGCATCTGGTGGGCCACTGTTATATAGCTTCATGTAGTTAAGATAGCATAAATGACAATTGTAATTACACACATGTCTACTTAAAGAGTTCTACAGATCTTACTACTACATAAGTATGCACAGGATTACAGGCCAAGTTTATGGAGAAAGGTTATATTAGTCACAGTGTGAATCTTTGGAGGCTTTTATGTTTTTGATCAGCAGACACTATGGACCTAAAAAATGAATGACATCAAATCTTCAGAGCTTGGTGATCTTCTCATGGCTTGTCATTTTTAGAGGTAAAGCATTTCATTTGATCTGTCAAGCCAATTATCATTTAAGTCTCAAAAAAGCATAAGCTTCTTCAACTTTTCTGTGCCAATACAGCCACAACACTGCCCAGAGATAAGAAAACAAATATTCCCTTACCCCGAGGAGGCACCTATGATGGCCCTTCATTAGAGAACACAGTGTGTGCCCCACTGAGATGACATATCAGCAGTACAAAGTTGGATTGAATAGGACCCAAAAACTAGTTTTCAGACAGTAAAAGAAATTTAACTTTAAAAAACTTGAACTAATACTAATATGAATTGTAATAGCACTGCGTACTCTGTGGATGATACCAGCTGAATGGAGATGTTTAATACCACATAACATCTGGTACAGAAGGTATGACATTCTTTCATGATCAAGCTCCATATGAATAACTTGGCACAAGTTAGCATCCATCAGTTCCATCACCAAGTACCTGAAAGTTTAACAAAAAATCAGTTTTCATAAAAATGCAAAAATACAATCTGCAAAAATACAATCTACAAAAATTACAGCTTCACTAACAGGCAACTCCAACTGGCTTACACTGGAAAATACTACTAACGTTTGGCATATTGTGCCATCACCTTTAAGGTAGTCACTGACCATAGTAAAGAAAAAAATTTTCATATTTTGAATTCAAAAGTCAGGTTTCTTATATGTAACCATAGTTCATCAAGTGGTCATCTGTGCAGAAAAACTTAATGGAGGTCTCCACTTGTGTAGAGCGGACCTCAGAAATTTCCAGGACTGTCAATCATTCTGTCCCTGCTCTCTATTGGGAAATGCCATGCATAGCCAAGTGTCTCAAGGGTAAGAAATGCACCAATCCCTCAGATCCTTTAAGCACTGTTCCCAGAGTTTAAATTGTGTCACTTGAAGACAGCTTCAACTGTGGGAGTCAGACCTGCAGACAGTCAGTTGGTCATAGTCGATTGTGTCTTGTAACTGTAAAGATAGCACTCAAAGAATTATATAGGTACTAGTAAGCAACCTGTCTTCTTCCTTCATGGTCTCTATGCAGTCATATGTGGTGGAAACTAGTTAGATTTCCTCTTACCTGAAGGTGGTACAGATCCATCAGGATTAGTTCTTGACCTTGTGTCCAAGCTGTATTGCTTGATACAGATTGTGCCTCACTATCCACTGGAAGGTTCCATTTCAGAATGCCTCAGGTTTAAAAAAAAAAATCAGTGGACAAACCCACTTCCGTGTTTCTTGCTTTTCCATTGTCACCCCAAAATGTATTGGTACAGATGTTGTACCACACTCAACTGCTAGATAGGGTGAAAAATGAATCTAATAGAGTGAACTTTAACAGCACGAAAGTAGGAAAATGAATTTTGATGCTTTTCCTTTTTACAAGACATTTATAGGTAGACCTCAACTGTGAGTTAATTTAGTAGATAGAATGGTCCCACCTATAGCGTAGATGACACTTCTGCTCTGCAAAGCCTCAGAAATTCACTGCCTCAGGCTTGCAACACATGAGGAAACTGCTCTGAAAAAAATCCATGTGCCTTGGGAGTAAAAGTTGTTGTAACAGCAGAAGTGCTGTGATTGACACATTAATAGGAAAGATGAATATTTAGGAAAATTGAACTCTGAACTTTCACTATCAGCTTGTTCTTCAAAACTCTTTAGAGAATTGTTCATAGCGACACTGAAGGGGTCAAAAGTCAACTCTTCTATAAAAGTCTTTTATCCCAGAAGCAGAACTTAGTTATGTGTACCTTCTATAATTGTGGAGGTGTCACAGAAGATTCAAACAGCTGTGGTACTGTATTAATCTGCTTAGCAACTTACTCAGACTATAAGGGGTTGTCTACCTTGAAGTTATCCACTGCCAGCCTGTTCCAAAATGATACTGCTACACTTGCTCAATGAGCATACTGATAACTTGATATGCAAGAAATGAAGTTTGTTCTTTTCTTGCTTGTGGGTGTAGTAATATAGAACACGTATTCACCTTCCTTCTTTCTGAGTCTGTAGGTTCTGAATATTTTTTTTTTGCTGGCCAAAATGTTCTGTACTATGAGGGACCTCAGTTCTGGATGCCTGAATAGAACAGTCCTCCACTTGCACTCTACACACTTGCTGCAGTCTTTGTGAGGTGGATGGCACTGAAGTTCTGTCCAGCTTTTTTGCTATCTTGAGGAGATTAGGAATATTGGTTAGGTTTTCCATAGAGTAAGTTGAACACTGGGTTCTCAATATTATGGATGTCTGACTAACAATTTTCCAATGGAAGATCAGAAGTTATACAATAAAAACAATGACCCAATCTCCACCTGACTGTTCACAGTAAAGGTTATGAAGGCATGATGGAGATGCATGTCCCTGACTCAAGTTCTGTTTCTGCAGGAGAGATGATAACTGTGGGATTGACATCTTCTCATTTCCACCAGTAGCTGACATTGTAGCCAGTAGCACTGCATTTGGCCCATGCATTCCCAGGCAACCTTGATGACAGAGTGGCAGAAGTAAACATTATTTACTAATTCCCATAAAGCAGCCATGGCCTACAGCAGTGTTTTTTAAAGTGTGGTCAGGATCCCATGGGGAGGGGGGGGGGTCATGAAAAGCTGGGTGCGGCCATTTTGGAATGTGGCAGTAAGGGTACAATCCACACTTTCCTGGGAGTTAAGTCTCATTGAACACAATGGAACTTCTGGGTAGATGTCACTTCCTGTTTGATGGCACTTCTGACCATTATATCACTTCTGAGGGAAGAGGGTCACAGACAGATTGTCATTCTCAGAAGGGGGTCCCGAGCTGAAATCCTCAAAAACCACTGGCCTAAGGCAAGTGCCTTAGTGACATGGTTATGAGAAGTGCATACTAAGAATACTGAATACTGTTCATAATCTTGACATGATTACTTTATGCATTTGCAATATGATCAGTACACTGCAAAGCAGTCAATAATAAGGTGTTGAATTTACAACTTCTTCAGCATTTATACTGTGTGTTAACGGTGTCCACTTGTTGTGGATTGGAGATTCCTCCAATCCATGATGGATGCAACATGGGGATACCTGGCCGGCCTGTCGCAAGGCCTGTTGCCAGGACATTGCCTTTCCCACTAAAGTGGTCCCTATTTATCTACTTGCATTTGCATGCTTTCGAACTGTTAGGTTGGCAGGAGCTGGGCTAAGGATGGGAACTCATCTCATCTGGCAGCACTCAAGTCTTGAACTGCTGGCCTGATGAGTGGAATTTTGGTCAAGCAGTGTTCTAACCGCTGAGCAACTGCAGACCTCAATGGTGTTGAGTTGACAAAAAGTCACAAAATGCTGGTACTTTTCAAGTGCACTTCAAAATGTCCCTGTTCCCTCACATGTCTGGAAAACCTTCTTTACAGAGCTGTCTTTCTCCCAAGCAGGGAAGACAAACATCATGCCCACCAGTGCAGGGAGCTCTGTCCCACAGCAATGGCACTTTTTAAAAAGTGACCCTACTTTCCATACAACAGTCAGAGTTAGCTAGCCTACTAACTTAGAAAACTTAATTTTTTTATTTTGGTAACCAGTGCAGCATACAGTGAAGTTGACTGTTTCTGCTTTTTTCACTTAACGAGACAAAGAAAAGCTATGCTTGAGATACAGCTATGCATGGGAGATTCCAGAGTCAAGAGTAAGGACAAATCATTCAAAACAGCTCTGAAAGCCCCTAAGGCAGGCTCTACACATGAACCAAACTCCATTATGTAAGACTGCAGAGATTCTACTAAGAATTACTGTGTACACATTGCTATACACCTGTGTATAAAACAGTCTTCCAAATCCACTTGGTGAGAAATAGACCCATACAACCCATGTCTACAGACACTCAAAGGAAACTGGTACAAAAGAAGCATGGTCAAATGTATTCACTTTTTAAAATGAAACAAAATTTAATAGAAAGCCCTTTATTCTGTGTATGTCATTAACAAACATACATAACGAACAGCAATATTAGAAACTGGCCTAGCCTAGATAAATATACCCAAAACAATATTCTGAATGCAAATATGCTCCCAATGAAGACCACATAGGAGACTCCTAGTGACTCAAAGCTGGTTTCCATCCTAATATAAAAAAGCTGTCACTTATTTGCATCTAGTACCTGGTCTGCCTACACTTTAGGCAAAGGTGCTTTTTTAAAAGAAGAAAGTCCTGCTGCCTGTAAGGATAAAGATGTTTTACTTTTTATAGTATTTCCAAACATTGAAAGAACTTTAAGGATTTCTCTAGTCAAGACACTACAAGACCATTTGAGGATCTAAATCCAAAACAGAATCTTAAAAGAAAGGTTAATTAAAAAACTTACACATCTTGAAATTCTTCTAGCGACTTCTGTGGTGTGAATACATTTAATAGACTAATGATCTGCAAAACCAGAAGAATGAGAGATTCACTATTTAAAAGGCTTACAAAAAATTACTTTTTATAACATTACAATACCAGTAAACAGGCCAGGTATTAGGCTGTTATACTTCAGGCTAAATCACATACAAACAAGTTAAATAGCGATTCTCATATTTTTAAATCTGTTATCCACAAACTCCAAGTAGCACCCAATTGGTTTGTTTTTGTTTATTTGTAAAATACAAGACAATCAGGAATTTCACATACATGAAAGAATTCTCATATTTAGGGACAGATTACATTTATAACTAGCGAAAACATACCCGCATTGTGGGAGTAAAATTCCCCCATACACCATCCCCACCACTGCACATCACCCCCCATGCGCAACACCCCCATGTACAGCATCCTCCCTAGTGCAACCCCTCCCCCAAACAACACACCCCCCCCAGTGCACCAGGCACTGAGCACCAAATTGGCCGGATGTTGGTCAGTCTCCCAAGTTAAGTATAGGACAAAAAGGGTTTGTCCTTAAAGTCTTAAATTTCTCCATATTAGTTCTTGGTGGGTGTTGGTGTAAAAGGAAGAACCAGGCAACAGCAGGCAACAGCAGGCAGTGGGATACACTGGGCACTACCCAACTGAACACCGGGCATCTCTGCCAGCCTCCAAACACAGAGTACCACCGGGCACCAGGACCATTGGGCACCAAATTGATGCAGGCAGCAGGCCCGTCACCATCACCAGTGCCCAGAATGACAACATCTCTTCTCCCCTCTCCTGCCCTGCTGCCATCTGAATGGAAGGCCTTGGGGCATAGACCCTGCTTCTTCTGGAGCCTTCAGCAGGAGAGCAGGTGTGTCTCTTGGACACGGCCAGGCTGGGGGAACAGCACCCAAGGGCCAGCCAAGGTTCTGCAGAGGCTCCCTCAGCAGTCCTCCCAGGGCCAACTAAGAAGCAGCAGGCCAGGAGGCACTGAGTACAAGCAGGTGGGTGATGCAGAGGAAGCCAGAGGGATAGCATGGGACCCACCCTGCTGCCCAAGCAGCCGGTGCCCTGTGGGGCACTGGTGAAAGGGTGCCTCTCGCTGCAGCTTAGGGCTGGAGAAGCCCCGAAGGGCAGCAGAGGAAGCCACGTTGTGGCTGGAGGACAGAGAAGCCCCAGGTCTCTGCATGCACATATATAAATTTAGAATCATGTCAGCACATGGAATAATACTCTTAATATTAGTTTGGTACTATACCACTAAAAGGTTGCCGACTCCTGGTCTAACACTACAGTCTAAGACAGTTCAGTCTAATACTATCCTCTCCGTTTCTTGCCCGTTTCTTTTTCCATCCAGGTCTCCTACCACTGGAGATCAATTCTATCAGACACTAACTGATAATGTTTTGATACAAATGACTAGAGTTTCTTCTCAAGTGACATGCTTGAATTAACAAGGTCATTCCTAGGCCCAGTGCTTTAGTTCTTTTGATTTACATGCAAGTTACCACATGATCTTGTGGTCCAAAATAAGAAAACCACATTTCATATGTTATCAATGAGGTAACCACTAAAACACTTATTGAAGACCAGCTATTCGTTGCATCAATAAAAAGCAGGCCTCCGTCAGTCTTGAAAGACTAAAGTATCGTGCTCGGCGCTGCATATGCTGCATGCAAAGCACGAAAGCCTAGGTTGGATTGTTATGGAGGATAGGCTGTTACCCAAGCAGCAAATCCCCCCTCTCCATGCCACTGAATTAGTCCAATGGAAAGACAGAGCCATTAGGGACAGATTGGATCCAGCTGGCGTCGCAGAGCTGGGCTAGGGACAGAAGCTCACCCTGTCTTGTGGGGCTGACCCGGGTCTTGAACCCTGGCCTGCTGGTTAACAGGCACAGTGTCAATACCATATGGAAATTCTCAACATATTCTTCCTATACTAGTGTCAACTCCTCTGATGGAACATAGTTCTAGTACAGAAAGCCATTTTATATTAGTTTAAATTAGGATTATCAGATCAGGCAACTTATGTGATTGGATTGCACAATATAACATGAAGCTGGACCACTGGAAGTATTGTTTTAGTAACCACTATACTGATTCAGTTATATAGGAAACAGGACTAGCTAAAAAAATTATTAAGGGAGCGAATTAGAAATTGATGTTTAAATATTTACAAATATTAGAAATGCCAAACCACAACAGAGACATTTCAAATGATATCCAATGCTCATCTTATTGTTAATTTATTCAATTCTCATGCATGCCCTAATAGAGTTACTCACATTTTTGTGATTGACACACTTGAGGAGCACAAGTTCCCTATAAGCACGTTTTGCATGAGTTTGATTCTGAAAAGGCCGACTCAGCTTCTTTACAGCAACATTTATTCCAAGGACCGTATCAAACGCAGCACTGAAACATTAAAACAGCAACATCCTTCAGACCATTCTTTGCTTTCTGGGGCCTCCTAAGGTCTCTACTTCTCACAGTCTTGGTGCTGCTGGAAGGGCAGCTTTGAGAGAAACAAATTATGTGGCTGGATAAAAAGCTTCCTGGGGCTGAATGTGGCCCACAGGCATTATGTTTGACACCTCTATCCTTCAAGTTTCCAGCTGAGGAAATATACTACAATATTATAACATGTAGTTTTCAATGCTTTTCTCTTGCTTTTGAAAGAAAACACATGCACAAGCCACCACAGTTGCTGACTTATGTTATTTTTAAAGATACATGCATTTATGCCACATACAAAACTACAGATGCATTTATAATATAATTTAATTGTGAAGTGATGTGTTCTTTAATTGGTTACTAGCCACCTTGTGTGCCCTTTGGGGAGAAAAGCAATTTAAAAACCAAAATAGCTAGCTTTAAAGAACAAGTGCTGTGTTTATTCTACAATACAGGAAATCTTTTCATTGAATCAAGATAAAACTTAAAAGTATTTTGACTGATAATCAAATCTGGTTTGTGATAATATTACTTACCAAACAATGCCTTGAGCCCCAGAACCAATAGGTTTCAGTTGCTGGTAACGTTTTAGCACAGTGAACGTAGAGTCTGCAACTTGAACACTGTAAAACTGAGTGTCACATTTACTCTCACTCATGATGTAGTGTCATGTAGTTTTCTCTCAGAATCTATCACAGTTTCAAGGTCTGTAAAGAGAGGAGAATAAATATTTTAACAAATCTATTAAGCCCCATTTATTTTTTATTTCACATTTATTTAAGTATTACACATAACTGACAAATACCTTTTCTTTAGAAACTTAGATAATCAGGAGCAAAACAAAAGCTACAAGCTTGTGCAAGAATTCCTACAGCACTGTAAGAGGCAAGTTCTGTGGCAATTTTCATTATTCTTGTTTTATAATTTTTGTAAAACAGTATTTTTCTTTTACTCTGACTTGTTTCAGATTTAAGGTTTTAATACTACAGAGATCAGCTTCAGGACCCTATCCTATCAGCTTTAGGACGGGTGGTATGCTGTTACTGCTGGGCTCCAGCTATTGCAGATGTGCTATAAGACACTTTGGCACTTGTGGCAGCAGTATGCACCAGCAATGGGCTTTAGCATTAGAAGGCTGAGGTGCAGGCGGTAAGGGGTTTAGGAGGGGAAGGGGAAGGTATGGAGGGAGAGAACTAGATGGAGGGTGGAGAGGAACAGGTCTGGGGTGGTGGTGGTGGTGAAGACAGCAGCAGACTCTGCCACCATATCTCACCTCCCCTCCTTAGCCAGACGACCAGATACAGGTGTCCTTTGGTTTTGTACCAAAGATGGGCACAGATCCAAGCAGGCACATTGGGCAACTCTAGAAGGAAAGAAAACTGGCTCTTTTTTCAACATATTTCATCTCTGAAATTCAGGTAATAAGAAACTAGGATCACCATGGTAGAACAGTAGTTTATGATAAATACTATTTAGAGTGCCCCAAGATTCATTTTTATCTTTTCCTATGCTCTTTCTTCTTTTCCTCCATTTTCATACATTCCAACACATGATGTAGGCCAGTGTTTCTCAAACTGCACTCTCAAAAGCTCTAGGGATTCCCGACACTTTTTCAAGAGCAGCCACAATTTGTTTGGCACTGCATCACTCCACACACTCACCAGCACTCTGTAGCTCTCTAAACTTCAACAAACTGGGCTACCCAAGACTCCATTTAGGAGTATAAAGAACTCCAGAGACCAAACATTTTAAGAATAATTGAGGTAGGCTTCTTCAGTATATAATATGACTGGAGTAGAATACAATAAATATTCATCATTGTTTTGCATACAAAATTCAAAATTACAATGCAGTAAAGTTGAAATAGTACCATTTCATAGGAAGCTGCCTTATGCCAGAAATGGTCCACCTAAGTCAATATAACACAACTGTAACTACCTCTCCACAGTTACTATTTTTCTCTTCCCCACCAGACAATGGTACCTCTGCATGCAAAGCATGTGCTTTAGCATACAAAAGCCATGGCTCTCCTTTTCAATTACATGTCAACTGGAACAGAACTATCTCAAAACATGTCTAACAAGCTATAGACCATTAACTGTCCTAAAATGATACAACTTTTATCATACCTGAACCCAAAAATAATCAGAAAATTTATAGCTTCACTCCATGTTTCTAGTTTTTTTTTTTTTTGTACAATGAAACTGAATACGATATGAAGTATTGGCTATTATAATACAAAGTCAAGTTGTTATTAAAAAACCTATGATAGTCACTAATAGAACTTGTAGGTTCTTCTTAAACCTTCATACACTCAACATTAACACCCAAGTAATGTATTATGGAGGGACAGAATTTATGCAGTCCCTTCCAGACTGCAGGTGTGAGGTCATATTTTAGAATAGTTCCTTATGAATTGTCACAAATTCCTTAATGCAAATAGTAAACATACTGACAGAAACATTTTAGGAAGATCTCTTCTTAATTTGAAGGTTCATTACATGCAGAGATTTTCTGACAAGAAGTTTTTCTTAATGCAATGGAAAGGCTGTAAGAAAGGTTCATAGTTCAGTAGATGTGCATGTGCTTTGCATATAGTAAGTCCCACGTTCAATTCCAATTAGGCCAGAGAAAAATTCCTTCTGAAACCTCAGAGTACTGCTGCCAAACAGTGTCACCAATGCCGAGCTTGAGGAATCAAGGAATAGATTTGGTATAAGGCAGCTTTCTATGTTGCAAGTTAAAATACTGAAGTAGTTTTGGAGTGAATATAATATTAAAAACACCTCACACTACATTCCTCAATTCCAAGAATTAGTTTAATCTGGTAGACAGATTTACACAGAAACCAACACTAGTTCAGTTCTGCCCATCCTGTCATGTTTCAGTTTGTCTTATTTTTGGATATGCTATCTGCTTTATTTTTAAAGCACCATTTTCAAAAACCGGGTGCAGACAACCTCATGAGATGCCAGTTAAATCAACACCTAATCAGCACCTACCTATGCTACTGCAAATCTTGAACAATTTCCCCATCCTCCACCATAATATTGCCTTCATAACCATTTTTTCTATCCTTTGAAATAGATCAATTTTCTATCCTTTGAAATAGACCAGCAGATTCTTAGGCCTTGGTTTTACACATATATTAAGGAAAAGGCTACTTCAAAGATTATACAGTGGTACCTCTCATAACATCATTGGCATCCTTCAGTCTCGAAAGGCTATGGTATCGGGCTCGGAAGTAGAGGTCCTAAAACAGCGTCTTTTAAGACTGAACAGGCCAATTTGAGAGTGGCAATCCCTTCCACACTGAGGGCAGATACAGTAAGTCCCCTGTCCAGCCCCCAGATTTCGCTGTTTCTGGGACTGCCTCTTTGTCTCAGCCTGCCAAATGAGTGTCTCTTCGAATTGAAGAAGACCATGCTGCGTCTTTTGCCTCCACACTGAACTATCAGAGGTCAGGGTTTCCCAGTTGTTGATGTCCATCCCCAAGGCCTTTAGATTCCTCTTGAAGATGTCCTTGTATTATTTATTTATTTAAGCAATTTGTATCCCACCTTTCTTCCCCCATAAGAGGGAACTCAAGGTGGCCAAACAACAATTAAAAAACAATAAAACACCACTAAAATTAGATACGGTAATAGAGATTAAAACACAATTAAAATGTAGTTAAAATATAATTAGATTAAAGCTAAAAACATAGACTAAAAACGATAAAACAAAAAATGATAAAAACAAAAGCCCCCAAACCTCTGCCCCCATTATCGCATTATCTACTCCCATTATCTGCCCCCATTATCTAACCCCATTATTGTAGCTGTGGTCTCCCTCTAGGGTGCTTTCCCTGTGCTAATTCTCCATACAGGAGGTCTTTTGGAATCCGACCATTGGCCATTCTCACGACATGTCCAAGCCAGCGTAGACGTCACTGTTTCAAAAGCGTGTACATGCTAGGGATACCAGCACCTCACATAAAGTATGTTCCACATAAAGTCTAAATTTCCAAGGAATCCTACTTCACATAACAAATCTGCTTCACATAACAAATCCCTCTGGCGCCTAATGGGCATGGGCATTCCATGCGGAGGCTGTTTAAAAGGGCTGCTGGCCAGCGCTGCTGCCTATAACTGCTCCCAATTTGGGGACAGCTGCCCTGGGGGCACCAGAGGCAGCTGCCCCTTACTAATGGATGCAAGTGCCCCCACCAGCCACCTTGAATCTCCAGCAGCAGTCCAGATAAACCTCCCAGGAAACTGTCTTTGATTGCAGCTTCCTAACCATGTCTAACTTGAAGTAAGCCCCCTTGTGTTAAATGGGTCTTACTCACAGGAAAGTGTCTTTAGGATTGCAGCCTAAGCAGACTTCAATTCCAGTGTTTTGCCATCATTTTTACATACAGTTAATATTTTTATATGAATATTTTTTGGGTTGTGGAACCAATCGTCTGAGTTTCCATTATTTCCTATGGGAAAATCCGCTTCATATAAAGAGTGCTTCACATAACAAGGATGCTTCCGGAACAAATTAAACTTGTTATGTGAGGCACCACTGTAGTTCTTTTACACATATAATACTTCAATATCCATGGAATGACGTATGACCCATTTATAAGCCATCACTTTAAATTAGTCTTTGCATATCTTTCACTGTCTACGTATAAAAGGAAGCAGCAGTGAATCCCATATGTCTGTGTTTGCATTAAAAATACACTGACATCATTGCAGACACACATGTGCTTTCAAAGCAGCAGAAACATTAATATACAAACACTACTTTTAGGACTGCAATGACAACAACACTTGAGAGCATGTTTTACAGATCTCAGCAGGACTGATTTCGTAGTGAATCTGTACAATACTGAAATGAACTACATCCCTTAAGGATCTCATTGGATTATCCTCAAAAATGTATAGAAGTAAAAAAATGTTCAGGTCTAGAATGAAGCAGCTCTAGAATGTATATGTATACATTGGCTTTATCTGCCATGGATTTATTTAAAAGCGAACATTTGATCTGGACTAGGATGTCCAGACATCTCATCAATACATGCATTAGGCAAGCCTTGAACAATTCATATCTTTCAGCTTCATCACCTGTTCTATAAAAACAGGACTACACAATGATCAGCCTGAATATTTTTAATCAACAGTCCAACTGAAAACAATACTTTTCAAATTTAAAAAATCCTGTGTAAATGTTGGTAGCTGCGTTATTATTTCTACTTGAAGGCTTTAACAAAGCAGAAGTTCCTTCATGAATCTCTTCTGTAATTCTAGAACACCACTAATTTTATCCTTAAGTTTTATCAGACTTTTTCAGATTATATATTTAAAATTGAAAGGTCATTGACTAACTCACCAAAACCAACTGACTTAGAGGTGTAAAATTTGGGGAGGGTATTCCTTCCATGATGTAGGCATCAATCAATAAACAATTTTTAGAAATTAAAACTGGAAAGAGGGGGAAAAGAGTAAATGTGTTTTCATTCCTATGTTTTCAACCCAGTGCTGCCTGCCACTACTGCAGTGATTTTCAAGTGTGCAGTGTGCCCCAAGCGGTCCACAGGTGTGCCTCAGGAATTCGGGTGAGGGTCATTTATTAATAGGGCAATTAGGGTATTTTGAGACATCTACTGGCAGCCTGGTATACCTTGTCAATAGTTTAAAAAACTGATGGTGTGCATTGACCATTTTAGCACCTGACTGGTGTGCCACAAGATGAAAAAGACAGAAAACTGCTGCACTACCCCCCTTGAACCCTCACCCTGTTGCTTATTGGTGTCCAGTGCCCACTGGTGCCCACAAATATTCTTGAAATTTTACTCCCACAATAATGGTTAAATTCCACTCATCTCTATATATAAAATCAAAGTGTCACTGACTCACTCATTCACTCACTCATCAACGCAAAGACAAAACCCCCAGACCTAAAAGCATGAAAGGAGGGCATTCCTTCTCTAATGTAGGCATTCCATAAGAATCAATTTTTAGAACTTCAAATCCTAAGAGGGTGAAAGAGTGCAATGTGTTTTCTCCCTTAACACTGAAAAATCACTGATTCAGTTACTCATCAATGCATATCCCAAAACCCTGGACTTTGGGGAGTCTTTGAAATTTGGGGAGTGAATTCCTTCAATGATGTAAGGATCTATAAAGAATCTGTTTGGTGCCCAATAGTGCCCACTGCCTGGGTTCCCAGTAACTGGTGCTGCCTGGTGCCTGTTAGGGCTGCCCACTGGTGCCCAGAGGTGCCCAAAGCCTAGAGGTGCCTAGATTCCAGCAGGAATGCATGGTAGCTGGTGTCCATTCCTGGTGCATGGCAGTGATGCCCAGTGTTGCCAGCTGGTGCCCAGTGGTGCTCAGCCATGCCCACTGATGCCCATAAATATTTGTTAAATTTTACTCCCACAATGATGGCTAAGTTCAGCTAGTTTTCTTAATAATTTCAGACTGCAATCCTAACCTCCAGTTAGGCCAGCATAAGCCCTGACAAATTCTATTCTTATCTGATGGTGTTAAAAAATTGCTGTAAGGCACTTCTGCCCACTCTTCCAGGATTAGACCAGTGCACAGGCTTATGCCAATCTCCCCACACCATGGGAAGATATGCCAGGTGAGTTATGCTGGCCTAAAATGGTTAAGATTGCATAGGTTGGCAGAGGGATGGAGAAGTGAAATCACAAGCAGGTTTTCCTTGAAAGGTAATTTCACCTTTTGGAGCACAGAAGTATCATAAAATCACCAGTCAAAATCACTTTGCCACACTATTAAACCATATTACTTTTAGAGGCAAAGCCACTTACCGTACATACAGAAAAGCATGACATCAGGGGAGTCATCTCAGTACCAGAATAAACTAGAATACTACAGTATTAACAAATGATTGAATCACCAACTTTCCCCAACTATCTCCACATGAGATTGAGAAAAGATGCTAAAAATGTTCAGTTCTGTCAATGGTGGGCTTCAGGGGGTTCTGACAGGTTCTATAGAACCCTTGCTAATGAGCGCCTGGTTCTGAGAACTGGTTACTAATGGGACATAGAACCTTTTGTTGATTTAGGTTATTAGGACACAGAACCTGTTAACTTATTTGAATCCCATCACTGGTTGTTATCCTATAGATATACTTAACCAAAAATAATTCTAATAAAGTAAATGAGTGGTATTTCCAAGTACTGTACAAAGTGTGGGATTGAGTGGCTCTTAATCGATCCCCACATCCCATATTGTTCTAGTGTGATGGTGTAGGAGCCCTGAAATCATCTTCATATTTGTGCAAAGGCTGTGGAGAGATGCTCACCTGAACACTAATTCCTTAAAAGGAAATGGATGTAAAGATGTAGATGGCGGGGGGTGGGGGTGGTAATAGCTTTACATAAGATTCCTTCCCCTCCCTATCCAAAAACACGACTCTGGAAAGTCATCTAGACCAGTGTTTCGCAATGTTTGGCCTCCATTGTATACTCACATGGTCCACTATTCAAAGTACCACGAGGAGTAATGTTATTGCCAATATCATTGCCAGTTAAGTAACGGGAGAAAAGATGCAATGTTTTAAACACCAGTAAGAGGCTCAGGATGGACAAGAGGGCTTTTGGAAATACAGAAAACCATGCTTTAGAACTTGGCCTACTGAGCTGAGCCTCCTGCCGCTGTTTGCCATGTTGTTTTCCTGGTCTCACTGCCAGGTGACAAAGGTCCAGTGAGTACCACCAGACATTTTTTCAAGTACCACCAGTGGTACCCATACGACTAGTTGAGAAACACTATCACCAAACCCCCTGGGGGGAGGTGAACCCAAAAAGCTCCACTGTCACCCACTCTTGAGTGATTCTCCCACCACCACAAAATGCAAAGGAGGGAGATGAATGGGGTGTCAGGAGCAGAGAAATATGAACGTAAGAACCTCTGCTGGATCAAGCCAGAGGCCCATCTAGTCCAGCTTCCTGTATCTCTCCAGATGCCTCAGGTAGCACACAAGACACCTGCATCCAGGTGCAGTCTTCTGCCTCTGGCATTTTGAGATTGCCTACATCTTAAAAAAATTACATGCCCACACAGAGCGAGAGAAAATAATACCCATCATAGCTTGTATAGTCTTTTCCTCCAGAAATTGGTCTAATCCCTTTTTAAAGGCATTGAGTCCAGATGCCCATCACCACATCCTGTGGCACATCACTAACATCCTGTTAGATGCCCATCACCACATCCTGTGGCAAGGAGTTCCACAGACTGACACGCTAAGTAAAACAATTTTTTCCTTTGGTCTTGTCGTAGTTCTCCCAACATTCAATATACAGTGGATGATATTTTAAGGTGTTTCTACCCCACCTTTCCCATGCCAAAGCATATCTAAAGCCAAGGTGGTTTTCCAAAGCTTTAGCTCCTCCCCTCCTACTGTCCTCACAACAACCCTGTGAGGTAGGCCAGGCTGAGAGCAAGTGGCTTCCAAGGTCACACAGGGGGGATTTAAACCTGGATCCTCCAGGTCTCATCATGCAGTGGGCAAGACCACCAGCTCAAATCTCCCCAGATGTGCCTGCTGGAGCCTTTGGGGGGGGGATGGCCAGGCCTGGAAGGGGCCCTTCCCCAGCCCTACTGCTGCTGGTGCTGGAGAGTGGAGCCCCCTCCTGGTGCTAGGCATGGCCTGGGCCCCTCAGCCACAGCCCCCTCCCTGCCCAGGCTTGCAGCTGAGAGGTCCTGACCTAGGGAGAGGGAAGGGCAGGCAGCAGGGGGGCGGGGTGGGGGCGGCAGAGGGGTAAGCAGGGAAACTTTCCAGCCCCAGCTGGGCGGGGGGAGGGGGAGCCACCAACCAACGGCTCCAACCGCCCCTCTCAACGGCCAACCGTCCCAACGGCCAACCGTCGGCTCCCGCTAGCGGTCCCCCCCTCACCTCTCTGCTGAGGCCCCCTCAGGCGAGGCGAACCACTCCGCCACCCCGACTCCTCAGCCAGCTCCAGCTGCAATGGCCTCCCTCAACCCGCACCAGGCCTCCGCGCGGTGACTGGCGACAGCGGCAGCCAATCAACGCTGGAGTTCTTCAAGGCTGGGCCAATCAGACATCGGGGGAGGGTTCTAAGGACACTATATAAGGCAGTGGAGAGACAGGCGGTCTCCTCAGTGACTGGAGGGAGGGGTGTCTGAGGTAACGTCACCTGGCTGAGCAGGCAAGAGTCCTAGCGCCACTTTAGGGACTGGGGTGGGATGGGAGACTCTCAGGCTTCAAATGATGGGTTCCCCCCTTATATCAGGCCTTAAAAGGCACTTCAGCATCCATCTGTGCACAAGCATGCAACAGAACTGGGCTGCAGTCCTCTCCACACTTACCAGAGAGTAAGTCCCATTGATTATAATGGGCTTACTTCTGAGTAGGTAGTATAGGGTGAGGATGTAGGTCTTCAATGCTCTCCACACATACCAGAGAGTAACCCCCATGGATTATAATGGGCTTACTTCTGAGTAGACAGCATGGGATTGGGCTGCAGTCCAAGCAAGGCTGCAGTCTTTATCCACATTTAACAGGGATTAAACCCCTTTATTACAATGGGTTTACTTCTGTGTAAACAGCATAAGATTGGGCTGTAGAGCTGCAGTCCTATCCACGCATACCAGAGTGTAAGCCCAATGATTACAATGGGTTTACTTCTGTGTAGACAGATATGATTAGGTTATAAGGCTGCATTCTTATCCACACTTACCAGAGGATAAGGACCATTAATTATAATGGACTTACTACTGAGTAGACATGTATTGGATTGGGCTGTTGTTGGGCGACAATTGTAATCTTGCACGGATACCTGTGCCAGGGTTGACTAATGCATGACTTCCTACAAGTAAGTTCCGTTGTATTCAGTGGGGCTTGCAGCACAATCCAGAGCAACTTAATCTGTCCACATAAGAGCCCTTGGGTTACCCTATCTAACACTAGGGTGGAGCAACTGCAAGATGCTCCACCCCAGTTACTCTGGAAGAGGCTTAGGGCAGAGCAAGGCAACATAGGGCGCCCTAAGAGAGGTGGACCTGCTCTGCCCTAATTGGGCCGCCTAGGCAGCTCAGGGGAGGCATGTTGAGGGCATGTTTAGCATTGCCTAGGGCAGAGCAGTTACTCTGTATCCAGAGCCTTTTTCCAAGGCAGAAATGCCTCTTCCAGTTCCTCTGAGATATACCACCTCAGGAGCAGGTATAGTAATGAGTAGACCCATAGGAGTCCATGATAAGGCCTGAGGTGCACTGCACAGAAACACACTGAGCATGCCGAACAGCTTCAGAGGAGACTTCCTTAGAGCGGAGGAAATCCGCACCTCTGCACGGCCATTCGGCCTCAGGAGGTGGAGCGGCAGCCAAATGGCTTCAGAAAGAGTACTGCACAGGCACCAACTCTGACGCCTGCGCAGTCTTCTCTGAAGCCGAAAGGCTTCAGAAAAGTACTGCACATACTTAGCATGCTCTGGAGCAGTTAGGGCAGCCCAGGCTTCCTGACTCTCTGGATGCAGCATAACTTTCTGCTCTGGATACAGAATAGTTAGGAGAGAGCAGTTAGGGCATAGCTGGCTGAACTTGCTCTGGATTGTGCCCTTATTCCCAGACAAATGTGTATAACACTATTGTTGTCCTTGTCAACTAACAGTTGAGACCTCCGTATCCATTGATTTGGTTTCCACAGATTTTACTCACCACTGATGCCAAGGGAGTTTGGAGGAAGATCATTTGTTAGCAGGGCCACTGGGGAGTGCATTCTTGACTTCCTTAAACCTACTGAAATAATTTGTTTATCTATATGGTAAGGAGTTTGATATGATGCTTGCATTTTGTGGTCATTTGGTCCAAATGCATATCTTTTTTTTCTTTTTCTTTATCCCATCATCTGTCTGATGATGTAAGTTCCAGTCCTTGCAAATGTAGTAAAAAATCAATGATCTTTAAGGCTATCACATTGTTTTTACTACAGAAGAATGACATGGCTACTATAGATGTAGTAGGTGCTGACATATATGGCCAAAGAGTAGAATGTGCTTCCAACTTTTAAATTAATCTGATTCCTTTAGAGAAGAATATTCTGTTAGGAAATTGTCTCTGATCCTATCCTTGTTGAGCATGAGAGTAATCTGGCAACAAAGATCATTACAAACAGTACCATAGCAAATATTCATGCTGCTCAGCTTACAAATGGGCAAAAAGGGAGTAGATTGCACAATATAAATGTTATTAATAATAAAATCAACACTGGAAGCAAATGCTCTTACCCACTGTGCATTTTCTGGTTTGTTATGTTATTACATGTTGTACTATTATGCCCTCTGTGTAAACAAAGAACACACTGGCTCAACATCATCAAAACAATGATGAACATCCACAGTGGAAAGAAGCTGTGCATGACAGAGCAGTCAGGAGAGCTCTCATCTATTAAGCCATAAAGGTCAGACAAAACTGAACTTAAGAAGTAAAACACAATATTTTCAGGAAAATCAGATAGCCTGCAAACCAAATTATAGCAAACCAAGATGGATGTTTGTATATGGAGGTACAAAAACAAAGCTCTAGACTTCAGATAAAATATCTGTTTTCTGATCACTATTTTTTTTATTCATCTACCTTCATTTCTAGCTTACACCTTCTTCAGATACTCATGTCTGAAACTGATATTTTAAAAAATATAAAAATTGTATTAAAAGGATTCAGTGCCTTTTTAGACCTAGCTGTTAAATAGTCAAATAAAAATATCTTGCAGCAGTTGTAGAAAATGTTCCAGGCAAGCCTGTGTTGCAGAAGGATGTAATAGTTATGGCACAACCCTTGAAAGTGACTTTTGTTTCTTGTATGAACTTGATGCACAGCAGGCATAAGCAAGATGGAAATTTACAAACCAGTACAAAGATCATGATTAAGCTGTTGTTTAGTTGTTCACTTGTGTCTGACTCTTTGTGACTGCATAGACTGCAACACGTCAGGCCCCCCTTCCTCCTCCAGCTTCCAAAGTCCATCCAAATTCATGTTCATTGCCTCGATGACACTATCTAACCACCTTATCCTCTAGTGTCCCCTTCTCATTTTGCCTTCAATTTTTCCCAGCATCATTCTGTTTTCTAAGGAGTGTTCTCTTCTCATGATGTAGCCAAAGTATTTGAGCTTCAGCTTCAGTATTTATCCTTCCAGTGAACAGTCAGGGTTGATTTCCTGGAGGATGGACTGATTTAATCTCATTGTAGTCCAAGGGGCTCCAGCATCTATAATTATGATTATAGGTGGCTTCTAAGATTTGTGCTGTAGATCAGTGGAAGGTCAGAACCAATGCTTAAACTCTGCCCAAAAGATAAAAGGTAACTTAGGCTACAATCCTAAAGACACTTTCCTGGGAGTAAGACCAAATGAACAGAATGGGGCTTCCTTCTGAGTAGACATGGTAAGGATTGGGCTATAAGAGGCAGTCCTAACTAATTTCCCAGCACTGAATGATCCGTCATACAGATCCTGTGGCCAGTGGAGCATGTGATGCAGTTGGAGGACTGTCATGGAGGACACCTCCAAATGGTGAGGCAAAATTTGTTCCCGTACCTCAGCGTTGTATTGTCCTTATTCTGGAGCTTAAAAATTGGTTAGAACTGCACCTTAATGCTGCTATTGAATTTGCAGTCAGATATATATATCTGCAGTCTACCTAATCTGTGCCAACTGCCAAATCATATTTTTGAATAGTAATTGAGAGGAACTCCTGACAAAGTTCATTGTAGTAGCTTCACCTCCAGATTACAGAGGCATGAATCAAGATTTTTAGGTCTAAATATGAAAATATAGTTCCATCCCAGTGGAGTTGGTGAAAAGTAGAGTTGCAACAAAGTTTCATCAAAGTTTCAACAACTCCCAGTGAAGTTGGTGAAAAGTTCTATACTGTTATTTGCAATTTTTGTTTCTGGCACAGCAGCTAATACAGGAACCCTTCAATAATGCTGAGGGATGATGAGAAACAGAGGGACTTTGCATAGGTAGGAAAAGGTCCAAATTGTAATTCTTGTCTCTTCCTGCTTAACAGTGATCCTCTTCAGTCAGCTGGTGCTGCCCCCCAAGAGAGGAAGGTAATGCTCTAACCTTCTATGCTTGCATCTCCCACCTCCAGTAGGGCATCATTGGACATACACTCTGGTGGCATCACTCTCCTAAACACACACTACCCATTTAACCAATGGATAACTCACAATGGTCCAAAATACCACTGCAGTCAGAGAAAGTGTAATAGGGATTGGCACTCCAAACCCATCCTAAATGCTGTACTGGACCAATACAGTCCAATAAAAATAGTGACTTGACCACACAAGTCATCATTGCCACTACACATGGCCAGCAAAAGTCATTGAGGCTCAGATCAGGACAGTACAGAGACCATCAACTAGCCCACACTGATAGAACACAACAGCTGCCTACCCGATTGTGTGGATGGCCTAGGAGTGGGCCATAGGCACCAATGGGACTGGTTGCAAAATAGGCCAGCTCTGAGACTGGTAGAATTCCATAAAGGTGGACTTCCACAAGATGAGGGAAGGGAAGAAGGCTGATTAGAGCTGCAACAAAGGCAGTGAAGGGCAGAGTGACTCCAGGAAGGGGTGTGTGTTCATCCATAATTTTCAAAAATCCATAATATTTTTTGAATATCAGTGTTGAGAGGGTTGCCCCTGAACCAGGTTAATTTGCTAGGGTCATAAGGCAAATTTTCATGGCTTAGTATGAGAGAGAGAGCTCAAGAAAATTGTTTTTGCATCTATCTAAACAAGGAAAGGAATAAGGTACAATCCAGCCAAGGAAACCTATGTAGTTAATATTTTTTAATTGTATATCCTTTTTGTTGTACAATACTTAAGAAGAAACATATTAAGATCACACAATAACCACTATAGAATTAAACAAGAGAATTTAGGAAGATAAAGATAATTGGCTCACGTAAAATGCAATTTGGCTAGAGAAATTTTCAGCAAAATAGAGCTAACTCTGAATGTTTGAAAAACTTTGCACAATAGTGCAGAAATAGTGAAAGGAAGGTTAGATGAATCTAGCATCTGTGGACAAATCTATCCCCTTCCACAGGAGTAGGAAGTAAAGAAAAAATAATAAATTGAATTCCAGTTAATAGTACAAATGC
The DNA here is from genome assembly GCA_030015325.1 of Cryptoblepharus egeriae. Taxonomy (NCBI): domain Eukaryota; kingdom Metazoa; phylum Chordata; class Lepidosauria; order Squamata; family Scincidae; genus Cryptoblepharus; species Cryptoblepharus egeriae. The sequence goes on along the minus strand of JAREYC010000002.1, from coordinate 65,913,877 downwards.
AAACAGCAAGAGAATTTGTACACAATCAGTAAAATTTCATGTGCACATTTAAATCATGGGCTTTACCACTACTACAAGGAAACAACATACTAAAAATAATTTAAAAGCTATACATTTGTGTGTGTATATATAAATACTTTGTATTTAAAACTAAGGCAGCAATCCTATACAGACTTCCATGGAAGTAAATGCCATGGTGCGGAGTGGGTGTTATTTCCAGATAAACATGTATAAGATCAGGCTGCATATAGTGTTGACATTCACAGTTAAGTCAGAAGAGAGCTATGTACATACACATATATTGCACTGTAGTAGAAAAGACCATTAGTTAACCTTATGTAAACGATTTGATTCCTTTCTTTGGCAATTGAAGTATCTATAACAGATACTATAGGCTATTAAAAAGGGCACTTAGGTGCAAGGCCTGTAACCAGTATTTAAAGGCACATAAAACATAATGTGGATCTTTTAAAAAGAAACACACTTCACATTTCCCAAATACTTTCCAGTTAGCAGTATATTCATTGTACTGGATTCAGATTTCTTCGTCAAAACCCTACTTAAGTAATTGTAGTTTTGCTTTCTAGTGGTACTGATCAGGCAGGTGTCAAATCACACTTAGTTGAAGACTTGTTGATGGAAATATAATTTGGGATTGTTGGTTGCAAATGTTATGTAGCACATTATCTATTCCACAGTCACAGATTTGGCCAGATTTCTTGGAAAATCCACCTGGAATAAATGAGAGATTTTAAGCATATTTGAATTTAAGGCAACTTTTCATTTAAGAAATGTATATCACTAGGAAATAGGGACAGTAAGACTGCAATCCTAACCAATTTAGGCTACCTTAACTCACCAGGCATATCTTCCCATTATGGGATGTTGGCATATGCCTGTGAACTGCCCTAAACTCACCAGGATTGGGAAGAAATGCCTTATGGCACTTTTGTGACATCCCCAGGTCAGCACAGGACTTACGTCAGAGTTTATGCCCGCCAAAATGGAGGTTAGGACTGCAGCCTAAGAGTCAGGGGTGTTGCTTGGGTGGCGTAGTCCATATCAGGTGATGGACGCGGGGGGGGGGGGGGGGGAGGTGATGTGCACTGGGAGACCCAAAAATTCATCTTCGTGATGGGATATCAAACCCCTATCATGTCATATACCACTGGATTCATATCGAAGAGCAGAATCCAATGTAAAAATCCGTTTTGAAATAGCACCTTTCTATCAAATGTTATGGCCAAAAAACTAAAATATGCATTGAACTCTATGGAAAGTGACCCATATCGTGGCTTTACACACAAGTCGGTAAACATGCCATAGTTGATTGAAAAGTGCAGGCTGAATTGTTCTGAATTCATCACAGAATTTAGGACAAACCAGAATTGTCCTGATCCAATAAATGCAGCCCCTACAAATCACCCCAGAAGGAGGTCCCTGATGATTTTATTGAAAATGGATGTGAAATACACAACTGTGTTTACTGGCAAGTAAGCAAGCATGCCTTGGTTGCAGTGGAGGATCAGTCCAGGGAAGGGCAAGGCTTCCAAAATGGTCCTGATCAGGAATGGCCCTAGGGTGTCAGAAAGATGGCACACTTGAGGGAATCCACTCCTTGTGCCCTAAATGGCTAAAATGATGGTTTGTAGAAATAATCCCATCATGTTATACACTTTTGGATGCATAATTTACAGCAGAACACAGTGAAACAAACCACTCTGAAATACCTTTATTGTATTAAAATGTGTGCTGAGAAACCAGTGGAGGTGGGGCAATGGCACATAACCACAACCACCATTCATATTCTTGCCCCATTCCTTGTATGGGGGTGACACGCTGGCCTCCCGCACTGCATGATGCAAACTCCAGTTACGCTGCTGCTAAGAGTATGTATTATACTGGCTGGATTTCTGCCCCATGATGAGAAATATCTCTGGCAATTGGCCACAGTTGGCTACTTCCCCTACTAGCTGGCTTTGTCCTACATTGAGTTCCTTGGTTGCAGACTTGTTGTCTTGGTCTGCTGCCTCATTAATATCTTAGAAAGATCAATGTTTCTTCTTCTCAGTTTCTATTCGGCTACAGATAGCATCTGTGACCAGGGTACGGTGATTTATTTCGAGATTTATAGCCTATCTTGCTGTTCTCAAAGAAACACCTAAGGCTGCTCACAACAAAAATTATACAAAACCCATAAACAAAGCATAAAGCCAGCATGCAGCCCAATCCAGAGCAACTAATCTGTCCACATAAGAGCCCTTAGGTTGCCCTATCTAACACTAGGTTGGAGCAACTGCAAGATGCTCCAGCCTAGTTACTCTGAAGGAGGCTTAGGGCAGAGCAAGGCAAGATAGGGTGCCCTAAGAGAGGTGGACCTGCTCTGCCCTAACTGGGGCAGCCTAAGCAGCTCAGGAGAGGCAAGTTGAGGGCATGTTTAGCATTGCCTAGGGCAGAGCAGTTACTCTGAATCCAGAGCCTGTTTCCAAGGCAGAAATGCCCTCTTCCAGCCCTCAGAGTTATACCACCTCAGGAGCAGGTATAGTAATGAGTAGACCCATAGGGGTCCATGATAAGGCCCGAGTAAGAATGGCAGTGTTGACCAAAAATCTGAGTTCTTGGCCATCCTAGCTGCAACCCCTGCCTCTCAACCTCAGGATATGGAACAAACAACGGCTGCCCACAAACCTCAGGATACAGCAGGCCACTCCAAGAAGCCCCTTGAATTAACTGTAGAATGTACTGGCATCTCATCAGGGACTCCTTATAAGGCAGGCACCCAGTGGCGTCACCAGACTGGTGCGGCTGGTGTGGGCTGCATTGGGGATGCGCTCCGTGTGGGGTGATGTGCCGGAGGAGTTTGACTGTCCTTTGGCAGGCCCCGGGTGTCAGCACCCCCATTCAGGCCTGCTCCAAGGCGGAGAATCAGCCAGAAGCTGCCACTTGTCTGAGGAGCTGGCCTGAACGGCCATCTGAGGTGCACTGCGCAGAAACACACTGAGCATGCCGAACAGCTTCAGAGGAGACTTCCTTAGAGCAGAGAAAGTCCGCGCCTCTGCACAGCCATTCAGCCTCACTCAGGAGGCGGAGCGGCAGCCGAATGGTTTCAGAAAGAGTACTGCACAGGCACCAACTCTGACGCCTGCACAGTCTCCCCCGAAGCCAAAAGGCTTCAGAAAAGTACTGCGCAGGTGTCAGAGATGGTGCCTGCGCAGTACTCTTTCTGAAGCCAGTTGGCTTCAGAAACAACTGCGCAGGTGCCAACTTTGGTGACTGTGCAGTCCAGGTGGGGGGGCGCATCCCAGGGATGACGCACAGACTTCCGCACCAGGTGATGTGCAGAGTCATGTCACCACTGTAGGCACCACAGCTGTTCCTTGTTCAGTGTGATCTGAGGGGTGTCTCCTCAGGAGCAAGTCTTCCCCTTGTGTCAATTACTTAGCATGCTCTGGAGCAGTTAGGGCAGCCCAGGCTTCCTGACTCTCTGGATTCAGCATAACTTTCTGCTCTGGATACAGAATAGTTAGGAGAGTGCAGTTAGGTCAGAGCAGGCTGAATTTGCTCTGGATTGCAGCCTAAATAGCATAGCAATGTTCCTGAAGAGGGAGAAAAAGAAGTTTATTCAGTATCAGTGAAACCTGTGCAAAGCACCCCTCTCTCTTGCCTTCCTAGCCAGTTGTGGCTACAAAGCCATGATTGGCTCTGAAGGAGAATGCTTTTCACAAGTGTCACTGCTCTTGAAAAAAACCAAAGCTGTAATCCTAATCTCCAGTTAGACCAGCATATACCCTGGCATAAGTCCCGTGTTGACCAGGAGTTGTCACAAAAATGCCAAAAGGCATGTCTGCCCCTCTCACGGAGGGGTTAGATCAGTGCACAGGTTTACGCCAACCGCTCCACACCACTACAGGAAGATATGCTGGTTAAATTGGGCTGCCTTACATTGGTTAGGTTTGCTCCCTTAGTGTTTTTCCACCTCTTCAGGAATGCCACTCAAACAGCAGCAAAGAAAGCGCAAGGTATAAAAAATACTTTCTACCAGATTGTAAGAATATATTGTATTTACTCAAATCTAACGCACATCCTAATGTTGGAGACTAACCCTACAATCCAGAGTAACGACGGGAGAATGTAAGAGACATTACATGTACCCGTAGTTACTGCACCACCTAGTGAAAACCAATGGGAAATTCTTATTGCAATTCAGAGTAAATTGTTCTTACACCAGAGCAAGGACTCCCCATAGTTACTCTGGACTGCACCCTAAATTCAGCTGAAAAGGTGTATGTTAGATTCAAGAAAATACAGTTTAAGTCAGGGGTGTCCAAACCCAGGAACTGCAGCTGAATGCAACCCCTGTCAAATGTCAATATGGTCCTCGGCACCAGGGTGACCATATGCCAAATCAAAAATTCCTGAACCCCAAGGTCAAAATTCCTGAACCTCAAGGCCAAAATTCCTACCGTCAGGCCAAAATTCCTACCCACTTCAAAAACTGCCAAAAATGTATTTTTTTGTTTTTATATTTTTTTCTTTTCTGGTTTTTTTGGCCATACCTTTTGATAGGAAGGAGATATCTCAAAACTAATTTTTGCATTGGATTCTGCTCTTCTGTATGAATCCAACAACATATGACATGATGGTCTACTGTGCACCATTGCAAAGTTCAAAAATGAAGCCAAAATGTAGGACACTTGGACAGGAGGCTAAAAATCTAGACAAATCTGAGTTTTTTCGGTCACCCTGCCTCAGCACCCACAGTATAATCCTAATCCCTGGTTCTGTGCTGGCATGGAAGTCTTGCAAAAGTGCCATAAGTCACTACTCCTGGAGATGGGGGGATTAGGCCAGTGCACAAACATGTCCCAACCACCTCACACCATTGAAGGATCAGTGAGATGGCTGAGTTGTGCTGGCCTAAATTGGTTAACATTGTGTCCTTAATCAGCTACACCAGTGGTCTTCTAAGTGGGGGTCGTGACCCTTCACAGGGGATCGCAGAGGCTGAGAGACCACCACCTTGTCCTGGAGACCTTAAAAACTCAACTTTGCGGTGGTGTGCACTATCCCATCATGTCATATGTCATTGGATTCGACTTGAATAATTGAATCCAATACAACAATCCATTTTTAAATAGCACATTCCTATCAAACGTTATGGGTAGAAAACCAAAAAGCAAAAATTTGCATAGAAAATGAATGGGAAAATGAAGGTAATTTATATCGTGGCTTTACTTGCATGTAGGGAAGCGTGCCATAGTCCAGAGGAAAGGGTAGGCTAAGAACAATCCAAGGACGCCAGACGGATCCTAATCTAAACAGCGCAGCCCCCAAAATCACCCCAGAAGGAAGTTCTCTCCTTCAAGCTTCCCCTTTACATTAAGCGCTATTGAAAGTGGAACTGCACTTCCTCACAAGTAAGCAAATGCTTTGGCTGGTGTAGAAGGTCAGTCCACTGGCTGCAAGGTTTCCAGTATGGCTCCCAGGCTCCTGGAGCTTACAAGTGCTCCAAAAGACAGCCCCACCAACACAGAAAACAATAGAAACTGGCTCTATAGGTAATGTGAATTTTTTAAAAAAAATTATTTGTAAAAACAGTCCAAACTATTCTTTCCCCTCTCCCAAAGCCTAAGTTCTTGTCCTCATCCCTCTGAGGTTTTAATGCTTTGGGGGGATGGTTAAGGCTGTTTTAATTTTTTTATTTTTTTTATCAGATGTCCTCTTTCTCCATGACACATCCTCTTTTTATCCATGTTTCCTGGAAAAATCTTCATTGTCCTTCTTTTCCTTGCGAGCAGGCAGCTCACAATTCACATAATTTCCTTGTGAGCAGGCAGCTCACATAATTCCTTCTTGGAATTAATAAATTATATATGTAATAAATTATATATGTAATAATTTTTAAATGTAAGATTCAGTAACATAGTGTTTAAATTAAACACATGAAAGCAATATCCAGAAGGGTTTTGAGCTTTTATTTTGTTATGTTCTATACTTTCCTTGGGTGGCCGACATTTGCACTCTGAAAGGAGGGGTCAGCCAAGGGAAGGGATAGTGTGCATCAAAACAGCACCAGGACCTCCCAAGCCAACCTCCCCATTGCTCCGCAAGAGCTTCTTGCTGCAGGTGCCACCTGAGCCCTGGCAAATGCCTTCTAAGCCCACCTTCTCCAAGGAGAAAGGGTGTGTGTGTGAGTTCATTGGTTGCGTGCATGTATATTCATGGGTATGTGTGTTATAGTGCATGAGTTGTGTGCGTATTCATTTGTTTGTGTGAGTGAATGGGATGAATGGTGTGTGTATGTGAGAGCGCATGCAAAGGTTAGGGGCAGTGGGGTGGGAGAGAGTCTGGTGGCTTGGGGGTGGTTGGGGGTAAGAGAGGACCTATGGGGTTGGGGACAGTGGGGTAGGAAAGAGCATTGGGACTTGTGGGGCAGAGTGACCAAATGTCCTCTTTTTCCAGGACAGGTGTTCTTTTTTGGCCTTATGACCCAGATGGGGGGGGGGGTTAGCAAGATTGAAGGGGGGGGGGGTCCTGGACAGATTCCAAAGACTGAAAGGAGATCCCAGACCGAAAAGGCCAAAGACCACTGAGCTACACATACAATTACAGCTCTATCTTATGTTGATCAATTTTTGAGCAAGCACCAATTTTTCAAAAATTAATTTTTCATTTTTTGAGTTAACAATGTTTATAGCAGGTTAAAGAAACTAAGATCAGCAAGTTTGTGCTGTATAACTTTCTTGACAGAGCCAACTACTTTTTACGTAACTGCTATGCAACTATTCCTGTTAGCAGCATGAAGAAACAAGGATAGTGTCCAGGCGTGTTTGTATTAGTGCCTTAATTAGTGGACCTAAATATAGAATACTTACATCATATCCTCTGAGAACAGCCAGGTGGAATGAAAGCAGCTGTAGAGGAATAACACTCAAAACTCCTTGCAGACAGTCTACTGTTTGTGGCAGCTCAATGGTTTTGTAAGCAAATTTTGAACTCTCAGTATCATCTTTAGAACATAAAATAACTGGGCGACCCTGTAAAGCAAAAAAAATAAAAAATCCAGGATATAGCTGAATTCCAAACTAAACACACACAAATCAATAATTGGGAAGGGAAGGAGGTTAAAGAAAAATTATCATTTTGTTATCTGAACAGTTAGCATCTTAGCAGCTTAAATTCAATTGCATTTATAGTTTTTTTGCTTGTCTTTGATTTTTGGAATCTTTTTTTAAAATAATGCCACCTTTCAATCTTCAGAAAGGCATTTAGGTTTGTGTACAACATAAAATCATAATTTAAAAACAGAGAAATTAAAAACCACAAGCAACAGAACGAATTCTCCTCCTAATAGTTCAGTCTTAGAAAACAGAAAACAATGCATTAAATTCTTATAAATTTTTTTTTCTTATTCTTATAAATTCTTATAAAGAATTCTTATAAATTCTTATAAATTATTATTAAACTCTTCGGGGAAACACTGAAATATATGCAGTACTAACTGGTTAAACCAAAATATTATTTACTACTTTTAAGAACATAGCTCTAGGTATGGTATAATTTTCTTGCAGCAGAAGACTGCTGAGCACATGTCTTGCTAGGAAGGACCAAGCCTAAGCATTGCTTGAGCCAGGGTGCAACTTATCATTGTCCCCTGAAAAAAGCTGTATAAAGGGCAGGAATCAGACCCCCTACTTCCTTACTGTGTTCCTTCCTTGCAAGGTCCTTTAAACAAAACAGGAAATATGAGACATGCTGCTAGTGTTTTCTGCACTTCCTCTTTTGTTTAAAGAGAATGTGTGAGGACACAGTGAGTTAAGAGTCAGGGGGCTGGATCACTAACTGCCTTGCGAAAGGGCAAGGGCATCGGTGTGGCTCTATCTGTGGTAGACAACAGTAGTGTTTTTCAACCAGTGGTTCAGGTACCACCAGTGGTACTTGAAGTAGTATCTGGTGGTACTGAGGGGATCTTTGGATACCTGCAGTCTGGCAACAAGACCAGGAATACAACAAACAGTGGTAGGAGGTTCCTAAAAGCCTGAAAAAGCCCTCATGTCCACCCTCTTACTGATATCTGACATATTTATCTGGCCTCCAAAACAAGAAGTAACTGGCAACGATGTCATCGTCATGATGTGGACCATGTGGACAGGTGGACCATATCAAGTTTCCTAGATCCGCAGTTGCTCTTTATGAGTCCTTAGAATCCTTAGGAATGTTTGCTCAGCTGCAGATGACCTGCCAGCTACAACCACACCTGGGTCACTCAGACCTAGCCACAGTGACCCATGACTTAGTGACATCTAGATTAAATTATTGTAATGTGTTCTACGTAGCGCTGTCTCTGAAGACGGTTCGGAAATTGCAACAAGTGCCAAATGCAGCTGTCTGTGTGGTTGCTGGGGCTCATCAGTACGACTTGGTTGGGGCACTGCTTCAGCAGATTTTATTTTATTTTATTTATTTATTTATTCCACTTTACTCTGCAGATGCTAACTCAAGGTGGCTAACAACACAGACTAAAACACATAAAACAATCAGTACATATTTTAAAACATTTTAAAAATCCCAACACAATGAATTACAGATTGAATTACAATAAAATCAACTAAAATCATAACAACCCACTAGTCTCTTTATTAGTTAAAAGCTCTTGCACGTAAAATGCCAGAAGCAATGTAAGGAGAGAGCAGTTCTTAATCCAGGGGAAGGGAGTTTCAGAGTACCACTGAGAAGGCCGTATTCCTAGCTACCATAAATCTCACGTCTTTTAGTGGTGGCAGAGTCAGCACCACCCCCTCAGATGACCATAGGCAACGAGCAGGATTGTACCCATCTACCCTTCATCCTCAAGTACCCTGGACCCAAGCCTTCATCTACGTCATCTTACCAGACTTCTTAGGTCATCCGAGGAGGTTTTGCCGAGTGTGCCACCAGCAGTAGAGATGAAGGTGGTAGTGGCTAGCAATAGGGCTTTCTTGAAGGTGGCACCCCATTTACTGAATTCCCTTTCCTGGGAATTAAGAATGTTCCTTCTCTGGAGAGCTTTTGGTGAGTCCATAAGACCTTTACATTCAAGAAAACTTTTAATTGATGCTGATGGTTGGGATTTTTACAATGATTTTAATTGATATTATTGTTGTGATCTGGGGTGTTAAGTAATGTTTTACTGTTTAAATTGTTTTATGTTTTAATTCTTCAACATATTCATGTTTTATTGTTAGTTGCCTTTAGTCCCTCTTGGTATGGGAGAAAGGGAAGATATAAACAAGCAGAGTCTAGGTGAAAGGAACCAGAAGTCTCTTTGCTGGTAATGCAAAAATGAATGCAAAAATTGGAAATAATAATAATAAAGGAGGAATTCCTTCATATCCTCCTTATGAGGAAAAGCTAAAGGAGATTAAGCAATAAGGAAGTAAATAAAATGTTTATGAAATTTATAGCCCAACCCTAACTCCCCATGATGTAGCTCTTCCAGTTCTGTGCAGCAGTACATGGAAAATGGTTGCTGGCATCATGCACCATCAACCATTTTGCTGCAGCAGAAAGCCTTTCCATTGCCATAAATGGCTCCATGCACTGATCCGATCCCAGTTCCCAGTTACAAATGATCAAGACATTTGTAAGCTTTTCACTACTCTCAATTTTGTTCCTCCTTTATAAAACACACAAAAAGAGTTATGTGCAACAAGAATATGTTTGCAAAACAGCTTACCTGACGAGCAGTGATCTGCTGGAGAGCATTCTGGCATTTTCTGAAACAGGGATCTTTCATAATAATCATGATAACAGGCATTTGTTTATCTATAAGAGCCAGTGGGCCATGCTTCAGTTCCCCAGCTAGGATTCCTTCCGAGTGCATATATGTGATCTCCTTGATTTTCTGCAAAGCAAATGGAACAAGATCACATTTAAAAGGACTAGATATAAGTAGATAACATCCCTTTGTCAGAAAAATTTAATTAGTTATATTCTATGGATACTGGCCTCTGCATTGTGTCGAGATCCCATGCCTAAATGCAATCTCAAAATTATTATTAAGAATATTTGTTAACTGCTCTTCGATATAAAGTACACATAATTGTTTACATGGCAAAATGTTAGAGATGTCTCAAAACTAAGCTAATAGCAGGCCTCCGTCAGTCTTGAAAGACTATGGTATCATGCTTGGTGTTGCATATGCTGCATGTGAAGCCTTGGTTAGATTGTTATGGAGGATAGGCTGTTACCCAAGCAGCAAATCCCCCCTCTCCACACCACTGAATTAGTCCAATGGAAAGGCAGAGCCGATACGATTGGATCCAGCTGGCATCGCAGAGCTGGGCTAAGGACAGGAGCTCATCCCGTCTTGTGGGGCCGACCCGGGTCTTGAACCCTGGCCTGCTGGTTAACAGGCACGGCGTCTTAACCACTTGCGCCACCCACAGCCCTAAGCTAATAAAACCCAGAAAATTACATCTTTTCTGTACATTTCACTTCATTACATGGACTGTTTTTTTGGCTTATAGTTTAGATAACTTAGTCAAAAAGGTTACATACCAAAGCACCTTCCAAGCAAGTGGCATAGTTGTAGCCACGACCCATAACCAACAGTGATCGTTGTTTATATAATTCAAGCGCTAAATCATGTATCTTTTCATCCAAGGACAATACTTCTTTTATCATCTCTGCAGATAGATTATGATGGAGAATTACTTATACAGTGGTACCTCACTTAACAAGTGCCTCACTTAACAAGTGATCCACATAACAAGCAAAAATTTATCTAGGATTCTGCCTCACATAATAAGTGTTGCTTCATTTAACAAGCACACTTTGGGGGCAGACGCACTGTCTGGCAGCCCTTTTCAAAAGCGTCAGGGCTGCATAGCGTGGCTCCCCATAGCGAAAGCAACACTTCCCCGCTGTTCCTCCTGTGGCTGGGCATCCGCTGGGCAGAGAGAGAGAATAGCAGTGGAGAAGAGGGAAACAGCTCAGGGCCAGAAGGGAGCAGGGGAGAGAGAGGCTCAGGATGGAGAGATGGAGAAAGTGGGGAGACATTTTGAAAGTGTCTTTGATTGCAGCCTCCTAACCAGAAGGAAGCCCCATTGTGTTAAAAGGGGCTTACTCCCAGGAAAGTGTCTTTAGGACTGCAGCCTAAGTAGACTTCATAGGATCATGCACACTGAATGCATGTTTTGACTTCAATTCCAGTGTTTTGTCATCATTTTTAATCCAGTTAATATTTTTATATGAATATTTTTTGGGTTGTGGAACCAATCATCTGAATTTCCATTATTTCCTATGGGAAAATCCACTTCACATAAAAAACTGATTCACATATTGTTTCACATAACAAGCATGCTTCCGGAATGAATTAAACTTGTTATGTGAGGCACCACCGTATTATTGTAGTACCAATTCTATTATAGTGTACTATAAATAGTAGTGACATTGTTCACAGTGAACATTGTTCACTGATTCAGAGCAACACTACTTGCTCCTGGCACTTTTGAAAACAGATGTAGAGGTCATTTTGAACTTAAAATGTAGAACTGGGTTCTGAAATTGCATACTATCTTTCATTAAGATGTAATAATCATTTATCACTTTGTGGGTTATTGATTGGTTTCTTCTGCATTTTCCTTCTGTCATTTGAGGCTGGATGTCATTTGAATCTGGATAAACAGTCTGGTTCCCCCAATATATGTATCAAATATCCTTTCAATAACATTGAACGCAGTATGGTTATTACATTGCAAGCTTACAAACAAAATGCTCAGTGAAGGAATTTAATCTCACAGCCCACATGTAATTACACTCATATTTTTAAACAATTAAACTTCTCATGCAAGATCTTGACTTACTTTATATACATGTGAATAGGGAAAAAAGCATACCAGGTAATGACTGCAGTCCACTTATGATCTCCTGCCTCCTGTTTTGCAATGAAATTCTGTCTTCAGACATCATCAAGCCAAACATTACAAGAGATACAAACTGGCTGGTGTAAGCCTGAAGATGATAAAAGGATAATAATTGGACTGCTTAAAATTTGATCCCAAGGTCAGTTGGGCCAACATAAATTGTATATATTAGGATGAAGCATGCCGAATGTTGTGTCACCAAAAAAATATGACCAGCACCATGCAAGGATTTCATTTTGGCATTCTATAAAGATATGTTTCAGACAGGGATTAAAAAATGTAAATAACAGAAGGCATGAGTTACCTTTGTGCTTGCCACACCAATCTCAGGCCCTGCATTGATATGTACACCACAGTCGGTTTCTCTGGAAATTGAGCTTCCAACGGTGTTTGTAATTCCGACAGTCAACGCTCTACGTTCCTTACAGTACCGTAAAGCCATCAGTGTGTCAGCAGTTTCACCTTCAGTTCAAGAATACATTGATATGTACACTTAGCTCAGAACTACAACTGAATTTCAAGCAACCATTCTGGCAACTCTTTTACAATTAAAAGAGATTAAGTTGAAAAAGCCAAGAGGCTGAAAGTGTACCATGTGTGTAATTGAGAACTATACTAGAACCGCCAGTGTGGCTAGTGCTTTCCTTGCCTGGGCCATTTCTTGTATTTATTGCTAATGACAATGTCAATGTTCATAAGTTCCTAGTTCAGAATAATGACCTGGACAATGCGCAGTGCTTAATACAGTATAGTGTGAGCATGATGGCCCCCAAACTCTTCTCCAGCCTGAATTTAAATGCAATTCTGAGAAGTTTCTCCAACAGAACCAACTGTTATGTCAACATCAAAACTACCACTTCTTCCTCTGCTTTCATGACCCCAGGAACACTGATAGATCAGCAACCCATGTGGCTAAAGCTCTTTGAAAAATAGTTTATTATAGTGGCTATGGTAGTGGACTAGGGGAGACCTTGGTTCTCGTGCCAATTCAAAACATGGCAGAGTTTGTAAATGGTGGGGGTGACTCAAATTGAGTCTTATACAGTTGTGAAGGGGGTGACTGGGCAACTCAGACAGTTCCACTGTGATTTTGAGTCAAGTCATGGAGGACAGTGATTCTAGACTTATGCCATGTTGGGTTTTTCTGCCACTGCCAAACTACATGAATGAATCAGAGGATAATTAGTTACCCCTGCCTATTTCATTCTGATTCAAAGTTACATTAGGTTTCATATCTTTTTTTACATAGCATGAACAGCATGAAAATCTAATTAACAGCATGAAAATCTATTTTTACATAGCATGAAAATCTAATTAAATTTTAGAATCTCACAATCATCTCTGGGATTATCAGACCTATGGAAATTAGGCCCAGGTAATGGGCCTAACAGGTAATGCAAACAGGTAATGGTGCTGAAAGTCACATGCATGTTAGGTTATTCAGAGAAGCTGAAGGACCATTAGAGATTCAAAATGCGAAATCTTATTAGCAAGCTATACTTCACTAGAAAATTAGTGTAGTCCAAGAGTAGCAAGATAGGTTGGAATACAACTCACCTGACTGGCTGATAAAAAAACACACATCATCTCTAAATACAGGTGTATTCCGATCCAGAAAGTCACTGGCAAGCTCCACCATCACAGGAAGCTCAGTTAGTTCTTCCAAAACCTGACGAGTCTATGATTAACATAATGATATTGCAGTTAGACTTAGTCTTGACACCTTGAATACTTCAGCAAAATTAAGTGAGATTTGTGAAAAAGCATAGTAAATAAAATGTAAACATCTGAATTAGTCTTGCAAAAAAATGCAGAACTCCTATCTGGGCTGGGTAAAGTGCCTGCACCTCTCCCACCACCACTGAGTGTTTTAAAACAGTCATAAAAGGTGCTCCAGCAGCATCCTTAGGAGCATATTGCTGGGAACACTGGAAAAAAGAAGGCTTTCCCAGTATGGCCTCTCCAGGTTTAACTTACAGCCACTGCAGCATGGTAACTGGTCCCACAGCCAATAATGATCAGTCGTCGGCATCTTCTGATTTCTTTGGAGTGGTCCTTCAAACCACCTAAGAGGACTGTAATGAGAAGATAACTGAAGTTTGTAACACAGAGCAGTAGTCATGCTGAATGATGTTAGAACACAGAACTTTTTTCTTCTTCCTCAAATTACCTGTGTTGGTCTCAAAATTCACCCTTCCTCTCATGGTATTGAAAATTGACTCTGGTTGTTCAAATATTTCCTTCTGCATGAATGCACTAAAGTTGCCTGTTTTTTAAAAAAAAATGATTTGTTAGTTTTGGACACCAAAAATGGTCATTTATAGCAGAGATATAACCAGAAAACAATCAGGGGTAGAACAGCATTTGCAAGAAGATGTTATGAAAGATAAGGATACAGAAAAGATTACGTCTACTTACTGGACAAACTATGCATGTTTATTCAGAAAAAAAGTCTCACTGTGTTCAATGGAGCTGTGTTCAATCCAGGAAAGTGTGTATAAGATTACTGCCATTCTCCATTACTTCATCACTGTAGCTATGAACACAGCACTAAGTTTTGCATGCTACCTCAACACACTGTGCAAGCTGCCTCTCCCTCTGCATGCAATAGTGGGGGACAACCAGAGAGCCAAGGAGAAGGAAGTAAAATTATTTACTCCTCCCTCTGTAAGCTGCCAGGCAATCATTGGATGTCATCAGACCTACACCAGCTATTTTGCTACTGTAGATCTGAGGACAGACTGGGGATGTGTCAGGTGGGGAGAATGGGGATAGTATCCTAACATGCACTGCTGCCACCAGGATCTACCCCTCCTGCCCTCAAAATATCCCGTATCCTCCCTGCTACCATCTTACCTATTCCAGCTTAGTATCCTTGTTCATGAGGCCTCTGATGGTTTGTAAACAGAAGCAACACAGCTTTACATTGCCACTGGGATGCTTATGGTGGTGCTGTGGAGGCCACCCTTAAGAGCCCAGCGGGAATGGACTTCTTGTCTCCAGTAATTTAGAAGTGAAAATTGCTGTATAGAGGTTCCTAAGGAGGAAGGATCCCTTCACCTGTCTTTATATCAACTTGCTTGTTCAATTGTCCTTACCCTTCATGATCTGCTGCAATTCCATTTGCAAAGTCTGGATGGCTCGAGATGGGTCATCACTAGCTGAACGTTCTAACCGATGAATGGAAAGCTTCCCTTCAGCCACTGCTGCAATATCATCATCTTCCAGGAAAATTACTCGATTGGTGTGCTCAATTACAGCACTACAAAAACAAAAGCATAAGGAAAATAGAGAAGAGTTACAGAATGGCTGATGCAAAATATCTTTCTTCCCCATTATAAACTACAATCGTGAATGTCAAGATTCAGAGTCTCTGTTCATACCAAGGTTGTTGGAAGCTTACACAAGTAACAGGAGCACGACTATGTCCTTACCACCCCAACCCCATGTTAGTCATACTTCCGTGTGTCACAGAACATGCCACTCCAGTTTTCCCCCAGCCGAGCACTTAGCAGGAAAAGTTATCCTCATAATACAAGTCTCTTTTGCTTATATCATTCAGTAACTTTATTTATTTTGGCCAGGAACAGGCCATCAGTTCCCACAGAACGACATTCCTTCAGTGAATCACAAAGGTATCATTACAGATGAAATCAATACCATCACAGATTTACACAACATGTTTCCATTACCTTGCATCCGAAGCAAAGAAGAATTCAACTGCTTTGTCTCCAACAGCGTAAAGGCAGGTAGAACTATCCAGTCTTTTCATTCGAGTTTTGCATCTGTTCTTTACATTTTCAATGTTACCTGTCAATTTTTTAAAAAATGATACTTTTTTATTGTGTAGAGAAGACCACGACAAAAGGCAGGTCTAATTTTAAGAACTTAAGATTTAATTTCTTTAAGATTTTGAAAAAACAAAATCTTCCTGTGCAGGATCCAAGTATGTTTCTCTGAGGCATCTATGTATATGGTCAACTTGATTCTTAATAAACCTTGAATTATCTTACAATGTAATTAGTTACCTTAAAAGTGTCATAGATTTACAGTTTCAGTACTTTAATAACTTACATGTTCTGTATAAGATCGGAATTTGTTCAGTGGAAAGTTTAGATTCACTGCGAACTCCAATAAGTAGGGGGCTCCCCCTCCTGTCGAATAAAGGAGCAACAGGTAAGTTGGCTACAAAGTTTTCAAGGCTGGTTATAATGTAATCATTATGGGCAAAATCCAGAGTAACTATGGGTAGTCCTTGCTCCAGTGTAAGAACAATTTACTCTGGATTCCAATATGAATTTCCCATAGGTTTTCACTAGGAGGTGCAGTAACTACAGGTGCACGTAATGTCTCTTGCATGCTCCTGTAGTTACTCTGGATTTGGGGGTATGTCTAACTGGGCAAGAGGTGCTCTTTCAAGTGGGTATTCATCTTTTAGAAGGGGGAGAGTAACCAGCCCTACACACCCCAGCAATGTCTGTTCTAGTGGCTTCTTTTACATTTTAGATTTTGAGTCCTTTTGGGACAGGGACCCATTAGCTATTAATCAGCCATTAATTTTTTCAATTTTTTTTGTAAATCTCTTTGTGAACTTTTTAATTAAAAAGTGGTATATAACAACTGTAGATAGGTGTTCAAGAAAAGGATCCACCGAAAATCTCAATACTGTGCAAGCTGAATAATTTTGTTTACTATAATGTTGCATTCAAACCAGCAATTAATTCTCAAAATTCTTAAGGTTTGGTGCATTTCAAAGTTTGGATTACCATATTTTTATTTCTATATGCAAAAGAAGCTTCACTAACCTGGTAGCAACAGCTTCTCCTGGGTAGTGGATACTTTTAAAAACCAGTGCAAAAGCTCCTTCCTGGAGTGAGAAAAACAACACTCAACATTAACAGGTAAGAAAATTGGGATGGTAACAGTATCTGTCAGAAGGTTCCCCCAAGTCTCATGACTGGGAGTCTCATTAAAATGTCTGCAAAGATTTTACCTACAGCATGTTAAGGGACTTTTCAGGAAGAGAGGGCTTCTTACAGAGGAATGACCTTATTCTTTCTTCAGACATAATTTATATTTTTAGAAAATGTAGCAATAGAACAAAAAATTCAAAAATGCATTCAGTGATGCTATGCAAACCTATGCATGAATTGTTCCCATTGAACTCAGTGAGATGGACTTCTGAATGAACTAGAAATGAGGGAATCCACTGCATATCAATGGGAGAAATTATAGGTTTCCACTACATTCAGTTCTGGGATATAAAATCTGTAGATACTAAATTAGTAGGGAAGTATAAACGTCTATGCAGAGTTCTTAACTGAGTCTTTTAACTGAACATGTCTTTTGTGAATCTGAGAGGAGGGAGGAGAAATGCACTCTGGCTCCTGGTAGTGCTGAGTGAAAAGAAAATTACTGCTACTAATTTTCAAGCATAGAGTAGGTAACAAGATGTTATAATAAGATGTTGCTATAAATACAAAACCACGCAATTACATTTACCTTTTCTCTCTTAAATGATCTTTACACATTAAAAAATAATAAATTTTCATTCTACATGTAAACTCATGCTCAAACTCAAATACTCAAACTCGTATTTGTAAACTCAAATACTCAAACTCAGAGTATTTTGGTTCCTCCTTTGTGGTCCTCCACCTTACCATGTCTACCCACAGAGCAAGTTCACATTAGGGGGGGAAGGGGCAGGGTATTACAACCAGTGAGCAGACACGCTGGCTTGCTGTTTAAATGAGATTTATTGAAGATCCAATGGACAGAAATGAAATGAAAGCACTTACATCAAGATCCTTACAACACAAGAAACATAATCCTTCAGGCAAGTGATATCATCGTTAGCAATGCCAGAAGCCCTTCAGACAACTGGGACCATTGTAGCTATTCAACACAGGTTTGTGGATAAGACACCATACTATATGCTGTATTAATTATTCATTATAGAAGACTGGAAAAATTCTCCACTCACCAGTTGCTGAATGACTCTTTCTACCAAAGCAGAAAAACTCATATCTTCAGTTTCTCTGTTATCGTACACATATTTGATCAGCTTCGGAATGGTTTCAGTGTCTGTGTCAGATTCAAACTCGTAGCCTTTGGACTCCTAGAATGTTTTACGGAGAATGTTAGATATCAATTCCTTGCCTCAGGCTTTTTAGTTCATGTGCCATGCCACCACTAGTGTCTCCATCATCATTTGATAGCTATGAAAATCTCATTCTCAAGGCAAATATATTAAATGATCAAAAACAGTAGGAAATTCATGTCACCTCATAACAGTAAGGGATCACATGTCATGATCTGAATGTTGGTTATTGTTAATCAGGGTCAGTTCCTACAGTACTTCAAGTAATATTTTCTAATTGTGTGAGACAGTAGTGTGAGTGGGCACACCCTCTTTTATCCATTGTGCTGCCACCTAATTACAAAGAGGGCAATTAGATGAACTGTTAAATGTTACTCAGTACAGGTGTAGTCTGTATTATTGAGGTGTAGACTCAATACAGGTATAGACTGTATAGACTGATATGCAATTTTGTCTCAAAGCAACCAGGTTGACTATTTAAACTGAAAGATAAGCTACCCTTAAGGAGCTGTTAAAGGCGTAAAGGCAGCCTGCTTACCATGGCAAGTTGGCATGCAATTAAGTTGGACTTAGAAAAGTTCATGAACATTTAGTTTTGTTTCTCCCTCCTTCCCCTAAATGATAATCACTTGTGAATTGCTCTGAGCTGAAACTGCTTGCAAATGTTTGCATATCGCAGGAGCTCACCTCCTTGCAGGGCAGCTAGCAGTCACTTGGTTTTTGATTCCTCATTATTGCCTGTATTGTTACCACAAAAATAGTTATTGGAATCAAATGCTGCAAATTGGGGGATTCAATCTATAGTGTTTAAACTGCATATTGAAATATGATTTGGACCAGGGTCCTTAAACTACGGCCCGCCAGGGCCCTCAATCCGGCCCATATCCGGCACTTTCAGAACCCTCCGCCCGCCCCCCCCCCCCCCCGCTGGGGGTTGGGGGGAAACCCCAGGGGCCTTGACGCCAGGTGCACGAGCGTAGGAGGGACTGAGCAGGAAGTGTGCATGCCTGTTGCAACTTCTCTGCATCACCAGGAGTTCCCTGGCCGGCGCACACACCCTTCCTGCTTAGTTGCTGCGTGTGCGCTGACCAGGGAACCCCTGGCGCTGCGGAGAAGCGGGAACAGGTGTGCACGCTTCCCACTCAGTCCCTCCTGAGCCCTTCCAGCTCAGTTGCCGGCTTGTAAGTCACATTTTCCTAGGATGGATGGGGCTCCGATGCTGCAAGCCTGCCACACTATCCTAGGAGTAAGCCCATTACTTCTGTGTAGGGATGGATGGATGGTTGATGGATGGATGGGGCTCTGATCCTGCAAGCCTGCCACACTTTCCTAGGAGTAAGCCCATTGACTATCATGGGACTTACTTCCGTGTACAAATGCTTAGGATGGGGTCTGATGCTGCAATCCTGCCACACTTTCCTAGGATGGATGGGGCTCTGATGCTGCAATGCTAGCCACACTCTCCTGGGAGTAAGCCCATTGACTATCATGGGACTTACTTCTGTGTACAAATGCTTAGGATGAGGCTCTGATGCTGCAGTGCTAGCCACACTCTCCTGGGAGTAAGCCCATTGACTATCATGGGATTTACTTCTGAGTAGGAATGCTTAGGATGGGGCTCTGATGCTGCAATCCTGCCACACTTTCCTGCCCACATCCCTACACAGAGTAAGCCCACTGACTATCAAGGGATTTACTTCAGTGTAGGAATGCGTCACAGGTGCGGGGCGTGGCTCGCCGGGAAGAAGCTATAGTCTGGCCCCCAACAGTGTCTGAGGGACAGTGAACCTGTTTAAAAAGTTTGAGGACGACTGATTTGGACAAATGGACCCTCTAATGCAGTGGAGAAGGGTGAGATGTGCACGCTACTATCCACACTTCCAAGGGCTTGTACATATAATCAGGGTGACCATATGACTGGATTTTTCTGGATTTGTCCTCTTTTTTAGTCTTCTAAAAAAGAAGTGTCCTCCAAAAAAGTTTCACTGTCCTCCATTTTGGCTTCATATTGGAACTCTGCAATGGTGTGCAGTACCCCATCATGTCATATGATGTTAGATTCGTATTGAAGAACAGACTCCAATGCAAAAATAGATTTTGAAATAACTCCTTTCTATCAAGTTATGGCCAATAAACTAAAAATAGAAAATATGCATTGAGCTCTATGGGAAAGTGAAAGTGCTGTGCATGGGAAGGTGTTGCACAGTGTGGTATATTGCACAATGGGGGTGTTGCACAACAGGGGAAGGTGTCTGTGGAAGTATTTTACTCCTGCAACGTGAGTACATTTCACTAGTTTATTATAAGCTTACCAAAAACTTCCTTAAATCTTTATAATTTGTGATGATCCCATTATGGATAACAACAAATTCTGAAGAGAAGAAGAAAAAGAAGAGGTAAGACAAAAGGACCATAATTCAATCCATGGTTTAAAGCGGCATATTTAAAATATGAAACAATTTTATAGCACTTTTAACATGCAAAGCCTCTTATTGTCCTTTGCTTTTTTATTTCCTATGCTGGACAACTCAATTTATATATTTAAGGGATTCCCTTTGACAACACAACAACCTCACAACATATCCCTTTGACCTTACCTACCTGTGAGGTAGGTAAGGCTGAGAGTGAATGACTGGCCAAAAGTCACCCAGGAAGCTTCATGAGAAACATGAACTGGATCTTCTGTGTTTTAGTCCAACTCCCTAACCATCATTATTACTATTATTGGTGCAAGTGGTTAAGACACTGTGCCTGTTAACCAGCAGGCCAGGGTTCGATTCCCGGGTCGGCCCCACAAGACAGGGTGAGCTCCTGTCCTTAGCCCAGCTCTGCGATGCCAGCTGGATCCAATCGTATTGGCTCTGCCTTTCCATTGGACTAATTCAGTAGCGTGGAGAGGGGGGATCTGCTGCTTAGGTAACAGCCTATCCTCCATAACAATCTAACCCAGGCTTTCATGCTTCGCATGCAGCGTATGCAGCGCTGAGCACGATACCATAATCTTTCAAGACTGATGGAGGCCTGCTTAAAGACTTAGGGTGCAATCCTAACCTAGGCTAGCACAACTCATTGGTCTTCCCATTCCCATGGTGATGTAGAGTTTGAGCAGACCAGAAACCTGATAATGAAGAACAATTGACCATATCCCAGGATAGGATCATCAGTTTCTTGCGTCACAAAAGTTAGAGTTGCAATTTTGTCCAACTACAACATTGCCTAAGTTAAAGTTTCTGACTGATAAATCTTATTTATTAACTAGCAAAATGTACCCATATTGCAGGAGTAAAGTACCCCCACATACACCATCCCCCATTGTGCAACATCCCCACTGCACAACATACCCCATTGAGCAACACCCTCCCATGAGCATCAGCACCCCATACACAGCAATATACCCCTTGCACATCAACCCCCATGTGCGTCAATTCCCCATGCACATACATATCCCCCGTATGCATCAACCCTCAATGTGCATCACCCTTTCATGCTCACCAACCCCCATGCACATCACCCTCCCATGTGCACCAACCCCCATGCGCATCAACCCCTCATGCACATCAACCCCCATGCACATCACACTCCCATGCGCACCAATCCTCAAATGTGCACCAATCCTCAAATGTGCATCCCCCATGCGCATCAACCATGCACATCACCCTCCCATGAGCTTCAACTCCCATGATAATCACACTCCCATATGCACCAATCCCCCCATGCACATTACCCTCCCATGCGGATCAACATGTGCATTACCTTACCATGCACACCAACACCCCAAGTGCACCAACCCCTCCAATGTGCACCATCTTCCCCAGCGCAACATCTCCCATGTGCACCCGCCCTCCCAGTGCATCAGCTGGATGTTGATCAGTCAGTCTTCAATGTTACGTATACGACAAAAACGTGTTATACCGCTTTTCAGCCCTTTAAGGGTTAAATTTTTCAACTACTCCAGGGCAGAGCATTCCTCAGTCAGGGATTCTTCAATGGAAAGTATAGGGAGAAAAATGCGTTGTGCCCCTTTTCATCCCTTTCTGGTTAGAATTTCTGAAAACCGATTCTTAGTGGGTGCCTCCAGCATGAAAGGAACACCCACCCCAAATTTCACGCTTCTAGGCCCAGCGGTTTTGGCAGGGCGGTGATGAGTGAGTGAGTGACGGAGGGGTGCACTAAGAACTGGTTTTCCGAAATTCCAACCGGAAGGGGGTAAAAAGGGGCGCAACGCGTTTTCCTCCCTATACTTTGCATTGGAGAATTGCTGACTCATCAACATTCCACCCCAACTGCTGGGCCTGAAGCATGGAATTCTGGGAGTTCCTTCTGTCACCTGAACACCCACCAAGAACCATCTGGAGAATTTAACCCTTCAGGGGCTGAAAAGGGGGCAACGTGTTTCTGTCCTGTACTTAACATGGAAGACTGAACAACATCCAGCCTATTTGGTGCTCAGTGCCTGGTGCACTGGGGGATGTTGTTCGGAGGAAGAGGTTGCACTGGTGAGAATGCTGCGCATGGGGAGAAGTTGAGCATGGGGGGAAGTTGCGCATGGAGAAAGTTGAGCATGGGGGGAAGATGCACATGTGGGGAAAGTTGCGCATGAGGGGAAAGTTGCGCATGAGGGGAAAGTTGCGCATGAGGGGAAAGTTGCGCATGGGGGTTGATGCGCATGGGGGTTGATGCGCATGGGGGGAAGTTGCACATGAGGGGTTGATGCACATGGGGGGAGGTTGCACATGAGGGGAAAGTTGCGCATGAGGGGAAAGTTGCGCATGGGGGTTGATGCGCATGGGGGTTGATGCGCATGGGGGGAAGTTGCACATGAGGGGTTGATGCACATGGGGGAGGTTGCACATGAGGAGAAGTTGCGCATGGGGGTTGATGCACGTGGGGGGAAGTTGTGCATGGGGGGGTTGATGCGCATGGGGGGATAGATGCGCATGGGGGAAGTTGCACATGGGGAAGTTGAGCATGGGGGGTTGATGCATATGGGGGGAATGGCATAAGGGGGGATTTCACTCCCGCAACGCGGGTACGCTTTTTGCTAGTAAACTTATATTCTGTCTTTCCCTATGTGACCAATCTGGCTTCAAATGTACTGGAATAGTGCAAAATTCTGAAGCTGACACCACAGTCCTATACACACCCTTACCTGGGAGTAAGTCCCAATGAACTAAATAGGAATTACTTTTGAGTAAATATTCCTAGGATTATACTGTGAGTCACCATATCAATTCAGTTACTTTGCCCAGTAATCTCTACTCTTATCTAAAAGATGAGTAATCTCTACTCTTATCTAAAATACTCAAATAATCTGATGGCTGTCTACATTTCAAGGTAAGTTTTTGGGAATTTAATGTAACTTCAAGTTTGTTTGTTTTACAAAGTGACCTACCATTACTTTTATCCGATCGTTGAGGGTGACTGTTCACTGCATTTGGCACTCCATGGGTTGCCCAACGAGTATGAGCAATACCAAAATGTGTTTCAAAATCTGCCTTTAAATCCAAGCCATCTTGTTCTGTCGGTGGAAAAAATAATAAAATAATGAAAATCCAATTGCTTTAAAGTCAAACTGTAAGCAAACAAAAGCACATGATTACAAGTTTTAACTTTAAAATGATCTCATTAATAAAAGATAATTTGTAAATTTCCAACTGGTTGTCTTATACTGACTTTTCTTGTCTGCGAATAGTTCAGCAACAGTGATGCTGGAGATATTCAGTACAGCAGTAGATGCACTGCCTAAAGAAAAGTAACATTCTCCCAGATATAAAAAATAGTGAGTCCACTACTAGGAAGTTATCATACCATGGAATTTTGGTTTTTTTGTTATGTATTTACCTCTCCCCATCTGTAATTCAGTTTCCAAAATCTAGTACAGTATTATGCTATATAGCATAATATTTTAGCCTCAGAACCATAGTATGTTCCCTCTATAATCAGACTAAAGAGAACTCACTCTTCAAATGAAGATAGATTTTTAAATTGTCCTGTTCAACTGCTTTTCATTTCTGCAGTTGGTGCTGAAAAATCATATCATCATCATTGTCATTAATGAGTGGCCAAAGTATGTCACACATGCTACAAGTGGTACTGGCAGTAATGGCATGTGTTTAGGAACTAATAGAGAATTACATTCGTCAGAATGAACTCTAGTACTACCATCCTCAGCATACTCATTAGGATGTGAGTGATGCTTCTGAGGAAACAGGCTTTTACTCTTGATGGATGGACAGTATCCATACAAACCATTTCTGAAGAGGTTTTGCCAGTATGCCATCCCCTCCCACATATACAGATTTGTCTAACTTACAAATGTTGTAGCCAGTGAGACCCATCTTCAGAAATGGTGGTCAATCAACATTCCCAATCATGAGTTGAAAATCTCCTTTGGTTCAGTGTGCCAAGTGTAGCCACAGGCTGAACAACAGTTTGTGGCTTTGCCCACTGTATGGACAACACATGCAAACAATTTTTGAATACAACTTCAGAGTTGCTCTGCATGTCAGATTGGACATAAACACATTTCAACACATAACTACTTTATACTTACTTTGCAGCTCCTCATCAAGAGCTTTGACTTTTCCTCTTTTCTTCACCAGTTTGATGAACCGTTCCTTATCTTCATTATTATTACCATCAATTGCAATACCTAAAGCACAAAATAGAACTGTGTGTTCAACATATTTTAACATGTGGGATATATATTTGATGAAATGTCTATGTGGTTTACATAGTGAGATGAGTGATTATGTGGAAAGTGCTCTGAGGTAAAGGCAAAGAATCCCGGGTGACCATATAGAATGGAGGACAGAGTGTCTGTAACTTTAACCATTGCATAGAAGAGAGAATTTAGGCAGGTTTAGCTTAACACAGAAAGGTTTAAAAAGCAGCACCTGCCTAAATTCCCTCTTCTATACAATGGTTAAAGGTACAGGCACTCTGTCCTCCATTCTATATGGTCACCCTGTGACAGAGCCAAGGAGACCCATTGCCACTGGCTGCTGTCTAAGGAAGCAAATACTCTTTTCCCCTGAGGAGACCTCCAGTAGTATCCTGGTGCCAACAGTATCTGGTGATCATCACTTTGGTGCCACAGGAGCTGGGGTACTGGCAACCATTAGATTAAAACTGTTAAAAGGTTCAAGAGCTTTTTAGGATGCTAGGACGGGGAAGGAGAAATCATTATGTGCAACAATATCACATATGATGTGTTAAAATAACACAGTGGGGTGACAGCTCTGCATCTCCTAACATGTCCAGTTCCACAGCAACTAATATGCTAAGTTACAACAAAACAGACTAGAAGGTAAGGAAAGTGGCAGCCACTATTGACGTGCACAACAAGATCGCTTACGTACCTGCAGAATCATATCCTCTATATTCTAGTCTTTGCAGCCCTTTTATAAGTGTCTCAAATATCTCCTTCCTTGTCCGAGGCACTCTGTAGTTCAGATAAGCAAATATTCCTATTGCATAGAGGACAGGGAAGAATAAATAATGAAGAGTAATTCAATATATTTGTTCAATATATTAACAAGTTCAGTAAATACAAAATCCTGTGGCATCAAAATGGTATTGCAAAACATTTTCCAATGAATCCTCCAAAGTTGGTCCTGTTACTACAGAGGATTTGTATGAAGAAAACATCCTTCTATCTTTCCAGGTGATGTAGTTTAATTTAATAAATCATAAAGAATCAGGTAACTACTAGTTAATGCTGAGTTTAGTTCTCTTCAGTGACAGCCTCAGGTTAGGACCACAAAGGGCATTAAAATTCTCCCTTGAGATGCAACGTAGAAACCAGAAACAGTCTATGGGTATTCAGTCTGCAAGCTGTAGTGTGTATTTTCCACTAGTACCAAAAGAAATATTATTACCATGTTCCTCTCTTCAGTTTTATCCACATGATATATTCAGTACAAAGATAACATCCAGCCCAAGCTGAGGTTGCAAATCAGGATATAAATTCAACCTCCTCCAATCTGACATTTGAAATATTTTGAGCACAATCTTAACCATGTCTACTCAAAAGTAAGCCTCATTGTGTTCAATGGGTCTCACTCTCAGGGAAGTGTCCTTAAGATTGCAGCCCTTTGCCACACTGTTTCTTGGGGTATACAGAACCACTGCAATTTTTTAATTCCCTGCCATTCCTCAACATATCAAAAAGGAGCATAAAAGAGATATATGTTAGATTTTTTTTTAAGGCTCTATCTTTTGAAAGACATTTTTGACAACACACCTAATCCATGAATTGGCAAACTTTAGAACACAGCTAATATTTCACTTTATTTATCAGGGAGCCACACCCTTGTAAGGGCTGTGAGTGGCGCAAGAGGTTAAGACACTGTGCCTGTTAACCAGCAGGCCAGGGTTCAAGACCCGGGTCAGCCCCACAAGACAGGGTGAGCTCCTGTCCTTAGCCCAGCTCTGCAACGCCAGCTGGATCCAATCGTATTGGCTCTGCCTTTCCATTGGACTAATTCAGTGGCGTGGAGAGGGGGGATTTGCCGCTTGGGTAACAGCCTATCCTCCATAACAATCCAACCCAGGCTTTCGTGCTTTGCATGCAGCATATGCAGCACCGAGCACGATACCATAGTCTTTCAAGACTGACAGAGGCCTGCTACATCCTTGTGTGTAAAACCATCAATAACTTACAATCATTACTGTTACAAAGCACTGTGGGTGGTGCAAACAGTTAAGACACTGTGCCTGTTAACTAGGCCAGGGTTCGAGACCTGGGTCCCCACAAGACAAGGTGAGCTCCTGTCCTTAGCCCATCTCTGTGACACAGCTGGAACCCATTGTATCGGCTCTGCCGTTCCTTTGGACTATTTCAGTGGCATGGAGAGGGGGGATTTGCTGCTTGGGTAACAGCCTATCCTCCATATTAATCTACCCAGGCCTTTGTGCTTTGCATGCAGTGTCAAGCACAATACCACAATACCATAACTAAAATTACTGTTAACAGTATTTTGCATTTCCTGGAAGAGAATTCAGGCTTGCCAAAAAAGGCAAAATAAACAACTTGCTGAGAAAACTAGAACATTTCCTAAAGTTATAGCTGTTAACCATTTTTTCCTTCAACCAAGATCAAGGTCCTCCTTGCTACGTTTCTCTAGAGCAACATTTCTATAAACATTTGTTCTTCAAACATTCAACCTGCATAAGCATCAGTCTTTATGTTATGTGGGGAACCAGTGTTTTACAGCATATATATTGCAAACCCATCAGGTCTTATGTTCAGGCCCTTTCATCAGCCTGCCTATGTCACACTCCAAAAGACCTCTTTGAGAGATCTGTCCACAATGCAGCCAGTGTGCTATGGCTGGTAAAGGTTCCTTGTTTATACTAAACTCTAGCAGTGCTCACTTGTATTTATGCATACCAGGAGACTCCAAAGCCACTAGAGACCATTTCACTGGAAAATGATAGCGGCAGCCTGGACTGCCAAGGAATATATTACAGATTCTTTGGGTCATAAGAAAGCAATCTTCCTTTCAACACACACGTTCTATTGTGCCTTCGATTAAAATTTATTCACTGCTTGCTTTCAACAAACAACGGCCCAAATCTAGCACAGAATTCAGGTTGCTCAAAGCCTGATGATTTCAGTGTGTTTATGTGCTCTTAACTGGGTGCTAATTTGTGATCAAATTCTGTAGTGCCTCCTATTAACTGGTATTAACCCCTCATGTGCTTCCTTTGATAATCCTTTTATCCGTCTTGCAGTCGAGCTTCTTTGTGTGTTCAGCTGGAAAAGATGTGAGGATGTTGGGAAAACGGTTTAGATGTAATCCACAATTCAGTCAGGTTGAATCTGTGGTACAATTCCTACCACTGTTCACACCAGGATCTGGGCAAATGCCGGTGGAGTTGATGAAGGGTTTAAATGACTCTGGAATAAAGTCTTTGCAAGAAGATGCACACAATGTCAATCACAAATGTGCAAACTTATGAACCAAACCTAGAGCACAATCCTAATTATGTCTATTCAAAAATAAGCCCCATTATGTACAATGGATCTTACTCCCAGGAAAATGTCTTCAGCATTTCAGCCCTATTCCCTTTCCCTAAAGGAAAAGGTGTGTGTGTGTGTGTGTGTGTGTGTGTGTGTGTGTGTGTGTGTGTGTGTGTGTGTGTGTGCACGCACACTTGACTTACAGTTCATTAAAAAGTATAAGTGGATGCTCATGCATGCATTTTTGGGGTCCAGAATATATAATATAATTCTAAAATCTTCCTCTCTTATAAATGATACAAAGCATTATCTTTAACTAAAGTGTCAACATTTTTCAGTTTTAGGTATGTCTAGGTTCAGTAAACACCTACAGTGAATAACAGGAGCAAAATCTTTAGACTTACAATAAACCTTTCAACCTCATTATCTTTGTTTAGTTCTTAGACGCCACTTCCTATCCAATGCTCTAAAAGCAGAGTTTTGTGTTACAGCCCTTATCACATTACTGTCTTTATCATGGAAGAGATAACAGATGACATTAAGCACTCCTACTTGCAACTGACACAATCATTTGGGGTGATAAAAACAAAAAGGGTCAAGTTACCGTTAAAGGACTACCCAGAGGTAATGCTGGACAGGAAGAGACTCTCCTGCTACAATGAAGGGTGAGGAAACCTACATGATCCCACTTAAAAAAACTTTTAATAGTTCAAGCAGAGAGTCAGCTAGAAGTGGAACAAGGTGATCTTTGTCTAAGTTCCTTTCATCTCTCATCAAGACTTTGAAGTTCGTGCTTCCTCTGTCAGGAATGCAACTCCTTCTTAGTAACCACAGGATCATTCAGCATTTTCTGTGGGGAAATTCCACAAGAATGTTAATGCTCAGGATCAAGATAGGGATATTTTGGGACTAACAACCAGTGCAAATACCCCTTGCTCTTTTTCCTTTGTGATATTACTGTCAATGTTATATCATTCTTTGTTGCTGAAGCCAGCCCATCTTCCTCTAGTTATGTTTGATTGTGCTCTAATTGCAAGTGCTCCTAGGCTGTTCTTGGGACATATTTTATGATCACATGATGTACTTATGATTTTTAGGTGGACAGCAGCTTGGACAGGGGATGTTTGTCCAGTTTTGATGTGCTGGCTGCCACCATATCCAAGTCACTTTGATCTGACTATGGTGGTCCATGACATCTCATATGGACTACTGTATCACACTTTACAGGAGGCTGCCCTTGAAGACTGGTCCAGAAGTTGCAGTTAGTGGAGAATGCAGCTGCCTGGCTGGTCACTATGGGTTGGTGGTTCAAGGGTGCTATACTATGCTGTTGCTTCAGCAGTTACGCTAGCCCTACATCCAATTCTGAGTTCAATTCAAGGTGTTGAATATTATCTGCTATTTTATTATCTGCTATATATTACAGCATATTCTTGCTTGCCCACTTTGGTCATCAGACAGGACCTTGATACTGCTGCCATATGAAGCCAAAAGAATGGCAAGAAGGTGCAAGACCTTTTCTGTTGTGGCACCATGTCTACCAGCATCAACTCCCAGAAGATATATGAGGGCAGCCCCCTCTTGATATCGTACCAGTGGAGTTTAAAAACACAACTATTTCACTTCAATATTGAGTTAGGATTATGCTCCTATGGAGCCTTTTTAAAAATGTATACAAATGGATTATGTTACTTTCTGCTGTTTATATGGTTTCTTTTGCTATTAGTCCTGTATTGTTGTTAATTGTTCCTTTTTATTGTATTTATTTATATATGTTCCTAGAAATTTCTATTGTCCTATTATGTTTTATTGTACATAGTTCTGAACATCCAGAAAAACAGACAAATTTTTCAAATACATAAAATTAATATTTTATCTTTACTGCTGTCCTGGAAATATCCTTCCATTCTATATCCTGGGAACTGAAATTGTGCAACTGTGGCAGAATATGTAAATTTCCTGCATTTCTCCAATATTTATTTCCTCATTGTAAGGTTAAAAACCCAATGTGATATACATCCAGGGGTAGCTCACAGCAGCAAAAACAATCCCAAAACTGATAGCACCTCTAAATTTCAGGAGATAGTAAGGAAGACAAACTAACAAGGATAGTTAGTTTGCCTTTCATGCCTGGCTTCCCAAAACATATGTCTGTCAAGGATTAGGAAGGGAGTGGTTGTCAGATCTATCAGTACTGATCTCATGTTCTGGTGATCCCACATAATAATAATAATAATAATAATAATAATAATAATAATAATAATAATAATAATAATAGTAATAATAGTAATAATAGTAATAATGGTGGTGGTGGTGACTAATCAGGTAGTAAAGTGCACACAAGCACATTGGGTTATTTCTTGTTCTTTCAAGGCTACTTTCATTTGAACTCACTGATCATTCCACATGATGTGGAGGAAAAGATTGTCACAAAGACATGTTCACCACGTTCTCTATTACTGGCTTGTGATTCATAACAGTATTCATGAAAATTTACGAACACTGTATGCAACTGCAGAAATAGCTTGATCTAAAGCCAGGAGGTCATAACTGGGTCTTCAGCATCACCCAGGCAAGAAAGGTTTACCCGACTATCTTCAGTGTCAACCTCACTGTGTGTATTGTACAAATTTGCACGGCAAAAAGAACATTCATCCACCCCATCCTTGTTTTGCCAAGGGAATTTCTAAGGATTTTCAGCCAAGATCAGGAAGCTTTCCTTTCCCACTTTTGGGTAACATTTTTGGTGCGTGGAGATATATTTACACATCTTTTTTTGCATCACCAA
Organism: Cryptoblepharus egeriae; assembly: GCA_030015325.1. Classification (NCBI taxonomy): domain Eukaryota; kingdom Metazoa; phylum Chordata; class Lepidosauria; order Squamata; family Scincidae; genus Cryptoblepharus; species Cryptoblepharus egeriae. The sequence continues at coordinate 65,883,116 of JAREYC010000002.1, read as the reverse complement.
AAACTGTCTGGTTGCTACAGCGGCCAGCAGCAATGGGTGTTAAAAAGTCTGAGTACTCTGAAATCACACCAGATTCATCGCTGCCTCAAGCTGAATCAGCCATACCATTCTTTAGCTGAGGAGTGCAACTTACGTATTTCTTAGTCAAAACACAGATGTGTCACTTCTGATTTTTCAGATTATTTATATAATCAAATTGGTAGCCAATGGGAACACAGAACATTTCTGATCAGTTATTCTTTACTGCAGTGGAAGGAGGGCCCATGAGAGATGTGGGCAATTTTTACCTATCCCAGAATCATAAAGGCGGCCCATGAGCCAAATGCAGAAGGCCCAGAAATGTCCTGGGATCTGACATTTTCGTATAGGCTTTGCTGCCCATATGAAATTCTGGAGGTGCTACAATGGACATGTGATGATGGCTTCTGCTGCAAGCCCAGGGTGATCATATGGTCTTCTTTTTTGAAGGACATGTCTTCTTTTTAGCCTTGTGTCCTGGAAAAAAAATCTTTCCATCTACTGGGAGCCTGCAAACTATGATCTAGTTTTCTGCAATCATTTTCTAAATTCAAAATATTTTAGTGTGTTTGCAAATACACTAAATAGATCGTGAGTGTGTCTCTAGCTCTTGACACCAATTGGGCAGATAGAAGACAATTTCCTGAACAGATGCGGGCACATTCCAAATCTTGATTTTCATATCTAGATAGACAACCTGATCCCAGGCTACCTTAGTGCTAGTGCTGGGACTGCAGTCCAGATGCTGGGTGTTGCAAGTGTTTGGCATGTTTGTGGCATACAGGGAATACATGGAAACTGGCAGAAAGGCCTACACTACCCTAGCTAACTAAATTTCTTTGGTTTAGGCTTTCAGGCCTCACAAACCTTAACATTCCACACCATAGTTGGAACCCCATCTGCCAGGGAAGACCAGATATGCGCTAAGTGGTGCTTGGGCATGGAAAGGGTGACAAGGGGGAATGGGAAAGTCATTCCTGAGTTGGACAGAGGAGGTGGGACCAACAGAGGCTTCCTCCACCATCCTCCCTCCTGGGCATTGAAGCCCAACATGGGTCTTTTCAAGACATGGGTGCAGCTCTGAAAAACCCTGAGAAATGACTAGTCCAACTGTGGTGTTGAATGGGCAGCAAAGGCCTTTCCACCAGTTCAGTTTACTTCCTTGGTGGCACAAATGTGCCTTATGATAAAGTAAAACATATACTTTTGAGTGCCAGTGTCCCAAGTTCAACAGTTGGCATCTCGGATAGAGCTAACAGCAGTCTGAAACTGTGGAGTATTTTGACCCGTGAGTGAAGGCCAGTGCTCTTTAATCTGTGGGTCAGGACCCCAACAGGGTCACAAAGTCTCATTTTAGGGGATGGAGGAAACATTTCCAAGCCTATGTTAGAGAGGTTTTGGATCCAACCCAATAATGATATTGCCTTCTCAAAACTCTTATAATCCTGCTCAGCCTTTTCTCCCTCCTGAGGCTGGCCCTGATAATCTGTTACCTCACAGGGTTGTTGTGAAGACACAGGAGGTGGGAGAAAGGGTGTGCAAGAACTGGGGTGGGTGGATCAGGCCCTAAGAGTGGTGGGATTAGTGATGAGTCCCCAGGCATATATTTATTGGAGTCATGGCATGAAAAATGGTGACGACTACTAGACAATACTGATATAGGTAGGCCAATGGTCGAACTTGCAGTCGGACATGCAATCTTGCCAAGAACAGAGGTGGGCCACACCATCTCTCTGACACTGTGTTGGGAATGGGGGGAGAAGAATTAATTTACATTTCAAATTTGAATAAATCTTCATGAATGAATAGATATGTCTTTTCCCTCATTTGCTTACACATCCTTATTGCAGGGAAGACAATGGAGTAGGCTTCCCATGAACATCCCATCAATCAATCAATCAAATTGATTGACGGTATTTATATACCTCTTTTCAGCAAAAAGTTCACAAAATGGTTTACAGAGGAAATAAACACTATTGGCTAATGGCTTTCCTTTTAACAATATATTCTGTACAAATACAATACAACACAACAATACAAATGTAAACAATACATTTGACAATACATAACAATTTCCCAAGTCAGAAAACTGTCAAAATGCATTTTAAAAATTCAAAAGTCCCAAAATGAAAAATGGGGGGGGGGGGGAGGGAAACTTGATTGTATGGGGGGAATTAGATTCAAGCAGTAACAAATGCCAAAAAAATTCTAATAGAATATTAATTTGGAAACAACAAATAGACTAGATTTTGGAACTAAATACCAAAAGAGGAATTTAAGAGGGTAGATGAACTACAGAAAAGAAAAAATGAAGTTGATTCTGTTTCTAGCCCCTTTCAATACATTTTCCATTTCCAAAGTGCATTATGTAGAGGTGTTTGTTCCCACTGAGTAAGACTGTATTGCAGCCTTACTGTACACAATGGATTTACTTCTGAGTAAAAGAAACCACACCGTTTCAAACACCTCTGGTATCAATTCTTACAGTTGCCACCTTAAGGGCAGTGTTCAGGCAATCTTTCTACAAATACTGGGAGTGAATCAGGATATGTGATGATGGGGGGGGGGAGGCTAGGTAAGAAAGCCTTGCTGCATTGTATCTAATGGCTACCCAGAGGAAGGAGGGGCACAGCTATGGGAGGCTTACTGGGATGGAGGGGGTGGGAGAAGGACTTGAGTGGGGAAGGGAGCAGGGAATCAGGGAATCCGAGTGGGGAAGGGAGTAGGGAATCAGCCCCTGATGGGGGAAAACGAGGGAACTAAGTGGGGAAGATCAGCCTCTTATGGGGAGAAAGGGGGGACTTGAGAGGGGAAGGAAGAAGGGAATGATTAGCCTCTGATGGAGGAAGGGGATCTTGAGTGGAAATGATCAGCCTGTGATGGGGGAAAGGGGGGACTAACTGGGGAAGGGAGAAGGGAATGAACAGCCTCTTATAGGGAGAAGGGGGGGGCCTGAGTGGGGGAAGCAGGGAATGAGCAGCCTCTTATGGGGAGAAGGTGAGACCTGAGTGGGAATGATCAGCCTGTGATGGGGGAAAGGGGGAAATTGACTGGGGAAGAAGCATGGCCTGATCTGCCTTTTCGTGGGGAGGGGAAGGGGAGCTTTTCTAGTTCCCTGATGGGAGTGTGATGCTGCCCCCCATATCCACCCCCTCCCTCCCCATAGCAGAACCCTCTACTGTATTCTGGTCACCAAGGGCGCAAGGAGAGCAATGCCCCCCTTTCCATCCTGCTGAGACCAGCCTGAGAAGATCAGGGTCAGCCCCACTCAGTCACTCACCGCACATGGCAGATGCTGCTGCTCTGTCGCTCTCTGGGATGAAGAAGCCCAGCCAGCCCTGCCAAGCCCTGCAGTCAGTCCTTCTCCTCCTCCTCCTCCTCTTTATAAGATGCCTTGGACGGCCCCCTTAGTGGCTCTGCCTCCCACCAGCCAGCAGTCGCAGGCAGGGCAGTGGGAGGAGGAGGAGGAGGAAGGCCAGCCAGCCAGCCAGCCCCTTTTTTGGTGCCCCCCCCCACCCCAGGCTGGCAGTCAGTCCCTGGGATCAGTGTATGTCCTGCCTCCTACTCACAGCTGGACCAGGAAGCAGGGTGACCATCTGTCCTCTTTTGCCAAGACATGTCCATTTTTTTTAGCCTTGAGTCTTGGGAAAAAAAAAAACTTTCTTGTCCTCCTTTTCCTTGTGAGCAGGCAATATGGAGCCTTCTTGGAATAAATAATTTATATGTAATCATATAATCATAATAATTTATATGTAATCATATGTAATAGTGTAAAATTTAATAAAAATATAGTGTTTAAATTAAGCACCTGAAAGCAATATAGATGAGTACTTTTAGCTTTTGTCTTGGGTGTCCTACATTTTTTCTTGGGTGTTTTTCATTTGGGGGGCCTTATCCTCTTTTGCAGTTATAACATCTGGTCACCCTGAGCAAGTGAGGCTAGGGCTGCAATCCTAAAGACACTTTCCTGGGAGTAAGACCCATTGAACACAATAGAGCTTACTTCTGACACGGTTAGAATTGTGTTCTAAGAGAATCATGGCATAGAGACAATTCAAGCCCTTTCCAGATGTTCAGCCTGAACCTGTATGTCGTGGAAGATGGGAGGCAAAGTGACATGGTGACATGACAGACCTCCATCTTGACAGAATGGATTCAGTCCTATCTTACATATCTTACCCCCAGATATCTTACATATCTGGGGGTAAGCCCCACTGGCTATTGTAGAACTTCTGAGTAGACACAGGAATAGGATTGGGCTGTTAGGCTGTAACACCTTTCAGGGGGTAAGCCTCATTTAATGTAATAGAACTTATTTCTGAGTAGACATGCATTGGATTGTGCTCTCACACCCCAGTCCTAAGCAAACAGGTCTACTCAAAAGCCAGGATGGTGTAGTGATCAAGGTTCAAATCCCTCCTCAGCCAGGAAGCTTCCTGGGTGAGCTTGGGCTGGTTACTCACTCTCAGCCATATTTACCTCACAGGCTTGTTGTGGGGACAAAAGGATAAAAGCTTTATAAGCCACCTTGGGCATTTGCCTAACTGGGAATGGGAAAGGTGGGGTATTATTCCCATTAAATTTTATTATTATTATTATTATTATTATTATTATTATTATTATTATTATTATTATTATTATTATTATTATTATTATTATCCATAAATACACAGCAAACAATTTCGTGCTGGTTTCATTCATTTTACCAGTCGGCCCCTTCCCAAGAGTCTAGGACTGTGTGATGTAGCGGTGTATAATTCGTGCTGATCCCAGAAGAGCAGCTTTCTGCAGTTGGCAGTGATATTTTGTCAATGCCAATAGTTTTCAGGTGCCTGCCAAGGTCTTTGGGCACTGCACCCAGTGTGCCAATTACCACTGGAACCATCTGCACTGGCTTACACCAGATACGCTGTAATTCGATTCTTAGGTCTTGGTAGCGGGAGATCTTTTCCAGTTGTTTCTCCTCAATTCTGCTGTCACCTGGGATGGCGATGTCAACAAGCCACACCTTACTGCTTTCTATGACGGTGATATCTGGAGTATTGTGTTCCAAGACCTTGTCCGTCTGTATCCTGAAGTCCCACAGAAGCTTGACCTGCTCATTTGCAACCACTTTTTCAGGCTTGTGGTCCCACCAGTTTTTTGCCACTGGCAGATGATACTTTTGGCATAGATTCCAGTGGATCATCTGGGCAACAGATTGTGCCTCAGTTTGTAGTCAGTCTGCGCGATCTTCTTGCAGCCACTTAGAATGTGGTCGATGGTTTCATCCACTTCTTTGCAGAGCCGGCATTTGGGGTCATGGGCTGATTTTTCAATTTGTCCTGATTGCCTGTTCTTGGGCAGCAAGAATTATTTATTATTTATTATTATTATTATTATTATTATTATTATTATTATTATTATTATTATTATTAAATAATAATAATAATAATCCTGAAAAAGTGGTCACAAATGAGCAGGTCAAGCTTCTGTGGGACTTCAGGATACAGACGGACAAGGTCTTGGAACACAATACTTCAGATATCACCATCATAGAAAGCAGGAAGGTGTGGCTTGTTGACATCGCCATCCCAGGTGACAGCGGAATTGAGGAGAAACAACTGATGACCTGAGGGAACAAGCCAGATTGAATGGAAGTAGACGGTTCTTAAGACAGTCTGGGCCCAAACTGTGTAGGGCTTTATATGTCAAGACTAGCACCTTGAATTGGGCCCAGAAATGAATGGGCAGCCAGTGTAGTCACTGGAGGAGCAGCCCGACAGAGTCAAATCGTCTGGCTCCAGCAACCACATAGGCTGCAGCATTTTGAACTAACTGCAATTTCCAAACAATTTTCAAGGGCAGCCCCACAGGAAGCACATTACAGTAATCCAGTCTTGATGTCACTGTGGCATGGACCACTGTGGCCAGGTCTACACAGTCCAGGTATGGTCACATCTGGCGCACCAAGTGAAGTTGTGCAAAGGCACCTCTGACCACAGTCACTGTCTGGGAATCTAGAAGCAGCTGCAAGTCCAGAAGAACCCCCAATCTGCGAACCTGCTCCTTTAGGAGGAGTGCAACCCCATTCAGAGTAAGTTTATAGTCCAGCACATGCATCATGGATTTCCTAATTAAGAGGACCTCTGTCTTGTCCAGATTCAGTCTCAGTCTCTTTGCTCTCATCCAGGCCCCAACTGCCTCCAGGCAGCTCTCTAAGGCCTCAACAGCCACCTTGGACTGAGGTTGAAAGGAGAGATAGAGCTTGGTGTCATCAACGTACTGGTATTCCCCAGCCCACCATCTGGGACCTATCAGCCAAGTAGGAGCAGAACCACTGCAGAACAGTGTCCTGTTCTGAATCTGAATCTGGCTGAATGACCCAGAAGGATAACATGGTTGATGGTGTTGAAAGTTGCTGAGAGGTCCAGCAGGACCAACAGGGACGCACTTCCCCTATCCAGTCCTTGGCACAGATCCTCTAGCAAGGCGACCAAGGCTGTTTCGGTCCCAAAGCCCGACTTGAAGCCTGATTGAAAAGGATCAAGATAATCTGTTGCATCCAAAACTCTCTGGAGCTGTGATGCCACCACTGGCTCAATCACCTTGCCCAGCAATGGGAGGATAGAGACTGGGCAGTAATTATTCAACACAGTTGGATCCAGGGAGGGCTTCTTCAGGAGAGCACATACCACCACCCACTTCAATGCCAGAGGTAAGGCTCCCTCCATCAGAGAAGAATTAATCAACCTCCCTGTCCACTCAGCCAGTCCCATCCTGTCCCGTCCACCAGGCAGATGTATCAAGCCAAGATGGGCAAGGGTCAAGCAGGAAATTTGATGGCCTCACACTCCAGAGAAGTCCATCCACATCTTCAGGCTGCACAAGCTGGAAGGAATCCCACGAAACTGGACAAGAAGTTGCCTCAGGGACATGATTAGACACTGTCAATGTGGTGTCCAAGTCATGACGAATCAGATTGAGTTTATCTGCAAAATGTTTAGAGAACTCACAGCAGGTAATTGTGTGTTCCTCCTGATATTTTGAGGGGGCCAAATGCAGAAGGCCACACACCACATGGAACAAACCCACTGAGCAGTTCTTTGCAGACACAATGGTAGCAGAGAGGAAAGGCCTTCTTGCGCTACCATTGCTGCAGAGTAGGCTCAGTAGTGATCAGATTTGTCACAAGTTTTTTTGCCACCGTCACTCTGGACACCTACCCTGTCACTTCATTGTTCGCAGCTCCTTATTAAACCAAGGAACTGTTCTCCATCTGCAACATGGTAGAGTTCACTCAGGAGCAATCTGATCCAAAGCCCTGGCCATTTCCCCATTCCAGAGGTCAACCAGGACCTCAGATAAGAGAGTAGCCCTGGTAGTTGGAAAATCCCCCTAGAGTCCTCAGGAAACCTTCAGGATCCATTAGCCTATGGGGGCAGACCAAAGAATGCAGCTCTCTGCAAAGGTATGAAGCCACAACCAGCCTAAATCTTACAAGGAAATAATCTGACCATGACAACAGGGTGACCTTAATTTAATTTAATCTTAATTTTCTCCACATCCAGATCACCCCCTACCTGTCCAGCATAAACACCAGGACCAACATGTGCCCAGCCTTATGTGACAGGGTTGAGATCTTTTGGGATAGGCCTATGGTTTGGGGACAGGCCCATGGGTCCTACAGTCCCCCAGCACAAGTAAGGGAGAATTCCAATACAACATCTGAAATTAACCCCATCAGCTCAGGCAGGGAGACTATTGGGCAGCAAGGCGGTCAGTACACCAACAGAATCCTCGTCCTGTCCAGCCCTGTCAACACAACATGTAGGCACTTGAACCCAGTGGACTGCTGGACAGGGCACCTGGTAAGGGAGACAGACTCATGATAGACTAGTGTGACTCCTCCTCTCCAACCCTGCAATTGTGGCCGATGCAGTATCTGGAAACCTGAAAGAAAAAGCAAGGAGAGATTAACTCCACCTGCCTCATCCAACCAGGTCTCCGTGATACACACCAGGTCGGCATTCTCATCCAAGATCAAGTCCCAGATGAAATCAGTTTTATTATTCACCAACCTGACCTTCAACAGCAGCAGCTTCAGATCCAGGGCTTCACTGCCAGGACCACCAGACTTCTGAGAATTGGAGGATGGACCAGAAGGAGAAATAATCTGCCTTTGATGGATTCTCCTTCTCCTGAAACAGCATGTCCGACTTCCACCACCATATCTTCCTTGGTCCGTTACCCTCTTAATAGTGGCACCATTTCCCTCCCTCAAGCTTCCTCCCAACTGATAACACATGAAGGGCTGGCCTACCTCCTGAGCTCAGTCTTTCGGCCAGTCTGCACACCACTGAAAAATAACTCCTACTGCAATCTCCAAACAATAATGGTAGTGGCAGGCTTGTTGCTGGAGTCTGTTCGGTCAGTACCGTCTCAACGAGATCCCACGGCTGAAAGCCACAGGGCTGAGAGCCCAAGGGATTGCACCCTCAGGTCCCAGTAAGCTCTTAATAGAAGGAGGCAGGAGAAGCACTCTCAGCAGCATCCAGGAAGAGGACAGCAGGTGGTATCTATCTTTTCCCCTAAGGGAAACCCTGACCCTGGCCACACCCCAAAGTAAGTCTCGTTATTGCTCTTAAGAAAATATGCTTAGGATTGTAGTCTATCTCATCTGAACATATTCCTCACATGTCATAGTCTCTGGAGATAAATTCAGAAAAGACAAAAAAGCAGCACACAGAGACAACTTGGTTTGTGGTGCAGCTGACTGATAACATCCCTTTACCACTGAACTGGTTAGGATTGCATCCACAAATGACACAAACTCTATTGACATCTCTTGATTATGATGTAATGCTAAAGAAAAGTTATATGAAGATGCACAGAGAACCTTCATCATAACTATTTCTCATGTGCCTGGAATTGGAAGGGTAAAATCTTCCAGGTCAGACAGAACATGTGTCTTCTCTCCATGCTCAGGTTGTAACATGCACCTGTCTGGCAGTGACTAACCATCCAAATCATGGATTGCAGTTCTTTGCTTTCCCAACACTCCCACACACATCCCGGACTCAGTTTGCTAGAACCATAATGGCTTAAAATGTAAGGCGATGACATTTATTTTAAGAATGTTCCCTGACAAAACATTAATTGCATGGAGTTAAAGGCCTAATTAAAGTCTCTGGGAGCTGTCTTGGGCTGATGGAATAAAAATAGATAGGAAGAGGAGTCTCTTTTATTTAAGCCAACTGATACTGAAAGTGTGAGCCTTCTTGACTTGGAAGCTTGCACTACCAGTTGTTAAAATCTTGACTGGCCCAATAAAAGCCATTGCCGCATGTACTCTCTTTTTAGCTCAATTGCACACCAATGCCATGGTTTAGATTTCTGTGTTCCTTGTGGTTAGGCACATGTCTGTCTCCACTTTTGTGGAACACTCAATTCCCTTTTTCTTTCTCAAAACAGAGACAGACGGTTTGTCTGCTGGCCACTGAATGGCTGAACATTGCTCAACTTCCTTGCTTTGCAGCACTTTAACCTAGTGTTAAGACTCTGCCTTTATCTGCACTTAATTTCATGTTCTACATCTAGCAGATACAGAAGTATAATGGATATTGTCCAAGTGTGGGGAAAATTGTGTATATAAAAAATTGTGTGTATAAAAATATATGCAAGCCATGGGAATTTTACAATTGGCTTCAGTGAGATATAGATTGCATCCTTATGTTTCTGTAACCCTCTCAATTGCCAGAGATATTCTGTGTAAAACTAACAAGCTAGCAGGGATGTCCAACATTTTTGTAGGAGGACAAAACCATCTTTCTGAAATTGCTCTGTTTTGGGGGCTGGAAGAGTTCAAATCTGAATAAATTTACACAAATGAACATATTAAAGATGGAAACGAAGAATTAATGAATGGATTCAAATCAATTCATAAACACTTTATAACACAGAGCATGGGGGTGATCTTCAAACCAGTTCATAAGCACTTCCATACACAGAGAAAGTGAGTGCAGCCTCATCAGCTCCTAGAATATGCTCCACTGAGGTTCTTTCACCTCTGGAGGATTACAGGGCTTGAGCATGGGCCACATGTAGCCCCTGGGCCAGGGTCTAAGCATCTATTTTACTCTTCCACTTAGTTTCCTGCTTCACTGTTTGCTGGCTAGAGACCAGAGAACCAGAGATGTCCCATGCATGAGGTGGACTGAAGTTTCCAGTTCTGAGAAGCAGTTTACAAGAAGTAGTGAACTGGTGTGGCATATAATGGTCAATGCTGCCACCTGCTCCTCCTGACCACTACCCTGTCTTTTTTCTCAGGCTGCATCCTATCCTATCCTATTTCCTGAGAGTAAGCCCCACTGAACACAACAGGACTTTCTTTTAAGTATGTATAGAACTGTGCCCTCACTTGTTTCATGTGGCTTTAGAAGATGATGTGAGGGCTGACCTCCTTCTCCAATGCATGTGCTGAAGATCACGGCAACAGAGATGGAGAAGGAGAAAGGACTTGTTGTGGCAATCCTGTTTTTGATACCGGCATCCCCCACATATTGGATGGTTAGGGGAAAGTGAAAAAAGTGAAAACTGTCCAAAAGTGAAAACTGTTGAAAAGTGGAACCCAGTCTTTTTCAGCTTGCAAATGAAAAATGGCCATCCAAAAAGATATACCATATTATTTGCAAAAGCTTAAGTAATACATAATTTATTAACACATAGCCAACATACATAAGAAATTACAGTAAAATGAACAAAGGCGTATGTGGTAAATGAAAATCTTATATATTTGAATGATAGTTATTTACTGAAGTAAGTCATAAGGAAATGTCAAAAACAGTTTGATCACAATGTCACATGCAATCAACATCAGGGAAGACAATTTTAGCCTTTAGACCAGCAGAGAGAGGTTGAATGACTGAAGAATGTGTTGAATGAATGAGCCTTGAGTATAATGGAAAGAAAATGAACCATCAGAAAGCGGGGGGATGCCTGTAGCTGTCCAGAAATCCAAAAGAGGATCGCTGAAGAAATAGCAAACAGAAAAAAAGGTGAGAAGGCATGCACCCCTCTTCCAAAATGGCAGGCAGAATTTGGGAGCTGCTTCAGGCAACACTTACGCTTACAATGCATCTCATGGGGACAGTCTCAGAGGTCTCCACTTGGTCAGAGGGTATGTGTGTTCCCTTATCTGAGCATAAGTTTCCATGGAGTAGAAGAATCTGCTCAGAAATTGGTGGGGCAGGTCCATATGGATGCATGTCCTCAGGATCAGGTCTTGGAAGGATTCAGTGGCCACTACTGCTCCAAACCCACCCCTTCCTATTCTTCCCTGCCCAAAATATCTGCCTTGTTTTGCCTTCTCTCGTTTATATTTACTCAACATTTCTTGCAGCTGTTTAGAATTGTAGAATCCAAAGTTGGAAAGGACCCAGTGGATCATCTAGTCCAACCTCTTGCCTGTAGCAGGAAATCCTCATTTTGTGGGGACCCGGGTTTAGGAACTGAAAGGAATGGTTTTTCTATGGATTCATGGATCTGAAAATTCAAGATCTATTTTTTTTAAAGTATGACCATTTATATTGTAAATAGTTGATATGCTACAACACATACCTTAGACAATTTAAGGATGGAAAGGGAACTGTAACAACACTGATAAAGCTATGTTCTATTACCACCTTTATCTTTAAAAGCTTCCTAAGCAGAAATAACGTAAGAATGGTGCCTCTTTAATCAAAAGTGCAGATAAAAGGTTCAAATGCCTCAATGTTTTGGGGAAGATATGCAGTATAGGAAATTTTTTAGAAGAGTAAACTGTTCTTTTATAGACTCAATTTATAGCTCTCAAATGGTTTCATAAGGACCCAGCAGATGGTTTCAGTCCAATCTCCCCCACTCCTGTGTAGCACCTTAGACAAGTGCTCCGTTTTTCCCAAAAACAAACAGGAGGGAAGGGAATGCGATTAGGGTCACAGCTGTGTAAGTATCGTTTGGATCCAAGCAAAAGGAAAAGCAGTGACCTCACAGCTATAGAATATTCTTCCCCAAGAGGTTCATCAAAATTTGAGCATGATTATTTTCCAGAAACTTGCAAAACTTACCTTGAAGCCAATTTTTAATGGTCAGTACCTATATATATAAAGAAGAAAAGTCACTCACTGACTGACTTACTGACTCATCAACGCCCTGCCAAAACCACTGGGCCTAGACGCGTGAAATTTGGGATGGATGTTCCTTCCATGACTGATGGGTGCACTAATAACAGGTTTTCAGAAATTCCAACTGGTGGGGGTGCAATGGGGCGCAACATGTTTTCCTCTGTATACTTTGCATTGAGGAATCAGTGACTGAGAGATGTTCTGCCCCAAACCCTGGCCCAAGAAGCATGAAATTCCTGGAGGGTGTTCCTTCTGTGACACGAACACCCACCAAAAACCGATGTGGAGAAATTTAACCCTTAAAGGGCTGAACAGGGGTGCAAAGTGTTTTTGTCTTATACTTAACATGGAAAACTGACCAAAATCCAGCCAATTTGGTGTTCGGTGCCTGGTGCACTGGGGGGGATGTTGTTCGGAGGGAGTGGTTGCACTGGGGAGGATGCTGCACATGAGGGTTGTTGCACACAGGGGGGCTGTTGTGTATGGGGGCGGTTGCGCATGGGGGAGTTGTGGATAGGGGTATTGCAGATGGAGAGGTGTTGCAAATGGGGAGATGATTATGTGGGGAGGTGATGCGCATGTGGGGATGATACACATGGGGTTGCTGCGCATGGGAGTGGATGTGCATGGGAAATGTTGCACACGGTGGTGTGCATGGAGGTGGATGTGCACATGGATGTTGCACATGGAGGTGAATGTGCATGGGGATGTTGCACATAGGGGGATGATATGCATGGGGGGTTGATGCACATGGGGGGATGTTGTGCATGGAGGGTTTGATGCACATGGGGGATGTTGTGCATGGGGTGGAGGCAAATAGGGGATGTTGCACATGGGGGTTGATGTGTATGGGGAGATGTGCATGGGGTAATGATGTGCATGAGGGCATGATGCACATGGAGGAAATGATGCACATGGGAGATGTTGCACATGGGGGGATGTTGTGCATGGGTGGATGGCATATGAGGGAATTTTACTCTCTCAAAGCAGGTACACTTTCAGTAGTGTGTGTGTGTGTGTGTGTGTGTGTGTGTCACTGACTGACTCACTGACTGACTGACTCACTGAGTCATCAAAGCCCAGCCAAAAGCACTGGTCCTTGAAGAGTGAAATTTGGGGAGGGGTTTCCTTCCCCACTAAGAACCAGTTTTCAGAAATTTCAACCAGAAGGGGGTGAAAAGGGTCGCAATGCATTTTCCTCCCTGTACTTTCCATTGAAGAATTCCTGATTGAGGGATGGTCTGTCCACTGGGGAGATGGCATACAGGACCTGGCAGTAACATCATAAAACTGGAAGTGATCTCACAACACAGGAAGGGATATCATGAAGCAGGTGAGGACCAGAAACAAGCCCCTTTTCTAGGGCTGGTTTAGAAACAAAAGGGGACACTCTGGAGGAAGATGCTGGATCCCCTCAAAATCCTCCAGCCAATCATTTTTAGACATAAAAATGAGCTGTTCTTATCAGTTTAATGATCACGGAAAACATTAAGAGAAAAAGAAACTTGCTTCAATCAAACATAGGGAAAAACAGATTAAATGAAGTGATAGAGGCTATTCTGAAAACAGTTCCCTACTCCTTCCGTCACAGCTTCCAAGGCAAGGGTGAGCCAGGCTGGGCTGCAATCCTACGTGAAAATCTGCATGCACCACCACTGGGCAGAGTGGATCCCAACAATGCTCCTGAGTCTGCCCCCTGGGGCTGCCCCCTCCCCGATGGTCTGTTTTCCCCACTTAATAGGATTTTTTCAATCTGGTCAGTTTTCATAGCTCTCTCTTTAAGGAGAAGCTTGTGATTGGCCAGTGATTTGCATAATCCCTCCCATCTCCCACAGAATTCCAGCACTGTTTAACCATGTGGGCTGTGGGTGGCACAAGCGGTTAAGGCGCTGTGCCTATTAATCAGCAGGCCAGGGTTCGAGACCCGTGTTGGCCCCACAAGTCAGTGTGAGCTCCTGTCCTTACCCCAACTCTGCAATGCCAGCTGGATCCAATTGTATTGGCTCTGCCTTTCCATTGGACTAATTCAGTGGCGTGGAGAGGGGGGATTTGCTGCTTGGGTAACAGCATATCCTCCATAACAATCTAACCCAGGCTTTTGTTTTCTTGGTCACTTTTTGATGCTGTTACAGAAATGGGATCTGTATGCAGTTAATCCAGTGTCTATTACTGTTAGAAGTATCTTGAAAATGCTCTGCTTGTCACATAAATTCATGAATACTTTAATCTTTGTGTTCAGATTATAAACCTAGTATATATGTCCTTGCTGAGCAATCTATCAATAATGGGAGATGCAATTCAGCTGTACTGAAAGTAGCTGAAACAGTAGGACTTGATTGCATTCATTCAGATGAAGCTTAAATACCTGAAACACACACACACACACACACACACACACACACACACACACACATATATATATATATATGAAACCTGAAACGTATATATTAGAGCAGAGCAGAGCAAATATTGTGATATCTTGGATGATACAGATTCAAAAATTTCTAGATAATCACACATATACTACAATCTTACCTATAGGTTGCCCCCACCCTCTGCTCCCAGAAGACTGTAGGTAGATTCACATATTCCTTCCTTTATGGGAAAGCTTTTATGAGTGGTAAATTGTAGCAGACAAGAACGTGAAATGGGAGAGGAGATTCAAACTCAGTAACGGAATCAAAGCAAACAGTAATGGGTGTCAACTGTTGAAAGCAGAGTTTATGCCACATCTCAGGAAATTAATGGGGATGGTTAGGTAATGGAAGACTCTGCCAAAAGGGACTTGTTATCACCAACACCTCAAATATTATAGACCCTGCTTGACATTTTTTCTATCATGGATTATATAATTGTTTATTTTATGAGACATGGGGTGGATCATGTCTCTTTTCCAAATCAAATCATTTCATCAAATTAGCTGGCTTATTGAGTAACAATAATTGGTTAAAATACTTATGGTGATTAATGCATACCTCATATTCTAAATATTCATGCTATATAACCTGTTTGCCCTTATACACAGTTGTGCATTGTCTGATTTCCTAGCCATTAAGCAAAATACATAATTAAATATTTCCTTTCTTTTACAATGTGATCAAGTATCAGCGGTGGCTTTAAAGCTTGCAAAAGCTGTGCAATGTTTTGTTTGTGGGATTTCTGCCATTGATTTTGGCCAATATACACAGGGGACGGGAAGGGCAGATGAGCGAAGAGGGTGGAGACAGCGGGAAAATGAGAAAATATTTGCTCCAAATTTTGCCTTTCTGAAATGTCAAACATGTGTTTGTTTATCAAGTGCTTATTTCATGCCAAACTAGACTTTTAGCCTGCCTCTTATCAGCTATCCATTCCAATTTCCAAAAAATCCTAAACTATACATTTTTATTGCTGTGTATTGAAAATATTTTCTGATCACTTCATAGGCTGCTTCTTGAGCAGTTTTAACATAGACTGCTTCTTGAGCAGTGCATGGGTGTGTATGCATGTGTGCATACATGTGATTCACTTCACTCATAAAGGATGACCATCATCCTTTCTGCCCATTTTTTTAAAAAACAGTAAGATCACCTTTCCAAACCACGTCTGAGAACATCTGAAAGCCTCGAAAGCCAATTCCATTATACTAAGTCCAGATAAAGTGACTTGATCATGGTCAAAAGGCTCCTTAGACAGAAAAATATGCATATCAAAAACATAAACTTTCAATTTACCTTCATTTGCCATGTGCATAGGGGGAAGTCAGATCCAACATTGTTAAGAGTAAGTGTGCAATCCTAACCATGTCTACTCAAAAGTAAGTTCCATTGTGTTCAATGGGTCTTACTCCCAGGAAAGTGTCTTTAGGACTGCTGTCTGGAATCAAGAGTCCTGCACTTGAAAGGTTAACTTTGGAACAGAACAACAGATTATCCTCATCTTTCTTTTTACTGCTTTACACTTCAATATAAAGAATACTTGCACCCACAATATGTATACCAGCTGAGTGTTCTCATGTTACTTCTTATTTGTTATCTCCAGCAACTGATGTTCTTGTTTGTAACATGATGTACGTTTTCTCTGGCGGCCTCATCACTCCAAAAGTTGGGTTCTTCAGGAATTTCTGCTCACTGCATTTGTGCATGAAGCTGAAATGAATGTTTAACAGACATTACTATATTTTGGATAAAAATGAAATGTAACTTCTCCAAAAACAACTGCCAAGCCGGATGTGAATAAGGTAGCAATAAACCAGATGGCCAAGTGAAACTGACTCACAAGAATATGAACGACTTCATTCCAGCATCATGAAAATGGTAACTGTTTATCAAATGGTCATTCTGATCATAATCTTAACACTGCTTTTGCTCTTGGGTTTTTTTTCCTCTCAACCACAAATCTAGGTTTAAATAATGCTGCAGACTTTTTCTGCAGCAGAATCCATAACAGCTCAAGGGGCTGCAGTGCAGGCCAGAATTTTTCCTCCCAGTAATCACTTTCTTAAGAGTGGTGAATTTTGACATGTCACTGTTTGTGTTCCATAAAGAAATGGTATGCTTCTAAAGAAAAACAGAACCAAAATAGCTCTCCCAGATTAATTTCATCAGAAATAATACAATAATAATACATAATAATGTTGAAGATTTGGTGTGTGCAGTGTTAAAGTTATGACAAATACATTATTTTTCAAAAAGCAACATTCAGCCATAACAAACAATCTATCAAACTCCCTGTCAGTCATTCTTCAGCCCAGATGCCATATTCTAGTTTGGTAAAAGGTTGTTGGATTACGCTGAACAATTACACTGAATCATAACCAGAGTCTCTTTTCTAGTAGTGTAGAATCAGGCAGCCCCAGAAACTGTGCAGTTCATATTTGTTAGGAAATCAAAGTTTCATATTCTATGAATGAGACTCTCGGAAGAGCAGGTTCTTGTGTTTTCACTCCTCTGTCAGGTAAGAGAAAGAAAGACTTTCATTTTGCAATAACAGCCCAATCCAGAGCAACTAATCTGTCCCCATAAGAGCCCTTAGTCTGCCCTATCTAACACTAGGTTGGAGCAACTGCAAGATGCTCCAGCCCAGTTACTCTGAAGGAGGCTTAGGGCAGAGCAAGGCAAGATAGGGTGCCCTAAGAGAGGTGGACCTGCTCTGCCCTAACTGGGGCAGCCTAAGCAGCTCAGGAGAGGCAAGTTGAGGGCATGTTTAGCATTGCCTAGGGCAGAGCAGTTACTCTGTATCCAAAGCCTGTTTCCAAGGCAGAAATGCCCTCTTCCAGCCCTCATAGTTATACCACCTCAGGAGCAGGTATAGTAATGAGTAGACCCATAGGGGTCCATGATAAGGCCCGAGTAAGAATGGCAGTGTTGACCAAAAATCTGAGTTCTTGGCCAGCCTAGCTGCAACCCCTTCCTCTCAACCTCAGGATATGGAACAAACTACGGCTGCCCACAAACCTCAGGATACAGCAGGCCACTCCAAGAAGCCCCTTGTATTCACTGTAGAATGTACTGGCATCTCATCAGGGACTCCTTATAAGGCAGGCACCCAGTGGCGTCACCAGACTGGTGCAGGCTGCATTGGGGATGCGCTCCGTATGGGGTGATGTGCCAGAGGAGTTTGACTGTCCTTTGGCAGGCCCTGGGCGTCAGCACCCCCATTCAGGCCAGCTCCAAGGCGGAGAATCAGCCAGAAGCTAACACTTGTCTGAGGAGCTGGCCTGAACGGCCATCTGAGATGCACTGCGCAGAAACACACTGAGCATGCCGAAAAGCTTCAGAGGAGACTTCCTTAGAGCAGAAAAAGTCCGCGCCTCTGCACAGCCATTCGGCCTCACTCAGGAGGCGGAGCGGCAGCCGAATGGCTTCAGATAGAGTACTGCACAGGCACCAACTCTGACGCCTGCACAGTCTCCACCGAAGCCAAAAGGCTTCAGAAAAGTACTGCGCAGGTGTCAGAGATGGTGCCTGCGCAGTACTCTTTCTGAAGCCAGTTGGCTTCAGAAACAACTGCGCAGGCGCCAACTTTGGTGACTGTGCAGTCCAGGTGGGTGGGGGGCGCGCATCCCAGGGATGACGCACAGACTTCCGCACCAGGTGATGTGCAGAGTCATGTCACCACTGTAGGCACCACAGCTGTTCCTTGTTCAGTGTGATCTGAGGGGTGTCTCCTCAGGAGCAAGTCTTCCCCTTGTGTCAATTACTTAGCATGCTCTGGAGCACTTAGGGCAGCCCAGCCTTCCTGACTCTCTGGATTCAGCATAACTTTCTGCTCTGGATACAGAATAGTTAGGAGAGTGCAGTTAGGTCAGAGCAGGCTGAATTTGCTCTGGATTGCAGCCTTAGTCACAGTTCTGCATAACAACAAATAGGATACAAAACCACAGTTTAACTCCGGTCTGTTTTCCTTAACTATGGTTTGAAGTGAGTTTTTAGAGTTTGACCACAACATGAAATTTCACTCGTCTTCAAAGTGAAAATAAAAGTTTTCATCTCCTCTTTATCTTATACATGAAAAACCCAACCTTTTTGCCTGAAATTTTATAGACAGACCCCTTCTTCACAGCATGATCCTATTTACTCAGAAGTAAGCCCAGTTGCGTCCAAGAGGGCTAATTCCCACTAACCCTACAATCCAGAGTAACTATGGGAGCACACAAGAGACATTATGTGCACATGTAGTTACTACACCACACTTAGTGAAAACCTTAGGGAAATTCATATTACAATCCAGAGCAAATTGTTTTTACACTGGAGCAAGGATTCCCTGTAGTGACTCTGGATTGCGCCCTACATGTGTATAGGTTTACAGACCTACTCGAATTGATCCTCAACTCTGTATCATCTATAGCAGGAGTGTCCAAATCCCAGCCTTGGGACCAGATGCAGCCCTTGGCAAGCCCCCTCCATGTAGCCCTGTAATCCACAATTTATTCAAATTTGAACTGAAAATCCGATACAGCATCAGAGAGATGAGGCAGCCCTCTGCTAAAAGGTTTGGACACCCCTGACCTATAGCTAGGCAAGTTTAATTATCTTCAATTCCCATAAAGCTGACAGCATGGCTGTAATTTTTGGCCTAGATGAACACTGTTATACATGGTGGGAGGAGGAAAATTAGAAATTTTTTTAAAGAAACTATGGTGTAGTAGCCAGAATAGTGAGCATGGATGCAGAAAACCAGGTGACTGTGATGCTTCCAGGTAGTCTTGGGCAACTGATTATTTATTTGCTCTATTAAATAATTGATTGTTTATTTGTCTCTAACTTGCTTCTTAGGATTCCATCAAGACAATGCATTTGAAGCACTCTGCAGAAATAAAGTGATACAGTGCTTATATAGTAATAGTCCATTACAGAATGAAAACTGTAATCATCACTTCTTGGAGGAACAAATGAAGATCCTGGCACAGGAAACAGCAGGCAAATATTTCTCTCTCTAGCTACAAGCCCTCTTAATTTTTCAGAAATACGAAGGCTGTAAGATAGAGCTAGTATAGCTCACAGGAGATATACTGTATATTCATATTTTTTTAATCTCAAAATGCTTCGTCTGACATTGCTTATTGTTTTAGTGTGTCAAGAAGCTGAAAGGTCTGAGTAACCCAAGTCTATAGTAGGCTTAAAAAATGGATATGTTGACTTGTATGCAACAGCTCTTTCATGGCTCATTTCAAGCTTCTGAAAAGTGATTGGCTTTATCCAGTCAGGGAAATTTATCCTACCTATATAATATACGCTATAATACTCCATATACAAGGCCTGCAGCCAAACTATATCTTCTGAATAGATATCAGAATATTGGAAATATGTAATACTTGATTATTTAGATCTATCATTTAAATCTTATGTATAAAAATACAGCTGTTAAAAATTGGCAATAATTATAAATATGAAACTTCTCATGCATGAATTAGCAGTAACACCACCTTAAAGTTCTTGTGTCAGTATATATGTTGTGGATTGATACTTTAAAATGAAGTCAATGAAAAAATTTCTCTGCATATGGGACATATATGGGAATTCGCCGCATTGTGAATTCACCTCATTTATATCAGGGCTGCAGTGGCTCAGTGGTTAAGATACTGTGTTTCTTGACCTGAAGGTTAGCAGATCAGTGGTTTGAACGTGAGTCCTGTGTCTTGCCCTGTTCCTGTCAACCTAGCAATTCAAAAGCAAATGCAAGTAGGTAAATAGGTACCTCCATGTTATCTTTTCCATCAGTGGGAAAGATAACAGTGTTCTGTTCTCTTTGGTGTTTAGTCATGCCAGCCACATGACCATGGAGGTGGCTTCTGACTGCACTGGTCTTCAGCCTTGTAACGGGGATGAGCACAGCTCCCAAAACTTGGTCACAACCAGCAGGGCATCCTGCGGGACACTATCTTTTTTATGCAAGGGCTAAAGACACAGTCCTTGTGCATCTAATTTTAGTGTAGGGCAAATAAACTCACCAATATACAGTTTAAGATGGAACAGGCCTGTGAATGCTATGCCAAAGCCCTTGCTGAAGTTTTGACTTGGTCAGTGCAAAAGGGAAAGCGAACGCTGTGTAAGAATTAAATACCCTGTTTGGTAAGACTTGGAGACATGGGAGGAGAAGGTGTGAATCCATATTCGCATCTAAAATCTGTTGATAACCATTGCTCTTTGGGAATTCTTCCTTCTCAATGTCTCAATAAATCCTGTCCTAGCATGAAAACCAGATAACGTCACTTCATCCAAAACTATTAATCTTCTTAGCATTTGATATGAAAACCAAATGTCAACCAACACACCTCAAAAGAAAAAAAAAACAGTGACAGTGAAGTTATGTTTCTAGAGTGTAATCCTATGGAACAGAATGTTGGAATGACATCTGAATGTTTCCAACTCTGATAGAAACTCCTTTTCACCGTTCAGTGCTAATGCCCGCATGCCTTGTCTGAAATGGGCCTAAACTATTGATACAATAGCTATGAAAAATAGCATCACTTTTTCTAAGTTTCTGGCATTTGGAAAAGCAAGGGTAAATATTCATTGAAGAAAGTCTTATCTGATAAAAGACAAACATTTATTTTTCTGCCTATTCATTTTCAGTAAATGAAAGCTATGAAACTCCCCCACACTTGGAGATTCCAGCTCTGTTTGCTTTGACTTAACTAATGTTAACTAAGCCTAAGGGTAAAGAGAAAAAAAACCTTCTGAAAATTTCCACTAATGAATTCCAGACTTCTGAATTGGAAATCCAGCTGCACACTCTGCAAGTTATGTTGCAAACCATATCCAACTGCACGGAGGGCTATTTTGACTATGAATAAAATTGTAATGATGTTTATACAGTTTATAAACTGGAGCCTAAAGTAAAATCACAACAAACCATCTTAAGCTAACGAACCCTACAATCCAGAGTAACTGCGGGAGCACGTAAGAAATATTACGTGCACCCGTAGTTACTGCACCATCTAGTGAAAACCTATGGGAAATTCATATTGCAATCCAGAGCAAATGGTTCTTACACCAGAGCAAGGACTCCCCATAGTTACCCTGGATTGCGCCCCTTAGGGTGGAATCCTGACTTTAGGCCAGAGAGAATGGCCTAAGTAGGCCATATCTTGAGTGGACACTTAGGCTAGGAGGCCTGTAAGGCTGGCCTAACTGCTGCTGAGGACCAAGTAAGTGACACGTGGGGAGGGCTTGCTCCTAAGGAGACCTGCGTCATACCACACTGAATAAGGAAAAGCTGTGATGCCTGCCATATAAGGAAGCCCAGGAGACCCTAGCATAGGGTGATCATGAGATCCAAAATTCTCTTTTTTGTCCTTTATTTAGCCTTCTGTCTGGGAGTCCTCTGAAAGAGCTTCATTGTCCTGCATTTTGCCTCCATTTTGGAACTTTGTGATGATTCTTAATACCCCACCATGTCATATGTCGCTGGATTTGTATTGAAGAGCAGAATCCAATGCAAAAAATCCATTTTGAAATATCTCCTTTCTATCAAAAAAACTAAAAATTAAAAATGTGTTGAACTCTATGAGAAAGCGAAAGTGCCCCATATTGTGGCTTTACTTGTGAGTAAATGCCATAGTCCACTGGAAAGTACATGCCATAGTCCACTGGAAAGGGCAGGCTGAAAGGAATCCAGGGGCATCCAATCCATGATCAATCCATGATCAATCCATGATCCTGATTTGCATCCTCCAAAGTCACCCCAAAAGGAGACCCCTGATAATTGCATTAATCTCTATGGGAACTGAAAGGGAGCCATATTGCACCTTTACTCGCAAGTAGGCTAACTTGGCTTAGAATGATATTTGGAACGGGCAGGCTGAGAGGAATCTGGTCCTAATCCAGTAAATGCAGCCCTTACCAGGCATCCCACAAGGAAACCCTTCTCCAAGCTCTACTGCATTAAACCCTTTTGAAAGTAAAACTGCACAACTGTCTACTTCTATACACTCCGGCTCATTCCCTCAGGTTACCGGAGAAGGCCCTGCTTCAACTGCTGCCGCCTAGGAAGGATCGTGGGGTGGTGGCTAGAAATAGGGGCTTCTCAGCAGTAGCACCAACACTCTGGAATTCCCTCACTCTTGATTTAAAGATGGCTCCCTCCCTAAAAACTTTTCGGCCTGGCCTATAAACATTCTTATTTATAACAGCCTTCTGAGTTTTTTAATCAACTGGTCTTGAACATGGCCACCCTTCTACAAACTCTTTTTAGTATGGTTTTTAAAATTCTGTTTCAGTTGCTTTTATTGTAAATTTTATGAGGGGCTGTTTTAAAATGTTCTTATATAGTCTAATTGTATTTTAACTGTATTTTAATTGTGTTTTAATCTGTATTTATTATCTAATTTTAATGGTGTTTTATTGTTCTTTTAATTGCTGTTAGCCGCCTTAAGCTCCCTTTCGTTAGGGAAGAAAGGTGGGATATAAATAAATAAACAAACAAACAAACAAACAAACAAACAAACTCACAAGTAAGCAAGCATGCCTTGGGTAGTGTGGAAGGTCGTTCCAGGGAGTGCAAGGCTTCCAGAATGGTCCTGATCTTGTGCACTTGGAGCTCAGCAAATGCTCCACAAGGCAGCATTTCATTGTTTTCAGCATATGAGTTTTTTCAGCTTTTATTTTGTCAGGTCCTACATCTTGCTTGGATATCTTACGGGGAGGGGGGGTAGGTGGGGGGGGGCTTTGTCCTCTTTTTTGGTTATGGTATATGATCACCCTTGCCTAACCCCCTTCAGGAGTTGCGCAGAAATGCCTTATAACACTTTTGCAGCACCCCCAGGCCAGCATGGGACTTGTGCCAGCTTAATTAACCAGGGCATCTATAAGTTTGCCACAAGCCTGCAATACGGTCTCATTTTTTTCATGGAGCAATGTTGTGTATTTTTCATGGAGCAAATATTGTGTATTTCTAAAAACACACAGCATGTCAGTGATCAAAGACTACATCAACCCCATTCTGTGTAATCTGACCCCCGAGTTCAGGCTCTGTGAAAACATTCTTATACCTCAATCCTCTGCGCAATCACTTGGAAGTAAATGCTAATGATTTCAATAGCACTTACCTTCAACTGGTTGCGGATATGTTTTCCTTTGATGGTCCATTTTGGGCAGATAGCCATCATCTTTCAAACTTGTGCAAATCTCCATTCAAGCATATAAGAACTTATGTTCATAAAGGATTTATTCACAGACCAGTCTTATTCAACACTACAGTGCCGATTCAGCCACAATGCAACTCCATGATAAGGGTACAAACCTTCCCTTCCCTTGAAGAAGCCTTTGTAACTGCCTCTTCAGTGCAAGATGCAGTGCATGCCCCATTAGTTTGGATTCATCAGTGCTTGAAAGTTGGATAGGACTGGACCCTAATATTCTTGGTTATGTTCTGAATGAAGATATACATCAGTATATTCTCTCCACCCAGGCTTTTTTTAAAAATAAAATTAGGAGAAAACCTGCCTTCTCCCACCACTAGCTTTTGCTTTGCTGCCTCCCCCGCCCCGGCTAGTGCTTATATCTGCTCTCTTTTCACAGTAGGTTTTGTAGACATTCCCAATCAATTTAAATAAATAAATAAATAAAAAGTATGCCCCTTATTAGACACTGCTAAATATAGCAGGAAGTGCTATAGAAGTGCCTCTGTACCAGTTAGCATGGGAAATTGTTTTATGCTATATGGAAATGGGAATTGACTAATATTAATACCTTATTAATTCCATACTCTATCATAATAACATCACATGTGCTCTCAGAACATTCCGTCTCATGGGTCAGTTTTGAGTTAAGAAAATCCAGTTTTTGTTCCATAGGCAGTTGATGTTTTTATTTTCTGATTATTGGCAATTAGTTTTGATAAAATAAAGATATTCCAATGCAATTTGTTTCATTGTATTTTGAATAAAATTACCAGTACCTTTCCAATGATATATACAGGTCCAATTTAGGGCACAATCCAGAGTAACTATGGGAGCACGTAAGAGACATTATGTGCACCCGTAGTTACTGCACCATCTAGTGAAAATCTATGGGAAATTCATACTGCAATCCAGAGTAACTTGTTCTTACTCCGGAGCAAGGACTCCCCGTAGTTACTCTAGATTGCACCCTTAGTTATACAAGGATTTTTTATACATGGATTTGACTCAAGACCAAAGGGGACTGCAAACCACAGTTTCAAAAACTGTTTTTCTACTGCTGTGGATGCAAGCAATCATTTCATTTTTCAGTCCCAGAATCAAAACGCAGCAGTTATGGAGGCACTACCTTATTCATTTAGACACAATGGAGGAGCAAGAAACCTGGAAGTGAGACTTTAAATTTATTTTTACATTGTTTTCTTTATACATTGATTTTTTTAATCCATTGGAGGTTCCGGAATGGAACCCGAGTGGATAACGGGACAACTGTACTATGATGGTACTATTCTTCATACATACCCCATTTTCACAATTTTAGTCTCTAGTGTCAAGCTCAGCTTGTTGCTCCCCTAAAACATGCTGCCTGGTGCAACTGCTACCCCCTGCACTCTGTTAGCTAAAGCACTGGGGTAACACAAAACCTAGTAACATCTCTTGATGTGGAGTTGTGCTCAGCTAATTGTGACTTCAAAAGTTAATAAGACAAACTTTACTCAGCTGTGAATCTGGATTTAGCTAAAATAAGCTTTTGAACCCACAGGTTGAATCAATCATTTCAAGCAGTCAGCCTCCCCTTCTCTGCCTTATTCCCAGGTAAGGCAGAGGGGATGGTAACAGTTATAATCCATGCATAATGTAATGATGCTGTACTTTTGTTGCATGTTTCTATCTTCACCCCAATACTTACCCTTCAGAATTGTCAAATGTGCCCTGGCTGTCGACTCAGAGACTTTGGGCACAATCCTAACCATGTCTACTCAAAAGTAAACTCCACTGTGTTCAGTGGGTCTTACTCCTAAGAAAGTGACTTTAGGATTGCAGCCTTACCCTACAATCCAGAGTAACTACGGGAGCACGTAAGAGACATTATGTGTACCTGTAGTTACTGCACCACCTAGTGAAAACCTATGGGAAATTCATATTGCAATCCAGAGCAAATTGTTTTTTCACCGGAGCAATGACTCCCCATAGTTACTCTGGATTGCGCCCTGAATCATCCATTCCTTTTGCAACAGTTAAGACAATCTTTTTCAACCACACTATTCCATATCTCAGGTGTGCTGAGGATGGTCTGCAGGTGCTGCAGGAGTTTGGGGAGGGTGACTGAGAGATGTGTAAACCTTGACAATTGTAGTGCGTTGTTAGTGTGCTGTGAGATTAAAAAGACAGAAAATGGTTCAGAGATGGAAGTGTCTGCAATTCCTTTTGGAATGACACAGATACCAATAATTGAACACCCATCATTCATCTGAACACCCATCTTATAATCCCTTTTGTTTTTCAGGACGGCAATATTGCCACATTTGATTGAACAGGCATATTCCACTGCCACTGCTTCCCCACGGGACAGGCAAAAGTACTGTGAGCCATAATACACTCATCCCCAACAGGGTATGATTTCATGTATGGAAATATTCTTACTCACAAGACTGTATCCCTCCCAATCCAGACAAAGTTGTGACTGACACTGTTGTCAAATTCTCTTTACACTCTCTGTGTTCCTTCTTGCTGCTATTCAACACCAAACAAGTAAGCAGCTGAGACTTCAGGGCAGAGGCTGACAGGGTCAGTGGGAAGCAGCCATCTTGGAAATATAAGTGGAGGGAGTGTACAATAATTGTGGGGAGATGGGGTTTTCTCTTCCTAGTGTTCTCTATGGGGTTACTCAAGCATGACAGCTCTGTTATTGACATAACATTGTCCTGACATCTGTTGCATGTCCATCCTCTGAGGGGAGCATCAAAATATAGCAGATGCCAGCTCCATCTCTCCTACATCTCCCGTTTTGGTCATCTGAGATATGCCATCACACAGTGTTGCACCTCCCATTATGCTGGTGTTTGTAATGTGTCCACTGGTGGCACCATTTTGCACCAGACACCATTGTTGCACTAGTCCATCATCACACCAGCATATGTGGAGATACTGTAACATATCGTGAGGATCGGATGGGCCACAAGACTGCAATCAAAGTAATAGATTGATCAGGTAATCAAAGGGGATTACCTGAGAGTAATCCCCATTGAATGTAGTAGAACTGACTCCTGAGTAAACATGTGTGGCATTAAGCTGTTAGCATCCATGCCATGATTAGGAATAATCTGCATATTTTGAGCAGGTCATAACATCCAGCATTTCTTGGTGCTGAATATTGGGTATTCAAATAACCTGGCCTGATCCGTGAGTTCCAAGTTGATAATAAGATGAATCATGAGCATTAACCTTAAGAGACTCAGTCCATGGAGCACAGATATGGATAAATTATCCCCAGCAACAGCTTCCTGATGCAGATCACCCCCTTGCACTTGCAGATTACCCCCTGCATACTGCCTTTGCACACTTGCCCCTACAAATGACAATTTGCTATAGCTGGAAACACAAACTGCAGCTTTACATGGTCATTTTTGGTGAAATGGTGTGAAGAAACATGTATGTCCTTCCTTCTCACACACTATAGTTCCAGTCAGGATCAGATCCCCTGCAGCTGTTCTTTGTGAAATAAGAGGTGCTTCTGGATGTAACCACAAGTTTAAAAATGCAAATAAGTGCTTGTCAGTGTCGTGTGGGTGTGTTAAGCAACTGATAAGAGACAGAATTAAGCTTAATTCAGAATGACAAAAATGAAGAAACTAAAAGAGAATACGCTGCATGTGGTAAAAAAAAACTATGATGTGCAAAAGAATAGTGAACAACAACAACAACAAATTCTGGCATAAATTTTCAAGTTAGAAAATCTATAAATTGGAAGTAATCTATTCTAGTTGCAATGCCTGCCAGTTGCTAGTAACTGAGTGGTTTTACTTCAGATGTTTACCATTTCTAAAGAATGTACAATCTCAGTTTTGTGATCAGGGCCAATAAAAAGTCAGCAGCTTGGGAAAGATGAGCTAAATTTCACAATATGAAAAGAAAACAAAACATGAAACACAATCCTATAAGCGTAAACTAGAAACCCCTGAAAGCCAACAAACAGAAGGACTTTGTGGTGGTTGCTGATGTGGCTTCTGTGGGACTGTTGCTTCACAGGATCCCACAGGATGCAGCCACCTCCCATCACCAACAGGTTATTTGAAGCTAATGCTGCAGTTGTCCCAAAACAACGCATTGCACTTCAGAAAATCTCAATAGTGGGAATAGTAGTCTATCAGAAGCAGCAAAAAGAAGTTCTTCTGGGCAACTTCTGAGCAGATTTGTTTGATCAGATTTTTAAGGGGGCCTCCCATGGATTGCTTCAGTGCTCATCACATTCTAGTTTCGGGATTTCATCTTTTCTGAATATCTTGTAGAAAAAGCTTCACTTTCAAGAGTTTCAAGTTCATGCTTATGGGGTTGTGTTGGAGAAGATTGGATAGGATTGGGCCCCATTTTTTCAGGGCTGATATTGCCACAGAGCTTCAAGAGAAGGGAACAAATCTCTGACTTTGAGGGGGCCTTCTTGATTCCCCTCATGCTGCAGGATGCAGCGTTTGCCCTATTGACATGCCTGCATCAGTGTTGAATAGGATTTGGCCCTGAGGCTGCAATTCTATTCACACTTGGCCCTGAGGCACACAATCCTATTCACATAGTAGAACTGATTCCTGAGTAAACATGTGTGGCATTGAGCTGTTAGCATCCATGCCATGATTAGGAATAGTCTGCATATTCTGAGCATATGTCTTGAGTAGACATGCATAGGATTGGGCTGTAAGATAGACATGTGGATGGGCAGAAACTAGAGAAGGGCAGCCTCCATCATCCCTCCAGCTCTCACCTCAGGCATTTCTCATGTATTTATCATCCCTTATCATTTATTATCACAAATGATCACAGGATTGGTACTTGTAAACAGGACTGGTGCATGTAAATGATTCATATAACTGGACCATACCAATTCTGAGATTGGAAGAGAAAGGTTTGATAATTCCTTTTCTAAATATAATAAACTTGTTGCACATGTTCAGACAAAATGCATAGTTGTAATAATATTTAATCCAAGTTGGATATGCTCAGCTCAGCTCAACTTGTACACTGTTAGCCACTTCAATTTTTTTAAAAAATCATTTCAGTGTTCTTTATTCAGATCTTCATAACGTTATCAGCACTTCCCTGAGCACAGGGAACTTTCAGGGCCAGACGTGACCCAATTCTAGTTTCCTTTGGACAAGTGATCTCTGGAGGTTTACAACGTCTGTTTTATTTTCAAATATGCAGAATGAGCATTGGGTGATGGTAGATAGCAGAGCACCCTTCACCTTTAAAAGCAACTATTTACATCAGCAGTCCAGAGAAGCATGACTGCATCCAAAGGGTGCTTCACCTTTTATCATAATTTACCTTCACTTCCATTTGATTTATTCCGTTTCTCTCTGTCTCAGCCAAAGGTTGCTAGAAAGTGTCTACCTTATAACACTGATTCCACAAGGAGCAAGATTAGTCACAATTACACAGGACTATCAACCAGTATGACAAAAACAGGCAATGGATTACTAAATCTTGTACATGACTGAATCTAACAAGACAGTATTTAGTACTGTTTTAGCTTTGGTTATAGAGAGCATTCACTTCTGCCCTGCCTCTTCCCTCTGTCCCTAGTGCTTAACTGTGCAAGGTATGGTTTCACAACTGAAAATACAGTAATATCAAGGTATTGAATGTGCTTTATGGAACAGCTCCTTGTAGGATAGATTGCTCAATACACTTGGAGCCTCACTTGGCTGAATACACTTGGCTGAATCACTGTATCTTAAAGCAGGAAGCTGTGCAGGAAATACAAAGGTCAAAAGGTTGCCTTTCATGCTATTGCGTCTTCTTGATTTCACCATGTAGCGACACCACACATGAACCACCACATGAACTGCATAACTGTTGAAGACGGACAAGAACAAATCATAGAAACATGCCTTCTGCAAGATGAAGCTGTGACTTCTTCATTACCTTGGCTCTGCTGTATAGTAAATTCAACTGGTCTAGGGATCAACAAATAGAATAAAATAGAACAGAATTACTCATGATTTCACAGCAGGTTTTCTTATACAATCCTAACTATGTCTACTCAAAAGTAGACTGTCCCATTGTAACTGTCCCAAAAGTAACTGTCCCATTGTGTTAACTGGGCCTTATTCCCAGGAAAGTGTCTTTAGGATTTCAGCATTTGTATTAGAAGGCCCAGAAGAGGGGATTATGATGGTGAAGAACTGGTGATCATGTTCTATTACAATGGATTGAGGCATTGGGCACATTAAATTTGATGAAGAGAGAATTAAGGGGAGACTATAAATATCTGCAAGACTGTCATGTGGAAGGTGGAATGACTTTATATTCAATTGCTCCAGATGGTAGCAATCATTCAGTTAAGTAAATATTTCATTAAATATAAGGAAGGATTCCTTGACAATTTGAGCTGTTTGGCAATGAACAGTCATTTTCAGAAGGTGGTAGATTCTCCGTTGTTGATCTTTTTAAGTAGAGGCTATAAGGGATGTTATAGCTGTGGTCAGCCTGCCTTGGCTAAAGATTAGACTTGATTATCTTGAAGGTAACTTCCAACTCTATGATTCTATAAAACCCACTTTCTCTTTAGCGTCAGTTTTGAATTCTGTGTTGCTTAATGTTTTTATAGCAAGACATGCCAGCAAAAAAGCATGAATTTTCATGGAGGAATAGAGCTCAGTACTTGCAGAACCACAGCAACTATTGCTTCCGCTTCGTTATTTTCACCTGGCTACTCATTTTTTTTATACCACATGTATGCCATTTTCTCCAGAAGTAATGTTGCCATGAGTCCAAACTTAGGTCTTTCAGTAAAATTCATTTCAAGCCACAGACTCTGAGTCATTGCCAAATCTGAGATAGTGACTAGTATGCGCATAAGACTTAGCATTTTTCAGTCATGCTATCCTACATTATCATAATTGTCCCCAACCCAGTGCCAATCTTTTGAAGCTGTTCAGTGTTTGTTTTCTCTACTCCTTCCAGACATGAGAGCAGTTTTTGACTGCATAGGAAGAAGTGATTTCTGTGCCTTTGGACTAAGTTCAAGACAGCCTAAGCATTTACCCTTAACATGACTTACTGAAGTCATCCTGGGTTCTTTGGCCAATGTACACCCCTTCCCCGACCTTCACTTCTCAATTCCAATGTGGTTTTAATTACAGCTGAGAGCTGCAGAAGGTTTCACTCTTCCTCATTGCCATATTCTTCAATGTGTAGACATCAGCCAGACAGAGGAACTCCCTGGGTTAAAAAATTAAATGATTAAAATTGCTTGGGAAATGAGAATGTTTTTAGTTTAGTACTGATGTGTCCACAGCTGCATTCAGAAAAATACTGGAAAGAGCATGAGTAGAGGCTTAGCTAATGTCTCCAATGTGGATTTGTGATGTAACAAGGACCTCAAGCACAAGTTTGCTTATTTAATATGCTTTTACGTTAAATGGCTAAACTTCATTTTTTAAAATTAGTGAAAATAAGTAGGTGGGTAAACTAATAAAAGGATATTATGAACAAGCTATTCCACCCAGCATAAGCAAGATGAAGGAAAATATTCAGTGGCTTTCAGAAATCTATGTTAAACGCTGTATATGATTTGCTGTTCATCATTCTGAAGTACTTCTCTCCCCATTGCAAAAGTTGTGTCACTGATGACACAATTCTAACAAATTTAGGACAGCACAATTCATCTGTCTCCCCATTCCCATGGTGTTGTGGGGAGCTTGGTGCATGTCTGTGCACATGCTTAACCCCTTGAGGAGTGGCGCAGAAGTGCTTAGTAGCACTTTTGCAACACCACCAGGCCAGCTTGGGACTTGTGCCAGCATAACTGGGAGACAGGATTGCACTGTTAAGAGGCCACATGATTCCCCTGTTGTGAGCCACGTATCTGCAACCCATTTGTTGTTTTGTGTGCAGTTACAATAGGCTGTTTAAAATTTGAATGTATATACCACAAACAGAACTTAAGCTTAACTCAGGAATGCTCATGAATAAGTAACATGACAGTCAGCTGATGGAACGATAAACCCATCTCTTTATTTGAACTACAAATTACTTCAGCTCTTCACTGCTGAAATAGCTGCAGATATAATTTCTGTTCTTTTTAGCAGCTGCCTCAGGTGCTCTGAATCTCAAATGGGCTCTGAGTAGGGGCAACGACGTCTTCAGCCGTCTCCATAAGAAATAGCTTCAGGTCCACAAGAAACTCACCCTGAGAGAGGAAGACGGGCAGAATGTAGCAAGTTATCATAATCACTGGAATCAGCTGTTCATCACAGTTCTTTTAAGAATCTTCCATCATCTCTACAGTCCAAAGGCACTTTCCATTGACATCTGACATAGTCTGATGTGTTTCAGCTTCAGAATCTGGAGTGATGTCACTTCATAAGCTACAGTTGCAGCAGGTATACAGTTATTACGGGTGGGATACAAACCCCATTTATTTCCAACTTCATATTGGACTTCATATTGGACATTGGAGGAGTGCCCTCCTCCATTTTCTTGAATTGAGGGAACACCTATAGGATCTTGAGATCATATTAACTGTTGGATGTTCCTGCAAAAATTGCCCTACCGTTTAGAGGGAGCTCGTTAAGATACGGTTTGTGGACATCAGAAACTATCCATTACTGCACTGATGAGTTTTAAATATGAAAATTAATTTTAAAGAAATTGTTTGAAAGGATTTTTAAAGAATAAATTTTTTTCTCCTTTTCTTAATGAATAGAATTTATAAAGATAAGAACAACTGTTGGAGATATACTGAATGTAAGCATAAAAATTTGATTTATAATACTGAAGTAATAAGTAAGTAATAAGAAGTGCTGGCTTCACTTAGAAATATCTTATGCCCATTTTCTCTTTTATTGTATTTTCAGATATTTTTCTTATATTGTTTGTTTATTGTTTGTATATTTGGTTTTCTAATATTAGATGATAAATTAAAAATAAAATCATAAAAAAGAAATGTCTATTACTGCCAAAGATTGTTGCATTGAGGATTGTTAGAGTGAGTGTCCACTATACAAGTCCTTTTCACAATATATACGTATTATATCTTACTGAACAGGAAGTCTGTTATCTTCTAGCTTGCCAAACACAACAGGGTTTCTGGTTACCCAGTGTACTGTAAATACTTTGTTTCAAAACAAGGACTAGACATTTTGGTAATCAGACCTCCAATTCCCAGCTTTCTTTCTCATTTCTGGAGGAGAAAAATACAAACCTTGCACCGCAAACACCATTCATTTATCTCCCTGTTCTTTCATTATAAAATCTACAAATCATAACGTTTCACTTCTATGAAAATCTGTAGTGAAAGGATAAACAAGATAGCTTCACATAACTTCACCTAACTATGTCTTCACATAATTATAAACCCTTTTCCTTGGAGTTATGGGTGAAACTATACACAGATTAGCAACCTGAACATAATGTAAACTCTGAAGGCAATCAGAAGCCAAGAAAAGGTGAACAAGGATAAGGCTTTTCCATTGTTCTCTCACAAATGGCCCATCCTACTGTTTGGGATCCCAAGTAATGGGATGTGTAATATTTCAGTCTCAAACTGCTAACCTGCCAACCTTCAGGTTGAGAAGCACGTCATCTTTTACCACTGTGCCAACACAGTTCTGATTTATGCATGCACCTTATACATAGGTTACATGTTTGTTGCAGAAAACAACACAAATAAGTACGTTGCAATCATATGGGCTACATAACACGTGAAGCTGTTCTGAGTGGGATTACCAAGTCTTGAATAATAAGATGCTTGTAATAGCTGGGGGAAAGAAAATGTCAGGACCCCCACATGCAGGGGTCTGGGAGCCAGGGTCCACACATCCAAACTGGGTGAAGGGGACCTGACAGGAGGCAGGATGCCCTGGGAAACAGACCTAGGGGAGCCCGAACCGGCCAGAGAGACACCCTAAGAGCATGCAAGGGTGGGGATATCCAGGAAGGGAGGAGCAGCAACATGGGAGTCCGATGGAGCAGCAGGGAGTGGAAGGCACAAGGGGGAAAGGTGTTGTGACCAGAAGGGGACCTTTTGAGGGATGCTGGAGATAGGAAGAGAAGGGCCAAGAGAAGTGGCTCCCTGTCTTAAGGACTGGAAGGCTGTAACGCAAGAGAGCTGTGAAACAAACAGCCCTGGCTGTGAGTGCACAACACCCACTGGAGGGGAGAGGCTGTGGGACACCCTCTCCCAGATCTGCCCGAGGCTTCCTCCTGGGGTGAACCCCCATTTGAACTTGGCTGACTGGGGAGAAAGGCAAGGGCCTGATTCCAGGGACTCCTACAGATTAAAAAAACCTGTAAATCAAATGGCATTTGCCATTTTCCAAAAGTAAAGAGAAAATAGTTTGAACAATAATCTTCCTTAGAAGACGGATTCTGATCCAGAACAGTTGCAATCTGCAGGCTGAGGATATTATTCAATATATCTTTTCCCCTTACAGTCATGACATTTTTGTAGGTTAGCCAGACATAAAGGCTACAATCTGAAGCCCCAGTTAGGCCAGCAAAATCCCCAGCACAAGTCCAGTGCTGGCCTGGGGGATGTCACAAAAGTGCTGTAAGGCACTTCTGTGCCACTCCTGGGGAAGGGTTAGGATAGTGTACAGACATGTGCTTGCCTCCCATGTCACCATGGCCGTGGGAAGACCTATGAGTTGTGCCGGCTTAGGTGAGGATTGCACTCAAGGTTTGGACAAATTAGAAGCTGTTGTCTTGAACTAGAACATTTTGATGGAGGCGTTCACAAAGAAGAAAGATTAGGCCTGTTGAATAAAGTTAGAAAAAATATTTTCAGATGGATAGGCAGAGATGGGAAATATTGTACTATAATCTTTAAATCGCTTGGGGCCTGCTGAGATACATCTTCTACTCCTATATTTTTGAACATGTGTGACTGGAAACAGGTCTTATTTATTTGTTTGTTTGTATTCTTCTCTACAATTCTCTCAACATGAAGTTCAGAAGTGCAATTCGGGACCCACAGCAAATAATTTTTAAAAATTGTTCATATATTTATTTGGGATTTTTAGCCCACCTAGTTTGAGAGCAATTTACAGTAAATTGCAATAACAGCGCAGTCCTATTCATGTCTACTCAAAAAATAAGTTCCACTGAGGCTTATTCCCAGGAAACTGCTTTATGGTCTATTAGTGCAGTTGTTTCTTTCTCAGTATAGTGACAAGAGCAGAAAAGAATAGGTAGGGAAGCATGAGTGCCCTGCATTTTTTAAAATCACTGCTTATTGTATTAATAAAGCTGAAGAGGCTGCCTTTGAGATAACTGAATGGTTTTCAATAGATTGGTCACTTATGGTAGTAGATCTAAAGACAGTGGATCTAGAGACAGCATATACATTGTACAGTGTCATATGCTATGGAGCTACTGGTGGAAAAGGTCAGAGCCTCCATGTTGCTATGACAGATAGAACTGGCAATGCCTAAAGGATATTTTCTGTGCTATATTTTAAATGACAACACTTTCATCTTTGCATACTACAAATAATTATAGTTACTTTATTCAAATTCCAAGAAATTCAGATTGATTTAAAGGAATTAATTAGATCCTCATGAAATGTATGCTTTATTCATAAACCTACATTCTGTATATACCAAACACGAGTTTTAAAAGTAAATGCTTTGATTTGCTGATTTGAAGAAAAACTATCAAATGTTGAATAAGCTTGTTTACTACTAAAAGCTGTTTTGATTTGACTAAAGTTTGCAAGAATATTTAAAAATTTATATTACAAAATATTATAGTGGTTAAAACACTGTGCCTGTTAATTAGCAGGCCAGGGTTTGAGACCCGGGTCCCCACAAGACGAGGATTTCCTGCTACAGGCAGGGGGTTGGATTTGATGATCCACTGGGTCCCTTCCAACTAACTCTATGATTCTATATTTATATGTATTATATTATATTACAATAGTGAGTCTGATTTAAATTTTAAATATGGCTGAAATCCTAAAGACATTTTGCTGAGAGTAAAACCCATTGAACACAATATGACTTATTTTTGAATAGACATGGTTAGGATTGTGCTCTGCGGCTACCAGGTAGTAGGGAGGTGTTGTAGCTATGATAAATAACATGGATGTACCTAGCAGTATAATTAGATTTTTGAAATTGAAAAAAATTCTTTTCTTCCCTGTATTGACGTAGTTTTCTGCTGAAAATGGGTGTTTCTCAGAGTATCTGATATACAGAGATATTCGCCAGCATTGACAGCAGAGATAAATTGGATCCATTTAGGTTTTCAGAGAGATGAGAGCAATATGTATCTCCTAACTCATAAATGGAACTTTGTATCTTCAAATTTTTATAAAGAATGATGCAACTTAAGAAAAATAGATTAACTAAATATTTATGGTATCCATCTTTCCTGGTCCACCAATATTACATCACTTCATATTGCATTATCACCCTATTAAAGTATAGTAGCGCCTCACATAACAAACGCCTCACGTAAAGTATGTTTCACGTAACAAAAAAAATTTATCTAGGATTCTGCTTCACGTAACAAACTCTGCTTCACGTAACAAACAAACTCGTTGGCAGTTGGGACAGATGCGCTGGCCGGAAGCGCTTTTAAAAAACATCAGGGCTGCCTAGCCACCTGCCCATAGCAAAAGCAACACTTCTGCACTGTTCCTCCTGTGGCTGGGTGTCCGCTGGGCAGAGGGAGAGAACAGCAGTGGAGAAGAGGGATGCAGCTCAGGGCTAGCCAGAAGGGAGCAGGGCAGAGAGAGGCTCAGGATGAAGAGAAGGAGGAAGTGGGGAGACACTTGGAAAGTGTCTTGAATTGCAGCCTCCTAACCATGTTAAATGGTGCTTACTCCCATGTTTAACTCCCATGTTAAATGTTTAACTCCCATGTTAAATGGGTGTTAACATGTATTAAATGGGGCTTACTCCCAGGAAAGTGTCTTTAGGATTGCAGCCTAAGTAGACTTCATAGGATCATGCACATTGAATGCATGTTTTGAATTCAATTCCAGTGTTTTGTCATCATTTTTACATCCAGTTAATATTTTATATAAATTTTTTTGGGGGGGGTTGTGGAACCAATCGTTTGAGTATTCATTATTTCCTATGGGAAAATCTGCTTCACGTAAAGAACATTTCATGTAACAAACATGCCTCTGGAACTAATTAAATTTGTTACGTGAGGTACCACTGTTTAAAAGGGAAAACTGTATCAACCTTGCTCATTATACCATATGGAAGCAGCAGTTCTTTCTTCTCATCTAACATTTTAGTAAAATGCAAAAGGAAGCTGGCTCTCACCAATGGGATTGGGGAACTTTATGAGTGCCTCTAGACTTTGATTACCTGTACCTCTTTGTTGGTTAGTTGTTTGGTTTATATGCTGCCTTTCTCTCACACCAAAGGAGCTAACAGCAATGATTTTTAAATAATTTTGTATTTCCACTTGCACTTTACTTTTCAAACCAATTTATGAAGGAAATTGCAGCCTAAGCAGTAGCACAGAGACTAAGATGCATGAAGTGTCTCATATCACTGACATGAACAGGCATGTGGGCATGAGTGCTCCCTCCAACTTGGAGCATGCCTTTACCCACTGCTCCTGACCAGGTCCTTTTGCCCAGCTGACAGCACAGTGTGCAGGAGCTCCAGCACCTGAAACACAAATGCAGTCTTTGCTACCAGCCCAGTAGTTCTGCCAGGCAGAGACTGAAGAGGGAAGGCCCCAGCTTATGGAGTGAATCTGCCCTTTTTGCTCCCAGCCTAGCAGAACTACTGGACTGGGACCAAAGAGCACTTGTATGCTCCAGCTGCTGGGGTGTGCATGCACCCTTTGTCCAGCTTGGCGAAGTCCAAGCAGATGGACTCCATGCTGCTTCGTGTGCTTGGGAATGGAGGCTTGGATGTGGCATCACTTCTGGACCAACCCTGTCTTCCATTTATCATATACATATACGGTTAAATGTGATGGTCCTGAAGTCTTTTGGAGAATATTCTATCCTCTATCTTTTCTTGGTATCATGGGACCACTGCCTAATTCAGTTAGAATGGACTATTACCTGGAGGATGACTGCTGGTTGGAAAAGGAAAAGGTTCGAAACATTCTGGAAAGTGAAGGGAGCCAACCAAGTATGTAGCCAACCAACTGTAGGGAGCCAACCAACTGTAGGTTATGCATTTTAATTAGCAACTATAAACAATATTTGGCACTGTCGATATGTCATTGACATTTTTAATTTTTCTATTGTTATGCCAGATGGTTGAAACAATAAAGCAGTTTACTTCCCTGAATTTTCATACCAGCCAGCTTGCTTTTAAATCTGATATTGTGGTTTGTAGTATCCATCTGGTTTGTTAAAATATTGCGAGAATTGAGTCACGCCAAACCACGTAAAAAATTGCCACATCAGGGTCTGAACAAACGTAGCTTTCATTATGGCATGGTGACTCTGTTCCTTTTCTTTGCATCAAATCTGCTGATTCTTAAACCCAGATCAAACATGAAGTACATTCATGGGAAATCACACCCATATGTCCATAAGGATCATAAGGACCCACATATTCGGTCCAATTTGGAGTTTCATGTTTGGGAAAAGCAGTACTAGTCTCTCCTTTGGCACTGTCAATCATCCTACAGCTGGCTTCCTGTTACTGAACATATCCCAGCAGTATTTGCTGGGCAAGAAGCATTTGAAGTCTGTAAGATAGTTGATGGCCCAATCCTAAGGTTCAGGACACTCACCAGTGTAGAACACCACAAACAGAATGGATGGGAAGAGAAGAGGGTTGAATAGGTTAGGGCAGGGGTAGTTAGGCATTTCAGCCCAGGACCCCCTTACAAACTTAAAAATCTGTCTGGAACCCCCTGTCAACTTGTTTTGAGTTTGCACCCTGTGTTTTCTATGGTAGATAATTAAAGGACTAATGGGATTGACACCCTTTCCCCCTATTAGTCTGGTATATTGAGGGTTCACTGTATTTTACAGGGGGAAAAACCTTAATGTAAGCTCAGCACAAGGTTATATTTGTCAACATGCAATGGTATTGCCACCAATAAATTTATGTAAGCAGGATATAAACACGGTTATAATTTAAATAACATTAATCTATTTCTGTTTTATTCTCTATGCTGAGCATGGTAGGTGTCCACACTTTGTTCAGACTTCTATACGAAGGCCCACTTAATCACTGTTTATGATGATGTGCAGCTGGTTATTGTTTATTTTGAGGGGTACAAGGCATGGTTGTGAGGTTGAACAACAAAAAGTTAACAACAAAAATGATAGAAGCACGCATGATTTCTTTTTTAGTCTTCATAGTTCAGAATAGTATAAAATGACTGTGTAATGAAAGGCCAATTATTTCCAGATGCTGAACTTCCTGACGTCTCCTTCTCTTTCATGCTTTCGCACACGCTTTGAAATTGCTCAGTAAAAACATATAACCACAATCACGGTTCATTATAAATGCCCACAGACCATGTTTGAACAAAGGCATTATTAAGCCCATGTTCTCTTTCACAGGGGCTACCATGAGGGACATTAACATAAGTCTAGGAGATCAACCATCAGACTGCTCAACTCCTCCTCCACCCCTTCTATTTAAACCACTTAGGTGAGAGGGATAACCAAAAGCCATCAGGGATGACAATTTTCTTTAAACAGATTTTGCAGCTTGAGTGAAGGGCTGTCAAAATACATTCAGGCCGCAATCCTAGTAAATTTTAGGTAGCACAACTCACCCACCTTCCTGTTCCTGCAGTGGTGTGCAAAGGCCAATGCATATCTGTGCACTGGCCTAACACCCCCCACCCCTTCAGAGTGGTCTCAGGGATTATATATAGCAGGGGTCTCCAAAACCCTGTCCTGGGACTTAAGGGTCTTTTTGAGGGGGAACACAGTGGAGCAGAGTTCTGGCACCTCTGTGGGTGAGTACAGCACACCTAGACACACACACATTGGTCAGTACTTGTGAGTACTGGCAGGTGTGTTTCGGCCCTATTTTCCAGAAAAATAGCACTTCTGGGACCAGATATGGCCCAGGACTTTGACAAGTACACTCCATCTAGTCCTCAGGCAAGAGTAGCGGGTGCCATAGGAAGGCTGCTCAGGACCTGCAACTGCCCACTCAAATCTTGGAGTGAACAGGGAGGATGGAGTAGATGCTGCATGTTGCAGCTTCAGGAGTGCAGCTGAGCTGCGGGTGGGGATAGAAGAGGATGTAGTAGCCTCCCTATAGCCAGCCCAGGCTCTACTGTGTGCAGGAGGAGGATCCACACAGGCACCATGGTCACTCTAATGGAGATGCAGAGGGAGCTTGGTGCTCCTTTTGCAGCACCCTCGGCCCATCCCATGCACTAGTGTCAAGCTCAAATAGTGGCCCATCCCATGCAACGCTATTGGCTGAAGCTGTTACTATATCCACAGACTGAATTCACTGATGCCTAACGATGAGATGAGAGGCTGAAGCTTTCTGTAAAGAACAACCATGGATGGAGTGAATCTAACTAATAATGGACCAAATAATGGACCATCAAAGTACCACTTTGATGACTTTAAGCACTCATTAAAACCTATGCCAGCTTCAATGCCAAGGCTTAAACAGGTGTACCAAAATCACCTTTGGCCTGGTCCCTCTTATATTTAGTGTGGAATTCAGTTCAGTGTGGAATTTGTGACTACTCAGTGTATTTCCAAAATCTAGTGGCATGTGTCACTGAAGACATTTAGAAACGTTACATTATATGTATCCCAAACTGCATCCTAGCATTTTCAGAAATCTATGCAACTGCAATCGCTGGGATAATTTTTCCAGGTTCCTGGGCCTCATTGACAATACTGAATCTAACTTGGAATGGGGGGTACACTTCTTGAACCCATTCATGTGTGATGAATTGGAACACTTACTGTTGTACGTTTCACTTCCATTCTGCACATCTCCTGGTTTTTATAACTTTTTTAATAGAAGTGATAGATACTTTCACAGTACTAAGTTGTTCTTAAGAACCCTTGTTGCAATGCGCTGGAGAGAGAGAAATAGGCCCATCTTGCTTTGTCAGTAAGAATGCTTGCATGTTATGCGCTTTTAATTCCAATTGATTTTGATGGGATTTAAGCATTCAGAAATGGCCTGGAAGATTGCAGCCTGCAATATCCAAGAAATCAACGCAGATTGATACTGCAGATCTTCTGCTTTTTTATACAGAGTTACACTTCCTCTACAAAGTTGTGCTGAATATTGCATTAAAGTTCAGCAGCTTAAAATGTATGTGCCAAAAGGGAAGGTTGGGTGGGGTGAAAACTAAGAAGGTTACGTCTCTAGTGAGTGGTGTCAGTAGCTCTTACTCATGTTCTGTACACGCTTGTCCAGCCAGCCAGAACACATACAAGACAATAAGGTCTGTGCCAAGGACAATTAAACCCACTTCACGTCACCAAAGAAACTGGAACCTTTTCACTTAGAGTTTAATTCACGGGTCACCAGGATTGAGCAAGGCAGATTCCAATGAGCCTTGGTGGCCCAGGGGGTCAGACTCCAAACAGTGAACACTCTATCATCTACACTGATATATTCCATCTGTGAATGAAATGTTTAAACCAATCCAGTTTAGGGGAGGAGAAATCCTACTTACTACTCTGGCCTGCAGCGCCAGCTTCTTATATAGCATTACACACAAAAATAATGATTGTGAGGTGTTCCCATTTTTTACATGGCAGTCACTAGAGTCTTGCCAAAGTCTCCCAGCCCTGCCCAGAAATGGTTGACACTAGGACATTCAGACCTTTTGGAACTATTTCAAGGAGCAATACTCTTTTAAACAGTAGACGTGATGCCAAAAACACGCT
The DNA here is from genome assembly GCA_030015325.1 of Cryptoblepharus egeriae. Classification (NCBI taxonomy): domain Eukaryota; kingdom Metazoa; phylum Chordata; class Lepidosauria; order Squamata; family Scincidae; genus Cryptoblepharus; species Cryptoblepharus egeriae. The sequence continues at coordinate 65,841,532 of JAREYC010000002.1, read as the reverse complement.
CAGTAAAATATTGAAGCAAAAGGAACTCCTAATGTGAGTGTGTGTGTCTGTGAGTGTGCATGTCTGTGGAGCATTTGGGATACTGACCAACATCCAGCCAATTTGGTGCTTGGACCCTGGTGCACAGGGAGGGGGAGGGGATGTTGTTCAGAGGAAGAGGTTGCACTGGTGAGGATGTTGCACATGGGGAAAGTTGCGCATGGGGGGAAGTTGCGCATGGGGGAAAGTTGCACACGGGGAAAAGTTGCACATGGGGGAAGTTGCACATGGGGGAAGTTGCGCATGGGGGGATGTGGCACATGGGGGGAAGTGGCGCATGGGGGAAGTGGCGCATGGGGGAAGTGGCACATGGGGTGTTTATGCGCATGGGGGAAGTTGCGCATGGGGGGATGATGCACATGGGGAAAAGTTGTGCATGGGGGTTGATGCGCATGGGGGATGATGCGCATGGGGGGATAATGCGCATGGGGGAAGTTGTGCATGGGGAAAGTTGAGCATTGGAGGATGATGCGCATGGGGGTTGATGCTCATGGGTGAAGTTGTGCATGGGGAAGTTGCACATGGGGGAAGTTGTGCAGGGGGGATGATGCGCATGGGGGAAGTGGCGTATGGGGGTTTATGCGCATGGGGTGTTTATGCGCGTGGGGAAGTTGCGCACGGGGGAAGTTGCGCATGGGGGGATGATACACATGGGGAAAAGTTGTGCATGGGGGTTGATGCACATGGGGGAAAGTTGTGCATAGGGGGATGATGCGCATGGGGGGATGATACACAATGGGGGGAGTTGAGCATTGGAGGATGATGCACATGGGGTTGATGCGCATGGGGGAAAGTTGCACAAGGGGGGATGATGCACATGGGGGGATGATGCACATGGGGGAAGTGGCGCAAGGGGGAAGTTGTGATTGGGGTGTTTATGCGCATGGGGTGTTTATGTGCCATGGGGGGATGGCGTATGGGGAAATGTTACTCCTGCAAGGCTGGTACGCTTTTTGCTAGTTCCTATCATAAACAGCCTTGGTGCCTGCAGTTTAAAAGCTAATTGGTAAAAAAAAGCATGACTAAAACATATAAAGGCTGAGCATTTTTATTCAAAATAAATTTTTATTCAACTCTAATTGGGCATGTGCTTTGGTCATAAATATATCACCGGTTCATTATGAGGCTGTTTGGAAGAATGGTGGGATAACCATGCTTGTATCCCAAGGACCAGAAGGTCTGGTCTAGAAGTTTGAACCACTGTTAATTGCCCAAAGATAACATCTGAAGGTCACTGGCTCGAAAACACTGGAAGCTGTATGAGGAGAGACCTTGACACTGGACTGTGTGAGTGTGTGAGAGAAGACTGGAAAGCCAGCTGCAGCTGAGCTTCACACAAGGCAGAAAACAGGCCAGAGAAAAAGAGATCAGACATAAAGGATCCATCTCAGAATGTAGAAAGTTATTGAAAGTTAGAACCTCACTTTTAGTTGTGAAACCCTCTTCGGGTTAGATTTGCCTGCCCATGTAAACCACCTTGAATGATCAGAAAAGCATTATAGAAATACCTGTGTTTTCTGTTTGTTTTGTTTTGTTTTGTTTGTTTGTTTGTTCGGGTACAACAAGCAGCAGACACCATAGGGCAACAGGTACCATAGTGCAGTGGCCAGCAGGCATCACCAGGGAACACCGGGCACCACCAGGCACTAGTGGGCACTAGGCATCCCTACTGAGCACTGGACATCCTTTGTGGGCATCACCAGGTACCACTGTACAGTGGGCACTAGAGGGCAGTAGGCATCAGCAGGCATCACTGGGCAGTGGGTAACATTGAGCATCACCTGGCAGCAGGCACCACTGGGCAGCAGGCACCAGCAGGCACTGGGCATCCATACTAAGCACCTGGAATCTTTACCAGGCACTGTTGGGCACCACTTTTCAGTGGGGAGCATGCACCTCTGGGCACCACCAGGCTCCGGACACCCGTACCAGGCACCAGCAGGCAGCACTGGGCTGTGAGCTCCACTTCAAGCCATAAATGTGACCATCCATAGCTTCCCTTTGCCCACATGACTAAAGAATGAAGCAAAAGAGCAATAGAATGGTATGAGCTGCTCACTGGATCTGGCTTGTGAGCCAGGGTTTGGCAAGCCCTGAGTTAAATAATTAATGTTTCTGAGTTGAAAGTATTATCTCAAAGAGGATGCTGTTCTCTGAGGCCCAATTCTATCCAAATGGCACACCAGTAGTGTGTGCACCCGCCAAATACCAGAACTTTGTACTGTTACAAGAGTGATGTAAAATGTTCTGCAGTGCCATGAAGGCTGCATGCATTGGTGGAAAGCCTTGTCCCATGTGCCAGCACCCAAAAACAATGCCTGCTAAAGCAGGGATGTCTGGTGCAGGGGTGAGGAAAGGGGGAGGGCAAGGAGTGGGTGTTATGGGGCAGGAGGAGAACAGTGATAAGGGTGGATTGGACACGGGAGGGTGAAGATCAGCAGTGGTGGCATGTGGCATCCTCCTTCTCTGGCCTAATCCACAACTATGGTTGAATGCATAATGCAACAGTGTACACCCCTTTTCCAAGGATACCAGCTGCTGAAATTGCCCCAAAAGATGCAGGATGACGCACCCCACCACTGCTGCAGGTGGGATTGGATTGAGTGTATATGAATTACTGATCAAGTGTTGCTTCCTAAACAATCTCTGCTAGATGTGGGTAATTCAAATCACATTCATTCTGATTGTTCCGTTTTCAGTGGTGACACACATTGAACACTGACCCCCACAACCAAGAGATGGGCTTCTCTTTATTATCGCAGAGCCTTGCCACTTAGTACTATGTATTATATAGTACTATATAATACTATATAATAGTAAAAGCAGAGTAGTACACAGAACCATGTCAGCGGAGACATATTTGGGAAGTAAACAGTGAAGAAAAAGTGAAGAAATAATAAGAGGCAGATGCTTCACTCTGACAGCCAGCAATTTATGATGAGGGAATTTGTTCCTGATTCAAATAAGAAACACCCATAGTGCCTCAAAATGTGACTAAGGACACATGTTTGGCAATGGATCTTAGGATACATTTTGCAATCAAAATTGTAATTTTTCAGAATCAAAACTTCCTTCTGCACTTAAATAAATTCCACACCAATCTTATGTGAAAGCTAGTCTTCTATACATTTTTTTTAGATTTGTGTTTTATGCTGTCATTTGATATAAACTAGACAAACGACTTGTTGCCGCACCTTGGGCAGAGCAGTCTTATGCTTCCTACATGCTGACAGTTACTGCAGCATTGAAATGGCCACTGCTCATCTTATGAGGTCAGAAAAACTCCTGGAGGTCCATGAACATCCACTACTCCACTCCATTTTCCAGTCAAATATCTCCTTTTCCTTGTGCTTCTGTAGCAAATTGGATCTTTGCAGGGTTGCCAAATGTCCTGGAAAACAGGGACAGTCCCAGTTTTGGGGAGATTGCATTCACATACTGGCAAGTTTAACAGAGGATCCTGTCCCGGTTTTGTGGAAGAGAATTATGGCAACCCTAGACCATCTTTGGGAAGGGTTTTCAATTGGAAAATGACACAGAGAAAACAGGCTTGAAAGACCACCAACTTCTATGCAGTGTTCTTGATCCAGACAAAGCCACACACAGCTTCTACCTTACACTGAATACAAGCTACTATCTAGAACAGATTGTGGTTCATTTTAATATCTTTGTTTTGGTCCTGCTGGATTTGTGCAAAATGTACAAAGCAGTGATTCTTAATTTATTTTAATGTTTCGGGCTAACTTCTAAAATAAAAACATCGAAGACCCATTTCCAGGACAAAGGTACTGTTTGGGGGATTCTCTTCAGAAAAGGCTGATACGCCCCTGTAACAGGTCAGCCAAGTTTTCCCAATGTCATGTCCACTTTTAAAGTCATCAATTGGTCATAATAGCATAATTCTCAGAAATATCTGCAGATAAAGATATTTAAAATATTTAAGCACAAGAAGCCTGGCAAAAATATTCAATTAAACAATAGTACTGTAAATTGTATAATTGTCAGTCCTTGAACAAGGACAGAACTGCTAGTCACAGAGATCTTTCACAAACATATCCTGACACCAGTCTTTGGGATTGGGTGCCTATCAATTTCCTATAGATTTAAAGTTTTGAGGTTAAGATTTTTTGATTTTAAAGAATGGGGTTTAATATTATAGAAAAGGATAAGATAGTTTCAAAATAGTGAAAGATCTATTTGCCTTACTTAACCAAGAGAAATATATGTGGGTTAACTATATCCAAATTATTGTGCTTTGAAATAGTGCAAACATTTAAATAATTCACTTAAATTGAAGGCAACAAATTATGACTTTGAGGGGGAAATGGCTTTTAGCAGTAAGCAGCCTATAAATAACTCATGGCATTTTTTAAAAAGTGAGATAAAAGTCTTCATGTTAGCACAAAATATTTGGTTGTGTTGAAAAGATTGTAAGTGCTTTCATTTCTCTTGCTTGTCTTTGCCAGCAGCTGTTTCCTGGTTTCAGAACTTGTGAAAGAGTCTATTCAAACTTCTGCACTCTTGTGTTCTCTTCCCCCAATTTGACCGCCTCAGAAGAAGGGATTTTTCAGTGTGTGTGGTCATAATTCAAATGTGCAGTGGAAGAAAGATTTTTAAAAAGGCAACTTCTTCAGCATTTGTACCATGTGAGATGGTGCACGCTTGTTGTGGATTGGAGTTTCCTCCAATCCATGATGGACGCAACATGGGGATACCTGACATGGAAGAAAGATTATCATATTGTTGAAAAGTGAAACTGGCCTTGAAAAATGAGGTTTCAAGAGGTATCAAGAAAAAGGTGAAACAAATAGAGGAACATATAGAGGATGTTCTGTAGGATTTGGACAAGGGATGTGTTCATTTAAAAAGTCCGATCTTTGCGCTCTCTCCATATATGGTAGAGATCACTATCCCTCTGAAGATTCCACTGTTCATCCACTCTGGAACAGTCAAGCCAGCTGACCTGCTGCATATCCAGCACAGAGCTGGGGCTAGTCAGCTACGCAGTTAGGGAAAAGGGGAATTAATTTCCCTTATCCCGTATTGTACAGCAGCTACATCAGTGGTGCTACTTGGAACTATATCACCAATTTTGATGGCGCAGATCAGAGCAGACAAGTGTAAGGCCAAGCTGCTCAAGAGAGAGGTTAGGGTCTGGCCTAAGTGCGGGATCCCAATACTGCACCCCTCCTGGGGATGGTCCACCCACTGAACCACCTGCTCCCTGGGAAATCCCCCTTCCCATCCTCCCCAACCTTTCTCCTTATGATGGCCTAAGGAGGCCAGTGCAAACTCCCCTCTTTCTGTCAGCACACATAGGATCTGGCCTATGTGTGGCAGTGCATGTTCTTAACCAGCCCAGCCAACTCACAAAGTCATAGAAGAAATGCCTTACATTGATTATGGCATGTTTGCAACTGTACTGGGCTGGTGCAAATATGCCAGTCCAGAGCATACTCAGAGAATTGTACTCTGAAAGGCTAACTATTTTTGAGAACAAGTGTTCTATTTTTAATACACGTCTTGGACAGCCTCACTTTCGGCTGCAAGGATGTATCCAAAATTTGTGTCTGGTTTCAATAGCAACATTTGATCCAAGCTTTTAGTATGTGGGTGAGGAAACACCTTGGTTAGGGCTGGGTTCTCCTTCCTCTCTCTAGATCAGTGATTTTCAACCTTTTTCATCTCATGGCACACTTAACAAGGCACTGAAATTGTCAAGGCACACCATCAGTTGTTTTAACTATTGATAAGGCACACCAGACTGTTAAAAATCCCCCAATTTTCCTATTAATGAATGTCAGTCTCCAAATTCCTGTGGCACACCTAAGGATTATCCACAGCACACCAGTCTGCCATGGCACACTGGTTGAAAATCACTGCTCTAGACAATGTCTCATTAGTGGGCTGTGGGTGGCGCAAGCAGTTAAGGCGCTGTGCCTGTTAACCAGCAGGCCAGGGTTCGATTCCCGGGTCGGCTCCACAAGACAGGGTGAGCTCCTGTCCTTAGCCCAGCTCTGCAACGCCAACTGGATCCAATCGTATTGGCTCTGCCTTTCCATTGGACTAATTCAGTGGTCCTCCATAACAATCCAACCCAGGCTTTCGTGCTTCGCATGCAGCGCCGCGCACGATACCATAGTCTTCCAAGACTGACGGAGGCCTGCTTTTTAGATCTTCACTACTGTAGGATTCATATGATAGAAAAGATGTGGGAGGAGATAGCAACTTCTGGGGAAAGAGATACTTAGGCGAATGGATCTGGCCTTCCCAATCTCTCTTATTTGTACAAGCTGCTCCACTTGGGAGTGGTCTGTGATCTTTCTGTGGTCAGAGATGGTGTCATGCCTGCACAAGCCATGGGTGAGTCAAGTAGCAGCAGAAGACAAAATACTGTCCTAGTCAATCCCCTCCCTTTCCCAGATATGCTTATCTGGCCCTGGCTACAGTTTAAGATCCCTGCTGGACCAGACCTTCAGTACGGACCACCTAATTCAGAGTTTTTCTGGCTATGTAAGATGCCTTTGGGAAGCTCTCAACCTGAACAACACAGCTTTCCCGCTTGTTAAGTTCTAGCATCTGGTATTCTGTTCAGATAGATACAACATTCTGCACTAGTGTTATGACAAACATGATGATGAGACCTGTCCTCTCTACAAAGCTATCTAATCTTTGAAAAAGTCATCTTAAGATATAACTAAACATTACACCTAAATGGTGCTTTTTCTGAAAAAGGAGTGCTGGTACTCACCACACTGGCATAGCTAGGTCATCCCCATGACTAATTATTACTGGTAATTAGCTGCTGGGGGAGGGGGGATGTGGAAAAAGGTGCCAGTACAGCACCTACAGTTATGTCTTTGACCTCTGCTTTCACAGTGCTCCTTGTTCCTTCAAGATACTGTCTTCTGGTGGTGGAATTGTATATTTGAATGCTCTTAGAGTAATCAAGACTCTAGGGGCATTCTCATTTCAGAAAATGGAAACACCCCCCAAATCCTTCTTCCATTCTTGCAATATGAAGTGGTAGAGTGCAATGAAAATTTTTCCATTTGTTTCTTCTAAATATATAAAATAGATTTGTGTTTTCCTGAGATAATTAAAAACATTCTGGTTCTAAAGGTTCAAATGTTCAAAGTTGTCAAATATTTGCTGTATTTAAGAACTATTACCATGTTGAGACTCCTTGGGGTAAGAGAACACGGGAAGTCCCATGTCAACCTGACAAGTCTACTCAGGCATGTGACAGTGATATTGCTGACCCATGTTGACCTGTGAAGACCTATTGGGCAGAAAATTTGGCAGTTGCCACTGACCTCCTTCCCAAACCTGCTAAAAACCTTCTCCTCCTCATCTCTCCATTCCACCGCCTTCTTCCACCATGGATTGCTCCATTTTGTGACCCAGCAATCTCATTTTAAAGCAACCCCTCTTTCATGCTACTCTGCACCATGTCAGGATGCCAGAATGGTATAGTGGTTAGGAAGTTGGGCTGAGACCTAGAAGAACCAGGTTCAAATTCCTTCTTGACCCTGAAAGATAGCAGGATGGGAGGAACTAAAACTTTGTAAGCTGCTTTGGGCATTTACTGTGACATAGGAAAGGCAGAGTATGTATGCATAAATACATAAAGTCATAAATAAATAAAATGTCTGACTATAGTGCATATATTTGAAATGTATATTAACAATGTGGCAGAAAGTTATACAGTGGTCACCGAAAATGAGTCGTCTATTATTTTTTATTTGTTTTAGCAAGCATAGAGAAAAGGTGAAGAGGTTCTACCCAGGAGCATGTATGCAAGATGGACAGGAGCATGAATGAATACAAGCTGAAACAGATACCCACACATGCATTAAAATGCTATGCAGCCTGGCATGCTGCAATCCATGAGGTCATGAAGAGTTGTTCACAACATAACGACTGAGCAGCAAAGAGATGAGGGCTGCAGTGCTAAACACACTTTCCTGCAATCCCATTTGCACTTTACTTACGAGTAGACATGTACAGGATTGCACCCAAGTAGAATTAAAGGAGGCATTCTGAACTGGATGGCATGTTCTAAGAAATGCTAAAGTTCTTATAACCTGTAAGTATGTGCTGATCATCTTTCCAGTCTGGAGCCTCTTCAAACAAGTATTTGCCTCCCAACCACCGTTCGCCTGCTGATCAATGCATTTCTTTTTGAGACTCTTTAACTCTGCAGTTCTCCCTAACATCTGGCTAGATTTATGATGTCCTGAGTTGCTATAGAAATATGGAACAGCAACAATTCTGTCGTATGCAGACAGATCGTGACACAATGATTGTTCTGCACTGCGTAAACTGCTGCTTAAGACTTTCCATGGGGAAATCAATGAGCCATAGAAGCCATCCACTGTTGCTCTGCGGCCTTTATCCATTTGAAACAAGACTGGGTTGAGAGGCTGAAATTAATATCCCATCTGTGAATAAATGTCAGCTTTTCTGGGTTGCTTTTTCATAGCATAGTATGTAGCATAGTAACCATATCTGCCCCTGCTATTTAGGTCATCTTCAAGCCACTACAGTAGCACCACACCTACACAAACACCCAATACAAGGTTTCTTTCTCTTACACACTGTTCTATTTGGCTGGGCATCATACAGCTCAATAGTCTTCAGCTATAATGTTGCTGAGATGTCTGGATCTCAGGCAATTTGGAGTGCTACAGTTAGTCCTCACCCCTTGGTTCACCCATCTCTCAAGTCTTTCTCTGTCCCCTCCCTGTCAAATTCCATCCACATTCATAAGCCAAATTGACACAAGGAAGACAATGGTTGAAAAGGAGATACCCAGTGGTCGGATTCAAATACATTAACAACAGGTTTTATGTCCAGGTTTTATGTCCTGATAACCTAAATTAACAACAGGTTCTATGTCCCATTAGTAAGGTTCTCTGTGCCAACAAAGAGTGTCTCCTGACAGTGGGAAAGTGCCTTATGGGACTTTTATGACATCCAGCACCAACAGTGTGAACATACCACCAACACAGATCTCAATAAGATTGGCTCCTTAACATTTCTCTATTTTTAAACAGGAAAAAGAAGTCTTTTTAATGATAAGTTATACACAGTGAGAGCAGTAAAAAAAGCTACTTTCTGTGAAGACTATCACAGATATTTACATAAAAAAGAGGAGGAAAAAACTCTTGATGAAGCATCTTCATAGACACGATATGAATATACTTGCTCTATTCACGATATATATTTGTAGCTTTAGCCTCACACTCTCAAATCAGTCATCCAGTAAACCCAGTACCATTTTTTCCTCGCCCTGATACCTATATCAAGTGATACCAAACTTTGATTTTCTGGAAAGAGAAGCTCCGCCACACCTAATACAGGTGTAACCTAATTATATATGATTTATTAATATGCATTTTTTTTCTCAAAGCAAATAAGATTGGCTCTTTAAACTGAAAGATAAACATTCCTTAAGGAGCAGTTAGTGGCTTAAAGACAGCCTGCTTACCTGACAGGCTGGCATAAAATTTCCCAAAGGGGTCAGTTTGTTTCAATTTTAGCTGGGAGGCAGAGCCACTCACTTCCCCCAAGTAATAATCACTTCTGAATTACTTCTGAGCTGAAGTTGAGGAGATTGATTGAGAAGCAAAAGACTTATAGAAAAGGGATGTTTCAAGAACTCCCCCCCCCCCAACAATCTGTCCCCGTTGGATATAACGTGCTTTTTTTGGTGTGGTTGCACTAGTAGGGAGGAGAAAGGTTTGGGCCATAAGTGGCCTTTCCATCTAAGAGCAAGTACTAATGGCACAGACTCCAGAGAGGAAAAATAATGTGGAAGGAAATGGCTCAACATTTAGTATTTTTTCTTAGAACAGATAACAGGTGATTTTGGGGTCTCCCACATTTCAAAGACAGATGCAAATATCAGCAGTTCTAAAGTCCTCTTCTTCAACTTCCTCTTCAAATCAACCAAATTATATTACATTTTCTCAGTGCCTGACCATAAACAGTCAATTGATGGAGGCCTTTAGATGCTTAAAAGGAATGCAGCAGCCTCTAGTGGCAATCAGCGGTCGAGGCATTATCTGACCACTTGGTGGAAAATGTGGCATTTCTCTCTAGTTTGCAATAACCTATATGTACCTCACCATTTTTCCAAATACCATAGGAAGGTCACTAAAAAAGGAGCAAGATCCTTCATGTGAAGATCCAAATCATGTGAAGATTTGGGCATTTGGTTTAGCCAACCGATGTCTTACTAGCCTTAAGAGCAACTGCATTTAATCAAACCTTTTCAGAGCAGGATGAACATATGTCTTCTTTTCCAGGACATGCTTTATAGCCTTATATCCTGACAAAAGTTTTCACTGTTCCCCTTTTTCTTTTGAGCAGGCAGCGTGCAACTTTCTTATAATTGCTGTATTATATGTAATAAATTAAATTGCCTGGGACCAGAATACTTGAGCGACTGCCGTCTTCCATACAATCTGTCCCTTCTCTGAGGTCAACAGAGGGGGCCCTGTTGATTGTGCTGCCATTGAAAGAAGTTAGAGGGATAGCAACCAGAATCAGGGTCTTCTCTATGGTGGGACTCACCCAGGGTGACCAGATGCCAAACCCAAAATTCCCTGCCAAGCTCCCCAAAATCCCTGTCCCCCTGGCCAAAATTCCTACCCGGTTAAAAAAAATGCAAGACACCCACCCAAAAATGTAGGACAAATGTAGGAAATGTTAAAATAAAGCAAAAATATCTGTATTGTTTTCCTGTACATAATTACAGCACTTTAAAAATTGAAAACATCTTAACATGCATTAGTCTGACCCCCCCCCCCCAATTCAGGAGTAATCTCCATTGACTTAATGGGCTTACTTCTGAGTAGGCATGGCTGGGACTGGGCTCTGGGGCTGCCCTCCTGGCCACCCTTACCTGGAAGTAACTCCCATAGACTCTTATGGGTTTCCTTCTGAGTAGACCTGCCTTGAGACTGGGCTGTTGGTGCCTGGTAGGAGGGCGCTCTGGGGGGCTTCAGGGTTGCCTGGCAAGGCTTGGTAACGGCTGCCCAGGCAGCTGCTGATTTCAATAGCTTGACTGCGCAGCCATGCGCAGCTCAAATCAGGAAGCAGCACTTCCTGGAAGGGCAACCCATGGTTGGATCATCCATCCCCAAGCTATGCTCAGGCTGCACGTGCCTCTGCATGCCACTTTCACTATCCCCAGAGGCGCACTTCCTGATTAGTGCTGTACATGGCTGCACAGCCAAGTCAGCAGCTGCCTGGGCCACCATTACCAAGCCATACTAGGCAGCCCTGAAGCCTCCCAGACCACCCCTCCATTTTCTGGAGGAGGAGGGCCCCTTCCCTGTCCTCCAGAACAGGGTCCAAATTTCCAGGGACCTCTGGGGTGATGTGTCAGCTACAAGAGGTGATCTTCCTTAGCCTATTGCTTGCTATTCCTGATCACTGTCCCATCCTCTGCTCATTCATGCTACGTATAGGGGAAGCAAAAGGCAGCAGAAAGTGCTTTCCTCCTCCTCCAGCACCATTGCCCAAAATTGTGGCAGCAGAGAAGAAAGAAGTGAGGGTCACTGTGAGCTCGTTGGCTCTCCTGGAGGATATCATATGTATCAACATACAAGCAAATTTTTAAAAATAAACTCTTTTCTGGATCACACCTTCCACCCCATCGTCACTACACACACACGTGTACATATATACATACTGCTAATTTTTTTCCCCTTGAAATCTGAAAAGTACAAGCCAAAACATTTGCCAATACCTTTGAGTCAGCTAACAGAATACGCATAACATTGAGCAAAACACCCCAACACACCCTATGATGACGCACTGAGTAATACTGCCAAGCCAAGATTAATAAAATAATAGAACACAGGTTTTTTAAATTCCTTTAAATATTTTTTAAACTCTTTTGTGATTTTGTACTTAAGCAATGGCTGGACTTTCCAGATGGCATATGTCTTTGCAATAATGGCACGCTTGTAACATAGGATCCAAATCACATCCAATTAGGTTAATCATTATTGCCTGCTGTAATGTGATTGCAAATGTGCCTCAGATCATCCCCATTATGTTACTGGTGATAAGCAACACAATATTCACTCAAGCCTGCATCACTCTCTACAGATTTATTTTTATCGTTTTATTTAGTAGAAATTATATCCCGCCCTCTGTTAAACAGCCTATATCTCACCCTTTAACACACAATTGTTTTCAGGATAGCTCACACATTTTGAATGTATTATTACATTCTTTAGAAATTGAGAGCATCCTCCACTACACCCTTGTAGTGGGATCACTCATAAAGCTCTTTTCAAAAATAAAAGTTGCAAACACCAATAGGCCTTGAATATCATCTTCCCAAAACAAGAATACACAATGTCTACTTTTCTGTGACGCTTTCCTCTTTTATTCAGAGCCAAATCCTATCCAACTTTTCAGCACTGATGTAGCAATGCCAACAAAACATACACTTCATCCTACAATAGGGGGAAGTCATGGAGGTTCCCTAACATTGGGGCTGCCAACGTACTGGAAAGTTGGGTAGAACTGGGCCATTAGGCTAGTTCTATCCAGTTTTCCAGGGCTAGTACAGCTCAGCAAAGGGGTTCTATGCTGCATTGTGCAGTGGAGAACCACTCACTAAGGCCTCCATGTCAAGGTGTAGGAATGTGTTCCCTTATAAGTCATCAAGGAGGCAGGACTGGAGGAACCCCACTTCTCTGGATCCTCAGTGGAGGACATTTCACCTTTACACAGACAGAGCCTCAGTGTAAGAGCTGGTTCAAAAACAAGTAGAAATGAGCCTCACTGCAGGGCTGCTTGCTTATTTGGAGGAAGGGGACAAATATCCCCCTCCTCTAAGTAGGTGTAGACAGTAGCCTGCTCACCCACTGGATACCATGTCCTGCTTCCATGGGCTGCTTAGGATTGTGCTGTCAACAATACAACCCTAAAGACAATTTCATGGGAGTAAGACCCACTGAACACAATGGGGATTACTTTTGAATAGAGATGATTAGGATTGTGCTCCAAGGCACTTTCCACTAACTCAGTAAAAAGCAAAGCAGGCCTCCGTCAGTCTTGAAAGACTATGGTATTGTGCTCAGCGCTGCATACACTGTATGCGAAGCACGAAAGCCTGGGTTGGATTGTTATGGAGGATAGGCTGTTACCCAAGCAGCAAATCCCCTTCTCCACGCCACTGAATTAGTCCAATGGAAAGGCAGAGCCAATATGATTGGATCCAGCTGGCTTCGCAGAGCTGGGCTAAGGACAGGAGCTTACCCTGTCTTGTGAGGCCGACCCTGGCCTGCTGGGTAACAGGCACAGCGTCTTAACCACTTGCGGTTATCTGACCCATGATGAATGGGTGGACTTATTTAGATAAGCCCACTAGAGATTTAGCTCTAGCTGGTCAACCACTTCTTTGATGCCAGGAAGCTGCTTGGATGTCTGGCCAGTTCCTCCTTGAGTGGCCAACAGAAGCCAAGAGGCAGGGCAAGAACCTCCTCCCTCATGTCTATTTGATTCAGTTCTTCAGTGTTCCTACCAAAAGTCATGTTAGGAACAGATGAGGCTGCCATACATATCCTTTAAAGAAAATGCAAATGTAGATTCTCTGCATTTTCCATATTTTCTTTTAGAATGGGAATGTATATATTTCTACAAGAAAAATCCTTGAGAGATTACCAATCATGATTTATTTACTGAGTCCAGTTTTTCAAGAGGTGGAAGGATTTAGCCACTGGTGGAGTTTCCAATGTTGCCCAGGATACACCTGACTACTGGGAATGTCATTTCCACAGTAGTTTTTGAGGCCCCTTCCATCATCCCTCATTTTTTGTTGCCACTGCTTGACTCCTGAGCATATTCTGATTTCTGCAGTTTTACCCTCAGCTGCCCTTACAATGGTGGAGCAGCCCTTGTACAGCTTGTTACAAATTGTTTGTACAGCTTGTTACAAATTGTTACATGTCAATTCCCATCATCTACATTTGTACAAACATACACTGTATACTGACAGCTTTGCTTATATGTGATTGTTACATTTGTTCATTATTTCTGCATCAGTAGACCCCTGAATCAAATACCTTGTTTCATTCTTAATGACATACAGCAAGCTTCTGTGTCTGTGAGTTTGTGTCGTGTCCATGTATATCTCTGCATAGTATAAGGAGCACATCAAAAGAAAGAAATTTGCTAAGAGATAATTGGACAGTTATAAAACAAGAACTGCATATTGTTGCCATTAACTTGCACCTGGTATTCTGAGGTAGCCAACTTCTAAAATGAAGAGGCTGCACATGTACATCACATACAGCAGGTGTGGTCTGGTGGTTGAGTGCAAGGCAGCTAAACATAGCTAAGCAGGGAAGGACCTGGATAGCTTCTTGTTGGGAGACTGCAAGCTGAAAAGCTGTCCAGTCATCAGAGCTTTACACAGAGCTGTAAGTGTTGCCATTTACAGCTTAGCTGACCTGAAAAATATGCTCAGGAGTCAAGCAGGGGTGCCCTCTGAGCCCCATCATCTTCAACCTGGCCATGGAACCTTTGCTCCACTGTATCACCAATGGCCCTGGAGGCTTCAACCTCTACGACAGGAAAGTCAGCGTGCTGGTGTAAGCAGATGACCTGGTGCTGATTGCAGAGACGCCGGAAGAACTGCAAAGCATGCTGGCCACAGCCTCTGCCACTGCCGACTGGATGGGCCTGACATTCAACACCGCAAAGTGCGCCTCCCTGCATGTTGACGGAAGCCTGAAAGACTGCATCCTGAAATCAGTCTTCTCCATCCAGGGGGCCCCCATGACCCACCTCTCTGATGAACACCAACCTGGGAACACCAACCGGCTTTCAAGCCCAGCAGACCCCTGAGGCCACCATTCAAGCCACTGTGGAAGATGCTGGTAAGATTGACACCTCGCTGCTCACCCCCTGGCAAAAGATTGATGTACTCCGCACGTTCCTGCTGTCCAGGATCAACTTTGTCCTGCAAGGATCGGCTGTCCCAAAGGTACTCCTCAACAAAGCTGACCGCACAATCACCGCCATGCTGAAGAAGTGGCTGAGCCTTCCCAAGAGAGCCACCAATGACATCCTCCATGTCCCACAGCACCAGGGAGGGGCCAGCATCTCAAAGATGGGTGACCTTCGTGACATTGCTGTTGTCACCCACGCCTTCCATCTGCTGACTTGCCCGGATGTCACCATCAACACAGTGGCCCACGGTGCCCTCTGCACTGTGACCAAGAAGAAACTGGCTGGAGAACCCTCTAATGAGGACTTAGACACCTACCTCAGTGGAAACCTGGAGAACGAGTTTGGCCGTGACAGAGGAGACTTCACCACCCTGTGGACCCTTGCAAGGATCGCCACCCACTGCCTAAACAAAAAGATTGGCTGCCAATGGATGTGGGACCCAGCAACAGGAGAACCCACCATCTGCCTGTCCAGAAGAGACCCCCCACAACTCAATGTTTTCTCAGCTTCTAACAGAGGATCCTTGGAAGGTGCCCTCAAGGTCAACACAAGAGAAAAGTATGCTCAGGACCTCAGAAAGAAGCCAGATCAGGGTAAGGTGTTCGATGTCACCTCTCTATGGGATGCCAGCAACCATTTCATGGCCCATGGTGACTTCACTCGCTTCGCAGACTGGCGTTTTGTACACAGGCCCCGCCTCAACTTTGTCCCCCTCAACAGAGCTGTCAAATCAGGGAACAGGGACAAATGCTACCATCGCTGTGACCACCCCAATGAGACCCTGCCCCACGTCCTCTGCAGCTGCCAGCCCCACACAACTGTCTGGAAGCACCGGCACGATGCTGTAATGCAATGCCTCTTCAATGCTATCCCTACCTCAAAAGGAACCATCTCAGTCAACAGTACAGTGGCTGGCACCGGGAGCCAGCTGAGGCCTGACATCGTCATCCGTGATGAGGACAAGAAGCGGATCATCATGGTTGATGTCACCATCCCCTTTGAGAACAGGCGACAGGCCATGACAGAGGCAGGAGACCGCAAGCACCAGAAGTACGCACCCTTGGCAGATGCCCTGAGACAGAGAGGATATGATGTCTCTATCCACGCCTTCCTTGTTGGTGCCCTTGGTGCCTGGGATCCCCAGAACAAGCACATGCTGAGAGCTTGTGGCATGGGCAGCAGCTACGCTAAACTCATGCGCAAGCTGATGGTGTCCAACACCATCCGGTGGTCCTGAGACATCTACATTGAATATATCTCTGGCCACCGCCAGTACCAGGAACCAGCATGCCCCCCAAACTCAAGAGTAGGGAGCCACAACCAGCCTGCTCCCCCAACCCAGGGGGGAGGGGCCACTGAGTGTGCACACTCCAGGCTTGTCATCCTCCCCCAGTGGAGGGAGGCCACCCACAGCCCGCCATCCTGACCCACTGGAGACAGGCCACCCGCGGCTTGCCCTCCTACCCCAGTGGAGGGGAGCCACCCACGGCCCACCATCCTGACCCAGTGGAGGCGAGCCACTTCCGGCTTGCCCTCCTGACCCAGTGGAAGGGAGCCACAAACTGCTTTCCCCTGCAAGGGGTGAGCAACAGGCTGCCAGCCTCCGACCAACCATGTGAGTGCTGGTGGCATCCTACGTGGCAGATTTCCCCCTCTTGAAAGCCCCTGAGTTTGCTTGGGGGCACCAGAGGGTGCGTCATCAGCCCCACACCATATGGAGGTGGGCCCAGCTCGCCTTCAACCCTGGACTCTGTGAACCCACCTGTGCACGTGATGTCGGAGGACTGACTGCTACCTTGTTGTTTATTCTCTTCCCTTTTACCCCTACCTTGATAGTGCCCTGTAATGCATGCCTATAACACAACTATCCAGAAGACAGACACCAGATGCGTCTGGAGAGACAACCACGGAGGACCCCCTGGAAACAGGACCCACGACCGGCGGCTGTCATCGGCAGATGAAGACTGGCCTGGCATAGCTGGCCACGTGCAAGGCGAGACCAGGCATGTCCCGCTCTTTAGCCTTGAACCTAATAACTCATGGACTCGTAACCCACCACCTGTTACTCCTGAAACAGACTCTCATACGATGCTATGTGTTTTGTGCTTATGACAATCCAGATACTTTCAATGTATGAAACCGTGTTTCAGGACTTTATATTTTCTACCTTGATGTGCTTTGTTTGTAAATGTGAAACATTCTCTGAATAAAATTAATTTGTTTTTGTATCTACGGGGAGTCCTTGCTCTGGTGTAAGAACAACTTACTCTGGATTGCAATATAAATTTTCCCTAGATTTTCATTAGATGGTACAGTAACTACAGGTGTACATAAAGTTTCTTATGTGCTCCTGTAGTTACTCTGGATTTGGGGGTTTGTCATAATTTGTTTAGCTGTGAATAGAAACAAGCTATCAGAAAGGCATCTAACAGTTGTAACCTATAAAAATTCATGGTACAAGGTATGGACTGATGGTTGAAGTGCTGGTACTGCCTAAAGAGTTATTGAAGAAAAGCTATGGTTGTGCTTTTGGCTGGGAAATACAGAAATCACTGTGGGTCTGATTAGGCCCACATTGATAGAAATGTGGAAGAGTGTGAGAAGGCCAGCCGGCAAAGAGAGAATGACCTTGAGATCCTGTGCAGGCTTGATTTACAAATGCCTACTGAAGTTCAGTGGCACACAGCCAGAGGAAATAATCACATTGGGAAGGCAACATCCGGTGACTGAGGATTTTAGGATTCACATATATGTTAAAAAAATAATAATCAGAAATGGTTTAGACTAGGCTGATGTTGTCAACTGCCTTGAATGCCTTCTAAACAAGAGAAGAGCTGTACATAAATATTAAAATAAATCTATCCAGGATCCTTCTGAAGTGCTGTAATGGTCAAAAGTGACATCAAATGGGTAGTGACATCAATGAGATGCCAGGGCTTCTGTATGCCTACTGGGAAGTAGGGCCTGTTATGTTCAATGTGACTTGGGCTGCAATCCTAACCACCAGTTAGGCTGGCCTAAGCACCAAAGTGCTGTGCTGACCTAGGGGTGTTACAGAGTGCATAAGGCACTTCTGCCCCATTCATTGGAGGGTTAGGCCACTACACAGGCATACACTGACCTTCCAATACGACAGTGGGAAGATATACCAGGTAAATTAGGCCAGCCTAAATGTGTTAAGATTGTGCCCTTACTCCCAGGGAACTGGGTTCCAGCCTGAGTGCTCCATTCCAAGATGGTAGTGCCCAGTGCCAGTTTTTAAGATGGCAATGCACAGCTTTTTGCAACCCAACCCAAGGCGGGTCCCAACCCCCATTTTGAGAACTATTGATATACGTTTCCACCTTGCAGAATTTCTCAAGGCTGAAAAGGACTCCTATCTGAAATGCTGAAAAGTTACTGAAAGTATTTGTAGTCTAAACAAAGCTAGCTAGACCAACAATCTACTTCTGTATAAGAGAGTTGCATGTGTTCACATGTTCAATGACATCAGACGCCTGCAAGGGCAAAACTTCAGGATGGGCTGTGTGTAGGAGTGTCGGCGTTTCAACCAGCAACTGTAGTTTTCTGCCCTTAATGACAGCATGAAGTGTAGATATTGTTAGAGTATTGCCAGAGGCTAGGCTTGCACCCTCATCTTGATGCTGCCTATTTCCTCAACACAATACTTTCCTTTCATGGCCATATTACATTACTTGAACTATACAATTTTCTAGGTTTTTTCAGGCTTCTAAATAGCCATTTCAGCTTGCTCACATTTTTTACTTGCTAGACGCGACAAGTTAAGAACCTGCATAGAGAAAATAATAAGCACTTGTGACCTTTGCTTCCAGCTTTTTATGGATTAGTCCTCCTGTTGCCGAATTTTTAACTATAAATTTAATGCAATTTTCTTTGAACTCTGGGTTGTAGATAGAACAATTTTTTTTTGCCTTCCATTGTAGCTCATTATTCACAACTGGTGAATATTTTATCTTAAAAAACCTCAACAAGTATAACCAGAAATGAAGGTAAATTTCTGAGACTGTGGAAGAGAAAATTTGACAGTAGTGTGATAGATAAAAACCAGAGAGGAAGTATAATATCAAGGGATTCAAAATAGTAAAGAGTACTGAGGAAAATGTTTACATTTAGAGAGAAATAAAAGGAAAGAAAATAAGGCACTGAGGGATAGAAAACCATGGATTTAAAATAAAACAGCATCGATGAATTGCCTGAGCTAGGAAAATAGCAATAAGTCTGAAGATAAATTAGGAGAAATGAAAGATTCAGATGCTGAGTTTCAGATACTGAGATTCAGATGTTGAGATTCAGATGTTGCACAAACACAAATCCTGTGAATAAACCAACAGTGCAGTGGTTCTTGAGCATTTCATCCCAGGACCTTCTTCTGAGAACAACAGTCTGTCCATGACCCCCAGTTGTCACAGCTGGAACAGGAAGTTCCATCACTGTGTTGGCAACATGTCAACTCAGAAGGAAGTCCCATTGTGTTCAATGATACATACTCCCAGGAAAGCAACTGAATACCCCATTCCGAGATGGCAATGCCAGCGTTTCTCAACCTCCCAGAATTGAAAATCCTGACCCCCACTTTGAATAGTATGGTCCCATACACCATTTAAGTATTTTCAAGCTTTCATTGAATTCTAATGCTGTTCCTTTATGTGACTGAAATACAACCTGCTTTCTTTTGTCACTATTTTATTTCTCCAAATATCTACACATAATATAAAAAAGAAATTTTCCTTTTTATTTAAAGCTTTTATTTTCTTAACACTCAGTTTCTCTGATGTGGGGCCATCTGGGTCCCAGAGAATGTTTAGGCTTTTTCAGCTTAAGTGTCTCCTTATACCAAACTTCAAATAAATCTCTTTTCATCACCCACTCATGGACTGCTTTTGTGTTATGTTTATGCTGGGAGTTTCCCCTTTATGGATGGCTTAAAATAAATATTGTACACAATATTTCTTCTAATGCCTTATTAAGACTGCTATCATTGCACTGTAATCTAGTTGTAACTGTGTGAGTTTGAATTTGGAGAACTGCTTACAGGATGCAAGTACAATAATGTCTTTTTCTATAGGTATCAGCCTCTCCCTTCTGTAAATCTTCACAGCCCATGCATTGTTGCTGCTAGAACCACCTGCTCCATACATCCCAGGGCTTATTTATGCAATTCCACTTATACCATGGCATGTGTTTAACCAGGATCCTGCTAAGGATCTCAAGATTTCTTGAGATCTTGGTAAAAAATGTCATCACAGGCAATCTGAAAGAACTGGATACTAGAAAGCACATTGGAATCTGCACCCATTTTATAAAATATCAAGTTCTGAAAATTTGCTGAGCAATTGCATTTTTTCAGTGAACTAAGCTGGCCTTGGGAGCTTTCAAGATTGCTCCAAGACTGAAATCCCATGCACATTTTCATGAAAGCACCATTGCAGACAATGGGACTTGCTTCTGAGTAGACAAGTTTAGGATTGTTCCCCATGGGTGTAATCTTAATTTAGGCCAGCACAACTCACCTGTTTCCCCTCCCTTGTTCCTGTGGTAGTGTGGGGAAGCCATCACATAACTGCACTGGCCTAACTCCAAGAATGGTATAGAAGTGCTTTATGGCACTTTTTTGACACCCCTCGGCCAGTAAAGGACTTGTTCTGGGGTTTAGGATTGCAGTTAATCAAAGGAATATTCATTCAGTCATTTATTTATATCTTTATTCACTGAATAGTTTCAAGTGAGCATGTTTAAGACAGTGTGCCTGTTAACCAGAAGGCCAGGGTTCAAGACCTGGGTCCCCACAAGACAGGGTGAGCTCCTGTCCTTAGCCCAGCTCTGCGATGCAACTGGAACCAATCATCTCGGCTCTGGTTCCATTAGACGATTTCAGTGGTGTGGAGAGGGGGGGATTTGCTGCTTGGGTAACAGCCTAGCCTCCATATCAGTCTACCAAGGCCTTCATGCTTCGCATACAGCATTGAGCATGATACCATAGTCTTTCGAGACTGATGGATGCCAATGCTTATGCATTCACTGAATATTAGATTCAGGTTGCAATCCTATATATGCCTAACTGGAGCAGGCCCCAGTGAACTTAATGAACCTTACTTCTGAACTGATATGAATAGAGTGGGCTATTATTTCTTAAAAGCACCATGAGCCAGTTGGCAGCCAGTTGTAGCTAAACCTGAAGCAGAACAGATATACTCTGAGAAGCAGAAGAAGGTTGTGTTTCATACAATGCCAGGGAACCCACCATTTTCCTTTGCCACAGTCCATTTCTCCATCCTAAAGATTCTTATGGGAGGTAAACGAAATACAGCATGTCCACTCTTCTGTGTAGCCACTCACACATGTAACCCCTGCTCACAATTCCAGTGGCAGCTGTACACCCTCTGGGCTTCCATGAGCCATTTTTGGTAAGGTCCTTCCCTTCAAGATCCCCCACAAGTCACATTTACACCTGGATGCAATGCAAGGAGAGTTTGCTACAGGGTAAGCCCATATCATTACCAGGGGTTGGACTTCACACATTCTTCCTTGGTTACCAAGGATTTTTCTTTTTCCTAAGTGCAGCTACTGAAATCTTCTTCCTGTTAGAACACTATGAACTCAGATGGATGAATGCCAGCTAAAGGATTAGGATTGTGAGGCATCTTTGAGTGCATGAAAGATAGCCACAAATATAAACCATAATTAGTAATCGCTAACAAATCATACCTCCAATTGTGTTTACATGATGCAATCTCTTTTCACTTGAAAGGATCCTTTTATTCCTGACCTTTAGAATTTATTTTAAAATATTGAATCCAATGGGGGAAGGAACTGGGCTTCCCAATCACAATGCAAATGTGGGGAAACCAGAGGCATCTTTCACCAATTGGCCTCTTTCAGGGAGGGGGAGAAACAACACAGGTACAAAATGTTTGTGCTGTGAAAATATTCTATAATTCTATGAGATAAAAAAATTAAGAATGGACATACACTTTACAGAGATATTAGAACTGATGAAACCTCAATTATTAAAAAAGTGCCAAATTCAATTAACAGCAAGAACAAAAGTTTATGTTTAACAGGACAATATTTGTGTTTTAAACAGCACAATCTTTCAACATATCTCTAGGGCTAGTGTGTGGCACAAGTGTGTGGCACAAATGTGTGGGCTGTGGGTGGCACAAGTAGCTAAGACACTGTACTTGTTAACTAGCAGGCCAGGGTTCAAGACCCAAGTCTGCCCCACAAGACAGGGTGAGCTCCTGTCCTTAGCCCAGCTCTGCGACACCAGCTGGATCCAATTGTATTGGCTCTGCCTTTCCATTGGAGTAATTCAGTGGCATGGAGAGGGGGGATTTGCTGCTTGGGTAACAGCCTATCCTCCATAACAATCCAACCCAGGCTTTCGTGCCTTGCATGCAGCGTATGCAGCGCTGAGCATGATACCGTAGTCTTCCAAGACTGATGGAGGCCTGCTAGTGTGGAGACTTAAACCACTGAAAGTGTATGGATATGCAAATATTTGATAGAAAGAAAGATAAAGGAGATTAGTCTTTAGAAGGATAACATGCACATGCATAAACAAATCCAATCTTACAAATGACAACTGCTGTGACAAATAAAATGACCTTTAGATTGCATTCTTAGATTCTATTATACATCCAGACCGGAAAACAAATAAAGGCAATAACAAGCTGCTTAAAATGTTTGCCTAATTAGGGTCTTTGTACTACTGTATGCAGAAAAAATCATGTAAGCAATAGGAAAAATATACTGCATCACATTACATTGCCTATAAAGTATATTACATATTTTTTATTTACACACAAATAAACACTTTCTTCACCAAGTAGTTCTGCTTAATTTTCAGGAAGAAATGTTTTACTGAAATAACATGCTCAACCATTTTCAAAATTCTAAATAAAATCTACAAAATTAAATAACTTTGAAAACTGATAGAGTGAACGTTGGGCCTACTATTCATAACCATTTCCAAACATATACGACAGAAAAACTGGCTAAAAATAGGCTAAAAATATGTGTGTCATAAAAATATGACAAATGTTTGTGTAGTAAGTCTGTTATGGTTAAATTAAAAATTGAAACTTGCATGTAAACAGAACTAAGTGTATAGGTTGGAAAATATTTTGGAAATAACTTTGCTGACCTCATTGTAAATTAAATATACCATAACTTGAAACTGACTCGTATCACTAGCCTGCAAAAAAGCATGCAATAATCTTTACATCCCTGCCCTGATCCTTGAGAGCCTGCTTTGAGAATTGTAGTGAATTATGAGTCATGTGACTCATTTGTCTATCATCAAGGACACATTTCTTAAATATGCACAAAGAGTAAAACCTGCCTTAACTGGTTATTATCTGAGCTCCCTTCCATATGCATTAAATAAATTGCTGTGATGTTAGGGAATGTTAACAAGCATTCTAATTGCTCAGAGTAACTCTGTCAGTAAAGGAGGGCTGACCACCAATGCAGATACTCAGAATATTTAGGAGGTGGGATGGAACAAGATATTCACAGATTGATAAGATGCATCCTTGAAGTGCATCCTTTGATAAATCCTCTTATAAAATAAGTTCATCTTATCACAGAATGATCACAGATGCAGCATCCATTTTCATTTTTATGCACTCCTTCATACACTCCTGTCATTGCTCACACCAGGATTAATAACACACACGGCTGCAATGCAGCACTCTGGCTTTAAAGAGTGCCTGCTTTCAATTCTGAAATTGTGCTGTAACTTCACTGACTTCAACTAAGAAAACATGCACATACTGAAGCAGCAGGCCGAAGTAGTACCATAAAACAGCCCATTAACCAATAAGGGCATTTCAAAAAGTAGCAACAATTCTGATACGTTATGTGGGCATTCAATTGGTTGTAGCTTTCAAAAAAGCTTCATTGAGAATTTTACTTATTTTGTTTCATTTCTTGATTGCTCTATAAAGTTCATTTTTTGTAGCTTTTCTGCCTTAAATAATGTTCAAGCCACTTAAAACCAGTTGCCATTTCCTATTTTTACATCTTTAACCATTCATTTCAGGCATGACATTTGATTTTAACCAGCTCAGCTTTGTAACTTAACATATGCAACTGGTCTATGCAGCTTCTCTGTGCTGCATTATAATAAACTAATGTTTTATCAGTCAGCTGACTTATATCTGACTATCTCCTTTCTAACCCCAGAATGTTCTAATTTGGATCATGTGAAATAATCATGTCAACAGCTAAAACAGGATTTTTTAAAAATACAAGGGAATGTTCACTCCAATAAGACTGACCCAATTCAATCTGCATCCTGTGTCTTGGGGCTTTGCCACAGCAAGAGCACATCTTGCAATAATCTAACCATCTGTATATAAATCTATTTCCAACTACCGTATATACTCGAGTATAAGCCAACCTGAGTGTAAGCCGAGGCGCCTAATTTTACCACAAAAAACTGGGAAAACTTACTGACTCGAGTATAAGCCTAGGGTGGGAAATGCAGCAGGTACTGGTACTGGTCCTTTTCCTTGTAGCCTTCTTGGAACTCATAGGCTGCAATCCTAAGCACACTTTCCTGGGAGTAAGCCTCATTGAACTTAGGGGGCTTACTTCAGAGTAGACGTGCATAGGACAGGGTGAACAGATGCCAAACCCAAAATTCCTGAACCCCCGGGCCAAAATTCTTATCAGCTAAAAAAATTTTATTGTAATAGTTTTAGTTTTTTGGCCATAACTTTTGATAGGAAGGGGATATCTCAAAACTGATTTTTTCATTGGATTCTGCTCTTCAATACGAATCCAACGGTATATGACATGATGGGGTTTGATCCTGCCACTTTTCAGTTCACCTGAGTATAAACCTGAGTATATTTATATATGCACCTGAGTATATTTTTGGGGCCCCAAAAAACTCGACTTATACTCGAGTATATACAGTAATTCCACCCCCCTTAAACAATTCAACAAAGCCTTCAAAGCCTGAATGGATTCACTAGATTCTCCTGCCTGCTCAACTGCTGCATAAAAATACTGCAAAGTTAATTCCAATTTAACTCCAGATTTCCACAAATCATCAATACTTTCATTATCCACTCTATACAGGTTGTTCTTGGTTATCTACTAGGGTTTGATTCCAAAACTCCATGCATTAAAAAAACAGCGGATTAAAAAACAGTAGATTTAATAATAGATTTAAAGACCCACTACCAGATTTTTTTGTTCCTCTTGGAGTAAGGTCATGCCTCAATATGTGCAGGGTCTTGATTCTGAGACTCCCTGCTAATACAGGATGACCATATGGAATAGTGGACAGAGTGCTCTACTTTTAAGCAGAACTCTACCTTTAAGCATTGTATAGAAGAGGGAATTTTGGCAGGTCCCCTTTCATATTGAGTTAATCCTGCCTAAATTCCCTCTTCTATGCAACTGTTAAAGGTAGAGGCACTCTGTCCTCCGTTCTCTTGTCACCCTGTACTAATACCAAATCTTAAGTAAAACCAGTTGTTAAGAAAGTGTCCCTAATTATTTTAAAACAGCTTTTCTTACTGTTGTCAAAAGGTAGTCAGTAATTAGAAATGCATAGGACTGAGGCTGCCTTTGCCTGCTGCAGCTGAATAGGATGATTGCTTGCATGACTTTCTCTCTACAACATGGAGAAAAGCAGTTTTTTTAACCTGAGATTTTAAAGGGATGGATTTTTCCCCTTCTTCAAGGATCTGCAGTTTCCTTTTCATTTGCAGTTGTGAAATCCATGTATGTGTAGGAAACCCATGTAAAACAAACTGAGCAAAATAAATTAAAAGAAACTGATTTGCTAATTGCTTTTATTTTAGGATAGTATAAACACATTTGAATTATATATTCTTTCAAATCTTACCCAAATGAATCTACTCTTCTCCCCCTTCCTATTTTGACATTCAGGTATATAATCATTCAAAAACAAGCCTAGCAACTTACCAGTACTCCAGGGTGCTTATGATTGTAGCCTATACCTACAGCAGTGATTTTCAAACTTTTTCTGCTCATGGCACACTAACAAGGCACTGAAATTGTCAAGGCACATCATCAGTTGTTTTCACTGTTGACAAGGCACACCAGACTGTTCAAATCCCCTAATTTTTCCTATTAATAATTGACTTTTCCCAAACTCCTGCAGCACACCTGAGAACTTTCCAGGACACAAAATCTCTGACCTAGAGGAGTTCTGTAACATGGGTAAGTGACTTAACTACAATGGATTTTCAATTACCACCCTTACAGATTGGCTAAGTATGAACACATACTTTATCCTGCTGATGTATGTTTATGAACTATTAGAAACTAATCTTGCTCAATCCAATTGGTGTGCAAGCACATGGTTGTGTTTATGGCATCATAAGCACTCAATTTCCTGTTATACCCGGAAACATGATACATTTGGTATGTTATATCAACACAAGTCCCTACTTTCAAAAACCAATCTATCACAATAGGCAGAAGTTTATCTGGTTATGAAGATATGGTGGCAGGATAATTCACAACATGCTACTTAGATCCCCCAATCTGTGATCTAATCACACTGTGAAAAAGTGATTGTTTATTTTCTGTGACTGCAGGATCGTCAAACAAAAAAAAACCCAATTGAAAAATTATGGTTTTAATTTGCCTGCCCACATAAACGACCTTAACCACTGTCTAACTTATTAGTTCCACTACTGTAGTCAGGAGTCATGGTGTTGAACTACCTGATTTTTGCTGCTCTCCAAAGGATAATGGAAAGATCAGATAGGCACTACTGTAATGTGTTACCTCAGCCATGTCAAAGGTCAATTCTTCCCCAATGATAACTTAATGCACACCCAAAGGCCCCCTCCATTTGCCTTCAACATCCCCTATATCCATTTGCAACTCCCAAGCAAACAAGAGCCTAATTCTGTGCTTGATTACTCAGAAGTAAAGCTGCAGACTCCCAGCTATTTGGTGGTAAGCCCCACTGACTATCCGGGGACTTTAAATATCTTAGTATACCCATATAGCAGTGGTTCTCAAGTATTTCAACTTGGAACCCCTTTCTGAGAATGACAATCTGGGAGCTGTGGAATTGATGGAAGTGTCCTCAAACAGGAAGTGATATCACTGTGGTTCCAGAGCTCCTCCATGCTTTCTTGGAAGTAAGTCCAATTGTGTTCAATGGGACTTACACCCCTGAAAGCAGCCCAAGTGGCCTATTTCAAGATGGCAGCACCTAGTTTTTCTCAACTCCCCAAAGTAGTCATGACCCACACTTTAGAGCACGGTCTTCAACCCCGGTCTGTGGCCCAGTGCCAGTCCAAAGCGCCTTGTAGTAACAAGCTGAGGCCAACTGCACAAGTGCAGCCAAGCTGCACATGCACAGTTCACCCTATCTGTGGGGCAAACTGTGCAGGAACAGCTCAGCAGCCGGACTGCCCACGCGCAGTTCTCCTTGGCTGCGAGGCGAGCCAGGTTGTGCCTACCCAGCCTGCCTCACAGCTAGCGAGAACAGCACAGGCATAGCTGCGCCTGTGCAGTTTGCCCTGGCTGCAGGCTGCCATCCTGCTCAGGCCGTGGGAAATTTTTTCCCCATGAGGCCGGGCTTTGGTCCTCACAGGGTTCAGGACCACTGCTTTGGAGAAGAACTGCTGTATGGGATTGGGCTCTGAGTCACATTAGAGTCAATGGGGCTTACTCCCAGGAAAGTGCAGATAGGACTAGACACAAAGTCTTCTCCCTCCCTTCCAAACTCAGACTACTCAGAAGTGAGTTACATGCATAGGAATGCAGCCTTAAAGTCCAATCCTATCCACACCTACGTGGGAGTAAGCCGATAAATATGTTTTTATATAGTTTAATTGTATGTATTGTTTCTATCTAGTTTTAATTTTATTTTATTGTGGTTTTAATCATTGTAAGCCCCAATGGGTTTCCTTTTTAAGGAAGAAAGGGATACACATCAAATTAAAAAATATTACAAGAATAGGACTGACTTCAGAGTAAACAGACATAGGCTTGGGTGCTGAGCGGCAATCCTATGTACACTTACCTGGGAGTAAGGCCCACTGACTAGAATGGGGCTTACTTTAGAGTAGGCAGACACGGGCTTGAGCTTCCAGGTGTCAATCCTATGCACTTACCTGGGAGTAAGCCCACTGACTGGAATAGGGCTTACTTTAGAGTAGACAGGCCTGGCTTGAGCTTCCAGGTGGCAATCCTATGCACTTACCTGCGAGTAAGCCCCACTGACTGGAATAGGGCTTACTTTAGAGTAGAATAGGGCTTACTTTAGAGTAGAATAGGGCATGGCTTGGGCTTCCAGGTGGCAATCCTATGCACTTACCTGCGAGTAAGCCCCACTGACTGGAATAGGGCTTACTTTAGAGTAGAATAGGGCTTACTTTAGAGTAGAATAGGGCTTACTTTAGAGTAGAATAGGGCATGGCTTGGGCTTCCAGGTGGCAATCCTATGCACTTACCTGCGAGTAAGCCCCACTGACTGGAATAGGGCTTACTTTAGAGTAGAATAGGGCTTACTTTAGAGTAGAATAGGGCATGGCTTGGGCTTCCAGGTGGCAATCCTATGCACTTACCTGCGAGTAAGCCCCCTGACTGGAATAGGGCTTACTTTAGAGTAGACACTTCTCACTCCCCACAGCGGGCCCTTCCTGAAGGCCTGAGCAGCGTGTAGGGGGCTCAGGCCGGGGTCTCACCCTGCAGTTCCGAGTATCTTCTCCCCTCAGAGAAGCGTCCTCTCCTGCCGCCTCCCGAGAGTGATTCCCTGCCCTGGCTGAGGGGAGCGTCGAAGGCTCGTGCAGGCGCTGGGAGAGAACCAATGGGCGCTGCGGGGCCTTGGCAGGGCCCTCCCCGCTGCCCGTGCCGCCCAATGGCGTCGAGGTGGGCGTCCTCCGGAGGCGAGAGCGGGGCCGGGCCTGGGCCTGGCCGGCGCTGCTGCTGCTGCCGCTTTCTGAGCCGTCGACGCCGCAGCCGCCATGATGCTTGTTTGCTTTCAATGAGTGTGAGAAGGAGGCGGAGGAGGCAGGGAAGGAGGAGGAGGCGAAGGAGGAGGCGGGGGCAGCCACTTCTCCCGTCCGGCCCGCGGCAGGAAACAAAGAGCCAGGCAGCAGCGCAGGGACGGGGATGCGGCAGCTACAGGTACCGGGGAAGCGGGGCTGCTGGAGGGGGCGCTGGGCGGGCTCGGCTGGTGGGGGCGCGTCGCCGAGCCCCCTCCCCCGGCCTCTGCTCGTCGGGGTCGGGCTGGTGGTCGTGGCCTGGGGGACGGGGTTCGAGGGGGCCTCGAGGTGGGGGCCTTGGGGAGGGAAGGCAGGAGGAAGGGAGTGCGGCTCCTGCTGCTCCCGCTGCTCCTGCTTCGGGCCCGGGGGCGGAGAGGGAGCGATGGCGGCTTCTCCCCAGGGCCAGGCGGAGCTGGACGTGCCCGACGCTTCAGGGCTGGGGGGGGGGGCTCAAGATGGAGGTCGAGGGGGCCCCACCGCGGAGGGAGACGGTCTGGAGGGCACAGACGCTCCATCGGGGATGATGGCCTCAGTAGCAGCAAGGGGGAGGCATCCGGGCCTGCCAAAGCCAGAGGGGGCTTTGGGGGAAGCCAG
This sequence comes from Cryptoblepharus egeriae, assembly GCA_030015325.1. NCBI lineage: Eukaryota > Metazoa > Chordata > Lepidosauria > Squamata > Scincidae > Cryptoblepharus > Cryptoblepharus egeriae. The sequence goes on along the minus strand of JAREYC010000002.1, from coordinate 65,811,902 downwards.
TGGGTCAGCCGGTGGGGGGGACATTGTGGGTAAGCAGGTGGGAGGGAGCATTGGGGGAGGCCAGTGGGGGGATACTGGGGGAGAAGGCAGTGGGGGCACCTTAGGGGGTAAGTAAGTGGAAGGGGGGTATTGGGCGAAGCCATTGGGGGACACTGAGGAAAGCCAGATGGGGGCACATTGGGGGAAGCAGGTGGGAGGGGTATTGGGGGGAAGCCAGTGGGGGGACATTGAGGAAAGCAGTGGGGGAGACACTGGGAGAAGCAATGGGGGGACATGGACTTTGGGGGGGTTAGCAAGTGGGGGGGTATTGGTGAAGCCAGTGGGGGGAACACTGAGGTAAGCTTGTGGGTCAACCTGTGAGAAGGCATGGGGAGAAGCCAATGGGGGGACATTGGGGAAACCATTTGGAAGACACTGATAGAAACCAGTGGGTCAGCCAGTGGGACAGCACTGGGGGAAGCCAGTGGGTCAGCCATTGGGGGACACTGAGGTAAACCAGTGAGTCAACCAGTGGAGGGGACATTGGGGGAAAGTGGGGGGACGGCACAGTGGTCTGGGTGGTAAAGAGGAGAAAGGGTCCACTCTAGGTGGAGGGGGCAGTGTTTGTGTACTGGGGGGGTGTTCTATGTGCAGTGATAGGAACAGAAAGCATTGGGCATGTGGGGGATTGTTTTTGTTCGTTTTTTTGTGGTGTGTGAAATGCATGTCTGTGTGGGAAAGAGGTAGTAATGATATACTGAAGGAGTTGTGCCTTGGATTGTGTTGTGGGGGGTATGCAAAACCTGGAGTGGCTAATAAAACTGTGAGAGAAAAATGGTTGCCTGTGTTAGTACAGCTGGAGTGAGGGCCCTATTGCTGGAGAGGCAGATGATGTTGTTCTTGGTCCTTGGCTAGTGTCTGTGTTGTGTTGACGTGGAAATAGCACACTCAGTCTGGGGGATGGGTTTTCCTGGTAGCATGCTGAGGGGAGAGCAGTGGTAAGGAGACCCTCTCTCTCCCTCCAGGAGAAGAAAAAAGTTTTTGACCTGGGAAAGCAAAGAAGAATCATTGTTTAGGCGAGCCTTCCTGGAAGCTGTGGGAGGATTGTGGAGGAAGTGACGTCCTGAGTGCTTGTTGACAAGAGCTGTGGTGGTGGGGCAAAGAAGTGGGGGGGGGAAGAGAAATGCTCCTTTATGTATCTACATGTTGAGATTTGGTAAATGTGCTTATTTGCTCTGCATGGGGGTGGATTCATAGGCAGAAATGCTTTAAAACTCTGTTTCTATTTGCATTAAAAACAACAAAGAGAAAAGGACAAGTGGGAGAAACTGGCATGACAACAGAAGGCTTAAACACTTCTGATATAATCTAGTCTGAAATTAACGTAAAGAAACGAAACCTTGAAACAAAACAGACAGCTGTTGCTCTTTTCTCTGTTGCGCATCCCTATCACTTCCTGAAAAACAATTTATACAATATAAAGAAAAGGTAACTTCAGATGAAGCCCTAATTTTGAAAAATCTGGTTCTTGGGAGCTAGATCTGTACCGTTCATAATAAATGCAAGCTTGCGTACATAGCTGTTGTAGCTGAAAGGCCTAACAGGCAATAAGAGGGCCACAATAGCCTTCCTTTATCTGAAACAGAAAGAGCTTTTGCTGGAATTATTGACAGCTGTGTTGTCCAATGTAAAGAGAGAGGCAGGAATTATGTTTATATACAGGTAGGTGTCTGAGCCAGAAACACACATGTAGGGGTAAACAGGAGGATTAAATGGAAATCTCTTGGGGTTAGGTACAAAAGCAAGTCTGTTCTGCATGTTTATGCAAAAATGGGTCTAATAAAAGACAGTATTGGCTGCTGAGAAAGCCAAAGTTCAACCAACAATTTTTTTTGGTATTTGAGACCAAAGGAAAGGTTGTAAGGGGTAGTAAACAACAGTGAATTTGATAACGTTCTTATCTATCTATGCCATATGTTCTTAATGAGAGGAAAGGTGTGTTGATATTTCATGTACATTCTTTTTATTTTAAGAATTATCTATGGTAGAGAATGTCAAGGATATAATTTGGTCTTCCAGAACCTGACTCAAATTTGTGCTAACAATTTTTTTAAAGATCTTTTAGGATTTTTCAAATTTATTTCAAAAAATAATTGAGATTATTATTATGCTAATCTAAAATGGGTAAAAATTTTGTGCTCATATGTTTTGTGTTGAATAGGCTTCTTGTAGAGAAAGACTATGTTGTAAATAGTTCTGAATTTCTGCAGTGTTTGGTATATTTGAGGGCTATTTTCTTATCTGGATTTTACCATATTGGTGGTAGAGACTTAAGATTCAAAAGGATTATGAAATGCTTATGGTAATTATTTGGTTTGAATATGAAGGTTTGCAAGTGTTGACTGGTAATTGTATTGTGCCTTGCATTTTTTTTCATCCTAGAGCAGGTTTTGTAATTGGGGATTTAACATTTCCACTGGGGTAGTTTTACAGAATTATTTGCTCTGAGTTCTTATTGGTTTATCTGAACTTTGGAGAATGCTGCTAGAAATGGAATCTTGTCTTGAGGTTTATTATTGAAATTGAGCCATACGTGTGTGGATAAATGCTTTATTCGCTTTTGATTGGATCAGTTCATGTTTGTAAAGGAGACGACTATGCATCATTTTGTTATGAACTCTTAAGCGTTATATTAGTATGCTCATGCTGAAAATATAGACTGTAAGGGCATTTGTTGTTTTGAACATTGTATTCTAAGGAGCACCTTATAAATAAGGTGGCATCTTGTATGTTCTGTGCAGCTGCACAACTGTATGAGGTACTGATACAGCAGCAAGGTACTGATAATGTTATATGTGATATCTTGCACTAAGTGTTGTGTGAGCGTAACACGCAACCAGGAATCCAGTTAGATTACTGTTTGTGTGAATCTTGTGAAAGCCCCCTTACACAAGTGGAAGGATAACTTATTGTCATGCTGTGTTTTTTAGATATTCATTTCTTGGTTCTTAGGGCCTAATTATTTTTTTAATTAATATCATACTGATAGGCATGCATGAGTTCTTAGATTAATTTTAAAAACTCTTGCAATTGATAAACTACTATATTTCAACTTGATTGTAGGAAATTTGTCTTTTGGTGAAGAAATTTGGTCATAGACCTTGGCAACGAAGAATTTGTAATGAATAGAAAAAGGTTATATCATTTGTCTTGCCCTATTCTTTCAGATTGTATATACAGATGTAGATGAAGATTGAGAGCCAGGATGGGAGTATTGGACTGAGACTTGGAAGTTCTTGTTCAAATCCTCCTTGGCCATGAACCTTCTTGGGTGACCTTGTGCCAGTCATTTACTCTCAGCCTCACTGTAACCTCACTGGGTAGTTGTGATGATAGCAGGTGAGGAGGTAATGTTTGTTATGGACACAACATTTGCTTAGTGACCTACATTTGTGAAGCCCAATAGTTTGTCTAGCTGACACATCATGATTTTGTAGTACAGGTGTCCTTTACTCATTTGACAGGTCCGGGACAGGAGTTACATTTATAAACCGGAATGGTTGAAAAATAGTCTTTTTTAGAATTCCAAATGCCTTTTTTATCTGCAAATTCCTGCTGTCACTCAAGTTTTCAGCAAATGGACTCTTGTTAATGCTTTCAGGAATGGGAAATAGGCCCAGAACTAAAGTGTACCTGCACTCTCATATTCACACCAAAACAGTCTGAATTACCATATTGTATGCAAATGAACATGGGGAGGGCCATTTAAGTCCTTAGAACAGCAAAGATGAAAGATCAAAGCATGTGTTGAATGAATGACTTTTGAGTATAATTGTAATGTGTTGAAAGAGTGGAATTGTAGAAAAAGGAACTGTCAGAAAACAAGGGTCACCTGTATGCAGGTTTATCAATTAAGTCTGCAAACAGTGAATTCTGTGCTTGTATGGCCTTGTCAAAATTTGTATTCACTGTGTTCGGCAGCTGTGAGTTCATTCGCACCTGTGTGATTTCCTACCCCCATTAATCAAATATCTGCATGGGGTTAAGAGGACAAAGATGTTTTATGAATGAAATGAGAACTTATCAGAAGACCTGATTCTTTTTCTCACTAAGCATCTCATGGATACACTTCATATCCTACTGGTAATTGAACTTAATACTAAAGCATGTAAAATAAAGTATGTTATATGAACTTAATGGTAAGTATTTGATGCTTATAAGTTCCAAGTAAACTCAAATTTCATTTGTGTCAACATTCTAATCTTCAGCTCAATGTTTCTCAAACTTAAGGAGAGATTTATTCTCTCCCCAGATCTTTGCAGGGAAGGAGCTGGGGAAGTGGCGCAGGATAATGTGGCAATTTTCTGATCCCCCCCAGGCATCCAGTCAGGTAGTGCTAGGGTCTGGGGAGCCATGGGGAGGTTTGCAGATTGCAGGCAGAGCTACACATGGCTGAAAATAAGAAAAAGTTTACAGATGCAGTTGAAGCCTTCTGCACCAAATTGTATATGAAAACTTACTAATTTCCAGCTATGGACTGATGAATGTGTGTGCACACTCCTCCTCAACCTCACTGCAATTCCATCAGCAGGAAATACACTGCAGCTTTTTGGCATATTCCAATTTCAGGGCAGCAGTAGTATGAGTAAAGAATTCATTGGCAATCTATATTGAGCACTCAACTCAAGTGTGCAGCAAATTGTATGACTACATTACACTTTTTCATGAAATGTAGCTCTTCTGTACACACACTGGAGGTTTGGCAAGCTAAATATGGCTTTTTAAAATGGAGGTGTCACTTGACATTTGTGAAAATGGGATCTCAGGAGTACAGTAATAAAAACACAAGAAACTACAGTATATTGAGTCAAACCACATTGGTCCATCTAATTGGTAATTATTATTGTTAATGACTGATAGAGGATCTCCAGGGTTTTAGATAGCAATTTTTTTTGAATCATTCTGAATTCAGTACATATCCTCTGCCATTGACCTACAGTCTCTTCCCTCACACTGTAATAAAAGATGTGGTATTGTAAATCGCATAAACTGCATCCAAGCACTATAGAACCAATAGAATTTAGTCTACTGCTAAGTTCATCTTTTTATTTTTAGTCGGTTACGAGCTTTGTAGTGTGTGGGCTAAAGCAAATGTATGCACAAACATACAACCTCTTGCTGAGCAACTGCCTACAGATCAAATATTAAAAGTATTTTTTTGTACTTATGGCATAAGTGTCTTGCAAAAGAATTGGTGCTGTTGAGCGGTTCAGCTGGTGTAATATAGTGGGAAAGCTGAATCTCACCTCTGTTGTACCATGTCTGTGGTTCTATGCCATGACATCACTCTATTCCTCAACATAGTGATATTCTTATAGATACTTGATCTTAGAGAACTTGCGGGCAAGTTTTAAGCCAAAATCATGAAGTTTTATATGTCTCTCATAAAGTTAGATGGTACTGTATATGTATATAATTTTGGCTGATCCTGACAAGATCCTGAAAAATAACCTACCAGTAATTGTTACTAAGAACTTTAAGTCTCTATTAAAAATTCAGTAAAAGATCATAATTTTTATTCATTAACTTTGAAAATTCTGGTCTTCACAAATTTGTTTTACTCACAAGTAGACACATTGCTTTCCATGGGTTTTATTCTAATGGAATGGTTCACTGAATTGTTGCATGGGACTTCAGATGGAAATGAATATTACATCTTGGTGTTTTAAGAACCAGACCTCTGCCAAACATCCTCAAAATGAAATGAGACTGCAGAAGGGTTTGATATGCCAAAGAGAGGGAGGTTTGCTTGATTCAAATGGAGGTGTTAAGCTTTGGCTTGCTTTCTTTTCAAGAGAAAAAAAGCAGTAGTTTTCTTCTGAAGTGCTGCTTCTTGAAAGGGTTCCCCTTGGAAAACCCAGTTTTCTCATGATCCTGATATGGAGCTGCTGTGGGGCTTGCTACATCATAGGCTACATCTTACTTGTGGGCCTTATAGGGCGCAATCCAGAGTAACTACGGGGAGTCCTCCGGTATAAGAACAATTTACTTTGGATTGCAGTATGAATTTCCCATAGGTTTTCACTAGGTGGTGCCATAACTGCGTCGACGTAAATGTCTTTTATGTGCTCTCATAGTTACCCTGGATTGTACGGATATTTTATATCCCTCATTTATAATTGTGCTGAACTATATTCACTGGTTATTACATTATGCCATGGTTAAGATTACAGGTGTTCCCTGCTATCCACTAAGGTTCCATTCTAGAACCTCCTGTGGATAAAAAATAATATGTGAATAGAAAAACAATGGAAAATACATTTAAAAACTCGCTTGCAGGATTTTTTTTCTCCACTGAGCCTAGTGGAATAAGGTTGTGCTTAAGTATCCACAAGAGTCAGGGGTGGAGCTTGGGGAAATGCCTGACAAACAGCTGTGATCTAGAGCTCTAGAGCTCCTCACCAGGTTCTGATTAGAGATGAACCAGGATAAATGCTCAGTCCCGTGGAAATCCAAAAGGGAACTCTGAATACACACATTTCTCCAAGAAGACAACTAAATTGGCTCATGGCCAGCAACGAGGCTGCCCAGAAATTGAAGAAATCAAAGACGTTGGAGGGGTGAACCATCGCACATCTCCTGATATCAAATGCAAGGTCGAGCCCTCCCCAAACTTTATTTTACATTTTGAAGCAATTCGTGGAGAGAATTTATGACTTATGAAGCTAGTCTGAGCTGCTGGATCTACTGACAATAAACTGCTGTCAGACAGAAAAGTATTTTGAAATATAACTTCTTAGCCACGGTTGGAAATGACTTTAGAAATAAAGAATTTGGACTTAACTGAAATTATCAAGTAATACAAAGTCTATGGTATTGCTAAAAATCTCAGTGGTGCAAATGTCCCAATAAGGAAACGATTCCTTCCCACAAAGAATTCTGGGAATTGTGGTCTGATGACTGATATAAGACAGTCTGAATTACACTTCTGTTCAGCTGACAAGATAAAAGCCACATTTGTGGCTACAGACAGGAAACAGACATCATGTCTTTTGATTGACACATGTTTGAATCACTCTTGTTGAAATTTGAAGAAAATTTTGAAAAAAAATGGACAAAGTTAGTACAAGAAATGCTGCAAGCCTTCTGAAAAAACAATGCTAAGATGGATGAAGGTCTAGAATTAAATCCAAACAAATTGAGCAAGACCAAGAGATGAAGGACATACAAGGAATAAAAGTGATGTAGGGGGAATGCGAACAGGAGGATTCTGTGGGACAAGAAGATAAACAACAACGGAAGGAAGAGTTGGAGAAAGAAGAGGTGATAAGAGAACCGAAAGAAATCAGATCTGCACAACTTGCCCAAGAACAAAGTGAACAACAGTGGGATGTTCCTGGTGGAAATCAGGAAGAGAAGGAAGAGAAACGATTCACTGACCTACTGGGACATTAAAACATTTTGAGAAATGAGAAAATATCACGCTGAACACAGAACAGGAAAGATGGGGGGGGGGAAGATATTAGCATTAAGACATTTCTGGAGGGAGGAATGATAAGTTTCTAAAGGTGTTGGTAAGATTTAGAATGGGGGGATTTTTAACTGAGGGGGGATATAATTAAGGGGACAATGCGAATATTATTACCATGGGCAAAATACTCATTAATAGCAATTTTGAGCAAGATTTATAATCTGATTTTATATTAATTTGACTTTAAGCTCAAATAGTTATGATTTTTAGTTATGAAATATATTTTTAGAAGAATTTAAAGAGCATGTTTCATTGAAGTACAAATGTGTATAAAATAATTAAATTGGAATTTTTTGGGATTTGAATTGAAGAATAGATAAGAGAAAGCAAGTTTTAAGAGTGATATTTTAGTTTTATATAAAATTATAGAAAAGATTAAATAGATATTAGTATTTTGGACATATAGAAATTTAAATGAAGATACGTAGGAGTCTGATTTTGGGACTCCTTGCCAATACAAAGGAAAAGTGTTAAAAGCAGTTAAAAAAATTTAAAATAGCATTGCTTTACGGTGGTTTAAAAAGCAGATTTTCTTTATGTTGTAGAAATGTAGACAGTAATTAGAAATGCAAAGCTCCAGCCTTTGCTTGGCTTAGCTGAACTTGCATGACTCCCTCTCTACAACAGTAGAAACGCAGTTTTAAAAACTGATCTACAGTACCGTGTTGAGTCAAATCCGTATACAAAGTATCTGTGAATGACACAAGTTGGACCTGCATTTCAAGTTGATATGAGAACATTTTCATGCGTTTGATATACAAAAGGGCATGCAGCATTTTAGTCCCTTTAATATCATATTTGGAAGAGAGTGCATTCAGCTTATGTAATAAAACTCTTGATAAGACATAGAATGCCATGTTGCATTCATATTTTGTGTTATATTTTTGTTTAAATAATAGAAGCTAAAAAGGAGCCTGGAAGAGCCTGGAAGTCGCATGCAATCCCAGGATGATTATGATATAGCCTGAAATAAATGAAATGCTATTTTGGTAGCTATTAAGTGCATTAATAGCCATTCTGTAAAGCAGCAGTGAAGTTTATTTTAAAATCTGTCTAATTCATTCAGTTGTGTTTTTTTAAAAAACAAGAATTTAGCCAAATGATTATATTGTAGATTAATCTGAAAAGGTTTGCCCACGTTCATTTGAATAACGAAACTGTGGAGATAAGAACAGCTGTGCTTGGTTATGACAGAATACAAGGGGGATGCTGTACCTGCAGCTTCCCTATCTGGGTTCACTGTGTATTGGTCCATGGCCCCTCTGCACACACCCTTGGTACATGGCCTCTCTGGAGAGTCCTCTTAGTGCAGCAGATGCCGCTGACATCCAGCCAAGCTTCTGCCAGATTCAAGTTGAGTCCTAGAATGAAAAACTGAAAGTGTCCTTTTAATGCTTTAAAAGGCTTTAGGAGGCATGGGGAAGACCCTGAGGGTTTTTCTTGAATCTCTTTTGTTGTTGCCCTAAAATTTTTTAACCCCTCCTACCCGCTTGACAATCTTTGACTTCTCCCTAGTCTTATACTTGCTACATCCAGATCGTTGTTCTGTTGCTTCTTGCATGTTTAGACCCACCTGTGCTTTGATAATTTTTAAAGCCAATATAACACTCTCCTTACAAATGTGATTTCAGGGTTCGTTAAGGGATTGAATTGTGAACTTGGTTGAATTGTTGGGTTTTAACATTAAACAGTAGAGTACTTTATTTCTGATTTAAGAAATAAGAATTGAAAATGAAACTTATTATTACAGAACTCTGCATGAACCATACCAAAGATCTTGTAATGCATTTTATTGTTCTTTGAAGCAAGTCAGTCTAACAGTTTGCTTCCTCATTTCTTGATAATGTGGGAGTCAGTGACTTTGACTTTCAGGTACTTATCTGTTTGCTTCTTTAAGAAGCAAGTATGACTTTTCAAATGACAAAGTATTGTAAGAGCTTCATCGGGGCAGCAGTTAGAAAATAGTGGGGGTTTAAAATGTTCTGACTTGATAACCTAAAATGATGCAAATAAGCTTTTAAGTTTTTCCAGTTTTTTTGCTTATTTGCTGCAACTCGTTTTACCCAGAATAGTAACATTAGTCTAACTGGATTTTCTCTTCTTTTTCTTAATCTGTTTTGCAGCTCTCCTAGTGGTCAGCCATATGTGGCGTCCAATGTGGATTTGACTGGGAGCACTGCAAATCTGATGGCAGGGGCTGCAAAATCCACAGCAGTGTGAAATTTCCTTAGATTCCTGGCACACTCTTACCGGTAAATATTGTGTGAACATGGAAGCATTACAGAAGTCAACTAATAAGGAATTTAAACTTCAAAGGGAAAAAAATCCAGTTTATTTGAAGTAATGTATTTCAGTATCATACATAAGTGTACAGTAATGGCTGAGAAACCAGGATTACAAACATTCAAATCTGTGTGCATTCTCACATTTATATCCAAATGAAAATATAGAAATTATGCAAAGTGTTAGTTCTGGACCAAGTGTTTTGCATTAGTTGCATTTTTAGTGTATGGTGTCATGAAGAATGTTTTATTTTTTTACACAAAACTAGTTTAAAGTATGTAATTTGGCACTGTTATAACTTAAAATAACTGTGGGCTGTGGGTGGCGCAAGCGGTTAAGACGTTGTGCCTGTTAACCAGCAGGCCAGGGTTCGAGACCCAGGTCGGCTCCACAAGACAGGGTGAGCTCCTGTCCTTAGCCCAGCTCTGCTACGCCAGCTGGATCCAATCGTATTGGCTCTGCCTTTCCATTGGACTAATTCAGTGGCGTGGAGAGGAGGGATTTGCTGCTTGGGTAACAGCCTATCCTCCATAACAATCCAACCCAGGCTTTTGCGCTTCATATGCAGTGCCAAGCACAATACCATAGACTTTCAAGACTGATGGAGGCCTGCTTTTTTTATAACTTAAAGAAACGATTGAGGTTATTTGCAGTGGACTCTTTTTTTCTTCTATGAAAAAGTATATGTGTATATGCTAGTGTATGTCTCAAGCAGTTGATACCTTATTTTCAACACTGATAGTTGCTTGTTGAGCTATTTTGAATGAATTTTTCTTTGCTGATCAGTAAACAATGGTACATTGGTTTACTAGCATAATTTGTTTCAGAAGCTTGCTTGTAATTCAAAATTCTTGATATCAAAGCAAATTTCCCCATAAGAAATAATGGAAACTCAAGACAATTTGTTCCACAACCCAAAAATATTCATAGAAAAATGATTAAATACTGTAATATAATACAAAATAATAAATGAAATATAAAATGTATGGAAAATAAAGCAAATTAACCTGCACTTAGGGCGCAATCCTGAGTAACTACGGGGAATCCTTGCTCCAGTGTAAGAACCATTTGCTCTGGATTGCAATATGAATTTCCCATAGGTTTTCACTAGGTGGTGCAGTAACTACGGGTGCACGTAAAGTCTCTTACGTGCTCCCGTAGTTACTCTGGATTGTAGCGTTAGTGTCTCAGGTCTCTCAGGCTGCAAATTTTATCATATTGACAATAAAAGTTTTATTATAGATAAGTTTTGGTTCTTGTTTAAGTCAAGATATTTTAAAATACTCATGGAGGATGTATACGATTTTTCTATGCATATAAATAGTTAAAAACCATTATAAAATTTTGAAACAATGGTATCATTCACCCTGAAAAGTGATGAAGATGAATGGGAATTATTGGTGTGGATTTTCTAAGGAGACTGTCTTGCTAAAGTGCAAGGAATATCCTGTAACTAAGGATATCTAGAATTTCCATTGGAGAATTGAATTATTGCTTGTATGACTCCTTCTCTACTATAGTAGAAAGTTTTTAAAGCTGTGATTTTCAGTGGCCATTTGTGTTGAATCAAATCTGTGTATTAAAAAAAACAGTATATAACAAGGTTGATCCTGTACTTATCTGCCATTGCCAGCTAACTTCCCTACCCATTTTTTGCAACTTAGTATCACTTTGGAAATTTAGATCTCTGATATACAGGAACTTGAACCATTTTAACTTGCTGTATCATTTGTTTACAAAATATCATGTTTTGACTGTAAGAAGAGGTGGATTAATTTGTAGCAAGGTAGATGTATTTTTGATTCCTGAATGAACAAGTACAATTGTGGTTTTCTTGTGACCTTTTTCTTTTGATGTGAAGTCGTAGGGCGCAATCCAGAGTAACTACGGGGAGTCCTTGCTCCGGTGTAAGAACAATTTACTCTGGATTGCAATATGAATTTCCCATAGGTTTTCACTAGATGGTGCAGTAAGTATGGGTGCACGTAATGTCTCTTACATGCTCCCGTAGTTACTCTGGATTGTAGGGCTAGTAATGACCTGGTTTGTTATTGTGACGTGTTGAATCAATTTATTAAGAGTGGAAATAGGTAGTATTGTGCTTGTGGTGTTGTAAGGTGACTTAAATTTTATTGTATTTAAAATCTCTACAACCTGGGCTTATCTTCTATATATATAAAAGAGAAAAGTCACTCACTCACTCACACATCAATGCCCAACCAAAACCAGTGGGCCTAGAAGCTTGAAATTTGGGGTGGGTGTTCTTTCCGTGATGGAGGGAGTCACTAAGAACCAGTTTTTGGAAATTCCAACTGGAAGGGGGTGAAACTGGGCGCAACGTGTTCTCCTCCCTATACTTTGCATTGAAGAATCAGTGACTGAGGGATACTCTGCCCCAACCCTCGGACCTGGAAACATGAAAATTGGGGAGGGTGTTCCTTCTGTGACATCAACACCCACCAAGAACCAGTGTGCAAAAACTTAACCCTTAAGGGGGTGAAAAGGGGTGCAACGTGTTTCTGTCCTATATTTAACATGGAAGACTGACCAACATGGAAGACTGACCAACATGGAAGACTGACCAACACGGAAGACTGACTTTCAATCCAGCCAATTTGGTGCTCGGTGCACTGGGGGAGATGTTTGGAGGGAGGGGTTGTACTAGGGAGGAGGCGGCGCATGGGGGGCTGTTGCACAATGGGGGTGATGCGCATGGGGAGATGATGTGTATGGGGAGATGTTGCGCATGGGGGACTGATGTGCATGGTGGGATGTTGCACATGGGGGACTGATGCACATGGGCGGATGATGCACATGGAGGGTTGATGTGCATGGGGAAATGATTCTCATGGGGATGATGCGCATAGGGGAGGTTGAACATGGGGGATGCTGCGCATGGGGTGGATGCGATGGGTTTGATGTGCATGGGCAGTTGATGTGCAGTGGGGAGATGTCTTATGGGGAATTTTACTCCCGCAATGCGGGTACGCTTTCGCTAGTTTAACATATACAAACCCTAATTTGATGTTTTGGTCATCTAGAGATGGATATAAATGTCTGGACTTCACCTGTTAGAACTGGAGTTACTCTAGAATTTCAGGTTACTTATGAGAAATGGTCAGCTGGAGAGCATCATATAAGAACATCCATGATTGCTATGCTTTGTACTATATAATATTTATAAAATATGTCAACAAATGTTAAGAATAAAAGCTATTTTTGTAATTTGTTACTACTGTGGGTAAAAAGAAAAGGTGATGGCATTTTAAATATTTGCCCATTAGCTATTAATTAGCTAATTTTTTTGATTTTCATTTTTTCTTTTTTTTTGTAAACCACTTTGTGAACTTCTTAGTTGAAAAGCAGTATATAAATATTGTAGCTCAATAGATAAATAACAACTACTATGTTTTAGTTTAGGTGTGTCCAAACCCCAGACCTGGGGTTTGGTCTTTATCTGGTCTTTAGCAAGCTCCATCTAACCTCCTCCAAACCTTCCCTCTGCCCCGATAAACCCTTTCCAAATTGTCCTCTGACCCCAGTACTGGCACAGTCTTGGGCCTTCCTTTTCCTTAATAAAGCCAGGATCAAAAGCTTCCCAGGCTGATGGGTTGTGATTCAAGAGTTTGGGAGCCATTTCCTTTGAGCAAAATGTTTTATGATCTTTATGAGATCAGTGATCTCTATGAGAACTGAAAGGGAGTCATGTTTTGCCTTTACTTGTGGGTAGGCAAACTTGCCTTAGATATTTGGAAAGGGCAGGCTGAGAGGAATCTGGTTCTGATCCAATGAATGCAGACCAGGCAACCCCACAAGGGCTAACCTTCAGTTCCAGGTTCTTCCTCCACTGCATGAAACCCTTCTGAAAGTGAGACTGCACAGCAGCTTTTACGCATGAGTAAGCATGCATGCCTTGGCTGGTGTGGAAGGTCATTCCAGGGAGTGCTAGGATGGTCCTGATCATGTACACCTGGAACAAGGCAACATTTGAGTGTTTTCAGCATTTGAGTCTTTTCAGCTTTTATTTTGTCATGTCCTACATGTTGCTTGGATGTCCTACATTTTGGGGGGCCTTGTCCTCTTTTTTGGTTATGGCTGATGGTCATCCTGACTTGAAAAACACACTTGGCCGTCACATTATGAATTCTAGTGCTCCATGCAGTGAGCATCCTGAAACCATTCCTGTAACATAAGATGACAATGTGAAAAAGCTAAAACATTCTGTGATCTTTAAATGCTGTAAAAATAAGTCTTTGAAGATTAAAATTCACTTTTGTTCACAAGTGTCTCAAACTGTGGAAGACAAGAGGAAGATTATAAGATAGCTTTAAGTATATGTAGCTTTATGAAAAACTGGTTGTCTATCATTTGGCTGCATGATTAATCATAGTTTCATAGAGCACACTCCTAACCATGTCCACTCAGAAGTAATCTCCATTGTGTTCAATGGGTCTTACTCCCAGGAAAGTGTCTTTGAAGCCATAGAGTTGGAACTACAGGCGTCCCCCAATTTCTGTTGGTTCATTTTCTGATGGTTCTGCTCTTTCAACACCTTTCAGTTATACCCAGGACTCATTCATTCAATACATATGTCACTCTTTCAGCCTCTCTCAGATGGTCTAACAGCCAAAATTGCCTTTCCTGATGTTGATTTGCATGTGACATGGTGATCAAACTATTTTTGGCATTTCCTTATGACTTTTTTCAGGAAATAGCCATCATTCAGATACACAAGATATTCTTTGCCACATGTGCCTTTGTTCATTTTACTGTAATGTATTTTGGGTATTTGTACATTTTGGCTTTTGCTGGTGATAATTTGCCTTTTTTCAGTGTCCATTTTGCATTTGAAAGCTGTATGTGCTTTGGTCTCTAACCTGTACAATAAGTGAGGGATGACTGTTTTTTCTATCAGTTACATTTTTTTTCCTATCAGTCTGGAAATTGGTTAAAAAGGTTTTTTTAGAGCATGGCCATGCACTGTCAATCACTAATACACTAGTCTATATTTGCCCTGCAGTCATAATTATAAGCAGCTGTTGCTTGGTAAATGTTTGTCTGTAGCCACTCAATGGGTTAAGACAGTGGTTCTCAATCTTCCTAATGCTGTGACCCCTTTATAAGTTCCTCATGTTGTGGGGATCCCCAACCATAAAATTATTTTTGTTGCTACTTTATAACTGTAATTTTGCTACTGTTATGAATCGTAATGTAAATATCTGATATGCAGGATGTATTTTCATTGTTACAAATGAAATGTGTGTTCTATGCACACGTTGAACACAATGGGATTTATTTCAGAGTAGGTATGCATAGGATTGGGCCCTGAGGCTGCAATCCTATCCACATTTGCATGGGAGTAAAGGCCCCCCTGACTATAATGGGATTTCTTTCAGAGTAGGCATGCATAGGATTGGGCCCTGAGGCTGTCAGTCAGCCCCAGTGCGCGCGCAGCCACAGCTGGAGGTCTGGCAAGCCTGACCTGGCCCCCTGCACCAGGGGTCTTTAGGCGACCCCCAGGAAACCTCAAGGCGACCCCCAAAGGGGTCCTGACCCCCACTTTGAGAAACACTGGATTAAGGTGTAAAAGAAAACAAATATTTATCGTAAATGGGACAGGAGAACTCTGAGATGTATTGGGTCACCTATTAAAGTTAAAGGCACACTTCTTTCTAAAGGTTGGTTAATTCCAACCTGAGGTAGACTTATATAATCCTTTCTCCTACTATTCCACTTTTAATTTTCTTCCACTTATCAAAATTTTTAAAGCTAGGAAATTTGTTCCAGTATCTGAACCTTTGTCCTTAATGATGTGGCTTTTGAACTTACTTGGAGGATCCATTCTTCATTTTTAATGTTGAGGTTGCTGAGAATTAAGGGCTGGGTTTTTCCTTGTAACTTTCACCATGTGATAGCATACATTTCATTCAACCTACTTTCTTGCAATGGGAAGTTTGTTTGCAGACACTAAAATGGCTGTCAGTTCTTCATTTTAGTAGCTTGTGGGGAAATGCACAGCTTTATGTTACAGTCACTCTCACTACCTCTGTGCTGGGGAAATGGAAAATAGATCTTCTTTGACCATCCTAGATATATTTTTAGCATTACTCAGTTCTCAAGGCAGAGAGGCACACAGTATTGATGTTGCTTTTGCTAGTAATGTTATGTTCCTAGTATTTATTTATTTAATTTATATATGTCCTGCCTTTCTTCCCTTTAAGAGGTCTCAAGGCAGTTAATAGGACATACATACATATAAAAACAGATATAATAAATATAATAATAAAATAATTAAAAACAATAAAACAGTAAAAAATTAAAAAAACCATTTCAATACCAGAGATACTAGTGATAGGCAAGAATACCTGACCAAGCCTTAGGGTAATCAGTTGGGCCCTTTTTGAAATGAGAAGTCGTGTGGGATGAAACAGTGTGGGAACAGTGTAAAGAGGTCTTCCTTTGGGTTATATTGGGGAATGAACCTTTTGTTCCTTGAAATAATGCAGTTTAGTTCTGCTAAGGAATCTTATTAGTCATTCTTCCTTTAATAACTTTCACAAATCACATTGCTTCATCTTTAAATGTCAGTGGAATATTCCAAGAGTAAACATGTAAATTGCTGTGTAAAATCTATATCAAAATGACTGCATCAAGGTTTTGCTACATACCAAATTTATCTAAGGCATAGTGTATGCTCTTAAAACCCATTAAGGTAGTGGATTACAGCTTGTCGCACTCTGCTGCAGTTTAGAGCAGTCTGAATGACCTGCTTGTACAGTTATGAACCTTTTAAGAATGCTTTGTTTTTACTCTGTTCTGTTTTGGGGATTTTTCTGGTAATACTACATCAGTCTTTTATGGTACTCTTCGTTGCATTTATCAAAATGTTGTTTTCTTAAATACATTTCTCCCTCTATATTATGTAACGTATTTCCCGGACCATGAAACGCACTGGACCATGAGACGCACCAAAATTTAGAGGAGAAAAACAAAAAAAATTCTGAACCAAATGGTGTACTAATATATTTAATAAAATGTAGCAGAATTAATATTTCAACCATGTAAAGTCAACAGTGGTATTAAGAACCTTCTTTAACATTTTTTAATTGTTTAAATTGTTCTTAGTTTTTTAAATCTAATTGTATTTTAATTATGTTTTAATCTTTATTTATGATCATTTTAATGGTGTTTTATTATGATTGATGTTAGCCACCTTGAACTCCCTCTTGCAGGTGAGGAAAGGCGGGACATAAATTAAATAAATAAATTATAAATAAATTTAATAATAATACATTCAACTATGTAAACATTCAACCATAGAAATACAATTAACATGTACCATAAATTACCATGTACTGTATTTAGAGCCATCATCACTGTCATGAACTCCAGGGTTGAAAGAGAGCATAGTGGTTGAAAAAAAGAATAGATCCCCTGGTGGCTTCTCTGAATCAAATACCACTTACTTCTGAGTAGACCTGGAAAGGATTGTGCCCAAAGGCTGAAAAAGAGCACATGTCCTGGGGAAAAGGGGGACAGATGGACGCTCTGTGCAGGCCAAGTCAATCCTGGATTGGGTGCCTGGGTGCCTGCCAATCTTGGGTGCCTGCCAATCTAGATTCTATGAGACACCCACACACAAATATATACACACACACACACACACACACATATATGTGTGTGTGTTTGAGTGTGTGTTTTATATATATTTCATATTATATATGTATATATTTTCATTCTCTTGGGGAAGGGGGAGTGTGTGCATGTGGGGGTGGCTTCTGGGGGTTATTGAAGGGAGGGGAAACTAGTAAGTAGAGGGTTTCTGGGGGAGCATTTAGGGGTGACTGGTGGGGATGGCTGGGACTAGTGGGTGCAGTGGGTAGTTGGGAAGGGGAGACACATTAAAATAAAGGAGAAATACTCATTGTTTTCCTGCACTTAATTTCTACACTTTAAAGGGCTGTAAAGGTTGTTCAGAGTCAGAGAAACCTGAACTGAAAGGGTTAAAAGGCTATTTAACTTCTATGCAGTCAGGGATTAACCTCTGTGGCAACCAGGCAAACATTTCTCTTCAAACTGCAGGCATCCTGCAGAGTGGATAATTGAGTGTTAAAAGGACCATCACTTTAAGAGACGCACCAACATTTCTCCCCATTCATGTATAAGTATAGATGGTTACTTTTAGGCCAGCAATACAGCTTGCACAAAGGCCTGCTCCACAAATTTCCCCATTTCAGCTTGGTATTGTCTATTTGCTACAGTAAGCTTTGCAGTCACAAAATGAAGGCGCACAAGTACAGGCCCCTAAATTCAGTTACCCACAAACATTCTGAATGGGATTGGGCTTGCTGAAAATCTTTCTGAAGGAAACAACTCTATCTTCTCCTTTAACAGGTTTGCCCGTATGTCCCTGAAAACCAGGACTGTTCTGGTTTTCAGGGATTTTGTACACATACTGACAAGTTTGACAGGTGGGTCCTGTTCCAGTTTTGTGGAAGAAAATTATGGCAATCCTATCCTTAAAGCATTAATGTGTTGCATTTTTGTGTCTTAGGAAACAGAATTTGTGTGTATCATTCACAACAATTCGGTATTAACTTTAGTAGCTGTCTGGTTTGGCACTGGTATTTGTTGGTAGAAATTTTTAACACCAATGTGAAAATCGCTAGCAGGACACACAATTTTAAATAATGGTAAAATAAAAAAAAATTAACAAAGGGAATTTAAAAATTAACAAAGGGTTAACACAGTATGCCTATAGCAGGAAAAGAAATAAAATTATTCCCCATACCACAGAAATTTCAATCTCAAATCAAATGTCAATCCCCAAAATCCTCCACCTGAGAACTATCCACGGCATATCAATGTGCCATGGCACACTGGTTGAAAATCACTGCTCTAGACAAATATTAGACCAGTAGTACTACAATAGACTCCAAATGCTGGACTACTGCATTGCAAAAGTATGTGGCAGAGGCTTTCCCTTCCACGCTGCAGCCTCCCTCTTTCTCAGCTGTTCTTTTTAGAAACTTGTTGGCATTGGAACTTATTAGTAAGATCTCAAAAAGAGGCAGTGAAGCCACAGAACAAAGAGGAAGTGAGCTGCCACATATGTGCAGAAAGTTGTGAGAGGTGAAGGGGGGACTTCAACACAGCACTGTTATGTCTTGTTTACTTCCTCTTCCTCCTCACCTCTTTTGGCATTTGCCTATCAATGCCATTACCCTTGTTGTTGTGCTTGGTTGCTAACCCCATGCATGGCCCAAACACTCCTAAAATAAGCATTAAAGAAATAAATTTTTCAATTACTTTTTAAGAAAGTAAAGAAAGATTTACTTGTGCATGTGCAGTCTCAATGTTTCTAGGACTTGTCGATTGGCCTTTGTCCACCAGCACATGCACCTGCTTTCCTTCCTCCTTTCATTTCTTATTTACTGGTATTGTACAAATATTGATAGGGTGAAACATTGAAAGGTTGGCAACAATTAGTAAAGGGGCTATTGGTGAAGAGCTGCATATCTACCAATCTGGGATTTACAGCAGAAGTGCAGAAACAAAGTTGATCTTAAATCCAAATAACTTTCAGGAAACAACCAGACAATTTTGTAGGCTCGAAACTGTGCCAGTTTATAGTTTAAAGCAGGGGTCTCCAAGCCTTATGGCCAAAGGGCCGCATCAGGTATCAAGGGCTGAAATAATTTAAACATTGTCAAGGGCTGAAATAATTTAAACGCATACATTTGAGATATAACTCTAATTCCTTGCCTTTTAAACCCACCATATTTCTGATCTGTAAGACAACTTATGTTCCCCTTTGACAACAAGGAAAATATTTTCTTTAGTGCCTTTATGATTGATAAAATGGAAGTGGCTAGTTTGATAAATTGGAATTGCTAGAGTACCTCCTCTAAATTTATTTGGGGAGGGGTGGGATCAAGGACAGTGTTGTTAATTGACACTAGTGTTCCATTCTGTGTGTGAATATCTCTTCCCAGAAAGTTTGGGCCCAATCCTAGGTATGTCTACACAAAAACAAGTCCCATTGTAATAAATGAGGCTCATTCCCATGAAGGTGGTTATAGGATTGCAGTGTTTGCTGTTAGTCATTTCACGAGCACCTTATTTCATTTCAGTGTTGCAATCCTATGTGTACTAAATAAGTCCCACTTAGTTCATTGGAAATTGCTTCTGGGTGCATGTGCATGAGATTGCTGTACAACAGAACAATCATTTGCATATCCACATAGAAGTAGGTCCCATTGTGTTCAGTGGTGCTTGCTCACAGGAAACTCTGTAGGTTTACAACCCAAGTGATCTTCAGTTTTCTAGCTCATTAAATATTGTCACAAGTTTGTTATGAAACTGATGTTCACTCATTAGTTTTGTAGAGGTTGAAACAAGTCAGTTGTTAAACTGTGAGACATGGTTCTTTGGTTGGTCACAGTGGTGTTCATCATCTTGACTTCGCATTGGCATGTTAACAGCACTTTCAACCTAAAGGGGAGGTGCTTTTCTAAGAAATTTGCTTTCATTTTAAAAGTGAAAAAATGCCTGTTTGTACAACATGTTCCATTATTTTTGGCAGGAATGCCCAAAGAAAAGTACGATCCACCTGATCCACGGAGGATGTACACAATTATGTCCTCAGAAGAAGCAGCCAATGGAAAGAAATCACACTGGGCAGAGTTGGAAATAAGTGGTAAGAGGAGAAGTATTTGGTACCTGGTAGCAGTGGGAATTATATTTACTTCATTTATACAAATGTTCCTTATTTTAAATGTAAGTGAACTTGCTTGAACTTGTTTGCAAGTGAAATTGCTTGAATTAATTTGAAATTCTGCGCATTCAGTATCTTCTAATGTTAAATTCATGCATTAAGTTAAAATCAGCTTTTCTATATGAGATAGCAAACTAGAAAAATAATCTGAGTTCAGGTATTGTTAGCATGAAACAATATTATAGAAAATTTGTGACATGATCCTCTGTGTGTGTGTGAATTTCTATAGGTTAGAATCAGTTTTCCACCTTCCCCACAGACCCATGTCTAGACAGTACCAGCTGTGCCTCTAATATTCAGCTTTTCTTTTCACTTCAGTGTAAATTACTTGTGTTCTGAAGCATGAGTAAGGAAATGGCTTTCTTTGAAGAGAGAAGTAGGACTGAATTGGGATATGGAAAGTCCACAAATCTCCTGTTCTTCAGAACAGCATGCTAGCACTTCCTGTGTGTATGTTCATAAATGTGGGTGAGGGGACATAAGGTGCTGTTGAGCCTGTGGGAATCATTTTTACATAGTTACCGTACTTTTCATTCAGTGGACTAGATCATTTTCTGTAATTTAGACTGCAAGCAAAAAAACATGGACACCTTCTATCTCACGGGGAAACACTCTGCTCAGTAACTCAAACCCTTTGTTTCTTGAAAGTTTGGCCCCAATCTTTATGCATGTTCTCTTTCCTGGTATCCGGAACCAAACAGAAACTCCTAATTTTATAAATGCTGCCTTGTCTGTAAGCAGATGCAAGTTCTTAGCACAAAAGGCAAGTGGCTACATGATAGGATTATGATCCTAGGCAATATAAACGATCTGTTTAAATGAAAACTATAATTTTTACTGTTACAGCAGCCAATTTGTAGCATGGTTTTTTGGGACCATATGAGAATTAAAATATTAGGAACTTGTTCTCAATAGATATTTAAAAAATTCCAGGCGGTATCTATCTTCCATTCTCTGGGAAAGCAGCGAATTGTAATAAGTGTTAAAAGATAATCAATTGAATATTTGAGTTTCTTTAAGGCAAGGATGTCCAGATCCTTGCCTGGGGGCTAGATGCAGCCCTTGCCAAGCTTCCATGCAGCCCTTGGCAAGACCCCTCCACCCAACCTCTAATCCTGCAGAGACACGAAAAGCTCTGCTCCCTGCACCTCCGGAGTGTATCCCGAGAGCTGGAGAGGCTACACACATCTCCTGTCTCTGTATGAAAAGCAGGCCTCTGTCAGTGTTAGAAGACTATGGTATCGTGCTCGGCACTGCATACGCTGCATGCAAAGCACAAAAGCCTGGGTTGGATTGTTATGGAGGATAGGCTGTTACCCAAGCAGCAAATCCCCCCTCTCCATGCCACTGAATTAGTCCAATGGAAAGGCAGAGCCAATACGATTGGATCCAGCTGCGTCGCAGAGCTGGGCTAAGGACAGGAGCTCAACCTGTCTTGTGGGGCAGACCCGGGTCTTGAACCCTGGCCTGCTGGTTAACAGGCACAGTGTCTTAGCCACTTGTGCCACCCACAGCCCTGTATGAAAGTGCTTAAGAACTGGTATAAATGTCAGAAATATTTATACACATTGGTGCAGGGCTTGTGACTGAACAGTTTTGATTCCTGCTATCAGAGTTATTGGATTATATTACCCCAAAGCAAAACAAGTGCAAAGTTGAAATGTTAAGCACAAAGTACATTGGAAGTTGATTATAAAATACAGGAATAATGAAAAGTGGATTGGCCTGTTAAAACTTCAATTAAAAGGTACTAGGCACAGGGAAGGAATGTGATTATTATAAAAAAGTGTTTTTATTTCAGCAGTTTATTACTTATACACATTGGGCTTAAAATGTTCATGTTGCTGCTGTCTTCCAGGGAAAGTAAGAAGCCTAAGTTCATCTTTGTGGTCACTGACCCACTTGACAGCTTTGCATCTCAGTGACAACTCCTTATCCCGTATTCCTTCAGACATTGCCAAGCTTCATAATCTGGTATATTTGGACCTGTCTTCTAATAAAATCCGCAGTTTACCGGCAGAGCTCGGAAGCATGGTGTCACTCAGGTAATTTGAATATTCCTTCTACCAGTGTTACAGAGTGAGTGTACAGAGTGTTACACAGCATAATGCAGCTGTGAATATCCCTTATCCGAAATGTTTGGGATCTGAAGTATTTTGGATTTCAGATTCTGGAAAATAATGGATGGAACAAAAAGACCATGAAATTCATATATGTTTCATACCTTTCTTTAGTCTTGCAACCATTCTTGGGTATCACAAGGCAATTCCAATTTGCAATTCCAAACTGGCACCTAGAATTTGTTGTGATGTTTTCTTCATAGTTGCTTCAAACGGCATTCTATGTTATGTTCTACAAAATTATTCTTCCTCTTCCTGCACACCTTTACCTTTCAGCAAAAGCGACTGGGGGAAATGGATTCAGAGGAAGTATACTGCTAGAAACATTCTGCAGAGGCCCAATCAGATTGTCACTGACAAGGAGATGTGGCTAACTTTAGGCTAACTTCTTAACTTCCTTGCCCTGATCCAGTCACCAAGGGGCTTGTGCTCAAGGAAAGGAATAGCAAAACTGTATGCCCTCACCTGTTTTCTCGGGATATTTCCTTGCAACCTAAAGTGAACTGCATTTTGCACAATGCGTAGCCCTTTGTGGGTTTCATGAAGTAATTTTGACTCCTAGTAATATTTTGCCAAAGTCGTGTGGTGTTTTGTTGTTATTAACTAGTGCTATGAGCCTTATATTTACTTCTCTTTTTTGTTAAGTTGTGTTACAGATTACATAGTAGGCTGCTTTCTCTTATCTAGCGCAGTGTTTTAAATCTAAGCTGTAGAAACAGTAAAGAAGGGAATAAAGTCTTAAATTTTTCCAACCTACTTACCAATAATCATAAGGAATTTGAGATTTCATTGTGTTGGTGTGCTTTTTTCTTTGAAAAATTAGTGAGATTACACATGTATACTGTATTTGTTTTGCTGAAAGGCAGTTTTGATCCCTCTGTTTGAATCAGATATTATTACTTCATTATTGTCATCATCTGACTTCATTATTGTCATCATCCGACCAAATAGAATTTTGTTTCTTGCCTGGAAACAATCTCGGCTAATCAGTTAGAATGGGAAATATATCCATCCCTTCAGGGTACAGTCCAGCCTTCAAAGTTGTTTTAACCATTTTCTGAGCAATATAATGACGGAAACTGTTGCTTCAGGAAGAGCTATAGGTTAAAAAGAATTTTTACTTCTCTATTTCAGTAATAGATATCCAAATTACTACTTTGAAGTACACAGAAAATGAATCATGAACCTTTTTTCTCTCTTCCTAAAAAACATAGTTCAGCCTGTGTACTGACTGTAGTTTGTATCAGTGGCAAAAGATTCCTCCATAGAAGGACTGTACCTGACATCTGAAATCATCTGTTTCATGAGGGCAAATGTTGACTGATATAGTGCAGTGCATTCTCAAGGCTGAGCACTCTGCCCAATCAGAAATTCATTAACATTCTGGCACATATTCCCACCAGTATGGAACAACACAAACCCTTCACATGCAGGCAACAAAATGGAGAGAATTCAGATATGATTACAATATAAAAAGTTCTAATAAAGAAGCCATTTGAAATGAGCGCAATTTTTCTATGAATTACAACATTATTAATGGATGTAAAAGGTGTGAGCAGTTGGAAGATGTAAATCTTTTACTCAAAACAGGCCTGTAATGAATACTGGAAGAGGGCCTATCTGCATGTATCTATCGATTGGGGCTAATTGACTCCCTCTACCAAGGATTGACTCCAGAGCAGAGCTCTCCTCCAGCAAGAATTCTGAACCCAGCATTCTGAATTCTGAATGCCAGCCTCTTCCACCCACCTAAAGCCTCCCCCATTCACACCTAGTTCTCTGCTGCTCATGCTTCCTCGCATAGTCCACTTGGCATGGTCAAGGAATTCTGCTGCCTGGGACTGCCTCAGCTTCTCATTGGGTGGCACTTGGAATTTAAAGCACTACATCACTGGGCTCTATTCAACGTAGTTCTGGCATCTGTGCTAGTGAGGCTGTCTTCCAGTCTTCAAACTGGAAATTGCATTACTTGCTATTGTGTGATAACTGGGAAAGAGTCCTTTGATCCTGCTGACACAGTCATGAGCTATTTGCTGTCAGTCTTGTCTCCTTCTTCTGATCCACAGTAGGTGATTTCCTAGATACATTAAATGAAAAATCAGCAGAATTATTCTCCATAGGACATCATCTAAAATGTTTTGTAGATACTTGACACTTCCAGCAGTCTCTTTGTTGCTGACTTTCAAGTGAATTTACTTTTACTGAATTTCAAATAGATTAAAAGACCCTAATGTCTGCAGATAACACTTCTTACTTATAAGTAGTTAACTGAGCTGCAACAGTAATGATGAAACGACATGGCTTGCTTATAGCTTAATATGTTACTGCTTACAAAATATTCACTGTCATTTTGACATATATTTTATGTCATTTTGATAAAGTGGATCCAGATTAGAGTCTGCTGGTGCTTCGTGGTTTTTATTCCATTAGTGTTTTAACAAAATTCTGTTTAGGAAACTTTGTAGTCAGTATGCATTGATTACCATAGTTATTACCTCTTTTAAATTCTGCAAGATTGCTAATCTTTGCTGGTCAGTCTTCCATTATTTCTAAAATGTGCGCTTTTACTTCAGTTCAATTGTAGTTAAACGATTTAAAATAATTAACTATATCTGTTTTACTACTTTTGTCTTCATGTGACTTGCTAATAGGGAACTCCATTTAAATAACAACCTGTTACGAGTTCTACCATTTGAGCTGGGAAAACTGTTTCAGTTACAGACATTGGGTTTGAAAGGTATGAATTTTATTTTTTTCTTGCCCATTTCTCATTTTATCTCCTTCTTCAGCAAGCATCACTTGTAAGTTGATGTTTAATCAATAAAAGTACAGATTGTCCCTCATATAGGACATTTCCAGTGGGTAAAAAAGTGGAAAAATAGCTTAAAGACCCACTTGCTCTTCCATTGTTCCTACTGGGATAAGGTTGTGCTTCAATAGCCTCTGGGACTCCCTGCTGATACATTTTTTCCCTTCTCCAGTGATGGGCAGGTTTCTTCTCATTTGTAGCAGCCATTTGTGTATATAAAAAAATCTTAGAACAAGGTTGGACCTGTACTATCTAAGCTGGAGTTGACATAGCAAACTTTGAAACTGTGTTCTCTGAGCTTCTTTGAATTTCTCCAGACTGCATTACTACTTGAAAATGAATTTTCTCCTTAGAAAAAGTCGAGCTAACTTTACTAAATCTGGTTTTTTTTTTTTTTTGGGGGGGGGGGGGGGCGGTTGGCTTCATCATAGTGATTTATGTTATTCCTTTTCTCAATACTCTGCTCAAATCAATCTAAAATGGTGATACTCCTATGAAGAATCTATTCAGTAATCTTGGTTTCATTGTTAGAGGTAAGGGTTTCAAAACAAATCTTGAGCATTCTCTCTCTTTCTCTTAAACACTTTTCAGGAAACCCACTTACACAGGATATTCTGAATCTCTATCAGGAACCAGATGGAACAAGAAGGCTACTGAATTATTTGCTTGATAACTTGGCAGGTACTGCAAAAAGAAGTAAGTGGTGGCTTTCTAAAAGACATATTTGTTCCATTTAAAATAAATATTATTATCTCATATATTTATTTTTGTATTAATAGTTTCAACAGAACAACCACCTCCCAGATCTTGGATTATGTTGCAAGAACCTGACAGAACAAGACCAACAGGTAACAGATGTTTGATCTCTCAATTGTAACCTGCAAACATTTCAGTTATATTGGCTGAAAACAAGTCATGTGTTTTGAGCCTCAGAGTTCAATCCTCTGCCTCTGCTGGACTCGTTGGCCTCTCACATCTAGAAGGGAATTCCCCCCCCCCCCCAAAAAAAAAACCAGTGGGAAGGGCTTTCACTTGTATACATGGTGTTAGCTAACTGTAGCGGTTTCCAAAATGCCTGTATCAACTTAATATGGTTATAGAAGTTCCAGAAGACAAATTGCATATGTGTATAGATTTTGTTGATATTTCATGCTACTTATTCCTTAAATTGGCTCTTAGTAGTATCTTAAGTTAATTGGTTTTCATGCTTCTCTTTTAAAATTTGGGAAACACCAAGTCTCTGCTGGGATGGGAAGGGGGCAGGCAATGCAGTCCCTGAAATTGCATCTCTGTGGGTACAGAGGGTTTTTTCACTTACATCTGTCAAAGTTATTCTCTAATTTCTCCACAAGTCTCCCCAATCTTTGGAATAGTTAAAAATATCAGTTAAAAAACAACTTTTTTAAAGTTTGGGGAAATCTGCAGAGGCATCTGTGGGGCTCCCTGCCCCTGTCCCCAGAAGATGGATAAAACCTCTCATTGTACGTCTGGAAGTGGCATGATCCTGGAGATTGTGACATCATCTTCCCATGCCGCTTAATTTGCCAGAGAAAAATGCTTTCCAGGCTGGTGGGTCACAACCACTGCACTAATTCATATATGCTCTTAGAACATGAAGAATCTGAGTGATTTACTTCTTTAAAAAATAATTCTATTTTTCTTTTAACTGAAAATTTGATTATTCCTATATGTGTATTCAGATTGTCCTGAAAATAATTGCAATTAACTTAAAAAAATATTGTTGACATCGTGACAGTAGTAACAAATAGTTAAATCATGTGCTAAGATTAAAATGAATCAGAATTTGAAATTGAAATCCATTTTTTATTTAAAGAAATAAGCATGTTTACCCAGAAGTATAGAGCTATTTTCATAGCATTCTCAGAACTCTGAGCTTCAGTTAATTTTGAAATGAAGCTTCTGTTAATGAATTTTGTTAAAATTTGTAAATTATCTTTATTTTAGAAAAAATGAGTTAATCCAAGTAGGCTTTCTATAAGCTGTTGCATTAGCTATCTGATTTGGAGTGGTAATGGATGATCTTTACAGTGTTCTGCACTTTGTTGAGAAGTAAGTTGTACTGTAGTGTGTCTGCTTGGTTAATGCTGTGGAAGACTAAACATAGTAATTGTCAGGCATTTTGTTGTAGTGACACTACATGAATATGCTCTTGTAAAAATCACCTGTTCAGCTATACATTGGGGTGAACAGTTTTAGGTTTTGCTTGATTTTCAGTTTACTGAAGAGAATATTGATACATAAGTTTGTCTAAATGTAAGTCAAACTCTTGTTCTACAGCCCTGTTTTCTGTCATGTGTTACAATGTACTCTGTGATAAATATGCTACTCGGCAGCTATATGGCTATTGCCCATCCTGGGCACTGAACTGGGAATACAGGAAAAAGGCTATTATGCAGGAGATCTTAAGCTGCAATGCTGACATCATAAGTCTTCAGGTGAGAAATTATTTTATGTACTCAATCATTTTAAAAGGTTTAAATCTTTTAAGCACAAGCAATTTCTTTCATTGTGGAAGGTGTTATAAGTCCTTGTGTGGTGTGCTTTTCTGCTTGTGTTCCTGAAACAGGAGCAAAACTGCTGCTTTTATGTGTTTCCAATAAGATAGTTGAATGAAAAGGGGAAAGAAAAAAGATGCTTATGAAAAGTATTCTCTTGCCTCTTCACTCCCAGCAGTGAGAGGCTCATGCTTGCACTTCTTGATTGATTCTGTGCTGCTTTCCCATCTGTTAGAAGGATGGGTTACGTGGCTGCAGATGATGTGCCAAACGAGCAGATGCAGTGAAAACAATCATAGACCTTCTTTGCCAGGGATTACATGGGCCTTGCAGCAGGAAGCATGAATTGGGGTCAAATCTGCTGGCCAGTGTACATGTTAGAAAGCCAGGGAAATTCTGCTTTGTGTTAAACATTATAGCCTGTGCATTTTGAGAACTTCAGGAGAGTAGCTGTACATAAAAACTCTTCTAAAAGGTCCACAAATAAATGCTGTTAAAATGGAACATGGTATGGATCTCTAGCTGTTCCTTGTTCCTGTATCCTTCCTCTCCCTTGATGGCCATTGTCTTCCTTCCATTCTTAGAGGGAACTTTAGTTACATATTGATCAGTTGCAATTCCCTCCTCCAATTTCCTGCACTTTTGATGCAGTGCTTAGGATTGTTGAGATACAGTGAGATTTTTTTAAGAGGGTAAAAAGCCACAATCTGTTCTTTGATGTACTATGTCATTAGTATTTAGCAATGTGAGGATGTTATGATGTTTTGTGATTTTCTGATAAAACTGTGGATTGGCATTCCCAGATTTGCGGACAGGTTTTCAACTAAGTGGATTTCTCCTATGCTTCTGGTAGAAATGGCTTTTTGTTCTTAGAACTACAGATTCATTTACAGGAGATTTGCATCAGCTGGCAGGTGATGTGTAAATAGCTGGCCTGCTTGAGTGATTGGACGCTACATACTTTGCAGGAACCTTAATATGGCTAATTCTTTTCGTTCCTGCTCTTTGTATTTGTTGCTTTGGTGCATTTTGCAACAACTTAACATTATGAATTTTATGTTCTACTGTTAGAAAGCTTAGATCAGCTTCTGTGGGCTCTCAGTAGGCTCTGATCCTCATGTTGATTTGGCTTTATACCCACTTGGCATCAGAAATGCTGCAGTATCAAATGATGCCAGATTGTTAGGTAGGCCTAATGCACTGGAGGTTGTGTCCAGAGCTCTCACATGGAAAGATGATGTGCTAGACAAGAGGCCTTCAGTCCCTATTTTTTCCAATTTGGGCACTAATTGGGCACAATTCAGAGTTAGGGCAGTGAGGAGTGCCCTAGCTGGGCTGCCCCAACTACTCTGAATCCAGAGCATAAAGTTATGCTGGATCTAGAGAGTCAGGAAGCCTGAGCTGCCCTAGCTGCTCCAGAGCATGCTAAGTAGGCACCAAGTGACACCTGTAGAGGGCTTGCTCCTGAGGAGACCTCCCTCAGATCACACTGAACAAGGAACAGCTGTGGTGCTTGCCTTATAAGGAAACCCAGAAGTTCCTGACAACCAGTAACAGCTGGAGCTTGAGACTCCAGTACAGCAGGACCTCTAGTGGAAGATGGATGTGAGGGGATTGCTTGGAATGGGCTGCTGTAATTGTGCCATATCCTGAAGTTGAGAGACAGGGTTTGCAGATATGCTGGCCAAGAATTTTTGTCAACTCTGCCATTCTTATTCTGTCTTATCATGGACCCCTATGGGTCTATTCATTGTTATACCTGCTCCAGAGGTGGTTTAAATCTGAGGAGCTGGAAGAGGAAATTTCTGCCCTGGAAACAGGCTCTGGATATAGTGTAACTGCTCTGTCCTAGGCAATGCTGAACAAGCCCTCAACATGCGTCTCCAGAACTGTCTAGACTAGCCCAGCTACAGCAGCCCAGGTCCACCTATGTTGCCTTAGGCTGCCCCAAGCCTTTTCCAGAATAACTAGGGTGGCCCATCTTGCAACTGCGGCAAACCCAGTGATAGATAAGGTAGCCCAAGTGCACTTCTGGATTGTGCCTTTAGCTTTCTAAGGAGGGATAAATATAAAATTACATAATTATGCCTCTTCTTTTTTCACTTTATCTCTTTTCCCTCTCTATCTTTCATTAAATCTAATTTAAAGCTCTATTTGAAAGTAATTGGGAATGTCTTTAACCTTAAAGAGAATGTTGTTGTCTTTATATTTGTACTAAATGTTTGGTACTCAACTAGCTGCCTGCTCTCTTATGTTACAGGAGGTTGAAACTGAACAGTACTACAGTTTTTTCTTAGCAGAATTGAAGGAACGTGGTTATAGTGGATTCTTTAGTCCAAAATCTAGAGCTAGAACAATGTCTGAACAAGAAAGAAAGCATGTTGATGGTTGTGCAGTATTTTTCAAGACAGAAAAGTAAGCTAAATCTTGTTCCTTGGTTACAGTCGAATTGTATAGCAACATCAGTTTTTGATTTTTCCTGCCTTAATAAAAACTTGAGGCATTCATGTAGTTCTGTCAGCCATTTTACATAAATCATTACAAAGAACTTAAGAGTCCAGTCCTATCCAACTTTCCGCTGCTGATACAGTCATGCTGATATGGTGTGCGCTATATCCGCAATAGAGGGGCAGTCACAAAGGTTTTCTTGGGATAAAGGAACATTTATTCCCTTCCTTCCTTGCAGGTGCATTGGTGCTGGAAAATTGATTAGTATTGGGTCCTTAGTATTGCTTTATTCCTTCAGCACTGGGTAACTTGAGTATGAAAGTTATCCACTTACCACAGAGCCATGATAGAAAGTGTTGTACTCAGGGAAGATGAAGAAATCTAAGATCTTATATTTTTGTAGCATTTGGGAACTTATATCTGTTGAAATATGTAGATAATTGAATTTTTAAAATTATCTTAAAAGGCCTGTGTATCTGAGTGGTAGTGTATTCACTAACTTTCTGATAGTGAATATTCATTATACAATCGCATGTAGTCTATTAAAAACACTGTTGACACTGCTTGTGAGATGACCACACTGTAATGGTAGAGTTCAACTGCACAGTTTACATGGCATATATAAAGTAGAATCATATAGTCCTTTATTTGAATTCTCCACCTGAATGTCCACTTAGCCTCAGCCCTTGCCTCTTTCTGCCTTATAAGATTGTTTTACCAGATTGGTGTATGTTGAGGTCTTCACTCTGAATTGCCAGTGTTCTCTCTGTAAAAGTTGTATTAGTCCAGGTCTTTGTAAAACTAAATGTTTATAATTAAAGAATTTGAATAAACACGTGATTTTTCAAGTTACTAAAAAAAATAAGTAGAATGTTTGAAAAGTTGAGTTATTTCTGTGTAAAAAATGTCTCAGTATCAGTTATTTTGTGTCACAAGTAGAACCAAATATGTTTTGAGTGTGTCTAATTTTAAAAATCATATGGATGAAAGCTGCAATTCTATACACCTTTACCAGATCCACTGAACATAATGGAACTTCTAACTAAATATGCATCAGATTTTGCTATGAGAATGAATGCAGCTAACAATATCTTAAACTTAACATCAGACAAAGAACTTTACATTTCATTGCTTGATCAAAAACCCTGTTTTTAACAGTTAGCTTACCTGATTCATAAATCTTTATTTTGAATACCTTAATGGTAATAACTTTAAAGATATTTAGGAATACTTTAAAGCAGAGTCTCTCAAACTTTTAGAGAAACTTCATTCCCTGAGTACCATATTTCTCAGCTTATAACATGCACTATTTTACCCCCAAAGGGCTGAAAAATGTGTGTGCATGTTATAAGCCAATGGTGGCCAGAGCACTGCCGCCTCCAACCCGCCCAAGCACGGAGGCTGGAGCGCTCTGAAGAGGGCGGCTCTGGCCATGCAAGGCTTGAGAGGGTCTCACGCGACCAGGGTCTTGCAAGGCTAGAGAGCCCTCCTTCAGTGTGCTCAAGCCTCTGAGAGTCTTGGGTGCACTGGAGGAGGTGGCACTCAGGCCCAGCTGCACTGCACCATAACTTGCACCTTGAAATCAAGGTGCATGTTATAGTCCAGTGCATGTAGTAAGCTGGGAAATATGGTAAATCTTTGTAGAGGATGGCTAGAGAAGCAACACAGTCCCCAGGATCATTAAGCAGGGAGGAAGGGGTATTGCTTTCACTTTCTTTCACTCTGTACTTCAGCAGTCTCCAGGAGATCTGCAACATTCACAAGCAGACTCCAGGGCTTGGAAAGGTTGCAAATGAACTTTCCAAAGCACTTTTCCTCTTCCATTTCCCCTTCTTCCCCCCCACCCCTCGGCAATGCAGTCCTGATCGCATTGCTGCCCTCACTCCTTCCATCCCTTAAAGGGACCAGGAACCTTTATGCGTACTGGGGTGACCACCCGCAACAGTTTCAGTACCACTGCCTTAAAGATTTGCATACCTTTTACTTGTCCATTGTCTTCTCAGTACAGTTAATTCTTCCTTGCTTATGCAGTTATGCAGATATTTTGGTATAGAATACGTAGAGCATACTTTGAGAAAGTACATTTGAAAAATAAAAGTGTTATATATTCTAATTTTTAAGCATTTTTTTTAAAGGTTCACTTTGGTTCAGAAGCATACTGTTGAATTTAATCAACTGGCTATGGCAAACTCAGAAGGATCTGAAGCAATGCTAAACAGAGTAATGACAAAAGATAACATTGGAGTTGCTGTGTTGCTAGAGCTAAGAAAGGAATTAATAGAAATGTCATGTAAGTAATTGTGAACCGAGTTCTTACCTGGACTTTGTTGCAGTTGTATGACTGTGCACACAGTATCCTTTACTTCCTAGAAGAGAACTAAGAATGGTTTTTTCCCTTCATTGTATTGTGAGTAGGAACTCAGGTTAACAGTTTCGATGGTGCTTATATCCTCTTTGTCAGTTATGAGGCAAATTTATAACAGCAAATGGAATGAATATTCCCATCTTCATTCTCACTACTTTGGAAAGGAGAAATGAGTAAAGGGCGTAAACAAGTCGTTCCTAATGCATAGCAATTTGCACCCTTCCTTCATAAAGAACAAATCTTTAAAGAAAAGTGGCCCAAAGTGACGAGCTGATGATTCAGAAACCATTATTTAATGGTCAAGAAAAGCTGCCTTTATTTAGCAAATTGTAAAAGTCACAGAAAGGCTTTCTGCAGAATGCAGGGTGACCCTTTCTCAGGGACGTATAACTGGTTGTTGCAATATGATTGCCTTTCTACCACCACAAATGCAGTTTCATCTACTATATGAATAGAACTGGATGCTGTGTAGTCACCAGCTCCAAGTCACAAACTGACTTGCACAAAATATTCTGCAGTTGCTTAACTACCTAACATATCCCCTTCAAACTGAACAAACAGCACATTTCCAGTAGTGCTTAAAGAAAGATAAAAG
This sequence comes from Cryptoblepharus egeriae, assembly GCA_030015325.1. Lineage (NCBI taxonomy): Eukaryota > Metazoa > Chordata > Lepidosauria > Squamata > Scincidae > Cryptoblepharus > Cryptoblepharus egeriae. The sequence goes on along the minus strand of JAREYC010000002.1, from coordinate 65,778,479 downwards.
GATCAAAGGGGGGATGGATGAAGGATGGAGGTTCTTAGGGCTTGAAAAGGATTTATTCTGACTTTGCTGTTGATCCCTCTCTCACCCAGACACCCTGTTTCCTAGGGTTTTACATTTTTGTTCTGTATTAACCACATTTTCACTTTGTAGTCCTGATCCAATATGGATAATGCCATCTCCAATGAACTGTTTGTTCCATTTTCTCATTTAAGTAACCACTTCTTCATTTGGTTACTGACAATGGGATGTATCCCAGTTGTTTTCCTTTAGGCCCTCCATAGACACAAGCGCCTTCTACAAATAGAGGAAAAGTTGTCCTCCTGCAAGACTGTTTGTCTGAGTGCATCTCTGCTTCTGCTTGCAGAAATTGCACTTAGGCTTCCAGATTGCAGAATCCTTCTGTTCACATGCCTTTAATGATTTGTGGGAGAAACAGTGACTGAATATTTCAGTTAAAGAACAATGGTGTGTGTCTGCATTTTGTTTTTCATATGTGTGTAATGTATATTACCAAATTTTATATACAGTAGTATCAGCGCTTCTAAATAAACTTGAAGAGTCTGTCACTGAAGCTGTTTGCCAACATGTCAGTAATACAATAAAGCCACCAGAGGGAGCACAGAACCCCATTTTGTTTTTCAAACATAAAATGGCAGACCTTTGATTTGTAACATTCAGGTTAGTTACCACTCTGTCCTGAAATTTTAAAGCATTTTTAAAAGTAGCAATACATATACAGTCAACTTCTATTTCTGTAATGATTTAATAATTTCTGTTTTCCATTATAGCTGGCAAGCCACATCCTGGAATGGACAAACAGCTAATTCTTGTAGCAAATGCACACATGCACTGGGACCCAGATTATTCAGATGTGAAGCTGGTTCAGACCATGATGTTCCTTTCTGAGGTAAAGAACATCATTGACAAGGCCTCTCGTAGTCTCAAACCTGGTGCTTCAGGAGAACATGCAACCATTCCTCTTGTTCTGTGTGCTGATCTAAATTCTCTACCAGAATCTGGTAAGTCCAGTCACATTCCACTCTTCAATATAGACAATTTTTAGTATGATGTAATTAATGTGGACTAAACTTGCTGAGGCATGCTCAAGGAATTGGAGAGTGTAGTGGATAAAAGTTTGTAGGAAAGAAAATTGGGAATGATTACCAAAATGATAATAAATTCTGATCTACAAATAACATTTGAATAGCAAAGTGAATGAAATATCTTGATGTTTAATAACTAGCTACACAGAGCTGTCAACCAGAAAATCAGCAGTACCACTTCACATTTAGTATGTCCTTGTTGCTTTCTTAACATCATTTGAGGTATAGGAATAATAAAACAGATCTACCTTTTTAAAGATTCTTTTAAGGATTGCTAATATAATGTACAAGTTGGGACCTGCAACAAAGCATTGCACTATATCACCAGTTCCTAAGTGTTCCTAAGTGATTTGTGTTTTTTCAATTAATTAAACATAGAGTAATTTATGTAAATTTTTCTTTTCTGTATAGTTTTCCTTTTCATCTTGTTTCTCCCTTTTTTCTTTACAACCTAAACCTTGCTAGTCTTCTTGCCTGATCTTTTCCTTTTTGAAAATCTTATTTGTCTCCGTTCTTTAACTTATACCATTAGTGAGCTCAACACTTAAGAAAAGGCCACCACGTCCCTGCTCACATGTTGTAAGCTCTTTTGGGTCAAAGACCTGCCTTTTTTTTTTTTTGCTTGCAAAATGCTAGACTCATTGACGATGCAATATAAATGAGAAATAAAAAGTGTTCAAGGGAGAAAGGGAAGGAAATACTGCCAGGGAATAAACTGATTATTTTGTTTATTTATATATTGTGATTCATTTTATTTGTGGTAAGCTATCAAGGCTAATTGTAGCACCAAATATAGATTAGAAAATGTAGCTTTTAAGGAGGGATTTTAAGGGGTAAGAACAGAGCCACAACTTTAAGTTTAAGAACAGGACCACTGATATTGATTGTAAGCTTGCCTCTTTAAATTTTTGCTTTCCATTAGTTAACGGAGAGAGAGATATACAGTCTTTTGGATAGTTTTGCAAGATTTTTAAACTACTGTATTATTTGAAAAGGTATTTAAATTCTGCAAATTTAATGATTTCTCTGTGTCTTTAGGACACATGTTTTACGACACCCATGCTAACTGGGCAAGAGGTACTCTTTCAGCTTTAGTTCATCTTTAGTTAGCTGGAAAGAGTAGCTTCCCCTCATCATCCTAGCAGTGTCTTATCTAGTGACTTCTGCTGGTATTCTTTGACATCTTTTTTATTGTGAGCCCTTTTGGGACAGGGAGCCACTAGTTTTTCATTTTCTCTGTAAACCACTTTGGAAACTTTATGTTGGTAAGCGATATATAAATACTATTGATTGATTTAGGTGGCTTCAGCACACACAGTTGTGTGAGCTGCCTAGTAGAGGGAAAGTTGGGTAGTGCTTTGAACACTCTAAAATGGTATCATTAGGCTGAGTTAATTGGTCTTAGGTTCACAAATATTTAGTCTACCATTTACTAAGATCTACTAACTACGGTAATCCTAATAAATCTTAAGCAAGACAGAGTAGTAGATTAAACAAATAAGACTGGATCTGTGCATTCTTCCTTGGGCCATTTTGATGGTGCTACAATGGGTGGCAATATTATGAAAAATGAACTTTTGTTTACTATGGTATATTTTTTCCCCTTCATTATAGGAGTGGTTGAATATTTAAGCACTGGCGGGGTGGAAACAAACCATAAAGATTTTAAGGAACTTAGATATAATGAAAGTCTCACCAACTTCAGTTGTAATGGGAAAAATGGCACCACCAACGGAAGGATTACTCATGGTTTCAAGTTGAAGAGTGCCTATGAGAATGGCCTCATGCCTTATACAAATTACACATTTGATTTCAAGGTGAGAGGCCTCGTCATATGAAATAAGTTTTTTATACTTTATTTACTTTACTTTATTACTGACTTGATTTAGCATTGTCTTATAAACAATTGGGCAGGAACTGGAAGGAACTGGAAATGCTAGTTGAAATGATGTGGAAGAATAAAATCTTTGTCAATGAAATAGATTTTTGTGGCTTTTTGAGGAGAACAAAAAAGACTTAATATCAGAGAGTAAGCTCTCTGTGCATTAACAAGCTGTACTACTTTAAAAAAAAAACATAGTGGCCACTGTTTAAAAGGATTGTAGCTGTGGGAAAGTAGTCTCTGTGAGGTAGTGATACAGTAAGAGGTTCTTCCCTGTGATGTATTTTTCTTTTTTTTGGAATATTCCAGGGATTGTACATAATTCTCGGTAGTTCAGCCTGGGTAGGTTTATGGCAGTTGCTACCTTTGAAGATATACTTATAGTATTTTTTTTTCTTTTAGGGTATTATCGACTACATCTTTTACTCCAAACCTCAGCTCAACATTCTTGGCATCCTGGGACCTTTAGATCATCATTGGCTAATAGAGAACAATATAAGCGGCTGTCCACACCCGCTTATCCCTTCTGACCACTTCTCACTTTTTGCACAACTGGAGCTGATGCTGCCTTTCCTGCCCCCGGTAAATGGAATCCATCTGCCTAGCAGGAGGTAGTCAAGTACATTTTAGAGGGCAACCTCAGTCTAATTTGTAAAATTGTAAAATCTGAATAAAAAGGAGTGAGGTATGGCCAACAGGGATCTTTCTTAATGATCTTAATTTTAAATCTAATTATTTGATAAAGAAATAGTAAAAGCCAGGTGCTATCAGACACACAATTCTGAGCCCAACATGCTTTATATACTGTTAGAGAGAGATTGGTGCATTGTCACCTTTCTTAGATTTGTTACAAGCAATCTGTTCTTTCCAATGTAATATTTCATGCCTTGAAAATAGGGAATTACTATAATAAATTCTCTTTGCACAGATATCTGTAGCACTGCTCTTTTGAGGCCAGTAGTAAAACATCAAAAGACCATTATCCCATACTTCACTCCCTTCTTTTTCAGACTTGTTTGTTTGTAAAATATAGAATTTGAATTTAGCCTTTATTGATTGTATATGAACAACAGAAAACCTGATTTATGAGATTTTGTACTTTAAAAAAATCAGATTTGGAAAATGATTGTATTGTAAACTAAGGCTAAATTTTTATCTGTTTCATGTGTTAAAGGCCAGCTTGTAAAAGAAGTTGCACCAGGCTTTCTCTGCCAATGATTTGCACTGTTAGGGGTTTTCAGCCCTTATGTACTACTTCATTTTTTCTTTAAATTGAGAACTCTGCTTTTGTTCTAAATTGTAAAATCATAGCAAACTTCTTCAAGTTAGTTAACATAAATGCATGTCCTTTTATTTTTTCTTAAAGGCATAAACTTGTTCTCAGAACAGATAAGCTAAGCAGTGACTGATTAGGCTTTTGTGGATTGATAGCCATTCTCAGTATAAACATTCTAACTTTCCCTCCGAAGTGAAACTGCAGAACGTTGTGTACAGCTTTTTAGTTTGTAATGTCACTCTTTCCCTATCTCCACTGTGCCTGCTTCATTTTGTTCTCAATTAGCACTGCCTGTGCATGCAGAGAGAACCTGTGCATCCTCTTTTATTTTTTTAAATAATGTTAGCATTTTGTGAAAATTTTATGAAGATACTTTTGTATAAGCTGTGGCATCTATTTTTTTCCTTTGTGAAATGTTGAATATCACTTTTTGAACATGTTCGGATTGTGGGTACACAAATTCTAAGCTTCTGATACCCATAACACTGCTTCTTTCAGTGTCATTGCACAATGCTGTTTGTTTTTTTCCCCACTAAATACTATCATGTGAATCCTTCAGTTTAAGCATATTCTTCCGTCATTCCTCAGTCATCATTCCTTGAAGATAAAGTGTACCATCTTCTGTTTGATGAAGCAGTGTAACTAGAGATGCGTTTTCAATACAGGTTCCCTAGACAACACTTCAGATCATACATAAAAGTGACCAAGTCTTATTCTAAAGTGTCAAGAATACTCAAGTGGTCGTGTGCCCTCATAGTGCCATTGGTGTTTGAAAGCCAAGTACAACGCTCCATACATTTGTACTCAAAGGGAGATTCTATTTAATTCTTAGCTAATGTACCTTCCATTATACATCTATTTCTTATTTAGAGAGAACTTGGTCAAGCTGCTTTTGTTTCAACTGCAGGCAGAGAAACAAAAGCTCACTCTTTGAGTTGAAAAATTCTGAATATAATGAATTTTAAAAAAATAAAATGAATCTTAGTAATAATGATTGAAAATTTTATAAAGAGGAATCTATTAGCACTTTTAAGTGCTTAGCCATTTTGTTTTAAAAGAGAACAATAAATTTGCAACAAGTTCATGTTTAACAAACAAGTGTTTTAAAATTTCACTAGGAAAAGTCCAGATCTTGAATCCTTGTCTGGGACCTGATTTTTCTTTTGTTACTTGTTTTTTTAGTTGTGCAAACACCAAACGTGTCCAGTTTATAATCAGTACATCGGAATGCTGGTAATTGATGTAGTAGATTTAATGAGTAGTGTTGCTTTTCTGTTCTTGTTTTTTGGGTTTTGGGGTTATTTTGTAAAAGTGTGAATAAAAGGTGTTTTACTCATGTTTCCTTAACAATGTGTTGGTAATGTGCATCATGACAATTTTCAATGGCAATGGAACCAATTTACCTTGTCATATTCAGCAACTGATTTTGTTTCCTGATGATCTGGATTATTTAATAGTATGTCCAGAAAGCTTTATGGAAGGGAAGCACTTATTCATTTTATATTTCTTAGAAGGGGTTAATTTTTCCTTTTAAGCTGGAGCTTGAGTGCACTTGGTAAATCCTAAAGGTTTAAGCTTTACACATGTGTTTTCACCTTTGTTTGGTCTTAAGTATATATAAATATAGATGAATTTTTGGCAGCACATTAAAGGTTTTGGCCCATTCAAGGAAAGGACTCTGTTCTTGCCTGGACAAGTTGCAATCTGTGGGCAGTTCAATTTACTTTTCCACTTTGGGAATAATAATCTTGAAGTAGGAAATCTCAGAAAAACAGATTCCCTTTTGTTATCTGTCAGATTCTTCAACAAATTGAAACTAACTTGGAGGAAATACTCTGCATCTTTGCAGAATGGTATAAGTTGCTCTAGAAGTGTCTGGCAGTTCATATCAGAAAAGTAATACTTTTATAAAGTTTCCTGCATCAAATTCAGACATTTCATAAACAAATGCAATAAACTTGTCTGTCTTCACAAAATGCTAATTTCTGGTAACCCTAATTTTATTTACTTAAGGTGGCTTTTGATGTTGCCATAATATATGTTCAGTGTTTCTTATTAATATAATCACATGATATTTAACAAATAAAACCAAGCATAGATCATTGCTTGGCATGAGAGTTCCCTCTCCCCCCAGTTTAATCCTGCTCAATTTCAAGGGATGATTGCATACTGTAAAACACAACTTCAGCCTACCATATTTCAGGTTTGTTAATTCTCATGCAAAGCTTATATATAGATATATATATGCATAAATTCAATTATGGTGGAACTTAAGTGGGAAATAGTATAAAACATTAAGGTTCTGAATTTTTAAGATGTTGGCCAAGAGAAATCTCTTGGAAATGGGTGTAATTATTTTGTCCCTTCTTTATGGGTTTAAAACACTTAAGTCTCAACTGTAAGCTTAACCATTCAGTATGCAGGTTTGCAGTCATTGCTATGACCTCTGAAATTATACACACTTTTTGCTACACACCTAATGTAGATAATTAGGTTCTAGTGTCAAGTTCTCACTTCATCCATGGGACAAGACTTAAAGAGAAAATAATTGCACTACCATTTCCAGTGGAATTAATCACACTGCAAATACTGCAAGTCATCAAATTTACTGCTTACGTAGTGAGTCTTTTTCTTTTCCAGCCTGACTCAGTATTTTAGTATATGTTAACTCCTGCTATTCTTTTTGGTTGTGTAAGCTTTTTTAAAATGTAGGTATCTTGGTATGTTTAAGTAGTGTCTAAAATTTAGAATACCTAGTCTTTATTCACAGTACTTCTGTATAATGTGTAATGCACTGGACTAACTCTTGTTTACCATATGTGTAACAAAAAAACAAACAAACCAGCACATCATCTGCACTAAGCTCAAAGAATGTTGCATTTGTCTATAGGCAGCTCTTCAATAAGATAAATGGGAAATTTGAATATGGTCTGATGGTAAACAAGGGCTTTTACTGTTCTCTTCAGTGGAACTTTCTTCTTGGTCAAATTTTAACTAGCTAGTATTATATTTATATACAGGGTTGTCTTTTTTCTTTACCAATGTATTTTCCTACTCATAGCTGACCAATAAATTCAATATCTGTTTCAAAACTTTTTTGAAGTCTAATTTTCCTGTTTCAAGTCCGCTGTAAATACACTTAAACAACAAATACAGCCTCTTCTTGACTGCTCTTAAGCTGGTAAAACTCCCTGTCCCAGGAGACATCTTTTATAGTTGGATCATGAGTTCATAAGGCGGCATATGTAAAGCTAAAACATGATCCTATTGACTCCAGTTCCCTTATAGAGAATTTATAACTGCAATGAAGATGACCCTTACTCTTCCCACAGGAAATACTTTCCCATGATAAGTTTGAAATAGCAAACCCCTTTACAATAAGTCATTGTACGCCTCACATTGTCCTCCTGATGCATGTTACACCAGGGAAAAGCATGGCTCCTGGAAAGTAACTACTGTAGCACACATCTGGAACATGTGTGGCACATCTACTCTAGAATCCCAAGGGCTGTCCTAATTGGACCATTTAGACTTTTTCAAAGATCAGTTTGAAAAAGATGAGAGAGTTTCACAATTAGAATCTACATTGTTGAAGAAATCTAGCATAAATTTATATTTAGAAGCTTATTTAAATTTAAGTATTAGCTGGCTCAGTGTTGGTATGGTTATTGAAAACGTGCTTTTAAAACAATCTTAATGTCCCCTCCAAAGTTCTCAGACCTGTATCCTCATCCCTGTTAGTCCTTCATCTCTCCCTCACATCTCGAATGCTGTAAGTACCAGGGTCACTGAAAAATGAGGTTTTCAGCAAAGCTATTAAGTTCTTACTATGGAAATTCTGTTTAAGAGTCCTCCTGCCTGGAATGCTATGGAGTTTGTTTAGCATATGCAAGGAGCATTAGAACTCAGGGTTTAGGTATCCTGAGAAAACCATTTTTGAATACTGTCATTGAAGAGCTCTAAGCATCTAAGAGCACAATCCTATCCATGTCTACTCATTAATAAGCCTTATTGTATTCAGTGGGTCTCACTCCCAGAAAAGTGTGTTTTGGATTGCAGCCGTTATCACAGATAAGTGGGAACGGCAGGATTCTGGAACTGCAAGAAGGAACTGTTGTTCTCCTGACGATAGATTTGAATTTCACCGTCTTGTTCAGAAAAAATATCCCTGCCATTTCAATTTATGTGAAAAAGTAGCTGTTTATCAAGACAAGGGTGGCACTGCTCCACTGGTGACAGAATGGACTGTACTGAGATAAACAAGCCAATAGATTGACTTGAGAAAGCAGCTGCATCAAAAGTATTGATGATCAATGTATTCTTAGCACTTGTCCTCGCATCATGCTAGTCTATAGGTACTTTTCATCCTCTTGGGCCTGTTTTAATTGCTAAACTACTTGACAAAAAGTTGAACTGGGATCCCCCCACCTCTCATAAGACTAATGAAGAGATTTTTTTCAAGGGGTTGCCTTCTAATAATGCTACTATTTCCATACTGCTTCTGCAGGTTGGAAGACTTTAGCTGAAAAGATGCTTGGGACATTTTATGGGTGGTGACCTGTGCTCTTTTTCTTTTGAAATTCATTAGGTGCCCTGTTGTTGTATCTGACAATTTGTGACTCCATGGAGTGCAGCATGCCAGGCCACCCTATCCCCTAACTTCTAAAGTTTGTCCAAATTCATGTTCATTGCATTAGTGACACTATCTAATCACCTCATCCTCTGCTGTCCCTTTTCGTTTTGCCTTCAGTTTTTTTCCAGCCTCAGGCTCATTTCTAAAGCACCCCCCTTCTCACAATGTGACCAAAGTATTTTGATCTTCAGCTTCCGTGTCTGTACCCATAATTATCAGTAATTTTGTTTCTGCCATTGCATCAATACCCTCTTGGGAGGAGGAGGAGGAAGTTCAGGGATAGAGCCCCTTGTGCCTGGCTTGCTAGTTGTCTACTGGAAATCATTGTGTGAAGGAGCATTCAAGTCATTCAAGTCCTTGCCTGTAGTTTCAAGTGGAATAACCTGGACACACAAAATGGCCATATTGGGGAACTTTGGGCCACAAGTTTGCTTTCACTGCTTTCGATGGATTTGGGCTGGTCTCAAATGTTCCCACAAAGAGCTAAGATAGAGCTAGAAGAATCTGGCATTGAGTAGTTTAATAGGGAAAGTAACTCCTTATTTGGTACTTATAATGATGAGCCTTAAAAGGTACAGTATACCTTGGGCTGAGGGTGGTGCAAGCGGTTAAGACGCTGTGCCTGTTAACCAGCAGGCTAGGGTTCGAGACCTGGGTCAGCCGCACAAGACAGGGTGAGCTCCTGTCCTTTGCCCAGCTCTGCGACACCAGCTGGATCCAGTCGTATCGGCTCTGCCTTTCCATTGGACTAATTCAGTGGCGTGGAGAGGGGGGATTTGCTGCTTGGGTAACAGCCTATCCTCCATAACAATCCAACCCAGACTTTTGTGCTTTGCATGCAGCGTATGCAGTGCCGAGCACGATACCATAGTCTTTCAAGACTGACAGAGGCCTGCTTTTTTAATACCTTATACTTAATATGAGCCTTATACGGTACTTTTTAAGCTGACATATCAATGCAAAATATTACAATGCCACTAGGTGGCACAATTGATGTGCATGTTTGATACATGAAATAACAAATCTATTGACATTTCCATTCTAAAGCTCATTGGGAGGTTTTTCCATTGCCAGCCGCAGAATCACATTGCCTTATTTTGGTTAGCCTAACCCATACTTTAGAAGCTCTTTTTTGCTTCTAGAATTTAATAACTATTTTAAATCACAGATTCAAATTTTGATTTTTTTAATGCTGGTATTTCATCCCTTGTTGCTTAGATGATGATAAACTTGGTCTCTTTTCATGGTTCTGCAAAGAAATATATGCAGATGTAAAAATGCATTCATATTAAAATTATGAACAGATCTCTGAAGGATGGTTTGTATTTGTGTTCCCATGCACAGCTTCTGAAAATGCCCTGCAGCCACATATGAAATGTCAGACAGTGAAGAAATCTCATGATCCTTTTATCACAGGATCTTGAAAAAGTGCACTTTCATGGGCAGAAATCAGAATGCTAGCAACAGCAGGTGGCAGATTTGGTTATTTGGTGAATGGGGATTTATTTCCTCCCAATGGAAACCTTTTCCAGGTAATCATAGCCCTCTGATTCATTGATGGCTCATCTAAATAAAAGCAGGCCTCCGTCAGTCTTGGAAGACTATGGTATTGTGCTCGGCGCTGCATACGCTGCATGCGAAGCACAAAAGCCTGGGTTGGATTGTTATGGAGGATAGGCTGTTACCCAAGCAGCAAATCCCCCGTCTCCACGCCACTGAATTAGTCCAATGGAAAGGCAGAGCCAATACGATTGGATCCAGCTGGCATCGCAGAGCTGGGCTAAGGACAGGAGCTCACCCTGTCTTGTGGGGCCGACCCGGGTCTCGAACCCTGGCCTGCTGGTTTAACAGGCACAGTGTCTTAGCCACTTGTGCAAACTCCAAATATTTGTGGCAAATTCAGTCTGTTCCTTTATTGCCTTTCCCAGCTATGACACTGTGGAGCAATTTTCTCATGCCTGTGTACATTCAGAGATTGGCCCTCAATAGATAATATTAATTAAAGCCGCATTCAGGAGGATATGAAATTAGCATTTTACATGTTTAAATTGCATAACTTCAGGCCGCTCCTATTTAACTAATCAGAAATAAGTTGTATTATAGTCAATACGGCTTACTCGCAGGTAAGTGCAGCTAGGATTGCAACCATCTAGCTTTTGGCAGTAGGTGCAAAATTGCATTTTGTGGCTAAGTCAGGTCTGAACTGAAAGGCAAGAACACACAGTTGAGCATAGCATAGTCAAGCACAAATATTTAGTAAGGGTTGCAAATGATCAGATCAGGAAAACTAGTTTTTCTGGTTTTCCCCCTTCAGAGAAATATATGTTGCTTGCACTTAAAAGTTCTCTCTGTGCAATCTTATGGCCAGTAGACATCACATCCAGATGTGTTGTGTCACCTTCTGCTTCTCTCTCTAAACTGTGACACTAACAAAATGTTCAGATATTGGGCTGGTAATATCCATTTCATTGTCCCTTGTGATTTGTTTTTATTATAAACTAGCGAAAAGCATACCCGCATTGCGGGAGTAACATTTCCCCATATGCCATCCCCCTAGGGCGCATCAACACCCCATGCGCATCATCCCCCCATGCGCAACTTCCCCCATGCGCAGAATCCTCGCCAGTGCAACCTCTTCCTCTGAACAACCCCCCCCCCCCCCAGTGCACTGACGACCAAATTGGCTGGATGTTGGTCAGTCTCCCATGTTAAGTATAGGAGAAAAACACGTTGCCCCATTTCAGCCCTTGAAGGGTTAAATTTCTCCACTTGGGTTCTTGGTGGGAGTTCAGGTGACAGAAGGAACTCCCAGAATTCCATGCTTCAGGCCCAGCAGTTGGGGCGGAATGTTGATGAGTCATCAATTCTCCAATGCAAAATGTAGGGAGGAAAACACGTTGTGCCCCTTTTCACCCCCTTCCCATTGGAATTTCCGAAAACCAGTTCTTAGTGCACCCCTCGGTCATGGAAGGAACACCCTCCCCAAATTTCACGTTTCTAGGCCCAGCGGTTTTGGCAGGGCGGTGATCAGTCAGTCAGTCAGTCAGTGACTTTTCTCTTTTATATATATAGAAGATGGGGTTAGCTTACCCTGAAACTTTTTATTCCATTTATAATCAGTAAGATGGTTGAGCTATTCTTTGTGCTTATATTGAGGGCATTCTTTAGATCAGGTATTGATAGCCTATACTGGTTGAACCTTACCATCTGCAACATTTGGGTCCAGGAACCTCAGTGGTTACCCATTTTCACGTTATACAAAATGGTATACCATGGTATATTGTTATCATGGTAACAAGGCAGGTAGTGTATTAATATGAATCAAGTTAGAGGCAATTCAAATGATTACCACTTGGGGAAGAGAGAGGAATCTCTCCTCCAGCTGAAACCAAAGCTGAACCCTTTCTGAAGCTTTCTCAAGCAAGCTTAATTGCCTGCTATGTTGCCAAGGTAAGTAGGTTGCTTCTAAGCCATTAACTGCTACTTAAGGGATGTTTATCTTTTACCATAATTTAAAGAGACAACCTCATTTGTGTTAAGACAAAATCACTGATAAATAAAACGCTGGTAATACCTATACTGGCACATGCTCAGAACTTGGATACTGTACTACACTTCTATTGATGCAGCTTAGAATTGTGTGTGCCTTCTTTGCTGCAGTGTCACACTGCTGGCTTTGTATCAACTACTAAAAAGCTTACATTTTTTCACATGTGCTGCTGCCTAGGCAAGGATTCCTGATCTTATACTGGTCTTTTGAATTTTCCTTCCCAAATAAAGGACTTTACACTAAAGTTCATTTTGCTTGCATTTGGCTAGTTTTTTTATCCTTTGACTTTCCTTTGAGAAAGCCATACTGTCCCTTAGTAATCATTGCACTTCTTTCTAAATGTTCACAGAAGTCCATCCAATTATGTACTACAGCATCTTCTCGGGTTTAGACTTCAAGTTGAGATAGTTCTGCCATTCATGATGCACAATGGACATAAATGTTGCATTTGGATAATGTGCTGCAACCTGTCTCCCCTCTCATACTACAGTTCCCCCCCCCCCCAAAAAAAAAATGCACTGCAAGAATACAAATGAACCAAAATACAAAATTATTATTTAGAACTCTGATTTTTTCCTGTAAATAATGACATTAGTGGCAGGGGGAATATTTGTATTTGCTTTTTTTAATTTTCCTGCAGCTAACAATGTATCCATCCTGACCCTTAGAAGCATTTGAATTGTATACAGTGATTGAACAGCACCATCTTTTTCAAATGTGATGAAATGTATTGCCTTGTAATCATCTGCCTTTGATATAGGTACATGAAACATAATTTTTCCTTCCTTTCTGCAGAACTGCATGTGTTGCATTTTTATGTTAAGAGTCCAATTGATGCCACGGGAAAATTTTATCCGATAGCCCAGTGATTTTCAACCTTTTAAATCTCATGGCACATTGACAAGATACTAAAACTGTCAATGCACACCATCAGTCTTTTGGCAGCTGGTAAGGCACACCACGTTGTTGTTGGGTGGTTCACATCGCTTAATTGCCCTGTTAATAAATGTTTAATGAAAAATTAAATTGGCAGAACTCTAATGTGGACCTCTTTCGGACCTCTCGCGGAACTTGTGGACCTCTTGCGGCACACTGGTTGAAAACTGCTCCTATAGCCTTTGTAAGAAAAGAAAAGTGATGTTTTAATAACAACGGCAGACAAATCTTTTAAGTTTTTATTTGCACAAATTCTCAAAGCACATAAACACAAATTGGGCTAGAAGTCTACACATAGCCCAACACACCTGCTAGATATGGAGTTTTCACAAATGATTGGGTGATATATCAGCGGAAAGGAAGGAAAAGATGATGAGAGTCCAGAGAAAACTGATTAATAGGGTTTCAGTCCTTGACCTGCTTCTCTCAAGTATTGCAGAGCAAAAAGCTTGAGGACTACAGATAAGAAAAGGACTCTGAGCACAAAGATTAAAGCCAGAATGTCCTTCTATTTTCTGCATTAGAAGTGGCGGTGTACATAAGAGGACAAAGCAAACAATGGCAGCCACAATTCTCTGGGAATTCTCTGTTAGTTTTGCTTGAAGGCCACCCATCAGCATTTCATTAGTCTCATCCAATGCACTGTGACTTTCTACTTCCCTAGTAATCCTACGCACATATACTTGGAAGTAAGCCTTCTGATTTCCAAGGAACTTGCTCCTAATTTGGTTTGGGATAGATTGAACATTACAGTATATTTTATCTTAATAAATCACACATTTCAACTTATGACAACAGATAACAAAGTCCTGTCATTGTCAATGATGAGATAGACTTGCTGTAAGTACACACAATCTGCATTTGGAATCACTGGTTTTGCTCTTCTGCCATCAAAGATGGGATTCCTATATCAACTTAATTTAGCAAGAGGCATAGTGAAAATTACCTTGCCCTTTTTTGCAACTATTAATTAAAATCAAAGCATAAATGGAGGTTGATTCTAGTTAGAAAATCTTCATCAGATGTATTTGCCCAAATTAAATTATACAGTAAATTTCTCAACTTGCAGAATTCTTCTCAAATGGCCAATTTACTCACCTTGCAATAAATTTGCTCTTAGGGAGCAATGGTGACATCATGGCATGTTATAAGGCCAATTGCTGATAGAGATTGAAATACTTATTTGGATGGGGACCCTCCTCCCAAATATCCTTCTTAGCAAACCTCAGTTTATTCACTGCTGTTTATACTGTAATTGATCTTGATTATTGTCCTTCTTGGACAATAATCCAAGGAAGATAGAATTAAATATTTCACTTAAAACAATGAAATACTTGCCATAGCCTGAGCTGGAATGAGTCATCCTAAGCTGTTTCACTGCGACTGCATCTACTTGTGCAGAAGACTGAAATAGCTGGATGGAGTGTACTGTTTCAGGCTGCAGGGAGGGCATGCCAGTGGTAAATTCAGTAGCAGTTGAAGAAACAGATTTAAAGTCTCTACTAACATCCTATTTGTTATGCTGGCTTTTTGTTTGCGGAGAGTTGATAAATTAAGAATTCCAAAACATAAATCTCTCCAATTCATTGTACCACTTCAGGTCAGTGCATGTGCAAACAAGATCCACATCACTGAATGATCCTCATGTATCCTTAGGTTTCAGCACAATCCTAACCATGTCTACTCAAAAGTAAGCCCCATTGTGTTCAATGGGTCTTACTCCCAGGAAAGTGTCTTTAGGATTGCAGCCTTTGTGTTTGAACCAAATTGAGGCTTCCACAGCTCTCCCAGGGAGATTTGCAGGCTGCTTTTTCTAAATATACCAGAACTGAAATTTCATTATCACTTCTTCCAATATGATTTACAAATTTTAGGGAAATATTTTTATCTAGTTGCAATTTAGACCAAAAAAAGTAATCTAGGAATAATGCATCAATTAAACTGCCTGAATAGACCATTCTAACAATCATCAACTGCCCAAATTGGTCATAGACTTCTCCAGATCACTTTCAGATCTTAAGAATCAGCAGAAATGTGCTGATAGTCATGCTTTGACTTTATCTATACTCCATAAGCAGGTCCTGCTGCAATGCATATACATACAGTCTAAAGATGTAGGTCACTGCCCTGTGTGTCAGAATGCATACCAAGAGCATATCTCGTATACCTGCTAACTTGGTAGTACAGGAAGCACCCTTTAGATCAAGGTTTGGCAATCTTTTGGGCAAAGGGGATGCACATTCAATAATGGCATTGCATCTTTGCAGACTTATGGATAGCTGAGCTCCTGGAAGTGGCTGCTTGGAACTCATTTTGGTAGGCAAAGCTTCCCAACCAATAAGTTGTACATTGGATAGAGCAGGGGTGTTCAAACCCCGGCCCAGGAACTAAATGTGGCCTGTGGCGAGCATCAATGTGGCCAGTGACAAGACCCCTCCATCTGTCCCTCAGGCAAGCCTTGTAATCCTCCAGATCTGTATATCATACATTCTTATATGTAAATGTATGTAAATTTATTCTAGTTTCAATAATTTTTCTGGCCCCAACACAGTGTCCGAGACAGGATGTGGCCTTCCTGCCAAAACATTTGGACACTGCTGGGACAGAGCATGGCAAAACCTCAATTTGTAGAATCTCTGTGCCAAGCAGGTCCTTTGAAAGGAATTTTATCAAGACATACAAAGTCTCTTTTACCTCCTTTCCCTTTGCCATTGCATCATAATATCTAAGAATTATGCGATTATAAAACCACATAGGCTTACACAAAACATGAATGCTACTCTTCACACAATATATGCAAACATTTTTTGAGATTTCAGAAAATTTCTGGTTCCCTTCCTTCGGCACTCTGGGCCAGGTCCTTTTCTGACCCCAGGCTCCTGCACCCTCCTGCACCCTCCCACCATGCTCTATGTAGTGTGTGTCCCATTGGGTGGGACACAAAATAGATATAATAAAGAAAAATTAGGAAGCAATGGTGGTGTCAGTGTTTAGCCACGTACCCACGTGTATGCTTCACTCACACTATGAAAAGCATGTGCTTATGCTTTTTGCATCCCAGAGCCAAGAACCAGGTGGCAGACCAATGGGAATGTTGTTCTACATTGGCACCACACTCTGCCACAGAGGCAGTAGCGAAGAAGGTGAAGGAACACTGTCCTGCGAGCCAGGGAAGTGTCATGGGGCAGTGGTCTGGGGATGGTCCTTTATTACTGCTGCTCCAGTTCCAAAAGGGGTATGAAGTGGACTTTCATCCACAGCTGCCCTCTGCATCTTACCATTTTCTGTGGGGTCTGACTGGCTTTCACAGTCAAAATGGTGACCAGTGACTAAAGCAGACCTGTGTGGCTGGGCATTGGGGCCTTGCGCATGTCCAACCTGGAGAGCCACTTCCAGCATGTTAATGGCCACATTACTCCAGCTTAGCGTCCAAATTCCTCTCTTCCCTGGTGGTCCTTCCTTGTAAAAGGAGATTTTTGAAACGCAAGACGAGGTGAGAACTAGAGACAGGTAGGAGCTTGCACCATGCTGATGTGGAGTAGTTTGCACTGTAACTGCTATATATGTAATGCAACTGACATTCAGGAAGCCAAGGTATAGATCAGGGCAGACATAAGGTAGTGCTTCCCCCATTGTGTTCATAGAATTGACTTCCCTCAAGATGGTCACCAGCTTAGAAGATTTAAAAAGCTGAATAGGCAACTTCAAGGTGCAGAGATGTACAGACGACCATGACTGATAATGGTTACGTGGACCCTCCATATTCAGAGGCAGGAAACCTTAGAATATCAGTTAGCTGGGGCAACTCAGGGGAAGGAGATTGTCTTCATGCTTGGAGGTTTCTGAGAGGCATCTGGTTGACCACTGGAAACATTGTGGGACTGAAACTTTGAGCAAGAGGCTCTTCTTGTTTTATGTTGTCTACACCAGTGGTGGAGGTTGTGATTTCATTTGAGTGGGGTTGTGAAAAGCTGGGCACCACCATCTAGGAATCTGTCACTGGGAGCTGCCATCTTGGAATGGGACACTCAGGCTGCAAACCATATTTTCCTGGAAGTATGTTTCATTGAATGCAATGGGACTAACTTCTGAATAGACAAGGAGAAGGTCTGGCATCACAGTGATGTCACATCCTGTTTGATGTCACTTCCAGCTTGATGACATCACTGTGGGGTTCCAGCAACTGTCGTTTACTGGATGGATTGCTCGTTTTTGCACAGCCAAAATATATAGTGGGTTACGGGATGCAAAATAATTACAACTCATGATCTGAACTCTGATTTTTTGAATGTCCACAATAACTGAACTTGCAACGGAGAGCCGTAATTGGTTCCCCTCATTTGATTTCTCGAAAGCTCTGAATTTTCTCCCTGTCACATGGACAGCTTGCAGTATATGCTATCTGGAAATAAGCGTTCGGTGCCGTTACCACATGACAGGCTGCTTTCCAAGAAGGGGAAAGAGATCATTTGTATTTTCTTCATACAGCGTTCAGGATTCAGCAATGGCAGGGAGCAAGCCAGCTCTTAACTTTGCTTCTTTCCAAGCACTTTGGTATTCAGAAATCCAATAGCGGCTGGTGGCTTTGGGGTCGAGATAGAAGTGTCCCAAACAGCCATCTTTGCTGCTCACTCCTCTCTTCACGTTCTTGTTAAAAGTGCAGGACTTCAGTTGCTCTTTGTCAGGAGATGCTGTGTCATCCAAACGCCACTGCCCTCTTTGTGAAGATTTCTCCATCTTGAGATCCAGTGGGTTTTCTCTGGGTGCGTAAAACCAGATGGATTTACCGTTAATCATGAGAGGGTCCTTTAATTTCTGATGTGGAGCACTCTGCAGAAGTGGCATCCTCCCTTGATTTCTCAGACTCTCTGGGCAGCTGGTTTCTCTCTGGATTGGTCTTGGGGAGGGAAGCCTGGGGAACCCAACAACACCTAGATTCGCTCTTATTTTTTCTGGAGGCAAGGCGAGTCTGGCACCATGGCAGCTGTGTTGTGAAGAGTCGATACTAAGATTTTCACTGCCATCCAAACTTCTCCACTGATGAGTCTTCTGAGATTCTGTATACAGTTCTTCTAAAGGGTCTACTCTAGAGCTGGAGTGGGGCTGAACATGATTGAGTATGAAACCATTCCTTTCGGAATACACCAAGTTAGGAAGGGCATCAATTAATTTGTATTTGGGGGCTATTTTGGGTGCCTCAGGCACATTTGTGATTCTGCGACCAGAATGCATTATTGCCTGGTTTTCTATATCTTGGACTTTACACTTGTTCTCTTGTAGGGGTGGAAAAGCCGGTCTCGCCAGTTGGCAGATAGATTGAAGATAGTCTTCACCAGTGCAAGAATCGGGGCTCAAGCAAACATTTCCTTTTGAACTGCTGCTCTTGTCATCAAGAAGATCCTCAAGGGCTTCACTTATGGTTGGGAGAGGCTTTGCTATGTTCAGTTTTATCCAGGGAGCCATTGCTGTAAAGAAAATGCAAGATATCTTTAGGCAGCATTGAGTGCAAAAGATTTGGTTGGAACTGTCACATTTTATAAGTATCATAGCATACTAAATGTCAAGTTCCTTCTGTTGAAGGAGTGGGTCTAGACAAACATGGGAGCCTGGCAAATATACTGTGCTGGTTAAAAAAATAAAAAGGCACTGTATACTGCATACCATCTCTGCAGATGACTTTGTAATCCTAACCATTGGGTTATGCTACACCCTGAATCCAACAGAATGAATGGATGCACCAGATAAGCACCTTTAATTCATAGATGCTTCAAACCAGTGGCATAGCCACAGGGGGTACAAAGCACTAAGGTCTGCAGGAAGCCTCACTACAGTCTGACTCGATCAAGGTTTAACTTAATATATATAGGTCCAGTGGTGTAGCTGAGAGACTGCAGGGGGTGCAGTTGCACTGGGGGGGGGGGGGGCTACAAGCTGAGAAAATGTGAAATCATAGGGGTATGTATGAATGATACTTTATCATCAATTTATATATAGTTTATATATAGTATATATAATTTATATATAATATAATTTATAACCATCAATTGATATATAGTTAGAAAGATAATTTTATGCAGAATGCAATGAAACAAACTGCATTGGAATATCTATATTCTATCAAACATTATAGCTAATTAACCAAAAAATGAAAACACAAAAGCTTATGGAACAAAAGTGGATTTTCTTAACTCAAACGTTCCCATGTTACTGATGGCTCTGAGAGCCAATGAGATGTAATTCTGATACTGTATGGAACTAATAAGGTGTGAATATGAATCAGCTCTCAATACATACATACATACATACATACATACATACATACATACATACATACATACATACATATATCATAAAACAATTACTCCATACTAACTGGGTATACAGGCACTTCTAAGTGGTGCTCCTCTTTTATTTAGAAGGGAAATAATAACTATTCCTCTTTGCCATGCACAGTGTCCCTAACCAATTAGGAACACAATTTTCATTTTTTTACTTAATTAAATTTGCTTTTGTTATTGCAGTGCAGGGCAGGGGGAACAAAATCTTCTTTGACTCCAGATAGCAAATAGGTGCTTTTGCCATGCCACTAGCAGAGCAAATGGTGGTGAATTGCTGAGTAGGAGGAGACAGGTTTTTCCCCAATTTTCTTTTTAAAAATATCTGGGAATGATGTCACTTCTGGTTGTAACATCACATCCAGGGCAACATTTTGAGCTTTGATCACTAGCTAGGCCACTATATTACAAGTTTGGTTTTATGGTAGAAATTAATGCTAGCTCCGGGATTATCAAAAGTGATCATTCAATCCAGCATGAAAGCAGCTCCCATTAGATGTACAATCAAACTGACACCATGATTTCAAAAAGAAAATGTGTCAGCTTATATTTTTGTTATTTTTCCGCATGTCTCATGCAGGAGGCATTTTCCGGTTCAGTTACTGCAAGAGGTCATTTACTTCCAAAAGAGATGTGCTGCAGCCCTCAGGAAAAGGTGGCTAGTTGAAAAATACAAAGGGTTGTATGGATCGGTGGCGGTAGTTGTTCTTTATCCTAATTTAGGTAAGTATGCTTGGTTCTAACATCAAATTCATCTTGGCTAAAACTGTATTCACTTGCAGAGACAGATGTTAAATTTAAGCCCCATTGCCTTCTCCCTCAGGTGCACACTTCCAAGTAGCCAGGGTGACCAGATGCTAGAACCCAAAATGTTGGACAAGGTCCCCCAAAAGTCAGTTGAAAATCCAGGCTTTATAAAAAAATGTAGGACAAATTGGTGAACGTGTTTCAATTTTTTTTAAAATCACCCCCTGACTCATGAGTAAGCACCATTGACTTAATGGGCTTACTTCTGAGTAGACATGGATGGGACTGGAGCTTACATTGGCTGGGGAGGTTGCTGGTGCTTGTGAACTGTAGTTGCTGCCCCGGAGCGGTGTGGCTAACTTTGGCCATCTGGGCAGCCATTTTCAGAAATATTAGACTGCGCATGTGCATGCAGCTTTCCTTTCAGAAGCAACGCTTCCTACAGCGCAAGCTGGCATGGGCAGAGCATCCGCTCCTGGGACCTTGCCGCCCATGCGCCTCCACTCTTGTGGGGAGGCCAGGTCCAAGGCCAGGTAAGAATGAGAGTGGAGGCACATGCACGGCGCAGGAGCAGATGCTTCTGAAAGAGAGGCTGTGCGTGCATGCATAGTCTAATATTTCTGAAACGGCTGCCCAGACGGCCAAAGAAAGCCATGCCACGCCGGGGCAGCCACTACAGTTGGCCTCCCACCCCCCAGTTGCCCAGACAATTCACTTATTGGACCACATGGTCCGGTCCAATAAGAAAAGCCGTTTCCGGTCAAAAGCAAAAGTCGTTTCCGGTCATCTGACAACCCTGCTCAGTAGCAGTAGTGTTCAGCCTTTTCAGGGCCTACCTTTTAACCTTACCCTGAAACATAAGACACACTTTTAATTCCTTATTATATAATTATATGATTTATTTTTCCCTTACTTTTGAAATTTGCCTTAAAATGTTTCTTTGCCTCTGCTGATTTTAAGTGTCCCACCATTGTATGACTATCTCAGTTGCCATACTTAATTATTGTCAAAGGCGGAGAAGAGGGCCAAGACCACCAAAAACCTGGCATCAAAATCAAGGGCCATATCTTGCAGACTGACTCACTGATTCTTTTCTTCATCTTTGTTCCCCTTCCCATATAATAAGGATACATTGCAGGGCAGATCTAAGCTAGCATATGGCATATGAAACCATTACAGCAACTTATTCTGCTATAGCTGATATACTGCATGCCATTAAATTACTTTTCCAACTACAGTATATATAGCATGATGATATTATTATTAATACATACCCATTTTTTCACAATTTTAATCACTAGTTTCTCGCTTAGTTAGTTGCCCTCCAAAAGCTTGCTGCCCAGTGCAACTGCTACCC
Organism: Cryptoblepharus egeriae; assembly: GCA_030015325.1. Classification (NCBI taxonomy): domain Eukaryota; kingdom Metazoa; phylum Chordata; class Lepidosauria; order Squamata; family Scincidae; genus Cryptoblepharus; species Cryptoblepharus egeriae. The sequence goes on along the minus strand of JAREYC010000002.1, from coordinate 65,756,660 downwards.
CCTGCACCCTCTTAGCTACACCACTGACTCCCAGTCTCCAATGAACCATTGGTCCTTTGGGGACTTTTGGAGCCCTGCTTGTCCATAGCAGTAGTGTTATTTGTATTATTAGGCATTATTTTAACCCCTTCATTGACTCTGAACAACTTATATCTCCATATGTTTCTGGCTTATGGCGCAATCCAGAGTAACTACGGGAAGTCCTTGCTCCGGTGTAAGAAATTTGCTCTGGATTGCAATATGAATTTCCCATAGGTTTTCACTGGGTGGTGCAGTAACTACGGGTACACATAATGTCTCTTACATGCTCCCGTAGTTACTCTGGATTGTAGGGCAAGTCTGTATGTTTACATGGTGCAAGAGATGTATAGCAAACAGTTACTAGTTCTCATGTAGTTCGACATGCCTGTATTATAATTCTTATGTGTATCATAAACAAGCTCAGTAAAATTCACTCATTTGTATAACCGTTTCGAATGTATTCACTTATGTAAATATATGCAAATTTTAGATTTGACATGTAAATAAATTCCTTTTTTCCAGCCCCAACAATGTCAGAAAGATGATGTGGACTCGTGCCAAAAGGCCTGCCCACCTAGTCCAAATGGATAACTGACTTACAGTTAAACCTTTACCTTGGATAAGAAAACAGAACTGGCCAGCTCTAAGATGGCAGAAGCAGGTATGGGATTCACAGAATCCATTTTCTAATACAAAATGTATTTCCAATATAAATATTGAGCACGTCTGCCATATACAGTAAACTAAAACCAATTGTGTCATTCAATAGACATTGGAAGTCTTGCTCGACTACAATCCCTGAAAGTATTTGAGGGAAGCCATTACAGATTCCAACCAATTTCAATTTGTACTGTATATGCATTTTAGAAGAGAACGTCATCCAGAGTAATGAGGGTTTCTCCTAGTTTCCTCCTCTTTATCACTCCCAGAGCAAAAAATTCACAAAGCTGGGGCAAATGGGGCATGCTCTTATCTTTTGCCCTTCTGTCAAACTGCTATGGTCAATGCACTTAAAAGAGAGGTTAGCTTGCTTTTAAGAAGTCCCGGAGACCTTTGTCTGTCTGTAAGTCCACCCTGGACACAGGACGTTGTCCTTTAACCTTCCAATTAAAGCAAAAAGAAAAGAAAGCCATGACACCTGCTTATTTCTCTGTCCTCCGTTCTCTCTCTCAACTCCTCCTGATGTGTCCACAGTGTAAGAGAGGAAATGGGTCTATAGAATGAACAGGCAGGAGAAACCATGGGCCCCATTTCCCTATTCAAAAAGAATTGTAAAGAGTAATATCCAGGATCATGGGCTCTTCTCAGTTTACCATTAACAGAAAAAAGTATTCCAGTTCCATACTGGGAAATACTCTAATTCAGAGCAACCATAACTATAAGAGCCAAACAACTATTAACTGTTCCACCACCTCTTTAACTGTGGAATAAATTAAGTGTGATGTTTAAAGCATGATTAGCTTTTTTAATCGATGCAACATATCAGGATTTTGCAACATGGGGTGGACTTATGCAACTTTTCCGGATGAAATCTTGCTGATTTCACGCAGCAAGTTGGAACTCCAGTGTCTTGAGGCCATGACAGTTGGATAGTGCTAAGCCTCCCTGACCCCATAATGATCCATGGCTACCAAGGTGAGGAGCTATCCAGCTGCTATTGACTGGGGGAGGGCAGAAAATCAAAGCCTGCCAGGGTTATAACAACCCTTTAGATGTCATTGGCTGCTTTGGCCCTGGGACTTTTCTATACCTCGATGGAACTAACCTCTTCACCCCAATTCAAAACATACTATAGGCCTCATTGAGCTCCCTGGATCTAACTTCCATCAGTGATAATACGCAGAATAAGGATAGAGGAGAAGGTCTTTTTGGCTTCACTACACCAGAGTTCATTTATACACACAGTAGCCATGATGGGGCTGCCCTCTGCCGTCTCCCTACAAAAGGAGGAAACATGGAGGAGGCATCCACAGCCTTGCCTGACCTGTCTCTTTAATCTTTCCCTTTGAGATCTAAACTCTAATCCCAGCATTCATTATGTCTGATCACCATCCCTGTTGGAAGATCCTACCCTTTTCTTACCTGCGTTTGCCTGATTCAGGTGCAGCCTGATGGCTTGAGAACCTGGAGGCTCAGCGTCTCTCCCGTGCTGTCTGTTCGCCTTGATTCCAGCACTGAAAATGTGCTGTCTAAACCAAGGCTGCACATCAGGGTAGCAGCTTCCAGTCAGCTGATTCAGATGCTTTTTGGTGGTGGTTGCTAAATATAGACTGCTGTATACCATTCTGTTTCTGAAGAATTCAGATTTGATAAGTGCCTCCCATTCCTGGAATGGCCACAAGCAGGGAACTGGGCAGAAGATTCTCTGAGGGATGCTGTGGCAAATAAATAATTTTCCTTTGGCATAGTAAAAGCACTCAGCTATGCTTGATGCTTTGAATTATTCAATATGCCCGGTGTGATGGAGAGGAGAGTCACTATATGTGCTTTTTGTTTGTGTCTGCGAGAAGCAGTTAACAGTGCATTAAACCAGTTTTGGCCAAAGGGCTGCATGAAATATCTGGCATAGTGTCAAGAGCTAGAAAACAAATTTAAAAATAAAATTTCAATAAATACATTAGAGGTGGAACTCAAATTAATGAATAATTGGGCTCAAATTTCCAGAATTTCTACAAGCACCAACATACAGAAACAAAACACAAATTTAATTAATATAATATAAATTCCTTAACGTAAATAAAGATACATAATGAACCATAAAGACTCTATGGGTCTTTTCTGGTATATATTTTTACCTTTCTTGACAATTTCATCAAAAACATTTCAAGTACCGATATGTTATGAAAAAATTCACCCCATTGTACCAACAACATTGTCTCTGTCCCAGATTTGGCGAAAAAAGAAACTTTAAATGCTTCTTTCTTTTTCGGTGCAAAGCCAGTTGTAATTTTGTTGAAGGACTGCTGTGTCTATCCTTCACAAGCAGCTGAAGCTGACAGCACGTCAGCTGAAATGTATCAATGCGCACTTTTTAATTGGGATACTCCCACTATAAACCAATGAGCTTTGAACTTGTTCCTTTCCAAACCCATTTCAGCTCTGGGATGTTCACACATTTGACAGGTTCCCAAATGGGTAGAAAGAAAGCATTTAACAGCATATTCCTATTTCACACCACAAAACCTAGGCACTTCCTTTCCTCCAAATGGTATCTTTACTGAAGTTCATATACACATATTTATATAAAAGCAGATGTGTCTGATTAAAAATCATAAATGTGGTTGACACTCATGGCTATATTCTCCCAAATACAAACCTGAGTAAATAATACATGGTATGATGTGGACTGAAGCTTTTTTGCCATACTGCTCTGATGCTTTTAATTATTAATGGCCTAAAAGCACTTCTAAATATAATGATGTCACATCCATATTTCAAAAGCAGTCCACTTGTATGCCTGAAGATCATGTAAAAGAAGTCTTTATTTACCTCTTCAGCGGCTGCTTTGCTTCCTGCAAGTATTGAGGTGGTTCTCAGAAGCACAGTCTGAACCTTTCCAGAGTTCTGTGGTCTTCTATCTTCTGAAAAGAGCACCTGCATTTATCCTTCAAGGTACTGCCATAAATTAGAATGAGCCGGGAAGGAAGACGATAGCAGGGGCAGCTCTTGTGCAGACAAGCAGATCATTAGTTAACAAGTCATAGACAATGTGTATACTCTTTAATGTGTAACTTTCCAGGAATGTCCATCTTTTTTCAAATGCCCAGCTTATCTGAACAAGTGGCAATTAATAGACATTTCTGCAAGGGCTTATTTGCTCCCCCCACCCCAAAATGTGCAAGACAGTGGCAGATATCTAAGTCATCTGGCACCCCGTTGCATGGGAATTTTAACATATGGGTTTATTATAAATAAACAATGTTTATTATAATAAACAACGGGTTTATTATATTCCCATAATAAACCCATCTTAATCAACCCTAGACATTTGAAAGCCACAAGTGGCCTTCAAGACCTCACCTCCAGGTGTGCAAGATCATGATTATGAGATGTTTTCAGCTGCAATTCTATGCACACTTTACTGGGAATAAGTCTTTGACTATAACAGGACTTATTTCTGAGTAGACGTGCTTAGAACTGATTAGTTGTACACAGGGCTGTGGATGCTTGAATTGTCAAATGCATCCTGTACACATTTACTTGCAAGTAAGTCCCCCTGTACTTAATAAGTGTCTATGACAAATTCATAGAGGAAAGACCATCACAGGTTACAAGTCATGAGGGATGCATGTAGAGGTAGAAAACCTTAAAATGCTAGATAAAGGGAGGCACCTGTCATATGTCATATGTGTCATATGTGCTCTCTGAGGCATCTCTTGGGTTGCTGTGTGATACAGGATGCTGGACTAGGCTCAAACTGGTTGAGCAAGACCGAAAGCACCAGTGATTGACTGCTGATGAGGCTAAAAACATCGCCACCAATCATAAAGAATGTGAATATTGTGAATATTGTGAATAATGCACAAATTCCATCAGCACCTACAGCAGCACATTGGTTGAGAGGACGACCCTCTCTCCAATCACCAGCTAAGAAGTAAAGAAGAAGAACCCTGTTATAAACAGATTTTTGATACACAGATTTGACTCAACACAACTGGCCACTGCAAATCAGTTTAAAAAACTGCTTTTCTACTGTTGTCGAGAGGTAGGCAAGATGTCATTCCATTCATCAGCTGAGCTGGAGGGGACTTTTGCCTTTCTCACTACCTCTCTTCAAGCAATAAGAAAAGCTGTTTTTTTTTTTAAGAACTGTAAAGGGACATAATTTTTTTAAACTGCTTTTATTTAACTGTGTTTTATTTATTTAATTTATTTATTGCCAAGCTGAGCAAACCAGGCATTGATTAATTAGCCGGTTAAAGTAATTTGGTGAGTACAGTGCAGTCTGATGGCATGAAAGCTGTGGAATTTCATGTGGATTGGGAGTCAATTTCCATTACATTTACGTAATGACCTATGTCCATTTTGATATTCAAAAGACGTGCCTGATGGTCTGAGTTGAGCTGTATGCAGGCTTCACGGATCACAATGGTACAGCGGGTTACAGTAATGTGGCCCCAGATTTCATGATCATTCCTGAATGTTTAGTAAAAATGTTGCCAAGCCACCCACACCTTCACATTCTGCACAAATGCATGTCCAGACATGCTGTGCTATTAGCCGAGTCAAATGAAGCATTGGCAGAGAACATCCGCACCTTAGAGGGTCTTCTTCGTTGACCTGTCATTTCAAGCTTGGTTGAAAGCTCAGAATGAAAGAAAACTGTCGGGTAGATGCAGGAGGACCAGGCAACTCTGGCATAACTACTGTTATGTAGTTAAATAAATTAGATTGTGTGTATGATATTGTAATAAGTCTGTATGGACTGATATGGGAGAAAGTCCATCATGGGAGTGATGTAATGAGCTCTCACACCCTAGCAACCTCTCTGCCAACACACAATGTGAATTATAAAATGATTTATTCCAGTGACTTTCAGCCATTTCGTCTCACAATACGCTGGCAAGGCATTAAAATTGTCAAGGCACATCCTTGGGTTTTTGAAAATTGACAAGGCACACCATGTGGTGCCTCCAAACTCAACTTGAGACAAACTCCGCTGGACTTTTCCCATCATTGCTTCTTGCTTATTGCAGATCATACATGATCTTGCTTCAATGTTCTCTGTATGTAGTTTATCTTATTACATGTATGGCAGACTAATAGCCACGTCCTAACCAACTATCTGGACCACTTCCAGTCTCACTTCAGGCCATGTTTTGAAATTGAAACAGCTATGGTTGTTCTGTTAGATGACCTTCACCAAGAACTATGTAGAGAGGAGTAGTTCATCCTGGCTGGTCCTATAGGAACTCTTGACAGCCTTTCCTGGGAGGCTTACCTGGGCTGCTGCTGGAGGTTCAATGTGGTCAGTCGGAGTACTTGGGGACAGTTAGGGGCAGCTGCCTTGGGCACCTCCAGGCAACTGCCCCCAAGTTGGGGGCAGTTAGAGGCAGCAGCGCTGGCCGGCAGCAGCTGGCCGGCAGCGGGGCGTCAGGGCTGCATAGCATGCGTGCCCATAGCGTGCTTGCTTGTTAAGTGAAGTGGAACTTGTTATGTGAGGCAAGATTTCTTGGAAATTTTTGCTCTTTATGTGAAACACTTGTTAAGTGAGGCGCTTGTTAAGCGAGGTACCACTGTTCTATATTTACTCAGATCTAATGCGCACTCTACGCTTATAATAAAAATACTGTATTTACTCATCTAATTAACAATTGAATCTAACGCACATCCTGATTTTGGAGACTGAGTTCAGCTGAAAAAGGTGAGTGTTAGATTCAAGTAGAAACAGTACAGTGGTACCTCGCATAACAAGTGCCCCACATAACAAGTGATTCAAATAACAAGCACAAATTCCCATTGGGAGTGTGCTCCTCTTAACAAGCCCACTTCACTTAACAAGCCCCAGGCAACCTGAAAGCGACCTGGCTGGGTCATCTGAGGACCCAAAAGGCAGGTGTACGGAGAAACAGGAAGCATTGCTTCCTAATGGGCAGTGTGCTAGGCAGCCATGACACTCCTCATGGAGCCTGTTTTGGATGCTCCTCACATGGATGCTCCTCACTGCACCTAAGTGCCCCCACCGGCCTCCAGCAGCCCAGATAAGCCCCCCATCCTCCATGCACCCTCTAACCATGTCTACTCAGAAGTAAACCCCATTGTGTTCAATGGGGCTTACTCCCAGGAAAGTGTCTTTAGGATTGCAGCCTCCTAAGCATGTCTACTCAGAAGTAAGCCCCATTGTGTTAAATGGGTCCTACTTTCCAGGACAGTGTCTTTAGGACTGCAGCCTAAGTAGACTTCATAGGATCATGCACATTGGATGCATGTTTTGGATTCAATTCCAGTGTTTTGTCATCATTTTTACATCCAGTTAATATTTTATATGAATATTTTTTGAGTTGTGGACCCAATCGTCTGAGTTTCTATTATTTCCTATGGGAAAATCTGCTTCACATAAAGAGCATTTTACATAACAAGCATACTTAAAGAACAAATTAGACTTGTTATGTGAGGCACCACTATGATTGCTGGGCCTGAACCAGAAAATAAACTGTACTTGCTACTCCTTTCAGAGACATAGAGATTTAATACAAGATGTCAGCTAACTAATTTTTGAATGAGTAATTAATACTGGGGAAACAGATGAAATTTCAGAAATGTGTGGTGCTACTTTTTTAAAAAGTTTAATTTTTATACACACAATTATCAGTTTTAACAGCTGTCAGCAAACCAACATTGGGTGAACATGTATCATCTCAACATCATATATTGCTGATCAGGCCTCCGTCAGTCTTGAGAGACTATGGTATCGTGCTTGGCACTGCATACGCTGCATGCGAAGCATGAAAGCCTGGGTTAGAGTGTTATGGAGGATAGGCTGTTACCCAAGCAGCAAATCCCCCTTCTCCACGCCACTGAATTAGTCTAATGGAAAGGCAGAGCTGATACGATTGGATCCAGCTGGCGTCGCAGAGCTGGGCTAAGGACAGGAGCTCACCCTGTCTGGTGGAGCTGATCTTGAACCCTGGCCTGCTGGTTAACAGGCACAGCGTCTTAACCACTCGTGCCACGCACAGCCCTATTGCTGATCCTATTACAGCCCTATTGCTGATCATAGATCATAGAATCATAGAGTTGTAGGGAGCCAGTGCTGATAGATGCATAACATACTGCTGATTAACCTTTTCTAATTATATTTACATAGCCCATTAGCCAGCTGTGTTTTACAGGTGACAGGGAGCATGGTATGTAGCTAATGAAAGATAAATGCTCAGAAACCTTAATGCATCCTTGGATCTGCAGGCTTGGATCAGGTTTGTCAGCAGTTCTGGATCTCATCCAAAACTTCCTGCTGACTATTGAAAGGCTCCTGCTGTTGTACAATCAGTAGAGAGAATCTAAAGAACATGAGTGCATATGTTGAAAAGAACCACTCTGCAGAAACCTGATGGAACTTTTTTTACTGGTGTTTTTAGTACAGCAACATGATCTCTTGATACTAGAAAAAATCTAAGGAATGAAGCACGGTATGCAAGAGAAGTAGTACTTGAAACCTGACTTTACATTTCCACAGGGTGATTATTTTTAAAGAAGCATCTTTTGCAAAACGTGAACAGAGCCATCCATCAAGCCTGCTTACCCCACCCACCCCCAGTTTGCCTTGCCATTCCATAAGCACTTTATGTAACACTCACCAGCCCTGGATCACATGGCTTATACCCCCTGCAGCAAGGCTATACCCATCCCCTGGTTGTTTTATATACAGTACACTGGTTCCTGCCTAGCATAGGGTTGAGGGGGAGGGAAATAACACTAATGGAAAAAATGGCTTTGACTATCCTCGCATCTGTGCAAGCCGTTCTAAACTTGTCAAGACAGTGAGTGGGAGAGCACTTGAATCTCAAAATCAGACCTTCCGTTTAATCATAATCCATGTTTCTTCTGTATTTGGAAAAACAAGAGCCAAATAAAAGAGCAGTTCTAGTCCCTCCATTACTCCATGTCCTGTCATGTGCCACCATCTAGTGGCTGCTTGACCATAAAGCTCTTTGCGCAAATAGGTTTGGATATATATGATGCTTGCTGCAGATCTCAGTGAGGCAAATGATGAAGTCCAGGAGGAGCTCATTGCCACATTTCCCAGAGCCACAAAAATCTTCTTTATGGTTCTTCATTATAGTGATTTCTTCAAAGCATCACTCTATTTTTACTTTGAAGTATGATATTTAAAGAGGCTGCGAGTCTGATCCTAAATTCTTGGAGGGGCTTGCAAATTCTTAAAAGAAATGAATATAAACTTTAACATGGAATTAAAACTTCCAAATAAAAAATAGTGGTGTGCTGGTGTACATATCTTTATTCAGATGTAAGCTCCACTGTGTTCACTAGGACTTACGAACTTTTGATGTGATACGAGTGATATATGTAATTCAGCCTTTGGGAAGCCTATTTCAATGATTTCTATCCTCTTCAATAAACAGATATTAAAGTATCCTGTGGCAAATTTCATAGTTTGTTTCCCACTGAGCCTGATGCATTTTCTCAAGAAAGATCCTTTAGGACCTATTGTTTTGAATTTCACCATTCCTATTGCAGGAGAAGCCCAGGTTTCTTCCAGATTCATGAGTTACTCATTGCCTGAGGAATACTCATCCAGCATTCAAGCACGGCACCCTTATGCATCACTGCTTGGGATACAAGGCTTTAAAACATTACAGCAATTATATGGCTTCCTATCCACATATGAAAGCTTTTCATTTCACTATGCTTCATTTTCGTGGTATGAGGCCCAAATCAGCCTTTGGTCTTATAAAATGAACTCCGGGCTTAGACAATCGGTCCTAGAAATACATAACTTTATGGGGACCTAATACATTCTCTTTCAATTACTTTCACTTAAAAATTAATAACTTGGTCTGAGTCATTAGCGTTGCGTGTCTTTCCTTGACCATTTAGCTCTTCAAAGAATCAGATGTCTATCTCAAGACAAGGGACTAATTTTATCTTTTTAAAAAATGGTTTCTAGTTTTCACCAGGCTCAGCATTTTTAAAAGAGTGGTGGGGCTGCGGTTATAATATCTGGCGTCAAAGCACCCAGAAGGAGCAAAGTTCATCCGAGCTTAATGTGTGCTAATTTGTTCCCCATGAAACATTTACTGTTTGTGGTCACTGCAGGATACAGTAGGAAAATGTTAACCAGAATCTGAGTTCAGCGCTAAGGCTTTATGGGAGTGTTTAAGAATGAGGAAGGCATAGTGCTTAACATGTTGATAGGCTCAGCACTGGGAAGACCTAAGATAACCGTGTAATTCATGGTTATCATGAAATTCATTGTGTGACCTACTGGCCCTTGAGCCATACTAACTTCTCACAAATCAGGATGACCATATGTCCCGTTTTTCCAGGATATGCCCTCTTTTTTCGTCTTGTGTCCCGGGGAAAAATATCTACATTGTTTGCCTTTTCCTTGTGTGCAGGTAGTATGTAGCTTTCTTCTAATTAATAAATTAGATGTAATAAATCATATGAATAGTTTTACATTTAATAATAAGTAATATAATGTTCAAGTTAACCACATGAAAGGAATATACAGGAGTGTTTTTAGCTTTAATTTTGTCACGTCCGACATTTTTCTTGGATGTCCTACAATTGGGGGTCCTTCTCCACTTTCTGCAATTATGACATAGGGTTATGTAAGTGGTTATGAAGAAACAAAAGGGGGAGAATGATGTACACCATCCTGCACGCCTCATAGGAAAAGTGGAATTTAAAATGTAATGCACTGACTTCCTGGAATGGAGCTTTATAAGGAAAAGTGTATTCTTAAAGAAATGAAAAGAATGTCACTTTCCACTCAACATGCCTGCATCTTAATTCTTCCTGGAAAAACTGCTTCTCTATGAAGTCTTCAACTAATGATTTCTGATAGTTTGCAGTCTGCTCCATGTTCCTCCTAGGAAACCAAAGACATCACAGAGGTAATTATTTTATCTCTAAGCAAAAGCATAAGGGAGGAACATCCCAAAATAGAATAACTGGGTATTGTCATGAGGGGTAGAGCTCTGAGACCTCTACGATAAACCTACTATGTTGTCTTCATTGACAACATCCACCATATGGATGGATTATATGGATGGACTTAAAGGCCAAAAACCCCTCTCCCTCCCAAAAAAACAAAACATAAACAACAACAACAAATAAGCACTTCAGCAAGCTAAGTAGATTTGCTCAAAGCAGGTCTAGGCAACTTTTGTAGACAGCATTGGAGGATCAGAGTTGGACTTCAATTGAAGTACTGATGAGGATCAGAGGATTTGGAGTGGCAAATACGCAGATGATACCTAGCTCGACCTCTCTGTCAACCCAATCTTATGGACAGGATCTTGTGTTCCAGCATCCAACATTTTTTATGGTGTCACAAATGCCATTGCATTGGAGTGTGTTCTTGCATCCTTCTGGACAGCCCCCAGAGAAGGCAAGGAGCAGCCTGCATGCATCAGTGGCTGGGAGAGAATATGCTGGTCCAGCGTCTCTGTTCTAGCCAGAGGGTGTGTTTGGTTGTCAGGGAAGGACATTCTTTGGTGGAGCTGGGAAAGATGGGAAAGAGGTGGGAGGAGGTGATCAATGGATTTATGGAGGTGTCAAGGAATCCTCCATCACCACTACAGCTGCTTGTATTGGGATGGCGAGGGTAGGATTGGACTGTGTGGAAATCCTTGACCAATGTCTGAACTCAGCGGGGGATTGGATGAGGCCAGTTGAAATTCAATGCCAAACAGAGGTTAAGAGTTCTATCTTGCAAGTGTTGGATTAGCAACTTCTTCTGAATGGGCTAGAACTCTCTTTGCAGAAACAGGCCCACAACCTGGTGCTACTTTGGGATCATTTGGTGGTCCCAGATGCTAAGGTGGTGGCGGTGGCTAATGGTACCTTTGCTTAGCTTCAGTTGCTGCACCAGCTGCAAACCTACCTTGACTTGTTCATACCAGTGCTCCATGCATTGGTGACCTCAGAACATATTTACTCATAATAAATATAGTCTGCCTTTGGAGACTGTTCAGAAACTGCAGTTGGTGCAGAATCCATGTGGTGATGGCGTTAGATGTTTTAATACTTAAATGATTTAATATTTAATAAATTTAATACTATGATTTAATAAAAAGGGCCACAGAGGCACAACAACTAGGGAAGGTTTGTTCCTTTATCACAGGCAAGTTGGTTAAGATTGTGCCCAAGGTGTCTGCAAAGAACGGATGCACCAAAAATAAGGTTTCTGAATTTGGCTTAAACTTTGTCACAACACATTCACAACACACACACCCAAGACAAACACAAACGTTTTTTTCCTTCTTGGAGCAGATGTTTTCATAGCTCTGGTATTAATACTAAAGATTTCTGTCATTCTGAACAGTTTCTCTTAATTTCTTTTAGAAATTATTTATCTTCAAGACTTCCTTTTTGAAAACTTTCTAGATGTTCTCACTGTGTTGTTGTTGAATCTCAGCAAAATGTACTGAGTTTTCCCAACATTTGTATGAAAACAGATGAAAAAAGGCCGGCCATATCAAGGCTAACCACAAGTGCTTTGCTCTTTCCATTTGTAGAAAAGATATGCCTTAGCCATGATTAAATATTTAAAGGCAAGATAATCTGATTCCGAGTGCAATATCAGTGGCTTCCTTGATCTGCTATTAAAAGCATAATGTAATAAACCCCAGATTTAATGTTATGTGCACCACATATTTTGCAACCATTATGACTCTCATACTTTCACAGGAGACAAGGTAAGATGATACCGTACAGAAATATGTTGTGTTTTATCAGAGGATGCATACGCTTTCAAGGAGGAGAGGGGCTGTTTTCAAGTCGACCCTTGAAGCCACTTCTGGTATTAAATGTAAGTGGTGTACCATTAGCAGTGGAAGGATGACGTCCTTTCAGATAAACAGGACCTGAAGGGTTTCTTTGCTCAACATGGCTGTTTTTTTAAACAGTCACCATGACCTTACCAAGAGGCTATGCCTTTCAATGCATTTTATCTCCCATTTATCTCCCACTTTCCCAGAATACTGCAGGCAAAGACTTACAAAATACTCGACACGTTCCCTGTATCAAACATATATATGACTCCACAGTGGGTCTGTGATGAATTTGATCAGGAGGCACAAAGTTTATTTGTCCCAAATGGAAAAAGGATGTGGATAAACAGAATGAGAGGTGGCAAAGGGTGAGCAGAATGGGATGGGGTGGACCACAGTTGGAAACCAGATCTCCTCTGGTTTCCAACACGGAGGCCAGATAACATGCTCGTACCTATTCTTGTAGAGCCAACAGCTAGAGTAATACAAAAAATGAGTCATACTTCTGAGTTTCTAAATATCTTTTAAATATAGAAAATCATTGCAGAAAATTAGCCCCAACCTATTTGGCTCACAATAGAATGGAACATGCTAAAGAGCTACTGGAGCAAGCCAACTTCCTCCTAGTTCTGACATGGTGTTAAGGAGGGTTATGCACTGCCATGCAGCTGTGGTAACATCAGCAGCATCCTATGGAATTAGCATGTCTGGGTAAGATCCCAGGAAATTTTTGGACCCCTTTCATTGGCACCGTGGACCACTTTTGAACCCTGGATTTAGGTTCAAATTACCTTTACTCCCCTCTCATGGGTCCTGCCGCTCCATACCATACTACCCCAATCGCTATGGCTGACCAAGGAAGTCCATGAGTCCCTGGTGTGTCTGGCCATGTGTATGCTATCAATTAACCAATCAGCCAAAATAACTCAGCCATTCAATTCAATTAGCCATATAATCCAAGCTAGTGTTCAGCCCAATATTAAAAAGATTATTCCAGTGTGGCCCTGTATGGTGAAGATGCACACTGTGAATGATTTACTATTCTGATCAGACTCTTATCCATTAATCCCTAGAAAGGTGAATGGATGCCGGGTAAGAGAGGGCACCTGGATGCAGATGTCGTGTGTGCTCCCTAATGCATCTGGTGGGCCGTTGTGAAACACAGAAGGCTGGATTAGGTGGGCTTTTGGCCTGATCCAGTGGAGGCTCTTCTTATATTGTTATGTTCTTAAGTGAATAATCTTGCTGTGTACCTGCATCACCTATGATGGGATTATCCACTCGGTTTTGCTGAGAAGGAAATAATTTGTACCAGAATTCCCTGCCCTCAGGAGGCATGACAAGACCTGTGATTCTTATAAAAAAAGTGTGCATGTGTGTCTCTGATGGTGAATAGCTCTCACTTATGCTTATTCTAAAAATACGTGCTTTTTATATAGTACTGAGGTCTGATTTCAGTTTTTGTGATGAACAAAAGGGCCACTCTACTCTCAAAGGTCTGAGAAATTTGGTTTGAAAGCTCAGCCTGAATATGTGCATATTGACTTGTGATGCCTTTTAGTCTGTGATCCCCTCTGAACATGGTCTGTGATTCCCTCTGAACATATTGCGTTCAGGAGGAACAAACGACTACCTGAATTCAGTAATTATGCAAGCATGCACGCATTTAGGAGGCAACGTTGAGCATGGCTGTATAACTAGCTGGTGTGTGCTTGCACTGCCTCTGGTTTTGTTTAGTCAGAGCATGGGTATAATGTTTGTAGAGGGCTGCTGAATTAGTCAACTAGTATGTTAAGCCCAGTGAATAGTCACATACTGAATAGCAGGAAAAAAGGTTCAGGCTGGTAGGCCGTTGTTAGGATTAACAGTGGTTGGGACTGGAGACAAAAATGAAATTGGGATCAAGAAGTGATTGACGAAAGGGCAGAAAGAAGACAACCCATTAAAAGGGTCAGGAACCAAGAAGTAGAAACTGATTCTAAAGGGCAATGATGGAACATCTAAGGAATGGGCTGGTAATTGAGAAGATGTGATGTCCTTCTGAGGAAACATGAATGAGGACCTTGTCCATGGAAATGGACTATGTAGGGACATTATGGCTGGGAAACAGTTCTGAATCAAGTGGCTTTTGGAAACCTTTTTATTTCTCTTTGGCTGAAAAAGAGTAGCGGCTCAGCAGCACTAAAAGGAGCCACTGAATGAACAACCATTGCAGCAATCGGAAATGGCTTACCCAAGCACACTGTGTACAAACTGAATCATGCAAGTAAAGAAGTCAAACTCCTTTGCAAAAGAACCCAGATATCTGGACTTTAATAAATTATAAAATTAAAGATTCTGATTTATACATTTTAATATACAGTTCATGGCTATTCATTGTAGCTGATGTTAAGGCATATGCATTGTACGTGAATGGCTGTGCCATATGAACACTGTGAATACTGTGCACTGTAGGTGAGTAAATAAAGTGGTAAATGCATTACATAATAAAAGTAAATCGCAAAACCCTTTGAGTACTGGGTAGAGCACCAGGAAGAGAGATTTCAAACGAGTCAGTCAAATGTTTTTGCTCCTTGGTAGCTGCTGGGCTTGCTCTTCAAAATCCTGCACGCACTGCTCCCCACTGACAAACAGGCAAGCCACATGCATCCATACCACAGGCAGCCACCAACTACACCCAAAAATTGCACTTTTGTCCAACTGCAAGCACCGTTTTTCTATTGTCTGCAAATGTAGGCTGAAAGCAGAATCTTGCACATGGTCATGGGTGCATGCGTGCACAGCCACAGGCAAGGAGCCAGTTTATACAAGATGCTCAAGGGACCCTCGCATGTTAAGAGGTGCTACATTGGTATAATTGGAGCAGAGCTACTAAGTGGAAAGTAAGTAAGTGGAAAGTACTAAGTGCAGAGCTAGTCAATGTACGAGAAGTTCCGCAGTGAAAGAGCTGGGTCCTGAAAACCCTTACAAACAAGTTAAGTAGTGCCCAAGATTGGGGCCTAAGCCTACCTCCCAAAAGTTAATATGGTAACACTAACAAAATGGCAAAAGAAGTACAGCCAAAGCAAGTGTTTTCTTGTCAGACGACTGTACCATAATGATGAAAAAAAGACAACAACACAAAAGGCATAGTAAAATTTAGATAATACATAAGCACTGGGGCGGCTGTATAGAGCTCCCAACTGATAAGAAGGAACACTCTTTTCGGTACATTTAATAATATTGTATAACTCCAGAGAAAAAGCCAGTGAAGCTTTTCACAATAGCTTTCACAATAGAGAAATAGAAATATTAGATCACTTTTCTTAGAGCCAAACTGCATACTTGATTTTAAAAAAAATTTAAATTTAAATCACATCACTTTTAAGGGATGTGAATGATGGGGGGAGGGAGACATGAAGGAATGGAAGTGTTCAGTGGAAGCTGTTTTAAACTATAAATGGATTGCAGGGAGGCTCTCAAAGACTCGCTCTGGCGGGGTCTGAGAGATAAAGCCCCATCCCATCTGTTTGGTGGCATTTCATGGCTCCCCCTTGCACTAATTCAAATGGAGAAAAACATGGAAGATCCATACTCAAGTGTGCTTCATAAAATGTAGTTTGACCCCTCCAGGCATAGATGTACGGATTCTGTAAAATCATAGCTGGAAAAATGCAGCTGTGCATGTGTTTTAAGATCAGAACAATCTTGTTTAAAATGAGAATTCCTTGAAAGAGCAGAGATATCCCACCATTTGTATATTGTGGTTAGGTTCAGTAGCTGTTTTTGTCATATCCATGTTGCAGAAACTAAAGTGCTTGTATCAAAGGCATAGCTATATACCAACAAGAGAAACTGTTTGTTGTACTGAAGCAGCCCCATCCAATTTATTAGGGTGATAAAAACATTGCTTGAGGCAGTTCTAGAAAACTTCACAAGACAATATGTAACCCAATTATTCCAGTACATGAGACATATTGTAGTTCATGTCAGGCAGGGTGACCAGATGACCGGAAAAACCTGGATTTGTCCAGATTTTTAGCCTTCTGTCCAGGTGTCCTACATTTTGGCTTCATTTTGAAACTTCGTGATAGTGCACAGTACCCCATCATGCTATATGTCATGGGATTTGTATTGAAGAGCAGGATCCAATGCAAAAATCAGTTTTGAGATATCTCCTTCCTATCAAAAGTTATGGTCGAAAAACAAAAACAAAAAAATACATTTTTGGCAATATTTTTCAGCGGGTAGGAATTTTGGGCTGGGATTAGGAATTTTGGCATTTGGGTTCAGGAATTTTGGGTTTGGCATCTGGTCACCCTGATATCAGGGACTGGAAGTTAACTGTTATTAACTATTTCAGGCACCTGTTGTCTTTCTTAATTACTTTACACCTCCATTTCAAATCTGTTGAGACTAAAATGTAAAGTAGTGGCTCAGCACTTAAACTGTTAATTTTGTCTCATTAAAAAAACCACACCAAATCCATAATAGTCATGATGACCAAGTAGTACTACCCCCAAGGGTAGTGGAGCCTTCTTCATGAAGAAGAGTATTCTCCTTGCATGTATCCTCTCATCCTATTAACCAAGGACCCTTTTCTGTGATGACCCCTTAAGTGTGCAAAGAAGGTTTCAACAGACCTTTCCTCCATTTACTAACATTTCCTTGTGTTCATTGCAAACAACTACTTTTTAGGGCATAAGTTGCAAAACTTATGGAATATAGCAGAAAATAGTATGGAATATAGTATGGAATATAGCAGAATATAGTATGGAATATAGTATGAAATACAGTATGGAATATAGCAGAGAACATAAAGAGGTACTGTTTGGGGGGAAAAAAATCCATTGCCAGGCAAGTGAAGAGATCCTTACACTTCTCTGGATCATGGCCTAAGCTCGAGACCCCAGCAAAAACTCCTATTAAATTATCCCCATTATTTCAAATTAATTTTTCTTTATTACCAGTAATAAAGAAAAATTGTGTAGAATATTATGCCATAAAAATGTCATGTGGCTGTGTTTCTAATAAATTAACAGGCTAATTTGAGTTAAGTCTTTAACCCAAATTTAAGTTGGTTTTTTTGTCAAATTTAAGTTAAATTTTAGTGGGTGGCACAAGTGGTTAAGAAATCGTGCCTGTTAACTAGTAGGCCAGGGTTCGAGTAGGCCATGCCACTATTTCAGTGGCGTGGAGAGGGGGGATTTGCTGCTTGGGTAACAGCCTAGCCAGGCCTTTGTGCTTCGCATACAGCATTGAGCAGAATACCATAGTCTTTTGAGACTGGTGGATGCCAATATGAAGAGGGACAGGATCATTTCAGGCTGGACAACTATGTCCTGGTCAAATGCATCCTGGCACTGGAAACTTGTATTTCTTCTTTTTGCATCCCAGACATTTGTGTGCCAATATATGTATATTCATATTAGATGTAATATTTAAGTTTTTTAATGCAATAACGGGATTATGAATAGAGGCTTAGGATATATAATATGAGGTTTGTTGCCTAAGTGTAATGGGAGTGCCCAAGGAAGCCAATGACTGGGACACATTTGACCAGAACACAATAGTCCAGGTCACAAATCCTCTACTAACATATTTAAAACAGCACTGTTGTGTTACTTGCAAAACATATTTCATTTTATTAATCTGAAACTTCACCGCAGACCTGTGTAGAAGATGATCAGTTTTTGGAAATCTCAGAATTTGCACTTTCATTTCTTGGAAACATGGAGTTCCAGAAAATATGCGATGAGCCTCAGCCAAGTACTCACTTGATGACCCAAGCCATGCCATTATCTCTTGTTCTCTGCAGTGGCAATCTGAGATACTACTACTCACCTTTCAGGGTTGTTATAAGGGCAGTCCTACACACACACACATACACAAACACACAAACACACACACAAAGGCTGCATTCCTAAAGACACTTTCCTGGGAGTAAGACCCATTTAACATTTAACACATTTAACCCATTTAATCATGAATAGACATGGTTAGGATTGTGCTTGTGCCCATAAGTACTAAAAGTTAAATATTAATTTTCATGAGAGAAAGAATTACTGAGAAGCCAGTAGCAGACAGTTTTGTCTTTGTTTTAAACATTAGCTGGCTTTTTGATCAATGCAATTATTAACCATAATATAATAATGTAGGCGTATTTTCAATTGTTTCCCCCATCAACGCCCATTTCCCAGTCTTTTTAAAAATAGCAAACCTCTATACCTAGGAGATTTTTTGATTCATAATCTTACTTTAATGGAAATATTTTAATTGTTTTCAGGCCTTTCACTCAAGTTCATATTTCTTTGTTAATTAAGATGGATGGTGTTACAGATGCCTGAAAGCCAAGAGATCTTGGAAAGCTACTAGTTCAAGCATGCATTTTTGACTCAGTCAGATTTATGTATGAGTAAAGTTTTTAAAAACGTACATTTGTCTTTGAACCAAATGAGCAGCAACAAATTGTTTACCTCTATGCAAGTTTTCATAAAGTGCTGTGTGAGAAATGAAACCAGTACTCAAAGGGCTGTCAAAAAATACATTGCTAAGAACTAAGCAGATTCAGTACTGTGTATACATCGCCATATATATCCATAATGTTGACTGCTTCTGCCACAGTACAGCTGTCCTAATGAACTGTCAATACAAGCTGTTCACCACAACGACATCATATTGCACTGTAGAAAATGTAATGAGCAAAAATTACATTCTCGTCGCAAAAAGCACCAACAAATTGAATGAAAGGGAAATCCAGTCACTTAAATCAGAATGTGGGTAACAAGATCTAAAGCAGGGTGTCCAAAATATTTGGCAGGCGGGCCACATCATCTCTCTGACACAATGTTGGGGGTGAAGGAAAAAATAATTAATATACATTTCAAAATTCAATATATTTACATAAATTTACTTAGATTAATATATTAAAGACAGAACTCATGAATGAATTCAAATCAGTTCATAAACTCTTTGTAACACAGAGAGAGGGGGTGATTTTCAAACCAATTCATAAGTTATTTCATAGACATCAAAAGGAAGTCCATTCTGCCTTCCTGGCCTTCAAAACACCCTCTAGAAGTGAGGGGAGCTCACATCTGCACCCCTCACCTCCAGAGGAGTACACGGTACAATCTGTGACAGGGGTCACATCTAACCCCTGGGCTGGGATTTGGACACTTCTGATCTAAAATGTCAAACATTACAGTCATTGCACTACAAGTGTTTAAGATAACAAAACATAGTTATCTGAAAAATAAACCAAACATTGAAATATGGAATGATTTGGCCAATCTAGGCTGATCCAGTGAGTTCTATTTTAATTTCAAACATGTTGCAAAAATGCTATTTACCGATTTCTGGATATTTGAATATATTATACACCATGACATGGTTTAAATATTTATGAACAGAAAACTATTCCACAAATAGGTGCTGAAATGCAATATGTGGCTCGTCTAGCTGAAATTGATGGGTACTAGTACTTTAATGATAGTTAAGGCTCCTTTGGTTCCTACAAGAAAAAAAATAGTGATACTTTTGTTGGATCAACTTCCAGAGCTGATAGTAGGGCTACCAATTCCTCGAAGGTTTTTTGTTCCAAACATGACATCATGTATTTAAACCAGGCAGGCCCTGTTAAAATCTCCAGGACAGCTTCAGTCGTCACCAGGAGATTGATGCTGACTCCTGCAGACTCCAGGCCAGTCCTGGAGGACTGGCAACCCTAGCAGTTGTGTAAATCTTTTGTTCAAAAAGAACAGAGAATTAAAAAGCTACTTGGATCAGACTTGTATTGCATCTAGTAGTATAATATAATGATCATGATCTTTCTCATTTAAAAAAACATACTCTCTATCTGTAACTGGATTTTATACAGTAAGCAGCATCACTTCTTACCCAATTCATTTTCCAAGTGGTCTACACCAAACATATATTGAAGCTAAGTTCTCAAAACAGACTGTCAACTAGCTCCTTGATCTTGCAGTGATATTATGTGGACACAATCCTAACCAATTTAAGCCAGCACACTAGTCTCCCTGTTCTTGTGGTGGGGAGGGGAATACAGCACATGATTGTGCACTGGCCAAATCTCCACCAGGAGAAGCGCAGAAGTGCCTTACAGCACTTTTGCGACACCCCAGGACAGCACAGAACTTGTCCCACGATTTGTGCCAGTCTAAATCATGGTTAGGAATGCAGCCCATAATGCTACAAAGTATGGGAGTAGCACCATTTTAATACAGTGAAAAGACGGACATGATTGGCACTACTGGGTCCAGCACACTGACCATAAATAAGTGCCACCAAAAACAACTGGACTTATTTTCAAATAAAGTGATTTTAGGACTGGGGTATTTTTATTTAAAAAGCTGAGGTTTTATTGGTTGTCTGTCTCCATGGAGGATTTTGATGGAGCTAACAGTATCTTTTCCTCAATCCAAAGAGCTCGCACATACACTCTGAAGGAGCAAGAGAGACCACAAATGAGTAAGAACCCTGCTGACCCTGGAGAGGTAGCACTTCCTAGGGAGTCAGTGGAACCTGGATGGATATTGCACTAGTTTACTATGGCACCCTAGAACCCTAGCCATTTTTATAATATTTATATTTATTAAATAACTCTAAAACTCCATTTATTGCAAGCTGTAGCATTTGGCATTTCTGCCTAGCACCACTATTATCTAGTCTCTGTGATGACATGGGCATTACAGCGGCATTGGTAACATCTCTATAAGAGAGAAAAAAAGTGTTAATATTTCCATTTTAGTGTATTTTCCTGAGCATGTCTTTCTTCCTTTTTTCAGCAATCAGCTCCTGAATTCTTGGGTTCTTTGTCCTTTCGTAAGGTGGTCTCCTCCTCAAGATGATGTTGTGCTGAGGGACTTCGTTTTCCAGCCCATGGATTTTGTATGGAACATCCACTGAGTTAACTTCTGGCTGATCCTCAGTTGCATTTGATTTGGTGATGTTGGCCTTGGAAACAACTGGGGGTCCGGAAGTGGTATGTGGGATGTGAACTTCCACAGGTGTTGTCAGTGTGGGGATGGTGTCCTCTTCGATGTCATTAACTTTACTATGGTTGGTGTTTGTTGTGTTGTCGCTTCCTGTTTTGTTACTATACATACTGCAAGACCTACAACACAGTTTATTGTAACCAGGAATTTCACAATATCGAGAGAGAACTTCCATGCGACAAAACATTGACTTGTCTCCTTGGCAATGTTCTGCTGGAAGAGAAAAATAGAATTATGTGTATGTTACACAGCAGAGACAGGATCTAGCAAACTTGGGCACAAATGTTCTTTTATGTAACAAGATATAGGAGTGGCACTTCTCTGAAGGACTTTTAAAATTCCTGCATGGATGAAAACTCCAAATTTAGCTGTTTTGCACAATTTTAATCTGTAATATGTGTGACAAAGCACTATTGTGACAGTGATGGTGCAAAAGTGACCACACCACTCAGTTGTATTCCTGGAGGTTGTAAGATTCCAGGGCCTCTTGATCTCAAGATGACCAATCATGGTTGCCATGTGGAATGGCTCCTATGTGGCAGTGACTATGTATGGTGCCTATAATATCTCAGAACCATTTGCTTCTTGAGTCACCTTGCTTATATGAAAAATTTCCCTACCAGCAGCATACACACCTGTCAACATACACACATGTCAACAGTGCATTTGGTATTTAGCTAATCAGTATACACACCAATGCTGAGTTTGGAAAAAACCATGCAGTCTAGGCATTGACTGGAATGAATTACCAATGGCTTCTCAATTGGAAGCTCTGTCATCAAAACATTGACCTTTAATTCACCCAAATTAAAGCAGGCATCTGATCCATAGACTGCACAATCCCAAACTAGCTTTCCAAAGCTGATGCAGTCATGCCAGCAAGGCATGCATTACATTCTGCACTGGTGGGAATCACGGAGACCTCATCAGCACAGGACTACATCAGCACTGAAAAGTTGGTTAGGATTGGGCTGTAAGTTGTCAGATTCAAAGGCAGTCAGTCAACTAATATTGCTTACTATATTACATGAGAATCTGATGAGCATTAATCATGGCTGGAACTGAAATATTTTATGGAGAACATTTAGTATATTTATTGCATCATTGTAAATATGATCACCTTATTTCCTCTACATAGTCATGGTGCATCAATTACATACTAACAGGTTTGGAAAGCTGTCCATAGCAAATGATTAATGCAAAGAGTAATTAATGCTTGTTTGGATCCTTAGTGTAAAATGTTTTAATACTGGCATTGGGTCACAGTGATGAATTTTACTCTCAGGTAAATGTATAGCTGACTACAATCTACAATCAATTTCAAACTGAGTTAAAACAAAGGCATAGAAGTGCTATGGAAATGCTTCTTTTTATTTATTTGAAGCATAAGACTCTTTCCTATATTGTGCATCTATGTAAAAAGATGCATCCAAACTTACTGGAGAGAGTAACACATACATTCATTTTCCTGAGGAGAGGAAACATTTCCAAAATGCCTATGCCGATTCCCAAATACACTGGGATGCACTGTTTGTACACATCTTAAAACATGGACATGCACTACTTCAAAATATAGCCACCATGGGCATTTGTTTTGGTGTAGGAAAGGTAGGCTATATATCTTTTAAATAAATACATACTATTCTACACAAAAGAGCTTTAAAAGCAAGCAACATATACACACACATACACACACCACATATTCCTGAAAAGAAAGTGCTGAGGAAGAAAGCAGAAGATAGCATATAAATATAGGGGTGCTGTGAAGTTCAGGAAAGAAGAAGATGCTTTCAAACTCTGGGAAAGTATGATTCTAATCCTATTCAATTGTCCAGTACTGAAGGAGTAATGCCAGTGAGGTTTACACTGCATTCTCCAGTGAGGGGGATAAGGCTGCAATCCAAAGGATCCAAAGAACACAATGGGGCTTACTTTTGAGTAGACATGGTTAGGATTGTGGTATGGGCCAAGGCTGCAATCCTAAAGACACTTTCCTGGGAGTAAGACCAACTGAACACAATGGAGCTCACTTAGACATGGTTAGGATTGTGCTATAAATCCAGAGCAGTTACAGGTCCACGCAGTTACGTCACCCTTTAGTGTTATCTTATGGAAAGTCATCCTATATGCTCCAGAGCAAGGGGCTTAATTTCACTTTAGGATATAGGCCTTAATGTCATGATGGCCTATTCCAGATAAGGGAATATTTGTTCCCTTTCCTTGAGGCTGAAGTACACTAGCATTGATAGGATTCAGCCCTAAATTGCCCTAATTCAGTTATCAAGTAAAATAGGATTCCACACTGTCAGGGAAGAAAGCATTCAGGTTTTACTATTTCGCTCGTCACTCCGGCATGGCATCTTTTTCAGTGGCTGTTGCCGGTTTTTGTTTTGTATCAGTTTTGATTGTGATTGTGATTTGATTGTATCAGATTGTGATCCCTCAGGGGTTAGGGATGCATTTATTGGTTTATTTTACTTTGTAATGTATTTTTGTAATGTAAAGTGTACAACACTTTGTGATATTTTTTCTTGAAAGGTGTATATTAATAAAAATGTTCTTGTAGGCTTCTGATAGTCTAAACTGGATATGAACTTTGTCCACAAGGAGTGGTCCTAATTCAAAGTATATCTTGCACCATTGTTAGGATTTTTGTTTGGTATAGTCTGGTGAGACACAATCACCACTGAAATCACAACTGGTGTACTGTTAGAATTTCCTACTGTGATTACATGAAACACGAACGTCAGACATGTCTTTAAAACACCCTTATGCACAGGGGGTATTACGGTTCAATCCACTGAATTTATTTTATTTATTTATGGGATTCATACCTTTGGGAATCTGTTCCACATAGAATCATAGAAACCTAGAGGTGCAAGGGACCTAGTAGGTCAACTAGTCCAACCCCTGCCTGTAGCAGGAAATCCTCCTAGAGCATCTCTGACAGGTGCTCGTCGAGCCTCTGCTGGAAGATCCCTAGTGAAGGACAGTCCACTATCTCCCTACCTTTTTCATGCCAAAGGAAATTCCTGAAGTTGACTTTAACCTTTTGTCCTCACAACAATTCTGTGAGGAAGGTGAGATTGACAGTGCAATTCAAAGATTGCGCTTGGTCGGTGCAACTTGCATCAGACCTGAATGATTGTAAATGTGCACATTTGTGCACATTTGTACCATCCAGGTTGGAAGCTGCATCCAGTTTGCAGAGGCTGAATCCAATCTCCATGGCATCATAACACAGGACCTCTGTGCTAGTTGACATGGAAGTCTGAGTGGGAGAGGGAGAAGCTGGGAGGAGGAATTCTGTGACAAGCAGAGGGCAAGTGGAGGACATTCCTGGGGGCAGGCAGGGAGTGGGAGGTGGGCTGATAGCGATTGACTGGATCCCAGCTCTGTTCCTGAGTGGCATTGTGCAGCCAATGGCTGCTTGTGTCTACTCAGTTCTATGCTGCCTCCAGAAGTGACATAGAAACAAGTAGACCCATTGGGGCTGCTGCAGACCTACCAGGAGAAGGGGAAAGGTTTTCCCTTGTCCCATGGTTGTGTGACAGGAAAGCCAATGAAGTGCTGGATGCAATGCAGGCAGATCAGCTTACCTACTCCAGCACTTCTCTGAACTGCAAGGTAAGAGTGAATGACTGGCCAAAGGTCACCCAGGAAGCTTCATGACTAAGGGGGATGTGAACCTGGATCTTCCAGGTTTTAGTCCTCATCCCCAACTCCTACACCATCTTGGCTTCCAACCATATTGCTACATATAGAATCATTTAATGAAATTCAGAATCAGTCATTAATTTTAGGAAGGATATCAAAGATTTAAACAGCAATCCTAAGAACACTTTCCTGGGAGTAAGGGCCATGGAACTCACTGGAACTTACTTCTGAGTAGACACAAATAGGATTGCACTGTTAGCCACTCCTGTTATACATTTATAAAAATGTGTATAAATGTATTTAATTTATATTAAACATATCAATTTAATCTTTGTGAAAAGTTGGCATGGATTGATTACATTAAAAAAAAACTTGGCTTTAATTAGCATGGTAATTTTGGAGGTAGTATTTCGAAAAACAAGATTTATGTAAATTCAGGAATAATTTATGTTTCTAGTTCATTATGAAAGTCTTGTTAGATCAAGATGGAATGGTGGGGATAAAGAACATCTCTGTAACTCTCTAAGGCTTGGGATAAAATGTCTTCTGGGTATATGAAATAATGCCTTAAAGTTAGAATAGCTCTGAAATAGTTTAAGTTATATAAATACAATTTTATGCATGACTATTCAGAAATAGGCTTCACTGAATTCAGTAGGATTTATGTGCAGGTACAGATGAATAGGATTTCAGAATTCCTATTGCAGATAGACCTCCTGGAATTAAATTCCCTTATATTGAATCAGATTACCTCTGAGTAGACATGCACACAATTGCACTGTAAGAGAACTAAGGAGTGACATTTTTGCAAACTAAAAATATTTTTTAAATATTCAACATTAAAGCCAATTAAGGCATCTTTAGAAAAATGCCTTATTTTTCTGGCAGAAAAACAACCACCCCTAAAAACATGCAAATTAAAACACAGAGCCATGTAAAATAATTGGCTCTTCTGCAATTAAAATGTGTTCTATTCATTTAAAAAATATTTAAATCTCTCTTAAATCTTCCCTAGTAACAAATGCATCAAACATAAGAGAAAAAATCTAGGGGCACCTTGAAGCCTAACAGATTTATTAGATTTTATTGTGGCATAATTTTTCATGGCCTGGAGCCATCTGACAAAGCCGGCTTAACCCACAAAAGGTTACACCACAATCAATCTCTAATGCCACAAGACTCTTGGTTGTTTCTCCAAACCTCATAACTTGTATGTGTCAAAACAAAATTTATATTGTCTTCCTTAAGCAAAACTGCCAGACCTGCTGAATTTTCATCTTGCTTTATTTTGCAGTATGTATGACAGACTGGAAGTAAGTCTTCAGCAGTAAGAAAAAAATAGTCATTTACACAGTCACTTTGGTACACGTTTCAACTGGCCTCATAAAAAATACTGAAAAGCAAACTGAATTGGCACATCTTCAATAATATGTTTAGTACATATAAAACACTAATAAAATATCCCTGATAAACCAAAGTGCATATAGATCTAGTGCAGAATGCCCAGATACCTTATTGCACCATTCTCTATAGCCATCCGTATCTTGAAACATCACTTAACAGTTGTCTATTTAAAGGTAACTAACAGTCATGAATAAATTGATAACAGTTAAACACCAATTATTTTACATAACAGTATTTAGTGCCAGATAACATGTCTTCGCCTTTTACGTTGCCAGGTAAAATTACTAACATGTTGCAGGAAATCATCATAGTTAACAGCAAAAATTTAAATATGTGATCACATGATAATGACAATTTTGAAGTGCTACATTTTGAAAGATCCACAGGGCTACCTTCCTAAGGGATGTGATTTGGTGGAGAAAGGTAGCAAGCAATTTGCTCTGGAACTCTAGTTTCAAGTATTTGGTTTTATAAATGGACTAATCAACAATAGGTTCTAGATCCTCAACACTTACACTGGTTGAAGAATAATGCCAATTAAAACTGAATATGTTTGACACTGGATCTTTTCTCTAGTTTGGGAATGACTTCCCTATTTCATACGTGGACTGTGCAAACTTCTTTCCAGTATTTTATCATTCAAGTAAAAACATTGCACATGAGGATGAATTCATGGAACCAGTGCACTGTTTCTATTTAAAGCTGGAACTGGTGGTAATGCCAATGTAATTAAAGTTTAAGGCATTTTTCTAAATGTAGTTTCTTCCCCCCCCTTTCCCCAGCAAAATGAAACAAAACAATAAAAATTGAGGTAATTTTGTAGTTTTTCACACTGTTATGTTTGCCAGTTGACACACATCAATAGATCATACACACGCAAACACACAAGCACACACAAACTGAACCAGTCAAGTCAAACATGCAATGGTGAAAAAAGACGGATGGATGGAATGATGTATCAAGAAGTCACTGTTGAGCCAGTTTTGACACTGTATCATATGACAATGTCACATTGTGTCAATGATACCAAAGTACTGCACACCACAACCTGTAGCATATACGACTTATGTTTCAGCCATATTGTTTTTTTCAGTTTGCTTTAAAACAAAATAACAGAATGGACATTTTGGCAAAGTTGGATGAAGAAATTCTCCTCTTTTTTGGAAAGAAAACACTACCTGAACGCTTCAATAAAAGCACAACAGAGTAGCAAAATTTGACTGGAATGTTAAGATAGTTCGGCTCGTCCTGGTAATAAGTTCTTCATGATAACAAAAAACTGAAAGCCAGGACTTAAAAGAGAGTGAAAACATGAGTGTAGAAGCAATGAGACTGTCAGAAAGATGAAATGAGGATTTTCACTTAGTGTGACTACCCTGCAAAAACACTGAAGCTAACCTGTTGTGAGATACAGGACTTTTAGACAAAAGGAGAACTTTAGCACTGCAAGGTGTCATTATTGTGATGTGATCACATTCACAATAAGTTCTCAGTTTCACCATCAAACTGAATTCATGAGCCACTTAAGAGCCTTTTTTCACCATCACCAATCAACAAGCAAACTGATACCAGTTCACTTTTTAGAGAACTTGCAGCATACCGAGGAGGTCCTACCTCACACATCCAACACCTTTACGATCTCCACTGCCAATTGCCACTCAATCTCCAGAGAAGAAAGACACTGTGCGCTGAGGCCCAGTGTAGGGAAACAAAGATTCAGCCCAAGATTAAACTTGTCAGACTCAAGGAAATTTGCCATATAGAAAGAAGAATAGAGCAAAAGGCAAAGTCCACATTTGATGTGGCATGCATTTAAGGGCAAAGGCAGAGTTATAAATGGGTCTTTTACTTGAAGATATTTTCTGGATAGGATAATCAGGGTCCGGTCTTGACAGCCACTGTATCATGTAAGTTTTCTTTGATGTATCTGATAAATTTTCTAAAGAAAAAGGAGGGGTAGGGAGTGGGAAAGAAAGAAATATAAGCACATTTGTAGGCTCTTAATGCACCATTTCAAATAACTGGCTAAATGAACAGAATTAATAGCATCTATTCTATTCAAGAAAAGAATTAATTTAAAAATTTTACAGCTACATTAAGGAAAATATCACTACAATAGTATTTTTCAAGGTTCAAACAAGTTGGACTTGTCAGAGCAGACAGATAATGAATTGAAAAGCCTATAAAGAGGCATGACAGAACACATAAAAATGCTTTTGTCTATAAGTGAATATTCAAACTTGGGCCTTTCACACATATCAGTTTTTAGGCGTACACAGAAAATTTTTAAGTGCATACCTAAAAACGTTATGCATGAATGTGACTAAAGTTTAATCTGAAAACATGTATCAGATTTCATTCTCTAAAAAGCCAGGGTTGCTCTCAATTTATCTTTGTTGCTGGCTGTGAAGTAATGTACCATTTCTTCCATTTTGAATCTTTATTATGCTCTGTATCATGTTGTAAGTTAGTTGCCTGAAGGGGGAAATGATGTTTTTGTATGTTTTCATTTAGCTCCAGATCAGAAACGTTAATAGGTCAGCTCAGAAAACAGTAACCAAAAGCGTTGGTTAGAAACACAGAAAAAAAAGGCATTGGGAAAATAGTATGTTAAAACCTCTGCTTTGAAGAATTAAAGTTTAAAACTGGCCTCCTTAATTGGATGTACTGTGGGTGGAAGGATCAATGTTTTCTTTAACTTGGGTAAAGTGAAAGTGAAGGAAGTTGGAAAGAAAGGGGAAGGAAGAAGGTTGCTGCTTAAGAAAAGGAGAATCAAGACAAAAAGAGCTGTCACAGAGAAGGGGTGAAAGTAGGCAAGAAGCTGAACTGAAAAATGAATCATGTGTAATACTTTTGTTTGAAACAGAATTACAGTCAATAACTAGGATAAGAGTTCACAAGTTAGGGTATACTGGACGGATTTATCTTAGGCTGCAATCCTAATCCCCAGTTAGGCCAGCATTAGACCCCAGCACAATTCCCTTGATGGCCTGAAGAGGTCACAAAAGTGCTGTAAGGCACTTCTGCACCACTCCTGGGGAGGGTTAAGCCAATGCACAGAAATGCGCTTGCCTCCCTACATCACCACAGGAATAGGAAGATCAATGAGTTGTACAGCCTGGGGTAGGATTGCACCCTACATTTTCTTACTATATACGCTCTATTTTTTAAATATTATCTCAAAACTATCTTCCATTATCCATAATTGCTTTATGAAATCCTTTTTCAAAATCTCTAGTTAACTATTATTCTTATTCAACTTTATTTCCTGAATTGTGGATTTTCCAATCTGAGTCCCAATAGCTGATTCCCGTACTAGGAATACTGATAAAACAATTTGATCATAGGCATTCCCAAGGCAAGGGAGTTGCTTTAGTGGAGGCAGCTATGTGAGGAACTTTCATCTGGTGGCACTGGGGAAGTCCATAGCAAGTGAACTGTTTTTGTTCACCTTCTTTCCCAAGCTTTTAAACATGGGGACTACTGAAATTATGAAGAAGTAAAAATGGTATTTGTTTGCAGAAGGATGAAGCCAGGGTTCTTAAACATAATTTACAAATAGAGTGAACATCATTGGCAGTTAGCCATGCCTCAGGTTTTACAAAGCATGCCCTTCTCAAAAATCAAAAGTCAAAGTATATAACTTCAATACTCACTAGGACATGAAGGTAGCCGGCAGATCCTTACTGTGTCTGGCTTGTCTTCTTTACAAAAGCCGATCACATTTTCTCTTGTCCTGCAAAGAACTTGCCTTTCCTGAGTACCATTCCCACAAGTTGCTGAGCACTGGGGATAAAACAAACTGGGCTTCAATATTTGATTTTTGTTAGCATTACCTATTATTATAATGGCTTTAACTGCTGATCATCATCCTTTTTTGCTAGTATGAACAGTAGTTCTGTATAACCAAAACAAATTTATGTTTTAGTCTGACTGAAGACTTGTCTGAGCCAGCATTCAGTTTCACTGGTCAACCAAATGCTGATAGAGAGGATCTAACATTCCAGGTGCCACACAGAATACTTGGAATACACCTTGGTGAACAAAATTATAGAAACAGTCTGGTAAACTTGAATCTTGCATCATCACTTTACTGGATGTTCCTTTCTGGATGATAGGCTGATACTTTCCCAGGTTGTGAAACATTAATGGCCCAGTCCTACTGGGGCCAGGTAGCAGCAGAACTCATGATCTGCTGCACTGATTGTTGTAAAGCAGAAAAAGGAGCTTTGAACAGCAAGAAGATGCTGGTGGTGTTGTTGATGGTGGTGAAGGCCAGTTGGGGTGAGCGAAAGGTACAACAAGATTGTAACAGTCGTAAGGGATGAGTGGGTCACATCCAGGTTGGGTTCAACTGCACCAACAGTTCCCAATCCTAACCTCTTTAACTAACCCAACCCCATGGTATGGGTCCATGTCTACATAGTGCTCCATGTAAAGGTCCATGTAGAACCACCCGAACATAAATGAATTGTTGTTCCTTTACCCAGAGCAGACCTTAAAATGTTTTACATGAATGGCATTCACCATCCTCAGCATCTTTAACAAAAATGCATTAAAACAGAATTGAATAGCACTGGAGTCCAATTACATTCTCAAGTGGTACCTTGAGTAAAGAGCAGCTTGAATAAAGAGTGTTTTGTATAAAAATTTTCTCAGAAATTTTGACTTGCGTAAAAAGCACTGTCTTGAGTAAAGAGCACTTCTGAGTAAGTTTGGAACAGGCTTCCATGGCAAGGGAACTCACAGGCAGGACAAGGGGACCAGCTTGAGCTACAGTGGGGCCCTGTGCAAAGTTTGGAATAGGTTTCCATGACCAGGGAACTCATGAGGTGTCTGGGGGGAGCAGCCTGAGCCAGGTTTGTATGTGGGATCTGTATGTGGCAGCGTGGAAGGTGTGCCTTATCACTGTTCAAATGCTGCTCCACATCAGCAGCTTGGAAATGTTAAAGTTGCACAAAAAGACAAAGATTCCATTGAGCCAATGGATAGCAGTGATTCCATTAGTGATTGTGAAAGTCATCCCCCTCTCTGTAACCCTCACACCAGCCATGAAGGTTTTCAAAGGTACAGTACAGTTCAGTACTGTACAGTATTTTCTTTATTGCAGTGTTGTGTGTTACTGTATATTACAGTGTTTTGTACTGTGTTATATTACAGTGTTTTGTAATCATTTTTATAAACTGTTAATTTTTATATGAATATTTTTTGGGCTGTGGAACCAATTGTCTGAGTTTCCATTATTTCCTATGGGAAAATCTGCTTCACGTAAAGAGTGTTCCACATAATAAGCATGCATCTGGAACGAATTAAACTTGTTATGTGAGGCACCACTGTACCTGTGTCCAGGGTCCTATCCGCCACTGTGCAGGGCAAAGCTCCTGGTTACACGCCCTTCTGCCCTCTGGACGATCACTGCTACAGTATTTGGTATGAACAGAGCGGTTTGTGTTGTCATGCAGTGGTTGGACACATCGGACAGAGCGCACTTGGTATCCTGTTTTCCCACAACTTTTGCTGCAAGGCTCCCAGTCTCCTGTAACCCATCTGATTAAGTGAGAAACAACAATACCAGATAAATTGATAACTCACAGGCATCACAAATATTTTTAAAAATATACATTGTATGAATACCTTCCCAATTTCATGTCAGCTTCTGTCCACTACTTCTGAATTGTATCACATTCTATCTTCAACATGTTTTACAGACAGCCAAATACAAAATACAGAGGCATCACTAATGTTTGTGTCATGTAGTGCAAGAACTCATTGCTTCACCCCTGTGATGGACCTCTTCCCTTATCCAAACATGTAGATTAAATTATAATATCATACCCATAGCCCAGATGCAATGGCACTACTAGGATTGGTGTAACATCACATTAAGTTTAATATACAATATTACAGATCACCCAACAAATCAGTAACCAGTAAAACAAAAAGAAAAACAAAAAACTCTAGTGGCCAACTCGATTTCATACAGCTGAAAAATGATGCAATCCTATGCATGTCTACTCATAAGTAAGTCTCATTGTGTTCTATGGGGCTTACTCTCAGGAAAGTGTGACTCATAATATACCTGCTGATTGGTTCTCTGCTGTGTAATAATATCACCTCATTAGGTGATGGCTCAGAACCATCAGACTCAGGGCACAATCCAGAATGAGGGCAGTGAGGGCTGCCCCAACTATTCTGAATCCAGAGCAGACGGTTATGCTGCATCCAGAGAGTCAGGAAGCCTGGGCTGTCCTAGTTGCTCCAGAGCATGCTCAATAGGCACTAAGTCAGTGACACCTGGCGAGGACACCTGCTCCTGAGGAGCCCCCCCCCAGATCACACTGACAAGGAACAGCTGTGGTGCTTGCCTTATAAGGAAGCCCAGAAGTCCTTGACAACCAGTAACAGCTGCAGCATAAGAATGTCATACAGCAGTACCTCTAGTGGAGGGAGGATGCTTGGAGTGGTCTGCTGTATCCACAGGTTAGAGGGCTGCCATAGTTGTTCCAGATCCTGAGGTTGAGAGGCAGTTGTTGCAGCTATGCTGGCCAAGAACTCAGATTTTTGGTCAACACTGCCATTCTTACTCTGCGTTATCATGGACCCTTATGAGTCTACTCATACTATACCTCCTCCTGAGGTGGTATAACTCTGAGGAGCTGGAAGAGGGTATTTCTGCCCTGGAAAGAGGCTCTGGATACAGAGTAACTGTTCTACCCTAGGCAATGCTAAACATGCCCTCAATATGCCTCTCCTGAACTGCCTAGGCTGGCTCAGGTAGGGCAGCCCAGGTCCACCTGTCTTTGGGCAGGCTATGTTGCCTTATGCTGTCCCAAGCCTTTTCCATAATAACTAGAGTGGCCCATCTTACATTTGGGTCAGTCCAGTGAAAGATAGGTTAGCCCAAGTGCACTTCTGGATTGTACTCTCATTGGTTAATTTTGAGTTAAGGAAACCTAGTTTTTGTTACAAGAAGCAGCTGTGCTTTTCTTTTGATACTTCAATAAGATTTGTTCCATTGCATTCTGAATTAATTATGCTTCAAATGATACATAACATGTTGGTATTATTCAAAAATATCAAGACTGGCATTGATAACCAAGGTTGATACTGGTTGGATTAGATGGCTTGGTGGGTCCCTTCCAGTTCAATGATACTATGATTTCATTGTGAAGTATTTGAGCACATGTGAAAGTACAAGGGTGTCGCTATGGACAATGGTCATGGTTTGTTTAGGATAATGTTTGGAAGTACAGAGATAAACTTGAGTTTCTGGAATAAAATGTTCTCATATGGCCCACTGCGCAATAGCATTTCTGCACCCCAGAAATTAATATATCTGGCTGACCAAAAGGGGCTGAGAGTAAAATGGCCAAATTTTTATAATGGTTTTCCATGCCATTATATAATTATACCTGACAATATAATGTTTTAATTTGAAGAATTAATTGCTTTCTGTCAATGAACATTTTTCATTCAGATGTGATGCTTCGATGCTTTTATTCTTGTCTGCATATCCAAGTTACTAACTTAGTTGGATTCTTTAATTATGTCCTTTGAGGAAACTGACAGAATGTTTTAGGAGTCCATCTGCCTCAACGCATCTTTGTTTTGAACTGGAGTTCAGAAACTATTTTGACCTCCCTCTTCTTGGGAAAGACGTTGCTTAAATCCCTACTGCTGATTAGCCATTTCCAAAACAAAATGAAAGAAAAACCAAACAAAAGCATTCAGTGTGAAAACATCACATCAGTGATCCACTCAATTTGCTGAATTTTTCCACTTTATGACAAAACCGAATTTATGAAACCATCCACAATGAGATACTGTTAAATAAACACAAAAGATGGGCAATCTCATTTCAATGGCTAATCATAATCTGAATACGTAATTATGTTCTCTCCAAAGTAACCAAGCCTGCAGATCAGGCATGGGCCCAAGCCGGTTTGGGCTGGATAGCCCAAACTGGTTGTTCCCAGGACCCTGCCGCTACCAAACCGGTAGCAGCGGGGTCGCCTGAAAACCCAGCGTACCAGTTCGGATGCTGGAGAAGGAGACACACTGTGCATGTGCCGACCTTAACACACGCGCAGTGTGTCTCCTTCTAGTGGGGAAGATGCACAGCATGTGTGCCAGGGTCGGTGTGCGCGCTATGCATCTCCTCCCACGGGAGGTGATGCTGTGTGTCTCTTCCTGCGGGAGGAGATGCTCTGTGCACGCGGGCATAATGTCTCCTCCACCTGGAGGAGACACACTGCGCAAGCGTCGAGGTCAGTGCGTGCCCAGAGCATCTCCTCCAGCTGGAGGAGATGCACTGCGCATGCATCGAGGTTGGCAAGTGCCCAGAGCGTCTCCTCCAGCTGGAGGAGATGCACTGCGCATGCACCAACCCCGGCGCTTGTCTGGGGTTAGTGCATGTGCAGTGCGCTGGGGTTGGGGCCCGCCCCCGGCCCCGCCTCTAACCCTGGCCCCACCCCTGACCCCGGCCCCGCCCCAACTTCCAGCGAACCAGTTGTTGGAGTGGGCTGGGCCCATCTCTGCTGCAAATGCCTTGGATTTCAAAGCCCAGGTTAGCTTTCCAGCCTTCATAACAACAGCTATTTGTAATGTTCTAATCTAAATAATTCATGTGGCAATGAACAGGGGTAGAAACCACTAAAACAAGTGTTGTTAACAGGTGCTGGCAGAGTAGCTGCATCACTCTTTAAGATGAATCTGCTGCTTCAGATTTTCCAGCAGTTCAGCCATCAACTGAGAAACCACATGAAAAAGAATGAAGGCACCAGCCAAGCTGTTTGTTCCATCATTAAAAAGCTTTTGGAGCCATATACCACAGGATGCAAAAAAAGCTCTGTCAATTGTTACTCCAATATGTTAATGAATGGGTTATTAACTTCTGTGTTTCCTTTATTTTTCAAAACGTAATAGAAAACATGACACAACTCAGATGTTAGATCTTATGGGATGCATGCTCACAGCTCTAATTAGGTTATGAGAATGTTCATGCAGAGGTGTAGCTGGAAGGAGTACCATCTGGGGCACACCTTCTGGGGCTGTCACCCAACCTAGGCCTTTCCCTGAACATGACTAGAATTGTATTCCACTGCAGTAAGGATGCTCCACTTGTAGCCAAATGGTATATGGAAGGTATTCTTAAACCCAGAGAGCTCATGGCCCTCAGGATGCTTTTTGAGGTCTTTGGAAGTTCTTTAAACTTCACTTCCATTCTCCTCCCCCCCCCCCCCCCCCCCCGAAAAATCAGAAGTGGTGGCCTTCAGGAGGTCTCAGAAGGAATTATGATTGCTGAGACCTCCCCGTGCCTCACAGAACACTCTCTGTGCTTCTTGGCTGTGAGCGAGGGGGACAGCAGAACCCTGGTTGCTACAACATAGTTGCCTCTTGTTGTAGTGCTGCCTGGAGTCAGAGCAGTCCTGTGACTATGCAACTGGGTTCATGCATGTACTTTTCTAGTTTTTAGCATTATATTTCTGATGTAAACCTGTGGCCCAGTTGAAATAGAATTCCTTTTATATATGCTGCTTTGATTTCTCCTAATTACTGCTACTCTGTCTCCCCTCTTCCTGGGTAATGCCTGCCTACTCACCCAGCACTAATTCCTGGTGCCATATTTTGTAACATGATAGCGTGTTCAGACTATCGATTCAGCCAGAGTTGAAAACAGAGTTGAAAACAGAGTTAAAACAGGGGAGTAGGATCAATTGGCAGCAGGTTTTGCTCCCAAACTACAGACACTTCTTCAGACCTCCAAGTTAGCAAGTATAGAGGAAATTTCTGCCATCGCTATAATTCCCACTCCCATCTCCACATGTGTCCATTATGTCCAAATTAAGGGCCTGATAATGTATAGTTCCTCCCTACTTCTGCTGGCAGCCTAAATGTCAGGTAACAAAAGCATAACTACCATATGTTAAATCAGATATTGCTATTAATTAGAGGTTACCAAAGAGAAGAGAAAAAGGGACACAGAGCACTGCAACTCAATATCTGCTGAGCTGTTTTATTTGTTTGCTTAGCCTTCACTCCAATCAGTTTTTCTTGGATCTCTGTATTTGGCCCCAACAGAACTCCAGTTCCAGCAGCACAAAGCTTTATAGTAATGTGAAATTTGGGTCACTGTGATGTGCTTCCTGGCCACTGCTACAAACAGCAAGAGACATGTGAGGAGGTGAACACTGGAATCTGTGCTAAAAGTACAACCTAGTCACAACCAATAACTGGTGGGACCACAAACCAGAAAAGATAGCCCAGAATGAACAGGCCAAAATCTTGTGGGACTTCCATATTCAAACTGACTGCCACTTGGAACATAATACACCAGACATCATTGGGGTTGAGGAAAAACAGGTGTGGATAATTGGCATTGCATTACCAGAGATCATTGGCTTCAAGAGAAAGAACATGAGAAGATCATGCGGTATAAGGACCTATAGATAGAAATTCAGAGAATCTGGGAAAAGAAAGCCACTGTTGTTCCAATAATAATAGGTGCTCTTGGAGCAATTCCATAAGTCTCCAGGAACATCTAAACTTAATGGGCCTCCAGAAGATCACAGCTGCCCAGTTACAAAAAGCAGCACTCCTGGGAACTTCACACATATTGAGAAGATACCTTTGTGATTCCTAGTTCTTTGGATAGGATCTGAATCACAGTAGAGCCAATTCCAGTCAGACACCTGGTGACTGTGAAATAGTAATGAATGGCTTCAATTGCATGGGGACAACTGGATCCTCTCAGTAAAAATCATGAAGAATGGAAGCCTATCTTTTACCACTCTCCCACAATTTATAAAAAGAGATAAACAGATGGAAATATAAAATACAAATGCTTCAGCAGAAGGCCATTTTTTATCTGTCAACCCCTACAAACATACATCTTTAACTAGGGTGTGAAGATTCTGGTGTTTTGATTAGGACTGATGTATGATATATATATAATGCATTTAAAATTCATACACTGTAAAATCAATTTATATAAATCTGTTTCAAATATATATTTTATCTGCATTATCTAAAAATGGTGAGACAGCAAGTAAATCCCCCCCCCCATCAAAACCTATTTCAAAATCTGGGGGTATCATTATTGGCAGGAATGGCCATTTCTACCAGAAAAAATTCTGCCAATTCCATCACATTTTACTGTATAACTCAGATTTGGTAAATATCTAAAAGTGATGGTTAAAGAGCAGTCCCGACCCACAGCAGCCACAAAGGGAGGGCCTGAAGGAGGTCATTTGAGGCAAGCTGAAGGCAATTGACTCTTATGCAACAGCAATGAGTTATTCTAGCAGAGAGGATTGCTTACATTGGCTGGGAGCATTCTTGAAGATTGCATACTCTCCGAATAGGCTTTGGCTTCTGGATGGACTCACAGTAACTGCGATGAACCATCTTGTGGTCAGTCTTCCGCCGACAACCATATTTTGTAAACTGATAGCCTTAAAAGAAAGATTTCTTTTAGTTTTGGTCTTCAGAGTGCTTGCACGCAATCAAAAGTTCTTCAAAATGCACAATAGCTTATTTTGACCCTTTAATTCTACAAGGAAAAGGTCGTCTTATTTGGCAGGACTCTGGAAACCCAGATTAGGGTCCTCTTAGCCACTCTGTGTTTGCATGGGATGTAGAGCAACCAGTAGGATTGCAATCTAGCTGGGATAATTTGAAAGTACTGATTATGTGAACCATTATCTCTGGATGGAGAAGGAATGCAAGTGCCACAACTTAAATGATCATGCAGACTCTTTTTCAAGCTGTCACAACAGTAGAAATAGTGCCTGATGTACTTCTTGTCTTCCGTTTATTATGTGTGGGGTGTGGTAAAGTGAGGAGAGAAAACATTTCAGGCTACCATGTCTCACAACAGAGTCCTGGGACCCCAGGTAATGAGTGATGTGCACATAACAAGTGTACATATATAAGTGATGCTGATGCACATTACAAGTCATGATATTGATGAGTCTACATTGATTGATTGAGTCAGAGCCCAAGCCTTGCCACACTTTCCTGGGAGTAACTCCCTTTAACTATAATGCATAGGATTGTACCCTTAGTCCACTGTGGATTAGAATGTACATGTCAGAATATTTATTCTTCTGCATTTCACCTGCATTCACTCATTTCCTTTTTTTGCTGCTGAACAGATTATAAAGCATTATGTTTTCCATTTTCTAGAAGTGCAAATAAGTTGTAAATAATGTGCAGCAATAAATAAAGTGCTTCTCTAGCCCTGGCTTTTTATGCTCCTCTAGACACTGACTGTTTAAATTGCTTGATGGCCTGTAATTCACAAAACCTGATGCTGAAATACATTTGTTAGTCTTTAAGGTGTCACAGGATTCTGTCGCTGTAATAATTTTTAAGACTTCCCAATCTGCAAGTTGATGGCTTATATGGAACAAACAAGATATTATTGATATATAAAACTGTTGTATCATCTCAAATGCAGTGCTTTTCAGTGAAGCCCTTTCACAAAACTTGGCTCCTAGGTACCAGGTGTTGAGTGCCCTAAGGTCAGCCCTGGTCAGATGTTAATTGCACTGCTAATCACAAGGAAGTAGTAACACACAGGAACAAATTACATTCTCCTTGTAGAATGCAGCTTGGCTCTCAGAAAAAGTCACTATGGATCTGTTTAGAAGTCTCACCTCCTCCACAGGGTTTTGAGCACTGGGACCATTTTTTCAAAGCCCACTCATAAGTTATGGAATCCTCCAAGACATTGTTGTTATCAACGTTCAAAGAGTCTTCATGGATCATGTATTTGTATGTCAGTGAAATCTTGACGTTACCATGAGGAATAACCTAGTAAGATAAATAGGTCATATGTTCTGAGCAAGCTATATTTGAATCACAGTTTTTTAAAGAAATAAAAAGAAACAATGATAAAGAGACCTGTTCCTGAATAGATTTAAATATTTATTCATACTAGTTACAATGTCAACATGAGAAAAACATTTTGGAGGACATGTTCCTATATGGACAAAGTGTGATGGCAAGCCTCAGATTCCCTTACAACAGTGCTTTACAACAGATTCCCAACAAAACTAGATTCCCCTAGTTTGTGTAAAGGTCCCTTTTTTTTAAGGGACAGAGGAAGGGGGAAATAGAAATGCAATTTTTAGGATTGCACTTGTGCAGGGGAGTGGGGGGAATTTTCAGTATATAGATCAAATTGAAGGCCTAGTCAAGTGTACTTTTTCTGATCCTTATCCTTGCATTGTGTATTGTAGCCCCTAACTATGGTAATGTAGTCTAAGGCAAGTCTCATTGTCTTGCTAACAGTCAACACTCAGATAACAATCAATGCAAATTCCTATCCAGTCATCAATGTAACTTGTTTGTTTCCTTTCTGGGTAGCCCAGTAAATATTCAAAAGATTAACAAAAAACAATTGGTCACATAGACAGGGCCCCAAAATATGTATAGAGTTATGGTTTTGGCTCAAAGTGTGTGTGGAGATGGTCCCTCACCATAGAGAGAATCTGCCTCTCTCAAGAAGTGCACACTCTCTGTCTTGTTCTCTCTCCCCAAAGATGGCCAGACCAGACCATGAAAGAATGCACTCTCTGGACGGGTAATATGCCATCTTTTTAAAACCTGCTTTCTTTCTCACCCCCCTTTTTCCTACACTCTCTCAGTGGTTTATACTAGGTTAGGCAGCTAAATAAGAGCAAAAGAACTCAATTGATTGATTGTATTTCACTATTATTTGTGTTACCTTACTTTGATTATTCTTAAGAAACCTTGCTAAAATATACCTTCTAAAGCTCATTCTTCTACAAAGGTTATCTGAAGTGACACCATTTGATTTAAATGTCTAGCCTTCAATCTTATGACCAAAGAGATAGTGCTTAATTTCCCTTACAAATATTGTATGCTGCTTTTTTGTTAACAGGGTGTGATCCTGACAATCGTGTCACTGTCCCAGTTCTCCCCCCACAAAGACTTAGGTAGACAGTAAATTTCTCCTTAAGTTAGAGAACCATTGGCTTATAATATGATCAACATTCAATGAGAACTGATCCATTCATATCTTTCTCACTGACAGCAGCTTATATAAAGTAGTGTTAACTTTAAGGATGGCAAGGATATGAAGCAGGAAACATCTGGTCTGTATGCTGATGGTCCTTGTGGTGAGCCACTCAAGGCAATGAGAGGAGAGAGGCAGGGGCCATATTATCCTCCTAGGTCCCAGTACACACACATCAACCACAACCAGGTACTAGCCCATTTGCTTTGCTTTAACTACATCTTGCTAGTTACAAATTCTTCAGGTAGTATCTCTGTTCCATCACTGTCTCTCTGCCATCCTGTATCCTTTCCCCATCTCCCAATTGGTCAGCTTCCAAATCAGTTTTTTGACATGCATCCCTGAAATCCTGACAAAGAAATGTGGCAATATATAAAGTTTGGGATAAGTAAAAAATTTGCCTTTGATCCTTAAAACAGATGAAATCCATAAATTATTCTAAGCATGATTCAGTGCAACCTAGACACTCTCATCTTCAAGAGACTTACCAGAATGATGATTCCATTTCGTAAAGGGCCCATAGTTTGCACTGTTTCCCTATCATCGTCATTCCGATACTCCCATTCCACACCCATGCTCACAAATACTTTGGAGTCTGGTACATAGTTGTCTTCACTTAAAATAAATTTTCCTGTTTCTCTGTTCTTGACAGCTAGGAAAGAAATGGCAAACATGAAATCTTCGGGATACTTCACTTCTTGCTTTGTCTTCCAAAATTTTTAATTCAGAGTGCAAGAATGAGATGAGAAGGTTTCCAGATGTAGATGATCTGTTGTGCCACACCAGTTCAGTTTGTTTATGGAGGACTGGGAGGATACCATAAGACATGCTATGACACTGTGGCACTGAAACACAGCCTCCAAAGACTTGCTGCACAATCCTATACATATCTACAGGTTGAACCTCCCCATTCATCACATTTGGTTCCAAGAACCTCTATGAATACCAATTTTCGTGTGATAGAAAGGCATAGTAACAAGGCAGGCAATTAAGATTAATCAAGTTCCATTGCAAATGGCTTCAAACAATTAAGCTTCAATCCTAAAGACACTTTCCTGAGAGTAAGACCCACTGAACACAATGGGGCTTATTTTAAGGAGACATGGTTAGGTAGACATACTGCTAGTTTCGGCTCAGAGGCAGCAATTGGAAGTGATAATAATTTGGGGGAAGGGAGGGTCTCTGTCTGTGAACTTTACTCAGCAAGCTGAATTGCCTGCCACTTGCCTTGGAAGCAGCTGCTTTTAAGCCATTAAAGAGCTAGCCTATTTTGTTTTGAGACAATACTGCATATAAATAAATCACATATAATTTGGCTGCTCCTGTACTCAGAAGTGCCATTGTGTTCAATAGGGTTTACTCTCAGGAAAACATGTATTATAGCGTAGTAATTTAAACTAGGCCTGTTTCCACCTGAGGGCCCAATCTTATGTCCCATTGTGCTGGCTCTGGGTGTCATTGCCTTTGGCATCTGGTTTGAAGGGAGCATTTTCTTTGGACCTCAGCTGGGTGTAACATTGCAGTGGAGCCAAGGATAAGTACAGTGGTGCCTCACATAAAGAGCTTAATTCGTTCTGGAGGCATGCTCTTTAAGTGAAACGCTCTTTAAATGAAGCGGATTTTCCCATAGGAAATAATGGAAACTGATTGTTCACAATCAGTGGAACAGATTGCCAAGGGAGGTGGTGGACTCTCCCTCACTGGGGATCATCAAGCAGAGGCTCGACGAGCACCTGTCAGGGATGCCCTAGGGGAATTTCCTGCTGCAGGCAGGGGGTTGGACTAGATGACCTACTAGGTCCCTTCCAACTCTATGATTCTAT
The DNA here is from genome assembly GCA_030015325.1 of Cryptoblepharus egeriae. Classification (NCBI taxonomy): domain Eukaryota; kingdom Metazoa; phylum Chordata; class Lepidosauria; order Squamata; family Scincidae; genus Cryptoblepharus; species Cryptoblepharus egeriae. The sequence goes on along the minus strand of JAREYC010000002.1, from coordinate 65,714,254 downwards.
GATTCTATGATATAAAAATATTAAATGGATGTAAAAATGATGACAAAACACTGGAATTGAATTCAAAACATGCATTCAATGTGCACAATCCTATGAAGTCTACTTAGGCTGCAATCCTAAAGACACTTTCCTGGGAGTAAGCCCCATTTAACACAATGGAGTACCTGTGCTGCTGCCGGAGGTTCAAGGTGGCCAGTGGGTGCACCTGGGGGCAGTTAGGGGTAGCTGCCTCTGGCACCCTGAGGCAACTGCCCCCAAGTTGGGGGCAGTTAGAGGCAGCAATGCTGGCCTTCAGCTCTTTTAAAGAGCCTCTGCTAGGAGCGTCAGGGCTGTATAAGTGCTCTTTAAGTGAAGAGGAACTTGTTATGTGAAGCAAGATTTCTTGGAACTTTTTGCTTGTTATGTGAAACGCTTGTTAAGCGAGATGCTTGTTAAGTGAGGTACCACTGTATCACCATCAGGAAATGATGAGGTTTCTTAAGGCACAGGAAGGTGGGGGAGGTGGCTAAACAACAGAACTGGACAGGGGATGGGAAGATGGGAGGATTGGCTCTTGGGGCAGGGGAAAAGATGGCAGCCAATTTTGCTGCCTGTTTCTGTCTTCCCTCCCTGGACCAGCATGGGCCTCTTCAAGTCTGTTCCTGGATCCAAGGAGTCCTACTGCAGCAGTGGGATTACCTGGAGTAAGAGAACAAACACTTCCTTTCTCCAAAGAAACTCCAATGGCTGTCCTGTCCCCATAAAATACTTTAGGGCAGATATGATTGGGTTGCTTGTTTAGTTACTTTTTTAACAATTCAGTGAATGTGTATGAAATATTTTGCTCCATGCCTTTTTATATTTTGTCCCCATCACATACAAATACATACAAAGATAAAAATAAAATCATGAAAACATGAGTTCCTGGTGGGACACCACAGTATAGCACCACAGCCATAGCTGGCTGCTATGGCTGGTGAATCACTAGTTGTGTTGGATTAAGGTATTATAAAGTCAATGTTATATATCTTTTTGGGAAATGAAGCTGGCAAAATGGAATGAGTTACTCAAGGAAATCTCTGTCACTGACTCTCCAGCAAAGATGTTAAGAATAGCAAATCTTTCCTCTGTGTAGGTGACTAGATTAAAAGGTCCCTTTGAACTTGGGGATTCTACCATGCAATTTTATCTCTTTTCTATACCTCAATGTAGCCTTTATTGACCTTGGCATTGCTGATATCTCAAACTAATTTCAACATATACATTTTAAAATCCCTTTTACCGTACCTGTCTTCCTACTTCTGATGTTAAAATAATCATTCCAAACCTGACAGTCGCGTACACTTGGTGCCTGCTTTCCCTGTTGCTTAGACAAATTCTCCATCTTTTGTCTGTGTGATAAACTCCTGAAGTGTTGTCAGTATGAATGTGTCCATCAGGCTTACAAGATGGAAAGTGTACATCTTGCTAACAGTTCTCCTGAAACAGTTTGCCTAACATAAGGAACAAGTCCATACAAAGAATGCTATCGTCCCATGAGTCTACATGGAACAGCAGATCAAGGAAGCATTTCCTAAAGCAAAATATGGGTGATTTATGGCAGAGTTACCAAGCCATTTGATGTGAATCCACTTCTAATTAATAACAGTCTTCAAAACATTGCCTGCTATTGATCCACTGAATTGTAGGAAGAGGATTTCAATTACTGTTTAAGCTTTGTGATTGATTGAACAGTCTTGCCATGAATGGCTCAGAATCTGAAAATTCAGAGCAAGATGCTAGGGTGCATTCAAAAGGGGCATTGGTGAGCAGTGAAATATTATGCAACAAATATGGCAATAATATGAGGGAGGTAAATTGTTACATCCTGTAGGGCACTCACCCCCAGTTCATTTAAAGGTCTCTTTAATGGGTAGGGAGAAAGGGGGGCTATTTTCTAAACTAATCAGAGGGGCTGTCATTGCCTAGAGAGCCCTGCACAGTGTTAGCAGGGCTTCCTAAGCCAAGGAAATAGTGAAAGTAGCTATGGTGTTTAAACTGGGAAACTGCTCTTCTGGTTTAAACGTGACTGTACTTTTACTAGTTTCAAGCTGCAGGGAACCCTGAGATCATGGGGATCACATCACTGCCGTAGCCTTTCCCCCACAGAGACTTACCTAGGGAGGAAACTCCGTGGGAGTTTGAGCGTCACTGCTGTAAGGGTACCTATTACTCATAAGAGGTGTGGAAATCTGAACAATTCTGAAAGCTGCAGAACTCTGCAAATGTTTTCCTATTTGTCATAACAGATGCCAAACTATAATGAACAGGATGGGTATCAGCAGAGCTGTCACAGTGCTCTGCGGTGGGGATATAGTACAGAAAAAGAATCCAGAATAAATGCAGAATCAAAAATAGTTCAATATATAATGGAAGTTGTGTTCTGCATGATCTGTTCCAATTATGTTATAGAATGTTGGGTTGGGTTTTCAGAATTGAATTCCAGGAGATAAATAAGAGGAATTTTATTATCAGATAGGGCCACAAACATGTTTTCAGCTTGTCAGTGAAAGCAAACCCACAAATGAAAGGTAACAATAACAGTGACCGCATTCATTACTCACCGAGATTATGAACAGTGGCATCCGATTCTTGTATAAGCAAGTGCCTGGCACCTGCTGGAATTTCAAACATCTTAATATATCCTATAGGGGAACATTAAAAGCAAGTATTAATATTATAAAGAAAGGAATGATAAAATGCAAAAGAGGAGTTGATTTTTGAAGAGGGAATTTCGGCAGCTGCAGCTACTCTATTTGAAATTTCTTGTTTTTTCCCAGTATTACTGGCACTGAAGACTTTAAGGTCTATTTGCATCTTATCTCTCAGGGTGCAATCCTAACCAACTTTCCAGCATTGATGCAGCCCCAAGGTAAGGGAATAAACATGCGCTTACCTTGAGGAGCCTCCTTAATTTCCTCCCGACTGCAGGAGGCAGTGAATGCCACATTGGCACAGCTATGTCAGTGCTGAAAAGTTGGTTAGGATCACACCCTTAAAGTGTTTCTTTAAAGATTGCCTCAGACTGTGAAAATACATTTGTCTTATAAACATTATTGTACAGAAACTAAAGAAAAGGATGAAAAATCAATAGAGAAGCTCCCTTTCTTATGAACATTCAACTTTGAAATTTTCAAAGATAAAAACATGTCTGGCCATATGTCCATTGCTTGTTTGGATCGATAGTAATTAAGTTCAACTACTGCACAACAGATGGTGTCGGTGCTCATTCCCAGCATTTCATAACATTCCCGCTGCTGTTATTAGCCCAATTTTCAAAGAAAGGCCACAAAATATGGAGTACTGTACTGCAGTACTTTTTCATATTTTACAACATGTTTGCCACTATAATTAGTGCTGTTGGACTTATAAACTGAGGGTGCAATCCTAACCAACTGAGAGCACAATCCTAACCATGTCTACTGAAAAGTAAGCCCCATTATAATCAATGGATCTTACTCCAAGGAAAGTGTCTTTAGGATTGCAGCCTTAGGCAATTATAATTCACTTGGTGTGGTGGTCTGCGGAGGCTAGTGCATTCACTGCCCACTCCTGAGAGGTTAGGCCAGTGCGCTTGCATGTGCTGGCTTTACCACACCACCACAGGAAGTTAAGCTAGCCTAAATTGGTTAGGATTGCACCCTCAGTGACTAACTAATAGACCACTGTGAAACCTAATATGTTCATAAGCAGGGAAGCTTCCATGCTGACGGAGAGTTTAGTGAAAAGAGAAACAAAAAGGATATGAGGTCTTGTCATTTAATATCCTCATGATTGCTCACTGCTTGAGCTTTGGAAAATAATTTTATAAATGTCTAGGAATAAATTTTATAAATGTCTAGGAATAAAGTGAAAGTGTTCTTGAGCAACATGAGACGTAAGCTGAGTGCTTATGGACCAGTCACAATCTCTAAATCAAATCTATCTCACAAAGTTTTTGGTAAGATTAAAAAAGAAATCCAGAATGACCACAGATAAAATCTCTTGAGGTCCTTAGGCAGAGGGTAAGATACAACTGCAGCAAATAAGATTGCCATCATTCCCAGAGTGGAGTAGGAATCCCTTATTCAAATGCATCTTCTACAAATTTAACGTTTTCCTTTGAACACGGAGCAGATCAAACCCTTGAAGAACACACAACAAACTCAGGCCAACCAAAATATTTAGATTAAGAAAAAGTAAGAAGAAACCTCACAAACGAAATGAAAGCCTTAAATCATGGAGCCTCTGCGAGAGCAGGAATAAACTCCAACATACAAAGTGGGGCTTTCTAAATTTGCTTTCAAGAGTACTTCTGCTCTTGTTCAGCAAGAGCAACTTATGTGTGCTGGTTCAGACACAATTGCTGAGGCAGCATGAGAGAAGTGTTGTTCCCAATGAATGAATGTTCAAAAAGCCCTCTGGGATTCTTGTGTACTTCTCTGGGAACAGGGCAACTGAATTCAAAGTGGAATGACCTTGTTTCTTTGGTACCCTGGTGAGTGTTCCTTTCACCACTTTGCAGTGGCTGTTGTCTCCACCACACACCCCACACTTGTCCTCTTGCTTGGAGGAGTCTATTACCTTGTCACAGCCAACTTTCTGTGGACAGAAAACAAAAGCAATTACTCTTCCTTGTAAGAGTCTGCATTTTTATTTGATTTCTCATCAAATCAAGATATTAAAAACAGGGCATTAGACACACATACAAAATTAGTACCTCACTGAAAGGAAATGTAAATATCCTCAAGAGATTTTAATATTGGCATTTTCCCCTGGTAAGCCTGCTTAGAGCTACTTATTTAACTAAACCCTGATATTAATTCATTACAACTCTGCTGCAGAAACATATTACCATTCAGGATGTGAATTTATGCATATATAAAATTCAATACATGCCCATCTTTGATGACACACAGGCAATATTGAACAAACAGTACTGAGGGTGACAGCATCCCTGTGGATATCATGGAAAAACTATTTCATGAATCTGGTTTCCAGTCATATTTCATGGGAATGAGCCCCATGATCCTGAAGCAACAGGTTGATTAGAGCCAATCATTCCAATATTGGCTGCAACATTTTAAGTTGTCTATTTTCTGGTGGAGCTCTAACCAGCTAGTGACTTGGGGCCACCCATTGTCAGCTGAGTGGCTCAGGAGCGCCCATGGACTGGGGAAGAACTAACTACTGACCATAGCCAAAATGGCTCACAGGAACAGTGGTGGATTGCCATTATTCCCAGACTGGAAAGCTTCAGGATCTGGATCAGTATTTGGTCCTGAGGGCAACAGAGGTGTCACTGCCACACCAGAAGGCAGATGTGGCATGGGAGACTAGTGATTAGACTGCTGCATGGCCATCATGGGTGACGTTTCTCCAGGAGTGACACCCTTTTTTCATGGAAGACAGAAAGCCTGATAGAAGCCTGAGGAGGTTCACCCCAGCCAGCCCTTTGTGTGTGTGTGTGTGTGTGTGTGTGTGTGTGTGTGTGTGTGTGTGTGTGTGTGTGTGTGTGTGTGTGTGTGTGTGTGTGTGTGTGTGTGTGTGTGTGTGTGTGTGTGTGTGTGTGTGTGTGTGTGTGTGTGTGTGTGTGTGTGTGTGTGTGGGTAGGGGTTGCTGCAGGGTTGAAGAAAGGGAAATACAAGGGTATTGATGGGAAATTGTGGAATGGTTCTTATATGTCAGTAGTACTTCCTGTTGTGTGAGTTGAGCTTCTGCTCCTACTGGAATTGGGATGGAATGAAAGAACACACAATACAGTGGTTCACACAGCACTAGTATAGGAAGGTCATACATTAGAAATTTTCATCTGCTCTCACTTCAGAAACTTCTTTAAAACAAGATAAATTCAAGATGTTTTTTTGAAGCATCAAGCAATTTGAACGAGAACTGCTAGAAAGCCTGGGCACCTGTTTTCCTTTGTGCACCAAAGTGTTTTCCTCAGCAGATACACTTAGGCTGCAATCTGTAACTGTTTTATGATATATGTACTGTACATATGATATATGTATGGATTGCTGATTCATATTATCATCTTATCAGTTCCATACAGTATCATCTCATTGGCTGTCAGAGCATTAGTAACATGGGAAATTTTGAGTTAAGAAAATCCACTTTTGTTCCATAGGCTTTTGTGTTTTCATTTTCTAGTTAATTGGCCATAACGTTTGTTAGAATATAGATATTCCAGTGCAGTTTGTTTCATTGCATTCTGCATAAAATTACCTTTCCAATGATATATAACATGATGGTATTATCATTCATACATACCTCATTTTTCACAATTTTAGTTACTAGTGTCAAGCTCAGCTTGTAGCTCCCCTAAAGCTTGTAGCTTGGTGCAATTCACCCCCTGCACCCTCTTTAGTTATGCCACTGCTAAATACAATTTTAATTAAGCTGAGACCTTTTCAGTTTCCCATGATGTAAAACAATGATAAATTATCATGTGTGTTATGTGATCAATCAGCATAAGTATTTAAGATTTGAAAAATTGCATATCTGTTGCTTAGCCTTAGAGGGAAAAGTGGCTTGTTATTGCAAGTTAATGCACCACTCATTCTTCCAAATGAGAAAATGGAAAAGTCCAAAAATTAATGCCACCTACTAGACAGTCCCCCCGCACGCAGATACTATGGGAATCCTTATAGGAGCATCGTGTTCCATCATGCACCAGTCTTTTCATATAAACAACATCACCAGTTTCCTTGGATTCACAGTAGAGGTGACAACGTTCTTTACCTACAAGGAAAAGAAACCTGTGATTTATCAGTTCAACATCTGATTATTATTTGTTCAGGCTGAATGGCAATTTAATGGAAGTGCTGACTGTGGGACCATTAATTCATGTTCTTGTCTTGTACTGAATAAAAAATGTCCAGATTTTTCAAATACCTTAACAGCTTAGCAAGGGAAGAATTTACATCCACATAGAGAGGTTTTCACTACACTCTACCAGTGGGGGCTGCACTGCAAATCAGAAAAGTCTGTGGATGTGTGTTTTTATGGGTTCAGTCCTTATCAACTGAGGCCAGCACATGGTGCTTGGTCCATCATGGCGTGGGGAGACTGGTGCATGTCCCTACACTGGCCTAACCTCCCCAGAATCCCAGAGTGGTGCAGAAGTGCCTTATAGCATTTTTGTAACATGCCCAAACCAGCATGGGACATGTGCTGGGACTTGTACTGGCCTATCTGGGGCTTAGGATTGCAACCTATATTAATCAATATGTCAGTGACCAAAAGGACATTTGTAAGAAATGTAAATTTTATGTTACTCTTGTTCTCTATGCACTGCTTATATATCAGTTTTATCTAGGTGCCCATTTGTGAAAGAGCATAATGACTACTTGCTTTAAAAAAAATGGGAAAAAGCATGGGAAAAAGTATGGGAAAAAGCACACTCTCCAGAATGGAAGAGGCACATGGCAGAATAACCCAAGTGTAAATGTTCACTGGATTCTTCTGGGTTTTGCATAGGGGGGATTTTGGTCTTCAAAGCCTGGTACCAAACCCACTGAAGACAACATAAAATGAACAAAATAAAAAAGTGCTCACCGTCACTATGCTCATATGGAAGCCAGTGGTGCTTCATATTTTGATACTCAAAATATGGGTCCCATTGCTTGCACTGCTCCTCTCTGAAATCTTCATAATCTTTAGGACAATCGTGGGTGCTGCAAAGCTGAAACTCATAGCTTGGTCCAAAACACGTGCGACCTCCATTAGCTGGACTGGATATAGGAAGAAACAATACAGGTGACATACATCATGTCACTGAAGTTGGCCTGCTTTTTAAAAGATTTTTGTCCGTCTTCCAATTATTTCTATACTTGTGAAATTGAATTGAAGTAGAATTAGAATGGATGTTCACAAGACACATTAGGCAAGCCACCATTTATAACGTTCAGTCCCATATCTGAAATACAGGAATAATAACAAGTCCTCTGACATAACACATAAAAGCACTCTGAAGTGTACCTTAGACTGTTAAGTATCATTCTCATTGAGTTTTGCACTTATAACTCAGGGTTATTCAAGACAGTGTGCCCAAGAATTATGAAGCTCTCACTGCTTGGTGGTGTTAATTTGGAGCTGTCAAGTCATGAACAGACTTTAGTACGAAGTTAAAATACACTTTCAGCCATTAGACCACTTTCTGGAAAATATAAGAATCACCACCATTATATAACCACCCTGGCTTTAACAATAGGCACAAAACAGGTTAAACTTTATTACTATTTTGAAGTAATCCCCCACAATTTGTATTGGGGCATCAAAGTGTAATCTGGTCTGAGAGATCATATTTCACTGCTCATGTAGACTAATTTCATTAGCCAAAATGAATGTTATCACCTTATGAACACCAGATAGATGAGTGGTTCTAAGTGTAGATAGATCTTAAAATCCATTGAATTTAATGTGCATCTTCAGGAAATTCAGTAGGATTAACAGTAATTAGGCCCCTTGTTTTCACATCAGCAGTGCGTTCTCACTTACTCTGATGACATCCTACAATTTAAACTCCTCTTCAAGTTGTTAGCTTGGAAGCAAGTTGCCCACACTTATCAGAGCAGCAAAGAAAAGGCAGGCCCTAGTTGTGTGCAGAGAAACCCTGAGTTATGTCATTGTATTCCAATAAACATTGACAATTAAACTCATTCAAAGTATTGTATTAAAGTTAAACAACTATAGTGATAGAAAGTCAGTGGCCCTGATCAACAATAAAAAAATGCTGGCACTTTTGTGACATCCCAGGTCAGCACAAAACTTATGCTGGGACTTACACCTGGAGGTTATAACTGCAGCCATAGGAACACAGTTTTGACAAATTCAACTTACTGTGGATTATCACACTGACGGGTTCTGTATCTCACTCCTGTTCCACAGGTTCGAGAACACGAGCCAAATTTACTCCATGCCCCCCAGTTTCCATCTTGTTTCAAGATATCTGGAGTTAACCAGATACAGTGACCTTTAAAACAATGCTAAAAAAGAAAAATATACATGTATGCATATTTTTGTAATCCATTTCAATACTGTGTTGCTGTTGGCTTCTAGCCTTTTGGACGTAAACCTAAAGAATCATACTATTATTACTGAAAAATGATACAACTTTTCTGGTTCACATTCTAGACATTTTAACTTTTTCTCTACCTTAATAGAAGAGCCCCCAACTCTGAAAATGATAAAAAAAACTGGCTCAGGAAGAAATGTGAATTTTTTTTTTTTAATTATTTGTAAGGCCAAGTGATAGTCCAAACTCCTCTTCCCCTCTCCCCAAGCCTAATTTCCTGTCCTTATCCCTCTGGGGTTCTTATGCTTTTCGGGGGAGGAGGGGTTAATATTGTTTTGATTTTTTTTTAGCAGATGTCCTCTTTTTCCATGATATGTCCTCTTTTGAGCCTTGTAACCTGGGGAAAAAAATCTTCATTGTCCTCCTTTTGATACATTATATGTAATAAATTATATGTAATAATTTTAAACATAATTTTCAGTAATATTTTTAAAATTAGGAACATGAAAGCAGTATAAATGAGGGTTTTGAGCTTTTGTTATGTTCTACACTTTTCTTGGGTGCCCTACATTTTGGTAGGCTCTTCTCCTCTTTCCAGTTATGACATATGTTCACATATGAACTTTGAAATATATTTTTTCTGTCAAAATGTGTGACCTCAAAACAAATGGAGGTAGGGCAATGGCATATAACCACACTCACCATCCAGGTTTTCCTGTACCCACTGCATGGGGGTGACATGCTGGCCTCCCACACTGGGTGACATGAACCCTACTGATGTCCCTGAAAATAATTCCAATCGTTACAAGGCATTTAAAGGTGGACCCCAATATCAGTGATGAGTGAAATCAATGGATACCAAGGTCCTGCCTATATTCTCATGGTGGCTTCAGAATCTCTCTGTTATGACATTTGGTCACCATGCCGTTTTTAATTATAGCAAGTTACCTCTTATACCAATCTGCAATTTTAGATTGTATGTACTAATGGTTTCTGTTACTCTGATGACCTGGTACATGTACACATACACACAGATGGCTCTAAGATGTGCAATCATTCATTTGCTTTTCATAATAATCAGCTCCACAATACATTTTAACCGGCTTTTGAATCTAAGCACTTGGCAGGAACTGTATGCAAAGCATATTGCTAAACCACCCACTGCCAGCAAAAACAAATGCAACATTTGGATTTATAATATAAAATTTCCCTTAAGGGATAGCAGAATGAGAAAATGAAAAAGATGCCAGATGATCACCAACAATGAGAGAAAAATTTGCAGTCTCTCTGTTTGCAGACCCCAGAAGCTGGCTGTTCAACAGCTAAAAAATTCAGGTGATGCAGATTTCTCACAGTGCAGCTTTCCAATATGCCAGTAAGATACTCTAGGTCAGAATATGATCCCCATGATGCTCATTAGTGCAGAGTGCAAAGGCAAGAAATGAGAGGTAGAAGAATCATAGAAAAGGACCACTCTCTCCAATGCTAGAATTCATAACTCACCCCAAAGATATTCTGCCATGTGGCTATCCACACATTGCTTTGCAAATTCATTTCAGGGAGACATTTATTTATGCATATTATTTATGCAATAATTGTGCAGAACTCACATAGACACAAATACAGGATACAGTGCAGTCACACTGATTTCAATACATGAGTTGAGCATGTTCTTAATGCTTCCATTGCAATCTGTAGAACTTAACAGCACTTAATTTGGCTGAGGGTATAATTTCCACAACTTGCAATAGCCCAAGTACATAAAAGAAAATGATTACATTTTCAAATTATACTTTCAAATCAAACAAATTCCAATAATAGTCTTCTTTTATGAGATTATCTTGTTATTGTTAGAAAATAGTCTCTGAAGCAAAGTTCTCACATCAATCATCACAATAGATGTAAAAGCAGGTTGTGTAAAGAGTGTATATCTGGAATTTTCTCCCTTGGAAAACTGGAGTATTGCTGAGATTATCAGCTGGTTTTACACCTCAGTTGAAAATGAGAAAGTAAATTGCAAGTAGTAATCAGTTAATTATGTCTCCGGTAAATCAAAGAATGATCCAGTACTGTATCTGGAAAGCATGTTGTGTATCACATATTGTTTACATACATCAATTATTATATCATCTATTAGTATTGGGATAGAATATCACTACCTAAAAGAAAGGAGTCAAGAGCAGGCAATCTAGAGAGGGCCTATATAGAAAGAAGCATACTGGATTCCCTATTACTCCCACTGAGTTCTATGGGAGTAATAAACAAGCAAAACTGTTCTGTTAGGGAATACCTGTACCTGCACATATCACAGGTCCACATCTGTTCTCAGTCTCAATAGCCCCGGCTGGGCTTCAAAACAGACAGTGAGAAAGAGCATGGGAAAAGTGCAGGCAAAGCAGAATACCATTTAGGCTAGGGAGTAAGCGGTGGGTAGGCTTTGGTTTGAGACAGGCCAACCAGTGGCCTGGTTGGAGAGAAAGGTCCAAAAAGGACACAGGATGAAATAACCCCCTTCTCTGGCCATGTCTGGGACCCTTTGGACCTTGTGAAGGACCTTTGTCCAAGGAAAAAAAATCTTCTTCATGTATTTCTTCTTTTTGTTTTCAGACTGAACTATGATAATTTTATTGAATGAAACAAACGTCTAGATGGAAGATTGTGCCATATTTCACTATCTTCTGGACCAAGCAAGGTCTCTCAGTAGACTGCAATTAATGGGAAATTGTATAAATGGACTGACTCTATTATAGGAAAAGTCCCCTAGGAAAGAGCATCTGTTGAGTAAAGTAAATGATGCTCTCATCAAAACATTCTTCACTCTCTTAATTGCCATAGCAGTGTATCCAAAGAGGATTATAACCTTTGGACTGTTATATAACTGGGAAGCCAACACCCAGTTATAAAACTGGGTGTTATATACACCAACACCAGGCTGTGGGTGGCACAAGTGGCTAAGACACTGTGTTTGTAACCAGCAGGCCAGGGTTTGAGACCCGGGTCGGCCCCACAAGACAGGGTGATCTCCTGTCCTTAGCCCAGCTCTGCGACACCAGCTGGATCCAATCGTATCGGCTCTGCCTTTCCATTGGACTAATTCAGTGGCATGGAGAAGGGGGATTTGCTGCTTGGGTAACAGCCTATCCCCCATAACAATCCAACTCAGGCTTTCGTGCTTCGCATGCAGCATATGCAGCGCCAAGCACGATACCATATTCTTCCAAGACTGACGGAGGCCTGCAACACCCATTATGGATTTACCATACACAATTCAGTGGCAATAATTTTGTCATAACTAGTTATTTAAAACAGTATGCTCATTATTAAAAATTTGTAGTTAATGGGAAGTGGAAATAACATTCATTGTTATTAGGAATATTTATATATAGCTTTTCAACAAAAACAAATTCACAGTCTACAATACTATCAAACATTCCCGGAAGTAAGTCTCATCGATTATAACAGAGCTTACTTCTGAGCAGACATGCTTAGGATTGGGCTCACAAAGCAGTCTACATAACTAGACAAACAAGTAAATGGTTCTCTGTCCCCAAAGAGCTCAAAATCACAATAATCAAATGACTGTGAGAGAATATATGAACAGTCTTATCAAGACTAAATTAAGATTGGATTCCTGTAATGCACTTCATACAGGACTGTTCTTGAAGAACACTTGGAAATCTCAACGCAGAATGAAGCTGCATACATTTTGACTGGTGCTAAGACACTCTACTGGTAGGTTATTTATACTGGCTGCTGGCCCATTTCTGAGTGTAGTTCAAGGAACTGGATGTTATATTTAAAGTCCTCAGTGGCTTAGGACCAAGTTAGCTAATGTAGTTCCTCTCTTTTTTTGAAATGATCCATCCCTGAGACCAGATCTGGGACACTTCTATGGGTGCCAATGGAAACAGTACTGGAGGTGATTTGAGAGAATCCTTCTCTATGATGGCACCCTGTCTATACAAAAAAAGCAGGCCTCCGTCAGTCTTGAGAGACTGTGGTATCATGCTCGGCGCTGCATACGCTGCATGCAAAGCACGAAAGCTTGGGTTGGATTGTTATGGAGGATAGGCTGTTACCCAAGCAGCAAATCCCCCCTCTCCACGCCACTGAATTAGTCCAATGGAAAGGCAGAGCCGATACGATTGGATCCAGCTGGCGTCGCAGAGCTGGGCTAAGGACTGGAGCTCACCCTGTGCTGTGGGGCCAACCCGGGTCTCGAACCCTGGCCTGCTGGTTAACAGGCACAGCGACTTAACCGCTTGCACCACCCACAATTCCTTACCTTTTTGAATCTGATTGGATCCCTCTCTGCCTTTGTTCTGACAGAAGTTAGAGACAATTTTTGTTAGATTAATTTAGTTAATTTGTCTGCTGCCATAGTTGGATTTATTTGTTCTCTGATGCTTTCCATTTGGTTTTGTGTATGTATGTTTCTGTGTGTGCACTGAGTTTTGCTGTTCTAATGTTACTCTTTTAATTTGTTATGAGCCACCATGGGTACCTACCTGTCTGATACAAATATCTTAAATAAATACAGTAGATAGCACTTGTTTATAAAGATTAGGCTGTGAGTCAATATGGAACTGTGTATGTTAAAAAATCATTCCATCTGAGGTAAGACTTGAATTATAGGGTGCAGGGGAGCAGAATGGACCTGGATCCCTCATCTTTTATGATGTCCCTCTACCTACTGGTTTGAAAGGCTAATAAAGCGATACCCATAATATAGGTTAATATAGGAGTCTTGTGGATTTTCATAATTATACAAAATAAAGATGCAAGGCAGATGCCCTGAGAGTGTGAGGGACAATCTATATATATAAAAGAGAAAAGTCACTGACTGACTGACTGACTCATCACCGCCCTGCCAAAACTGCAGGCCCTAGAAGTGTGAAATTTGGGGTGCGTGTTCCTTCCATGACAAGGGGTGCACTAAGACCCGGTTTTCAGAAATTCCAACCAGAAGGGGGTGAAAAGGGGCACAACGCGCTTTCCTCCCTATACTTTGCATTGGAGAATTGCTGTCTCATCAACATTCCTCCCCAACTGCTGGGCCTGAAGCATGGAATTCTGGGAGTTCCTTCTGTCACCTGAACACCCACCAAGAACCATCTGGAGAAATTTAACCCTTCAGGGGCTGAAAAGGAGACTGAATAACATCCAGCCAATTTGGTACTCAGTGCCTGGTGCACTGGGTGATATTGTTTGGAGGGAGGGGTTGCACTGTGGAGGATGCTGGCAAGGGGGGGTTGGTGCACATGGGGGGAAGTTGCGCATGGGCTGGTTGATGCACATGGGGGAAGATGCGCATGGGGGTTGATGCGCATAGAGGCAAGTTGCGCATGGGGAAGATGCGCATGGGGGTTGATGCGCATGGGGAAGTTGTGCATGGGGTGAAGTTGCGCATGGTGGGTTGATGTGCATGGGGGAAGTTGCGCAAGGGGGGTTGATGTGCATGGGGGGAAGTTGCGCGTGGGGAGAAGTTGCGCCGTGGGGGGATGGCATTTGGGGAAATGTTACTACCGCAACGCGGGTACGCTTTTCGCTAGTAGGAACATAAGAAGAATCCTGGTTGATCAGCTCAAAGGCCCATCTTGTCCCACTTCCTGTGGTCTAGTAGAGAACATAAAATCGCCTCAGGGAACACAAAAGACCACAAAATACCTGCATCAAAGTGCCCTTCCTTGCATCTGGGGCAAGCCTATATCCTATGATGGATTTTTCTTCCAAAAATTTGTCCAATTCTCCTTTAAAGACATCTAGGACAGTTACCATCACCACATCTTATGCCAAGACATTCCACAGATTAATTTACACACTAGGGAAAGAAATATTTTGTTTGTCCTAATTTTCCAAACACTCAATTTTAGTACCTTCATTTCAAATGTAATGAAACAAGTTTAATTGGTTCATCTGAATGTGAATAGTTCCTGTCTAATCACTGGACATATCCATATTAGATACTGTGGTGAATTACAAGCCATTCCCACTGCCAAGTTAACCATTTCAGTTCCATTTAGTATTGTGATAAAATCCTGCATAAGGTGGTTACTTCACTATCCCTTTATGACATTGCTATGTCTTGGCACTGTTGGCCTAAGTCTTTGCATCTGTTAATCTGCTAAAGAACGATTGCTTATGATGACTGCAGCAACTGTGAAAGCCAGTGAAAATTCTCTTGAAAAGGCCAAAACTCAATGTTTCTGTGGTGACTAACACACATATTTATCCATCTGTCTCCTGTCTGGGAGAAGCTGAGGTCAGCTTTCTCAGTGGGAAATCATCTGGACTGTGCTGATTGCCTTTAGAGAACATTTTTTCCCCTCAGTTAATTTACTTTATAGTATCTTTTATTAATCCCCCCAGTTCTTTTGAAAAAACTACAAGTAGAGACCCACAAGAAATTGCAAGAGAGTTGTGGGGAGAGCAAATGTCTCTGCTCCTTTACCCTTGTTTCCGTAATTAATACACTGGTTTTAAGGAAGTTTTAAGGAAGTTCTCTGACAACCCAGTCCTTTGTCACAATTGTCACTTAGGGGACAAAGAGAAGGCTGAGCCTCCCTTTATCTCAAATGCAGTCACAGAAGGAGGAGAAAGTAACTGGACCCCAAGGTAATCTACCAAAAGACTGTGTCCGTTCATTCATTCATTCATTCATTCATTCATTCATTCATTCATTCATTCATTCATTCATTCATTCATTGCCTTTCTCTTAAGGACCAAAGGCAGCTCACATAAAAGTAATTTAAAATCATTTTTTAAAAAATGTCATAAAATCCAACATTTAAAAACAGCATAAAACAGTATAAAAGAATAAAAGCAGTACAATAAAATTATAACATTAAAAACAAATAAAAGCAGTGACATCTTATAATCTGAGCCCAAAAAAAACCCCTGAGGTCACTTCAGAGGTTTCAGATATGGGATTTGGGGACGGAGGACAGAGAATTGGGTGAAGAAACCAAAAGGCAAGATCTGGCAAGGGAGGATAACACCAGTGGTGGACTTCAGGGGTTTCTCACAGGTTCTATAGAACCCTTTGCTAATGAGCGCCTGGTTCTGAGAACCAGTTTCTAGTGGGACATAGAACCTGTTGTTAATTTAGTTACTGGGACATAGAACCTGCTGTTGATTTATTTGAATCCCACCACTGGACAACACCATATCTGAACTTGTTAAGAGTGGGACAGCTTATCTAGTATCACCTTGCTTAGTGGCTCACAGTGTTGGCTGAGGAGAAAATAAGGGAACTGAAGCAATCCTACTTGGTATCTCTACATTACCTTTAAAATTGATGCAGCTTTCTATAAACCTCTTCATACATAAAAGTGCTAAGTTTAACCATATATTTAATAGTTTAAGTGCTACGTTTAACCATGTATTTTAATAGTTCTATATTTAATAGTTTAAGCATACACCTAAAAGTGTACTTTTAGTATACTTAAAAGTGCAACATGACATGTTTCATACAGGTCTGATCATTAAGGAGCTGTGACTGGCAGCAGCTCCCAGTTAAATGTACATGTGGGGGCCAAGCTTTGTTTTCCCTCCTTGCAATGTGTGAAATAGTTCAAAGTCTGAGGCACAGAGCAGCTGTTCAGTCCAAAGCTAGAGACAAAATAATTAACTTCTTCCCATAGGTGCAAGAGAAGATGGCAATCAATTGTATTCTCATTCCTTTTTGAGAAAAAGCGTGTCACTGGATGTAAGTGTAAAGGTCCTTCGCTGAAAACAGGTGGTCAGTAGCTTGCTGGCTCCTTGCTTGGATGCATTCATCAACCTCAAGAGGCACCGAAAACTAATTAAGCTATTGCAAATGTGCTTTTTTCTACAGAGCCTCAATGCAGCAGTTAAGCACAATCATATAATCTCAGCAGAATCAAACTATTTTTTTAAGAGACACAGAACTCAATCTTGAAATTCATTTTTTTTACAGGATGGTTATGGGACTGTACTTCATTATCTGAAATCACAAGCAGTTATACGAATCACATTTTCACTGCATGTTCATCTTCCTTCCATACTGCTGTGCAGACACACCCAACCCTTAATCACATCAACAAAAGTCTCATCATATCAACCCTAAAGGCTCATGGACAGGACTGCATTTGCAAGTTTGTGCTCTTTCAGATGAGTCACAAACTTGCATCTTTTCTTGCCATTCCTACAGGCCTAAGCCTTTCCACACAATTCTATAGAAAATCCTCCTTAGCATATGTTGAGATGCAGGTATTAGGCTGGGACTGGTTCTTTACTAGCACTTTACTAGAGTTAAGAAAATTAAAACAAGCCAAACAAAACCAACATAATAATCACCCCTTCTGGCACTTCAGCTGCTCAGCTGTTGCAAAGCCAGGATGTTTTCCTGACGCACCAACCATATTTAAGTTGGCTTGCACTTTAATAATGGGCACTGGGAATAGTAGAATGAAATCATGATCACTGCATGGTCCTACTTTGGATCTTTCTGAACTAACATCTTTAACTGATTATGATTTTGTTCTGTTTCTCTGACATTATTCCAAACAAAATACTCTGACAGAAGGAGGACTGGAGAGCTATTGACTTCCTTCAAAAACTCAACTGAGGATCACGAAACCTACTCCTTAGCTCTTTTATGGTTAAAGTAGATGTTACGCAAAATGTTTAATGTGGATCGATTGAGAAAAATAGCAACCAATGCTAGGTTGGAGGGAATTATTCCTTAGGGTGGAAAATTTATTCATGCTAAGTCACATGTGAAGTTTGAAGGGGTATAGTTCAGAAACCAGTTTACTGCTCCATTGGGAACTATATTTTTATGAATAAGTTAAGTGCTCTGTTATGAGCAAACAAATGAAATCACTTTTATTTTCAATAAAACAGTACAAACTGAGGTAAGTGAGATTCATCGGGGCTTACATGTGCATTCACCTCTCTCGCCACTATTGTTATCCCATCAGCAGCAGCTAGAGCATTAAAAGGGGTGCTATAGTAAGAACAGTTTATCAACTCTTTTACATAACATCAAGGATAAGTCTGTAATAGCAATAAACATTAACAGTGGTCATACAGTGACCAGTGAAACAGGTTTCTCATTCCCCCACTGATGGGTGGCGATGTGAGGATATACACAGTATTTTTCCAAGTATATTTATGTTGCAGTGTTAGGGTAACCATATGTCATAACCACAAAAAGAGGACAAGCCCCCCCAAAGTATAGGACACCCTTGAAAATGTAGGACATGACAAAGTCAAAGCTAAAAAACATTCACATATATTGCTTTTGTGGTTAATTTAAACATTATATTACTTATTATTAAATGTAAAACATAATTTATTACTTGAAACTTATTAATTCCAAGAAGGCCCCATGTTGCCTGCTCACAAGGAAAAGGAGGACAATTAAGATTATTTTCAGGTCACAAGGCTATAAAAGAGGACATGTCATGGAAAAAGAGCACAGATGGTCACATGTGCAGAGTATATTAATAAGTAGTACACTAGGCACCTAGTGTACACACCAGGAAAGGAGATATTGCCCTCTTTAATTTATTGTTTCCTGTGGCTAGCCTCTGCTTGCCACCATTGGAACTGGAATACTGTATTCACCCAATAAGGGGAGTGAAAGTGAGGAAGAGTTTATTGGATCAACGAGGAAAAGATAGTAAGAAGGTGGATGCTCAAGGATTACAAATTTGAGTTAACGTGGATTAAAATCAAGGTCCTGATTTTGGAGGGGAAGAGAAAGGGGAGGCCGACAGCTCTTTCCAAGATTTCTTTGAGAAACAGTTTCTTTCCAAGCCAATTAAATATGGCTGGCAAGACAATGGTGATTGCTCATTATGATACTTTCAATCTAAGACAGTAGGCAGGTCAGACATCATTCTAATTGATCAGCTGAAAGATAAGATCACAACACAAATTCAACATTCTCTTTTTTTAGGTAATGTGAATGGTGTGATGAAGTTGTCTTTCTCCTCCTTTCTCCTTCACCTGCTCAGCAGCACTCTAATAACATCATAAAATATGCATACATCTCAGGCTTGTAGAGATTGATACAAATAAGAAACAGAGAAGTCCTAGAAGTAACTAGAAGGTCAAATCTGTCATCTTATAGCAGCAATTCAAATTAGCTTTGTAAAAATTCTGCAATTTTTTTAAGGACCATAATTCAGGGTGTTTTTTTTAACAAGAATATTTTGTGCTACACAACAACAATAAAAATCTTTCCCAAGAGAGAATTTTCAATGCTACATTAGTATTGTCATTTTTATTAGGTTCATTACTCGTATTTATTTCTTCTTGTTAGGTATTTTAGTAAACTGTAAGGCTTTCTATTAGACCAATTGTATAACTGCTAATTGTTATGTTTTTAAAGTGCAAATAAAGCTTTGATTTAGAATTCAGGAGCACTATCTTGTCCCTGTTAATTTGTCCAATAAAGTGGTTGCTTTTTCAAGATTTATTTTACAACCAAGGCTATACTATTATTAATTGATACTATTTCAGATGGAAAGAATAGATAAAAAAAAAATAATGTGCTTCCAAACCGAAGCTTCCCTGCGTGGTGCCAGGATAACATAGTGGACTGAGATCTAGAAGATCCAGCTTCAGTTTCCCCCTTGCTCATAAAGCTTCCTGGGTGACCTTGGCCTAGTCACTCATTCTCAGACTCACCTGCCTCACAGGGTTGTTGTGAGGACAGCAAGAGGGGAAGAACTAAAGCTTTGTAAGCCACCTTGAGGATTTTCATTGGCATGGTAAAGGCAGGCTATAAATAGTTTAAAAATGGTGTTGATTATGCTCCATGTCATTTCTGGAGCATATGTATTGGCATCGTGTGAAGCACGAAGTCCTGGGAAGATGGATGTGGAGGATAGGCTGTTACCCAAGCAGCAAATCCCCCCTCTCCACACCACTGAAACCGTCCAATGGAACAGTAGAGCCAATACGATTGGTTCCAGCTGTGTCACAGAGCTGGGCTAAGGACAGAGGCTCACCCAATCTTGTGACCTGCTAGTTAACAGGCACAGTGTTTTAACCACTTGCGCCAACAACATGGTTCTTTCTCAGACTGTGATTGCTGAGCTTTTCCTTGGCTATGTGACAAATGCAAGAAGGAAACATGTCACTGGTTCCACCCCCATATTAGTCTATGCACAGAGAATAACAGAAAGCTAGAATTTGAAGGATCACTGCACCCAAATCCATGTAGTTCCTTGCTTTATTTCAGCATGAAGAATCTAGTTCATCTCCTTTTTTCAGTTTTCTATACTCCTCTCACACAATTCTTTGACACCTGATAAAAATTTTTTTGTGTGTACATGTAAATATTATTAGTCCCCAGATGCCTTTTAGTCCACATTTACTATTCATCTGTAATTCCAAACACAATATTGAATATTGTTAATGGGCAAGGCAACCATATGTCTCCCTCCCCCCGCCCCCCAGACATGTCCTCTTTTTCAGCATTGTGTCCTGGACTAGGGTTAGCAAGTTTGACAGAGGAGTTCCAGACAAAGCTGGGAAGGGGGTTCCAGTCCTGGGCTGAAATGGCTGAAGACCATTGCTCGACATTTAACAGTCCACAAAGTTGCATACAGAATGAGAGGAAATAATGCTGTTTTGACACTTCCTATCTTTTATATGGTGCATCATCCTTTGCCCCACACAGCTATCTTATCACACAGCTATATGATAAGATACATGGTCCCTTACCTTTCCTGGAGCACACATGGTTCCATCTAACGGAGGTCCCTTCTTTGTTTTGCAAAAATAAGGATTATCGGGATGGCTACACCATAGCTGTTTGCAGGGGTCAAATGTACGGAACTAGAACAAAAGGGCAAATATTCAGACATTATTTCCTGAAAAATAAAATCTGACAACACTTGACAGAAGTCCTGCTGGCAATTAGAGGATATTACAATGAACTAGTTTTAGTGGTATGAAACTATAAATAAATATCATCAAGTCCTTAGACAAGAAGGGAAACAATTGCTGAAAGGCAATTGTGGAAACCCAAGCTTCCAGGAAATATTATGGATTGAGAACTATGGCATACCTGAGGTTTATGTGGAGAATGAGAAATACCTTTCCCATTCCTCCAAAGTCACATTCCTCATTCTCCCCCTCCAAAGTCATAGTTCTTCTGTTTAGCCAAGTTAGTGATGTCTGCATTCAACCTCAGTCAGTTCTCCCTAGTGTCCAAACCACTTTCCCCACATTGGCTAGACACTGACTAAGCACCATGGCTGCAAAAAGTTGAGTTGGATGGAAAAGAGTGTGTGTCATCAGCACCTCAGTAAAAATATTTTTGCCCAATACTGCACTGGAACAATTATGATTGACCCTCTCTGATGGCTTTTAAGAGCACAGAGTATAATATTACTACTATATAATCTAGTAGATGTCATGATTATGTATTAGATATCGTAACACTGTACACGACATGGACTGCAGGCCAGTGAGAATGACTTAAAAAATTCAGTCTTTGCTGTTTGCCAGAGGAGAGAAGCAAACCAAAGATTATCGATGTTGCAGGCACAACAGAATTCTCAGTTCAGAGTCAGGACCATAGACGTCATAGCACACACATCCACAGATGTGGTTTTAATTCCAGTTCCCTTGCACATAAAAATCAACCATACCAGAGCATCACAATTCATGGAACTCTAATTTCAAAAGTCAAGATGTTTACATGAGGCTCCACAACACCTCAGAATTTATAGTTGTGTTTCACTTCATGTTCTTTAGACAGGCTCTTTCTTTTCAGACTCTAATGTTAAAGACCTTTTAAAGCCATCTCAGGGACAGCTGCAAAGCCCTGGGTGAGGTACAGCAAAACTCTGTTAAGTACTCACAGCTGTGCACATCATGTAGCCCAAACCAAAATCAAAGCGGCACTGCTCGTTCATTGAGTAGTGAATTCCTGGCAGCTGAGGAAGGGAAGGCCAGTCGTGGTCGAAAGGATCATCACGCAAACAATCATAGGAGCTGCAGTGGACAAATATTACAGTCACAGATGGGAATGTGAGACCTTAACATTGTTTGGGGTTCTAGTTCGTATTTATTCCAAGCAAAATAAAGGGCATCCTTTCTCAGAAATGAATTCACAAAGCATAGTTAATTCCTCTGTTAAAATGTTAGACTAGGCATGGCATTTGCTACAGCTGATTTGCATCTGGAGTAGGACAATGTTTTGTTTGTTTTATATCACTGTATTGGAAGTCAGGTCAGAAATGATGGCATCTGAAAAGAATTTTCAAGATCGCTTGAAAAAGGATGAGTCTGTTTCACTTTGAATAATAACTCTGATTTCTATTGGATTCAATTGTTTGATAAATAATGGCTTCGATTCAAAAGCTGCTTGGGCACACCCAATAGAATTTCTGACTTCTTTTTGAGATTTTCATGCCATAGCACAAACTGCATTTGGATGTTTCTTCAGAATTTGAAAAGCAATTTATAGATGGCATAAGGCAGGGGTCCTCAAACTTTTTAAACAGGGGGCCGGTTCACTGTCCCTCAGACACTGTCGGGGGCTGGAGAGTGAGAGGACTTATGTAGGACATCCTACATTTTATCCAACATTTTAAAATGTAGGACTTGATAAAATGAAGCAAAAATGCTTGTATAGCTTTCCTGTACTTAATTTCAACACTTTTGAAATTGAAAACCTTTTAACGTGCCTGATTCTCACCCAGACATGCAAGATGCCCTCAAAGCAGTTTCCAGCAACACGTTACTTCAACATATTTTACTTAACATATTTTTCTACAACATATTTTACATGTCAGACTTAAGACATGTAATTGTAAGACACCCTCAAAGCAATTTGCAGCAACACAAGGAATGTCAGTGACATGCACTGACACACACCATGCATTCTCTCTCTCACACACACCCACCCATGTATTCTTACACACACACAAACACAAGTTCACCTCAATTTTAGGCTTGCTGTTCAGGAATTTTGCCCAAGCCTTTTCATGTCTACTCAGGAGTAAGGCCCATTAGAGTCAGTGGGGCTTACTCCCAGGAAAGTAAGCACAGCCCTCTGCATATCTACTCAGAAGTAAGGCCCATTAGAGTCCATGGGGCTTACTCCCAGGAAAGTGTGGATGGGAGGGTGTCCTTTATAGCCCAGCTCTCTGCTTGTCTACTCAGAAGTAAGCCCCTGGCAGCTGGGGTGGCCACGAGAGAGCGGCGGTAGGTGCACGCACCAGCCAGAACGCCTGGGGTAGACGAAGTGCACGTGCTGCTCCAGCTGCGCGTGCAACATTTAAAAAAAAAATTTAAAGGGCCAGTTTGAAGCTGCACAAATTCTGGAGCCCCGAGGGGCTCTCTCCCTTTACACAGGGATGCCGCGACTGGCGGATCTTCACCGCGGCAGCCTTGAACTGCCCCCCAGTGCCCACGAAGCTCCTCCCAAAACCCCCAAAAGGCTGGCGGGCCAGAATGAGGCCTCTGGCGGGCCTGATTCGGCCCGCAGGCCGTAGTTTGAGGACCCCTGGCATAAGGGTTTTCATTCATCCATACTCATAGCAAGAGGGGGCAGAGATGTCAGTGTTGGAGGGAGTTTCAGTGTGGTGTGCAAGGCTCCATTTTGCCCTGCCTGGAATGGCTTCAAAGGAGGCCACCTCCTCATTGTGCACATCACAATGAAGTAACTTCCAAGACTGACTGCTTTCCCCCCTCTAGCTATGGCATCACATTCATCCACTGGGTATGCCCAGTCCTTGACCTCTGAAACAGCTTTTTGGATCCAAGTCAACAAGTAAGGAATTAACTGTAACTTTTCTGTTTTCAAACTCATTATATCATAATTTTAATCACTTTTTCAGCAGTTTATTATCTTTTGCTGTTTTTTTTCTTTTGCAACTTGAAAAACTATCATAAATAATGTGTGAAAGTAAAAAACAGGGATGAAGTCAAAATGTTTTAATTACATTTCCATTTGTAAGTCTTGTGCCAGCACTCCGTCTTTCAAGTAAAATTGTAGAAACAAAGGCCAAGGCAATAATCCAAGAATATCGGATGCCAGTCTTCAGAAATAAATTATTCTGTGCCTCAGCCTGGGAGAAGGATGTACACATACCAAGCAGGGCTCATTGGGGCATATTTCACTCCCCATCCCACCCAAGTTCCCCCAATCTGATGCAGGGCACCAGGATAGCTTGAACTGTAATTGCTGGAAGGCATATCTGCTCCACTTCTCCACACCATCATAGGACTGGGGCAGGTAAATTGTGCCAGCCTTAATTGGTTAGGATTGTGTTCTGTTTGACTCAAATGAAAAAAAGTAGCTACAGTTGTACCTTGGTTTATGAGCACAATTCATTCCAGAAGCATGCTTGTAATCCCAAAACACTTGTATATCAAAGCAATGGAAACTTAGACAATTTGTTCCACAACCCAAAAATCAATCTCTCTATAAATGAAAACTCACTCACTCACTCACTCACTCACTCACTCATCAACGCCCAGCCAAAACCACCAGATGTAGAAGTGTGAAATTTTGGGATGGTTTTCCTTCTTTGATGGAGGCAACCACTAAGAACCAATTTTTGGAAATTCTAACTGTTTTCCTTCAAAATGTTTTGAAGGAAATGTTTTGAAGGCAAAAAATGTTTTCCTTCCTATGTTTTGCACTGAAGAAACCCTCACTGATCAAGGCCCTGCCCTAAACCCCATGGGCCAAGAAGCATGAAATTTGGGAAGGGTGTTCCCTCTGTGACAAAAACACCCACCAAGAACCGATGTTGAGAAATTTAACCCTTAAAGGGGTGAAAAGGGGTGCAACTTTTTTGGTCCTGTACTTAACATTGAAGACTGACTGATCAACTGATCTGACTGATCCAGCCAATTTGGTACCCAGTGCCTGGTGAACTCAGGAGGGAGAGAGCTTTGGGGGGGAGTTGGATGTGCATGGGGAGCTGTTGTGCATGGAGGTGTGGGTTACGCATGGGCAAGGGTGTTTTGCATGGACATTGGTGCACAGGTGGGTGTTGCGCATGGGGGTGGTGTGCAAAGGGGGATTGCGTACTTGGAAATTTTCATGGACATGGGGGTGTTGTGCATGGGGGGATGTTGCACATGGGGGGTTGATGCACATGGAAAGATGATCACATGGGGGTGCTGCATGTGGGGGGGATGGTGTACTTGGGAATTTTCCTCTCACAATGCAGGTACATTTTGCTAGTATTCATATAAAAATGATTACAATACTGTCTTATACTACAAAATAATAAAGAAAATACAAAATATAAAGAAAAATAAAACAAATTAACCTGCACTTACCCTATAATCCAGACTAACTACAGGAGCAAGTAAGAGACACTTTCATCAACGTAGTTACAACACTGCCTAGTGAAAACCTATGGGAAATTGATTTTGCAATCCAGAGTAAATTGTTCTTACATCAGAACAAGGACTCCCCGTAGTTACTCTGGATTGTGCCCTACGTCTCTCAGATATCTCAGGTTGCAATCTGCCCCCTTACACAAGAGTGAGAACCACTGATTATAGTAGGGCTTACTTTAGAGTAGACATGCAAGGCTAAGTCTCTCAGGCTCCTTTCCATTACCGCTTTACAAAGGAGTGAGCCCCATTGACTGTAATAGGCTTTCTTCAGAGTAGACATGCATAGGCTGGTCTCTCAGGAGAGGCTGAGCAGTGCTGGTGGAGCACCAAAACCGGCCATATCCCAGCTGGGACTTTTTTGCTTATTTACCAAGACATCACTTGTATACCAAGTCAAAATTCATTAGAAATGTTTGCTTGTCTTGCAAAATAATCTCAATCCAAGGTTTTACTGTACAGGGAACTGCAGGCGAAGTATCACCAGATGTTCAGTGGCTGACTGGGTCAGAGACACTGAGGGTGCAGTAGGCGATATTGCTAGATTTGCCCCAGCAATGAAGTAAAGCTGGGTTACTATAGTTATGCAGTCACAGTTGAGTGGCAGATTGTTAAGCATGAGCGTAGGGCAGTTGCCCACCAATGACAGCCATAGCTATGGTGGAGAGTGGGTGGAAAGAAGGAGATGAGGACAAGAGAGAAAGATGAAGGAAATCGTTCAGCATAAGACTGTGTGAAGGAACAGAGGACAGCTGAGGTGAGGACGGGCAGGGGGTGTCAGGAGGGGAGAGGAGGAGCAAAGAGTAAAGAGGGCAGAGTGTGAGGGGAAAACTCCACCCCAGGGGCAACAGGTTTACCATATGAGGCATCACCCCCCAGTAACGGAGACAGAAACCCAGTGCCAGCTCTGCTAAACTGACAACCCCTGATAACTGGGCAAGAGGCACTCTGTCAAGTGGGTGTTCCTCTTTTATTTAGCAGGGGGAAAGTAACTGGCCTTCCCCACCCCAACAATGTCTGATACAGTGGCTTTTGTGTCTTTGATTGTAAGACCTTTTTAGGAGAGGGAGCCATTAGTTATTTCATTTTCTCTGGAAACTGATTTATGAACCTTTCATTCAAAAGCAGTATATAAAGACTGACTGACTGAGACAATCGGACAGGAGTCCAGGTGTGTGACAAAGGAGGACACATTTTGAGGCTGGCACCTACGGGCTCCAGGAGTTGGGCCTGAAATCACTGCCTAAAAACTGTTGGCAATATCTTCGTTCACTCAAGGGTGAAGTTTAAACCACTGGACATGGTGGCCACCGAAGGCCTCAAAGGATAAAAAGAGAGGCAAAACATGTTAATGAACAAAACATGTTAATGAACAAAATGCAAGGTTGCCAAACGTGAACAGCTGCTTCCTCAGTAAATGGAGGGACATTGTTCCCACAGTCCCAAGATGTCATCCTCCCTTTGTGAGATGATGGGGGTTGGGACATAGGCTACAGTGGGCTAATTCATATTGAGACTGCAAAGTTAATGCTTCGCATCCTGAGGCATCTTCCTCTTGATCAAGTGGTTATATAATCTCAAAGTGAGAGTGAAGACGCATATTGGCATTCTGAACCAATGTTCAGAATTGTTTGGATGTTTAACATCTTCAAGAGTAGACCCATTTTGGTTATATTACTATAGTCAATCCTCAAAACCACATGAAAGCATAGATGCCAATTGCAAGATTCACAATGTCCATATTATAGTATACACCTATTTTAATTTCAAAAGATGGCATCATGCATTGGTACTCGCAGTGCTTGACTTCTACGATATTCATCAAATAATCTTTTTCATTCTGTCTTTTCGAATAAAGGTAGGACAGGTTCTTGTTATTTAACATCTTTACCTTTAAACAGAAAATATACTATTTTTTAAATCACAGTTTATTCCTGATTATTTTAATCTATTCTTGCCAGAAACCACTTCTAAAACCTATTGTTTCAAATATTTGCAAAAAGATTTATAAGGAACACTGAGTAAATAAAACTATTTGTAACACGTTTATGGTTTCCTACAGCTTTATCCACTAAAAGTAGTTCCCATATTTCTAGCAAGGTTGTTTTCTTTTTAAAATAAGAGTTTTTAATAGCTGATAAAATAATGATGTATAAACATAGCATTGAGGGCCCCTGTCCAAAACTACAGGTTTATATTATACTCATTATACTCACTGCAGATATCGGTTCAGTTCCTGCTGGCTGCATCGAGACCAGTGGAAGCGATGGAATGCAGCCTGGACAAGAGGTGCCATTATGCTTCCCATTCGAACTTCATCCCCACATCTGTTTCCCTGGCCATCATGTTCCATGCCTAGTCTACAGCAAAAAGAGCACACCAAAGTATGCTGAAAACTGTTGTTTTATTCCTTGTTGTTGTTTTATTATTTCTGTGCATTTATCTTATTTTTCTTCCTGTCCTTAATTTCACTCCCCCCAATTATATTTGTTTATTGGACTTTCCATTTGGCACTTTCAATTTAGCCATTGAAGCTGCCATGGTTTCCCATCAAGGCTCTGATCAGGTCTACCCCCACTTGGTTTCAATGTGTTCAGAGTCAGTCCCGAATATTCACAAGGACCATTTGTCAAAGCACTAAGTCCAAATGATACATGAGACTGCTGAAAGAGGATTTATTGCTTCCCCTTAACACTGCAAACATATGTTTAGAGGCAATATCTCCATTCCACCTTCAGTGAAATGAATGACCTTTCATTCTTTCCCATGTTCTTTTTAGTCCAATATTCCGGAATAAATTAAGATAGATGCTGAAGTATGAAGAGAGGCAAATTATACATAACTATTACAATAATTCAAGAATCCAAATAAGCTTGAGCTGATTTCAGTGAGGAGTCTTAACAGGATAGGAAAGTCCTCAGTAATTCCTAAAAGGAAGAAATAGAAAAAGAGGCTTGCAGGTATACCAGGGAATGTATAATAGAACGTGTTAAGGGAAATACACTTCAGGAATTGTTTTTCATTGAGCTGCTGATGGCAGTTAAATCAATGTGTTTTATTCACAAAAAATATCTAAGGTGCCTTACGGGTAGAGCAATTTCTATTACTGGTAACTTCATGCCTTAGAACTTTAGGTGGTCTGCCATGCTACCCCCACAGAAGAATAGAATAATTTAAATGTCCAGAAGTGCTTTGACTAACTAAAGTCATAGATCCTTTGTCCTTCAAGAAAATGAAATAGCAATAACTCTGAAAAACAGACCTATGGCAGTGTACCCCGTAAAAGTTCCTGCTGCTGTGAAGAGCCCTTCCATGGTTGCACAGGGCCTGTGGGTAGCACAGAGACTCTGGGTGTCCAGCAATGATGTGACGTGTCATTGATGATTTCTAGGTGGGCAAGCTCCAAGCTGTGCACAGCTTGACTTCAAGGGACTTGTAGCCCATGGAGCTAAGTCCTTCTATGCATTGTGGCTTGAGAGATGCTTGCAAAAACTCTCTTTTGCAATTTGATGAAGGAGATTTTGGCATACCTTTTCCAGCCATTCAGACTGAACCTCCCTTGTTCTGCTGTCCTAACAACAAAACATTATAAGTGGGATAGTAGTAAGTGGGGTAGTAGAACCCACTGAGGAATAATACAGCAAGATATATGAGCAAGATCCAGTTACATCTGGAGATACTGGAGGGACTCTAGTAGGGCTAAAAAAAACCATTCGTCCTTAGTGTACATGCACTGAGGCAATCTGGGCTATGCTCACCTCCCAAGCCCCTGTAGAGTTTTCCCTATTGGCTTTGATTAAGTTTCTCAAGCTCAAAATGAATGAGGTCTGGGTGATATAAAAAATGTAGATGTCCTTATTCTTAGGGTGTGCTGAACAGAGAAGGGAAAAAATCTCTTTTGTGGTAGAGATGTTTCCACATACACAGACTGTACTGGATCGTGTTTATAGTTTCATTAGATTCTACTGATAGCTCAAGCAGCTAAAATACAGGATGATTACATAGCATTCCCAAATGCATCAGGTGTAAGAAACAAAAAGTTTCTTTATTTTATTCCTTAATCATTACAAAACTGCCTCTTCACAATGGCCCCACATTTCATAGCAGCCATGACAAAACCAAACAACCTCACGGTTGTCCATTAGAGGTTGCGGCCAGCGTAAGCCCCAGCATAAGTCCTGTGCTGACCTGGGGGTGTCACTAAAGTACCGTAAGACACTTCTAGTCAACTCCTGGGGGAGGTTAGGCCAGTGCACAGGCATATGTCGACCTCCCCGCACCAACACCAGAAGATATGCCAAGTGAGTTATGCTGACCTAAACTGGTTAGGATTGCACTCAAAAGTATTCACTTAAAGCCAGCAATGTGTAGGAGCTTTTCCTGCCTAGAATAGGGTTCCTATACATTTAAACATGGGATACCCATCTGCAAATGCATTTTTTGGGGTCAATAAAACTTGTTTCCTCCATGATTTCTCACATATGTTAAAGCATCTCCAGACCACAATGAATTAATGCCAGTCCTACTTACACATGTCCAGTTTCATGGGCGACCACAAAAGCAGAGGAAAAGCCATCTTCATGGTTAAGCGTACAACTTCTGACTGGATGACACATGCCAGTAACAGGAGCATAACCTATTAGGAAGAAAGTAAGACTTGAAACAGAAGAAAGTGCAAGTGAAATAGAGTTTTAAGGGAAATAACATTTTTGTATTGGTCTAGCAAGAATAGAGTTGATTCAATATAATGAATAGAATTGATGCTTTTATTATTATTTCTTCAATTACAAACATTTGAAGCAGCTTACATACAATGTAAAATACTCGTACAATCAAAAATAGAAAAGAAACTTTGGAACACTTGATAAAAACAATAAATGGCAATGCTGATATCAGTTTCTAAAAGCAGCAGTTTGGATATTAAAAACCAATTGTGGGCTGCACCCAGAGCCACTTAGGGACACAGGACTGGTTTTCAGCGGAACATATAAACGCAATTATTTGGCATTTTTAAGGCCTCAGAAGGCCATGGCGGCCTCCCTACTCCTTAACAGTTCTTGTAAGGTCTTATAAAATGGGACCAAAAATGAGCAAAAACTTTTTTAAAATGGCAGCAGGGGTCTCAGCACCCCCTCATGTTTCCAGGGCATTTGTACCCTGAAGCCCGCAAAATATGCTAATGGTAGAAAAATAAAACAGAATCACCATAAATTTATGTCTTGTACCCACTTTGCATAATCTCAAGATACCTGTTTATCCGTGTTATTTTGTGGATCTGGCTCAGCGTGGGTCACCTGGACCCACACTGATTCAGATTGATCCACCAGAGTCTTCATCCACTTAGAGTAGCTTGGTCCCCTCCAGTGGGCTATTTGAAGCTTGGAGAGGCAGTGCACATGCTGCCTCTTTGGGGTTTAGAATGGCCTGGACAGGTGGAAAATCACCGTTTCCAGTTTCCCTTTCGGTTTTCCACTTCTGATTCCCTTTAGAGAGAGAAAGGGACCAAAAATAAGATTGGTTCCTCTGCAAAATTTGGTATCAGAAGGGAATCTGAGAATGTATTGCCCACAGAAACTGAGGCCACACCTGTACATACTGTTTTAACCACCACATAGTATTTTATGTCATGTCAATACTACCTAAACATTTTGGTATATTGTGACATGTACCACAGCATTTGGGTTGAAACAAATTCTTCTTAAAAAACTGGCACGAATTGGGAAGTTGGATGGCAAAGCTGATGTCACAAGTTTGGGTCCATTTTTCTAAAAATGTACACAGAACAAGCCAAATTGTACTCCATAAGAAATCAGCTTCTTCTTACTATGTTAAACCCAACAGAACACTCTTCCTCTCAGAGTTGCTTACCCACAGGGCCTAGAGGTCGGTACTAGAGAACAAAATCAAAAGACAGGAAATCTACAGTTATGACTGAAATAAATGATCTCCATCTGTTAAAATTTGCATATAGTAAAGATACCAAGGGAATACAGGTCATCCACAAAACGCAGAAAAACTGGGACAATGCGACAAAAAGAAAAGAAACAGCAAAATACTACAAACTGAAATAGCACATAATATTCCACAAAGTCCATAATGAGTGTCCACAGATAGAAGTCTAGAAATCATGCACCGTGGCTAAACTCTTGGCAAGCTAAGGAGGCAACAACTTGGGAGGGAAAACAAACAGATGTACAAGGTACAATAGTGTTTTCTCAAAGGATCCATGTGGATGAAGTCACAGAATTCCTAATGGATGAAGGTACAGAGCTCTTAAGTTACGGAATTTCCTAATTCCTGTTTCTGGAATTTCCAGTGTGACTTAGGCTGCAATCCTGAAGACACTTTCCTGGGAGTAAGAACCACTGAACATAGTGGGACTTACCGTTGAGTAGACATGGTTATGCTCATACACTTATCTGTCAGAATGATATTTAGAGAACTGATCATGACTTCAAATGAGAAACCTAGGACCTGATCTCTGCTCTTTATTGTGACTAATCCGCTAACTTGTAATATCTCTTTGGTTTGGGGAACTTTTTCATTTTTTTTAATTCCAGGTGTTTTTGAAGCTGAAAAGGTAATATGGATTACAAGAGACAATTGTCTCAGACCAATTGCAGAGAAATAGCAATCTATCTACAGTATTTATATTCTGCTTTTCAACTAAAAAGGTCACAAAGTGGTTTATAAAGAAAAAATTAATGGCTAGTAAGTCCCTGTCCCAAAAGGGCTCATAATCTAAAAATATGTCAAAGAATACCAGCAGAAGCCACTGTAACAGATGTTGCTGGGGTGTGCCAGTTACTCTTCCCCTGCTAAATAAAAGATGAAGAGCCACTTGAAAGAGTGCTTTTCTTCTGCTGTATGATCTTGAAGAGATAACATTTGTAAAGCATCTGAACAGAACTTACCTTGCATTCCAGAGGGACCAAAATCCTGCCTTGTGAGAAAAATAGCATGATCATGATATTCTGCATGTCCTGTATCTGGTTTCTGTTGTAGATAGGCCCAGCGACACACATTCTCTAAACTCTGAGAAGGGTTACCAATCTCAATTAAGCTCATCGACTGGATAAAGAAAAAGAAAAAGCAATAACCGTTTACATATTGGTTTTCGCTGGCTCATCTCAAGCTATAGCCTTTGAATAATGTGAATTTATTTCAGCTGGGTTACAGCTCTATTACAGTAATGCTACAACAACAAATGTTAGGCCCGAGACTTAAACACACTTATTGGTGAGGAAGAGTGATTTGTCACACTTGACTACTTATCTCATAACTTTGGCAGAACTGGAGCCAATATTACACAAAGGGAACATAAATCTTCCAGTTTAGATACACACTGAAACAGAAATGTCATATCTATAGTGTCATGGGAAACTCCTCATGCCAAAGACTGGAAAAAAGTCCATGACTAACCACAGCATTTGCTTTTTAAGTTTTGAGTAACCAAACGTTTGAAAACTGATTTAATCCAATGAACATTACGTTTTGGTTGCTTTGCTTTATATATTAGCATGAGACAAGCACAGCTACTCATGTTTTGTACACAGTAAAAATATCCAAATGCAAAATACACATATGCCACAACTATTATGAAGGGCACACACATCTTTTGTTTCTTGCTTGTCTCTTTAAAATGAGAAAAGTGTGAAGCTATAGTTTCCACATATTTTAAAGGAACAAGCTTCAAATTAGACACTCATCCTCAGCTGTCCAAGAAAAGATGTTTAAAACTGTTTACCTTTAAATAGTAAAAATTAAACATCAAAACAGCAGTAAATTCAACAATTAAAACAAACAGAAAAACTGTAATACAGCAAAGGTGAGATAAAGCACAGGGGAATAAAACTTGGTTTAAATGGACCTGAAAAAATAAAGTCAATTCCAGGTACGCATCCCTAGGAAGAACACTGCACAAGTGAAACACCATTATCTGAGAACACTCTCTGGGTACCAACCTCTTCCTTTCTGAAGATTGTGGTACAAAGAGAAAAGCTTCTGAAATAGATCTTCAGTCTATGCTGAAGACTGTGCAGTCAGTGTGAAGCAGCCCCTGCTAAGGTTTCACAAGACACCAAACCTCCTTTTTTTACTTTTGCCCTTAAACTTTAGAAAGTTTCCTTCACTTTTGTTTACTCTTGTACTCTCTAGTCCACGTTCATACTGCACACAGCCACATCTGAAGATGACTTGCCAAAATGATAAAGATAGCAGACACTTTATTACAGACGGATGACCCCTAAACTGTATAGTCACAAGTACAGGTAATACATAAAATAGTGAATATTAACAGAGAGATGAGTTTTTTCAAAGGAAAATTTTATGGACAATGAAACATGAGAATTCCAGCCCTAATATTTGCATCTTAAGAAGCACCACAACATCTTCCCAGAACACACTTTGCTATAACTTAAGTAAACGTACTTTGAGGGGTTATAAAATGAACAACTAATTGAAATCTTCAGTATTGTCCAAATTTTTTATGAAACAAATATGTGAACTCTAACCTATCATTTACCAAACTTATATTACTAGGTCACATATTATTTTTGCAAACACTCAGTGCTCTAAACTTGTATCACTCCGAAGTCCAGGAGGATGAAAGGAACTAAAGCTTTGTAAGCTGCCCTAGGCATTTGTGTTGGCTTGGAAAAGACAGGGTATAAATCCCTCAAATAAATTAAATGAACATGAAGTTAAAATGAAACCATGCCAAGAAAAACAGAAAATCAAATATCTGAACCTAAACATCCATTTTCAATTATACAAGCAGTATAGCCAGGGCTTTTTTCTGCGGGTACTAACATATGGGGATGACCTATAGTGAGTACCGGCACCTTTTTTCCTAGAAAAAAAGCACTGAGTATAGTGCACAGGAGATGAGAGAGATAAGACATTAAGGAAATTAAGAGCACAATCCTAACCATGTATACTCAAAAGTAAGCCCCATTGTGTTCAATGCGCCTTACTCCCAGGAAAGTGTCTTTAGGATTGCAGCCTAAGTGTAACATATCAAAAAAGAACATTACTATTTCTATCATGAAAGCCTCAATAATATTACAGAATGAAATTAGGAAGACAGGATCACTGAACTGAATCAATCAATAACTCTGTGATCCTGAGTTTACTTGGGTTACTGGGAGCTGTAAATCTCACTCTCCTCACTGGGATTAACAGCCCAATCCTACTCCTCACAAGTGGATACCAAAATGACTCCCACTCCATGTCTCTTGTGGAATGGGAGCATTCATGGATGTATCCTTTGGGATATATATCTGCAGACAAGCTGCTGCAGAACGGAGAGGTCTACTTCAACCTGTGCTACTGAAATGGCTGGTACTGGTGCACTGGGATCCAGGCCACAGAATTGGATTTAGGAAAGGGGCTAAGACTTAGCAGCTCCTGCTGTCTTCAAACCCACCACCACCTTCCAACAGCAAATCTATACTTTCCTGAATAAGGAGGATTCACCTCCTTATTTCATCCTCCCTGCTCTGTTGCTGCTTCACCTGTCTTTGTCACTTTATGTGTGTCAGTGGATCCTGCATCAGTGGGGACTTGATGATCATTTGTCATGTGGGGGGAATACTGTGGCCTTCTCCCAGCAGCATGTGAATTTTGCAAGTGTTCTAATAGCAGTAAGCACTATATAGCCATTGCAAAATGTGATCTGGAATTGTGTGTAGCTAAAGTGCTTTTGCATCACTGCCAGAGACACTGTGGAGGCCCTGTGCACAGCAGCAGGGTGAAGAAAGCTGACTGAGGCTAGTAGGGATAACAGGAGAGAACTGGGACATATCTTGAGGTGGGAGACACCTGGTATCTCCAGGTGTCACCTGGTGAAAGTGTCTTGCACCAGATGCTATCACCTCTGGAGTGAGCAGGCAGTACCGTTTGTCTCCTGGGACTTGAGCCAGCTAAAGAGCTAATGCGGGTCTGATAAGACCCTTTTGTGGCTGTAGGGCAAGGAAAATAATTTCCCTTTCCCCTCCCAAGATTCACAATTGCATCTCTCCCCCCTCAGTATGCACTGTGGTTGTGTGCTGTGGCAGGGGAAAGCATAGGACTGGGTTGTCAGTTGCTTTGTTGAATATGACACAAAATTACATTCTGGGTCACCAGACATGGACAGTTGAAGCTAGGTTATTCTAGTACCCTTTACAACTATTCTCTTCTTCTAAAGCATCTGGTATCAATTACCATCAGCAGAAGAAATCCCAATATACTAAAAACATTTGTTTTTTGCTATCCTGACATTCCCTAGAGAAACAACGGTTCACAATGTACTTGTTTATACACATCTTTGTGGATTTTTGAGATCCCATCATAGTGGTGAGAAATTTGCTACCATGAGTATCTTTCTAACTGATGGACTTAATAAAATAAATAGGAACACTTGTTATGGCAGGTATATTGCAATCATAACAAAGAGGGAAGTGAGGTGTGGCAAATCAGACAGCAAGAATGCACGATGCTCCATGCGGGGATTTGATCACCTTGAGAACTTATGAGAACCCAGTATTCGGGTTGTTTTTGTGATGAGGAAAGAAGTTTCTCAAGCCTTGGCTGAGAAGCAGCAGCAGCAGATGTTATTAGGCTCTGCAGTTGCCAGAACCATGCAGGCAAGTGCGTCAGTTGGTGAGGGTGAAAGGAAGATGCGTTTTGCCAAGAATTCTGTTTGCTTGACAGGTAAAATCTCATGATCTAAGACTGAAAAATTGTTTTCTCCCACTATAGTTGGAGCATTAGAGGGAATATTTCCAATTTAACTTTATTTTAATCCAAGGGGTTTTCAAACCCCAGCTCTGGGCCCAGCCTATCCAGGCCTCAGCAAGTTCCCTCCATCCAGCCCAAATCCTCTGGATTTGAGGGGAGCTCTAGTCTCCACAACTTTGGAGGGTATTTTGAGGGTTGGGGAGGCTGCACACTTCTCCTCTCAGTGATTATGAAAGTGCTTATGAACTTGTTGGAAGGTCATCCTCTCTCTGTGTTAGAAAGTGTTTATGAAATGATTTGATTCCATTCATTCATTCATTCATTCATTCATTCATTCACAAGTTCCCTCACTAGTACATTCATTTATATATATTTTTCCAATTTGAAATGTAAATCAATTCTTTTTTGCTTCTGGCCCCCAAACATAATATCAGAAAAACGAAGAGGCTGTCCTGACAAAAAGTTTAGAGACCCCTTTAATCCAGGCAGATTGATTACTATCTAATAAATATTGCTCATTTCTTATGTCTGAGAATAACTAAGGTGGTCTGAAGTCACCACTGCAATCACATTTTAAGTTTTATTTTTAAAAAAAGCAGGCCTCCGTCAGTCTTGAAAGACTATGGTATCGTGCTCAGCGCTGCATACATGCAAAGCACGAAAGCCTGGGTTGGATTGTTATGGAGGATCTGCTGTTACCCAAGCAGCAAATCCCCCCTCTCCACGCCACTGAATTAGTCCAATGGAAAGGCAGAGCCAATACGATTGGATTCAGCTGGCGCCACAGAGCTGGGCTAAGGACAGGAGCTCACCCTGTCTTGTGGGGCCGACCTGGGTCTCGAACCATGGCCTGCTGGTTAACAGGCACAGCGTCTTAACTGCTTGCACCACCCACAGCTAAGTTTTATTATTGTCTATTAATAATGTGATTTGGGCAACATTTAAGATGAGTTGAAGTTCTTTTGCAGTGAATGGGGAGGCAAATTTGAACTCAAACAACTCTGGGAGGGTTGTCATAATCCTGAGCTGATTACTACCTCTAATTCAGGCTGTGTTCACATTCAGCAATGCATTTTATGCTTTACAGCACTGTCAGGATGACAGTAGCAATGTGCCTGGCAGTTGACCATAGTCCCCCCCCCCCCAACAGATCAAGCTCTGCAGCAGGGGATATTCTAAGGGTGTGTTGATGAAGGTCTGAGGATGTATTGGGAGGGTGTCCACACCTTCTGAGGGTTCTACTCCCATGTTTCTCTGGGGCAGAGATGGCTGTCAACATTTCATTAACAGCTCAACTATCATTTGTAACTGTCTCTAAGACAGATAACAGGCCAAGCTAAGAACAGGCTAAGAAGGCAATTGAGGAGAACCATTGAGTAGAGAGGTGTCAAAAGTGCAGCTGAGGGGGAGCAGTTGAGGACTGCCATTGAGTAGAGGGGGACAAAAGGGCAGTTGACATGCTGGAAGAGGGATGGTTTTTTAATGATGAATGTTGTTATATTGTACCTCTGAAAGTGACAGCTGTGGGTTGTTACTAGTATACATATCTTAGAATACAATCCTAATCTCCAGTTATGCCAGCATAAGCCCTAGCATAAGTCCTGTGCTGGCCTGGGGGTGTCACAAAAGTGACATAAGACACTTCTGCAGCACTCATGGCAAGGGTTACACCAGTTCACAGACATGCACTTGCCTCCCTACATCACCACAGTAAAAACCAATGAGTTGTGACAGCCTAGGTTAGGATTAAATACTTACCGTACAATCCAGAGTAACTATGGTAGCACGTAAGAGACATTTACGTTGATGTAGTTACGGCACCACCTAGTGAAAACCTACGGGAAATTCATATTGCAATCCAGAGTAAATTGTTCTTATGTTGGAGCAAGGACTCCCTGTAGTTACTCTGGATTGCACCCTAAGTATACTAATTAGTATACATATAAAGTTTCATTGACACACACTGTATTATTCAATGTATAATTGTCCAGTTAGACAAGCAGCTTTTGCAGCTTTCTCCAAGAAAGAATTTGGTTTAATTATAAATAGCACAACATAATTTTAGCAAACTCAGCAAAACATGGCAAACCCATAGTATAGGAATAGTATATTTTAGCTGGTTGCCTCTGTTACGATTTTACAGTACACATTACTTAACTGGAAGATGCTCTGTGAAATGCTGCCTTTGAAGACTCTGAAATAACAGAGTCAAGGCTGTTAACAAAAATTGGCCAGAGGGACTGTATTACACTATTCCACATAGTGTATAAGTGGTTTCTAGTTGGGTTTTCAAGAACCAGGTATTAGCCTTGACTTTTTTTAGGCATAACAGGACCTGGGTTAACCTTTGCTCATCTAAATGCTCTGGCCCATGTAATTTCTCCTCTCTTCACCTTCCAATCTGAGATCATCTGAGAATGCTTTGAGCCCCGACATCATCTGAAATACAGGAGAGGGGAAACAGAGCCTTCTCAGTAGTAATCTTCTGCTTTACCCATTTTGGCTGGCCATACCTCTCATTGCCATCATTCAAGACCAGCATATTTAAGATTTCTTTTCTTCCAGGTCGAGTTGACAAAGTATTGATCTTTCCATAGTGATAGCCTGCTTCTTCTCTACATCTTGACTGCTTAGTGTTCTTAACTATGCCTTTAATATTGAAGTCAAATCTTATTGTATCGTATTAGATTTATTCTGCAAATCATTTTAGGAAGAACAGGAGGAAAATTGAAATAAGTGGGCACACTTTTGTTCAATGAGTTCTTTAAAAATTGGAGTGGGCTTCTGAAGAACAGGATGTGATTGTTCATTGCTGGCAATGATGACTGGCGAGTACAAGAAAACAACTACTTTAGATATCTTTGTTTTAGCTTGAGGAAAAAAGGGTCTTTCAAAACACATCCATTAGATGGTGCTCCAGAGGTAACTACTGGCAATTCCACGAGCATCTTATACAAGAAACGGAAACATACTGCGGATGAAATGCTTATCTTGTTAAGTTTTAAAATCGACATTGTTAATATTATTGATAATCATTTGCCTTCAAAATTGACTATAAGCGCTAATCCTTTTCAATATATTTTTCCTCAAATGGTTTACTTTTGATTAGATGATTTCCCGCAATTGCATGAACCAGACAAGTTTATTTTTAAAAAAATATGAAGAAGCTATCTGGTACCCATGGTAACAGAGCCAACACCAACAACGCCTCAATCACAAACTGACAGTGTGTGTTTAAAAGATTGTGAGTATTATTTCATGGCATGGTTTATTAGATTTCACTCTAATATCTATATAGAAATATATTGCCTGAGCAGAAATGTTATACTGAAAATAAAATATTAGTCAGTGCAGCATTCTACAATAATGCAATTTGAAGGGGAAAAACTTGGCACAAATGTCAATCTTACAAAAAATGAAAGTGATCTATCATATATTTAAAACAGGGTGAAGAGAAACAAACTATAAGGACTTCCACTCTGCAACATGCACTGAATTCCACTGCTGCTTCTAAATGCAGTTTAAGGTGTTGAGTTTAATCTAAGCTGGCTCCTTTGTGAAGACCACTCATGAGAATAATGCCCAACTGCAGCATTCTTTCCTAAAGAATACAAAATGCTAGTGTTCGATTCTGGTCACAAATGGAGCTAGACTGTGGCTAGAAAGTTAGGAAGAAAGATGTGTTCCATCAGAGATCTGGTCAAGGTGTCAGGAGGCATGAATGTGAAAGAGCAGACTGGTGGATGTTGGAATGAGAAGAGAAGAAGAGGTTATCTGGAGAATCAAAGAGAAGAAATAACACTGGTGGGAGGGATACTGTCCAATG
The DNA here is from genome assembly GCA_030015325.1 of Cryptoblepharus egeriae. Classification (NCBI taxonomy): domain Eukaryota; kingdom Metazoa; phylum Chordata; class Lepidosauria; order Squamata; family Scincidae; genus Cryptoblepharus; species Cryptoblepharus egeriae. Next base: position 65,674,343 of record JAREYC010000002.1, on the reverse strand, counting down.
TACCTAAGAGACCTTGTTTATTGTTCAGAATTTATAACAATTTCCACCCGCACTTGCTTCTACTGTACCAAAATTCCTTGCACAAGATGCTGGGAGGAAGGGGTTGATATTGGATCACAGCTGAAAAATGTCTTCCAGCATGGCTAGCTTGGCCATTTTGTTCCTTTCCAAAGCTATCATAACACATTTTGCTGGAAGCAGTCAACTTGGAAATCAAAGAGCAAAGTGGAATTAAAAATTATGAAAACTTACAGCTGCCTACCTTGGAATAGCAGAGCAGACTTGAGGAGAAAAATTCTCTCTCAACATTGTTTGGTCTTTTGGTAGCTTGTGTTTTGTCTCATGATATACATTCTTAATGATAAGAGGCGTTTTTAAAATTCACAAGTAATCATTCTGTAGAGGAGTCGTGGAAATGGAAGCTCTAGTCATGATCTCTAATATGGCTACTCCACCAGTGAGTGATGAAGGACAGCAAATGACATGGCCAAAGTATGCATTTCCAGGAGCCAGTCTGACTTCCTGTCCAGGAACCAGAAGAGTAATTAGCCCTGCAATCCATGCTCTTTACAGAAAGTGAAACCATATAACAAATCCTATGTCAACTAGCAGTAACAGCCTCAAAGTTTGGAAAACATAGTTGGAAGTTCAACTAGTTCTTTTTCCGCACACCATTTTTCAGCAAAAAAAAAAAAATCACTTCCACAAAGCACCTCTCTGGCAAGGCATGAAGTGGTTATTTGCTGTAAAGAGCTACTTTGGTGGGGAAATGACAAAAAAAGAGTTTACATACTGATAGTGTCAAAAACAATTGCTCCTAATTTCCTTCCTGGATCCACTTCTAGCAAAAAACAAGGTCATCATTACTAAGGAAGCATGCCTCTTGAAAATCATGCTTAGGTGCTGTTTTTCCCTCCCAAGAGCCGACAAACACAAGAGTATCTATTCCACCCTTCCATATCAAGTGCATCGCTTCTGGGGACATGATTTGGGTTGAACCCATTCAAACCACTGCAACCATTTTTTCCCCTTTCAGTTGAAAAATAATGACAAAATTTTTCCTGCATGATGATTAGCTTTTGGTAGAGAGACCAGGGTAACAGAAATTTATTTCTTTGGCCAATAAGCTCTTGGATAAGAGTATTGTTATTTAATCATCTTTAGGAGTCTGATTGCAGTGGCATATTTAAGGGGATTAAGGAGAGAGCGCTTACACCAAGCAACAACATTGAGTGGGGCAACAATCTGAAAATCTCAATACTTCCCCAAACCTTTGTGATATAAACAAATCAATTTATAAATAAAACAATTTGGAGGAAGGTGTTCAATCATGCTTAGAAAGCATTTGGAAAGTGCTGCCCACTGTTGCAAAGACATATTACAATCACCGCCTATGCTTTTAAATATATTTTTAAATATTTAGTGCATCATGCCATCTGTAATCCTTTGGTGGTGGTTATACACAACTTTGATTTGTGAAAGAATTAGATTGATTTGTAGAGTCAGTCAGTTAAAGGATTAGAGAATTATATCATAATTATATTACTATAATAATAGATTAGCTCCTTTCAGTTTCAACTCACCAACAACTTTCAAATGCCGTTAACAACAGCAATATGTAGCACCTTTTAACATCACTTGTGTTCATTTGTTCATTTTCTTGTTGAGATTTTAGAACTACTTTTTAAAAGTCGTAAAAGTTGGTCTTCACATACAAATACGATTATTTTCTGATGCTAGATAACATTAGAACTAACATTATTAGGGATTCCGATGCATTTAGAAATTCCCTAATCATTCAGGAACTGGTTGCTATGCAACATACAGTACAATCCGCCAACAATGCAAGATATAATGTGTAAAATAAAACACAGTTGTTTTTTTCATAAAAACACTTAAAATAGGGAAATATGAGAGACAAACATACTTGGCTCTTAAAGAAAACTGACACATCTATCAAGCAAATAATGATCTATCTGTTGTGATTGTTCATTTTTATTATTAAAAATATTAATTTTAGTAATATTAGTGATCACTTACTCAAACCCTAGAAAGCCAATGCCAACCAAAGCAGACAATATTTAGCAGATGGACCAACTCAGTAAATAGCAGCTACATAGGAGGACTTCCGTACTTTCTAAAACTATACTCACTTTTCCATAGCTCAACATGATGATTCTCACCAAGACTACATTAATATGGGCTCCTAAGGACTCATCGTGATAGATTTCATTAACCTACAAGAAAACATGAGAAATAAAGACTTTAGACTGATAATACAATAATATCAGTGATTGAACCATGTTATACCAGCTCAGTAGGAATAGATTTCTGTTTAGAGCAAGGGGTCTCCAAACCCAAGATGTGGTCTTCAGTGTGGCCTCCTGACAAGGTCCCTCTATCCTGCCCTTGGGCAAGCCTGAGGCAATCAGTATATTTTGGGTTGGTAACTCCAGTCATCTATTGGAAAGTAGATAATTTGAACAGTAGAACAAATATAGTACTATGTACACAAAAGCACTAACAAGATACAGGAATACTTGTATTACCTTCATTTCTTTGACTGTGTTGTAAACGTTTCCAAAAGCCATGCTCTTTGCTTCTGAACAAAGCTTTTAAAAACTCCACAGAACAGATGTGCTGGCAAAGTAGCTTAGTGTTCCATGGTTCTTTGTCTCCTCTTTGACAGCGTCTTTGGCTCCAGAAAGGTCACAGACTTTCTGCTGGCTTCATGACCATTTCATTTCACTGAGTTCCTCCCTTAAGCTATTTAGCTTCTTCAACTTTTGCCCACAAGTTACAGTACAAAAAATGTGCTCAAAATATGCACTACATTCATGAATATAATTTAAGATCATGTTGTAATCTGTTTATAATGTGGTAAATAAAACATCTGCCCTACATGTTATTAATACTTGATTAATATGGCAAGAAACAAATAATGGGTAACATCCCTTCTTTAGAGCCAAGAATGCATTTTTCATTTGGAGTGATAAATGCCACTTGATTTAATTTTGTAAGTGTTTCTCCTACTCTTTTTCCTTTGCATTTTGTGGCATGAACGTTTTACAGAGCAAGACTGGGAGCAAGTGATGCTTCACTCAGCTGAATAGTAAGTACAGGAGCATGTGAAATTATTGTGGGTTCAGGAATTTGGGGCCTATCAAGGGATAACTTAGGGGAAACAAGGGATGAATATCAGTATTAATATTTAGAGAATGCTGCAGAGTATTAAGTCACTTTATATCCCGCCTTTCAGTATAAATACTCAAGGCGGCTCAGAAAAATAAAACAGACACACACAGTGCAATCCTAAGCATGCCTACTCATAAATAAGTCCCATTATAGTCAATCGGACTTACTTCCAAGAAAGTGTGAACAGGATTGCAGCCAAAATCAATTAAAAACATCATATAGAAATCAACAGTTAAAAAACAAGCAAAATGGTAATAAAATCAAGACTATAAAATTGAAAAATAGAAGCAATAATTTATTTATTTATTTTAAAAATTTATATGCCGCCTTTCTCGGGCCATAGCCTGACTCAAAGCGGCTCACAGTAAAACATAATTAAAACAATAAATAGAAACTTTCAATTAAAAACAATTAAAACATAGAAGCTAAAAACAATAAAACAGTTGCATTTTAAAATATCTCTCTAAAAATCAGAATATTAAAGATATCTTAAAAGGCCAGGCACTCAGAAGACAAATGTGGAAAGCAGTTTTTGGACATGCACTATCATCAAAGAGATACAGCTAGAGATATACACTACTGCAGTGATAACATGGGGAAAAAATCTCCCAGTGCACATGGTCCCCTGGGACATATTCCTGTGTATAGGCTGACATGAAGAAAAAGAAAAACAGCTAACCATTAGAGAGGGATCGCTTATGAAAGCAAAGCTAGCTGTAACTAACTGCTTGACCCATTATACCCGATATCAACACATCTTTGCACTGAGAGAAGAATGTGGTGTTAGTCATTAAGGAGGGTTTTAGGGACAGAAAAGTATATAGCGGACAGCTCTGCCCCACTTGCTTCGGTAGCTGTAGCATAAAAATATGGAAAGCCACTGCTTTGCTTCAAAAGACTGACACGGAGTAAAATCTATCTCTTAGTTTATTGCTGTGATCACCACAGAATTTGATGTACTGTGACATGAGTTTTCACAGATACTAGTCTGCTTCATTAGATGATATGTTGCCCCTGCCACAATAAGCCACCTATTCCAAGATCATAATTACCAGGTATGGATACTGCTGCAATATGTACTGGAAGAGCAGTCTGAGCTCTTACCTTCCACCATAGATGACAGCATAAACTAGGCCCTCAGCATGATCGGTCACATGGGTAGAAGCTGCCTCTCCTCAACATCATGACTATACATTATCACATGCTTGTCAATGCAATGGGTGCAGTGCAGGTGATGTGTTTTACTTCTCCACCCACCATGCTACTGCAGTACTGGCTGTACCTTCTCCTAAGAAGGCTTTTCATATTTTCATTGCTTCTTAACCACCAGAATTCAATCCAATTTTGCAATTGTGAATCTTCTTACAGAAAATCCCACATTTGGTTGCATTCATCATAATCTTCTTTTCTACATATGAGCTTAGATTTTATGAGTTTTGTTTAAATTGTCAATTTAAAGAAGTGATTTCATTTGGGACCTGTTCTCTCTCTCTCTCTCTCTCTCTCTCTCTCTCCCTCTCTCCCTCCTGTATTAGTAATCTGAAAAAGTTTTATGCTTCCATACAACATAGGCTCTTCCACTGACATATCTGAAACCAAATCTGCACTGGAAAAACGCCTGGTGTTTAACATTATTTTGGAGACATTTATCAATCACAATCTATTCATGTAAAAGTCCAGGGATCAAAAATGTTGGATGGCTCAGATAGGCAGTATTTTGTTCGTATTCACCAAAACTCTATATCTTCCTGAACCTGGTGTTGAGACAGAACACAGTGAGAGAGAAGGACTTTAGCCCTCTCTTTCCTGCTGTCAAAACCATAATTCCTCCCCTTCCTCACCAACTCTATACTATTTGTCCTAGAAGAAAAGCTCTGGTGTCAATGGGAGTTGTTTCAGGCAAATAATAGCTATAGGAATTTAGATCTGGAACCACAATGTGGCAAACAGGATCCAAGCTTCAGACTGCCAAAATTAATCCAAAACAATCCAAAAAGCAGTTGATCACTTGATTATTTAATTTAGATTTAAGTGATCTACACAGCAAAGCCATATCTTCCTAGGCTCCCTGCTCCATACAAGCCTTCCCTCCCCATTTAACCTACCTCTTATAATGACAATCACTTTAAAAGTAAGATTCTAAACAATCTAAAGAAGCCATTTGAAAAAACATAGTCCAGCATTTTTTCCCAACAGAGCACTTTAAAAGGACTGTATGGAGAGGTACTGACATGTTAATGGAAGCATGAAATTCGGCAGTGGAAAAAAGGTTCAAGAAGGCAAACTGGATGGCCAACTGGCCTGCTTTACTTTGCTGAAATCCTTGTTGATTTGTCAAACTGAAACTGGCTGTATCCCAAAGCGTGGAAAAGTCTTCTGGCTTACCTCAGATCATTACCTTTGGGACTGTGACCTCATTTCCAAATGAAGGGGAAAAAAATCAGAGTACCCATTCAAGTTATTTTCTACACTACATTTTTCAATCTTTCTCTCTTAGTTTTTTGTGTGTGCATCTTGGTTAGCAAATTATATAAAGCATGTGTATTGATTAAAGAATTAGCCACTGCATTGACTTTGAGGTATTATACAGCTTGGATTACAGATCACCATTATACTGAGATGTAAGTTCACTCAAATTATGTGAGAAAGGTCAAGTTGGTTTGGTCAAGTCCCTCATTGAGGTATAAGTGTTTAATACAGAGGAAATAACATTGTTTCTGCTGGGATTTCTTCTCGGACTGAAGAATTACCTCACTAAGGAGAAGCTAAAGCATAAAAAATTTCCAGAATTACATATTTCCTTACAATTACTGTACTATACATCTAAAAATAGATATAAATGACTTGATAAATAAAAGTTCCTTTAAAAATTCCATTTCAGTGAATTTGCCACATTGCTAGTAGGCTTGTTTGGTTTCTTTTAACTTGAAAATGTAGAAAACCATCTGTTTCATCAGCAAGACTCATTTTAAGCAACTGACAAAAATAAATCTCTTCCTTCATAAATTGACTGATATTTTAGTTTTTAACCTTGAATTGGTGAAATATGTTTGCAATGATCAGTCCCATGTATAGATACTTTGATACTAAGGGTATTTCCTCACTAAAGGGTTCAACTATTCTCAAGGACATTAAAAAATGGCTTCTTACATTTCATCCATATTTGTGCCAGATCCTGACCCCATTCCTAGGCAGCCTAATCTGGTCCAAGGTTGCTCAGATTTGCACCACAGTTGTGGCATAGATTTGAGAAGTCCCACTGAGGCTGCTGCAGCATTACCTGAATAAGGGAAAAAGTTTCCAACCTGCCTGTTCCAGTAGAAGTACACTGCCCAGATATTTAAGATGCATTACTTCTATATGCCATTTTAAGTCCAGACATGCTGACTTAAAATGTCAGAATGTAACTGATGGGATACATTCATGCCCATGTTACAGTGACAGTACAATGAAAATGTTCCTCAGGTACACAGAGAAAAAGAGAGAGAGATGCTTTAGGCTGTTTTTTGACAGTCAATTCACAAGTGAATTGACCAGAATAACTGGAGCTTTAACAAATTAATCCAAGCAAACACCACATTCCGGTGCATAGACATTAAATTCAGAGGGTGAACAGGTAATATTCCTTATTTCAGCTAGTAGTTCTATTTCTTTTAGGCTGCAATCCTAATCCTGAGTTAGGCCAGTTTAAGCCACAACATAAGTCCCATGCTGGCCTGGGAGCATCACAAAAGTGCAATAAGATATTTCTGTGCCATTCCTGGAGAGGGGAGGTTAGGCCAGTGCATGTGCACAGATACGTGCTTGCCTCCCTACATCATCAGAGGAATAGGAAGTCTGATGAGTTGTGCTGGCGTAGGTTAGGATCACACCCTTAGTGGCTCATTATGTCTGAAATGAAAAGGATAACCATTTTAAAAATAAAAATAAACATACTGTTAAGAATGAAAGAATTGTACCACAGTTTTCCAAGTACTGTATGCACTGGAGCTTGGCAGTTCAACACTGTTGGGCCACTGCTTCAGCAGCTACACTGGCTGCCCATTCGTTTCTGGGCTGAATTCAAAGTGCTGATTGTGACCTGTAAAGCCCTATATGGTTCAGGTCCAGGATATTTAAGGGACTGCCTTCTCCCATATAATCCAACCAAATCCAATCCAAAATGAAGGGTGTGGTAGCCAGAGACGGCCTTCTCGGTGGTTGCACCCCAACTCTGGAACTCCCCCTGGAGTTAAGGAAAGCTTCCTCCTTATGGGTTTTTTGGCAGGGCCTGACGACTTTCTTGTTTTCTAGGGCTTTTAATTGATGCAGGTAGGTTTTAATTATTGTTTCTAATTTTAAATTTTAAAAGTTTTTTAAATTTTTGTATATGTATTTTTTATTATATTATGCATTATATTGTTTTCAGTATGTTGTAGCTGCCTTGGGTCCACATAGCAGAGAAAGGCAGGTTATAAATACTTTAAATAAAATTAATATGTGCAATGATGTGGTCCCATCCAATGATTGGATAGTGTACCCCTCCAACAGCCTCTCTATATTTATTTTCAGTGTTGGAAACTTGACCCAGTCTTAAGTAATTTGTTTTTAAGTGACCGTATTTGTTTTCTCCTGTTCCACTGAGATGGAGTGAAGCTCTATATCTCACACAGGGAGAGAGGTCAGAAGAGGAATAGGAAGTATCTATAACACAAGTCTTAATCCACACCAGGTCTTGACTCTTAAAGGAATTAATTTCCACTGCTGTGAACTCCTAGATTTGAAAATTCATGGTTGATGAGCCTGTAGTGTAGGGCCTCTGAGACCTCCCTGATGTGACAAAAGTGCCTTTCAGTCACATCCAGAACATATTTTCCAGTGCAAGAAGGTTGCACACAGACACCTTGTGCTTCAAAAGGTCTGTGAAGAGTCTTGGAAAGGATTCCCCCCCCCCCCCCACAAAGATACTGAGGGCCTACTTTAATTGTTAAATCCTATGCTGCATTCCACTGGTGGAATATACTTTATATAGTCCCAAATGCTGTCACAAATGCTGTGCAAGCCCCACACACCGTGGTGGGATGAAGGTCCACCAGTTGCAGTGAGTTGAAAGTGTGGGCGAAACATGGCAGAATAGGGAAGGATCAGGGCATGTCAGAGCGGGAAGAGTAGAACATGGTGCTGGATGCCATCTTCTCTGGAGTTTGTGGACACATCTACTTTCTCTTCTTGGTTTTATGCCAGTTAATGTGCATGCTACAGCAGGCCCATTGGTGGTCAAGGGTTACAGAAGTGTAAGGGAAAATATTTTCCAAGCCTCCTGATTGTGCTCCCACCCCAGTGTGCAAAACAGCCGTTTTAATCTAAAACAGCTTTTTTCAATCTAAATGCTTATCCTTGCCTAGGTTACAGCTTGGTGATTAGTTGCAAAAATTCCTTATAAGGAAAAAAACACTTTAAATATATATTTCCTCACAGATGGAGAATGTATCTGGTATTCAAAGTTCTCATGTCACAGTTTAGCTTATCAGAGCATGTAGTTCTTTTGGGGAAGCCTAAAAGGCCCTTGAATGAACAGACCCTTGTATGTATGGAAATGCTGTGTGGACACTAGTATACGCTGAATTAAGGTTAGTGGCATCCTCCAGCTGACTGCAAGAACTCTGTAGTCCTTTCCAGTATTCTGTAATGCAGCCTGGATTCAAGAGCACAAATATACCTTGGGAGAAGCCATACGCCATCTGAAATACAAGATGCCATTTCCAGAATTGTAATAAGACTCAAAGCCCTTCTCTTGGATCTGTTCAATTTCAAATTGTTTTTTTAAAAATCTATTACAAAAGTATTTGAAGGGAAAATACTGACCTTCTCTACCCTCTGGGAGTACCAAAGATGATGGCAAACTATCACAGAAAGGAGAACTGTTTATTAGTCTAGGCAATTGCCCTGATCTAACAAGAAGTGGATGTATCAACAAGTGGATGTATACATATCTTGTATGTATCAACAAGAAGTAGCCTGGTTCTTATGACATAAGAAATAGATTGCCTTTAATTACATGCAAGTTATCCCATTAATTATTCTTTAATATTAGGATTACTTTAAAAAAAATTATGTTAATTTTTAAGAGACAAAGCTAGAGACCTATCATAACTTTATACAGCTGAGTGGTTTCAAGTTAAAACACTGGTAATTACTCACAATGTTCATCAGTGTCAGAAGATATTTCTGGACATGTTCCTTCCCATGGAACTGTACAACAGAGTCATCAACACCCAGAAGCACTTCAATGTTGTAGTCGTCATCAGCCGCATGCCTTGGATATCTCCTCCACCTCTTTTTTGAGCTACTAATTTCATCGTTCAAGAGGTTCAACATACTGTCTAGATTGCTTAGGTCTGCACCTGCAAGAAATTAAAACATTTGTTTATGAATAGGTCACATAAGTCTATATTTGGTCAAAATATTAGTATCCCAAAGGCCAATATTGCCTCTTTCATAAATTAGTTAAATAAATTCACTTGGATAATAAAATATATCTGCAACATCTAGTAAGAAAACTGGATTCACAGTAAACTTTGTAAGGTGAGCTTCTGTCCAGTGAGTTACCGCATGTGTACAGAGGGGACAGTGAATGTGAATGGGTAATTTTACACCTGAAATGGTGGCTGCATGGATCATTTTATATCTGAACAGTCCCCACTTCCTGTGCTACATTATAACCTGCAACCAAGGCAGGTGGATGATCATAAAAATACAAAAGCCCTGCTGTACACACAAATGTAAATATCTATCTACGATTTTATTTACTGTTTTTCAACTAAAAAGTTCACAAAGCGGTTTAAAAAAAATGAAAAAATAATAGCTAATTAATAGCTCATGGGTCCCTGTCCCAAAAAGGCTCACAATCTAAAATGCAAAAAGAACACCAGCAGAAGCCACTACCATAGACATTGCTGGGGTGAGGAGAGCCAGTCACTCTCCCCCTGCTAAATAAAGGAGGAACATCCACTTGAAAGAGTGCCTCTTGCTCAGTCAGCAGGGGATAATCTGGTGATTTCCACCAAAGTCCTTCATTGTATGTATCCTTTCATCAACTATATCATATTAAAAAGATATTAATGTGAAAAGATAATGAGGTTACAGTGAAATTCACAATATCAGCAGTAATCCAAATGAATGGTAATATTTTTTCCAAAATAAGAGAGAATTCTAGAACATGACTGTAAGTTTTCTTTATGTGTTTTATGTGTGTCTATGTACTCAAGTAATTAAATAATGCTGCCCTTCAATATAAATAATTTCAGGAAAGCATACTAGTTTAAACAGTAAATACAAAGGCTCACACAAAAATAATGAAAGAATGTTCTGCAAAAACAGCAGCAGATTACAGCATTAAAGAAATGAAGCAAAATATTTTTAAAAACCTGGAAAAATAAAAAGGTCTTCACATGGCACCAAAAATAAATCAGTGAATAGACAAATGGGAAAGTTAAATGAAAGTAGACAACAAAAAAACAACATAAGATACCACAAAATAGCAAAACACGTAGTTAAACAGCAGCTAAAAACAGCTAACAAATTTCAGTGCCTGGCAGAATAAAATGATCTCTACATGGTACTGGAAAGACTGCAGCATTAGAAGGAGTGAGGCTCCTAAAGGGAAGAATTTCAAAGTCACAGGGTACAATCCTAAACAACTTTGCAGTACTGGCATAGCTGTGCTGGTGTGGCATGTGCAGTTTGGGCCTCCTCAATGTATGTGCAGTGGCATGTGCAGTGGAGGCCTCCTCAATGTAAGGCAATGTATGTTCCCTTACCTTGGATTACATTACTCTTATCCCAAGGATGGTTAGGATTGCACGTACAATTGCACGTAGCCAAAACAAGACTGTCCCTTCACAAGTTTTGTCTAGCCACTAATCCGGGTTGAGGACAGCAACACCAGGATTCTAGTGAACCATTCCAAGGCTCTGATATCAACCAGGTCAGACCAGACCAGATCATCATGATCTCACACCATTGAGATTACTCTGTATCCGTGACAGCCAGGTCCAGGCCTGATACCTACCCTTTACCTTGTATCCATGGCCTTGTTTCCATGGCCCAGGAAAGAGTCTTGAAAAAAACATCTGAGCATGTGGAAAACTATCCTCTTGCCTGCCCTTTCTCTTCTTAAAATAGTCTTCCCGCTGCCCCAAACCACATTCACAGACATGCATCTGCCATGATTCTAATTCTGCTTGAATATATCCCAACTGCTCACTGAATTTAATTTTCAGTAAATTTCGATTTGGGTCAACTTAAATAACAACATACACCCTTATAATCCTCACCTAAAAAACATCGGAGTAACTTTGGTTTGGACTCTCTCTTATAAGATCATGTCTGAGAACATGTCTGCTAAAATTAATACCAGGAACAACATACTCCAGAAACTTAGGGTGCAATCCAGAGCAAGTTCAGCCTGCTCTGCCCTAACTGCTCTCTCCTAACAATTCTGTATCCAGAACATAACGTTATGCTGCATCCAGAGAGTCAGGAATCCTGGGCTGCCCTAACTGCTCCAGAGCATGCTAAGTAATTGACACATGGGGAGGACTTGCTCCTGAGGAGACCCCCCTCAGATCACACTGAACAAGGAACAGCTGTGGTGTCTGCCTTATAAGAAAGCCCAAAAGTTCCTGACAACCAGTTACAGCTGCTGTTCCTCTAGTGGAGGGTTGATGTTTGGAGTGGCCTGCTGTATCCCCAGGTTAGTGGGCTGCCGTAGTTGTTCCATATCCTGAGGTTGAGAGGCAGGGGTTGCAGCTAGGATGGCCAAGAACTCAGATTTTTGGTCAGCACTGCCATTCTTACTCAGGCCTTACCATGGACCCCTATGGGTCTACTCATTACTATACCTGCTCCTGAGGTGGTATAACTCTGAAGGCTGGAAGAGGGCATTTCTGCCTTGGAAACAGGCTCTGGATACAGAGTAACTGCTCTGCCCTAGGCAATGTTAAACATGCCCTCAACATGCCTCTCCTGAACTGCTTAGGGCAGAGCAGTTAGGGCAGAGCAGGTCCACCTCTCTTAGGGCACCCTATGTTGCCTTGCTCTGCCCTAAGCCTCTTCCAGAGTAACTGGGGTGGAGTATCTTGCAGTTGCTCCAGCCTAGTGATAGATAGGGCAACCCAAGGGCTCTTATGTGGACAGATTAGTTGCTCTGGATTGTGCTGCCTGGCTACAATCCAGAGTAACAATGGGAGCACTTAAGAGACATTACGTGCACCCGTAGTTACTGTACCACCTTGTGAAAACCTATGGGAAATTCATATTGCAATCCAGAGTAAAGTTTTCTTACTCCAGAGCAAGGACTCCCCATAGTTACTCTGGATTGCGCCCTAAGAGGATCAAGAGGGGAAACCCCAGCCTCTCTCATAATATTAGCTCTAGGGCTGGTCTATTCCACAGCAGAATACTATACTTAATAGCTGCCACACTAGTAAGACCGATGCCAGACTAAACAAAACCATGAGGATCATAAGTGGTTATATAAAATCTACTCCTACTTGCTGGAAACCCATTTTGAGCCACATAGCACCACCATCTCTCTGAAGATAAGATGCTTTAGTGAAAGAATATAATAAAATTATGAGCAACCTATTGGGAAATTTTCATGTAGAGGAGGTGGATAGGCAGCAAGCAAGACACTGAGACAGCATCAGTCAGTTTGAGGCAGGGAGCTCCATTGGATCCCGATTGGATTGGATCTGTCTTGGATCTGAGGATCCTGTTAGATGATCGTCTTGGATCCTGTTAGATCCTGATGTGAGGAACTTGCCCAGCTTTTATTCAGTAAAAGATTGTTTACCAGATCAATATGATGCAAAGTATGATGCAGGGTATGAGGTACAATTATGATGCAAAGCATGATGCAGAATATGGGGTACAGCATGGCGTAGAGTACAGTACATTGCTACATGACATTGTATAGTGACAGGTTTAAACAATTAGAGAGATAGCTAGCGTATGTTCTTATGATGAATCTTAATTGACGTACGAAGTGGTATGTTTTATAAATACTCCTTGATATCAGTTCATACAGTTCTTTGCATACTTTGTACACAACTACAAAATCTTGTGTGCCTTTGTTCCAATTTTGCTAAGTTGACAGCATGGATTTTTCACATGCTTTAACTCTTTGGCTGCAGACGTATTTTGCTGACCCTTATTGTTACATCCCTGCTACACAACCCACTTCTTTCTCATCTAGCAATTTCTCATCCAGCATCTTTCTCATCTAGCAATTGGCAAGTTTAAGAATGAAATCCAATTACCTCCACTTAGGCTGGCATAAGCCCTGGCATAAGTCCTGTGCTGATTTGGAGATGTCACAAAAGTGCCACAAAAAACTCTTGCTCCATTTCTGGGAGATTTAGGCAACTGCACAGGCATGTGCTGACCTCCCCACACCACCATGGAAAAGATATGCCATGTGAGTTAGGCTAGCCTGAATTGGTTAGGATTGCACCCTAAATCTAACAAGCCGTCTCTGACACTGGTACAGTGCCTGTTTAATAACCTAAACATCAACCTTCAGCGGAAAGCTAAATGGGCTTAGCTTTCCCAGATACAAGCAGATACACAGATGAGCCTTCACAAAAAGGTGCCAGGTTTTGACTAACCTCACCAGCATTGGACAACTCTGAACAGGATACATACCCAACATGGTGTCTGCCAGGACTTACTATTTAATTGGGGTTTAGTATCTACCCCACAGTGTGACTGTAGTGCTCCTTGACAAACTATTCACAGTGTATTTGAATGTAAATAGAGAGTTTATTTTCAGTCCAGTGTCTGATTTTTTCAACATAGACTGCTGTCCTTGAATGGCTGAGTGGACTGGACATTAACATCTGATTTACTGTAAGTCCATGTATTGTATGCCATACATTAAATAAAACAGGGCTCAATGACTCCTTAACAGCAAAACTGAGCCTACTGCTCTGAGCCTTCCCTTCCTCCTGCTCTGCTAATTCTAAATTTGCTCCATCATTCTTTCTCATCTTTTCCTTATTTTTGTATCTAAATGTCCTCTACTTGTCTTCTATCTTGCCTTTGAATTTTCCTCTAAGCCACGTAAGCCTCTTCATAATTCATAAATCCTCTTTTCCTAGCACAGGTTGCATTTGGAACCTTATGCTGCATAACATGCAGCAGGAAATTGGACAAATCCAGGGAGGTGAATTAAAGTGGAAGTAAGGCACAGTGAGGTGAAACTAAATAGAAATCTGAATTAAACATTATACACAATACACTGACAAAATGTTACACTGTGCTATCCTGATACAAAAAAAAACTTCAGCGTAAGATTGACTGTGAATATGCGCTTAAGGGTTGCTATCCCAGGAGCTGTATACATATGTCTGTATAATATACTAAATAGGGACAAGATGATACCCATCTAATATGATACCTCTCCATTGACCCAGCCCTTGAGTTTGTGCCTAATTTGCCTAAGCCAAAAGCAACATTTGTTTTCTTTTCATCTACTTGCCTTTATAATTTCACAACAAGGAAGTGCAAGACTTCTGCAAGCCAACTACGTATCTATAGTAGTTGCATTTCTAATCTTTGTTGACTGCAGGGGGTTTTGGTGTGTGTTCTCAGGAGAATATTCTGGCATCTAGGACTTACTGTTACTCTAATGTTGCACCCTGGAAGACATCCAAAGTTCCCCTGGAGAAGTAGTGAAAGTTCAGTTATGGTAGTGATGGGCAAACTATCTTTCTGGGATAACATGACCATCATTACTGACTTTGAGAATGTTCTGATCAATTTATGACGACCCACAGGGTTTTCTTGAATTAATTCTAAATATAAAACACAACAGGGGAAGGATTATAGGTCAATTCTAGAGAATATGCACACAAAAAGGATAGATTGAATTCCTGGGAGAGCCACATCTGTACTATCTGTACGCTGTACTGTATGGAGGGTCATATCGTGCAGGATGCATCCAGTTGACAAGGCTAAATTGACTCTGGAGAAGTAATACTGGATTGGGCTGTACATCTCTCAAGGAAGAGTTTAATTTATCTTGCGCAGCGTATTACATTTTTATGATCCTCTATAACAAATTATATATTTTAACAAGGACATGTGGTATGAGGCTGGCAGGTGAGGCAGTACCACCCCATCATTGTCCATGGGAAAGCATTGCAGCCATCACACCTGCTTTTATCTGAAAAGAGTTTCCTTACACCTGCTTTCTTGTGCATGAAGAGAGCCAGCTGCGGCACTTTTCCATGGACTACTATGGGATGTCACACTAGCTGCCCCTGCACCACACATACCTATATTTTAAATAGTTCTGACAAATATTCAAACACGACTTACCTTCTAATATTTTATTTTACTATTACTGTAGACTGATTTCTTTAGCTAATAAACCCAGTTTGCAGCTATGACATTTTGCTTATGTGTGTCTGATTAAATCATAATGCTTGGCAACTGACCTGAACTTTTTCATAACCTTTTTGTGGGATTGGGGGTGGTATCTCATTTTCAGAACTAATCTTGTGACTACTTGCCATATATAGCATATTGCCACACAAATTATATTAGCAGAGGAGAAAAAAAATTGTTAAGTGCTTATTTGATAAGAAACAAAGTACGGATCTAGGCTGCAATCCTAAAGACACTTTCCTGGGAGTAAGAGCCATTGGACACAATGGGGCTTACATCATAGTAGACATGGTTAGGATGGTGCTCCTAGTCTTACACATTCTTCCACTGAATTACAGGGAATCCTCACAAATATTTGAAATTATCTACTGTGCACATTTGTTAAATCTATGCTCCAAATTCATGACAGCAGAAGTACAGGTTATAGCTCATGTAACAGTGATGAAATGATTGGAAGCAGCTTAAAAGTGGACTGTACCAGTCAATCTCTGATGTCCTCTTCATTCTTAATCTAATATCAGCTCAGGATTAGATGAAAGCCCATTTTCCTATCAACTTCATAAGGTGAACACATTCAGGGCTATTTTCATTAACCTCTGCCAATGAGACACTTGAATGCTCAGTCCATTCTCCAACAATACATTATTAAATTACAAAGGATTAGCACATTTAATGCTAGTGATAGGTGACCCTCTGGCATCATGATAGACATCCCTAACAATCTCATTTGCAATTTGAGGAGGATAAAATGCCAAGGCTCATTACAAGACTTGAATTACAACAGGCTAATGTGATATGTCAATTCTTTTTTTCTATAAATCATGTATTCTTCAAAAGAGGGGCATTACATTTCATTACTGTGAAACAATAAGCAATTACAAAACCCATGCAAACAATTAAATATTAGATTCCATCATTTGGAAAATAAACAGTGCTCTCAAGCTATAAAAGAGCTATTAGTAGCTCAAGCTACTAGTTTGTGGTGGGAGGAAAAAAACCACTGTGTGCTCCTCGCTTGAATGCAATGTAACAAAATTATTTATTTCTATAGGATGGTTAACCTGGAGGCAAAGGAGTCACTCAACTGCTCCGTATCAGCTTTTCACAAGCTTAGTTTATAGTTGATTTATCATTCAAATATTTATGGATATAATACATTGCCATATTTTACAATCCATGTTTTAAACACAAACATTAAAGAGGTTTAACATAATTTTCAAAATGTCAAAAATATGTATTGTGGCTGTTCCCACACTGCACATGAGTTATGAAGTGATTTGGTCATCAGGAAAATATAGTAATTAATTGTATATACAATTAATCAGTAATTAATTGTATACTGTGTGGTCAGGGCACATGGTGATCAAGCACCTGGCAGCCACAAGCCAGTTGTGATCACTGGCATGTATCCACCACATGTCCTCATGTTTTTGGAGATAGGCATTTAACCTCTTCCTTTTTTGACATTTTCAGCACAATCCTAAACCACAGTTAGTCCAGCACAAGTCCCTTGCCTGGGGTTTCCCTGGCCTGGGGTGTTGCAAAAATACCATAAAGCATTTCCACACTATTCCTGGGGGAGTTAGGACACCATGCTATGGGACTGGGAAAACAGGTGAGTTGCCCTGTCTAAATGATTTTTTTTTCCCAGAAAATAGACGGTATTTTTAAAAGATTTTATTTTGTTAGTTATAATTATGGTGAAATATTTTATTCAAGGGAGGTGTCCATATTGGCAGCTGACTTAAACAGGGAGGAAAAGGCCAGGTACAAATATTTTAATAAATATATACTACTCATGAATAAAATGATGATAGCACATACATTTGTGATAGCTCATGGAACTTTCACAATATAAATGCATTTGTATGTTGTACTATTTTGTGAAAGTAAATAGCATTTGGATTCAAATAAGATTACTATTAAAATTATAGTTTTGCAAAGAGTTAAGAAGCAGAAAAAATTAAGTCCAAATACAGCAAAACAAAACTTTGTAGGATGTTCAAACAAACAAGGCATATTTGAAGCTGCTGCAAAGGCCATGAGGGTATAAATGTGGCTTTATTCTTTTACGGTGTGTGGGTGTGACATTGATCTGGACCTCGGGGCAACCGCTGAGAAGTGAAGCTTTCATAATGCGGCAAATATTATGAGAGTGTGTCATGGAAAGAAAAGAACAGAGGGGTAAGTAATGTCTTGATACTTTCAACAATGTGGAAAAAGCATTGAAAAGACAGATAATAACAGAAAACAAAGACAAAGGGAGTTTTTGCAGCATCCAAAAATGCAATAGATCAGGGGTTCTTGAACAAGTAACTGCTCGATATGCTCCCACACATCCTTCACCAGACTGTTAGAAATATTAAGATCACCAGTATGACTTGAAAAATGTCAATAGCTTGGTTCTACTTTACATATACAGTAGTTCACTAGGAGCAGGGCACCTCGACAATCCATACTGACAAAAGTGATAGTTGATCTACACAATTCTAATCAATTTAGGCCGGTACAACTTGCTGCTCCTTGTTTTGTGATGCTGTGGGGAGGCTGGTGTATGTCTATGCACTGGTTTACCCCCACCCCAGGTGTGGCGCAGAAATGCTTTACAGCACTTTTGAACATCCCAAAGTCAGCATGGGATTTGTGCCAGGATTTATGCAGGCCTAACTGGGGTTTAGGATTGCAGCCCTAATCTAACATAATTGTTCAGTGATGAAATAGTTATCAAACATTATTAGGCTAACATATCCCCAAGAATTTTGAATAGCCCCTGTTAAGAAATCCTGATGTAGAAAATGATGGCACAAGAAAAAAAGAAAAAATCAGGCTCATAAATGTTGGCATAACAAATTTACCCAGCAGGATTTGAGAGACTGTTCAGTTCACTTCCAGGCATGTGTTCATGAAGAAAGTAAATACAGACGCTTCCCTGCTCCTCACCATACCCTGTTCAGCCCACTGCCTGCCTCTGGCAATGGCTCACTTGCTACAGTGCAGTAGCGTGACTGTGGCAGCATGCCAGAGCCACTGTCTTTGTTTGCGAGCAGCATCCTCAAAATGTTCCCCAGTGCCCCACTGTTTGCAAACTTGTTTGCAATGTCAAAAGGTACATTGGTTGTCATAGGGCGCAATCCAGAGTAACTATGGGAAGTCCTTGCTCCGGTGTAAAAACAATTTGCTCTGGATTGCAATATGAAATTCCCATAGGTTTTCACTAGGTGGTGCAGTAACTACGGGTACACGTAAAGTCTCTTAAGTGCTCCCGTAGTTACTCTGGATTGTAGGGCCAGGTGCCTTTATGAAGTTGCAAAGTCTTAGGTTAAGTTGCAGTTAGGATTGGACCCTTAACCACTGATTATAATGGTTCTCAGGGCTATCTCTTCTATAATTAAGAATTTTAACCTGCTACAACTTGGTAGTACAGTATATCTGCTCCAAATCCACTGAAGACTGTATCACTTCACATTCTTGTGTCTACCCTTCTCTTACATCTCACCCCACCACAATAACACATGCACCCAAAAATCTCAAGATCATAGAGAAAGCCAAATCTGCTTAAAGGATTTTCTCATACTCTTTTTGGAATAAAATGCAATCCTATCCACACTTTCTTGGGAGCAAGCTCAGCTGAGTATATAGCCACAAGATTTCACTCATAGCACAATCCTAACAATCTGTACTCAAAAGTAAGCCCCACTGTGTTTAATGGGTCTTATTTCCAGGAAAGTGTCTTTAGGATTGCAGTTTCCGTCAATTTGTTTATATCTATTAATCCATGATTTTCTAAACCAGTCAGCACAATTGGGAGGGGAGACATCCTAATTTTCCATAGTTTTTTTTATTATGGCAATCTTGAGTTACCAGTCAATAAACTTCCAATTAGTTCTCTATTTTGAGATTTTATGTTCCTTGAAAAGATTTAGTAGTAAATCCTTGGGTTTGGTTTTAACTGGTCACCTTTTACTTCACCTACCAGCTGTGTGTTAAAAAGCTGAGTTTTGCTGACTACATTTCCAAAAAGCCAGCTGGACAAAATGCCACTATAATACAATCCTAATTTAACCATTGGCTGTGATGGCCAAGTGGCTGCAAATGTTGCAACACACTGTGACATGGCACAAGTAAATAATGCAGCCTGCATCACCCTACCAGTGCCACATTCAGATCCCTGGTTGTTGGTGCATGCAGAAGTTACTGGATGGTGCAGTGGTATAGGAAAGTGGTGGGGAGGGAGAACTCAAGTCTTGGTATGTGTGAGGGGGGAAGGAATTCATGGAAACCAGAATCTGTTGTTTCAATACAGAAGTGTGTGCACAGCACAGTATTCATTTCTGATCCAAACCACGCGTTATTGACCTTTCTCCTCATACTGCTGCCTACATTACACTCAGAAAAAGATCTCTTTACTGGGACAAGTGCAGAGGTTGTTCCACCATCTAGGAAATAAACTAAATGTTAATTAATCATGCAAATTAGTCAATGAAAGATCACAGCTTGACTTTAGCCTTATATTGTGTGTGGGTTCCTGTCAAGTGCTAAATAAGAGCTAGAGTACAAAGCTATAAACAAGCTGTATAAAATAGCGTGAGTTTGATTGGCCAGTTTTTAAAATTATATTATGTAACAAAAGGAGAGACATAATCAATAATGGCTTCCTTACTATTATGCTGCAGAATTCCTCATATGTCTCACAAAATTGATTGATAAAGCCCCAGGTGACACAGCATGGGTTTTTATAGCCTAGAAGGGAGATGACATTTTTATTGAACTTGTCAATCGATCATTCCACTTTCTTCTGAAATTTTTAATAGACACTTGCTGCAGTCTAACCATCCTAATCCAACTATCTAGGCCAGGGAAGGGCAAACATTTGGGCAGGAGGGCCATGTAACCTCTCTGACACTGTGTCAGAGGCTGGGGAAAAAGAATTAAGTTTACATTTCAAATTTGAATAAATTTGCATTGGAGACAACTTATACGAATTTTATAACTTATAAGAATTTTACTGAGCTTATTTGTAATATACATGAAAACTATAAAACAGACATGTAGAACCACATGAAAATTATGAACTGATTGACACACACTTCTAGGGACTGACTTGAGGAAGCAGGACTGACTCTAGGGAGCAGAGTTCATCCCTGTTTCTTAAGCCGTAGAGCCAGCATTGTCTGAAAACGCCTCCATGATCATGTGGCCTACATGCTCACAGAACAGTCACCTTCACATCAAGATGGTACTTGCATTCACATGCTTTCAAAATGCTAGGTTGGCAAGAGATAGGCAAGCGATAGGAGCTCACTCTGTCTTGCAGTACTCAGGTCACAAACTACTGACCTGCAAATGTTAAGATGGACAAGCACAAAACCTTTAACCACTGAGCCACTGCAGTCCTTAACAACAGCACTGAAAGAAAAATCTACGGTTTCAATTCCTAAGCAAATAGTAGCTAATATTAAAAAAAGGAAAACGTGAAGAAATAAGAGGGAGAACATTTAAGTTTCCTGGATGTTTATTGCTTTTCTGAAAGTCATGTTTATTCCTCAATAGTCAAGCAAACAAAAATAAAGAGACCGCAGTGTGAAACTCCTGAACTAGACAAGGTATTATTAAATGATTAGATTCAAGTCAGCTAAGTCTCAATTAAGTCCATGGCTTTTTCTCTCACTGCAAGGCTTAAATTAGTTTAGCACACCTAGGAATTATTTTGCTGGCAAATAGTTTTGGTTTCGAACACATATGAGCTTTCTACTGAAATGTCACAGACTCTATTGTATCTTTTAAATTTCACTGCCTGTTAATTACCCCGTATTTCTCAGCTTATTACACACACATAACCATAAGACGCACCAAAGTTTAGAGGAGCAAAACAAGAAAAAATATTCTGAACCAAATGGTGTACTAATATATTTAATAAAATACAGCAGAATAATTTCACAACCATGCAAATTCAACACTGGTATTAAGAACGATCATCACTGTCATTAATAAATGAGGAGAGACTTTAAGGTTCAAGCACAATTTTCTGGAAACCCCAAGAACTCAGCATTTGCAAGCTCTAGCAAACCAAATATGCACTTTAATCACCCCAGTTGTGCCTTTTTTAGTGGCTTCTACTGGTTTTTGCAAAATTTTACACTGGTAGCCAACTGGGAGCCCTTAATTATTTCATTTTCTCTGTAAACTGCTTTGTGAACTTTGTTGAAAAGCAGTATAGAAATACAACAGTAGTCGTTATCAGCAAGGTTATGCCACAGTAAATCTTGTTACTCTTTATGATGCACCAGACTCCCTATTTCCACCATCTCACTCAAGTTTATTCCCTTAGGGTTCCCAGGATTATTGGAAATTACTTACTGATATTATTGGAAAGGACCTTTAGTTTGTGTGCCTTTTTTGGGACGGCTGTTACTTATTTCATTTGCTATGTAAACTGCTTTATGAATTTTTCATTGAAAAGCAGTTTACAGATGATGATGGTGGTGGTGGTGCAGGTAATGGCACATGATAAATTAAATGGCACATGATAAATTAAATGTCCATACCCAGGCATAGTCAACACAATCACCACTGTGCATCTCATCAGTCTCTTCTGCCTTGCTTGCCAAGCCCTTGCTTGTGGAAGATTTGGAATAGATAAAACGTATGTATACACTGTACATATCCCTGACAGATGCTGAACTTTACAAGCTCTTTACTGAAAAGTGACTCTTAAAGAATTATGCAACAAGGACTGAGAGTGTTAAGAAAACACTGCTCTACAGAAAAGCCCCAGGCTTTGGCCATGAATTCCAGTAATAATATTTTCAGTTCAAATAGTTCTAACCTACCTTTTTAATTTTACATCCTAACTCAAGTTTTGGGCTGGTTTCTTCAGAATTAAGCCTCCCTTCCTACAACAATGTAGTTTATACTGAGAGTGGCATCCAGTAAATGTAAGTAACAAATTTGCTGCAGGCTGCAAAGACCTAACCTAATCGGGCTGTTGCCTGGTGCAGGCAGTACTGAACTGGAAAGAAAACAAACTAAAATCCTGTCAACCGTTTCAAAATGAGCAGGAATTAGAGAACATCTGGATTTGGGTCACTGTAAATTAGAAGAAGGGAAAGAAAACATGAGTTTGAAACTTCACATGTGCCAGGGAACAAACTGGTCTGCAATTTGATTTGAAATCCCAAACCATCACAGAAAAGAAAAGAAATTGCTGGAGTTTGCCAAACAGAAAGCCAAAAATCCAGAGCTAGCCAGGAAAGCCAACAAACTTGTCTGATTTTTATTGGATTCTTCACGCATGAAGGAACTATGCCCTTTAAGCACATCTTAGCTATCCTGAAGTCTTGCAAGAAGAAAAAGAACCCCCCCCCCACATCCATATACCAGGGCTTCAGCAAGTATAGACAACAGTGCAATTATTTTTCCAAGGTGAGAAAAAAATGTTTTTAGGTTGTGCCATCTCCCCATTAGTAATTGCACAAGGTCTTAGGAGAGATCTAAGTTTGGTCAGGTTAGCAGCTCCTGTAGCAACCAGTAAATGTACTGGGGATATTATATAGGCACACAGTTTGGGAACCACTGGACAATGGGTATAACAATAGAAAAAGAGAGAACCTTATTGGAGTGTCATGTGGAAGGGTGTGCCTCAGGAACTATCCAGGATAAGGCTTTTGGGGCTATCAAACAGCCCAAGATACCTGTTGGCATACGTGCAATAATACTATAATTCAAAGGATCAACCCTGAAGTATATGATCCTACACACACTTACCAAGAAGTTAGTTTACTGTATATTACACTCAACTCAGTGAAACTAATTTCCTAAAGGAGAAAAAAATGTATTCAGGACTGGGATGTTAATCCTCTTATTTCACTGGGATTGTACATAGATTATTCCATGCAAAACTTCAGTCAGGGTATCCAAAACATTCCATATATATTTGCTACATATTATGAAAAGACTTCTTTTTAACTTAATATCCATAAGACACCTATTACATATCTATTACATATCTACTTCTTAAATAATCATCTCTCTGGAAAAAGAACTCTTTAAGCATATAAATTAAGTTGAGACAAAACCCAACAGTAATGAATATGAATTTTTCATTCTATTAATTATCCCCACTTTCAACATGAAACAGGTCACTTTGGATCCTTTATGAAACATTTTAATTAAGTGTGAAATATTCAGCCATTATATATCTCCTCCTAACCTTTTCTAATACTGCAGAGACCTTTCACCAACAAACAGGTTTTTTTGGCTAATATTTGACTTTCTTTTTCAATTCACTTTCCTGACCTTCTATTTTGACATTTTCACCTCCTATTTTAATTCCTGCCTGTGCAGAATACTGAGTCATTGTAATTACTTGTATTGAAGCCATTTTTTAAAAAACATCCTTTTGACATAGTAGGATAAAGACCCCACATATTAAACAAAAGTATATTTCAGATTGATCAGCAAGCATCTAGGTGTATACTAAGGTTGCATTCCAGACCAACATTCCAGAATTGCATCCATGTGCAGAATCCTGCAGTTGGGAGACAATCAAGAAAACCTTCTTGAATAAGGCAATGTTTGTTCCCTTACCATTGCCCTTACCATAGAGCTTGAAAATTGATTAGGATTACCCTCTTAATCAGAAAGAAACAAGGTTATTATTCCCAATGCTACATTTTAAATACTGTATCAAAGATGAAGATTATTTGTCTGTTTATACACATACACAGAGCACCATCCACGTGCATGACATTTACAACTGATGGTACATCCCTGTCCATAAGAGCTCACATCTAAAACAGATAAATGCCAGGGAGACAGAGGAAGAGACCAGGATAGAACCAGGATAGATGTAGAAGAATCTGCGATGACAGTTAGCATTCACGGGTCAATACGGTCTTCAGCCAGCTATAGAGCTGGTACAGGTCTGAGTTAACCCATGGCAGCTGCTGATTCATCCTAAGAGAACAAATATTTCCATCCCCTGAGGAGACCTCAGTATGCTGAGATCTTTGTACAGGATACAGTGAAATTGTGTTGGTGATTCTGCATTGTCATAAAGGGAGTTACATAGGACTGGACCACATGGTACAATTCTGTAACTTTCCTAGAAGTAAGCCTCATTGAATGAATTAGGACTTACTTCTGAGTAGGCATTTAAATCCAATTTACTAATCAGAGCAATCCCTAGAAGGGTGAGAGGACCCATGGCAATTAGCCACCCCCACCCATCACTATATTCTGGCCTTATAGAAGCGTAATCAGCATGCTCTGAACCCATGGCATGCCATAACATCATGATGGGCATGCGCCATTGAGATGCATATAGTGGTGATATCACTCACTGAAAATCTGCCAGCAACAGTGTTGAATCTCTCTTGAGATTCAGGTCCTGAGAGGCATGGCTTCTCCACTGGGAGAAGTCTCCACTGGGAAGTCTCTAGCTTCTCCACTGGGAGAATCAGTGGGGGAGGTGGAGCTCTGCCTGTGTCCCTCAGTCTGAGGGACACAAGGGCCATCTGCACCTTCCCTGCTGGGACTTCCAGCAGGGGATGTAGACATCCGCTCATGTCCAGAGCCTTTGCCCATCTGGCTCCAGAGTGCCACAGAGGCATGCATGCATAGTTGATATGCTTCCAGCTGGTTGAGGTCAGTGCATGTATGTCCTCAGGGACAGCACATGTATGGTGGGGTGCATCTGCCCTACACAGTCAGCCAGGCAGCAGAGTCTGATTTGCTACAGAGTGCACCTGCACACTCCCTGGACTTCCCCAGGAAGCGGAGTCATGGGAGCAGATGGGGGTGCTGATGTCCCTCTCACTTTAGCGCCCATGCTCCAACCTTGGTAGCCTGGCAGGATGGTGGACCACTCTGGCCATGAAAACACAGTCTCAGGGCACCACCCCAGTTGCCCTAGCCAAGAAATGATTCAGTTACTGAGAAGTTTTCATGAATGCCTTGCTTATATTAAAGCCATTGCAGAAAGCTGGAATCTGTCATCTGGACATTTTAATATGAGACAAAATGGATTTGCAGGTAATGTATGCAAGAAGCACAGATGTTCTGTCATTCTTCTAGTTCCTGCTTTTCTCCTTTTGAGGCTTTTGGCTCTGCCACTTACCACAGAGACTAGCAAAAAACTAATCAAACTCACAAGTGAGCTGCAGTAATCTTGTCAATCATACTGAAACACAGAGGTGTGATCACTGGCACAAGGGAAACAGAAACACATTCTAAAATATTCTTTTTCAGTGTGATAAAAACTGGAAAGTGCTTTTGAATTCCTATTTATCAATAAACTCAAGTGTTTTGGGGTAGTTCTGTTCATTTTGCTTTCTTTTAAACTTGTAAATACAGGTGGCCCCTTTCTCTCCATGGGTTTGCAACCTGTGGATTTGACTGAACATTGTTTCCAAACCCACACTGGAGGGACCCATCTAGCCTATGGAAAGCATTTGGATGTGCCTTTCAGTTGCTTCCAGAAGTCCGGTGAAGGCCCAACCTGCAGATTCTGGTACCTGCGTGTTTTGAAATCCCTGATGGCCAACTGTACATAAATGAGTACATTTAATTACTGTTGAACTCACTTAGCATCTACACAAAATTAAGGAACTTTTTTTCAAACCTAAAATTCTACAGCACATTTCTATAGATATTTACTCTGAAGTAAGTTCCATTATGTTCACTGGGTCTCTCCCCATATGTAATTGTTCCCCTCCACATGTGTAATTGCTGAATGCATCTGCAATGTGACAAGGTATCATTGAATTCACAGCCCATCAAAGAGACCAACCAACAATTTGTTGCATCAGATATTTTATAACCTAGCAATTTTTCAACAACATTGCCAGAGATGTTCTCTAGACATATGCCACATTTTGAAAGACATGCAGACTTCCCTCCTCTCAAATGTTTGCTTTTGGACACTAAAAGGAACGAGAACATGTTCTGCATACACAAGTGTCAGTTTCAAACTCTGTCATCTGCAGATCTCAGAAAGAGAGAGAGAGGGATGGAGAGAGGGGGAGAGAGAGAGAGAGGAGGGAGGGAGAGAGTGAGAGAGAGGAGAGAGGGAGAGAGAGACAGAGAGGGAGGGGAAGAGAGAGAGAGAGAGAGAGAATGGAAGCTAACTCTGTTAGTTAGAGAAGACCATGCTGAATTACATAGACTCTCTTAATTTTAGGCCACTCCATATGTTGAATCCAAGAACAAACAAATCCTTAGTACGAATCACATGTGCTAAAACTTCCAATTAGGAATTCCCCAAATGCTAAGAAAAAAGAACATTTCATATATTCTAAACTTGCTTGGTGTTCATCTGGCAACTCAGTGGCTGGGGGGACCAGAGGAAATGCCTCCAAACTCAAATTCTTTCTAATGATCAGGCAAAGTCATTCCAAGATTTTTGAAAGCAGATGAAATGATTCTGAAGAAAGCAGATGAAATGACTCTGAAATTCCTTCTCTTGGGAACACTGCCATCTGAAGTGTTGAATAACTGAACCTGTTCTGTGTACAACTGGCCAGATTACTCCCAAATGGTCTCTCTTAGTGAAGGAGTATTCCCACATCCTGTGAAAGAACTGAGAAGAAAATGCCTGCATATCCAGGGAACTCTTTTCACTTGGGCATCAGCCACTACCAGCAACTACTGCAGAAGGCTGATGGGAAAGCAGAAGCTGGTAGGATGGTTGGACTGGATGTGGGAAAGAAGAAGCCCAGGAATGGATCATGAGACTGAGTGGAAATCAAGGGACCTAAAAATTTCTGCCAGTCAAATGACCCATTGTATAATCTTTTGATACCACTCTGACAGCTTCTGAAGTAGTCTTCTCATTTTCCCCCCAGAAATAATTAATGTTTAATTTAATTCTTTAAAAACAAGAATTTACTGAAAAATTACTACAGTGTAACACAGTACATCACAAGTGGTCCAAGATAATTCTAAATAACATTTTTAAAAAACAGTTTCCTGCACATTTGCAACGTTTCTAACAATGTTTAAACACCTACAGCGTCAAATTTTTGAAACCTGGTAGCAGGCTCCTGCATATGAAATCAGTACATGTACATTGAGCTGGAACTTGTACATTGAGCTGAAACAGAGACCTCCCAATTCCTACCTATTATTCAACCAGACCTTTATGCATGAAGACTATTATCCATTATCTCACTCATCTTACAGCACTTACTTCTATTATAAAACATGACTGAATCTTATGAGGAACATAAAAGATTGTTTCATTTCTGGATTAAACAAGTTGTGATACTTAACTGGATAGTAACACAGTATTGTTGCAATCCTAAAGACACTTTCCTGAGAGTAAGACCCACTGAAAACAATGGGGCTAACTTTTGAGTAGACACTGTTAGGATTGTGCTGAATGTGTCATAATTTTGCATTAATGTTAATAATGGAATACAACAGTACTGCCATTTCCAGATGTACAAAACATACTTAGAATGCCTTGTACTGGGTGGGAGGAAGGGGGCTGATCAGTGGAAACATATGCTAAGATACTAGATCACTTTTCTCTGCCCCCACAGGCTGGAATAAGCATATTCCAGCAATTTGCTCCAATATGACACTAGTGGCCAGGCAGAGTATAGGGAAGTAATTTTTTACTTACTGCTCAAGGGCCAACTGTTGGCGCCACCCCCTCTCCCGCATTTCATATAGCATGTTCTCCATCAACTGAATTGCATGCTGTGGGCTGGAAGGATTGGATTAGCTGCCCAACACAAAGGTGTTCATGAGGGGAAAAAAATTCACATATGGTCAGTGGGGGGTGAATGCTCCTCCCCCTCCATAAATCATCAACTCTAATAAATGACCACAAATCAGAAGTTAAAATAAGCAACTGCATATCAAAATATGTTTTGGACAGCAGACTGCCTTTATTAAAGCTGGGTAAAGTATATTTCATTATTTTTTTATGAATAGTGACAATATGTTAAATAAACATTCCAAAAAGGAAGAAAATAATAAGTAAAGAAAAGCTAGGCTACAATCCAAACACACCGTCCTGGGAACAAGCACCACTGATTCTGATAGAACTTCTAAGTAGACAAGATTAGGACTGTGCTGTCAGTGTATCTAAAGTGTAAAGGTGATAATCAATAAATGCCCTGATCACCCTAAAAATAGATCATTGCAGTCCAGTATACCTTTTGCCAGGTATGGCTCACTTTTGACAAGCAATTGGATTAATAAATAAAGAAAATCTAGAGGGAAACAACTTTTAATTTAGTGTCCATGAGAGGAAGTGAAAAATCTGCTGTAAAAAGGTCAGCCAAAATAACATGGAAGGAGGCCTAAATATGTGCTGGAATTGTGTTAAAACGTAAGTCCAACTTTGGAATGTTGCGTTGCTTAAAAACATATTGCAAAAGGACATTGTTGTTCAGCATAAGGAACAGATACTGGTGTTAGTGAAGGAAACAAACAACTGCGTTATCTGCTGCCAAAGAACATAAATGCAACATATATAACTATGTGTACCCTAATGCTATTCTATCATAAGCTACAAAAGTTGTCTTCCTGTTAAAAATATGAGTATTCTGTACCGCCTAATTTTGTGAACACAGAACAAGCATTGGGCCTCCCACTGGACAGCATGGCTACCTTTGTTTTGGGGGCCAACAATTCAGGGGTCCCATCCAAAGGCAGGCACTGCCAATAAATTTCATGGCAATGGAAAAGAGTCAAGGAAGGAATCAAATGTGCAGCATAAATGTTGGATAGAAGCACAGAAAGAACCCAAAGTCCTATAGCACTGATCTCAAGGAATCCTTCCCTTGCATAAGAAAATATCAGTACTATTTAACGTATTTCTTATACTTTTTATACCAAAATTTCACAAGTATCCAGTAGAAAACAAATAAAAGTCAATTAAAACACAAGCCAAGCTTATGTAGTGAAGAACTCCACTGGGAAATCTCACTATAGCCTAGAGAAACTATCGAGAGGACCCAGGAAACTATAGGCGTGTCAGTCATAATAAATCTGGACTTTCACAACTTGTTTGATATGGTCTCTCCCCAAAGACTTCTGAGAAAACTCCACATTCAGGGAATTAGAGGGCAGGTTCACTCTTGGACTGGGAACTGGACACAGAATGTAGGTGTCAATGGGAAATTGTCCCAATGGAGAGAGGTGAAAAGCGATGTGCCTCTGGGGTCTGTCCTGGGACTGGTGGTTTTCAACCTGTTCATAAATGACCTAGAGAGCGGGTTAAGCAGCAAGATAGCCAAGTTTGTGGATGACACCAAACTATTCTAAGTTGTGAAGTCCAGAAGAGACTGTGAAGAGCTCCAGAGGAATCTCTCCGTACTGGAAGAATGGGCAACAAAATGGCAGATGTGTTTTAATGTATGTAAATGTAAAGTTATGCACATTTTGGCAAATAATTCTAACTTTACACATGGGTTAATGGGCTCTGAGCAATCTGTGACAGAGGAGGAGGGAGATCTAGGGGTGCTAGTGGATAGCTCAATGAAGGTGTTGACTCAGTGTGTGGCAGCGAATCCCATGCTTGGGGTCATTAGAAAAGGGGATGAGAATAAAACATCAAATATTATAATTCCATTGTACAAATTGATGGTGAGGGCACATTTAGAATACTGTATCCAGTTCTGGTTGCCACATCTCAAAAAAGGATATAGAGAAAATGGAGAAGGTTCTGAGGAAAGTAACTAAAACGATTGATGGTCTGGGACACCCAGACCGTGAGGAAAGGCTACAGTGAGGATGAATGAATGAGGGAAGGCTACAGTGTTTTAGGGTCTTCAGTCTAGAAAAGTGCTTGAGAGGAGACATGATAGAGACGTAAAAAATTATGCAAGGGATGGATAGAGCAAATGGGGAGATGCTCTTTTCCCTTTCACATAGCCCCAGAACTTGGGGACATCCACTAAAATTGAATGTTGGGAGGATTAGGACCGACAAGAGAAAATATTTCTTTGCCCAGCATGTTCCCAGTTGGTCTGTGGAACTCCCTGCCACAGGATGTGGTGGTGGCATCTAGCCTTAATGCCTTTAAGAAGGGATTAGACAAATTCCTACAGGAAAGGACCATCACAGGTTACAAGCCATGGATGTGTGTGTAAACATGGACAACCTCAAAATGCCAGATGCGCGGGGGACCTGGATGCAGGTGTCATATGTGGGCCACTGGTGTGGTATATGGTGGGCCGCTGTGTGATACAGGAAGCTGGACTAGATAGACCTTTGGCCTGATCCAGTGGAGGCTTTTCTTATGTCACAGTCACATACTCTAGAAATATAAGGGATCTGCCACCCCATCTCCTGTCATTGCCAGGTAACTACTATAGGAACCTGACCTTATACCTCTGCCATGTCAACAGAGCAGGACTTTCTTCTGCTGCACTGCAGTTTCTAACTTGAGGTCACAAACTCCAGGAAGCATAGGGAACACACTTCAATTCAGATGTATCCCACCCTCACTCTGTCTCTAATAGTAATTTACTTATTTATCAAAGACAAAAGGGAAGACTTATTTTCTTCTTACAGTACCTTATCATTTATATTTGATGGGATTATTGCTTTTTAAGATATGTTGAGTTAGGGATCTCTCCTGTCCACATACTTCCCCAGTATAATAAAGAGCTCTTCTTCATCTTCTTACAGTTTATACCTAAAAGAACATGTCAGTTTCAGCAAATAAAATAAAATTGTGCTGAACACGTTGATTCAAAAAATAACTAACCTGGTGGTCCTTCCAAATCTAAGTAGAACTATTGTTTCTTCCCTGTTTTTCCAGTCTTGAACTTTTTATATCCAAAATTAAGACATAAGAATACTACAAAGTAGATTCTGTTCATGACATCAGTTGCCCAAAAAGAATCAGGAACAGCTAGAAAAACAAAGCCCACCCACATATTTCAACCTAAGGTGACTCTAAAATTTGGCTTACATGTTATTAATATCTCAATTTCTAGGACTATCTGAACCACAAATTAGCTCTGAAGCTTCTTCCTCACTAACTAACATAGCCAATGTTCACAATGTTTAACACATGTACGCCTTTAGCCATATCCAAGATCAACAATCCCAAAAGTTTATCTTGTACATGAGCTGAAGCAGGGTAGAGGGGAGAAAATGGGATGGGAGGAGGCATGTAGATCAATGGTTTTTCTTAAGAAATGAAACAGGTTATTTTAACTTATATTTATACAACATTAATGTACACATTTGCAACATAACCTACCACTATCATTTTTTTTGCATTATGAAACCTTGTTTCTTGGAGCTTTCATTTAGATCTGAATCTGTAAGTAGTATATTAAGTGTCCAATCTATATTCGAAATCAAAGAGTCACTCAAGTGACTCACTGACAGATTCATAAACATCCAGTCAAAACTGCCAGACCTAGAAGCATAATCCTTCTGGGATGTAGGCACCCTCCAGAACTAATTTTGTAAAATTCAAACCAGAAAAAGGGGGGGGGGGTTAAAAGGGGAACAACATATTTTTTTCCCTATACTTAACATTGAAGAATGGCTTACTGATTAATGACCAGCTCAAACCCCCAAAGCCAGAAGCATGAAATTTGGGGAGTGCCTTCCATGATGTGGGCATCCATTAAGAACATGCTCGAGTATCCATCAAGAGCTTACACCATCCCAATATCTGATTTTTTCAACTTAGGCCACTCTGTCCTTGAATAGCTTGGTAGACTGGACGTTAACCTGATTTACTATAAATCCATGTATTTGCCATGCACTAAATAAATAAATTTAATCCACAGAGAGAATCTCTGCCTGGATTGGACAAAGAGTGTGGAGAAGATGAGAGCTATGAGATAGAGCTATGAGATAGCTATGAGATGTGGGCAAACATTTTGGCAAGAGGATAGGCCAAATAATCTCTCTGACCTTGCATTGGTGCCAAGAAAAAAGAATTAATTTATCTTTCAAATTAAAATAAATTTACATAAATGAATACATTCAAAACAGAACTTATATGGAAGAATTTTACTGAGCTTATTTATAATACACTCAAGGACTATAATATATAGGCATGTTTGGAACCACATGAGAACTATGAACTGTTTGCCACATGCCTCTTGCACTGTGAAAACATACAGATCAAGCTACAAAACACACAGAGATGCAATTTGGGAGAGAAGGAGTTAAAAACAATGCCTCCAACAGTCTCCAGTGGGCTAGAGGCTCTTTGGAGACTGGGGCTGCCTACAGGCCAAATTGGGGGTTCCTGAGGGCCGCAAATGGCCTGCTGGCCAGGCTTTGCCCACCCCTGGGCTAGTGTGTAAGAATCACTCTAGCACACCACTTTTCTCCTTCACACTTCCAAATACACTGCATTCCTTTCTCCTTCTTCCAATCCAAGAAGTAGGAGGAGAAGAGAATGGCTCATGACCAAGTAAGAGGGTAGCATTTGGTATGCTACTTCAGGAGCCAAGAGGTGTTGGCCCAGTACATCACCCTTTTGCTTTGTGGCACTGCCAATTTTGGAATACAAGATGTAACAAAACATTTTCTAACCATTCACTTCGTTCTTTTACCGGGCACTTATGGATCATTTTCTAATATAGAATATTCAATTTTTGGAGACACTTGGAAAAGTACTGGGAATGGATAAATTCTGACCACAGCTTTGTTCTGCAGCATAGATTGCAACACAGCAGCTACAGCAACATTAAGGTTGCCAAGGATGGGGGGGCAGAGCGATCAAATTCCATAGGTCCATAGAATTCTTTAATGCAGATGGATAAAAAAACCTACAGTGACGCCTCATGTAAAGAACGCCTCATGTAAAGTAAGTTTCACGTAACAAAAAAAAAGTTTCTCTAGGATTCTGCTTCACATAAAGAAAGTGCTTCACGTAAAGAAAACATTCGTTGGCAGTTGGGACAGACGCGCTGGCCGGCAGCCTGTTTAAAAAGCGTCAGGGCTGCCTAGCGCACCTGCCCATAGTGAAAGCAACACTTCCATGCTGTTCCTCCTGTGGCCAGACATCTGCTAGGCAGAGAGAGAGAAGAGCAGTGGAGAAGAGGGAAGCAGCTCAGGGCCAGGCAGAAGGGAGCAGGGGAGAGAGAGGCTCAGGATGGAGAGAAGGAGAAAGTGGGGAGACACTTGGAAAGTGTCTTGGATTACAGAAGAAAGTGTCTTTGATTGCAGCCTCCTAACCATGTCTACCCAGAAGTCTACCTCATTGTGTTAAATGGGTCCTACTCCCAGGAAAGTGTCTTTAGGATTGCAGCCTAAGTAGACTTCATAGGATCATGCCCATTGAATGCATGTTTTGAATTCAGTTACAGTGTTTTGTCATCATTTTTACATCCAGTTAATATATTTATATAAATATTTTTGGAGTTGTGGAACCAATCATCTGAGTTTCCATTATTTCCTATGGGAAAATCCACTTCACGTAAAGAAAGTTTCACGTAAAGAAACTGCCTCTGGAACGAATTAATTCTGTTACTTGAGGTACCACTGTATTTTCCTTTTCTGAAGTTCTTTGGCAGGCAAAAATCATTTTTAAAGATGGAGTAAGAAATAGACCTTGCCCTGAAAGGTGAAAATAGACCAAGTCAAAACCAAACCAGGCCATTAGCAGTTCAATGCTCCTGATGGTTATTCGTAGGGATTTTTTTTTCTGCTTGAGAGATGTATTTTTGCTTCCTTTTCCTGTCTCTTGAAAATAATCTTTTCACCCAAAGAATGCCATGAACCTACAAGACTGTCATGAGAGACTTAAGCTGTCTCCCCAGAAACTGTAATTGCTTTCTTGATCTCACTAATGAGCTAAAACTCTGTAACCTACATTCAAGCTGTCAAAACACATAGCATATCAATATTCATGGATCCAATATACCTCCTGTCCTATCCTGTACACACATGCCATTTGCACTAATTAACCACAAAGGAAATAGAGTGCACTTGTAACTATATTTTCATTTCTACATACACAATCCTATTCAGACTCCAAGGCAACCATCATTGTCTAAGCCCGTCCTAGCAATGCCTTACTGACAATGTGCTGACAGCAAGGTAACATGGGCGTAATGAAAGACTTTGTCCACACAACCCATGCCCTGCTGGCATAGCTGTCAATATGCTGCTTTTCACTGTGACTACCCTCCATATACCACAGCAGGGGCTCATGATCACAGAATACCCACCCCCACCACCACTCCCTAAGAAGTCAGTGAATGACGATGCTACAGACTCTGAGAACACTGAAAAACAAAAACAGCAGTCCTATACACACTTTGCCCTTGAACTCAACGGAATTTGCTTTTCAGTTGATAAGCATAGGATTGTAATGCAAGACTTTAAATACATTTTCCCCTGTTCTTTACTTTTGTCTTGGAAGGGCCAAATCCCTTTCCTCACTTTGAAGGAATCTCCACTGGCAGCAGTGATCCTTGTTGGAGGTCAGCATGGGAAGGAACCATAGCAAGCACATAAAGTCTAACGTCTTTCTACACAAAAGCCTTAACCTGTGTTATACGGTGTCCACATCCTCTGGCCAACGTTTAATGTCAATCAGGCTGAGGAGAGGCATCTTCTGAGGTGTCTATTCTCATGTGCCTCTGGGACAGAGAAGACTGAAGGGAGGCAACTGTTCACATTTCATTCCAACTGTCATTTTTAACTGCCTCTGGGGGAAAAAATCAGCCAGACTGAGGAACAGCTGGGGCAAGTGAGGAGAGTCACTGATGAGAGTGGGAATGTCTAAGGCTGAAATCCTAACTTCCAGTTGGGCCTCCATCAGCCCTGGCATAACTCCTTTGTTGACCTGGGGGTGTCACAAAAGTGACGCAAGCACTTCTGCCCCACTTCTGGATATTTAGGCCAGTGCACAGGCATATATCAGCTTTCTCACACCACTACAGGAAGGTAAGTTAGGCCAGCCTAAACTGGTTAGGATTTTGCCCTGAGTGAGTTTTTGTGGCTGAGTATGAATTTTTCATGTTTCTGTGATTGTAATCCAACAGTGGAATCAGTGGTTCCCAAATTGTTGGTCTGAGACCCACAAGTGAGTTCTGATCCACATTTTTTGGTTTCTTGTGAAACTGACAGTACAGACTATGTAAATCAAAGATTAAACAAGGTGCTACTTATTGGGGGAGGCATTGCTGCCCAATCGCCATCATAGCCACACCTTCTTGTGCATCAATAAATCAGGCAATAGCTTCTAGGACCTCTAAGAAGTTTGGGAACCATTGTAAAACATTACATCACACTGTCTTTGTTTTGGTGGATTTGTTTCACCTTTAATTCATTAAATTAATCAAAGATTTTTGTGTGTCCAAAAGTCACTAATAATAAACCTGGTGGTCCAGTTGTATTGCTTCTCTCTCACATTTGATTCTCTAGTTTCAAGCTGGTTTTTCATTCAATCCTCTATCTCCCACTCTCTCCCCACCCTGCCCCATAAGAAAAAGGGGCCTGTGGCATAGAGGCTCATATGGCCAAACTCTTACAACAGCCTTCTCAGTGCAAGGAGAGCCAATTTACTTGTTCCCGTTGTTTCAGCCCTTCTTCTAAACAACAGTTTCTTGATGGTTCTGATAATTCCTTCCCAAAACTTTCAGCCAATTGCTGCTTTGGCTGCCAGCAGTTGTACCAGACATGTCATTCCCTCAATCCATTTTATCCTCTCAAAAACCTTGTGGTAAAACCTATGAGAAGCTTCTGGCCTACATGATTTAGCTACATCTGAAGTGCTCAATACGGATTTTCTGAATAGATAAAATGGTCTTAATTAATATACATTAATATATTATAATTAATTTTATATATTAATATATTCATACTGTATATATAATTAACATTGTGTGTGTCCTACGGTTGTGTCCTACACTTGCCATCTCTCCAGGATTGGCTTGGATTCCGTCAGCAATCCCCATTAATCTCCAGGAGATTACTGAAAGCAATGTTAGAGATCGTAATAGTTTGGTATATTGCAAAATAGTCATGGGGAATGGAAAAGGACTTCTCCAGGAAGAATGTCAGAGTTGGCTACCCAATTCTGTCCTGAAATCCTGGGAGGGTTATGTTCTGTATTATGTTTTTTACTGTTGGGGCCTCACACATATTGCCTCTCCCAATATGAAGACTGTTTACTGTCCAGTGTTCATACAGAGCTTTGAATATCCAGGTGTAAAAGTTATGAGAAATAATAGCTGGGATATATGAAGCAACATAAACACACTCATCTCTGAAGTGTTGTTTCTATAATTGAGAATAGTAATACAATAGACAGAAGACAGTGCATCAACTCCCCTACACTTGGGGGAGGAGTTGGAGGAGTAAAAAAGGAAGAGACGGATAACTTTATGCCTACTACATAAAATGTTATACACACCAATTTGATTTAATAATGCAGCAAGCTGTGTGCAAGCTCACCAAATCTATAGCGTTTTTTCCTGGCTACCTGGCACTGAAATGGCTACTACACTATCCCAAGGCTATTCCATCTGTTTATGATCCCTGACCCCATGTAATTCACAGGAGGCCTTGATGGGTTTCCTTGGATCCGCTATTGAACAGGCGCAGATTCAAGAAGACCTAATTTAGGTATTCCAGGCCAGAACGTGGGTTAAAATATGGAGACAGGGCCTGTTGCTATTTCCAATCCCTCCTGCCCTGTTTTCCAGCCAGCACATAACCAATGTGCATCCTTTGCATGATAGTCCCATCATTTGTCCTTCCTTGAGGTTCAGTGGTGGAAGCAATCACATTACGGAACTGAACCAAATTTTATTAGAGCAATGTAAGAACTTTATATGAGTAGGGTTAATTTTGAGCAGGGTGGTGACATGTGAATGTTGTCTGAGCTTTGGAAGGCCTTTGTAAAGCCTCAAGAGTCAGATTAAGATGAAGACTTAATGTATATGATGAAAGTTCACGTTCCAATCTGATAATGTTTGAAAAAATTGTTGGTTGTTACTGGTTCTAATTTACTCATTCTAACATTATTATTTCTATTTATAACATTATTTTTTCTAACACATCTACTGTATGTATACTAGATAGATTCCATGTCCCAGAAGCAAAAGCTACAATCTTGGATGTGATGAAGCAGAACAAGAAGGCTTATGCAACACACTTGACACATTTTCCACTGGGATTGAAGGAGGGTTAATATGGAAATTTTAATACCAGTAAAGATTCAAGGAGTTTCCTAACAGTGGCTCATTAGGACTGGGAGTTGCACGTAAGAGTATTTCAGACTGGTGGGAGCTATGTTTCCTAGAATGCCATCAAGATGAAGACTTCCTCAAAATTACTAAGCAGATTCAGTAATGAAGAGGACCAAATGTCTATAAAATCTTGCAGTGGAAAAATGCAGAGGCACATCTTTCCCTCTGCCAGCCATCAGCTGTGGAATTAACCATTACATAACCACAGAAAAGGAAAATGTTATTAAACAGTAACCCAAATCCAATTTGGCCACTATTAAAAAC
The DNA here is from genome assembly GCA_030015325.1 of Cryptoblepharus egeriae. Lineage (NCBI taxonomy): Eukaryota > Metazoa > Chordata > Lepidosauria > Squamata > Scincidae > Cryptoblepharus > Cryptoblepharus egeriae. The sequence goes on along the minus strand of JAREYC010000002.1, from coordinate 65,636,259 downwards.
AGACTGATATCTTTGTTGAGTATGCTAATGCAAACTTTTTGGCAGAGGGCCACATCATCTCTCTGACACTGTGTCAGGGGCCAGAAAACTAATTTATGTTTTAAATTTGAATAAATTTTTATCAATTTGCATATAAGAATGTATTGGAATGGATTTCAAGGCTTGCCCAAGGACTGAATAGAGGAGTCTTGTCAGGGACAACATTGAGGCTTTCTGAGGGCCGCATCTGGCACCGTGGCCAGTGTTTGGAGACCTCTGACCTACTGCAGACAAATTTGACGGACTAATCACTAAGCACATGTCATCCTGAACCAGACAAAGTCAACTCTACAAACAACAGATCTTTGGTGGAAAATGGAGTTTCTAGATAAAAGCAGCTTGCAAAAGATGCTCAAGAAACATTTTAGGCTCCTGAACATGCACAGGAAGGACTAGGGAGTTAAAGGTGTCCAGAATCATACAAAAATAGGGAGAAAACGGAGGGGGGAATGGTACACACAGTACATTAATCACAGCCCTGTTTAAATATTAAAATATAATTGTATGAAATGATGCATATATGAAGGAAATTGGCTTATGTAAATTCAGGAAATTAAAATATATCACAGCATGGAAGGATTTCAAAATAAAAGTATGTTACAATTCCCAAAGCTGACATTTCCATGGTCCATCGCCATCTTTTACTCATTTACAGACATGGGGCAAATTTCCAAGGTATCTAGTTTTTTCTGGCAACAAAAATAAGAGATTGAAGGAAAGAAATATTGAGAAATGCTTTCCATCCAGTGTTCTCTTGTTTTCATTGGATGATTTCTATGATTTTCCAATTGTTTTCATTCATCCTTTTCATGGAGTGTATCTGCAAGTCAAATGTAACCATTCTGAATCAAGCAAAACTTTTAACTGAAGCTTTACCCAATGACAGTTTGTAGAGTTTGGTGAGTTAAGGCAGGCAAGCATGGGACTTGTGCTAGCCTATACAAAATCACGTATAGCAGAAACTCCCTAAATTGGAAGATAGAATTGCCTGTACTACTTATGCTATTTTTCTCTGTCTTTATTTTTGGGGAGGGCACGTATACTTGAATTAATAAAGACAACAGTATTGCCAATTATCACATACAAGTACATGCCCTTTTGTGGGTAAGAATTTACCTGCTTGATTTTTTTATAATTTTACATTTAAACTTTTCAGAAGAGATTCCTTCATCATTCTTCTTTGACTTCTTGGTACTCCTACAACATTCAGCATAAAATCATTTGCAGGGTGTCTGTTGCACAGGTTTGGGCATTTGAGCCTGCATCACTCTCCACACTTTCCTGAGAGTAAGCCCATTGACCATAATGGGGCTTGCTTCTGAGGAGACATGCACAGGCGTGGGGATAGGAGCCTGCAACCCTGTCCATATTTTCCCAGCATGACCATATCTCATAATCAAAAAAGGGGAAAAGGAACCCCCAAAATGTAAGACACCTAAGAAAAATGTAGGATGTGACAAAATTATTGCTAAAAACACTCACGTATTCATAACACATGCAGTCACGTAACACATGAAACATTTTAATATGGTAAACTTAAGCATGATTAGGACAATCCTAACCATGTCTACTCAGAAGTAAGCCCCATTACTTCAATGAATCATACTCCCAGGAAAATATCTTTAGGATTGCAGTATGCTACTTATTATTAAATTTAAAATTGTTATTTTATTACATATAATTTATTAATTCCAAAAAGGCTACATACTGCCAGCTCACAAGAAAAAGGAGGACAATGAAGACTTTTTTCCTGGATACAAAACTTTAAAAAGAGGACATGTCCTGGAAAAAGAGGACATATGATCATCCAGTACTTTCCTGGGAGTAAGTCTCATTGAACACAATGGGATTTACTCCTGAGTAGAAATGATCATCCAGTATTGATCATCCAGTACTTTCCTGGAAGTAAGTCTCATTGAACACAATGGGATTTACTCCTGAATAGACAGGAGGACCTCTGGCATCACAGTGATATTATTCTATTCTGGGGTGGGGGGGATGATTTTAAAATAAATAAATAAAAGATTAACAAGTTGTGAGTTCTTGCACTTTTTTTTTTTTACACAAAAAAGCACTGCACAGAAGTATATCCCGAGATGTTCAGTGCAACCAATTACTAGGTTAGTGTGTATTATAGGTAGTATTGCAGCCTGGATGTCTAAACAGCTATTTCCTGTAAGTATTGATATGACAACTTCCCCCCGCCCAGAATAAGGGAAGCCCCTTCTTTCTGTCAGATCTAATAATGCTAGACTGAAGCATTTATTTGCATCCCTGAGGTCAAAACCCTTGTAAGTTTATAGATGAGTTCAAAAGGCAATGGATTACAGAGTGAAGGAGAACGACAATGCAAGGTTTGCTTTTGAATGGTAAAACTTTTCATCAGATTTTTCCAGCTCCTCTCCCCACCTCCCTCCCACTCCAGCAACATTACTCTTCCACGTGCTATAAGAAAAGAAAATACATATGGATATTAGTTAATGCTGTTTTCGCCTAGATTTTTCACTATGCAATTCCTTGGAGTTCTATTTTCAGTTAATTTATGTTCCCATCAGTTCCTGCTGACAGTCATGATTTAACTGGCCAGAATTTTGCTGATCTGCTGAGTCATCCATTTAAAACAATAGATTGGATACATTAGCCTGGCATCATTTACTATGCTATAGTTAGCATATACTATTGCACAGTGATTTATATCCAGCCTTTTGAGAGAAGAACATTCTCTCCATTTTTTTTTTGAAAGAACAGGCAGTTGGAGACAGATTTATGCTCCCAGTTTCTCACTAATATAAACCTGAGGTCATCCCTTTGAAGCAGATAGCTTTATTGCATTTCTCAATTGTCAATATCAATATTCCAGATTCATCAGTAAGAATAAAACAGTTCTCAAAGCCATTGGTAAGGACCAATTATTTCTTTTACGAATGTATTAAAAGATTTATATTCTACACTTTCCCCTCTCATTAGGAAGTGCTCCAGGTAGCTTCCAACATATTGGAATGCATCAATATCAGAGGTAATGAAACCATACAAAAAAAACCGCAGCAACTGAACCACAAGCGAGGGCAACAAAATACCATCACAGGTTATATCCCAGAAATAGCATCAAAGGCTACACAGATCAAGAAAGAATTTATTCAGTGCCAAACAACAACATATGTGGTGCTGCCTATACCTCCTGGAGGAGGAGAGTTTCACAATTTGGGTCCTACTACAGAGAAGGTCCCCAGCTCTCTCTTCATGTACACAGACAAGACATACCACATGCAGGCAGTAGTCCTTTACCACTCTCAGTGTGCTCCGCTCAGCCCATAAACATTGAGAACCAGTTGGATAATGCAATATAGTACAGCATTTCCCTCCCTTTTTTACACATTGTCCAGTCTGCTTTAAAGAACGAGGGAGAACAAATGCACAGCACATGAATCAAATATACAGTGGGGAAGGGATTGCACTCATGCATGCACAATGACAAAAAATTGGGACCGAAGAAAAAAGGGAGTGGGGAAAAAGAGCCCCACTTTAATTTGAGTCAGACTTGGCTTCAACTTTGCTGAGATGTCAGTTATCTCATAATATTTCTCATAATGTTTGTATCTGTTATATTCTCTCATAATATTTGTATTTGTTTGAAATCTGTGGAGTGTAACCTCTGACCACACGCAATATTATGGAAATGAACCCAAAGCTCACAAAGACAACTAACGGTCTAACTAGCATTAGGATAATACCCATAGGCTTGGCAGAATTGCCTACATTTAAGTATTGCTTTATCCTGCTTTTGTAAGTGCAACACATGCAGTTATTTAAATGGGATCTTTCAACCACAGATATGTCGCCCAGAATATGTGTTGTAATAAAATCATTCTGCCAAAGCATATTTTAAAAATACTGAAAGCACAGCACGGGTTCTTGCTGAGACCCGGAATGTATTCAAGTTAACAAAGAAAGCTTCTAAATGCTCTTTTTTTTTCTTTAAAACCCCATTCTCAAAGACACAAAAGTCATTCTATAATTCTAGATAACTGCTTTTAGAAGTCACAACTAAAGGAGATATCTAAAATGGTAAAGAAAATATCATCCAGCTCTCATTTGATAAATGCATGAACCAAATACAGAGTCACATGAGAAGAAAAACAACTCAGAGCATCAGCCCAACCACAATTATGTATATTTAACTCTCACTTAGTTCAGTGAGACTTGGCACTTTTGCGACATCCTTAGGCCAGGACAGGACATGTGCTGGCCTAAACAGAGATTGGGATTGTGATATGGGTGATTGTGATATTGTTGTCCTAAAAGCAATCGCTGGAGGAATTGATTTGGGTCCTGCCAGGGGATCAGAATTTATCCTCTGATGTTGAAGGCATTTGTGTTGATTGGATTGTATCTTAGTTCCAAGATGTTACAGTGGTTCTGGTGTTAGACTTGGGAGATCCTGGTCCAAATTCCTGCTTAGCCACAAAGCTTCCTGAGTGACCTTGTGTCAGTCTCAGTCTAGCCTACTCAAAAAGATGTTATGAGTAGGGAAGAAACCATGTACACCACCCTGAGCTCCTTGGAAGAAGGGCGGTATACTAATGGGAAAATAATAACAATTATGTGGAAAACAGAAGTTCTAAGAGAGTTTGGCTCAATCGTATGCACACTTACCTGAGAGCAAGCTTTGCTGACTACAATGGGACTTACTACTGAGTAGTCCTCTAATTTGTATCCAAATATTGGCACTTGAGAATGAGATAAAAGAAAAACCATCTCTCCCTCATGCCATGTCTCTAGTCCAAATGGGACTCTCCCAGGGCTACTTTTAGTAGAACTAAAACAGATCAGAAGATCATGAATCTTCCATGTCACATGCCCTTTGGCTCTGGCAGCCAAAGACTATTTTTCTGCTAAGTCCTAAAACCAAATTTACAGCTCTGACATGGTGATTAATCACTGAATGCAAGTATTACTTAAAATATTAAAAAAAGTATGTGAACAATGAGACCATGGCAATATATTCAAACCCAGCTGTGAACATCAAAGTTTTAAGGACTTAAGAAACAATGGGAAGTTGATTGGAATCAACTTCCAGAAGGAAGACCAGAGAGAACTTTGGTTAAACAAGCATTTGTAACTGATGTTCAAGCATCCTGAATATTCCTTTCTCTTTATTCCAGGATTGTTTTCAAAATGGAGTTTCAAGCTGTCTGGAACTAATGCATTGAGAAGAATTTCAGACTGTAAAGTGGGCTCTTTCCTATACCAACAAAATATCAGGATATTATGCAGACTTATTTTTTTGTCCCAGGGAGTTACTATGCCTAACTAATACCAGCAACATTGGTATTAGTCCCAGCAGCAATACCTACAGTACTGCAGTGGCATTAGACACAATGTAGTCTCAGCAGCAAAGCCTACCGTACTGCACTGCCATTAGAAAGACCAGAAAAGGAGCAACTCTGATGGCTGTCTTGGCATCCACAAATCACAGTGCCATTCACCAACAATGCATGGAAAGCTTTAATCAACATGCAGCAATAGTAGAAAATTCACAGTTATCTTCCTCATCACACAATGCACAGGTTGAAGATGATGAAGCCTCCCTAGCAGAGATGGCAATCAGGATAGCAAACCAGAATTTGATATTGTATGTAGAAACTAGAAGTTTTCCTAGTGAAAGATTTGGATCCAACAAGTTAACCTGTTGTCATTTCCATGTATCATTGCCTCATCAGTTCCTCAACTCCCCGATGCTGCTGTGCATGAAAGCAGTAAGACATCTCATGATCCCCCATGATTGTGGCATTGCTGAATAGCAGGGATTACATCAACAGTTTCCTCTTACTGCAAGCCAATGAGATGGGGGAAGAAGAGGCAGGATTCTTCATGTGCAATAGTTACTTGACTTATGCTACATCTTGCCACAGTAATGCTATACCTTCTGGGATGGGACTAATCTTCTGAATAAACAGAGGTATTCAGGCTAACTTCCACTTTTCTTCCCCTGTCTGCTTGTGGAGATCTATCAGCACAAGCATAGTATTTTTCCCCCTTCTTGTTTTATAGACAAATTCGGCAGCAATCCTATCCTGCCTAGAGAGTGTAAATCATGGATAGGATCGTTATATGAGAAGTCCAAGACTGCAGTTCTTTCATTTAAAGGCAGTTCTTTTGGAAGTCAGTATTGTCAAAGCCAGCAGTATGTGGTTTATAGCCTTAAATATGTAAGCAAGTTCATTCAGGGCTTGAAAGGACTTCTATCCCAGGGTGATGAGAAATCTTTCCTAAATAGATTAAACATGTGCATAATCTAATAGGAACATCAGGAAGGCCTCCTGTGCATAAAATGTTTATATGAACAGATGTTTGAAATGATACAGAAGGTGAAAGCTTTATAATGTCTTCTCTGAGAATGCAAGGGATTTAAAGTCTGTGCAACTCATATAAAGCAAATATCATTTGCATAGTAGGGAATACAAGATTATGCTTCCAGCTGAAACAGTTTTAGAAAGAAAATCACATGCACATTCATAGTCCAAAGACAGCAGTGGTTAAATAAGTATCCTTTTATTTCAGGTAGCTTTGGTTCATAGCACCGTAGTCACATGGTTTACTAGAGTACTGCACTTCAAAATTATGAGATCCTATATCTGTGATTAGATTAAATTACAGTAAAATTGACAGTTTTAAGTCTATACAATTAAAACAGGCCAAATTTTTCCACCCAGAATTTTGAAATTTGGCAGGAGACAAATAACAGATGGAAGAACTGGAAGCATGGATATGAAATTTAGAACTCGGGCCGTCAGTTTAAAAGGCCATTAATAGTTACTACATCTTCAGGTGGCCCAACCCTACTAGAATTCCCCTGCACAGATGAACTGGTGCCAGTGCAGCTTGTGCTGTCTCCCACAGGGAAAGTTTGCAGTCCAGAGATTTCCTCAAGGTAAGGAGTCATTGGCCCTTTGTTTCCAAGTCATAGCTACAGTCTTGGGTCTATTCAGACCTTGTGCCTGCTAAATCACTGGCATCCCAGTGGATCTTTGTTAGGAGATCTGGCTCAGGAAGAAAGGCAGGATATGATATGCAAGTGCTCCAATCTTGCCCCTTTCCTGTGACAAGATTCACCATTCCCCATCCCAACCTAGCATCTCTCCATCATTCTCCGCCACCTCCAGTGCTTACCAGTTCTAGTACATACTTGGTCCAGCACTGGTAGAATAGCATAGACCTTCTTGTCAACACTGCTAACTCTTATATTGATGAAAAGATGGTGGTGTATAGTACAGTAGCAATGCTCTCTGATTGGCCAGCACTTGGTGAGAAAGGTAAGAGTACCCATAGCGGCAGAGTCACTCACTCATCTACCCATCATGTGGCTATCAAAAGGTCAGGTCTCATGCTTTACAGCACATTTGGGACTATCTGTGCCAGATTGCGTCCACCATCTTCACAATCATTCAGGCATGGCCATTAATACTAGAAAATGTCCTTTTTGATAGTGTAAACCAGGGAAAAGAAAGCCACACATTGTGAACTCAAAGGCCAGATGCTACTATCTGAGATTTGATCTCAAGCACACAGTATGTACTGAACATGCTTCAATGGGTCATGCCAACTTCAGTTTTATAGCATTGTTGTTCCAGGTATGACTCAATGGAAAAAGTTGACAACTGCTAGACTTTATAAATAAGATCAGGCATCTCTTTTCTGACTTTATAAAAAAAAATCAGGCAATTGTAGTATTGCTATGGTAAGTTCCCCTTCTAGATTTCATTTTCTTTTTTTATGTTTCACACATTCCATCTTGGCCATTTTACTTTGAATCTGAGGCTCGCAATGTCATTTACATGATGCTGTGCTGTACCCTGTCAACATGTACCTTTCTTTGACACAAGTTCAGGCTATGTGTTGCCCAGAATGTAATGGGCCAGTGCTCTGAATCACTGCATTCAAAATCAATTTTGTATTTTCTCATGGATTTACTTCCTTAAAGCCCTGGAAAAGGGTGATCATACATGTTAGCTCACAAGCTTCCCCCGGTAAGATCTGAGCTACACAGAAATATGAACAGTCCAAAATAAAATCATATTACTCCTTAGCTAATTTTGGTTAAGATATTGGAACAGGGTGACCAGATGCCCAAACCTCAAAAGGACAAGGTCTTGGATTGCTCTCAGCCTGGCCTTTCTGGTGGACGATGGCATGCTTGCCTACTCACGAGTTAATCCACAATATTGGGCACTTTCACTTTCCCATAGAGCTCAACGCATATTTTTGATTTTTAGTTTTTTGGCCCTAACATTTGATAGGAAAGAGGTATTTCAAAACTGATTTTTGCGGTGGATTCTGCTCTTCAATACGAATTCAGTGACATGACATTATGTGCACATCATTGCAAAGTTCCAAAATGAAGCCAAAATGAAGGACAATGAATCCCTTTTGGAGGACACCCAGACAGAAGGCTAAAAGAGGATAAATCTGGAAAAATCTGGTTGTATGGTCACCCTGTATTGTAACCACTTAGCATAAAGCCTTGAAGAGTTTAAGAATTTCCAGTGTGCAAATAAAATGGATTGTTATCTTTGCAATGCCAATAAATTAAAATACTAAAACAGGAATATATTTTGGTGAAAAATCAAAACCATGTTTAAGATCGTGTTGCCAAATAAATCTTACTTGATTTCATTCAATATTATTTTTTCTCATTCTTATTTCACATTACATGGTTTTTTTATACACTGTCTTTCAATTGTTTCACCAAAAAATGAGGAAAAAGTGTCAGAATGAAACCACTCTAACATTATATTGCATCTCTTCTCAAACTTTGAACGACAGTGACCCACCTTGTCCTCTGCAGTTGAACATGACCTGATGCTCCCTGTAGTGTGACTAAGAGCACAATACTAACCAGGTCTACACAAAAATAAGCCCCGTTGTTTTAAATGGGTCTTACTCCCAGGAGAGTGTCTTTAGGAAAGCAGCCTACGTATACAGCCATAAATCCTATAACCCACCTCAAGGGCCTCCACATGCCCAGAAATGCCTTGAGAAACCCACTAGTTATTGCCATTAGTTATTTCATTTTTCTGGATGAAAAACTGTGTCAACTTTCATTGAAATGTGGTATGTAAGTTCTGTTGATTGATTGATTGACTGATTGATAATGCAAATTTAAGTCACAGAAACAAGCTGAAAATTATGGACACAACCCACAAATTTCTTCCAGCATTCTGTGTTATAGGGAGCATCAAGTTGTATCCTAATGTACATCAGGTCACAACTCACTGGTAAGTGTGAATCCACAGTTTAAGAAACATTGTACTGTATGTCGTTATTACATAGGGAGAATTATAAGGGAGTAAGATCTTTGGGGCTGCGTTAGCAAGTTTGTTGTTAAGATGGAAACAGTCACCATTTTGCTGACACGGGGTTTGAGTCCATAGTCAGCAGAGAATTTTCTCAAGGTTTTAAGGTCCTGTTAAGTTAATGTGGTTAAGCTAAGTTAATGTGGTTAAAGTTAAGGTCTTAAGTTCCTGTTAAGCTAATGTGGCAGTTAAGCTGCTAATATCAGTTGCTTGAACTGATGTGAGGATGTGGAATATTCAAATCATGAACAGTTTAACTTCTCAGGAAATAAAAAGTATTTGGACTGCTTACAGTCCAATTATGTGAAGGAAAAGATTAAAAATGCCATTTTGGTAGGCCATAAACCTTGCCTATAAAAAACATGGGGAGAGATTCTAGGACATAAGGTCTCAGAGACAATTGTGCAAAATATGTAGTAAACAAAACGTTCAGCTAATCAGATATTTGTCAGCTACTTATATTCACTTGCTCGGACTTTAGGATATTCTGAGAATGTATAATGAATATTAACAGCCATTATCCAACAATGGGATAATCAGGGTTCAGATTATGTGAGAAACTATTGAAAACATGCTCCCTATCCTGTTTTCACTAACTTTGGTGTTTTATTAAACAGTTTTAATTTTCAGTGTCAATATTGTTCAAACATAATTTGATCTTCAATCTGGCTTTTATTTCTATTTCCTAATAATTGCAAGCATGGAATTTCCAAAGGTTAATGGCAGCTTTAGTATGAATAAGGACATAATGCAATTTAATCCCACCTTGCTTCCCATGGGACAGAATCCTAATTTGTGGGTACTGACCATGCTACCACATCACTCCACAACCACTTTTTCCAGCCAAGCAGAACATGCAATGACACAAAAGAGAGATATTTTTGAGGCTGGCTTCCAAGAAGCACATCCTGTACAAACAAATGCACAGCTAGACTACTCAAGCCCAACTGTAAAATCTTATTAATTTTTACATTAGTGAAAACGATGCACATGGCTCTTCCATTACAGGCAGTGACAGAAAACATGACAAAAGGATTTAAGGATTCACTTAAGGATTTAAGGACACACTCATATCTATTGGTTTTGTCTAATTTCTCACTGTGCATTAGAGTCAATATTAGTGGCAGTAAAAACAAACCAAATATATGCCCACAAAACTTTCTAGGAATGTAAAATATAAAATAGCACAAGTTAAGCACTGGCGTGTGAGCAAAAGAGGAAAAAAAATAAAAGTTTTAGATTGTGGTTTTGGACTGTCAAACAGCCTTGGATTATTGCTTTGTGAATAACCTCAAAACTTTTAAGAAATATTACAACTGAAAAACACTATCTATTTTAAGAAGGGGGGTTGTTGGTTGGAGATTTGTCTAAATTCCCTATCCTAGATTTGTCTAGATTCCCTATCCTAGATTTGTCTAGATTCCCTATGTCTCAAATATTTTGGGGTGTATTTCTTCCATTCTAGAAGTTAACAAACTGTAAAATTGTTTACATAATATTTCATGGTATTATGTTTGTCAAAGTATGATATAATACAGCCATATGCTTATATTTTTTGGAGTGAAGCAAATACTACATTTTGTACTTTGCTTCGAACTATTTTATACCACAAAGGCTGGAATAGTAAGCACATTTACTAAGACTATATTTACTGAGGCTACACTACTGAGATCAATGGGGACTGAATTCTAACTAGCAGCAATTTTCAGGCAGGGGCTTTCTAAAGAAGGAGTCCTCAGCCCCTGATCCATGGTTCAGTATGGGTCTGTGGTGCCTTGGCCACCAGGCTGTGCCAGGACTAGGCTTCAGACTCAGCCGTGGCCTGCCCCAATTGGGCAAGCTCCGTGCAATCGCCTCACAGCTGGGACAAATTGTGCAAGTGCAGCCCAGCTGCTAGGCAGTGCCTGAACAGCTCACTCTAGCGGCAGGGCAAACTGCACAGGTCCAGCCGAGCTGGGCCACACAGGCACAGTTCACCCCACAGCCACGGTAAAATGTGCATGTGCAGCCCCGACATGCTGATGCACATGCACTGTTCTGGATGAAACTGTGCATGTGCATCCCCCTGGGCGATTGTTCCCACGGTCCCGGGCCATGGTCCTCACATCATTGACGGCCTTACATGCAAATGACAAGGTGAGATCTCACACAGAGTTCATGCACCTTTCTCCCTCTCAAAGCAATAATTTAAAAATTTGTTTTATGGGTGGGCTGGCTGCTCCTTCGACATCTTCTCTTATGATTATTTAGGTAACAAATGCAGAGATACCACACACCAGGCCGCAATGGGCAGGGTGACCAGATGTCAAACCCAAAATTCCTGAACCCCAAGGCCAAAATTCCTACCCCCAGGGCAAAATTCCTACCAACTTAAAAAAATGGACACCCCCCCAAAAATGTAGGCTATGTTAAAATAAAGCAAAAATACTCATACTGGTTTCCTGTACCTAATTTCAACACTTTTAAAATTAAAAACCTTTTAACATGCTTGATTCTGACCCAGACATGTAAGACACCCTCAAAAAAACACAAGCCACATGCCACTGAGTTTTTTACATAATTCTGACATGCACTCTCAAGTCACAGAAACAAACACACATATACAGCATGAATACACAGATGCACTGACTCATGCATCAGGGTGACCACATGCCGTACCCAAAAAAAGAGGATAAAGCCCCACAAAATGGGGGGTTTGGAGACCCCAGGAGGAGAAAATGTCTAAGGCAGCCTCCTGGCCAATCAGCAGTGCTCTCTCCACTCCCTCCCTGCAGTGCGATGACGCAACAAAGGCCCTTCCGCCTGAGGCAGTTGACAGTAGCAAGGCAGGCAGAGCAGAGCCAGGCACTCCCAGGCAGCCCCCTCAGGTGACCAGGCGGTGGCTCCCAACCCTCCCCAGCTGCCCTTCCTGCCTATCTCTCTGGCCTTTTGCACCCTCAGTGCGCTGAGAGAACCTGGCATCCCCAGACTCTGTCTAGTCAATTTCAACTCCCAGAGTATGACCACAGGCCTAGAAGACTTTGCTCCACATTGTGCCAATGTCTCCATGTGCACCTGTAAGATGATGCAGTGCCTGGCAAATGAACTCAAGTGCCTCAACTGGCTTAGCGTTCTGGTAATCACAGTAGTCCCTGAGCACTTACCCCTGTTGGACTGCAGGAAAGAGAGCCACTCACCCCTGGAAAAGTGAGCAAAACCAAAGCAAAAGCTTCTTCAGCAAAAGTCATTTGTACACCTTCAACTAGAGCCAAGCTGCCAGAATCTGATCACAGACCTACAGGACTCTGTTCCCATCATGCCAATCTCTCACTGTACACAAATAAGATGGTGCAGTGCCTGGTAAAGGAATTCAAGTGCATCAACTAATTTATCAGCATTGTAATCACAGTGACCCCTGGGACACTTTCACATGTTGAGTTCCAGGAAATGGGAAGACGGACTTGCCCTAAAAAACCAGGATGGTGTTAGTGGCACATGACATGGCTCCTGCTACTGTCAAAGCTGACCAATGTGAGTTTGATCCCATCATGTCAATGTCTCTGCATGCACTGATATGATGGTGCTGATACCTGGCAAGGGAACTAAAGTCACAGTGGGTGGCTTCAGTCCACTGGCATGCAACAGGAGACAAAATGCCTTCCCCTCATGTGGCACTACAGGTATTTCCCAGGCTTAGTTTTGGAAGGGCATGGGAGCAATGAGCATTGAGAATTGGGTCCAACAGAGCAAAGATGACAAGATGATATGGGGAGTGGTAATATTTCCATGTCATTTGGTTCCAGGCGTCTCCCAAACACCACTGGTTGATAACACTGTTCTAGAAAGATGTGTATAAATGACCTGATGCAGTATAAAACAAATCCTTAACACTATTCTACCTAGTTTAAACAAACTCATCTTTAGTTTTCATGCCCTTCACTCTGACCTAAATTAAGTCAATGACACTTTGCTTCTAAGTATTCAGTGATTTCAGATAATGTAGGGCTCTTGTAGGAAAATTAACATTTTGCTTAACTCTAAGTTTGGACTTGAATCCCAAAAGTGAGCAGTCATGAGCAATGAGGAACCTTATTAAAAAGGGTGTTCGAACTTAGAGCCAGGAACTAAGCCTAGCCTGGTTCAGTGCCACCAGACATAATAAATTCATCAGGAACTGGATAGAAAATAAGATAGGTAACCTTAAACATGCTAAGGCTTTCACAGGTGGAATTCATATTTTGAATTCTACACAGTTTTTTGGGCTGGGTGACCTGCATAACTTATAATCTACCCAAGCCAATCCTGAAAGGGTGGATTCTAACTACCATCAGACTAAAACTTAAGGTTTGAAACTGAGAGTTGAGAACAAAAAGCTAAGATTCCACCTAAAATTAAAGAACTAAAAACTTAACCTAAAACCAAAATTAAGCCTAAAACTAAATCTGATTAAGCTAAAGCTTAATCTGTAACTAAACCATAAAAGCTAACGTTAAGAATCTTAGATCTAAAATAAATGTATAGAACTAAAATTAAAATTAAACTTCTAACTAAAATAAATACTAAAAGCAAGAATAAAAACCAGAATCTAAAAAATACTTGAAACCAACACTGAATGCCTTCTGTTTCGCCCACAGTTTTAATGAGCACCATGGTCTAACCCTTTAGTTAGATCTATTTTTTCTCAAGCACTAGAAATTGGTGCTCACCTTCCTTATAAAAGTTACCTGTAAATTGCCCGTTAAATTGTAAATTGCCTATTAAATTAGGAACAACAGTGTCAACAGTTAACCCCAACTGGCTCTTTATTTTCTGTGTATAATTTATCAGGGCATCATATCACTGTGTTTCTTTTCCATCACAAGCAATCTCTGTGTTATCAGTAAAAATGCAACCAGTAATCCAACACTGGGTCCTCTATCACCCCAAATTAAGCCCCAGTGGTGGAAATTCCATGTTGTGTATATTTACCAAATATGTTAGTAAGATTTCAATGAATGTTCATCATCACATTCCCAGATGGGACTCTAGTTTGCTCAAACCTTGATCACAAACCTGAGTTTTTCCATGCATTAAATCATTAAAAAAATAAAAAAATAAAAAAATAAAGACAGACAACCTCTCCAAATTGTACTTTAATAGCACACATGAAAGAGAAAAAAAGAAATAGAGGGAAAGATCAATCCATCATACCACATTATCTTAAGTATGAAAATAGATCCCCCTTGATGTGCCAAGTTTGGTGATAAAACCTTTTCAAAGCGCTTATTCAATTTTTTTTAAGGAAAAGAAGCTTTATCAGCCACCTTGGTGGTTAGCAATAGTGACAGCCATTGGTGTAGCAATCCCTTGAGACTCATTTCCCCCGAAGAGCATAACCCTGCTACTTATTCAGGAGCTGAATCACAGCAAAATTCATAATCCATCTCATCCCTGAAAAGCTCTGTTTATCCACAAACTGAAATTCAATTGAATGGGGAAATGAAGGTAGCGGAAAGAGAGATGTATTTATCATGCACATACAGTACAAAAAGGAGACCAAAAAATTGTCATTGTTGCTTTAAATAAGAGAACTCTCATTAATCACTAGGGGTACACACTAAAAGGGAAATATTGACTGGATTTGAAGAAATGTCCATTTTCTAATGGAACAATTCTTTTTTAAAGGTAACTGGCAGAACTTCCTTAAATTAGAGTGGCCAGCAGCCACCCTTTGACCAATTTATGAATCATTTGAAGAATTCCATAGAAACACACACACACATACACACACACAAAGTCATTAGTTTCTTGAAAGTAGTGTAAATTTTTTACAAAAATCAATAGAATTTGTCAAGCTGATATATTGTAATAGGAAGTTTCTTCCCCTGAAATCTACAAAATTCTGTCTTCATATTTATAATTTTGTGATAACTTGTTTTCCATTTTTCCCCCAGTGAAAGCGAAGACGTGAGTATATCTGATTTACAAATGAATGCATAGTTTTGCTTTTATTTACTGAAACGCCCACTAACATTCAAACTCTCCTGCATACATCATTACTCGGAGAGTGTGTGGCTCAAATTTGAATCAGGTCTACCTGACTATAGGGTTGCTATATGCACACTTAATCCTTGCTTTTAGTATTTATTTTCATGAGAGGTTCCACCTGAAAATGAGGGACAATCGGATTTTTTTGGGATTGTGTTCAAATACTGACAAATGGGTCATAAGGTCGTGTCCTGATTTTGTGGAAGAGAATTATGGCAACCCTATACACACCTGCCATCCATGAGAACAGATAACATTTCAGATTCCAGATCAGCTGTCTATGGAAACTTGTGTTAATGCATAGGAAAACCATGTTCTTCAAGAACAGCTGTCCTAGGACAAATGTTAATTGAATGCTCTTGTTATTTGCTTGATAAGCCTTCATACTGATGCTGACAAAATAATGGCATTCCTACCAAAGTGCACTCTTGGCTTATTGACTCAAATTAGAAACAAGTTAGAATTATGGATGGCCAGACACCCTTAAGAAATATAATCAGTCATTTCAAAAGTCTTTTTGTCTTCATTAAAAATCCTCAGCTTTTTTTTCTCCCTAGTTTGGCACATCCCCATCTCGAACAGGCTGTAAATCTACACTCATGTTGATTTATTTACTTTACTAGATTTTGCTTGGTGAATTTCAATATTAAAACTGTATTAAAAGGCATCATTTAATACTTTTCTCGGATTTAGAGCCTAAATCGTCATTTCTGGAATGGTAAGATGTTACAACTATGCCTAATTATACAACAAAGCTGACAATGCTGCTGAATCTGTGAAACCTTCTACAGACACAAATCTGGGTATCCAAATGTCATTCCAATTAGAAAGATTCTTCTAGAAGATGTTCTAAGCTCCACCGAGTCTTCACAGATGAAAATTTCACATTTGTATGACAGCTTAACACAGAATTAAGCATTTTAAAATCTGTTTAGTCCAGAGTTTCTCAAACTGCAGGCCAGGATCTAGTAGGTGGGTTAGGTGGGTGTTGGGTGGGTCCCCATTCATTTCAATGTTTTATTTTTAATATATTAGACTGCAGCTTGGATTGGAAATGCAAAAAAATCCCTTAAAGAGATAGGCTGTCAAACCTATCAAGCGGCCCCTTGCTCATATGGGTCCAGGAAGCATGAGGTGAAAGCCTAGGCTTCTAGCAATTGGTGTGCTGTACAGCTTCTGCCCACAGAGGCAACAAGGTCTTCAAGAATAAAAGCAGCACATAGAAGAAAGGGGTGTTTCGGGTGTCAAGCAGGAAGTCTCCAAATTTTTAACTTCAGGACTCCTGGACTTTTAACAAGTGTGCAGAAGAGGGAATTTCAGCTTGTTATCTGTAAGATGAGAACTGCACCTGCTGAAATTCCCTCCTTTAAAGCAGTGGTGGGCACTTACCGGTACGGGCGCGAATCTTCCCGTTTCCCTGCCGCTAGCGAACTGCCAGCGACAGGGAAATGCAAAAACATAGCGGACTGGTACGGTCCGCCATGTTTTTGCCCCACCGCGCCTGCCTAGAAGCGGGCAGGACGCTTCTAGGCAGGCTCTGCACAAGCGCCAACATCGGCGCTCACGCAGAGCCTGCCTAGAAGCGGCCTGCCCGCCTCTGGGCAGGCTCTGCGTGAGCGCCGGTGTCGGTGCTTGCGCAGTGCCTGCCTTGAAGCAGGCTTCGCCCACTCCAGGGCAGGCACTATGCAAGCGTCGATGTCGGCGCTTGCGCAGTGCCTGCCTTGAAGCAGGCTCGCCCACTCCAGGGCAGGCACTGCGCATGTGCAGATGTCGCCCGCCCCTCACCCCGCCCATGCCCCGCCCATGCCCCCTGACCCCGGCTGGCCCCTCCCTCTTCCGACGTACCGGATCTTGGGATGGGGCCAGCCCATCTCTGCTTTAAAGGTCCAGGAGCCCTGAAGTTGAAAGTTTGGAGGCCCCAGTGTCTAGAGAAGGAATTTAAAGAGACTGAGAGAGCAGAAGGAAGGAGCTTTGAGGACTGACTAATGGACTGAGGAACTAATTAATTGATGGACTATTGGACTTACTAGCTGACCAATGGACAAACTGATGTATGGAGAGACTTCTGAGAACTACTGGACTACTTGGAACTGCAATGGCTGGAGATTGCTAGTTGGTGACCTAATTTCTCTGGAAAGTTTGGAGAAGGGACCACAGATCTGTACTTTTAACAAGCTCTTATGTATATGCTTTTAACAATTATAGTTTATTTATTCAGCGTACATGGACTTATAGTAAATTAGATGTTAATGTCCAGTCCACTCAGCCATTCAAGGACAGAGTGGTCTACACTGAAAAAATCAGATACTGGCCCAGTATAAGATCTTGATGGACACTCGGACACAATGTGATAATTATTTGTCAAGGAGCATCACTGTCACACTCAGGGGTACAAACAAGACCCCACTTAAACGGTTAGTCCTGGCACACACAGTGTTGGGCTTGGATCCTGTTCAGAGTTGACCAATGTTAGCAAAGTAGGTCAAAACGTGGTCTCTTTCATGTAGGGTCATCTATATAACTGCCAGTATCAGGGAGTTCAGCAGCCCATTCCGCTTTCCATTGTGAATAGATATTAAAGTTGTGCACTCCTCTAAAGGATATTAAAGTGCACTCCTCTGCACACTTTCCTGGATGTGAGCTTCATAGATTGAAGTGGGATTAACTTTTGAGTAGTCAAGCATAGGATTACAAGCTCTTAGAAACCAGCTTCTGGCTGCAATCCTATGTACTCTTTCCAGAGAGTAAGCTTCACTATTATAATAGAACTTACTTCTGAGTAGACAGATGATTGGGCTTTGAGGCTACACTCCTATCCTCACAGGGGAGTAAAACATACTGACTTTAATAGGATTTACTTCAGAGTAGGCAGTGTACTGCGCTCCTGGTGGGGGCAGGATGGGAACTGGGGCTATTCCTTCAAGTGTCCACATCCTGCCTCCCCACAATTTCAGGTGGAGAGATTTCTCAGACGGGCAGGATGAGGTAGGGAGATCTGGGGGAGGGGGGGCAAAGGACTACAATGTGGATAGGATTGCAGCCTGAGCCCAATCCTAACCGTGTCTACTCAGAAGTAAGTCCCATTCAAGTCAATGGGGCTTACTCCCAGGAAAGTGTGGTCAGGATTTTAGCCTTACAGTCCAATCCTATGCAGGCTTACTTAGAAGTAAGTCTCATTTTAGTCAGTGAGGCTTACTCCCAGATAAGTGTGCATAGAATTGCAGCCTCAGAGCCCAGTCCTAACCATGTCTACTCAGAAGAAAGTCCCATTATAGTCAGTGGGCTTACTCTCAGGAAAGTACCCTCAAATTCTATGGATGGGAAAGTTCCCTCAAATTCTAAGCTACTCAGAAGGAAATTCCCATTCCCAGTCAATGGGAATTATAGGAAAATTGGGGTCTGCGTGAAAAGTCCACAACCAACGGGTTGAACACGTGAGAAGTTCAATCTTAAGAACCAGGGTGAGTGTGTGGAAAAGTCCCACTCGGATACCATGGGGATTAAGAAGGTAACAGACTCCATGCTTCTTAGTTAGCAAGATTGCAATGTACAGAGACATACAGGATCTTGTTCAAGACTGGTACTGCACAGCCTGATAATAGAAGAATGCTGTTAAGTATTCAACATGCCAGATTGTACGGTAGTGAAGGTTCAGTATGTTGCCTTCCTGCTATGTGACCATGAACTAGTTATCATTTTAATTACTTTACATGTCAAGTATACAATGGTATCTACCTAACATCAAGTTACACCTCATTAATCATGTAACCAGAGTAATACCAGAGTAATACCCAATAAAAGTTGGTCCGTTCCTCACATACAGAGGGAACCTCACAGAGGGACCTCACATTGAGAGGAGCCTCCTGCCTCAGATAGCAAATGCTTGTGTCTGAGTTTCTTGCTGCAGCCAAGCTCCACTTGCTTGGAACACCCCCAGCTCTTGCTCCCAGCAAATGCCCCCGGCATCTTGCTACATCTGGTGTCCCTAGGTCGGCGAAAAAGACCTAGCACCTGTCGTGTTCCAAGGAGAGACTTCGGATAGAGGTGAACCCACTTACCCCGCCAGAGAGAAAAAAGGCACCCCCGACAAATTGCTCCCAGGAATTGCACCCCATGGAATTGCTCCCAGGAAAGTGTGGCTAGGATTGTGGCCACAGGCTGCAGTCCTCTACTATACAGTGTGGCTTACTATACAGTGTGGCTTACTCCTGAGTAGTACTGGGTAGTACTGAGTAGTTCTCCATGCCTAGTCCTGGGCTGCAAAGGCACCTGGGGAGGCAGGCAGGCATGGGCGGGGAGAGGGAGGGAGAGAGCCTTAGGGAAGGGAAGGAGGGGGGAGAGCCCCCTTCAGAAGGGGAGGGAGATTCAGAAGGGGAGGAAGGAGTAGAACTTCAGCTCTGGGAAGACAGACCCAGAGGCACTTTAAGAAAAATTCAAACACACTTGCATGCAATTCAAAGATGACAGATGCAATTCAAAGATGCCCCTCTTAACAACCGGTTCTCTAATGTTAGCCCCAAATTAACAACCAGTTCTACAGATCCGGTGAGAACCGGCTTCAGCCCACCTGTGATTGCATCCCTTCATCTGGGATGTGCATTCCCTGCCATTCTTCTAGAAAACTGCATCAGCAGTGAAGCACAACTAACTGCCCAAGAACCCAGGGCAGTGACACTGTTGCATCATTTCCAGGTTTGTCTGGAGAAAAAACAGCCATTTTGCAATGTGGCTGCCACTCTTTTTTTCTCCTTTGGGCACTCCTCTAGGAGCACCTTCAAAGGGGAGCCTCCAGAAAACAAGGAGCATGGTGGAAGCCACATTACATAGTTCCCACCACCATCTGTGCATCCTTTTCTGGAGAATACAGAAAAGGAGGCATTGGTGGAGAAAAATAATTAAGCATAGTGCCCTGGGCAGCGTCCCTCAGGCTCTGCCCCAGTTATGCCTCAGGGAATCATCATACATGCATTGTTACTTGGACAGCATACAATTTTATTCTGTGTTCTTATTAATAGTCTTCTTATTAATCTTTTTCCAGATGCATATAACATTGACCATGCTATTGCAGTCTCATTATCAGAACAGCTTCTGTTTTATTTAAATGTAAAATATGGCTTTATCCTTATTAATCATCTCACAATAGATACAAATGTCTCAATATTGCATTGGTAATGGGGCTAGGTAAGAACAGGAGATCCTAATTTCTTCAGGCCATTAATAAAGCAGCATTGTGGGAGACAGCCTGGACATTTTACATCCTTTAGCCTCTTACTCTCATTAAGCCAAATACAGATTGCCCTGCCAAGATGCATTTCCTTTTCTCTTTAAGCTCATAAAGCATTTTGATTAAGCTGAAATTATCTCCAGGCTGACACAATCTTGCACCATTCTAGCATGGGTTCTCGTCAAGCACATTCCGTTTCTTAAAAATGCAAAAGGCCTGTCAAACAGTCCCATGAAAGTCTCTCTTGGTATGTGTAATGTTTTGAGGAACAAATTCTGTGGAATAGATAGAATAGTTTTACATAGTATCAAATGTAGGTGCCTTGTAAGAGGGCATGGATCTGGGGAATTACTCTCACACAGATTTCAAAGAAGAGGATTGCCTGCAAAAGCCTGCATTCTTTAGCCTTTCCCCAGGTAAAGTACTTGATGTTAAATTTCTCTGGAAGTTTCTTTGGAGGAAATACATCTGGGCCATTCATCACCATCAAACTCCTAATTGATAGTCAGTGCATGTAACAAACCATATCAACACAGAGATCAAGAAGCCAGTCAAGACCATCACTGAAAGATGTGCATGACTGGAGAGTGTGGCCTGCTTTTTATCCATAGAAAAGCGTATAAGTGTGTTAAGGGAGAATTAGAGTTCTGGGAAATCATCAAAAAAGTTATCCCCCCTACCCACAATGACAATTGCAGATGTTAAAAAAGTTATGCACTATACCCTGTAATGGTGGTAGGATTACATAAGAACATAAGAATAGCCTACACTGGATCAGGCCAAAGGCCTAGCTAGTCCAGCTTCCTGTATCACCAGAAGTGTCCCACCAGATGCTTCAGGGAGCAAATATGACACCTGTATCCAGGTGCCCCCCTGCATCTGACATTTGGAAAGAGTCCACCTCTACATACACCCTTCAGGCTACATACACCCCTCATGATGGTCCTTTCCTCTAGGAGTTTGTCCAATTTGCTCCCAGAAGCATCTGGTTACTAGGAAGCCTACACTTTTTCTATTGGTGTTCCTATTAGTAGGGAATGAGTAACTGCCCCTCTTCACCCTCAGTACAGTGTCTTTTCTAATGGCTGTTTGCTGGGTTTCTTCTGCATCTTAAGGAAACCATTTAATTATGTGGGGTTTTTTCTGTAAACAGTTTGTGAACATAGAATCATAGTATCCTAGAGTGGGAAGGGACCCAGTAGGTCATCTAGTCCAACCCCCTGCCTGTAGCAGGAAATCCTCCTACCTAGAGCATCTCCAACAGGTGCTTGTTGAGCCTCTGCTTGAAGATTCCCAGTGAGGGAGAGTCCACCACCACCCTTGGCAATCTGTTCTACTGGTTGTGGGAACTTGGTATGTTTAACTTGGTTACAGTTAAAACAATGTGCTGATAGTTGGTTGTGGGGAGTATGGGAAAATTAAATATGAATACAGTTGTGGCAATGTGCCTTAAAGGCAGCAAGAAAACTTAATTTTAAAATATGAGCAATTAATCTACATTATTTCTACAGTATTACAGTATTAGCCACACTTAGATTGGTGACGACTCCCATTTGGGGATTTATTTGCTTTCTAAATGGGAACTATCTTAGGATGCAAGTAAAGAAATTTAATTTAAAATGCTGTACCAGCCTCATGTTTAAAATATAGCCACCCATCAACTTAAGAACACTAAGACAAAATTAAAATGCCTGTGCCCACAACAGCAGGCAACAAAATCAGCAACAGAAACCACATCAGAAATAAATCATGAAAGTCATGCATTCATCTAAATTGTATGAATCATATAAATTATGTCCCCAGACTTCACTCTTTATTTCTGATATTGTGGGCAATACTGTAATGCACCAGAACTGCTGCAGCACCAAAACGCCTGCTGTGGTGTCCTGAGTATGGGAAGTAGTTCTGCAATGGCTACTTGATTCAGAGGCAGCCTCTCAGTTGCTGTCGAACCCAGAGCTTCTTTGTAGTGCCAAGAAGAAACTCCACAGAGTTTGAGAATCCAGTACCCATTTCTGTATCACTAGTGATTATTTTATGTTTCAATGGTGGATTATGACCCACATGTTTAAGCAACACCTGTCTATCCCTTTCAAAATAGACCTAGACTACCTATTTTAAGAGTGAGATTGCAATCCTAATCTCCAGTTAGGCCAGCTGAAGCCTTGGTGTAAATCCAGGGCTGACCTACGGGTGTCACAAAAGTGCTATTAGGCACTTCTGCCCTACTCCTAGGGGTTAGGCCAGTACTCAGGAAAAGGTCGACCTCCTCACACCATCACAGGAAATATGCTGCGTGAGTTATGCCAGCCTTAATTTCTTAGGATTGAATCTGAAAGATCCAAGTCTTTTCAGGAAGATATTGATGTGGCAGTTACAGTTTCAATTGCATTGATCAGTTTTTTTTCTGATTTGTTCAACACCAAGTAACATGGTAAAGAAAAAGAAGGAAATTCTCTTGTAAAGGAAGTAGAAAAATTATATGAAGTCGACTGGTCACATCATGTGTTCAGCTGGGCTTTAAACATCACTTGTCATTAGCATCTCAGCCCTACCTGTGTGCAGGGTATCTGCATTCTCATTGGGAAGAGTTTTCTTGGCAGCTGACCTGCGATATACCACATGCGTCCTGCCTTCTTCTTCTTCCTCCTGCTGCTGTTTCCCCTTTTGCAGAGGTTCAATGAAGAACTCGTCCTTGTCTGTACGAATCATGCCAGCCTAAAGTGACAGGGCAAAGATGGAACATTTCAGATTCCTGCCCATGCAGCAGACGTTCTAAATAAACCTTCACGATATGCTTAAGCACACTTTAGCACTCTCTAGAGAGCAGTTAGGCTGTGCAGAGGAAGCAAGGTGAATTCTTTATTGGAGAAAGAAAATACAACATCAGTGTCTCAGCTTGACAAGGAAGGACAACAGTAAAGCATTATACTACAGGGATTTATTCTGGAATCTAATTAACAAAGGTTGGGATCAGGCTATGCAAGGAGAGGTGCATGATCTTAGCACGCCTTCAGTGGAAAAGTTTATGCAACACAGAGTTTATGCTACAAAATATACAAAAAGTTATAGTTGAGAAATTTCTGAGAATAGCACTTACTGGTGCAGAAGTAAACACACATCTGAATTATAGAGACCTCTGCATCAGGAAGAAATATATGATTTGACAGATAATGAATTCTGTGTAACTGAAAAGGTTCCATATTCTTCTACTAATTATCAGAATTACAGAGCTCTTCTGTAGTATTCTACTACAAGAGCTTGCTACAGGTGGTCCCTGTGCCTCTGGTTAGACACTCTTAATTGTTAGTAAAATTTTCCATTGCTCTTTTTATGCTATCTTTGTGGTGTTACTTTACTTAGGAACATTTGCAGACTCAACTTTTGGTTTACATCACCTTAACAAAATGAACAAATATTTTGTTTGTACGTATACATTTGCGCTAAAGAATGTTAGTGGTTTTAGCAAGCAGCTTCCAAGTAGGAAATCATTAAACTTCAGAAATTCTAGGAAACTATGAAAACAAGGGAACAGCTCATATGAATGTTGGAGAAAAGTTTATAACTCTGAGGTCAGCTAATCAAAAATAACCTTAATGCTGTGAAGCACATGATTCTGCTCACTGCAGGAAGATCATGTTGCAACGTTAGTTAGATAGTCAGGCAGGCAGGCTTGCTTGCTCGCTGGCTGGCTTCAATCCTAACCCGCAATTAGGCCAGCATAAGCACCAGCATAAGTCCTTCTGTGTCACAAAAGTGCTGTAAGACACTTATGCTTCTATGCCACTAAAGTGCTTCTATGCCACTTCTATGCCACTCCTTCCACAGACATGGGCCTGCCATTATGGGAATGGGGAGACCAATGAGTCATGCCAGCCTAGGTTAGGACTGCACCCTTTAGTCAGTCAGTCAGTCAGTTTACTGGAGAAAGAAAATACAACATCAGTGTCTCAGCTTGACAAGGAAGGACAACAGTAAAGCATGCCACTCCTATGCCACTTCTATGCCACTCCTTCCACAGACATGTGCCTGCCATTATGGGAATGGGGAGACCAATGAGTCATGCCAGCCTAGGTTAGGATTGCACCCTTTAGTCAGTCAGTCAGTTCCCAAAATGACATGTTCCTGGACACCGAAATGAAAAATATACGTTTCTCCGCCATTCCACAGACAAGGAAGTACAGCTTGCGTCTCATGACCAGATTTTAATTCACCAAAATTAATTTAACTTTCAAGGTGGCTTACAGTGACTTGAGGACTATATGTTGAGGGATTCTTATATACATCAGTTGATACAGATGAGCCCACCTTACCGCCAGGTGGCGTTGCTGAAATCTTTTTTGTGTTGCATTGTTTGTATGTTTTTGAAGTGTCATTAATCATTTTACAAACCAGAGATATATGATTTACAAATCATAAATCATATACACTATGGATCCTTAATGGAAAGCAAACTATGTCAAAGGTTCAAAAATGATATTGCAACACTTTTATCTATGACAAGAGGCAATTTTCCAAAATGCTTCTTCATTCCTTCACAAGTCCCTTTGTAGGAATTGTTCAGCACCGCTCAAAAGGATGCAAAAAAATCTTTGTGAAGACTCCGTTACCAAAATAAATAAGCCAAAACATCCTGTCTTGTAACTCTGCCCTGACACTTTTCTTCAAGTGTTACTGCTCACGTGTCTTGCCAATGGGACACAACACTGTTTTCAAATCCCGAGGAGAGCAATGTAAGTGCTATATTTGCACCAAATAGCTATCTGTGAATGGCTATCTATCTAATGTCTATCAAAGTAATTGGCTAAAAGACTGAGGGCATAATCCAGAGTAACTACAGGGAGTCCTTGCTCCGACGTAAGAACAATTTACTCTGGATTGCAATGTGAATTTCCCATAAGTTTTCACTAGGTGGTGCTGTAACTATGTTGACATAAATGTCTCTTTCGTGCTACCGTAGTTACTCTGGATTGTAGGGTTATAGTCCAATAGGTTTTCCAGCACAGCACCAGTTATGTCAGCAGAATGCTGATGTTGCTACTGAGGCAGTGTCTTCACTGCTGGCAGCCACAGCCAAAAAGCCAAGCGCCTCCTACACCAACAAACTGCCCCAACAGGGCAGCTAAATGAGTCAGTGAGTCAATCAGTCAGTGAGCTTTGATTATTTATTTATTTATTAAACTTGATTTGTACCCCGCCTTTCCTCATCCACAAGAGAGAGCCCAAGGTGGCTAACATGAATAAAAATAAAACACCATTAAAATAATAATAAATAGAAGTTAAAACATAATAGAATACCATCTAAAAATAGCCTAATTTGCATACATTTGCAGACCGGGTCTAATGGACCCAGTTGGTATTCTAAGGGTTACAATACACTTAAAATACAATTAGATTTAAAATTGAAATGATTAAAACAGACTAAAAACTTTGTTAAAAACAATAATATATAAACACAATAAAACTGCCCCCCAACCCCTGCCCCATTTAAAAGCTTTTTTGAAAAATAAAAGGTTTTTATGCTCCGCCTGAAGCTCTGTATTGAGGGAGCTTTCCTCAGTTCTATGGGGAGGGAGTTCCAAAGCTGGGGTGCCACCACTGAGAAGGCCCTATCTCTGGCCGCCACACCTCTCATGTCTCTTAGTGGCGGCACAGTCAGTAGGGCCCCCTCAGATGACCTTAGGTGACGGGTCGGATTGTACAGAAGAAGGGGTCCCTCAGGTACCCTGGACCTGAGCCATTTAGGGCTTTAAAGGTCAGGACCAGCACTTTGAATTCAGCCCAGAAACGAATGGGCAGCCAGTGTAGTTGCTGAAGCAGTGGTGCAACAGAGTCGAACCCAGCAACCACACAGGCTGCCGCATTCTGGACTAGTTGAAGTTTCCGGACCGTCTTCAGAGGCAGCCCCACGTAGAGTGCGTTACAATAATCTAGTCTCGATGTCACTAGGTCATGCTGCAGTACACACACACACACACAGAGAGAGAGAGAGAGAGAGAGAGAGAGAGAGAGAGAGATAGATAGATAGATAGATAGATAGATAGATAGATAGATAGATAGATAGATAGATAGATAGATAGATAGATAGATAGATAGATAGATAGATAGATAGACTGGTTGATTGATTGATTGATTGATTGATTGACTGATTGATTTGCTGGTGTGGCTGTGGGTGGCACAAGTGGTTAAAACACTGTGCCTGTCAGCCAGTAGGCCAGTCAGTCAGACAATTAAAACCCTTTAACCTTTACCAACCAATTGCTAGTGCAAGAACTCTGTGCAGGTAGCGCCTCCTTAATCCTTCGAGCTCTGGCTTGAGCCCTGTGCTCCAGCCTTTCATGATCTCCATCCTTCTCCATCTATACTGAGCAAGAAAAATGGATACTTGGGATATACAGAGATTCTTGCATAGATTATTAATACTGAATTTAAAGCAGAAGGCACTGCTGCTACAGTATGAGGTTTAAAATAGCCATATAAATGGATAGAAATTTGGAACAGCTTTAGACCTGTAGGTACACAAACAAAAGCAGGAAGGTCTAGCAACCTACAGCTGAATAGGAATCCATAGATATGGATGTGACAAAGTGTAATTTGCTTCCAGGGGTACAGGGCACCGTCTTGGAAAAGAAAATGTAGTTTGTTTAGGTTGAATGGAGGAAATGATTATTGGGGGAAAAGCTTATTCTGTTCTGAAGAGGTGTTACATGCATGCACAACACACAACATGTAACTGAGAGAAATAAACCAAATGTATAATATGGTAAAAAAATGTACACAGCACAATAAACATTTCCTTTGGGAGCTGAGAGTTTTGCAGGTCTCCTCCTGTCTTGTTTTTTTGCCTGCTGCCTGCTGACACCTCCTTCTGATGTGCCTCTCTGTACCCATACTTTTTTTTTTATGAGATGCACAGACTTATATATCAGAAATTTAAAATGGACAACCGCACACAGCAATGGAGGCTGTTGAACACCAGAAGTTAGAAAGTTTCAGACGCAGCCATATCAAGCAACTGCTGCAGTAGGCATCTCAAATGGATATACCAACTCCATGGTTTAATAAATGTGACATCCTTCCACAAATCGTTCATTTGATCAGAGTGGCAGCATAAATTCAAGCATGGCTGAGCATTTTTTTAAAAATTCAATTTAGCCATAAAGGAATCCCAGCCTCAAACCCAACTTTCTCTGGCATATTTGAGAGGAATGTATTGTCAATGACATCATGTCAGAAACTGGATATTTTGCAGAGAAGAAACCACTCAAACAGGACAAATAAAAAAAATCAGTGGTTTTCTTTTCATTTTTCTTTTTCACTCACATATGCCTAACAACTGAATTTAATATTTAATTCACAGCTTCCAATGACCCCGTCATTTGCATTGTAGTATAATTAATTAAAATACATCAGTTGTTAAACTACAGGACATCAAATGTGGGTTTTTTCCTAAGGCAAAATGCCAGAATGCCAGATTGCATTGATTTCCTATTCTTGTTTCCAGCCCCTGTAGAAAGAAATGTTGGGCTTTATTTTAAAAAAAAGAGGCAGGCCATAAATATAGCTACTGGTGGGATCTTGGTCAGGGTTCCCAGATGACCGGACTTCCCAGGAGAAAATAGGAAAAAGGGGGGTTTACTGGAAAGGAGGAAAAAACCCCATTCCTCTGGGATTTCCCCTGGCCATTTAAATTTATGGCACTCGCAGCTGCAGCTGTGCGCAGCTCTGGGGCTTCCCAGAGTGAGAGAAAGATAAGGGTCAACACTAGGAGGAAAGCAGACTTGCGTGCAGTAGCAGCAGGTGTGCCTCAGCTACTGCTTCTCAGGGGGCTCTGTGGACCTCTACACCCCCCCCCCTGCAGCCTCGCCAGCCCCGACTCTCCAGCAGCACAGCCACACCACCTGGGCTGCTTGTCTGGCCGGCCCAAGTCTCCTGCAGCTGGCCACACCTCTGGAGCATCTCTGGCTGGCCAGGGTTTCCTGCCTGCTCCAGAAAGGTGAGACCCGTGCAGCCTGTGTGTGTGTCTGTGTTTGTGTGTGAGATAGAGAGAGTGAGTGCATGCATGGAGTGAGTGTGAGCGTGAGTGAGCGTGAGTATGTGCATGCATGGAGTGTGTGTGTGTGCAAGCATGGAGTCTGTGTGTGAGAGAGAGTCAGTGTGTGAATGCATGGAGTGTGTGTGTGTGCGTGTGTGTGACTGAGTGTGTGCATGCATGAAGTGTGTGAGAGTGTGTGCATGCATGAAGTGTGTGTGAGTGAGTGTGTGTGTGCATGCATGAAGTGTGTGTCAGAGAGTGTGTGCATGCATTGAGTGAGCGTGTGTGCGTGCATGCATGGAGTGTGTGTGTGTGTGTGTGTGTGCATGCATGGAGTGTGTGTTAGTGAGTGAGTGCGTGCATGGGGTGTGTGAGCAAGTATGGGCACAGAGTTTTTGGGGCTGGGGTCTGTGGGACAAGGTTGTGTCTGCTTTGAGCCACTTCACATGTTCATGGTTGGTGAAAAACAGCTCTTACAAAGAGGTTTTCAATTTTAAAAGTGTTGAAATAAAGTACAGGAAAGCAATATGTTTATTTTAACATGCCCTACATCTGGAGGGACCTACAATTGTTTTTAAACCAGGTAGGAACAGGAATTGGGGGACAGGAATTTTGGGGTAGTTGGGGGAGAATTTTAGGTTCGGCATCTGATCTTGGTATTCACTGATTTGGTAATTCACTGGTATTCATCTCGGTATTCACTGATTTGGTAATTACTGATTTGACTCATCATTGATAAGAAGCTCTACCTTTAAGTGCCTTGTAACAAGAGAGAAAAAAGCACCAAAATCCAATTTCCTACCTTTGGCACTGCTAAATAATTATAATTTCATTCCATTAGATTCCATTATTCACCATCTAGTTAGTAGCTGAATGAGTCATAGTGTCTACACCAGGGATGTTCACATTTTTTGGCAAGAGGGCCACATCATCTCTCTGCCTCTGTGTTGGGGGCCAG
The DNA here is from genome assembly GCA_030015325.1 of Cryptoblepharus egeriae. NCBI lineage: Eukaryota > Metazoa > Chordata > Lepidosauria > Squamata > Scincidae > Cryptoblepharus > Cryptoblepharus egeriae. The sequence goes on along the minus strand of JAREYC010000002.1, from coordinate 65,606,644 downwards.
AAAACTAATTTACATTTAAAATTTGTATACATTTATATATAAGAATGTATTACAGACAGAGAGGATTAAAACGTTTGTCCCAGGGGTCTTGCCACAGGCCGCTTGAGACTTACAACAGACTGTATCTGGCCCCTCGGCCACAGTTTGAACATCCCTGGTACCAATGCATTCCAGGGCAACATTCTGTAGCAAGATTATGTCCTATACTCTTTCAGTGACCAAAACTAATAAAACAATGCCTATCAGCACAGGGTGACCATATGACATAACAAAAAAAGGAGAACAAGATCTCCCCAAAATGTAGGACACTAAAATGTAGGACATGACAAAAGCTAAAAACACTAATATATATTGCTTTCATTCACTTAATTTAATCACCATATGCTTATTATAAAATTTAAAACTTTTACATGTAATTTATTACATGCAATTTATTAATTACAAGAATTATCAATTCCATGCTGCCCTCTTCTATGGAAAAGGAGGAAACTGAAGTTTTTCCCAGGACAGAAGGCTAAAATTCAGGACACATCCTGGGAAAAGAGGACATATGGTCACCCTGCTATCAGCAGCCTAGCGACTTTCAGCAAAACATTTAAAATCAAAGCTCCTAGTTATCCTGACCCTGTTCTGGAAAGAGCTGACACAAATCGTAGAAAATTTAATGCAGAGAAGCCCCACTGCCCAATGTCTCATGTGGAGTTGTAAATGCAAAAATTTGGGCTATTCCTTTTAATTAAGTGTCTGTATAAATTGTCTGTATAAGGGCAAAATGTCCTCCACAAGGCTCTGGATATGAAGTAGAGTCACTGCTCCAGTCCTGCCATCCTCCCTCGCTGGCATGCTTCATGTCTACCCTCTCCCTGCCTACAACACATTCTGATTAAGATAGGACAAATGGCTGCCTTTTTTGCCTTTCTTAAAAAAACATACAAGAATGCAGGGTATGCTCCTTAGCAAAGTGTAATGCCATGCCTCTTCCCTAGTGTCTGGGAGATTTAAGGGGCTACCATATTTTGAAAGGCATTGGCAATTTGGACAGAGTGTTAAAACACTATCACATACATTCCTAGACTCTTCAGTCTATGATGAGATGCGTATGGAGCTTCTATGCTCAATCTGGGAAAACATGGGAGAGAGGGGCTCAGGTAGTCCATGAAAGGTTCAATTTGTTCTTTCCACAAAAAAGAGGACAGCCTTTTTATGGGAGATCGTCAAGAATCGGCTTAATGGGTAACAATGATGCTGTGATTGGCATACCTGTGGATTATGTAGATTTTATCTAATATTTACCTTATTGGGCTAATAAACATTCCTTGTATTATTTAATTATCCATCCATCAGCCCCCGCCAAATATTACCATCATATCCAGCACACAGTGACCATGCACAAAATATTTTCAAATACAACTATATTTGATGCAGAAATAACGCCTCATTGTGCAACACCAGGATTTATACTGCCATGAATAGCCTAACAGGTGTGAGAAACAGGGGAGGTGTTGACATTTACAGGCATGCCTTGTCCATGATGAATTCTTTCCTCCACTCCTTCCATGCTTGTCGTTGGAGCTGTTTGTACCAAGAATAATGTCTGAAAATTGCCTAGATTAAATGTCACAACTGCTCATTACAAAGTTATAACAATTTCTTTATGATACTTTCTTGATTACTAAAACAGAGGAGGTTCATTCAGTTTTCAGTGCTAGGAAGTAAAAGATCTGGCAAAATCACTGAAGCGCTTCTAGCATTATCCCAGGAGACCAGAATTAGCCTTAAGATTGTTAGCATTCCAGCTGCTAAAACAAAGCAAGATAATAAAGCCTCCCAATTTTAATTTATGGTCACTCATAAATTTATACCAAATCTTCAGTTAATTAAATGCCTTCGATATACAGATTTATATATGCATGTCACCACATCACACAGAATTATTGGTCTTTTAGTTTTCATTCCTTTTGATATTCATGCTAACTTATATCTACGACAGATGTGTCTAGTTTTGCTACCCTGTTCAAAGAAAAGGACATACATTCAATAAATAGTATTGTCTATAAAAGGCAATATTAATTGACTTTTGTTTCTAATTAACATGTTGTATATTCACATGTTATTTATTTAAATTAGATAAAATAATACATTTCATATACTTTATATCTGAGAGTCCTTGTGTAATCATTTCCATCAGTGTCCTGTTTAATTGAGGCTCACTGCAGATCAGACCCAACCTGTCAGCAAAGCAAGACAGAAGCAACTCATAAACCCTTTAGTACCATAGAGCACAATCCTATGCAGGTTAACTCAGATGTAAGTCCCATTATAATCAATGGGGCTGACTCCCAGGTTAGTATGGTTGGGATTGCAGCCTTTTTCCATCACCTATGCCGATCCTTGGGTTAACTGTTGAGAGGAACTGCATATTTTTCTTTGATCCTAGTTTGCAGAAAATCATCTCTGCTAAATAGTGATGGATGTAAAAAGAGAAAACTGCATGGGCATAGCTTCTTAATCCCTCCCCTTGGATGCTGGCTTGCAGCACTGATCGCTTTGACACACAATCCATTTGTGCAGTAGAAACACTCCCTACAAAGTCTTGGATCTGTCAATGACCTGTCCAAGCCAAGCTGTCCAAATCTGCAAATACAGTTCCTTTTAAGCTGCACTGACTACTCACCCAAGGGGAGTTTTATTTCTCATTTTTGCCAGGACAAATTCCTTCTCTTGATCTAAGCATATTTCCTCTTCTCTATAACCGCTTCCCCTCCCCCATGCCAAGAGATCAATGCTGCGATTCACTATATTTTAAAAAGCTCAGTGGTACAAGTGTCATTTTTAAGTCCTTTCAGATGCTACCAATGTCTCTCAAATTCACTTGGCTTCCTTAAAAGTTTAATTTGCCAGCATATTTGGAATGGATAGCAATCGCCAGGCTTTACAGCTTGAGGTCCTATCGCTAATTAAATGTCTCCTCTGACTGAATACTCAGAGAGTGATTTAATTGTCTCCTCATTCACATTCATATCACACCTTCATGTTCTAGACCCATAATGAAGTAAACCTGCACGGCTTCTACAGCTGCTTCTCAAAGGCTCTGGAGTTCAGACCCATCCTCTAGCTCCAGTTTTAATTAATGTTCATTTTCTCCTCATTAGTTTAAGTGAATTGTAAGTTTCCATTCTGACTACAGCAGGGAATTAGAACTTATATTTGAAGAATGCGGCGCAGCAAAGAATGATATGTGTGTTCACTTGAAATTACTTTTTTAGGGAGGGGGATCCATTAGGATTAACCCCAGCTATGGTTGCTAATAAGTATGAAAACCGGTGCATTTTGAAACTACTTGTGTGAGCTCTTCAGAATATTTACCTCCATGTCAAAATAAAGCTGACCTCTTTGTCTTGTGTTGACATGATGATAGACAACCAGAAACTCTCCAAGATGAAAAAAAGGGCTAGATATTTTCTCACATAGGTCAAAACTAGGTTTGCTCACGTTTGTACAGCTAGGACTACACCTTTTCAGCATAGGCCTTGGCAAATCCACTCAGACGTAATGTCCACAGGATTGAATGGTACTTACTCCCAGGTAAGGAAAGAAAATGTGTGAATAGGATTGTGATCTCAGTTTTGTATATTCAAAAGTACACACTTTCTTTCACCATCATTGCTTAGAAATAATGAACATAATGGCACTTTAAGATTTCTAGAATCGCAGAGAAGCATAAGAAACTGTGGAATGGTAAATCCATTTTTCTTTTAATGTAACAGGAGCACATCATAAAGCTTTGGAACCTCCTGCTACATTCTTGCTGTTAAGTTACTACTACCCTAAAGCTATAATAATTTACACAGTCTTCCATCTGGACTGGGAGTGGGGAGGAAGCGTCACACTTAAACCATGGGTTTTCTTTACTTAGTATTGTAGAAGTTAGCTATTTTCAAGCTTTTAAAATGCATGCTTCCACTTGCACTATCTCATTAGGCCTGGGAAAGAAAATTTTAAAGTATTACAAATGTATTTCCCAAGGTAATGTTGCATTGATCTTTGTCTGCTTTCTACATTAAGCACAGGGCAAGCCCCAAGCAAATGAAGTGAAAAGATTTATGTGAGGCTATATTTTTGATGCTTATGAAAATTTGCTTTTTGCAGCAATATAGTTTTGACAGGATAACCCAGTAGCTTGTAATTTGATCCTCAAAATGCTCTCCCAGCACAAGCTCCATGGATCAGGCTGTTAGTTGTTACACAATAATTCATACTCCATGAATAATAATGACAGCAGGACAAAACGTTTCAAGCATATTTGGACCATAATACTGTGTGGATAGTGGATCTGAAGATGTGCAGATCTGATGCCCAAAGTCTCTAATTCTGAACTGAATCAGAGGTCTACAAACTTTTAACTTCAGGGCTCCTGGACCTTTAACAAGAAGAGGAAATTTCAGCTTGTGATCTGTGAGATAGAAGCTGCACCTGCTGATATTCTCTCCTTTAAAGGTCCAGGAGCCCTGAAGTTAAAATTTTGGGGACCCCTGGATTAAATGATGAAATTTAAGGATACTCTTTGTCTCCCTAAACAGGTGCAGCTTTCTCACTGAAATTTGGCATAGTGTCCACTGGATCTCCTTCTCTTCCAACTTTTGAGTGCTTTCCAGCTGCATGTACACCGTACCAGACCTCCAATTTCATTCCATGACCATCTCCCATTTATTTACTCAGTAATTTGGCTCCTTACCTGGCCCTCACGTGACTCATACTTCAAGAAATGGCTGGATAAGTATTTGAGAGAGCAACCCAAACTCCCTACTCTAGGGATGTGGCCATCTTCTGAACTGGATCACTTGCAAACTCAAGTCATCTCTGCTCAAATGCTTATGTCAGAGATTCTCAAATCATGTACCACAGTGCCTGAGAGATCATGGTGAATTGACAAGGGCATCATGGGATGTCCCTGGCAGCTCTACCATGCACTACCATCTTGGATCATATGAGATCAGATGTGGTCCAAGTTGGTGGCTCCTAGGAGAACTGGAATGTAGAGGCCACCAAGAAAGAAGGACATTGTGAGAATGGTAAGTTTGGAAATGCTGGCTTATGATGAGACTGCAACCTAAACATAGATCAGCTAATGGCCAGATTTCATGGGAGATGGGAGTCAGTGCCAAAAACGTGCTCATGCAGTGAATTCAAGACATAGGACACATAGTCCAAGCTTTCATGACTGACAAAAGAGGCCCACTCATGCAGTGGAAGCTATTTCCAGAACCATATTGCAGCACAATGAAAGCCATGTGTCACCTTAAAAAAAAACTAACCAACATCCTGTGGCATAAACTGTTAAGCTGTTAGGTCCTCTAAGACTCTTTGCAAGAGACTTGCTTTGCCTGGCTTGCTGCCTTCATAAACCACACTGCAAGCTGATAGCCTGCTTTCCATCTACCAGCTTGAAAGTGTACCTCACTCTTTCAACACCAAAAATAAAATATTCCATATTTGAAATTTCTTTTGTAACTTTATGTTGATAAGCTGAACCCCCATGTGTACCACACCTCAGGCAGCTCTTCCAACATCTCATGAATCATCCTAAGGTATGTATGGGATCAGCAGCATAGTCCTGAAGAGACTGATTGCTTTTATCAGACACACTGGGTTAGTTTGAATTCCTATGAAAGGCATTCCATCTGTAGGTCTGTATTACCTTGAGGATGTGTTGGCCTCAGCAGCTCCCATTTACAACAAATGGAGGTGAATGGGGATGAGCACCTGGCCTTAGTTCCTATCTGCAGTTTAGAACACTAGGTGCAGTCCTAAGCATGTCTACTCAGAAGTAAGTCTCATTGTGTTCAATAGTTCTTACAGAAAAATGTGGTTAGGATTGCAGCCTAATTCATTTGAAGCACTGGCTCAAATGAGGCTGCTTTCTCCATATTGCTACAGAAAATACTGCTTGCTTAGCCTGGCCTATGGAGAGTTAAACAACAGGTTTCACATTTTGCAAAAGGAAAAGCATTGAATAAGAAGGTCTGGCAAGAGCAGAGTCTGGCAACCCGCTAGCATATGCAGGTACTGAATGTTAAAGGGAAAAGCCTTATTAGAGAACTGTTGGGAATGGAAATGATAAATGTGATAGATCCTGTGTACTCAAATGACCACAGTTTGATTACTATTGTTGCAAGCTGGGAATAATAATTGCAAATCTCCCAAACACAATTTTCAATCTTTTTTTAAGAGAATGAAAAAGAGAGCCAAAGCTCTTATTAAGGTTTAAGGATTTTGGATCTATTCATTTCAATGTAGGTGATAATTACAAGAAGGAGAAGGGAGGTGGCTAAAGCAGAGGAAAATTCTGTTCCCAGCAATAAGGAAATGCATGGCTATATTTGCAAAGTCTACACCCTTGACAATAAATGTTAGTTTGGTTATTCTCAACCACAGTTTCCATACCAAAAAATGTGATGACTCCTAAAGAACATCAAACATATTATTGGAATTTCTGGAGCAAAGTTAAGATCCCAGTGGACACGGGTATGAAGGAATACCAAGGTTTTCTGGGCCAAAAGAGAGATAAAAGTTAGAACATGGTTTCTAAATTGCCCTTCCATCACTAGAGGCCACAAAAAGCAGGCCTCCGTCAGTCTTGGAAGACTGGTATCGTGTTCAGCGCTGCATACGCTGCATGCGAAGCACAAAAGCCTGGGTTGGATTGTTATGGAGGATAGGCTGTTCCCCAAGCAGCAAATCCCCCCTCTCCATGCCATTGAATTAGTCCAATGGAAAGGCAGAGCCAATACGATTGGATCCAGCTGCGTCACAGAGCTGGGCTAAGGACAGGAGCTCACCCTGTCTTGTGGGGCCGACCTGGGTCTCGAACCCTGGCCTACTGGTTAACAGCATCTTAACCACTTGCGCCACCCACAGTCCCTTAGAGGCCACATTGTGTGTGATAAATGGGAACATCTTATGGAGAAGTGATGCCCACAGTGCCTGGAAACAACAGGCTTTTAAAAAATATATGTAGCATGTAGAAATGCTATAGGGTCACCTAGGACCAGCTTATGGCTCTGTGTGTGATGTACTTGTGTTAAACACAAGTGTAAAACATAAGATTGCATATAAAGGGTAGATATTATTACTACGAATAGGGCATTAATGACACTTAGAAGTGTTTGAAAACAGTTTTCTTTATTTTACTCAAAAGAAATTCAGAAGGCACCGGTGATTATAGCCCCTTCTCCATTTTGTCCTCACCTCAGGGGGACCTCATGAGGTAAGACAGTGATCAGCCAGAGGTAACCCTGGAGCTTCACAGCTGGGTAGAAGTTCAAACTTAAATGCTTCTAAAGCACTACACAATACTGGTTCAGATATAGCCCTGCTAATTTTATAAAGTTGAAAGCAGCCTAAGATTGTATGACTGTTGCAGTTATGTTCTGAAGCCACAGCTCTGTTATCAAAGGACTGAACGTATAGATGGGAAAAAAATATAACAATTATCTCCACCTTGGCTTGTCAATGGAGAAGTCTTATAACACTAAACCAAGCAAAGGAATAACATTGGCATGTGTCACCAAACTTCAAAGATCAAGTTGGCCTATGATCGGATTATGTGATTTCCTCCATGCAGGATCTGCAGGAAATCCCATCCATGGCAAAGTCAATTTGTTCTTCTCACTAATTCATACTTTAAGAATAATTTAAGAATTACACTTCACAAGAACAGGGTCAAAGAAAAATGTTCATCGTTTGTAGTTTTTGCTCTTGTCTTTTTGATATTGTTATATTCCCCCCTTTTCATGTGGATCCCTGGATGAAAGAGTTCATAAAGGACAATAAAAAGAGAATGAAATACTCTTCCTTACAGTTTAAAGATTTCTGTGTGTGAGGACACTGACTCAGAGAATCCCTTCAGGGAATGTGCTTCATGAAATCAATGCCTTCTTTCCACAGTCCCTGAAACTACAAGATGGCATTTTACCTTACAGCTCAAAAGCTGGGATGGATGGGTGGTGGGTTTATAAAATGCCACTTGCTTTCCTTTAGCCTGGCTCCCAGCTCTGCTGACCAAGGGATGGTGTTTGAGCTCTGCTTGTTTGAAAAACCCTACTGGATCAGGCCAAAAAAGTATGGTCCAACGTTCAGATTTCCATAGTATCCCATCAGCTGTCTCTAGAAAGCCCTCAAGCAAAAGTTAAAACAAACCACTAGCCCACCATTGCTCCCTTGCAGCTGCTTTAAATCCTGTGGTCAACAGAAAAAGGAATTTATGCATTTGACATGCATACTATACCATTTAATTGTTTAGAACAGGGCTTTCCAAATCCCACTGTATAGTGACCAGATATACTGAGAATATATATTTCTCAGAGACAGAACGTCTGGTCCAAATGGGGACTGCTTTTTTGATGATCAGCCATCATGAGTTTGGTGATCACCAGATTAGAATCATAGACACACCCTTAATATGCAGAAACAATAAATTGACTAAAGATACAGATGCACCTGAAGAATATTCATATGTGATAGGAATGGTGTATCTGAAGATTGCAATGGTCAGTTTGTCTTATGATCTTATAAATATGACTTGGGGTTAAGATGTCTTTTCAATGATTAAACCAGTGTGAACGACAAAGACAAAGATCAGCACCTGCACCCCCACTGGCAGGCACCCTCAACTTTCTGACAGTTCATTTTTTACCGTTCCACTCTTTCAACACCTTTCAATTGTACCCAGAACTCATTCATTCAACATGTATACCACTTTTTCAACCTCTCTCTGCTGGGCTAAAGGCTAAAATTGTCTTATCTAACACTGATTTGTATCCGACCCTTTTCTCCACCATCCAGTTTGAATTTCTTAGTGGGTGCCTCCATCAAAAAAAGAAGATCCTCCCAAATTCCATGCTTCTAGGTGCAGTGGTTTTGGCTGTGAGTGAGTGAGTGTGCCTAATGTGTTATTTAGGTTTTTGCAATTGATATTTATGTCTTTTTTGATGGCCATTTTGCATTTGCAAGCTGAAAAACATTGGTTTCCACTTTTCAACTGTTTTTCTTTTTCGGACAGTTTTCTGTCCAAAAAGTGAGGGATGTCTGTACAGAAGGCCTCAAGTATATTTTGGGATCAAGTAATTCAGATCCCACAAAGTAATTCTGGGATCCAGAAGAGGAACTCCAAATCTCTATGATTGTCGAGTGTCTTCTGCCTTCTACATCATCTTCCCAGAATGCATTTGTCCTGCTCAATAATGATGCAAAACCATTTTAAAAGAAGAAAAAGAAATTTCATTCAGGGACAAAGGCTTGACATTTTATACTGTTCCTTCTGCATACTGTCTGTGCTATGGCAACGGTAAAAAGAGTTTTCTTGACACTTCTGAGCGAGCTGTTGAAACAAAAGCGCACACAACCACAAAACCCAAGGGATGTCCAAGAGGATCTACACATCAAGGACAGGGAAATGCTTCGTGGACACTTATCCAAGAGAAAATGAAAAATAACCATAGTGACAAACACAAGGCAACACACAGTACACTGAAATTCTTTATGGGAGGAAGTGTGGTAACCAGTGAATGTTTTCTAGAAGAACAAATAGAAAAACAGTATGGAGGGATAAGGGGCGGAAAAGAAACTTGAGGGTCTTATCCGACTATGCTGCAGTGCTGCCCTTGCACATGGTGGCACAGTGATGGCTGTCCCAAAAGTGCCACAAAGCTCTTCACAATGGCCTGATGGCAGGCTAGCACTGGCCTTCTGCTCTGGCAGGAAAGGGAATGGCCAATGACAGAGTAAGTGCAGTGTCTGACAGCAGGGAAGCATTCAAGGGTGTGCGAGAGGCTGAAGAAAGGAATGGAGGGGATAAAACTGGGCAGGTAAGAACATACGAAGAGCCTCTGCTGGATCAGGCCAAAGGCTCATCCGGTTCAGCTTTCTGAACAAGGAACATCAGCTTTCCCAGGTGCCTCAGGGAGCACACATGATGCCTGCATCCAGTTGCCCTGCCCTGCATCTGGCAATATGAGGTGGCCACATCTACATCTATCTATGCACATGGACACACTCACACACACACCAATCATAACTTGTAATTTGTGATGGTCCCCTCCATCATCCAGACCATCAATCATTTTGGTCGCTCTCATCTGAACCTTCTACATTTCTTCTGTACCCTTTTTGAGATGTGGTGACCAGAACTGGACACAGTACTCCAAATGTAGCCTTACCATTGTTTTGTACAATGGCATTATAATTCCTGCCATTTTATTCTCAATCTCTTTTCTAATGACCCCAAGCAGGAATTTGCCTTCTTCACTGCCCCCACACTTTGGGGTGCCACCTTCATTGAACTATCTACTAGCACCCCTAGATCTATCTTCTGCTCTGTCACAGATAGCTCAGAGCCTTTATAGGGCAGCCTGGGGTAATTTAGGCCCTGTAGAGGATGGGAACAGCAGCAGAAGCTGCCACCAGATCCTATCCCCATTCCCGTGCTGGTTCTGTGCCAGCAATTGAGCCTGTACAGATATGAGCAGACACATAGCACTGTTGTACTCAAACTGGAGGTTGGGACCCCCTTTGAGTGTCGCAACCTTGAGTCAAGGGAGTTGCAAGGTTGGATCAGTCATTCCATGGCACTGGGCTTTCCTGAAAGTAAGTCTAATTGAGCAGAATGGGACTTATTTCCAGGTAGACATGGAGGAGGTCTGGTGTCACACGGATGTCACACGGCAGGGCAGCCAGAGCTGTGTTTTAGAGGAAAAGAAAACTACAAGCACCAGAACCTATGCCCAGCGTTCTTATCATTTCGTTTTACCGGTCTTTCTTCATCACTATTATTGATGATCGTCAGCCATTCACATTACACTTCTGGCTCCTAAATTGCAGTAGTCTGCATACAGATAAATTCCAGGGGAATACGTACATTGACAAGATGAGAGTGGATGTTATCAGGAATACCAAATACTACAATGGTTAATGCAGCAGCAAACTATAAATGCAAATAGGCAAAAGTTGAAAACTTCAACTTTTCATGCATTTAATTTGCAAACAACACGACTTCAGTGTCTTAATCCTGCCTCAGCCACACTTAGAGAGACTGTTTCTAATTTATTACATAATATTATGCCTTTAGTCCAAGGAGTCAACAACCTTATGAAGAAGATTAGTCCAAAAGATTATGTTCTGTCTTTCTGGAAGAAAGCTTTCAATTCCTACTGCGCACTGCTAAGTGTATAATGTGCCTTTCTCAAAAGGAGTAAAATATGCACAGTTGAAAAAAGAATTATGGTTCTGTCAGATTCTCTTATGGTAAATAGCCATTAAAACTGAGTTTAAAACCAGATGGCGAGGGATCTAAAGGAAGATGTCTGCAACTGAAGCCTGCCATTCTATCTACCATGTAGACTGGGTTCTCCAAACTTTCAACTTTAGGGATCCTGGAACTTTAACAAGCGTATAGAGGAAGGAATTTCAGCAGGTTTAGCTTGTGATCTGTGAGATGAGAAGCTGCACCTGCTGAAACTCCCTTCATTACACATTTGTTAAAGATCCAGGAGCCCTGACGTGAAATGTTTGGACGCCCCTGATGTAGATACATTGGTGCTTTTGATTCTGAGAATGCACCAAGTTTTATTAAATTCTTTAATAAACATATACAGTAATTATAAAAAGAGCTATCTTCTTTAGTGCTGTTTCATTGCTGTGCTGGTCATACTGGCAAGATTTACACTAGCTGTAGCTAATGGGAGCACTGCTAATGGGTAGGGAGGTCCCAATCAGCTCCCACTGCTTTCAGTGGCATCTCCCTTAGTTTCATGCAGCACTCAACTTTGAAAAAAATGATCTCTTACATACACTGACAAATTATTGTAAACAAAATATCATGTTTTCTGCTTATAGGTCTAATTCCATTTTTTCCCATACATCTTGTCATAGTTGATGCCTCACCACTAAATTCTGAAACGGCCAGATTCTCATGGTTTTTAAACTAGAGCTATAAATATGTGAACCAGCACGATGACTAGTTTCAGATATGCTTATCCAGATGTGGCCTCGTACATTTCAGTGCTTCCAATCATGTGGTTTGCAGCACTCCGGGAAAGTATGCATTTCTCAAGGCCATGCAGACATCTGCCCAACAGCCTGCTGAACCAAAGCCCATGAACCTTGACGTCATTACAAGGAAAAGTACAAAAACAAAAATAGCCCAAAGCAAATATTAAGACATGATTGTTAAGTGACTGGTCCTATTGCAAGTTTGCTTGCATGTGACTGGGAAGGGGTTTTGCTTCTGGTTAGGATGTGCATCATTTGAATCAAAAACAATATGAGGATCTTTCCTCTTACGGTAATCCTTACAATAAGAACAAAGGCATAGGTCTATATCCTAAAGTGAAATTAAGCCCCTTGCTCCAGAGCAGTTAAAATGACTTTCCATCAGATAACACTATAGGGTGACATAACTGCATGGACCCGTAACTGCTATGGGTTTTGCCCATAATCACCTAAGACAATGGAAATGATAACCAAGTTATTCCTGGAAGGCATCCATAAAACCATTCAGGACTAGAATGATAACAGAACATCTTGACTGCCCACAATGATGCTGGCATTGAAGAATGAATTACACTCTACAGCAATTAACAATATTATAGATATGTGTCCATGTAGCCATTAAGATTTAGGATCAGATTAGACACAATATCAATGCATTGACATTCATTTTTTTAAATGTTCTTTTATAAAAGCTGCCAAGGGAGGATTTTGTTTACAGTTGGGCACTGGGGGAAGCTATTTCCTAAGCTCTGTTTCCATGACTTAAATTGTTCTTCTGAAACTACTTTTAGGAGTGCAGAGGAAGATACAATATAGGCAATTACCTATTTTTTACTCCAGAGCTATTGCCAACCTTGGTGCTAGATGAACAAGTCCTTGGAAATACTAAAATCTGTCTTCAATGTCAAAAGAAAAAAATCCATATTATAATCTTTATTGATAATCTTTGTTGATAATCTGCTAGAACAGATTATAATGTGACCCAAACTATGGGTCACAACCTGATTGATTTGCAAAACTTTTGTTGATAAGCTGATCACTGAGAAGGAAAATGTGTGGAACAGTGGCGTAGCTAGAGATTGCACTGGGCTACAAGCTTTATGGGGGGGGGGGGTTCCAAGCTGAGCTCGACTCTAGAGACTAAAATTATGAAAAACACAGTATGTATGAATGGTAATACCAACATGTTATATATCATTGGAAAGACAATTTTATGCAGAATACAACAAAACAAACTGTACTGGAATATCTATATTCTGTCAAATGTTATGGCCAATTAATCAGAAAATGGAAACACAAAAGCTTATGGAACAAAAGTGGATTTTCTTAACACAAACCTTCCCATGTTACTAATGGCTCTGAAAGCCAATGAGATATAATTCTTGTACTGTATGAATTAATATAAATCAGCTCTAAGTACAAATATCATATACAGTATGTATATTATAAAACAGTCGCACCATGCTAACTGGGTATGCAGGCACTTCTAAGTGGTACTCCTATTTAGCAGAAAAAAAATAACCATTCCTCTTTGCCCCAGCAAAATTTCCTTAACCAATAAGGGACACAATTTTCATTTTTTTTACTTAATCAAATTTGATTTTGTTGTTGGGGGGTGGGGGGAGAGGATGTAGGTTTTTCTCCAATTTTCTTTTTAAATATACCCAGGGATGATGCCTAAAATGGCATTTGCCTTCTTTGCAGACACATCACACTGCTGACTCATGTTCAGCTTGTGATCCACGGCGACTCCAAGATCCCGCTCACATGTGCTGCCAAGCCAAGTATCCTCCATTTTATACCTTTCTTTGTTTTTTATTGCCTAAGTGCAGAATCTTGCACTTTTCCCGTTGAAATTCATTCTATTTGTTACAGCCCAATATTCCAGTTTGTCCAGATCCTCCTGGAGGTTTTTCCTGTCATCTGTTGTGTTTGCTACTCCTCCCAGCCTTATGTCATCCGCAAATTTGATCAGGCTCCCGGTATCCCTTCCTCCAAGTCATTGATGAAGATGTTAAAGAGAACCAGGCCCTAGACAGAGCCCTGGGGCACCCCACTTGAAACCACCCTCCAGGTTGACTCAGAACCATTTACTAAAACCCTTTGAGTGCGGTTGTTGAGCCAGTTGCAGATCCACCTAACGATTGCCTCGACTAGCCCATATTTTTCCAACTTCCCAATTAAGATTGGTATGTGGGACCTTGCCGAATGCTTTGCTGAAGTCAAGATAAATGACATCCACAGCATTGCCACTGTCCAGTAAGCTGATAGCCTGATTGAAAAAGGAGATCAGATTCATCTGGTAAGGTTTATTCATGGTAAATACATGCTGGGTTATTTGATCACCAAGTACTTGTCTAGATGTGCACAAATTATGCACATCTAGATTTAGGTTTCAGTAGGTTTAGTAGATCAGTATATTTAAGATCAGTAGATTTAGGATTAGGAGACTTAGGATCAATCCTAAATCCAACATTATACAGGCATCCCGCACTTATTAGACGGGTTAGGAACGAGAGCATGCCAAACCAGCACAGGACTTGTGCCAGGACTGGTGCCATCCTAACCCCTGGGATTATGCTTTGGGTCATACTGCACATTTACTCATGAGTAGATGAACTTGCCTTAGTCCATTGGAAAGGACAGGCTGAAAGGAATTGATTGACACCAGAATGTTCCCAATCTCATAAGCACAGAATGAAGTCCCTTATTCCAAGCTAACAAATGTACTGAGCTCCATGGAAAGCAGAACTATGCTTCATGTTCGTGTTTATTCACAAGTATGCAAACATGCTTTGGCTCACGTTCAGGTCAGGCAAAGAGGAATGCAAGACCACCAGAATGGTCCTAATCTCATGAAAAGTCTTACTGGTTTTGAGGAGTGGACTATTATTGCAAACAGGCTACAGAGAAAATTCACTTGGTGAAAAAGGGCTGACTTTCCCTTAATTATTTTAAAATCTGAATTATTATTGTTATTTCTAGCCTATGTGGTATTAAGCCTTTTTTATCATTTTTTATTTTCTCAGTTTTTCTTGGCTTGTGAGCTTAGTGTTTGAAGTTTCTTCAACAACCCAACAGTATGTGTGTTCTCCTTATAATATATCATGGGACTGAGTGGTAGGATAAGTAGATTTCATATTCCCAGGTGCCCCATAGTTGAGTTTTGTGGAACATAAACACAAAGTTAATCTCTGCTCTGTAATGTTTCCTTTTCTGTAGCACCTGCAAATTAGCCTGGCAGATGAGAATCAATATGTTTATTTTAAAAGATATATCCCGCTAGTCTGCTAAATGAATGTCTAAGTCTAGGACTGCTGTATCTTGACTGGCCTGCCAAAGAATGAAATACGCATCTCCCACGTGATTATGCTTCCCATCACTAGCTGGCAGCCCAGGAACCAGCCTCAGTGAGCAAATTTCATCAGACGTCAACATAAGAACACACTGGGAAATCAGTGGAGCACAAAGTAATCTAAGAGTTGGGAATGGGCATTCAGAACGTGGTAAGACCAATTACTTTTCCACCAAAGCTGGAAGACATGGAGTTGTAATTTGGGAGGGGGGGTGATGTTTCATCTTTTAAAAAGCAGTTTCTGTCTTTCATTCATTCATCCGGGTGGAACTACAATACTCATAGGAAACCAATCTGTCCAATCTGTCTTGGAAAGCCAGAGGCTAAGTTTCTATTGCAACTTCACGATTTGATCAAGCGAAGCCTTTCTTGCATTTACAGTAATTTTAATACATGCTGAAAGAGAGCAGCTGACACCTGAACTCGGCTCCCCTGACCCCCTGCCACTGCTTTTCATGTTGTCAGTTACAGCTTGAATTCCAGGGCTAGCCACATCCAATGAATTTTCTTTGGTCAGAGCTCACATTCCAACCTGCCCGCAAGTGTGGCAGCACGATTATTCTATCAAAAATTCTCTTTCAAGTGATAGTTCTCAAACTGTTCTAAGAAAATCATACACCAACTTTTTTTGAGTAAAAGAGTTGATCCAAGTTTACACCTTCAAACTTTCAGGGAAGCAGAAATGGAAGGAAATATGTTATATGTTATCAAGACAATAGAACTTTCATAATACTGGAAAGTCATGATATTATCCTAACCCCCAGTTAGGCTGGCACACATCCCAGCACAAGTCCTGTACTGGCTTGGATGTGTCCCCAAAAGCTGTAAGGCATTTCTGTGCTACTCCTGGGGTAGACATGCATCAGCCTCCCTATACCACCATGGGAATGGGAAAAAGGGTGAGTTGTGCTGCCCTAAATGGGATAGGATTTCACCTTCAGGCTGCAATTCTAACCTCCAGAGAGGCCAGCATAAATCCTGGCATGAGTCCCATGTTGACCTGGAGATGTCACAAAAGTGCACCACTTCTGGGGTGTTACACAGTGCACACTGTTTCCCACCCCACTACGGAAACAGGAAGCGAGTGAGTCGTGCCAGCCTAAACTGGTTAGGATTGTGCGCTTGTGTCTTATCAGGCTGAGTGGAACCCTGGGCAGAGTTTTAGATTAGTTAATCTGGGCAAAGAATGAGGACATATCCGGCTGACTCTGAGACGCTGTGCATATTTAGCATAAGCCTCTTCAGAAAATATTCCAGTATTTCTGCCATAAATTATAACATATATTAAAAATCTAATACCTCAACTTCTGTATTCTTTTTCATTTTAAAACATGCTATTAACCATTGTGAGCCCTCCTAAATAGCTGAAAACGGAAATATACATATGAAATGTTGATTAGCCACAAGCTCTTGTAATAGAAGCTCCTACACATATAATTTAATGATTTCAGGTGGTATTGTAAATTTTCCATAGACTCAGGGTAGATAGCAGTAATTGCAAAAGGCTTTAAAATACAGACTGTTCTAAAAAATATGTATACAGTGGAATCACATGGATAACCAGGCCTTTAAATGTTTTCCCCCTGCCAAATTCATTTTAAAATAATCTGTGCACGGTCATGGATCTTTAGGGACAACAGAACGTTCTAAAATTTGCATGGAATTTTGTATACATATTAAACTTCAGTTTGTGTAGATTAAAATAATGTATGATTCTTTTGGCCACCTCAAAATAATTTTATGTGACTCCTAAAAGCACCTTTTCATTTTCAGCTGTAAACTGTATTAGATGCAGGAGAGAGAGAAAAAATCTCAGCCTCTCATACAAAGCAAATTTGGATCAAATGAACAAATACAAAGTACTTTTCTGGGTCTCTTTTCAGGAAAGCCAAAATGTATGTCATGAACCCTTACAGCAAATCTGCTCCACTTCCATATTAAAATGCTGTGTAACACAGCAGGAAATACAAAATTTAGGGCACAATCCTCACCAATTTAGGCTGGCCTTACTCATCCGGCATGTCTTCCCATAGTGGGGTGGGGAAGTTGGCAAATGCCTGTGCACTGGCTTAACCCCCTCCCTTGGAGTGGGGCAGAAGTGCCTTACAGCACTTTTGTGACACCACTATGTCAACACATGCTGGGGCTTATGCTGGACCCAGTGGAGGTTAAGATTTCAAAGTATCCAATGATATCTCATCTCCCATGGATAAACGTCACACATATTCCCAAAGCAATTCAAACACCTGGTTCAATAGACAGATGTGTGTAAATGTATACAGTATTTTCAATTTTTAGTAGTGACTCACAGAGAGAAAACAAGTCACTGGAGAGGATTTTTCTACACATTAAATATCCAGCAGATATATACCTGGGATGAAGTCCTTCTCTATGGTGGCACCCAACCTGTTCAAAGTTCTCTTTTTCTGCGCAGTCTTTGCCATACGACAATGTTTTATTTCTCTCGCCAGTGTTATATATTTAAATTTTTATTTTAATGTAATTTTAAAGCTGCCCCTGTGACGGGAGAAGAAACTGTGGGGTGCCAATTGCTTAATGAATGAATATTAAAGTTTATCTGAAAAGGAAACAATCTTACAGCTTACAGAAACCAAGCAGGTTATGATCACGCAGCTGAGATTTGATTGATTTACCTTCTGTTTCCAGCAGGAGAATAATGACAAACAAGAACATGTTCCAGTTCCATTGAAACATATGTTAAGGTTATCATAAAGTGGGGAGTTTCTTAGAAGAAAAAAAAAATCAGATATTCTGATCATGGGAAATGTAGTCCATCAGTTTATCCATTCATTTTTCATATTACATAGATTACTGTATCACACATATTGTTTTTATTAATGACAATAACAGTTTGGGAGATTAAAAACTGGAGGAAGATGGAACTTCTTCCTTTTCTGGTGACTAACAATTTAACTCTTAAAAACCCAACCAGGTCAATCATTACCTGCCAGGAAGTTTGTGTTGTGTTTTTACTGGAATTTATTATTATTACCTGACAAGACTTTCTGACTTTTTTCCTGCTAATTAGACAGTCACAATACCAAAAGCATGAAGATTTTGAATTTACAGTTTTTCTGTAAAATCCAATTTATACAAATTGTAGTTTAATGGGTCATATTGGACCCACGTTGCCTTTTATTGGTTATTCAATATTTTGCTAGCTAAAATTGTACTAAAATCATTATACTAATTATAATCATAATTATTATTCATTATATGTACATTATGTGTACATTATGTGTACATTATATGAACATTGTATGTACCTAACTATAGTACAGGGTCGCACGGGTCAAAATTGGCCCATGCAGTCTTAGGTGATAAAAATTATACTAAAAAATCATTATTTCACAATAAAAATAATTATACTAAAACTTGACACAACATTTATTCATTATATGTATATTATATGTACATCATAAGTACATTATTTGTACCTAACTATAGTACAGAGTCGAATGGGTCAAAATTCACCCATGCGGTCTTAGATGTGAGAAAAAAATCCCAGGTTTTTAAGAGATAGTTAAAAGTACAGAAGACTAACAAGTACAGTTAAAAGTATGCTGGACAATATACAGTATTTTCTGGCTTATAAGACGCACTTTTTTCTCCCCAAAGGGAGAGAAAATGTCTGTGCATCTTATAGAGTGATAGGGCCAATCCTGGAGCACCTTACCCCATCATGTCATATGTTGTTGGATTCATATGGAAGAGCAGAATCCAATGCAAAAATCAGTTTTGAGATACCTCCTTCCAATCAAAGGTTATGGCCAAAAAACCAAAAAATAAAAATATAAAAACAAAAAAATAAGTTTATTGGCAATTTTTTAAGCTGGTAGGAATTTTGGCTTGAGGTGTAGGAATTTTGGCCTTGGGGTTCAGGAATTTTGAGTTTGGCATCTGGCCACCCTGGCACAGTTGCAATCCTAAGAAGCCTTCCCTGGCTTGGAGACTTGCTCCAAAGTAGAATGCACAAGATCTGGTTCCTGCTGGTCCATGCCTGTGCATCCCTCACTCTTCCCTATCTATCTAGATCCCCTCACCTTTCCCTACCTACCTGGATCCCCCCACCCCCAAAAGAACCTCCCCCCAACTTACCTGCCTTCCTGGACCATTTGCAATGTGATCTGTGCAAAATATTGGTGTCTGATCATTTCCAATGAGATTTGTGCAAAAGTCACAAATCACTGACACTGGAGATGATGAGTTTTTGGGGTTTCCAGAAAATTAGAAGAGTTCTTAAAGCTTAAAGTTTTTTGTCGTTTGTTAATGACAGTGATGATGGTTCTTAATACCACTGTTGACTTTATGGTTGAAATATTATTCTGCTATATTTTATTAAATATATTAGTACACCATTTGGTTCAGAATATTTTTTTTCTTCTTGTTTTGCTCCTCTAAACTTTGGTGCGTCTTATGGTCCGGTGCGTGTAATAAGCCGGGAAATACGGTAGTTAAAAGTACAGAAGACTAACAGAAGACTTTTCTGGTGACTAACAATCTAGTTAAAAATACAAAAGACATGATAGAAACTAGAGCAAAATAATGCAAAATTTTTAAAAATGCACGCACCACATTAATTGAAGGGAAAAGGGCATGACAGCAATTAGGAAGGGCTTTTAAAAACCAATAGGTTTTCCACTGTCACTGAAAGGGGAACAGGGGAAGAAACACAGTAACTATCCTGTGAAAGGTAGTTCTATAGGGGGGATTAGAATCAAGAAGGTCCTCTGACACATCTCCATGAGCAAAACAATGCCCTGCTCTGGCCAGTGCCGCCAGTGTAGTATGTTGCATGGGAACAGGTCCTTATTCCATGAAGGAAGTTTAAAAGCAGAAAGGCTTCAGGTTGGATGCCACCATGGTTTCAATATGTACAGGTGAAAGATATTATACGAAATGATTAAAAACAAGGTTTTTATAACTACTTGCTGAAGAAATTTGAACAGAAACATGGAGTATCCCCACACAATAATAATGCCAGAACATTAGTGGCTAATAAAATCATTTCAATATGATGCAAGAAGAAATTGACTATTCCTTACATTAAAGAATGGTTTATTAAGAATCAAAACATTGAGAAAATGATTAAATTGACCAATAACGTCAAAAGAAGGAGAGATGAGGTTGAAACAGTCCTTTTAATTGACAAATGGCTCCCTTTGGTGAATTATTGGAAACATTATTTCCTTAAGTATAAATTTGTTACTATAATTTCTTCCTTGCTAAAGAGTTAAATCTTATAATGTTTTGATTGAATTACTAGAACATTGCTGGTTAACATATATAGGGTACCTTGATTTAAGAGTGACTTGAATTAAGAGCATTTTGTATTAAGAGCAAAATTTTCTTAGAAATATTGGCTTGGTTTAAGAGCACTGTCTTGTAAGAAGAGCACTTCTGAGGAAGTTTGGAGCAGGCTTCCATGGCCAGGGAACTCAGAGGGGGATCTGGGAGGAGCAGCCTGAGCCAGGTGCGTGTGTGGGATTTGTGTGTGGCAGTGTGGAGGGATGCTCCGCCCCCACAGAGCACTCCGACTTCGAGACCAGCTGGGGAGAGATAGAGAGGCTGTGCACATGCACGCATGTTAAAAAACACTGTGGGCAGCTATAGAGAGGCTGTGAGCATGCGCATAGCCTCTGGTTTCCATCACGGCTGCTCAGATTGCCAGTCTGGATGCGAGCCATCTGAGCAGCCTTTACTGTGCCACAAAGCACCACACAAGTCCCCCCACTTTTCGGACATTTGCATATTGGCCCAGACAGTCCAGATCAATATGCAAATTCCGGATGTGCCCTGGTAATTCCAGGCGTATGGTCAAGTTGCCCCTAGGCAACTGCCCCCAAGTTGGGGGCAGTTAGAGGCAGCAGCGCTGCCAGCAGCCCTTTTAAAGAGCCTCCACGCAGAGCATCAGGGCTGCATGGAACCCGTACCTATAGTGCACTTGCTTGTTAAGTGAAGTGGAACTTGTTATGTGAAACGCTTGTTGAGCGAGCTGCTTGTTAAGCGTGGTACCACTGTAATCACGAGGAAAACTTAAGTTGAAAAATTCAACAAATAAGGAGAGCACAATGAAAGCTAATTTAATGCTTGCGTGCATTTTTAGGACCTATGTATTGTTCTTAAAAGGTCAAAATAATACTACCAACCCAAATAGGTTGCTTATAATGCAATTTAGTGGCCTTGCATGCACCTCTTCCTCTACAGATTTTTGCACCTCTTTCTCTATAGAAGTGAACTTGAAGTTTATTTCCAGAACAGGATAGAACTATCTAAAAATAAAAATCTAAAGCCTTTGTATTTAAAACACAGTTTCATCAAAACCACATTTATTATCTGGAAAGTGTTAATATTACAAAGAAATGTATGTGCTTCCTGGTGATAATTCTAAATGAAAAATCAGCATAACAGACCATCATAGTTCCCAATGATTTTTCTAAAACTTTCAAGAATTCACATTGAAATGTGAATATTGATTGGAAATACTGCCATACTTCATGTTGACATTTCCAAATGAAGATTTCAAAAGCACTTGGTTTATGAAATATTTTGACATTTCAACTTTTCATTTCAGATCAAAGGAAAAATGCATTCCAAATGTCAATTTCATGAAGAACAACTTTGGTTTCCCAGAAGAGCCTCCCCCCCACTCTCTCTCTCATTCAAATTAATTAGGAATATCATCCTTATCACAACAGACTCAGTCCTTCCAGAATCATAAACATATTGAGAAGATCATGGTCAAACATACTTCATAGATGAGATTCAGTCAAGGGTGGACACCTATTGCCTTTTCAATAGTTCTGCAATTGACAGTTTCATTATGATTTGATATTTCATTTTTCCAGAACACTCCACAGTTCTCTACAAAAGAATTTCGCTCCAGATACTGGCAATGCAGAAGTGTACCTAGAGCAGTGGTTTTCAAACTTTTTCATCTCACGGCACATCAACAAGGCATTGAAATTGTCAAGGCACACTATCAATTGTTTTTGCCATTGACAAGGCACATCAGGCTGTTCAAATCCTCCAATTTTCCTGTTACTTAATGTCAATCCCTAAATTCTCCTGGCACACCTGAGGACCTTCCATGACACACCAGTGTGCCACGGAACACTGGTGTAAAATCACTGACCTAGGCTGCAATCTTAAAGACACTTTCCTGGGAGTAAGACCTATTGAACACAATGGGGCTTACTTTTGAGTAGACATGGTTAGGATTCTGCTCCTAGAGTGTACCAATTCTACGGGCAATGAAACTTCTCTCACAGCCCACAGTAAGATGGAGAAGGTGGAGGGTTTGAGGAAGAAAGAGGAATGGAGATGGTGGGTTAGAATCTTGGCAGGAAAAGTGCATAATGGGGAAGGGAAGATGCAGGAGGGGCAGATCCAGTGGCAATGGCACATGCCAGATCCTATTCACAATTTTTGTTTCCCCAACTCCTCTCTCGACAAGAAGACCCACTGCAGATTGGGAGACTTATGCTGGAACAAGCTTGATACATCCTAGTCCTTCCCCCATTGAATACAATGCACCTGTTTTTGGTGCAACTGTTCCAGTAAGAGAGAATGGATAAGATTGGGCTGTTAAGTTAGGAGCTGCATTTACTTTTACATTGCCTGGTTTGATCCAGATGATAATTATACGTACTAACTTCTTAATAATCCTTCCTTAAAAAATTATATTCAAAAAATCATTTTTTTTTAATTAGAACTGTCTTTCTTTATCTGATTCCTGAACTATACCAGCTTGGCCAGGTGTAACATCATCTCTCTCAAAAAGATGAGCATATTCACTAAAGGAAGTAAAAATACAGAGTCAGGCTGTTATGGGATGCTTTAGCAAGATTAATGTCATGTATCAGCTTGCAGGGCAGACAGCATCCCCAAAACATTACAAAGGAAAGCCCACAAGCAACACATGTTCCAACAGGGAGATGAGAATGAAGGGTAAAGGTTTTATATTCAGAAATATGTCTCATTGCATGAGTGAACTAAAGTGAATAAGGATAACATTACAATAGGAAAATCTTAAAAGCAAAGAGAAGTTTGAAGGCAAGGATCACCATCCAGCCTTACACAATGTGCGAATCCTTTTGCTCAAAAGAATTTGAAAGGGAGGTTTCTCAAAGATAGAGGGGTAAATATAAGGCAAAGGATTGTTACAAGCCCACATTGAAAGAACATTTGCAAAGCTTTTTTCTATGCTTGGATCCTCAGAACAACCTATGAAAAAGCAAATCTCTCTGTCTCTCTTTTCATGGTCCATAAACCCATATACTAACAAGAGAGAATGGTGGGTGTTGTTGCTCTAGCTATTTGTTGTGCTCTAACTCTTTGAGCACAGATGTTGTTGGTTCCATTTACCGTTTTGCTGGTCCTAAGATTCCTATTGCTTAGTGCAGTTTTAGCTGCCTAAAATGAACGGAATTAAAATGTACAGTTCCTACTAATCTATCTATCTACAGTATTTATACACCACTTTTCAACCAAAAAGTTCACAAAGCAGTTTACAAGAAAATGAAAAAAGCTATTTTTTCATTAGCTATTTTTTCAACGATTAGCTATTAGGGAAAAATCAATGGCTAATCAATAGCTAATTAATAGCTAATGTGCTCGAGGCTGCCAAATACATAGCATGGAGCTGTTAATATAATTTAGCTGTTGATGTAACTGTCAACACAATCCTTTCCTGTTAGGCCAGCACAAGTTCCAGCACAAGTCCCACGTTGGCCTTGGAAGGATACAAAAGTGTCATAAGGCACTTCTGTGCCATTCCTTGTGGAGTTAGGCCAGTGCAAAGATATGCACTGGACTCCCCATACCACTGGAGGAATGAGGAGACAGGTAAGTTGTGCTGTTGTAAATTGGTTAGGATTATGCTCTGCTTGTCCAACAGTATGTATGTCTGAACTATATGTGACTTCATAAAGAAATGCTAGACATGGGAATGAGGACTGAGCAGTAATATATTGTTCTTTTCCTGTTTTTATTGGGAAGATTTGTTGGCACCCTTAAATATAGCCATACAATAATATACAGTCTTAGCAAGATAGCACTATTGCTTGACAGGGTCTATTTTAGAATGTAGAGTGCTTTCCTCTTTAATAAAAATAAGTACAAGTGTGGATTTGCTTGCAGCAAAATAGCACTGATCTTTGGAATATAATTTCTAGTTTTTGCCACAAGCATGACATGATTATAGTTGGCATTATGTTAACGTTATCTGAAGTGGCTTTTGTAAGAATCAGACATGTGGTGTTATATAGTTTGAGGGTGCAGTCCTAACAATTTAGGCCAGCATAACTCACCTGGCATATTTTCCCATGGTGGTGTGGGGAGGTCTTATGCTTATGCACTGGCCTAACCACCCAAGGAACAGGGAAGAAGTACATTATGGTATTTTTGTGAAACTCCCCAGGCCTGCATAGGACTTATGCAAGGGCTTGTGCCGGTCTAACTAGAGATTAGGATTGCAGCCTAAGCGTGCTCTGTACAGCACATTTTCATTTAAGAAGTTAATATTGCATTGTCATATCTAGCATATATTAAAGACCTGCACAATCACAGTCATCACAACAGCATACAGATGGGAAGCATACTTTGGGAAGCCATAGGCGTGTTATTCAGCCTTCCTTTACATGCCCCACCAGTCATGTTTTCTGAATAAATTTTCCTCGATGCATATTTAATAGTAACTTGGGCTATTCCCAGATTACCCCAAAGATACAAATAAAAGTCCAGTGGCCTTTGAAATTTCACAGGCCAAATTCTCAAGCTCAGAAATAATCCAGATAGAGTACTTAAAAACTTATCTGTGGCATTGATATTCATTTAAAGCTGCAATCCTAAAGACACTTTCCTGGGAGTAATACCTATTGAACACAATGGGGCTTTTTTAAGTAGACATGGTTAGGATTCTTCTCTAAGTTAATTTTCAAAGGCACCTCCAAAGCAAGAATGGGTATAACTAGACAGACAGGCTACTGCAGAAGATGCCCTGTGTCCTGTGCCAGCCAAAGATTGGCCTATGCAGTATTTATTCTGTATATTTACAGTATATTTACAGCAACTGCTTACAATGAACTCAACTCCTTACAATGAGGCCAGCAGATATCTTGCAAACAAGAGTTGAGTGCCTTGCAGGGTAATTAGCAGTTACAGTATCAGATTTTTGAATAGCCTCAGGGCTTGAAGCAATTAAGTTATCTGCACTTTCCATCACCCTTTGATGATCTGCTAAAAATTGTCTGACCTATTAATGGGTCTCAACTCACAGTTTGGGGACCACAGGCCAAGAATGTTTCTTTGGGGGCCTGATTGTGTTTGCCAATCCAATCTCTACTGGAATTGTTGCAGTTTCTTTTTCCAGAGATGATGAACTTCAGTTCTTAGCAGTCCAACCCAATCTCAACTCCCTCATGGTGATGCAGTGAGCTGATGCTGGCTACACTGCCTCCCACTGTTAATTTTTGGTTGCTGAAGGTCTCCTTGAGAGAAAGCAATATTTGCCTCAGACCTCAGAACTGCAATGGGTCAACACAGAAGTAAATCCTGTGATATTCAATGGGGCTTACTCCCAAGAAAGCATGCAAAAAGCATGCTGGAAAAGTTAGGCCTGCACCATATCCAACACACTATGTTTCAGGCATCCAGTGGCTCATCCCAAAGCAAAAGAAAACTTTTCCCGTTACCCTGGCAAGAGCCACTGCAGTCCCAAAGGGGCTATTCAAATCTGCACCCCCTCAATAGGCAATATAAATCTAAGGAGCCTGGGAGTGTCCCAGGCTGCCCAGGAATAGGGTTAGGATCACAGGTGGGCACTTGGGGGTTCGCACCGGCTCACCAGAGCCAGATCATAAAATTTGGGGGTGCTGGCGAGCCGGTTGTGGAGGGGGGGGGAGCGAGAACCAGGAGACTAGTTCAGGGGGGTTTCTTGGGGGGCAGTGGGGGCTCTTTAGAGCCACTTCTGGGGGGTGGAAGGGTGACTGCCGGCACTTGTGGGCAGTGGGGGCTGTTCAGAGGCAGTTCTGGGGGGTGGGGGTGACTGGAGGCTTGCTAAACTGAGTAGCGGCTAGCTACGGCTAACCGCTACTGATATATTTTTAAAAATCTCTGAGCATATGTGCACAGCTAATTACTGGCCGGGAGATCCTAGAGAGTCCTGTGTAGGTGGGGACCTCAAGTGAACTCTTCCAGCAAGTGAAAGTCTGGAAGAGTTCACTTGAGGTCCCCGCCTATGCAAGGACTTTCTAGGAACTCTCCCAGGCAACTAATTAGCTGCGCTTACATGCGCAGTGTTTTTTTTGGAATATCTCAGTAGCAGTTAGCTGCGGCTACTGCTACTGAGTTTGGCAAGCCCCCAGTCACCCCCAGCCCCCAGAACTGGCTCTGAAGAGCCCCCACTGCCCACAAGTGCCCCCAATCACCCTCCCACCCCCCAGAATGCCAGTGCACTGCAGCCTCAGAGCCCAATCCTGACTACTCAGAAGTAAGTCCCATGACAGGCAATTGGACTTACTCCCAAGAAAGTGTGGCTGGCACTGCAGCCTGAAGACCAACCTGACTACTCAGAAGTAAGCCCCATGACAGTCAATGAGACTTACTCCCAGGAAAGTGTGGCTGGCACTGCAGCCTGAAGACCAACCTGACTACTCAGAAGTAAGTAATTTTATTTTTTATTTTTTTAATTTTTAATTAAAAACCTCCTCGGCCCCACCCCCTGACCCGTCCTGGCCCCGCCCACCTCCGGAGAACTGGTTCTTGGGCCAGGCCGAGCCCACCACTGATTAGGATCCAACACAAGTGTCAAATCCTGGCCCTGCCTCCCGGTCCTCACCCACCAGACCATTGTCCCATCCCACCTGTTTTTCCCCCACCCCAGCATGGAGAGGAACTAGTGCAAGTCCTTTGTGACAACATGGGGCCAGGACAAGGGACCGGCACATGCCCAACACTACATTAGGATTGTACCCTAAATAAAGAGTGTTTCTCTTCATAAGAACTGTCAAAAATAAATGGAGACCATCATATAATGCAATATGTGCCAAAGATGCATTGCTAATGCCAGAACATTCTTAACACTGTTATCATGCCCCATACTCAACAGCGGGGATCACAAATAATGAGGCTCCTCTTGATGCAGTCATAAAGTGCTGCCAAGATGAATAGTGTTTAAAAGCTCTAAAGTGACTATTTAGTTTGGACCATTTAGCCAATTAGACAATTTTAAACAATTTGTCATTCATCTAAAAGTAAACTGGATTCCACAGACAACTCTAGTTCAAGAGCAAATATGCATAGAACCTGAAGTCTGGGACACACCTATTGGTTCTGTTTGATGCCAGCTGATGAGCCATTCATATTTAACAGCTGCCAGTTGTGCTTAGCTTCCTTTTTCCGCTAGACGTGTTCCTCTCCCAGCCTTATCAAGCAGAGCCCTGGAATTCATTAGTTGACAACTCCCCAAGTTCAAGATCTAAGAGTTATACTGTTCAAAAAATGTTTTGGTCTATTGCAAATCCCAGTTCATGGGAAAGTCTCAGATATACATATTTTTGTGGAGAAAAAATTCTGGGAAAAGGAAGACTTTCACCCTGGTTTCTGTACCTGGCCCATTCTAACAGCTAATTCTCCAACATCCATACCATGAAATGTATGGATACTATCAAAAGCAAACTCTTCTTTGCTGCCTTTACAGGGCAGAATCCTAACCATGTCTACACAAAAATAAGAACCATTATGTTCAATGGATCTTAATCGCAGGAAAGTGTCTTTAGGAATGCAACATATGTGTCTGATTTCCCATAGTTAACTACAAGATAAGGCTGCAATCCTAACTTCATTTAGGCTGGCCTAAACCCCAGTATAAATCCTGTGCTGACCTGTGGGTGTCACAAAAGTGCTGTAAGACACTTCTATGCCACTCCTGAGAGAGGGTTAGGCCAGTGCACAGATATGCGCTTACCTCTCTACATCACCACAGGAACATGAAAACCGATGAGTTGTGCTAGCTTAGGTTAGGACTGCACCCTTAATTACACTCCTGTTTACCCTTACTAGGCTCTCCACGTCCCATATTGCCTCGTTCGTATCAGCGATTCCAGGTCTAACTATCCCCCAGCACTCTGGGTTACATTATGATTAGCATCTCTATATGTCTACTTCCTTGGTTGCACTGTAGTCCCTCTTCTCTAGATGTCTACATTCCACTGTATTACACTGGAAAATTGATGTGGGCTTGTACAGAATTGTCTCTATAGACAGGACTGGTAGTAAGGGAAGACAAAGGGCAAAATGTGCACAGTACCAAGCAGTCAGCAATCAGTATACCACTCCTTGCTCTCTATTTCATACTTTTTTCTAAATAAACTGGATTGTGGTACTTTTTCCCCTAGTTAAAAGGCATTTAAAGGTGGACCTCAGATAAGTCATGAATCTAACCAGTGGATACCAAATCAGCAGATAACAAGGCTCCATTGTGGACAAGTCACTATCAACTAGCGAAATAAGAAAAGAGGATGGCAAATGGATAGCAAGATGTGAAAAGGCCAGCAGCAAATAAAACAAAAACCTTAAGTGAATAGATATGAAATCTAACCTACGCTATTTGCTCATGCTATTCTAGATCCTGGTTTTGGTACCTATGCTTGCAAAAAGACATACTAATGAGGCCAGTAGGAAACTTTGGTTGATTCTGATTAGACCTGGACAAATATTCAGAAAAGCACCATAATCCTATTTTCTACCTACAAAGTGTTAAGTAATTGCAGTTTTTTTCCCATTAGATTACATTATTCACTCCACCTAGAGCTTGAATTAGTGTCTATGAGTGCATACGCATTTCTGGGGTGACAGCAGAGAAGCAGGAAACCTGAAAGTGGGTCTTTGAAGCTATTTTTCCTACAGATTTCATATCCACCAACTTTTTAATTCACTAGGGATTCCAGAATGAAAACCCAGTTGGTAACAAGGCACAACCCGTATTCTTAAATATCCCTTTTCACAAAAGAGACCAGCCAATCCTATTCTCACAGAAGTATGTAAATAGACATTCATTAGTTTTGAACTTAATTAAGTCCCAGGAAGCTCTTGAATGAAGTTAGAAGCAGTTAGAGAGAGAATTTTGAAGCAGTTAGAGAGAGAATTCAAAAACAGAGAAGTTCCAATAAGAATACCTTTGTATAAAAAGGCTGAAAACAGGCACATTGTCAGCTTAATAAGATTGTCCAAACTTCCTCCCTTTTTCATAGCTCTAGCAAAGTCTCCAACTGAAATAAACCGCCATCCTGTTAAAACCAAACTTTATCAAAACATACTTCATAAAAAACTTAATCCTCTTAATTTCTTGACATGCATCAGATGTACCCATCAACACACTTTAATAAAATTAAAAGAATATGGCACATGGCATTGAGGTACATGATATTCTGTTTCTACGGATGTCCTTGTTTTTCAACTTTAAAAATAAAATAAAAGCAAACTTGGCAGAAGAATAAGTTCACTGCAAAGAGATACTATATGTCAGTATAAAAGCAAATCTGACTGCCTTATGTTTTAGTACGTTAGTACTCCTTCAGTGAAGAAGACACACACCATAAGTAATATGTACAGTGTGGCAACATACCAAAAAAATTGGAATAAGGAGTTTCCTTTTCACATACATCAAGTTCAGCCACTATCCTAAATTTTCAGTCAGTAATACTGTTGAAACTAATGCAGTTTCCATCTAAAGGCAGCAGCCATCCCCATGATTTCTGGCAGGAAATTCAAGAAGTTAATTACATATCTATTTGGCCGTATGAATTAGAAGGTGTGTGGGCAGTGAAACAGAGCAAAGTGGAAATGCAAATTTGTAAGGAAAATAATCTTAACCACATAGAAATACCAGTAATTAGCAACTTAATAAAACAGGCCTGATCTAATGAAGTATGAAGGAGCAATTAAACAGGTACACCACCATGGATTTAAAATGAGACCATATTGCTTTAAAAACAATTTGTGATGATATTATTTAATAAAGCCTGATTTATGAAGCCATCCTGCTTAGTGCCTGCTGAGCAAATGATAGGAAACTGAACCCTTGATTGGTAAACTTCTGTCTTGCATAATCCTAAGCAAATGCCACTCAAACAAAGCTGATACACATCTCACAAAAATAAGATAGATACTGTAATATGAGTATTTGGGGAGAAGAGAGGTGGTATTGCACCTGCAATACCACTGATCCATGTTGCCACATCATTCTCACATGTATCAAACTTTCTGAAAAGAGCTGCCAACTCACAGCCATTAAATATAATAATCCACTTCAGTGTTAATTATCAACAGACCAAGAAGCTTCTGTAGAGATAAGTCATAATGAAGTTTCATAGCCAATTATAAAGGCACATCATTGTTGCTCCATGTGAATCTTCTTAATAAGAACAGCACTGCTAACTTAAAAGCAGGATCTCAGAGATTAATTTCTTACCCCTGCCCACAGCTATCAATCATTCAAAATTGAGAAGTTAATTGGTTGAGGGAACTCTAGATTGACAGATTAGTAGTATGGTAATGAAGCAGAGACTTAACACATCCTGTTAGATATGGGATGACACATGGTGTTAGATATGGGAAGTCCAGCAAGCATAAAACAAATTCTATGGCCCATCTTTACCATACAATTTAAAGTTCCTCTTATTGGGGCTGTGGTGGCCCAGTGATTAAAGATGCTGTGCTTGTCAACCCTAACGCTAGGCATGTTGGTGGTTTGAGACCTGAGTATCACACAATGGAGTACTTGCCCAGCTCCTACCAACCTAGAAGTTCAAAAGCATGTAAATGCAACAGGTGCCACTTCCTAGTAGGATTGCCATAATTTTCTTCCACAAAATTGGGATAGGGTCCCTGCAAAACTTACCAGTATGTGAACACAATCCCCCAAAACTGGGACAGTCCCAGTTTTCTGGAACATATGGGGGTAAAGGGATTTAAATCTTCCTGCTGAAGCCACCCAATCTGTCCCCTGCTAGATACTTCTGTTTTTGAAGCAGCTACAGTATTACACCAGAAAGCAGGGAAGCAGGATAGAACTGAGCTATTAGGCACATAAGCATCCTTTAAAAATAATTTAAAATTCTTTAAAATCTTTAAAACCAAAAAAAGAGATTGAATGCACCCCCAGTAACAGAGAAAATAAAACGTGAGAAAGTATTTATTTCACATTGACCAAGATTTGGTAGCAGGCAAAGCATAAATATTGCAGGTGGGCACTAAAGAGAAAAGTTTTTTTTTATTTTACCAGTTTTCTTCACAAAGGAAATCTAACACACACACACACACACACACACACATACACACACACAAAAGACATATTGTAGCCCTCTGCAGATATTATTTCAATAAGTGAAGGATACCTGGAAGTAAAACAGAATTGCACATGCTATACCTCATCCCAAACTTAGGATTTTCCACTTCCTATGATTATCCTGGAGACTCCCAGAATCAGCACTGATCTCCAGGTGAATAGAGAAAGCAGCACACTTTTTTGTACATTTTAACAGAGGCTCCAGGAATTTCCAACACAGCATCATTTTGGATAAAAAGAAATAATCACAAGTAGCTTTGTCAGTGTTGGCAATACTGCCCAAACTTCATGCAAACTGGTGTGGTCTGCAGTGAATTCTTGCCTGAAACCAATTCCCAGCTCTACTGTTCCTGCCCCCCCCCCAAGTTCTATTTTCCATCACCCTACTCCTGCTAGCACATGTGTAGATATAACTAAGAATAACTTTTAAACATCCTCTGCACAAGAAACTGGCTGTTGAGAAAGTATTAAATAACCCCTTCCTTGCATTCAAATTTACAGCTCCACAAAGCTATTTTCATTTCGTGTTATATGGTTAGTTTTATATGATACCTGAAATTAAGGGATTTCCTTTCTTACTCTCAACACTGAAAGGTATATGCATTTGTTTGATGCCTTTTACAGGAAAACATATTGTACACTGTGTTGATTTCATGTTCTTTGTCCCACTAGCTACCTTTCAACAAGACACAAGATGGTTTAAGCCATTGGAAATGCTCTGAATGCCTTTGTTGATCTCTCCAAATACCCAGGAGATCCTAATAACCTTTCCCTGTATGTAGGGCTTAATTAAATAGAGCTCATCCTCATTATTATTTATTATAAGAATTCTCCTGAAAATCAATTTGATCCAACAATGTCCTGTTTGTTCCTTCTGCCTACTGTCTAAATAAGCAAGGACTTGGCAACAATAACAAAAAAGCCAGTGGCTAATCAATCTTTCTTTTTCTTTCTTTCTTTCTTTCTTTCTTTCTTTCTTTCTTTCTTTCTTTCTTTCTTTCTTTCTTTCTTTCTTTCACTCCCTCAAAATTTGCATAATTTGTTTTCTTCCCTTTCTCACTATTCTGTTTGCTATTTTTATATTACTTTTCCACCAACATTTTAAAGGCCAAAGTAAAAAAAACCAGCAACGCAGTTTCTTGCATCCTCATCCTTCTGCTAAAATTATAATACTGTACAAAGACCTCTTTAGATCCTTACATCTTAATCTGAAGCTAAACACTCTGTTGATATCTGCTGAATGTGGCTTTAAACTATATTTTTGTGAAGGATAGGTTGGCCTGGTATGCTACAGTCTATGGGGTTGTGAAAGGGCCCGCCAGACAGAAGAAGAGTTGGCGGAGGCCCTCATGTGGCTGGAAATGTCTAGGGAGGAAGAGGAAAAGCCCCTTTGCCAGTGCTGGCCCTATCAGGTCCCAAGAGTGGTGACCCCCCTGGAAGAGAGAAGGAGAAAGGAAGAGAAGTGGGAAGCCATCCAACCGGGGGACCTGGGACCGGAGTGTGAGGAAGAAATTCAGGCCCCAGTAGCAGCAGTGACAGCAGCCCCAAGACTGGGGAAATATAAGCCCCCCCCCCCCCCATGGACTTGTCAGACCGAGAGGTCTCTAGACAAGGCAGTATGAGGAAGCCTGAGTTGTTCACTGGGCCTGCTTGGTGGTGGAAGCTTCCACCCCCCCCCCCCAGCCGGATTGGTGGGAACCTGGGATGGGGCGGGGCATCTGGAGGGAGTAGAAAAGGGGAGAAAAAGCAGGAAAGGAGGTAGAAGGAGGCGGGAAGTGAAGGAAGGAGGTGAGGAGAAAGAGAGAGAAGGAGGGAGGTAGAAGAAAAGAGAGACTTGAGATGGCAGTTTGAAGTCACTCTTGAAGGACTGTGTTATATCAATGCTTGTGACTGTTACTTACCCGTTACTTGCCTGAATCAGTTTGAAGGGTCTTGTTTAAAGCGCAACTTGTTAAGAGGACTACCTCCATTATCATGGGTGCTAATAAAGAAGTTACCATCAATATGCCTGTAGTCTCTCCGTGGCAGTATTTCTCTGAAGACCTATCGTTGGGGCTGCTACCCCCGCAGGTAGAGACTTCCCAGTCCACACACATCACCCCTCCACCCTGCATGACAGGGGTCATGAAGAGTTGGACATGACTTAGGATGCAATCCTAACCAGCAGTTAAGTTTGCCTAAGCACCAGCACAAGTCCTATGCTGATCTGGGGGTGTCACAAAAATGCTATAAGGCACTTCTGCACCCCTCCTTGGGTGGGTTAGTCCAGTGCACAGACAACCACTTGCCTCCCTAAATCACCAAGGGAATGGGAAGACCAAGGAGTTGTGCCAGCCTACGTTAAGGATTGCACCTTTAATGACTAAACTACTTTGTCCCATAGTTTTCGGAACTGTTTTTAATTGCATTTTCTGTTCAATTATATACCATTCATAGTGGCGTCACTACAGGGTGATGAGGTGCAGGCTGCACTGTGATGTGGAAAGGAAGCACTATTACTCATCACAAATTTTTAAAATATTGGTATTTTTAAATAGTACCATCATTTTATATATCATACAGTGTGTGATCTTATGCAGAAAACAATGAAATAAACCATCTTTTCAGTCAAAAGAGAAAAAAACAGTGGGAGGGGCATACTGCCTAGACATTGCACTACCCACTTCCTGGGAGGACGTCTATCTTGGGAGTGATGCACTGGCCTCTCATACTGGATGACACAAACTCTAGTGATGCCACTGATCCCCTCACACTTTGGTCATAAATAATAATTATAATGGAAAGATAGATTATTGTTATTTTCACCTTAAGGGCTAATTGATACAACTAACGTTCCCCGAATTGACAATGGGTAAGGATAACCCAGGCAACAAATACCCACTTTGTTTAGGAAAGTAGCTTCCACAAACATAATGCTAAATTTGGTGGACAGAGACATGAATCAGTGCTGGAGTTGAGGAATTACCAATCATAAAATGACAGACTAAAATTATGCTGTTTTTTCCAGTCCTTCCACAGTCAATGGGATATTTGAAAGATGTGAGTTTTGCAATAGCAGCTTAAATTAAATCTGAGCTTTCAACAGTAAGGGGTAAATTGTCAGTGTGCGGATTTAGGAATAAATCTCAATGCACCACACTGCAGATTTATTCTTAAGTGTTAGGGAAAGTAACTGATAAGGAGCCTTATAATGGAGCATTGTTTGGGCCTTCAAGATAATTCAGAGTATGCATCAAGTGTATAGAATGTTCAAGTTAAGTGTGACATTCTTTATAATATACACACACAATTCTATTGCTTTGTAGTTTTAAAAAATGGTATAGCTTTTTTAAAATTATGTTTGATATGGGAAAATGAAGAAGGTTATGCCTTTCTCTCATGATACCAGAATTTTATGTGTAATATGTTAGATGCACATTGAAACCTGGTTTAATCATAGTATGAAGAGGCTGGCCAGGAGATGCAAGCCCCAGTTGCCATATCATGGAGGTTCCAAGGGATGACTGGGATGATGTGCTCCTCCCTGTGGTGCTCCAGGTGTTTCTTGGGCTCATCACAGGGAGTGCTGTGCTGTGGCTGGAAGCAGAAAGTACTGCAGATTGGTCCTACCTGCTTTTCTTCAGTTCCCAAATGCTCCAAAATGGAGCTATTCCAGAAATAGGGGACATGTCAGGCATAGGTATGAGTGATGCAGCAACACCAGGGGGTGACCTTTTTGAATCACTGCAATGCCGAGCCCTGAGTGCTATTAGACCTCTGGTTCTGTGCAATATTCACAATTAGCCACATACTCAAGTGATGGGAAATCACCAATTAGCTACTAATTAGCTATTAATTTTTTTTTTCATTTTCTTTGTAAACTGCATTGTGAACCTTTTAGTTGAAAAGTGGTATATAAATACTGCAAATTAGATTAGATTAGATTAGATTAGACAGACAGACAGACAGACAGACAGACAGACAGACAGACAGATGACCCAGCAGCTCTAAAACCAGTCATAACAGGGGCACTTTCTGAGTTACCAACTCACTCCTTTGCAACTCTATCCTGCCGATCTGTAAACAGGGCAGGAGGTAGGAGGGACTGTGTAGCAGCAGCGAAGGAAGTGGCAAGAAGGAGTTGGATCATAAGCAGTGGGTG
This sequence comes from Cryptoblepharus egeriae, assembly GCA_030015325.1. Classification (NCBI taxonomy): domain Eukaryota; kingdom Metazoa; phylum Chordata; class Lepidosauria; order Squamata; family Scincidae; genus Cryptoblepharus; species Cryptoblepharus egeriae. The sequence continues at coordinate 65,570,731 of JAREYC010000002.1, read as the reverse complement.
CAAGGCTTACCAGGACGATACATGTCTTGCCAGTCCTACTTAAAAATTGTCCCACTGCAGCTGGTCATTCCCTACCAGCCATGCAATGAAAAGCATGATCACTATGAACTGCCCCCTTTCCCAACTGCTTCCACGCCTTGAGCTTCTCAAGCCAATTGTAAGACAAGAATCCCTTTGGTAGGGTTGCCCAAATTCTCTTCCACAAAACCAGGTCAGGACCCCTTGTCAAACTTGATGGTATGTGAAGTATGTGAAACAATCCCTGAAAACCAGGACAGTTCTGATTTTCCGGTACATATGGCAACCCTGCCTCTTGGGCTCTTCCTCTGCCCTCTCTCAGCCAATGAAAATATGAGAACTCCAATCCTTTGTCCAAGGATCTGGAAAGACTTCCTAAAAGTCAAACAAAAGAGTTCTTTACCACCTCCCTTACCCTCTGCCGCAAGAGGAAATTTTAACCTTTCATGGCTAGAACCTCCCTGCTGCTCACCCAGTCTAAATGATGTCCCCATCAAGTTCTTCATGCAATGAATGTTGCACGGGCAGCAGGATTAAGCCTGCTGTTCTCTGTTCCCAGTTTCCATCCATTTACATATGAATGTATCACCAAAATAGACATAAACTGCAATCCTAACCATGTCTACTCAAAAATAAGCCCCATTATGTTCAATGGGTCTTACTCTCAGGAAAGTGTATTTAGGATTGCACCCATAGACTCCATGTGATCATGAACTGAATTCTGAGGTCTATTTCCATACATTCATGGAGGGAAGGCCATTTGGAAGGGATGTATGGTACTGATTTATAAAAAAGCACCTCTTCCCCATCCCAATATTTAAGATAATACCTCTCTCGACATGTGGCATCCATGGGCATTATAAATGAATTTCTGCATATATGAATATGCAGGTCTCTTGAAATTAAAATAGCCAGTGACAATTATGGCAGACAGTGACAATTATGCGCTAGTGTCTTTTCAAGGCAATTGATGTATTTCTTAATTAGGAGACTACCTCTTGGGCTAAGGATAATGAGGTTATTTTAGTGTGAGACAGTAGATGGGAAAGTTTTTTTAACGTTGGGTTTTACTCATTATCAGAGACTATGGAAACAACTGAACGTTGCATATCTTAATATATTCACAAATCATGGAGATTATTACTCAGAGAATTGTATTTACAGTTTACATCAACATATCTTCTTGATTCTTATTGAACTAGTAAATTCAACCAAAGCTCGGTAAATTCATGATTATAAAATTCAAACCAATAATTACTATGGCTTTAACTATGTATACTTTTGGTTCTTGAACTATGCCATAAAAAGGGGAATCTGCCTTGCTGGGAAATGCTAAATTCAAATTTTGGCTTGATACATTATATTGGCTGGATATCACAGCAGTATCATTTCGCACATCTTAAAGCAGCTTAAAGATATTTCTGACTGGATATATACTTGACCTTACTTGTGAGTGTATGGGTGGAACCTGTTTACCTGTGGAGTTTTCATTTGGGGATCTGGACCCAGATGGGCTCTATCTGAACCCTCCAAAGGACACCAGAGTGCTTTAGTACCTTCTGGACGGAGAAGGGGCTGAAAAACCACAAAATTTGGTATCAGTGGGGTGTCTGAAAATGGATCTCCTGCAGATACCAAGGCCACACATGTATAATTATTGTGTTTGCTGTTTTCCCTTTTCCTGGAAATAATCCATGTATTTTGCTTGCACTGTGATTGAAACTTTGTTTCCCCAACATACTAGCCATTTCTTACTAGAGTGCTGAAAAAGTGTGTGGTGATTCTGATCTCTGAGGCACTGAAATGAATTTAGTTTTAAGAACACTTAATTGTATCTGGAGTGCACTTATAATTGTAGACACAAGGAACTTTCACCAGCAGGGAGTTATAATCTAGTTATACTGATGATCTTTGTTTAATCAGCATGTCCCTTGTATGGAACAAGGCTTTATAATCAAATTGTATATTTGGGAAGGTGGCCTGACTGAAACAAGCACAGCTAAAGATGCACTTGTACTAGATTAGACAGATAATGGTAACTCTTTCATTACATGAATTAATAACCTTGCCTTCTTTCTTGGTATTGCTTAAATCAATGAAATAGAAAACAACAAAAGTGTACATGAAAAAGAATTCAGGTGAAGTAGTTATAAGCAATTGAACAGTTGTGTGTACAATTGGTGTACAAATTTCCAAACGTTACAGAACTTTTATTTCAAGAAGAAAGTTCATTGAGATCTTATGATCATGCTCTCTAATTAAATTTGGTTCAGTGAATGACATTTCTTGATCTTGTTTTGTTTTTCCCTTTGTGGAACCAACAACAATGTTCTGCATAGAAGCCAACAACATGATATTTACTGGACTTTAAATGAATTTTATCCAGATTCTCTCTGACATAAATTTGCTATTTTCCCAGAGGTCTGTTTGAATTGGATCATATTTTCTGGAGCTGAGTTTTATAAAATATATAAACTTCTAGCCATGAAAATGCAGCAGAGGCATGAATTTATAAATAATGCTAGAAATACCTAATATATGAAATCAAGTACAAGGTGTGTATGTAAAATTGGGATAGAGAAACATGACCTGGTGCAACCTCTGCAGTGTGACCAACACTGTGTGGAGGCAGAGAGCCTGTCTCCTGTCCCCTTTCTTTTCTCCTTCCTGATGTCACATCTAGCACAGTTCATATTTTCTGTTTTGTGTAACCCTTAGATGACCAACCGGATTTTTTTCCGGCAATTATAATTTATGCAAATTACCCTACAATCCAGAGTAACTACGGGAGCACGAAAGAGACATTACATGCACCTGTAATTACTGCACCACCTAGTGAAAACCTATGGGAAATTCATATTGCAATCCAGAGTAAATTGTTCTTACACTGAGCAAGGACTCCCCGTAGTTACTCTGGATTGTGCCCTTAGGCTATTTTTAGATAGTCATCTAGGGGGTTTGGGATTGTGCAAAAAAAGAGAAAGGTTAGGGGCTAGCTGTCCCTACACTGGAGGTACAAATCAAAGGCTTTGCATAGTTAGTGCTTGTGGATAGGTCTTCAGGTCTTTGTGATTTTTATGCTATCCTTTTATGAAGGATAGATAGTGTATCTGATAACACGAGTCACATCTGTAACTATAATAATTCTTTGGGTCCCTGTAGATGTGCCAGGATCAGACTGAGAAGGATTGAGACCAAGAGACAACCCAGTGGCTTGTCACGATTACAGCAATGACAAAGAAGACCCTAGTGGACCTTTCTAGACTGGCACATGATCAAGTTGCCATGACTCAATCACAACCCAAAGAGGACATACTTCAACTTTACACAGCACATGTGCCCTTACACAAGTGAAGCACTACATGCCTAAAAATGCAATATGAAAATTGAGCCAGCAAGGAAAAATAGATCAAATTTTTATAGTCAGCTTCTGCTGCCAGTAACTTTGATGTGAGGATACAATAGCATTTCTCTTGATTTAAAAAAAACTTGCACAGCTGCAGCATCAGGCTTTAGGCAATGGGGAGGGCACAATCAGAGCCCATATGTCCCTTCTTGCTTGACTAGTTAAAAGAATTGCTGATACCAAGTTTCAAGTTGATACCGAGTGGAGACCAGGAAAACTGATAAATGAAAGTGGATAAATGAAGGTGGATTTTGCCTGTTTCTTGAGGATCAAAGGAAAATAGAAACATTCTTTTACTCATCACAGATCCAGGTTTTCCTCCCTTCTCCATCTGCCTTTTCACAGATGCATGGCTGCATGTCATAGAAAAAAGATTTGTATTTCATTCAGGTGCATTTGCCAAGAGGATATTCCAAAATGCAAGAGCTCGTTCTCCAGAGGAGCCCCAAGGGAAACAGCAGACAAAATAAGCAGCATAAAATATCATGACCAAAATGAATATAGAGCACTTGCTTAACAACAAGGTAAGAAAGGGGAAGAAGTGAAGCAAAAGCAGAAAAACACTCTCTGGCTATAGATGCTTATTAAGCAGTGAGAAGTTTTTTTAATACAGTACATTCAAATAGGCTGAGCTGTATCAGCTCACAGATGTTTGGAGGATAACTGAGAAGTTAATTCCATTGAATAAAGCCAGCATAAATAAGAGCCTGTTGCCAATATTTTTTTCCCTCTTTCACTCTTGATGGTAGAGGCTATCAAGAAAACAAAACTTTTGAAGTACAAAAGCATAGAAGATTTATATTAGCAGAGAAAACATGATAACCCATTCCACCTGGGCAATGAGGAAACCAAAAAAAGGAAACAGAAACTTTAAAAACGGCACTATTTCAAGCATTTTGAGAGAAATTAGTGGAGCAAGCCTTATTTTATCCTAATTGGCATTTACCGGTAGGTTAGAACCTGTACTTTGTAAGGGCCTGCCACTTAGCCAAATTTAAGTTGGCACAACTGATGCTTTAAGGCTGAGCCTCATTATTGTGGAATAAGTGAGCTGTAATTTAAAAGTCTTGACACATGTAACAAAAAAGTGGTGGAATTTTTTTCCTTCAGAAGAACTTGATGCATCTCCCAAAGAAGATATACGTAGTTAGTAGTTAGGCTGACATCCTGAACTCATTTGGCATGAAGCAAGGTCCACTGAATACAATAGGACTTTCTTCTAGGTATAGGATTGCGCTGTCCACTAGTGTGCATTTTACATTTTATATATTACATGTTGTATTTTACAAAACAGCTTCATATGGAGATTCTGACTTCTCATGCAGTACTGCCACTACAAGGAGGAATCTGATAAACAAAATTTTGGCTGCAGAAGTGAGAGCAGAACGTCATGAAAGGTAGAAACCTGAGCTGCTCAGAGTGAATACATATAACCATTTTGTTTGTTGTGGGGGAGATTTTTTTGAAAACTGAGATGGTTACTACTTATGCATGGGAAACAATATGCAAGCATTTAGATGTTTGCCCCAGCATGACTCCCAAAAGGACACTTCACCTTGAAGGAAACTAATTGTAAGGATCATCATCGACCTTAACTCAGAAGTTCAGAAAAAGTTACTGTTATGTATGCTTTCAACTGGAAGAGCCAAGTGGCACCAGAAAAAGAATGGACAAAATAGAAAGAGCTCCCCTGAACAGAGTCAAAGAGAACACGTTTGAAATCACAGAAGGTAGAAGGTCTGGAAATTCACACAGATAACTGGAGAGAATGTGAACCTTCCCCTACATGGGTGTTTAGGGCATCTGAAATTAGTCTAGCCCTCATGCTGCTTGCTTTTTTTCTCCATGTTTAAGTTTTTTAAGAGGCCCCAAAAGTATGAAGCAATGTAAAAAAAGTGAAAGAGAAAACCAATGATAGTTCTAAGAAAGGACATTGAGAAGCAATGCATCACAACAGTTTAGGAACATAGGCAGGCGCCTGAAAACTTTGAAAGCCAAACCACATGAGTCATCATGGACTAGTAGTCTGCCAAAAGATCAGATCACTAGAACTGATTTGCCTTGTTCCCCCAAAAGTCTGTTTGGGTATTTTGTTTTTAGAGCGTGTAGTGAGGAACAGTCCAAGATCTGGAAAATTTCAGCTGATTACTTCAATCAACTGTACAGAAAAGGTGTTGTATGAAATAATGTAATCTGAAGCACACCCCACAAGAGACATTAGTGGATAACAAGGTTTTAAAAAAAAAAAAAAGAATGGGAGCAGCAAAAAATGAACTCAGTCAGAAAAGAAAGTATATTGGCCATACTTTTGATGCACCATAAAAAACAGTTGCTTCTCCTGGACTTGCAATAAGGTGAATTGATACTGTAGTTAAATCTGTTTTCAGAAGTAAAACTCCTTGTTTTTAATTCCTTTCAGTTGTCCTGTCCCCCCCAATAAATTGTACCAATATCTTGCTGTAGTAAAAGGACACATGGCAATACATGGAGTACACACACTATTGGACTAGCCCAACCTGCTGCCAGACAGTGTTGGCAAGGGGTGTCTTGTGGGCAATGAGGAGGAGTTTCTGGGAGATGGCATGAGGCAGGGAATGGACTGGAGTGGGTGGATCAAAGCAGCAAAGACACACACCAAATCCAGTCCCAACTTTTTCCATTCACACTGCCCCTTTTCCTGTCTAGGAATTACACCAGATTTATAGCTGGCATAGATCTGATGAGACCCACAGGCCATAGGAGAATTGGTATTTTTCCTTACCTCTTGCATGCCTCCTGATTTCCTTCCCCCTAGCATGCAGCGTATGCCTGCATGACACAGCTGCAATGGCATAACTAAGGAGGGTGCAGGGGGTGCAGTTGCACCAGGCTACAAGTTTTAGGGGGGCTACAAGATGAGCTTGATACTAGTGACTAAAATTGTGAAAAACGGGGTACATATGAATGATAATATGTTTTCTATTGTTGGAAATACAACTTTATGAAGAATGCAATGAATGAAACTGCATCGGAATCTATCATTAACCATAACCAGTTAACCAAAAAGTAAATACACAAAAGCCTAGCAAACAAAAAGTGGTTTTTCTTAACCAAACCTTTCCCATGATACTGATTGCTCTGAGAGCCAATAAGATGTAATGCTAATATTGTAAGGAACTAATAAGGTATTACAATGAATCAGCTCTCAGTATATATATATCATATACCATTCGTATTTCGTAAAAAAGTTACCCATGCTAACTGGGTATACAGGCACTTCTAAGTGGTGCTCCTCTGATATTTAGCATGGAAAGAATAACCATTCCTCTTTGCCCCATCATGGTTTCCCTAACCAATAAGGGACACAATTTTAATTTATTTACTTAATTAAATTTGATTTTGTTGTTGTGGGGGCAGGAGAGACAACAAAATCTTCTTTTACTCCAGATAGCAAATAGGTGCTTTAGTTATGCCAGTAGCAGAGCAAATGGTGGTGAACTGCTGAGGAGGAGGAGGAGGTGTTTTTCCCCCAATTTTCCTTTTAAAAATACCCTGGGATGATATCACTTCCAGTTGTGACATCACTTCCGGCGCAACATTTTGAACTTTGCACCTGGCTACATGATCATTAGCTACACCACTGAACAGATGCACTGGCACTAATTGTGGGGAACATGACTGGGCTCTTAGGTATATCAATCAATTTGTATATATTATGGCAGCCTATTTTGCACTCTCTCTTGCCAAGCCGTTTCCCAAAATCATTATTTCAGAAGCAAAACTGGATGCCAAGCAGAACCACATAAAATCCTAGGTGTCATTTTAAAAAAAAGAAACTCATATGTGCATATGCTACTGGGAAAGAACGGACAAGCAGGCAGAGCTTTCCACAGAAGGCAGTGCAAAAACTCTCCTGCTTGAGTTTGTGAGCAAAAGGATTAAAACAAATCCATATGCTCAAAATCAAATTATGTTGTCTACAAATATAGATGCCTTACTAGAGAACAAAGCCCATCAGTAATAATATTTACATGAGTTAAATCCATATTTTATGGATTTTTCCTACATTTTATTCAAGCTTCCATCAATTAAAATTTTTTTTTTGAAGGCCAAGCAACATTTCACAGAATAATTTTTCTTTTGAAAAAGAGAATAGACAAATACTTTCTCATCCAATTGCATTTTGTTTTAGAAATAATTCCTTTAATTTTCTGAGTATTACAAAACAGAAGGTGGATATTATGAGACAGACACAGGTGAGTTTCAACAAATTATTAACTGCAATCCATTGTAAGGATTTTAATGTTGATGAAACCTGTGCTTTTCATGGTCTAGCCAAAAAGGTCAGGAGCACCAGCTGGAAGGAAAAATTGTGAGATTTCAACGTGCGAAGCGAATGCTGCTGTCCAAAGTCCTTTGTCAATTGGGCAATCAGAAGGACTATGGAATAGGATAAACTTGGATGCAGCTGAATTTAGTATGGAAAATATTATACTTATAAAAAGATATTGCTATTACATATATGTGAGTGCCACTTCACACAATATTTTGTTTTTTTCAGACTTGAACCAGCACAACAACAGGATTTGGATCTGAGCTTGAGGAGATCATCAGTGACTAGGCAGTCTATATTTTACTTACCTCACTCAATGCATTTGATTGCCACACCACCCCCACCATAACAAGCAGCAGACATTCCCATTAGCAATGCTGCATGCTATGGACTGATAGGGAATAGGATTAGGTTATATGTTAAGCCAGGGGTCCTCAATCTTTTTGGCACCAGGGACCAGTTTCATGGACCGGTTTTTCTCCAAGGACCAGCAAGGTGATTGGGATGATTCAAAGACTAAATTTTTATTATTATATTGCAATATATAATTAAATAATTATACAACTCACCAAAACAGAGAATCAGTGGGAGCCCTGAGCTTGTTTTCCTACAACTAAATGGTCCCATCTGGGGGTGATGGGAGACAGTGACACCTAAAGTGTTTTGCTTATGTCCAGTCTACTTAACCTTGTTTTGGTTGCTGTTACTGCAGAAAGCCCTGCTTCACAGAGATAGGAAATGTTGGTAATGGAAGCAGGCTTTTCAGTGCTTTTGTAGCAATCTCAGGATATTCTGCCTTGACTTTAATCCAGAATGTATTGAGATTTGAAGTTGTCTCAAACATACTTTTAAGGCCACCATCATATACAATCTCAAGCAGTTGATCTTCTTCCAGCACAGACAAAGTTTATTCTCTTGGCTTATTCAGAAAGTTGTTGCGGATCCATTCTTTACCAGTTCAAAGATCTTTTGTGGTTAGGAAGTAATGCTCAAATTCTTTTAAAAGTTGAGATAGGTGATCATGCACCAGCTCTGAGAAAGAAGGTCCTGGCTCAGTCCCTTTCAAAATCTTCGTTAGTGTTTGAAACATGTCAAAAATCCCAATGTTCACTCGTCTCCTCCATACTTCTAATTTGGCTTTGAATGTAGCTACTTTATCTGTTGACCCTTACACAGTTGTCGTTCTCCCCTGGAGTGACAGATTGAGTTGATTGAGCAGGTTGAATATGTCACACAAGTAAGCAAGTTTTGTGATCCATTTGATGTCACGAAAATGTGCTTCCAGTGGTGATTGTTTTTCAGAAAGAAATCTCTGGAGTGGTTCTCGTAACTCAAAAACTCAGTGATCTACTTTTAGAAAGCTATCTCACTTCTGTATATAAGAGAAGATGTGTGTGCTCTGAGTCCATCTCCTCACAGAGCTGTGCAAACAGAAATGAATTAAGAACATGTGCTTTACTGTGGTTAATAACTTTAATCACATCTTGCAAAATGTTGTTACATTCAGGTGATTTTTTTTTTTGCTAGCCAGCATTTCTCTATGGATGACACAATGTGTAGACTCACATTCAGGAGCAACCTCCTTGACCCGAGTAGTGAAACCAGAAAGCTGTCCAGTCACAGCAACTGCTCTGTCTGTACAAATACCAACGCACTATGACCAATTCAGTTTTCCTGAGACTACCCTACCCTAGTAGTTACCCTACTACCCAGAGTAACTACGGGAAGATGTAAGAGGCACTTACTCTGGATTGCTCTATGCATTTCACAAAGGTTTCCCATAGGTGGCACCATAACTACGTCGGTGTAAAAGGTCCCATAGTTACTCTGGATTGTAGCCATAATCATTCAAAGACTTGAATAGTTCTGCAGCAGTGATGTGGGTTGCACATCCTCTTGAAAAATATATCTCACAAAAACAAGTGTTGTTGCCTTGTTGTCAACATCGGTAGACTTGTCAACCTGGATTGCATACCATGGTGACTCTAATCCTCTCTAACAATTGATGTGACTCAGTATCCTCTGCTATTTTATAAATTCGTCGAGATACTGTGCTATCCAAAAGAGGAACATGCAGCTTCTCCTAAAACTTCATGGCAAATATCCATAGCAGAAGGCAGGAGGAACTCTTCACCAATAATAAAAGGACTTTTTAGCTTCAGCAATGCGGTAAACCACCAAGAATGATGCTCTCAGTGCAGATACATTTATGGAGGTGGTGGCCTTCAATAATTGCATCTTTTCTTAATGTTTTTGTTTTCTTCTTTTGAAAAACTCCGAAGTCTTATTTTTAAAAGTAGAGTGCTTGGTTTCTGTGTGGAGAAGCAATTTTGAAGGTTTCATGCATTCATTGGCAAGCTGGTCACCACATAATATACAAAGTGGGCTTGGAGAATGTGAATCACCTGTTGCAATGAACCCATAATTTAAATAGAACTCTTGGTATTTTCTTTTAAATGCACCTTTCTTTTTGTTGGCAGTCTGAGATTCTTCTGCTGTTTGATCACTGGATCTTTCTCCCTTTTCAAAGAAGCTCTTTAGTGAGGTTTGTTTTTGACTCATTTTGGCTAGCTTTACAATTGAAGTGAAACGGTCCCTGGCTATTACACAGACTGCCACCAGATGCAGCTTGATTATCACTTGCCAGTCACTAATAGGGATCGTCACTCGTCACTCACTGATAGCCACTGATAGAGTCTGCAAGTGACAGATTTATTATGGTCAAAAATCTCTGCTAATGATAAGCTGTGTTGTGTCTGCTGTGTCTATTGCACTGCCTTTCCTGCTGTGTGAGGCACCTGAAGTGGCTGGGATTGGGTTGGGCAGAAACAGTTGCTGGGCAGGTGCCCAACAGCTAAGATGGATCTCAAATGAATCCTGAAGGAAGGGATTCACGTCAAGCTCGTCCTCAGATGGAAGAAGTGGAAAGTTTGGTCCAGGTTCTCAGATGTCAGCACACCTCACCCCTTCTGTCCTTTCCTTTGCTCATCCACTCCTTTTTGGAAAGGCTCAGCCACTCTGCCAAGGGCCTAAGAAGGAGGCTACAAAGGGGGCAGCCTGTAGTCTCGGCTCCTGCTGTAAGAACATAAAAACATCAGAAGAGCCTCCACTGGATCAGCGAAAAAGCCTATCTAGTCCAGCTTTCTGCATCTCCAGTGGCCCATCAGATGACTCAGGGAGCCCATAAGGCAACGTGACATCTGCATCCTGGTGCCAGTCCCTTGTATCATATCAGGTAACCAACGTCTAATAAGGAGGTTGCACATACCCATCAGACTTGTAGCCTGTAATTGATTTTTCCTTCAAACATTTGACCGATCCCCTCTTTAAGGAGTCAAGGCACACAACCTGTGGCAAGGAGTTCCACAAGCTGATTAAATACTTAAATGCACAAGCTACAGCATCCAGAGTTGGATGCTCCTTAAGCTGGGGTGCTTTGCTTCCCCCTCTTCCTCCCACTACCCTATTTCTCCCCTTGGCTAGGATGGGGGCCTGTCCTCTCTCATTTTCTCTCTCCCACCATCTCCTCTTTAACCCTCCCTCCACATCTTGCCTAGAATCATCAATGTTTCCATCATCTTCTCTCACCCTCCTCCTGCCTTCACCCCCTCTCTCTCTTCACTTCTCTCTCTCTCTTCACACCCCCTTCCCCCCCGCCTAGGTTAGGGGTCTGATCATTCTCCCTCTTTCTTTCTCTCTGCCTGGGATCTGGTGGGGAAACTCCACACGTGCATGGAGAAGAGCTCTCATGGACCGGTCAGGCAGCTGCTGCAGCCCCCTACTGGTCCCTGACCCAGTGCTTAAGGAACTCTCTATTAAGCATCTAGCATGAAAACATGTCAGAAAGAAAAAAAAAGAACCAGGGTAAGGTTTGGGAAAATTTCTTCCTCTACCCTCCTAGCCTTGACCTCTAAAATATAGAACAATTTCCTATAGGAAAGTTCACTATACTCATTCAAATGTTTATAAACTGAACTTCTGACTGGATACTTAACTGAATGTCTTTTGTTTTTGGATCCTGCATTTACTAGCCCTTCACTTTACAGTATATACCGTATTTCCCGGTTTATAAGACGCACTTTTTTTCTTCCCAATGGGGGGGAGAAATGTCTGTGCTTCTGATAGAGTAATAGGGCCAATCTTGGAGCACCGTACCCCATCATGTCATATGTCATTGAATTCGTATTGAAGAGCAGAATCCAATGCAACAATCACTTTTGAGATATCTCCTTCCTATCAAAAGTTATGGCCAAAAAAGTAAAAATCAAAAATATAAAAACAAAAAATACATTTTTTGGCAATTTTTTAAGTGGGTAGGAGTTTTGCCCTAGGAGATAGGAATTTTGGCCTTGAGGTTCAGGAATTTTGGGTATGGCATCTGGTCACCCTGGCACAGCTGCAATCCTAAGCAGCTTTCCCTGGCTTGGAGACTTGCTCCAAAGTAGACATGCACAAGACCTGGTCCCTCCTGCTCCATGCCTGTGCCTCCCTCACTCTTCCCTATGTATCTAGATCCCCTCACCCCTACCTACTCCCCAAAAGAACCCCCCAACTTACCTGTCTTCCTGGACTATTTGAAATGAAATTTGTGCAAAATGTTGTTGTCTGATCATTTGCAATGAGATTTGTGCAAAAGTCGCAGATCACTGACACTAGAGATGGTGAGTTTTTGGTGTTACCAGAAAATTGAAAGAGTGCTTGAAGCTTAGAGTCTTTCCTCATCTGTTAATGACAGTGATAATGGTTCTTAATACTACTGTTGACTTTACACGGTTGAAATATTATTCTGCTATATTTTATTAAATATATTAGTACACCATTTGGTTCAGAATATTTTTTTCTTGTTTTGCTCCTCTAAACGTTGGTGCGTCTCATGGTCCGGTGCGTGTAATAAGCCGGGAAATACGGTACATTGTGGCATAATCTGGTGTTGACTAGATTGCTGTAGTAACTTCCTTCTTACTGGAGATTTACACACAATAAAATAAAACTTTCCTCAATTGCTTAACAAATCCAATCATTTCTAACAAAGAGCAAACTGAGTACATTCATGTTCCAATTACTTAGGATAATAATCTTGACTTTTAACATAATTCAAGTTCTCATGATACTACTGAACAATTAATTTAAGACTGATTAACAAACTCTGGCTGGCCAATTTAAACAGAGGCCGAATCACAAGGTTTTGAGAAGCTGATACCAAACGACACTGTTGGCTCCTTCATGATTTTTTCCTTCAATTTGCCACCCAAGAAAAGTATTCAAACTCACTCATTAAGCAGATTAGTTATTACAACAAGCGATCACACATTCATTGTATGCTACAGTGGGAGAATTGGGAACATATTAACAGACCCAATTCTTACTAAAATTATTAATCCTAAAATGCAGAAAACTACTTCTGTTTGGTATCATGCTCTGTTTAGGACCTCCAATCAGAGCGTGATACCATAGTCTTTTGAGACTGAAGGATGCCAATGAATGAATGAGTTCTGTTTAGGTTTCACAAATGATGTTGTACACTTTGGCTCAGTTTTATGTGGTTCATTGTCTAGAAAAGTTGGACTACATACATACATACATACATACATACATACATACATACATATCACTAGCTTACCTGGAAGAGATAGAAGGGACAAATGCCCTGGGATGCCCACCAGGGACATCCACCAGGTACTCTGACTTTTTTCTGGGAGTACTTATGGCACCTTTTCCACCTCTCCCCCCAAGCTAATTAATAATTAGCCATATGGGGATGACTAGTTATGCCCCTGTGGTACCGGCACCCTTTTCCCAGAAAAAAAGCACTATGAATGCATATGATTACAACAGCAAAATGTTATTGCCAGGTTTGGCCCAAGCTGAAGGAACACTTAAAGCCAAGCTCAAATTCCATCCTTATTTCCCTGAAATGCAACAGAGAGGAGGCAGATGAAGGAGAAGGTAGTCACAGCGATGGCCCTTTTCTCAGTTGTTCTGACCTTCTCTTTCTTAGGTTGCAATTTCTATTCACTTTTACCTTGGAGGAGCCTTACTGACTATAATAGGACTTCTGAGTAGATATGTAGAGGATTGGGCTCTCAGATTCTCTCTCCTTCCCTGTACTTAGAATGCTGGTTTTTAACTTAGTGGTTAGGGCAGCCCTGTGGCAGCACCATGGTTAAGACATTGAGCATGAAGACCCTTAAGGTTAACTGCTTGGGAATTTGAGACCTGAGTGCCGTATGCTGGAGTGAACGCCTATCACTCATCTCAGTTCCTGACAACCCAGCAGTTTGCAAGAATGCAACCGGAAGTAGTTAAATAGGAGCAGCATTTAAGACACACGGAAAAGGTAATAGCATTCTGTGGCTATAAAGGTAAACTCATGCAGGCCACCTAAACATGGAAGCGTCTACAGACAATGCTGGCTCTTTGGCCTTAAAAACTAAGAACCACTCCATAGATTTGGTCAGGACTAGCAGGCTTCTTCTGTGGGGACACCTTTACTTCAAAAAAAAAAATAGTATTACACATGCCAGGAGACATGGGAAATGCAATTTTCCCAAGGCATCTCATTTTTGTTTGAGCATCAGTTTCTTACAACTTTTCGTGATAGGTTCTATAGCAGTTGACTAGAGAGGGAAGAAGGGAAGGGGATGAGAAAGAAGGAAGAGATCCGGAATTTTCCTGTCACTTCAGCCACAGCAGAGAAGGAAGACACAACTTTCCACTTCCACAAGCAGTAGCAATGAGAAAATTGGGTTGAGTCTCATGAGGTGACAAAGATGATTGAATTAACTTTCAGAAAAGAATTCTGTTCACTTCTATTGCCATCCTCCCTCCAAATCCTAACTGGCGAGTTGCCTATCATTGGTTTATACAGTACAATGATGATTATTACATTCACTGGGATCTTCTTATCACTAGGCTGAAGAAAAGATTATGTCCCTCTCTTAACTGAACAAAACACACTGAATGGAAATTCTATACAAAACATGAAGTAATTTTATTGTGCTGAATTTATAAAACCATTGTTGGTTTTATACTGCTGAATTCAAAAATTCTCTAGGATCCCATGAACTGTTGGGACCACCACATGAGTAAACTCTTACAGCACAATCCTAACCATGTCTACTCAAAAGTAAGCCCCATTGTGTTCAGTGGGTCTTACTTCCAGGAAAGTGTCTTTTGGATCGCAGCCTTATTCTAATCCTTATTAATGGTTATAATTGCAATTTTGCCTCATGATTTGATCTCGCAAAGGAAGAAAGCCAACATAGGGAGCACTAAGCTGACTGGTTGACAGTGATGGCAACTCAGATGTTGCTCTTGTCTTCTTTGGCTGTCATGGCTTCACTTCAGGGATGGACCACAACTCAGTGGATCAGCATCCATAAGTTCAAAGTTTCAACCCTTGGCATCTACAGGCAGGGGAGAGAAAAATTGCTACCAGAAACTTAGGAAGGGCTGATGTCAGTCATGTTGACAGTGTTAAGCTAGTAGATCTAAAACGGATCTGACCCAGAATAAGGCAGTTTCTTATGATCTACCTGCAGAAGCAATTCTTTTTCCCAAAAGGTAGGGAGTCTCCTGCAAACATCCATTGCATTCCCCATAAGATTAGAGAACCAGACAGAGGGTGGCCAAGGAGAAGAAGAGGAGGGCTAACAAACTAATGGGAAGATGCCAGCTGAGAGACATGGACAGGAGGAGGAGGGGGAAAGTAAACCCATGCTGAACTGACTGGTGGCAGCCTTGGCCAGGCAATAGCAGGAGCACAGACAATATACAATGAAGGTTGTACAGTGAGGGTTGTACAAATGCAGATCAGAAAACCAAATGCAATCCTTTGTTAATAGGGACAGTGATTAAGCATTGGCACAGAGTGTAGATTCTCCATCACCTGCTGTCTTTCAATCAACAGTGGCTGTCCTTCTGAAGGTTATTCTCTAGACAAACACAACTTAATTAATTTTACATAAGTGCTGAACAGAGAAAAGTACACTTACTTCAAGACATGCCCATCTACATGATCCTAAGAGGCCCTAACATTAATACCGTTAAAGCAATTTCTGTCCAATGTTGTATATATGCAACAGAGATAAAGAATGTATACCTGTGGGTTGGGCAGAAATAGGTTAATGAAAATCATGCACTTTCTTGTTATGTCAGTGCTGAATACCTCATGTTGACCCCAGGAGAAAAGTGTATTTTCCATTCATCCATTTCCATTAAGAGTCTTTCTGAGAACTGTGCAGCAACTGACAGGATGCCTGGCAGGCATTATACTTATGGAATACCCTGCTAGTCCGATGTTAGTGCCACTGACACTGCCAAAGACTGGGGATAGACTATATTTAAGAGAGTTGAAAGTGGTTGAATAAAAGCATCATTTCCCAAGATTTTCACAAACAAGATTTATTTTGTCTCATTCAAAAAAATGGTTTGGAAGACCTATAAAATCTGTGACCTATAAAATATATGGCAGAGGTTAGTTTGCAAATCACAGTGTGTGCCACCTTTAGCATGCCACATTTAATTTGAAGAGGGAAAACAGTATCATCTGGAACCAATTTAGCTTGCTTCTAGAGCAGTGGTACTCAAAGCAGGGGTTGGGACCCCCTTGGGGATCAAGGAGGTTACAAGAGGGTGGGATCCACCATCTTGAAATCTGGCTCTGAGCTTTCAAGACAGTTTCATTGAACACAATGGGACTTACTTCCAATTAGACATGGATAGGGTTCTCATATGTCCCCTCAAAGAGGGACAGTCCCAATTTTGGGGAACTGTGTTCACATACTGGCAAATGTGACAGAGGGTCCTGACCAAATTTTATGGAAGAGATTTATGGGAACATGGAGGAGGTTGTTTACATCACAGTAATGTTACATCCCAATTAGTTTGACAGGGGGTCCTGAACCTATTTTTAAATTAAGTTTGAAAGGGGTCCCAGGCTGAAATGCTTGAGTACCACTGCTCTAGAGAATGTCAGATTTCTAGTAGTTATTTTAAGTGGATCGTCCAAACTGTAAAGATCCTATGATCCTCAGCTTGTTTTTCTCCTGGCTTATAAGAAACTACTTCTTCTGGGTTTACAGACACCCCCAAACAGGGCCAAGTAATTCAAACAATGTTATATTACCTTGAGGAGAGTTCAGTAACCTCAGATCGCGTCCACCTCCAAGCCCTCTCCCCCGATACAATGTGCACTCTGAAGATGGATCTTATCAGAATATTAAATTGTTTTCCTTTGTGTGTGTGTTTGTGTGTTTTTCTGGTGCAACCAGCTGTGCAATCTCTCTTAGGAGAAGCGCAGCAGGATCTTTTTTTATTTTGTGATGAAAATTCTTCCTTACATTCCTCATCGTAACAGGAAGATAAGCTCCATTCCAGAAAAGTCCAAGAATGGATTTAAATGATCAGTTACTAAAGAAAGTTTTTGTCCCTTTCTCTGCAGTCCACGTGGTTCTTTGATCGTACGTAATCAAACCCACATGGTTGAAAAACATGCACCACTTTGAAGTACAGTAATTCTTTTTTATTTTTTTCACTGGAGGCGTTCACATTGGAAAGCTGTTTTCTGGCTTTCCACCATACTGGACTGTTTGTATAAACTCATAGAACTGGAATGGCTTTCTCCTTATCTGCCAAACAGAAAAGCTAACTATAGGATTATTTAAAAGACCTCTTTTCCTTCTTTCCTTAATAATAAGCTAAAACAATTCTTCATTAAACACTGCTATCTTTTATTAGTCCGAACAACATTATAACAATAATGAGTAACTATTATAAAACAATATTTAACATATTAGGTGTATGAAAACTGTTATATATTGTAATCAGGAATAAACCTATTGTGTTCAGAGAACTAAGGCTGCAATGCTAACCTCCAGTTAGGCAAGCTCAAGCCTCGTATAGATCTGGGAGTGTCACAAAAGCTCAGTAAGACACTTCCTTAGGCCAGTGCACAGACATGCACTGCCTTCCTACATCAGCACAGATGTACCAATGAGTTGTGCTGGCTTAGGATAGGATTGCACCCTAAAGCTGTAGTCCCATCTTACTCATTGGAAACAGATACGTCTACAAAGACTAAAGGGCTAGAAGAAACATCAACACCTTCTGGAGAGGTAACAGACTGAACTAGAACAGTGGTTCCAAATCCTACTCAGACTTTGGAAACTCTGTATTTGTAGGGGAGGGAAAAAAGGGAAAGCAACATTAACACAATTGTGCTGCTCCTTCGGAGGGTGGAGATTTTGCCAATTGTCTGGGGGTCACTTAGGCTTTCTAGAGAGCCTGCGACCTCCTCTGCAGCCTTACCGGCAGCTTCACATTCCTATAAAAAACAGAAAAAAACATTTTCTGTTTTGTCACAAACCACAAAGCTTTTCCCCCCTTTTTTATAGGCATTTGAAGCTGCCAGAAGGGCTGCAATGGGAGTCACAGGCTCCTCAGACACTCCAAAAAGCCTCAGTGACCCCCAGATAAAAAGAAAACTCCTTCCCTCTTCAGCAGCAACATAATTGTTTCTGCAGCATAATGCAGATTTCCATTTCCCTTGGTGGGTCACAACCAGTGGTGTAGCTATGGTAGTGCATAGGGTGCAGTTGCACTGGGCTACAAGCTTTAGGGGGCTACAAGCTGAGCTTGACACTAGTGGCCAAAAATTGTGAAAAATGGGGTATATATGAATGGCAATACCATCATGTTATATATTGTGTAAAGGTAATTTTATGCATAATACAATGAAACAAACTGCATTGGAATATCTATATTCTATCAAAAGTTATGACCAATTAACCAGAAAATGGAAACTACAAAAACCTACGGAAGAAAAGTGGATTTTCTTAACTCAAATGAGATTTAATTCTGGTACTGTAAATGAAACTAAAAAGGTGTTAATATAAATCAGCTGTCAGTACATATATCATATACAGTACATATATCATAAAATAGTTACCCCATGCTAACTGGATATATAGGCACTTCTAAGTGGTCCTCCTCTTGTATTTAGCAGGGAAAGAGTAAACAGACCTCTTTGCCCCAGCACAGTTTCCCTAACCAATAAGAAACACAATTTTTTTCCTTAATTAAATTTGACTTTTTTGTTGTGGGGCAGGGTAGGGGCAACAAAATCTTCTTTGACTCCAGATAGCAAATAGGTGCTTTAGCAGAACAAATGTTTGGTGAACTGCTAAGAAGGAGGTGGCAGGTTTTTCCTCAATTGTCTTTTTAAAAAAATCTGGGGGTGACATCACTTCCAATTGTGACATCTCTTCCAAGGCTACATTTTGAGCTTTGTACCAGACTACATGATCATTACCTATGCCACTGTTCACAACCCACCATTTGGGAAACACTGAACTAGAAGGCTTCATGCTAACCCAAAATGATCAAGCACAGGAATGCAGCCACAGATCTGAATCATGAAAACTCCATCCAAAGCCAATTCAATCTGTCCACAAAAGCAGAGAATCCACTGGGGATAAGTTCTGGTCTATCTTCTGTAGGCAGCTGAATAACTTATGGTGAACGCCTAAGGATGTCTACTCAGAGGTAAATCCCATTGAGTTCTAGGACTTATTGGCAGGAAAGTGTGGTTAAGACTACAGCCTCAGTATGATACTCATAGAGCAATCCAACGCATGCCTATTTTGAAGTATGCCTCACTGATGACCATCTAATCAGATGTAAGTACTTTGTACGCTTTATCTTTTGCAGAATAATGTGTGGATATGCTGTTCTGGAGGCCAAGTAATGAACAAAGACATGTTTAACAAAGCCTATATTCAGTTTGCCCCTAACTGGGCTTTCTCTGCTACTAGCAGATCTGATATTGCATTCAACACTTTGAATTCATATTTAATAAGCTTCTTGTTAAGATCTATTGCCACACTTATCAGGCAAAGTGGAAAAAAGAAACAGACAATGCTGACATGTGGTTAGAACTAAAAGTAGGTTTTATGATCACTACAGAATATTCTATTGGCAGGACATTAACCAGTATTTAGAACGAAGACTGCCAAACCATCTCTTCCTTTTAACTGATTAATTATTCAAACAGCACAAATGCCACTTTATCTCCATAAGCAGAATAACTTGTGAATATCAAATGAAAACATTTAATTTTGCTCAATACCACAAGACTTAGAACTGAGAAAGTCAGTTGTATCTCTTGTTTAAGAAAATCATATAAGCCAATTACAATAATTCCACAAAGTTTTGATTCTACTTTTTTAATGAGTCATAAACTCATTTCCTAAGACAATTAGGGCAAATCCTAATGTGGCCCAGTGCCAGCTTTGAGCCCTAGCTGGCACTGTGTTCCATACAGCATTTTACAGCACCTTCACAGTAGGGCGCACCAGTGCTACAGCCCATGCCAATTGTGTGTTGGGCCCAGTTTCAGGAGAAGGTGGACAGACTACTGCCAGGAGAAAATGTAAATGTGATTGCCTATATAACAATATTGGCAGTACGGCAGTATGAAAAGAAAAGGATGGAATGAGAGCAGAGTAGGCAAAGAAACTACAAAGGAAGGGGTGGAATGAGCAGAGCACTGCTCTGCCATATACTGAACTCCATGTCAGATCAGAAGACCCAACACAGAGTCTCTCAAATCTGCCCATTTAAAATAGCAGGGGTGACAATGGGCCATGGATCATGGGCCAGAAGCATCTCCCAGAAGCAATTACCTAGCCCACATAATTATTGAGCTGTTTGAGAGTGATAATTGGACTTCCTAATATCTTGAAACTAGCATGTACCTGAGTTGGAAAATACCCAAGTATGCCTATCAAACCCCCCCCCCCCATGTGCATCAACCCCCCATGGCATCAACCCCCCCATGCGCATCAACCCCCATGTGCACTATCCTCATGCATATCAACCCCTCATGCGCATCACTGCACCAAGTGCAACATCAGTCCATGTGCATCAACCCCCCCATGTGCAACAACCCTCCATGCACAACATTCCACATGCACACCATTCAGAAGGTCCCCATTCAGAAGGTCCCTTGTGCATCATTTCCCCCATGAGCACCATTACTCTGTGTGCATCAAACCCCCGTGCACATCAAATCCCCATCACATCAAACCCCCATCACATCAAACCCCCGTGCACATCAAATCCCCATGCACATCAAACCCTCATCACATCAATCCCCCATACCCAATTTCCACCCATGTACATCAACCCTCCATGTGCACCATTCCCCCATGTGCACCATCCCCCTGTGCATCAGCCCCTCTGTGCATCAACCCCCCCTCACAACATCCCCCCATGCACAACACCCCCCATGTGCACCATCCATCCCAGTGCATCAGGCAGCAAAATCATTGGATGACCTTCATTAGCTATTAATTTTGTCTTTTCTTTGTAAACCACTTTGTGAACTTTTTAGTTGAAAAGTGGTATATAAATATAGTAGATAGATAGGTTCAGTCAGTCTTCCATGTTATGGATAGGACAAAAACACCTTGCACCCCTTTTCACCCCCTAAACGGTTAAATTTCTCAACATTGGTTCTTGGTGGGTGTTCATGTCATAGAAGGAAATTTCTCCCCACACTTCTCAGTCCAGGGGTTGGGGCAGACCCTAACTACCCTCCTTCCTGAAACTACTTACCCTCATTACCTACCCTCCTTCCTGAAACAAACATGTTAGCCTAATTTTTTAGCAGCTTATAGAGTTCAGTTTAACATGCAAGAAACATTTTTTCCTACAACAATTTCTCTCTGGCATAATCTCAGAATACTTTACTGCCACGTCTTAGTTGAAGATGGGATGATGCCAAGAATGAGATAAGCGCAGACAGCCTTGACTGGGAAACACAAAGTAAAACGCCTTCTGCAGAAGGAATTACAGCCTTAACAGACACCACTTTTTTTAAAAAAAGAGAAAAATTGTCAGGGTTTTTTAAATTCAGCTCTCGAAGAACCAAAATGTTTACCCTTTTAGTTTAGAGATACTTCTGCGCTGTTGATAGCATCTGCCTAAAAATTAACAGCTAGTGCTTTGGATAATTGTTGACAGTTTGCAAGGCAAAGACACCAAAGATTGCCTCTCAAACCAAAATTTCAGAAGGTCCCATTTACTATTGAGAATCAGCATAGCATTACTTTATGGTCTTGGACAAAGTGGGGGAGAAGCAGGTTCAAAACCCTATTCATGCATTAAACATGGCATGCCTGCACTGTATCCAGTGCAATCTGAGAACTGTTAGTGCACTATGGGCAAAATCCATAGCATTTACGGGTCCACGCAGTTACATCATCCTCTAGTGTTACCTTATGTAAAGTCATCTTAACTCCTCCAGAGCAAGGGGCTTAATTTCACTTTAGGACATAGGCCTCTGTTACCCAATAGATCAATTCAGGCCACCTCTAGAGTGGCCTCAGCAGAAGGTTGCTTAAGTCTGAGCAGAAAGCTGCCCAGAAAGTGAGGTCAGGTTCTGACACAAGTGTCAGATCCAAGCCCCACTTCCCATTCCCCTCCCTGGACTGCAGGATTGTACAGTAAAGAAGCCCTGAAGCTAAGAATAGCACAGAGCCATCTCCTAATAATTACCTTTTTTAATATTTCTGGGCAAAATAGTATCATGAGTTGGCATTTAAGAAAATGTGTTCTACAGAAGAATACCAGTAAGTCAAAGTGGATGTTTTAATTATAGGCAGTATCTGTTGCAATGTGTTACCATTTGCAATTTATTTTCATTCTTGTTCATTTTCATTCTTTCCTCTTGTTTGAGAGGAAAAAGACTGCCGCATACTGATCCCATCTGCCTGCAGTGACGCTTGAAGTGGTTTCCTCTGTTACCAACCACTTTCAGTCACACAAATCATTATACAACAAGCATTTTGCACATCATGACTTCATTGTTGCAATCTGCCACTATAGTGATGGTTTATGGGCCACAGCAGGTTTCATACATTCAGTTCAGCATTGTCCCTCTTGTATCTTGTATCCCTCTTTGTATCATTAATCTAAATGCATGCTGGCAGCTCCAAAGTATACTCTACCTCGAAGATACTCTTTCTTTCATACCAAAGATCACCATCCTCAGGGAAACAGTTCATAGAGAAATTCACAAGTAATATCTAACATTTTGACAATCAATTTAGCTGTACAGTGTAGTTAGAAATCACTAGCTGCAATCCAGAGTAACTACAGGACCTTTTACACTGATGTAGTTACAGTGCCACCTATAGGAAACCTAGGCCCTCTTATGTCATCCCGCACTTACTCTGGATTGTAGGGACTATTACGGATATATTGTTATATTTGTAATATATTGTATTAACTCGATACAATATTAAAATAATGGAGTTTGCAAAAAGCTTCAGTAGACTACTATACTCCTTCTCCAAATACACTTGAATTCCCTAAGGATAGCAAATGCAGCATCACTGCTAAGGTAGCGACATCTGTTGTGTGAACAAACTTCTGAAGTATATTAGCTTGATTATACAGGACCAAGCCAAGTAAGCTACACTGCTCATCAGAAATATTGTTCAGAAGCGAGGTAAGTTTTCCCTAAATGGACAAAAGGTAAAATGAAAATATGATGTTGTTCCGGGTCAAGTACTATGAAGTTCACACCTGATCTGTTACATCACATGGGCTTCTCCTTCTGCAAACAATGCATATGTTCCCCATTAACCTCCTTCAGCCATTCTCTAAATACAGAGAGGCCAACCTGCAGCATGCCATGTGCCACTTTTTGTGCAGAGAATCTTTTGTGCTAAATCTCACCAATTACTCCACCTTGTCACAATTACCATGATAGCTAAACAGAATTTCCAAATTCAAGGGCAGTATATCTCCCACTGTCAAAGGGTACAGAGCAAGAAACATGGGAGCGCTGTTGCCCACTTGGAGCTTTTCCAAAAAAAAACAAACCCCTGACTGACTACTGATAAGGCCAGAAAGGTGATCTGCATGGATCTTTAGTTCAATCAAACAATTTATTGATACAATCAAAGATCAGTATGGACAAAATATATAGTACAATAATATAGTGCACCATTGATTTTGTTGCTTCATATCAAATAAAATGGGATAATCCTAAACCCCTCTTTCTCTAGTTTTGGTCCTTTGAAGCATATTCAATCTAAATTCCTAAGATCCATATTTCAGGTGTATTTGGACTCTGGTCTGCTAAAATTTGGGGCCAAAGTTTCTCTTGCTTCCACCAACATCTAGCTTAAACTTCAGTGCCAGGGTTTAAACAGGGTGTCCAACTCATTCCATACGGAGGGCCGAAGATAGCATTAATGGTGTCTCCTAAGGGCCAGATTTAACTTATGCATGTCTACTCAGAAGTAAGTCCTGGAGGAGTGACACACATGGGCAGAAGATGCCACTAGTGACCAAAATTGCTAAAATACCACTAGTGATACCACTAGTGACCAAAATTGCTAAAACTGCTAAAGCAGGCTGCAGTGGCTCAGCTGGTTAATACACCATGCCTGTCTCCCATCCTTAGCCCAGCTCCTGCTAATCAATCAATCAATCAATCAATCTATCTATCTATCTATCTACCTATCTATCTTACAGTATTTCAAACCTAGCACTCTGAAAGCATGCAAATGCAAGTAGATAAATAGGTACCACCTCAGTGGGAAGGTAACAGTGTTCCATGCAGTCATGTTGGCTATGTGACCATGGAGGCATCTTCAGACAGCTCTGGCTTTTGACTGAAACAAGGATGAGCACTGCACCAAACACCTATAGCTATTGTCTGTATAGGCAGCAAGGCAACCTACAGCCAGTCATGGCCGGCAGGGCAATCTGCCAGGGACTTTTACCGGGAACCTAAAATTGCTAAAATTGTGATTTGTAGGAATAATACCAGAAACTGTTGAAATGGAAATTGTTGTAATAGTAAGAAAGAAAGGATTGCGTAGCCCATCAGTGGGTAGTTCAATCAAACATGTTTGGTGGTTCAAGGGTAGGTCAATCAAACATCCATGCCAGGAGACAATATCTTGCACCTAATTTTTTGCATCCAAAACCTCTCTAACTTTGTTTTCCAGAAGCTGAAGCTTCATGGAAAGCATAAAGATGGAGAGGCTTTGTAACTGAAGCTGTTGCATCAAAAGGAATAAAAACTTTCTTTGATATACTAACTTCCATCCAACCACCATTAAATCTTCACTAATTTATCTTCTGCTTAGAATTTGGCAGAAATAGGGGGAAAGCTGCATACTTCAGGCAGTTCTTTGGCATGCAAACACAACATCTCATTCCCCCGTTTCTGTATTTTGGTAATTAAACATATGTCCCCATGCTCGATAGTTTCCAAAGTCATCTGCTTAATATCGACACGTTTGGAACATGAGAAGGGTGGTTTCTATGGAAATGTGCGCAAGAAATCTACACTGCACAAATGCATTCTGCAACTTTCTTCAGAAAAATGAACCTTCAGCAAGAAAAATCATCTTTAAGGCTGCAGTCATATACAGTACTGTACACACGTTCCTAGGAATAAGCACCACTCTACATAGAGGGACTTACTTTTGAGTAAACATGTACTGAATTCATTGGTAAATCAAAAGCCATCAGTACAAAAATTGCGAAACTCATTTTTTATTTCATAAAAAATTAAAAAAAATTAGCTTGCTATTTGTTCATAGTGGAAGTTCACTCTCATAAGAACACTCTTTCCTAACTATCAATTATTTTGTAGTTCTTCAGAAGAGGAAGTGCAGTATTTGGGGATGGAATGGTCTTTAAAGATTCATTTGTAGTAATGATTCCCAGATGGCTGTTTATGTGATTGTGGGTGGGCCTTCTTGTTTCCCTAAGTGACTGTTAGTAACTACACAGTTCTAAAGATGTTTCCCTTCTCAATTAACTCTTGAAATGAGCAAAGCTTGAAGGCCACTTCACATAGTATGCATTTCCAACAAGGATTTTGGAAATAGCATGGAAGCTGCATTTGGAATGTCCAACATGATAAGTATATCTATAGACACACACATGTTGAAAATGTTGTGCCTGTCAGTGGCTTCCCCCAAGCAAGTCTCCAACTGACACATTAAAATACAAGTGGGTTGTCCTTTTTGTCCATAGGTTTAGTACTCATGAATTTTATCATCTACAGGTTCTGAGTCTACAGGCAGGCCCAACCTGGACCTCTGAATGTGACTGGAGTGTGTTCAGGTTGCATTAGGAAAATGTTCTGAGGGCCAGAAAGGCTGCACATGGCTACCTAAACTCTTAAAATGCCTGTGTGTGGAGGGAGTACATGGTTCCTCCATTATACCAGTATGTCCATGTACCCCTAAACAACTATGGTCCCTCAAGTGCAAAAGACTCCTTGATGGGAAACACACTCCAGATACCAGTGCAATTTTGAAAGAACACCACACCAGTCTGATGTAGACATTAGTACAACTCCACCACTGGAGAGGCCAAAATGGGGAGGATATGGGGAGGAATGGGATGCAAGAAGGAAATGAGTATGGCAAGGAGGAGTCAATCTATGCCATATCCTAACCCCCATTAGGTCATCCTAATGGCGTTAGACGATGGATACATCCTATACGTATGCTAAGGGAGAAAAGCAATTCCAACATAACTGGCATAATAAGAAGCAAACTCCTAAAAAATAACGAGGAAAGAAAAACACAACAAAAACCACACCTCCCCCTGGTCTCTTTTCCTGCCCACTTTCCTATGAAAGAATACAGGCTACTTGGCTATAGACACAGGCTGCAATCCTAAGAGCACTTTCCCAGGAGTAAATTCCATTGAACTCAGTTGAACTTACATCTGAGTAGACATGAATAGGATTGCTCTGTATGTGTCTTGTGCCACATACCAACCCAACTATTTGTCCTTGCAGTGCTCCCTCCAAAAAGTCCATGTGCTCCCTTTGTGGTGATGTGAAACGTTTAATATCTGCCTTAGGTTGCATCTAGGTGGTTAGATAGCTGCTCTCTGGCCTTCCAGACTTTCAAAGTCCCTGTCCTGAGAGATCAGCATGGTCCCTTCTCTAATGGCTTCTGATGGAAGCTGAGAATTTTAAGACTGCTGGATGATAAAACTGCTTTTATTTGACTTTGTATGATCTGTGATTCTGGTAATCTGCAGTCTCCTGCTTTGCCTTCAGTGATTCGATTCTTTTGCTTTTTGAGTCTTTACTGTGATGAGCTACCTTAAGTCACCTTTGTTTAGGGCTGAAAGACAAGATATAAATGTGTTTAATAATCACGATCTAAATGCATGAAAGGCACAAAGGAACGGGGAAATCTAGCTAGCCTTTTTTTTACTCCTTTGCTTGTTAGGGCACATAATAGAGCAGTTAGGCAAAAGCCTTATAAAAGCATTGTTGGGGTGTGATGAGGGGAAAAATATTTCTTATTACAGTAGGTTACAAGGGAACTTATATGTATGCAAAATAGTTCATAGTTAGAAACTTGACTATTTTCAGGGAAAGACCTTTGTCCTCTTCATGGGCAGAAAACTGGTAGGTGCAAAGGTTTGCTGGGGGCTAAACAACGGACTGAAGCCCACAATTTGCAATACCTTTCTTCGAGGCCATTTTTCCTTACCTTAACTACAGAGAAGGATGTGAGGTCAGAAATATCAGCTCTAGCTTACCACAAAAGAGTTCTTTCTATGGCTATGATATATGATAACACCAAGACACAGAGAATTTGTCTTAACATGTACATTTAGGTGTCAGAAAGTTGGGAGTTATTAAGATGTGTGAGTGCCCTTTGCACATTATATGGACAGTAATGAGGGCACCCTCACAACCCTAGAAATGCTTGAATTGTTTTTCCTTCTTTTCACTCATGGTGTTGATAGTTCAGAGAAAATATTTCTGCTTTCCTTGGCAACAAGCAGCACCCTAAATTCCAGAAATACGCCACAATACTGAAAATATGTGTGTTATATAGCTTTTCTTCTTAGTCCTTCCACCCAGTTCCATTTTTTATATATATCTTGCAACCTAAACTGTTCCTTTAAAAAAAACCTGTAATTCAAAAGATGTTTTTGTAAATATATATAAAACTACCTAAGGCTTGATCATTATTGCTATAACTTCACTGCTGATCAATAAAATGAATGTGAATAAGTATGATCTGCGAATTAAAAGAAGCACTGTTTTACTGAGGTCTCAGTCTCATGGAATTATAGGGCCAGAAGCATTTTTCAATATGCAGAGACTTAAGAGTTCAATTTCAGAAGAGGAATTCCATGAAATATTTCAATTATTAAACTACAGTCTCAGTGCTACAGAGAGAACATTGTTTCTCCTGGATATCAAAATAAGAGCCATCAATGTCACCATGCAGGGCACCGATACTCTAGGAAAGAAGAAAACGCTGCACAAAATAAGGAACATCTGGCAGCTCTAGATGCGGCTGAATTAGAAGCTCAGTGGTGGCCTTCTGACAATTGGTACTTGATGTCAGCAATGTCAGCCAAGCCCACATAAGCACCAAACTGTGGAATCCAATGAACTCTTAGATTATCAAAAGCAAGTATAGGAAAGATCATGGAAACATTCTTTGATCCTCACCAGAATTAAGAAAGGCACTGATTGCAAGATAATCTGTCTGGACTTATCCAGACAGATAAGAAAGCGTGCTTATGAAATATGCCTTTATTGGTCAGGATTCGGAAGACCATAAAAATGTTCAGAGCCCCAAAACACAGAGACAGAAAAACATGTCTCTTGAAAGACCCTTTGGCCCTATCACATTTCATAGTAGTGTCTGTTTTTGTTTTCTGGGGCCAGAGTCATTTGCAAGGGAGTATACTGCAAGCCCTATCTAGGCCCTCATGAGAAATGGAGATAGGAAGTCACATTATATGCTTCACTTCTGTATGTCTGTTTATACCCTGCCTTTACCATGCCAATGCAAATAATTACAGCAACTTACAATGCTTGAGTTCCTCCCCTCCTACTCTCATCACATCCTTGTAATGTAGGTGAAGCTGAGAGTGAGCAACTGGCTCAAGGTCACTTAGAAAGCTTCATGGTCAAGGACAGATTTGAACCAGGATGTTGCAGATCTCAGTTCAGCTCCCCAGTCACAACACCATCAATAAAGGGCAAGCCAGTAAATTTAAAATTTTTTTAATGAGTTCTATTCTCCCAAGGTGATGAGTCCAGCTGAGACTCATTGCCACAAAGTAAATACTATTTTTGTTTCAATAGCAAGCAGGCCTCCGTCAGTCTTGAAAGACTATGGTATCGTGCTTGGCGCTGCATACGCTGCATGCAAAGCACAAAAGCCTGGGTTGGATTGTTATGGAGGATAGGCTGTTACCCAAGCAGCAAATCCCCCCTCTCCACGCCACTGCATTAGTCCAATGGAAAAAAAGAGCCAATACGATTGGATCCAGCTGGCGTTGCAGAGCTGGGCTAAGGACAGGAGCTCACCCTGTCTTGTGGGGCCGACCTGGGTCTCAAACCCTGGCCTGGTGGTTAACAGGCACGGTGTCTTAACCACTTGTGCCACCCACAGCCCCACTGCTGACATTAAGTACCTATTGTTTCAATAGGTACAATAGATCTAAGTAATCGGGAACCTATACAGCTCCCCAGGATTTGTCACAGGATTGTCAGAGGTTGCTCAACTTGTCACAGGATTTCTTTAGGCTGTCTTTCATTCTGGATTTGTAATAGGAAGTCATCAGCACAATAACTACAATGTGTTATTTGCTCTTTAGGAGACACAACAGAACAGTGATTTTCAACCTTTTTCATCTCATGGTACACCATCAATTGTTTTTACCGTTGACAAGGCACACCATGCTGCTCAAATCCCCAGATTTTCCTATTAATAAATGTCCCTCCCCAAATTCCCACGGCACTCCTGAGGACAATCAGCAGCACCCCAGTGTGCCACAGCAGGCCTCCGTCAGTCTTGAAAGACTATGGTATCATGCTCGGCGCTGCATGCGAAGCATGAAAGCCTGGGTTGGATTGTTATAGAGGATAGGCTGTTACCCAAGCCGCAAATCCCCCCTCTCCACGCCACTGAATTAGTCCAATGGAAAGGCAGAGCCAATACGATTGGATCCAGGTGGCGTTGCAGAGCTGGGCTAAGGATAGGAGCTCACCCTGTCTTGTGGAGCCGACCTGGAAATTGAACTCTGGCCTGCTGGTTAACAGGCACAGCATCTTAACCGCTTGCGCCACCCACCACAGCACACTGGTTGAAAATCACTGCAATAGAAGAAGGTAGAAATAGAAGAGGCACCAGTTGCAAAAATTTTAAGATTGTTACATTGGTTAAACTGTGTACAACTACTTAAAAATCTTTTCAGCCTGGTGGTTGATTTATAGCATAGAAGCTTCATAGATTTTACACACAAAAATGTCAGCTTGTTTGTTCTGTGAGTCTTCTCTTAGGTAGCGTGCAATTCATTGATGTGGGTTAGCCCAGCTGCCATCATATTTTTAAAAGCCAATTGCTAGATTTTACAAAAGTACACAAGTTTCCCAAACAACACGTTTCAGAGGATTACAATATTGGTAGTGTACTTACAATATATAAACATTTAACCCTGAGCCTTGAAAATTGAGCTTTCTAATTCTGACTGTTGTATGGGAGTGGGAGGAGAGGGAACATAGGAAGCTGCAAAAGCTGTAAAGTCAACATCTGTAAAGTATTTTACAAGATACTGGAACTGCTGCTCCTGGATAATGTACCAGATGAAGGAATTGGAGCAGTAGCCTTAGAACTTTATCAATAACCTTGACTCACTATGATGAGGCCTCAGCATTCCTTGAATAAACTAAGCACTATTAAAACTGAAGTGGGACAGGGAGTTCTAATGGACAGGGAGTTGTGGCTACCCATACAGCTGAGGGTAGAAGAGAGAAGTCAAAAAAGACAAGCCCAGTGTGCAGAAACCATCCAAATCCTAGCTACCTTAGAGACAGTGATGTGACAATTACAATTCCTGGAAAGAACTTTCAATTGGTTCTTTGGTCCTAGGGACTCGGAGCCAAATGTTATGCAGGTCCACTTAAAAGTCCCATTATAATGAATGGGGCTTACTTCCTGGTCAATGGGGATAGAATTGCAGCCACAGCTGCCTATGCTTTTCTACAGAAATTACCTCAGTCCTGGGCAGAGCAAAATGTCCGTAAGAAAGGAAGAAAGGAAGAAAGGAAGAAAGGAAGGATGGAATCCTGGAAGAAGTACTGTGAATCTTCATGGACAATTACTTGAGAGTATTTGAGGATGACTGAAATCCAATTGCACTTTAGGCCACACCAATCACAACTGCTAATGAACCCAAGCATTTTATCTTCCTTATACTGATCAGATGCTGCTACATTCTTCTCATTCTCTCATCCTTGTACCCAGCCACTTCCTCTTCCAATCACTCACACAAAACTTGTGTTTTGACTGCTCAGACGCTCTGTAAGGTGTGCTGCAGGAACCACAGCACATTGTTCTTCAGCAAAATAAATATTGCCAGTTCATGAGAATGGTAATATTCTAACTTAGCAGCTAACAATTATTCTGAAGGAAGCTGGATTCGTTAACACTGTGGATTGTCTAGGAATGCAAAGCCTTTTAATGTGGTAGTGCATGTTTACCACCCTTGGCATCACATCCAAGATGGTCATCTGCTTCACATTCTCTGACAACAGCTAGGTTGTTTCCAGATTCATCAAAAGACCAGAGTGAATTCTGAAGAATTACAAAGAGATCAGAATGTTCTAAATCTATTGCATAAAAACAAACGGTGAATATGGTAATATTTGATCTAAGAAAAGGTGCTGTGCAATTTTCCTGCAGAATAACACACAAATACCCTGGAAGGGTTAAAAGACTTCACCAGTCTGTATGCACAAAATAAATATTGAGATTTCAGCTGGCAATGCATGATGAGAAGACCTGTGTATACTTCCTTGTCACTTTATATATGATTCAAAGGACTATGCAAGGATTTGAATTTCCTCCCACCAATGTGCACTTTTTGACTTATTGTGCCAAAGAAAAGCCAAGGGTTATATGCACCCAATATCCCCATGAAAGAATATGGAGTTTGGTCTTTAGTTAATTTGGCGGTTCTGGAAATGGATGTGGTCTGGCCCCTTGCCTAGAAGGCCTTGCTTGAGTAAAGCAGACAGGTATGTGACAAGATGTTCAATAAGGTGCCTGAGCACTAAACTCAGTCCATCCCTCCAGCACCAAGACAGAACTGCAAGGTCACCTCACACTAATTAAAAGTAGCCACAAGTCATTCTGTGTAAGTCAGCTGAGAAGCATCCAAGGGCCATTTTGAACCACTATGTTCCCAGCTCAATAACAGGAAGCATTCTTCATATGGATGTCTACATTCTTCATAAGAACTCCTACTCATAAGGAGTCTGTTTCTCTCAAGGGGGTCTCTGAAGGGTGGGAGGTGGAACTCTCTGCCAAACTGCAGCCTTTGCCTTGGTAGCAATTTGTTCACCAAAATGCATGAGGAAATTCAGTGCCATGTGTTACAACTGTTGTTTAAGTTACTGTGACATCCCAGTGGTATCGTAAAATCCACATGAAAGAATGTTACTGTCCAGTGGAGACACATAACAGTTAAATGCAGAAGAAAGAGCAGCACACCTTCAGGAAAGGGAGTGTATGACAATCAGCATATCGATGTGTGTGTTTTGTGAGTCATCCCAGCCTCAGCTGCTACTAAGCAGTGCTCATGTCAGGGAGGAGGTGGCACTGATGTGTATGCGCTCCCTACCCCCAGTTAGCTACTGTGAGATATAAGCAGCTGGGCTAGCTGGGTCCTTTGGCCTAATTTAGCAGAGCCCAGCTAAAACCTTGGATTGAATAAAACCAAGGATTGAGACAGAAAAGCCTTGGATTGAGATTAACTTGGATTGAGTGTTTTACAAGACAAGCAAACATTTCTAATAAATTTTAATTTGATATACAGGCAATGTCTTGATAAACAAAAAATAGTCCCAGATGAAACACGGCCAGTTTCAGTGCTGCGCCAGCACCTGCTTAGCCTCTCTTGAGAGACCAACATATGCACGTCTACTCTGAAGTAAGCCTATTACAGTCAGTAGGGCTCCCTCCTGTGTAAAGAGGGCAATGGAAAGGAGCATGTGAGACCTATCCTTGCATGTCTACTCTAAAGTAAACCCTGTTATAATCACTAGGGCTGAACAAGGTCGTACTCCCCTTTTCCTTCCCCCAGTGTAGGTCATCTAATTTGTTCTAGATCCAAGCATTGGCATGAAACCAGATTGAAACTGATTTTAAAAATCTGTCTGAATCAAGAGTGCCTGGAATATCCTTGCTAAAGAGAGTGTTTGTGACTAGCCTACAGTTGCAACAGTCTTAGGGCTCCAAAGAGTTCCTATTTAAAGAAACAGATTCACAACTGCCTCTTTCAAGGTAGTTGGGACCATTTCCTCTTGTAAGGAGTTCACTATCTATGGGATACATCAAGTCAGACCTTTCCCGCTAGCTGTAAGCATCAAGCATACAATACTTAGACATATAAGCAGTTGGACATTCGTCCACCTCCAAACACTTTGTTCACTTCCAGCATCAGATCATAACTGAAATTTATCTCAGAAGCCTTGCCCAAACCCTAACCCTTCCCAAACCATTCATGGGGCATGCCATTAACATGTTGTCTGATCACTACAGATGTGAACAATTTTATTCTCCCAAATGCTTAGAAAATTAGTCACTGTGACTTCTGAGGAGTGCTGGGTACTGAATTGCCAGCCATACTGAAGTAGGCCCTGTGCTCCTCTGGAATGCACTTGTAATTTGTAATTTAACCTGTTATTTTTTATTATGATAGTGGCTGAATATAACTGCTGGTTCCTCTTGGGATCATTTCAGCCAAAGGGTGGAGTAACTGCATTTTCCATGTCAATCAATCAGGCTGAGGGTTCTATTTCCCATGTGTCTCTGGGGCAGAAAAGGCTGAGGTTTCTACTCCCATTTCAACTATGATTTGTAACCGTCTCTGGAACAAATAACAGGCCAGGCTAGAAGAGGCTAGGGAGCCACTTGCGGAAAAAGGAGGCAAAATGGCAGTTGAGATGCTAGAAAAGGGGCTGGTTTTTTTTAACTGATGAATGTTGTTATATTGCACCTTCACAAGGGACGGCTGTTGGCTGTTACTTTCATATCTTACATATGAGGATCTGTTATGAATATTTACATTTTAACTTTTGAAAACTGTCTGTTGAAATCTTCCAGTTTCAAATACAAATACACTGGTACCTCGCTTAATACAAATACACTGGTACCTCGCTTAACAAGCATTTTACATAACAAGCAAAAATTTCCAAGAAATCTTGCTTCACATAACAAGTTCTGCTTCAGTTAACAAGCAAGCGTGTTATAGGCACGCGGGCTATGCAGCCATAACACTCCACACAGAGGCTCTTTAAAAGGGCTGCCGGCCAGTGCTGCTGCATCTAACTGCCCCCAGCTTGGAGGCAGTTTCCTGGGGGTGCCAGAGGCAGCTGCCCCTAACTGACCGCAAGTGCCCCCACCAACTACCTTGAACCTCCAGCAGCAGCTCAGGTAAGCCTCCCAGGAAAGTGTCTTTGATTGCAGCCTACTAACCATGTCTACCCAGAAGTAAGCCCCATTGTGTTAAATGTGGCTTACTCCCAGGAAAGTGTCTTTAGGATTGCAGCCTAAGTAGACTTCATGGGATCATGCAAATTGAATGCATGTTTTGAATTCAATTACAGTGTTTTGTCATCATTTTTACATACAGTTAATATTTTTATATGAATATTTTTTCATTGCAGAACCAATCATCTGAGTTTCCATTGTTTCCTATGGGAAAATCTGCTTCACGTAAAGAGCGTTTCACTTAAAGAGCATGCCTTCGGAAAAAATTAAGCTCTTTATGTGAGGCACCAGTGTAGTAACTTTTTGTGGTAATGCTTCACCTTTGATTTAATGTTTTAAATTATTATTGAAACCGTTTCTAGACTTCATAGGTTCACAGACTCTGGTCCCTCTGGCTCTGTGTTATAGATGAAGAACTTCAGCCTTGCCAGACCACACTTCCCAAAAGGCATGACCGCGATCTAAAACAAGATCTAAAATTTCAGTGTCAGGCCCAAACCAAAACATTTCTGATTACTAGGATTAAAGATCTTCGTCAGGCAACAATTGTTTTGACCAATGCTTCTTGCTGCAAATATAATCAGAATTGATTTACTTGTTGCAGAAAATGTTGATTTTTGCCAGAACACCATTTCCCTCAGCAATTAATCTGTCAGAAAATTTTCCAGAGCAGTATAAATGTACATGATTGTAAAAAAAAGTTTTTCAGCATAAAGTTTGATTTTCAATACATTTCATATTTGATGTTACCAACATATTCAGCGGCCTTCCAGGCTGGAGGATAGCTCCATAAAGTCTGTGCAAAAACAGACCCTGCATTATAAAAATCACTAAAAATACCAGCTCAGGTGAAAAACATGTAATTTAGAAATATACAGTTTACAACATGAGCCAAACCGCTTTCTCACTCTCTCATAGGATAAAAGCTACAAAGCTCTCTGAGAAATATCTATTTTGTATTACATCTTTTTTTCTTTACCATTGGTAAACCTATCATGGAGAAAGATTCTGGCTACAATCCAGAATAACTACAAGACCTTTTAAACTGATGTAGTTACTGTGCCACCTATGGGAAATGCATTGTGCAATCCAGAGTAAGTGCCTTTTATGTCTTCCCACAGTTACTCTGGGTTGTAGGGACAGACTTATTTGCATTCACATATCTTCATGGTAGAGCACAATCCTAACCGTGTCTACTCAAAAGTAAGCCCCATTGTGTTCAATGGGTCTTACTCCCAGGAAAGTGTCTTTTGGATTGCAGCCTTAGTTGTCCATGAGATTTGTTCCTAACAGCCAGAAAGAATTTCTTGTTAAAACAAACTGAACTTTCTTAATGGACCAGACCTGCTTCATATGTGAACCAGCCCCATAATCTTGGAATCCCATTCCAACGGCCCTCTGAAGCCACCACTTAATTTTAATTCATTAATTTTTAAAAGCACCCCTTTTCATTTTCAAAGGTGCCTGATTTGAATGATAAATTATACCATCCTCCTATTTATATGTCATGATGCGAACCCAATACTGAAATGAAATTGCCTATCTATTCAGACATAGAGCAAAGGCCTAGGCACAAATTATAGTGGCAATCATGGATACAGCGCATTCCTATGTTCTTCACAGGAATGAAGAAAATAGCGAGCAGCCAGGTTGACATTCCAGCAACCTGAGGACACCCACCAGCCCAGGTAATGGGATGGGAAGTGGTGGAATGGGAGATGAGACAGTGATGGATCAGGGGCAGGGAGGAGGCAGTCGTGGCAGCACAAGCCAATATCCTATATTCCCTTTTGGCCTTGATTGCTTCCCTAGGTCAACCCAGACTTCTGCTAGCTACAGAGCTGCCACAAATCTGAGTAGCCCCAGTGGGCCAATGCATGCCTACCCTGGGCCAAGGGAACAAATTTTCCTTTATACCAAGGAGGCCTCCAGAGGCCATAATTGCCCTGCAGGATTCAGCACACACCATGTTGGTGTAGAGTTGAGTAGTATTGAGTTGTGAATGTTTCCAAAAAGATCCTGAAGAGTCCAACAAATTTGGTTACACTGTATTGTTTTCCATTGTCCTGCAAATCCACATTTTGTCACCTTCAAGCAAAATCATATGCTTTTAACTGTATCCACATTTTGAAGATATTTTAGGCTTCACACTTGTTAGAAGCAGCCAATTTTCCATAAAACTTGAATCATGTGTGTGAGAGAGAGCTGGATAGGAAAATTATTTTGGCCCAAGTCAGGAGTGTTCTTCATGAGGTAATCATTTGTTCCACAAATAATGGCATGCAAATAGTTGTCTGCCCTACGTTTTTCAAGCTGCACCTTTCAAATTTCTTACAGCATATACTTCTTTTTTGCTCTATCTTGCCACTATTTTCCACCATTGCTATGTTTAGGTCAGCTGTGTCTTTTTTCTCATTGTTGTACTGAGGAATCATACCCATTTTTTAGGGTGGGGGAAAGAAGGAGATTAGATACATCCCACTTTTCAGAGTATAAAGCTGATTTCTGCTGAGTGTTCAGTTCCAACCTTTGCCTTAAGGCTGCTGAGTTTATGTTCTTTCTTTGATTTCTGACATTGCTAAGACTGATCTTGAGAGATGTTAGGCATTTTTTTAACACAAAAGCAGCAATAATGTTGGTGAACGGAAACTTGCAGATAGGCACAGTGTCCGAGTTAGTGGCAATACACACTTGGGAATTAATGCTGCTGCCAACAGGCTGGTTTCAGTCTGTAGCTGTTTCAGTGCCTTGAGTGAATGGAAGGATGGAACTTTTATCTCCTGGTTCATTTTTATACTGGCATATAATTAGCTGAATTACCATATGCACATAAGCCACAGCTGTTGTTTTGGCCACCATGTCTGTGGACTAATCCTTGTTCAAATTCCATTGTGAATGATATTCACTTATGCCAGATGCCTGGTGTGATTTCTCTGTCCCCAAAACAATGTCTGCTCCTTCCCATCCTCCCATTTCAATGCAGCTTAAGGAAGGCATCACAGGTAATCATTATAAAGCAAAATATATATTCATTAAAAGAAATTTTCTTAAAATAATTCACTAAAAGAATTTATACATAAACTTCTTACAATCTTGAATTATACAGAATCTGCTGGTGCCACAAGTGATCTTTGTGATCCTTTGTGATCTTCCTTTGTGATCTTCACAAGTGACAGAGCAATTAGGCCAGCACAAGTCCCATGCTGGTCAGGGGGTGTTGCAAAAATGTCATAAGGCATTTCTATGCCTTACCAAGGTGAGGGGGAGGATTATGGCACTGCACAGACATGCACAAGCCTCCCCACACCACTGCTGCAATGGTGAGATAGGTAGGTTATGCTGATCTAAATTGGGTAGTACTGCATCCTGATTGACAGTGAAGACTGAAAAATTTGATGTACGGTAATAACCTACTTATCAACATTTTATTTATCAGCTATTTGTCTCAACATGAGTGAGGTTGGCTCTTTAAATTAAATTAAAAGATAAACATCCCTTAAGTAGCAGTTAATGAAAAGCAGTATGCTAAATTTGCCTCATAAAGGGTACAGTCTGCTTTCTCGTTTCAACTGGAATGGAGCTGAAAGGCAAGAAGAATCAGTAGAAGTCATGGAAGAAGCAGGCAGGAGTAGAAGGGTGGCTGATCAAGGCAGCTGGTACAATCCTAACCTAGGCCCGACCCAACTCAATGGCCTTCCCGTTCCCATGGGGATGTACAAAGGCAAGCGCATGTCTGTGCACTGGCCGAACCATCCCCCGGAATGGCGCAGAAGTGTCTTACGGTATTTTGGAGACATCCCCAGGTCAGCAAAGGATTTATGCTGGGATGTAGGCTAGCCTAACTGGAGGTTAGAATTGCAGCCACAATGAAGTTTTAAAAAGGAGGAAGAAGCAGGCTGCCAGCGAGAGAAAGCTTCAAGAGGACCAGCAAGGTGGGACAAAGCCAGTTGGGATCAGAGAAAGGATACCAAAGCTCAAACTCACCGCCCACTCACTGACACAGTTACAGTCCATTTCCATGGCCTTATTCCAGGAGACGTTAGCTTTTGGTGGGCATCTCATCATTAATCCTGAATAATCTGAGGACCACAGTTTACAATATACCCTTCCTGGTAATTCCTAGTAACAAGCACATATTGAAATTGAATATAAAATGATAGCCTTTACAGGGTCATGAAAGATAAAAATTACAATACACAAAATAAAATTAAAAAATCTTACTGCCTCACAAAACATTGCTCAGAAAAGTGATTCATCGTTCTGGATCCAATAATAACTTTTAGTCTGGCTGCCCAGATGTGTTTTAGATTTTTTTTTCTTTCCTTTTCATTCTGGCTGACATTCGCTGCTCATCCAAGCAGGGGAAATCCCAAGGAAGGTGGTTCACAGATATTTATACCAGCAGAAAACTGGCTTTCTTTACTATTTAAATTATTTTTCAGAATTATTGAGTACCAGCTCTGTGAGAATATACTGGTAAGTAGAACCTGCAAATTCTGAGTTCTGATCCAGCTTTCCTCAACAGCCAACTAGAAGCTTTTGCAAAGCTTTGAAAGGCAAAGGCTCTTCAACTATTGCAGATCAAGTGATTTTCAGAGATACACTGCCTTTAAATCTGAAGGTTTTATATAACCATCATGAGTAAGGGCCATTCACAGATCTTTTCCATAAATTTGTATAATCCCTTTTTAAGCCATCAAAAGCAGTGGCCTGTCACCACATCTTATTGCAACTACCAGTTCCATAAACACTATTCGTACAACACAATGTTATGCACTTATATTCAGAAGTAGGTCCCTTGAGTTAACTTCCAGGTAAGCAGTATAACTGTGTTTCCCTAACTATGGGTCATGAACTCATTGCTGAATTTTGAAACTGACAAGCTTGAAAGGGTGGCACAAGTGATTAAGACAATGTGCCTGTTAACCAGAAGACCAAGGTTCGAGACCCGGGCCCCCTCAAGACAGGGTGAGTTCCTGTTTTTAGCCCAGCTCGGTGACGCAGCTGGAACCAATCGTATCAGCTCTGCTGTTCCATTGCACTTTTTCAGCAGCGTGGAGACAGGGGATTTGCTGCTTGTGTAACAGCCTGTCCTCCATATTAATCCACCCAGGCCTTCGTGCTTCACATACAGCTCAAGCACGATACCATAGCCTTTCAAGACTGATGGATGTCAATACTAATACTATTGAGAGTGAAACTGAGCCATGTGTGCATTAAGTCAGGTGTAGACAAATGTGCCTCAATCCATCCCAAAGTGAAAGTCAAGAATAATTCAATACCAACAGAATTCAAATGAACATGGAGCTCAATAAATAATCCATAACATGCCCCCCATTATAGTAAAAGGGATAAAAACAGGCTTGAGTGGCTGGTAAATGAAACTTTAAAAAAAGAAGCTAGGTGAGTTCTAATGTCATTTTAAAAATGGGTCCCACTGCTAAAATGTTTGGGAATCACTAGTGTAGGATTGTAGACTTGGGCTGCAATCCTAAAGATACTTTCCTGTGAGAAAGACCCATTGAATAATAATACCCACTATAACACAATAACACCCACTATGACAAAATGGCATATGTTATGATATTTTTATCTCTTTCTTCTTTTCAAGGAACTTTAAGACAAAATATTGGATAGCTACAGTAGCATAGTTAAGGGATCCGGGGGGTAGAAGTTGCACTGGGTAGCAAGGTTTGGGGGGGCAAGATGCTGAGCTTGACACTAGAGGCTAAAATTGTGAAAAATGAGCATGTGTAAACAATACTACCATCATGTTATATATCAGGCATGTCCAACAGGTAGATCGTGATCTACCAGTAGATCATGGAGGGGTCAAAGGTAGATCACCAGAAAACTTGATTGTTTGGTGATATTTGATTATTGGTGCCAGTGTGATGAATTCTTATTTTTACTTTTAGAACTGCAGGTGTGGTTTTGGCATCTCCAGTCCTTGTATTGCACATCATCCAGTTATCACAGTCCTTACTGGAACTAGGTCTCACTGTTTTGTTTGTGCTTAATCACATCCAAGTAAATGACAGAAGGTTCATTAAAAATGGGGGGAATCCTTCAATTTTATTGGGTTAAAATTTCATTTGAAATAAATTTGAAACTTAATTTTTATGGTGGTAGATCATCAGCACTTTTGCCCAGAAAAAGTAGATCACAGCCTGTTCGAAG
This sequence comes from Cryptoblepharus egeriae, assembly GCA_030015325.1. Classification (NCBI taxonomy): domain Eukaryota; kingdom Metazoa; phylum Chordata; class Lepidosauria; order Squamata; family Scincidae; genus Cryptoblepharus; species Cryptoblepharus egeriae. The sequence continues at coordinate 65,530,233 of JAREYC010000002.1, read as the reverse complement.
TTGGACATGCCTGTTACCGGTATATATTATTGGAAAGGTATTGTAATGCAGAATGAAGTGAAACAAACTTTATTGTATCAAAAGGTATGGCCAATCAAACCAGAAAATGAAAGCACCATGGAACAAAAAGTGGATTTTCTCAAATCAACAATTTACCATGAGATTGATTGCTCTGAGAGCCAATAAGATGTAATTACAACTGTATGGAACTAATAAGATGTTCATTTCCATATATCATCATTTAGTTACCTGCTAAATGGGTAGAGAGAGGCACTTCTAAGTGGTGCTCCTTTTATATTCAGCAGGGAGAGATTAACAATCCCTCTTTGCACCAGCACAATTATTGGTTAGAGAAACTGTGCTGGGACGAAGATGGATGGTTAATCTTTTCCTGCTAAACATATGAGGAACACACTTTTCATTTGTTTACTTAATTTAAACTGATTTTGTTGTTGAGTGGAGGGTGCTACAAAATCTTCTTCAACTCCAGACTGCAAATATGTTCCTTAGCTATGCCACTAGCTGTGGGGAGGCATCAGAGCAAATGGGTGGTGAGATGCTGGGGAAGAGATGGCAGGTCCCCCCCCCCCCATTTTTTTAAAAAAAACCCAGGATGATATCACTTCCAGTTGTAACATCACTTCTTGAGCAACATTTTGATCTTTGCACAGGGCTACATGATCATTAGCTATGCCACTGAATATCTGTTGCATTATATACTCTCAGCAAGTCTTCACTCTTGCCACCACATCACACAGCATAGAACATGGGCTACATTTTGCACCCAGTAGCCTGGAGATAGCTTTCCAACGTGAGAACAAGGACTCAACATCATTATTCAGATCTGAAAAAAAATACCTATTCTTTGTAAGAAGATTTAGCAGACAGAAGCTGTCAAATCTTTGACATGTATCTTTCAAGAAATAAGCGCTGTTGTGGATAATCTATACGCCCTGGTGTGAAGCGTAAAGGAATTATTGAATATATCCATGTTATGTTTAACTCTGTTGAACTGTCAGGTTTTTGACTGAAGGGTTTTTGTGTTGTTTTTTCTCCATGATTTTTTTTTAAGGCAGACAATACAATTTAAGGCAAGTTGTTGTAACCTTTTACCAGGAGTGAGTTACATAACTCTCAAAATGAGTCAATGACATGTCTGATGTTGGAATAGAGGTAAAATATCCTGGAAGAAGAAATAAAAGATGTACAGTATCAAACCAAACAGCAGAAAATAAGATATTCCTTACTTTGGGTGGCTTTCAGAAAGTATTTCAGGAAAACAAGTGGCCCTATGGAAGCTTGAGAAGATCTGTGATAGTGGAAAGATTTACCTGAGGGACATCTTGAAAGTGGGAATTTTCTTTCCATATTTCTCCTGTTCTGGAAAGAGGAAGGGAGGCATGCTTACCTCCTGTTTCTCCCATGACAGTGGAGGCAGAGTCGTGGCTTCTTCCCAGATGAAGGATATCCATAATTTGAGTCAGGAACTGGCTGAGCTACACAACCACTTATATTCCTGAACCAACTGAATATTCTAGACAACAGGAAACTGTGAACCTCCAGATTGGAAAATCAAAAGCCTTGACCAGGACCATTTCCGAGATCCCATGGTCACAACCTAGCTACATTTAGCCCTTAAAAATGAACCAATGGAATGAGAAGACTGAATTTCACAACGTCGGAGAGTTGTGAAAAAGCGAGTTGACCTTTGAGGTAAAATGTGGGATCTGTGCAAAGCACTATGTTATCCTTATGAAATACACACACAGAAAAATCTGGGTTTGATGACAGCAGAACTCCTAATTCAGTCACCCTCCTAGCTGATGTGATGGTCATCAAAAAACTTGCCATAGGCCAGAGGACCACATCAAATATCTGGTACAATGTTGAGGGATGAAAAAAAGATTTTAATATAAAATTTAGAGGAATACATTAGAGATGGAACTTAGATAAATGAATAAATGAATGAATGGGCTCAGTTTTCCAGGATTTCTCCAAGTACCATGTAAATAAAGCACATACTCAAATAGACCCCATTCCCCACCTCAGAAGCAGCAAGCCTCCAGTTGTGTTCAGTTTTGGGCCAAAGGCTCACATGGAGATCAGAGGCTGGCTGCAAGCCAGATGGAGGTTTGCCATCTAACCCAAAGTTGAGGTTTGGAAACCCTTGTCATAGGGTCAGTGTGTTTCCCCATGATAACCAGTGGCACCTAATTCAAACACCAGCTCGGAAATTGGTAAGCCATTGGAGAGCTGAGCAATGCCACCCCCTTCGCAAACATTTAACTTGGTAGCAGGAGGCCAAACAGACAGTGTGTTTATAATTTTAAATGATAACTTTTTAATATTTTTTCTGCTGCATCCAAATATAAGCACTGCATGAGTGAGCTATACATTCAGGGTTATATAACCCCACTTTCCTTGTTACATATCCATGCTCTTTCTTTGACAAGGCACAGTTAAATTTACTATTTTAGCAGGGAATATCAATAAATTTCTTTATTTCAAATTTCCTTTTTTCTGCCCTAACTCTGCACTTAAGAAAGGTTGTGGGTTTTGGCCACTAAATTAATTATTGAAAGAAGCAAGACTTTCCCCCATCATTAAAATGCACAGACCCATACAAAGGAGGAGAGAGATATGTCAAGGCAAATAGATGGAAGACTGCTGAATCATTTGGCAGACCTGAAGCATTTGGGTAGCTGTAAATGCAGTCATGATGGATGAGCTTTGCAGCCCGGAAGAATACTTTGAGGATGGGTCTGCTGTTCTTTCTCACACCAAAGTGAGAATGATCTATCAGATACAGAATGTGGAAAGACGCAGTCTCTGTATAACATTTACCCAGAAGTTTAAGTTTCACTTTCCATACAATCCTAGGTAAACTCTGGACCAGCAGATCACACATATGGGCACCACAAGCCAGAGTTTTCCTGTACATGCAAAACAGGTACTGTATATTCAGAACAGGGAGAGGGTGCAATGGGGTAAGGACGTGCAGCTCATGCCTGGAAAGGTGGCAGGATCAGCAGCAACAATGCGCACAATATCCAAACGCACTTCTCTGGCCCTTCTACGAGATATCCTTTGCACTGGTCCAAATTGACCCATAGTAGGTGCTGGAGCTGACCCTGGGCAAAGGAACAAAAATTCCTTTCAGCAGCCACTGGCACTGCTGCATCATCGCATGGGAATTTAGATAGGAACAGCTGGATATAAAATATAGCGCATAGTATTGCATCCTTAAATTGGCTGCTTTATCATAAAATTCTATGTGGCCCTTAAACTAAGGAATTGTTTTAGCAATTCAGGTTGAAAATAGGTTATAATGGGAGACAGGGCCTCTGTCAATTCTGGAGTGTCCATTTTAGATTGTGAAGTGAGATTCACAGCAAGGCTTACAGGCCTGTTCTTTGATAGATTCAAGTCTGAACTACAAAGAATTGCATGTTTTCAGAAAATTTGTCTTGGTTCTTTCTTTATACCGCATCATAAACAGTGGTGAGCAGTCCCAGGAATTATCCCGTGAGGGCAGAAACACAGAGGCTACTAAAACACTGAGGACCAAGATGCTGAGCTCATTTTTACTGAGGGCAATGAAGAGGCAGAGGCTGTTCACACACATGTCGTGCTCACACATACACCCACATACTCTAAAGTAGCAAATGGCTATGGAAAGTGTAGTCCTGTGTTGTGGGAAAATCACTGCCTTACAGATAGTAGAAACCTGTCAATGTAGTGAAAACTGTCACGTGTTTGGAATGGAAGGCTGAAGATTGGAGCCAAGATTTTGCAAACCAAATTTTTCTTTGTCCGCTGAGGTAATTATAGCTTTGTCCAAATGAATTACTATACTGGGCATACAGGAAATGAAACTATAGATTTAACTTGAGCAAACTTTGTGCAGTGTGCAGAAAGGAGAGAAAGACCTCAAACATACTGGTGATTGTGTATCTGTATTTTTTTTTTCATAAAAACCAAGAAAATTACTTTTGTGAAGCATACAAGTAGAACAGCACAGCAATAGAGCTCAAAAGAAAGTCTTATAAGAAGCAAATATCTACATTTCATCCAGAGGTTTATTGTGAAACACTTAAGACAGCCACTGTAATTGCCTTGGAACATTCAATCCAGATTGTGATGAAGCTCCCTTTCTCCAAGCTCTGTGATAGGGGTTAACCTCTCCGGAGGAGGAAAGGTGCCCTAGGACTGAGTTTCTGGTAGGTATGACCAGGAAGACACTGGAGGGATCTCAATCACATCTTTATTGACATCCATTTTGGAGGCACAATCTTTCCCGTTTCAACCACAGCAGTAACAAGGTAAGTACTCCAAGACAGGTAAATCCAACTAAGCACACACCCAGCACACACTCTTCACCACCTCCTGCTCTCCTTACCCACGCCAACTGCCTTCCAACTCCCAACTGCCAACCTCTCTTCCTCTCTCCCTCCATCCCTCCCGCCTTGGTGGAAGATTCTACCACTCTCATCTTGGTGGGGGAAGCATCTCCTTCCACCTGGCATTATGGTGTCCAGCACCATACAGATGATCAGGGAAATTATTCCAACCCATTCTCAGATAAGAAATAGTGGGAATACAGTGCATTCAAGGCACACCAAAAGTTCCAAACTGAGAGCAATAGAAGATACTGTTGTCCAATGGAAAATGTACGGTGGTAAAAGTCTGAACTATTAGAATTAATTCAAAAAACCGCGGGTGGGTGTAATTCAGTGGGTGGGTGGGGCGAGGAGCGGGCCCCAACCCCGGTGCACTGCGCGTGCGCCAAGGCTCTAGAGGCTTCAGAACACGCTCTACATATGCGCCAAGGTTGGCGCACGCACAGTGCACCGGGGTTGGGGCCTGCCCCTCGCCCCACCCACCCGCCTAACCAGTACTCCTGGTTTTCTTGCCCCTCATTGCTATTGGATCAGTAGTGGGGGGGCAAAAGCAGCATCCGGTTCAGGCAATCCGGCCCGAACCGGTCGCTGCCCACCACTGCTGTGTACCTAAAACACCCCAAATCTCTCCATGAAGAAATACCCAAGGACCAAACAACAAATTTCACCTAATGCATGATTTGATTCTTTTTTCCCTTCTGTTTTTTGAATTAAATAGTGTATAGGAGGTGGAGCTGTCTTCCTATTATAAATAATGTGCATGGGAAAAGGACAATCAGATGTATACTGTCAGAGAGAAATAAATAAAGACAAAAGATACAGCAGAACTTGTTTTGACATGCAGTTGCCTCCCTTCCCTAGCTGGACAATTCTACATAAGACTTCCCAATGTTTGCTACCTATATTGCTGATGTGTATCCAAGAGCCCCATATGAGTGGCTGGATTTTTTTACAGGGTAAGGAAGTACCATATTTACTCAAATCTAATGCTTACTTTTTCAGTTCAGTGATGGGTGAAATCCAGAGTAACTACGGGGAGTCCTTGCTCTGGAGTAAGAACAAGTTATATGAATTTCCCATAGGTTTTCACTAGGTGGTGCAGTAACTACAGGTACACATAATGTCTCTTATGTGCTCCCATAGTTACTCTGGATTGTGCCCTTAGTCTCCAAAATTGTGGCTGCATCAGTGCAGCTTTGGGCTGCCCAATGTATAAGACTGGGCTGCCCAATGTATACTGTTTCAGCCTTCATAAACGTCTTGAATATTATAAATTCCCTATTCAGGCTAATTAATTAATCTCTCTCTCTCTCTCTCTCTCTCTCTCTCTCTCTCTCTCTCTCTCTCTCTCTCTCTTATACATTTTCATTTTCTCTTTTCTCTGTCCTGTTATACCCATCTGAAAAAATTCAGAAAGGATGATGTTCATGGAGAAGGGCTTCATTGGCTGCTTGTGTAGTGGGAAAGAAAAGTTAATATAGCAAGATATACTGTATTGTAATACAATTAAAACTTTATGATTCTGTCTGTAACCAGGATGTCTAGTTTTCTTTTGGGGGCTGAGTGCCAAAGCTAGACTTCTCACTATCATAACTGCTGTTAAACAAATAAATTGAGGGTGTGACACCACTAAGAAAACAAAAGGCATTTTAGGAAGCAAAAATAAAATAAAATACAGATCTGTATGCAGTGTTTCCATTTTCCCTACATCTGCATAAATTTGCTTAAAAAATAAAAAATGACATACTCTTTTTCATACAACACAACCAAACCAAAACAAAAAATTTGTCTTTTTCTGCCATAAATAAATGTCATGAATGTTGAAATGCTGTGCATTGCAAACTTCAGTGCAAATGTTAATAACCCACTTGCAGTACTTAGCCCCAGATATATGGGTGCTGACAAAGAAGACAGTGAAAATTCACAGATGCAATTAAAGCTAATGGAATAATTTGTAGTGCACTTCCGTTAAACCAGCATCTGGGAAACTTGATTATCTTGTCACCACGCAAAATAGGATAAAAACAAAGAGCAAACAAGATAAACGATGACATGCTAATTTTTAGAGTAAGGTTCTGCAATTCACAACTTAGGGCCATATCTGGACCTCAGCACCATATTGAAATATATGATATGGTCCTGGGCCTGAAATGTTTGGAGATCCCAGGTGCTATCCTAACTAATTTAGGCTGGCATAACTTACACGCTCCCTGTTCCTGTGATGGGGGGGGCTGACACATGTCAGTTCACTGAACTAAGCCCCCAGGAGCAGTGCAGAAGTGCCTTACAGCACTTTTGCGACACCCCAGCAAGAAGCTTGTGCTGGGACTTATGCCAGCCCACCTGGAGATTAAGAAGGCAGCCCCTGTTTTAAAAGACAAGAGGACATATGGAAATGTATGCTTGGTCTTCATCTGAAGGTATCAAAAACTTCAGAGTTCCACCATAAGTAACTTTTGGACAACAGTTCTTCAATTTGAAATATATCCAATGCTAAGTTTGAAATATATCCAATACTTAGGTTTATATGCAATTACTTGTGTGTTCAAATCCACAATAAATGTCCCAGTCCGGCACTTATCTCTAACATGCACAACTTATTTATGGGCATTATTCCTGATTCAGCAAGTAGCTCCTTATCTGAGGACCCAAATTTCCTTTCCAAATTTCCAGATTTCATGCCACTGAAATGCAGTCCCAAGAAAAGGGAACAAATGTTATCCTCTTTTGACATGGCCACCGTGACTTCGCCCATAGCCACAGGTTGCAGCACATGCCCCACGGCTGCACCTGAACTAGAAAACTGGATGGGATTGGGCCCACAATGATGGCAAATGTTTTTGTTGTTAAGATTCATAATCAGAAATACACAATAATACATAATACAAAATAATAGATTTGAGGACATGAATGAAAAGACAGATGAATAAAAAAATGTGTCATATTCTTTGAAGAGCAAAAGAGAAATATGTCTAAACATAATTTTTAGAATGCTGAAAAAATTGTTGTTTATCTTTCTATGCTGAGTGGATTTACAGTGCAATAAAGTGAAGGCTCAGCAACTGGCAGACCATAGGCTTTTGCTGGCAGTGACTCCCACCCACTCTATATAAAGCAGGCCTCCGTCAGTCTTGAGAGACTATGGTATTGTGCTCTGCACTGCATACACTGCATGCGAAGCACAAAAGCGTGGGTTGGATGGTTATGGAGGATAGGCTGTTAACCCAAGCAGCAAATCCCCCCTCTCCACGCCACTGAATGGAAAGGCAGAGCCAATATGATTGGATCCAGCTGGTATCACATAGCTGGGCTAAGGACAGGAGCTCACCCTGTCTTGTGGGGGTTATGAACCCCGACCTGCTGATTAACAGGCACAGCACCTTAACCGCTTGTGCCACCCACTCTATATACAGACAGACCCATTAAAACCGCCAGTATAGCTCCTACAACATTACCACCAAATTCACACAAGCCAGACTATGAAGTTTTTTTGTCAGAGGTGGAAAGATTATTTAGGGTGAAACCATATGGACAAACAACCAGAATCTGAATAATTTAAGCATCATGAAAGAAAAGCTCATCCTAACTTCCAACATAAGGCAACACCCTGACAAAAATGCAAGACAGATATCAACACTGTATTCTCTGTTGCTCATTCCCATCGCCTAGCTATAGCAGTGATTTTCAACCAGTGTGCCATGGCACACTGGTGTGCCACAGATAGTCCTCAGGTGTGCTGTGGGGTTTTGGGAAAAGTCATTTATTAATAGGAAAACTAGGGGATTTGAACAGCTTGGTGTGACTCATCAATGATACAAACAACTGATTGCCTTGACAATTTCAGTGCCTTGTTAGTGTGCCATGAGATGAAAAGGATTGAAAATCACTGAGCTATAGGAAAGCCTAGTGACCTTGAGGCCAAGCCTATAGGCTTTTTGCACTTGCAGAACAAATGTTCTAGCCTACACTGAATCCTCTTCTCTTGGCAGCAGCCTCTCCCTCCTTTCTCTCTGTAGCTCCAGTCACACTCCCAACTACTTAGTGCTGACAAAGCATCAACTTGGCAGAGAAAGTCAATTTAGAGCCCACCTGCCCCTTCCATGAGTTTATGAAGACCACAGCATGTACCCTTCCAGTTCTGCCTCTCTTCTGTTGTAACATGGATGCTGGAAACTGTGCGTCTTTGTTATTCCAAACAACAGGGGCACGGACCATGGAGGCTGCATACAACCATTTTTGTTAGTAAAGGGAGATAGAAACATGTCTGAGGTTCACATGCACAAGCCAAGGCAGAAGTGGATGGCAGATTCAGGCCCCACAGAAACATGCACTGTCCACAGTTGTGGAACTGTGTTTCTCACTTCTAGAAAAGTGCCTACAAGTTCCATACTTATCAAAAGGGTTCTCTTGGGTCACTGGATGCTCAGGCCAAAAGCGGTAGCAACCAAAGCCTGAGTTCCTTCCATGTGATGAATGACTAGCTAGAAGCACTGATTGTCATTAACACACCAAGATGTGCCTGGCACTGTGGTCACCACTGCTTTTAGGGAAGTTTAAATAGCACCGCTTCTGTACTAGGCATTTCTAGGCAAATTAGCATCTGGGAAAGCAGCCAGAAAGCTGGGTTTCCTCAAATATCTTCTAGGGGTTATTTCTGAGTTTCAAAAAATAAGTTTGAAACACACCAAAGAGAAAACCCAGCTCAGCCTCACTTTTTAAACAGTCTGCCACAACTACTCCAGCACACTAATCTTGTCTGCCACATTCCCCTCAGCAAACAAGGGCAGACACATGTTTCTAAACATACAGGATCACTTATATTTAAAGCCCCAGTTGGCCTTGACTCCCTGGAACATTGCCTGTGTAAGAACATCAGTATAAGAACATCAGTGTAAGAACAGAACAGTGTCTAACACCTGTGATTTCTTCAGGAAGACTAGCTGCTCAATTAGATCAGGCTGCGCTGTGAAGTGACAGGAATTAGTCTTCTGGTGATGGTTGACGCTTGATGGTGTCATACACCTTCTGGAATAGGGTTGCCATATATCTCGAAAAACAGGGACAATCCCCATTTGGGGGGATTGTGTTCACATATGGACAGAGGGTCCCGTCCCAATTTTGTGGAAGAGAATTATGGCAACCCTATTCTGTAATCACATGGAGCCATGAGTTTCTGGGCCACTGCCCGGGGGGGGGGGTGGAGGGAAGACCCCATGTGCTGGGGGTGTGAAGTCATACCAACCCAGTTAACTCAGTGGGGTGGACAGAACAGAGTGAGAGTGCAGATCTCGCACAAGACGTTATATTGTGTCAGATGTTATGCCCTCCACAATGAGCCAATATTCCCCCTCTATCACCTTGGACTTGCACCAACTAAAGTCTAGGGCTCATGAAGGGTTAAGGGAAAATACTTTATCTTTCCCCTCCCATACCTTTCAATCACCAACCACTGCACCACCCCCAACAGATCAGTCTGTTCTGGTGCAGCATGCTGTGGGGAGGAAAGGATCGGATTGGTCTATTTGTTTAACATTGGAGCCATTCAGATAATCAAACAAGTCACATTATAGTGAAAGAGTGTCAAGCCTCTGCACAATCTCTTCCACAGTCTCCTTTGCCCAGTATGAAGGAATCCTTATTAAACAGCTCTCTGAGTATGGTCAACAGCCATTGTCTAACTGTGGCTTGAAAACCACAATATGAAACCTAGATCAATTTCCAGCTTGTGGATAAATTATTTATCCACAGTTCTTGGGTTTGGACAATGCACTGAGCTACGGTTTAAGAAATCAGGATTCCTTTCATGTGATTGAGAATTGGCTTGCCATTTTTTGCTAGATCATCTCAAGCAAGCCACTGGGTAGCAATGCTCATCACTAGTGAAGTGGTTCTAATATGGATTCTATATTAATATTCCAATAGAACATATATCAGGTCAGAACAGAATGATAAAGACAAACATTCCTAATACACACATAGGTTATCATGTGCCAAAACAAAATCATGTTTTAGCAGAGGCTGTATGATCTTAATAAAACTGATATCCATTTGTAGTCACAGTATGTATTATTTTCCATATTTTGTTGTTATTCTAAGACTTTCTCGTTAAAAGTTATCTTTTTTAGGTCCTTGCAATTTAAACACAGGACTTTGGGGAAAGTATTATGTTCTGTTTCTTAGCAATTTCCAAAATTTGCAAGAGTAAGATAACATCTGGACAATTGGGGAGTTTGTGGTATTTATAACAGTATTAATTTGGAAAGGCAATTCCACAAAAGCACAACCATTTTCTGTACTGTAACTGTAAAACTTTGCTAAGAATGAGCTGTTGTATTGACTTCTGAGATGTCTCATATATTAATAATTATACATGGCACAAACATGCAAGGCCAAAGTTTAGTGGTAAAGAACCAATGTCAGATTCAAAAAGTTTCATTTTTCAAATTTGGGCATCTCCAGAGGCTAGGGAATACCTTCATCTAAAGGCATGAAGAACCATGGCCACTAGAGAGGAACACAGACCAATGCTGTACTGTATCTGATATATAAAAACAGTAGTTTCAAGGCTCAAATGTACCTCAAAGTATCTTGTGTGACACCAAGCATCCTGAAGACAGACCAAGCATTGACCTGATATGACCTTGGGATCCCTTCTCATTCTATTATACTGTTATTTGCCAACAATATGTGGGGACATATTAACCAGCTTTAGCCATGAGAAAATACCCAGCACCGCAGTGACAAGGAAATTCTGATAAATATAGCATAACATATTTATATGCATCATACATGTTATTGATAAATGAAACATTATCAAAATCTTTGAGAGTGGCACAGTTTAAAAAACAAAATTTTTAACCACAGATCTCAAACAAAAATATCTGGTGATTTTACAAACCAAGTCATTGTTTTAGTTATTCCAAATAGACTTCTGAAATCCTACTAAATCAAATTATCACAAATACTTAAAATATTTTGTCCATAAGTAGTCCTAGGAAGAAATCCAATCAGAATAAATCAAGCCAGCCAACAACTGGAGGTTGGTACAAAAGAATATTTGTGGTGAATGTAAACAAGGTTTTCTAATTAAAACAGTTTCACATGACACTCCTCTCTCACTTCCATCTATTTCAGAAAGGTATTGATTAAAACAATGTTGTTCATTCTGTTTGACTGTCTGGTGTTGCTAGACATCTAGTTACCACTCTTAAAGCACAATCCTAATTGTGCCTTAGACTAGAACAAGCCACCTGTGCCAGCCTTCTGGTGTTGCAAAAAACTTTGGATCCCATGCTGGAAAAAGGGTAGGGTAGGTGAGCATGGTGGCAGGCTGCCAGTACATGGGTCTGGGGAGGGTAAGGGGAAAGATGGGTGGTAGGTGGATCATGGGCAGACCGAGCCAGCTGGGGGACAGGATCTATCTCTTAGGTCTGGAGCCAACTGCTCAGATATGCACCATTTCTTCAGGTGGTGCAGATCCAAATTGCCCCATTAGACCCCCTGTGCATTACTTTGGTTAAAGTAATTAATTCCCCTGGCCTTGAGTTGCACTGCAGGCCCCATTACTGTGCTGGATACAGTACAGGATAGCATCCTTGCCTGTTCCAGCACAGGTAGGAGTGGGTCCTCCACATAGCAACCTTTTGCTATCAAAACTTTTGTTTCCAAAGACTATGATATTTATTCTGTAGTCTCAAAGCCCATGCCTCCATTTCTCATCTGTTTTGGAACATAAGGTTGAAGTTGGGAGACGTATAAAATAAAATAATTTAGCCTTATTATACTGCTGAAGCAACTGTCACACCAGCCACTGTTGCCAGATAAGAGCTCAAGGTCTCAGTACAAGACAGAAGATGACATGACTTCACATACTCTTCAACAGTCTGATTCCAACCCTGGGAAAATGCATCTTGCAGATACTCCCCATGTTAAGCTCCCCATTGGTTCATTTTTTTTATCTAGGCACACATAGTTTGCACTATTTAGCTTGGGAATTGGCATCACATAGAATTTGGGTGCAGTCCTAACCAATTTAGGCTGGCATAACTCACTTGGCATATCTTCCCATGGTTGGATATATCTGTGCACTGGCCTAACACCCCCAAGAGTGTCACAGAAGTGTCTTACAGCACTTTTGTGACACCCACAGGTCCTATGCCGAGGCTTACACCAGCCTAGCTGGAGGTTAGGATTGCAGCCTTAGTATATCAAAGCTGTCATACAATTTTTTAAAACCTTGACATTTTTTACCTTAGTTTTATCTAGACCTAAAACTAGAACTAGTAACACTGTATCAGTTCACTGAGATTCAAGCAAAGAAAATGACAAAAAATTAGAACTGCTCCTTGTCTTATGCACAGTTGACTTACACAAATTCCGCTGAACGTAAACAGAGAAAAACAACAATTCAAATCAGTGATTCCCAAACTGATGGGACACATCCCACCAACTAGGGAAGCTCTTAATCCCTGCCATTTGAAGGAGTGGAGTGGAGAGGGGAAGGCAATTCTCAGAATTGTGGTGCTGCCAGTGATGGGTGTGGGAGGTTTTACTTCCTTTGAGCCAGCACTGACTAGACCTAGAAGGTGGAGAGACCTCTACAGGACCCCTCCCAAACATCTGTAATTGTCCTTTAAAAAAGGAGAAAGGTTTCATGGTAAAGACCAGATGTCTTTTTCCCCCCCACAATAATAGACGTTTGGGGAGGGCCCCTGCAGAGGGCTCTCTAGACCCCCCCCCCCCCCCGCGACCTCCTAGGACTCCAGTGTTGGCTGGAGTAAGTAAAACTTCTCCACCCATCCCCTGCAGCAGCACAATCCTGGAATCCTGCTGCTGGGATCTTCCACCCCAGCAAATACTGTTACCGTTTGGGAACCACTGGTTTAAATAGAGCACCATTCCACTTACTAAATACAAGGAAGAGTGAGTGTGAGATCAGCTGCAATCCTAAAGACACTTTCCTGGGAGTAAGATCCAATGAACACAATGGGGCTTACATTAGAGTAGATATAGTTAAGATTGCACCCTAAGACAAGAGAAAGCACAGATCAAATCAAAGAGGAAATAGGAGACATCTCCTAAGGGTGCAATCCAGAGCAAATTCAGCCTGCTCTGACCTAACTGCACTCTCCTAACTATTCTGTATCCAGAGCAGAAAGTTATGCTGAATCCAGAGAGTCAGGAAGCCTGGGCTGCCCTAACTGCTCCAGAGCATGCTAAGTAATTGACACAAGGGGAAGACTTGCTCCTGAGGAGACACCCCTCAGATCACACTGAACAAGGAACAGCTGTGGTGCCTACAGTGGTGACATGACTCTGCACATCACCTGGTGTGGAAGTCTGTGCGTCATCCCTGGGATGCGCACCCCCCCTACCTGGACTGCACAGTCACCAAAGTTGGCGCCTGCGCAGTTGTTTCTGAAGCCAACTGGCTTCAGAAAGAGTACTGCACAGGCACCATCTCTGACACCTGCACAGTACTTTTCTGAAGCCTTTTGGCTTCGGGGGAGACTGTGCAGGCGTCAGAGTTGGTGCCTGTGCAGTACTCTTTCTGAAGCCATTCGGCTGCCGCTCTGCCTCCTGAGTGAGGCCGAATGGCTGTGCAGAGGCGCGGACTTTCTCTGCTCTAAGGAAGTCTCCTCTGAAGCTGTTCGGCATGCTCAGTGTGTTTCTGCGCAGTGCACCTCAGAAGGCCGTTCAGGCCAGCTCCTCAGACAAGTGTCAGCTTCTGGCTGATTCTCTGCCTTGGAGCAGCCCTGAATGGGTGTGCTGACGCCCGGGGCCTGCCAAAGGACAGTCAAACTCCTCCGGCACATCACCCCATACGGAGCGCATCCCCAATGCAGCCCACACCAGCCGCACCAGTCTGGTGACGCCACTGGGTGCCTGCCTTATAAGGAGTCCCTGATGAGATGCCAGTACATTCTACAGTGAATACAAGGGGCTTCTTGGAGTGGCCTGCTGTATCCTGAGCTTTGTGGGCAGCCGTAGTTTGTTCCATATCCTGAGGTTGAGAGGCAGGGATTGCAGCTAGGCTGGCCAAGGACTCAGATTTTTGGTCAGCACTGCCATTCTTACTCGGGCCTTATCATGGACCCCTATGGGTCTACTCATTACTATACCTGCTCCTGAGGTGGTATAACTCTGAGGACTGGAAGAGGGCATTTCTGCCTTGGAAACAGGCTTTGGATACAGAGTAACTGCTCTGCCCTAGGCAATGCTAAACATGCCCTCAACTTGCCTCTCCTGAGCTGCTTAGGCTGCCCCAGTTAGGGCTGAGCAGGTCCACCTCTCTTAGGGCACCCTATCTTGCCTTGCTCTGCCCTAAGCCTCCTTCAGAGTAACTGGGCTGGAGCATCTTGCAGTTGTTCCAACCTAGTGTTAGATAGGGCAACCTAAGGGCTCTTATGTGGACAGATTAGTTGCTCTGGATTGGGCTGTAAATGTTATTAAAGATATGAGTAGAAAAGAACCCACCGGCTGTGGACCTTCAAACAAAATGTACAGGAAAGAAGACAGAAGGGGATCTTTGTAAAATTTGAGCCAGATTTTGCAAGGATAGCTAACTGATGCCTTTTAATTAGCAATGTTGTTTCTCCTACTCATGTCACCACTTTCGGCAGGCCATGCAGCAGTTGGAAGTCACTTGGGAAGGCAATACATGTAACCATTTTGTTACTCTCACTAACTGAGAAGAAACAAACATCTAGAGCAAGCTCAGCAGGTAGGCAGCCAGTTCACATTCAGTCCCATGCTAGTTAGGTTTACTCAGAAATAGGTAAATGAGGCATGCTTCCAAGCAATAGTGGTACAGTCTATGGTGCTTTTTAAACAAGACATAACATTTTCTTCCCACTATACTCTTGTAATGTTTGCAAGCACCAGAAAACATTTTTTCCAGTCAATTGCTTGAAAACTGAGCACATAGAAGAATGTTGTGCCTCTGGTACAAGGAGTAAAAATTGAAAATCTAGCAGTACAAAACCAGCCCTACAAAACCAGTACTACAAAATGTCTCTCTGATTAGAAACTGTCTGAACCATTCCCTTTCTGGAAAGCCTGCTTTCATGGATTTCCCATTAAATGAGTGAAGGCTGAGCATATAAACAACTTTTTTTAAAAAACAAACCATCAGAAGAAGCAAAGATTGATAGCAGACAGTACAATGTAAACCAACAAAATCATTGGCTATGCATCTGCTGAAGTAAAATGGACTAAAAATAGCAAAAATGTGATATGGAGAGGGCTGGATGGATGCACCAGCAAAACATGGGTGTCCCCACAGTTGGGAAATAACCTTTCCCAAGTTATTACTAACCACATATCAGATAAAGGGACAAAAAATAAACCTCATTTGTTGATCTTATCAGACAGGAAGGATAAAATGTGAGGGAGCAGTCTTCTAAATGTTCTTTTCTCAAACCATTTAGGGCTGTGACAAGCATTGTCAAATAAACCTGGAACCTGGTCCAGTTGAAGCACTCAAAGTGTCACAAGCTCCACAGTATGCTTCCTAGTGGCCCAGGAGTTACACATATTCAACATGCGGCCCAAAAGGTGCATGAAGCCCTTACGATTATTTTTGTTGGTCTCTGTCTCATGAACTGTTTAAAAGTTACCTGTAACTTTACCCATAAGAAAAAAAGTAACCAAGTTATCAAAAGCCATTAAAAAAGTTAACAAGTCATCAAAAAATTATCAAGTCATAAGAAATACAGATATTCCAGTAGTACTCAGACTGGTAGGTCATGACCCATCAGTAGGGTCATGACCCATCAGTAAGGGTTCTCCCATCCCTTTAAGGGGAGCCTGAAGGGAAGAGGCAATGACGTAAACTAAAGTGGTATTCAGGCAGGTATTCAGGTCCCTTTCTGTCCGGGACCCCCATCAAACTTATTGAGATGTTCTTCCATGTCTACTCAGAAGTAAGTCCTTTTATGTTCAATGAGATTTACTCCAAGTAAAGCCCAGTGCCAGATTCTAAGATGGTGGATCTTCTTAAGACCGCTCCCCCGACCCGAGGACCCAACCCCCATTTTGAAGACCACTGTGCTAAAGAATGTGACGGGGGATGCTTGCACTACAGATGGTCAGCTCAAACAGAAGTAGAGAGCCCTGCACAGCCCCCCAGAGGGCTCCCCGAACCTTAAAAGGTTTAGGAAAAGTTAGTGCACTTTGTGTTTGCAAATTTGGCTTAATGCACTTCAGGCTTCTCACCCTTCCACCTGGAAACACTTTAAGTAAGTTCTCAAAAAGTTTGAAAACCACTTAATCCATCCTTCAATTCTATATGTTTATACAGTTTATAAACATATAACATATATATTTAACATCCGTATATAATGCCGTGTTTGGGGGCATGTGTACCTTAATTAACTGGGCACTGGTATACCAGGGAGTCCAGGATGGGGGATGGATGAAAGAATGATATTATCCCCAGATAATATTATTCTCAAGGAGGAGCTTTTACTTACTAAGGGCTGCTGCACAGTTCAGGAGTTGCAGGAAACCTTGCACAGCCCTCTACAGGGCTCCCAAGTCTTAGAATGCTAAAGAAAAGCTATTGCAAAGCACTTCCTGTTTGCGATAGATAAAGAAATTAATCAGATCGATAGATTGATCAACAATGTAATCCTATGCTCATAAATAAGCCACATTATAGGCACAATCCAGAGTAATTACAGGGAGTCCTTGCTCTGGTGTAAGAACAATTTGCTCCAGATTGCAATATGAATTTCCTATAGGTTTTCACTATGTGGTGTAGTAACTACAGGTGCACGTAATGTCTCTTATGTGCTCCTGTAGTTACTCTGGATTATAGGGTATGATAATGTGGCTATGATAATGTGAATAGGATTGTAATTTAAATGCCTGTGAAGGAGGCTGCTATTAAGGCCACAGAAAACTGCACCTTCCCACAGTTACCCCCCATTCCCCATCCCATGCTTTTTACTTTTTAATCAGATCCTAGAGAGAAGTAAGGGTCCACGACCTCAGGCAGCACAAGAAGGTCACAATCTAAGTTCAAGTTCCTTTATCAAATAAGTAATTATAAAATAAGTAGTAACAGCTGTGTGATAGCAAGTCTTTCTCTCTTTTCAACAACATAAACAAGACAATTAAAAGTCATTCCCCAAACTGATAAAAGTTTAGCAATTACTCTAAAATATATAGCATCAAACCCACAGTTCATCCTTGTATATGCATTCTGAAATAAAAAAAACTAGAGCAGTTATAAGCCTGAATGTTGAATGACTGATTTTTAAATAAATTTAATGTGATCTGCCTGGAGCATCTATGCTAGTTGTGAGATAAAAAATATATTAAATAATCCTAAATTGTATACATGGACCAACAGATCCCCAAACACATAGGCAGTCAATGCATAAGGTGCGTTCATTGCAAAATCCTTTCAACCTTTCCCTTCCAGATTCTCTGTGATTGACTGGATGGCGAAGAGAAATGTAATGAGCAAGAAACCTTTAAAAGGAAAAGGGCTGACCCCAACCTTTGAACAAATTTCATTTTGAAAGACAAAAACCAATCAATTTGCCATGGAGCCTGTCTCTCAGTGTTATTATCTCCACCTTAAAAACACACACCTTCCTAACCTCTGCTAAATTGAAGATGGCAGACGATAATACAAAGATGAAAAATGTGTCGGTGACAACATGAGGTCACTATTTTAGATGTGTCAAAAAGTAACAAGGGGGCATCTAGATTTTCATGTTGATAATTAGTGATTTGTCACAGCAGCTATGGTATCAAGTTATCCTTCCATTTAGAGCGAATGTGCTTCTCTCTTCCTAACCAAAGATGCACACTGCTTCATCACACCTCGCTTCATGTAAGGGAACATTTCCTGCATTTGATTTCACAATTAACATCACACATGTGGTGTGATTTTTTTTAATAAAGGCCGAAAATCCACACTTACATTTCAAAGGGAATAAAAAGTCATTCATTATCTTAGGTATATGAGAGCAAAGTATCTTACCAGCCCATCACAATTGCTTATTGCCACGGAAGCATTAGGCAAATCCATGATATCCCCGACATAGAGGCAATTCCCGTGGAGCGGTTCAATGGAAGTGACATTCGAATCCTCTTGCCATTCAATAACTGCTCTAGGGGCCACCAGCCTGGAGTTTGGCCTCAGCCTGCAGTGAAATTCTCTTCCAAAAACGGTGACATTATAAAAGATGTGCTTGCTTGCAGCCTCATGTGGAAGATCCCCTGTGTCTCTTCCGAAGCGCCTCTTCGGGACTCCTGACACAATGTTGGAAAGGAACCTGCCCTCTGAGTCTGTGCTAGTTGGGGTGATGAGGCTGTATTCTTCTAGATCTTCCAAAATGATGTTATCTAGAGAGAGATAGAGAGAGAGAGTATGATTCAGAGTATGTGCGTGTATGTAAATAATGACTAATAATGGAAATCACTCCAAATGCTTCCTCTTTAAGATGCCTGGACTGCCTCCCACATTTGCATGAAGCATCTCATTTTTCCTTCCTTGGTGTGTTAGATACCATATCATCCATTCAGCTACAGAGTTAACAGACAATAATATACTAATAATGACAAGAAACTTTATTTATATCCCACCTTTTTCCCAGGGGACTCAAGACAACAGAGAGGATTTCAGACAGTAGGGCCAGGTGGACACACTGGATCACTTTTTTCAGCTGTCTTAGGTAGGGTTGCCATTATTTTCTTCCACAAAATTGGGACAGGACCTTCTGTCCCATTTGCCAGTATCTATCTATCTATCTATCTATCTATCTATCTATCTATCTATCTATCTATCTATACCACTTTTCAACTTATGTGAACACAGTCTTCAAAAATCAGGATTATCCATGTTTTTCTGGACATATGACAACCCTACTCTTAGAGCACAATCCTGACCAACTTTCCAGAACTGAGATAAGGCCAATGTAACTCTTTGATAAGGGAACAAACATTGCCTTACTTTGAGGAGAACTCTGTGACTGCCCTCCAACTGTTAGATGAAGCACATTCCCCATTGGTACAGCTTTGCCTGTGTTGGAAAGCTGGTTAGGATTTCCCCAGCTTGTGAGTGAGTACAGCCTGCAGTGATTTTCCACCACTGTGCCATGGCACACCAGAGTGCCATGGACAGTCTGCCAGTGTGCTGCGGGACTTTGAGGAGGACAATTAGTAGAGCACTTGGGGATTTGAGTTCCCTACCCACAGCATGGTGTACATGCTGAAAAAACTGATGGTGCGCTTGACAATTTTAGTGCCATGAGATGAAAAAGGTTGAAAATCTCTGCTCTACAGGGACAGTCCATCAACCAGGATGTTGTCTTTCAGCAGCTGGGAAGTGAAGGTTTGACCCCATTCACCTCCCCCATTGAAGATGTCAAGGGAACTGCAACTTTCCCCATAATCAGTCACATCAACTTTTTTTCAGAAGTTTGCCATGAGCCATTTCTTTCCCTCCCCCAATGTGTGGTTTGGCAGTGCTTGCACTTGAAACTTTGTGGAGTGGTGGTGATCACTGCAAAGTGAAAGAACAAACAAACAAACAAAAAACCTATTTCATTGCCCTGCTGCCTTCGATGCAATTTAATGCTAGGATGAAGAGGCACCGTGATCATGGCCAGGACAGGGTCTGATGCCACAGAAAGGCATGCCCAGGATTGACACACTCCAGCCAGCCTGCCCAGATGATGTGCCACATGCGTGCGCCCTGCTGTACGCGGAGTTCATTCCAGGTTCAGCTCCTGCAGCTGAAAACTCTGGTTCTCCTCTGATCCCAAGCGATCCAGGGGGATCCAAGAAGAGGGATCCCAAGAAGTGGGATCTGGGATCTTCCCCCCTTCTGCCTATCCCTGCCCTGCCTCCCCACCAGCTGGAGGAGCCCCACGTGGAGTGGACTCCCCCCAGAAAAGAAGTCTTGCAAGTTGGAGGGAGGATCAAGGGGGCTGCCAGGGAGGCTCCCCAGAGGCGGAGGAAAAGAGTAAGCCCAAGTAGGGTGACCACAAAAGAGGAGCCCCAAGAAAAAAGGAGGAAAGGACAAAATAAAAAAGCTCAACACACTCATCTGTACTGAGTTCATGTGCTTCATTTCAGCACTAGATTGCTGATTATTAAGTTTAAAACTATTACATGGTACCTTCCTGGGAGTAAGACCCACTGAACACAATGTTGCTTACTTTTGAGTAGACGTGGTTAGGATTGTGATCTCGGTCAATTAATGACTATATACTTATAATTTATAAATTAAATGACATCTAGTTTTTTTCATTACAAGCAAAGAAAAGGAGGGCAGTGAAGTTTTTTGTGTCCTGGGCAAAGAGGAGCCCTGGGCACCCCGAGGGAGGGGAGACCCTGCAGCACCTACCTGTGCCTGGGGGGCTGCTGTGGGGGGCGTCGGGGGCCAGGAGGAGCGCCCAGCAGCAGCAGCAGCAGCAGGCGAGCAGAGCTGCGATCCGGGCTGGGTGAGCCATGGCAGCAGCAAGCGCAGCGCAGCCTCAAAGTTCCCTGCGGGGGGCTCGGGCCACATCGGTGGGGCTGACAGCCCACTCAGCCCCGCTGCTGCTCCCCCTTGTCCGGCTCCATCCGATCCCCGTCCCTCCGTTGCGCTCACAGCACAGGCACCGGGAGGAGGCTGCTTGGACGGCTGGAGAGCCGAGCAGAGCAGAGCAGGGCGTGCAGAGGGAAGTGCGCCCGAATGACTGACAGAGGCGCTGCTGCTGAGCTGAGCTGAGCTGAGCTGCTGCCTCCTCTCCCTCCTCGCCTTGCTCCTCCTGCCGCCCTCTGGGACCCAACTCCGCAGCTGGGACACTTTTCCCCAGCAGGATCCGCACCATCTCCTCCCCAGACACCCCACAAGAGCCTCCTGTTCCTCTCCAAGGAGACATCACACAGCTGGCTGCAACACTAACACACACTCACTTCAAGAAACCCCTTCTTCTCAACTACTCTGTTGTTGTTGTTGTTGTTGTTCCTCCAAACTCAGGGTTTGTCCTCTTTTCAGGGTGACACAAAAATATATTTTTAAAAAATGACAGAGCACCCAAAATGTAGGACACAGTGGAAAAAATGGAGGACATGACAATATAAAAATTCATGGTTCATGTGGTTAATTTAAACTCTGTACTGCTTATTGTTAAATTTAATACTGTTATATATAATTTATTACATTTAGTTTATGTGTTACAGGAAGCCTACATGCTGCCTGCTCACAAGGAAAAGGAAGACAATGAAGTGTGTTGTTGTTTTTTAGGACACAAGGTTAACATCCAGGACATGTTCTGGAAAAAGAGGACATATGGTCACCCTGCTTCCTTTTCAAGGACATGTTTACTTTTTTTAAAGAACAAGCCTAACCATGTCTACTCAAAACTAAGCCACGTTGTGTTCAATGGATCTTACTCCCAAGAAAGTGTCTTTAGCATTGCAGTCTTGCTCCTGGAAAAACCCAGAATTCTGCCACTTTATAGCATCACTGTGTTCAAACTCTCCCCCAAACACTGGATCTCTCTGTGGGATCCCTCTGCTTCCCCCATATTGATTTCACCCTAAATATTGAGAATCTAGTTACCCACATGATGTTGCCTTTCCCAATGGCAGACTATGATAAAACCTGGGACAAGGAAAATATTGTGTCCTTCATGGACAACTGCAATTCCCTGGTATTCATTTGTGCAATATTTTTCAACAGTATTTTTCCTTCTCTTCCTGTGGCTCCAGGGAGCTCTGTTTCATCCCTTGGGAATTTCCAACTCAAGTAGAAAGTTATTGAAAGTCTGCAAGACAAGACCTGAAAGAAAGAAAGAAAGAAAGAAAGAAAGAAAGAAAGAAAGAAAGAAAGAAAGAAAGAAAGAAACAAACAAACAAACAAACAAACAAACAAACAAACAAACTGTGGAAAGGGCTATTTTCTATTTATTACTATTTTTTGCCGTTTTGAAATTTTGCATCCCTAAGAATTTTTTGTCCCTTTGTCATCGTTCCCACTACACCACTGGTCTTTCCCATTCTAGAATGTGTCACAGACTCAGTGCTCCAGTATCTGAGATCTGAACAGATCTTTCACATTCTTGGCTACGGAACCAAATGTAACAAAGCACACTTATTAGGGAGTAAGGCATGCTAGAGTTCATACTGTCCTTTAAATGCCTCTGCTCTCTCGTAATGTCCCTAATGAATTTAATTCACTCCAGATAACTAGATGATGCCTCCCTCTCTTCCTTTCTTCAAATACATCTTCAAAATCCATCTTTTCTGTAAAACAACTCCCTGGTGCCTTTGCTTTACCCTACTGCATCTAAGACCCTATACTATAGATGCATCTACAGGAAATCACTTTATACAGCAGTGGTTCCTGAGCATCTCAGTCAAGGACCTCCTTCTGAGAATGACTCGGGGGCGGGGGGCCGAAGTGATGTCTTCAACCTGGAAGTCCCCCATCTTCTGCATGTCAACTAGGAAGTGCCGAATTCCATGATGTGGCACTCAGGTTTATGCAATCTCCCTGAAATGAAGTTGCAACCACCACCCCCCACAGAAGATCCTAACCCCCATTTTAGGAACCACATATAACATAGGAACCACTTTTTCCTGTATGTCCCACAAGCTCTTCTTCCCTCTTTTGACTCTTTGGTGTCTATTTCTAGAATATACTCCCCTTTATGTCCTCTCAGAAAGCACCATTTACACAGATGGTGCTATATAACTAATCATGTACAGTATACTTTGAGCATGTCAAAGGGACTTCAGATCGCCCCGTATGCCCGTGTTAAACAGGAAAAAAGTTCCATTGAGATTTTTTGTGATTTTCTTTCAAAGTAATTTTGCTTAGAATTGCAGTACCAAGCAAAGTTCCTACACCTTTACTGCTCTTTCTACATTCAGTTCCTTATGTATATAGCAAGGATAAGTTACCTGTGCATCTTGGTTTTCATGTAGTGATTTATTTTTCTGTTTCTTATAGGGTAGGGGTGTCCAAACTTTTTGGCAGAAGGGCTGCGACAACTCTCTGAAACTGTGTCAGGGCCGGAAGAAAAAAAATAATTGATTTACATATTAAATTTGAGTAAATTTACATAAATGAATATATTCAAGATGGAACTTTGAATGAATGAATGAATGAATGAATGAATGAATTCAAATCAGTTCATAAACACTTTCTAACACGGAGAGAGGGAGTGATCTTCAAACCAGTTCATAAATACTTTCATACACACACACAAGCAAAACAACTTGCAGCCTCCCCAGCTCTCAAAATACACTTTGGAGATTCAGAGAGCAGAGCATCCTGCACCTCTAGGATTACAGGGCTTGCCCAATGGCCAGATGGAGGGGGCTTGCCACAGGCCACATAAATAATTGCAGCAGCCACACCTGGCACCAGGGCCAGGGTTTGGAAACCCCTGTTATAACACCCCATCGCTGTTCCATTGATCTCTCTTTTTCCTCCCTAAAAGATTTCAGTTTCTATTTTCATAATGTTTTTAATTGAAAGTATTTAAAATTAGATTCCAATAAAAATTCTTCCATCCAACCCACTCATTAAAAATAACCACTACACTTTTGCAGTCTTCCTTTCACTTCTTGTTAATAATAGCAGCTCATAATATAGGCTGCTGCTGAATCTCTCTAGGATCCAACTGGAATTTAATTGTGGTTCAGGGGACTCAGACCTAGGATGCTTTGTGCCTATTGAAGTGTTATTTCCTTGACAAATAGCTATTAAGGAGAAGTCTATTTCAGACTGGGACTATGGTAAGGAGCAACTTAAAGTCCTCTGCCCTCCTGTTGTTCCAAAGCCATTGCTAACTTTGGCTACAGTCCTAAGAACACTTGCCTAGGAGTAAGCCCCACTGAACTCAATGGAACTTCTTTCTGAGTATTAAAAAATGCTTGCAGAGCATAGCATTAAAATAACCTCTTGTCTAAAACCAAAGAGGCAACAAAAGTGAGTATAGTAATCCTAGTACCTTTTCTAGACAATCCTCTTTTACTAGTTTACATAATATACCTTGTTTATATTTTACATAATATACCTTGTTTATGGGTGAGACACCAAACTGCCAAGATCACAATCTTCCATACACTGTTTTGTAGATAGGCTCCAATCCTAAAGACACTTTCCTGGGAGTAAGACCCATTGTACACAAATGTGCTTACTGTTGAATAGACATGGTTAGGATTGCACCCTTAGCCATTTTCACAGCCCAGTCTGTTGCTGAAGGAAAGCCCGAAACCTGATTTCAGAATCTGCTGACATCATGGATTTGGGGTTTTATTTTATGTGCCTATAGGGTAGTTGAACACAAATTACTTTGAGTACTATATATGCAGGGTGCCTTCTTTCTGAGTTACCAGAGCAAGCCCTTTGAAAAGGCTTCAGGGCCACTGAGTATCTGAACAAAATCTTTGTGTACTTTCCATTCAGTCAACTAATACATAGGCAAAAATATTCACCATTAACTTTTGGCATTTAATATTGTGCTCCTTGAATATTTCAAGCTTTTCACCACATTTTCACCTTTAAATATGGTGAAATTATTCATATTACAGACACAAAACTGAGGCTCCGAATTTGCCATAAGGAATCATGTAAATTCATGGCTTGGTTGAAAATTGTACTGATGGTTTCTCAGCTCACAGTCACAGAGCATGTAGTATAGTATAGTATAGTATAGTATAGTATAGTATAGTATAGTATAGTATAGTATAGTATAGTATACACAGTGAGCGTTGAGAGAGAGCCAACAGCTTTCCTTCTAATAGTTTCATTCTTCCTAAAATGATCTTAGATTCTGTACTGAATCTGAGCACTATTCAAACCCTTAGTAAGACAAAGACAAGAGAAAACTTGTTTGTCATTTTCTCTACCCTTGACATTTCCAAGCCCTTTGTCCTTTTAATCTCCTCTTCCCCTTTAGTTTGAGAAATACACAATGCCAAGTGAAAAAAATTCATATCTGTTGAAAACTGATTTAGCAAAAGTCCACATCCAAACAAAACAATGAAAGTGTGATGGTTCAGTCCTCTTATCCAGATAGGGTTGAATTCCTTTAGGGCAAGTGATATACTATCAGAAGGGAGTAGCTTTGGAAGTGAACATTGTACATTAGACAGCCAATATAAGAATTCTTATGGGAGCTTTTAAAAACAAGTCAAAAACAAACTGGTAGACACCATCAGTCAAATGGCCTAATCCTGTCCCATTGGCATGGCTGCATCCAAACTGGAAAGATGTATAGGATTGGGCCTAAATATTTCACCACCCCAGGGCGACCGTGTGACTATAAATTCCCATATTTGTTCTCTTTTGAAGCCTTTTGTCTGAGTGTCCTCTAAAAGGGCTTCATTGTCCTTCATTTTGGAACTTCACAATTGTCTTGCACAGGGTGACTGTATGTCCTCTTTTTCCAACACATGTACTGGATTTTAGCCTTGTGTCCCCCTTTTCCTTGAAAGTGGGCAGCATATAGCCTTCTTATCATTGGTAAGTTCTATATGTAATGAATTATATGTCACATTTTTAAATTTAATAAGTAATATTGTGTTTAATTACCCACATGAAGGCAATATATGTGTTTTCAGCTTTTTTGTCATGTCCTACATTTTGCTGGAATGTCCTACATTTTGGGGGCCTTGTCCTTTTTTTGGTTGTGGCATATGGTCACTCTGAATCTCCCATTGTAGAGATAGGTGGTGGAGATTGAAATAATATATGATCTAGAAACTATCAACCATCTCCATGGACAACATTTCAATCCAAGTAAACTATTCATGATTTCAGACATATCTGGATCCATAAAAAGTGTACCATGCAGTGGCATAGGTAATAGGGACATCCTTGTTCAGAGAACATCCGTTGGCAGTGGAGGATGGTAGAGTGCCATCTTTGGAAGGGGGTGACACCACTAGAAACCAAAATCACAAAAATTTCAGTTGTTAGGAATAATGCCATCATGTTATATGCTATTCAATGCATAATTCACAGCAAAATGCAATGAAACAAACTGTGTTAAAATATATGTATGGTAGCAAAATATGTAGGGGGAAGAAAAGGAAAATACAATTGTCAAAAAAGTGGATATCGTTAAGTCAAAACTGACAAATTAGCTTAAGTGTTCTGAGAACTAATGAGGTATTGTCACAAACCTTGGAACCAATAAGATGATATTATGAGTCAACTCCTTTCTCCTATTCAGCTGAATCAGTGTCAACAAGTTGGACATTTTTTTAATTGGTTGGGTAGCCTGAACTAATATATAGTTAAATGAATGAATGAATGAATGAATGAATGAATGCAGGCCTCCATCAGTCTTGGGAGACTATGGTATCATGCTCGGCGCTCCATATGCTGCATGCGAAGCACAAAAGCCTGGGTTGGATAATTATGGAGGATAGGCTGTTACCCAAGCAGCAAATCACCCCTCTCCACACCACTGAATTAGTCCAATGGAAAGGCAGAGCTGATACGATTAGATCCAGCTGGCATTGCAGAGATGGGCTACGGACAGGAGCTCACCCTGTCTTGTGGAGCTCACCCGGGTCTCGAACCCTGGCCTGCTGGTTAACAGGCACCGCATCTTAACCGCTTGCGCCACCCACAGCCCCAAATGAATGAATGAATGAATGAATGAATGAATAGTAACAACACCATGAGTTAACAGACTGCATGACTCCAATTCTATTAACGTCACTAGAAGGTTGGGTGTTATTAGATGATACTGATACACAAGGACTGCAACACCAAGTTTTGGCAGCATGCACATACTACCAGCACTAAATAGCTCGGGACTGGGCTCTAATTCAGCAAAAGATAAAATTTATGGATTATGAAATTCAGCTGTGTACTGAATAAATACTGTGTTCACAGTGTCAAATTTACATATAAGCCAAACAAGCTATAGCTTAGGGCTCCACTCTCTTGGGGCCCCCCCAAAAATTTAAAGGAAAAAAGCTGGATGGACATTTGCAAAATATAAGATAAAAACAAAATAAAATAAAACCTATATACAGCAACAGTGTTTTGTGTTGTGTAGGTCCATAAATAAGGTTCATAAATTACCATATAGTATATATTCCACACCAAAAAAGCGACAATTTGTTGTTGACAAAAGGACAGCTGGACATATAAAGGGACCCATTACCTTCAATAGCTTAGGGCCTCATCAAACCTAAATCTAGCCCTTGTGTTCTGAAAACCTTGTGTATCAGTTAAACCGTCAAAAACAGTTTGGGACACAGCCCAGTTCTCCTTGGAATTACCTGGACTTTCTCCAAAGATTTAAGCTATTGCCAACAGATTAAAATATATTATGCAATTAAATCAATATGCTTGTTAAAAATACAATAAATCCCACTGATTATTGTATTATATTTATTAACTGCAAATACATTGATTAACAGTATAATCCTAGGCAGGGCCTATGAGAGGGGGGTCCAGCAGGTACATTGTTCTGGGGCCCAAGTGCTACAGAGGGGCCCATGACTGAAAGACCATTTGAGTACTTTTAACTAACAAATTAATACAGTATATGTGCACACACACATATACATACACACATACAAACATATACTTACATTAATACACATGAATGCACACATACATACATACATACATACATACATACATACAGTTTCAAACATTGTACATTTTTTTACTTTTGTTTTGATAGCGTTATTAGAAATTTTGCACATAAGAAAGCCAGAAAAGCACTTATTAAATGGTTAACTTTTTCTAATTTTTTCCTTGATAAGATTTTAGTATTTTCTATTGTCACATTACTTGAATACTGGTATGTTTCAACATAATGTTTATATTATCAATAAATGAACACTTGTTGAAGTTTGTTGCACATTAATTAGCCTCAATTTTTTTTATTTCAAAATAATTTTGCAAGTCTTAGGGGCCCCAAATGGGTTTTGTACCGCCTTAAAAAATTTCTCTTGGAGGCCCTGATCTTAGGCATGTCTACTCAAAAGTACCATAAGTCCTATTGTATTCAAAGTGTGCTTAGTTGCAGGTGTGGCCCATGGCAAGCCTCTATCTGGGCCTCTGGTCTATCTGGGAGTCTGTTTAAATGTGTGCTTTATTTCTGTGATATGCGTTGGTGCTTGGAAAAATCCTGGAAACTTGCTCATTCAAGTTCCATCTCTCATGTTTTTATTTAAATTTTATATTTAGATATTTTTTTGGCCCTCAACCAAAAAAAAAAATCCAATGGAAAGGCAGAGCTGATACGATTGGATCCAGCTGGTGTCGCAGAGCTGGGCTAAGGACAGGAGCTCACCCTGTCTTGTGGGGCTGACCCAGGTCTCAAACCCTGGCCTGCTGGTTAACAGGCACAGTGTCTTAACCGCTTGCGCCACCCACACCCCTATGTGGGTGTTTCAGATATTTGATGCAGCCCTTTGGCCCAAATGCTTGGAGACCCATAGCAGATCAGCAGTGCGCCAGCTCACAAATCACCAGCAACAACAGCCATGATCCGGCACTGGCTCATAAGAGGGGCTACCAGACTAGAGCAAGGAGGAAGATGAGCAGAGTGACAGGAGAGATGGAGGGAGAGAGTGAGGATAACAGGGTAGATAAGAAATACAGATAGAGGAAAAAGTTGGAAATTTGAGGAGATAAATGCTTTTTAAAAGAGACTCCTGGTCCATCATACTTTCAGTCTTTTAGATATCTTGGAAAATTCTGAGGCTTCCCAATGAAAAGGAACTGACAGCTGATCTGTCCTTGCAGGATAACCCTGTTATTCTCAATTTAGGCTTGTGACTTCTGCTTCTTGTGGCTTCTGACTTCTGCTTCTACTCTTGTAGCCTGTCACTACCAATCCTCAAATTACTTCTCCTTTAGTCAATATTCTTCTAATCTGTGAGGTGTTAACACTTGCTAAGAGCTTTTCTTGTAATGGTCTGTCTCCCAACACCTACCCTGGAACTGAGAAATTCTTGAGAGAACCAACCCTTAGTGCATTTCAGCTACCTCAGTATTTGGCTCAGTTGCTCAGTGACCATCTAATGAGCCATAGCAAGTGCTTCATCTGAATTCCTCCTCTACATTTCATCACTCATCATAACTCATAACATTTCATTGTTACCTTATCCTTCATTAGCCATCTGTATTTAATGATGAGTCTAATTGTTTTTTGATGGCTGGTGCAACTCCCTACTCCGCATTTTCCACTCAGTTCCTCATCTGCAGCAGATTGATTGCTTTGATATTAACATTTCAGTCATGTGATGTAGCTCAGAACATTCTAGAACACTTGTTAACTACTATTTAAATATTTATCTTACCGGTAATTTAGCTCATTAGCCAAAGTGCATTTGCTTATCAGAGACTCCTCATGCATGATTGTTGGCCTCCTGTTGATCTGGAGACTCCTGTAGGACCAACACAGCTCTTGTGGCTATTGCTGGAGCTGCTCAAAGCACTAGTTTACCTGCAGGATGAATTTCCACAATAAATAGGTTGTGTCCATGTGCCACATGTTAAGATGTGGCACCATGTCAAGAGTCCCTTTTGGGCATTGATTGTTTAGTTTTGGATGACCAGGAACAACCTCTTCCAATGCATGGGATAAAATGAGAAGCATACAAGTTCCCAGACCCTCATTCACACCACCATCTCACTCTAGTCGAAAGAGGCCCCAGTGGCAAGTAGTGCTGCAGCATGCACCAGGATCATCTGCAGCCTGATCTACATCCCCTAGGAAGTCTGACAGTTCAGCTTGGCTGAGCTGCTAGCAAATAACAAGTTAATGTTTGTCCAGGAGGGACCTAACAAGCTAACCACCAAAAGAGTGTAAATGTAGAGAAGATCATTTGTTGCTCAATACTTTTGAGTATGGAAAGGTTTTCATCATTCTGATTCAGTTCTTTCAAAAAGAAACCAGATGTATCTTCTGTGTCATCTCCAAATAAGGTTATTTTGTCCATGTGCTTTTAAGAAAAGAGCAAACAGCAACATCAGGGTGAGTTCTTTCCATCAGGAAAATAATTCAAGGAAACAGGTTAACTTGCCCCACCAGGGTACTGGTCTGCTTCCCTTTCCAGACAATTTCCTGAAAGTCTAAATACACAGGTGGATGTTAACCTTCCAGTCACGGGCTTTATTCCCATTTCTGCCCTAAGAAACCCTTCTTAGTTGGAAATGTCAGGACTTGAACCTAAGATTTTCTGTCCTCTTCACACACATTTTCATCTTTGTGGTATCACTATTGATTCAGTAACATGATCTCACAGGAAGAGTGCAAAGAGATTGTGCTGAGAAGCCATCGTGATTTCACTCTAGGAAAATTCATTCTGCTGGTGCAAAAGACCTCTGGTCAAATAACATTGCAGTATTGAAAAAGTGGAAATCCCACCTATGACATCATTATTCAGATGATAAAAAGATTTTCAGCAGTGTAACATTAAATCGATATTGTTCTTGCAAAGAACTGACAGAGAATGGAGTTACCTCTTATTCATTCCAGTGATGACATACAATTCATTCCTGTTCCCGTTTTCCCCATCACTGATATTTCCAGATCTCGAACACCAGATGTTTTATTTTGTTGGAGGTAGAGGACAGTGTGCAGGTTAACACAGAAAGGAACAAAACCACAGCTACCTATATCTTCAAAGAGAATAGAACAAAAGTGCCACAGATATTGAGCGAGGATGATGGCCGCAGACTCTGACTAAAATTAGCCCTTACAAAATGTAGTTAGGAAATGCAGTACTCCTAAGAAGATCATATCTAAACTTGGTTTTTTCCCCTTTCTGTCAGCCATTGAGGCGATGCTATTTTGGAGGTCCTTTGGGTTGAATCACTACTCTTTCCTAGTAGGACAATAGCCAGTCACTCACACACTTGACATTTGCAAGCAGCAACCTGGGCTTGGCTGCTCATCACAGCAATGTAAGTATTCATTTATGGCTGTGTTGGTGTGTTGTTATCTCCATGCTGTTTGCTTTCTGCCTTTTTGTTTGCCTATACATGTGTGTGCCGCTTAACAACCATCTGTTTAATAATGGACCACATATATGTTATGGTTAAAGCATGACAAAGAGGCTCTTAATGATGCAGCCAGAACTCCCATACCCTGCAGCAGTGTCTGCTTACACAACAAAGAGGCTCTTAATCTGAAAATGAGGCAATATCAGGGTGTCCCTATGACTGGAAATTTCCAGATTTGTCCTCTTTTTTAGTCTCCTGTCTGGGTGTCCTCCAAAAGGGTTTCATTACCCTCTGTTTTGGCTTCATTTTGAAACTTTGCAATGTTGTGCAGTACCCCATCATGTCATGTGTTGTTGGATTCATATTGAAGAGCAGAATCCAATGCAAAAATTGGTTTTGAAATATCTCCTTCCTATTAAACATTATGGCCAAAAAACTAAAATAATATGCATTGAGCTCTATGGAAAAGTAAAAGTGTCCAATATCACGACTTTACTCATGAAAAGGCAAATGTGCCATTGTCTGCCCGAAATGCCAGGCTGAGAGGAATCCAAGACCTTGTCCTCCTTTTGGACATCTGGTTACCCTGGGCAATATCCCCCAAATCCAGAGTAACTATGGGAGCACATAAGAGACATTACGTGCACCCATAGTTACTGCACCTCCTAGTGAAAACCTGTGGGAAATTCATATTGGAATCCAGAGTAAATTGTTCTTACACCATATCAAGGACTCCCCGTAGTTACTCTGGATTTTGCCCTATGTCTCCAGTACCTTGTGCAGCCAGCTACTGTCTGGCAGGGACTGTCTGTTTATACAACAAAGGCACTAGATTGGGCTGAATGCTCAATTAAAAACCTACAGCACAATCCTAACCAATTTAATGATAAGGATACACTCTCCTATTCACTGTTCAGTGATTAGGACTACAATCCTAACCCCAGTTAGGCCGGCATAAATCCTAGCTGGACTGCTGAAAGGCACTTCTGCTCCATTTCTGTTAGGAAAGATCAAGAAGATCAGGCAGAATATGTGGTGTTGACAGTGTTTCCCATGTTTTGACAGCTCTAGGGAGATTGGGGTTAATGGACCTTGGTAGCTGTGGGTGGGGCTCACACCTGAGCATCATTAGTAATGATGGACACTGCAGCAGGATGTGACACTCACCTGAATCTCATTGGGACTAATGACATAATGACTAATAATCTCATTGGGACTAATTGGGACAGTGTGCGGTGCAAGCATGGAGTGACTTTTTAGAGAAACAGCATGCTAGGACTTTGCCTGTGGGACTCTTCTAGACCAGATTGGCATCTACTTAGATTGTGAAGGACCTTTGAGCAACTGTGGACATTTTCTTTCAAACATAGAGTTCTTGGGGGAAGGCATTGCTCTGGAAAAGAGCTACTATATTATTGGAGAAAATATGCTTATTGTGTCTGTGGAATAATAATAAACCTGTGAAACTTCTAAAGGACTTTACTTTTGTTTCTTTGTACACTGTGGCCTTTTCTGGTGGAAGGAGGGTATTAACTGACCAAAAGTGGGCATTTAAAAGGATAAATTTGGACAGGATAAATTGGTACCACAGGTGAGATTCACCAGCTGGTACCAGAAAGGGAAATTTTGAGACGACACACATCTGTAGTTAATTTGATCAGAACCTTGTGTTTCTGGGAATTGTTACCCTGTCAAAAAGAAGATAATGATGTCTACTGTTCCCATCACCGTAGAACTTCAAGGGTAAAAGCTTGCTTTTCTTTATGATGCTGTGAAACACACAGGAGCACATTTAAACTATAGCCAACAGCATATAGTGCAGGATGGCAAGACTGACTGCAGATGCTGGATTATGCAAATATTGTACTGATGTATTGACTGTGAGGATTCCAGTTTGCTATTATTATGCATTCTAATTGATGCAGGAGGCAGTTTGGTGCCTGAAGGTGTTCTGGATGTTTCTAATTACCTTTTCTGATATCCACAAATGCAATAAACTCACATTCAAACCCAAAGCTATGCTTTGCTTGTGATTCAAAAATTACAATTCAAGCAGCATTTGAAACCAGAGTTGCTTCTAATGTCAAATGGCAACTCTTTATTTTTGAAACATGATAATTCCGGACAGACAGCTGACTTTACTTGGCATCTGAATAAAAAAGGAATTACTTTCAGATTACTGCTTACTCCTGAGGAAGCTTTCCTTACACCTGCTTTCTTCGGTATAAGAGCCTCCTCAAGTGTAAGCAGGTGGCTTAGCTGTGATGGTTCCCCATGGACTATGATGGGACGGCTCCACCTGCCTCGCCCCACACTGCATATACCTGCCTGCAACTATTTAGGGCTTTTAAGTTCAGGATCATTATTGCTAACAAAACTCAATACAAGGTGGTATTGAGCACTTTCACATTCCTATATACAAGTATTTGCATTTCACCACCTTTTGTCTGCATTTTTTTAACGAATGTGAGATAGCTGCTTTTTCCGTAGGAGCAGCAATGGTATTTTTGGACATTCTGCCTGAGACAAAAAAACAAGTGTCCCATGCACCTTCCTGTGCCAGACAGGCACTCTTTCTTTGAGGACAAGAGTTGCTTTTTGATATGGTAATCAGTCTCTCTTCATGAAGGCACAATTTATGCATTGCATCTTCCAAATCAGAAAATCATTACACAGCAGACCCTGAAGGACCTTCCTCAGCTTCCAGCTTCAGTTAGTAGGGATGTTTTGATTGAGTGGACAGAGAAGTCAGTCACCAAAATTAGATAAGCCTTGGAGAATCTCTGAAGTCTTTATTTGTTCAGAAATGCCTTTTATTTGGGCACACGAGATATTTCTTCTTCAGGAGCTCACTGATGTGCAAACTCCTCCAATTCAATGGCAGATACAATGTGAACTGCTTATTGTTAGAAAAGGCTCTGCCGCTAATTAGGGGTGTGCGTGCGTGCATGTGTGTGAGCATGTGCGGTTTCTTTGGAGATTTGATCAAGTTAATGAATTCCAGCTAATATGCCACGTCTCTTTCATGGCAAGAGTTGCCGGCTGTCAACCTGGATATTCTGCCCATCCCTTGAAAAGCTCTAACACAGGAAGAAAAAAATACAGCCAGCCACTTTCATCTTGTTACTCCTCTGGGTCCCTTGCACCAGTGAGGGGAAAAGTCCAGGAGGCTTGACACAAGTCAGGTCTAGAGTCATACACCCCCTCTGTGACTTGACATAAGTCATAACGGGGGCACTATCTGAGTCACCATCACCCTTTCCTGATTCTAAAGGACTCTAAAGTCCCATTAGCTATTATTTTTTTATTTTCTTTGTAAACTGCTTTGTGAACTTTTAAGTTGAAAAGCAGTATATACTGTAGATAGAGTCACCCCTCTTTTAAAAGCACATTACAGCTCCATGGAAGGAAATGGGACAGAACATATTCTTGGAAGTTCCCTTTCAACTCTCCATGCTATTCACACCCAAACCAATGTCTGGCAGCAGTGAGGAACATGTCAACCCATTCCCTTCCTCCCCTCAACTGTGTGATCCCATCTTGGTTGTGGTGAAGGAAACTTGCTTCATGAATATGATGGAGAGTAAAGGTGCACTGCAGTTTAGCCAGGGCTGGAGAATGT
This sequence comes from Cryptoblepharus egeriae, assembly GCA_030015325.1. Classification (NCBI taxonomy): domain Eukaryota; kingdom Metazoa; phylum Chordata; class Lepidosauria; order Squamata; family Scincidae; genus Cryptoblepharus; species Cryptoblepharus egeriae. Next base: position 65,495,267 of record JAREYC010000002.1, on the reverse strand, counting down.
GAGCCAAGCATGCGAGGATCCACAGAAAGAAAGAAAGCTGTTGTAGTCACATGTGTGCAGATGCATGAGTTCACTTTAAACACTCCCTTGCTGCCCTCTCCCATCTGTAAATGGAACAGGAGTAGTGGGAGAGACTAAAAGAGAATGGAGAAAGAAGGAAGGAAAGGAGGGTCACAAGAGCTTCCTACAATGACCCAATCCTTAGCAGCCCTACTCATAAGTAGTGCCATTGCAGTCAGTCACTCAGTGAGGGTTCCTCTCCCCAAGTAACAACAGATAAGTCAGCCATGTGATAGAAAGTGTGACTACTATGAATCTCCCCTTTTCTCCTCCTCCCTGGGCTTCTGCAACAAATTGTAAGGCAAGAACCACTGGAGCTCTTTCTTTTGCGCTCCCTCAGCTGATGTAAATGTGAGAACTTTATCCAGTGATAGTTTGTCCCTTCCTATCAGGAATGGACAAGAGCCTGCTCCTCCATTTTCCCCCTCCTGCAGAAGCACACATTCACCTTTCTCTGCCACTCACACTGTCTGAATGACAGCACCACAAGGGTCTCCATGTCACAAAGCAAGTACCTCCAAACAACCTATTAATGTCCCTAATAATTAATTGCCCTATTAATTAGGACCACTTATTAATTGTCCTTAACCACATATTTTCTTTAAGTGTCTGTATGCAGATGGATGATTCTTGAAATTCTTGAAATAACCATAAGGGAAATAAAAAAGTTTATACTTTACAAATAAAGTTTATATTATCTCCTCATCTCATCTGTGGACACTCAGGGATGAAGGCTGTTCAAGCAATCTGCAGCATCAAGAAGCAGGAGGACAATGCAGAGATAATTAGAGGGCTCCTATTCTCCACAGCAGCCCCTCTCTTAGAAGGTGCAGCCAAAGTTAACCTGTTTCCCTTCCTGAGAAAAAAAATCATTTAAATCAAGCAAGACTTCTCTTTAGCAGACTCTGTTGCACCCACCCTCCGTTTTGTAAATGTTTGTCAAAAGGTCTGATTTTTTTTAATACCAGGATGTAATCCTCATTTCCATCTGAAACAAAAATCCCAGACTACAATTCAGAGCACCATTACTTAAGAATAAAACCCATGGAAAGCAATGAGTCTACTTCTGAGTAAATTAGATTGCAACTATGTATGGCTGCACTTGCTCGTGCAAGTGCTTGTTGCTTGTCTCTTTGCTGCACACACAACTACACCCCGTTGTGTATGCTATATATTCAGCATCTGGGTTAACACCAGGTGTTTTAAAGGAGGATTTAATTAACGGTTCTAATATTTTGTCTACAGTACACTTACTCTGGTAGTGTTTACAAAAGATTGTGAAGACCAGAATTTAAAAGTTAATGAATAAAAACATATCTTGGGATCTTTTTCTATACAGTATTTTCAATAGCAGTCCAAGTACAGTTCTTAGGTGGAACAGCGATTAGTTGTGTATTTTTCAGAATCCGGCGTTTTGTAAAATCAGACAATCACTACAATCCAGAGTAACTACAGGAGCACATAAGAGACATTTACGTCGATGTAGTTATGGCACCACCTAGTGAAAACCTATGGGAAATTCATATTGCAATCCAGAGTAAATTGTTCTTATGTCGGAGCAAGGACTCCCTGTAGTTACTCTGGATTGCACCCAAAGCTAGAGTCAAACACTCCACAAAAGTTTAACTCCTGACTTATCTGGGAGTCATAGAAAGTAATAAACTTTTACTCAAAACCTGTCCTTGTTTTATATGTGAGATTGAATTAAACATCTGCAGTAAATAGAAATGTAAGTACTACCAGTAATACCTTACACCACTGCTTAATTTCAACATTTCCCAATGGCTGTTTCGAGGCTTACAAAGAACACTTTGGTACACTTCATGCTTTAAGCCTTTTGCTTAAAAACAGGCTAATTATAATATGCAGTTTTGTCCTCAAATGAATTTTGGGGAGGGATACATTGTGCAATATTTCCAGGCACACAGAAGAATGTCAGAGGCATGTGACATTGATTTAACGGTGGTTAAATCCTGAGGCATGTTGATGTATGTGAGGAATACAGACATTTGCTCTCGTCTAAATAAATGTTAGCTGCAGTCCTTGAACCCTTACTTGGGAGTAGGTCCCACTGAATTCACACTTGGGAGTAGGTCCCACTGGGAGTAGCTCCCACTGAATTTCTGATTAGAGATAATAGGTTTTGGATTATTTGTTACTCTCAGTATATCTCAGTGCCCATAAAGACAAGCAACTGTGTGTGTCACATTAATAGCATATTCATAATAAAATTCTGGTTGGTGCTGCAATTGCTCCTATAGAATCAGAATAAGACTCATATTAACCATGGTCTCGAGATGGAATTTCTGGGATCCACAGTTATGTCCACCACTCATCCTACTCCAAGTGGGGGGCAAGCATTTTGACAAGAGAGCCACATCATTTCTAACTGTGTGGGGGGAGGGCTGAGAAAAAAGAATTAATTTACATTTACATTAATTTACATCCTCTCTAGGAGGATTTCCTGCCACAGGCAGGGGGTTGGACTATGACCTATTAGGTCCCTTCCAACTCTATAATTTATTATTTCTATGATTCTACATTTCTAATTTGAATAAATTTATATAAACAGTATAATAGAAGTGGAATTTATATGAATGGATTTTACTTTTCTGTACTACACAGGAAAACTGTAATACAGTACAGACATATTGTATCACATGAGAACTATGAGCCGCACACGGGGAAAACATACAGACGAAGCCAGAAGCACATGGAGACATAAGTTGTTCAGAAGCCATGGGGGAGGGTAAAAATGCCCTGGGAAATGCACTAACTTTGCCCAAAGCTCACATCTGGTGGTCACAGCCAGCAGTCATAGGCCATCACAAGTCTCCAACAGTCCACTCCAACAGTCTCTGAAAGGTCAGAGGCTCCCTGGAGGCCAAATTAGAGGTCACCGGGGGCTGCAAATGGCCCCTGGGTGTGCCCACCCATGTCCTTCTCCTGGAACTTGAAATGGAGAAGGGAGCAGAGAAGAACAAGCATGAAGGAGAGAGGAGTAGCAGACTATTCAATGGAGCACTACTCCCACCACTTGCCTCTTCAGCACACTTCCATTCTGCTTGTTCTCATCCAGATAGTGAGATGAAGGGAGGAAGATCGGCAGCCTGATGGGGGCAGGCATACCTGCCAATCTTTCACTTCAGGCCAGAACAGACCTGATGAGCTTAGACAATTTAAAGGGGATAAGACACATCTGTTTATTTAAAATCTCACATCAAGGGAAAAGAAAGTCAAAGTGGAAATCCCGTTATCAATTTTGCTTTGAAAAACTTAAGTAGTCTTGAGGTTTATCCAGTTTTTACTGTGTGACCTGACGCACCTCTCTGTTCCGATGGCACCCGCATGCTCTGTCTTTTTGAAAGCATTTGTCTGAGAGCAATGTATTTCTCTTAAAGGAGTGGAAGAAAAGGAATCATATTTTAAAGTCAGGATCCCAAGAGTAGACATTTTCAACTGAGACACAAGTGATGGGTGCCAAAAAGAGAGAAATAATTCAGGAAGCTAGTGAGGCTTGTAGACCTTGGCAATGGTGTAGGGATTGGACTGGAAAGAGAAGCGCTTAGAACATCTGGGTCAATTCCACAACCAGCAATGGCTGCATGGCTACAGTATAGGTGGTCATGCTTCCAGTTCACTGGAATGCCTCTGAAGAGGTATGGGTTTCCTATGTGCCAAGCTGTCTGGAAAAGAAGACTTCCCCAACTCATTCATAAAAGCCAGCCTGCCATTTTCAGAATCACTGAGCTAAGCTTCACTGTTCTAAACTTCAGGCTGCAACTCGGGCGACAACAGGACATTCCACACAAGGCAAGGATGTATGTCTATAACAGCAAATCTGGCCTCACTTGGCTTTTTCAGTACAACTACTACATAATCAGGGCCATAAATAGTGATGAAAGTGTCCTGATTCTTGTGCTTCTGCAAACACGTACTTTTCATTAACAGAAAAACAGTGAGCACTGGAGGGTTTTAAAATATTCCACAGGAAACCATCAAGCAGTGGTATTGAAAGAATGTTTTATTAGCAACACTAACAATCTTTAAAACAATAATAGGGAAATCCAGGGTTTCCATATGGAGATGGGAAAATGTGTGGTTAAATGGACAGATTAATCTGAAGGAATACAATTTTTTTCAGCTCTCCATCAACAGTGTTTATTTAGGCTTTACTCCTGAACATTGTTTAAAGAACATTTCAGAGAGATCCACTGTGCAGGAATTCTTATGTATTTTCGATCTAGAATTAAGCCAAGCCTCCACAGCACGTTTATGAAGTTAATGGATTAAAATATGTATTAATCACAGCTTCTGTGCCATACTTCTCCCTTTGAGCCAATTTTGTCCAGATGTTCTGGAAAAGAGATACAGCAGTTCAAAAAGTGTCACAAGCAGATTAGTCCAAGGGTTTCGTTTTCATGAAGAAATCATGAGTGGCAGGGACCCTTTACTCCACTAAGTGCTTAAGCATTCCATGTAAGACCACAATCTATAGTATCTACAGTATTTAATTTATATACCGCTTTTCAACTAAAAAGTTCACAAAGCAGTTTACAAGAAAATGAAAAAAATTAATAGCTAATGGATCCCTGTCCCATAAGGGCTCACAATCTCAAATGCAAAAGAACACTCTAAAAGCCACTGTAACAGATATTGCTGGGGTGTATAGGGCCAGTAACTCTTCCCCTGCTAAATAAAAGAGGAACACCTACTTGACAGAGTGCCTCTTGCCCAGTTAGCAGGGGTAATTGGACCCAAAAGGTAATTGGAAATAATTCAGTTGAGTCTGACCAAAGGCATATGCTTAATTAAAACACACAGCAAAGCAAGTCCTTTTTTAGGAGTCTAGAACAATGCAAACCAATTTAGACCAGCATAAATCACCTGGCATATCTTCCCATAGTGGTGTGGGAAGGTAGGCATATGCCTGTGCACTGGCCTAACCCCCTGTCCCTCCCCCCAGGTGTGGGGAAGAAGTGCCTTACAGCACTTCTATGATACACCCAGGTCAGCACAAGACTTACGCTGGGACTTAGGCCAGCCTAACTGGATGTTAGGATTGTAGCCTGAAAGTCCAATCCTATGCCTATCTACTCAGAAATAAATCCTATTATAGTCAAATGGGCTTATTCCCAAGAAAATTTAGAGATGATTGCAGCTAGAGTGACTTGTTAACATGCAATAATTTCAAGGCAGTAAGGCACACAAATTCATAGATATGAGCAGAGGCACTTTTAGGGCCCAATCCTATCCAACTATACTGATGTAGCCTTGCCAAGGGGTATGCTCTGCATCCAGCAATGAGCAGAGCAGATAAAGAGGTATGAGAATGTTGTTCTCTTATCTCGGGGTAGCATTGTGGCTGCATCAGTGCCGGAAAGTTGGACAGAAATGGGCTGAAAAGGCAGTTAAGTTTTTTCTTAAAGGCTCTTTTGTGAAGCGTTTCTCGGTCTGTGGAATGATGTAGGAAAGTCAAATAGGGTTAGAAGCTTGAAAGTACAGTAGATGTGTTTTTCAAGCGCTCACAGTCCAAGTCTGGGCAGGTCTTTCTTTTCATTTCAAGCTGTTGTAGATGGGATAATATTTCACTCAAGTTCTTAATCTGATCAAAGACAGTGGGGACCCCTTAGGGAAAGGTTTGGAATCTACTAATTATATGGATTTCAATTGTTTAAAGTATGCCTGCTTCCATTAAAAATGTCCAAAACATCTAACAAAATCTATTCCAAAGCCTATCACAAACATTCTAGCAATGATTGATGCTTTCTCAACCCCCGGTCTGGGGGCCACTGGTGGTCCTTGGCAGCTGCCTGACCGGTCTGCAAGAGGACTCCTCTAAGTGCATCCTCCCCTTCTCACAGCAGGAGGGCTCTGTTGAAGGATTGCAGCCTCAGAGACCAATCCTATGCCTGTTACTAAGAAATAAGTCCCATTGTAAGCAGTGGAGCTTACTCCCAGGAAAACGCAGATAAGATTGCAGCCTCAGAGTCATATCAAATGCCTGTTACTTAGAATTAAGTCCCACTATAGTCAATGAGGCTTAGAGCACAATCCTAACCCTATCTACTCAAAAGTAAGCCCTATTGTGTTCAATGGGTCTTACTCCCAGTGTCACCAAAGTGCCATAAGACACTTCTGCGTCTCTACTCGGGGAGGGTTAGGCTAGTACACAAACATCTGCTTGCCTCCCTGCATTACCACAGGAACAGGAAGACCAATGATTTGTGTTGACCTAGGTTAGAATTGCACCCTAAATTTCCTAATTTGTGGGTTTTCTTGTTTTGTGATTGATTTCTACTTCATTTAAATATCTAGCTCATTTCAAACAAAAATCTTAAAATTCATTGCAGTAGAGAGGAAACAAATACATAAAAGTTGAAAAAGATAAAAAAAAATATCCCAAAAAAGCATAAAAGATGTTGGAGGACTACAGTCCTTTTTATAACTGACACTGCGACAAAATAATAGGCCTTGCACTCCGTTGTACTTGTCATGAGTATTTTTCCACTTACACTTAGCCATTGCCTTTTGTGCTTCACTTCTACAATTCATTCTTTTTGTCTAAACCTAAGCATGTAATAGGTACCAATTGATGTTTATATCTAGTATTCCTGGGATGTGAAACAGAGTGGATGTTTCAAATCCTGCACTTTTCAAACACTTTGGGGTACACTAGACAATTCTTTTCATCATCTTTCCATTAAAGTTAAATGAAAAGTTTGAGAATAAATGCATGCATGCGCACGCACACACTTTCCTCTTGGCAGTGCAAGATTTGCTCCCATTCTGTTCACCTACAGAACAGATGTTCAGCTTCCTTGCCGCCAAAGCTCTTTTTGCAAGGCTGCATAATTTACATCTTGCCACGTACATTGGAAATGATAATGATGCACAACAGAACAATTAACAGATTAAAACTGTTTGCAGCACAATGTGCGCATACACGCAAGCAATAACAGTTCTCCTCTCCTCTCTACTTATCAGGTTTACAAAACAAAAATACCCAAAATATGCATTGGGGCACTTTCTATTCCAAAGTTCTGTAGCTGCACCACTGTGAAAACAAATGGAAATTGCGCCAAGGTGCCGCTGATTCTGCTGGCATGCCGTCAGCAACCAAGCATAGTTGCCAAAAGCCCCGTTCACACTGGGAAGAATTCTTGCTCAAGATCTGTGCTCAAGTTCACTTTTTGGAAAAGTTTTCATTTGCAGTTAGCCTGCATCTTATACATGGCTAACTAGCACAAATTCAAGTACAGTGTAAATTAATTATATGCCTTCTATATGTGATTATGGGCACAATCCAGAGTAACTACAGGGAGTCATTGCTCCGAAGTAAGAACAATTTACTCTGGATTGCAATATGAATTTCCCATAGGTTTTCACTAGGTGGTGCTGTAACTATGGGTACACATAATGTCTCTTAACGTGCTCCCGTAGTTACTGTAGATTGTAGGTTGTAAACCAAAAGCGTTTTAGGTTGGTTCTTTAAATTAAAAGATAACTAACCCCTGAGTAGCTGTTAATAGCTTAATCTGGCAGCCTGCTAACATGGCATGCTGAGAAAAGTTCAGAGTTCAGTTTGGGATCAGAGTTCAGTTTGTGTTTGCCAATACAACCGGAGGCAGAGTCCCTCCTTTCCCCCAAGTGATGATCATTTCTAATTGCTCCCTCTGTGCTTAAACTACCTCCTTCACCCAAATCTAGCAATCACTTTTTCAGCCAAATTTAGTCTCCAAAATTTAGTCTCTATTAGATCTGATGGCACATTAGATTCAAGTAAATACATTATTTTGATATGATATATATTATTATATTATTATGTATTATATTCTTGAAAACAAATGTTGGAATGGAGTTTTCCATGTATATGGAAAACTGATCTGCTGTTTCCTCAATCTTCTAAGTTGTTAGGTGTCCCTCATACCAGGCTTTTATTTCTTTAAGAGATGGTTTATTTAAGCGAGTTTTGATTATATGCTTTTTTAGCTTTGTGTGATGTCTTTGAAATGAAATCCCTGCATACAATGTGGGCTGACCATATTGAAATGATATTGTAAGGAATACTCCTTGCAGATCTGGGTTACTAATAGCGTTCATGTTCTGCTAATAGCAGTACGAGTAACACACCCGTTCTTAAGACAGAATATGTTAGAATCCTAAAAGTGAACAATATTGGGAAATGCAGCTTCACAACCCAACACACAATTGCTCTAATTGAAATTCTCTGCTGGTGTATGATTATGATATAACCACACATTTCATACATGCTACATTTAAAAGCATGTGTAGAAACAGCATGGGAAGATTAGATGGATGAATTTTCCTTTGATATATCTTGCTAACTGGCAAAGAGAGATCTTTCAGAGTGATGGCTCTTTAATGCGTCTCATAATGCAGGGAATCCATTCCAGAAAAATAGCAGGCCTCCATCAGTCTTGAAAGACTATGGTATCGTGCTGTGCACTGCATATGCTGCATGCGAAGCACGAAAGCCTGGGTTGGATTGTTATGGAGGATAGGCTTTTACCTAAGCAGCAGCAAATCCCTCCTCTCCACGCCACTGAATTACTCCAATGGAAATGCAAAGCCAATACAATTGGATCCAGCTGCGTCGCAGAGCTGGGCTAAGGACAGGAAGCTCACCCTGTGATTTGTGGGGCCAACCCAGGTCTCGAACCCTGGCCTGCTGGTTAATAGGCACAGTGCCTTAGCCGCTTGCACCACCCACAGCCCAGCATGTTTTTTAGCATGTAAGCCCATTTGAGACAGGGAAACTGCCTTCTATTGGAAAACAATTTTTTTCAGGACACTAGGCTAAAATACAGGACATGACCTGAATAAAGAGGACACATGGTTATTCTGCCTCAGACTCACTTTTTTCTGTTTAAACCTGCATTTTCATTTTTCATCTTAAAAGTCAAGTTTCAGATCTAGGAAGGAAACTAAAGTGTCATCTTCCTCTGTGATTAACAAGTTTCAGTTTGGATTGTAGACTTTGGCCAGGCTCTTACCATATCAAGTATAGATCACAGAACAAGAGGGTTATTTTAGCCCTATGCCTCCCTCCATGATAAAGCACAATCCTTCACATCCAAACACTCCTGGAAGTAGTTTGTACTCCTGTGATTCTAATATACTACAGACAGATTTTAAAAGTATTGAGCAGCATATTGTCATCCAATCAATCTCTCTAGCCAATATGTAAACCTAGATGCTTCAATAAGGCAAGCCAGTCCCTACACTGGGGGGTGGTGGTGGTGGTGACCCCACTCTCCAGTCAAATTGATCCCAGAGGAAAATTCCTTTCCTGTCCTTAATCAGTCAGACCTTAAGGGTAAAATTTGTCACTCCAGCCATAATCCTTTCCTCAACACATGACTTGAGGCTGCCAAAAAACTGAGTTAGAAAATCTAAAGTGGAAAGCTAGACACACACTGAGTGCAGAAAATCTTGAGTCACCATGAATTCAAGATTATTTGAATCAGTTTTTATGCTGCAAGTTTTGAGACAGGCTAGGGTGAGGTGGATCATACCTTCAGGACTTGTGAGAGGGCTCACTGAGAAATCCCAGTCTCAGGATATTTTGAGGGCATAGCTCCACGCGGAGGACCACATGTTTTACCTGCAAGAGTTTCAGGACTTGGCTACTCTACTGAAAGTGTAACAAGTAGCAGATTTGATTAGGATCCCTGCAGGTATTCAAGGTTGGGTTCCATAGTGCTGTTTCTCTCAGCACAGTACTGCAATGTTAGGAAAAATGGCCTCTGCTTAACAGGGCCCTGTTCAAGAGTTTCCGACATGAAGAAACCTACAGCCCAATCCTAAATTTAAAAAAGAATGATGCATTTGCACCAACCAACGGGTAAAGAGAGTCCTGGAGACCTACTCAGGGCAAGCTTCTGCTTCTCAAGTGAGTCCCCTCAGATCTGTGCCTGCAATTTTGCTGGTGGAAATCCAAAGAGAATATGGGGATATGAAATTGGGATAAGATCTTGGTTCACTCTGGTGCTGTTGGGATTCACCTTTGCCACCCTTGTTGCACCTCCAGCCTGTTCCACCCTGTTCAGATACTTCCGTTCCTCCACCTCCCTCTCTGTAACCTCTACTGCCCACCCAGCACTTTGGTTTTCCCATGGTCCATTTGTAGCACAGGTTCCAGAATGGCATCTAGCAGCACATTACACATGCTGCTGTACAGCGATTTACAACAACAGAACCACTATACTGTTATTGTAAAGCACAATTAAAATTGGTCTGCTAATCCCTTTAATATTTTTGTCACTATATCCAATAGGCTTTGTTTATGGACAAATCTCTTAAATGTCTGATATTAGTAGATTGTTTTCTTTTATGAAGTCTTTATTCAACTTGTATGGAAGCAGAGATGTTTAGTAATTTAAGGCTGCAATCCTAAAGAAGATTTCCTGGGAATAAGACCCACTGGACATAATGGGGCTTATCTTTGAGTAGACATGGTTAGGATTGTGCTCAGTGGACTGTTCTTGACAGTGAGAAGAGAAATGACAGTGAGAGAAAGAAATACAGTCTGCCTTGAGTTTACCAGTCACAATTCAGAAATTGGATCAGATGCTTTTACAGATCCACAGCTGCAGAAGGAGATATGGTTCATCCTTCCACAATCCTCTAACCTCCCCATGTCTTCCAGCTTTATAATTAAGAAAAGTATGGGACATGCTAACATTAGTAGTTATGGGATAGTTATATTAGCATAATAGTAGTTATAGTAACATTAGTAATATGTAATGGGATTCCCCCCACCTTCACGCATATCTGTCTGAATTGCCAAATAGGGTGACATTTAAGGAGATAGATGCAATCTCCAGGTTGCAATCTTGCAGTACAAACCCAAGGAAGCCAGGCAGCCAAGCCTTAATTTGCATGTATGCACATTCTGAAATTAAAAATTACACCATGAAGTAAAATTACAAGCAGGACATGAGGCATTTATCAGAGTTAGTCTTAAATGTGCTGGGAGGCATGTTCTTGCTTGATGTTGCTACTAAAAATGCATTTCTGGCCATATGCATAAGGAGCTCAGTGATATAAAGAATGCTTTCTAGAGATATTTTACAAGATGATTTTTTAATCGGTATGGGATTTTGATGCAAAACAGTATGGCATGCAGAGAATAGTTATTGGTTTAAATGTCAGAGGGAAAATGTGGAGGGATGTCTGTAAAAAGGAGCAAACACTTTCACAGAGTGTTCAGTCAGCGAGCAAAGCAAAGTATCTCTGAATTTTTCTTGTTCAGAATTAACCATGTGCTACATTCCTCCATGCCTGTCAAACTCGGTATTTTCAGCTGATAAAATCAAGATGGCTAAACAGCCTGATCTATTAATTGGCAGATAGATATTAGAACACCCAAATAGGCATGATATTTGAGACTCTGTAACAAAATGACAGTGTTTTGAATCTAAATGCAGAAAAAAATTATAAGAAATATCAAATAAAGGGCACCGCCTGTCAAATGAGTTAACAATGCTATCGATATAGCAGCAAGTATATGTATGCAGCGTTGCAGCCCAATCCTAAATCTTAGAAATGCCATCTTGACAGTATAGAATATGACACATGTCCTCAGATGCTAGCACAATTATAGCTTGTTATGAACACATTTCCTTATGTATGTGGTCTTGACTCCATCTTGGTTTACAGAGCCAAACAGCTCCCTGCTCTGCAAAAGTGTAAATTCATGCCAGCTGAGACCCTCTACAAGGAAGGCTACAATGCTGCGGGCATTTGTTGGTCATGTAAATCTGAGTGCTCTACTACACAATCCTAACCATGTCTACTCAAAAGTTAGGCCCAAGTGTTCAATGTGTTTTATTCCCAGGAAAGTGTCTTTAGGATTGCAGCATTATTCTGACTAAAGATAAAGGCCAGATCCTGCCAGCCTAATTAAGGCCACGATCCTAACCAATTTAGGCCAGCACAACTCAACCACTCCCCATTCCCGTGGTGGTGTGGGAAGGGGAGCACTTGTCTTTGCACTGGCCAACGTCCCCAGGAGTGGTGCAGAAGTGCCTTATAGCACTTTTACGACACCTGCCCCCCAGGTCAGCTCAGGACTTGTGCCAGGATTTATGCTGGCCTAATTGGGGATTAGGATTGCAGCCTAAATTCCTAATGGTGAAGGAGCCAGCCGCTGAATATTCTTTTTTGTCTCTGGGCCAATATTACCATTGTGACCAATGTCACTTATGGCCTACATTGCCTGGACACAACTCAGTGATGTCATTAAAGGATAGAGGGTTGTTCTCGGAAAAAAAGGCTTGTCCATAAAGGACAAAAATCACCTGCAGAGATGGTGCAGAAGGTAGGATACCTTTCTTTCTGTCAAAGAATCAGGAAATGAAATGCCTTCTCACTCTGAACAAGGCAGCTACAGCCATCTAATTCAGCCTTTAACATTAAAGAGACCATAAGGAATGCCTAGAAGGTATTGTATTTATAATCCTAGCGACAGAAGCCACAGGCATGAATCCAGCTCCTCTTTCTTTTTTTTGAAGACCAGACACTGCATCTGTCCCTGGACTTTTGGTATCTTGAAGAAGGCAGTGTACTTTGATTAGGGACTCTTTCAGCAGTAATAATAATCATAAAGAGCTTAGTTTCCTCATAAGAGGCTCTCCTCCAGTTCCCTTGAGCCAGGACGTGCAAGCCATGGGGAATGAAAGATTAGATATTGAACATTTTTTCCAGGCAAGACAAGAACCCCTTGTTGAATGTTCTGAAGACTGTATTGACCTATTCCAGTACACACGGAACAGTGTACAGGCTTGTCATGTCCTATGCAATAAGGATTTGTGTAATTATAAAGTAGTTAAGGACTAAAGTCCAACCTTGTGTGCCCCAAAGTTTTACAGAACTGCTCACATTCTTTCTGAAAACCATCGGTATGGTGTGTGGATCACACAAGGTTGCTGCTACGGGTTTCCCTTACATTCTTTAAGCAGAGGCGATTTGAAGAATTCCTCAAAGGCTTAGATTACTAATGTATACTTCATTCCTTGCAACTTTTGTAACAGCTTTATATACAGTATAAATTACCCGATTAAGTACCAAGCTGAAATCACCTATGTTAATTAATGTATGTTGCACCTGCTGGTAAATTAAAACACAAATAATGTGGCAAACCCTGAAAATAAAACCTCCTTAACATCTAGATTGTAATGGAATAAATGAATAATGTTATCTGGAATTTCCAGATTAACACACTTTCTTATCTCTAGAACCAGATCTTGCTTCCAATTCCAACCTTCAGTATGACGGCTGCTTTAATTTTATAAACACTGCTCTCCACCAATGTCTCTCTGACTTTCTGCAATTCCCTCCTCACGTGAGAGATCAGTGGCAAGTTGCATGTGTGCTGTCAATGATGAGGTGTGTTTTCTTTCACTCATCTTTTTTTTCTAACACAGCATTTCTCAAAGAGGTAGTTGGATCCCCTTGGGGGATCATAACTTCATTTGGGGGGATGCAAAAAGCTGGGTGCCACCATCTTGAAATCTTGAAAGCATCATCTGGAAATTTCTTAATCTTCTTGAGAGATGAGCCAAACAACGAAAGAATCACCGGTTCTAGTCTATAGAAGTTTCCTAATTTTCTAACTGCTGTACATGATATCTCTTTTTTATCTATTTTTCCTTCCTGAAGTTTCTCACTTCTTCAGTTTTGCCTCATTCCTGGAAATGCTCAAGGTATCTACATTTCTGAAAGCAAAATAATGAATCCCAGAAACAGGGTACCAGATGCCCAAACCTCAAAAGGAGGACAAGGTCTTGGATTTCTCTCAGCCTGGCTTTTCTGGCAGATAATGGCATGTTTGTCTACTCACAAGTAAAGCTGCGATATTGGGTACTTTCACTTTCCCATAGAGCTCAATGCATATTTCTGATATTTAGTTTTTTGCCATAACTTTTGATAGGAAGAAGATATTTCAAAACCAGTGTATGCATTGGATTCTGCTCTTCAGTATGAATCCAACAACATATGACATGATGGGATACTGCACACCATTGCAAAGTTCCAAAATGAAGCCAAAATGGAGGACAATGAAGTCCTTTTGGAGGACACCCAGACAGAACACTGAAAAAGAGGACAAATCTGGAAATTTCCAATCATGTGGTCACCCTGCCCAGACATGATTAAGACACTGGAGTGGAAAACAGACGTCTTGAGTTGTACTCCAAGTTTTATTTCATAGTTGTTCAGTCTTGAGCACGTCTCTAAAAATCAATCTACAGAGAGGGGTTCTCAACACTTTCACCATCCTTTTCCTTTCATCCATTTCTGTTTTCCAAGGATGTCAAGGAATAATCAAGGAAAACGCATGTTTTGGCTAACATTCTTATGGATTAAGAACAACATTCTAATGAATAACAATGAATAAATTTAAACCACTTTATTTGATGTCTGGGTCATGACATTTTGGCACACCTTTCAGAAATGCAAAACCAACAATGTCTTCTTTAAGGATTGAGTTGCTCCCTTTTCTGCTGTAATTGTTAGGTATGATTGGCCGGTTATATTTTTCCTGATAAAATTTTTCCTGATAACGTAGGGCTTACAGAATGTTTTGTCATCTTGATTCCTTAAAGCAACATGGAGATCTGGATACAATGCATAGTCTGCACATTCTTTCATCCTGCAGCAATTTCACTGCAATTATATGCTGAAACACTCTTCCTGGAATACTTCCAGTGTGACTTTCCATACTGCCAGAAAGTTGTTACCACACAGATTTGGTATGCAGGCCTCCGTAGTCTTGGAAGACTATGATATCGTGCTCGGCGCTGCATACGCTGCATGCGAAGCACAAAAGCCTGGGTTGGATTGTTATGGAGGATAGGCTGTTACCCAAGCAGCAAATCCCCTCTCTCCACGCCACTGAATTAGTCCAATGGAAAGGCAGAGCCAATATGATTGGATCCAGCTGGCGTCGCAGAGCTGGGCTAAGGACAGGAGCTCACCCTGTCTTGTGGGGCCGACCCAGATCTCAAACCCTGGCCTTCTGGTTAATAAGCACAGTGTCTTAGCCACTTGCGCCACCCAAAGCCACACCAGATTTGGTATAGCATCCTGTTAATTGACACTTCCCTGGTGTGAATCCCTCAGCTGTGAACTCACTAGATGGCTTTAACAAGCTATTCAGTCTCCATCCCAAGAAAGGAATATTATTTAGTTACTTTACACAGGGGGCACCTGAGCACCACAGGAGTTCTGAGCTACTGCAGGTGCAGGACTTAATGTTTGCTGAGGCAGACTGAAGATATTTCATCAGGCACCAGACTGGTGGAGATGCCTGTAATTTGGAATGCCTCTTCTTGTCTCTGTCCAACCACAGTCCTTGCAACAGCCACAGTCAGGCAGCCTGCAGAGTGGAGACAGAAATGCTTTTTTGTTGCTTAGACAGCAAGGGCAATGCTGCTTTCTTCTAATCATGTGGGGAGGGGGGAGAAAGTGATTACAAGGCTGGCCAGCTTTACATCAAATAGAAGTGTTTTGGGTCAAGCTCGGATGGTTCTATGTGGGTCTGCATCAGCTACTTTCTGAGCACATATCTAAGAGTCTTGGGGAGGTGGATCAAGGCCAGGAAAACAAAAAAGGATTTCAGTGGCACTGCTGCTAGCAATACCCCCCTTCCTAGTCTTGCCAAACACTCCTTCCCACTCCAGTGTCCAGCTTCTTCTTCTCCCTCCCCAGTCTGTACATCCCACTATACCACCATTACCCACACTGACATACCAACACCACGGCTTCTCTGGAGGGTGAGTACCACTCCCCCTTTGGCAGTAGCCCAACTGAGTAGAATGGGATGTTCCCTTTCCAACAACCACTGTCCGCCCCCTCCCCCCACGCATGTTTCAGCAAAGGCCCTGTAGGATTGAGCTCTATGCAGATTGAATCATGTTCTGTTTTTAGGGCATTGGAATACCTTCCAGATAAAGTTTGGTGGCAGTGGGGATGATGATTAACATATTTGATGTGTTTTTCAGGACATTGTTATACTACCTGTTAAGATCAGAAATCAGGAGACAGGACAACCCGTCTTTCACTCCATAGAGTAGAACCTGGTCTTAACCAGGCTCAATTTGCCAGTCGTGTGACTTGAATATTTTTGTGTGCTTTGTTGCCCCCTAAGACTTGGCTGTAAAATAAAGTTAAGAACAGGCATGGCACCCTATAAGCAGTCCTTAAAACAGTGGATCTCAAGAATTTCAACCCAGGACCCCTTTCTGAGAATGACAATCTGTCTGGGACACACATACACCCTAGAAATGATGGCATGTTTGGAAGTGCCATCAAATAGGAAGCAACATCACTGTAGTGCCAGAGCTCTTCCATGTCTACTCAGAGGTAAGTTCCATTGTGTTCAAAGAGACTTACTCCCAGGAAAGCATCCTGTGTGCCCCATTCCAAGATGCTGGTGCCAGATTCCAAGTTGGGATCACCCAGCTTTTTGTAACCCCCCTGTAATGAAGTCGTGACCACCATCCCCCCAGGGATGTTTTGGGTCAAGCTCAATCCCCACTTTAAGAACCCTTGCCTTCGAAGACTCAGAAACCAGAAAAAGTTTGCTTGTCTCGTAAAAGCCACTTTGCCTAGTATTTTACGGCAGCACTACAAACAAATCGGTTTCTGTTGCACTGGTACTTAGTATACACAAACCCAGAATATTTTCATAGCTGTTTATCTGGGAAGAATTCTTTCTGTGTAGAATCCAGACCCACTGATGATCCCATAAAACCCCAGCAGGATTTACTTCAATAGGCATGTTTTCAGGCTAAGAAAATAAGTTTCAAAGAACATTGTTACACCTCTCACCTCTAAACCCAGTCAGCACAATTTGAAAGGGGACCCAGCTCAGAGAGAGAGTGCTGGATGATAGACCAAGGGTGAGAGAGACATACCCACCATCAGGGCAAGCTGACTGAACAAGCTCATCAGTCAGCAGTTAAAGCCAATCTATTTTGTTTCTCTTTAGCTCTGTTATCTCATAGTTTTGCTCTGTTGTTCCTGATTTTGCTTTCCTCCTGATGACTTCTTCTTTACAGTGTTTTTGTAATTTGATTATGAAGTATCAAATTACAGAAGTGTCGTAAATAAGAGGTTTATGAAGCCTGACTATGAATCTAATCACAAAGTGTCATAAATAAGAAATTTATGACGTTTGAGTATGAATCAAATTAGCTTGGCGTTGCTTGTTTGCTGAAAGCTGCCTTGGAACCTCTTATTGGGTTGGGAAAGGGGAGAGTAAAATATTTTTGAATAAACAGATTCATTTGCAAGTTGTGGGATGGCAAAGATCAAGTGGCTATAAATGGGCTGGGACAGAACCTCAAGATTAGTATTAATCCTACGTCGCTGGAAGCTCTGTGAACACCCTGCATTGCACCCCACAAGTCTCCACTCCACCTCAAGCTTTTTCATAGTGTTATCTTTATCTTATCTTTATCATGGTTATTTTCTGTTATCTTTCCATCAGCATTTGTTATCTTTGTCACCAGTCAGTGGCATCTCCTAAACGTCCTGCCAATGACAACAGGAACTACTGTCCCATTTGTAGATGGGGTGCTGTTCACAGCAGCACCTGCAAAAGCCACTTAACACATCATTACTGATACCAGTACTGTGAGGTTCCAGGGTCAACCAGTCTATGGGGTGGGTCCTTGTACAACCTGGCCAAATACTGACTCTACTCCTACTCAAAACCCAAAAGATAGCTTTTGAAGGGATTTCCTCATCAAAATAGATCTCTTTTAGCTTTGCATGCATTCCATTACCACATTGCCCACCACACACACACACACACACACGCAAACCCATAGGCCTGCATTCATCAAATCTTTGCTGGAAGAGAAAGATGTCCATACGCTTTCAAACCTTGTTAAAACTCAACAACCTCTCTCAAAGCTTAGTCTACCTGCAACATTGCTGGCCTCCTCAGTTTCCCAGCAACGGCATGCACACTCCATCCTCAGATCAGCAAACAGCACCACAGCCAGCAAGAGATTGCTTTGGATGCTGCAACTCAAAGCTGAGGAAACAGAAGCAGGGTGTAGGTGAGGGAAGGTGAAGCATTTGCCTCAGCTAGTTCGCTTCTGGGGAAAAAAAACAACCGTATGACAATATTAATGGGCTTGCCTTGCCTCATTGAGGCACCTGGGAAGATTCTTACTCAAGATAAATATATAATGAGCAGTTTCCACAGAGTTTGCTCCTCCATGAATAAAGTTGCACCATGCCAAGGGGCACAAACATTGACAAACACAAAGACAACATTTTTTTCTGGATCAAGGCCAAAGAGCTCTGCATTCTTGGGGATCAACCTTTCTCATTGCCTGTTTTGCACTTTCATGTCTTCCAAGGGAGGAGTCTTTCAAATTTGTTCTTTGACATTTTCACATGTCACTTTTTATTTGAAGTACTTTTCTTTTTTCTTAACCAATTTATCTGCCTGGACCAGGTTCATTTGGGAGGGACCAAGTTGTTGCATCTCTCCAGACTGTTGTATTCTGCTGCTGTTTGCTTTCTAAGAAAAGGCCCTTGATTCTGTGACTTCCTCTGTTAACTTGAGAGACAGATTCCCCAAAGTGACATCCTTCTGACTGTGCTTCCAAGCTTTGGTGGTGGCAGTGAACCCACTGCCAAAGGACCCAAAATCCCATTAAATCCCAGTAAGAAGAGTAACACAGGTTCACACTTAGACACTGCATCCCATTTTGCCACTTAACCCTCTACCTTCATTGCACTGCTACTGGCTAATACTGTCTAGATGCAATCCTGCAGCAAGTTATACTAACTGAAAGCTCTCTGAATCCAGGAAATTGAGATGATCTAACAAGCAGCACTGTTGCTTTAAAGTACCACATGAGTTCTTACTGTTTTTCATACATCTCCTGGAATCAGAGTTCTCAGATCTGTATCAAGTTGCACATCTGGACCATTTCTAACATGTAAATATTTTCACAAATACTGCTAATCTGCTGGCTACAGAACACACACTGCTGAACAGAACAGACCTGACTGTAACCTTTGCTGTTGAGAAGTAATTGCATGTTTTGTTTTAACCTCATCAGGACCCAAACTAAGCCATGGACAAGGATCTTTTTGAAAACCATTCATTCACTTTGGATTAAGACATGAGAAAACCTAAATCCTTTTAAATATACATTTTATCCTGTTACTTTTTTGTGGAGTTATCACTCTTCACATTTTGTTCCTGTTCCCATTAACAAATATCTTACCCTAATAGTTGATCTCTGAAAATCTGCACTCTCACTGGTTTTTCTTGAGCATCTATGTGGCATCTGAGAAGGCCCTTCACTATAACTGTATCACAGGAAACTTCTTTGTTCCAGGTCAGACTGGTCCTTCTTGCTCAATGCTGTCTGCCAAAGGCTCTGCAGAGTGTCAGGCTGAATCTTTTCGAGGGCTGCCTAGAGATGCTGCCAGGGCTTGAAGCTTCTGCATGCAAAGCAGGTGTGATTCCACTGAGTTACAACCCTATGTATGAAGGGTTAATGCTTTCTTAAATGAAGCTCCATCTGTGAATTAAAATGAGGATTTGAATTGGGCTAGGCCACTGTAGAGGCAGGAGAGTTATGTCCTCTTTCCTTGAGTAGATGAAGCAGAGAAAAACGCCTGATTTAGATCTAACCTTTTGCTGAAAGATCACTGAGGAGATAAATATGCTCCAATGAGACAGTTTTTAAAAGTTAAAAGCTGGTAAGGACTGCTCCAAAAAAAGAAATTCCTATAAGTTTGATGGTTCACTTCAGATTTTACAATTTCCTGCATAGAAAGCACTTGTGTGAAATGTGTCACAAGAATCACACATGCGCTTTTGGTGTGATTTTGATAACTCACTGGGCCCTTGTTGGGCACTATCTTTATTTTCTCTTTCTCTTCCATTTCCAGCCTCATTATAAACTCTTGCACTAAATAAGGACTAGGATCTAGTTGGTAACAGAAAATATAAAGGGGAAACCCCCAATATCCAATGACTATGGCAACAAACTATGTAGTTTTGTTGACTTTTTTGGCAGGGGGAGGTGATGAAGTAATAAGGGAAACACTACTGACTATGGGGCTTCCCAATTGTGTTTAGTGCTGTGTTTCTCAAAGTTTGCTCCTAGGAATCTGCAGTTCCCTGAGAGCCCTTTCGGGGTTCCACAAACCTGGTGTAAATGGCTACCTTCTGCTCAGTGCTGTAACTCCATGCATGGCCTGGCGCTCTGGGGCCCCTTGAGTTTCCACATATACAATTGTAGGGCTCTCCAAGACTACTTAGGAATCAAAATTGCTCCAGAAATCACTAAACACAGAACCTCTTTGTTTAGTGTATTAAAATAAGTGATATTTTAACTCCTATGAGAAGTATATGCAATAGTTAAGCAGAAAACCTGTGTATTGTATATACCCAATATATACTGCAATCCTAATCTCCAGTTAGGCCAGCCTAAGCCCCAGCACATGTCCAGTGCTGGCTTAGGAGTGTCACCAAAGTGCCATAAGACATTTCTATGCCACTCCTAGTAGAGGGTTAGGCCAGGCTACAGACATGTGCTTGCCTTCTATGTCACCACAGCAATGGAAAGACTAATGAGTTGTGCCAGTTTAGGTTAGGATTGCAACCATACTTAATAACAAACTAACATACTTAATAACAAACTAAATCCAGTGTTAGGGCAGTGAGAATGGCCCAGCTGAGCTGCCCCAAGTGAGCTGTATCTGGAGCAGAAAGTTGTGCCAAATACACAGGCTGCTGAACACCAAGTCAGTGGCACCTAGGGAGGGCTTGCTCCTGAGGAGACCCCCCTCAGATCACACTGAACAAGGAACAGCTGTGGTGCCTGCCTTATAAAGAAGCCCAGGAGTCCCTGACAACCAATAACAGCAGCAGCATGAGACTGCAGCACAGCAGTACCTGTAGTGGAGGGTGGATGCAAGGAGATTGCTGGAGCGGCCAGCTATATCCTGAGATTAGCAGGCAGTTATAATCATGCTGTATCCTGAAGTTGAGAGGCAGGAGTTGCAGGTAAGTGGCCAAGGACTCAAAATTTTTGCCAATACTTCCATTTTTTCTCTGGCTCATCATGGACCCCTATGGGTGTACTCAGATTTAGTCCTACTCCTGAGGTAGTATAACTCTGAGGAGCTGGAAGAGGGCATTTCTGCCCTGGAAACAGGCTCTGGATACAGCCTAACTACACCATTCTAGGCCATGCTGAACATGCCCTCAACACACCTCTCCTGAACTGTCTAGGCTGGCACAGCTAGGTTGGCCCAGGTCCATCTGTCTTGGGCCAGTCTATGTTGATTTATGCTGGCCCAAGCCTCTCTGGTGTAACTGGGCTGGCCCAGTGATAGATAGGCTAGCTCAAGTGCACTTCAGTATTGCAGGACTGTATTCATTCCATTTTTGTGAGTGTGCAAATGTTTGCCTACATGTACTTCCCAAAGAGACATAATTTAACAATGAATGGATGTTTATGAAGCAAAATATAAACATGTTTAATTGTGTTTGTGTTAGGTGCAAATGTTGATTTAATTGTATAAATATTATTGAAGAACATAGCTCAAAATTTTCTTCAAAAATACTACAAAACATAGTGCCTGATGGATTTTTAAAGTGTTGTCCTTTTTCCCTTAAACACATGAATTGAATTTCTTCCCTTCCTCTTTTAACTCTTTGGGGTATGGTGCAGTCAGTGATATCAGTAGGGTGTAGGGGCTGTATCAGGTGGCACACAGGGTGAGGGCAACACCACTATTGGCCAAACATTTCTTAAATCTTGATGTTTTAGAATAAATAAATTTGTAACTTTTCCCATTCTCTAGCAGGAGAATCCTAGACAGCACCTGCTTATTCCCAGGATAGAAGAACAAGCACACTATATCAGGGATACAGAAGGATACAAATAATGTGTACCTTTCCTTGGAAGTAAATTCAATTGAACCAGTGAAGCTTACAGTGCAATTCTAAGCAGGTCTACTCAGAAGTAACTCTTATCGTGTTCAATAGTACTTACTCCCAGGAAAGTGTGGTCAGCCTTAGAGCACAATCCTAACCATGCCTACTCAAAAATAAGCCTCGTTGTGTTCAGTGGGTCTTACTCCCAGGAAGGTGTCTTTAGGATTGCAGCCTAAGTTCCAACTAACATGTATAGACTGGTGCTGTAAAAGCCATTTTACCTGTGTATACAGTATTTAAAATGCATATATCAGTATGTCATATTTCCATGCCTGACCATCAACATACTAAGCAGTCTGAAACATGTGAAAAATTTGAAGACCTAAAAAAAACTACAAACACCAATCAATTTTTGGTATTTCAAAACAAAGCAGGACTTTGATGGAAGTGCAAGGTGAAACAGAGCTGCATTACCAGTATATGTTTTTATGAGTCAGAGGCTACAATCCAATATGAACTTTCTTGGGAATCAACCCCATTGGACACAATGGGACATACTCAGTGGTGGGCTTCAGGGGGTTGTCACAGGTTCTATAGAACCCTTTGCTGATGGGCACCTGGTTTTTCAAACCGATTACTAATGGGACACAGAACCAGTGATGGGACTCAAAGAAATTAACAACCGGTTCCATGCCCATCTGGCAGCCACTTCTAAATGGCTATTTGTAAACTTTATATATCTTATCTCTCATTAACAACTGGTTCTATAGAGTAGGCACGAACCTGCTAGAGCCCACCACTGCACAGAACCTGTTCATTTATTTGAATCCCACCACTGGACTTACTTCTGCATAGACGTGTACAGGATTGTGCCCAGGAGGAAATGATATGAGGGCACTGGCTGCAGCATCTGTATTTCTGCTGGGTACTTTATATCTCTGTTTGTCCAACAGCTTACACACAGCAGCAAACCATTTTTGAAACACAGAAAAGTGTCATGGGTCTGAGAATGGGGATCTGAGAAGCATGCAGCTATAAAAAAAAGCAAGATGGAATTTCTAGGTTAAAAGAGAAGGCCGCATCTTGTGCAGACGTGTACATCTGTCCTTATTTTGAACAGATGCTAGCATTTATGGCAGGATATTTCAGCAAAGCTCAAATCAGCTGAAGTGTCAAAGATGCAAAATTGGCAAGAGCACTCCAGGGAATCCTTAGAGGCAGTACAGTTCTATTTCTTGTAACTTCAATATAACATGATATCAGCTTTAACATGGTTCACAGCATTTTCTAGATGAGTTATGTATTAGAGATCCTGCTCTAACTCTGACCAGCAAATACATTTTTCCTTCTTACAAAGTGGCAATGCTGAGATGAGATAAGCCACCTGGTCCTATTCAGTGCCAATACAGATACCAGTCATCTGATGGCACTCTCATGATTTATAACCTACTCCACCTCCCTTTTTCAGCGATCCTATACACGATGCTTCTAATGAATAACATCTATTATTCGTGAGCTGTAGATTTTGCAATGCGATGTACTTAAGAAGGCAAAAACACACACTCCAGAAACCTTAAATATAATTTGCATAATCAGGAAGAGAGAGAGAGAGTTATAAATAGTATAGTATAGTATAGTGTGTGTATGTATTTATATACATATATAAATTGTTTTCTCACCCTCCATGGATGGTATATGTATGTTATCCTCAGTCTCGGGTCCTCTACCAGAGGCCTGGGATTTTGAGGGTTCTGCGCAGTATCTTAGCTGTTCCTAGCAATCCGTTTTTCTGGATCAAGTGTTCTGATGTCCTTCCTGGGATCTGTTGGAGCCATTCTTCCAGCTTGGGTGTCACAGCTCCTAGTGCTCCAATCACTATTGGAATCACATTCACCTTCACTTGCCACAACCTTCCTAATTCCTCCTTCAAACCCTGATACTTTTCCACCTTTACATGCTCTTTTTTCCTGATGTTACTGTTGTTTGGTATTGCTACATCTATCACCAGGGCTGTCTTCTGGGCCTTATCTACCACCACAATGTCTGGCTGGTTAGCCAGTACCTTCTTGTCTGTCTGGATATGGAAGTCCCACAGGACCTTAGTCCTGTCATTCTCCACAATCTTCAGAGGGGTCTCCC
Source organism: Cryptoblepharus egeriae (assembly GCA_030015325.1). NCBI lineage: Eukaryota > Metazoa > Chordata > Lepidosauria > Squamata > Scincidae > Cryptoblepharus > Cryptoblepharus egeriae. The sequence goes on along the minus strand of JAREYC010000002.1, from coordinate 65,471,119 downwards.
ATCTGGTCTTGGGAAGGGTTAGTCCATAGGCTGAGCAGATGTTCCTATACACGATGCCGGCTACTTGGTTGTGCCGTTCAATGTATGCTGTTCCTGCCTGCATCTTACACCCTGCCACAATGTGTTGGATTGTTTCTGACGTTTCTCTCCACAGCCCGCACTTTGTGTCTTCTCTTGTGTGGTAAATCTCCACTTCTATGGACCTGGTACTTAGTGCCTGTTCTTGTGCTGCCATGATGAGGGCTTCAGTGCTATCTTTGAAGCCAGCTCTTTCCAGCCACGGATAGGATTTCCCAATATCAGCAACTTTGGTTATCTGGCGATGGTACATCCCGTGCAGGGTCTTGTCTTGCCAGGAAACTTCCTCAGTTTGATCTTCCTTCCGTATTTGCTGTTGCTGTTGCTGCTGGAGACATTCTCTCATCTCATTTTTGGATGCCATCTCACTGATGTATTCCTGGATATTCTGGGTTTCATCCAGGATAGTAGTTTTGACTAGTTTTGAGTTTTGATAGTATTACTTTCATGTGATTAATTTAAACACTATATTACTTTTTATTAAATTTAAAATGTTTTTACAGCAGCTCCTGAATCCTAAAGGCTTGAAAATGGACATTCTATTCACTGTGTGTGGCCTATGTATGAAGGAGATGAATTGGTTTTAAATTGTTTTTAATGATTTTTGTGTGTTTTAAGATGACTCGGTTTACATTTATGAAAGAGGCAGGGGTAGAAATGTTTTAAATAAATGTTTCTCATGAAGAAAATCAGTTCTTCGTTCATGACTATGCAGTACACGTAACATTCTGAATATTTTATGTTTGTTGCCACCTAGTGCCCATTTGAAAACTCTGGGAACAAAATCCAAAATTTAAAAAATCATTTTTTAAATCAAACATATAAAAATAGCTATTTTGCCTTTCTACTTTGGATTCTGTATTAAACAGGTCTGTGCATGATAGTATTTTATTTCAACAGTTCTTTCATATCAGAAAGGGATTCAGAAGACGGTCAGCTTTATAAATGGTCAGTTGGAGAGTATTGTCCTGAGTCAGAGCCTCTTCTGTCCTGTGGTGCACATATATTGTATATGGGAGGAACAGGTTTGTATGTACATGTGTTCCCTGCTTATCTGATGGGTTAGGGACTAGAGCTGTGCTGAAAAGTGGGAATGGCTGAAAAGTGGAAATTTTACTTTACAAATGTTGCTTCTAATGCTTTTTTAGCTAACAAATTGCAACTGTTCTTTATCTTCCAAATTCCAACTGTCACACAAATGTTCCTGCAAATGGATTCTCATTAATTTCTTTGGGAATGGAAATATACCATGCTTTCTCTCTGTCACACACACACTCACACACACACACACACACACATGCCAAAACAGTCTGAATTACTATGTTATAGGCAAATCAACATGAGGTGGGCAATTTTATCCATTAGAACAGCAGAGAGAGGTTGAAAAAGCAGAACATGCATTGAATGTTTGAGTTCTGGGTATAAATGAAAGGTGTTGAAAGAGCAGAAAAGGAACTGTCAGAAAGCAGGAAATAGCTATATCAAATAATACTATGCATTGAGAGGGTGACCATATACAATAGAGGACAGAATACCTGTACCTATAACCATTGCATAGAAGAGAAAATTTAGTCCGGTTCAGCTCAATATGGAAGGGTTTAAAAAGCAAAAATTGCATTTTCTATACAATGCTTAAAAATAGAAATATTCTGTCCTCCATTGTATGTCCTCCAACCCTGACCATTCAAATCTTCTCTGTTTAAGTGAATGGGGTGAATATAGGTGTCACTCCATCTGTCCATCACAGCTGTTTTCCCCATTCCCGGGTTCTAGAACATATGCAGTAAGATTATGGTGAAATGAAGCATTAGCAATCCTTTCAGCTCCAGCCTATCTTGCCTAAGAAATTGTCTTCGACTGATAATCAAACTCTTCAATTGATTATCACTTCAAGTGGCCTCTTAGTACATAGGCTGTCAAACCAGAGTATTACTGAACCTTTGCACATTCTGTTTTTAAAAAAACTGTTTTCTAGCCACTTTAAAACAGTGGGCTGTAGTGGTACAAGTGGTTAAGATGCTGTGTCTGTCCACTGGCAGGCCCGGGTTTGAGACCCAGGTCCTACAAAACAGAGTGAGCTCCCATCCGTAGCCCTGCTCCTGCCAACCTAGTCGTTTGAAAGCATGCAAATACAAATAGATAAATAGGTACCACCTTGGTGGGAAGGTAACAGTGTTCTGTGTGCCTCAGCATATTCCTTTCTATGTGCCATGGAAGTGTCTTTGGACAACGCTGGCTCTAAAGCAGCGTTTCTCAAAGTGGGAGTTGGGACCTCTTTGGGAGTCTCCTGAAGCTTTCCTGGGGGTCGCTTAAAGACCCCTGGTGTAGAGGGCCAGCTGGGAAGACCTGGCAGAAATGCTGAAGCAGCTGTGGCTGGAAGAAGCCGCTGAGAAGCGGCTCAGAAGGAGCCTCTGAGCAGGTGTGAGACCGATGTGGAGCCTTGGGGATGGGAGGTGCCTGACACACTCACCACAGATGGCAGCCTCCTCCTCCTCCCCCTCCCTGCAGATCCTCAGTGCACCTGTGGGTTGAGAGTGAAACGCTCTGAGGTGTGAGCATGGAGTGAGCGTGGCACCCAGAGCTCTGGTGGGTGAACTGTCTGGTGGGTGCCCTGCTTGTGCACCGACCATTGTGCTCTACTCAAAAGTAAGCCCCCTCAGTGTTGTTGTTGTTCATGATAAGTGAATGGGACTTTCTCCCAGGAAAGTGCTAGGATTGCAGTCTTGGAGTCCAGTTCGATGCATGTCTACTCGGAAGTCAGTCCCATGATAGTGAATGGGACTTACTCCCAGGAAACAGTGGCTGGCTGTGCTGCCTGAGATCCCAATCCTATGGAGGTCTCCTCAGAAGTCAGTCCCATGCTGGTGAGTGGGGCTTACTCCCAGGAAAGTGCTAGGATTGCAGTTCTATGCATGTCTACTCAGAAGTCAGTCCCATGATAATGAATGGGACTTACTCCCAGGAAAGTGCTAGGATTGCAGCCTTAGAGCCCAGTTCTATGCATGTCTACTTGGAAGTCAGTCCCATGATAATGAATGGGGCTAGTCCCAGGGAACTGTGGCTGGCTCTGCTGCCTGAGATCCTAATCCTATGGAGGTCTCCTTAGAAGTCAGTCCCATGATAGTGAATGGGGCTTACTCCCGGGAAAGTGCTAGAATTGCAGCCTTAGAGCCCAATTCTATGCATATGTACTTAGAAGTCATTCCCATTGAGTTCAGTGATGTTTAGTCCCAGGAAAGTGTGCATAGCACTGCAGCAGAAGCAACGAAAATAATTTTATGGTTGGGGGTCCTCACAACACGAGGAACATATAAAAGGGTCACGGAAGATTGAGAACCACTGCTCTAAAGGCTTATAAACGGGGATGAGCACCCCACTCTACAGGCAGTCAAGACTAGTAGTATAATCTGCAAGGGACACCTTTATAATTAGCCACATTAAAACCTTGTGGGGGATAAAGTGGTGTATTAATTTGTAAATAAATAAAAGAAATAAATTTAAATATAAAAATTCACTTTCTGTAGGAGGGGTAGAAGATGTGAAAAATAAACAAGTTACACTGCCAAGGAACATTTAAACGAAATCACTTATTCTTAAACAAATGAGACAGAAAATAACAGCATTGTTGACTGAAGAGCATGATGCTCTACAGAAATAAACACTTTAATAATAAAAGCTGCAATCCTAATGACACTTTCCTGGCAGTAAGACCCATTGAAAACAATGGGGCTTACTTTTGTGTAGACATGGTTAGGATTGTGCTCAAAATCTATTTCAGCAACATGAGCTTTGGGATTAAAGCAGAGAATCAAATACAGAGTACACATGTTGCTCTACTATTCCTCTTTCATATGATCTCAGCTGCAACTATTTCAGATCTTATTATTTCTTTATCATTCAAATTCCACTGTTTTTAACTTCCTAGCATTAGTCTTTCCATTCCTTATTTCCCTTTCTTTCCACTTTACATGATTCTCACCACTTAACTCATAACTTCTAATTCTCTCCCATTTGTGCTGGAATAGGCTGGCTAGCATGCCTGTGTGTATCCAGCACAAGTTTTGGGCAGCCACTGGCTCGTCCCTAGGCAAGGGGAAACTTTTCCAACAAATTCAGTTACCATAATGCCACTCAGCCACTCAGACAAATGTATCTAAAATCAACTTCTAGGGATATAAACATGTGTATGAACTTCTTGTGCTTTAAGAGTAAATCTTTTCTTACAGAGGGACATGAGCCTTCCCTTGAGAAGAAGGCGTTCCATGTGTGGCATGAACTTGGCATGTGCACTACAACTTCTGGGTTACAGTCAATTCACATGTGCCTTTCCATTGGAATAACTCAGTGGCATGGAGAGGGGGGATTTGCTGCATGGGTAACAGTCTATCCTCCATAACAATCCAACCCAGGCTTTCGTGCTTTGCATGCAGCATATGCAGCGCCAAGCACGATACCATAGTCTTTCAAGACTGATGGAGGCCTGCTTTTTTTTTAGTGACACTGATGTGAAAGGATGGGACTGAAAGTCAGCCTTCAATAAAGACAAAATTCTGATGGTGGATAAGCTCAGCGAAAGATGGGGAACAAGTTTTAAATATTTATATGTCTCTTCCGTTCTTTTTTGACTGCCCAAATTTACAGAAAGCTTAGCTTGTTGGCAGAAATGGAGGATTTGCACTAATCTGGATAGAGGTAAAGATGAAACTTAATATTTGTATTATTATGCAAATCTAGCATATTTCTTATTTCAGAGATTTCTTTCTATCAAACACGAACAGGAGGAGGCTGACGTTAAGGAAGCACATCGCGCTCCTTTACTAGAGTCTTATGAGGACAGGTATATAGGGACAATGCCTAAGACATCTGCTCAAGAATACAAGGCTAGCCTTTCTGGGTCAAGCCAAAAATCCATACAGTGCAGAATTTTGTTTCCAGAGGCCCACCAACTTCCTTTGGGAAGCCCATATGTGGGAGAAGAAGAATGCATACTTCTGCCTTACTCCCCTCAGTAATGCTACATTTTTCTGGACTGACAACATCAAGAAATGTGGCAACTCTTAGTTCTTTTCATTCTGCTGGAAGAATTAGGCAGCAATCCTAAAGACACTTTCCTGGGGGTAAGACCCTTTGAACACAATGGGGCTTACTTTTGGTAGACATGGATAAGATTGTGCTCTTAATGAGTAAGTTCAAGAGCCAAGAAATGTAAGAACTATAATCTTCATATTAATACAAATAATTCAGGAAGAGCTGTTTCGTTTCTGTGGGCACAATCCTAACCAATTTAGGCCAGTGCAACTCATCAATCTCCTGTTCCTGCAGTGGTACATGTCTGTGTACTAGCCTAACCTCACCCCACTCCCCACCCCGATGGTTCCATTATGGCACTTTTGCGACACCCCCAAGCCATGATTAGTTGTCATGGAACGCCAACATTTTCTAGAACAGAGTTCAAACATACTAGTATGATCCATTTTCTGTAAACAGAGAGAAAAGCAGGCAGTCATGAGCAGAGCAGTCATATGCATTGACCATAATGAATATCTCTTTACATATTTACAGAGTACTGTTATGGAAACTGGATGATCATGCTTTTTTCAGCAGATATTTTCTCAGTGGGTCATCTGGGACATGACAAAAGTATGCGCTGTTCCTAATTATTGAGATAGTTTCCAGCTGATCAGGAAAACATCTCCAGCTTTTGGAAGGCAATCCCCCACCCGGTTTGTGGTGGGGAAATAAAGAGTGTGCAGTTAGAATTGAGGAGGAGAGATGGACTTAATCAAACCAGGATGGGCAGCAGTGAGATGCTGCCACAATGGTAGTAGTTTGGCAAGGTGGTAGCTTGACTTCCTTAAGGGCCTGCTTGCTTGCATTAGGCTCCTCTTGAATATTTGAAATTAAAAAATAAAAACAGACACCAGAGGCCTTCAGTATTTTCTCATGCAAAGGAAATCAAACTCTTCAGCACTGCCCCTGGACATCTCACTTTATAGGGAACTGGTCTGTGTGTACAACCATACAGACATCTCAATTGGGCTCTGAGTTGTCCTTTAAAAAGGCAATCCTATGCACACTCACCTAGGAATAAGCCCCTTTAAAACACAGTGAAACACAAGCTTAAGGTTTCCTTCAGAAAGGTGTAGTACCTGAGCAGAGAGGAAATGTCACTTTTAATTTTCTTGAGTCTGCTGTGTATCCTGGGAGTTTATACTAGACTGATGCTCCACTAGAAGAGAATAAAATATATTTTTACTTTGCTGTGCTCTGATCTAGTGTAAAGGAATGAATGGTGCTAGACAGCACGTGTGGTACTTAAAATTTTACAGCTGAACCCAAGGGCAACGTATATGCCTGAAATAGCAGTGCTGCATCCCCAAACTGCCACTATATCTGGTGTCTGTATGCCTGTCACTGTTTAAAACCCACTGCGGACAAATTCCTCAACAGACTGTCATGGGAGATTACTAGTTGTATAATAAGGCAGAGTCAGCCCAAACAGATAATTTTCTGCAGTGATGGGTACTGATGTATATTTACAGGGAATACCCTTAGCATTCATCTCTCCAAAATTGCTGAAACAGCACCAGTGGATATCAGCCATCTCTTCCCAGATGTACAGGCTTGGTCTGAAATAAATTTCTAAACATAAGGCTTTTGGCAGGTGTCAGACAGAGAACAGGTGGATGATACCTACTGTGTTTCTAGAAGTGGTTGGACAGAAGTATGACAGAGTATTAAACAGTTCCTTGCAAACTTATACATTTGCATGATTAAAACAGGCAAACTATTGGTCTTGTACTTGGTAGAAAAGTTTTTATATAAATATGTACAGATGTTGGATCCTGCTTTTTTCCAATATGCAAAGAAGCAGCGGCAGAAGCAATGATTCATGGGGGAAAGAAACTTGGCATAGTTTGGGCTGCTTCCTCTCCTGTCCTTTTCAGTTCCCATTGATAGTAGAAGACATAGGCTATACCTATGCATGTAAACACACAGAGACACTTGAATGGAAATGACCCAGACTACCCCTTTCTCCCTGTCCCTAGCTTGGATCTCAAATGGTCTGCTTCCTGATGCCACTTGGCAATCTGAAATGAGATTTGGATGTCTTACAGGTGTGTTTTTTTAACTGTTAAGATATATTTACCTTCACATAGAGTTTGACTTTTAGCATACCCTGAAAAAATGTTGCAACATAGTGGCAAAATTAATAATACAGTTCCCAGGGATGGAAAAATCCAGCACAGCCTGATTTAAATCTCTGTCTCCCAGTTATAGGGGGGAACAAACAGGACTGCTGCCTGAGAGGGGGAGAGAGAGATGGAATATACTTTAATCACTCCCCTGCTGTCCCATCCATCCATCTGTAGGGTGGGAGGAATGGGAGGAGGGAAGGAAGCAGCAAGAGGGAGGACGCACAAAAGCAACAGCAGTGAGACTTATCAAGATGACCCAATCCTTAGCAGTCATACTCAGGGTTCCTCTACCCTTTCCATTTGGTGGAAAGTGTGGTCACTGTGGACTGTCTCCTCCTCCCCATTGGCTCTTCCTCCTGCCTTCCCACAGACAATGAAAATTTGAGGATGCCTCATTGGCATCCTTCAGTCTCAAAAGACTATGGTATCATGCTCTGAATGGAGGTCCTAAAACAGCATCTAGAATGGCTAAAAAGGCTGATTCAAGAGTGGCAATCCCTTCCACACTGAGGACAGATTCAATCTGTCCCCTGCCCAGCCCCCAGATTTCACTGGTTCTGGGACTGCCTCTTTGCCTCAGCCTGCCAAACGAGTGATGCCTATCATCTTCTTCTATCTATCTATCTATCTATCTATCTATCTATCTATCTATCTATCTATCTATATATATATATATATATATATATATATATAAAAGAGAAAAGTCACTGACTGACTGACTGACCCATCACCGCCATGCCAAAATCACCAGGCCTAGAGGCATGAAATTTGGGGTGGGTGTTCCTTCCATGACTGAGGGGTGCACTAAGAACTGGTTTTCAGAAATTCCAACCGGAAGGGGGTGAAAAGGGGCGCAACGCGTTTTCCTCCCTATACTTTGCATTGGAGAATTGATGACTCATCAACATTCCGCCCCAACTGCTGGGCCTAAAGCATGAAATTGAGGGAGGGTCTTCCTTCTGTCACATGAACACCCACCAAGAACCCATGTGGAAAAATTTAACCTTTAGGGAGCTGAAAAGGACTGCAATGTGTTTTTGTTCTATACTTAACATGGAAGACTGACCAACCTCCAGCCAATTTGGTGCTCGGTGCCTGTTGCACTGGGGTGGATGTTGTTCGGAGGAAGAGGTTGCACTGGGGAGGATGCTGCGCATGGGGGGTTGCACATGGAAAGATGCACATGGGGGTGATGAACATGGGGTTTTGTTGCACATAAGACATTGATGCACATGGAGGGTTGATGCACACGGGGGGGGTGTTGCGCATGGGGGACCGATGCACATAGGGGGGACTGATGCACATAGGGGATGATGCTCAAAGGTGGGATGAACCTGGGGGGTTGATGTGTGGGGGGATTGTTGCACAGTGGGGAGGATGCCGTAAGGGGGAGTTTTACTCCCTCAACACGGGTACACTTTTCACTAGTATATATATAAAACTGAAAAGTCACTGACTGATTGACTCATCAGCTCCCAGCCAAAACTGCTAGACCTAGAAGAATGAAATTTGGGGAGGGAATTCCTTCTGTGACGTAGACACCCATTAAGAACTGCTTTTGGGGAAACTCCAACGGAAGGGGATGAAATGGGGCACATATGTTTTCGTCCCTATAGTTTACACTGAAGATTCACTGACTGATCAGTGCTCTGCCACCTGAACCTAGAAGCATAAAATTTGGGGAGGGTGTTCCTTTTGTGACATGAGTGCCCAAAAAGAAAAGTTTTTGAGAAATTTAACCCCTAAGAGGGTGAAAAGACTGATCAACATCCTGCCAATTTGGTGCCCCATGCCCGATGCAGTGGGAGGAAGTTGCATGGAGGGGGATGTTGAATGGGGGTGATGTTGCACATGGGGATGATGTGCATGGGGGTGGTGTGCATTGGGGGTGGTGTGCATGGGGGAATGGGACCACCTCTGCATGGTTTGGGTGAATTGCACAGGGATGTTGCATGAGGGTGCACTGCATGGCTGGGTGTGTTGCACAGGAGAGATGTTGCACAGGGGTTAGGTTACAAATATTCTTGAAATTTTACTCACACAGACAGGTACCAGTACATTTTGCTAGTCCTATATCATGATAATTTCTTCCTTGGAAACTCCCTGTTGCTCACCTGGTCTAAAGGATGGTAGGAAAACAGTAAGCAAACACATCCAGACACAGGCAGACTCAAGTCTGCAGCATGGGGCAAGTGTCGAGTCAGGGGGGACTTGACACAAGTGTTTTTCAGAGTCTTCCACACATCACCTAGTGAGCAAAAAACACACATTTTAGTGACTCAAGTCTGAGTCATCTGTTGAATCCTAATTCTGATCGTTACACAAGAGTCATCTGGTTCCTAACCAGCTTCATATGTTTATGAAAGGGGGCATCATTCTGTGGAGCATCTATTTGTGTGCAGAAAGTTCAAGCTGGAACATCTTGATTGACAGGGATACTGGGCATTAGACATCTCTCTCTCTCTCTCTCTCTCTCTCTCTCTCTCTCTCTCTCTCTCTCTCTCTCTCTCTCTCTCGAACTTATACCAGCCCAGTGTCTGATTTTTTCAGTATAGATCACTCTGTTCACAATCCTAACCATATCTACTCAGAAGTAAGCCCCTTTGTGTTCAGTGGGTCTTACTCACAGGAAAGTGTGTTTAGGATTGCAGCCTCTGTCCTTGAATAGCTGTGTGGACTGGACATTAATTTCCATAAGTCCATATATTTGCCATACCCAAAATAAATATTTTTATTGTTTTATTACACTTGTGTAAACAATAAGCAATTTCATATCAGGTGTTTCTGATCCTTATGGACTTCCTGGATGAGTCAATCACATATTTCTATTTCAAAGATACTTGACAATGTTTTATTATGAACAATGGATGTAGGTTTGCAACACAGAAGAATTACAGGATTACAATTGCAGCAGTGATAGGTAAATTGAAAGACAAACTCATTATTGTGATCAAATCTCCTATTCTTTTGCACGTAGTATGTTCATGGTTGACTGATATACAAGTCAGATTAAACTTTAATTCTGCAGTAGCAGATTTTCAGGGTCACTGTAGAATTTCACTCTATCTAGACTGCTTAAAAACTTTGTTTCTGAAACAGTGGTGTCCTGTATTTGAACTCAATTTTGTCTTTTATATACCGTAACCAAAAATCCTGTTTTCAGGTATGAAACAGGCGAGCATTGATCATAGACTAAGGGCAAAATCCAGAGTAACTACAGGGAGTCCTTGCTCTGGTGTAAGAACAGCTTACTCTGTATTCCAATATGAATTTCCCATAGGTTTTCACTAGGTGGTGTAGTAACTATGGGTGCACGTAAAGTATCTTTCATGCTCCTGTAGTTACTCTGGATTTGGGGGTAATTCTGATTATTGACCACACTTTGGCAGGCAGAATACATAAGCATATACAATTTAGAATTCCAATTATATTACCAGAATAGAATAACTTGAAATGGCCATTTTATGGCCTTCAAATGTTATGTAATGACAGTGACAATAAATCAGTATTGAAAAGGCAATTGCAAACTTTTAAAATACATTTACAGTCAGATTTTACAAAGTGATTTGTTTGAAAAGTTTGATATTCTAAGCTTCTCTTCAGACCAGTCTGGAGATGAAGGAGCCGCACTGAAAATTAAAAATCAAAGTTGTTCCCACATTAACTGAATAAAATTTGGGGAGCTTAAGTTTATTGGACTATAAATAGCTTCCAATTGGAGCTAGCCTTCAATTCAAATAAGGATACACAAAGGAAATAGGAATGACATTTTAAAATGCACAAGATCTGATGATGAGGTGACCTGCCAAAAGGTGCTCCTTTCTGTGGTCTGATATTTTCACTGTGTAAGAGGAGCGTGGCAAACATTTCATAGTTCTATGGAAAAAAACTAATCAGAAAACTGAACAGGGTCTGTTTTACTGTCATCCTATCATCTAAAGTCCATAGCAACCACAAAGCCAGCTGTATAGAATGAGCCGCAGCATAACGGTGGGGACAAGAGATATAAATGTCCCAAGCATCAGGCATGTGGGGGTGGTGCTGTGCCACCATCCATTCCCCACCCCAACAGTATCCTGCAGCAGTGAATCAGTGTGCCAATATCAGCATGCCAACCTGAGAGCCACTCTCTGCCTCCCAGAGGCATCTGGTGGTGAGGGAAGCCACACACAGCCTACCTGGCCCTCCAGAAGCCTTGTAAGGCCTTCTGGAGGCTAAAAAATTTAAATTTCTGGTTTTCAGACAGTAACTGGAAATGATGATTTACAGCCCCCAAAAGGTATTACAAGATCTTTGGAAGGCCATGGTGGCCACAAAGTTCTGTTTCTATGATCAATGAATGGAGGAAAAGAGGTGGGATTATAACCACTGATCCACTCCTCCAGCTCCACATGTTGATTAGCTTTCCTATCTATCTATCTATCTATCTGTCTGTCTATCTATCTATCTATCTATCTATCTATCTATCTATCTATCTATCTATCTATCTATACACACACACACACACACACACACACACACTTTTCCTACAAAGTATAACCATGATCTGCACATTGCATAGTAAAGCACAACCAATAAATTCAAGTGGGAGCAGTGTGGGGCCCCCTATGCATTATTCATACATAGAATTGTCTGCACAGGGCTTCTGAAATTGATAAGTGATTAGACTGTGACACAAAATCACTGGTTGTTCCCTTTCACTGCCATGCCAACAATGACAAACAGCTGAGGGACACCAGCACTTAAAACGAGTACTTCTGCACCAAGCTTCTAAATAACGTTACCTAATTTGCAGTTACATTGCATTGTCTCATAATTTGCCTTTTTGACATTTGTATTCTTTAAATTATTCTAATCTATCCCATATCTCACTTTTTGCCAGCCCCTTAATACACATTTAGAGATTAAATGAGTGGCATGAAGTAGTATGAGTGGCATACCTTCTTGAATATAAATATGCGTCACAGAGATAACATAGTTATTGGTGTTTAAATATTATACCTTTGTAACTACTGTATAAATAAAATTCCTGTTTTATTGATGTAAGCACCAGGATTTGTTCAAACATAAATTAAAATCTGGTGTATTAATCTAACTAATTAATGTAAAGCCAGCTTCATTTTATGCCCTGTAATAAAAGAGAGGTCAGAGAGGTCAAACCGATTTCATACACTGAGCCAAACTGTATTCATGGGGTCTGTTATGATGTCATTAAGCAGGAAGTGATGTCAAAAGCAGGGTCAGAAGTGATGTCATTAAGCAGGAAGTGACATAATTAAGTGGCTGAAGGTCAGGTCGAAGCACTTTTGATCACTTGGGAATTCATTAGCTGCAAATGACAGAAGAGAAAAATGCAAATCTTGATCATATTTTCAAGATTATCATGTAGGCCACCCTTTCAGCAGTTCCTCTTCTGCCAATACATCAATTCACATTCAGTAGCTGAAAGCAATTGATGGTGGTGCATGGAGAGCCCATTTATTACACAAAGCCCATTTATCATGTGGGCTATATAAAGAGCTTCCAGTGACTGTATCCAGTGGGCAGAAGTGTTACTAGGGTTCATATCACCCTGTGCGGGGGGCCACCACATAACCCACATGCAGTAGACAGGGCAGTCTGAATGGTGGGCATTGTTATGTGCCATTGCCCCACCTCTGCTGGTTTTGTAGCCACATATTTTAATAGAATAAATATATTTCAAAGTGGTTTATTTCACTGCATTCTGCTATAAATTACACACCCAATGGTATATAACATGATGGGATTATTTCTACAAACCATGATTTTAGACATTTTGGTCACTAGAGGTGTCACCCCCCTCAAGGGTGCCACCTTTTTAACATCTTAGTGACATTCCTGATGGGGACCATTATGAAAGATTTGGACTCCACTGGACTGACCTTCCACACCAGCCAAGGCATGCTTGTTTATTCACTAGTAAACATGGTTGTTCAGTTCACTATCATTTTCAATGAATTACAGTGCAATCATCCGGGACCTCCTTTTGGGGTGATTTGTGGGGCCTGCGTTCATTGGATCAGGACAATTTTGGTGCCCTAGAATTCCTTTCAGCCTTTCCAATGAACTAAGGCACGTTTGCCTACTCATGAATAAAGCTGCAATATGGATTACTTTCAATAGAATTCAATGCGTATTTTTGTGTGTGTTTTAGTTTTTTGGCCATAACTTTTTATACGATGGTACTATGTCAAAACAGATTTTTGCATCGGATTCTGCTCTTCAATATGAATCCAATGGTATATGACATTATGGGTTTTCCCGCACCATCATGAAGTTGCATTATGGGGGTCCCCCCAGTATACATTACACCTCTTGGCACATCACCTGGTGCAGACTGCACCCTCCACAACTCCCTCCAAGACACCACTGCTGGTGGGCCTTATATGTTTGACTTCTATGCCCTATAATATTCCTCAGGTTTAATGGCATACTTCATTTCAACAAGTCTGTTAGAAGCCATGTATTTTTAAAAAGTACATACATCCAAGAACAGGTAAGAAACAGACAGATATGGCAAATATATATAATACAAAATGCATAAAGGATGCAAAATCATAGGCAAGCAATAAGCTGGGATAGCAGGAGGATGATATAACAGCTGTATAATGGAATCATTTCTTAGGTTCTATTTATTGAGACTATAATACCATCTGCTATAGCTTCTCATATTAAAGTTCAGACCATACTAGGTTTTTTAATTCTGAAGTACAATGACATTTTACACCTAGTATCATATTGTATATTAAATGAAAGGAATTAAAAGGAGCCAGTGGGATTTCTTTTGTGTGAACATTTAGGTAGACCAAGTATTTAAAATCCTATTAAAAATATTAAAACCTAAGAATGGTGTTTCAGATTGTTCACCTCAGTGTCCATACCTAATAAAGCTCTACAATTATATTTCAATGTGAATTTGAGGAGGGGGCAAAATGCACAGAGCTAAATTATGTGAAAACCACAGCCAGCACTTGTGGGCTTCATTGGTCCTTTACATTTTCCCAATCCAGTTTGCTCCTCCTTCGTCCTCTAGGTACTATTTGGCTACAATTAGTACTCTTCTCTTTATTAAAGAGCAATTATTACAATGGGGCAATCTTACTTTGAACTGTGACAGGGGAAAATGCTTCAGGTCTCTGCACTGACCATGATCCCAATCTAGATTTTGCACACACAATATGTTGCCATGTGTAAGGGAGAAAAGTTAAGCCCTTTGGTGCATTTGGTGGTTTAGCGCTAAACTGGTGGGAATGAACTGCCTGGAATACAGGAAGCAAAAGTGAGGACGTGTTCAGATATATGCATACAAGTGACTGTGGAGATGCATTTTAGCCTGGAACACATCATTTGTGACTTTTGTTAATACTGAGCTGAGAGTGTGAGAACAGGACTGGCAGGAGCACAATATGGAGCCTTATGGTATACACATTGGGGAAAGTTTGTACATGCACCACAGACCCCCATACCCTCCCCTTGACATCAACCAGTTCCCTGATGCTGTGGAGGTATGATCGCTCCAGGAGATAGTGGAGTTGAGAAACAGAGGACAGGGTTGATTTCAGCCCAGGAGGACCCTCCCCAAGATGGTACAACCACGGAGGGGTGCAGCGTTTGCCCTGGAATCATGAAAGAAAGAGGGGTGGTCGGGACAGAGAGGAGAAGATAGAAAGGTGGGAGAAGGCAGTTGTGTGGGAGAAGTTGGAGGACGAATGGACCAGTGGTCGGATGCTGTAGACTCCTGAAAGACCTGAAAAATTGGTTAATTGTTTGGAACGTTTGGGAAACGGGACACTTGGGGAAAGTTGTATACTTACCTGCATGTAAGAGAGTTGACTGGTTTGAGGAAAGTTTCTTTACTGGTTTCACCTATAAAGTTAGAAAGAAAGAATTAATGCAACCGTCAAGCTTTGTACCTACCTAGTAAAAGTGGTCTTTGTTCAACATTTACCTGGTCAGTCTCACTGAATATGTCAGACCTGGAGGAAAAAGATGACACGCAGATATCCCTGCTGGGGGGGAGGCAAGTCACTCAGAGGGTCCAGAGAGAGACAGGTGGAGGACAGGAACATGGCAGAGTGGAAAAGAGCTGTTTTTAGAATGTAATGTACATGTCCAGCCAAGATATATGCAAATGTAATACAAATGTAAATACTCTGGCTAATACATATGTTGACAGCTGATGTAACATGGCTAAAAGACTGAGCTACAAGTCAAGACTTATCTGGTTTGAATCTCCGCTTTGCCATGATTTCTTAAAAAAAAGATTTCTATCACACTATTTTCTTTCTAATCTAAAACAGCTCACAAATGAAGTTAAAATATATTGAAAATTATATTTGCAAAAATAATCAAAAACAGAATACAAAGAAAGCAAACACAGAATATTTGCATTTTAAAAAATCCAACATAATTGGAGAAAAATATGAGTTATTAGCCTTCTCTGGAACAATGAAAGAATGGGAGCCAAAAGTGACAAGCCCCACAAGGGAGGGATGTGCCTTAAACACCAGTATGTCTCTGCCTCAATTTCCCAGCTGCAATCTGGGGAATAGTACTTATCTTACAGGATTATTTTAAAGATAGCATCAAGGTAAGACCAAGATAAACATCAAGATCCACCCCTGCTAACCGAGCAAGAGGCACTCTTTCAAGTGGGTGTTCCTCTTTTATTTAGCAGGGGGAGAGTAACTGGCCCTACACACCCCAGCAGTGTCTGTCCCAAGTGGCTTCTGCTGGTGTTCTTTTTTGCATTTTAGATTGTGAGCCCTTTTGGAACAGGGACCCATTAACTTTTAATTAGCTATTATTATTTTTCCATTTGCTTTGTAAACCGCTTTGTGAACTTGTTAGTTGAAAAGCGGTATATAAATACTGTGGATGGATGGATGGATGGATGGATGGATGGATGGATGGATGGATGGATAGATAGATAGATAGATAGATAGATAGATAGATAGATAGATAGATAGATAGATAGATAACAAACATGAAGTACTTTACACACTCAGAAAGTGCAATACGAAAGCTAACAAGGCAATCCCATGCATATCTACTCAAAAGTAACTCCAATTAATTATAATGGGTCTTCCTCCCAGGTAAGTGTTATAGAATTGTAGCCTATAATATTAATGAATTCAAAGGAATACAAATTCAAAAGCACTAGGGCAACTCCCTAGTTGCAACTCCCAGGGCAGTGGGAAATGTTTTCTCTTTAAAGATGTGTGGCGACTCAAGTGGTACTTGGACTTAATGTAAAGCTGGTGGCAGCAGTACTTCTGAGTCAGGGTGACCATATGGAATAGAGGACAGAGTGCCTCTACCTTTAAGCATTGCATAGAAGAGGGAATTTAAGCAGGTGCTGCTTTTTAAACCCTTCTATGATGAGCTAAACCGACATCATTCCCTCCTCTATACAATTTGATTTCTCCCAAGTTTGAAATTGCTTTCATAAGCCCCCTGTGAAAGCCTGCATATAATGGCAGGCATATAGTGGGTAAACGTATTTACCCACTACTTGTATAGTGGACAAGTGTATGACAGCTGTCTCCTTCAGAAACCGAAAAGAAAAAAGCAAAACGTATCTCATGATCTGTTAATAAACCCAACAAAATAAAATGCTGTTTCAGAAATTGGATTTCATTAAATCAAACACAGACTCATTTTCTCCTTCAAATGAACATGATATCAATACTGATACCAATATAGTGTCTTCCCTTAGCAGCGTTGAGCTGTGGTTTCAAAGACAAGCAGAAATCCTAAATGTCTGTGCAGTGATATTGTTATCTTCTGTGACTCTGGTGTACACTAATATATGTGAGATATGCAGTGGTTCTGAATTTAAGGTTTTTATCTAGAGATTTTGGCAACATAATGCAACTTATATAAAATATGCAACTGTCAGTATATCATCTGATGATAATTTTGAGGTTCTTAATTAGCTTTTTCAAACATAAATTGTGTATCTTCTGTGATAATGGAGAAGAATTTTCCCCCCTTTTTGGAGTTTTAATGAGGCCAGCTGGGAGTCTAATGGCTTAACATGTTTCAGCTGTACGAATAAATTCCATTTTAGAGGTGGATTTCCCTTGCCAGTCATTTGTAATCTGTTACCTCTGTGCCGCCAAGTGCTTTCTGCTCCACTGTCTCTCATTAGACATTAAAGCCAATAACAATGTTCAAAAGTAGAGGTCACCAGTCAGGCACCATGGCTAAATTTGTATTATATGCCAGCCAACTTTTCTATCTATCTAATAATGATGATAACAGCTAGATGTACATGGAAGTGAACCATTACCTGCCAGGCAGCACACTTCTATGCTATTTTGCCAGTGTGGACACAAGAACCTCCATATTGGGCCAGAGGGCCCAAAACAGAATTCAGATCTGTCACACCAGGACTCCATAAGTCCCACTCCAATTCCTCCCCTGCACCACACTCATTCCACCCTTGAGAGGCCACAATACCACCCATCAGTCTCACCCCAGCAGTGGCATGTCCTCCTCCTGCTGGTGCTGGACTTGGTGCCTGACTAGCACTCATGCAACTCATGCTCCCTTTTCTCCATGTGGGGAAAACATATTTATGGCATGTTTATGACACCTAGCACCAGTGCTAGGGTTCAGTGCCAGTACTAGGTATGGATAGGATTGGGTCCTAAATCACAGTATATTTTCAGCCTTCTCTAGATTCTGCTGGGAAATGTGTTAGCAGGCATGCTATAAGACATCAATAACTTGCACACATTGAGAATATAAATTACATGTGCAGGGACAATGTGCAGTGGTTCATGACACACTTCAGTAGACTCATATGAAATGAGATATGGGTGCAGCTATATGCGGCATTTATTTAAGGGATAATAGTACAATAACTGGACTAAACCAATAACCAGGCCCAAAGTGCCAGAAATTTCTAGGCAGAAGTAAAAGGGAGGAGAAGCTCCTTACAAGATGGTGAGGACCAATGGCACATCTAAGAGAAATTAAGAAAAAAGCCAAGGAGTTAACCGGGGCTAAAGAACTGGTGGTTATGCGGTAGCAGAAAACTAAGGAGGAAAAAAGATAAAATAAGGAAAAGCAGGAAAATACCAAGGTTTCAGATATATTTACAACAGCAGTGACAAACTGCAGTCTTCATCTGAAGATGTTTGAACCTGGAAACCTTTCTGATGTCTTCCACTAAAACATGCTTGTCCACAAAGAATAAGCAGATCCTAAAATCAATTAGGCTTAAGAATAACTTGAAGGCTAATACTAATTGTAGAGATACAGTATTAACTAATAGTGGCTTTTCATACTATATCATGAGTAACAAATGGAGACTCAACTCTTTAAAGAATTGGCTTGCTTCTAGGGTTGATCTTGATCCTACAAATACTTATGCAGATGAGCAGCTTGGGTATGATTTTTAAAAAGCAAGCAGAAATACATCTTATGAGATCATAACCATTTCAAAACACAGCCCAGGTCAGACATTTTCAGCTATTTCCAAGAAGACTTGCCTAACACTGTTCCATCGTTGAAATCTGAACTGAAAACTCCCCCATGGAATCATCTTACTTGGATCCCCAAAACACTGCAAAGAGCATACATTCCCCTAACCCACCCTGGCAGGAACACTCATTATCTTCTTTACATGCAAATTCGCATGTACTCAATTATTTATCTGACATGCGTTTTCTGATGCATTCAAATAACTGTTAGAACCATGGTGTGGGATGATGATGGTGTTGGGGAGGCGGCATTGTTTGGTTTTCCGGCTGTGTTATCCGTTGCATCTGTTCTTCATTTTAGTGGAGAAAAGCATCTAAAGAAAACCAGAAGTTTGGAAGGATGCACCCTTTGTTTATTTTACTTTTTCAGTGTAACGCATGCTTGCCAAGCAACTGCCCTATTACTCATACTGGGAGGAATCCCACATGTCCTGACAATTGAAAAACATTTTAAAAGTCAGGCTTTCTGAATGATTTCCAAAGCTTTGAGATAAGTCAAATATTGGAGGAGCATGAATTCTTGTTAACTGCACATGGATCTTGGTGTCCAAGGAGCTAATGGAGTTTTATCATCAGCCACAGAGAGCGTGTAATTGTTGGATCCAGAAATGAAGGCCTTGTAAATACATTTCAGTACATATAGTTCCAAAACAAATCTAGACGTTACAGGAACTGGCTGTCATACCCAACATCATGAATTATCTTAATTCGGACATGAATATTCCAATGGCAGAAGTTGCATGCCATTCTGAAAACTTTCAAAACCTCCAGAAGTCTTGAGGTGACTTGCTCCTCTCTTCCTGTTCCCCTTTCTACTCAAATGATTTCATAACAGCTTTAAACCAAGAAGCAACCAACCTTCATATATTTGATTGACAGGAAATTTATTTTGTACTAGGAATATACTTCAGTTGACTTTCAGTTCCTTTACAATATGTAGTAGATGAAATGGACATCTAGAATTAGTCTATGGCTAATGAGGAACCCACTTCAGAAACCCACTATGGCTAACGAGGAACCCACTTCCCAGTATATAATCCCTTGTAAGCTCTTGTAGTTGACTTGATCCTAATTTACAACCTTCATTTGAGGCTGGCTCAAACCAAAGTTTGCTGAACCAGATGCAACAGCAAGCTACAGTTTGATAAAAAGGGAATATATTATGAAGCCAAGAGCAAGAGGGGAAAAAGGAAGGAAGGAGGAAGTGCTCATCTTCAAATAGTGCATCTCCAACTGGATCAGGACCAGTGCTCAACAAATCAGTTACTGGTCATTATTTTTCAAATAAGTGTATTACTTTAAAATTGGAAATGTGTATGGTTAGGTCATCCACCTACTCCCTTCCCATTTTTTGTGTTGGTGGGCAGCTGTCCAATGGTAGCCGTAACACGCAACACAGCAACTGCACAGAGGAAGATCACACAGGATAGTTTATTTCACCAAACCCTCTTAAAGAGGAAGAAGTTTCCTGACTTCTAATCTATCTTTCTGCCTCCATTGGAGGCTTAACTGACAGTTCTGCTCTTCTTCACTTTTTCTTATATGAAATATTGCTGAGTATTTAATAGAGCACTGTAAATCTTACTTCCTGTCCAGCTGCTTTGCCTGATTAAATGCTGCTCTCCACCTAACCAAGTCACCAGGAATAATCCTAAAAGAGCATTAGTTCATTGGCTTAACCCACAGCAGTTCTCCTTTGAGTTGCAAGAAAAGTAGCCTTTTCTAAATTTCACATTGCAGACTTGTGTAGCCATTTCCAGTGTCTCCTTAGTTTAAAAGATTTGGTTTGCACACTGAGCATGAAACTGAGGAGACACTGGAAATGGCTACACAAGGCACAAATGTTCCCAGATAAACAGTGCCCTACATTTCACCATTATAAGCCCTGGACATTCTACCAGTCATTAACTTCTACCAGTCATCCTGAAATGGGGTGCAATCTCAAATCTTCCCAGGATCTTTGCAACAAGTGATACTCCTAATGACTCATTTTCCTTGTAGGTTTATATCAAAGTTGTTCTTAAAAATTTATGCTTCCTTAGGGATCAGTGTAAGTCAATAGTCACCTGAAAGTCAATGGCCAATTGTACAAGCCTACTTGTGTCATGTATGGATATCTGGGAAAAGTTCAGGACTCTTTGATCTTATATTCAGGTCTTTTGTTTGCTCTCACCAAATATGCTATCACCTGCTAATGTGACAACAACCTAAGTTAAAACTTACTTGTCAGTAAAATAAACAGTGGTTGTGTAATCTTCCTGAAATTTGAAACTAACTAAAGTCATAATGTTGTTCTCTTCAAATGTGATCCATTTCTGAGAAGCAACTGGGATACAGCAGTTTCAACTCTAGCCATACTTTGTGTTCACAAAGACAAAATTGCTTTTCAGTTCTTCTTGATGTTTTGGTCTGAGTAAGCAGAGGTCAAGCTCTAAAACTCTGCCAAATTTGATGCAGCTCCATTGTGAATTGACTGAGATCCAGTACTTTGAATACTCCACGAACAGTAATAGTTTCTCCCTGAGTTCCCATCCTGCTCAGTGGAGCCTGCGGGACATGGGAAGAGTGCAGCAGGAGTCAAAGAAGAGGCAGAAATGCATCTAATTTACAAAATTCAAATAATTTATAAAATGCAAAATTCAGAAGTGCATCTAATTTACACTACAATCCAGAGTAACTACGGGAAGATGTAAGAGGCACTTAGAGCACAATCCTAACCATGTCTACTCAAAAGTAAGCCCCATTGTGTTCAATGGGTCTTACACCCAGGAAAGTGTCTTTAGGATTGCAGCCTTACTCTGGATTGCTCTATGCATTTCCCATAGGTTTCCCATAGGTGGCACCGTAACTATGTTAGTGTAGAAGGTCCTGTAGTTACTCTGGATTGTAGCCTAAGAATGTTTTTAATGAGCATTCGCTCAGACACAAGTGCGTAAGATTGTAATACTCATACTTGAGAGTATGCCCTGTTGAACTTGATAGGGCTTACTATTGAGTAAACACTGACTAACATGCATAAGATCGCAATTAATTTTCTTTTAATTGTTGCCTGCCAGGTGGCTGGAAAAAGGCACAACTAAAAATTGGCAACTGGTGAAGCTTTCCTCCACACAGATACTGCAAGGATTGCAGAAATTATAGATCTTGTCACCTGGGCTGAGTGTCCCAAATATGTGCAGGCTACATTTGTAGTGCAGACAGAAGAATACTTTTGCCATCACTCACAGACAAACATCTCAGAGATATAGGGAAGCCAGATGCTAGACTAGATAGATGCTGTGAATCATTTTGCACAGTAGTTCTCAAATGTTTAGCATCAGGATCCCCTCTTTAGAATTTGAATCTGTCAGGACCCACTGGAAGTGATGTAATGACCAGAAATGGCATCATTAGTTAGAAAAATTCTTAACCACCCTAGGCTGCACCAAACTTTACCCAAACTTTACCAGGAATAAGTCCCATTTATACTATCATTGTTAGGAGCATATATAGCATATGGTAGCCTGTTGAATGTGCAGAATCTGTAAGATTCCCCCAAATGTAGTCACATAGCATCAAATCTAATATATTAAAAATAAAATATTTTAAAGAATGGGAGTCCATCGGTAATTGGTTTGTAACCCACCTAGTGGGCCCTTACTCACAAAAATTCATTTAATTTATTTTTTTATTTATACCACACCTTTCTTCCCTAACCAAGGGAACTTAAGGTTTCTAACAACAATTAAAGCAACAATAAAACACCACTAAAATTTGTAAAGCAAAGCATGGATGCATGGAACCTGATTTGTAAAAGCAGGAAATGGCGGTCCTTTAATCTGCAATATCGCATCTTAAATACTGCAATCTTTAATCTGCAATATCGCATACTTTTTGGAACGTCTTAGCACTTATTCATTTGAAACCAAAGCATTTTCTGGATGTGAATTCAGACTCTTCCACATCTTTTGCAGACAGCAGAGGTTTATTTTTTCCTTTGCTTTCTGACAGGGAAGTCCCTGCTGCTGCACTGAAAGAAACTTTTAAAATTCACAGATATTTTGAAACCACTTCCTCTGAACCAAGAGGGAGGAGACTATCGATGCTTCTATTACAATTCACCTGCTTCTCTTGCATTCTATTTTTCTTAGTTGTGCATCCATAGCTCCTAGGAATTTGCAAATTCAGGATATCAAGTATGCACAGAATTAGGGATTTTTTTAAAAAACCATCTGTCACGATAGTTACCGATCCTGTATTCATATTTATTCAGGAAATTAGACTCATTTCCTTGAATGTTCACCAGATGGGTTAAGCATGTGCTTGTTTACTGGGTCAGATTTTTACCCTTTTGTAACTCTGGGGTATGGAACACATTCCTAACTATGACAATCCAGGACTGTGTATCTGTCCATAAGCAACTCTGGGGAGCTCCATACAGCAGCTTAGCAGGGAGCGACAGCCTTTTCTCTTCTATTCTCACTATACGCTCCAGTTCTCAGACTAATTGTCTCGTCCAGAAATATTTATGTGAGATTTTATAAGGAACTTGAAGTGACAAAATGTTTAGCGATATGTTAAAAGGATTAAGAGTACAATCCTAACCATGTCTACTCAAAAGTAAGCCCCATTGTGTTCATTGGGTCTTACTCCCAGGAAAGTGTATTTAGGATTGCACCCTAAGATGCCTAAATGTTTGTGGTTTTCCATTCTGCAAATAGGAAATGTACAAAGTAATAGGAAGTGATGTGATGGCAAAAGCTCAACTCTAGTCAATGAATGACTCCCAAATGAATGAAGTCCAATATATGAAATGGGCAGCTTTGAAACTGACTTTTCATGATTCTCATAATTATTGATAGGTATAATTATTATTATACAATCAAATTATAAGAGTATTTGCTGGGTTTCTTGCTTCTCCTACATTAGGCTCAGTGATGGGATTCAAAGAAATTAACAACCAGTTCTATGCCCATTTGGCAGCCACTTTTAAATGGCTATTTTTAAACTTTATATGTCATCTCTCTTGTTAACATCCAGTTCTATAAAGTAGGTGTGAACCTACTGGAGCCCACCACTGATTAGGCTGCCAGAGCATATTTTTCTGCTGCAGGTGTATTCTCTGCAGTGCCTCAAGATTTTGTAACATCTGAGATTTTGATGGTCTCTCCTTTTAATTTAAGACTTATCTTTAATTTGTATTCTGCATAACATTGGAAGACAAGTACAATAAGGGAAATTTCTGTTACCAAGCAGAACAAACCTACTTTGCTTGTAATCTCAAGATAAAGCATTTAGTGCATATAATCAGGATGATTCTAATATCCCCTTCATGTAAAATACACTCACGGACCAAAGGAAATTCTTCAAGATCAGAGTCTCTGGTGCCCTGGTCATATGGGCTGCAATTACACTCATGGTAAGATTGCATTTATCCCATGGAATTCAATAAGACTCGAAGTGGCCTAACTGAGTATAATTTCAGGCTTGTTAATCAGCAGTCACCCTACCAATCAGCCTTTCCAAAAGACGTAGGGAGCCATCCAGAATCAGGGCAGTGAAAATGGCCCAGCTGGGCTGCCTCAGGTAGGTTGTATTCAGAGCAGAAAGTTGGGCTGAATCCAAAGGGTCAGGAAGCCTGGGCTGCCATAGCTGCTCCAGCGCATGCTCAGTAGGCACCAAGTAAGTGGCACCAGGGAGGACTTGCTTCCAAGGAGACCTGCCTCAGATAAGACTGAACAAAGAACAGCTGTGGTGTCCTGAAAAAAGAGGGAAGGCCAATTATCACTACACTAAAACTGAAGGTTAAAACTGAGAAATTATTAACTAAACTCCATCTAAATAAAACTAAACCTAAAACCAAACTCAGCTTTAGTCCAAAGGCTAAAACTTAAATCAAAAATTGAATCCTAAAAGCAAAAGTTAAGAATCTTAAAACTAAAATCAAATTAAGGTTACAGCTACAACTAAAATAAAATACTAAAAACAATTATTAAAATTAAAATCTAAAGACTAAAACTGAATCCCTAATGTTTCAGTCAGAGCTTCCTTACTTGCTACAGTTTTTCTCAAGCACTAGAACCCTCAGCTCACCTGTTCTTATACAGGTTGTAACTAATTGTCTATTGAATCAGGAAAATCATTGTCAGCTATTAACCTCAACAGCACCTTACTCCCTGAGTAGCATTTTTCAGGGCTGGTAACCATGCATTACTTATTTATTTCTTCTTACAGGGATACCATATGTCATAATCAAAAAAGAGGACAAGGCACCCCCAAAATATAGGACACATAAAAATATAAAGGACAGTGCACCAGGTGTTCCTATATTCCCCACACCACCTTCCACATGTGAGTCCCCACACCACCTTCCTTCTCAGAGCATCTCCAGCTCTTTCACCACATGTGCTCAGGATCTGGATTTCCCTCTCAAGCCAACATTTTCTCAGGCAAAGTGTCACTCAACACCTTCGCATAGCAACCACAAGGAGCAGTGCCAGTCTAGGACATCTCTCAGCTGAGAGTAACTTGACAATAACAACACCTTCCCAATAACAACACCCGATCCCAACAGAAGAAGAAGAGTTTTGTTATGAGACTTTTGTTTGTCAATATATCCTCCACAAAACACTGGTGGGAGGGAGATTCTCATATGTACACCGGCTGAAAGAGCAGATCAAAGGAAAATAGGGGATAACTGTTAATTATCGTCCATCCTGTGAAAAATAATGTCTCATTCTCCGAACAATTCTGTGAAGAATGAAATATCCTGTATGTCACCCATTTCTTTCCCAATCATGAGTGAAAAAGCACATCATACTCAATTTTTGGCCCACCACCCAAAGCAACCATTCCCAGTCCTTGAGAGTTCTAGCTGAGCCGGGAGGACCCATGCCAAAGAACATCAGAGAATTAGGGCACAATTCTAACAAATTTAAGCCAGTCTAACTCGTATGTCATTTCTTCCCATGGTGGTGAGGGGAATTTCCCCCTCTGTGACGTATTTCCCCCTCTGTGACGAGTCCCCCCCCCCCGTGACGTATCCCCAACCCCCCACTCCCAGGAATGGGGCAGAAGTGTCTTGAGGCACTTTTGTGATACCCCCAGGTTAGCACAGGACTTATGTCAGGATTTATGCCGGCCTATCTGGAGTTTAAGATTGCAGTCTTAATCTAACTATATGCACAAACATGCAACAGTGAACTTTCCCTAGCTGCAACCCAAAGTGTTGTGCAGAAAGTAGACATTCATATCAGAATTTCTCAGAAGTAAAATGTTTCAGATGAATAAGACATCCCATATGTTAACCGTTTCTTTCCCAATAATGAGTGAAAAAGCACATCATACTCAGGTTTTTTTCCTCTATTAGCCATATACTGTTTGAAAATTCCTTCTCTGTTGGTCATTTGGGCTTAATTAATTCTCACCTTTTTTCCAGGATCAAACAAGCCTGCACTTTTTGCGGTAAAACAGGACCTGGTAACAGTCCCAATAAGCCCGTAAACGACAAAAGACCCATGTTCAAAACGAGATATAAGCAGTGAGATTGATAAATGGTTTTAGTCAGCTTGCAAACCCTGTGACATTTGCTTTATTTCATCGCTGGCCTCGGTGACGTGCAACATGGCAACTGCCAGTATTCCTAGCAACTTACAAGCCTCCTTTGGCAATTAATTAATGGGAGAGCTGCAGGTTCTGACCCCAGTCAGAAATGCTCCTGAAAGAAACAAGAAGGTTGTTTTTTTGGTGTCTGAAAAGGATACTATTCCCACCTCAGGTAACACCGTTACCTGACAAAAATTCTAACAAATATGGAGAAGGACTGAGTTTCTACTGTAGATAATCTCTGGGAGATTGAAGAACAGGTGCCCCTCAGCTTTTACCAAAACATTTTACTCTCCTCAAAAACGCCTTCTCCATACCTCAGAGCCATATGCTCAGAAGTTTGGACTCCTTTCCAACCACTTTGCGCCATTTCTTCTATTGCCAGCTGTAGACTTGGCACTGCCTGCAGAGGTGTGTTAACACCAGGGGTGTACCCATTCTCCACTGCTCTGCAGCCATGTGGACCATCAAATGTGGAGAGCCAAGGGGGCATGGTGGGAGGTGGGAAGAGGCATTCGGAGGTGGGGAGGGGAGGGAGAAGACAGACAGAAAGATGAGGTCAGGGGTAAGAGAGGGATGGAAGTGAGTCCAGAGGGATTCTGCTCTTCAGAACCCAGAGCCTGAGGGTGCTTCGCTCTTAAATGGAGGCTTCCTTTTTGCACCCATTGTGGAGGTCACATACACGGGGGAAGGGAATGAATGTCCCTCTTCCCCAAGTAAACAGCAGGCTTAACCGGGAAGGGATGACCAGAAGCAGGTTTTGTGTATTCCAAAAATTGGTCACCAACAGTATAGATGATCACAGATGAGGTTGACACTGCTGAAAATAGCCACCTCAGGGGAAATTCTAATTCCTGTTACATTAACAAGAAACACAGAGGACATTAACTCTGTTGTTGTGGATAATGTAAAAAGTCCCCTTTCAGTTCACTGGTTATGTCCAGTGAAACCAATCCCAGACTTGCACCAGTGGTCAAGCTGGCAAAGGTTGACATTATTCCAAAACAGCAACATATTGATCCATAATGGCAATTTCACCCACAGAGGGAGTGGTGGCTCAGATGGGGCTACTGACTCAACTAGTTAACACACTGTGCCTGTTATCCAGCAGTCCGGGGTTCGAGATGTTGGTACTACAAGATGGAGTGAGCACCAGTCCCTTGCCAACCTAGCAGTTTGAAAGCATGCAAATGCAAGTAGATAAATAGGTACCACCTTGATGGGAAAGTATTCCATGTAGTCATGCTGGCCACATGACCACAGAGGCATCTTCAGACAGAGTTGGCTCACAGCTTTGAATCAGGGTTTCAGGGCAGCAAGACAACCTGTAGCCAGTCACGGCTGGGAGGGACCTTTACCTTTACCCCAAGGAGACCTCTAGTAGCCAAAAATCCCCTGCAAGATGCAGCAGAAGCCACAGTGGTGCCACTGGTATCAGCAGGGAGATAGATATGATTGGGTCATGTCCATCTGTAAATGGTAGTTTTAAGATTTCATGTAGTTTGTCCTTAAGACAAAGCCCCTAAGGAGTTTACAACTTTCTTTTCATAGTTCCTTCCTTTATTGAACTCAGTGGAACCATTTCCACTGCTTAAGAAACTAAATTCTGCAAGACAACTAAAAGTGTATGTAGACACCCTTAAATTAAACCTTATTCACATAATGGCAAGCCACAACCATTTCAAGAGCAAAATAAGTCCCAGACTCTTCATCCCACCAATTTGTATGCTTCAGAACATTTCCAAATTGTTTTCTCAATATAGGAAGTATCAGAATTTTTAAGAGGAATCTGTTTTGGTGTGTTTTTTTAGAAACTGACATTAGTGGAAGAGCCAGTTGGGAATTTGTTTCCAGGGAGCAGATAAACACTTAATTAAAAAATTAATTTGAAGTTACTGGGTCAGTGTTCTGAAAAATTAATTAAAATATGGCCCTAAAGCCCTATTAACAAATCTGATTTATAAACTTGTGGGTTTTTAAAATAATATGCTAAAGTTTTCTTACTGGATGATTTATTTTGCCTTAGTCCCTAGGTATAGTTCAAAAGAGCATCAGGCCTTGAAGATCAACATTATACCAACAAAAGACACTGAAATGGAACACAAGAAACAACCAAGTTTCCAAAATTTAAAGTGAACACAATCTGACACCCCTCAATCTACAGTAATTGTTCCACACTTATAGGAGTGCGGAACACTCCTGTAAGTTTTTATTTTTAAATGATTTAAATCATAATTTTAAATGATTTAAATGATTTTATTTTTATTTTATTTTTATTTTTAATGATTTGTAGCCCATCTTTGCAAAGTCAAATGCCAAGGCCAAATTCATAGAATCATGGAATCCTAGAGTTGGAAGGGACCTAGTAGGTCATCTAGTCCAACCCCCTGCCTGTAGCAGGAAATTCTCCTAAAGCATCTCTGACAGGTGCTCATCGAGCCTCTGCTTGAAGACCCTAGTGAGGGAGAGATTAGACCAATTTGGACCAGTTGTGAGGCCCCAAGTTCACAGGCAAAGTCTATAGACTCATAGGGATGTAAAGTTTAATATAGACTAAATTTTTACAATAGAATGGAAAGCAATTATAATTGTGCTTAGAAAATGTTTTTTGCAATCTGTTGTGTGCATTTGACATGACTAGATTACCTAGCACAGTAGTAACAACAAGCTGAACAAATATATCTGGAACATTCCCTGGGTGTGCTGGGAGTAAAAGGAACAGATTCCTGTTAGTTACCCTCTGTCTATTGTGTGGGCTTGATGCTAGAGAAGACTCCTGAGAATCCCTTGGACTGCAAGATCAAATCAGTCCATCCTCCAGGAAATCAACCCTGACTGTTCACTGGAAGGACAAATACTGAAGCTGAAGCTGAAATACTTTGACCACATCATGAGAAGGGAAGATTCCTTAGAAAAGAACCTGATGCTGGGAAAAACTGAAGGCAAAAGGAGAAGGGGACCGTAGAGGATAAGGTGGTTAGATAGTTTCACCAAGGCTATGAAAATACATTCGGGCAAACTTCAGGAGCATGTGGGAATTGGCACGCAGTCCACGGTATCACAAAGAGTCAGATATGACTTAACAACTAAGCAGCAAGTATGTAGGCTGATTGCACACCAAGTGTGTACACATTTGGTTCCAGTTCAGAAGAATGTTTAAGCAAGAAACACTTGAGCTGCAAGCACTACTACAGAAATTAAAAGGTACCATAATGGGCATGGGGGATTCCCCCAAATCCATGGATCCTTCAAATTGAATACTGGATCTGCAGGTACAGGACTCACCTATGTTCATCTTGGTTAATTTGCACATCCTCTCACTTCCTAAACTTGAGCCAAATCAATACATTCCTCACTGTTTAAAATTCTAATTCATTTTGTAACTGATGCCCAACTTTTTTGTTCCCACTGTTCAGTTTTTTAGAATAAGGCTATCTGCTGCAGAACAAGAAGTTTTTTCCTCATTAAAAAAATTAAAATTTTAAAGGAGCAGTAAAACTCCTGATTCCTGATTGTTGCTGTTTTTCTCCTTGTTCTACATGGCAACTGCCAATTGAGGCCACCACTTTTTTCTGGTGGCTGCCATTTTCCTCCCCATAATGCCCTTTTGCCACACTAGGGTTACAAGCAGTGGTGGGCTCCAGCAGGTTGCACCTACTCTATAGAACTGGTTAACAAGAGATAGGACATATAAAGTTTAAAAATAGCCATTTAAAAGTGGCTGCCAGATGGGCATAGAACCAGTTGTTAATTTCTTTGAATCCCATCACTGGTTGCAAACGTAAGTTTCATTTAGGCAGGCCTGAGCCCTGGCATGTTCTGTGCTGACCTAGAGATGTCATAAAAGTGCCATAAGACACTTCTGCATCACTCCTGGAGGAGGCTTAGGCCAATGCACAGATATTTATTTGCCTTCTCACATCACTACAAGAACGGGAAGACCGATGAGTTGTGCCGACCTAGGTAGGATTGCACCCTTGGGCATTTTGGAGAGTGCAGAAAATGGTAGCTGCCAGGACATAACCACCTAAAGGAGCTTTGCCACTCTGTTGAAACATGAAATAGTTTTTAAAAGCCTGGCCAACTGCTACAAGTAGGGTGCTCTCTCTATATGATGACAGGACTTTGAACAAAATGTGGCATATATGCCGTTCACGTCATTTGATCTGCATTCATTTCAAATTGTCCCAGTTCAGCTGAATGAACGTGCATTTCCCTAGTTGGCACGTCATGCTGCTGGAGCAAGACTCGGCACCACAGAAGCTGACAGGATCAGATGGGCACTGTGGTATTGCTGTCATGCTGCAGCGCTTATACCATGTTAAGTGTCAACAATTTTTTATTTTATTTTTGCTTTTCCATACTCAATGGGAAAGTGCTGGTTTGTTCCTGCCTTCTGCAGAGCAAGCCCCGTAATGGTAGCTGCCATTGTGCCTCAGTCATAGAATTGACATGCACACCAGTAACCCTCAGTTATAGAATTCCAGTAGTACCTAGGAATATGTAAACTTGGGAATATTTTATCATTTTATGCAGCAGTCTTGTTTTTATGCGGTTCCTATCCTGAGCCATAATGAAGGATGGGCAGGTGCAAGGCTATTGCCCCAGGCCACCAGTGTTGCAAAAGTGCCATAAAGCACTTTCATTCCACTGGGAGAAGAAGTCTGGCAAGCAGACATATATCAGACCTGCCAACATCAGACCTGCTCCACCAAGTCAAATTAGGCCGGCACAAGGGTCTGGGCAGTGGCGTAGCTAATGATCATGTAGCCTGGTGCAAAGCTCAAAATGTTGCCCCAGAGGTGATGTCACAACCAGAAGTGACGTCATCCCAGATATTTTTTTAAATGAAAATTGGGGAAAAACCTGCCTTCTCCTCCTCAGCAGTTCACCTTCATTTGCTCTGCTAGTGGCATTACTAAAGCACCTATTTGCTATCTGGAGTTGAAGAAGATTTTGTTGCCCAATGGTAAGAAAATCAAATTTAATTAAGTAAAAAAATGAAAATAGTGTCACTGGTTAGAGCAGAGGTCGGGGAACAGGGGTAAATTACCCCAATTTGGGTAATAATGGAATTCCTAGGGGTAATGGACCACCTGGGTTTGCATATGAATGACACAGCCAGGTATGCATGACCAGCGCAGAGCAGGGCAGGCATTGCAATCAGTGTGCCTGCCACTCTGCAGCCTTGATGCCTTACTCTTAGCACCTAATCAGCTCCAGCTTCCAAAGATCAAAACAAACAAACAAACAAAGGGTGTGAATCCCTGAAGGGTCATAAGAAGTTCAGGCTATTGCATGTGGGGGCAGGGTTGGAGGGGGGAGAGAGATCAACAGTGTCTCAGCTGCAAGCTGTGATTTCTCAGAGCTCAAGCTTCTGCTTGCTTACTCAGAAGCAAGTATCATTATTTTCCTTGGGGCTTACTCTTAGGAAAGTGAGCATTGCATTGCACCCAAAGTTATGGACCAAATTGCTAGAAACAACTTGATCTGCCTGATAATAACTGCTGCTGTGTTTCAACTCCTGCTGCAAAGAGAGACCTGAGCCTGAGCGCAGAGTTGCTTCTTGCAATCATGATCCAAACTGCTTCTAAGTCAGCAGAGAGAGAGAGAGAGAAAGAGAGAACTACTGCTAAATCAGCAGTCAGGACAGGAGTGAGACCTGCAGCCATCTGTCTTGTGTAGCTGCACAAAACTTCCATCTTACTCAGCTGTCCAGAGCAAAGAAGCAGGTGAGCAGGGGGACCAAACAGGATTTGGAGCCATGCAGACAGAAATGAAAAGAGAAAGCATCCTCCTTTGGGTGCTGTTGAGGTCTGCCTGTATTCTAAACAGCCCCCTTTCATCCAGCTCCCTCTGGTAAGACCATTTCATTGCTCCTGTACCAGGGTGATCATATGTCATAATCATAAAAGAGAATCCCAAAATGTAGGACACTCAAGAAAAATGTAGGACATGACAAATTTAAAGCTAAAAACACTGACCTATGTTGCTTTCGTGTGAATAATTAAAACACTATGAGCACAGTCCTAATCATGACTACTCAAAAGTAAGCCCCATTGTATTAAATGGGTCTTATTCTGAGGAAAGTGTCTTTAGGATTGCAGCCTATATTTACTTATTACATTTACAACTATTACATATAATTTATTAATTACAAGAAGGTTACATGCCACCACACTTTCCTGGAAGGAACCCCCCCTTGACTGTTATGGGCATTAATTCTGAGGAGAAATGCCTAGGATTGGGTTCTGTGGCTGCATCTTCTCCACACTTTCCTGGAAGGAAACCCCACTGACTGTTATGGTCTCAATAGAAAGGCACAGGACTGGGCTCTGAGGCTGCAATCCTATTCACATTTTCCTAGGAAGCGCAATAACTACAATGGTTCTTACTTCTGAGTAAACTCGAATAGATTGGGCTCTCTTCCCCACTCCAGTTGAATCCTGCACTTGTTTCAATCATTTGCAGGATCTTGTCCTCTTTTTTATTATGGTCACCCTGACCACCACATTTCTCCAATATGCAGTGACCATATGTCGTAATCACAAAAAGAGGACAAGCCACCCAAAATATAAGACATCCAAGAAAAATGGAGGACATTTTTAAAAGCTAAAAGCAGTCATATATATATTGTTTTCATGTGGTTAACTTAAACATCATATTAGGTACTAGCACTGTATGTTTAAAACTATTATATATTACGTATAATTTATGAATTCCAAAAAAGCTAAATGCTGCCTGCTCACAAGGAAAAAGAGGACAATGAAGATTTTTTCCAGGACACAAGGCTAAAACAGAGGAAATGCCCCGGGAAAACAGACCATATGGTCATCCTGTCCAATCCAACACTATTTTATCACCTACTTCAAACTTTTCTTCCAGCTCCCCAGAAGCCACATATTTGAATTCAAAAAATTAAGAATATATTTTTCCTTCCTTCCAAATTAAGGGGGTAACGTCCACATATCTAAATATATTTTGGGGTAAGAGGTAAAAAAGTTCCCCGACCCCTGGGTAAGAGAAACAGTGATGGGGCAAAGAGGAATGGTTATTCTTTCTCTGCTAAATAGAAGAGAAGCACCACTTAGAAGTGCTTATATATCCAGTTAGCATGGCGTAACTGTTTTATGATATATGATATATAACATGTTGGTATTATCATTCATACAGACCCCATTTTTCACAATTTTAGCCACAACAGCCAAGCTCAGCTTGTAGCCCCGCTAAAGCTTGTAGCCCGGTGCAACAGCACCCCCTGGCCTGCACCCTTCTTAGCTATGCAGCTGGGTCTGGGGAAGAGAGAGAGGCATTTGGGAATATGAAGAGTGGAAGATGGGCAGGCGGTCCATGGCTAGATGGAGGGTAAGCGGGGGCAGGACCAGCACCCGGCAATAATGCTGGATTCTTTCCCCTTTCCCATTGCAGGTTCCTATCCCTGCTGGATCCTATCCCCATTCCTGAGGCAGCTCTGAGCTTCTCAGATCTGTGCCACCTCAAATGGCATGGATCTGAGTAGCTCAACTGGGCTGCAGTGCAACACAGGGTAAGGGGAAGAGATTCCTCTTATCCTGGGCAGTGCTGCTCTTGGCCTCAACCTTGACTTGGATGCAGGGCAGGCCTATAGTCCTGCATGCTTCATGATAGGTTAGGATTAGGCTGTAAGGAGCTGTTAATTCCAGCAAGCATGGGTTTTCAGTTGTTAGCTTGTCATTTATATTTATTTTTATTTTTATTCTAATATCTCTGCAAAATGAATAAATTCACTATCTGTAGGACACTGAAAATGTTGAATACCAAGGCAGTATTCTGACAGTGCAACGTCTCTTATAACTGAAAAATTGAATGTTTGTCTGAAGTCTGTCAAACTTAACCCTGTAGAGATTCCCGACTGTGGCTGCGATCCAGTTAAAAGAACATACGTAATTTGATAGAAGTACAACTCTAATTTATAAACCATAAAACCAGCAAAATGAGAGATTAGCGACTTCATTTTCAAATGCTTTCAAACAGGCAGGCAGCCAGCTGTCTGTTTAATAGAGTCCAGTGGCAGAAAATATTAATAAAGCATTTAAAGTAAAGATGAGCATATTTTCAAAACACGAAGGGCATCTTCCTTCCCCGCTGCACAGCTTGGAAATATGGCTGCAGAAACCCTGGATAATTTTAAAGAGCAAATCTTCTGTTGCTGAGCAACAGCACACGCTGATATAAAGAACGCAGGATATTGGAGGACTTAATATTGGGGAATTGTGATTGCAAAGGGAAAAATAAAGACCAAATTCAATCTAGTCAGACAAGCTCTGTACAATGGAAATAGAGATTTCATTTTTTTTTAAATGAGATGAAGCAATTGCGGTAATATTAATCTTTGAGTAACAGAACGAAGTTTTTGTATTGTTTTTGTAAAGTTGCCGTTGAGAACTAGATAACATTGAAATGCATGAAATGCAACAAGTAATAAAAAAGGACAGGGATATATTTCATCAGAGAAAGCCTAATAAACCAAAATCAGAAGTACCAGTAGCGCTCTCTCTCTCTCTCTCTCTCTCTCTCTCTCTCTCTCTCTCTCTCTCTCATACCCAGTTTCAATTTGCAAGTGTATCTACAAGCCAAGAAGCTTCTCTTCACCACAGAAGCCAGTTTGCTGATGAATGCATCCTAGACACTGGTAGAAAATTGGAAAGATGCCAGTTTAAGGTTGCAATCCTATCTATAATTACCTGGGAGTAAACCACACTGACATTTGTTACTAAGGGCTGGAGGCTTCAGAGGCATGGTGTGCTTGCACAAATATCATGCATGCCCACAACGAGGGGGGTGATGCACTGGCCTCCAAGTGACACGGACCATGGTGCCACCTCTGACTTACCCCCAGCTTTGTTCAGGCTTCGTGTACACTAATTATGCTGCACTTACAAGGCAGCCCCCTTTGTAATGGTTTAAACGCCTTTCTCTTGGCACCAACTTGGCCATTGTCTGATGTATGTCTTTTGGTAAGATATGGAACCCTGGCCAACAAAAGAGCTGGTCCAGATCTAAGTAGGCCCATCAGGATGCTTCCTTGTCTCAGCCATGTCCCCATAACATACAAGAGAATTGTACCAGCTGTACATCCAATATACATCCACTGACCCCTAAGAACTAGTTGTAGAGATAGCACCCAATCACAGGATTGTGGGAGATCACTGCGGACCCCCAAACAGAAATTTGTCTAGATCAGTGATTTGTGCACACTGATGTGATGTGAGTGGTCCACAAGTATGCCGTGGGAGTTTAACAATTTATTTATTAAATAAACATCATCTATAAATAGGGTTATTGAGTAACTGAACTCTCACCCCACCAGAAACATGGAGTATCTTGTCAAATGTCCAAAGATTGATGGTGTGCCTTGACATGTTTAGCACCTGGTTAATAACCCATGAGATGAAAACGGTTGAAAATCACTGGTCTAGATCTTGACATACATTTCTTTGACTAGATCTTACCAGAAGGATACACAGGATGAAAAGCAGATTGGCAGCAGTAGCTCCAAATTTCTTATTATGGTTAATTAGTCCTTTAGGGGAGAAAGTAGCAAAGAATCTCAAGAAAACTTCCCCCTTCCTGCTGTTTCCCACTATCCTTGAGACTAAACATAGTTGTACTTTAGTTCTATAATTTCTTGTAGTGGCTTCTACAAAATTGTTGAGATACTTGTGTTTGTGTGTGTGTGTGTGTGTGTGTGTTTATTTCCCCAGGTTCACAGCATGATCACAGACTATTGCACTTGCTGTTAATTTTTTCTCCAGACACCATCCTGTTAATTTCTTGCTGTTAGGAGTCTAGCTCTTGCTGCTATGAAAAAAGCTCCTTTTGTCAAGAAGAGAGTGAGAAAGATAGTTTCTTGGAAGAGGGGGAAGGGAATGAATGCAGATTACATAAGCAGCAAAATAAATAAAAACACTGAGCTTACCTTGGCCCTTTCTTTGTACTAGGGAGAGATTATATAAATATCATTCTCTGAGCAGATGAGATACGGAAGATTTTGGAAAATCTCATATAACTCACGATATTAATCAAGCACATTCAATTATCGGATGATGAGCACCTCTGCATAGCCAGCCACCTGAGAAAACCTGTGTTCATACGTGGCTTTAATTTGTTGAAATGTCACCTATTAAAGCCGAAGTTTTTTTTTTCCTGACTCCAGTAACAAAAAGAAGCTGAATATTTGTGGATCTGAAACTATTAACCAGGAGATGCTTTTGAGAGGCTTGGAAATAGATGTGTTTGTGGAAAGCAGGGGTGGTGTAAAGCAATGGATGCCAGCCAAGGAGCAGAATTCAAATCTCATAAAGGCTCTGTCTTCAGGATTTATTGTTTAAGTAAGTCTCAGCACAATCCTATCATACACTGGAACAAGTACACCAACATGTCTTAATACAGTGGTCTTTAAAGTGTGGGTCAGGAGTGTGGCAAGACAGAGTGCTTGAAATCTGGCACTGCGCTTTCCTGGGAGTAAGTCTCATTGAACATAATGAGACCTACATCTGAATAGACATGGAAGAACATCCCAGTAAGTTTGGTAGGGGCTCTCGGACAGATTTTTAAATTTGAAAAGGGGTCCTGGCTAATATGCCTAAATACCACTCCCTCAGTGTACAGCATTCCATACAAGATTCAGACTGCTGCTGCATTGCTTGCCCGCTGGGCAAGGGGAAACCTTTCCTCTTACCCGGAATAATGCTGCAGCAGCCCTGATGGGTCTACTTAGAGCTGCAACTCTGATTTGGGTGGCACAGCTCCAAGCAGACCAGAACAGTTCCATGCTGCCGAAGGAACGGGCTTGAATCCAACAGGTGCCAGATCCCAGCCCATTTCCCACTCCCCACATCCTCACCCCAGAAACACTCTCTGCCCACTTTCCTTACCCCAAATGCCTCCATGTAAAAGTTTTATCTGAGTTGAGTAGACCTTTCTTCCTTGTGTGTTCTTAGGCTGAAATATCATACACTTTTGCTGGTATTTACCTCTGAAGAAATATTATTAGGCTTGATATAAAACTTTGAGGCTGCCCGTATAAAAAAATGAACCAATGCAGATAATATTCCAACTAGCCCTATTCAGCACAAAACTACACACAAGTGGGAGCACAAATATCTTCTCTGTCCCATTTATGTATATTTTCACCAAAATAAACTGCTTAAAGGGGAATTTAGATTTTCTGTCCTCCACAAGAGTTTCCAGGGGGGAAATGGCATGTTCAGGGGATGCAGGTATATACCATTACTTTTACTCATGTGATGGGCATGGTCAGATTTAAAAAAATATGTCCATTTCTGTGAGATGGCTTTCCTCCCATTCCTGCTCTAGTCCATTCCATTCTAAAGTCAGTGGCCCGTTGAAGAATGCTGAACCCCTCTTCATAAAATGCTGCTTTGAATGTGCCTCTAATATCTATTCCATAGGCAGTTGGAAAGGCAGCCATGTGGCATTAGAATAAGATAAGTTGCATTCTTCAGACAATCTAGGTGTGATTTACATACATTTTACCTTTGATTCTGCATAGTAATCTTTTCCAAAGAGCTGTGTGCAAACAACAAAAACTTGATGCCCTTTTCAGTTTATAATGTCACCCAAAATTGTGTCTATGTAACAGATGTGGGCTCATCATTTCAGCCTTTATCTTACCTCTTTTGCAGTTAAATAATCTCATGTGTGCCATATAGATGTTGCCGATTCCTAATGAAGCCATGGAAAAGCAACTTCTTGTCAGCTTCCAAGACAACAGATCCTTCTTCAGTTACTCTCACAGAAATGAGGCTTCTCTTTGGAACATACACAACTATTTGTTGCAGTGTTCAAAAATGCAACTTACAGAGAAAATGGAGTGCCAGAAAATGTTGATCATCCATTGAAAGCCAGATCTTCCACTGATTTCCATGATTTTCTGCCCTGCCACCTAAACAACATGTATGGTTTATGTAGCCCTTATCAGGGTCTGATGCCAACAGTGATGTGTTAAATTTTGAAGTAGAAGGGCTCATCATGATATCTCCTATAGCCAGGACCTCTGTGACAACAACAGCAGCAGCATCAACAACCCATTTCTTCATAAGTGTTTTCTTCTCCTGTCTGCCTTGATACCTATTATTTTTTATTCTGGAGTGGTTTGCAGTAGATGAAAACAATTGTATAAAAACCCATAGTTACTGCACCACCTTGTGAAAACCTATGGGAAATTCATATTGCAATCCAGAGTAAATTATTCTTACACCGGAGCAAGGACTCCCCGTGGTTACTCTGGATTGCACCCATAGTAACCTAAACACGTTTTACTTAAAATTAAACCCAGCAAAATTAACAGCCCAACTGGGTTGTCACACAGAAATGTTTATTATGCTTGCTTTAAGATAGTGAAGTCAATCAAGAATGAACATGCATATGTGAAAGGTGTTGAGGGAAAGCTAGAGAAGGACATCTCTTATAGCAGAAGTGGAACTTCTATAGCAGCAGTATACCTTTTAACTGAAAGAAAAGAAAAGAAAGCATCAAGAAAAGAAAAGAAGCATCAAGCTCTGCAGGAGGCAGACTTGGGAGCACATGTTTTTTGTTCCCAAGAGCTTAACTGAGCAACTGATATGTAGCTCATGTCATTAAGGCTATAATTCTATGCAAATTTACCAACAGCCCAATTCCAACAAGGCAGGTGGACAGGGAAATGAAGGAATAGGGATGAAGTGGGTGGAATAGGAGTAGTGAGGGGTGGATTAAGTAGGGGTAAATTTTGCAGCAGTGGCCACCAAATCGTAGCCCCTTTCCCAGACATGATCCCATGACAAATGACCAGGCAGACTTCACCAGTGGTTTCATCACAGATCCATCTGTACTGTGGAGACATACATAAAGGGGAGGGAATAATTGTTCTATTATCCAGAAAAGCCCTTCAGGACTATTCCTTTGCAGAATGCAATGGTAGCCTTGCAAGGTGGAGAAGGATATTCTTGATCATTTTTTATATTCTTGGAGCATAATCCTAACCACATCTACTCAAAAGTAAGCCTCATTGTGTTCAATGGGTCTTACTCTCAGGAAAGTTTCTTGAGGATTGCAATCCTGTATGTGTGTATGTGTATGTGTGTGTGTGTTACAGAAACCACCAAGAACCTTAAAATTCAAACTTTATTTCAAGTTTAGACATTTACCTATCAACTTGGGCCAAGATCTCTCATTCCAAACTCAGAATGTAAACCAATTCCTCTCTAAGATTGCACTACATTACTTTTCATTTATGTCAGGTCCTTTTCTAATAACCATGCTTATTCCCTCAGCTCAGTGAAATAAACATGAATTCTCAAGCTGAGTGAAAGAAATTAAATGTGCAAAGCCCCAAAGTAAAGAGGAAAGCACAATGAAATGAGGTTTGTATATACCAGTATTTGCAGACAAATTTCCATATTTGCATACCAGGAAATAAAATATGGTCAATCAGTATTTTAGATTTACAAAAAAAAAAAAAATAGAAATAGCATGCAATAAAAAGTACTACTGTGTCTGATGCCTGAAAAACATAACAATAATGTGTGATTAATAAGCCTATACAGGACAATCCAGTGATGCCAATGGGCAAAGAATTGGGCAAAGCTGTTGTGTAACATCAGCAACATCATTGTGCATCTGAATAGCAACAATAATGCCAAAATGAACCATATCAATCAATCAAGAATGTTGCAATTACAAAACACATGCCCACAAACATTCAGGGCAACACAATCAACTCAACCCATCAATATTTGGACAATAATGATGGTACAATATTAATCGTATGCAGAAGAAACTTATCCATGCAGAGTGATAGTGAAGCACCTGTGTGACACCACCTTACTCCAACAAGGGTACAATGTAAAACCTGGAACGTATTTTTTAAAAACCACACTACGCTCAAAACTATTATAGTGTAGTGGCAAGTCCAACAACTCTTACCAATAGCCATGTATTTTGAGAGGTCATGATAGAGCAAAATTGTCCAACTTGCAAAAATGGCAGGCTTTTTGAGAGGACAATAAACAGAAAAGAATGGATAGATATTCTCAGGGCTTTTTTCTGTGGATACTCACTGGTACTCAGTACTGGCACTTTTTTTCACTTGCCCCCTCAACAGCTAATTAATTAGTCATATAGGGATAAACCATGGTGAGTACCAGCACCTTTTTTCCCCCAGAAAAAAAGCTTTGGATATTCTCAATAACTCTTTTCCCAAACAGCCCTCATCATCTCGCACAGTCTCCAAATGCATGAGAACAGATGGGGCAAGCACCCGGATATTATCCCTTACTCTCCCTTGGTTTTGTTAGGGACAGAACAAGCAAGCTGATCAAAACCTATAGGATCATTATGCTTTCCCAAAGGTAAGGGGAAGAGATTCAGAGCAAGAAAAAAACATGTTTCTGACAAAGACAGTCCAAGCCCCACTGTGGTGCTCATTCTTGCTCTCTTTCTTCTTTCCTCTGAGAATGGGTGTTCTTGTCCCCAGCACTTTTTTCTTTTTTAAAAGAATACCTTCTTCTTCATCAACTTGCCCATTCACAGCAACCAGCTTTGGAGGCTTGGAGTGCTTCCCCCATCTGAGGCCCATGGAGTTTAGGCAGAGCAAGGGAGGCCTCACAGGTAGGTTAGACTTTACAGGCTCATCCCACACCCTGCTTCAGCTATAGCCCTTCATCCCATCAGTTTCCCCCACGGCTTACCCAGCAATAGGGCAGTATTTATCAAACTGTGGGACAGGACCCACTAGGTGGGTTGTGAGCCCATTTATTTCAATATTTTATTTTAATATATTGATGCTACCATGTGACTTTGTTGGGGAAAATGTTACAGAACTCACTTTTAACAGGCTACTATGTATACATTTTAAACAATGTTAATCAATGGGGCTTTCTCCTGGATAAGTGTGGATAGGATTGCAGCCTAGGATTGTTAAAACGTTGCCCTGCAAAAAGATGATGTCACTTCCAGCCATGATATCACTTCTGGAAGGTCCTGAAAGATTGTCATTAGAAAAAGTGTGTCCCAGGACTGAACAGTTTGAAAACTGCCAAAAAAGGGAATGAAAAAACAGGATGACCTTTTTACTGTTGGGCATAATGTTACAATTGCTGGATGTGCCTTGTCTCCCAACCTGGTGCAACTTTACTTACTTTGAAACGCATCTGCCAACTTGTTGTCCCAGTATTTTCTAATTCAATCATTAGAGTAATGATGAAAAGTTATTAAGGAACTGGACTGAGATCTTGAAAATCCAGGTTCAAATGTCGCCTTGGCCATGAAACTTCCTTGATAATCTTGAGCCACTAACTCACTCTCACAAGGTTGTAACTCACTCTCATATTACTTACCTCACAGGATTGTTGTGAGGACAGCAGGAGAGGAGGAACTGATGCTTAGTAAGCTGCCTAGGAGATTTGCATTGGCAAGGGAAAGGCAGGGTATAAATCCTTAAATAAATAAATTATATTTTAATTATTATATATTGTGAATGATCCCATATAAAAGTAAATCTAAGGGTTGACTATTTGCTACCTGAGGAGAGCAACATTATCCTGCCTCCTAACCTTGAAGAGAACCATTAATTCTACCTACAGGCTGAAGAAGCCCCTGATACATGCCTGTGAAGGACATACCTGACAGGTTGCAGTGAGAGGGCAAAGAGCAACATGTATCTTCTGACAGCACATTGACAGAGAACACAAATATGGAGACTGACCAAAGTCATTCATGACAACTACTATTCAAAAATATCTCAAGAGCTCCACCAGGTCAGCCTGTCCTTTCGGACATAAAGGAACTCTGGAATGTGGCCTCATAACCTGTATTTCTTTTGTACCAATACTCTAGTATTTACCAGTTCCCTTGAAATAGGTCCTAATGTTCCCAAGTTACAAATTAGTTAGCACATCAGTGTTGCCCTTCTCCATAAACAAGCT
This sequence comes from Cryptoblepharus egeriae, assembly GCA_030015325.1. NCBI lineage: Eukaryota > Metazoa > Chordata > Lepidosauria > Squamata > Scincidae > Cryptoblepharus > Cryptoblepharus egeriae. The sequence goes on along the minus strand of JAREYC010000002.1, from coordinate 65,428,777 downwards.
GATTTAATAAAATATATGTAGACTTTAAAATATTGCATTCCAGGATAACATGGAAATTATATATACACATTACAGCATTAATGTCAAAGTTCAACCATGCACAGAGTTTATTAGATTTTGTTTTATTCTTTCCCTTGAATTATTCATTGAGTAGCTATAATTTCCCAAAGAATAATTTCATAAAGTGCTGCAGCAATAAACTTCTTCATATACCATGTACCAGTGCAGTGGGTATTTATTATGCACTTGCGAGAAAGATCAGCCCATTACATTAATCATGTAAAAGTACTGGGAAAAATTATATTTAATAATTTCCATTTGAAAATAAGACCCAGTCAGTGCTGTAAACTCTGCATGAAACCCCAAAATTAAATTTCTTATGTTTCTAGTAACGATATACATAATTATTCTTTATCTTTTCAGCTTGTCTGGGATTTTGTGAGCTCTTGGGTTTTTTCAGAACTTGGTTTGTATATAATCTTCTTTAGAATATTTTATTTTTCACATTTAAAAAAATTTAACAGGGGAAGGAGTAGAGGGGAAAGAGAGCATTGCCATTGCACATTACACATTGCACAGTACACATTATACATTGCACAGTACACATTGCCATGCCATATGTATGTCTTATTAAAATGCAACCTGGACCAATATAGGAACAAAGATGTGGCTATTGCTTGCTAATGGACCATGTGCCTCAGGAATAGAAGGTGCCAGGTTCAACCCCCATATCCAAGTGTAAAGGGGGACAAAGTCCCAGAGACCCAGAAGGTGAAGGGGGTGAAGGTAACAGTGAGATTCCCAGGATAGTGCTGATAATGGGGGCAAAGTGGGTATCTTAACTTACTGAAGGCTGGTGCAAGGTCCAGGAGTTGTGGGGAGCAAGGCTCCCTAAAAATACACAAAAAAAATCATAAACCACTTCAGTTTACGATCATGAACTGACTCCTCACAAACTTTTGACCTCACACCTGCCCTCAGAAGCACTGCATTTCACCATCATTAGCAATGTTACCTTGGGGATGGTGTTCAGGAGCCATGGCTGAACCCCTTAGGGAGGGGTATCGCAACGGAGAACCTCAAATGCAGGCAATACTGGACTATAGACTAGATAGGACTTAGTATAAGGTAATGTCCCATGATCATTGCATAAGAGTCCAGTGTATGTGCAACTGAATTTGAACATTGGTGAATCATGAACCCCATCCAGTGGCGTATCAGTTTTTGCTCCTTTACATCCTCGATTGGAAAATAAATGCCCTCTATCTTCCTCCATATTTCCTGTTCTGCTCCATTCCTCTCTTCCTTCTCTCATAACAGGAACAAGAAGAGAAAAAGCAAGAGATACAGTCTGGAGGTTGAGCTGCCAACCTGTCTACCTGAATAGGTCGTGCCTGGAAAGGAGACCAGGGTCTGATAAAAAGTTGCCATGAATCTTGGTGACAGAGAGGAGCAGCTGTTGTGTGCTGCTAAGAAGGTGGAACAGATTGCTAAGAATGTCAGTCAACAAAACCCAACCTGGTGTGATTTGTGATTCTTTTGGATGCTTATGGGATTGTGCTGTGCAGCCAGAAAGATCTGGAGACTGAAAGGTACTATATATATAAATAGAAAAATATTGAAGATGACAGTGGTCACTTTCCACAGTGGAGCCATGAGGTGACCACCTACATTTGCCTCAGAGATGTTGACAGTTATTGGCACATTATAGATTCTGCTTTTGGTTGAATAGAGGATCATGACTACATTTTGCAGGCCTAGTAGCTGCTCGTTATATTGGCACCATACAGTCGTCCATCCCATCTCACCCTTACAAGTAAAAAGTCAGACTGGTTCACGTTTAGACCACATCCACCTTTAGTTTGCAACTTAGGGTGCAATCCTAACCATGTCAACTCAGAAGTAAGTTCCATAGTGTTCTATGGGACTTACTCTCAGGTAAGTTGTATAGGATTGCAGCTATAGCTAAAGAAATGGCTATTTATACCCCTCCTTTCTCTGCTATGCAGACCCAAGGAAATAAACACAAAATATGCTGGCTTCCCACTCTATTGATAAGCTTGCACACTATATGCCCTTTCCTGAGAGTAAGTCCCATAGAACAGAATGGGACTTACTTCTGAGTAGATGTACTTAGGATTGCACCCTTTGTGAGACAAATATGAGGTTGTCGAGCTGTCTTATGATAATTTTAAACATCTCACAAATTGTCAGTTCATCTTCAAATTGTATCAACATAGCAGTGTCAAACTGGTTAGAATTGGGAAGGAAAAATATTTCACATAATTCTGGTACAGTTTACATTCAAACTGTAATGCAAACCCACCCCAATTCATTTCTGTTATTTACTGAGTACTATCACCTGCCTGTTTACTATCTGTTTACTATCTGCCTGTTTACTGCCTGAGTACTATCACCTGCCTGTAATAGCATGTTTTCAGAAAAGTTGTTGTAGCACCCCCTAGTGAGAAGAATAATTATTGCAGGATGAGAACCTTGTCTTTGAAGATACAGTGGTACCTCTCATAACAAGCATCTCACATAACAAGCATTTTACATAACAAGTATAAATTTCCAAAAAATCTTGCTTCAAATAACAAGTTCTGCTTCACTTAACAAGCAAGAGCGCTATGGGCATGTGTGCTATGCAGCCCTGACGCTCCACTTGGGGGATCTTTAAAAGGGCTGCCAGACAGCCCTGCTGCCTCTAACTGGGGGTGCCAGGGTGCGAGAGGCAGCTGCTCCTAACTGCCCCCAAGTGCCCTCACCGACCACCTTGAACCTCCAGCAGCAGCCCAGGTAAGCCCCAAGAAAGTGTCTTTGATTGCAGGCTCCTAACCATGTCTACTCAGCAGTAAGCCCCATTGTGTTAAATGGAGCTTACTCCCAAGAAAGTGTCTTTGATTGCAGCCTACTAACCAAGTCTACCCAGAAGTAAGCCCCATTGTGTTAAATGATGCTTACTCCTAGGAAAGTGTCTTTAGGATTGCAGCCTAAGTAGACTTCATAGGATCATGCACATTGAAGGCATGTTTTGAATTCAATTCCAGATCATTTTTACATCTAGTTAATATTTTTATATGAATATTTTTTGGGATTGTGGAACCAATCATCTGAGTTTCCATTATTTCCTATGGGAAAATCTGCTTCACTTAAAGAGCAGGCCTCTGGAACGAATTAAGCTCTTTATGTGAGGCACCACTGTATTCTGATTAACTTCTACATAAAAGCTATGGTATATATATTTGTGGCATTACAGTATATGCTTCTAGTTCAGGGGTAAATCAATGGCAACTCATCTGCAATGAGCAAAATATATAAAACAGGCTGAGAAGAGCCGTTTCTATAATTTAAAATGACTGAAAAGTGCTTGCCAATGAAAAATAGGCAATTTTTGTGTTAATTTGACTTGTTGATGCCTTTTTTTGACCCAATTTATCCTATTGATTCATTGCTTCCAGAAACAGAAAAATACAACCAATAATGTGCTGTAGGAATTATTAGCTGATTTTTCACACCCTCTGAGAACACTGTGGATTTAAGACAATGGCAAAAAGTAAAAGTTGTCCTTGTTCTGGTCTTCATTGTTATAAAAGACAATACAGTACTGTACCAGAAACACTGACGTTGTTTCCATCAGAACAATACATAGCTAAGTCACTCGGATCTGGCCACTAGTGACGTCAAGATTGGAAAATTCTAACATGCTGTACGTGGGGCTGCCTCTGAAGACAGTCCGGAAGCTTCAACTAGTCCAGAATGTGGCAGCTCATGTGGTTGCTGGGGCTCATCAGTTTAACTCTGTCAGGTCACTGGTTCAGCAACTACACTGGCTGCCCATTCATTTCCAGGCTGAATTCTAAGTGCTTGTCCTGACCCTATATAGCCCTAAACAGCTTGGATCCAGGGTATCTGAGAGATTGCCTTCTTCCATACAATCTGACCCATCACCTACGTTCATCAGAGGGGGCTCTAGTGACTGTGCCGCCACCAAGGAATGTGAGAGGTGTGGCAGCCATAAATAGGGCTTTCTCAGTGACAGCACCCCAACTTTGGAACTCCCTCCCCTTAGAACTTAGGAAAGTTCCCTCAATACACAGCTTCAGGCGGAGACTAAAAACATTTTATTTCAAAAAAGTGTTTTATTGAAGTGGAGGTGGGAGGTTATTGTTTTTAGCTTATATTTTTAATTGTTTTTAATTGAATTATCTTATTTAATATTTTTAATTATGTTTTACTATAAGCCACCATGAGTCGGTCAACAGCCCAAGAAAGGGATATAAATTTTTAAAATAAAATAAATAATAAAATATTGTAAGGTGCTGAATGGAAGACGACTTCAACAAGGCTTTAACATCTGGCACAAGCATGGCTTCATCACTTGCTAGAGATGAGTACAGTACAATAATTCTTTTTCTTTTAGAACAACTAATAGGCTGTTGCAGAATAATTCTAGAAACAGCCTAGTCAGACCATCTGTTTCTGATTCCCCAAATTGCTAGGAAAAAATAGGTAATTATCACCATAATGCCTTGCATAATTCAGAGGTATCTGGATCCTGAAATCACTATGTTACAGTAGGTTGACCTTGGCCAGATCTAAGAAGACATTCTTTTTAGATTATAACACAAAGAAGAGTAGCTCTAAATATGTGCAGAGTGAATTTCCTTCACTACTGAGGAAGTGTAATCACCACATCTTCTTTAGTTCTTAGCTGGTGATTGGGGAGAAGTTTCTCCTCTCAAACAAAAAGTGCCTGTAGGTGCCACTCAATTTCATGCATCAATCACCAATCACCACGTATTTGGGATTACCCCTGCTAACCCCTGCTAACTGGGCAAGAGACACTCTTTCAAGTGGGTGTTCCTCTTTTATTTAGCAGGGGAAGAGTAACTGGCCCTACGCACTCCAGCAATGTCTGTTCTAGTGGCTTCTGCTGGTGTTCTTTTTGCATTTTAGATTGTGAGCCCTTTTGGGACAGGAACCCATTAGCTATTAATTAGCTATTAATTTTTTTCATTTTTTTGTAAACCGCTTTGTGAATTTTTCAGTTGAAAGGCGGTATATAAATACTGTAGATAGATAGTTTAGTGTCCAATCTTTTCAAGGACTTATGGTGGCAGATCTCACAGTCCACCATAAATCCTGGTCTGGCAGTGCAAAAGCTGTGCTGCTCTTGTGAACTTAGGAGTCATTCGGCAAACAGCTGGAGGACCAGCATGCACAACAGCATCCCAGATGTCCCTACAGATGGCAGCACAGATGGTTCAGTGGAAGAGGAGTGGGCCAAGCAGAAGACAGGGAACAGCAGATCTCAGCAGCAGTAGCAACACACCAAAATTCTATCCCTCTTCTCCCAGCCCCACATACTCTTTGAGGCCCTTCAGACTTAAGCCAGATAAATAATTGGCACAGGTTCAATGGGATCCATTGGTGGCCAGATGGCCTGCAGGGAGGTAATTAAAAAAGATTCCCCAGGCCATCTGGTTGGCCACCACAATATTCAGTGCGCTCTCCATTACTGGCACTGCTTGTTATGAGATGAAGGATGATTGGTGTGGGCTGTAAGTCAGTTAGGACTTCTAGGTTATGGAGCAAGACTTTCAAGCAGATGAGTCCTAGCCCTATTGTTTTACAAAAGGATGTACCTTCTTGAGCAGAAGCCTATTGTTTTCTAGGTTAGCACTTTCTAGTAGTGGGGATGAACTTCAAAAGCCTCCTTTTCACAACCATGAAAGCTACCCTTCTTATCCCAAGAGAGCTCTTCAACAGACTGTGGCACAATAATCTTGCAGTGGGCAGGACTGAGGGAACTCATGATAGATTCAGAGGCAGTATACAGACTGAAGGACAAGAGACAGAGTGATAATTCATAATAAGCTTCTATAGAACCAAAGGTTACAAACAGGAGAAAAGAGAAACAGTGAAAGTCCTTTTGAATTTAAAGTTTGTGTTTCTTTGGTATAAAAATTTGATTTTTTTTTCCTTTTCATGCAGAATAGGCTTGCTTATTGCTTTGTGGTTAAGGCTTTGGGAGACTATTTCTCAAGGTTCTAGGAAAAATAGCTGGACCTATACTGTAATACATTGTGTAGCTAATATTCCTCTCATTCGCCTAAATGATCAAATAGGTTATAAATATGTAAGTGCATGTGCATCACAGGTCAGAATTTTGATGCTGTAGCCATATGAGTCAGCAATGCAAGAGCAGCCCAGAATATCAAAAGGAAGCCAATTTGTGTGCAAAAAGGGATACTCAGCCTGTTTTTAAACACAAAGTGAACCAAGAGTGAAAGATCTCTCTTACTAGTGCAGATACAAGGTTTAGGCTGCAATCCTAACCCCAGTTAGGCCGGCCTAAACCTCAGCAACAATTCCCGTGCTGGTCTGAGAGTGTAGAAAAAAGCTATAAGTAAGGCATTTCTGCACCACTCCTGGGGAAGGGTTAGGCGAGTGCACAGACATACACTTGTCTCCTTACACCACCTCAGGAACGGGAAGACCAATGAGTTGTGCTCAGTGGTGGGATTCAAATAAATTAACAACAGGTTCTATGTCCCATTAGTAACCGGTTCTCAGAACCAGGCGCTTATTAGCAAAGGGTTCTCTAGAACCTGTGAGAACCCCATGAAGCCCACCACTGGTTGTGCTGCCCTATGTTAAGATTGCACCTTTAGTGGTGTGGCTAGAGGGGGTAAAAACCACTAACTGTTGCAGGGTGACTCATCATGGTCTCTTCCCCCCCTTTGGAGCCTTTCAAGGCAGTCGGAGCAAAACAAAGGCAAACACAAAGGCTTTGGAGAAATATGGAAAGATATGAACCTAGATGAGGTTTCTAAAGTCAAAGCTTTGGAGTGATCTTTACATGCTCAGCAATTAGATGCAATTAGTTGTGTAGCTGGGGGAATGCAGGGGGTGCAGTTGCACCGGGATACAAGCTTTAGGGGAGCTACAAGTTGAGCTTGACACTAGTGGCTAAAATTGTGAAAAACAGTATGTATGAAAGATAATACCATCATGTTATATATCACTGGAAAAGTAAATGCAATGGCATAAACTGCATTGGAATATCTATATCCTATTGAAAGTTATAGCCAATTAACCAGAAAATGAAAACACAAAAACCAATTGAACAAAAAGTGGATTTTCTTAACTCAAAAGAATTTTCAGGCACTTCTAAGTGGGGCTCCCCTTACATTTAGCAGGTAAAGAATAACCATTTCTCTTTGCTCCTACATAGTTTCCATAACTAATAAGGAAAACTATTTTTATTATTTTACTTTGATTTTGTTATTGAGAGGATAGGTGGGCAACAAAATCTTCTACTTCAGATAGCAAAGAAGTACTTTAGCTATGCTACTAGCAGAGCAAATGGCTGGAGAACTGCTGAGGAGAAGGAGTCAGATTTTTCCCCAATTTTCTTTTTAAAAATATGGGGGGATGACTTCGCTTTCGGTTATGACATCACTCCTGGGGCAACATTTTGAGCTTTGCACTGGGCTACATGATTATTAGCTATACCATTGGATGCAATACATTTGAACAATATTAATTTTTTGAAATTGTTCACCCCCCTACAACACAATCTGTCCTGATGTTTCTTCTCAGGTTTTTATTCTCTTTGAGCAAGAACACTGCAGCCAATTTTCATCTCCTTGTGTCATTAAATCTGGTGTCTCTAGGGCAATGACTTTTCCTCAGCAAATGTTAAGCTGAAATAAAATGCCACACAAGAATCAAAGCATTCAAGGTGCCAGAAGATTGTTCGCAATATATTGACTGATTTCTTGGCATTATGGACTTTTTGTTCCTCTGTGCTCCATAAAAGAACAATTAATACACAAAATAGCTCATAGAGCATGAATGCATTTGCTTGCAGCTTTGTGGGATGCACTCTCATATTCCAGCAATTTAATGTGTTTAAATGAACTTGTGTGGTTGTTTTACCATAAGGAAGCAAGCATCAGGTTGTTTGTGACTATAAACAAAAGTCCTACACTGGGCCTTTCTGCCGTTTGATGGGATTTGGGGCACTGAAAATTTTCATCTAGAAAATTTAGGCTGTGGTCTGGCCAGGTGACTTAGGCTGTAGTCAGCCTGACTTGGTAAACCCCTGAGTCACCCTTGGCCAAATTAGAACAAAAATATCATTGTCTGGCTCAGCAGTCCTCAAAAATTATGGAGTAAACTCTGAATTATATGTCTTAAGATCCAAAGCAGTAGGTCTCTAGACTATCCTCAAAGTCGACTTCAGCGGTCACCTCAGGCAGCAGATTGGTGGGGAGCACCCATCGGTAGGGAGCAGAGCACCCACTTGCTTCTGCTGCTTGCCCTCCATCCACTCCCTGGATTTGAAAAAGAATTGGGGAACAGAGAAAAAGAACAGGTTTGGAGAAAGAGTACTGAGCTACAACACTGGAGAGAGACAAGAAGCAGGCATATCATTTGGTAAAGGAGGCATCATTTGCAGTATACCTCAGGAGTCAGGAGGTCTTTGGCCAGCCCTGCAAAACATCATAGACAAAGATAAAAGTGTCCACTGCAAGTTGTCCTGCTGCCAGTCATGATTGGCTCTAGGAGCAGAACTCATCTTTGTTACAAGGCCAAAGAGCATTATCCAGTCCATTGGCAAACCACAATTAGGACAATTGTTCTGCTTGAACACAAAGATGCACCATGATGCATCAAAGAATCAAAAATATAGACTTATGAAGTTGAAACCTGAGTAAACAGGCAGCAAAACATACAAGTAATTTTGAAGGTATAGAACTTTGTCTTTTTTTAACCACCAAACAACTATAGTTTTTTTCAGTCACTATGTAAATTTTTAACCATAATTAGGACACAAACCATGGTTCTATGTCACTTTTGAACCCAGATTGTGAAAAGTCAAATGAGTGAGGTATTGAAAAATGTAGATTTGACATGAAAGCTCTGATAGGTGTCAGGAATTGTCATATGGGATGGTGCCCTGAAAACGAAACTCCCATTCAAAAAATTTTATCCATTTTCTTCCTTCCTAGTTTTTAGAAGGCACAAGAGCACAACTCTAACCATGTCTACTCAAAAGGAAGCCCCATTGTGTTCAGTGCATCTTACTCTCAGGAAAGTGTGGTTAGGATTGTACCCAAAGACAATTTTAATCCGGAAAACTGCTGGTTGTAACTTTTTTCCTCCTGTGATGCAATGGAGTTTGTTTTATGGACACTATTGTTCACTGTAGTTTTATTGGTTAGTTTTTGTATTGTAACTGCTCAGATGGCACTGCTACAGAGCAGCATAAAAAACCATTAAGATGAAATATAGAGTACTGTTTATCTAATTAAATACTATAAATAAGACCTCAGGAGACTCCTGCAGGCTGGGCAGAACTTCTTGCAGGTCCCTTCTTTTGCAGTTACTGAATTCTTATCCAATGTCCCCAAGGTCTAGATTTGTGACCTGGTGTGGGCTCAAATCTTATACCTGTCTTGAATCAAGTGCCATACATATCTTGAATCACACAATATCTCTGCATAAACAAATACAGCCCATTTAGTGCTGAAGATTGGTTCATCATCACTTGCAAGGCCCAGGGAGGGAAATGTAGGCCTCTCATAAAATCATGGTTCTTCCTGGCAGGGTGCTTTGGAATACATGTGGATTAAGGAGGGTGATGATAACATGGTATGTCCAAATCCTAGCATGGGGGTCAGATCAGATGAATCCCACAGCAAGTCCTTCTATCTGGTTTACAGATAGGCCCTGTAATCCTTTGGAGCCCTGTACTCTTCTAGAGGGTACCCCTCTAAGGGCTGGGGAGATTGCACACACCTCCTCTCTGTGCGTGTGAAATTGTTGTTATATTGGTTTGAAGATCATCCCCTCACTCAGTGTTAGAAAGTGTATATGGACTAATTTAAGTTCATTCATTTGTTCAAAAGTTTTATCCATTTATGTAAATTTATATGAATTTATTCAAATTAGAAATGTAAATTAATTTTTTTCTGGCTCCTGATAGTGTCAGACAGATGATGTGGCCCTCCTGCCAAAAGGTTTGGACACCCTTGGTCTAATACTATCCCTTTCCCTTGGCCAATGCAATCATGCCAAGGAAACTTGAGTTGTATTCTGGGTGGAGAGGTGTGTGTGTCATGGTGGAACTGGAGAGGGAAGCAGGTCAAAAGTCTAGTTACTCTACTGCTTTGTTCCATGGTCTCCTTTAGCTCTCCTCAGACCTGCATGAGCTAAAGAGCTCATGTCTAAGTATGGTATGTCTAAGTATACAAAGTGGGCGTGCCAGCTGCCCACACCTGATGACACCCTCTCCTGCCTCCATCACCCCCTTCCCTCCTCCATTTTGATCCATTTCACCCTGTTCTCCACCCCCCCAGACCTAGCTGAGTCAGAAGGCTTTTCTTGACCCAACACCACCTATGATGCCACTGACATTCCTGCAGCACTCAACTTTGAGCACTGATAGCACAGGTGGGCTGATGCCGGTTCTGACCGGTTCTGTAGAGGTGGTTGTTAATTAGGGGCTGACGTTAGCGAACCGGTTGTTAATTGGGGGCCATCATCTTTGAATTGCATGCAAGTGTGTTTGAATTTCTCTTAAAGGGCCTCTGGAAGCTCTCCTCCCCCCTCCCCTTCTCTCCCCCCCTCCTTCCCTCCCTAAGGTTATTTTTAATTTTAAAATACAGTCTGTTCCTTTTACCATTGCAGCACATTCAGACTCTGACTGTTGAACTGGGGGGTGTTTGGATCACTGTTAGTTCCATGCTTTAAAGTCAGGGTTAGTAAATTCTTAATGCCCCAAACCTTTGAATGAGGCTATTCAGGAATCCTGACTTTGCTAAATACCTTATTTTGATTAAAAACCTTATTTCTAGCAAGTTTTCAGAAGTTATTTCCTGGTGCAGTTTGCAAAGCATGCTGGGTCCTCACATGCAAATGAGCAGCCTCTCTGCAGATGCTGTTTTTTTGAATCAGGCATTTGATGGGCAGCTTTACTAAGAGGTCCTTGGGAGGGAATAGAGAGGCCGGCATACAAACGTCTGGGAGGCTGAGGTGAGTAATAGCAGCAAGCCTTCCTGCCTCCCTCCCTCCTTCCCTGGTTGCCTTTGCAGCCCAGTACTAGGCATGGAGAACTACTTAGTACTACCCAGTACTACTCAGGAGTAAGCCACACTGTATAGTAGAGGACTGCAGCCTGTGGCCACAATCCTAGCCACACTTTCCTGGGAGCAATTCCCATTGACTATCATGGGATTTCCTTCTGAGTAGCAGAGGATTTGAGGCTACTTTCCCATCCAGACTTTCCTGAGAGTAAGCCCACTGACTATAATGGGACTTACTTCTGAGGAGATTGGCAGAGGATTGGATCTCTCCCTCCAGCCCAGTCTACTTTCCTGAGAGTAAGCTCACTGTCTATAATGGGATTTTCTACTGAGTAGACATGATTAGGACTGGGCTCTGAGGCTGCAATCATATCCACACTTACATGGGAGTAAGCCCCACTGACTAGAATGAGAGTTACTTCTAAGTAAGCCTGCATAGGATTGGACTTTAAGGCTAAAATCCTGACCACACAGTTTTGGGAGTAAGCCCCATTGACTTGAATGGTACTTACTTCTGAGTAGACACTGTTAGGATTGGGCTCAGGCTGCAATCCTATCCACACTGTAGACCTTTTGCTCCCCCCAAGAGATCTCCCCACCTCATCCTGCCCCTCTGAGAAATCTCTCCACCTGAGATTGAGGGCAGGAAGTATGGGGGGTACCTGAAGAAATAGCCCCAGTTCCCATCCTGCCCCCCCCCAGGAGCCCACTCCACTGCCTTCTCTGAAGTAAATCCTATCCTACTCCCATCCTAGTCAATGGAGCTTACTCCCAGGTAGGTGTGGATAGGAGGGCAGCATCAGAGCCCAATTTTTTGCATGCCTCATCAGAAGCAAGTACTGATTGACCATATGTCCTCCTTTCCCAGGACAGGTCCTCTTTTTACTCCTCCTTTTCCTTATGAGCAGGCAACATGGAGTCTTCTTATTATCCATACTTTTTCCAGGACCACAATAAATCTTCATTGTCCTCCTTTTCCTTATAAGCAGGCAGCATGCAGTTCCCATCCTGCACCCCCAGGAGCCCAGTCCACTGCCTACTCTGAAGTAAATCCTATTAAAGTCAGTAGGTTTTACTCCCCTGTGAGCATAGGAGTGTAGCCTCAAAGCCCAATCACTGTCTACTCAGAAGTAAGTTCCATTATAATAGTGAGGCTTACTCCCTGGAAAGAAGCTGGTTTCTAAGAGCTTGTAATCCTATGCCTGAGTACTCAAAAGTTAATCCCATTTCAATCTATGAAGCTTACTCCCAGGAAAGTGTGCAGAGGAGTGCAGCATTAGAGCCCAATCCTATTCTTGGCTACTCAGAAGTAAGTCCCATTAGAGTCTGTGGAGCTTACTCTCAGGAAAGTGAATAGGATTGCAGCCAGAGGTTGGTTACTAAGAGCTCAGTCCTTTGCTTGACTACTCAGAAGTCCTATTATATTCAATGAAGCTTACTTACAGGAAAGTTTGGACAGGATTGTAGCCTTAAGTAGTGATTTAGAGGCAAACCTCAGGCTGTAGAGGGGACACCACAGACTCTGGTCCTAAACTGTAGATCAGTGTTTCTCAACCAGTGGTATGATTATCACCTGTGGAACTTGTGGTGTGTCTGCTGGCACTGAGGCACCTGGAGGCAAGTGTTATATTGCAGCAAGAGGCTGGGATTCTAAGAGCCCAAATCTTATGTATGACCATTCAGAAGTACTGGTAAGTCCCATCACAGTTAATGGAGCTTACTTACAGGAAAGTCTGGACAGGATTGTAGCCTTAAGTAGGGGCTTAGAGGCAAACCTCAGCCTGCAGAGGGGACACCACAGACTCTGGTCCTAAACTGTAGATCAGTGTTTCTCAACCAGTGGTATGAGTACCACCAGTGGAACTTGTGGTAGTGTCTGCTGTATTAGGCACTTGGATGCAAGTGTCATATGTGCTCCCTGAGGCAGCTGGTGGGCTGCTGTGTGATTCAGGAGCTGGACTAGATGGGTCTTTGGTGTGATCCAGTGGAGGCTTTTCTTATGCTTTTATGTTCTTAATTGTGGCACACATTCCCCCTGAGAGCATAACAAGGCATAATGCATAGGAATAAATTACACAGAACCCAGGGGCTTATTACTGATTGATGCCATCACAAGTGATACAGTTTTTTTGGTAAACTAAGGGTTAAGGTGGCATGCCCTCCCCCGCCCTGCCCCCTGACCCCGCTCCCTGACCCAGCCTGGCCCCACCCACTTCCGGAGAACCGGTTGTTAGGGCAGGCTGGGCCCACCATTGACTGTTAGGGCATGTTTTATGACTACCATAAGGCAGGAACTGCTGTTGGCACACAAGTTCCAGTGGTACAGAAGAGCTGTTAAAAGGAGAAAAGAAAATTTACCAGTAACCTGTAGAAAGGGCTTGGGATAGAACAGGATTGAATGTAAGCACATACACTCTGATGTACTTGAGCTTCTTTAAGTTGGATATAAGAGACAGAAATGTCATAAATCAGAAAACAGATGCAGGATTTAAGGCTTCAAGATGATGAGCATCCAACTGTTATCCTCCTTTGAGTAAAATCAGTATAATGGGACTTGTACTTTGAAAAGGGTTCAATAAACCCTACAATGGAAAAAATGTTTCTCTTTCAACAGGGAATAATATCACAATTGATTACACTATCCACATTGAAAGAAAGGAGAATACCCATTGCTAGACAGGCCGACCCTTGGGTCTATTTTTATTCACAGCTTTAATTTCTTAACAACCTTACTACTGTAGTATAAAATTTTAAGTGCAACTGCCGTCAAGTGATTTTCCTAACTGAGTAACAAGTTATGGCAGTTTTATGCTACAGTTGTAGGGTTATAAAGAAATTAAAAGCTGTGAATAAAAATAGATCCAAGGGTCGGCTTGTCTGGCAATGGGTGTTCTCCTTTCTTTCAACCCAGATGGTGTAATAAATTGCAATATTGTTTCATGCTTAAATGCTTGTTACTCTGTTAGGAAAATCAAGTGCAATGTGGTGACCCATTCCGTGCTAATTTGTTGGAAAACAAGTGATCATATGACTGATTGATCCAGCATTGATTTAATTCACTGCAGGTTTTTCTATTTATGCTGCATTACAGTTTTGGATATCAAACTTCTGACTGATTTATGAGAAAAGAGGCACAGAAACAGCAGCAAAGTCAGATAAAGTTTAAAAAATTAACAAAATTGAAAATGCCATGTGCAACAGGAATGATTACCGGCAGGGCTTGAAACATGGCAGCTGATGATCTTTCACTCATTGACAAGGTGGAGGCAACTTTATCCATGAAGGACCAGGGCACTCCAGAAGGACACATGCTACACAATGTCATCCTGAAACACTGTGCTGCATCTTGATGATCCCAAAGGAAGGATTTTATTGGCCACTGTCAAGGGGAGGACGGAGGATTCCATAATGGCTAGGACTTCTCTTCTTAGCCCTAAAGGTCTCCATGATGTTAGAATATACTGGTGGGATATAACTGCAGCTTTGTAAAAAAAAAAAAGCCACAGAATCATCAAGTGCGTTACTAGTACACTTAAGTTGGTGTTGGTTTTGTAAAGAATATGTACATAGCTTATGCATGCAGAATCAGAATCCCAGTTGACAAATGCTTTTTCTGTCTGATTGTAGTCAGAACCTCTACTTGCCACAGGCAACAGAAAAGTGGCTTTATAGATAAATCTGACTTATGTGTTGTGGTAGCACTTTGACTCCTGATCCACATCTGGGGACATCCTATGCAATGAATGTCACCATACGACACCTAAACCTTGAAACCATAGAGGAGCAGATTTCACAAACTGTTTTGATCTAAGCAGCACTTAGAGAAAGTGGCTGTATAGCTGGGTAGTACATGTAACTGGAATATTGGGCAGCTTACCCTTGCTCTGTTCGAACTCTTCTCCCTCCATAACTGTTCCATCTTGGAAAGCGTAGTGGCTACCACAGCTGAAGATGTGCTCAAGCCTTGCATCTACTCTCTGCAACTTGCAGAGGCCTCAGTTCAAGTGCTGACAACAGATTCAGGTTTGGAAAGTTCTCAGAGCACATGCAGACTTGCTCTGATTAATAAATTCAACTGATCTCCATACATTTGGGAATATAAATCAGACAACATCACTTCTAAGAATGTCTGAGCTCCATCACCTATATTCCCTGCAGTGGCGTAGCTAATGATCATGTAGCCCAGTGCAAAGCTCAGAATGTTGTCCCAGAAGTGATGTCACAACCAGAAGAAATGTCATCCCCAGTTTTTTTTTTAAAAAACCTGCCTCCTCATGCTTATCAGTTCATCACCATTTGCTCTGCTAATGGCATAGCTAAAGCACCTATTTGCTATCTGGAGTTGAAGAAGATTTTGTTGCCCCCACCAGCCCTGCAACAACAAAATCAAATTTAATCAAGTTTAAAAAATGAAAATTGTTTCCCTTATTGATTAGGGAAACTGTGCTGGGGCAAAGAGGAATGGTTATTCTTTCCCTGCTGTAAATACAAATATAAATAAATATAAGTATAAATATAATATAAATATAATTATAATTATAATTATAAAAATAAATATAAATATAATATAAATATAATTTCCCTGCTATAAATATAAGAGGAGCACCACTTGGAACTCCCTGTATACACAGTAAGCATGGGTAAATGTATAATTATATGTACTGTATATGATATATGTACTGAGAACTGATTAATATTAACATCTTGCTAGTTCCATACATTATCAGAATTACATCTCATTGGCTCTCAGAACCATCAGAAACATGGGAAAGTTTGAGTTAAGAAAATCTACTTTTGTTCCAAAGACTTGTGTTTTTTCCATTTCTGGTTAATTGGCCATAGCGTTTGATAAAATATAGTTATTCCAGTGAAGTTTGCTACATTGCATTCTGCATAAAATTATCTTTCCAACGATATATAACATGATGTATTATCATTCATACATACCCCATTTTCCACAATTTTAGTCACAAGTGTCAAGCTCAGCTTGTAGCCCCCTATAACTTGTAGCCTGGTGCAACTGCACCCTCGGCACTTCCCTTAGTTATTTCCTTAGCTACTGATTTCCGGTAGAAAACAACCACTTCAACTAAAGATGATTGTATACTAGTAAAAAGAGAAACATTGTTGCTCTGAAGGAGAATCTGAGAATTTCTCAATGGGCATGAAGACTGGGGGAGAATTGGAGAAACAGCACAACTGTGGAAGAAAACTCATGAGTTTGACCAAAAGCGCTAGAGAGATCATTTACAAGCTTACTTTATGGCAGTGATGCAAGTTTGCTTTTATGCCACCTTTGCATTCACAGCTCCCAGCAGAGCTATTTGACAAAATGATGTGTCTGATACATCTTGGCCCGCAAGACTTCACAGTAACTGCTATGATCAGTTTGCAAAGCATGTTGCAGATAAAATTGCTAGAATCCACCATAATTTGGATTCCACATTACCAAAGCCAGATGAAGGAGGTGTCTTCATTCATTCATTCATTCATTCATTCATTCATTCATTCATTTTTATCCTGCCTTTAAGGGCACCCAAGGCTTACAAATATTCCCTTAGTAGGATGAGCCATCTTGGACTGCCCATCCCTGGTCAGGATGCAGCATGTATTTCAGTGGTATGGTTGCATTGTGGGGGGAGATTAGATAGGTTTGGGTTTTGTGTTTTTAACTGATATACAAGCCACCATGAGTCCCTCAAAGGGAAAAAAGTTGGCAGATATTATTATTACTATTATTATTGTTGTTTCATTATTGAAACGTTGATTGCAGTAAAGACCATCAGAAGAATCTGCCACAGAAAAACATTCAGAAAGTTTATTCAGCAGGTCATGGAAAACCTGTTTCCAGAGGAATGTCTTTTTGAGTCTAGCTATTTAAAGGTCAATATATTGACCTTTGACATGTGACAATTTACATCAGTGTTATGCATAGATAACCTGAGAGGCTCCTTGGTGAAATCTTCAAAACAAAACAAATCTAAATGTGAGTGCAATCCTACCTTAGATAAGCACAAGTCATCAGTCTTCCCATTCCTATAGTGATGTAGAGAGACAAGCGCATGACTGTGCAGTGGCCTAACTCTCCTTATTTTACATCCTCTATTTATCTAAACTTTAGTCCCCTTTGAGGGAACTGAGAAGTGCCATAAAAGTAAATATGAACTTGTTCTTTCCTCAACGGGGTGCATGGCCACCATTAGCTGGGGCTATAGGAGGGAAGCAAGCGAGTAGTGATTAACAGACAAATGGGGAAAGGGCCAAGAACTTGGACAAGATTAGAGTGGACCCCAAAATGGAGTGTTTTAAGACCCCAGAAAGGTGAAGTATTGCACATACATAATACAGGACATAACTGTAAGGTGTGTGTTTTTTTAAAAGCCTGGAGATATTTACAAGTTTCTTTTTAGATTAAATGAACAAAGAACAATGTCACCAAAAAAGTGAAGACCCTACAAAATTAGGCACATAGGTTCAAACAGATTATTGGAAAACATTAAAAACTGAATATTTCAGCAACTGAGAGCTGAAGTTTGGGCCATATAATTGAGGCCAGAATGCCAGCATAGTGCTGCACAGGGGAGAGAAAGGTGAACTATTGGAGTACTTTTGCCTCTTCAGACTTGGATTCAGGGAAGTAGACATTTCAACTTGTGGCAAGAAACTGACATGTCTTCATTATATGGAGATGCAGGTTTTGTTGTGGTTACCATAAAAATAAAAGTATTAAAATCAAACACATTGAGACACAATCCAAGAAGAGTTAGTAATTTATGGATTTAATTGTCCACATGTTGGAATGAACTTGTAATCAACTATAGTCTCAAAGCCAAAACTCTCAACACAGAACAGTTTGTTCTCAATGATACCAAAACAGAGCACTATTATCATTTAGAAGGCTTGTCGGCAGATTACTGGCTTCAGTGGCTTTCGAAGGAGTTGTGGGTTGAGAATTATTGGTGCATTTACAGGTCCGTATAACCTAATTAGCAGTGTTTTGTTTATCAGTGATTTTGTCTCAACACAATTGTGGTTGGCTCTTTAAATTAAACAATAAACATCCCTTAAGTAGCATTTAATGGCTGAATAACAGCCTGCTTACCATGGTAACATGGAAGGCAATTAAACTTGGCTCAGAAAGTCCTAATAAAGGGTTCAGTCTGGTTTTGGGTTTCAAATGGAAAAAATACCCCTCCCTTCCCCATGTGATTATCACATCAATACAAAGTCACTGGCACTGACGAGGGCTACAATCCAGAGTAACTACGGGACCTTTTACGCTGATGTAGTTATGATGCCTCCTATGGGAAATGCATAGAGCAATCCAGAGTAAGTGCCTCTTACGTCTTCCTGTAGTTACTCTGGATTGTAGGGAAAGTCACTTCTGAATTGCTTTGTAAGGGTAAACTTCTGCCTCTCTTAAAATTCAGCTGCTTTAAGCCACCTGAAAGGGAAATTGATTCATATTGATTCATTGCTTGCCTTGGTAAGCAATTGCTTTTGTATAATGTGAAAGTGGAGGTGCCTGTGACAACGAGGATGGTGAGATGCAACCTGTAGATCAGTAGCTTCTTATATGGACTTCTTCGAGTAAACAAATGCAGGTTATGTTTCCATCCAGTAATTTGACACAAAGGAAATGTTTTTTGTAGTGAGCCATTAGATGTAAGGTAAAAAGAAAAGAGTAAATCCAAAGAAGATCCCAGCATTATTAATAGTTAGCACACATTAGTCGCCCTTCTTAATCACCTCTCCAGTACAAAAGAATCAAATTAAATACAGGAAAAAGACCAAAAATAAAAGTAGCTAAAATGTTGAGTTATGTGTTCATCATTTAAATTCATCTGAAAAGAATCCTCCAAGGCCTGTTGATTTTATGATCCTATACAAATATTTGCAGGAGTGACAATCGTTAAAGCAATTACACAGGTACATTTCAGTGCCATTTTCCAGAGGTCAGGAGGACACACTCTCATTCCTGTCACAGTAGATGACATGTACAAGGATGATCTATTGTGTTTGTCTAACTTAAAGCAATAATAGCCACAAGGCAAGATATTAAATTGCAGGGACATTTTTAAAAAATCAAATGGAAGCTTCTGTTTTCAAGGCAAATCCGAACAATGCATTTGACAATCCCTATGTCATTCATATATAGGTGACTTGGAGAGAAGGTGCTGCATAACCAAAATCTGGAGAGGTTTCAGTCATGCTCTTTTTCCTATTGTTGCCACTTGTCGTGAGCTTCTCCTTCTGCGTTGCTTGAAAATCTTTTCTAAGTCGAAACACAATCTTATAGCTCAGTCCTATTCTCTCTCCAACCCCATTGGCACAGCCATGCTGAAAAGACACATGTTGTATGTATCCATCTCCTGCACTAGTTTACCTGGTCAGGCAAGCAGCCTCTGCAGTAATGATGTGTGCCTTCCTGATGCCCTATAACAGCATGCAGCAGCAGTAGACAGGCATAAATTCTATCTATTAAATGTATATTTAAATGTATTGTGTATTAAATATACAACTGTAATTCCTAGAAGACTACCAGTGCAACACTGGGGAGGCAACCCTTACAGCTGGAGATCCAGTTCTGAGTCTCCAAGGCAGGCTCCAAAAGATGAAGAAAAATGCCCCAATTGCAGGCTGACCAGATGCTGGAACCCAAAAAGGAGGACCCAAAAGTCCGGATTTTCCACTGCAAATCCAGTCATTTAAAAAAATTTTGGGAAGACGCTGTCCCCCTTTTGGTTCCAGCTTCTGGTCACCCTGGTTACTCAGGAGTAAGCTCCATTTACTTAATGGGCTAACTTCTAAGTAGACATGGATAGGAGGAGTGGGCTTACCTGGGCTGGGGAGGCTGCTGATGGTGCTTCGTGTGGAGGGTGCTTGGGGCACTTTTCTGGCTGCTCAAGCGTGGCTTGGCCCGGCTTTGTTTTGACCAGCCAGGACAGTCATTTTCAAAAGTATTTGATTGTACATATGCACACAGCTTCTCTTGTATTTTGGAAGGAAGCAAAACTTCCTACAGTGCAAGCTGGCATGGGCAGAGCATCTGCTCCAAGGACCTTGCCACGTGCATGTCTCTACTCTTGCCAGTCCTGTCCTTGGACCTGGCCTCCAGCGAGAGCAAGAGTAGAGGCACGCACGTGGCGAGGTCCCTGGAACAGATGCTCCACCCACGCCAGCTCATGCCTTAGGAAACTTTGCTTCCTTCCAAAAGACAAGAGAAGCTGCACATGTATGTGCAGTCTAATACTTTTGAAAATGGCTGCCTCAGCTGGCTGAAACTAAGCCAGGTCAAGCCATGCCAGGGCAGCCAATAAAGTGCCCACAAGCATCCTCCCACCCCCCAGCTGCCTGGACACTTGTTTATTGGACCAGATGGTCTGGTCCAATAAGCAAAAGCCGGACATGTCCGGCCAGTTCCGGCTTTATGGGAAGCCTGCCCAATTGGGGCTGTTTCTATCAAATTAAATAGCATTACTATAATTGCTCCCAATAGCATTCACGATCTATTTAAAGAACTGTAAGGATGGATTACAGTTTAAAATGTTTCTTTTTATCATTGGCCTATTTTTTTTAACAGTTTTGGAACAGAAATGAGATTGGGTTTGCTGCTTATCATTATCTGCATGCAGCAATGGGATTCATCTTGGAAGACTCAAATTTGAATTCAATTCTCAAAATACATTTTCACTGACTGATGTAGACTCGAGTCACATGTGTTTTGAGACTGGAAGTCACTCAGGAGTTTTTCCTGAATACAAGTGGAAACAAAAACTCGTGTTTTGGGCCGTCATTCTGCTTGATATCTGTGTGTGGATTGTCACATCCTTATCTGCTTACACTTCCTTCTCTTCTTCCTCCTCCTGGTGTCATCAAACAGATCAGCATGATACATGTTGGGGGAAAATTAAAGAAATCTCACAATATTTTTTCTCTACTGTATTTTTTCTGAAGAAACAAATCAAAATGTGTAGAGATAAATCCCAGGATAGGTGAAAATATAATTTCTTTGGAGGCTATGATTGGCTCTCTATAAAACCTCCTTGGTCTTTCTAGACCTCCTTTGCTTAGCGCATGAATGAGCCACACAAACACCCACCTGGAGAAGAAGTCACACACAAACCCCCCTAAGAAAAGCTTTGGGTAGAGTGCAGGTAATATGATCTGCCATGAGTCTCTGTGGAAAGTGCTAAATGCTGCTATTCTCCAGGGTCTGCTATGAGCCCTAACTGTGTACGTGGACAGTATGTGTGTGCATGAGGGCAGTGGCCACTGCATGAGGCACTTGAGATTGCACCCTTAGTACTTAGATATTTCTTACAGATGCCAGCATAGTAATTTACTGTGGCCAAAAGATAAAATAATAATTACAAACCAAGAACTTTTGTTTTTAATTCTGAAACAGTATATGTATAATTTAGGATCATAAACACCTCTTATGATATTTTTGGCCCTTTAATTACCTTTGGCTTGGAATTCTTTTTTCTTTTTCTCGAAACAGTTATTTAAAAGGTTGGGGGAGAGAATAAAGGTCAACAATCTGGTACAGTCTGTTTCCAACATCTGGCTTGAGGAGCAGATGAAAGCATTATCCAGAGAAACCCTATAAATTTGGAGAGGAGGGAGGTGGAGTTGTTAAACTGCTTTTTAAAACCAGTTTAGAAGCATACCAGTTCTTGCACTCATTTGCAAAATTCAGAAAAGATTTGTCTACAAACTTCAGAGCAATATGTCTTTTCTCTGAACTAGCTGTGTGCAAGCATCACTTTTAAAATGAATGCAGAAGTTGGTCCAATAACCAAGAACGTAAAAGGACTCTGATTCAGTGGCCTCTTGCCAGATTTTGCACTAGCCACGTAAACACTACTCTGCAAAGCATTAAAAAAAATCCAATATACTTTGTGCCTCGCCTATTTCCTCTCTAAGTTATAGACTTATGGAACTTTCCATGCTAGCGAGCTAAATCACTACCCCAAATAAGTGCATACATGTCATACTTGAGCAATATGCATGGAATCCTGCATTTATTTCCATCTAGTAATCAAAGGCATAAAACCTACAGTAAATATTCACCTATAAGGCAAAATTTCTTCAAATAAGGCAAGTGTTAGTCATTCCCTCACCTCATCTATGAGGTCAATTAGTGATCAGGGATCTTGCTGCAGCAGGGATAATGCCAGGGCAATCAATCTCCACAGTGACCAGCCTTCAAGGCGAGCTACAGCCAAGGGAAAAGTAAGCCAGTGCTCAAAACTTCCATTTAAATTAAGCAAGCCTCCTTCTCTTTAGCAGCACCCTTCTGCATCCTTATTCCTTTTTTCAAATGTTTGGCAGAGGTGTGTTTTTAAATACACCAGGATATCATCCCTGTTTTCATATTAAACAAAGTCCCAGGCTACAACTCAGTGCACTATTATGTAAGAATAATACCTGTAGAAAGCAATGGGTCTATCTCTAAGTAAATTGAGTTGCAACTATGGTTCCAATTCTAACCACACTTTCCTGGGAGTAAGTACTATTGAATTGTCTACTATGAGTAGACATGCTTAGGATTACACTGTATGTGTAGCTGCACTTACTCATACTCATCCTTGTTTCTTGTCTCTCTGCTATGAACTGAGTTGCACACTCCCAGTTATGTGTTATATGTCTAGCCTTGGGCTTAACACATCAAGCATCTTAGTTTGATTAACAGCTCTACCTGTATGTTGTTTATAGTGCACTTCTGAGAGTGTTGTTAAGACCAGAATTTTAAAAGTTAATGAATAAATATTTATCTTTATGATCCTTTACTATATTTTTATTAAATTAGGGGCTGTACAGTTCTCTGGTAACAATACTAGTATGTTATTTTGCAGGATATCTGGGCTGACTGTAATCTAAATCAGGGGTCTCCGAGTGTTTTGGCAGGAGGGCCACATCATCTTTCTGACACTGTGTTGGGGGCTGGAAAAATTATTTACATGTCAAATTTAAATAAATTTACTTAAATTTACATATAAGATTGTATTAGAGACATTACAAGACTTTCCCGTGGGCTGGATGGAAGGGACTTGCTGAGGTCACACTGAGGCTTGCCAAGGGCCTCATTTGGTCCCAGAGCCAAGGTTTGGAGACCTGGGATCTAAATCATTAAACCAGGTATTAAAGGGTGAAACTGTATATTATTCATATACACTGCAAGAACATTTGTTACAATGACTAGGCTTTTATTTTCAGACTCTAGTAAATGGAATATATTAAGCATTCCTGAATTAACAGGAAGAAGGGAAAATGTAAAGCCAGGTACCAATTACTGCTCTCAAGCAAACAGAGCAACATAGTACAGATATTCTGATCAGCTACTTCAGACAAGCAACTTAACCAGTGATCTTCTATCTCTTTCAAACAGCAACTAATTCAAACAAATTTCATCTGAAGTAGAAAAATCGCTGCCTCATTTCACACAGGGTATTTCCGCTCTTCAACATTTTTGACCTTCTTTATTAGAAAATTATACCTGTCTCACTCTTTGATAAATTCAATCACTTTTATCCTTTTATGTTCTCCTAGCAGAAGCCTCATAAAAGAAGAATAAAATACAAAGAGATACCAGTGATTATGAAAATGTCCCGAAACAGCCACAGTTAGAAAGAATGAGATGAGAATAGACATTGTCCAATGGCTCAGTTTATGTTTCTTGCTATTTGAGTTCCAGGTCAGAACCAGGAGGCAATACTGGTATCTTTAATAGATGGGTGGTCTTCTCCCAATCCCAAAGTCCTTGCTCACGTCCAGTGGCATACCGCTAATGTAGCATGAGATGATTCGTGCCATGAGCACGTATGCAAAGGTGGGCACAACCACACCCACCCATCCACCTTTATGCTCCCCCAACTCCCCCCGACCCCAGTACCCTTCTGAGCTAGCTGGGGAAGAGAGCTTCCCGTCCGGTTCAGAAGGGCATGTCCATGGCTGCAGCTGAGCCATGCATGACCCCTTCCAAGACAGGTAGATAGCACTTTCCTGGTTGACTGCAAAGAGTACATGTGCAGGTCAGCTGCTGAGCCATGCATATGCCCTTCGCAGTCAGCTGGACAGGACATCATGACACCACATGATGTCATGATCAGGCTGACCAGATGGCAGGAATTTCCCTGACAGAACCTGAAATAAGGCCCTGGAACTGAAAGTGCGGGTACATGGTCACTTTAGCTCTTGGGGTATTCCCATTCCTGAAACTTTATTTGTAGAAGTCTTTTGGTAACAACAGGAATTTGCAAGATAAAAGGGCATTTATAGCTTGCTAGCTTATAAAAAAGTGGAAGCAACATTGTAAACTAAAAAAAAACCAAATTCCACTTTTCAACCATTTCCACTTTTCACCACAGCTCCGGTCCCTAACACGTCATCAAATAAGTGGGGGACCCCTGTATATACACAGGTAAGTCAAATGTGTTGGTGAGTCAGATGCATTCCATGGGCTACAGCTGAAAGACCTCTGTTCTTGCACGTTCTTCAGCACTGCCCTTGACTTACTGTTAATTCCAAAACACAAGATACTGCACTGCTGTGAGCACAGAGCAGGGTGAGCTGGAATGCCACACATCATATCAGGTTTCCCACCTCCGTGCTACAAAATACTGTATCTCCAAATCATTCCCATGCTCCTTGTGCACTGTGGCTAAATCCAAAAGTGCAGAACTTCTGATTTCATTTATGAGTACTTCTGGTTTGAAGAGAGCATGTGAAAAGAAAGCATTGAGGAGGACAATCTGCACCTCGCTTGGGTAAACAGGAAGTAGATCACTGCAGCAGGTTAAAAGAAAGTGGCAGATGGTGAAAGGCATCCTGAATCCTCTTACTCCCTTGGGGCCCACACAATCCTTCCTAGTGTATCAGCTGGCCAGATGAATGGGCTGGCCCTTTGTGCGCAGGTGTGCCTAGTGGCTCTTACCTTGTCTCATCAAGTGAGTCTTCAGCTTGAAGAAGATCTCAAGGAAGACTTTTCTTGAGAAAACTGAAGGTCTTTTCTTCTATGTGATGATTCATTAAAGGATAACAATGCAATTGAATAAAATGGATATGACTTTTTATTTTAAGTTCTCCTATTCACTTCTTACTTTAATACCTTGTGATAAAGGTCGCCTAGAAGATCTAGAAAAAATAAAAAATAAATGAGAAGTGCTGAGATAAAAATATTAAAGACTAATTTGTCACTATGGTGGCCAGATTTGTAATATTTGCTTTGGAAAGTCATAATTAAATAGAGAAAAGAAAGATTTTTTTAAGTTCCACAACTGGAAAAAGTGTATTTCAGTGGTTTGGCTCAGGTGCATCAGATGATGAAAGAAACTTGCTCCAGATATTCTTTATTTAACATGTATGCAGAACAGTCTTAAAGAGGTTATCCTGTTCCTTGACTATAAAGTTAAAGGCTGATCTTCCAGGATTATTTTTTAAGGTAGCAGAACACATTTACCAAGCAAACAAATCATCACAACTGTCTGTTCTAATGGCTTTGGGTCTGACTGCACTTATTTCCACTTTCTTATTTCATAGGAACCTTCTCTTATTTCTGGCAAGATTGTGTGTCTTTACTAAGAATGCAGCATAAGAATGAAGAAATTACTAAAAGCAGCATAAGAATGCAGAAATTCTTATGCTGCTTTTCCCCTCACTGGACAGAATGCTGGGGAAAGCACCGCACAAGTTTCATTTTTATAATGTTCGACTGCTATTAAAAGAGCACTACCAGAATAAGGACACAATCCAGAGCAAATTCAGCCTGCTCTGACCTAACTGCACTCTCCTAACTATTCTGTATCCAGAGCAGAAAGTTATGCTGAATCCAGAGAGTCAGGAAGCCTGGGCTGCCCTAACTGCTCCACAGCATGCTAAGTAATTGACACAAGGGGAAGACTTGCTCCTGAGGAGACACCCCTCAGATCACACTGAACAAGGAACAGCTGTGGTGCCTACAGTGGTGACATGACTCTGCACATCACCTGGTGCTGAAGTCTGTGCGTCATCCCTGGGGTGCGCCCCCCCCCCACCTGGACTGCACAGTCACCAAAGTTGGCACCTGCGCAGTTGTTTCTGAAGCCAACTGGCTTCAGAAAGAGTACTGCGCAGGCACCATCTCTGACACCTACGCAGTACTTTTCTGAAGCCTTTTGGCTTCGGGGGAGACTGTGCAGGCGTCAGAGTTGGTGCCTGTGCAGTACTCTTTCTGAAGCCATTTGGCTGCCGCTCCGCCTCCTGAGTGAGGCTGAATGGCTGTGCAGAGGCGCGGACTTTCTCTGCTCTAAGGAAGTCTCCTCTGAAGCTGTTCGGCATGCTCAGTGTGTTTCTGCGCAGTGCACCTCAGTTGGCCGTTTGGGCCAGCTCTGAGGACAAGTGGCAGCTTCTGGCTGCTGCTCCACCTTGGAGCAGGCCTGAATGGGGGTGCTGACGCCCGGGGCCTGCCAAAGGACAGTCAAACTCCGGCACATCACCCCATACAGAGCGCATCACCCAATGCAGCCCATACCAGCCACACCAGTCTGGTGATGCCACTGGGTGCCTGCCTTATAAGGAGTCCCTGATGAGATGCCAGTACATTCTACAGTGAATACAAGGGGCTTCTTGGAGTGGCCTGCTGTATCCTGAGGTTTGTGGGCAGCCGTAGTTTGTTCCATATACTGAGGTTGAGAGGTAGGGGTTGCAGCTAGGATGGCCAAGAACTCAGATTTTTGGTCAGCACTGCCATTCTTACTCGGGCCTTACATGGACCCCTATGGGTCTATTCAATACTATACCTGCTCCTGAGGTGGTATATCTCTGAGGAACTGGAAGAGGCATTTCTGCCTTGGAAACAGGCTCTGGATACAGAGTAACTGCTCTGCCCTAGGCAATGCTCAACATGCCCTCAACTTGCCTCTCCTGAGCTGCTTAGGCTGCCCCAGTTAGGGCAGAGCAGGTCCACCTCTCTTAGGGCACCCTATCTTGCCTTGCTCTGCCCTAAGCCTCTTCCAGAGTAACTGGGCTGGAGCATCTTGCAGTTGCTCCAACCTAGTGTTAGATAGGGCAACCCAAGGGCTCTTATGTGGACAGATTAGTTGCTATGGATTGTGCTGTAAGCTATCAACACAGCGCTTGGTGGGGAGGTTGAGAAGATGTGGAGAGACAAAACTGGTTCACCCAGGTTGGAGTTGATGGGACAAGTTATTGGATGGCTGGCACTCCTCCAATTAGAGAAATACGTGATTTCCAACCAAATGATAAAACTTCCAAGTGAATGGAAGACAATGCTTCTTCTTCCAACAGCTTGAGAACTACACCTTATGAACTCCCAGGAAGAAGAGGCCTCTCACTAGTTGCAAGTGTAAAGAGGTGGTGATTTCCACCAATCCAGTTAAAATCAGATAAGAAACTGCTTATTAATCAGAAATTGTTAGTATTTTATGTAGTTTTGAGGTTTGTCTTCTCTAGCCATGTTATAAAACTAAAATGTATTATAAAGCTCAAGCAGAAAATCACAAACAATGGCACTGTGTTAAAATCATGTGTGAGATTGCACAGCATCTCAGTGCCATCTGCTGGCAATTTGGGTTGCTAAATTTTACTTTTTCGGCAGCAAATTTGTTGCGGAGAGACAAATCAGGTAAAAGAATCAAAGCATAGCCATCTTGCACCTACAGTGCCCTGGCCTACAATATGCTGGGATAGCAGAATAACTGGAGACTAGAAGTCTGTAAGAAAAGGAAAGGAGTAACTGAAAACTATAAACATACAGATTATTGGGGACTGTTAGCATTCCACAGATCAAGGCCTAAGCCAGGCATGTCCAACAAGATGCTCGAGGGCCGCATTTGGCTTAGAAAGCCCATAGATGCGGCCTTCGGGGCCCTGTGTTGGACATGCCTGGCCTAAGCTGATATCTCCGGAATATCAGAAACTGGACGATGGGCAATCAGTGCTACAGTTTACACTTGCATCCGGCCTGGTCAGAATTGCTAATTCAAATTCAAATTGCAAATACTCTAGCAGCTGGGTAAAAGCAGGAAAAGAATCATGCCCAGCAACCTGGGCCCTGAATGGAGTATCAGCTTTGGTACTCCATTTGATACTTTGGAGTATCAGTTTGATGGACAGGAGAGAGCCAAAATTTCCTATAAAAATTGGGTCACGAGGTACACCTGTTGCTAGCTAACATCATGCTGCTAACACACAAAGACTACCTCAAACATCATGATAGGGACTTAGAGCAAAGAATGAACATCTCATGTTCATGGAACTGCTTTGTGGAACAACTTGGCCAGCTTCCCAGCAGATGCTATGATTCTGTTGTAATTAGATAGGCCTATGTAAGAATAGGAGTTTAGCTTTGTTATTTTCCTCGCTGGAACTTGTAATTTACCACTGTGCCTTCTCTTTCTCTTAATAAACTTTTATTTGGCATTTTAACCTTGTTGATTAATGCTGGATCATAGCTATTCAAGTGAAGCGGACCTGAGGGGAATTTTGCTACCATTAAAACTTGTGGGCTGAGGACCTGCTGCGGTACCAAAGGTCAGATACAAGCCCAGGCTCAAAGAGCCAGTATTTCCCCTCAGTGAAAATCCTCAGGGTTCTGACAAGTTTGGAGTTTGTGTAGCGAACTTGGGTCGGACACGGGGTCCGTCACGTGTGCCTCTGGGGTAGAGGAACACGGTGACCGGCATAAAATCACTGAGAGCCTCTCTGCTGACCCTGACAAAAGCACTGACTACATACATTCCAAATAACATCTTTATTGTTAGCACCATATTTGTAATGTCTCAGAATATAACTGACTTGGCTGCAATCCTAATCTCCAGTTAGGCCTGCATAAACCCCAGTATAAGTTCTGTGCTGAACTGGGAATGTTACAAAAGTGCCATAAGACTCTTTTGTTCCACTCTGGCGGTGGGGGATTAGGCCAATGCACAGGCATATTCTGATTTCCGCACCCCACCACAGGAAGATATGCCAGGTAAAGTAGTTCCTGCCTAAATTTGTTAGGATTGCACTCTTTAGCAGATTACAGGGCTACTTCCCTTAATCAGGGGAAAGGAATGACTGTACCCTTCTTCTGTTAAGCCAGTGGCTGCTGTACACACAATATGGCAGCCTTTTTGGTCTCTTAACAGGTCCCATGCACTGGACAGTTCAGGATTAGGCTGTGAGTTTGCCATCCATGAAACCTATTAAGATAGCAAAGCTGAAATTCAGCATACATTTTAAAGTTGATCACTCTGGAACTTCCATCTTCTTCAGTTAATGCAAACAGAACCACCATTCACAAGTTGTGCTCTTTCCACTCATAAAGTGGAAACCTCAAACTAGGGTAGATGAAGAAAATATATTTTTCCACTGACCTGCGTGACCCCTGTGACTAGATCTGAATACAGTTTCATCGCTTCATGGTCAGAGACAGTCTGATTGTACATCTCATGCCTCTTTTTTGCAATGTCTGCAGCCTGGGTTGCAGTGAAACTGAGATGATAATAGCAGAAAGTCTTGTAAATTTCTCCTCATGGTACCTCTCAACTAGTGAAATGGACAAAGCAGGGGAACCTACTTGCCCAAATCAATGATATTTTATGTTTTTCCTTCAGATTAAACCATGTCTATGATCACTGGAGTACATGTCCTTTTTTTAAGGGAAAGCAGATTTGGTGCAACACAGCAACACATATAGTACTAGTTAAATTACTGAAGCTTTCCCCTGATCTTGGCATCTTTTTTTCTTCATATTTCTAAAAAATTCTTAAAAAAATGGTGCTTGTGGAAGAAGAGGAGTAATTGGTAAGAGTTCTGTTAATCATGAACAAAGAGATACGCCTATGTGTGGGAACATGTTAAAATGTGGGGAATAGCCATACCCATGTGTACAGCCAAAATGGTGGGTGGAAAACTAAAAATAATGCCCTTTATAAGGCATTGATTCATGTGTGACACACAAGAAAAGAACACTGAAATGGAGTTGTAAATCCACTGTCCTGCAATGGCTATCAATTAATTTAAAAATCTGATGCAACCCTATTGAAAGCTACATTTCTTCCTTTTTCACATGTCTCTAAGAGTGAGGAAGAGGTTAAAACACATTCTTAAATGTGGCATGTATGAAATTTGTTATAAATACCAGAAAATTTCACTTAGATGAAGAAGAAACCAAAAGTCTCAGCTTATTCAAATCCCCAAATTTAATTAGCGTGCAGACCACACAGAAGGCCAGCCCTGCAATATATTGAGAAAATGGCTTTCAGTTTTATGCACCCCTGAATATTCTTCATAGTTTTGATCTTCCTGGAGAATCTCTCTGCAGAGCGGTGGTGTGGCTTACTTAAAAATAGTTTTAACTTTCAAATTGTGCCTTTCAAACTACTGCTGCCAAGTAGTGGAGTGCAGAATGAAGCCTCATTAAGGCAGCTGTTCCATTAGGGTAGATATATTGCTGGCTTAAAACTTGATGCAATGTTTATCTCGTGCCGATCTGTTATTTGTCAGTGACTTCAGGGTTTGTTTGTGGGTCTTTAACAAATAGCAGATTCTGCACACATACCACCCAGAATTTTTTGCTTTTTTAATTTAATAAACTTTTTAATTCATGCACTGTCTTTTGTGTGTGTGATAGAGCCTGAATTCAACATATGGCAACTTACAACACAAATCTGTCTTTCAATGGTTTTTTTTTTTAATGTGTTCGTGGCAGGATTCTTTATAACAAGCTTTTAAAAATTCCAAATGTTATGGCTGCTTTGCCAATGCTCCAATAGCAAAGGGACTTCTATACAGTGAATAGAATCAGTGCTGCCTCTGATGTCCATTACCATGCATAGCACATGATGCAGTCACAGGCCCATCTCTATTGCACTAACTGTACGCATGGCTGGCTGGTGGTTACCACAGGCACACATGTGTCTATTGTCACACAATTTGTGTCAAAGGGTGCAGTCCTGAAGTGCACTTAGGTCAGTGTATCTGGCACTTGTGCCAGCCTAATACCAGATAGGCTGTACCAGAAAAGGCCTTGGCCAGCATAAGTCCACATACACTGGCCCAAGGTAGATGGACCTACACTGGCCTAGCAGTGCTAGCCTAGGCAGCTCAGCAGGGCATGTTGAGGGCATGTGGGGCATGGCCTAGAACCCTGCAGTTAGGTCATGTCCAGAGCCTATTTCCAGGGCAAAGGGGTTGCCCTTTCCCAGCCAAGTTAGGCCACCTCAGGAGCAGGCATAAATCTGAGTAGACCCATAGGGCTCCATAAGCCAGAGTAAAAATGGAAACAAAAGAAAAAATTCTATATCTTAGGCTGGTCTAAGCACCATTCTTCCCTCTCTTCCTCAGGATATGGCACAACAGCAGGGTGACCAGATGCCAGATGCCCCCTGTGGCAGCAGCACAGTTGCGGCAATTGCATTGCTGCTTCTGCTGTCACCTTGTCCCCGACAGGAGCAGCAACAGTTTCACAGGCTGGGGGAATCACAATGCCCCAGTTTGGGAACCTCTATTCTGTCCCTTTCCATTATAATACAGTGGTACACTGCATCATTATGATGACTCATCCTGTATTCCCTTCAGTATCAGGGAAGAGTATTTTTACCAAACTGTACAAGATTGGTGGGTATATTGCTTTGAGGAGCCTCATGCAGATGGAAGGAAAATGAATATATGCCAGGAACCTCTCCCTTTCCTGCTGCAGGTGAAAGATGGAGGGAAGGGGGAACTATTTCCCTCTTCCTCCTCCATGTCCCTGCAACCTCCCTTCAGCTACTAACTCACCTCAGTCATTGGTGGCAGGAGTGGATGAGCCTGTAGGGACAGGATTCCTTTTCTTCCTTCACCCCACTACCATCAATCACATCACTCTCCAGGAAATAAGGTACCTATAGAGCAAATCAACTGGCTGCGGGTGGAAGGAGGACCACTGCAAAGCAACTGGTCCTCAGCCATTCTGCCTGACTTGGCTGACTTCTGATGCTACATACAATTTGGAGATTCGTGAAAATTTCTTACTGTTACTTTTATGTCAATGTAATTTTGTTTTGGTTGGCTTAATCATATTTTTATTTGCACAGCTTGTTTTTGTGGGTATTTTTAAGCTCGTAAACTATGTTATGAAGAGCCTGCTGTTGAAAGGAAGGGTCTCATAAAAATATAAATATTTTATAAGCCATTTTTTAAAATAAAAAAATGGCTTATAAAAAAAGACATTCACTGTGCAATCCAATGCATGCTTTTGGTTTGTGGCTCAGCAGAACAGGTTTGGTTTTAGGAATGGAGCAGAACGCCAGAAAACTCAGCACTGTGAATCAGTGCAGTCATAACCTCCCCTGCTGGTAGTTGCTTCCATTTACATAAACCTTCACTGTCCTGATTTATGCAAGTCTGGTGAGTCTCTGTAGCTAATCAATCTGGCACGCAGCCTAGCAAGTTGGAAAACTAACTCAAGTGAAGAGGAAAACTTTTGCTAAGTAGACTGCAGTGCCCATTTAATAGAAAGGAGGGGGGAAAACACAGCAGAATTCATAATGTGGAATGAAGGCCCAGAAATGGTTGGCTGTGTCGTGCTAGGTGGACCATCTCTGTGGTCCACCTCTTTCTGCAATCTCTCCACAAAGTCATCAGGGCCACAGGTGCAGATGGACAGCTGTTCAACAGTGCCATAACAATGGAGCATGAGCACTTGCAGAGGAGCCTTTTGTGCTGCTCTTTTATTATACTCACAGGTTTGTAGAGGGGGGATTTGCTGCTTGGTTAACAGCCTATATTCCATAACAATCCAACCCAGGCTTTCATGCTTCGCACGCAGCGTATGCAGCGCCAAGCACGATACCATAGTCTTCCAAGACTGACGGAAGCCTGCTGTTAGCCAAGTAGCAGAGCTGTAGCGCTTCAACCTCCAATGGGTTGTTCAGGCCACAGAAGCTGCCTGAAGGCAGACAGTACAGTGGTGTTTCACATAAAGAGCTTAATTTGTTCTAGAGGTATGCTCTTTAAGTGAAACGCTCTTTAAGTGAAGCAGATTTTCCCATAGGAAATAATGGAAGCTCAGACGATTGGTTCCACAACCCCCAAAATATTTATATAAAAATATTAACTGGATGTAAAAATGATGACAAAACACTGGAATTGAATTCAAAACATGCATTCAGTATGCATGATCCTATGAAGTCTACTTAGGCTGCAATCCTAAAGACACTTTCCTGAGAGTAAGCCCCATTTAACTCAGTGGGGCTTACTTCTGGGTAGACATGGTTAAGAGGCTGCAATCAAAGACACTTTCCTGGGAGTAAGCCCCATTTAACACAGTGGGGCTTACTTCTGAGTAGACATAGTAAGGAGACTGCAATCAAACCCCCAAATCCAGAGTAACTACAGGAGCACGTAAGAGACATTATGTGCGCCCATATGTACTGTACCACCTAGTGAAAGCCTATGGGAAATTCATATTGGTATCCAGAGTAAATTGTTCTTACACCGGAGCAAGGATTCCCCATAGTTACTCTGGATTTTGCCCAAAGACACTTTCCTGGGAGGCTTACCTGCGCTGCTGCTGGAGGTTTAAGGTGGTCGGTGGGGGCACTTGAGGGCAGTTAGGGACAGCAGCACTGGCTAGCAGCCCTTTTAAAGAGTCTCCATGCAGGGCTGCATAGCACGCATGCCTTATAGCACGCTAACTGCCAAATTGGGGGCAGTTAGAGGCAGCAGCACTGGCTAGCAGACCTTTTAAAGAGCCTCCATGCAGGGCTGCATAGCATGAATGCCTATAGCGCGCTTGCTTGTTAAGTGAAGCGGAACTTGTTATGTGAAGCAAGGTTCCTTGGAAATGTTTGCTTGTTATGTGAAACGCTTGTAAAGCAAGGTGCTTGTTAAGCAAGGTACCACTATAGTGTCATAAGAGTAGCTGGGCCCGTATAGGATCCATAAGTTGCTAGATAATGAGAATACACTTCCTAACAGTATTTGCTGCAACCTGGATAGCAGTGATGGGCTTCAAAGAAATTAAGAACCGGTTCTCTGTCCATCTGGCAGCCACTTTTAAATGGCTATTTTTAAACTTTATATGTACTATCTCTTGTTAAGAACCAGTTCTATAGCGTAGGTGCGAACCTGCTGCTGCCCACCACTGCTAGATAGGGTGAGAATTGTTTTTAAAGATGGAACTGGGAAGACACTCAGAGAGGCAGAGATTAAAGACTGCAACTGGGTTTGGTCTACTGAGGCTGGTGATAGCCCAGAAAAAACACAACAATCCAGACCCGTGAATATCCAGAAATATGCCCCATTGTACTTATGGAGCTTTCTTCCATACAAGGCTGCATTGGAGCCTGAGCAGGAAATCATAAAGTGTAGTCAGAAAGAGACTTGGAACTTTAGTGTAGGCTACATTGGCAGCACGGAGGCCTGGTTAAAGATCTATTACCTCCTATAAATATATTTGTTCCTGTGCTTACTAGTAGAAGACTACAAGAACTTCTTTACACCTACCCCATTAAACACTCCTTATCTACTAGCAAGGTATCAGTGTGTTTTCTGGAACCCAGCAGTATTAGTGAAGAAGCCGTGGATCCTGGAGTGCCTTCAGATTTGCCACAAATTGAACATCTCAGTACAAATTATTTCAGGATGGGTCCAGGTAGGCCCAGTCAATCTTGTTATTAATCTTTTTGTCTCTGTACTTAACTTGTTACTTAACAGAAAATGAATATTTTGAAATTTATATTTGCAGTTTAATTTTTAATGCGCACGCACACATTTAATGTGTAGCACACACGTACTACACACGCTACGATGTTCAGTATATTTTTGTGAACATACAGCAAATCCTCACTTAAAGTTGATAGGTTCTTGAAAATTGTAACTTTAAGCAAAACCACTTATAATGAGACCAGTTTTACCATAGGTGGTTTCAGTAACATTCTCTCAAGTGGCAGGTTTGTCAGGCTTATTCCTATTGCCCCACAAAGCACTGATATGCCCCAGAATGTCTTGCAAAGCAGGCTGTTATGGCTGCATTTGCTGGACAAAACAAAACATCTCTCACTAGTGTCTCTAGTATCTACCATCTACCAGAATCCAGATGGTATCCAGAATCTACCAAGAGAGATGCTGGACAATGTCTATGGCATTGTTTCAGAGAACAGCAGAGCACCTTGACTGAGCTAAACCACTTACAGACAGGTGCCTAGTGTTGAGACAAGAGGCACCCATTCAACTGGATTAATGCAAGGTAACAATATGTCATAACCAGTGTGGGCTTCAGGTTCTATAGAACCCTTTGCTGATGAGCACCTGGTTCTAAGAACCAGTTACTAATGGGGCACAGAACCTGTTGTTATTTTAGGTTATTAGGACATAGAACCTGTTGTTAATATATTTGAATCCCATCACTGGATAACCCAAAAAGAGGACAAGCCCCCTAATGCAGGATGCTTAAGAAACATGTAGGACAAGACAAAATAAAAGATAAAAACACTCATATACATTGCTTTCATGTGGTTAATTTAACATTATATTAAAATACTTAGCTGACCTACATTATATTACTCTCTATATTTCTTAGCTGTGAATCACTTTTAATAATATGAATGACTTAGCCATGTGAATCACATTCTTTTAAAATATCTTTCTTTTTAGACCATCATTTTCATAAGTATCATAATCATACTGTAAAAGAAAATATTTCTTGAGTGGTTTTCTCTTTTGGACATCAGGAAAAGTATTTGAAAAGACTCTCCCCCACCCAAATACACGTATTCTACTGTTTCCCTATAACCTCACATCTATCCAGATTTACCATAATTTGCATTTTTTTAAACTCTGAAGCACTTTTATTTGGAAAAAAATAAAATACAGGTACAATCCATTTGTCTTAATGGAAACATTAATTGCAGGTTTAAGCTGCTCACTTTAAAATGAAAGTGCTTCACTTTGGCTGGATCATATCAGCATATTGTTTTCATTTTTCCATCAATGTGGTGCCTGGAATCCATTTAGGAATGTGTTTGGTTTTTGCTTTTTTTAACTGAACCAATATTTAATTTTTCTCCTATAATTCACAGCGTGTTTATTTTGTATCAGTGGAGCAATCACAACTTCCTTTGATGGCTATTTTAAGTCTCAATTTAGTAATCTATTTCAGGGTTTCTCAACCTCTGGTCTGGGGACCACTGGAAGTCCTTGGCAGCATCCTGACCAGCCGCAATAGGACTCCTCTAAGTGCTTCTTTCCCTCCTCACAGCAGGAAGGCTCTGTCAGAGGATTGCAGCCTCAGAGCCCAATCCTTTGCCTGTCTACTCAGTAGTAAGTCCCATTGCAGTCAGTGGAGCTTACTCCCAGGATAGTGTGAACAGGATTGCAGCCTCAGAGCCCAATCCTATGCCTGTCTACTCAGAAGTAAGTCCCATTGTAGTCAGTGGAGCTTGCTTCCAGGAAAACACAGATAAGATTGCAATCGGAATCCAATCCAATGCCTATCAGAAATATGTTCCATTATAGTCAAAGATAGGATATAAGCTCTCCAATAAGAGTGACTAGAACGGCTTTGTGCATTTTCAATACATCCTGCACTGAAAAA
The DNA here is from genome assembly GCA_030015325.1 of Cryptoblepharus egeriae. Classification (NCBI taxonomy): domain Eukaryota; kingdom Metazoa; phylum Chordata; class Lepidosauria; order Squamata; family Scincidae; genus Cryptoblepharus; species Cryptoblepharus egeriae. Next base: position 65,392,111 of record JAREYC010000002.1, on the reverse strand, counting down.
GGTTGAAAATCCCTGCTCTGAGTAGACATGCATTGATACATTGGGCTCTCACCTGCAATCCTATCCACAGTAACCTAGCAAAAGCTCTATTTATTCTAATGGGATTTACAGCTGGAGGCAGCTGTGCTGTGCTCTACGTGGGAAAGCTCTCTCTCCACTCTCCAGAGGCAGGACTCTCCCCCCAACCCTGGGCTGGTCCCTGGAAAATTTCTTTTCCACAGAACCGGTCTCTGGGGCCAAAAAGGTTGAGGACCACTGATCTATAGGACTGCTGATCATATGTCTTATTTAAGAAATACTGTACTACATTCAGTTCTTGCTCTTAATCTATATTTAAATCCCCCTTCTTACCTATCAAACACTTCAGCTATTAACTTTACTACATTAAGAGCACAAGCCTAACCATGTCTACTCAAAAGTAAGTCCCATTGTGGTCAATGGGTCTTACTACCAGGAAAGTGTCTTTAGGATTGCTGCCTAAGAAAGACCAAAACAAGCAATCCTTACAAAAACAAAAGGCAAATTAATTGAATGCTGAGAGAGCCAAAATACTGTATATACTCAAGTATAAGCCGACCCAAGTATAAGCCAAGACACCTAACTTTACTACAAAAAACTGGGAAAACTTATTGACTCAAGTATAAGCCTAGGGTGGGAAATGCAGCAGGTACTGGTACTGGTCCTTTTCCTTGAAGCCTTCTTGGAACACATAGGCTACAATCCTAAGCATACTTTCCTGGAAGTAAGCCTCACTGAACTTAGTGGGGCTTACTTCAGAGTAGACATGCATAGGATAGGATGACAGATGCCAAATTTCCTGAACCAAATTTCCTGAACCACCTGAACCAAAATTCCTACCCCCAGGCCAAAATTCCTACCCACTTTTAAAAATTGCCCAAAAATGTATTTTTTTATTTTTATAGTTTTTGTTTTTGGCCTTTTGATAGGCCAAAACTTTTGATACGAAGGAGATATCTCAAAACTGATTTTTGCATTGGATTCTGCTCTTCAATACGAATCCAATAGTATATGAAATGATGGGGTTTGATCCCGCCACTTTTCAGTTCATATGAATATAAACTGAGGGGGCTTTTGGGGCCCAAAAAACTCGGCTTATTCTCAATTATATATGGTACATCAAAAAAACAAGGTCTGCTATATAAAAAGAAATAAGTACATTATTAAATGCGTCATGTCACAAGGAGAAGGAATTCAGATGTCAGCAGGATAACTGGGCAGAATAGATCTAGGATTTGGCACTCAGAACTTCCTATTCTCCTTTTTTCCCTTTTAGGAGGGTGGAGAGCCCAATTAACAACATCTCAAACAAATTTGATCTAGTGTAATCCAATACTATAAAAGGCAATCTCTTCTCTGTTTTTTCATTGCACCTCAAAAGACACTAGATCAGTTCACATTTTTGGACCAAACATGCTGTTTTGAGCACGACCGGAGTAGTCAGTAGTAAGGCTGCAAAATTATGCATGTTTTTAGGGGGAGTCAGCCCCATCGATCTCAATAAGACTAAGGGCGCAATCCAGAGCAAGTTCAGCCTGCTCTGCCCTAACTGCTCTCTCCTAACTATTCTGTATCCAGAGCAGAAAGTTATGCAGCATCCAGAGAGTCAGGAAGCCTGGGCTGCCCTAACTGCTCCAGAGCATGCTAAGTCAGTGACAGCTGGGGCGGGCTTGCTCCTGAGTAGACCCCCCTCAGATCACACTGAAGAAGAAACAGCTGTGCTGCCTACATTATAAGGAAGACCAGCAGTTCCTGACAACCAGTTACAGCTGCAGTTCTTCTAGTGCAAGATGGATGCTTGGAGTGGCCTGCTGTATCCTGAGGTTAGTGGGCTGCCATAGTTGTGCCATATCCTGAGGTTGAGAGGCAGGGACTGCAGCTAGGCTGGCCAAGAACTCAGATTTTTGGTCAACACTACCATTCTTACTCAGGCCTTATCATGGACCCCTATGGGTCTACTCATTACTATACCTGCTCCTGAGGTGGTATATCTCTGAGGAACTGGAAGAGGGCATTTCTGCCTTGAAACAGGCTTTGGATACAGAGTAACTGCTCTGCCCTAGGCAATGCTAAACATGCCCTCAACTTGCCTCTCCTGAGCTGCTTAGGCTGCCCCAGTTAGGGCAGAGCAGGGTCCACCTCTCTTAGGGCACCCTATCTTGCCTTGCTCTGCCCTAAGCTTCTTCCAGAGTAACTGGGCTGGAGCATCTTGCAGTTGCTCCACCCTAGTGATAGATAGGGTACCCTAAGGCCTCTTATGTGCAAGGAATAGTTGCTCTGGATTGGGCTGTTACTTCTGAGTAGACGGACATAGGATTGGGCTGCAGATTCTATTGGACACTTAAAGCTACAAATGTTCTACTAGTCCACTTTGAGATGTCTAGACCATGTCTTTTTATATCTTGTCTTTTATGCTTCTTTTTAATTTTGCATATCTTGGTTACCCGGTATGCAAAATTATGTTTGTGCTTTTTTAAAAGTTTTGGCTGCTTCCCTAGGGTGTTCTTATTTTAAGGCAGGGTGTCCAAACTTTGAAGTTTACAGCTCCTGGACCATTAATTTTTTGTAGAAGAAGGAATTTCAGCAGTTGCAACTTCTCATCTCACAGATCACAAGCTGAACCTGCTGAAATTCCTGCTTCTACACAATTATTAAAGGTCTAGGAGCCCTGAAGTTGAAAGTTTGGAGTTGAAAATTTGAAGTTGAAAGTTGAAATGTTCCTGTTTTAAGGGAACATTTGACATCCCTGCTGAACTTTAAAACTTCATGATGATCACCTTTGGAAAGATCTACAGTTCTTTTTGGATAAATAGGCTGTGTGCTTTGGCCCCTTTATTTTGGATTAGGCTTTCTAATTTCAGTGAAACTTTAGTTGAACTTAAATCTTTTAACTACCCAACATAGTTTACCAGCAAATACTGGGAATCTTGCCAACGGGATCTGAACTTCAAAAAAGCTGAACCACCAAAGACTCCTAAAATCTTCAGTCCTTTTCATTCCCAACAACCTTCAACCTTTCTCTGATTAATGGTACATTTGATACAAGGGGTGGGTTTAGGTAGCCTGAGATTAATAATCACATCTATGGAAATTATATAAATCCCAAACTGCTGATTCATTCTTCTAAAATGGCTTCTCCTATGATGGTTGATTTATCTGGAGATGTTGCCTTCAAAGACTCCTTGGGTAGGTAAGCTAGTGTTTTTGTAAGTTAAATTTAATGTATTCCCATAAAATGTAAGGATTTTTAAGGAGAAGACAAGGGAAAACCTGCAAGGGTAGGGCAGCAATCTGATGCTGGAACTCTTCAGCTGAATCATATTCTGGCTTCACTGTTGGACAGATGGAAAGAGGCCCTTTTGTGTTAGTATATGTTCAGTCTCCATAACTAATCAATATAGCCAGATTCTTTTTAATAACATTTTACTCTCATGACGCCCTAACCCAAGATTGTGACCCACAAGGGAGTCATGACGCCCACTTTGAAGACCACTGGCATAGATGATGCTGAGCCATGTGGAGATTGTTTTTCCCCTTAACTAGTTGACCTCTGTAAACACTTCTGCTGTGGTTGCATGTAAAATTGAGACTCTTTGGATTGGCCCCTGTATGTTATATAGGGTTGAAAGTAGCGGCATGACTAGATCCCAAAGGAAAGACAGATGGTCAAGGCTCAGCAAACTGAAAGAATTCACATTCTTAATTTAGTTGTTTTTGAGAGGGTCATGTGCTATAGCTGAAATTTCCTTTTTAAAAAATGGTTGGGAATATTAGGAGGCATATAATAATGTACCTGAAGAGGCTTTCCAATGTTCCATTTCTCCCTTGTGGAATATGTTCTCCTTTGAGCCTTTTCATTTTTCACCTTGACTAATATTATACTTCCATTGTTGTGATATGGAGTAGAAATAAAAAGATGCATAGCCTGTACATAGCAGTATGGAGGAGCAGGGTTGGGAACATTCTTTTAACGCTTTGTTTTGTTTGTCTCAAATTTATTTGAGAGCATTGGTGTGGTGTAACATGCAGTATTTCTAAAGCAACTGCCTTGGCAAAGACAAGGATGATTATATTAAACAGTTGTGCAGCCCTGAGCAAGTGTACTGTACAAGTCAAGCCTATTCACTGTGAAGTCCTAGGAGTACTCCGTTTGAAAAGTGCTACAGTGACACCTATTGGAAAGCACTACTTTTTGTCAGTGCCTGATGCAATTACTGTATAGCACAGTGACAAAGATTGTAACAAAGTGACAGTGACAAAGATTGTAAGACAACAGGCAAAGGATTTTGTACCATATATATATGGTACAAAATCCATATTTTATATATATGGTACAAAATCCTTTGCCTGTTGTCTTACAATCTTTGTAATTATATATATATAATTTATATACCGTATATATATATATATATATATATATATATATATATATATATATATATATATATATATATATATATATATAATTTATATACCGTATATATTTATACCGTATATAATTTTTTAATTACGGTAATTTTAATTTTTAAAAATAATTTTATAATTGCGGTATAATTTAATACCGTATACTGTGTATATATATGTGTGTGTGTGTGTGTGTGTGTGTGTGTGTGTGTGTATAAAAATTGAAAAGTCACTGACTGATTTACTCATTCATTCACTGACTCACTCATTTATCAACACCCCACCAAAACCACTAGACCTAGAAGCATGAAATTTTGGAAGGGTGTTCCTTCTGTGATGGAGGCACCCACTAAGAACCAGTTTTCTGAAATTCCAACTGGAAGGGGATGAAAAGGGACACAATGCATTTTCCTCCCTATACAATGGTACTTCTCATAACAAGTGCCCCACATAGCAAGTGTTCATAACAAGAAAAAAATTGTGTGGGATTTTGCCTCACATAACGAGCATGATTCACATAACGAGTGCCCATTGGCTGGACTCCCTGTCCTCCTCCCTGCATTGGCTGGGCTGTGGGATTGAGGCGGGACTTTCTCTTTCTGCCTGCAGTACATGAAGAGGCCAGCAGAGGGAGCTCAGGAGCCTCTTCAGTCCAGCAACAAAGATAGCTGCTCCTGCAGTCAGCAAACATGTGGCCAGCCCAGCCTCTGCAGCCTCCGTCAGGTAGGAGGGAAAACTCCTCCTGCACCCACTCTGGAGCAGGGTAACCATATGACCAGAAAAGCCCGGATTTGTCTGGATTTTTAGTCTCCTGTCCGGGTGTCCTACATTTTGGCTTCATTTTTAAACTTCGCGATAGTGCACAGTACCCCATCATGCCATATGTTGTTGGATTCATATTGAAGAGCAGAAGCCAATGCAAAAATCAGTTTGAAATTATCTCCTTCCTATCAAAAGTTATGGTCAAAACACCAAAAAACAAAAACAAAAAAATACATTTTTGGCAATTTTTTTAAGTGGGTAGGAATTTTGGCCCTGGGGTTCAGGAATTTTGGCCCTGGGGTTCACGAATAATCTGGTCACCCTGCTCTGGAGCCCCCCTCAAACTCTCCTTCCCCCCAAGGAAGCCCCTGCCTGGACCCCACTACAACCACCCCTCTTCCCCCCACCACCTTCCCTGCCTGCAGTTTTCCTTTCCTGTGAGTAAGCCCCAGTGGATTTAATGGGGCTTGATTCTAAGTAGATAGCATAGGATCTTGCCCTTCTGCTGTTGCTCTTCGTGCAAAGTTGGAGTCAGGCTGCATCCTACACACATTCCTGTGAGTAAGCCCCAGTGGATTCAATGGGGCTTGATTCTGAGTAGACAGCATAGGATCTGGCCCCTCTGCTGTTGCAGACTGCCTAGCTAGTTTGCATAGATAGATTTCACACACAGAGAGAGGTTCCTTGTTAAAGATGCTCCAAAAGACACCAGTGACTTTTAGTGAAAATTAGTCATCCTTGGCCATAAAGGTTTTTCTTTTGTTTTACTGTACAGTATATTAGTGTTTTATTAATATTACAGTAATTGTGTTTGTATTATATTACAGTGTTTTGAATTCGATTACAGTGTTTTCTCATAATTTTAAACACACAGTTAATATTTTTATATGAATATTTTTTGGGTTGTGGAACCAATCGTCTGAGTTTCCATTGTTTCCTATGGGAAAATCTGCTTCACTTAAAGAGTGTTTCACTTAAAGAGCATGCCTCTAGACAAATTAAGCTCTTTATGTGAGACCCCACTCAGTGGCACCTCTCATAACAAGTGCCTCACAGAACAAGCGTTTCACATAACAAGTATAAATTTCCAAGAAATCTTGCTTCACATAAGAAGTTCTGCTTCACTTAACAAGCAAGCACACTGTGGGCATGTGTACTATGCAGCCCTGATGCTCCGCGCAGAGGCTCTTTAAAAGGACTGCTGGCCAGCGCTGCTGCTTCTAACTGCCCCCAACTTGGGGCCAGTTGCCTGGGGCTGCCAGAGAAAGCTGCCCCTAACTGCCCCCAAGTTCTCCCACCAACCACCTTGAAGCTCCAGCAGCAGCCCAAGTAAGCCTCCCAGAAAAGTGTCCTCTTGCAGCCTCCTAACTATATCTACCCAGAAGTAAGCCCCATAGTTTTAAGTGGGACTTACTCCCAGGAGAATGTCTTTAGGACTGCAGCCTAAGTAGACTTCATAGGATCATGCACACTGAATGCATGTTTTGAATTCAATTCCAGTGTTTTGTCATCATTTTTACATACAGTTAGTATTTTTATATGAATATTTTGGGGGGTTGTGGAACCAATTGCGTTTATCCTCATTATTTCCTATGAGAAAATCCGCTTTCACTTAAAGAGTGTTTCACTTAAAGAGCCTGCCTCCAGTATGAATTAAGCTGTATATGTGAGGCGCCACTGTAGTTCTTTTAAGGCCCTGAAATAAAATTAGTGCGTACATAGGAATGGTCTGGTTTTCTTGGAATAATATAAACCTTGCAAGTTTTATATCAGTAGCTGTCCTGGCAGAAGAATAAAACATGAACTGCAGGCAGAATGTTCAATATAAATTGTACATACTATTTGCTCAGTTACAATTTCCTCCTCATTATGAAACTTGAAAGGTCTCTGAAACACATACCATAATCTTTTTTTCCCCTTTCCATCTGAAACCCAGAATCTTTCATTTCAGCTCACCAATTGGAGTTTGTAGAAAACATGTCTATCATATTTGGCTCCCCTACATTTAGAAGATTAAAATCCTACCATATACATCAGAACACTAGTATATCAGAACACAAATACAGGTTTTGTTAAAAAGGAAGTGGGATCTCTCGGAAACCAGAAACAAGCCTCAGAAAGAAATGTGTAGAAATGCCATATACTTTCCAAGGATACTGGGATGGTGTACCCCCAGAAATATTAACAAAAAACCCAATCAATTTAAACAAGAAGAAAAGCCAGCCATAAATATTTATTATTATTAATAATAAACACAATAAACAAAATGGCAGCAATTAAAACATAAGGCACAATCCTAAACAAGTCTACTCAGTAGTAAGGCCATTGTGCTCAATGGGTCTTACTCCCAAGAAAGTGTCTTCAGGACTGCAGCCATAAGACATTAAGAAAAGCTTGCCATGTCCATAAGTACTAAAGCCATTCATGGCAACACAACACATTTTTACCTCCAGGGTAAAAAACATGATGTAGCATAAAAATACCTTGAGGAATAGGAAAGTCTTGAATTGGCACCAAAGCAGTGAAGGTACCAAGGCTGAAGGTATGTCCTGAGCGGGAGCAGAATGTGAGTGATTTGTGATTAGATGTTATGGCCCATTAACCATAATTGGCTCACTGAGTACCATTTCATGCTGAATGTGATGAAACCCCAGAATTGAAATAGGCAATGCTGGGGCCTGTTCCTAGGTGGTTTTGCAAAGATATGCTTATGATCTGTTGCTGGACGTTGGTGTGCCTATCCAACCTTGCTTCTCTTTTGGTATCATATGCATGTGAAACTGAAGACTTCCTATTTTCTTATGAGATTACTTAATTGAAAACAACTGGCAATGAATATAAGCCGCTGACAAGATGTATTCAGATAGTGAGGGCGCATAATTGCCTTTCCAAAGACTGGGGTGTGACACAGCTCCATGTCTAATTAGATTAGATCAGTGCCATGTTGTGCATGTAGAGTATCATGCTCCACCATAGAAAGTCTGTTGCATTGAAACCAATGCCTGGAGTTCCAGTCCCGTAGAGGAAGAGGACACCTAAACTGAAAATCACTGGAATTTCATACTGGTTGATGCTTCATCAGCGGAAGGCAGACTCCACTTCAAACAAATACAGTGGTGCCTCATGTAACAAGTTTAATTCGTTCCAGAGGCATGCTTGTTATGTAAAATGCTCTTTACGTGAAGTGGATTTTCTCATAGGAAAGTATGGAAACTCAGGCAATTGGTTCCACAACCCACAAAATAGTCATATAAAAATATTAACTGGATATAAAAATGATTACAAAACACTGTAATATACAGTAACACAACACTGCAATAAAGAAAATACTGTATAGTACTCAACTGTACTGTACCTTTGAAAACTTTCATGGCTGGTGTGAGGGTTACAAAGAGGGGGATGACTTTGGCTGCAAACCTAAAGACACTCCTGGGAGTAAGACCCATTAGAGTAAGACACTCCTGGGAGTAAGATCCATTAGACACAATGGGGCTTATGTCTGAATAGACCTAGGGTGCAATCCTATCCATGTCTGCTCAGAAGTAAGCCCCATTGAGTTCAATGGATCTTACTCCCAGGAAAGTGTTCTTAGGATTGCAGCCCTAGTTATGATTGTGCTCTTTCACTATCACTAATGGAGTCACTGCTATCCATTGGCTCAAAGGAATCTTTGTCTTTTTGTGCAACTTTAACATTCCCAAGCTGCTGTTGGGGAGCAGCACTAGAACATTGATAAGGCACACCTTCCACACTGCCACACACAGATCCCACATACAAACCTGGCTCTGGCTGCTCCCCCCGGACCCTCCCCCCCATGAGTTCCCTGCCCATGGAAGCCTATTCTAAACTTTGCCCAGGGCCCCACTGCAGCTCAAGCTAGTACCCTCATCCCCCCTGTGGGTTCCCTTGCCATGGAAGCCTGTTCCAATCTTCCTCAGAAGTGCTCTTTACTCAAAACAGTGCTCTTTACGCAAGTCAGAATTTCTTAGAAAATTGTGCTCTTTACCAAAAATGCTCTTTATTCAAGGTACCACTGTATCTTGTTACCATCTCCACTGCCCATGCTGGAGTCCTTCAAAGTACCATTTATCAAGTAAACCACTAGGTGGCAGTGAAAGCTCATAATTGATGCCTGTGTTTCTTAAACCTGGCTACACTGTACTGTGTTTTAGCTCCTTCTGTTTGGAAGGGCTGAAATTGAGAGCAGAAACTGTTCCACTCAAAATTAATCTCCAGCTTTCCCCACTTTCTGACTGTTTGTTTTTTGACAGTTCTGCTCTTTCAACACCTTTCAATTATACCCATAACTCATTCCTTCAAAACATGCTTCACTCTTTTAACCTCTTTCTGTTGGTATAAAGCAGTGATTTTCAACCAGTGTGCTGTGGTGTGCCACGGATAGTCCTCAAGTGTGCCATGGGAATTTGGGGAGAGTCATTAATTAATAGGAAAATTGGGGGATTTGAACAGTTTGGTGTGCTTTGTCAATGGTAAAAAACAACTGATACTGTGCCTTGACAATTTCAGTATCTTGTTAATGTGCCATGAGGTGAAAAAGGTCAAAAATAACTGGTCTAAAGGCTAAAATTGTCTTCCCTGATGTTGACTTGCACGTGACATGGTGATCAAACTTTTGGCATTTCCGTTTGACTTCAGTAAATAACTGTCATTCAAATATGTAAGACATTCATTGCCTAAACATGACTTTCTACCTTTTACTGTAATTTGTTATGTACAGGTACAGTATTTTGGCTATGTGTTAATAAATATTTGTTATTTAGGTTTTTGTATGTGATATTTATGTCTTTTTTGGTGGCTATTTTGCATGTGCAAACTGAAAAAGACTGGATTCCACTTTTCAATGGTTTTCACTTTTGGACAGTGCTCCAGATCATGACCTGTTCAATAATTGGGGGTGCCTGTACCAGCCTTCTCTTTCCTTCTGTGCAAGGATCCTGTGTGTTCTCAATAGTGTTTGAGACAGATCCAAGTAATTGCTACATCCTATGTATTTTGTTTTTAAAAATGGGGGGAAAGTAATACAAATGAATTAATTTTTTTTAAAAAATCAACTTTTTGTTTGCTCCAGTAGTGCAAACTGAAAGTTATCTTGGCACATAGTAGAGGCAAGTCTAATTAAGGCAGGGTGACCATATATCATAAATGCAAAAGAGGACAAGCTCCCTCCAAAATATAGGGTATCCAAGCAAAATGTAGGACATGAGCAAATAAAAGCTAAAAATACTCATAAAAATTGCTTTCATATCTATCGCATTCAGAAAGAGATCTTAATGGTCACCCTTAATTAAGGCTACAATCCTCTATGCACTTTTCTGTGAGTAAGCCACACTGACAGCAATAAAACTTACTTCCAAGTGGGTGTACATGAGATTGTGCCCTCAGTCTCCAATAAAATCTTCTAATGCTCCATTTTTAAGTCTAAGGGCACAATCCAGATAACATAAGAGATATTACGTGCACCCATAGTTACTGCACCAGCTAGTGAAAACCTATGGGAAATTCTTACTGCAATCCAGAGTAACTTGTTCTTACACCGGAGCAAGGATTCCCCATAGTTACTCTGGATTTCACCCTGAGTGCAATTCTAGCATTTCTACTCATAAATAAGTTCCATTATAACCAGTGGGCTTACTCCCAGGGAAAGTGTGGATAGGATTGTGACTAGGCATGGGCTGCAATCCTGTCCACATCTACCTGGGGAGAAAACCTCATTGAGTGGAATGCAACTTGCATAGACATGTACAGGACTGGGATCTTGGGAGTCTAACCATCTCTACTCAGAGGTAAGCCCCATTGTGTCCAATGGGTCTTACTCCCAGGAAAGTGTCTTTAGGATTGCAGCCTTAGACTTAGATGTGAATTAAATCCTAATTGACCCTCAGGTTCAGTGAGGGGAATGTGTGTGTTTGTCTCTCCTCAGAGTGCTGCAGGAGGGCAAATGGAGCAGCGCTGAGGGAGGAGGGGAGACCCTCCTGGGGGATCCGGAGTGGCTCTGCTTGTGGGGCAGGGGCTGAGGAGGAGGCAGCCACAAGTAGAGCAGGCAGGCGGGACGGAGGGAAGGAGAGAGGGAAGTGGCCACCGTCATATGACAGGCGGGCGGGGAAGATGGCCGAAGGGGAGCCCCGCGAGCAGCAGCAGGAGGACTACGAAGTCATCGACGGCGCCCACCTCCCCACCGCCTCCGAGCTGAAGAGGCTGGCCGAGGACTCCGGCTGGTCCGCCCCCCTCCTCTCGCTGGCCAGGAAGGCTTCGGAGAACTTGGCGGCCGGCTATGGAAGCGCCCTCAAGTCCGCAGCTCAGGCCGGGCTGGTGCCCAAGACTGACGGCGCCGCCAAGCCAAGTACTGTATGGGTAGCATCGCCCTCTTTCTCTGCCTGCCTGCCTGCCCTGCTTCTCCTTCTGCTTCTTGCTTGTGCTGGGAGTGGGGCTCAGGCCCTGTGGGCGCTTCCTGAAGGGCACTCTGCTGACACCCAGCACGCTTCAGAAAGGGCCCCCATGGCCCTCTCATGCACTCTCTTGCCCCCCTTTGTGGTCACTTGTGCCTCATTTTGTGTCACTTTTGCCTCACTTGCCCCCCCTTTGTGGTCACTTTTGCCTCACTTTGTGGTCACTTCTGCCCCCTTCCCTTTGTGGTCACTTCTGCCCCCTCCCTTTGTGGTCACTTCTGCTCCCCTTTGTGGTCACTTGTGCCTCACTTGCCACCCCTTTGTGGTTACTTTTGCCTCACTTGGGTCCCCACTTGTGGTCACTTGGGCTCCAGCCTCAGGAGGAGACCATGTAACTGGAACAAAAATGTGCCCTGCTTTTTTGTAGTACTTCTAGTCTTAGAGCACAACCCTAACCATATCTACTCAAAAGTAAGCTCCATTGTGTTCAATGGGACTTACTCCCAGGAGGTGTGGTCAAAGGTGTGTCAGGCTCATCAGGATAAGGCACCTTTGAATTATGGCCTAAAAGTTTCTTGCTCTTAAATTCCAAACTGTAGGGCAGTGGTTCCCCACATGGGGATCCAGACCCTCTTAAGGAGATGGTTTTGGTTCAGGGGGTGTTGCCAGTTTTGAATCTGGCACTGCATGCCACTATCTTGGGATGGGTTATTCAAGCTGCAATCCATACTTTTCTTGGAGTAAATCTCATTGAGTACAATAGGACTTACTCACTTACTTCAGAGTAGACATGGTGGTGCTCTAGCATCACAATGATATCATTTCCTGTTTGATGTCATTTCTGCCCATGACATTATGTTAAGGTTGATGATGGGGTTGGGGTGGGTCCTGGACTGATGGTTATTCCCAGAAGGGGATCCTAAGCTGAAAGAGTCAAGAACCACTGCTGAATTAGCTGATAATGATATTTGGTAATATAGAAAAAACACTCTGTACATGCTATTTTTTTAATATAGAAAAAACACTCTGCACATGCTACCTCCTATGTGCTCACGAAGATTTAAGCTTTCTGGCTAAACCCAAGCATTTTCACCTGGCACTTCCCTTAACCAACTGGGTCATTGACCTCACTTCCCCATAGAGTACAATCCTATACATTGTATAGGGTAAAGCAGGCCTCTGTCAGTCTTGAAAGACTATGGTATCATGCTCAGCGCTGCATACGCTGCAAGCGAAGCACGAAAGCCTGGGTTGGATTGTTATGGAGGATAGGCTGTTACCCAAGCAGCAAATCCCCCCTCTCCACGCCACTGAATTAGTCCAATGGAAAGGCAGAGCCAATACAATTGGATCCAGCTGGCGTCGCAGAGCTGGGCTAAGGACAGGAGCTCACTCTGTCTTGTGGGGCCGATCTGGGTCTCAAACCCTGGCCTGCTAGTTAACAGGCACAGCGTCTTAACCGCTTGCGCCACCCACAGCCCTGTATAGGGTAGCAGGTTTTCCAAAAGGATTCCGCAGCTTCCCTGATATTTTCCCAGGTAGCCACAGCTCACAGTTTGGGAACCACTGGGCTAACCTGAATTTATTAATTTGTTATTGCTAAACTACAACATTTGTTAACTGAGGATGCAATCCTAGACCCCAGTTAGACTGAACAAATCCCTTGCTGACCTAAAGGTGTTTCAAAAGTGCTGTAAGACACTTCTGCCCCACTGCTGGAAGTGGGGAGGTTAGGCCAGTGCACAGGCATGCACTGGCCTCCCTACACCACCGTGGGAAGTTATGACAGGTAAATTATGCCAACCTAAATTGGTTAGGATGGTGCCTTGAGTGATCCAACTGAATTATTTCGCTTGGAATACACAGTGCTTTATCCTACTATCATGTTGATTTAGCCCAGGGGGCTCCAAACTAATTGGCAAGAGGGCCACATTATCTTTCTGACACTGTGTTGGGGGCCAGGAAACTAATTTACATTTCAAATTTGAATAAATTTACACATAAGAATGTATTGGAGTGGATTACAGGGCTTGCCCAAGGACTGGACGGAGAGGTATTGCCAGGGCCACATCTGGTCCCCAGGCCAGGGTTTGGAGACCCCTGATTTAAACAATGAAGGTAGTGACCTGGATCAAAATGTATTTTCAGATGTTTGCTATGAAGCTATACTAAATCTGGACAGTAACTAAACTTCAAAGAATAAGTTAGGCTGGTGGATGTCAGTTATAACTTGCTTCATGTTGTGTATGTATAACTGTATGTATAATCTACATATAACTGGGAGCAAAATTACTGTACAGTTTTGCAGTTGGGGACAGGACAATCCAAAATCAAACATAGGTTGTGCCTCATTATCCAATGAGGTTCTGTTCTGGAACCATCAGTCAATGGTAGAAGGGGGAAATCCACCCTGGTGTCACCTTCTGGCAGTGTGTGACACCACTAGCGACAAATAATGGTTCTTCAGAATAATACAGTCATGTTATACAGTCTTTACAGTCATGTTGTCACTTAAGGTGCAATCCTAACAAATTTAGGCCTGACTCACATATCTTCCCATGATGGTGTGGGGTGGTTGGCATATGCCCATGCAGCGGCCTAACCACCACCACCAACCCCCAGGAGTGGGGCAGAAGTGCCTTATAGCACTTTTGTGACACCCACAGTTCAGCAGAGGATTTATGATGGGGTTTATGCCAGCCTAAGGCTGCAATCCTAAAGACACTTTCCTAGGAGTAAGATCCATTGAACACAATGGAGCCTACTTCTGAGTAGACATAGTTAGGATTGTGCTCGTAACCCTTAGATGCCCATCTGGATCCAGAGTCTGGAAATGCAAATTTATGCAAATTGGGCTATTTTTAGATGGGCATCTATTTAGTGGAGGTTATGGGCTGTGAGTGGTGCAAGTGGTTAAGACACTGTGCCTGTTAACCAGTAGGCCAGGGTTCAAGACCTGGGTCCCCACAAGACAGGGTGAGCTCCTGTCCTTAGCCCAGCTCTGCGACGCAGCAGGAATCAATTGTATCAGTTCTGCCATTCCATTGGACTATTCCAGTGGCATGGAGAGGGGGATTTGCTGCTTGTCCCGGGTAACAGCCTGTCCTCCATATCAATCTACCCAGGCCTTCATGCTTCGCATGCAGCGTCGAGCATGATACCATAGTCTTTCAAGACTGATGGATGCCAAGTTTTAAGTGGTTAGAATTGCAGCTTAAATACGTAATTTACAACATAATGCAGTGAAACACACCAGAGTAAATACATCCACTCTATCAGTAACTTCTTGCAAAAAAAACCCCAGAAAACAAAAATACAACTGTCTTGTGTAACAAAAAGTAGATTTTCTTAACTCAAAAGGACCAATGATATTGATTATAAAATTTTGTTATGACACTTCATGGAATCAATGTTAGTGAGGTGACACCTGGCAGGGACAGAAGAAGCGGGAGAAGAAGGGTATAGTGGTCACTATACCACTAGTGACCAAAATTGTGGTTTTTAGCAATAAAACCGGCGTAAAGGTTGTGCTCATAATTGTTGTACCTCCTAATAGTTGTACCTATTCATTCATTGGATTTATATCCCGTCTTGAATACCCAAGACTAACGACATTTAAAATAAGAGAATAAAATACAATTAAAAGCTAGATAAAAACATTAAAAACATAACAATAAAATACAATTGAAACTATTTTAAAAACAATATACCAGATTAAAAGACAGGCAGGCAGTAGTAAAATAACCTTAAGTATCAAAAAAGAGCCATCATATCCCTATCTGAATAAAAGAGTTTTCAGGCCTCGCCAGAAGGATAACAAAAAGGAGGCTTTCTTTAACTCAGGGGGGATAAAGTGGGCCCACCACTGAAAAGGCCCTGTTTCTGGCCACGATCCCTCTAACTTTTTTCAGTTGTAGCACAACCAACAGGGCCCCCTCTGATGACCTCGGAGAACAGATGGATTGTATAGAAGTTGTCTCTCAAGTACTATAGTCCTAGGCTGTTAAAGGCTTTACAAGTCATGGTTACCATTTTGCCGTGGTTCCGCCTTCCTGGCTAACAGATCCCAGAAGGTGGTGCTGGGGGAATGCATGTTCGGCACCCTGGCCACTTCGGTGTGGTGTGACACAAGGCTCCATTCTATCCCTCATGCTATTCAACATCTACATGAAGCTGATGGGAGAGATCATCTGGAGGTTTGGAGTGGGTTGCCATCAGTATGCTAATGACACCCAGCTCTATCTCTCCTTTCCTCTTGAATCCAAGGAGGCAGTTGAGGTCTAGAATTGCTGTCTGGAGGTGGGGATCTGGTTGAGCGCGAACAAGCTGAGATGAAATCCCAATAAGACAGAGGTTCTCCTGGTCCAGAAGTCATCGACTTGTGTATTGGAATATATTGTCCTGTTCTGGATGGGGTTGCACTCCCTCTGAAGAAGCAAGTCCGCAGCTTGGGGGTTCTCCTGGATTTGCAGCTGCTCCTGTTGTCCCAGGTAGTGGCTGTGGCCAGGAGAGCCTTTGCTCAGCTTCGACTGATTTGCCAGCTGCAACCATACCTGAGTCTCCCTGATCTGGCCACGGTGACCCATTTAGTGAGATCTAGATTAGACTACTACAATGCACACTATGTGGGGCTGCCTCTGAAGACGGTCTGGAAACTCCCAACTTGTGCAGAATGAGGTGGTACGTGTGGTCACTGGAGCTCAGCGGTTTGACTCTGTTGGGCCACTGCTTCAGTGTCGACACTGGCTGCCCATTCACTTCCAGGCTGAATTCAAAGTGCTGGTAGTGACCTATAAAGCTCTATACAGTTCAGATCCTGGGTATTTGAGGGACCGCCTTCTCCCATATAATCTGACCCGTCACCTGAGGGGGCCTTGTTGACTGTGCCGCCACCAAGGGAAGTGAAAGACGTGGTGGCCAGAGACAGTGGCCAGAGACAGGCCAGACAGGTGCTCTAGAACTCCCTTCCCCTGGAGTTAAGGAACCACCCTCCCTATGGGTTTCTCTGCAGGGCCTGAAGACTTTTTTGTTTAATATGGCTTTTAATTGAGGCAGGTCTGTTTTAATTATTGTTTTTAAAATTTTGGTATATGTATATTTTTATTATATTATGTATTGTTTTCAGTATGTTGTAGCTGCCTTGGGTCCACATAGTGGAGAAAGGCGCTTTAAATACCTTAAATAAATAAATAGTCATCACCTTGAATTGGGCCCAGAAATGAACCGGTAGCCCGTGTAATTCCTGAAGCAGCAGCATGACAGAGTTAAACTGCCAAATTCTGGCAACCACACAAGCTTTATATCGTAAAGTGATTCTGCACTAACGCCAGACCATCTTCAAGGGCAGCTCCATGTAGGGTGCATGACAATAATCTAATTTGATGGCACCATGGCACAGACTCTTGTACCTGAGGCAGCTGCGCTAAAGGCTTGTTCTAGTAATCTGGTACATTAAGGCTTTGTGATTATAATACAAGTCTATGTGTTTACTGGGAAACAAGTTTCACTGAAGTTAATTATTATGTACAATAAGTGCACATAGGATTCCAACTTTACCTGGAAGGAAGGCTTATTTGAAAGAAGGACTTGACTCCAAAATTGGATAAAACTAGTATAAAATAAGAAATTTAAAATAATTTAAAACAGTAGTTCTCTAAGTGGGGGTGACATCACCATGAACCAAAGTGTATTCATGTTTGAACAGAGAATGGCCTGGTAAAAGCATTCTGGGTTTGCCAAATAGTTGCTGTCTCTGTGCAGTGAGAATTAGAAGGGAGTCACAGGCCTCTCCCTGAGAAAGAAATTGGATTCAGCTGAAGCCCTTGCATCAAGGCCTTGCAGATAATGACTGGCCAGCATTATCACTCTAAAGCCACCCAAAACAAAAATGCTAACACCAGCACTAGCGATAGGAATTAATTGTCATGATTCAACTCAGCTGAGATCAGAGCCACTTATGAGTTACTAGGTAGAATACAGAGTTTCCTAAATCCTTATTGGATAATAAATTGCCATGGGAAATATAGTGAGCAAGACCAATAAAAGGCAAGGGAGAAGACACTCCAGGGTCGTTGTTGTTGGCCTTGTTGGTGCTGGAAGTTCGTCCTACCATGGGCACTTTGCTGTGTGGTGTGAAACATCATCTTACTGATGTGGGCGATTGAACTCTGTTATTATGACCTTGTTTGCGGACTTTGCTTAGAGAATCAACTGTGCCTTATCATGGGTTGAACTAAGCTAGAAGAACTTGGCCAATGTATGTTTTGTCCTGTTGCAGCAGGCAAGACTTATCTTAGCTGTGAAGAAAGTCACTCTGTTGTGTGTTAGTTAAGGAACCTTGTCTAGAAAAGCAAGATAGCTTTGTTTTCAGTGTTTGAAATTTATGATGCTAAAGTTTTGCCTTGTTTTCTTAAAATAAATTTTAACTTTATTTTCTAAGTAGTGCTTGGAAAATGCTTGTTCCCTATTGCCAAAAAAAAGACACTTGGGGAAAGGAAAGTGCTATTTTGCATATCAAAGACTGGGAGGCTCTGGTATTGGAGATCCTATTGTCTGGTTAATGGCTTGCTCTTAAGAGCCAGGGAGTGCTGTAGGCAGTCCTGGTGTTTTCCCCCTGTATTTCACAACAAGGGCTGCATTGCTCAGGTTGTGGGGCCTTTCATCCAGCAGTTGTCAAGCAGAAGAGTTGGGGCTGGGTGTAAAGTTGGCAACCCTGAGAAGGGTGGGGATGGTGGGGTCAAATCCTGGCTTTTTTAGTTTTAAGCCTCCAAGCCCAATTGTGTCCACAAAAAAGTATGATAGTCAGTGGAACTTATAGTGTGTAAGGGGGCAAAGGAGAGGAGGCTGAAAGACCAAGCCTATGCATGCCTGCCAGGATCACTTAAACATGTGTCTTTTTGGTTTGGGAAACAGGTCTTGCAAAGAGGGTGCTTACAATAAGTAATATAGTGTTGAAATTAAGTACAGGAAAGCAATACGAGTGTTTTTAGCTTTTATTTTAGCATGTCCTACATTTGTCCCACATTTTGGGGGGTGTCCTACATTTTTTTAACATATCAGAAATTTTGCTTGGATGTCAGGAATTTTGGGGGGACCTTGTCCTCTTTTGGGGGTTTGAGTATCTGGTCACCCTGCATTCAGGCTACTTTTCTGGGTGTAAATCTCGTTGAACATGGAGGAGCTCTAACATCACAGTGATGTCGCTTCTGGCCATGACATCCGGGGGAGGGGGTGTCCTGGACAGATTGTTAAGGGGTTCCTGGGCTGAAATGCTGGAGAACAACTGGTTTAAAAACATGAACAGTCTGTTTCAGAAATTGAAGGCATTCAGTTTACAGTGGTACCACACTTAACAAGCGATCCACATAACAAGCAAAAAATTCTTTAGTAATCTGTCTCACATAACAAGCACACTCATTGGCAGTTGGCCGGCAGCCTTTTTAAAAAGCGTCAGGGCTGCCTAGTGCACCTGCCCATACTGAAAGCAACACTTCTGCGCTGTTCCTCTTATGGCTGGGCATTCCCTGGGCAGAGGGAAAGAACAGCAGTGGAGAAGAGGGAAGCATCTCAGGCCTAGCCAGAAGGGAGCAGGGGAGAGAGAGGCTCAGGATGAAGAGAAGAAGAAAGTGGGGAGCTTGGATTGCAGAAGAAAGTGTCCTTGATTGCAGCCTCCTAATCATGTCTACCCAGAAGTAATCCCCATTTTGTTAAATGGGGCTTACTCCCAGGAGAGTGTCTTTAGGATTGCAGCCTAAGTAGACTTCATAGGATCATGCTCATTGAATACATGTTTTGAATTCAATTCCAATGTTTCCAATTAATTCAATTCCAATGTCATCATTTTTACACACAGTTAATATTTTTATATGAATATTTTTTGGGGTTGTGGAACTAAACGTCTGAGTTTCTATTACTTCCTATGGGAAAATCCACTTCACGTAAAGAGCATTTCATATAACAAGCATGCTTCCGGAATGAATTAAACTTGTTATGTGAGGCGCCACTGTATTTCCATGTGTCATAATAAATGTACTGTATACAAATGTATCAAACCTGAGAACTAGAATTTTCTAGCATTTCATCAGTTCAAGATAATAAATTTTTAAATTTATGACAAATTAATTATTGTAGCATAATATGGGATACTCTCACATGTGCTGCTTGGGCAATATGAAAAAGTCTGAAGGTTTTGAGAAAAGCAAATGCTATCAGATCTAATAAGAGCTTCTTTTCAAACAAGAGTTTAATTAAAGCAGTTTCTCTACCAGTGGTACAGATACCAGCAGGGCAGTGATGGGATTCAAAGAAATTAACAACCGGTTCTATGCCCATCTGGCAGCCATTTTTAAATGGCTATTTTTAAACTTTATATGTCCTATCTCTTGTTAACAACAGGTTCTATAGAGTAGGTGCGAACCTGCTGGAGCCCACTACTGTAGCAGGGGTACTTAAGGTAGTATCTGGTGATACTTGCTAGACCCCTGGACAACTACAGATGAATGCAGGTATGCAATGCAACAAACAGCAGTAGGAGGCCAGGTTTGGTAGGCATATAGTATACTTTTCTATACTCACAAAGCGCCACTCCATCCACTCTGAGCCTCTTAGTAGTGTTGGATCACATCCAACTAGGTTGGGAGGTCAGATACTTCAGATGTATAGGTGGAAAATGGCAGGGTAGAAAATGGTATGATTTGGCAGGACAAATGTTGAGAAGCAGAGGACAGATGTTGGGAAACACTAAGTACAGTGTTTACATAATTATGATACAATGAGTGGTGGGCACCAGCAGGTTTGCACCTACTCTATAGAACCGGTTCTTAACAAGAGATAGTACATATAAAGTTTAAAAATAGCCATTTAAAAGTGGCTGCCAGATGGGCAGAGAACCGGTTCTTAATTTCTTTGAAGCCCATCACTGGATACAATGCCTGTTTCATAATTCTCAGTATCAGATGGATTCCAATAAGAGTATTTCCCCACTGGTTTGTGTACTTTTGTGCTTTTAATATACAGCTTGTGTCAGTTCATTATCATTGGAAGTAATTGTTCAGTTCCAATGCAAACCTGCTTTATGATGTTGACAGATGATACCATTTGTGCCCTAGTGGATATGTAACCTGAATAGCCTCTTGATAAGACTTAGACCTGTATCGTAAAGTGAAATTAAGCCCCTTGCTTCAGAGCAGTTAAGATGACTTTTCATAAAATAACACTAGAACAGTGGTTCTCAATCTTCCTAACGCCGTGACCCCTTTATAAGATCCTCATGTTGTGGGGACCCCCAACCATAAAATTATTTTCGTTGCTACTTTATAACTGTAATTTTGCTACTGTTAAGAATCGTAATGTAAATATCCAATATGCAGGATGTATTTGTTACAAATGAAATGTGTGTTTTGAACACAATGGGATTTATTTCAGAGTAGGCATGCATAAGATTGAGCCCTGAGGCTGTCAGTCAGCCCCAATGCGCACACAGCTGCAGCCGGAGGTCTGGCAAGCCTGACTTGGCCACCTGCACCAGGGGTCTTTAGGCAATCCCCAGGAAAGCTCTAGGCAACCCCAAAAGGGGTCCTGACCCCCACTTTGAGAAACACTGCACTAGAAGGTGACATAACTGTGTGGACCCGTAACTGCTATGGATTTTGCCCATAACAAGACTGTTTTTGGAACCAATATACAATGGGGAGATGCAGTTTAGAATCTTCATCTTTCTTTACTAAGCTCATATTGCAGCACAGCGGTTCTCAATGCTTGTTCCCACCATACCACCTATGATCCACCTATTGGAAGTACTATTGCAAATAACTAGTAACGACATCACCAGTGACTTCTGGGTTGGGAGGCCAAGTCTGTTGTTGTGACAAACACTAGATAGAGCCTGCTGGTGCTTTGGAAGGCATTTTTCAGTACATTAAATCATGCTTTCAAGCACTGCTTGCCATGCAGTCTCCTAGTACTGTCAGTTGTCATGACACGTGTTATGTGTCATGTTGTTGGTCTAACTGTAAGGAGTCTGGGCATCCTTTCATAATTACCAACTCGCACCACCTCAAGTACCACTGGTGGAACCAGCACTACTGGTTAGACACACTTATAGCACTTTAAATACTTACAAATGTATTTTAGCATAAGTTTTGATTGCCTGCAGATCACTTCTTCCCATTCATGAAGTGTTATCCTGAGGATGGCACATGATGGATCTGATGAAATGTACTTTAAGCAGTGTTTTTCAACATTTATCCCCCAAGATCCATCCCTTGGAAGTACCAGTAGAAGGATGTCATCACCAGTGACTTTTGAACTGGGAGGTCAGATGTCAGTGGCATAGCTATTGAATCACAAAGACCAGTGCAAAGCTCAAAATGTTGTGCTCTTAGGATTGCAGCCTGGATGGATGGTGTAATAATTCAAATGCAATATAGTGTTGAAATGAATCACATAAAAGCAATATATATTGAAATTAACCACATGAAAGCAATATACTGTACGGTATATGAGTGTTTTCAGCTTTTTATTTTGTCATGTTCTCCCATTTTTCTTGGGTGTCCGACATTTCACTGGGGGTCCTTTTAGGTATGACATATGCTCATCCTGTCCTCACAACAACCCTGTGAGGTAGGCAAGGTTGAGAGTGAGTGACTAGCCCAGGAGGCTTCATGGCTGAGAAGGGATTTGAACCTGGTTCTTCCAGGTCTCAGACCACTTCCCTCACTACTACTACACCATCCCTGCTCTTGATTCTTGAGGTGCTGCATGAAGACTGAGGGAAAATCCCCCAAGAAAAGGACTGCCAGGCTAACAGGAGCCATGTTGCTTCCCTTCAAGTGGCGGGGAGTTCCACAGGCTGAGGGGTAAGCAGCAGCAGCAGGGCAGGCACTGGAGGGCTCCCCTGCGGGGAGATGGACTCTCGTCTCCAGAAGGGGGAGAGAACAAGGTGGGGCACCAGAGAGAGGGGAGTACGAGGAAGCTGCGCCCATCACAGTCAACGCCTCAGCCGCGCGAGGCAGCCTGCACCTAAAATGGCGCCTCCTCATCACCCTCTTCCCCTTATATGTTTACAAAGCCGCATCTTATGCCTCGGCCTCAGGTGTGGGGGGCGGGACTTCGGTCACCTAACCAATAGGAGAGGCCATGTCAGTGAGGTCGACCAATCCGGTTGGGCGAGTGTACCATCCTCGGAATATGATTGGCTTGCACGAAAGGGGGTCGTTGATTGGGAAGCGCGTGAGCCAATCAGGGCGCGTTCTCTGTAGGAGGGCGGGGGAGGGAAGTGTTGCTGTGGTAACGCAGGTGAAGGTGAGAAACCAATGGGGGGGATAAAGCAGGATGGAATGTTGAGGATACATGGACTGCAGGGTGGGGGAGGGGTGGGAGTGGGCTGCAGGGGGACCCCACCTGGGAAAGTGCATCAGTTGCAGTGGGAAGAAGGGGGTGACTCATGTTATTTTGGCTTCCTTGGATGCTCAGCTGCCCAAAAAATTCAGACTGTATCAAGACAGACCCCCCTTGCCCTTGCCCTCCCTTCTTGGCACATGTTTCTGTGGGCAGCCATCTCTTCAACCAGTGCATCATCATTTTCAGCCATGGGACTTTTGGGGTGGTCATTTACCAGTAAGCAACTGGGAAATGTGAGTCCCACAACCAGCAGCATGGGGTGCCTTAGCATTGGTCCAAAAACTGATGATGTGCCTTGGCTGTATGTCTTCTTTTTCCAGGTCATGTCCTCTTTTTTAGACTTGTGTCCTGGAAAAAGATCTTCTTTGTCCTCCATTGGCTTGTGAGCAGCCTTTTTATAATTAATAAATCATATGTAATTGTTTTTAATTTAATTAGTACAGTGTTTAAATTAACCACAGGAAATCCATATTCGTGAGTGTTTTTAGCTTTTACTTTGTCCTGTCCTACATTTCCTTCGGTGTCCTACATTTGGGTGGGCTTTGTCCTATTTTAGCACTTACAACATCTGCTCATCCTGGCCTTGACCATATACTCATCAGTGTGCCATGAGATGGAAAAGGTTGAAAATGGCTAGTCTGTATTTGTTTGTGGAGAGCTGTGGTGAATGGGATTTTGGCTGCAAACCTAATTACTCAGAAGTAAGTCACTTTACATTCAGTGGGGCTTACTCTCAGGAAAATGTATTTATGATTGCAGCCTAAAAGTGCTATACCAACACACTGTATTACCGAGACTGGGGAGGAAATTTAACTATTGCAGTGTAGTAGTTGAGGGAAAGTTTTGGAAACTGAAGCTCTGTGTTGGCAGCTTGGTTTTTGAGGGATGCCCACATAGGCAGTGGTGGGCTTCAGGAGGTTCTCATAGGTTATGTAGAAACCTTTGCTAATGAGCGCCTGGTTCTGAGAACTGGTTACTAATGGGACATAGAACCTGTTGTTAATTTATTTGAATCCCACCACTGCACATAGCTATCTAACTGTACAACTGTATCTAATCATGTTATGTTGTGCCTCTCTTCGTCAGGGGTGTCCAAACATCTACATCTACAGTATTTATATACCGCTTTTCAACTGAAAAGTTCACAAAGCGGTTTACAAGAAAATGAAAAAATTAATAGCTAATTAATAGCTAATGGGTCCCTGTCCCAAAAGGGCTCACAATCTAAAATGCAAAAAAGAACACCAGCAGAAGCCACTTGAACAGACATTGCTGAGGTCTGTAGGGCCAGTTACTCTCCCCCTGCTAAATAAAAGAGGAGCACCCACTTGAAAGAGTGTCTCTTGACCAGTAAGCAGGGGTAAACCCCAGTCCAGAGCCAGATATGGCCCTTGGCGAGCCTCAATGCAGCCCATTGCAAGACCTCCTTTATCCAGCCCTCAGGCAGGCCTTGTAATCCTCTGGCTCTATCTTTAATACATTCTTATATGTAAATTTATTCAAATGTGAAATGTGTCAGAGTGAAACAACAGTGGCAGAGAGATAATATGGCTCTCCTGCCAAAAAGCTTGGACACCCCTGCTCTAAACCATTTTGGTCTCATGCATACTTGCTGTGGTAACAAAATAACTGTGTGCATGATTAATATAGAAAGGGACTAAATTTTGGGTTATTTCTGTTTTCCTGTAATAACGCTTTTAAAGATGAATATTTCTTTTGTGTGTGTGTTTAGTGGCTAGATACCACATGATGGAAGAACGTTCAAATCTTATGAATATGATGAAGTTGAGCATTAAAGTCTTAATCCAATCAGCTTTGAGTTTGGGTAGAACTCTGGATTCTGACTTCCCACCCTTGCAACAGTTCTTTGTGGTAATGGAGCATTGTCTCAAGCATGGACTTAAAGGTGAGTTTTTTCCCCCCAGTTGCACCCCCCCCCCCCCGTTGCACGTTGCATTTACATTTTATGTTGATGTAGTTTCAAATATAAAATTAATCACAAGCAGGTAAGCTTTTCAACCACAGCTCCTTAATAATCTGTGTCTACCCAGAAGTAAGCCCCACTGAGTTCAGTGGACTTGCTCTCAGGCAAGGAAAACATATACTGTAGGAGGCTTTCTATGAGTAGGTTTACTTTGCTGTGACTTAGACATGCACAGGATTGAGCTGACAATTCAGAAGTCCCATTGTGTTCAGGAGGGCTTACTCCCAGGGAAGTGTATAAGATTAACCTGAGTTGTGTTCTCATAAATACAGCATAATATAAGAATTTCAGTTGCTTCTGTCCCCTAAAAAATGGTTAGAATTAATAATGGATGAAAAGAGGACATCTGTAAAAGGGAATAGTGTGACAAGGGAATAGAAGTTGTAGTGGTAAACCAAGTTTAATTTCTTCACTCTCTGGACAAGCTGTTTTTGTGTATGTAACTGTGGAATATCGAAGATCATTATAATATGTAGTATTTATATAGCACTTTCAATTTTGAAGTGCTTCACATATATTCTTCTGGATAAAGGATTTACAACAACCCAATAAGGTTAAGGAAGTACTATCCCTGTATTGCAGCAGAAGACACTGGTGTTCAGTAATTTGCCTAAAGCCACATAGTGGCTTATTATTAAATGTACTTTTATATATCTTTTTTTGCACGTATGCAAATGAAGAAGGCATTTTTAAATGGCAGAGAACCTGCTTTGAATGCAGAAGACTTCAGTCTCAGTTGCTGGTTCCTCCAGACCCTATCCTTGGAGAGTTGCTGCTGGGCAGTATGGACAATTCTGAGCTAGCTTGACCAATGAAGTGTAAACAGCTGTAAAAGTAGTTAATGCTAGCTAGATAGTTGAAGACAGCCATTTTTAAATGAAATGTTCATTCTACTGACAGAAGTCTTTAAAATAATATTGCTAAATGTGAAAGTTAATAAAAGCTTGAATGCCAGGTGTGTAAACACCATCACTCTCTGTTTACTTTGTGAAAACTTGCATTATGTTCATTGAATTGAAGTAAAAATAATGTTCTTTGCTTATTTTTATTCTTTGTGTAGCTAAGAAGAGTTTTATTGGGCAAAACAAATCATTCTTCGGACCTTTAGAACTGGTGGAGAAACTTTGTCCAGAAGCATCAGATTTAGCAACAAGTGTAAAAAATCTACCAGAATTGAAGTGAGTTGAAATTGATTCAGGTTTGTGTGAAAAGGAGAACACTTTACAATATTTGTGTATGTCAGGAGTGGACATCCTACTTTTATAACCTAATTATTTAGTTGCTTTTTTCTGACTTGTCCAATAAGTAATTATTTTCTGCTGACGCATGTACAATCTTTCTAGTAAGCACAATTCATTCAAAACTGTGAAAGTTTATTCTTATACTTTTTGTAGAAGTTTTAGTAGAACTTACTTTTTAGTAGAAGTAGTGATTGACATGTTTGACTGACATGTTTGACTTACGGTATATTCTTATGTGTTTGTAGGACTCCAGTGGGAAGGGGCAGAGCTTGGCTTTATCTTGCTGTCATGCAAAAGAAACTTGCAGATTACTTGAAAGTACTTCTTGATCACAAGAATCTCTTGAGGTACTTTTAATTTTATTTTATAATATATTTTGCTTTAGATTCATTTTAGAGCAAGTACATGTATTTTTTAAAAGAAACTGATCAGAGGTGTTGACCTGAACATGTCTTAACTCTCTCCCATATCTTATGCAGAGTGAATGACTGTAGACTCCTAAACTACATACTAGTGATCTGTCTTTTTTTTCTCTAGTGAATTTTATGAACCTGATGCCTTGATGATGGAAGAGGAAGGAGCAGTGATTGTTGGCCTCTTGGTAGGGCTGAATGTCATTGATGCAAATCTCTGCTTGAAAGGAGAAGATTTGGATTCCCAGGTGAAAGTCATGCCTGAAATGAATAACTCTGAAATGCAACTTTATTAGTCTGAACTATTGAAGAACATTCAGGTCGACTAAATTTAACTAGACTGAATTTAAATCTATTGCAAATACCTTAGGGCACAATCCAGAGTAACTATGGGGAGTCCTTGCTCCGGTGTAAGAACAATTTGCTGTGGATTGCAGTATGAATTTCCCATAGGTTTTCATTAGATGGTGCAGTAACTACGGGTACACGTAATGTCTCTTACGTGCTCCCATAGTTACTCTGGATTGTAGGGCCAGTGTTGCATAATGGTGAATAAACAACATTTAGGATTTGTCCAAAATGTCAGAATCTTTAGCATTTCACAACCACATGTGAACTTAGATCAGTACCAACCAGAAAAAATGCTTTTCAGTAGCATGCTGAAAACTGTCAAATCTGTAGGGCAATACGCTATATGCAAATTGTTTTCCCTATGAATAAAGTTTCTATAGCAGTGCTACTCAAACCTGGGGGTTGCAACTCTCCAGTTTGTAAAAAGGTCCTCCACTCCTTTTTAAGATGCAGAGAAGGGAAGAAAAAAGCAAACTTGATCCCCAGGATTGTCCCCCTGCTGTGGAAGGGAAGGCTATTTTCTACTAGCTCTTTAAGCCAGATGCATTTTAATGTGGAAAAGGAGTAAGAGACAGCTAATCAGTATCAGTGTTTTCCCTTGATTTTTTACTTAAATAGATGTAAAATGGCTGTAAATCTAATTTGTCTTTTCAGGTTGCTGTGATAGATTTTTCCCTGTACCTTAAGGAACCACAAAACAATGAAGATGGCAAAGAGTATGTATGGCTGAGCTTCTGTTCTTAATTATCTTTTTGTTTAACAGAGAACTGCAAATTGCAGGAGTTGAACACAGATAATCTTAGAGCCATCAGTACCCACTTAGATTCAATGAAAAGGAAAATTGAGCTGGGTATCATCAGCACATCAAAGACCCAAAACTCTATACCCAGTGATAAGTTCCTTAGTAAGTTTCATGTATTTGTTAACACTGATAGCTGTAAAAAAAATCCCTACCATTGCTTAGAACCCAATTTCATTGCATCAAAACAGGAACTAATTTGGCAGTGGGTAGTTGTAGTGTTCCTTTTTTATGCATCTTCTATGCTACACCATATTGCCATTATCTGAAACAATTTATTGATGCTTCAATCCTGTACCAGCTCATTCTTACTGAGAGCCCAGCTGAAGGGAGAAGGTAGTCTCACCTTGATAAGTATAAATATTTAGGTACAAAACATTTTGTTACATATAATTACATTAGCCCATCTTAAGAGCACACCTGAGTGAGGATACCCTGGCAGCTGAAAGTTTGGGGCCATTCCATGCACATATGTTCGTGAACATCCACATCTTTCTCACTACTTATGTATGTACTATACTGCTTATCTCCTAAATCAGGAGTCAGCAACCTCTAGCATGGGAACCAAAAATGGCACCCACTTTTCATTAAAAACCAGAAGTGCCTTTCTGGCACCTTCAAAGGCCTTTTACAGTCTCTGCAGGTCTCAGAAATCCTCCTGAATGCAACCAGAGAACACCTCTGTTTGTGTCCAGGAGCTTAGCAAACCATGGTGAGTTAAATCAATGGGTCTGGAATCTGAATGAGGACAGAATTTTATTTTTATTTCATTGCACAACCAGTAGTGAGTTGTTTCAATTTATGTGCAAAAAGAAACTTGTCTCTTGATCGCATTCATTAAGTGAATTCCCAAAACTGATACCCTTCCTTTGTTGTAACTTGTACCAATCTTGTTGACACTGTAATCCTTGTAATATTGATGTCGCTTCTTAAGTGACAAGCTTGACCTAATATAAATGTAGTAAATGAATCACCATTCTGTTGGAATAAAATCATCTTTATTTGAAATCAGGGATGGAGGAATGACTGCTGTGCTCGATCAAAAGCATTATGTAGAAGAACTCAACCGTCATTTGAGGTAGGATTATTTGTTTAATACTTGAGTTTTGTCTCCAAATGTGCTATAATCAGAATACTGTATAACACTCAAAGAATGCTATATTCTTGGTGACTTGCACATTTCATTCTATCTTTTCTATCTTTTTTTTTTATCACCTGATTTTGCTGGCCCCTTTCTTCACTCCTCATGCTTTTCTCTCTCTTTGCTTTCAGTCCTGTAGCACTGATTTGTATTCTTTTATCTCTCTTACTAAAATTATTAGTTATTACTAACAACTTATCATAAAAATAAAATGTTAGATTTTCTCTGGAGCATAATGTAGATAGTGAGAATTGTGGGCACTAAGGAAAATGAATTAGAAAAGTATAATATACGTTGGTTGCTGAGTCTTCAAACCTAACCCCTGGGTAGGCCAGTATAAGTCCTGGCATAAGTAAGGCACTTCTGTGCCACCCTGATATGGGTTAAACCAATGCACAGACATGCTCCAGCCAACCCACACCACCACAGAAATGGAGAGACAGGTGAGTTATGCAGGCCTAAATTGTCTAGGATTGTGCCCTGACTTTTTAATGGGGCTGACATAAAGTGGTTAAACAGATGTTGGTAATCTTTCCTCACAGTTGCACAGTTGGAGACCTTCAGAGCAAGATTGAGTGCTTAGAGAAAAACAATTCAAAGCTCCAAGAAGAGGTTTGTGGTTACTTTTAAGTTAATTTCCAAACTTTCCAAATCTCCTTTATACATTTGGAGTTACTTATTAAAATTGGGGATTTGATCAGAATTCTTTAAGATCAAACTCAAATGAATGTTGGGATGTTTAAAGATATTTGGTTAATATAAGATTATGCTCAGGATCACCTGTTCACGAATACAACCCAAGAATGATTCTAGGTAACTAGGCTCAGATGAACATCCCCTAGGTTAACAGTGTGACCAGTAATGTTCCCTTTCTGACAGAACTAGTGCTGTGATATAAAGTAAAAAAAATAGTGTGGTAAACAATTCAGTTCAAAAGTAATAATTGACCATATCCCAGTTTTAGTAGTTGTACTAGTGAAAAGTGTACCCGCGTTGCGGGAGTAACATTTCCCCATACGCCAACACCCCATGCGCAACTCTCCCCCCATGCGCAACTATCCCGCTAGTGCAACCTCTTCCTCTGAACAACATCTCCCCCACTGCACCAGGCACCGAGCACCAAAATGGCTGGATCTTGGTCAGTCTTCCATGTTAAGTATAGGACAAAAACACATTACACCCCTTTTCAGCCCCTTAAGGGTTAAATATCTCCACATGGGTTCTTGGTGGGTGTTCATATGACAGAAGCAACTCCCTCCCAGAATTTCATGCTTCTAGGCCCAGGGGGTGGGGCGGAATGTTGATGAGTCATCAATTCTCAATGCAAAGTATAGGGAGGAAAACGCATTGCGCCCCTTTTCACCTCCTTCTAGTTGGAATTTCCAAAAACCGGTTCTTATTGCACCCCTCAGTCATGGAAGGAACACCCACCCCAAATTTCACGCTTCTAGGCCCAGCGGATTTGGCAGGGCATTGATGAGTCAGTCAGTCCATGAGTGAGTCAGTGAATCAGTGAGTGACTTTTCTCTTTTATATATATATAGATTATGGCTTAATT
This sequence comes from Cryptoblepharus egeriae, assembly GCA_030015325.1. Taxonomy (NCBI): domain Eukaryota; kingdom Metazoa; phylum Chordata; class Lepidosauria; order Squamata; family Scincidae; genus Cryptoblepharus; species Cryptoblepharus egeriae. Next base: position 65,361,633 of record JAREYC010000002.1, on the reverse strand, counting down.
GGCTTAATTTCATGCTATGAGTGGGAGGTATGCATTCACCTGTGTGGCTACTTTCTTAACTTTTTTCTCCCTCCCTCCTTCTTTGGCAGCTGATAGCTGCAACAGACAGGATCAGGGCACTTCAGGAAGAACATCGGGAGCTGAAACAGGAAAATGAATTAATCCGTGAACGAAGTGAAAAGCATGTTGAGGTTAGATATGCTACATATAATGTTACTTAGGAGATGCGCTATATATCATGTTGTTTATGAGCCCTAACCTTAAAAAAAGTCTGGGATTACGTGGTTTTGCTGTAGAAGTAGCTTACAAGACATTATTGTAAATAATAATATTTTATTATACTTGCTAATAATATATAACAAGATGAAGTTTTATCTGTTGTATGAAACAATATGTTTGCCTTATGCTGTAAAAAAGGCTTATTTTCCACCCTTAAATGTACCTTTTCTTAAAAATAATGTTAGTCCCAGTACTGTACACTAAAATACTCCAGATGGCAGACAATCCAGAGCACAGGCTAATGTACTATGTGATGCAAGAGAGGGCCTCCCCATTCACTTCAGTGATAAAGTCAGTTCTTTTGTACTGAGCTGAATGGATCAGAGTTAGTAGGTTTGATCATAAAAACAACTCCTGATTACTAGGAAGTGAAATTCATGGCAGATATCATCTTTGGAAGTGTGATATCTTATCACCCAAACTCCTTGTAGATAAACAATAACTGGATATGTGTACAGAATGTTACTGGTATATTAAAAAGTATATGAACATTTTTCAATTGACTTTTTTAATTTTCACAATTGAGGTGTCTCAATTGACATTTTATTCTAGGTAACAAAACAAGATACTAAAGTTGAGCTCGAAACATATAAGCAGTCACGCCAAGGCCTGGATGAAATGTACAGTGATGTCTGGAAGCAACTGAAAGAGGAGAAAAGAATCAGAATGGTAGATACTAAAATACGTTTTCTGTTTTTGTCTCAATTTATAGCTTTTTACATCTGGAATACTGCAAGTTCCATGAGCAGCTTATTAATCAAGGTGGGGAGGCAGAAGAAAATAATAAAAGGCAGGCTGGTGCAGGAGAATTTTTAGGAAATCTCAGGATAGGTTTGATAATTGGATTCAGTGTAGTTATGTCAGATAAAGAGAGACTGAGTCATGACATTAGAGCATGGACATAGAGCAAAGACTGGGAGCATGACATTAAAAAGTTCCTTATGCATTTGTAGCGCACGGTACAATGGGATCACACAGCTTTTCTGCCTGGGTGGTACAACACTGGTGAAGGAGTTGTAGCTCAATGGTAAAGCACATGCTTTACATACTAAAGAGTTCTGGTATTGCCCCACAGGAATGGGAAAGACTGTTCTTTCAAACCCAGAGTTGCTTCCAGTAGCTGTAGACAGTATTGAGCTAGATGGTATGTTGGTAGAAAACAGTTTCATATGTTCTCCACATGGCAGGCAGGTGCTTTAACACATGTATGCTAGGAATTGTGCATGTGGTAAAGAGCAATAAGTATTACATTTCCACATGTAGCATCATGAATAAGAATTCAGAGGTGTCTTCTACCATCTCCTTTCCCATGCTTTGGATATGTTCAGCACTTAACGTATCCAAGGGAAAGGACACCCAAAAAGTGGCTTGGCCTCTTTTTCTGTAACCCAGTCAGTACTCTACTCAATATTCTTGATGCAGCATGAGAAAAGAAAATGGGTGAGTTGTAGGACCAGGAATCAAACTGAGCTGCATTTCACTTATAATCATCCTTTCCATTTAACATACTTTCACATCATTTCCACTTCATTACATCATCTCTGATGAAACCATCAGTGAATCAGGGAACAAATGTTTAGACCATTCCCGTGCATAACTCTTCAGGGGTTTGAGATGTTTTATTGCTTTGTGTCAAATAGCAATATATGATGTAGGTTAATCTTGGCTTCCTTAGTAGGACGCTGATTGCAATAAGGATCAGATCTCTAGTAGTATGGTGGAATACCTACACTGATTTAGGGCAAAATGCAGAGTAACTACAGGGAGTCCTTGCTCCGGTGTAAGAACAAGTTACTCTGGATTCCAATATGAATTTCCCATAGGTTTTCACTAGGAAGTGCAGTAACTATGGGTGCAGGTAATGTCTCTTATGTGCTTCCAGAGTTACTCTGGATTTGGGGGGGCCATACTAATTGGACAAAATATAAAGAGCCCTATGCACTTGGACATACAGGACTCTGTTGATTTTTGCCTTCAGTTGCAAAATGCTGCACTGCAGAATTCCCAAAAGCTACTGCAGGACCACGGTAGAAAGGGGGGAGCTTTTATAAATTCTTTTATAGGAACTTGATGGCTTTTATTCTTTTATAACTTTTATAGGAACATGATGGCTGTTTTAATCATAGCTACTGTACTACTGTTCAGAAAATTTATCACATAATCTTATAACTTGTGGGTTTTAAAACACAGTTAGAGCTTTACTTAAACACAGCAAAGAGATTTTGTTTTGTGTGGCTTTGTGTAATCTTTAAGGAGCTGGAAAAAGAACTTGAGCTGCAGGTTGGGATGAAAACAGAAATGGAAATTGCCATGAAACTCCTGGAGAAAGATACGCATGAAAAACAAGACACATTGGTTGCACTGCGCCAACAGCTGGAAGAGGTTAAAGCTATCAATTTGCAGATGTTTCACAAATCTCAGGTAAATGTGTGGAGTAAAAAGAAACCTGGCTACTAATCACTTACATAGCACTTCGCTTATGAGCAGAGTTCATTACAATAATTAGTTTGTTGCTTCATCTTCCCAGCAGTCCTGAACATGTAGGCAGCTGGAAGGAATGTCACAAGCTTCCCACTTACCTTTTAAGAATGGAAATAATACCTTCACACATGATCACAATTAAAAATTCTTGAATGAAAGCATTTCCCAGTTTGTGGGAAAGTTCTCCACTTCCTTTGGATGGGGAAAGCAGCAACACAATCTCCAGGATTGTACTTCTTTAGGGAGAGGTTTATTTTCATTCCTAAGAGAGCTGTTGCCAGGGTTTTGGGGTGCTGGAAATCTGGTTTCCTGCAGCTTTGAAATAGTGAAAGTAGTGATCATGTTTGAACCAGAAGTCTGTTTAAAGTCTGAATTGTATAAGTCTGACTGCTACCCATACCCCTAGACCTTGGCAGCACCTCTCTTAGGTTTGAAAATAGCACCCCTACCCTGCTGGGGCACATGTAGGGATTTTATCACTGCTCTAGCTGCTTTCCAACTAAATAGACCATGGATCAGATTCCATATGAGGCAGCTTCTTATGTTTATATCCTGCTTTTTTAGGTTGATATATAATATTGAGGACCAATAAAAGAAATATATGACTGATATTGTTTCCTCTCTTAGTATCCTTAAGTATTGTTAGAGGCTGATGGCAACAAATTCCCTTTTCAACTTATCTGAAGCTATTTGATGGAGTTGTATATTAGAGGCTGATTTCCTTATACAGTGGCGCCTTACGTAAAGAACGCCTCACGTAAAGTATGTTTCACGTAACAAACAAAAATTTCTCTAGGATTCTGCTTCACGTAACAAACTATGCTTCACGTAAAGAACACATTCATTAGCAGTTGGGGCAGACACGCTGGCCAGCAGCCTGCCCATAGTGAAAGCAACACTTGCCCATAGTGAAAGCAACACTTCCATGCTCTTCCTCCTGGTGGCCAGATGTCCACTGGGCAGAGGGAGAGAAGAGCAGTGGAGAAGAGGGAAGCAGCTCAGGGCTAGCCAGAAGGGAGCAGGGGAGAGAGAGGCTCAGGATGGAGAGGAGAAAGTGGGGAGACACTTTGAAGGTGTCTTGGATTGCAGCCTCCTAACCATGTCTACCCAGAAGTAAGCCCCATTGTGTTAAATGGTCTTACTCTCAGGAAAGTGTCTTTGGGCTGCAGCCTAAGTAGACTTCATAAGATCATGCACATTGAATGCATGTTTCGAATTAAATCCCAGTGTTCTGTCATCATTTTTACATCCAGTTAATATTTTTATATGAATATTTTTGGGGTTGTGGAACCAATCGTCTGAGTTTCCATTATTTCCTATGGGAAAATCCGCTTCATGTAAAGAACGTTTCACATAACAAACATACCTCCAGAACGAATTAAATTTTTTATGTGAGGCATCACTGTACTTGCTTGATCTTAAGGAGCTGGGACACTTCTTTGGAGTCCTGAAATTCCACAGGAGGCCAATTTCTTGACTTTTGCCGCAAGATTTTCTGCTATAGAATTTTAAAAGTGAAAAATAGAGCAAAAGGAAGTACCTGAGCAAAGCTGCAATCCTAATCTCCACTTAGGCTGGCATAAGCCCCAGCATGTGTGCTCTTCTGACCTTGGGGGTGTCACAAAAATGTCAAAAGGCACTTCTACCTCACTCCTGGTGGGGGGTTGGCCAGTGCCCATACGCCACTGCCGGAAGATATGCCAGGCGAATTAGACTGGCCTTAGTTGGTTAGGGTTGCACCCCAAGTCTCCCTGACCAGTTTTGTTATAATGCAAATAAAGGCGTCCATTCTACAGGTTTTGAAGTCTTAAGAAATTCTTAAGTGAGTTGTTTGGATTCTTTCTTCCAGAACGCAGAGAGCTCATTGGAGTTGAAAAAAGAAACAATATCATTCTTTGAAGGTAAAACAAATGAGATGATGTCTTCAGTGAAGCAAATGGAAGACAGGTAACTCTTCCACAATGTGTGTCTGGTTCAATGCCTTCTAGTTTTTAAAATTTAAGGCCAGTCTTTTTGAAGTTACAATCTATTCTAAGGAGTGTATGAAAGCTTTCTTAACCTCTTCCCCTTTCCTTTATTGTCTATAATCTCTGTACATATGTCTGTATCAAAATTTTCTATACCTTTCCCGAAATAAACCCTGATATATTCTGGTGAAGGGGGAAAAGCTAGCATATATTTGTCTATTGATCAATCACAATTTGTGGTATGTTTATTTTGCTTCAGATTGCAACATGCAGAAAAGGCACGGAAGGTTGCAGAAGAAAAAAATGTTAAGCTAAAACAAGAGATGGGTGGTAAAATTGACACTCTAAAACAACAACTAACCCAACTGGATAACAAATGGTATTCTTCCATAACATATTAGGATAAACACTTCTGTTCATGTATTTTTATTTGTTGGGCTTGTTTTAATGAAATGGGACATTAAATCTGTTGACCTCTTAGATAGATGAGATCCATCTTATATAGCTAACTTTTGCTATGCCATTAAATGTAACGGTTGTGGTGATCTGTCACTTCCAATGCATGTGTCCATTCCTTTCATGAATTATGTGCAGGTGAAATAAATGACAGTTCTTTATTAATCTGTGGAACAGTAATATAAAACTGTATTTTAAGTTTCTTAGAACAAGCTTTCAGAGGATAGATCCCAGTGCAGTAATTCAGAAGTTTGCACTTCTCCCATAGTTATGTCCAGAGTTATGTTCTACCATAGTTAAGATGACAATGGTGTTCTTAAAGTGTGGCTACAATCCCCAGGGAGGTTGTAAGTTGCTGGGTTTCCCACAGATGGGAGATGAGCTTTAATGGCCAAGCAGAAATCAGAATCCTTTCTTTTTAACCTCTTTTAACCAGTATTCCTGTTGGGTTGGGGTCTGTAGAGCTAGGTATAACAGATAGTATCTGTATCAGATACTATACAGACCTGTACAGATAGGTCTATAGAGATAGGTATTGGGTCTGTAAAGATATGTATAACTTCCTTTCAGTTTTATTGTCAGGGACTTTGTTTCTCGCATCCAAGTACAACTTTGGACATCAGTTCTCACCTCAAGCCACATTGCAAATTACTTTCAGATCTCTCATCAATTTAAAGGATAGAGTACAACATAGCATGTAGAATGGGAGATAGGAAATGGATATGTAAAAGCAAATAAAAATCTCATTGGAACAGGCAAGCTCTTGTGCTCATGCCTACAGTAGCTCTCTGAATTCCAGCCATGGTCCACTCCAGGGATGTCAAACATAAGGCCTGTTGGCCAAGAGTGACCACCCTTATCATTGTATTTTACAAAAATAGTATTTTGGTTCTCTCCTATCTTGAAAAGATGAACAAGATTTGCACATTTTTTCTTTTTCACCTGTCATTTGCAACTAATGATTTTCTGTGTGAGAACAAAGTGTTTATTTCTACCGATCTCCTGCTTTATGAAGTCACTTCCAGTCCTCCGCAGCACCACAAATGCCAGACTTCAACCTTTTGTATGAAACAAATTTGATATCCCGTCTATAAAGAAGTACATTGTACTTCTTTTTATGAGCTTAGAAAACTGCATATTACAAGTGTTTTTCAGTAGTTTGTCTTATCAAAAATCTTTAATACTATGGAAAACAATAGCCCTTTCTATAACATAGGCTTTTTATTTTCAGTTCAACTCTTGAGAAAGATTTAAAAGCTGAGAAAGAACAAAGGCAGTCTCTGCAACAAAAGCTTCATCAAGAAAAGGATACAACAACTTTGCTGAAGACAGAGTTGCAGCAAGTGGAAGGGTTGAAAAAAGTAAGTGAGCCAGAAGTTGAGGTGAGGTTGGGATGCCCTTTCAATTAGTATGTAAATTTCCAATTAAGTCCCTCCTTTAAGAATGAAGGATAGGAGCAGACCATTGGTTTGCTACATAAACTGCCCTGTTAACTTTTTAATGCTTGAAAAAGTGGTATAAATATTTGTATCTGGAATATTGGTTATCTGTGAAGAACTATTGGTTATATTCTCTTTCATTTCAATACTAAACATTCCATTTAAATACTCAGCATGATCATGTTGGTATGCTTGCCTGAAGCTCCCTGTCTTCGATGCTTCTTAAAATGCAACATGAGATACCTAATGACTTGACCCAGAGTTGCCTGCCCTACCCTGCATGTGAACTCTCAAATGAAACAAATAGAAAAAATATTATTTGGATACCCTGATTATAAAGGGTGACTGCTCATAGCAGCAGGTCAAAGGGATAATTATAAATACTGATGAAGCAAGATTTGAAAATTACAACAATGTGGTTATGTCCTCGGCTTCCTAGGGATTCATTAAAAATTGATGCAACTTACTTTTAAAGGAATGAATAAATTAATGCTATTTTTTCAGAATAGTGTACTTCTTCCTGTATTATCTGCTTAGGTGGTTCTAATCTGCCACATGGCAAGGGAATAAGCATGTCATGTGGACCAATAAAAGTACAGTTCTCAATAGCTATTAATTAGCCATTTTTTCATTTCCCGCTTTGTGAACTTTTCAGTTGAAAAGCAGTATACAAATACTGTAGATAGATATTCTCTCATACTTGGGAGTAACCCAGAAACAGAACCCAAAGACAACCTTGAAAGCAAGAGAAGGCTTCTTCATAGAGGAAGCTCTCAGTTGGGAAAATCTGTGGTCCCTCACTTCTGCTTTCTCCTATGCACAATCCCAACCATATAGGACAGCACAACTCAGCTATCCCCTCATTGTTGCAGTGGCATGGCAACAACATCTGTGTCCCACAACCCCTCCCAATGGCATTTTTGTGACATCTCCAGACTGGTGCAAGGAATATGGGCTGGGCTAACTGGGAGTTAGGATTGTACAGTGAATAGCTGTCATCTGATGAGGAAAGCAAAGCAGTGCAAAAAAGAGGATGGGGGAAGAAGCAAAGAAATATGGGAAAGGAAAAATCACATACGCTGCAACCACTTATAATAGCAGTTCCCAAACTCCCAGAGAATATGAGAACTGCAAATATCTTACTGAGCATGGACTTCCTAGTCCAGGTTACGCTGATTTTAGCTGTCACACAAAGGGTGCACAGCACATCAGTCTACTGTTCCTAATGCTACTGCTGCCTTTCAGAGTTGTCTGAACCCTGTAGTGCTTCTTGATGGAATAAATGCCTAGCATTCATCAACTTTTAAAGCAAAAAAATACACTCTGCAAAATGAGTGGTTCTCTTTCACAATGGATTTGAGTATGGTTTTTGTATTTTTTCACTATTGCTAAGAATTTGAGGAGAAGGAAGATGCCCTAATGAAAATATCTCATTTTTGTGTGCCCTTTTCTAGGAGTTGCGAAAACTGCAGGAAGAAAAGCAGGAGTTAGAAAAAATCTGTGAAGAGCAGGAACAAGCTCTGCAAGAAATGGGACTTCACCTTAGCCAGTAAGCATGACGCTCTGGTTCCTGCTTAGTGTTGGCACAAGTTCATTCTGTGTTATTGAGCTAACAGTAACTGAGATGGAATGGGATAGGGTTACCAAGAAATGATTTATACTTTTAAGGAGGCTTTTTAAAGGTTCTCAACCTATTTGCATCAGAAAGCTGATTTAAGTGAAGGTTGTATGTGTTACAGCTATGCCAGTGTTCTCTAAAGCAAATGGACAAAGCACATACACATATCTGAAGTACATAGTACATATTGTGTATGTACAGGATAAAACCCATCGTAGAACCCAAGACAATGAACACCAGTGCAAAACCATATTACTTCCATGTACTACTGACACCCCTGCCAGCTGCTGGACCCTTGGTAGTGATGCGGGATGTGGCATGAGTGGAGGGAAGGAAATATCTGGAAATTGAAAGCAAAGCTGGACTTTCGCTTATGGTTTCTGAATATTGCTTCACCTGCAGCCCTTTGCTGAGGGTCCCTCAACACTAGCAGCTGGGTATTTTTGTTGCTGGAGATGAAAAAGGTCCTCGTGTTTATTGAGCTTACACTAGTGCTTTTTGATACATTTAGCATTAAAAATAAATGAACACTACTAGTTGCTCTCAATTTTGCAAGCATGTTGTGGCCTGGACACAGAGTGATTGCAGAGTGAGCAAATATCAAAAAACTATTGCTGTAGTGGAAGTGTGGACTCCTGGCAAGAACCTTTTGGTCTTTCAGTCAGTTGTTCATTGTTTTTAAATTCAGCAAATTGTGAGCTGGTATAGCATAGTATGAAGGACTGCAGTTGATCAGTAGTTAAATATGCTGTGCTTATCAAACTGAAGGTTGGCAGGTCAGTGATTCAGGACCCAGATACTGCAAGCCCAGCTCCTTCAGCTTAGCATTTCAAAAGCATGTAATTACAAGTAGACTAATAGGTACCACTGGTAAGAAGGTAATAGTGTTATGCCTTTGGTGTTTAGTCATGCTGGCCACATGACCACAGAGATGTCTTTGGACAATGCTGGCTTTTTGGCCTTGTAACCAGGATGACCAATTGGTTATGATTAGCCAGAGTTAGGTACCTGTATGATAGGTACAGGTAAAGGTGTCTCCTATCAGTAAAACTGAACAATGAATTGCAAAGACAGTTTTGAATCTCTCTTACGTTCACAGATTTATCTCAGGATTCACTCACTGCTAACACTGACCTACCTCAAAGGGTTGCTATGAACATTTCAAAAGCATTATGAAGTTCTTTGGACACCCTAAACCACTGTTTGAATGAGAAATAGCGTTAATACATGTGTCTTTTCAGATCCAAGCTTAAAATGGAAGATATTAAAGAAGTAAATAAAGCATTAAAGGTATTTCAGACTTTAAAAGCATATACAAGTATAACCTAATTGTTAGTGAATTTTTCATCCATGATTTATCAGTGTGTAAGTGGGGTTGGCCCATTAAATTAAAAGGTGAATGTCCCTTTAGATTTAAAATAGCCTGCTTACCATGGTAACACAATCGAGGTTCCCTCTCACTCTCCAGGAATTAGAGCAGCTTCCTTGCAGCTGGGAGGAAAAAATGCAGTGATACTTCCTTATTGCTTTGTGTTCTGACGCTGTTTCAGGCAGGGGAAGTAAGGGGTCTGCCTCCCAGGTGACTCCCAATACTATGGTAAGCAGGTTATTTTTAAACAGCTTCCTAATATTTTAATTGCTTTTGTTTCAAAATCAGTGTCAGTAAGCTTCCTGGAAGCAACTCAAATCTGTACTACAAATCTTTAGTATATAAGTGGTTCCTGTTGCTATTTGCATGTTTCCAGTTTGAATTATGGGGGGGGGGGGGGGGAGTGGTGTATGGCATTACATTTCAAAATGAATAAATTTTACATAAATGAATACATGAGCTGAAACTTGAGTGAATACAAATCAGTTCATAAACAGTTTCTAATAATTTTGGGGAGGGAGAAGGTGCATACCACCTCCCTGGCTCTCAGAACACCCGCTGGAGGGGAGCTGTGAGCTTGATGGGGGGCTTGCTGTAAGCCACATCTGGCCTTCAGGCTAGGGTAACAAGATGTAGATGACTTTTCTTAGGGCTAGCTTGGAGGCCTTAGCAATAGAGATAACCTTTTGAGTTTCCTTCCCAACCTACTGCTGTATAATACTGTATCCTCAAATACTGAAATAATTATTTTTGTGTTTAATAATCAGGGTCACACTTGGCTAAAAGATGATGAAGCAACTCACTGCAAACAGTGTGAGAAAGAATTCTCTATTTCAAGAAGAAAGGTAATCAAACTGCTTATAGTTAAAGAACAGTATTATGGGATACTTCCCTTTATGAAACTCCCACTAGGGTTATTAAGATTAAACTGTGCGTAAAAGTAGATTTGGATCTCAGTCCTAAACACTTAAGTAATTAATTTCAGTAGTACTACAAACAGCGCCAATTCACTCCTGGCATAGGCTGCCTCTCCAAGACTGTGTTTAAGACAATGCTGGAACTGCAGCAATGCAAATATTAGAAATTGTGGTTGCATCACCATTGCAGACATACGTACATGTCTGTAAATGTGAGACTGTAAGTAGAACTTACAACTGTGTCATCACCACTGACTTCAGAAAGTTACAAAAAGTAGGTTGCTATTTGAAGCATTTTAAATATTATGAACTAGCAAAAAGCGTACCTGCGTTGCGGGAGTAACATTTCCCTATACGACATCCCCCCCACGGCGCATCAACACCCCATGTGCATCTTTCCCCCCATGTGCATCATCCCTCCCATGCACAACTTTTCCTATGGGCAACTTAGAAGGAACTCCCTCCCAGAATTCCGTGCTTCTAGGCCCAGCAGTTGGGGCGGAATGTTGATGAGTCAACAATTCTCAATGCAAAGTATAAGGAGGAAAACGCGTTGTGCCCCTTTTCACCCCCTTCCGGTTGTAATTTCCGAAAACCGGTTCTTAGTGCACCCCTCTGTCACGGAAGGAACACCCACCCCAAATTTCACACTTCTAGGCCCAGCAGTTTTGGCAGGGCAGTGATGAGTGAGTCAGTCAGTGACTTTTCTCTTTTATATATATACTAGCGAAAGGCTTACCCGCATTGCGGGAGTAAAATTCCCCCGTATGCCATCCCCCCATATGCATCAACCCCCCATGGATAACTTTCCCCCAGGTGTAACAACCCCCCATGCGCAACTTCCCCCATACACATCAACTCCCCGTGCGCAACTCCCCCCCCCGTGCGCAACTCCCCCTCATGCGCAGCATCCTTACCGGCGCAACCTCTTCCTCCGAACAACATCCCCCAGTGCACCAGGGTCTGAGCACCAAATTGGCTGGATGTGGTTCAGTCTCCCATGTTAAGTATAGGACAGAAACACGTTGCCCCCTTTTCAGTCCCTGAAGGGTTAATTTCTCCAGATGGTTCTTGGTGGGTGTTCAGGTGACAGAAGGATCCCTCCCAGAATTCCATGCTTCAGGCCCAGCAGTTGGGTTGGAATGTTGCTGAGTCAGCAATTTTCAATGCAGAGTATAGGGAGGAAAACACGTTGCACCCCTTTTCACCCCCTTCCTGCTGGAATTTCCGAAAACCAGTTCTTAGTGCACCCGTCAGTCACAGAAGGAACACCCACCCCAAATTTCACACTTCTAGGCCCACCAGTTTTGGCAGGGCGGTGATGAGTGAGTCAGTCAGTGACTTTTCTCTTTTATATATATAAAGAGTAGGTTCTACTCTTATTCCCTTTTAGGCTCTAGTATGTATCCTGCTTTAAGGATCATGCAAATGGAGGTTACTAGTACTAGAACTTCTGCTGTGTGGCATGTCACCCACTTGGTTTACTTGATAAGCTTCAATTATATGGATTTAGCTTCCCTCCGTAGTACAGTAGAACTGACTTGAATACAAATTGTGCATTTTATCACAGAATACTGTAAGAAACATTTTTAGCAGTTTGCTATGGCACTCATTCGGCAGGCTGAGACAGAGGCAGTCTCGGAAACAGCGAAATCTGGGGGCTGGGCAGGGGACTGACTGTATCTGCCCTCAGTGTGGAAGGGGTTGCCACTCTCGAATTGGCCTGTTCAGCCATAAAAGACACTGTTTTAGGAACTCTACTTCTGAGCACGATACCATAGTCTTTCGAGACTGAAGGATGCCAATGAATGATGGCAAATTTTATCTGAGCTTAGTAAACTATGTCATGCTTCAATTCTGAAGCTTTCTGTTCACAGTATGACAAGATTCCCACTACCAGTACAAGAAAATTATTTCATCTCTGTAAACCAGAAATGTAGTGTTTTGGAAGATCCACTCGTTAGATTTAAATCTTTCAAAGATTGTAATGTTGTGATCAGCACTAGTCTTTGATTTCAACTTCTGCATGCCACGCATTCAAATCTGTTAGTAGTACTTTGATGTAATTTTCTTAAAATACTAATTTTATAATCTGTATACTGTCTCAAACTCCCTTGCAGCACCACTGTCGAAACTGCGGTGACATCTTTTGCAACTCTTGTTCCAGCAATGAACTTGCCCTTCCTTCCTATCCAAAGCCTGTACGAGTTTGTGATACTTGTCACACCTTGTTGCTTCAGAGATGTTCATCAAATTCTTCATAAAACATGTTCTATCCACAACTGAAAGAATGAACCAAATGTTTGATACGATATTCAATTCCTGGAAAGCCTGCCATTTTTGTGCATCCATCGTACAACTTTCTCATATGGTACTAATGAATGTCATGTTAGAATGGGAAAAAGATTTTATTTATAAATGGGGGTTAGAGATAAGGGAAAATATTTTGCATAGACCAAGTGCCAGAAAATGTTGCAGCCCAAAATGTGATGCTTGTGCTACAGCTTCAAGATGCATTGCACAATCACAGCTGTTTTTTTAAAAAACTGAAAAGCTATTTTGTTTAACTTTGTACTTCACATTTGTATGTTTGATCTAACAAATTACTTTTCTGAAAACTTCAATCTCATGGGTCTACCTACTTATTACAGTACCACTTGGATATTCTGCTAGATTTATATTGAATTAGATGAAAATAACATCTGAAAGTTTGTCTTTATGGAAACATTTTAAAGCGATGTATAAATGAATGTGCCTTCCCAGACTGTTTCTATAGCACTATAAATATGCAATAAATACTGTTAATGTAATTAAACATACCTGTTTCTTGAAAACTTGAATAATGCAAAGCATATCAATTCTAGAAAACACTAATGATAGGTGTATCATGTGGTGAGAAATGCATGGCACTAATTGCAGTACAGTGGCGCCTCACATAAAGTATGTTTCACGTAACAAACAAAAATTTCTCTAGGATTCTGCTTCACGTAACAAACTGCTTCACATAAAGAACACATTTGTTGGCAGTTGGGGCAGACACGCTGGCCGGCAGCCTGTTTAAAAAGTGTCAGGGCTGCCTAGTGCACCTGCCCATAGTGAAAGAAACACTTCCATGCTGTTCCTCCTGTGGCCGGGTGTCCACTGGGCAAAGGGAGAGAAGAGCAGAGAAGAGGGAAGCAGCTCAGGGCTAGTCAGAAGGGAGCAGGGGAGAGAGAGGCTCAGGATGGAGAGGAGAAAGTGGGGAGACACTTTGAAGGTGTCTTGGATTGCAGCCTCCTAACCATGTCTACCTACCCAGAAGTAAAGCCCATTGTTAAATGGGTCTTACTCCCAGGAAAGTGTCTTTAAGACTGTAGCCTAAGCAGACTTCATAAGATCATGCACATTGAATGCATGTTTTGAATTCAATCTCAAGTGTTCTGTCATCATTTTTACATCCAGTTAATATTTTTATATGAATATTTTTGGGGTTGTGGAACCAATCGTCTGTGTTTCCATTATTTCCTATGGGAAAACATTCACGTAAAGAATGTTTCACGTAAAGAACATGCCTCCGGAACGAATTAAATTTGTTATGTGAGGCGCCACTGTACTTGTTTAAAGTCTGAGCTGTAAAGTCTTTATTGAAAGCAAGAATACATGATGCAAAAATGTAAATGCTGCAAGTGAAGACAAGTTCTGCAGTGGCTGCTCAGGTGTGAGGAAATAAGATGCTATGATACATCAAAATACAAGGAGTAATACCTGCTTTAATAGGGATAACAAAGATGAATATGAATGCTTCCCTGAATTTGCTGTAAAGAAGTTAGGCTGAGGGTAAGGACTGCAGTGGCTCAGTGGTTAAAGATGCTGTGCTAGGCCAATATAAGGTCAAGTTTGAAACCCAAGAATTGCAAAATAGTGACCTGCCATCAAACATGCTTGAAAACAAATGTAATAAACCACTTCAGTGGGAATTTATCCAGTTCTATGCATGCTGGTGTTTAGCCATACTGGACATATGCCCACAGATCTGGCTCCTTGGCCTCATAATAGTTGGTCATGCCTAGCAAGTCAAATGTGAGGACAGATTTTACCTTTAGTTGGATGTACATGTGCTCTAGGATGTGATGAGTTACTTTAGAAAAGCTATGAAAAGGTTTGTGCTTGCACTGTAAAGTTATTTTATTTAAAATGCTTGATTTTATTTATTTTTAATCCAAGTTGCGAGCTCTCTTTGTAGCATAGGAAAAGGGCTATAGTCCCAAAACAAAGTCAGAAATTGAGGTAGAGCAGACAATTTTCCACCAAGAAATGCTGATAGCAATAACCAGTATGGGACTAATATACATCCAGTATTTGGATTTGATCATGATATATGCAATCCCCTTTCTATAGTTTATTGGCCTACTAGGCACCCAAAAGTTTCTATATTCTTTCACTTGAAAAAGTATTCCTGCTTTGAATTACTAATTATATATACACACAGGTATCCCCTACTTTCTGATTGTTTTCTAATGATAATCTCTTTCAACACTTTTCAATTATACCCAGAAATTACTCATTCAACACAAGTTCTACTCATTCAACCTTCTATTGAAAAGGCTAAAGTTGTGAGATGGTGTTTCAGACTACTTTGACCTTTTATGAACTTGCAAGTCAGAGTGAGCACATGTGGTCAAATTTAGCTCCTGATCTTCCCATTCTCAGTTAATGAGAGATTCCATTTGAAGAAATTTTTTGTGACCATAGGAATTTGCATGATAAAAAGGTTGCTTGCAGTTTGCTACCAAAACATTAGAAGTAACATTGTAAACTAAAAGACCAACTTCCACTTTTCAATCATTTTCACCACAGCTCCAGTCCCAACACCATCAGATAAGCAGAATACACCTGTACAAAAGTATGCCAAAATTAAATAGCTTTTAGTAACTTGTATCCTCTAGCAGGATTCTGATTTTATAGAAGCAGCAAATCAGTTTGAGCTAGAGAAGCAGGGAATCTATACGAGCACCAACACCCCCCCCCCCCCCCCCCCGCAAAAGGGCCAAGTAAAAGAATCCGGCTGTAAATCCACATCAGGCAGCAGAGTGGCAGAAGACTACTGTGGAGGAAGGAAGGCCTGCCAGAATGGCCTTAGAAAGCCACTTTTAAGTTTGAATCTGAAGTGGCTTTTCCCAAAATCCATCATGAGTCAGGTCAGTGGATACTGGAATCACTGGTTCAAATCTCAAAAATAAAAACCTTAGCAGCTGTGTATATCCTTAACCCTGTTCAAAGTAGCTATCTACTATACTCTGAATAAACAGTACTGAAGTTAAGTAATGTATGGCATTGAGATACTGGAAGCTGTTGCACAGCATTTTAGAAGTACAAGATACTTTCTTGTACTTTCTTGTTCTAAGCCAACTCCCACTGAAATTAATTGTTGGGGGTTCTCCACCATTTTATAAAAACCTAATTATGCAATTTCTGAACATCCTTAGATTAGCACAATTGTTGACAGTGTTCACGTAATCAAGTTCCAGTTTTTAAAAGGAAGTTTTATTTTAACAAGTTTCACTTAGCGCAATACACCTAAAAGTAAATCACAATACAATGAAAGATTAAACCAAGGCCTCAGATTTCATACGAACACCAAGACCAAAATCCTAAAGGTAGCTGTATTGCATCTCACATTTTCCCAATTAACTTAAAAAGCTTAAACGTGCCTTACAAGGTATTAAAAAGAAACTAGAACTAACATGCCAAATGTTCACTTTTTTGAGTTTCAACACAGCTCCTATATCTTGTTTGTACAAAAAGCATGTTCCTGAACATGCACTGAAAACAGTGTTTGGTGTTATTGTAAAGAGCAACACTTAACATAATTGAAACAGCTTTAACCTAAATACGCTTACTGCTCAAATACACTTCTACAACAAAAACTGGAAAAAAGCTGAAAATTGTTTAACAGGAAATTCTTTACTTGACTGTTACAACCTAGATGAATGCTTCAGTATACTCAAAAAATACTGATCCTGAATATTTTAAAATGATCCTGATTTCACTTACAAGTAAAGCATAAATCACAAGCTTGTATTGCAAAACTGTTAAACTTAAGTTTTTTGTTTTTTCTTAAAAAAATTGACCAACATAGATGACCAGTTACATGCCCCAGCCACCACTCATGTTGGACATGTTTGACATTCCGGCCATTCCATTCACTCCCATGGATGCACGATTGCCACTACTGTAGTAGCTGCTGTTCATTGCACTCTGGTTACCTAAGAAAAGACCAATTAGATAATTTTAGTGCAGTATTCTCTTCAAGCCATGCCACGTTAACTCCTCCCACCCTGGTTACTCCTTTTATACCACCTTGCATAATCCTGTACTTAAAAAGACGTCATTCCATGAAATTGCAGGTTTGAAATCTGAAAAGCCAACTCTAGGACAGTTTCCCAGATGCTGCAAAGTAAATTCTTGAACGTCTTTATGCCCACTTTTTACCATGATCAAACTAATTCTATGCAGCCAATTCTCATCATTCAACATGCACATCAATACAACTAATTTTAAACTTAAATCTGTATTTGATCAGTGGCTGTCAAGACAATCCAGACTGAAAAATATCAACTTTACCTACAAGGCAGCTGAAAGTAAATTGCCAAAGCAAATTTATCCTTATACATAAGACGGCTAGCAATAAATAACAGACCTACCTAAGACTGATAAAAAACATCTTACCATATCCACTCATGCTGCTTTGTCCACCATAGCCTCCTCCATAACCCCCACTCAACGGTTGGTTAGCTGGACCACCATAACTGGATTGGCTTCCTTTCAAGTTAAGGATATGCATGTTAACAAGTTTACTACCATCATCTTTATACAAGAAAAACCTAGATGCCAAAACCACTGCATTGTACATTCAACCGCTAACAGTAAAGCTCAGTTTCCCTTTGCAGTACCATAGTGTTTACAGTATTGTTCCAGTAACCCACTTCATTCTTTCTTGGAAGGGAAGGGATTTTGTTCCACTTCTCTGAAATTGGCATCTTATGCTTTAATTTTATCAATACTTCAAGGTACATTATGGTTTGGGTATAAGCATAGCCTTCTATTGGTTAATGCAGCTTAGGGAAAACACCAACCTGTAACCACAAACAGGATTTCAGCCTTCCATATTCTAGTATTTTGGACTATGCAGCTCATCCAGAACAGCTTTTTATATTGAAAAGGAAGCTACTGTGCCAGAATTTACTAATAGCAGAGTTGTACTTAAATTATTCATTTTAGCAACTCTGCAAAACTTTTTTGCAGTTGAAAATATGAAGTTTGCTTTTATAACTTCTATCTCATAAGGACAAATCTAGGCCAAGCTATAAAAAGCAGACTCATGCCATACAGCAAACTAAGCCAGCCACCATGTTAATGTTTTAAGAACCAGCTAGCCAAAATATATTGCATTGTTCTTTACTGTGCTGAAAATTCCAGGTGGATTATCCAAATTTTGACCCAAATGGCTAGTAGTTAGCAGTACAATTCAATAGGAATATAATACAGGTGACCACTCAAATAATGCTTGAACAAGAACTGCCGCACTCAAGAAACCACTCATTGTTACAATGTATAATTAAGTTTATATACCTGCCAATGTGTTGGTGTTCCAGTCTTGAACTACACCTTCTGTTTCCTTGACTGTGATTAAGACAGAATATTGAATTTCAGATTACTCAGAACTAGCAACAGTTCCTTCAGCTTTAACTATTTATCAGTACTTAAGAAATCAGATTGGTCACACATACCCATTGCTCCCATCATTTGGCTGCCATATGCACCACCACTTCCTCCAGCTGTAGAATTCAAGAAGAGTTCTACATATCTGTGTTCTAAAAGAAACAGAAGATAAAAAGCTATGAACACACCTGAACACCAGGATCGCTTCCTCAAGCATGTTTAAATATACATAATTCTGCACAAAACTTGCAGTCTGAGCACATAATCCTATGCATATCTATTTGGAAGTTAAATCCTACTATAGTCAATAGGTTGGGACCTTAAAAGGTGAGGTTATTTTTTTTTGACAAAGGTATTATCCCAAAATAACCTCATCTTTTGCAGGTCCCTATCACAATAGGGCTTACTCTCAGTTAAGTGCGCCCAGGACTGCAGCTCTAGTTATCTTGATTTTAAAACTTTAAACTGTTCAATGCTGAAAATAAATCATTGTTATCACAATAGACAAAACCAGTCATTTCTTCCAATTTTATAAGAGCCACTTCACCAGTTAACAGAAACTATGACTTACGCATATTAGCTTTGTCTTTGGACATTGCAGCAACAGCATCCTCATGAGTAGCAAACTCAACATCTGCCTCTCCAGTTACTCGGCCATCAGGTCCAATTTCAATGTGTACTCTTACAGGATTGAGAGGTGAGAAGAACTAGGCAGAAAGATGTCAAAGCCATCATTAATCTAACGAATAGTTCATACCATTCTCTCCAAAACTGTTATTAAGAGCACTCATCTGCCAAAAATAAGACATCCAACATGATCACTTACGTTGTAAATATCATTCTCTGTAGCTCTGTAAGGCAATCCTCTCATGTGTACACAATGACCAGTGGTGCTTTGGAAGCTGGATGTCCCATCACCATATCTGTGATCTGTTATTCCTGTGGAATATAGAGCCCAATCTATATTTGTTGTGTAAAAAGAGCTACTTCGTTTGCTTTAACTAACAATACTTACCTCTTCCAAATCTATCGGATCCAAAGCCATAGCCATCATTATACCCATTGTAGTCATCATATCCACCATAGCCTGCAAACCATAATGCAAAATACACACTGAAGTGAACCTTGTAACATCATAGGAAAGGTGTTTTAAGTATAAAAATAAAATTGCATACTTACCTCCACCGTAAGCACCACGCCTCATTCTTTCAAAGCCACTTCCTCTACCAAGGCTGTTATAACCTCTTCCCACACCTGGCCGGTCATAAGGACCTGGCCGCTGCATGGCCATAAGTTTGCGAGGAGGATCATAGTGAGTGCGCACTTCTGCTCTGCTACTCTTGAAGATTTCAATGTACCTAGGAGGTTTACACATAAAGCTAGTTGAGTTTTTTTGAAACTTGCATACCAGATTACATAAAGTAATACATTCTAAACCATAGCCTTGAAACTGGCAGATTTAAGCCAGACTTTTTACTTTACAGTCATAGAAAATCCAAGGCTAAGTCAAGAAATCATCAGAATTGGTGAATTCAGTAGGGTATCCCAACCTTAAGGGTTTGGGAAAACAAAACTAGCTGGGCTGCTGAATAATCAAGAGCACACAACACTGGAGGGAAACATGTCCACTCAACAGTACCCACACTTTACTCGTGTGGCAATAAAAGAAGGAGTTAAAAAACTAGCCTTCACCAGAATTTTAACCCATCAATCAATACATTCCAAAAACTTTGTGCTCAGTAGCCCATCCTATGCATTTGCATAGCAAGACAGCATAGGAAATGCATGCTTCAATAAATAAAGTCACAAAATTTAGAATAAAACCCTTTGTGACATTTTTGAAGTTATGCTTATGTGAAAAAATTATACAAGAAAATGTTACATCAACATATAGAATAGTGTAGAAATCACATTTTCTTATGGTAATAGAGAGGCTATGTGTCTTTAGAACTAGAGGCATAATTGGTGCTATTAGAGAAACTTAAAACCATAGTCTCTCAACTTCCTTAATTCTGAACAAGTTTAGAGATATTTAACAACCTTAACTTAGGGGAGAGTAGAACTAACATTTCAGCCAGTGTCCACATATACAAAAGTTAAAATTAAGATTACATTGGAGGTGTTAGTAGGGTGTATTACATATTGTGAGATAAGCACTTAAGAAGAGAGAATATGGATTTAATTACAATTTACCATAAGAAGAGCGACATATCCAACCAACCATCCATCCCCACCTGTGCCCTATTCTTTCCTTGTGTTTCTTTAGAGCCTTTTCAGCTATTTCCTGTGAAGCAAACTGCACGAAGGCCTCCCCCGTACTCCTCCCCTGGAAGTCCACCGGCAATGTTATCCCATTTGGCACGATTTCCAACCCTTCAACCCAAGGACAAATAACCCCAGTAGGGGGGCAATATTAACATCACAAGCCCAATCAATTTTCTTATAGCTTTAAAATACACCAGAATTTATACTTTAAGTTTAGAATCAGCATACCATTCTTAACACTAAACACAGAAACATGTCAATATTAATGTATCACATACAAATTGTCAGATTCTTAACAAACCCTGCCGTAAATATATATATATATATATATATATATATATATATATATATATATATATATATATATATATATATATATATATATATATATATATATATATATATATATAAAATTTAGGTTTAACTTTTTATAATAGTGCAGGGTATGTTAAGAAAACATTAAAGCAACCTTTTAACAAAAAACTATATAAATTAAAACTCTTAAACACAGCAAGATCAATTTTACAGATCTTAGCAAGTATCTAATTAAACTCACTTAAGACAACTTCATGCAAGTATTCAACTCTAATAAATCTAGGATTTGCATTTTCATAAATATTCATTTCAAGAATCTACGTAAGTGCATTTAAAATTTGTAAAAACTTAATAGGCACCTTTTCAAACAACCTTTTCAATGTTGACCTGATCACAATTCAACAAACACATTCAAATTAATCTGGAGCATATTCTAAACATTTTCATGCAAAGTTTCATTTCAATATTTCTACTTTAAGTTTAATCTTTATACATTAACATTTCAGTTCTAAACTTCTTTTAAGTAAACAATTGTTAAGACAATTCAATGTTAGAACTATTCCCCAATATATAGCAGGAAAGTCAAATATTCATCAACAACATGAACATAAAATCAGAAAATAAGTAATTTCATCACTAGTTATGAATTTCATTCCACTCCCATCACCCAAGCTAAGTATTAGCATGGATCTAGCCATACCTATAGCAGTTAGGCAAGAGCTCGTTGGCTGATTGAGAGGAATGATTAAAACTGCAACCTCCACTCCATAATCGTTTTTTTAAAGCAGTTATAATCCAGCTCTTAGGTTCTCCAAGGTTGGAGCACATTCAAGTTGCAAATAGTTACGAAATAAAGTTGCAAATAGTTACCAAATAAAGTTCTAGAATAGCTTAAACTACAGTTCTGTCTTTTAAAAAAATACCTAAATCATCACCAGTTATAAGATAGATATGTTTTACTATTAAATATTACTGGTCATTACTTCAGTTCCACTAGAATCTAATCTTTACCAGTATAGCTATTACTAAGACTTGTACCCCACATACCTGAGAAAAACTGAACAATTTCTTCCTTGCTACAACCAAATGGCAGTCCTCTAAGACGTACAAAACCATCATTAGCCGTATCAGGGCTGTTAGGACCAGTATGCTTCAGAACCCAATCCATTTCAACGTTGTTTGACTTGAAGACTGTAAGAGGCACTCAGAATTAATGAATTTTGGAATTTGGCAAAAAAAGGTAATGCACAACAATAATTGGAGACCAGGTTCACATTTACATAAACAAACCAAAATCATGCATCTAAAAAGCCACCCAAATGAAAAGCTATGAAGTTGGTTACGATGTCAATTCAATCCAAACCTTCAACATATCTGTGTCCCATTGTTTCTCTGTCTTTTTTTAGTGCCGACTTCACATCTTCTTCAGTTTCCAGTTCAACAAATGCTTCTCCACTTGGTCTTCCTTCTCTTGTATAGATAAAACGGACCCCTGAAGATCCATTTAGTATTTTGCATTCTAAGAGAGAGAGAGGAGAATAATTTTATCATCCCAAGAAAATATTGGAATCGTATTCCAAGTTTTGGGAGTGGAGGTCCTTTCTTTCCACCTGCTTGACCAAGAGCTAAAATCTTCAGCAGGCAGACCTGAACTGCTACTGGAAAGTTCCACAATCCTCAAATGAGGATTTTGTGCCTGGAAGGTTAAAGAACTATTTAAATGCCATCAGAGAATGTGGGTACTTGGCCAAGTGAGATAAGCAAAATTGGTCCCATGTTTAGACTGTAAGGGGTAGAGAAAAGAAGACACAAGGACGTAGGCTGTAATTCAGAGACCCTTGTGCATGTAAACATTATACCCCCCAAGATACTTTGATGCCCAACCTGTAACTTTTAGGAGGCTGCAGTAAGTAATGTGAACAGGGTCCCTTCCTAGCACAGGGAACTGGATTAAGTTTGTGGTAGTATTTCTTGGCCAAGGCCAGAATTCATATCCTGAGAGAAGAGGGGAAGGAGCAAAGGCTGCCCCATAAGCCACAGGTGAGGTGAGCTGAGCTGGGAAGGGCTTCTTACCGGAGAAGAACCTCTGGACTTCATCTGCAGAGCAGGACCAGGGCAGGCCGCGCACCTTCACCACGTAGCCCTCTCCGCCTTCCGTGTTGAGCAT
This sequence comes from Cryptoblepharus egeriae, assembly GCA_030015325.1. Lineage (NCBI taxonomy): Eukaryota > Metazoa > Chordata > Lepidosauria > Squamata > Scincidae > Cryptoblepharus > Cryptoblepharus egeriae. The sequence goes on along the minus strand of JAREYC010000002.1, from coordinate 65,338,659 downwards.
CATCCCTGAGGTGAGCGTGGTCTCCGCTTCGCCTTCTGTTGCTACGAGGCAGACAAAGAGGTCGCCACCCTGAGTGGGGGAGGGGGCGCCCCGCACTCCCTCGCCCCCACCGCCCCTCCCCCACCAGCCTATCCCTCCCCCCTCCCCACCTACACATGGCGGGCGTGCAGCCCACTCTGCTCCCTGGCGGCGCCGAGGCCGGAGCGGAACAAGGGCTGGCTCGGTCGGGAAATGGCGCCGAGCGGCTGCTTGCGTAGGCGCTGGGCCTGGGCCGCCTCCGTTTCACCCCGCCCCAGCAGGCTTCCGGAAGGCCGCTCCCAAAAGCCGGGGGGAGGCAGGGCGGCCCCGTGCCAGAAGGCGCCCGGCCACTCAGCCAAGCAGAGGAGCGGGCGGGCGGAAGGGCTCCAACGGCCGCCAGACAACCCCAGCCCCTCACCTGCTTCTAAGGTCCGTGGCGGCGTGGTCGTCGATGGAGGGCGGCACGCATGCGCACACCCCTCGGCCTCTCCGCGCAGGCGCAGCAACGCTCCGCGCGCCCTCCGCTTTCAGAGCCCTGCACGCACGTCCGCCCAGGGCTCGCGCATGCGCCCCACACTAAAGCCCTTGAGCGGGAAGCGCTCTCTGAGCTCATCTTCCCCTCGGGCCGCCAAGCGTGCCCCGTTCGCAGCAAGCAAGGCTGCCCGCCCCACACGCCCCGGCCCCAGGGCACAGCCTGACCCCCGGCCAAACTGAGGCATCCGCAACTCTGCCCACAGAAGCCTCCCTGCCCGGTTGGCTGGCTGGCGCCCGCCACAACAACAAAACCGAAGGGGGGAGCGGGAGGAGCCACAACTCCTGGCGGGACCCAAAGGGGGAGGCGCCCGGGAGAGGGGAGAGGACCTCCACAGCTCCTTCTCCAAGCAGGACGGAGCACCGCGCAGGCCGCCATGCACCCTCCCGCAAAGCGCCCCCGCTCTTCCAGCCCCAGCCTCAAGAAACGCCTCAAGAAGGTCTCCATTGAAGGCAATATCGGTAAGCGCTGCTCCTCCCCTCCCCTCCACTCGGCCAAAGGGCGCCAAGCTGCAGGCTTTCAGCTGAAACCTTTTGGCGGGTGTCGGGGCTGCCGGCGGGAAAGAAGCCCACACAAAGGCCTTTCTTCCTTCCTTTCACAAGCCTTCCCTACTAAGCTCAAACGTGCATCACTCCGCTGCACCCTCTCACATACCACAACCCAAAAAGGAGCACACGCACCCAAAAATAGCCACACATATTACTTATGTAATATTGTATTATTATGTAACAGTGCTTCATATAAACACTACTGCATATCAAATTAAAATTTACACTTCTTTTACGTGTCATTTATGCTACATGATGCCCACCTAAAAGAAAAAGGAGGACACAAGTTTTTTCCAGGACAAAATCTTGAAATAAAGTCTTGTGAGAAGAGGTTCTACTAACAAGCCAGAGCAAGCCACTTTTTCTGAGATCATGTATGGGCATGTACAGCCAATTTGAATGGAAGCAAGCCAGAATACGCATTCTGGAATATATCCACTACACCAAAAACATTTTCATCTTTGTACTATATTGTTATCTTCAATAGATCTGAATTCATCATGTTTGCCTCGCTACAATAACACCAGCTAATTTTCCTTCACAGCTGCAGGAAAATCAACATTTGTACATCTTCTGCAGAAATGCACTGATGAGTGGGAAGTCATTCCTGAACCAATAGCCAAATGGTGCAATATTCAAACATCAGAAAACGACTATGAAGTAAGTGCCTCAAGCTAGGATGGTAGGAATTTGAGTACAGCTCTTAAATAAGCATGAACTGGTCTTCAGAATCCAATCAAAACTTACAGTGGATTACAATTTCAGGATAAGATTTAATCCTCATGTTAAAATTAATAATTTTTACATTTACAGGCTTATTCATGTGTAGTTTAGCTTTGGTTTAGAAAATTGTTTTACTGCTTTACCAAGATACAAGGAGAATTTAGTTTTCCTGAGAGGTAACCCATTATAAATCTTGACACAAAGGAAACAAGTAGACTAACACTTTTTTTACATTTATCTAACATTATCAGGAGCTTTCAACATCTCAAAAAAGTGGAGGGAACCTACTTCAGATGCTGTATAGCAAGCCTACAAGGTGGGCTTATACATTCCAGACTTACGCTTGTTTGAGTAGAGTTAAAGCCCAATTGAAGCCAATTTCTGCCAAACTCTATGAAGCAGAACATCCTGTACAGTTTTTTGAGAGATCAGTCTACAGTGATAGGTAAGTGCAAACGTTTACATATTTGAAATATCGATATGATTTAAAGTTTACACACTTGTGGAAACATGGGATAAAGTATCAAGTCTATCAAATAGACCAGTGATTTACAATCCTCAGTGTGTCGTGGGAATTTGGGGATTGACAGTCATTAATAGGAAAATTGGGGGATTTGAACAGTGGTGTGCCTCATCAATGGTAAAAACAACTGATGGTGCACCTTGACGATTTCAGTGCCTTGTTAGTATGCCATAAGATGAAAAGGGTTGAAAATCAGTGAAATAGAGTATTGCACAGTGAAATGCCATTTAATTTTTCATTAGCAATTGTTTTCTAAATACTTGTAGTCATGTCATTTTACAATCTGGCTCTAAAGTACTTGAACAAATAAAAATACAGGTTATTAGGTCCCCCCCCCATTTGAAGTTGTCAAATCAATCCAAATAATTCTGTACCTCAGAGCCAAATGAATGTAAGTCCAAAATGGATGATTTTCAGATTACTGTTCTGCATGTATAATCCGATTCTGCATCAAGCCATAACAACCTAAGACTGTTAAGCATTCTCCTTAATCTTCTCCTTAATGCTTAACAGACTTATTTTGTTATAGCTTGATGCAGAATCAGATTATACATGCAAAACAGTAATAACCTGAAAATCATCCATTTTGGAAGTTTGTCTGGCTCTGAGGTACAGAATTATGGTACTCTTTCCTCTAACTAGATTCGTTTTTGAAATGTTTCTTGTTTTCTCCTGACTTTTTCAGCACTAGGGTTGCAATCCTAAAGTCACTTTCTTGGGAGTAAGACCCATTGAACATAGTAGATATGGTTAGGCTCATGCTATAGTTCAGTTTTGCTAGCTTTGGTAGGGCTATTGTGCACTTCCTGTACTTGATACTCGCACTGTGCAATTACTGTATTCTGAAAACTAGTCTTAAATTTCATTTGTTCTCATGAACATCTATGCTACAGGTATGTTTTTGCCTCTAATTTATTTGAATCGGGAGATATGGATGAAACAGAGTGGGCCATTTATCAGGACTGGCATACATGGCTCCTGAACCAGTTTGAATCCAGTATTGAGCTGGATGGCATCATCTACCTGCGAACAACCCCTGAGGTAAGTTTCCTCCCTGATACTTCTATTAACGTCAAGAAGAGATTCATCCATGTCATGTACATATAAAAATCTTAATTTACTGTTTTAAAGCTTGGCATCTAATTTAATTTGTTCTGCAGTAGCTTCTAAAATTCAGGAGTCCTCCTAGACACACAATGTAGACATGCATTTTAAAATCACTTAAAATACCACATAGAACTCTTCAAAAGGACTCTTCAAAAGGATCTGTAGCCATTTTCCCACCCCAAGTTGTATTTTGTTACTGAGGTTATGATTAAATCCTGCTAAAATCAATGATTTTCCAACATATAAAACCTTTGTCCTCAACTCTAGTTCTCAATAGAATTTAGTTCTACTTACAGCAACTGTGGTCCTAACACAGTGTAAAGACCTCAAACCTTTCACAGAACTACTATTCTGATGTCAAGAGATTCCACATTGTCATTACTGTTGCCAAGACAACACTAGAGGACCGGTACTTTTATGTTCTGTACTTAAACAGATACCCTGTGAATATCATGATCAGATCAAGTTTGTTAAAGCCATTACAATTGAAACGAGTTATTTCCATGCTGGGCCTTGGTTTCTTCCCAGAATTTTTAAACTACACGTTTTTAGCTCCTTAGTGCAACAGCCCAAATCTAAAATAAAAAGAGATCTTAAGTGTTTGGAAGCCAAAGTAGATCCAAGTAGTTCCCACTACAATATCTTAAAGTACTAACTTTAATTAGCTGGTAATATCACTTTTAAATTTTTATTATATACAAGCAAAATGTTATACATTGATGCCCACTCAGAAATAGTCTAGAACATTTGTTTGGTTTTCAGCACTACTATTTTCTATCTTGACATTTAAAAATAGAAGTGCATGGAGAGACTACAGCATAGAGGCAGAGAAGAAGAACAAGGAATTCAACTGGAGTACCTTGAAAGTCTCCATTACAAACACGAAGCTTGGCTTCATGAGAAGTCAATGAAGTGAGTGATTTTGATACTAACATTTCTGTTATCTAAATTACCCCTTCTCACATCACCATTCTGCAGCTTAAAGTAATATGTTTAGAAAAGTGGAACTGTGAATTAAATTACTGCAACACTGCCACAACCAAATAGTGAAGAGGCTTGTAATGGTGCAGTGATGTTTAGATACCATTAAGTGGGTATTTAGGAGCTGCAAGAACAACTAGAGCACCTCAGCTTTAAATTAAGTTTTGGAACTCTATCAAGGACATAATTTTGCTGCTATGTCTGCATTAGACTGCTACTGGAACTATAGCACCAAGAAAAATACAAGTGGAACAGTAAAGGTAGTAACAAAAGGTTTAGAATATTACTCGCAGCTTACTTTCAAGTACACGTAGATGTTTCAGTTGATCTAAGATCTATACATCTCTGTATCAGTGTTAAGTTTTTCATGAATATAGTCCATGATAATTTGTTTTTGAAGTATTAGGTAAATACCAATTTGTTTTGTAGGGTGGATTTTGACCGTCTCAGAGAGATACCAGTTTTGGTCCTAGATGTTAATGAAGACTTCAAAAAAGATAACATAAAGCAAGAGTATTTATTAGATAAAGTAAGTATTTACTCTTCTCCTTCCCTCTCTTTTTCACTAGTGGATTTTAAGCCATGATGAAATATTTTAAACCACTAGTTCATTCCATTATTTTATAGTTGCAGAGAAGCTCCACAAAATCACTATGTTCTATATTTGATGGTACTTCAACTGGCTATTCTTAAATAGTTCTAAATAACTCTAGTTCAGTTTCCCCATAACTACATGTATTGGACATTTCCAAACAGAATTTGTTATTGTAGCTTTTATAGACCTACTTCACAATACCTAGTTAATATAATTAGTACCAAATTCAGTTCAACAGATACTTTTGTTGGTAGTATAAGTCAAAAGTATCTCTCAGATAAGTCTTTGTTATTTTCCTGTAATCTGTTCTTTTGGTAGTATAGATTGATAACTGTATGCAATCATATCAGACTGGTATTCTACAGCTGCAAACTGAGAAATGCTTACAAAATAGGACTTCTGCCTTCCTCTAACCTTGACACCTTTAGGTTACAGTGTAGGATATACAGTATTTGGATAAAGGCAGAAAAGGGAACCAGCAGAAGTTTCAGTCAGGAGACTGTGACCTGACTTGAATGAACTCAGTGGTAGCTTGTATATTCATTAAAGGGATAGTTCTCTTGCATTAGCAGTATCTTAAGCCACCAGAATTCTTATACCTTCAATGAAATGTTTCATTTGTTTTCACAGGTCAAAGCTTTTTTGACTCATTAGCAACTGAAAATATTGCCCAATGAAGACATTTGAAAGTCTGCCCTGTCTTTGTGCAGGTGGTGTACAAATAACTTGTAGCATACATTGTTTTCAGTAGATGCATAACCAAGAATCAAGGAACTAGTTACATGCTACAAGGAAGCCAGTGTCTCCCTCTTTATTGAAAAAGTAAAGAATGTTCAGAAAGTGAAAACATGGGTATACCTGGCTGTCATTGTTAGTGGAAATGCTTGTAGCAATTTGGGAAGTGGCAGTGGGTTATTCCAGTGCTCTTGTCCATTTGGATAACTTATTTTCCTATCAATGTGTTTTTGCTATAACAAATACTTTGTAAATTCACTTGTGTGGTGTCTATTTACAGCATCTCAACGAATAAATCATTTCTTAACAAACAACATGATCATTCACAAGAATCATTGTATTTGTCAAACTGTGGGTCAGGATCAAATTTCTTTTGAGTCTAGCGTAGCCTCTAAAGAAAGTTATTTTCAATCACAGTGCAGTGGCACACCAGTGTGCCACAGATGGTCTACATGTATGCCATGAGAATTTGGGTCATTTCTTAGTAGGGAAATTGGGGTATTTGAGCCCCCAACCAGCATCAGTGTGACAGTAAGATGAAAACGATTGAAAATCACCAACAAAAGATCAGATAACTACTGTATTTTACTCTTTCCAAGACACACTTTTCCCTCCTTCTCCCAAAGCGGGAGGAAATGGTGCCTCTCCCACATACACAAGCATGCACTCACCTTCAGGTGGCAGAAGTGGAGTGGTGCCTGACTGAGGAGGAAAGAGAGGCCATTGCAGGAGCCAGCCCAGGAATCTTGCAGGGAAGGGAGCTCTGCAAGGGTCTGCTCCCTGGAAAGTGGGCAAGAAACAGAGAGGGATGAAGAGGCCAGGATGGAGAGCAAGGGCTTGGCTTGACTCTCCTCCAGCATCAGGCGGCTTCTTCATCTCCTGCAGCCCCCACTCTTTGAAACTGCTTCTCCCCCCCCCCCACCTCAAGAAAACCGCTTCCTGTTCCTGCCTCTCTCTCCCTCATGCAGCCAAAGTCTCAGTGGTTCCAACCTGGCTGCTCATACTTAAAGTGCAATCCCAAGCAGGTCTACTCAGATATAAGTCTCATTGAGTTCAATGGGGCTTACACACAGGAAAGTGTGAATGGGGTTGCAACATCAGCTCCTTCTCTCAGCTTTCCCAATGGACTGCAGGGGCTGGAGAAGGAAGGGGTGAGAAGCATTATAGGCTTCTCCTTACAGTTCCCCATGTCACTGGCTTCCCTGCACCCCTTCCCCAAAATAACTTCATCTGCAAGGGCTTCCTGGTACTTCCACAAGAGGATCAGTCAGCAGCCTCCCAACAGCACAACAGTGGGACTCCTGGCAGTGGCATAGCAAGAGGGGGGGCAAAGTACTGATGCATAGCAAGAAAGCAAAACCTTGCTTTAAAACAGATCATTGGGGATGAGCACTGTTCATAGCAAGAGGGAGGCAAAGAAAAGACCTTTACAGGCTACAGTGATGCATAGCAGATTTTGCATCACTCAGAAGCCTGCAAATCCTGCTATGCATCACTGCAGCCTGCAAAACTGAATGCTTTGCCCCCTTGCTATGCCACTACCAGAAGTAAGTCATACTGTGTTTATCCCTAATGTTCTCAGCTTTAAAGCAAGGTTTTGCTTTCTTTTGCATAGGGAGTATCTTAAGAGTCAGATACTTGGTTTGGGGATGGGGACCTGATCCATATGGGGATAGGCTTATTCAAAGTTGAAATATTATTCTGCTATGCTTTATTAAATATATTACTACACCATTTGGTTCAGAATATTTTTTCTTGTTTTCCTCCTCTAAACCTAGATGCATCTTAGATTTAGATGCGTCTTAGATTTAGATGCAGCTTGAAAAGTGAAAAATACAGTTAACTGCCTCAAGTCCTGAATCTATTTGAAAATCAGAGACCTAAAAACTGCCATGCACAAAGCTCAGTTTCTACAGTTTGCAAACCTGTGTAAAAACTATAGAAAGGTTTGAGCATCTTTTCTGGTTTATTTCCCACCCCCCAAGTCCATCTAACAAGAGGCAAGGGGCAGGTGAAGCCCAAGTCTTGTAACTAAGCCCCTCAAGCCTTGATGCTATTCAGTAGGGCTGCCTTATTACGTGCAATGGATCAAATATTTTGCCAATATTCAATTTTTTCTGGATCACATTTTAAGTCTTGTAAAACCACATGGGTCCCACTACCAAGCCATGTTAAAAGTGCTGCTAAAAGTTAGAAAATAACTGTTTTGGTTATTACAAGTGTTTAAAGTTAACCTACAGCTGAGAAAGATTAGTAACAAGATCCTGGGTATAAGAAATTACCAACTTGATTTTTCCCTGTAAGCCTCTTTAGCATGTCTTCATATTCCAATAAGAAAGTATCAACACTTCAGCAGGAGCATAGGAGCCCTAGGGGTTTTCCCAGCATCACCATAAGCTACGCATAGCATCAAGGAGACACATTGGCAAAAGTGGCACTGCTGGAAGGGCCCAATTACATGGGCCCTCTCTTCAGCATTGCTGAACAGTACTGAGGAAGACACTATTAGAAAGAAAGGGAGAAACTGCCAATTATATGGACCATACTACTGAAGAAATGACTCATTGGCAAAAGAAGCACTGCTAAGAGGGCAATTGTACATGGAAAAAGCACTTAGAGCTGGTCATTGCCTGCTTAGCGACATCACTTCTGACCTTTAGAAAGCACAATGAATGCTAAACAGCTATATATATATAAGGAGTTTAACAGTCTGGATTTAGAGTGTAATACCTTCTGCATAAGAAGCAATTTCTCCTGAATGTAACAGAATTTTCAGGTGTACAAAACAATGCAAACACAAGCCACTTCTGCCCCAATCTGCACATACACAGCAGGGATTAAATGTGTACACCTGTGGGATGGGCAGAAATGGGTTGATTTTCAAACCTTGACCAAAAAAAAAAGAAGCCAGAAAAAATTTTAGCTCCACAGGCAGCAACAAGAAAAGATGTTTTACATAAAGAAAAACCTGTTGAATTCAAGAAAATGTTAACACCAGCAGTTAGATCTACATTCAACTACATATGGGCAAGCTCCTTCGAGGCTACTGCCTTTCCTAGTCTTCCCTTTAAAACACAGCTACTCAAATTCAGGTTTGCAAACTCTTTGCAGATGGGCATCTATCTAAGGAAGTTGTAGACTCAGGGTGACCATGCGTCATCTCCAAAAAAAACTACAAGGCCCCTCCATAATGAAGGACACTCAGTATAGGACAGGGCAAAAAAAAAACCCTGAAGACACTTTATATTGCTTTTGTGTGGTTACTTCAAACTGTGTTGCTTATTATTAAGAAAATCATTAGATAATGCTGATGATTAGCTTAGTTTTAACCAATTTCTACTCAAACATAGACATTAGTGTTCAATTGTACTTACTCCCAGGAAAGTCTGGTTAGGATTGCAACCTAAATTAAATAGTTTAATCATCATAGAATTTAAAACTATTATATAATTATGAATTAGAAACAGGATCCATGTTGTCTGGTCACAAAGAAAACAATGGAAGGTGGTTGTGTATTTTTTCCCCAGGGCAGGAGGCTTTATAAAAAATGACATGTGGTCACCCTGCCTGCCTATGCTGGGTAGTGCAGGATCCCGGGCACTCTCCCTAGTAGAAGAAGCTCCCCCAGGCCGGATCTGGCTTCAGAGCACCAGGGATGGGAAGATGGAGGGAGGGGGGGAGGAGGGAAGCGAAAGGGCCCAACAGGCCGCACAGCTCTCTATGGGTCACGTGCCCCGCTCCCCTCCATTTCGGAGCGGTTCACTCGCAGAACATGGGAGGTGGGTCCCTCCTTCCCTCCTCGCCCCTTCCTCCAGCCCGCCCCTCCCCCGGAGTCGTCGCAGCCCCCCCCCCCTCCAGCCCGCCCTCCCCCCACGGCCTAGGCCACGCTGTCGCAGCGACGGCCTGGGCACGGAATGGCCGCCTGAAGCGCTCCGCCCACCACAATGGCGGAGGCAGGACGTGGTGGGAGGAAGGGGAAGGAGGGGGAGAAGGCCTCGTGGGGGGGGAGTGCAAGAGGCCCCATCCTTCCCCTTCGCCTTCCCCCTCTCCCTCCATCACCCCCTCACCCACCCTCCTCACCTCAGAGCCAGGCGGAGTTGACTGCGCCTAAGCCCCTCCCCCGCCCGCGAGTGCCCGCAGCAACGGCTTTAACGGTCGCCGCGCCGAACGTTCCATCCCCTCCCCCCAACCCCCACCCGAACGTTCCATCCACCCCACCCGCCAGACACCTACCAATCGACGAAGCCCACTCACCGAGGCCAGGGATCTCTGGGCCGCTCTCTTCGGTGTGACAAGGATCCATGGCGTCCGAGCGGCTTCGGTTGGGGAGGGCGCTCCCTTCCTTCCTTCCTTGCTTTGGACGGGCGGCGGCCTAAAGAGGGGCAGCTGGACCAGGAGGGGAGGAGCGGTTAAAGCCAGAGCCAAGGCGCCCCCCGCCTAGAGAAGCCCCACCACCGACGCCTCCTTCCCCCCCCCCTTCGCCCCTCCACTCACCAGGCAGGCAGGAAGGCTTCCTTACGGCAGCGCTTCTCCTCTATAAATAACTCCTTCCCCCACTTGTAGGCTTGTGACATCAGGAGAAGTAACCCCTCCCCATCGCTATCCCCGGCCTGCAGCACCAGCCAATCCACGGGGCACACAGGCGTTGGGGGGCCGCCTCCCTCCACACGCACCCCCCCACACACACACACACCAGGGCTGAAGGGAGGAGGAAGCATCGAAGGAACACTAGGGTTCCCCCCCCCCGCAGCACACACACCATTGCCTTCATGGAACCACTCACTGCTAGGCGTCTACTCAGAAGTAAGTCCCATTAGGGTCAATGGGATTGAAAAGTGTGGATAGGATTGGAGCCTCAGAGCCAATCCTGTGCATGTCTACGCAGAAGTAAATCCCATTAACGTCAATGGGGATTACTCCCAGGAAAGTGTGGATAGGATTGGAGCCTCAGAGTCAATCCTATGCATGTCTATGCAGAAGTAAATCCCATTAAAGTCAATGGGGATTACTCCCAGGAAAGTGTGGATAGGATTGGAGCCTCAGAGTCAATCCTATGCATGTCTATGCAGAAGTAAATCCCATTAAAGTCAATGGGGATTACTCCCAGGAAAGTGTGGATAGGATTGGAGCCTCAGAGCCAATCCTGTGCATGTCTACTCAATGGGGATTACTCCCAGGAAAGTGTGGATAGGATTGGAGCCTCAGAGCGAATCCTATGCATGTCTACTCAGAAGTAAGTCCCATTAAAGTCAATGGGGATTATGCCCAGGAAAGTGTGGATAGGATTGCAGTTTTAGAGTTCAATCCTAACCATATCTACTCAAAAGTAAGCCCCATTGTATTCAATGGGGCAAACATCACATTCCAAATTGAAGTTGAATTTCAGTATCCACAAAGGTTCCATTCCCAGAACCCACCAAAAAAATCACATTAAAGGAAATTTTAAAATCCATTTAAAAACAGTGCCCCTTGCCTCAGCAATTTTAAAACAGCCTTGCTTACCTATGTAATGCAGGACAGAGGCAAGCAGGCAATCAGTCTCTTTCCAGACGCTTAGAAAGAAATGACGGGGAGTGCAGCATGGGGAAAGAGCACTCACTTCCCATTTGCTCTCCATTTGCATTCTTTCACATGTGTGGGAAAGGGAAGGATCACTTGCCTCTGATTGAAGCTGTTCTAAGCCTGGAGAATGAATGATTGATTGTGGCTGCTCTCTCCTGTTTTAACAAGGTCTTTGTTAAAACAAACTTTCTGACTTTAGTTTAAAAGGCCCTTCTCATGTTGAGGTAAAGCTTGGGTAGGAAAAGCAGTGGATAATTAAGTTATATCTGTATGGCTGCTTCATTGTCTTGATCCTTTTTCTACAACCACTAGCACAGAATATGCTTTCTTCACCACAAACACACACTGAGGCCCAAGCCAGGCAGGCAGAAATCCAAGTGGTAATATGTATTCCATTCCAAGGAGGAACAGCATGCTAGGAAGCAATGCTAATGTGAGTTGCCTTATCTTGTGGGTAAAGGAATAATAAAATATCCAAGTATCTCTTTGCTATTGGTCACCCTTGTAATCCAGGGATGCCCAAACCCCAGCCCACTGACAAAATGTGACCCATGATGAGCCTCCATGTAGCTCACAGCAAGCCCCTTCATCTGTCCCTCAGATGGAAGACTCACCTTGTCTTTGGAGGGTGTTCTGTGGGCCAGGGTGGTTGCATACACCTCCTCTCTGTGTGTGAAAGTGTTTCTGAACTGCTTTGAAGGTCACCCCTCTTTTGTGTGTGAAACTACTTATGAACTGCTTTGAAGATCATCCCCTCTCTCTGTCAGAAAGCATTTATGAACTGGTTTGAATTCATTTAGTCATTAAATCATATAAAGTTATCTCTAAATTTTTGTACATTTATTCAGATTTGAAATGTAAAATTTTTTTTTGCCACAACACAATGTCAGAGAGATTAGGTGGCTCTGCTGCCAAAATGTTTACTCACCTCTGTCCTAATCTATGAGTTTTTTATTCTTCCACATGGGATTTTGAACATGTAGTTGAGAACTTTTTATCAGTGTTTCAAAAAAAGTTTTTTCCCCTAAAATAAAGATTAGGTTTATCTCAGAAATGCCTTTTCTTTTTTGGAACACCAGTTACTTCATCTCTTGGCTGCTGAAAGTTGCCTAGCCCTACAATCCAGAGTAACTACAGGAGCATGTAAGAATCATTATATGCACCCGTAGTCACTGCAACACCTAGTGAAAACCTATGGGAAATTAATATTGCAATCCAGAGTAAATTGTTCTTACACAGGAGTAAGGACTCCCCTTAGTTACTCTGGATTGTGCCCATAGGCATTCTCAATGCATTCTCCATAGACATACTGCAAAAACTAAGGATACATTTGAAGCACCTGTTCTCCAAAGTGGTGGAAGTAAAATAGGTCATCAGACATGGGTGTAGTGAGTAGGCAGCATCTCCAATTATCAAGGGTGGGATGGTGATTCTTTTGATGTCTTCTAGCACATTAGGTGCCTCAAAGCTAATTTCCATTCTCCTAAACAGGAGATAGCCTCTGAACATTTGGCATCTGGCAGGTACCCCCACAAAAAGTCCAGGAATATTGCCCTGGAGTCTACCACTTGAAACATTATAGAGTGGTACCTATTGTGGTTGAAGCAACCATCTCCTCTGCTCTGCACTCTCAGACACTGGATTGGGATGTGGCTTTCATCAGGGATATTAACACTGTTGGCTTCAAGCTGACCAACTTTGTGTTGCCAAGTCCAATGACTGAGTCCAGCATGGTGTCCATAATGGCCTCACAAACCTTTGCAAAAATGGAACATGCTGTGGATATCCTGACTGTACAGTGCCAACACTGTCTTGCAGTTTGAATCTAATACCAGCATGAAAGTGGTCATGACCACTCTTTTCTCACCAGCAGCTCACTCCTGCATCAGGGTGGACTCCAAGATCAGATTGCAGAATCATCTGACCTGGTCCATATGGCCCATAAAGGTGAACTGGGACATGCAGCAGCCTCTCCATTACTTGTCATTCCAGCCCTTGAGTTTACCAGTGTCCCACCAAAGGATGTTTCTGGACAGGAACCAAACAGTTCTGAAGCTGGCACTTAAAATGTTCCATGTAGTGAGCATTTTGGCACCACATATCAATGGTTTTCATTGCTCCTCTTCCTTTGCTGGACAAGAAGGCATCACTGCCATGTGGTGAGACTGCAGTACTGGCAGCAGAACAGGGCAAACAACATGGCTGTGTTCTTCTGGTCCATGCCATCATTCCCCCCTACTGTAATTGCAAGGCAAACATTTATTTAGCAAGAGGCTCACCATATCAAGCTTATTCCCAAGCACATACACATAGGATTTCAGCCACCAAAGTGTTTAATTTTGATTTTCTTTCCAAAAAAAAAGGAAGTACTAATAAAATGCAGAGATAAATTATCTAAAAAGTTGTTTTGTTAAAGAAACAGCACTGTCTCTGGGCCATTCTTCTCCTTCCACTACACCCATGTTCTCCCAGATGCAATATTATCAGAACATTTATGATTTCAGTTCAATAGGATAATAATTACTGTCCTAACACTGCTTCACTGTCCAGCTTTCAGCAACATTGCCTTGTATGCTTATTCCATTCTTTGCAAAGAGGAATCGAAACGGCTGTCAAAACAGTTGCAGATGACTTGATAACAACCACGTATCTGAAATAAGAACGAAACAGAAGCCACTGCTTGGACCAGAGTCAGCAAAAGATAAGCTGCAAGTATCATCCCCTACCCCCTTCTAAGTGAAATCATTTCCAATGAAATGTTACATAACATCAAATACAGGATGTTACTACAGAGAGAAGGAGGAGTAATATATATAACTGAGTGGCAAGGAGGCCTTTTTCATTGTAGTAAAAGGTTGACTTGTAGCTTGTTGTTTCTTGGAATACATTTGAATTTAGAGCTCAGTCTGAAATGGGGGACAGCACTGACTCACCACTGGAGCTGGCCCAGCACAAGCCCACACTCAGCCAGCACCAGTGGAAAGCTGACGGTCAGCTGCCTGCTACTCACCCAGGAGAGGAGTGAGGATGTGGAGAAAGTGGGGAAGAGGCTTTTGGGGAAGTGGTGGGGAAGAATTATGTGGGACTGGCAGGGCCCAGCTTCCTTAGATCCTGAGCACCATTTCAGGCCACACGGCCTTACACAGGACTAATTGATTCTTTACCACTTAAGGGCTGCTCAAGTAGCCCATTACTTGTAGAAGTAGAACTTCCCTTACTTGAGAAGTAGGGAAGAAGTAGCTACTTGAAGAAAGGGTTCCCTTATTCCAAGGAGTTGACAGTGGCTGGTGTGCAGGAGCACACTGGATACCATGAAAGCCATTTTTTGTGCCGTGGAAAGCTTGCGCCCCAGTCAAATTAAGGACTGGGCTGCTGTATATTTATGAGAACTCCTTCTGCAGGAGTTCGGCCTTGGGCTCTTCACAGGTCTTTGTCACTCTCTATAACTCAGGCCAGGACCAACTAAGGCTACAATCTCAACCTCCAATTAGGCTGGGCAAAGCTTTGTGCTGACCTGGGGGTGTCACCAAAAGGTGCCATAAGACACTTCTATGCCATTCCTGGGGGAGGGGAAGGTTAGGCTTATGCACAATCATGTGCTTGCCTCCCTACATCACCACAGGAATAAGAAGACCAATGAGTTGTGTCAGCTTAGGTCTGTATTCTATGCTTCCTTTCATCTGGCTTTCAAAGGAAGCCAACTTCTAGAATCAGGATGTTGCATATATGGTACCCATCATAGCTTGTAACCTGTGATAACCTTTCCTCCATAAATCTGTCCCATCCCCTTTTATAGGCATCTAGTCCAAATGCCAACACCATACCCAGTGGCAAGGAGTTCCATAGATTGATGGCTCACTAAGTTAAGAATGATCTCATATTATCCTCCTGCCATTTAGATTTAGTGGCTGGCCCTGGCAAACTGTTAAGATAGTGCATATTTGTTATGTGTCTTCTGTGGAATGGGGAGTAATAGAGTTCGCACCTATTCAGTAAGGCTAGTTATTAAGTCAGTACCATTCCATTGTTGGTAGATAGATGAGTAAAGACACTGGAGGAGTTATAGAAAACTGTTTAAAATCTGCTGTCAGTCACAGAATCCTCCTCAAGGTAAAGCAATATTTGTTCCTTTACATCACATTTGCATTGCCTTTACCCCAGAGCTGAAATGTTGATTAGGATTGCACCCTCATATCGTTTCCTATGTCAGATGCTTTGCCTTTGCAGCCTCCAGTAACTTCCTTGGCATTGAGAATCATGGAGGATGCTGGTATCTGTGTTCCTAACTCAGCAGATCCACATTAGCATGTCCTTGATTGTGTTGTTGATGCTTTCCTCCTTCTGTGTTCCATCTGTGTTCTCTTGCTGGGCAGTACATACTCTGCGCTGTAGTGTGACTGTTTTCTAAGTTAGTTGGATTCTCCGTTGTTATTCTTTGGGGATGGAGAGGAAGGTGGAGATTATTGTTATAATCTCCATTGAATTATTTGATGTTATATCATTGAATTATTTGATGTTATATCAACAAGATGGGGCACTTGTCAAGGACCCATGCGCACTCATGGGCTCAGAGTCTTGCCTGTCACTTTACTATCACTGGGAGCCATGATAGCAGGGAATTGTTAAATTGCTCCAGGGATAAAAAAAACTCTGTTGCTGCCACTTGTTCATCATTGCCTTCTAGTAAGCCTTCCTGTTAGGATCTGCACCCTGGGTGGCTTATAGCCAGCATGTAGCCTGCTTATAATTAATTATATGCAATAAATTATGTGAAATAGTCCTAAATAATAACTAAATAATATAGTGTTTAAATTAATAAATTAAGCACTTGAAAGCAGCATGCATAAAAGTTTTTAGCTTTTATTTTGTCATGTCCTACATTTTTCTTGGATGTCCTACAGAGGCTTTGTTATCTTTTTTTGGTTATGGCATATGGTCACCCTGAGACATGAGTAACTGTAGAGACAGCAGTGATGGAGGAGGACTGTCAAGTGTCTTCTCCAGTATTTGTGTCTTGTGAAATTTCTAAGTGCCAAGGGGAAAAGGGACCTGGCATACTAGATGCTTTTCAAAACAGAGGGAAATATGTCATGGGAGGTTATCAGAACAGTTTTGCCACTGCCTCCCCTTCCCACCTCAAAAAAAACAAAAAAACCTGGAGTCACCACTATCAACTCATTTGAAGATGGAAAACTATGCAATCATAGAGAGCAGTACCAACCTTGGGTGAGCTCAGGATTCTAAATTCCAATCACACACACCATCTCACCACACACACCACCGCACACCAATATCGTATTGCGTCTTAGCAGCCAAGGGGTACTAAGGACCTAGCACAATCCTAACCATGTCTACTCAAAGGTAAGCCCCATTGTGTTCAATGGGTCTTACTCCAAGGAAAGTGTCTTTAGGATTGCAGCCCTAGCCTATCTTAGGGTGCAATTCAGAGTAACTACGGGGAGTCCTTCAGTGGTGGGCACCAGCAGGTTCACACCTACTCTATAGAACCGGTTGTTAACAAGAGATAAGACATATAAAGTTTAAAAATAGCCATTTAAAAGTGGCTGCCAGATGGGAAGAGAACCGGTTCTTAATTTCTTTGAAGCCCATCACTGGAGTCCTTGCTCCGGTGTAAGAACAACTTGCTCTGGATTACAATATGAATTTCCCATACGTTTTCACTAGGTGGTGCAGTAACTACGGGTACATGTAATGTGTCTTACGTGCTCCCGTAGTTACTCTGGATTGTAGGGTTATGCAACAGTCATCAGTCAATGGCAAGTTCACACAGTTGTTTTATCATTCTAGTATATTTGGCACTTTACCACAGTGGTGTCAGAGATAAGGTCCCAGGATGGATATGACCCTCAAAAGTTCTTTACCCACCCCCTCAGGCTTTTGTAGTGCTCAGCTGCTGATATGATAGTTGGGTTTTCCCTTATCTTGAAAATACAATCAATATTTGTGAATTCTCTATCATTTGCAGTTAATTAGTTTTTAAGTGAGAAGAAAAGTGCTTATTTCTGATCACTTGCTTAATGACATCACTTCTTGCTTTATGACATAACTTCTAGCCCTCAGTAGGAATGTTAAATGTTGAATTTGACCTGCTTTATAAAAAAAGTTCCAGGAACCTGCTTTACTGTACCCCACAGTACACTAACTTCGTGGATTGGAATGATGAAGGGATACTATACTATGACACAGCAGGAGAGACATATTTCAGTGATTATGATAATTTACTGTAATGTAAACAAATACTTGAGATTATGTATAACCTGGGCAATAGAATAATTTTTGGAATTATAGTTGCAAATTGGGTGTGTGGCAGGCTTCAAGAAATGCTTTGCAAGAGGAGAAAAAGGTTGGATGTTTATAACCTACAGTCCAATCCTGTTTGGAAGAACAAGCAATGTAGGCTGCCTTAAACAGCCATAAAAATCACAGCAGCACATAAACTTTGATGCTGCAGGAGTGCCAAAAAAAAGGCCAGAACCTTTTGCACATCAGGAGAGGATCCCAGAGGACCCACCAAGGCAGGAAGGATGGTGGGAGTAGTGGGAGGATGGGAGGAGAGGTGGCGGGAGGTGGTGTTGAGAGTAGGGCAGGCAGAATAAGGTGGCAATGGGGTAGAGGAGGGAGGACTGAGATAGTGATGGAGATGGGGGAAGAGTGGCTCAACTCTGGAAAGCTGCCAGATCCTAGTCCTCTGTCTGCAGTGTGGGTCTCCAAGGACATGTGCCAGCAAATTCAAAAGATCATCAGATACAAGTAAACTCCTCCACACTTACCCCTGGGCATGGGAATAAGTGTAAGGAAACAGGTTCCCAGTTAAGAGAACTGCAGGGACCTCCACAACTGCCACCCCTGCAGGATTCAGCAATAACAATTTTGGTGTTGCTGAATTGATGGGGGAAAACAGAACAGGGCTGCTATTTCATTTTCACTTTAGATCAAAATATAAAAGCCATTTGAAATCCAGAAGTAAACCAATGAAAGAAGACTCAAACCTCTCCAAAATATTGTTCTTCAAGTTTTTATAAGTGCCTTGACACAGGAAGGCAAACTACTTCAGAAATCCAATTATTTCAGGTCTTCTGTCGAAGGCATTTATTAAGAGCGAAGCATCAGCACCTTGTTTGTTTTCTTCATCTTTGGATGCCACGAAGTAGTGTCCGACTTCTTCTCTACTGAGTGTAATCGGGCTGTGGTCTCTGTCAGCATGTCCATCAGCAGCTCCAGCTGAAGCTTCAGATAATTATTCTCTTCCAGTAGGGCTTTGTTTGCTTTCTTAAGACTCTTATTGGGCAAGAATGCTTGCTTGTCAGTCGTGGAGAATAACTGTAGCAATGGCATCGGCTGTGGACCACCTTCACCTTGCCACTCACCATTCTGGAAGACAAACTTTGCTTTGCTTAGCTGAGCGCATGGAGGGCCATAGTCCATTCCCAGCTCTGCTTGCCGGGTTTTGTAATCCAACAGGTAAAAAGTGGACAAGGAGGTTTGCTGACGAAGTTTTGGCCTTCTAGGATAAAATCTGCGAGAGAAGTGATCAGCCCAGTATTCACGCATGTCCTGCAGAATATTTGTAATAGCTTCCATGTCAAGGAGAGCTAGTGATGGAGGTTATTAAACAAGAGACCCACAGGAGAAAGCTCTGAAACAGAAACATGTGCAGTATTACAAAAGAGGCCAAGATGCTATATATTACCATATACATCTAGTGCTATTTAATATACTGTATATAAAAATAATGCTCATCTTTTCCAGCCAAATTAGATTCCTGAATCAGGGTGCACATTAGATTTGATGGTAAATTAGATTAGAGAAAATGTGGAATTTTGATTATAAGTATAGGGTGCACATTAGATGCAATGGGGCATTTGATTTGAATAAATACAGTATATCACTAAACTGACAAAAAATAAAAGCACAACCTGGTTTCTGTTCTCTACCATTTAAGGTGGAACTATATTCAACATGCAAGATAACTATGTTGAAAGACAAAACCACTGTCTTCCCTTTCGGTATCTTTTTATTTGATGTTACAGGTCAGGTACAAATTCAGTTATTGAAGAAAAAGCAGCACTCAAAACCTGTAATGGATCGTATGGAAATGGCTCTAAATGGAAGACTACATATAATTTTTCCATATAAAACCATATAATACCACCAGGTCTCTGGTAACTGCATAGAAATAAAGTTCTGCATATGAATTGTTCAATTTCATTTTGTATAAACTACTCTGTAAACACAATGCCAGGTAGGCTTTCAGATGTGGTAAGATTTCAGTGACCGTTCTGTCAGTGGGATAGAATTACAGAACTACTGCCTGACACTGCCATGACCATAGGGGTATGTGCAAACTGCATTTATATACTGGCTCTATAATTATTTAGCTGTCATAGCCTTCAACAAACAGTTCTGGGAATTACAGTTTGATAAGGATGATGAGGATTTTCTGTTAGAAATCTCTACTACCTTCCTATATACTACTCCTAGGGATAGGAAATTATTAATCATGTGTAATCCAAAGCAAACCTATACCACTTTCCCGTGTCCATTGCCTCTCTCTTGGGGAGATGATGAACTTGTAGACAAAGATGGCTGTTACACCACTATACCAGTTTTACATTGACAGCTTCATTGTCGCATCACTAACACCTTTCCATATTTTCCTTTCCTTGCTTAGATATTACTCCAATTGGGAATCAGTAGGGACTGATGAGAAAATCATTAATAGGCTAACTCAGGACAGCAAAAGGATTGATAAACCGTTTTTAGACCGAAAGGGGGGAAAACCCATTAATTTGATACTCAGATATTCTGCTCACCCAGAAAGGACTGTGTTGTAAACACCTCTTAAAAGTTGGTGCTTCTGCTGCAGCTTCAGATATGAACACATCTGGCTTATGAGCACTGTTGGTGCTTCTAAGTACATGTGCGCACATGCACACACTCACACTCACACACTGAAATTAGGCCTGGCATCATGTTGATTGACTTGTGTCATCATGTGCTCTGCAATGTCTCACAATTGCTTTTCTTGTTTTGGCCAACCACATTATTGTATGCAATAGATAGCTCAAAGGTTGCCAACAGGCAGGTCAGTGTTGGTCTGATTTGATCTGCAGTACCAGGTAAGGTAGTTTCCTACCCATATATCACTGTATTGTGCAAAGTACTTGTGATTCTTATTTCTGACATGTGCACATATGTGGATTTATTTAGGCTTCCCAGGAACAGGGCTTAATATAAGTGCCTCCCATTTCCTGCCTGCCCACCCACAGCCCCACCTGCCACCTGCTCTTCCCCCACACTCTGCTCCCTCCTGCCCTCTCTCTGCTCTCCCCACACACCCCCAACCCCTGCACTAGCCAAACTTGGCAGCACAACCTTGCTCCTTCCTGGGCACCATGTTCCAGTCGATCTGTGCACTTGTGCATCAGCTAATCTTCCACTCAAGCGGGGGACTTAGACCTTATGGCACTTTGGTGACACTCCATGTTGGAGCAAGGGGTTTGCACCAGACTAAAAGTGCTCTAGGATTGCACTCTAACCCCCAAATCCAGAGTACACTTTACGTGTACCCGTAGTTACTGCACCACCTAGTGAAAACCTATAGGAAATTCATATTGGAATCCAGAGTAAGTTGTTTTGACACCGGAGCAAGGACTTCCCATAGTTACTCTGGATTTTGCCCTAAGAAACATATGGATTGCAAACAAAACACACATCATTGTGTTGCGTCAAACTTTATGCAGGATTCAGAACACACGTCATAATGTCTTCTGCTTGAGAGTATAGCTTCACTTCCTGGAAATATTAGAGCTCTGTCCCACAGATTTTCTACATTATATTCTAAAGTGATTTTTTTCCTTTAATTAACTATATTCTTTCCAACATGTATATATTATTGGAGTACTAGAGAATGTCACATAGTTCTGAATATCATATTTACAAGACATATTCAGTTCTACTTCCTACCAGTTTAGAGTGTACAATGCTCTTGACAGAGTGCAGACTGCATATTATGGGTTGCTTTTGGGGGGGAGGACCTACTAACCGTGGAGAAGTCAGTAAGAATCTTTGTAAAATTAATTTTTAAAAGAAAAAAATTATTTACCTTTCTTTAGGCTTCTCCTCTGATATGTTTAGAGGGTGTTGCTGGCATATTTAGCTGGCGTAAGTGCAACAAACCTCCTGGGCTGGGAAGGAGGACATTGAACCTCTGGATTGGGAAGGGAGACATAGGATAGGATCCTGTGTGTACAAGTGTAGCCAAGATCCACTCCCATCCCAGAACCACTTTGGCCCATTCTACTTATCACTCTGATCTGTCCAGGATTTTCCTCCAAACCACCACACTGCCAACTTAATGTGGACAGTGGAGGTTCTGCAGGCCAGAGGCATCTGTGTGTGGTCTCTGATTCTTTGTGCTGGCATGCCTGATCCACAGATCAGGGGAAAGGCTTTTGCACCATAAGACTTATGTTTTGTTTAGCACATGGCAATTACAATTGCTGGGAAATCAATTTTGTGAGGGATTTATGGTAGAAGATAGCGAGATCCCCCACTATAAGGTCCTGGACAGGACTGAACCGATTTATCATGCCACTTCTCTCAATTGTTTCCCTTGCTAGTAAAATACTGGTTTGTGTATTGTTAATTATGAGCAAATTATATATTACAGAACAACACTGGAGAGATCTAGTGGATAGGAAGGATTTTCAGTTTGCAGGGTGGCAGCCATAAATGAATTAAGGCTGCAATCCTAATTTCCACTTAGGCCAGTTAGGATTCCTAACTGCAATCCTCACTTCCACTTAGGCCCCAGTATAAGTCCTGTGCTGACACGGGGGTGTCACAAAAGTACAGTATCCCTACAATCCAGAGTAACTACGGGAACAAGTAAGATACATTACAGTGCCACCTTGTGAAAACCTATGGGAAATTCATATTGTAATCCAGAGTAAATTGTTCTTACACCGGAGCAAGGACTCCGCATACTTGCTCTGGATTGTGCCCTAAGACACCTTTGCCCCACTCCTGGGGGTGCAGGCCAACTCACTGACCTCCACACACCATCACAGAAAGATAGGCCAGGTGAGTTAGGCTGGCCTAAATTTCTTGTGCCCTAAGGTTAGGCACTCAGTATACTGGCTGGCAATATATGTTGGAGATGGAACTTACATCTGGCAGCTCCTTAGTTATCCCATGAATATGATTAGTCTTGGTTTTGTTTGTTCTAGGCAAATATATGAGCAAAGGAGGCACTGAAACAGGAATGCATGTGGCCCAAAGAGAGAAAGAAATAAGGAAGTGAAAATGCATTTTGCTAGTAATTTCAGCATTGTGTAAAACTATAAACGTGGGGAAATAACATTCAACTAAGTGAAATGGTATTAGTCACTTTTGCAGAATAAATAATGGGTAAACCAGACTCTCTTAAGGTTGTCTACAGCCTCAGAATCATTGCAGAAGAAAAGTAACAGTGAAATACAATTGGATTTTTAAAAACTGGAATTGGATTTTTAAAAAGCACAATTAGTGCTGAATAATCAAAAGGTCTTTTAGAGGATATTTTTCTGCAAATAGGACCCCCTCCAATTAGAAAATTCTCCTACAGCAAGAATGATAATATCATAAGCTGGAGCGATCTTAACATATCTTTTAATATATATGGAATATATCACTAATTAATTTTAATATTTGGTGTTTATACATTTGTTTTACTATTGCACTGTGTCCCTAATATATAGTATGTTTTGTCCTTTATTTCCAATATATTCTGAAATAAAGTGAATCAGAAGGACAGGATTATTCTAAAAACTCTGCAGACTTACTTTCAATTCACACATTATTCAGGTTATTTTTCATAAATCTTATTTTACCAAGAGTGAATACTACAGAAAAACGCATGATTCTCATAGCAAATTGTGGGCAAAATCCAGAGCAGTTACGGGTCCACGCAGTTACATCACCCTCTAGTTTTATCTTATGGAAAGTCACCTTAACTGCTCCGGAGCAAAGGGCTTAATTTGACTTTAGGATATGGGCCTAAGAATAGTAATTTCCAAATAGTGATCAACTGCCGGTAAAAATGACCAAAAGCCTTATGTGTTAAATTGGTAAATCATGCTTTTTCTATGGGCTAGCTCCAGCCAATTATAAGCATCAACCCACATCTGGAAATCAAAATGATAGATTTTGACGCATCTGGAAAGATTTGTAGTGGGTCTAGTTGAATAAATGTTTGAAGTAGCCTGAAGTCGGGAGATGAAATGCAGACATGATGAAATGGAACGAGGTGTCTATGCAGACATGATGGGAGCAGCAAACCTGTATCTTAGAACATGGAATGCTACTGATCAGATATAAAGTGCCGGCATTAAGACTGTTTATCAGCCACTCTCCCTTCGGGTTTGTCTTAAGGTACACTAAAATAATAACACAAATGTACTGTTAACAAGTTGCCCCTAACTGTATATCGGCCTGAAAAGAACTGTGATTTCCAGTTCTTTTTACAGAATAGCTGTGGGTCCTTAACTCTTGCTGTCCTTTCAATTTCTCCTCTCTTTCTTCCCTGATCTTGATTTTCCCCCCATCAAAGTGGGTATTATTTCACCCAGTCTGACCTAATTCTGCCCTGCAGCTGGCCCCCTTTTGTTAAGTATGCAGCTACTATGGCAACCTGTGCAACACATCTGCATCACAAAGAGGTGCTGAATAGGCTCAGTGCCATTGCAGCTTTTAGGTTTCACTGCAGGCTTTTTTTTCCACATGCTTGTGCCAGACTATTTGTTCACACCCTGGGGAATATGCTGATGCTCACTATGTCCTGTTGCCTCCTGGAAACTGACTCACTTTCCTCTAAAATGATAACCAGAATTCAGGGCATAGTGATTTTCAACCTTTTTCATTTCACGGCACACTAACAAGGCACTGAAATTGTCAAGCCACACCATCACTTGTTTTTGCCATTGACAAGACATAGATCCCCTAATCCCCTATTAGATCCTATTCCCCTAAAGATCTCCTAGTTCAGATCCCCGAATTTTCCTGTTAATAAATGACTTTCTCCAAACTCCCGCGACACAACTGAGGACTATCTGTGGCACACCACGCTGGTTGAAAATAACTGTATTAGGGTTTCTGTGCTGCTATCTGATCTAGGCTTTGTAAACTGGATGCTTGCTGATTCAAGTATATAGCACATGCATGGTGCATGAAAAAAAATTAATGGTTCTACAGGTCACTGACCCACATTTTGCAAATTAAAGCTGAAAATTGAAAGCTGTATACGTATTGTACAACTACTGCATTGCCATATTCTGTGTTCATAATAGGTCTATAGCTCTAGTGGTAGTTCACTTGCTGTGTCTGAAGATGATCCCATGTTTAAATTCCTGCTATTCGCATGCAGGGTTCAGAAAGACTCCATGTGAAGCTTTGGAGATCTACCACCAGTCAGTAGCAGCAACACTGAGCTAAATGGCCCGACTCCACATAAGGCATCTTCATAAGCAAATGTCATTAGATGCAGTGCTGAACAAAAAATCAAGGGAGAGGGGTTTAAGTGAAGATTCTTTTGTATATGTAGTGTTGGATGCTAAGTACCTAGACATTAGCTGAAATAAAAGCTGAAATATTCCGAGGAGGGAAGCGTCTGCAGGTCATGCTCCAAGGGCCTGAAACCCCCACTGGACTACCACTTATTTAGATGGTGGAGAGAAAAGAATGAGTAAAATGTCTGGGTAAGACTTGCTGAAGAGTGCCCTCTTTCCTATCATCCTATTGTACAATTGGAATGTTGCTTGCTCTTAAGTGGTATGAAGCCAATGGGATAGTAAGACCAGAGGCACTTTATTTTTCTCCTTAACCCAGCTGGCCCTTGGAAAACATTGCCCTCCCAGACCAGGTAGATGATAAGAGAGAGAAAACACAAGTTGGAGAAGTTTGGGGAGAAGACACATGGGAACAATCTGGGGAAGAAGGACCTGGGGAATATTGTTCCCAAATGTTTAACTAAACCTGACTCTGAACCTGTTCAGGAGTACTAGAGTTGTCAACTACCCAGAGATTAAAAAAAAATCTTCAAACACGTTTTTTGGGGGTGGGGGGAGGAATTCTATTTGCATAATCCTATTTGCATACATTGGTGCACGTTTAGAAAAGTAGCAAAACCAGTATAAAATGAACCATAATTTCTCGTGAATTGCATATAAACAGTCTCATTTTTCAACTGGGACATTCAGTGAGCATTTGTTACCAAGATTTGAAACACATCCATTGGTTATAATTCATACGTCAGATTGGGACACCTACAAAGTACATATCACAGTTGATCCTTCAGGTGTACAAAGACTCATATTTTGCTTATTCTCAGACTACCTATTAACTGAGCAAGTTGATGCCAATATGTGATGAAAGCTTATAATTAATTAATTGAACATGATTTCAGAGACTTGTCTGTTGGCCTCCTGGACATATTCCAGCTTGTTCATTATGACAACAGTTCCTCCTTTGTCATTTGCTTTTATTATGATGTCAGAATTGTTTCTGAGGCTGCAGATGGGCATCATGTTCTCCACAGAGGAGGTGATGCAGTAGGTGACAGTGCCCTTTGCCGAGTACTGCAGCCTGAGCAAGCTTACAAAAGGCACTCTAAAAATCCATTCGCATGATTCAATTCTCCAGGGGACTATAGGAGAAATTTTTTTTGTGGCATTAAAAAGACTATGGTTATGTATTTATTTTTGTGTGCTGTCAAGTGGTATACTGGGAGGGTGGCAGCTGTATGCTGGTGCATGGACCAGCACTGTTGTGGAAGCATTTCTTGAATAACAGTTCGTGAAATAGAACACTGCAAAACTGTAGCATTCATGTGGATTTGATGAGAAAAGAAAGTCTCTGTGAAAGGACAGAGTCCTCTGTCTTGCTGAAGCATGGGTTGATTATTAGATTAATTAATGGATTAATTAATAGGATCAATTAATAGGATTAATAGATTAAAAGGATTGCTGGCCGAGGTAAGGATGTAGCTATCTGTTGTGATCCATGTTAAATGCAAAACTTTGAATAGCTTGGTGTTCCTTTTCTTCAGAGAAGCAACACAATTGTAAAACATGAAGAAATCATATCATGTGCAAGAATGTGTGCAAGGTTGGTTCTTCATGTGAGATTCCAGGTCTGAATCCCACATGAAGCATCTTCTTTAACCTTCTGAAACTCCTTCTTCAGAACCTTCTGAAGCTTCTTTATTTTCTGCTTGCTGTATGGTTCAGCAGTGTCATGCAGTGGTGGACCTGGAGGAAGAGCAGCAGCAAAAACCTTGAGTACTGCACCCGTGCAATCTTGCAAACCATTCGGAAAGTCTTTGGAGGCTTCCAATGTGGTGTTAAGCAGGGTTTCTGGTTTCCCATACTGTTTACGAATGTATGGGAAACCTCCAAAGGCTTTTCAAATACTGTAATCCCTAATGAGGTTCCATTGCACTGGGTGGGTATCTTATGGCAATGATTCTGATTATCAGAAACCAGCGAGTGACTGGCTGAGCTGTGCTGTTGTCACAGGCAGGAAGGCAGGCAGGATCAGGGTACCTTTGACTTGGACAAAGCAGCAGGCCAAGGAAAACGGGAACCACACACTGAAAATTGGCACAGGGTGTCTTACAGATGAACAAGGCCAAAGGAGACAGCCAGGAGCAAAATCTGACCAGGGGAGGCAAACTGGAAAAGAGAATTGGCAGAGAGGATGGGAACATATGGCTAAGAGCTGAGCTAGGCTCAAGGTCACATGTGGACTTAAAATAGTCTTATCTTTCACAGCAAGTCTCTAATATTTGTGGGCCTAGTGATCTGGAAGCAGGTAGCAGAAAAGAAAACATTTGAAAGGAATAATATGCTGGGAGGAAATGGAAGGGATTACTGGTAATTAAAACATGTGTCAGAAGGAAAAGCTTATACCTGTTTGGTTGTAAATTAGCCCTGACATCTCAAAGGCTGCGCATGTGAATAAATTCATCAAAGAATTCCTGTTATAGATTTCTTCATAGCAAATAAATGTTTAAAGCTTACAGTAAACAAAGAGATATCAAGGGGTACCATCCTTGACCCATGTTCTGTATAGTAATCCTACTTCTGATAAGATACAGTCTGCAATACTGTGTTATGTTGTAACTACTCTTAAGGAAAGGTCAGAGTTCCTCTCCTTCATCCACTCTGTACTATGAACTTAGTATACCAACCTGAAAGAGACGCATTATGCTCTCAAGGGGTGTATGTATCTTGAGAGGGATTATAAATATCAGGGGAAAAACATTAGTCAGGCTAAATGTTTAATCAATTAATTTGACTAAATTTACAATTTATTAAATAGTATACAATATTTGTGAACTGTTGAAATCTGCATCTGAATAATTGGACCAGCAGACTAGGTTTTCCCTTTGGATTATACAGTGTGGTCCACTTTATATTTAAAAAAAAACATTTTTTACATTTATATGTATTTGTTACAATCATATTTGTTCAATACTGTTTATGTACATTTCCAAAACATAAAGAAGGGATATAGAATACTGGTATGGAATTATTGTTTGGAAAAATTAGATCTAAAACATGAAACCAATAGTGAAACAACTGTGAGCCTACTTTTGGCCAACTCTGTATTTTAACCATGTTAACTGGACAGTGTAATGACATTGGCAGTTTCCGTTGCATCCTGTGAGAGAGGGATGTTGGCCCATGCGCCTGTTCATCCCAGTAGTCTTTTTTAGAGACTCTTTGGATGGTGTGCTGCATTTTTTTTCCAACTGGGAGTCCTTTGGGGACAGGGAGTCATTTAATGATTTTATTTATGTCCCAATCCCATTAGGGCCTTATGTTAGTGCTCTGATAGTTGTTGCAAATAATGACATGACATTCCATGGTACCTTGACAGGACCACAGTGGTGAATAACTAGTGGAATGAGAATGAGCTCTAGCACTCATATACCAGTGTGTGGATCAGGAGAGAAGTGAGAGGCAGGAACAGGACAGAGAATGGGATGGAAGGGATGGCAGATCGAGGAGGAGGTCAAGTCAGGGAGGTAGTGGTGACAGGAACACTGCCAATATCCTATATCCCTTCCTCTCTCCTTGATCCACTTTTCCAGGTCTATTTGAACTTGCACCGCCTATATAGCTGGTGCAAGACCCATTCAGGAAGTAAAGTCTTATCCCCATGCAAGGGAACAGATGTTCCTTAGTCAGAGATCTGACTGAAAGACCTGAATATCTGTTACTGTGCTTACCCCACTGGAAAGGTGGCATAACTGATTGGGGAGTTAAGTTAGATTACACTGTCCATCTCTAACAGCACAATCCAGAGTAACTATGGGAGCTCTTACACTGATGTAATTATGGAGCCACCTAGTGAAAACCTATGGGAAATACACAGAGCAGTCCAGAGTAAATTTTTCTTACGTCAACATAAGAGCTCTGGTAGTTACTCTGGATTGTGCTGTAAATTACTTTATTTTCGGATGTTGAAAAGTGATATATGAATATTATTAATATTTGTATTCTTCAGTACAAAATTCAGTACAATCTCAGATAACACACCATATTAGATGCAGTGAAGGAGAAACACAGCTTATTAAAAATGTTGAACAAGAACAGGTTCTTCAGGTGATCTGGGGCCCTTTGCATGATTACAAGAAGACTGCATGACATTAGGGTTTGAACACACCCAGGTTCCAACAATGTTTCCAAAGAGATACAGTATTTTATTCAAACTGCAGTTACCGTACAAACATATTGTGCACAGTGCCATCTGGTGGGAAGGTGGAGTACTAGTCATACAGTTAAACCTCTTGTTTTCTACTGTGCTGGCCATGGAGAACACAGTAGTTCAAGAGTAGCAGGGTCAGTGTTACTGCCAAATCATATACTTAGACCCCAAACTAACAGCTGCAGTCACAGCAAGGAGATGCACGCTATATCTCATATAGTGGGGGCAGAGTTGAAGAGATTTCCACTTTTAAACAATCTCTCTGTGACTGGAAGGAGTGTTTCACTTACACAAGGGATCCTTACATGACCAAAGTGTTTGTTTCATTCTGGGAGGGACCTTGCAACACTGGAAATACTAGATAGGGTGTTGTTACTGCTGGTACTGAAATGAATCACAGGGACTGGGGAAAAAATAATCTCAAATATATATATCACTGTTTTTAAAACAAATGAAATCTACAATCTAATTTTTGATCATGAATCTGATGAAGCAAAAGGTTTATAAAATTATGAGCCATCAAAGTTTGTGCTAACACCAAAATAAATGTGTTACTACTAGAGCCTAGCAATAAAGTGCTCCTGAAGCAAGCAGGTCTGCACTGCAAGCAGGGAAGGAAGGAAGGGATAGGCTGGCTTGCAGTGCAACTTGGAGTGAAGGCAATTCATTCGCCTTACCCCATGTTTAGCTGGCAGCTGCTGCTATAGATACTTGGATAACGCCAGCTAAAGAGATAGTGAAGACTTGGGATTTCCCTTTGTAAAGCCAGGCCACTGGAACCTGATACTATTCCTCTAGTGGGTCCAGTCCTTCCACTGTCTGCCTACTTCCCCCATCTTTATGTGCGTGTTTTTTTAAGACCGGGCACTGCCCGAAGCAAAGATGGAGGACATGACTTCAATACAGTGAGGTGGTCCTTGGCTGGTCCAGTGGGTGTGGGAAGGGTGGGGAAGAGGCGTTTCAGGGTGGTTGGCAGGCAGGTGGGTCAGTGGGGGGTGGGAGAGATGGAGCCAGGACTCAGCAGGTGTGCCGGATCTTGACCCTGTTCCTGTGCAGGGAAGAGTGGCTGGCCATGGGCTACTAGGAACTCTGTATTTGGCACAGATCTGAGTACTCATTAGAAACTGAGGTTTCCTGCTTCACAGAACAACATCATGGGTAACCCAAACCCATCCAGATTTACTCAGATGTGTTTCATTTGAAGCTACAAAAACTCACTTCTAAGTAAATGTTATGCAGCCCTGGCAATTACATGCTCTGGCTGCAAGCTTAACTCCTTGAACCTTTGGCCTAAAGAAACTATAGTGGTGTAGTTTAATTCATTCCAGAAATGAACAAGTTTAATTCATTCCAGAAGCCTGCTCTTTAAATGAAACACTCTTTATGTGAAGCAGATTTTCCCATAGGAAATAATGGAAACTCAGACAATTGGTTCCACAACCCAGAAAAATGCATATAAAAATGTTAACTGGATGTTGATGACAAAACACCAAAATTGAATTCAAAACATGTATTCAGTGTGCATAGTCTACAATGTGCATAATTCCATAGTCTACTTAGGCTGCAATACTAAAGACACTTTCCTGGGAGTAAGCCCCATTTAACACAATGGGCTTACTTCTGGGTAGACATGGTTAGGAGGCTGCAATCAAAGACACTTTCCAAGTGTCTCCCCACTTTCTCCTTCTCATCATCCTGAGCCTCTCTCCCCCCTACTCCCTTCTGGCTAGCCCTGAGCTGCTTCCCTCTTCTCCACTGCTGTTCTCTCCCTCTGCCCACTGGACGTCTGGCCACAGGAGGAACAGTGCGGAAGTGTTGCTTTCGTTATGGGCAGGCGAGCTAGGAAAGCTAAGGGCTTTTGAAAAGGGCTGCCGACCAGTGTGTCTGCTCCAACTGCCAACGAGTGTGCTTGTTAAGTGAAGTGATGCTTGTTATGTGAGGCAGAATACTAGATAAATTTTTGCTTGTTATGTGGATCACTTGTTAAGCGAGGCACTTGTTAAGCGAGGCACCACTGTAAAGGAAATTCATCTATGAATCCAAGGGTTGCAAAATTTATTTATGTTGTTTAAAATACTTGTACCCATTCTCTTGTAGTATTTTCTCAGGCAGTTTGCAATTTAATAAAACTTAACAACGTATAAAATAATGAAACAAAATTAATGTAAAAATTTTTTAGAACAAACTTAAACATATACAATAGTTTTAAAAGACTCTGCCCAAAGTAAAAACTGGAATAGAACTAGCCAAAGTGGATTCTTAATTACTGAAAGCAATTGAAAAAACAACAGGATGCATTCAAAACACATAAAAACAATATTTTAGACCTGAAACTGTTCCAATTGCATACTTTTATTAATGAAATCCTTCAGACCAGACTAGAAAGGACATTTTATAACTCATTAGCATGCAAAAAGCAGTGGCATATATTGGAGACATTTAAGAACATTTTTTTGAGAGAACCATACAGCATTTAAACATTAACCTCTTCTCAGCCAAAATTCGTTTTTCACAAACAACAGTTTTGAATGCCTGATAACAGCTGATACACACGACAGACTAGATTAGGGCTGTCCAACCTTTCAACTTGAGGGCTCCAGGACTTTTAACAATTGTATAGAGGAGGGAATTTCAGCAGGTGAAGTGTCTCATCTCACAGATCACAAGCTATACCTGCAGAAATTTCCTCTTCTACAGAATTGCTAAAGATCCAGGAGCCCTCAAGTTGAAAGGTTGGACTAGATGGTAGGGATAAAATAAACATAATTTTCCCCAAATTCAGTGTTCTGGGTTCTGATTTTGATAATGAGTGATTTTCCAGATAATGTTGTTTTTCAAAGTTTGTCCTCTGCTGTACCACTTCAAATGGTCCACCAATTCAAAGTACCTCTGGAAGTAACTGACGATGACACCATTGCCAGTTGCTTCTGGTTTGGAAGGCCAGATGTGATATGAACAGCTGTAAGAGTCTCAAAGCAGACAGGAGGGCTCTTGAGTGTGGAAATGCCACCAGTGGTACTAGAAGTGGTGAGTGGTGATACTAATGAGATGAGACCCTTGTACACATGCTGCCTGGAAGCAAAACCAGGAATGTGGCTAGGAGGCTCCAAAACATACTTTTCTGTGTTCAAGGAAGCTCACTTTATCTACCCTGAGCCTCTTACTGGAGTTTGTTGTGTTGCTTCTGGACTTCCAACCCAGAAGTTACTGGCAACAATGTCATCACTAGTTCCTTCCAGAGGTACTTCACATTGGTGGTCCATGTGGAGTGGGACAAGCATCGAGAAACACTGAACTAGGCTAACTCTTGAAATGTCCTCTGTTGCTGCAGAACTTACGGGCTCCATAGCAAGGTATACCCCGCAGGTTGTGACTGACTCTAAAGTCAGTGCTCAGGACCATTACAAGGCTGAAGAGCAACAATGTCTGAAGTTTACATGAAGGGGAGGCACCTGTATGCAGGTATCTTGTCTTGGGTGCTCCCTGACAGGCATCTGGTGGGCCGCTGTGAGATACAGGAAGCCACACTTACAAAGAAGTAGTCCCATTGACTATAACTGGATTTCTTCCAGAGAATACATGCACAGGATGGGTCCATAATGAGAACATAGAACAGCCACGCTCCAGTCCTATCCACACTTTCCCGGGAGTAAGTCCACTGACTCTAATGGAACTGGCTTCTGAGTAGACATGCATAGGATTGGCTCTGAGGCTACCTTCCTATCCACACTTTCCCGGGAGTAATTCCACTGACTCCAACAGGACTTATTTCTGAGTAAACATGCATAGGATTGGCTCTGAGCTGCCTTCCTCTCCACACTTTTCCGGGAGTAAGTCCATTGACTCTAATGGGACTGACTTCTGAGTAGACATGCATAGGACTGGCTCTGAGGCTGCCTTCCTATCCACTCTTTCCTGGGAGTAAGTCCACTGACTCTAATGGGGCTTTCCATTTGATACACAGAAACTGTCAGGATGACTCATAATGGTCTAAATAGGGAAAAATGCTTGACGTTCCCATTTAAAGGTGTGTTCCTGAGTCATGCCAATTCAGACTTCAGGGAGTAAACACGTGTCTATAGGCAGGGCGCTCACACGTGCCATTCCCCAGCAAAGACCACGACTCTCCCGCTTTCAACGCGCTGTCCCTTTAAGAGTGAATCGTAATCCTTTCCGAGGAAACTCCGCCCACCCGGCTTTCTCGCCAATCAGCGCGCACTTCCTACCAGGACGCTCAGCCAATGGGCGCGCTCCACGAGGGGCAGTGACATAGGGGCGTCCGTTAGAGCGTGAGCGGCGGTGAGTGACAGCGCGTGTGGGCCAATGGCGTGCGGGGATGGAGCGGGGGGCGGGACGTCAGCTGCCGCCTGAATCAATGGGGTAGGAAGCCGCGGAGGGCTTGGGGGCGTGGCCGGCGTAGGGTAGAGAGGGTGGTGAGTGCGTGTAGGTGGTGGCTGGCCGGGTAGAGGGGCACGTGACGGGAGGCGCTGAGGCTTCCTGGAGCGTGAGGTGAAGCGAGGTGTGGAGGTGAGTCTAGCCGTGCTTGCCCCCCTTTGCCCCCTCCCCCAGTGGGTCACGAGCCTTCGAACCCCGTCTCTTGCGCAAAGCATTCTGGGACTGTGGAGGTGGCAACGGTCCGAGGGGGGGCCTTTGAGGGTGACGGTTGGGGGTGACGGTTGGTGGCCGCGCGCCTAGCGCCGGTGGGGGAGGGGTGAGAGGTAGGTGGGGGAGGGGCTCAACGGAAGCGGGGTAACGGTTGGAAGGGGAGGAAGAGCGGGCATGCCCAAGGCGGGGGGGAGTTTAAGGGGAGAGGGGAAGCACTCCACACAAGGCCTGCAGGGGAGGCTGCCCAAGGGAGCCCCAGAGTGCGGGGTGGCCTTGTGGAGGGGGAGCCACCGAGGAAGAGGCGGGCATGTGTGTCGGTTGGCGGGCAGCACACGCGTGGTATGACTCAGGACTCGGCCTTTGGAAGGGGTGGGCGACGGGCCTGGACGCTCCAGAGGAAACCAAGGTCGGTCCCTTCTCCTGAGGGTGAGAAGGAGCCTGTGGGGAGCTCTGCCACGCCTGTCTTTTCAAGAGGGGGCCTCTGAGTGGTGGTTCCCAACCCAGGGCCCCTTTACCCCCCACTCCACAGGGGCACTAGATAAGCACCCCGAGGTACTTGCCTGGACACTTGAGAATGCTTGATATATAATTTAATGATGGGGTTAAATGGCAGATTTGTCTTTGAATCCCTTTTGGGACTGGCAAGGAAAGAAAGAAAGAAGGGAGCTAGCTGGTTGCAAGAGCCCCTGTGAGGTAGGTGAGGCTGAGTGAGTGGCTGCCCCAAGGAAGCTTCATGGCTGAACCCTGATCTTCCAACTCTCTAACCATCACAGTCTCAAAATACTATACTTTCTGTGAGTCCCATGTTTTTAATCATTATTTGAACCCAGGAGAGATAAGATGGGGAATGTAGACAAATTTATGAATGAAGACAAATTTGGCACGTGCTAGTGTATTGGAGTTTATATACAACGGAGTACTAATGCCTGGGAACGCCTCAATGGATAAGGAACAAATACTTGCAATTACTGCTATTTTTTCTGGTTGGATGCCCTACAGAATGTTAATTTACAGATCCAATCTGTAAATACATGTAAAAACTATACATGAATTTTTTTATACGTGAATTTGACTCACCATGAATGGCCATTCCAAATTACAGTTTTAATAACTGCTTTTCTACTGTTGTAGAGAGGCAGTTACATAAACAAACATTCAATTTTTCAGTCCTAGTATCAAACCCCTGCAGATATTGAGGTATTACCTTCTATCTACTATCTACAGTATTTATATACCGCTTTTCAACTGAAAAGTTCACAAAGCGGTTTACAAGAAAATGAAAAAATTAAAAGCTAATGGGTCCTTGTCCCAAAAGGGCTCACAATCTAAAGTGCAAAAAGAACACCAGCAGAAGCCACTAGAACAGACATTGCTGGGGTGTGTAGGGCCGGTTACTCTCCCCCTGCTAAATAAAAGAGGAACACCCACTTAAAGAGTGTCTCTTGCCCAGTAAGCAGGGGTATTCTTATTCCATCAGGCACAATAGAGGAGCAAGAAACCAGGGAGTGGGTCTTCAAACCTATTTTTCCATTATTTTCTTTATACACTGATTTTTTAATCCATGGGAGGTTCCAGAACAATGGGTGGTACAAGTGGTTAAGACACTGTGCCTGTTAACCAGAAGGCAAGGATTCAAGACCCTGGTCGCCACAAGACAGGGTGAGCTCCTGTCGGTAGCCCAGCTCTGCAACACAGCTGGAACCAATCGTATCAGCTCTGCTATTTCATTGGACTAGTTCAGTGGCATGGAGAGGGGAATTTGCTGCTTGGGTAACAGCCTGTCCTCCATATTAATCTACCTAGACCTTCGTGCTTCATGTCGAATGCAGCTTCATTCGAATGCAGTGTCGAATGCATAGTCTTTCAAGACTGATGGATGCCATGTTTTTTAATGAGGGACACCTGTAGTCATTTTCATTCTGATTTAATACTTTAAATGCCAAGTAATTTAAGTTGTATCCCTATTATACCAGCATGGCAGAGTTATAAATACATTATGCCATACAGTTTGAAAAATAATTGAAGTATAATAGATATAATTTAAATATGAACTTGACTTGAGTTTAATTGAGACAGTTAGCAAAAGCTTTAAAAAACGTTCTGGAATGGTATAGTTGAAGGAAATAAAGGTCTTTGTACCGGTTGGAAAGGAGGAAGTTATAGCAGAATGCCATGTGAAAACATAAGACAAAGGTGAACTGTAAAGGATGGATATGAGCACAGTCATAAAATATGGGTTTTTATCTACCCTATTTGAAATTCAAGAATGAGGAAATGTCTATCAGTATGCATCAAATTAGGAGCTTACTTAAATCCTACATTTTACTTGTGCCTGACTAAATTCTGCCTCCACCTTATGTGTTTTGGAGCATTTTTCTTTGTGAAGGAGTAATATCTGAACATTACTTAGAAACGGACAAAATATGACAAGTGTTTTCTAGAACATTTAACTTTTTAATGTTTTTTCTAAACATGTGCATTTGAACCATTAGTATTTGATAACCAAACTGAAAGGAGCCTGTTATTCTCAAGACAGATGAGTTACTATAGGATATTACAGAATATAATTGTAATGAGTAGGTTTACTAGTATTTGTATGCAGTAACCCTCAGCTGGATATATAAGTGCAATTGTCAAGTTAATTTTTCAAAAGAGATTAACTTTTCCTAAATGTAGAATGAAGTACAAAGTCTCTAACATGTAACTCTGATATGCTTGAAAAAAGTGGAGCTGTAGGGCTATCCCACTAAACTGGGAGTAAGCACTATTGCCTATCATGGGACTTAACTTTTGAGTAGACATGAATAAGATTGGTCTCTAAGACTTGTTCATTTTTGGATGATTAATGACTTACAAAAATTGAGTTTTTTCTGCCCAAGCATTGTGTTTGAATCTAGTAGTGGCATTGTCTAGCAGAGACAATTAAATTTAATCTAACAGCACAGTCCTAACCATGTCTACTCAAAAGTCCCATTGTATACAATGGGTCTTACTCCCAGGAAGGTGTCTTTAGGATTGCAGCCTAAGGGTTTTATGGAGTAAAAGATAAGTGGGCTTTTGTTTTTATCAGGTTTTTTTTGTTTTTATCGTTTTTAGTCTATGTTTTTAGCTTTAATCTAATTGTATTTTAACTACATTTTAATGTGTTTTAATCTCTATTTATTACCGTATCTAATTTTGGTGGTGTTTTATTGTTTTTTAATTGTTGTTTGGCTGCCCTGAGTTCCCCCTTGTGGGGGAAGAAAGGCAGGATACAAATTGCTTAAATAAATAAAATAAATAAAGTGTGCAGGCAAAGATGGGTGATCTGTTGCCAATGAGTGAATGATGCCATACCATCAAGTGTTGTACTAGGTGTGCTTTCAGGTGGAACATACTCCTGGAAGAATGAGTACTGTATTTATGCTGGGGGTGGGTGTCACACCATGGCTAACACTCTGTAAGACATAAAGCTTGATTTATCTTAATATCAATTATTGAGCCCATACCAACAAGATGCAAGTTTATTCCATGTTATCTTTCAAGATCACATGTTATCTTTCACAAAAGATCACATACCAGGATGTATGTGATGGCCAGGCTTGGCAGATGCATGCATAAATACAGATTTGGATATTCTAATAGAGCACAAGCAGGCTTAAATCCAGAAAGCCCTCTCTGACACTTGCACAGATACAACAACTGTAACATCAATGCGCAATTGAAAGCTAAATTGGCTGCCAGATACAGGCAGCTACGTGGATGACCCTACACAAAAGGTGCTAGGTTTTGACCTACCTCTCCAGCATTGGTCAACTCTGAACAGAATAAGTACACAACACGTCTGCCAGGACTCACTGTTTAAGTGGGGTTTTGCATCTACTAAGTGTGATTGGTGCTCCTTGACAAAATATTCATCACATTGTTTCTGAGTTTCTGTCAAGTACTTACACTGGCCCAATGTCTGATTTTTTTACAGTATAGACCAGTTTGTCCTTGAATGGCTGGGTAGACTGGACATTAACATCTAATTTACCATGTCCATGTATTTTCCAACGGCTAAGTAAATTGTGATGCGAATGCAGAAAAATGTAATGAGGGTAATACTGGAGGCAAAGACTTTTGGAGAAACAGTGATGTTCCATTTCTAAGATTGTGAAAAATAGTTTTGTTCTATTATACAGTAGTCAGACCTCACTTGGACTACTGTGTCCAGTTATGGGCACCCTATTTTAGGAACAGTGATAAGCTGGAATTGGGAAATAGGTTCCCAAGAGGGCAAAAAAGATGGTCAGGAGGATGCAACTAAACAGTTGAAAGGAACTTGGTATTTCTAACCTGGGAAAAAATTAAGGGAGATACGCTAGCCATCTTCAGTATATTAGGGTTCATCTCAAAGCAGGGAGAATTTACTCTCTGTGGATGCAGATGGGAAGACTAGACCCAGTAGGTTGAAACTATAGGGAACAATCCTTGGAAAAATGAACCAGAAAAATTATTTTCTAATTGTTAAGAGCTATTTACTTTGTGATGCAGTGGGCCCTATGGAAGATTTTCAAGTAGAAGCTGAATAGCTACTGGATACTATAGCTGTTGTTGGCTGAACTGTTGGCTGTGCTGAGTTGACAATGCAGACTAGATGACTAGAATTTATGACTTCCAAGGTCCCATCCAATTCTTAAAATTCTATGTCTAACAGAAGTGCAAAAATATGGGGAGTCTATACCCATGAATTCAATTAACTGTGCATTTGGTCTACAGGGACCTCTGCAACCATCCCATCCAGAGGCAAATGGAGCAGAGCTAATGTTGGCTCTGGAGGGTGAAGGCACACATGTAGAAACATTGCAATGAGTTCACAATTTAGAAAACATTAGGCTCAACATTAAAAACATTATCATAAATTGTGAAAGTCCTTGGTTCAGGTCTTGGCTCCTTACCATGAATTTAGATGTATTAAGTTGCATAACCTTGCTTAAAAAACTTACATACTGCCTTTCTGGTTCAGAAACAAATGCTCAAGGCAGTTTACAAAGCTCCATAGTATAGATTGAATAGCACAATTGGATAATAATATGGTTAATATTGATCTGCCTTTCAGATATGTAAGCATTTTTGAGTGTGTGAAGCGTGTTTAGCTCTCTGATGGTTCTCTGTACATATGACATGCAATTGGAAACAGCATGCTATTAACATCAAGCAAATTTTTAGACCCTAACTACAGTTTTTCTTATTAATGGAGTAGCCATGTTTTTAGATGTCTTTCATATATTTAACATTCACTGAAATTAGTTTAACTTGGTCATTTACACAATAAGGAAGAAATGCTTTTGTGCAGGAAAGGCAAGGTAGACAGATGGGAAAGCAGTATTTTCTTCTGTGTTGCTATAATTTCTGAGGGCATATCCTTAAATATTCAATTTAGAAAATGTAATTTTTGCCAGATCCTAGGATGTTTCCATGTTAAGATGAATATTTCATCAATAAGAGCAAGAGAATTTTATACTTATTGAAACAGGTTATTTTAATTATGACTTTTTTTATAACTTGACGTCATTAATTCTTGTGTGTTTGAAATAACATGCTTGTGCAGCATACTGAAACATGCTAGGTTAGCATGTTGAAAACTTGGCATAGATACTTGGCTGATGAAAGGACTGGATACTCTGCTTACCCAGTAGATTAGAGATACCCTATCTCCAGGGGTTGTCACTGAAGCATCTGAACAGGGTTGCTAATATCAGTGCT
The DNA here is from genome assembly GCA_030015325.1 of Cryptoblepharus egeriae. Lineage (NCBI taxonomy): Eukaryota > Metazoa > Chordata > Lepidosauria > Squamata > Scincidae > Cryptoblepharus > Cryptoblepharus egeriae. The sequence continues at coordinate 65,299,231 of JAREYC010000002.1, read as the reverse complement.
TTTTTCTGTGGAAATAATTTGCAAGGATTATCCAGAACCTCTTTAGCATGTAAGTACTTAATATACTTCTGGTTGTGATTATAATGTAAAATGGTAGCAATTTATCTGGCAATGGACTTCTGAAAATAGTTTGAAGGAATGAGTCCCTCACCTAATGCATGCCTGCTCATTTTTTCCTTACTCATGCTTCTCTTTCTCCCTCCCTCAGCACGATGGGCAACTGCCTTTTGAGTTATGTTAATGTTCCATGAGGCTGCTCTAATAGCGGTTGTGCTTGCATGTGTGCTCCCCCATTAGAGCTGCAGGTTCTAAGGCTGAAAAGAAGAAAGGTAGGCTGCTGCAGCCTCTATAATGCAGAAATGGCCTCCCTTATGGAGGCGCTCCATGATACTTCAGAAATATAGCTCCATGTAAAAACAGTTTCTCCTTCCTTTTCTGGAAGTGAAGCTGTTGTGGAGGTCACACATGGAAATATACTAATGGATTTGTACTCATCTTTTTAAGACGAGGTGGTTATTGATCAGTAACATGTTGAGGTGCAAACATAATTAATGGAGTTTGATCTTCCTGGAGTGAGATCTTTTTACAGATTTGATGATTCCCTTTGGCTTGTTCCTCTTTTTTCTGATGCTGGTTTCAGCAACAGGAGAAATTTGGAGAATTATGTGTTCAGATTGCATTTCTAGAGCTTTGAAAGATCCTACTGTTCTGTTCCTCCACGCTGTGGAGACTAAAGTGGCCTGGTAAACATGGTTTCCATGTTTTGGATGGCTTCATGTCCTTGATGCATAGAACCAGTAGCATCTGGTGGGCCAGGTCCCAATTGCTGTCTGGTGGGCCAGGTCCCAATTGCTGAAATGCTGTTTTTGGGAAACTGATGTCCAGCCTGCTGTGGTCATTTAGACTAGAGATTTTCAATCTTATTCTTCTCGTGGCACACTATAACAAGGCACAGAAATTGTCAAGGCACACCATCAGTTCATTGACAAGGCACACCGAGCTGTTCAAATCCCCTAATTTTCCTATTAATTAATGACAGAGTTTGGGTATTGGCACACTGGTTGAAATCACTGCTCTAAACTCTCATAAGCCAAAAGAGTTTACTTTCAGATCTGCTGTCTGTTTACTTTCAGATCTAAACAACTGAGAGTTGGAGCAAGCAGAATTCTGTTAGGGAGAGTGGGAATTGGATACTCTCTTTTTGGCTAATACCAGGTTGTCTTTGCTGAGATGATCCTGGGAGTTGGGGAGGAACCACCTAAGCGCCTCTAGTCTGGTTGATCATGGAGGGCAGAGGGGGTGGCTTTCTTTCATTCTGGAGGCAACTAGTGCTAGACAAGCAATTGAGTGGTAATTGCAAGCTTGTAGTTCTGTAATTGCAGATATACACAAAATGGTAATCAAAAGGTTTCCTTTGTAAGACTAGATTATCATGAAGTACTGTGTTATAGATAAAGCAGATGCAAATTCCTATATTAATTGAGGAAACAATCTATAATACAGTGCTAGTATCCATATTTAAACAAAGCTGTTTAAACATTCAACTACATCTGAGGTGTTCAAACCCTGGCCCAAGGGGCCAGTGTGGCCTTTAGGAAGCCTCTAATCCTCTGGGCCATGCAACCAAATCCAACCAGAATTGTGCCCTCTGTGCCTTTCTGAAAATAAGAGATGCCTCTGACTCTCATGTATACTCTGGGAGTTTCCTTTCCTGAAATACGCTGGTTCTGAAGTACTTACTCCTGTATATTTAAGTAAGCTTCTTGAGGGGGTGGAAGAATGGGGGTCCATTTGAGTGTATTCTTTATTATGTGGTGTGTGTTGGTGAAGGGAGAAATTCTGGATATTTAAGCCCATTTTTTCATTCCACCTCTAATGTATTTAAATTTTATATTTGAATTTCTTCTGGCCCTTGACACCATGTCAGATACTTGATACAGCCTCCTGGCCAATATGTTTGGACACCCTTAGATGAGATGATAGTTTGTAAACATAATTTGTACATCTTTTAAAGTGGACTATAGGATACATCTTTGAGAAGAGTGCAGGGAGTCATTGGAAGCTTACTGTGTTCCTGGAAAGAGGTTTTTGTTTATGCAAGAACCCCACGGGAAATGTGTGTGAGAACAAGAATACCTGCAGCAAAATGTTAAGTTTGGAGGAGGAGGGTAGTCTCGTCACATGGGTTAGTACATGTTAAAGCAACTGCCTGTGTGTTTCTGTCCTTGGTGACATTGGCAAGAACAGGAAACTAGACTTACAAGCAGAAGTAATCCCTGAGATGATGCTCTGCTACTGAGATTCTTAGCTCTCTTGTATCCTTTTCTTAATTTTGAAGGGGAGACAAAATATGCTAGGATCAAGTGAATGGGAAAATATAATTTTCATGTCCTTTTAAAAACACTAGTAAAAAAATCTAATAATTACATTTTCTTCCTGCTAAACAGTGTGCAGCAATTTTTTGTTTTTGTATTTAAAAACAAATAATAAATAATAATTACATTTTAATAAACAAATAATAATTTGTTAATAAGCAAATAATTAATAAACAAATTAATATAATTAATAATTAATAAATAATAATTACATTTCCCCCCCTGCTAAACAGTGTGCAGCAATTTTTTGTTTTTGTATTTAAGGAACAAATTGGTTTCAAGAGTTGAAAGTAGTTGTGCTGATTTTTTTTGCTTTGATATTGCTACATGACTGCCCTATTTTCTTTCACTATTCATATCATAAAAGTGCATCACTAAATTTGTATGCTGTTTCTTTGAGCAGAAAATGGCTTTATTTTTACAAAACACGTAAATTTGTTTTTGGCAGATCATCAAGCAGATCATAATAGCTGATCCTGTCACCATAAAGGACAAACGCTAAAGATGATCAAGCAAATCAGCTTGCATAGGACCAACTAAATAAATTATTCTGACAAGCTTTGATAAAAACTTCTATACAGAGACAGTCTGTGTCCATTCATGAGTCAGGGACTACCTGTATCTTATTATCAACATTAGGCTGCATAGGCATAATTTTATGTTAACATGTTACTGATACTCATATAGGAAAGACTACCACTCTTAATTGAGTTCATATTTCTGTTAACAACTGACCACCAATAAGTAGAAGGCTAGTAGTATTGGCAACCATTTGAGCAAGCTAATTTGCATATAATCTGCAGGGTGTAAATGACAAATGTTCATCAGAGTAAAAAAAATGTTTACAAAGCAGAATTTGCTAGAAAATAGTTTCTGTGCAGCTGGATTAATAAGGTTGAAGGTGCTCTCGATAGGAAAATAATCACTGTTATAATAATCGCACAGAATCAATTAAAAAAAGGCTGACTCCCAATATGCTATTTGTGGAGTTTAGCAGCATTCAGGTTTGACTTAATTTACTGTTGGATAACTTCTATAATCCAGTTAAGCAGTGTTTTCATGTTGTGTTCAGTTGTACTCCTCCTGCCCAAAACTAGCATTCTGCAAACATAAATGCAAGCTCCACACACTGCTACTTTAAGGTCTTCTGTTTTCCTTCCCTGTCATGACTTGATTAAAGTGTGTGAAGAATGAAGCTCTGCCTTTTGCCCATTACATTAGTAGCATATTCAATGCTACTTTTGGACTGATAAAAAATGAAGTAAGTCCAAAATGCATCTAATGTTGTATGTTGCTGAATCTGCGGTGTAGCATAGAATTCTGCTTGCCTAGTGATGAATTTTACCTTGTTAAAGTTACTTTTCACAGTTTGTGAAGATTGAAATAGTGCAAACAGTATGCATGAAAGGGTTGGTATCAATGAGTAGGTTTTCTGTTTATTAAAGTTTGGCCATTTAACTGGCATTGATTAAAGTTGGGACTCATAGCTGGCTCCACTACCCTTCACCTAAATTTCTTATTGAAGAAATCTGAATTGCATAAAAATTCAAAAGATACAATGATTAAATATCACAGCACTCTTAAAAATAACTTTGGGAGCAGATACTTGATAAGCTATATGGACTCTAAATTGTAGAACTATATGGGCTACATCTTATGCTAGGGTTGGATTCTGAGGTTGGTAGTATGTAAAGCTAAAATCGTTGAAATTTCCACAGATCCATGAAATACAATAACTAAGGGCACAATCCAGAGTAACTATGGGGAGTCCTTGCTCTGGTGTAAGAACAATTTGCTGTGGACTGCAGTATGAATTTCCCATAGGTTTTCATTAGATGGTGCAGTAACTACGGGTACACGTAATGTCTCTTACGTGCTCCCATAGTTACTCTGGATTGTAGGGTAAGTGTGGAATAGGGTCATTCTCTCACTTCAGGCTTACTCCAGGGCATAAATGAATGGTAGGCAAAATTGCCTGGCCTTCTAAAAAGTGTTTTTCTCTGTCTTTTTTGGGAGCTGGACACAAGGTGCAGGCCTACTGTACTTTCCATATATTTTGTGTTTACATCTTTGATTATCTGGGAGAAAAATGCAAAAGAAAAAAACTGAATTTTTCATACAAATTTTGATGTAGTATCAAAGTTCCATCCAGCCCGCAGGAAAGCCTTGTAATGTCTCTAATACAATTTTATATGTTAATTTATTAAAATTTAAAATGTAAATCGTTTTCCAGCCCCTGATACAGTGTCAGAGAGATATGGCCCTCCTGTCAAAATGCTTGGAAATTCCTTTATTATATATTATATCCTCTTAAATTATAGGATGTAAATTTTCTGAAATACAGAATTATAACACATCAGTGCATATATCTGCATATATAAATCTACTCAGTCACTTATTCCCAAATCCAGAGTAACTACGGGAGCACATAAGAGACTTTACGTGCGCCTGTAGTTACTGCACCACCTAGTGAAAACCTATGGGAAATTCATATTGCAATCCCGAGTAAGTTGTTCTTACACCGGAGCAAGGACTCCCCGTATTTACTCTGGATTGTGCCCTATGTATAGCTTGTGTTTGTAGGAATGGTGTGTGGATAGGTTTAATGAACTCAGAATATCTTTGGTGCTGAATTATGGAAATTCTGCTTGATTTTTCTGGCAGGTTTGATGTCATCTCAACTTATTCTTTTTTTCTTGTACTGTGTTTAGATGATGGAACAAAAGTGGTTGCTGTGTGCAGCTCTGCTTTTACTTGGAACAGTGATCCAGGCACATGAGGACCATGACCACGACCACGGTGATGATGATGTAATAGACATTGAAGATGACCTTGATGATGGTGTTGAGGAGGTAGAGAAGCACCCTGAAACCAGCACTCCTCCACTCCCTAAGGTACTTGGTTTGATTGAATGCTCAGTGCAAGTGTAAACAGGAGATTTATTTTACTGAAGATTGTATTGGGTCTGGAACTTTCCAGCTCTAACTTGTTTTAATTTTAATATGCTTTATTTTTGAAACTTGTAACAAATACACATTTTGCTGCTAAACTTAATTATGGAGAAGTTTCTTGGTAAGCAGAGGTGTGGTAAAGTGCAACTACAAAACTGCTTAAGTTGCTGCAGTTTAGTGGGGCACTGACTCTAAGCTTTAAAGCCTGAAATTCTAAGCATTTTTTTGTTTTAAAATATAAGCAAACATAATTTTAGAATGTTTGTAGGAAGTGTTGGGAGTTGATAGCTGCAAACTGCCTATTTTAAATCTGGAAATAGTCATGAAACTATGTTGACTGTGCACTTGGCTACTTAAGTACTATGCTGAATGTCCTGCAAGAAGCGAAGCATGACTAGCTATTTGCTCAGCTGTTTCACGCTTTTGCTTTTGGTGCTTCTGGGGTATTTAAAACACCCTAGTCCTCGAAATAAAACAGGTCCAACCTTGTTACACACATATTGAATACAGATTTGACTCAACACAAATGGCCACTGTAAATTATAAGCAGGTTTTCCATTCTTCAGCTGAGCCAGGCAAAGACAGCTGTTCCTTTGCATTTCTGACTGCTGATCGTCTTACTTTAACAGTAAAAAGCTGTGTTTTCAAACAATTGTAAAGGGATACAGTTTTAATTTTTTTAAAACTGCTTTTATTTATCTACTTTTTGAGCTCCAGAATCAAACCCATGCAGATAATGAGGCACCAACCTTATTCCATTAGGAGCAAAGTAGGAGTAAGAAACCTGAAAGTTGGTCTTTCAGTCTTTTTCCACTTTTTTTATTCACTCATCTTTTTAAATCCATGGGAGGTTCCAGAACAGAACTCTAGTGGATAATGAGGGACACCTGTACTGCACTGCTCTGCTAACTTGAAAAGAATAGCAGGTTTAGCAACCTTTTGAACAATAATTTGTAAGGTTGTATTGGGATAAACAGTTTTCTTGGTAATTTTTCTGTTAATTGTGATGTAAGATAATGTGGAATATTAACAAGCAAATAAATAGAACAGTCCTGTTCAAACTTTTTCATTTCATGGCATAAAGTTTGACAAGGTACTGAAATTGTCAAGGCACACCAAGTTTAATGACAGTTGACAAGGCATTGCTGACAGGAGCTGATGTTCCATAGTGGCTCTTCTAAGAAATGATCGTCCACAAACACTTCTGGCTCACCTCCAGACCACATGTGGCACAGTAGTCTATCATGGCACAGTGGTTGTATAAGGCTACAACAGAGTAAAGGTCCAGTCAAATATTGTTTGGGATGTTTAAGAGCTATTAAATCTTCTTTTCCATCAGGTCACTTATAAGGCCCCAGTTCCAACAGGAGAAGTTTATTTTGCTGAGAACTTTGATAAAGGAACTCTTGAAGGGTAAGTGCTTGTCCAAAAAGGCACTGGAAGATATATGAGAAGATATATTAAAAATACATACAATCACAAAGATCATTTATTAGCAGTGAGTGTGTTGAGCTTATTATTATTTCAGTGTTCAAAAGATGTAAAATGTGTTGATGTTTTCTAACTAGAAGACCATCTTGAATCATTTTTGCTCTTCTCTCACTGTAATCTTGACTCTTAATTTTAGGTGGATTCTTTCCAAAGCTAAGAAAGATGATACTGATGATGAGATTGCCAAATATGATGGTGAGTATAGCAACTTGATTCATCTTCACAGTGTACTTTTGAGTTAGAGCTTGGGTACTGGCATCTCTGGGATCAAACTCCCCTTGCAGTTCACCAACAACAGTTAACAGTTTGGAAGTGCTCCTGTACTCGTAGGTCTCCCTGGAGAACCAGGTGGCAGCTGTGGGCAGAAGTACCTTTGCCCAGATTTGCCTGGTGCACCAGCAGTGGCTGTACTTCAGTTGATTGGACTTTACCACAAAGATCTTTGCTTTAGTGACTTTTAAGATGCAGGGTATCCCCAGATGTAGGGAAGGGACCTGGATTCTGGTGTCTTGTGTGCTCCCTGAGGTATCTGGTGGGCCACTGCGTGATACAGGAAGTTGGACTAGATGGGCCTTTGGCTTGATCAAGTGGGAGCTCTTCTGTTAAGTTTAGATTACTGTAACATACTTCATGTAGGGCTGGCCTTGATTATTCAGAAGCCTGAATAATAAGAAGTACAGAATACAGTGGCTCAGGTGGTAACTGGCCCTAGGCAGTTCAGTTCTGGACTGCTGCATTGCACTGGTTGCCCATTCCTTTCTGGGCCCAATTCAAGATACCTCTAAAGTCCTTCTCTGTTTGGGTCCTGGTTATCTGGGGGAAGACACCATCTTCTCCCATACATTCTGGCCTAATCTATAAGGTCATATTAGGGGGCTGTCCTTCAAGTGCCATCTTTATCCCATGGAGGCAAGCATTCTTTGTAGTGGTGCCACAACTATGGAATTACCTGCTGAGGAACTAAGACGTCCTCCCTTATGGCTTTTCTGTGTGGTCTCAAAAGTTTATTTTTATGTGTGATGTATCTTGTCTTCTTGCTATGCTTCTCAAACATTATTTTGTTTCTGTTTATCTATCTACAGTATTTATATACCACTTTTCAACTAAAAGTTCACAAAGCGGTTTACAATGTTTATATTATGGTGTGTGTTTTTGTTTAATGTCTGAGATTGTGAGCTGCCTTGGGCATCTGCTCTGGCAGAAGAAAGTTCACATTTTTATCGTCACTTCGATAGTCATTGCATAAAACATTTTGTTGGAAAAACTTTGGGAGCTACATTTTGTCAGTTGTACCCTTCAGTAGAGGTTTGGCTAAAAGGACATTGAAGGCGTTTTATGACAAAGCATAACAAAGGTTATTACAGAAAATCCCTTGCTGCTGCACTTGTACAGTAAATGAGATGCTTCTTTTCCAGAAGGATCTTAATAATTTTTAGAACAGAATATGGTGCTGTCTGTTACGTATATATTCTATATATGTCAGAAACAATCAGAAACACAGTCAGAAACATTTGCTATGAAAAAGAAAGGAAAAAAACCCTCAAAAAATCAGGATGGTTCCACAAGCAAGTTGGGGATAAGCTGAAGTTTAAGAAAAAGATGTATAGGCAGTGGAAGACTGGAAAGATTACCAGGGAGGAGTACAGGCGGATAGCCCCGTCCTGTAGGGATTGGTTTAGGAATGTTAAAGCTCAATATGAGTTGAGGCTGGCCAGGTGTGTCCAGGATAACAAAAATAACTTCTTTAGATGTGCCCAAAGAAACAGGAGGAGAAATAAGGGGGTGGGGCTGCTTCTGGACAAAGATGGACAATAGGTGTCTGGAAACCAATAGAAGGTGAAGCTGCTTAGTTCCTGCTTTGTGTCCGTCTTCTCTTGGAAGGAGAACTGTGCAAATGTGGGTGCGAGATTGTTGGCTGAATAGGGGGATATGCTTGCATTCCCAAAGTGGTAATGGAAACATGGATGGTGCAGAACAGCAGATTAAGGTTGACAGAGAATTAGTTTGAAGCCACTTAACTGGCCTAAATGAATTCAAGTCATTTGGACCGGATGAGCTGCATTTTAGAGTTCTTAAGGAACTTGCAGATGTATTTGCAGAGCCTCTGTCAATCATCTTTGAGAAATCCTTGAGGAGTGGAGAAGTGCCACTGGGCAGGAAGAGGGCTTATGCAGTCCCGATGGGTCAACAAAAATTTCAATAACAAAAAATTTCAATAACAAAAAATTATCCATAAATACACAGCGAACAATTTCGTGCTGGTTTCATTCACATCACCAGTCGGACCCTTCCCAAGAGTGTGTGATGACTGTGTGATGTAGCAGCGTATTATTATTATTATTATTATTATTATTATTATTATTATTATTATTATTATTATTATTATTATTATTACTACTACTACTACTACTACTTGCTGTTTATTGTGAAAACAGACTGAGCAACCTTGGCAGCCTTTTAGGTGGTGGAAAAGTTGCATATATGACCAAATAAGTGTCCCTGAGTCTTAAGATTCTTCTTGATGGAAATTCATTTCTAATTATTGTGTGATTGAGCCTTCTGTTGAAATATTGCAATTGAACTGTGTTGTTGATGGGAAACCCATCTGAGCAAAATTACCCTCTGTGTTATGTGCAGTCAACTTTTTCACAATTGTATCTATGGATTAAAACAGTAGTTCACAGTAACTGAACTGTGAAGAAGGCCTAGTACTTACAATACGCTGGGTAACTTGCCTGATGAACCCTGTATTTTAATCTGTATAAATATGGGAACTGGCTTTTTGTATTGCACATAAGGTTTGTATTAGAAAGCCTAATATGTTGTCCCTATGTTTAGGCAAATGGGAAGTGGAGGAAATGAAAGATACTAAGCTTCCAGGGGATAAAGGTCTTGTGCTGCTTTCCCGGGCTAAACATCATGCAATCTCTGCCAAACTTACCAAACCATTTGTCTTTGATACCAAGCCCCTCATTGTACAGTAAGTGAAAATAACTTTTTTTATCATTTGTGTTTCATCTAGTTATGAAGAAAGACTATCACAAGCATATTGGGTGGTTGAGCTTCACCATGTTTTATATGGATATACAATAGTTTTGCCTAGAGCAGTGGTATCCTGAGAATGACAATCTGTCTGGGGGGATCCTCCCCCCGTAAGTGATGTTGTGGCTGGAAGTGACATTAAAGGTGCCAGTTGCCAGATTCCAAGTTGGCTGCACCCAGCTTTTTGCAACCCTCCCTCTAAAATGAAGTTGTGATCCCCCCAAGGGGGTCCTGACCCCCACTTTGAAGACCACTGGCCAAGAGAAATGGGTTTGCAGCAGAAACTAGCAATTCTGTACTTTTGGAAAAAATGGTTAATGTACTTTTTAAAAGAATCTCAGGTTAAAATTAATTGCTACTGTAAAGTTTAAAATGTTAACTCAGTTCACATGTAATGGCTGAACCATGATGTTTGGTTGTTTGAACTGTTTGCTTAGTTTTCCTACATAGAGTTTGGGTCACACGAAGCATAATTTTCCTCCAAACTGGAAGTGGCTGAAAATGAATTTCTTTATGAGTTTTGAAAGCCAGGAAGTAAATAACAAACTATGTGAGATTCAAGGTAGTGGTTTGGCAGAATCAAGGTCTTATAATCACTTTGTATCTAGGTTTCAAGGAAAAATGGCTTTTTGTAACAGTGCTTTATCTTGTTTTACAATAAATCAGGTATGAAGTCAATTTCCAAAATGGAATTGAATGTGGTGGTGCATATGTGAAGCTACTTTCCAAAACCCCTGACCTGATCCTGGTGAGTGGTCTGTTTTTCAAACAGTTGTTGGCTCCTGAGCTTAATACATTATGCTTGATTTTGTTCCATTGTCTATTTACTGTACATATGGGCAAGCTCAATCATGACTTGTTCTGGAATAGACAGACAGGTGTACCTGTGCTGTATGCAGTGCAAATTTAGAAAGTGCTACTGCACTACAGCTGGGAAGGGGAAGCAAGGTAATAGCAGTCTCTGGGGGTCTACTCAGACGTGCCAGTAGAATTTGTGTCACCTGCTGTGGAGGCCAGTGTGTCACCCATGCATTGGGCGGAGCAATAGCCTGAATGGTAGGTGTGATTATGTGCCACTGCCCCGCCTCCACTGGGTTTTTAACCATACATTTTAATAAAATAAAGATATTTAAAAGTGGTTTGTTTCATTGCATTCTGCTGTAAATCGTGCATCCAAAGGCAAATAACAGGATGAGATTATTTCAACAAACCATGATTTTAGCCATTTTCGTCAGTACGGGTGTCCCCCTCTCAAGGATGCCACCTTTCTCACACCTAAGTGATGTCCCTTATGAGGAGAGGACCATTTTGGAAGCCTTGCACTCCACTGGACTGATCTTCCATACTAATGATGGCATGCTTGCTTGCTTGCTTTCTACTAAATGCAGCTGTGCAGTTCACATCCATTTTCAATGCAATATCAGGGATTTCCTTCTGGGGTGATTTGTGGGGACTGTGTTCATTGAATCAGGACAATTCTGGTGCCCTCAGATTCTTCCCAGTGTGCCCTTTCCAATGGACTATGACACACTTGCCTATTTGTGAGTACATTTGTGATATAGGTCACTTTCCATAGAGTTCAATGCATTTTTTAGTATTTTGGCCGTAAATTTTGATAGGAATCAATGGATTTTTGCATTGGACTCTGTTCTTCAATACAAATCAATGGTATATGACATGATGGAGTTTTCTGTGCCATCGCAAAATTGCATTTTTGCGGTCCTTCAGTGCATGTTGCAGCACTGGGCGTGGGGCAGGCCGCACTCCCCTAGCAATGCCTCTGCTCAGATGTAGGCTACCCTCACAGGTGACCTACGTCTGAGCAGATGGGTGCAGCCACAGTCTGCTCTCAGTTGTCGAAGAAGTGGATGGAAGTGTTGGATCCTTGCTTTGCATCCATTCTCCTCCCTTCCCATCACCGACCCCAGATCATCCCCTTGCCTTCTCTCTGCATCAGAATATTCCCTTGCCTTTTCTTTGCTCTCTGCAGAACTTGCACTAGCCTAGAGAGGCCAGCACAAGTCCCCGTTTTGGCTGGCTTTTGCCACCTAACTGTTCTCCTGTGTTCCCCTGGTGTTGCAAAAATGCTGTAGGACACCCTTGGGCTGGCCAAAGTCAACTCCTGCATTGCACTCTGAATGTATTAAGATTAGTTGTTACTGAACTAGAATGATTTATTAGTCTGTTTTTTTTAATGCAGAGTCAGGGATACTGTTAAAAGGGCTGCAGTGAATCAGTGGTGAGAATGCTGGGGTTGAAATACTGCTTGACCTGTTAGCAAGTCAAGACCTGAGTACTGCAGGTCAGCAGGCCAAGACCAGAGTATTGCAAGACAGGGTGAGCTCCCGTCTTTAGCCCACCTCCTGCCAACTTAGCAGTTCAGAAGCATGTAAATGCAAGTAGATAAATAGATAATACTTTGTTGGAAAGATAAGCAGCGTTGCTTGCACCATGCTGGCCACGTGACCATGGAGACATCTTCCAGACAACAATGGCTCTTCGGCCACAGAAACGGAGATGAGTGCCACACCCTATTGCCGATCACAGCTAGCAGGGCAACCTGCAAGGGGTTACCTTACCTATCTTTACTAGGGCTATTGTTGCTTTTGTTGTGTCTCATTATTTCTGTGGCCCATCCAAGTTGAAATAAGTTTCCAGAAAAACTTAAGTATATTTAAATTACATTGTTCAAGAGTGTCTAATAACAGTGCTTCTGAAAGCTTTTGGAGTTATGGTAATTTAAAGTTCACTTTTGATCAAGCATCTGTGGCATGTAACTTGACTCTTGGAACTGCACAGCTTTCACTGGTGAAGAGCTGCTCTTAATCTTCTATTTCTACCTTATACCATTTTTGTTTAGTCCAGTTATTGAGGAGTTCTTTATTTGCTTTATAAAGTACTGATAAAATCTGTGACCACAAGTGCAGCTTGTATTGGAGTGTACGTAGACATGCATTTTGAAGCTCTGTCTATTTTATAAAGGATCAGTTCCACGACAAAACTCCTTATACAATCATGTTTGGTCCTGACAAATGTGGAGAAGACTACAAATTGCACTTCATCTTCCGGCACAAGAGCCCCAAAACTGGCAAGTATGAGGAAAAACATGCAAAGCGTCCTGATGCTGACTTGAAGAATTACTTTACTGATAAGAGGACTCATCTTTATACACTAGGTAAAACAATTGCATATTTGGAGGACCTTTATAGAAGTCTAATGTGGATAGCTCTTGTGGGAAGCCAGTTGGGAGGCTGATTCAGTGGGTTGTAAAGAGCAAAGTGGAGAACTTGGGTTTTGTCTTTATGCATCTTGAAACAAGAAACTTTGAATTGTGTTATCTTCTATTCTAGCAAGGAAAACTAGTCACTCTTTTATAGCAACTGAGTTTTTAAATTAATCTTGAAACATTTCAAAATTGTTTTTTTCTTTTAGCAATATAGGAAACCTGAAATGTCAGGTTGAATTTAGCTTAAGTGACATTTTGCAGGTGTTGTATCTTGTCAGTTACACAGCTTGAATCACCCTCCTAGGATGGAACAGGAAAATCAACTAGAAAAAGGACTTAAAAATTCCCATTTTTCTTTTATCCTAGTTTTGAATCCAGACAATAGTTTTGAAATCCTGGTTGATCAAACTGTTGTGAACAGTGGTAATCTGCTGACGGATATGACTCCTCCAGTAAATCCTCCTCGAGAAATAGAAGACCCAAATGACCAGAAGCCTGAGGATTGGGATGAGAGAGCCAAGATTCCTGATCCAGATGCTGTTAAACCTGATGATTGGTGAGTAGCTGTTGAAGATTGAGGAGTTTGGTAAGAAACAGCCTCACAATAAGCAGCTATATTTGTTGGGCACAGAAATTTAAGGTAAAATTTGGTTGACAGTTCTTTGTCTTGGTGTCACTGGGGTAGAATTGGTCAAATAACCCTTTCACCATGTCTGATGGTAGTAGTGGGGAAGTCTCTGCATCCTTCTCCTGAGGAAAAGAGCATATGGAACAACTGCTTGCATATGAACAAAGTAACTTGCTCTGTCATTCTTTCTTCACACCTTCTGATAAATGAGCTTTCTTAGAACCTCCACACAATTTTAGGAGTCTCTGAAGGTACTGATTTGCAAATGGTATGAGTAGTAGCACAAGGTACAGATATCCCCCCGCTTTCTGATGGTTCATTTTCTGTTAATCCACTTTTTTCAACACTTTTCAGTTATACTACTAACTCGTTCATTCAGTGCATGAATTCTTTCAACCTCTCTGCTGTTCTAAAGGCTAAACTTGCCCTCTCCCATTTTGTCTAATCCCATTTTGTCTAATCGTCTAATCCCATTCCTGAAAGGGTTTTAATGAAAATCTATTTGCTAAACTCTTTTTGTGGCAGCAGGAATTGGCAAGATAAAAGGGGCATTTGTGGTTTGCTAGTTTAGAATGTATTGGAAGCAACATTTATAAACTAAAACGGATTGGGTTCTACTTTTCAATGGTTTTCACTTTTTGACAGTGTTGTGGTCCCTAACCTGTCCCAATACGCGGGGCTGCCAGTACTTCATTATGCAGTACAATATATGGGCTGTGGACTGCCTGGAACTTTAGGGCGTAGTTAAAGAATAGCTGCATAGTTGTACATACATACATAAACCTTTATTGGCATTTCGAAATACAGTGTAACAAACAACGGAAAACAAAAAGCAGGCAAGGCTAACAGTTTGTCTGGGAAGAAGGATGCTGAGTGCTGTGTTTGCCCATGGAGACTGCTAGTAAAAATTCAGCCACCAAATTTGTGATGGAGAGAAATAGCTGAGAAGGATTGGTAGGGGGTCCGCGAGGGAGGTAGGAAGGGAAAGGAAAAAGGGATCGAGTAGGGTGGACCTGAGAATATGGTGGGCAGGGCACCGAAGTAGGATATGTTCCAGGATGTCAGGTTTGGCTGCCAGTCCGTTCTGGCGGGCAGTGTTAGAAAATCTTCCTTGATGGATTGCTGACAGGAAGATATTCAATCTTGCCAACAAAAAAGCTCTTCTTTTTCTGGTTTGGTTAGATGGAGAAAGTAGTTCGCAGGGCATCCAAATGAAGGGGACAAACCAAAAGATGGAAGGTGAACAAGTCGGTTTATAGTCGATAAAAGGATTTGAGTTTCTTGCTCCCAGAGTTTAAGTTTGATACTATGGTGAACTTTTTGGAGATCCATGTTGGCTAGAGTTTCAGGTGAAAGATCTAGGGAGGATAATTTGGCGTCAGTTAGTTTAAACCAGCTGGATAGATAAGCATCTTTTATATGGTCTTGAAGAATGGAATTCAGGTGAATGTTGAGATGAAGTCTAAGCCAGAATTTAAAGGTGGAAGTCTAGGCAGTGGTCGTGGGGAGATGGATACCTGGTTCTAGCATCATGGTAGACAGCCTTATTGAGTTAGGAATTCCAAGAATCCTCAGGAATTTAGCAACTGCCTTGTCTAGTTCATAGTTTGCGGCTTCTATCCAGATGGCAACTCTATACAATAATTGGGGCATAATTTTAATTTGGAGTGTGTGGGTGGTGGCAGGGACATAGATGTATTTGTTGATATCAAATCAAACACTGATCTACTTTTAATTCTATTCAGCTTATTTTTTCCCATTGTTACAACTGATCAAAAATCCTCTTACACCTGTACTCTCAAATGAAATGATAACACTAATAAAGTAGATACCCATTTCTACCCTTCTTCAGGGATGAGGATGCTCCTGCTAAGATTCCAGATGAGGATGCTTCAAAACCAGAAGGTTGGCTTGATGATGAGCCAGAATATGTAGCTGACCCTGATGCTGAGAAACCAGAGGATTGGTAAATTAAGAAAATATTTATGTTTTGGGGTGAAGGACAGTCAACCTCTGGTAAATATGAAAGAGGTGTGAAAACACAGTTTTAAAAAATTAGATTAGTTTTGTTTGGGGAATTGGGCTTGGGAATTCAGACTTTCTGAATCACCACATACTTAAACATATTTGTAGTTTATACTCTTGCCAGAATAACATCCCTGAAATTATTCCAGTTTGAAACTTGTCAGGTGATGTAGGCAAAGTGACTTGGGTTCAACTGAATAGTGGAAAGTATGTTCATACCTATAAGCATCACTGGGCAGTGAAATGGCAACTAAGTTCTACTTCCTGTCTGATTTGCCCCTGCCCTGACCTAACTTTCAAAAGTGAAAAAAATTTCAGGCTGTATATTTGGCCACTCTGGTGTAAAATGCTGCCCAATGGCTAAAGCTTTCTGAGTAATACAAAGTTCTGTAGTTCCACTATATTCCTATAACTTTAATTTAAGTAGAACAAAGTAAATTGGTCTGTCATTCATTCTTCATGCCTTTTTGTAACTTGGGGTAGCTTATAATCTGCATTCTAGACAGAATTTTAATGTTAAGAGTTTCTGTCCAATTAATATGTTAAGAAACAATCTTTGCATGTTTCTGAGCTTGTACTATCTGTTCTTAACTAAAACAAATTCCTCTTTTTCCAGGGACGAAGATATGGATGGAGAATGGGAGGCACCTCAGATTGCAAATCCCAAATGTGAATCTGCCCCTGGCTGTGGAGTCTGGCAACGACCCACAATTGACAATCCCAACTATAAAGGCAAATGGAAGCCTCCCATGATTGATAACCCTAACTATCAGGTAAACAGTCTTAAATTAATCACTGCATCTAGATCTTTATGTACATTCCTTGCACTTTTCCTAATTGAAACTCACAGAATTAAACTAGATATGTTGTAGTATCCAGGACATGGAAGGAATATATATGTATGGAATATCTATATGAAGGACTATCTCTGTCTGTCTGTCTGTCTGTCTGTCTATCTATCTAAAGAAAGACATAATTTAAATATTTAAGGAGAGCATAATAGATGGAGAGGTTTGGAAACAGGTTGGTAAAGAACTGAAAATTACTGTGAACATATGAAACTGGGCATTGATCTATCTAGCCCAGAATATCTTGACTGACTGACTGTGGCTTTTCCTGTTTTTGGCAAATGTCTTTCCTAGCCCTTCTACACAAGAACCTTTTAAACTGGATAATTCAGAATTGAATCTGGTGCAGTGTGCATGCAGGTGAAATGATCTGTCATTAAGCTGGCTAGATAACTGCTGCAAATGTGGACAAGGTGGTAATCATTATGTGTTGGCAAGAAAATATGAATCAATACGTATATAAAATATGCCAGCAGTACTGGCGTTCTTGGAGTGGCCCTCAGATGATCCCCAGATACTATATAGGCCAGGATTGACAGAGGCCAGTAGTCAAATTTATTTATTGACCCTTTCAAGAATCTCTGAAGATGTGAAAGTCAAATGACTGAATTGTATATATGTGTGTGTGTGTATTTTCCAGGGTATCTGGAAGCCAAGGAAGATTCAAAACCCAGACTTCTATGAAGACTTGGAACCTTTCAAAATGACTCCTTTTAGTGCTTTGGGACTTGAATTGTGGTCTATGACCTCTGATATATTTTTTGATAACTTCATCATCTGTACAGAACGAGCTGTGGCAGATGATTGGGGTAATGATGGATGGGGTCTGAAGAAGGCAGCTGATGGTGCTTCTGAGGTGAGGAGCATTTCCCAAGATTTCCCAATTCATAGTATGACTTCTGTACCACTAATTTTCCATTAGATCATTATAAGCTAAGAGTTTCTTCTAGAAAACTGGAATTCTAGGCAAAAAATAGACTTGTGTGTAGTCATAAAGGTGTGTTTGAAGGTAACTTATTCCAAGATCCGCATTGACCATAGGACTGTAAAGGTGGGTGGTCACAGCCAGTGATCAGTGGTTACTGTTTTGCAAAGCTCCTTAACATGTTTGCATAGAAAGCAAATTACTTTAACATTCAAATTCAGTTGTTAGGATTTCCTGTTTGGATTTTTTGAAGCTGAGGAGATTTTAGAAATATTGTTGTGACTGATGTAATGTTAGAAGTATTGGGATATACTGAGCACCCAGTATCTGTACTTGGCACTTGTGGACTCCATCATCTGCAGATGCTTCCACAATATAACTGGAAGTGACTTCAGTTGCCACTGGGAGGTTTCTGCACCTGTGTCCCACTCCGTTAGACTAATCATTGAATCCCTTTAACAGCCATAATGATGAAGCACATACAGCTTTATATCTTCATTTGTCTTCCAGCCAGGCATTGTGGGTCAAATGATGACAGCTGCTGAAGAGCGCCCATGGCTTTGGGTAGTCTACATCCTAACTGTAGCTCTGCCAGTGTTTCTTGTTGTACTCTTCTGCTGCTCTGGAAAGGTAGGTGATTTGGAAATGCTTGGAGCCCTTGAGTTCTAAAAAACATGTCTAGTAGGATAAAAATTGAAGTGAACCATGTGAGAAAGTTTGTTAATTCATCTCTGGCAAATGTTCCAGAAGCAACCCAGTGCTGCAGAGTATAAGAAGACTGATGCTCCTCAGCCTGATGTAAAGGAGGAAGAGAAGGTGGAAGAAAAAGATAAAGAAGCAGAGGAAGAAGAAGAAGATGATGATGATGAAGAAATAAATGATGAAAAACCAGGTATGGAAAATTGATGCTATCCACTGGTTGAGAAAATCTCTATAACTTTCTCCTGGTATGGAAAGTTGCAAAATTTAACAATGGGGAAATGAGTATAAGAATCCTATTCTTGTTTATAGAGGAAAGGCAAATTGCATCCTCTTAATGAAATTTTCATATACTTTAGAAGAGAAACATAGGGGAGATGGTGATGCAGAAACTGCTAGTCAAGAAGAAGAGGAGGAAGAGGAGGAGGAAGAAGATTCTAAACCTACTACAGAGGTAAGCATTTACATGCTAAGTTTTACACTAGAAGAGAAATGTAATAGTCTGTTGTAAATTGTTTCTTAAGAGTCTTCATTGCAGCACTTCCTCAGTCATAAGCCAGAACTTCAACACCACTTACTGATGGGATGCCTCCACATTGTAAATCTTGTGGAACCATTTTGAATTCTGAAAGTCTAGCGCTAACCTTCAGATCAAAAACTTTAGGATCACTAAAGTTTTAGGATCACTAAACTTTACGATCACTAAAGATCCTAACAACTTTAGGATCACTAATGTGTTTTCTGGAAACTGCTGACAGTTGTGATGAATTGAATATTGTATATGCAGAGAATTTCCATTAGTGCACTTTGAGATTATAGCAGATACCGCCCTGGCTAAGTATTGTCCAGTGTTAAGTAACTGCATGGAGTTATATGCATTCTTTTGCTAGAATCCATATGCCCATTCCAAATCAAGCTAAATTTAATAGCTTCTTGTACTAAACTGCTCTGTAGTGCTGTCCAGTTCATTCTGGTTATCATATGCATCCCACACTGCTCTCAGAAGATGAAATAGTGTCACAATCCCTAGTGTTTGGAAACACACACAGTGTAAAAGGGCTTTTAATCAAAACAAATCATGGTTGCCCTGAGTATCACATTAAATAAAATCTTGTACTAAATTTTTCAGAATTGAAACATTTAATATTTTGTAGTAAAATTGGATAGAATAATGTTACTTAATAAATAAATAATTGCTGTTAAGTTGTGATAAAGATGATTCTGTAAATTGGAAACAGTTATGAACTATTTAAAAGTTACAAAAATATGCTACAACATAAAAGCTTGTTTGCCAGCAGAAGTAGCAAATCAGTAACTACTTAAAAGTGGCTTGTTTTGGTTTAGCAATGGTAATTGCAATAGGAGGAAAAAAGTTCAGTTTCAGTTGCAAATGCATATTTCAGAGTAATTTCAAACATTTTATAAATTTAAAGACATGGTGTTCACATGGTGGACTGTTTTATTTATATAAAAATTGTGGCTTATCTTTCTAGGAGGGTGAAACTGTGAATAGATCCCCCAGAAACAGAAAACCAAGAAGAGATTGAAATATCCTAAGAACTTGATCTGATTAATTTTCCCCAACCTAGTTTTGGGAGAGGACCTTGGATACCTTTTGCTGAAACTCAAAGAAAAACCTCAAGATTTGACCATCTGCAGGTTCCTGTCAAATGTAAATGAGTGTTTAGCAGTAAAATATTTGCAACTGTGTTTTTAACTAGAGTATTTCTGTAGAAAGAGAATGCAGTTAACACAAGCCAGCTACAAATTTCAAGAATGTTACAAGAACTAACATTTTTCTTTTTTTAAGTTTTGTTTAGAATGGTAGAATTGCCAGTTTCAAAACCTTGGCTTAAATTAATGTATTAATCTATCAATGGGTATGAACCGCAAACCTTAGAAAATGCTAGGTGGTATGCAGTTTTTATAATTTTTTTTTTTACAAACATGCCTATTATAAAACATTCGTTTTCCTAAGTTTGATCATGTTAAAGCAAAGTTGTCAATTACATTAATTCTTCCATTTCATATTTTGGGTGAAGAAAGACGTTAGTCCATTTAAAGAAACTCCCATCAAGTGCTCAAATAACTTTCCTTTCTCACTGAAAAAAAGCTTAGAGAGACCACGAAAAAGATGAATATTGGTCATGAGTACTGCCCAGTTAAAACAGTATTGAAATGGGCTGAATTTGGGAACAGATTTTAATTTAGGGTACTAACAACTGGGACTAGTTGCTTTAGTCCTTTGAATCTTCAATATGGAACTTGTGTTCATTGTGTACGTTCTTACTATTTTTTTCCTGTGGTTTTTAAACTCCTTCCTCCTGTTTCTGCTTCTTTTGCTACTGTGCAGTTCCTTCAGAATGCAGCTTGGCTACTATAGGATACATATGCTCAGTTAAGTCTGTCTTCATAAAAAAGACAACTCAAAAGAGAACTTTCTGGGGTCCAGATATGGTGGAGTGGACAGTTTTGTTGAGTTCCTTATTGTTGCCATTTGTTTTTATGCTTCTGCACAGAAAGTGAGCAAAGCATAGGCAAGCTGATCCTAAAGACTTGCACCAAAAGCATAAGTCAGTATTTGTGACTGAGGAAGGAGCATGTAAAAACATACTGGGTATATGTAACAGTTTGAGTCTCCATCTGCTCTTTTGTGTGTCAAAATATTGTGAATGTAGAAGGGTTCCAATTCCAGCTGAATAAATTTTTTTTAATGTGTTGTATTGAGTATCTAGCAACTCAAAAGAATTTTATGTGTGGAATGCAGATGACTCTTGGAGTACGTTCTTCTAAGGATAAAACTGTAATTCCCTCAACATTGTATTGGAAGATGTGGCAAAAGAACAGAATATTTTGCTATCTGTTGCCTTCAGTTGAGTCATTATGTAGGCAAAATTGCTTTACGTGCACTGAATAGAAGCACTCTAGGTTGACTTGAGTGAAATATTTTTCAAGCTAATTTTGAAGTTAGTGAGTGGCGGTAACAGGTTTTGTTGCCTATAAGATATGATTGTCCTGTAGAAATTTATGACCATACATGCACTGTAGACATTCTTAACTTAGTTCACTCCTTTTTTCCAAGCAAACATGTACTTGTGGACCATCTTGCTTTTAGAAACTAAATTTCATAACTTTGTGAAATGTTCCTAAATTATGACCTTTTCTCAGTAGTGCTTCTGTGCTCATTTGAAAAGTACAGAGCTTTGTAGCCATTGCCTAATTTAATCCTGTTAAACTCTACACAGCCAATTAAAATGGAACTTCTCCTTATAGTAGAACTCTGGTCTCTCCTTTCACATAGTTGATTTCCAGTTTCCATTTAACAATTTGTACTATTTTAACATACTTGAGAGTTAATGCTGTCTGTCTTGTGACATACCGGTAATCTGCTCCATACCCTTTTCTCGAAAGAACATTTATTCCTCTTCCTTGAATATTGTGAGGAAATACTTTTCAGATCAAAGTTTTTGAGGCAATGTTTAATTTAAAACTAAAGGTAATATACTTTTTGGCTTCCACAAAGCTCTTCAGAATGCTTTCCTATTTGCATGTTCTGGCTTTTTATGTTGGAAAAGGCACTACAACATTTTTGCAATCTGTTGCTTTAAATGAACTATTTTACCCTGAGCCCAGTGTAACTGTGAACTTATATTAAGGAATATGCCACACTGGGAGTGGACTTTCACATCAGCTATTTCAGAAGTAAGCAAGAATTCCCATAGATTTCAATTTCAGTCATCATTTTTTTGAGATTTTGATGTGCCTCTGACTTTAAGGATAATTGAAAACATTATATTACAGAAAAATTACTTTATAAAAATAGTTAAATTGATTAAGAGTATAAATTTTTAGGCCTCTTCTTTCCCATTAAGATTTCTTAAGAACAACGTTCTGTTTTGAAAATAATTGAATAGATTTTAATTCAATTTAAAAATAAATTAAATGGATTTAGGATACCAATTTAGTTTTTATTGTGTTTTGAAGATATTTGAGTGTTTGTGTTGGGTGGGAAGGTGGAGCATTTCAAACAAAATACTGCTCCTCTTCACTAAACAAGTGGTCAATTATAGGGTACTTGGCAAACTTACATAAACTGAAATTTTGATGTTAAGATAGTCTTGTGTGGATGTTATGGGTGATTGGGAGTCTTCTGCAATCAGTCATTAATGTGGAAAAGGTATCCTGCTTCAGTGCTTGGCTCCTCATAATCTGTGGCAGTAAATATGGTGCTAATGACTAATTTCTTGGCACCCTTCTGCCCTTCCTCCACTTAAGTTTTCTAAATGCCAGTATTGCCTCCATAAAGTTTCTGATAACAAATCCCCTGAGTGTTGGTAAATAAAAATGTGGCTTTCTCACAAGAAGAGTCCTGACTGTTATGAAAGATGCAGTATGCAAATAAATATATTGGTTAAGTTATAAACAAATGTAAGCTTACTCTGATTAATAAAGAAACTTAAATCACTTTGTGTGTATGGTCTAGTTTGCTATAATTTTGATCCTTGATTTTTAAGATTGAACTAATCTTAGGACAGTAAGATTTTGTAGGTTTTAATGGCAAATTGAGCTCTTTCGTACTGGTTGGTGTCTTCTGCTTCAGAAGGCCTGAATATGTTTTTGTATTCTGCCACCAATGTTTATATGCAAAAGACACTACAATAAAATGTTTTGCAGTCTGTTTTGAGGTGTACAACTGAAATACTATAAATCCAGTGTTTAACTCTTAAACTACTGAATTGAAGTTACTTTGGTGTGACTTGTATCCCATTGTGTTGAACCATTAAAAAAAAAAACAAAATTCAGGTAAGTTGTTATGAACAGAAGTCTGTCTGTTAGAAGCATCTTGAAATGCATTAATAACCTTTCAGCCACTAAGTTGCACAAATGTTTGGCTTGTTTATACTGTACATTGTGCATTGCTTTGTGGTGTATTTTAACTTGACCAGTGTTAGAAAATCAGATATCGAAGCCTGTCATATCTGTCATAGTTTAACTTAGGAACTTTTTTCAAATAAAGAATACGTAGAGGGGGCTGAGTTCCAAAGTTTTCACATCTTTATTGCATATACATAGCTAATGTGGATCTGACTTGTTAGTGAACCTAGTGCAGAGGTTTGTAACTTTCACGTTACCCATGATATATCCCCATAATTTTTTTCACAGTGCGTCTTAGGCCTGCCTGTGTTTTGCTGCATTTCAAAAATCTCTTGGTGCCTCTGCCAGTTGACTGTGTTGCCAAAGAGCATCACAATACCCTGCCCTAGGTCATTAGCACTAACTAAATAGAACTGGATGAAAACACTGATTTTGATAATCTTGGGTGTATGTACACTGCTTTAAAATTGCATGGTGATGATCCAGCTAAGGGTTAGGGCTGAATAGGACTAGGTTCGTGTTGACTTCTACAAAGCATTGAGGATCCTAAGAATGCTACGTGTGGATACATTGTTCAGCTTTGCCTGTCTTCAGAACAAGCCCTGTGCAAGACGCCCTTGGGTAGGTTGAGTTTTGTCCATAAATATGTCCAGCTGATCAGAGCTTTTAAGGGAACCTTTTTGTTGGTGCTGCTGCAGGAGGGGGTGGGCGGTTGGTTCAGCTGCCTCAGCACCACCAGCTCCCCCACTTCCAGGAGGGGAGGGAGGAACAGAGGAAGGGCTCGAGCTCCACCTCCGTATCCTCTTCCGGGAAGGTGGTGGGCGGAGGGGCCGTGGAGAGGAGGCAGGGAAAATGCCCCGATTGGGTGCGAGGCGCGTCCGTCAGCGCTGCCGGCCAATGAGTGGGCGGTGGCGTCACCCAGCTCCTCGGCGAGCCCGCCCTTCCGAACTGGGGGCTGGTGTAAGGCAATCGCAAGATGGCGGCGGCGAGGCACAGATAACAATGGGGAGCGGGCGGCTGTGGGCCTGAGCGGGGCTGCGAGGGAAGGTCGGCGGCGGCGGCCTGGAGGCCTGAGCCGGCCGCGGAGCGTGGCTTCCTCGGCCGCGGCCCTGCGGGGCAGGCGGTGCGGGGGCTGAAGCCGTAGCGGAGGCGGCGGGGCCGGGCCGGGGCCGAGGAGCGGCGGAGGTGCCCGGTGTGAGGAGTGTGGTGGGCCGCCCGGTCCTTGGCGGTGCGCGGCCGATGGTTCTGCCCCCCTGCCCCATGGCGGAGTTCGTGGGGCCGCGGCACAGCGCGGTGATGGAGCGGCTCCGCCGGCGGATCGAGCTGTGCCGGCGGCATCACAGCGCCTGCGAGTCCCGCTACCAGGCCGTCTCCCCCGAGCGCCTGGAGCTGGAGCGCCAGCAGACCTTCGCCCTCCACCAGCGCTGCCTCCAGGCCAAGGCCAAGCGCGCGGGGAAGCACCGGCAGCCGCCCCCGCCGCCCCCGGCAGCCGCAGCAGCCGCCGGCGCAGGAGCCGCGCCCCCGCCCGGAGCCCCCTCGCAGCCGCCCTCCGCCGGCCCCGCCCCGGGCCCCGCACCCGCCACCGCCAACATCAACGGCCTCGACGCAGACGCCGCAGAGCAGCAGCAGCAACACGGCCGCAGCAGCGCCCTCATCGCGGTAAGAACCCCACGAACCCCTCAGACCCTCCCTCCAGAGCCCCCCCTCTCCCTCCGCGCATCTCACATCCAGGTCGCCTGCTGTGCCTCTCGGGGGGCTCCCTGTGAGGAACCCTCGCCTCAGTCTGCACCCATCCCGTATGTGGGGCAACATATGGGCAGCCTCTGACTGACTATCCAGCATGACACTCCAGCGGTACTCAGAGTGGAGGAAAGGACCCCCTGGGTCACGCCTCAGAGCAAGGGGCAGGAGATGGGGGATCCCTCTTGAAATATGGCACTGGCTTTCCTGGGAGTAAGTCTCATTGAACTCAGTGGAACTTACATCCGAGTAGTCACCGAAAGCTGTGGCATCACAGCCTGTAAGATTCATAGGAGCTCTTGGACTGATTTTTTTAGTTTGGTCTCTGACTGAAACACCACTGTACTTATATGTGACTTATGGGTACCATTTATATATGGTGCTTATATGCTTTTTAAGTTTCACTGTACCTGTACCTATATGTAACATATAGGTAGTCATGTGTGTCATAGGTAATATATGTGTCATATATATGTGTCACAGGTAATATATGTATCCAATATATGGGATATTACCATATATCTAATATATTACCTTATGTGTCATAGGTAATATATGTATCTAATATGTGGGAAACCAGTTTATTAGATATCTGTATGCATAGACCAAGTACTAGATATCTAATACCAATATGTAACATCTAAGTAATGTATATATCTGGTATGTCTTTATATTAGATATCTATATTATAGATCAGGGGTCTCCAAACCTTTAACTTCAAGGTTCCTGGACCTTTAACAATTGTGTAGAAGAGGGAATTTCAGTAGGTACAGCTTGTGATCCGTGAGATGAGAAGCTCAAGTTTCCTCTGGGTGTCCAAACGTTTTGGCCAGGGGCCTCGTCATCTCTCTGACACCGTCAGGGGCTGGAAAAATTATTTATTGTACACTTTAAATTGGAATAAATTTACATCTAATATTGTATTAGAGACATTACAAGGCTTGCCCGCGGCCCGATAGAGGAGCCTTACTGAGGGCCACATTGAGGCTTGCTGAGGGCCGCATTTGGCCCCAGGACCAGGGTTTGAACACCCCTGATCTAATCAGATGACTGATGACAAGAATCTAGAGAACAAAGAAGGTTTATCATCCTTATTTCCAAAACTGCAAGGTTTGGAGATGTGCTTGGAAATTCATCTTTAACTTCAGATTTCACAAAATAGCAGGAAGTACTAGAGGCTCTAGTATTAGAGGGAAATACTAGAAGACCATGAGGGAGTCTTTCTAGGTGCTGAGGTTTGCACCCACCCAATTTTCAGTGGCACTCAAAGACCTGGGCAAGCAGCAGGGGAGCCTCTATGGTGTTTGCTCTAGTCCTGGAGGAGTGTGGAGAAGAAGCAGCTTCTTCTCCACCCCCTTTACTCTTCTGGACTGAGGCACTCCATGGAGCCTTCTAGGCTGACCACCTAGGTACTGAGAGGAGCAGGGACAGAGCAGCAGCAGTGCAGGTGAGAGTGTGCCACTGGTCCTTGGTGTCTGCTGGTGGCTGTTGGTGTCTGCCGGTGCCAGTGCCTAAAAACCTTCTTTACGTTTTACTTCCTCAACGATGGGTCAGTGGCTTAGTTCAAGTGTGTGTGTGGAATGTTGGTACACAGCATGTTGGCACACTGAATAACATTGAAACGTGGGTTCGTCATGACACTCTTGAAAGGTTGCTGACCTCTGTCTATCTAATCTTTGCAAGTAGGGATACATGATTTTCACATTATTTGCCTTTTGCTCTTATATGTCTATCATTTGCCTTTTTCGTTCATTTTTTGTCTCAAATATTTGTGTTTTGAGTTAAGTGTCTACAACAGTGAATTACATTTGTTAAAAATACAAAGGAATTTAAAGAGCGGTTTTAAAACTGGACCACCAAAACCAGAACTGTCAGCTGAGGCTCTCAGTTGCACTATGTCCAAAGTCTGAAACAGGTCTGATCCCAGCCCTATTCCCTGAAATTTGTTAAGCAGCATTACAGACCATTAGGCCTGTTACCTTTACCCAGGCAAAAACTTCCTATTACTGGGCTGAGCTAGCTCCTCTCTCAAACTTTTGTTCTGCAGTTGAAAATATAATAATTTCTGTTATTAAAATATCTGTTCAGACACATTCTTGTATACGTAATTTATGAAAATGAAAACCAATGGAATCGGCAATGAAGTTTTTGGAGTTCCTATTTGGAGTTCCTATTTAACTCTTTAAGATAAGTATAAAAGGTTGTACAGTTAGGGGAGATTTGGATCAATTCAGTAAATTTGGTATCATGAATCCAAAACCTGAAATATTCCAATTTGTGTTTCATGTCACAGTTGGTGAAACCTCCCTTACCAAAAATGTTTAGGGAGGTTGTTCTTACCTCAAATACTATTTATGTAATTCTAAACTTCAATTTCCACATTTTTGAAATTAAGATTATAACATTGCTCAAATTGTTTCATTCACCCTTGGAGAAAATAACGTTTACATGCTTGGAGTGGATGGCATTGAAAGCCTGTCTAGTTTCATGCATATTTTCCATTTGTAACTGCCATTCGTAACAGTAGCTTTCCTACTACTGTTTTCCAAACAGCACATTCAGCGCATACAGTCAATATGTACAGCATACTCAGTCAGACCACTGCTTCAGCAGCTACACTGGCTGCCCATTCGTTTCCAGGTGGAATTCAAAGTGCTGTTCTTGACCTGCTGCTTGGCTCCAGGTTATCTGAGGGACTGCCTCCATCCATACAATCCTATACGCCTCCTAAGATCATCTTTTTTTGGAGGGGGGGGGCTCTGCTAACCGTGCCGCCATTGAAAGAGGTGAGAGCTATGGCGGCTAGAAGCAGGGCCTTCTCAGTGGTTGCACCCCAGCTCTGGAACTTCCTTCCCTTTGATCTAAGAACTGGTCCCTCCTTATACAGTTTTTGGCAGGGCCTAAAAACATTCCTGTGGGCAAAAGCTTTTTAGAGAGGTTGGGGATGTTGTGTTTTTAAATTTTAGCCAAAGTTGGTGCCCCATGACTGGTACCAGTCAGGCATGCCCGATGGTGCCCAGATGATGTCATCAGGGATGCTTGGTGCTCGCTGCTTACTGCCCTGTGGTGCCCACTGGTGCCCATCAGTGCTCCGCATCCACTGGTGCTTGCTGACTACCAAAGGCTACCAGTACCCAGTGCCCACCATTGTTGACAGTGCCTGGTGCCAATGCTTGGTGCCTGCCAGTGCCCAGGCATACCCAGTGTCCCCAAATATTCTTTAAATTTCACTCCCTCAATGACAGATAAATTCAGCTAGTTGAATAATAAAGTTTCAACCAGACTGTAAAGAATACTTGTGGAATTTATCCGCCATTGCTGCAGTAAAATTTCAAGAAATTTTTTGAGTGCTGGGCATGGCTGGGCATGACGTGAACTGGGCAAAAGAAGGTACCTGGGGCAGTGGCACCATGCAGTGGATAGCAGGCACAAGCGGCCACCAGACATCCCTACTGGGCACCAGTGGGCAGCAAGCATCACTGGATATTGGGCACTACTGTGCACTGGACAGTAAGAACCACTGGACACTGTACCACTGTGGACTGGGCATTCCTACCGGGCACCAGTGAACAGCAGATACCAGGCATCAGTTGGTAGGGGAAGACATCACTGAGCACCTGGCACCAGTGGGAACCGGGCATCCCTCCTGGGAACCATGCACCGATTACCGCCAAGCGTTGGGCACTAAATCTGTTATTAGTGGGTCTTTACATCACAGAAGGAATATGCTCTCCAAATTTCATGCTTCTAGGTGCAGGGGTTTGGGCTGGGTGTTGATCAGCGTGTCTTCAGTATTCAGTATAAAGACAAAAACACATTGCAGCCCTTTACATGCCCCCAGGGCTTAAATTTAAAAAAAACATTCTTATTGGGTGGTCTTGTCACAGAAGGAATACACTCCCTGAATTCCAGGCTACTAGGTCTAAATTGGGCTGGTCATTGATGAGTCAGGGACACTGTTAAGTATAGGAACAACAACATGCTGTGGCCCTTTTCACCTCCTTCTGTTTGGAATTTTAAAAAATCTGTTGGGTGTCTCCATACAGAAGGAATACCCTTCCCAAATTTCAAATTTCTAAGCCTGGAGGTCTCGGCTGGGCATTGATGAATGGGTGAGTGAAACAATGAATCAGTCAGTGACTCTGATTTTTTTTATACATTATATAGTATTTAAAAATAAACTATTTTATACCACTAGCAAAGAAAGAGAAGAAAAGATTGTGCTGTTTCGAAAAGGGACTGTTCCTGCTGCTAAATTCAAGTTGAGCATCCCTTAAAAAGTGCCTCTTTGTCCATTTATCAGGATACAGGTCCAGTCTTGTTATACTGTACATGGATTTGACTCAACAGAAATGGCCATTTCAAACTGAATGGAACATGCCAATCCATGGAGAAAGGAAAAAAATTCGTCCCTTTAAAAAGCAGTTTTTCTTACTGTTGTAGAGAGGCAAACATGCAAGCAATGGTGGGTGGAAGGGTCCTTTGCATTTCTAATCGCCGACTGCCTCTCTACAACAGTAATAAAAACTGTTTTTAAACAAAAGGATGACTTTTTTATTTAAACTGCATTTAATTAGTACATTTTTTGTATTAGCAGAATCAAATCCCTTTGGCTACCACTACCTTATTTCATTAGGAACAGTGGAGGAGCAGGAAAACTAGTAGTGGTTCTTTAAGCCTTTTAATCCAATGATTTTTTAAAGCCTTTTAATCCAATGATTTTTTTTATTCATGGGGTTCCAGAAGGGAACGTTAGTGATTAACAAGGGACATCCTCTATTGGCCTGTATCTCTTCTTCTGCTCTAATAGTTAGCTGCCCAAGTCTTTTATACCAAAATCCATTTGTACCAATCTTTAAATGGTGAAGTTGTGACATTTTTCTAAAGTGCAATAGGGACTTTTTCAGCATTTGTTAAAATGAATTCAAGATTGTCATTAGCAAGAGTTTGTTTAAAATCTCAGAAATAAAATCTAGCGAGACAGACTGAATAACATACATGGTTATATTGTAAGTGCCCGACCTTCACTGTGCATAGCTAGATAATGATAAGTTTGATGCTGTCACCAATTACTAGTAAAATATAATATGCGTTAATCTATGTGGAGTTAAATTCTTGCAGAATTAGAACTTAGAAGATTAATATTAACTGTATCTATGACCAGACCAGAACTGTATTCAGTCTCTCTCAATTTTGTATTTGTAAGTTTGCAAGTCATGATTTTAAAAATAAATAATCCCTCATCTTTCCATTTCCTGGATATAAGCAAGCTCTTGTATTCCCATCCCTTATATCTGTGTATTCAGAGATGAAAGATAAGGTACTCATATTTAAAAATATCTTCACAATATAGAAAGGGTTCATATATGATGTATAGAAATAATAGCGATTTGAGATCAGTGATAAGTTTTTTTTATAACTGCTAGTCTGTTAATACAGGTGCTGCTTAATTTGAAACCAAATTTAGATGGTTAACAACTTGTAGCTGTCAGGTAATCAGAAACTAGAATCTTAGCCATTTCTTTGTAGAGATTCATTGAAAATTAAATGCATTTGATGTTGGTATTAGTTTTTTTCTTTAAATTGGGTGCAGTCCAATTAGGGCAGTGAGAACAACACAGCCGGGCTACCCCAAATAAGTTGTATCCAGAGGAGAAAGTTGGGCTGAATCCTGAGATTCAGGAAGCCTGGGCTGCCCAAGCTGCTCCAGCGCATGCTCAGTGGGCACCAAGTGGCACCTGGAGAGGGCTTGCTCCCGAGGAGACCCCCCTCAGATCACACCAAACAAAGAACAGCTGTGGTGTCTGCTTTATAAGGAAGTCCAGAAGTCCCTGACAATCAGTAACAGTTGCAACCTGAGACTGCAGTACAGCAGTCCCTGGAGTGGAGGGTGGATGCAGGGGGATTGTTGTAGTGGCGGCTGTATCTTGAGGTTGGTGAACTGTCGCAGTTGTGCCAGGAGTTGCAGATAGGCTGCTCAAGGATTCAAAATTTTTCCATTTTTACTCTGGCTTATCATGGACCTCTGTGGTCTACTCAGATTTATTCCTTCTCCTGAGGTGGCTTAACTTTGAGGAACTGGAAGAGGGCATTTCTGCCCTGGAAACTGGCTCTGGATACAGCCTAACTGCACTGTTCTGGGCCATGCTGAACATGCCCTCAACAAGCCTCTCCTGAACTGCCTAGGCTGGTACAGCTAGTCCGGCACAGGTCTATCTGTCTTGGGCCAGCCTATATTGACTTGTTGGCACAAGCCTTTCTGGTGTATCTGGGCTTCCCCATCTTTGAATTGGGCCAGCCCAGTGAAAGATAGGCTAGCCCAAATGTACTTCAGGATTTCAGCCATGCTCTGAGTGTTGATTAGTTTACTAGCTTCCATTAAAAATTTGAGATTTAAATGTCAGCGAAACTAATTTGCATATGAAGCTGTTGCCTTCAGATGATTTACAAAACAGAAGGTTTTTACTGTGCTTTCCCAGTTGCTATCTTCCTGGAGTAGCTAAAAGTAATTTACAGCAAGATATTACGCATGTATCTGCTCAGAAGTAACACTTGTTGAATTCAGTAGAACCTGTTCCCAAGAGTAGACTTGATCTGGCATCTAATATTTAAGCTTTTTTGTAATTTAATCATCACTGTTTATTAAATTTTAGATCACTTTACACATAAAGCAGAAACTCTATATATACAAAATTGAAAAGTCACTGACTGACTCACTGACTGACTTATCAATGCGCCACCAAAACCACTGGGTCTAGAAGTGTGAAATTTAAGGAGGGTGTTCCTTCCATAATGGAGGCATCCACGAAGAATCAGTTTTTGGAAATTCCAACTGGAAAGGAGTGAAAAGGGGTGCAATGCATTTTCCTCCCTATATTTTACATTGAAGAATCCCTGACTGAGGGATGCTCTGTCCCAACCGCTGGACCTAGAAGCATGAAATTCAGGGAGGTTGTTCCTTATGAGAAGGGAGCACCCACCAAATTTGATGTTGAGAAATTTAACCCTTAAGGGGGTGAAGAGAGGTGCAAAGTGTTTTTTTCCTATACTTAACATTAAAGACTGACTGATCAACATTCAGCCAATTTAGTGCCAGTGGACGGTGGGAGGGACGGTGCACTGGGGAGGGGGACGGTGCACATGAGGGGATGTTGTGCGGGGGTGGTGTGGTACTCATGGGGGATGTTGCACATGCAGGTGTTGCACTGGGGGGAATGGTGTGCATTAGGGGATGTTGTGTGGGGGTGGGTGCACGTGGGGGGTGCTGCTATGCAAGGGAGTGGTGGTGTATGGGATATCCTGCAACACAGATACATTTTGCTAGTTTACAATAAATCCTATAAAATGAATGTAAATACCATTCAATAAGAAGCTCATAGCTAAATTCAGATATCTAAAAATTTGGCTTTCATTTTAAAAGTTTAGTTGATTGTAAAGAGAAAGAAGAAAGCATATACACTGGTGTCTCCCTTAGACATTAATGTAGTACAGAACTACAATTTTGCATTGTTTCTAGAGTAGGTAAACTAGGCTACTGGGGGAAGGTTATCTGGAATGTTCACTGAACTTGTAAGTTGAAGTAATTTGTTTCCTAAACATCTGTTCAGGTTCCTTTTAATTCACTGAGATAAAATACTTGTTGCAATAAATTCATATTTATTGCCTTGATTGACTGTGGGCTCAGAGTGAAATTAATTATTTTTTTCCCAAATGAAGCAAGTTAGGTTTAGAAATTCAGATGGGATATGAGTAACCAAAGCTATTCACATCATAATTCTAAACCCTGCACAGTTCTGTCCTGGCCTGGGGTGTTGCAAAAGATACTTCTGCCCTACTCCAGGGAGATTAGGCTGCTGCACAGACATGCATCAGCTTCCCCATACCACTGTGGAAAAGGGGAAATATGTTGGCATAAATTGTTTAGGACTGGATCCTCAGTTAGACATACATGTCTATCAGCTCATAGGGAAGGTGCATCTAAAAATGTTCCGATTTGCTTAGAAAAATCAGGTATGAGAAAAGATGTGGCAAAAGAAATATACAAATGAAAATGAAAACAAAAAGTATCTCAATTCTGAAACATTTCAAGTTGTGATCCTTTTTCATTTGATAGGGTCAGAAGCTCAGTGTGCCATGCCCATTAGTCATTTGTCTGTTTAGTTCCTGACTAGACAGATCTGGGACATGGTCAGAAGGTCTGGGCACTTGAATCTTTATTTGGCAATGACAAGGGATTGTGCCTTGAGGAGAGCCTAGATTCTGACATTCTCCAGTGGCATGTGTCCTACTTTGGATTCTCTTCTAAGAAATGTTTTGAGGTGGAAGGTAATCGTTGGCTGCACATACACCTTTAAAACTTCATTTTGAAATATAAACTGTTAAAATACACACTTAAAAGAAGAAAGTTGCTAAGAATGGGCGGTCTTATATAGATTATATTATATTATAAAAACGGTTCCCTCTAGTGTGTTTATTTTTCTCTTCCAGGAAAATATTTTTCCCACTGGTTCATAAGTAGGTTGGTATTTTCTGACCAACCTACTTTATGATTATGCAATCAGAAAAGGCACCTTTCCTTTGGAGTTCATCAGTGTACTATAATGTACATAATGCATTATCCCTTTGGAGTTAATCAATGTACATTACTGCCCAAAATTATTTTCCTTAAACTGTATTCTCTGGAATTTCATCTCCTGTTTATTATCAGGTAGGGCTTCCACTTCAATAGATAAGAGTAGGCAAAGCCTAACTGAACCTGATTGTTACCTTTCTTTCCCTGCTGGATCTTTATTAAACTTGATAATTGCGTTTGAGGGGAACATGTTTGTAACCCGAGATTGTGTATATTTACTGAGTAGGCACATAAAAATAAAGTTATATTTCGGTAAAGATGATCACCCTAGGCACAGCAGCATGCCATTGACAGAAGCTCCTTTCGTGATTTGGGGCTTGCATTCATGCGAGGAGCATTTGCACATAGGTTCCTTCCCTGAACATGTTTATAGAAGGCACTTTCAGTGGTGGTGCACTGATGTGCTCAAAGTCTGGGTGCTGTTTTCTGGTTTGGGATAAAGAACAACCCTGCACAGAACAACCCTGCAAGTTGTGAATGACACTAAACGTTTTCAGGTCGTGAAGACCTATAGGGCTCCAGAAGGATCTGTCCAAACCAAGAGAATGGGCAGCAAAATAGCAGATGTGCTTCAATGTAAGTAACTGTAAAAGTTATGCACATTAGAGCAAAAAAAAAATCAAAACCAAAACTTCACATATATACTAATGGATCTGAGTTGCTCAGTTGTGAATGACAAAATTCTAGACATTTCTTGTTAATACGATGGAGAATGTACTGCAAAATAAGGGGCAGTAAGGTTTCTAAAAATCTGGCAGATTTATATATCATAACAATTCTGGTGCCCATGGCAGTTCACAACACAGAGAAAGCATAAGATACCCAGAATTTAAAATAACAGTAGTGATAAAATAGAAAAATCTAAAAATAGCAGCTGAAACTTGGGATGACTTTCCTTCTTGAGCCTGTACTTGACTTAACATGTGTGAATACTTAACATGTGTTCAAAAACTTTGGTTGTATTAATATTTCTTGAATGGAAACCAGGAACAACTCATAGAGCTATTGAGTCAAACTGAGGGGGCTAAACCAGATTTTTAAAAAACCAAACAGTAGTTCTGATTCAGCAGAAAAGAAAGCTTGTGCCAAATGAATTGACTTTCCTAAAGACCAAGCTACTTAAGATGCTAAGTGCCTCAGCAGGTAGTGTTTGTTCAAGAGTCACAGGTGAATGGGGCCATGATTTGGGTTATGACCTCAGCATGGAGAGGGCATTATATAATCCTCTACAGGCTGGTTTCATGCTGAAAATAGCATCTCTCATGTGGCTGGCTGAATCCACAAAGTGTCACTGTAGCAAATTGTACCAGATTGTAACCATGCTAATAAGTTACAGTTTACAGTTATAAAAATAAAGTTATTTGAGAGTAGCAGCCATGAGAAGCTATTATTTGGATCAGAGCCACCGTGAGGAGGCTGAGATAGCAAATGACACAGTATAAGCCGAGTCCTAACTAACTTTCCAGGGCTGATATAGCCATGTCAGTGGGGCATGTGCCTCAAGGCCTCCTGGCCTCCTCAAGGCCTCCTCAATGGCCTCATTGTGCCTCAAGGCCTCCTCAATGTTCCCTGACCTCACGGCTGTACTGCACCTGCATCAGTCTGGAAAGTTGGTTAGGATGGGACTATTTGTGACTTCAGAGAGGCACTTTTCAGCAGCAGAGTGAAGGTAAAGGGGTTTGCCTCCTGCTGTGGCGTCTGCAGTTATTTAAGTGACCTTAAATAACTGCATGTTGACTCATTAGCATCCTCTGTAGTTTGTCCCAAAGCAGACGCCTAATAGAGGCAGCTCCACTAAATGAGCATCTCCCACTAATTTCAGCACGAAGGTCTGTTCATTAAATTGGTTACTTTTTTGAAATTGATAGGTTGTTCTGTGTACTGGAGCAAAACATGCTAGCATAGACAGAGCTGTTAATGTTTCACTACCTTTAGAATGCCATAATGATGTGAAATTATTTCTTAAATTTTGTCTTTTAAAAAAATCACTGTACCTGCTTTGTAGTTCAGGTCACATTTGAGCTGGAGAGCTAATGGATTTCATTTTCGATGTTTTAGGAAGTATATATGAATTTTATATTAATACTGCCATTATTAAACTTGTCTTTTTCAAATACTTTCAGATGTTTCATCTTTCTCTCTTTATTCTGTTCTAACATTTAATTACCAGAATCATTTTTGGGTAGGATTACTAAACTACTAAATGTTAAGATGCAGCCAAAAATAATTTCACAAATTTTTAATTCGGTGTAATTATCTGTATAGAATGTGCTAAAAGCACTTAGTATGTTGGCAGAAAGTATTGATTTCTAGTGCTTCCTTTCCTTTGAGATTATGGGCACAATCCAGAGTAACTATGGGGAGTCCTTGTTCCGGTGTAAGAACAATTTACTCTGGATTGCAATATGAATTTCCCATAGGTTTTCACTAGGTGGTGCCATAACTACGTCAACATAAATATCTCTTACATGTTCCCGTAGTTACTCTGGATTGTAGGGTATGTCTTAGAACAGGTTTTTCTTGCCTCAAGGCAACTTTGGTGGGGCTGGTATCTGACTCATTTGTCAGGCTTTTGTAAATTGCTCTTTAGAGAAAGGTGCACTTGTTACACTGCAATTTCTGTCAATTTTATATAGATTGTCTAATACGATACTTAGAATAAGGGAAAAAGTTAAAGAATGCCATGTTGGGTATATGCATGGATTATTACTGTGAATTTCACAGTTCTAGTTAGCCTGAGAATAACTTGGACCTTCTTACTTTTTCTCACTACATACATCATAGAACCTCATCTTTATGATACTTGTGAGGGAATAATTTTTTTTAAACACAACATTTTTTTCTTCTGAATTGAGTAATCTTTCAAACTGAATACAGCCCATAAGTTTTGTTTGTCAGCAAGTTGGTTTCTCTGTATAGATATCAGTGCTTATTGTAAAAATATGTAAACTGTGTAAGATGTGACAAATGCATGTGTTTTTATTCTGCTGCATCACAGAGAAGAATAGTGGCCTGCAACCTTTTTGTGCCATGACCCAAATAAATAATGAGATTAGGGGCCCACTGATGGTCTGGCACCACCTCCTGATACCCTGTCCATCTATTCCCACCCCTGTTACGCCCTCTCAGCAAGGGTAATCAAGTGTTCTTACTACAAAGCAGAAAATACTACTATGAAAATTGGTACTAGTCAATGTGATCTATTGCTAAGAATCTGAGGTTCTGGTACCCTTCAGTTACCAGGACACAATCTCCTAGTAACTGAAGGACAGGGTGACCAGATCTCATAACTGCAAAACAGGACAGGGCCCCCCCAAAAATAGGACAGCCAAAAAAATATGCTAGATATGGCTGAATAAAATCTAAAAACATGTTGTTAAACTTAAAACACTATATTACTTATTAAATTTAAAACTTGGATTTTAAATTAATTAATTTAATGTAATTAATTACATTATGTGCTACCTATTCATGAAGAAAAGGAAGACAGTGAAGATTTTTTTTCTAGGATACAAAGTTTAAAAAGAGGACATACGGTAATTCTGCTGAAGGGGTACCCCAGATGCCTTCCTCTTTACCTGATGGTGTTCTAGTCCAGTGGTCTTTCATCTTTTTCATTTCTGTAAATTGTAGTGACTGCAAAATTCTGTAAATTGTAGTGACTGCACCATTAGGGTCCCAACTCCATGGTTGTAGAATACGAGTGTGTGAGATGAGGATAAATGTGTAATACAAGATTAACTTGTATGGGGAAGGTGATATACAATAATGGCAAAAGATCAAAAATTAAAAGCAGTGCAACACAGTAATATCTCCTACTAGTGAAATGAGCCGCCCATTGCATTGTGGGCACTGGGCACTAGCACCAGGCTCCAGCAGGAACTGGGCACCGACAGGCACTGGAGGGTACCAGGGGCAGTGGCGTGGAGCAGAGAGCACCCTTACCAGGCTCCAAGAACCATCAGCCAGCAGGTACCAGTGGGCAACAGAAGGTAGTGGGAACTGGTCATCCCTACTGGGCACCAGGCATCATTGGGCATTACTGCATAGTGGGCATGGTGCCGCCTGGACACCAGGGAGCACCACCAGGCAGTGAGCATCTCTGCTGAGTAGTAGGCATCACTGGGCAGCATCACACAGTGGGTAGAGGGCATCCCTACCAGGCACAAGCAGGCAGTGGGCACACCTACCAAGCACCAGGCATTCCTGCTAGGCATCAGGGATTGAGCACCAGTAGACCACACCGGAAATATGCTCTCTGAATTTCTTGCTTCTAGGTCTAGCTATGTGAAATGGCACTACAAGAGGTTATTATAGCTGCCTTGTCTCCCCTTGTGCTGGAGAAACGCAAGGTAAAGATCTATTAAACAAACGTTTTCAAAGCACTGTACTTGCTAATGCTTTGGATTGGAGCTTGCTACTGTATGTATTTGAGTGGCAGTGCTAGACTTCTTCCTGCATTGCAGTGGTGGCAGGTAATAGGAGTGAATGAGGAGTTAAAGTGATCTGCTCCCAAGCCACCCCCATTGTTTCCAGATCTGTCCTCTTTCAGCCCATTATCATTCAAAGCTGCCTGATGCCTCCACTTCCAGCTCCTGTTCAGCTCCTCCCTGAGGTCCAACCATTGCAGACCTTTGAGTTTGCCATCCTGTCTGTGCAAACTTTCCTTAAGTTTCAACAGGCCAAGTCCTGATTGTGTTGACTTACTTGTGAGGAAACGGTGCATAAGGCTGTGCCCTGAACCAAGTATGCTGAGCTGGACTCCATTTTTTCCCCTTGTTCCATGTCCTTGCAGAATCCCAGATCTGACATCAGCTGGGGTAAGTTGGCATCCTTTCTGGAATGTTCTTTTCATGCACAGGAGGGAAGAGGGCTCTGTGCTTCTGGCAGGGATGGGGGAAGGGAGAGTGTGTGCCTATGTGTGGAATAAAATGGGGGGCTCCTTTGAAGTTAGGAAATCTGCTCACCTTGCCCCATCCAGATCATGTTGACATCAGGGCTGCTACTAAGCACCCAAAAAGTTGATGCCTGCTCTGTGGGAGGGGCTGTGGGTGGCGCAAACGGTTAAGGCGCTGTGCCTGTTAACCAGCAGGCCAGGGTTCGAGACCTGGGTCGGCCCCACAAGACAGGGTGAGCTTCTGTCCTTAGCCCAGTTCTGTGATGCCAGCTGGATCCAATCGTATTGGCTCTGCCTTTCCATTGGACTAATTCAGTGGCGTGGAGAGGGGGGATTTGCTGCTTGGGTAACAGCATATCCTCCATAACAATCCAACCCAGGCTTTTGTGTTTCGCATGCAGCGTATGCAGCGCCGAGCACGATACCATTGTCTTCCAAGACTGATGGAGGCCTGCTGCTCTGTGGGGCAGGGGAATCCTTTTCTTGGGATGGGGTAGGGAACATTTGAAAGGAAAAGACCCAAATGAAAGGTTTTCAATAAAAGTGAAATGCTACCTGAGATATGGTTTACTTTCTATAACATAGAAATACATTGTAGACAAAAACACATTGAATACAGAGAAGCATTTATTCTATGCACATTATTGCTACATTGCTTAACACAGTAGTCTTCTGCCATTTTTAGTCTTGGACCTCCCTGTCAAACTTGCTACCCCAAATCTGGGACACAATGCCAAAAAGGAGGACATGTTATGAAAATCAGAACATATGGCCACTCTGACCCCCAACTCCCAAGGCTCTTTCTTACCCCCCCCCCCCCACAACTCCCCTCAAGCTTAGGGTAACTATATTCCCCCCTTTTCCAGGACATATCCTGAATTTTAGTCATCCTTGGGAAAAACTTCATTGTCCTTTTCCATGTAAGTGGGCAGCATGCAGTCTTCTTGTAATTAATAAATTACATGTAGAGCACAATCTAAACATGCCTTCTCAAAAGTAAACCCCTTTGTGTTCAATGGAAAGTGTATTTAGGATTGCAGCATAGGAAGGTGTATTTAGCAGCTGTAGTTTTTTTAATATAAAAGTTTTAAATTCAAGAATAAGCATTCAGTGTGCACATGACAGCAATATAAGTGCTTTTAGTTTTTATTCCGTCATGTCCTTCATCTTTCTTGAGTGTCCTACATTTTGGGGGATCTTGTCCTCTTTTTTGGTTATGCTGTATGGTCACCCTGGTCATAACCATAAAAAGAGGGCAAGGTGCCCCCAAAACATAGGACACCCAAGTAAAATGTAGGACGTTAAATACTTACACTAAAAACACTCATATATATTGCTTTCATGTGGTTAACTAAAACTGTGTATTGTTTATTACTAAATTTAAAACCTACATATAATTTATTAATTCTAGTTAAGGCTCCATGCTGCTTGCTCATGAGGAAAAGGAGGATAATGAAGATTTTTTTCCAGGACATAAGGCTCAAAAAACGACATGTCCTGGAAACAGAGGTCACCCTGCCCCAAACTCCCAGATTCTCTGCCATCCATTACTAGTCCCCAGACCTTTTCTCACTCTCCAGAAGCCCTCAGACCCTTCCCAGCACCTCCTGGAGCTGGCTAGCCCACCAGCCACACAGCAGTGGGGGTTTGACTTGGGTTCATACCAGGACCTCCCTCCATTCCTGCACACTGCAGGGGCAGGCAGTAGCTCAAGTTGGTCTTAAGGAAGGCTGCAGTGAGGTGCTGCAGCAATTGGGTTTTAGTTACATCCTTGGAAGGAAAGTGTGGAAAAGGGAGAAGTGGCTGGGAAAGAAGGCTGCCATCTCATCCTTGTCCTGACTTTATGGTCCTTGGATGGATAGTGGTTAATGCAGCTCTAGCAGGTCCATAAATAAATTTTAGAAGAGTATTCATCTTGTTTTGCAACCTCTTGCAACAAGCTCTTGATTTGCTCTGGGGCCAGGTAGCACACTACTGTTGATAAGATTTAGCCATTGAGTTGGTGAGAAAAATTAGGGTTTGAAACCCTTTGGTGCTGCATACAACCTTCTTTACTTTAAGTCAGCTTTTCTCAAAGTGGGGGTCGGGACCTCTTTGGGGGTCGCCTAGAGGTTTCCTGGGGGTCGCCTAAAGACCCTTGGTGCAGGGGGCCAGATCAGGCTTGCCAGACCTCCGGCTGTAGCTGCGCACGCACTGGGGCTGACTGACAGTCTCAGGGCCCAATCCTATGCATGCCTACTCTGAAAGAAATCTCATTCTAGTCAGGGGGCCTTTACTCCCACGTAAATGTTTATAGGATTGCAGTGTCGGCCCAATCCTATGCATGCCTACTCTGAAATAAATCCCATTGTGTTCAATGTGTGCATAGAACACATGTTTCATTTGTAACAATGAAAATACATCCTGCATATCGGATATTTACATTACGATTCATAACAGTAGCAAAATTACAGTTATAAAGTAGCAACAAAAATAATTTTATGGTTGGGGGTCCCCACAACATGAGGAACTTACAAAGGGGTTGGAAAGTTTGAGAACCACTGCTCTAAGTAGCAAAGCTCCTGGCAAAGCTCTTTTGTTTACAGGTTCATATCAAAGTGTGGCCTCTCATGGAATTTGTTTCCAAGGGGACAAATGAGAGGCCAGGTATCTCTTAAGCTGGTCAGCTGTAATGGGGGTGGGGTAGGGAAATGCTGCTACAGTTTGCCATAAGCCCAGTTCAAATGCCACTGGCCTGGCAGTGCTTTAAACAAATAATAAACTTCAGACCCCACAGGAGACCAAGGACCCAGTTATTTCCAACTTTGTAGCGCTAAGGCAGCTCTAGGTAAGGGAACAACTTTTTCTTTCCTTAGGAACCCTCCATGATCCCCCTTCTCCAGGATGGACCTATTGGCAGGGCTGTATCAGTGCTGGAAAGTTGAATAAGAATAGGATTGGGTCATAAGAGGGAGAACCCTCAGTTTGACAACCCTCATTTGATCTCCAGAAAACAGATAATTTCCTGCAACACCGATGGTACTGTTGTATCCAGTTCTGGCTGGTTTAAACTTTGCAAGGAGCCAGTTGACCTTAATAGGATTGGTGCCGCAAATGACTGCCAAATCCTGGCTTGCTTTGTCTCTGCCCCGCTGGGCCTGCCCATCAATCATACCAACTGAAGCAGTTGCCTCAGGCAGCAGAATAGTGTCTACCTATGTCCACCCACTCATTTTCACTGTGGGTCCCTCCCCACTTCCTGTGCTGTAAAAAAAAAGCTGAGTCAAGATGAAACACAAGAGAGAGGTAGTCTAAAACAGGGCATTTCAGGCTGCATCTCCCTATTAGACTTACCAGGATGTGACATCACCGTGATGCCAGAGATGTTCCATTTCTACTTGAAAGTAAGTCCCATTGTGTTCAATGAGACTTACTCCTAGGAAAGCCCAGTTCCAGATTCCAAGATGGTGGATCCCACCCTCTCATGACCCCCACTTTTGAGTACCACTGGTCTAAAGTATCTCTCCATACTGCTTGTTCTGGATTGTAAAAAGAAGAGAATGGTAGAAAGTAGGAGGAGCAGATGGCTGCATATGACCATGCATTAGCACCACCTTGGGAGCCAAGATGTCTTGAAACAGGACTGCAGTTCCCGCTGCCTCTCCTCCTACAAAGTAAACCGCTTTTGTGAACTTTTAGTTGAAAAACAGTTTATAACTACTGTAGTTTTCCTTTGTTAGCTATGCCCCTGCCAGTGGTCAGGAGGAAAGGGGGCCATTGCAAGTCAATTGCTAGCTTCTTCAGGCACCCCATAAGAAGTGCAAAAAACGTCAATTTTCCTACTCCATCCAATAAAGGATATATCCAAGTAAGTTTCAAGTGGAAGGAGAAACCAATTCCATCAATGGTTGACAGTGAAATCCTGCTCCTTTGCTGGATCAGGAATGTCAAACATGTAC
The DNA here is from genome assembly GCA_030015325.1 of Cryptoblepharus egeriae. Taxonomy (NCBI): domain Eukaryota; kingdom Metazoa; phylum Chordata; class Lepidosauria; order Squamata; family Scincidae; genus Cryptoblepharus; species Cryptoblepharus egeriae. Next base: position 65,256,939 of record JAREYC010000002.1, on the reverse strand, counting down.
TACAAGGCATGTTGCAACACTATGTGAGTAGGCACAAATGGTGGGGAGACCCGTGCTGCACCCGGGAGCAGGGTTGGGTTTTTGAGTGAAACATGTGACTAATCCAGGGGTTTGTGGGCAAGGCAGCAGCAGTAATACTTGTCCTATCCATCTGTGCTTGCCCAAAAGCCCCCAACCCCTCAGAAGACAGAGTGGGGAGATGTAGTAAAAAAAAAAGTTCTGCAGAATTGTTTTGGGAGCTCATGCCTACATGTTAAGCAAGTATTTTTGATGGCTGAGTGCTTAACCTAATGGCTGGGTTATTCTGGGTGCTTGGAGTACTGCTTTCATATGCATATGCAAGTGTGCCTGAAATCTGAATGGAGGTAACATCTGTTTTCAGCTCATGAATCAAAAAATCAATCAGGTTGTTAAATGATGGCTTCAAGAAAAGAAAAACCTAACAAAGGCTGTATGGAAAAAATACAGTGCCTAAATATCTACCTAGGTCTCATCAGATAAATAAAGCCAAAATACAGTCTGGAAAGCAGTTAAGAATTTGCATACAAAAAAGTGATTAAGGCACAAGTATTGGGAGGGGGGGGGAATGTACAACCAACCAAGGCCTGCACATCTGAGGTCATCTTGTGCAGAGATTCTGGATTCTTTGCTTACATGCTGGTGCATTGGAGAACTAGGTACTGTATAGAAAGAAAATAAACACTAAAAATATAAGGGGGATTTTGCTTATCAAATAATTGGCCTGCTTATCAAATAATTTTTGTTATTATTAAATAACTTACGGCACAATCCATGTCTACTCAGAAGTAAGCCCCATTTTGTTCAATGGAACTTACTCCCAGGAAAGTGTGCTTAGGATTGCAGCCATAATTTCTTTCTATATAGCTTTTTTTTTTTGTCGAATGGGGCATGATAGCTTCTAATTTTAAAAAGTGGACCCCAAAGCTAAAAAGCTTGAAAACTACTGCTCTAGTCTTTTTTGGTGTGTGTGTTGAGAATGCTACTTGCTGCTCTAAGGCTGCAATCCTAAAGGCACTTTCCTATGAGACTCACTGAACACAATGGGGCTTATTTTGAGTAGTAATGGTTAAGATTGTGCTCTAAGTTGATTTAAAAAGTGAAAATGATGCAATGTGCAAAGAAAAAATAAAACAGGTCAAAATTACGTTGCAGATAAAAGTATGATTCAAACAAAATAATAATGAATGAAGAAATAGGGAGAAAACCTTCTGCCTGATGTCAAAAGGCCAATAGATGGTATATTAATCTTTATAAACTGTTGTAAGTCACCGAAATAATTTTTTAATGAAGAAATAGGGAGAAAACCTTCTGCCTGATGTCAAAATGCCAATAGATGGTATATTAATCTTTATAAACTGCTGTAAGTCATCAAAATAACTTTTGTAATACTTGAAATATATTTATATTTATCTCCTGCTTTTCCATGGTCCTCATGGCAGACTCGTATCCAAGGGACAGAAGGTCCATAACTGCAATCTCAGATGCTCCATGTCCATTCCAGTGCTCATAGGTGTCCAGTACTACTCCACAGTACTGTTGAATGGTTGCAGGCAGGGGTATACAGAGGCCAGGCAGGAAAGCAGGGTTAGGGAAGCAACCATGTAGTTAGTAATGTTTCCAAGGTTGCTCTGGTCTAGCATTTGAAATTGCACTTGAACACTGTGTAAGTCATGTTCTGTTGTAGTGTCTTGTTCACTGGCCTCCTATCTTGTTGCATCTAGACAGATTGTGCAAACTTCTTTTCAGATAAGTGTTTGCTGTGTAAACATCTCAGTTTTAACTGTTAAGTTTTGTATTGCTTTTTATTGATTTTGTAATGATGGCTAGTGTTTATAGTAATACTGAAATTTCTATTTTAAAAAAGTCTAGAAATAAAAATTGACTTCATTTAATATAGAATAGTCAAAGAAAACATTGAAAAATTTATGCAATACAATTTTTCAACAACAATTGAAATTCGTTTTTACACCTAATAGAAGCTTGTCTAGAAAACCAACAAGTGTAAAACATATAACTAATTTAAAACTATTTCTTTTTCAGCAGCTTCATGAAACAGTGAAAAGGAAACTTGATAGTGCTGTTTCTCCTCAGAATGGTGATCAGCAGAATGGCTACGGGGACATCTTTTCTGTGCCCAAGAAACTGCGTCATGATGATGGTCTTAGTGGGTTGGGTGGCTCCACCAATGGAATTACTCCTGCATCATCTGTACACCAACTTGATAGCAAATCTTCAAGTGGAGACACTTTACAGCTTAATGTGAAACCTCCCCTGGGCCTAGATGGCATCAGCAAAAAGTGTCCGCCGGATTCTAATGGGCCTTTGAATGGAAGCAGTGATGCTGATGACTCATTTGCTATATCTATTAACAAGGAGCTCAAACAAGAACCAGATGACCTTCCTTGTATGATTGCTGGAGCAGGGAGTTCTATGTCTCAAAACAACTTAATGTCTGATCTTAACCTTAATGAGCAAGAATGGAAGGAGCTTATTGATGAACTGAATAGATCAGTACCTGATGAAGACATGAAAGATCTATTTACAGAAGACTTTGAGGAGAAGAAGGATGTTGATTCTTCAAATTCAGCTGCACAAACTCCATTACCACAAGACATCATCATAAAGACTGAATTTTCTCCTGCAGATTTTGAGCAAGATCAGCTAGGATCTCCACAAGTCAGATCTACTTCTTCTGGCACAACATATATGGGGACCTCTTCTGTGTCGGTGAGTGCTGCTTCTCCAGTGGTTGGTAATTCTCAAACTATGTTTCAGACTTCCAGTCAGTCAGTGACTGAAAATCCCAACCAGTCCATGATGCAGTCAAACCAGTCTCAAAATGTGCAGAGAACTCTGTCTAATGCGTTGCTGTCTGGACAGAATACAGGGAGTGCCAAAGAGATGTCATCTGCTAAACAACTTCAGCAGATAGCTGCCAAGCAGAAGAGAGATCAGCTGTTGCAGAACCAACAGCAAGTTCACCAGCCCAGCCAGATTTCCAGCTGGCAGCAGTCTGGATCTTCTCGCAGTCCATTAGCTGTCCCATATTCTATGGAAAATCCCACTAGTCCTTCAGTTTACCAACAAGATTTCAGTAACCAGAAACTCATGATGTCCAGTATGCCAAATAAGAGTTCTCCCAGGACTGGAAGTAATTACCATGGAAATATCCTAAGCCATCAACCAAACAACTTGAACCAGAACTCAGTGTCTAGTCAAAACTCTATACTAGATTATGGTAACACAAAACCTCTTTCACATTACAAAGAGTGTGGTCAGGGAGTTACAATACCTGGACAAAACAAGACTTCCATGTTGACATATATGCAGCAACAGCAGCAGCAGCAGCAGCAGCGTCAACAGCCCACATTGCCTCATATGAACGATGAGCAGAATGGGATGTTTGTGATGAAGCCAAAACCTGGAAGTATTGCTTATCGACCTCTAGTACCACATGGCCAGGTAGGTGCCTATAATAGTAGGTTGGCTTTAGTAAATGGAGATCATTAAATACATGGAGCAACTATGAGAACTAGGTAGATGATGAAGTATGTATGTTGGGGATTATTGTTTAAATGACAGCTAGTTCCAGCCTTTTATTGGGAAAGAAATATGCTTTGTTGGACAGCAATTCTGTTTGCACTGGGAGTAGGTCCCACTGAACTCTGCTGGGCTTATTTCTAAGTAGACATGCATACCTCTGTGTTTGTGGAAGTACACCATGAATGTGGCCAAAAATACTAGAGGTTTACCTGAAACTTTGCCTGCATGTATCTTTGGCATGCAAGCAAGGAGATTATAGCATCTTGCTTCTGCTATTTCTCCTTCCCATTCACTCTCCCCCACCCCATTTTGAACATTCCTCAGTTTCTTAGTAAGGAGTTTCTAGGGGTTGGGGGCTGCTTCCTCACATATATGAAGCTCTCCCCCCTTTGATCACCTCAGGTGGCTGTGGAGGTATCCATATTTCACATGAAGGAACTCCTGTACCTCTTTCCCCTTCTTGGCCTCCCCGTCCCCTCTGAGGACAAGTTAGGTAGGTGGCAGTTAGCCTCCTCAGGAGCATCTCAGATCACCTCAGGTGTTGTGGGGGAGAGAAAGTCCCTCAGATGAGGGAATTCCTGCCACGACTGTCCCCCACTTGGCCCCCCTGGAGGACAAAGTTGGTACAAGAGGTAGTCAGGAGGCATTGGGGTTCTGCAGGGGGAGCCCAGGCAGTATTTTTCTCAGGAGCAAGAAACAGAAATGGCTGTCCTTTAATCGTTTACAGCAGACCTAGGCATGCTGTAGGCTTCCTCCTGCACAGCTGGGAATGAACATTGATCCCCCGGACTGTTTCTCCCTTCTTTCCGAGTGTCCACACATTCCTTGTCAACCAGGTAGACTGAGGGTTCTATTTCCATGTGTCTCTGGAGCAGAGAAGGCTGAGAAGAACTCAATATTCCACTTGCATTTTAACTGTCATTTCTAAGTATCTCTGGGACAGATAGCAGGCCAGGCTGAGGGGAGCAACTGAGGAGAGAGGAGCCAAAAGGGCAGCTGACATGCTGGAAAAGAGGGTTGTTTTTACTGATGAATATTATATTCTACCTCCGCAGGTGATAGTTGCAGGCTGTTACTCGTAAGCTATCTCCATGTATTATATTCAGAATTGAGTTAATTGAGCCTCTCATCTATTTGATTGATACAAAACAGGGTTTGCTAGGAATACAAAACAGTTGAGTAATGAATGTTCCACTGGAACTACTTGAATATGGAGGCAGAGACACCAGCTTACCTATATCCACCCTCTTGTTGATGGCCCATTACCATATGTTAGTGTCCTCAGTGAAAGGGCCCCAGAAAAATAAAATGTATTTCTGTGCTTTGGTTAGAGAGTTGTATTGTTTCTGCTTTACATTTTCTTGCATCTTTGATGGGGGAAATATCCCTGCATGGTGGCTTTTTTTTTTTAACTTAATAAGAATCCTTTGGGTTGCTTTTAAAGTTAACACTTTTAAAAACTGTCTGTAGGTGGCAGCTCTTCTACAGGATGGGTTGCTTTGCTGCCTTCCTTATCACTCAGCACAAGCACCAGTTCTATTAGGTTGTTTCTTGATCATCAGAAGCAGCTTCTAGTCTTTCCGTATCTGAAGCTGAAATATTCAGGCAGTTTATTTAGTTTTCCTGTTTTGCCATCAGTGATGGCATTTAAATGGTTTGAGGCAAATGATCAATATCAATATTTTTGAAGCTGGTGAAATACAACATTTGTACATTTTCAAATGTGTACATTTGCTTCTCTTTTTTGTTTTATAATGTATGGAAAGTTGTTTTCATGTTTTATACTGAAACTTTCATTTTTGTCCTGCTGTGTGTGCTATTGCACATTGAAGTTGTCATAATGAGAAATTTCAGCCAGACTGAAAGCTATTTGTGATGAGTAGCTGTCTGTTAAGGTTATGTTCTTCAGGCTGGGGTCCTTAAAACGGAGAAACATGATTGTGTAACTACTGTCTGTTTTTGTAGGATCAAAATTCCTCTGCTACTGTGGCCCGCATTCCAGTTTCTGTTCCTGGCCCTGGTGTGAATTCTCAGCCTCCCAACGTTTCCTTGGCAAGTAATCATGTCAACACAGTCTATCTCAACAGTCAGCAGCAAGCAGTTGTAATGAAGCAGCACCAGATGCTCCTAGATCAGCAGAAACAGAGGGAGCAGCAACAAAAGCAGTTGTTAATGGAGCATCAGAAACAATTTATGATGGGACAGAGGCAACTTCTTGTTGAACAGGTAAGAAGATTGGTATGAGAAGTGATGGCTTTTTCTTTTTGAGCCAGTCTTAGTTTTAATGGGACTGAAGTTGTGCAAACTGAATGTATTAAATGTTGTTGCTTCATAATTTGAATATGAGCTTGTTGCTGCTGTGCTTGAGAATGTATGGAATTTAGTGTAGGGCCTAGGATAGTGTTTCCCAATCAGTGCTATGGGTACCACCATTGAAACTTAAGGTGGGTGGTGCAAGCAGTTAAGACGCTGTACCTGTTAACCACAGGCCAGGGTTCGAGACTCAGGTCAGCCCCACAAGACAGGGTGAGCTCCTGTCCTTAGCCCAGCTCTGCGACGCAATCATATTAGTTCTGCCTTTCCATTGGACTAATTCAGTGGCGTGGAGAGGTGGGATTTGCTGCTTGGGGAACAGCCTATCCTCCATAACAATCCAACCCAGGCTTTCGTGTTTCGCATGCAGTGTATGCAGCACCGAGCACAATACCATAGTCTTTCAAGACTGATGGAGGCCTGCTTTATTTGAGGGACCCCCTTCATATGTGCTTTCTAGCACTGAGACCAGGAACAGTAATGCAACAAGGTAGGAGGCATGCCTTAGCAGGTAAAATACCAAAGCATGCTTTTCTGTGTTGAAAAAAGCCCTCCTCTTGACCATGAGCCTCGTACGTCTATATTTTGTGTCCCATATGGACTCCTATCCCAGGTATAATTGGCAATGAGTGGGTGGTGGCGTCTTGGCTCCAGAGGATCCTGGAGGAAACTAATTATCTGGATCCCTTTCAGTCTGGCTTCAGGCCTGGCATTGGGATGGAGACGGCCTTGGTCGCCTTAGTGGATGACCTACGCTGGGGACTGGATCGAGGGAGTGCATCCTTTCTAGTCCTCCTGGATCTCTCGGCAGTTTTTGATACCATGTCCTTTTGGGGTGGTTGGCTGAGTTAGGAATTGGGGGCACTGTTTTACAGTGGTTCTGCTCCTTCTTGGCTGCTGATTGTGGTGATGGAGAACTTCCGTTCTGTACCCTTACCCCTGAGGTGAGGGGTTTTGCAGGGCTCTATTTTGTCCCCCATGTTGTTCAACATCTACATGAAACCGCTGGGAGAGGTCATTTGGGGATTTGGTGTTGGGTGTCATTAGTATGCTGATAATACTCAGCTCTATCTCTCTTTCTACCTGATACTAAGGGGGCTGTTTCTGTCCTGGAGCGTTGTCTGGATGCTGGTGGGATCTGGATGAGGGCAAACAAGCTGAAACTAAATCCTGACAAGACAGAGGCCCTCCTGGTTTAGAAATCCTCAGTGCATGTACTGGATAGTTGCCTTGCTCTGAATGGGGTAGCACTTCCCCTGAAAGAGCAGGTTCGTAGCGTGGGAGTGATCCTGGATTCACAGCTACTCCTGGATATCAGCTGTGGCAAGGAGCGCCTTTGGCCCAGCTTCAGCTGGTGCACCAGCTACAACTGTACCTGTCTCGATTGGATGTGGCTACAATGGTCCATGCCTTGGTGACATCAAGAATAGATTATTGTAACATGCTCTATGAGGGGCTGCCATTGATAACGGTTCAGAAGTTACAGCTGGTTCAGAATGTGACACCTTGTGTAGTTCCTGGAGCTTGGCAGTTTGACTCCATCACTTGGCTGCTCTGGCAGCTGCACTGGCTGCCAGTTTGGTTCCAAGCTGAATTCAAGTTGCTAGTTATAACCTTTAAAGCCCTAAATGGCCAGGGATCAGCATTCTTGAGAGACTGCCTTCTTCTGTACAATCTGGCATGTTCTCTGAGTGGGTCCTGTTGGTTGTTCCACCATGAAGAAAGGTTAGGGGAATGGCGGCCAGAAACAGGGCCTTCTCGGTGGTGGCACCTCCATTATGGAACTCCTCCCCTTTGAATTAAGATCAGCCTCCTCTTTTTTAACCTTCCGGCAGGGCCTAAACACTATTTTAATTTAAAAAGTGTTCGAGGCCGCATAATGTTTTTAATTTGTCATCATCCATCCCCAATCTGATTTTACTGCTGCTTTGTTGTTTTTTATATTGTTTTTAATTGTATTTTATTGTTTTAATTGTATTTTATTGTCATTGTTTTTATTGATTGTTAGCCGCCTTGGGTGCCCTTTGTGGAGAAAGGTGGAATACAAATCAAATAATAAATAAAATTACGTTATTGCCAGTTATACTTCTTGATGGTACTTCAAATAGGTGGATCAAGTGAATTGGAAAGGGGGGCAAGCCTTGAGAAATACTAGCCTCGGGAGATTCTCGGGAAGGGAAAGCATGTTCCATATTTGGTAACTGGTTTTAGCAGATTCTATTTTCTGTAGTTTCATAAAGAGAAAATAGTGGACCAGTTTTCTAGATAAGATGTTCAGAGCATGATAGTATTGTAAGTTGGTGCCCATAAGTTAACTGAATGTTAAATAGGAAGTTTGAGAGCCCATTTTACATTTTTTCAATGTCAAAGATATGCACTACTGAGGTTTTCTGCTATTCAAGCAGAATCTGTTTGTAAAAAAACACAGAACTTGGTGTTCTTAGTGGTCAGTTCTTTGTGAGAAAACAGAACACAACAATGTGTGGGATGAATATTGTTCTTAACAGTGATTTTAGACAACTTTTCAATGAAAATCTTACAGGACAGATAAATGGGAATTCATTCAACCAAAAACAGAAAAAAATAATATTTAGTAGATGGGAAGTTGTACTATGATAAGTAGTTCTGTTGCACAAGGATTAAAACAGAGGCAGAATCAAGGTTCTGTTTGGTATTGATAGTATTGCTGACAGGTAGTCAAAGCCCCATTGAATTTAGGCCTGGAGTAACATGTCTGTTTAGCAAGGAAGAGCTACTTTCCTATTTGTTTGCTATTCTAGAAAATATAAAAACCATGAGCAGAGTTTATCATTACCTCTTGATGTTTCTGGGTATACTCCTGTGCTTCATTCTGAGCTGTTATTCACCTTATTCTGGCAGTGGCTTTTTTGGGGTGCTTGGGCAGTGAGAATAGGGAGCAAGAAATTCCCTTGCATAGTTTATATTCTATCATCCTAATAAGTGGTTACAAATAGCTGTGATGTGCTTGCAGAATAAGCATGGTAGGATCAAAGGACATTTGGACTAGGTTTGAGGAGCAGAAACTTAAATCTCAATTGGGGCCAATTTTATAAATGGAGAGCATTTTTCTTACTTAAAGTAGGGTGTGTTTTGTAACTCATTCTAGCTTATTGTAGCCTTTGAACCTAGTGCCACGGATTTAACGTCCTATTTTCATTAATGTATCTCTTTTTCTTCTGTTTCCTTGAACACCAGTTCTCAGGTTTCATCTCCTTGTTGTTCTCCCAAACTTTCCTCTGACTCTTCTTGCTCTTGTTTCTGACTCTTCTTGCTCTTGCACCTTTTAAAATCTTTCCTGTCTGAATTTGGCAACAACACAGAAACCACTTCACTTACTGGGGGGAGGCTTAGATGTAGATGTGTAATGTAACTGCCTGACTGGAGAAACCTGCTTCAGCTCCACCATGCTACAGTTGGATGTTGGGCTGCAGACATCTTTCCATGCTAATTGTGGGCTTGGTCAGGCCTTAGATCTTCCTATGAAGAAGCAAGAAAGGTCTGCAAACAGTGTGTATTTGCCAGTTTCACTAAGGAACTGCAGTTGGCTTGAGAGTCTGTCATATTTGAACTGAGTACAGCCAAGGTTATAAATCCAAATCTGATTTTCTGAGATTCCGTCTGATGAATTGAAACCAAATTTCATCCACTATCCCCTCCTTAAGTTAGGCTTGGAGGTTTACATAGGCTTACATTAGGTTTACATTAGGCTTGGAGGTCTACATAGCCTGGTTGAAATTTGTTTTATGCAACATAAACAAAATTCTGAACAACTTTCTATAGTGATTGAAAAAGTACAGAAATACTTTATGTGACTGTGTCTTCTAATGGCCCTGCATCTATACTATTCTAGGAGAAGCAAAGGCATCATCAAGAGCAGCAGCTTCAAAGGCATTTGACTCGACCACCCCCTCAATACCAAGATCAGCCACAAAATCCATACCAACAGCAGACTGGACAGTTCACAGGTAAGTGCAGCTGCAGTATATATTTGCAAAATACTTTTGGGACAGGATTGGAGTCCGTGTGTGTGTAAGTTCAGTATTATCCTAGTGAACAGGTCTAGAATCCTGTGTTGGTCTCTAGATTCAACACTATGTTGGTCCCTTGATTCAAAATTCTATATTGGGTGTTAAAAAATTGCCTTGTCACAGATGCAACAACAGTATGCATGGATTGCATTTTTTCTACCTACTAGAAAATGTACAGTATTTTTTCAAAGTTATATATCACAGGTGTCAAACACAAGGCCCTGAGCCAAATTTGGCCTGCCTCACCATTTTATCTGCAAGAGCTTCTCAGTCTACGCTTTCCTGGAACTACTGAGTTAGTAGTAAGATTGGATAAAATTGGATTTTGGCCCTTAGGAGACAACATTAATGCTAATGGTATGAAATGAGTTTGACACTTCTCCCTTGTGACCCAAGGCAATTTCACAAAAGAAACGAAAACCACAATAAAATATCACAAAACAATCTAAAGAGAATAAGCAACCTAATTGGTAGCAATTAGAGAATAAATGGCTATGGAATATAAGAGGTGTCAAGTAATACTCTTGTCATTGCACATATTCCTAAAGAGAAATAAAAATGAATTTCCTTCCTTTGTTGCTGTTGTCACAATGAGGACCGTCTTTGCAACTGAGTCAGTGTTAATTCAGGAGTGCCAATGCCTTGGCTGCGGTCAGTGCCTATTCATGTTTTCACAAGGATTTATTTTTTCAACACAACAGATTTATTTTTTCTCCTCATGGTAATTCCTATTTCAATGTTAGTTCTTTTTCATGGGCTAGTTTTAGCCACTCAGAATGGATGTATTTGGAGCAGAAACTCACAGTGTGGATAAGTGACAGGCCTGTTTCTGTTATTTGCTGCTAAGAATACATCCTGCTTTTCAACAAAGAGCTCATAAAATCAAATGATCCTCTGTCCCCAAATGGCCTTACCGTTGAGAAACTATGCAGATGAAACATCAGTAACGGCCACTGGAAAGGAAGCTGTGCTGAGATGAAGAGGGTCAGTTACTCTGCCCCTGCTAAAAAGTAAGAGAAGCATAGCTTGAAGAAGTATCTTCGCGCCATATCCTGCTTGTTCAACAGTCTTCATTCCTGCTGTTAGTCTTGTGAGATGAATTGTTTACTCAAGAGATGCAAAATCACACATATAGGGTGAGGTGATTTAAAGGAATGAGTTCTAAGTTATCAATAGAACGTGGAGCAGTACGCTAGTGTAGTGCCTTAGGTACTGAGATGGGGCTAGAATCTAGTCTGCTCTCAATATATTGCATTGATTCTTTTCTCCCAAAATTTGGTGAAAGTGGAACTCTATTTAAATAATTTATGTCTTATTTTTCCCTCCAAATAAACCCTGAGTAGTCAGGGTAATGTGGAACTTTTGTTTCCTCTGATGGTTATTCTCAGTAGATATTTTTTTTGTATACAGCAGTGTTACTCAAACTGTGGATCACAAGCCAATTTTAGGTGGGTCCCCATTAATATCAATATTTTATTTATTTTCTGGATTTCTACTCAACCCTTCTCAGCCAGGGCCGATTCACATTTTTAAAAAATACATTAGATGATGCTACCGTGGTATAAGACTGTATTTTGGGAAATATTACAGATCTGTAACAAAAATTTTAACAGGCTACTTTTTATATACTTTCAACAATGATAGTAACTTACCCAGGATTTACTTCTGGGAAAGAGTGAATAGGATTGCAGCATAGAATTGTTAAAAGTTTCCTCCTTGATTATGTCACGTCCAGATTCTAAAAAGTGGGTCCTGGCGTTACAAGAACCACAGTATTGATCTAAATTAAATTCTGCCTGTAACAGCACCTAGAAGCTTATAAAGTACAATAGATTATATAATAAGAAAATATTGAATGTTTCCATCTACACAGTTAATTCTCAATATAGCAACAAAATTTGCATGTTGTAAAATATAATATGGCTCTAAAATCAGGGCAAGAATTTGGTAAGATCTTTATAAATACTAGTTCTGAAACCTTTATTTTTTATTTTTTTACAGGCTCATCTCCAGCAATGGCAGGGGTAAATAATTTAGGCCAGTCCAACTCTAGCAGTCCACGCATGTTTTCTCAGATCCAGATTGGAACAGGGCACAGTTCTGTCTCATCAAACTCAAGTCAGCCAGATCAAGGTGTGACTCAGTATACCAACATGCAGAGCATTCAGCGAGGCAGCTTGTATAACATGGCATCTGGTATGACACAGTTGGTTTCCCAGCATGCAAACCCAAGTGCCAGCGGACAGCCACAGTTGCAAAGGCAACCCGGCATGGCGCAGAGCACTGCTCTTCCTGCTGGATATGGACAGAACACCCTGGGAAATGCAGGCATTTCTCCGCAACATGGTAAAGGAACACTGAATCCTGCCTTATCCAAGCCACAGATGGCAAGAATGCCTTCGGCAATTGGAGCTCAAAATCCATCATGGCAGCACCAAGGTATGTCAAATATGAACAACCAGGCACAAGGAAATAGTGGTTTAGGGACATTTGCTGCCAACTCCACTTTCCACATGCAACAGACTCACCTAAAGATGGCTAATCAGCAATTTGCGCAAGGGATGCCTCAGGTAAGCCTCAACACCAGCAGGCCCATGGCCTCCATGAACTCAGCTGTCTCTGGACAGATAATGTCATCCATAGGTGCTCAGCAGAGGACAAATGCTCCTGCCCAGTCAGCTGTCACATCACAACAGGTTTTGTCTGGAATGGGTCAGGCTGTCCCAGATCTGACATCTTTCAGCCAGAATCAGAATCAACAACTGCCCAACAGAGCCAGTCTGCACTGCAGTCAAGGTTACCCAGTGAGGACAGCCAGTCAGGAATTGCCTTTTGCTTACAGCAACCAATCTGGTGGTAACGGACTGCAGAACTTAACAGGAGATACTGATCTCATAGACTCTTTGTTGAAAAATAGGACTTCAGAAGAGTGGATGAATGACTTGGATGAATTGTTTGGGGATCATTGAAATAATGGGTTTTTCTTCTGAATTCTTTTTTTTTAAATTACAGACACTTTGGACCAAATACCTGTTGCATTCAGAAGATTCACAGGCATTAGTGGGAATGCAGGAAAGCTGTTCCCATCTGAGTCTAGTAGTCAAGAGCAGCAAACCAATTTGATAGGAAATAACCTGGTTCTTTTTATACGGTGTCTGGAACACCACACATGAATCAGTCTCCATCAGTTTGGTGTGTATTCCAGCTAGTCTGTCAGAAATGTCATGTGACAGTGGTTTCAGTGTGAAGACTTAGGTGCAGGCATAAACCGCAGAGGTGCTGAAAGTCAGGCCGCAAGAAAGTCTCCTGATATTCATTGTGAAGGCAGTCTTTCCTGCAGCTACTTCTTAACAGGTTTCTGACCTGTTACTAGTGAAAAAAGTTCCCAATCAACTTCTTTTTGGAGGAGAAAATGTGCATAATTCTCTAGTTCTGAGAGGTCCATCTTCTCATTACACGTGCTTGAGTTCTCCACCAGTAAGATGTGAGATTTCATCACAATAGTGGCTTTCTATGCTGGAGATGACCAAGTGTTCAAAGTGTTTTTGACACACCTCAGTTGGGGTCTTCGGTTTTAATTGGCTTTTGGCTTGCTATACTAAGCAATTTGCACTCTGCTGTAGAGGAAGACTGAGCGAGTTGTTTTTAGAGGCACGTGTGTGTTTTTAAATTGGAGAATTGGATTTAAAATCAGTTGTGTGCACTTTTTCCTACCCTCTTTTATGCATTCATTGAGTGAGAAAATTGGATTGATCACAGCTTATTTCACTTCCTTGACTCAGAGGGCATGATAAATTGCAGCCGTTTGTTGCCCTGTATCTGTTTTACCAATAAGCACAGGATCTGTGACTTTTGATTAGGCATGTGGAAGAAGCCTTGTGCCTTGAAAGTTGCTACTAACATAAACAGAAGTTGTGATGAAGGCACCAGAAGAATTGTCTCTTGTGAGAATTCCCCACCTTTTGAAAATATTAGTTTTTGCGGTTTGGTCTGTCAGACTGATCTCCAGTGATGCAGATGCTGCTATTTCATCATGATCCCGCGAGACCCATTCATGGATGTGTAGGGTCAGTCCCATACAGGACAAGGAAAAGAGAGACTTGTCCTTAACATGTTACCAAAAATTCTTCCGCTTGCCAACAAGCCACCTTTTTGCCTTAACCTTTATTTTATAAAGGTAATAAATTTGAAAGTGGTGTTAGATGCACAGATACCTCTGTTCCCCACTCTGTATTTTTTGGGGTTGTTTGTTTGTTAATGAACAGGCCTGTTTACTTCCCAACCTAATTAAGGATTCTTAATTATTTTGTCACACCTTTGAGAATCAAAGACTTTTTTCTTGCAAAAGTGCATTTGTACTCAAGAATGTAAAGATTTTGAGTCATATTTTCAGGAGAAGAATGGTAAAATGAGAAAGCAATGGAATGATAGCAAGAAAAATCCTTTACTATATCTGCAGTGTTGTTCTCAAATTTGCACTTTGGAAAAAAATCTGCTTTAACACTACTTATTTAATCTCTTCTCAAATTACAGATGGACATTGGTTTTATTTCGTACCCTTTCTGCCTATGAGCAAGTTATGTATGCCATATTAAACAGATTTTTGTTTTGTATCATAATGAATTGTTGATGTGGGATAAATGGTAAAAGCTGTGTGTTGAGTGTTTCCACTGCTGAATATCCAAACTGAAGCAAAAGTGCTTTTCATATGTGTTTTTTTTAAAGATAAAGATTCTAGAAAATTAATAACTGAAACATTGATGTCACTGATAATTGTAAGTAAATTAGGTTAGGGTTAAATTTATTAATCTTTTTCACAAGTCAGCGGTTGAGTGAAATTGTTTCAGTGATCGTGGTTTAATCTAACAGTTGATCCAAGATGAATGTCATCGGGGGAAATCTCCTTTTAATCTTTGTAGCTGCTTTTTTGGCCAGGGAAGTTGGGGGGATGGGATAAAAGGGAAGATAATTGTGCTTGTTTTTTATATGTTTTAGGAATTTTGCACCAGCGTGCCTTCCTTTCTTATTGGAGGTGCTTATGACCTCGTATTTCTTAGCTGTTGTCTGGGTTCTGCTGATTTTTTTCCCCTTAGGCACACTGAAGAATAGCAGACTTGATAGAATTTAAATATTAAATTCGAATGGGATTGTCAACTAGAATTAGGAAACGAGAAAATGCGACCCTTGTATTTCTACTACTACAATCAGTTCTTGATATCTAGTAAACACACTGATGAGCTTCATTTCCTCCCCATCCTTACATTAGTTAGATGTAGGACCTTGTCATCTGTGGATATGTGTGATTTAACTTCTATTCTGATGTAGTATGAAGCAAATTGGCCTCGAATATCCCTGAACTGGCATGTGTAAATGAATCCCTTAAAAACTAGGATTTAAGAATGTTTTTATTCTTGCACATGCAATAACGATTTGGTTTCTGTCCTTATAAAATTGTCCAAAACTTTAAATGTAGCCTTGGTGGAACAATATTCAGGTGCTATTCAGTGATGGACAATAGATGCTGGTTGGGGAAGGGCTGGGTATTGCCCTTCAATCACTTATAACAATTCATAAATATATGCATTTGGATTTTCCAATTGCGCACCTTCAGAGCAATAGTTTCATTTCAGTGGCTCCCCTGAGCTTTATCTAGCCCGCTGCCTCGGCTTTATTTATAGATTGATTATGGACGGGTGAAAGGGGGTGAAAATGTCACTGTTCAACATCCACTGCCTTCCAAAAAAGCCACAACTCAATTTAAAAGGGTGCTCAGTTTTCTATTCTACACATTTTCTTTGTGTAAATAAATGTTTACAGTTTTATATTAAAGATGGAATAAAAGTTAGATCTTCTGAGTGTATATTTTTTACTTTTTATAGATTTTAAAACTATAATTCTTTATATATATGTTGGGGGGTGGTTATGTTTTAAACTTGTTTCAATGGTGAACAGTTGAAATTTGATGCTAACCTTTTATGTCATTAAAATGTATAAAAGAGCCCATTAATCCCTCTTTTCTTTAACTACAATTACTGTGGCACACCAAAAATGAAATCTTTCATTTCTGTTTTGTCATTTATAAAAAAATAAATATTTTGTTAGTCTATTAAACAAGTGTTTGTGGTTTTTGAAGTGTTACTGAAGCTGGACATAGGAGTTCTGCATTCTGCATTGCCTTTGCTATTGACACTGATACTTTAAATGCCTTCCCTTTTCCCTGACAGAAAACAAGATGAGCTTCCTTCTATTCTCAGACTGACTCCACTAAATGAGTCTAAGATCTTGAAGGTCAAGAACAGATCTTTTGGCTTGAGGATGCCGTTTCTTTCTTTTTTCCTCAGTATTCTGATTTAAGTTATAAAAGCCTTGACTGATAGCATTGTAGGGACACTAGCATGTAGCAGTTTATCTTGGGAGGAATGGGTGGGTGATGGCATTATAAACTATGCTCTCTTTAGTACAGCATCCCTTCAGCAGAAAAGCAGGCCAGCAGATAACAATAATTCAACCATGCAAATCATGTTCTGAACCTTAACATATGAAGTGAAGAAGACTGCAGTTGGCTTAATGGTTAAAGGCACTGTGCCTGTCAATCTGAAGATCGGCAGGTCAGTGATTCGAGACTCAAATACCGCAAGGAGTGAGCTGCTGTCCTTAGCCCAGCTCCTGCCAACCTAGCAGTTCAAAAGCATGTAAGATGCAAGTAGATAAATAGGTACCGGTGGGAAGGTAACAGTGTTCTGTGCAGGCCACATGTCCATGGAGGCATCTTTGGACAAAACGGCTCTAGGAACAGGACGAGCACTGCACCCTGGTGTCGGTCAATACTAGATGGACAGTCTGCGGGGAACACCTTTATCTTCACCTAAGAAAGTGAGAAATGTTGCTTTTTAAATTTGATCAATGTTTATTCTCTGTAGGAGGAAGGAAAGGAGCTCAGAACTGATTGGGTGTGCCCTTCCTCCTCACGGAGAGGCTGGACATGGAACTTTCTCCCTCTAAGGAGGGCACCCCGAGTCCCCAGTTCTGTCTGGCCTCGCTAAGAAGCAGGACGTTCTTGGAGCACTGGCTCCTTTCTTTCTAGCTTTCTCCCTCCCTCTCTGGGCCTCCTAGCCTGACTGTCTTCCCTCCTTGCCCCAAGAATAGCAGCGGCAGAGAAGGGGGAAAGCTCCACACTGTCTTGGCACTCAGCAGGCACTTTCCCAGGACACCCTGGGGACACACCGATCTGCAGGCGGATGTGAAGCCTGGATTGAAGCCCTGGTGGCCACCAGAGCGCCGCAGACAGCCCAATCGTGGGCAGACGGAGGGAGAGCGACCGGGGCATGGGAACCCGGCAGAGCGTGTCTGCCGCAGAAGCGGTCCCGGCACTGCTTGTGCACATCACAAGGGCACAATGGGAGGAGCGGCAGAGTGCATCTCCACAGCGGAGCGCCACCGTTTCCTCCACAGGGCGCAGTGCAGAGACACAGAGGCTGCTCCGGAGGAGGGCTGCAGCGAGGCAAGAGTGGTAAGGAGCCGCAGGCAGGGCAGCTGCAGCTTGTTTTGGTGCACAGAGAACCCAGGGATGCAGTTTTTCCTGCATACTGGCCATTTTGTAGGTATGCCAGGCCAGCAATCCAGAAAGGGTGAGGCTTCCAAACCATCTGCGGAGTGCAAACGCAAGAGTCCCAATGTCCCTTTGGCCATATTCAAGACCTCCCTCTCGATGATGATGAAAAAAAACTATGGAGGGGTTTCTTCAGGAAAGACCCGCGGTCCATGCATGTCTTGATCAGGATGCACAACATGACTGACAAGGCATATGTGAATTGCCAGGGGACACTGATTCTAGACACCTAATGAAGAAAGTGTCCCTTCTCTTTCAGTGGGTGGAGGGCAACCTCCTCTCACTGAAGGCGGAACACTTAGTGGGGGTCTCAACACCGGCTAAGTTGAAAAAGACTAAGCAACTCAGAATGGCAGAGTGGCCCGGAAGTATTCAGGGAACTATCTGAAAGGTGGGGAACCCCGGTGATGGTTCTCTTTGCCTCAAAGGGCATCTACGGTCTACGGCGCAACCTGGAAAAAATTTAGGTCATGGTGTTTCAAGAAGGGTATCTCTCCCCTTAAGGTAAAAACAAAATATGTTTTAGGTTTTCTCCAAGATGGTCTTGAACTTGGTCTGAGTACTTGAACCTTGCAGAGACGGGTAGTGGCCTTGGACAGTACCTTGGGGCAGCTGGGAACAAGTTTGTGGTGTGTGGTCTGTGGTGTCCCACCCACACTTTAAAAGATTTTTTAAAAAGGGTAGGTAATATTAATCCTCATGTTCATTGTTTCCTGTCATGGGGCCTTCATTTAGTTCTCTCTGCCTTAGTGCAGAAGCCCTTTGAGCCATTGTCGTCCACTTACATCAAGCGTCCGTCCTTCAAAATGTTGTTTTTAGTGGTGGTTACTTCAGCTAGGAGGGTATCAGAACTGGGAGCTCTGTCTACCAACCCCAATCTCTGTATGTTCCATAATGAAAAGGTGGTTTTGAGCCCCAACCCTTCATTTACGCCAAAGGTGAATTCCTGGTTTCACAGGTCTCAGGATTTGGTGTTACCCTCCCTGTGTCCAAAACCATCCCGTGAGATGGAACTTAACTGGCATAAGTTAGATGTCCGTAGGTCCCTGAAATATTATCTGGAAAGGTCCAAGCACTTTCAGAAGATGGACTGCTTGTTTGTCCTCTTCCAGGGTCCATCTATGGGGCAGCATGTTTCCTGTAGTACTTTGGTGAACTGGTTGAAAGGAGCAATCCAATTGGTGTATTCTTCCGTAGGCAGAAGCCCTCCTCCAGGCATTATAGCCCATTCCATTTGAAGTGCGGTTTTTGGGGGTTGGTATCTCTCAAGGACATTTGTAAAGCAGCAACATAGGTTAGTCCTTCCACTTTCACTAGACACTATAAAATTGATTTAGCCACTTCAGCTGAGGCTGCCTTTGGATGGAGGGTTCTACAGATGGTGGTGGCCTCACAATCCTCCCACCCCTTCAGATGAGTATAGCTCTGGAACATCCCAATCAGTTCTGAGCACTCTTCCTACAGAAAAACAGGAGTTCTTACCATGGGCTCCTGTTCTGGGAGGAGGGAGGAAGGGTGCTCAACCCCCCCCCCAACAGATTGGGCTACGACCCTGGGGTGGGGGCCACCTTTCTATTTGTCTGGAGTGTGGTTTGGCAAGAAGACAGTGGACTCCTCTCCCTTTTTTTCACTCATGTTGCCTGTTAACTTGTTCTTCTGCTGTTCTGGTAGCCCTCCTAGGGTTGCTGGTCTGTTAACTATTCTATGTTCAGTCTTCAGTCTTTCAGGTTTGACTTCTGAGGACTAACTTGGAGGGTATTGTGTTCTCAGCTTGGTTAAGAAACTGGGAACTCTGGGTGCCCTCCGCTAGAGGGAGAAAGTTCCACGTCCAGCCTGCCTGCATGGGGGAAGAGCACACCCTATCAGTTCTGAGCACCCTTCCTTCCTCCTCCCAGAACAGGAGCCCACGGTAAGAACTCCGGTTTTTTCCACATAAGAGAGATGCTGGCTGGTTGAGTTGTTCACTCTCTCTTTTAGGAGTGTTTCACATTGCACAGAAGGATGTCAGAAATACCAAAGATGATACCTGTGAGAAATAAATGTATTTTTAGCATTCAAACTTTTTGTTTCCCACATATCTTCGAATCAGGTCCCAGGAACAATGCACACAAGGCCTGAAAAGTGTCAGAAGCCCAAAGGCTTTGCTGTTGTGTCTGGGTCTGTCTAAACAAAGACATGCAGCAACCCTGTGCGGTCATTTTCAGTCCTTCTCTACTGCCTCCCAGCTTGTGATGGACATATGACCACGGAGTGATAAAAGAGCTCTGTTGCATGTTAAGTACCTCATTTGTCTGCTGTTTCCTGTTGCAAAGGTAGAATCATGTTTTGCATCGAAGCAACAGTTTGCTAATTCTGGGTTTTATCTGTTCCTTTCAAGTCTGATTCACGTGACACCATGATCAGTTTCAGCTCTGATAAGAGGAATTCTAAAAAAAGTTAAATCAGAGTTTGCAGAGCATATTTTAATCCTTTAGTATTTATGACTTTTTAAATGTTGTTTCATTCGGAATCCTTAAAGATGGCAAAATCAAATAGAGTGTTCCGTTTCAGATTCTTATTGTGTATTTTGCAGTCCGCTAAGGATTCCCGCTCCTGCTTAGAACAGATAAGCATTATCTGACATTGCATCAGTTTCAAGGCTGGCTAAACAGTTTGTACTCATGAGTCATCCATTGTCTCTTGAAACTGAGAAGGTGCTGGAGATGGAAGTAAGAATGCATTTTTGGGGTCATGTTTAAGCAAGATGTTAAAAGCGGCTGCCTCTACTGGTGGTATTGTAGAGATGTGCCTGCCACAAATGGGTCAGGCTGATCTCAGCTTGGGCTGCCATGTTGAAATCACTGGCTTTCATCATGGCAGCTGATGCTGCAAGCATAAGAGGCTTTCAACTCAGCTCCACCCTGGCCCACATCGCAAAATGCAGGTGCAGGTTTTTTCTAGCATTCCAGATTGTGAAGTTAGCTGGCTGGTCCTGGAATGCTGCACAGAGGGACTGGCTGAATTGGATCATGGCCCAAGCACAAAACTATACAGGTCCAAGCTTGCTATACACTGATTTTTTTTAATACACAGATTTGATGCAATGGCCACTGCAAACCATAGTTTTAAAAACTGCTTTTCTTCTCTTGTAGAGAGACAGAATGCAAGCAGTCATCCCATTCTTCAGCTGAGCCAGGCAAAGGTTTGCATTAAAAAGTTCAAATTGCAATTCTTTTGCATTTCAATTTGCTAACTGCCTCTTTACAACAGTAAGAAAATCTGTTATAAAGGGACATATTTTAATTTTTTTAAACTGGTTTTATTTCACACATTTTTGGGTGGGGAGTCCCAGAGGTACAACCTTTTTCCATTAGGTGCAGTGGAGGGCATCTTTATTTTTTCCACTGTTTGTATCCACTGTAGATTCTGGAACAGAACCCTACTGGATAACTAGGGACACCTGTGCTGTTGTATTTCACTGCTGTAACACTAGAGTTGGGAACAGGGTCCTGGGATCTGAATCCTTGTCACTCTGGAAGGGAGGTGTGCATCACACTGCAAATGCTACCTCCTCAATTTTATACACATCAGGAACTTATGCACCTAAGACTCATAAGTGATCTGCATTACCATCCTAAACAAACTTCATGTTTGTGCAAGATGCTGATACCATGATACATATACTAGGCCTTGAAATCGAAGAGTCACTTGTCAATGTCCAGCCAAAACGCCAGACCTAGAAGCATGAAACTTGGGGATGATATTCCTTCTGTGATGCAGGCACCCGCTAAGAACTGATCTATAGAAATTCCAACCCTAAGGGGGGGAGAAAGGGTACAATGTGTTTTCATCCCTAAACACTGACTGATACGCTGACTGATCAATGTCCAGTGCAAACCCTTGGACCTATAAGCATGAAATTTGGGGAGCATATTCCTTCTGTGATATAAAGACCCACTAAGAACTGATTTGATGCCAGTTGGTGCATCAGTGCTGAGGTGCTGCAGACTGGCACTGGGCTGTGGACTCAGAGTTGAGGACCTCTGTTCTATATTACAGTGTTTATGTAGATGACATTCTAAATTAGGTTTTTAAAACTCAAAGGACACCCAGAAAATCTTTCATTAGCAGATAATAGGTAATTGAATTTTGGAATTGTTTAATCCTGTCTCAGACAACGAATATGTAAGCGTCAGCCAAGTACTGGCTGAGAAATCAACCTCCATCAGGAGGCCGGTTAAGTTAGAAACAGCAGAAGGTGGTGCTGGAATATTTTAATACAACATTGGTTCCAATGTGTTTCAAGTGAAGACTGCTAAGCTAGCTAGCTCTTGCCTTGCTGGAAGATATTAACCTAATTTTTGGGAATTGTGTTGAAATTTTAGTTGATGTTGAATATTCGTGACCGTGCTCATCCCTGTTTCTTAAGCCATACAGCCCAAAGACGCTTCCATCGTAATGTGGCTCACATGACAATACACTGAGGCGCACAGAACACTGTTACCCTCCCACCAAGGTGGAAGCCATTTATCTACTTGCATTTCCATGCTTTTGAACTGCTATGTTGGCAGGACCTAGGCAAGGGACCAGAGCTCACCCTGTCTTGTCCCACCTGGGTCTTGAAACCTACCTGCCAGTTGACAGTCATGGCATTTTAATTAATGAGTCACGACTGCCCAGTTTAAATTTTAGTTCCCCATTAAAGTTTCTGCTCAAAAAAATGTTGGGACCGCAGTATCAAAACGATCCCGCACCTTGACCAATTCCTGTGTTTAATTTTTGTCTCTTCTGGGGTCAAGGAGATCAGCGCACTATAGACCGAATGAAGGGCTTTGCCCTTGGATCCTAAGCAACTTGGTGCCAGGACTCTCAGTGAGGAATTAATGAGCAAAACATCACTCATCGTACAAGACAACCAGATTAAGGATGCAGGTCAACATGTTTTTATTTCTTATCTGTGACTGTGACACTTACAGGGAAGTGTCATGAGGATACTCTGAAGCAGCTTTTCTCAAGTTATGCTCCTGAGATCCCTTTGTGAGCTGGTATGTGGCTGCCAACTGCTCCTATCCACTTGTACTGGTGCCCTAAGGCCTCCCCAAGACTCTCCGCATATAATTTTGGTGGGGCTCCCCGAAATTCCTTTTGGAGTGTAAAGGACTCGAATTCAAAAAGTTTGAAACTGCTGGTCAAAAGGCTGCATTTGACCTCAACTCTTTCAGCAGAAGGAAATGAAAAACCAATTATGATCTTCTGCTTACTGAATGAGATATGAAAATTTTCTTCAAATAATCCTTGTGTACTTCATTTGCAACAACACAAAGGGCATGTAATACTTTTTGAGGAATGTTGTAGTTTTGCCGTTGCTGTAGGCAGGGCTCTACAAACTCCAGGTGCAAAGTTGGCATGGTGACTCCTTGTTGCCACCAAAGAAACGGTTGTGAAGCCAAAGGACACTCACCATATCTCAGTTGTGGGTATGACTGGATCTCTTTGGTGCTGGGCTGTTCTGGAGGTGGCAGCAGCAGTGAGAACAGTGCTGTGAAAGACCCAGGTAAAGCCACTCGTCAGAGGCCGAGCACTCATGGGTTGGGGGTGGTTGTGGGTGAGGGAGGTGGATATCATAAAGATTGCATGCACATCTTCTCTCCTTCTCTTGGTCCTCTGGAGCAGCCGTTGTCAACAAGAGCTATGTGTCCTCTTGCACATTTAGAGAAAGGGGCACACAAACTAAAAGCTGAAAAT
Source organism: Cryptoblepharus egeriae (assembly GCA_030015325.1). Lineage (NCBI taxonomy): Eukaryota > Metazoa > Chordata > Lepidosauria > Squamata > Scincidae > Cryptoblepharus > Cryptoblepharus egeriae. The sequence continues at coordinate 65,233,680 of JAREYC010000002.1, read as the reverse complement.
AAAAAAAATTAATTTATGTTGCATCCCTGAGAAGAGCCCCTAAGGCTAAGGAGAACAAATTTTTTTTAAAGGTTACTGTAGTGGTTGGAGGGTCTTTTTGCACTTCTGTGGCAGTTGCCTGTTAAAGGAAGAGAATGAGGGAGGGGAGAAGGGAGATCTTGTTCAAGAGTCGTACCTATTCAGAAGTAAATCTATTGCATACAATGGGGCTTATCCTATCATGTCTATGGACTGCAGCTTTAGTCATGAATTTCAACTTTTAAATATGTTTTTTTTTGATGCAACTATTTTTGGATCAAAGCCTTTAGAGCTTTTTCCCTTACACTGATTTTCTAAATGTTCATACTACTGCAAGGCTTGAAAATGTGCTTACTGGTTTTAATTTTAATTTAATTTAATTTTAATTAAGCACATGGCTTTTTGCGGGGGGGCTGGTGCTGATACATAAAACTCTGTAATCTGAAAAAAGTAAATTCTGGGGCTGACTCCTAGGTCCAAATCAAATTTGGTGAGCCTTCCTACAAAGAGGCTTGCCATACTGCACATAGGATGCATATTTTATGCCATTGCACCTGTATTACTAATCTATGTACAACGCTCCTTAGGCTTGAGTATGCTGTTAGTATGCCAGTAAGCAAAATGTTAGCTAGATGACTTCTTTATGAGAAATCCATAGTTCCTGAAAAAATGGTTTGTGCAAAGCTTACTTGTAACCTTTGCTGGTTTGTTTTTTTTACATCCTGCAAACCACTTTCTTCAGAATGTAAAGGTTTCAGGGTTGGGTTTAGATTAAGCTATCAATATTTCATGAGGTTTCACTGGCAGCTAAAGAGCAAATGGAGCTACTAGTGGTGTATGTTTTAAAAAAATATATAACTATGTATGCTGTGTTCAGATTGGCCCATTTTGCTAATCGTAAAGCGATTGGATGGAAGCTCTTGATACAGAATAAGAACTGACCTAGTACTGTGTGAATGGCTGGAATAAGCTTTTGGGCATTGGTGAGTGGTGATACCCGTGAAACAGACCCATCTTACCCCAAAAGGGGGTCTGTCCAGTGGTACTTTTCTGGATGGACTTCAGTCATTGCTGTCAAGCAAGCAGGGCGTTAACCAAGCAGCACTTTGGAAGAGGAAATGAACTTCTGCTGCCTGATATCTTAACAGCAACTGGGGCAGAAAAGTCACAGCCTCACATATTTCTCTTGCTTTGCTTTTCTCTCACAGTTTTCAAAGCACACCATGCTGCCTCAGATAGCTTTGCTAGCTGTTGTAACCATTTTGGGAGTCTTGGAACAAGGTAAGAAACATGCTGCTTCATCTATAGATTTTTATATATCTATAGATATATAAAACATGCTGCTTTATCTATAGATTTTTATATATCACAATGCCTGCACTTGGCATTGTGCATCATGTGCACGGCTTTTATATTTCATTTCATGTGACATTGATTTCCCTCAATATTGTCTTAGCGTATTGTTGGAACAAACTAGTTTGGATGCTCAAAACTTATGCAAAGTACTGGTAATTCTAATACCTGAACAACCTTTGTAAGTATGAGGTTATATGAGTGAGTCATTACATGTTCCTCCAGCTACTCTAGTTGTCACTTTTTTTCCAGATGCAATTGAAAGTACTGGTTATTATCTTTGAAATCTGAATGATTTAAGGGCCATCTGAAGGCATCTGGAGGACAACCTTCCTTCACATGAATCAGTCCACCCAGTAAGAACTTCCTGCAAAGCCTTCATCACATTCCCCATTCTGAGGTTGAGTTGGCCAGTACCAATAAGAATATAGACTTAGTGCTTGGTATTATGGTATTCCCCGTGTACACTTCCTGCTGGTGCTGAAAGGGCAGCCTTCCATTACTATAGAATGTTGGTAGACTGAACTATTTTTATAAAAAGGGGAAAAAAATCTAGATATAGCTTAACTTCTTTGTGTTATGTTGATTTGGTTGTTGCTATCAATTTTCAACTTCAGTTTTGTAAGTAACATTTTCTTTTGCTTTGTCCAACATTTGAATCTAAGAAGGATAGTAATTTTAAAAGTACTTTGTGACTTCGGCAGTGCGAAGAACTCTCATCTGCTGAGTGCAGAGGGTTAATGATTCTGCATATGGTCACAGAAAATGTACAAGACAAGTTTACCGCATGATACTACCTGAACATGAACAATATTTTCCGTCATAATTTTTAATCACACAATTTGCCATTCTGCTGTAAGTTAACGGCACACAGTAGCCCTTATGGAAAACATCCACATGCAAATTTAAATATTCAAATAATCTCAGGATAGGTAAACACTGGGCTATGAACCATAGTTCAAATGGAAGAAGAGATCATTGACTGGAGGGTCAATAAAGCAGAGATGTTAACCATGAGATGCCATAGAGAATTGATCAGATCCCAGACCCCTCTGAATTTAAACTTGGTTTCCTCACAGGAGGATTTGAAAGAAATAATGATGACCGTATTCAATGGCAGTTAAGAACCGGTAAGTTAGGTAACTGCTGTACAAAGCTAGTCTTTATTTTTTTAAAAAAAACCAGAATGTTTTTAGTCCTTTTTGTTGGGAAAAAATGAATTGGAAGTTTGGTGGTATGTTATGCATTCTGGTCGTGCATATTTGGCATTTTTGAGGCCCCTCAATGATTGTCAAGGAGAAAATAAGCTGATGAGAGTAATGTTTGCAAATCATTCATTCTGAGATAAGTTGTGGTGCTTGTTGCTTTGTTTACTGCTATTTGTTATTTTGCTCTTTCCATCTAGCCTATTTTGCCATGCAGGTGATTTATGTTCGGCGAAAGTATAAAGTGTCTCCTCCTGCTACTTCAGGTTCACCAGAATTTGAAAGAATCTTCAGAGCCCAGTAAGCAAAATGTTGGTTTTTTTAAAAATGTGGTGTGTGTATGTGTATATATATATGTGTGTGTGTGTGTGTGTGTGTGTGTGTGTATACACACACACACACACACACACACTCATAAAGAGAGAGTAATTGCAGTGTTCAGTGCATGGAACACTCAGGAGATGGAAGAGAGGAAACAGAATGAACAAGTCAGCAATTTGTATGGTACTGTATGTATGAGTTATTGAAGACACTTGGTTTGTGGAGGTTGACTGAGGAGTTTTTGCTGATCTGCTAGAAATAGTAACCTCATAGATTAGTCTTTGAGCAGGAATCTCTCCTCACATTCCGCTCCTGCTGTGTTGCTTAATATGAGAAGTTGGAGTGCAGATAAGGGCTCACGGCAAAACTATTAACTTCTGGCTGGTAGAACAAAAGTAATACAATTTTTTCCCCTAGACTTATGTATTAAGTTGATGTACATGCAGTACTGTGTTTCAACAATGACCACAAACTCACACAAATGGATTCAACAGTGAGTTCAATCCTCGTCCCATTTACTCCAATTTGAGTCACATTGTGTTCAATGTGGCTTATTCTGTGGGAAGTGTGTAGTTTTCGTGTATTCCCTCAGCCAATATAAGCACGAACTTCCACATAAGACAGCAGAGGAATATGGCCGTCTTAAGTGACTCTGTTGCAGAATGAAGTCTGCACACTGTTGCCGGATGTGAAAGGGAAACTACATCTTGGGAAGCTTTCTTAAGAGAGTTTGGTTTACATGGAATCCAGTGTGAGAGGACAAAAGAAAGTGCTTTAGTTTTTGCTTGACAGCTGCCTTGGTTTCCCCCTGAAACTCCCTCACTTAGGGTGCAATCCAGAGTAACTACGAGGAGTCCTTGCTCTGACGTAAGAACAATTTGCTCTGGATTGCAATATGAATTTCCCATAGGTTTTCATTAGGTGGTGCAGTAACTATGGGTACACGTAATGTCTCTTACGTGCTCCCGTAGTTACTCTGGATTGTAGGGTCAGTTTTTTTTACCTTTGCTAGTGTTTGTTACCTTCACATACATGAGTGGATGGGGGGAATTTATATAGATTGCAAAGCAGTTGGCAGCGAAGGGATTAGGCAGTTTCTTCCTTCTATTTCCTCCTCCCCACCCTTGTCAACTTGCCACCATTTTAAGGCATTTTGGAAAGGAAATGGGGCTGCAGAGTCTTTGCCATAAAGTTTAGAGGCTGTCCCAGTGTACTTAACAACCAATAAACTTTCAATTTTAATATGTCATTTTTCCCCCTCACACAAATTACTGTTCACATGAATCAATGAAAGGCAACATAATTAATGGAGGACTGCTGCTTCTAAAGCAAATTTTGTGATTTAGTACCCAGACAAAGTTAAGTTTTCATGATTTCAAGCTTTCTAGTACAGTGGTACCTTGGGTAACGAATGCCCTGGGTAAAGTATATTCCAGGTAAAGAACATACTGTGCCCCTGGGCTTCGACTTGGGTAGAGAAACTGATTTGGGTAAAGAAGGCCAGCTGGCAGCTTTTTAAAGTTTAAAGAGCTGCCAGCCTGCACTTGTAACCTGAATGAACAGGTCAGGTAACACAGGTCCGTTCCTCTGGGGTGGTGGTGGTGGGAAGGTGCTTGGGGGGACTGGGGAGGGTCTTCTGGGGGTGTGGGAGGATATTTGGGGACAGTTGGGGGAGATATAGGCAGCCAGGAATAGCTCCCTGTGGAGCTTTTGAAGAGGTTGGAGAGAGGGGCAAGGGAACGGCTCCTTCCTCCAGCCGGCTCTGCAGGGAGCCAGGCTTTTAAAGGCTTGTAAAAGCCTTTAAAAGCCTTTCCCCCCACTGTCTCCAAATACCCTCCCCCCCAAGACCCCCAGTTCCCCCAATGAGGCTTACTCCCAAGAAAGTGTCTAGAATTGCAGATTCCTAACCATGCCTACTCAGAAGTAAGCCCCATTGTGTTCAATAGGTCTTACTCCCAGGAAAGTGTCTTAAGGATTGCAGCCTCCTAAGTGTCTTTAGGCTTGTGCCTTTAGGATTGCAGCCTAAGTAGACTTCATAGGATCATGCACATTGAATGCATGTTTTGAATTCAGTTCCAGTGTGTCATCATTTTTACATCCAGTTAATGTTTTTATATGAATATTTTGGGGGTTGTGGAACCAATCATCTGAGTTTCCATTATTTCCTAAGGGAAAATCCACTTCACATAAAGAATGTTTCATGTAACAAACATGCCTCTGGAACGGATTAAATTTGTTACGTGAGGCGCCACCTTATTTCAAAAAATTACTTGTCAAACACATGTTCACCTCAGAGGTTTGAAATAAGAAAAAAATGCCCTGTGTGGGCTGCTTTACATGGTTTCATGTTAAAAAATTGTCCCTGAAACAACTTTGAGAGGAATATTACCTTCGGTTTAACTGGAGTATCCGGGGATATCGTGGTTTTTCCCTCCTAATTTGCAAGCTGATGTTCTTTTTGTTTTTGTTTTAGAGCCAATTGTTCGGAATACTTTCCAATATTTCTTTCAGTCTTGTGGGTTGCTGGAGTCTTTTTCCACCAAGGTACAAAATCAAACTCTACTTAAGTTCTTAATGTGAAAATAGTAAGACTGATTGACTACTACGTATTACTGCACTACTCATGCAGCTATAAATAAAACAGGAAATTTTCTTACGTTATTATGACCTTATCACAATACTTATGATGTACCCAAACTCTTATCGGATGTTCATTTATTTAAATATTGAAACACTAATGGATCCTAAGCGTGGCATGCTGAATGTGGTGAACATGATTGCTGTGGGTCAACATTGCAATGGTGTTCCCCCACAGCAAGCAGGTAAAGTGTGGATGACGTTCCTCACTTCAACAATGATGTCCATGCATTGGGGGATCATGGGTCAGTCAGGGATCCACACACGTGTTTGAAGAGAGGATATATGTGATACGATTCACAAAGTTGCAGGCAACATTGAAGTACCTGCAGGATTTATATGTGAAGTTGTTCTGAACAATCTTATTGTTTGTAGATTTCTGATAATTTGGGTCAGCACCCATGAGACACTTTTGAGAATATATGTGGCAGCTCAAACTGAATGAAGGAGCTGGTCACCTGTACATTATTTATGTAGTGAGCCAAGAGCAACTCTGTTGTTGCCCTGCTCAAATTTCCTGCAGTTGTGGTTGCAGAGCAATGTTGTAGCCTACATTAGACAACAATTTCCTTATAGTTAGAATTCCCAAGGAACAGCTGTTAGTCTATTGCAGCAAAACCAACGACAGCCTTCTAATATCTTCCTGGGCAGTGTTTGTTGAGCATTTCAGACCGCAACTCCTTCTGAGAATGACAATCTGCTTGGGACTTCCCTGAAATGATGTCATCAACCTGGCAGTAATATGACTGGAAGTAACATCCTATTGATGCCAGAGCTCCTCCATATCAACTTGGAATTAAGTCCCATTCAAGGTGACCATATAGAATGGAGGGACAGAGTGACTCTCTCTTTAACCATTGCATAGAAGATGGTACTGAGGCATTCAGCTCATCATAGAAGAGTTTAAAAAGCAGCACCACCTGCCTAAATTCCCTTTTCAATGCAATGGTTAAATGTAAAGGCACACTGTCTTCCATTCTATATGGTTAACCTGCTCATTGTGTCCAAAGAGACTTACTCAAAGAATGGGTTTGTGGATGGCTACATCTGGAAGAACAAGCCTCTCCTGGCTTTGCAATCTCCCTCTGAAAACACAATCCTAACCGTGTCTACTCAAACATAAGCCCCATTGTGTTCAATGAATCTTAATCCCAGGAAAGTGTCTTTAGGATTGCAGCCTAACACTTCTAGGCTGGCCCAGCCACCTCCCTGCCAGCCTGGCAATCCCCCCCCCCAACTGTGCACAGGAGACTCTTGGTGCTTGGAGCCATGGGAAAGGCTGCCTGGTGCCAGATTCTAAGATGTTGGCACCCAGTTTTTTCAAATCCCCTGAAATGATGCTGTCCAAGGGGGGAGGGGGGTCTGTATCTAGAGACCAAAAGATTTACTGCAGCATCTGCTTTTGTGGTCTCATTAGCTGTCATGCAGGTGGTTTTCAAACAGGACTGTTGTTTGTCTTCACCACTACAAGAAGACTGTTGTTACTTTGGGTGAAACGGTTTCTGCTTTGCCTTACTACTTCCAGAAAGCTAACGGCTGGTACTTGTGCTTGCTGCTATCATTAGTGGGAGAGACCAGCACCGGCCTGTGTCTATTACAAGGCCTTGGGATGCTTGGTGGTAGTAACTGCCTCTTCTAAGCTACTGCAGCAAAGCCTTTCCAGGGTATAATCTGCAAAATCCTTATAAAATGTGCCTGTTTGTTTATTTACAGTAGCTAACTTGTTTCTTTTCCTGCCTTCCCACGGTAACTAGCTTGGTTGCTATCTTCCTTATTAGCTTTGGCTGCATTCTGCGGGTTTGTGTACCTATATGCACGCTATCTGTACTTCACTGGATATGCTCGTTCTGCCCAAGAAAGGTAAGTACATAGTCTCCTCCTACAAGCTGATTTTCCTGAAACTGAAGAATTCATTTGAATTCTTCTTTGTAACAATAAGACAGTGTTTGGGCTGTACCACTTTAGGCTAACTGATATAAACTCACTATTCCTCCACTTAACTTCTAGAAAACTAGAATCATAGAATCCTAGAGTTGGAAGGGACCTAGTAGATCATCTAGTCCAACCCCCTGCCTGCAGCAGGAAATCCCCAAGAGCATCTCTGACAGGTGCTCATCGAGCCTCTGCTTGAAGATTCCCAGTGAGGGAGAGTCCACCACCTCCCTCAGCAATCGGTTTCACTGCTGAACCGCCCTCACCGTCAAAATTTTTTATCGGATATCCAACTGGAATCTCCTTTCTTGCAGTTTGTACCCATTGGTTCTAGTTCTGCTTTCAGAAGCAGCTATGAATAAATGAGCCCCTTCCTCCAGATGACAGCCCTTCAGGTATCTGAAGAGGGCAATCATGTCTCCCCTCAGCCTCCTCTTCTCCAGGCTGAACATCCCAAGTTCCCCCAACCTTTCCTGGTAGGGCTTCCCTTCCATCCCACTGATCATTCTTGTCGCTCTCCTCTGGACTTGCTCCAGTTTGGCTGCATCTTTCTTCAAGTGAGGTGCCCAGAACTGAACACAGTACTCAAGGTGAGGTCTCACCAATGCAGACTAAAGAGGAACTAGAACTTCTCATGACTTGGAAGCTACAGTCCTCTTAATGCAACCTAAAATGGCATTTGCCTTCTTTGCAGACACATCACACTGCTGACTCATGTTCAGCTTGTGATCCACGGTGACTCCAAGATCCTGCTCACATTTTGTGCTGCCAAGCCAAGTATCCCCCATTTTATATCTGTTTTTGGTTTTTATTGCCTAAGTGCAGAACCTTGCTAAGATTGCCTAAGTGCAGTATAGCTAAGATAAACCATAACCACCTTTCTTGGTCCTTCCTTTAAGCCAGCATTTGCCAAACTTGCAACTGAAATGCACGGAAAAAGTGGTCATACCAACTCTTAACATTCTGCTGCACTGCTCATAAAAGCCACCCCATTGCTGTGTAATGTGGAGCCTGTGTACAGGCCTCTGTTCCAGAGCAGGCTTTGCACCTGTATTTCTGGGCAGACGTGATAGCACAGAGTGTGTGCCTGCATAGCAAGCAGGTGAAGTTTGTATGAGCAGTGTGATGGAACTGCATAAACTAGCACCGCTATCAGCTGCTATCAGCTGTTACTGCTGACAAGGTGGCCCACCTACTGAGGCTCACCTGTCTCTTCAAAATATGCTCAAAATCACCTGTCCCTTCTGTCATTTGCAATTGACCAGTTTCTAGTTAAAAAAAATCTTCCAGTTTTTCTGGTCATGACTTAATGTTGTCACTTCCTGCTTAATGACATCATGAAAGCTGTTTGGGCCTGCTCTTGAAATGAGTTTGACATACCTGCACTAAACTATCCACACCTGCCTCCAGTCCACTTCAAGGAGAAGCCAATCCTGTGTGAAGAGGGGGCTAATATGAAGGACTTCTTCTTCTGTGCCAAGACTTCTTGTGAAGGTTCATTTGCAATGGAACCAAGGCACAGCTGCTTCTTCCACTTTCTGGTCTTTGGAACTCTAGGGTTCCTTTCCAGCCTCCCTTCCATGGATTAAAAAGTAGATTTAAAGATCCACTGCCAGGTTTCTTGCATTGCTCCTAATGGAAAAAGGTAGTTCCTTGTTTTCTGCAACTCTCTGCCAGTATAAAAAATGTGTAAAATAAAGCAGATTAAAAAAAATTAAAAAGCACATCCCTTACAATAGTTTGAAAACAGCTTTTCTTACTGTTGTAGAGAGGACGTCAGCAATGAGAAATGAAAAGACCTCCCTTTGGAGCAGTTTTTTAACCTATGATTAAGACAAATCCAACTCTTTGGCTATAGCTTATGAATTAGATTGCTAGATAAAAATTTATTGAACTTCAAGTTAATTGCTTAACTAAGCAATCATACAGTGGCCTCCATCATAAATCAGGTGTTGCAATTTTGGGTGACTATCATTGGTAGGGAACCTTTTAAAAATTAGTATCACAACTGAGCATATGTCCAGATAATAACTCACCTCTTCTCTCTTTTTTATGCAGACTGGGCCCCATGTACTTCAACACTGGTGTTCTTTGCGTTCTTATTGGGTTGTCTGTGGTCGGGCTCATTTTCCACTTTCTGCCCCTTGCATTCTGACACCAAGACTCAGCTATTTTAGTATAGCAGTGCTCTTCTGTTCAAATTACCCTGAATGATACAAGTCTAGAAGCATCTTGTAAAGCCCATTTTTACCACAAAGACTGCATTTCATTTGTTTCCCACAGTAGTAGAAAAGCAAGTTTTTCTCCAAGACAGAATTATCAGCTATGTATGTTTGTTCAGCTTACAAAGGAAACAGGGGACTGAGTAGAGGAACATGCTCACTGACATGCTAGCTTGTTCTCTTTTACAACTTCCTCTTCTGGTCTGTCCTGTTTTCTGTCTTTTTTCTAAGCCAGAGGGTGGGAAGAAGATGGAGGTGGGTACCTGCCCCACCAACCTATTGCCCACGTGGTCTCCGTCGATAGCTGCTTGGATAGGTTCTTCCTGCTTGATCCCAGAGTGTGTTGATTATTATGAATGTTTATATACTGCATTTCAACAAATGAGTTCACAAAACTGTTTACGTTGAAAGGCAAATGAATGAAGGGCCCCTTATCCTAGAGGATTCACAATCTAAAATGCTGCAGAAGAAACATTACAGGAACAGCTGCTGTCCCTCTCCTGACAATAAGTGGAACACCTCTTGAAAAGGAATGTGTTAAACACAGACTTTTCCATGGCCCCAACTTTCTAATGATCATCCTCCTCTATTGCAACAGCCAATTGGTCCATCCAATGCAATGCATATATTACCTTGCCAGTACCTTGTCATGTCACCAGATAAAGGAGCTCGCTTGAAATGCCAAAGATTGGAGAGGGGCTCATCAGTGTGGAAAGCAAGTTCCTGGTTTCTGTGTTTATCCTCCTTAATCCATCCATTGTTGGGGCTACTTCCTTTATGTACACAAGCGGTATATATATACTGTAGACAGATATTAGGTGGTAAGTTCTACTAGGTTACCTGTGGCAGACTGTTTTGTCTTAAAGACATACCCTACAATCCAGAGTAACCACGGGAAGACGTAAGAGGCACTTACTCTGGATTGCTCTATGCATTTCCCATAGCTGGCACTGTAACTACGTCAGCGTAAAAGGTCCCATAATTACTCTGGATTGTAGCCATAATGACTGTGCATCCTTTCATGGCTGAATAGGTGCACAGCACTGTTGCTTAAGAAAGAAATTGCAGCCATTTAGGTTAACCACAAAACTGAGACATGCAGTTTTGTTAGAATATTAGTGCTGTCATCAAGCAAGCTAGTATCTGCCCCTCAGAAACTGTGACCTGCCAATCTGACCCACAAATATTTAGGTAAAGATATGGATTTTAAATATTTTCTTCTGCTTGTGAAGGTCAAAATGAACGGCTTGCCTTACTTTGAACTTTCACTTCCTTAGATGGTTTAGGGCCGAGTCTCTAAACTTTTTGGCAAGAGGGCTACATTGTCTGGCTGATACTTTGTTGGGAGCTGGAAGAAAAAAAGAACTGATTTATATTTCAAATCTGAATAAATGTAGATAAATGAATATATTTGTGACCTACCTTATGAATGAATTAATGAATTAATTTGAACACTTTCAAACACACAGAGAGAAAATGTGTGCAGAGTGTTGGCCCTAATTTTACCAGGGACAACAGATATTAAGAAATTAGTTGAATAATAACTTGATTTTATAAGACAGGACACTAGCAAACACAAACTAATGATTTTACACAGCACTTAACAGTAATCAAACTTTAGCTGGATCAGGTATCTTGGTAATGGAAGCCATACCTTCTTCTATCACCTTGAAGAATGCTGTAGGCAAAGTTCAAGTCGCTGTACAGAAAAGAAGCTGGAAGCCTCTTTCAAAAGGTACATAGACTTCCCCTCCCAGTAAATAGTATGGTTCAGGGGTAGGCAAACCCTGGCATAGGTTGCCGAGCTTGGCACATGGAACGGTGCTTACTGGCACACCAAGGCACCCTTGGCAGACACAGCAAGCAGTGTTGCCACTGTCCCCACCCCAGTTCCCAACAGGCAGCAAGCCCATCACCATCACTGGTGCCCAGAACGGCAACATCTCTCTTCACCGTACACTGCCCTGCCACCATCAGAATGGAAGGCCCTGGGGCAGAGAGCCTGCACCCTCTGGAGCCTTCTGCAGGAAAGCAGTTGTGTGGCTTGGATGAGTCCAAGCTGGGGAAGAAGCATTTAAGGGCCAGCCTCATTCTCTGTGGTGCCTCCCATGGCAGTCCTCCCAGAGCCAGCTAAGAAGCAGCAGGACTGGAGACACTGAAGACAGGTAAGCAGGCAATGCCAGCAGGGTGCTGGGGAGGTCAGAGGGGCAGTGGGGCCTTCCCTACCACCTCAGCAGCCGGAGCTTTATGTGGGGCTGGTGAAGGAGCACCTCATTCAAACTTGCCCTTTCCTGTGCCTCTGTACTCAGAAGTAAGCCCCTTTGCCAGCAATGGAGAACTCCCAGGAAGGAGTAGAGAAGAGTGCATCCTTAGAGTCCAATCCTGTACCTCTGTATTCAGAAGTAAGTCTCTTTGCAGAGGCATGCCTAAGATAGGATTTGGCTGTTCTTCAGCATCTCCAGCTCCCACAGCAATGCAGGAATGGGGAAGCCCCGGGAGGGGGGGAGCAGAGGAAGCCATTTGCTGGAAAAGTCCTAGCAGGTGGTCTCCACATGTGCGTATATAACTTTAAACTCATGTCAGCACCTGGACTGACATTGTAACATTAGTTCAGCACTATCCCACAGAAAGGTTGCTGATCCCTGGTATAGTTTTACGAGTGAGCAGCAAAAGAAGTTTCAACAAAAACTTGGTGCTCTCATGTTTTGCTCTCTGTATTGACAATCTTAAATAACTACACAGTACATCTTCATTTAATCCGTAGGGAAACATGACAGCTGTCATATGAGTAACCCTATTCACATTTGCACAGCTGCAAAATTTCCTCTGCGCAGCAGATAAAACTTATCTGATGGAGAAGTTATAAAAACAAACTCTTATTTAAAAATCCAATCAGTAGTGGGGACAGGAAATATTGTTTCAATTCAGCACAAGAACTGTGGCAAGAGGGGGGGTTAATGTCCACTCTTCTGAATAGGCTCATGAAGCAAAGGAAAGTTTTGAGTTTAATAGGAAAGTGCTGTACACATTGACCTGAAGATTGTTAAGTTAATGGTTTGAGACCCGAGTGCTGAACAATAGAGTGAGCGCCTGTCACTTGTCCCAACTTCTGCCAACCTAGCAGTTCAAAAGCACACAAATGCAGGTAGATAGATATGTACCACTTTGGTGGGAATGTAACATCCTGGTGACAGGCTGGCCAGGTTTTCCCCAAGTCCTGTCAACCATGGATCGGATAACTCCAATACAGAACAAGAGATCCCTACCACTACACAGGACCAGTACTGAAGAAGTTGCCATTTTGTGTGTTCTTGATTTCCTGCTTAATGAAACAGCAAGTAAACAAATTATTTTTAAAAAGAGTAAGTAAAAAAAGTCCACTGCTACTTAAACTGGAATTAAAACTTTACAGTGCACATTTTAATATATATATATATTTTATATAGATATACTTGGAAAAAATCAAATGTATCCCATAATAAAAAATACAGCACATTATAATAGTAGAATGCATTCCAGTGTATAGCTAGAGACAATGGGTTTGTTTCTTTTTAAATTACACTCTAATCCCTACCATTTGAGAACTGGCCTACATGGTTTCTCTTCAAAATTCACACCAACCAGCAAATAATAGAGATATGGATTTAAAAGGATGAACTTCTGTACTCAACCTCAAGGCATGAAGACACTGGAGACTTCAACATGAATTGTGTTCTATGAAGGGGCCATATACAACCCTGGCAGGCACAGTGTGGTTTTATTATTTCCCTGCCATTCTGTCACCGCTGTAGGGCAGCCTCCTTTCCCCCCAACCAGGTAGTCACCTCTCACATTCAATGTTTGCTTATGGTCTGGCGCAACTTAGAGGGCTGGAGGTAGAGCCTGCTTTTCTCCCATCTTCCTCAGTGCTGCTCGGCGGCTTGCAAGGGCTTTACAGTCACATTGCCCTGTTCTTGAGCCTGTGCACTCCTGAAACCCGTATTTCTAAATGCACCTCTTTAGTGATACATTCAGGAATCAACACTCAGGGGACGGAAGAGGAATGGGGACAGTGTGGTCCTTTTTCAAGGGAACAAAAAACCAAAAATTGTTTACACAGAAAGTTCCTCCCCATGGTTCTCTTTGCAGCTGCAGAAGCAGCTAGAAAAACGATGGGCCAGCATTGGTGCTTCCTTGTTTAGTTCAGTCCAGCACCTGTGGGTCAACAAACCTCTTCTCCTAGTACATTTTGGCAGGAAACCCCAGGCCCTGCCAAGCTTCACCAGCAGGTTTTTCTTCCCATCCTTGGAGCAGCAGGTGCCCTGAAGCACTTGTCTGTGCATGTAGCATAGGCTGCTTGGGTTCTGCAGCATCTGCAGTTTCATAGACGAGGGGGAAGAACTAGTCACCACATTGTGCATTACCCCCATATCTGAAGGGTTCAGTCAGCTTTCTTCAGGAATATCTGAAAAGACATTAATTTTAGAAGTCTTCAACTGGAAAAAAAATCTGCTTTTTAAAAAAAGGTTGTGCTATGCTTCTTTCTATGAAATAGAGAAGCAATATGTAATAGGAAACCACACATCAAGAAAAAGAACATTGCTTTTCTTTGTTAGGACTATTCTTTAAGCCATCGATGTACCCTTGTGGAAGGAAAGGGATTTTTCCAGCCTCTTCAGGTCCTTTCTTATCCATTTTCCTATGGTGGTTTTGGCACAATGTCTTCCTCACAATGCCTATTCCCCATAGCAATTGAACCGACATATGTGCAACTGAAGCAATTGCATATTCTTTCTGTTCCTCCGTTTTCCATTCATTGATACCCAGACTGAAAGCCCCTCCAGGCATAGACCTCTCACTCTCAATAAAGCACAAAGTCCATGAATGGAGCTACATTAACATGCAGTTTGACTAAGCATTCTTATTGCATGCGGTTTGCAAAACATGTAATTTGACTTCTTATTTATTTTTGAGGCTATTTAGTCTTCTGTCCCTGACCTTCTCTACAAAAGACTGAACGTACTTCCCCATATAAATCAATGAAGTATCATTTTTAGTGTCTAAAAATTGTTTTGCCTTCAGAGCTAGTGAGGTAAGACTGAGGTCTTGCAGTGGCTGTGCTGCAACCTAGGATAATATCTTCATCGGTATCCCATGGGCATGCATCAATCATTCCTTACTGTGATTTTTCTTCCCATCTTCTCTTTCCCCTTCCCATATCACCACAGGTTGGCTGGTGAACTGGTATACACACTTAGCTAATTATGCTCTCCCTGCCCTCTGCCCCCCAGGAAGAGAGCATAAGAAGAGAGTGAACCTCCCCCCCTCCCCACACTGACTGCTAACCAGAATCCTACAATAGCATATTAAGAAAATAAAAAGTATCAGGTTTACTATTTTTCATTCTCTGTATGTAATTCTGGGTCTTATATAGAGATAGAAGAGTCATTGTGCAACATTTTATTTTCTTAATAACAAGTTCTCAGCTGTCATGTGTTGCATAGACAATGACGGGCCAGATAAATCCCTGGATAGGCCCTTGCATGGTTACTACTACTACTACTACTACTACTACTACTACTACTACTACTAATAATAATAATAATAATAATAATGGCGAATCTGGGCTACCAAACTGCCAAAAATTCACAGAAAATTTCACATCTATTGTACATGGATGATTTGAAGCTCTACGGAAAGTCAGAAGCAGAAATCCAGTCACTCACAATACAGTCCAAGTCTTTAGTACCGACATCAACATGGAGTTCGGCCTGGACAAATGTGCCACAGTGGCACTAAAGAAAGGGAAGATCATGGAAAGTGATGGCACTGAAATGTCGAATGGTCAAACCATTAAACGCCACCAGCCTGTAGCCTACAAATATCTGGGCATACTGCAGCTGGGCAATATCAAGCACGGGCATGTAAAAACTGTGGTCAGCAAAGAATACACACAAAGGGTTAGAAAAATTTTGAAGAACAAATTGAATGGCGGCAACATTATAAAGGCTATAAATACCTGGGCCATACCTGTAGTTAAGTATACTGCTGGCATTGTGAATTGGACACAAAAGGAACTTGATGACTTGGACAGGAAAACAAGGAAATTAATGACCATTCACTATGCTTTACATCCACGTAGTGATGCTGACAGGCTGTACCTGCCTAGAAGATCAGGGGGCAGAGGACTTTTGCAAGTGAAGCAGTCGGTGGAAGAAGAAAAACATGCCCTAGCAGATGATGTGTGAGAGAGCCAGGAATCTGCTTTGATTGAAGTCAGCAAGAGAAAGTTGTTGAAAGTGCAGCAGACCAACTATGAATATCGCAATAGTGCAATTCAGGCTCGGACTGCCAGTTGGCAGAATAAAGCACTGCATGGCCAATTCCTTGCCAAGATCGAAGGAAAGGTTGATCAGGATAAGACCTGGTTGTGGCTCACGAGTGGAACACTGAAGAAGGAGACTGAGGGCCTGAGACTTGCTGCCCAAGAACAGGCAATCAGGACAAATGCCATCAAGGTCAGAATTGAAAAATCAGCCGATGACCCCAAATGCCGGCTCTGCAAAGAAGTGGATGAAACCATCGACCACATTCTAAGTGGCTGCAAGAAGATTGCGCAGACTGACTACAAACTGAGGCACAATCTGTTGCCCAGATGATCCACTGGAATCTATGCCAAAAGTATCATCTGCCAGTGGCAAAAAACTGGTGGGACCACAAACCTGAAAAAGTGGTTGCAAATGAGCAGGTCAAGCTTCTGTGGGACTTCAGGATACAGACAGAGAAGGTCTTGGAACACAATACTCCAGATATCACCATCATAGAAAGCAGGAAGGTGTAATATATAATATTATATTATTATAACTATTATTATCCATAAATACACAGCGAACAATTTCGTGGTGGTTTCATTCACATCACCAGTCAGACCCTTCCCAAGAGTCTAGGACTGTGTGATGTAGCGGCGTATAATTCGTGCTGATCCCAGAAGAGCAGCTTTCTGCAGTTGGCAGTGATATTTTGTCAGTGCCAATAGTTTTCAGGTGCCTGCCAAGGTCTTTGGGCACTGCACCCAGTGTGCCAATTACCACTGGAACCACCTGCACTGGCTTACACCAGATACGCTGTAATTCGATTCTTAGGTCTTGGTAGCGGGAGATCTTTTCCAGTTGTTTCTCCACAATTCTGCTGTCACCTGCTATGGCGATGTCAACAACCCACACTTTCCTGCTTTCTATGATGGTGATATCTGAAGTATTGTGTTCCAAGACATTGTCTGTCTGTATCCTGAAGTCCCACAGAAGCTTGACCTGCTCATTTGCAACCACTTTTTCAGGCTCCCCCTGTAATCTTTCTCGGTTTCCCATAAGTTTTTCCAGAGTTGAGTAGTCACATTTTTCTCAGGTTTTTTTTACTTTTGTATCTGCTTTCTGATTCAACGTCTGGTAGAAGTGCCTTTGACCTGACTGGAACATTTGATTTTGTCTATACTGGATGATTCTGGCTTCATATCTTTCATTTTTTTCTGGCTGTTGCTGTTATCTGTTGTCTCACAATTTCCATGGCTTCTTCAATCTTCCTTATGTTCAGCCAGTACTTTTTGATCAGGCATTGCTTGATTTTGTCATTCCTCAGTGTTTCCTCCTTCATGTTCTTTAAGTTACTTGCATCTGATCGCAAACTCTTGATCTTCAATTCCAGTCTGATTTTCCATTTTGGTTTTCCAGTTGATTTTCCAGAGGACTTTGGTGGTTCAGTCCCCAGTTCTTCTCTTACTATCACTGCTGTGCTGTAGGCGAGCTGATTTGTTTGATCAATAGATGTTATGTAAATTGTTGCAAGTGCAGCATTGGCATCTTTTATTAGTGGTGCCAGATGCTTTCTGGGTATATGTTTCAGAGCTTGAAGCCTTGTCCTTTCTGCATTTGAAGCAGCAAGGATCAGGATTTTATCTTTAAGTTCTTGCTGTCTTGTATTCCTGGCAGCTCACCCAGGCCGTCAGGTTCTTGCTCAGCTTCACACAAAATTTCCATGCTTTCTTCTGGTTTAGGGCCTCCCAATATGGGAGCTTCTCCCACAGCTGCTACAGAAGTCTGCTATTCTTCAGTTTTGCAGCTTTTCCTTATTTCTTCCAGTTCAACCTCAGTGAAGATCTTTTTCTGGACTATGAATCATCTCTGGTCAGCCAGTCTAAGATGGGTTGTATCTGAATGTGGGAATTCTTGGTTCCAGATTTGGTACATCCTCTTCTGGTAGTCACGCTTTTCAGATTCTGAGTTGTAGTAGCACTTCATGATGATGCGATTCTCTAACATTGAGTATTTCTGCCGCTTTTGTGGTTGTCCATTTGATGGTGTTCCCTGATCCAGTAGCCCACTTGTCGACAGATGTCCAGGATCAACAACATCCGCCGTGGACCTTTTTATCCTGGGCGATGACCGAGCCAGTATAGACTTCTGATTTTTTTCTTTCACCATATTGATTTATGGGTATGGGTGCAGCAGTGGATGTTCCCTCAGTGGCTATTATTATTATTATTATTATTATTATTATTATTATTATTATTATTATTATTATTATTATTATTATTATTATTATTATCCTGCCTTTTTCCCAGAGGACTCAATATGGTTGTCAGTTTTATTCCGTTTGGCCCTATCTGTAATCCTTCTCTTGCTTCCATGAGCATATCTGCCTGTTTGTGATCAGAGCAGCTGGGGAAAAAATGAAATGTGGAAATAGGTGTTTGGAAGCTCTCTCTTCCAATGGCCTGGGTCAATTATTATATTCTCCACTTGAGTGCATCCTAGAGAACAATCAGGGAAGGAAAAGGTTTTTGAATATCTGAAACAGCTATAAAAAAGCTCTTGTGGTTTGATGAGTGATGATATATCTTAATTTCTCTATTACATAAGAAGGGTATTTCTGGATCATACTGAAGGCCTATCTTATCCAGAATCCTGTTTCTCCAAATAGGTTCTTCCTATATGGTATCTTCTTTGCAGGAAATTGTGGGCACATAAGCTGCTTTTATCAACAACCTTGTGGAGTAGTTCCTACAGAAAAGCCCATTACCTCACTCAAGATGATCCATACAGGTGAATCGGTCTGGATGGTCAATCGTATTGCTTCTAAGGGTCCAAATGAAGGGTCCACTTCTCCTTCAGCAATACCCTTTGAAAAGGAGCCTATGACAGACAAACAAAAAACAAAACTTAAGGGCAAAGCTCTGTGCTTCTCACCAATAGCACAACCATTACTATTAGAAAAAATGGCTGACTAGCCCACTTGCAATATCTGAAAATGCCAGGGTAGACAATAATGCTGTCTAATTCAAACAAGACAAATACCATCTACATCAAAACTCATTTTACCCAAAATCTCTTTTAGGAAATATCAATATGGCTATAGTTGAACCCATCTTTCATTTTACTTTTGATCTTCTTGGTTCAAGTCCTATGTACTCATTTTAAAAATGTACACTCAACTAGTCAGCCTAGTTCATATAAACTGCGTTTTTAAAAAGACATGATGAATAATGTGACATAAGATTTTGAAGCAATGAGTCATGCAACATCATTGTCATCCTTGTGTAATGATAGTCTGTGCTACAATCACATACTGCTCATATGGCATCCCTATACAGGATGAATCTATGAAATGTATGCCAGTAATAATTCACAATGTAAGGAACATTACATTGGGTCAGAATTACTGCTCTGAACGCAGGGAACCTATGATGTTTAGGCTTTCCTAAGTAGTTTTCATTTATCTCTTGTGCACAAAAATCTAACTGAAATCTGACCTCTTCCTTTCCAACAGCTGTATAGTCGAGCAGCCACATCTGTAGAGCAGCTGACAATCCTTTCTTATTCTTACTAACCCCCAAATCCAGAGTAACTACAGGAGCATGTAAGAGACTTTACGTGCATCCGTAGGTACTGCACCACCTAGTGAAAACCTATGGGAAATTCATATTGGAATCCAGAGTAAGTTGTTCTTACACCAGAGCAAGGGCTCCCCATCGTTACTCTGGATTTTGCCCAAAGATTTCTGAGAGAGGAAATATTAAAATTAGGAGGACAAGAAACGCCTGGTTGCTTTTGGGAAAATGAAGCAAAATTCCTAGCACCAAATACGCACAAGAAAAAGCCCCATGTATTCTTTCAGGGTTATGGGCCTCAATGAACCCAGAGTAAAAATAGCCTGAGAACAAACCACACCACATGCCTGTGATGGCATAGCATAAGAGTATAATGCTTCACTTATATTGCGTTCCCTCTAAAACATGAGTCAGAGGGCACACTTCTTTGTTTGGGCAGAGCCCCACTTGTCCACTAGGTTGCACTGCTTCACTGACAACTATTTAATATATATAACATCAAGGACAACTAGGAAGAAATTGTCCACTGAGCATCTTTAAAAAGCGGAGGAAGTCAAGACTTGCATATGGGCTGCATAATTATGTTATCCCCCCATTTTAATTGTTTTAACATAAGATGCAGAGGTTACATTCCACCCCAAAAACATTCCATTTGACTGCCAAGGAACAGAGAGACACCCCACTCCAATATAATACTATGTTATTTAAAGTGGCCAGTTCTCATTCCCTACTTGGTGATTCCTCCATGGCACCTATCACTTGAAGGGGCTGAGGAATCTGAAATATACTGAGACCCTTTCAAGTGGTGGGTCTGCTGTGGATTTTCATTCCTTCCCTTTTATTTGGTCAGAAATGCAGACTTCTTCAGATAGGCTTGCTCTGGAGCAATTATTTCCATTTTCAGCAAAAGTTGGCTAAAGAGAATCCTTATCAGATGGAAATTGTAACAACTCAAAAAACCTCTTCACTCTAAACTCCTCCCCCAATGCTTGAGGTTTCACAAACTGACTTTTATTATGTGCTGAACTATGTTTAAATGGATAAAATATTCCAGGTGTCTAGAAAAATAGGGGTAAAAATATTACAAGAGTCTGCATCCATTTTATTATTTCTTATAAATACAAAAGTCATCTCTTTAGGAGCCAAAGGCCTGTGCAGTCACAAGTATGATAAAGTGGTGAAAAGCTAACGGGTTTACTGATAGGTCATCCAAAAATACCCTTGCAAACATTCCCCTCCCCACCTCAGTTGTTATGATCATATTAACCTTCCTCCTCATGTCAAAGTTGTGGACTATGAGCATCAAATTGTTTCCCACACCCAAAGTCACACTTCTAGCCCTTGCATATGGTGCTGATATCCACAAACATCTCCTGTTTTTCTAGGCTTAATAGGGCTGCTGCTGGAGGTTCAAGGTAATCGGTGGGGGCACTTAAAGGCAGCTGCCTCTGGCACCTCCAGGCAACTGCCCCCAAGCTGGGGGCAGTTAGAGGCAGCAGCACTGGCCAGCAGCCCTTTTAAAGAGCCTCTATGCGGAGCATCAGGGCTGCACAGCACACATGCCCATAGCGCGCTTGCTTGTTAAGTGAAGTGAACTTGTTATGTGAAGCAAGATTTCTTGGAAATTTTTGCTTGTTATGTGAAACGCTTGTTAAGTGAGGTACCACTGTATATAATTTATGATACAGTATATAATTTATTAATTATAAGAAGGCTACATGCTGCCTGTTCACAAGGAAACAGAAGGTAAGGATGCATTTTTCCAGGACATAAGGCTGAAAAAGAGGACATGTCCTAGATAAAGAGGACTGATCATCACCCTGGCATAAACTGATTTTGATTATGACTGTATTGTGGTGGAACAGCACATTTTTGTAGCCCCATGATTCTAATCAACATCTCCCCCATTCCTGACATTGTTATTAAATCTAGAAAAAAACTCCCAAGCAGCCTATAAGATTTAATTTATTTTGTGTGACCTATCAATTAGTATTCTTTCCAGTACAAAGCACACACCTGTAACCTGCCCTGCAAATAGTTTTGCAATTTAAGTAGATAAAACATGACATTGGCAGCTGCCCATAAAGAGCAGCAAATCATTTCTAATGTCAACTGGCTCAGCCCCAATTCTAAGAACATCACATGGAAGCAGGCCCCATTGATTTCAGCAGAGCTTACTACCATATAAACACATCTAAGAACCCAGCCTAAGAGAACAGTCTTTTCCCCAACTCCAAAGAATTATTTGGGCTCAGCGGCAACGCGAGACAATTGCTCTCATTTTCAGGTTTCTCCACTCTAAAATTTACAATGTACTTGGCTCAGTTTTGAGACACCCTCCCTCTTGCAAATTCCTTAAAACGATTAAGAAACAAGCAAACTTTAACACTGAAGAAAAGATAAATGATGTGTCTCTTCAAGTAGAATGACTTTCCAGACCAACTGGAAAAGAAACACTAAGTAATTGAGGCTAAGCTTTGCCTACCCCTCAAGCCTCCTTTGCCATCACTCTGTGCAGTTTTGTGAGTTGAACAGAACACATACACATGCATTATCCACAACCAGCAGGCTGCTGTTTGCCTTGAACCAGCAATTTACCTATCTGTAAGTAGCCATCGGATGTCCTCTGGTACTTGAATGCTGTTGCTCTTCCCTCCTGCAGGGCTTCCTTATCTGACTGGAGACTCTGTGCAGGGAAACAGACAATCTTCACAAAAAGCCAGTCACAAGGATTTAGGCAACATGCTGGGGTACAGCTTGAGAACCACTAGGACCAGAAAGCACCAGGCAATGTTCATGTTTTCAGGGACAGAAAATTACTCTAACATGCAAGGTTGTGAGAAGACTCTTAATTTTTGCAAGGGTCCACACAAATGTCTATTAAAGGCTACCTAATAAAAATCAGGCTCAAAATACAATTTCCTGCTTCAAATGGGAAACTGTAAATAGAGAATAATTAAGCAGGAAGCAGGTTGTCTTTTAGGTTTAGGAATAATGTCTCAAGCATTCAAATTTGTATTCCAATGCTTCAATTACATGGTGCTGATTTCTCTCAATTCTCTCTCTGCTGCACCTCTGACCCTGGACAGGTAAAAACATTCAACTACAAAGTAATAAAAATGTGGATTATAATCTCCTAAGACTAGGTGATGCCTTTAAACCTTTAATACAAGTAATCACCTGGCAAATTAGGGACTCTTCATCTTTCACAATGCTAGCAGGAACCATGGTTCATCCAAGTACATTGACTGGCAGAACATTTTGGACAAACAAGCCATCCATGATCAATAGCCACAAGATGTGGTAGTGATGACCACTGGAATAGATGGCTTTTTAAAAAGGATTGTACAAATGCACTGAGAGCAAATCTCATTGGCTATTACTATAATATTATTAGTTATGATTAAGACTATCCAAAAAGATTTTGTGATGAAGCAGAACTTAGAGCCACTACAACCTTGATCATACACACGTAACCACCTGCTTTTGACAAGGGATTCCTTTATTTCTCTCTCAAGTTACTACTCCAATCTTAGCAACTTACGTCAAATGGCAAGACTTCCACCGTTGTGTTGAAGAGCTTGTCTTCAGGGTGTTCAATGTTGCCACTGCGAAAGAAAAACCTGCACGACAGGAAGCAGCAATGACTACACAGATTTAATGGCACAGGAATATCCCCTGCCACGAATGAACTTACCAAAATGGGAGCTCAACAGGTGGCTCTCCTCCCCCAGAAAGCCTGCTTTTAGCGAGAGACAGCTCTAAGTGCAAAAACAACCAATTATGGATGGATTGTTTGATTGCTTTTGCAAATTAAGCACTCCACTGCATCTGAATGAACATAAGTAAGAAGCACAATTATCCACTCCCTGGTGAGAGCAGTTTGCTGTTCAGCTATACCAAACTGGAGCAATAAGAAGTGGGCTGTGCATTTTCAAGTGTAAAAATAGATTTGAGGAAGGTGAGGCCACACATATGAGAGGTTCCTACTGGAAACAAAAAACAAACAAAAACCCCCCAAAAACTTACCCCTAGACCTTAGTACTGAAATAAATTTAACAGATGACTGATGGCTTTCTAGGGATCACATTTGTTTTCTCAAGAGTTCCTATGGACATCTTGAAAGCTGCTTACAAGAGACAACTCAGGAAGACAGCATCTACTGTATTCCCTTTCATTCAAGATTAGAGGCCAAATTGCATGTATGCAAAACCAAACCAAAGCAAAAACAAACACCTCTGTCCTGTTGAGGAGTTAGAAAATGAACACCTCTGTCTTCTGCAGCAATCCAATCTGACCTTGAGAGAAGTCAAGGGACAGCATCAGTTTAATTCCTCATTAAAGCCACTCTCTTTGAACTGATGTTTTTGTACTGCAACATTATTATATGCAAATTTAAGCTGCAGCTATCAGACTTAACTTGGTGAAAGGAAAGAGGAAGACCTGGATGATTTAACAACTGTAGGATTTCAGAGCCCAATAGTTCTCAAACAGGGGTGTTGCAATGCCCCAGCCAGAAAGCCCTTAAAGGGGAGTGGGGGGGGGGAGGCAGAGACATGATTGCCAGGATTGTCTTGCTTTGGAGAAGAACAGGAGCTTCCCTGGACTAAACCCATCCTGTAGCAGGCTCCCAAGCTCCTAGGAAATCCCAGTGCCAGTCTCCACAGAGCCTCTCAAGCTGCGGAGGGAGTGAAAGCTGCGATCATGACCCACCTCTAGTTTGCTACTGAGAAACTGAAAGTGGGTTGCGATCACCACTCTTACTCCCTCCACAATGTGAGGTGTGGGGTGGGGGAAGGCCCTGTGGTGCAATCCAGGCCTTCCAAACTCTGAAAGTTTGACAACAACTGTAGCTGTATTACTGATGGATGGGCCAGTAGTTTGAGCTTAAAATCCCAAAGGAATCTTGTTCAAGAGAAAAGTAACTCCAGCTGCTGCTGATTGCACAAAAAGGTAGAAAAAACAAAAAACTCAGACAGGATCATGTGGCTTCCAGTTCCTTTTCCAATTCTTTTGAGAGTCCAAAGAAAATGTAGCATTTGCCTTTTTAAACATACCATGCCATGTTATCTGCAGCAATACACCATATTTTACGGCTTATAACATGCACCTTACTATAAGACACACCTAGATTTAAAGGATGAAAACAGAGAAAAATGTTGGAGCCAGCTGGCTCTAGGAGGCATTCACTTTATAAGATGCACCGAAATTCCCACCCCCTTTTCGGGGTAAAAAAAGTGAGTCTTATAAGCCAAAAAATACGATACTTGAAAACAGGATATTAGCAGCAGTAATTTCCACAGCCTTTTTATGATTCACAAGCACAGGTCAGGACTTACAAAACTGAGCCTGACTTAGAGGGGAAGGATGCAAGGTTTTATATAGAAAGCAACATGCAAATGGCTGGTGCAAATGGCAGACTGACACCTTCTTTTACCTATTAATTAAAAAGATTTATATCCTGCTTTTTTTCCCTAAGAAAACAAAATTAAAATTATCACAATACCAAAAACACTAAAAAGTCTGAACAAAAAAAACCAGACAAATAAGGGAGCAACAAGACCCACTAATAAACTCCTTAGAACCCCAAAAGACGTCTTTTAAGAGAAAGCTTATCACCATTTGGTGAAAGCAGAACCAAAAGTAAACCAGAATGACCTCCCTAGAGGATGGCATTTCATAAAACAAGCACACATCTGAAAAGGCCCTGCTGCTTTTATCCACCACTACACACAGCAGCAGATTGGATATAGAATCACTGGCATAGATCTAAGCATGGAAGCAATACCGGTGGAAGGAGGCTATCCTCAATTTACAGCTACATCCTCTTCATGTCTACTCAGTAATAAGTCATACTGAATTCTGCCTTTTCCAAAGCAATGAAAGACCTACTGGCAAATTTCTAGCGAAAAACGTATTCAGCATGACACAAGTAGACTGAAACATTGTACGTGGCACTTCAACCTCCCCTTTCTCACATATGTCTATGGCTTCTGTACTTCAAGAAGCCCTTCTAATATCAAGAAGAAAGTGCTGTTTAAATTTAGGTTGCACCCAGTTCTCAAGAGGGATCATGTCAAAAGGCTCTGCAAAGTTACCCTCTCTTGTTGCAGGCTGCTCCAGGAGATGGAAGGGCATAATTCAACTCTCTTGTATTATAGTTCCTTCCAGGCACAAACAGCTACTTTTCAGTACATTTGTTTGAGAAGTACAGTGGTAACTTGATTTAAAAGCGACTTGAATCAAGAGCATTTTGTATTAAGAGCAAAATTTTCTCAGGAATTTTGACTTAATTTAAGGGCACTGTCTTGAAAGAAGAGCACTTCTGAGAAAATTTCATGGCTTCCATGACCAGAGAACCCACGGGATGGATCTGGGGGGAGCTGCCTGAGCCAGGTGTATGTGTGGGATCTGTGTGTGGCAGCGTGGAAGGTGTACCTTATCAATGTTCCAGTGCTGCTCCCCATCAACAGGATGGGAATGTTAATGCTGCATGAAAAGACAAAGATTCCATGGAGCCAATGGATAGCAGTGACTACGTTCATGATAGTGAAAGTCATCCTACAAAAAACTCCTCTTTTCTTCCTCACACCAGCCATGAAGGTTTTCAAAGGCACAGGTACAGTTCAGTACTGTACAGTATTTTCTATTACTGTGTGTTACTGTGTTTTGTATTAGATTACAGTGTTCTGTATTATATATAGAATATATATGGCGGTCGGTGGCGCAAGTGGTTCTCTGTTAACTTAGCAGGCCAGGGTTCAAGACCCGGGTCCCCACAAGACAGGGTGAGCTCCAGTCCTTAGCCCAGCTCTATGATGCAGCTGGAACCAATCGTATTTGCTCTGCCTTTCCATTGGACTATTTCAGTGGCGTGGAGAGGGGGGATTTGCTGCTTGGGTAATAGCATATCCTCCATATCAATCTAACCCAGGCCTTCGTGCTTCGCATTTAGCATGTGCAGTGCCGAGCACGATACCATAGTCTTTCAAGACTGATGGATGCCTGCTGCATTATATTAGTGTTTTGTACTCATTTTTATATACAGCTAATATTTTATATACAGCTAACACAGTTAATATTTTTATATAAATATTTTTGTTTGTGGAACCAATTGTCTGAGTTTTCATTATTTCCTATGGGAAAATCCACTTTGTATTACAAGTGTTTTGAATTACAAGCATGCTTCTGTAATGAATTATGCTTATAAATCAAGGCACCACGGTATAAAAATGCAGAAAACTCACACAAGCTCCTTTCAGAATCACTATGGGGAGAAAATATAATCAGGCTGGACATTTATGAAAG
The DNA here is from genome assembly GCA_030015325.1 of Cryptoblepharus egeriae. Lineage (NCBI taxonomy): Eukaryota > Metazoa > Chordata > Lepidosauria > Squamata > Scincidae > Cryptoblepharus > Cryptoblepharus egeriae. Next base: position 65,206,822 of record JAREYC010000002.1, on the reverse strand, counting down.
TGTTCAAGACTTGACTTGGTATTATACTGAGATGACCCAGATGCTTAGACAATCACAATAAGCCCTAAGATAGAAAGCATGACAAGGCGTTGGTGGTTTGTGCATCAATAAGATCCTGGTGGAATTCTCTTGATAACACTGAGCAAGACCACTCTTCTATCTTTACAGCTGTGATAAGAGAACTAAATGGCATGTTCTGCCATCAGTGCAACAAGCAGGGCAGCAAGAGAGCAAAAAGCAGCCTGCCTTTCAGATGAACTCGCTTCTTCTAGCACAGTGGAGAGGGAACAAGTGATTTTTAAATGTCAACCTAACCCTTCCTGTCCTTCATATCCACAAAACCCCATACACTTACCGTTCAATGCGGAGTGGCTTATAGAAGCGGAAACGGATGAAGTCACCTGCTGTGGGGGTAAATGCCCAAAAGAAATCTTCTCTCATATATGCTTTCTCCAACGAAAAGTGCTGATAGGTTTTCAGACTGGTGCTCACTTCTGCGGGAGGGTTGACATGTTCTTTACGAAGAGCTTGCTTTCCAAAATCTTTGTCCTCAACATACAAGATAAATGGTAAAAAAATCTTTAAATGTGAAAACTTCTTCAATGCACATGTACAAATATATTACAAGTCTGATACAAAAGGGTCTCACAGATCTGTCCTCTCTAGCCTTCCTCTCCTCATACTCTATTTCATTGCCATCATCATTGTTCACCTTGTTGATCAAGCAATAAGCCTTGGCTTTGTGTTCGATTCTTCCATCTCCTTTGCTTCCTGTGTTCAGTCTATCATGGAGTCATGTTGTTTCTCCCTCTCCAACTTTAATACGTGGCCCTACCAAAACAAAAACGCTGGTTCATCCTTCAGTAATCTCCCACCGCAATTCCCATGGGTGTCTCCTCTCTGGCTTTTCTTCTTTGCACATTTTGGTCTATCCAGGAGATATCAACCTCTCTTGTTACCCAGATCATATGATGTCTAGTAATTTGATACTCTACATCAGCTTTCAGTATAACAGCTAAGAGAATAATATGAGAACCAAGACTTCCCCAGTTTGAATTGTGCCTGGGCCAAGAATTCTCACTGGGTGGCTTTAGACAAGTGACCTGCCCTTCAGCCCAGCTATGCTATGGGGATAATACTACTTACTCACCGTATGTGGTTATTGCAAAGACAATGTCAGTGTAATACAATTGAAGCCTTTTTCACACTTAGACCTACATATCTAGGTGTACAAGGTGTACTAGGAGTACTAGGTGTACCCATATGAAATATACCAGAGTGGCAATGTGGGGAGACCACCTACCTGTGCTCAGCATTTGTCACTGAAGGCAAACTGCTGGGCTTTAGGAGTACACACAGGGGTGGGATTGAGACTTTTTGGTACATTTTCTCTTATAGTTTATGTGGAGAATGTAAACATTTTTACACATAAAATGTCTATTTAGGGCTCTACACTTCAAGTCTTGCTGGCTGCTCCACAATCTTTCCCTATGGTGTCAAAGACACATCCCGAATACTTTCAAGGAAAACTAAAAAAAAACTTCCTAGAATGGCACTGAAGTGCCTGGGTGATGCAGCCCTAGGAAATTCCAGTTTAACTGCATGTTTTGTTTTTATAGGCATGAGCTAGCAAAAATTTGAATAAAGACTAAATCAAGTGTATTTCCAGGTGCAGGAACATCTGAATCCTATTGGTCACCTTCAACAGTGCTCATTTCAAACAAACTACAAGCCCAAGTCATGTATTTATTGTGCAGAGTCCTCTTTCCTCCACACAGCTTCTATTTCTGAAGCACACTGCTGCACTGTGATGCCATGAAAGCTGGTGCAGTGGGAAGCTAGTGAGTGCTTCCTAGCTACTAATAATCAGAGTTGATAACCGCCATGCTCCAATTCCCTCGTTTCCTGACCTGATGCCTCCCCTTTCCTTCCAAACCATTTAAAATATCTTCCAGAGTCTGCCAGTGAAATAGCTACTACCTCTCTGCAGAGCAGCACAGCTGACCTCCTTTCCTCAGGGAACCTACCTGTAACTGAAACACCTGCTTTCTCTGCCTAAAATGCTACACATATTAAAAACCCATGGCACTGACATATGTTTGTCAGATGCACAAAGATGCAGAGAGACAGAGAGATAATGTGGGCACACAGAAGTCCACACAGAATCTGATAGCCACAAGTTCACAAAGCAGCTACAGAAACTACTTGGTAAAGAAAATGAGGCATGCATTGAATCCCAAATGTCTAAGGAAAAAGTCAGCCTCCAACTCTTTATTGGCCCATAGTTAAGCCATAGCATCAGTAACCACAGGTCAAGGTTTCAGCCCTTTCAAATATTCATAATAATCCCACTATGATGCCTGGCAAGAAGCAATAATAACAAGCAGAACTTGTAAGCAGAAAGCTATTTAATTAATGCTGGGAGACACTCTTACTGAATACAGCTTACTTGTGAGAAAAATTAAATGAGGATCTTGGCCACAAGGAAGGGTACTGCTGGGTTAGGGAATTGTGTTAAGAATTGTGTTAAGTACTGTGTGGTGATTTTGTTTTAATTCTTCTTCATGGTGTTTTAAAATATCAAGTATCAGCAGTGTTAAGGGGCTGTAGTGTGGAAACAACCATTCCTGGCTCCAACACAAAGAACAATAAACCCCTATACTTGCTCATATGTAAGTGAGTAGTAGGCTTTCACTCCTATAACATTTGGTGTTATTGTTGCAATGAGTCAAATCCCTGCCACAGTGTGGTTCAAGTGTGTCACTGTCATTGGTGACAGCAATCCTGGTGAAAATGTCTTTGTGCACAGAGGCAACGCATACACAGCCCACAGGATCTCGCAATGAGACAAGCTTGTAATCCATTGTAATGATGGGCAATTGGTAGGCCTGTACATCTGTGAATGCCAATTCCCAATATTTCATTTCACCCTGACAATACTGTAGTATGACCAAGACCTAATGCAGGTCTTACTATGACCTAACTCAGGGAAGAGCCACAAGGACCAACACTTGACCTTCTTCAACAACAGCAACAAATCTCAGCAATAAGAATTGCCTCAGCAACTGGCTGAGAGAAATAGATGGGATAAGAACTTCTTAGGCTTTGGTACTGGCTTATGTGAGCAAACGTATATGGCACAGCAAAACTGTTGCACATGCTCTAGGCTTTTTGTGTTTCCAGTGCTATTACCCCCCATACTCACTTTTAGCTTCTGTATTTTGCCAGCAAGGGAGGAGTGGGTTCCCACATGCTGGAAGAGTGAGGGCTTGAAACGAATCCTCAGGTTTGCTTTCTGTCGGTCGCAATGTTTCTGAAACAACATACACAAGGAAAATTTGGGATTTCTGCTGCCAGTTTAGAAGGAGGAGGCAGTAAAAGAGGGGAATTAATAGCCTTCAAAGGGGCTTGGCACCATCATTTTCCAACCATCATTATTCACACTGATGGTATTACAATCAACTGCTGCTTGGTATCCTCACCCAGCAAAGCACCATAAGAATTATTAGTAACAATTACACTGATGGAGTTTCCATTAATCAAGAGGTTTCCTTTTCCCCCAAACACACACTGTAGATAATTATTTTTGGTTATCTATGCAGTGGCACCTCGCTTAACAAGCGTTTCACATAACAAGCAAAAATTTCACATAACAAGTTCCACTTCACTTAACAAGCAAGCACGCTATGGGCACACGTGCTGTGCAGCCCTGACGCTCCGCATGGAGGCTCTTTAAATGGGCTGCTAGCCAGCGCTGCTGCCTCTAACTGCCCTCAACTTGGGGGCAGTTGCCTGGAGGTGGCAAAGGCAGCTGCCCCTAACTGCACCCATGTGCCCCCACCGATCACCTTGAAACTCCAGCAGCAGCCTAGGTAAGCTTCCCAAGAAAGTGTCTTTGATTGCACTCTCCTAATTATGTCTACTCAGAAGTAAGCCCCACTGTGTTAAATGGGGCTTACTCCCAGGAAAGTGTCTTTGATTTCAGCCTCTTAACCATGTCTACCCAAAAGAAAGCCCCATTATGTCAAATGGGGCTAACTCCCAGAAAAGTGTCTTTAGGATTGCAACCTAAGTAGACTTCATAGGATCATGTACATTGAATGCATGTTTTGAATTCAATTCCAGTGTTTTGTCATCATTTTTACGTCCAGTTAATATTGTTATATGAATATTTTGGGGGTTGTGGAACCAATCATCTGAGTTTCCATTATTTCCTATGGAAAAATCTGCTTCACTTAAAAAGCGTTTCACTTAAAGAGCATGCCTCTGGAACGAATTAAGCTCTTTATGTGAGGCACCACTGTATATATAAAACTGAAAAGTTACTGACTCACTGACTGACTGACTCATCAATGCCCAGCCAAAACCTATGGACATAAAAGTGTGAAATTTGGAGTTGTTCTTTCTATGACAGAGGGACACACTAAGAACTGGTTTTCAGAAATTCGTACTGGAAGGGGGTGAAAAGGGGTGAAAAGGGGTGCAAAGGGGGTGAAAAGGGGTGCATTGAAGAATCCCTGACTGATCCAAGCCCTGCCCCAACCCTTGGACCTAAAACCATGAAATTTGGGGAGGGTGTTATTTCTGAGACATCAACACCCAAGAAGAACCAAAGTGGAGAAATTTAACCCTTAAGGGGGTGAAAAGGGGTGCAATTTGTTTTTGTCCTATAGTTAACACTGAAGACTGACTGATCAACATACTGGAGCATTGGGAGGGAGGGTGCACAGGGGGTGATGGTGTGAATGGGAAGATAGTGCGCATGGGAGGATGTTGTATGGAGAGTGATGTGCATGGGTGGATAAAGTGCATGGGGGGACAGTGCGCACAGGGGGACAGTGTACACGGGGGTTGATGCACAGTGGTAGATGATGTGCCTGGGGAACTGATGTGCTGTGCATGGGGAGGTGCATGCATGGGGAACTGATGTGCATGCAGGAATGATGTGAATGGAGAGATACACATGAGGGTTGTTGCGCAAGGAAGGTTAATGTGCATGGGGAAATGGGGCACATGGAGGGACAGTGAGCATGGAGTGACAGTGCGCAGGGGGGTGAACATAGAAGTGTTGCACATGGGGGACTGGTGTGCATGGGAGGGTGATGTGCATGGGGATAGATGCACATAGGGGACGATTGGAAGGTGCTGCACAAGGGGGAAGGTGCTGCATTGGAAGGTGCTGCACATGGGAGTTGATGCACATGGGGAGATGTTGTGCATGGGGGTGATGCGCATGGGGATGGTGCGCATAGGGAATAGTATGCATGGGGATTGATGCGCATGGGGGATGGTGCTCAGTGGGAGTGCTGCACATGGGGGTGCTGCGCATGGGGAGATGATGCCCATGCGGGGATGATGCGCATGAGGGGATGAAGCGCATGAGGGGGTTGGTGCGTATGGGATTGTGCAGTGGGGGGATGGTGTACGGGGCGAGTTTTACTCCTGCAATGCGGGGACATTTTCGCTAGTCATTAATATTGGTGTTAATTCTTGTAACCACAAAGTATATAGCACAAGAGGATTCAACCAGCCATTCCAAGAATATTTACAAATGTGAACAGCAAGTAAAAATACTGCTCTAAAGTTATTTTCTAACTTTCTGATTGTGTATTAAGAGTACACTGGAATAATTTAATAATTTAAGAAGTATGATGGAATAATTTAATAATTTAAGAAGTATGATGAAGTTGCTAGCACAGACACTTAGTATTTGCAAAATGCTCACCTCAGTGAAGTACTTGTGTGAAAGTACAACTTTTATCACACAAAAACAGGTACATCTTCCTTTTTCAACAATATACAAATTGGTAGAAAGGATACTAACCATTTCCAAGTGAACCACTGAACACTAACATGAAGCTACCTTATGTCAAGTCCTTATCTAGTCAAGCTACCTTATATCAAGCAGCTCTAGGGACTTTTCCCTCACCCTTCTTGAAGGTGCTAGAGAATGGACCTGGACTCCTTCATGGAACACCAGCTACAACTCTAGCTTATTTTTTTTTCTGATGCATATTTCAACCAGTATTTTTTCAGGAGCTCAGATGCTTGACATGGATTGAGCTTAGTTGCCCAAATCAAATCTGATGTCAATATAAGGTCTAATTTCCTTTATCAAACTAGGGTACAAGAGGACCCTTAAAACTGTCTTATTTAAACTGGACTTCCAAGTGAATCAGTTCTCAGAAAGGGGACTGGAAAATTAGCAATCTTGCTGGAAAGAGAAAGGCTTGGTATTTAACATGCAAACAAAATTCATGGGCTGAAGATAGAGATGTCCATTATTAACCTTGGCCATTGTTATGCCTTTGATTGTTTGCACAAAGCCTGAACAAGAATTTATTGTTGACCTTTAGTAATATGCAGTTTAAAATCCTGAGGAGGAAAAAAGGGAGGCTCAGGCATCTGATTGCTGTCACCTTCTGGTTAGTATAGGTAGTACTAAGAATGCGTGTAGGGTGAATTAAGCATCTGTCAAAAAAAATTATGGCTTTCCTTTTTCTTGTTCGTTCATTTTCAAAATACAGTACTCGTGTTTTATTTATTCTTCCTTTATTTTGCCCCACCACCAAAACTCTAGATATTTAAAAGGAAAAGAGCCTGTGTTCATATCCAATTTGCACAGCAAAATAGAAGTTTGGTTATCTCTAGGCAGATAAGGCTGGAAAGGATATACCTATGTTAAAAAGTGGGGGTACACGGTGCGCACTGCAGGAGAGAGCTGAAGAACAAGTTGCCGTCACAGAGCCATAATCACAGTGCTGAGCAAAGACGCCCTGAAATTGGAGTGCATCCAGACCAGCAGCTTTTCACACCATCTGCTACTGATACCCTTGTGCAATAGAAGGAGTAATCTGCACCTCATTCCATAATGTCATCTTGTGCTTCACTTTTTTTTCTCTCTTTCATACACTGCATAAGCTTAGACCTCATGACAGAGATTTAAGCTTTCTCATGATTAATTTAGATATACAGTTTTATAATGTTTTTCTTTCCTGATGATTAATCATCAGTTTCTCTCATTACTAAAACAATATTTTCCCCTTAAAATGGATTTTTTTTTAAAAAAAGGGGGAATTTATGCCACTGGGTGCTTGCAGATTCACAATGTTCATTTCATTTGCCAGTTTCTTTTAGTGGAAGGTTAAATTTGGCTACTTAAATAATGCTTGAAATTCATGATCTTTTTTTTCAAGGTCATTCCCAGACCCATTCCTCCTTCACCTGTAATTGCTGAAGGAGACAATAAGCAGATACCCAAGAGTATAACGTACTGTGATAGGTTAGAACCTATTAGGAAAAAATTTATTTAAAATCTGAGCATGGACATCAAAGGCAAAACAAAATGTCTGGAGTCCAGAAAACATGTAACTCTTAATGAACTCTTAAAAAAAATGCTCCCCCTTGTTCAACTGTGCTCTATTTTAATCCAATAGTAAATCCTTCCAGTTACATCTTTGCTTCTCTTTTTTTTTAACATACTTCCATACTTTGGACATATATCATGGATTTTCCTCCAGAAGCATATTTTATCACCAAGATATGGTTAGTCAGACTTTAGCTACAAAAAAGTTCAACAAACCAAAACTGAAAACACCACCACCTGCCATCAAATAACTTTCTTTTTCTATTTGGCTAGACCTTTTAAGCAGGATAATAAAAACTGGGTGAATGACAATCTGCCCAATCTCAACAAAGTCACTTACTTAAAAGAACCCCTTGCAATAGTCCAGGCTGGCATATAAAAAACATTTTCATTCACTGCAACACTGGGATTGAACAGACCTATTCCCTACAGCTCATTCCAAGTTCATTTCCTAAATCTAGGTCTCATTATTTTAGAAAATTAAAAACCTGGCTCCACTTCATAGGAGAATTCCTGAGACCTGCAAAAAAATAGGTATCATCCCAATGTGAAAGTAAATGGAACACTGTGGTCAGGCATGGTTCTGCTTCCTCACCTTGCATCTTTTATTACTGTTGTTAATTATGCCACAGTAAAGGGGGAAGTAGCAAGTGAAATCTAAAGTTAGCATTCTGGTATAGGGAAAGCAAACACCCAGATCAGGCAAAGCATTTACCACAAAGTTTCAGGTCAAACAAACATTCAGTCAAGGAAATAAATCTTACATGTTACCAATTAGATTCTGCACAGTGGAATTTACATGAGAAAAGTCCTGTTTTAAAAGACTGTAGTGCAGAGTTAATCATGCAAACAGCAGCACAGGGAGTTGCAAATCCCTGCTGTAACTAGGTTAAATTTTTTTTAAAGGCAATGCTTTTTGGAGGCTTTCAGAATGTCCTAGAAAGTGTCAGAAGTGGAAACAACTGACAAGCAAGTTCAAATGTACAAGTAATACTGAATCACTGTTCTGTATACATAGTTCTCCCACTGAAGGACAGTACCTTTTTGTGGTGGTGGGATTGTGTACTCCAGTGATACAAAGGGCTATGCTGGCAGTAGCATAGCTACTGGCAGGGACTCCCATGCTAGACAGGCCTTTGTTGAGGAGCCAGACTAAACATGTCCAAAATCCCACTGAATGTGGGTTGTCTGTAGAAGGAAAACTCCCACCTGAAACCTCCACTGCCTTGTGGCTATTCCCATCTACGGGAATGGCTTCAAGAGTCAACCTCGAGGCAAAATCCGGAGCCGGAGCCCCGGAAGCAGTTCATGACTGTGTACAATCACATTCTGGTAACTCCTGTGATGCAGCTGGAACCAATCGTATCAGCTCCGCTATTCCATTGGACTATTTCAGTGGCATGAAATAGTCACTGAGGGGGGATTTGCACTGAGGGGGGATTTGCTGCTTGAGTAACAGCCTATCCTCCATATTAATCTACCCAGGCCATCGTGCTCTGATGATGCATTCAGATGATGATCATTCAGAGCATGATGTCATAGTCTTTCGAGATTGAAGGATGCCAATGCAATACATAGTTCTATAAACATGAAAAAGAACCAGCACCACCAGTTGTCACAGAGCAAAACAAGTGACATCCCAGCTTTGTCTAAATAAGGAGAAGAGTGCATCACACATCCTTTTTGATCTTTAGGGACTCAAGGCACTGATGGCTCCCCTACTGAAAGTGGAAGTTAACATCTGAGATGGAGAAACCATTGCATGTCTACATACAGGTAGGCATTACTGCTCAACCCATACCAGTCCTTCAGCCTTCTTCACTGGACACCAGGGTGACTGAAATGCCATCAGCATTGCCTACCTTCAAAGTGAGACTAAATTCATACTTCATTATTCCACATTGTCTACCTGTATTTATAACTGGAAGTGAGGCCTGAAGGTGTGCAGTTATTCCGTGGGAAAATAAATCCATGAGCACATTCTGAGTTTCAACCCCTGTGCAATTTGCCAATACACATCCACTCCTATCTGGAGGTTTTTTAATTTAAAAACCCATACCAATCCTTCTTTCTGCTTTATCATTTATCCTTTGATGTTTCCTGAATCTGTGTGTATTCCAGAATCACCTGGCAGCCAAAAGGGATATCCTGAGTTTTTGCCCTTCTGAGGGCATTAAACCTCTTGATACTGCTAGCAGCATGGAATGGAAGATGACATAGCAGGATTTGTGTGCTTTTTGTTCACTGTGCCAGTGTGCACCAAGTGTGTAGCTGGTGCAGGTCACCAAACTGCAATCCTCAGCATCACAGTTTCTAGAAAAAATACAATTTGGCTACTTAATGATTGCCTGAAATTCATGATGTTTTTTTCAAGGTCATTCCCAGACCCATTCCTCCTTCACCTGTAATTGTTGAAGTAGACAACAAACCCTTGTGATGTCATTGGCCAGGCACAACCTTAATTAAGCTCAGCATGCCTGAGAAGGAGCCCAATTGCTATCCATGGCTTCCAGTAGCCATCAAATTATATTCTCTCCATGCAAACTATATTTTGGAAGAAGCCAGATTAAATACTGTGAATTATAAAGACTCAGAATGTATTTCTCAAGATGATCATTGCAAGTTAAGACTCTTGAATACATTTAGTAGCTTAAATGAAAAAAATGTTTTTCCATAAGAGTGGAATTTGAATAGGGAATTGACTTACTGCATCTTTTTCTGGGTTGCAGACTTTTACCCAGAGGATGTGATCAAGGAGCCAATCAATGGGTTTGTCCTTGTAGAACATGAGTAGGAATTCAACAATCAGACTGAGATCCAGTGATTTGAACATCTTCCCTGGAAGCATGTAAAGACAGATAAAGAGGAAGGTAAATAAGTATGATCATGAAATTAACTTGGTCCAGCACCTGCAGAACAATAATTGTACTTTAGATTAATAGAAGGTCAATCAGTTCTTCCTGATCAAAGGTTTTTCCTAAGTCCAAGAACATATCTCTTAAGTTACCTAATCTGCTGGTGAGGAGTGCTGTAGCCTTCCTTCAACACAAGCACATACCTAGCACCACAGTGACTTGATTAGGTAGTTGATTAGGTCTCGATTAGGTAGTCAATTTATGTTTTCTCAAGGATCTATTGTAGTCTCCAGAAAGAAGTATAGCCCAACCTCCTCACTAGTAATCAGGCTCTGTAAATCAGCACATTTCTGCAGATATAAATTTGAGTATCTCACTCCAAGCCCCCAAGTTATTTTACTCCCAAGTATTTTTGCAAGACAGCTTTAACAGAAAAAAGGAGACGATGGTGATACATGTGTGGTTTCAAAAAACAGAATATCAAGAAGACACTCACAAAGTTGGGTAAAAATAATTAAAACTTGCACTGGATATGGCTACAGCAGGTAAGGCAAGCCATGAACAACTCTTTGTGTTACTGAACCAAGGCCAACAGGTTGGATGCTAAAAATTTACAAGTCTAGTCAAGTTAGTGAGTCATTTTTGCAGAGTGAAACAAGCAAGCAAAATAAATAAGTGGTTTGAGAACTGTAAGATTTTGCTAGGATATTGGAAGCCACATAAATCTATAAATGGCCTGAGTCATTCTTTTTCAGTTTCCTGGAAGGTATAAAGGGTAGCTGCACCTATATCTGGTAAGCTGTCCCCCTTTTTAAGAAATAGGCAATGCTGCTTATGAAACGATCACACATTGATATACAACATTTCTTGGCTAAGCCAAACTCAGTACTCTCAGATTCTATCTAACTTGTTGCTGATTAACCAAGAGTAGCGGGCATGATTCTTTGAGTTTTCTATAATCACTGAAGGATCACTGTAGTTTTACACCTAGGTTTTTCCATTTCCACAGACATGTTCATGAACCACCTGCTCCTCTGCTCAACCTGTAATAGGATGCTTGGCCTATATAACAAGCCACATCAATAAAACATTGGTGTCACCTGAAAAGCAAAGGGAAATCAGAGATGGCTGGCACAGCTGTACAATTCATATGTTCCAAACTGTGCTTAGAGAAAAGTGAGTGAACATTTGACACAGAAGTAAAATATGCCTGACTGAACAACCGTGATGGTGTTTTCTTGCCCCAAACAAGTTGAGTGAAAGACAGTACTGAAGCACATGCCATTGGCAGGACTGTTCCCCTGAGTAAGAAGCATCTGAAGATGGGTGTTTATTTGGAAAGGAGTCTGTTACCAATGAACCCAAGCTGTGAGAACTCCAGGATCATCCATTCTTCTGAGGGTTGTTGTAAAGCAAAGTTCTTCATTGTGCTCAGATAGTTGGGTTTGGCGACAATATCGTCTTCCAGCTACAAAACCAAAGTACACAATACGAGAGAGAGAGAGAGAGAGAGAAAGAGAGAGAGAGAGAGAGAGAGAGAGAGAGAGAGAGAGAGAGAGAGATCAGTGTTTATGAACAATGCCTACTGTTGAAGAGCAATTATATCCTTGTCATCATCTATGGGTGGAGAAAGAGAAACAATATATGGCAAAGGTCAATTCATAAATTTTCAAATTTATGGCAAAATTTGCCATAGCAAAAGAAGGCAAAAGCATAAATTTTCATAACTTAAATATTGTCAAGCAAAATAAGGCATTGACTAAAAACTCAAGTCACAACAGGCTCACTGCAGAACATATTAATGTGGTGTAAGATAAAACTAAGTTACATAATTTAAGCCATTTCTGTCTTGCCCATAAGGATATACATTTGGTTCCCATGGTGTACACTATATACAGTATTGGATAGCAATGGCCTAACAGGGCACCTTTTCCTAGTTATTCTTCATATGCAACCAATAAGAAATTCTCTTGATCTTTTAAATCAAGATCTTTTAAATTCCAGAGTAAGCTTGCTCTTTAATATCATCAAAACTGACATGTTTGGTTCTAAGCAAAATATTCTGTGCTACCAGTACAGCTGACATGAAACCATTTCCAGAATATTAAAAACAACCCTTTCCTTATCTAAATTACAAGGGACTCACATGGTCAACTGAAGTAGTTCTCTAAAGAGAAATTCCACATCTAGTCTGTAAGAGACATCTTTCCTAAAATGATTGGACAGTCAAAACGATCCAGCTTTCCTAAAATGATGCCCATAAGTGTCAAACTAATTAAAATATATAGGTAATACTGGCACCAATAATAGCTGTGTTTAAACACGCATTTTTCTTATACTTGGGGTTCTTAAAAGATTTAACATCAGGACCCACTTTTTAGAATGACAGTCGGGACCCATAAGAATTGATGTCATTAATCTGGAAGTCATTGCTGGAAGTGCCATAAACAATTTAGGTTTCAAATTTAAGCCACAATCAGCTAAATGTCCCATTAGACAGCATGCTCATGCTATATTTTTAATAGCTCAGGAGTCAAAGCTCAGCTCAGATGTCCAAACAGAAGCTGATTTGGATTATTCTCCAACTACATAACTATTTACCATTCCTACCAATTTGGGGCAAAACACCTTGTTTCACTTCCCACCAGGAGCCTACCCTGCCCAGAAACTCTGTGCCCTGTATTTCAGCTTTGATTTTTCACTGGTGGCTGAGTTAGTTACTGCATGACCCAAAGTTTGAGAACCAGTATTCTATTATACCTAACATGCCCTACTTCTTGATCAGACATGCAACATTCCCTTTTTGAAGAATGAAAGTAGTATTAGGTATAGCATTTTTGATAGTATTAAATTTACCTGCACATAGTAAATGCCTTTGGACTGTGCATACATCATTAAAAAGCAGTAATCTAGATTCTGTTTGGTCCTCCACCTATAAAACAGAGAGAGTACAGATTGAAATGATAATCAAGAAAGAAAGATGCTGCATTGCTGACAGTCAACACACAAGCTTCATTGCGAATAACATGCAACTTTCAGACCCAAGAACAGACTGAATCTACTGCACGTGTCATGTTGTGCATGGCTCTCAGGCCAGCTTGACATTCAGGTGGTTTTAAAGTCACATTCCACTGTAATTTCAGCAAGAATAAAACATATAGTTTAATCCCCTGTGCCATGAGTCACATAAGGAGTATTTTCTTCCTTCACTTGTCTTTTGTTTCCTTATAAGCAAACTTCAAGGTTCACTCTTAGTAGCACAGACTATTACAGACAAATTAAAAGCCTTCAGGTATTACCTAACTCTTTCCTTAGGGTCACCAAAAGATTCTCGTAGACGAGAGAAATCTGGGTAGAAGTGTGGAGAAGGAGAAATTACTTCTAGAAGACCAGAATTTATTTCAGTGGGGAATCTGAAAGAAAAGGCAGGGGCAATTATTTGTAGATATCAGCCTAACACAGATCATTAATACTCTAAAATACTCTAAAAATCATGGCATTTTGCAGGGCCAGAAAACAATAAAGTCCTCACACGAGTGACTTCACCTTCTAGTCCTTTTGAAAAAAGAAGTATATCAGCAGGGATTTGTTGCTATTTTGGAATCCCTCCACCCCCAATTTCTCAAAATGTGTAGTGGCAACTGAAAACTAAAGTTAGATTTTTTCGGTAGCACTCACACCTCCTCTTGAGGCAGAGCTTTTGAAAGGTGTTTAAGAATGGTTTTCAAAATGCTCTCAGTAAATTTCCTGAGAATTGCAAAGAGCTGAATCTAAACTTAGATCCTTTTTGTTGATACTATTCCAGCATATCCCCATTGTTCAGCCACGAAGCGACGTACTACCTGAGTAAAAAACAAATAATAACATGGAAGTTGGATTGGAGGGTATCGTAATATTAATGGAATTCATAGGGAAGATTAAGAACATAAAGAACGTTTCTAATCTTCCCATAACAAACAAGACAAAAAGATATACTACTTCCAAGTCAGCATGGTTACCCATAAACTATACGACACTGGGTGAACTGACAGTATACTTCCACATCAAAATATATTTGAAATAAAGTAGTAAATGAGAACAGTTCAAACCTCCCTTAGGTGGCATCTTTGGAGAACCATGAAGGTGACCAAGCATATAACTTTGCAAACACAAAATAGATTCCACCCCTGAGATCTCCAGTTAGGGCTGGGGAAATCCCACCTGAAACTCACTGCCTGTCTGGGTAGACAGTACATGGGCTGGATGGAGAGGTCTTGCTGAAAGCAGCATGAGGCTTGCTGAGGGTCTGGGTTTGAACACCCCTAGTATATAAATATGTTCAAGTATTGTTTTTAAGACTGTTTTATCCTTCAAAAGACTTTGTAAAACATCAACAGGAAGAAAGAGTTATGAAAGGATTCTCTGAGGATGATCATTCCATTGATACATTGCTAGAATTGAAAAAGTAACAAAAATTCCATAGAGACTTCTCAGACAGTGCAATCCTAAGCACATCTACTCAGAAGTAAGTCCCACTGTGTTCAATAGTATTTACTCCCAGGAAAGTGTGTTAGGATTGCAGCCTAGGATTGCAGATAGTCAGTGGGGTAGGCAGGAAAAAACCACAGTTCATTTGTGTAAGGTTGTTCCTTTCAGAAAGGCTGTTTGGTCTTGCCTGCATTGAACCAGCCAAGTTGCACACAAGTGGAATGAACAGTTTAATTCCACTAATAAATTCCTTCAATTTCACAGAATTAAATTAATAAAACATATTAAGCCACATTCGCTAACAAAAATATTACAGCACTTAGTCTTTCTTGGGTTTTGTTATATGTTAGACCTACCTAAATATTTTTATCCAAAGCATAATTTAAAAAATGAAAGCTTTATTTCTACAGAAAGCTCATTTAGTTTAAATGTCTTTCAAAGAGTTACATAAATAAACTAACTGAATATTTAAACTCCTCAGATGATCAGCTTTTCCCTGTTCCTAGTTCTTTAACAATACCTATTTTGACAATGCTGGTGTACAGACAGTTTTACTATTTGCTTCAGAGTAAATCTTATATTTGGTCTCAGTGGTTATGAAACAACAGGAACAGGACAGAACCAAAAAGTAATCTGCCTGTCTTCTTTTCAGTCTCTTTTAAACAAACAAAACACCCTCTTTTCTAGTGGACAATCTTGTGTTCCTTTAATGTAATCTTCTTTTGCAGCATCTGAACTGTGCTTTCTTAATGCGAGTGCTGTTCTCTTGATACCGGAGGAGCAATTGCTTTTTCCTCTAAGCCATCTAAAGCTAAATACTGTAATTCCTCTCCTTGGTGTTTCCCCTTTCTACACATCCCTGACTCAGTGTAGCAGGGAAAGAGCAAGAGGATGAAAGAATAAGAATACTAAGCCGATTAAAGAAAAAAGTTTTGAGGCCCTCAATGGAAGGCCACTTTCTTAGACAATAATCTTTCAGACTCTACAGGGTCCACAGTATAAGTCCATGCATGTCTCAAAAGTTATGTGTTCATGCCAAGAGCCAAAGTGTGTCATGGGGATGTGCCAGAATTCTCATGGTACAAAAAGATAACAAAAACTTTGGGCTTTTTCTCCCATCACTGAAGACACAATGGTTCCCCTTTGGCTATTACTTACAGGAGCCACCTCTCATCACCTGGGGAGGGGGGAAGGGGAGGAGTAACCAGAGCTAGCAGGTCATATTAATCTCACTCCCCCCTCCCGGCCTTGATCTAGGTTCTGCTATTAATAGACAAGATGCAGATTGCAGGAGAAGTAATGAAGCCAGGGCCTCTTCCATTACCATTATCTTCTAAATCATGAGTCTTCTGAGCTTCAGTGTTCCCAATTCCTGACCATGGCCTCTTATAGGCTTGCTAATATAATTAAACACAACCCACCAGAGTCTCCTATTCTAATTCTTTTAAAAAGCTTAGAGCAACTGATTGATGAAAAAACTCTGACATTAAAAAGTACAGAGTGCACCAAGGCAGAAATTAACTGTTATCATGAAAATGTGGAAAAATCAAGGATGCTGACCTAAGTGGGGAGAAGAGAGAAAACCTGGACAAACCTAGGTGTGGGCAACATAGAGGGAACAGTGATGTCTTGAATCGAAGAGAACCCCAAAGTCTCTAGTGAGTCTTATTCTCTATTCAGGTTAACACTGCCTGATTTCCATTCCCCCTCATGCTGTTAACAGGCTTGTAGGAAGCAGATAACAAGAATAGTGTTTTGGGGACTACTGTAAATCTAAGTCAGCAGTATCTGCTGCATAACCCATGAGAAGCATAAATACAAACCACAGGGCATATAACAGATACTGCTGTTCTAATAGTCTCCTGACAATCCTAAGAATGAGGAAGAAAATAAATGGATGACATGGATGACAGAAACTCCAAACTGGTCTCAACAGGCAATGAAGAAATTCAGGTTTACTTGTGTGCAGATTTGATGCCATGCAAAGATCATGTGTAATGTAAAGACATTTTGTTCTTATTATTAAGGGAAAAATAAATATAAATATCTCCCAACAATTGAACTGATATTTGATTGAAGATAATAGCTTACAGGCTTTTGATATTTTCTGCTACTCCTGTTGTATACTGTGGATCTGTCTGCAAAAAGAAAAAAAAAATTTGGAAGGCAGTGAATACACACAGGTTTAAGAAGGCATCAAAGCATAAATTCTACACTCAACCTCAGCAACACTTCTCTGCAATCAACCTAGAGAGGTGGTCCTCAAATTTTTCAGCCTACAGAGCATTTTATACTCATAAATAAAGTCCTGCAGGTGTATGCATGGAGTCTCAGGGAGCCCCAGAGTGCTTGGAACTGGCACAGAACTGAGCAGATGGTGACCACTAATGGTGTCCTTGTGGAGCCTCAGGGCTCCTAGGAACACACTTTGAAAAACACTGGTCGAGACTATTCTCTCCTCTCTTGCAAAGAGCTTCTAGATAAATACCCTATTTCAGGCCATTTTAGTTCTACCAAAAAAAAAAAAAAATACAGAAGCATCCCCCATAACTTACTGCTATACCATACTCTAAAAATGCCTTACTCCAGTATGACAAATATTTCTGATCCTAATAACCCACACAAATTAAGAATGGCTCTTATGTGAACAGGCAAGAAAGCTTTACAACAGTTGCTTTTTTCTCTTTTAGGCAAAAAAAGGATTATTGTAAATATGACTGGTCATGGAGTACACAACACAAGGGCAAGAGACTTCGAAGAATACATCTAAAAGGCTTTGCAAAATGGGAAATAATATGGTCTGATGTTAAGCAAAAAGAAACAACAGATACAATATGAAGCAGGTAGAAAAAAGCACAATAGGCAAGGCTCATGGGAGATCGAAAGGGGCAGTACACACTGCATAAGAAAACACTAATGAATCCACCGAATCTACTGCTTCACAATGAACATGACCAGCAAAAGCAGCCTCAGAAACCATGTAGGTGAATATTCTCAACATCTTGGTAACTAATAAATCAAATATTGCAGGAAGAAGAGGAAAAGGTAAGGAACTTATCTAAAATAGTAATAAATACGTATTATCTGAATTTTCATTTTTTTAAAAATCAAGCAATGATAATCTCTAATTCCAGAAACTAGAAAGAAAAATGAGGAAAGTCTGCCTTACAATATACAACCTCTAATTTTCTAGCTTCCAGATTTGCTCCAAGATTTTAAGGCAGCCAAAAATATTTGCTCCTAAAATAGTATCTGTGCAGCAAACCCAAATTCCAGGAAGGCAATATACAAAGGCTACAATCCTATACACATTGGAGTGACCTCTACTGAACAGTGGGGCCAACTTCCAAGTAGATATATCTAGGATTGCACTAAAAGATGTTCTTGCTGGTATGCCAATTAACAATGATACACAATGACAAAAAACCAAGTACAGTGGCGCCTCATGTAAAGAACGCCTCATGGAAAGTATGTTTCACATAACAAACAAAAATTTCTCTAAGATTCTGCTTCACGTAAAGAAAACATTTGTTGGCAGTTGGGGCAGATGTGCTGGCCAGTAGCCTATTTAAAAAGCGTCAGGGCTGCCTAGCATGCCTGCCCATAGCAAAAGCAACACTTCCATGCTGTTCCTCCTGTGGCCGGGTGTCCGCTGGACAGAGGGAGAGAAGAGCAGTGGAGAAGAGGGAAGCAGCTCAGGGCTAGCCAGAAGGGAGCAGGGGAGAGAGAGGCTCAAGATGGAGAGAAGAAGAAAGTGGGGAGACACTTTGAAGGTGTCTTTGATTGCAGCCTCTTAACCATGTCTACCCAGAAGTAAGCCCCATTGTGTTAAATGGGTCTTACTCCCAGGAAAGTGTCTTTAGGACTGCAGCCTAAGTAGACTTCATAAGATCGTGCACAATGAATGCATGTTTTGAATTCAATCCCAGTGTTCTGTCATCATTTTTACATCCAGTTAGTATTTTTATATGAATATTTTGGGGGTTGTGGAACCAATTGTCTGAATTTCCATTATTTCCTATGGGAAAATCCGCTTCACGTAAAGAATGTTTCACGTAAAGAACATGCCTCTGGAACAAATTAAATTTGTTACGTGAGGCGCCACTGTAATTACAAAATTGACAATACAGTATGGTAATCCTGTAAATAATAATGTGCTTTAAAGAGCTCAGAGGATAAAAAGAGCACCCAGCAGTATTCAGTACTGTCCCTTTAAAAACTTGGAGGAGAAAAAGCCTGTAGACTCAGCAAAATCTAGGGTCATCCCTCTAAAGCTGCAGAAGTAAAGAGGTACAAATAACGCAAGGAATGTTAATGTCTAGGTATTCAAAAAATGGGGAATCTAAATGTATGGAAACGTATAATGGGGTGGACTTATGAACAGGGACCTCCAGTACTATTTTAAGCTAATTGTTCTTTTAAAATTCTCACAAGGCCCACAAACCTTGGATAAAAACTATGGAAACATTAAAATGTCAAATAAACCATATGACATGTCACTTTTTCTAAACAGAATGATTCTCACTGAAAAAAACAAATGTCACCATGAAAATGCCTGTTATGCACCAGACAGCCAATCCATATTATTAAACACAAAGCAAGAAACACTCCACAGCACAGAGACGAATTTCTGTAAAAAAATTAACACATGAAGCAGAAGCTGAGTCTTCTGTCTTTCAACACAACAGTCTTGGACTGCTTTATGAGTAGCTGCCATTAACTCGCAAAGGTGTCTGTACTATCAATTGCAAGGAGGAAACATTGCAAACCAAAAAAAATCCCAGCTGGGAAAAAAATGCTTAAAACAGGAATCAAACTAGAGACATTAAGAGCTGGTATTCTCTCAGAAATAATATCTTACTGAAGACTCTTGCTTAAAAGATTTCCAGAAAGAAACATTTATTTCAGGCCTGAGATAAATAATCCCAGTGGGAAAGCCATGGAGAAAAATATAAAGCTATACAGTATACTGTAAAGGTTAAAAAGTAAAAGAAAAAAGGAGAAAAAAGAGTGGATTCTTATGCAGAAATCATTCACAATCCAGAACCTGGAAAAGTGGTTCTGTTGAAAGACATTCATGTAGCAAATATGTCCAGACCTCAGTTTTAGTTGGGCCTTTTCTTGGGTTACTGAATAGGAAGTGAGAAGAATTGCACAGAATCCTGAGAGAACATCATCGAAGCCATTTCTTTTTAGTGGGATCCAGTGAACAGCTGCCTAACATTTTGTATGAGCAAAGGTCAACAAGCTGAGTGCAATTCAAATTAAAGAGACATACACAAGTGCCCTCTTGGCAACAGCCAAGCAGCCTTCTGCTAATGTATTGACTCTCCACAGCTGAGTGCATCCAAGTGTTGTTTCACGTTGGAAACAGCCTGCTGGGCCCCATTGGCAGGATGTACCCGATGATCCTTGTCGGACAGCAGCTTGAGGTTAGACTTATCTCCCTGTGCCAAAGCAGGCTTTGGCCCACAGCCAGGCGGAGACACATCCTGCTGTTTTATGACTACAGGCAGCTTGCTAGACCTGCACCAAGTCCCTGTCAGGCAGACAATGAAGGTATGTAGAGCTATTGGAGCCAGATTCAGAGGTGAACCATTTTTACCTCGGCAATCAAGACAACGATGACTGTGTCTTCCTTCTCCTGCTGGTTCAGCTCTGAGATTAGAGAGTTGAGGGTGTCTGTAAGGTAGGAATGCACCTCCCGCTTGACACTGGGGATCCCCATCACTACTGATACTGAATAGAAATAAAAACAGCATTTTAGAAGTACCTTTTAAAATTTAGGAACCCAGTTTTTGTTCATTTCCTTTCAGCGATGTTCTGCATGTGCTCAGAACAGTCCCAGATTAAGCACAGGTTTGTGTAGGGTGCTGATGGCCACAGCTAACTATTATGGTGCTGCTGGCAGAAGAGCGGGAGATCAGGCCCAAAGGCCCTTCCAGTCAAGTTTCTGTATCTCACCAGATGCTTTTGCAAGCACACAGGGCAACAAATTACCTGCACCCTGTTGCCACTCCCAGGAAATTGCATATTCCCAATAGCGCTTGTACTCTGTGATGGACTTTTGTTTCAGAAATCTGTCCATAGCACAGTGGTTGAAAATGGCTGTTCTGGGGAATAGCAAAATGATCTGATTATGTAATAAAAACATGCACACAGACCAACTCTGTCAGAGCAAACCTTGACCACATTGTTTCCCAGAACTTTTTTCAGAACTTCCTGCTTACTGCAAACAAACTAAAAGATAAGCAATGGACACTGGCTCTGCAGATATGCTGTCAGGCTGCAAGAGCAAGCTGATTTCTAGAGCTAACCAAAATGTAAATACCACTAGGATGTTCATCTGGCTATCACGGAACACTTTCACTTTAAGACTAGTTTACACATTCTGATTGAAAGATTTTTTAAAAATTGCTCCATGATGCCAAAGTTACCTAATGACCAAGTAAGGGTCATGGTCTTCATTACTTGTGCTGATGACTGAAAAGAGAGGTTTGTACTGGCACAAAAAAGAACTGCTCCATAAAAAAGAACTCCAAACACATGAGAAGCTGTTTACATAATGATCTTACTGCACAATAATGGCCAAAGTAGCAGGTGGCCTCTGAGCTGTAAATAAAATTTGTTTTATTGATTCTACAATGCCATGTGGTCAAGTAACTTGAGTGATCTTACAGTACAGCAATGTAATTATTGGTCCCACCTAAAATATCTCCTAACAGTAAGCACGTTTCTAAGAGAGCTCACTACTCTGTGTCACTTTAATCGGCCCGTCTGTAGTATCTATATACCGTTTTTCAACTAAAAAAGTTTACAAAGCAGTTTACAAAGAAAATGAAAAAAATTAATGCCGGTTCTAGTCGGTACTGTATATCTCTGCTTTGGCTTTTCAGGTTTTTCTCCTAATTCCCAAATCCTGGCCAATCAAGAAGGAAATGCCCTCAGGAGTACCCACTCACCTCCAGTGCGTCCCTGTCCTATGTGCACAGCTGGCTGTAGGCTGTTCTCTTTTGATAACAAATGTGGCAAATGATGAAAGATGGTGGGAAGATGCAGCACATTCTTATTTGTGATATTCCACAATTTTAATTTTGTTTCATCTGAAAGAAGAAAAGTGAAGTCACTTGCAAGTTAGTAACAGAGAGAGACTGCAAAGCTT
Source organism: Cryptoblepharus egeriae (assembly GCA_030015325.1). Classification (NCBI taxonomy): domain Eukaryota; kingdom Metazoa; phylum Chordata; class Lepidosauria; order Squamata; family Scincidae; genus Cryptoblepharus; species Cryptoblepharus egeriae. The sequence goes on along the minus strand of JAREYC010000002.1, from coordinate 65,184,972 downwards.
CTGAGACATACCCACTTCATAGCACCATCTGGTCAGCTTAGATGATCATTTTAACTTAGGTTAATCAGTCCAATCTTCTTCACTTACACCCACTAATCCCATTAAGTTTAGCAGGAATTACTTAAAGCTCAAGACAGATAAGCATGCCCTCCTCACCCCAAGTCTTTTGAAGCCAGGAAAATAAAACTCTTGGCAAAGTGATCAAAATTGACACACTGTATTTTTGCACTTTTCCCAAGTCTCAGGGATCTAATTCTCCCCAACAATTATATACCAGGCTCATTCCTTTTTGGGATGCTAAATACTGAATATACAATACATATATACAATATGATTAAAATTTTCAAATGCAAAGTAAGTCAGCTTGCATCTGACATGAAAAATCTAGTTGCTCATTGTAAAAAAAGTTTTATCATTAAAACAGAAGTACAGTATCTTATATTTCATCTCAAAACTGGATTCTATCCTGCCCCCCACCTATTTGCAGTTATAAGCTGTTGGAAATAATGACCTCAATATTTTCAAGATGCAGTCTCTATGAGGCTCTTAGTCACTTCCTGTTAGCACAGAAGCAGTAGAGGCCGTTAGAGCAGTGATTTTCAAGCTTTTTCATCTCCCGGCACGCTAACAAATGGCACTGAAATTGTCAAGGCACACCATCATTTGTTTTTACCATTGACAAGGCACACCAGGCTGTTCAAATCGCCCAATTTTCCGACTAATGAATGTCAATCCCCAAATTCTCATGGCACACCTGAAGACTATCCACGGCACACCATTGTGCCATGACACACTGGTTGAAAATCACTGCTCTACACGCAGTCTTTCCTTCAACCACAGCCTGCAAAAGCAGGAAAGGGCTTTAATTAAGTGCAGGGGGAAATCACATCTTCACGAGTGCTTGTGGAAAACAGGTAGTTATAGCCATTGCTGAGTGAGGCAGCAGGAAGAAGTGCCTGCAGAAAGCATCACTGCATTAAGTGTGGAGAGGAATGATATGCAAGGAACCAAAGGCCCAATCCTAACCAACATTTCAGCTCTAATGCAGCTGCAATGCAGACCTGAGCCAAGAAAACAAACAAATGTTATCTTGAGGAGGCCTCCATGACTGCCTCAGGTTGCAGTGCACCTGACTTGGCATAGCTGCATCAGTACTGGGAAGTTAGATAGGATTTAGCCCTAAAGTTGAAATTCTATAAATGTGCATAAGCCCCACTGAACTCAGTAAAGCTAACTTCTGAGTATACATGGAGTGGATTGTGCTATAAGAAAGGCAAGTAGCTGGGCCTGGGATTCACAAAGAACAAGAGGTATGGGCAGAAGGCGAGGAAATTGGTTGCACCAATCTATGAAAGCACATGGGATGAATTTTGTCATTTTTATTTTTGCTTTACAGAGGTTTCACATACTACATAACAGTTGCTAGCAAATTCAGATATTATATACTTTAAAAGGATTAGAAACATTTTCTTATCCTATTCACATCACATACATTATGAGTGTATGATACCTGGAGGGTCTTAATGAAGCCTCCCTCTCTAAAAAGAATATTTTTAAGAGACCTTTATATACTCAGTGCTAGAACTAGTGACCTGTTCCCTATGTTAAGTCTTCATGGAGACACACAGAATGACTGTTCAATCCTACAGACACTACAAGAACATGCATAATTCTCCTCAGCTTCAGTAGATCAGGAGCTCATCCTCACGAAAGCCTGATTTACCAGATAAGCTACTCCACGTCCGGTTTATATCCCGCAGGGCCTGCTTCTCAGAGATGGCTCGCTTTATTTCATCTAGGACTATGTTCAGCTCCTTGGACCGCTTGAGGCTTTCCTGTTCCGCAGAGTGCAAACGGTCTCTTAGCGCTAAGAACTCTCGCTGATAGATATCCACAACGTCACCTGCAGGAAAGAAGAAATGCCAGGTCTTTATTTCTGCTGCAAGAAGGGCTTCTGTAGTGTGAGTAAATATTGCTAGTTTTTTGTCATCCTTTCAGCATCCAAGGCAAGCAGGAGAAAGACAGCATCTTTCACGCTGACTAATTTGGGAGAAAAACACTCCTCTGACTTAACTAGATGTATGTTACTCAGGCCTATATCCTAAAGTCAAATTAAGCCCTTTGCGATGGAGCAGATAAGGTGACTTTCCATAAGATAACACTAGAGGGTGATGTAACTGCGTGGACCCGTAACTGCTCTGGATTTTGCCCTCAGTGCAATATGCTCTTTCATCAAGTGTATTCTGCACATGGTCAAATATTTTTTAAATGTTCTCCCCTCTATTAATGGTTAATGCCTTTGGGCAGGAGCTCTGGTAATAACAGATAATTTTAGAAGTAGCCAGGAACAATGTCAGGTTATTGGGTTTATATATAAACCCAGGCCCTTTGAAAGTCACCTTGAATTGGAAGCCTGCAATGTATGGAATTACCCATTTTGTCAAAACCATACCACCTTGCTCCAGGGTAATATGCAGAACAGACTGAGAAGCCAATTTGTTTGAAAAAACATATACCTGACCTTTGACCAGCTAAATGGATAAAGAGGCACCTTTTAAAGTGGTGCCATTATATTCAGAATGGGAGATCCACTATCCCGTTTTTACCCAGCTCTCTAAGGGCTGTTAGTGGTCACCTCTTTTTTATCATGAGCCCTTTAAGACAGGGAATCATTTATTTTGTTGCGTAAAGTGCTCTGTGAACTATTTTTGGTTGAAAAGCCTCCCAAACAAATACTTTGCCTCATTCTGGCTTGCACTTTAAGCTTGGAAATTAGACCAAACTTCATTCTGGAAAACCTAGACTTATTGCCCTGCATGGAGAGGAGAGGGAAATTGGATCAGAGTTATATTTAAAGTAAATATTGACTTATCCCAACTGTTCCAGAGTTAAAATCCCAAACATTCAAACACAGATTTTACTTTGCTAAGAAATGTTATACAGTAGTTATTACTACTATAGCAACCAGACCTCCTGAGGAACAGCCACTGGAAAGACACAAAAATAGTCGCACACACTTCTCCAGTTTATTTCCCATACTCCTGATACACAATGTAAACTGGAGTCCAGAATTCCAGCACTGAGCAATTTAGGAAGAAAGAAAAATAATGAAGCAGCTAAATTAAAAAAATTAGTAACAAAAACAAAGTTTGTAGGTTGGGAGCCAGTATTCCTGTTGTTCACCTTTCATGGCAAGTCAGAGGAGGCCCCAAAGTAGCCCTGCAAGCCACCTTTCTAGCTATAGCCAAAGTGCCAGCTGCTTCCAAGCAGACCTATATGAATAATTAAGGGAAGGACACAGGACCTCAGTCTGTCCCCTTGGACAGATGGCACAAGGCAGCTCTTGGGAAAACAAAATCAATGGCTGGAGCAAGTATTTAATTAGCAGGCTGTTAGGCATTTTCCTGAGTCCTGTATGTAAGCCATGGTTCTGATAAGCTGGAAGTGCACTGCAGGCAAAGTCATATTCACATTATTTTCAGCTGGACATAACCAGGAGGCAGTGATGGACAAGCAGCTGCTCCCCCAGCCCTGGCTTGATCTCCCTGCAGGCCTCCATTCCTCCCTCCACCCGCATCTTAAATTCAGCCAAGAGTGAAGACAGCAAGATGACCTGTTCACATACTGTTGGCACAGAAATCAGAGCTGCAGTTCCTTCGCAGGATATACAGTCTTGTGAATAAGCTTGTGAACTCTGGTCAGCATGCCAGCCACATCAGGCAGGGCCCTCCCAAAAAACAGCTATGGGGTGGCTGCTGTAGCACTCAGTGTGACACCACCAAGCACCATCCTTGGAGACAGCGCAGACAGTGGCCAAACATCCAGCAGCCAGAAAGAAAGAAGTGGAGGGACCAAACCTGAAACCAGGGAAAAGGCACAGAGCCACCTTAGAGAGGAAGGTGCACCTATGAAGGAGTGTGGCAGATAGCATCCAGTTGCCAAAAGGAAGCAAAGGCCAGATCTGATCCCACATAAAGCAAGTGAGGCATCCAGGGGGACAACTCAGGGGTTAAGACTTCCAAGGAGTAGGGATAAGCCCAGCCGTCTGAGCAAGACATCAGATGAGTACACCACATATCCCCCAGCTGGGTTTACCCAATGATAGGAGAGTCCTCGCAGGGCTGCAGAGGGAAGTGAGCTGGCACAGCATGACATGCATCAAACATTCCACATGAGAGATGAAGGACAGATACAGGCTAACCCTACAATCCAGAGCAACTACGGGAGCACGTAAGAGACATTACGTGTACCCGTAGTTACTGCACCACCTAGTGAAAACCTATGGAAAATTCATATTGCAATCCAGAGCAAATTGTTCTTACACCGGAGCAAGGACTCCCCATAGTTACTCTGGATTGCACCCTAAGTGAGAGAGCCAAGTGAAAGAACCATTAGGGATGAGAAGACTGCACTGCTTTCTGTCAGCTAGCTCAGCTTATTTTTTTTACCACCATTAAGCCTTGTAATCAGCCATGCCTTCCTCTCATTCTCGACTTTCCAGTACCAGCAGCACTGTCACTTTGTAAATCCCTTTTGAGGTGGAGTTGCCACCTTAAGGGGAGGGAGATCCCTCCAGGGTGACAGAGTCCAATAAGGTATTTGGAGGAAAAATAAAGCTACAATCAAGATAAAGTGTGAGGCTGATGCATTTTTAATAACAGACTCAGGTTTCCACCAGGCCTGATCCAGATAGTCAAATTGCTTCTGTTTTATAGAGTCCTGCAGGGAACAAAACATGAACCACCTTTAGATGGAGAAAAGTTGCATCCCTTTCATTTCTGCAAATGAAGATGGAAGGAGAAAGAGGCAGAGCACCTAGCAAAAGCACCCACTTTCCAGATTTTCCCCAGCATGCCACTTTGCCCATTTGTAGTGAGCAAAGTGGAAGTATTGAAAACCAGAAATTGGTCACAATAACTATTTTAAGAGTTTCTGCAGCCTGAGGAGCCCTGCAGAGTCACTCAGGGCTCTCCACACATCCAGCAGCCTGTTTAAGTAAAGAGCAGCCCCTGAGCCCCTCAAAAATAATGGATTCCTGGGGGATCACATTGTTGTATTTCTCTGTGTTTTATCCCTGAAGTGAGCAGGTGCCAGACCTCCTGGCTTTTGTGAATCAGGTGGGCTATATGGACCAATGAATTGGCTGATAGCCTCCAGCAGCTTTTTAAACATTCGGCGCAAGTGGCTAAGACACTGTGCCTGTTAACCAGCAGGCCAGGGTTCAAGACCCGGGTCGGCCCCACAAGACAGGGTGAGCTCCTGTCCTTAGCCCAGCTCTGCGACGCCAGCTGGATCCAATCGTATTGGCTCTGCCTTTCCATTGGACTAATTCAGTGGCATGGAGAGGGGGGATTTGCTGCTTGGGTAACAGCCTATCCTCCATAACAATCCAACCCAGGCTTTCGTGCTTCGCATGCAGCATATGCAGCGCTGAGCACGATACCATAGTCTTCCAAGACTGATGGAGGCCTGCTTTGTTTTGTGGAAAGAGAACAACATCACCAAAATATGGCTACTGTACCTGACTCGTACAGAATCTTATTTTCAAGGCACTATCTGAAGAAGGAACTGTACAGTGTGCACATATTACCCATTATCCTACTTACTTGGCATCCATCAGTCTTGAAAGACTATGGTATCATGCTGGATGCTGCATGTGAAGCACGAAAATGCTCTCTAAAACACTCATTTTTGTACTGTATCTGTTTTTTTTAGCGATGTCACATGAACCCACATTCTACAAATACATCAATAAAGCCAAGATCTTTCATGCGCATCAAACCCCCATGCGCAAACCCCCATTACGCATGTGCATAATCTCTCCATGCACAATACCCCCCATGCGCAGCATCCTCCCCAGTGCAAACCCCTCTCTCCTAACAACATCCCCCCCACTGCACTGGGCACTGAGCACCAAATTGGCTGGAGGTTGGTCAGTCTTCCACATTAAGTGTAGGACAAAAACACGTTACACCCCTTTTCAGCCCCTTAAGGGTTAAATTTTGCCACATCAGTTCTTGGTGGGTGTTCATGTGACAGAAGGAACTCCCTCCCCAAATTTCATGCTTCTTGGTTCGGGGGTTGGGGCAGAGCATCCCTCAGTCACTGATTCTTCAATGCAAAGTATAGGGAGGAAAATGCGTTGCACCCCATTTCAACCCCTTCCAGTTGGAATTTTTAAAGACCGGTTCTTAGTGCACCCCTCAGACACAGAAGGAACACCCAACCCAAATTTCACGCTTCTAGGCCCAGCGGTTTTGGTAGAGCATTGATGCGCCAGCCAGTGAGTGACTTTTCTCTTTTATATAAATAGAAAAGAGATAAGAACCATCAGAGAGACAACTCCCTTGGCATATACTTTCAAAACATCTACAAAATCAGCGTGATAAACTAAGACAGAAAGCGAAATAACCAAAACAAACACACACTCTCTGAAACTGAACAGAGCACATAAAGATGCACTTCTAAAACTAGTGGTTCTCAAGGCCTGTCACAAAGCATAAGCTCAGTCTAAAAAAATCCTTGCTAATACTGCAAGAAAACTTCTTTTAAAGCAAAACCAAAATATGTTTTATGTTTTTAAAGGGGCAGAATATTTCAGGACACTTATGGGTTCCTTCAGGTATCCAGGAACACTTATGGGTTAAAATGTTCTTTGATTAACAATCTGACATTTCTTTCTGTACATCTGAATAGTTCATGAAGACACAGGACATGTGCAGATATGGAAACCATACATTACAGGTGGAAAATAGCCACCAGATTACCAAGCTATATCAGCAAATTTATCTCATTTACATTAGCTTATTAAATTTACATTCTACTTCATGGCTCAATGCCCACATCTCAAATGACAAAAATTACCATGTTGTGACTAGGGATAAATCCCTTTTTCCAAGGCACTTAAGAACATTTGTGTTCAGCAGTGGTCTAGCCATCCTTCCCCAGGAGCACTTACATTCTTTTTAAGAGTTTTTTTGTATCTCTGTGCTACTGCTGCAGCAGCAACACTCCCTTGTCTGAAGTCATAACACAAGAAGAAAAGTTTCTGTCTGTCCACACTCAAGATTAATCAAATTAAAATCAAGCCCACACTCAAGATTAAAACATAGCTGTCTAATCACATGGATGGCAGGAAAGATATATAGATAGTAAACACAGAAAGTGATGAACAAAATAAAAAGGGAGATATCTACCTCCTTTCCACACTCATGGTACCATCAAAAAGGAAATATCACAGAGTCATTCATGGCATGCCTAATTTGGCACAAGGATGCATTTTGCACCAAACTCAAAAGCTGGGGCACCTTCAGATAGATTTCCTTTGATTAGTAGGAAAGCAGCAAATGTGAAGTTGTGGCTGGAGGTGGCAGCGCACAAAAGGGGCAGCACCAGAGGAGGGGCACTGGGGGAGGGGTGCACAAGGAAGACATTTTACTCCTGCAACACAGGTACATTTCACTAATCTGTTATTTAGATTAACCCACCTTTTAAACTCTCCACAGAACCATTCACATTGGGTGTCTTAAAATCACTCAGCTTTTTCCTTTCACCACATATAGGTATATGTGGCTCTCACACCCACTCTCCGAGCAAGAACAAGCCTTCCAGATCTGAGAGTCTGTTTTTAAATTTAAAGGCATCACATTTTAAATGCTTTTAAAAACACTCCCATGTTTTATCTCAGGATGAGCCATTCAGATGAAGCCGCTCACCAGTCACACGGGTTACTTCCATTCTGCCACCACACACATACGAAAAATCCCCCATACACCTGCTATGGTGTAGAAATAATCTGAATTAAGCATACACAAATAATTCCCCATCTAGCAACCATCTGCCAAATGGGTTCAAGTAGATTTCCTGAAGCAGGCTTAATTGTTTACAGTAGCCTCGTTTACATTCAGAAAGGCTCAAGTGGTTTGCTTCTAGACTTAGGGAGGTCTGCCATGAAATCTTGGCACTAACAGCAGGTTGACCTTTACTATGTTTATGCTTTGCTTTCATTTAAATGCATTTCTCTGCTAGCATTTGTTCAAAACTGACACAAAACTGCAGTCTTACACTTGTGAATCTTGAAATACACCAGTGAATCTTGATAAAAAAGACTATCACCTCAATCCTATCCCTAGTGACAACCAGGGCTCCAAAGGTGCTAAAATGGCTACCGCGAATACTCTTAGCGCTGGGCTTGTGTTGGGAGTCTCTTAGAGATCAGGAAATATTTGCTTTTGATTCAAAGAGGCCTGTATAAGGCTTCAAAGGTTAGGAGGGAGGATTGGGCCTCCCAGTACCAAGAAGTCTCACCATCTCTCACTGTCCCAAGAAGTCTTCCTACCATCGTTCCCTCTAAGCTGTGCGTGTGTACACAACCAACTTTAGTTGGTTTTTATTGTATTTTTAGGACGGGATGTTTTAAGCGTTTTTGTATAATTTAATTGTATTTTAATTGTGTTTTAATCTGTGTTTATTGTTATCTAATTTTAGTGGTGTTTTATTGTTGTTTTCATTGTTGTTACCCGCCTTGAGTTCCCTTTGGTTAGGGAAGAAAGGTAGGATACAAATTAAATAAATAATAAATAATAACAATTAACTTGCCGAACTTGCGCAAACAAGTTTCTACAGAGTGCACAAAGCCAAAACTGACAATAATAAAGAAGTTACGTATAAGGTGGCAAAGTTTTGCTCGAAAGCCATGGCTGTCTGATATTAAAATGTTGTAAAATAGGGGCAGCTTAAATAACCCCAAGCAATTTTAACTACAAGAATGTGGCCTATTGGAAAAGATGTACACTGATTGTTTTATATTTTTTAGCATTTGAATTAATCAGATGTTGGTATTTTAATGCTGGTCATGGACTGTATTAAAGTTTATTCTATTCTAAGCCAAAACTGGCAATGATAAAAATTTTGACAGTGACAATTGACAATGACAATGTAAACTCTTTATCTTCTTTCATACATTGTATTGTACATATTGTAATAAATGTACACATTGTTTTCTGACATGTAGTCAAAAGTATAAGTGGCGCACAAAAATTAACCTTCCTTCCAAAGCTGCATGGCTAATATATTTTGCATGCACATCCTACCAAAAATTAGAGGGAACATTGGTTACCGCCATCCTGTGTTGAAGGAGCACCAGCCAGTTTTCAGTGCGAGTGACCCCTCCTCCTTGGCTGCCACAGGCATACCATATAGCTCATTTGTGACACCCAGTGCTAGCACTGAAACTCTTGTGGGCAGATCAATCCTTCACAGGCTAAGGCTGTAACAATGCTTATTAATGCCAAAAGTCCATTAAATCTGGACTTTTCTTCCTCCCATTAGTCCATTAAACCCCTATCTTTGAAAGCTCCCTCAGCACTGCCACTCTCCTCATTCCCCTGGTATTCTAGGAAAACAGAAATATCTCCATTACTAGCATTCCTTGCTTGAGGGGAGAAAGGAGAGGAGCAGCTGCGCCAGTGCCAAAGGAACCCTGGGAGTCAGGAGAACCCTAGCACCTTCCAAAACCTGACTACCTTGCAAAGCTTCCTTGCAGCTCCCAAGGAATTCCTGTAACTTAGAGTTTAACAGAACTACTGAAGTAAAAATTGCTATTACTGAATTCATTGAATTGAGATATTGAGGTATGTATCTTATCTCCAACCACTAAGTAAATCCTTTTGAACAGGTACAGTGTGTTGCTCTATAGCAGGGGTCTCCAAACCCCAGCCTGGGGGCTGGATGCAGCCCTCAGCGAGCCTCAATGTGGCCCCCAGCCCCCTCTATCCGGCCCTTGGGCAAGCCTTGTAATCTACTCCATGTAAATGTATTGAAATTTGAAATATAAATTAGTTTTCTGGCCCCTGACACAGTGACAGAGAGATGATGTGGCCCTCCTGCCAAAAACTTTTGAGGCCCCTGCTCTATATGATACATTTACTGCATTTCTCTTGTGCAGTTACAACAACACAGCTACATTTACAACACTCGACAAAGCAGTGACTACAGTGACATAGTCAAAATTGACACCACACGACATGATGATGATTGTACCAGTGGGACACTCTCCTATAGCTGATCAGGCATTTATCCATTTATGGATTCCTACTTGTATGCTGTGTTTTTATTAAATATATATATGATATTTTCATAGCTGATGGATGATTGGAATTATTCCCCACCTTTCCCATGCCAAAGCAAATGCCCGAAGCAGCTTACAAAGCTTTAGATCCTCTTCTGCTGTCCTCACAATAATCCTGTGAAGTAGGTGATGCTGAAAGTGAATGACTGGCCTAATGTCACCTAAGAAGCTTCATGAATAAGAGATTTGAACCTGGAACTTCCAGATCTCAGTCCAACTCTCTAATAATTATATGTACTTTATTGAGAATAACCAAACATATGGAAAAATTGGACATCAAATTATCTATAAAGTGAATGTTATAAATCACTTAAATGTATGAACAAGACCAATATCCATCTGTTTTCATCCTTTATAACCCTATTGCATGCTCTACCCAGTAACGGAAATGGTTGAATTCCATTAAGTATTAGGACAAAACAGATACAATAATAGGCAGCAACACAATGGAAAAATTAAAAGCATGATTCTGAGTAAATATAATGTAAGTAACAGAATATCAGCCAAGAATGGAGTTATTCTGGGCCTAGTTTTGGTGGAATGAAAATTTGAGGAAATCTGTTCTTTTCAGGATGTCAAGAAAAGCTTTCTGGCTCCAAGCCTAGCACTCTAAGTGATGTTCCAGCATAAATTGCTATAAACATGTAAGGGATTGGTTTAAGAAAGAGTTCATCATTCTGGTGTCTAGAAGTACACTGGAATGCATCAGGCAAAGTATTCAAGAGTAAGTGAACAAACTGTACTGAATTGAAAACCTACACTGCTGAGTGTATGCCAAGTTTCACAACCTGGCACATTTGTTACTTAGCTTTTAATGACTTGAATTTCAAAGCAAATACTGACCAAAATATCCACAGCCACAGATCCACTCGACTAACTGGTTCATAAATGCTATGGAGTTGTGGTGAACAGTGAGGAGGCCAAGTTTACAGTTGACACCAAACTATTCAGGGTGGTTAAAGTCCAAGTGGATTGTCCCAAAGAACCATGCCAAACTGAATAAATGGACAACTAAATGGCAAATGTGGATCAGGGTCAATGAATACAAAGTGATGAATTCTGAGGCAAACATCCAATCTTCACATAAACACCTGGATGGTGTCTGAACTATCAGAGACATACAAGAAAGAGATAGTGGAGTTATGGTGGATAGTTCAATAAAAATGTCAACTTGTGTGCAGCAATGGTGAAGGCAAATTTAATGCCATGGTTCATTAAGATCAATAAGATAAAATATTATATTATCTCTAACTGTCAAATGGTATGGTCACATTTGAAAGATCCAATATCTTATAGGGGAAAAATTGTATTGGAGGAAGGTTACTGGAATGGCAGGTGTTTCTGGTGGATTTCTAGAAGCACAGTGAAAAGCTTTGTAGAAATCATGCATTCATTGGAGAAAGGGGAATCATATACAGGGAAAAGGGGAAATCATTCACAGAGTGGATAGGTAAAATCCCCATGGGATGTAAGGCACAATCATACTATAACCACTTCAAAAAGTGGACTTTTCAAGAATATGAGCATGAAACAATGCACATGGCTAGTTACCAGATCTGTCTACAGAAATGGTCTATCTCCCACAACTATGCTAATCCAACTTTAGACTGCTAATGGAAGCACATCCCTCTGCCAAATAAGAAAGCAAACGAATGCATACACTGAATTTAGGCTGAGGTTTGACCAGTGATCCACAAGTTTGAATTAAATGTTTTATCCAGTAAACCACACTGGCTCATGACAGATGGGACTGCCCATTTGTGTGGAGCTAGTCACTACTTAAAACCTTCTCTTATGATAATGGGGCAGTGCATGATTGATCCTGTGCTTACCATATCCATTAATGCATTTAGTTGTAAAGGATATTCTCAATTGTATAAAAGTGGCTGTACTCTTATCCCACATAATCAATAGAACAACAATTTTATTTGCAATGTTTTAAGCTTATCTCAGACAATCATACATGAGCCATGAACTGCTTACTGAGATACCAGCATCTCAAACAAAAAGTATGGATACAATTACATTGCATAAGTAGTCCCCCCACCAAGGTCATGAACCAATTTTTGGTGGTTAGCAAAAAGTTCTTAAAATATGAAAAAAAACCTTTCCTGGTTTGTAGAAGAAAATAGCTGGTATGATGTAATCTTCATATTCCCACATTAAAATGTCATATTTTCCTTTTTTCACTAGTGTTCGATGGATCATACATGAATACGGATTCACTCTTTTGATTGGACTGGAAATCCCTAATTGCACATCTTGTTGGCTAGTTCAGCTGACACCTTGGAACGACTGTAAAGGTCTGGTGGAATAGTCCTTGAACTTCATTTCTAGGAGAGGTTTAGCAAAAATATCTGTATGCACATATAAGAAGTAAGGTTTCTGGTAGCCTCAGAACTACAGCATCCTGATTATGATTAACTGATAAAATATTTATTGATCTTTTCATCTAGTGGGTTGCGATTGTTGTTTTAAAAAGTGGGTCCTGGTGCTAAAACATTTGGGAAGCACTACATTACGTATAAGATTTTAGCACTGATTGCATTACATGAAGTAGCTAGTCTGAGAATAATCAGCTGACATGCACATGAGGAGAATGCTCAAATTTCATACCATATGGGAAGGGAGGAATAGGAATCCTCATGTTCTGAAATATCCTGCATTTAGGGCCCAAGGCAGTTGCCAGGAGGAAGAAGCTTGCTGGAGTACACAGCTGACAGATGTAACATTGTGATGGATAATAATCTATGCAATCTTTGACCTGCTGTTTGAAGAGGGGGAGGATGCTCTTATTTTAAGTGCATGATGTTTTTAGTTTTGAGAGAATCTCTGAAATAGTAATACTAACATGGGGTGGTGCTTCCTCCAAGACTGTGCTTTAGCAGCTGGTTCTCCACCAGACAGTCTGATGTCTCTGTAAAGATGGTTTTCAACATTCATGCAAAGCTAAAGGTAAATCCAGGGTTTTTTAAAATAAAAAAGAGGTACTTAAGCTGGTCAGTTGGAGTAAACTGTCAATTTTTTGATTGGTTTTTGCTTTTAATTCTCCTACATGTTTTAGGCCAGTGAAATCTTATATACATCTAGACATCTCACAGCCCTGCCCCCGAACACATGCCTGATGATTCATCCCTGATGCACTCCTGAAATCCCACCAGAGACTAGCATGTTACTGTGGTTAATGGGAGGGACTAGAGGATGGCTGTGAAAGGGGGAGGAACTTTGAAATTCCCTTTTTTGGACCGACCCATTTACCAGTATGTTTTATGTGTGCTGTCATTACAGTGTAATTTTTTTATCTGTGAACCAATTGACCAGGCAAGGTTATCAGGTTCTGTTTATGGGGGCAAAATGCCTGATAAAGAGTTGTGCTGATAAAGTATGCGCTGAGACTGTGATGAAGAAGGCTTGTATGTGTTGACCGCTGGTCTATGTAGCTTCTGCATACCAGAGATAGGAAAACTCCTGGCTAAAAGATGGAGGAAGGACACAATAGGGTTGAAAATTATTTGCACAGGGGGAAACATGAGTACCAAAATTAACTTCTGAGTTGCTAAAAGGAGCAGGGGCTGCACAGTCTAATGGGAAGAGAGATAAGGAATCCACATGGGAAAGAGAAAGGAGACAGTTTTGTCTGGAAGTATAGGAAATACTTCTGTGGGGCACAGTGTAACCAAAATGGTGTATGGTAATGAACCAACCAACCAAAATGGTAACCAACACTTGGAACACTATGGGTTCCCCTATCCATTGTTAATACCAAACCAGTTTGCTAATTTGTTTCTCACCACAACTGCAAAATGCAATTTGATGCTACCTATGATTATTGGACACACTAACTGCAGAAAAAGTTCCAATTATGGTTTATCTCTGTGACTGAAAGTGAGGAAGGAATGCTAGTGCAAAAGGAGAGGAGAACAAGGTCAGGCATGTGCTGAATTGCCCAACAGTGTCTAGCTGATCAGTCAGCATTACATTTGCACTGAGCCAATATTAGGAAAGCAGGTTCACAAAGCTTTTTAATTTCAACTGCTTTCCCATCTCCTTTCACTGTTGGCACTTACTTTTAATAAGCCCATATTCTTAACATCAGACAATCCACTTCATTAGCAATCTAATTATTCAAGTGTTGCAGCACAAATAAAGCTTTCTAAGCATTTTCTCTTTTCCACACAAAAACAAGAGTGTTGTTTTTGTTTTCATTTGGTTGGGGAATAAAACATGCTGGGAACAAACAACAGAACGTATTATAGAAAAAACCCTGATCATCAAATCTAAAAATAAGAACAGAGGCAATAGAAAGGATGAAATCCTTAGTTAAAATTCTGGAGGGCTTGCTCCATCTTGATGAGGATTATCCCTTTCGTCTTTTAACAAAGGATTGCTTTCTGAGAATTCTGGGCCAAACTAGGTATTTGGGGCAACTGAGTGCATGGGCATACCCCATATGAAGAGGAATGTCTGCTTTTTATACCAAAGGAAGGACATGGGGGAACAAACCAAGCCCACCCATCTTATCTGCTGCTGTACTAGTAAAGGAGTCCAGTTCCAATATCAGAAGAGAGCAAGGCAGTCAGAAAAAACTTAAAACAGTCAGGTATAATGCAGCAAGATGGCTGCAGCTGTTTGGGGGTGGGGGTGTCACTCATCTCTCTTGCAAACTCTTCTAGGAATATAAAGTACCATAATTCCCAGCTTATTACACGCACCAGACCATGAGACACATCAAAGTTTAGAGGAGCAAAACAAGAAAAAAAATATTCTGAACCAAATGGTGTACTATTATATTTAATAAAATATAGCAGAATAATATTTCAACCATGTAAAGTCAACAGTGGTATTAAGAACAATTATCACTGTCATTAACAAATGAGGAAAGACTTTAAGCTTCAAGCACTCTTCTGTTTTTCTGGAAACCCCAAAAACTCATTGTCTCTATTGTCAGTGATTTGCAACTTTTGCACAAATCTCATTGCAAATGATCAAACAACAACATTTTGCACAAATCTCATTGTAAATAGTCCAGGAAGGCAGGTAAGTTGGGGGGGGGGGTTCTTTAGGGGGTGGGGGGATCCAGGTAGGTAGGGAAAGGTGAGGGGATCTAGATAGATAGGGAAGAGTGAGGGAGCCGCAGGCATGGAGCAGGAGGGACCAGGTCTTGTGCATGTCTACTTTGGAGCAAGTCTCCAAGCCAGGGAAGGGTGGTTAGGATTGCAACTGTGCCAGGGTGACCAGATGCCAAACCCAAAATTCCTGAACCCCAAGGCCAAAATTCCTACCCCCGGGGCAAAATTCCTACCATCCCAAGCCAAAATTCCTACCCACTTAAAAAAATTGCCAAAAAATGTATTTTTTTGTTTTTATATTTTTTATTTTTACTTTTTTGGCCATGACATTTGATAGGAAGGCGATATCTCAAAATTGATTGTTGCATTGGATTTTGCTCTTCAATACGAATCCAACGACATATGACACGATGGGATAAGGTGCTCCAGGAGTGGCCCTATCACTCTCTATAAGACGCACAGACATTCCCCCCCCCCTTTGGGGAGAAAAAAAGTGCATCTTATAAACCGGGAAATACGGTATATACCGTCATAGGCAAATAAGCAAGCATGTGTTTCGTATGTGCCTATTAATACATGCCAGTGTTTAGATCTGGCTCTAGTCCTTGTCCCAAGTGAACAGTTTGCGTGTTTGATCAAGCTGGAACATAAATGTGGCTTGTTATACTCTAGACAAAAAAAGAACAACAGCCAGTCAAAAACAACCGCAAAATGCTTTAGGGAGAACAATGTCAACAAGGGACTCTTTCCCTATGGGTAGTGGCAGGATGCCACTAAGAGGCAAAAATTTTATTTGTTGTAATTGAACAGAATATATAAATCAGTGCTCAGATATCATGATCCACTGAGTTTGCTCAAAAGGAGGATGATTAGGGAGACAGCAAACTTGACTGGGGCAGACTTAGGATTTCCTCAGACTGGAGATGAATGTAGTGTGGAGGAACCAGCAAGAGAATGTAGCAGATAGCAATGTGCAAGAGGTGAATGAACCCCATGAGGTTCTCAGCTAGGCAGAATAATATTTTCAGAAAGCAAGGCTGGAATAACGTGTATTCTCTGAGAAACTATAAAACTATAATTCCACCTTCTATATACATTTCAAGTTAGGAGGAAAAAATAAAACAAGAAAACAATATTTGGAAATGTCACTGTGTTAATAGTCTCGCTTCCTTCCCAACTCTCCTATCAAATATCATATTAACATTCTTGTTAATCTTCCATTTGCTGGATAAGCCAGTACCATTTGAATTTCTGCAGACTACTTCATACTACTTGGCATGCTGCAGACTAATGATTTCACCAGACCATCCTGAAAAACAGTCAGAAGTTTTTCCAAGAAAGAAATGCATCCCCCTACAAGTTTTAATTAACTGAAGCTTCCTACCAACAAAAACACTCCCCTCAAAAGTGCACAATTAAGTTATTTCAAGAATTTTGACAGTTAACAGATTTAAACAGGTATTTAAGCAAAGTTATTTTTTATCTGCTAGCCACAACAATCTGTGCAAAGAGTCAATCGTTTGCAAATATAGTTCCTCCTTAGACAAAAGATAATTTTAGTGCTTGGCTGAACACTGAAATTCAACAGCACCACCACCACTTGAATGTTTGGGAATGCAGAGGTAAATTGAAAGCTCAGTAACACTACTCCCACCAGCTAATTACACTGCTTGAAATGCCCAGAGTTTTCTATATTAGCATTTTCAAATTAGACAAAACAACAATACATGAACATTTGGAATAAATAATAATACAGACATAATAATATTTTTTGTGCACATTAATTGCCATCATTACAGATTAACATGGGGAACTAAACTTCTGAGCATGTATTTTCTTTTATAACAGCTGCTATTCCAACTTTTATAGGCAGCTCAGTAAGATTAATTTTAGGGAAGCTTGCAGAACACTACTAGAAGCAAGTAGGAATCAAAACTCATAGGACTCCACAACAAAACAAGGATTCCTCTGTGTTATGCATAAGAGCATCCACTGTCCGGAAGCTGCAATAGTGGTTACCATCTTCAACTGCCCCAAACCAGGAGGCTAGAGATGGTAACATAACCCAAGAGAGGGATGTTTGACCTGGGTTGTTGGGACAATATTACATAATGCCTTTTATTTATTTATTTATTTATTTATTTATTTATTTATTTATTTATTTATTTATTTATTTATTTATGGTGCTTATACCCCGCCTTTCCCCACTATGCGGACCCAACATACTAAAAACAATTTAATACATAATACAATAAAAACATACACATACAAAAATTTAAAAACATTTGAAATTTAAAATTAAAAACAATAATTAAAACATAGCTGCCTCAATTAAAAGTCCTAGTAAACAAAAAAAGTCTTCAGGCCCTGCCAAAAAACCAATAGGGAGGGAGCTTTCCTTAACTCCATGGGAAGGGAGTTCTAGAGTCGAGGTGCAACCACCGAGAAGGTACTGCCTCTGGCTGCCATGCCCTTCCCTTGGTGGCGGCAAACAACAAGGTCCCCTCAGATGACCTTAGGTGACGGGTCAGATTGTAAGGGAGAAGGTGGTCCCACAAATACCATGGATCCAAACTGTATAGGGCTTTATAGTTCACAATCAGCACTTTGAATTCGGCCCGGAAAAGAATGGGCATCCAGTGTAGATGCCAAAGCAGTGGCCCAACAGAGTCAAACCACTGAGCTCCGGTGATCACATGAGCTGCAGCATTCTGCACAAGTTGGAGTTTCCGGACCATCTTCAGAGGCAGCCCCTGGTAGAGCGTGTTACAGTAGTCTAATCTAGATGTCACTAGGGCATGGGTCACCATGGCTATATCAGGGCGACTCAGGTATAGCTGTAGCTGGCGGATGAGACAAAACTGAGCAAAGGCTCCCCTGGCCACAGCTGCCACCCGGGACTCCAGGAGCAGCTGCAAATCTAGGAGAACCCCCAAGCTGAGGATCTGCTCCTTCAGAGGGAGTGTAACCTCATCCAGAACAGGATGATATTCCAATATCCAAGTTGACGACTTTTGGACCAGATTGAAAAGGATCCAAATAATCAGCTTCATCCAGGAACCTCTGAAGCTGAGATGCCATCACACGCTCAATCACCTTGCCCAGAAACGGGATATTTGAGACTGGCCGTAAGTTATTCAAATTAGTGGGATCCAAGGAGGATTTCTTCAGTAGGAGATGAACCACCTCCTGCTTCAATGCTGGAGGCAGCACCTCCTCCCTCAGAGAAGAAATCACTACCCTCCATGTCCATTTGGCCCATTTATTCCAGGCCGATCTTATTAGCCAAGCTGGGCAACGGTTGAGCAGGCAAGAAGACGGCCTAACACTACAAAGCATCCTGTCCACATCTTCAGATTCTACAAGCTGAAAAGTATCCCAGAAGATGGAATTGACAGGTGCTCCAGGGACATCACCAGACACTTTTGTCCATGGTGATTTCTGTGAATTGTACTTGGAAATGAGCTGCATTCTCTGAAGAGACTGAGATAACTACACTTAACATTTATACAGTATAGCACATTCAAGCGTTCAAGGTTCTCCACACGAATTATCTTGACAGAATCCTCATAAAAACCTTGTGAAGTAGGTAGCATTCTGCCTGGACTGCAGCTGAAAATGAGGAGAGATTTGCCAAGAACCAACCAGGAAATATATATCAGTAGAAAGGTTCAAATTGGGGACATCTCAAGTTGCAGCTCAGGAACTTCCATCTTCTGAAAAATGTATTGACAGTACAGCGGTGCCTCACATAAAGGCATGTTCTTTAAGTGAAATGCTCTTTAAATGAAGTGGATTTTCCATACAAAATAATGGAAACTCAAGATGATTGGTTCCATAACCCCCAAAATATTCATATAAAAATATTAACTGGATGTAAAAATGATGACAAAACACTGGAATTGAATTCAAAACATGCATTCAACATGCATGATCCTATGAAGTCTACCTAGGCTGCAATCCTAAAGACACTTTCCTGGGAGTAAGCCCCATTTAACACAATGGGGCTTACTTCTGGATAGACGTGGTTAGGAGGATGCAAAAACACTTTCCTGGGAGGCTTACCTGGGTTGCTGCTGGAGGTCCAAGGTGGCCTGTGGGGGCAGTTAGGGACAGCTGCCTCTGGCACCCGCAGGCAACTGTCCCCAAATTAGATACCTTTTAAAGAGTAGCCAGGAAGAGTTTTAAAGAGTATCCAGGAAGAAGGCTCAATAACCTATCTTTTTGCAAAGCTAGTCTGTGGTCACATTATTGTTGTCTAGGATGAGACAATTTAGAAACAGGAAACTGCTGAACTAAGTTTTTCACATTAATATCCTGTATATCCTCCAAGGAGCAAAGAGCAACATACACAGGGTGGAATCATTTCAACCAAATAATTTGTTCTGAAGGTGGACTGAAAGAAAATTCATTAGATCATCAATTTTCAAACTGTGAATCAGTCAGGGACCCACCTTGGATTTTTGACCATTTTTTTTAAGGTTTATGAAACTGGCAAGGCAGATTACTGATAGGCTAAGTGTATTAAGGGTTACTCAAACTGCTCCTTGGAGATGGGAGGACTGTTACCCAGCTGAAGTTATAAAACAAACCCTTGGCATTTATAAATTAGACAGAAGTCTATAGGGCAGGCAAATCACCTCCAATAGAACCCTGCTTTGTCCTATAACTTTGGTAAAGAAATCAAAATATTAGTCTCAGGTAACATTTACTCTACATCGGTGACTTCCAGAATAATATCTGTAGAAAAATCTATGTCTCAGAAATTGTTTTTAATTTGGATTTTTTTAAGTCAACACAAATAAACAGAAGCCATTAAAAATCTTGATGTTTCCTGCTCACAGATTTTTCCTTGCAAAATCCACTTGTATCATTTTTCTTGTGTGTCCCCATGGAAATCAACCTTAGAGCACTTACATGAAGAGAAACTTTATTTCATGAGAGGAATTGTAACATCTTCTTATGACATTTTCTATGATTGATTTAACAACAGAGCCTGTAAAACAGATATTACAGGGCTTCTTTAAAAACATGAACCATTAACTTTCCAATCATTTAAATCTTACAGTATTTCCAGTTTCTCATTCTTCAAGAGAAAATAAAAGAATCACAACCCCCTCTGCCATTGCATTATAACTGGTTTAAGAGGCAGACTATACATAATGTTAAAATGATGTAGAATAGTTTTTCGGGGGGTGTGTGTGAGAGAGATAATCAGCAGCTGGGGTGGGAGTAATGATCCTGAGTGAAATTAGCATGCGCACTTCAGAATTCAAAGAAGTCTCAAAAGCTATTTGTAATACTAGCCCAAGTCTATTGTAGTAAGGGAGGGGGGTCTTCCAGTAACCAGTCTCTAACGTAGTGATTTTCAACCTTTTTCATTTCACGGCGCACACAGGGCAAAATCCAGTAACTATGGGGAGTCCTTGCTTCAGTGTAAGAACAACTTACTCTGGATTCCAATATGAATTTCCCATAGGTTTTCACTTGGTGGTGCAGTAACTACAGGTGCACCTAAGTCTCTTAAGTTCTCCTGTAGTTACTCTGGATTTGGGGGTTAACAAGGCACTGAAATTGTCAAGGCACACCATCAGTTGTTTTTACCATTGACAAGGCACACCAGACTGTTGAAATCCCCCAATTTTCCTTTTAATGATAATGTCAATCCCCAAATTCCAGTGTGTCCCACAGCACACTGGTTGAAAAACACTGGTCTTAGGCTTCGCCTCTCACACTATGTGGGCCCAATCCTATCTGTCCAGCTCCAATGCAGCCATACTGCAGCATCAAGGCAAAGCAACAAACATTCCTATACCTTTAGGAGGCTTCTGACTACTTCCCTCATTATAGGACACAGTGCAGCCCCTATTGGCACTGCCACATCACTGCTGAAGAGTTGAATAGAATGGTCCATGTGGCTCATTAAGCCATGCAAACCCACCTTGAGTTAGGCAAATGTGCGCTTTAGGCTGCTATATTAAGCTGAGTTGTGTCACCAAATCCCTAACCTGAAAATGGTCAACTGACTCTAAATCCTACAAGGATACTTTGGGCCCCTCAAAATCTTGCCACTACTCCATGCTATCTTTGCAGTCCAAACCACTCATCACTCAAGCAGTCACACTGCTTGTTTTGCTTCATCTTCTACCAATCCATTAGCTCAGCTCTGACCATGTCTTATGTCTCTTATCTGAACAATGTCATACCAGACTCTGGTCATCCTTCACTGAGCCTGTCATGTTCCTATGCTTCTCATCTACCTGACCCTAGCGTTCCCTCAACTGCATCACCATGTTGTTTTTTGCTCTGTATCTTCCCCCCTTGATACTACCAGATTTTGTAGATATTTATGCCAATAAAAGTTTAGTTCTGTATGTATGCAACTACATCACCAATTTATGCCTATATCTGAACTGGATCTAGGGTGGACTGTCACTTAAAACATGACCACGGCAAAACAGTTGTTAAAAAAAACTAAGATTGGACCTTGTGTGCAAATGCACACAAGAATGTGTCTAAAATACATTGGTTGGTGGTCCTCTTGGATGAACAGCCGTTCTTGGATGAGCAAGTAGTGACTGTCACCAGGTTAGCAGTTGTCCAGCTTCAGCTGCTAAGTCAGTCTGTGACCATACCTGTGCTATACCCTTGTCCACCCTGGTCCATGCCTTGATGACATTATTTAGACCACTAACAACTTGCTCTACATGGGGAGCCCTTGAACATGATCCAGAAATTACTCTTGGTATAGAGTCCTATGAGGTAATAGGAGCGTGACAATTTTAATGATGGACTGTTACTCTGACTATTGCATTAGCTGCCCAATCATTTTCTGATCCAATTGAAGACGCTGGTTTTAACCTTCATGCCCCTTAAAGGTTTGAGGCCAGTATTTCTGAAAATCTGTGTTCTCCCATTGAGCAGCATTCCCCCTAAGATCATCTGAAAAGGACTTTGTTTGTGTGTGCCCCTTGCTACTGAAGCAAAGGGGACAGCAGAGAGGAAAGGCCTTATTGATGGTGCCTCCCCAAAAGGTGCATTCCTTGCTGGGTGAATTACTATCAGTCCCCTCTCAATAAGGTCTTAAGACCTTATGGGTTTTGATAGTGGCTAGAGTTGGGAATCTGATGGGTGTGAATAGTGAGAGATGTCTGCTGGATATATTACTTTCGTACATTTTTACGTGTTTAGCTGCTGCTTTTAGGTTTTATGTATGCTACTGTGGTTTTAATATGAAATTTTAATATAAATTATGTTTTTATGTGATATTATCATGTAGGTATTTAGTATGCTGCAAACTCTCTTGGACACAGGTTCCTCAGGTCACCTGAGGAAAGGCGGCATATAAATGCTCAAGAAAGTAAAAATCTCCAGACAAGATGGCCAGGGTAGTTATAATGCTAGCTATTTGGGGGTATTACTTTTAACATTTCTGCACCAAGCAGACCCAGAGATTGGGACAGAAGACCAACTGGCAAAGTGCTGTGACTCTGCAGATCAATATACTGTTCAAGTTTTATTATTACTTCTAATTTTTCTTTTGTTCTGGATGCTTTAAAATATAACCACTTGCATCAATTCTGAATCTAAACAAATACCAAATGGACAAACAGATTCACACCCACATTATCGGCATTAAGAGCTTCTGCAAAATCTCTATAATACCCAGTAGCATTATGAAAATGGATTTCAAAAGGGGTGGAGGAAGACAAGAGAGATGAGCAGTTGGAAGGGATTATAAACAAGCATGAAGACAAGGCTTCTAATAAAAATGTACTCAGTGGAGATGAACAGAGCAAGAAGTAACAGCATGAATGCAGCCGCAGAAGGCTTGAAGAGAGCTCATGTAACCAACTTATCTTAAAAGAACAGACTAAAATTCTGCATTTTCTCTGCTTTGTTTTTAGTAACAGACCAACAAAAGCATGGTGTTGAACTAACCAAACTATATCTAAATATATACTGTGAAGGCAGGGAAGGGAACCTCTTAGCCAAGAAACAAAGAGAAAATTATGTACATTCAATATAATGTACAAAAAGCCTTTCCAACAAAACAAGCTATGACATTATAATGGGGATGGGTGGAGGAGCAACTGCCTAACCAACTCCCTATAAGATTTCCTGCAAAGGCATGCTGCAAACGTTCTTGTGGAAATGCTGGCAGGCAGAAATGGGAGACTGTGCAAAGAGAGGTGAACTGGAAGATATGGGCTGCGATCCTAAAAAACACTTTCCTGTGAGTAAGACCCATTGAACATAATAGGGCTTACTTTTGAGTAGACATGGCTAGGATTGTGCTCATAGTTTTATAGAGAGAGGTTACTAGGTATCTGTGATAGTTTTACTGTGTAAGATAAGCTTATTTACAAGCTCAGAATGGCTTGGGAGCATGTTTATCTAGTTCTAAAGCAGTATCTGATCCTACAAAGAAAACAGCACACCCTTGCAGCAATGCTTCCATCACTGCTGCTTGCTAACCAGCTCTTAGTTTTTATTAATTAATTGACTGATTGATTAGATTTGTACTCTGCCTTTCTCCCTTAAGGTTTTCCTTAATTTAAATAATCTCTTCTTGATGCTCCTTCGCCCCTTTTAACTGGTCATTCAGCTTCTAATCCTGAAAACATGTCATTATAAATATGTTCCTTTGACAAAAAATTGTTCTGAAGTTCATAATGACCTACTGATACCACTGTCAGAGCCCAGAATCTAAGGACAACAATTAATATTTTATGGTTTTGAGTAGTTACCTCTGAACAGAAAAGTACTGAAGTTTCTCAGCATTCTTGATTACTCTAAATATTAGTGAGAGAGCATAAAAACATGGTACTTATTCGGGGAATATACTAAGGATGCAGGTAAGGAGAGAAAGACTGTTTCTAAAATTCCAAGTAAGTGCCCCAACGCTTAAAGTGTGATGGGCTCCAGCAGGTTCGCACCTACTTTATAGAAGTGGCTGTTAGGGGACATTTCCATAGCCATTTCAAAGTGGCTGCCAGATGGGCATAGAACCGATTGCTAATTTCTTTGAATCCCATCCTTGGATTAAACCAGTGTTTGAAGCTAGTATATCAATGCTAATTACTCAGGTGATGTGCTGATAGACATGTGAAAGAGATGGGGGTTCATGATTGTTCTAATTCTGGGAGGTTGAAAATCTCCATTTCCCATCTTTCCTAAAATCTGCCACTTAAATTGACTTTAAAGGTAGATGGACTGCAAAAGGACAAAATCTGCCAGACAATTGAAATATATCAAGATAATATAATAACCTAAATTATTACATGGGGGAAAAAAGGCCAGTTAGGTTTCAGAGAGCACAATTTTGGTCATAGTGAAAAAACAGGCCTTATGTGAAAAGGCTGCAAAAAGGAATTATTTGTAGTCACAAATAGTTAACCACAGGACTGAAATTATAAGTTCTAACTGACAGAATGGATACCAAAACCACAAGAGTTATCAACAAAAGAGAAGGATCAGGGGAAGAAAAAATAAGACAATCTTATACTTTTGGAATTAGGTAAGAAGTCCCCTCAGGAAGTAGAATAAGGTGTGGTTACTGAAAATTTGCTCAGGTGCATAAATTGGATAGTAGGAAGACTAAGAGTAGGAAGGCAATAGTAGACCAGGACTCAGGGAAGCGATAACACCCTCTGCATCATCATGTCAACCCCTGCACTTGCACAGTCCTTCCCCGGACATACATGAGTGACCCTGATCCCAGAAACAGTTCAATTTGGAGTCATATGGCATCAAGAACAAATGAATGGGCAGGCCAATTTTGTGGTGTTTATGTAGCAATGGCAAGCAGTCACTTCTTCTCCCAAGTGGAGTTGGCAATAAATCGTCACTCTGCAATGCATCACCCCAGCCCAGGTCTAGCTAAGTAACTACTGTACGTGAGTCCCTACTAACAAATTCATGATTTTCTTCAGAATGCATCCCAACCCTACCCTGAGAGCAGAGCCAATCCTGTTTCCTACATAATGCCAAAGCAGCAGTAGGACAAATAAGAGGAAAGTTGGTGGGTGAACAGAGGGAACTTACCCTGGTTCTACATCCATGCTCTCCCCTGCAAATGCCAGATGGGCTATTTCAAATTATATTATTCCACCCAGGCTCCAAAACTCAGAATAAACTTCAACTAGATGATGTGGCATGGAAGGACTAACCACCTCAAGTTCTGAGGACATTTCTCTGCCTCCACGGTATTTTTATTAACAAAATATATATTTTGTTAAAACATTATTGTAGGTCCACACCGAGGTCCACACCAAGGAGAACTAAACATGAGGTGGGAGAACCAAGATTAAGAACAGGACCAGTCTATCCAGGAGGCTGACATAAGTGGTCACTTCCAGGCAGCAGACTGGCAGTGGCACCTACCTCCAACTGTCAACTTGCTTATTCTTTGATTGAAAAAGCAAGAGAGGAATGGAGTGAACAGAGCAGATGAGAGTAGGGGGCTAGCATTTCCAGTGTCCTACCTCACCATTCTCCTTTTCTTCATAGTTCTCTGTACCTCTCTTTTATTTGTAATCCAACGAACAGGACACGAAGAAGATGGCACATTATCAGGTAAGGGGAAGCAACACTGACATGCTACCTTAGGCACAGGGAGTTCCTGGGCTGGTGATCCCAATCTTTTTGTTTTGATTATTTGAAGAGGAAGTGATGCCAAGGGAGAAGACATTTAGACCTTTCCTCCCACTAATCTAAACCACTTCTTCTCACACCAGAGCTGCTATTAGCTTCACAGAGTAAAGAGGACAAAGGTACAGATGTTGTTCTTGTCTTGCTCTCTGGCCTCCCTGGACAGCTAATATCTACAGAGAAGGAAATGATTTATATTAAAGAAAGGGAATGAGAACTGAGAGAAGAAAAATCTTCAAAATTGGTCTAATTAGAAAAAGAATCAACCAAACAAAAGTGGAGGGAGATGATTAGACCAATTTTACATCTATTTTAGCTCCACAATCTTTGGAGTAGGGGGTTTTGTCTGCAAAGATCTGCTCCCCCTCAGGTGGCACCTCACTGTCCAAAACTATTATGAATTCTTTGTATTCATCATCATTGGCATCCTTCAGTCTTGAAAGACTACAGTATCGTGCTCTGATTGGAGGTCCTAAAACAGCATCTGGTGTGCCTAAAAAGGCCAATTTGACAGTGGCAAACCCTTCCACACTGAGGACAGATAAAGTCTGTCTCCTGCCCAGCCCCCAAGTTTTGCTGCTTCCGGGTCTGTCTCTTTGCTTTAGCCTGCTGAACAAGTGTCTCTTGGTATTGGAGAAGGTCATGCTGCATCTTTTGCTTCCAAGCTGAATAATCGGAGGTCAGGGTTTCCTAGCCATTGATGACCATTCCTAAGGCATTTAGATCCCTCTTGCAGATGTCCTTATATTAAATGCAGATATC
Source organism: Cryptoblepharus egeriae (assembly GCA_030015325.1). NCBI lineage: Eukaryota > Metazoa > Chordata > Lepidosauria > Squamata > Scincidae > Cryptoblepharus > Cryptoblepharus egeriae. Next base: position 65,158,359 of record JAREYC010000002.1, on the reverse strand, counting down.
CTTATAGATGTCTCTGTATTAAAAACAAACCATTTATGAATACAAGTGTTTTGTGTTCCATTTTAGGAAAGGCTACCAGTGTTGGGTCCCAGAGAAAAAGCAACGGGGACAGAGCCAATAGTTATACAATAATCTAAGGAAATTATGCAGAGGCACAGCTTGTGAGCTGAGTGTTTCCATCAAAAAGTTAACTAACTTGAAATACCAAATAGGTTACTCAGTAGAATCAGATATAGCCATGTGAACCTGGAAAATTTTTATTCACAGAACTAGATCCAAAATACAGCATAATGTAAAAAAACTGTTCATACCTGTGGCTGCTCTCCATATGCAACAGTGAGCAATAATGCTGCCAGACTTTGCCCCCTTGGTTTTTTAAAAAAATTCAGTAATTTGAAGTACTTAATGGTGCTTATGTTTAGTACTAAATAACTGACATGTGCTTATTATGACACCTTTTAATTTTCAAGTCTGTGCAATATACTCTTTCCATTTTTATGTGAGGAAACACTACTTGCCAAAGAACTTCCTTCTTGGTATTGTTAGGAAGCAACAAGTATTTGCAAAAATAAGTTGCAGTGTAAGCCACCCACCACTGTAGTTCAATTCAAGCACTCACTGTGATTTGCACTAACCATTGTTTTGAACACAAAATGACATCTGAGTTTTTAAATGTATAGGCTTTATTAAGCTTATCAACATTCCTTTTTCTATAGAACAGTGTCTTCCAGAAACAAAACAACTGCTTTAACTATAGCTTTCCAGTTAATGCTTCACATTAAATCTTCGCCCAAAACATGGTTTACAATTCTATTTACAAATATAACATGTAATTGTTTGTTGACCAATGGCAAACCATGGCTTATCCACTGAAATGCTGCAACCAGTGTGGCACAGTTTACTTGTGAAGAACACCTCCCACCACCTTGTCCTTGGCTACTCAAAGCCATGGGTAGACCTAGACTTCACCTTAAGATCCACCCAAGGGAGGCCAGGTCTACTCAAAATCTATATTGGAAGATATGGCCTCTCAAATTTTCCCACAGAGGAAGCCAGGCCAATCAGGCAATTAGGCACACTACCACCCCCATACAGTGTGTACTCAGCAACTGTTATCCCAACCTTGATATACTACTACATCAAAAACATAGTTGTTTCCTTAACTGTTGTGTTAAAAATTATAATTGAACTGAGTTTATAATTAGATATTCCGAATCTGACTAGCAAAAAGTGTACCCGTGTAGCGGGAGTAACTTCCCCATACAACATCCCCCACGGCGCATCAACAACCCATGCGCAACCTACCCCCATGTACAACATTCCCCTGTGCGCAACTTCCCATGTGCACATCATCCCCCAGTGCGCATCATCCCCAGTGCGCAACTTTCCTACATGCGTAACTTCCCCCATGCGCATCGTCCCCCCATGCGCATCGTCTCCCATGTGGAACGTCCCCATGCGCACCATCCTTCCCTGCGCACCATCCTTCCCTGCGCACCATCCTTCCCTGCGCACCATCCTTCCCTGCGCATAATCTCCAATGCGCAACTTCCCCCATGCGCATAATCTCCAATGCGCAACTTCCCCCCTGCGCAACTTCCCCCCCTGCGCAACTTCCCCCCCTGCGCAACTTCCCCCCCTGCGCAACTTCCCCCCCTGCGCATAATATCCCATGCACAACTTCCCCTGTGCGCAACTTCCCCTGTGCACATCATCCCCCAGTGCGCATCATCCCCCAGTGCGCAACTTTCCTACACGCATAACTTCCCCCATGCGCATCATCTCCCATGTGGAACTTCCCCATGCGCAACTTTCCTCCATGCGCACCATCCCCCCATGCGCACCATCCCCCCATGCGCACCATCCTTCCCTGCACACCATCCCCCATGCGTAACTTCCCCCCATGCGCATAATCTCCGATGCGCAACTTTCCCCATGCGCAACTTCCCTCCCTGCGCAACTTCCCTCCCTGCGCATAATATCCCATGCACAACTTCCCCCGTGCGCAACTTTCCTATATGCGCATCATCCCCCCCTGCGCATCATCCCCCCCTGCGCATCATCTCCCCCCATGCGCAACTTTCCTACATGCGCAACTTCCCCCATGCGCAACTTTCCTACATGCGCATCATCCCCCCATGCGCAACTTCCCCATTCGCATCATCCCCCATGCGCAACATCCTCTCCAGTGCAACCTCTTCCTCCTAAGAACATCCCCCCAGTGCACCAGGCACTGAGCACCAAACTGGCTGGATGTTATTCAGTCTCCCATGTTAAGTATAGGGCAGAAACACGTTGCCCCCTTTTCAGTCCCTTTAGGGTTAATTTCTCCAGATGGTTCTTGGTGGGAGTTCAGGTGACAGAAGGAACTCCCAGAATTCCATGCTTCAGGCCCAGCAGTTGAGATGTTGATGAGTCAGCAATTCTCAATGCAAAGAATAGGGAGGAAAACGCGTTGCGCCCCTTTTCACCCCCTTCCCATTGGAATTTCTGAAAACTGGTTCTTAGTGCACCCCTCCGTCACGGAAGGAACACCCACCCCAATTTTCACACTTCTAGGCCAAGTGGTTTTGGCAGGGCGGTGATGAGTCAGTCAGTGAGTCAGTCAGTCAGTCAGTCAGTCAGTCAGTGACTTTTCTCTTTTATATATATAGAAGATATTCCAAATCTGACTCTTCATAGCAAATCTTGCTCTTCATAGCAAGATTTCTTGGTTTTCAGAAACCTTGGAAAAGATACACAGTACAAGATAGCTTCTCTTAAACTATGGCAAAAACCAAATCCATCAACATTTTCAGTAAAGCACTACCTTAACATATTCAATTTCTTGTGTGCTGTTCAGCCTCTCTTCAGTCACATAAATCTTGGTTTGTCTTAAATAAAGTGGCAAAAAGTGGGACAAACACCCCAATAAACCCTTCTCTTCCTCCTATTATATGTGGACTCAATATTATTCTATTGTAAAGGTTTTGGAAGTTTAGCGAATATTTAAATAAAGGATAAAATGCAACTGGAATACAGCATTCACAGACCTCCAAAAATCAGCAATTTTCAACCACTAAGCTATGGCACTTTGGGGTACCATGGATTATCCACAGATGTGTCAGAGGAGTCTAAGAAAAGGCCATTGGAGCCCCATTTATTAGTATGGTCACTGTGGAATGAAAACCCCCAACAGCATTATGGTATGCCTTGTCAATTGTCAAAAAATTTATGGTGTGTCTTGACCTTATCAGTGTACTACAAGATGAAAAGCTGAAAATCACTTCTCTAGATAAAATCCAAGTTGATTCAGGAGAAGGCATTTAAAAGTTAGAAGGTATGACTTTTAAAAATATTTAATATATTAAATATTTTAAAATCATTTTAAAAATAGCCAAAGAACACTCCTGTTGATACTCAAATTCATTTTTAGCCATTCCATGACTACATTACAATAATAACCAAGATTAGACAAGACTGGTCCTTTGTGTTTCCAGTTTTGTTTACCCTGCAAATCTAAAATATGCCTGAATAAATGTGTTTGTGTGTGTTTGAATTAGTGGTTTTTGTTTAGATCTTCTGCACTAGAAAAGGCAAAAATAATATCATTAATAAAAGAGAAAAACAGAAAATGTCTTACAGAAATGAGAATTAGAAGAAATGAGAGAAAATGACTCTTACAGAAGAGTGTCTTTTCCAAAGCACCAAAAATAATTATACCTAGAGAACTAAGATAACAGGTCACCATTAAGTCACCTGCAAGCAGTGCCATTTAAGAAACGCCTGCAAAATTTTATTCATAAGGAATCCTAAAGTGTGCTTTTGAACAGAAAATGAAGGCTACACATAGCATTCACTCTGAGAGAACAATCCTAAGCCTACTCAAAAGTAAGCCTCTTTGTGTTCAGTGGGTCCTTCTCCCAGGAAAGTGTCTCTTCTCTGTTCTCTGCATAGCTTCTTTGGGCCCAGTAATCATTGTCTCTGTTTCATTTAGGAACTGACTCCTAATAAAAAAATGCACTAGAGTATTTACCTAAGGCATGAGTTTCTGAGTCCTGTATTGATACTACAATCAGAGGTTTGCTTCCTCTACCCTAATTTTTATTAACTACTAGCAAAATGTGCCCATATTGTGAGAGTAAAATACCTCCCCATGCACCATCCACCCCATGTCCCATCCCTCCATTGTGTAACATCCCCAATGCGCAACATCCCCCCATGCACATCATTGCTCATCATCCCCCCAGGCACATCATCCCCTCACCCTATGCACATACCTCCACAACCATGGGCTTCCCTTTTGGGCCAGTGCAGGATTTCGGTCTGGGTGTTGATCATTCTTTAATGTTAAGTATTGGCCGAAAATGTGTTACACTCCTTTTTCAGCCCCTGAAGGGTTAAATTTCTCAACATTGGTTCTTGGTGGGTGTTGATGTCACAGAAGGAACACCTTCCCCATATTTCATGCTTCTGGATCCGGAGGTTGGGGCAGGACCTTGATCAGTCAGGGATTCTTCAGTGTAAAGTATAGGGAGGAAAATGCGTTGTGCCCTTTTTCACCGCCTTCTGGTTGGAATTTCTGAAAACTAATTCTTAGTGGTTGCCTCCATCCCAGAAGGGGCACCCTTCCCAAATTTCATGCCTTTAGGTTCAGCGGTTTTAGCGGGGCATTGATAAGTCAGTGAGTCAGTCAGTGACTTTTCAGTTTTATATAGATAAAAAAACCAAAATAAACACTGCTGGACTACAAAGGCAGTCACAATGCTAACATGTTAGTTGAAACATTTCATTTAAATTGCCTATAAAAATGCAATACAGATTACTGTTCTCAAAATAGACTGTGAACTTATCATAGCTTTATTAAGCATCTAGTTTTTTTTTAAGTCACATCAGTTTAGACCAGAGATCTCTAAACATTTCAACCAGAGGGCTGCATTAAATACCTGGCACAGTGTCAAGGGCTAGAAAATAAGTTTAAATATAAAATTTAAATAAATTTAAATAAATGCATTAGAGATAAAACTTAGATGAATGAAAAATGGATAATGAATGGGTTCAAATTTCAAGGAATTCACCAAACATCAACCCACACACAGAAATAAAGCACACATTCAAGTAGATCCCCATTCTGCAACATCCCAGCCACTTTCTAAGGCCGTCAGAGGACACAAGAAGTTACTTCTGGTTTGGGGGAAATAGGAAGAAATTCCCCCCCCCCAACCCATCAGACCTAACCAGAACAAGGCTCTGGCAATGTTCAGTTAAGTGAGCCAGAAGCTTGCAAGGGTTCACAAACTGGATGGAGGCTTGCTAGGGGCTGCTTCTGTCTCCCAGGCCAGAGATTGAAGACCCCTGGTTTAGACACAGTACAGGAAACATTACTGGCTTCATAGATAATGAGAATGGACTGTTACCCAGAAGTAACTGTGGTAGAACGAGAATCCAAACAAAAAATTGGCTCCTAAATGTTTAAGCCATCAGATTATTCTTATGTACAACAAATCCCTTCTACAGTTAAATCTGATGGTTCTTCACCACCAACCAGCAGACAATTTGGCATAAAGGCCATTCAAAAAGCCACCATCATTTTTCCAATACTGAGCTAGATTGAGCAATAGTCTGACCTGGCATAAGACAGCTGCATATATTCTAATTGCTAGACTGTCATTTGTAAATATAATGCTGCAAGTCCATTTTATTCATGTTCTTGCTTACATACTGCTTTCTCTGATTTCATACAAGAATTCATTCAGATTACCAAAGAAAACATTACATTTACACACTTGGCTCTTCAGCAATGACACAGTTGCTTTTATAGAGTGCAATTCTAACCTAGGCCGGCACATCTCACTGGTCTTCCCATTCCTGTGGTAATGTAGGGAGGCAAGCACATGACTGTGCACTGACTTAACCTTCCCCGGGGAGTGGCACAGAAGTGTCTTATAGCTCTTTGGTGACACCCCAGGTCAGGACAGAACCTATGCTAGGGCTTAGGCCAGCATAACTGGAGCTTAGGATTGCAGACATAATTACTGACCCCTCGAATATACACCATGTTTTGAAATCACCCTAAAAGAGAATAAAAACCATCACTAAGCTGAAAGACAGAAAAGATGCAAGCATTCGCAGGAAAGAAATATAGTACCAGGAGAGATTTCCACCTTTCAGAAAACAGATAGCTCGCTGGATTTTGAAAATATCCAATCATGTTTAGCTTTCCATAGACATGGACATTTTGTCAAAGCAAGAGAAACAAACTCAAATGACTCAAGACAAAGCAGCTGAGATAATTATCTGGATCTCTCTTTATTCCATTAGTGAGTTTCATTTGAGTCTGGGAATACCGTAAGCGGATTGCTCAAGCTTTATTTGCCCTTGTAGTTTAAATCCCCATTGGAATTATCTCTATACTGTTGTATCAAAAAAAGATTACATCTTATTCCAGGACTAGCTTTAATGCCTTTTTTTTTTGCAGAACCTCCTCACCCAACAACACTGTATTTATTATTAATACACACAAAGATGTGGACTTGTATTTCTTTGTGAGGGGAATACAATGGTGGACAATGTTAGTTCACAAAGTGTGTTTAAGATTATGGTGAGCCCGTAAAAAATAGACAGACAAGTAGTGTATGTGATTTGCATCCATAGTTGCACTGTAACAGCATACAACCTTAAAACATGTAGCTCACTGATGTCACAACCTGATACTCACTTTCCTAGAAGTAAGACCCACTGAGTACAGCAAGACATACTTCTGCATTGACTTGCATAGTTCTGAGGTTTGAGGCTTCCAAAACTACATACAACACAAGTTTTGCAATGATATCCACATGTATTCAAAACTCAATTAAATCACATTGTCACATAGTGATGAAAATGGGGAATCCATTTCAGTCCTTCCTAATAGATGACCATTTAGGATGTCTATCACAAGCTTATTCCAATAAACTATCCTGTTAAAGATGGTATGCAAAATGAATTATTGTTTAATTGCACAATCTCATTTAATTTGGTTAGCCCTCCATTTCAATCCAATAGAACAACAACTGACAAAAGAACAACTGACCACAACTATTGCTGGGCAACTTCATGTCCTGTTCATTGGGGCTCGGACAGGAATGCAGCAAAAGGCATTAAAGATATTCCTGAACTTTTCCTGTCTCTCTCAATACTGTACACACAAAGCACTAGTCTACTAGTGGCAGATATAAAAACTTCAAATATATAAGATATATTTACAATAACAATAGAAATACAAATTATAGTGATAGTCAAAGTAGTAGTTGACCATGCCCTTAAATTCTGGTCCTTAATCTGCTGCTCTTTACCACTAGCTCCAAGAAACAGCTCTTTTCTACTAAGTCTAGGATATTAACTAACAGGGATAGTGTATATACATATACAAATATACATAGACAGCGCCAGGAGAATGTCTTATATCTCACCCTCATGGCACTCACTTTCATTAAGAATAGCAGCAAGTCTAAAAATTTTAAATGAGCTTCAGAATACAATGTACAATACAAGATCATGTGGGCAAGTAATTCAACTTCTCCCAGCTCACATACATAACAATTATTGTTATATGGAATTCTTTTCTATCTTCCATCCATCATACCCAAAAGCATGATATTACATTATGCCAAAAAAGGCCTTATGACTCTATGAAGATTCTAGCAGGTATAGATACATGTCATGTTCACTGCACTTAAACCCTGCCATTGAATATATATAAGCTATATATATAATATATCAATTGTATCAAATTGATACATATATGTATATATGCATACATACATATATATAATATACACATATATAATATATATAAGCTATATAAGCTATCTGTAAGCCAGTAGGCTTCCATCTGTAGTATGAATCCCAGGGAATGAATTTCAATACCCATCATTCTGATTCCCCACCCCAAATCTGAAGAGCCCACTCGAGGAAATTTATCTCAAATTCTGTATGGAGTTCCCATATAGATACTCCTATTTGGATTACTCTGTTGAAGAGCTGCAATTAACATTCTTGAGGAAAATTCTTCTATAATGGGGATTCAAAGAGACAGTAAAGCAAACTGTTCTGGTCCCCATGGTAGCAGATTCTAATGCTGCAATCCTAAAGACACTCTCCTAGGAGTAAGACCCACTGAACACAATGGAGCTTACTTTTGAGTAGACACAGTTAGGATTATGCTGTATGTCAGAACTTCTAAGTTCTCAGTCATGCTGAGGTCTCAATCTGTGCTGGCCTGCCCAAGACAACGGCTGCATATAGTACACACCTTGGTAGGCCTAGAATGTTCTTCAGGTATGTTGCTTGCAGTTGTTCAACAGAGTAATCCGAAAGGGAGTATCCATATGGGAACTCAATATTCAGTTTGATAGGTTTGGTATTGAATACTTGGAATGCCACAGGTACATAAAAATTGCCTTTGCTATAACAAAAGTGGTTAATTACGTGCAGTATTATTTTTGCAGCACTTAGAACCATATTTCAATGACAGAATGATTGTATGAAAATATATACCCAGATATTTAAAAAAATTTTAATGCACACAAATGCACTGACTCTAGCCCCAATATGACCTTTCAAAACAAAAAGCAGGCTGAGGAGGCTTTTATTTTTAGCTGAGGAGGGCAGGGATGTTAAATTTTTCATTCACAAACCATTTTTTTGCTAAAAGTCCCACTCCCAGCAGGATTTCAGAGTAAAGTTTCCCCTTATAAGCATGCTTCTGGAATTCCATGGTAGGGCCAGCCCCTCTACTCAAAATCATACAGCCTTCTAAGATTTCTTCCCATAAGAACAGTTGCAATACTGGGATTCTTTGTACACATTTGTCTACAATGCGTAGTTTGTACGCAAAATGTTTCATCTTAATACACACAAGTCATTTAAACAAGTATATGTTACAGCTTTGTAACTGTAACCGTGGGAGAGTTGTCTTAACACAGCTGGACTTCTGCTAGCTTATAAAGAAAGGGGAGAGAAAGCAATAACAGGTGCCAATTACTCTTAAGTCCTCTGGTAGGAGCACCTTTCACCTTTACGAAAGCAAGCACAATATTCCTTGTAAAACTGTTCACACTTTTTTTGCTGCTCCCATATAAGTAATGACTGTTTCTTTCAACATTCCTAAAATAACCACCAAAGTTTGCCGCCACACAGCAAGCTGCCTTTCCACAGCTCTTGCCTTGACATTTCCCAAGCAAACCTGAAAACAAAAAAGTGTCAGCTCCCAAGAAGAAAAAGAAAAGCCCATTAGTGATGCAGCAAGCATTTTTACCACTTTTATGCTGAAAGCTACAAAGCCAGACATTCAGATTAACAAAATGGTCAGCAATTGCACTGAGTTTAAGAGTGACTGCAGGGTTCCAGGGCAACAGAGTGTTACTGGTCGGTTTTCTGTTAAAGAAAGAAAATATTCAGTGGTCTTATTCTAACCAAATATTCAAAAAATTATTTCTGACACAGGACTTAAAGTCCAAAAATTGCTTCATTTTCATAGTGCAGTACAACTCAATCTTTTGTTGTTGTTTTTTTTAAACCGGCTGTGTTGCTGTTTATTCTTGTCAAGTAAACTATATGCAGACCAAGCAAATGAAGGCATAAAGAACAGATTGTCTCATTAGAACTGGTCACAGAGCTGGTGTTTTAACCGAGTAGCCTTTATCAACCTGGAAAAAGCAATCCTACTTAAAATGCATTAACATCTTCAATTATTTTCTCTTATAAAATATGGAAGGTAAAAGATGATTATAATTATAGTGGAAGACTATATTTAACTCCTTGCCACAGGATATGGTATAGCATTTTGTCTCAGTGCCTTTATGAAGGAATTGAACAAATTTCTAAAGGAAAAAAAATCACCACAGGTTACAAGCACGTGCATATGTGTGCGTATGTGCGTGTATAATTTTAGATGCTGGTTTCTTGTCTTGTGTGCTCCCTGAGGTATCTGGTGGGCCGCTGTGAGCTACAGGACACTGGATTAGATTGGCATTTGGCTTGATTGAGCACAGGCTCTTCTTTATGTTCTTATGTTCTGTGGATTGCACATGAAAGTTTTATTTTCAAAATATGATTATGATGCTTCAGAAACATGTTGACAGTAGTAGAATTATGTTCATAGCTGGTCACCATCTATAAAAGCCAGTTCTGAAAGGTCTGTCATAATTGTGTGATAAATGAACCTATACGTATTTTCCTGGAAGAATGAGCACAATCCTAATCATGTCTGCTCAAAAGTAATCCCCATTGTGTTCAATGTGTCTTACTCCCAGGAAAGTGTCTTTAGGATTGCAGCCTATGTCTCTTTTATCCCCATTAAGTTCTGTAGAACAAAATAACCATGTCCCATTCAAGCCTCCTAAGTGACTGCATAAATTAGACAATGGCGTCAGGAGAAGCAGGGGGCAATCTTTTTCTTTTTTCCTATGTATAAAATTCACTCCATTACATTATCGCTTATAAAAGTGAATGACAGTTCAGTCTTATCTTAAACCTAAAAAAAATCAAGGACCAAGGCTAATAATAGCAAGGCTATTATTCTTGCCTTAACAGCATGTGGCCAGGACCCAGTGACAGATCATCCATAGGTGAATTGTGCATGCATCTCCCTGCCTTCTCCCAGGAGCCCCTGCAAAAGATAGGCTTATCTTTACATATAGCATCATGATGAGCACTGATACTAGGATGGAAGTAAGTTGTATCAAAACAACAGAGCCACAAGTAAAATTCAAATACCACTTAACAGTATTTTTATAAGCAGAACATGTCAGAACTCCTTTCCTTTGCTTCTGATGCTGAAGCTGTCATACCTCTTCTTCCAGAAAACAGTACTTTGCGTTTGTTGCTTACAGGAACTACATCTCATAACACAAAAGTCCTATCTCTTCCATGGACTCAGTAGGTGGTCTTGACTAAGTAACATACGTATTTAGCTTCAGCCAGCCACTTACCTCTTCTGAAATTCCACTACTAAAGGTAGAAAACCTACTAGAATAGGAGTATATGGGATACAAAGAAGTATAACTGAATGGGGAGATCAGTAAAAAAAGAAATCATTCCTGCCTCCTTCCGTTTGGACAACAGGTACTTATGATAAAATCCCAGTGTTAAGCTAATCTCATGTGAACACACAAGGCTGCTGTTACTGACTACCAAATATATCCAAATAGGTATGCAACATTCTGTAATCGAATACTCTCCCCATAAAAATAATAAAATCATAAAAATGATCTGTACCACTGCCTACATTGAAACTAATCTACTATCAACTTTCAAATAACTGGTGAAAGAAGAGAAAATGTGTTCTATACCAGAACTGTTGTTTCAGATATTTATTTATCTTATGCTCATAAGCACATTCTCTAAAAATACATAAACAAATAAATAATAAATTAATAGTGGTGCATACACAAGAAAAAAATGCGAAGTTTATATTGTTGTCAGCACAGAATAAAATAAATACAATTTTTAAAACGCACACAATCGCATACACATCTGTCAGTGCCTGCTTATAGTGAAAGGGGTAGTTTGTTAAATTGACAACATTTACTACTGAAGGTTGAAAATTTTTAATTTACAGTTTCAGTTGTTTAAATTTGCTCTAACTGAAAAAAATTAAATACACTGTCACAGTGTGATCTCTCTGGCTTATCTGTGCTGAATCTAGAACAAATTACGGGACTGCTGCCGCGCTACTGCAGAGAAGGGAAGCTTTTTCCCTTCTCTGTGGTGCAGCTGTAGCAGCCCCAATGAGTCTCCTCGGACCACCTCTGGAGATGGCCTAATTCTGAACAGACAGGAGCAGCCTCACCACCCAGGAAGGAAGGCTTGAATCCAGCATAATTGCTGGTCTAAGCCCTGCCTCCTGAGCTCGCCTGTCCACAGTCCTGCCCTTTGCCTTGTCTTCTTTCCAGTTATCTACAGCTGAATCTTCCACTTCCCTGTGTTAGTGGAATCTTCCACTTCCCAGCCTCTCCAGCTGCTCGCACCGGCTCTCTGGGCTGTGGAGGAGGCGCATGGCGGCACAACATGGCCGGCGCGACCTCCAGCGTGCACCCTCAGAGGCTCTGCACCCTCTCCAGCTGCTGGCACCGGCTCTCCGGGCTCACCATAATCTCCAGAGGTCAGAAACTAGACAAAATGTCAGATAAAGTAACAATATGATTTTGGAGAGCTAACAGTTAGGAAACGTGTGCTACAGAGTTTTAACTCTCCCATAGTCTAACAACTGTGAGGGTGTGGAAAGCCAATGGTGAACCTAAGTAATATGGCTGCTTAACTTATGCTTAATGTTGCAAAAATAGTAGATTTAAACCACCAGGTTTAACAAGTGCTTGGCAAAGCTTCCAAAAAGGGGCAGAATAGAATATGACAAAGATTGGGGGAATCACTACACAGGCAGATTTTTATGAGGAAGTGATGGATTATAGGGAACCAGAAAGAGAGAGGGGCAATACAAAACAATAAAAATGTATGTGAGAAAGGAAATGTGCAGGAAGAGCTCCAGAGAGATTGTTCTCTCAACAACAGGAAGTAAGGAGTATAGGGTAAAGTAAGTAATCAACAAACACAGATGACAAACAAGGGAGGTGCATTAATAAAAGTAGTCAAATAGACTCCAGCAAGAAGGTCATTTTTATTGTTCTACCTTTAGTTTATATTTAGTATATTTGTTTATTTATATTTGTTATATTTAGTATATTTGTTTATAACAAATATTTTTTATATCAGAGATTTTAAACCTTTTTCATCTCATTGCATAATGACATGGTACTAAAATTGTCAATGTACACCATCAGTTTTTTTTTACCCCTGACAAGGCACACCATGCTGCTGATGGGGAACTCAAATCTCCAAATTATCCTTCCCAAATAAACAACCTTCTCCAAAATCCTGCAGCACATCTACAAACCATGTACAGCACACCAATGTGCCACGGCAAAGTGGTACACAGTTACTTTTAGAAACCTAAATACTGTTCCATTCAGCAAATTAAATACCACTCAGCCACTTGAACCACAACAGAGATATGGTGGTGTTGAATATGCTCAAGGTTAGTGGTACCACATCTAGGCAGAACTGGCTCCTGCACTCTGACTACAGAATCAACAGTAGACTGCAGAACAATCGCATCCAGGGAGCTCCATATCCAAGACTGCTGACATGTGCCCTTACACCTGACTTCATGCATTCCTTTTGGTACATACTACTACGAATTTAGGAGCCATTACAAAGGAACGGAAATAATAAGAATGATTGCTAAATCGCTAAAGGAACAGTCCATTATAAATTAGTAGGTTTCATCCTCACACTAGACCAGTGGTACTCAAAGTGGGGGTCAGGACCCCGCCCAGGTTATGAAAGGGTAGGATTCACCATCTTGTAATCTGGCACTGGGCTTTCCTGAAGGCAAGTCTCATTGAACACAATGGGACTTCTGAGTAGACATGGAGAAGCTCTGACATGGAGGAGTAGACATGGAGGAGCTGTGATATCACAGTGATGTCACATCCTGGTAAGTATGACAGGGGGTCCCGGACAGATTTTTAAGTTTGAAAGGGGTATGCCAGGTAAAATGCCAAAGTACTACTGCACTAAACAATCAGGCACTGCAACTTCATTTGTTTCTTAACAATATAAATTTGTTCCAAAGATGAGAAGAAAACAAGATTCAGTATGGCCTGCAGTGTCAAGCAACTAGAACAAGTGGTCTGTAATTCAGTAACTCTGCTCCAGCTGACCATCCCAATAAACAGTTAAGTTTTGCTGTATGAGTAACTTCTATGGAAATCCACCAGTACCAGTTATTCAATTCTGCTACTTCAAAGTCACATAGATGCTGCAGCTGACTATTGCCTAACTCTTAAAGCAAGAGTTTTCCTGGGAACATTTCACCATTTAACATCTAAATTGCAAATACTGCAGGAATATCCTGATCAGCACTCTGGATGAGATACTCCCCTAATCCAGCACAAAATTACTTTTCCTGCTCCCTACAACCTGTGCACAAGTCATGAAATATCCGCAGGCCATTTCTACTATTACAGAGACAAACCCAGGTTTGCCACTGAGTGTGGCAAACAGCCACTCATATCTCTCTGATAAGTACATTTTTGGGAACCCATATTGGTCACATTCTCACATTAGTTTGGAGCCAGAAAAAGTATGAAAAAATATACTGTACATTAATTGTTACTGCTTTTGTCCTGTTTGAAAAAGCAAACACTGCAAAGAAAACTGAATGCTAAATGATATGTGAACATAAGAAAAGCTCTCATGGATCAAACCAAAGGCACATCAAATCCAGCAATCTGTTTTCCAACCAAGTGCCCAACCAAGTTCTTGTGGGAAGCCCTCAAACAGGAAAGAGAGGCAAACTTCTCTCCTTCCAGTACTCTCCTGCAAATGGTTTTCAGAACTGACCCTCTCTGACCCTGTAGGGAGTGCACAGATAATGTGACTTGTAAGCAGCGACAGAACTCTGTATTTGAATTTGACATCAGCTGAACACATTTCCTAGAAATAGTTGAGATACTTTATGCACAACTCTTACAATTTAAGGTTCATTTCCAAGTATTTTATACTGATTAAATGATATGGAAAAGCTACAGTCATAGCTTTTGACATACAGTTATGACTCCCAAAAACAGTCATAGACATACTTCCCAAAATCAGACTCATATGGTATGGGATAAACAACTCACTTTCCCTCAACATGGAAAAAAAGCTTTTTTCCAAACATGATTCCAAATTTGTTTTGAACTCCTGCTATTCATAAAACTCATGAAAACAAATTAAAACTTCTGTTAACTTTTAATTACTGGTACTCTGGCATGCATAAGCTGAGAAAACCATCAGAAAAGCTACCACAAACTGCAAATTGAACTCAGAATGTTAACCAGATGATTGTGGTGTATCGCATCTACTTATACAAAAAGATGTCATAGATTCTCACAGGTGGCTCTTCCCCACTCTCAATTTTTTGTTGTTGATGATTTCTCCCTTACTGATTCCATGCCTTCAGACTACTTACCACCAGGAATCCGAAAAGAAGTTATTTGCAGTAGAATTTCAAAGGCCTGTTAGCAAGCTCTCTCTTTTCCTTTTGCCTGGCTGATATTAACATGAATAAATATTTATACAGTTACAACACTGGGTTTAAAGCTTAGCAATGGGTAAAAAGAACTATTTAAACTGTTGCACAAAATTCACTTTATGAATAATGCTGTTCAAAGGAGAAATACAGGGTAAAATTATTTCTGCCTTTCACAGAACAGATCTGACAAATTTATGTTTCATTTAATGCAAGAACAATTTCAGTTTCAACTCTTGTACAAGTTAACCTTGCTATTATGGCGTTTGGACACTTCTGAGATGTATTTCAAGATCCAAAATCCTGGCTAAAGAACAGTTCCTATGTTACTGTTTTTCTTACTGGAATCTCCAGAAAAATTCTTCGACTGGAAAGCAGTGTCCAGAAAAATTTTGTAGTCAAATCTACAAGCATTCACTTTATCTTTCACAACAGAACAAAGGACACTCTGTCCTCGTCCCCCCCACCACACCCACAAGCAAGCATGTAACTGAAAACTGATGAAAGAGCTGCAATATATATATATAAGAGAGAGAACGGGGAGAAAAGGCACAAGAGTTTGAGAGAAAGGAAGTTCACCCATTGCTTCTTGATCATCATCAGTCTGATAAGACTGCACCAGACTCTCATTCCAGTTAGCGCTAAGAAGTCTCTATCAGCTCCTTCACTTGGAGAGACAAGGTGTCAGGCTGCAATCCTAAACACACTTTCCTGGGTGTAAGATCCATTGAACACAATGGGATTTACTTTTGAGTTGTCATGGTAAGGATTGTGCTCTCAGTCTTCCATGCAATGCAACCACTTCATTGTTTTGAAAATATTTTTATTGCAGCAATATTTATTGCAGAAAATATTACTTTAATAAAATATATTTTATTTAAAAAAGTTATTGCAGCATTACCAGTATACAACAAGTATTGTAAATAAGGTCCATCCCTAACAAGGGCAGAATCTCTTTTTTAATATTTCTGAAGTTTCTAGTTGTGTGGACACAGTTATTTTTTCAACAAAAATAACTGGTTTGGGGACTCTGATCACTAACATACTCTTTGTTTATAAAGAATAGCTATATACTGCTTTCTAGAATAATCCCTATGTCAGCAGGATATAGGAGATAATGAGTTGTTATTCTGCCTCAGTTACTGTCAACTGAATATAAGCAATCAATAGCAATACTGGAAGAAGTTTCTCTTTATTCAATTGATTTTACTACATTCAAATGTCATATATAATTTAAGAACTCTGTAGCATGATCTCTTTTCTGTGGAGTTTCTTTCACACTTCGATTGTAGGTCAATCAAGACCCCAATCTAGTATTGTGCCTATGTTACAAGACCACATTCTCCATAAATACAATTTAATGAAGTCAACAACATTAGCTAAGGAATTTTGGAACAGGCACAACATCATGCATCAGCAGAGCATATTCAAAGGCCAAAAGTAAAGAAATTGGGCATAGTGACCAGAGAATAGTACAATACCCTGCCAAACTTGTTTCCATGGAAATTTGGAAAAAAGGTCATTTGTCTGAATAAAAAAAAATCACCCAATATACACTGATGTTTGCAGTTGCCAAGCATTGGGAATGAAAAGGAATTGGTTCATCTTAAGGGGTTCAGAAAATCATATACTCAACAGCCATTATTCACTGGACACTTTTGCAGCTTGTCTAAGAAGCTGTGGTTACAAATTCATTTTTCCAGTTAAATCACCCAGACAAACTACTTCCACTTGATGCCCAATGTATGCCAACTACAAAAAGTTAATGTTCCTTTGGGAGTGGAAATGCTCATCATAATACACCCTTAATACACATCATCAATCACTCAAATGTCAAAACTTGAAGACAGCAGCTTATGGTCTTAGACAACTTGTAGACAGCCATTCAAAAGCTGATCCCCATATAAACAGGCCACTGATGGATTGCTTTTTATTACACAGGTATTTAGTGTTCATGCACTGATCTTCCCATGACCATGCAATACACATGCTATCTGTTAAGGCACTGTGCCTGTAAACCAGAAGGCCAGGGTTCGAGACCTGGGTCCCCATAAGACAGGGTGAGCTCCTGTCCTTAGCCCAACTCTGCGACGCAGCTGGAACCAATCATATCGGCTCTGCCGTTCCATCAGACTATTTCAGTGGCGTGGAGAGGGTGGGATTTGCTGCTTGGATAACAGCCTATCCTCCATATTAATCTACCCAGACCTTTGTGCTTTGCATACAGCGTCATGCACAATACAATAGTCTTTCGAGACTGATGGATGCCAATACTGTTTTTATGAAGAAACAGTCAGTCTGTTGTAAAACAAAATAAAAAACCTACATGGATACATTAGTTTTTCTTATGGCAGAGCCAGGGAGTTACTCCTCATACACCATAATATAAAGATATAATTTTACATATATACATGCAGATCAACACAACATTAAAGGTGTCAGAGAACAAAAGCTTTTGTCAACAGGGTGCAACTTCCAACTAGATCCAAAATCACAGTGTAAACATCTTTCTCCCTTAGCCTTTGTCCTATTCTTAAAATAGGCTGATCCTTCTGTGATGCAAGAAAATAAGTTATGAAAGGATTGGTTTTATGCCAGAGAAACGCGACACACGCCACAACCAGAGAAATGTGAGTCCAAGGCTAGCCTGCCAGGTGTCACAAGTTCAACATTCACACACAGGTTTTAAAAAGTAACAAGATAAGAACGTGTGCCACAAGGGTATATGTCTAGGAGCCAAGCTTCAAAGCCAACAAAAGAAGTCATTCCAAAGAAGAATCACTCCAATTCATTACAATTGGGGAGCATATTTCTTAAGCCTCCATGTTAAAAAGAACAGTCAAAACAACTGCCCAACAAGAAGAAAACGCTTCAAGGAGAACACCAGCCAAGAATTTACTGGTCCCAGTTTTCAGTGTACAACAATGACTTTATTTTACATGCATTCCAAATTTAATTATTTTTAAATATTTTTATACCACCCTTCCTCTAAGGCAGGGTCTCCAACCATTTTGGCCAAAGGGCCACATCAAATATCTGGCACGTTAAAGGGCTGTGGGTGGCGCAAGTGGCTAAGATACTGTGCCTGTTAACCAGCAGGCCAGGGTTCAAGACCCGGGTCGGCCCCACAAGACAGGGTGAGCTCCTGTCCTTAGCCCAGCTCTGCGACGCCAGCTGGATCCAGTCGTATTGGCTCTGCCTTTCCACTGGACTAATTCAGTGGCGTGGAGAGGGGGGATTTGCTGCTTGGGTAACAGCCTATCCTCCATAACAATCTAACCCCGGCTTTCATGCTTCACATGCAGCGTATGCAGCGCCGAGCACGATACCATAGTCTCTCAAGACTGACAGAGGCCTGCTGCTTTATTGAGTGTCAAAAAATTTAAATATAATCTCTATATAAAACTGAGAAGTCACTCACCCACCCACCAACAGCCAGCCCAAACCGCTGGGCCTAAAGTGTGAAATTTGCGGTGTTTCTTCCATGACGGAGGCACCCAATAAGAACCGGTTTTAGAAATTCCAACCGGAAGGGGGTGAAAAGGGGCACAACATGTTTTCCTCCCTAAACTTTACATTTAAGAAACCCTGACTGAGGGACATTCTGCCCCTACCTGCAGACCTAGAAGCATGAAATTTGGGGAGGGTGTTCCTTCTGGGACGAGAACACCCACCATGAAATGATTTCTAGAAATTTAACTCTTAAGGGTCTAAAAGGGGTGCAACACATTTTTGGCATATACTTAACACTGAAGACTGACTGATCAACATCCAGCTGATGCACTGGGAGGGAGGGGTCTTGTGTATGGATGGGTCTTGTGCATGGGGGATGATACACAGTGGGAGAGTGTTGGTGCACATGTGGGGGTGCGCATGGGAGGGTGTTAATGCCAGGATGACCAGGTGCCAAACCCAAAATTCCCTGCCAAGTCCCCCAAAATTCCTGTCCCCCAACCCAAAATTCCTACCCAGTTTAAAAAAATGTAGGACAAATGAAGGACATGCTAAAATATGTCCCCAAAAATGTAGGACAAATGAAGGACATGCTAAAATAAAGCAAAAATACTCATATTGGTTTCCTGTACTTAATTTCAACACTTTTAAAATTGAAAACCTTTTAACATACATGATTCAACTCAGACATGTAAGATACCCTCAAAGCAGTTTGCAGCAACACAACACATGCAAGTGACTTCACCATACATGATTCTGATCCAAGTCCCTCCAAAAGAAATAGCACAAATGCAAGAGGGTGGGTGAGTGTCTGGGTGGAGGGCAATAGGGGGGACACACCAGACACATATAAAGACATAAATATGCAGCATGCACACACACACACACACCTCTTGCACTCAGTCATAGACACACAAACACACAGCATGCACTCACTCAGACACACACAAATACACACACACCATGCACTCATTCAGACACCCGATTCCTCGCCTTTTAGGCACTCAAGGAAAGCTGCAGCAGTCTCAGAATTGTGCACCAAAGGCGCACCCACCAGATGGGCTGCTAATTCCGGACAGGGGGCAGTTCCAGATCATGTCTGGTGAGAGAGTCATTTTTCCTAAGACCTCTGGGGGTTCCTGGACTTCTAGTCAGCCTGGTTTGTGCCCATGGGGGAAGGGTTGTACACATGGGGGGATGATACATGGGGGGCATGATGTGCAGTGGGGGAGAATTGATGCGCAGTGGGGGGTTGGCTTATGGGGGGAATTTTAATCCCACAATGCAGGTACATTTTCACTAGTATTGAAAGATGGAACTTGAATGAACAGGCTCAAATTTCCAGGATTTCTCCAAGCACCAACAAACATCACAGAAAACACACACTTAAATGGAGTCCCATTCCCTCTCCCCACAATCAGCTTACCTATCTGTACAGGAGACAATACCTCAGAACCAGCACATCACAGGAAACATCTGGAGAGTGTTCTGAAGGCTTCCTGATCTTCCAAAAACCTTCTAAAGATTTCAGAGGGCACCAAAAGTAATTTTAGGTTTTTGGAAAAACCAGTAAGTTATTTTTAAAGTCTTTAAAAGCTTTCAGAACACCTTCTGGATGCAAAAACCACAGCTCTTGTTGTGTTCTGTTGAGAGGGACAGAAGTTTTCAGTGGACCAGTGGCTGGCGGAGGGCCAGTTAGATCAGGAGTGTCCAACATGTGGCCCGGGGGCTGCATGCAGCCCACCTGCAAAGCTGGCCACCACCATTGGAAAAACCGGCTCTGTGGCAGCAGCCATTTTCAAATTTTGCATGCTTCTCTGCGCACTGCCCTGGGTGGCTGCCACAAAGCTGGTCTGAGCTGCCTTGCTCCTCCCCCACCTGCCTCCTGGTCCTCAGAGCACTTCAGGCCCCAGCAGACCTTGCAGCGCTCACCCAGCTGCATTCCCCAAAAGCAGCCTCAGCCTCTATGCCAGCTGCTGCCTGCTGCCCTTTAGATCTTGATCTAAAGTCAATGAGGCTTACTCCCAAGCCCAATGATGCATAGGATGGGCCGTGATCCTCTCCAAGCTTAACCTTGGAGATATCCTGCAACCCTAACTATGTCTACTCAGAAGTAAGGCCCACTGTACCCAGTGGTGTACCCAGTGGGTCTTACTCCCAGCAAAGTATGTTCAGGATTGCAGCATATCTCCAAGGTTAAGCTTGGAGAGGATCACAGCCCATCCTATGCATCATGCTTCCTCAGAAGCAAGCCCCACTAAAGTCAATGAGGCTTACCTCCAAGTTGCAGTCTGAGAGCCCAATCCTATGCATGGCTACTCAGCAGAAAACCCCATGATAATCAATGAGACTTACTCCAAGGTTTAGCATGGAGAGGATCGCTGCCCATCCTATGCATCATGACTACTCAGAAGTAAGCCCATTGAAATCAATGAGACTTACCCTACAATCCAGAGTAACTACAGGAGCATGTAAGAAGTCATTTATGTCGACGTAGTTATGATACCACATAGTGAAAACCTATGGGAAATTCATATTGCAGTCCAGAGTAAATTGTTCTTATGTTGGAGCAAGCACTCCCGTAGTTACTCTGGATTGTGCCCTTACTCCAAGGTTTAAAAAAAAAATAAAGGGCATCCTATATTTTGTCCTAAATTAAAAAAAAAAGTTGTTAGTGTTTATGTGCGGCCCAAACCAACTCATCTTCTACTAATGCGGCCCAGGGAAGCTAAAAGGTTGGACACCCCTGAGGCTTGCAGTAGGCAGCAACTGGCCCCTGGGCCAGGTTTTGGAGGCCTCTGCTCTGGCTGGTATACATGGTTCTTTCCCTCCTTCACAGCTCTATAAGGTAGGGGAGACTGAGAAATACTAGCCCAAAGACACCCAGGATGAACCAGTCTCTTCTGGGTTCATAAGCTCCCTCACCTGTAGTCTGAAATAACAGCATCCTCCAGGATCTTTCCCCACAACTGTGAGTCAGCCCTTAATTTTGTCATATTTTTGTAGCCTAACATCCCAGGTATCATGCTCTCTAGGAAAATGTTGGCTACTTGGAAGGAAAGAGTACATGTGTCTGGCTCTGGCACAGTTTATTTGAAGAGTCAACATAAATGAACACTTTGGCCTTATCCAAATCAGTGCATACCAAATTAAGAGTAATCAAGAAGCTTTGAGACTGGCCTGATTACTCTGTGGAGACTGCATTATCTCCCCCACTTTAATTATAAACTCTGTAGGCCAGCAACCTGCCTTTTTAATTAAAGAAAATGCATGCTACTCTTTTAAAGAGCACAGAGCAGTAGCATTAAATAATAAAAATAGTTTATCTGTGCTGTAGGTGCCTGGTTGTATATGAAAATAAGTAACACTTGCACAGGATCATAGAAACACACAAAATAAAAGTATGCTGAAAAATAGTGCAGCACTAAGAGAGTTCAGCAGGTAGTGGGATAGGAACAACTCACTCAATGATGTAATGTGTGATTCAAAGGGCTGGCTTTAGCCAATTACCATTGATTTGTCAGAATTGGATGTTCAGAGACACAAGTTCAGAGACACATGGCGCTGCAGCAAAGAGCAGGCTGCCCACAGCACTTTGCTTGGAGGCAAGCCCCAACATAGAAGCTGGTGTAACAGAAATCTTATGTAGCTCATGTGCATATGGGTCTGAAAGCTCTTAAACTGGCCTCCGTAAACAGCTGACGGTGACATCATCATGCTGCTACCATCTACTTTCAGGTGCCACTCCAAACTGGGCACCATCAGCACCAGATTGATGGTGCTGATGGCCGTTGAACAGGAGGGCCACAAGGGTGGGAGCCAGCAAAATTTCTGCATTTGGCCAAAACCCTGGTGCTTCAGGTCTATATAGGAAATGGTCTATACAGAGATGGTCTATATAGGAAAGTTAAAAGAAACTACAATCTTCTGTTGTAGCAGCACTGCAAGTTAATGCTATATTGTTGTTTTCAAGCAAAGTGAAAACTGAACTTTCTTACCAAAACAAAGCATTTTTAAAAATCTAGTTTATTTTCCTTAATGTTCCTTGGCACAAGCAGCAAAGTTTTTTTATTTTTGTTATACTGATTGCAAGACACATGAGATGATTGCCAGGCTGGTACTTTAAACAACACAGTAAGGTCTGCAAGCTGCCAAGGTGATTGAGAAATGCTGCATCTTTTTCCCACAAGCTCAAAAAAATAGCACATGGACCTACTGCAATGTTCAGGATACTTGGTACATGATTATCCAAGACAGATCAAATGTCAATATGCAGCTAGTTAACTATCAGCCTTAAGAGAGCCAGTTCATGTTAAATTTTTCAGGCCAGGTTTACAGTGACTGTGGATGCAATTTTTTAATGGGAAGAGGAAATCTAAGTGAGAATTTCATATGGGCATCAATTTATACAATGTAAAAAGAAACCAGGTTATGGAATAAGAAAGTTACTTTTGGAGACATTCCTATTATTAGAAAGTTAACAGACTTTGAAAAAAAGCAAGATGCCTCAACATTATCTATACTCTCATCAAATTTTAAAATCCTTAACTCTGGCTTGGTCAACCAGAAAGAGAGGATTTAAAAAATGAAGATTTTTATTCTTATGAAAAATAGACTCTTGATGAAGCAAGGAAGTAATAAGAGGGTTTTAAATTTTTGCTTAATTCATCTAACGGGTATTTCCTGAGTGATAATGGGCCACATTAAACATCATTACAACAATGACATTGATTGAAAAAGTTAACTGCAGTTAAACAAACCCTGTGCACACAGTAAATCTAATTTTACTGAAGTGGATAGAATCTCCAAAATTCAATATGTCAATGTGCAAATAAAAGAAGCCAGAAGAATCAGAAAAGCCTGTGTTGTTGCAGTTAGTTGAAGCATTAAAACAAAGCAAGCCTCAGGATTCTACTTTTCCATATTGTTTCATACCAGGCAAGAAATGAAGATGAAATGCAAAGCAGATGTTGCGATTGCATAATAACCCAACTGATTTTAGCAAAACCTTTCTTTCAAATACATGTGTTTAGAAATGCAGCCTGAGCCATTCCAAAGAAACACAGAATCAAATATCAACTACTTCTCCCATGCTTTAGGTTGGATGATATACAGTTCTACTCCATGCAATGGAGCATGCCCATTTCATCCAATACAACCTCTGTAAAAAAAGCAGATGTAACCACCAGCATCCACAGCAAATGATTTTCAGCTTTCGACAACAACAAGTAAGTGAACCGATTTTGTTAGAGAACTGGGTGCTAATGCAAATAAATTGTTTCCTGAATATTTTTAAGAAGCTGTGGATAGGGAGTTACTGCTTTCTGAACAGTTGCTGCCACAATGGAACATGGTGGTTCAAGGGTTTAATTGCTACCTGGCCAATCTAGAGTTTTGCTAGTCTAGATGTAAGCGCATCACCCAGTCAATAGGCAGACATCAGAGCTGCCTTATGGCCTATTAAGTGGTTTCAGTTCACTTCCTAATGAACAAGTCTCTTTAAATGGTTCAGCACATTTTATGCCTCTATGTTTTGAAGTGGACAATTCCAGAAGAGCTATTATTGATTATTATAATACACAATACAGTCTGAAAATTTGTAAGGGTAAAAACTTCCAACAGCAACCAGTAGGACCACTCTGTTATTAATGGGGCTGAAAAGGCAGAAACCAACTTAAATAGCTTCTTCAAGCAAGCATCAGCAATGTGGCAAATTTGCAGGACAGAAGCAACATGGTATTTGGGATCTATTTCGCTGAGAAACTCACATAGAGGATTATGGTTGCTTCCTGAGATGGTTCAGAAAGAAGGTCCCTTCCAATATCAGGTCGTTTGATGTCCATGACAGACACAAAAGAGTGGCAACAGGATGCAGATATCTTGTTGTCTTGTATTCCCCCAGAGGCTTACGGTGGGTCACTGAGAGAGAGCTGGACTAGAAGGATCCTTGATCTAGCAAGGTACAGTGGTACCTTGCTTAAAGAGTGCCTTGCATAGAGAGCGTTCCACTTAAAAAGCAAAAATTTCTGTGTGGTTTCGCTTTGCTTAAAGAGCACTTTTTGCATAAAGAGCAAAAATTTCTGTGTGGTTTCACTTTGCTTAAAGAGCATATTTTCGCATAATTGGCTGGGCTCCCTGTCCTTCTCCCTATCTCTCCCCAGCATTAGCTGGGCTGAGGGAGTGAGGTGGGACTTTCTCCCCCCTGCAGTACATGGAAGAGGCCAGCAGAGGGGGCAGAAGAGCAGAAAAGCCTCTTCATCAGGGGAACAAAGACGGCTGCTCTTCTCCTGCAGCCAGAGAACTTGGTCAGCCCAGCCAATGCAGCCTCCATAAGGTAGGAGGGAATACTCTCCTGCACCCCCTCTGCAGCCCCCCCAAACAGACCCCTTGCCCCCAAGGAAGCCCCCCCTGCCTGGACCCCATTACAACCACCCCTCTCCCCCCACTACCTTCCCTGCCTGCACTTTTCCTTTCCTGTGAGTAAGCCCCAGTGTATTCAATGGGGCTTGATTCTGAGTAGACAGCATAGAATCTTGCCCTTCTGATGTTGCTGTGCATGCAAAATGCAGCCTACACACTTTCCTGTGATTAAGCCCCAGTGGATTTAATGGGGCTTGATTCTGAGTAAACAGCATAAGATCTGGCCCCTTTGCTGTTGCAGACTGCCTATCTAATTTGCATAGATAGATCTCACACACAGAGGTTCCTTGTGAAAGTTGCTCAGAAAGACACCAGTAACTTAGTGAAAATCAGTCATCCTTGTCCATAAAGGTTTTTCTTTTCTTTTTTACTGTACAGAATATTACAGTGTTTTATTACAGTAATTGTGGTCTGTATTATAGTGTTTTGAATTCAATTCCAGTGTTTTATCATCATTTTTACATCCAGTTAATATTTTTATATGAATTTTTTTGTGGTTGTGGAACCAATCATCTGAGTTTCCATTGTTTCCTATGGGAAAATCCGCTTCACTTAAAGAGTGTTTTGCTTAAAGAGCATGCCTCCGGAACGAATTAAGCTCTTTAAGTGAGGCACCACTGTACTTCTTATCTTATTCAGCTCTTTGCCAATAAATAATATTAATAACGCCTTTTCAAAAATCCCTTCATACTCCAGAAGCTTATTATTGGCACAATGCCAGTTCCAGTGGTAGATGGCAACAAATCAGCCTAACAGGAGTGTACACCTTTAGTAACTGAGTACTGCTTCTTTGCAGAATGCAGATTTCCTTCAGACATTGAACACAGTATTTTGCTGCAAGAGTATTTCAGGAGTCTGCAGGTATCAAAGATATTATATTGTTGCAATGCTATCTGTTCAGGACCTTGAGGATCACTCTCGACTTTAATTCTACCAGGTGCTGTCCCAGGTCCTGATAAGCTACCACTTCATGCTCCTCTTTACTGTCTGTCCCTCTTCCTCTCCAGTTCTGCATACGTGGCACCCTAGATGGCAGATACTCCACAACCTTATCCCCATCTCCAACATGATGCCTCAATTCATGCAACAGCCCAGAAAACTTTGACCATATGAATGTTCTCTCCCAAAGTTTATCCAGTCCTACAAGGTGCAAGAAATACATGTTGTGAATGTTCTTGTAAGATTTTAGAAAAACCTCTGCTTTCATTTGATGGAGGAGGAGATGACATAGAAAGAAATGTTTCTGGCTTTAAAGATTGCAAAGTATGTGCTAAACTACAAAGTCTGAAAATGGAGCATGTAAAAAGACAAAATTAATTCTTTCAGGTTACATTATCTTTGTCCAGAATTTTATAAAGCATTTTTCCTGAACATTACAGAATGAGAGCAACATGTCTTCCAAATTTAGTGTGGCACCCAAAATAATGATATGCAAATTGTTTCACTTATATGCAAAAAGAAGCCCAATCCTACACAGCTCCCCAGGAAACAACACAATCCGACCAAAGGAGAACATGCTGTTTGGACCCATGTCAGGGGAGTCAAGGCCAGAAAGGGGCCTAATACTGTCACTGTGACTATCACCACCCTTTCCTGCCTTGATTTGACCTGTTCGCTTTCAAGCCCCATTCTGCTACCTGCACTGACTTAATGGCTTTCCTCTGGCAACTGCTGTGCAGACCCAGTGGCTCACTGCTTGTGGCAGTAGTCATGCCGCACTGAATGGCATGTTGTGTTTTGAAAGAGCAGAAGGCTTTTTCAGATGGCAAATAGCCTAATAAGATTGAGCCATATAATATGCCATTTGCAACCTGTCACTTGTGACTCCCCCACCCATGTATTACATTGCCTTAATGTAAGACTGCAAGCCCAAACTACCTAACTATTATTTTATTACTATAAAATATAGATATCTGATATTTACAAACAGCAAAAAAGAGTGTAGACTATGAAATAAAAATGGATGAATAGAGTTTTAAGCTACAAAAATGCATAAATCATCTCTCTGACACTGTGTCGGGAGCTGTCTTACATTTCAAATTTGAAAAAATATAAATTTACATAAATATACATATAAGTAGTATACTAGATACAGATCCAGAAGATTACAAGGCTTGCCTGAGGGCCAGATAGAGGGGTCTTGCTTAGGCCATATTAAGACTCACTGAGGGCCGCATCTGGCCCCCAGGCTGGGTTTAGAAACCCTTAATCTAGAATACCTCATTGCACTTTTATTACATGAGCTTACTTATCTTCCACTATATTTATTTTTTCTTTCAAAAAGGAATTTCATCTTTCCCAAAACAATCATTACATGTATGCATGTCCACTTTTTTCAAAACTAAGGTACTTCTTGACAAACTGCATACCAAAGATGATTTCATATTCCAGATAAGTGAGGATAATTAGAATTGTAATCTCTAATTTATTAAAAATCTAGTAAAAGATCATAAAATTCATTAATCTCTGTTGATAATTCTGGTCTTCCACAACATTTTTGTAAATACTATCATAATAAGTGCACTTTAAACAACATACCAATAGAATCATTAATCAAATCTTTCTTTAAGGTGTGTCTGGTGTGTTAAGCCAGTGGCTCAATATACACAAGGTCCCTATGGATGCTAAATGTGTGAAATCTGTAGAACAGTTTGGAATGAAAAGAATAAAAGAGTTCCTGGAAAGAAATAGTCCCAATTCAAAGCTATTTACACTGTCCCAAGAATCTTAGACCCTGAACTTCCTGGAATTAGGCACAATCCTAACCAATTTAGACCAACATAACTCACCTGACTCCCCATTTCCACAATGGCATGGGGAGGCTGGTGCACCTCCTCAGGAGTGGCACAGGAGTGCCTTATGGCACTTTTGTGTCACTCCCAGACCAGTACAGGATTTGTGCTGACCTAACTGGGAATTAGGATTGCACTGTAAAGAGAAAGGTTCCAACAAACCAGCATTAAATTTCATGACAGACCAGTCAGAAACCCACAATCATCCTTGTGGCTGAAGTAACTTAGATTTGATTATCAGCACAATCCAGAGTAACTACGGAAGCTATTATGTTGATGCTGAGACATTTGCATTGACGTAGTTACCGCGCCACCTAGTGGAAACCTATGGGAAATTCATAGAGCAATCCAGAGTAAATCTTTCTTATGTCAACATAAGAGCTCTCATAGTTACACTGGATTGTGCCTTCTGTCAAAGTTATTTGACTGGATAAGTGAAATCTTCCAGTGACTCTATCCTATCTTTTAGCTAAGTTTGTTTTTCAAGCGGTAGGCACATGCCAATTTTCAGACATGAAGAAGGAAACAGCCAGGAAATGATGCCTGGGAATGGCATTTTCAAAGCATGTCAAAGACTGCTGCAGGAGTACATCCCAGCAACATTTAGGCTGCTGAACCAGAACAGAAGCTTGGAGGAGATGGAAGTGTCCAAAACAGTGGAGTAGCTAGGGGATGCAAGGGGTACAGATGCACCAAGCTACAAGCTTTAGGGGGGCTACAAGCTGAGCTTGACACTAGTGACTAAAATTGTGAAAAACAGGGAATGTATGAATGATAATACCATCATGTTATATATTATTGGAAAGGTAATTTTATGCAGAATGCAATGAAACAAACTGCATTGGAATATCTATATTCTATCAAACATTATAGCCAATTAACCAGAAAATGAAAACACAAAACCCTATGGAACAAAAGTGGATTTTCTTAACTCAAACGTTCCCATGTTACTAATGGCTCTGAGAGCCAATGAGATGTAATT
Organism: Cryptoblepharus egeriae; assembly: GCA_030015325.1. Classification (NCBI taxonomy): domain Eukaryota; kingdom Metazoa; phylum Chordata; class Lepidosauria; order Squamata; family Scincidae; genus Cryptoblepharus; species Cryptoblepharus egeriae. The sequence goes on along the minus strand of JAREYC010000002.1, from coordinate 65,129,618 downwards.
CTGATACTGTATGGAACTAATAAAGTGTAAATATAAATCAGTTCTCAGTACATATATCATATACAGTACATATACCATAATACAGTTATCCATGCTTACTGGGTATACAGGCAGTTCTAAGTGGTACTCCTCTTATATTTAGCAGAGATAAAAAAATAAACATTCCTCTTTGCTCCAGCACAGTTTTCCTAATCAATAAGGGACACAATTTTCATTTTTTTACTTAATTAAATTTGATTTTGATGTTTTAGGGCAGGTGGGGGCCAACAAAATCTTCTTCAACCCCAGATATCAAATAGGTGTTTTAGCTATGGCACTAGCAGAGCAAATGGTGGTGAACAGCTGAGGAGGAAGAGGAGGACGCAGGTTTTTCCCCAATTTTCTTTTTAAAAATACCCGGAGATGATGTAACTTCCAGTTGTGACAACACTTCTGGGGCAACCTTTTGAGCTTTGCACCAGGCTACATGATCATTAGCTATGCCACTGGTCCAAAATGATGAAAAATAAGAGAAGGAGCAGTGAATTCATCACACCAACTATAAGAAATTTCTTCACTGGTATCATTCCCCAAATCTCTTTATCTGAAGCTCTGTAGGGAGATGGTTTTAATGGGATTTAAACCACAGTTGAAAGAACCTTTTAGTTGATGAGTAATGCAGGGGAAGCAAGCAATGGCATCACAAAGCCAAAACCCATTATAGAGCAGTAACAAAGACACATTTGTTTAAATGGGTAGGGGGAGTAAAATAGCCTCCAGGCAGATGGATGATGTGGACCTAATGACTTTTAAAGTGCGGAAACTAGCAGCAAAAGTAGAGGCACTAAGTTAATAAAGAGGGTAAGCAATGTGCAAAGCACAAGATCCATTAGCTTTGCCAGACTAATACCAGCAGCCAGGAACTGACTTTTGAGCACTTGCTTGCAAGAATAGCTTGACAAAGAGCACAATCCTAACCATGTCTACTCAAACGTAAGCCTCCTTGTGTAGGTCTTACTACCAGGAAAGTGTCTTTAGGATTGCAGCCAAAGTCGAGCAAAGCTGCCATAACCTTAAACCTCCAAGCAGCCAGACCAACCAATTCCTGACAATGAACAGCATAGTAGTCCTTTTGCTATGGTGGACTGGAACAGTATATAAAGGGGCAATGCTAGAGAAAAATAATTGTCAATAATGTCCTTTCATCAATTGTTTTGTTTTTATAAAAAAACAACCACCTACCCTACAATCCAGAGAAACTATGAGAGCACATAAGAGTCATTATGTGTACCCGTAGTTACTGCACTCCTAGTGAAAACCTATGGGAAATTCATATTACAATCCAGAGCAAATTGTTCTTACACCAGAGCAAGGACTCCCCGTAGTTACTCTGGATTGCGCCCTAAGTGCATGTCAAATTTATTCTGCTTAAAACCTGTGGCTCTAATTGCTCTTTATATTTGCCCATATGTATTATTAGGAAAGGATACATACGACCAAAGATGCTATCATAGATGCCTGTGTGAGTGTGAGATATAACAAATGGAGCAGCAGGTTTTATTACATTAAAGTCAAAGCCACAAGACTCAAATCTGATCCTTAATACAGGCTGAAGCAACTTTCCATTGAAAATAAAACATTTCACAATAATGAGTCACAAGATAGAAAATTAACAGAATTGCACTGTTAGTACCTGCAAAGTACAGTAGGACAGCAAAATTGAACCCAGTGTAGTCTACTGTCCCACTGCTGTAGAAATGAGCCATTACAATGTACACATGTGTAAACTAATGATCCAGTTTGACTTTAGCTTGTTCCACAGAAATTTTCTCCTGGACATTACATTCTATAGACTTTTATAGCAGAGACTAGAATTTGTCTTGATAAAACATCACAGAACACAGGTGTGACCAGTCTTTCAACTTTAGGACTTCTGGCTCCTTGTGATATAAGACACATCTTTGCCACCCCAGCTTAGGGACTCCTGCAAAACTTCATACCTACCACTAACAACAGCCTGCAGCTGTCACTTATGGAGGTACAATATATCAACATTTATCAGTTTTAAAAAAAACTCCTCCTTTCCAGCATCTCATCTTCCCATATTTTCAATGGAATGTTGACAGTTTCCTTTCCTAAGCCTGTTTGATTGACACAGAATGTTGGCCAGAAGATGTGGACACCCTTACACACAGGTTAAGACATTTCTGAAGATAGATAGTTGGGGAGTTGTTTGTAGTGTTTTTACCCAGCCTTTCTCCCTGAAGGAAACCAATGTAGCCTACAAAATCCCAATGCAAAAATACGAAGAGTATAAAAATCACAGTGAAAACACAAATCATATGCTAAAACAATCAAGAACATCTTAAAACAATAAAACAGCACAATAAAACATTACAGCAGCAGAAACCAACTTATAAAAACCCAAGGCTGTAAAAGCCAGATGCCATTAAGAAGGAAGAGAATTCAAAAGACTTGTCTGAAAAGAAAAGTCTTCAGGCCTTGCCAGAAAGATGGAGCAGTTCAAAATTGAATGTGTGGGGATTCCACAGAGTTGGTGGCACTACATATCTTGCTGCCACCCCCTCACATCTCCTTGGCCATTAGCACTCATAAAAGGGTTTTCTCAGATGACCTGAGAAGACAAGTCAGGTTGTATGAAAGTAGGTGGTCCTTCATATCCTGCCCCAGGCCATACAGGGCTTTAAATGTCAAACAAGCACTCTGAATTGAACCCAGAAACAAATTTCCAGCGCACACTGGCCACTGCATTCTGTACTAACTGCTGTGTCTGAACTGTTTTCAAACAGCTTCACAGAGAACACATTACAATCTACTAACCTCAACGTCATTGTGGCATAGATCACTATAGGTCTGCACAATTTAAGAATGACTGCAGCTGGTGCACCAGCCAAAGCGGAGCAAAAGCCCTCCTGGTTCACAGCTGTCACCTGGGAGTCCAGGTGACCCCCAAACAACAGCCCTGCAACTTCAAGTGGGAGTACAACCCCATTCCACACAGATCAATTCAGCATCTGCATTGTGGATTTCCAAATTTAAAATCTCAGCTTGTTGGCCAACATTCAGATCCCCACTACCTCCAGACAATGCTCCAGGACCTCAACAGTCACTACAGAAAGAGGTGAAAAGTTGAGAAAGAGCTGGGTGGCATCAACATATCTGAGAGAACCCACTTCAAATCTCCAGATGAACTTTCCTAACTGTTTCATGTAGATATTAATTAGCATGGGAGACAGGATTGAACTCTGTGATACCTCACATCTCAAGTGCCAGGTTGTTTGATAGACATCCTCAGCACCATCATCTGGGAATTATCCACCAAGTAGGAGTGGCACCACACACAAAAAACAGTGCCCCAAAATGCAAACTTCCCTATTGGCTCAAAAGAAACCCATGGTCAATGGTGTAAAAACCCACTGAGAAATCTAGCAGGAATAACAGGGATGTTCTCTCCCTGTCCAGACCCAGCCAGAAATCATCCACCAAGGTGACTAAGGTAATTTCCATCCCAAAGTCTGGCATAAAACCAGACTGTAAAGAAACCAGATAATCCACTTCATCCAGTTCCCTCTGGAGTTGGACCACCATCACCTTTCCAATCACCTTTCCCAGAAATGGAATTTTTTTGGACTGAAGGTATTTATCCAACATGATGGAGTTAAAGGGCTTTTTCAGAGAGGGTCAAACCACTGCCCAATTCAGAAGAAAAGGATAGAGCCACAGTTCACTAGCAGAGCACATGCTTTCTATACAGGAGATAGGTTCAATCCAGATAGGGTTGAGAAAGACCCCTGCTTGAAACCTTCTGGCAAGTTATTGTAACCAACACTGAGCTAGATGGATCAAGAATCTTATTCTGCTATATTTTATTTACTGTATGTAGGAATCATAATGGCATGCAGAAATAATTATTGTTATACTTATACCTTTGGCTCTGGGTTGGCCAAATTATATTTAGGATGTTCAACCCGAGTACTGCAAGACAGAGTGAGCTCCTGTCCTTAGCCCAGCTCCTGTCAGCCTAGCAGTTCAAAAGCAAGCAAATGCAAGTAGCTAAATAGTATCACCTTAGTGGGAAGGTAATAGTGTTCCATCTGCATGCGGGCCACATGTCCACTGAGGCATCTTCAGACAACGTTCACTGTATAGCACTAGAAATGGGGAAAGTTGGTCACAACTAGCCGTACAACCTCAATGGGACACCTTTACTGTGACATACCCAGCTCATCTCCTGCACAATCCTGCCCTGTTCTTTTCTATCCATGCAATGGACTTCTGCTACACTGTATCTAGAAGCAATGTGTTCGCCTGTTCATCAGCAGCATTTGCAATCTATGCTGCTATATCAGCTTAAACTCTCTGGGTCACATTTTTGAAAACACAGCATCCATTCCTCCCAATCCTACATACTAGTTTTTTGGCACAGGAGCAGACAATATATCTGAAAACAAGAAGCAATTTCTAGAATACTGAGGACCACTATTTAAGTCTCACAATTCAAGTGCAAACGCATCTAGATCCCATTGTTCTGACCAGCTATGCTGTTATAATTATGTGTTTTGTGGTCCTGCATAACAAGCTCTTTATGAGAGCCACTGTGAGCTCTCATACAATTGAGGACTGGGTTGTAACATCATTAACATCTCACTGCTATCTGAAATGTAGGTGGGGAAAGATAGGGAAATATTCTACAAATAGATATAATTGTCAATTTTCTTCTGGGATTATACAGTCATACTTTTACAGGATAGCTTGATTTCAGCATAGTAAAATTAAGAGCAGAAGAAATTGAATCTACTTTACCACCAAATTAAATTATAGAGGGGATGCCATGATTATTGTGTAATTCATTTCCTTACCGAGTTCAGTAGGAAAAAAAGTCCACTCTAATAAATACACCTCTGTCCCATCTGTTATCTTGGAAAAGCAGTAAAACACAAAGCAGGGTTGCAGGACTACAGTCGCTTGTCTTGAAAAATAAATGTGGCAGATCATAGGCTCTCTCAAGACAAGCTTATCTAGAGTACTCTAGATCAATTATATTAAACCCTTTTCATCTCAAGGCCCACCAACAAGGCACAAAAATGATCAAGGTACCCCACCAGTTTTTTTTTACCATTGATAAAGCATACCATGCTGCTGGTGAGGGCTTACATACTCAATTATCAAATAAACAATCTTCCCCAAGGTCCCTCAACACTCCTATATACCATCTGTGGCACACCAGCGAATTATGGCACAGTGACTGAAAAGGCTAGATAAGCTCTAAATTCTAGAGAGAACTGTGGAAACTGTCTTTTCCCCACTTCCTCTGCAAAATAGTGGCATGCCTACAGTAACTTAAAAGGAAAATCGAAAAATAACATGAATTAGCCCAGAGAGAAATACTGGCTTACATATTACAAGTACTGTATTATGGCAAAGTAGGTTTGAGAAACTAAAAAAAACTAAACTAAAAAACTAATGGAAAAAACATGGATTGCAATAGAATCCTGGACTGACAGTCAGTACAAACTGTACATAACTCATGAGAGCAGAGAGATGTGCTTCAAAAACATCTTTGGTTATCATTAATTGTAATGGTATAAGTGAATCAGTACTTTCAGCAAGCAAGGCTTCCTTAGATTAACTAAGTAGGAAGCAACAGTTGGCTCCAAGTTATTAAGAAGTGGAGGAGAGCTATCTGTATAGCTATGCCAATTTCTACTGTCATCAATAGTGGATAGATGCTAGGTTTCTTTTTTTCCAGAACTTCTTTGGTAGCCGAGTTGTTCACTCTTAATCTCTAGCACTTAAATACTGCCATTTGAATCTCTGTTAATTTCTAAACATTTCCAAGCTGTTTAATATTTTAAAAAATCCTAACAAAATGACTTACCTTCTTTCTCCCACATCAGGAGTGTCCTCAGCTCTGGGGCTGAATGCAGCCCTTGGCAAGCCTCAATGTGGCCCTTGGCAAGACCCCTCCATCCAGCCTGTTGACAAGCTCTGTAATGTGTCTAACCAATCTTATATGTAAATTTATTCAAATTTAAACTATAAATCATTTTTCCAGCCCCTGACATGTCAGAGAGTTGATGTGGCCCTTCTGCCAAAAAATTTGGGCACCCCTGTTCTACATCATTGGGAAAGATGAATATTTTGCATTGCATTGTCATGTACAGTAGATTTTTCACAGCAGACTCTTGAGATTCTGCAGCCACTATCCTTTTATAACATACTTTTTCTATATGCCACAAATATCTATCTAAGTTAGGACCACACTATCTAAGTTAGTACCAAACAGTGTATGTAGTGATATTTGTTACCGGTGAGTAAAAAAAGGATTACAGCCTATGTATTACTGAACACAATGGGCTTATTTCTGAGTAAAAGAAACACTGTTTCCAAACACCTCTAAGTACATCAATGTAAACATTGTACAATGTACCTCATTGTAACTATGTTGGAACTATGGTATGAAGGGGAGCAGTTAAATGCCCCTTGCCCATTTACTCTCCTCAAGGACACAATTTATATTAATAAAGCACATTCCTGCAAAGTCAAAAACTCCTAAGATATATACCAATTCTATTCTGGAAGTTTGTCCAGAATGTATATAAGTAAAAAAATTTGGTTCCCCAGCCCAGTGCTTTCCCATATCCAAAATGAACTGGCTGCATGCCAAGTGCTGACAGAGCCATCTGTTAGCTGGACATCAATAACTCAGGGCACAATCCTAACCAACTTTCCAGAACTGGCACAACTGTGCAAGTGGGGCATGTGCTGCATCCTGCAACCAGGGTGGGGGGCAGAAAAAGGAAAAGCAATTTTTGTTCTCTTACCTCAAGTGTTGCACTGCCCTTGAAAATTGGTTAGGATAATGCTTTTAATACAATGTGCAGTTTCTGACTTGCCAGATTTTTTTACTCAAAATGGCATCAAGAATAAGAAGACAGCTGAACCTAACACCAGACATTATCTATGTGTTCCTCCATATATGTGTTAAGTAATCTTTAATTCTCAAAAAGCAACCTGTTGACACCATTTAAAACATGGCCCATCTGTTACCTGCATGTCCTCACATGCCATAGTCACTGTTTTGCCAGAATACATGGATAGAACAAACAGGGTTGTTGGTTTTTCCTTCAGGGAGACTCACAGAACAATTATTTCAAACAGCTGGTCTAAAAATACTCCGAATACACACAAGCAGCAAGGAAGAAAGAGAGAGAAACATCATGTCCCAAAATAGGCATCTCAAATAAAAAGGATAAAAATGACATTAAAAACTCAAAGTCAAGAATATCACTGGTAGGTCTGGTAAGCATTTGGTTCCCAGATAAATGAAACTGAGTATAACACTTGATCTTAGCCAAAAGGTTGACACAATATCCACCTAATCCAGTGTCCTCTGATCCAGGCAGCTACCAGATGCCACAAGGAAAATAGGCAGGGGCCACAGGGCAAGGTACACTTCACTTTTATTCACTTTGAGTGGTATAAAGTTCAGGGATAACTAGAGCACAAAGATTACCTGCCCTGCCTGAATACTCTGGCTAAAGGTCAGGTAAAAGGCTAAAAATGATCCTGGGTAACATCTGTAGATGCTCTACTGGGGTCAGATCAATAAAAAGAAAAGGGGCACTGCCAACCACAGACAGAAAATATCACACACACAAACAACCTGTACCAGTAAAGCAACCTCAGTGTAGATTTTGCTACTTTCTGCCTGCAGTGTTTCCACCAACAAGCAGTGGGGAAGAGAAAAGTGATGGGCCTGCAGGGCACCCTTGATCACCACTTTGCCTCCAGAAGAAACAGGGTGGATCTCAGAAATAAGTGGCTCTTTTTGGGCCAGGAGCAGATCCCTTCCCAAAAGTGATAGCAAAACAGATCTGGAGAGGAGGAGTGTGGTCTTGGGCTGCAAGACTATCCCCATTTAACCTGGGAGTAAGCCCCTTTGGACAAAGTGGGTCTTCCAAAATGGTATAGAATTGTGCTTTAAGGTTCCCATTTACAAGGGCGAAAACTCCACTGGGCACATACTTCTGAGTAGGCATGCATAGGATTGTGCCCTAAGGTTCCCATTTATTGGGAGTAACCTCCATTGGACACAGTAGGGCTTACTTCTGAGTAGGCATGCATAGGATTGTGTCCTAAGGTTCCCATTTACCGGGAGTAAGCTCCATTGGACACAGTAAGGCTTACTTTTGAGTAGGCATGCATAGGATTGGGCCCTGAGGTTCCCGTTTACTGGGAGTAAACTCCATTGGGCACAAGGGGTTTACCTGAGAGTAGGCACGCGTGGGATGGGGCTGTGAGAGGGGGGACTGGGAGACCCCAGGCGTGTGGGGGAGGTGGGCCAGGTGCCCCTCAGAGCCTGGGGGAGGGGAGGGTCTCCTGCTGCAGCCAAGCAGGTGGTGTAGCCTTGGGGGGATGCCCACCCACCCCAGGGGGCGCAGTGCGGAAGGCTGTGGCGGTGCTGGCTGCCTGCCTACCTTTGTGCCCGCCGAAGGCCCCGTACCAGGAGAGGGAGAAGAGCGCGCAGAGGCAGCCCAGCAGCAGCGTGAGGAAGGTGCCATTGCGGAGCCTCATGTCCTCCGTCTCCTCCTCCGAGGCTGGGGAGGCCGCATGTCCCTCAGCTTCAGCCTCCAGGGCCGGGCCCCCTCCAGGAGCCCAGGCGGCAGCGGGGCTGCCAGTGCCCAGGCAGGGCGGGTGGGCAGGAGGGACTGTCCTCGTCCTCCTCCCCTCCGCCGCCCCCGCCTCTGCTTCCCCGCCGGCTCCGCCCGCTGCCCTCATGCACTGGCCGCGCCCCACCGGGCCGCCGCTCCCTCAGGCTGACAGCAGCGCCGGAGCACCGCCGTCCCCCCTCCCGCTGGGGCTGCTGCTGCTGCTGAGGCTCCCAGGCATGGCACAGAGAGGGGAGCCCACAGAGGCTCTTCCAGCCCCCCTGCTGCAAGCCCTGCAAGGGCACCCACACCTCCACTCACCCCCTGCCCTCTTCCCAGGTCATGCCCTCCCCTCCCTCCCCTCTTTTTAACCTTGTGGAAAAACAATGTCTTCATTGTCATCAGTCAATAGCGCTTATATACCACTTTTCAACAAAAAGGTTTGCAGAGAAAATGAAATAACTAATGGATTAATTATTAATAATTAATAACAATTAAATCATTTACTTGTGAGCAGCACAGCAGCAGCAGCATGTACAGGGTTGCCATATGACCTGCAAAACCGGATTCACACACCCACAACTTTGATGGGGTCATGTCACGGTTCAGTGGAAGAGAATTATGGCAACACTAAGCATGTAGCCTGCTTGTAATTCACCAATCATAAGTAATAGTTTTTAATTTTATTGGTGCCGTACTTAGGCCTGGGATGAGATGGCACCCGGCCCTGGGTACCACGAGACAAGGAGGGTGCCTCGAGGCAGAGGGGTGCCAAACCACCCTATGCCCCGGCTCCGTGCCCAGCAGGAACCCAGCCAGGTGCTCCCCCCACCAGGCACTCCTCCTTACCAGCACCCAGAGCACACACTCACCCACCCACTTCCTGACGGTCCCTCAGAGAAGCACTCGTTCTAGAATCAGGCAGGCAGGTAGCTTGTTGCGGTGCAGTCTCCATTGGCTTCTGGTGTTCCCTGCCCGAGGGGAGAACAGCCCCAGGTGCCATGAAGCCTAGTGACACCACTGAATTTAATAATAAGTACTATAGACTGCAACTCTAACCTTAACATAGGCCAGCCTAAGCCCCAGTATAAGTCCTGTGCTGGCCTGGGGGTGTCACAAAAGTGCCACACTCCTGGGGGGTTATCACAGGCATATGCTGACACCGTCACAGAAAGACATGCCAGGTGTGTTCAGCCAGCTTAAATTCCTTAGGATTTTGCATGTACTAGTGTTTAAGTTAACGACAGCAATATATATATGAATGTTGCTAGCTTATAGTCTCAACCCTCAGCTTGGTAACCACTTCTCTTCAAATCAGTGCTTTTTTCCTGGGAAAAAAGTGCTGGTATTCACCACAGGTCATCCCCATATGACTAATTAGCTGATGGGGAGAGCAGGTGAAAAATGGTGCCAATACTGAGTACTAGTGAGTACCTCCCCCCAAAAGCCCTGCTTAGAATAAAATGATGAGATACATATGAATGGAATAGAAAGAGATCTTACACCCACAGTTAGAACTTTAGCTTCACCTCAGATGTAATGCTTTTCAGATAATTCTCACATTTAATTTCCAGTGATCAAGAGTAAATAAACCACCTAAAGCAGATGGATGTGTGAATCAGCGGTCAGCAAATGGGCCACAGGTTGGCGACTGCAACCATCACCTGCCATTCCCAGGACTTTTTCTGCGTGTATCACGCAAAACAGTATAAATCACAACCTACACCTTCACCTTTCAAACTCATTTGTACATTCATTTCAAAGAAAAACTCTGTGCTGGTTCTCCCATCCATGCAAGCGCTGCCAGAACTAATTGGAAATTGTTGGCACTGTCATGGATATGCATCACATGATCTGCCCCAACCTTGTACAAAGTTGTATTACAAATGTGAGCTACCACATGAAACACTACAATGTGGAAATTTTTTTTGGCAGGGCTTATACGGGGCCATAATACAATAATATTGTGGAATTTTTTCTAAGTAGGTGGGTGTTAGAAATAACATATTAGATGCCTCATTATTTGAATTCAGCTCTTGATTAAGACACCTGTTAACTCTTTTTTAATTTATTTTCAGGGGGGACAGTTTAGCATGAATCATGAAGGACTGAATAGTTATGAGAACTATCAAGTGCTGTGGATGAACTAGCCCTAATTCACATTCCCCCATCTTGTCTCTCTGGACAGCAGAAGGTAACAGAGAATCCTAATTTGATGCTGAAATGTTAAACCTCTCTGCAAGGAGGAAAATGCTTGGCTACACAGAAAGTAGGTAGGGAAAAGCATGAAACCCACATGTACCTTGGTATTCATCAAGATCATGTATATTACACTTCATATTTACACTTGGCCCAATCCTATCTTATGTCTACTCCTAAGTAAGAGCACAGTCTTAACCATGTCTACACAAAAGTAAGCCCCATTGTGTTCAATGGCCTTACTCTCGGGAAAGTCTCTTTAGAATTGCAGCCTAAGTCATTTTAGTCCATGGGGCTTATGCCCAGCTGTGCACAGAAATGGAATTTGAGAAACTATCTTTGGCTGTCATTTCCAGTTTGTTACCACATGTCTATAGTTCCTTTTTCTGAAGTAAAACACCTATGTCATTTGTGATCTTTTCATATGACAGTTTCATCCATTCAGAAACATCACTAGGGTTTGCATCACTATATGAGAGCTCATTGCGTCGCCCCCATGATGGACCTCCTCCTAAACCAGACCATACAGAATAAATTACAAGATCAGAGTTGTAATTCAGTTCAAACATTGTGGTTTCATGGTGGGTTTATCATGGTTTCTCAGTTCTCACCATTCTGCCAGGAGGTACATCACCAAAGAATGAATACATTCAACACTACATTTGGGTGGATCCTAGTACTGTGAACAGCATCGAACACTAGTCTTTGTCCCAATTCCTATTTCTGAACCAACACATTTTGGTCCAACTCATCACTTTTTTGATAATTTTGGTATTTCCAATTTGTGTATTGTGTACAAAGTTCCTCACAGCCCCAGCAAGTAGCACAGCAGTTTGGGAGGTCATTGAGAAGCATTTCAGGTGTCTGCACAGTGCTTCTGGTATGCAGAACCACACACCTTGTGCAGATTTCTTAAAAAAAATGTTTTGCAAAGGAGGCCAAAGACAGGGTGACCAGATGCCAAATGCAAAATCCCTGAATGGCAAGGCCAAAATTCCTACCCCCGCCCCTGCCCCGGAAGTCAAAATTCTTGCATAAATTCCTGCAAATTAAAAAAATTGTACAACACCCCAAAAAAGTAGGACAAAATGTAGGACATGTTAAAATAACTAAAAGCACTCGTGTTTCTCTCCTGTATTTAATTTCAGTACTATAATACCTCTTTTAAAATTGAAAAATGATGGAACTCTCTATTCAATGTGGCTGAGAGAGACACACAAACTCCATTATTCTGGCATACTTTCCTGGGAGGAAGTCCCATTGTATAATGGAGTTTACTTTTGGGTAGACACAACACAACTAGCATGGGGCTCACACATTTTCCAATTTCTCCACCTCACCTGGAGGTCAATGGGTCAGCCAGGAGGCTGAAGCTGTGGTAATGGAGTGAGGCAGCAGTAGGCAGGCTATCAAGGAACAGCAGGCAGATGATGCCGGGAAGCTGGCGACGGAGCACGGAGACAAAAGTAGGCAGGCAGTGGACTCATAGGCGGGTGGCTGTGGTGAAGGTGGTGGGCAGCTGCAACTGCGGCCCTGTGAGGAGAGTGCACCGGAGGCCTTGCCAGCTTGCTGGCCAAGAGTGCTCTGAGCCACAGCAAGACAGTGAGGAGGAGGAGCTTCCTTCTCCTGCTCACTCTTTCTCCCGCCTGATGGTCTGCCCAATGATCAGGACCAAGGATAGTGCATGCCACAGACGCAGCCAAAAAGAAGTGCGCACAGCTGCAGCGTGCCAAATTTAAATGTCGGCTACTAGGAAGCTGTTTTCCCGGAGGCTGGCCATCTTTTTCCACCGCCCCAGAGGAGGGGCTTGTTTTCTGGAGGCCTCCTGGAAATTCCAGAGGTCTGGCAACCCTGGCCAAAGAGGACAGCTAGCACATGAACCAGTTATAATGAGACACAAATATCAAGCAGGCAACAGAATACAGAGCATGTCAAAGTAGTAATGGATATGAAATGCCAATTTCTGAAATAAAACATTTACAGAGAGCTATCAATAGTTTACACTTCTTGACACCACTCAAGGGGAGAGATGTTTCCTGTTGAATTCTTAAAGGCTTAGCATTGGAACCCTTTTTCCAATGCCCATTTGCTACTGAGTCTGGAGACTGTGATTAGGCCATGCTTGTAGACACAAGTCATACCAGTGCTTCCACAACTTTTCAGACAGTGGGAAGAAAATATAATGGACTGTTTCAACTTAAACTCATGCAACTATCAAATACCTGGGTCTAAATCCCCACTCAGTCCTGAGGTGTCTAACCCTGGGTAACATTAGGCTAATCAGTCTCCTGACCTCACAGGGTTGTTGGGAGATTTAAAAGGGAGTAACTATGCATACTACATTGAGCTCTTTGGAGGAATAAAGGTATAAAAATATGAAAAATAAAATCAAACTATGCATATGTGTATTGATAATATGACTTCAGTAGTGTTTCTAATTGTCCCATATACATTACATGTGTCCCTTACCACAGTCATATGCCACCCAGTCTTAATCCCTCCCTTTCCACTCTTAGTATGGGTTATTAACATGGTCAGGGGAGGCAGGTATGACTGTAGAACATTTGGGGCAAGGGAAGGTCCTGCAATACGTTTGGAGTTCATCAAATACAGATCCAACCTTGTTATACACTGACTTTTTTATCCACAAATTTGACACAACACAAATTATCATTACCTATCAGTTTTAAAAACTGCTTTTCTACTGTTGAAGAGAGGCAGTTATGCAAGCATTTATTTATTTATTGAAAAGATTTATATCCCACCTTTTCTCTGTAAAACAACAGATGTCAAAAATTTATTAGATTATTCAGCTGAACCAGGGAAAAACAGGTGGTGCTTTGCATCTCTAATTGATGACAGCCTCTCTACAACAGTACGAAAAGCTATTTAACAATTGTAAATGATTTTATTAAACACTTTTTTATCATACCTGGAAGTGGGTCTTCAAATCTATTTTTTCCACTGTGTTTTTTTTAAATCCACGTACTTTTATAATCTACAGGAGGTTCTGGGACAGAATCCTAGTGGATAATGAGGGACACCTGTATTCCTCAAGGCAGGCTAGTACCACAGTTTAAAAACAACCTTGGCAAGAGATCAAATGTTAGCTGAATACAATTTAGAATCTTTTTACAGCTTCTAAAGCCTTTGAGTAGGTAAACTGTTGTTAAAAAGAAACATGGAAAATTCCAGTCATATCGTAATGCTAAACTGAAAGGGAGGAGAAAGCTGGTTCTGTCATTTGTTATTTGTAGTTTTAGAATAAAAGAGGAAATACTAATGTGCCCAGATGCCCTATGTGAGCATCAACAAGCCAGCAGCACCATCTGCTGTTCTTCCACAGATTTTGAAGTGGGCAGGAAAAGAGGTGACCCATCTTCCTCTTGTCAGTGTTAAAATCATACTCACCTCAGGCCTGAGAAGTTCATGTTTAGCACCTGATGAAATGGGCTGCAGTCCACAAAAGCTTCTGCTAGGATAAATGTGTTAACCTTGAAGGTAATGCTGTCTCCACATCATGAAAAAGAAATAGTATGATGGGGCAAAACTAAAGTCCTACTTTCTCTGGCAGGCAGAGGTAAAAGTGGGCAAAGAAAAACAGGACAAAGTACTGGATCAACATCTTCCAAAAGCTTTTAAAATGACAGGGCCTCAGAGCCATTCCATTTCTTAACAGCAGCCCACTCCTACCTAAGTGACCACACAACAGTGCAGCAGTACCAGTGTGGGCTACATTGCATCTCACAAGCTCTGGTCTTTGCATCTCACAAGCTCTGACACACTGGTGCAAAATGCTTTACATGGATGGGTAGATAGGATGGGGACAATGGTGCTTCAAGATGTCCCTATGTACAAGCCATGGGGCATTATATCCTAAACCTATGAAGTGTAATTGTAGGTTTGAAGTGCTTTTCTCTCTGTTGTTTTTCTGTAATATTTGAGCTGAGCCCTTAGTTCAGGAGTAGGGTATGTAGACAATACATCACGCCTGCAAATACAATGCATCACCCTTATCACTCAAAGCACATTTCTTAGTTCTTTCTCTAACCCTTTTCATAGCTCATTGCTCTCAACATCAAACTGAAAAATGTACCACAGCAGTGCACAATAGAACAGGGTGTCATTGGCAAAGGCCTTGTGTGCGCACAATTATGGTTTATGGCAGGAAGAATTGCTAAATATTTTCCAGAAAACATGCTTAGGAACAAACAACATCGATGTTTGACAGAAAGTGGAGGGTATACGTTGGTATTTCTGTTCAGGTTTGCAGTGAAGCACAGGAGTTTAATCTACATACATCCAAATAGGCACACGCTGCGTGCTCAATGTTCTGAAGCAAAAGCTGGCATCCTATCAAAGAGTCACTCTGGCTTAGACCCAGCAATTTCCTCCAAGGTGTCCCGATATGGGCAGCTTGATCCAGTATTGTTCCCTTGTATTTTTTTTTCCAAAATTAGCCCCATTGCATTTAATGGCCTGACTCTACCAAATACCTTAAGTGTACAGCCTTGCATCTGGACAAGACATGGCATGGAAAATTTTTTTGGGGGGAGTAAAAAACCATCTATGGAACAAACAGCTTGAGAAGTGATTGCAATCAGGAAAATGGAAAATAGCCCAGAGAAAGTGCTTAAAAGCCCTGTAGAACTATGTTTTCAGTCTAAATCCTTCCCCCTACAGCTGCTATGAACCCTTTTAAAAACAGCAGGAAATCTTATTCATGGAACTGCTATGGCGCATCTAGTTTGGCATTTACTTATTGGGGTGGGAGATCTAGCCTAGAATACCAGTGAAGAATATACAACCATCAAAACATTTTTTTCCTATGGTTTGTCACAAATGACCAGCTTCTATCCTGCATAAGAAGATGTTTTCTTGAACTAAACTCTCCTCAATGTACTGAAAAAAGCAAATTCAGGAATGTTCAAGGAAGGAACTAAAAATAAACAGCAAGTGTAGAACAGCCCAGTCTTATTTGGATGCACCAAATGTGCTGCACCACGGGCACTAGTACAATGTCTGCCATATCTAAGCAGTGGTGGGCTCCAGCAAGTTCGCACCTACTCTATAGAACCGGTTGTTAACGAGAGATAGGACATATAAGTTTAAAAATAGCCAATTAAAAGTGGCTGCCAGATGGACATAGAACTGGTTGTTAATTTCTTTGAATCCCATCACTGATTCTAGGCCTATCTTGACAATACCACACTGACAGCACATCAATGCCAGCCCAACAAGAAACAAACTGTTGGGTCAACCCTATACTGGCAAAGGATAACAAATGCAATCCCTCCCAGTAAGACCCATGGAAACACTAACATAACCCTGTTATTTGTAAAGCAGCTCTCTGACACTAGCTTATCACTGGTACGATGGTGGTACATTATTGCTGTTACATTGGTACATTAATGATGTGTTGAGTGACTGATTGCAGTGCCAGTTCCTAGCAGAGCACAGCAGAATGCCAGCCCCAAGGACAACAAGGTTTTCCTGGTAAATAGGGCAATACAGACAAGGCAGGTGTCCCCTACCAGTCTGTATTTACCAAATCTATGTGTACAGATAAATATTTTTTTCCACAGCTAAGCAGTGTAAATATACACAGCCACAATCTCCTGTTCTCCAACACAGACTCCCACTCTCTCCAGCTCTGCACAAGGACCCAAAAGGGAAGGCTCTGCCAGCTTTGCATATATACTGTTGCACACCAATCACAATAGAGATGATCTTATAGACATTACGTCATTGTGTTATTAAACATGGCATGGTGTAACAGGCATACCTTTCCATGAAGGTACACTACAGGTACATAGTCACTGTGACACAGCATTTTCTTCACATTCATTTACATTAGTCACAATGAGAATGCAATCCTAATCAATTTAGGCCAGAATAACTCACCTGTCTCCCTTTTCTCATGGTGGTTTGGGGAGGCCGGCACATCTCTGTGCACTGCCTAACTCCCCTAAGAGTGGTGCAGAAGTGTTTTATGGCACTTTTGTGCCACCCCAGACCAGCTCAGGATTTGTGTTGGGTGGGACTCATGCTGGTCTAACTGGGAATTAGGACTGCAGCCTCAGTTACATGGAGATATACTGGTAAATGCAGGCCCAAATATCAAGACCTTGCCTTGCTCTATTCAGAATACAAATTTTGTCAAGGGTATTTTGGCAAAAATCCTGACAGATGTCAATGTCATCACTATAGACATGTGATTTTTTTAGTAACTTCCTACACTTCTCAATTTTGTAAACCAAACAATAACAAAACACCAAAATCTGGAAAAAAAGAAACCAATTTAACACCTACCGGTAATTGGTTGTATAATGAACGTGGCTTTATCTGCAGACACTATACACCTATATCACATTGCAAAAAAAAATTCATTGCAAATAAACACATGCTGGGAAGCAGACAAGACAGATTCATGCCCAACTGAGGCACTTGCCCTAACTAACTAGCAGGGCACTCAGATTATGCATGACTTGACAAAAACACTCACATCAGGGACAAAAAGGTAAGGGAAGGCAAGTCTAGAACATACATTAACTATTCCACAAAGTTGTTCTCTAGCCACCCATCTACAGTAGGAGATGGGCAAAGAGCAACTCATCTGGCATTGAATATTTTCCATTACCACAAATAGGCATACCAATGTGTTGTAGCACATAAACCTATTAAAGAGAGCACTACATGGGCCAATCAATGGCACACTTAACAAGGCACTGAAATTGTCAAGGCACACAATCAGTTGTTTTTACCATTGACGAGGCACACCAGACTATTCAATTCCCCCAGTTTTCCTATTAATGAATGTCAATCCCCAAATTCCCACGGCACAGCTGAAAACTATCCGTGGCATACCAGTGTGCTATGGCACACTGATTGAAAATAACTGCATTAGCACAAGACCCTATAAAATCACCTGAGAGCTAGGTGGAAGAACAACATTCAAAATCAGTGACATAAGAAGTATTGTATGCAGCCTTATACTAGTGCCAAGGTGAAAACAAAATACTGTAAAGAGATTTAAATTGTCACCTTTAAATTGTTCTTCTGTCTATGGAAATCAACGACACTGCAAAAACATTACAAATTGTAACATTGCATCCTAGCTGAATTACTGTGCTAGCAAATTAGTGTTTAGGATGTGATGTATTGTTATACTGTGCGGTTTGTAAGGTGACCCACAGATCTCATATCTAAAGTTATCCTGATCACTTTGTACAGAGTATATGTTATCATGTAATTCTATTTAGGACACCTTGTCCAAGCATCAGTTTCCCTGCTGTTTGAAGCAGTGAGCTGGGCCATGGAAAAGGAAGTTCACTGCAAAAGAGGAACCTATAATCACAAGGTTTTTGCATGACCTCAGTGGGAAAGCTAACCTCTCTGTGCTTCTAAGGATGAGGCTGTTGCCTTAATGAAGCACTGGCTGTAGTATCACAAAGACCTGCTGCACAGCATACACTTGGGTAGATGGTGGGACCAATGTTCTGTTTCTTTGATATTAGTAATTTTATACCCATTTTATTCCTGTGAGGTGGTGATGTCAACAACTAAAACTGATGTCAACGTACAGTATGTACAGTATATACCAGTATATCCTTATGCTGGAGAAAGCTGATAGCTTCAAAATGAGTTTAGCAAGGTATGGCATCTGATAAAGTGGAAAGCAGTACATTAAAGCTTCAGCTTCAGCAAGTAGAAATGTACAGTGGCGCCTTACATAACAAATTTAATTCGTTCCTGAGGCATGTTTGTTATGTGAAACGTTCTTTATGTGAAGCAGATTTTCCCATAGGAAATAATGGAAACTCAGATGATTAGTTCCACAACCCCCAAAATATTCATATAAAAATATTAACTGGATGTAAAAATGATGACAAAACACTGGAATTGAATTCAAAACATGCATTCAGTGTGCATGATCCTATGAAGTCTACTTAGGCTGCAATCCTAAAGGCACTTTCCTGAGAGTAGGACCCATTTAATACAATGGGGCTTGCTTCTGAGTTGACATGGTTAGAAGGCTGCTATCAAAGACACTTTCTTCTGTAATCAAAGACACTTTCCAAGTGTCTCCCTACTTTCTCCTTCATCCTGAGCATCTCTCGACCCTGCTCCCTTCTGGCTAGCCCTGAGCTGCTTCCCTCTTTTCCACTGCTATTCTCTCTCTCTGCCCAGCGGATGCCCAGCCACAAGAGGAACAGTGCGGAAGTGTTGCTGTCACTATGGGCAGGTGCGCTAGGCAGCCCTGATGCTTTTGAAAAGGGCCCCAACTGCCAACGAGTGTGTTTGTTACGTGAAGCACAGTTTGTTATGTGAAGCAGAATCCTAGAGAAATTTGTGTTTGTCACATACTTTATGTGAGGCGTTTGTTACGTGAAGGCACCACTGTACTGGCCTTTAAGATGCTACAAGACTGGTTATTTAAGGTATATGATAAATTGTTGCTCTTGACGTAGACATACATTGATTTTTTCCTACTGTTGACGCTACTCATTAGTTTGAAATGTAATCATGGATGAGTGGACACAGCCCACAGCTCACTTCTCTCATTCCACAGATACAGCAGACTTATAGTATGTCAGTTCATGCAGCCAGTCTTGCCTTCTCTGACTAGAGGCAGCATAAAAACCTGAGGCAGATACAGGCCTTTCTAGTTCTGCTACCACATATCCTTTTAGCTGGAAACTGAGCTTGGGACCTTCTCTGCCAATGTATTATGGTTCCTCCACACATCTCCTCTATTGTGGACAGACAACTCACACACATATTCATTGTGCATCCTGCCTCAGAGTAACCTTGCAGAAAATTACTTATGTGAATAGCAGAGGGAGCCTGCCTTGCTGTACCACAGTGACATCTTTTGTGCCCTGACCGTGAGTGGAGCACAGAAGCACCAACAGGATCTTCTGACAACTGATGGCAAACCGAGAAACAATATACCTACTACTGCACCTTCTAATCGTACACCAAACCTCAGACTCTCTAGTTCATGTATTTCCAGACTGTAATAAATTTCCAAAATAAATGTTTGTAGAATTTGATTTTTGAGCTACAGTCTTAAATAGAGAAAAATCTTAACCATATCTGCTTAAAAGAAAGCCCCATTGTGTTCAATGGGTATTACACCAAGGAAAGTGTCATTAGGATTCCAGCCTCAGTAAGACATAAGTCCTTTCTTGCCCAATGGGATTTATTTCTGGATAAAGCACATAGGACCACGCATTTGTTATGCTGTAAGCACAGGTGTCATCAACACGTACATTTGTTAAGAAACAAAAATGTGACTCTTCTTTACTCCAGACTTCTGAAGAAGGATTGTGGCTGCAATCCTAAAGACACTTTCCTATGAGTAAAATCTATTGAACATAATTGGGCTTACTTTTGAGTAGACATGGTTAGGCTTGTGCTATGTGTGTCTCCAAACCCAGACCCAGGGACCAGAAGTGAGAATATAGGAATATGCTTTATATTTGTGAGGCTACCATACTGGGTTTCCAACAGTGCAATTTTATCTATAGTTACTCAGATATATGTCTCATTCTGTTCAGGAATATGTGCATCAAATTGCGACTTAACTCTCCTACAAATATTTACTTAAGTTTCCTATTTCAGACTTGCTCAAAATTAACTATGCTGTTTACTGTTTAGCTCAGAATCTTACTGTATATCTATTGTCTTGATTAATTCCTGTATATCTGTATATCTATTGTCTTGATTAATACTGTCAAAATTAACTATACTGTTTACTGTTTAGCTCAGAATCTTACTGTATATCTATTGTCTTGATTAATTCCTGTATATCTGTATATCTATTGTCTTGATTAATACTGTCAAAATTAACTATACTGTATACTGTTTAGCTCAGAATCTTACTGTATATCTATTGTCTTGATTAATTCCACAAGAACCCTGAACATGTTCCCGGGTGTGGAAAAAATTAAATACCAGCTTCCTCAACTCATTAAACAGAATGTTGCTTTCTAAATGGGCTGTGGGTGGTGCAAGTGGCTATGACACTGTGCCTGTTAACCAGCAGGCCAGGGTTCAAGACCCGGGTCGGCCCCACAAGACAGGGTGAGCTCCTGTCCTTAGCCTAGCTCTATGACGCAGCTGGATCCAATCGTATTGGCTCTGCCTTTCCACTGGACTAATTCAGTGGCGTGGAGAGGGGAGATTTGCGGCTTGGGTAACAGCCTATCCTCCGTAACAATCCAACCCAGGCTTTCATGCTTCGCATGCAGCATATGCAGCGCCGAGCACGATACCATAGTCTTTCAAGACTGAAGGAGGCCTACTCTCTAAATCACAGACTATTCCCTGGAGATATTTCTCCTGTATGCGGGAGGAAGGTAGAAGCCTTCATAAAGATCAGAAAAAGCACCTTGATTTTTCATGACCTTAGCATAAAATAGAAACATTCCAGTAGCTTCTGGAAGGTGCCTGGACACTGCTTGAGTCACTATGACAGAGCAAGGAGATACATTCAGAAGGTGCTTTTTTCTGAGTCTTAAACATTACATAACAATCCCAGCCTAGTGCTCCCTCTTTCGGATGTTTAGGAAAAGGAAAATAATCATGGGACTCTGCTGAGTCATTGCCATCTGATTTAAATCCCTTCAAGCAGCTAAAAAGGGGTCAGAAGAGGGGTTCCCAGAAGGACAACAGCTGGCTGCATCTGTTTTGTGATCCAAATAAGTCAGGAGACTGAATGATGATGTATTTCCTTCTTTTGTGTGCATGATTAGACAAAACAATTATCTTGAAAAATAAAATTATCATTTTTTATTATAAACTCATTGACATTAAGGCCCAGTCCTATGCAGTTTTCCAGGTCTGGTGCAGTGGTGCTAGTAGGGAACTTGCCACTTCCTTTGGCAGCGGGGCAATCACTGATTTCTTCTTAAGATATGGGAACATGTGTTCCCTTACCATGGGATTGCATTGTAGCTAACCTGGAGCTGAAAAATTGAAAAGGATTGGGCCTTTATACAAATTACGCTGCTATTCCCATCTTAAAGCTCATCAATTCCACTGAACTACAGGGGCAACAGCACATATTACACAATTAATGGCTACGTTGTAATGCACATTTTCTTGACTGTGTATATGAGCTGTGAAATGCTGTAATTACCATATATACTCACGTATAAGCCTAGTTTTTTGGGCCCAAAAAATGAGCCCAAAAACCCACCTCGGCTTTTAAGCGGGTCAGTAAAAAAAATTAAGAAAAATGGCGGGTGCAACCTCCAGTGCACACCCTCAGAGGCTCTGTAGCCTCTCCAGCTGCTGGTGCTGGCTCTCTGGGCTGCGGAGGAGGCGCGCAGCGGCATGTCATGGAGCCCACTGCAGCCAAGCGCTTCCTCAGAGTCAGGTACTTCTTTGTGGGCCTTACTTCTGAGTAGACATGCCCAGGATTGGACCCTGAGGCTACAAGGCCAGCCACACTTTCCTGCTGTTGTTGCATTTCCCACCCTTGGCTTATACTTGGGTCAATAAGTTTTTCCAGTATTTGTGGTAAAATTAGGTGCCTTGGCTTATACATGGGTCGGCTTATACACAAGTATATATGGTACCTTAATTCCCTGCCAGAAAAGATGACTTCTCCCCCATCCCTCATTTTACAAGCTTCTTCACAGGATTGTGGCTGCAATACTAAGAACACTTTCCTTGGAGTAAGCCCCACTGAACTTAGTGGAGCTTATCACAGAGAAGACATGCATAGGATTGCAGCCGCAGGCTCCCACTTTCCTGGGAGTAAGCCCCATTGAATATAATGGGATTTACTTCTGAGTAGAAAGGGTTAGGATTTGCACCCTAAGTGTCCACTCACTATAAAGTGTATCCAGTGGCCCTGAGAACTTTCTCTTAGGTGGCAATCCTAAAGCCACTTTGGAACACAATGGAGCTTACTTTTGAGTAGACATGGTTAGGATTGCACCCTCTCACAGATAGATTTAAATCCTTTTTTCTGATCTTTATGAGGTCACTTTGGGTTGCCAACTTTTGGACCAGTATAAAAGTGCCTGGCATACCTGAAACAGCTGGATCTGTCCACATTAGTGGGTGATGATTCTTCCATCCATGCTATAAGAAGCTTTGCATTCTTCACCTGCAAATCCAGCTGCCCCTTTTGTGTATTGTTTGGTTTTGACCAATTAAAACAAGTGATGCTCTTCCTGATTTGGGGATAAACTACATACATCTCGATATGGTTGTTATTAAAGGCAAAATATTGGCAGCACTCTTGTCCAGCTGTAACGCAACCTAGTTTCATGTAGTATGCTCAACAGACATCTACAGATCCCAGAACAGGTATGCCTAGAACTTTGGTGAACAGGCTTTCACTATCAATTAAATGGGTGGCGCAAGTGGTTAAGACTTGTCTGTTAACCATGCCTGTGAACTAGCAAGCCAGACCCGGGTCTGGGTATATTAACTAGCAAGCCAGATCCGGGTCCCCACGAGATAGGGTGGGCTCCTGTCCTTAGGCCAGCTCTGCAACGCAGCTGGAAACATTCGTATTGACTCTGCCATTCCATTGGACAGTTTCAGTGGTGTGAAGAGGGGGGATTTGCTGCTTGGGTAACAGCCTATCCTCCATATTAATCTATCCAGGCCTTCATGCTTCACAGTGTCAAGAACAATACCATAGTCTTTCAAGACTGATGGATGCCAATGCAGAAATCCCACTAGTGCCTTTATTGTGGTTGTATCCCACTCAGGGTGGCCTACAAGAGTCTCACTTTATCCTAACAATCCAAACAAAGAGTCTAAAATGAATACAGTGTGCAGTATGTTTGAATGATCAAGGTTACCTGTTGATGTTCAGCACTGTGAAAGGGTTTTGAACACTGGTCTCTGTCCAATAATGTAGCACTAGTCTGCCCATGAAGTTACCAGCCAGAACTGTCCAACACACTAAACAGTATGTTGCTCTTTACTTAATACCAATAGCTACTTAATACCAATAAGTAGCTAACAGCATCTGAAACTATTACAGTAATTCTTTTTCCTGTATAATTTTCTGTTGTTTTCAAGAATAGTTCAGTTTTTGTCTTGGGTTATACAATTATACCCATTAGGAATACAAAAAAGATTATCAATATTATCCAAACACATGAAACAAAATATTAATGGCTAGGTGGGAGACAGCCGTTAATAATTTTTATAGTGATTAGTTTTTGTGTAAATGTAAACAGCTCCATTTTCCTACAGAAATCTGCTTCTTGTGTGGCATGACTATGCAAGTCCCCAGTGACACCATTTTACTGAACCAATAAGAGAAAAGTGAGGTAAGGTGAAAGTGGTCACAAGATGCAGGTGAGTCACCCAAACAGCTGAGCCAGTTTCCTTCTACTATACATAACTGGGGCCCTATCAGGGCTTCTGGAATATAACAACAAAAACTTTCTTCAGTTTAGAAATGTCTAGAAGGTGAATGTTGTCATAAGGAAGAGATCAAACAAGAACTCATAATAAAAGGGAACTTCCCCTAGCTTTTCCTCCTCCCTGTTAACTCTTAGAAGCTTGCAAGAACACTTAATCTGAGTTGACTCCTTGCTTTCTACAGCTGTTCTTTCAATTCAGGTGGCAAATCCACTGGTACTTGTTGTCAACCTCATTTGCAATTAAATTTCAATGATGGCAGGGGAATCATCATTGACTCTTATAGTACCTTTCTGAACAACATCAAAAAATGATAGTTTGTAATAGTAGGGATTAGACACCGTCTCTCTTCTGGTCATGGCATCATTTTCGCCCTAAGAAAAAACAGCTTTATAACCTAGCCCAGTTAACCCATATCATACATCAGGAATTCCTCTTCCTGAGCTCTAAACAACTAGGTAGGCTTAAAGCTGCAATCTTGTGTACACGTACCTGACAGTAAATCCCAATGAACACACACACTTATTTCTGAGTAAGTATGTAGGATTGAGCTATAAGCCTATGATTTCACTGGGTTTATGCACAACCTATGCCTGGGTTGTACAACATATAATGTTTTAGCTTACCTATCCGTAATGCTAACAAATTAGAGAAGTGGGTTCTTCAGGCAGAAGGTTATTAGCCATGGATGCTGATTTTCAATTATCTACCCTCATTTCATTACATTTCAGGGATTCAGGCAATGTCTTCTGTACTATCTAACTAGCTGAAGAATCATATCAATCATATCTGAGCAACAAATTGTGAAGCTAACAGTCTGTAAAATGTAACTGATTGCAACAATGTTTCATTGCTGTCAGGACTGTTGCTCAGGTCTTGAGCTTGTACAGACCAGATGAATGGATTCAAAAGTGGCATCAGAAGTTTGGTGAGATCATTTCAAGGGTTTATGTCTGTTGAAGGGCTCATCTAGCCAGGCAAGATTTGAATTTTGAATACTGGTGGCTGTGGTAGCATCCACTTTGTCATCAGAAGCCAGAGGGCGTTCCAGTGTAGGGCTGACCCAGGGCCCCCAGAACTCTGGTACCAGTCCTGTCAGCTTTATTGACTAGGCCAATCCTTCAGTCCTCAGTGGAATTGCTCCATATGCCACCAGGGGATAAATAGAAGATGCCAGAGGGTCCACAGTGCTGGGTTTCTTCCAGGGTTCCCAGCAACCCAGTGAAAGCACTGCTACCATTTCAGAACTAATGTTGTGGGACTGCAGATAAATATATTGACATAAATATTTCTCAGGCCAGGCTAATGCTACATATCTACTTTGAACATTTAGAGAAGAATAGAATGCAATGTTCTTCCAATGTATTACTTATAACTCTTTTATTATCCTGGAGGTAAAGCAACCATTATAAAGAGGGTATTATCTCAAAGCTCTTGGTTCTATCACCGTCTGTAGAAAACATGTCATAAACCAGAGGATCTCATAGATACACAGAATCATAGAGTTGAAAAGGATTCAGTGGATCATTCTAGTCCAGGGGTCCTCAAACTATGGCCCGCCAGGGCCCTCAATCTGGCCCGCCGAGGCTTGCTGGCCGCCACTGGGAAAAGAGGCTTGGTGGTGGCTGCCATTTTAAATTTGGCACGCTGCTGTGTGCGCTGTGCTGTCCTGAGGGCACAGCTCCTTCCCCTCCCTGCCTCGCTGTTGCTGAGTGGTTGCCAGGCGAGAGCAGGCAGGGAGGGGGAGGAGCCATTCCCTCACGACAGTGCCAGGGTGGGTGCCCACCATGGCACGGGGCTGCCTGTCTGTTCGCTTGCCCGCCCACCTGCAGAACTTGGATGGGGGGCTGCGCAGCTGAAGCGCCCCATCCACAGCTTCCTTGCCCAGCCAGGGGGCTTTGACGGGGGACCGCGCAACTGCAGAGCCTAATCCACAGCTACCCTGGCCAGCCAGGGGGCTTGGATGGTGGCCACAGGGTTCCCCAGGAAAGTGCCTCCCTTTCTTCCCCCGATCCCCACCAGCCTTCCAGTAACCCCACCCCCCAGAAACCCCCCCCATTATCCCTGCCAGTACCCACCACCCCCCAGAAACCCCCCTAATGTCCGGCCCCCGACAGTATCTGAGGGACAGTGAACCGGCCCCCTGTTTAAAAAGTTTGAGGACCCCTGTTCTAGTCCAACCCAATCTGCCATTGCATCTGGAATTAGCAGGCTTTGAGATGCTGTGCTGTGAATAGGAGAAGTACCAGGATGCATAAATGTTGTAAATTCATACTGAAGTGCACATATTTTGCTTATCACCAAATAGATTTAATGGTTCTGACAACCTCCCACATCAAAACCAACTGGCAGCTGCAGGATGGTGCAGAAAAGGGAGCAAATCGCTCGGATGAACCTAGTCATTTTTAACACTGACAGTTGGAAGCATTTAGCATATCTGTATTAATTAATCCATTATTCTCTATCGTGTTTCTCCAACTTGCTAATAAAGGCATGGGATTATTGCTGTTGGTTTATTTTCTACATCCAGCCATTAAAACGTTTTGTTACAGATTAATAAAGTCTGAGTGTAAGACTGTCAAAAATCAAGTAACAGGTTTTTGAGGATTGAAAAGGAAAGGGAAGTTAAAAGGCCAAGGCTAAACTCCTTTCCACATTTACCTGGAAGTAAGCGGGAGTAAGTCTCAGTGGGAGAGAGAGCACAATCCTAACCACATCTACTCAAAAGTAAATCCCATTGTGTTCAATGAGTCTTACTCCCAGGAAAGTGTCTTTAGGATTTAGGAAAGTGTCTTTAGTGTCTGAGACACAGTTAGGATTGTGCTCAGTGTCTCACTGAATATTGTGGGACTTACTTCTGATCAGACGTGCATAGGATTGTGCTAAAACTCTTTTAATCACTGAAGCAGGGTGCATACTAAGGACGCTAACACAACTACAGTTCACTTTTAAAGCATGAACTATGCCTTCCTAGCTTGAATTCTTCATTAAGTACTTCACAATGGATTCAGTTTCACCAGTAACTTGTCATATTTTAAGCAAAGGATTATATATTCATTCACAATCTAAAAGGCAGTTTCATAGCCTTTCTACCCAAAATTAATTCTGGAAAGTCCAATGGACTTGAATGAAATTATCCCAGAATAAGTCCATAGATTGGCAATGGCTAACAGATGGCTCTGGGACCTTTCTACCTCCCCTACCGAGTATTTGTGGCTTGTTCCAATGCTACCTGATGAGATATAAAAAAGTGCAGTAGAAATGGGCCTTTGGCCTGATCCAGTGTTATGTTGTTCTCTGTCCCCTCCACACTATATATATGCATGTATATATTGCATGTGTAACCTTCTGGTTTAGAAGATGGCTACCTAAGAATGCCAGAGGCAAGGAGAGGCAGTAGGAGATGCAGGTCTTTTGTCACCTTGGTCCTCCCTAAGGGAGCACAAAGCGGTGGGCCACTGTGAGATATTGGAAAGTGCACTAGGTGGGCCTTTGGCCTGATCCAATTTTGTGTTATGCTCTTTGTCCTCCGCATATTGCATGTGCAGCCTTCTGGTTCAGAGTCTACCTCAGAATGGCAGATGCAGGGAGGACACCAGGATGTAGTTCTCTTGTGGTCTTGGGTGCTCCCTGTGGCACCTGATGAGTCACTGTAGAATACAGGAAGCTGGACTTGATGGGCCTTGACCTGTTCCAAGAGGGCTCTTATTAGGCTATGGCACATGCACTCAATGTCCATGTAGACACAACAGTGGCTACCCTTATGTGGCTCTTCTTACGTCTCTTCGCATGTGACAGGCTTTTTAGGGTTAGACAGGGTGACCATATGCCATCACTACAAAAAAGAGGACAAAACGTAGCACACCCAAGTAAAATACAGTCCATGATAAAATAACAACTAAAAACACACATGTATATTGCATATTTCATGTGTTTAGTTTAAACACCATGATACTTACTATTACATTTAAGAGCACAATTCTAACCATGACTATTCAGAAGGAAGCCCCATTGTGCTCAGTTGTCTTACTCCCAGGAAAAATACATTGCAGCTGCAATGTATTACAGTATATAGAATGGTTTTAGCTTTATCAAGGGAAACTGGGGTAGTTTAAATTGTTTTTTTAATGTTTTAATATCTTTTCTTTATTATGGTTTTAGATTTATGGCAGACTGAGTTAGTTAAAATATTTTTTTTAATGGTTTAGGCTGCAATCCTAACTACATGGGAGTAAATATTACTGAACATGATTGAATTTCGTTTTTGAGACATGCTTAGGATGGCACTGTTAATGTTATTTATTATTATATCTTTATTTTATTGCTATTTTTGGCTCTACTGGGTCTCTTAAAGGGGAGAAAGATGGGATAATTACAGTAGAGCCAATTCCAGTCAAACACCTGGCAACTGTGAAATAGTACATTAATAATAATAATAATAATAATAATAATAATAATAATAATAATTGTATGAATGACAAGAGAATAAGTATATAATAGATAATATTAATAAATAATAAATTGTATGAATGACAAGAGAATAAGTATATAATAATAGATAAATGAATATTATTAATAAATAACAATAACAATAATAAATTATTGTGTGAATGACAAGAGAAAAAGCATATAATAATATTTAAATGAATGTTGTTAATAAATAATGATATGAGAGCTCCCTGCTGACAAGGCAATGGAGGGCGGTGGAGGTGTTTTGGAGGACGAGGGTAGAGGGAGGACGTGTCCTGGGGGTGAGGGGGGTGTAGGGGGGCTGGTGAGGGCTCCGGCCTTCCACCCCACGGAGAGTGAAGCCAGTGAGTCAGCAAGGCGAGGGGGCGAGGCCGGTGGGGAGCGGCGGGAGGAGCCGAGCGGGCGAGGGAGGCCTTCGGGCTCCGCTTCCCGCGAGGCGGGAGGTGCTGAGTAACGCTGACTAACTGAGTGGGCCGGGCCTTGCCTTCCTTCCCTGCCTGGCCTGGCCGCGTCTGCCCCTCCCTGGCGCGGTCGCCTCATCGCTCCTCCTCCGGGGGCTTTCCCAGCTGAGGCGCCTATAAGAAGGCCGGCGCGGCCCTCAAGGTGACAGCAGCCCCGCCGGAGCCCGAGCAGGAGTCCTTCGCCCGCACCGCCAATTGTTGCTGCGTCACTCGCTCGTCTCTCTCTCAGCCTCCGTGGAGGATGGCTCCGCTGACGGTGAAGGCCTACCTGCTGGGCAAGGAGGAGACCACCCGCGAGATCCGCCGCTTCGCCTTCGACTCCCCCGCCCACTACCAGCCCATCCGCGACAAGGTCGCCGACCTCTTCCAGGGGCTGCTCCGAAACCCCAGCGCCGCCCCCGCGGGACCCGCCTTCCAGATGTACTACAAGGGTGAGCCCCACTGCCCTCCCTCACACGCTGCCCCACGCTTACTCTCGAGGAGGCTCAGCACCACGCCACCCACTGGGAGCAAGCCCCCTGGACCTTAAGGGGACTTACTTCTGAGTAGACAGCCACAGGACTGGCCTCTGAGGCTGCAGCCCTGTCCACACTTACCTGGGAGTAAGGACTATGGGCCTTAATGGGACTTTCTTCTGAATAAGCCTGTAAGCCTCTCCACACTTACCTGGGAGTAAGGCCCATGTACTTTAATGGGACTAACTTCTGAGTAAACAGCCACAGGACTGGCCTCTGAGACTGCAGCCTTGTCCACACTTACCTGGGAGTAAGGACCATGGACTTTAATGGGACTTTCTTCTGAATAAGCCTGTAATCCTCTCCAAACTCACCTGGGAGTAAGGCCCATGGGATTTACTGCTGAGTAAACAGGTAGAGGATTGGGCTCTGAGAGTGCAGCCCTGTCCACACTTACCTGGGAGTAAGGCCCATGGGACTTGCATGTGAGCAGACAGGTGTAAGATTGGGGTGCAAGGCTGCAGACCTGCCCACACTCACCTAGGAGTAAGCCTCATGGACCCTGTTTGGAGGGTGCAATGCACAGTCACCTGAGAGTAAGTCCCATGGACTCAAATGGGACTTTCCTCTGAGTAGATAGGCATAGGATTGGGCTCTAGGCAGCTGTTGCCCCACAGAGGTAGGTGATCTGGCCTTGCAGTGGGCATCCTCACCTGCTGAGTGTTGCCTGTCCCTGAGGAGTGTGATGTCCTGGCTTTGCTTCCTGATGCTATTTTGATATCATTTGGCATGTGGGTCAAAAACCAGAGTCTCAAATCTGCTTGGAAACCCCGCTTTAGGAACTCTGTTTGCATGTGTAAAGTGTGAGAACCTGGCATGGAAAGGGACTTCATACATGCTTAAGAAGAGGTGGTGTTTTCCACCTGGTTAACTTCCAGGATTAAAAAAAATCATTTGTCTAATCCTACGTATGTTTACTTGAAGTAAGTCCATTGAGTTCAATAGAGCCTATCCCTAGGAAAGTGTGCATAGGAGAGCAGCCTAGTTCCCAGTCTATCCAACTTTCCAGCACTGATGTAATTGCAGAGTAGCCCCAAGGTCATGGCAAAAGCATTTCCCTATCTTGAGGCCTCCCGGTACTTTGCATATACATTGCAGACCACAAGGTGCATTGCATGTCTGTTGGCATGGCTGGAAGTGCTGGATCCAGTGCTTTTCCATCTCCACCAGTGGTGCTGGAAACTTAAAAAGGATTGAGCTCTGGGCCCCAATACAAGGTATAATCCTGGTTCTGTACAACAGAAGTACACCCTGAAGTGTACACCCCCCACAACAGTGGGTGGGGAAGAGTCCTTTCTTTGGCTACTCAACTAGAAGGATAGGGTCCTTTAGTTCCCATTTTCTCCCACGTACTGTTCTAGTATGTGTGAGCCCTTTTGGGATAGGGAGCCGTTAGTTATTGGTGACCTTTTGTTGAAAAGTGGTGTATAAATATTGTTGATTGTATAAATCACTAGAAGACAGACTGGATTGACTGGCTATCAGATTGTCCAGACTAGAAGAGAGGGCAAGGATCAGATGACCAAGGTCCATGTAGTTGACTCTGCTTGTTGGTTTTGTTGTTCATGCACATAGTGGCATCTTGTGTCAGATCAGTGGAGCTTTCAATGAGGGGCAGGGGAGAAAGGTAGAGCATGCCCTGATTGCCCTTAATGAGTGAGTAAGCTTGATCCTTTTTAAAAATTCTGGGTAATGTATTCAGTTTAACTAATTCCGTGCAATGTTTTGCTGTCCAGCTGCAAATATATTCTGAAAGAAATGAGGCAAGTTCATCTCATTTCTGACAACAAGGGGCTTTTGATGTGCCTTGGATAGTGAGGAAAGATTTTAGTAAGTTCAATTTAAGGTAGATTACCATTGTTTTGTGATGGATTTCAGCTTCTCTGTCTCTCCCCTCTTCACTTTGGGCTGAGGACCTATGTTACCAAAGTAGCAGCATACAATATTTGTAGGGGAATTACGTACTGCCTATCAATTCAGTTCTTATGCTTAGCTGGCTAACCCATTATAAGCAATATGGAGAGAGAGTAGGAAAGGGGGGGGGTCAAGATGCCATATTACCCGTCAAGAGAGCACATCTGTTCATGGTCTGGTCTGGCCATCTGTTCATCTGTTCATGGTCATGGTCATGGTCTGGTCTGGTCTGGTGAGAGAGGTTCTCTTCAACTTGGTGGGGATCACTCCACACACTTACTGAGCCAAATCTATACTTGACTTGTTGTAATCCTTTTTTGGTTACCGGTAATCCTTTGACTATTTCCTGGGCTATCCTGTTTGAGTTCTGACTATTAATTAGCAAGACAATGGGCTACCTGGACCAGATTAACATGGCCAGGGGTTACTGTAAGGGCCAGGCCGTGACTAGGCCTTCATCTTGACCTGTAAAACTGAGACTTATGGGAAAAAACACATTCTTGCTAAGAGATTGATTTTGTAATGATGAAACCTCATGTTAATTAATGACAAATATAGTTAGAGACAGTGGTGGGCTCCAGTAGGTTCACACCTACTCTATAAAACCGGTTGTTAACCAGAGATAGGACAT
Source organism: Cryptoblepharus egeriae (assembly GCA_030015325.1). NCBI lineage: Eukaryota > Metazoa > Chordata > Lepidosauria > Squamata > Scincidae > Cryptoblepharus > Cryptoblepharus egeriae. Next base: position 65,097,376 of record JAREYC010000002.1, on the reverse strand, counting down.
ATAAAGTTTAAAAATAGCCATTTAAAAGTGGCTGCCAGATGGGCATAGAACCGGTTGTTAATTTCTTTGAATCCTATCACTGGTTAGAGAGCATTTCTCATAACACCTATAAATATGTCAAACATTTTGATCATGTTGACATATTTGCACATAGCTAATGAACATCAGTGTGCTCCAACTTTTAGCACCTACTTTTTAGTGGGTTCCCACTGGGACCCACTTTTAAGAATAATGTCAGGACCCACTGGAAGTGATGTCATGACTGGAAGTTGCATCATCAAGCAGGACATTCTTTAGCAATTCTTGGTTGAAGTACCATTCACTATCTTTATTAAAAGCATAGTTGTACAGATCTGTGAAGTTTCCCCAAATGAATGGGCTGAAATTGGCTTGGGACCTACAGTTTGAAAAACACAGTTTTAACAGGATGACGTGAGGGTTATTTTCCTGAAGGGATCTTGGCAACAGGTCTACTTTGACAGATTAAAAGATGGCAAGCCTGCCACACTTCAGTGTGTTATCTCAACACTCAATCATGCAGAGTCCAACAGTTCTGCTGAGAGGAAGAGCATAATGCTGTTGTTTTAACCATGTAAACAAATTAGTGTACAGAGCATTATTCAGAACAATATTATTATGAACAATATTCATAGACCCAGAACAATATTATTAAACCCATAATATTATTATGGATTTGCTGCATAATAATGTGTGAACTGTGAAAATTTTCTGCCTGGTTAAGCCGAAAATGGTTATAGTTAGGAGATGGATAGCACCATCCTAGTGAAGAAGCTATCTCAGCTACCCTTTGTGTGAGAGCTGAAGGAGAAGTTTGTCAGCCAGCATCTCAGATATTGGGGGCCAGAATTATTAACCAGACTGTGAATGTAACACCTTGAATGTAGCCAGTTCTTGAAAGATAGAACCACTCTATGTTTGTAAAAATCCCTTCGGGGATTTAGATTTGCCTACCTATGTAAACCGCTTTGACTATTTATTAGTGATGGCCCCTCTTCACATGCTATTGCATAATCTCTCTCCTGTTGGTGTGACTTGATTGTTACTACTTCTTTCAGATGAAGATGGAGACATGATTGCTTTTTCCAGTGATGAAGAACTGAGGCTGGCCATGCCCTGTGTTAAAGATGGTATTTTTCGCATCTATATTAAAGGTAACTTCTTTTCCTTTGAGCCAGCTGAGTACCGTGGCTCTTTCAGTTTTGGCAGGTGCTATCTTGTAATACATTTTAGACTAGAGTGGTTATCGATTAGAAACTGCAAAAGGCACTACCTGCACTATGCAATGCAGAAGCAATTTGCAGCAAGCTCCCCTTAGGTAGGAATGACCACTGCAAAAAAAGATCACTTGAGGGAAAGGCAAGAAAGCCAAGAAGCTTATGAGTCTCAAGAGTTGTGCTGAGTACCTCACAGGGCTTTAAGCTGTGCTGGCAAAAAGCCACTATTGTACTGGGCGTGGTTGTGGTTATGGATGATGATAGTGGCTTTTTGCCAATGTCGCATAAGGCTGTATTGGAGTCAACCCTTGGAGCTCATAAACTTCTCTGCGTGCCCTCAAGTGATCACCTTAAGACTGGCTGTTCTTATAGCACTATTGCAAGCTGGTTTTGTTGAGGTGGTGTTCTGATAACAACTCAGGTGTGGTTTCAGTGCCTTACAGCAGGCTAGTATAATCCAGAAACAGGTTTGCCTTTCTATTTGCTGGTTGAAGTGCCTATACAATAATAGTTTCTCTAGGAGATAATATGCAGCCAATCTTGCTCTTTGAAAGGTAAGAGAATCCTCCTCTTCCTAGCCTATCTTCCTATCTTGAAGACCCATTTTTCCCTCTTTCCCACTATCTTTATTCCAAGAGGTTTTGAAACTTCATGTCACAAAACTGCTATGTAGAGGGGAGTAAGAAGAAGAAGAGTTGTAGTTTGAGGTGGTGGGGAGGAGCCCATTATATGTGTGCATAATAGCATGAAAAGTAGCATACTCATTCAAGAAATGAAATGTTAATAGGAAAAGGTAGCAACTTAGGCCAGCGCAACTCATGGATTTTTCCATTCCCATGGTGATGTAGGGAGGCAAACGCATGTCTGTGGACGAGCCTAATCCTTTCCCCAGGAGTGGCACAGAAGTGTCTTATGGCACTTTTGTGATACCCTCAAGTCAGCACAGTATTTATGCTAGGGGTTATGCTGGCCTAACTAGGGGAAAAGATTGCCAAATGGCTTGAAAAGTCTGCCAAGGAAGATATAATGCTAGGTGGGAATATGTCTTGGTGCAAATCTCTCCTGAACATTAGAAGTAGTGACTTTTTTATCTGCAGTCAAAATCAATCTCTAAACATCCGTATGATAAAAAGTTCTTATGTCTTCAGAGTGGGCACTGAACTACATTGCATAATCATGTGTTTATCAGTGTTTCTTCTGCTATTGCCACTAATGTAACAACCTGCTAAACCTGTTTGTTGGGTTCTAACATTGCACTGTACTAAAGCGATTACAGCTTTTTGCTATTTGAACTATACCCAGAAATATGATCTTTAAGACGGCTGAGCAGATAACATTTCATACAAGGTTAATTTCAAAAACACAGGTCAGTCCTCATTATATATGGGAGTTGGGTTCCTCAGACCCCTCCTGCTGATTTAAATGTATTGCAGAGCAACTCGTAGATGGCATTGGCTATATTTCCAATTTTGAGATAACTTTAAATGCAAAGATAGCTTAGAACTGCGATTAAGGCTACAACCCTAAAGACACTTTCCTGGGAATAAGACCCACTGAACACAATGGGGATTACTCTTGAGTAGACAGGGTAAGGATTGTGCTCTAAATCAATGTACTTCTGAAATAAAGTCCCATATTCTAGTCTAGAGACTTACAGTAACTGCAAGGAGTTAACTTCCGTATATCCTTTCCTAAAAAGGATGACTTTTATATTGCTATATCAAGTGTGTTCATGCCACAGCTTCAGTTGATGATTTGGAGAGAAATTTTTAAGCTGTCTTATTTTTGGGGAAATGAAGTATGCATGCTTCCCTTGTGGTAGTATTCTTTATTTTCCTATTATCTGGTTTTGTCTTAACTTAAAGAAATAGATTTTTCTTAATGATAGGCTATTGATGCTGTACTATTGTGGTAATGGTTCATCCATGGCATGTATGTTTGTATCTTTCAGAGAAAAAGGAGCTTAAACGTGACCACCTTCACCGCCAGCCCTGCAGCCAGGAGCAACCTCCAAACGTGGTGCATCCTAACGTGATCTGTGATGGCTGCGAAGGGCCTGTTGTGGGTGCCAGATTCAAATGCACAATCTGCCCAGACTATGACTTGTGCAGTGCTTGTGAGGGAAAAGGTATCCACAAGGAACACAATATGGTCATGTTTCAGAGTCCTTTGCTCAATCCACTTGAGGTGAGTCATGTAGAAAAAAGTAGTCATGTAAAGACTTTCTTTGCTATGACAAATTTCAACTAGCTAAAAGCAACACCCACCTAATATCTTCCTCCTACCTTTCAGTGGCTTCCTAGAGGTCGCTGGCTCCGTAAGATGAGACATGGTATTCCACCAGCGGCATGGATGCAAGGCTGGGGGCACCACTGCCCTTACCGTCAGTATAAAAAATCTGACCAGGAACCAGCCAGCACCTCTGCTGCAAATGCTGCTCCTGAACAAGGTAAAAATACCTTAATCTTTTTGTACATTTCCAGTACAAATAAACTGGCACTCTTGTCTTAAGATTGTCACTTTTGAAGTTACCTTTTCCAAAATAATTTGGTTTTAAATAGGCATTTTAAGTGCATGACACCAAATTACTTTTTAAAAATGAAAGGAACTAGGAAGTCTTGGAGTGCTTGATGACCTGTGTGTTCTGTTTTGCTAACATCCTTTTCTAAAAACAAAACAAAACAGCTCCTAGTAATCAGGATCCCAATGTCACCTTCCTGAAGAATGTTGGAGAGAGTGTTGCAGCATTTCTGAGTCCTCTTGGTAAGCAATTGCTTACTTCTATCTAACCATTAGTTGCTTTTTTTGCTGAAAGACTAAATGTTATTTGCAGTTATGTCATATTGTGCATTGTGGTGTCTGGGAAATATAAGGCATATGGTTCCAACTGTGTTCCATCCTTTCCTCCCAAATTTAAATTGGTGGGCTCTTTGACATCCTAGTAAGCGTGTTTCAACTTTGCCTGTTCTCAGATATTATTGCCATGAATCAAAGGATAGTGTAGCAAGTGGTATGTAGGGACTTGGTGCATCCTCTGCATATTGTAGTCATCACAAAAAGAACTGATTACACATCAAATCCCTTGTAGATCATACTGTGGAAAAGTGTAACGACTCCTTAAAACGTTGCAAGCTTTCACATAGCAATGTAGGCTATTAAAAATTGTGTTTAGAATACAAAATTGTTGACACTTTCTAATGCGGGGAGCTAAGGGTGTGTGTGTGATAGTAGGCTAGGGGAGGCATTCCAAAGCAGAGGGTGGACAGGAGGTGTGCCTGGTGGAATGAGGGAAGTGGATCCAAACCCTCTGTGAATGGTGTTTTACCCTTAAATGGCAGCTTAATTCCTGCACTAACTTGAGGACTAGTACAGGAAGGAGTAGCCCCATTGCAGGACTGCTCTTACCCAGCGGAAGGATTGCTTAGAACAGATATAGCTTCTGCTCCACTTTTTAAATAAAACACAGTACTTGAATTACCTTTCTTCCATGCTGTAGTGTAGAAAACATGGGGCTGCTCCCATCTAAAATAGTCATCCAGGTGGACTATTCAAACTTGAGACATTTTGATCTTGTTGATGCTTTGACTGTTATTCACTTTCGCATGCCCTTCTAGGCATTGAAGTTGATATTGATGTGGAACATGCAGGACAAAGAAGCAAAGTTGAACCCAAGCAAGCTAGTCCAGAGAAGAGCAGATCCAAGCCTACAAGCACTTCCAGTGGACACACCCCTGCAGATGCCAGTGGCTTGCAGAAATCTGCTTCAGAGGCAGGAAATGCTCTTTCTGACCAGTTGCAGGAAATGATGGTAGATTCTCCTCCTGCACAACTGCAAAATGAATGTCTCATGCAACAGGTATGAGATTTTATTTTAAAATCTGTTTTGAAAAGTGCATTTTTACATTAAGCACAAATTTGATTTCACTTATACAGGTCATTAAAATTATTGAAAGTTTTAATGAATTCTTAGTGTGCAAGAGTATCTCTACAGATAAATTTGTTTAGCTGTCATATTGTTCAAGGGCCTTTCCAACAGAAGTAATTATTGCAGCAAAGTATCCCTTATGTTGCTATTAACAAAGTTGTTGACATTGGGCTTGGAACTAGCATGACTTGCCTGGGCTAGAAAAATTACAAAACACTTTGAAATCCTGAAAATTAGACACAGGGAAAACCATCTATCAAGGTAGAAAGAATCAAACTAAGGCCAAGTATTTCCAAAGTGTGGGGAAATATTATCTGTGGGTTTCTTGGATATTGTAAATATGCCCAGAGTGTGGCACTGAAGTTAGAAAAATCACTAATTTTCCAGCTAGGTCAGAGGGATATTTAATCAATTTCACCAGGGTTTTGGCCCTTTACATTTAAGATTGCAAAGAGTTGTCATCTTTTCATTGTGTACTTGCAAATTAGAAAATTACATAAAGTGCACTGTTGAACAGAACCAAACTTTTCCATGTCAGGAAGAGGTTGTTAATCAGACCACATGCCGTCTTCAGAAGCTGAGGGCACAATCCTAATCAATTTAGCCCAGCATAATTGCTCATCTCCCCATTCCTGTGGTTGTGTGGAAGCCAGAGTGGCACAGAAATGTCTTAACAGAACTTTTGTGATGCCCCCAGGCCAGCATAGGACTTGTGCCAGCCTAACTGGACTGTGCTGTCAACTACTAATGCATATAATATTGGAATCATATAATATTGGAATCAGTTTTCACACTCAAGTTTTCACACTATGATTATCCATGTAATCATAGGAGTCAAGTGAATCCAGTAGTAATAGCTCTGGGGCAGATGAAGACTGGACCCACTTGTCCTCAAAGGAAGTTGATCCTTCAACTGGTGAACTGCAGTCCTTACAAATGCCAGAAACAGGTAGTCCGAGCTCAATGGATTCAGCTCAAGCTTGTACCGGTACTGGACCAACAGGAATGCGAGAGGCTGCCCACTATCCTCATCTTCCACCAGGTAACAAGCAAAAGGACAATGTGCAGGGGAAGACTTAAGAGCCCAATCCCAAGCTTGCTTTGCTGGTGGTGGGTGACACAGATGTGCCATGAGGCAAGTCTGCAAGCCTCATGGTACTGCTAGGAACTGTTCTCCAGTTTGGCAATTGTGCATATTGCTAGGCAGTGGAGAGCTGAGGGGGCCATGGAGGAGGCATTTTTTGGGAGGAGGAAGAACTGATAAAGCTTAACTCTACCAGATCCAAAGCTTCATGAAGGGCCTTAGACTGGAGCTGCTGCAGAGTTGAGTAGCTCCATTGCAGAATTACTCCACTTACTTGGGAGGAGACAAACCACCTTTGTCTGATAAGGTGCCAATGTAGCTTGCTGGCCCACTAGATACAATCACACCTATTTTAGAGCTGCAGTAGTCCTGGTCCCACAGGCCTTTCTTCCACAACCCTGGGACCCAGAACATGTAGTACTTTATGAACATTCTTGTAATGACCAGGGTGGCCATATGACTGGGAAAACCTGGATTTGTCTGGATTTTTAGCCTCCTGTCTGGGTGTCTTACATTTTGGCTTCATTGTTTAACTTTGCAATGGTGCACAGTACCCCATCTTGTCATATGTTGTTGGATTCATATTGAAGAGCAGAATCCAATGCAAAAATCAGTTTTGAGATATCTCTTTCCTATCAAAAGATATGACCAAAAAACCAAAATATAAAAAACAAAAAAATACATTTTTTTGGCAATTTTTTAATAAAGTGGGTAGGAATTTTGGGTTTGGCATCTGGTCACCCTATCCTATATGTAATCTATCCTATAAGGAGTCTGGTCACTTATGAAAAAGGATTACCCAGCCTACTGTAAAATAAAATGTTAGTTTCCTACAAGTGACAAGCATCAAACTTCTGCTTGAGTTATTGTTCTACTGAATACGACTTGTAAATCTTGTAAGTCAAACTTTACATTGTGCATCACTTGTGGGACTTGGCATTTATCTATTCATGTTGTGTGGGTTTCTCCCTTCCTCAACACAAGTAGATCACATTTAAACTATCATTTGGTCTCATTGACCCTAAAGTTCTTGTTCTACTGTATAACAGGCTAATTTTGTCTTCACAGAGGCAGATCCCCGCCTGATTGAATCCTTGTCCCAGATGCTGTCCATGGGCTTCACGGATGAAGGAGGTTGGCTCACCCATCTACTGCATTCCAAGAATTATGACATTGGGGCAGCCCTGGATGCGATCCAATACTCCAAGCAGCCACGAGCTTCATAAACTTCAAAGCAGCCTATACTTCTATAGCGGATTTTTAAAGCTGCTGATAAGCTATCTCCTTTTTCTATTTTCCTTTCAGTAATTTGTCTGTATTTGTCCTCATTCATACTCTAAAAATAAATATTCATACTAACTTTCTCACTTGTACTACTGCAGTGAGTCTTGTGCTAATTTTTCAACATAATATACAAGAGAGATGTTAAATATTTGAGTTAGGACAACTGTTGTGTGTGGGGAAATGGGAGTATCTGATAAATTTCCAACATTTAATATACTGTGAGCTTGGTGAAAACAGTTAACATAGGTGGGGGTACGTAGGTCATTTAGTCCAAGACTTGTCTTTCAGACTAGTTATGGCATTATACATACAGCTACTGTAATTCATTATTCAAAGTATTTAAAGTCAAATTACCTGTCCATAAACTGACCTATTTAAAATGAGGGCGTGTAGTTTAGAGCAGTGTTCCTCACCAACTGGTACCAGAGGTGGTGGTGGCTGGTGGTACACATTTTAACCCCCAGCCAGATGTTATGAAGTGGTAGGGCAGGGAAAAAATTTGCAGAAATCATGTTTTAGAGGGCAAGAGAAGCCCTCTATAAGCAAATCTGTTGATCCCACTTCTCCTGGGTTTACATCTCTCTGTGTGGGCTCAGATAGAATGAGAATAGCTAAAAGAAAAGGGAGTAGGTAGTAAACACACTGGCAGAAATGCTGCATTTAAAGACAATGAGGTAGAAAAACAAACCTTAACTGAAACAGTGATAATTATGAAGGCATTTTTGGTTTGGTTCTAAAAAGCCATGCAATTGTTTGCTTATTAAGAAACCCCAAACACCCCTTCCTGACTGACTAGCTGAAAAAGCAGAGAAGGAGAAAATGTACAGATGAAGGGGAGTACATTCTACACCATAATGAACTATCTGCAAGAGGTCAACTACAAGCTCTGTTATCTCTTTTTTAACATTGTCCTTACATGGGCTGTGGGTGGCACAAGCAGTTAAAAACACTGTGCCTGTTAACCAGCAGGCCAGGGTTTGAGACCCGGGATGGCCCCACAAGACAGGGTGAGCTCTTGTCCTTAGCCCAGCTCTGCAATGCCAGTTGGATCCAATTGTATTGGCTCTGCCTTTCCATTGGACTAATTCAGTGGCATGGAGAGGGGGGATTTGCTGCTTGTGTAACAGCCTATCCTCCATAACAATCCAACCCAGGCTTTCGTGCTTCACATACAGCGTATGCAGCGCTGAGCACGATACCATAGTCTTCCAAGACTGACAGAGGCCTGCTTACATTTCAGCCCCCCTTTTGAAGAAGGGACAGCCTTAAACTTGGCTACCATGCACACTGTATCTAAACATCCCCTTGTGTTATACAGTGAACAATCCTAATAGCTTGGGAAATAATTAAAATGTTGTTACCTCAACCAAGCATATTCTGACATACTCCATGCACGAAAAGCAGAACTGTGACAGGACCACCTGCCATGCAAAACAGAATAAACTCAGCCAATATCTAATCCAGCTTTTATTGGGTATTATTTTATATGCTCAACTCAATAATATTCATATTCTCAACTCAGTAGTACATAATGGTAATAAATACAAAAGAAATACAGTACTGTAGAGACTGAACTGTCATTAAAGATAATCATCAAAATCATCTCCTGTAGAAAAAAGGCTTTTGTACAGATTCTTGACAGGAGGAGGGCTTGAAGAAGGAACAGAAGCAGGTTCTTCAGGTAGCCTGAGGCACACAGTAAGAGAATTAGTCAAAACTGGAGTTCCTCTGCTTCTGCCTGTAGGCAAGTTGCTAGTTCCAACATGTACAGTATTTGAGACCTGATCTGGCAGGATGGATGCAAACTGTTTTGGTTCAGGACCCCAGTTGGAGGTGAGTCCCATGAAGCTGGCTTCCTTATCTCCAGGGGATGTAAGCATTTTGACTGGTGTCTCCAGCCTTTCTTGTGCAGCGGCAATCAAACCATGACTATTATCACACTCATCTGACAAAAGGAATTTCTCCCACTTTGAAAGTGGAGGAGCTCTTGACCTTGGCTCTTCATTCTTTCCCTGCAGTAAAGGCTTTTTAGCAGCAGGAGCTATTAGATTTTTACAGGTAGCATCTCCATAGCTTTTTGTATCTTCAGTGGCTGCATCTCTGGTCTGTAAAACAGAAGCAAAAAGCAATAGCATACTGTTATTTGCATACTAACATCTGGATGAAACAGGATAACCCTGTACATTATGCAAATAGCTTTAAGCCTGTTTCCTTTATGTTCTCAATAAGGGTGCAGTATTCACTTAAAAAAAGCACACTTGTGGCTTGATTGGTAGTACAGGTTAGAGTAGAATAACATCACAAAGATTATCTTTAAAGCCCCTTCCAAATTTTATTCGTCGGGCAGGAAATTTTGTATTTTTACATTCATAAAAGGTTCTAAGTATTAAGAAACATGAAGTATTTGCAGTCTTATGAAGATAGTGAATACCTCGAAGCTTCTGATATCCTTTGCCAGTCTAGCAGCTCTCTTTTGGTCTGGTCCCTGGAAATCAGTAGGGTATAATCTGGTTGTCTTATGTTTTCTAGCAGGTACAAAGTTCAGAGAGGGAGAGAAAATCCAATTTATTCCAACAAACTGTAGATACAAAAAGTAAACAACACTGGCTTGGTCCATTTTTCTAGAATTTAGTAAACTACCAGTAGTTTTCCTCTTGACTCATTTACCAAAAAGGATACCATAAGTAAAAGTTACAGGGAAACTCAATGTATGCACCTTGGATTTTTTGCTGTGTTCTTCCTAGAATAATCGATCTGCTTTTCTATCAACACCATCTCCTCTTCCTCTTTCTTCTCATGCTCATCACACGCTTTGTCCAGATATTTAGTCCAGCGGCTAGTCAGCCCCATCCTTTGTTCCTACACAGTCACAGAAAATGTTTGATAGCTAGAACTCCCTCTAAAAGTCCAATCCTACTCAGTTATCTGGAAGCAAGTCCCACTGTTTACCGTCATGCTTGCTCCTTTATGTGTTTAGGCTTGCAAAGTAATTGTTCACTTGCTTTTAATTTCTATTACCAAATTGTAAGAAATCTGAATAAGAGGCAGGTAACACTGTGCCCAAAGTTCTTGGCCCAAGCAATCCCAAATGCCCAGAAAAACAGAATATGATGACTATAAATCTCATCATTATCTCTGGCTTCTAAGTTTGTTTTTTTACTAGGTATTTCTATACAGTGGCGAAAAAATGCTTGAAACTGCTTTTTTCAAGATCCTTGAGCATCTTACTTCTCTTTCACTTTTTCTGTACTCTCACAGTATTGTGACATATTCATAGAGGTTGTTCAAAAGCATATGAAATTTGTTTGTCACTGACCCCAAAGAATGAAGTTTCTTCAGCTCATAAATACATCATCATGTATAGAATTCCTAAAGATCTTGCTCCAGTTTTCAAATGAATTCAGACTGCTGATTTATAAGCTCAGCTGCTGCACAGCAATAAGTTTCTAGCATTGGCTTCCACCAATCTTGAAATACTATCGTATCGTGTGCAATGCTGTATGCGAAGCATGATGGGTAGATTAATATGGAGGATAGGCTGTTACCGAAGCAGCAAATCCCCCCTCTCCATGCCACTGAAATAGTCCAATGGAACGGCAGAGCCGATACAATTGGTTCCAGTTGCATCACAGAGCTGGGCTAAGAACAGGAGCTCACCCTGTCTTGTGGGGACCCAGATCTCAAACCCTGGCCTTCTGGTTAACAGGCAGTGACTTAACCACTTGCGCTACCCACAGCTCAGCCTTTCAGTACGTTCTGCACATTCATTCAAAATAATTTAAAACATAGTCTTCTTCATGTAATGAGCTATGACTGGTTGTTCGGCCTGAAGATACATAATCCAAAAAGGCTCACCTGCCAGCCCAAATTCTCTTCCAAGCTAACTATTGTATTTTCATCTCCTCTTTCTCCTGGTTCTTCTGTTTGTCTAATTGTAATAAAAGCATTTAAACACAAGTTGAACCACCATATCATTGGGTGTGTCTGTTTTTGCACACATTGAAATATGAGCATCAACTGCAAAGAATCACATGGACTCTGCAGGATAAAGAGTCCAAAGGGGAAAGAGAGGCTCTAAGCAAAACAGGTTATGAAACTTTGGAAAATGCAGTCATTGACCTCGCATTGTTTAAATCAAGGAAGAAAGGAAATCTGAAAAAGGCATCATGCTGATATCAGTATGAAAAAGGCGTCATGCTGAAATTGCATGTCTCAATTCTGCTATATAAAGCAATGTCCTTGTCAACAAAACCTCAATTATTGCAACCACAATTTAGGGTACTTGTTTGAGCGTATGCCCAAAACGTAGGAACTACAAAACTGGTACTACAACCAGCAGTTTTATTCTTCAAGCACACAGGAATTAAGTTGTACCAAACATAGTGATTCTTTCTGGGGGGAAAAGATTTCTGCTTCTTGTTTGGTTGAATCCACTTCTATAAAAGTCAAGCATAACTTCTCCAGAGTCATTTTTCCAGTCTTTCCTGCCACTGCTACAAAACATTTTTGGATGACTTCATCCCCAAGTTTGCCAGTCCACACTGGAATCACATATGTGGTAGTTGTGGGACCAATTCTATCTAACTTTCCAGCACCAAAGCAGCTACAATGCAATTCTGCAATGTGGGAAGAGATGTTCCCTAACCTGAGGTCTCTGTGGTTGCCCCCCTTGCAAGATGCAGTGCTGCCCCATGTGTACAAATGCATTGATTCGGGAAAGCTGACTAGAATTGGTTCAAATCATTTAATTACATCTTTGCAATGCACGAATGACTTGATCCTTTGCAGTACCAGGATGCAGTGCAAGGATGACAAGGAAACAAAAATATATATTCTACTTTTCAGAATTAAATGCATATCTATTACAAGGAATATTTAAATTTATACAGCAGCAGGAAATGCTTAATACTATACCTCTGCACATTCACAGATGCCTGCTCCACCTCTCCTTGCAACAAATTTAGTTTTTGTACATGACCCCTGCAATCAAATCCAGAACCCTGGCCAAAAACCTACAAAGAAAAAAGTGTTACAGAAATGTTTTATTGCTCTTTTTTGACAACAAAAGACTATCATAACTGTGAACTACCACAGCTAGAAAAATTTGTTGACGAATCTGCTCTTTTTAATCTGAAACACAACTTTTTTTGGCAAAACATTATTAATGGTTAGATTAGATTAGATTTATTTACTGGCCAAGTATGAACTCCATACCCGGAATTTGGCTTCGGCAACGGCTGCAGAATACAAACACCAACACACAAATATCAAACAATACATACAGAGCATACATCAGACAGAACACTACTTCAGTGTTTCCAAAAGTCCCTCAGCAAAGTTGATGGTTCAGCAATTTAATGGCACAAGGAAAAAAAACTGTCCTTGTGCCTAGTTGACTTAGGACACAGTCCAGAGCAAATTCAGCCTGCTCTGCCCTAACTGCTCTCTCCTAACTATTCTGTATCCAGAGCAGAAAGTTATGCTGAATCCAGAGAGTCAGGAAGCCTGGGCTGCCCTAACTGCTCCAGAGCATGCTAAGTAATTGACACAAGGGGAAGACTTGCTCCTGAGGAGACACCCCTCAGATCACACTGAACAAGGAACAGCTGTGGTGCCTACAGTGGTGACATGACTCTGCACATCACCTGGTGCGGAAGTCTGTGCGTCATCCCTGGGATGCGCGCCCCCCCTACCTGGACTGTGCAGTCACCAAAGTTGGTGCCTGCGCAGTTGTTTCTGAAGCCAACTGCGCATCTCTGACACCTGCGCAATACTTTTCTGAAGCCTTTTGGCTTCGGGGGAGACTGTGCAGGCGTCAGAGTTGGTGCCTGTGCAGTACTCTTTCTGAAGCCATTCGGCTGCCGCTCCGCCTCCTGAGTGAGGCCGAATGGCTGTGCAGAGGCGCGGACTTTCTCTGCTCTAAGGAAGTCTCCTCTGAAGCTGTTCAGCATGCTCAGTGTGTTTCTGCGCAGTGCACCTCAGATGGCCGTTCAGGCCAGCTCCTCAGACAAGTGGCAGCTTCTGGCTGCTGCTCCGTCTTGGAGCAGGCCTGAATGGGGGTGCTGATGCCCGGGGCCTGCCAAAGGACAGTCAAACTCCTCCAGCACATCACCCCATACGAAGCGCATCTCCCAATGCAGCCCACACCAGCCGCACCAGTCTGGTGACGCCACTGGGTGCCTGCCTTATAAGGGGTCCCTGATGAGATGCCAGTACATTCTACAGTGAATACAAGGGGCTTCTTGGAGTGGCCTGCTGTATCCTGAGGTTTGTGGGCAGCCGTAGTTTGTTCCATATCCTGAGGTGGAGAGGCAGGGGTTGCAGCTAGGCTGGCCAAGAACTCAGATTTTTGGTCAACACTGCCATTCTTACTTGGGCCTTATCATGGACCCCTATGGGTCTACTCATTACTATACCTGCTCCTGAGGTGGTATAACTCTGAGGGCTGGAAGAGGGCATTTCTGCCTTGGAAACAGGCTCTGGATACAGAACAACTGCTCTGCCCTAGGCAATGCTAAACATGCCCTCAACTTGCCTCTCCTGAGCTGCTTAGGCTGTCCCAGTTAGGGCAGAGCAGGTCCACCTCTCTTAGGGCACCCTATCTTGCCTTGCTCTGCCCTAAGCCTCTTCCAGAGTACCTGGGCTGGAGCATCTTGCAGTTGCTCCAACCTAGTGCTAGATAGGGCAACCTAAGGGCTCTTATGTGGACAGATTAGTTGCTCTGGATTGTCCTGCCTGTGTACAGAGTCCTATATCGGCGTCCAGAGGGAAGAAGCTCAAACAAAATGTGTCCAGGGTGAAGAGGGTCTGCAGCAATACTCATGGCTCTCTTCTTGACCCGAGCGATATATATATACCCTCCATAGAGGGCAGACTGACTCCAATTATTTTCTCTGCTATACCTATAGTTCTTTGTAGTTTTTTCTTGTCCAGTTTGGATGCTGTGCCAAACCAGACAGTGATGGAACTGCAGAGAACAGATTCAATAATTCCCCTATAAAACAGGGTCATCAGCTCTTGAGACAGATCGAATTTCCTCACTACCACTCTACCACTCTAGATTACCACTCTATTGCACACTTAAACTATTTCTTAGTATATTGTAATTAGATTTCTTTCTAGTATACTTTGGATGGATGCCAAGTTATATTGCTTTATCCAAAATGAAAATAAGAATCTCAGAGACAAAAATTATCTAGTACTATAATGGGTGGAGGAAAAAGAATCCTAATACAATCCAGCCCCAGTAATCAGTATAAACCCTTAACAGACCCACTCATTACTCACCTTTAAAACCGACTGCTTTTCACCACACATTTTGCAATTCCATTTTTTGCTCTTTTTAATCTAAGAGAGAATCATAGCAGTTATCTGCACAGCCCAGACTACATTACAGCCCAACACTCACCACTTACATGTGTATAAACAATTGCTGATTAAAAAAACAACTTGGAGCTCTATGGGTATTCTTGGAGATGAGAAGTTGGCCATGGGCTGTTTAGAGGCTGTCCATGGGCCACATTGGGTTAGAAGACCCCTGATCTAGACCACTCCACACTCCAGCCTACACAGCAGGCCAATTGCAGCCCTTATGGGCCCCAAGTTCAGCCCTCAGGGGGCCCTAGTAGTCTTCAATGAGCCTTTGACATGTTGCATCCTGCACTGGCCTGTGATTGCAAGTCATGATCACTGGATGTGAGCTATGGAACAAAGAGCAAGGATGTCCAAACTTTTTGCCTGAGGAGCAGAAGAGAGAGGGGGTGGCCTTCACACCAGATCATAAACACTTTCTAACACAAAGAGAAGAGATGTGTACAGCCTCCTTGGCCTTCAGAAGGTGAAGGGAGAGGTGAGTGGAGCAGAGGATTACAGGACTCACTTGCCAACTGGATGGAGGGGGCTTGCTGCAGGCCATAGACAGGCTTACCATGGGCTGCATCTGGCCCTTGACTCACGGGCAAGGCCTATGAACTCATACAAGACCTTTCACTGTGCAAGAGGAGTGTAGCAAACAGTTTAATAGTTTTCATGCAGGCCTCTGTCAGTCTTGAAAGACTATGGTATCGTGCTTGGCACTGCATACGCTGCATGCAAAGCACGAAAGCCTGGGCTGGATTTTTTATGGAGGATAGGCTGTTACCCAAGCAGCAAATCCCCCCTCTCCATGGCACTGAATTAGTCCAATGGAAAGGCAGAGCCAATATGATTGGATCCATCTGAGTTGCAGAGCTGGGCTAAGGACAGGAGCTCACCCTGTCTTCTGGGGCCGACCCAGGAATCAAACCCTGGCCTGCTGGTTAACAGGCACTGTGGTTCTAAATGCCTATATTTCAGTTCTCATATGTATTATAAATAGGCTCCGTATAAATTCATTCATATAAGTTTCATCTGTTCATTGATGTAAATTTATACAGATTTATTAAAATTCAAAATTCTTTTTTTCCCTGACTCCCTTCTCCCCACAGTGTCAAAGAGATTATGTGGCCATCCTGCCAAAATGTTTGCCCATCCCTGAATTCACACACACCTCTGATCACCACAGAGAGAGAGAGTGCGAAAGAGCGCACATGAATAATTTCAGAAGCCACAACTGCATCTCCACTTATTCTCTTTCCAGTGTAAAAGCCTGGAAATATTTCTTTCTAGACTAAAAATCCCAAATGTTTGAGCCCTTCTCAAAAGGGAAAGGTGTACTAAAAAGCATTACTGTACCATACATAACCATACCATAATAATAGGGAAAGATGTTCCCATAAACATGGGAAGGCTCCAAACCTCATGAAAACAAGTGATACCTTTGCACTCCCCACTTCAGAGTATCTCCATTCACAGGGTGACCAGATGTCATAACTGCAAAAGAGGACAAGGCTACCCAAAATATAGGATATCCAAGAAAAATGTAGGACATGACAAAATAAAAGCTAAAAACACTCAAGTATATTGCGTTCATGTGGTTAATTTAAACACTATATTACTTATTGTCAAATTTAAAACTATTACATATAATTTATTACATAAATAGTGCAATCTTAAGCATGTCTACTCAGAAGTCTCATTGTTTTCAATAGTACAGGACTTACTCCCAGGATTGCAACAATAATGTATTAATTCCAAAAAGGCTCCATGCTGCCTGCTGACAAGGAAAATGCAGATTTTTTTTCTTAAGACCCAAGGCTAAAAAAAGAGGACATGTCCTGAAAAAGAGGACATATGGTCACCTTGCTCCATCCATAAGGTGGACCTTCCTTTTCAGGCACCCTAAGGACAGCTTGCTTCAGAAGGCAGCAGATCTTTCAGAGAGGTTGCAGTTCTATCCACATTGACCTGAGTGTAAGCTTCATTGGAATCAATGGGGCTTACTTCTGAGTAGACATGCCTAAGCTTGTGCAGTTCTTGCATTCTGGTCCCCTCACCTGCTGCACTTGGAAGACCTGACAGAAGCAGCACCTCAGCACTTGGAATTGCTGAGCCATGAGGAAGGCTTGCTCAGCCCCCCCGCCAAGCCTTGCAAGGCTCCCTCAGCTGGGCTTCTTTGGCGGGAAAGCGCGCGCAGCCACTCAGCAGCCCATTATCCACTCGGCCCTTCTCATTGGCTGAGACGCACGCGCTGCAGGCTGTAGAACTTCTAAGCGGCATCTGATTGGTTGAAAGTATCAAAAGTCCTTTGTCTTGTTACAAGAGAATAAATTTCTCCTGGTTGTTCTCTCCCTGACCCCCCAGGGGGACCAGATGTCAGAACCACAAAAAGAGGACAAGGCCTCCCCCAAAAAAGGACACCCAAGAAAAATGTAGGACATCACAAAACACTATATATGTGTTATATATGTATATAAATGTAGGACACCACAAAACACAAACACTATAAAAACTCTTTCATATAGTTCATTTAAACACTGTATTATTAAATTTAAAACTATTACGTGTCATTTATTACATGTAATTTATTAATTACAAGAAGGCTCACTGCTACCTACTCACAAAGAAAAGGAGGACAATGAAGATTTTTTTCCCCAAGGCTAAAAAAGAGGACACTTCCTGGAAAAAGAGGACATCTGGTCTGCCTGCAATCTGAAAGAGCAGCAACAGTATTTTGCATTAATCCTCTCTGCATGAACTACATGGAAGTGAGGTGGAAGTGATTACTTCTTATTACTTGGAATAATATTCTTATTCCATATTCTCATATTATTATTAATATTCTTATTAGTAATAATATTCTTATTACTTATCGTATTACTTATTACTTATTATTATTTCTTGGAAGTAAGGCTGCAATTCTATCCACCACACTTTACCAGCAGGGAGTAAGTCCTATCCACACTTAGATGGGAGTAAGCCCCATTGAATACAATGGGAACTATAGGAAAACTATCATTTTTATTGGACACAATGGAAACTGCTGTATTCTGAATAGGCATGCCTAGCACTGTGCCCTAAGCAGGGAAACCATATGCCCTCTTGTTCCTGGACATGTCCTCTTTTTAAGCCTTGTATCCTGGAAAAAATCTTCACTGTCCTCCATTTTTTTGTGAGCAGACAGTATGTAGCCTTCTTGTAAGTAATCCATTATATATAATCATTTTAATTTAATAAGTAATTTAGTGTTTAAAATTAACCACTTGAAAGCAACGTGAGTGTTCATAGCTTTTGTCATGTACATTTTTCTTGGATGTCCTACACCTGGTTCTGTTTTGCGGTTATGACATCTGGCATATCATGGCTGCAATCTTATTCATCTACACTTAGGAATAAGCATGGTTGAATTACTTATAATGGGACTTACCAACATGTATAGGATTAGGCTCCAAGTCTGACTGAGTGAAGTGGTTTAAATTAGTTTAGAATTAAAAACTTGTTTTTATGTCCATGATCAGCAATGGGGGAAGGGGGGAAGCTACTTGTCCCTTACCCCTTCTGGCACCGCTGTAGGAGACTATTTATTTTCTGGTAACCAACCTGGCCTTGTTCAGATTCTTGTTATGGGCTGGAAACTGCATATTGAAGAAGCCCTTTCTGTGATTTGCTTTTGAGAGCTTGCATTTTTCTTCTTCTGATGTGATCTAGTGGACAAACAGGGGAGTTGCAGCTTGTTTACTTCCAAGAACTCTTTTTATGTTATGTGGGTTCAAGTCTTTGATTTCAGGGCTGGCTCAGCCTGACATGTATAACACTTGACATGTATAACACTGTTCACTTGATTGGCAGCTGAATATGTGAACTGACTTTTGAAAATGATCTCGGAGGTGAGATTATTAATAGACATTTATATAGCTCCATGCATCTGGCATTTTATCGTTAAAAAAGGACCATAATAAGAAACCGACACGAGAGAGACAGCACAAAGAAAGGGGCCAAGGAAGATAGGTAACAATATCTATCTAAGGGGTAACAATATCTAAGGGGTAGAGAGTAGTTTGCTTAAGAGATTTATACTCCACCTTTCCACGCAAAAGCAAATTGTCATATGTGGTGGGTTAGGTAGAGTGACTAGTTCAAGGTCACCCAGGAAGCTTCATGGCCAAGATTAGATTAGAAACTGGATCTTCTCTCACCATGTGATTCCCTCCCCCTGGAAAAGGTAGGTTTTGAGAAAAGATTTGGAGGATAAAAGAAAGGGGAGTTTGCTGCAATGGATGCCTTGTGGCATATGGTAACCAAAGACTGATCCATGCGGTGTTCCCCCACCCCGTGCAGTTCACCTCACAGTGTTTCTCTGGTGGCCAGAATTGGGGCTAGAGGGATATGGTGATTAACTGGCCTCTTGGTTTTAGCACTTGATGGTGCACCAACATTGCACTGATGTCAAAGTGATGGGCTGTGTTGGGATTTCTATGGACACTGCCTGCATAACTGGAAAGGGTGGTTTTGAAATGGTGTTGCCTGGAGGGGTCTAGGAAATACTGGTCATTGCAGTGGTATAGGTGCATTGTCAGCACTTGAATAGTGCCTACCCCTCATAAAAATACATTGCTGTTACTTTTTTTATAGAGCAGGATCCAAATCTCTTCCATCACATTCTGTTGCAAAAATATTACATTATCCACCATTTCAACATCAACATTTGTGTCTGAAAAAAGCAATGAGCACATTATGATAGGAGAAAAGAATTGCAATCCTTGTAGAATACAGTTGCATAAGTGTCAGAAGAACAGTACTGAATAGTGCCTGTGATATCACTGACACTGGGTGGCCCTTTCATCATCACACCTAGTTTCTCATTAGAAACTGTGGGCACAATCCTATCCATTTCTACTCAGAAGTAAGCCTTATTGTGTTCAATGGGTTTTACTCCCAGGAAAGTGTGTTTAGGATTGCAGCCTAATGGTCTAATCCTTATTTATTAATTAAATAAAAGTTCATAGAAAATAGGTGCAAAACAGTTGGTGTTACCAAAATGAAATTTGAGAAAAGTGGAGTTCTTACCTGTGACACTCCTATTCTTGGTGGAGGAAGGGAGAATGCTCCTAACCAATGGGCAGTCCTCCCTGGAGGCTGGACTTTGTCCAAGTTCTCCTTCCTGGGAGGGCACCCAGGAGCTTCCCGGTCTATATAAGCTGAGTAGTCCAGAGTGAAAACCCTCCGCTTTAGCCAACAGCATCACTGAAGAACCGTGCTGAGAGACCAAAGGTTAGTAACAGCAGAACACAGAAGAAGGGAAAGGAAACATCTGCTTCTGGCACCAGACAACCCTACCAAAGGAACCAGGAGGTACCCCAGAGGCGAGGATCTAGTTTGAGGCGGGCGGAGCGTTCTCCCTTCCTCCACCGAGAATAGGAGTGTCACAGGTAAGAACTCCACTTTTCTTGGCAGTAGGAAGGGAGAACGCTCCTAACCAATGGGATATAGCAGAGCAGTATCTGTCCAGAGAAAGGGTGGGTAGATACGAGACCCTAAGGTGCCACCACTTTCTGTAATACCCTCCTGCCGAAGGCCGCATCCGCCGAGGCAGCCTGATCAATCCTATAATGTTTTGTAAATGTCGAGGGAGTAGACCAAGCTGCAGCCCTGCAGATGGATTCCAGGGATGCCACCCCCTCGAAAGCAGCCGAAGTAGCTGCACTGCGGATTGAATGGGCAGTAATACCAGCAGGAGGGTCCCTTCCTGAGGACGAATACGCCAGAGCTATAGAATCCCGTAGCCAATTAGCCAAAGTCGCAAGAGAGGCATGTTTCCCCACTTTGGCTCCCTTAAAGAGCACAAAGAGGCAGTCTGTTTTACGGACCTCCTTGGTCCTATCCACATAATATTTGAGGGCTCTCCTGGCGTCTAATTTGTGCCAGAACCCCTCCGCAGGCGACTTAGGATGTGGGCAAAAAGATGGCATAACTAACACCTGAGCCCTATGGAACCACGAATTGACCTTAGGCATGAAGGTCGGATCCGGTCGAAGAACCATTTTGTCGTTTTGAAATATACACAAATTGGTATTTACAGATAATGCCCCCAGCTCAGATACCCTGCAAGCGGATGTAGCTGAAACCAGGAAACATGTTTTCAGGGACAAAAACTTTAGATCCACAGAGCTCAGTGGTTCAAAAGGGGATTTGGTCAGGGCGGTGAGAACCAGGTGTAGATCCCATGAGGGGAACCTGTGAACTGTTGGAGGATTAATTCGACTTACCCCTGCCAAAAATCGACGCACATGAGGATGATGCAGTGCCTTGCCACCACCAGCTGCCCCCAGGGTACTCTTCAAGGCTGCCACTTGCCGCTTCAGAGTACTGGTGCTCAGCCCTTTATCAAGACTGTCCTGCAAGAACTCCAAAACCTGCTTAGTTCTAACAGAAAAAGGCAAATAATGTTTAGACTCGCACCAGGAACAAAATTTCTTCCACGTGCCATTGTGATTTCTAACTGTGGACTCCCTGTTAGAAGCCAAGAGGGTGTCCACAATCTTGTCAGGATAACCCTTACGAGTCAAAGCTTCCCGCTCAATCGCCAAGCAGTTAAGTGGAACAGGTCTGGCCGAGGATGAAGTAGCGGTCCCTGCGACAACAAGTCTGCCCTGGACGGGAGTTTCCACCCCGGTTCTGTGCTGAGATTGAGGACATCCGGAAACCAAGGTCTCCTGGGCCAGTGAGGAGCCACCAATATCACCTCCGCCCCCACCACCCCCACCTTTCTCAAGAACAGGGGGATGAGCTGCAGAGGGGGGAAAACATATAGGAGACCCCGAGGCCAAGGATGCTGTAGGCATCTGAGCCTATGGCTGTGCTTGTTGGAAGTCGGGACAAGAACTTTGGCACCTGTTTGTTGTACTGTGTGGCAAACTGGTCTATTACAGATAGACCCCATCTTTCGACCAATAGTCGGAAGACCTCCGGATTGAGTCGCCACTCCACCTCGCTGATTTGTTGCCTCCTTAGCCAGTCCGCTGTGACGTTGGCTGAGCCTGCAAGGTGTTCTGTCTTTAGGGACTGAAGATGTTGTTCGGCCCAGGTTAACAATAGGGACGTCTCGTTCATCAACAACCTGGACCAAGTTCCACCCTGTCTGTTGATGAACGCTTTGGCGGTCATGTTGTCTGTTCTGATCAGTACATGTGACCCCTGCAATTTGGTCTGGAAATGTAAAAGCCAACCTGACCGCCCTCAGCTCCAAAAGGTTGATGCTGCACCTGGCTTCGGCCGGTGTCCAGGTCCCCTGAGTCATTGACCCATCCAGGTGAGCTCCCCAACCCAGAAGGGAAGCATCGGTGGTTACCACCTTCCGAGGAGGGACGGCCATGGAGACCCCCTGCGCCAGGCGCCCCAGGACTAGCCACCAGTGTACGCTTTGGATGAACTGTGTGGACAGCTTGATCGCAATGGATCTCCTCTGCTCCATGAGGTTCAGGTGAGGTTGGAGGAGATGTTGTAGGGGCCGAAGGTGAAACCTGGACCACTCTATGATATCTTGGCAAGATACCATGAGCCCCAGTAGGGACGCCAGGTCCGGTAGTTGCATAGAAGACTTGCCCTGTGTCTGACTGAGAGCTTGCTGTAGGTGTCGCTGGCGCTCCAGGGAGAGCGACACCTTGAACAATCTGGTGTCCAGCAATAACCCTAAGTGTTGCAGCACCTGTGTCGGGATCAGAGAACTCTTCCCCACATTCACCACGAACCCGAGGGTCCGTAGCCAATGCAGGGTGAGCTCCAAGTCCTGTTGAGCCTTGGCCTCTGTCGGGGACCTGAGGAGCAGATCGTCCAGGTAGGGATGGAGGGCTACCCCCTGACCTCTGAGATGTGCCACCAAGACCACCAACAATTTGGTGAAAACTCTCGGTGCCACCGTGAGACCAAAGGGCATCGACCTGTACTGGAAGTGTTGACCCCCATAACAGAATCGAAGGTACTTCCGGTGCTTCTCCAAGATGGGGACATGTAGATAAGCCTCTGTGAGATCCACCGAGGTCAGGAAGTCTCCCTCCTGGAGAGAGGCTACGATGGATCTCCATGTCTCCATCTTGAACTTCCTCTTTTTTAGGAAGCGGTTCAGCCACTTCAAATCCAGAATGGCCCTCCAATCACCATTCCGCTTTGGAACCAAGAAGAACACTGAATAGACCCCGGTGCCCCTCTGTCTGACCGGCACCGGCTCTATAGCCCTGATTTGGAGCAGGTGTTGTATGGCTGCTAACTTCAGTTGATGTTTCACAGGGTCCCTGGAGACCGGGATCCTCCAGTATCGGTCTCGAGGGAGCCTGGTAAATTCTAAGGAATACCCCCTCCTGACTGTCTGCAGAGCCCAAGAGTCCGAGGTTATCAGACTCCAGCGATCCGCAAAGGCCAGGAGGCGGGCACCTATGGGAAGAGAGTCCAGGTGGCACGGAGAGTCATGCCAAAGTGCCATCCTTGGAGGACTTCCCTGCGTGGGATTGTGAGGAGCCGGACTTCTTTGACTTGAAGGCAGCTTTGTCCCTGTCCCACCTTGGCTTGGGCCGACCCTTGCTACGGGGTCTGTAAGTCGAGCGAGAGGGACGAAAGGAGCTAGGCTTCTTTGATGCCGCCTTCTTGGAGGTGGATAGAACCTTCTGCTTATCCTTGTTCTCAACAAGCATTGGTTCTAGAGCCTCCCCGAAGAGCTTGCCCTCTTAAATGGGATGTTGACAATTCTGGAGGAGGAACCTGCATCCCCCTCCCACTGTCGCAGCCAGATATGGCGTCTGGCCAGTATCCCCTGAGCCATGGATCTGGCCGAGAGCTGGAGGGAATCATAGGCACAGTCCGCTGCCGCTGCAGACGCCAGAGCAATCTTTTTCAGGGTGCTCTTGGCCCTACGCGAGAGCTTCTTGTCCTCCTCCGCCAGCTCTTCGGCCCAGAAGTAGGCAGCTCGAGAAAAAATTGAGCTAGCCACTGCGACTCAGAAGGCTTGTGAACCGCACTCAAAATTTCGTTTGAGCACGGTCTCCACCTTCCTATCGCAGGTGTCCTTGGGACCCGATTCCCCCTCTGAGGGAAGAGTTGTTGCTGACGAGACCGCCACCAGTGGAGCGTCCACCATGGGGACCTTAAGCTTCTCCATTATGGGTTCCGGCAGGGTGTAAAATTTGTTGATCACTTTATGGTGACGCCAGCCATGAGCAAGGTTCTCCCATTCAGCTGAGAAAACCGTGTGTAAGGGCTCTGGAAAAGGCACAGCTTGTGGCTTGGGGGGTCCCTGGGGGAACTGCTTGGCCCTAGAAGATGGTGTGTTGGGCTTCTGAGGAGGCGTAGACAGCTACATATCAAGAATGTGCGCCGACTTGCCAAGCACCCTGGGGTACAGGTCAGAGGGACAGAGACGATCCACTTTATGAGGTTCCCCCACCACCTGGTCCTCATCGCCCGACAACTCCCCCTCCTCCTTGCCAGAGTCTGATTGAGAGGAAAGGGAAACATCATCCTGGGATTGGCCTACTGGGATAAACCCCTTGGACCGGTGGCGAGCGGGGCTATCCCGATCTGACTCCGAATCAGTGACCTCTGATCCGTCCCCATCATTGGGGGACTGAGACCGCTTACGTTTGGCCTTCCCGGTCAGTGTAGGCCCTTGGGCCCCAGCAGCCTCCAAACGCTGCTCCTATAAAACTCCTTTCACCGCCTCCTTAATCATAAGAGACAAGGCTGCGGTAGATAAGGGTGTAGATACCGATGGAAGGGGTCCCCCAGCCCCCCCGACACTTTCCTCCAGGGTATCAGTCATACTCACAAAATGGCCCCTGCAGCAGTGTCAACAAAATGGCCGCTGCGTGGGAACCCTCCAAAATGGCGCCAAAAGTCTTCTGGGGTGAAGTCTTCAGTCCTCCTTGCCTCTGGCGCCCAACTGGCCTCAGCAACCTGCAGGGAACGCTTGTCGGGTGTCCGGGCGCTTCCCTGCAGGAGCCTTTGTAGCCTCTCTGGCAGCAGTGCAAGCACAGTGGGGCCCCCGCTGCCGAGAGAGGCAGCCACACATCTCTCCGCTGCCTCCTCGCCTCAGAAAGCGCCCGCCGCGGCTGGGCGATGTACCCACCCGCCGCTCCTGGCGTCTGGACGCTCTGCAGCCCGATTAGCGGCTGCTGAACAGTGCGGGCTCCCCGCCGACTCAGCCGCTCTGCGGGCGGCGCGCTGTGGTCTCTGCGGCTACAAAGGGAGCCCGGGGAACTGTCCTGAAGGGGGGGAGTCAGAAAATAGCCCCCACAGTTGCTCCAGGTCCTGAGGAGAAAGGGAAGCAGGTACCAGGAGCAGAAAGCCTGAAAAGTGGGGGAGAGGAGAGGCAATGGAGAGAAGGGGGAGGTGAAGAGGTGTGAAGAGAAGAGAAGGAAGGAGAGAAGAGCTCTTAAGCAGAGCTCCCCAGGACCACGTCCGATCCAACATGAGGCCGGACGAGACTGGGTAGCTCCTGGGTTCCCTCCCAGGAAGGAGAACTTGAACAAAGTCCAGCCTCCAGGGAGGACTACACCCATTGGTTAGGAGCGTTCTCCCTTCCTACTGCTGAGAAATAATGGATTTCTCAAATATTTTCTGTAAGAAATATATTTAGAATGGTAAATTCTTCTTATAACAAGAAGGTATACGGAGAGAAAATATTGGTCACACTTCATCAGATTACATTTTATAATTATTTCCCCTTGAACCTTCCGCCGGCTTTGTTTATATGGCATGCAGAAGTCCCACTTAAATACGCCAGGGCGCCATTCAATCTGGAAGTCATATGCTCTATCCTGAGGCCTTCCCAATAAATCTCGGCTACATAGGAGCTGGCTGCGATTCTCCAGTGAAAAACAATGTATACTGAAAGAGACCCTTCAGATGTTCTGGAGTTAAGCTATAGCATTCAAAACACACTAAAGGCTAAAAACTGGCAAGAATCCTGTTCACATGCCTGTTAATCTGAAGTATGCTCACCAAAGACTCCTTCTATGCATTTCAAAGAGGAATCCGGGTAAGAAAATAACAGACAAAAGACTACAACAATTAAAAAGACTATCCTGAAATTACAGTAAATAAAACAGGCAAGTCTATGGCTTAGTGTGAGATTCCGTTTGTTTATTGAATACGTGATCAATCAACAAAACTAATGTAAAATCACATGTATCTGTATTTTTTTAAAAAAATGACAATATATTACTGAATAATTAGTAAAAGCAGTTTTTTTCTACCACCTGCACTCCAGAGATACATAACTAAGGAGGCAGAGCCTTACACAGATTTTGATTGTGAATACATACAGGGCACACCACAACCATGTAGTAACACTGGATATTGCACCAAGTGCTGCATCCTCATACACAGCCTGACAGACTACTGCAAATGTGATCCATGCTTGTTGCCAACTCAGCAACTGACACAAGGGAGTATTCACAGTTTTAATGACATTCTTAACAAGATACTTGTGTAATGAGATGAGCATGTATGCAGGAACAAATATAATAGGGCTTCTTGAAAGTGAATGCCTTCCCATAGGGAAACTACCAATCCCATAATGGAGCTCCAGTTTTCCTCTGGCCTACAAGCAGTTTGCAGAGGATAGGTCCCACAACCATACACTGTACACCTACAGAACACAGGGTGACCTAGATCTACTAGTAATATACTGATGTTACAGTAATGGTTTCAACTGTAACATAACAGAGAGAGCTCTATGATGTGCATATTTGGATCACCCTGTAGCCAATGGGTAGTTGGGTCAGATAAACAGGACTGAAGCCTAAATAAAAACAGTTTCCACACCTGCTTCAACTTTTTGAGGTGTACCTGGGCCTAACACACAGAAAAACTGTAGATTCACTTTGGACTATTCTAAGCAACAGTTAAATCAAGCAGCCTCTCCTGTGATGCATGTGATTCCATGATTCCTGGCTTACTGAGATGTGCGATCAGGGCTTGGGCATTAATATTAATTTCTTCAAATCCCCCAAATTTACTTACTGTAGGTTTCTCTTAATCCCTTGTACTGTCTACAATTATGATAAAGTAATCTAATGTTAAAAGCAGCAAAAGCTGTGGAGTCTCAAAATTATTACATCAGTCATATTCCATCCCAATAGCTGTTGTAATTCTCAGCACTTTTGTCTTTCAGGAAAATTAAAAACAAGCACATGACACTGAAGAGTTAAAACAGGGCTGAAGGATACCTCCATGCATTTTTCTTGGGAGATGTTGAAAACCACATGCTTTTGAGATGGTAAATCACTTGGGAGAGAAACCAGCTGCAACAAGATGTATAATGGAGCTTCAGGATGCCATGAGTATCCTGTAGTATCAGGAGTATTTGGATGCCAAGAGTAAGGAGTAGAACTTTGTTATATCTGACAAGCACCTGTGCAGCATCTAGGTTTTTAACAAAGCTTTCTCTTAAGAGAGCTGGGAACCTCTAGGGCATTTGGATATACTGGATTAGGCCACCTGAAGGCAACCAAGGACATTGAGGAAGGAATTCAAGCAAGGCTACATGTCTTGTGAACAATTAGCAAGGAACCTAAAGCAAAGGACGGTAGGACTAAAATCAAGCTTCATTAAAGGAAGACAGCCAGAGGCACACATGCATAATTTACTGTAGTAATTCTAGGCCACTGAGGCTATTAGGTTCTAATGGCTTACATGCTCTTGAGAATGTAAGGTAAGCCTATCAAGCAAGGTGTCCTCCAGAGAGTTATCTATATCAAAGAGTGACTGTGGTAAGTTCCTTTCTCAGCTGAAGCTAATTGTTCAATAGTTGATGGTGAAAAACAAAACACAAACAACAAATATCCAGCTGTCTGTCAGGTTTCTGAATCTTCTGCTTATTACCCATCTTGCTGTTGTCCCCTGAATTCAACCTGATACTGAAGGAAGTTCATAATCACTGGATGAACTGATCTGCCTTACCACTTTCTTTTGCTCCTTGATCTTTTGCATAATGTCAACTTTTTTCTCAAAGTAGTTAACCAGGGCTGTCTCTGTAAGAATAGAGGCTAAAATCTGTTCAAAGGAAATGGACCAGTCTGTGTCAATGGTGCTGCCATATCGTGCAGCTGAACTTCCAGCCTCACAACCAACCAATACTGTATCATCTGCAATGTCTTCACACTGCAGGGAACCTGTGCTGACCATGGAATATGAAGACATGGACATATCATCTTTGGTTTCATCATCTGAAAGCAGCTGTAGGGGAGATCCTGCACCCTCCCCAGTTCCATCCACAAAAATCTCTTGTTGGTGTTTCTCAGCCTGAATATCTCCAGAAGCTTTGTCTTCTCGAGTAGCTTGAGGATACTGCTCCACGGTTGAATTTTGACTCTGTTCTGATGCTGGAGACTCCTCTTCATTTACTGGGTCCTGGGGGCTGTTTGCCTTATAATAATCAGCCTTCTTAGCTGGATGGTGGGAAAACTTTTTGCCTACTTCCCCAATGCGCAGAAGAAGGCTGGCAACAGTGGCAATAGCATGGTACAGCTCTTGCTCCACAGGATCTTCACTGAACATGTTGTAAAGAGTTTTGCAGAGTTCTATAAATTGCTCCTGGGGAGAGAGAGGGAGCGAGAGAGAGATGGCAGCTGCTCAGTATTTATTTGCAAAATCTTCAAATAGACAACTATGAAAAACCACACAAGCATAAGGAGGGAAAACTTTCAATATCTATTTTCTTCAGCTTTCACCCATGTGGATTGCACAGTAAAATTTTTACATATTTTACTAAATTAAAAACTATATATGATCACTATAAGAACCAGCCCCAGCCACTCTGATTCCAGGCCAAGGATTTTACTTTAGGGGGGAAACACACTAAAACATTCCAAACATGTCCTTGACATGGAGTCATTAAACAAGGAGTCATTAAAAAGACAATAGGAACTCTGGCCACCAGAATATCCCAGCTTTAATATGCAAACTGTGGGAGCTTAATCATTTCCACCCCCAGAGTCCATTCCTGGGAAGACTGAATATGCATTCACAAACTCCAGTTAAAAAGTAAAGATAAGATTTATTTTAAAGAACATAAGGCAACAAGCACTTTGGCATTGTAGATTTCAAATACACAAAAACAATAAAGCTAACTTAGGCCTATACCCTAAAGTGAAATTAAGCCCCTGGCTCTGGAGCAGTTAAGATGACTTTCCATAAGATAACATTAGAGGGTGACGTAACTGCGCGGACCCGTAACTGCTATGGATTTTGCCCTTAATATGCTAGACATTGTTTCTAACTAGCATACAATAGATGTACTTTCTTTTTAATCAAATAAGTTTGGCTGTCTGCAGCAGGTCATACTTACACAAGCTAAAGTCCTTCCCAGCTTAATTCAACCCATGAGAGGCGAAAAGGTCTTTCTGAACAGAGTCCAGGAGAATGGGCAGAGTACAAACGTCCAGTAGCCCAAGTCATAGCAATGATGTTTCACTCCACGTAAGGCATAGTTCCCATGGAACGCCACACCACCCCGTAGGTGAACACCACCTATGTGACTACCGGCGACAGACCTGGGGTGTTGTCCCCATTCCTTTTTATAGGTCTCACTAACGGTATTGCCCATGGCAACCCAAGGGCAAATAGGGATTTACAAAACTCTGGGTTCTGTCTGTTAACTACCAAGTGACTCCCATCCAATCTGTATTAAATCATCCCGATTAACCACCATCTCAAATGCAGGTGCTGGTACTTTGTTTTGCCAGTCACTATCTTGAAGGCCATGAAGCCTAGCTTCAGCTGAATCTAAATAGTTTCTCAGGCCTAGGCCTGTGACTCCCTTTTTATTCTCACTACAAAGGGAAAGCAATTATTTGGCAATCCCAGAATGCTCCAATGAGATCATTCACAGTTACACTTTGACTACAATAGTCAAACAGCACACGGTACACTTTGGTTCATGAAGAGGTTAAATTCCTCTGCTCCTTACATCTAACTGTATTTTTATTGTGTAACAAATATTTTAAGACTGATATACAGAAAAGAGTTTCTTGTGAGTACTTCCCTTCTTAAGTCATATTTTCAGAAACTACCATGTACCAAAATCAGAGTGAATGGGTTTTGTATATCAAGAGGCTAGAATCAGACCAAGGCACAGAACGAAAGGAGGGAGGGATAGGATGGTTTTTATGATCATCACTGGATGTGCAAAATGTGGGCACTGGCTTAGCTTGTTTGTTTGGCATTCTCTGCTTCTTTGTAACAAGGTATCTTACTTGGAAACTGAAATATGAGAATCAAAGTGAACACTGTAATATGAAACCTGCCTTGAAGAATGAAATACTGGATTGGAAACTGGTGTTCCATGTTCTGGACACAATTATACATACTAAATTTGAACACTAGGTTTGATCTCCAAGAGTGGTTTTTTTCTCCTATGAATACTGAGAAAAATGGTATGTATATTTTGGACAAATTCTCCATCTGAAAGCTCTAGCACCAACTTGAATTTTACACCCATTTTTAATTGGGAATGGAAGGAAAAATGAAAGTTTTTTTATTTTTTATTTGGTTTTTTATTTTATTTATTTTATTTATATCCCGCCTTTCCTCTCCTACAATAGAGAGCCCAAGGCGGCTAACAAGCAGGATAAAACACCATTAAAATCGAATTATAAATATAGATTAAAACATAATTAAAAACAATTAAAATACAATTAAATTTTTAAAAGCTCAGAAAATTAAAACAAACTAAAAACATAATTAAAGTTGCAAAATCTGAAAAACCTCATGTGATGCAAATAGCACCAATAGGATTTCACATAGTGCAACATCTGAGAGAGGCAGCAGGATAGCTGAAACTGAGTCTATTCTCTGCAATTCTGTTGTTCTCTTAAGATTAGCCATTGAATGATTGCAGTATGAGTAGGTTGCCATATGCCTAGAAAACTGGGACATTCCCGGTTAGAGGGGATCCTCCAGAGTTCCTGTCTGGCAGGGTCAAAATCCCATATTTGGACCCAGCTGGAGAGGTGAGAAGCGATGAGAGGGGCAGGGCAGGCACTTCCTTGCCATGCACCACCCAGCCTCCAGTTCTTCCCTCAGGAAGTGCCTGCCCCACTTCTCTTTGCATCGACCATAAACCGCCACCCTGGTCCTCCCCTCACCTTTCCTTGCCAGTGGCAGAGAAGGTGAGCAGGACACGGCTTTGCTCTTGAGGGAGAGGGTGAGAGCCTGCCCTCCCTCCTCCCCTCCTTTTCCCTCCAGATAGCCAGCCTTGTGGGGTTCCATGCCTGCCGGGGGTGGGAAGGGTGAGTGCCTGTCAGAACTTCCTCAGTGTAACCGTTTAACCTTGAAGTATAACCTTCAACAACAAAAAACGTCTAACGCCTAACCTTCAACAACAAAAAACTTTTATCAACCTTGGACAAAAGGAATGAACTCATCCAAAAAGGCCAAGTATAAATGAACTTCAATACAAACCATAAAAGGATTTAAGTTTGTGTTTGAACTACCACTATTGCATATTTATGTTTATTGTATATCATATATTGCAGCAGTACTGTGTATTTTGCACACTGCTTTTGAACTCAAAATTTGACAACACTTCTAAACATTTTTTATATTCAGAAATTTTTACATTTAGAGTATGATGGTCAAATTTTGATTACAAGTGACATATAAACAAGGTGTGGGATTTCCTCCTTTCCAGAATCTAAATGTACATAATGTTTTGTAATAATTTAATTTACTGATAATTTTAAGTAGTGGAGTACCTCAACAATTTTAATGACATATCAGTATGCTGTGAGTTAAAAAAGATTGAAAATCCCTGTTAGACCTATTATTTAAAAGATCTATTATTTAAATGTATAGCAACTTTTCAAAAAATTCCTACCTGGCTCATTTTAGGAAGATCCTTGATAGTTTCTTTTTTGGTTTCTTTTTCCTTGGCCCACATTCGTAAGTAATATCTATAATCTGGGGGACTGGTACCTTTATCGTCTGTAAGGAAAAAATATCAAGGCATTATTAGGAGCAATCTAAAATTGTATTTGTGAAATAACACTGTCAAACTGCTCATAAAATGACAAAACACAATATTCTCTTCAACTAATGAAATTAAAGGCTGTGGAACATCTGTACACATTAAATGTATGTGCTTCTGACTGTGTTTCTAAGTCCCTAACATTACATACAGCACTATGGCTTTCTTTTAACTGGCCGTAGAGCCTAAGAGCATGCTGAGAAGCTGCCAAGGAAAATGCATGGAGCTCTATGGAAAGTGAAACTGAGCCACAGTGCAGGTTTACTCATGAGTAGGCAGCCATGCCTTGGTATATTGAAAAAGGACAGGCCAAGAGAATGAGCCTGATCTGACGTAAAAGGTAAAGGTGTCCCCTGCAGCTTGCCCTGGTAGTTGTGACCCTATCGTGTGGTGCTCATCCCCGTTTCTAACTGACGAGCCAGCATTGTCCAAAGTCACTTCCATGGTCATGTGGCTAGCATGTCTATACGTCGAGGTGAACAAAACGCTGTTCCCTTCTGTGATGCCCCCCGTTATTCTGGGGTGGTCTCATCCCGTCTCTCCCACTCGGGATCCCATGGGGGAAGGAAACTTCAGTGTCTGCATCATCATCAGAATCTCTCATCATGAAGATGTTAAAGGAAGAGGGTCTCACAGGTAAGTCAAAACACAAGGTTCTCTTTACTGCAAACAGCGGCACAAAAGCGTAATGGTTTCTTAAAAGGCACTTCTTAGTTACAGGTATGAGGTTCGCAGACCCCTCCTCTCAACCAGCTTAATGGAACTCACAACAGGTAAGCAATAACAGGTATTTAAAGTCTTTTCTCCCTTAACTCCAGGAGGTGAGGGATTAGCAGGATATTCTAACCAGTGTCTTAATCTCTTTTAGAGTCCTCTGCAGCCAACGACAGCCCTTCCAGTCCCTGGACTTCGTCTTCCTCTGCTGACTCCTTTCCTGCGTCCTGTCCCCTCCATGGCAAAACCTCCAATTGTCCGTTTGGCGCCTCGTCCCCACTCAAATCTCCCGCCTCGTCTGCCCTCCCCCAATAGCTGGGCGTTGAACGCAGGAGAAACTTGACTCCTCCTCTTGCGTACCACCGGGGAGAGGGACCCACAGTGATTCCTGTCCTTTGCCTGCTGCCACCTCTTCCCCGGTTCTGCAACTCCATGAAATCCTTCATGGACCAAACCTCCACAGAGTCTGGAAATAAGTCAATGTCAAGGGGAGGGTACCGAGGACGCCTGCTAACATAAAGGCTTTCGCCCATATAAGTCCCCATAGGCTCCATGTTGTACCTCTCGTAGTCCTCCCAGTCTATCTCACCACACCTTCCCACCAAGGTGGTACCTATTTATTTACTTGTATTTGCATGCTTTCAAACTGCTAGGCTGGCAGGAGCTGGGCAATTGATCCAATGGAGGCTCTTCTTATGTTATATGTGCATGTGAACATGTTTTTATGCCTGATTTATTCTGGTGGCTATGCCTCTTGACAGCCACATATATATTAAAATGTATATACTGCCTAAGTCACAGCAATTACAGTCAATAAAATGCTTTAAAATGCATTACAATATTAGTTTAGAATGAACACACAGCACTGCTTTTATAAGATCTTTTTAACTTCTTTTGTAACATCCTTTTTCTTAGGATAACACCATCCATGAAAAATAGACTGCCATTAGATAACCAACAATTTTACAAGGCAAAAGTGTAGAAAAATGCATATTACTGAATAATGGTGATTGTTGAGACTCAAAAAAATTGCAGATTTTTGGATACTTTTTGTTTAGGACACATTCCTTTTGAAAATTCCACCAAACATGCTGTATCAAAGAAACAGCTACAACAACAAATGCTTTGAGAGGCTTGGAAAACAACATAACAAAACCTGACTGTTGAAAGATTATAACTTTACTGCTTTACTCTGGGGTCTCCCAACTTTTTGGCCAGATACATGACCACAGCAAATATCTGACACAGTGTCAAAGGCCAGAAATATTTTAAAAATATAAACTTTAAATATATACATTAGAGATGGAGCTCAGATGAATAAATGAACGAATTAATGCGTTCAAATTTCAGGATTTCTCCAAACACCAACACACACCACACTACCACACTTACTTAAAAGTATAGAAGTAAATAGTAAATAAGGGTGCAATCCTAACCTAGGCCGGTACATCTCATTGGTCTTCCCATTTTCATGGTGATGTGGGGAGGAAAGAGTAAGTCTGTGCATTGGCCTAACCCGACCTTAGGAGTGGCGCAGAAGTATCGTTATAGAACTTTTGTGACATTCTAAGGCCAGCATGGGACTTGTGCTGAGTCTTATGTCAGCCTAACTGGGGATTAGGATTGCAATATAAATTTTTAAATCTGGAAGTGATGTTTTAAGGCCTTTAAAAAGTATTCTGTGGGCTGGGCAGGCTGCATGAAGCACTCAGAACATCTTCTGGATGCTACTAGAACACAGCTCCCGGTCATGTGAGATCAAGTCTGCAACTGTTTGGAGACCTCTGCTGTACTCAAAGGGCAAATTTTAAACCTAGGAAATTAGGCAGGGTGTAGTTCTGGGGGATGAATGAGAAAAAGCAAGGAAATGTCTGCTAGCATGATGAAAATACCACCACCTTGGTCTTTGGAGTTCCCATCTCTGGCTGTGTTGTTTTCTTGCACAGATGCTTCTAATAAAAAACAAAAACAAAAGAGATAATACAATAGTAAATATATCTTTAGTATAGTGCAAGAAATTAAATGGTCAACCCAATATTGGAGACTCTATAGAAGATGTGACACACAACAATCTGTTTTACTTGCTATCAACATATAACTATGAGCCTGCTGCAGTTAAGCAGCTATAAAGCTTTGATTAGACGTATAATCCTCTTATAGATAAGGGGAAAAAAGTTTCTGCATATTTACTGTGTACAATCAGCAGCAGACAGCACTGATGTATCCTGCTTTCAAAAACTTTGTCTTTTTTAAAGGGGGTTGAATTGTTTTTTCAAAATACTACTGAATATCAAAGGCTACAATCCAAAGTAACTATGGGACCTTTTACACCAACGTAGTTACGGTGCCACCTATGGGAAACCTATGGGAAATGCATAGAGCAATCCAGAGTAAGTGCCTCTTACGTCTTCCTGTAGTTACTCTGGAATGTAGGGAAAGTGTCATTCAATGAAATTGCTAATAAGGCTAAAGTTGAAGAAAAGGAAGTTATTTCTTCATGTGAAGTGTAATTCACGTGAGAAATACTGACACAAGCTGATGACAAATACTTTAGATGTGCTTTTAATTATTTTCTTTCAAATCTTTTAAATCAAAAATGTAAAAATCTAATAAAATCAGAGGCTTAGAGCCCAATCCTATGTATGTCTACTCAGAAGTAAGTCCCATTATAGCCAGTGAGGCTTATTCCTAGGAAAGCATAGATAGGATTGTAGCCTTGGTCCTCTGACTGGCAGATGCAAGGAACAAACAAGAAGGTAAGAATACAGAATTTTTGCACTTGTCCGTAGATGAACTTTTCAGGTGCATCTGGCTGGTCAGTTTTGGAATGAAAAATCTGGACTAGATAGACTTTTGGTTGTCCTATGTTCACATTTACAAGAGAAGAAAGGAAGAAGATATTACATTCCAATTACCAGTACATTTTGGATAAAACAAACAAGTCTGAAACAGGACACAGTGCCTAATTAACTAGACTGACACAGGGCACGAATATGGCCAGCAAAATGCTAATAATAAAGTTAATTTTGGCCTAAAATGATTGAAATCATTGATAAGCTATGAAAGAACAACATGTTAACCCAGAAGGGTGGTGGGAAACTATCCAGAAGCCCAATCCTATTTAAGTCCCTGTGTGTTGATGGTCAGCCCATACCATTCCACTGGGTCTAGTAAGACCTATGCCAACTACAGAGCTAGGGTCAGGATAGGGGTTTAGGATATTGATGTGAACCATTGCCACTGACAACTTTCTTTTTTGGGCCCTGCTCTTTCCTCCTCCTGGTAACCACTTCCTCTTCATTCAGTTCCTTTTCCAGTTCCATCCAATACCCTTCACTAATGTACAAGTGTCTGTGGGCATCCTTGGTCCACTGGTGCCCAGATCCGGTTACTTGCCACTTGTGGTGGCAGCCATGTCATGTTGAATGCCGTAAAGGGCTGTAAAGGAACAAAGGTTCCAGTGGCACAAGGCCTTCATAAGTTACTTAGACAAAAATAAACACTGCCATTAGGCCATTGTAAATATTTTCCAATAATAAGTTGGAAAGCTTGGCATATTTATAAAATAAAATGTTCTATACATTTATGTCTGACAGAAAATAAATAAATACATTGTCAAGATAGAATCCAAAGAAAATGTATTGATAATGCTAGGCATGATTGAAACCTTAGTTTTTTATATACTGCACGGGGAGAGAGAAAATTTTTGGAAAAGTGTTTATTCAGTTTGGTTTCAACTTCTTTGCTAATTGCCATTTCTGACATGAATGAGTTAACCAATTTAGGGCCAAATTCTATCCAATTTTTCAGCATCAGTGCAACCAGGACGAAGTGGCATGTGCTGCATGCTGCAGTGAGGGGATAATCACAGAGGCCTTCTCCAGGGGGACATAAGGGGACATTTTTTTATTTCCTCAAGGCTGCATCGCATCTGCACTGCCACCAGTGCCAGTTGCCATTTGGATAGGACTGGACCCTTATTTATTTATTTAGTTTATTTTCCTGATTTATACCCCGCTTTTCCTCCCCTACAAGGTGAGCCCAAGGTGGCTAACATAGAAGAATAAAACACCATTAAAATTGCTAATAAATACAGATTAAAACATAATTAAAATACAATTAAAATACAATTAGAATAATAAAAGACTAAGAACAATTAGAAACAAGCTACAAACATTTGTTAAAACAATAAAACACTGCCCCCCAACCTCTGCCCGGTTTAAAACGCTTTTCAAAATAAAAGGTTTTAAGGCTCTGCCTGAAGCTCTGTATTGAGGGAGCTTTCCTCAATTCTAAGGGGAGGGAGTTCCAAAGCCGGGGTGCCACCACTGAGAAGGCCCTATCTCTGGCCGCCACACCTCTCACATCTCTTAGTGGCGGCACAGTCAATAAGGCCCCCTCAGATGACCTTAGGTGACGGGTTGGATTGTACAGAAGAAAGCGGTCCCTCAGGTACCCTGGACCCGAGCCGTTTAGGGCTTTAAAGGTCAGGACCAGCACTTTGAATTCAGCCCGGAAACGAATGGGCAGCCAGTGTAGTCGCTGAAGCAGTGGCTCGACAGAATCGAACCAACGAGCTCCAGCAACCATACGGGCCACCGCATTCTGGACTAGTTGAAGCTTCTGGACCGTCTTCAGAGGCAGCCCCCGTAGAGCACGTTACAATAATCTAATCTCGATGTCACTAGGGCATGGGTCACCGTGGCCAAATCCAAGCGGCTCAGGTATGGTTGCAGCTGGCGGATCAGCTGAAGCTGAGCAAAGGCTCCCCTGGCCACAGCGGCCACCTGGGACTCCAGGAGCAGCTGCGAATCCAGGAGAACCCCCAAGCTGCGAACCTGCTCCTTCAGAGGGAGTGCAACCTCATCCAGAACAGGATGATATTCCAATACCTGAGTCGAGGACTTCCGGACCAGGAGAACCTCTGTCTTATCAAGATTTAATCTCAGCTTGTTCACCCTCATCCAGTTCCCCACTGCCTCCAGACGATTCAGGACTTTAACCGCCTCCTTGGACTCAGGAGGAAAGGAGAGATAGAGCTGGGTGTCATCGGCGTACTGATGACACCTTACTCCAAACCTCCGGATGACCATTCCCAGCGGCTTCATGTAGATGTTAAATAGCATGGGGGATAGAATGGAACCTTGTGGCACCCCGCACCGAAGAGCCAGGGTGCCGAGCAAGCATCCCCCAGCACCACCTTCTGGGACCTGTCAGCCAGGTAGGAGCGGAACTACTGCAAAGCAGTGCCTCTGATCCCCAACCCAGCCAACCGATCCAGAAGGACACCATGGTCGATGGTGCCAAAGCACTTCATAGAATCATAGAATCATAGAGTTGGAAGGGACCTAGAAGGTCATCTAGTCCAACCCCCTGCCTGCAGCAGGAATTCCCCCTAGAGCATCTCCAACAGGTGCTCATCGAGCCTCTGCTTGAAGATCCCCAGTGAGGGAGAGTCCACCACCTCCCTTGGCAATCTGTTCCACTGCCGAACCGCCCTCACAGTCAGGAATTTTTTCCGGATTTCCAGCCGGAATCTCCTCTCTTGCAGTTTGTACTTAATTACTAGAAGGGGAAGGTTGTACAGTGAATTTAAAATAGGTATATATTGAATGAGAAGAAACAATTTTACTGCATTAACATGCATAAAACAAGTAACATATAAAGAAAATAACATTTTATGGGTTGGATACCAAGGTTTCTTCTGCAGACAGATGGAGCTTCTTCTAGACTTCAAGAGGAAGGAATTTTTTTATTTATTTCTATATTTGGTTGATATGCCAGAGAAGCTTAATTAAAACTAACTTTCTATAGGCTTTCACTACATTTGGTAGGCAGGTGTAATCTTACTACACCAATCCTGGCATTCAGACTAACCTTGGGAATCATAGTGCAGGAAGATATCCAGTTCTGAGACAAAAGGAGATACTAGAGTAGCCAAGGGGAGAGAAAAAGAAAGAGAAAAAAAGCTTGAGGACATGGAAAAAACTCAAGGTAGAATTAAAAAGAGAGTCCAAATATAAGGTAACAGAAAAAGAAGGGGAATGGAAAATTCAAAAGAGGAAACAAGATGATTTCTGAACAGGAAACATGATGTCAGAACAAGCAGCACTGACCTTCTACATGTGCAGTGGGTGGCGGGGGGGGGGGGGTTGATGCCCAGTGGGGGAATGTAAGAAGCCCAACTATTCTCAGCAAATACTACAGCAGGGGACCTCAAGGTTCAGAGTGCCGCAACCCACTGGTCTTGTGATGGAGGGCACCGCAACCTGCTTCTTTCTTTGGCGCCAAGCCTCTACAAATCTCAGAAAGCCTCTGCAGTCGCTACAAACATGGACATAAGCAGGAACTGACATAAGCAGGAAGCCTGCAGATGCTGGTGTTGCCTCCGATTTGAAAACAACCAATTTAAGGACAGGTAGGAGGGCCCAAATCAGAACCACAGAACCAAATAGGACACTAAGTTTTGACTCTCAGTTTGAGAAAACCTGTGATAAATGACTCATTAATAGCTTTTTAATGAGGAGAACTAAAGAAAACACTAGAGTGGTTTCATAGCATCTATTTCCTCAATCATCATTGTTACCTTCTGTTGTGTTAGCCTCTGTAAAGTAGGTTGCAGCTTCCAAAGCAGACTCAGCCTCCTCCGAGTGCAGGGCTATAGAAAGACAAAAAGGGAAAAAAGACTATTATTTCATGTACCACTACCTTATCAGAGCTTAAGGAAACCCACATGTAATAATGTGGGACCTTCTGGTGATAACTAATAAACACCACTTTCTGCACTTCTAACTTTGGAAAACACCAAAATCCATAAAAAATTGAAAAATTTTCATTGGCATCTGTCCAGGGTCTTTTATACCCTTAAGGTAATGGGAGACCAGCAAGTTTAAAAGGCCCTGAGTTTAAAAGGCCTTGAGCATCTGCAGGGCTCTGTCCCTATGTTTCCTACAAGCATTTCTCCGTGTCCTTGGAGCTAATCAGTTCAACACACCAATAGGTGCCATGCTGAA
Source organism: Cryptoblepharus egeriae (assembly GCA_030015325.1). Taxonomy (NCBI): domain Eukaryota; kingdom Metazoa; phylum Chordata; class Lepidosauria; order Squamata; family Scincidae; genus Cryptoblepharus; species Cryptoblepharus egeriae. The sequence goes on along the minus strand of JAREYC010000002.1, from coordinate 65,057,748 downwards.
TAAAACACAGGCCAAATTTTTATCTAAAAAAAGACACTGCAACATTTTTATCTAGCATGAAAGAATGTCTTTACAGAATATAATTAAGCTTGGATAAATAATTGTTGTCCTGCTGATTCCGAAGAATGAGACATGAAATAACTGTGATGGCATATTTTTATTGAACAAGTTTCTGTTATAAGTAGATAGGAACTTTCAAGTTCTTTAACAGGCAGTTTGGCAAGGTAACAATTTTTAGAGACACTTCAGGTCAATTTTCCTGTTCTTCTATTTCCACTGTTTCAGTAGGCCAAACCTATATTTTTAAAATGGCAGGAGATATTTTAATGATTTCAGTCAATAGCTACATCAATCAAACCTGTTAAGCCTAACTGTTCTATCTTAAATTGTCCCACAATGTAGTTTAACACAGCTGGCTAGGATGAGCCAGTCTTACTTTCACACTAGACTTCCTCTGAATATTTCATATGATACAACTCTGAAGACATATATTGGCACCATAAATACAGTCCATTGCATCCACCAAACCACAATGCAAAAACCCTAATAAATTTGAAAAATGTGTTCCTAATAACAGGCCTGAGTGGAACCTTCATTTTTTATATATATTGCAAGGGCAGACAGAAAGTTTATGGTACAGATGTTACTCAATTTGATTTCAATTTGATAACTTGCTTGGTAACTATTGTCCTATCTGGCATATAACAGCTAGCATGTAACACTCAGGTATTACCAATAGAGATTTGGAGAAAAAAGTCAACCACCTGGAGTCAGATGTAGTTTGTAAAGGAGTTTTAGCTTCTCAGTTAGATCACCATGGTACATTCCACCTGTAGGAATGGGGAGAAAGAAAAAGACATTTAGCAAAAATGACTGCAATATCTTGGATAACGTATAAATTCCCTGAGAGTCCAGTGCTGCAGGATTGTAGTTGATCTCGGGGCAGGATTGTAGTTGATCTCACAGGTGGGAAATGGCTGTTGATTGGACCGGAATATGGTACTGCTATTGGTCTGAATGCCAATCACACTGAGACTAAAGAGACAAATCAGCACAAAAGGAAGGTGTTAGGGGATATGCCTGTTCTACTGCTACAAGTTCTCTAATATGTACAGTATTAGTGCTGTTTGTGCTCAGTGTTGGGCACACTGAGCACCTTGAATTTCCTTCTTAAAAAGAAACATGGGCTGTAAATCAAATAATAAATAAATAAATGTTTGCATGTCTTTCCTTTCACAACAGCTGTGTGGAAACTATTCTGATTTTACAGATGGGGAACTAATGCTGAGAGACAGTCATTTTCCCAAGTCTACACAGTATGAATGTAGCAAAAAATGAACCTTTACCCAGATTTCTCAACCATACAATATTGGCTTAAGATACTACCTGCCATAATTTGATTCTAAGTAAGCAATGAGAAGTCATAAAAAGCTATAGCATTGAATAATATATTACACTGTGAAATTTATGGCTGAATTTAGCCTTGCCCTACAATAAGGGTGAATGAATAATCTGATAAGAAACATAAGAATGCTTGTTTATAGTGTCTCTCACCACTTATTAATGCATAGAAGTGGGCAGAGATGGGGACAGGTACAACTTCAACACCAAACAGAAATCTTTAGAAAAGCCACTTACTTATCCCTGTTGCAAACTCCTTGAAATTAATGAGTGCATCTCTGTTTGTATCCAAGAGTCGGAACATCCTCTCTGCCAGCACTTTAGTGTGCTGGCCACAGTACCAAGGTGTAAGAGAAGAAAACAACTCTTTAAATTGCTCTATGTTGATGCGGTACTGCTCTAAGTAGGGAAGGCTCTGGTCTCGCTGGGCAGGAGCAGTGCGATCTCCCCAGTAACAGCTCATTAAGTGTTTTGCCTGTGAAGGGAAGGGTCAGGTGATGATCTAATATTCAGATGGTCAGCCTTGAAGTCTTTCTTATGGCTTGTAGGAAGGAAAAACAATCTTTAGCAACCACAGCAACTTTATTCCTCATGAGATTTGTTTATTTTCAGCTTATTCCGTATAAATACGGTATAAGGTTTATGTTCTGCACCTTAGCTCAGTTCTACAACATAAAAAAGGGAGAGTAACAGCACAATCCAGACTAACTACAGGACCTCTTACATTGACGTAAGAGACATTTACGTCCACGTAATTACAGCACCACCTATTGGAAACCTATGGGAAATGCATAGAGCAATCCAGAGTAAAAAATTTTTACACTGACCTAAGAGGTCCCGTAGTTACTCTGGATTGTGCTGTAAATCAAAACGTGGAGGAAGTTCATCATAATTACAATAAGAAATGGCATCAGCTTGGCATGCAGGCATCCTTCAGTAACCCAGATGGAAGCTATGGGAATAAATTTGGCAGCTCTATATACAAATGAAATTTGCATTAGGACCCTGCTACTCAATGCCCACTAATACTAATGATGTAAATAATATTCCTTTGTTAATCAATACATTTAATTTATCAGATAACTTGAAAACCTTGGTTGAAAGATCCACTACCTCCCAATCTCTGCAGTTTAGAATTAAGAACCTCAGAGTAGTTTGCCAAACAAGATTATGGTTTGCACAATTCCAAGATGTTAAATAAAATCCTATTCCTTTCAGTCAGTCTACATAAAGAGTCACATTTTTAATCTTAAAAATAAACATGCCTACTGCATGCATGTTCAACACAATCACAATGATCAGTTTGGTGAGAAGGAAGCAGGAATTCAACCTTTCCATGCAGCTGAGATGATCATTGCTACCTTTTGGATGAAGGGCCAGCTGGTGTAGTGCTGGCTACTGAATGAGAGACAGACAGAAAGAGAGGAACTGAATGTGTAACACTTGTTTATATGTCCGAAAGGGAAATACATATGGAACCTATTGCCAAGACAACTGACTATTATTAAATACGGTATATTGAAATTGGTTCTACTGACTGCTTCTATGTCCTAGGACTAACTTCTAGAGAATAAATAGAATTACTGTTTCTAGATTTGCTCATCTCACTTGGGCATCCTTAATGGAAGGCAAGGCGCTGAATAAAGATTCTGCTTCAACTCTTGAAAACTCATGACAAGCAACAAAAGCAAAATATCAAACAAAATTTCATCCAATTCAGTGATAATTTCCTACATTTTTCTATCTCTAAAAGCCAATCCAAAAGAATGGTGAAACAACCAACACATTTGAAATGTGCTCGGGCACATGTGCTGAGTACAAGGTAAGACAGAACAGCAATAAAATTTTATTATGTAATAATATATCCTACCTTAAATACTACATAAAGTTCTTCTAGTTCTTGCATAGAAAAACCAATATCACCAGATATAGCTCGGACCTACAGACAGGCAGAAAAATGGTTTACATTCTGTTAGTTGTAAAACCTCTATGAGAACAGGATATTTTATGGGGAAGGACAAAATGACTTTCAAAGCTTGAGGATTTGGCTGGACAAAGGAAGGAGCATGTAATGATTCTGAGCAGAATACTAAAGTCTGCATTTGGAAGTTATTGATCTGAAAGACAGGAAGATGCAAAAAACCGATGACACGAGAGAAGAATAGACCTATTCCCTTGAGCTCAGTGGATCCACGCAGCAAAAAGCTAGTCCAAAACATTAACTGCATTTCCTGCTTTCAGCACAGTGTAATTGGAAGTGGGAACAGGAAATGTGTCAACTCCTTTCAGATTTCAACTCTTTATTCTGCTCATTGTCAAACAAGTACAAGGGCATTAGGGACATTTGCTGCAGACACTGATGCTATCTGGAGGGAATGAACACTACAATGGCACAATCAAGAGAGAAAAGCAGAGGCAAGAAGACATGAAAGCTATTCTTTCCTTGAGATCTCCCAGGCATAGAAAGGTCAGTCTCTCCTGCTGCTCTCTTTGTGGAAAAAGTCTAAGATAAAGCGTCAGCTAAGAAAGTTTTATGCTAATGCTTCCCAAGGGTCTCTCAGATTAAAATTACAAATCTTGTTTATATCAAATGTCCCCCTCTGCTTTCTAAATTGCAATCTTAGCCATTAATTTTTTATTTTCTTTGTAAACTGTTTTGTGAACTTTTTAGTTGAAAAGCGGTATATAAATACTGTAGGTAGGTAGCAGGCAGACGGACAGATCTGTTAAGCCAGCAGAGGGAGCTGCCTAGAGCATGTGATAGCTGCTTTCTAAAACCATCACTCACTCCCTCAAACAGCAACCTAAATTTGTCACAAAACAATTCCGTGTGGAAGAGCACTATGAAAAGCATTCTTCAGTAACAGGCCAATTGGATGCTTATCTACCTCGCTGCTAGGGTGAGCAAAACAATCTACGTAATGAGTAGATAATAATGAATAGATAGTAATGATTAGAACACAATTAAAACCTTAAAATCTGGTATGTTATATTTTAACTAAATCAACTGTTACTCACCACACTTCTTTTGGCTGTGTCCTCCAAAGAATGGATCACCTTCAACCTTTGCTTAAAGCGCATCTGCTCAATATCATCCGATTTCAAATGGCCGAATTTCTGCAGTCAGAAAAGTTGATCAGGTTCAACTTTAGAGCTAAAGAGCAACAACATACATTCCATGTCACACTGGTGGGATGATTAAGGCAGCAATGTTTTCACTGGGAAAGAAGCAAAGGTCTGTCTAACACATGCCAACGAACATTTTACTGTCTTAAAAATTATTCCTATGCCTGGGTAAATTTGGAGTGATGATTCCAAAAATTGGATCATTTTTACCCAATCATTTTCTTGTTTCAGAGATGTGGCATAGCTTCAGTGAAAGGTTTAAGTAGCTACCCCTTAAGGAAGATTAAACTACAACTTCCTCAGAAGAGAAATACAGTACTTGAAAATCCACTAATGAGGCTATGCTGTGTTTCCAAAAATAGATGTGACCAAGGAAAACTGATATCATTTTTTGGACTCTGCACCCCAAATCTCTTCCATCATAAATTTTGAACAAAATTCTCACCCTCAATTTTGCAAACCTGTGCAACAGTTTTGTAGCTATGCAAGTCATGGGGCATGTACTGAACAGACACCCTTTATTCTTGGTATATGATGACATTGGAATTTGCCTGTCACTATGCGCATATGCCTGCGCATTGGCCTAACCTGCCCCCCCCCCAGGAATGGGGCAAAAGTGTCTTACTGCATTTTTGTGACACCCCCAGGTTAGGACTGCAGCCAGAATGTCCTACAAATAAAAACACAAGTCCTCACCTCATAGGCTGTTTTTATAAGCTCAAATATATCAATTTTTGCCTGTGGTTCATCTCCACTTGTCATATTGGCAAAGGGGTGGGCATTAGTTTGAGAAACAGCTTGATGATTAATTACGTTGTCCAAATACCTACAAGAAAATAAGGTGAAAACAAAAACTTGGTTCAGTGTAAGATGAAGCCCAGGAGAGTCAGTATCATTCCAAACATTTTATATTTTTCTACCGAAGCCCATAATTTTACTGATCACTAGACAGATACTGATCATATACTGATCAATACTGATTCTTTATAAAAGCCTTTCATTTTACAATTTACAAATTAGATGCATATTTGCCGCAATAATCCCTCTTGTAGGGGAGGAAAGGTGGGGTATAAATTAGGAAAATAAATAAATAAATTTTTCAACAAAATCATGCAGTGAAAACAAGAGCTATGGAATAATTCTTGCATGTGAGACCCACAAAATGTAAATGGAAGAGGATGCACAGTTGTTCTTCCTCTTCTTCCAGTTGTCAATATGTTCTGGACTAGCAAGAGACATCTGGATGGAAAATGGTTCCAACAGAACAAATAAAAGACCTTGGTTCCTTCAACATGCCCTTCTGTTAACTTAGGATTAGCTGGTACTGATGCAATTTGGGAGGGAAGGGGCTGAATGAGAGATGTTCCCTTTCCTTCTTTGTTTTTCCTATCACTAGAGATTATGGTGAGTACAATATGATTTACAAACATTGTGATATCAAGACATTGTGGTAAAAAGGAATAATATATCAATAATATATTTCTTTATGAATGTTATAATGGCTCTGGAAATACCTCTAAAATTGTGGATGTGGCTTTTCCATTTGTTTTATGAAGAAAGATTTCGGAAGATAAAGGTTTGGGAAAAAATTAAGTGGCTTTTACTGTGATAAAAAGTGGTGTAATGAAACTTTAGGCATTACAATTCCCAATGTTTTGAGGACTTACATTTCTGAGTAAAAAAAATTTTTGAGGCTGCACAAATTACCTGGATAAAGATGTGGCTGGGCAAAGATAAAACAAGACTGCAAAGATGAACAAGAAATAATTGAGGCTCCTCTGAAGAAACTTTCTTTGAGCAAAACTATTACCCAGATAACTGGTTCCTTTTCAAATTCTATTGACATGGTTTAAGAACAGAGCAAAAGTTAAGCCCATCTGTTTTACATCTGACTTTAGTAATGATGTCATGTCATAATGTCACTATGTCATAATGATATCAGAAATTTTTTTGAACTGGGAAAGTTATGTTCTTTTTTAAATTGGGAGGGGTTATGTTTGGTTAAGGTGGCAGATTTTATTTTTAGTGAAGTAGAAGCAGAAACATTGCAAATCACTGGCAACCTCAGTAATTCCAATATTTCCAGCTAAGCTCATTTCTTACTCAGAAATGGATAATTTATCACCTTAGACCAGGGGTATCCAAACCTTTAACTTCAGGGTTCTTGGACCGTAACAATTGTGTAGATGAGGGAATTTCAGCAAATGTGGCCTTTCATCTCACAGATCACAAGATACATCTGCTGAAATTACCTCAGCAGATAATTCAGGTCCAAGTCCAGGTACCCAAAAGTTGAAAGTCTGGACATCCCTGCCTTAGATAGTACACTCTGTGTGAATTACTTGAGTCAAAAGCAGGCTGAAAGGTGCTTAAGACCCAATCCTATCCTTGTGATCATGCCAGCGCAACAACAGTCCTGTCAGTGTGGATTCATTAAATAATGAAGCAGAACCAAAGCTACCTGCCCAAGATAGTCATGGCTTCGCCTTCATCACTGCAGTTTAGCAGCTTATCCATGTTGGCATCCAGGATGGCCAGAGATACCTGCAAGATGACCTTGATGCCTTCATAGAAGAAACAATCAACAATGACGACGGCGCTTTCAAAAGGCATGACACTGAGGAACAGGGTGAGGAACCAAGAGAGGGATATGCTTGAGATGACTCCCAGCTCCTGCATCTTCTCAGATAACTGAGGAAGACAGTCGTGTGTGAGCTCTTCAAAGATGCCCTGATCTACCAAAGCACCTAAATGGGGAACAAAAAAGAAAAAAAGAGGTGCAGTACAAAATAAAACCATGTAACAGATGAGGGGTTAAGGTAAATCTAGTTTCTCATTGTTTGCACCAATGCATCCAAGCTTATAAGGTTAATTTGACAGACTTACCAACCACCCTGGTGTTGTAGTAATCTGGCAGCATTCTTTCACATAGGGCCACAAGGAGCCAGAAAGCTTCTTCCTCATTACAGTATAGAAGTAGCACTGACGTCACAATGTTCATGGCCTAACAGCAGGTAGTCACACATGCAAGCACACCCAGAAAAAGAAGAATCCATACTAGTGAGAAGAATGTTTAAAAAGACAATCAACTATTATTTGCTTGATAGAGCTTCAGACAAAAATTATAAATCAGAGAATAAGAAGCAAATATTTTGTACCTCAGAACCATATCCTCATATTCATGTAATTACCACAGAATTATTTAAATAGGTAAGTGATCATGAACTATTACTGGTGGAGTGCAGTGAGAAGGAAGAATTTTTGCTCCCACTCCCTCCTATCCAAACTCCTTAATCAAAACCCCTAGGTTGGAAGACAGGGAAGAAAAGACAATTTCAGTGCGACAGGATTTTCCTTTAGGATATGGCTTCCTCCTTTCTGGGTACTATTCAACCTGCAACAGTGCGCAGGAGACCAAGGAGAGCTCTCTACCTACAAAATAACTAGCTTCAAAAAATTCACTTCCTCTTCCAAAAGCCAGATACCCAATGTCTATCTCTCAACATCATAAGCTAGTAAGACCCTGTTGACATGTGACAGAACAAAAAAATTAAAACTACCACATAGTTAAGAATTCATTAGCTCTTAACAGAACGTGTAGGGCACAATCAAGTGAAAGTTTTAAAACATGGAATTCAGATAAAATTTAGAAACATTATTAGGATTATAAGGATTATTCTCACTGGTAGCATCACCACCAATAGGAAACTAAAGCACCAATGAGAAATGTATTTATTCAATTTTAAACCCATTTTTCTTTGGAAGGGACTCCAAAGCATGATTGAACTGGGATTCCATGTGCTACCCATACTAGGTAGACTAAGATTGCTTCATTCTTACCTGGCAGTAGCCAATGGTGGGATTTCGAAAAGCATAAGCTGTCAGCACCCTTCGAAGTGCTGCAATCCCCAGCTCATTCTGAAAGGCAGGGTGCTCTGGCATTGAACGATGCAGATCTCTTTCAATTTCTTCTGTTGCAAGGGTGTACTTTCCCATCGATTGTTCCACCATTTCTGTATAGTACCTAGGATGAGTGACCATCTCATTCCATGCCCCTAGAGTGACACATGAATAAAACTGATTTTCTATGTGTATAAGCTATTTTTAAGATTCATCTTCCGCATGCTTGGAAGGCTGAGAGGACTGGAGACCATGTCTGAAGAAGACAGGTTGTGCTGGGGGAAGAGACTGTTAAAGTGGGCTATGATAACCGTTGAGAGGGCTGCATGTGGAAAATGGAATGAGTTTGTTTTCAATGGAATGAGTAAATGGATTTAAATAAGGAGATTTTGATTAAATGTTAGAAAGAATAACCTGACAGGACAAACTGTTCACCAGTGACAGTTTGTCTTGAAGAATGTTAGACTCTCCCAGCATCTGAGGTTTTAAGCAGAGGCAGAATAGCTACCTATTAAGGATGTTGTACCTCTGAATGGCCTACATTGGCAGGGCGGTGGATCAATATTTTATGCCTTCCAACTTTATGATTCTATGGTTTTATGACTCTATGATATAAACTTGCCATCCATGCCACTTATCTTATATTCCAGACGTATATGAGATGCCCATTAAATATACTTCAAGGAAAAAGACTAAATATAGAAGCAAAAATTAGTTTAGGCCAAAGGAATCTTTCCATTCGAAGAAATCAGACTAGATTATTCTTGAGATTGCATCCGGTTGGGGAGCTGTTCCATCTCAGAGGTGGAAGGGGGCTACCATTGGATGACTAAAAAAAATTCCCTGATTTTGGGTACCTTTTGTGCATACAGTTTGACTCGTCACCTGAAAAGAGAAGCCATAGCTCTCCACGAAGATTGTCTGGAATCCCTTTTAGCACGAGTTCACGGGTCTTGGCTGTACGATACATACACACTCCCCTTCCATATTCAAAGAAATGAATATTCCATGACTCCTCCTTCATCGTCTCCCTTGCCTAAAGAGGAGAATATTACCAGGATCACAACTTTAATTATTTTATTTGAGGAAGTTTCTGGGGGAGGGTTTCCACGCCTGGCAGTATTTTTCACAAAACTGCATTTTTCACAAACTGAATTCAAGACAATTTTCCTCTTAATGGGCAGAATTAACAAAGTCAAAAATTAGTCTCAATTGAACTATAATTTTGTACAACACTAGCATTTTTAGTGACAGGCAGCCTGATCCTAACTTCTGCTGGAGTAGGCAAACTGGCTTGCCTGTGCTGCATCCTGCACAAGTTTGAGGCGGTTGCTGCATTACCCTTGGAGATGGGGTATCTCCAACTGGATATGTGCCACTGAAAACAGTGAACAGAACTGAGCACCTGGGAGTGGCATGGGCTTGGATCTGGCACAAGCGCCACATTATAGTACTGCCTCCTGCTTCCCATCCACAGTCCACTCAGTGCCAACTCTCGCCCAAAACGCAGTCTGCTTCCTAAAAACCCTGTCCTGGCCAAGATTAGACAGCATAAACCTACCTCTCCCTAGTGCTTGCAGAGTTGTAGGGAGGCCAATGCATGCCTATGTACCAGCCTATCTTCCCCATGAGTGGTGCAAAAGTGCTTTATGGAACTTTCAGGACACTCTTTGGCTGGTGCAAGGGTGCTCTGGATTGCACCCTTAAAGTAGTAATGCAGATATGCCTTTACGGACAAGAATGATTAAGATAAAACTGAATAATTAATCTACTTAGTTTCAAGCAGATCTAATTTTCCAATATAAGGTAGTATATAATATGTCAGATGAAAGCCTACCAGTCAATTTTTATAAGAACAAAAAAGGGAAACCAACTATTGACTGCAGCTTCCAGGCCCAATGCAGAGTCCTGGTCTTAAGTAAAAGAATCTCCTTATTATTATCTAAGATCTTCAGTAAGAGGAGATGGTTTTCCCTGGTGCTTTTGTTTTTACTGCCAAAGATGCTACTTGTGGTAGAACATTTTTTTTCTGCCCATGCCTATAATGTTCAGAAGAACATTTTTTCAAATGTTCCATGTTTAATTTATTAAATTTCCATGTTTAATTTTTCAAATAGTATCTTTCTTACAATTTTTGATTTCTGTTTGCAATATATAGTGTTTTGGGAGAGTTTCTAACACACACTGAAATATTTCTTCTGCCCAGCTAATAAAGAGTCGGCAATCTACCTCTTTGTTTGCAGAGATGTTCTCAGAGTTGGTCTGGAACAGCTTAAGTAGTCCCTGGGATGCTGTTGGCACATCAGCTGTGCAAAAACTGACTGGCTGACTGTTGAGAGGGGAATCAGGACTGAGTGTAAGCGGGCTGCTGGGAGACCGTGCTGAAAGTTCCTAAAAATAAATAAACCGAAAATTAAAAAAGACTCAAATAGGTTTCCATTTGGTATAGCTAAACACTTTAACATGAAGGGTCTTTACTATGGATACATTATAGTCAACAGCACACAAATCTCTTTAGCTTCTTCAGTGCATTCTTCAGTGCATTCAGTGCATTAAACCCTGCTTTAAGGATGCATTTTCTATTGATTCTCCTATGAGGTGGTGGCCAGCTAAACTATGCAAAGGTTTCGCAATATGAACAAAGTTCTCTTACCTATTAGAATTACAATCTCATATTCAGTACTGTACCCACATCTGTTAGGGAACTATGGCTAACCTTTGCAACCATGTGAAAGCATTTGCATGGCATGAGGTGCAAAATATCTTCATTGCATTATGTTTTCAATGAACAGGCTGTATAAATATAATTTGCAAAGCAGTAGTGAGCTCTATAGCTGGCTAAAAAATGATGAAGAGGTCTTTCTCTGAGTGTCCCTACTTTTTGGAAGTTACGTAGGAGGTGACAAGGGTGGCACCTAACCTCTGAAATGCCCTGTCAAAAGAGGTTCTTGTATCTTTTTGATGCCAAAGATCTTATATTTTCCCAGACATTTTAAACTCCTGCTATACCATAATATTTGACTTTCTTTGTCTGCCGTTTCATTATTTACATTTCTGAACAGCAGAATGAACAGTCTAAGTGAACAAATGAAAAATGAGTAAGCAAAACCAGCATGCAGAGGGCTTCTTGAACCCTCAGAACTGCAGTACAAGTAGTCTGAACTACCCACCCCCATCCCTGGCAGCAACATGATCCTGGGGGTTTTGCTGCTGTCTTCCCTCTGCCTGTTCCAGTGCCTCTCAGGCTTGTGGGTCATAACCCACCAATTTGAGAACCACTGATCTACCTCAGAACATTCATCCGTTTCCACACTGTTTATGAAAGCTGAATGAAACATGAATTCTTTTTCTATTGCTTCTTATTATAAGTGCTATGAAGAACCGGAGTACTGTCAGCTTCCAGCCTTAGAAACAAGAATGCCAATTACAGAATGCTGACATGCCCTACTAAAGCTTGATTCTAGTACCTCACATGGATAGTCACCGAAGGTTTTCCTCCATCCTTCATCACTGTTACAGGATTGCTTGGATGGAGTTCTTTGCAGGAAGTCAGAGATTCTCTGTACCAGGAAATCCCTGTCTTTCAAGTTAGCAAAAAGGAAGGTCATTTTGCTTTTGGTGCTGATGGAGAGCGGGCTAGGCAAGACGCTGGAACTGTCAGCTTTCTCAACAATCGTAACCTAGAAAATATACATAAACAATTCAGTCACATCAGACTTTCCCCTAACAACTGGATCCAGTTACTTGTATTTAAGTTGCTGTAAATATAATCTTGACAGTTAGCTTGTTCATAATTTCATCACAAAGAGCCCTGCTGGCTCAGGCCAAAGGACCGTCTAATCCAATTTCTTATATACCACAGTAGCCCACCAGATGTCTCTGGAAGCACACACAACAACAAGACACCTGTATCCTGTTGCCAATTTCTTGCATCTTATATACCATCAAGGGCTATCTGAACACATTTCTGGTTTTCTCCAGGCAGAAAGATGGGAAGTGCAAGTTAAAAATGGGGAAGTAAAATGTTACACACAGTTTCATGAAGAGAAGCCAATTTTACCTTAAAAACAGTACGTATGTTTTGAATGCTTTTTTACTGTGGCCAAACAACCTGGAAATGGGCTAACCTAACTAAAGAGCTAAAGTTTTACTGCATGTGAACAATCCCTAATAATTGAAAACAATGGGCTAGGAGAAGTCATCCACAGAAACAGGCTCCCACCTCCCTAAGTGGAATAATGAGATGACAGGCCTCTTCTGCCTTGCTTGCAAAACAGATATAATTGTTGGAAACAAACATCTGGCCAAGGATGTGGACTTTGTTGAATGGGGTCCACAAAGTACAATCTGTGTGTCCATCAAGGCGCTCATCCTTAGACAATCGGAAAGTAGCACAGTACCACTCGTTTTTGGCTCGAGCATCCAGATCTCTGAAGAAAAAGAGAAAAGGAAGCTCTTAGGTGGGGGAAGAACCTAACAGATTCTGCCATTCAATTCAAGAAGCAAATACCGTTTCCAATTTTTTAAAAGATGGTTAATTTAAAATTGTTACAGGAACTGTAGCTCCTCAAGTTAGCAGGCAGGCTAGAAGTGGAAAGTGAATGTTAACTTTCATTAAAGTAAAAGGTATACAGTCCCCTGCTAAATGGGCAAGAGGCAGTCTTTCAAGTGGGTGTTCTCCTATCTTTAGCAGGGGGAGAGTACCTGGCCTTACACACCCCAGCAATGTCTGTTCAAGTGGCTTCTGCTGGTGTTCTTTTGCATTTTAGATTGTGAGCCGTTATGGGACAGGGACCCATTAGCTATTAATTAGCTATTAATTTTTTCATTTTCTTGTAAACAGCTTTGTGAACTTTTTAGTTGAAAAGCAGTAGACAGATAGAGCCTGTGTGCTTGCTTGCTTGGGTAAAGCAAGAACCATTTTGCATGACTCTTATGAACATAAACAGCAGGCAGAAGCTTGCAGGAAACCATGAATAAGAGGATCTCCACATGCTTTCTGGTGTCTGATTATGACATCTCTGGGGGCAAAAATGGGGAGGGAAGATAATATCTGCCATGCATTTGAGATAGAGAGAAATCATGAAAGCTCGCCTGCTAGTTCAGCAGCTGCAGTTCCTGTCAAGACCTGCATTGTTGCTGCCAGTGGTGCTCTGATGGTGGGAAAAGGAAGGTAAAGAAATCATTTTGGGAAGGGGAGAAATCCACATGCTCAGTCTTAACTTGTATGCTAAATCTTTAACAGATGGCAACTGTACTTTTAAAGTAGTTTCTTTGGCACCCAGGAAGGTTAAAAACACATTCATTAATTAAAATAAAGTAAAGTCAACAATTTTAAGGTCCAACACTAGATTCTGAACTGGAAAGACTCATGGAACAATCCAAGCCATTAACAGACTAAGATCATCCTTCCACAATTCCTTGTGCCTGGGATTTAAAAACAAAATTTCACAGTTATATGGAATATAAATATTTCAGAATAATAAATAAATTATCTTAGTTCCATTTGCCTTCCTCCACACTCAAGGAGGGAAGGAAAAGGAGAGAGCAACATGTATGTACCTCTTGAGTGCTGAGATGTTCTTGAGAGGCTTGCTGGGTTTGGGAAGCAACATGTCTTCCACAAACCCTTTATTGTCCAGTAGCTGCCGCATGGCAATGTTGGCCAGCTGTTCCATCAATTTGAAGGTCTCATTGATGTTGAGGAACATGGAGAAGTAGAGCTCACTGTCCCTGGTGCTCACTTTGATGCACTCAGGAAACAGAAGAGTGGCATTCTTCTCCAGCTGAGTTACATCCACCCACTGGATGATTAAGGTCACTAGGGAAATATACAAACCCAAACCACTAATTATTGTCTGATTTTTAATAAACACTTTAACCAAATGAGAGCTCAGGATCTTTTTAAAATATCTATGTCTTTTTGTTTCTTAATTATTACATGAATCAGCAAAATTCTTATATCAAACAGCAATAGGTGAACTAAGAAACCATACAAATATTTTCAAGTACTATTTTTTGGAAATGAGAAAATATAATACCACTAAACGATCAGGAATGGGAAACACAACAACGTGCTCCCTTCTTATATCCCTCTGGAGTGAGAATTCTCTCCACTGGACCTAGCTGGATCAGTTGTTGTGACAGTGAGGATGTTCATCAGAATTAGGGCTATCCAACTTAATTCAGGATTTAAAGCCAGCTTAAAACAGGCAATAGAATCAGATCAGTTAAAAAAAAATGTGAAGTTTTGGGGGGAAAAGCATTCAGTGGGTTGACAGCTTACCTTCTTTGCCCAAAAGGAAGGAATAGAAACAGAGGTGATTAACAGTCAGATACAGCCAGCCTTGCCTGGGTACTCGTCCTTTCCAGTAGCTGCAGGAGTAGTAATTGACCAGTTTCTCAACTTCAGGCATTCCAAACTGTTTACGCATCTTCAATTCTGCTTCTTTAAATTTACCTGGATCTTCTTCCCCTTGAGGCTGTTGATTCTTATTCTCTTCAGCAATAATACCCTGCAGGAAAAAAGAGAGGGAAGTAAATTCAAACCTGGTGGCCACCGGATTGGTGTGTGTTTTGAGTGAGTTTGCATTATGTGTTAAAAATAATCCATCAATCTTCCATTTAACATTACTTTTCTGTTGTGAGTAAAATGTGACTTCTAAACATTCAGTGCTCATTATTTTATATTTGGAAAACATGATGGCACATTTATGGCAACTGGACATGTTGAGTGAAATATGTTGTGCAAGTGTTTAAAGACATGACCAAGGAAAAACAACAAAACACCCACACATGCCTACATAACTGCACGAGTTTCCTTTTATTTTTTTTATTTTGTTCCACTGACTATGTGAAAAGACCCTCGAACTTGACTTACCATTAAGAAAGCCATATAGAAAGTGATGGAGTAAAATTGCAACAGTAAGGAATCACAAGTGCATCCAAGAGAAAAACAAAGCAATAGTGTATTTGGGTACAACTTAACTTTGGAACAAATTCAACCCACAGGCAGCTATTTTAATCATATACTACTAAACTAGTTCACCTATTTTACTAGAACATAATTTAATATAGACCACTGCCTTCTGATGCACTTCTAGCACTGCAGAAATTTGAATTTTACATGAAGATTCAGAGTCTGCAGTGAGTTCTCTCTCATAATCCTAAATACACTAAGGAGGAAACTTCACTATACGTAGAAGTTACTTCTGAGTAAACATGCATTGACTTGAACGGTAAGACTCTTTATTCTGGTGCTAAAGATCTAAAAAGCATACTGAAAAGATAAGTGTCGCTTACATGTATCTTGCCCTTGACAAAAGTAGTGATGTCTTCTTCATTATCAAAGATGGAGAGAGTTTGGAGCAAGTTATTCTCCAGCCATTGCCAGTGTTTGGCAATTTCCTTATGGGTCGTACCTAGTAAGAAATGAAGAAACAATAAAACTAGCAGCACCTGCAGAACTTGCAATTCAAGATGCAAATATAAGCACTACAAAGTTCAAGCACTACAAGCAGGCCTCTAAGAGACGGAGGACTTTTATTGTTTGGTTTCCAGGTAGAATTGTAGAAACCAATTTGCAAAATGTTTTGCAGGTGTTTTTGCTCACACTCACTCCAACTGGGACTCCAGGTATTTGCAGAATGTGTGGGGGTTCTTATTGTTCCTTCTTACCAGATTCTTCAGTTTATACTTCAGTTTATTCAGGATGGATCAAGAGAACATACTCGAGAATGTGTGGTCTACAACGTGCAACCCTTGTATAAATTCAGACCTTGATGGTTAAGGTCTGAACTGACAATCTGGATGATGCCCTGCGGGGCGGGGGCAGGCAAAGGTGGGTAAATGGGTTTATGCTTCCCTCCCTTCGAAGAAACTATCAATAAGATATTAACAATTGTATGTCCTTTATTGGGGGCAAAATAACCTCCAACTTAGGTAATTATATTCTTAAATGTCATTTTGGGACAGGGTCTGTCAAACATCAAGGACACCTCCTCTAAGTTCACTTTAGAAAAAGCAGATTACCATATCATGATCCCTTTCAGCCATGTTTAGAGACTGAAACTATCTTGGATCACTCTAATGGATAATATAAACCATAGGCCAGACATGGAGAATCTGCTGGTTTTCTCTGATCTTGCAGTGGGTTCTGATAAAACCGAACAGCTCAATAAGGGACTGGAGAAGGACAATGAAAGTCCCAATGACAAAATCCTGGCTTAAAGTTCTTTATAATGGCCATATTTCAGACGTCATGCAATACATACATGTATATCCTAATTCTCCTCAGTTAGCTCTTCAGAAAGTCCTCTAAGATCTTAACAGTTCAAAAAGCAGACTGAGGAATTACTATATCAGCTTTTCAAAGGTGAAAAAATTTGCAGCCATGATATTTCCCTTGTAAAAAGGTACATCTCTCTATATAAAATACTTACCACATGCCACTGCCCAATATATTTGAGAATCTTGTGTCTGGTGCAAGATCCTAAAAGGAGCAACTCTAGCACTGGAATCCAAAACCACATCAAGGGTTCCCACAAGCAGGCCTAAGATTACAAAGATGCAAAGATAAATCTGATCTGAATAGCACTGAAGGATGATCAAAGTAATGACTACATGCTATGTGTACCGTGAAAGTTGGGAATTTGCCTTGGATTTGAAAAATGCACGCCCACTAGCCCTAACTAGGTGCAGTGGTCACAAGTGATTACTTAGTACTGCTTTGGACAATTCCACAGCTAAAATCATAATCAGATTATTTATTTAGAAATTCATACCCCACTTTTTCCATGCCAAACCAAATACCCAAGGTGGCTTACAAAGTTTTTAAAAACAAAGTAATAAACAAGTAAAAATATCAAAAAGGTATTAAAACATTTATCTTAACAAGTTTTAATTAAAATTAAAAGGTATTAAAACAATGATCTTAATAACAAGTTTAAAAAACAAAAAAATGGAAAACATTACTTTTAGCATTTAAGAAAAAAATTGAATTAAAAAAATTAGTACATGCTGAGAGACTGCTGAGAGACTGCCTTCGGAGTAAAATTCAAGGGAGAAAGAACTCAGGTGAGAGCACAATCCTAACCATGTCTACTCTATTGTAAGCCCCACTGTGTTCAATTGGTCTTACTCCCAGGAAAGTGTCTTTAGGATTGCAGCCTTAGCCAGTAGGTAAAGATCTAGGGTAGGCAAATACCGTATTTCCCGGTTTATAAGACGCACTTTTTTTCTTCTCAAAGAGGGGGGAAAATGTCTGTGCGTCTGATAGAGTGATAGGGCCTATCCTGGAGTAACTTACCCCATCATGTCATATGTCGTTGGATTCGTATTGAAGAGCAGAATCCAATGCAACAATCAGTTTTGAGATATCTCCTTCCTATCAAAAGTTATGGCCAAAAAAGTAAAAATCAAAAATATAAAAATCAAAAAATACATTTTTGGCAATTTTTAAGCGAGTAGGAATTTTGCCCTGGGGTTCAGGAACTTTGGGTTTGGCATCTGGTCACCCTGGCACAGTTGCAATCCTAACCAGCCTTCCCTGGCTTGGAGACTTGCTCCAAAGTAGACATGCACAAGACCTGGTCCCTCCTGCTCCATGCCTGTGCCTACCTCACTCTTCCCTATGTATCTAGAACCCCTCACATTTCCCTACCTACCCCCCCCCAAAGAATCCCCCCCAACTTACCTGCCTTCCTGGACTATTTGCAATGAGATTTGTGCAAAATGTTGTTGTCTGATCATTTGCAATGAGATTTGTGCAAAAGTCACAAATCATTGACACTAGAGATGATGAGTTTTTGGGGTTACCAGAAAATTGAAAGAGTGCTTGAAGCTTAAAGTCTTTCCTCAGTTGTTAATGAAAGTGATAATGGTTCTTAATACCACTGTAGACTTTACATGGTTGAAATATAATTCTGCTATATTTTATTAAATATATTAGTACACCATTTGGTTCAGAATATTTTTTTCTTGTTTTGCTCCTCTAAACTTTGGTGCGTCTCATGGTCCGGGAAATACGGTATTATTTGTCTTCAAATGCCAGACAAAAGAGGTGAGTTGTGATCTCTCATCAAAATATTATTTGCAAACATTTGTATTTCTATTTTGGAAACACTGGTTTTTGTTTTTTGACTAATATAAGGGAGAATTATTCTTAAGGGAATTAATATATGGGAGAATTATTCTAGAATGCTAAAACTGCAGTGAAATGTAGGAAGTAAAAAGAAATGTCCTTGTCAGAGAGATAACAAATAGCCATCCCCCCAAAAGATATCCTTTGGTTCTATAAGCAAACCTCCGTCAGTCTTGAAAGACTATGGTATCGTGCTCGGTGCTACATATGCTGCATGCGAAGCACGAAAGCCTGGGTTGGATTGTTATGGAGGATATGCTGTTACCCAAGCAGCAAATCTCCCCTCTCCACGCCACTGAATTAGTCCAATGGAAAGGCAGAGCCCATACGATTGGATCCAGCTGGCGTCACAGAGCTGGGCTAAGGACAGGAACTCACCCTGCCTTGTGGGGCTGACCCGGGTCTTGAACCCTGGCGACACAGCTGGATCCAATCGTATCGGCTATGCCTTTCCATTGGACTAATTCAGTGGCATGGAGGGGGGGGGTTTGCTGCTTGGGTAACAGCCTATCCGCCATAACAATCTAACCCAGGCTTTCATGCTTTGCATGCAGCGTATGCAGTGCTGAGCATACCATAGTCTTTCAGGATAGACAGAGGCCTGCTTAAAAGTAAGGTACTGTATTCTTGAAATGGATACAAGAAGAGGTTATTTCTGTATTATAATAATGTTAATAGTAATTGTAAAGTTAAAGTACGGTAATGGTTAAAAATAATAGTAAATTTAAACATGTTTCTTCTCACACATGCAAAACTGTAACTACACCATAATGGACGAAAGGAATCAGATAGGCAGCTGGAATATACTGGAAGGAGGAGAAATGTTTACTCTAGCAGACCTCCAATGCATAGGACTTCTACAAAAAAGATTCCAATGCCTGATGACAAGTTAGACAAGCATTGCATTCATTACTACGGAACAGGGTCATCTAAAGAAGGAAGATAGATAGGATTAGCAATCTTATGGTGTGGTGATGTTGAGGGCACTTGTACCAGGCACAAAATAATAGATTGTTTTTAAAGGTGGGTTACTAGTGCTAAAATTTTGTTGTGCTTTAGGCACATGAACTATCAAGAGGAGCAAGGTCCAAACCTGAGATAAGCTTTATCTGTAAGTCAGATATAGTAATCTCATGGTATTAGGGAGAACCACTTGGAAATGGAAGAATCCAGACATATCTTTTTAAAAGCTTCATGACAAATCCACTACTAAAACTTATCTATCTTAAAGAGGGGATATCAAACCCATAAACAAAAGGTAATGATGCTGACAAAGTTTGATGACGATGTAAAGAAAGAGGGACACTTCCAGAAAGCAACTTCCCACATACTATGCTTTGTTTCGTGATTCTACATGAAACAGCAGCCAATACCGCATGGTCAAGTTTCAGGGACCAGAAGCAATGAAATAGAAGATCCAAGCATCTATGTATCTATCTACAGTATTTATATATATTTATTTTATAATATAATATAATATAAAAATACTGTAGATAGAAACATTTGAAATAATAGGTGCCCCTCCTGAAAGCCTGAAATTATCTTGGAAATCTGAAGTCAAGAACCTGAAATCTACTGTATATACTCAAGTATAAGCCTGCCCGAGTATAAGCCGAGGCACCTAATTTTACCACAAAAAACTGGGAAAACTTATTGACTCAAGTATAAGCCTAGGGTGAGAAATGCAGCAGGTACTGGTCCTTTTCCTTGTAGCCTTCTTGGAACTCATAGACTGCAATCCTAAGCACACTTTCCTTGGAGTAAGCCTCACTGAACTTAGTGGTGTTTACTTCAGAGTAGACATGCACAGAGGGTGACCAGATGCCAAACCCAAAATTTCTACCCCCAGGCCAAAATTCCTACTTGCTTAAAAAAGTTGCCAAAAAAGTATTTTTTTTAGTTTTTCTTTTTTTTTTGTTTTTGTTTTTTGGCCATAACTTTTGATAGGAAGGAGATATCTCAAAACTTGCATTGGATTCTGCTCTTCAATATGAATCCAATGGTATATGACATGATGGGGTTTGAACCTGCCACTTTTCAGTTCACCCGAGTATAAGCTGAGGGGACTTTTTGGGCCCATTTTTTGGCCCAAAAAACTTGGCTTATACTTGAGTATATACGGTATTTTAGCCAACATTAATTTTATGATTCATAAAATAGACCAACACTGCTATATTCATGTTTACTCAGAAGTTAGTCCCAAGTAAGGACATTGGGATAGTCCCAAGGATAGACACTGGGTTAGTCCCAAGTAAGTAAAATGTGTAGATTTACCAGGTAGTAACAACACAATCCTAACCATGTCTACTCAAATGTAAGCCCCACTGAGTTTCATGGAACTTACTCCCGGGAAAGTATCTTTAGGATTGCAGCCTTGGTGCAAAAATACATGGGACTTATTTTGAGTAGATATGCACAGAATATAAAACACTTTGGGACCAATTAAAGAAAGCCCCAAAGAATATACAGTACTGAAGTCTTGTGTGTCTTTGAGGTGAGTTCCAAGTAGAGACAGGAGAATTTTCACAGTTAGCAAAATAGTTTCTTATTACATTAAACAGGAAGTATTTTTCTTCTCGCCTGGGGAAATTGGTAAAACAAGTCTTGAAAGACATTCCAAAAGATAATGCAATGACATAGGGATATGAATTTAACTTATTGTTGAGTGTGACACAGAGATATGAATTTAATTTATCGTTGAGGGTATTAAATACGAGGGTATTTAATTTATCGTTGAGGGTATTAAATTTCAGTACTTTGCTCGGCTGTACACAAGGAGTTAGGGTTGTGTGCAATACACGGAGTGTGATAGATAGATAGATAGATAGATAGATAGATAGATAGATAGATAGATAGATAGATAGATAGATAGATAGATATAGATATAGATATAGATATAGATATAGATATACATAAAAACAAACAAACTGAAAAGTCACTAACTGACTCATCAATGCCCCAAACCCCTGGGCATAGAAACATGAAATTTGGGGTGGCTGTTCCTTCTGTGATGGAGGCACCCACTAAGAACTGGTTTTCGGAAATTCCAACCAGAAGGGGGTGAAAAGGGGCGCAATGCATTTTCCTCCTTATACTTTACATTGAAGAGTCCCTGACTGAGGAATGTTCTGCCCCAACCCCCAGACCTAGAAGCATGAAATTTGGGGAGTGTTTTCCTTCTGTGTTGGGAACACCCACCACGAACTGATTTCTAGAAATTTAACCCCTAAACGTCTGAAAATGGGTGCAATGCATTTCCGGCTTATACTTAACATTGAAGACTGACTGATTAACATCCAGCACTGGAAGGGAGAGTGCACAGAGGATGATGGTGCACGTGGGGGGGTCTTGCGCATGGGAGGATGGTGCGCCATGGGGGATGGTGTGTATGGGGGCAATTGACGCGCATGGGGATTGATGAGCATGGGGGTGATACACAGGGGGGGTGTTGATGCACACGGGGGTGATGGTGCGTATGGGAGGATGGTGCGCATGGGGGGTATTGCACATGGGGGTTGATGCACATGGGAGGGTATTGTGCATAGGATGTTGATGCACATGGGAGGATAATACACAGTGGGGGTTGTTAATGCACGTGGCGGGGCTGGTGCACTTGGGAAGGTATTGCACAATGAGGGGTTGATGCACATGGCAGGATGATTCACAGTGGGAAGTGTTGATGCGCATGTGGTATTGATGTGCAGGGGGGATGATGCACAGTAACAGGATGTTGTATGGGGGAAATTTTACTCCCGCAACGCGGTTAGGTTTTCACTAGTTTAATAATAAATAAGAGAACAGAATTTAAGATTGTTTGATCATAATCTCCAGTTATTTATAAGTTCGAGTGTGAAAATCCAGATGTTTCAATTGTGTTTCAATAATTCTAGTTGTCCTCTTCATTAAAAGAGGTGTTCACTAACATGTAATAATTTTACCAGCACTGATCTTGCACAGCCTGAGTCTTAGGTTTACAGAGTGCAAAAATTAAACTGCCTACCAGAATACTTGAAGCTTCCAAATAAGTGCCTGTAAAAATTCTGTTTACTATTATATTTTAATCTGTCTACACCAGAACAATAAGACCCCAGCATTGAGAATCCAGCAGCTGTTGCTAGTGTCTCCTTTGTATCTTTTTAAGATTGTGAGCCCTTTGGGGAAAGGGAATCATTTGTTTAACTGTTTAGCTATGGACACTGCTAAAAAGCAGTTAAGACTTAAAAGCAGCCTTTCTCCCAAGGCGGAAGCTCCACAGTGTAATTAACTGACATATTGGGATAGAGAAGTTCTTCACTTATTGGAGTGTTACCCAACTGAGAGCCCTCAGAGTAGCAGGAAAAAAAATGTTCCCCCTCAGTGGGAGTGGTGACTCAGTGGTAATGATGGCAATTGCTTTTTCAATTGCTTTTTCAGGTTTCCACTGCCATCAACTAAGTAAAAAAGGATTTTTCCCCATCTGTGATGGTGATCAAAGATGCTGCAAAATCTGGGTTCTCACTGCTGCTGCTGGCGAAGTCCTAAAACCTATTTTTTCCACTTGGTGTTGACGGCACAAACTCAGAAATACCAGTACTGTTGTCGCCACAGGACACCACCCACACCCACACCACCCCAGCAATAACTCAGTGGTTCCCATACCATACCACAGGTAAAGGTAAATAACTGCTTTTTGGGTACAATGGCAGAAGAATAGAACGGGCTGACATTAGTTTAGGAGAAAGGCCAACACACCAGATTTTTAACTGATCCTTCTTTTTCATAAGGGCAGCTAATGCAGATCTCTCCCTAGCCCAGAGGAGGGTCCACCAGGATACCCCATGCCCCACACCACCTGTTTGTTTATGTGTCCAGTTTCTAATATAGGTGGGCTTGGGGCCCTTATGGAGACTGCTTTGACCCATTCCCAGGTGAACAAAGGTCATATCAGACTGCAGATATCCTCTTCCAAGTGAGCCTAAGCCCAGACAGGCCCAGGGAGCAATCTTCACCAAACACAACTGAAACTGAACAAACAGACATCACAATGTCTGGTCATGTCTGCAGGGTGTTCTAAGGACCAACGGACTGGTTCCATTTTGATTCAAGTGGCTCAACTTATTTCCACTGCTTAACAAATCTAATACCTTCCTCTCAACACTGCCATCACTTCACTGAAATCCCTTAGGTCCATCTGTGTTGCTGGTCCAAGAGTGGGACAGGTAACATATCTGAAATGGCTACCCTGAAGGTCCTGCTCTTCAGCATCCAACCTAACCAGGGTGACTGGAAGTCCTTGCATCCTGTAAAATAACTTAAAAGTCCCCTTTCCCCTGTAAATGCCTTCCCTGTAAAAGTCCCCTTTCCCCTGTAAATCCCAGAAGGCCTTCTTTTAATTAATAAACTACATGTATTTTGGAATGAGACTTCAAGAAAGATTATCAATAAATTACATCTAAATTTTTACCCTGCCTTTCCCAAGCCAAAGAAAATGCCCAAGATGGCTTACAAAGCTTTTATCCTTTGGTCCTCACAACAACCCTGTGAGGTAGGTGAGGCTGGTGTTGAATAACTGGTCCAAAATTTGAACCTGGATCTTCCAAAATCTTAGTCTACCTTCCTAACCACTATACCACCTTGAAAACTGACCAGGTGGCAGAGGGGCTGACAGATCTGCAGGCTTGAGGACACAAGTCACATCAGAGGCCAGCCCAACACAGCAGGCAAAGGGACTCCTGACCCAGAAGGTCTGGAGTGATGCTCCAACCTCTTGTGCTGCAAGGGAACCAGGGTCCTTAGAAGAGAAGATCCCCCCAAATGTAGGACACCCAAGAAAAAGTAGGACATGACAAAATAAAACCTCAAACACTGGTATATTGGTCTCATGGAGTTAATTTAAATATTATTTTTATTCATTCATTAATTTATATCCCACTTTTCTTCCTTATAAAAGAAAACCCAAGGCAGCTAACAATATTTAAAAACAACAAAATACAGTTAAAACTAAATAGAAGTGATAAAACCAATTAGTAAAATATAATTAAACTATATAAAGACAGTTAAAAACCCAGGTTATAAAACAGGCAGACAGCAATAAAATGACCTTATTTAAGAAAAGCCATCATAAACCTGACCAAGTAAAACGTAAATTATTATTAAATCTATTAATTATTATTAAATCTACTATTCTTAGCATAGATTATTTTTAGCCTGCTTATCTTTAATAGATTATTGAGTCTATTTATCTAATGTAAATCTACATTAATTATTATTAAATCTATTATTAAATTTAAATGTTAAATTTAGTTTATTACTGGTGAGAAGGCTATGGTGAGAGTGCTTTCAAGGGCCCATTCACTGGGCAAAGGGAAACTTTTAAGTTACATATTAAATCCATGTTGTTAATTTAAACAGTATATATCATAAACTACATGCAATAGTTTTAAATTTAATAATAATTTAATAATAAATTTAATTATATATATATAAACTATTCAATAAAATAAAATAATATTAACTATAATAATAAAACTAAAATAATAAATTTAATAATAATAATTTTAAACCATTGCATGTAATTTATGATATATAGGCTGCCATCCTGTCCAGTTTCCTGGGAGTAAGCCCCACTGACTATAATGGGACTTGCTTCTGAGTAGACCTGCTTAGATAGTTAATTACGGGTAGAATCCTAATGAGTAAGTGGTACTGAACCCAATGGGAGTTACTTCTGAGTAGAGCTGCTTAGGCTTGCACTGTGTAATGTGGATGTGTGTGCCTGGGTGTCCTGCTTCCCCGGAGGCTCCCTGGAGCCACTCACCGGTGAGGCCGCCCCCCTTGCCGTGTCCCCTCCGCCGCTGCAGGAGGAAGAAGGGGTTGGCCCGCTCCGTCACCCACAGCGCGTTGGCCAGCAGCACCTCCTCGGCTGGCAGCCACATGATGCCCGCCTCCGCCGCCCCCTCGGCTCCCGCAGCTTCGGGCCGGGCCGACGGTCGCAGGGGGGTCACGGGCAGGCGGACGTTGCGGCCTCCGCTCAGCTCAGCTCAGCTCAGCTGCTTCCGCGGCCTCCGCCTCCCTCCCCTGCCTGCCTGCCTGCCGCGCCTCCTGGCGGCTCGGCTGCCCACAGACTGGGGAAGGGCCTGGTTCTCCCTCAGGGAGGCCCTGCAGCCCCTCAGCCACAGCCCTCAAAACCCCCTCAGACCAGGCAGGCAGGGGGACCCTCCGTCCTCTTCTCCAGCCTCCTCTCCTCAAAAGAGAGTGTCTTCATCCTCCTCCTTTCCCTTTTCCTTGCCACCAAGGACTATAAATAATTCATGAGTTATAAAATGATTTATCATTTTTTATAAATTATTTATACACTTTAATATTTATACAATTTATAATTTTTAATAAATTTTTATACACTTTAAACAAACTTATAAATAATAAGTTAATTAATAAATTTAATAATAATTAATTTAGTATTTAAATTAAGCATACACACACACACACACACACACACACATACGCACAGTGGCGCCTCACGTAACAAATTTAATTCATTCCAGAGGCATGTTCTTTACGTGAAGCGGATTTTCCCATAGGAAATAATGGAAACTCAGGCGATTGGTTCCTCAACCCCAAAAATATTCATGTAAAAATATTAACTGGATGTAAAAATGATGACAGAACACTGGGATTGAATTCAAAACATGCATTCAATGTGCATGATCTTATGAAGTCTACTTAGGCTGCAGTCCTAAAGACAATTTCCTGGGAGTAAGACCCATTTAACACAATGGGGCTTCTGGGTAGACATGGTTAGGAGGCTGCAATCCAAGACACCTTCAAAGTGTCTCCCCACTTTCTCCTTCTCTCCATCCTGAGCCTCTCCCTCCCCTGCTCCCTTCTGGCCAGCCCTGAGCTGCTTCCCTCTTCTCCACTGCTCTTCTCTTCCTCCGATCACAGGAGGAACAGCATGGAAGTGTTGCTTTCACTATGGGCAGGTGTGCTAGGCAGCCCTGATGCTTTTTAAACAGGCTGCCAGCCAGCGCATCTGCCCCAACTGCCAACAAACGTGTTCTTTATGTGAAGCACTTTCTTTACGTGAAGCAGAATCCTGGAGAAATTTTTGTTTGTTACGTGAAACATACTTTACGTGAGGAGCCACTGTGTGTGTGTGTATAAAACACCGTATTTACTCGAATCTAATGCACCATTAAATCTAATGTGCACCCTATACTTATAATCAAAATACCACATTTACTTGAGGCTAATTAACCATCAAGTCTAATGAGCACCCTGATTTTGGAGACTTAGGGTGCAATCCAGAGTAACTATGGGAAGTCCTTGCTCCAGTGTAAGTACAATTTGCTCTGGATTGCAATATGAATTTCCCATAGGTTTTCACTAGGTGGTGCAGTAACTACGGGTGCACATAATGTCTGTTACATGCTCCCGTAGTTACTCTGGATTGTAGGGTAAACTTGGCTGAAAGGGGCGAGCATTAGATTCGAGTAAGTACAGTATGTATATATTGTATTGTATATGTGTATATTTTATATACAGTGTGTGCATGCCTGGTATATATATATACCAGGTATGCGCACACTGTATATAAAATATGTGTATATAAAATATGCCACCATCTTGAAATCTGGGACTGGGGCACCACACCATCTTAGAATGGGACACTAAAGCTGCTTTCCTGGGAGTAAGTCTCATTGAACACAATGGGATTTATTTTTGAGAAGACATGAGGAGCTCTGGCATCACAGTGATGGCACTTCCAATTCTGGCCGTGACATCACTTCCAAGGGGGTCCTGGACAGATTGTTATTCTCAGAAGGGGGTCCCAGGCTGAAATGGGGAGAACCACTGCTGTAGTCACATCACACCTTCAACCTTCCCACCGACCCCACAGTTGAGCTGTTTGAGGCTGTGCTTCTGTGCTGTTTAACATCAGACAAGCCCCACTGACACAGGCCAGAAGCCCACCTGCTGCACCTTCCTGCATGCCTCAGTGGCTCATCAGGTGCCTCAGAGCCACAAGACACCTGCATCCTGGTCAGTGGTGGGTTCCAGCAGGTTCACACCTACTCTAGAGAACTGATTGTTAACGAGAGATAGGACATACAAAGTTTAAAAATAGCCATTTAAAAGTGACTGCCAGGTGGGCATAGAACCAGTTGTTAATTTCTTTGAATCCTATCACTGATCCTGGTGCACTCCCCTGAATCTGGCATGCTAAGGTAGCCTCCTTCCAAACCAGGAGGTTGCACATACCCAGCATGACGGACCTTTCCTCCAGAAATTTGTCCAGTCCCTTCTTAATGGCATCCATGCCATTACCACGTGTTATGGAAAGGAGTTCCACAACTAATTACATGCTGGGCAATTGTTTTGTCTGTCCTAATTCTCCTAACACTCAATTTTAGTTCATGTCCTCTGGTTCTGGTGTTGGGTGAGACGAGAGGGAAAAGAGATTTGTCCTTTCTCTGGTGTACATCAGTGTTTCTAACCAATAGTATGGGTATCACCAGTGGTACTCGAGGTGGTATCCAGTGGTACCTGAAGAAAATCCAGATATCTGCCATCTGACAGCAAGCCAAGGAATGTGACACAGAAAACAGCAGCAGCCATGATCAAGGACTAACTAAAATGACACAAGGTCATGAGCAGCAAACATCTGATCTGCACCACCATTGCTGCTTGAGTACATTACAATTAACCATACTGCTGAAAGCTTACTACTGCCAGCACTTGAAAACTGCTTTATTGTAGTATACCAGTTTGCGATTCCCCAAGACCAAGTACACTCTATCTGAAGTCCGCTTTGCATGAGCTTGATTCAGTGCCTTCTCTGTATTTGTACCCAATTTTTAAAAACACCCTTCCCACTAAAGGCTATTTGACCCTCATTATTATTGAGGATTTTCATAGCACTCTGTTATTTTTGCTGTTCCTCAGTGTATGTTTTTATGGAACTGACATGCTGAAGTGAATTGTTCTGTATTTTCTGTTGTACTGTTAGGGGGTACATTTTAACTTTTATTGTTCTATGATTGTGTAATACCTTACAACAGTGGTAGGATTCAAATAAATGAACAACAGGTTCTATGTCCCATTAGTAACCGTTCTCAGAACCAGGCACTCATTAGCAAAGGGTTCTATAGAACCAGTGAGAACCCCCTGAAGTCCACCACTGCTTTACACTTTAAAAAAGTATGGTATATCTATGGTATAGAAAATTTTTAAATAAATAATTAGGCTTGCTTTTGGACTGGGAGGAAATATGCATGGATTTATCGTGTGTTTACTTGCATAAACAGGTTTAGATATATTGTATCAGAGAAAATGGTTGTCTTTAAAATCCTGTTGTGGTTGACCTTGATGCTCCAGTTTAAAGGATGAAACTTAAAGCGTGGGCCACATTTCTGGAAAAGGCAATTACTTTCTCTCTTGGAATTTCCCTGCTTTGGCAACAAAAAGCTGGTCTTCTAGTTCTTGTCGGCTTTCTAGACAGGTAAGGAACCCAAGTGTCCTGAAACCCATGTTCTGAGCAGAGAGCAGGAACTGTAACCAGTGCCTGAGGCACAAGGATAAATGGTTTCCTGCTGTCCTATTGAGGCCAGATGCTTTTACCACAGGATCTATTAATAAGTTATGCTACTGAATGAAGCTGCTCCTGTATCACATTCCACAGCAGCTTCTTGGTGGAATCACTGGGGAAGCAACAGCTTTGATTCACTTTTAACTGAAAGATTATAGTTCTTGAAATAGAAAGGATTTGTCTTCTTGCTTGTTATAAAAAGTGCAAAATGCTTAGTATTGGTTTAAATATTTCTTTGGCAGCATAGCTACATTTGTTAGATCTTCATAGCAAAACCATGGGTGGATGACACATCTTTAGCCCCCTTGGGATATAGTGAACAGGTGTCACGTTAACTATTGTATCTCCAATTATTTAAACATTTTCTGCTCTTTGATATACTGTGGTGAAGATTGGCAAAAAAGGACAACTGTTAAAAAACTCAAGACAACTTCAGCTTCAAAGGCAGACTTCTCTCTCCCCACTTACTTCCAAATAAGACACATTTTTGTTTTCTGATCTAGCTCAACTCCCTTTCTTAAAGAAGAAATCTGTTTTAAGGTTACTGAGTCCTTGAGGAATGATGCTGAAATGCAGTGGATATGAACGCTCTTGTTAGACTTTCTAATGTAATGGTATGTAGTTGCTATTTAGAGTTAGCTTATTGAAATAGCTGCGAGTTCCACAATTATGTATGGGAATGGAACCTGGTGTTGAACCACATATTTCTGCTATGTGCACTACAAAACAAGCCAGGAGGGATGAACACATGCTGGTGTTTAATAAAAAAGAGCAATTGCTCATGAAATCTACCACTGTGGATGTACAGAATTTGAAAACGAATGTGCATTTTTGTTGTCTTCTTTTTTTTAAAGGAGAAAGGAGATGAAATGTACATGCTTCCCCCATTCACCAACTCCTAACCTGCCAGTAGATGCACGGCATCTCAGCACACAATGTAATAAGTAGTATTTAGCACAAGGGAAAGTTACCAGTAACCTGGCTGGAATATTCTTAAAGTACCCTTTTCTGCGTGCAGACAATGGCATAGTTGTTCCCATGAAACTGAACATATGTATCTTATGTTGTCTAACCAAGTGTGTCTTGAGATCTGGCAGATGGAGAAAATCTTTAAAATGTGAAGTCCTTTGAACAGCATGAAGCAAACAGAAGTTATTTAAGAAGCTTTTTATTGAAATGTATTACATTAGCAAACCCTAACTTAAAAGGTATACACCATTAACATGTCAGCATATACCACATGACTACAATCATGGATTTACATCAAAATATGTAGACTATGAATTTTTGTGGCTGCCAAGCTACAGCTTATCACACATATCTGAATGTTTCGATTGTCAAGACGGCAGACTGCCTGCACATGTTCAGCTTAGAAACAAGGCAAAAGAAACAGTCCTTTCCACTTTGCCTGGCCTCTGGTAGCACGTCAGTATTTTTCAGCTCTTTGTTCACACTGGTAATCACAGGATGGCAAAGAAGAATTCAAAGTGAAAGCCTGCCACTTAAATTTCATTACACAGTCTTTGATATTTTAATCACACTTCAGAAGACCTGCAAAAAATTTTTTACACTGGATTTTGTGCATAGTTAGTCTTGGCTTGTACTTGGTCATCCTGAGCAGGCATAAAGTTATGACCTTTAGGTACATACAGGTAGCTATCCCCTTTATTTTCTATCTGATTTAACAGGTTTCAAGTCAGCTTATATACAGGGTGTCTCAAGAAAATGTACACACATTTTGTATATTAAATTCAGGACTCAGCATTGTTAAATTTGGGATCCAGCACAGGAGAAGTGGTAGGCACCAAACGGCAGTTGCTGCATCCTATGCTGGATCTGAGCATGCTGGAGATATCCTTGGAATAAGGGAATAGTTATCCTGAGTAAAGCCCCAGCCCCTTCAAGGGGGCTTCAGGGAGTTCTATTTAGCTGGCACAGATTCAAGAAGCCCCCATCAGGTGTTCTAGCCTTGGGAAGAGAGGACCAGGTTTAAGAGGAGGAGTCCTCTGCCTGTCCCACTTCCTACCAGCCTGAACTATGCATTCCACCTTCACTCACCCTCTCATCACAGAGATCCAAAGCCTGCCTCCCTCCCCTGGCACTGTTAAGTCATTAGGTGCTGCAAATGTGCTTTACAGAATGCAAATGTGCTTTACACATTCTGGGTGCTAGGGCAGCATTGCATTGGGCTGTTACTGTGTATAATTCATATATACACTATACTTCATGGATATACTGACTTAGGATGTAAACAGCAGTTGCTTACACCAGTTAATAAAGTAGACAAAATGCTTGAAACGTTTTACATTGACATGGTTGATTAAGGGATCTTCAGACATCAACCAACATGTGCGCTGAGATGGTTCTGCACATCTTCAGTTATTTCATTTAGAGATGTTTGAGTGTTGCAGGGTTTCATGGTGTATGAATACATGAGCATGAGCTCTAGTTCATTTAAATACGTACATTTTTGAGACATCCTGTAGGGACATGCATTCAGATCATGACTCGTGTGGCTGACACCCGAATCACAAAAAGCAGACGCATATTTTTCTTATGTGGAGCCACAGATCTATGGACTGCATGTTTAGTTTTATTGTGGCACAAAAAAGAGCATCTAACCAATATCCATTTCTCTCATTGCAGAAACTGACCAAATAACTGTGACACCATTAGCTTCGTTAAAATTTGAAAGAACATTTTCTCCCAGCTTAATGTAGTGAAAGAGATTTCTCACCCCAGTGAGCAACGTACAGATGAAGAGAAAAGACAGCAAAGCATAACAATTTTTTTCCAGATAACAATATTTTGCTTTAAAGAATAATGTTGGTTTCCACAAATATTTATTGGATTGTTCCTCCTTTTTTCTTGGCAAGACTTCTGTGTTTGTAATTGCTGCTTGGTCAGAAGGGACCTCAACAAGAACAGCTTTTCCACCATCAACTCATCTTCAAGCCAAGATGGGCTGAATTTCGGCATGGCATACAGATATTAAAGACATGGGAATCCTGTTAGAAATGTGGAGCTGCAAATCTTCACACACAGTGTATGTATAATCTGGGTGTGCAGGTATTTTCTTCCTGACACAATCATAATTCTAACCATTATCACACACTTCAGTCAGCACAGCCCAATACCACATAGCAAACATTTGTTTTCAATTCACAGAAATGATGTTAATCTTGGAGGTGGGGTAGCCAACATCATTCCAAATTTGATGTGCTTCTGTGCTGGGGGGAGGGGGAGAAGACAATTCTTTTCACCAAGCTACTGAGCTGAGTAAATGACAGCTATTTTTACATGTGCTTTTAAAAAAATGCAGAACTACCTCATTAGCTGGTTATCAAATGTGATAGCTGGGTTTGGGATGTACTTACACTCACTTGCAGCAATCAATAAATTTAAAATAATCAACCTGCAGCAAGTTCTCCCAAGGCAATAAAAATATGTGATTTTAGAAATCAATTACCGGTACTTGAAGGATTGCATTTTCAATAGCCACTATTAACATTCAGTGATTGACAAGACTTACAATTCTAAGGAGATAAATCATTGACTCCTTACACTTTTAGTGTAGACCTTTTGGAGTCATGGAGACAACACCAATTTAGCGAATCAGCAAATCATCCTTACATTTTTCCACTATATTCTATTGAATGGATGCACCAAAAGAAACGCTTATGTAGCTGTAAACAGGCAAGCAAGTAGAAATGAACATACACTGAAAAAAGTCAATCATCACTGTTCACATACAAGCACAGATGCAAAGCTTTAACTATTTTGGTTCAACACCCAGAATGCCTGACAACTACAGTGTAAGTAATAATGCGCACAGATGGGAGACATCAGCCAACAAGCAGACAAACATATATGCACTTATATGCTTAGCATCGTCCATGCAAGAAGTTTGCCATTATTTCTAAGCATTAATGAATGAAGCCTCACTCACATCACTTTTGTGAGGCACCTATTATTCCCATATTATATTTTAGGAAACTGAGGCATTGAACATAACTTGTTTAGAACTGATGGAACTACATTACCTTCTGTTCAAGAAGTCCTAGTTTCCAATCTGGTGTGTTAATTATACATCAGGTCATCTTCCTTAATTTCACTGAACTGATAGGAAGGTGAGTCAAGACCCTTCCTGTAGCTAACACACTGGTGCACTAATAGCAATACAAATATGGACATCTTGCTAATTGTTCTGATTTCAGAAAACAGCAGGAACTGGGCTTGCAATCTTCTAATCCATTGCAGGCCACTTATGTGTTGCAGTTGATATTCCCCCAAGTTACCAGGGAAGAAGTGCTTTAAATAGCTGCGTGATTGATGGAAGCTCAAGAAATGCAGTGATCTTCTATCACTACACCTTTATGCTAAGATAAGCAGTACATGTTCAGTGCAATACAGTACATAACTGTAATGCTTTGAAGAGGAACAAATATTCCTGCTAAAAGTGAACATGATGCAAAACTATGTGGGGAAGGGGAGAAATCCTCTGTAAGAGTGGCAATTCCAGCATTGTAGTTATATCTAGTTTTCATGTGGTTCCAACTGATCCACACTAGTCTAGGCCCTTGTCATTCTCACCACTCTGTTTTACTTGAAAAAGTGGTGTGATAGCCCATATAAGTAGACCTGCATTCCACCTGGATCACTTTTTAACATTTCCCTGCAACTGTGCATGTCTGCAGTATCACTGTGTGCAACTGGGCTGCTTTAGTACAACAAATATACCCATTTGTGACTGCATGACCGACTGTAATAAAAAGATAACACCTTCTGTACGTAATTCCTGAAAGTAGCATGACTTTAAGCCTAGTTAAGGCCTGCCTTTTGGTGCAGGATAACCCACCACTGGGCTTATAAACAGAGGTTTATTCCTTACTTGGAAGGAATTAAATAAGTAAGATTAAAAACACTGTAGAAATTGTGACAGGTCAACATTGTGGAACATATTTGATCATTGTAAACATGAAACAGAAAAAACCCCATGCAAGTAGTACAGCTTTCACAGAACAGGATCAACCCGCTCTCTTGTAAAATGCTATGGATACTGGAAAATACTTTAGCACGGAGAACCTAGCAGAAAGTTCTTCAAGGCTATCAGCTCAATGAATAATATGTTGATGTAATAAAACAGATCAGCAGAGGGGTACGAAACAGAATGAACAAAAAAACCCCACACAAACAGGGAAGTCCATTAAAATAACTGATTAACGATAAAATATATAATTGGCTTCCTTAAACCCCACTGTATAATGCTGTAATTCCAGTTCTCTGCTCCGAAAAGGTCAAACGGTACTAAAGGAGATAGTGCCTTTATCACATTCAAAATAATTCAATGATGGGGACATAGGAGTCTCGCGGCACTCTCCACTAGATGTCACTATAAACAGCAGAAAATTATAGAACATGCAAGATGATGCAGATGCCCCTTTGGTTCGGGGGATAGTAATGCAGGCCTTGCAGTGCAGGGTGACCATATGTCCTTTTTCTAGGACATGTCCTCTTTTCATCCATGTGTCCTAGAAAAAAAAATCCTCATGGTCCTTCTTTTCATTGTGAGCTGGGAGCATATAGTCTTCTTGTAATTCTTAAATTATATGGAATAAATACATAATAGTTTTAAATTTAAAAATAATATACAGTAGAGTTTACGGTAAATTAGCGAGAAGAAAGCAATAAAAATGAGAGTTTTTAGCTTTTATTTTGTGATGTCCTACATTTTTCTTGGGTGCCCTACATTTTGGGAGGTTTGTCCTCTTTTGCAGTTATGACATATAGTCACCCTGTTGCTGTGGCACTTAACACAGCCTCTGTGCGTGCTTCATGTTGTAAAGAAAATGCACTGCCCTTTAGATAAGAGAAGAAGGCATAGGTACTCTGAGGAACAAAATAATCAGATGGGTTGGGTAGTGACCTAATCACAGGAGGTAACAATATGGCCACATAATGAATGAGGAAAAAAAATAAAGAAGGGAACAAAGGTCATGTCTCTACCAGTGGATTTGGGACCCACATTTTTAACTAAACGAAGGTTTCAAACCCAAGGATTTCGCCTGTCCCTGAAAATTGTAATTATGGGATGGGGAGACCACCAAAGACTGCTAACAAATCCACAGAACCTCACTTCTTAGTATTATTTGGAAATGGGAGGAGAACGGGAAGGAAATTACAAGTGCAGTAGTCTAAAATAGGTCCTGTCATCCACTCCTATTTGCCATTTTACTTGAATTTAAGAAGTTTTTCACTCAGCATCAAACATCAGCATTTGCTCATCTTTCTGATTTTACACCATTTTCCTTGCCTGGAATCGACTCAGTGATGAAAATCTATACAGACATACAGAGAGACTGACAATAAAAAAATTATTCTTGTGAACCAATTGTTGTGACCTGGTGCCTTTTGCAGTGATATCCTATAAGCATGCACTGCTTCAGTATGAAAAAGCAAACTACCTCACATCTTTACTGAACAATTTCTCAGCTCTCTGCCATTAATTCAAGAAAAGGAAGCATAAATTCAGTAATACAGGAAGTGTACATTTGTAATTGGCAGGTTTGGTTACTACTCTTGTCAATTAATCAATTTCCTCATCATTATTTGCCTACTGCAGACCCTTTAGGGTAGACTGGAAATTACCATAGGCTTCATTTCTATGCCTATGATATCAAAGATCATTCTCCTTGGGGGTTAATACAGTACTATGAACCAGATTTGTTAATACTGTACAAACCCAACTTTTGTCACTTAAAATCAAGCTTGGAAGAAAGGGGGTCTGGCATGCTGTGGAACATGAAGTCAGACAAGACTTAATGGCTGGACAACAACATACACTGGAAACTTGGGTTTCATTCACAATTTTCTTCAGGTTGTGGAGGAATATGCGCACACACTCATCTCTTCCCCTATGCACACAACAGGCGCATCACACAAAGACCCAATTTTCTCCTCGAGAACACAGAGGCATGTGTGTGCCTCTTCTTGAAGTACCTGTTTTATACATATGTGTTATGGATGACAGAAGTACATGCAGACTCCTCTATCATGCAAAGAGAACCTAGAGTTGGTATGTGAATGACATGGTTTAACAATTCCCTAGAGCTATAATGATATACAGGAAAAGGAGAAGGCACTGTTTCTATTACGGTAATTGAAATACTGTGTAGTTCATATGCAATACTATACCATCTGCACACTTGCTGTGTTTTGGCTTACAGGTCCATGCAAAATGGAGGGAATTCTTTAACACAGATAACTGGACAAAGAGGTGTCTTTTAATGTGGTTTCCTCTTATATTTAGCAGAGGGCAATTATTCCTTTTCACCCCAGTGTCTTTTTCAGAGGCTATGCCTGGTGCCTTTTAGATTTTGAACCCTTTTGGGACAGGAAACCATTGATTTGTTTAACTATGAAAATCACTTTGTGAACTGCTTTTTATAGGTATACATCTATAGTTTAAAACAATACACCTAAAGGTATACACCTATTCTAAAAGGTATACACCTATTCTTAAAAACAATAAAACCAATAAAATTTTAAATATATCAAATGTAAATCTAAACCACTTTCATTTACACTTACAGTTGTATACAGTGGGGTAATATCTAGTCAGGACATATGTGATTTGCCTATTTTTCAAATATACTGGCATCCTACAGAGTAAAATAAAATTAGCAGCAGAGTCTTCCTCTGCTTCCTGATCACATATATAACCCAATAAAGGTGGCCATGGGCAGATACTCATAAAATGAATGCTCTCCAGAAACCTCCATGACTGGACATAAGCTCTACAATTGGCCACTAGTGCCTTATTGATTAAACCAATGTATAATATCTTTAACACAAAGAACATGAAAAGGACCTTTAATAGAGCTTGTCAAAATATGAAACTCCTTTTTCCTCAGGGAAATCCATTTTATGTATCACCCTGTTTTCTTTACGATAATCTTTATGTAGGAAATCATGTGTGCACTATATATAATATCTAAAGTGTGCTATGGATGTCTGCTGCTTTTTTAGAGGCCATTTCACACATGATCTAAGCATCTTTCAAAAGTTGTATAAGGGTGGTCAAGACAGAGTGGGATGGAATATATTTGTATTGGGTATATAAATTTGAAGTTTTTTTTACACCTTTTAGATTTCAAGTCCCACTATCACAATCCAGTCAATGCTAATAATGATGACATGACAACTAAGACCAAATACATACAATTCCTTCCCTTCCTCTGCAAATTTGGTGACTACTTTAATCCTACAATCCAGAGTAACTTCGGGAGCACGTAAGAGACATTACATGCACCCGTAGCTACTGCACCACCTAATGAAAACCTATGGGAAATTCATATTGCAATCCAGAGCAAATTGTTCTTACACCGGAGCAACTGTAGCTACTCTGGATTGCGCCCTCAGTCACTTTGGGCAACATGCATATGTCCTTTAGTTTTGAGAGCGTTTCAGTATGCATTCCCTTCATGGGTTTTGCCTACTTTCAGAAGTCTGCATTTTGGTGGCTTCCCAAGGTGGCTTCAAATGGCATCTTGTGAAGAAGAAATGGGTGAGTAATACTAAAGGATGAGACAAATATTTAACCTGAAACACAAAGCATCCCATGTCCTCAAAGGGCTATGCATAAGCACAATTAAATTATTTCGCTGTATTCTACTTTCTCAGGAGATACAGCAAAATATAAAATTAATTTGTTTGGGAGATTATAGAAGGAAGAAGACAGCACCATGATTTATGTACAGTTGGACTCTAAAAATCATAAAGCTTCTTTCTTATGAATACTAAGGTCTTATTTGTTTTTACCGTAATTGCTGAATTCTACCGGTGCACTGAACCTGGTGCTTATAAAGCTTGGAGACAATTCTACTGAATGCCTTTCTTGACTTATCTCACTGCTATGTTGTCCAAACAGAGAGCATGCTCTAATGGCAGCTGTCTATGTTAATTCAACTGTCTCTTTATGAGCTTATAAATGCTGAGATGCACTGGTACTAAACAATGCTCTGAAACAGACCAAAATAAACTAAAAGTGTATACAGCTTCCATGTCTTACTTTTAATGCTTTGACTATATCCTCAGATGTCACTGCTATCAGGGGCTCAGGGATCAACTAAAAAAATACCTGAGGGAAATCACCTGCAATTTGAGAAGCACTCTGACCTCACCTGCTAGAAACTGATAAGTGGTGGGATACAGAATGCAGAGTGTCCCTCCTTCAATCCCAATATCTTTAATTTTAAAGGATTTCAGTAAAAGCGCATGGAAAGACTTCTTTGTGAACGAGTCTGTCAGATAATACTGTGCTAGTTGGACCAATGATGTGACTTACTATGTGAGAGATCACTGTCTGATTTGAAGAGTTCACTGTTAGCTAGATAGACATCAATGAAATTATGAGAAATAGGATTTGCCTTATCTTAGTTCTTGGAATTATACTTAGGTGGCCAACCTTTCAACTTTTGGGCTCCTAGACATTTAATAATTGGGTAGAGGAGAGATTTCAGCAGGTGCATTTGAAAGAGGTTCAGAAGCCCTGAAGTTGAATGGCTGGCCACCTGTGAATTCATTTAAAAGTAGAGACTAGAAGCAAAAAATGTCTGTTTCCTGTCAGAGGAATTTATCTCATAAGATTTCTTCATTTTACAATTAATTGTTTATAACAGAACTGCTATGATAGATAAAAGCTTTCCCTGAATATGTCTACTCAGAAGTATACTCTTTACTTTCAATTAAAAAAATGTTAACCCCATCAATTATTTATTTCAATGGAACGTAAGCTGGACTTCCACAGGGCTTGGACTTCCTTGCATAAGCTATTTGGTGAAAGATGGTTCTGATCAACTCTCAGCCTCTGAGTTTACCCAAACAACCTTTGAACTCTCCATCCTACCAAACTTTCATGCTTAGTAATGTTTTATAATGCTTTGCTTGTCTTGTTAGGTCAAGAGTAGTCAGCAGTTCATAGTTTTAAAATTAACTTTAGTTGATCATATTAACACACGATTCATGACTTGAGGGACATTTGTAGATTTATAGTTCTTTTATATTTTAACTTTTTAGAAAGGAGTGAAGCACTTTAGGCTTTCCCCATTTGGGTTTTAGCCATGCACTACACACATTACCATACGAGAGCACACCACATTAAATGACATCCCTTTCTTAAAATATACCCCTTAGACAAGCATATTAACATATTGGCAGTCTTTAATAAATGTAAAAATAATGTTGGGTTTTGTATCCACTCAAAGAACATCACTCTTAATTTTTAATTGTAATCATAGTAAAGCAATAGAACTTGTCTTCATCAGGTCTTCCAAGGTTCATTCACAACACTTTAAGACTGTGCTTTTAAAGAGCTCTGTTTAGAATTTCTTCCTGTTAGTGGAATACATTAAACTTACCTAACAGACATAGACACACAAGAAGCTGCCAGGACTAAGTCTCTAAGCTCCACATCACCCAGTCAAGAATGATCAGAGAGAAAATATGGCAATTTCAGCAACATAAACTAAGCTTTCTTGCAAACAAAGGATCTTTTAGCTTCACAGAGCTAGTTTCAAATCTGTGCATTAATGTCACAGCATCACTACATTCCAGGGGAGGAGATCTTGTTTCAAAAGCCCCGTTTCTGAAGGAAAACAACAGATATTGTCTCCTTGCTTATAGCCTAAGCAGT
Organism: Cryptoblepharus egeriae; assembly: GCA_030015325.1. Classification (NCBI taxonomy): domain Eukaryota; kingdom Metazoa; phylum Chordata; class Lepidosauria; order Squamata; family Scincidae; genus Cryptoblepharus; species Cryptoblepharus egeriae. The sequence goes on along the minus strand of JAREYC010000002.1, from coordinate 65,017,920 downwards.
CTGAATACATGACAACGTCCACTCAACATTTCTTACCTCTGTGCATTTGATATTCAGTCTCTTCAACAATCGAAATTTCTAGAGAAATGTGTTCACGCTAAAAAGATACCAATGTCATCTTAACAGCAGCCCAGATTTTCAATGGAAAAAAAATGACATTTGTCAATGTTTATGCAGCATCCAGTAGGAAAAGCGACATCAAATGCATAATCCTCTGGTTCGTATCTGATTTTTTTTGCTTAAGCAACACTGTTGAGTGCTTTAAAAACTTTATAAAGTCTTTGTTTTTTTAGCTGTTCATTTTTGCATCAATTAAACAGTTTCTTTAGTGCTTCTTTCCTACTTTAGAAAAAATTGATTTTCTCCTTATGCAGAAGCAACTGCTGTCTTTCCTCTCCCACGGCCTTTCTGCAATTTAAAACTGATGTCCTCTGGAACAGGTGTAGTTTCAGAAAAAGTGTTCCTTACTTCATTATTAGAGTGTTCTCAGTTAAAAATATGTAGGAAGGTTCAAGCCACTTCTCTATATAATGCCAATCTCCTGGCTTTCTAAAAATTGGAGTGGAAAAAGAACAGATCTTTTAAAAACCAAGCAATGACTTATTTTTGATTCCTGCATATTTCTCAAGTCTTGATCTAAAAAGTCAAATATTGGGTTTATAAATACCAGCATCATCTTTAAGTCAGAGATCCCTTCAGTAGGAAGGCTGGAAAAATGGCTGTTTTGTTTTTTGCATTCTTTCTAAGCAGCTTTTTTCTATATCCTCAGCAATGAAGTGAACCCTCCCCCCCAAATATATTGTATAGATGCTGCAGACTATAATGCTGCTGTAACATTGGCTTGTTCTACCATCCATCAGTCAGTTAAGTGACAAGCTGGAACGTCAATACAGTTCTCACGATCCCTTTTCAAATGGGGATATTCAATGAAAGATTAAGCATAGAATGAACAGTTACCGAAGTGCTTCGGACAGTAGCTTGCTACCTTCTCAAACAGGCAACTAAGCTGCAAACGCTGCAGTTTTTGCTTAAAAAGAGAAAATATCATGTGCCTACTCAAGAGAGGTGACTGTTGTATAAAATTAAAACTGAGTAGAACAAAGCTTGTAGCATACCGACACCATCACACTGGCACTGCTAATGGCAACTTTGTCACTCGGCAACTTCCAACAGCCGACTTTGTGCACATACTTCATCCATTCACAGATGTCATCCTCGGACATTGCCTCAGCTGAGCTTCACCTTTGCAGCCTGGCAGCCAGGCACATGTTCTGGAAAAGGCAGCTCTTCTTCAGACAAAAGGACACCCATGGAAGGAGTACACAACAATAGGAATGAGAAACAGAAAAGGAAAAAGGGAAAGATTGCAAAACAAGAAGAATGCAGATTCCCTTCAGGTCTTGTTCTCATCATACATGTCCAAGACAGGCTCAATTGAGGAGAAGTCATTCTCATAGACCAGGCTCCGAGGAGAGAGAGAATTACGATGGAAGAAATGGCCACCTATAAGAGGAGCAACCATGAAAAAAGGAGAAAAAAGAAAACCCTATTAGGAATGAGACTGAAGAAACATAGGGATTCTGCAGATAATTTACCCATCCCCTTTCATTTGAATCTCAATAATAAAAGTGCAAAGGTAACCTCAATTTAAATAAAAACTGGCTACATGAGCTAGAAGAAAATGAAAAATATCTTTCTTGTGATATCCCACCACACAAAACATGAATTCAAATATTTGTAAATTTTGCAACTAAGGCTGATGCCCAATTCAAAAAAACCATAGGCAATGAATTGTATACAGTACATTTTAAACAACCAAATGCATAATATATGATTACTTGAAGACACAAAGACCCTAAATAGAAGTTAAGTTTTGTGGGGCAAACCATAGGAGCATGATTGCTGGGCAAAGGCAAAACTTATTCTTTCCGAGGAACAGAGATAAAGGACAGCGTTACTGTCTGATAAGGGCTACTAAGTCCCCTGGACTTTCTTCAATGCCAGTAAATGACTATTTGCAATGGAAAAAATGAAGCAACTTGTACAATAGGGAATATTTCTATGCTTATACTGTACAGTGGTACCTCTCATAACATGAGCCTCACATAAAAAAAATTCCAAGAAATTTCCAAGAAATCTTGCCGCACATAACAAGTTCCGCTTCGCTTAACAAGCAAGTGTGCTATGGGCACGCGTGCTATGCAGCCCTGACGCTTCGCCTCTTTAAAAGGGCTGCCGGCCAGCACTGCTGCCTCTAAGTGCCCCCAACTTGGGGGGCAGCTGCCCCTAACTGCCCCCAAGTGCCCCCACCGGCCACCTTGAACTTACAGCAGCAGTCCAAGTAAGCCTCCCAGAAAAGTGTCTTTGATTGCAGCCTACTAACCATGTCTATTCAGAAATAAACCCCATTGTGTTAAATGGGGCTTACTCCCAGGGAAGTGTCTTTAGGATTGCAGCCTAAGTAGACTTCATAGTATCATGCACATTGAATGCATATTTTGAATTCAATTCCAGTGTTTTGTCATCATTTTTTCATCCAGTTAAGATTTTTATATGAATATTTTTTGGGTTGTGGAACCAATTGTCTGAGTTTCCCATTATTTCCTATGGGAAAATCTGCTTCACTTAAAGAGCGTGCCTCTGGAACGAATTAAGCTCTTTATGAGAGGCATCAATGTACTTATATTTGTAATTATGTTAAGAGAAAAAAATTAGAAATGTTAATCTTCAAAAGGAATATATACAGGATGACTGAAAAGTAACTCTATATAGTAATCTATAAGTATTTTAAAATAGGGAGTTACTCTTCAATTACTCACTCACTCACTCTCTCACACACACGTATATATGTTTGTATGCGCTGCATACTATATACAGAGGAGCCCCCCAAATGTATACACACCTCAACATGAAAACATATATGCATAAAAAACTTATTACTAAATTTACCCTACAATCCAGAGTAACTACAGGAGCACGTAAGAGACATTACGTGTACCCATAGTTACTGCACCACCTAGTGAAAACCTATGGGAAATTCATATTGCAATCCAGAGCAAATTGTTCTTACACTGGAGCAAGGCCTCCCCGTAGTTACTCTGGATTGTGCCCTTAGATAAACATTGAAGGGAGCTTAAATCACGCTTCAATTATGCAATCACACTATGTGCTCAAAGTGGTCACCATTAACATTCAGGCACTGTGGTCACTGTGGGATTCCTGAAGTGTAACTTCCTGCTCTGTCACCTGAGGAGCATGGGAGGAGAGTGGGCAGCTATTAACATAGGAAACATAGGCAGCAATCCTAAGCACTTTCCTGGTAATACAATGAGACTTACTTCTGAGTAAACATGGATAGGATTGCACCCATCAGTCAATCCATCCATCCATCCATCCATCCATCCATCCATCCATCCATCACACATTTCTGTGATAATTCAATCTGAGTTTTTAAAAAGGGCATGGATAACTGTTGAAATGTGTATATATTTTGGAGACCTCTGTGTATTTTTATGCCACCTCAATCTGACAAGTAATAATTCTGCTTTGTTAATTCCAAGCATACACAGCGTTTGCAACAACAGACTGTGAGAAATATTTACAGGACGTTTCACGAATGACCCATAAATTATATGCCCGTCCCACTCCCAACTCTTGAGTGTTTGTCACAATAGAATGTTTTCTTCCCAATTAATAGATCTGATATCCAGCCTGCTACAGCAAAAATGAAGTATGCAGCTCTCATAGAGGATGCTTTGTTGTGTCAGATAACACACATATATAGTGTTATTACTGGAAATATAAGCCAAATGTGGGCCAGGAGTCCAATACATAAACTGAGCAATAGTATCTGAAGAACTATGTTGACTGATGTTTAAGTGTGCCATCCCATGTGTCTACGGACAATACATATACTGTGCCTTTCCACAAGAGCCACAGCACATTACTCTGGGATGGAGCCAAAAGTTAACATGCTTATTTAACAATCAGATCCGCAGGTTTGAATCTCTTCCCAGCTTTTACCCTCCTTGAATTGTTCATGACTGAAAATTGCCAATCTCCTTGGGCTTAACATCTCCCAGAAGGAATAAAGTGGATTTGTATACAGTATGAAAAATCCTACATATCACTTTAAATAGCAGTGCTGTATCATGGGCACTGTAAGACCATTGAGCTCCAGATGACATGTTGAACCTCCCCATTTGGTTTTTTCATATTACATGAAAAAGGCAGGCAATGGATCAAACTCTACAATCCAGAGCAACTACGGGAGCACGTAAGAAACATTTATGTTGATGTAGGTATGGCACCACCTTGTGAAAACCTATGGGAAATTCATATTGCAATCCAGAGTAAATTGTTCTTACATCAGAGCAAGGATTCCCCGTAGTTACTCTGGATTGCACCCAATGTGAATTAAGTTCCCTTTCCCCAGGCTTAGTTTCAAGTCAGAGCCAGGAGCTTCCCCTTACAAAACAATTCAGAAGTGATTATCACTATGACTGCAATCCTAAACACACTTTCCTGGAATAAGACCCACTGAACACAATGGGGCTTACTTCTGAGTAGACGTGATTAGGATTGTGCCCTTTGTATTGATGTGATAATCACACGGGGGAAGGGCAGACATGCAATCCTAAGCATGTCTACTCAGAAATAAGTCCTATTAGGTTGAATGGGGCTTACTTCGAGGAAACTGAGTATAGGATTGCATCCTTAACCCTTTATGAAGGCTTTTTAGGCAAGTTTATTTGCCTGCCATCTTGCAATGGTAAGAAGGCTGCCTTTAAGCCATTAACTGCTACTTTAGGGATGTTTATCTTTCAGTTTAAAGAACCAATCTCATTTGCTCTGAAACAAAAACACATACAGTGGTAGCTTGGTTTACGAGTGACTTGGCTTACAAGTGTTTTGGAAGACAAGCAAAATTTTCTCAGTAATTTTGACTTGGTTTAAGAACAGTCTTGGAAGATGAGCCCTTCTGAGAAAGTGTCTGCCTTGCATCACCTCCCTCTCCAGGACTGTCCTGCCTCCTCCCACCGTTGCCTTTGCTCCTCCCTTTCTCACTTTGCAGCCTCCTGTTCTTGCCCCAGCACCAGCAGCTTGCTTTGAGCACCAGAAATCAGCACTGCCTGCTCCAGATGCCTTCCAACAAGCTAGGCAGTTGGTGGGGGATAGGGGGGTGGGGATGGAATGGGAGATTCTGGGGGCCCCTGGGTAAAGTTTGAAACATACTTCCATGGCAAGGGAACTCACAGGGGGATCTGGATGAAGCAGCCTGAGTCAGGTGTGTGTTTGGGATCTGTATGTGGCAGTGTGGAAGGTGTGCCTTATCAGTGTTCCAATGCTGCTCCCCATCAGCAGCACTGAAATATTATAAACTGTACAAAAAGTCAAAGATTCCATCGAGCCAATGGATAGCAGTGACTCCATTCGTGACAGTGCAAGTCATCCTACAAAAACCCTCTCTTGTCTCCCTCACACCAGCCATGAAGGTTTTCAAAGTACAGTACAATTCAGTACTGTACAGTATTTTCCTTATTACAGTATTGTGTATTATATGACAGTGTTTTGTAATAATTTTTATATATAGTAAATATTTTTGGGTTGCGGAACCAGTCATTGAGTTTCAATTATTTCCTATGGGAAAATCCATTTTGGATTACAAGTGTTTTAGATTACAAGCATGTTTCTGGAATGAATTATGCTCATAAACCAAGGCACCACTCATAAATAAAACACATATAATTAGGTTACACTTGTACACTAGTACTGAAAAAGTTTCCTCTCTTCTCTGCTGCATAAATAAGCCACAACTGATTGTGGAATAAAGACACTATGAAGTCCAATTTGATTTTAAAAATCAAAATGAGAAATTGGGAAGTAGTTGCCTAAATCAAATTATTTCCTCAGAAATGATTCCTCATACAGTTCAGAAATTCAAGGGGTGAAAAAACAAGAAAAAGGTTGGTGTTGGATTCTTTTAAGAGTATTTTAAAAAATCTAAATGGTGCCTATTTTCACTATAAGCTTTACAATCCTTGCTGTTAAGGAGATCAGACTGAAAAGAAGCATCCCCCAGTATTCCAGTGGAGCAATTGCCTGAATCAGTTTGTTGATTTTTTTCATTAAAATTTTGTTGATGTGTGTAAAAGTGTTCCTTTCTAGAAGATAAAATTACCTGCCAACGATTATTTTAAAGTCATCAGAATTGAAAATTGGTATGTTTTTAACACTGCAAAATATGCCTCAAAGATACCAGTTTAATTATCACTACAGGTCAATCACCAAATCTCCTTGCTGACCTTTCAATAGGGTCACCAGACTGCTTTTTCAGGCCCAAGTTCCAACACAGGTTCTGGATCCAGCAAAGCTCTGCAGGTATGCCCTCCTCTCTCCCTGCTCCCTCCCCAAGCATACCTTGCCAGAACACCTCCTTCCCATCTCCTCCATTTACCTCCTTTTAGAGGTAAATGATTAAATTTTGTTCTTGATAGATGATTAAACAAAGAAAACTTTCCTCCCTTTTGGCAACAGAAAAAGCAGCCCAAAGTGTCACATACCCACAAAATGGGCGGTGTCATGCCAAGTAATGCAGATACTGACCACTTCTTGCTCTGAATAACACCAATTCTGTTAAGCTTTCAGGACTATTTTTATTACTGTACCTCACACTGTCTTTTCCTTCACTTTTGTCCTATTATAAGACGCCTATTAAATGCATCCTACCTTGTCATCACTTGTCATGTCTCTGTAGCCAAAGGTGCATGGAATGCTGTTACCTATTAAATCTACTTGCATTTACATGCTCTCGAATTGCTAGGTTGGCAGGAGCTGGGCAAGCAAACTGTTTACTCCATTGTGCAGTACCCAGATCTCAAACTGCCAACCTTAAAGTTGACAAGCATAGCATCTTTAACCACTGAGCCACTGAAGCCAAAATATATGAATTTATAGGATAGCCTTAAATACATATAATATAAAAAATATTGGTATAATATGTTTGGTTACAATAATGTAGAGAATAATATATAATAATAATAATAAAAATAATATTATTTTATATAATATAATATATAAAATAATAACTATCATTCCACTTCTTAGACTCAGAAGGCCAAAATTTTTGAAAATCACATTTTCTCCTCACCTTCACTGCTATCTATTTTGAGATTTACAAGCTTTCTCAAGCATAGGCACTGCTTTATTTGTGACATTTACATTACTCAAGGGCATTTATAACAGCAACTACATTACGGAAACTTGAACACACTGCCATTTTAATTATAAAAACTAATGGTTTCTTTACTATGACAAATTGAACAAAATAAAGACTTTGGTTTCTTTCTTGCAATCAAAAAGATGCTGAGCAGTGAAATCCTAAGCATGTCTACTCAGAAGTAAGTCCTATTGTATTCAATGGGGCCTACTCTCAGGAAAGTGTGTTTAAGATTGCAGGCTAAGTCCCTATCATCAATATTTCTTAAAAAGTAAATCCTATTTACAAGAAAACGGGTTCCTTTTTATTGCTGGAAATACAAACTGGCATATTTTAATTAAATACTGAATTTAAAAGTAGGTTAACTCTGATTGAATAAACACACAAAAGGCTCTGACTTTGGCCAGCTTATGCTGCTTTGTCAGCTTGATTCAACTGGCAATCTCATTAAATCTGACATTAGCTTTTGGCTAGAAACCAGAGCTCAACAACTCTACATTCCGCAACAAAGCCAATGTACATTTTTTAAAAATGTACGAATGGGAGTTGAATGGGAGACTAAGCTAGCATGTGCCTGTGTTCAACAGTGTGGAAGTACGAACTAGTGAAGAGCCCACTACAGAAAATGGTGACTGGATAATCCAGGCAGGTACACAACAGACTTCCTGTTTAACTGTTCACTTTTAATGTTGGAGTTTGGCTAGAACAACAATCCTATGCAAATGCCTCAGATTTTCACACATGTCACTGGATGTTGAGCTTCTCCAAAAGGAGTCCCGCAGGGCAATTTAGGCCAGCATAACTCACCTGGCGTACCCTCCTGTGGTGGTCTGGGGATGCAGATGTATTCCTGTCCAGTGGGGCAGTAATGTTTTACAGCACTTTTGTGACACCCCCAGATCAGCACAGGTCTTATTCCAGAGCTTATGCTGGCCTAACTAGAGGTTAGGGTTGCAGCCTCAGAGAATATTTGGAGCTAGCTTTGTGTGCAAAACATGACAGAAGATCAAGATTGGATTCCATGTATACCTGTTAACGGAACCAATTAATTAGAGAAAGGACAAACTTTCACTGTCAGTGTAGTCATAAAATAATACAATTAAATCAGATTAAATTTTTATAACTGAAGTTTTATTGATTCCTTTCTTAATACAAATCTTTGGCATTAGCAAAATATGAAAATAAAATTACTAAACATATGTGTAACATAATAAGATATGCATAAAAATAGGCTGCTCTCTTTCCAAGGCAAAAACTTGGTCAAAGTGTTTCTTCAATACCATTCAGCTCTGTGGGGAAATGAAAACAAAATATCAGTAATATTTTACTGCTAATAATTAACTTAATGTTAAAAATCACCTAAACAGGTTTTTTTGAACCAACTATGCAGAAAATACAGTTTGTTACATGCAACTGTTTTAAATCAATGAAACAGAAATCATAAAGCTGCTTCTTCTGCAATGGGAAATCCAATAAGGGTTAACAAAAAGGATAAGAAAATGTTAGCTATAATTACCCCCAAATCCAGAGTAACTACAGGAGCACGTAAGAGACTTTACATGCACCCGCAGTTACTGGACTACCTAGTAAAAACCTATGGGAAAATTCATATTGGAACCCAGAGTAAGTTGTTTTTACACCAGAGCAAGGACTCCCCATAGTTACCCTGAATTTTGCCCTTAATCGCTTATCCTCTGTGCATTGTCTTCAACAGAGAGAAAAATGTTAGGTCTGTACAAATGTATAAAAAGAACTTAGAGGCAAAAGTACAAGATGGAGGAGACACGGCTTGGCAGCAGCATTTGAAAAAGAATCCAGGTGACTCATGGACCACAAGCTGAACCAGCAGTGCGATGCACTTGCCAAAACAGCTAATGTATACCTAGCTTATATTAACGCAGAAATTCATTAATAAGAATGAATAGTTCCTCTCTGTGCTGCATTTAGTCAGACATAACCGGTAATACTGGGCAACACATTTTAAGTAAGACACTGATAAGCTACAGCAAATTCAGAGGAATCAAAATGAGATGGTGATAGGTTTGGAAAACAAGTCATGTGAGGAATGGTTTATTTTAAACCATTATTTTTATTATTATTAAATAATGATCATTTCATCATTATTAAATCATTTCATCATTATTAAAATGAAAGAGTCATTTTAATGTTTAACATGGAAAAGAAGATTAACAAGGGGGATAGGGCCATCATCCAGAAGATGTTAGGAGTGCTATAGTTGTCTGAACTGAGCATATGATTGGACTGGAACACTTCTGATTCATTCCAACTGCAGCATTCTATAACTATTTTAATGTAATGTACTAACGGTCTATTTTGAAACAAGTATTATTTCACCATTTTTGGAAGCACAGAAAAGTGCAACATTGTAATAGTATTTTGCACCTGATGCAGGTTGAACACATGACTGGAAATATCTGGACAGAACCAGAAATGAGGCCCTGAAACCGAAAGTCTGGTTTTAGGGCCTCTTTGTCAGGAATTTGTGGCTATATCCAGCCATTTCCTGGGATTTTAGACCTTTGAGGCCTGCTGCAGACCAACTCTGCTGCTTAGGCTGCTGGTTAAAGGAGGGGGAGGAAAGGGAATTGTAATCTTTTCCCCTCCTCCCTTTCCAGGCCATCAATGGAAGAACTACATTTCCCAGCATGCATCATACCAGGCTTTGCAAACTGCTTCCCAGGGGCCTAAACTGCTCTAGTCACTGAACGCTGAAAAAATGGCTGTGGCCAGCAGGGGTTCCAGTCCCTGCACTGGCCAGCGAAACAGAGAAAGTGGGAAAGTTGCCAGCGAAAAAGAGAAAGTTGCTGCAAAGAAAAGCTGAGGGAGCTGAGCTGAGGCTGCTGGAGAGGAGAGCAGAGGAAGGAGGGAGTCTTGCAAGTGGAGCTGCTCTGAAACCTTGCAGTGAGTTTGGCTTTAGAGAGGAAGGGGGGAGGAAAAATTAAACTTTTTTAAAGCATGGTTGCCAACTGACCAGAGAAATCCCAGCCTTTCCTGCTCCTATGCCATTGTAGATAGATCCACCTATATATACTTTGAACAAAAAAGCATGTAATTCACAACCAGGGCTGGAGTTGTTCAGAACTGTGGCCTTTCATCCAGCTGTTGTCAAAGCAGAGGAGCAGGTGCTGGGTGTAAAGTTGGCAACCTTCTCAGGGTAGGGTTGGTGGGGATAATTCCTGGCTTCTTAAGTTTTAAGGCTCCAAGCCCAGTTGTGTCCACTCAAAAGCATTATAGTCAATGGAGCTTATATTATATAAGGGAGCAAAGGAAAGGAAACCAAAATTCCAAGCCTGTGCATCTCTGCTTGAGAAAGCCTGGCTGCTTGGATCACCTAAACATGTGCCTCTTGGTTAAACAGGTCTTGCAAAGAGGGTGCTAACAACAAGTAATGTAAGTGTTGAAATTAAGTACAAGAAAGCAATATGAGTGTTTTTAGCTTTTATTTTAAGATGTCCTACATTTGTCCCACATTTTTTGGGGTGTCCCACATTTTTTTTAACATGTCAGGAATTTTGCTTGGATGTCAGGAATTTTTAGGGACCTTGTCCCCTTTTGGGTTGGGGCATCTAGTCACCCTGACCAGATGGGACCAATTATAGCTAGCAAAGTAGCTAAATGGGATGCAAGGCTTCTCTTTTTCTCTTCGATATGCAGATTGCTAAACTCAGGATATCTTTTCTTGCTCCTTTTCCTCTCCAGCATTCTCATTCTAGATAGCAAGTGTGTAGGCCCTCTCTTTTTCCATCAGAGTATGGAGTTTTCTTTATTAATAAAGCAAATACTTCTCTTTACAAGCTAAGCAGTCAACTACTTCAACCTACAAACCACTGACCTAAACTCTCTACAGTGGGGTTGGAACAGGTAAGTATTTTATGGGTGGGAAGTGGCGAGCAATAGCACAGTGTAGATTACAGCACACAACCACTATGGGCTTATTTCTTTCTTTGGGGCAGAGATGGCCTCTTGCAGGGTTCTGGAGGTTGAGGTCCACTTAGATATCCTCGGAGATTTCTGTAAACAGCCCTTATCTCTAGATCAGCAGCTATTTCTCTTTTGAAATAGCTGCTGACAGGACACAAGGATTGTTTACAGAAGCTTCAGGACTCATCAAAGAAGGCTACAAGCCTCCACGACCTTGAAGAATGCCAGCTCTGACCCCCAAGTAAGAAATAAGCTCCTTGGCAGTACCAGCACTGCTATTTCAAGAGCACTGCTACTGATATTGGGGCAGGGACAACTCCTTAACAGGGAATGCCCTGCTTCCAGTTCCCTGGTGTGTTGTGACCCATCAGTTTGGGAACCGCTGATCTAGGACACATTTACACTCAGAAGACTGGAATATCCACTGGAACATCTGGAGCAGTGGTGTTCAAACTGTGGCCCTGGGGCCAAATGTGGCCCTCAGCAAGCCTCAGTGTGGCCCTTGGCAAGACCCCTCTTTGAGGCTGCAGGCAAGCCTTTTAATGTCTCTAATGATATGATGTATATGTAAATTTAATGATGTATATGTAAATTTATTCAAATTTGAAATGCAAATCATTTTTCCAGCCCCCGATACAGTGTCAGAGAGAAGGTGTGGCCCTCTTGCCAAAAGGTTTGGACACCCCAATCTAGAGAGAAACACAAATGGAAGCGGGGATATGAAACGAACAAAGTTAATGTCAGGAAAACTGAAGAAAAAAAGAGGAAAAATAGACTAAGCATGCAAAAGACAGAAAACAATGAAAAAGTTGGAGGACAAAATGAACAGAAAAAATATACAGAAAGGCAGTGGACACCAGCAAATATGCACCCAACTACTTTTTAAAGGGGCTACTTGGATAATGCAACATTCTGTTGCAAACTCCCTTGGATTTTGTTACATACAATGTCCAATAGCTTGAAAACATACCAGACTGGGTACCAAGAGAGGATATGACTGTAAAATAATTACTGGTAATTTCTTAGAATTCAAGTTAACAAATTTTATTAATAATTGACTTAGAAAATCCATGGTGACTCTTGAAGTAGTTTTAATAGATATTGGTCGCCACAAATTACCAGACCAATTTTTTATTACTACCTAATGAAAAACCTTTTTCTCAGAGGATTGCAAGTCACTTTTTCATCTCCAAAGAATGTCAAAAATGCTCATGCCAGACATCATCTGCAGTAGAACCAAATTTTATGCACATCTGTATGCAAGCAAGATTGGATTGTTCAATCCACGTGCAGCAACTGATCTTAGGAGCAAGATCTATCCCTATACAAACGTTTGTGCCTAAGGCCTATATCCTAAAGTGAAATTAAGCCCCTTGCTCTGGAGCAGTTAAGATGACTTTCCATAAAATAACACTAGAGGGTGATGTAATCCGTAATTGTTATGGATTTTCCCCTAAGTCCCCAATCCTTGCTCCCACAACTCATTATGCGTGGCATACATAAATATGCAGTTTTGTCTTAGAAAGTGTTCTTACTGCTTTCTTGTACTTTCTATGCATTTTCTGTTGTATCAGTGATGTTTTTCTCCTCTTGCTGAATCTTATTCCGACATAAATTGATTCTACTGCTATAGGAATAAATAATGTTCCCTACCTAATAATTCAAATAGGAACTTGTTTTTCAGCATTTGCACTCTAACCCTTACTCCCTCTGCCCCAACCGTAAGTTTGGGGATATAAGTTAAGCTATAATACATATTGTTGTAGAAAGGTAAAACCCTAAGTAAGCAAAAAAACAAAATTAGTTCAAGTATTCATGAATTATGGTCATGCTCCTCCTACACTTTTGAAGAGTCAAACATTCTAGACAACTGCTACTAAAATACAATAATAAAAGAATACTATATTTTGGTTACTGGTTTGGCCCAATACAAGTTGGCACCAGAATTCTTCCATCTTCCAAGTGTCACACGTCTGCACCATTGTGGTCCAATCCTATTCCTGCCTTCTAAGTTTCTTCTAACCAGCCAGGTGGAGAGCATGCTAGGAACAGAGAATGTTCATCCCCAGAATTCTCATCATCTGGCTAGAAGCAGCAGACAGTAAAAGCCCTTTTCTGATCATAACTAGCACAGCATCACAGAGGAGTTTACTTCTGCCTCTGGCTCCTCCACAATACAGAGAGAAAAGGAGAACATAGAAAGCACAAGTTCTCTAACAAGAACTCAAAAGAAGGTGAACTGTGATGAGTGAAGAAACCAGAGCGGCAGGTGTAGTGCCCTTCACCCACCAGTTTGCCACGACCTCCATCCCACAACTCAAGCAGCCACTTTATTCTCTGTTATGAATATGTCACCTGATTGGATGTTTTCCAAAATATCATTTTTTCCAATCTTCTATTCATGACAAGTACTTGCAATGTATTCTCTCTCATGCACAAACAAAAACAGACACTTATATTTACTTACTCATTAGCATTTAAGCTAGCTGTGGCTTTGATGATCATGTAGCAGAGTGTAAGGGCACTCAGGAGGCCAAAGCTGGCAATAATAAACCATTCTTCTGTTAACAAAGGAAAGGGAGGAAGTCACTTGAGGAAGAAGGCTCACGTCAAATCGACCTCAACTTTGCCTTCAAAGACCAGAAGCAGAAGACAACAATTCTAGCTATGAGAGGCAACAGGAAGCACCAGAAGGAAGCAGAATGTCAAGCCTAAATGAAAAAGGTACTAAATGAAAAAGGTACTAAATGAAAAAGGCCAGCAAAGAAGTTATGGGCAAAAGTGAAAAAGAGGCATCATACAAATACAGTAGTTACAAGCAGAGGCCTGTGTTAGTGAGAAATGATTTGTTCCTAAAAGGAAACAAAAGTACAGGTATAACTTAATTATCAGTGTTTTATTTATCAGCAATTTTGTCTCACAATGAATGAGGTTGGCTCTTTAAATTAAAAGATAAACATCCCTTAAGAAACAGTTAATCACTTAAAAGCAACCTGCTTACCATGATAACATGGCAGGCAAACAAAGGATTCAGTCTTGTTTCATGTTTCAGCTGGGAGGGAGACCCCTTCTTTCTCCCATGTGATTATCATATCAATACAAAGTGATGATCACTTCTGAACTGCTTTGTAGGAGGAAGCTGCTGTCTGAGCTGAAACTAAGCTGTTTTAATGGGAACTTGATTCATATTGATTCATTGCCTGCCATGTTACCATGGTAAACAACTGATTTTGTATAACAAGAATATGGGTAATAACGGATATTGATTTTGGTTGGAACCAAACAACGCAGATGGCAAGATTCAGCCTGTAAAAGGTAAACAAAAGTTTTATCTTTAATAAACGTCAAGACTGATTACAGTGGTGTCTCATGTAACAAGTTTAATTCATTCCGGAGGCATGCTTGTTATGTGAAACACTCTTTATGTGAAACGGATTTTCCCATAGGAAATAATGCAAACTCAGACGATTGGTTCCACAACTCAAAAAAAATTCATATATAAATATTAACTGGATGTAAAAATGATGACAAAATACTGGAATTGAATTCAAAACATGCATTCAATGTGCATGATCCTATGAAGTCTACTTAGGCTGCAATCCAAGACACTTTCCTGGGAGTAAGACCCATTTAAAACAATGGGGCTTACTTCTGGGTTGACATGGTTAGGAGGCTGCAATCAAAGACACTTTCCAAGTGTTTCCCCACTTTCTCCTTCTCTTCATCCTGAGCCTCTCTCTCCCCATCCTCCTTCTGGTTAGCCCTAAGCTGTTTCCTTCTTCTCCACTGCCACTCCTCTTCTCACTCTGCCCAGTGGACGCCCAGCCACAGGCGGAATTTATTTATTTATTTATTTATTTAAGGAATTTGTATCCCGCCTTTCTTCCCCCAAAAGGGGAAACTCAAGGCGGCCAAACAATTAAAAAACAATAAAACACCACTAAAATTACATATGGTAATAAACAGAGATAAAAATGCATTAAAATGTAGTTAAAATACAATTAGATTAAAGCTAAAAACGTAGACTAAAAGCGATAAAACAAAAAAGATAAAAAAGATAAAAGCCCCCCAACCTCTGCCCCCATTAAAAAAGCTTGTTTAAAATAAAAGGTTTTAAGGCTCCACCTGAAGCTCTGTAGTGAGGGAGCTTTCCTCAGTTCTAAGGGGAGGGAGTTCCAAAGCCGGGGTGCCACCACCGAGAAGGCCCTATCTCTGGCCGCCACACCTCTCACGTCTCTTAGTGGCGGCACAGTCAGAAGGGCCCCCTCAGATGACCTTAGGTGACGGGTCGGATTGTACGGAAGAAGGCGGTCCCTCAGATACCCTGGACCCAAGCCGTTTAAGGCTTTAAAGGTCAGGACCAGCACTTTGAATTCAGTCCGGAAACGAATGGGCAGCCAGTGTAGTCGCTGAAGAAGTGGCCCAACAGAGTTGAACCGACGAGCCCCAGCAACCACACGGGCCGCCGCATTCTGGACTAGTTGAAGTTTCTGGACCGTCTTCAGAGGCAGCCCCACGTAGAGAGCGTTGCAATAATCTAGTCTCGATGTCACTAGGGCATGGGTCACCGTGGCCAGATCTGAACGACTCAGGTATGGTTGCAGCTGGCGGATCAGCTGAAGCTGAGCAAAGGCTCCCCTGGCCACAGCCGCCACCTAGGACTCCAGGAGCAGCTGCGAATCCAGCGCAGAAGTGTTGCTTTCGCTATGGACAAGCATGCTAGGCAGCCTTGATACTTTTTAAAAGGGCTGCAGGCCAGTGCGTCTGCCCCAACTGTCAAAAAGTGTTCTTGTTAAGTAAAGCAACACTTGTTATGTGAGGCAGAATCCTAGAGAAATTTTTGCTTGTTATGTGAATCACTTGTTAAGCGAGGTACCACTATATCTTCTAACGGTGCCTTATACATAGGGACCAGCAAAAATTGTGATTATTTTTCCTGACAAATGGGTGTTTTCCTTTGTCAGGAAAAATAACCCCGCCTTTTGCTGATCCCTACTTATACAGCATTTAATGGATACATTAAATAAACCACATAGTGAGTTTGTTTTATCGCTTGCTTTATCAAAGAAAATTCTTTTAAAACTAGGAAAAAATCCAGAGTGTTGGATTATATTTATTATATAGTATCATATTATGTGCGTTAAGTCAACATAAATGTAAAATACAATAATTTATAAGAAAGAACGTGATTTGCAAATCATTTAGAATTTTTTTAATTTACTAGGTTTTCACTTTAATATCATAGGAATTAGTGAGACATATAGTATATAGAATAAAACAAATCTCCAAACAAATCAAACTCTTTTACATGACAATTCTTGAGAAACTGATTGCATTTCTTAAAGACGCTGTGCCTGCCTACTGGAAAGTTGGCAAACCCGTAGATTCCCATCCGGGTCAAAGTAATCCAATCTGAAGATGTGTTGAGGTTTTTAATGGAATTTATTGTTATTATTTGACAAGACCTGGTGACTTTCCTGTGCTTATTAGACAGTTATAAATGCAAAGGAAGGAAAGTTTTGGATTTACATTTTTTTTATGTAAAATCAAATTTTACTATCAACTCCTGGCATGGGTCTATCTGACCCATGTTGTCTTCAGTGGGTTCAATATTTTTTGCTAACTAAAATTATAATCAAAATTCATAATTTTACAATATTTCACAATTAAAATTAGTATAAAATAGTTATACTAAAACTTGATGCAACATTTATTCATTATATGTACTAAACTGTAGTACAAGGTCACTGTGACCCTGGTGGGAATTGGTGATACAAAATTCATGCTTTCAGATGTATAACTGTCCAATTAGCAGTAAAAAAGTCATGATTTCTTATCAAATAATAATAAATTCCATTAAAAAACACAACACTAACTTCCTACAGGATCCCATATTAAACTTGATGCAACATTTATTTATTATATGTACCTAACTATAGCACAGGGTCACTGTGACCCTGGTGGGAATTGTTGATGCAAAAAAAATTGAGAATCTATGGGTGAGGCTGGAGTGGCTGCAGGTAAGTGTATTAACACCTCCATTGTCCTGCCAAGAGCATGATTCTCAAGATCACATTGGTTCTTTCCCATTCTCTGCTACAGTCACAGCTTCCCATGTTGGGAGACTGGGACTACCAGTTTGAGAACACCTGCTGATCCAACATTAAAGTTAATTATTGCATCATAGTTTGATTGAAAGGTATTTTCTTTTAAGTGAGATTTAACCTGAATTCAATACCAGTACAATTCTGTGTTGCTATGACGTTTTTTAGTAGATACCAAATTGTGTAGATTCATGTATTTATTGATTCATGTACAATCATACAGTTGATTTATGTACAATGTATTTTATTTCAAATACATATATAACATTCTTATTTTATATGTTTCATTGTATATTTCATCACTGTGACAATTTCCCTTAAATTAGTAAATAATCAAACAATAAGCAAGAGATTTAAATCAGGTATTTTCACTTTTATCTGCCAGAATAGGAGCACCGTGAACCCAACTCCATTCAAGCAACACATTAACAAAATACTTGTAATTGCAAATATTTGCAAAGTGAAAGTTACAAGAAGGATCTGACTAATTTAAGAGACTTAATAAACGTTTCTCCACAAGATGCAGTATTATCTGCTACACAAGGCTAAGAGACATTATGTGTTACTGCTGAAAATGGGTCAAAACATACCACACTTACCAGTAATACGAGAAAAAAGATGACTCGGGTTGCAATCCTAACCACACTTTCCTGGGAGTAAGTCCCATTGAACACATTAGGACTTAGTTCTGAGTAGACCTGAATGGGATTGTACCCAAAGTCTTCCTGAAAGGTGGTATAGTAGTTGAGACAACTGAGGTTTAGCCTTTTAACTGAGACAAATGAAGTTTTAGCTTGAATTACCTGAGTCAGTAAGGGTGCAATCCTAACCTAGCTCAGCACAACTCATAATTGGTCTTCCCATTTCAGTGGTGATGAAGGGAGGCAAACACATGTCTGTGCACATGCCTGCGTACAGGAGTGGTGAAGTGCCTTATAGTACTTTTGTGACATCCCCAAACTAGCATGGAATTTGTGCCAGGAGTTAGGCTGGCCTAACTGCAGTTTAGGATTGCAGCCTAAGATTCTTACTGGTAATATTCTTTCCATGTATGAAATAAGGGTGCAAAACAGTATTGAGTATATTCTATTGTATGTTTTGCCTACAGCATCCCCTTTATCTGTAATGCAAATCAATGATTTGGAAGTAATTTACCACACAGTTATCTTTTCTTACGTATTCAAGTTTTGCCTGCAATCATTATGTTCTATAATGAAAACAGATAATAAAAAATCCCCAAAGGATAAGGAAATAAATGACAAATATACCAGGATAAGTGTTCTCAGTTTCTGAATCAAGCTGTTATGATTTAAAGCACAGTAGTCTAATGGAAAAAATTTAAAGGGAATGTTTTCTTCACGTTGGAATTTCTAACCAAATTTTCCCTTGAGGGTTTTATTTCCCTAAAAGGTAAGCAGCAATTTTCAGCAACTACAAGACAAGTGATTTTCAACCTTTCTCATCTCATGACACACCATCAGTTGTTTTCACCGACAAGGTACACCATGCTATTCAAATCTCTAAGTTTTCCTATTAATAAATGTCCCTCCCCAAATTCCTGCGGCACATCTGAGGACTATCTGCGGCACATAGTGTGCCACAGCAAACTGGTTGAAAATCACTGAACTAGATTCTGCAAATGTTTTTTTTTCCAATTCAGTGTCTGGATTTCGATCCTGTTTGGTCTAACCTTATGCAGTATGAAATTACTACACTGTTTTTTTTAAATACACAATCCACAAAGCTTTGTTATGCTTGTATTTTTCTGTTAATGGAGACAAAAGCTATAGGGAACCCAAAGGTATTACAAATTAATACCAAATATCACTTACTAGTTACAGCTATGTTGATCTCTCCTGTTCTTGGGGTTAGCTCTCCATCCTGTGGAAATTGTGATATTCCAGAGGTACGCAGAGGCTCAAGGCTGAGTGAGCTGTCACTGGCAAGGTCACCTAGTACTGATCTCCTGTTGCCTAGTTGGCCTCTAGTAAGCCTTTCCATATCAAAAGCCATATTGTCAGCACATGGCACGTTTGTCTGTAAATCAAGTATCATTGAGTTAGCATATTTCATTTCCACATGCTCTATATGTTTGGTTGTTGTTTTATTTGAATAGGAGTTTCTCCTTCTTTGTCTTGTGTTTTTTAACACGAGAATAGATTTTCCTTGAAATCATTAGCAGTGCCCCCACAGTACATGCACATGTAGGGCTAATATCTTATTGATAGTTCTTCTATAAATCAACCTTTGCTAAGACCCAAAAGTTCTCAAGTTGAAATGGATAGTTCATTTAGAATTAAATAAATGTACTGTTTGTCATATAAGTCAGTTACATTTTTGATTTCTGGTTTTCTGGAAATACCTTTGATAGAATTGAGATATTCAACTTTTTTCATTGCAATCTGCTGTAAATTATACATTCAACAATATATATATATATATATATATATATATATATATATATATATATATATATATATATATTACAAACTGTGATTTTAGCAATTTTAATCACTAGTTTAGTCAACTCCCGACATGTTTCACCAGAGCATGTGAGATGTACCCCCCTTCACTCCCTAGTGATGCCTCTATTAGTTTGACACAAGTGATATGCCTTCATCACTGTGATCATAATTCAGAATACGGATATGGGAAATACCACACAATTTCATATAATCAGTAAATAATAAGACAGAGCAACCATGGTCGAGTGTCTAGCACATCATGATAGTTTTCTAACTCTAATGAATTAAATTTAGATAGTAAACCGTTGCATTTAAGAAAGGCTTGACTTACCACAATTCCAAGGGCTTTCAAAATGTTCAGTTTACACATAGGGCAGGTACAGTGTTCACTGAGCCATGGATCCACACAAGTTTTGTGAAAAACATGCCTGAAAAGCAAGATTGCTTGTAAAGCACAAATCACCATTAAGTTCAGGAATAGATGTACGTAATAATTTAACACTTGTGTTTCCTTAAATGCATACATTACACATTGCATAAATAACCGTTGAGGATACAATTGCCTTCCTGAAAGAGAGTTACTAAAAGGAATGGTGGCATCTATGCAGCTAACAAGTTTGAGTTGTTGAAGTAACCTGGCCTGAAGTACTTGTTGAAGTAACTTGTTGAAGTAACTTGGATGGTAGCTTGGCCTTATCAGGGTACTTCAACAAGTTACTTGTTGAAGTACCCTGATAAGGCCAAGCTACCATCCATGGTAGATCTAAGTATTTGTGAATGTTCCCAAGAGCTGATTCTTTGCTTATGATGCAATTTAGATAACACGTACACCCACACAGACTTAAGAGCTAAATCGGACAAAGCACAAAGAAAGTTAGGATAAAGGAAACTAGCATGCTGAGCCTAATATTTAACAAAAAATCTCCTGCAGCTTAAGTTGTACTCCCTGGAGCAGCAGAGAACAAATATTTGCTATCTTCCATGAGACTGCTTTCTTCATCTATCTGAAGAGGACTATCATGCTCTACCAGCCTGTCTTTTCTTCTCTGGTCTTAACATAACACTCTCTGAATGTGCTTTAGCTTGACTACTTTCATAACTGGGTATGGACCCCCATCATCCAAGGAAGACACTATCAGGGTGTGGAAGGAAGACACTATCAGGATCTGGAACCAAACCTTTGCTCTGCTTCTAATTTCTATAGCCTCTGCAGACTTAAGCACATGCCTCCTGACTAGGCTTTGACTAGAGTTCTTGTGGCACTGGAGCTTCTGGGTCAGAGCACTCCAAAGGGGAAGTGCTGGTCCATGTTACTGCCACATCACCTCCAGAACACCGTGAATACTGATTCTGATCTTCATGTGCAGTGAAGCCTGGAGAAGTTCACAGGCCGCCTGCATTCCTCATGGGACTGGCTAGGCATGAGCAGGATCAGTTTAGAGGTTTCCCACCATGACACTCTAGGGATGGCGAGGTATGGTTCCTTGGTTCAGAGGCCTCCTGCACTTACCCTGTAAGGCTGGTGAGGCATGAACAAGCTCAGAGGCCACATCAAGTGAAGAACAAGAGAGAAAACCTGAGAAGTGAAGGAGCTCCACAATTTGCTAACTGTCCTCAGAGTGGCAGGCCTGGACTGGGATATGTGGCACCCTCCCCTGGAAGGAGAAGATTTTGTCCAGTCCACCTCCTGTGTAGGAGGAGCTACTCATGCTGTGACGAGCGCGCTCTTTTCTACAGAGAACAGTCATGCAAGCACTCATTCCTTTCTTCATCTGAGCAGGAGAACTTTTGCATTTCTAATTGCTCACAGCCTTTCTACAACAGTAAAAAATCTGTTGATAAATAATTGTAAAGATTTGCACGTCTTATTTTTAAAACTGCTTTTATTTAACACAAGAGGGATATGGGGTGGCGCAAGTGGGTAAGACACTGTGCCTATTAACCAGCAGGCCAGGGTTCGAGACCCGGGTCCTCACAAGACAGGGTGAGCTCCTGTCCTTAGCTCAGCTCTGTGATGCGGCTGGAACCAATCATATTGGCTCTGCCTTTCCACTGGAGTATTTCAGTGGCATGGAGAGGGGGTATTTGCTGCTTTGGGTAACAGCCTATCCTCCATATCAGTCTACCCAGGCCTTTGTGCTTTGCATGCAGCGTTGAGCATGATACCATAGTCTTTCAAGACTGATGGATGCCAAGTACATTTAACACATTTTCTGGTAACCACTGGGAGTCTCAGAATAAAACCCACGAATATTGAAGCACAACTTTATTTCATTAGAAGCAAGGAAGAGCAAGAGCAAGAAACTTGGAAGTGGGTCTTTAAAAAATATTTTGACTGTGTCTATCACAAGCAAATAGAAGGCAGCCTTTAACAATATGCAATATGGTTAACAAAGTGCAACTTTGTCTAGCCCTTTTGGTATGGTTCAGCCAGCAAACTTTCATTGATGCAATTTTGAGTAAGCACTAAGGACCTAAAATGCAAATGTATATTAATCATTTAATATAAATGAGGGTTGTGGTGCCGCCCCTCAGTGAGGATAACTGACTTCGTCCAGCCTCCTGATGGGGGAGGGGCGACAACCCACGAGTTAAGAATACCCTCCCTCCTGAGTACAGGGAAAGTGAAACCAAAGTAAAGACAAGAATTATACCCAACGAATTGTCAAAAATATAGCATTTTCCTAAAAGAAAAAAGAGTCAACATACTTGCAAGGCAGAATGCGGACAACATCATTCTGTTTGTAGCTCTCAATGCAGACAGCACAGTGATCAAAATCAGGATCTGTTTCCTATAATGAATAGAGTGAAAAATCAAGAATTAACACCGAATACCACAGCAAATATTAGGAGCAATTCAAGGCTTAAACAATAAGGCAGGATTGAAATAGCTCTCACTTTTTAATCTTGTGGCCAAAACTTATTGATGATGACTGTGATGAAGAATATTTCTATATCATTTTTCTACAAGTAGTTCATAAAAGAGTTACTGAATAAATATCAAACTAGACATCAGCTAGTAAAGTGTGCCAAGGCAATGGAACAGAATGCTAAGTGATATCCATCCCACACAGATAGCACAATTTTTTAAAAAAATTTCTAATAAAAACATAACTGCTTTATATTGAACCAATACAATACATTACAGCAGGACTAGTTGAGGACTGCATCAGGGGCTTCTGACACTTCCCTGCTTTTGTTTTGCTAATGCTTTTGTTTAAAGCTTATTGCATTCCTATTCTGTACTAGTTCCTATTATTCCTAAACAGAGTCCAGAATAGAGTGCCATCCAACCATTCACCAAAGATTTCTCCTTGTGACAGCTCTTTCAACTTTATGTATTTTAGATACCTCTGTGCCACAGACTCTTCTTCTATAATTGAATCAGTAGTATTTTAAGAAAATTTTTTCAGTTTGCATGCACACACAAAGCCCATATGTTCTTGTCAGCAAATATAATAGTGACATACACTAGTTGTAAGGATATAAAAAGCATTGCAATAAAAAGATCAAATTCAGTGCTACAGTCAAAAATTCATACAGAGAACCCTGATGGATTATAGTTATTTAGTTATATACAGCTTTATATAATACACAGGAAACATATGGTATCATACCTTATCACCCTTCTTCACGGTCCTTGTTGTTAGTTTTCCGACAGCTTTCTTGGCAGCATCTCCAAGACGACGCTATAGAAAAATTAATATACTGATAAAGTTTATTTATGTATTTAGTGTACGCAATACAATACAGGAGCTTATGTTAAATCAGATATCTATATCTAGTTCATCCAGCCATTCAAGGAAAGAGTGGCCCACAGAGAAAAAATCAGATACTGGGGGAAAAAAAAAACCAACACAGAAAAAACCAGAAATGATATGAAAAAATCAGACACTGTAAAGCTCTTGATTTACAGTCAGACACAATGTGATGAATTATTGATGAGGTGTAAGAAAACTTAGGATAATTTTCCAAACTATAGTCTTTTTGACCAGAAACCTCAATATCTTTTCTTTATTGTCGCCAATTTTTATTAAAAGCAAAGGTGTCCAAGATTAACTGCAAATTATGTCAGACTACCATACCTATCGAGATAATGGAGAATGGATATCTGCCAGGTCAACTGGATTTATTAAGCAGGTCATTTAGAACTGTGAGCTTCTTGCTTCAACAATTAGGATTCTCCAAAGGAGGAGGACTGGGTTCATCCAATGGAGAATTAAGCATGACAAGTTGCCTTTTTCATATGTGCTTTAAGCTACTGAAATAGCTTCTATTTGTTTGGAAGGTTCTGCTTTTACAGAAATGTCTTGAGGGATCAGTCCTGCTCTTTTAGGATGCAATCCTAAGCAACTTTCCAGCACTGGCATAGCTGTGCCATTGGGATATGTGTTGCATGCTGCAGCTGAAGAGCAATCATGGAGGCTTCCCTCAAGATAAGGCAATGTTTGTTCCCTTACCTTGGAGTTGTGTTGCCCTTACTTTGGTGCTTGAAAGTTGGTTCGGATTGTACTCTTCAGAGCTTTCCAAGAAGCTGCTGAACCCAGTTGTCTTTCATAGAATGTGGTCACATTAATCTTTTCTGCATCTCTAAACTATGACAGAATATAAGAGATTCTAATTTTGAATGTATCTTAATCCATGCCAGCTATACTTCTGTGATATTTTTGTTTTAAGGACAGGTACTCATAAACTTGACAGTGTATCTTCACAATTAACCATGTTTCTTCCAAAAATAAAACATTAGCACAGTGATATCATCATTACTACACGATATATTTTTATCCTACTTTCTACCACTAACACCATTAAATGGTCAATAAAGACGGTTTTGGACTGAGTAATTTATGTGTTTTTCACTGGTTCATTGGCATCATTATTACATAACAAGTTCTGCTTCAATTAACAAGCAAGCGCACTATGGGAATGCTATGAGGCCCTGACACTATGCACCCCTAACACTCCGTATGGAAGCTCTCTAAAAGGGCTTCCAGCCAGTACTGCTGACTCTAACTGCCCCAAACTTGGGGCAGTTGCCTGGAGGTGCCAGAGGCAGCTGCCCCTAACTGCCCCCAAGTGTCCCCACCAACCACCTTGAACCTCCAGCAGCAGCCCAGGTAAGCCTCCCAGGAAAGTGTCTTTCATTGCAGT
Organism: Cryptoblepharus egeriae; assembly: GCA_030015325.1. Taxonomy (NCBI): domain Eukaryota; kingdom Metazoa; phylum Chordata; class Lepidosauria; order Squamata; family Scincidae; genus Cryptoblepharus; species Cryptoblepharus egeriae. Next base: position 64,993,039 of record JAREYC010000002.1, on the reverse strand, counting down.
CTCCTAACTATATCTACTCAGAAGTAAGCCCCATTGTGTTAAATGGGGCTTACTCCCAGGAAAGTGTCTTTGATTGCAGCTTCTTAACCATGTCTACCCAGAAGTAAGCCCCACTATGTTAAATGGGGCTTACTCCCAGGAAAATGTCTTTAGGATTGCAGCCTAAGTAGAGTTCATAGGATTATGCACATTGAATGCATGTTTTGGATTCAATTCCAGTGTTTTGTCATCATTTTTACATCCAGTTAATATTTTTATATGAATATTTGGGGGGTTGTGGAACCAATCGTCTGAGTTTCCATTATTTCCTATGGAAAAATCTGCTTCACTTAAAGAGTGTTTCACTTAAAGAGCATGCCTCTGGAATGAATTAAGCTCTTTATGTGAGGCACCACCGTATATACCACTGTATATACATCTCTTTAAATATGGAAGAAATGAGAAACTCAGGGCATAATTCTAACCAATTTAGGCTGGCATAAGTTCCCACGGTGGTATGATACGGTGTGCACTGGCCTAACCCTCCAAGGAGTGGCACAGAAGACACCCCAGATCAGCATGGGGCTTATGCTGTGACTTATGGTTGCCTAACTTGGAGTTAGGATTGCAGGCTCAATAGCACTGGCAAAGCCAAACCAGGTTGGTGAAAAAGGAGGCAGCAGCCTAACTGAAAATTTAACACAGTACTTTTCATGCCACTGTGACTGCAGTGTGTATATATATATTGCCACTATATACTTTTCATGCTACTGTGACTGTGTATATAACTGTGCACATTTTCAACATCCTCTGATTCAACCAGCTACTGAAGATTACAGCAGAGTTTCAGCAGCAAAAGACTTATCCTGTTCCTGTAATGAACCATATTTATTTAACAGCAGGCCCATTCTCCCTATGCCGATCTAATTATATGAATGGTAGTGAAATAAAAGAATCATTCAGTATAGTTTATAACTAAGGCTCAAAGCAGCTTACAACATCTTTTTCTATAGATGTTGTAAGCTGCTTTGAGCCTTAGTTATAAACTATACTGAATGATTCTTTCAGCAATAAAATAGCTAAACAGCCATTTTAAAACCATAAAATCCAAATAATCAGCAAGAGCTGGCTAAACAAAATACCATAGGTCTAATTTACAAAGGCCTGTGACCAAAAATAGACTTTACATTTTTTCTAGCAGTTATAGATGGGCTTAAAACAGAACATTCTACATTTAAAAGACTAGATGAGGGATGCCACCCATTACTGACATAGTTTGCTCCATTTCCCCTACCTTAGGACACTGCAGAAGGTCAAAGGAAATTCCTTGAACCACATCTTTGGATTTGTAATGGCCATCAAATTCAATAACACTCAGCACACAAAGAACACATAACCTACTTGTTAGTTATTAGATGAATATGTTTATCTAAACCTACTCTTACATTCCTCTTTTGATTCCAAAATCATGATTTAAGAATCATTAAAACACATGCTTCCACACAGCAACTTGAAGTTAGCAGCACACTTAAAATGAGGTTATCCTATCATTTTTGGCTATTTCCACCTTTGCAAAGCTAAGCTTTTCTATGCTATAGCTGTTACTACCTTTTCATAAAAATTTAATTAGTTAAGCTTTCTAAATCACATAAAAGTTTTATCATATTTCTCTTGACCTTTGTCAATTTCTAATCTATATACGGTATATATAAATGAAAAGTCATTCACTGACTCATCAACACCCAGCCAAAACCGCTGGGCCTAGATTACCCCTGCTTACTGGTCAAGAGACACTCTTTCAAGTGGGTGTTCCTCTTTTCTTTAACAGGGGCAGAGTAACTGGCCCTCCACACCCCAGCAATGTCTGTTCTAGTGGCTTCTGCTGGTGTTCTTTTTGCACTTTAGATTGTGAGCCCTTTTGGGACAGGGACCCATTAGCTATTAATTAGCTATTAATTTTTTCATTTTCTTGTAAACCGCTTTGTAAACTTTTCAGTTAAAAGTGGTATATAAATACTGTAGATGTAGATGTGTGAAATTTGGGGAATGCGTTCCTTCCATGATGGAGGCACCCACTAAGAACCAATTTTTGGAAATTCAAACCAGAAGGGGGTGAAAAGGGGCGCAATGCATTTCTCTCCCTAAACTTTACATTGAAGAAACCCTGACTGAGGGACACTCTACCCCAAGCTGCGGACCTAGAAGCATGAAATTTGGGGAGGGTGTTCCTTCTGTGATGAGAACACCCACTATGAAATGATTTCTAGAAATTTAACTCCTAAGGGTCTAAAAGGGGTGCAACACATTTTTGGCATATACTTAACATTGAAGACTGACCAATATCCAGCTGATGCACTGGGAGGGAGGGGTCTTGTGCATGGGGGATGATACACAGTGGGAGGGTGTTGGTGCACATGTGGGGGTGCGCATGGGAAGGTGTTGGTGCCAGGATGACCAGGTTCTAAACCCAAAATTCCTATCCCCAAGCCAAACTTACCACCCAGTTTAAAAAAATGTAGGACACCCCAAAATGTAGCACAAATGAAGGACATGCTAAAATAAAGCAAAAATACTCTTTATATTGTATCTGCACATACAAAGAAACTATCTTCAGTGTCAATATATATTCAACATAACAATATGAAATACAGATGCAAGTTAATTATCAACATTTTATTTATCAGTGATTTTGTCTCAACATAAATGAAGTTGGCTCTTTAAATTAAAACATAAACATCTCTTAAAGCAGCAGTGAAAACATAAAATTTAGTAAAGCAGCAGTTAATGGCTTAAAAATCTAGTACAGAAGCAGTTAATGGCTTAAAAGCATCCTGCTTACCATGGCAACGTGGCAGGCAATTAAGTTTGCTTTAGGGCAAAATCGAGAGTAACTACAGGGAGTCCTTGCTCCAGTGTAAGAACAATTTACTCTGGATACCAATATGAATTTCCCTTAGGTTTTCACTATGTGCTCCCGTGCTCTCTTACGTGCTCCCATAGCTACTCTGGATTTGGAGGTTAGAAAAGTTCAGAAAGAGTTCAGCTTTGGTTTCAGGGAGATTCCCTCCCTTCCCCCATGTAATTATCACCTGAAGATAAAGTGATAATCATTTCTGAATTCCTTTGAAAGGGGAATCTTCTGCCACAAAGATGAAACAGAACTGTTTTAACCCAGGGGAGAGGGGAAATTCATTGCCTGCTTTGTTACCATGCTTAACAACTACTTTTGTATAACGCAAAAATGGGTATTCATGGAGGTTCTTGGAACCAAACAATGCAGATGGCAAGGTTCAACCTGTCCTGTTAATGACAAACTATGCTTCATATGCTGTAGATTGAACAGACTACAGTATATCTTCTTCCTAACAAAGACTTCCAAGACAGCTGAATGTTGCCTACATCATTCAAAGTCAGTAATGAAACCACTTTAAAGTGTAGTTTTACTCAAAGTTCCTGGTCTTTCTAAAACTTCAAGCCATTTTTAAGTGTCTGCAAAATGGAACTATATGAGCAAGCTTTAATTTGTTGCCTAGTATGTCTTGAAAATACTATTACTTTATCTACATAGGTGAGTGAAAAGGGGAAACATTCTTTGTAAACCTCTCTGACTATTTACTATTTCAAAAACTTTGGGGGGATGTTCCATGAAGATGGAAAATGTGCTTGACATATGAGAGAGAGCGAGACAGAGAGAGAGAGAGAGCATGATTCCCAAAGTGACATAAGTCTATAGTCAACTAGTTGGTTGTCTATTGATCACTTAGCAGCTTGGGCTCATCAATTTTTTTAAAATGGCAAGGAAAAGAATGGAAAAAAAGGCTCAAAACAGGTCTGTTATATGTTACAAATTAGCAGAAATATTTTCTCCCTACCAGAACATAGGACTTTTATATAGGAAAAAATGGTGACTATTCAGTGCAATCCCATTCAAATTACCTTTTTGATACAGTAAGAATTAACTTAGTTCTTTTCAGCCTATAAAAGCAATATTATTATTAGAATGTTTTTACATCACAATCCTTTACACTGCTGTTTCAACTTATTTTTCTTTCTTAATGTAAAGAATCCAAGGACAGTTACCTGGTTTCGATCTCGTGCACTTGTATATCTGATCTTCTGGATGAAGTAAAATATTAACCATGCTGAAGAAATTATCATCAACACTATAAATAATATTGATACGAAGACAAGAGAGTTACGACCACTGGGTTTGTTAGACTGGCGAGTTCCAACTGCTATTGCAATAATGAGAGAGATGTTTTTTTCTAAGTAACTCAGGATCTCCTTAACCTTTGTTTCTGTGATCATGACAGTCACAATATCTCCAGTTCCTACCAAAGGAATAAGCAGAAGAGCAAAATCACTGACAGCTGAAACATATATTTATTAAAAGTCTCATTTAGCCATACATCTAAACAAACTGCTGCATAAAATAGAGTTACCAGTAAGTGTCCCCCAGAGGTTGCCTGATAACTGTGACTGACTGTAGGGTGCAGTGCTCATCCCTGTTAAAAGACTGAAGAGCTAGCATTGTCCAGAGATGCCTCCATGGTCATAAACACCAAAGCGCACTTAACGATGTTATCTTTTCAGTGAAGTGGTACATATTTAACTATCTACATTTACATGTTTTTCTACTGCTATATTGGCATGAGCTGGGCAATTAATAAGAGCTCACTCTGTCTTGCAATACTCAGATCTCAAACTGTCAACATGCCAACCTCAGGTTGAACTGGTCTTCAAAAGTAGTTCAGAAAAAGAAAATACAATTTCATCAGCAACAGTAGTTTTAGGAAATATACGGCAAGAATCAGAATTTCCCAAGTACATACAAGACACTTCAATAATTCACTGATGGCCCAATTCTATTCCCCACCAGCCCACAGGATGAAGCCCAGAGTATTCAATGGACACTATGGAAGTTATGGACACAAATGGTCTAGGGAGTTAAATAAAAGTACAGTGGCGCCTCACGTAACAAATTTAATTCGTTCCGGAGGCATGTTCTTTTTGTGAAACATTCCTTATGGGAAGCAGATTTTCTCATAGGAAATAATGGAAACTCAGATGATTGGTTCCACAACCCCCAAAATATTCATATAAAAATATTAACTGGATGTAAAAGTGATGACAGAACACTGGGATTGAATTCAAAACAGGTATTCAACGTGCATTATCTTATGAAGTCTACTTAGGCTGCAGTCCTAAAGACACTTTCCTGGGAGTAAGCCCCATTTAACATAATGGGGCTTACTTCTGGGTAGACATTGTTAGGAGGCTGCAATCCAAGACACCTTCAAATTGTCTCCCCACTTTCTCCTTCTCTCCATCCTGAGCCTCTCTCTCCCCTGCTCCCTTCTGGCTAGCCCTGAGCTGCTTCCCTCTTCTCCACTGCTCTCCTCTCCCTCTGCCCAGCGGACACCCAGCCACAGGAGGAACAGCATGGAAGTGTTGCTTTCACTATGGGCAGGTGCGCTAGGCAGCCCTGACGCTTTTTAAACAGGCTGCCGGCCAGCGCGTCTGCCCCAACTGCCAACAAATGTGTTCTTTACGTGAAGCATGTTCTTTACGTGAAGCAGAATCCTAGAGAAATTTTTGTTTGTTACGTGAAACATACTTTACGTGAGGCATTCTTTACGTGAGGCGTCACTGTATTTAGCTGGCATCGCTCTGAGGAGACTCAGGGGTTGGTTCAGGCAGGGAAAAGTGGACAGAATCTTTGTGTACTTGGCTGCTACAAGATTCTCTTCTCCTTTCCCAAACAATCTCCTGCTTAGTCTACTCCCTGCCCAACCTGCTGCACCAGCGTATATATGAGCCACTTTTATGCATAGTTTCAAGCATGTGTACATGGCACATATGATAGCTATTTTCACACCATCAGTTTGGGATTTGCGGTGGTGTTTATGAGAGATAACTGCACAAGCTCCTCTAGTTGATTACTGCTGTTTGATTTGACACAGAAATGCAATTCTTATGATCACAGGTACATATTTTATAAAACTGACAGGCTGCATTGTTTAGGACACAATCCTAACTTACACTGGAACTGACAAGTTGCATGTGCTGTATCCAGCAGTGGAAACCAGATACTAACTCCTGTCCCCACCCTGACCAGTGATACATGAATCACTTAGCTTTGCACCCATTAAATCATGGGTGCAGATCCGGATAGTTCCATAGGATGGGCTGACATGCAAAACTGACATGGGGAATGCAATCTCCTTATTCCAGGTTGAACCCCAACTCATACCTGTGGTTCGAGACCTGAGTACTGCAAGACGGGAAAGCCTACGTCCTTAGCCCAGTTCCTGCCAACCTGGTCGTTCGAATGCATGTATATGTAGGGAGATAAATAGGTACCACTTCAGTGGGAAGGTAACAGTGTTCCATCCGCCTCAGGGTATATTCATGCCAGACACATGACCACAAAAGTGTCCTTGGACAATGATGGCTCTTCGGCCTAGAACAGAGATGAGGACCACTCTCTAGAGTCAGACATGATTGGCAGTACAACCTGTGTGGGACATCTTTACCTTTACCAAAATTTTAGCATCTTTTCCATGTGTCCTGGGATGAAAATCACTGTTTAGGAAATAATATTTGTGTCTATTAACAGCTGTTTTTTAATATGCAAACTCTGGACTGCCTTCATAAACTTTCTGTATTTTGGTGTTATTGTATCAGATTGCTTTATCTAACTGCACGATGTATTTTGTCATGCAGTCTTTGTTAAGCCAGTCATTTAATCCCTGACTGAATTTTAGACTCCTGAGCTGATAACAGATGTATACCAATTTAGAATCCAGCCACATTCCTATATATAACAACAATACTCTTAAGAACCCAAGAATTAAGTTAAGCAAGTCTTTTTTGATGGCTAGGTCCTGAACACGTAGGCACAAAATTGCAACCTTTATAAAAGGTTTTCTACTAGACTCAATCCATCTAGCCTCACTGCAGGCCTCCGTCAGTCTTGAAAGACTATGGTATCGTGCTCGGCGCTGCATACTCTGCATGCAAAGCACGAAAGCCTGGGTTAGTTTGTTATGGAGGATAGGCTGTTCTAGACTCTATCTATACCAATTTGTTATCCAGCCTAAGATCCCAGTAGTCCAATAAGGACATAAGTTTTGGAAATAAGTTTAAATAAATAAGTTTGTTTTCCCAAACAAAAACAGCCCTTTTTGTGACTGCAGAGGTAGGTGAGTGCACATCCTTATGCTAGCCTAGCCTGCTGTAGAGTAATGTGAAAATACTTAGCATTTAGGATTCATTGCCACTGGCTCAAGGGGAAGTCTGGATTGTACGACCTGAGCTACACATCTCTTAATATCCTCATACCCTGAAGGATGGGAAGTAGGGAACGAGAGACTATCCCTTCTCTCCTCCCATCTTCAAACATGGAGCTGATGGAAATCTTACAACTCATTCTCCGACTATCTCAGCAGTCTGCTTCCAAATAGCAAGTGCCGACCTCCCTGTCCAGAGACAGTGGCAAAAGGCTGGCATTTTCGTGCCAATACCACCAGTCAACTCCTGTGTATGTCTTCAGTCTGGAACAAATTAGGGTCTTCTTCACCTTTCCATCACCTTTCTCAATATCAAACTAGAGAGGAAGCAGAATGTTCCTCCCCCACAGTACTCCTTATAATCCTCACCATGGTATGGATGACAATAAGATTAGTGGAACCTGCATTACATTTCAGTAAATGCTGATATACTTCTAAGTAACTTAGAAGGCAAGCCTGAGAACAAATAATACATTTCTGCATATTCTTTCATGCATTACCAGGCTTAACAAATAAGCTGTACTAGAATAAACTTTATTGTTGGTTGATCTATCCAGTAGTGCCTATATCACATATGCAAGGCAGGTACTCCATGTTAACCATCGTGTCAAAGGTGTAGCCATGGCAATAGGAAGATATGAATCAAATCCATGCCCCACTCCCAGAAAGCAATAATTATAATAGTTGAACCACTCTAACTGGACAGTTGATGATTAACGGCAATTAATTCAATAAATGAAGATAGCATCTATCCTTTCCCTGCTCTAGTAATATAGTATGCAGCTGTTGCAGTTTTGAAAGTACAATGATCTTATTGGTGAATTGAAGGACCAAAGAAATATTATTGTATTCTATAAGTGTGATAGCAGAAAAGATGGAGATACTCAAGAATTACAATCAAAATTCAAAACACCTCACCTCCTATAATCCAATTCAGAAGCACTCCCTAAACATAAAGGTGTGCCATAACAGTAGTCTATAGGACTGTGCTATCTGCAACTAGATCCCAAGTAATTACAGTATATTTGAATACAGCAAGATTTTGTGAAGGCTTCCAGCATTGCTTGCTTGCTGATCATCCCCCTCTGACATTAATATAGCTTAGCCAAAAACTACTAATCTCTAATATTTTAGAGCAAGGGCCACAGTGGACACAAACGCCAAAGAAAGGAGAAGGTTGAAGATTAAAGTTACAGCAGGTGTAGGAATATGGGAAAGAGCAAGAATAAAGGGAAGCATGCAGTGGAAAGAAAGTTAGAGAATGACCAAAGGACAAGTGAACATGGTCAGAAGTTGCAATGGTAAGGTAAACTGAAATTCACACACAGATTGAAGATAATCAGCTTGCTCGCAAGCTTTTCGTTTATTTTAAAATTGCACTTGCATGCCAGTTCTTTTCTCTTTACTTCACTGCAGATCTAATGATGGAGAAAGAGTATGCATATGCCAAAGATGTTAGAGCTCTGTTAGCTGCATACAACTTGCCTTATTTGGTTGAGCTACTGTTTTGCAACACAGAGGCCAAATACTGGAATTTAGAACCTCACATCTTACATATTCAGATGTTCAAGGACACTCTTGCACCAGTAGTTTCTATATACCCACTATAGGGTATTTGATAATTGTTAATAAAGCCTTAGAAAGTGTATCTTAACAGGCACAGCTGCCTTTGCACTACCCTAAATGCCTACCCCATTCATTCTTAGCTTCTATACCAGATGGTATGAACCTCAGCACTTTGTCCCCCTATCTCTTCCACAAGACATCATACATATAAGTAAGACCTGGCAAAGTGTAGTGGTCACCTAAGTGGTGAAGACAGGCAGTATGAACACTCTTTCAGGCAGAACAACCCAGAAAATGAAGTTCCTTGCTAAATCACAACAGTACTTGTTCAACTGTCAACCATTTAGAAGACACATTCAAATACATATCTCAAATACAAAAAAACTGAGAGAATAAAGAAGCAGGAATAGGATTTGATATCTTAGTTTGTACCTTGATGAGTCATTGTGACAGGTTCCTCACCAGATACATTGTTGTAGATTACCACAGCTGAAGCATTGTGTAAAGCTGCCCGCAGTATTTTTTGTCTAAAAGTACAATTTCCTCGTTGCAGTAGGGCAATCCACTTGGTGTTTGGAGGAACTTGAAACCGAGTTCGCGGATCACAGCCTAAACGATCTGCAACTAAGACAAGAAACCTATGTTAGTTTGCTCATAAAGATTAAAAAAGCCATATGCATCAGACTGTTGGCTGGAATTGCTATTTCCCTGGTGACAGAATTTAAGTTATCTGCATAATTGAAAGTTATTTTTAAAATGACACAATAATTTGAAAGTGTTAAGTATATACCGGTACTTGAAAAGGATGGTATCTGCCAGTAAAAACATTTTTTTTAAATTCCCAGAGGAACACACACAGTAAAAGGGAGAAAAAAGGAGACATTAATTGTTCATGTACCATGAGAATAAATAGCTAAAGGTCTGTCCCACTAAGGCTGCAATCCTAAAGACACTTTCCTGGGAGTAAGACCCATTGAAGACAATGGGGCTTACTTTTGAGTAGACATGGTTAGGATTGTGCTCTATGCATCAGTTCTCAAACTTTCAGAGACAGACTGAGCTATTTGTGGAGGAGAGCCTCTGGAGAGGATCAGGGAGCACAGGGATTCTTTAGAGCATGCAGAAACTTCTCAAGGCTATGAGGAGCCGCACACTAGCCTCCATAGTGTCTCCAACATTGTGAAGAGTGAAAATCACATTCATGACCCACTTCCTGTTTCACTATTACAAACGGGAAGCGGATCTTGATTGTTATTTTGACTGACTCTGCAACTTGGGGGGCCATGCAGGCTGATGCCAGGCTGCATTCCTGGGAACCTGGTGCATGCTATGGAGAATCCAGGAAAGCCCCATCACCAAACAATAGTGATCCAGGGGATCACATCAATGTCATTCCTCTCTCCCCAACCCTTAAGGGAACAGAGCCAAGGGCTGTCAGGCTTGGGCATTGCATTGCTCCAGTTTGACAACCACTGCACTGCAGAATTGAAACCAATTCCCAATATCTCATCTAACTCTTTTGATGGTAACAAATTAATGGATTATAACATTGGCAACTTCTTCAGAATTTGTCCCATGTGATGGCAGTATCTGCTCCTCTGGATCAGAGTTAGAATCATAGTGTCCAATCCATGTTTTGATGTGACTTTGAGGAAACTGGCTGACCCATCAGAGGGGACTAGCACCAGATCATTATTTTCTTAATGAAGTGGTACCTATTTATCTACTTGTATTTGCATGCTTTCATGGATAATAAATATTGTTGTTATAAATATTCTTTAAACTATGCACCCAATGATATATAGCGTTATGAGTTTATTCCTAAACTCTTCTAGTGATTTTGGACTGAACCCATCTTGCTGAACCCATTGTGTGTCACCCTCCGGGGTCACCAAGACAAGTCACTTACAGCAATCTGCATGCCCTTCTGCACTACTATTGATACTGGAAGTCAAATGTTACAAGATGGATCTCAAACAATTATAAAGATCTGTTTAAATGCTAAATACTATTTTAATATAAGGAACTTCATGTGTATCAGCTAAAGCTGAGATAATTAGGACAGAAATAACTGATTTCTGTATCATCTCATAGAATCTTTCAAAATTTACTGGAACTAAGAGAGACTATTATACACCTCAAGTGCCAAGACATATCAGTCAACATTGTAAAGGACACAGGCAACCAAGTCAGCAAGTTCAAGAGTCAATTGTTGTCCATTATCATCTGTCATCTATGGTCAGTTATTCAGACTCCATTTGTAATGTATATTATTTTTTATTGAGGACATATACATCCTGGAAAAATTCCATGAAATAATGAAAAGCAATTTAAGAATAATTTCAAGCTTATACAAATCACTTATTTAAAAAGATGCAATCTGAAGTCATTTGTGTCATTTCAGAATTGTAGAAAAGATCAATATATAAAAATGTTTTCTTCCTTTTCAATAAAATGCCAAATTCCATCACTTGTACTACATCATTTTCAAAGGCTCCTTGGACTGACTCACCATTTCTGTATTGCTGTGCCCCAGTTCACTTACCACAGATTTAGAATTAAGTCATGAGAACTGCTGTACTCTAACTGTGTTGACCTCATCTTTCACACATGTTAAGTCATTCCTGTTTTAATGGTATAGTTCAATGTGGACACAGCAAATCTGCTCTTTCAGATACTTGTTCAATAGCAAAATACTGTAAGTGATTCTTTGGGGTGTCATAAACATGCGGAACAGCATGTGTTGCCATCATCACAAGTACAGACATGTACTTTTCACAGGCTGCCATGAGTATGCTTTTAAACAATAATAGTCAATGGGGCTTATTCACAAGTAAGTATAGATGAACTGCCACCTTTGGGATATTTGGGGAATTTGTTTTAAAGAAATCAGCAGATGCTTGGGTGGGCTAGGAGGGTTCTCTACTTTAAACTGTTAAACGTGCTTATTATAAACTTTTAATTTACATAGAGTACAATCCTAACCATGTTTACTCAAAAGTAAGCCCCATTATGTTCAATGGGTCTTACTCCCAGGAAAGCGTATTTAGGATTGCAGTCTAATGTAATTTTATCATATTGGATATTAAAAATTTTCCTCCTTGATGATTACTTCCAAGGGTCCCAACAGGTTGTAATTCTAAAAGGTGAGCCACAGTGCTAAAAGTCTGAGAATCACTGCATAGCACAATCACCTCAAGGGGGGAAACCTTAACTTCAAACTAGTATAATACTCTGTTCTTAAAACTAGTGTATATTATAGCACTCTGATTACCAGTTCACAGATGTACTGATCAGACACTTGTCAGAACTGCCTTTGTGATAGACTACTGGAGAGCACTATAGCTCTGTGCCTGATTTAATACCGAAGATTTAGATAATGCCTGATTTAATATCTATTTTTCAACCATAAAACAAATATTTGATATACTGTATTTACTTGAATATAATGCACAGCTTTTTCAGCCAGATTCATAGCTGAAAAAGCTGGTGCACATTATATTAGCTGCCACCTTATATTCACTTATTTATGGTAGATTTTACAGCCAATCAGTTTCTTTAGGGAATGTTGGAGATGGCAGTGCTTAAGTGGCAGCAAAGCGCTCCCTTCTCTGTTCCCCCTCCCTTGGTGGCTTCTCCAGGCCTGCACGAGGGAAAAAAGAAATAAACCCCCTCCTCAGACCACCAGCTGCACCCACCAGGCTTCTTCCATGGAGGGAGAGCCTCTTCCTCTCAGCCTCTCCAAGCCAGCAGGGAAGGTGGGCAGCTTAGATGGGTTTGAAGAGGGGACGGGAAGGGAAGCAGCCATCTTCTTGGAAGTCAACAGGCCACATCTGCTGCCTTGCAATGGAGGAAGAGCCCCCTGCCCTCTCTCTATAGGCTTCCAATCCATAGTCACCCACCTTCCCCCCTTGCCCGTGCCTCTGCAGAGAGAGGAGCCCCAACACTTCTCCTATCACCCTTCTCTTTCTCCCTGCCTCTGCCCTCTGGTTTGGGGAGGCTGAGAAGCATCTTCCCTCCTCTCCTCTTTTCCCACCCCCACCAGACCCATAAGCACAGGTGGACCATTTCCCCTTTCCCAGGACATGTACTGAATTTTAGCCTGTGTACTGGAAAAAATCTCACTTGTCCCCTATTTCCTTGTCAGCAAGCAGTATGCAGCCTTCTTGTAATTCATAAATTATATGGAATAATACATTACATATAATAGTTTTAAATTCAATAATAATAGAGTTGAAATTAATCACAAGAAAGCAATATAAAGAAATATTTTTTGCTTTTATATTGTCCAGTCCTACATTTTTCTTGGGTGTTCTACACTTTGGAGGGAACTTGTCCTCTTTTTGGTTATGACATATGGTCACCCTGCACAAGCACACCTAACCCTGCCAAGTGTTCTCACACCCTAGAGTTCAGGGGAGGGAAAAAGAGAAAGCTCACTTGCTCCCCAGGCAGGCGGTCTATGAGGAGAGGGGAGACCAGCAATAGTGTCTAACACACACCCCATTTTCAAAGGTGCGCATTACAATCACCAGTAAACCATTTTTAAAATCTTAGGCCTTTGAAAATGAGTGTGCACATTAGATTTGATGGCACGTTACAGTCACATACTGTATTTGTTTCCTTGAACATCAGGTGGAGATTCTTGTAGATGTTTCCCCTGCTACACTTTTCAGTAGCTACTTGGGAAATGTTGTTATCCTTGTGAATTCCACCAGGGTGGCTTAGTCTTTGCTTGTGGGTGGTTCCTCCTCTTTTCAACAAGCAGGGCCATGTGATCCAAAGAATCCACAGTGGGGGAGCCCCTCTTTACTTTTCAGACTGAACCAAGCAACTGGAGACATTCTCTGCAGCAGAATTAATAAATCCACCCAGAAAATCTGAAATAACATTATATACAAGGTATCCAACTAGGGAAGACCTCAGAATTAATATTGCCAAAGTCCATGCCCATACACAGGATTATCTATTACCAATTCCAACATGCTAATCTTGTTATCAACCTGCGTAGGAAGACTGACCCATCTGGAACCCATCCTGAGAAATCAATAAGGAATTCATAAGTACTGGTAGGTTCAAATTCCCCGGTTCTTCAAGTGCTCCAGGACAGCTCACGCTTTGCTAATGGGATATGATAGAGTATCTTCAAGTGCAGCCCTTGAGCTTTAATATTTCCTTGATTTTTCTGAAAAAACAGTTGGCTCTTGGTGGCATACTCTATACACTTACTTTCTAATGGGTAAGACCTTCTATGTTTCATCTCTACAAGGATGGGACTGAGGGAATTGTTAAAGGGCTTGTTTCTGAAGGTCTCGTTTCTGGAGAAGGGAAGCAGGACAGGGTGGGTACCAGTCAAGGTCCCATCCTCTTAGTCCCATATTATCCTTGCTACAATCTTGGAAATCATAGCTCAAGCAGTGAATTGAACACTATTTATAGAACAATCCAGTAAGTAAGGTTGTAGGTGAGGGACTCTTTTTGAAATCATTTTGGAAATGCTTCCACCAATCTCAAGCTGCTAGCTATGAGAAGATGGCAATGGAAAACAGTAAAGTTTACTGAGATGCTCAAGGCAGCTTAAGAGGCTTCAAATCTCTTCCTCAACCTGACACAATATGCTTGTTGCAGGTGTCATGAGGGAGGCCTCATTGGTTAGCAGGATGGATGATGAACTAAGCATAGTTACTAGTGCATCAGGGCAGGGCTCTCCCAACCTTGGTGCCAAGGCCAGATGCGGTGCTCATTGCTTTCTCCATTGGGCCTTTGGTATACTTCCTCCATTTGGCCCTTGGACCAACCCTGTAATCCTCCAGAGTTGAGGGAAGCTCTGCTCTCCACACCTCAGAAGGGTATTTTGAGAGCTGGGGATGCTGCACACACCTTCTATCTCTGTGTATGAAAGACAATCCTTTGTGTGTTGGAAAAGAATGCCCTTAGGACAAATAACGGGGGAGGCCTCGCAGCCCATTTTAGCTTGCTTGCCATTAGACAAGCATGAGCTGCTGCTTTCCACTCCAGGGTATTTGGTCCTACAAATCTGTCAGTAGGTGAGATTAGGATTCCAAATAAACCCCTCCCACCAGAGGCTATTAAATTTGTGTACTTTAGTGGCCACTTGATTCTGAAATCCACTGTAGAAAGGAGCCACATGCATGCAACTCTATGGAGTGTTAACGGGCCAAGGTGAGGCTGCCCCATCCCACAAGGCAAAGGGGACCACTATGGGCATGTCTCCAAAACACTAAAGTTAAAGATAGATGGTAAAATAGGAGAGGCTCTTCAATCCCTTTTTTATACCCTGGCATTGATATCAGTATTTGACTACAGCAAAACATTTAATTGAGAGTAACTTGGATTGTGAGCATTTTGCAATACAAACATTTCTAATAAATTTGGTTTTGTAATACAGTGGCACCTCACGTAAAGAACGCCTCACGTAAAGTATGTTTCACGTAACAAACAAAAATTTCTCTAGGATTCTGCTTCACGTAAAGAAAACATTTGTTGGCAGTTGGGGCTGATGTGCTGGCCAGCAGCCTGTTTAAAAAGCATCAGGGCTGCCTAGAGCACCTGCCCATAGTGAAAGCAACACTTCCATGCTGTTCCTCCTGTGGCCGGGTGTCCGCTGGGCAGAGGGAGAGAAGAGCAGTGGAGAAGAGGGAAGCAGCTCAGGGCTAGTCAGAAGGGAGCAGGGGAGAGAGAGACTCAGGATGGAGAGGAGAAAGTGGGGAGACACTTTGAAGGTGTCTTGGGTTCCAGCCTCCTAACCATGTCTACCCAGAAGTAAGCCAATTGTGTTAAATGGGTCTTACTCCCAGGAAAGTGTCTTTAGGACTGCAGCCTAAGTAGACTTCATAAGATCATGCGCATTGAATGCATGTTTTGAATTCAATTCCAGTGTTTTGTCATCATTTTAACATCCAGTTAATATTTTATATGAATATTTTTGGGGTTGTGGAACCAATCATCTGAGTTTCCATTATTTCCTATGGGAAAATCCACTTCACGTAAAGAAACTACCTCTGGAATGAATTAACTCTGTTATGTGAGGCGCCACTGTACATGCAAAAAATAGTCCCAGTGGGCTATGGACAGTTTCAGCACTCTACTAACACCTCCTCAGCCTCTACTGAGCAGGGTGACAATATGACCAGATTTTTCTGGATTAGTTCTCTTTTTTAGCCTTCTGTCTGGGTATCCTCCAAAAGGGCTTCATTGTCTTCCATTTGGCTTCATTTTGGAACTTTGCAATTGTATGTAGTACCCCATCAGGTCATATGTCATTGTATTAGTAATGAAGAGCAGAAACCAATGCAAAAATCGGTTTTGAAATTATCTCCTTCCTATCAAAAGTTATGGCAAAAAAACCCCAAAATATGGGAAAGTAGGAAGTGCCCAATATTGCGGGCTTTACTCATGAGTAGGCAAATGTGCCATTATCCACCAGAAAAGCCAGGCTAAGAGAAATCCAAGACCTTTTCCTCCTTTTTAAGTTCAGGCATCTGGTCACTCTGCTCCTGAGACCTGCCTATGCATGTCTACTCTGAAGTAAGCCTATTGCAGTCAATGGGGCTTACTCCTATGTAAGGGGGCAATGGAAAGGAGACTGAGGGTCCTAGCCTTGCATGTATACTCTAAAGTAAGCCCTAATCAGTGGGGCTCACTCTGTGTAAGGGAGGGGCAGACTGCAGCCTGAGAGACTAAGGATGCAATCCTAAGGACACTTTCCTGTGAGTAAGACCCACTAAATATCATGGGGCTTACTTTTGAGTAGACCAGGTTATGATTTGTATTATTTTTTCTTTGTATTTTCTTTATTATTTTTGTATTACATTACAGTATCATTTTATATGAATACTAGTGAAAAGTGTACCCACGTTGCGGGAGTAAAATTCCCACATATGCCATTCCTCAGTCCCCCATGCGCAACTTCTCCCCTTGCGCAACTTCCCCCATGTGCATCTGTCCCCAATACACATCAGTCCCCCATGTGCAACTTCCCCCATGTGCAACATCACCCACACGCAACAGTCCCCCCACATGCACCATCCCCCACGAGCATTTTCCCATGCGCAATCCCCCTTGCGCAGCATCCTCACCAGTGCAACCTCTTCCTCCTAACAACATCCCCCAGTGCACCAGACACTGAGCACCAAACTGGCTTGATGTTGGTCAGTCTTCCATGTTAAGTATAGGATAAAAACATGTTGCACCCTTTTCAGCCCCTTAAGGGTTAAATTTCTCCACATGCATTCTTGGTGAGTGTTCATGTGACAGAAGGCAGTCCCTCCCCGAATTTTATGCTTCTAGGCCCAGCAGTTGGGGCGGAATGTTGATGAGTCATCAATTCTTCAATGCAAAGTATAGGGAAGAAAACGTGTTGCACCCCTTTTCACCCCCTTCCGGTTGGAATTTCTGAAAACCAGTTCTTAGTGCAACCCTCAGTCATGGAAGGAACACCCACCCCAAATTTCACGCTTCTAGGCCCAGTGGTTTTGGCAGGGTGTTGATGAGTCAGTGAGTGAGTGAGTCAGTAACTTTTCTCTTTTATATATATAGACTAGCGAAAAGCTAGTAAAATTCCCCCTTACGCAATCCCCCCACTGCACATCAACCCCCCATGCACATCAACCCCCATACGCATTCACCCCATGTGCAACATCCCCCATGTTCATCCACCCCATGCGCATCATACCCCCAATGCACAACAAAGCCCAGGCACAAATCCCCCATGCACAACAACCCCCCATGTGCAACATTCCCCATGTTCATCCCTTCATGTGCAACATGCCCCCATGTGCATCATCTCCCCGTGCGCATATCTCTCAGTGCGCATCAAACCCCCATGTATATCAAACCCCCATGCACATCAAACCCCATGTGCAACATCCCCATGAGGATCAAACCCCCATGTGCATCAAACCCCCATGTGCATCAAACCCCCATGTGCATCAAACCCCCATGCGCATCAAACCCCCATGCGCATCAAACCCCCATGCGCATCAAACCCCCATGCGCAATGTCCCCATGCGCATCAACCCCCCAATGTGCATCACCCCATGTGCTTCTTCTCCCCATGCGCACTACCGCCCATGCGTAGCATCCTCCCCAGTGCAAACTCTTCCTCTGAACAATATCCCCTCCACTGCACCAAGCACCAAATTGGCCTGAAGTTGGTCATTCTTCCATGTTAAGTATAGGACAATAACACGTTGCGCCCCTTTTCAGCCCCTTAAGGTTTAAATTTCTCCACATCGGTTCTTGGTGGGTGTTCATGTCACAGAGGGAAGGCCCTCCCCGAATTTCATGCTTCTAGGTCCGGGGTTTGGGGCAGAGCATTCCTCAGTCACCGATTCTTCAATGCAAAGTATAGGGAGGAAAACGCATTGTGCCCCTTTTCACCCCCTTCCGGTTGGAATTTCCAAAAACCGGTTCTTAGTGCACCCCTTTGTCACAGAAGAAACACCCACCACAAATTTCATGCTTCTAGGCCCAGCGGTTTTGGCAGGGCATTGATGAGACAGTGAATGACTTTTCTCTTTTATATAGATTTTTGGGTTGTAGAACGAATTGTCTGAGTTTCCATAATTTCTAATGGTAAAATCTGCTTTGATAAACATGCATTTTGGATTACAAGCACGCTTCCAAAATAAATTATGCTTGTAAACCAAGGAACTTCTGTACTTCACTATTTTGAACTCAGGAGGCAACATTAAAAATAAACACAATAAAATCCTCCTTTAAATATTTCTTTGAACAATCTTTCATTGGAAAGTAAAAAATTCAGTCAAAACAATGCCCTTCAAAAACCTCCTCCATATCTTTTTATATTTCCCTAACAACACAATCACAGGGCTGTGGTGGTGCAGTTGGTTAAGACACAGTGTGACTGTTAACCAGCAGTCCAGGGATCAAGACCCTGAGATGGGGAGGGCTCCTGTCCTTAGCCCAGCTCCTGCCAAACTAGCAGTTAGAAAGCATGCATATGCAAGTAGATAAAAAGGTACCACATCTGTGGGAAAGTAAAACAGTGTTTCATGTGCCTTCAGCAGACATGCCAGCCCCATGACCATGGAAGTGTCTTTGGTCTAGCTGGCTCTAACAGAGATGAGCACCGCACCCTACAGTTGGTTATGACTGTAACCTGCAGGGAACACCTTTAGCTTTTTAACACCACAATATTTACTTAATAAAATGCTATTAATTCCATTTAAATAGCAAAGATGTAGGTTTTCAGAGGTCTTTGAAGAGGTCTTTCAGAGGCAACAACTACTCATAAGGAAAGTCCAAACTACCACAAATCATTTGTGCATTCCTCCTGAATGAGAGACTTTGATGCTACAGCAGGAATCAAAATATTCTGTTGAAAACTGAAGTAAAATGCAGATTCAGGATCTTTATTTCAAACTGTGAACGTTACATATGACTACATTTTATTCAATTGATTACAGAGGGGAGCAATCTCTTGTATTAGTTTCTCTTCCCTGTAGATCCCTGCTCTGAATATTAAGATTGCTGTGTGTTTTCTATAGCCCTCAGTCCTGTGAACTACCATATACCCATCTCAAAGAGTGTGGTTTAGGAAACCACACTCAAGTAGGTCTGTCCAGCCCTGACGAGTATTAGAGGTCAGGTAGGAGCAACTTTTCATAATCCAATATTACCATAAAATCTCCAATATTCCATATCTCCAATAATCCAATATTATCCCCAATAATCCAATATTAAGCATAAGCATAACCGTAACCTTTATTGGCATCATAATCCAATATTACCATAAAATCCTCCACCATTCAGCGTATATTTCCAATAATTGGGAGACAGACTTCAGAGTCATTAATACGCTCATGTCTCTCAAACAGTATCTTGCAGACTTGACGTTTGTTCTGTGTCTGGCTAGAGCTGAGAACTTGATGAAGTCAAGCTGATGTAAGTTAATCCAAGCAAGTAATGGTGATTGAAACACTTTCTGGCCTAGGATATTTGGATTCACTTATGCAGTCCCATCAATACTTCTTAAAAAGTTAAGATGTCTTATGTAATACAATGCTCACTTGTAAAAGGACATGTTTCACAGGTAACTGTAAACAGATTTTTCAGAGCAAACAGTGCTGTTTCTTTTTAAAAACAGATCTCAGACATTAAACATTGACAGTATTCAAATAAGGTCAACATTAATAGGAAAAAGAAAAATAATTAAGTATATGGAGAAACACACTAGGTTTAAAAAGTATTTCAAGAAAGAACATGCATACAAAAAATGAGAGAAAAATTAAAGAAAAATAAAAGAGGGGAGAAATGCTGTGAAATTAGGAAATGGAAAAAACAAGAAAAATAATATAAACTTAAATCTTTCAGTACTGCCGATATGAAATGCACATAAAAAGATTAACAATATGCCAATATATTCTCTTTGATCTCTATATATGCACCTGACTACAGTATTTCTAATCACTTTTAGAAATCACTTTAATTATTTCTAAATTATTTTTCAGGGAAGAAAAAGCTATTAAATTGTGTGCTCAGTCTGCAAAGCTTTATATTTACATCTCAGTACTTTCCCATTTTCTGGATCAGGTTTGAATTGTGGCAAAATTCAAAGTCCTAGATACCAGAATCTGCTAAATCTTATACAGGTTAAAGGAAACCTTGTTAAGTGATCTATGATATCCAATTATATCATTTAATTTAGAACCTATCTTAAGATATTGCACTTGTCATTAAAAAATTGTATCCATTTTAGGTTTGGAGTTAAGGCATTTTTTGCACTTTCATGGTACATTTTACCAGATTCTGAATCAATACAATAGTAGTCATCAAGATTGATTTTTAAAGAATTAAGAGAGACAACTTTCTACTAAAATGAATCTGGCAGAGGGTAGATTGTCTGTTCTGGCTGGAATTGAAGGAGATAGACTGTAAATGCTCCTAAACCTAAGTTGCTTCTGAGGATCTAGTTGGCATAGTCAGACAGTTTATCATCCTTCACATTTGATATGTTGCAAGGACCTTCTGCACCAGCATTAACAATTTTAAGGTTACACAGAACTGCAGCTAATATAGAACACTACCACAATTCAATAGTTGCAGCAAAGTATAGCGTGTATCAACACATGATTTTCTCCCAGCTTTGAAATGCTGTCTATCTTCTATATATATAAACTAGCGAAAGGCGTACCCGTGTTGCGGGAGTAAAATTCCCCCGTATGCCATCCCCCCATATGCATCAACCCCCCATGGATAACTTTCCTCCAGGCGTAACAACCCCCCATGCGCAACTTCCCCCATACACATCAACCCCCCATGCGCAACTTCACCCATGCGCATCAACCCCCCATGCACAAGTTACCCCATGCACAACTTCCCCCATGCGCAACTTCCTCCCATGCACAACTTCCCCATGTGCATCAACCCCCCATACGCAACTTCCCCCATATGCATCAAACCCCATGCGCAACTTCCCCCCTGCGCATCGACCCCCCCATGCGCAACTTTCCTCCCATGCGCAACTTTCCTCCCGTGCGCATCATCCCCCCATGTGCAACTTTCCATATACGCAACTTCCCATGTGCGCAACTTTCCCCCGTACGCAACATGCGCAACTTTCCCCCGTGTGCAACTTTCCTCCCATGCGCAACTTTCCCTCATGGGCAGTATCCTCGCCAGCGCAACCTCTTCCTCCTAACAACATCCCCCAGTATACCAGGGTCTGAGCACCAAATTGGCTGGATGTTGTTCAGTCTCCCATGTTAAGTATAGGAGAGAAACATGTTGCCCCCTTTTCAGCCCCTGAAGGGTTAAATTTCTCCAGATGGTTCTTGGTGGGTGTTCAGGTGACAGAAGGATCCCTCCCAGAATTCCATGCTTTAGGCCCAGCAGTTGGGGCGGAATGTTGCTGAGTCAGCAATTTTCAATGCAAAGTATAGGGAGGAAAACACGTTGCGCCCCTTTTCACCCCCTTCCCGTTGGAATTTCCGAAAACCGGTTCTTAGTGCACCCCTCAGTCACAGAAGGAACATCCACCCCAAATTTCACGCTTCTAGGCCCAGTGGTTTTGGCAGGGCGGTGATGCGTCAGTGAGTCAGTCAGTGAGTGACTTTTCTCTTTTATATATATAGAAAAGTCACTCACTGACTCACTCACTGACTCATCAACGCCCTGCCAAAACCGCTGGGCCTAGAAGCATGAAATTTGGGGTGGGTATTCCTTCCATGACCAAGGGGTGCACAAAGAACCGGTTTTTGGAAATTCCAACCGGAAGGAGGTGAAAAGAGGTGCAACACGTTTTCCTCCCTATACTTTGCATTGGAGAATTGATGGGGGAAGTTGCGCATGGGGGGAAGTTGCGCATGGGGTGTTGATGTGCCATGGGGGGGATGGCATACGGGGAAATGTTACTCCCACAACGCAGGTACGCTTTTTGCTAGTTATCTATAAAGATCTAGATGGCCTGGGAATGGAATCCTAATTTAGGCAGGCACAATTCAACCACTTCCCATACCTGTGGTGGTGTGAGGAGGCCGGCAAATGTCTGTGCACTAGCCTAACCCTCTCAGGAGCAGTGCAGAAGTGCTTTATGGCACTTTTGTGACACCTCCAGGCCAGCAAGTGACTTGGTGTGGGGGGTTAGGATTGCAGCCGGGGTCAGATACTACCATACGTAACCCTTAGATGACCAGATTTTTTGTCCGGCAATTATAATTTATGCAAATTAGGCTATTTTTAGATGGTCATCTAAGGTAATCTAATTATTTCAGCTGTATCAATACATGATTTTCTCCCAGCTTTGAAATGATTCTATTATCTATAAAGACCTAGATGGTAATCTTGTAGGAACCCTTCTGACAAAATTCTGCAACTTTTAACCCAAAAAGTTTCAACAGTTTTAGACACTAAGAGTAAAAAAAATTCTATTAGATTTTTTTTTGTTCGTGAAGTAGACAAGCACTATAACTGTTTCGTGCAGCCTTCAGCTGGATGTTAGTTGTTTTATGTTTATAAATATACTACTGTAAACCATTCATGTACTTGCCAGGCTGGAAAAGAGGTTTAGGTATAGAGTTCCAACAGACATAGGATATTTTGTACCATATATTGAAAATGCTTGCTCCCTTTAAAAAATACAGTAAAAGAAATAACAAAGCTGCAACATTATAAGCATTTCATGACCTCTAACAAATTATCAGCTCATATGGAAGATATATTGGCTGAAATGAGGTACATGGCTTTTTTATATTGATGCTCCAGAGGTTCTGTATGCCCTTCTAAAGCATAACTGCTTCTCTGCTCTGGAAGCAGTTTTTTTTTATTATACTGCCCAGAGTTACGTACATCTCCTAACATACTTTTTTAAAACCCATATTTGCTGTATTTAAATCTTGCTTGAATTTTAATTTGTTTTACTGTATTATTGTAGATTTATACTGTAGTCAGCTTTGGAAAAATAAAACTGAAGGCAGCTATTTAATACCTGTTCTTCCTCTTTTGTCCAGGAAGGCAGTCAAATTAGGATGTGTCACAGCTTAGTCTTATGTTGACTTCTTTGGCCTCTTTTAGCAAATTACAAGAATCATTGATCATAGAATCCTAGAATCCTAGAGTGGGAAGGGACCTAGTAGGTCATCTAGTCCAAACCCCTGCCTGTAGCAGGAAATTCTCCTAGACTAGAGCATCTCCGACAGGTGCTCGTCAAGCCTCTGCTTGAACATCTCCAGTGAGGGAGAGTCGAGTGAGGGATCTCCAGTGAGGGAAAAGAGGCAATCTTTTCCACTGCCGAACTGCCCTCACCGTCAGGAATTTTTTCTGTGTTTCTGGCTGGCTTACCTTTCTCTGCCCTCTTTTCCAACAGGAGTAGAGGGTGAAAATCTTGCAGTAAAAGCACTAGAGGCCAAAACATATTTGCAAGCTAAAGGAAGATATGCCTTAACATTCATACATTTTTTAGTTTCATGCACGCTTTGGACACTAGTCAGATGAAAATGCAAGCTGTTCATTCATGTATGCACATACCACACATGTACTTTTATTTTGACTAGCTAGAGACCCAAAAGTTGTGTGAAGTTAGCTAATTTAACTCACTGTATAAGTGCACCAGAAGAGTTTATAGCAAACAATAAACAACAAAAACTATGGTGGGTGGAAAGTTTTCTCATGGTCCAGCTGGATCCCCTTAAAGATTCAGTTGGCTGTCTCTGTGGATGCTTTTGGATGTTGAGATAGCTGCTGTGACAACAGTACCTTTGCTCAGTTTATTATTTAAATTTATATAAAATTTATATTACAGTATCTTTCAATAAAAAGCAAATAAATAAACACTTCCTTGACCTCAGAAGGCACACAGTCTAAAACAGGTCTTACATTTAAGACCCATGGGCCAAATACAATTCACAGAGGATTCTTAGCGAGACTACAAGATAGCTGGGCTTTCTTAGGTGAGGCTCTGAAATGGAGAGATAGAGGGAGGACCCAGAAGCAAGGAGTGCTACAGGGAAAGGAGCACACGAAGGGAAGGAGATGCTGCTGTGGCAGTGTGAATTAATTTATAATTTAGATAATGAAGCATTTGAAGTACTGTGTTTACTCAAATATAATGCTCACCTTTTTCAGCCGAATTCAGTTAATGTTAATTAGAATTGAGTAAATAGAGTATTTTGATTATAAGTATAGGGTGCGCATTATATTCGATGGTGCATTATATTCAAGAAAATACAGTATTTTATTTTACTTGGCCATTTCTAAAAGATTAGGCCATGCTGATTTCTGCTAAATTGTGGGTATGGGACATGATTAACTCATGACCTACAGAAGTGATCGCTAAGCACAGAATAGAGGAAAAGTTAAGAGCAATGCACTTAAAGTTAAGCAGAGAATTAGATAATGTCTTATCATGTGCACCTGAGTGAAATGTATAGCCAATCACAATGCAACAAATATGTCAACTGTAATTTCTGCTTTTCTGAAATAAAAAATATGTTTGAAGTGTATATGAGGTCCTTATGCTTTGAAAACAATTCCCTTAAGGAACCCCTGCCTGCGCAGCAGGAATAAAATCCTTCTACTTTTGAACCTGATCCAGCCTGACTAGATCAGGCAGTGATTTTCAACCTTTTTCATTTCAGGGCACACTTAACAAGGCACTGAAAATGTCAAGGCACACTACCAGTTGTTTTTACCATTGACAACGCACACCAGGCTGTTCAATTTCCCCAATTTTCCTATTAATGAATGTCAATCTCCAAATTCCCGCAGCACACCTGAGGACTATCCATGGCACACTGATTGAAAATCATTGCTTTTAAGGTAAACACACTACAACATTGCCAAGGTGGGAGAGCCCAATTATCACACAGGCTTCCCTTTCACCAGCAGCACCTTTTTGCCAAAGTATCACTTAGAAGAGAACCTGTGAGTTGCTAAGCTGTGAAACTATACCTTGCCAGAAGCAACACTACTGAAAGGGTGGGTACACATGACAACTGGCTGTTCACTATCTTGAGAACATAAGAAAAGCCTCCATTTGATCAGGCCACAGGCCAGTCTAGGTTCCTGTATCACACAGCAGCCCACCAGATGCCTCAAGGAGCACATATGACACCTGCATCCAGGTGCATCTGACATTTTGAGGTTGTCCACCTCTACACACACCCCTTATGGCTTGTAGCCTGTGATGGTTCTTTTCTTAAAGGAATTTGTCCAATTCCTTCTTAAAGGCATTAAGGCTAGATGCCATCACTACATCCTGTGGCAGTGAGTTTCACAGACCAACTACACGCTGGATAAATATTTTCTCTTGTCCATCCTAACCATCCCAACATTTAATTTTAGTGGGTGTCCCCTAGTTCTCTTGCTATATGAAAGGGAAAAGAGCATCTCCCTATCCACTCTATCCATCCCTTGCATAATTTTATATGTCTCAATTTTGTACATCTCAATCTTGAAAATATTAAAATGATTGGCATATTGTCTGTCATTTGCAGCTAAGAAGTTCTTACATGAGAACAAAATGCTTCGTTCTGGCCGTAATTTTCATAATGGTGCCTGCTTAATGCTTAAGCAGGCACCTGCTTAATGATGTCACTTCAGCACTTTGGCAAGCACAAAGTAAGATATTCAGCCTACTGGATAAAACAAGTTTGACATCCTTGACTAAAAAGAGATGCAGACAAGTTAGTAGCAACAGCCACTGGAAAAGATGCCATGCTAAGATGTGGATGAATACTTGCTCTCCCCAATAATGTTAAGAGGAACACTTCAAAGAGCACCTATTTGCCCATTTGGCAGTGGTTCAGCCATCTATGCTGATGCACCATCTGTGCCCTATCGTAAAAAAGTAAATTTGCCTCAGTCACATTCTGACTGCACCTCTGCAATGTCTTATACATTGACTGTCTTTTAAAGTCTGTTTGGAAACTGCAGCTGGTACAAAATGTTATTGCGAGTTCTGACTCAGGTCAGTTTTCAGAAAAGGTAACTTTTTATCAACTTTTCTAGCAATTTATCTAGTGCCAGGTGCAATTCAAAATTCTGATAAAGTTGTACTTGGTTTATAGAAAATTAAAGAATCATAGAATTGGAAGGTACCTAGTAGGTCATCCAGTCAAACCCCCTGCATGTAATAGGAAATCCTCCTAGAGCATCCCCGACAGGTGCTCGTCAAGCCTCTGCTTGAAGATCCCCAGTGAGGGAGAGTCCACCACCTCCCTTGGCAATCTGTTCCACTGCCGAACCACCCTCATTGTCAAGAATTTTTTTCCGGATATCCAACTGAAATCTCCTTTCTTGCAGTTTTTACCCATTGGTTCTAGTTCTGCTTTCAGAAGCAGCTATGAATAAATGAACCTCTTCCTCCATATGACAGCCCTTCAGGTATCTGAAGAGGGCAATCATGTCTCCCCTCAGCCTCCTCTTCTCCAGGCTGAACATCCCAAGTTCCCCCAACCTTTCCTCATAGGGCTTCCCTTCCATCTTACTGATCATTCTTGTCGCTCTCCTCTGGACTTGCTCCAGTTTGGCTGCATCTTTCTTAAAGTGAGGTGCTCAGAACTGAACACTGTACACAGGGTGAGGTCTAACCAATGCAGAATAAAGAGGAACTATAACTTCTTGCGACTTGGAAG
This sequence comes from Cryptoblepharus egeriae, assembly GCA_030015325.1. Classification (NCBI taxonomy): domain Eukaryota; kingdom Metazoa; phylum Chordata; class Lepidosauria; order Squamata; family Scincidae; genus Cryptoblepharus; species Cryptoblepharus egeriae. Next base: position 64,966,086 of record JAREYC010000002.1, on the reverse strand, counting down.
CAATAGTCCTCTTAATGCAGCCTTCCTCCATATTAGCCTATTAAAGGATCCCTATTAACCCCATTGAAGGATCATCTGCCCCCCATATTAACCTATCTGGTCATTAAGATAAGCTAAGGAGAACCTTCTGTATAACCCCCAATATTTGATTGATGCTGATGCACAAGAGTCTTCTACATGGTGGCCCTCAAGGTAAACAACAAGCCTGCCACAGAACTGTGCCACAGAACTGTATTTCTATGCCTTTTACAGACAGCTTTTTTTAGTTGGTTTATAATGAGTTGCTTTGAGTTTTTGTATGTCTTGGCTCTCCTACTTGTGATTGTGTGATGAACATTCATTTTGAATTATTGTTTTAAAACCTATTTATAAGTCACCTTATGCTTCCTTATGTCTACAAAACAATAACAACATTTTCTAAATAAAAGTATAAAGTCAGTCAATATATGGTATTAGGCAACCACACTGATCTGAGCAAATGAACCAATTTCCAAGCAACATTAGCTGAAAGAATACACGGCCACCACACAAGAGAAAGACCAATGCTTTGAACACTTTAAAAATATTCAATTACTCAGGAGTAAAACCAGCACTTTCCTAGAACTGTTCTCCTCCCCCATTCTCCTTTCCAGAACTAGCAAAGAAAAGCAAACAGCAGTGATTGATGTAGATCAACTGCTGATGATACTGAATATAATACACACCTGATATTCCACAAGAGAAATCAATTTTTTATTCTGCATCCTCTGAGACCACATAACACAGCAACATTTTCTTTTATGAAAGTAAAGCCTGCAGTACAATGCTAGCTTTAGATGAGTGTGTATGGGGGCAGGGGAAAGAAGATGGGTTTGACTTTTCTGTTCAGTGTCCTTGAAAAATCACTAAGGGCCATTTCGTACATTATATGGCAGAAAACCCAAGTTTGCCTCCAAGGGACAATTTGACAGGCAGTTTCAGCGAATCCCAATGGCGAATACATAACACAACACAATACATTTGTATTTATACAGTACATGTTACAGTTGTTTCTCATAGTTATGTTCTGGATTTTTAGTGTACTCTTAAAACTCCAAACAAAATATCTTTCTGTGTCATTTTATGTGATATTACGACATCACACCAATGATTTCTGACAGGTTCCTCAGAATGAGAAAAATGCTGTAATCCATCTTGAACCATTGGAATTTCAGGAAAAAAGAGGCCATCTCCAATTTTTTTTCTGTAAATATTGAGACGTGCACGTTTAACTCAGCTTATTGTCTCAAGATGTTTCGGTTAAAGGTCAAGTAAAGCCTTACCTCCATTGATCGGCAAAGGTGTCAGAAGGAGGCCTCTGACAGCTACTTTGGGAGAATCCTGTCCGTAGCGCCCGTGATCGAACACGTACCAAGTCGAACGATCGGGATTCGACAGAGTCACGTTGATGAGAGCCGCCGTATAAAGCTGATTACCGTTATCCGCGCTGGCCAGGAGAGCGTAAGAATTAAAGAGGACCAAAATGGGCACGGTCGGTAGATAGCTCCAATAAGGCAAAACCCACTTCAGGAACATTTTTGTCCTTTTATTTAAACAACGAACCATAAAAAGAGATCTGTTCAGTCTTGTGTTCCCAAAATTACTACAGTGTAAAGAGTTTATTTATATAAATATGCAGAGGATGGAGCATTTCGTAGCTTAGAAGGGGCTAAACTCCCAGGGCCTGGGAGGCATCTGTCCACCCATCCACGACGAAGCTTCAGCTCCTATGGAAGAGGATCAGGAGGGTTGAGAGAAGGCAGTGCGGGGCTGACAGGAAGGACGGCTTGGCAACAGCTGGGCGGGGGGGGGGGGACAACGGTGCCCGGCAGGCAGGCAGGAGAGCGGGCGGGCCCAGCGTGTTCTCGCTCCGGGTTTCCGAAGCAGGTCCGGCCTGCCTCTGTCAGGACCCAGCTGGAGCTGGCTGGAGGGGGCTGCGTCTCCTCTGAGGCGGCCAAGGCGAAGGAGCGACTCACCCCCCCTCGGAGGGCGGGGAAGGAAGGAGCTGCTTCGGCGACGCTCCGGCTCGAGGGACCCAAACGCCGCCTCAGAGGCGGGCGGCGGCGGCGGCGACCCCCTCCCCACCGTCAGGCTTCTTCTTGGGCGCCGAGGCGGAGCCCCGCTTCCAACGCAGCCTCCTCGCTCCAGGAGAGCCACTGCGGGCGCTCCATAGGAGGCGGGCTGCGCGCGCGCTCTCCCAGCCTCTAACCCACCCAGGCCCCACCCTCCTGCCTCAACCGTCACTCAGTCAACGGTTTCTCCCCCCTGCCCCTCCCCACCGCGCGCCACGAAACCGTTGGCCGCCAACGCCCCGGATAGCGGTTTTCTTCCAACCGCGGCAAACCGCCACATAGCGTTCCGCGCACGCGCACTGCGCCAACTCTACCGGGCCACGAGGAAAAGGGGAGGGGACTCCAAGGGGAAGCCACGCCCACTGGCAAGGGAGAAAGGGCAAGGGGGAGTGGCTTCAGTCAGAGGAAAGATGTGGGCGGGGCTAAGGGTTGCTGTGCTCCCTCAGAAGGCTCTGGCTGGTTAAAAATAGACTCCTGCTGGATAACCCCGTCTACTCAGAAGTAAGTCCCATTGGAGTCAATGGACTTACTCCCAGGAAAGTCTGGACAGGATGGCAGCTTCAGAGCCCAACCTATGGCTGTCTGCTCAGAAGTAAGTCCCATTGGAGTCAATGGACTTACTCCCAGGAAAGTCTGGACAGGTTGGCAGCCTCAGAGCCCAATCCTATGGTTGTCTACTCAGAAGTAAGTCCCATTGAAGTCAATGGACTTACTCCCAGGAAATTGTGGACAGGATGGCAGCCTCAGACCCAATCCTATGGTTGTCTACTCAGAAGTAATTCCCATTGGAATCAGTGGACTTACTCCCAGGAAAGTCTGGACAGGATGGCAGCCTCAGCCCAATCCTATGGTTGTCTACTCAGAAGTCCCATTGGAGTCAATGGACTTACTCCCAGGAAAGTCTGGACAGGATGGCAGCTTCAGAGCCCAACCTATGGCTGTCTGCTCAGAAGTAAGTCCCATTGGAGTCAATGGACTTACTCCCAGGAAAGTCTGGACAGGTTGGCAGCCTCAGAGCCCAATCCTATGGTTGTCTACTCAGAAGTAAGTCCCATTGGAGTCAACGGACTTACTCCCAGGAAAGTCTGGACAGGTTGGCAGCCTCAGACCCAATCCTATGGTTGTCTACTCAGAAGTAAGTCCCATTGGAGTCAATGGACTTACTCCCGGGAAAGTGTGGACAGGTTGGCAGCCTCAGACCCAATCCTATAGTTGTCTACTCAGAAGTAAGTCCCATTGGAGTCAATGGACGTACTCCCAGGAAAGTGTGGATTTGGCAGAAGTGCTGGATGCCATCTCACCATCAATCCACCCACAGCCTACTCTCTCCTGCCCCAAAACACCCCTTCCCATCTCCTCCACACCCACCCCTGGAATTTTCCAGCCTAGAAAGGCCAGCACAAACCCCACTATGGCTGGCTCTAGCTCAGCGTCCCTTGCACTGATCAATCTCCCTGCAGTTGCATCAACATATGATGTTGGCTCTGAACACGATTCTATCAAATACAAAAGTCATAGTTGTGTGAAGATGTAAAAATAAGTAGACTTTTCTTTTTCAGTGCTCCCTAATCTGTTTTGTTGCAATTCTCTACCCCAGTGTTTATTCATGTTTGTCCCCCACTGTACCATTTTGCATGTTACTCCTATTGGAAGTATCATTGGACACAACTGAAATGATGGCATCACCAGTTACTTCCAGATTGATGCAACGCGGAAGATCACAAATAAGGAAAGGCCACGAAAGGATATTTTTGGTGTGGAAAAAGAACACAGTGAAGCTCTGCTCACCAAGCTGAGCCTCTGACTAGTTCTTATGTTGCAGTGTTGATTTTAATTCCAGAGTAATGGGGGTTGCCACTGTACCCAAATGGGGTGGGACTCAAACCCACGACCCTTGAGACACTACCCAGGTTCTTTGGAGAAGCAACAAACATGGCAGAAAACTACAAAGGATCACGATACAAAGTTAGCTTTATTATGTTTTTTAAATGGGTTCCATCACCAGTAGGCAAGGTGAACAGAGAGCAAAGGCTGTACAAACATTTTTATAGGGCATTTTTAAGAGAGAAGGATACAAATGTCAAGGAGGAGGGGTACAAATGACTGAGAGCAAAGCTTGGACCCTGGTTTGCTAGATTTTTGCACAAGGGTGGGAATTAGGAGATGACACCAAGCAATGGATGGGTAGGCTGGAAGGCAAACTTGCAACGTGTCCTCAACTCTTGACACTACGTGTTGTCAGGGCTGCTTGTGGTTATTGCTTAATTGCATAAAACATGTATTTTTGCTACATTCTGCCTTTATCGTTTTGGCCTGGATGTTTTGTGCCTGGCCTTCTATTTTTTTCTGGCTTAGAACGGCTGGACTTGCTATGGGGGTCAGAGTAGAATTGGGCCTGAAAGGGGAATTGGGCCTGGGTCATTTGGACCTAACAAGATATTAAAACAGGCTGTTTATAGCAGTTTTAGGACAGAACACATTTCATACATAGGCAAGCACTTATTAATTACAATTATTGGTTACAAGGCACAAAAATCTTTAGGAAACAGTTTGGACAAGGCATTTTTTTCATAACAGAAACTGTTTTGTTATACCAAGAATAACTAATGTCTTTGGCTTTGCAGCTTTGGTCAATGCAAGAGGATGGAAGAGACTAGAAAATGTGGAATCAGATATAAGCAGTGATGGGATTCAAAGAAATTAACATCCAGTCATCTGGTCATATGCCCATCTGGCAGCCACTTTTAAATGGCTATTTTAAAATTTATATGTCCTATCTCTCATTAACAACCTGTTCTATAGAGTAGGTGTGAACTTGCTGGAGCCCACCACTGGACACAAGGCCTGGATATGCAGGAACAGCACCAAGGGGCCAATTCCCCCACCCCCCGGGTGGAAAAAGCCAGCAATGGGTTAAAGGTGGGGCAGCATTATGTGTCAGCATGCATTTCCATATCAGTCGGTTCTGCCCATATAGTTGAAGAGCTGACAGCTCGATGTACTAAAAGGGAAATCAGATCAGAAGGACATAGAAAAGTCACCAAATTTGCCTGAATAAACTTTGCTCTGACACTGTGTGTGACATACTCAGGCTACAATCCAGAATACTACAGGACCTTTTACACCTATGGGAAACCTATGAGAAATGCATAGAGCAATCCAGAGTAAGTGCCTCTTACATCTACTCAGTTACTCTGGATTGTAGGGGTAGTTTTCTTAACAAAGAAATTCATGTAGCATTGCTGTTGCCAACATTTTTTGCTAACTTATTTGATGCTTCTAAATATCTTCCGATTCATGTTAACCATTAATGGTGCTAAGTAAGTAATGATTAAGTAATAGATTTCTGACAGCTATACTGAATAAATATTTGGCTTGAATAACGGTTTGTTTTCTAATTCAGCAATCTAGGCATGAAGACCAAACCACAGGGGAAAACTGAAACCTACACCTAGGGAATAAATACACGCTGAGATAAGGTAAGCAGAGCTTCAGGTTTCAGGGGGCAATATGTGCAATATGCCAGAGCTGACACAAGACATCAACATCCTGATGCCAGAGGTGGCATGCCAATGATTGCTCTCCTCACTCAATGATATGCCAGCCTCTGCTTCTCCCATTCTTTAACTCAGCCCTGTCCACTCCTCCATCTTTCTCTTTTCCCATCCAGGAAGTAGATGGAGAAATACAAGCAATAGGGGCAATTAGGTGGATAAATCTGCCTGATTCATGGAAGAGGTGGCAGCCCTTCAATGTACTGTCTGGTGGGTATCTCTTCCCTTGATTCTTCCTATGTGGGAGGACTGAGGTAGGCTTATTGGGACTCCATATGGGGGCAGCAATCTCAGCACTTCTTATAGTGGGTCAGCCTTGAGACCCTTCATGGCAACGAGTGGTGGCAGTTCTCAGTGCTTGACATCTTCATTTCTTGCTTCAGTTTTAGTGTCCTCATATTGCCCTAATGTATCACAAGATACTGTTAAGGTCATTGTGGGGGAAATGCAATCGTGGATCCATCATCGTTGATGCTGAGAGAAACCCAGCAAAAAGTGTGCGCATGGGGGGAGAGTGTGCACGGGGGGATGATGTTGTGCATGGGGGTGTTGCATATGGTGTGCATGGGTGGAGGGTGCACATGGGGGGTGCTGCATATGGTGCACATGGGGGATGGTGCGCATGGGGGAGGGTGCACGGGGGTATTGCACATGGGTATGATGTGCAGTGGGGGAAATTTTACTCCCGCAGTATGAGTTTGAAAGTAAAAAGGAACATTCATTGGACTTTTGTTGTGGGAAAATTTTTGTTATTGAATTTTTGAGCAAAGACATACCTGGATGTTCTGCAGATATTTGCCCTCCCTAAATATTTTGCTAAATATTTAGGGGAGGCTGAACATAAAATGCAATGATTAACTTTAAGCAGCCTGGTTAAATAGTTCCCTTTTGTACACATCATATGGTTGTGTTACACTTGATCACTAGTGCGAGAAGCCTAGAAGAAAATCACATTGTGTTTATTTCATTTCACTTTGACAGAGGCCAAATTCTTCTCCTTTTGTGGCTTTTTCAGCAAATGTAATGCATATTGCATGCACTTGGGAGAGCTGACTTTCACCCGCAGAGCCCACTAAAGGCAGGTAACTTGTGGATTCATAAGATCCTTAGAGATGTCATTTATGAAAAGCTCTATAGAAATGTCAATACAATACAGGAAATGTTTTTGAAGCAGCAGCTGAATGTTCTGCTTTTACATTACATTTTTTCCTCTCTCCTGCTTGGGATAGGCTGGGTGATGAACCACAATGATTTTGTTAATGGCCTCTAAGCATTTTGCAAAAATGTCTTTTACCCAAAGGGGAAGAAAACACAACCACAAAAAGGACAAATGTTGACATTTCACTAGTGTCCTTCACAGGATATGTTTACTGCTGTGTCTCACCATGCCTAGAATCAGAGACAAGTTATTAATTTGACAGTATTCCAAATGTATTCTGGACATTTTTCTACTGAAATTAGAATTGTTTTGTTTTTCTGATTGAAAAAAATCTAGATTCATATCTGTATTCTGTTGCAGGAACCAACAGAGGGCTCAGCTTGGAACAAATACCTTGTCTTTTCATACTGGCATACAATCTTACTAATGACATTAACAGCCCATTTAGTCCTCTTCCATTTTTTTATTGACGCTGCAGGAGAAGAGTATATATAACAATAATAGAATTTCCAATCCCTGTTACCTCTAAGAGGACTATATGTTGACTTATGTCCAAAGGAGGTAGCTTCTATATTTTGACTAGTCATATCCTATATCCCTGCTATTTATAGCAGGACTTTCTTGAAATATGGATCCTCCTGATTCTCTGGAAAGTGTCTGTACCAGTTGCAGATGTTGGGAAGGAGATGTATTGTAAAAATATAGATATCTAGGAGGCTATGATAAGGAGGACCAGCCCTGCATATTAGTTTGATTCCTTTAATCTACCTCTGTGCTGCTCCCAGATGAGCAGTTGCAGCAATTGGTATGAATGTCTTACATTATTTGCATCTTACATTATTTGCAATAATGTCTTACATTATTTGCATCTAAGTGTAACCTCTTGTCCCAGGAAATAGATAAAAATCTACAGTGTCAGCAACAAAAGAAAACATATATTTTATAAATATCTAGAGGACATAATAAAGACCACAAAGTAGATTGTGCAAAGGTACTAAAAAGAATTTTTTTTTGCTTGTGAGTCACTTGTGTGTTCTATAGCAGTGATACACAAAGTGGGGGGTTGTGATATCCCAGTCCATGCAAAGGTCCCCCATTCCCTTTAAGGGAGGAAGAAAAGGGGAAAGCAGCAATGTGATCCTCAGGATCACATCCCGTGTGGGAATGGGAAAGCTTTTCTGCATTGTTATAGGGGTCCTCCCAGGTCAGAAGGATCTGGAAAGCCCTGCAGACCACTTGGAAAAACATCAGGGAAGTGGGACAGGGTGGAAAAGGTTGGAACATGGTGGGGAAGAGGAAATACTGAATGGTGTGGGGAGGAATAGGGTGTGGGAGAGGATTTGGCAGCAGTGGTGTATGTTGAAGTGTGTCCTCTTTTTTTGCAGCCCCCTTGCCCCCTCTCTCCTTGGACTTGTGCGAGTGAAATTTTTGCCACAGGTTCAAGGAGATTCATTGCAGAGCTGGGGGCTTTCAGAAGCGTAAGGAGATTCAAATCCCCTTTCTGTTCCAGTCTTTTGATATCTCACTCTTCCCTGCTGAATGCAAGCTGTACAAGTGAGGGGAGGGGAGGATAGTGTTGGGCTGCAAATGTGTTATGGTTTCAGAGCTGTTGATATTCCCCAGTGATGTTCCAGAAACATTTTACTAACTCTGATTTTTTGAGTGGAGGAGGGTTGAAAGAACAGTAGAGATTAACACTGCGTTTGTAATAAATGCCTTAACATACAAGTGGAGCATGCAGCAGGCAACTACACACAGAGGAAATTCTGTACTATACCCAAGTAATCAGCAACCGCCAGTTCAAAAGCTTTTAGCAGACTTTCTAAGTCAAGTTCTAAGCTCAATTTTTTGTATCTTTGGTCAAAGTAAAGACTTTTCACACTTATTGGGCCAATCACATTCACAGCCTCCCTCCATTCTGTGGACAGGAATGGCTTCAGATTTCAAATGAGTTTAAAAAGATGTTTGTGATGTGGTATAAGGATTTGTCCTCCCCCCAAGTCAAAGATTTTACTAGGCATGCTTTGGTGTGCCTAAGTACCTCTTTGGACACAAGCCATTGTTGGTCCGTCAACTGATCCTCTTAGAATTAATGATGAACAGGTAGTAAACCTTGGCTGCCTTCCAGGGCTGGTCTTTTGGTGAAGTAACCTGAAATTGAAACCTAGATCGTTGGAGAACTGAGGAGCCCCCAGCTTGTCTGCCCCACTCTCCACCCAACTGCTCCATTGGGTGCTCCAATCTTTTTTGTCTTACTAAGAGCAAATTGGAAGTGGGAAGGAAACAAAAAAAGCTGACACAGTTCCAAATTACCTCGCCCTGCTCACCAGGCATTACAATGCACCAAGTGAGCAGGGAGAAGTAATTTGGAACTTTCTTCCCTTCCCAGGAGTACATTCTCTGCTCTGGGCTGCTTCCTTTTCTTTTGCACCCAACATACTCATATAAGTAAAGAAATGTATGCTTGTTTGCTTTCCTTTGCCCTCCCCCTTATCCACAGGGAATGAGCACTTGTTAGGGCAACCATTTTCTTGGGGGGCGGGGAGTCAGGTAGCATGGGGCAACGGCCAACACTAGTGCACTCATTAATGAAAAGTTTGGATAGCCACAGCTACTGCTGTTATTTAAGGGTGAGTACCTTATTCCTGCAAAGGCTGTGGTGGCTCAGTGGTTAAAGATGCTGTGCTTGTCAATCCGATAGTCAGCTTCTGACTATTAAGTGCTAATTATGTAACTTTAAATGGCCAGTAGGACTGACCTGAATTGGAAAATCATGTGTGATGTGTCAAACCAGTAGCAGAACCATTGGCAAAATCAAATGCTGAATTGTGACTGTCTTCTATCCTCTGTCTCTTAGAGCCTGGCTCTGTTTATTGTAGAGGAGGGCAAACTTAGATTCAGTTTCTTTCACAACGTCTAGTAGCACCTACCTCTCTTCTTTTTCCCATAGATAGCCTCCCTCCTCCCATTAAGGTCATCCAACAATCTCTCTGTGGGAATTTTTACTTAATCATCCTTTCTTTAGCATGCCTAATGTCAGATTACCTCTGCCTCATCCCTGGTATCATTTTCACTGGTGACATTTGTGTGCACCAAAATGCCCTGAGCTCGGAATCCTAAAACACTGGCACAAATACAAATTATCAGATTTTCTTTGCCTTTTAATCACATGCTTCTCATACAGATTTGGTGGAGAGTTTAGAAGGAAGTATTTCTACGGATCAGAAAATGTCTTCCTCCAGATGAGGGCAAAATGAACCACAGTCACAACAAGGCCCATAGCAGTAAGAGATCTTAGTCATTCATACCCTTGCTGACAATGCTGAGAATGCAGAAGGAAAATGGCTTTTCATTACAGGTGAGTCTAGGAGTAATTTGTGTAATTTCCATCAATGAACATAGAAAACACCATAAGGATATGTTTTTGACTTAGAAGACCCAAAGCTTGCCATCTGCTGACAAGTAGCATGTGCTGTCCTAAGTGCAGCTGCTGAACAGATGGTTAGCACTTTGAGTAGAACTGATCACCTGTTGTGAGAGGAGCTGAGGAAATGGGGTGGGAATATGTGTGAGGTTCTGTTCACCCACTGCTGGCTGGTTATTGGTGCTGTCATGCCAAATGTGCTGGTGATCTGCCCTGCTCCAATACTCCAAGAGAATGCTATGCAACCCTACCTAATACAGGGATCTACCTGCAGCTCTCACACCACCCTTTTGCATGTTAAATGGACCTAGGCCAGAAGTGATCCAGCACTCATCACCACCAGAAAGGGAACATATATGTAAATCAGACATGATTTGTTTATTTACCTACGGAAAAATGAATGTTTCATCACTAATTTTTTGGTGTACTGTAATGTTCCCTGGAAGAGATGGGGCACTCCATATGGACGGGGACAAGAGACAATTCCACTCTTCAGGAATGTTCCATCTCCATCAAGATAAGCCAAAACACCTTGTTTTCTCAACTAGTGGTACTCATGGCACTGGTGGTACTTGCGGGACCTCCAGACTTCCACTTTCTAGCAGAAAGAGAATAGCCACACAATGCTGCAAGAGAGGTAGGAAGCTTGTCTTAAAAAAAACCCTCCTAGGTGGTTATTCCAGTAGGTGGATAGAGCAAAGTTGTACAGTGGGAGAGAAATACTAATGTACTCTACTGTTTTTCACCCTAGTGGGATAAACAGATCTACATACAAAATTTGTTCAGGCTGTTCATGAGGTTAACAAAATCCTTCTGGTGGCTTTTCATTTTTCTTGTCAGAAGTCATTTTCTTGACCTTACAGATCTCAGATGAAACATGTTCCTGCTATTTTCTAAGCGACTTGAACTAATTTCCACCTCCTTGCCACAATGCACAAAGCCTACATTTCCTAGTGACCTCTTTTTAAAAAGTGCAGCAGAGACATTTCTCACACCACATTCTTCCTCTTTCAAAACAGCTTCAAAAATTCTGTAAAAGGCAACTTAGAATGGCAGCAAAATTTGGAAGGTCCCACTAATTTCTGGGGAATCTCAGCTGTGTGGAATGAATGCAAAAAGGGATACCAAAAGCTCTGTGGTACAGAGTCATGTGCACCAGCCCAAGAGTGATTGAAGATAGTACTTTCAGGTTTCAATCCTAGTCCACAGTTTGGCCTGCACAAGTTCTGTGCTGGCCTAGGGATGTCACAAAAGTGTCATAAGGGGAGTGGGTTAGGCTAGAGCGCAGACATGACCTCCGCCACTATGGGAACAAGGAGATGGATGAGTTGTTTTGGCCTCAATTGGTTAGGATTGTGCCATCAATTATCTTGCATTTGAGATGGAGAAGTGCCCTCTTTCCATTTCACAGTTGTGGGAATTAGAAAGAACTTGCCCAAAGTTGCAGAGGTTTTTGCTCCAATGAGGGCTGAACTACTGTAATATCTTGCAAGTCCTAGATAAGCACTCTATAAATAGCTTCAGCCTTCTTTCTAAGATAAATTTGAAGGCTGAGAGAATCTTGATTCTTATCATCCCAACATCCAACCGCCAACATATTCTCTTTGCTTCCAAATAGTATTATTCATTCAGTTTAGCTTAATAAGGTAAATTTAGACTCTTCCAAACAGATTGAGTTTTCTTTTAAGAAGAATAAATCCAGATCACCATCATAGGATAGTAATGTATGTCTAAGATGCCATTCAGATGTTTAAGTAGCAATATAAAAGCCATAGCCCAATCTCAATGAGTGCACCTATGCTGTGGTATAGCAGCACTGACGCCATTGTATCCTGGAGGCCAAGGAGGCAGGCAGCTGGAGGTTGTCAAGCCTTAACAACCTTTATGGGTCTTCTTGGATCTGAACCAGATAGATCAGAACCTCAGATCTGGAGCCTCCAGTGTGCCATAGCATATTAGAGTGCTACAAATGGTCTATGGGTACAATGGGAAATTGGGGGAGGAACATTTATTAGTGGGGTTATTAGGAGATAGGAGACACATCTCAGCATGGTCAGTAATGGGATTCAAAGAAATTAGCAACCGGTTCTATGCCCATCTGACAGCCACTTTTAAATGGCTATTTTTAAACTTTATATGTCCTATCTCACATTAACAACCGGTTCTATAGAGTAGGTGCGAACCTGCTGGAGTCCACCACTGAGTATGGTGTGTCATAAATTGTAAAACAAATAACACCCGATATTGTGCCTTCACAACTAACCTTCCAACAGGGCCTGAAGACCTGTTTATTTAGCAAAGCCTTTGAGACCTCATAATGCTGCTATTATGAAGTTATTTTATTGCTGATATCTGCCATATTTTATATTTTACTGTGTTTGTATTGTTTTATTCATATTTTATTGCATAAACTCTTGATTGTTAGCCGTCTTGCATGCCCTTCAGGAAGAAAGGCAAAATAGAAATCAAATAAACAAATAAATAAATAAATAAAATGTATTTATAGGGACCAATTAAAGGAACTCCTTTGCTTGAGTGATTCCTTTAAATAAAACTTGAAGTCCCATTCTCCTGGGTTTGATAAAGCTGCAGGAGGAGCAGAGCTTTTTTTCTTATAGTGCTTTGCTTGACAGAGAGCACAATCCTAACCATGTCTACCCAGAAGTAAGCCCCATTGTGTTCAATGGGTTTTAGTCTTTAGGATTGCAGCCAAAGGCAGCGGCTGTGTAGGTGGCAATTTTGATTGTGCCAACCCTGTGAGCAGAAACAGTGTTCTGCAAAATGGCTCAACCTGGGACTGTGCCAAAATAATCACTGAAGCCTGAGAGAGAACAGGGAGGTTTTTAAAACAAAACTAAACTAACCCTTGCATCTCAAAAGCATGAGTTTTCTGCCAGTATTTGCTTTTTTATCCACATTCTGTTTTGTGAACACTTCCCAACATTGAACTTCCCAACAGTGCCTGCTTGATCAAGTGAAGAGCAGATCAGTGCCCCTCATATCCAGCTGGAGCAGACTCTGAATGAACAGCATCCAAATCTAACCATCTTGCTCTCCACTGATACAAGTGCATAAAGTCACCTCAAGGCTAGGTCATCTGTAAAACTGGTGCTTTGACAAGGTTTACCTTTTAATAAACTTTAAAAAAAATCTTTTTTGCAACGTTTTCTACTAGATAGATACATATTTTTTCAAAACCTTTTAAGCAATCAAAAATGTGATTAACTCAGTGGAGGTACAAAAACTGAGAAAAAATGAAATGAAAAATGTGATTGTAAAGAGGTGAAAGTATTTCTTTCAATTCAGTGTTGCAATACACAACAACAAAAGTAGAAATGGACCCTGGCTTTAGCGTAGGCCAGAGCATCTTTGTACATTGTCCTACACATGACATTTTGGCAGATTCATTCACCACGTGGACTTGTGGTGTATCCTCCTGTCCTGAAAGTACCAGATCCATATGTCGCCCACCATGCAGCACAGCACGTACACTGTGTAGAAAAGCTGCGGAAAGGATATCCCTGATTTCAAAACACTTCAGTTCCTGAACACTCTACTGCTGCAGCCCTCAGAAAGATTTAAACTGAAATATAATTCCATTATAGATCAATTGAAGCCAATAACAGCATGACAGGACAAAAAAGTAATAGATGGATGCATATAAACCCCCCTTACAATGGTTTCTTATTGTCCCCTTAATTTTACATTTTGATCAGTTAATATAATGTGAAAAAGTCATCTAGGGAAGCTGCAACCTGATCTTTCAGCCTCCCTTGCAAAATGAAAGCTGGAAGACATGAAGAGAGGCGGGTTTACAGCTTAGGAGTTTTTGTGCATGCATATTTGTAACTACTATTCGGGGGAAATTTTATTTGGTTCTGGGTGGCACATTAGGTGAATATTTGAAAGTGATTCAATTTGTGAAGCTCTCAACTACTTCAATCAGTATGACTCCTCCAACAGAAATGAGGAAGAAATGTTTTCATGTAGAATTGCTCACCATTTATGTCATTTATATTCCACTCTGTTTCCCATTTTTGGTAGAAAATATACATTAAAAATATATAGACATATACATAAAGAGAGAAGAGAACAATTCCTTCCATTCATTAACTAAATCACAACCACTGTACACTTGTGTAGATAAGAAATGTAATCAAAAGGGACAAGACACAGTGCCGTAGCACAAGGTACAAATCAATGGGGACAATGAAAGTTACAATGTGTAAAGATATAAAGCCCTTTTATGGAAGAAAAATATATAAAAATCTGAAAAAAATATATATGCCTGATATAAAAAAAAATAAAACTAAGCCAACCCAAAACTGTCAGTTCTATACACAGAAGCCTGGCCTGCAAGCCAAAATCCTTTGACATGGAGACACCATCAAAACTGAGAGCTGCTAAGGCCAGGGAGTTTACAGGAATCAAAAGGGAAGTTCTCAAGCCAATCTTAAGCTCATTCAGAAAGCTTCCATAGACAATCTTGTGAAGTTTTTTTTTTAACCGTATCCCTCAGCATTTGAGCAAGGAGAGAAAGGCTGGTAGAATATGCAAGGTATCAATGGCTCAAACAAGCTCCCATGAACTCCATCTACCTCTGCTCTCAATTTATATAAAACTGCTCACAGAAGCAATTTTGCAATTGCAACAGAAAGTGAAAGACCAACAATGCTAAAGACTGTGGCTGGAGCAGTAGTAACATCCTTAAGTTTCAGAATCCGAACAGATCATGCCAATTGCACTAAGTCTACATAAATTAGCTTTGAGACATTTTTTGGACCAATTTTTCCAATTTTTTTTTGGAATTTTTTATTATGAACCAATAACAGCATAGATGTGCAGGGCATGGAGGGAGAGCCTGCAATGGTTCACATTGGAGGATCATGACTCCTGGATCATGACTCCTCTTCCTGCCTCAGCTGGGTGGCACCATCTCGGATCTAACAAAATCTCACAAGATACAAGATGGCAGCACCAAAATCTCTTGAAATTCCATGAGATCCAAGATATCAGAGCCCAGGGGAATAAGGAGGAAGAGACATCTTGCAGCACTCCTGTGAATGTGCCAAGATACCCTATGTTCGTAACACAGGCTTTGTAAAACAGTTTACAAAGCCTGTGTCACAAACTTAGGGTATCTTGGCACCCTTGGATCAGGAGATAGGAAGGAAGCATTGAAACAGCCCAATCCTATGCATATCTGCTCAAAAATAGATGCACTGCAGCTCATGGGGTTTAATCCCAGGTGAGAATAGATTGGACTGCAGCCTCAGTAACTTTTCATAATCTGAAAAGGCATTATCTAAAAGGCAAGATGTATTCCTTAAGAAAAATGAGAATGTAATACAGTTTCACATGGCCAAGCTTCTGTTAACTGTTAGCAGGATCATAGTGGATACTATTTTTTTCTATTCCAAAATGATGGCCAAAAAGAATGGACTTGCATTGTCTTTAATGGAGTAATGTGGCTGTTTGAATGAAGTTGGATTTTTCATCCGCACCATGCTTTTTTTTTTAACAAAAAAGATAAAACTTTTAAAATAATCATAAAATGGGTTTCAACGTTGTTATTTTTCTTCTATATCTTTGCATGATCTTACACCAGTTACGAATTTAATTATAGCTAAACAGAAAATGATGAACATTAATTTTCTATTTGATTCAGAGCCAAGCTACATATCATGCTAAATATGTCAGTAACGCTGGCAGAGCAATCCGGAATTAGGGCAGTGAGGAGTGCCCAAGCTGGCCTCCCCAAGTAGGATGTATCCAGAGCAGCACATTATGCAGATTCCAGAGAGTCATGAAACCTGGGCTGCCCTAGCTGCTCCAGAGCATGCTCAGTAGGCACCCAGTCAGTGGCACCTGGAGAAGGCTTGCACCTGAGGAGACCCCCCTCAGATCACACTGAACAAGGAACAACTGTAGTGCATGCCTTATAAGGAGTCTCTGACCACCAGTAACAGCTGCAGCATGAGGCTGCCATACAGTTTACAGTGGTTTTACAGTGGATTACAAGTGGTGTATCCACAGGTTAGTGGGCTGCCGTAGTTGTTCCATATCCTGAGGTTGAGAGGCAGGGGTTGTTGATAGGCTGGCCAAGAACTCAGATTTTTGATCACCACTACCATTCTTACTCTGCCTTGTCATGGACCCCTATGGGTCTACTTATACCTGCTCCTGAGGTGGTATAACTCTGAGGAGCTGGAAGAAGGAATTTCTGCCTAGGATACAAGCTCTGGATCTAGCATAACTGTTCCAGGCAATGCTGAAAGTATATTCAGCAGAGCTAGGGTAGCCCAGGTCCACCTGTCTTTGGGCAAGCTATGTTAACTTAGGCTGCCCCAAGTTCTGGCATAACTGGGTTGCCCCATCTTGGAATTGGGGCAGCCCAGTGATAGATAGGGTAGCCCAATTGCACTTCTGGATTGCAGCCTTCGTAACACCCCTAACTAATCCTAACTAACACCCCTCCTTGCAAATGATGCTATGTTAATAGAATATGCACTACATCCTATGGTAGAGGGAAGTAAAGGGGGTCTTTTGTTCCTTTGCCCTGGAGCAAGCCTATAGTGATCAAATGGGCCTCTTGGAATTTGTGTCACGTGCTTGACAAGGATAGTAACAGAAAGAGAAGAGGCAATGGGGATAGGATGGTGTTATCACTGGAATCCATCCCTCCCTCTCTTGTCCTGCCTCTTGCTCCCTCCTTTCCTTGCACAGCTACTTTCCCCATTTCTCCCCCTCCTCGCCTTCCTTACTGGCTTGCTTGTGCACCTGTCACTGTGCTTGCCGACACCAATACCATTTGCAGTGATGGTTCCAAAATGACTGCTGGTGGCATGTTGTAAGTGCTGCTGTTGAAAAATTTACAACAGTGGAACAGAGGTTCTGCTGTTGTAATTCTCAGTTGGGGTAGGGCTGTACTCTTATGTAGCCGTCATGCAAGGCTGCAATTTGGATTGAGACTGCAACATGAAGTATAAAGTTTTTAACTCTTTACAAGGGTTATCAGATTCAAACTAGGACACAATGCCTATACCTTTAACCATTATAAAGAAGAAGGAATTTTGGCAGGTGCAGCTTTGTGTTTTGGTGCATTGTGCATGTTGAGCTACACCTGCCAAAATTCTCTCTTCTATGTAATGGTTAAAGTTATAGGATAGTATATAATGGTTAAAGGTAAAGGCACTCCATTCCAATTTGTATTTGGTAACACTTTCCTTTACCATGCTATTTCCCCATTGAATATTACCACTACAAAGTATCTGATATATTTAAGTCACAGATAGTTAACTCTAAAAATGCAGTTTGCAGTCATGGCACTTTTATGGTTAAACAGTCAATTTGTATGGGTGATTTTCAGTCAAGGTACCTCTAGAAGCATAAAACAACGTATCAGTAAACAAGGGGAAAATATATGTCATAGATAGCTTTCCCCACTAGCATGTGACTACTAGGTGATGATTACATTTTTCTAACTTCATGAAACAAAATCACTTTTACCTCCCTCCATTCCAGAAAAAAATAATTTGGGATAACTTTAGGGATCAGCGGAAGAATTATTTAAAGATTGGAGATACTTTTGTGTCTAGCATACATTCGAATGCTAAAACCGTGCAAGAATGGAAGTGCACACCACGTGCTGGTGTGTCTACGAAAGGTGTCCATTTCTCATAGGACAGGACTATCCAAATCTAAAAATACTGCTCGTCTTTCAATACAAGAATTCATTTGTTTGATTCTATTTTTCTCCTTGGCTACTTGTATTGAAATGAGATGAGAAGCAAACAAAGCTGCAGATCAGGAAAAAAACTGAGCTTAGATACATCTATTTTTATCTGACCTGAAATGAAGCTTATTACAGCAAACTATTTAAATGGAGGCTGCCAATGGCGTAGTGGCTGCAGCTCTTCACACAGACATCCATCTGGTGGCTGAGCCACTCTGGTCTATCCAGAGATCTAACGAAACAGCATCAGATCAAGGATGTATTCACGCCGAATGCAAGAAGTGTATCCCATGCTGAAATGTTTGGCACCCATCTGAAGATCCAAGTGGTTCTCCCATCTGTTTCACGGAGTTCTCTGCTGTGGCTTCTTCCATGATGTGTTCCACTGAACAGGTGCAATGCTGCACAAAGTTATTAGGTGGTCTCTCAGTGTGGAGTTTCCCCAAACTGTTCTCCTTTAATATTGGTCTGAAAAGAATGAAGTGTGAAGGAGGGAGGGACTGGGTCCCTCAGTGGGTGGAGTGCAGCTTCCTTCCTCTGACTGTTCTGACAGTTCCCCATATTCACTGTTGTAAAAAGTCTGGCCTCTGAGCTGGGACTGATAGGATGGCCGACATCTGCCCCTCAGATTAGGCTGCTCCATTACGGATTCTGCATTTCGACTGGATCCTTTATTGCTGTAGGGAAAAAGAGAGAACCCAGGAGTCAGTTTTGAACAAGACAGATCCAAAATAATAACCTCTCAGGAAAAGCTTCTTAGCAACTAAAGGTGCAATCCTAAACACACTTTCCTGGGAGTAAGTACTATTTAAAACAATGGGACTTACTTCTGAGTAGACATGCTAAGATTTGCACTGCATGAAAGAAGACATGTATTGAAAATTTTGCCAGTTCTTGGATCTGGCAGATGTGTGACCGTGATAAAAGATAATTAACTGCACTTTTAATGAGGAAATGAATGTGGTTAACCAGAAATGGAATGCAACAAGGGTGGGCACTGTCCAACTTTCTCTTCTTATATCCAATTTCTGGTTCACCGACTTCATTTTCTTGTTGAAAAAAATCATCTTTGCTTTAAATTCCAGTTTAAAATTATGCAATCCAGATTTGTTTCAAGTTTCAGTCTGACAAATGGCCCAGAAGGGCTTACTGAGCCCCTGCAACTTGTGTTCCAGCAATGCAGTGTGCTTTATGGCACACTGCATTCTCTGTACTCACACCATTCTCTTTAACTAGAACTGCTGCTGCATTTAGCACATCCCAAAGAAGTTCTGGGGCTGGTAAGTCAGAACAGGTGGTGGTTTGTGAGTGGAATGAGACAGAAGCTAGAGTGGGGAGAGGTATATGTTAAATCCAGGAAAAGGATGGTATTGACAGCAGCAGCACTGCTGATATCCCAGAATATCTCCATTCTGTCCTCAATCTGCCTTACTGGTTCCATTCAGTCTTGCACCAGCAATATAACTGGCATGGGCCCAAGGACCCATTCGGGCAGTGGAGGCTTACTCCTGCGCTAGGAAATAAATGGACTGCTCTCCACCTGCAGGATGCAACATCCCACAGGATGCAACAGGTGGTGTAACTACATTTGTTATGGGAGGGGAGATTTGAGATAGGATTGAGTTGTAAGACAGACCTCATATAAAAACCTGCCTCATCCTCCTTAGCAGTTCACCACCCATTTGTTGTACTAGTGGCATAGCTAAAGCACAATTTGTATCTGAAATTGAAGAAGATTTTGTTGCCCCCCCCTCCATGCAACAACAAAATCAAATTTAATTAAGCAAAAAAGAAAAGAAAATTATGTCCCTTATTGGTTAAGGAAATTGTGCTAGGGCAAAGAGGAATGGTTATTCTTTCCCTGCTAAATAAAAGAGGAGCACCACTTGGAAGTGCCTTTATTCCCAGTTAGCATGGCTAACTGTATTATATTATAACTATATGGAAATGAGAGCTGATTCATATTAACACCTTTTTAGTTCCACACAGTATCGGAATTACATCTCACAGACTCTCAGAGCAATCTGTATTATGGGAAAGTTTAAGAAAACCCACTTTTTGTTCCATAGGCTTATGTGTTTTCATTTTCTGGTTAATTGGTCATAACCTTTGATAGAATAAAAATATTCCAATGCAGTTTGTATCATTGCATTCTGCATTAAATTACCTTTCCGACAATATATAACATGACGGTATTATTATTCATACACAGTCCGTTTTTCATAATTTTAGCTGCTAGTGTCAAGCTCAGCTTGTAGTCCCCCTAAAGCTTGTAGCCCAGCATAACTGCACCCTCTGTACCTCCTAGCTATGCCACTACTCAGACCTTTGCTTGCAGCTTGAAATCTATCCATTTCAATTTACGTAGCCATGCTTTTTTGATACAACTTCTAAGCTACAAGCTATCTTAAAAATCCATAAAGGATCTTTATAGATGCTTTTATAGATTTTAAGGCAGATGTCAACTCTATAAAGGCATCTTTGAACTTATTCAGATGATAAAAAGACCCCAGATGGTCTTCTCACTGTGTAATCCTGAGAATGTCTACTTAGAAGAAAATGCCATTACATTCAGTGGGATTTACTCCCAAGAAGATAAATCTTTTATACTTTTTTGCAGCCTTACTATCTCATTTGTGCAAATAATGACCAGGCAGCAATAGTACAACTGATTATCCATCATGATGAGGTGGAAAGATGGAAGATAGTCTATTTAGTAGTGTTTTATAAAAGGGGAGGGTATTCTGTAGTACTGTATTGGAAAGTGAGTACATGTTTCTTAATACAATTTTAATTTCTTTTTAAATGAAGAAAAATATCACAAAATGTGAGGCAGGCATTAATGTGAGATTGTCACTTAATTTGATTTCAAAAAGCAGCATGCTTTAGCAGGCGAGTGGAGAGCTTCTAAACCAGTGATTTTCAACCTTTTTCATCTCACAGCACACTTAAAAAGGCACTGAAATTGTCAAGGCACACCATCAGTTGTTTATACCACTGACAAGGCACTCCAGACTTTTCAAATCCCCCAATTTTCCTATTAATAAATATCAATCCCCAAATTCCCACACCACATCTGAGGGTCGTCCATGGCACACTGGTTGAAAATCACCATACTAAACTTTAGAATTAAAATAAAAGAATTATGATACTGTTATAATCATGATAAGCAGCTTGATCAAACCAGGTCAAGTAGAGAGATATGTAAATTTTGCCACAGAAGCCAATGGAATCTAGGTTAACTTCGGCTACAATCCTAGACACACTTTCCTGAGAGTAAGTCCCATAGAACACAATGGGACTAACTTCTGAGTAGACATGGTGCTCTTTGTCCTATAAGAATAATATTTTACAATACAAAAGAGCATATCAGGGCTGGGGAGGGTTGTCATTCATAATGACATTGTCCACGTAGCCTTTTAAATTCCAATGAACATGCTAGCTGGGGGGGGGGGGGGGGAAATATTTTTTCCTATTACATTGTAATTTGAGCACGGAGAGCAAGTGGTATTCCAAAATGAAATACCTTTCACAGAACTGTGCATTTGTTGCTCAATCATGTGGAAATACCTTTAATTTCTGTTGTATTGCATTTACACTAGGAAGCTTCCTCTTTTTGCTCCCTTCCATGGATCCAACTGGCTTCACTCAAAAGCCATTAAGATCAATCAAGCCTCTTTGTTACGGATGCCTTCAGAAATGCTGCCGCCAGCAGCAGGTTACAAGAGAATGGATGGCTTGCATTTCTGTGTTCCCAGCACATTTACAGGAGTCTGCAGTGAGATTTGCTGCAGAGAGCACTGCAGGGTATTGTATGTTACTATGGGCTGTGAGACATGGATATGAGCAATAAGTACCTGAATGTCCCTTCTTTTCTGTGTCTATTTTCTATCCTCTCAAACTCCTCAGACGCCAAAACCATCCCGCTGTCTGTCTGATTGTCCTGCAAGGAATCAGAAGCAAGAAGTGTTACAAATGCCAACCTTATTGATCATGCATTCTTCAGTGTTCTCTGTATGGACTCACAGTATAAAGCAGTGGTACTCACCGGTGAGGTGTGTTGCATCAGCTCAGGTAAAGCTCCTCTAGTCTCTTTAAGGGATGGGGGAAGGAAAGAGGCCGCAACATGATCCTGGGGATCGTGTTGCTAATGGAGTGAAAGGGGGGTGTTTGTACAGAGAGCTGCTGTAGGAGTCCTGTGCAGCCATCCATAGGTCTTCTTGGGTCTTAGAATGTTGAGAAAAAGGTTGTGATAACAACCAGGAAGTTGTTTGCAATAGCTTTTTCTCAACACTCTTAGGCTGCAATCCTAAAGACACTTTCCTGGGAGTAAGTCCCATTGAACTCAATGAGGCTTACTTAAGTAGATATGGTTAGGATTGTGGTCTCAGACTCAGAGAGCTCTGCAGAGGACTGTGTGGGGCTCCCCATAACTTCTGCACCAGTTCTCTATAAATTCAAACATCCCCTTTCACCCCATTAGCTGCCCTTTCCCGCTGCCCTGCAAAGACTTATCTCAGGATAATTACTTCTGAGAAGTTCGAGAATCACTAGTGTAAAGCAGCAGTGAGGTGGGGCTTTTGTGGGACATTTCTGGAGCAACTTCAAGGCAAATTTCATGGCAGGATAAGACGTTTAACCCTTTGCTTGCTCATTAATTCTCCCACATGACTATTTTCAAAACACAAACTCAGATATTTTTATACCGCCTTTCAGGTCATCAGATATATCCATTGACTTTATTTCAAGGTGGTTTACATGGGTAGGCTTTCTAACCCTTGAGAGGGTTTTAGAAGTAACAGAGGTTCTATCTTTTAAGAACTTTCTATCGAGGTTCCTTTAATGGCTGCTTTAACTTCTTTGGCTTCTCTTTTGCCTTGTCTGAATCTCAGCTGCGACTGCCTTTTTTATCTTCACACACATTACACAGTCTAGTGTCAAGGTCTCTCCTTGCACAGTTTCTGGTGCTTTCAAGTCAGCAACCTTCAGGTATTACCTTTGGGCAATTAACAGCAACTCTAGACCAGACATTCTGCCTTATGTTTTCAATTTTGTACCTCAGTCAACCTTCAGAGTCAAATCCAGTAGTAAGCCTATGACACTAAACACTGGCAAGGCACTCCTAAGAAGAATTAATGAATTAAGGCAGGACCTAGCACTGCTCCTGCTTCCTTATTCTTCCGACAAAATATTCATTCCACTACTATCAACCTATTCATTCCACTACTATCAATCTATCCCATTAAATACGGAAGTGGGAGCTTCCAGTTTCAAACTTCATCATACATGCAGTCCCTTCTAATAAAGCCAGAAATCCCAGACCTCTGTGGAATTTCAAGAAACCACATGAGGAGCTTGGTAAAATTGTAAGGATATTGTGTTTGCATAGCAAACATGTATACACAATATGTGTATATATTCATACACAATATACTGTTTATGGGAAAATATCATTTTTCCATCTGTAGGTGTTGTTATTGCCAGCACAAGTGCCATAAGGAATGTGCCTGCACAAGGTAGTCCTGAACACCACTTTTAGAAAGCATATGTGGACAGCATATCATGCTCTTAGACCTTGTCTATTTTATAATAGAGGACAATGATGTTAGGCATACATTGATCATCTGAACATGCTCAGAAATGGGGTTGCTGACAAGTTTTCTTTCAACCTAATATGTTGATATACTCACTGGATGTGCTTTATACATGGTTTGTGTCATTGGAAATTCTTCAAATGTCTTTATTCTTGATGGACACCTTATCTGATTCCCACCAGTCAAACAGCCAGGGAAAGATACACAGTTATAATATCTGGGAAAGAAAAGAAAAACAGTAAATTTGAGAAGAAACCATTTTGAAGGTAGATTTAAAAAGAAGTAATTGAAACTTTGTCCTCTTCCTATAAGAAAAACTGAGTAAGTCCAGTTATAACATCAGTTTTCTGCTACAGTGGTGCCTCACGTAACAAATTTAATTCGTTCAGGAGGCATGTTCTTTACGTGAAACATTCTTTACGTGAAGCGGATTTTCCCATAGGAAATAATGGAAACTCAGACAATTGGTTCCACAACCCCCAAAATATTCATATAAAAATATTAACTGGATGTAAAAATGATGACAGAACACTGGGATTGAATTCAAAACAGGCATTCAATGTGCATGATCTTATGAAGTCTACTTAGGCTGCAGTCCTAAAGACACTTTCCTGGGAGTAAGACCCATTTAACACAATGGGTCTAACTTCTGAGTAGACATGGTTAGGACGCTGCAATCCAAGACACTTTCCAAGTATCTCCCCACTTTCTCCTTCTCTCCATCCTGAGCCTCTCTCTCCCCTGCTCCCTTCTGGCTAGCCCTGAGCTGCTTCCCTCTTCTCCACTGCTCTTCTCTCCCTCCGCCCAGCGGACACCCAGCCACAGGAGGAACAGCATGGAAGTGTTGCTTTCACTATGGGCAGGTGTGGTAGGCAGCCCTGATGCTTTTTAAACAGGCTGCCGGCCAGCGCGTCTGCCCCAACTGCCAACAAATGTTTTCTTTAAGTGAAGCATGTTCTTTACGTGAAGCAGAATCCTAGAGAAATTTTTGTTTGTTACGTGAAACATACTTTATGTGAGGCATTCTTTACGTGAGGCGTCACTGTATTGTGTTTCTGATCACAATCACACCAGAGTTTCTTTTGCTCTACTGAATAAAAATTTAAGGAATAGTCCACACATCTGTCATTTGAAACCTTAATAGCTCCTGTCACTTCAGCACAGAAGCCATTAAACAAAGATTATACAATTGTGCCTTGAGAGTCACAGCATCTGGAGCATCCACTGTTACCTGTCCAGCAAAGAAATCTTTGCTGGCCTATAGGACCTAGGTCAAATTGACACTATCCAGATGTTTAGAAAGACATATAGGTATGTAAAATCTGGGATCAAAAGGAGTTTACAGAACATGAAAACAATGGTGGCTGAAATGCTGGGTGTGATAATTGGAAGTGACAGAAGATACGGCTTCTTAGCCGTATTGTGGGATCTGGCTGCTATAACCTTTAGTAATGTAGGATATAGATGCATGCCTAAAAGGCACCATTAGAAGATTAACTGGTTCATTGCTAGACTCTCTTCCTCCATAAAGTTTACTAGAAATCAACAAGGACTTACCTTGCTGCTATATTGTGACAGTGTATTCTCAAATCAAATTCCTCTTCATCAGAGTTCTGCTGGATGGAGGAAGCTACCTGGGAGAAGCCATCATCTTCAGAGCTCTGTGAGTCATTCAGCGGGATATAATCCTTCCCCTCCTAACAGCAATGTACATACATTTTCATGAGGACAGATCCTTTGTAAGTAGGAATCAGCAACGAGAGTAAATATACCGTAGATTTTTTTATTTCACCTTTATTCCTTGAAGAAATAACTGCCAAAAGTATACAGTACATAGAGAATTCCTAAAGATGGCTGAGCACAGTTCCTTTTAGCATGAAAAGTAATGCAATATCCTGAGGTTGAACTGAGATCAGATGTGCAAGAGACGCCCTCTACTGACATTCATCCATTTGGCTATTGCAGACTTTATAAACCATTTCATGCCGTTTAGTACACTACATTGTGCCACCATGCTGTCTTGATCCGGGGATATAAGACACATAAATAATCAAACACAAAAACATGTGTTTGACTGGGCCAATACCAGGTTTTGAGCTCCAGAGCTCTTCTACAGGGACCATTATGTTAACGCAAACGTGGGATGGATCATGTGCAACAGACCTTTCTAATGAGAAAGCTGTTTGAATCATCATCTGTAATAGACCACATGCAAAGCTGCTCTCCTTTGGGTGAAGAACTTTTTGCCTTTTGTTTCTGAAGTCCAATGGACCATATATTTAACAAACAGTGCTCCTTTAATGCATTTAAAAGTGCAATCCTAAGCTTGTCTACTCAGAAGTAATTCCCACTGTGTTCAGTAGTACTTACTCCCAGGAAAGTGTGGTTAGGATTGCAGCCTAAAACATAAATTCATGCCGTTTGAGGAGGCACTTTTAAAAAATTTAAGCAATTTTGTATTTTATGAGCCTGGAAACTGTTTTAAGACATTGTCAAATAGACAAAATTCATTGTATAGGGACTAGCTAAAATTAAAAACAGATGTTAAACTGAACAATTGAAATGTTAAAATGACAAGTCAAACAGTAAACAAGGCCAAGTCAATGTGATTAAGAATGCCCCAATTATAATTATCAGAACAATGTCCCATTGTACCAGTAGAAACTGCAGGTAGTCCTATATCTAACTATCTGATAGTTCAATTAAAAACATCACACCAAATATGGCTGTCTCAGCGAGCTCCTGTGCTGCGACAATGCATGAGAACTTACATGCTGGACATTTTCTTGAAGAAGGTCTCCCAGAATCTCCACCAAGTCAGAAAATGTTGGTCTCTCTTTGGGATCACCATGCCAACAGCTCAGCATTATACGGTAGCTGCAGAGACAAACAATGCAAACCTTTGCATAAACCTAATTCATCCTATAGCTTCATCCTATAGTTATCAACAGTGATGGGCTTCAAAGAAATTAAGAACCGGTTCTCTGTCCATCCGGCAGCCATTTTTAAATGGCTATTTTTAAACTTTATATGTACTATCTCTTGTTAAGAACCGGTTCTATAGAGTAGGTGCAAACCTGCTGGTGCCCACCACTGGTTATCAACAAAGCTACAGAGCTGCTGGGACAACACTTGAAACCCCTGCAAAGAAGAAGTCCATCCTCATGGCTTATATTTGACCCAAATATTTTATATACAAAAGCGATTTGACCCTTATGCTAACTAAACATTAACAGAAGCAGACATGAAGAGAAATCTTCAGACCTCTATAATATCTCATGGATCTATTATTTTTTGACCTATACTATAGCTATACTCAACTATGTTTTCAAGTGCTTTGACTCACATTTCTGCAGTAGCGTATTCTGGAGCTCTCATCCTAGTGCCATCTTTCAGTCTCTGGCAAAATTCCTCATTGATCTGGACTCCTGGATATGGAGAGGCTCCTGGAAGGATAGTTCATAGACTGTCAGGCAGTGATGCATAGTGGGTAAGGGAGAAAGCATATGCAAAAATACTGTATTTACTTGAATCTAATGCTCACCTTTTCCAGCCAAATTCACTCTCCAATATCAGGGTACACATTAGATTAAATGTTTAATTAGATTTGAGAAAATACAGTATTTTGATTATAAATATAGGGTGCGCATTAGGTTCGATAATGCATTAGATTCGAGTAAATGTGGTAGTTCAATCTGCCCTGTCACAAAGAACATAAGAGAGTTAATGAAGACATTTTCTTCATGTTACAAGCAATGTTCATGACAACCAGGTGATGGTCAAATCATATCCTATTTTCTAGTGCTGATGCAGCCTTGCCAACAGGTCATGCACAGCATTTTTGGGTGGTGGTGAAATCAACAAGGCCTCAAAGTAAGGAACCATTTGTTCTCTCATTTCAGGGCTGTATTGTGGTTGCATTAGTGTTGGAAATTTGGATAGGAATGGACTCTGTTTCAATCCTAGTTTAGTAGGTCTAGTGAAGAGTCCAACTGCTTAATGCTCACCTAGAGAGAAGATCTCCCACAGTAGAACTCCAAATGACCAGACATCACTCTGAGTGGTGTAGACTTTGTCAAATATGCTTTCTGGAGCCATCCATTTTAGAGGGAGCCGAGCCTATGGAAAGAAAGACATATGTGAATAAAGAATAAAGATTAAAGTGATAAGCAAGTAAACATAAAAGCATCTCAGAAAAAATTCTTGAATCCTATGTTGAATCAGGAGCAGTAAGGTATAGTGGTTAGGGAGTTTGACTGAGATCTATATTCAAATCCCTCCTTGGCCATGAAGGGTAATGTTGGGCCAGTCACTCACTTTCAGCCTCACCTCTCTAACAGGGCCATAGCCAGGATTGTTGAAGTAGGGGGGCAAAAAAATTTTCAGTGGGGTGGGCAATTTTGCAAACTATGCTAGTGTACAAAATAAACGGGGTAGGGATGGGGAATCAAAGCCCTATAATTCAACCCAATTTCATGAAGAGAAATATTTTGGGTGGTTAATTATGACTAACTTTATGATTAATTATACAATATTATGCAAGGAGTGGATAGAGTGGATAGGGAGATGCTCTTTTCCCTTTCACATAACACCAGAACTAGGGAACATCCACTAAAATTGAATGTTGGGGTGTCCAAACGTTCAACCTTAGGGCTCTTGGACCTTTAACAATCAAAGGTCCAGAGGAAATGTAGATGAAATTTCTGCAGGTGTAGCTTGTGATCTGGGATGAGAAGCCATACCTTCTAAAACTTCCTTCTCTATATAATTGTTAAAGATCCAGGGTTGGAACCCTCAAGTTGAAAGTTTGGACACTGCTGGTGTATAGGATTGGAGACTATATGTAATAGTTTTAAATTTAATAATAAGAAACAAAAGTCTGCAATCTTAAGAGCACTTTTCTGGGAGTAAGCCGAACTGAACTCAGTGGAACTTACTTCTGTGTAGACATGAATAGGATTGCCCTGATAGTGTTTTAATTAACCATATTAAAGCAATAGATGAGTGTTTTCAGCATTTATTTTGTCATGTCCTACAGTTTCCTTGATTGTCCTATATTTTGGAGGGAGCAGGGTGACCATACATCATAAACTAATAAAAGATGACAAGACCTCTCCCAAATGTAAGGCACCCTAGAAAAATGTAGGACATTATAAAATAAAAGTTAAAAACATACATTTATATTGCTTTCAAGTGGTTAAGTGCAAAATAGTGCATATAAAAATTTATACACTGCTAGCAAAAAGCGTACCTGCATTGCGGGAGTAACATTTCCCCATACGACTCCCCCCGGGGCATCAACACCCCATGCACAACTTTCCCCATGTGCAACTTTCCCCATGCGCATCATCCCCCATGCGCATCATCCCCCCATGCGCAACTTACCCCCATAAGCATCATCCCCCATGCGCATCATCACCCCATGCGCATCAGTCCCCCAAGCGCAGCATCCTCGCCAGTGCAACCTCTTCCTCCGAACAACATTCCCACTGCACCAGGCAGAGAACCCCAAATTGGCTGGATGTTGTTCAGTCTCCCATATTAAGTATAGGACAAAAACACATTGGCCCCTTTTCAGCCCCTGAAGGGTTAATTTCTCCACTTGGGTTCTTGGTGGGAGTTCAGGTGACAGAAGGAACTCCCAGAATTCCTTGCTTCAGGCCCAGCAGTTGGGGCGGAATGTTGATGAGTCAGCAATTCTCAATGCAAAGTATAGGGAGGAAAACGCGTTGCACCCCTTTTCACCCCTTCCGGTTGAAATTTCGGAAAACCGGTTCTTAGTGCACCCCTCTGTCACGGAAGGAACACCCACCCCAAATGTAACGCTTCTAGGCCCAGCGGTTTTGGCAGGGCGGTGATGAGTGAGTCAGTGAGTGAGTCAGTGAGTCAGTGACTTTTCTCTTTTATATATAGATAAATTTAAAACTATTGCACATAATTTACTGTATATAATTTATGATTTACAAGAAGGCTATATGCAACTTTGTCACAAGGAAAAAGAGGACAATTAAGAATTATAAGAAGGCTAAATGCTGCCTGCTCACAAGGAAAAGGGCAATGAAGATTTTTTTCCCCCAGCACCAAAGGTATGTCCTACACATGTCCCTTTATCCTGGAAAAAACTTCAGTGTCTCCCTTTTCCTTATAAGCAGGCAGCATGAAGCTTTCTTGTAATACACAGATATGCAATAAATATAAATCCTGTGTAATAGTTTGAAATTTAAGAATATGCAATACAGTGTTTAAATTAACTATGTGAAAATAATATATATGAGTTTTTATGTCCTACATTTTTCTTAGGTGTCCTACATTTTGAGGAGGCACTTATGATTACCCTGTCCAAGGGAAAAGCACAATTCATCACAGACCGGGTTGTGGGGGGAGAGGCACATATATGGAGAGACACTCCATACAGGGTAACCATGGGCAAAATCCAGAGTAACTACGGGGAGTCCTTGCTCCGGTGTAAGACCAACTTACTCTGCATTCCAATATGAATTTCCCATAGGTTTTCACTAGGTGGTGCAGTAACTATGTGTGCACGTAAAGTCTCTTACGTGCTCTCGTAGTTACTCTGGATTTGGGGGTATATCTCATAACTTCAAATACAGGACAAGCCCCCCCAATGTAGGACACTCCAGAAAAGTGTAGGACACAACAAAAAAGCTAAAAACACTTATGTATATTGCTCCATTTTCTCCATTCTCCACCCCACTCCAATCCCTCCCTGCCTCTTTCCATCTTTCTCCCCCTCCCCCTCCATTCTCCCCCTCCACCTTCTGCTTCATTTCTGTAAATACTTCAAGTCTAGTGTTGCATAGTGGTATAAAATGTTGGGGCTAGTCATGATCTTTCAATTGAATATATTTCATACAGTCATTGTAAGGATAAAAGGAGGAGAAGGCATTATATACGCTACTCTAAAATCTGTTGAAGAATGGTATATAAACAAACTAATACACAATATACCTTTCCTTGTTAACAATATATTACAACAAGTCTGTTGACAGACTATAAATGTCAAAAACCAATGCCTAATCTAGTGTACCATATGTACAATGCAGAACTCACACTGCCCTTCCGGACATAATCAGGGTCCTTATAGATGTCCCGAGCAAGGCCAAAGTCACAGATCTTCACAACATTGTTTTCTGATAGCAAGATGTTGCGAGCTGCCAAATCTCTGTGGATGCACTGAATGAAAGAGGACAAAAAATGGTTTTAAGTGCAAAGGAACAGAGGAGGAAAGTTAAAAAGATAAAGAAGTGCAGACATCTTTGACCCTTTTCTCTCCAAGACAGTAATTAAAGTAGGACACTAGTACTCTGAAGCTTTTCTATACTTATTTCCTCTGGAGTGTTAAGTCAGTTTCCCAATTATCCACTTCTTCAGGGCAAGCAGTAACTTCCCCTTGGTGAGTAGCTAGTCAGTACCCACTGCATACAAACCATCCTACTGTAAGCAGCCTGCCTTTCTCCATACACACATACCCAATTTATCCTCAAGGCTTGATTAAATTTTGTTTTAATAACCTAAGACAAGCCAATGGCATATCTAGTCCAGGTTGTGTTTTTTAAGGTGTACAGTTAAATGTCTTTTCACAACTTGCAAGCAGGGCATGAATAGCAAATACTTATTTTCCTGGCAAGAATAGAAAGGAGAGAAATTGTTCTCCTCTTTCAAGACACTAAAATTTATGAACACTGAAGGACATTGACTGACATGGCAATTGATTCAGGATATAAAAAAATCACACATAATTGACTTGTGGATTTTACAGGCACATAAAGCATAATGGCCACTGGTTTAGAGGGTGTTAAAAAGAGATCAAAGAAATCCATACTCCTTTGGCCATTAGCCCTATAAGAGTAGAACTGACCCACCAGACTCAGAAGCAGTTTGCTGGAAACCCAGTTAATGGGTAAGAGAACAAACTGGAGAGAGCTGTTGATTTCATATTCTGCTTATGGGATCAGGCAGAAGCATCTGGAAGGCAACTGGTTGCTCAATGAAAGCGTCCTTTGCCTGAAGTTACTGATATCAGATGTTCTATAAAAGCCTACAGTTAGACAAAAAGTGGGAGTCAGGAGAAAAAAACATTGTTTACCTTTCTGGAAGCTAGAAACTCCATACCACGTGCAACCTGGAAGCTGTAGCAGATCAAGTCTTCCATTGTCAAAGGGCTTTGCCACAAATCATCCACTGTACAAAAAGTGAAAGAAAGGAAATTATACTCTGGAGATTGGTGACATGAGAGCAAGAGAAATTTCTCCAGGCCACAGGCTACAATAATGCTCTCTTCTTTAGAATGTCCCAGAGAAATCTTAGACATATTGCTTCTATGTCATTCTTGAGTGCAAAAAGAGGAACAGATTAAGGGCTGAATCCCATCCAATTTACCAGCACTGACGCAGACACAACAAATGGTCTGAAACCTATAGGAGGGAATAAAACTGAGCTTAGTAGAAATTGTTTTTGGCTATTTCTACACCTGTTTTCTGATGCAGAAAATTTTGTCTTAAAACAGAATAGTAGAGAACGAACGTCTCTAGGAAAATCCATATAACAGCACTTTTCAGTGCAGTTCCTCCTACATACCACATGCTTGGATGCTCTTCACAGAAGTACCACCAGAAGTAACTGGCAATGATGTCATTACCAGTTACTTTCAGGTTCAGACACTGGGGTGGGAGCTTTCAATGGTGGTAAGGGCACAATCCAGAGTAACTACAGGGAGTCCTTGCTCCGGTGTAAGAACAATTTGCTCTGGATTGCATTATGAATTTCCCTTAGGTTTTCACTGGGAGGTGCAGTAACTACGAGTGCACGTAATGACTCTTACATGCTCCCGTAGTTACTCTGGATTGTAGGGCAAGAGGCTCAAGGAAGAAGGGAGGACATGTTAATGTGTGTGATGATCGTGAGCCTTCGTGATGGCCTTCCGGGCTAAGTCTGTATTGCCATTGGGAAGTTCCTGTCATGACCTCACTGCCACGTTTTGCCAACCATGAAAATGTGGCGTGTGCTGTGTGTACCACCTCACATTGGCTGGTTTACCATCAGTTATGTGTACCACTTGCTGCAACACCTCCCTTCGAGTTATTTAACTCTTACAGAGAGTATTGCTATTCAGTTACAAAAACTGTGACCAAAAATTCTACAATTTGGCACACGTAATTCCTCCTTATGTTGATTGTACACATCATATGATCACATGACAAGGTATGATGAATGAAGTATTGACAGTTCCAAGCAAAGGTCCAGTTCTTCCTAGAGTTTGCATCCCGGGTTTGTATGATGCAGCAAGGAGGCAAAATGACCCAAAATCGACACAGCACATGCGACTCTGTAGCTTACTTCTCTTCATTGTGTGACCTGACCAATGTTGCTGATGGTCTCATTTACTACATTATTTGCTTTTTAAAGTGGTAGAGCAACTGTCCCTATTCATCCCAGCACAGAATCCTTTTGAGTGGCTGTTTGTGATGCCTGTTGTGCACATCTTTTTCAGATTGTGAGCAGGTTTGGGAGCAAGTAACCATTTAGTTAACTATGGCTGGAATCCTAATCCCCAGTTAGGTCGGCCCCAGCCCCAGCATAACTACCGTGCTGGCCTGGGGGTGTCATAAAACTGCTATAAAGGCATTTTTTGCGCCACTATAGGGGGAGGGTTAGGCCAGTGCACAGACATATGCTTGCCTCCCTATATCAGCACAGGAACAGGAAGACTGAAGAGTTTGCCAACCTAAGTTAGGATTGCACCCTATGTAAACCACAATGTGAATGTTGTTTATTGAAAAGCAGTATAGTTTGATTAAGATTCTACCCACCTATAAAGACCTATACTTTACCTTCTTGTATGAGAGGTGGTGGCGGCGTCTGGTTCTTGTTAATCAGAAATCTGCTAAGAATTGCACTGTCACCAGTACAAGACCGGCTTCTTCTGTCTGCTCTGACAGCTTCCACGATGGATTGAACCTGGATGCGCAGTCTAGGAGACTTTTCCTAGGGAGCAGGCCAGACCCAAGGATTATTATGAGTTACTCTGGTTACTGCAGTGAGTCAAGTGATTCAGATAACATTAAGCAGCACAGACTAACTTCCATTTAGTGCAAGAACCAACATAATGGCAGACCAGTGTGTTACAAAGCATTTCTGAAGTATAGTTTTAGGGAGGAAGTGGACAACTCAAACTGAAAGTGCAGAGGAGGGGATGATAGGATGCCTATTGCTTTGTTTGGATCTGTCATTCAGGCAGAAGCCTTTGAGATGGAGTTGCATAACCTTGGAAAACTTTGAGTAAGCAATGTCCTCCAGCAACAAATGGAGAAGAAATAAGATCCAGTGTCTCCAGATCATCCATTTCTGGCCCTGCCTCCCTGTCCCTAAAGCACTGGTTAAAGTGACCTGGAATTGTCCAGTTCTTAATAGTCCAATAGTCCAAATAGTCTTAATTGTCCAATAGAGCCCTAATGTACCAGCTCTGGAAAGATTCTGGATGAGAGAAGGAGCTGGTTTTATGAGGTACTCAGGTTTGGATGGGGCTGACTTTGGGGTTTCAAGTTCTGGGCAAATAGTCTTGGTGGTCTCCTGATTGGCAGATCTAGGTCAAGGATCCTGCTGGGTGTCAAGGCCTGTGACATGGACTGATCCTTCTGACTCAGCCATTCCTCATCCTTTGGGGAAGGGGGCAAGCATCTTCCCCATGGTAGTGCTGTATCAGTCCCAATCATTGTGATGGATACTGTACAGGCTGAGCTGGCCAGCCTATCCCAGCATAAATTTGGATAGTGCTGTCACTATCAGTATTAAATGATATTATGCAGCAGAAATAATATGTGCAGGAATGCATAAACTTACTTGGGTCATATTCTCAGGACTGATCCATACTAAATCCAAGATAAATATCCTCATTTTCCATTCAATACAACCATGAAAATGTTACTGAGTGAATACCAGGCACATACCCGGTAGGGACTGAATCCTTCACGTTTGGTCCTGAGATAATTGGACAGATTTCCATATTTACAAAACTCAACAATAACCATCAAGGGACCTACAGAAAAGGAGCAAGAAGTGTGATTCTACAGGCTGATCTAAGTTTTTTAAAAATTCATTTTTGTTGACTTTTCACACTGTATTATCTTCACATGCACATACAAATATACACACCCCTGTGTAGGGGGCAATGTGGTAAAGCAACCAGGGCTCAGATATATTTTCTTACAGTAATTTTTTGACATCTCTTGTTAGACATTCAATGTAAAAAAATGTGGTCAAGAATATTTACCATTTGGTTTTGTGCAGGCTCCCAGCAGGTTGACCACATTGAGATGGTTTCCAATGTGGATGAGGATCTTCAGTTCCGACATCAGTGCTTTGTGCTCACTGGCAGTAGCTCCCTCTGAAAACCATGTTACAGATGCCTCTTAGTTGCTATGTTCTACTTCCTTTACCCATATTCCTATTCTTCCCTCAAATCATTTAAGCTTTTTCACATGAAATGTATACAAAGCTTTCATTTTTACTGCAAACTACACATTGCACAGGGTAATTAATATAATTACTATAATCAGTGGCATAGCTAAAGGGGATAGAGCAGTTTGTCTTGGAGGAAGCCTCACCATGGTGTGCAAGGGGAACCTCTGAAGTCATTCCAGACAAGGAAAGCAAAACAGAGCTGTTTCCTCTATTCTTTGCTATATCTCTAACAGACAGCATTAGTAATGCATTGTATGAAAACCAGATAACCAAATAACTGAATTTACATTTTAGAACAATGCTTAGGATCCATAGGATTTTCACAGTTAGCCCTACACATAAATGAGATTATTATTCTGGGTTTATCCCATATGCAAAGAAGTGCTTTTATTTGTCAATATCTAACCAAATTGCATCTAACCAAACTGTTTGGCAAGAGCAATTTTGTTTTTGTTTTAATTAAGATTTGCTTTTAAGGTCTAATTGTTGCCTAACAGGGCATAAAACAAAAGAAGAGCATGAAGTCAAGGGCTTTTTGTTGATTTTGATGGGAGAGTTTAGCTTGTTTAAATCTCTCCTGCTGGAATTAATGAGACTTATCTGCTTACACTTCAACAGATTAGTAACCCCAAAGAAAGCCCTTTGAAAAAACCACAGAAATAGTCTTTTTCTGTCTTTTCCTTTCACTAACTAGTGCTCATATTAATTTTGCAAGAATCCCAACAGAGAATATAAAAAATAGAGATTTAAATACTGCAATTTAAAATGTTACTTTGGTTTGTAAAATCTGTTATTAATTTTACAAGTCAAGGAATTCTATTAAAGGAATAGTTCTTCGTGTCAGTGTCTCGGTATGATGCTTTTAGCCCTAAGCAACAATCAGTATGACTGCCTTAGGAGTTTTTGTATCTTAGTAAAATATTAAGTTGCAGGGCTGCAGTGTCTCAGTGGATAAAGACACCATGTTTAACAAGCTGAAAGTCAGCAGGTCAGCGGTTCAAGATCAAAGTGAAACAGAGTGAACTCCCATCATTTGCCCAGCTCCTGCCAACTGAGCACTTTGAAAATGTAAATGCAAGTAAATACGTACAACTTTAGTGGTGCTAGTAGGGCTGTGGGTGGCGCAAGTGGCTAAGACGCTGTGCCTGTTAACCAGCAAGCCAGGGTTCGAGACCTGGGTCAGCCCCACAAAACAGGGTGAGCTCCTGTCCTTGGCCCAGCTCTGTGACGCCAGCTGGATCCAATCATATCGGCTCTGCCTTTCCATTGGACTAATTCAGTGGCGTGGAGAGGGGGGATTTTCTGCTTGGGTAACAGCCTATCCTCCATAACAATCTAACCCAGGCTTTTGTGCTTTGCATGCAGCGTATGCAACGCTGAGCACGATACCATAGTCTTCCAAGACTGACGGAGGCCTGCTTTTTTAGTGGTGCTAAGACTACAATCTAGAATAACTATGGGATCTTTTACACCGATGTAGTTACAGTGCCACCTATGGGAAACCTATGGAAATGCATAGAACAATCAATGTTAAGTGCCTCTTATGACTTCCTGTAGTTACTCGATTATAGGATTAGTGCAGGGGTCCTCAAACTTTTTAAACAGGGGGCCAGTTCACTGTCCCTCAGACACTGTCAGGGGCCGTACTATAGTTTGGAAAAAATGAACAAACCTTAATTCCGAGTAGACCAGCCTAGGCCTGGGCTCCAAGGCTGCCTTCTTACCCATGCTTACCTAGAAGTAAGCCTCAGTGTGCCTTATTCCTGAGTAGACCAATCTAGGACTGGGCTTACTTTTGAGTAGGCATGCATAAGATTGGCCTCACAGGCTGCAATCCTAGCCAATTTACCTGGGAGTAAGCCCCACTGTCTTTAATGGGGCTTTCTTCTGAGTAGGCATGTATAGGATTGGCCTCTCTCGGGCTGCAATCCATCAACACAGTTTACCTGGGAGTAAGACCCAGCTGGGAGGCAGCGGCTGGCGGGCTGGCAGTGTGTGCGCTTGGAGGGAAGCCCCCTCCCATGCAATCTGGGCGGGCAGTGCGCATGTCTTCAGGGAGGCTCCCCCGCGCGCCGGGGGAAGCCCCCAAGCACGATCTGGGCGGGTGGCGCGTGTGCCTAGGGGAAGCACCCCCCGCTCACAAGTCAGAAGTCCCTGGGGCAGCCTTTAAGGAAGCCCCAGTGCGTGCGCAGTACAGCTGCGCGTGCAAACATTTTTAAAAAATTTAAAGTGCCAGCAGAAAAAAATTTAAAGGGGCGGGGAGGTTCTGTAAATGCCGGTGGGCCGGATTGAAGACCCTGGGGGCCGTATCCGGCCCACGGGCAGTAGTTTGAGGACCCCTGGATTAGTGTTTTGTCATGCCAGCTACAGGACCACAGCTTGTCTATGCTGAAGCAAGGCTCATTGTCTTCAGTTGGAATTACTCTCAGGAAAACATGTACAGGACTGCAGCCTCATTCTATTAATACACTGGCCGTGCGTTAAGCCTTTGCCTCTAATAAAAAGAATGGAGATAATGATTTGTAAATATTAACAGGATGAGCAGAGTCAGAGACCAAGGAATGGATAATTCAGAATGGAGACTGCAAAACAGTTAATCACAATTTGCTTCAGTGAAGGAAGATCACCCTTGTGGACCCTGCTGGTGAAAGCACAAGTGAGTATTCAGGAGATGATGAATTTGTTTAAATTATGGGAAAGTTCTCTTCCAGAGGAAAAATATCAACCAGATGGATGTTTCCAGACAGACATCCAATACTCTAATGTTTACAGAAGCCATTCATCTTACCTACCTTTGAGCATTTTAACTGCCACTGTTTCACAGCTGTTACTCTTATTAATTCCAAATGCAGAGGCTTCCATTACTTTCCCAAAAGCTCCATGGCCCAGGACTTTACCTGAAAATAGAATTTTAAAAACAAGCAGGGTAAAATCAGAGCTGATTTGTCCTGGGAAGAATAAATTTTATTGAACTATTTGAAGACCCCACCACCAATTGGTAACTGAATGGGATTAAAAAACAAACAGGAAACCGGGATAGAAGAAAAGAAAAGGTGTGAAACAGGAAGAGGAAGGAATGGAGGTTTCACCATCTCCAGGTGGCTGCATTTGCAAAGAAAGAACCAAGGGAGGAAGTGAGACAGACCCAGCACTGACAAAGCAGAGGAAGGAAACAGGTCGCTGTAGTGAGGTACCATTTGTTTCCCTTGAGCAGAGTGTATGGGAAAGGTGAGAGAAACTTATTTGGCTAGACTGGACAGAGATGATGATTTCATCAACTACTTTTCAATGGTGTTGCTTTTCCACCTTTTGGCAGCTGAACAGAGGATGTGTTCAGGCTATTCTGGACCATGATGCTTTTGGATATTTTGCCTTGATAGCCAACACACAGATTCTATGACTACAATGATCTACTGCATGTTCAGTTGTATTTTGCAGGGAAACCAACTATAAGAAATTTTGGTAAGAAAAAAGAAACTAGATCTGCTCCATCTTACCTAGCCGAAGTCGCTCCCGAGGAAATTCCCATTTGCTAGAGTCATAAGGCAGGTATTCACATTGCTCTTCCAAAGGAACTTCACCTGGGTCCATGATAATAGAAAGATAGCCAGTCTTGATATCAGCATGAGCAGGCTGCAAGGGGGGGGGGGGAGGAATAAAGATGTCAATAAGTCTTCCTTACTTTGCAATTAGTAATATCATTGGGCACTGTGGTTGTGTTCAGTGGTGGGCTTCAAAGAAATTAACAACCGGTTCTATGCCCATCTGGCAGCCACTTTTAAATGGCTATTTTTAAACTTTATATGTTCTGTCTCTCATTAACAACCAGTTCCATAAAGTAGGTGCGAACCTGCTGGAGCCCACCACTGGTTGTTTTCTGAACAGTATACTGGGCTATACTGGGCTATTATATCCTGGCAAAGCAAAGGGGGAAAATAGATGGTTTGACACATCAGCATCAACACTAGAAAGCCCATTTCAGTAACAATGAGTATATTTTTGAAAGAAAGGTTTTACCATTGATCTATGACAGGGGTGGATAAATAGTTTGGCAGGAGGGCTACATAATCTGTCTGACACTGAGTTGGGGGCCAAGAAAAGATAATTAACATTTAATTTGTGAAAAAATTGAATAATTTTATATAAATGAATATATTAGAGTCAGAACATATATGGAGGGCAACATAATCCAAACCTCCTACAAGGCCAGCATTCTGGGGAGGGGTAAGTTAGAGAGGAGGGCAGGCTTGGGAGGGTGGGAGGTCTATGCTCAGATATAGGCCACCTTCAGAAGTGGCTTGAATAGACTTATTGGGGCTGCATCAGTCTTCACCGCAGGAAGTGCAGCAGTCTCCAATAACTGCAGTGGATTCAGCACAGGCAATCCAGCCTCCATAACCCAGTACAAGTTAGGATTGCGCTGTGAATCTATAATAAGGCAGGAAGAAGACTTACCCTCTTAATATTACAGAAGATGAGGATTAGGAGAATCCAGAAGAAAATGGCAATGACACCAGTTCCAATTAAAATCACAATTTCCACATTGGTTCTGTCATCTGAGCCTATGGGTCAGGCATATATAGACAGAATTAACATTAATAGTATTTCTACTTTAAATTATATAGCAATATTATATTATATTAGAATAATTAATTGGCTTTACTTCTTTTAGCAGCAGATTACACATGCAAACAGGCAAACCAATGACATATTTTGGGTGTGCGTGTGTGTCTGCATGTGTGTATGAGAGAGAGAGAGAGAGAGAGAGAGAGAGAGAGAGAGAGAGAGAGACTGGTGGGAATATACAAGATTTCCTTCTAGTTGGGCCAAGTATTGGAGAGCACTATTTTTGTGGCATAAATGAAAGAGGATAAAACTTTGTATTGTTCCCTAAGCACATTGTTCCTATTTCATGCTTTTCCTTCTACTTTCTTTCCCAAAACCTTTTTCTCTCAAAGCTCAGGTATTGAAGCTAGTAACAGTACCTTCTACAGAAACACTGGCAGAGGAATTCACACATCCCTTGGCATTGCAGACACTACACAGATAAAGGCCAGCATCCTCTTCTCTCACCCTCTGGATACTTAGCCTTTGATTGGAATCTGCCAAGTCAATCCCTGAAACAAAAAGAAAGATAATGGCTTTCAGATTTGAGCTAGGAGTGCCTGAGGAGGGCTGGAGTCTCCCGCATTCAGCCTACATTAATGTTTTCTCACTGAAAAGCAGAAGCCTGAATGAAAGTTAGATAAAAGTGACATTGGTCCTTTTTACCATCACTCATCACATGGCTGTCACTGGCACATTCAAAACATGTCTTATCTATCAATGAAGTCACAAGTCCCATGAGATGCAAATAGTTCCCACATGCAACAACTGAGAATAGAAGGCAGAAATCCAGTGTCACGGGGATAAAAATCTTCAAGTGATAAATCACAGAATATAGCTTTCAGTTTATAGTTTGCTAACCTGCAATTCTAAGCTTTCTTATAATTCTTAGCTTTCTTTTAGAAAAGAGAAATTATTCTATCCTCATTATTCTGGATAAAAACCAGAACTTGAGCAGATGGTAGCCAAAGGAAGTTCAGGATAGCTTCAGTCACAGCATCAGACACTTAGGATGCAATCCTAAAGACACTTTCCTGGGAGTAAGATCCATTGAACACAATGGGGCTTACTTTTGAGTAGACATGGTTAGGATTGTGCTCTTAAACTGCAATCCTAATCCCCAGTCAGACCGGCATCAGCCCCAGCACAAGTCCCATGCTGGCCTGGGGTTGTCGCAACAGCACTGTAAGACACTTCTGTGAAACTCCTGAGGGAGGAATAGACCAGTGCACAGACATGCACCTGCCTCACTACCTCACCATGTGAATGGGATGATGATGATGAGTTGTGCCAGCCTAGGTTAGGATTGCACCTTTAGTCATTCTACATTTTAATTGCACCTTTAGTTATTAGTTTAGTTAATTGTACCTTTAGTTATTCTACATTTTAATTTTTTCAGTTTGTTAAATATAATCTGACACAGTTTAAAGGCAAACTAACAATTTGGAATTCTTCTGTGCAGAAGAAACTTAACTGATGTGGAAAATTGCTTATTTCTTTAAATCTTTTGTCTGATGACTATGGGAACTGCAGTGATGAAAACTACAGAAAAACTGTAGCTGAAATGATGTTTGGGGCTCCAGTGTGAGCAAGCAGACAATTCCTTTAGATCAGTGTCAATATTACAATGACAAATATTTATTTGAGTGAAAGTTTACGTTCTGAGTTCCCTGCTTGTTGGCTGGAAGTACAGTATACATTCTTTACCATTAGAACATATTTTTCTCATTGTTCTATTTCTGTGTATCAGTTTGATACATTGTTGATGAAGTCCTTGTACGACAATATATACCAATGTGCACACTCACACACTTACCTGAAACAAGAGTAAGGAATGTCTGGTATTAATTATATGTTATCTACCATTCCTCCACTGGGTAGCCTATATTGGTCTCCCATTTTATCCCCACAATCAGCATGCAATCTCATGCAAAATGTGACTCATCCATAATCTTCTAAAGCTGTCATTGCTAGGAAGGAATTTGAACTCAAGATATATCTGTAAAGGCTCCTAACTCTAATTTTGGTAAGAGGCTTGGAATGCTGTTCATTGAAATAAACCTCACAAATCTGTTGCACTAAATGAAACACACAGATCTGGATTTTAAAACATTCATATCCTAAATCAAAAGCATGCAAATATTCTGCACAAGCAAGAAATATAAAGTCCCTCTCCTTCCCATCCACAGATCTCTTCAATCAACCATACCTGACACCTCTTCTACAAGCTTCTCATCCTTATACCAGTTAATGCTTGGAATGTGTGTACCATCCACTTTGCAGCGCATCTCTATGGAATCACTCACATTCACCAAGATATCTGATAGGTTTTGCTTCAATCTTGGGACCTCTAGAGCTAAAGGAATAGCATCCCAAAAATAAAAGAGGTCAAGCACAAGGGAAAAAAACTTGGCAGCAATGCATATCAACAAATAAAGAAATAATTGAAAATGCTATCAAGTTGAAAATGACTTTGAGGAAATTGTTTCTGACAGTTTTTACATTGGCCCATTGCATACAGTCTTGACACGCAGAAAGGAAACAGGCCACAGCTAGTGAATTATGTTTCCTTTTATAATGCTAGTTGTGTGATTTCCATCACATAACAAAGAGGCCAAGTTGAGGTATCTTTTAAATGATCATTAGCTAAACTGTACTCACTATTCCAAGGACCAGTGGGGAAGTTCTTTTCTTCCATCCTGAGCATGACTTTGGAAGAGCTCTTTGCAATTAACTCTTACATCAGCACAAGCATGAACAACAGGAAGAGCTAGCCAATATTATCATATAATGTTACAATCCTATTTATGCTTTCTTGAGAGATATCCCTAAATCCAGAGTAACTATGGGAGCATGTAAAAGATTTTACTTGTACCCGTGTACCCGTACGTGTACCCGTAGTTACTGCACCACCTATGTGAAATTCATATTGGAATCCAGAATAAGTTGTTCTTACACCGATGCAAGGACTCCCCATAGTTACTCTGGATTTTTTCCTAAGTCTCATTGAACATAATTGGATTTACTTCTGAGTAGACATATGCTGTAGATCATGCTGTAAGTCAGAACATGAAACTAACTTTAAAAATAGGGCAAATCCTTGATTAAACAGGAATTTTGACTATCTCTTAACATTGGCAGTGATGAGCACAAAGTTAGGCAATTGGGAATTCTGCATTATTTTTGTACTATTCCACATTAAATAAAAGACACAAATTAAAATTTGTCCCCAGAAATCCACATTTTGCTCCAAAGAAGAAAATGTAATGACAACTGGTGTGTTGTTTTTATGAACATCCCGGAAATGTTGAACTTATAAGACTTGTTCTTACAAGTTTGGTCTACCAGCCTTTCTCCAATTTTTGCTGAGTATTGATGATCAGAATGCTAGCAAGTACTGTACAAAAGAAAAAAATTATTTGGTATTTCTTTAAAAAAAACAGCTACCATGGGAAGCCCAGAAGAATCTGTGATATACAAATACCTGTTTTATAGACTGATGTGTGTCTCAAACACTTGACTACCATTATGCTATTCTGATGAATGCCCTGTTCTCACCTGCAGAATCAGGGCTCACAGATTATGTAGAAGGAAAGGGAGATCACACATTTTACTATTCACCCCCTCCCCTGTGTTGTGGTTGTTCCACCTCCAAGAGACCAGTAAAACTCACCAAAATACCAGATTTGATATGGGCTGTACAGTTCCTTATATTTGGCCAGAAGCAGGAGTGGAAAGGGGGAGGGGCTCCTTCAGGAACTTACTCCATTCTCCTCAGTCCCCCATTCTGATGATATCAGTGGAAGCCCTCCTCCTATAAAATCTCCCAGGGGAAATCTTCCTAGGGTATATTACACACCACACTACCTGCTGTCCCAGTTAGCTTGGTCCAGTTTCTCCTCAGGTTTAGGCTCTGCAGACCACTGCAGACCACTTCTCCCCAGGTGGACACAGGACATCATCCCTCCATTCCCTTCTCCCCATGTGGACATAGGACAAGATGGGCTATGAATAATCAGATCCCATTGTCAAGCTGTCTCCTTCTCCCAAGCCAATTTCCAGACCAATTTTCTCTCTCCTCCAGAATTGGTAGATGTGACCCATGCATGTTGTTTCAAACTCCCCCATGGGATTCTTTTGCCCCCTTTGGACTCATTCTTCACCTCATTGCTCTTTCTTTGCTTCTTCTTCCCTAATCTCTCTCCATCCTACTGCTGGGGAATCCTTTTAATGGCTACTGCCAGTGTCCCCCATCCTACTGCCAGCTGCTACCCAACAGCCAGAAGTGGGTATGGCTGGTGACATCACTAGCCATCACTCCCCTGCCCAGCTGATCAGTCTCTTGTTGTTGTGTCTTGTGGGGTTTCAAACAAATGCTGGTTGCATCCCTACAATACTCTGCATGTTCAGATGAATCTGAGAACAACGCTATGCAGATAAGGATTCCAAAGGTAAATATAGGGGTTATTCCTTCAGTATTATGTAGAATTCTTTTCCAGTATTATGAAGTCCACTTACCAACTAATACATTCACAGTGGTACTTACCATGCACAGAGATGTACTTTTTGTGGCAGTGTTTCTCACTATTCTCCCTGTTCTGCACCTCACACACATAGTCTCCTTCATCCTCTAGTGAGATATTCGGGATGGTGAGCATCAGGGCAGCATAATTGGAGTTGGGTTTGAAATTCAGTTTGCCTTGCATCTTAGTTGCATAGTGGTGGACATTCTTGCAATCCAGGACCAATGGGTTGCCCTCTTCATCATGCAGCTTGGAGAGGTTGAGCCGGTACCATTGTAGGTTTTCATAGGTATAATTATCAGCATTGCAGCTTAGTGTTAGGTCTTGTCCCTCAATGGGCTCTTCTGAAGGCTGTGATTCTATTTCAAACCCATTGGGGATGGCTGCCAGGAAAGCAAGGTAAGGAAACAGATGTGTGAGTGAGACCAATTACCTTTCTCTGTACATTACAGGATAATATTCTGCCTACCATACCTATCACATCAAGGCTGTGTGTATGGGAAACTATTGGGAAACTATTGCTATTACTGGCAACTGATCATTTGCAACTCTTGATATAAATGCATGAAAAATGTCCTCTGTGATTTATCCTGGTCCCAAAGAAACCTTATC
Source organism: Cryptoblepharus egeriae (assembly GCA_030015325.1). Taxonomy (NCBI): domain Eukaryota; kingdom Metazoa; phylum Chordata; class Lepidosauria; order Squamata; family Scincidae; genus Cryptoblepharus; species Cryptoblepharus egeriae. The sequence continues at coordinate 64,921,309 of JAREYC010000002.1, read as the reverse complement.
ACCTCAGACTTGAGACACACAGAAGATGAAATAATCTTTCCATATAAAAGCTTACAATTTAGACAGTGATGAGTAGATCTGCTTCTACTGTGTAAAATTTATACAGTGCCTTTTGGAATACAAGACATTTCACATATATTCTCTTGATGCTACCCATATTATTATTCCCATACTTCAACTGGGAAACTGAGGCTGAGTGAGTCACTTGTCTATGTTCATCGGTTTTCCTGTTCCCCTGGTAGTGTAAGGAGGCAAGCATCTGTGTGTGCACTGGCTAACCCTCCCCCAGAAGTGACTTTTGTGACACCTCCAGGCCAGCACAGGACTTGTGCTGGGGCTTAGGCTGGCCTAATGGGGAGTTAGGATTGCAGCTTAACAGTGCAATCCTGACTTAGGCCAGACAGAATGGCCTAGCTATGTGGCCTAAATAGGCATATTCAAGAACTGACACTTGGGCCAAATCAACAGGGCTGGGAGGCCTCTAGGCTGGCCTATCTGCTGCTGAAAATCAAGTAAGTGGCACCTAGGGAGGGCTTGCTCCCAAGGAGACCTGCCTCAGATCGCACTGAACAAGGAACAGCTGTGGAACCTGCCTTATAAGGAAGCCCAGGAGTCCCTGACAACTAGTCCCAGCTGCAGCATGATGGAAAAAAGGGAATGGCTATCTGGGGGACCAGATGCCAGAACTGCAAAATGAAGAGGGCACCAAAGATAAATGGGAAACAGGACCAAAGAAACCTGGGAATACCCTCATCCATTACTGTCATGTGGTTTATGGAAACATTAAAGTACCTGTAAGTTACTAAAGTACATGTAGGGTGGCCTCAAGGGGATTGGCTGCTGGAGTGGACTGTTGAGCCATATCCTGAGTTGGGCTGTTGTACTGTATTCTGAGCTTGAGAGGCAGGAGTGATGCTTGGGCTGCCCTAAGAACTTTTTCTTTTGCTGTCATTTTTACTCTGGCTTATCACGGGCCCCAATGGGTCTACTCAGATTTACACCTGCTTCTGAGACAGCCTAAGTCAAGTGTGTCTGCCATGGAAACAGGGTCTGGATATGACCTAACTGTGCCATTCTAGGTCATGCCTAACAAGCCCCGGCAAGTTCCTGCTGTGCTGCTAGCACTGCTATGCCGCCACAGGTGTCTTGTGCCAGCCTAGGTGGACTTACACTGGCCCAGGTCTTTTCTGATGCAGCTAAGCTGGCCTATCTGGCATTAGGCCAGCCCTGTACCAGATAGGCTGCCGCTGGCACAAGTGCACTTCAGGATTGTGCCCTAAGTCAGCCAAGAGAATAACTTAAGTTCATGGTTAAGGAAGGATCTACACGGGAGAAGTCTCTTTACTGCTGTCGCTACTGATATTTCCACCACTACTACTGCTACTTGCAGTTATATGAAATAGCTCAATTAATGCAAGTGGATTAAGCTAAGAGCAGTATTAGGCATAGCACAGAAATTTAGGTTCAAATTAAGATCAGGTCCTACCAACTTGGTGACTGGATTTCAAATTATATTTAATTAATAAACATGTATTCCTATCTAGACATGCAGCAGTTATTTTGTTCAGGCAATTAAAAGTTCTTATGAGGCAGACATACATTCATAAACCCCACTTTATATGCCACTTTATAAGACAGAAGAATTCAGTTTCCTAAATAATGAATTGAGGAAGAGAATCTGTTAAAGCAGCAAAGCACTAGGGGGCGCTATGGCATCAATAACATTTAGCATTGCATGTTGCTGGGTTGTTTTTTCCCTTTTCAATGGAAAAGAGCTTTGATCTCTTCACTTATACAAGTATTTTATCTGCTCACAGAAAGCTTGAGAGGGGAATTGGTCTTGTTAAGAGAGTAATGTATCTATGGTTCTCTAACTCCAGAACATATACCTCACTTTGCTACTCTGTACTGCAACACACTGACTTTTTAACTCTACACTACAGCTTGGAAATTTTACACTGGACTAGCAAGCTTTATGCTTTTCTAAAAAAGGAAAAAAATACAATTTGGGGTGGCACACACTGGTTAGAGGGCAATGTTTGTCACTCCAAAACTAAAATCTAAGTATCAAAATTAGAATTTCACTATCAAAATGACAGTTTCACTTGGGGCAATTGATAATAAGAATCATAACAAACACTAAAATTTGATTATCTTTAATCATGAGGCTATCCTTATTTTGAATCCGGGCAAAATTTTCTGCACTAGGCTTTACCATCTGGAAATCAATTTACTTTAATACTCTGAGGTGATGATAAATACTAATACACCTGATATCAGTGCTTTGATCAATATTCAATTCAAAATTTAAAAATAAACACTGAGGCTGCATGAATAGTGTGTCTTTTAAATCTTTGTAATCCTTCAAAATCTGGCCATTTGTGAATAGACTTTTTGAGCAAATGGTTCACCATTGGTGAATAGATCACTTCTTTTGTTTCCTTATACTCACTTGTCACATAGAAATAAACCAGTCGTTCGTCACGGCCAACTTTGTTGGAGGCTACACATTTGTACATGACAGAAACATTGGCTTCTTGGATGACTAGTGTGCTGACAGTCTGGTAAAGGAAGAGTATGACTAAAGTGAATATCATTTAAAATGGAAACATAAAACCTTTATCACTCTTTACCAACTTTCTAGGAGCTGCATCCTTATGCTGTAGAGACCTGCATAAGAAAGAAATCTAAGGATTTATTCACATCATCAGTTCCAAGTTTATTTCTTTATTTGTAGCCTCTCCTTTTCCTCTTCATTCAGGAATTAAGTAATCACAAGATACTAATGCCTCTATACATTTCAAGATTACTTACCAGCTTAATAGTACTTTAACATTCACTTAGGCTGCAATCCTAAAGACACTTTCCTGGGAGTAAGAACCATTGAACACAATGGGGCTTACTTTTGAGGAGACATGGTTAGGATTGTGCTCTTTGCCATCCTGAAAAATATTACTATTACAGACCAACTGTTACAAATTCCACTAGTTTTCTTTTAGTTAGTGTGCATAGAATTGCAATCTTAATATGACATTTTTCATTTTTGAGTGAGTGATAAGAGTTCAAGCCCTTTCAGGATCAAAATATTACAGTACCTTGCACTTTCATCTGGTTAGGAACAAGAACGTGGATGATAGTAAAAAATGGATGAATGTCAAACCATAGCCTGATTTAAGCCACAGTTTTGGACAGCAAAAAATATAAATAACTTACTACATAACACATGCAAATGAGTGTGAGCCCTAAAATAAAAGGAAAATAAACCTAAGAACATTGACAAATATCATGGAAGATTGGATAAATTTGACAAAATAGGAAAGCATGTAGTTAAAATTTGAAATGTGTTATAATTCAATATGATTGAAAGATCAAAGCAATAAAAGTCAAGGTATTAACAATTATCCTAATGGAAAACCCCTTTGCTATTAATACAGCATTTATTTAGAGTAAGTATCTAGGTAGCATATATAACATTCCTGCTGCAGTTCTGTTAACCATATCATGCCTGTGGAACCCAAAGACAAATGTATCCAGTAAGGCTTTTCATTCAAACTCTAGGTTCAGCTTGCAGATACTGCTGCTAAAAAAAGCATCTCTGTTTTGGGGGGTTTGTAAATGTGCATTAAAAAGCCACATGATGCAATTTCTAAATTTGTGTTTATGAGCATAACAGAAGAAAATTGTTTCATGTGAACTTAAAATCTGTGTATTCAGGTGTTAGAAGCATAAAGAAAACAGCTACGAAAGTTATCCTTCATTACAATTTAATCCCTAAATTTAACAGTGATTACCTTGCCTCAGAGACAAGGAGCACAATCCTAACCCTGTCTACTCAAAAGTAAGCCCTAGTGTGTTCAATGGTTCTTACTCCCAGGAAAGCGTCAAGGATTTGCAGCCAAGAAGTTTTATGATCCATGCTTTGAAATTAAATGTTCTAGTGCCATGAGCCAATTAACCTCATTTTCATTCCCCACTGCAAAAACCATATGGTAGTGCTACACAAACTGTGTTCTGGAGAACCTTGCAGATTCTTGGAAGTTTCTCAGAAGGTCCTTTTTGAGATCTGTAATAGTGAACAAGTTTCCTTGAAAATTTGGCTCAGCTCTTTCAACTCTTTCCCTGCACAGAGCAGCCACAGGAGAGTGTTCTTCATGTTTCGAGGGCACTCAGTTCACATGGAACAATAATGAGTCTGGCAGGAACTGACTGTGCATCCAGAATAATCTATAACCTGCCAAATTTCTTTGTCAGATATCTCAATTTGGGAACATTTCGTTGAAGCTAAGAAGTTAGAAGAGGAGGCAGCTACAGGGTAGTTGTACTGCCAAATTTTGAATAATGATTCAAGAGTTGCCTCTAGTGACTCATTCATGGATAGGAAGGCCTTTCTACTGGTCTGAAGAATGAGGACCCACCCCATTAGTAGAGTCTTGTAGATTAGAAGACAGGTTATTGTATTGTAACACACCCATTTGTGTCTGTTTGAGAGTTGTGTTTCTTTCTTTAATTTCTACAAGTCACTGTGTTACCTCTTTCAGCAGGCCTCCGTCAGTCTTGGAAGACTATGGTATCGTGCTTGGCGCTGCATACACTGCATGCAAAGCATGAAAGCCTGGGTTGGATTATTATGGAGGAAAGGCTGTTACCCAAGCAGCAAATCCCCCCTCTCACTCCACGCCACTGAATTAGTCCAATGGAAAGGCAGAGCCAATATGATTGGATCCAGCTGGCATCGCAGAGCTGGGCTAAGGACAGGAGCTCACCCTGTCTTGTGGGGCTGACCCGGGTCTCGAACCCTGGCCTGCTGGTTAACAGGCACAGTGTCTTAACTGCTTGCGCCACCCACAGCGCCACCCTCTTTCAGCAGTTGTGAGATATATCAGTCACACTCAAGGTGACTAGATGTCCCCTTCCCCCCCCTCCCAGGACAAATAGTTACATATGTTTTCTATATGTTTCCCTACTAACAACTTGAAGATTAAAGAAATAGACTAGAGATTTTGGTGACAACAGCAAGAAGCAAAGCAGGAAAATAAGTGCAGAAAGGCAAAGGAAAGTAAGAGAAGAAATGGATCCATGCTAAATTATTCTCTCAAATGCTATAATACAGGCACAGAAAACAGTCCATTCTTGATGTAAGTGCTGAACTGCTAACTTGTGTGGAAACAGAGCAACAAGAAATATATTTTCTTCCCTCCTATCCTTTCTGGCTCTTTCTGTAAAGAACTCCTGACTGGGGCATTAGAGCAGGAAGTGATTTTGGAGGGACATATGAAAACAGGAAGTGACTTCAGGAAACTGGAGTCATTTGTTTGTTCTTTTGCCTGGATCACTATTATGTGCACGTGTTTGGTAACTTGACGTTTTCACCCCAAACCGGAAACTAGTAACAGAGAAACATGCATGCCTCTGGCACTTCCAGCCATCAGGGTGGGTGGACGTAGAAAGGAACATCTACTAAATGCTGACTCATCACTGAAAAGTCATGTGTCAGAAAGGAAGAGGAAAAAGATCCATTCCAAAAAAGAGGGCACAATCCTAACCAATTTAGGCTGGACTAACTCACCTGACATACCTTCCTGTGGTGGTGTCAGGATGTTGGTGTAAGCCTGTGCAGTGGCCAACTCTCCCAGGCCTACCCTTACAGCGTTTTTGTGACACCCTCAGGTCAGGACAAGACTTATACCGAAGCATATCCCAACCTAATTGGAGCTTAGGATTCCAACCAGAGGATATGACCCTAAGATAAATTTTTCACAATTTGAAGATGCATGTCATATACTTTAATTCAGAAACCCATACAGCAATATCTCCAGAACCAAAACAAATGCTATCATATCACTTTGCAGATCTGTCATGAAGTCTATGGCCAAATCCATATAAAGCAAGGTATACGATGTTCAGGGAGGGGAAAGTTGAACCAATCTACAGTATTCAACCCTGCACTGCTCTGCTTTTCACATCTGTATTATAGCACCCCAATTTTTTTCTAGTGGGATTCAGAAACTGGGACACTTGAACAAATAGGAAAACTGAGCTGCAATTATTTCAGGGCACAAAGCACAGGCTTTTTGATGGAAGGTCATGGTACTTAATCATGTGTACTTATGCCATATTCCGAGTTGTCAACTCCCTCTCTTCACTTTATTCAGTAGGATTAGCGTTGGGTCTACCACTGTGAGGTCACATTTGACTCTCAGCAATTCACTGAACATGCAGGGCAAAGGATAGACTAATTATTAAGGTTTCTGATCTAAAGTTTAAAATTTAGTCCCATATATCTACCTATGGGCTGTGATGGTGCAAGTGGTTAAGACACCTGTGCCTATTAACCACCAGGCCAGGGTTTGAGATTTGGGTCCTACAAAATGGGGTGAGCTCCCATCCTAATCCCAGCTCTTGCCAGCCTAGCCATTTGAAAACATTCAAATGCAAGTAGATAAATAGGTACCATCTTTGTGGGAAGATAAAACTGTGTCCTGGGCTCCTTTGGCAGTCATGCCAGCCCTATGATCATGGAAATGTCTTTGGACAATGCTGGTTCTAAAGGCTTAAAAATGGGGATGAGCACTGCACACTGCAGTTGGTCACGACTAGCAGTATAACCTGCAGGGGACAACTTTACCTTTTATATGTATCTACTTACAGAATAGCCTTTGGGATGAAGAAACCACTTTCAGTAAAATGCATAATGGAACTTGCTCAAAGAATATCTCATAAACTAGATCTGTGTAGAAATTCATGTTTCTGCTCAGATGATTATTGGAACACAGTGACCTGACAAAACCTTCCAATGTAAAACATATTAGTTGCATTTTGAATATAACATACATGTGATACCAAATTCACTGAAAATTAGGATCAATAGTGCATATCCCTGTCTAAATCTTTGATTTCTCCCTTTACACATCTTGCAGATAACATTCTTCTCAAACTTCCAGTACTGTTTAAAATTGAATACACTTGCATCTTCAAGGAACTGAAACAATAATTTTGTAGTGCTTCAGAGATATAATAGGAGGCAATATTAGAGGAGCCAAAGCTTTTATTATATGATTTTGGAAGAATGCCAAGATGTATGCTTATATCTTTTCATATCAGTTTTTTAAAATCAGCAATGCCCCCTCTAAGAAACCAGCGTAGCACTATTTCTATTTGCAAATATGTGAGTTATCACTGAATGTGAAAAATAGTGTTCTATCAAATATAAGTGTGCAGTTAAGGTCAGATAAGCATAAGAAAAGAAAAAGGTGTGACCAAGTAGACGGCAGAATTTTAAACTTCTAAAGCTGTACTGAAATGAGATCTTATCTCTTGGCTTTGCTGTTCTGGTTTATGGAACACTCCAACTTCCAGAACAGGTTTTTAGAAACCTCCTTACCATATTTGCCCAGTGACAAGAGAAAACCAGAGAAGATGTGCAGAGAAACAAAGTAGTGCTTTCTATATAACAGTGAGTGCATGTTAAGGGCATGTGGAAGTGGTATATGAATGAAATGTTTTAGTAACATGAATGGGCGTAAGTGAATGTTAAATAGACATTTCCAACTGAATCCTCAATAAACACTTGAAATTTCATCATGCTTCTCAAAGATTATCCCTAATTTGTCATGCAGGCAACCATAGGTATAATTTGAAAAACCTCTTATGATTGTAAACTTTTATGTTGGAACTGGCACCTAGACTGGGCAGGACTTCTGGATCCAGATAATTATTTCACGAGAAAGGCATTACAGTACCTCCTCTAATCCACTTTAGTTCAAAAAGAGAGAAGAGGGCAGCTGAAGTCTATCTCTGCCACCTGAACAGTTTTGAGTTTAAAGGATACTTTTCTGGTTCACTTTTGTAGAGATAAGCAACAGACAGTAAAAGACTTTTAAAGGCAATCTGGATAATATCTTTTTGTTCAGATTTCTCTGTATACCAGATTCCTGACTGATATTTCTGTAATGTCTTTCATATTTCCAGCAAATCTTATTTAATCATGTGCCATTTAACATAAGGAATATTTTACATTTAATTGGCATGACTTTTATGATGCGTCATAAAATATGACAACATCCTTGGTTGCACCCTTCTTGGTACAAAGGACGTTTATTCATTTTGAATAGAAATAACCTTTTCAGCCCTCAAAATCAGCTATTTACAGTGCAAGCCTAAGCATGTCTACTCAGAAGTAAGTCCCATTGTGTTCAATAGTACTTACAGGAAAGTTTGGTTAGGATTGCAGTCAGACCCTACAATCCAGAGTAACTCCGGGAAGATGTAAGAGGCACTTACTCTGGATTGCTCTATGCATTTCCCATAGGTTTCCCATAGGTGGCACCATAACTACATCGGTGTAAAAAATCCCGTAGTTACTCTGGATTGTAGCCTTAATCTCTGAATTGGACACTGCTTTACTTTCCTCTGTTGTGACTCCATTGCTTAATTGCTATTTGTGTAGTAGCTTTCAGAGGCAACCATCTATGATACTACTGGGAAATTTTTCTGATCCTTACTAGACAACCTATAGACACACAGATTGAACACGTTGTTTGCAATCCAGTTGCTGGACAATAGCTAATCTATCTCTATTCAGTCTCTCTCATCATACAGTCTCATATTTAATGTGAAGTTATTTCACCAGAGTATATAATTTTCACTATGTAACTACACTACACAGCAAAAGGATAGTACTGTACTTCTCAACAGAATTATATTCTCTAAATTGAATCTCATCATGACCTGACTTGATCCATGTCTGCAATCTTCTCTAACTTACAGCACAATCCAGAGTAACTATGCGAGCTCTTGCGTCGACGTAAAAGACATTTATGTCGACGCAGTTATGGCACCACCTATAGGAAACCTATGGGAAATGCATAGAGCAATCCAGAGTAAATTTTTCTTGCGTCGAGATAGGAGCTCCCATAGTTACTCTGGATCGTGCTGTTATTCCAAGTGTCTGTAACTGTGTTGAAACAGTTGCAAAACTTGACTGAACATGGGATGAAGTCAACTCAGGTTGACTTCACATGAAAAATCAGCTGGAAATGGTTCACTCCAAGAAGACTCCACTGAGGTGTCTCTGTTTTACCTTCTTCCAAATCAGATAGGAAATAGGAAAGGGCCTCACCTTGTTCCTTCCTTCCACAAACTCTGTCCAGGTGTCAATGCTCTCAATAGGGTTCACAGCATCCTGTTGTGACACATCCTTCCAATCCTTGCACTCGGGCATCCGGTCCCGCTGATGGCGTCGTACAGCCCTCCGCCTGCTACTATTTATCCCGAAACCATGAAAAAAGGGAAGATGGAGAAACAAGAGATCTTATTAGCAAGGAAAACAACTATGGAGAAGGGTAAAGGAAAAACAAAGAGTACTAGGTATAATACAATTATTAGGATCAATTTGAGTTCTTGGAGTTTGAGGACTTGTTTAGAGGGCTAGAAACACAGCTCTGCAGGGAAATAGTCTTGTGGAAAGGAGTATGTCTACATCAGAAAAGTATTTATGATGGGGGAAGCAGGAACATTTTAAAAGATTCTGGAAGTCTGAGGGCCATCTTATGGAAATTAAGTAGAGTATGGTGGAAGAATATGACCGGTAAGAAAGATCAAATGATACTTGCTGGATAAAATATAATAGAGTGTGAGTACTTTGGCATCGTTTCCTTGAATATGTAGGAAACATCATTTCCTACATGCTGGAACAAGTATAGATGGTACAGAGCTTCTGTTAGTGCACTGCATTCCATTTGCCCTCAGAATTAGAATTTGGGCTAGAATGGGCTTCAGGAAAAAAGAGGTAAATTCTTTATACCAGAAGGTGGGGGATTCAGAAGGAGGAGACAGAGTTTCACTGCGTGAATGAATCACAGCAAGAGTGAAGTTCTGTGTAAACAGAAGGAAGTCATGATGAAGCATCTTGCATCCTCTGTAGCTGGGTTAAGCAGAAACATTGTGGCCTTGGGAGACAGTGCTCATAACTCACCAGCTCCTCTTCCTCCTGACAGGGCCACAAAGCCCTCTGATGGGACTGGAAATGCCCTTATTTCCTCTATCAGTCAAAAGGCACATTTAAGGCCTCAGTATTTATATAGACACTCTCCTTCCTTCTGGGTTAATAATGCTCCCTCAACACATTCTTTTCTACTTTGGAGGCCTATTTCTCTCTTTCTGCTTCAATACAATAAACGTTCCTGGTAAAATATCCTGGCAGCATAATCCAAGGCAGAGGAGACAGCTTGACTGCTGCCCATGAACTCTCTGGAACAGAGATACAGTAGATGCCATACAATGTTCTTATTACTAAATAGCATCACAACAACTTCAGGTTAGTGTCTACCATATTTGGTAAAATACTCCCTCTGTGAGTACGAAACAAGAAAACACTAACTCTTCCACCAGAAAATTCTGGAACAGTGGCATTTCTAGAAGGGGCATAGTGGCGCCACCCTCATGGTATGACACAGTGGGGGTGACCAAAATTACAAAAATAGCTGAAAATATTAGAGTCCTTTGCAGTAACCACATCGAGTCATATACCATTGGATGTATATGTTCCAGCTGAATCCAATGCAAAAATCAGCTTTGAAATATCTCCTTAATTTCTTTTCCTTAGGCTACAATCCAGAGTAACATCAGGATCTTTTACACTCACGTAGTTATGGTGCCACCTATGGGAAACCTATGGGAAATGCATAGAGCAGTCCAGAGTAAAGAGGAGCAGTCCTCTTACATCTTCCTATAGTTACTCTGGATTGGGTCTATATCACAAGTGCATATATATTTCAGATGGTACCAGATGAGACTGACACAATGCTGCTGCTAAGTAATCAAGTTCTCAAAAGTCTTATTCACAGTTGTGCAGGTTGTCTCATATCTCCTATGGGTTTAGTTCTGTAATCCTGTAAAAAATTCTGTCATTTTAAAAAAATGAGTCCATTTTTGCACAAATGAATTGGCAGAACACTTAAATTCAAATACTCTTGCTACCGTTTGTTTTTGTATTTGAGCACAATTCGACTGAGTTGTTGTCACTGCTTTGAAAGAATCTGCAACATGTGAGCTTTTCTGTGAAACTGACAACTACTGACAACATTTATTCTTTTACATTTGTTATCTAATTATTTTACCTGGTTATCTAATCTCTGTTTATCTCTATTTGTTTATTTAGAAATTCATGTAGCTGGAAGAAACTTACTAGATTGGAAGTGATTAACCTGGTTATCTAATTATTTTACCTTATTCAGTATCTCTTGGGTCCAAATTTGTTTTTATCTGGTTTTTTCCAGGCTTCTTCACAACTATTGGATTCCCTCAATCTGTGGGTTTTTCTACTTTGAATAGACTTCAGTTTTTCCACTCAATTTAGTTCCTTTTTAATTTTAGTGCCACTAGATTCTTCTGTTCAGTTGCCCCTGCGGATTTGTTTTTATGAAACAATTCTCTAGTAAGCAAAGTAGGCACTGCAATCTGTAATCTATATTAGAGTCTTAGGCTGCAATCCTAAAGACACTTTCCTGGGAGTAAGACCCATTGAAAACAATGGGACTTACTTTTGAGTAGAAATGGTTAGGCTTGTGCACTTACTGATTATATTGATTGTCTGGATCTGATCTATTAAATGGGAGATTAGAACACCTAGACATCACTTCCCAATTAGCAATATTTTTTTGTCATCTGTGTATATTTTCTGCAGATAATCACATACTAGAGAAACCCCATGGACATGGCACTGCAGTAATTTCTGCCCACACTGTTCCCAAATGCAAACAGAAGGTGTTGTCCTATGCACAATGTAGCTTATGGGCCCATAGCCTGTTGGATGGAAACTATCTCAGCAGAGTAATAACCACAGTTAAGTCTTCTTTTGAGACGTAGGAACCTTTTCATCTTACACACCCTGGCTGTTTGCTAATTTTCAGGTACACACAAACATTAGGCTGAGACCAGAGTCAAGTTTCAGGAAGGTTTACTCAAAATTCACGTTGGTTTGAGTTTACAACATCTAGTTTTGACCAGAGTCCCAATCACTTATGGACCAGGAAGCTGCTCTTGTTTACATGAAGAAGAGTTTGGCTACAATACAGAGTAACTACAGAAACTTTTACACTGATGTAGTTACGGTGCCACCTATGGGAAATGCACAGAGCAATCCAGAGTAAGTGCCTCTTATGTTTCTCTGTAGTAACTTTGGATTGTAGGGTGAGAGTGTAACTGTCATTTGTTCCAACTGTTCTATCTGACAGTTCCAACTGACACAGTTGGAACACCTGGCCCAACTGCCCCTTCTGACTCATGCAAGTTGGTGTTGTCATTTTCCAACAGCAAGAAGATTGGGAGTTTTATTAGCCACATCAGCACAATCCAAAACAAAATTCTTGTAAAGTTTAGCAAGCTATATAGCTTCCTAAAGGCAAATTAAGCAAGGTAGTAGAGCAGCCTCTGGTTTATATAAAAATAGGAAAACCACTTGCTACAAATTAATCAGAGTTTATTCATCCCAGAACATTGTATGACAATTAGCCCTTGGTTTACATGATGTAAATTGCATACTATAGAGACAGCTGGTCTGTGTGTAGTGGCCCGAAGAGCCATCTGAGGTTTTTCTTTCTTGTTGCTTACATTAGACCTAAAGAGATAAGTCACTTACATGCTGCGCCGTGAGAACATGCGACAGGGTGTCCATGGCCGCCACTGCCACTGGATCTTTTCTGGAGCTGGAATGCCATAGACAGTGCAAGTGAGTGCTTGCCGGCTCTTGTGGGAATAGATACTGGGTGAAGATGCTTCTTTCTCATGGATTTGTGGAGGGACTAAATGGGAAGAATATTAATATATCAGTCCTGGCCAAAGCTCTCTGGTGGTGGTTGCCTGTGCTGCTTTGTATGCCAAGTCTATATCCATCCAGGTCATTCCCCATTTTCTTCTTCTGATTCAAATGACATTTTCTGCTCTTGAAGCTAGTGATCTGATTCAAGTTGCAGTGAATCAGAATCAGATTCAAGATGCAGTGGTATGTACAAAGTTGGGGGAGAGCACTCAGAGGCGCTCTAAAGTGCAGAGCAAACAGGTGGGAAATAAACGCAGTGGCGCAGTTAATAATCATGTAGCCAAGTACAAAGCTCAAAATGTTGCTCTGGAAGTGATGTCACAACCAGAAGTGATGTCATCCCCAGGTATGCCACTCTTTAAACTTCCTTCCACCCGATCTGCTAATATCACATTTAACTTGGTCCAGGGTGTTCAAAAATCTGTTTTCACTACAATAAATGACACTACAGCAAATAACGTGGCATTAGGTAAGTAGGGTGAGTGTAATAGGAAGGCATATATGTTTCAGTCAGGATCAGCCTCACTACCTCTTTGTCAATACATGAAGATGGAATTTTTACTTCCATATAAGACAGAGTTCATTAAAGCACTTGGCTGCTCATTCAACTTTAGAAGACGGGGGGGCCATGTTCCTGGAAAAACAGGAAAGTGTCTCATAACACCATAAAGTTCAATACATTAATTGGGCAAAAGATGCCACGGCCAAAAGCCCATGACATCAGATACCAGGGAAGAGGACTGATTGCATTCCTGGCTGTCTATAGCATACGGGAACATCAGACTGGTGAAAGGAACAGCATTTAATGGGATGCCTCTCGCCATGTTGGAAGAATATCTAGGATTTTTAAAAAACTAGTAACAGTTGTGGCTCCCTGTGCAAATCAAGACCACAAAGTACCCAATTGGTTTCATAGCTCAGTAGGGATTTGAACACAAGCCTCCCTTGTCTATGTCTATTGCTCATAATACATTATGGAGCTGGAATGCCATAGGCAATGCAGGTAAGTGCTTGCCAGCTCTTGTGGAAATAGATACTGGGTGAAGGTGCTTCTTTCTTATGGATTTATGGAGGGACTGAAATCCCTTTCAGCACTGAATTAAGGGAACTTTCCAGTACTGAACATTCCCTTACCTTGAGGAGACCTTCGTGTCTGCCACACAAATTTAGCACCTGCCTCATGGACACAGTCAGGAAAGTTGGTTAGGATTTAAATGTTAAGAAGCTCTGCCTATATATTTGTATTAAGAAATCTACGTATGAAATATAGATGGGGAAAGAAGAGTAGCATAAACTGAGACTACTTTGGTTCATGGACAACATTAAGAATTAAACATAGGAAAGAATGGGTGTCAGACAAAGAAGCATTCTAGTATTTTCCTTATGTGCCCAGTCGGTTGGTTCCTTACCGTTGACCACCAACTGGATACTAATGCTTTTCTCCAAGCCAGCTTGTCCATTCCTCAGGACCAATGTGTAAGTGCCAGAGTTCTGCACTCCTACATCCTTGATCTGCATGGAATATTGAGACTGCCTGTTGGGAATTAACTTTCCATCCTTGAACCTGGGCAAAAGTACAGAGAGAATGCGTGAGTACACTCCTTGTGAAAGACAATCCCAAGGCTTTGGCCACTAAAATAAGACACTTTCTTAAAAAAATGTCTTGCTAAGTAATTTTCCCCTATGCAAAGGTTGCACACAGTACATTCACTGGGCTAAATTATAACCCTAAAAATTACTTGTAGAAAAATTTAGATTTATAAATTGTTTCTTCATTGCTTTCGAATCTATATATATAAAAGAGAAAAGTCACTCACTGATTCACTGACTCACTGACTCATCAATGCCCTGCCAAAACTGCCGGCCCTAGAAGCGTGAAATTTGGGGTGGGTGTTTCTTCCATGACGGAGGGGTGCACTAAGAACCGGTTTTCGGAAATTCCAACCAGAAGGGGGTGAAAAGGTCCACAACACGTTTCCTCCCTATATTTTGCATTGGAGAATTGATGACTCATCAACATTCTGCCCCAACCCCCGGACCTAGAAGCATGAATTTCTGGGAGGGAGTTCCTTCTGTCACATAAACACCCACCAAGAACCCATGTGGAGAAATTTAACCCTTGAGGGGCTGAAAAGGGGTGCAATGTGTTTTTGTCCTATATTTAACAGGGAAGACTGACCAACATCCAGCCAATTGGGTGCTCAGTGCCTGGTACAGTGGGGGGGATGTTGTTCGCAGGAAGAGGTTGCACTAGCGAGGATGCTGCGCATGGGGGGAAGTTGAGCAGGGGGGGACGATGCGCAGGGGGACGATGCGCCATGGGGGGATGGCGTATGGGGAAATGTTACTCCTGCAATGTGGGTACGCTTTTCACTAGTATATTTTATAAGAGGTATCGACAGTGATTCATTAACCTTTGTGTGAGCATGAGACTAGGCTGAAAGGCTGATACTGGTGGTTATTTTATATGCTGCAAACACTCACATATAGTGAAGTGAGGTAGAATGCATCTCTCTAAATCTGATGTCCATTTTACTGAAACTACAGTTAAATGATCAGAATGAGATCAGCCTATATGACTCCATATAGGAATTTTTAGCAAGCGCAGAAGTGCAAGTCCAGACCACAAATCTTGTTCCATACGTATTGGATTCCACAACTTTCTTTGAACAGAAGGACCTCAGCTTGCTCAAAGCACAACAGGTGTTATACTGTCATTGGGGATGTGAAAACCATGACTCTGTGTGGTTGGATATAATTATGCATGTGTGTTGTTGGGAACAAAACTAATTGAGATACTGTTTCCCCCTGACTCTAATGTCTGCCAAAAATATGGATTAAAAAAAGCTGAAAAAAGGATTTTTGTGTCTCTGTTGAAAAGATTGGCTTATTTCTCCACAACATAAGAAATTGGCTAAGAAGGTTAGGTTAAGGAACACAGCAGCTGACAGAAACTGCTATATAGTATATTTCCAAACTGATCACCAGTGGCAATGCCTCACACTGTGAGAAGGTGGATTCATTTCTATAGGGACAGAAACCAGCAAAATCCTCCTCAGCAAGACCGACCTTTCCCCTCCCATGTTTTCCCCCTCTTCAAATGACAGCACCCAAAGGCTGATAAATCTCTGTGTTTATAAAAAGCCTGTTACCACTGGAACTCTGGCTGAGGGTAGGCAACAACCTTCACTGGCAGCTTCACAAGTTCATCTCCTGCTGTTGCTTCAATCACCGAGCCCTTCTTCCAGTCCACATCGATGAAGGGCTTACCTGAAATTGGGGAAGAGGAACAGAATACATGGAAGACATTAAAGAGATTCCTGAGACTATAGCAGAGATACTGTTAACTCAGAGACATAACCAAAGGATGCACTTTTCAGAAAAGGAAAGCATGCCAGAAAAGAAAAACAAAATATTCCTATTAATTTTATTTAGAAAACTATACAAATATTTGGCTACTTGATTATATTTGTTAATTCAGGATTAGATCCCAGAATAATATATGTAGATTTCTCTAATATCCCAGCTCTGCCAGGCCATCTATAAATCTATAAATCTATAAATCTATAAATATGAGGGTAGAGGACATTCTTCATGGTCATCACTATCATCCTTTGTCACGCAAGTCTTTTTTGTCCCCAACAAGTCTCAGTTCATTTGTTTTTCATTGCTTCACATAAACAACTGCCATCAAAACAGCTTTCTCCTGAACTGCTTTCTATTCTTTAGAGGCACCTAAAATGTTCCTAAGCTGGAGTTAATTGTTTTACCATGTATGATGACATCTATGCTCTCTTCAAGCTTCTGCTCCCCATTGCTAGCTTTGCACGTATATTTTCCTAGGTCTTGCTGGCTCACATTTTGGATGATCAGGATGCTGGAGAGTTCTGTGTGTGTCTGCTGGGAACGCCTCTCAGGCAGTTCTGTTACTTCCCGGTCTATCTGCAAAAGGTCAAATAAGCAACAGATATTAGGAGAAACAAACAAAAAAGAGTTATCCCCAAGCAGAAGCAAGCATTTAGTCTTTCATTTAAACAAAACGAAGACGGAGTGGTCAATACCTAGTTCTCAATGAAGAGGTAAACCTGTATCTGGGCTGAATAAATTCAGATTGCAGGTGGAAGCACCACATGGCCCTTCATCCAAAATAATTTCAGCTACATAGAAAACTACCATGTCAGAGAGAAGGCTTGGCTAGAACCCTTCTCTCAGATGTACTAATTTTCAGTGCAGAGACTGGTTTGTACAGAGGAACATTTGTTGATGCCAGTTGTTGATGCCATTATTCCTATCTGCCATCTGAGCCATTAGTTCACATGTGTAAACTAAGGTAGAATTCCTCGATTCCCTTCAGGGTACAGAGAACATTGCCCTACCATTTAAAAAAGGGAGGGGGGAAAATAGATTCCAATTCTTTTCAGAACCTATTAGTGCATGGTCAGAAAAATGTTATGCATGTGTGTTTATGCTGCTGCAAAACAGGTTGTGTGAGGTTCTAGTAATGCCAGGTATCAATATAAGAGATGGAGTCCAGAAGCAAAAGGAGGGATATAAAAGAGCAGAAAGGCACCAACAGAAGGCACCCACCGTGACTCAGAAGAGGGATACAACTTTGAACAAAACAGATAGTGCAGCAAACTTACCAATTATGAGGAGAGAGCCTTCCTAAAAATATACTTCTGAGTGCTTTTTGGTCAGATTGGAGTTGAACATATTTTATATTGAGATATACTTAGCAATGCTATCCATCTGTCCCTCAAACTGTGGGTGGGTGAACTTCACCACATTGTGCCTTGAGTGAGAGAAGTCATGCGACAAGGGAGAAAATGTTGGATCCATCAATTACAATTCAGTTGAGATTCAACTCCCAAGTGTTTTTTTGAGAGAGAAAAATGCTTGGGAGTGCCTATAATGGAGCTCTTGTGTCATAGGCAGTGTGATGCAAATAATGTACTACTAGGCTTATCACACAAACTGATGAATGTAAACCTGAGTGCAACTTAATGTTTCCTATGAAAACCAACAGAGCCTGGGTTGTGTAGTATAGATTGTTTTGGTATTTGTACCTCTAGGAGACATTACTAACATTTCTAAAAACAGCAAAGAGCCAGTTTTCTAGGCTCCTTGTAGTTCTAGGAGTGATTTATTCCCTTGGCTACTACCCCAGAACTACAGAGCAACCATCTGCGCAATGACAAGGGGAAGGGAAGAGAAAGATATATTGAAGACTTGGTTGAAGGGAGCAGGATGAAAAGAGTAGATCAGTCCTACCCAGTGGTGGGCTCCAGCAGGGTCGCACCTACTCTATAGAACTGGTTGTTAACAAGAGATAGGACATATGAAGTTTAAAAATAGCCATTTAAAAGTGGCTGCCAGATGGGCACAGAACTGGTTGTTAATTTCTTTGAATCCCATCACTGGTCCTACCTTGTAAAATGGTCATGAAAGAGGGCAATTGGATACAAATTTCTGTGGGCATATCTTCATTCACAGGCTAATCAGAAGCAGAAATTATTATTCTTGCCACATCTTACCTCTCAACCTTATCCCTTACCCGAGGCCAATGTACTGCATGTAACTAAAGATAAGAGGATTTGCCCATTCCATTTATTCATTGCCATTTTTCATCCATTTCTGATTGGAGTTATCTGATTGTTCAGTTGCCCTTTTTATTGTACTGAACTTTTAATAGTTTGACACAATGTTTAAAACTTTATGTGAACTGCATGGAGAGGCCTGAAGTTATAAAGCAGTTTAAGGTGTACCCTTCAGGTTGAACTGGAGTTGTGACTGACTGTAGGGTGCAGCGCTCATCCCTCTTTCAAAGCCAGTGTTGACTGAGGACGCTTCTGTGGTCATGGGGCCAGCATGACTGTAATTGGTGACTTTCACTATCTAGTCCTTTTCATTGCAAATCTTCTTTCTAAAGGTAGATAAAGTACTGCCAGAGGTAAATTTGTTCTGCCTGGCTGTAACCTCTCTCTGACAAGTGTAGGCAACGTGCAGTTAAGGGGTAACTTTTTAGCCCCAAGCAAAATACTGTCAACCAATTTCAGATTCCCCCTTGCATATTTTAAAATGTTACATTTAAATTTTATCTGCCTTTACAGAACACCCTCCACAAGGGATCTATTCCAGGATACTTCTGGAAGTTCCCTGAGTTCCCCCAGCTGTGGGATCAGCATTGGTGGATACTTATATTCGCAGTTGCCAAGTGTGCAGATCAGAAGGGCCCACTGCTTTACCATCTTTTAATTGTTTTGGAAATGTTCCAACATACTACAGATAGTTGTAGTAATGCAATTTTGATTGCATTAATGTCATCTTAACAGCATAGTGCACTTCTATTATGATTTAATTTAAACATAGCAAAATGAAATGAAGGATAGTGAAGGGCATAGAGCATTTTCCTTAGCAGGTCTGGACTGTATAGCTGGATTATTTTTTCTTTGTAATCAAGGGGATAAATTATGGTGAGATAAAGACAATTATTATAAATTATATTTTCCAGATATACATGAGTTTATGTATGAATTTAGCTACTTTGGGTGCCCACTTGAGAAAAACATGGAGAATAAACTGTATGAATAAATACATTTATATTTTAAATTTTCCCTATACTTCATGAATAAAATGAGTCAGTACAAACTAGCAGTAGAAATTAGAAAGGAACACCTCAGAAAAAAATGCCTTATTTTTGTACCTGTTTTGCAGGGTAATCCCAAAGGAAGTCAACTCCAGAATTAAACTCAGCCCACACTGTGCAGTTAAGGACTAGCTTTTCTCCCACAAGCAGCTCCATGGCCTTCCTTGGAAACAACTGAATGTCATAAAGTTCATTTCCTGATATAAAAGGTTGAAGAAGAAAACAACTTAAGCAAACACAATTCAGACTTTTTCTTGGGAGAACAGAATTTTTCTCCCTCTACACAAAACTGTAAACAATTGAGACTTGACTCTCTTTCAACTTTTCTCTTCCTTCGATCTGCTTAATTCCACTGCAGCTGTTTGTGATATTTGGTCTGGTTTGGTGGTCTGTCATCAGGATGGCATAATGGTGTTGGTCCATATAGGAACAGAAAGAAGACATTATGATCGTTCTAAAAATTTTGCTCAGATCTTAAAAGAGAAATATGTTCTCTTCATTAATATAGCACATTTTTCTTTATGAAAAACAAAGAAATTGAGCTCAAAAAGAAATTGTTCTGATGTGGAGTGTACTAAATTTGAGTTTTCAGTATCTTCTTTGAGCACCAGTCCTTTTCTTTTGCTTTTCATTTAAAAGGTCTTTATTACAATACAATTCTATTCAAGTTTCCTCAGAATAAAAAAGCAGTGTGTTCAGTGCTGTTTACTCTGAGGTAAGTGTGCAGAGGATTACAGCTTAAACTCTCAAGGAAACAATTCTTTCCCTTTAGCTTCCTTTAATCTGCAATAATTTTGTTCTATGAACAAATCTTTACAGGAAAATTGTACTTCTCTTAATACTGCTTGTATTATTACATAAAAAGGGCTGTAGGTGGCGCAAGTGGTTAAGACCAACAGGCCAGGGTTCGAGATCCGGGTCGGCCCCACAAGACAGGGTGAGCTCCTGTCCTTAGCCCAGCTCTGCAATGCCAGGTGGATCCAATCGTATTGGCTCTGCCTTTCCATTGGACTAATTCAATGACATGGAGAGGGGGGATTTGCTGCTTGGGTAACAGCCTATCCTCCAT
Source organism: Cryptoblepharus egeriae (assembly GCA_030015325.1). Classification (NCBI taxonomy): domain Eukaryota; kingdom Metazoa; phylum Chordata; class Lepidosauria; order Squamata; family Scincidae; genus Cryptoblepharus; species Cryptoblepharus egeriae. The sequence continues at coordinate 64,900,777 of JAREYC010000002.1, read as the reverse complement.
AACAATCCAACCCAGGCTTTCGTGCTTCGTATGCAGTGCCAAGCACGATACCACGGTCTCTCAAGACTGATGGAGGCCTGCTTTTTATTACATAAAGCTCATTCACCTGACCTTTGAATTACTGGCATTCCTGGAACAGGTGGAGGGGATGTTTCAGTTCTTCAGGTGTCTGGTCACTGTTGTTGAGTGATCCCTTCTTGCCTTAGAGCCAGTCATGCTTTAGGGTTGCTTTAGATCAGCAGCCAGGTGTCTGAAGAAAGTTGGTGTTTTGCTCCCCATCAGGAATGCCAGTGCTTTGCTTATTTTCATCTTTTCCTATTTTCCCACTACTCTCTCTTCCTCTGTGTGATGTCTTTTTTGTTTGTTTTGCTGGAATTGGAAGCTGACCTTATAGAAACTTCTGTTCTTATTCATTGAGGAACGCACTGAATCAAATTAGGAGAAGGAGAATCTGAGCGAACTGGGACTAAAATTTAAGCATGTTCTCTTAAGGCTTATCTTTTTTGGTAGCAGTAGGAATAACCTTGGCTTATCTCAGCTTCTGGAATTTAAAGTAAAAATGTTTACCTCAGAGTTATGAAGGTGAAGCACCCAAAATGTGCTTTATAAATTATGAGCTACGAATAATCAAACAGAAATACCAAATTTTATATCAATTTAGGAAATAAGCCACTTTCAGGTAATCTTTAACATGCATCCTTAGCATACATGGAGCTTAGGCTAAATGAACATGCACAGGATTGTGCTGTTAGAGTCCAATCTTACGCATATCTATTCAGAAGTAACTCCCATTATAGTCAATAGAGCTTACTCTCAGGAAAGTGTGGCTAGGATTGTAGCCTTACAGCACAATCCAAAGCATGCCTACTGAGTAGAAAGTCCCACTGTGTTGAGTGGGCCTTATCCCAGGAAAATGGGCATAGAATTGCAGCATTAGTCACGCTCAGGATGCAATCCTAAGAAATTTAGGCCAGCCTAACTCACCTGGCCTATCTTTCCATAATTGTATGTGGAGGTTGGTGTATGGCTGTGCATTGGCCTCCCCCCCCCCCCCCAAGAGTGGGGCGGAAGTGTCTTACTGCACTTTTGTGACACCTCCAGGTCAGCACGTGACTTTTGCTGGGCCTTTGGCCAGCCTAAGTAGAGGCTAGGCTTGCAGCCTCAGAGCACAATCCTATCCATGTCTACTCTACTCAAGACTTAGGATGCAATCCTAAAGGCACTTTCCTGTGAGTAAGACCCATTGAACACAATGTGACTTACTTTTAAATAGACATGTTTAGGATTGTGCTCAGTCTCACTCTTGCTATTTCTGTTATTGTCTGAGAGTGTTTTTGTACATGAGGCTTAAGACAGTTTCTGCTTCAGTCTCTTGATAACACACACAAAAACTTACAGTGGCCAGTCTTTTCTTCTGTGCTAAGGACAGTAATACTGGTAAATGCGAACAGAAAGCAATTTAAGTTTGATTTGCTGTTTGTTGCTGTTGAGGAGAGAAAATGATGTAGCAAATGAGGATTTTTACCAAAACGTTTATTACCACTAGAAATCCAATTTACGGCTGCAATTCCAAACACACTTTCCTGGGAGGAAAACCCATTGAACACAATGGGGCTTACTTCTGAGTAGACATGGTTAGGATTGTGCTCTGTCTTGTATGTGAAGTAAGCTTTTACACTGCAGGGAAAGTTTCAGTTTGATTAGCTAGCTCTAGTCCAACATTCACCTGCTATGTGGACAAGGAAGAAACTGGACTTGAAGACCTTCTTGTCAATCAAGGTTTCACACTGAACAAACAGGGAGTCTTTGATCAGCAGGGTGGGAACCAACATTCCTCTTTTATTGTCCCACAGGATGTTCTTCCCATCTGGGTAGATTGCTGAAGTTGTCTAGAAACAGAGACATATTTGTAATCATGCACATAGTATTGCGACTGCTCCATTCTTGATTTCTTTCAGGAATACTCAGGGCCGGTTCCAACATAATGTTTTACATCTTAGGAATATAACAAACCAATAGAAAGGATAATGCTGTAAACCATGATTTATTTTAATGTTGGCTGTTTCCATGGACATCATACACAAATCCAAACACTCCTCGAAATGAAGCTTTTCTCAGGTGAGCACTTTGATTTTGAAATGGTTTCCATGTGAAAAGAAGGTTAACATCAATTGGAAAGTGGGAAATGCTCCAGAAAGGGTAAGCGACATTATGCTGTGGTCTGTCAAAGCAGATTGCACCATTTTGCTAGTAAGAAGGTGAAGGTGAGGTCCTACTATATGGGTAGGAGGAAAAGGACTGGATTCCACTCCCACGTGAGCAGTGAGATTACACTTTAGCAGTGGGGTACCATTTTCTTCAGCTAAAGAACTTGTTAGATGTAATGCTGGTATTGGCTTTTCAAGGCTAAACTCTCCATCTGTGGGACAGAAAGAAATGCAGCAATGCACTGAAACTAGCACCAGCTTTAGGGGGTCCTCTGCAAACTGCCCTCCTTGTGAGTGGTGATGTTTGTCACTGGTTGAAGGCCTACAAACATAACAGGATACTCCTGGCCAAGATGATCACAAAATCCTCTGCAATTTGGTAAAGGCGCCAGCAAGGAATGTCATGGGTATAAGTACTGGTATAAGATTTTGCCATAGGGCAGGGTGACCATATATCTCCTTTGTGCAGGACATGTCCTAGATTTTAGCCTTGTGTCCTGGAAAAAAATCTTCACTATCTTATTTTTTTTCTTGTGAGCAGCCAGCACGTAGGCTTCTTGTAATTAAAGAATTACCGGTATATGTACTGTAATAAATTCTATTTAAGTTTAAATTTAATAAGTAATATAATGCTTAAATTAAACTCATGAACTATATATGTATGAGTGATTGTGGCTTTTATGTGGTCATGTCTTACATTTTTCTTGGATATCCTAGATTTTTGGGGGTCCTTGTCCTCTTTTGCAGTTATGATATATGGTCACCCTGCTATATGGCTTACAATAATCTCTGCTTGCACTGACCTACAAGTCCTCTCCTGTCCTGATAGGTACTGAGAAAATTGTTCTCCCACCTTCACATGAGGGTTATAATGACAGAGATGGCTTCAAAAAGCAGCAGTGGCTTTTATACAACTCTAATACAACCCTTAAGTCAACTCTGACATGTTTCCAAATATCTTCAACAACTGAGGTTACATGAATTTGCACCAATGAAATCAGGAGGCTGGGCCAATTGGGTTGTAGCCAAGGATTAGGATTAGACCCTGGTTCCACCCACCATTCTGGGCTGCTCCATCCAACATCCTACTTTCTTCTTGTCGCTAGACATCTCTGTTCCACTACCCTCCCATACTCCCCAAACCCTTACGCTGGCCTGGAAAGGCTGGCACAAACGTACCTGTCTGTGGGTGCAATTGTAACCAATTTAGCATAAGTCACCAAATTCCCCAATCCTGCTGTGATATGGGGAGGCAAGCGCATATCTATGCAATGGCCTAACCCACCCCACAAGGAGTGGTCAGCACTTTTGTGACAACCCCAAGCCAGTACAGAACTTGCACCAAGACTTGTGTTGGCCTAACCAGGGGTAGAGGCATGATCTGGCATTGGCCCGCAGACTCAACCTTGCAGTGGCCCACTCATTAGAAGGTTCAAATGTACTTTCTGGCATGTTTGCAACATTCCTGGCTGGTGCAAGGGATTTGCACCAGCCCAATGACTGCCAAGGATTGGGCTCTAAGACTTCCATCCCCTCCCCAAAACTTCTGTATAGTAGTAATACAATGACAGTAGGATCATTCACTTTGTTAAGTAGCCCACAGGGATTCTGAAGAGTACAATGAAAGAACCGACACTAAGATGAAGAAACCAGCCAAATGTGACTGGCAAACATCACTAATGATTTTCAAGGACAGCAGCTTTAGTTTTTTGTTTGACTCCCATCCTCCGGGGGTTTTTCTCTGTTCATCAAATTGGTAAAAGTGAAACAAGGCAGAGTTCTGACTCATTCTGCAGCAAGATTCCTTACCGAGAGCAAAGTGATGTTAAGATCTGGAATGGATACCAGGCATGGGACACAAACATTCTCCTTCTTGTAGATAAGAAGAGTTTCTGGTTTATTGATAAATGGCTGTTCAAAGTCTGGGAATTTAAGAAATGGAGAAAGGGCAAAAAAGAAAAGCAACAGGAAAGTGAAAAATAATAGAAAAAAGAAAATGTGATTATTTTATGCTCCTAGAACTTATTGTTAACAGCTAAAAACTTTAGGAAATGTAATAATACTGAGCCTGGAACTATATGGTGGAGAAGATGGGAAATGTACACCACTTCTTAAGATCAGCACCATGAACCAAAATAGATGCAAGTAGAAAAAATAAATTGTGAACTCCATAAATGCCATGGAGCTCCCACCACTCATCTAATTCTTTTAGTTTTTAGCTAAAAGCTTTTAGCACTTCTTTTAGCTTTTAGGCTCTCATCTCCAATATATTTGTTTTGCATTTCTCAACCAGAGAACATTCAGAAAGCAAAGGGAATGTTTACCCAAACTTGGTGGTCAACTACCTGTTTCAGTTAACCCCACCAGCAGGTCTATGCTTTGCAGCAAGTTTTGTCCCAACTGGATAAAAAAAAAACTATTTTATTTTCATTGGGCAACTCCCTGCTTGTTTAATTTTTAGTATTGTGTTTTTTTCTGGTTTGTCTTAGCACTCTTTTTCAATCTGCTCAAATAATAACATAATTTGTGATAACAGACATTCTGACTTGTAAAGGGAAAACCTAACATCTAGAATAATATATCTCTCAACCTAACATATACTGTACATAAGGTACAGTAAAGGTACGGTAAAGATAAAATAGAATAACACCAAGCATACTCCTAAATTTGATGTGAAGGGCAGGATACAAATATTTTAACTATCCCTGGAGTTAATAAAAGGAACAAATGAACTTTAATAAATTGAATTCCTTTCAGTTAGAGATACTAAGGGTGGGTGGAGCAGACCATGTATGCGGTATTCAATCAATAGTAATGAAAAGAGTTGCACTGCATTCTCCTTTAATGATCAGGGTTGGAACTTAGAGATCTTCCTCAATCCTACTGCAGGATGCTCAAATGGTCATCCATAGTTCCAAACACTCAAACATCATTTGGTTTGCAATGTGTATCTCTTCCTGAGAAGGAATGATGTGGACACAAATATCCATACTTTAACAATTTTTAGGCTTGACTATTGTCATGTATGAGGTCCAAAAGCCACTGTATTCCTCAGATCTTGCCCTTCGCAACATTTTCCTCTTTCCAAAAATCAAATCCCACTTGAAAGGATGAAGATTTCAAGACATTGAGGAAATCCAAGTGAGTGCAATGAGACAGCTGCTGATTGTCCCAGAAAATGACTTCTAGGAAGTACCAATGGAAACAGTGCTGGATTAAGTGTGTGGCTTCTGAAGGGAATAATTTTGGAGATTAAATGCCAAATTGTTACGTGTTGTAGTTTTCTTTTTAGCGCACCAGTTCTGATACTTATTGATGACACCACTTGCCTTTAGAAACCACAGTTGGAGCAGAGTATCAAAGTCAGAACTTTGACAGGTACTGATGTCAAAGAATGTACTTACAGACCTTTGATCTTGAGACAAAGAAAGACCTCTCAAAGGGTAGATCTGGCCTTTGCCACAAGATCCCCCAAGGAGGCCAGGTCTGTAGGCTGCTCAGTGACACATTTGAAATACCAGATATATTTGAGACCAATGGTTCATTATCTTGCCTTTGCCACTGTTCAGTTGGCTACTACACAGTCTATGGTTGCTTTATATTCCTCCTTTCCTATGCCAAAGCATTATTAATCTTCATTAATAAGAATAATAAGATCAACGATTTAAACCAAAATATTATTACAGAGACACAGGGACTGGAATCAACCCATCACCCAAATGCCAGGGGGAACATTTTTTTTGAAAAATCAATGATATACAACAGCATGCTGTTGGATTTTGAGCACAAACATAACCATGTCAACTCAAAAGTCAGTCTCATTGTGTTCCATGGGTCTCACTCCCAGGCAAGTATCTTTAGGATTGCAGCCAAAATTTATCGGTTTTAAATTTTTGTTATGTATCTGTTAAAAGCACCAAATGGTTTTTGTTAAAAGGACCATTGTAATATTTGTTAAAATGATGCCAAATGGACCTGAATGGCAATTCGGTGAGCTATGGGATAAAATCTTAAAATGTGTGTGTGTGCTCACACCCACATCTGAGTAATAAGCACTCCTAACTTCTTTAACATGGAAAATTATGTTTTCTTTTATATCACATAGCATCATGACTCAGAAGTTTTGGCACGCTGGACTATGGGCTAGGTAATGAATGATTTGACTCAGGAAATTATTCTGTCTTTCATCTCTGTTTTGTCAGTTTGCATCTATAGCCAAATCTATATTGTTGCTCTTTATTGTTTGCATGAGTTTCTTGCCATTAAGGACAGACTATTTTCTCAGCAGTGTCCAAGGTGCATTTTATGTTTCCTCTTCCAGCATATTTAGATTTAATAGATAACCTAGCAACAGAGAATTTTAGTATAAGAAATAAACATCATTGTACAATTGGATATTTCAACAACTGTTGATTATTTTTTGTATTTGCTCCATTTAATTTCTAACTGCAGCTACATTTGAACCAAACAAATCAGTTGATATGTTAGTACTTACTTAATACAGTAAAAACAAATAAATGTTCAGTTGCCCAAATGCTAAAGAACTGTGGATACAGTGCTTTAAAAAAGGCTAAAATTCTCTTTTAAATGTTGAAGTGACAGAATACTATTCTACATGCCATGCTATGAGTCCTCCTTGAACAGAATTTGCTTCTAAATGAGCCCATATAAAAGATTAAGCACTCATTCAAACCAACTTAATTCTTTATTCACGGGGTAATTTCAAAACATATGACAAATCATTTCAGCCCACAGTGACCAAAGTAATGACAGGAAAAAAATGTAAACAGAAACTTCCTAAGGTCCAAACTCCGGCTGCAATCCTAAAGACACTTTCCTAGGAGTAAGACTCATTGAACAAAATGGGACTTACTTTTGAGTAGACATGGTTAGATTGTGTTCAAAGTCTTCTAATTCCCAATAATCTCAATTTTTCTGGGGTTCATAAAATTCTCAAACAGCAACTATCATTGGGTAACTATATCAAGTATAAAATTAAATGATGTGGCAATACACACAGTGCCTGTTTCCCATGCAAGTCCTTTCTATAACTCTTGATAACTAACTACTGTATGATAACTTCTATGTTCGGAGGCAGCATGAATACCAGATGCTGTGTTCCCTGCTCATAAGCTTCCCAGAGACATTTGGCTGGTCCCCGCAAGAAGCAAATCTCAGGACTAAATGGAGACAAGGGTAGTGCATTTAAAACGACAAATGTAGCACAAGTCCGTTGTGAAGTCAAGGACCAAATATCAAGCCTTTCTCTTGGTGCCATATTTCCAACAACAACAAAAAAGCAGACCTCCATCAGTCTTGGAAGACTATGGTATCATGCTTGGCACTGCATACACTGCATGCAAAGCAAGAAAGCCCAGGATGGATTGTTATGGAGGATAGGCTGTTACCCAAGCAGCAAATCCCCCCTCTCCACGCCACATCAATACTACTAAAGGTGGGACACTGAGGAAAGTGTCTGTTTGGAGATTACAAGCTGAAAACAGAGGTGGGATCTGAATAGAAGCCTCCAAAAGTAATTTTTTTTACCAATACCCAGCAGTCCTTTGATCCAACATTTTCCCCATGCTACAGTACACCAGGGTTTGAAATTTCCCTCCACGAAACTTCCAACTTTGTAAAGCAAAAGAACTTATAAAGAGAGAGCCCCAATAAAGCTACCTTATCCATGGCTAGGTGTGAATGCAAGACACATATGCCTGACTCATCTAGATCACTATCTGTTTCTGTGATGCTTAAATCCATGATGTGATTGCCACACATTGATAAAGTGTGGAAGGGCTTTTAGCTGATCTATCTGTTCATGCATCCACCCAATCTAGTCAATATTTCACTGGAAGCCAAGCACTTTATACTTAGCTGACAAACTCACACACACAACTTCTATGTGATGTAAGAAAATGCTTGTGAAAAAGGATAAGGAAACAGTGAAACAGCGAGTGTGACATAGGGCACAATCCAGAGTAACTATGGGGAGTCCTTGCTCTGGTGTAAGAACAATTTGCTCTGGATTGCAATATGAATTTCCCATAGGTTTTCACTACTGGTGCACGTAACGTCTCATACATGCTCCTGTAGTTACTCTGGATTGTAGGTGTAGATTGTAAATAAATGGGGCATTTCCTATCCCTAGTTCCTCTAAAAACCTTTACCCTATAGTTCTTCTCCAGAAACTGTCCACAAAAAGTAAAGCAGTTATAGAGATTGGGAGAGCAAACAGATTTCCAGCAATTTTCCAAGACTGCAACACACAGAGTCATGGCTGAAACATTTTCACAGGCAGTGTTGTACATCAGCTTCTTTTTTGCTAAGTGTTCCTGACTGGAGGTTTTGGATTTTATTCCATCTCTGTGTTTTTTATATAAATATTCCTCTAGGATGAATTTGAAGAGCAGCCACAGATGTTCATAGCAAAGACCAAGAGCAGATTAGATTAAGAGAGAACTAACATGCACAAGGGGAAATTCCTGCCAAACTTCTAATGCCTCAGGCTATTGTTATTTTGAGTTTGTTATCGGAGAATGATTTATTTTAAAATACCAGCAACAGTTGCTCAGTTGGCAATCAGCAGGGTATCACTATTAATTGCCCGGATTATATTTAGACTGGATTTGAAATAGCCAAACTCCATGCACTCTCCCAATCTACACATATCTCAAAAGCAACTGCAATTTCCCTTAAACAGCCATGATTGGTGCTGTCCACCCCAAAGAGGTAAGCTAGGCCTTGCTAATGGAGACATGTGGGGGTCTGTGTGCTAGTGTGTGCATGCGAACGTGTCCTTAAAAGCACACTTGAGAATGTATGCTGAAGCAGTGAAATAAAAATGTCAGATATACACTGATGGCTTTGAAGCTATTTGCGACAGTTCTGAGGCAGTGCTGTACAGATCAATGAAAATGCCAATCCAGTCTGCGGAGGCTGTGAAGAAAACTGATTCCAGGCTTAGGATGTTTTAATAAGTGATTTAGAATACAATGGCCAATATATTATTATGCAATAAACCTAGACATGTCTAGAGTACTGTGCCCAGCTGTAGTTGCTACATCTCAAAAAGTTACAGTGGAAGTCGCAAAGGTGCAGAAGAGACAGAACTAAATGGGCTGGGAAAGCTCCCTTATGAGGAAAGGCTATGCTGGCATCAGTCTTCCCATTCCTATTGTGATGCAAGGAGGAAAGTGGATGTCTATGCTCTGGCCTAACCATCTCCCAGAAGTAGCACATAAGAGTCTTATGGCACTTTTGTGACACCCCCTTATGCTCAGGTTATGACTGACTGATGAGATGAGCCAAAAATGTTCATGAATTGCAGTGAATTTACAGGGTGATGTCTCCTGTTGCATTAATGCCATTCTGCCTCTTTGCTGTTCTTAACCAGGTCGTACAGGCAGAACTATGGAACTGTCCTGTCCCCACTGCAGTGAGTGTCTCCTATGCATGTCAGTGGAAAGGTCTGCACAAAATCTGACTTGGGGAGGTAAGTGGCAGTGTGGGCAGCGGAGCTGAAGGGCAGCATTTTGGACCTACTCTCTGTGAGTTCTCATGAGCATCCTTCTCTTTCTCAAGATAGTTCCAGCCTAAATTAACAGCCCTTTCCTCATGGAAATGAGTGTGGAAAAGGACTTTACTTTTTAAACAAGTGGTAAGCAAAAGGCTTTGCTCTCTTTTCTGTTGCTTCCTCTCATCTCCATCCCTTTCAACTCTTCTCAGTGTTGATTCCCAATCATTGTCTCCTCTTCCCTTCTTCACTGCCCCTTCCCTCTCTTCCTCCCCAACACTGCCCTATCCCTTCAACCCAGTTTGCTCCAGCCTTCTCCTCTAGGTTTGCTCTCCTTCCATTCTCTACATTGTAAAGAATGTGTGTGTTTCAAATTTGAACTTGAGGATAGACTGACAGTGCAAGCCTATTCATGTCTGCTCAGAAATAAGTCTGATTGAATTCCATGGGATTCCCATATGCATGAGTATAGGACTGCAGTCTGAGTAAACTCACAGGGTATAAATTTCCAGGGAGTGTGGGAGAAGAGCTTAATTTCTTCCTTCCTTACTTAGCAGCCCTGTACGCATATTAAAACTATACCTTTCAGGGCTCACCCATGTCTGAAAGTAAAGAACTACCAGGCTGAGGGCAAACTGCACAAGTGTTACCCTCAACTGCTAGTTTGTGAAAAAAAATTTCTAGGGAACCAGGCCATCATTCTCAAAAGGTGGAGGATGACTACAATGGAACACAATAGAGGACCCAGAGGAGTATGGCACAAGGGAGCATCCTGAGTCATGTCATCCATTTGTCATTGTTAAAAAATCCAAATCAACTAACCTGGAATGTTATCCCTGTCACAAAAGCCAAAAATTCTAAGAAGTTTTCTGTTTTGTTAATATTCCATGTGTTGTATACCTTATTTTACTTTTTAATATGTATTTAGTTTTCAAGGAGATATAATTTTCATACTCACCCTCCTTCCCTCACATGCAATAGAATTATGGAAGATTGGCTGTACGATTAAGAAATGAGATCTTAAAACCTTTCTAAGGGTGCAATCCAGAGTAACTACAGGGAGTCCTTGCTCTGATGCAAGAACAATTTACTCTGGATTGCAACATGAATTTCCCATAGGTTTTCACTATGTGGTGCCCTAACTACGTTGATGTAAATGCCTCTTACGTGCTCCCGTAGTTACTCTGGATTGTAGGGTAACTCACATTCATGTACTTGAGAAATTTGTAATTCATATACTTGAGAAAATTGCAGTAGAGTTTGCAATTCTACCACCAGTACTAAGCCTTAACTAATTTCACAATTCTGATTTGCTAAGGATGTACTCAAAAGAAAAAAATTCAAAAAACAAAAAATATTGCGTATTAGGATATCATTAACTGGCAAAAATTTAGGAAGCTTAGAAGCTCCTGAATATCACAAATTTTGATTCCGTTGCAGAGCACTGTGTGAATGAAGAGAATAGCGTATTTGACGCTACTCTTAATTTCACCATTTTATTTAGTGATAAGGTTTTCCATCCTTCCCTGCTTCAGTATTACTGAATGCAGCTCCCATGTTTTAGCTTTCCCCAGCAATGGATTTAATTTCTCTTTAAAAAAAAACAAACAAACAGGACCACTTCCATAATTCTAGGGTGCTACGGAATTGAAAATTCCTGCATTCTAGTCCAACAGAAACATTCACCCCAGGCTATAATGTAATTGAATCCCCCAGACAGAGCTGATCTTCGCAATCCCACACAAGAGGATGGGTATTGATTTGTTCACAGCAGGAGAAAGCTTGACACCCTACCCTCTCTTCTAAACTCCCCTGGATTGAATCACCCTTATGCAGATGAGACAGAGAAATATCCAGAGAGCATAAAGCATGAATTTAGCTTCCAGGAGGTGCAGGGAGAAACATTATACAAATTCAGAACTTGGAAGGGGAAAGTGCAGTCATTTTCAAACATTTCTCAATGTTTCAGATTTTTGGTTTTCCTTCTAAAATGGTTCTGTGACACTATTCAGGGGCATATAAGTGGCTTCCCCCAGTTTTACTGGTGAGGTCCTCTCTGTGGTACACATGAAAAACACACTTAAGGAATGTGATACTGAAGGCCTTGGACAGTGGACCCAATAGCCAACATACCTGCATAACTGGGTACTTTTAAAAGTGGGTGTTCCTCTTTTACTTAGCAGAGGAAGAGTAACTGTCTCTCCTCACCCCAGCAATATCTGCTATAGTGGCTTCTGCTGGTGTTCTTTAGCATCTTTTTAGATTGTGAGCCCTTTTGGAACAGGGAGCCATTAGCCATTACTTATTTCATTTTTTCTGTAAACCACTTTGTGAACTTTTAGTTGTAAAGTGGTATACAAATTCTGTTAATAATCATACCTATTAAGTTTTGGTTGTCAAGTGCATGCCTGTTGATACTCTCTGGATTTTGTCAGTGGTGAATATGGACACAATCCGGAAATGCACGAGGGCTACTCTATCACTGGGCTGGCCCAGTTGCAAGATGGGCCACCCTAGTTATCCTGGAAAAGGCTTGGGGCAGCCTAAGGCAACATAGGCTGCCCCAAGACAGGTAGACCTAGGCTGCCTTTAATGTTCAGGATAGGCATGTTGAAGGCATGTTTAGCATTGCCTAGGGCAGAGCAGTTGCTCTGTATCCAGAGCCTGTTTCCAGGGCATTTCTCAGAGTCATACCACCTCAGAGCAGGTATAGTAATGAGTAGACACATTCAGGTCCAAGATAAGGCAGGGTAAGAATGGCAGTGTTGACCAAAAATCTGAGTTCTTGGCCAGCCTAGCTGCAACCCCTGCCTCTCAACTTCAGGATACAGCACAACTATGGCAGCCCATTAACCTCTGGATACAGCAGGCCACCAACAAGCCCCTTGCATCCACCCTCCACTAGAGGTACTGCTGTACTGCATTCTCCTGCTGCAGCTGTTACTGGTTGTCAGGAACTGCTGGGCTTCCTTATAAGGCAGGCACCACAGCTGTTCCTTGTTCAGTGTGATCTGAGGGGGGTCTGCTCGGGAGCAAGCCTTCCACGGGTGTCACTGACTTGGTGCTTACTGAGCATGCTCTGAAGAAGCTAAGGCTTTGCCCATATGTCTGTCACCCTCTCTAGGCTGCTGGCCCATCAAGTGCTTTGATCTTCTTCCAATTTGCTCAGAGAAAGTCAGAAAATGTTTACAACATTTTTACAACATACAACACGTTTACAACAATGGCAACTTCTCTGACCAGACTTTACTGGAAAGAGAAGGAAAGACAAAAATCTGCCATGACTCCAGATCCCTACCTACTTGTTTTACAAAGCACAAATTATCCATGGACAGACATTGTGTCACCTCCCTCCTTTACTTGTAAAAAGCACAGCATGTTGTCCATCTGTTCTGTACTGTTTCTATTAGTAATAGAATAGGAGCAGAGGATGTTGGATTCTGCACTACTCTAGTACTGGCGATTATATTTTCCCTCTTGAAATTAACAATATCTTCTCCTTCATAATGAATTTAACTCCAAACTGCTGTACTTTGATGAATCTGCCATATGATAGTTTCAGTAAAGTTTTCAAAGCTTGTAATATGCATTGGCCAATGAGCTCTTCCACCAGAGAGTCTAATCTGTTTTGGCTGTGCATGTCTTTTACCTTCTTACCTCTCACAAACACATAGGTGCTGACTGCAGTGGTGCCCTCGATTTTGGCATTGATGTACTTGTAGTAACAGCGGTAGTAGCCCGTGTCGTTAGCCTGAGTCCCTGTCAGTGTCAAGACCTTGCAGTAGGGCTTTGTATCAGTGCCCTCACAATCCTCTTCCTTGACTGTTCGGATACCGTCGAGACTCACCAACACCACTGAATCGCTCTCCTTTCCAATCTGGACAGTGTCTTCCTGGCCTCCAGGCCACGACCACTCCAGGGGGTGCTGTCCTCTTTACAGGAAGAAAAGGAATAACAGAAATTAGGTTATTCATGTGATTTGACACTTTGCTGTAGACATTATATTCTAAAATTTCCACATTTTTAATACTAGCACTGTAAATTTAGGCAGTGAATTGGATTTCTCTAATACAATGTCTCATTATATCCGCCCCTCTTATATTCTCCTGTCAAATCATGTGCCTTATCTGCTTCCATGTTCTTTACCCGACATCAGACTTCTTTCATAATGAAGCACTGAAATGCACTTTTCTCTGGCAAAAGATTTCAACGAACTGTCACCTGTTGGCAAAAGGTTTCAATCTAGAAGCATACTAAGCAAATACAGTATAAGCAAATTACATTTGATGGTTCTCTCTATTTGTTTACATTCTGCTTTACAAGCATAATCAACATGAAGTTCACAACATATTAAAATAATTTTACAATGAAACATCAGTGAACAATAAAAACAAATCTACACAGTTATAATGATAAGAGGCATTCTGAAGTTTTCCTAATAAATTTATAGCCGTGGGTTGGATGTACCACTGGAACTCATGTTTCAGCAGGTCAGTGGACTTTATGGCAGTTGCAAAATGCGTCACAACACAGAGCACTACACAGCTGCTGCCACAGAGACAGATAGACACCAGATGACAACAGCCTCCAAAGAAGCTCCAGTGTTCCTGTGGTTAGTCAAAAGTTGGTGTAGCATAGTGGTTGGTACTGGCGGAAATGAGCTTAATTGGAGGGATAGGAGAATGTATGAAATTCCTGGTATGTATCTGAATAGACCCATCAGGACAACAGAGCACCCATGGGTGAATTAATAAATGTTATCTTACCTGTACGAGACCACTGAGACTGCCTCCCATAGGATGCAGCACACGCTCCAGTGGCAAGGCTGCTTCTGTTGGATGAGAGTTTGGATAGGATTGGACTGCTAATTGATTTATTACATGTTTTATGTTGCCCTTCCTCCAAATGCTGAGGGAAATTCCCAGAACTACCCTGGTTAATGCTCCTGCAGATTGTCAATACTGACAATCTGCAGGAGCAAAAGTCCGTCAGACACACTGGAAAACCTATCTCAAGCCCCTTATTATGTCCTTTCAGGGTCTATCATTGACTACAATCAAAGAGCCTCTTCTTTAGAGGGTGGTTACAAGCATCCAGTGTATGCTAGCTCTATCAGATTGTAGATAATAATACTTCAGATCTCTTTCAGCATGTTTAGTTATTAGCTTGTCTGGTACTTGTAAGAAGTTGCATGAAGTAAGTACCAAAGTATTTACCCCAGGAAGTAAGTACCATTTTTCTTACATATTGCATTTATTTTTGAGCTCTGTAATCACTTTCCATTGCAATAATACTTAAGTAGGAAATGCACAGATCCTTTTCATTCTCTGTGCACAGGAAGGAGCATGTTTAATGCAACTTGTCTTAAGCATTTAATCCAATCTGGAGACGCTTATGAAACTCTCCTTGGATTTTGTGGTTCTGAATGATCTAATGCTTTTGCAGAACAACACTGATTAAGTCTGTGATCCACCACTCTTCTGTTTCTGATTTTCAGGCTTTGTCACAGGAATGTGCATTCTGCAAATTTCATTTGCATCTCTTCCCTCTTACTGTTTTTGATGCATATTGGTACATTGGTACACCCTATGAAAAATCAAGATTCATTTTTTGCTCTGGAATTTTATCAATGCATATGAACTTCAGTAACCATTCATGGGGAAAAATATACCAAGTGAAAACTATAGCAAACTGAGTATGTACAAGTTATGAAATTCTCCAAGTAAAAATCAGGAAGAATGCAATTCTAAGCACCCATTTGGGTAAGCACAGTTCCCTTGTGCTGGTCCAGGATTGTCACAAATGAGCAAAACCTGGGAAGTTGTTGCAAAACCTGGGAAGGAAGGGAAGCGAGCGCTAGGAGTTGTGCCAGCCTCCCCACACTGCTCTGGACTTTGGCAGCTGTTGTACTGGGCTCTCTTGGAGTCTTCAGACTGTAGATAGTGAATGGTAAACTTACATTCCACAATTCACACTGCTGTTTCATTCTATGTTATCAAGATATGAAAGAGCATAGGATATCTTGTTCTTGGGAGTAAATGAAATCCAGCATCATATGTGCAAAGAGAGAGAGGTTTGCTGAGAAAGTTACTCTTGTGAAGAAGACACATCTTAAACACTGCTTGTGTGCTTCAGCAGCTACAGAAATTCCTCCTAGAGTTAAATATGAACAAACTTATCTGCAATTTAGTCTCAGGAGGCACATGGCTGCAGATACATGTTAAAATAATTTTGTTTTATTTCAGAAATCTCCTACTGGCTCATCCCGGCATCCTCCCCAACACCCTTTACTCCCCCACCCCCCAATATATTGCATGTTCTTGTATTTGAACTCCCTCTGCTCCTAATAATATGAGCTGTGTCTATTCAGGGTGGTCTATGATCATGACTGGGAAAAGACTAGGAAAAACAGCTAGCATTAAAGCATGTTTAAACTGTCAAATTATGAAGGCTGATGCAGGAACTGCATAGTGCTGGTAATTAATTGAGGTAAATTGTCTTTTTATGTGAAGATGACTCAAGGCATCTCAAAAATAAAATATCATAATCTACAAATGAAGACAGGGAGACTCTGAGCTATAAACACAAGCACAGAAAAGGTTTTATTTGTAACTGATAACATCTTTCCTCTGAGGGCAATGGGTGAAACAACCTCTTTTCCTACAAATCCTGATGTCTTTTCCTCAAATCCTGATGTCTTTTCCTCTGATATTTTGGAGAACTGGAGAAGTACACAACAGCCAATGATATGTTTGCCCTAATGTGTAGTTTGGACCAAATGCTGTTGTTCAAGAGGGTGCTGAAGTAATTTTGTAGTGGAAGCCAGGATGAAGGTATTATTTCACTTGCATTTAATGTCCAATTCAGTAGTTAATAACATAATGGTGTAGCTGAACCACAGGGAGGCAGGTGGACACACATACACATACACACGCGCGCGCGCGCGCACACACACACACACACACAAGAGTGATTAAATACATGGAAATAAGAATAATTCCTTGCCTTAGGGCACAATCCAGAATAAGGGCAGTGAGAAGAGCCCTAGCTGGACTGCCCCAACTATTCTGTATCCAGAGCAAAAGGTTATGCTGCATCCATAGAGTCAGGAAGCCTGGGCTGCCACTGCTCCAGAGCATGCTCAATAGGCACCAAGTAAGTGACACCTGGGGAAGGCTTGCTCCTGAGGAGACCCTCTCTCAGTTCCTACTGAACAAGGAACAGCTGTGGGGCCTGCCTTATAAGGAAACCCAGAAGTTGCTGACACCAGTAACAGCTGCAGCATGAGAATGCAGTACAGAAACACCTCTTGTGGAGGGTGGGTGCTTGGAGTGTCCTGCTGTATCCCCAGGTTAGTGGGCTGCTGTAGTTGTTCCATATCCTGAGTTTGAGAGGCAGGGGTTGCAGATAGGCTGGCCAAGAACCTCAGACTTTTGGTCAAGACTGCCATTCTTACTCTGCTTTATCATGGACCCCTATGGGTCTACTCGTTACTATACCTGCTCCTGAGGTGGTATAACTCTGAGGAACTGGAAGAGGGCATTTCTGCCCTGGAAACAGGCTCTGGATACAGAGCAACTGCTCTGCCCTAGGCAATGCTAAACATGCCCTCAACATGCCTCACCTGAGCTGCCTAGGCTGCCTCAGTTAGGGCAGGGCAGGTCCAACCATATGTTACCTTGCTCTGCGCCAAGCCTTTTCCAGAGTAACTAGGGTGGAGCATCTTACAGTTGCTTACAGGATTGGGCTGTTAGTCATCCTGACACATCTGGCACAATCTCTCCTTGAAAATTAAGGCATTCTGGATCAGAATGGCAGCAAGGGATAAGGGGAAAGTAACTTTCTGTTACTTTACACTCTGGAGTTGAAGATAATTTTATTGCCCTCCCCACACCCCACAAAATCAAATTTTAATTAAGTACAAAAATGAAAATTGTGTCCCTTGTTGGTTAGGGAGACTGTACTGGGACAAAAAAAGAATCATTATTCTTTCCCTGCTAAATATAAGAGAAGCACCATTTAGAAGTGCCTGCAAACCCAGTTAGCATAATCGTATTATGATATATGTATATGGAAATGAGAGTTGATTCATGATTAACATATTTACATATTAGTTCCATACAGTATTAGAATTACATCTCATTGGCTTTCAGAGCAATCAGTTTCATGGGAAGGTTTTGAGTTAAGAAAAACCACTTTTTGTTCCATAGGCTTTTGTGTTTTCATTTTCTGGTTAATTGGCCGCAGCTTTTGATAGAATATAGATATTCCAATGCAGTTTATTTCATTGCATTCTGCATTCAATTACCTTTCCAATGATATGTAACATGATAGTATTATCTTTTACATACAGTACATACCCCATCTTTCACAATTTTAGTCACTACTGTAAGATCAGCTGTTGTCTCCCTAAAGTTTGTTGCCCGATGCAACTGCATCTCATCTACCCCTCTCCTACCTACCCCACTGGGGCACATATTTCTGAGACTGGCCCCCACAGCAGCCTGCCAAACTGTAGACTTACTATCATAACTTCTATCCCAGCTAAATTGGTAGAAAGTATTAAGACAAAGTTAGTCTTTGCTACACCACCATCTGTTTTAGTTTCAAAAACTGTTTGCTGTGTGACACAGGGGGATCTGCTGCTCAAGAAGCAGGTCCTAAGCACCCTCCAACATATGGAATTAGTTGTAAAATCATCTGGATCTCAGTGGAAGCTATTATGTGACTTTGTATTTGCTTTTATTATTTCTTCATTGAATTAGCACGTATGCGTGAAACATGGACTTAAGTTTTATGCAATAGTGGCATTAGATGCTATTTCATATGCCAATCATACCCCTCAAAAATGTGCCTGAGACCACCACCCAAATACTAAAATCAACACCCAGTGCTTGCAATCAGAGAACGTGAAGAGGATATGTATATTGTTCCTGCCAAAGGCTGCAGTCGGTTAAAGCTGATGGATCTTGGCTGCTTTGACATGCCAAATAGCTGGAAGGTCACCATTAAACATTTTGACCAGCTTTCCTAAGGCTAAAAGAAAGTTTTCACTCCATTTGCTAAGCTAGGATTTTGAAACTTTATTTTCAGGGTTATAGTATTTATTTGAGTGTTTGGAAATCTTTTATTGACTTAACAGGTGCCCCAGAAATGGAATAGCTGAATAGCAGATTTAGGGTGCAATCCAGAGTAACTACAGGGAGTCCTTGCTCTGGTGTAAGAACAACTTACTCTGGATTGCAATATGAATTTCCCATAGGTTTTCACTAGCTGGTGCAGTAACTACGGGTACATGTAATGTCTCTTACGTGCTCCTGTAGTTGCTCTGGATTGTAGGGCTAAAAACATATTAACACAAGCTCCTATAAAATGTACAGATAGCAAAGCACCATCTTCAGAAAGGCAGCCCCATTTTTTCTCACGTAAGAGCAGACACCTCTTGTAAAAGGATTCCTTCAATGACATTGCATCAGTTAAAATATAGGTTGTGCTTTTTGCTTCAGAAGTACTTTGTTATCAAGCAGCTATACAAGTGCAACCTTGTTATATATTAATTTTTTTATACACAGATTTTACTCAACACAAATGGTTACTGCAAATCAGTTTTAGAAGCTGCTTTTCCACTGTTGTAGAGAAGAAGACATGCAAGTGATAATTCCATTCTTCAAATGAGCCAGGCAAAGGCCAGGGATCCTTTGCATTTCTAATTGCTGACTGTCTCTCTACAACAGTGGTACTCATGCTCGCCCAGGACCATCTTTCAAATTTAAAAATATGTGTGGGACTCCTGTCAAATGTCCCACAAGTGACATCACTGTGATTCCAGAGCTTCTCCATATCTACTTGGAAGTAAGTCCCAATGTGTTCAATGAGACTTACTCCCAGGAAAACCCACTACCAGCTTCCAAATTGGCAGATCCCATCCTCATGCTCCCCTGACATGTGGTCGTAAGCCCCCAAGGAGGTCCTGATTCCCACTTTGAATACCACTGTTCAACTACATCAAGAAAAGATGTTTTTAAACAATTTTAAAGGCACACACTTTATAACAGTGAGCAACCTTTTTAGCATTCAGTGCCACTGAGAGCACCAGTGCTCACCATCCATGCCAGTGCCCACCATGCAAGCCCAGAATTCTGGGCACGCGCAGTGGCCCAGGATCATCCTGGACCCATTGTGCATGCCCAGAGCAAATCCCATCTAATCCCATCCAATTTTCCAGCACTGATACAGCTGTGACAACAGGGCAAATTCTGCATCCTGCAGTGGTGGGACAGACATGGAGGCCTCTTTAAAGTGAGGGAACATTTGTTCCCTTACTTCAAGTCTGCATTGTTGTTCAGCATTGTTGTTCAGCATTGCTAAATTGGGTAGGATTGGGCCCTGGGTTTTCTGGGCAACAGAAAAATGTATTTCTGAGACAGATGAGTTGCTTTGGTACAGTAATCACCTACTTATCAAAATCAAGAGGATGACTTAAGACAGTGGTTTTTGAGGATTTCAGCCCAGGATCCCTTCTGAGAATGACAATTTTTGATGTCATGGACAAAAGTGACATCAAACAGGAAGTTACATCACTGTGATGTTGGAACTCCTTCATGTTTACTCAGAAGTAAGTTACATTGTGTTCAAGGAGACTTACTCCTAGGAAAGGCACCCATGTGCCCCATTCCAAGATGGTGTCACTCAGTGCCAGATTCCAAGATGGCGGTGACCAGCTTTTCGTGACCCACCAGAAACAAAGTTGCAAACCCCCCCCCCCAAGGGAGTCCTGACCCTCACTTTGGGAACCACTGACCTAGACTTATACAAACCCTTCTAAACCAGGTATGTAGTAAATGCCTTAACAACAAGCATTGGTGGTGGTGGTGGGGGGGGTCAAAATCTTATAACAGAAATTATATAAGAGTTCTAATCTTTCCCTCATTTCTCATACCTCTGTCTGGAAGAAAGGTGAGATATAAATCATTTATTTGATAGAAATAACTGCTTTGACTCTATCGTTTTCCTTAATCAAGCTACCTGATGGTTCTACTGCAGATAAAGAGTGAATAAAGAGAGGGCAGGCAAATAATTTAAATGAGAAAAGAGAACCATAACAGATAAATAATTTGTCCTGGGGATGAGCAAATTTTTTTAATAATCCACTGCAAAAAATGGAAGATAGACAAACATGACAATTTCTGAAAAAAGTGATTTCACCTGGTCAAATGCCTTCTTGCATTGACATGGGTGATCATGACCATAATCTTCTTTGGAGAGGAATGTTTAAATCAGCAACTCTAATATGAACCAATCAATGGTCTTTGATAATCTTTGACATAACAGATCTTCAAAGTAAAACATCTCTCATAATGGACAGATGGGACTATTTTGTGCGTGTGAGTAGTTCCCCAGGGTTTCAGGTAGAAATTTTTCTAGGATCTACCCAGAAATTTCATTGACTGAACCTGGACCAAAGCTAGAGCACATGCTGTACCATTGAGCTACAGTCCCTCTGTATCTTACCTGCAAGTAATATTCAGTGTGTCCTTAGCGTTGATGACGTATTCCTCTTCTGTGATGCTGAGTACAGGTGGGGTCATAGAATACCCACTCCCCAGATCTAAGGAGAGAGAGAAAACAAAACAAAACAGATTCATGGTATAGTAAAGCACAATATAAAATGCCATTCACATCAACATTTTGATTTACTGTGTGCTTATCATGATCAAGCTTGATCTGATAACTTGTCACTGAAAAAAATGCAGAAATAAAGTATTAAGATTCACCTGAAGTATTTTAGTTAACCCTATTTCTGTTGCTTGAGAGGGGTCAAAATTCTACGTTTCTGGTGTAAAGCAGCTCCCCTGCATTCGGTGCCAGTTGCAATGGTAAAAGCTTTGGCAGCCAGGCAGATGCAGAAACTTAGCATTCTGCCTTCCTTCCAGGAACCCCATTGGTCAACTGGTTATAAATGGATAAATGAGCACACACCAAAAGCAAGGCATAACTATAATTGGTGCTCCTTACATTTTCAGTTTGTAGTTCAGCTTTCATGTGGTTAAACACCACTGAATTTTGTTCATGTTGAGGAGTGACACAACATGACATTTTTAGATAAGGTAAAACCTTTTTTAGCAATAGCTAAGGATACTAAGAGTTCTCTTAATGACCCAACAACTCCGTGATTGTACTAAAGTACTGCCATAATTACTGTTATTCCACATTGACCAATGCGCCTATCTAACCAGAAGACACTAAAATCCCAGCACGGAGAAGCAGGGTCTGAAACACACAACACTTGAGGAAAAAGGCAACAGGATAAACAGTTAAAGAATATCGCAAAAGAAGACCCCAGTACTGGAATAAAGTTATTAAATATCACACTAAATCATCACAACTTAAAATGCAATTTCTTGTATTGTCAATTACCATCTTTATTCGCAACTAGCAGAATTGACCCATCCTTGTGGGAGTAAAATTTAAAGATATTTGTGGACACTGGGCATGACTGGGCACTGGAGGGCACTGCAGGGCACCAGCAGGCACAGGACACTAGTGGGCACCAGCAGGCACAGGGAAGCAGTGTGCATGATGTGGTGGACACTGTGGATGAGAACTAGCAGGCATTGGCAGGCATTGGGTACTGGAGGCCATCCGCAGTCAGCAGGCACCAGTGGCCCTGGGCGGGCACTAGACAATGGGGAGGCAGTGGCAGTCATTAGGTACTGGTGGGCACCGGCAGCCACCAGCAGGCTGTGGCCTCCACCAGGCACCAGCAGGCACCACCAAGCAGTGGACACCACCAGGCACTTAGCACTACTGGGCAAATCTGGGCACCAACAGGAACTAGGATCCCTACCAGGCAGTGGGCACCACTGGACAGCAAACATCCCTACTGAGCACCTGGCACCAGGCACCACAGGGCAGCAGTGGACAGCGGATACCACCAGGCAGCACTGAGCACCATTAGGCAACAGGCACCATGCACCACTGGGCACCAGGCATCCTAGCCAGGCAGAAAGCACCAGGCACCATTTGGCAACACGGGGCACCAGGTAATGGGCACCACTGGGCAGTGGCACCAACGGGCACCAGGCATCACCAAACACCAAACTGGTTCTTAGAGGATCCTTCCATTACAGAAAGAATATGCTCCCCAAACTTAATGCTTCTAGGTCTAGAGGTTAGGGTTGGGCACAGATGAATCAGCAGTTATTCAATGTTAAGTACAGGTTGAAAACACATTTGCATTTGCCTGCACCACAGAAGGAATACCCTCCTCAAATTTCACACTTCTAGGTCTAGTGCAGGGGTCCTCAAACTATGGCCCAGGGGCCGGATACGGTCCGCCAGAGCCCTCAATCCGGCCCACGGGCACTTTCAGAACTTTCAGAACTTTCAGGTTAGGGAAACCCCAGGGGCCTCGACACCAGGCGCACAAGTGCAGGAGGGACTGAGCGGGAAGCGCGCTCACCTTTTGCCGCTTCTCCGCAGCACCAGGGGTTCCCTGGCCGGTGCGTGCGCCCTTCCTGCTCAGTTGCTGCTTTCTGTTTAGTTGCTGCATGCGCACTGGCCAGAAAACCCATGGCGCTTCGGAGAAGTGGCAACAGGTGTGCATGCTTCCCGCTCAGTTCCTCCTCTGCCCTTCCCGCTCAGTTGCCGGCTTGTAAGTCACACTTTCCTAGGATGGATGGGGCTCTGATGCTGCAAGCCTGCCACACTTTCCTGGGAGTAAGCCCATTGACTATCATGGGATTTACTTCAGTGTAGGAATGCGTCACAGGTGCGGGGCGTAGCTCGCCAGGAGGAAGCTACAGTCCAGCCTCTGACAGTGTCTGAGGGACAGTGACTGGCCCCTTGTTTAAAAAGTTTGAGGACCCCTGGTCTAGTGGTTTTGGCTGTGTGTTAATGGATGAGTGAGTGAGCCAGTCAGCCTGCTGGCCACTCTTCAATTTTATATATGTAGATAATGTATTCTGGAGGCATTTTTATTACAGGATATCTAATTTACTAAGATATTGGTGACAATCCTTTTACTCATAAAATGAAAAATACAATTCTTTCGCTAGATTTAAAAATGCACAAAAATATGCACACTGTGCATATTTAATGTTGAACATTAATATGCATATTTAAATATGCATATTTAATGTTTAACATTAAACTTATGATGATACAAAGTTTAGCTAATTTCCAGATTTATAACTGACCACCAACATAAATCCACATGATCTCTTTTAAGAAGGAGAAAGATATTTGAACATATTGAAAAGTTTGTATGTATTTGAACAACTTAAAATTCAGGTTGCAGGTACATTTTTTCATTCTGGCTTAAAATAACGAGGTTTTAAAAATGCAACACAGTATTCTCTCCCATGATTAAATAAATGATTGCATAATCTGGATTCATGGAGCGTTGTGAATAAATAGGTTTTATTTTTTAGTGACACCATGGTGAAACAAGTTAAAATATTTGTACACTTTGGCCAAGACACATACACATCTATAACAATGGACGGCTGAAAGGAAGACAGTGGGAAAGAGAAACTGCATGGTCCTTTAGATTAAATTGCAATATTGTGGGGAAATTAGGTAAGAAACTCTACAGAATCAGAAGAGCACACATTTGGGGAGTGGATTCCCAACAGACTGCTGAGAGACGTGCAAAGATACATCCAGATCAGAAGAATGGCCTGCCCAAAATGTAACTGTGTGTGGACATTCTTGTTCTTAATTGTATTACACTTCCTTCCTGCCAAGAAGTCATTCTAACTGCAGTTATTTGACTTGTTTTATGTATAGAAACTGGGAAGACACTAGATACCTCGCACTTCTAACTCTGCTTGTCTCCCAGTCATACCTTTCCTGTATGTAACGACCAGTGGTGGGCTAACCCCGGTTTGGGCGATCCGGTAGCTACCGGGAGGCCGCTGGTCGCGAACCAGTAGTTAGGGGGGCTACCGATCCGGTTCGCCCCCCTTCGTGGGGTTTTCTGGGGGGCAGTTCTGGGGGGTTGGAGGGTGACCTGGGGCAGTTGTGGGCAGGGGGGGCTGATTACATACGGTTCCAGGGGGTGGGGGGTCACCCAAGGCTTCCTTTGTTAAGTAGCGCCAGCTGCGGCTGAGTGCTACTGAAAAATGTTTTAAAATTCAGTGCGCATGCGCTCCCAGCTTATTAGGAAGCAGTGAGAGTTCCTAGAGAGGACCCGCGTAGGCGGGTCCTCAGTTGAACTCTTCCAGACTTTCACTAGCCGGGAAAGTGACTGGCTTTGCAACCTGGATCCAAACCTTACTACTCAGAAGTAAGTCCATGAAAGGCAATGGGACTTACTCCCAGGAAAGTGGCTGGCTCTGCAGCCTGGATCCCAACCTGACTACACAGAAGTAAGCCTCATGCAAGTCAATGGGGCTTACTCCCAGGACAGTGTGGAAAGGACAGCAGCCTCAGAGCACCATCCTATGCAGGTCTACTCAGAGGTAAGTAATTTTTAAAAAAAATTTATTTTTTTTTTAAAAAAATTTTAATTAAAAAAATTCTTACTGGCCCCACCCCTGCCCCCTCCCCCTGACCTCAGCCCTGCCCCCTGACCTGGCCTGGCCCTGCCCACTTCCGGAGAACCGGGTGTTAGGGCCAGGCCTGCCCATCACTGGTAACAACTGGAGTAATAGCTATTATGCTGAACTTTTTCCCCCCTTTGCAAAGTGTGTAGCAGACTCTCTTAAGGAGAAAGACTTCCTTGCCTAAGGAGACAGACCACACTGCAATAGCCAGATATTGTTGAGCTAAAGTAGAGCCAAATCCTAAAACATACTCACATTGATATAATTCAAGGGATTGGATAGCCAGTGGAATCTAGTGACAAGCATGTGTCCAGGCAGGTAAAAAAATGGTTTGAGGGCACATGAAGATAGAATCATAGAATCATAGAGTTGGAAGGGACCTAGTAGGTCATCTAGTCCAACCCCCTTCCTGGAGCAGGAAATCCCCCTAGAGCATCCCTGACAGGTGCTTGTTGAGCCTCTGCTTGAAGATCCCCAGTGAGGGAGAGTCCATCACCTCCCTTGGCAGTCTGTTCCACTGCCGAACCACCCTCACCATCAGGAATTTTTACCGGATATCCAACTAGAATCTCCTTTCTTGCAGTTTGTACCCATTGGTTCTAGTTCTGTTTTGAGTAAAAGTTCTACTTTTTGTTTATTTTTGTTGCACAAGAATAAAGCAAGTAAATATTCAGGCAGACCATATTTGTCTATAACCACATTTGTATTTTTTGTTCATAGAGATTTTTATGGCCTTTTAATTTCTCAAGTCCTTCTGGGTGGCAATGTCACCATATTTACAAAGATTTAAAATATATTTTTGATTAGAATAGAATACTCCCCCAGAGGATGACCCACAATCATTTTGATTGTGCAAGCTTTTTTCATTATTCCACAATTAAATTTTGAACAACATGAACAGTCACACCCTAATCCAATCTCTGATGCTCCGGGGGTGGGGTGGGGTGGGCATGGGAGTGGGATGGGGGAGGAGGGTTAGTAGCCCAATTTGTTGAAACTGCAGCAAAGATAAAGACTGCTAAATGGACCAGGCAAAGGTAGACAGCTCAGCTCCTAGTATTCTGAAGCTCTGTACTACCTGCCAAAAATAAAGTCTCATATTGCTCACATCCATTTTTCTATGCACCTGAAACTGACATTGGGATGAAAGCACCAACACAAGATGAAAAACTGTGCTGAAACTACAGTACCAAATTACACAGAATGAGCGAATTGGGAGAAGTGCAAATGGAAAGGATTTTAAGTATGATAAAGCTTCAGATTTAAGCTCTGAAGCTGTCACTTAACAAAGTATTAGATGAAAGAGACAAAAAATTGGATATTATACCAAAAAATGTGTGCTGTGCTTTTGTGCTTTTTGTATTTTGTATTGTACTGAATAAGGACATTATAAAGCATCTGCAGGTTTTGAGCACCCAAAATTACAAGATATGGTTATGACCATTTGATAATCCCTTACTTCTAAACATGGAGCTCTTCATATATGCATGGACAAGGAATCAGTTCTGCAGGGTGGCCACCCTAATTCCGTTTTTGAGGTTCAACACCAACATATTAGTTCTAGATTAATGTTATGTTGGAGAGGGGGGTCATTAAAGGGATTTGGGAACAAAAAGCTACTATGAAGAAAACTACAAGCGAGGAGATATTTCATGACAGTTGCTACTTCTGGATGCCCAGTTGTAACTTGAAAGTTTCAAGGAAACTTGAAAAATAAGCTGTTGGATTTTTCCAACATAAAATGTTCTTTCTTATTGCACTGCTCTTTGACACTTAAAATCTGAATGAAAACTAAACCCCTTTCCATGCTTTTAGGTTGTACACTTTAGGGATCCTCATCAAGAGAGAAGGTAGATCATCCAGTCAGAGCAACTCCATGAGTGACTATCATGGCACCTTATGTGTTCACAGTCTACTTATTGTACATCCCCATAAAATTCCAGATATTACAGCATCCCATAGACACTTAAGTTCTCCTCTGTTTTTAAATGGGGATGAATTCAAAGTCAGGCTAATAGTTCTGCAGTGTAGATAAACATATAAAATGACTGTCTCTTAACTTATCCAATAAATTTATTAGGCATGCAACACTCTACACCAAAATGTTTCTAGGACTAACACTATGTCACATGAGTTTCCACTGCCTCCTTTAGGTATGCATCTACCATGCACCTTTAAGCATACATCTACCATTCACTCATGGACATCTGAGAGAGGAACACCTGCATTATGCTGGTGGAGAACAATCCACCTGCAAATGGCTGGGTGCATGCAGTCTGGTCAAACATAGAACTGGGTGATGATACAAGGAAGGATGCATAGAGCAAAAACTGAGGCCATCTCCCTCAAGTTTTTGACCTATTAGGCAACAACACCATGACAGTGTTTGGGGGGGGGGGGGACTGTACAGTCTGTTCAGGTTTAGATTTTGGGATTCCTGCAGATGTATCCTGTCTGTGGCTCTTCACAAGTACAACAGGAAGAGGAACAAACGTCCACTGGAATACACAGTGACCTGAGTTTATTGCATTTAATGGGGAACAAACAGTAATGTTGACTAATCAGCTTGGAGCCCTTTGAGTTCTAGTTATTCTTATTTTGTATCTTTTGAATATAGCACTGAAAAGCCTTGGAAAACTACCTTTTATGGTGACTGTATGGTTTCTTAATCCATAGACAACAGTCTAACCTGGGTACCAGTTACCCGAAATGGTATGAATTCTGCCTAGCATCACAACTAGAGGTACAGAATTTCTTAAAGGAAGTGGAACAGCAGTGAGAGGTGTTTGATGTGTTGCCTATTTAAAAGAAATTTTTTTTAAAGGGACACTATTATTGTGAACCATACTGCCTCTTTAAACCGGAAAACCCAGAAAGCATCAGGATCAGATGTAACAGTTTTACTTTTATAGAAAAAGTCTGAAGGAACCGTGAGCCTGTACAATTTCCTTATGGGACAGAAACCTGAGGCATTTCCCCAATCAGTTGTACTTATTTCACCAATTTAAGCCTTTCTAGTGTGCTGTGAACAATAAATCATTGTTTTATTAGAAAACGTAGTGTGTGCTGCTCTTTTCAGATATTATATCAAGATCTATGGGGCTAAGTGTGAAAAATAAAAGGAGGGGACTTCCTTTCTTCTGTACTCTGTACAGTACTCTAGAGGTATTCAATAACTTGCTATGAAGCTTTATGGCCTTTTACTCCAATAGCCCAACAAGACAGATTATTATGTACACCAGCATACATTTCGCAGTGACTCGCAGGAGAGCAACCAAATTTATTAATCAGGCAACTCTCTCTATCCTCTTATAGTATTTGACTCAGAAAACTCTACTCAACCCAATGTCATTCTATGTTTCAGCCACTCCACATAACCCATCCTATAGGAGAGTGATCCCAAACTGAGAACTGCTGCTCCATGGAAAGCAGCAGAATGTCCCTAAAGAGGATCAGTGGCATAGGCAGAGGAGTGCAAGGGGTGCAGTTGCAACAGGCAACAAGTTTTAGAAGGGCAACAAGCTGAGCTTGACACTAGTGGCTAAAACTCTGAAAAACAGGGTATGTATGAATGATAATACTATCACATTATATATTTTTGGAAAGGTAATTTAATGCAGAATGCAAGGAAACAAATTGCACTGGAATATCTATATTCAATCAAAGGTTATGACCAATTAACAAGAAAATAAAACAATGAAAGAAAAAGTGGATTTTCTTACCTCAAAACTTTCCCATGATATCCATTGCTCCGAGAGCCAATGAAATGTAATTCTGATACTGTATGGAACTAATAAGCTCTCATTTCCACATGCATATATATTATAATACACTTACTTATGCTAATTAGCTCATGCTAATACACAAGCTCTTAGTGGTGCTCTTCTTAAATTTAGCAAGGAAAGAATAACTAATCCTCTTTGTCCCAGCACAGTTTCCCTAACCAATAAAGGAAACAATTTTCATTATTTTACTTAATTAAATTAGATTTTGTTGGGGGGGTGCAAATGGGTGGTGGAGAAAGCTACCTCCATTTTCCCAGTAAGACAGTGCTTGTGTGATCAGTCTTTGGGGAGGCAGCAGGAATACTTTCCTCCAGCAGGTTAATATGGATCACGTATGTCTTCCAATTTAAAAAAGCAGGCCCGCTGGCTAGCCAATTAAAAAATAGCAGATTGCCTGGATCAGCAAGCAACTGGAAAAGTTGCTTCTCTTTGGTTTTTTTCAAACACTAATGAATAAAGCAGGGAGACTGCACATTGAGTCGTCTCTCCAAATCACCAGCAGCAGCCATTCTCTTTAGGAGGCCTGTGCAAAAATCCAAAAGGTCTGAATGCAGCAGTTCTCCCACATCCAAATGGGGGAAAAAATGGTGAGCTTAAAAAAATATTGAGGAGGTGAGAGAGTGTTCCAGAAACTGAGCAGAGAAGGGGGAGGTAGAAGGAATATGTGCTGTCTCCCTTGATCTAGAATTCACAATGCATTCAAATACTGTATCTCACACATCCTCACAATAATAATTCATATGTTATAATAGAGACATTAAGAACAGGGTGAATTACTTGGGATTCTTTTTTAATTATCATGGGCAATCATTTTCCTTTTGCTATCCAAAAATAACCTTCATTTGTAGCTTTGGAACTAGTTACAGATTTCAGAATACCAAGGCAGGGTCTAATGTTCACATTCAAGACCTCCTCCTGCATTGCCTCTTACCCTAAATGACCGTGCTTATTTTTGTAATAATTTTTTTTTGGCAGCACAATGCTATGCTTATTTTCTTAGAAGGAGTCCCACTGCACTCAGTGGACCTTGACTACTAGCTAATGCATAGGATTGCACTGCAAGTAGTTTTATTTCAGAATAAAAAGGACCCCACCAGACTGGAATTCTCACTGGTGCCTTCTAAGGACAGTTTTTTTGGCAATGAGTTCCGCTAAGGAAAGGCAGCTGACTGACATACAGATGGTTTGTGTCTTCAGTAAAACCCCAAGGTGTGATAGAGGTACTTCTGCTAAAACATAATGCCCTTACTCCCTTCTTTCATATTTATATCCTGTCACTCTGACCCTTTCAGTCATTCATCAGCAACTTTAAGAAGGAAATCAAAGGCATGCTGGTGACATGGTTTTGCATTTAGCAACCATGAGTGGCTATAAACAGTGCCAGCCACTGTGGTCTCATATGTGAATATATTATTCTAATACACACACGCTTAACATGGAGAAAGAATTAGTGTAATTTAAAAGGCATGCAGCAGTTCCAGCACTATTTGTTTTTTCAAGATAGTTTCCAAGACAGCTGGCAGCAGTATATTAAAACAAACAGAATTGGATTGATGGGACATGAAGAAAGGAAGCAAGATACCACAGCCACTCACACCTTGTCTATTTCTGGAAAACTGTGTTTCCTATTGTTTTTCCTATCCTTGATCTCTCATTTTATGGCGCTTACAAGGGGCAGGCTGCCGATAAGGGATTTTAATAAGTCCAGTTGGGATGGTCTTTCATTGCTTAAGTACTTAAAACAGGCTTCTTCAATGAGACTGCTGATTCAGCATAGTTTATGCAATGGCTGTATCATAACTGACAAAGCGCAAGGAATAATTCCTATTTTACCCAACAACAAGATATCAAGTATCAAGAACAAAAAGAAACATAATGTTTGAACAAGGGCTTATTTTTCTAACATGGCCTTTGTAGTGATGGCAGGAGACATCCAAAAGAGTCTTTTGTGTATGGATAAATTAGAACATCAGCTCTTAGTTGTCCAGCCACAAGCATTTTATTCCGTTACTATCATTCATCATTATTTGTTTTTAAAAACACACACACACACACACACACACACACACACAAAACAGAGAGAGAGAGAGAGAGAGAATTTGACTTTTATAGTTACAGAGGGCTGCAACTACGCTTTCAGGAAACCAAATAATACCATGATCTATCTGCACAGAAGACAGCCAACAGAAAAAGGTGACTATCCAGAAAATTCTCCACTTTAAAAGCCTAAATCAGATGCCCTGAAAACTAAATAATGCCCTGATCTGCTCAGGAAACAGCCAACAAAAAAGTGAATATCCAGTAAATTTTCCACTTTAAAAAGCATAAATCAGATGCCCAGATTATGAGATATGGGAGGAAAGTCTCATTTACAATTATTTTGATTGATTTTTTGTGGTTAAAGTTTGAAGTCTTGTAAAATGTGATCATATTTTTTTAAAAAAAACTCTGAAACTAAGACTACTTTAATGTTTTTTGGCATTTGTCCTGGACAGAAGAGTTATTGTGTCTGACTTTTGTTGGCCATTGATCATTGACCCATCTTCCTCCATTATGGGAGCCTTTCTTTGTGTTGAATTGGTATATTCCTGTGCTCACCTCCCAGTCACTATGCTCTTACTTGAGATTCCAGCTACCTTGTGCCCATTTCCAGGCTGTTCCCAATCCTTTCTTGTTCTTTATATCATTTCTCTCTGAGGCTAGACCCTCTGTCTGCCTGACTGCAGCCCAGTTCTATGTCCGCCACCAGTCAGGTGTCAAAATTCCCCATGGGTGGTCAGCCAAGAACTTTACACTTCTGTACTTCTAGAGTAGGTGTTTAATCAGAGTAATAAAGAGCACTTGTCTTGCTAACTGGGCTGTGGGTGGCGCAAGTGGTTAAGACGCTGTGCCTGTTAACCAGCAGGCCAGGGTTCGAGACCCGGGTCCGCCTCACAAGACAGGGTGAGCTCCTGTCCTTAGCCCAGCTCTGCGACGCCAGCTGGATCCAATCGTATTGGCTCTGCCTTTCCATTGGACTAATTCAGTGGCGTGGAGAGGGGAGATTTGCTGCTTGGGTAACAGCCTATCCTCCATAACCATCTAACCCAGGCTTTCGTGCTTCGCATGCAGCGTAAGCAGCGCAGAGCACGATCCCATAGCCTTTCAAGACTGATGGAGGCCTGCTTGCTAACTGGCATAATTACAGATCAAGGCAGAAAGTGTGTAGAATTTCAAAGGTGAGTATGAAATACTAAAGACCTTTCAGACACATTTTTTAAAGCTTCCCTTTCCTGCTAGCAGGAAATCTGCTCCTGCAGCTTCACCACTGGGCTATAAAATGCTTCTGCATTTTTTACACTTTGTTCCCCTCTCTTGGAGGAATCATCTGAACAGCTGATCAACAAAGATTCCTCCCAGAAAAGTACCTGTTTCGTCTTCTTTCTCTGCCTTCATCATCTTCCCTTCCATCCCATAGCAGCTGAAACTATTTGGCTGCTTTTTGAAAAGGAAAACCAGTTCAAACTATGGTGATTCAGCCTCCCAGTGTTCTGGTTAACTCCATGAAACATTCTCCCCTCAATGCCTTCTCTCCTTTTCTGGCTTATATTCCTTTCTGGCCTCATATTGTTCTCCTAAGCACCTTTCTACTGTCTCCCTACATTTTCTTAATTTATTCTGCCAACATCTTTTTTTATACACTCTGTGCCATTGCTTTTTCACCTTCAGACATGAAGAGCTTCCCAACACTGATATTTCATGCAGATCTGCTGTGCTCTCTCTGGCTGCAGTCCAATCCACAATTTCCTGAAAGTAAGCCCTTCTGATTATAATAGGATTTACATCTGAGTAGACATGCCTAGGATTAGGCTCTGTTTGTGACCATTCCTTTTGTGCTACAAGTAGAAGGTCCTTGCACATCTTTGTGGTACTCCAGAATTATAACTTTTCAAGTAGAAGTGCTTGATGGGGCAGTGGTGCATGGTAAAAAAAATAAATGAATGGCAGCTGTGTGAGTGTTTGGTTTTAAAATTGGGATTTAGTCCAAGCTTCAAAGTCAGCAGATAAGTGGGGGTGTAGGACATGCAGGAGAAAATTAGTTTTGACCAAGAGAATTAAGTTAAAAAACAAAAAAACCAACACCCAACAAGGGAAATGGCATTTCCCTTCTCAATCCTCCCTCTGTCTTGTTTGCCTCCACTTTGGTCTCTGAGCATTTTTAGATATTAATGAATAAGTTGGCAGCCAACTTCATGTCTAGACAGCCTTTGAGGTTAGTTCCTTGTGTCAACAAGAGCATAGGTTATTGCTAGCTAGTGATGTAAGCACCAGAAGTGTCAGGACAAGGCCATAGATCTTGCTTTCCTGGTTTGGTTGGGGTGTGTGTGTTTGTGTGTCCAATGTGTGTCCACTTCTCTTCTGTAGATGCAGAATCAGAATTGGCCAGCCACTCTGTCTTCCATCAGATCATTATGCTTCATAAGCACAATGTCCACACAAGTACCTATTTCTCAGGGGTGTTTTCAATCTTTAACAGCTGCCCTCAAAAGTTCTGTATGATGTACAGATGTAGCTGGAGTCAGATTTGTTAATGGGGAGAAGGCAAGACAAGCAGACTTGAATTTGTGTACAGTTTACTGTACTGATATGCCTGTCTGACAGTTCAGGTAGGAAGATGAACTTACATTACAACTGAAGGGGCTGCTGCAAGACCAAGTGCTGCAATCTGTTACAGAACTTAAATATCAAACCTCCTTTATATCTATGATCCATAAGGACTGATATATTCTCCATGTATCAACACTAACCACTGTCAGACAAGTGAAACCATGATACCTCCCACTCTGTTTTTGCTGGATACTTTCCTGAAGTGATAAAGAACAAGCTAGCATAGCTAGAGAAGCACAAAGGGTTACAATAACTGTATATTTACATGTTTTAGTTTATTTTAATTCATAGCTGTATAGAGATACAGCAAACTGTCCTGATTCTTATTGCTAAGATGGAAAAATTTTCAATCATACACAAATATACACATAAATAAATTCACACCCAGAGCAGATGGATAAAATTCAAACTCTGACCTATTTTCATGGGATCAATGCCAACCTTTTCTGTTTTTCACAAGAGGGTATCAGATAATATCCTATGTGTGCTCCACATGGGATTAATTTTAAATATACAATCATTGCCTTGTTTCTGTCTCATACAAGATTAATTGCATGTTTTTGCCTGTGTCCTCTCCTTAGTAATGTACAGTTAATTACATCTAGGCAAATTTTGCCATTATTTACAAGGTATTGAATATAAGGACAACTCCACCATTAACATGCAGGGTTAATCTCACTGAAAGTTTATTCAAGCCTTTCTTTGATCCCAACTGGAGATATATAATCAGGAATTATTCAGTGTCCTCCAACCTGCCCCAAGTGGTGTCATTAAACTGTTATGTTCCCCAGACCCCAGCCCACCCTAAAATAATTCACAACATTAGGCAACGTCCCAAGTGGAATCTATCATAATATAAGACAGTTTTAAGATAAATTGCTATCACTAAAGTTTTAAGAACCTAAGCTAAAAGCCAAATCATTAACTGAGCCATCATAAGCTATGAGCCAAATCATTAACTGAGTACTTGTAAATCAATATCTCAACAGAGGTTGTGTTTTGAAAATATGCAAGGACTAAAACTTCTCTGAGCTAAACAACAGAAGTAATCATTTTTGGACAGTCCTGTTTCTTGAATGAACACAACACAACATCAAGTCTGTAAGCAATCTGCCCAACCCATAATGTTCAAAATTTTCAAAATGTAAATTTCCACCATTCAGCCTTCTTTCAATCAAAGAGTCACTACAAAGGCATGTAGAAACAGAATGTAGGAAATTGGCTTGCAGAACCATGAAACAACTCAGACATATTCTTGGTTCTTACAGAGTTGGTTAATCTACATTTTTGGGGTGTACTACTTCAGACTGAAGAAGGAAATGAGGGCAAACCCCCCCCTTTCCCAAAGTGTGGTGCCCAGAGTTGGACACAGTTTTCCATGTGAGGTCCAACCCCTGCAAAGTAAAGTGGAACCACTAACTTCTCGTGACTTGGGAAACTCATGACTCCTAAAGTCATGATTCTTGAAGATTATACTGAAAGTTTCAAGGATTATATTGATGCAGGCCAAAATTGATTTAGGCTGTAATCCTCAAGACACTTTCCTGTAAGTAAGACCCACTGAACCCAATGAAGCTTGCTTTTGAGTAGTCATGGTTAGGATTGTGCTATTTGACCAGATATGCATCTGCAAAGAGTCCATTACAGGAATCAGTGTATTTCATTTTTCTAACCTTCCATTGCTTGTAGAATTGCACAAAACATTACAATTTCCCCCTTGGCACGAGCAAGGTTTTTTATTCTGTTTATCTCTAGATAGTCCTAGGTGGATTTTTTTATTTTTGTAAGCTTAACATGCAACCTATTCAGAACCTCTCTTCAACTATAATAATGTTGTTTGAAGGAACAACTTAAGGTTGCCAGATCTCCTATATTATTCTATCATATTTCAAATATTCCAGCTCCATAAAACTGAAGATTCTAGCTTCTTGGCAGGCAGGACAATCCAGAGCAACTAATCTGTCCACATAAGAGCCCTTAGGTTGCCCTATCTAACACTAGGTTGGAGCAACTGCAAGATGCTCCAGCCCAGTTACTCTGGAAGAGGCTTAGGGCAGAGCAAGGCAAGATAGGGTGCCCTAAGAGAGGTGGACCTGCTCTGCCCTAACTGGGGCAGCCTAAGCAGCTCAGGAGAGGCAAGTTGAAGGCATGTTTAGCATTGCCTAGGGCAGAGCAGTTGCTCTGTATCCAGAGCCTGTTTCCAAGGCAGAAATGCCCTCTTCCAGCCCTCAGAGTTATACCACCTCAGGAGCAGGTATTGTAATGAGTAGACCCATAGGGGTCCATGATAAGGCCCGAGTAAGAATGGCAGTGTTGACCAAAAATCTGAGTTCTTGGCCATCCTAGGTGCAATCCCTGCCTCTCAACCTCAGGATATGGAACAAACTACGGCTGCCCACAAACCTCAGGATACAGCAGGCCACTCCAAGAAGCCCCTTGTATTCACTGTAGAATGTACTGGCATCTCATCAGGGACTCCTTATAAGGCAGGCACCCACTGGCATCACCAGACTGGTGTGGCTGGTGTGGGCTGCATTGGGGATGCGCTCCGCATGGGGTGATGTGCCGGAGGAGTTTGACTGTCCTTTGGCAGGCCCCGGGCGTCAGCACCCCCATTCAGGCCTGCTCCAAGGCGGAGCAGCAGCCAGAAGTTGCCACTTGTGTGAGGAGCTGGCCTGAACGGCCATCTGAGATGCACTGCGCAGAAACACACTGAGCATGCCGAACAGCTTCAGAGGAGACTTACTTAGATCAGAGAAAGTCCGCGCCTCTGCACAGCCATTCGGCCTCACTCAGGAGGCGGAGCGGCAGCAGAGTGGCTTCAGAAAGAGTACTGCACAGGCACCAACTCTGACGCCTGCACAGTCTCCCCCGAAGCCAAAAGGCTTCAGAAACAACTGCGCAGGCGCCAACTTTGGTGACTGCGCAGTCCAGGTGGGGGGGGGCGCATCCCAGGGATGACGCACAGACTTCTGCACTAGGTGATGTGCAAAGTCATGTCACCACTGTAGGCACCACAGCTGTTCCTTGTTCAGTGTGATCTGAGGGGTGTCTCCTCAGGAGCAAGTCTTCCCCTTGTGTCAATTACTTAGCATGCTCTGGAGCAGTTAGGGCAGCCCAGGCTTCCTGACTCTCTGGATTCAGCATAACTTTCTGCTCTGGATACAGAATAGTTAGGAGAGTGCAGTTAGGTCAGAGCAGGCTGAATTTGCTCTGGATTGTGTCCATCATCTATTTTGATTTAGGGTGCAATCCAGAGTAACTATGGGGAGTCCTTGCTCCGGTGTAAGAACAATTTGCTCTGGATTCCAATATGAATTTCCCATAGGTTTTAACTAGTTGGTGCAGTAACTACAGGTACACGTAATGTCTCTTACGTGCTCCCGTAGTTGCTCTGGATTGTAGGGTTAGTGGTTCTATGACAATTCTTGCAGAACACAGGAATGTTAAACAGTCATTTAAAAAAAATTTGGTTTAAGAGCAGTAAGTATTAAGGTGTGCACAATTTCTCTTGTTGCTCCCAAAGCATGGCTGATGTGCACAGAGGAGTGACAACACTACTGGTCAACATTTTTAAAATTTGGTATTTTCAATAATATCATCATGTTATATATCAATTGATGCATAATTCAATGCAGAATACAATGAAACAAGCCATACTGAAATGGCTCTATTTTCTCTAAAGTTCTAGACAAAAAACCTAGCAAGAGCATAGTATTGGTACGTCACTATGCCCACTGCGTGGGAAGAGGTCCATTATGGAGGTGATTGTGCTATCTTCCCTTACACAGTTGATGCAAATCCTAGTGACACCACTGAACAGATAAAGACTTGCATGATGCACAAAGCTACCCTAAAAAGCCACCTACTACTATAGAAAATGTCCAGGCAGAAATCCTATAGTACCCAGAATTATTTACCACAAATAGACTGCTAAGTGACTATGCAATCAATTTAATGCATTATATGTGTAATCCCACACCATTCAGAGAGCTGGGTTCAGTCTTTTATTCCCCCAAAGCATTTAAGAGAAACCTTTCCAAACCTGATAATTCCCATATAATAGATGGTTTGCCTGATGTATCTGAAAATGGAAGTGATCCATTAGCCATCACTATTTGTCAACTATTACTGTTACTACAAGCTATTGCTATTGCTACTGTTAACTAAGGGCACAATCCAGAGTAACTACGGGGAGTCTTTGCTCTGACATAAGAACAATTTAATCTGGATTGAAATATGAATTTCCCATCGGTTTTCACTAGGTGGTGCCATAACTGCATCAATGTAAATGTCTCTTACGTGCTCCCACAGTTACTCTGGATTGTAGGGTAAGCTATGTAACTCAGCAACACTGGATTCAGTCATTACAAACTTAAATACATTCAAAAAGGAAAGCAGATGGATATAGCATCTCTAAAAAGAGGGACAAAAGGAAATACTGAGCAACATGGACAGCAACAATCATTCACCCCAATTAGACCTAAGACAACCTTTGGGAATGAAAGTGAAATATGGTTCTCAAGTAATTTCAAATGCACTCTAAAAATATTC
Source organism: Cryptoblepharus egeriae (assembly GCA_030015325.1). Taxonomy (NCBI): domain Eukaryota; kingdom Metazoa; phylum Chordata; class Lepidosauria; order Squamata; family Scincidae; genus Cryptoblepharus; species Cryptoblepharus egeriae. The sequence goes on along the minus strand of JAREYC010000002.1, from coordinate 64,862,520 downwards.
TGACTTTTTAAGAATTTGAGTGGGAGAGAAAGTAAAAGACAATACTAAATGGACAAGAAATTCCATGTTTTGTGTTTTGCTTTGCCAGATAAGTAAATGCAGAAAAACAGAGGAGACTATGCAAATTTTCTGCCAATACTTTCATACAACACCTCCTCATATTGTTAATTTATTTTTCAACAGTTAGCAAAAGGGATCTGTAATGTGCAAAGAAATAAATATATATTCTGTACTAGCTATTTTTTGTCTGTCTGTCTGTCTGTCTGTCTGTAGTAGCTATTTTTGTCTGTATGTCTGTCACAAAATTTTTGTCTATTTTTGGCTGCAATCCTCATCCCACTTAGGCCAGCGTATGCTCCAGCACAAGTCCTGTCCTGGCCTGGGGGGTGGGGTCACAAAAGTACTGTATGACACTTCTCTGCCACTGCTGGGGAAAAGTTAGGTAAGGGCACAGACATGTGCTTGTCTCCCTACATCACCCTAGGAATGGGTAGACCAGTGAGTTATGTGGCCTACAGTAGGTTAAGATTGCACCCTTTGTCCATCACAAAAGAGTGTGTAGTACAAGTCTGTGGGATGCAACTGTTTATTTCAACAATTACAGTGGTGCCTCACGTAACAAGCGCCTCATGTAAAATATGTTCCACGTAACAAACAACAATTTCTCTAAGATTCTGCTTCACATAACAAACTGTGCTTCATTTAAAAAGCACACTTGTTGGCAGTTGGGGCAGACGTGCTGGCCGGCAGCCCTTTTATAAAGCGTCAGGACTGCCTAGCAGGCCTGCCTATAGTGAAAGCAACACTTCGACGCCAATGGTGGGCTCCAGCAGGTTCGCACCTACTCTGTAGAACCGGTTGTTAAAGAGAGATAGGACATATAAAGTTTAAAAATAGCCATTTAAAAGTGGCTGCCAGATGGGCAGAGAACCGGTTGTTAATTTATTTGGAGCCCATCACTGTTCCATGCTGTTCCTCCTGTGGCCGGGCGTCTGCTGGGCAGAGGGAGAGAAGAGCAGTGGAGAAGAGGGAAGCAGCTCAGGGCCAGGCAGAAGGGAGCAGGGGAGGGAGAGGCTCAGGATGGAGAGAAGGAGAAAGTGGGGAGACACTTGGAAAGTGTCTTGGATTGCAGAGTGTCTTTGATTGCAGCCTCCTAACAACGTCTACCCAACCCCCTTAACCATGTCTACCCAGAAGTAAGCCCCATTGTGTTAAATGGGGCTTATGCCCAGGAAAGTGTCTTTAGGATTGCACCCTAAGTAGACTTCACAGGATCATGCACATTGAATGTATGTTTTGAATTCAATTCCAGTATTTTGTCATCATTTTTACATCCAGTTATATTTCAGTTGCAGTGGAACTTTGACTGTATTTCCACTATATTCATTTCCTGAATTAACTGGGCTAATGTGTTGAGAAAGAAAAAAGCAAATTCTGTTCTTTGACCTCCCTACAATTAAAGGTATCAGGATTCTTGGATAGATGGAAGATCACATTCTCATTATTTCATGATCTCTCTAAGACAGCTCAGTCTGCATAAGTTTGTACAGGTTACAAACTAAGCTTAACGTGTTTTTGAATGAAATTCATTATTTTCATTTCATAATGTATAAGCACCAATTTTGTCATGTAGATGTTATAACCTATACTTATTTCATAACTTAACATTAAAAAAGAGTAAGAACACAGCAATGGAAAGAACTATTAAAAACTTCATTATCGCTACAATACGTAAACATCATTATACTTCTAAAATAATAGTTAATCCAACATTTCACAAAAAGTCTCCCACATTGGATTAAATATATCCTTTAATGGATTTTTTCTATTCAGTAAAGATTATAAATTGCATTCATTTGTCAGTGTGGTACTTTTTGGGGCAGTTTTTAATAAATATTTTTAAATACTTATTTAAAATATAAACAATATTTTTTAATGAGTGGAACTTTGATTTCCATTTAGCAACACAAACATCAAGATTTTTTGTGATTATTGGCATATATTCTATTAGGTTCTGTATTCTATTGGCATATATTGGTACCTCTTCTATTAGAATATTCAATTCTATTCCATTGACATACATTATATTCTATTAGAAATCCTGTTCACTCAATATGTAATGTAACCTATTAACATCACTGTGGGTTTCACTGATACTACAGATATTTATAAATTTAATAATAAATGTGCAGCAGACCCACTTTTTTAAACAGTTCCAATACTAATGTGCAGAATGGGTTCTTTTGGTGTTGTCATAATCAGGGTAGGTAAATTAGCAATTAATTTGCATCTGTGCACTTCATATTTCCAGAGCGACTGCGATACAGTATCTAGTAATCTCAGAAAGAGGTGGAGGACGGGATGTGCTGCTGAGAGTCTGAGGCATGAGCTGTGATGGAGAACATGACATTATTATGATGTAAGGCAGCTTTACGCGCTACAGCAATTCAAGCCTGGTGTTTGGGTGTCTGGGAGATATTACCGGGAACTTTCTAATGCCTTCTGGTCTTGCCTTCAAGCTAGAATGCAGTACCCTTGGCATGCTGCCAGGTATAGTGAACCGTATTTAGTGTTTAATTGAACCGTATGCACGCACAATGGTGGGGAACGGCCCTTTCTCTTCCCAATATGCTTGCCATACGCGCAAGTCCTTCAAGTACAAGACTTTAGAAGGCAGAACAGGGAACGGAAGCCATGCTGTGGTGAATGGCCAGCTGCACAGCACCCTCTAGGTCTCTGCTCAGGGAACAGCATCCGTCCCTTTGGTCTGTGTCCTCCTGACTGTTTATCTGTCTGCATTTCTCCCTGCCATTCCAGGAAACTCTCTCTCATCGTCCCCCTGCTTTGCTCCAGTCCAATTTCCTGAGTTCTCTTGCCAGGTTTACCCTTCATTTTCCTCCACCCTTCCCCCACATCTGCTCAGCCATGTTTGCATTTCTCTCACTGTCAGCTTTCCTTTCTCCTCCCCCAGAGCCCTTTCTCCCCCTGCTCCATCCTCTCAGAGAGGAGGTGCCCTGAGCCAAAGTTAGCCTGCCTGGTAGCCACATGTCCGGCCTCGAGCCAGCAGGTCAGCCAGGGCCACCCTCCAGACCTCCTCTCGGATCTAGGTTGTCAGCAGACCTTCCAGCCCTCTGGGGAATTTGATATTGGATCCGGTTAGCTATGCAAAGAGCATCTCTCCTCCATCCAAAAGTACTCATTTCCCTTTGGAATTGGCCTGCAAATAACTGGTGACACACCCTGACACTGGCTGGAAGATTGACCATTTTTTATTCACTACTGTCACCGTTTTTCTTTTAACGATTGTATGACTGTAATTGAACAGGTTGAGCATTCCTCTACATCTTCTCTATGCTAGGAAAGGTTATTTTGTTGAACATCTTCATATAACGCTGGTACTATATTAAAAAAAAACGACATGATCACCGACAGAAAAAGTAGTGTCAACTTAGTCATTGATTCCTTCCCCATATTGCTTTGGGACTTCTTACTTGACTGCTCTGTTTTCTTCCCTTTGAGACAGTGTTGTGAAATATGCAAAATTTAGCTTTCCTTGATGTCAGTAAACCTATAATGTCATTTCATTTTCTAACAGCACAATTTGCAATCCAGTTTCCAAGGGACTCTCAAAAGAGTCTTCTCCAACACCATAATTTCTCAGCCAGATTCCTGTGTCACACTAGCAGGCCATTTGTAGCACATTAATGTGCCATGGCACAGTGGTTAAAAATCACTGCTCTCACATAATATAATGAACAATACTCCATAACAAAATAGGGAACATCACCTTGAGCTGGAAGAAATTTTGATCATTTAATTAATTCTTGAAATGCTAATTAATCTAATCTTGTATTCTGTACCAGTATGTTGCTTATAATATTTCTTTAATAAAATAAATGAAAACATGCAATGAAAATAAATGAAATGAAAGCATGCAACCTAGTGGAAACCTATGGGAAATTCATAGAGCAATCCAGAGTAAATTTTTCTTACATTGATGTAAGAGCTCCCATAGTTACTCTGGACTTTGAGGTTAACAATTTTAAGGGCCAAATTGGCTGATTGTTGGTTTCTGACTTAAAACTGTTCCCGCAGAAAACACTAGGGAGTACTCATAACTAGAATACAATGCCAGGGAAGTGTTTATCTATGCTGACTCTTTCATTTAAGGAGAGTAATTACTAGCAAAAAAGACTGCACTCAAAGGTATGTATTCAATAACCCAGGATAGGTTTTTGCATGTGATTGAGTTGACTTCATATGAGAGGGTTGAAAAATCATATGAACTAATTGGTTGCATGCATCCATTTTGTAATATAAAGGTGAAAGCAAAATCATCAAAATGCAGGACTTTTACAAGATTTTTTGCTCTTATCTCCAGTTCTGATGAAGCAGATGTACATGCCCAACCATGAAGATACTGTCTGCACAAAATAAATGCATGGATGAAGGAATTCAAGTATCCTCCATCTCAAAAGTGTAAAATATCCTGCTCTTTCTAGGCACCTTACATTCCTAGAGAAGCCCACTTAAGGCTTTTGTAAGACCTTCTAGAAATTATCCCTCTATTATTAGAGCATTGTGCAGACTTTCATTCAAGATGGGAAAGGGAAACCTGAACCAGGAAACAGGGACCATGTGATAATGAATATTTAACAGATCTGTTCCCTAGCCAAACAAGAAAAAATACCGTAAAACAACAAAATTCAAATACAGATGTGCCTTGTTACCCATTAGGGATGTGTTCTGCAACCTCCCATGGTTAAAAAAATGGATTAAAAACAGTGGAAAATCGTTTTAAAGACCCACTTTTAGGTTTCTTGCTCTTCCATTGCTCCTAAAGGAATGAGGTTGTGCCTCAATAGCTGCAAAGGTTTGATTCTGGTACTCCTTGCTGATACACAAAAATGTGTTAATGAAATTTTAAAAATAAAAACATCTGTCCTTTTACAAAGTTTTAAAAAAACATCTTTTCTTACTGGTGCAAGTGGTTAAGACACTGTGCCTGTTAACCAGCAGGCCAGGGTTCAAGACCTGGGTCAGTCCCCACAAGACAGGATGAGCTCCTGTCCTTTGCTCAGCTCTGCGACACAGCTGGAACCAATTGTAATGGCTCTGCCTTTCCATTGGACTATTACAGTGGCGTGGAGAGGGAGGATTTGCTGCTTGGGTAACAGCCAATCCTCCATATCAATCTAACCCAGGCCTTCGTGCTTTGCATGCAGCGTATGCAGCGCTGAGCACGATACCATACCCTACAATCCAGAGTAACTACGGGAGCACGTAAGAGCCATTACGTATACCCGTAGTTACAGCACCACCTAGTGAAAACCTATGGGGAATTCATATTGCAATCCAGAGCAAATTGTTCTTACACTGGAGCAAGGACTGCCCGTAGTTACTCTGGATTGCGCCCATAGTCTTTCAAGACTGATGGATGTCTGCTTTTCTTACTGTTGTAGAGAGGCAGTCATCAATTAGAAATGCAAAGGATTCCCCATCTTTGCCCCTCAACTGAGGAACAGAATGAGTGCTTGCAGGATTGCCCTCTCTATAACTGTAGAAAAGCAGTTTTTTAAACTGTAATTTGCAGTGATTGTCTGTGTTGAGTCAACTTCTGTCTGTCCAACCTTACAAGGCTGGACCTGTAAGTTGAAATAAATAGAGCTCCCAAAGAAGAGAGAAATGTTGACTCAAAACAAAACCCTGTGGTGTCTCACCCAAGGACTCCTTGTCATGCTGGAAAAAGGTGTCAATTAGTAATCACTGGAACAGTTGCTCCGTCAACTTCTGAAGCCATCTAGAAGTAGAACCATTTAGCCCACATTGTATCTTTTGTCAACAAGGTTACGATGGGAGACTCTCAGATGGTTTGCTGAAATTGGGTACATTGTGTACAGGGGAATCCCATGATCTGCTAAACTAGTCACTCTGTCAAAAAAAGGAGATGAGTTTAGTCTGATGTGATTTGTTCTTGACAAACCTAAGCTGGTTCTTCGATATCGCCCCATTATTTTTGGAGTGCTCACAGGCATTTTGCTGAATAATCTGTTCCAGGATCTCCCCAGGTATTAATGTTAAGCTGACCCAGTGTGTAACTTCAGGGATCCTTTTTTAAAAAATAATATTTGCACATATCAGTCCTCCAACACCTCACCTATTCTCAAGGAGCTCTCAGAAATTACAAACATTGGCTCTGAGATCACATCCACATGCTCTGGAGTGTAGTTCATCTGTTTCTGAAAACTTACATTCATTGAACAGTATAAAGCACGACAGGCTCTATGATGCTTATATTTGCTCTGTAATGGGATATATTTGCTTTAGGATGATGTAGTCTCTCAATCATTAAATATCTAGAAAAATTTAAACATGGCAGAAGCAAAAATTTGTGCTTCTGTTCATTTCTAACACAAAGCTCACTGCAGTGCAAAAAAAAAAATCTCTTTTTTACTTGAGCAAGTTTCAAAGGAACATATTTATTATCCCTTTATCGACTATGGTAATAATGCATATTTCATTTGGGTGGGGTTAAATAAGCGTTCAGGGTGGTGCAAAAGTTTCTGCCTCTCTGTTCATAATAAAATAATAATATAGCTAAACAGCAGGGAAGTCAAAAGACCTTATCTTACATAAGCTACAATATTATAGTTCTTTCCTAGCCATCAATTTAAAAGAATATATTCTAATGCTAGCTAATTTCGAACCCTCTCCTTCTGATACATTCTTTGAAATACCACCCAGGTCTTGTTATTGCAGCGGAGGACCAAGAGCCAGGAATCAGAGATCTTTAGTCAGCATTAGTTTATTATTTGTTTAAGCAGCTGGGGATAGCTGGTAAATAATGGGAGAAGCCAAACCCTGGGAGTACAAGTCTTATCTGACTACCACTGAAAAGCAAAGTCAGGAGCAAGCTGAGTGCTTGCTCCTGACTTTACACCACATCTTGATTCTGTGAGTGTGTGTCATGTGAAGGATTAAGAGGTAGGACAAATTTAATTTTGTTTAATTTTTTAAAAAATTTAAAAAATTACCCTTCAAGAAGAATTTGGATGACACTTTGTGGAACTTACAGCCTTTCTCCACTTTCAATTATCTTTACTGACAAACCTGTCAGTCAGTTTTTAAATATTTCTTTTATCAGTGTACATATCCCACAGATAGACTTCACAAATATTAATGCAGTTGTGTCATTGCAGGTGTCATATGTGCTCCCTGAGGCATCTAGTGGGCTGTGTGATACAGGAAGCTGGAGTAGATGGGCTTTTGGCCTGATCCAGTAGAGGCTCTTCTTATGTTCTTAGATTATAATTGTGCTTCCATCTGATTAGATTGGGTACTGTGCCTTCTGCTATGATGCTTTCAAAGCAGAAGAAATAAAGCATATATATAGGCAGACAAAAAAGAGAGAAGCTTGTCACTAACAACTGCCTGAACCATGGGTTGCTTGGTTTAGCCATGGTTATCTTCAAACCATGTTTTCAAATAAAGATGTTCTCCACTTTCTGATGATCTGCTATTTCAATACATTTTAGTTATACCCAGACCTCATTCATTTTTCTCCTGATTTTGTTTGGATTATTACTTAGTAAAACTTACCCATTTTCATTTTCTTTATTTAAGAACCATTATATGCAAAATACTGGTACAAATTAAGAGATTAGGGTGGCAATCCTAAACGCACTTTCCTGGAAATAAGACCCACGGAATAATAATACTTTATTGTCGTTATACACCAGTAAACAACAAAATTCAGGTGTACTTTTCAGGATACAGACTGAGCTGATCACTGGAATGCCGAGCTGCCGCATGTACATCCACCGCTACAGACGATCCTCCCAGTAATGGTTAGGATTGTGCTCTAGATTAATTAGCACTTCAGGGATTAATTAAATGATCAAAGTTTCTTGCACTCTTTCAATCTCTCTCTCTGCTTTCCTCCATATTAATTTTAATATGACATGGTGAGTCAAACTATTTTGGTGTATGTGTGTGTGAGAGAGCGAGTGCACATGCCGTCTTAAGTTCCAGGTCTAGTCTCATTCCTGAAGGCATTCATGAGAATCCAACTTTGTGGGAGAGCAGGAATTTGCAAGATAATAAATGCATTTGCATTTTGCTAGCCAAAAAACATTAGGAGAAACATTTGTAAAATTAAAAAAATCCTGAATTCTGCTTTTCAACCATATTTGCTTTTTAATACTGCTCTTGCTGTGGGTGGCGCAAGTGGTTAAGACTGACATGGGTCCCCACAAGACAGGGTGAGCTCCTGTCCTTAGCTCAGCTCTGCGATGCAGCTGGAACCAATTGTATCAGCTCTGCTGTTCCAAGAGACTATTTCAGTGGCAAGGAGAGGGGGAATTTGCTGCTTGGGTAACAGCAAATATTAATCCATATTAATCTACCCAGACCTTTGTGCTGCGCATACAGTGTCGAGCACAATACCCTAGTCTTTCAAGACTGATAGATGCTAATACTAATACTGCTCCTTTCCCTAACTTGTCAAATGAGTGGGAGACACCTGTACTGGTTAACTGCCCATCCTTTGCCATGGTTTTATTCAGGTATAAAGTTTAGCTGTGGTCAAGGAAAACCTATTATGATGAAGCATACACTCCATCTAATCCAGAAGTCTGTATTATATAAATTTAGCATAATATAAATTATGCTAATTGAAGACATCTGCATAACTGCAAGTCTTAAAGCCGCTTTCCCTCTAAAGTCTGAACACATAGTGAATATATGGCAATTTGAATTATGGCTCCTGGAGCTTCCCCAGATTTCATATTTGTTTCTATTTCTGATATGGCAGAAAGGATAACATTGGAAGCAGGGCCAGCATAAATGGTCTTAATCCCTCTTGATGAGAACATGTGGGAGGAGGGATGATATGAAGATTATGCGACTGGAAATTCAGAGTAATATCTAAACTGATGTGGAAATTGAAATACTACTGGAGTCTGTTTATTTTCTTGTTGCCTGTTTTGTTTTTGAACAGTCTCTCGTTTTCATTGATCATTACACTGAAAATTAAACCACTGATGCAGAGAAGTTTAAATGCAGATTGCAATTGATACAAACAAGAGGATGGCTAGGATAGAGACTCTTATTTGGCACTTGAACCTACCAGTCAGATGTCTTGCCTCATGAGGAAGTGGAAACATGTAGCAACTTATTGTGGGTGAAACTTATATTAACTTGGTTAATATCAGTGGTGGGCTCCAGCAGGTTTGCACCTACTCTACAGAACCGGTTGTTAATGAGAGATAGGACATATAAAGTTTAAAAATAGCCATTTAAAAGTGGCTGCCAGATGGGCATAGAACCGGTTGTTAATTTCTTTTGAGCCCATCACTTCTTTTGAGCCCATATATATTAACTATATATTAAATATATTGGTGTATCTCTAAATGTAGGTTACAATACATAGGCTACACAGGAGTACCTTGCACAGAACGCAAACACATCCAAATGTTTTGTTAATGCTGCCTGCGTACAAAGCTGCCAAACAGCCTCCCACCTCCAGCTGACAATTCCTGCATCACCATGTACCCTGCCATTGTTATTGCTGGCCTTGCTGACACATTGTTACCCTACGCAAGTGGAAAAGTCTACCCAAACCTGGACACCAGCCAAGAGGATCTACTCCAGGATCCCCCACTGTATGAACTCCTCCCTACATCAGCTGGCGTTCACGTCAGTTCATGTCAAGACACCCCTGAAGAATGTCGTCACTTCACGGTCTTGATTACTTTCCAACAAGCATCCAGCACAAGTTGCACACAAATGAGTAAGCAGATAAACACATGTAAGCACAGATGTCCTCTTCCCTGGGAAAAGGCCATTAACTAAATGGCAGAACCAACCCTGCTCAACTGAAGAAGGTGGAGCAGGCCAAGCGTGCTGCTGTTCCCTTCCATCCTAGGTAAAATGAAAACTAACCCATTGTCTGCCATGACACCCATCATAAAGGGGTCCCTGAGCTGTTATCAGGCCATGACAGTTTCCGCCATCAGATTCCTCCTGCCCATCAGGAAAGCTAAATTAGGAACATAGTTCAGGCGGTTGCAGGAAAAGGGGAAACGCAGGATATCCGGCCCAGCTGCCAATTTTTCCTTTCCCATGAACCACTGCTGACCTTCAACAGCAAGAGCTTGGACATCATGCCTGGCATCATACTAGCCATCTTCATTTAATTCTTAAGAGCTGACCTGCTACCTGCTTTAACCATGCAGCCACTTGCGCACTGGCACTTGGTGTTACATCAGCTTGGGAGAAAAACACACTTAACAATTTCAGATACATTCCCAGTATGCAAAATATAAATGCACATCTCAGCAGATGTACATTTAACTTTTAAATATCAGCATTTACCACTGACATCAGTTTAAACGATGGGTCTCCAAACTTTAAATTTCAGGGCTCTTAGACCTTTAACAAGTGTGTAGAAGAAGGAATTTCAGTTTGTGAGCTGTGAGATGAGAAGCTACACCTGCTGAAATTCCCTCCTTTAAAGGTCCAGGAGACCAGAAAACAGTTTGGAGACCTCTGGTTTAAACCAAGGAATCCAACAACATGCAGGTTGCAAATACATGCATTGGTTACTTTATTGTCTTACAGAAAGGTTTATAACTGCTTGTTTATGTAACAGTGACTCACATACTTCCAAGATAGGAGACAGAATCATTCCTATTAAAAAGTCATTAGGGGAGGAAACACTCCTTTTCAAGGGAAGCTGTGAACAGTTAAACCTTAACATCCTCCAATGAAGACCGCATTTCAGATACAAGCCAGATACATGAAGAATCTCAGTTAATAACACATCACGCCTAGTCCTAAATGTTATTAAACTTTGCATTCTTTCTTGTCTCTTCTGTGGCTTGTGATTCATGATAGCTGTTTGATTATGCAGCAGTAACCTCTTTGCATGCTTTAAAGTGGCATTCATGGAACAACCAATTTTTTTGAATGATACTTCCTAGTTTGCTTTCGTTTCTCCATCATCTTTCAGTTTGGCCCATTGATAAGTTTTATGGCTGAACAGCCACACATCTGAGCAGAGCTAAGCTGGCTCTGGATGTCATTCTGTAACATGAGAAGAGTGTTGCAAACCTCCCAGTCCACCAAACTAGCAAAAGTAGACAATGGATGGGCAGGCTTCCTTTGTAAGCTGTATCATCAGGATATCATGCAGTGTGCAGAAGACCCTCTTTATGAGGACATGGGCTCAAACTAAAGGCTGAGTACCTTGACATATCCATTAGTGTGCCTGTGTCCTTTTAATGAGGAGACACTTCTTGAGCAGCAATAACATTTTGCACTTTAAGCACCATTACAATTTTGACCTCCAAGGAAATGCACCCCTGGGACTACACTAACCCTCCTCCTTATTAACAGCTTGAAATAAGAAACAAAGGTCTGAGATAGCCAGAGGCAATAAAAATCCTGAGATTAATTTAAACAGTCACCGGATAGCAGAGCAGCTGTAGAAGTATTTCTGTGCCCACAAAGGGGAAATTATGGCTGCGCCACAGTCCGTGGGATTGCCTTGTGCCAAATCACAAGCTACAGAGAGCAAGGAGTATTTGTTTAAACTGTTGTGTAAAAAGCATCTTCACTGTGGCAGGTGCCACAGCACAGAAGGCAAGAAGTCATTAAATTCCACGTAATCATACATTCCATGTGTCCGATCAGTGTAGTCAGTCCACATGCTCTGTTATATCTGCTACAAGGATTTGCCTGTCTTTCTCCACACTACATTCCTGAAGGCTGTGGGTTTGAGTTTTACTTGGCCTTGAGCCCAAAAGATGCTTTTAGTACTTTTACGGTAAATGGAGACTTGATCTATAGAGTTGGACAAATTAATCTGTTGTCAGCTCTCTCTCTATATATCTCTCCAACAAGCCAAAGAAATTGGTGTACCCCCTAAACAAGCAGCTGGATGGGCCCATGGGAATCTGACAACTACTGCAAATTACTTCTACCTTGTTTATATACTAAATGTCAATATTCTCTACTGGACTGTACAAATCCAAGAGGTATAATTGAATGGTTTTTGGCTGAAGAACCCAAGATCAGCAAAGTAAAGGAATATGTAAATTTTCCCCTTTTTGTGTTGGCAATATTCCAAAACCACTAAACCCAAGTTTTTCTAACAGTATGTGTGGCTATGGTTATAGGACAGCCTTGATGCCAGCCAGGTGTGCACACTTAGCAATCACAGTTGCCAGAATTCAAATAAACCATTTCAATGCAAATCTTCATCATCATCCTTTCTTTAAAATATGATCAATGAAAATACTAAGAACAGAGAGCAACTATACTCCTCCAGGGCACCAAGCTAACTTGTGGTGGAACAGGCGGGCCAGCTGTCTTGCACTGTATGTATACAGCAGAGAGTAGGAACAGTCTTGGGCACAAATCAGAGATGGGGGATTCATGTACCCTGAGTCATGAGCCAGCCAGCCCAACAGACCTTCTCAGATCTGCAACCGTGATTTTTCAGGTGCAAATCCAAACAGCCCATTTAACTCTGATTGGCATGGGGCAGGGATTAGGAACTGGACATACCCTACAATCCAGAGTAATTATGGGAGCACGTAAGAGACATTACATGTACCCGTAGTTACTGCACCACCTAGTGAAAACGTTTGGGAAATTCATATTGCAATCCAGAGCAAATTGTTCTTACACTGGAGCAAGGACTCCCCATAGTTACTCTGGATTGCGCCCTAAGACTGCAATCCTAAAGACTCCTTCCTGGGAGAAAGATCCACTGAATACAATGGGGCTTACTTTTGAGTAGACATGGTTAGGATTGTGCTCTGAGTCACCCTGGCAAGTCTCCCCCCTTCCCAGGCTATATCCACCTCCCTGACTGCTCTTACCCAACTCTGGAATGCCTCCGTTCCACCCTCCCACCTCTTCAGCCCTCATTACCATATAGCTATATCATATATGTACATATATAATATATCATACAGTTATCCATGCTAACTGGATATGCAGGCATTCTTACGTTTAGAAGGGAAAGATTAACCATTCCTCTTTGCCCTAGCATAGTTTCCCTAACTGATAAGGGACACAATTTCATTATTTTACTTAATATATCCCCAAATCCAGAGTAACTACAGGAGCATGTATGAGACTTTACGTGCACCCTTATGTACTGCACCACTTAGTGAAAACCTATGGGAAATTCATATTGGAATCCAAAGTTGTTCTTACACCGGAGCAAGGACTCCCTGTTGTTACTCTGGATTTTGCCTTAAATTTGATTTTGTTGTTGTGAAGACTGGGGGGTAACAAAATCTTCTTTAACTCCAGATAGCGAATAGGTGCTTTAGCTATGCCACTAGCAGAGCAAATGGTTGTGAATTGCTGAGGAGGAGGAGGGTGTTTTTCCCCAATTTTCTTTTAAAAAATATTGGGGGATGACATCACTTCTGGTTGTGACATCACTTCTGGGGCAACATTTTGAGCTTTATATCGGGTTACATGATCATTAGCTACACCACTGCACATACTCTTTCTTGTTTCAGAGTTATTTTCCAGTTACATCATCTCTTGATGACTACTCAGGGCAAATAAATATGAAAAATGGAATATCTCAAACAATAAAGTATGTTTTGTGTGATCCATTTGAGGGTGCAATCCAGAGATTGCACTGGGATGGCGCAAGTCCTTTGTGCTGGCCCAGGAGGGTCACAAATGTGCTGTAAAGCATATTTGCGCCTTCTCTGGGGAAAGAGGTGTAGGTGCATGGCGGGGGATCAAACAGCAGAGAAGGTATTCACCCTCTGTGAATGGACCTCCACGATGGCCAAATCACTCAACATGGAGTTCTGGAGGGGTCAGCAGATGGGAGGGAACGAACAGGCACACCAAGGTGGGTGGAAAGTGATCCTGGGATTGGATCTGGAGTGGGAGGTATGGCTGGAATCCAGCAGTTATGCTGGAACCCAACTCAGTTCCTAGGAGGCACAGGGCCAGAGGTAAAGCAGAACCAATAAACCCATTGGGGCAGCTGCCATGCTATCTGGGGTAAGAGGGTAAGTTTCTCTTTGCCCTATGGGAGTGTGGCAGCAGCCCCACTGGATGCAGCATAGGCATGTCAGCCAGCCTTCCTGTTCTAGGGCTTCTTTGGACTGTGCTGCCTGTCACTGAAACATTCAAACTGTTTAAGTACTGTTTACAACTGTTTGTTAAAAACTGTGGAAGGGAACATTTACAGATCAAATCTTTAATATGAGTTCCATTGAAATTAACCAATTGACTAGACAACAGGTTTAGTAGCAGAATTTCAATCACTCCCATTCTTGTCCAACCCAAAAGGGATGAAAGAGCTGCAAAGTTTGTACACATGCTGCTGTGTGAATTCACAGTGACTGGAGCACCGTGACTGAAACATGAAATTGTGTACAAGCTGTAATTTGAGAATATACCTTGAGTGGTGTAGTCTGGGATAGATGGTGTAGAGACTATTTATTTATTATTTATATTTGTGCCCTGCTCTTCCGTTCAGTTTGGTGTACAAATTGGCTAGCAAAAAAAACAAAAAAATCAATATCAAAACAACAATTTCTAGAAAAACATACAGTAAAAGACAGCTGAAGACTAAAGACTGATTTTCCAAAATTTTAACAGAGTTTGCTGTGCTCAGTGCGCAGCAAGGATTTGGGCACCTATTCAAGCTCATAAATCTCTATTTCTGCACAAACTTTGAATTTACTGGATCAGGAAAATTGCTCAAAACAAATCTACTACCCATGAACGTAGTTTTCTTAAATGCTAACTTTTGATCCTGCTAATCCCCTGAGAAGTGCATGTTTCCTTTGACTTTGTCCTCATAATAATCTGTGAGATACATTCAGGTTGAGAGTGACTGATTCAGATTTCCTCTGTGACTTTCATAGCTGAGTGGGGACTTGAATCCAACATGCTAACCACCAGACTACACTGTTCATTTGCCGCTCCTGCTATTGTGTGCTCTCAATTGTGTGCTCCCAGTTCAGTACAGAGCCAGGTTTTAGTGGGCCACCTTATAGTACCTGCACCTCAAAAGAAACTAAAACTCTCATGTTTCACAACAGATTTTCAGGACATAAACAATAGCGATATAATCTTAATAGCTCCTACGAACATAATGGCACACTTCTGTATTTTTTTTATCAGTGCAGTGTGGTCACTCAATCCCAATGGCAGCAAGCCAGAGTGTATCTATCAAGGCTGATACATTAGGCAAGCATGAAAAAGGTAACATCATTCCAGCTGCTGCACACTGCAGTTTGCATTAAATTCATCATTTCCATGTGGTGAACTTGCAGTGCTGTTGTGCTGCATTCCATACCTCACTGACTCAAGGACTTGCTTTTGCTATACTTTTGAGCCCTATAAAATACACCACAACAATAATGAATCATGGAGCTAAGGTTATAGAAAAGGGACTTATGCTGCAAAAATTGATCTTACCACATGTAAAGCTTCCTGCATTAAGGTTTTTTCTGTGGTCTCTCTGGTTCTTTATGGCTCCCATCTGAACTCTGGCAAGTCATGTATCATACTCTTCCTCCCCAAAGAATTTTCTCCACCTCAGCAATGTGGCCTGCGTTCTTAATTTTTTTTATTTTATGTATGACCTACACATACAGATCATTTCTCCCCACCCATATCCCTCTGCTTTGTCTCATGCAGCTTGATTCTATACAAGTTTACTCAGAAGGAAGTGTCACACATCTAAGGAAGCATGTGTACAATTGCAGCCCTAGTGACTATTATTCATTCAATCTGTGCTGGATCAATCACTGTGCTTTGCTTCTAAATGCAACCACTCGTACCAAGACTTTGGAGACAGCAGTTACTTTCATCAAGAAGTCAGAGTGGTTGTCTAGAAGTAAAAGTAATCCTGTATGTTCATATGCAAAAATGAACAATCCAGGAAATCAGATTACCCGATCCTAATAAATTGTAGTTCTTATGGATAGTATTGTCAATAGTAAAAGAATTACACAATCACTGACTTCCTTCATATACCACATGTGCTTCCTCCACATAGCACCATATCAGCCAATGTTGTATCACAGCTTTCTGATAATTAGGATATACAAGCAGAGGCAATCACATAAGAACACAAGGAGAGCACTGCTAGATCAGGCCAAAGGCCCAGCTAGTCCACCTTCCTGTATGACACAGTGGTCCACCAGATGCCTCAAGGAGCACATAAAACAGCAAGAACCCTGCATCGTCCCTTTCACCTGACATTTTGAAGTAGCCTACTTCTAAAATCAGGAGGTTTCACACACCCTTCATATGTTATAACCTGTGAAGATGTTTCCACCAGAAATTTGTCCAGTCCCCTTTTAAAGGCATGTAGTCAAGATGCTATCACCACACTCTGCGACAAGAAATTCCACAGATTCACTAAATGCTGGGCATAGTTCCCTCTAAGCTGTGCACACGTGCATGCACACACAACTCGCCAAACTAGTACACACAAGTTTCTACAAAGCACACAAAGCCAAAACTGGCAATGACATTGATAATGACAAAAGTTTTGACAATGACGACTGACAATGACAATGTAAACCCATTATCTACTTCCATACATTGTATTGTACTGTACATATTATAATAAATGTACATATTGTTTTCTGACGTGTAATCAAAAGTACATAACTCCAACTTTCATTATGTGGGGTACAAAAATTTAACCTTCCTTCAAAAGCTGCACAGCTAATATTTTTTACGCACACAGCCTACCAAAAATTAGAGGGAACATTGATGTTGGGAAAAAAATATTTTCTTTTTGTCTAGCTTAACTCTCCCAGCACATACAACAGGACTTCCAAAGAAATCCACACAATGATTCATAACAGCCCAGGATCAGCACTTAGAACAAGGCGATCTGCATTTCCTGAGGAAGCAACATGGGTTGTCCCCTAAGGAGAAATTTTGTGCAGGGTGACCATACGTCATACCTGCAAAAGAAATCACCCCACCCCCAATAAAAATGTAGAACATGACAAAATAAAAGCTGAAAACACTCATGAATATTACTTTTACATGGTTAATTCAGACACTATATAACTTATTATTAAATTTAAAACTATTACAGTACATCTAATTTATTAATGACAATAAGACTACATGCTGTCTGCTCACAAGGAAAAGAAGGACAATGAAGATTATTTTTTTCCAGGAAATAAAGAGGACATGTCATGGATAAAGAGGACATATGATCACCCTTCTGTTGTAGGATGATCAGAAGAGAAGTGGGGACACTAGTCTCCCCTTTCTGCTCCCAGTTTGGTGGAGTGCAGCTGGAGGAAAAGATTAGTCACCACAGAGCGCCCTCTGGTGGGGGAATGAGGAACATTTTTCAAGCAGTTACTTGAGAAAGTAGCTACAGTGAAAAGGATGCGCTCCCTAAGGAAGTAATGGGTGGCATGCCCAGAGTTGGCAACTGAGGGCACAATCCTAACAAACTTTCTTTTCATTGAAAAGCGGTATATAAATACTGTTGATTGATTACCTTAGAGTTGCAGTACACTTTGCCACTGCTGGAAAGTTGGTTAGGATTGAACCCTGCATTGGAGCATCCCAAAAGGGGCAATAGACAAAAAGAGGCAATAGACATGGTGGAAAGTGGCAAGGAAGGGGGTGTAGGATGGCCCCAAAAGTCAATTTGGTGCAAGGTGGCCATATGTCATAACTGAAAGTGAGGACTCCCCCACCCCCCAAGATGTAGGACACCAAGAAAATGCAGGACAAGATAAAAATAGTCATATATATTACTTTCATGCAGTTAATTTAAATGCAATACTACTTATTATTGAATTTAAAACCATTACAAATTATTTATGAATTCCAATAAGACTCCATGCTGCCTGATCACAAGGAAAACGAGGACAAAGAAGTTTTTGTCCAGGTCACAAGTCCTGGAAAAAGAGGACATATGATCATTGGTGATTAATGATGCAGGGAGGCAAAGAACACGTGGGGGTGGGACTGGGTGGCAGATGCTGGAGGAAAGGCAGGACTGGCAGATGATGCCAGCCAGAGGGCATGGAAAGTGGGAAGTGGGAATGAGTTCCTCTTGTAAAGTGGGGGGGGGGGGGAGTAATTGGATCAGGATGACCCAGATGTCATAACCCAAAAATGAGGACAAGATCTCCCAAAATGTAGGACACTCAAGATAAATGTAAGACATGACAAAAACAAAATCTAAAAACACTCATATATTTTTAATATAGTTTTTTTAATTTAAGTTTTTTAATTTAAGTTTTCTGGTTTTTTTAATTTAAAACTATAAGCACAATCCTAACCATATCTACTCAAAAGTAAACTCCATTGTGTTCTACGCGGGTCTGACTCTCAGGAAATTGTCTTTAGGATTGCAGCCTGAATGAATTAAAAACTATTATAAGATTTTTTTTAAACAACTATGAACTCTCTCTCTCTCTCTCTGAATTAAAACTATATAAAAGTATATGAATTAATGACTTCATGAATGGAAAAATTCGTGAATGAATTTACAATAAATGTAAAACTATGACATCTAATGCATTAATTCCAAAAAGGCTCAGAAGAAAAAGGGGGACAATGAAGTTATTTTCCAGGCTTAAAGAAGAGGACATGTGTGGTCCCCCTGAGGGAGCAGTTTTGGGGGAGGCAGGTCAGGATGCAGGCTCTGCCCCCATCCCCAGGGCAGGTGCGCCCCATCCATCCCATCCCATGCCATGCCAGGGCTGGCGCTGACCTGCTTCGGAGACGATGCCAATGCAGAGCCAGAGGGGCAGGGCGCACACCTTCCTCATTGCCAGGGCGGGGGATGCCAGGGCCGTCGGGGAGCCTGAGCTGCTGCTGCTGCTGCTGCTGTGCGGTGTGGGACAGTCCCGGGCAAGGCGCTCCGCCAGTCCCTCTGGCAGCAGAGGATGGAGGGCACTGCGCGGCCCCTTCGCTGCGCTGCGCTGCGCTTCCCTTTCCTTTTCCTCCCACCCTCCAGACCCGCCTGGACGGCTCTCCACGGAGTTGGCAGACCCGGGCGCAGCTGGGGCAGCAGAGCTGAGCAGAGGAGAGCTGAGCAGAGGAAGGAAGGGGCGGGAAAGGGGGGGACGGGCTGGACGGGGGTGTGAGAGCAGAAGGGCCACCGGGAGAGGGGGGCTTGCTGGGGACCCCGGAGGGAGGTGGGGGAGAAGGTGCAGGCAGAGGGCAGGCAGGGGGACCACTTCTCCACCTTTCCAAGACCTGTCCTCTTTTTCCAGCCTGGGGTCCTGCAAAAAACAAAAGTCTTCATTGTCCTTCTTTACTTTGTGTGAGCAGGAAGCATGAAGCCTTCTTCCTTGGAATTCATAAATTACGTGTAATAAATTAAATAATAAATCAATTTAAGAAATAGTATAGTGTTTAAATTAACCACATGAAAGATATCTATCTATCTATCTATCTATCTATCTATCTATCTATCTATCTATCTATCTATCTATCTATCTACAGTACTCTCTCTCTCTCTCTCTCTCTCTCTCTCTCACACACACACACACACACACACAAGCAAACACCAGACAAGCAAATCTCTCACCTTTTCCAGCCAAATTTAGGCTGGAATCCTGAACTCAGTTTTCTGGGAGTAAGACCCATTGAGCACAATGGTGCTTACTTCTGAGAAGATATTGTAAGACTTGCAGCCTTAGGGTGCAATCCAGAGTAACTATGGGGAGTCCTTGCTCCAGTGTAAGAACAATTTACTCTGAATTGCAATATGAATTTCCCACAGGTTTTCACTAGGTGGTGCCATAACTATGGGTGCACGTAATGTATCTTACGTGCACCCATAGTTACTCTGGATTGTAGGGTCTCCGAATCCGTGGTGCACATTATATTCAATGGCACGTTAGATTTGAGTAAATGCACTATTTTGATTATAAGCATAAGTGAGCATTTAGTTTAAAAGTTTATTCTATTGTAAGAAAAAATGTAACATAGAGCACAATCCTAACCATGTCTACTCAAAAGTAAGCCCAACTGTTTTCAGTAGGTCTTACTCCCAGGAAAGCGTCTTTAGGATTGCAGCCTCAAACCCATTGTTGTGTAAAGTAGTGCAATTGGGTAAAAATCATAACATAAACCAATTGTCATTATTATTGTCATATAACTTATTGTATAAAGTAAAATTAAATTTTGCACATAAAAATCTCCAGTAATTTTTTTTAATCTCAGGCCTTTTACAGTCAGGGTGTGCATTAGATTCAATGGCACATTAGATTCAAATAAATGTTGTGTTTTGTTCAAGTGTGTGTATACACGAGTATATTATATATGCGTTTATTCATATACTCATATAAATGAGTGTTTTTAGCTTTATTTCATCATGTCCCTGCTATTTCATCCCTGCTAACTGAGCAAGAGGCAATCTTTCAAGTGGGTGCTCCTCTTTTATTTAGCAGTGGGAGAGTAACTGGCCCTCCACACCCCAGCAGTGTCTGTTCAAGTGGCTTCTGCTGGTGTTCTTTTTTGCATTTTAGATTGTGAGTCCTTTTGGGACAGGGATCCATTAGCTAATAATGAGCTATTATTATTTTTCCATTTTCTTTGTAAACTGCTTTGTGAACTTGTTAGTTGAAAAGCGGTATATAAATATTGTAGATAGATAGTGTCCTAAATTTATTTCCTTGGATGTCCTAAATTTTTGGGAGCCCTTGTCTTCTTTCTCAGTTATGAAATCTGGTCACCCTGTCTAGGAGGGACGGTGAATGAAGGGAAAGGAACCAAGGGAATTGGGACACACTCTGAGTAGTGAGAGAAGCGTGACTAAAGCAGGGGGCTTCAGACAGGAGGGCCAGCTGAGCAGGGAGACAGAGAACCAGGCACTCCAAAATGTGAATATCCAAAGAAAGAAGTAGGGCATGAGAAAATTAAATACTCATATCTTGATTTCATGGGTTTAATTTAAACACTAGATTACTTATTATTAAATTTAAACTATATTTTATATGATTTATTACATATTGATTTGTTTATTAATAATAAAGTATTATTAAAATAACATTAAGAATAATAAAATATTATTTTTAATATTAATCTTTCCACATAAAAGTCTAGCCTGTGTGTTAGCACCAACATTCCATGTCAATCAAGCAGGCTGTGGAGAGGCACCTTCTGAGGGTTCTGTTCCCATTTCCTTCTAGGCAGAGGAGACTGAGAAGAGGCAACTGTCAACATTCCATTCCCATTTCAACTGTCATTGAAGCCAAGCTGAGGCAAGGCTAGGAGGAGGCAATTGTGGAGAGAGGTGGCAAAAGGGCAGTTGAGGAGAGCAATTGAGGAGAGAGGTGACAAGAGCAAAGTTGAGGGGGGCATTTGTGGTTTCATGGTCCTCTGCATGGATAGATAAAATGCTGGGTAAATAGGGGGATGGCATTTCTTGCAGAGGTTAAAATAATAAGGATAAGCATCACCAGCCAAAAGCAGGTACTGTATCAGAAGCAAAAGAGGTAAAATAAGCAAAAGAGGTAAAATGTAAAGACAAAGATGAAAGTAACTATACAACCATTTTCAGTGTCTCTCAGATCCCAGCATGCTGGCTGAAGTTCCTCTTACTAGCATGCCTGCATCGGATCCAGGCAGGCCTGCAAAAATTCCCCCTACTGGCACTCCTGCAGGTCCCCCTAAAAGACCCCAACAGCTACCAAAACCAGTAAGTGTGGAGGAATTTCAACATAAGAAGAGAACACGGAGGAAGGTGGTAATTGGAGATTCCCTCCTGAGGGGCATTGAAGTGGAGAAGTGCCAGTGGACTGGAAGAGGGCTAATGTAGTCCCAATCTTTAAGAAGGGGAAAAATGAAGACCTGGGAAATGATAGACTAGTAAGTTTGACTTTAATCCTGGGAGAGATATTCGAACAAATCATAAAATACACAATTTGTGCACATTTAGACAAGTACTTGGTTATCAATTGAACCCAGCATGGATTTACCAAGAGTAAATCTTGCCAGACAAATCAGATCTCCTTTTTTGATCAGGTTATGAGCTTACTGGACAGTGGAAATGCTGTGGATGTCATTTATCTTGACTTTAGCAAAGTATTTGACAAGGTCCCACATGACATCTTAATTGGGAAGTTGGAAAAATATGGGCTAGACGAGGCAATCAATAGGTGGATCTGCAACTGGCTCGACGGCCGAACACGAAGGGTTTTAGTAAATGGTTCTGTGCCAACCTGCAGGTCAGTTTCAAGTTGGGTGTCCCAGGACTCTTGGGCCCAGTTATTTTTAATATCTTCATCAATGATTTGGATGAAGGAATACAGGGGAGTCTCATCAAATTTGTGGACGACTTCAAGCTGGGAGGAATAGCAAACACAACAGATTACAGGAAAAACCTCCAGGAGGATCCGGATAAACTGGAATACTGGACTGTAATAAATAGAATGAATTTCAACAGAGAGAAGTGCAAGGTTCTGCATTTAGGCAATAAAAGCCAATATAAAATGGGAGACACTTGGCTTGGCAGCACAACATGTGAATGGGATCTTGGAGTTGCCATGGATCACAAGCTGAACATGATTCAGCAGTGTGATGCATTTGTGAAGAAAGCAAATGCCATTTTAGGCTGCATTAAGAGGACTGTAGCTTCCAAGTCACGAGAAGTTCTAGTTCCTCTTTATTCAGCATTGGTCAGACCTCACCTTGAGTACTGTGTTCAGTTCTGGGCACCTCACTTTAAGAAAGATGCAGCCAAACTGGAGCAAGTCCAGAGGAGAGCAACAAGAATGATCAGTGGGATGGAAGGGAAGCCCTATGAGGAAAGGTTGGGGAAACTTGGGATATTCATCCTGGAGAAGAGGAGGCTGAGAGGAGACATGATTGCCCTCTTCAGATACCTGAAGGGCTGTCAGAGGGAGGAAGGGGCTCATTTGTTCATAGCTGCTTCTGAAAGCAGAACTAGAACCAATGGGTACAAACTGCAAGAGAGGAGATTCCGGTTGGATATCCGGAAAAAATTCCTGACAGTGAGAGCGGTTCGGCAGTGGAACAGATTGCCAAGGGAGGTGGTGGACTCTCCCTCACTGGGGATCTTCAAGCAGAGGCTCGATGAGCACCTTTCGGAGATACTCTAGTAGGATTTCCTGCTACAGTCAGGGGGTTGGACTAGGTGACCTACTAGGTCCCTTCCAACTTTAGGATTCTTATGATAATATAAGCATTGTAAGCTGCTTTAGCAGAAGAATAGGATAATAGCAATTGTGAAACACAGCAGGTGCACAGGTATGTAAGCAAATATTCATGGATAATTAGGGATCCTAACTCATGCTTACATATACTGTATACCATATTTGAAAATACAATGCATGCCCACATACACAGATCAATTACAGACCCATATAACCAAAAATAGGGCCAGTTCAGACAAATATTGTGTATGCTGCATAGGGTGTATACATCCTGTATACATAGGGTGTATACATTGTTCACTTGCCCTGCTTTTTCTATTATTCTCCCTAGCTGCATGGGGTGTGTGATTTGGATGAACTGATCCATTATACATACTGCTAAGGTGACTGTTCAAATAAATTGGTCCCCTTTAAAGAAACTGAAGAAATAAGCAGGGCAATTTGGGGAGGAAGCAGGAGTATGCATCTTGTGACCCACATAATTAATATGCAGTGACTGTTCAGACTGGAAAGTACAGTATCTGACTTTTATATGTAGTATATACATACATGTATAAGTGTTATATATGTGATGCGCATATAACATACATGCATCTAAAACCGTACACAGTATGTTCACTATTGAGCACTATAGATCAAGAATCAATAATGTGTGCTTGCTTTGTATATATAGATAAACACACAATCTTTGATTTTACTTAGAGGTAAAGGTGTCCCCTGCAGGTTGTACTGCCTGTTGTTTCCCAACTCTAGGGCACAGCGCTCATCCTCGTTTATAGGCCGAAGAGAAACAGCTCATCCTCGTTTCTAGGCCGTTTCTAGAAGGTTGTCCATAAACGCTTCCATGGTCATGTGGCCATGCATGACTATACACTGAGGTGCATGGAATGCTGTTCCCATTTGATATATAAGAACATTTTAAACATGTGAGAGTCATTGAAAGATTGTTCTCCAGCTGCAGAAGTCAGAGCGGTTGGAACCTAAACTATTTCCTTCTCCAGCTGTTTGTTGTTTTGTTTCCCTTCCCCCCACAAAAAAAATTAGCAAAACCCATGTTAATAATACCTAAGTACACTAATCTTTTAAATCACAGCTAGGACAAAGACAGTCAGAATGTGCCATGGATCAGGATCAGTCTGGCATCAGCAGCACTGCTTGTGTGTTGTAGCTGCTTAAGGGGTAGTTCTGACACCAGATATGAAATTTCAGTAGGCTTTTGAGTGGGAGATCCAGCCGTTTCATTCAAGCAGGATTTATCTTGATTCTTTGTAGATATCAAAGACAACACATGTAGACATGTGCTGGTGGTCTATGAACATCTTTGTCTTGCATACTCATGGGATGGTATTCTTTTGTGGATGTCCTGCAAAGATGATAATTACTTTCAAGTAATTCCCTCAGCCCATCACAGAATTCTGATTTTTAAAGCTTAAAGTGCTGCTTCACACTTTATCTCCTACCATTTGGCTTTCCATGTTTAAAGTGGAGAGACATATCTGTTAATGTATTTGGGTGTCCGTGGCCATGACTTGAGAGACTGTAATTGGCTATAGTCTCCCATGAATGTTTGCAGACGCTAGCATCTTCTTTCAACATGATGATGACCACAGCATGGACATGGGGTGGCAGCTCAGGAAACACATTTCCCTGAGTAAAGTATAAAATAGTTTAGGTTGTTACTCTGGTGACCTTTGTCTTGTGTATATTGTGATGTGATGTGCCATATTATGTTATTTTTTTCCCTGCACAACATCTCTCATTTTATATGTAAACAGGTCGACCAAAGAATAATCACTTCTGTCTCAACAACACCCAGAAGATGAGAAACTTCCTAGTGGGAATGATATTCACTATGTCTTTAAATTTTCACTGGAGAAACAAGAATGTCTGTGTTAAAAACTCAATTTTCGTTTTATATAATGAGGAGCGGGGCACCCACAGGGATCTGTTCTCATACCCCCCCCCCAGTGGATTTATCATGGATAAGGACATACTGTACACTGGTGCCTTGTAATATGAGCATAATTCGTTCCGGAAGCATGTTTGTCATACAAAGCATTCTTTATACAAAGCTGATTTTCCCATAGGGAGCAATGGAAACTCGACTGGTTCCACAACCCAAAAATATCCATATAAAATATTAACTGTATGTAAAAATGATGACAAAACACTGCAAGTGAATTCAAAACACTGTAATATAATACAGAACACAATTACTTTGTCATAATGTGCTTACTTCCATAATGTGATTTTTTATAATTCAAACATTAGAATTTTTGAGATACACATATAGTCCATGGAACCCCAACCTAACCCTATCTGATCCTACTTATGTTTATTTAGAGTTCATCTTGGCTTCCTTCCAAGAAAGGAAGCTATAATTATGCAAAGGATTGTAGCCCTACATGCAAATTCTCAAATCACAACCTTTTAATTCTAGATCAGGGGTGTCTGAATGTTGCCCTCAGCAAGCCTCAATGTGGCCCTTGGCAAGACCCCTCCATCTGGCCCTTGTATCTGGGCAAGACCCCTCCATCTGGGTAATCCTTGTAATGCCTCTACTACAATCTACTGTAAATTTATTCAAATTTGAAATGTAAATCATTTTTCCGGCCCCCAACACAGTGTCAGAGAGATGATGTGGCCCTTCTGCCAAAATGTTGGACACCGCTGCTGTAGATTAACAATCCTATGAAAATCCTATGGAAATGTTTGAGTATATTATAGATTGCAATTTATCCCTAAGAGCTCTAAATTATTATTTGCCCTAGCAAATATCTATTTAATGTGGGACAGCACCCAGTAAATTCCTTGCCCAGCTGTTTTGTATGTCACTGACATAGCAGATTGGATTGGTACCAATATGCCATAATGGCGTGGCAACTCCCTTCTTGGTTTGCAGTGGTCAAATTACTTTAGATGCTTACTTCAGGAGAACTACCCGTAGTGAAAATTAACACCAAATAAATGTTTTGCAAGACAAAGTTGTCAGGCACTTGAAACAACTACTAAAGAGAGAGGGTGTGTTATCTTGGAAGAAAACTGGATTTCATTTTAAATTGGAGAGGGAGAAAATGCAAACATAAATCTTACAAATCAAAGCCAAACAACCATAAACGAATATCATTAAATAATCATCTTGTAAATGCAGTGTCTTGGCTTTATATCCTAGTGCAAAGGGTACAGTGTCATAATTTCCAGATTCAAGTTACATTTAAGTCTAGGCAATCTGGAGACCAGCCCTTGCCTTCCAGTATATATCTTTCAAAGCATGAAGTGAGAGTGGGTGGGGAGATTGTGCTACAGAAATGTATCAATTATACAACCTTGCAGAAAAAGTGGCTTGGGGGGGGGGGGGAATGAAAACCATGTGCTCAGTTTTTTTTTTCCTAGATGGTATGGCTAGCATGTGTTTTCAGCTGCTTCTCCAAGCCTATTCAAACATATAGTATGCCTGTTTCCAAAACTTAAAATGTCAATCAAAAGAAACCAAGAGCATGACTGAAAATAAAGGAAATATACCGTAAGTGTGTACGTGCATGCAAATGTCCCTCTTTAAGGCATAAATCTGAGATTTAACTTCTTTAAAAAGTATATGCAAAGTCAGGCTGCAAAATTTGTGTAATTGGTTGGCTTAAGTTAAAATTACAGTAATTAGGCAGAAACTATTGAAAAACCTGTTCATTATCTATTATATATATATATATATATATATATATATATATATATATATATATATATATATATATATATATATATATATATATATATATATATATATATATATATAAAAGAGAAAAGTCACTGAGAGCACAATCCTAATCATGTCTACTCAAAAGCCCCATTGTGTTCAGTGGGTCTTACTCCCAGGAAAGTGTCTTTAGGATTGCGGCCTGACTCACTGACTGACTCACTGACTGACTGACTCGCTGACCCGCTCATCATCGCCCGGCCAAAACCACCGGCCCTAGAAGTGTGAAATTTGGGGTGGGTGTTCCTTCCGTGACGGAGGGGTGCACTAAGAACCGGTTTTCAGAAATTCAAACCAGAAGGGGGTGAAAAGGGGCGCAACACGTTTTCCTCCCTATACTTTGCATTAGAGAATTGCTGACTCATCAACATTCCGCGCATGGGATTGGTGCGCATGAGGAAAGTTGCGCATAGAATTGATGTGCAGGGGGAAGTTGCGCATGGGGATTGATGCGCATGGGGGAAGTTGCACATGGGGGAAGTTGTGCATGGGGGGTTGATGCGCATGGGGGTTGATGCACATGTGGGGAAGTTGAGCATGCGGGAAGTTGCACATGGGGGGTTGATGTGCATGGGGGCAATTGCGCATGGGGAAAGTTGTGCATGGGGGTTGATGTGCATGGGGGAAGTTGTGCATGGGGGTTGATGCGCATGGGGAAGTAGCACATGGGGGGTTGATGCGCATGGGGTGATGCGCATGGGGGAAGTTGCGCATGGGGGAAGTTGTGCATGGGGGTTGATGTGCATGGGGGTTGATGTGCATGGGGGAAGTTGCACATGGGGTTGATGTGCATGGGAGGTTGATGCACATGGGGAAGTTGCACATGTGGGGAAGTTGCGCATGTGGGGAAGTTGCGCATGTGGGGTTGATGCACATGGGCGAAGTTGTGCATGTGGGGAAGTTGTGCATGGGGGTTGATGTGCATGGGGAAGTTGCGCATGGGGGTTGATGTGCATGGGAGGTTGATGCACATGGGGAAGTTGCACATGTGGGGAAGTTGCGCATGTGGGGTTGATGCGCATGGGCGAAGTTGCACATGTGGGGAAGTTGTGCATGGGGGGTTGATGCGCTTTGGGGGTTGTTGTGCATGGGGGAAGTTGCGCATGGGGGAAGTTGCGCATGGGGAAAGTTGCACATTGGGGTTGATGCGCATGGGGGAAGTTGCGCATGGGAGGAATTTGTGCATGGGGGTCGAAGCGCATGGGGAAAGTTGTGCATGGGGGTTGATGTGCATGGGGGAAGTTGTGCATGGGGGTTGATGCGCATGGGGAAGTAGCACATGGGGGGTTGATGCGCATGGGGTGATGCGCATGGGGGAAGTTGCACATGGGGAAGTTGCGCATGGGGGAAGTTGTGTATGGGGGTTGATGTGCATGGGGGAAGTTGCACATGGGGTTGATGTGCATGGGAGGTTGATGCACATGGGGAAGTTGCACATGTGGGGAAGTTGCGCATGTGGGGAAGTTGCGCATGTGGGGTTGATGCACATGGGCGAAGTTGTGCATGTGGGGAAGTTGTGCATGGGGGTTGATGCACATTGGGGTTGTGCATGGGGAAAGTTGCGCATGGGGGAAAGTTGCGCATGGGGGTGGATGGAGGAAGTTGCGCATGGGGGGGAAGTTGTGCATGGGGGGTTGATGGAGGAAGTTGCGCATGGAGGTAAGTTGCACACGGGGGTTGATGTGCATGGGGGAAGTTGCGCATGGGAGGAATTTGTGCATGGGGGTTGATGCATATGGGGGATGGCATACGGGGGAATGTGGGTACCCACTCCGGCAATGTGGGTACGCTTTTCACTAGTCTATCTATATATAAAAATTAAAAGTCACTCATTGACTGACTCACTCAATCACTGACTGATTCATCAAAGCCCAGCCAAAACCCTGGGGCCTAGAAGCATGAAATTTAGGGAGAGTGTTCCTTCTGTGACATCAACACCCACCAAGAATCAATGTTGAGAAACTTAACCCTTAAGGGGCTGAAAAGGGGTGCAATGTGTTTTTGTCCTATGCTTAACATGGAAGACTGATCAATATCCAGCCCCAAATTCTGAACCTGCCCGATAGGGGTGCTCACCATTGTGAAGGGGGTATTGCACATGGGAGGGGGTGTGGCGCATGGGGGAATTATGCACATGGGGGTGTTGTGCATGGGGGGATGTTGTACATGGGGAGTTGATGAACATGGGGGATTGATGAGTATGGGGGTTGATTAGCATGGGATGGATGAGTATGGGGGTGGATGAGTATGGGGGTGGATGAGCATGGGGAGGGTTAATGCATATGGGGGGGTTGATGCACATGGAGGGATGATGCGCAGTGTGGGATGTGTACAGGAGAATTTTACTCCTGCAACACAGGTACGTTTTTGCTAGTTTTTAATATAAGTCTTTAATGTGTAGCAAATCTGTAGATGATAGACTTTGTATTGCAGTGTAATTCTCTGCTTGCCTGCTCAGAAATCATTCCCATTGTTTACTCCCACTTAATAATGGGATTTTCTCCCAGAAAACTATTACAATGTGCCATGGAAAAGGTATTCCTGCTCCTCCTCTAAATTAGAGGCAATACTTTTATAGTGTCTGATACAACATAAATGTATCATTTTTTTAAAGGGTGCTTTTTCCAGAAATATTGTTTCTGGAATAAACAATTAAAAAAAGCTTTTACAGATGTAACTGATGGGAAGCCCAATGGTTGGTTGCAATAGCAGCAGGGCTAATGTGGCAGGTAAATGGCTGCCACAGGATCCTGAGGTGAGTAGTCTATGGTCTTTGCCTTCTTGGGAGCAAGAGATTTTCATCCTTTTCCCACATGTAAGTGAGCAGCTCCACAATAGGAGCTAAACTCCAATTTTGCAGTTTCTGACATCTATACTGCAATGCTAACCCCCAGTTAGGCTGTCATAAGTTGCAGCATAAGTTCCATGCTGGCGTGGGGATGTCACAAAAGTGCACCTCTCCTGGAGGAGGGTTCAGCCAGTGCACAAACATGCACTTGCCTATCTATATCACCACAGACCAATGAGTTGTGCCGACTTATGTTAGGATTACACCCCCAGTCACCACTGCGGCACTGCGCAAAGCCCTAAGGACTGGGCTCTAACACTATTAAAGTGATTTGGCTTTGTTTTCTTTATAACTTATAATTTAGTATTTTGTTTACTAATTGGGGAGATCGAACTCATCTAATCTGCTTATTTTGTTTTTTTCTCCCACATGCCTTCCCTTCTAAGATTTGATCATTTTTATAACCTCAAGAACCACTACTTAGAATTTGGGTGAATATTTTATAGCTTGACTTCCCAAAGGAATAAGTTCCTGGATTCTTTATTTTTGTTTAGTCTTCAATTTGTTTTTCCAGAAGCAATCACTCAATCTAATTAGTTTGTATACAAGAACAGATTTCTTTAATGGAATCTTTTAATGAAATCCTAATGGTTAACCATCCCATGTGACATTCTCTCTGTGTCACATTCTAGAAAAGTGATGTCCACATATAACCTCCAAAAGGGAAATGAAGAATTTTACAGCTTTAAGACTGACAACTGTATTCAGCGTAAGCTTTTGTGGAAGCATCCTAATTTCACATAAGACAACAATTTGAAAAAAGCATTTCACAGAAGACAAACATTATTCATTTTGAAGCTGTTTCCCCAAATGGTTAATAGCTATGTATTGGTATTATATTTGATTTTATTCATTTTATTTAAGAGATTTATATCCCACCTTTTCCATGCTAAGCAAGGAGATTAACAAAGCATATGAACAGAACAAAAGCATAGCAGCATATAGAAACATCAAAATTTGGCATTAACAGCAAGTCAGTTTTCACAGTAACAGTACAGTTACACAACTACATACAGTAATATTTTAAAGGCATAGAGGTAATAATTCATTCAGAGGACTAATGCCAGATGAAACAGTTTACCTCCTTGAAGCATTCTATAAAATATGTACCAGACCTCATATAGAAACAAATGAGGCCAAATGTACAATGCTGCAAAGACAGGAATAAACAGCTTTGCCAGTACAACTACAGATAGACATTAGAGTGCCAGTATTAAATTCACTAATACTTCAGTGTGCCCGCAAGTGCCTTTCTAGCTTGGATCCTGTCTTGGATCCATGTGTGTGTGTGTGCACAAGTGTGTGCACACTTTGGACAGTCCAAACAGTGTACATCCATGTATAGTGTAACTGATATTGGCTTCATGCATGTGAGTTGAGTTCTGAATCAGTCCATGAGTACAACCAGTATAAGTTAGGTCAGGTATGAGTGAGATGAGAGGTGTTTTCTACAGCTTTCATTAAATAGATTTTAATATTCCTGCTGGAATTTATTGCTTTTGAAAACTCTTGTTTGATGTTCTCAGTGCATCAGCTAGAATAAATAAATAATTATTTTCCATTTTAAATACCGGTAAAATAAAACCTAGAATATGAATCTCATCCATTGGAACTCACCAATAGATACTAGAATAAATTTATTCATCCTTTTGGCCTGTACATTTCCTTTATCAAACATATTGTTACTCACACTTCAGTGATTGTTAAAACAAAAGTATATCTTTTTAGTTCCCTTTCAGTATAGGCTCATATATGCCATTTTAGAGAGCCGATTCAGTGATTCTCAAATTTTCTAGAGGCCTACAGCAGTTATTTTTCCAACTTTTTGTTGTATGGATCAAGGTGCTGAAATTCTCAAGAAACATAATCCCTCCTTTTTTACTATTAAAAAGGTACACTGCATTGTTAGTGTGTATGGGAGGCTCCCGTCCCTCAATGGCCCTATTAATAAATGGCCTTCCCCAAACTCTAGCAAGCTGCAGCATACGTGTGGACCATCAATATGCTGCAGCACACTTATGCTGCCCGTAAGCCCTCTGTCTAATTTATAAGTGCCAAGGGGTGTATGGCTATAAAGGGGCTTCCCCCATGCAGCACTTGCTTAACCCTTGATGCACTTAGCTTAATCCACTTTCACGAAGCAACAAAAATTGTGTCATGATCCACTGATGGGTACAGGACCCACAATTTGAGAATCACTCCATTAAAATTGCATACATTGTTTGGCTGTCTGCATCTGTGTTTTACTTAAGTAGCATCTGGTATGTGTCTGAAATGAGTACAAAGATTGTAGCATGAATACAGTAGCATATCTAAAAGATGGCAAGAGGAGCAAATCCTCTGGGTGCTGTCCTAGGGGGCACAGCTCCAACCTCTGAGAACCATGCAAAAAGTTATTTCCAAACTGGGATTGAACGATATTTGCAAAACTGGATTGCGCTATTTGTTACCACTGTCTTAATAATAAAAATATTTCATTCACAGCTAAAAAGCAGTCATATTGCAGCTGATCAAAACCACACTTCCTCACTAATGCTTCTGCTAATTTTGGGTGACTGATGTATCCTCCATTGGATGCCAAGCTGGATGAAACACAGTACACATGTGCATTACAGTTGTAACCCAAGTCTAGAACCTCCCAAGGAGAAGATATACTCCAAGTGGTCAATCTATCTCATACCATTTCCATCTTAGGAATTTCTGGGTTCCATCTCTTTTAGAAAGGGCTACAGGAAAAACAAATCACAGTTGACCTGTATGCAGTGGTCAGTATTAGTGGAAAGAGATAATACTTTGGTTTTCCTTGTTTCAAAATGATTGAAATTCCTGTCTTCAAGGAACTTAGTTATAATGCATAACAGTACATGATGTGAAAAATATTTCCTGTTGATCAGTTAAAATTTGGGTCACGTTAATTTCATTGTGTGCCCTCTAGTTCTAGTTATGTTTAAAAAAGTAAATCTATTTCCCTGTTTTCTTTTTTCTTTGAGAAGACTTATGCATGTTTATGTCTGACAGTCTCCACCAGCCCCTTTCTGAGATGAAACCCCTCCCTCGTATGGCAAATATTCTTTGCCCTATAGTTATGGTGTGCTTCACTGCATGTGTTTGGTATATTTTTGTCTTTATTGAAGTGAGATGATTCGAACGGCACACTGTTTAAGGCAGACTCTGATTTATGTAAAAACATTATGTTTTCTCCTTTATTTTGCCTAATGGTCTGTTTGCCTGTTTGAGAGCTGCTGCAGCCCATTGCATCAAAGTGTTTGGCGAGCCAGCCACAATTAAATCATAATCCATTTTCCTTGTCAGTACTCACTTTAGAACTAGCATCATATTAAGTACTGTTTGAGTAGGATTTCTCTCTCTCTCCCTCTCCCTCTCATGTGTCCATTTTGCACTTGTTAAGCATTGCATTTTATTACCCGTTCTCTCATTCCTTTTCTGCACATTCTCATCGCTCTGCTATTCATTCTCTTTCCAGGCCATTAGAGAAGCGGATTTCCAGAGGCCTGATGGCAGAGTTCTTCAATGTCTCTATTCGCTGCTGCTGGTGAGGAGGCCCTTACCTGTGCCAGTCAAGATGGCGGTATAGTTTTGCAATTTGGAAGGATGCCTGTCATCAGGGGACTGTTCTAACTAGTTTAGTTAAAAAAAAACAGTACTGTACAAAGGCCACTCAGCTACCAATGGTCTCTGGGGAAATTTCTTGCAAGAAAACAAGCAGGCCTCCGTCAGTCTTGAAAGACTATGGTATTGTGCTCAGAGCTGCATACGCTGCATGCGAAGCACGAAAGCCTGGGTTGGATTGTTATGGAGGATAGGCTGTTACCCAAGCAGCAAATCCCCCCTCTCCACTCCACTGAATTAGTCCAATGGAAAGGCAGAGCCAATACAATTGGATCCATCTGGTGTCGCAGAGCTGGGCTAAGGACAGGAGCTCACTCTGTCTTGTGGGGCCAACCCGGGTCTCGAACCCTGGTCTGCTGGTTAACAGGCACAGCATCTTAACCGCTTGCGCCATCCACAGCCCTAATTAAGAAAACAAGCACATACCGGTAGTTGTTTAGTGCACAACATGATTGAAAAAAAAACAATATTCATTTAAATGGTTTGCAGGTAAAGAATCTTTTGCACCTTGAGTGAGCCTTCCTTTTTCACAAAAAAGTCTTAATTGCCAGATGGACCACAAGGTTCCTTTATATGAGGTCCCTTCCTGGTATAAAACAGGGTAAATATACAATATTTCATTTCTATGTTGGATCACTTCAGGATTGTTTTGTTGCCATGTCTTTTGTACACTAAATGTACAAAACCCATAGGCCTGATTTACAGCTGTAGACTATACACTGATTGGATGCCTTCAGTAAAGAGATACTGACTTGGAAGGCACTCCATCATAGACCAACACTTACTGTTAACCATCTATATTTAATGGCCAAAGGGCTTTACACTCTTAACTCCCACAATAAGGCCCATATCCTAATGTGAAATTAAGCCCTTTGCTCTGGAGCAGTTAAGGTGACTTTCCATAAAATAACACTAGAGGGTGACGTAATTGCGTGGACCCATAACTGCTCTGGATTTTGCCCTATGCCTGGGATATAAGCTGCTAACAGACATGCCGAGAGGGAAATTATAAATAGTAGTTATGCAAAACTGCAAGGATTCTTACTGTCTTTTGTAATGTATAGGTTGCTGGCGTACTGCGTGAGAGGAGAAAAATTGAATACAGAAAAGGAAGCCCTGTCTAGACCAGTCCCAAAAGGAGGGTGAGAACTGGAAGGAAGGAAGGAAGGCTAGAGCCACAGACACATAGATTAGCCACTTATCAAAGTCAATACAAGAAGAACATATACCATCAAACATGAAAGCCATCCCTTGGCAAAGTATGGAAGAAAAGTAGCTCATGAAGATACCCCTCAGTGGGAGTAGGCACCAAATCACTGACACCTGGGGAGGGTTTGCTCCTGAGGAGACTCCCTCAGATCACACTGAACAAGGAACAGCTGTGGTGCCTGCCTCAGAAGGAGTCCCTGATGAGATGCCAGCAGAGTCTACAGTGACTACAAGGGGCTTCTTGGAGTGGCCTGCTGTATCCAGAGGTTAGTGGGCTGCCAAAGTTGAGAGGCAGGAGTTGCAGCTAGGATGGCCAAGAACTCAGATTTTTGGTCAACACTGCCATTCTTACTCTGCCTTATCATGGACCCCTATGGGTCGACTCATTGTTATACCTGCTCCTGAGGTGGTATAACTCTGAGGAGCTGAAAGAGGGTACTTCTCCCTGGATACAGGTTCTGTATATAGAGTAACTACTCTGCCGTAGGCAATGGTAAATATGTCCTCAACATGTCTCACCTAACTGCCTAAGGCTGCCCCAGTTAGGGCAGAGCAGGTCCATCTCTCTTGGGGCAGCCTATGTTGCCTTAGGCTGCCCCAAGCCTTTTCCAGAATAACTGTGGTGGCCCATCTTGCACTTGGGTCAGCCCAGTGATAGACAGGGTAGCCCAAGTGCATTTCTGAATTGTGCCCTCAGTAAGATCTGAACTTGTCTGTAGTTTATGGTGAATATGAGATTTGAAATTTATCCACATTCCATCTATCTCCAGGTACAATATTAACCACCATACCAATAGGCTACTTCTGTCTTGATGCAAGACGTGACCATGACCTTCCTGCTCAATATTTGACCCCAATGCCTTATACTGAGTGAGACCATTGATCTACAGAGCTTAAAATATCTTTACACTGCAGTCCTATTCTGCAGTGACTCTCCAGAATTTTCAGATAAAAGTCTTTCCCAGTCCTACCTGCAGAAGACAGTGATGGACCACTTTGCTATGGGTTAGTCAGAGAAAGTAGGATGTAGAAAGCATCCCTTTCTTGTTATGAAAATCAGCAGACCATTGTATACAATAGATATACAATATACAAAAAATATACAATGAGAAACAATGAGCATACATGCAATATATATGCATATGTTTGTGTAATATCAAATAGCTTTATTTCAATCGTGGCAAAGTCGATTTAAAATTTTTCCCTATCTTGTAATAAACTGGTGTAAAATTTAAAACTTTGTGATGCCCTTTCGTCAGGATCATTATCACGATCACTACCATCATTTTTCTTTCATTAGTGTCTTAGTTGTGCCTGTATACAGTAGTCCAAAAAAAGAATGAGGATATGGTTTTATATTTAAAGCCATAGATATAAAGTTATGGATAGGAATGGGAATAAACATGGCGACAAGATATTTCTGCAAACATTAAGTCTGAGAGGGACAAGAGATAAACAGTCAGAGAATGACAGAGAGGTGGCATTGACATATATTGCACACAGAAGGAAATGGAGTGTCAGTCGGTTTAAAAAGAGCGTTGATGGCAATGGAAAGCAAAGGGTGGGAATCATGAGACCTTGGCTTCAGTTCCGCATACTTATCTGTTCTCTTGGGGAATGAACAATATCTGATGCTCAAAAGCACACAGGGCAGGGAGGGAATTGTGTTGTACCTGTAGAACAAGGACACAAAAGTCATGACCCTGTTTGTCACCTGGCATGAGACACCATTGTACTGACATGCAATGCTGAACCTCCAAGCATTTACTGTATACCCAACCTTTAGCACACCACCATCTAATGGAGGGAATTGGAAATCTAACTTTGGAAATATTTTGGAATTGGAAATACAACTTCATACATATAGAAACAGTTTTCAATCACTGATAATGCCATATTGGTACAATGTTAGGGCCCTGAATGCAGCCCCAAATATCAAATAGGTCAAGGCAATCAATCACTTAATAACACGAGCAAAAGGAATGAATACTGTTTTCTTGCGATCTCTTAATATATTTCATTCATTTCATTCATTCTTGCTATCTCTTAATGTAATTCACCTCTTAATGAGGTGAATAATGACCCTGGTTTCTATTAGGCTGTTAGAAGTAATTGGTTTGAGGAAATGTGATAGGCTTAATATAATTTTTAAAATAACTTTGAATTATGTTAGCTAAATCAAAGTAAAACAACCTGGATTTTTAAAAAATAGCAGGAACTGCACAGACGAAGGATTGATTTTTTTAAAAGAGATTGTATGAAAGGCAACACTGGTGAATGTTAAATAAATGGAGATAAGAAAGTCAGAGCTGTAGTGTTTTGGCAAACTATAATGTCTTTCTTAATTATAGAATTTTATTAAGGAAAACAGTCATCTCAGTGTACTAGAACATTATTTTAGTTTTTTTATTATACTAGTGAAAAATGTACATGCATTGTGGGAGTATTCAAGAATATTCAAGAATATTTATATGCCTGGGCATACCTTTCCCCCTCTCCTGTGCAGCATCCCCCCAAACATCACACACCCTCAGGCAACAACAACCTCCCTGGAACAACCACCCCACCCAGTGGAACAACCATTCCCTGTGCAACAAACCCCATGTGCAACAACCCCCATCCAACAACCCCCCATGCAGTCAGTCAGTGAGTTAGTGACTTCTCAGTTTTATATACAGTATATGCAGTGGTGGGCCCAGGCCGGTTCGGATGGGTTCGCCCGAACCTGTTCCTAATTTTGGCCCGCTGCTAGCGATCTGGTTTCTAGTGGCGGGCCAAAACCCGGGCAAACCGGTTCTCTTGATGCAAGCGCAATCGCTTCCAGAGCAGGACGCGACTATGCTTGCGTCAAACTCAACGCAAGCGCAATCGCGTCCCAAACAGGACGCGACTGCGCTTGCTTTGAGCTCGATGCAAGTGCACTTGCATCCTGGAGAGGACGCAACTGCACTTGTGTCGAGCTTGCCGCAAGCGCAGTCATCTCTTTAGGACGCGACTGCATCAGGGTTGGGGCCTGACCCTCACCCCGCCCACCTGCAGCCGGAGAGGAGGTCAGAGCAGCGCAGCCTCCCCGGCCCCGTCCTGACCCTCCCCGGCCCCTGCCTCTGACTCCGGCCCCACCCCTGACCCTGGCCCCACCCCCTGACTCCGGCCCGGCCCGCCCACTTCTGGTGAACCGGCTGTTGGGCCAGGCCAGGCCAACCTCTGAATATATAGATATTATAATTATACCACCTTATAGCTAATCCAACTCCCTGACTGATAATGTAACTGTGCCAATGTGGTGCATATTGGGACCACATTGGAGTAAGGGGACTTCCTTGGGGTAAGGAAAAATGTGTGTTTTTTCAGCCCACACAGCTGGGTTTGCTCAGACCTGCACTACTTACAATATATCACTGGTGCAAATGCTAAGATTCTAAGGATATTGGTGCATGCTAGGACTCAATGGGATATTGGTGTCCACTGCTGCTGGACATCTCCCTTCCTGGCCCTTACTTGCCCTGCCCCTGTTCTGCTCCCTCCCCATCTCCCTTCCATGTCTTGCACCAAGTTACTGGCACCAGTGAGCATCTTCTGGCTGCTGGCTGTGGACCCACCCAGCCACTTGCCAAAGCAATCAAAGCACACTAACTGGCATGTTGCATTTTATGACATCTCCAAAGGGCTTCAAGCCACTGGAGTACTTGATCTGGTGGTATAATAGGATTGAGCTATTTGTTTATCATCTCACTCTGCATAACGTGTGAACTGTTTTTAGCTTATTTTTAATTGTTCTTATCCTACAATCCAGAATAACTACAGGAGCACATAAGAGACATTATGAGCACAATCCAGAATAACTACGGGGAGTCCTTGCTCCGGTGTAAGAACGATTTGCTGTGGATTGCAGTATGAATTTCCCATAGGTTTTCATTAGATGGTGCAGTAACTACGGGTACACGTAATGTCTCTTATGTGCTCCCGTAGTTACTCTGGATTATGGGGTATGTGTACCTATAGTTACTGCACCACCTAGTGAAAACCTATGGGAAATTCATATTGCAATCCAGAGCAAATAGTTCTTACATCAGAGCAAGGACTCCCCGTAGTTACTCTGGATTGCGTCCTAAGTCTTTTATTATTCTAATTGTATTCTAATTGTATTTTAATTATGTTTAATTTGTATTTGTTAGCAATTTTAATGGTGTTTTATTCTTCTATGTTAGTCGCCTTGGGCTCCCTCTTGTAGGGGAGGAAAGGCGGAATATAAATCAGGAAAATAAATAATAAATAAATAAACTGGGTCTATTTAATTTGTTGTTCAACAGCAGAGCGTCAGACTGTGTGCCTGAATAGGTCTCCAGTAAGAGCTGATTAAAAAAAATAACTCATAGCTGTCGCCTGTTTACCTGCTCTTTTCTTCTCTCTTTCTCCAGTGACATTCACATTCTTACTACTCTTATGTAACTGATACAAGCCTTAATTCATATAGTCCTGAATTCTTGGCATGCGTTTGTATTTTATTCCTCTACAGCTTTGTCACGATCATAATTCAAACTTTTAATTGAAAATTCAAGGCTGTAAAATTTGAAATGTTCCAAAACTCATTAACAATATCAACACAGCACCTGGATTAGAACAATACTTTCCTTTTAAATTACAGTAAATACAAATTTATCTTCTCATTCTGTGAATGTACATAACTGCATTGTCACTGTCTTTTGGAAAGATGAGTTTTACAAGCTTTGTTTTGAATCGCATACTTAAGAGAAAAAAAAATTCTCAAAATTGTGAATGTCATGGAAAAAACTTTTTTCCCACCGACAAAAGCCACCGCTGTTGAACAACGAACACAGCCTCCTTGTTGTACCCTCATTTCTTGCTCTGAAACAGACAATGAGAGCCAAATTATTGTATCACCTGGGGTTAGCAAATTAATACTCGGAGATTTTGACTAGCTAGGTTTTTTTTAATACTGTCAGCAATTCATTTCCTGACAGTGACCCCAGCAGGGACTTCAATGTGCTTCCTCCCCTTCTGACCCAGAGTCCATTCTCTTCCAATACTAGTCTCTTCCTTATACAGGAGGCAGATGGGCCAAGGGCATATTCAATGAATCAAACATGCGGGGCATGCTGGGTGTTGGAAAGTATTCTCTGGAGTCTGCTGCCCAGCAAACTCTGCAAAAAGGACATCATCGTGTGTGCGTTCATGCGCACTATAACATATATGTCATTTCATGATCTCTCATCACATTTTATTATTGTTTGAGTCTGGATGGCTAGTATGGCTTAATAAGAAGCTGACGGAACATACAAAGATCCAGGTCTATAGAGCTTGTGTCCTGAGCACACTCTTGTACTGCAGCGAGTCTTGGACCCTTTATGCATGCCAGGAGAGAAAGCTGAACACCTTCCATATGCGCTGTCTCCGACGTATTCTTGCCATCACCTGGCGTGACAAAGTTTCAGATGACGCAGTCTTGGAACATGCTGGAATCTCTAGCATGTTCTCACTTCTGAAACAGCAGCGTCTATGCTGGCTTGGGCATGTCGTGAGAATGGCTGATGGTCGGATTCCAAAAGATCTCCTATGTGGAGAATTAGTGCAGGGAAAGCGCCCTAGAGGGAGACCACAGCTGCGATACAAAGACATCTGCAGGAGGGATCTAAAGGCCTTGGGAATGGACATCAACAGCTGGGAAACCTTGACCTCCGATCGTTCAGCGTGGAGGCAAAAGACCCAGCATGGCCTTCTCCAACTGGAAGAGACACTTGTTCGGCAGGCTGAAGCAAAGAGACAGACCCGAAAGCAGCGAAACCTGGGACCTGGGCAGGGGACGGAAATTATTTGTCCTCAGTGTGGAAGGGATGGACACTCTCACATTGGTCTTTTTAGCCACACTAGATGCTGTTTCAGGACCTCCAATAAGAGCACGATACTAGAGTCTTTTGAGACTGAAGGATGCCAATGATGAGTCTGGATTAAGCAACCTCCCACAATCATATAAATTTAGTGAAAATAAGTGGCTATGTGGTCCTCTTCAAATGTCAAGCTGATGTGTTGTTCTGAATATTTACTAGAAATGTTTTGCTCCATTTCCCATGAGAAGGGGATACCCAGTGTAATTTATATACAGGCCCAGTGTCAGAAAGGGGGTAAAGGAGCCTAAGAAGGGGGACTAAAAATTTCCTGAGATCTTACATTTTCTGGTTTCACCTAGAATTGCTGCCTGTGTAGGAAGCTGGAGGAACAATTGGGGATGTGCTGCTACTCTGCAAGACATATGCACCAGGCCTAGTAATACATACATGCCAGTCTTTAAAGCAGTGTCAAATCCAGGAGGAGTCTGGCATGCAGGTGGGTAGATTTGTTTAACATGAAGGAGAGTATAAGAGCACAGGGATACAGCTGCAGGACAGGACTACAGCTTCTTCAGAATTAAGTTTAGGTATGCAAAGGTCGCTTTCCATTCTGGTGTGTGCCTAAATATGATGCTCATTTTCTGCAATTATCTGTATTTCAAAGACTTTAGAGAGACTTGAGAGTTTTTGGTTTTCCATCTTACTGGATCTAGCTGCTGACACCTCAGATCCATTGGCAGGTGGATCTGGGCAAGATCTCCAAAAGTAATTTTATCAGGGGGTACAAAGTTTCTTTGGGATCTTTTACCAAAGGGGGGAAGCATGAAACAGAATGGTGAGGATAGTGATAGGGTAGGCAGAACGGAGGATTTATTTTTATAAATTAAGAGCATAATCCGAACCATGTCTTCTCAGACGTAAGCCCCATTGTGTCCCATGGGTCTTACTCCAAGGAAAGTGTCTTTAGGATTGCAGCCTAAATAAAATAATTTAAATAATTTATTTTTAAATTTATTTTAAATAATTTATTTTATTAAATAAAATAAAAATCAAAAATTTATTTTTATAAGTTAAATAAAAAATATTTATTAAAAAAAGATTTACCCGTGTTGCACTGTTAAATGACATTAGGATGCAATCCTAAACAGGGTGACCAGATGACCGGAAAAACCCGGATTTGTCCGGATTTTTAGCCTCCTGTCCGGGTGTCCTACATTTTGGCATCATTGTCCTACATTTTGGCTTCATTTTGAAACTTTGTGATAGTGCACAGTACCCCATCATGCCATATGTCGTTGGATTCATATTGAAGAGCAGAATCCAAAGCACAAATCAGTTTGGAGATATCTCCTTCCTATCAAACGTTATGGTCAAAAAAACAAAAAACAAAAACAAAAAAATACATTTTTGGCAATTTTTTCAGCGGGTAGGAATTTTGGCCTTAAGGTTCAGGAATTTTGGGTTTGGCATCTGGTCACCCTGATCCTAAACACACTTTCCTGGTAGTAGGCCCCACTGAATATAATAGGACTTCTGAATAGACATAGAATCCTAGAATCCTAGAATCCTAGAGTTGAAAGGGACCTAGTAGATCATCTAATCCAACCCCCTGCCTGCAGCAGGAAATCC
This sequence comes from Cryptoblepharus egeriae, assembly GCA_030015325.1. NCBI lineage: Eukaryota > Metazoa > Chordata > Lepidosauria > Squamata > Scincidae > Cryptoblepharus > Cryptoblepharus egeriae. The sequence continues at coordinate 64,820,436 of JAREYC010000002.1, read as the reverse complement.
TCCTAGATCATCCCTGACAGGTGCTCGTCAAGCCTCTGCTTGAAGACCCCAGTGAGGGAGAGTCCACCACTTCCCTTGGCAATCTGTTCCACTGCCGAACCATGTTTACGATTGTACTGATAGGTTTCAATCCCATGCACAATTAGGGAATAAGCCCCATTGAATTCCACTGGGCTTGTTTTTGAGTAGAAATGTACAGGATTGTCCCGATAACCATGCAAGCTTGGTACGTTTGAGTCATCCTGTGTGGAATCAGCCCTTACTATTATGTTACAATATGATTGCTTCCTTTTCGAAGTACAGTTGAACTAATCTGGTTTGTAAAAAGTGTCAATCTGCTTTGCAAGGTGTTCTGAAGGGGAGAAGCTGTATAAACGTGCATTGTAATAATCTTCTTTTCAATGGTATATATTTAATGTGATGATGACTGCAAAATTCAGCTCAGAGTTCTGAATGGGCGGCTACAAATGCAATAGTTTAAGCAATCACCCAGGCACAATTGCTAACCCTTTTTTGCAGAGATGGACAGCCAGGAAACTTCACAAGAAAGGATTTCTTTTCCTGTTCAAGGATAATTAGATTTGCTATTTAGTTTCACTGCAGAAAATGTGTAGGTCAGCCAGCTTCTTCATTGAATTAAACTGTCTTCACCTTTTCTTATGGCCTGGATAGGGACAAAACATCCCCAGGAACTGTTATTTTTTTTCCCTCCCTGCAGGAGATCTCAAACAAACATCCCCCTTTGCTGCTCCGTTTTCATTTTATCTGCGGCCAGCAGGCTGCAAGGGAGCTAATTCTGCTCCAGGAGCTTCATGGACAAAACATGGGATGAACAAACTCCTTGGATCCTGCACAAGCCATGCTGGATGGCGGAGACTTTTCAGAACGAATAGTGCCGGGGGGCAGGGGTTAGAAAAGCCATTCCTGGTTTAATAGCTGGTGATGGGACACCAACATATGGCACACAAAATGAAAAACCAAATAAACACATAGCAGCAAAGAGTCTTTCCCACTGAGCACATTCTTTCTCCCAGGCCAAAAGAAGCTGCCTGTAGGATTTGTGCAGCTCAGACTCTGTCCACCCCACAGCAGGTTCATGCTTTACTGAAAACAAATGTGTTTATTACTATTTAATGCCACCCACTGGTCAAAACGTCTCTGCTTATGCCCCCGAGCCCTCAACATGCACAATCCACATACGTGTTTATCCTCATAAACACCCTGACTAAGCAGGGCTAATGGTGACTGTCCCAAGATCACCCAGGGGATTTCACAGCTGAGTGACAACTTGAATCCAGGTTTTCCTGTCCTACTCCACAGTCCCCCCTACACCACATTGGCTGTGTCTGCACTGTATATGGTCACCTAGTGGCAGAGACGGTTCTGCTGGAATTTCACTAATGCTGCACTTTTATATGAACCCAATGGGGGAACTGATTAATCTTTTGGCTACTCAGTGGTTCTCAAAATGGGGTTAGGACCCCCTGGAGGGTCACAATGATGGGACAGAGGGTTCAAATAGGGTAGGATCCACTATCTTGGAGTCTGGCATTGGACTGTCCTGGGAGTAAGTCTCACTGAACACAATGAGACTTATTTCTGAGTAGATATGGAGGAGCTCTGGCATCACAGTGATGTCACATCCTGGAAAGCTTGACCCCGGGTCCCACCTGAATTGCCTGAGTACCACTTGGCTACATGATGTGCTGACTGGCAGCATGACTGGGATTTCCTTGCAGTAATGGAGGTTTGGTTATACTAGCCCATGGTATACAAGAAGATATAGATATAGGAAAATGTATTAGATGGGTGTTTGGCCTGATCCAGCAGGGCTCTTTCTTATATTAATAATAGTTAGAATCTCCTATGCTGAAAAGTTTAAAAGCAGTAACCATCTGATCATAGCTGTGTCCTCACTTCCTTTGAAAGTAGCAGGAAAAGAGAAGCTTGTGCCCTTTCACAGAGCAGTTAACACTCTTTCAAGTTGCAAAGGTCCATATTGGCTCATTCCTGAACTCAAAGGTGTGATTGCAACACAGTAGAGCCTCGTTCTTACATGTACCAGTCCCTTGGACAACCTCACAGTGAATGATGATTGCAGAACCAGCACTTGCAATGTGGACTAAGTTTTTGGCTTTCCACTGTCATTGCAATGTAGCATATACTGCCCCAGCACTTGAACTGCTGATATGTCATAAAAGCCACAATATGTTAAATAGCACAATATGTTAGAAAGCACATTCAAAACCAATTTTTGCTGTATGCCTGCTCGATCTTCATAAGTTGGGTTCCAAAGAGCTGCTTTATCTCACACTAAAGGTTTGCACCAGCCCAATGGAATTTCTGAGGTTTTTCCTTTGCTCAGCTGATTCCTGTGTCTCATCACAATCTGCTCTTGAAACTTCCTTCAGTTGCACAGATGCTTGCCATGCAGCCCGAGGGTCTGTTGTTCAAGAAAAAAAACAAGTTTAAAGTCCCACTGGGCTAATTCTGGACATAATACAGTAATTAGTATGGTATATCTTAAAATATTTGGGATTATTCCTTATTTTAGACATTTTGTTAACAGCGCTCAAACAACTCAAAGGAATTCTTCTATAAATAAGATGGTTCCCCCCCTTAAGTAATGAGGTTTACTATGTACACATATTACATGTGTGGAACAGGGGTAAGAGAGCAGTGGTATACCTGGGTCATTTGGCACCCAGAGCCCACAAGTTTTTTGTCACCCCATATATCAAAATTATTTACTTAATTATTATCAGGATTAATTAATACAATTATTTAGATATTAATTAATATTTTCATATTTAAAAATCACCTTACCAATTAAATCTCTGTTTTATTTTTGGGAGGAGGGGATGAAGTTGCCTTCTGGAGCACTTGTTAAGCTCCACTGTCAGTGGATTGGGACCATTCTGGTGGCCTTGCATTCCTCTGTGCCTGACTGGAGCCAATGCACCTTTGCTTACTCATGGGTAAATGTGATTGTCTAGCTCAGTTTCACTTTCCATACGGCTCAATGAAATGGTCAGGGACTTCATTCTGGGTTGACTTGTGGGGGCTGCATTATTGGATCAGGACCATTCTGGCATCTCTGAATTCCTCTCAGTCTGCCTTTTCCAACAGACTAAGGCACATTTGCCTACTTGTGAGTAAAGGCATGATATGGCCCAGTTTCACTTTCCATAGGGCACCATTTTTTTTTTGTTTTTTTGGCCATAAACTTTGATAGGAAGGAGATATTTCAAAGCTGTTTTTTTTAATTGGATTCAGCTGCAAAATATGTATCCAATGATATATGACTTGATGGGGTTACTGTGAAGGATTCTAGCAATTTTAGTGACTTTTGTGATTTTGGTCACCCCCAGTGTGTCACCCCCCCCCCAAGGCCAGGATCCTCCAGGCCCCGAAGAAATGCCACTGGTAGGCAGAGAGTGGCACAGGGTAGGCAGATAGGATGGCTGGCAGATCAAATGGGTGACAGGATCTGTGCTACTGATACCCTTCTTGGGCTTGAGCTTGTCGCTGGGATCAATGTGGACACGTACCAGAAAGTACAAATAGACCCGTTTATGCTGCAGAGGTTTACCTCTGCGTAAGGAAACAATAGTTTGTTTAGCTACAACTGCCCCTCTCCATAAGATACAACTGATGCCATTTTTGTGCCACTTTATTGATAGATGTCAGAGAGGATAGGACAGAGTCGCATTAGATAAAATCCTGTATGGATCAAACATTCTTAAAAATTGAATATTATCCCTCTTCCACCTGATTGCTTTTATGTTTCCTGGCTTATGAACAAGCAGAAAGTTATATATCTTGCATGTCAGCTCCATGTTTCCTTCATGGCCTTGCATGGCTCTGAATAAATAAATTAAGGTCATGACGTTTTATATATTCATCTTTATATTCTATTTCCCTAAATAAATCTCAGTTTTATTCAGTTTTTCTCTGTTTGTCATGGATTCTTCTCTTGTAAAACACAAGTTCCAAATCCACTGTTCCAAAGACATTAAGAGGCACATAAGTGAAGCAATGGTATGGAGCCATTGGAATTAAACAGGCACAGTGTGCTGAGAGTGATGCCAGCTGGGACTCCAGACTAGTGCAAATTTTTAAAAACTCATCTGAGATTAAATAATTGAATGGAGCAAGTGATGAAGGCACCTGAACAAAATCTGTAGGATAAGAGGAGGTCTTGATTCATTAATGATAGTTGCCTAGAAGCAGTTCTAAAATTAAGCACATTGAATGACTGGAGTGGGAAAGCTCTCACATGCTAGCCTGAAGCCCCTCTAGCTCAGTATGATGTCTAATCAGGTGTCATGTTCCTGCAAACTGTCCGCCTTTTCTTTAGGTCCTCAGGTTTACCTTCCCTGTCTGACATGACCACAAACCAGACTGACCAGGTAAGTATCAAGGATAATAAAAGCTTACTTGAGGTTGCACAGTCTTTGGTTCAGTTTCCCCCTTTTTAACAAACAGTCCCCTCTTGCCTTTTGGTTACAGGTTACTTCATCTGCTCCAGCTTATTCCTTTGGTCCATTGATCACACAGGTAATCCCTTCTGCCATCTCTAATGATTGTCCCTTTAAAACTGTCCAACATTATTAATGGTAGGTAGGTGATCCAGTCGAGAGCTGAGGTGTCCTGCGCTCTCCCCAGCCAAGCTCTCTCCCTCGGTTGACTCCACCTGACTGCCAACTCCTGCCTTTTTCCCCCTTAAATACCTCTCCCATGATCCTGGCCCTTGTCTCCCTCTTTCTCCTTCCAGAGCATGAGATAGGCTTTCCCCCCTTCGGCAGGGTGACCAGATGCCAAACGCAAAATCCCTGAACAGCAAGGCCAAAATCCCTAATCGAAGGCCAAAATTCCTACTCTGTACCTGGAAAATGTAGGACAAAATGTAGGACATGTTAAAATAAGCTAAAAACACTAAAAATAAATTTAAAACACTGGTATTGCTTTCCTGTACATAATATACTATACTATATTACTTATTTTAAATTGAAAAATGATGAACTCTCTGCTCACCCTGTCCCAGTCTGGTTTGGGGGTTGTGGAACCAATTTTGGGGGTTCCCAAAGTTTTCCAAACAACTTTGCCAACTGAGGCATTCAGCTTCATGTAAGTTTTGTTCAGGTTTCAATTAATTGGGGAAAAATTGGCACTTGTGTTTTGGCATTATGGAAAATAAAAGCAGATATTTATTTTTATGCCCAGACACTCAGTTTTTTTGCACAGGGTGATCAGATAACAAATGCTAAATCCCTTAACCCCTAAAATCCCTGAAATTCCTATGTGCTTAAAAATTGAAGGACACCGCAAAAATGTAGGACACATGTAGGACATGTTAAAATAAAGCAGAAATACTGATATTGTTTTCCTGTACTTAATTTCAATCCTTTAAAATTGAGAACCTTGTAAAATGCATGATTCAGACCCAGGCATTAAAGCAACCATTTGTAGTAGCATAACACAAGCCAGTGACTCCAAATTATATGGTTCAGACCCAAACACACAAACACAAACACAAGCACACACACACAAGCAAGATATCAAGCAGGGAGGGGGATAGAAAGGAGGACATCTCTGCATCAGAGATGTGGGATCTGTGACCACCAAGAGAAATCTGCAGTGCCCCTGAGGGTGTGCAGAGTGCAAAAGCAGACTGTAGGGAGCCAGAAGGACCAGGATGTAAAGAACTGGGAAGGAGGAATCAGAGTATCCCAGGCAGGAGTTACCTTGCAGGTCTTGAAGTGGAGCACAGCCTAAATTGATGGCTGAGGCAGGGTTAAGAGGCACTGAAAGGGTTAAGTTTTAGGGCTGGAGTTTTAAGGCTAGGGAAATCTGAGCTGCGTGGCTCGTAAATTCCGGAGGCACTCTTGCGTTTCCCTACTCCCCCGGACAAGGTAATAAATACCGGAGGTGTCCGGGGAAAACCGGATGTCTGGACAGCCTGCCCTTCGGCGTACCATGCTGGACCAGGTCCCATGGTGATCCCCCAGGTTGGCCTGAATCTTCCTCGCCCCCTCCTTCTCAGGTCTACAATCTCCTGGAGAGACCAGACCTCCACAGCATCTGGAAAGTCTTTGATATCCAAGGGAGCGCAGGGAGGAAGGTGATGACCGTAAACACTTTTGGCCGTATAGTTCCCTAGGAGGTTGAGGTTCATCTCAACCCAATTCACTTGACATCAGGGATCATCACACCAAGACAGCGGAATAGCTGAGGCGGTGGCAAGAAGACCGGGCAACAGGCTTTAGAGTGACAATAAGCTGAGCTTGACACTAGAGGTATAAATTGTGAAAAAACAGGTATGATTAATAATACCATCATATTAGAGCAGTGATTTTCAACATTTTTCATCTCATGGCAACAGATTTGGTGCTAAAATTATTAAGGCACACCATCAAACCTTGGACAACTGACATGGAACACCATGCTGCTGATGAGGGTTACATCCCTCAATGACTCTATTAATAAATGCTATTGATCACTTGCTTGATCACCTTGTCCAGGAGAGAGAAGTTGATACAGACTGTAAATTACCCAATATGGTGACATTCACAGAGGGCTTTTCCAGGAGATGAATTGCTACCATCTTTAATGGCAAAGGCTGTACACCCTTCCTCACAGACAAATTAGCTGTCCTCCCCAATCAGTTGGCCAGACTGCCCCACGCAGATCAGACAAGCTATGATGTATGAGGATCAACTCAAGTGATGAATTTTAAACCACAGAGAGCACAATCCTAAACATATCTACTCAAAAATAAGCCCCATTATGTTCAACGTGTCTTATCCCCAGGAAAGTATGCCATTCCTAGGAAAGTATGTTTAGGATTGCAGCCTAAACTAGTGGGGGAATATATTATTCTGAAGTGATAAAAGACAAAGAGAAGCTTTCTTAATGTGCTTTTTGATTAAGCAATCATTTTAAAGCACAGAGTCCCAAACACTATCTGATATAATGGGAATCAAGTGCTTGCCAACTATTTTTGTCCCCATCTGAATCACCAGCCAATATCATTACCTAAAACACATTTTGAACACCCTCGGGAACCATAAAGACCCCATGCCTTACTGGTGATCAGCCTAACTTGATTTGGGAATACAATTTTGACATCTTTAGTATTGGATGTACACTGTTGTTAAAACAATGTTCATCTTGTTTTAATTTAAAATGATGAAATAGAATAATATTCCCATTCACATGCAAACAGAGCAGTTTCTCAATCTGCTAAGAAACTGCCACTTGGGGGAGCATTTTTTGTGAAACTTGCTTGTACGTCTACCCGAGTCCTAAACAGGCTTGAGGTTCCCTCTGCCACATAACTGTGTTTTTTTTTTGGGGGGGGGGGAAGCATTCCCACTGAAAACATTCCTCAACAGCACTTTATTTATATGTGTGTCTATTTGCTGGCAGGGCTGCAATGTGAGGAAACAGCTATTCAGTGAAGTGTGTACAGCCAGTTGCTTCCTTGTATAGGCAGCATATATTTTCTATATAAAATTCTTCATACATCTTCTTCCTCCCTTTGGCCTGTTAAAATTTTTGTAATGCAAATTTTCATGGTTACAGAGAAATTTAATAAACCCATCTGAGCAGTGCTTACTGCTGAAGAACCAGAGGATGGCCTCAGACACATTGCGTTTTAAGTCCAAGGCCTGAATAATCTCTGCTCCTCCTTTACCATGGTATTTATATCCTACCCTGTTTTCTGATCCAATATTGCTTCAAGAAATATGGAAATATTTCAAATTTTGTGCATTAATTAGCACATTGAAAGAATCCTATTTATGATATTCCACATCACCACCTTGAAAGAATGTTTTAATGAAGGCAAACTTCCATGTATTTTCAGAACACACCTAGGAAAAATACTGTACAGGAATAACAGCCTTTTCACATTTTTGTCCTGGAATATTACCCCTGAGAGCTGAGTTGCAGAGAAACTCGATATCTGCTTTGTTCAGTGCCACGGCAAAATAATATAGCATTGGTGTTCTCAGGCTGCTGTAAGATTAGATAACCTGAACAAATCCATCAAGTCAAGTATCTTCAACCATGTTCTCATTCTTCAAAGTTGCTGGCTTCTACCCATGAAGTATGTCTTGCCAGTTGGGCCTGAATCCACCAGAGTTGTTGAAAGACTTAAGCTACAGAAAGGCTCCTGATAACCTCCCTTTTTGGACTAGTTACTGACAGACAAGAATTTCTCAGTTTCCCCAAGCGTACGGCTGTCTTGTCAAGAGTCCAAACCTATTCTCAGGCATTCAAACAAATTGCAGAATTAAGTTTTCAGAGCACTATTGATCATAGTCCACAAAAAAATACAACTTTCCCATTTCTGTGAAGAATGTGCTTCTAGCCTTCAATATTGTGGAGAAAGCTTCAACCACAAATCACTTTCTCACAAGCATCCCTTTCTTGCAGGGTTAGTACAGGTCCTCTTTTTCTAGGACATGTTCTCTTTTTAAGTCTTGTGCTCTGGAAAAAAATCTCAACTGTGCTTCTTTTCCATGTGAGCAGGTAGTATGTAGCCTTCTTGTCACTGATAGGTTATATATAATAAACTACTGTATATGTAAAAGTTTTACATTAAAAGTAATGTAGTGTTTAAATTAACCACATGAAAGCAATACACAAGTTTCATAAATGTCATGTTTTTCTTGTCTACATTTTTGTCTTGTCTACATTTTTCTTGGATGTCCTACATTTTGAGGGCCTGTCCTCTTTTGCAGTTATGACATCTGATCACCTTGTTTTCTTGCCAACTTTGAGACTGCCCTTTTCACAGCAGTCTCAGACTCCCCCAGGCACAAGATGTGGATCTCCTCCTGGCTCACCTCGATCCATCCTCAGATTCCCTAGTACTATGGAATGCTAAACACAACACTACTGTTGTGGTTTCATATACCTCTACATTACAATAGTAAAACACTGGGTCAACCTGAGAATAATTAGTGATTTATGTGAAATGCCATTTAGTTGATCAACATATTCCAACTGTTCTGCCACCTTCTCCCAGACTACTGGAGGTAATCGACACACAGGTTTTAATTTCTGGAACTTCATTAAACAATTCATCACTACATTATAAACACACTCATGATGCAATGAAAGTCATCAAAAATTTTAATGTAAGGAATTTTCAGGTTCAGTTGGATCTTAACATTGAATCTGATTTGACAGTCAAAACGTTTTACTGCTTTGAGTAAACATTTGCAATTGAATACGCAGCACTTCATTATTTCTTCATTATTTTTACGAATAGAAAATCAACAAATACTGCATGTCCATTGTCAGATTTGTAAGATCCTATATTAAATGGCAAGTATGATGAGATGCTTTAAAAAATTATTCTCCTTTAAAAAAAATCAAAATGGTCAAGTTTTAGATTTAAGTGATCTGGGGTAGGATGTTACTACAGAATTAGAGGAAGCCATTAGTATACAGTACTAAACCTCATTCTTCTCATATAGACAACATATATCATTAGGCAAGGACAACAGTGACTAATTGATGCGATTCATCAACTTGCCTTCTCCAAGAAATCAGCAGCCCCAGTATAAGGCAAAAAATTCCAGATTCAGCCTCTGTACTGGCAGAAGGAGGTAAAGTGGTACCTCGCTTAACAAGCGTTTCACATAACAAGCAAAAATTTCCAAGAAATCTTGCATCACATAACAAGTTCCATTTCACTTAACAAGCAAGTGCACTCTGGGCACACATGCTATGCAGCCCTGACACTCCGCATGGAGGCTCTTTAAAAGGGCTGCTGGCCAGCGCTGCTGCCTCTAACAGCCCCCAACTTGGGGGCAGTTGCCTTGGGGTGCCAGAGGCAGCTGCCCCTAACTGCCCCCACCAGCCACCTTGAACCTTCGGCAGCAACCCAGGAAAGTGTCGATTGCAGCCTCCCTAACCATGTCTACTCAGAAGTAAGCCCCATTGTGTTAAATGGAGCTTACTCCCAGGAAAGTGTCTTTGCAACCTCCCATCCATGTCCACCCAGAAGTAAGCCCAATTGTGTTAAATGGGGCTTACTCCCAGGAAAATGTCTTTAGGATTGCAGCCTAAGTAGACTTCATAGGATCGTGCACATTGAATGCATGTTTTGAATTCAATTCCAGTGTTTTGTCGTCATTTTTACATCCAGTTAATATTTTTATAAGAATGTTTCTTGGGTTGTGGAACCAATTGTCTGAGTTTCCATTGTTTCCTATGTGAAAATCCGCTTCACTTAAAGAACATTTCACTTAAAGAGCAGGCCTCCGGAACGAATTAATTTCTTTATGTGAGGCACCACTTTAGTTCTTGCTGGCCTGGCCAAACCAGTGCAGGGGATGGAAGAGGGTAGCTGGAGGATGTAATAAAGGTAAGCAGGGGCACTTTTAGATGTGATGGTCTGGGAAGGAGCTCGAGGATGGGAGAGGGATGGGAGCAGACAGAATAGCCTGTGCTGAATCTCCAACCTCATCCCAGGTCCACAAAGCCTTACATGGGCTGCTTGGATTTGAGCCAGCATATGAGTAGCCCCATAGGTGTGATTGGGGATCAACATGGGTGAGAAAAATACCCTCTTATGCTAACTTGTGCTCTAGCTACCTCTTAACCTGTACTGTACTATGTATCAGGCTGCCTGATACAACTGAGTTGTCTGTTTCAAAAAATCAGCCTGTTGCATTTCATTTTGCAACTGGTTCTGCTGTTTTCAGAGCTTTTTTCTCTTTATATTCCAACAGAGGATGACACTTCATGCATCTGATGGAGGTTCACAGCAGTCCACAAATCCTGTGCTGAAATAAATTTATTACCCTGTTAAGGCACTACAGAAGTTGTCCCTGTTGATTCAAAACATGCAGTCAGCAGTTTCCCCTCAGAAACAAACTCTGGCATTTTATTGTTAAATGAATATTCTGAGATACAACAGTATTTCTATGCCATATTATGTAAGCATAGATGAAAACGTAGGGAAATTATTCATATTAATCCTTGCTGTTTGTGATAAACAATTAGGCCATTAATTATATAAAACCAGAAGGCACTCAGAGGCGTTATAAAGGGGGTAAAAGGAAGGCATCTTGACACAGGACACTACAGAAAAGCAAATCTGCATTTTAAGTATCAATATTCTTTGAAATGGTTTTATTTTCCCCCAGGGAAAACTACCCAGAAGGGCTTTTTTGATGGGAAGGCAACATGTAATAGCAGTGTCTCAAAGGTGCTAGACAGGTAGTTGTGTACTAAGCATTTATACAGTGCTCTGGAGCACTTAAAGGATTTCTACAAATGCTCATCTCAAAAATACCTCCACTATGACCATTAGTCAATCCTATCCTACTCTATATCCTATACTGCCTATAGAGCTGAAGGTTATTGGTAAAGTTGTATTTGAACTGAACCACTTCTGATACACGTAGAACACAAGTGATTAAAAACAAAATAATTTCTACATTACAATTAGAAAACTAGATTCAAGAAGACTTAAGTCCTTTCTGGGTACGCTATTTACAGGGACCTTTTTGTGCATACCGACACGTGCATTTCAGAACTATAATCCTGGAATGTACAGCAACCTGGTTGAAGATGAACAGGACTGGAACAGGTCTATCTGAATGGGAAGCCTCCTAGTAATGAACTCTACACATTCTGCTTTGAATTCTGTGATGGGAGAAAGGCTTGATGCAAAATGTAATTTTTATGAAACATCCATCATACTGAACTGTCACTTGCAGACATCATTGAGACACATGGTTTCATTCCATGTGTGTAACGACTAGGCTGTGTTTTTCCCTAAAGATACATTGTAGAAGTTCCAGGTTCAGGGGTTCCTCCCACTACAAATTGCAGAAGGATGCTATTTCCTCCGCCAAAAGAAAATTCCATTCAGAATATAATACTTTAAAATATGCACACAAGCCAACTTTGCCAATAGCACAGAACTTTGTAGACACACTTCTTTACCCAATATAAATGGTTCTTGTTTCCAGCTATCTCAACCCAGAAAAGAGGAACTGCTGAATGGTAGTCTTCCCAACTACTAGCTAAGACAATGCCAAAAATTTTAGGGATGTACATATTACTGTCACAGCATCAACATGATGTCAGTCAGCACGTTCCTTAAGCAAAGGGCGCCCTCTGCTGGTAAACCAGAGTGCCACACAAAGAACAGGAACTCCCTTTTATCCTCTGAGAAAACAAAAATTTCTAGAGAAGGAAATTCCAACTCCTCAAATGAAGAAATTCTTTAATGTCAACACTAGATGAAAAGCTGATTTATCAAGTGCTTGGCGTATCGCTGCAATAACAGTGGAAACAGAATGAGAGCTTGCAAAAACTCTGAGAATTCATAGGAGGAGGAACAGAGAGAGGCAAACATTTTTAATCGGTATGTCAATGATGACATCCATTTTATGATAAAGAAAACAAATTGTCAATTTTACAGCCTTGCACAGGTCAACACAGGAAGACGTCTGGTCTTTCTTCAAACAGGCAGCTAATCTACAGTGTCCAAATGTTCTAGAAATCTTTGTGCTTCCATGTTCCAGTAAGTTCACCAGAGTGGGGCGGCTATGTTGGCAGTCACTGGATTTCCTCTGATAAGGAACGAAGGGCATTTCCCTGAAATGTGCTTCTCACCAGAAGTTTCTACTAATTCAGTCAGTAATGGGATTTCCCCCCATGTGGAACAACAAAATGGGAAGAGACCTCAAGGTGCATTACAGATACTATGACTTTGAAATGGTATGGAAGGCAGTTCGGCTCTCTCCTTGAAAGGACTGAATGATCAGCATCCCTAGATAAGCTACAAGCCTTGAAGCACAAGGGGCTACTAATTACTTTCTCAGCACTGAGGACTCTTCCCTTCTTGTTGCTATAACTGCTTCCCTCTCTTTTTCCATATGAAAGGCTGTACCTAAATATGCTCCCTGACACCACCTCAGTCACCCTGGACGTGGGACTTTTTCACCAAACCTATTTCAGGTGATCAGCTGCTATTATTGCTACAGTTGGTTGCTTCTGTTCATTCTGCACCACATGTTGTTTTTCAACAATAGCCATGGTCTTTTACACAATCTGGATTTCTTCCCAAACCAAGGTTTATCTCTATGCTATCCTTGTCATGGTTCACATTACCAGTTTCAAGGCCCTTGGTAACCTTAAAGATCCATTTTGCATCCTCCAGTCTTCTTGCCCATCTATACATTTCCTCCCTATGAGTTAAAATGCTTATCAAGATGCCCAGTGCTTATGTGCTATTCAAGCCAATGGTCTGAGCTCCTTTCATTTCTTAAGTACATGGAAAGGTTGACCAGGCAGCAAAACTTTCAATACCAATACATCTGAGTATACTAAGTAAGGAAAAAAGCACTGTTTGAGGGAGATGTACTTAACCTATGAAAGTATATCAAGGTAATTGTCCCCAAATTTGTTAATCAGAGCAGGAATCTATATGATGGGATCTATGCTACAAGCACAAGATGTTAAAGAGCAGAGAGGACAGTAAAAAAAATCCCAGCAAGCATTTCTCATAGCTGCAGTAGGGAAACACATTCCCAATAATCGCAACTGCAGTCAAAGCAAGAAGGAACTAGCAGTGTCTCAGTGAATGCATTCCTATGTGCTCCAGTGGTAAAAGCACCAGTAAGGCATTCCTACAGATTCAGATGGCAAATCCTCATAGGCTCTGCATTCCTCTTGCCATCACTGAAGCAAGTACTGAAAAAAGGGTAGAATCTGCCAGCCACTGCCTGATGGAAGGTGAAGAGATGGGACATGTCCTCAGCATTACAGAAGGTCACTTTCTTCTTCTGGCAATCCAACAGGACCCCCACCTTTCTCAGCAAGCGCTCAGGTTTCAGACGAACTGCAGGAGAAGCAGCTGCCCAATATTCGCTGTTCTCTCGCAGGCGCACAGTCCAGTAGCCATTCTCTGGACACAGTTTGACTTTTGCAATGCGGTCCACAGAGTCTGCTGCCACACCCAGGTCCCACTTAGTCTTGCTGCCCACCCAGACCTCCCAATAGTGTCTCCCACTCTCAAAGGACTCTTTGGCCAGCACATTCACACACTGTAGGAAACGGCAGGAACTTCTTGGTATAGGTTGAGGTTTCTCCCTCTCTGTCACTGCAGTCAGGTCTCTGGAGATAATGAGATTAGGGTGAGCAGATGCTGGGTCCAAGGTCAGTCGGGCAGGAGCTGTAAGAAAAGGATGCATTAAAGGTGATCAGAGTGTTGTGAAGGAGGGATTTATCAAGTTGTTGCTGTGAGTGCAACTCACCCGGGTTGATTGATTTCAGCATCTTCTTCCAAACTGTGTACTGAAGAGGCCCATCATACTTGTCTTTGTGCTTCTCTATACTAAAGATGGGCAAAGCTTCCACCTGCACTGCCGGCCTGGAGCAGAGAAAAAAGCCTGCTAAGCATGAGGAGATTCAAAAAAGCAATTCCAACTTTTTTCAGTGAAACACAATCAGAGAGGCCTTTTACCAGCTGAGACACCGGTCTCTTGAGAAATTAAGAAACACCCAATCACACCATGATCAGAGTGCTGCACAAAAGGAAACTGCCATTTTTACCCAGAATGAGCAATAAGAAAGCCATTAAAAACCATCTCTGAATAAATGACCCAGAAGGAGCTCATCTCGTTACAGACTGGTGAGCCCATCCCATTACAGCCATAAACACTATTTACATGGTATGGCTGGCCACAGTCCCCCAAAATGCATACTCTTCTCTGAATATCGAATGTTCCAAATTTGTTAAGCACAGCAGGAATCTATAGGATGGGATCCATGCTACAAGCACAAGAAATGAATGAGCAGAGGGGACAGTAAAGAACTAGATAATATCTACTAGATATCTGCTAGTACCTACTAGATAGTATACTAACTAGAGTGTATCTTCTGGTGCTCACAAAGCCACCCCATTTAGCAACCCAAGAAACTCTATAACACTTGGTGTCCAAGACAAGTAATGACTTCCTCTTCCTTCTTTTTATCCCCCCTCAGAACCAAACAAACTGCTGCCTGTCTATTGAATTCAACCTATACTCCCTCCCCTGGGAAATTTTTTTTGCTCCTTTGCTTGACTTCCCTCTTCCAAATCTAGCCAAGTTACTACCTAGCAACGAATGTCATTAATGTTTAGCTGTATGCATATGCTTGGGGGCAAGATATCAGATTTTATTCTTGATTTCTCATCCTCTTGTTATAAATTAAGCTCCAAAAGAAAGTTGGAATTGTCTCTCTTTCCTTGTTCAATGAAAGGAGCCAACTGGATATAGGTCCTTGCACAGGTATTCTAGCAAACCTGTGTGAACACAGGTTACACATGCCCTGGACTACCCTCTGAATGCAGCTGTCTATCCCCATATATGAATTCAGTCTATCCCTTTTAATAAGAGTTCAATGCAGCAGAGAAAAGCGGATTGCCCCAATAACCTTTCACTGTGACCAGGTAAGAGGAAGGCAAAAAATACATGTGATTTCACCAAGCCAAGTCATTAGAGGAGCTTGGTAGTCCCACAATCAGAGCAAACAATGTTGGCTGAAAGCAAGCCTGTCCACTTTGACTTGGCAAACCAAAAAAGTCCACCATCCACATAATGTGCATTACCAGGTGTTGAATAACACTCTTTTTCCTCTACCTGAAAGGCACTATAAAACATGGGAACACTGTCATGTACTTGATAACGTAAGGAGTTTGGCTGGTGGAATGCAATTTATGCAGAGCTGCCCTAAGCCCATTTGTATCACCAATACTCTTCATTGATATCTCATTAATTTCTCCTGTATATTTATTTGAGTGAGGATGGGATAACTTGGTTAAAGCTGTTCACACTGAGGGCTTTCTATGCAGTATCGAACATTCATAGGGAAAACAGGCCAGCCAATATTCTTGGTAGACGCATACTGGCCTCTCTCCAAATGCTTTTTTGAAATGCGTTTAAGCTACTGCAATAACATCCCTCCTCTTTGCAAATAGGTGCTCAAGCAGAATAGAAGAGATAAGAGTATCATGCAAAAGAGAGAAGCTGTTTTCTTTCCATACCTGGTAACTACAGATTCCTCCTGCAACAGAAAGCAGAGAAAATTAAAAATTCCTCAGTTAATTCTTGGGTTGCATAAGTAAATCAAATTGCTCTTTTTCATATGTACAAGCAATTGCAACTGAAATTATAATAGCATAAATTCAAGCGGAAGCTAATCCTGGACAAGTTTGTGTATTAAAACGTGTTTATTTTAAAATATGAAGTTTCTATAAGGGAAAGTGGAGATGGTTCTTATTTCCTCTAGTCACCAAATTGACTCCATTTCATCTCCATGAAAAGTACAACCAAAACCTGAAGGAAGAAGAAAGTTTCTATACATAAAGCATATTTTTCAGACTGTATGCTCTGTAGAGAAGGGCGTGTTTATTTTACTCTGGATAAACAAGGTATCAGGTACATTGATGGAGCTATATAAATAATATAAATAAGGCAAATTTTGAGTAGACATGGTTAGGATTATGCTCCAAGTATCTTAATTTTGTTGCTCTTGAGCATAAGGACAAAACATTATAAAATAATGCTAAGACTTTCTCAAAGCACTCAGGATGCCATCTTGGAGGAGATGGGCAATGCCTCTCTGTATTAGAGAACATCTACCAAATAGGAAGGTTCTCAGGAAAAGGCACCTGATTATGAGGCTGAATCAACTAAAATCAATTTTGAACCAATTTTTTAAATCAATTTTTAATTGGGCCTGCCAATTAAAAGTTGGCCACAGTGATGACGCATTTCAGGAAAAGAGGGGCAAGTGCTCCTGAACATTCCTTCTTTTACAATCATCTATAAGGTTCTATGGTCTGAGGCCTGTGATTGGCTAAAGGTACCTTTGGACAGGTACAATCTACTGATGCAATCTACTGGAGACCTTGTATCTAACATATATCTTGGGTAGAGAAGACTTCCTGGGGTGTGTCTAGTTACCTCCCACTGCCAAGCAGCTGGATAAACTTTCAGCACATGCTCAGAAGTTATCATATTACTGCTGAGTTTAGCCATTGTTAGGTATATAGCCTCATTATTTTCTGTTCTGCTCTCTGTAAAATTCCCATGAAAGTTTACAAGAATCTTGAAGTTTTTCTTAATAAATTTCTAATCTTTTCAGCAGTGTACAATTCTCGCAAAAAGTTTGGTTTAACTAAAGCTGATGTTGACCACAAAATCGCTCTACTAAAGTTTTTGCTAGTACTGAAGAGGTTGGGGTTGTTCCTAGGTTTGAGTGCTTCTGTTCCTCTGAGTAGCTGGGATGCCTAGAGGCTGTTGACCTTCCCCTGGATTTAAGGATTGGCTGTAATGGGAAGATGGCAGTCCTACACTGGGGCAGGTTTAGCCAGTTTGCAGTCTTTCAAGCCAACTCACAACCAATCCTGAGTTTTCCTGGCAGGACAAGCACATTTTAATGGAATATACTGACAGACATCTTGCAACCTGTCCTGACAGGACTGTTCTTACTGCCTTTGGAGCTTGCTCCATTATCTGGGCAATAGAATCTCATTGCCAAGGATCAGCTGTTGCTTATAAGGGCAATCTTGCTGGAGCTACTTCCAAAGCCATCACTGCCTTTAGGAGCCAAGGATTCCAGAGTGTGTGCTACATCATGCTTGACAGACACTGTTTTGAGCTTCTGGCAATAGTGACTGCCCACCATTTATCGTACAATGCTGCTCTGGAAACCATAACAACAGACTATGTAAAAGTAGCACATTAAGCAACCGGTTAGAGTTCAGAGTTAAAGGAAGATGGAAAGAAGTAGCTCTTATCACAGGAAAATAGCTGCAATTTTTCTTTTTGCTAAGAAAAGGAAAACAGGAGTGCTGAACATGAGGGCTGGTGTAGAGAGCAAGGAAGGCACTTAGGCTACTGCTTCACCCTTGTGAAAAACAGAGGGAGTGGAAGACAGGAAAAAAGAAAAACGCCACATCATTGCAGCTACTAGCAAAAAAAAAAAAAGCAAGCATTAACCTTGTCTGAAGTTTAGTAACCTGGACCTTAATATTGGTTTAGCAACCTGAACCTTAACCTGGACCAGGATTAGCAACCTGGACCTTAACCTAGACCTGGATATTGAAGTTTAGCAACCTGGACTTTAAGCTGCACAGCCTCTATCCTTTACCATCTAAACAAGTGTTAGGCAAACCCTCTCAGCTCCCCTCCTCAACTTAAACATAGGTATAATAAAACCTACATACTACGCAGTGCTGTTGCAAACATACATCAAAGCATGTAAAGCACTATAAAATGCTAAGTTTTGTTAATAGGTCATCAAGGACAATAGAAGGTTTAATTGCTGGGAAAGACATTTTTCAAATGTTGCTTAACATAGGAAAAACTTTTTCTGAAAAGGCATTCTCTTTTTCTGTTGAAATTGCAACCTCCTTCTCAAACAGCTGCATCTATGTTTCTCAGAGAACTTGCTGTTTCTTTCCTAAAACTCTGGTTAAGGCAGTTTGCTCCCAAATGTGTTTCGCAGCCAAGGACAAAACACAGTTGGCGTGTCTTCCCTTGCCATATTTAATTACCAATATACAGGTATCCTCAACTTTCAGACAGTTCATTTTCTGATGATCCTCTCTTTCAGTACCTTTCAGTTATACCTAGAACTCATTTATTCAATTAATGTTTTGCTTTTTAACCCCTCTCTGCTGTTCTAAAAGCCAAAATTCCCCTCCCTCATGTTGTAGCTCCTAATCTAATCTCATTCCCATAGGAATCCCACTTTTCAACGATTTATCACTTTTGGACGGTGCTCCAGTTCCTAACCTGTCCACTAAGTGGCATATAAATACATATGAGAATAGCATATGAAAACATTTTGTCTAGTATATAAACTCTCAGAAAATCATAGCTTGACAATTGTGCAATGTGACATGTTTCTAGCAAAGGGGGTTGGGAAGAATACATGCCTAGGAAATTAAATGGCAAGTGCAAACCCTAGATGGTGATCCAGAGACCAAGCCACGTCACCAATTCTCCTTCTGAATTAGCCTAGGAAACCTTACCTCCAATAGCAATGACTTCCCCAGTTTACTGAGTTTCTGCTGTATGGACTCCATGCTTTTCTTTAATTCAGAGATTCCCTCCTCTAGGAGTTCAGTGTCTCTTTGAAGCCTCACCAACCACAATTCCTCCTCCCTGGTCAGTTCCATTAAAGCAGATCTTTCTTCTTCTTCTAGTACCCAATGGAGATATGCAAATTCTGAACGGATCTTTGAATTCAGTTCACCAGATGTTTTCTAATCAGATGTAAAAGTCATAAGAAACAGCTGAAGGATGACATGGAAACACATTGAGCAAAAACCTGTGTCAGTAGTTAAAAGCAGACCCTCTTTAATGCAAATCCTTAGCTTTATATTCAACAACCTCCATATTCAACCACCATTTAAGCCACCACAGAACTATCATCTTTCACAGGTTTGGGCTGAAATACTTCTACTGTTTAGTATTAGAATTCAAAGGAGAGCTCTGTGACTTTAGCAGTGATATTGCCTTCTCCTACCAACTTCTGGAAGCAGTGCTGAAGATGAGCCAAAACCAAAACAAAACAGATGTAGATTAACAATTCAAAAGAAGATACATATCCACAACCAACAATGGTTGCTGCAGTACATGATTTATACAATTAATAACTTCACCCAAAAGGGTTGTATTATTGCACATGGCCAAATAGTATGCCTAACTGACACTAGTGATTCATCACAACCAACAGACTCTTTGGCAGAGTTTTTACACTAAATCAGTTGAAGAGCCACAGATGCAAGTGGCTAAGACACTGTGCTTGTTAACAAGCAGGCCAGGGTTTGAGACCTGGGTCGGCCCCACAAGACAGGGTGAGCTCCTGTCCTTAGCCCAGCTCTGCGACGCCAATTGGATCCAATCGTATTGGCTCTGCTTTTCCATTGGACTAATTCAGTGGCGTGGAGAGGGGGGATTTGCTGCTTGGGTAACAGCCTATCCTCCATAACAATCTAACCCAGGCTTTCGTACTTCGCATGCAGCGTATGCAGCGCCGAGCACGATACCATAGTCTTCCAAGACTGATGGAGGCCTGCTTTTTTTAGAGTGACAGTAGCTATTGCCAGTTTCCGATGATTATGTAAAATAGGACAATCCAGCTCATGATTTATTTGAAGTATTTATATCTCACCATTTTCCTGGTGAGGGAAATCAAGGTAGCTTGGATTCCATGTTGCTATCATATAAATATCATTTGTTAAGCATATCATTAAGTATTTATGTCAATTATTGTCAGCTTCTTTTTCCTCAGTAGATCTATAAGTATTTTTTCCTGAAATATGTAGTATTTCTAGCATTAGTGAGTTGAGAAAGCTTGAAAGGCAGCTTGACCAAATTTAGTTGCTAACAAATGCTGCAGTTGTAGATATTGGCATTCACCTGATATATCATACCAGTTTAGCCTTTACATTCATAGGAGGTACCCCAATTCTTGTGCTAGAGGTAAATAAAGGGAAGCTCCCTCTTTAGTATTGCATATAGAGGAACAGTATATGAAATATTTACATGCTACTATTGTCCTTATCCCACTTGGTTTTTCTCTGGTTTACATCCTTCCTATAAATCCAGCAGTTCAGATCTTTTCAGAACAAGTTACAGCCACGAAACAGTCAATGAACTAATCCAAATTAATGCCAAAGAATGAATCATTCACATGGCCCCCTCTGACCTCCTCCTCCATTCTTGTTCTATGTCATTTAAGATGAGATGACCAGAACTAATATAGGTAAGAGCACATGTTTGATGGACAATGGCGACGATGGCATCAGAACATAACACTCTCCCCTTCACTATTTATTTTGTGTGTTTTTTAAAGCTTCTGCTATGCACTGAATTAGAACGTTTCCATAGTAAGCTTTAGTATGTATTCTGAATAATTAGAGTTAATTTTGAATTCAAAATTACTCTCTCTGAAGCACACATTACTTGCAGCTTGCTATTGTCAATACGAGCAACACTTCTTAAACTAGGCCAGTGAGGTGTTTTTGATGTTGCTGACAGACTTCAGCTTCAGCTGACACAGTTTTATGTCTGCCACAAAGCTGCTCATCTGCTCACTTTTCCTCTGCACAATCCACCAAATAATCCTGTTTTATGTGTGAAATCATAAATTCCATCTCCTGGTTCTGTACTTTACATCTATGGAAGGCATGATTTGTCTATTTTTTGTCAATATACAATTTACTTATCTTACCAGCATCTCCCCCCTCCCTTCGCTAAATGGTGTACCCAGGGCAAAGGAGTGGTTGTACATAGGAGGCTTTTCCTCCTGATGAAAGAGGAGGAGTGTGGAATTGTGCTCAGAGTGGCTGCAAGTTGTAGTCACTCTTGCCATAATTCAGCACCCTTCTGGACCACCTCCTCTTCTCCTTTATAGAAGGAGCAACCTAGAGCGGCAGACAATACCCAGCAGGCTATTGCTCTAGGTCGCTCCCTCCTCTCCTCAACACTACATACCTGCAACACTCCCTTCAGCATAACAGGCAGACAGCAAGTACAGGTAAGACTGGGAAAAGAATGTTATCTTTCAAAAGTGTGAAACATTTAAATATGACAATTACTGTAAGGAATCCAGCAGAAAAGCAGGAAAAATGAGACACTCAAGAACCATAGGCTTGTGACTATTCAAAGTTCATGCCTGCTTTTAGCCATTTCGAGACCATTTGGCTCCTGTCTAACAGGGCTGTGGGTGGCGCAAGTGGCTAAGACACTGTGCTTGTTAACCAGCAGGCCAGGGTTTGAGACCTGGGTCGGCCCCACAAGACAGGGTAAGCTCCTGTCCTTAGCCCAGCTCTGCGACGCAGCTGGATCCAATCTTATTGGCTCTGCCTTTCCATTGGACTAATTCAGTAGCGTGGAGAGGGGGGATTTGCTGCTTGGGTAACAGCCTATCCTCCATAACAATCCAACCCAGGCTTTCATGCTTCACATGCAGCGTATGCAGAGCACGATACCATAGTCTTCCAAGACTGATGGAGGCCTGCTTTTTTTTGGCTCCTGTCTAGGACTCGCTTTACCAGCTTAATAGGCTCCACTAAGGGTGCAATCCTAAAGACATTTTCCTGGGGGTAAGATCCGTTGAAAACAATGGGGCTTACTTCTGAGTAGACATGACGAGGATTGTGCTCTAAGTGCTCAAATTGCCAAGAGCTGAATATCTCTCAGATAGTCCTGGTTCTATTCTTTGAATGTAAAACAGATGATGCCATGGCAGGGGAGATACCATAATACTGTTTTGAAGTAGATCAAATTCTGATTTGATCAAATTCTACTACCTTCTGATCCTGAAAACTGAACAAATGATCTAAAAATGAAATTGTTCCCTAAGGTCACTAATGCCATCACCTTCCATCAGAACGTAAATACTTTGAAGACATGCCCTAAGATTAACTCAGCTGGACGTTCATCTTGGTTTCCTTTCGTAGCCTAAAATCAGAAAGTTCATGGACTGAAATCAATCATGGACTGATGTCTGTTATATCAGGACTGACTTTCTATAATCTTCTAAGCAAAATTCAAGATGCTGGTTTGACCTGTAGTAGTGGCCTACATAAGAGCATCCTCAAATCTCATCCTTGAATGTACATATGTGAATCTCTCACATTTTCCTATTACCTCTATAGATATTGAAAATTCAAATACTGCTTCCTAGTGCATACATCTACAATGAAACAGATGTACTAGGGTAGTCACAAGTAACACATGTTCACAGAAGTGCTTTCCATTTAGATGTGTGACTTATGTCTAAGTTCCAAGATACATTCCTATGACATATGTGTGGATATATGTCTTAGTCCCGAGATTCATTCCTATTCCTTGGGATCAAGACAAAGGAGAACCTTCCCTCCCACCCAAAAAGAAAAGGAACAGGCTTCAGAGAATGCTGACTGGAACTCTGGAAGCAGTACACTATTTGTACTTGGGATAAGCTTTGGGAACTTCTGCAAAAATTTTTTTGCATTAATCCAGACTTGAATGAATAACTCGATTTCTGAACATGTGATAGTATACTGGGGGCACAATCCAGAGTAAGGGCAGCGAGGAGAGCCCTAGCTGAGATGCCCCAACTATTCTGTGTCCAGAGCATAAAGTTATGCTGGATCCAGAGAGTCATGAAGCCTGGGCTGACCTAGCTGCTCCAGAGAATGCTAAGTAGGCATCATGTGACACCTGGGGAGGGCTTGCTCCTGAGGAGAACCCCCTCAGATCACACTGAACAAGGAACAGCTGTGGTGCCTGCCTTACAAGGAAGGCTAGAAGTTCCTGACAACCAGTTACAGCTGCAGCATGAGAATGCAATACAGCAGTACCTCTAGTGGAGGGTGGATGCAAGGGGATTACTTGGAGTTGCTTGCTGCATCCACAGGTTAGTGGGTTGCCATAGTTGTGCCATATCCTGAAGTTGAGAGGCAGGGGTTGCAGATAGGCTGGCCAAGAACTCAGATTTTTGGGTCAACACTGCCATACTTACTCTACCATATTATTGACCGCTATTGGTCTACTCATTACTATAACTGCTCCTGAGGTGGTATAACTTTTGAGGAGCTGGAAGAGGGCATTTCTGCCCTGGAAACAGGCTCTGGATATAGAATAACTGCTCTGCCCCAGGCAATGCTAAACATGCCCTCAACATGCCTCTTCTGAACTGTCTAGGCTGCCCCAGTTAGGACAGCCCAGTTCCACCTCTCTTGGGGCACCCTATGTTGCCTTAGGCTGCCTTTCCCTGAGTAACTAGGATTGTAGCATCTTGCAGTTAGGTCAGCCCAGTGATAGATAGGATAACTCAAGTGCATTTCTGGACTGTGTCCTGAGCTCCTCTCACATAGTCTGTATCCTCTTTAATAGTTTCTTTCACTTCTCTTGTCAGCTTTCTGAAGGTTTTTTCAGAAATATGTTTAATTTTGATGGTTTGATCTTCAAAACTGGGTCTAAAACAAGTAACCTCTTCCTTCCCCTCCTACATGATCTGAAATTATTTAAGAGACATTTTTCTGTTTTTTCTCCTCAAAATAAAAAGGGAAAATAACATACAATGAAACCTGACTTGTAAATCAGCTGGCACAAAGAGAATAGGTTTGTGATACTTTGCAAGGCTTAATAGGATAAAGCCATCTCTTTATCTCTGCTTCTAAGTAATTCTTCTAGTGCTTCCCCCTGTGCCAACACTGCAATTAGAGGTATTAATCTTCTCTATGACTGGAGTGCCTCACCAGATCAATGGTCATCTGAACAGATTACTTTGTGCCAAGCTTGCAGCAACTGCTACTCATTTGGCTATGTAATATTTTTGCCCATTATTTAAAAGTGACCATTAACATGGAAGCTCACAAAAACTTGCACATTAACTTTACCAGCAAACTGCAGATTTTCTCCTCTGCCACATGCTTCATTTGCATCAGCTTTTCATTTTCCATTTGGCAAGATCTTAATGCATCTTTCAGGTGTTTCTAAGAGAAGGGAAAAAAACCGCATTTTAATTTGTTTCAGTTCTGCATTTCCACTATAAGTTGATATAGTGAAGAAGACAATTGGATTTGAGAAGATTTGATCACTGGTTGACCTAGGATTAGTTGCTTTCTCTCATACCTGAAACCAGTGGTTCTCAAAGTGGGGGTTGGGACCCACTGGAGGTCCCAATTTCATTTTAGGAGGTCCCAATTTCATTTTAGGTTGGGACCCACTGGAGGTCCCAATTTCATTTTAGGAGGGGTTGAAAAAAGCTGGGTGCCACCATCTTAAAATCTGGCACTGAGCACAACCATTGTGGAACGGTGCACTCAGGTTGCAATCCATATGTTCCTGGGAGTATGTCTCCTTGAATCTCATAGGACTTGCTTCTGATATATATGGAGGATCTCTGGCATCACAGTGATGTCACTTCCAACCATGATATCACTTCCAGGATGATTACATCAGTTCCAAGGGATCCTGGACAGATTGTCGTTCTCAAAAAGGAATCCCATGCTGAAATGCTCAAGAACCACTGCCTTAAACTTAAGGATTGCTGTAAGGATAAATTGAGATAATCCTGTACCATCTTGGAATAAAACTGGGATACAATTAAAAAGAACTGAAAATCAGCAACAATTCCTAGAACTACTCTACATGACCCTTCCTCAGCCCCAAGACTGGTTCAGAAAGCTACTCTCTGACTCATCCCTGCTTGAGCTATTAAAAATATGAACAAAATAAAGGAGGACTCTGCAGGAATAGCACTTCCATTTAGACCAGCTGCTTTGGGAAGAGCCAAGAGGTTCTCACTCTCACTGCTGTTGTTTTTCATCAAAGTAACTTTTGAGTGTTTATGCCCATTTTGTAATGTTCATACGATTATTTGTGTCACTGCAGAATGCTCTAAGCATATTTGATTCTAAGAGAGTCTGTGTACCACTGTCCACGGTAATTTGTTATATTTCCCAAACTTCCTCCGAGGCAATCGGAGCAGGACATCACAATCCTGTGAAATAGGTTAAACTGGCAATGCACAATTTGCCAAAGGACTTCAGTTGAGAATTTCAAACTCAGGAATACATCTTTTACAGACACAACATTTTTCCCTGCATACTTCATGACAGGCACTAGCCTTTGTTTAGTGCCAGCAGATGATCCTTGAAGTTTGGTATGAACTGAAAGCAATATGCTAGTCCACACAAACAACATTATTGAAATAATACACAAAGTCATCATATAGAACAAATATATCAGAGAAGTTAAGCAGCCAATGGATTAAACGGTGAGGGAAGTATGAGCAGGAAAGGGGTAAAATATATTCCCATTGGGCATAGACTATTGGATGCCCACCAGACATGGTCAAGTGGAAGGCATGACCAATCAACTGGAAAATGGGGAGATAGGATGAGAGAGAGATCAGTATGCTTACTACATACACATTTATCAAAAGGCTTTTTTGTGTTTGCTTTGCAGGCTGAAGTAGAGACTGTTTGACAAGGTAATTTATCAGAAATCAAAAGGGCATTCAGCATCCTAGAGTGACCTCCAGGACACACTCTTCCAAACAAAATGGACAAATTCCAGTCAAATGGAATTTGCTCTTTGTTCATAATGCATCTATTGGTAAAAACATGGCTGTCTCCCACTTACCCCAAAAAGTTTTGTAGTACTGTATTTAGGGTTGCCATATGTACTGAAGAATAGGGACAACCCTGATTTGGGGGGATTGTGGTCATATACCAGTCAATGGGACAGAGGGTCCTGTCTCAATTTTGTGGTACAGAATTATGGCAACCCTATGTATTGTTGCTGTACTTACTGTCTAACTCCTTAAGCTACCCACTACAATACTGCTGCTATACTAGTTTAACTTTACTGTTTTGGTCATCACTGGTCTTACCACATTCTTCAATTATACTAAACTACAATTAATTCAGGAAGGACATAAGTTAAATATCTGTGGTTCAGGTCAAATGAGAAACACCTCAAGCAGACAGGGAAAAGTAAAGTCATTAGCCCACTTCCACCAAGCTGCTTACCTGCAATTTTCTTTTGTGCTCCTCAGTGGTGCACTGTCGAATTGTTTCTACTACTCCAGAAACAAGATAGTGGGGACGAAAGGACCGCCTGGGAAACTGTTGCCGGCACTGGGGGCACATGGCAACCTGTGAGCACCTGTCCCAATAGCGCTGGATGCACTCCTTGCAAAAGTGGTGCATGCATTCCAGCATGACTGGATCCCGGAAGAGGTCATAGCAGATGGCACAGGTCAATTCTTCCCTGAGACTCTCCTCCTGGCTCTTTTGGGCCATCTCTGTAGAGAAACAAAGTATGTTCTTTGCTGACTCTAAGCATAACCCTGCATCTGATTCTATCCTGCACTATCACAAGATGCCCCCCACTGGAACTGACAAGCTTTCATAGAATCCTAGAGTTGGAAGGGACCTAGTAGGTCATCTAGTCCAACCCCCTGCCTGCAGCAGGAAATCCTCCTAGAGCATCCCCTCTGCTTGAAGATCCCCAGTGAGGGAGAGTCCACCACAAATCTTGACAATCTGTTCCACAGATTGGCAATCTGGATGTTGATCAATCTTCAACGTTAAGTATAGGACAAAAACACATTGCACCCTTTTCAGTCCCTCAAGGGTGAAATTTCTCAATATTGGTTCTTTGTGAGTGTTGATGTCACAGAAGGAACACCCTCCCTAAATTTCATGCTTCTAGGTCCAGGGGTTGGGGCAGAGCATTCCTCAGTCATCAATTGCAATGGAAAGTATGGGGAGGCATATGCATTCAACCCCATTTCATCCCCTTACGGTTAGAATTTCTGAAAACTGGTTCTTAGTGGGTGCCTCCATCACGGAAGGAACACTCACCCCAAATTCCATGCTTCTAGGCCCAGCGGTTTTGGCTGGGCGTTGATGAATCAGTGAGTGAGTCAGTGACTTTTCCGTTTTATATATATAGATGTTTGCTTGTCTTGCAAAACACTCTCAATCCAAGGTTTTACGGTACTATATTATTATTAAATGTAAAACGGTTACATATGATTCATTACATATAATCTTGCATACAGCAAGAAGGCTACGTGTTGCATGCTCACAAGGAAAAGAGTGAGAATGAATATTTTTTTTCCAGGACAGAAGACTAAAAGGAGGACATATGGGACCTTATGAGGCTGGGAATAGCATCCCTGTAGAATTTCTGCCCATCAGAGGCCAAGCCAGTCAGAGAAAGTTTGCACCCCTGCAGAGGGAAGTTGCTGTGTCCCCTGGCACAGACCCCCTGCTTGCCCCACTCAACCTCCCCATCACCTGCACCCTTCCCTCCCACAGCCCAAGATTCACCTTGCAGAACAGCTGGTTCTCCGCAGAAAGCGCACGCGCTCCAGAACGTTGCAACTTACACTTTCATTTCCTGAGAGCTCCACCCCACGCGGCTACAGAGTAGCCACCACTTTCCTCCAATCGGGGCAGCGCCCTGGAAAGAAGCTCCTTCTCTATTGGTTGATAAAGGGCCTCCTCCCACCCTTTGCTGGGCCCCGCGGACAGCCAGCGCGTGACAGCTGCCAGCTCAGAACGTTGGGTCACCTGGATGTGGGCGAGAGCTCGCGCTCTGAGGGCTTCCTCTGCAAGGGAGGGGGTAGCAGTCCCTCCTCCTCCAGGCAAAACAGGGGGAAGGCGTAGAGAGACTGAGCTCAGCCGCTGGTACAGCTGAAAGAGCCCAAGCCTCTGCAAGTCTTCTCAGGCGTAAGTCCCATTAGAGTCAATGGGGCTTATTCCCAGGCAAGTGTGGTTTGCAGCCTCAAAACCCAAGACAGGTCTACTCAGAAGTGAGTCCCATTATATTCAATGGGACTTACTCCCAGGCAAGTGCGGTTTGCAGCCGCAGAACCCAATCCAGGTCTACTCAGAAGTAAGTCCCATTGGAATCAGTGGGGCTTACTCCCAGGCCAGTGTGGTTTGAAGCCTCAGAACCCAAGTCACGTCTACTCAGAAGTAAGTCCCATTATAGTCAATGGGGCTTACTCGCTGACAAGTGTGATTTGCAGCCTCAGAATCCAATCCTACACAGGTCTACTCAGAAGTAAGTTCCATTAGAGTCAATGGGGCTTACTCCCAGGCAAGTGTGGTTTGCAGCCTCAGAATCCAATCCTACGCAGGTCTACTTCCAGATTAGTGTAGATTGGATTGCAGCCTCAGCCTGCTGGCCTCTACTGTACACCAGTGGTCTTCAAAGTGGGGGGGGGGGGGTCAGGACCCCCTTGGAAGTCATGACTTCATTTCAGGGGGTAATGAAAAGCTGGATACAGCCACCTTGGAATCTGGCACTGTGCACCTTTATTGACACTTCCAGCCATAACTTCATTTACTGGGGGTCCCAGACAGATTCTCATTCTCAGAAGGAGGTCCCAGGCTGAAATGCTGGAATAGCACTGCTGGACACACTGACCTGTAAATAAAGCCCCATTTACTATAACGGGACTTTACTTCTGAGTAGAACTTGCAAGCTCCTCAAAGGTCATTAGAACTAGCTTTATCAGCCTCAGTCTAGGACAGGGGGTCTCTAAAGTTTTTGGTCGAAGTGCCACATCAAATATCTGGCACAGTGTTAAGGGCCAGATAAAATATTTCTAATATAAAATTTTAATATAAATATAAATTTTAATATAAATATAAATTTTAATATATTTAAGATTGATCAATGAATAAATGGGCTCAGATTTTCAGGATTTCTGCAAGCATCAACACACAGCACAGAAATAAATCACACTCTCAATAGGGCCTGGTTCACACCATCACAGCTCAGGTTATGTTTGCTCAACTAGGTGAGAGGCTTGCTGTGGGCCACATATGGAGCAGTGGTTTTGAAGCATTTCAACCTGGGACCCCCTTCTGAGAATTACAGTCTGTCCAGATCACAGAGAGTGATCAGTCCATAACAAGGCTGCAATTCTGTCCAGCCTAATTTAGCAGTGACAACCCAGTCCTGTGAATGCCAGTGCCCAGGGCTGCAGTGGTGCTGAAATAGTGAGTGATGTATCTAATGGATGTTGTACTAGCACCAGGAAACTCGTCATGGTAAGAAAGTGTTTGCTGTTACCACTGGTAATGCCAGTGTAATCAATATGTCTCTTCAGATATTCACTGCTTTTGAGTGGGCAGACTCATGTGATAAACTGACTGGATAGGGAGGAAGGATAGGATATGGTGGGAGAGCTTGTCATTGTCCACCTTCCAGCTTGATCTTCTGCCCTATTCCCTACCCCACCCTGAAAAGTGCACTGTGCACCAAGATGTGTTCTTTACTGCTTGGTACTTCCACAGTGACTCTTGTTGGAGCTGAAGCCCAACACTGATTGGAACTGATCCAGCACCTACACTCTCTACTCTCCAGGTGCTGTAAACATGCTTTACAGCTATGGTGGAAGTAGTACACTTGTACAGCCACCACTAGAGAGCTCATGATTGGACTGTGCTCAGGAGTGTGCTTCTGGGTCCAGCTGCAGGATAAAGCTTCTTGTGCCTACATACGCCCTAATTGCAACTCCTAGCTGTGGTTCCTATCAGTCTGATGAACTGTGGTTCAGGACAGACCTTAGCAAATAATATTAAAATTAGGTCATAATTTGATTTGGGCTCAGTCAATATCTAGAAACACAGTTACACTGGAGCTGTTGTAATATATTTTGGTGCAAGCGAGAGCTGTTTAACTGCAATGTACAGCTTCATTAATTTCATCATTTCTTGCTCACGTATAATAGTGATGGGATGCAAAACCACAGCATCCACACAATGTTATTTCTTCCTTCTGAATGTTTACTTCCAAATTGTATTTTGTGCTGATTTTGATCTGTTCTTGTTCTCAACAAAGCAGCAAGTTTCCTCAAATACGCCATCAAGATAAATAAAAAAGCCCTTCTACGAGATGATCACTGTAATTGCTTTTGCTTGGTAAGAGCTGAGGGAAAGCCATGGTGGCACCATTAGTCAAACCCTCTGCCACCCCATTCCACTAAGCAATTCTCCTGATAGTTGAGGAATTAATCCACTTCAGAAAATGGGACATTATCGTAATAAAAAATGACTTTGGTTGAATGTTCTTACCTGTTGTGTCCAGCAATTTTATTAACAGGGATAATGGTTCATGTTAGGCCTACATATGGGAAATTCAGGTACAAAAGTGTTCAGTCATGAAGGACATGGAGTAGAGAGAGAAGTGGGGGAAGCCACTATTTCTTAGCCTTACCTCCCTCATAAGATGACTCACTGTCGTCATCATCATCATCATCATCATCATCATCTTCTTCTTCTTCTTCTTATGTCATCTTATTATGACTGTCAATATTCCATTTGTATTTCTACTGTCATTTCTGTCTCTGGGACCGATAACAGGCCATGCTGAGAATAGGCTGGGGGGAATTGAGAAGAGCTATGGAGGTGGGAAAAGGGCTGTTGAGGGGGGCCATTGAGGAGAGAGGTGACAAAGGGGCAGCTGAGGAGAGCTACCACACTTTCTAGGTAGCTCACTGTATTCCAGTGAAATTACATGTTTGGATACAATGGTAGCACATAACAACCATAATAGTGGATGATCTTCCATGTGGAAAGTACATAGCCAAGAACTGAACTGGAACCAGAATACTTCAAAACTGTTTTTGACTTTTAAAATTACAGTTAACAGAAAAGGATACTAAAATTTGACTGAAGTTTGAACGAAATACATGTATACTCCATGAGGTGGCATTGCAGCAAAGATAGTTAAATAGCAAAGGATAGCTGGGGAGAAGAATTGACCCCCAAAGACTTCTCCCCCTGTCCCAACTATCCACAACTATCCACAGACATTTTTTCTTAAGTTTTTCAAGCAAAAGGCTCTTGAACCCTATCTTCCCCAGTGTGAATTGCAATGAGAAGTACAGGTCCAACCTTCTAATATACTGATTTTTTTTATGCAGAGATTTGACTCAACACGAATGGCTACTGCAAATGGGAAGGGCCATGCTGATCCCTGGAAAAGGGGAAAAACAAAAACCGAAGTTAAAAACTGCTTTTCTGATTGTTGTAGAGAGGCAATCACGCAAGAAATCATTCAGTTCCTCAGCTGATACAGAAAAGAGGGTCTAATTGCTGTCTGCATTTCTACAAAAGTAAGAAAAGCTGTTTTAAAACTGTTATAATGGGGACACTTCTAAAAAACTGCTTTTCTTTAATACATTATTGGTATCAGCAGAGAGTCCCAGAATAAAATACATGTGGATATTGAGGAATAAATTTATTCTATTAGGAGCAAGGAAGGAGAAAGCTACCTGGAAGTGGTTCTTTATTTTTCATTGGTTTTTTAAAATCCATTTTTAATCCACTGGAGATTATAGAACTGAATCCTATAGCATAATAAGGTATTCAAAGTGTTTTTAGCTTTGAGAGGCTTAGAGCACAAACCTAAACATGTCTACTCAAAAATAAGCCCCATTGTGTTCAATGGCTCTTACTCCCAGGAAAGTGTCTTTAGGATTGCAGCCTCAGGCTACAATCCTAAAGACTACAGGAAGTAAGATTCATTGAACACACTGGGGCTTACTTTTATTAGTAACCATGTAGACATGGTTAGAATTGTGAGGCTACAATTCTAAACACACTTTCCTGGGAGTAAGGCCCATTGAACATAATGGAGTTTGCTTCTGGGTAGACAGGCATCTGATTGCACCCTTACTTTGAAATCTTATGCACATATAACCCCTGGCACAGGTAGAGTCAGGTGGGACTTCTGTAAACCACTTTTCATTGGGAAGAATTAGTTCAAGCCTAGTGGCTAGAAATGGGAACTGATGCAGTTAAAACAGTAAATAAAGAGAATAATGAGGGAGAGAGAGAGAGTTTCCAAATCTGGAGTAAGAAGAAACAAAACACAAATCTGGAGTATTGGTAATTCTATTTATTTACTGAATAGTAATTTACTGAATTGCTGTCTGGCTTTCTACAAAAGTAAGAAAAGCTGTTTTAAAACTGTTATAACAGGGCACATGTTTTACTTACTTATTTACTGATTAGACCTTTATCAAGTTCTTCAGCACAACAATATTCAGTAAATAAATATAATTATTTCAGATTTGAGGATTGTTTCTTCAGAAATTATACCACAAATTTTCTCTCATTTGCCTTTCAAATTTTAAAGGAATTCTTTCAAGATGAATTCAAGATGTGGCTTCAGCAGTTGTCTTCTCTAGCGAAACTGCAGTATCCTGAAATAAGAAATGAGCTAGTTTATCAATAATGGACCAATATTGGACTAGACTGACTTTGAGGTCCTATGGAGATGACTCTGCGGCTCCAGGTCTTCTAGCTTCCCAGACAATTCTATCCTTTTGTTTTGTTTTTTGGCCTTATGTGGTTACAACCTCTACTGAAGAAACTTATCTGTGTTATACCCAATGAGCATTCTGAAACTGAGTTTAAAAGTATGGGACTGCAATGCTAGATTTTCTTCAGTCAATAATAACAGTATTGGAACCTACTGTCTAAATCACACACACATATTGCAAGTTCCTCTGGGTAAAAATAAATATATGATCTGGGAGCTGAATTATCCAATCTGCTGAATCATCTGTGCAGCATGATGTACTCTATGAAAGTAATGAATAAAAACTAATTGCTACTTTAGACAAAGCCTATTGTGTCTCACATTAAGCATGGTTTGTCTCTCCTTGCACTTATTTGCATTGTAATGTATGCAACACCTACGGATAACCTTGTGTAGCTCAAGAGTGGGCTAAATTAGTGTACCCTTATCAATTTTATTTATTTTTGTTTTCTATCAGCAGGCGGCATCCTTGCTGTGAAAAATCAGTTTGAATATCTACCAGTAAGTGCTGTGGATGCACTCAGGTCTCCATTATGATCAAATCCCCAGTTTGTTATTCTTGCGCCACTATTTTACATGACTATAGTGGTGGTAAGATATCCTTGTCGTCTTTAACAGAATGCACTCTAAACAAGGATGAAAGAACAAAAAAAAGTAAACAAAAGCTGTACACATTCAAAATACAGGGACATAATTGTGCTGTACAAATGAAATAATGTAGAAATAGCTTGGTCCTGCAGAGTATAAGTATTGGACCCTGTAGTGTGGTTAGAAGGCATCATTTCTTTGCCGTGTCTAGTTCAGAGATGTCAAATTCATTTCATATGGAGGGCTGAAGTTAACATTAATGATGCTTACTGAGGGTGGAAATAACATCATTAAGCAGAAAGTGATATAATTAAGCAGATGATGGGCAGAAACAAACACTTTGTTCTCACATAAAAATGCATTAGCTACAAATGACAGAAAAGAATATGTACAAATCTATTTTCATATTTTCAAAATATGAGAAAGTCTGAATTATCACACTGGTTGAGCTCAATTATAAAAGGGGCTGGATAAACGGTATATATAACAGGGGCTGGACAAATTGTTTCTGGGGTTGCATTTGGCCTGCAGGCCTTATGTTTGACACCCATGCTCTAGTCTGTGTACAATTAGGTCCTTTTAAAGAATAAACAAAAAACTGAGATAGAGTAGATTGTAGTGTCAGGGCTACAACTTACCTCATATGTATGGTATGGGTGTGCACAAAGATGAAATCATTTTGCTTATGGATATCATATACTGTATTCAGATCCACTTTTTATTTTTTTAAAATAAAAGCTTTTTATTTTTATTGTTTACATTTATTATCGAAAATGTACCCATGTTGCAGGAGTAAAATTCCCCCATACACCATCCCGCCACTGTACAACAACCACCCATTCCCATCCACCCCTACATGCATCAACCCCCCCATGTGCCCCCAACCCCCATGTGTACTCAGTCCCCCACGTGTACCCCCCATGTGCACTCTCCCTCCCAGTGCATCAGCTGGAAGTTGATCAGTCAATTTTCAATGTTAAGTATCGGCTGAAAATGCGTTGCACCCTTTGTCAGACCCTTATGAGTTAAATTTCTAAAAATTGTTTCTTGGTGGGTGTTGATGTCACATAAGGAATACGCTCCCGAATTTCATGCTTCTAGGTCAAGGGCTTGGGGCAGAGCATCTCTCAGTCAAGGATTTTTCAATGTAAAGTATAGGGAGGAAAATGCGTTGCATCCCTTTTCACCCCGTTCTGGTGGGGATTTTCGAAAACGGGTTCTTAGTGGGTGCCTCCATCATGGTAGGAACACCCTCCCTAAATTTCATGCTTCTAGGCCCAGCAGGTTTGGCTGACAGATCATTCTCATCTCAGGCATTCCATTTTCCACTGTCCTCTAATTCTTTCTGGATCCTCAAAATTGAAGTGTAGTGTAGTGGAAGCCAAGAAAATTTGCTATATTGGCACCACCATCACCTTGCTCTTTGGATGCTGTATGCATGCACCCCGACTTTCGGATAAATGTTTTGAGGAGTGAGAATTATTAAACTATATTTGGCCATAAAATCCTAAAAGACTTAAAAACAAATAACTTTTATCATTCTACTGATAATAAAGGACATATTTCAAAGATTTTATAACTGTACTGTTTGCCATTAGCCATAAGCCATAAACATGAAGAATGAAGACTTGCGAAAAAAGGACTTTTAACAATCACGATGACTCAACAACTTTGTGTCAAGCTATACTGTGCCCTCATAGCCTTGGATGACTTTGAAGGCCCACAGAGTACCATAATTGTAATCATAATTAAAACAACCAAGAAGGACAGGGACAGCTTTAAACCTATTGAACCAAATGCTCCTTGTTGGAGCCCATGCTAGGGTAATCTCTAATTTTGTAAAGCACATGACAATTGCAATTTTATATTAAAATATGTTTAGAACTGAGGTTACGACCCACCAGAAAGGGAAGATGTTTCTCCTTTTAAGGGATAGGAGGGGTGAAGGCAGTGGAAGTGATCACAATCTATTTTTAGTCATTCTTTAGTAATTTAGGATGCTGTGGAAGAATCCTGCCATCTTGCTAGCAGCTGCCATGTTGGCAACAACCTCTACATATTCAAGTGTCAAATCTTAGCTCAGTGACAGGTTGAGGTTATGTTAAAGCCCACCTGCCCTCATAGGAACAAGTCCAAACCCTTAGACCAGAGTTCAGAAACACTTCTTGTAGACTTGTAAATAAATCTATTTGGCTGCCCTGCTTTTTTTTGGCAAAGTGATCAGTTTTAAATTCTCTCCCCAAGAAAGTAAAGATAGGCTTCCTCTTTAGGGTGCAGTTGAAGGTCTTTTTTTAAATTACAGTATTCTATAATTTAAAAAATATTCCATATTTCATATTAAAAATTATTTCATAATTATTCAATTATTCTTTTAATTTTGTTTTTTTCTTCAGTCATATCATACTTTTAATATGTATTCTTGTTTTTATTGTGTTCTGGTTTCTAATATTGTTAGCTATCTGAATTCATATGCGGGGAGAAGGAGCTATAAATCTCTCCTAAGTTATTTTAGTCTCAAAATATCAACAATATCAACTATATCCTCTAATTACCATAACTGATTGAGATCAGTTTAGAGCAGTGGTTCCCAAACTTATTTGGCCTACCGCCCCCTTTCCAGAAAAAAATTACTTAGCGCCCCCTGGAAATTAATTTTTTTTAAAAATTTTAATAGCAATTAAACAGAAAGATATATGTATTAATGTTTCCTGTGGCCATCACCGCCCCCCTGGATTGCTGCAGTGCCCACCAGGGGGTGGTAGTGCCCACTTTGGGAATCACTGGTCTAGAGTATGGGCATCACCCAGGTGGTGTGGCTGGTGTGGCCCGCACAAGGTGATGCATCCAAGAGGGGTGACACACCAGAGGAGTTTCCTCTGACAGCCATATTGCTCTGAGCCTAGCATGCAAGCTTGGAAGTCCAGGCATGCACGCTTGGCTCAGATTGCTCCAAGAAGGGACAGGTTGCCTTTAAATTTTGTGCGTGTACAAGTCAGGAGGTGATGCACTGGGGTCTCAATTTTATTATTAAAACAACAAAGACAGCATAATAAAAAGCTTTTATTTCAGAACAGCACAACCATGGAGCCATCATGCCAAAAGTATCTAGTGAGGTCTTGATAACTTCCAGACTCAATTTTAATGCCTGCCTATGTAAGTAAAGTCCTACTTCGAAAACAAAGTTCCTCTTCAAAATGCTCCCTAAAAAAGAAACATTTTAATGTCATTAGTCCAAAACCTTTTGCCCATTTCATGTTATACAGTGGTGCCTCACATAAAGAGCTTAATTCATTCTGGAGGCATGCTCTTTAAGTGAAACGCTCTTTAAGTGAAGCAGATTTTTCCATAGGAAATAATGGACACTCAGACAATTGGTTCCACAACCCCCTAAATATTCATATAAAATATTAACTGGATGTAAAAATGATGATAAAACACTGGAATTGAATTCAAAACATGCATTCAATGTGCATGATCCTATGAAGTCTACTTAGGCTGTAATCCTAAAGATACTTTCCTGGGAGTCAGCCTTATCTAACACAATGGAACGTACATCTGAGTAGACAAAGTTAGGAGACTGCAATCAAAGACACTTCCCTGGGAGGCTTACCTGGGCTGCTGCTGAAGGTTCAAGGTGGTCGGTGGGGGCACTTGGGGGTATAGTTAGGGACAGCTGCCTCTGGAACCTCCAGGCAACTGCCCCCAAGTTGGGGGCAGTTAGAGGCAGTAGTGCTGGCCGGCAGCCCTTTTAAAGAGCCTCCATGCAGAGCGTCAGGGCTGCATAGCATGTGTGCCCATAGCGTGCTTGCTTGTTAAATGAAGCGGAACTTGTTATGGGAAGCAAAATTTCTTGGAAATTTTTGCTTGTTATGTGAAACGCTTGTTAAGCGAGGTACCTCTCTCTCTCTCTCTCTCTCTCTCTCTCTCTCTCTCTCTGTGTGTGTGTGTGTGTGTATGTTATCACTGTATGTTATTTTTATATAGGAAATATGTATGACGGCACTAGGGGCAATGGAATGATGTTTTTAAAATGTAGAGATATTAACCCCCAAATCCAGAGTAACTATGGGAGCACGTAAGAGACTTTATGTGCACCCGTAGTTACTACACCACCTAGTGAAAAACTATGGGAAATTCATATTGGAATCCAGAGTAAGTTGTTCTTACACTGGAGCAAGGACTCCCTGTAGTTACTCAGGATTTTGCCCTATTAGGCAAAGTTTTGCAAGAAGATACAGTAGTGATGTTACAAAGAACAAGGGACTAGGCCAAGTAAAAGAAACCATGACTAGATAAATGAAGAAAACATACGTAATTCCTAAATAAATAATTTCAGGAGAGAGAAAAATATGATTTGCTCATATACTGATACCAAGACTGTAGGTCATTTGTTTTGTTTCCTGCTGTAATGATGTTGAATTTGGAATATTACTAAATAATTTTGCCAATGTTTTCTGGCTGTACATCTCTGCCTTTAAAGGCCAATGGAAGGAAGAGTGGCATTTCTAGCCTCAGAGGTACCTGGAGCCAGGACTTCAGGCGGACACCCCACCCGATTCAAGCTGCCACCTACTCTCTGTCTCCCTTTTGTAAGCCCAGGGAGGCTGCATGCCCTCTGTGCATCCTCAGAACACCTTTGTGATTTCATCCAGAGTGGTGTGAGGAGAAGCTGGGGTGGGGATGGAGGTGTGGTAAAATTTTCCTGCCCCAGTGTATGGTTCAAACAGCTACATCAGCTGAAGTTCTCACGTAGTTGTGAAAAGCATAAGCATCTTGCTAGAGGAGTGTTAACAAATCTGTTACTAACTACACATTAAAGGTATGTAAATGAGATGGAAATTTAGGAAAGAGCTCTTGTACCCTTTAAAAGTTTCTTAGAAGAGGGAATTTTCTAGGAACAACTTCTCAAAACAGATGAGAAAAGTGCCCTTGCTTAACTAGTGTCCTTTACATGACTGGTAAAGGTACCCTGATCTTTTTTGCCTCAGGTTACCTTTTTGTAAATAGAATAAGGAATCTTCCAAAATGAATGTAACATCAAGCAAAATCCTATCCTTGTCTACTCAGATGTAAGCCCTATTACGTTCAATCGGACTTATTCCCAGGAAAGTGTGTTTAGGATTGCTGCCATCACTACATAAAAGTACTATACTGTATATTCTTTACAGCACTTTTAGGCAAATTCCCTGCCTATGAGTCAAACCTTGTCAAAGTAAGTGTGAAGAGAACTGATGATTCTTAAATGGATCTAAAAATGTCATTCTGTATGTGATAGGTTGTGGATAAATGGCTCAATAGCTTCCGCTAGCAGGTGAATGTATCATACAATATATTTCATTCTAAGATGTCTTATAGATGAGCTAGTCAAGTCCAGTTCACTAAATTTTATATAAATCAGTGCCTTGTGTTGTATCATTTATTTTTCTGTTTAACAATATATGAGTCCTAACATCATATCCAAGAGAACTCTCAGCAGAGAAATTTAAAATAAATACAAGAAATTATCTCTAAAAGTAAATGTGGTTTCCATATTTCCCTAGACTATGCTATATGATCAACACAATCATTACTATGGGTGAAATCCAGGGTAACTATGGGGAGTCCTTCCTCCGGAGTAAGAACAAGTTACTCTGGACTGCAATATGAATTTCCCATAGGTTTTTACTAGATGGTGCAGTAACTACAGGTGTAAATAATGTCTCTTATGTTCTCTCGTAGTTACTCTGGATTGTGCCCTATCACAGCCTGACAGTATCACACTATCACAGTATCACACAATCAGCATCACACTATCACAGCCTAACAAAACAGTGAGGGCGGTTCGGCAGTGGAACAGTGGAGCCCTACAGTGATCTTAAATGATGATCCAATCCAATTGATACCTGATGCCACCGAAATGAGTGTTCCAGTGGCATAAGGCTCTTTTCAGCAGTCACAAAAGGTAACACTCTGGTGTGCACCTTGGCCACCACCTGGACCCTTGGACAGAATGGGATTGGCAATAAGGGTGGAGAGAAGGGCAAATTGGAACCAGAAACAGAATAGTTTCAGTGACAGTGGTGTATGGCAAAAACTAACCTGTTTTATGGAAGAGGGTGATATTGCTGGCACAAGTCCACAGCTGGCATGGGCTTACCCTGGAAGCAAGGGAACAAAAGTTCCCATATCCTGGAAGTCAAAATTTCCTTGCAAGATGCTTTGAGTGCCACATGGGGTACTGCACTGCCACATAGGAACTCACGGTAAATTGATTTGGCACCCATCACAGGGTGCCAACAGTTCTGAAAGGAATAGGTCTTTTGTACTATGATCAACCAGCAAAATTTCCTGGAACTGGTTTTGATTCCATGTTACATTCTCAGTGTAAGGCAGCTACCTACATAAACGGATAGATATCTGCAGCTAACCAGAGATGAATATGGTGCTTTACAGAAGATCATAAGTGCACTCCAAGTTTCATACCATGACAAACTTACAATTTGAATTTCAACACCACAGGAGCAGATAGTAGGAGGGACCACAATAAGCAATTCTTCCAATAAGAAAGAATTAGAACAATACATAATATCTAAAGTGGTATAACACATCTTTCTTTGGGCTGCAGATACATATGCCCACACCCCCCTACTGTACATGGGAAGTGAATCAGATCACTGGTCCATCTTGTTCAGTTTTGTTGATGTTGACTGATGGTGACCCTCCAGGTTTTTAGTGTCTTTCCCAGTTTTAACTGGAGATGCCAGGGATTGGGTTTGCATTCAAAACTGGGACCTTCTGCGTGCAAAATGTCAAGCCTTTTATTGTGCTATGATCTGTCCCTGCTATTTGTTGAGAATGTTTCATTATCTCCTTATTGCAAACGTGGCAGCTGCTGGAAGGCAATCCACATGATGTTTGCTAGCTACACCTTTTGCTGTTCTAAACATTTAGGCAGCACCCTCATTATGATAGTGTTCTTGCTGTAACTATAATTGTAGTTTATCAGAGAGCTACTACATATTCTGTAATATTCCTGATAATGCTTTGCTGTGCCTTTGTATGCTGCCATTAGCAATTTCCATTCAGTGTAGGTTTTTTCATTCTTCATGCACCTGCATGCAATCACTCTTCCTCCAGAAGAGGACTGCAGACCTCTTTGTCTCCACTGGATATGTTATGCTCTCTTAATGATGCTTTCTGGGCTTAGATATGAATTCCCACTTCTCTTGTTCCTCCAGAAAAATAAGCAACTACTGTATGATCTGTGGACTGGAAGATCCCTTTGGACAAAACAAGCTGAGGATTTTCTTTGTGGTAAATGAAGCAAGAATCTAATATAGCAGTTTGGGAAAGCATAACAGCCTAGCAGAGCAACCACAAGTTCCTTCCTATACTACCAGCTATTTTGCAAGCCTGTATGGCTGGTGCATTCCCACGTCTTAAGTATCTCAAGCTAAAGCATCTGAGTAATCTCCAGGTCTGGAGGGTCTCCATTATACAATTTCTATTGATTCCCTATTAGGGGAATTATTGGATATATGGAAAAACAAATCACCTCAATTTTATTATTCTGCTATATGTGAAGCAGAAAGAAATTAGTGGTTCACAAGCCAGGTGGAAGAAATATGAGGACAGCAGCAATTATGGAACGCCTAATTTCTCAACCATCCTTTGCTTATAACTCACTGGAAAGGCCAGAGCAGAAAACCTGGTAGTGGAGAAATACACCTTTATTTGTAGAATGAATGGATATGGCTATGAACAGATCCACTGCTCATCATTTCAATTCATTCCAAAACAAATATAAACCAGAACAAACTGGGCAGGGACACCAACCATATTGGGGAGTCCTAATTAGTGCCTTGCATTTTATTTTTAATATTGTTTTTAAAACAAAAGGCAACAGTCTTACATTATCCATTGTAAAGCTCCATTCTTCAGCCCATCTTTTTCCAAGAGACAGTGTTGTTTTATGATATGATCTGCAATATCACTAGGAGGAGGTTGATGCAGGCAGGCACTCCAGTCTGGAGCCAAGAAGGAGTGAAAGATTAGATCACACCATCACTTTTTGCATAGAAATAATGAAAAACAAATATGAACCCCAAACGAAAGAAAATGAAATGGAAGTAAATGAAAACTAACCTGAATGAAAATGAGCAACAACAAAAAATGGTAATGTACAATGAGTGGGTTCTGTTATTCACAGCATACAATTCACTCCTGCTCGGCAACATGTTCAGACCCCATAACAGCTGCTGGCAAGGATTTACCCTAGAAATCATGTGTGGAAAGGGGAGCCAAGTTCCCTCCTGAGATATCTGAAAAGTCAAGCCTGATTCTGTAACTAGTAATCGAATGTCCTGTTATGCATTTGTTTCTTCTGTGTCAGGTTATAAATACTGAAATTTCCAAAGCATTAAGAATTTTGCAATTACTTCTTTTCAAACACTTCATCCCATTCCTGTCTCCATCAGTGGTTTACCAACCAAGCCCCAGGTGACTGCACCAGCTGTGCACATATGTTTCCTTCAATCCATATTTTTTACCTCCAGAACTGGCAACGCTAACCGTACAGCTTATTTAGGAACAGATTCAAACTTGCATAACAAAATGTCCTTCATTTTCCAAGAACCACCATAGATCTCACCACCTGGCACTCCAAGGGCATTTCTTTGGTCACACTTCGACTGAATCTATAAATAACTAGGAGTTTCATGAACATCTTGACCACCATCCTTCACACAAAGAAATGTCCCACCACGGAGTGACATGGTTAATTTTCAAAATTGGAAAATGAAACCAGACATTATGCTTCACTCAGATTTCTTCAACTTGCTTGCATAAGCTTTTGTGGACTGGAGCCCACTCTGTCAGATGTGTGAAATATTGTTCATGGTTGGCACACACACACGCACATGCACACGCACGCACTGTAAACACACACTGATCTCCCTTTGTCCCCTTCTTTTATTCATAAGCTTCCCTTGGGAAAGCCACAGAAAAGAGGCTTATTTGACAATGAAATCCTAACTTGCACTGGCACAGATAGGCTTGCTTAGCCTGTGCTGTATCTAGTGCCTGTTTTGGGACTGCTGATGTGCTACTGTGGGGAAGAGGAATACTTTGGTGATGATGTAAATCCAAGCAGACGAGAGCAGTGAGGGGAAGGAATTGGGGTATGGAGTCAATGAGGGAGTGGACCTGGCAGTCCTGGTGTCTTCCAGATCTTATCTCCTCTTTTTGATGCTTTCCACCCTTTCCTCTTCTTGAATATATGAGGTGGACATACATAGTCAAAACAAACAAACAAACAAACAAACAAACAAATGCTTTGGGCAGTGGTCCTATGAACTTAAAGTTAGAATAACAACCTGAATACAGAAGGATTTGGATGGATAGTGATAAAATTCTTGAAAATTCTTGAAAACTATTTGCCCTGTATTGTAAGTAGTCTCATAGCAGCCTTGGAATCACTTTGCAGAGACCAGCGTACAAATGAAGCTTTTGCCTTCTAAAAACAAGCAGCACCAGTAGTATAATATGCTAGGCTCCCCTCCCCTGCAATTCTAACCCATTACCACAAATTGTTCCTATTATAGGTGTGTCCAAGCAGATTTGCTTACCTTCCCTAGTGTCAGCCTCCATATTCTGAATTGTTCTGTGAACAGTTAAAAGTCAATCTGTTATCTTTTGTATAACTCATCTCTACTTAGAACAAAGTAAATATTAAAGCCTTGCTGAGAGATCTGTTTCAGAAATGTTTAAGAGTGCAGCTCTACCCAGCAGCACCTCCTGTTTGTGTGGATCTGTCTTCTGGAGACTTATTTAAGAACACACATGGAGCCTTCTTCAATCAAGTCATAAGTCCATCTAGTCTAGTATTCTGCCTTCCATAACGTTTAATCAAATATCTCCAGAAAGTTGGCATATGAAGATAATAGCTCTCCCCTTATGTTGGCCTTCAAAAAATTGCCTTTAAGGCTAAAACAACTATCGACTGTTTCCATGCACTAATCCAATCTCTCTTGGATGACCTTGGGCTAGTCACTCAGTCTCAGCCTCACCTACCTCACAGGGTTGTTGTGAGTTCAGCAGGAGGGGAAGAACTTTGTAAGCTTTGTAAGCCACCTTGGGGACTTGTGTTGGCATGGTAAAGACAGGATAAAAATCCCTTAAATAAATAATAAATAAAGTAATCCAAGCTTAGAGGCATTGCTGCATCTTGGGGCAGCAAGTCCTTCCTTTTGTCTGTTCTGGTTCTCTTGTCAATCAATTCCATTGGAGTCATTAAGTTCAGGGATAATGAGAGAGAGAGAGAGAGAGAGAGAGAGAGAGAGAGAGAGAGAGTCTCTTACTGCTTCCTCTACATATATAACTCTCCCAAGTTGTGGATCTATTTGAAAAAAATTCCCAAACAAGCCAAAGGTAGC
This sequence comes from Cryptoblepharus egeriae, assembly GCA_030015325.1. NCBI lineage: Eukaryota > Metazoa > Chordata > Lepidosauria > Squamata > Scincidae > Cryptoblepharus > Cryptoblepharus egeriae. The sequence goes on along the minus strand of JAREYC010000002.1, from coordinate 64,776,551 downwards.
AATCCTCTTCACAGTTACCCAAGAATAAGCCCCAATTGAAATGAATGGGGGCCCACCTGAAATTGGCTCATGACTTCCCAACCCACACTTTGAGAAACACTGGTGTACAGGATATAGTTATGGAAAGTGATACTTCAGTGATGTAGAATTTCTTTTTGACTTGGCCTTCTTCCTGCAAGAGCCACAACCTCATCTGTCAAGGGCTCTGGCATGTTAATGAGAGAGATTTCCCATGCCAGTGCTTCTCAGGACAACCAGGAATCTATGTTTGCATTCCATGCAGAATCTGGTGCTGATACTTACTGGGAATACGAAATGAGATAACCTACTTGTTCTTTGCATACTTATTCCATACTTGGCATATATATCTTGGCACCTTCTGAGGCATAAGCATTTCGCATATGCTGCACATCAGACTGGCACAGTCAGGTTCAAACTGGAAACCTTCTGAATGTGGCACTGGTTTCCTCTTTGGACTCTTGAGTCTGCCACCTGGGGGTGTGTGATCCACTGGAGCTTTTAAAGGAAAACCTGTTAACCTAGTCTATATGATCAAAGAACATTCAAAAGCCAATCTGGTACCACTGGCTGATACTAAACTCCCAGACCAACTGTGTTTCCTCAGTGTATGCAATTCAACATTTTGAAAGACTAGTAGATATCTCCTCTGTCCTACCACTATTCTTGTAAACAGAGTTTTAAACTCTCCCCATTAAATTGCAGATAGGGCAATTCCTAATTGCATCATTCAAGTAGGATGCAGGTACAATGGCGCCTCACATAACAAATTTAGTTCTGGAGACATGTTTGTTACGTGAAATGTTCTTTACATTAAGCGGATTTTTCCATAGGAAATAATGGAAACTCAGACGATTGGTACCACAACCCCCAAAATATCCATATCAAAATATTAACTGGATGTAAAAATGATGACAAAACACTGGAATTGAATTCAAAACATGCATTCAATGTGCATGATCCTATGAAGTCTACTTAGGCTGCAATCCTAAAGACACTTTCCTGGGATTAAGACCCGTTTAACACAAAGGGGCTTACTTCTGGTTTGACATGTTTAGGAGGCCGCAATCAAAGATGCGCTTTCTTCTGTAATCAAAGTCACTTTCAGAGTGTCTCCCCACTTTCTCCTCTTCATTCTGAGCCTCTCTCTCCCCTGCTCCCTTCTGGCTTGCCCTGAGTTGCTTCCCTCTTCTCCACGGCTCTTCTCTCCCTCTGCCCAGCAGACACCCGGCCACAGGAGGAACATCACAGAAATGTTGCTTTCGCTATGGGCAGGTGTACTAGGCAACCCTGACACTTTTTTAAAAGGGCTGCTGGCCAGCATGTTTGTTATGTGAAGCACAGTTTGTTATGTGAAGCAGAATCCTAAATAAATTTTTGTTTGTTACGTGAAACATACTTTACGCGAGGCATTTGTTACGTGACTTTTTTTGTGTCATTTGTACCACTGTATCATTTTTTTTCTTCCTCTCTGACAAGCCAGCAAATCCCTTAATCATGGTGTTTCCATGATCACCTCTCTATGAGGAGAAATGCTGCAGAAGGTCAAAAGATTATAAAGTATGAGAGAAGACAAAAAATAACAAAGAATTACAGTGCAATCCTAAGCATGTCTACTCAGAAGTAAGTCACATTATGTTCAATAGTATTTAGTCCCAGGAAAGTGTGATTAGGATTGCAATCCAAATGCATGAAGAATATTATTTGCTGCATAGGTTGTCCTCAAATGTAAATCCTTCTGTGGGCTGTGGGTGGCGCAAGCAGTTAAGACACTGTGCCTGTTAACCAGCAGGCCAGGGTTCGAGACCCGGGTTGGCCCCACAAGACAGAGTGAGCTCCTGTCCTTAGCCCAGCTCTGCGACGCAGCTGGATCCAATCGTATTGGCTCTGCCTTTCCATTGGACTAATTCAGTGGCGTGGAGAGGGGGGATTTGCTGCTTGGGTAACAGCCTATCCTCCATAACAATCCAACCCAGGCTTTCGTTCTTCGTATGCAGCGTATGCAGCGCCAAGCATGATACCATAGTCTTTCAAGACTGACGGAGGCCTGCTATATCCCTCTATTTGGAACTCCACTATGGAGCAACTCTGACTCCCCTGAGACAGTTTTGGTTGGAGACAAGCTTCTTTTGTTGATTTGTATCCATCTCTCTGTGGAGATAATGCAGTTCCGTCATTTGGGTATTGTCACTGAATTTTGTAGAGCCTGATTACTCAGACACAGATGAATCATAAATGTGTGATCTGCTTAATTTTTGGAAAAAAAGCATTGTGTCTGAGATGAGAGTTTGTAAGAAAAGCCAGTGGAGTTTGATCTATGGGTGATTTATTCACACATGCAAGTCAGAATTTCATGCTGCTTTGTGAAGACAACCATGGATGCATAACCAGCCCACTGACTCATATTGTGAATTTAGCACAAGGTAAAGGTAAGACCTGATGTCACAATTTGCGTTGCACCATGGCTCCAGGAATTTTTCAGATAGCATCCTTGATATTCTAAACATAACTTTAAAAAACTTCATTTTTTTAATGATCAAAAGATGTTTTTATTTTCATTGTGTATGCACCTCCACTTCTAGTTGCGGACAATGCTAAACAAGAAAAGGAGATGTGTTATCACCTGTGGAGTTAAGTCAAGGTTAACTATAGGACACTTGGGGAATGGGGCTTTGAAAAACATATCTGTCAATGTATGTGAAAGAATTACACGGAATGAATTAGTGAAAACAAATATCTAATCCACCTTGCTGACTACCCAGGAAAGCAGCAGCCAAGGGGCAAACCATGTCATTCCCTTTTGATCCACCCTGATGCTGAGGCCGAGGGAGATGGGACAGAGGCTCATGATTTGTAACAAATCTGAGAAATTATTGACTATTTATGATCTGCCATAATGGTTCCTGATATAATGATAGATAAGATTGGGCTGCCCCAAACCCTGGACAACGATACAGTAGCACCATCATGGTTTCTGCTGCACTCCACAGGAGATTTTCAGACATTGGAGGTCTCCTAGGGACATTTGCTCAATTACTGGTGCAAGTGTGTGTCGCTCTGTGCAGTGGGATCAGGCCCAGGAATGCATTTCGTAGTTGAACTGCTCTGTTTAAATCTGATTCTATCTCCCTCCCAATCCTGATCTTCCCTCCCACCTGCCCCCATCACCACCCCATTCTGCACACTCCTCTGTTCAACTCTCTTCCCAACCTCCCTCCAACCTTCTGCTCAGGCTTCCTTGCATCATTGGTGGAGGTTGCTGGTGCAGTGCTAGTTACACTGGAAGGATAAATGAGGTGTTTCCTCAACAGCTGATTCAGAGTGTGAGATGCACCAAAAGTTGGTCTGGGAGTGGGGGACAAGTTCACTCACAGTACAATCAAATATGTGTTATATGACTGGATGCGCACCCATTGTGAGCTCAGTCCTATATGCCTGTCTACTCTGAAGTTTGTGCCATTAAAGTCAGTGGCGCTTACTCCCAGGAAACTGTACATATGACTGCAGCCTGTGTTTTGTAAAATAAATAGTACAATTCAGTATTCTGAAACAAGTCCATGGAAAAAGCAATTCTGCTCGTTTGAAGCGGAAGTTATTTGTCGTCTAGGAGCTGCAATGCCACAAACCCATCACCTCCACAGGAGTTTGGACACACTTTTTAAAGCTGATTTATTTTTTAAAAATCATGAATAAATATTTGAATGAGTTAACACATTTTTAAACACTAAGGTTGGTAAGTTTTTGTGGAATTTAATTGCTGGGGGCAATGGGGTATTTATATATGCATAGAGATTGTTGTGTGGTTAGTTGTGTTTATTTTAGTTTCTTTTTTAGTGGTGTTGTCCAGTTTTGCCTTGGGGAAGAGCACCTCATTTCGTTGCACCCAATTGTGAGTGTAATGACAAATAAATGATCTTATCTGGTTAGTGGGAAGTGCAAGACAAGCCACTGGCTCACTGATAAGTGTGCCATCAAATGTATTGTGAAGCCAGGCTTCCACCTCAAGCATAGAAACTGTGATCTATCCTGTCTCAAGGTATCTATAGATCCACAACTGTAGGAAAAGGATGAGAAAATTCAGGCCTGCCCACACTGTGTTAGGACTGGCTTCAGAATGAAGTCTAGAAATGGCTGGACTAGCTATGGGAACAAAGGGAGGCTGCCAGTCTATCATTCAGTCATTCAGTCTACCAAAGCATTGAAGTTGCATCTCTATAAAATATCTAATGATGATGTTCAATAAAACAAAACATTAAAAACAACATATGTTAACAATAAAACAGCAGGAGCTTAAAAACTAAAAGTAGTAAAACACCCATTAAAAACCAAAACAACCCAGTCACAGTATTCCGAATGTCTTCCTGAACAAAAAGGTTTTAAGTTGCAGATGACAGGAGCACAAGGCTGGGAGCTGCTGGAATCTGTGGCAGGGGGTGGTTGCCACAGACATTGAAGCCAACAGAGCAAGGACTTAGTGCCAGAGGGCATCTCTAACACAGAAAATTCATGCTCCCAACTGCTTTGCCGTGATTCGGCACCTATCAGCAGCCATCTGAATGTAGTTTAGTGGGCTTTGGCTGCTGTCCTAAAACACTTTCCTGGGAGTAAGACACATTGAACACAATGGGGCTTACTTTTGAGTTGACATGGTTAGGATTGTGCTCTTTGTTTCCTTATGAAGGACTTCCGTCTTTGCAAATTCATACAACTCTGTAAAATACAGTAATTAATAAGCTGCAGTGAACTGAATTTTGTCCATTGATATCAATGAGAAATATTTTATCTACAGTACTCGTATGTATATAAAACTGAAAAGTCACTGACTGACTGACTGACTCACTCATCAGTGGCCAGCCAAAACCACTGGACCTAGAAGCATGAAATTTGGGGAGGGTGATCCTTCCATGATGGAGGCGCCCACTAAGAACCGTTTTTTAAAAAATTCCCATTGGAAGGGGGTGAAAAGGGGCGCAATGTGTTTTCCTTCTTATACTTTCCATTGCAGAATCCCTGACTGATCTAAGCCCTGCCCCAACCCCTGGAACTAGAGGCATGAAATTTGGGGAGGGTGTTCCTTCTGTGACATCAACACCCACCAAGAACTGATGTTGAGAAACCTAACCCTTAACGGGCTGAGAAGGGGTACAACATATTTTCGGCCTATATTTAACATTGAATACTGATCAACACCACAAATTGTACACCAGTCCAGAAGGGGTGCCCGCACTTTTGGAGAGATGTGCATGGGGCAGTGGTGTCACCAGGGTGGTACGAGTGGTGTGGTCCACACCGGGTGACATGCCCAAAGGGGGTGACGTGCACTGGGGGACTTAAAAACTTAAAAACACACATAACTTTGTTATATCAAAGTCATATACTGTTGGATTCATATTTAAGAGCAGAATGCAGTGCAAAAATCGGTTTTGAAATATCTCCTTCCTATCAAAGGTAACAGTCAAAAAACTAAAAATTAAAAATATGCATTGAACTCTATGGAAAGTGAAAATCACCCATATCACGGCTTTACTCATGAGTAGGCAAATGTGCCATAGTTCATTGGAAAGGGCAGGCTGAGAGGAATCTAAGGACATCAGAATTATCCTGATCTAATGAACACAGCCCCCACAAATCACCCCAGAAGGAGGTCCTTGATGATTGCATTGAAATTCATTGATAATGGATGTGAACTGCACTGCTGTGTTTACTGGTGAGTAAGCAGGCATTCCTTGGCTGAAGTGGAAGGTCAGTCCAGGAGAGTAGAAGACTGGCAAAATGGTCCCAATCAGGGACGTTACGAGGGTGCTAGAAAGGAGGCACCCTTGAAGGGGGTGGCAGCACATGAACTAAATGACTAAAATCATGATTTGTAGAAATAATCCCATCATGTTATTATACCTTTGAATGTTCAATTTAGAGCAGTGAAACAAACCACTTTATTAAAATGTATGGCTAAAAAAAACCAATGGAGGCGGGGCAATGGCACATAACCAAGCCCACCATTCATATTGTTACCCTGCCCGATAAATGGGGTGATGTGCTGGCCTACTGCACCGGGTGACAAGCACCATAGTGACACCCCTGGCGTGGGATGAGGGGATGTTGTGCATGGGAGGTTGATGCACAAGGGGTGTGTGTGTGCAGTGGGGATGTGCACACCAACATGGGAGTTGGGAAGGCCAGTGCAAGGAATTCCGCCAGTCTCTCCATGCAGGGGTAAGTTTGCATCAGCCATGCTCAGCTGATGCAGGGGATCTGGGGGTGTGTGGGAAGGGCAAGGAGGAGATAGGATGGAGGTGTTCTGTGGTGGGGAGAGGTTTGGCAGAGGGCATTCCTAGGGATGGGAAGGCAGGGGAGCAGGAGGCAGGGCAAGAACCCAGCAGTTATTCCAGAACTAACTCTGTTCCTGGGCATTGTGGAGTGGCTCCATGGTCCTTCATTCTGCTCAGATGTGTGTCACTTGTTGAGGTAACACAGATCCACGTAGACCCACTGGGGTAAGGGGGAAGTTTCCCCTTGCCTCAGGCTCAGCCACAGTCAGACAGCTCAGACATTCCAGTTTACCTATTCCTGTGCAATTTAGGATTATGCTGAAAGTTAAACAGTGAGTTAATCAGTGAAAGTTAATCATGAGGATCATGAAGAGGCAGCATAGTACTTTGTCCTCTATCTTCATTTTCTGTCAGACTTCCAAATACAATATTCTGCATCAACCTTCACATCATTTGCTGCTCAAAACACCTGTGCATACACAGTATAGGCCAGGCTGCCTTTCCATGGTTTTTTTTATTGGGGGGGGGCGCGGGGGTTTACTCCCAGAGTATTCATAACTCAGTTGCAAATGTAGAAATATCTATCAACTCCAGGCACAATCCAGCAGAGCTAGGCACCATTGAAAAGCCCCTTGAAACATTCACAACTTTGAGATGCTTTGCACTGGCTGCATTCAGTTGAGATGCCCTCAAGTCAGCTTTCCAGAAAACAGCTGTTTGTCTGCAGCTCCCACTAGTAGTCCTCTAAGTTCCTTTTCAAAAGAGCATCGTGTGCTGAGAGCTGAGCTCTTTGAGAAATCCTACCTCTTCACCTGTCAATCAAGCAGCCTTCCTGAGCACTCAATCTGAAACACTTGTCAAATTATACAGCAAGGATAATTGTCCCAATGCTGATCTTGTATAGAAAGCGGTCGCTTGGGAAATGTTTACACGTCAGCAACAGCGCCATCCCCTCCTGGTCTGTTCCTTCCTGCTTCCACCGTCACCTCTCACAGCAGTTTGCTGCTCTGAAAGGAATTGCTGTGTTATAGAAATTCACATTCCAGTTCAAGGGAGAGAAGGACTGATGATGAGCTGACTTTACGGGGCCAAGGAGACATTCAGATGATTTCCTTCATTCATAGAATCCATGACTTCAGTTGGTGGGTGCAGACTGCACCTGCTGGCATTCTCAAGAGGTTATACCATCAGTGGCCAAAATCTGGGAAACCTTTTGGAAAACTTGTATTTATGAATAATACTATATAAAAATGAAAAGTCACTGACTGACTGATTGACTGACTGACTGATCAATGCCCAGCCAAAACCTCTGGACCTAGAAGTGTGAAATTTGGGGAGTGTGTTCCTTCGGTGAGACACCCACTAAGAACCAGTTTTCAGAAATTCCCATTGGAAGAGGGTGAAAGGGGTGCAACACATTTTCCTCCCTATACTTTTCATTGAAGAATCCTTGACTGAGGAACACTCTGCCCCAACCCCTGGACCTAGAAGCCTGAAATTCGGGGAGCATATTCCTTATAAGAGTGGGTGTTCCTTCTGTGACATCAACACCCACCAAGAACTGATGTTGAGAAATTTAACCCTTAAGAAGCGAAAAAGGGGTGCAATGTGTTTTTGTCCTCTTCTTAACTTTAAGATTAACATCCAGCAATTTGGTGCCTGGTGTCTGACGCACTGGGACGGAGGTTACACTGTGGGGGGGGGGGGTCTTACGCATGGGGAACATTGTGCATGGGGGGGATGTTGCTCATGGGGAATGTTGAGCATGGCAGGATGTTGCACATGAGAGGATATTGTGCATGGCAGGATGTTGCGCATGAGAGGATATTGTGCATGGGAGGTTCATGTGTATGGGGGTTGGTGTGCATGGAAGATACTGCACATGGGGGATGTTGTGCAGGGGGTTTCATGCACATGAGGGTTTCATGCGCATGGGGGGTTTGATGCACATTGGGGTTTGATGCACATGGGGGTTGATGTGCATGAGGAGTGTTGCCCATGGGGGTGTTGCACAGGGGGTATATTGCACATGGGAGGTTGTTGTGCAATTGGGGGGATAGTGTATGGAGGGTATTGTACTCCTGCAACGTGGGTACATTTCACTAGTATTATGTATCATTGGAAAGGTACTTTCATGCAGAATGCAGTGAAGCTAACTAACGGAAATACACATACTGTATTCTATCTAACATTATAGCCAAGAAACCAGGAATGGAAAATATTCCATAATTGCCTTATGTTAAAAAGTAGATTTCCATTAACTCAGAATGGAACAATGACAGTGATTGTTTCGAAAGTCAGTAAGTTGTTATTGACACTGCAGCTAATATTTGAACTTTCTATTGTGTTTCATCAAGTTGGTAATTGGTTTTTTGTTGGTTATTATTTTGGTGGATGACCTGTTATATATTAATATACATAAATAAGGTTAACGGGAGTCACACCAACCTTAACGATGCTGCTTCATTCAGATGTGTGTATGATATTATATTTTTTCTGTATGGTCTGGGGTGGGATGATGTCCATCATGGGGGTGATCCAGTGAACTCCTGCCGTTTGTGATGCAAACCCTAGTGATGCCTCTGCATAAAACTTGTGAAAGAAAACACTGCAGAGGAACTGAATGGGTTGGAGAGGAAATGAATGGACCTCTTAGGATTGGAGATACGATACTATAGTACTATGGCTCTCATGAGAATGGCACACAACATGCCAATGTGCATCAGACACAACTACCCTATGTGGTATCTCAACCTTTATTTTAGAAGGCTTAAATAAATAAGCTTAAATAAATAAAGTGAAATACTTTATCTTTTCTACATATTTACTAAAGATGCAGGAGTTCTGTCTATCTGGTTATGCTAGGCTTAAATATCTATTCTTTTGCCTTTGTCAGGATCCTGTGGAATCAGAACTGTAAGCAGTTTGTGCAGAAGGACCTGGGACAAATCCAGATGCCAGGAGAGGGCACAGTTTGTTTTGTCAGAGCAGCGGAGAAGGTGAAAAGTCTAGCGAGCATGCTGAATCCAATGTCAGAAATCAAGGAACAGAGCAGTGAATAAAGATTAGTGAAGGCCACAGGCAAGTATTTACAGTAGATGGCTAGGTTCAAAAAGGTGGTGGTTTTGGTTTAAAACAGCGTTTCTCAAAGTGGGGGTCGGGACCCCTTTGGGGAGTCACCTGGAGCTTTCCTGGGGGTCGCCTAAAGACTCCTGGTGCAGGGGGCCAGGAGGGAAGACCTGGCAGAAACGCTGGAGCCACTACAGCTGGAAGAAGCAGCTCAGAAGGAGCCTCTGAGCAGCTGTGAGACAATGTGGAGCCTGGGGCGCGGGGAGGATTGCAGCCTTAGAGCCAGTTCTATGCATGTCTACTCAGAAGTCAGTCCCATGATAGTGAATGGGACTTACTCCCAGGAAACAGTGTCTGGCTCTGCTGCCTGAGATCCCAGTCCTATGGAGGCCTCCTCTCACCCAGGTACTTACCTTCCCATTCCTCCCTCCCTCCCCTCCCCTCCTCCTTCCCTCCCTCCCTCCCTTCCTTCCTAGTCACCCCCTCTTAGCTATGCCACGTCTATCTATCTATCTATCTATCTATCTATCTATCTATCTATCTATCTATCTATCTATCTATCATTACATATTGTTTTTATGATTAATCACTATGTTTTAATTATGTTCAATTTGCAACAATAAAAATACATCCTGCATTTCAGATATTTGCATTACTATTCATAACAGTAGCAAAATTACAGTTATGAAGAAGCAACTAAAATAATTTTATGGTTGGGGGTCCCCACAACATGAGGAACTGTATTAAGGGGTCACGGCATTAGGAAGTTTGAGAACCACTGGTTTAAAAGAAGGAAAGTGAGATCAAGTCAAAGCAAGAGTATCTGATCTGGCTGAGTTGGTGCCATAATGCTTCCTTTGGCCATTACCAGGAGGGTGCTACGATACAGCAAAAACCAGGCCAATCTCTCCAGTGATCTGTGAGTTATCCCAGGGAACTAGGGCATCTTGAACTTGCTTGTAGGATCTTCAATTTGATCCTGCTGGTACCTTATAGTTCTGCTGCTGCACCTGTCAAGATGAGGATGATATAGCAGCTGCTGCCCAATTCAGTTGCTTTCTGCACCAGGACTTGGGAAGTCAAGACTGGAATTTGTTGTAGTTTGATTGCAACTATTTGAACAGAGAACCCAATACTCTGGTCTATCTGCACAGCTGGCCTATGCTCTGGTCACGAGTGAGGTGGTAAGTAGGAAGATGCTTTGTCTGTGGTAAGCAGGAAGATGCTTTGATTTTTTTTCTTGGCCTGGTAGGAGTAGGTGGATGGGGCAGACGTTGAATGTGCAGCTGAAAATAAAAACAAAACAAAAATAAAAAACATTCTGACTGGGCAGGAACAGACTGTGATACAAGGAAAGGGAGCAATTAAATCTGCCTCAGCATCTTTCCAAGGTCTCACTGCCTCAAGAAGAGCTTCACAAAATACTGCAGGAACATCTACCTCAGAGACTGGTATTCTGGCTGATTGACAACTAGCTTGTTATATTCTGGAACAGGAAGAGACATTTAAAAAACCAATGTATAAAGTCATATTAATTGTCAGTGGATTTAATCTACTGCAGCTCAGGATCAGTTTCTGAGAGTCTGGAGCTTCCTTCTGTAAGCCAACCAACATAAGCCCACCAAGGCTGCTTTATTATTCTTTGCTCATTTCCACCGTAATTGAAGACAACCTTATCTTCTTTGCCTGTCTTCCCCCCTTTTTTCCTTCACTAACATGAAACAGCAGCAGCAGCAGCAGAAGAACAAATCCGATTTTGTTATCACTCATCTATTTTATATGCTGTGGATACCCAGGCTCTGTTATACATTCCAGAAAGGTTAGCTTCTGCCTGCAAAACAGAACAGGAAAGAGTTAGGCACAGAGACTGCAATCCTATGCATCTCATTTTGTCCAACAAAGATAAGACATTTGTTCAACAAAAATTACTCTTAAAAAAAGAAAGCATTGAATTGCAACCAAAGAGGTTTATAAATAGGTATGTGCTGATCTGTAGCCTCCCCCGGGCATATTTGTAATACTCAGCTCCAGTGCTGAGAGTCAGTCGTTTTGGGACTCTAGTCTGTTGTAGCAAAAACAATGGCATCCTAAAGAATGATGAAGTATTTGAAGCAAAAGCATTCAAAGTACTAAAGCTTATTGTACTTCATCAGATGCATGAAGTGTTATCCTCAGTTGGCAAGGTACCTAGATAAGAAGAGAGAGAGAGAGAGAGAGAGATGCTGAAGCAATAAGTCAAAGCACCCCTGACCATGAAATGTAAAGCTTAAATGTATAGATTAGCACAGTATTTGCAATAACTGCTGAGGTGATGTTGCAAGGTGATAATAGCCTTGCTTGGCTAACAGTCCAGTCCTATCCTTTTCCCTGCCATAGCATTCATCTGCAGCAGAACAGGCTGAATTGCAGGCTACAGTGGTGGGGAAATCCTCTAAGAAGTCCGGGGACAGGTTTGAGACAGGTAAGTGAAAATAAACTCTTCAATTGCTAGTGTGTCTCCTCACTCCTGTGCCAGGTTGTTAGCTGATGGAAGTCATAGGAGACAAAGTGGGCATGTTGGGAACCTTCAGAGGGGATAGAATCCAGCACAGGTTGCTGTGCTGGGAGACACCCCCCTCCAGTGGTGGACCCGGCCTGGCCCAACAACCGGTTCTCCAGAAGTGGGCGGGGCCAGGCCAGGTCAGGGGGTGGGGCCAGGGTCAGGGGGTAGGGCCGGGGAGGGCACGCCACCTTAACCCTTAGTTTACCAAAAAAAATTGTATCACTTGTGACCACATCAATCGGTATTAAACCCGTGGGTTCTGTGTAATTTATTCCTATGCATTATGCCTTGTTGTGCTCTCAGGGGGAATGTGTGCAGGGGTGCCACAAATAAGAACATAAAAGATTAAGAAAAGCCTCCACTGGATCTCACCAAAGACCCATCTAGTCTAGCTTCCTGAATCACACAGCGGCCCACCAGCTGCCTCAGTGAACACATATGACACTTGCATCCAGGTGCCTAATACAGCAGACACTACCACAAGTTCCACTGGTGGTACTCATACCACTGGTTGAGAAACACTGATCTACAGTTTAGGACCAGAGTCTGTGGTGTCCCCTCTGCAGGCTGAGGTTTGCCTCTAAGCCACTACTTAAGGTTACAATCCTGTCCACACTTTCCTGTAAGTAAGCTTCATTGAATATAATAGGACTTCTGAGTAGTCAAGCAAAGGACTGAGCTCTTAGTAACCAGCCTTTGGCTGCAATCCTATTCACTGTCTTGAGAGTAAGCTCCACAGACTCTAATGGGACTTAATTCTGAGTAGCCAAGAATAGGATTGGGCTCTAATGCTGCACTCCTCTGCACACTTTCCTGGGAGTAAGCTTCATAAATTGAAATGGGATTAACATTTGAGTAGTCAGGCATAGGATTAAAAGCTCTTAGAAACACAGTTGCATGTGATGTTGAAAATACCATACTTTTTGCTACTATAGCATTACTACTATAGCATTAGTCCCAACCCAAGTGGAACCCAAGTCTCATGCTGACCTGGGGGTGTCACAAAAGTGCCATAAGACACTTCTGCACCACACCTGGGGGAGGGTTAGGCCAGTGCACAGTCATGCATACTCTTGTTCTGTTGTATACATTGTACTGGCCTAGGTTAGGCTTGCACCCAACTTTATGTATGAAAACAAACTTCCTGATAAATTCTTATTCAGCAATTTCATTGTGAAATTCCCCCTTGCATTCTTTTGTTGATCTAATTCAGCAGACTCAAATTTCTCAGTGGACTGTCTTCAAATGCGAATGGATGCGGGGAAGCCTAGCTAAGTGCACTGTGAACCCCATCTCACTCTCAAACTTACCCTACTTCTTGAATTATGGTCCCTGAAACTGAATGAAGACTTTGCAGTGATGCCATCATCATTCTTCTAAACCTGGAGATAATACCTCGTACATGAACTTTGTCTTCTTAGGGTATTGCATCATTGTTGGTTCATTAACATTTCTCTAGCAAAGTGATTTTCAAGCTTTTTCATCTCACAGCACACTAACAAGGCACAAAAATTGTCAAGGCACACCATCTGTTGTTTTTACCATCGACAAGGCACACCAAACTGTTCAAATCCCCCAATTTTCCTATTAATGGAGGTCAATCCCCAAATTCCTGCTGCATACCCGAGGACTCTCCATGGCACACCAGTATGCCATGGCACACTGGTTGAAAATCACTGCTCTAGCACAATATTTGTCATATTATTCTGCTAGAATATCTTCTCATTGCATCTGTAAGCAATTAGGAGTTTGGCAAAACTGCTGAATTAATTGCATTGAAGCATTATTGTGTTCAAAAGGAAAGATTTCTTCAGTAGCATATGATGTAATTTTTGCCATTCTGGAGTGAGACTGTGAAGAATTTGAATGAACATTATAAATGCTTGTGTGTGATACGTCCACAGAATCAAACAGATGTCTTAAAATCTGAAGGGTGCTTTCTTCCCCTCGAATTATTTAGAAAAAGCTTTCAGAGGAAGCATAGAAACATCTGAAAATCTTGCTAACAAGAGCTGTGCAAAACTTTTCACACAAGAGTCAAAATGCAATCACAAGATTTGCCATCAAGAAGCAAGATGAACGTTGTACTTTTGTTAAAGGGAGTGCCAACTTTAATCTCTTCGTACATGAAGCCAGCTGTTGGGTTTATGAGAAATAAATGTGACCCTTCAATAAGAACGAAACACAAAATTCCCCAAAGATAAGTTGATGACCAGTAGTCCAAGCCTAACAAAAGTCTCACATTGCAATGCAGCAGTACTGATGCAGCTTCCGTGGCTCCCAGTGAGGAACTAGAAGCTGCTGAAAGTCTACTTTGGGTAAGAGACTTTCGTCTCCTTACCCAAGGTAAAGAAGCAATACTTCTGGTGGAAATCGAAGCTGCTTCAGGTTGAGGGAATAAGTTATGGCATGAACCAGAGTAACCATATGGCTGGAAATTTCCAGATTTTTCCTCTTTTTAAGTCTCTTGTCTGCGTGTCCTCCAAAAGGGCTTCATTGTCCTCCATTTTGGTTTTATTTTGGAAATTTGTAATGGTGTGCAGTACCCCATCATGCCATATGTCATCGGATTTGTACTGAAGAACAGAATCCAGTGCAGGGATTTGTTTTGAAATATCTCTTTATCAAAAGTTATGGCCAAAAAACTAAAAATAAAAAATATGCATTGAGCTCTGAGGGAAAATGAAAGTGCTCTTTATCATGGCTTTACTTGTGAGTAAGCAAATGTGTCACTGTCGACCGGAAAGGCCAGGCTGAGAGGAATCCAAGAACTTGTCCTCCTTTTGAGGTTTGGGCATCTGGTTACGCTGGACATGACCTCTGCCATTCCTTCCCCCTCTCTGCCCCATAGCACCTCACCTTCCTGCCCTTACCCTACCTGCCGGTGGATCCAATGGGCACTGATCTCTCAATAGTGCCAGAAGGCATCTGCAGGCATTTCTGCTGGTGCCAGGGTCTGCTGCACTATGCAATGTGCCTTATGCACATTTGTGAAAATGCTCTTGCCTGTACTCCTGGTGAAGGTTAGCATACGAATGGACCATTTGTTGATTGGATATCTTCTTTTGCAGATCCCACTGGATCAAGTGCCCACTCAGGAAACCTGTGATTCTAATTTGTTTGTGTGGATAAATACTTTCCCCTACACAACCTCAAGATGTAATCAAAGCTGAGATGTTTATTCAATTTAAAAACAAAACATAAAACCACTATCAAGTTTTCAACCTGGCAAGCAAAGGTACCCCCAAAAATCAACCTTCAAAATCAGGATGCACAGATTTGTTTCTTGAATTCTATTCACAGGTTTTCTTGGGTACAGTAGATACCAAACCTTATATTAATCTTCAAATTGAGGGTGCTGCTTATGACAAGATGCTACTGATCTGAGATAGGGGACCTGCCTCCTTGGGATAAACTGGTGCCAACTGTCAATTCTCCCTTACTATCCTCAGATCTGTGCCAGCAAAATGGCTCATGTAGATCTGAGGACAATCTTTTGGACAGTAGAGGCTTCTCCCAGGGTAAGGGTACAAAAGTTCTTTCAGCACGCATTCAGTTGGTCCTGCTGCATCAATGGGTATGGGGGTATTTAGGATTGGATTGTATAGTCTTTAAGAAGCTTAGCCACAAGATTGTCACATTTCCTAAGCATTTAGATTAATTCCTGGTCTTGATCACACTTGGAGGCAACAGGATCTCCTGTACAACCAACTATGAGAATGTAGACACAAACACTGTATGTCAAACTTCTCAGAGCAATAATTCAGTTTTATGCAATCATTATTTTGACAATGTGATGGTGGCAGAAGAAAGTAGTGTGAAAATAAATCTTTCTGGAGTGGCTAGGCCTTGACGTTGCTGCACAAGCCAATATGTTAGCTTTCAGAACTGTTAAGAGGGGAGGGAATTTATTGCAAATCTTTCCCTAGTTGATAATTTCCATTGATCATTGGAGAAGGATGTCTCACTATCTCTAGGCACAGCAGTTCCTGGATTCATATAACTAATTAGAAGTGTAGAAGGTGACTGGTGTTCTCAGCATGATGTTGAAGGAATGCAAATTCAATCACATGTACAGCACAGAAAAAGATTAAAGCGACTGGCATTTAGCCAAATCCCATAATGTAGTCAGGAAATAAAGGCTTGAAGAAAGCAATGTTACAGAATTAAATACTGGTCAGTATGGGGAAAGCTTTCCACCTGGGCTGATGGGCAGCCCAATCTTGAGTTGTCTGGAGCCCAAGGCTACAGTGTGTTGAAGTGGCCACCTTAACATTTTATGGATGTTGGATTCCTGCCAGTAGTTCCCGATGCATCCTTGATGGATGGGGACATTTGTCCCCTCCCTCAGAATAAGGCAAGTCACCTCTCTGCCCCCCAATGCTCACCTGGAGCTCCAGGGGTATCTCATAAAAACATGATTAGGGTCAGCAGAAATGAAAGCTTGAAGCAAATATTCATATTCTTCAAGGCTGTTCATCAGTCTTGATATTAAAAAGCGAACTAAATATGCTTGGGGAGTAAATTGTAAAAACCCCCATTTCTGCAAGCTCAGGATAAAATGACACAGGTTGCACACCTAAAGATACTTTCCTGAGAGTAAGACCCATTGAATGCAGTGGAGGATTACTTTTGAGTAGACATGGTTTGGATTGTGCTCACATATACTTCTTTGTGCACTTTTGATTCAACACACAATTAAAAAAACTGCACACAGGTGGTGGTGGAGGAGACTCCATCCAAAACCAAGGCAGGAGGCTGCAGTCTTCAGCATTTAGGCTTTACTGTGTTTTCTACTCTGTGAACAACCTGGGTGCTATTTATAGGTTTAGAAAAATACATGTGATCTTACCCTGAAGAAGGAGTGCAGGAGAAATCATGCAGACTCCATCAGATCAGACTGATTTCAGAATAATTTTGGGAACACCCAAGAATTCTGGGACAATGAAGAATTCTGTTTCTCCAATTTTAGGGGAAAAAAATCCAGGAGCTGTCTGGTCAATCTCCACAGTGCATGGGTGTCTTGAGAACTTTCCTGAGAACAAGACCATTGAACACAATGGGACTTACTTCTGAGTAGGCATGGTTAGGAGTGTGTGGTATGTCTTTATATTAGCAAAGTTGGGGAATAATTTCGGGTTTATAGAGTCCGTAGAGGTCGAATTTGGATGTTTTTCCCAGGGGAGGGAAGTTAAAACATAACAATTCTTCAGATAAAAGTAGACCATTTTCTTCTCTTTTCAGAATTTCCATCATGGATTGTAATATTTTCCAATCATACAGAAAATTTCAGGTGTTTGCTCCTTCCAAAAATATAAAAAAACCGCAATCTTGTAACACCGCAGTGTAACAAAGCCTTAAGCAGGCTTTCAAGTCCTCCCAAGGTGTGATCTAAGGAGTTCAGGACTGCTAACAGAGCTGAGTGTGAGGCTGGCTAGCTGGCTGGCTCCCTGCAAGTGAGCAGCTGCAAGGCCTAGGGATTTATCAGCAGTTCTGGCCACAGTGTTGGGGCTTGCTATGAAAATTAATGCTTTGCCAAAGGTTTATATAAAGGTTTAATTTATCTGTTGCCCATGTGAGGTTGCAGTTTTGCACTGACCTAGGAAGGTTTATTATCCTCTGGCCATGATAGACACCGACAGGGCTGCTTTCTGCTTTATCTGGATTCCTTTCATTTGCCAGAGTAATGGTCCGTGGCTTTGTGTGCACCGAACAACAAGGTCTTTGGCTTAACTCTCCTGGGAAGTCCTTTTCACTGCAGTCTCTTTGGCGAGGGCGAAGCTGTGACCAGAGGGGCAACTTGTTTATTCCATTAGTGCTCCATGGCAATTTCTCAATATCCCAGGCCCCTTGACCCTGTTTAGCTGTGGGAGAGGTGGAAACTCGGGCTGTCTTTCTGATTAAGCAACTCAAAGCTACCAAAATATGATATGTTTTGCTGGCCCAAAAAATTCTGAGTTAGTTGTGTGTCCGTCTGTCCCCAGGATCTAATCTATTTTTTTGTGATAAACCGTCCACTGGGAACTGTTTTGGCTGTGGGAGAAGAGACAGGATTAATGTAAAGGAATTGAAAATTTGTAGTCTGGAAAGACATGACTACATTAATACTGCAGGCATTCAAGCTGTCAAGATATTTTGTTGCGATGGCTTGACATTTCACAAATTAACAGAGTCCTTCTTGCTTAATTCCCACTTCCCCAAAGTGTGCTTGTGATGGAATGAAATAATTTGTTCCAGCTCTGGGACAATAACAATGAAGAGGTTTGGCCAACCACATGCATTTTTGTCATGGATATGAACAGAACAATTAATCTTAAAGCAAGACCCAATACCTCAATAACTACGTTGGAGATTACATTGTAGTTTTGGGGAAGCTACAATTAGTTGCCAAATTGGATGAAAAAGAAACATGCAGATTGTGTCTTCTTCTAATTGGCATACAAATCTGCAAGTATTTTGCATTTCAGGGTGAAAACATAGTTTTCTTAAAATATGGACCACAGGCAGCTAAAACTGTCAATATTTTTTTCAAATTTTAAGGGCCAAACTGCACATTATCATAAATGTGTCTGCTGCTAATCAATAGCTCTGTCCCAGGAATTTTGATTACATTTACTTAAGCAGGCCTCCAGCAGTCTTGAAAGACTATGGTATCATGCTTGGCGCTGCATATGCTGCATTTGAAAAACGAAAGCCTGGGTTGGATTGTTATGGAGGATAGGCTGTTACCCAAGCAGCAAATCCCCCCTCTCCACGCCACTGTAATAATCCAATGGAAAGGCAGAGCCAATACGATTGGTTCCAGCTGTGTCGCAGAGCTGGGCGAAGGACAGGAGCTCACCCTGTCTTGTGGGGCCGACCCGGGAATTGAACCCTGGCCTGCTGGTTAACAGGCACAGTGTCTTTACCGCTTGTGCCACCCACAGCCCTTTTTACATTCACTTAAAGCTGAGGCAAATGCAGTGACATTGTGGTCAATGTTTCTCTGCCCTCAGCCCCACTTCAGTGGTTGCCCTTTGTGCAGGAAAGGCAAATGCCCAGGTCTGTATGGTGATGTCTGCGTTAACTAAATGCTATCTAGAGATTCAGCTAGGAGATGTGGGGTATTGACAGCCATGCATTTGTCATAAACTGAAGTCCTACTTTATGTTGAAATTTTCATTTTACTCTAGTCCTGGTGGATTTGAACTGGTATCTTTCTTTGCAGCTAGCTAATGTTTTACTGTAATAGGGGACAGACTACTTTGCAGATTCCCAAATGGATTAAAAAGGAAAATTAAAAATTGTTGCCTCTTGTTCCACCATTAGAAAATTTTATTTACTGACTGTCATGCATTGTCATGCATTATAAAGAAAGAATGCTTTCCCTTCAATATCTCAAAAGACTACTTGTACTGAACTTATGGAAATAATAATTATTAACTGAAACTATCAACAATGAAAAAGCTGTAACTGGTATATATCTTTAAAACCAATTATCAGATTCTGTGGCAAGGCGTATATGATTTGTTATCTCACTTATTGTGATTACTGAATGTGAACAGAATAATAATATTTGCCTTTATTTTGGTGGGAAATGCCATAGGAAATGCTGGGGCAAAATGTGATCCACAAGTACAACAAGAGTTCCATCAACATCATTTTGGGGAACACAGCTTCCCCCAATGGATGTAAACCTAATAGCAGAGCAAGTTGCCTAAAACCCTGCACCAAGGTTATTCTGCCACTAGCATAACTCTTTTGGCATGGGGGCTTTCCATGGGAGTTTCTTTTACTGACCATGTTATAAGCATGTCACAGGTGGAGCGCTGCAGCATGGCAGTATCATATCCCTCACTACAGGGTCGACACATAAAACCCTGAGTTCATCACATTACTGAGTTCCATGTCACATGCTTCAAGGTTGGGCTACACAAAGCCTGTGGCTTTGGCTTTTCACACACCTTGTTGAGGATTAGCTCCACTGACAGAATGGGGCTTACTTCTGGGTAGACTGTCATGGGATTGTGCAGTACTTCGGCAACATTTGTCTCTGCATGCACACAACTTGATTGCTAGGCTGTCTGTCCAAATGTGCAGCTTTCTTGCAAGGCCATCTCTGTGCATGCATGGCTCAATAGCTGCACATGTGGGAGAGTGGTGACAGAGTGAAGATGGATGGATAAGGCTTGGGAGGGGATGAGATCAGTGGTGCCAGAGTGTGCCATATAATATCCTCGTTCCTGGGCCTGATCTGCAGAAACATAGCCAGGTAGCTATTGCTGGTGTGGGTCTGAGTTGACTCACAGTGGCAGCTGAAACTTTCCCCAGGGCAAATGGTGGAGATTTTTCACCTGATGAATTCCCTGATGTACAAGCTGAGCCAGTGCTGTTTCATTGGTGTGGGGTAACTTAAGTGAAATTATGCTGTGAAATTTAGGAAGCACATTCTTCCCACTGTGCCACAGGCCCAAGGGAAAGGGTAAGTTGTACTGTCCAACATCAATCAGAGCTTAGGAGGCAGGGAGGAGGTGGAAGGGAGGCATTTCAGGGTTGGGGGAGGCAGACGGCAGGCAAGAGTGTGGGCAGGTGGATGAGCAGGTGGGACTGGGACTTGGCAGGATACCAATGCTGTTCCCGGTCAGCCTGCAACAGTCCAGGGCTTCTTGTAGTCATGCTACTAAAACTGGTGATGCAGCTCTGAGTAGGCCCATTGGGTTTGCTGTAGTGCCATCTGGGGTAAGTGTATAGTATCTCCTTGCCCCAATTGACACTGCAGGCAGTCCCAAGCCAACGCTGGATACTGTGCAGGTATTTCAGCCTACAGCCTACCTTTTCTAGCACAGGATAGGATTGTGCTGTTCATTATCTATGGACAGATACACACATCCAGACAGCCTGCCAGCTGAGTGGAAGAGGAGCACTGATGCTGTGCTGTGCAAACCTGCTATTGCCATGTGCAAAGTGTAGCTATAATATACAGTCTCTAACTCCTAAACCAAATCCCACAACCTTTGTGCCTGGGATGTTGTTATGGCATAGCCTACAGAATAGCCTGTGGAAATGAAACATGATCACAGGCCTGGCGTATGTCTAGGTACTCTTTATTATGGAGCCATTAGCCATATGTCACATTTTTTCTTGCAGCACCCACCAGAGACCTCTAAGTACAACTCAACTAGTGAATTAACAAGTATCACTGGGTGGCGCAAGAGGTTAAGACGCTGTGCCTGTTAATCAGCAGGCCAGGGTTCGAGACCCAGGTCGGCCCCACAAGACAGGGTGAACTCCTGTCCTTAGCCCAGCTCTGTGACGCCAGCTGGATCCAATCGTATTGGCTCTGCCTTTCCATAATTCAGTGGTGTGGAGAGGGGGGATTTGCTGCTTGGGTAACAGCCTATCCTCCATAACAATCTAACCCAGGCTATCGTGCTTCACATGCAGCGCCGAGCACGCTACCATAGTCTCTCAAGACTGATGGAGGCCTGCTTTATGCTACAGATCCAGTGCTTACAATGCATTGTATATGCTCAGACAGGCTGGACCAGAGATGCTAAAAGAAAGACCCTTGTCTTTGGAACATGCTGCTGCTTTCCTTTATCAAACCATCTGGTTTCTCTCCATGCACATATTTCTTACCATATTTCCAGCCATGATCCACTTAGCACCAGGCTTTTAGTATGCTCAGAAATCCACTTTAGAGTTACCTCTTTCTAAGGAGTTGCTCTGCAGCTGGAGATGCAGGAGAGTTCATCTTGGAGATATACTCATTCCTGTTTCACAAAAGTAGATGGAAGTGTTTCATTCTTGGGTTGTACATTATATATTCATCAAGCTGTAGTATTTGAAAACCTGTTGGGCTTCTTTTGAATTGGGCCTTTTCTGAACTTTTCCAGCCATACCAGCAGGAAGTCTAATTGAACAGCTCATATCTAAAAGACAACTCATGCTGGAGATCTCAAGGCTCATCATCCATCATGCTTCCCATTGCACCTCCCTTTAATTTCTAATACAGGATAACAGATATCAGGAGGAAGGACTGTAAACATAGGAATCAACAGCTCTGTCAACCGTCCAGTCCTACATAAATCCCCATGCAGCTGTGTATTGCACGTATTCTTCTAGCACATGCCCTCCTTAGGATTGGGCTACAAATTTTTATTTTTTATTTTTGCATCCCTCAAAACTCCTTGAATGTTTTGTTCAAGCAGAGGCATTCAAATTCACCTTGAAATTTCATGAGATCAAGCTTGGTGGCATCTTCAAAGCAATTTGTTCTGCTCTCAGAGCCAGCAAACTTTCCTTCTGTTAACACAAGCACTGCTGGATCCTATCATTCCCTGACCCTAATGAAAGGCTGTGCCAGAATACTGGTGAAATGTTGATCTTACTTTGAAAATGCCATGGATTCTCAAAAGTGTGTCTGTGTCTGTGTTTGTAGAAGTTTTTCAAAGTTGACATTTTGGTTCATTCCATCTAGAAAATCAGAATCAGAATAAATGGATTTTTAAGATTTTCTAGTTTCAAGTTGATTGTTGACAATTTTATTTATTTCCTTTTAAGGCATAAAATATAGAATCATAGAATCATAGAGTTGGAAGGGACCTAGTAGGTCATCTAGTCCAACCCCCTGCCTGCAGCAGGAAATCCCCCTAGAGCATCCCCGACAGTTGCTTGTTGAGCCTCTGCTTGAAGATCCCCAGTGAGGGAGAGTCCACCACCTCTCTAGGCAATTGACTGACATCTTTTCTGTTAGTTATGATAACAGCAGTTAGTAACCTTTTCAAAAGAGATGCATGGTATTCTCTATCATAGATGTGACAACATAGTTACAAAAACCGATCTATGGCATTAGGTTTGCATCCCAGTCCCAATACATGCAAAACTCAGAAGTGCAATGAAAGTTAGTGTGCATCAAATTATAGTCTTAAAGAAAACAATTTGACACCAACAAGGATCTATGAGATTCACTATCAGTGATACAGATTTATAATAAACACAAGAATCACAGTTTAAAAGTTGTGCTGAGAGTGCTCTCAGATGTAAACACTCCATACATAGTGAAGAACACCCTGGACCCTGTGATATGAAAATTGCATGTGATGGTTGAAATATCCAAGGAAAAGATAATTTATCTTAGCTACTTAGACACTGTTCTACCTAAAAAAAGGCATGAATAATGGCAAAAAGAAAATATATGATTTTCCCAGGTCTCTCTAGCAGCTCAGTGCCAGAAGAAAACATAGCATTGATCTGCTAATGTAGCTGTAGATGTTGATCCCACTGCCCGTAACCTATATTTCATTGGGTGGCAATCCAGGAGGATCATCATAGGACATTTCAGCTATGTAAGAAGCCCCGCAGTGGCTGAACAATGCATGAGCAGCGGCAGCCTCTGGCTCCCGCTCTCGCTGTGCTTAGCTGTTTGCTAAACACATTCTTCTCTCCCTCTCAGTGTCTCTCACTCAGTATCTAATGGAGCATCCAGATTGGTGGGCTAAAATCCATCAGTCACTTTCAGAGATTGGAGCCTGGCTTGTCAACTCCACTCAAGGATGATGAGGCAGGTGCCAGGAACAGGGACATCTATGTAAATTGGGTGGGGGTTACTAACAAAAGAGTTACTTTGAGAAAGTGCTTCTCTCTTGGGCACTACAAGTCGATCATGATGCATGATGGAAAAAGAATGGAAAGAAGGAAGTGAAGAGCTGGGATCAGTATAGCAATGAAACAGTAACTTCAGGTAAGTGGCTTTCTTTTGATATCATGGTCCAGAAAGGACAACTAAAGCGGGGGAAACAGCTTTTTCATTTCAAATTTAGGGAGAGCCTGTGTTCCTTACAGTGTGTGCCTGAGTTTTGGCATGTTTCGTTTCTGCCATAATTTATAAAGCGGTGTTTTTGCAGCTAATTTTAGGTTGCAGATACTTTTTTGTTTTGAAGGGACTTGAAAGAGATGAAGGGGGAAGCTTTGCATCCCAGGGTGCAGATGCACATATCTCTTTTGTCTCGCTGTCATCCCAGGTTAAACAGGCTTTTGCAACACTATGAAAACATGCGAAGCCTATGAATGGAGACAATGGGGGAGAGTGAGCAGCATCCCATGGAAATGATGCCTCATTTCACCTTCATCTCTCCGAAAAGGCTGTTGTCTGCTTTGGGTGTCTAATACCTTGACATGTGCAAGCAATGCTGTTATGAGTTTCAAGATATTCAGGAAATATGGCTGGGACTGGAAACTTGGGATGTAGGATGCTGAGGATGAAGAAAGGTTTGGAAAGGGTCACTGAAGAGCAGAATTGTCTTCCTCTTTTCTCCAAAAAGCCCCAAAACAGCAACTTTGGAAAATTCTGTCCCCAGCTCTATATAAGCTGCTTTTATAAAAATATCTGAAGTCAGTTTTAGTAGTTAGTTATAGTAACTAGCTAGCTAGTTGTCAGAGGCAGGCTTTTGAGCCACAGAGGTCAGATTTTCAGAGTGAACAACAAGATTCTTGCTCATTGTGGTTGCTGGTACACACTGGGGTGCTCACATGCCAACTTGTTGTCAGCCTGTATCACATACTTACCTTGCTCTAATGCCCAGTCTCATGCATAGACAGAATCAAACTAGTGGGTTAAATCTTAACCATTTGGCACTCTCTGCCAGTCTCAGGAATCTGCTTCTGCAACTATAGCTGAGCCTTACAACATAGCTGTTCAAATGCGCAGAGTGGACCCAGCCACTGCTGAGGATTCCTATGCCAGGACGTACAACCTGGACAGACCCTTCACCTCTAGTATTTCCTCCTCCACTCTGTTCCTTTTCTTCCATCAAAATCCTAGTGCTGTACTCCTCTTTTTAAAAAATCAAGTGTCAGAACGCCTCTGCAGGGATCATTCTTGTTTTATGCCTGCAAAAGAAAGTGATTCACTAGTTCAGATTTTAAAAAAAACATTTTTATGGCTTTATGGAAAACTCCTGCACCAACAAATCTGGATATGAAAAATATATTTTCCATAACTGGATCATCTAATTCAGCTAGTCAGAGTTTTATTTGCTATGGCTCTTCCAGATACCTTGGATTGCACTAAGTATCATTGCATTGAGTACATCCAGGGTACAACTTAGCCCCTGTTTGGCCAACGCAATTCCCTTGCTGAAGAATGTTGCAAAAGTGCCATAAAGCAACTTTGTGCCACTGTTGGGGAAGAAAGTATGTGTGCTGGCCTTTTTGCACCAATGTGGGCCCTTGGAAGGGATGAGTTTATTTTGGCTGAGCTTAGCCAACACAGGGGTCTGGGGTGTGTGTAGGGAGGAGGCAGGAGGGAGGTGTTTTGGCAGGAGGGCAGGTGATGGGAATTCACAGTGACAGGAAGGAAGAGATCAA
This sequence comes from Cryptoblepharus egeriae, assembly GCA_030015325.1. Classification (NCBI taxonomy): domain Eukaryota; kingdom Metazoa; phylum Chordata; class Lepidosauria; order Squamata; family Scincidae; genus Cryptoblepharus; species Cryptoblepharus egeriae. The sequence continues at coordinate 64,751,306 of JAREYC010000002.1, read as the reverse complement.
GAGGCAGGGCCAGGATCCAGCACTTATTTAACAACTAAGCCAAATGTAGCCCCAATCCCTAGTTAGGCTGGCACAAATCCTGTGCTTGCCTTGGGGTATCAGGACATTGCACAGTCATGCGCTGGCCTCCCCACACAACTACAGGAAGAGGGAGATAGGTTAGTTGTGCTGGCCTAAATTGGTTAGGATTGCGTCCACCATTTGCTCAAATTTGCACCACTGATTTAGGTGGCCTCATTGTAGCCTCATTGGGGTTGCTGCAAATTGCCCCTGGGTTAGGGGAAAAGTTTCCTTTTATTTTGGGCTGACCTACAAGCAGTCTGAAACATGCTGGATACAGTGCAGGACCACCAGTTTCAGCACATTAGGACTGGGCTGTCATTTGTTTTGACTCCAGTGCAATCCTATCCCTGTCTGCAGGGAGGTGAATCACATTTTCCCATAAAGCAACATGCTTAAGACCAAGTAATGTTCACAAGGAATACGCTTGTTCACATGGATGCTTGGACTGGAGTGGCTCTTATACACCAATAAGCAATCATGCTCAGTAATGAATATGTTGAAAAGCTGAGCTGTCTGTTTCCCTGGGTTTATGGTCCAGAAGTGTTCTTTGTAATTTCAAGCATTGGGCTTTTGTTTCCCTTAGCAGGAAAGGTGTGAGGCTGGCGCATGACTGTGCAGTGTCCTGATACCCCCAGGCAAGCACAGGATTTGTGCCAGCATAACTAGGGGTGATGGCTTTGAGAAGTGATATGAAAATTGCACTCATTTTTCAGGCTGTTCACTTAACTTCCAGTTTTGTGAATCATCGCCACTTTTCCGCTGTCCCACATCTTCATGCATTATGATGATGAGATTCATCTGCTAGCTGTTTTTACTCATCCCCAGGGTCAGAAAAATTATTTGGAAGAGCAGCAGGAATTCTAAAAAGATGACTGGGAATGACAGAGGTGAATGTGCAAGAGATCCTTTTTTCTGTTTCACACCTGATTTGTTGCAAGCTTCAAAAAGCAACATAGCTGCACATGTCATATATGTGATTGCCCTCTTCTGGCTGCATTTTGCAAAACCCCATCATGTATCAGGAAAGCATTGAATTTTAAAAGGCTCCCCCCTAGAAGTTATAGGTAGGGACCTGCAAAATGCAAAGTTATTTTTCCCAACAAACGATCAACTCTTATCACCAAGCTTTGGTCCCTAACCTGTCAAATGTGTGGAATGCCCCTGTAGTAAGTGACAATGCTTTCACCTCTCCTACAGATGAGCAAAGTATTTTTGATACAATCTTGTACTTCACTTGGAAATTCTGACTAAAAAAAACAAAGTATTTACAGGACAGGACAGAGTCCCCACCCCACTCAGTGGCATAGTTAGGGGGTGCAGTTACACAGAGCTACAAGCTTTGGGAGGCTATAAGCTGAGCTTGACTCTAGTGACTAAAATGGTGAAAAATGGGGTATATATGAATGATAATACCATCTTGTTATAATACCATCTTGTTATATATCTTTGGAAAGATAATTTTATGCAAAATGCAATAAAACAAACTGCATTGGAATATCTATATTCTATCAAACGTTATGGCCAATTAACCAGAAGATGCAAACACAAAAGCCTATGGAACAAAAGTGGATTTTCTTAACTCAAACGTTCCCATGTTACTGATGGCTCCGAGAGCCAATGAGATGTAATTCTGATACTGTATGGAACTAATAAGGTGTGAATATGAACCAGTTCTCAGTACATATATCATATACAGTCCATGTATCATAATACTGTTACCTATGCTTACTGGGTATACAGTCACTTCTAAGTGGGACTCCTCTTCTATTTAGCAGCAAAAGAATAACCATTCCTCTTTGCCCCAGCACAGTTTCCCAAACCAACAAGGGACACAATTTTCCTTTTTTTATACTTATTGGTAATTAAATTTGATTTTGTTGCAGGGTCGGTGGGTGGGGCAACAAAATCTTCTTCAACTCCAGATAGCAAACAGTTGCTTTAGTGATGCCACTAGCAGAGCAGATGGGTGGTGAACTGCTGAGTAGGAGGAGGAGGAGGCAGGCTTTACCCCAATTTTCTTTTTAAAAATACCTAGGAATGACATCACTTCCAGTTGTGACATCGATTCCGGGACTACATTTTGAGCTTTGCACTGCCCCTTCTTTTTCTTGTATTTTCTTTCGTGATCCATCTCTGCCATGCATTTTCACCAATGTACTACAGTCTTCGAATTTAAGATAACCTCTTCTTATATAGTTATCCTTACCATTTTTTTGGCAATAAACTCTTACACTTTACAAGGATTTTAAAAAAATCCTAATTACCAGCATCCTTAGAGGGAGGGAGACAAACCGAAATGGACAACAACAATCATTAATGGCAGCGGGTTGAGGTAACAAAAGCAAATTAGTTACCACAGAGACAGTACCTTGAGTAATTACATAGAAAGAAGAAGAAAAGGCAGGGAAACCTTCTAGTCTAAATATTTAATTTGGCAAAAGCACTGAGAGGACTTCACAGCGATTGAAAGTTCATCCTTCATGACTGCAGAAGCAAAAGGTAGATGTAAGCTGTTAGTAGGAAGAAGCATAAGAATTGAGGGAAGAATCCTGAGTAGGGAAATTAAGAGCACAATCCTAATCAAAAGTAAGCTTCATTATGTTTGATGGGTCTTACTCCCAGGAAAGTGCCTTTAGGAGTGCCTAAGTCTTCAGCCTTATTTGTATTCTCCTCATTCCTCACGCTCATCAGTCCGTAATAGAAACAGCTTCCATCTCATGATAATCCTAATTGAACCAGAGAAAGGAGGCTGGTAGTTCTGAGCGCCTTCATTTTCAGCCTTTGACTAATGATAATGGTGATTGTAGAGGGTCATCACCATGCGTGCGGCTTTTGTTTTTTGCCTGTTTTGTTTGACGCTCCAATCCGCTCTCCTCCTTTTTCACTAGCAGGAGTCAATAAAAACTCACTGCTTAGAGGAGAAGGATTTTAATTAAGGTGCTCTGTTTTCTCTTCTGTCTCCAGAGAGACCTTCCTGGGTTATCGCTGCACCTCCTCCTCATTTTTCAGCCCCTTATGTATTATTATTTCCCTCCTGTCTATTAGCATCATTACAGGAAATAATTTTAGGTAAGACCTGCAATTTGCAAATTAACATAATCCACAGAGCAGGGCTCCACAAGGTAGGTCAAATCATTATAAAAGCTTTGGGACACCGAATTAAAATACCCTCATGAGCAAGCTATTGTTGGGTAACAGGTAGACAAAACTGAATTAATTTGGTCATAAATGCCCCCCTTTATTCCCATCAACAAGCATACACGCAGAAAAGAGTAATCAGACATGTTTAAAGCCTACTATAAATGATAATTCAGACTCTGTCAACTGTTCAGAAATTCTAAAGGTAGTGAGTAAACTAACTATGGGTACAATCCTAGCCTTAGATGACATAACTCATTGGTCTTCCCATTCCTGTGGTGATGTGGGGAGTCAAGTGCATGTCTATGCATTGGCCTAAACCTTCCCCAGGAGTGGCACAGAAGTGTCTTACTGCACTTTTGTGACACTCCCAGGCTATCATGGGACTTGTGCTGGGGCTTATGCCAGCCTAATTTGGGGTTAGGATTGCAGCCTATGTTTTCATATCAAAATAATTTTGGGATGGTGTATTCAAGTTCTGTAACATCCTTTACCCATCTCATCCACAAAGGAAAACAGAGTGCGGTCCAATGAGAGTTCAGGTTCACAAAGCAAATCCAGGGTTGTGGCAAGGCAGAGAACGGTAGCATCACAGTTACAAGCACAACACATAGGTCCACTGGGAAGCAAATAGACCTATAGAGGGATACATATGCAGCTTCCACAGAGGTACTATATAGTCAGTGATTTACAACCCTTTTCATCCCACAGCACATTGACACGTTGCAAAAATGGTCCAGGCACACTATCAGTTTTTTGACAAGTGACAAGGTGCACCATGCTGCCTGCGCAGGACTCATGTACCCCATTGGCCCTCCTCTCAAATAACGCACCCTAGACTCTCAAGGCACACCTGCAGACCACTTGAGGCACACCAGTTTGCCATGGCACTCTGATTGAAAATAGCTGCTGTAAATGCTGCATACTTACATGGGGCAAAAACAACAGAGATCTGAAACATGTGGAACACGAAAAAGTATACTGTAGTATAATCTTTCGAGAATTCAAAGCCCATTCTTATCCATGTCTTTTGTGAATGGAAAAGGTATGGGCTACAGCAGAAGGTATGGGCTTCTGCTATAGCCCATGGAATGGAAATGGAATGGAAAAGGTGTGGGCTGACGGCAGAAGGTATGGGCTATAGCATGGTGTGGCACTCAGTGCTCTAGGTGGGATGTTAATGTCTCTGTGGACATCACAAATCACTTGCCACAGAGCTAATCATTTCAGGTCAACCCATTAATTCTGGTGTCTGTTAGGCAATTTAAAAAATATGACAGGGAGAAAGCATTTGGGACTAATCTAACTGAACTGGTCTACCTCGTCTATCTTGGAGATCCCATGTTTGCAGTCAAGCATGTTGAGATACAAGAACACACAGACACTTACTATAAATTGCAATACAACCCTAAACCTTGCCACCCTCTGGCCCGCCATGATTTTTCCTCCATTTGTTTGAGGAATTAACTGAAATGACATGTTCCCAGGGTAAGAGAGTGGCTGTTTGATCCTCAACATAGATGCTATCAGGGACCGAGTTAACAACATTTACGTAGCAATTTTCTTACAACTATTTTCAAACCACTTCTTCACAAGCAGTCCCACTGATTTTACAGAAAAAGCTCACAGTATGGTTTTGGAGAAGTATAGTTGGGGGAATTTGTAGCAGCTTCTTTTCAGAGCAATAAAGTGGGTTGCTTAGGAAAAAAATGCAGAACCACAATAATCATGTTTTGGGGTTCACATTAACTTTCTTCAAGCTAAGATAGAATGCTTAAAATAAGAGCTTAGGAAGTCCCCAGGCTAGGTATTCTGTATGGTTTTTGAATGGTCATTTGGAACTTCAAGAAACTGCAGTGATACTCACTGGAGATGAAAATTATTAGAAAATGTAAATTAAAAGCTGTGTTGGAAGGAAAGATCACCTTGTTATTTGGTACCTTTGGGCTACTTTGCACATTCATGCACTCCACTTGATTGCACATCACAAACAGTGAAATGTCATCCTCAAGTTATGTAAGTTAGGCACAATCTTAAGAAATTTAGGCTGGTGTAACTGACCTAGGCTATATTTTCATGTTGGTGTAGGGCAGTGATGGGATTCAGAGAAGTTAACAACCAGTTCTATGCACACCAGGCAGCCACTTTTACATGGCTATTTTTAAACTTTCTATGTCCTATCTCTCATTAACAACCGGTTCTATAGAGTAGGTGCGAACCTGCTGGAGCCCACCACTGGTGTAGGGAGATTGGCATATGCCTGTGCATTTGCCTAACCCCCCAGGAGTGGGGCAGAAGTGTCTTAGCAGTTTTATGACACCTCTAGGTCATGATAGAATGTATGTTTATTCAGAAATGAGTCCCCTGTCTTCATTCAATGAATAAATTGAACATCATTGGAACGTGTATTCAATATCCAATATAAATGTATGGCACTGCAGCCTGAACTATCAGCTTGAGCTGATAGTGGGTGAAACTATCACAGATACAGTACTATATTTTCTGTTATATATTTATGCATGTATAGCATTGCAGCCTGTGCTACAGGCCTGGGTGAAACTATCCCAGATACTGCTTTCTTTCATGGCCATTTATTGTTTATACATTTATTACTAATCTTCCTCATCCTTCACTCTAATTTAATTATTCTGAAAAAAACATAACCGTAGTCACAAGAGGCAGATGGCAGGCCAATGGCTGGCTATTGCTAATAGCTAAACAGAAAGTCTGGTTTATCTGATTGCATAAGATTGGCATTTGGAGGGGTCTTTTCAAGCATTCAATTTTAGACAAACAGGATTTGCTGAACAAATAAATAAATAATGAAATTGGGGCTGGCCTTTCAGCTGTCTGGTTTCTATTAATTTTATCATGCATATAAAACAGGGTCTAAATGGATCATCCATTATATCCCAAGTGACCATGGTAACTGTGCATAGAAACCATGAATATATGACATTAATGTGAACCAAGAGTGGCAGGAGTTTAAGAGTGGGGGTTAATTTGAAAGGACATCATAGATACTGTATGTCACTGTAACTTGAAATATTTGATTATTCTCTCTTGCCTGAAATGTCATCTTTTTTGTTTATTTCTATAAACATTTGTGCTTGTTTCCCTATCCACAGAAAAAATTGAAACTTTATCCAAACCTTCAGCTCAAAGGCAAAAAAATTTTTTTTGAGAGCGAGACATGGGGCCACTGGATCAAGCCAACAGTACTGCCTTCCTAGAAGAGCTCATGGTTAATAAAAAGCGACCATTTGGCTGGCACACAAAAGGTCTTGTCACCCCTAGTCAGGGACTCCAAGGATCCAGTAATGTTATGATGGACAGCACCAAAATCTTAGAGGTGCAGATCATCCTGATAACAGCCTACTCCCTCATCATCTTACTGGGGTTCATTGGCAACTCCTTAGTCATCTACATGATTGTGAAATATAAAACCATGAGGACTGTGACCAACTTTTTCATAGCGAACCTGGCTCTGGCAGACTTAATGGTGGACACACTCTGCTTGCCCTTCACCTTGGCCTATACTCTACTAGATGAATGGAAATTTGGGGCTGTGCTTTGTCACCTGGTCTCCTATGCTCAAGCTTTAAGTGTTCATGTGTCCACCCTCACCTTAACCGTGATTGCCCTGGACAGGTACCGGTGCATCGTATTCCACTTAGACAGCAGGATATCAAAGAAGATCAGCTTCACCATCATAGCTATTACATGGCTGATTGCTGCTGTCTTAGCCAGCCCACTAGCCATCTTTAGAGAATATCGGTATGAAGACATTCCCACCATCAATCTCAGAATAGCAGTCTGCTCTGAGAAGTGGCCTTCAGAAAACAGAGATGCCACCATATACAGTTTATCCATGATTATCTTGCAGTATGTTCTCCCTCTTTCAATCATCTGTTATGCCTATGTCAGGATATGGTTCAAGCTGAAAAGCCATATCAATCCCTCTGCTCGGAATGACAGTCAGTGCCGCAGAAGAAAAACCACAAAGATGCTGGTAATGGTTGTGGTAGTGTTTGCAGTTTCATGGCTTCCTTTCCATATTTTCCAGCTCCTCATTGACTTAGATCTAGTGCTTATCTTTCATGAATATAAACTCCTTTACACCGTTTTCCATGTGGTGGCCATGTGCTCTACTTTTGCCAATCCTTTGCTGTACGGCTGGATGAACAAGAACTACCGAAATGGCTTCCTCATGTTCTTCCGCTGCCAGAATAAGCCAGACAGACTCTATACAGAGGGATCAATTCGAGGACGGTCCTTTACATGCAAAGCCACCACCATGAATGGAAGTATCAAGCAGTCAGTTGGCAATGGACAGCTACCAACACAGGTTTAGTATGCAAACTAATGTATCTTCATAAAGGGGCTGGAGCCCTGATGGTGTCCAGGAGGCTTTTCGAACAATAAAAATGTGCTGCGGTGCCAAAATGCTGTCGCTATCATAGCAAAAGGGGAGCACTGTGTGTATCTGTCTAAAACAAAGAATCTCATATATGCCCATTCTGTCGCATGAAACAAGTAATTAACCCTTGCCTCAAGTTATTTGTTGCTTCACATAAGGAGCAGAAAGCATATTGCACACAAAAGATGCTGTCATTTAAGAGATATGGTACATTTGATTTCACTATTATTTTATGCTGCAGAAATCACTGGATTGGGTTATTTTTAGACATCTAGTGAGATGTCTGAGAATGTATACTGAGAAACTTCAGGATAGTATGGTATGCATTAAAATTCACTTTATATTCTTCTAACTGGCATGTCCTTTTGTTTTTCTGCAATTTTTCACATAACAATCATTTCATTCCTACCCATACCTAATCTTTAAGACTCAACTAATGTCTTATATGGACAACTCTTGATTATATACGGGCAAGTTAAGGCACTTCTGCATCTTCTGGGCGGGGTAGGGTTAGGCCAGTATACAGGCAAGTAATGGCCTCTGTACACAACCAGAGAGGATTAATTGTGCTGGCCTGAATTGTGCTGCTCTCAGTTAGGATGGGGCTTTAATATTATTGAGTGCTAATCTTCCTTCCCACAGACAGAATATTCCACATGGCTGACTAATGAATACCTGGAATGAATGTCTGTTTTGCCATCACTGCATTTGTATGACTGACAGTATGTACTGAATGTGCCATCCCTTGCATGCACATTTCCATGTCACCAAGAAAGTCAAAAGCTGGACTGGGCAACTTAGAACCAGGGGTAGGCACTTGACTTAGGGTGACTCAACTTGTGCAAAACCTGTGCCAAAACAGTTTTTGATGAATCATGGATGTCATTGACTCTGACTTGATTCATGATTCAGCACCAGTGACTTAAAAAAAAGGTTGGGACTTGTAATGACTTGCTTCCCAACCCTCTCGTCTGTTTATGCTCCAACTGAATTTTTTGCTACTTTTGTGTCACACTGAAGACTTCATGGTTGATCTGAAGGGTTTGAACATGGATCTTTCAGATCTCAATCCAACTAACCACTAAGACATTCTGATGAAAAATGGGGACGCAGCTTCTCCCCCAGCCAGTTTTATTTATTCATTTATTCATTAAAAGAATATCTACTTGGAAGCATATCCAGGGTGACCAAACAGAATGGAGGACAGAGTGCCTGTACCTTTAACCAATGTATAGAAGAGGGAATTTAGGCAGGTTTAGCTCAACATAAAAGGATTTCTAAAAGAGCACCTGCCTCTTCTATGCAGTTCTTTGTAATGGAAAGCTTCTACCTCCGAGCTGAAACTAAACTGCTTTAAAAGGGGACTTGATTCATAATGATTCATTGCCTAGCTCTTTACCATCTTAGCAATTGCTTTTGTGTAACTCAAAAATGGGTATCCAAGGAGGTTTCTGGAACCAAACAATGCAGATAGCAAGGTTCAACTTGCATTAAAAAGAACTATTGCAAAAAGCAACTATTGCAAAAGTGAATTGTTATTAATTTGCACATCTTATAGTTACCAGAAATATAGGTTCTCTTGAGAAAGAAAGCTACGTGGTATGAAACAGTGGTGTGGGGTGAACATGATGGTATATCCTGCCCTCTAACTCAGTGGTCCTCAAACTTTTTGGCCCCAGGGACCGGTTCTGTGGAAAAGAAATTTTCCAGGGACCAGCCCAGGAGTGGGGGCGGGGGGGAATAGTTCTGCCTCTGGCAACCTAGAGGGAGGGCTTCCCCACCTAGAGCATAGCACAGCTGCGTCCAGCTGTAAATCCCATTAGAATAAAGGGCTCAATCCAGAGTAACTATGGGGAGTCCTTGCTCTGGTGTAAGAACAATTTGCTGTGGATTGCAGTATGAATTTCCCATAGGTTTTCATTAGATGGTGCAGTAACTACGGGTACACGTAATGTCTCTTACGTGCTCCCGTAGTTACTCTGGATTGTAGGGATATAGAGCTATTGCTAGTTTTCTGTGGAGAGGATTGCAGGTGGGAGCCCAGTGTCTCAACGCATGTCTACTCAGAGCAGGGATTTTCAACCCTTTTCCATGCAGGATGAATTGAAAATGCACAAAGCCATCCTAGTCACTCTTATTGGAGAGTTAGCCTCATTGACTATAGGGGGACTTATTTTTGAGTAACAGGCATAGGATTGGTCTCTGAGGCTGGAATCCTCCAACAGAGCTCTCCTGCTGTGAGGAGGGGAAGAGGCACTTTGAGGAGTCCTCTCGCAGACCGGTCAGGCAGCTGCCAAGGACCTCCAGTGGTCCCCAGACTGGGAGTTGAGAAACCCTGCTCTAAATGACTACTGAATGTCTGGGACAGGACAGAACTTGCAGTAAGACTGATGAAATTTAAATCCCTCCAAAATTTCAGAGAAGCAGGGCAAATGGCAAAGGTTTCATTGAGATAAAATGACATTAACAGCACCAGATAATTCTTGGTTACTGCCTGACTTTTAATGAAGTTCAAGTTTAATAATTTAATAATTAGAACTAATCTTTAAGACCTCCATTGTATCTTGATGCAACTCTTCACAGGATTTATGAAACAAAAAAGATACACGAAATAGACTGTTCTACCCCTCCCCAAATTTGTGCGGCTGCATCAGTGGATGAAGCATATTTTTAACTGTGCCATCAAAAGAGGCTTGATTGCCACAGCAATCTCCTCAACTTGTCACTTGTGTCATTCGAAGCCTGTGCTCAGCCATGTGGAAATAAATCCTCCCCAATTCTGAAATAAGATTTGTCATACCTCTTAATTAAAGGAAAGTTGGAGAGAAAGATACACTCATCTGGCTCAATATATAAAGCTAGCATATCAGTACAGTTCTCATCGGAAGATACATAGTACATTTTCCTTAGTACTTATCAACCTATGAATCGTAGTCACACATCCATTACTGGAGGAGAGGTTTTTCAAACAAGACTGATGTCAGGGACTGATGCTGTCAAGCTCTTGCCATCAGTAGGGCCCCACCACTTATCCTTGGAGTGGTGGCGGATCTAAATAACTTCATGTTGTTGCTTCACTTTCCCTCTTCAAGAATGCAGCTCCCCCCCCCCCCACTAAAGAGACAGGAGCAGTGATGGTATTCAAAGAAATTAACAACTGGTTCTATGTCCATTTGGCAGCCGCTTTTAAATGGCTATTTTAAAACTTTATATGTCCTATCTCTCATTAACAACTGGTTCTATGGAGTAGGTGTGAACCTGCTGGAGCCCACCACTGGACAGGAGGGAGCAGCAGCTAAGAGCAGGGGGAGCCTGCTTAATTTATGGTAAGCATTGGGCCCACTCATGGGCCTCACACATATGCCACCAGAGAAGCTTTGGTGCTGTTGTATCTTGCCATCAGTGGACATTTTATGACAGCAGGATTGGCCAGGCAACAGCAGCATTTGCTTCACTCAAATGGTGCCTTTGGGAGAAGGCAAATATCTCCACCAACTTCAACATTTGCCTCTTCCGAACACTAATCCTGCCAATTCTCCTGTGTGGGTCAGAAACATGGACTCTGCTAAAATCAGATATGAACAAGTTTTGAGGCCTACCAAATGTGATGCCGGAGAAATATCCTGAGTTTACAATTCTGTAATATAATATAAAACAAAAAAAATGTCAGGGTGATAGTTTTCAGGAAGGGAGAAGTGTGTGTGTGTGTGTGTGTGTGTGTGTGTGTGTATACGGATGGGTGCTCACAGACTTTGTTTAGAAGCCAGCTCTTGAAAGTGCTGAGCACCTTTTACAGCTCAACCCATTTTGCAGAAGGGCAGTTTCTGCAAGAAGTCAGTTTTTGTATCTTTGCAAAACAGGTCGGCATCCCCAAAGCGGTCAGAAGGACCATTTAACGAAAACAGCCATTAGCACTTGAGAGCTAGGTCAGAAGGTCGGCTAATCTGCCTTGTTACCATGGTAAATATTTGCCTTAATTAATCTGAACCAAATGTTCCAAGGCTTTGCTAGTTAAAAAGAGGCTCTGCAAAAGTGGTCAGAAGGTCAGCCTCTGGAAAAGGTGTAAAACATTTCGCAACTTCTGCAGGTGACCTTGTCTACCTTGTTACTAATATGGTAGTATTACAACAAAATATTCCAAGGCGTTGCTCGTTATTCAAGGCATTGCTAGTTATTCAAGGCAGAATTGCTTAGAAATTGTTGCTGGTCTTTTAAAGCACCGTAATTCAAGTCACTTGTCTTTCAAGGTACCACTGTATCATAATTAACATCAGTATTTACGGTATATACCGCTCTACAGCAAAAAGTTCACAAAGGTTTTTCACCAATTGCAATATAATAAAGTAACTGATTATGTAGACTAATGGCTAGATTCTAGTTCCAGCAAAGGCACTAATCCTACAATCCAGAGTAACTATGGGAGCACATAAGAGACATTACGTGCACCCGTAGTTACTGCACCACCTAGTGAAAACCTATAGGAAATTCATATTGCAATCCAGAGTAAATTGTTCTTACACCGGAGCAAGGACTCCCCGTAGTTACTCTGAATTGCACCCTAAGTCAACTTCCTTTGTTTTTGATGGGATCTGATTAACCTCAGAAGATCAGATCCTGGAGTCCAGTGCTGAACACAACAGCTTGATACACCACATTCCATCCAGACAGCCAGGCATCTTCCTCCAGCTCACAGAGTGCTATTGTTTTTTTCAAGGAGGCTTAAAGGAGTGGATACTATTTCATTCTGTGCATAAACATTTCACAAAGCAATTTAGCACTCACTAATGCTTGTCAAAATAAAACGGTGTATTCAGCCACATCTATGATAGAGCAGAGCATTCTCTCAGTGATGACGGATAGAGAACCAAATTAGTTTCCGACAAGCAAGCCAAAGGTCTTGTTCTTTGACATGGCTATATATACAAAGCAGCTGGATGCACAATCCTGTGAAGGTGAGGCTATAAATGAATATTAACAGGAGCTGCATTGCCAATATCCAGCCACAAGATCTTCACACATATACCAAAAGGTCTTCACTTTTTAAAAATAAACTTCCATTTGGAATTCAAAAAAAAATAATTGTCCAATTAAGTATAACTCAGTATAACTCAGTATAACTAAGCAGAAGTCTTGCTCTCTTTGCTGCTGTCTCACAGGTGAGTTGAAGAGCTTGCTCTCTGGCAGCAGTGCTCAAACTAGCAACTACTGTGTCCTCAGAATGTGGTCCCCAACAAGCTCGCAAATGAGCATTCTGCCTGCATGCTGTGCAAAGTCCTTGTTTGGAGGTCAGGGACAACTATCAGTCACATCATCTGCCCAGCACGTCATCTTTGAGAAATCCTTGAGGAACGGAGAAGTGCCACTGGACTGGAAGAGGGCAAATGTAGTCCCAATATTTAAGAAGGGGCAAAATGAAGACCCAGGAAATTACAGACCAGTCAGTTTGACTTCAATCCCAGGGAAGATATTAGAACAAATATAAAACACACAATTTGTGCACATCTAGAGAAGTACTCGGTGATCAAAAGAACCCAGCATGGATTTACCAAGAATAAATCTTGCCATACAGATCTGATCTCCTTTTTTGATTGGGCTACGAGCTTACTGGACAGTGGCAGTGCTGTGGATGACATTTATCTTGACTTCAGCAAAGCATTTGACAAGGTCCCTCATGACATCTTAATTGGGAAGTTGGAAAAATATGGGCTAGACGAGGCAATTGTTAGGTGGATCTGCAATTGGCTTGACAGCCGCACTCAAAGGGTTTTAGTAAATGGTTCTGTGTCAACCTGGAAATCAGTTTTGTGTGGGGTGCCCCAGGGCTCTGTCTTGTTCCCTTTAATATCTTCATCAATGACTTGGAGGAAGGGATACAGGGAAGCCACACCAGATTTGCAGACGACACCAAGCTGGGAGGAATAGCAAACACAGCAGAAGACAGGAGAAACCTCCAGGAGGATCTGGATAAACTAGAATACTGGGCTGTAACAAATAAAATAAATTTCAACAGGGAGAAGTGCAAGGTTCTGCACTTAGGAAATAAAAACCAGTATAAAATGGGGGATACTTGGCTTGGCAGCACAACATGTGAGCGGGATCTTGGAGTCGCCGTGGATCACAAGCTGAACATGAGTCAGCAGTGTGATGTAAAAAAGTAAAATGCCATTTTAGTAAAAAAGCAGTAAAAAAGGCAAATGCCATTTTAGGCTGCATCAAGAGGACTGTAGCCTCCAAGTCACAAGAAGTTCTAGTTCCTCTTTTTTCTGCATTGGTCAGACCTCACCTGGAGTACTGTGTTCAGTTCTGGGCACCTCACTTTAAGAAAGATGCAGCCAAACTGGAGCAAGTCCAGAGGAGAGCAACAAGAATGATCAGTGGGATGGAAGGGAAGCCCTACGAGGAAAGGTTGGGGGAACTTGGGATGTTCAGCCTGGAGAAGAGGAGGCTGAGGGGAGACATGATTGCCCTCTTCAGATACCTGAAGGGCTGTCATATGGAGGAAGGGGCCAATTTGTTCATAGCTGCTTCTGAAAGCAGAACTAGAACCAATGGGTACAAACTGCAAGAAAGGAGATTCCGCTTGGATATCAGGAAAAAATTGACAGTGAGGGCGGTTTCGCAGTGGAACAGATTGCCAAGGGAGGTGGTGGACTCTCCCTCACTGCAGATCTCCAAGCAGAGGCTTGATGCGCACCTGTCGGGGATGCTCTAGGAGGATTTCTTGGTTCAAGCAGGGGGTTGGACTAGATGACCTACTAGGTCCCCTCCAACTATAGGATTCTATGATTCATTCCTGAAAGCCATTCAACAGGATGTCTGGGCAGATGCCACTGCCAAGAAAATCCCTGTCCCTGATTGATGGGGACTTTGTACGACACCTGGACTGAACCAAAAGGTGTGCTCACCATCTGGATAGATACATGTGAACACTGTATCTAGCCCCAAAGGTACAGTTTGAGTGCCTCTGCTCCAAATGAACACTGGCTTAAAATCTTTTACCAAAGACCTTTTTAAAATCATTCAACAAAGAACCATGAAATGTTGTCTCAGAAACCAATCCTTTATTGATCGATATAGATATAGATATAGATATATAGATATATATATAATTGTATTTAGAAGTAAGTCCCATTATAGCCAATAGACCTTTCTCCCAGGAAAGAAAGGGTAAGATTGCAGCTTTAGTTCTGAACACACCGGACAACTAGTATCTCTTGGTGTGGAATCATTCTTTCCAAAACCGGTTAAGTGAGCAACTGTCATCCAGACAAAATTCCTGCATTGCTTTACTTAGATTGACTTGAACTTCATGAATAGTAAGGACCAGAAACATGTGCAGATGCTGAGCTAAAGATTAGGGTTGAATCAATATTATTCAGTGTCAGAAATCTATTCTGCCTTCAGTTCTGGGCCGAATCAGTCTCTAAATGTTTGCATTGCAAATTAGACATTTCTTCCTTTTTACCTTTCCAGACAAACAGTGTCAAATGGCTTATGTCCTACAGTGCATGAGGCTGGAGACAGATTAAAAAGAAATTGGAAATGGGCTTTTAACAAAGAATCGTCAGTAATACAAAAATCATATCAGGAGGTGGGATCAGTTCTCATAATATACGTTAATGAAAGAAATAATTCAGAGAGTTTGCAGATGGCCAGCAACCTCCCCTGAGGTTAGGCATGTTTCATTTTATTATTATTACTAATTTAAGCCCAGGCAAATGAATTTTTGCCTAGGCATGATTTGTAATTATTTTAGTGCCTTATCTCTGTGGGATTATCTTGTCTCAGTGCTGAACAATGTATATTTTGGGGCTCACTGATGCCCTGCTTTGGGGAAAGAACAATCTTGCCAAATTTGGTATCAAACTTTTCAAATCTGGCTTTTCACTGAGGAAAAGGCCTTAGATCATTCAGTTTGAACCAACACAACTACGAGTATTTTATCTCAGTTCAGTGCATCCTGAATCTATTTTGAGGTTCTTTAACTGCCAGGAACAATATTGCATTCACTTGTCAAGAGTATTAATTTTTCCCTTGTGCTAATTGCGGCAAGAAGGAATTGGCAAAGGACTCGGGAAAGTGTCTGGTCTCAATGTTGTATACATTACAAGATAAATGAGCAATAGAGATTGTGAGTCACGGACCACTTACTTCTGAGTATTCCTGAAGCAGATGAACAGGCTGTAATCTAGCATTCAGCAGGATCACTTAAACCTACCAAACTCTATAAATTTAAGCATGCCTGTATTGTGGCATTGTGCATTCCAGTCTTTTAGAGATATAGAAGATTCATGATCAGATCTATTGACATTTCTATTTTTAGTTAAAAGCTGCTGAAGGGAGTCCTGGTTTTGAATAAAGTAGCAATGCCAAGGAAATTATTTCTAAATTCTTTCCCCGTACCACTTTCCCAATCTAAACCAGATTCCCCCAAAGCTGTAGTTTGTCACAATGGGGAACACTCATTCATATCACCTTCATCATGAATATTCTGTTCCTACAGATCTTGTTGATATATGATGAACAGAAAAGAACAGCACCTATATCTCCTGTTTCATAGGGGTAGGTAGTTTATTTACTGCTCTTGAACTTATGTAGAAGTAAAAGGATTTGGGTTTCTTGATGTAGCTTGATTCAATGGGCAGTAATTTGTGGAAGCATTTGTTAAAACACAACAAGCTTCCCCACACCACTGAGTCAGAAATAATTTTATTTATTGTATGCATATTGGGTGATTCCAAAGAAGTCCTAATTGCAGATGAAGGACACTGCCTACCTCTCATTCAATCATGTGAGTCCATGCCATTTGATTATTTGAAGGATGCATTTGTTAGCTTTACTACAGTTGACTCAAGCAAGTCATGTGAAAATAATCTTCTGTCATTTGTTATGTGCCACATGAGTTTTTCCTTCTTCACTTGCCTCCCCAACAAGAATATTTGGAGTCATCATGGTGGTCTACAAAAGTAGATCCAGTCTCCCCTAGAATGTCACAGAGGGCTGCTTTCGTATGACTACATCCTGCAATTGCAACCTAATTATAGTTCCTAAAATTATGTTCTAGGTTCTCCAGACCCTGTGCCTGCCTTTTCCATCTCTCACATGAATAGGACATACTATTTTGTTGGAGAGCCATCCTTCTCTGCTGCCAGTCTCTGCCAAATTGAGTGCTAGCTTCGGCTTCCAGGTTCTGATTCCCCGGTAATCCACTCAGCCTGGATTTTTGGACAGGTGCAGCAGGCTGGAGTGCAGTGCAAGTGAGAAGGGTAACAGGAAAGGATGGCTCAGTGGTGGAATGGTAGCCCCCTCGTGCGCCAGGGATGCATTTCTCATTGCACAGCGGACTCCATTTTGGAGACTGCTGTTGCTTGCCATTCAATTGTACTAGAAAAAAATTGTGCAGGGTCATTTTCCGTTTGAATCAAACTGTAGAGGAGGAGTGCAAGAGGAAGAAGTTATCTTGCTACTTTGTGGGGTGTTTGTTTCTGAGGAGTAACAGAGGTTTACAGCCTAAGAGCCCAATTCTGAGTTCGTTCCACTGGTGCTCTGCCAGCGGTAGGCATCACAAATGTGCCACAAAGCACTGATGCTTGTGTTTGCTTTTCCTAGTAATAATCTATCATTCTAGTGCCAGATCTGCCAGTTAACTCAAGAGTGCCAGCTGTCTGAGTGCCTTGCCAGTGGAGGTGCGGTGAGCAGCAGGGGGAGGCACTCTGGGATAGGGGGAAGTGGGGGAGGGCAGCATGAGATGATGAGGAGGCATGCTGGGGGAGAGAGTGGGGCTAGAGGAGTGCGGGACTGGTGGAGCTGTGGTGGACCCGGAGCCTCCACGTTGGGACTTGCATCCCAATAAGGATGCTTCTGATTCTACAGCACCCCAGAGATTGCCACAGAATTGAGCCCCATTGCAAAAGTCTCCATCACCTGAGGAACCACTAGCAGTTGCCTGATAGTGCTCAGGATACCGTGTCAGCCATTACAACACTATAGCAGTTCTGGTTCTCTTGGCAGCATAGGATTCAGCTTACTTCTGAGTAAAACAAACAACATAGTTTTTAAATACCTCTGCTTATTTGTAATAAATTTGTTTCTACCCCTCCTGTCCACAGGAACACGCTGAAGGTGGTTAACAATTTCAGATTTGCTAGCTGCATACCTGATTCTTATGATTAGTGTAATCCCACTGAAATCAAGGTGGATATTCCGAGGTCGTCAAAATGTACAACCAACATTGTTTCTATTTTAAACTTCCATTTCTTCACCTATGTTCGCCTATGTTCACCAGGATTCGATGAGTATATACAAAATCTCACTGTGATCATCGTCTGTCATCTCTGTCCTTGAAAAACAAAAGAGGGTTGCTTGTCTTTGCTTTTCCTAATAATTGTCTGCATAATTTGGCTCCATGGCTCACAAGGAGAGATCAATTTGAGCAGATTTCTAAGCTTATATAGTAGTTAGTGCTCTAGTTTCTGCACAAAAATGACACAAAGGATACTGAGAGAAAAAAATGCCATGACATTTGGAGCGGTTAATCAGTATCTATATGCTAATATGGCAGACTAATGTCAATAAATCTAGCCAAGCTACCTTGCTTAAAAATACAGGAGGCCAGGAACCCATTCTGGCCCCCTGGCCTCCAGAACCTCCAGTTCTTCACTACCAGATGAATTGATCTTTCAGTCTTTTAGTGAGATAAATGTTTGATACAGAAGAGCAAAGGTTTTTGGGGTCTTTGAGGTCTTTGGGGTTTTCAGTTTCAGAGTTTGAGTGCAAATTGGATACATGTACCCTCTCATAATGGAAGTGGTTACCAGAAGAGCTTCACTTTGCCTAGGTTTAAAAGTTTGAAAATATGAATTTGCTTTGCAATGTGAATTTCCCAAAAAAATGTGGCGATGGAAATTCTGACAGCAGGAGAGCCATGGGGAAGTTTGATGGGTTGGCAATATTGGTCCATGAAGTTTAGGAACTGCTGGTGTTCGGGTATTCAAAATTAAAGGGAAACATATTTAAGTAGCACATTTGACCTTCACAAACTATTTCAATTTATTTTTGAGATGATCACAGTAATCATAACTGGGAGCATGGAGGAAGCTTCAACCAGTTTCCTTTGTCTAAAGCAGGCCTGTATGTGTACCAAAGCAATCTTCCATCGTTCAGAAGATGCAGAAAAGCGTGCAGAAGACGTCCATAAATTCCATCTTCTGTTTTAACATACCTCAGACTTTTGGGTCCTCCTTAGCCTTCTTAGCCTTAGCTGCCTGATGAAAGATCCTGTAGGACTCAAAGATGTACTATTTTCTTGTTTGCTACTGACCTAAATAAAGTATTGTTTATTGCTGAGAAAGTGTTGTGGTTATTGCGTCTAACAGACCAATATGGCCACTCACAATTTTGAAAAGAATTATATTTCAATAATAATAGGGACCTCAATCCCATTTTCATTGGTTATCTGATTGCTTAAAATCAAATCTGCAAAAATCAAATCTGCAAATCTGTACATTTGAGTGAGTTATGAGTGAATGATCTTTCAGAAAATAATGCCGAGAAGCATGACCATGTTTACAAATTTATATTTTCAACACATTTTCCAAGAACATATGAAGATTCTTTTAAAACCCTGATGTTCAAGCTGGGAAATTAACAACTAATGTGTTTATGGGGATGTGTGCCTGCCTTCTAAGGGCAATTTTGGAGTGTTCAAATCAAGTCTCATTTACTTCAATGAGACTTATGTGCCAGTGGTATAATTTAAGGGTTGTGTTCCAGTTTTCTATTCCCAAGATCCACATGCCACAGTGAAAACTCATGTACTCAATCAGTGATGGGCCCAGCCTCCCTTAAGATCCGGTACACGCATGCGCAGTGCTTCCCCTGAAGCGTCCTTGGCACCAGGACGCCGGGACGCTTAGTGCGCCTGTGTCCAGCTGGACGCAGGCACGCTGAGCGTCCTGGAGCTCGGCGCCAAGACGCTTAGTGCGCCTGCGCCTAGCCTCAGGACGCTCAGTGCGCGTGAGTCGAGCTGGACGCATGCGCACTGAGCGTCCTAGGGCTCAGCGTTAGGACGCTTAGCGCGCCTGCGTCGAGCTGGAGCTGGACACATGTGCACTGAGCGTACTAGGGCTCAGCGCTAGGACGCTTAGCGCGCCTGCGTCGAGCTGGACGCACGTGCACTAAGCTTCCTGGTGGTGAGCCCCAGGAGACCCGGCGCCGGCGGACGCTGGCGTACCGGTCCCCGCGGCTCTTGCAGCCGCGGGTCTGGCCGGTTTGCTGTCGTCCGCCCTGGTGGAAGACCTGGTACGGGCGCGTAGGCCCGTACCGGTATCTGCCCACCTCTGTTCTCAATATGGAGCAGAGTGAGGAAAAGAGGACTGTACTGCTTTCCTACACTTCGTATTTTGAGAGCCCAACACTGAATTCACTTTAGGGGTGTTCAATGAACCCTAGAGTAAAAATATGCCACTCATATCACCCTCCAAAGCTAGCAGTGCATACCAAAATTCAGGCACTTCCATTTGCATATGTAGAAACCCATACAAAAAGTTTTCAAAAACTGTTTATTATCTGAATTTGTTGTTTGAGATAGCTGGGACTGTTCAGTTGGGAGATGCGAGCTCCTTTCTGGCAACATCTCACAGGCCAGATGCTCACAAATACACATGCCAGTCTGGATTACTCTTGCCTTATCTGCTTTGTCATGGCTGATAGCCCAGGCCTCACATGCAACCTGCCTTGCAAAATAATCCCCACAGTGCCGCTAACATTCCATTTCATGGTGACGGCACAGCGTTCTACTCCGCTAGTCAACACCAATCAGCATTCATTGAAGCAGACGGGTGGCATTTGTCACAGCCAGACTCCTGAGCATCAGAAACAAAACGGAGCTTAGAGCACAATCTTAACCATGTCTACTCAAAAGTAACCCCTATTGTGTTCAATAGGTCTTACTCTCAGGAAAGTGTCTTTAGGATTGCTTCTCCACTCGTGGCTCATCATATTTTGTGGATGTGGCAGTGCTATTCAAAATTTGTGTACAGTCCTACACCAACATAAGTTGGTTCAGTAATTATACTAATTTGTAACTTCCGGTAACTCAGAATTAATCTAATGCCTAACAGGTCTATGCTTCTACAATGTGAAGAATTCTGACTGGTTATTGCCTGGTGGCACAACTGACTAATTGAAAACTGCTCTTTCTAAAAGATGACAACTAATCTCTCCACCCTGACAAGAGACTGAAGTCTTTGTTAGGCTGTCAGCCAAACTATTTCTATTCTCTGACTCACAAAGAGGTAAGAGAAACACTCTATTCCCTTGCTAGCATTCTTCAAGTCCCAGTCAAATATACAGTATGTTGGAAATCATATTATGTTGTAATCCTGTGTAATCACCTACACACAAGTAAGTCCCATTTAGTTTCATGGAATTTACTCCTAGGCAAGTATTCAAAGATTGCTGGCTTAGAACACAATCCTATTTACTCAGAAGTCTCATTGTGTTCAGTGGATCTTACTCAGTAGTGGGATTCAAATAAATTAACAACAGGTTGTATGCCCTAATAACCTGAATTAACAACAGGTTCTATGTCCTAATCACTTAAATTAACAACAGGTTTGATGTCCCACTAGTAACTGGTTCTCAGAACCAGGTCTCATTAGCAAAGGGTTCTACAGAACCTGTGAGAACCCCCTGAAGCCCACCAGTGATCCTACTCCCAGGAAAGTGTGTTTAGGGTTGCAGCCACAAGCACCTAAATTTGTCATCTGTACATAAATTTGTAGGATCAAGAATGTTTGTCATTTGGATGTCTTGGATATCTGTTTCCCTTGGAGAAGGAGATAAACAGTCATGACCTTTCTCACTTCATGTCTGAGCTGTCTTGAAGCTGAAGAAATAATAATGAGTGGCATATTTTCTGGTGGAGTAATAATTAATGTGCATATTTTCTGGATGTCTGAAAATGAAAAGATGAGATTTCTCATTTGAGAATCTTAGTACTGGGAGAAAAAGGATGCCATTCTCTTTAGGAAGGTCTCAACAAGGGGTTGACCACTAATACCCTAAAGTGCCAGGTGGCAGCAATCAGCAGTGTTCTGGGGACGGGCTCGGGCTCCAGCATTGCCACTCAACCACAGATCAAGCACTTCCTTCGAGGAGTGTCACTACTGAACCCCCCCCCCCCAGTCCATCCCTGGGACCTCAACAAGGTTCTTGATGACCTAATGCACCCCGCCATTTGAGACTTTGTTGGGTCTCAGAGGGCTTACCTATAAGGTTCTTTTCCTGGTGGCCATCCCCTTGGCTAGGCAGGTGTCAGAGTTGGGGGCACTCTATTCATCCTAGATCCAGCATATTCTGCAGCGACAAGGTCATGTTGCATCTAGCTTCTTCCTTCATCCCTAAATTGAACCCACCCTTCCACAGAGCCCTGGAGCTCATCCTTCCCTCTTTCTGCCCCCAGCCCAGGGGGCAGAAAATGTGCATAAGGCACACAGGTGTTACGAGAGCAGAACTAAGGACCTCAGAAGGTCTGAAGCTCTGTTCGTTACCTTCAAGGGCTTGAATCCAGGCCACAAGGCTTCCACTTGTTCACTGGATATGTGGCTAAGAGTTTGTATTGCCCTGGCCATATAAGTGGGGCAGTGGTGGGCTCCAGCAGGTTCGCACCTACTCTATAGAACCGGTTGTTAATGAGAGACAGGACATAGAAAGTTTAAAAATAGCCATTTAAAAGTGGCTGCCAGATGGGCATAGAACCGGTTGTTAATTTTTTTCTAGCCCATCACTGAAGTGGGGAGTCCCCATTGGAGGGCATCATGGCTCATTCCCTTAGAAGCACTGCCACCATGGCCACCTTTGATGGATACGTCTCACTGCATGAGATCTGCAGAGCAGCCACACGGTTGTGGTTACAGGGTGAATGTTATGGCTTCGGCTGAGGCCTCCATGGACAGAAGGGTACTTCACCAGATAGCGGAGCACTTTTAAGGCCTATTGCCTGTCTCCCACCCCTATTTTTTGGTCTTCTCACAGCTGTGGTAGATCCCATTCAGGGAATGGCAGCCTTTCTCTCCTGGTGAAAGATGGGATTTCTCACCTGAGAATCCTAGTTCTGGGAGAGAAAGAATGCCATTCTACCTGCCCCTGTCTATTTTAGGATTGGGTGGCCCAGATGGGTTACTCCCTCCCTGGGGGGAGGGTTTTTGGCCAGGCTACCCCACTAACCTGTTGTTTCCTTAGTGGTTACCTGCCGCCTACAGCGGCACAGTTGTCTCACCTCCAGCATCAGGACATAGGACTCATACACTAGAATATTCCTGCATTTGGAGAACATTTGGCATCTTTCCTGCTCAGCAATAGTCTGGGGAGGGGACGCCCCAGGAAGGAGTCATTGCCTCGTTTTGAAGACCAGACCTGCCTCTTCCAGGGGGGGGCTTATACATTTAGAGAATGGCAGTCTTCCTCTCCTGGTGAACAATGAGTGGTGCTCAGCATGAGAGGCTGCACAAGCAGTAAATAAATATCACACACACACACACACACACACACACACACACACACACACACACACACGCACACACACACACACCCATTATTAATTTTTTTTAAATCCAGAAGTAGTAAAAGCAACCGCTACCACGTTGTGCACATGCTCAATCGTAGCTTCTGTTTTCTGGGAGAGTATCTCAAGTATACGGTAAACCAAGGGTAAAAGGGGACTGGGTCAGTTCATGGGGCAAGAGACCTTTGGACAGTTAAGGGTAATGGAACTGGAAGAGGAACAGTAACAGGAATGTTGTGGGATATGAGAGCAAGTCAGTGATGGGCCCAGCCTGCCCTAACAACTGGTTCTCCGGAAGTGGGCGGGGTCAGGCTGGGTCAGGGGGTGGGGCTGAGGTCAGGGGGCGGGGTGGGGAGAATTTAAAGGGGAATTTTTTAAATTAAAAAAATTTAAAAAATTAAGCATGTGGCTTACTTCTGAGTAGACCTGCATAGGATGGTGCATAGACCTGCATAGGAAGGACTGAGGCTGCAGTCCTTTCCACTCCGCCCTGGGAGCAAGCCCCATTGATTGGGATGCGGCTTACTTCCGAGTAGACCTGCATAGGATGGTGCTCTGATGCTGCAGCAGCCAGCCGGGCATCTTTTAATTTTTAAATTTGCCGCTCATAGTGGCAGTCCGGCGAAGCGCCCCAGAAGCCTCAGCAGCCGGAGAAAGAACAGCACTGAGGCTTCTGGGGCACTTCGCTGGACTGCCGCTAGGGACGGCAAATTAAAAATTAAAAGATGCCCAGCTGGCTGCTGCTGCGCGCAGCACCAGCGAACTGGTTTGGCATGCTTTGGGGGGCCCCCACCGCTACCAGTTCAGTAGCGGCGGAGAAATGGGAACTACTGGTTCCCAAGAACTGGACCGAACCGGCTTGGGCCCACCAGTGGAGTAAGTGAGAGGTGAAATCACAGAAGGCTTATAATGCAAGAATTAGAGCTTAGGCTGAGTCAAAAGCAGTTAAGGAGCTAGTGGAGGGATTGTAGGAGAGGTGTGAACATAAGCATGATGAATTGTCTTAGCAGCAGAAGGTGGTAAGGCAACTAAGGCCCAGATCAAACATGCAAACCTATGGCATCTAGCCTCAATGCCTTAAGAAGGGATTGGACAAATTCCTAGCGGAAAGGACCATCACAGGTTACAAGCCATGAGGGGAATGTGTGTAGGTGTGCATAGACAGATGTAGATGTGGACAACTTCAAAATGCCAGATATGCATGGGAGGGCATCTGGATGCAGGTGTCTTACGTGCTCCTTGAGGCATCTAGTGGGCCACTGTGTGATACAGGAAGCCGGACTAGATGGACCTTTGGCCTGATCCAGTGGAGGCTCTTCATATGTTCTTATGTTGAAATGAACATTTCTTATCAAATAAGTATTTATTTATACATTTATTTATCATACTTGCACCCCTCCTTTCTCCCACAGTAGGGAGGGGACCCAAGGTGGTAAACAACAGTGCATAATACAATGAAATAAAAAACTTTTTAGACAAATTAACAATAAAACATATTTAAAACATTTAAAAATATTTAAAAACAAGCAGCCTGGAATTGCAATAAGTTATTTAAAATAATCATAAAACAACCAACTCAGAACATCAGTTAAAAGCTCTTAAAAACAAAAGTACTTTATCATTAGTGCTACAGAATAACCTCCTGCCAAATTTTTCACCTCTTTTAACCTGTGAGTCAGGAATCTTCCACATGGCTGCAAAACCCACTTGGTTTTCAATATCTGAGAGTCAGGTAGATGATGACATCCTAGACCAGGGGTGTCCAACACACGGCCCGGGGGCCACATGCAGCCCAGGACAAGGGTGGATGCAGCCCTCCTGCAAAGCTGGCCACCACCATTGGAAAAACTGGCTTTGCGGCAGCAGCCATTTTCAAATTTCGCGTACTTCTCTGCGCACTGCCCTGGGCGAACGCCACAAAGTTGGTCTGGGCTGCCTGGCTCCTCCCCCTGCCTGCCTCCTGGCACTCAAGAGTGCTTCAGGTCCCTGCAGACCTGGCAGCACTCGCCCACCCGCATCCCCCAAAAGCAGCCTCAGCCTTTATCCCAACTGCTTCCTGCTGCCCTTGAGACCTACTCAGAAGTAAGCCCCGTTAAAGTAAATGAGGCTTACTCCCAAGTTGCAGTCTGAGAGCCCAATGATGCATAGGATGGGCTGTGATCCTCTCCAAGCTTAACCTTGGAGATATGCTGCAACCCTAACCATGTCTACTCAGAAGTAAGGTCTATTGTACCCAGTGGGTCTTACTCCCAGGAAAGTGTGTTCAGGATTGCAGCATATCTCCAAGGTTAAGTTTGGAGAGGATCACAGCCCATTCTATGCATCATGCCTCCTCAGAAGTAAGCCCCACTAAAGTAAATGAGGCTTACTCCCAAGTTGCAGTCTGAGAGCCCAATCCTATGCATGGCTACTCAGCAGAAAACCCCATGATAATCAATGAGACTTACACTTACTCCAAGGTTTTGCTTGGAGAGGATCGCTGCCCATCCTACTCAGAAGTAAGCCCCATTAAAATCAATGAGACTTACTCAAGGTTTAAAAATGTAGGACAAAATATAGGACATTCTATATTTTGTCCTACATTTTTTAAAAAGTTGTTAGTGTTTATGTGCAGCCCAAACCAACTTGTCTTCTTCTAATGCGGCCCAGGGAAGCTAAAAGGTTGGACACTCCTGTCCTAGACTATTCTCCTAGAAAGCTTTTATTTGCCTCAGCTCCTTTTCTTCTTGCTTCAGCTTTAAAGGACAGCCATCTTCCACTCTTCATCCTTTCAGCAGTTCAATCCTTTTCCTACTGAGAGGAAAGGTGAAGAGGTAAGTCAAACACTGCACAATCCTAACCACTGGTGAGGCCAGTACAAGTCCTGGCACAAGTCCTGTGCTGGCCTGGGGGTGTTGCAAAAGTGGCATAACTCTTGAGTGCGGGGGGGGGGGGGTGGTTTAAGCCAGAGCACATGCACCAGCTTCCACCCCACCATGGGAATCTGGAGATGGGTGAGTTATGCTGGCCTAAATTAGCAGTACAGGAGGAAAGGCTGGCATGGCTTTTGCTGAGAAGAAAGCTCTGGATCAAAGCGAACCAGTGGTTACAAATATCATGTGAATTGAAACCTGTGAGCACAACTCACTGATGCTTCAAATAAGCCTGTGACACAGCTCCTTGATTTTTCCCTAATTTTGGACATTTCTACCCCTGCCTTCTATGACCTCTTGGCATCCTAAAAACAGCTCAGAAATTCTTCTGCAGCAGCCTTTCTCCTTTCTGAATTCAGGGACACTCACAGAATCCTTGTCTTCATGTCTGAAATTCCCAGAAACAAAAAATTATGACTCAGATTTCTGCTGAGATGGGCATGTGTCCAGGGGCTGGATAGCCAAACCCACATCGATAGGTAAGGGTTCTGGAAAGAATGTACCATGTCCATACATTAAGGGCTTTCCCATTTTTTCAAAGGAGTGAAAAAACTGGACCCTCCTCTCCTTTCTCATGGACAGCCTGAGTACCTAACGAGAAATATCCAGCGATTTTCATTCAAGGATGTTATTTTATTTTTCACTTGTCTTTCAAACTCTATGCCTATATTTTGTCAGTCTCCCATCTGAGTCCTTTTTTTGTTTTTGATGAGTCTTACTTTTCAATCTTCCTCCAAAAGGAACAATAGGCCAATATATCAACCACAATATCTTCCATAATGCCAAAGGTTACACATTATCATAAATTACCAGAAGTTGAGTGCTGCATTTAACAATGATAGAGGAGACATTACTAAAGATAACTCAGGAAATTGATGCTAATTGATCCACATAGTACAGAATGCACAACTCCCATTGGCTGCAATAGTCAAGTGCTACATGTAAGCTATTTAAGACAAGACTAAGGCTGCAATCCAGAGCAAATTTAGCCTGCTCTGACCTAACTGCACTCTCCTAACTATTCTGTATCCAGAGCAGAAAGTTATGCTGAATCCAGAGAGTCAGGAAGCCTGGGCTGCCCTAACTGCTCCAGAGCATGCTAAGTAATTGACACAAGGGGAAGACTTGCTCCTGAGGAGACACCCCTCAGATCACACTGAACAAGGAACAGCTGTGGGGCCTACAGTGGTGACATGACTCTGCACATCACCTGGTGTGGAAGTCTGTGCGTCATCCCTGGGATGCGCCCCCCCCCCCCACCTGGACTGCACAGTCACCAAAGTTGGCACCTGCGCAGTTGTTTCTGAAGCCAACTGGCTTCAGAAAGAGTACTGCACAGGCACCATCTCTGACACCTGCGCAGTACTTTTCTAAAGCCTTTTGGCTTCGGGGGGGACTGTGCAGGCATCAGAGTTGGTGCCTGTGCAGTACTCTTTCTGAAGCCATTCGGCTGCCGCTCCGCCTCCTGAGTGAGGCCGAATGGCTGTGCAGAGGCGCGGACTTTCTCTGCTCTAAGGAAGTCTCCTCTGAAGCTGTTCGGCATGCTCAGTGTGTTTCTGCGCAGTGCATCTCAGATGGCCGTTCAGGCCAGCTCCTCAGACAAGTGGCAGCTTCTGGCTGATTCTCCGCCTTGGAGCAGGCCTGAATGGGGGTGCTGACACCCGGGGCCTGCCAAAGGACAGTCAAACTCCTCCGGCACAACACCCCATACAGTGCGCATCCCCAATGCAGCCCACACCAGCCGCACCAGTCTGGTGACGCCACTGGGTGCCTGCCTTATAAGGAGTCCCTGATGAGATGCCAGTACATTCTACAGTGAATACAAGGGGCTTCTTGGAGTGGCCTGCTGTATCCTGAGGTTTGTGGGCAGCCGTAGTTTGTTCCATATCCTGAGGTTGAGAGGCAGGGGTTGCAGCTAGGCTGGCCAAGAACTCAGATTTTTGGTCAGCACTGCCATTCTTACTCGGGCCTTATCATGGACCCCTATGGGTCTACTCATTACTATACCTGCTCCTGAGGTGGTATAACTCTGAGGGCTGGAAGAGGGCATTTCTGCCTTGGAAACAGGCTTTGGATACAGAGTAACTGCTCTGCCCTAGGCAATGCTAAACATGCCCTCAACTTGCCTCTCCTGAGCTGCTTAGGCTGCCCCAGTTAGGGCAGAGCAGGTCCACCTCTCTTAGGGCACCCTATCTTGCCTTGCTCTGCCCTAAGCCTCCTTCAGAGTAACTGGGCTGGAGCATTTTGCAGTTGCTCCAACCTAGTGTTAGATAGGGCAACCTAAGGGCTCTTATGTGGACAGATTAGTTGCTCTGGATTGGGCTGCCTGATCACTTTAACAAATCAGCACTGAGGGAAAAAATACTATGAATTGTATCCCTGTATTAGGACTAACAAAACAATTCCTTTTTAGAAGTATACACACTTTTCTGTGATTTTAGTTCACCCTACTGTTTCTTTTTATTTCTTTTTTCTAATGGGCTAACACAACTAGCTGCCATTTTTGTCAGCCATATTCATTCATTCATACACAAGTAAAGTCTGTGTTCAGTGATGGAGCTGTTCATCTGGGCTGTTTCTGAAGTACAAGAGAAAGTAAATACAGTATTTGTGCAAGTTTTTAATAAAAATTAAATGGCTTTAGTGACAATATAAAAATCAACTATAATTTCTTCATTTTAATGTTCTGCTCCATATTACCATTCAAGCAAATGCCATTTTCCTCAGCTTCCCTTTTGCATTTGTGCTTCTTTCTGATGATGTTACAAAAATAAGGCACAGGAATTGTGAGAATGTAATGGACACACTGAATCATAGCCTTCTTAAGTTAGGGGTGGAGGAGAAAAATGGTGCTGGCTTATCATAAAGGCAGTTTATAATGTCAAGCCAATATCGTGGCAATCATCAATGATGGCAAATGAAATTTAGAGGCAGCAGAGAGGTGATCTTATTAAGGAAAACATTTCTCACAGCCACATTAGGTTGCTGGAAGGCAGACAGTTGTCCTCCTCTTCACATTTATGAGGAAAGTGATTAGTTTATGCCATTTCCAGGTTTCTACCTGTTAAAATGAGATAAAAGGAGACCCATTGCTGAGTGTAAGACGCAGAATCATTTCCAACCACTACCCCCCAAAAATTCCCAGATGGAAAAAGCGGAGCTTTTGATAATATAACCACCCCCAAGTTGTCATATCAAGCTGATCCTTCAGAAAAGTCTGGCATTAATGACTTTCTGTTGGATACTTGCAGAGTACGGTAATTGTTTATTCTGCACCTGCCTTTTGAAAGGAATAACATAGTGTCTTTGAAGGTATCCTATATAAAAACTAAATCTGTTGAAATGACATGTGCTTTTTTGAAATGTTTATAAACGTTTCAGATCTACAATGGATTGACAATTAATGATGGATATTATTCTATGTATTTTTCAGGCAACATCTCCCAGTCAATGATATACAGCAGTAAATTTTTAAGCTCTTCAGCTTGGCACTTACTACACTTGCAAATTTTGATTCACTATGCATTATTATTTTGCCCGCTAACTATCAATAAGACATAAGAAAATCTAGACATATTAAACCTCGTACCTTCTGATGAACTTGACCAGTTGGCAGCTGCAAACAAGATTATCTCACTTTCTGCCTTGACCATTTTTTTAGGTTGAGACCAGCTGCTCAGGCAAACTATTTAGGGTGGATATGCAGATTATTGTGTTCAAAAAGCAGAAGTTTCCTAAATTCTCTTCCA
Organism: Cryptoblepharus egeriae; assembly: GCA_030015325.1. NCBI lineage: Eukaryota > Metazoa > Chordata > Lepidosauria > Squamata > Scincidae > Cryptoblepharus > Cryptoblepharus egeriae. The sequence goes on along the minus strand of JAREYC010000002.1, from coordinate 64,721,459 downwards.
ACCCAGCACCATGTTATACAGGTGCACACGTAGCAGCTTGTTTATTAGTGAGAAGTCCTACATTTATTAAGTGTCCTGCTAGCTTACAAATCTACCTTTTCCTCTTGAAACATTGGCTGCTATAGACAGGGAAGATACCATCAGCAATTTGAGAGGGAGAGGAAGGGAAAGGCTGTATTTGGGGAACCTGTGGTTTTGCACCTGGAAGATAGCTTCAGTGTAATAGATCCACTGTAATAAAAAAATACAGCTAGATGGCCTGACTAGACAACTTTGAGGATTGGTAGAATACTAGCAAACAACACATAAATTCCTTCTCCTCACATATATCCAAATGCTTACAACTGCTGTCACCAACTGACATGAAGTCGCACATAAACTCCAAACATCATCCATCAAGTGAGCCTCATTTACTACATTTCCTCACTCTGGTTTTTGGCAATAATTGCTCTGTCTTTGGAGCTAGGTATATATATCTGCCACTTGAAAATGGCCTTCTACATATGCAAGGCAATAACATTCTTTTATTCTTTACTACAGAAATGTACCTGCGTTGCAGGAGTACAATACCCTCTGTACGCCATACCCCCACTGCGCATCACCCTCCCATGCACAACTCCCTCCCGTGCGCATCAAACCCCCATGCGCAACATCTCCCCATGCACATTAACCCCTAATGTGCATCAGTGCGCCATGTGCAACATCCGCCCATGCGCAACATCTCTCATGCTCATCATCCCCCATGTGCATCAACCTCCTATGTTTAACCTCCTCTCATGCGCAGCATTGACTTGGATTAGCTTATTGCAAAAAAGTATGCAGAATTCTCATCTTAGGGCGCAATCCAGAGTAATTATGGGGAGTCCTTGCTCCGGTATAAGAACAATTTATTCTGGATTGCATTATGAATTTACCATAGGTTTTCACTAGGTGTTGCAGTAACTACGGGTGCACGTAATGTCTCCTACGTGCACCCGTAGTTACTCTGGATTGTAGGCTTAGTTTCTTAAAGTGATTTGGAATATGGCATGAAGCCTGATGTGAGCCTCTAAACTTTATTCAGCCGCAGTAGACTTCAACAGATTAATATGAATGAGGTTTTGTTTTGCACATACAATATTATTTTAGTGGTACCCTTCTCAGTAAACAAAATGGATACTGCTGGTCCTTTTCTCATCTATCCCTCATGCTAGCATTTGAGACTCACTATCACACTGGCTCTCAGCTGCAGGTCTGTGTCGTAAATGAAACATGATCTGGTCAGGGATAAATAATTCATCTTTCATATCTGAACCCTAATCTTTCTGTGGCAGTCTTATTCTGAGCTAACTCACTGTGAAGTATTTGTATTGCCTTTTTATTTAGGGGAAAGAAACGACAGATCCTGATGGTCTGGACTCTTCACAGGATTGATTCCACTGCTGCCCTTTTTTGGTTCATTTGTATAGCTATCAGCTACTATAGTTCACATGAAAGCCACACTACCTTATCACCTTCTGCAGCTGGACAGTGATTAAAGGAATTATGAAACCAGCTCTAGCCACTCTGTTTAGGCACCATTGAGAAACAGATGGTCAGTATCTATGTGACCTCCTTTGAGACAGGGCATACATGTGATTGGACAGTACACTGATATTTTCAACATATACAGTCCCCTAAGCTTACAAGCCCTAAAGCATGAGGCTTCAACACCTGGAAACAACAGATTTGCACTGTAAGAGGTGGAAATGGACCCACACACACACACACACACACACACACACACACACACACACACACACACACACACACACACTTTTGCAATGTCAGGTTGGCTAAATCCCAATGGTTAGGTTTCAGCAGCAATAATCAGGATTTTTCTGAAATGCAGGAATTATCCACTAACAGGCCTCTGACAGTATTATTTTACTGCTTCTTGTTGGAATAGACACTACAGGAATGTTAGGAAATGTTATCCTTTACCTGCCCCACTACCCAGTTCCCAATGGGGATCAAATATATCAATTAAACTCTGCAGTCCATGGTGTCATAAAGAGTTGGACACGACTGAATGACTAAACAAGAACATTTAGCCTAACTTGTTTTTTTTAAAATTGGTTGTTATAACAAAAGTTTTGATTGTATCTAGATAAGTGGTCTTCAAAGTGGGGGTTGCGGACCTGCCACAGGGGAGTCGCAAAGGCTGAGAGACCACCATCTTGGCCCTGGAGACCCCCCAAAAATCAACTTTGTGATGGTGTGTGCAACCCCATCATGTCATATGCTGCTGAATTTGTCTTGAAGAGCTGAATCCAACACAACAATCCGTTTTGAAATAGCTCCTTCCTATCAAATGTTATGGCCAAAGAAACTAAAATGCAAAAATATGCATAGAAAATGCAAGGGAAAATGAAAGTAATTTATATCACAGCTTTAATTGTGAGTAGGGAGACATGCCATAGTCCAGTGGAAAGGGCAGGCTGAAAGCAATCCAAGGACACTAGAAGGGTACTGATCTGAGGAGTGCAGTCGCCCAAATTACCCCAAAGGAAATTCCCTCCTCCAAGCTTCCTCTTTATATTGAGCTCCATTAAAAGTGGAACTGCACAGTCGCATTTACTCTTGAGTAAGCAGACACTTTGGCTGGTGTGGAAGGTCAGTCCAGGGGGTGCAAGGCTTCCAGCATGGCCCTGAAACCAGGCACCTGGAGCTTACAAGTGCTCCAGAAGGCATCATTCCCCAACACTGAAAATGATAGAAACTGGCTCTACAGGTAATGTGAATTTTTTTAAAAAAATTATAGTCCAAACTCCACTTCCCCCTCTCCCAACCCTAATAAAAACCCTTATCCCTCTGGGGTTTTAATGCTTTTGATGAGGAGTGTTTAAGGCTGTTTTATTTTTTAATTTTTTTAATCAGGTGTCCTTTTTCTCCAGGACATGTCCTCTTTTTATCCTGGAAAAAAAAATCTTCATTGTCCTCCTTTTCCTTGTGAGCAGGCAGCCTATAGCCTGCTTGGAATTAATAAATTATATGTAATAAATTGTATATGTAATAATTTAGGGGGCAGCCAGGCTTGGAGAAGGAGTGCATCAAAACGGAGCACCACGAGCTCCCCAAGCCGACCTCCCCATCACTCCGCAAGGGCTTCTTGCTGCAGGTGCCACATAAGCCCTGACAAGTGCCTTCTAAGCCCACCAGGAGCATGTGGGCAGTGCATGGGTTGTGTGCGTATTTGTGTGTGAGTGAGTGCATGGGTGGGTATGTGTGTTGTGGGGGTGTGAATGAGTGCATGGGATGAAAGGTGTGTGAATGTGTGTGTGTTTTAGAGTGCATGTGGAGGTTGGGAGCAGTGCGGGGAGAATGTCTCGGGGCTTGGGGCAGTTGGGAGTTATGGGGTTGGGGACAGTGAGGTGGGACTTTTGGGGCAGAGTGACCATATGTCCTCTTTTTCCAGGACAGGTCCTCTTTTTGAAGCCTTGTGTCCTGGATTGGGGTTGGGTCCTGGGCAGATTCCAAAGACTGAAAGGGAGTACCAGGCCAAAATGGCTGAAAACCACTGTTCTAGATGAATCAATGAACCACTACATTACAATTTTTTTTTTAAAAGTCCCTTCATCGAATACAATACATGATCAATTTACACAATACAGATTCATAAATTAAAGCAGATTGGAAAGAGCTCACAGGTATAGACTCTTCATATATCAAGGGAAGGAAAACAATGTTTTAATTCAGTTGCAGAATGTTCATGAGTATCTATTGTCAACTCTGGTACATGGCTATTGACTATGGGATGAGCTCCTGTCCTTAGCCCATCTCCTGCCAACCTCGCAGATGGAAAGCATGCAAATGAAAGTAGATAAATAGATACCACCTTAGTGGGAATGTCACAGTGTTCTATGCACCTTGGCATATAGTCATGTCAGCCCCATAACCATGGAAGCATCTTTGGACCATGCTAGCTCTAAAGGCTTAGAAGTGGGGATGAGCACCATATCCTAAATGTAGTCATGACCAGCAGGGCAACCTGTAGGAGACAACTTTACCTTTATTGTTTGAACCTCTCACTTGAACCTCTTTATCATCTCCCTTCTTAAACACTGCAAAATCAATATAAAATAATATCAAATCAAGAAACAATGCAAAATCAATGTCTTAAGAAGTATTCACCCCTCAAAATTACATAAACCATGACATACTTTCCAATTTTTTCAATTTCAGTTCAAAGGACATTCCAATTTCACAAGACACTGATCTCCTATTTACCATCTCAGTAAGGATTGTTTCTGCATTTCATGCTGTGAAAAAGAATATTTAGGCGTTAGTACATCACGTTGGGATGTGAAATTGCCATCATGGATCTCTGACTCAACATAGCCATTGAAGAAGGCACATAACTAGAGTCCCAGCTGTTTCACAGTTTGAAAAATGTATCACACACAATGATACAATGTCAATTGTCATCAAACAAGTTGTTTTAGCAAAAATTCATTAGCATTTATGCTGCTGAACTCTTCCCCCCTCCCACAGTTAACAGCCTGTGGGCCCAAACCTATGGGTGGGCACACTTTACAGCTGGAACTTAAATTCCAGTGGTGTAAGATGCCTTAAACCTGTTACGAAAGGCAATACAACATAGTTCACAGGCTGCCATTATAAGTTGATGTACATAGAAAAATTCAGTATTCACACCAGTAATTCAACTGAGGGGATAAGGGGGATGGGAGAAGAACAGGGCAAAGTACTTGATCAGCAGCCTTGGTCCGCTTAAACTGGTGGCACAAGTGAAGCAGACACATTTGGGTAACAGAGGCTTACTTCTGGGTCAAGTAACAAATGTTCCATTACCAAAAGGAGCCCTCCTGTTCCCCCCACCACCACTTTTTACAAAAAAAAAAAAAAACGTAGAGACAAGGGATTCAGTCATGGGATCTTTTGTTTTGAAATCCAGTTTGATCCATTATTGAACATTCTTTGCTGGTGTCAGAAATCCTCATCAACACTGAGATTGCAAAGTTGTATTCAGAATCATATGTCATAGTAGATGATCAACAGAGAAAATTCTTCTAAGCATGAAACTATTGAATTGTTACACAATTTTATAACACATTTCATGGTCCACTAAAGTATTTATGATATCTTCTAAACACATTTTTTATCAGAGTTTCAGAAAACACATCACGAGCTGTGGATATTATCAGCACTACTTTAAGTGTCAATCTCACTTTCCCACATTCTTTTATGACTTTAATTCCCCTCAGCCCTCAACATGATGCTGTCATTATTACGGCTGCAAATTTATATGTATGCATACTTATGATAACTGAGCTTTTTACTTGTCTGAACTGTTCTGGTCTAAGAGAAAAGAAAATTGGTTTATAGTTCACTGTCATTGGCATGTTATTCCCAACTGCAACCAATATCATTAATTCTAAGAGATGAAAATTCTTCTCCTATAAAGCCATACTTCACCCACTTAAAAGGGAAATTTTCCTTCATAATAATTTTCATAAAAGATAATAAGTATTGGTCTGCTGTGTTAGAAAGTCCTTCATTTTTTTGGTTAGAGTTTTCCAAGTCCACTGTGGTACAACTGAAAGATTTGTGTACTTAATGTAGGCCTCCGTCAGTCTTGAAAGACTATGGCATTGTGCTCAGCGCTGCATACGCTGCATGCGAAGCATGAAAGCCTGGGTTAGATTGTTACGGAGGATAGGTTGTTACCCAAGCAGCAAATCCCCCCTCTCCACACCACTGAATTAGTCCAATGGAAAGGCAGAGCCAATACGATTGGATCCAGCTGGCATCGCAGAGCTAGGCTAAGAACAGGAGCTCACCCTGTCTTGTGGGGCCAACCTGGGTCTCAAACCCTGGCCTGCTGGTTAACAGGCACAGTGTCTTAACCACTTGCGCCACCCACAGCCCTTTGTACTTAATGTACCACAGCACCATATTGTGCAGGAGCACGTCCAGGCTTAAAACATTAACTGTGGTATTCTGGACTGGTTTGGAAATGTCCACCAGTGTGTCCCAATCACATAAGGGAGGAACATGGACAAGCATGCCTCAACCCTGAGCCTGCCATCCTGCTATCATGAAATCTCACATGCCTGAAAGAAAGCAGTTTATTTGAGCTGCCCCTCAATGCATAATTAAATGCTACTTTAAAATAGTTGGGGCTGAGATCTTTCTGTATCTATTCACAAGTTCCATTTTTCAACATACAGTACTTAAAATAAAGGGTATGACTTGCATGTTCAGAACATTTCTATTGCTTCTGGTTCTGAGATTAGTTAGCAATTACTCCTTGAATAACTACTCTCTGAATTGCCATATGTCATTTTCTGTTCCAGGGCAAAGGAACAGAAAATGACATATTATTTCTTCACATTTTTCCCTTTTTAAATAGAAAAAAATAATAAAAGTAAAAGAATGAGAGAAAATAGACTCATCCTTCCTCAGTGAGAACAATTCAGAGAGGTTACTCAGGTGGCAATTGCTCACTCAACAAGTGACCCAACCAGGATCAAATGAAGCAATAAATAGAATGGATCCATAAAGAGCCTTGAAAAGCCTTGATAGTGTTTTGTTTTTCCACACGGAAAAGGTTGGACTGTAATTGGGTTTCATTATGAAAATGTCACCACAAATCAGGTCTGATAAAAGGGGAAAAAAAACATGGAAGGAGACACACAGACATTAATTTGGAAGTCACAGCACCTAGATGTTTGATAAGAAAGTAAAGGAACAAGAAATAGCAATTTCAGAAGAGACTATTTCAAAAGTACCTTGGGTAAAAAGCTTCATGTCTGGAACATTCATCTTTGCTGGTGTTTACAGGATATAACAGCTTAAGGCTTGGCTAACACACACAGCATAAAATAACTATGCAATTCTCATAGACTCATTCTCCAGTGTGAATTAACTTTTTAATCCCTGCAGGTTTAAGAATAAAAACACAGAATTGGCTACCTTCTTAGATACTACTTTAAGACAAACAAGTTTCTGGACAACACCAAGGAAGATATAAAAGTATTAGGACAAAAATTCTATACACAAGATTTATCTGAATATGCTTTTTACTAACAGCACAATCCTAACCATATCTACTCAAAAATAAACCCCATTGTGTTCAGTTGGTCCTGCTTCTAGGAAAGTGCCTTTAGGATTGCAGCCTTAACCCCTTAATTCAGTCCCACAACTGCTCATAACTAGTCTTCCTCCCCAAACTTTTATGGCACATATTTTATTAAAACTGAAAATGTTAACATTCCTGATGAAAAAGTATCTTTGATGAAGCTTCCTAAAACCCAACAGAAAGTGACTGCAAATTATCCAGTTCATGTTTCCCCAGACGGCTGGTGCCATTTCAAAAATTGCAACATTTTGTTATCACTGATATTTCATTTATCTTCAGCATTTTCAGCACAAAATGATTACAACTATGAAGGACCTTTCACAGTGTGTCTTTTCTTTTCACAGAGAAAAGGATATGTATTTCCTGAAGACAAAAGAACAGGAAATTGCAAAAACTGCGTTTGAGAACATTGGGATTTGGGCCTAATTATTTCATTGCTCCTGAAAGAAGTATAATAGTCATATTAGTGATGAGTAATGGCACAAAACACTGCATTTTCTTGACTAAATTTTGGTGGCACAAAGAGCTTGACTCAAATGAGCTGAACTGGGAGAATGACAGTGCAATGCTCATATGCCTAACTGGCTCAGGCTTGGGCTCATGCTTAGGCTCAGGGCTGGAACTGCTGCTGCCCAGCTTCAGGGAAGAATATTTACAGCACTTTTTGTGATATTCCTCTGGGTGCTGGCCTAACTGGAGCTTAGGATTGCACTGTGAGTCTACAAATTTTGCTTCCGATAGGATTTTAATCTGTAGTTTAAATATTTTAATCTGGGCAGATGGTCTGATCTAGCCGGTAGAGGTGTTGTTAAGATGACAATAGCAATCATTTGAAGGTCACCAGATTGAGAACTCTGGAAACTGTGCGGTGAGACCTTGAAGCTGCTGAGCTGAGCTCAATGAGAGGTACGATCCAGCTGGAAAGTAGCATGTTCTTGAAAGACAGACATTCTTTGTGTACTGTCAAACGTCCTTGGCAGTTAGAGAAGCCTACCCAAGTAAACCGCTTTGAATAAAGTCAGAGGTGCAACCCAACACGCAGAAATGCAGTATAGAAATACTTGTTGTTGTTGTTGTTGTTATAGATTTTTGCAGTTAGGTACATGTTGTTGACTGGTTTGTCCCATCCAGACATTAAGTCACTCCAAGGTATCAATGATTTTGACTTGTTCTTCTTTCTTCTCAACTACAGTTATATCTTGTGTATTGTGCATTAATGTGGCAAAATGGAGTGGGAGTGGGACCAGGGTGGATGAGGTGTGGGAAGAAGAAGGGTTTGGTGGCAACCATTATCTGTTCCTGACAAACCCTGTTCCTGAACCTGCATGGATCCCATTGCATGGATCCATGTGGACTTGGGAAAGTGATTTCCCTACCACAAGTTTGTATACCTGTTTGTGTTGAGTAAGAGAATTAATATCTCCTTACTCAGAGGAGACCTCTACAAATCCCCCACCACAGGATGCAGCATTAGCTATTTTGGTGTCATTGTATCAGCAGGGTGGGGGGAGAGGGAAGAGGGAACAGTTGGGCTCTAATTTTTTACAAGGCTGCAAGATAAGCAACATATTTTAAATTATGCTTGAACAAATGTTTTCCTTTCATTAAGGATGTGGGACTGACTTTTCTCCAGTCTGAGAAGCAGTAATGGAGATCTTAAAATAGGAACACATTTTCCCACTTTCAAAATTGTTACTACAGTGGAACAAAAATGTTTTATGCCAAAGTGGTTGTTTTCACACGATATGGTTGTGGGAGATTCAGAAATTACACACAATTGAATTGGTAAAAACATTTTGTAGACAGCCAACAGCAGGGGTACTCTGCTCTAAATGGGATGGAAGAAGGCAGGCCTTGATGTAGATGATGACAGTGACATTTTTTGCCTTTCTATTTATTTTCTTATTGACAGGTCAAGTTGATGAACTCAATTAGTTTTGTTTGTGGATGGATGAATACAGCTTACTCTGGATCAGCCAACCTTAACCACACAGGTTCCATCAATGACTACAAGGATGTAAAAGCAAACTGTGTCTTGCCTGACAGAACAGACAGCTTGTCACCAATTACTGCACATATAGACCACCTGCAGAGGGACTTAAACAGGCCAATTAACCGACCTGGCATGTAACACTGTCATTTAGCTGGATATAACATTTCCTGTCATTTAAACCATCTGTTATTCATAAACTACTGTTAACAAGAAGCATTTCTCTTACAGTTTTTTTGTGCTTAAAAATCAAAACAAATTGACAACTTGGATGTTCCGGTTAATTTGTATATAAAGGAATTAAGTTGATACTTTCTTAGTCACAAGTTAGAATGAATGCTGACGGCAGTTCAAAATAAATTACTAATATATTAATTGACTGGATTCAAATTAAACCTATCCCCTGCCAGCCATGGCATGCAATACCACTGGTGGAAGATAAGCTGTATGCTATAGTGAGTGAGACATCCAAATTGCCAAGAGAGATAAAAATATTTTTACTTACCTCTTTGTAAGCTGCCTGGCCTTGAATGGGTCTCCTTGAACCTATGCCAGCTGGCCTAGCAGTGCTAGCCTAGGCAGCTCAGCAGAAGCATGTTGAGGGCATGTATAGCGCAGTTAGGCTGTATGTAGAGCCTGTTTCCAGGGCAGACATGCCCCCTCACAGTTAGGTCACCTAAGGAGCAGGAGTAAATCTGAGTAGACCAATAGGGGTCCATGATAAGGCAGAGTAAAATTGGAAGTGATGGCAAAAAATTCAGAGTCCTAGGCAAACCCTGAGGTTGAGAGGTTGTGCCTCTCAACCTCAGGATACAGCACAACTATACCAGCCCACCTCAGAATATGGCACAACTACACCAGCGCAGTGAGCAGGCTGCCATTGTACTGCTGCCTTTTCAGAAGCAGTTAGGCTAGCCAGAGGTCTTCCAGTCCTTTGGATTTGGCCTGTCAGCTCAGGATATGGCTTACTTAGGCTAGCTTAGCTGGGCCATTTTTATAGCCTTAGGTGAGGACTCCATTGTTAGGGAATGTGTTGATCTGGGAAAAGGGAAATAGATTCTCAGAAAGCACTCAGCATGCACTGCCACAGCTGCCTCTATTGAGATCTGTTGCACCCAAATTGCCATCTATCCTAAATCACCCACAGGTCTCCCGATATTGCCCTCAGTGCCCACCAACTGATTGGTGTGGGTTTGGCAGCCTGTCGTTGTTAGTGCAGGGTGTTCTTGCTTCCATGCCATCATTAGCAAGCTGCACACTTTTGGAAAAGTTTGCATGATGACAACCGATTGTGAGATCTGTCAGTGTAAGGCCGCTATAGAATTGAGTTATCCATTTGGCCATTTTATGTCTAAACCCAAATCTACAACCAATTCTTGGAGAAAAGAGTAGCAAGAAAAATTTAAATAAAAACGTTTCCAGCTTCATGGAAAGCAGAGACTCTTGCCTCAAAGGAAAGAGTTCCACAAGTGTGGTGCTGCCAGAGGGACATTCCTCCCCTACATAATTGTCATCTAGGCTCAGTTAGTGGCAATACACACAGGACAGTTACACTCCCACCATTACTTCAAGGAATGGGTTGCCTTATACAGGAGGCAGCAGCCCTTCAAGTACCCCAGTCATTTGCCACAATGGATTTTAAGCCAGTGTCTTGAATTGCCCTCTGAAACAAACCAGCAGTCATAAGAGCAGTGGTTCAACAAAGCCAGATTCCGGTGCCTCCTGGACAACCACATTTCACGAGGGACGTTTCCATTTCAAGGAAACACAACACTTTATTTGCCTGCTCACCTTCTCATACTGAGGGCACCATCTTAACCAATTTAGGCCGGCCTAACTCACCTGGCATATCTTCCCGTGGTGGTGTGCACAGGTTGGTGTATGCCTGTGCAGTGGCCTAACCCCCCCCCCCAAGAGTGTGGCAGAATTTGTGACACCCTCAGGTCAGCATGGGACTTATGCCAGCCTAACTGGAGGTTATGGGTGCAATCCAGAGTAACTACGTGGAGTCTTTGCTCCCGTGTAAGAACAATTTGCTCTGGATTGCAATATGAATTTCCCATGGGTTTTCACTAGGTAGTGCAGTAACTACGGGTACACGTAATGTCTCTTACGTGCTCCCGTAGTTACTCTGGATTGTAGGGTAAGACTGTAGACATAGGGTGCAATCCTAATCATGTCTACTCAATTGTAAGGCCCATTGTGATCAATGGATTGCAGCCTTTGATGCATCAGAATAGAATTGGGAAGATATGAGCTAGAGAAAGAGCTGTGCTTATTCTTTCCCTCTGTCACTGAGTAAGTCCATTTGGACACAGTTCCTGGTTTTTGACAGGCACCACTTGACATGATTGCACTGTGCTATATAATTTAATTGGCATTAAAACAGGGTAGCACAAAAAGTCATTAAGCAGCAAGTAATATACAGGAAGAAGCCCCAGGTTTTCAACATGTCTGTTTTAAAATAACACTTGGGTTGATGATAATCTATAGGAAGCTGTGGAGGACCAATTTCCTTAATGTTTTCTTTTCCAGAAAGAAGACTTTTGTAGTTAGGTTTGTCCTGTTCCTGTTTTTGACAGTTTGTATTTGACAGGACAGCCCTGCACAGTGTAACTCAAGATGGCTGGACAACACTGAAGGAAACAAGGTAGCCCAAAAGTTCTTAAGAAGGGAATAAACTAACAGGAAACTCCAGGTCTTCAAAATGCTGGATTATAAACTATTGTTTGGTTAATGACATTAGGCAGGAAGCTAAGCCAGGCTTTCATGCTTCTCATGCAGCGTATGGAACACCGAGCACGATACCATAGTCTTTCAAGACTGATGGAGGCATGCTTGTTGAGAGCCAATCTGCCCTCATGCTTAAGAGATTAACACTTTACAGGGAAGTCAATGGAGCAGATTTTGGGTGCAATCTTATAAAATTTAGGCCAGCCTAACTCACCTGGCCTATCTTTTTTGTGATGGTGTAGTGGAGGGGGGTCAGCATATGCCTGCACATTGGCCTAATCCCTCCTCCCCGGAGTGGCACAGAAGTGTCTTTCAGCACTTTTACAACAGTCCCAGGACAGCACAGGATTTATGCCGGGGCTTAGGCCAGCTTAACTGGTGGTTAGGATTGCAGCCTTTTAGAAATACAGTATAATGGAAAATGACTTTAATGTGTCAGTGTGAATTATTTCTCCTGTTAATTCTTTCTCATCTGCATTTCTGGGTGTTAGGAGGACCTGACCTGAAGGACCTGACCTGGAGTGTTCATATTGCATCATTGGTTAAGAGGGCCCAGCAGAGATTATATTTCCTGAGACTTCTTGGGAAACAATAACTAAATGGAAAACTGTTGGAGACCTTCTACTGCTGCTCTATAGAGAGCATCTTATCCTACCGCATCCATGTATGGTTTGTAAATTGCAGTGGCAGATGTGACAGCGCTCCAGAGGGTCATCACTAGTGCCCAGGGGATCACTGGCCATCCTTTTCACTCCCTGGAAGCTCCTGGTGTCTCAAGAAAGTCCATAACATCCTTTAAGGTTTATTTCATCCTGGACATTCATTTTTCGAACTGTTACCATCTGGCAGATGGTACAGGATAATGGAAACAAGGACAGACTGAAAAAACAGCTTTTTTCCCAGAGCTGTAGCTAAATTAAACACTACTGTGCAGTGCAATATAATGTAATATAAGTAGTGTAATATACACTACTGTATAGTGGCGGACAGGAAGGATGTTTTAATGTTTAATTAATGTATTCAGTGTTTGCTAAGTACAAATGGATTGCACCTAATTTAATTGTGTAACGTACAGGTACAAGTATTGTCAAGAAACAATGACAATAAAGGATTATTCTGTTTTCACATAAAACATGTTCAAATGTGTTTTCTTATGCTATTTTAATTATTTATATTCTGCTCACCACCTGTTGCTGCCCTTCCTCCTCACTGATCCCTCATTCTTTGGGAAGGGGCCCCAAAGAAATTTTAATATATTTTTTCCAAGCTGATTTATTTGGTAAATTGTGTGTTACAAATTCTGCCATCTAATTAAACAGCCACAATCAAACACAACAGTTAAGCATTTTGTGTAAGAAACTTTGTATCCCCTGAGAATATTTCTTTTAGAGGCTGCAGTTGGATTCAAGGGACGGGTGGAGGAGAAGGATTAAGTGATGCCCCTCCTCACTGGTGATCTCTGAGACCTTGTTGTTGGGACTCCAACCTTCAATGAGTCAAGGGATAGCAGAATGGAGAAATCACCATCATCACAACCCATTCAGCTCAGAGGAAGTAGCGTGTATGGGGAAGATGTTGGAGTCATTGATAAGCCCTGCCACCACTAGACCTGTGTTTCTCAACCAGTGTTAGACCAGTATTTCTCAACCAGTAATATGGGTACCACATGTGGTACTTGAGGAGTATCTATGGTACTTGTAGGACCCCTGAACATCTGTTGTCCAACAGTGACAACAGGAACATAGCGAACACTGGTAGGAAGCTCCAAAGCATACTTTTTCTGCACTGTCCACCCTAAGCCTATGAGAATGACAATTTGTCCGGGATTCCCCAGAAGTGATATCGTGGCCAGATGTGACATCGAACATGAAGTTCTGTGATGTCAGAACCAGTGGTGGGCTCCAGCAGGTTCGCACCTACTCTATAGAACCGGTTGTTAACGAGGGATAAGGACATATAAAGTTTAAAAATAGCCATTTAAAAGTGTCTGCCAGTTGCTAATTTCTTTGAATCCCATCGCTGGTCAGAACTCCTCCCTGTCTGCTTGTAAGTAAGTCCCATTGTGTTCAATGAGACTTAGGCTGCAATCCTAACCTCCAGTTAGGCTGGTATAAGCCCCGTGCCGACCAGGGGGTGTCACAAAAGTGCAGTAAGATACTTTTTCCCCACCCGTCGGGTGGTTAGGCCAACGCACAGGCATACGCTAACCTTTCCACAAAAGATAGGCCGGGTGTGTTAGGCCAGCCTAAATTTCTTAGGATTAGATGGCGGCAGCCAGCTTTTCACGACTCCCCTGAAATGGTCACGACCCCCCCTACCCCCGAACACCATTTTGAGAACACTGGTCTAGACTGTGTAGTGAAGAGGGTTCCCACACACAATATACTCTAACTCAGCACCCAACAGGTTTTTTAGGAGCCCAACCACAGCAGATCAGAGGAGCTGACTGTAGCTTCCCCTGGAGTAAGAGCCTAAGCCTCTGTGTGTCTACTCAGAAGTAAGCCCCATTACAGTCAAAGGGGCTTATTCCAAGGAAGGTGTGGCGGGGATGGCAGCCTTGGAGCCTGATCCTATGCATGTCTACTTAGAAGTAAGTCCCATTATAGTCAATGGGGTTTACTCCCAGGAAAGTGTGGATAAGATTGAAGCCTCGGGATACCTGTCTACTCAGAAGTAAGTCCCATTATATCAGTAGGGCTTACTCTCAGGAAAGTGTGGACAAGATTGACGCCCCAGAGCTAACCCTACGCAGGTCTACTCAGAAGTAAGTCCCACTGAAGTCAATGGGGCTTACTTTCAGGAAAGTGTGGAGGGGGTTGCATCCTCAGAGCTAACTCTTCGGAGGTCTACTCGGAAGTAAGTCCCATAGCAGTGAATGGGGCTTCCTCCGGAGTAAGAGCGGATAGGATTTGAGGCTTCTGTCTGCAGCCTGAGGCGGGGTGGGTGAGCAGCGCCAGTTCCCTGCGAGGCCGCCCGTGGAGTGCGCCTGCGCCATCCTTTTGACTTCTGGTTCCGGGTCAGCCCTGCGTACCGGGCGCTGGAGTGCTGGGCGGGAGGGGATGGGCGAGGGGTCTGGCTCTGTCCCCCCTCCGGCGGGGGAAGGGGTTCCTCAGCAGCGCCCCCGGAGAGGCCCCCTCTGATGCTGGCACGCCTGACCCCCCCCACCTGCCTCCTTCCCTCCCTCAGCAGGACAAGACCCAGGGAGCCCTGGCTCAGCTCTGGCTGGGTAAGTCCTCTTCCCTTGCCCCGCAGTCCCTACTCACAAGTAAGCCCCTTACAGTCATTGTTGTTTACTCCCAGGAAGGTGTGGCTAGCACTGCAGCCTCACAGCTCAACCCTATGTCTACTAGGTCTACTCAGAAGTAAGCCCCATTGAAGTCCATAGGGCTTACTCCCAGGAAAGTGTGGCTAGCACTGCAGCCTCACAGCCCAACCCTATGCAGGTCTACTCAGAAGTAAGCCCCATTGAAGTCCATAGGGCTTACTCCCAGGAAGGTGTGGCTAGCACTGAAGCCTCAGAGCCCAACCCTATGCAGGTCTACTCAGAAAGTGTGGCTAGCACTGCAGCCTCAGAGCCCATCCTAGTTGTTTCTACTCAGAAGTAAGGACAAATAGTTTAAGTAAGGATTATTAGTAAGAACTATTGTGGTTTACTCCCAGGAAGGTGTGGAGAGGACTGCAGCCTCAGAGCTCAACCCTCTGCAGGTCTACTCAGAAGTAAGCCCCATTGGAGTCCATAGGGCTTACTCCCAGGAAAGTGTGGCTGCAGCCTCAGAGCTCATCCTAGGTGTGTCTACTCAGAAGTAAGTCTCACTAGAGTCAATGGAACTTACACCCTGGAAAATGTCAGCCTCAGAGCTCCATCCTAGGTGTGTTTACTCAGAAGTAAGTCTCAATAGAGTCAATGGAATTTACACTCTGGAAAATGTGGAGAGGATGTCAGCCTCAGAGCCCCATCCTAGGTGTGTGTCTACTCAGAAGTAAGTCCCTTTAGAGTCAATGGGCTGCACTCCCAGGAAAGGATGCTCAGTGACAGGACTGCAGCCTAAGAGCTGAATCCTAAGCATGGCTACTCAGAAGAAAGTCCCATTACTGTCAGTCGAACTTGCTCTTAAAGCCCAATTCATTATGTTTCTCCTCAGAAGTAAGATCCATTATAGTCAATGGTACTTTCTCCCAGGTAAGTATGAATGGTATTGTAGCTCTAGTTGTGCTTCCTTGGGGGTCAGGCTCATTGAGCAAAGTGGCATTTACTTCTAAGGAGCTGTGCATAAGAATTGCACGTTCCCCTTCAATTCATTTTTACAGATTTTTGTAGAAGACCTTTAATTGCAGCTGTGGAAAACCAGGTACACATAACATAATTCCGCTATTAATGTAAACGGACATCCAATATTAAATTGTGATACACAATTTTTTAATAAATCTGATTTATATTGGTTTTTCCCTTGTTTAGTTATTGTATAAATAACTAGCTGCCATAAGAAATTTTCCTAAAGATTTTCCGAGGGATTATGCTAAGGGTTGTAATCAGTTGCATGCCTAAATAAACTCAATGGAATTGACTTCTGAATAGACTTGCATAGGATTGTTTTTATTTATTTATTTTTCATATATTGTATGGTATAGGACACAAAAAGTTATAGGTTTGTATGGTATTGGAATTTCACTGCAAGCAGTGCTGCAACTCTTGTAAGAAGTTGTGCTGCTGCCAGTGGATCTTTCAGCAAAACTAAAAAGATCTGTGTTGTGTTTTTAATAGTAATGTGAGAGATTTGGTGGACTTTGGGAATGTCTGTCTAACAATGGAGGCTCCATATGATGGAAGTGAAGTGACTGTAGTGATGGAGGAGATAGAAGGCACATATACCTATACCTCTCCAGTGCCATCTAAAAAGAAGAAGAAATACAGGAGCCCTGGAGATCAAGGAGAAAAAGCTAAAAAACCCAGGTGAGTGATGTTTCCCTTTGTAATGGACTTGTGCTATAGGAATTTGGGATTTAATTAAGGTTACAATCCAGAGTAACTACGGGACCTTTTACACCGACGTAGTTACGGTGCCACCTATGGGAAACGCATAGAGCAATCCAGAGTAAGTGCCTCTTGTGCCTTCACGCACAAGATTTACTCTGGATTGTAGGGTTATTCTTTTCTTATCTTAGATTTAATAAAAGATGGTCTCGGTCTTGTCAGTAAAGCATAGGATGATTGCAGGTGGAGTTTGACACAGTTCAAATGCTTCTGGTATCAGGATATCAATTTGCTAGAAACTATAAATGCTAAAATGTTGACTTTATTTATTCTATACAATTAGTATCCAAAAAAGTAAGTCTTGTGGCTTGTCACAGGTTGGGATTTGTTTAGGAGTTAATTCAAGTTGTTGAATGCTTTAGGAAACTTATGTCCTGTATCAACCAGACACTTCCATTGGATGAATGTGGTTTGAGAGGAAGAAAATTGTCATTATGTACTATAGAGAGAGAGAGAGAGAGAGAGAGAGAGAGAGAGATGGAGACCGTGCTTTGTGTTCAAGGGAATACAAATGTGCAAGTACATAAGGAGAAAATATTTATATGTGCTTCTTTGACAAACACAGTGATGTGACATTTTTATGCTTCCTCTGCAACCACTGTAACTTTTGGTTAAAACTTGAGGAGTTTGAGACTGCAGTCTTAACCTCTGGTTAGGCCAGCACAAGTCCCTTGCTGGCCTGGTGAAGTTGCAGAGATGCTGTAAGGCATTTCTGCGACACTCCAGCAGGGTGGGAGATTAGCCAGTGCAAAGATATGCGCTGTCCTCCCCACACCACCATAGGAACAGGGAGATGAGCAAGTTGTGATGGCCTAAATAGGTTAGGATTGTGTTATCAGTTTATATTATATATCAGTTTGTGTTTATATTGATGCACTTGTTTAGTCCTCATTGGAATATTTTGTCTTTCTTTGTAGCGGCCAACTAGTGTTTTCTGATCCAGTCATGTTGTCCCATTCTAGTACTTAAGTGCCAAAGAATTCATTTAAAGAAGTAGTTACAGTTGAGGCCTTTTCTTTTGTAAAGTTTCTAATGAGATGTGTATATTATAAAATGGTTTTATTTAATTTTTTTTGTTAATTTTATCTATATATCTTGCTTTTGTGTTTCTCCTCAACTAGTGATGAGGCAAAACACCTTGCTTGTTAACTTATTATCAACTTTTTTTGCATGGTACATATTTTTATTTTCTTTTAGAAAAAGGAATTGAAAATGTTTGTTTTGGCATCTACTATATTGCATATGCTGGTGACAAATTAGTGCCTTGAAGTTTTAAGAGCAGAAGATGCAACTTTTGTTCCTTATTGAAGATTATCTTTAATCCTTTCTCTTTCACCTTTTACAACAACATTAACTTCAGAACCTAGACTAATAACTGGACTTGCATGTGATTACATATAACTAAACTAAATAAACATATGTCCCTTTACTAGGCATGAACAAAACAGACCTATAGTTAATTTACAACTTGTAGAATTCCACTGAGCTGATATGATTAATAGAATTTCTTGCATAGGATGGTAGCCAGTCTGCATACTGAGATGGGTACTACTGAATTTGGTAGGACATAACAAAGGACTTTGTAAAGGTCTTGGATTCAAAAGATTTTTGAATACAGTGGTACCTCGCTTAACAAGTGTTTCACATAACAAACAAAAATTTCCAAGAAATCTTGTTTCACATAACAAGTTCCACTTCACTTAACAAACAAGTGTGCTATGGGCACTCGTGCTATGCAGCCTGACGCTCTGCATGGAGGCTCTTTAAAAGGGCTGCCAGCCAGCACTGCTCCCTCTAACTGCCCCCAACTTGGGGGCAGTTGCCTCGGGATGCCAGAAGCAGCTGGCCTTACTGCCCCCAAGTGTCCCCACCGACCACCTTGAACCTCCAGCAGCAGCCCAGGTAAGCCTCCCAGGAAAGTGTCTTTGCTTGTAGTCTCCTAACCATGTCTACTCAGAAGTAAGCCCCATTGTGTTAAATGGGGCCTACTCCCAGGAAAGTGTCTTTGCAGCCTCTTAACCATGACTACCCAGAAGTTAGCCCCATTGGGCTTACTCCCAGGAAAGTGTCTTTAGGATTGCAGCCTAAGTAGACTTCATAGGATCATGCACATTGAATGCATGTTTTGAATTCAATTCCTGTGTTTCGTCATTTTTTTTTTACATCCAGTTAATATTTTTATATGAATATTTTTTTGGGTTGTGGGACCAGTCGTCTGAGTTTCCATTATTTCCTATGGAAAAATCTGTTTCACTTAAAGAGCATGCCTCCGGAACAAATTAAGCTCTTTATGTGAGGCACCACTGTAAATATATTTTGGACTGTACTGTACTGTAATTTGCTGGTTTCAGCTTGCTGCCTTGCTTACTATGAACTGCCAGATAAGTCTGGCCTGGGATGGATTGGTTCTTTTAGGTTTGATCTGTGAGTTGATAATAACCTTTATATTTGTTTGATTTTTAGATCGGCATATCTTTTGTATTATTATGACATATACCTGAAGGTTCAACAGGAGCTGCCCCATCTTCCCCAGTCTGAAATTAACAAGAAGATCAGTGAAAGCTGGAGACTGCTAAGTGTTGCTGAGAAGAGTTATTATCTGGAGAAGGCCAAGTTAGAAAAAGAAGGACTGGATCCGGTAATTTTTTTTAACAAGAGTAACTTCTTTCTGGACACTTGCAGGCCTTAAAATCAGTAAATTCATCGATGTGGTACATTGAAAAGCCCCTTAGTGATTATTCTGTACCTGTCTTAGAAAGAAGCAAAAATAGCCTTTACTTCTGAGAAATCTCTAGTTATCTTTAAATGCCTACTACTTTCTGCCATATGGTATCTCTAGAAATTTAGGTGCATAGTTTCCAAGGACCTATGTATATTTAGAACAAGCACACAGTTATGTAAAGTGCAAGAGGGCCTAACCTCTTCATGAACCAAAGCGTAGCCATGTTTGAACTGTGAGTGACCATGTCAAAACGTTCTGGAGTTGCCAAATAATTGCTTTCTCTGTGCAGTGAGAATTAAAAGGGAGTCACAGGATCAAGCCTGAGAAATTAATTGGATTTAGCAAAAGCTTAGCTTCATGGCCTTGGAGATAATGACTGGCCAGCACTATCTTCCAAGACTTGCTAAACAAACTACCAACATCTGCATTTGAGAGTAGTTAATTGGGATGATTTAATACAGCTGAGATCAGAGCAACTGGAGCCAGACCTATAAAAGCGGAGGGAGCCAACAGCCTAGGGTCAGTGTCTCCTACCTTGAGAATTATGCTTTGTGTGGAGTGAAACATCATTGCTTTGACCTAAAGTATTGGGCTATGTTCATGGACTATGCTCAAACTATGTTCATGGAATACGCTCAGAAAAACCTCTTTGCCTGGCATGGGTTGAATTCAGCTGGAAAGGACTTTAGCCCACATAAGTTTTGACCTGCTGCAGAGGGCCAGACTTAGGGTGCAATCCAGAGCAACTACGTGGAGTCCTTGCTCCGGTGTAAGAACAATTTGCTCTGGATTGCAATATGAATTTCCCATAGGTTTTCACTAGGTAGTGCAGCAACTATGGGTACACATAAAGTCTCTTATGTGCTCCCGTAGTTACTCTGGATTGTAGGGATAGGCTGCAATCCTAAGGACACTTTCCTGGGAGTAAGGCCCATTGAACACAATGGGGCTTACTTTTGAGTAGACATGGTTAGGATTGTGCTATTAGACTGCAATCCTAAAGACACTTTCCTGGGAGTAAAACCCATTGAACACAATAGGGTTTACTTCTGTGTAGACCTGGTTAGGATTGTGCTCTTACTCAGCTATGGAGAAAGTAAATCTGTTGTGTGTTAGTTAGAAACAATGTTTAAGCATAGCCAGATAGCTATTGTTTTTGTGTATTTGAACCTTGCAATGCTCAAAGTGCTTGTTGTCTTATGTTCTTTAAAAATAAATCTTATCTTTATTTTTTAAAGTGGAGTTTGTGAATGCTTATTCTACCTTCATAGGAACCCTGGGAGAAACGATTAGCTACTACAGTTTTACTAACAAAAGGCTGGGAGATTCTGGTGGCCAGACTCCCTATCATCTTTCTAATCACTCGCTGTTAAAAATCAGGGACAACCATCCCAGTGTTTTCCCCCAAAAGTAAAAAACCTTAACCTGGAATCAGAGTGACTCGGTTATGCCTCTCTGGGTTTCACACAAGGCATATGCAGACTTTAATCAGTTTGAATATTGAGAAGTAAATTCATTTCTTCAGCCCTACATATAATATATCTGTGTGAAGAGAGCTCAGTATATATATATAACGCTGATTTGCAGTAACTAGCAGTGCCCTTCTCAGGAACCTTTTCAGCCCCTCCTTGATGTGCTGCCAGGATTTGAACCTGGGAGCTTCTGCACGCAAAGCATTTGCTTCATACCTTCCCTAAAAATGAAGAGCATAACTAGATGAATATCTGATATTCTGTGCATGATCAATCAATTAAGGACCAAATCTTATCCAATTTTCCATTGCTCATGCAGCCATGCCAACAAGGCATTGCTATGTTCTGCAGAAGGAGGGTGCAAGTCCTGAAGACTTCCTCTGGATAAAGCAATGTTGCTTTTCCTTTGGCCTGCACTGAAGCTACACTAACACTGGAAAATTGGATTGGGCTCAGTTGCATTTGTAGGCTGTGTGTGGCACAAGTGGTTAAGACACTGTGCCTGTTAACCAGAAGGCCAGGGTTCAAGACCTGGGTCCCCACAAGACAGGATGAGCTCCTGTTCTTAGCCCAGCTCTGCGACGCTGCTGGAAACAATTTATCAATTCTGCCGTTCCATTGGACTATTTCAGTGGCGTGGAGAGGGGGGATTTGTTGCTTGGATAACAGCCTATCCTCTGTATTAATCTACTCAGGCCATTGTGCTTTGCATGCAGTGTTGAGCACGATACCATAGTCTTTTGAGACTGATGGATGCCAATACTATACAGTACTAGATTTTTGTCCAAAATAGCAGCTTCTTCACATATAAACATACGCACACACAAGTAGTTACATAATCCTATTGCTGAAACACAGGCATCTTCCCATGAAATAATTGTGTACTATCATGCTTGAAGAAAGGGTTTGTGATACTGTTTGGGAATTGTGTGGGCCTTGATGGAGGGGCTGTCTTAGGATCCAATCCTATCCAACTTTCCAGCACTGATGCAACCATGCTAATGGGTGAATATTACATCCTGTGGTGGGACAGAAGTCACATAAACCTCCTTGAAGTAAGGGCCTTACCTTAGGGTTGCACTGTGGCTGTATCACCACTGGGAAGTTGGATAAGATTGGGCCCTTAGTCTATGGACATGAGTAGATGGCATTCAAGGGAAGGTTAGTCTGAAAGCTTTGCTAAGTATAAGGCATCTTCAGTGATTTATTCCTTTGGAAGTGGTTTGATATGCCAAATGATGTCGCCGTATCCTTATTTTCCCTTTTCTATAGAATTCAAAGTTGTCTTCCTTGGCTGCTGTTGTTCCAGACATTCCAGGCTTTCGTAAAATTCTCCCTCGTTCAGATTACATAATAATTCCCAAAGGCACACTTCAGGAGGAGAGGAGCAAGCCGCACTTGGAACTCTGTGTGACGCAGGGCCAACCAGCATCAGAAGGACTAGCTGCCCCAGCTCATGTTACAGATGTTTCCCATGGTGCTGTGCAGAACATCCTTTCTATAGACTCAAGCCACATTGGTGTTTCTGAGCAATGCATTGCCATCGAAGGAGTGGCTGAAGACCCAGCCTCACTGGTTCAGTCAGACACAGTAGAAGAAGTTGTTGCATCGGAGATCTTGTCTCATTATGTCAGACCTGCAACTGCTCACAAAGGTGCAGGAGATGTCGTCTTAGAAGAAGCTTCTTTGGAAGTAGGAGACAATTATCATTATCAAGCAGCCAGCATGGTTATTGAAGAGACACTGGTTAACAGCTCAGATGCCTCCAATGGAGGACTGACTGTGGCACATCCACAGGTTTCGGATGGCCTTTCTGTGGTAACGGTGGTGACTAGAAGAGTAAGTAAAGCTTATGATGGCTTTTCTTCAATTTCTCCTGGACAGGCTTGTGCCTGATCTTGTATGTGATTACTTGGGGAAAAAGTTTCAATGATACCAGTGGTAATTACTCCCCTGGATATCTGCAGCCTTCTAGTTGTGACTGCTTACAGTGTTGAATGCATTTTTCACATGAAGCAAATTGTTTGCATTCTTAACTTTGTTATAAGCTGACTAGCATCAGGTTTTCCTCTTCATGAGGCAAACATGAGTGGAACACTCATTGTTCTTTGCTCTTACTGTTAAAACTCTTGCCGGGGTGTGGAATTTGGAGTGTCCTGGAGTAAGTTCTCATATACCCTGTTTTTTATTAAGATTCTGTTTTTGAACCAGGGAAGGATTTGTAGGGCATAACAGTAGTAAAAGGAATGGTTATCTGTTCGAAAGGGTTGATGAGTTTTAAAACACTCAGACCACACAAAGATACCAGCAAAGAACCACTGAAGAAGATTTTTGGTGGGATGAATAGGACCTCAACTCTCCACTGTAAAATGTTTAAGAACCACCAATGTAACGGAAAACTCTTAACTCAGTGAGTAGGGGTAGCCCATTATAAGAGAACAACCTATAATATCTATTTATCTGTATTTTGCAGTTTAATTTTATTGCAGCTGCTTCTGTGGAAAACAGTTTTGAGTCTCTCATCCATTTAAATTGATTCTTACAATAAAGAATGATCTCATGTTGCTTTTGGAAAAAAAAAATTGAGTCTGACAAGCAAATATAGAGATGGGCTGCATAGGTCTTCATTATCCTGTTTTTGTGTAATGTGTATGTAAACTTGATAATTGATGAAAGGAGGCTGTGGTGCATCAGTCAAGAAATTGCTTATGTCTTCTTCCTTTGCCTTCTGTTTGTAGGAGAGAGAAGAAAATAATTCTTCAACACCAACTACACAGTTCATTATGCTTCCGCTGCCAGCTCACTCGATGATAGAAAATCCACCATCAATCAAATTGGTCAGTAGAGAAAGTGCTGATGCAAGCTCTTTTGGAAAGGCCGTTAGTTTTTCATGCATTGTAATACCTATATCCAGAATACATGGAAAGGTTGCCTTGCACTGAATAGTTCTGCTGAGCCCTGTATTGTCTTGACTTGTGGCATCTCTCAAATGATTTCCTAGTCCCATTTTTGAGATGTTAGAGCTTTTTAAAATTCTGGATGTGATCCTGTGATAAGCTTATTTGTCATGAAGCATACAAGTCCCTACCTGGATCAACTTCTCAGACTGAAAAAAGGCACTGGAATAAAGTTTTTTTTAAAAAATTATTGCATTTATGTGGTGTGCACAGCAAAATGTATATCCCATTTAGGGATGCACTTCAGAGTCTTCACTGAAATATATCTTTGGATGTGCTCTTGAGTGTGTACTCTATGAAAGCAGTGTAGTGTGGATAGAATAGTAGTACTCAAAGTGGAGGGTTGTGACCCATCAGCCTGAGAATTACAGCCCCTTTCCCATTAAGGAGTGCAGGCAGCGGGAAAGCAGTGACATGATTCCCAGGAATGTGCTGCTGCCAGAAAGGGAAGTTTTTTAACTTGTGTTTACCTGAAATGTTCTGCTTCATGGGGTCTGAGGTTGTGAGTAGCTCTGTGGCGAACCCCCTTTTCAGGTCTCTTCACAGCTTACAGACTAAATAAAAAAGCCAATTACAACACTTCTGGTTTTGCGGTTGCAATCTGAAAGAGGGTTTCAGTCAGTTTGTTACAGACTACAAACTATGGGAAGCCTAGTAGCAGGTTGGTTAAGGTAAACTTGGCCCTTTTCCCTTACAGTGTTTCTACATGTTTAAGGCTTTATATATCTATCATTTGATATCATTAATGATGTAGTACGTACTGAAAGGGTGAAAAGATTATAATTATCTAATAGATTATCTAATATTCTAATAGATTATCAAGTTAAATTCTGTAGTCCTTCTTGTTTCAGACAACAACCTACACTCGCAGAGGACATGGAAATTGCACCAATGCTGGCTGTTCTTTTACTTACGTGACCAGACACAAGCCACCAAAGTGTCCAAAGTGTGGGAATTTTCTGGGAGGAAAATGGATCCCAAAGGTTTGTTTAGAAGTATGGAAAATGTAGCATTGCATTTTGCTGCTTGTTTTTCAGCTCATGTCCAGAAGAAAAGGATGTAGGCTATGTGGAATGACAATTCTTTGAATGGTTAAAGGTCAGAGCCTTCATGCTTTTGTAGAAGCAATGCATGAACGATCACTTTCATGCATGTAAAAATTGAGGTATAGTTGCCAGTTCCACTTATTTCTCCAAACAGAAAAAAGTGTTTTGAGATCTGGCATATAGAACAGTACTTCTCAAACTGGGGCATCAGGATGCCCTGCCTGCAGGTCTTGGCCTCTGACCCCTTAAGGAGCAAGGAGTGGGATTGGAGCAGTGCGATTCCCTAAATTGTGCTGCATTTGAGGGGTGCAGGGACTTTCTTCTACTTACCAGATAGCTTCTCCCAAAGTGTGGAGACAGCCAATGATTGCGACCAGTGATGGGATTCAAAGAAATTAACTAATGGTTCTATGCCCATCTGGCAGCCACTTTTAAATGGCTATTTTTAAACTTTATATGTCCTATCTCTTGTTAACAACTGGTTCTGTAGAGTAGGTGCGAACCTGCCGGAGCTCACCATTGATTGCAACCCACTTCTGGTTTGCAGTTGCAATACTGGTGAGTTCATGGAAGAACATACAATAAATGGTAAAAAGAGTGGTGGAAAATTATGCCATGAATAGATGGCATTATTTCAACAAGCTGCGGGCTCGTTATTTCATTAAAGCTGCTCTTTAATGTTTGTATTTACTTTTCAGATACTTTGTTCCTGAGTTTCCTTATGTCTATCAGCCAAATTTGAATACTGTATCATTGGTTTTGAATATACGAATCAAAACATATGATGGTGACTTGAGATGTGTTTTTTTTTTTTCTCTTCAGGATAAACAATCAAAAAGCAGATCTGACCCAACCTCAGGTGCATCTGTCAAAACCTTGGGAGCAAAAAAAAGTCAGCATCCACTAGCCTTGGCTCCAGCTGTGGTTCAAGACAGCACTTCTAAATCTACCTTGGAGAGCTCTGAAGCTGTTACTCAGCTCCTAAACGCCGCCAGTTCTGGGGAGCAGGTACAGGAGACTGAGTGGGAAGAGGTGATCATTTCCGAGGCGCACATTCTTGCCAACAACACACAACCAGAGGAGCAAGGAAATGCCACTACAATTATTCAGTTTCAAGAAGGCACCACCATGTTAGACTCGGCATTAGAACCAAAGGAGAAAGATACTGAGGGACTTGAGGCACAACCATCCACTGAGGTTGTGAGCCCTGGAAATTCACTTGCAAATCTAACATCTCTCGTGAAGCAGCAAATGGGGTAAGTCAATTTTGTATGGATGATACAAGCTCTATGGAGTTGCTTGTGTTGTGCAGCACTAATTGTAACTTTATATTTAAAGGAAACAATTTTTTTTCTCAGTACATGTTGAATTGGGAGTCTAAGATCATTATTGCCTTCCGGCATGTTCTGAGCTTAATAGCTTTGTGTTGATGCCAGCAAGTCAATGCTCGGCTCCTTTTGCCTGTGTCTCATTTAGTGTGGTAGCAAATTGAAGACAAAACAGCAACTTGTTAAAGATCGAAGTTGTTACTCTTACTGGCTAAGATACCCTGTGGAATTCTTTATTGCCTTTCTTGTCTTTTCAGAGGTGATGTTAATACTATATTTAAGGGGCAGGAACCTAAGGGCAAATCCAGACCCAAGTCATCTTTGCTAGCTGCTGCAAGACCCATGAGAGCAATATTGCCTGCCCCTGTCAACTTGACAAGAGAAACCAGCATGGAGCAGCCAACCTGCAAACAACCATTTTCAAATAATGGTAAAATGAAGATTCCAGTTCATGCATGATAAAAAATAACCTCAAATTTTATGAATTGATAGGGCATAATTTGTTTCTGGAAATAAGTTGGTCAAATGTGACCATTAATGTTAACTTCTCCCTTTAAGAAGCCTAAATTGTGACTGCAAGGACGATTTTCCTTCAAAATTCAGAGGAAACATTACATAGATTTAGATCTTGTCAATGCTCAGATGGGAGATGGCCTGAGAATCTCATGTGATGTTTGGGTTTCCTGATGGAACGAAGGTGAAATAAGGGCACTGCTGATCTAGGTTTGGTCTTCTAAAGTTTTGCAGGCAATTGGCTACAATTTATGGATTGAGACTAGTCAGTGTAAAATGGAACATTTGTATGTTGACTTCTTCCATCTGTATTCTTGTTCTTCAAGAAAAAAATTCTCCTGTCAGGATCTCAGGGCTGAAGCCCAGCACTCTGAAACAGTTGGGCCAGTCTCCCCTACAGCCTTCCAGGGTTGAAGAGCACAAGGTAATTATGGTTTTTGGCTGAATGCTTACAGTTGTGGTCTTTAGATTTTGATGTTAGATGTTTAGGTATTGATTTGTGTTTTAGTATTTTATTTTAGTATGGTATATATTCTGATTTGCAAGTGTCAGTTCTATTGGTGTTGAAACCTGAATTTAGAAATAACATCTTGTCATTCTGTGGTGTTTAATTCACAATTGAAGCTTCTAGGGAAGATATGTGACTATGGGCAAAATCCATAGCCATTACGGGTCCACGCAGTTATGTCATCCTCTAGTGTTATCTTATGGAAAGTCATCTTAACTGCTCCAGAGCAAGGGGCTTAATTTCACTTTAGGATATAGGACTATGACTAATAAAGCCCCATTCTCTTTATATGACCCATTCACACGATCTCACCAGGCTCTACATCCAACAAGATGTAAGAGCAAACCTTGGTCTTGTGTTTCATTTCTTTGCTGTATGTAGAATGATGTGAACTGAAATTTGACCAGACAATTCTACTGCATTCTGTGTTTTGTTGTGTTAGGTTGATCATGTGAACAGCGCAAACAGGCACAAGTTCATACCACACATGTTATGTGCAGCCAGGAACTCAGAAACTTGAGACTAAGAGTACAATCCTAACCATGTCTGCTCAAAAGTAAGCCCTATTGTGTTCAATGGGTCTTACTCTCATGAAAGAGTCTTTAGGATTGCAGCCTTACCCCCACATCCAGAGTAACTACGGGAGCACGTAAGAGACTTTACGTGCACCCATAGTTACTGCACCACTTAGTGCAAACCTGTGGGAAATTCATATTGGAATCCAGAGTAAGTTGTTTGTACACTGGAGCGAGGTCTCCCCATAGTTACTCTGGATTTTGCCCTAAACACACTCTTTTCTTCCAGCTCCTAATTCTATAATGAATTTGGGAGAGTATGAATAAGACTTTAAACGACTTTCTACTACTACTAGGAAGATTATCGTAGAAATATTGTTCAGTGACTAATTTAGATCTTAGCTGTAAAGCTAAGATCTGGGGTTAAGGGGAAGAGAAGAGAAACTAGCCTAGTAGAAACATTAATAAAATTTATTTGACTTCATGCTTTCTCTTGTTCTCGATCTAAAGGTCCATGGAGGTCCAAATAGCTCAACATCTCAGGTCAATGTGGTAGGAGTCAAACCAGATGTATTCCCTTATAAGTACAGCTGCACAGTAACCTTGGTAAGGCCTTTCAATGCAATACATGATATGTCTTTGTTTTCTATGCCAAAGCACAAATGAGGATAGGCATGGATTATTTCTAATTATATTGACAATACTGATACATTATATATATATAAAAGAGAAAAGTGACTCACTCACTCACTCACTCACTCACTCACTCACTCACTCATCAATTCCCTGCCAAAACTGCTGGGCCTAGAAGCGTGAGATTTGGGGTAGGTGTTCCCTCCATGATGGAGGGGTGCACTAGGGAACCGGTTTTCAGAAAATCCAACCGGAAGGGAGTTAAAGGGGATGCAACGCATTTTCCTCCCTATGCTTTGCATTGAAGAATTGGTGACTGAGAGATTTTCTGCCCCAATCCCCGGAACTAGAAGCATGAAATTTAGGGAGGGTGTTCCTTCTGTCACATGAACACCCACCAAGAACTGATGTGGAGAAATTTAACCCATAAGGGGCTGAAAATGTGTTTTTGTCCTTTACTTAACATGGAAGACTGACCAACATCCAGCCAATTTGGTTCTCAGTGCCTGGTGCACAGGGGGAATGTTGTTTGGAGGGAGGGGTTGCGCATTGGGGATGTGCTCATGCCCCCATGTGCATCATCAGGAGGAGATGATGCACATGGGGGGATGATGCGCATAGGGGAGATGATACGCATGGGGGACTTATGCACATGGGAGGTTGATGCGCAATATGGGGTTGTTGCACATGGGGGTATGATGCGAATGGGGGTTTGATTCACATGGGGGATGTTGCACATGGGAGATGATGCACATTGGGGTACTGATGCGCATGGGGGGATCAACATGGGGAATGTTGTGCATGGGGGATTTGCGCATGTGGGGTTGATGAGCATGGGGGGTTGATATGCATAGGGGGATGATGCGCATGGGGAGTTGTGCATGGGGGATTTGCGCATGTGGGGTTGATGAACATGGGGGTTGATGTGCATAGGGGATTTGCGCATGTGGGGTTGATGAACATGGGGGTTGATGTGCATAGGGGATGATGCGCATGGGGTGCATGAACATGGGGGATGTTGCACATGGGGGTGGATGTGCGTGGGGGTGGATGTGCGTGGGGGATTGATGAGCAATGGGGGAATGGCATACGGGGGAATTTTACTCCCACAATGCGGGTATGATTTTCGCTAGTATAATAATAATATAGAAATGCTTGCTAGTTTAAATGCTTGAAGTATTTGCCATTAACCCAGAACTGAACAGCTTTAACTGGTGGTTATAAAGACCAATGATTATGCCATGGTTTTATTGTCTTGGGCTGCAATCCTATACTCACTTTCCTGAGAGCAAGTGCCATAGAAAACAATGAGACCTACTTTTGAGTAGACATGGTTAGGATTGCACCCTTGGTGTTGTATGTTGTGAGAGAATAACTGAAAGTTTAGTAGTCTTATGGTAGTCTTACGGCAGAGTGGATAAATGTTTGATCTCTCTGCAGGATTTGGGCTTGGCAACTTCGCGAGGGCGAGGGAAATGTAAAAACCCTACTTGCAGCTATGTCTATACAAATCGACACAAGCCACGAATATGTCCCAGTTGTGGCTACAATCTGGCCAAAGACAGAACTGAGAAAACAGTTAAATCCCTGGTGAGTTGTGATTTTCATATTCCTTATATACCTTTTGATCTTTGGCTTTCAACTGGGTGGGGGGTTACTTCTCAGTAAATGTGTAAAATTGGGCAAAGGATGGAGAAACCATGTGCATACAGGCTACATTTTATAGCTAGTTATAGTATAGGTGATTGTACTCTATTTTGATTTTGTTTTAGTGATCTATTCTAAAATTGTACTGTAAAGCAAAAGAACTATGCAGAGGCAAATTATCAGGTTAAATGTGGCCTTTTATTTCCTGTATATTTCCCCCCATTGGTACAATTGGCTCTAATTTTGAAGAGTTTTAATATGCATACACAACTGTAAGGTGATAACGTTATAACTGCAGTATTCATGTCTGACTAAGGTTGCAATCCTAAAGATATTTTCTTGGGAGTAAGACTCATTGAATTCAATGGGGCTTACTTTACAGTACACATGTTTAGAATTGTATTCTATATTACAGTTACCTTACCTGTGGAATAATGCAAAAGTTGTAAATGCTGTTGTAATATTTGAGTAGTAAGTGTGCATTGAAAAGTAGAATTGGTGTTGCATTTGGTGTTGCTTCTGGTTGGGGCTGGTACAACTATAAACATGGTGATGGGAGTGATCTTGGGATCATGTGCTCCAGATCCTCCTCTCTTGCGAATTCTCTACTATGGATTTAACCATGGTAAGAATCATATTGCCAGTTTAAACATGGTTTAGGCTGATGATGATTTGTTTAAAATCAAAGACTGAAACCTATTGCAGATTCTGTTTAAGTGAAATCCTGGTCATAGCTGACGACGATGCAGATGCAGCCTTTTAAGGGAGGGATGCAACTGGATATTTTAATAGGATAGCTTTTAAAAAATGAATTGACATGTGCTGTCATGAAGAGCCAGCCATCTTGGGTTCTGTTTTCCATACACTTTAAACTTAGGAGAAACATGATGAATTTTAAAAGGGTAAAAGGCATTTACCATTTTAACCATTTTTATGCATTTACATTTAATATGCCCTGTTGTCTCTAGGTGTGTAAGAGTTTTTGTGCTCACCTTCTTTAGCTTCAGTCAAGGATTATTTGGCTGATTTGCTGTTTTTTTTATGATGGAGGGTGTTCCGTAATATAGATACTGACTAAAAACCAATTTTTGGAAATGTAAACAGGAAGAGGGTGGAAAGTGGTGCCCATTTTGACCACTGGAACATTTTGATCCGTGAGTGTCTTGACAATGAGATTTTCTTTGCAGGAGGTCATTCCCAACCCCACAGATGTGTTGAACACCAGTGAATCTCTCATCCAGTCCCAAAAAGAGATCCAACGTCAGTCTACTCTGCAGCTTCTGCGCAAAGTAATACAGATCCCAGAGAATGAATCTGAGCTGGCTGATGTCTTTGCGCTGATTCATGAACTCAACAGCTCCCGGCTCATCCTGTCCAACATGAACGAGGAGACAGTCACCATCGAGCAGACTTCTTGGTCAAACTATTATGAGTTTCCAACTTCACAGTGCCTTCTCTGCAACAGCCCTTTATTCAAAGGAGGGCCAAAGTAAGTTGTGTTCACATTGAGTTTGAATTATTTTATAATGTTTTAGCTTATATATTGCTAGTTTCTTAAGCTAGAAATATGTGCACAGTTCTAATTTTTATGTTCATCTGCCTTGTTCCAGTTCTCTTGCAGGCCCTCAAGAGTGTTGGTTGTTGACAGCAAATAGGCTGCAGATTGTCACCGCTCAACTCAAGCTGTGTGTGAATGTTCAATGTTTGGCTCTCCATAGCTTCAGTGACATTTACACAGGTAAGAGAATGCATGAATAAACCAATTAATAGGAGTTCAAGACAAAGGGACAAGTATCATATTTGAATCACTTGTGTTTTTTCACTGTTTGCATACTTAGACCTTGAGCTTTAAAAAATTTAAAATTAAATTCCATGACTGTATTTCTGAATCCACAGTAATTTTTTTTTAATTTCAGGCTTATTTAATGTAGGTAATAAACTTTTGGTGAGCTTGGACCTTCTGTTCACAATAAGGAATCATATTAAACTTGGAGAGGACCCCAAAGTGGCTGTCATCAGCATCTTGGAATCTGTGCAGGAACAGACTGGTACTGATAATTCTCTTTTGCTCTTTCTTTGAAATAGCTGTAATCAATCCACAAAAATGGGGAGACCCATTAATAGGCCACTTGAATAAGGGGCCATCACAACCTTTATCCTCAAGTGGGCCACTTTGGTGTTTTTACCCTGCAAGATGATGGGGAAGACACCTGCCTGAGAGTCACTGCCAGTCAATGTAGTGACTGTGAGTGAAGAAGTTTCTTAAGAAGTTGACGAAGAACTTCCAGAAGAAGTTCCAATTGTTTTTCCTTAACCTGAGGAGCCACAATAACCTTTTGTTCACAGTGCCTGGCACATCTGAAGTTAATTATGTCTTTGGGTGCCACTTCTGTGCTTTAGCCACTGTAGCTGGTAACCACTGCAGTTCTGAAAATTACTCTGGGTCACCCTTGCAGTGCGTGTTGTGAGAAAACTGACATTTCTGTCCCTTTTTTAAAGCACTGGTCAAAGTGTCCAATTGTTCTTAGGGAGTAACAAGGCAAAAGTAAGATATCTAATTAAACTATAATTCATTAACACACAGTACTCAACAGAGTGTTAGAAAATTCAGAGAAATATATTCTTTACTGTCATAGTTGGCCTCCCTGCAGCTGTTGGAGATGAATGTTATCTGAGGCTTTTTGACCACTTGGATAAATATCATTTTGTTCCACACAGAGAGAAACCTGAATACCGAAGAACTAAACCAGTTGGAAGAATTACTTTGCAATGGCTACTGGGCCTTTGAGTGCCTCACTGTCCGGGACTACAATGATATGATCTGTGGAGTATGTGGCATTGCACCCAAAGTTGAGATAGCACAGAGAAATGTGGAAAACGTCTTGTCATTGAAAAATATTGAGGTAGGCCTTCTTAGACTCTAGGTAGGCTTTGTAGACTCTTTTGAATATTGAGGTAGGGTTTGTAGACTCTAGCTTCAGCTTTTACTATGTAATGAAGTGTTGTAATTCTAAATACGGTTCACTACAGTTGACTAATCCGCCTAAAAACTCTAAATGGCTTGGAACCAAACTTCCTTAATCAAAGTCTCCCTTGTAAAATGGCTTGCCCCCTGAGGCACATCTATGGATTCTGTCACCATTGCTAACTGATGGCCTTCTCTGTTGAGCCATCCTACAGATTGCTATGTTAAGATTAGCTTGGCTCCCTCTATGCCTGTTTTCATTCTGGACTCAAAACCTTTTTTTCTTTCACTTTTAGAAATTTTACTGGGCTTACTTGTTTTATCTCTGCTGACATTGATTTATGATTATTTTATTGCTCTCTGTGATTTAATTTTTTTTAAAAGATCATTACTGTTTTTTAAAAAGTTGTTAGCTACTTAGGGACCTCTTGGGGGAAATGGGAATAAATATTTCAAAACAGACAACATCATTGTATCCAACTCTGTAAGCAGAAAGGAAAATTCGTATATGGGGGAATTGAGTATAAATATTTCAAAACGGACAACATCATTGTATCCAGCTCCATAAACTGAAAGGAAAATCCACTTTATTGCTTGCCACCTGAAATTTATATCTAATTTCTATTAGCTGTATCTAATGTATTGTATCTATTAGATCTATTAACGCTTGATTTATTTGATAAACGATGACAGGAGAATCCAAAACAAAAACATTATTTGAACCTCAAAGAAGAAAGAACCTTTTTATTCTGTTTATAGGCTAGAACAGAAATGCACAATTATCTAAACACTGAACTTTCAGGTGTCTTGATTTCTTACTTTTCCCTCTTTTTTGCTGGTAGTTTACCTGGCCAGAGTTCTTGGCATCTAGTGAGGTAAATGTGGAAGACTTCTGGTCTACAATGGAAACAGAAGTGATAGAACAAGTGGCCTTCCCCTCCAGCATTCCTATCACAAAATTTGATGCTTCTATCATAGCCCCCTTCTTCCCACCACTGATGAGGGGCACTGTAGTTGTCAACACGGAGAGAGAAAAAAATCTTGATGCACATATTATACCAGGTAATTTCTTTTTCTTTTTGAGGGGTGTGGATGTGAAAATTCAGTTGCATAGTAGATTCAGCAACATAATGAATTTTGTTAGTGTCCCCTTTAGATGTGA
This sequence comes from Cryptoblepharus egeriae, assembly GCA_030015325.1. Lineage (NCBI taxonomy): Eukaryota > Metazoa > Chordata > Lepidosauria > Squamata > Scincidae > Cryptoblepharus > Cryptoblepharus egeriae. The sequence goes on along the minus strand of JAREYC010000002.1, from coordinate 64,687,116 downwards.
TATTGCTGAAGTATTAAACCTTTTGCTTTAAGAAGCATATTTGCACTGCCTGGTAGAATCTATAAGGATTGATTTAGATGTTGCCAGGCCTGAACAGGTGATGCTAAAAAAAATTTCCTACGTAGTGGCAATCTATGCTGAAGCAGTATTGACCTACCCTAGATCTCAGAATGACAGAGGTGGAGGTGTTTGTATTATATGCATTCGTTCTTTCGGCCTGATTACCAAAGAAACTCACAAATTAAAAAAACTAACCAAAAAGTTTGTATTAATGGACGTACTGTATTTATCAGAGTTCATCTGTGGAGAGATGATTTTTTAAAAATTCCAGCCCATATTAGCAGCCCTTCTTTTATTGTTCCAAGTCTTCTGGTGCCAGGCAGTTAATATAGTCCAGGCTTCAGTCCTCCTAATCAGAATAGATAAGGTTGGTATAGCTTTTTGCTGTGAATTGGTACAGTGGCTTGGTTTGTCTCCAGCCAAATAGCTGAGCTATTTCTTCTCTTGGATATGTGTGTTTCTGACATCCTCTTCTGCTGACAAAAATGATCTCTCATTGTTTAGGCAATGCAAGTGTTCTAGTGAGGCTGATTCAGGATGAAACCTGTAAGATGGAGCAGATTGGTTCTTACAGTGACAAAGAACTACAGAATTTCTTGACACAGTGCAACATTCCTTGGGAGGCAGGGGACTCAAAGGTAATTGAATTTTTCTATAAATACATAGCAGTCCCAGAGTCTCAAGACAGCTCTCTCATCCCTTCTGGGCATAATCAATTTCTATAGATCTTCATTTTGCTCTGTATTCAGTATATTAGAAAAATAGAGAGGATAAATAAATTCTTCCTTCTTGTTCCTCTCCAGTGCTTCATGATTCTGGATTGTTCTCCGTTGAATTCTTGAAGCTCCTGAGAAAACAGATATTTTGAAGGAATGCATTGCTCAGTGATGTGATTCATTTGTTCTTAAGCAACTTAACAATTTGTAATGGTGTTGATCATCACAAAGCGATAATTACCCCTTTTCTTGTATATGCATACACTGCAGCATCACTTTAGAATACAGTATTTGTGTTTGCTACTGTCCAGGAAGACCACATCAAAAATTATTTTTGAGGGATTGTACTCAATTAATTTGTGTCCTTAAAAATGATAATTTATTTAAGATGTGTCTATGCCCAGTCAAAACTCCTTCACTAGAAATAATGCATTATAGAAATACTGATGCATTATTGTGGCTAATAAGGCAGGCCTTGCTGATAAAGAAATTTGTCTGAATTCAGTGAGGCGCTCAGGAGGGGAATAGTGCACAGTCAACAGACCATGTGAGATATGGCAGCATTGGGAGGGCAAGCCATTGTAAACAGATATTTCCTTTTTCTAGCCTTCCCTCCAGCCCTTCCTTTTGATGAATGGTGCCATACTCTGGTTCTAAAATTGCTGCCAGATCAGTGAATAACAAAATCTGCCTCATTCAGGATTTAATTCTGGGTGAGAGTGCTGATCTATATTACAGAGACCTTGTTGGATGAAGCAGGAGAAATGAGTCTTTCCCAGCTTTGTACAGTGATTTTTCAGGTAGTACATCAGCCATTATTGCAGAGACAAGGAGGGGACGTCACAATAACCTATTGATATTCCATAACTCTTGCCAGGAGCCCTATGCAGCAATTCATCTTGAGTGCCTTTCTCATTGAAAGGGTGGAAATATTGGTTTTCTGTTGGTTGTACTGTCAGTCTTGCTGTCCAACAGTTTCCTTGCCTGAGGTGATTGGGTTGATCTCAGATATTGCACTTGAAGTTCCCCATCTATTGGTATCGAGGGACTTCAGTGTGCACTCCAAGGCCCCACAGACAAATGCATCTCAGTATTTCATGGCCACCATGAACACTGTGGGTCTGTCATGGAAGATCTCAGCCCCAACCCATTAGGCTGGACTTGATGTTTTTGTCTGGACAAAAGGATGGTAATTTAGATGTGCAGAAGATTAAGATCAGTCACCTGTCATGGAGAGATCACTTCCTGAAAATGTTTAAACTTTAAACTTTTTGCGGCCTCCTATCTCTATAAAGGCAGAGAGGACCTTATTGTTTGGTCTTCTCACAAAGATGTGCATGAATCCCCAAAGATAATGGATTTGAATGGTTTCTTAAGGGCTTGGTGAATTTTCTTGTTGCCTGAGGCTAGTGGCTTTTCTGAGGCCCTGATTGATCGCTGGAACAGAGAGTTGGTCAAGACCATGGAAGAGATCTCTTCTGAGAGGTCAAATCTCATTATGCATGGAGTTTGATTCCTGAGATCACCACCATCAAACAAATTTGCATTGTTACAAACCAGAACTATGTTTTTCCAGTGGTGATAAACTGCTATAAAGGTGTCCCTTTAAATGTTTTATATAAAACATTTATTTAGCAGCCAAACATTTGAACTGAGTCAAAGATATGTACAGTACATACTTATGACAGAACTATGTTTTATTTTCCTAGCTTGCCAAGAAGATTACTATTCAGTTATACCTGCCACCGTCATCCCTTTTATCTTCCATCAGAAGAATCAGCTATTTATAATGTGAATTGAGCATTTTGGTTCTATTGATATGCTAATTTTTCTCCACGGTATATTTCCTAGGAGCAACTCTGTCTTTCTCTCTTGGCATTGTATGATTTTGTACAAAATGGGACACCAATCAAACAGCCTGCAGCTCACTTCACTGGAGGGAAAATCTATAAAGTTTGTCCACACCAGGTGAGGTAAATTAAAAACTTGTTTCATTCAGGTGTGACTAATTGTGGCAGGAAATGACACTTCAGGAAAGAGGAATATACAAAAAATTAATGATTGTATTCTAGAAATGTGTATATGTCTTGCACGAGACTGAAAGTTAGCCAACTTAGTTGCAGAGTTCTTCCAGGCACTAGATTAAAGAGGAAGTTTTCCTGAGTTGCTTGAAATTGTTCCTGACTTATTCCTGTACAGTGTGCTAGACTGTGGTATGATATCCCATGTTATTGACTGAACTAGTTCTGAGGCATTTGAAAGATGAGTCATCTTCATATAGCATTCTGTTGGGAAGAAAATTCCTATATCAGGCTAGTCTTTTGAAAATTTTAGATTGGAAACAAAACTCAGCTTGTCTCGATCTCTGGCATCTTTACTTTTTTACAGTGTTTTCCCCAAACACGTTACACCCTTTTGTCTTCTCAGGTTGTGTGTGGCTCAAAATATATTGTGAGGGGGGAAAGCCCCCGGGACCATGTGGACCTCCTAGCTTCCTCACGCCACTGGCCCCCAGTCTATGTGGTTGATTTGGCCACTTCTGTGGCGTTGTGTGCTGATATCTGCTATCCTGACTTGACGTCTCAGATGTGGGGGAGGAATCAGGGTTGCTTCTCTGACCCAATGGAGCCTATAAAGGTTAGTTGATTTGCACTGTTTTCAAAGCTGGAGACAACATCTGTAATGTCTTCAGAATTGATGCCATCAAAAAAAAAGTGTATAAATTTTGGATCATTAAGTAGGGACAGGTTAAACTTTCTGTGCAATATCTGGAACTAAGGTTTGTCAGGTTTAAGTCTTGACCCATATTTCAAATATCTGTATTGCCTATGCTATTTTGAGGGCAGTTCCCACTTGACTGTGCCTAGGATAGTGTATGGTTTTGGTTAGAGTCTTTGAGTACAGTCAAGAGGGTTTGGAAGCCATCTTCCGAATCACAATACTCTTCTTAGGACCATGCTAGCTTTGTCATAGGCTCTTTCTTATGGCTTAGCCAGTGCTGAAGAAGGAAACAGCAAAGAATCTTCTCACTTGAAAGTCACTACTTTTTCTTTTTCTTTCTTCCTCGTCAGTATGTGTCCTGCCCAGAACTTCTTGACAGACACTACAATGTGGATATGACAAGCGCTGAACACTCGGTTCAGCACCCAGTCACCAAATCGGCATCCCGCCACGTAGTTCACACCGGCACAGAGCAGAGCACTCCAAATGACCCTACAGCTCAGCACCATTCTCTCTCCCTTTGCCGGGAACTGGAACCCTATGGTGCCATCACTACAGCCATCAATGATAGCAAAACCAGTAATGTCCGCCAGAGGCCGATAACTTTTGACAATGCAACACACTATTACCTCTACAATCGCCTGATGGATTTCCTCTCTAGTAGGGAGATTGTGAACCAGCAGATTCATGAGATTGTGCAAAGCTGCCAGCCTGGTGAAGTGGTGATTCGGGATACACTGTACTGTCTGGGTGTGGCCCAGATCAAGACAGAAACAGAGGAAGATGAAGATATCCAAGGGGAGGTTGGTGTTGCGTAGCAGCATATTCTGAGGTGGTTGCCTCCTGACCTGTCTCCAGATGAGAGCTGGGCCTTAGGATCTCCTCAAAGATTCCAGGCAGTTTCTCATGCAGAGCTCTAGCACTGAATAGCTTTGACAGCTTACCTTGACCAAAGAGCCATGTACTTCCAGAAAGTCTGCACTGCTGCTGTGGCAATCAGCCTGGCTGTAAAAGGACAGGTTTTCCCTTCCCAAAGGTCTCCTTGGGTCTGTAAGCCAACCAAGGTAGGTAAGGGAGAGTGTTTTGAATTGGCTGGAATTCAAAGAGAAAGCAAGTGGCATCACAGAAGATCATTTGACCCTTTCAAAAAAAGTTTGGCTTTCTTGGTATTGTTGCTGAATGGATGGCTAGAAAGCTCCTGAATCGCTGGAGCACCAGCTACTATTGGGGTGTGCTCTGAAGGAACTTGAATTTGCAGACTTATCCTTGGGCCCCAGCAGCACTAAAGAAGTCAACGTACTTCTTTCTACAACTAACTCATTCTCCCTCAGGCTAAGGAGCTGCTAAAGCTTTATCAAGTGCTTGAAATCCAGCATGAGCTGTGTAATAACTATGTGCATTAAAGTAAGGAACCTGGGTTGTAATTTATCCCAGCTAGCCAAGTTTTATAAACATTCTTCAGAGAATTGTCTGTTTTGGGTGAAACAGCTTGACCGTTGGTCGGGAGAAAGTTCCATGCTTCTGGAATCTCTTTTCAGGCACTTTACATCTTGTCCATGGACTTAATAGATTATTTATGTGCTTGGGGATCTCCCCAAAGTATTTTGTTTAAAAGAGATGGTTTTTCCTTTCTAAATATGTTAGCAAGGAAACAAAATACATGCCTGTTTGGATGTCTTGCAAACCACTACACACTCCTTGTTTCCAACATGATAAAACTGACATGGGTGAGTTTCCTATTATCAACACTTTGGTCAGCAGAGACTAGCATTGGTCTTCCTGAGGTAATAATGTTGAACTATGGTGTGTAAGCTCTTCGCAGTGTCCACAGATTCCTCTTCATTCATCAGTTAGAAGAGTGAGAATAAATTCCTACTAGATCTAAAAACAGGAGCTCTCCAGTGTAGGAAAGGAGTTTCCAGTAGGTTTATTCTTTTGGTGGAGAGTGTTGATTTTAATGCTCCCTTCTGTGAAGGATCCTTGTGTGAACTGTGCTGTTAAATACTGAATTTCAGAGCAAAGCTTATGATTTGATGTCAAAATGCTAATTTATTAAAGACACTTTTCCAGTCAGTGATTAATAAATTATCTCCTCCTGTGTTTGGAGGGGTAAAATACTATTTGATACCTGAATCTTCCTTTGTTTAGTGTTTTGTTAGCTTTCCTTGTTGGTTAGCCTTGGATATTTGAAAACCACTTGAAATATGCATGGCCTGCTTGCTGAAAATCATGCTTCCTAAGAAATGCAATGGCCCAGTTTTGTGGATTCTTGCCATAGCTCTGTACCATCTTAAGCTGCATTTTAAACATGTCCTAAAGAGAATGCTGGGATGCTTTCATCACCTGAAAAACAGCCTATACAAACTAATAGTGGAAAATCTATGCAGAATAACATATACCTTAGCTTTTGGGAATGAGGTACAAACCTGGGTGGGGGATGCAGAATTATATAAAGAATTTAAAACTTGATTTATATACATTTATATACCTACATTTTAAGTAGGTTCAGGTGTTATAGAGAATAGGAGAAATTGTTTTCACTCTCAAAGTTCAGACTAACAGGTCTTCTTGTGCACTTGAAGTAATCCTGAGCTCCAGAAGCTATGTGGCAGGCTAATTTTACATAAAAAGCTGGAAAATGTGTGCCATTTATACTCTTCTCCTTTCCCCTATGATGTTTAAATTTGCCTTTACTATTGATATAGAAATGTATAAATTTGCTCTTGCATATTTACTGTAATGAGATAGGAAAGGATATCAAGTGGTAGTCCAAACTTTATTAGTTACCTTCTATATAATGTGCTGAGTCTTCCCAGCTGGAGTGAGCACCTAAAACGTGAGAGTAATCAGCTTGTGCAACATAACAGATGTAGGCCTACAGTGGTGCTGGATCCCTGAGAACCAAGGAGATTCAGCTGTCTGAGCATCATATTACAGTTGATGAGTTCCTGTTTGTTTAATTGCTACTGCAGTGGTCCAGCACCTATGGATCAGCACTTACCGAACCTATGAATTAAACCCCCTACCTTGGAGCTCTAAGACCCATCTTATGAGAAGCTCAACTAGTGCAGTAGATCACATACTTGGCAGTTGGATGCTTTGCTTTTATACCAATCTGTATTTTCATAGTTCATAAGCAATCATTTTGAGGAGTGAAGATGTTGATCTACTATCAGGCTTTATTTAAAAAAAAAACAATTGTCATAGTAGAAATGGCATTTTTCACCTGGGAAAAACAGTAATAGCCAACAGTAAAGAAATCTTCAATACAAGATACTTTGCTTAATCCAAATGTGATTTATTTTCATAGCAGATAAATGTGAATAAATGTGTAATTTATTTAATAGAATTGTTGCACATAGTTATAAACTGTAGTTTTAAAAGTGTCCTGTCAACAAGTTACAAGTTGTGCTAAAAATTAGTTAGCGAATTGTGTATTTTTTTACCCATCCTTCTGTCAGATGCATTTTTTAACAACCATGCCATTGCATAGTCAGTTGTAGCTAAGCTTCACTAGCTTTCTCTTTTATAATCAGGGGTGTTTGAAAATGGTGTTTATTAAGCTCATTGTGCTCAGTGAAACTTAGGTTTACACCCACCTTACTCACTGGGAACCAACACCTCTATAAAGTTTCATGTGTGACTGCTTAGCAAAGTTATGTAAGTAAGCCCCATGGAGTTTTGTGGGACTTACCTGGAAGAAATTTGTATAGACTTGCAGTCTTAAGCTGCATTCCTAAGGACACTTTCCTGGGAGTAAGATCCATTGAGCACAATGGGGCTTACTTCTGAGTAGACATGGTTAGGATTGCAGCCTTAGTAACCTTTATTTAAGACCCGTATAAAAATCAGTCAAGTTGAAACATTACAGTTCTTTTGAAGCTGCTTGATTCTACTTATATGATCATGCTGCGAGGTGGACAAAAATAGCAATGCAATTATATACATTAAAATATTTCTCATGGCAACGTGAATACATAACCAGTACAAATGGAGATTTGCTACAGTGCTTCAATTACAGAACTACTCATACATTCTGAATTTATGCTTTATGAGCCCTGCTCATATATTCTATAATGCTTGACTTTTTTATTCATATTCATGTTTCTTATATAAAAATATCTGAAAAGAAACAATATCACTAGTTTTGACAAAATGTTGCGTGTTTACCCGTTTTGTTTACCTGTTTTGAGTAACAAATTGCAACTATTGAACTGCTGTACAACATTAGCTTAATCTGAGAACATTCCATACAGTAACCAGGCCTTGATGGTTCAGATGGGACCTGAGTCTTTTAGAAGAGGCTCTCTTGGTTTTAGCTGCTTCAGTATTTTCACTTCAATTGTCTTGATGTATCAAGAGAAGTTCACAGAAAGGTCCTAAGCAGAAACCGCATTCTTCAACAACCATAGCCATATATGTAAACCATAGCCATTTACGTAAAGCCAGTATATATATTTTTTCCAAACAGGTGAGCGTTGTTTAACAATGGGGATGTGTTCTCCAATCCTTGTCAAGTGTCACTGTTGTTAGGCAGCCTAATTTGTTGGAAGCCCCCATAGTTGAGAAGAACATTGCTTCCCCTTACCTCCAGAGCCTTTTTTGAGCCGCTCATTTCTGCCTATGGAGCTCAAAATGGCATTTCAACAAATAAAAAGTAACTTCTGATTTCCAGAGAGAAACTGCAAGTGATTTTTAATGCCTTATAAGCAGGGACGTGCAAAAGGTGAGGTTATTTTTTACTGACAAAGGGTTTTTATTTCAGGAAAAATAACCTTTTGCAGGAAAAATAACCTACTTATAAGGCATTCGGAAACCCGGGGGACCTCTCCCTTTTTTTTGGTCAAAAACAGCCATTCTGAGCCCCACAAGGATTGCAGGTGGTTGCATGTGGGCTTCAGAAAGCCCTCCAGAGGATTTGGAAGCTTCAGATTGGAGAAGCTGGGATCCATGACAGATGATGTATAAGTGGACTGTTGCTGATCATAATGTCACTAAGGGCATAAGCCTAACCTGGGCAGTCACTACTCATTGGTCTTCCCATTCCCATGGTGATGTAAGGAGGCAAGCGCATGTCTATGCAGTGGCCTCACCTTCCCCTAGGACTGGCAAAGAAGTGTCTTACGGCACTTCTGTGACATCCCCAGGTCAACACAGGACTTATGCTGTGTCTTAGACCAGCCTAACTGGAGGTTGGGACTGCAGCCTATTTGACTTTCACCTGTACTGCAAGACCAATGAAAATCTGCCTTAGGTTAGAGAAGTTTCAAACATAGATGTTTATAATTTGGATAACCTACAGTGCAGGCTGTGGGTGGCGCAAGTGGTTAAGACACTGTGCCTGTTAACCAGAAGGCCAGGGTTCAAGTCCTGGGTCCCCACAAGACAGGGTGAGCTCCTGTCCTTAGCCCAGCTCTGTGATGCAGGTGGAACCAATTGTATCGGCTGTGCTGTTTCATTGGACTATTTCAGTGGTGTGGAGAGGGGGGGATTTGCTGCTTGGGTAACAGTCTATCCTCCATATCAATCTACCCAAGCTTTCAAGCTTCGCATGCAGTGTTGACCATGATACCATAGTCTTTCAAGACTGATGGATGCCAAGTTAAGTTTACAGTGCAGTCCCAGGCACGTCTATGCAGGAGCAAATCCCACTGAGCTTAGTAAGGTAAGTACAAGTAAGGTAAGTACGTTTAGGATTGCAGCCTAGAGTGTGAATGGCCCACCATACATCTAACACCACTTTCATTTTTTACAGCTTTTCAATAGTGTCAATTCATATATTCAGCTGTCATCAGTAAAGTATTGAATGTAAATCAATGAAGTGATGTGCAGTATATACATTTGTGTATCAGCCCACTGTTCACTTTCTATTGTCTATGACCATGTATATTTTACTTAGCTTTTGTGGATCATGTTATTTCTTGTATAGGGCCATCAAAGTCCATAATCAAATGACATCAGAATTCTATAAGCACCTTTTCCCAAATTGAGCTACTATAATTTTTTTCCGCTTTTCATAAACAGATGCTAATCAAATACTCTCCTTAATCTTGTCAATGTTTTCTGCCACATATTAAAAAGTTTAATCAGAATATCTAATCCTTTTATGCTTGCCCTGACATCAACATCTTAAGTGAAATATCCATTCTTTGACATTCTTCTAGTAAACCCCAAACAATTATTAATTGCCACCCCAAGGCCCAACTCATACAATATCAGAGCAGTGTGGGAGCTGCTTTGTGTGCTAATTTTCCAAAGAGCAATGTCTGCACAATAGATTCTAAGGAGGGGTAAGATGAACTAAAGTCTCTAGAAAATAGTACATTGAACTATAGGATCTTCATTAGTAGCTATGGGCAAGATCCAGCAAGATCATTTAGTACTTATAGGGTCTTCATTAGTAGCTATGGGCAAGATCCAGCTGTAATTCAGCACCAGTCTTTTTGCAGAAGATAAATGAGCATGTCCTTAAGTCTCCATTAAAGTCAATTAAACAAAAATAACTTAATTGTTAGCTCACCCTTCTGTACTGTTAACCTGTTCTATAGCAAGCCATTCAAACTTAGGGCACAATCCAGAAGTGCTCTTGGGCTACCCTGTCTATCACTGGGCTGGCCCAATTGCCAGATGGGCCATCCTAGTTATTCTGGGCCACCCTACCCCTCAGAGTTATACCACCTCAGGAGCAGGTATAGTAATGAGTAGACCCATAGAGGTCCACAATAAGGCCTGAGTAAGAATGGGAGTGTTGAGTTCTTGTCCAGCCTAACTGCAACTCCTGCCTCTCAACTTCAGGATATGGCATTTCCCACTAATCTGGGGATACAACCATGGCAGCCCACTAACCTGGGGATACAGCAGGCCACTCCAAGCATCCACCCTCCACTAGAGGTACTGCTGTATTGCATTCTCATGCTGCAGCTGTGACTGGTTGTCAGGAACTTGGGTTTCCTTATAAGGCAGGCACCACAGCTATTCTTTGTTCAGTGTGATCTGGGGGGGTCACCTCAGGAGCAAGCCCTCCCCACAGGTGTCACTGACTTGATGCCTTCTGAGCATGCTCTGGAGCTGTTACGGCCACCTTTACTCCCTGACTTTGGATCCAGCATAACTTCATGCTCTTGATTCAGAATAGTTGGGGCAGCCCAGCTAGGGCACTCATTTCTGATTGTTTCCAAATGATCCTAATTGAGGCTACAATCTTAGGGAATTTAATCCCATTTAACTCAACAGGACTTACTTCTGAGCAGAGATGCATAGAATTGTGCTGTGACTCTCTAACATCAGTTACCTTCACTCTCCAACTCTAAATCCAAGTCTTTTATTGTTCAGGATCTAACTGGCACATTCATTACTGTAAACTTGTCTAAATTTCTAGGTTTTCTGTGACTTTGTAAGATAGCAGGAATGAACTAAACAATTAACAAAAACATCTGTTGATTTGTCCAACACTTATAAATCACCCATTTCTAAACACTATGAAACTGATTAATCAATTACAATGATAGAAGCACTTAATCCTGAATGACAATTCAGGTAATTTCAACTGCAATAAGTCACTTGAAGAAGCAATCAATATTTGCATATATTCCATTGGATCTAGTCTTTGGAAATCAATCACATAATTTATGGATAGGTTTGCATTTAAATCTTATTTGTGTGATTGTATTATTGAAAGCAGTTATTACTGAAAGCAGTTATTATTGAAAGCAGTTAAATATGCTTTTCTATTTACTTAACATTCTGCGGTGGTAATTCTGAATGAGGGGAAAAAATAGTTGCCATTACTGATTTGAATTTCTGCTCTTTGTAGAATTATAACTTTTCTCCTACTTCCAGCTGGAAATGACTGTACCTTCGTTCATTCTTTCAGAAGCTGGAGACTTGAGATGATGATCCTAACAACGCTTCTTACTTACTCCCAAGCTCAGCTAGCTAAAGATGAAGCCGTTGTGTTGCTATAGTTGTTATGGGCAAAGAAAGATAAGTGTTGGGCAGTATTTAACATCTCTGCTGTCAACACGGGGCAGTGCTTTTCACTGCTGTAGAAATGTTCTGTTTTCTGCTATGGAAACCCTCCTCCAGATAGGCTGGCCATATAGGATCTGCATGTCAGCTGAAACTGAAATGGATCATTGAGCTTTAGCAGAACTGGTAATTGTTGCTGTTCAGAAGGAGTTGTTTGCTCTCAACAGACTCACATGATTCTTCACAGAAGCTGGCTTCCTCACATCCACTGTCTCTTTCTTCTCCGGGTAAGTTTCTATAATCCTTTACAGGAAGAAAAGACATATTTTAGTTACATCAATATTAGCTGACATTAAAGTACTCTTAAAGTGTTGCAATTTTTATTCTTATTTTCACTGCAGGACTTATTTTGAAGTTGCATTTTTATTGATCTCTTTTTTGTTGTGGTTAGAAACATGTCCCGGGTATTGACTGGGTATATCAATTAGCACTGTGAATATTCTGCCGCCTGCTGAGATGCCCCAATCAAGAATGGCTTAAAGTGCTGGTGAAAACTTGGGAGTCATGATGTCTTTTGAGTACTATTTGTTTACTCAGTCCTGGCATCCCTCACTTATTGGATAGGTTCAGGAAAAGTGGAACCCAGTCTTTTTCAGCTTACAAATGCAAAATGGCCACCAAAAAGTCATAACGATCACTTGCAAAAGCCTACATAACACGTTTATTAATACATAGCCAAAACACATAATAAATTACAGTAAAATGAACAAAGGCAGATGTGGGCAATGAAGATTTTATGTTTTTGAATGATGGTTATTTACTGAAGAAAGTCAAGAAATTCCAAAAAAAAGTGTGTTCATAAAGGGACATGCAAATAAACATCAGGGAAGACAATTTTGGCCTTTAGACCAGAAGAGAGTGGTTGAAAGAGTGGAGCATGTATTGAATGAATGAGTTCTGGATATAAATGAAAAGTGTTGAAACAGTGAAGCCATCAGAAACAAATGGGCAGAAATTGGGGGACACCTGTATCTGGTGTTGTAGTGAAAGCTAATCAGACTTCAAAAATAATGAGAAATCTTCCCACTCCAGAATTCACTTCTTGCATCATTGCCATAAAGTTACATCGAAACATTTTATATATTTTAAACTTCTCACCTGTTCCTTGTCCACAGCCAACTGCTTCTCTATGAAGGAGCAAATCTGACTGAAAGTAGGACGCTTGGTTGGCTCTAGGTTCCAACATGCCTTCATGATATTGTACCTGAATGTAATTAAAACAAAACTAAGTATTTACACTCAGCAGTAACTTGTAGGATCATGTGTAAAAACTATGGAGCTGTGCCCATCAATGGCCCATAGCTGATGCTGATAAAATGATGAGGACTCTGTTATGTAGTCAATAGCTACTGAGTATTACTGGTATCCTAAACTATCATATGCTTTGAATCTTGAGGAAGATTTCTCTCAGATGGGTGCAAAACCAAACTTCCATATGTAGTAACTGTGAGTTCATGTTAGTGTCTTTCTACAATGTCATAGGGATAGAAGGGCATTCTATACATGTAGCAATGTTGTGTTTTTATCTGACTACTTTCTAAAGTTAGTTTTATCAGTATTTAATAGTATTCTGCTGGCACTTGTTTTGCCCCTCTCTGAACTTTCTGGAGCAGTTAGGTCAGCTTTTAAGCTAATTGTATCCCAGTTGTCTACCAACCAGCAGTCTCCAGTCCTTGCAGTTCCACTAGTCCACAGTTGTCTGTTTGCTGGTTCAACAGTCACTCAGTTAGCAGGAGGATTAGTCAGCCAGTCCATTAAACAGAAAGTCCATTGGTTGGTCCATTACCCAGTCTGTCAAGTCTATCAGTCAGCTCATCAATCCATCCTTGAACCTGTCAGCCTTGTGCTACCCACACCCTTTCTTCCTCCAGGTGCTGCTTTTATCTCTCACCTGGCTGTAACTGCAGCACACTCACTGTTAGTTAGAGCCTTGGGATTAACCCAAGGTTTCATGGATGATCTTGAGCAAGGTACCTCACTTATCTCGGGGGGAGAGGACCTTTCCCACATTTTCCCCTGTAGCACCAAATCACTGGTGTCATTAGTGTGAAATGTTCTCTCATTTAATGAGAAGCTATTTCAAGTGGCTGGGAGAATAAATTAACTACATAGGAAAAAACTTGATAAATTTTCTAATATTGCTCTCAGAAGATAAGTCTGTCACTAGATAGTACTAGTCATATTGGGCATACTCCATGTTCAGGTTTAAAAGCAGTGTACCTCTGAATTTCAGGTGGTGGGGGGGAAATATTGGGAGAGAGCTATGTTTTTATCTGCTGCTTGTGTACTTCTCACAGGCTTCTGATGAACCATTTTGGGAAACAGAATGTAGGACTCGATGGGCCTTTGGCCCGATTCTTCATGATTCTTAGTTCTCATAGGATTAATTCTTGGTCTTTCCTGCATGTGGGGGTATTTTCCATGGAATGGCATCCTCCTTTCTAGGTGAATGGAAGTCATTGTCAGGCGAAAGAGTCATGGAAACAGATACATTAGCTATGCCCATGTGTTAGTTTATGTAGCCATTTCCCCAGCTATGTAGCCATTTCCCCAGCCATTTCCCCAGCTTATCCACCAAGGCATTGACTGAAGACTGAAACAGAACAGGGCTAGGTCTGGATAGATAATCATTTAAGAAGAAACCATGTATATGCCATTGTAAGCTTCAGAATGAAAGGATGGATGTAGATGTAATATATTTTTTAAAAACTTTAAAAAGCACCCTAATTTAGGCCTGCAACTGATTGGTGAAATGTATCCTTAACCTAGAGTGTAGTGCTATAGCAGCAAGTTCTTATTGCTGAAGATCTTAATGACAATCTGAGATTATACAAGCAATAAATTAACTGTTCCCTTCCATTACTAGATGCTGTATATGAATGCTTTTACTTACATAAAATCAGGTGCAAAATCTGGTCTGCCCATATGGTATCCCTGCTTCACCATCCTATAAAAGTCACCATTCACTTTCATGCCCGGATAGGGGCTCCTGCCTAAAATCACAACAAAAACCAGGACACTTCTTGAGATAAAATATGGAATACTGTACCATTTCAGTAGGTTTTCAAGTGCTAATAGATGACAGCTTCTAGCAAAACTTCTGCCAGCTTGACATAAGTGACAAAAAATCAGACTGGGAGTGGCAGAAGATAACTTGTTTCAATGGATGTTGGGAAACACTGCTTGTAATTCTAGTGTGGGCCCAACACATTTCCCCTACACTCCAATAGCCTGCACCAGAAAGGGGCTGACTAATGCCTGCATGAGCCATCCTGCTGTGGAATCATGTAGGAGCAGAATTAAAAAAGCAGGCCTCCATCAGTCTTGAAAGACTGGTATCGTGCTTGGCGCTGCATATGCTGCATGCAAAGCACGAAAGCCTGGGTTGGATTGTTATGGAGGATAGGCTGTAACCCAAGCAGCAAATCCCTCCTCTCCACACCACCAAATTAGACCAATGGAAAGGCAGAGCCAATACGATTGGATCCAGCTGGCGTCGCAGAGCTGGGCTAAGGACAAGAGCTCACCCTGTCTTGTGCGGCTGACCCGGATCTCAAACCCTGGCCTGCTGGTTAACAGGCACAGTGTCTTAACCACTTGCGCCACCCACAGCCCTTAGATCACAGAATAAATCTCATCTCACAACGAGGTGATGGGGTGAACAAAAGCAGGACCACTGGGCTTTTACCAGCTTAAAGAGGGTCGTGGGGCAGTGGACAAGCAGCAGCAAGGGGGGCAAAACAGGAGTGGAGGAATAACAGCTCTGGAAAGACAGATGTAATAAAACTACATTCAGGCAAGGTGGCCCATACCCCTGAGGCTGACCAACGGGTTGAGTTACTGTGGAAGGTGGGGCTGACTCCCCAATACTGTCACTGCCCATTTGTCTTGGCCATCTACTTAAGAGATGACTGCTCAAGCAAGAGTAGATGAAACACATCTTGATACCAGGATTCTGGGCAGCGGAAGAAATCAAACCCAGGGAACAAAAGCAGAAGAAAACAGAACTATCTTGCATACCTTGCAAATAAACAAAGCACTGATATATAAACAGCCAATGTTTATGTGAATATACCGGAGGAAAGGTCAGGTTAGCTTTTTGAGACCCTGTGATGGCAAGTCTCCCCATCTTGGAAAGAACCTAAGTGGAAAGTGGGAGTAGCCAGATAGGCTGTATACCAAGATAGCAGGAGTATTTCTGGGCTGGTGGAGTTTTCATTGCATGTGAGTCCAAGCAGATGTCCGACACTGTTCCAACTTCTGATACAGGCCATGATTTTAAATAGTCCAGTATGAGTGGGCCTAAACATTCACATTTCACAATATATCTGAATTTTCTATCAACATCAGCATTATAGTCCATATTGGAAAAGATTTGCTTTTACAATCATGTTTTCTCCCAGTGTCATTACTGGCAAAGGCCTTCCCTTGCATAAAAACAGAGGTTGATGGACAAATGAATGTTCTCCTACCTAGCGAGAATATCTCCCAGAGAAGAATGCCATAAGACCACACATCACTCTGTACTGTGTAAACGCATTCAAAGATGCTCTCTGGTGCCATCCATTTCACTGGCAGGCGTGCCTATAATGAGAAACCTTAATTCAGACAGGATAACAATTCACTAGCTTGCAGCTGATCATTGCCCTGATTTCTCAGTAGCTTCCATCAGAATCTACATGTAACTGTACTGCTCATACTATGCTACTATTATAAGGTTGTCACCCCATTTACTTACATTGCCTTTGACAACATAGTTTGCATCATTCATTATGTCTCTAGCCAAGCCAAAATCACAAATCTTGGCCACTCGTCCATCAGCCAGTAGCACATTCCTTGCTGCCAAATCTCGGTGGATACACTAGATGGAACAGACAGTTGAATAAATTATATATTTAAATAAATGTTTATATTTTACATGTTTATCTTCCTTTATGATTGCTTTAATGTATAGCTATAAGGAATACCAGGGAATACTAGGGGAAAGAGTTTGTGTGTGTGTGTGTGAGAGAGAGAGAATGAGCAAGTGCGTGAGAGTTTAGTTATGCGAACCAAACTGGGCCTAGGGCAGCCTATGGTCATGATAAACTTTTGGCTTCCTTGTTCTCATTTCCAGAATGAATTATGGAACCTCACAGTGCAATCCTAGTCTCTGGTTAGGTCAGCACAATTCCCAGCACAAGATCTGTGCTGGCTTGAGGGTGTTACTAAAGTGTACCACCAGACACTCCTATGCCACACCTGGGAGGGTTAGGCCAGTGTACAGATATGCACCAGCCTCGCCATGCCACCACGGGAATGGAGCGATGGGTGAGTTGTTCTGTCCTAAATTGGTTAGGATTGTGCCCTCACTGTCTGAACTCCCAGCTGTCTCTAGTCTCATATCAAAATATCGATGATAATGTGTCTAAGAAGATGCTGCATTTTGGACACCACATGTAGAAAATCATGTGATGTGCTGGTCCATCCACAAAATGCTTAGCTATTTCACTCCATTTGGACATAGAAGTGGTCATACCTGAACTGGTTTCATAAATATTACGTAACTTGATTCATTTCTATCACAATCAGGAAGTGAGATATTTGCATGATAAACATAGGGCATGTTTTTCTTTCCTGCGCTATGGAAGTTTAGATTCTCCACTTTCTGCCAAGATTAATTCTTCAGCAATGATAAAATCTTCTCAAATCATATGGTGCCCCCCAAACATGCTATGTGCCACTTAGCTCCACATCATGAAGAGCCAGGGAGATATGCTCTGACCAATTATATTTATAACACAGTGGGTACAAACCCCAAACAGTCACTTTCAGTTCCTTATTTCTGGAGTGGGTTGTGGGAGAAACAGATAGCTAAAAGATTTAGAATACTCTCACTTCAACCACTAAACCAACGGGTACAGTTCAGGCCACTGGAGATATGAAAATAATTATGCTTGTGCTGGTTAGAGAAGTGAGAAGGCAGACCCACATAAACAATACTGTATTCATATGACTTTATTGCATCAGCAGAGAGCTCTAACTGCATGTCTGTCAAAACCTTATTTATGCCATACATATAAGAAATTGGAATAAGCCAAAAAAATTCAAATTTGTAGCCCCTGAAGTTGTATTGTTACCTATTGAGCAACCTACATTCTGCCCCACACCTGGGAATATTTCATCCACTGCACAGGCATGTGCCAGCCTCCCCACACCACCATAGGAAGTTATCCCAGACGAGTTATGATGGTGAGTTAGGATTGCACCCTAAGGTAAGTAAGAACATAAGAAGAGCCTCCATTTGGCCCATCTAGTCCAGCTTCCTATACCACACAGCGGCCCACCAGATGCCTCAGGGAGCACACAAGTCACCTGCATCCAGGTGCCCTCCCTGCATCTGACATTTAGTCATGATCAAGTCCAACTGAAAGCAATGGGACTTGATCATGACTATCTTCCTTACGGCTAAGGTTCAAACTTGACATTATCTGGAAGGCCTAAATAACCTTGTGAAGAGTTTTATAATGGGGGAGGGGGGCGCGATACGCACTCTGTAATTGTGGAGAGGAGGAGGGTGGGTAAGCTGCAGAATTCTGGTAACATCATCACAGTTCCAATTCCATTTTGCCTTTCCCCCTCTTGTAACTGAGAAAAGGCCCATTTGAAAACCAATGGATTGTGCTTTTTTCCAGTTGAATATGCAGAGGGAGGGTGCAATTTGTATAAGAACTGCCACTGCCACCCTTCCTGCTGCATTTACATTCCCTTTCAGCTCCAATATGCTATTTACAAAACAGAAAAAGAAATTTCAAATAAGGCCATGTTATGACATGTTTGACTCTTACTTAGGATGTGAGCCAGGAATTTTTTTTTTTAGTAACAAGGCATTTTGAGATCCTCATCCCAGTCTTTTACTTTCTAGATAGTATTTCAAAGTAGCAATATTGCCACGTATTACGCAGTCCTCAGCTAGCATGGCAAGACATTCAGGGGAAGCACTGCAAGGTTTTGCATTTTCCTTTGATTAATGCAGAGAATAAACACTTGTGGTGTCTTTGTAATATCAGTTTATTTGCAAGAAATGCAATTGTTTGCAATGCCCTTTTAGACACCAAGCCTTTTGGAAGCAGATTCCAAAACACAGGCATCACATTCTCAAACCTCAGCACATCCTTGAACTTCTTCTGCTCATGAGGCCAAATTCAACACATTTTCTTTTTTCCTAATGAAATGTTATATGATTCACTTGGGGAGGATGAACTCACATTTTTGGATGCGAGGAAGCTCATTCCTTCTGCCACCTGGTTGGAGAACTGCAGCAAGTCATGCACACTTAGAGGATTGTTGTCCTCTGTTTCTGCTGTTGACTCTGGATAGGAACACAATTTATGACGATTGACATATGAAATCATGGGAGTCACTGAGTTCTGTTCAGCATGCCGTTTGCTGACAGCCCCAATGGATGAGCATGATAGAGGCACAATGGCACGACAACTAGTGCAGCATCAAAGATAGTTCTACTTAGATTTGGATGATTCACACTCAAATCCTCTCTCAGTGACAACGCTTACTCAGCTTACCAGTTAAGGATTTCTCATATGGGGCTGCAGCAAGGATCAAGGATAGGAATCATGTAAACCATACTAAGCTCCTTGTAGGAAAAGTACTAATACTCCATTAGCTTTTATTCTGCACAACTATCAGCAATAGATCTAAACCTTTACAAAAGAAAGTAGTGCTCTTTACAATGCTCCCAGATTCCATGCAGCCATTGCTTCTGATGGGTGGAAACTTCTGAAACTGATGCCTCGAAACATCCTTCCTTGATAACATACCTTCTGCTTGCATAGAAACTGATGTTGTCACTGGCTTCATTTCCAGGTAGTGGTCCACACTGTGGCTTCCAAATCCACTGTCACTGAATAAGAGGCAAAACAGAGGAGGAAATATTAACCCAGCCACTGTTAGTTTCTGGATTGATTCCAGGCTCTGAACAGCAGAAAAAATTTCAGAAAATTGAGTTTACTTTGGTTCATGTAGATCTAGGTGGAAACTAAAATCTAAACTAGATCTAAAAGTGAAAACTGTTTACTCAGTCATAAGACTTGTGACGGGATCTTTTTTTCTTTTTGCCTTTCCGTCAAATGCAACATCATTCCTCTAATTCTAAGGACTGTTTGGGCAAGTGAATCTTGTAGGAGGCAGTCATGCCTCCTTTTTCTTTTGACAGGGGACCTCACTTCAACTCAAGCCTCTCCAAGGACACAAGCTGCTCTACAGCATTCCAGGGAAAAGGGAGAACCACTACGTGTGGGTAGGAAGGTGTAGGAAAACATGGGCACGAGCTCCTCTGTTCGCATGAGTTTTCACTGTGCAGCAAGCTTCTGGCCAACTGATTCTGTGTCACAAAGGCTTTTCTAAGCCAGGAGGATTAGACCCACGAGACCCAATGACATTGTGGTTGAATTCCAGAACAAAGAGATCACCAACTCCAATGGGCAGCACAGACATAAAGCTCACTCGCACTGAAACATCAAGTAAACTCTGACATCCTATCTGACATCAATTCTCTTGGAATTATTTACTTTTCAAACATTCTGCAATATGGAACAAGACAGAGAAGCAAAGCCTAACCAGGCTCAAAGCATTATTATTATCCTACTCCCCAAAAAGCATTGAGAAGCAAGAAGCCATAAGTGGCAGACTGGCACACTTACTAGTAAGTGTTGAAAATTACTTTTGGACACTTACTAGTCTTTGTTGAAAATTACTTTTGGATTGCCCATAAAATCCTCTCATTATAGTGTTCTTCACAGTGTTCTTCACAGTGGGGAAGTGAGGCAGACAATCAGGCCACACGTGTTCATTGTAGATACTCTTTCAAAACTGCACACACAGTTCTGTTTCTCCCCCCATATTTCTTTGTATGGCAAACACTTGCATCAAGAAGAGAATTGTGGAAAATCCAATGCTCAAATTAGGTGAAAAAAACTGTGACTTCTGGGCGTTTGGATTTAATCCCCTTGATTCACTGGACTTTTTCCATCTCTGTAATACGTGATACCCAATTTAGGCTGCAACCCTAACCTTCAGATAGGCCAGCATAAGCCCTGGCATAAATCCTTTTCTGAACTGAGGGTGTCACAAAAGTTCCATAAGGCACTTCTGCCCACTCCTAGGGGGTTAGGCCAGTACAGAGGCATACACTGACCTCCCAACAACACCAGGGGAAGATATGCCAGATGAGTTAGGCCTTCCTAAATTAGTTAGAATTGTGCTCTTAGGGTGCAATCCTAACCTAGGCTAGTACAACTCATTAGTCTTGTAGGAAGTGATGTAGGAAGGCAAGCGCATGTCTTTGCACTGACCTAACCCTCCTCCAGGAATGGTGCAGAAATGCCTTACAGCACTTTTGTGACACCCTCAAGTCAATGCATGACTTGTGCCACACCTTAAACTGGCCTAACTGCAGGTTAGGGTTGCAGCCTTAGAGCAGTGGTCCTCAACCTTTTTGGCCCCAGGGACCAGTTCTGTGGAAGAGAAATTTTCCAGGGACCAGCCCAGGCCAGGAGTGGTGGGTGAATTCTGCCTCTGGTGACCTCGAGGGAGGGCTTCCCCACCTAGAGCACAACATAGCTGCCCCCAGCTATAAATCCCATTTGAATAAATAGAGCTATTGCTAGGTTAGTGTGGCTAGGATTGCAGGTGAGAGTCCAATGTCTACTCAGAGCAGGGATTTTCAACCCTTTTCCATGCAGGATGAACTGAAAATGCACAAAGCCATTCTAGTCACTCTTATCGGAGAGTAAGCCTCATTGACTTTAATGGGAATTATTTCTGAGTAGACAGGCATTGGATTGGACTCTGAGGCTGCAATCTTATCCGCGCTTACTTGGGAATAAGCGCCACTGCCTACATTGGGACTTATTTCCAAGTAGACAGGCATAGGATTGGGCTCTGAGGCTGCAATCCTGTTCACACTTTCCTGGGAGTAAGCTCCACTGACTACAATGGGACTTACTAAAAGGCATAGGACTGAGTAGACAGGCATAGGATTGGTCTCTGAGGCTGCAATCCTCTGACAGAACCTTCCTGCTGTGAGAAGGGGAAGAGGTACTTAGAGGAGTCCTCTCACAGACCAGTCAGGCAGCTGCCAAGGACCTCCATTGGTCCCAGGACCAGGGGTTGTGCCTTAGAGCACAGTCCTAACCATGTCAAATTAAAAGTAAGCCCCACTGTGTTCAAGGGGTCTTACTCCCAAGAAAGTGTGTTTAGGATCGCAGCCTTAAGTTTCTTACCTTCGGACATATTTCTTAGCAAGGTAGATGTTTTTGTAGTCTGTTGCCAGGCTCTCAGGAAGAAACTCCACATTTACATCCTGGATTGTAAAAGCCTCCTCGGCTTTCTTTCGCAGGAAATTCAGCAGGTCCCCATAAGGGCAATACTCCGTAATGACAAGGACAGGTCCTGGAAAGCAGAAAGCAAATACTCTCAGAAAATGGTTTTACAGGACTGTTCCGTTTCGTTTTTAGTGTCAATGTGGGGCATTGATTTAGCCTGCATCACATGGTTTCTGGCTCACTAGAAATTGTTGGCAGCACTAGTCTCAAATACATGGCAACTTTACTTAATTCTGCCTGTGACAAAAATTATATCTTGTTACCTCCGTGGGTACATGCTCCCAGTAGGTTGACAATGTTCTCATGGTGGCCTAAATGGCTCATGATCTTCAGCTCAGATATGAGGGCTTCTTGCTCATCAGAGTGTGCTGTTGCTAGAATCAGATATGAGAATAGTTATACGATTAAAAGCTAACAGGAGGAGAAGATGAAGAAAATCAATGAATATAAGATAGGAGATAAATAGGATGGCAGGTTTAAAGAAAGAAGAGAAAAAAGAGATCAAGATTAGTCACCCACAGTGCATTAAACAAAGGGCTTAATCCTGTCCAATTTTTGAGCTTCAGGGTATAGGCAATACAACTTCAAGGTAAGGGCAAACATTGCCTTATTTTGAGGAGGGCTTCATGACTTTCCCCTCAGCTGCAGGATGCAGCATGTGCCCTATTGGATCAGCTATGCCAGTGGGTGGAATATTGGTTAAGATTTTGCACCATTTTTTAAAGCGGTACATGAGAAGCTTTGCTTCATTTTCTTTGACCCCTTACACACCTCCATGCCCATCAGCTAGTCCTAATTTTGGACTGGTTAAATTAGCATGCCAAATAGGCTTTACAAACAGCGAGTGCTTGCAGGTACACCTGCTTCCTCCAGGCGTTACACTCCTACGATACCTTTGTGACTCACCTTTCCTACTCTCCTTTCCTATCCTTTCCTCTTACCCTGTACTTACATTTCAGCATTTTCACAGCCACCTTCAGAACCGAATCTTCTTTCCCCAGCCCAAATGCTGTGGCCTCAACAACCTCTCCAAAAGCTCCAGCTCCAAGGATCTTTCCTGGAAAAGCAAAGCTGGTGTTTAGAGGCACAACGAAATGAGGAGGATGACTTGCAACTCTGGGGTCTTTGTGCTTATATGTGTGATTGAAAGAATGGAAGTCATATAATACCAGAATGAGGGTTGCAGCAAGCCAAAGAAACAGCAGTTCCACTGTCTCTCATTCAGTTACTGGTTAATTCTCCATTTCTCCGAGCTCTCATTTTTTTCTCTACAGACAACAACCCTTTTCTGTGAAATCAATTCACCAGTCTTAGCTTGGTAAAAAGGGGATGGATGTTGTTTAGCTTTGTCCTACTGAGTCCGTGATGAAAATGAATTATATCATCCTATCTCTGGCAAGATAATATAAGCATAGTATCGCATTGTGATCAAAAACTAGTGTAGCATCATGATTCACAGTCAGTGCTGTCAATCAAGACCTCCTCCAGGGAAGCCACTACCCCTCAGCTTCGTCTAACCAGGGGCAATATTGACATAACATATGATACATCTGCAGTTTCCATACTCAGAAACTGCTGTACAAATGTTAAGTATTGTCATTGTTACTGTATAAATCACTGCAATCCGGACTGCTGATAAGTAAGGAAGGGCATGATGAACTACTGCTCTGAGACACACATCCTAATCTTGTTCCTTACCAAATTTCAAGTTATTTCTGGGAAACTCCCACTTCTCATTATAAGGAAGCTGGGTTGGGTCAATAAAGATGTAATTATTTCCTTCACAGGCCTCAATGATTTTCCAACGGATTTGATACTTTGGTTTCTGTAAAGAAAAAAAGCCATGTATCATTCTACAACTACATGTTAGTGTTAATTATTATAAACTTATTTCTTGGAGATTAAAATTCTCCATAGTTTACACAGTATGAAGATTGTGATACCATAAATTCAAGTTTAGACTGAGCAATGGGCCTACTTGAGTAATTGGCCTACAAATTCATTAACTGTGGAGCAGCCCGTATTTAGCTGGCAACTGAAATGTTCAACAACCACAATAATATGGTATGGAGGTGGGAAAGAGTGGGTTCAAGAGAAATGAGGAGGTCAGGTCGGCTGGTGGGGAGATGTTGCAGAAATAAAAAACAAAAGCAAAGGGTTTCAGAGACTCTCTCAGCCCCAGAATCTAAATATTCTCTGGCTACTTTCTTTGTATCCAGTGTGCATGAGACTGACCTTTTTATATTTGTAGAGTAAGAAGATGATTAATAGAAGTAGCAAAACCACAGTTCCAACACAGGCTGAAATAACTGGTTTGGACACATCATATGTAGCATTGGAAAACACACCTGGAAAAGGAAAGGTTAGAAGAATGTTATTGAGTTCTAACTGAATCAAACTGCCATTGCAGGAGTAAAATTTCAAAAATATCTGTGGGCCTTGGTCATGGCTGGGTACTGATGGGCATCAGTGGGAATTGGCACTGTTAGGCAATGACAGGCACTGGAGGATACCAGGGGGCATTGGCAGGCAGCTGCAGACACCACCAGGCATCCTTACCGAGAACCAGGCACTGGGTACCAGCAGGCACTGGGCTCCAGCGAGCAACACCGGGAACCAATGGGCACCACCAGGCACCAAATGTCATGGTTCTAGGTTGGAGGTGGATGTTGATCAGTCAGTCTTAAATGTTAAGTTTAGGATGAAATCTTGTTGTACCCGTTTTTTACCCCTTAGGGGTTAAATTTCTAAAAAATGGTTATTAGTGGGTGCTTCTATCAGGAAAGGAATACCCTTCAGGAGCTGGGGCTAAGCACTGATAGTCAGAGCTTCTTCAAAGTATAGAGACAAAAACATGTTGCGCCCCTTTTCACCCCTTTCTGGTTTGAATTTCCAAAAACTGTTTCTTAGTGGGTGCCTCCATCACAGAAGGAACACCCTCCCCAAATTTCATACTTCTAACTTCAGTGTTTTTAGCTCTTGACTTCCTGCTTGTCTATCAGTAGCTTCTGCTGCTTTTAAAGCACTTTATAGTGCTTTTGTAACAGCCAGTGGAACACACATTCCATGCATGCTTCCACTGAATAGGATTTGGACCATTAGGCTATAATCCTATATATAATTACTTGGGAATAAGTTTCAATGAATTTAATGGAATTCTGAGTAGACATGCCAAGGATTATGCTGTTCATGAAATGCTCTTGAAAATCAGATTCTCTGATTTAGCTCACTTTGAACTATCACTAGAGGTGAGTGAAAAGTTTTATTTTTTGTGGGTTTCAGTATTTCCCAAGGGTGACCTCACCTACCTCACAGGGTTGTTGTGATGACAAAAAGATTTGTACCTTGGGCATTTGTTATAGCATGCGAAAGGCAGGGTATAAATCCCTTAAATAAATAATAAATAAATAAGTGCAAAAAGGAGTATTGTTTGCTTTTCTTCCCAGGCAAATTTTATACAATTATAAATTATAATTGCTTTAAAAGTGTGCTATACAGGTAATATAGATGTATTTTCCCACAAAATATGAGAAGTGCAGAAAGTGATGTTATGAAAAACCTACCTCCAAGTATCACTGATGTAAAGATATATGACTCGTTCCCTTCACTATTCATTGCTAAACAGCAGAATGTCACATTGCTCTCCGTAGCCCCTATGTCAAGAGTGCTCTCCACGGAAACTTTTCCAAAGGGAACTTCAGCCAAGATTTGTGGGCTGGTATCTTTCATAAGCAATATTCCACCTTGGCCACATCTGTTAGGAAACAAATGAAAAATATGAGCACAATCCTAACCATGTCTACTCAAAAGTAAGCTCCATTGTTTTCAATCAGTCTTAGTACCAGGAAAGTGTCTTTAGGACTGCAGCCTATGTCTGTGAGCCCCTCTCCACTTTATTAGTGCTATTTTTAATGTGATGTCTCACTTAGCTATATAGTGAGTGATGATGAACTCGGAGATTCTCATGATTATTAGAGCTTTGACCTCATGATTAGAGCTCATGATTATTAGAGCTTTATCAATGTTTCAGATGACAACTTTCCCTTCCCCCAGTAACAAGATCATTACTGAGGAAACAGAGGTGGGAAGGTCATCTCGCAGAAAAAAAATGATTCATCTACTACAGGAGTTTAGGACTACTATTGTTGGTTTTGCTGCCTACGGCACCAAATCAGATCCTACGATCAACTCAGTCATCAACTCAGATACCATCACAGACCATGAATGAACAAAATGAAAGAACAGTGCAGAAAAACTGCAACTAAAATGGATTATGATTATTCACAAAAAAGAATGATCTGGAAGTTTCCATTGATTGTCCAAGGAGCTGTCTAATTATAAATGCACTTTTTACTGTTGGTAGGAACTTATCCTTTCCTCACCCTCTGTATTTCTTTTGTTGACTGCTTCAATCATAAGCTGATATGGGGTGCAATCCTATGCTTATCTACCCAGAATAAAGTCTCATTATATTCAAAGGGGCTTAATCCCAGAAAAGTGCAGCCTCAAACTTAAGAAATAGTCTAATGATAATTTGGGGCTTTTCCAGATGAACAGAGAAATCATTGTTCATATAAGTGTAATGTGTTTGTGCGCGCACATACACAAGGTTAACTCACCTAACTGAGCGGTGATGTCGCGCCAGTTTGTACCACTGAATATGAGGAGCAGGATAGCCAGTGGCTTGACAAGAAAGGCTGCTGGAATTCTGGAATCCAAAGACTTTAGGTGGAACTAAACAATAAATGTGAAAGAGCAAGTTATTATGGTAAGCATCACAGGTGGGCAGGAGCCT
This sequence comes from Cryptoblepharus egeriae, assembly GCA_030015325.1. Taxonomy (NCBI): domain Eukaryota; kingdom Metazoa; phylum Chordata; class Lepidosauria; order Squamata; family Scincidae; genus Cryptoblepharus; species Cryptoblepharus egeriae. The sequence continues at coordinate 64,660,414 of JAREYC010000002.1, read as the reverse complement.
ACCCGCCCCTACTCTGGCGTGGGGGATCTTCCAAAAAGCCTGCCGTTAGCGAGCCTGCAGCAGCAGGAGGTCCCCAGAACAATGAGGACCGGTATGCTCTCCTCTCCTGGCGAGGGGGGGGGGGGGGCTGAGAAGGCAGAGAGCAGCCCCATTGCCCTCTCCCAGCCGGGGGAGGGTCTGAGAGCCACATTCTATGCAGGTCTACTCAGACATAAGTCCCAATATAGCCAATGGGACTTACTCCCAGGCCAGTGTGGAGAGAGCCTCAGAGCAGCTTCAGAGCCCCATCCTATGCAGGTCTACTCTGAAGTTAGTCCCAGTATAGCCAATGGGATTTACTCCCAGGCCAGTGTGGAGCCTCAGAGCAGCTTCAGAGCCCCATCCTATGCAAGTCTACTCTGAAGTTAGTCCCAGTATAGCCAATGGGACTTACTCTCAGGACAGTGTGGAGAGAGCCCCAGAGCAGCTTCAGAGCCCCATCCTATGCAGGTCTACTCTGAAGTTAGTCCCAGTATAGTCAATGGGACTTACTCCCAGGCCAGAGTGGAAAGGACTGCAGCCTCAGTCAGAGCCCCATCCTATGCAGGTCTACTCTGAAGTTAGTCCCAGTATAGTCTATGGGACTTACTCCCAGGCCAGTGTGGAGAGGACTGCAGCTCGGAGCCCCATCCTATGCAGGTCTACTCTGAAGTAAGTAATTTTATTTATTTATTATTTTTTAATTTTAAAATTAAAAACCTCCCTGGCCCCGCCCCTGACCCTGGCCCGACCCCCTGACCCCGCCCACTTCCAGAGAACCGGTTCTTGGCCCAGGCTGGGCCCATCACTGGTAAGCATGCATATATATTTTCCTCATTTCACATACAGCTGCTTATGAGCAACATGAAAGTTATGTCGTAAACTATAATGGGACTCAAAAGTAAACATGCCACTATTTCAGATTTGATCTTGGAATCACAGCTGTTTTGTATGTGGTCAAGGGCTGTGGGTGGTGTAAGTGGCTAAGATACTGTGCCTGTTAACCAGCAGGCCAGGATTCAAGACCTGGGTCGGCCCCACAAGACAGGGTAAGCTCCTGTCCTTAGCCCAGCTCTGCGATGCCAGCTGCATCCAATCGTATTGGCTCTGCCTTTCCATTGGACTAATTCAGTGGTGTGGAGAGGGGGGATTTGCTACTTGGGTAACAGCTCCATAACAATCCAACCCAGGCTTTCGTGCTTCGCATGCAACATATGCAGCGCTGAGCACGATACCATAGTCTTTCAAGACTGCCTGCTGTATGTGGTCATCCAGGGAAGACTGCAATCAAGATTATCCTTCTGTGAGGTATACTACCAAGTCCCCGCTAATAAAGGCTACTTCAAGCAATGAAGAAGTTCAAAGTGGAACATTAGAACTTGTCACCATATCCTTTATTTTGAGAATTGAGCACTGCAATCCTAACCATGTCTACTCAGAAGTAAGCCCCACTGTGTTCAATGGGACTTCCTCCCAAGAAAGTGTGTTTAGGATTGCTGCAGAGGAAGAGTCAAGACCAGAGCTTCTGAATGGGCTGTTAAAAAATCCATCACTTAATGATTATGGTTCACTGGAGTTACTTGCGGTCTACTTTGGGCATACAGTATTTGGCTTTCATTTAACTAGAACACACACAGAACTAAATTACTGAAACCCAGGGTGACCAGATGCTGACCCCTAATTTCCTGCCAAGCCTCCCCCCCAAAAAAATTCCTGTCCCTCAGGCCAAAATTCCTACCCAGTTAAAAAAATGTAGGACGCTCCTGAAAAAATGTAGGACAACTGTAGGACATATTGAAATAAAGCAAAAATACTTATATTGCTCTCCTGTACTTAATTTCAACACTTTTTAAATTGAAAACCTCTTAATATGCATGATTCTGAATCCCCCAACTCAGGAGTAAGCTCCACAGACTTAGAGCACAATCCTAACCACATCTACTCAAAAGTAAGCACCATTGTGTTCAATGGGTCTTACTCCCAGGAAAGTATCTTTAGAACTGCAGCCTTAATGGACTTCCTTCTGAGTAGACATGCCTGGGTCTGGGTGCGGGGTGGGAGGGCGCTGTGGGGGGCTTCGGGACTGCCCAGTAAGGCTTGGTAATGGCCCAGGGGGCAGCCTCTGACTTCCATAGCTTCTAATCAGGAAGCAAAGCTTCCTTGGAGGGCAACCCAGGCATGGGCGGAGCATCCATCCCCATCATCATCACTGGCTTTCCTTCTCTTTCTGAACATTATGTATTAAAAGAATTAGAGTCCTTACTTTTCATGGTGATGTTGAAAGTAATGGAGGCATTGGATACACTATTCTCTGCAAAGAACGTATACATTCCACTATCCTTTTCCTCCAGCCAGTGCAGTTCAAGTGTATTATTAGACCTGCCGTGAAAGAGAACAAATATGATAACAGTCTTCACCAAACTGACTGCTCTGTCAGTTTTGCAAACCATAAAAAATATTGTGCCATGACTGGTGGGACCCAGACCAAATCAGGGTTTGGGAACAGCTCAGGGTCACCATGTGTCGTAACCACAAAAAGAGGAAAAGGCAAATGTCAGACACCCAAGATAAATGTGGGACATGACAAAATAAGTGCTGAAAACACTCATGTATATTGATTTTATGTGGTTGATTTAACACTGTTATTAAAATTTAAGACTATCGCATGTAATTTACATCCCGCTCAGTGTGCCATATCCTCAGGTGGTTGGGGCTGGATGTTGGTCAGTCAGTCTCAGGGTGACCATATAGCAGTGATTTTCAAATAGTGTGCCGTGGCATTCTGGTGTGCTGCGGATAATCCTCAGGTGTGCCACGGGAATTTGGGGATTGACATTCATTAATAGGAAAAATGTGGAATTTAAACAGACTGGTGTGCCTTGACAATGGTAAAAACAACTGGTGGTGTGTCTTGACAATTTCAGTGCCTTGTTAAGTGTGCCGTGAGAATAAAAAGGTTGAAAATCACTGCCATGTAGAATGGAGGAAAGAGTGCCTGTACCTTTAACCATTGCATAGAAGAGGGAATTTAGGTAGGTGCTGCTTTTTAAACCCTTCTATGATGAGCTGAACCTGCTTCAATTCCCTCTTCTAAGCAATGAATGGTTCAGTGACATCCTTCAGTCTCGAAAGACTATGGTATGGTGCTCTGAATGGAGGTCCTAAAACAACATCTAGTATGGCTGTTTTAGTATGCAACGGTTAAAGGTACAGGTTAAAGGTATATAATGTCGTCCATTCTATATGGTCACCCTGGTAAGTCTTCAATGTTAAGTATAGGGACAAAAACACATTGCACCATTTTTCATCCCCGTGGGGTGAAAAATGCTTATTTGTATGAGTGGATTCACATTACCCCACAGATTCAATAATTTTCCCTTAGACAAAAATTTTCCCCTTCACAATGGATACACTACTAAGGAGTGTACATTTGGATCTCCTATGTCGGGGATTTTCAATCTTTTTCACCTCCGGGCACACCTCTGAAGTCACTAAAAAAGTTGAGGCACACCACCAGATTTTTTAAAAATTACATTGAATTATTACAAGACAATAAGTACATTTAAGTTATTAAATTAATAAATTAATTTAATTAATACATGCAAATTGTGAATTAAAGAAATTTGGAATGTAATTTAAGTTAACCAACTGAAAGTAATATATGAGTGTTTTTAGTTTTTATTTTGTCATGTCCATTTTTCTTGGGTGTTCTATATTTTGGAGGGTCTTGTCCTCTTTTTGTGGTTATGACGTATGGTCATGCTACATATTGGAGCATATAATCATTTTATAAACATAAAAGAGGACAAGCCCCCCTCTAATGTAGGACACTGAAGAAACATGTAGGACATGACAAAAGAAAAGCTAAAAGCATTCATATATATTGCTTTCATGTGCTTAATTTAAACACTGCATTACTTATTACATTTTAAACCATTATATATAATTTTTACATAGATTTTATGAGTTCCAAGAAGGCTACATGCTGCCTGCTCCCAAGGAAAAGGAGGACACTGAAGTTTTTTTTCCAGGACACATTTCCTTGGAAAAGAGGACATATGGCCATTCTGGTGGGGGTGAGAAAACTTGATTGAAACTAGTGCAGGATTCTTCTGGGGTGGGAGAAGATAGCCCAAGCCAGGAGCGTCACTAGGATTTGTGTCACCTGGTGCGGGAGGCCCCATGCAGTGGGCAGGACAACAACCTGGACGGTGGGCGTGGTTATGTGCCATTGCTCCACCTCCATTTGTTTTATGGCTACAGATTTTGATAGAATAAAGATATTTCAAAGTGGTTTGTTTCACTGCATTCTGCTGCAAATTACGCATCCAACAGTATGTAACATGATGGGATTATTCCTAAAAATCATGATTTTTAGCCATTTTGGTCACTAGTGGTGTCACCCTCACAAGGGTGCCACTTTTCTAACAACTTATTGCAGTGGTTCCTAAACTGTCTAGCTTGGGACCCACTTTGTGGAGGAACAACCTGTCCAGGATCCACTAAAAGTGATGTCATGGCTGGAAGTGACATCATCAAGCAAATTAAAACAAATAAATAATTGTAAATATTTGAAAATTAATCAAGTAAATAATCTCAAACACCCCCACCACCCATCCAAAAAAAAATTCAGTAAGATTTTCAACACCCAGTTCTATTTTTAAGTTCCTATATTTAAACAGGCTCATTATGATTTGGGATTAAATAAGGTTTAAACCCAGCAAGTTTTTATTATTTTTGCTAGAACAGAGTGACCATACTTTATAAGAGGACAGAGGACTAGGTTCCCCCCCAATGTAGGACACCCAAGTAAAGTGTAGAACATAACAAAAAAAGCTCAAAAGTATATATTGTTTCCATTCGCTTAAGTACTATATTGCAGAATACAACATTTAAAATTATTACATATAATTTAATACATATAGAGCACAATCCTAATCATGTTTATTCAAAAATAAGCCCCACTGTGTTCAAAGGGTCTTATTCCCAGGAAAGTGTCTTTAGGATTGGAGCCATAATTTATTAACTCCAAGTAAACTAAAGGCTTATAATAACACTATTATTATTAATAATAACACTATTATTGATTATTATTAAATTTATTATTATTATTAATATTAATATTATTATTAATATTATTGATTATTAATATAATTTATTACATATAATCTATGAATTACAAGCACACTACATGCTGCCTGCTTGCAAGGAAATGGAAGACAAGGAAGGCTTTTCCAGGACACAAGGCTAAAAAAGAGGACATGTCCTGGAAAAAGAGGGCATCTGGTAAAAAATATTTTTAAAAGTCAAAACTGACTTAACACCCCCCCCCCCAAAAAAAGCCATTAAAACCCCAGAGAGAAGAGGGCTGGAGATCCAAATGAGGCTTGAGTAGAGGGAGAAGAGAAGTTTAGACTTTACAAAGGCTTTACAAATAATTTTTTAAAAATGTCCTTTACCTGCTGAGCCAGTTTGAGTGTTTGGGGGGGGGGGTCTGCCTTCTGGAGCACATTCAAGTTCCAGGTGCCTGAGATTAGGACCATTCTAGAAGCCTTGCACCAGAGCATAGCTAAGGGGTGCAGGGGGTTGCTTTTTGGGGGTGCCACAGTCCCCACTGCGTGTCACCCCCCTGGGCACGCCACCCAGTGAGGGCCACAGCCTCTGCACCACCAGGGTGACCAGATGTCAAACCCAAAATTCCTGAACCCCAAGCCAAAATTCCTAATCCCAGGCCAAAATTCCTACCCGCTTAAAAAAATTGCCAGAAATGTATTTTTTGTTTTTGTTTTTTGACCATAACGTTTGATAGGAAGGAGATATCTCAAAACTGATTTTTGCAATGGATTCTCAAAACTGATTTTTGCAATGAATCCAACAACATATGGCATGATGGGGTACTGTGCACTACCACGAAGGTCCAAAATGAAGCCAAAATGTAGGACAATGATGCCAAAATGTAGGACACCCAAACAGGAGGCTAAAAATCCAGACAAATCTGGGTTTTTCGGTCATCTGGTCACCCTGACTGGGAAGGCAAACAGCATTCCATGCAGTCATACTGGCCAGCACCACCCTAGTGATGCCAGTGGTCCAAGCTATGCATGTCTACTCAGAAGTAAGCCCCATTATACTCAATGGACTTATTCCCAAGAAAATGTGAATAGGTTTGCAGCCTTAGAGCCCAATCCTAGGCATGCTTCATGAGAAGTAATGCCCATTGTAGTCAATGGGGCTTCCATCCAGGAAAGGATCCTTCTTGCCCTCTTCCCCTTGGAAGTAGTGAGTCTGCCATCCCTGCCCTCTGAGCCACACTCTACTCGCAGCCAGCATATTCCCAGGCTTGCCTTCCTTGCAGGGAGGAGGTTGCCCTCTTCTTGCCCTGGAGCCCCAGCCATGCCTGTACCTGTGTTGACCTGGGGGGGGGGGGGCTCTCTTTGGCAGGCAGAGGGCCACCTACCTCCTCAAGGTTAAGCCCCTTTATGCTCCCCAGGGAGTGAGGAGAGGACTGCACCCCCTTTGGCTCCCAGCTACTCAGAGGTCCTCCAGCCATCTCTGGCTGATCAGTGTGCTGTGGGAGAAATAGGGCATGGCTTTGCAGGCTCCTTGCTCTCCTAGGCATGGAAGTGCATCAAGAAGGAGCTCCACTCACTGCTGACTCTTGCGGAAAGAATCATCAAAGCGCACAGCGGCCTCTTCTAGCCTCTGTTCCAACTCCCACGGCACACCTTGGGCAGTGTCACAGGCACAACAGTGTGCCGCGGCACAGCGGTTGAAAATCCCTGTCCTAACTAATGGAATAAGGGGGTCTTCATGTTCTCTGTGCAATAAAATGATAGCATGGAAAAGCACTTAGGAAAGCACAATCATAATATTCTTTACCTATGATTAACAGAACTCATTTGGTCAATGTATGTGAAGTTTTTGAAGCTTGTTGATGGATTTGTGTGTGTCCATTTCCATTGGAGAAGACTGGGGTATGCTTCAACAAGCACCAGTAGATCCAGGCTTCCATACAACTTAATCTCGTAGCTTGTCTTCTGTATGGTGGACAAATGCACAAAGCCTTTCTCTGAAAAGAAAGAGAAGTGTTACAAGGCAATGTGAAGACTTTCACAAGACTTTTGTTTTTGTGGACAGATATCCCTCTACAGTTCAGGTCCAGGGTATTTGAGGGACTGCCAGCATCCATACAATCAAACCCATCACTTAAGGTCATCGGGTGGAGGGCCCTGCTCACCGTGCTGCCACCAAAAGAGGTGAGAGGTGTGGCAGTGAGGAGCAGGGTCTTTTTGGTGGTTGTTCCCCAGTTCTGGAACTCTCTTCCCTTGGACTTGAGAACTGCTCCCTCCCTATATAATTTTCGGTGGAGCCTGAAAACATTCTTATGGAAAAAGGCTTTCAGTTGATAGGGAGGCTTGAGGGGAGAGGTTGTTGTGCTTTTAGTCTTGTTTTTAACTGGGTTTTTAACTTAATTTTGGGTGATTGGTTCTTTTTCAGTGTTTTTCAATGTCTCTTTCTATATATATACACTCGTATTATTGTCGAGTTATTTATGTTGTTAGCCACCTTGAGTTGGTTTAACTGAGAAAGGCGGGGTAGAAATCCCATAGGTAAATAAATAAATATCAGTTAAGGTCCTATTATTGATACTGGTCTGATATTTGATGCATTTTACTTATCGCATTTAGTGGAGAACCAAGTCCACTCCAATAATGTCCACTCCAATAATGTCCACTCCAACTCCGTTCCTATAAATACTGTAGGTAGGTAGATAATACAGAAGAAGCTAGGCAGAAGCTAAGAAGAACTAAGCTAGGATTTGCCTACCTGTTACATGGAGGGTCACTTCTGAAGAATTCCTAGCTCCTGTACTTTGTCCAGAGCAAATATACTTCCCACTGTCATTGAACTGCACTGCTGGAATAAACAGGATGTACTCTGTGGTATATTGATAAGAAGGCTCAGGAGACACTTCGCTACCAGGATCATTGAGTGATCGCTAGGAAGAATGTAAATTATATATATCACCATATATCACATATCACCATCTAACTCTAAAGGTTTAATGATGTGTTAATTCTTCCCACATTCGTAGGGCTCATTCTGGACCCTGTGAGGCTTCACACTATTCCATTTGCTGAATGGAACTTACTTATGAGGAGACCTAGTGAAAGGATCCTGGCCATGGAGAGTGAGATTGCTAATCAGTAATGCAATATGTGAAATGTCATGTGCAGCCTTCTCTCTGATTCTGCTTCAAGCTAACTGCAGAATACTGAGTGCTCAGCAGCTCAAAATCCTATGTGCAGAAGTAACCTGGGTGGTCCATCAAAAGACAAGAGTGAAAACTAGAATAAAATGAACAGGTATCAGTGGCATAGCTAATGATTGTGTAACCCTGTGCCAAGCTCAGTATGATGCCCAGAAGCGATGCCACAACCAGAAATGACATCATTCTTAGGTTTTAAAAAAGTGAAAATCAGGAAAATCTCCCCCCCAGCAGCTTGCTAGTTAATTGGTCATAACTTTTGTTAGAATACAGATATTCCAAAGTGGCATGTTTCATTGCAGTCTGCACTAAATTACCTTTCCAATGATATATAACATGATGAATTATTCATACATACTAAGGTGTTCACTATTTTGATCACTAGCATCAAGCTCAGCTTCTTGCCCAGTGCACTTGATACTGCCGCTTAGCTACACCACTGACAGAAAGCAAATACTCCTCCTTCTGTTATTTCAGCCCACTCTCCTAGTACCTCTATTGCCCCAGGTATAACTTCATTGAAATGAGTGAGGATTATCCAGGCAGAATTGCTTGCTATCAGAGTGTAATGTCATGGATATCCCAGGACTGTCTGGATGAAGAAGGTGAGCTTGGAGTCATAAAATGTCATGCGTCATGCCCAGCAAAGTTAATCTGCAAGATTAACACGCAAGATTAAATTTAAGTGTTTGCATGATCTCACACTTCAAAACTGCTATTTCTCTCTCCATCTAGTTTTTTTTAATCCCCGTGGTAGTCTCTCTCTCTCTCTCTCTCTCTCTCTCTCTCTCTCTCTCTCTCTCTCTCTCTCTCTCTCTCTCTCTGCTTATCAGCTCAACTATCCCAACTAAATATTAGAAAATGACATACATTTGCAGTTGGATGGATCCATTCTCCTGAATAATTGCTGTCATCGCAACTCACTCTGCAGGTAACATTGAAAGGCTCTCCCTTTATTCTTACATATTCTTTTCTTTCAACAATGACAGAGACAGGACAGATTTCTTAAAAAAAATAAAAGGTCAAAACAATCTGTTAATGGATTAACTACAGGCTAAAATAGAGGAATTTTCAGGTGCGAATGTCATAGGTCCATTTGGATGGATTTAAGGTGGGACTGAATTGGAGACCAATTCTAAAATAGTGCTGAAAGTGCTGAAAGGCACTTCTGGGCCAGGCCTGTGGGAATTGGAGAAAGGTCAGTTCCACTGGACTAAACTGGTTAGAATTGTGCCCTCAGGCTGCAATCCTAACCCCCAGAAAGGCAGATATAAACCCCAGCCCAAGTCCTATGTTGGCCTGGGATGTTGCAAAAGTACCATAAGTACCCCATTCTTGGGGGTTAGGCCAGTGCAGAGAAAGGTGCCATCCTCCCCACCCCATCATAAGAATGAGAAACAGGTGAGTTGTACCAGCCTAAATTGGTTAGCATTGCACCTGACTACTGTCTTTTTCCAAGTCAGTAGCCGTTGCTGCAGTTTCTGGCAGTGAATTCCATAGGTTAATTATATATTATTTACTTAAATAATTTATATTCTGCCTTTCCTTGTGAAGTAGTCTGCCTGGACTATCATTCAGTCTAGCAGCACTTCCCACAACTTTAAAAAAAATTCCCCTCAAATTTTGCTTGAAGAAGAGCAGAGTTAAAACCTTGCTCAGCCATGAATCTCACTACATGTTCTGTCTTGGATCACATTAACCCGTCTCACAAAATTGCTGGGAAGTGAAACTAGAAATATCCAAGAATTTCATTTAACATGTTTATGAAAATGATTACTAACAGTTGAGAATTATCCTTTTGGCCCTACAGTATAGCAACTACAACTTACTTTTAACTGTAAGTGACATTTCTGGAGATTTCAGCCACTGTTCATGAATCAGAGCCTGACATTGGTATGAGCCTCTATGATTCATGTTTACTTTGTGCAAAAGTATTCCTTCCCGAGCATTGAAGGAGAACCCCGAGGAGATTGTGTCATTATTATCTTTCAGGAGGGTAATGTTGCTTGAGACTTCTGGGTTAGCAAGCAGACACGGGAACAACACATCTCTGTCTTCAGTCCCGCCGATCTTTGACTTACGAACACACCACGGTGATTTATCTGTGACAAAAATATGTATATGTTCATATTTGGTATCACACAATTAGCTGTTGCGCACTTAGGAACGTAGGAAGTTGCTTTGTATAGAGGAAGGCAACATAAAAGGCAAAGCCGAGAGTGGCTGCCTCATTTCACTGTCACCCCAAACCTCTTCTCACTTGCTTGTTTGGGCAATGGAGTTCAGGGTGGCAATGACCCTGGTCAGCTCCTTCAAATTGCAGCAGTAGTGCTGGAGAAGATGGTAAGGCACTTTTGTGGCCCTGCTCTGATAGCAGTTCTAAAGCAATTGAGACAGGATCAGAAACATTATTGTCATTACTTTCACCTTCCTCTTCTATCTCTGGACTACTCCTTCAAACCAGGTTGGTGGAAGGATGTGGAGAGTCAAAGGAATCTTGTACAGCAAGAGTAACATATATATCCTAGATTTTTCTCTCTAGTTGGAAATCTGATCAATTTGCAGCAAGAATTTGTCATGATGCATTGTCATTAAGACGGCCCAAAATATCATTGGCTGCTCACTCCCCTCTTTGGAAGAACTGTACAGGAACAGATGTAAGAGGAGGATATCTAATATATTGAAAGACTCCTCTCATCCGGGACATCAGTTCTTTGAACTATTACCACCGAGAAGAAGATTCAGGGTACTGAGAACAAGGACAAGCAGATTCAAGAACAGTTTTTATCCAAGTGCAGTACTGAGTTTAAATGCGGGGTTGTAAGTTGGTGTGGAATTTAATTGCTGGGAGCAATGGGGTATTTATATTTGTATAGAGATTGTTGTATGGTTAGTTGTGTTTATTTTAGTTTCTTTTTTAGTGGTCCAGTTTTACCTTGGGGAAGAGCACCTCATTTCGTTGCACCCAGTTGTGAGTATAATGACAAATAAATTTCTTATCTTCTTATCTTATGTGCATGATGAAATTCAGTATACAGTTGTATAACTGCATATCTTGCTTTGTGCACAGAAGTATGCATAACAGAGAAGAAGGACTGAAAGGGTGAAGTAGGGCAATTGGAAGTAGAACCAGAGAACTATACCTTTGTACAGTATTAGAAATAAAGACCTATTCTCACACCCAAATTCACTTGAGATTACTTCCAGCTCCTTCCAATTGGATTTAAATCATATTACAAAAAATCCTGATTACCTCTCACGGACAAATATACGAATGCTGGCTCCACGTTGGTATTGTTAACATAAGCACACTTGTAGATTCCTATGTCCTTGCAAAAAGCTTTGGATATGGAGAGGGTGCCATTGGTATACACCTTCACTCTTGTGGCATTTTCCACTCCAACCCATTTTACACTGGAATTCCCAGAGCAAAGGAAGGTCACCCGGTCTCCAAAATTCACCGTCACTGTAGAGACATTAGGACTGATGGTTGGAGATGCAGACCCTGGAGAGAAGGAAAAACATGAGATGCATATGACATGGTGGTGCATCTGCAAAGTTTTTTGGGGGAAAACTTAAATCTACACATTTTGATGTAATGGAAATAAACATGCAAGCCAATTATGAGTCCTCTCAAATTTCAGCACTGCAAGACCAGACAGAGTTGCCCTAAAAATCTTACAACATAATGGCGAGTCTGCTTTTCCTGTAACGGCCCATCTGCACGCATTCATTCCCCTGATATATGCACGTGTGGTCAGCCAGGATCTTCACTGAAATAGTGAGAGTCAGTCAAGATAGAAACACAGATATATTAATGGCCCAATCATTTCCTGGTCAGGGACAGCCTGACAATAACAGATGGCATGGCTGTTGAGGCATCCTGGAGAAGAGAGGTACCAGTGGGGACGGGAGTGGGGAGTGCCAGTAGGCACTGTCCCTATGTGCTACTTAGACAATCAGTAAGAGCCAGAAGTGGTAAGTTTCCTTGTGAGCAGAAGAGAGATATTCTGGATCAGAAGGAGAACATGGGATAATGGGGATAACGTGAAATTGGGTGGACAGTGAGTGGTTCAAGCTTGGGAGATGGGCATGTTGTTGCCACCAGATTCTATCCTCCTTTCTGCCTCCAAGCCCCACACAGGTCTTCTCTGTTCTGTGCTGGCAGTTTAGCTGCTGCAGATCTGAGTAGCCTGAGCTGGATTGCTGGGACTTGATATGGGCAACAGAACCATTGTTCTTAACCAATTACAGTGGTACCTTGGGTAAAGAGTGATTTGGGTAAAGAGCAAAATTTTCTCAGAAATTTTGACTTGCGTAAAGAGCAAGCCTTGGGTAAAGAGCACTTCTGAGGAAGTTTGGAACAGGCTTCCATAGCAAGGGAACCCATAGGGGGGATGAGGGGACTAGCTTGAGTTACAGTGGGCCCTGGGCAAAGTTTGGAATAGACTTCAAGGGGGAAGGAACTCATGAGGGGTCCGGGGGGAGCTGCCTGAGCCAGGTTTGTATGTGGGATCTGTGTGTGGCAGTGTGGAAGGTGTGCCTTATCACTGTTCTAGTGCTGCTCCCCATCAGCAGCTTGGGAATGTTAGTTGCACATAAAGACGGTTCCATTGAGCCAATGGATAGCAGTGATTCCATTAGTGATTGTGAAAGAGCACAATCCTAACCATGTCTACTCAGACATAAGTCCCATTGTGTCTAATGGGTCTTACTCCCGGGAAAGTGTCTTTAGGATTGCAATCAAAAGTCATCCCCCTCTCTGTAACCCTCACACCAGCCATGAAGGTTTTCAAAGGTACAGTACAGTTCAGTACTGAACAGTATTTTCTTTATTGCAGTGTTGTGTGTCACTGTATATTACAGTGTTTTGTAATCATTTTTATATCCAGTTAATATTTTTATATGAATATTTTTTGGGTTCTGGAACCAATGTCTGAGTTTCCATTATTTCCTATGGGAAAATCCGCTTCACGTAAAGAGCATTTCACATAACAAGCATGCCTCTGGAACGAATTAAACTTGTAATGTGATGCACCACTGCATATTGTAAACTAGCAAAAAGCATACCCGTATTGCGGGTGTAACATTTCCCCCTATGCCATCCCCCCATGGAGCAGAAACACACCATGTGCCACTTCCCCCATGCGCATCATCCCCCATGCACATTGTCCCCCCATGTGCAATGGCCCCTCATGCACAACTTTCCCCCATGCGCAACTTCCCCAATGCGCAACTTCCCCCACGTGCAACTTTTCCCCATGCACAACTTTCCCCCATGCGCAACTTTCCCCATGTGCATCATCCCCATGCGCAACTTTCCCCCATGCGCAACTTTCCCCCATGCGCAACTTTTCCCCATGTGCAACTTTCCTCCATGTGCAACTTCCCCCCATGCACAGCATCCTCGCCAGTGCAACCTCTTCCGCTGGAAAACATCCCCAAGTGCACCAGGATCTGAGCACCAAATTGGCTGGATGTGGTTCAGTCTCCCATGTTAAGTATAGGAGAGAAACATGTTTCCCCTTTTCAGCCCCTGAAGGGTTAATTTCTCCAGATGGTTCTTGGTGGGTGTTCAGGTGACAGAAGGATCCCTCCCAGAATTCCATGCTTCAGGCCCAGCAGTTGGGGAGGAATGTTGATGAGTCAGCAATTCTCAATGCAAAGTATAGGGAGGAAAACGCGTTGCGCCCCTTTTCACCCCCTTCCCGTTGGAATTTCTGAAAACCGGTTCTTAGTGCACCCCTCTGTCACGGAAGGAACACCCACCCCAAATTTCACACTTCTAGACCCAGCGGTTTTGGCAGGGTGGTGATGAGTCAGTCAGTGAGTCAGTGAGTCAGTGAGTGACTTTTCTCTTTTATATATATAGATAAATAAAAAAATAAAAAACCAATAAACAATCTTAACCAATTTAGGTCAACATAAATTGCCCATCTTCCATTCCCATTGTGGTATGGGGGAGGCTAGCAGGTCTGAGCACTGGAAAGGCGCAGAAGTGCGTTAGGGCACTTTTTAGACATACCTAACACAGCAAGGGACTTGTGCTGTATTAACCACATGTTAGGTTTGCATTGCCAATATTCTGACCAATGTACTTTTGACATGGTGTAAGAGAACCAATGGAGACCTCCACCTGGCTCCCTACCTGAATGGACACAGTGGTAGCCATTTTGTTGCAACTATATGTTGGGACAGGTAGCTCATTTAGGATTGAGCTGCAGACGACCCTAAATTTATTTATAGAATCATAAAATCATAGAGTTGGAAGGGACCCAGTCGATCATCTAGTCAACCACCTGCTTGTAGAAGGAAATCCTCATCTTGTGGGGATCCGGGTCTTGAACCCTGGCCTGCTGCTTAACAGGCACAGTGTCTTAACCACTTGCGCCATTGAATGGCACACAACTGTGTGTGCAGTCATGCGGCTCAGGAGCGATCTCCTCCGCTGAGAATTTCACTAGGGACATGGGTTTTTCCCCACCCAGAATCAAAGGGAGGACAGCCAATTCCCCCTCCACGAATTGTCTGTCGTGGAAAAGACCAGTGCTGTTTTGCCACCTCAGCAAGTTCTCTTGACCGCTGACGATATTTATAATAGGGGGAAGTAAGGAATGAATCAGTGCCTCAGATGTGCTGAGGAAGGCATTCTGATGAAAAAACTTGCAGTGGCCTTCTGTAGGGCAGGAAACACATTGCAAATGGTTGTCTCTGCTCCAGGCTTTGTGGTATGCCTCCTCTTCCTCCCCCACAACCATCTTCTCCTCCTTAGCCACACAACATTGCTGCTATTCCACTTTTGTCTTGTATTCCTGGTCTAAAACAGACCATAACCTAGGATGGTCTTTGACTATATGAGACTTTCTCATAGGGGACCATTAAAGGATACGGGCTGGGAAATATTTTGCCTTTCTCAGGTTGCAATTCTATGCAAATTTACCTGGGAGTAAGTCCCATTAACAATAATAGTACTTACGTCTGAGTAGACATGCATGGGATTGAACCTCAGAGGCTGCAGACCACACCTTATGTTTCAGAGACAGCACCTAAAAGGAAAGTTCTTCAGCATTTCTACTGTATGGTGATGGTGTCCACTTGTGGACTGGCATTTCATCCAATCTGCGATGGACACGACTTGGGGAAACATGGCTGGCCTGTCGCTGGGGCCTGTTACCAGGATGCTGCCTTTCCTACCAAAGTGGTACCTATTTATCTACTTGCATTTGCCTGCTTTCAAACTGCTAGGTTGGCAGGAGCTGGGCAAAGGATAGGAGGAGCTCAACCCATTCTCAGAGAAAGCACCAAATGTTAAAATTGTGTATGCTCAAAATTAGCTTGAAAAATCATTACATTAAAAAAAATGTACAAAATATCTTTAAAAATTAAGCATTCCCCATGGGGCTACTCAGTTCTGCTATGCCACCTCAATCGATGGTGCAAATCTGAGCAGCTTGGAACTGCCCCAGGTTGCCTCGGATGGGGTTAAGATCCAACATAGCTGCCAGGTCAGAGCTTTGCATCTTATTCTCCATCCACCTGTCCGCATACTGCTGGCCACCAGTCTCCCTCACTGCCAGCCGTCATCCATCCCAGTCTCCCCTGATCTCAGACATGCGCCAGCTGAAGTGCCTGTTAGGATTACACCCTAAATTAGTTAATAGTACAACTGAAAGAAAGAAAGAAAGAAAGAAAGAAAGAAAGAAAGAAAGAAAGAAAGAAAGAAAGAAAGAAAGAAAGAAAGCCTTTCTTATAGGCAATATGTGTTTGCAGCCATGCCATTCTTTTTATTTGAAATGTCCCCAAAAGGAGATTCTGCCACAAGGCACTCTAGTCCAGTCTATCTTTCTTCAAGCCTCATGCTTTGAAGTGTTAAGTTTGTAGAAGGGCTTGGGGTGGTGGAAGAATTGTTGTCCTTTTCTGTTTCATTTATTCCCTTTGATTATATGTTGAGAAAGCTGGATGATGTGGCAGAGTGCTGGAATTAGGGAGTGGGAAGAAGATAGTCTTCATTGAATTCCACAGCACTGCATTTTAACAACAGTGGATTTTCCTTCTCTCAGAATACCCTCTCACAGTCCTAGAACCAGAATTATTCCATTTAGCTGGGAAGGAAAGATACACTTAATATAAAAGGTAAAGGTGTCTTCCGCAGGTTCCCCTGCTAGTCGTGACCTACTCTAGGAAGTCGTGATCATCCCCATTTCTTAAGCCATAGAGCCAACATTGTCCGAAGATGCCTCCATGATCTTGTGGCCAGCATAACTAAATGCCAACATGCACGTAACACTGTTTACCTTCCCACCGAGGTCGTTCCTATTTTTCTACTTGCACTTCCATGCTTTTGAACAGCTAGTTTGGCAGGAGATGAGCAAGGCACAGAAGCTTACTTGCCTTGTAGCACCCGGCTCTTGAATTCCAGCCTGCTGGTCAACAGGCACGGCGTCTTAATCACTGACCACTACAATGCAACATCTAATATACAGTATACGTTTACATACAATATATTGGGACACAAATGTCAGACACACATATATACACACAAGGCAAGAATGTCCAACACCAGGTTGCATTTGACATGGATATAAGACACAATGGCTCTGTCACCATGCTGGTGATAATAAGATACCGGTCTCAAAGCTTCTACAGTTTTCTTCACAATATGGAAGTGCACTACTTTTGCTGGCCAGTAGTAGTAGAAGTAGTAGTAGAAGTATAATATTAGCCAGTGTGCATTTTCACACAGAGCTGTAGAGCACATCACCCATACTGTTCCTCTCCCACTTCCTTAGCACTTTCAGTAATTCTTGGCTATGAGCTTTACCACATTCACATTGCATAAGAGTGGCCTTCAGTTATGTCTGCCTCAGGCCAGTCCTCTCTCCCATCAAAACCACGAGAGGGAGGCATGACACCTTATCATCCTCTTAGGTCATGTTTTGTAACTAAATCAGTACAATCAAATAGCTGCTCAGTTAAAATATTCCAGTTTAGTAATTCTACAAGCACTTTTTATGTTTCCACCTAATCAGGCAATTTGTGATATTATGCACCATAAAGGTATGCACAAATCTATGTATATAAAACGGAAACGTCACTGACTGACTGACTGACTGACTGACTCATCAATGCCCAAACAAAACTGCTGAGCCTAGAAGCATGACATTTGGGAAGGGTATTCCTTCTGTGAAGTTGCACATGGGGGGGATGCGCATGGAGGTAAGTTGTGCATGGGGGCTGATGTGCATGGGGTTAATGCACATGTGGGTAAGTTGTGCATGGGGGTCGATGCGCTTGGGGGTTGATCCACATGGGGGATGTTGTGCATGGGGGTTGATGCACATGGGAAGTGATGCACATGGGGAATGCACATGGAGGTTGATGCGCACGGGGGTTTGATATGCAAGGGGGGTTTGATGAGTATGGGGGTTTGATGCACATGGGGGTTTTGATGTGCATGGGGAGATGTTGTGCATGGGGGGTTGATGTGCATGGGTGATTGATACACATGGGGTAAGTTGTGCATGGAGATTGATGTGCTTGGGGGGTTGATGCACAAGAAGGAAGTTGTGCATGGGAGGTTGATGTGCATGGGAGGTTGATTCGCATGGTGGGTTAAATTAATGCGCATGGGGGGTTGATGCGCATGAGGGATGTTGCACATGGGGGTTGATGTGCATGGGGGTAAGATGCACATGGGGGTTTGATGAGCATGGGGGTTTGATGCACATAGGGGGTTTGATGCGCATGGGGGGTTTGAAGCGCAAGGGAGGGTTGATGAGCATGAGGGGGTTGATGTGCATGGGCAGATGATACGCATGTGAGTTGATACACATGGGGTTGTTGTGCATGGGGGATGATGGGTACAGGGGTGTTATATGCAACTGGGGGATTGCGTACAGGGGGTATTTTACTCCTGCAACGCGGGCACATTTCGCTAGTAATAAATAAAAATGATAAATTGTGTCATCAGAACCTTGCTTTCTCTTGCTTTTGCAGAAGCTGGTATTTTGAAATAAGTTCTTTTTTTCTACATTTTGGTTGTGTAAAGGAGATGTGAGTGTAAAAGAGAACAGACTGGAAGAGGGACAGGAATGGATATTGCTATTAATGGAAAATGTTAAGAGAAATAATTTAGGCAAATGGAAAAAAACACTATTTTTTTAATAAATTACACTGGGAAAACACTGAGAATCTAGTCAAGCCATTCTACATGTTGACCAGTTGAAATCTACCATATCTTCTCTATGCTTTCAGAAGATGTTTGTACTCTATACCCTAATGATGCAAGGTCCTAAGGACTTAATGAAAACAATTACTGATGTAATCTGGCCATTTTTGGTATGGCTAGCAGGGCAACTGGAGGGGGATTAGTCTTATTTAAGTGAACAGATTCATTTCAAACAACGCTTTGATTCTAGATGCAAACAATGCTTTGATTCTAGATGAATCACATTAATTCTATTTCTGCCTTACCACTTAATCTGCCTCTCATTTGAGCTTTGCCTAGGCTAAACTGGTCCACATCCAAAGAACACAGAAAGGCTTCCAATAAAAATGTCAAGAAATAAATAGCAAAACTAAACGTAGCTGTATTGAATATCAAAAGAACATCTCAATACAATATTCTATTTCTTATTCATATGATATACAACATGTTGACACTGCCTAAGTATGGAAGACTTTGGTATCCCTTTTTAGGTTGAAAGGTGGGTATAAATAAACAAATAAATAAGACTAAAGTCAGGTTAAGAATGGCATGTAAAGTATGTGAGAGCTGGAAGGCAACAGCCTACCAGCTAGAAACAGAGTCATGTGGTTTCCAGCAGACACATAACAGCTACAGTACAGTAGGAGCCTATTCAGAGATGTTTCTAAAAATATAGATATAATAAGCTACTTCACATTGGGTCCAACTGGTTTTAGCTTATTCCCATCCATCTTCTGCTATACGATGCATATTGTCAGCAAAACTGGGAAAAATCAGACCTACCATGCCAGATGTCAGCCACTGCAACCAGAATCATCCAGTGAAGAACTGGGTTCATCACCCTTGGAGTAAAGGTCTCCATCCAGCACAGGCCAGGTGTGCTGTGGTATTAGAGCAACGCCAGTGCCTTGGCCCAGTGGAATTCCTTCAGTAGAAGAGAAATGGATAGAGAGGGCTTATCCTTCTTCAAACATGCACACCCTAGATCTGTTTCTCTCTTTGGAGAAGAACTTCTCCTTTTCTGAAACAACCACAAGTAGGAAATTCCTATTTTTTTTTTTTCTTAGAGAAAGACAGAGGGAGGGAGAAGCAGAGGGAGTGCACATGTTCAATAAACTCACAAGGACCAGGTAGGGAGGGAATATGCATTTGGCATGATGTCCAATTAAAGGACAGATCCTACTTTTCAGGAAGACCTAATCTATTCACATGAGTTTGGTTGTTTTTTTTAACAACCTGAAAAGTTTATTCATGAATGCTGTTAAGGCATTTGTCTGGGGACAAATCAAGTCAGAGACGGAAGAGCTGGGATTGAATTCACTAGCCATGCTTCCACCACCATCCCATTGCTGGCACACATTCACTGTACCTGGAGCCAATATGTATAGACTTCCATAAGCACAATCTGGAAATTATTCTCAGGATGCTGGACTATAGCTACAGGAATTTATAGTATGTATTTTGGTGGATGCATTCTGAGCCCATGTACATTCAACCCTTGAATGCATGGGTGGTGTTGTTGGGATCAGTCTCAGACAATGCAACCTTGTGAAGTTGCAAAGGGCACAGCACCTCAACCCACAGATGACCGCTTGCATTAACAGTTTTTGTTCTTTGGCTTAACCAGCAACCATTAGCTGTCACTTAATAGAAGTCCTCCTCCCCTTATCATGGCAAATCTCCCTACCCCATTCACAGTGAGCCTTCACATGTTCTGGTCCACAACTGCTACCTGTCATGTTTTTTGCCCACCCACACATGTTTTTTGACCACTGTTGGTGGTGTCACAATCTGGTGTCATAATCTTCACACCGCAAGTCCTTGGATCATGGGGCTGTTTGATCACTTTTATGCCTGCAACAATGTACAGTCTGCTTGTGGGTGGACAAAACTATTTGTCTAACGATAAACATGAATAGCTAGAGGTGTGATTTTTTTGGGGGGGAAACGGATATAGCTAGAGGTGTGAATTTGGGGGGAACTGATGGATGGACAACGAATTAAAGACATAGAACTGCTTTCTGTGCTTCTAATTTTTGTAAACCCCCTTCCTCCCAAAAAACCACAAACCCCAAATTTGTGGAAAAAATAATGGGAAATCTGCAAAAGAATAGAATAAATAATGTACTGTACTGGTAGGGAGGAGTGCATGGGTAATGAAAGTGGCTGCATTTGCGGACATGATATCATCTATATTTCCTAATTAGTACATGTTTAAAGCTATTATAATTTATAATTTATAAAAATGTGCCCTTGGGGAAAAACACACGACACTATTTTCTTCATTTTTTTCCTCTTTTGGAAAAAGAAAAATCTGTGAAAGAACAAAATTTTTAAGAATACATGTAATAATATCTATGTTAAACTCCATTCAGCTTGGAGTGAAAGCAGACAAAGGTTGAACTGGAAGAGAAAGGGTAATGACAATAGCTGCTGAGATTCCCCCTTCACCTTACTCTGTGAATTTTCAGTTTTGTCAGCATTTAAATTGGGAAGTAAAAGAGGGGAAACATCTTAATTTATAGTAACCTTAACTGTTTTGTTTATGGATATAGAAATGGACGCTGATGCTTTTGTAGGCATAGGTGCAGAAGTAATTCGGGATGTGTATGGGGAACATTTTTCAAAAAGCACTATAATAATTCTGCCAGTCAGCTGTTTAGAAGGTACAAAATGGAAGAGACAAAAAATACATTCAATCAAGTTCTTCCTCCCATAATCCCCATCTCTAAAACTGCTGAGAGCTGCAGTTATCATTTTTGGAAGATGGCTCAGCATGGGCATCCATGATAACTAGATTTTGTAGACTAGAGAGGGACGATAACCACAGCACATTCGCACATGTGAGTCCTCATCCTATTAGGGGTAAGGTCATGGAGAGCATGTGTATATCTTTGTTGCACATACAGTATCGGTTTGATTTTGATTGGCTTCAAATAACAGGACACGTGAGTGACATTGTTTTCATATTTACTCAAAGAACCACTCCTGGAAACCATTACTGTCACTACCAGGGGTGTCAGTAGGATTCGCATCACTGGTGCAGAGGTCAGCGCATCACCTCATGCAGTGGGTGGGGCAACAATATGAATGGTGGATGTGGTTATGTGCCATTGCCCCACCTCCACTGGTTTTGGTTAGCCACACATTTTAAAACTATAAAGATATTTCAGAGTGGTTTGTTTCACTGCATTCTGCTGAAAATTATTCATCCAAAGGTATATAACATGATGAGATTATTTCTACAAACCATGATTTAGCCATTTAGGTCACAAAGGCTGTCATCCCCCTCAAAGGTGCCACCTTTCTGACACTCTAATGACGTCCCTAATCGGGACCATTTTGGAAACCTGGCACTCCTCTGGACTGGCCTTCCATTCCAACCATGGTATGCTTGCTTGCTCGCTAGTAAACACAGCTGTGCAGTTCACTTTCATTTTCAATGAATTTCAATGCAATCATCAGGGATCTCCTTCTAGGGTGATTTGTGGAGGCTGTGTTCATTGGATCAGGATAGTTCTGGTGTTGTTAGATTCCTCTCTGCCTGCCCTTTCCAATGAACTATGGCATATTGCCTATTCTTGAATAGAACCATGATATGGGTCACTTTCACTTTCCATGGAGTTCAATGCATTTTTTAGGTTTTTTGGCCATAATGTTTGATAGGAATGTGCTATTTCAGAATGGATTTCTGCATTGGATTCTGCTCTTCCATACGAATCCAAGTGAGGGGGTTTGATGCACCATCATGAAATTGCATTTTAGGGTGTCTCCCAGAGTGTGTCACTGCCTCAGGCACATCACCCAGTTCCTCCAAACAACCCCCCAGTGCACCAGACACCGAGCACCAAATTGGCTGGATGTTGGTCAGTCTCCCATGTTAAGTATAGGACAAAAACACGCTGGCCCCTTTTCAGCCCCTGAAGGGTTAAATTTCTCCACATGGTTCTTGGTGGGTGTTCAGGTGACAGAAGGAACTCCCAGAATTCCTTGCTTCAGGCCCAGCAGTTGCGGTGGAATGTTGATGAGTCATCAATTCTCCAATGCAAAGTATAGGGAGGAAAATGCGTTGCGCCCCTTTTCACCCCCTTCCGGTCGGAATTTCCGAAAACCGGTTTTTAGTGCACTCCTCGGTCATGGAAGGAACACCTACCCCAAATTTCACACTTCTAGGGCCGGCGGTTTTGGCAGGGCGGTGATGAGTGTGTCAGTGAGTCAATCAGTGAGTGACTTTTCTCTTATATATATATAGATTATTGAGGAATTACCTAGGAATTATTGACGAATTACCTACTGCCCATCAGGCAGTAGAAGGCAAAACAGAAGCTGCTTTATCTTCTTCAGTCAAACATTGACAGGATGCATGTTGATAATGCTTCTTGGGTTCATTTGGTACTTTCAAACTCCTGGAACAAATTACAATTTTCTATAAATTCTTTGCAGTGTCCAAACAGAATTGAGAAGAAAATCAGATATTTGTGAGATTTTACCAAAACCCAAATATCTGTATCTGATATCCAGTAATATTTGAGTCCCTAACCTGTACTACCCAGCCTATACTGGCCTTTAACCAATTAGTGCCCTGGAATCTGATATTAATGAAACGAATTATTAACCAGTTAGTAAATTATTAATGCTCCAGTGAGATGGAAATGAGAATGTCCTCACTGTTATGAGACACCACTATTGTCATACTCATGTAGGATATATAGCTATTTCCCAACTCTGAAGAGGAAGTGAGGACTCTTCTGTTACATGTTCTGGCTAAAAACTCACAGTTCCAGAGGTCAGCAAGGGATGCTCAGACTCATTCCATTGAGGATATTGCACTATAAGGCACTTCATATGATTTTTTTAGGGGAGGGGGAATCTTTTCAACAACCCTGAAAATTAAATAAGCATTATTATCCTCATATTGAACCTGAGACAGGGTGACCATGTCATAACAAAAAAAAACAAAAAAAAGAAAACAAGACACCCCCCCCCAAAATGTGAACACACAAGAAAATGTAGGACATGACAAAATAAGAGCTAAAAATACCCTCTGCAGAACAGGAGGCCTATGGAGATGTAGATGAACAATATTTTTATTTACACCTACTGGGCTTTCTGGTCCACCTCTTCCCCCAAAATTCAGCACAAACAGCAGTAGCATTGCATTATACAGCTTAATGGGGAACAGGACTGGGTCCTAAAATTTTAGGATTGGGTCCTAAAATGTGGAACAGAAAAACCTATGAATAAAGCTAAAAGCCAATGCGGTTCTTTGGAGGGGGGAGGCTGCGGAACTCCAAAGGAGCTGAATCACATTGTTTTATTTAATAATTAGTGAACTGGGAATGTGGCATGCCTGTTGGGGAAAATGACAGAAATCTCTTATTTTGCTTTGATGCTTGATATATGACAGTTGATACTAATGCTAAATGCTGTTTGTTTGTCAAAACCCTTGAGCAATTTGTGTTTTTGACAAAGGGGATTTTTAAAAAAGTGTTTATTCCTCTATTTTTTTTTCCAGGAACAAATGCTAGCTCAAAAAGAACTGACTCACATGAAGGAAGAAATCATCTGGAGAGAAAGGAAAGTCTTTCTCAGTTGTTTCTACCAACAGAGATGTTCATATTGCTCAAAACTAGCAAGCAGGTGTCCACTGCCCAGTACAAAAATGGACCACCAAAAGCCTGCCCAGTGGACCACCAGAGCCCAAGCAAATACACACTGGCAGAGAGCTCCCAGTAATGCCACCAGTATCCTTGAAAAACCCGACTTGGCCTGCCAAACATGGTGTGGCTCCTTGATGCGGTGCCATGTCAGCCCGATTTGCAAGAACCCAATTACCACATGAACTGGTTCCCCTAAATGCGAACCAAGCACGGGGTGAGACAGACACAGGTTCAATCAGCAGCCACTATGGGGAGGGTGGGGAAGTAGGAGGGCATCTTGAGTTGGACAGTGGGGTGATAGCCATGATGGAGGGGAGGTGGGAGGTAGGGCTTGGACCAACGTTATGCCAGATTCAAGCCTCTATCAAGCCCTCTTGGACTTTAGCAGTACTCTGGAGGTAGTCTACATCTGAGTAGACCCACTGGGACCTTGGAGAGGGGAATAAGCCTTCCCTTCCTGAGCAGCAGCCCCAGCAGTCCTGGTGCCAAATTCAGCACATGCTGACCCAACCTAATTGTTCTAGCACAAGTTTGGATGGTGCT
Source organism: Cryptoblepharus egeriae (assembly GCA_030015325.1). Taxonomy (NCBI): domain Eukaryota; kingdom Metazoa; phylum Chordata; class Lepidosauria; order Squamata; family Scincidae; genus Cryptoblepharus; species Cryptoblepharus egeriae. The sequence continues at coordinate 64,635,717 of JAREYC010000002.1, read as the reverse complement.
GTATTTATTCTCGTTTTTCCTGTGAATTATAGCCACATGAGTAAGGACACAGCAAGGGCACAGAAGACAAGACAGAAGACAGACTAGTGACTCTGTGAGAAGGAACAATGCAATCAGAAATAGTGGTATAGTACATGTATGGATTACACATTACTTTCTGCCTTTGCACATGGTCAAACATAATTTTTACCAAACGCTGAATTTGTCATGAATTCGTCTTTTTTGCAAGCAACAGCAAAGTTGTTTGTTACAAATAAAAAAGTGTTCGTTTTATACCCATTTTTTGAATAAATATGTAAATTTATACATTATTTTTGCCTCTGGTAACATCTCACATCGAACCCCTGCTAACTGGGCACTTTTTAAAGTAGGGCCCTACTAATCCCCGCACTGTCTTTTCTAGTGACTTCTGCTGATGTTCTTTTGCATCTTTTAAGATTCGGAGTCCTTTACAGACAGGGAGCCATTTGTTATCTCATTTTCTCTGTAAAACTATTTGGCTGCAAGACTATATATACTTTCCTGGGAGTAAATCCTATAGAACACAATGGGACTTACTTCTGAGTAGATATATTTAGGATTGTACCCTTTGTGAACTTTTCATTGAAAAGTGATATATAAATATGTATGACTTATCAGAGCTGCGTGAAATGAACAGGGATTGGAATTCTCCATATATTTCATCCAAAAGTATGTTGTATTCTTCATTCAAGGATCAATAGAAATTTGATTTCTTGAAATGATTTCTGCTCATCTTGCCATACGTCTTTCTGGCTGACTTGCTTAAAAGTCACAGGTAACATAGAGATTCTTCTAAATAAGATCTCTGCAAAAATTTTCTAAAGGATAAATAAAGTCCCAGAGTTATCATAAAGGCAGTACAAGAAGTTTGAACTTATTGCTTTGTACCCATTCACACCAGTCACAGAAAATGCAGAGCTATGAAACTTCACTAAAATTTCTCAGAATGATAGATACAATAGTTCCCAAGGAAATGTAGTTCTTCTGTGCTGAGTGCCGAGTTAAAGCAAAACAAATACAGACAGGAATGCCTGTGTGGAGAAATGGAAAACAACAGAAAGGGAAAGAAATTCGTGATTTAAGGAACACAGCATTGTGTCTAATGAGCATATCCTAGTAAGACATGTTACTATATCTGGCTCCATATTTTGTGGTTTAACTGATCCACAGTGGTCCTCTTTGGTCAATAGATTTGATCATTCCGCATAAAGAGTGTGCAGTGTTCCTTCCATCATCCTGCAATCCAATCATAAGTTGTCCTCTGGGAGGATCAGCAACCTTGACAGGTCCAGAACTTGAGCTGGTGAGCTTTCCCAGTCTATTACTGTATGGGGCCCAGACAGCTGCCTGGAATGAGCCCACTATAGATAACCAAATCCTTAACGCAAATGGCTGAGGATCCCAAAATTCTCAAGTCACCTGCTTTCCCAAATACTCTTTACTGCCTGCCCTAGATTTTCACCATACTCACTGGAGTTTGTTCAGCTTTTCCCACCTCCTCCCCCATGGGCTGAAACAGGCAAGAAGTTGACAAGAGTGATAATTTTTTTCTCTTATTGACTCAATTCTTCTGATTGCTGATGGACATAAGTTACTGCCAGTCATGACTGCATATAGCTCAACCTTTCCATATGAATCAGGTCTTCTAGCAAAGAAGGTTTTGCTGTAACAAGGAAAACTTTTCCTTGTTTTGATATTTTCCTGATGCAAAAAGCAATTAAAGGCCATTAACTCCAACAGCAGCAAGATGCGATTTGGTTGCAGTTTTATTCCCACTTGCTTCTAAGGTGCTCAAGATGAATTAAAATGGTTCTCTCTCACCTTTTCTTTACTCATTTTACCTTCACAGTTAGGTTGGCTAACCCCCAAATCCAGAGTAACTACAGGAGCACGTAAGAGACTTTATGTGCACCAGTAGTTACTGCATCCCCTGAACCGATGGGAAATTCATATTGGAATCCAGAGTATGTTGTACTTACACTGGAGCAAGGACTCCCTGTAGTTACTCTGGATTTTGTCCCAAGTTGACCAAGAGCAATGGGCAACAAGAACAAATGGTAAGCTTCATAATGGAATGAACACTTGAATCTGGGTCCTTTTCAGACAGGGTGTTTAGTCTGGTATTGTCCCACTTTTCTTACTCTTTGTTGGAGCTAGAACAGATGACATTGCAAACAATCTGTCCACTTTCATTTCCCCTGTGCTTTATTTCTTGCATTTCTCAACTATTCAACTTTGGTACAACTCTGCCTTTTTTGAGAGAAGGGTGAAAAGGGGGAGGTTTCAGTCTGCTTTGTTTTGTTATATGGGACATAATGCAAGTACCCGCAAAAAACACTGTATATCTACAGCAGAATATGGGCGCAATCCAGAGTAACTACGGGGAGTCCTTGCTCCGCTGTAAGAATAATTTGCTCTGGATTGCAATATGAATTTCCCATACGTTTTCATTAGGTGGTGCAGTAACTACGGGTGCACGTAATGTCTCTTACGTGCTCCCGTAGTTACTCAGGATTGTAGGGTTAGAATACTGCAGTTCCACATATGGCCCTCCACGGCGTTCCAGCTAGAACTGTCTGCAGTCTAACCACACTAAGGCTGCAATCCTAAACACACTTTCCTGGGAATAAGACCCATTGATCAAAATGGGGCTTACTGCTGAGTAGATATGATTAGAATTGTGCTCTGAGACACAGCATGAAAATTTGCAGGCTCTCTCTTCCGGGACTGATGCCTTGGTACAGTTGTAAAACTACAATCTCCTGTCTAATTCCACACATGCATATGAACCACCATAGCAATATCTATGACCAGCTAAACCAACTATAACTTGACACTAACACTGAATAGGACAAAAACAAAAACACATTGCAGGAAAAACAGGAAATTGGAAGCTTCAGTTAAAACAAACACCCTCAATTGCAATCCAGTTATCCTCTCAATAGTTCATCTCATGAGTCAGTGGAATACAAATCACCAGTATGTCAAGCTTCTATTTGTTCCATAGAATATGGTTTTTACAAAAATCTTAAGTGTTTTACTATTTTAAAAAATGTTTTAAAAATCTGACAAAAGTCAGTTGGGGAGAGAAGTGACCCTAATTTAGCATACACCTGGATTAAAAGCATGTCATAGAAAACGTAGCCCCTTCAACAATAGGAAAACATGAAGGTTCTTCATAGCAATTGGAAGACACTGTATATACAACACCAGCCTCTCAGGGTCCTCACACCTGCATGTTTGAAACATAATTATGGTTTAGTTTTAGTTTTTGCTTCTTGGCTGTGTTTAGCTAGTTCATGGTTCCGAATTAAAAATATATGTGAATAAGCAACAGAAAATTATTTTCCTTGATGACAGATCTGGTGATAACATGGGACATGAAGGACAAAGTGCAACATGACATCACATATCTTCAGTCGGGGAAGAAAATGTAATTTTCACTTCAGACCAATATTTTTTTTATAGAGACTGGGCTTGCACCTCTTCATAGGGAGACCTAGTAGAAATAACATACCAGACCCAGTTGTATACTTTATAACTATTTAAAATTTATAAGCTCTTTCTTTCACTTACCTTCTTCTGTACAGCTAATGCCTTTTCTCTGCTTGAATAACTCAAAAGGCCCAGAACATCCCACAACATCCCTCTGTCACCATATACTGTGGTGTATATTTTGCTGCACATGAACCCCCCCAACCCAGTTCATTATCACTGCTAAGCCTCTTCTAAGCCCCGTGGGTATGTTAAGCATATTAACATTCTTTTGTTTTCAAAACCCTTTATTTTCATAAACCTTATCCCCCATGGTTTCCAGGAATATTGGAAGAAGCTGCAATAAGAACAGAAAAAACATGGCTTTAAAAAGAAGCTCTTTTAATTTTAAAAACTCTTTTAACAGACATATGAAAAGTGTACAGCATAAAAATATCTCATTGCTATAAATGTGGCTTAATAAGAATAGTAACATACGTTTGTAAACCTACAATAATGTTAAATCTTTGGTACCTTAGTTTTCAGCATTTCATTCCCATGATGGCTTAGGTATGGATTAAGGCTGCAATCCTAACCTCCAGTAAGGCTGGGCTAAGCCCTGTGCTGAACTGGGGTTGTCACAAAAGTGCTGTGAGATACTTGCGCATCATTCCTGGGGGGGAGGGTTAGACCACGGCATAAACATGTGATTGCCTTCCTACGTCAGCGTGGGAAGAGGAAGACCCATGCATTGTGCCATCTTAGGTTAGAATTGCACCCTAAAAGTCTGTCCTCTCTCCACTTCAATGAGTTCTATCTGATGCTATGGAAAAGTGTCCCCATGGCTCTATTAAGGAACAAGGATTGGGACTTGGGCAAATGCGTTGACCTTAGGAGGCTGGGAGAGCCTGAATTGGTTGAGTTTGCCAAGACATTTAAGAAACAGATGTTGGATTAAAGCAGGCCTCCGTCAGTCTTGAAAGACTATGGTATTGTGCTCTGCGCTGCATACGCTGCATGCAAAGCACGAAAGCCTGGGTTGGATTGTTATGGAAGATAGGCTGTTACCCAAGCAGCAAATCCCCCCTCTCCACGCCACTGAATTAGTCCAATGGAAAGGCAGAGCCAATACGATTGGATCTAGCTGGCGTCGCAGAGCTGGGCTAAGGACAGGAGCTCACCCTATCTTGTGGGGCCGACCCGGGTCTCGAACCCTGGCCTGCTGGTTAACAGACACACCGCCTGGAAAAACTAACATATTGCATACTATATATTACTATGATAACATGAGTTGGAAAATTTTTGGTCAAGGGGAGGTGCCCAACATCTTTATAGATGCCCATTTGCCCTGACTACTATTGAAAGTTGTTATCCAGCTAGTGTTTGAAAGTAGGAATAATAAGCCTGACTGATACAAACAAAACAGCTGGCAGGAAGACATTTGCATGGAAGGAGAGGACAAGAGGGGTTGCTGATGTGCCTTTGGAAATATCTCACCTTTCCATCCTTTCCTTTGTAATATGTAGTTGCATAAGCATATTTTCCAAAAGCATGTCCCTTTAATTTCATTAACAATTTGACACAGTCTGTTAATCAACTTCAGGCCAAAGGAGCTACACTAAATCGGGCCAGTGTAACTACACCTACAATAAGCCACAGTTGAAAGTCACAGGTGACCATTTTGCTCTCTGAATGAACCAAGATGGCATCATAGCCCCAACTCATCAACTCTCTGGGACAGGCTTAGAAACCAGTCACTCTTTGGAAACCACAAATGTTCAGAACAAATGTTCTCTCTGCATTTCATGCATGGTGGTTTCATGGACTGATACCAGTTTTACTTTCTTCCAAAAGAATATCACAGATATTTGAATCGGTACTTGACTGGGACTGTATGGGGCATTCTCACAACCATACCACAGCAAATTAGAACAGAAGACCACTCCCCTCTGAGCTTCTGTAGTATTCTGAATATTATTTATTTCAAACATTTCCACCATGCCTTTATATTAAGTTACAGATTCCTGGTTGTGAGGTGGCAAAATCAGAACAGTGAATCAGAACTCTGTGGAGAGTTTTCCTCTGTAGACACGTGCTAGTGGGCTTACATTGAAACCTTTAATGATTCTATTGCTTTATTTTTCACTGCAGGTTGATCGTGACAGTTTTAAACATTCCTTAAAAAAATATTTAAAATCTTTCTTCCACATTCATTGCATTTGTGTGAATGACAAGCTGTAATAAATGTGTAAAATAGATTTGCATTGTATCAATCTCTCAATGTACCGGTAATTCATTTCTATACAAGTAATGTGAGAAGAGATTGTCTCAAGAAAGGATTTCTTTTTGGACAAATACAAAGGATATCTGTAATGTTTTACAAATCCAAGGGAACCAGCAGTAACTCTCCAGCTTCTCTCCTTGTTTAAATTAATTCCTCCTGAGCCATTTTCACTGTTACTGAATAGCCTGTCTATTCAAGAAAGCAGGTGAAACTATGCTGCGCATGTGTTGGGGAGAGGGATCTGAATGCCAGTATTTATTAATTTCCACTAAAAATACTTTACTTAATTGCACTTCTATCTCCCGTCCTTAATCTGACAAAGGACCAGTTGGCCCTTGGAAGAGTGGACAAGGCAACTTACTTATTGTAAATAAAGTCCACTGTGCTCTGATTAACATACCAACAAAAATAAAACTCTGCACTACTCTACTTCCTTTACTCAACAAAAAACAAACACATTTAAAACAGAAAACAGACACCAAGTAAAAAAACTGTATACACAGTAATCTCAAAATCAATTTAAAATACGTATAGTCATTTAACTCAAAACAACCATACTGTGGCAATACTTCTCTGGTATACACTTGGTACATAGTAGTAGTGATGGGCTAGCAGACATTGTGGAATATTGAAACCAATAACACTGAAGCTATAGATTAAAATATAAAATAGCAAGGTGAGCATTGATAGATGAGAATCCTAGAGATGAGACCAACATTGCAAAAATTGATTTGAGATTCTTTCACATTTAGTGTGTTTTCATCTAGAATGCAGGTTTTTTGTTTCGACTCACCTCTAGCCAGTATTAAAAATGTAATGTGAAAAGATAAGCCCAAGCAAGCCAAAATGATAACTATTAAAAAATATAAATCATAAATTCTCTCTCTCACACACATACACGCACATGACAAACCTTCCCCACAGGACAAATTCATGGTTATAAAATACATGGCAACACAAGAATTCATTGTTTAAACACTTTGTCCTTCTCCCTCCTTCTCTTACAACACAAATTTTGCCATTTGTCAGGGTCTAATCTGCAAAGAACAGTTCAGGCTCCTTCCGTTATTATGAAAATTTATAAGCCAGAATCCACTAGGACCTGAAGTCATCTAGCAAGTGGGGCCCAGTAGCATCTGAAAAACCACAGTACCCAGCCATTTGGGGCTTAGTGAAAGGGAATTTCCTGTAATCACTGAAGTTCCTGTCTTACCAACAGTTTTTAAATAACCATTTCACTTTTGATTGCCTGGTGAAAAGTTTGGAGAAGTAGCTTCAAAAGGGAAAAGTGGGAATCTTCTTCTATGGGAAAACTGAATCCTCAGCCAAACTTCAATTATCCGAAGACCAGCACTAGTGATGGGAAAGCTGTGAGTGCTGCTCTCTTGGTGCCTATCTTGGTGGTACTGCTTAGATGCTCCAATGGCCTTGGCTGGAGTTGTTTCCCTTACAGCACTGTCAAGGCTTAGATGCACTGTCGCTCTAGAAACATATTCAGCTCAGTAAAGCAAAAGCAAAATCTGGTTATTCATCCTTGTCAAGGAAACACATCTCGACAATTACAGGTAATGTGTGAAATATGGCAAATGTGCCTTTTATGTTATTCTGAAACATCATGTTATGAAACCTCTGGAACAAACATGAAATGAGCAACCCAAATTCTGATTAGCAAGATAAAGTAATTGGGAGGAAAGGGAAATTGGCCTATACTGTGAATAGCAAAAAAAGAGATAAACATAATCAGGACTTAACATTTAAGTAATTTATGAACATGCTGTGCTTAGAACAAAAAACTTTAAAAAGCCTGTTATAGTGGTCTTACCTCCCAGGAGCCCTTTCTGTTATTGCTGCCTTGAAATCTAAGACCTGTGATTTCTAAAGCAACAAAATCAAGTGGCAACTTCATAGAAAAAGAGTTATAATTCAGTGTATAGGGTTGCCATATGCCATAGAAAACTGGGACTGTCCCGGTTTTCTGGGATTGCATTCATATACTAGCAAGTTTGACAGGGTTCCTGTCCTGGTTTTGTGGAAGAGAATCATGGCAACCCTAACAGTATAATAAAAAACTGAAGGGGGGAAATGCACTTTGTGGGTTGGAAAAAGATCAACCCCAATGACTTATAGAATGCCCTCCCTGATAATGGCTAGAGAATAAGAGCAAATACAGTGATGGAAATAGATTAGTGGTGGTGGTGGTCAGTGTAAATATCTCATTTTTCAAAAATAGGAGCATTTAAGTAAATGGATAAATTGAAAAAAAGAAAGAAAAACCCTTTCAAAAACCATATACTGTGTATAGAGGAAAGCAACAGTGGGGGGGGGGGAAGAGAAGATGTAACTACTTTGGAGCCACTGTATTGATTTAAATTAATGAATTTTCACAGTAAATTAATGCATTTACAGTGAAATACCTAGGACATTAGAGTCAAATGTGCAAGGGAAGAATTAAGAAAGGTTTGAAAAGCAGTTTTCTAATGTGACTTTATGGCTTAGGTAATCTACACATGATGCATAATGAGAAGGTGGACTGAGATAACAAAACTCTGAACTGTACCACTTTTGTGCCAGCTTTGGAGAGTATACTTCTGGCTGTATGTAGGAGAATCATATTCATTCTCCTCCTCTATGTAAAAAGAGATTTGCATGTGTATTTTTAACTATTATTTTTATGAAAAAGCTGCTGAATAAAAAAGCAGAGTATAAAATACTAAAATATATATTCTCTACAAAACTCTCTCTTTCATATTAGTTTATTGCATGTATTTATGCAAATAATGCAATGCTGTAAACAATGTAAACTGGTTTGTCTGCTTAACTTGCAGCAAATCTGGCCCAGCCATTAAACTGTTGGAGGCAGCTGCTTCCAGTGCTGAGTTGTGAGGAGCAGAGAACTGGTCCAGGATGGCCTGCACCTGGCACTAGCCTGCTGCCTCCCTCCCTGGCCTGCTGCCAATAGAGCCATTCCAATCAGCTTGCAAATCCTGGCTTGCTGAAAGGAAGTGGCAGCTCACCTCTTCCTCCAGCACTACCACTTACAGCTATTGCAGTGGCAATGCTGCAAGAAGCAACAGCCCTTCTCTTCCTTCCCCCAAAAGACCAGATGGGCAAGGAGGAGGAGACAGAACTTCTTCATACCTCCTTTCTGTACCTTCAGGTCTGGCACTACCTCCTCCTGCTTGTTCTTTCTGAACTTGTTGAAAACAAACTCTCCGGTCCTTGTCCACCTGGTTGATTCTCTCAACTGCTGGGTGGTGAGGAGGAGGCAGCACCAACAATAATAGTGGAGCACATGCATATTATACCGCTTTAAAAAAATAAAAAATGCTTAAAAAGTGATGTTTTTTACCAATTTTACCAAAGATCTATACCAATTCAAGTGGGCAGTCCACTTAGGCTGTTCCTTACATGTTCATGAGTCATGAGGCACCATGGCATACTCTTTTCATGCTCCACTGAAACAGCATGTATTGGGAAACTCAGTCACATACTATGACCATTCAGCTGACCAAATAGCACATGAGAGCACAAAGATTGACATAATCCTATCAATGAAAGAAAACAAGACTGAAGGATAACTCCCCAAACTAACATTTTTGAACATTCTGTTTTGAAAAGGGGATGCTCCTCTTTCAGGTTGTAACTTTCTCCTTGACTCCAGAGTGTCTCCTAAACTCAACCATCAAAATACTTCATGACTCTAGAGAAATATGAGATGCAAGTCATGCCATAGGTATGAACTGCATTTTCCTTGAGGAGACTCGGCAACATTCTGCCTTGCCAGAAGAGTTATTCAATCTTTTTCACTGCTTGGCACATAGACAAAGATAAAATCATCAAGGCACACCATCTTTTTTTTTACAATTGACATGTTTCCAGCAGATGGCTGAAAATTATTGCTGCACTAGAGGAAGGTCTGAGCTCATACCCAAAGGTGTTATCAGAGACCCTACACAGTAAATAATATTGCTGCTCAACAAGCAGTGAGTCTTTTTTCTCACAAGGTGCACTGAAATAAGATTACAGCCCTTTTTCATCCTCATACTGGCCTTCAATATGGCACTTTCCTTTTATACAGGTGAAATGGCAGACAAATATGGAACTGGAATGTCCTGCCTTTGCCTGGTTGAGTCCATTTGTTCTCTGCTCATGAGCAAGAAAGATGCTGCTTATGTTTAGACTCCAGAATATCATAAGATCCCAGGAACCTGTGGGTATCTATAGTGCCTGGATACTTGAAACTGTACCATAATTCTTGTGCTGAGTCAAGGTCCTGAGTCAATGAACCCATGAAAAGAAACGAAGAACTCAACTGAAATGCCTGAGTTTGCTCTTCTTTTGAATGATATTATAATACTGAATTATCTTCTGTGAATAGAAAATCCATTTAGTGTTCACATACTGGCTAAGACGAGAAGCTGATCGCTTCTCCGTGTCTCATTTGCAACCTAAAGAACACCCTTGTATATCCAACCATCTGACCATCCACATTTTTAGAGCAAGTTTTCAGAGGTGCAACTTAATATGCTAGTGATTTGAAAAGTAATTCCTTGAGCAGTTGTTAGTGTAAAAAATAAACTTGCAAAGGAAGAAACAAACAAGTTGAATAAAAAGCAGTATTTCCTCATGAGAATCTCTTCTCTTTGGCTTGATATAGCAGGGTCATGCTTTACATTAAGGAAACAAATTTTTTCTGTAAGTTGCTTTCTTCTTCAATATGCTGATGTGCCAGTAAAATGAAGGGATGTAAGACTTTGTACTACGTTTCATGAAATCCTCAATTAGCAGAGAAGAATGTGAGTAGAAAATGAATTCTGTGCTGGATGATGGAATGAAAATGGTCCCTTTTAGGAAACTGAAAAGCCGTATAATATGCCATTAAACATAGTCTTCTCACTATACTGATTCAGTCCATAATCTTATGGTTGATGTGGATCTAGAGTTGGTCACATAAAAGTTCTTTTCTGGTTATGGTTATTGAACTTTAGTTTGAAGAGGAAGGAAGGGCAGTTTGCAGTTGAACTATGGAAGTGATGTGCCAGTCTCAGATTGGAATCTGCCTCCTTCTCCATCCTATAGACACAGATGTAGTTATTCTAGCAGTCTGCCACCATTTCTGGTGCCTGTTCCTCTTCTTGCTGTGAGACAAGAGGACTGTCACAGGATATGGTAGAAGATGTGTTTGCTTCATTTAGTGTAGAACTAAAAGAGGGAAAACAAAAGGAGAGAATTACATTTCTGCCTGTAGGATGAACTACAAGCACACAGCTGCACAGCATTGGTAGTAATAATATTATGATTTCTGAAATAAGTTATTTTTTTTAAACAACTTGCAAAGAAGCCTTGGAAAGTCATGTTCTTATGAGCCAGAGGAATAAAGACATTGAATCTAAGAATGCTGACATCTTAAGGGTTTTTCAGTGAGTATCCATCCATCCATCTACCACTTTTCAACTAAAAGTTCACAAAGCGATTTACAAGAAAATGAAAAACTTAATAGCTAATTAATAGCTAATGGGTCCCTGTCCCAAAAGGGCTCACAAACTAAAATGCAAAAGAACACCAGCAGAAGCCATTAGAACAGACACTGCAGGGGTGAGGAGGGCCAGTTACTCTCCCCTGCTAAATAAAGAGTAGCTTTGTGTACTACATGAAAGCCCACTCTGTCTAAGACTTGCTTCTCAAGGTACATAGGGCATTTTCATTAGACCTTCCTGCTTTCCATTATTTTCACATGCCTGTAGTATTTTCACATACTTCCTGAAGTATATTTTAAAATTCCTTGTATATTGTACAATTTCAAACTTCAGGAAGTATGAAATTGAAAAATGTCACAGCAAGAGAAAGACTCAAGATATTCTGGTTTGCTACCTTGCACGGCTGCTGGAGGCTTCTTGAGGAGTGTCATTGGCTCCTTCTGGTTTTGGGTCTGGCAGAGGAATGATGTAATCATTGTCCAGTTCATTCTGCTCCACAGCTGTGTAGAGGACAGAGCTTGAACTAGCATTAGAGTTAGCAGATGACCTGGAATTGCTGAATCCTACATTCCTGGGTCTTGTGCGGACGACAGCAGGGTGGTCACTCTTCAAAAATTCTTCACTAACCTGTTGGTACTTCTGCTCTCACATAAAGGAGAAAGTATAGAAAGGACTTGTCAATGTGTAAGGCCCACACAAACCATTCCTGCAAGGAGCATTCTTTTTACCCTCCAAATTATGCAGAAACTAGTTTCATACTTCAGAAGACACTACAGTATTAGAAATGTTTGTTTGTCTTGCAAAACACTTTCAATCCAAGTTACTCTCAATTAAAGATTTTACTATATGGTATTTCTGCATTTTAATGGTTCTAACTTCTACTGACCTTAAATAATGGCAGCTGCTAATTTTATTTTAAAACTTAATATGCCCCACCCTGTTTAGGAAGCTGCACATGGTTTATACTTTATACTATAAAGCTTAAAACAATGAAATAATTGCAGTCACGTTGTTTCAGTCTGAACCCTCTCTTTACATCTATCATATTTCCTCTACTTAGACAACTTTATTTTAAAATCACAAATACACAATTTGTATACTTATAGAATCCATGTATACTTGTATGGGGCTACTATATTTAAAAAAACTCCCAAGTTTTTTTTAAAGTGGCTTTTTAAAAAGTCGCCATTTTTTCAAGTGGCTTTCTAGTCCCTGAATTTGCATTTGAAGAACACTTTTAATATTGTTCCTCATTTCTAACAAGTGGGGCCTCTTCTGTATAACCCAACAAAGTTAAAAAAAGGCCTAGCTTTCCCATGGTTTTTGATAGAGGCAAATGGTTTTGGTGTGGAACAGATGATTAGCTGAATTATGAATTGGCACATGTGTGGTCTGAGCTGGTTTCCATAGTCTGGGTGGGACTAAGCATCACATCATAAATTTGCATGCTGTTAAAACCATCACATACAGCACAATCCTAAGCATGTCTCCTCAAAAGTAAGTGCCATTATGTTTACTAGTTCTTACTCCCAGGACAGTATGATTAGGATTGCAGCCTTAGAATTGCAAATGGAAATGAGGAAACCAAAATCCATAACCAAGTATTGATAGTACTGGATTCACTCTTCTAATCTACTTATTTTTTGTGGATTTTTCTGAAAAAAAATGTTCAGTATCCCATGAACTTGTAATTAAGATTTTAGTCCCAGTGCCTATGTCAGTAGTCACAAAGTGTATTTGTTTCTGAATATTCTTCTTTTCCCTTTATCACTTCAGCCCAATAATATCCTACCTTTTTATAACTTTCTGCCAGCAGGTTCCCCAAGAGGACCACTAGTTGCAAGAAAGAAGGTCGTGTCTCAAATTTCTCCTCCCAGCATTTCTGCATGATCTCATAGCTGGAAGAAGCAAAAAATTATTTTGAGAAACGCTGTATTGGGAAGAAGGGAGACATTTTCCAGTATGAAAAATACAAACACTACAAATGTATCGTGCTAATACTCACATTTCATTAGATGCATGTGTAGGCTTGGACATCCGATAGCCATGTTTGATAGCATTATAGAAGTGCTCGTTCATAGGTAGTTCAGGGTATGGAGTCCCACCTAAGGAGAATAAAAAAGGAACTCCAGGAAAAAGTTGCCAAGGAATTCTTCCTGTCCCCTTCCACTTTCTCATCAACTTTTAGAAATGGGATTTAGATAAAGATACTTATGATTAAGAAAGAAACAAAGTAGGCTTCTTTTTCATGTAGTCTTAGAAAACCGACTCACATTTCTTTTTATCTTGTACAGAGGAATTGTGAGAAGCATCATGTATCAAAAAGTAGCTACAAGATGATGTTGACTGATGTTGCTTACCCAGAGTGAATATTTCCCAGAGAAGGATCCCAAAGGACCACACGTCACTCAAAGTTGTGTAGAGATTGTTGAAGATGCTCTCAGGAGCCATCCATTTCAAAGGCAAGAAGGTCTACAGGGAAAAAAACATAATAGGAATGCTTTCAAGTTGTTGGACATGAAGTCTGCAGTTGTTCCCTTTGTGCTAACAAGGAGGTTATTTCATTATCATTTTTTAATAGAGCTAAGTTTTGCAAGCATCAGGATTGCTATTTTGGCTTTCATTTAGAAAGCTGGTTCTCTTCTATGAAAATAAACTTATTTTTTCAACTCTGCTCATGTGGAAAGCGAACTGTAATTTTAAGCTACCATTTAAAATGAAGCTGCATCCTTACCAGGGCCATCCATGGACAATGCAGCTCCCACTGAATAGTACTTTACAGAAAGAAGTGTGCCACTACTTCCTTCCAGCCTGCTGTGGCTGAAGCCATTCTGATATGCTTCCCTGCCCATTCCTCACTTCTTCCATGCATGCTACCTTTAAGCAAAACAGGAAGCACTATACACTCTGAGAGTGCAGCCAGCATGTTCCATATGGTTTGTTTAAAGGGGTTGCATGAGGAGGGAGCATGATAAGAGTGTACTGATAGGTATCGCTGTTGCTATCTACAGCCACCTCGCCCCCCCATACAGAAGGCTGACATCCACTTCCCTACCTATACATGTTCCACCTTCCTCGTGCAGTATCTTACACAAAGAAGGAAGTGCAAAACATGCTCCTAATGTCCAAAATTTCTTGTTTTATTTAAAGTGATTATGTAAGGAAGGAGAGATAAAAGGTGGCTGGATCACAGCCTTCCACGTGAAATTTTTTAAGGGGGTATCTATATGCAGGTAGTGGTAGGATTTATAAAAGCTTAGGAGGAACACTGGCAACTATCTTTTTTGTCACATAAAATAAATTTTAATAACTTTACTACACTTTTCTCATTTGTTATATTCTCTATTAGGGAGAATAGGGTCACCCCTACACAACCTAGACAGTGCCAGTTGATGCTATACACAACTGGGCACAATCCTATTATTTATTGCTCTGACACCTGCAGGTCAGCACAGGATTTATGCCAGGGCTTAACTGGAAGTCAAGATTGCAGTCTTATTGTTCCCCTCAGGTCAGGCAATTATCACAATATACATAGGCAAGTTTCACAACAGGTAATTTTTCACAATGTAGAGAGATAAAAAGCAGTGTACCAGTGATTATTCTTGGGACCAGTGTTTTCCAACCTGTTCATAAATGACCTGGAGTTGAGGATAAGCAACAAGATGGAAAGGTTTGCAGAAGACACTAAATGTTTCTGGATGGTGACATTCAGAAGGAATGGTGGAGAGCTCCAAAATAATCTTTCCAAACTGGGAGAATGGGTAGCAAAATGGCAGATGTGTTTCAAAGTAAGTGCAAAGCAATGCACAATGGAGCAAAAATAAAAACCTTTTATATGAGTTCTGATGGTGGCGGATCAGGAGAGAGATGTTGGGGTACTGGTGGACAGCAAAAGGAAATTGTCAGCCCAATATGGGTGATGGTGAATAAGTTTAAGTAAATGCTAGGGATAATTAAAAAGGATTTAGAACAAAAAAAGCCAATATAGTCACTGGACAAATTAATGTTAAAACCACACCTGGAGTATCAAAATTATTACCGGGCTGATGAACCTCTCTTTTGAGGAAAGGTTATGGCATTTGGGGCTCCCAGGCAGCATAATTAAGATGGTATATAATTATGCAGGAGATGGACAGAGAAAGAAAATCCTTTCCTTTTCACACAGTACCAGAACCAGGGGAAGTCCACTCAAACTGAGTGGCAGGAGAGTTAGAACAGGCAGGAGAATTTTTTTTTAAAACCCAGTAAGTATTCTGTGGAACCTTCTGCAAAAGGATGTGGCTAAGACATCTTTAAAAGGACAGATTTCTGGATGACATCACAGGTATAACTGTATGAAACCTCATAATAATGGTATGCAACTTGTGCAAGCCTGTCTCAGAATGTCAGATGAAAGTGTGTGGCAAAAGGCATCTTGTTGTCTCAGGTGCTTTTTATGGCATCTGGTGGGCCACTATGTGATACAAGAAGCTGGCTTGGCTTTATCCAACAGGGCTATTCTTATGTTCTTATATTCTCAGTCTTTTTCTTTCTTTCTTTCTTTCTTTCTTTCTTTCTTTCTTTCTTTCTTTCTTTCTTTCTTTCTTTCTTTGTGTCTGTCATGTCTGTTGTTCTTTCCATCTTTAGTAACTAGCATGATGTTATACGAGGTGTGATCAAAAGGACTGGTGCTATAAAAAGAAAACTACAACATGTAACAATGTGGCATTTAATCTCCTTCAAAGTAGTCCTCTTCAAAAACCACACACTTAATCTAGCACTGTTTCCATTGATGGAAGAATTCCTGGAACTCGTTTTCTGGGATAATCAGCAGCTGCCTTGTTGCATTCACTTGGATTTTCTCAGCATCCTGAAACCTTTGTCCTTTCAAGTGGGATTTGATTTTTGGAAAGAGGAAAATGTCGCAAGGGGTGAGATCTGGGGAATACAGTGGCTGTCAGACCTGGGGGATGTTGTGCTTGGCCAAAAACTGCTGCACAATCTATGCTGAATGGGCAGGTGTGTTGTCATGGTGCAATTGCCACTCATTGGAAGCATGCAATTCTGGCCTTTTCTGACAAATAGCATCCTGGAAATGCCGCAACATGTCCCAGTAGTACTCGTTTTCTGTCTGACCATGTGGAGCATACGCATGATGAACAACCTCCCTGTGGTAGAAGAAAACAGTCAACAGTGTCTTCACATTCATTAATGCTTTGATTCATTTGTGCTTTCTTCGATCTCGGAGAGGCTGGGATCTTCCATTGTGAAGACTGAGCCTTGGTTTTGGGCTTACAACCACGATTCATCACCCATTATGACTGTTTTCAAAAAGTTTTCATTGTTCTCGACACAATCAAGGAGATCTTCCACAACTGAAACCTGTGTTTCTTTTTAGTCAGCTGAAAGCAGTTTTGGCACAAGCTTGGCAGACATGTGTCTCATACCCAAATCTTCAGTGAGAATGGACTGAACTGTAACTAATCTGCACATCCTCCAATAATTCATGGATGGTGATTTAACAA
Source organism: Cryptoblepharus egeriae (assembly GCA_030015325.1). Taxonomy (NCBI): domain Eukaryota; kingdom Metazoa; phylum Chordata; class Lepidosauria; order Squamata; family Scincidae; genus Cryptoblepharus; species Cryptoblepharus egeriae. The sequence goes on along the minus strand of JAREYC010000002.1, from coordinate 64,618,954 downwards.
TTTCCCCTCACATCTGCACGCACATCTGCAGTGTTTTTCTCAGTTCTGCTGGTTGCGGGTCTCCCATTTACGCAACTAGAATCAAAAATAATCTCCAGGAAGGATTGCGAAGGACCAAGGTTTCATTTCCTATTTAGTGGGAAGACTGATAGGACAAGAAGATTTGAGATCTGTCCAAGTCCTACAAAATTACTCATACAAGGATCTTGGTTAAATCGTTTTGGTCAATTCTCAGTCTGTGTGATTGCCAAACCGGGTCAAGTAAAAAAAAAGAAAAGGGGACTTTTGAAGATTTCTTTCTTGAGGCATATAAGTAGTAGGTTGCCTAATGTTTAGAGCGCTCTTATTCCCTTGTATAAAGGAATTTTTATTTAGTAGAAATAGTAGCTATGATGAGCATGACTCAAATATTTGAAAGGCTGACATACAAAAGAGGAGGAAACAGTTACAGATTAGCAACTGTATAGGTTGTTCTTAAGTGTACTGTGTGCAGTCTTACATATGGGAATGTGTCTGACATTCTAGTCTTTTCCCGTGTCCAGTAGCACTCATCATGAGGTGGAGGCAGAAGACCTTTCCATTCAATTCTGTCTATTGACCTTCACAGAGCAGAGGGCTAAGGACATCCATTTTAAAGTGAGATCATGATCCTTGAACAGTGCAGGGATGTGTGGTTCTACAATTTAGCTACTCAAAGAATAACTACAGATAAACATCTTTGTTCAGTCTCACCCTTGGGAGAGAAGAGATGTAGTAGGAAGTAGGATTAAGAGGCCATCAGTGACTACTGAGAACCTACTTCTGCTAAAACTCCCACACTTAAACATTCCCATGTGCATGTACAGCATTTGATGAAAGTCAAGGGCAATGAATTGTTCACTGCTATGCACCCAGCAATAACAGTAGTAAATGGCATTGACTATCCACTTAAAAATTAATGGAGAAGAGACAAAACTGCAACTATCTAAGGGCGCAATCCTAACCAACTTTGGAGCACTAGCCTAGCTGTGCTAGTATGGCATGTCCTGCATCCTGTAGTTGCGGGACAGTCACAGGGGCCTCCTCAAGATAAGACAATGTTTGTTCCCTTACCTCGGTGTTGTATCGCCCTTATGCTAGTGCTGGAAAGTTGGTGAGGACTGCACCCTTAACCTCAACCTCAAGTGGTCTACGGTCCACTGCTGGTCCACAGCACCTCAGCAGCTAGACCGTGCTGCGACCAGAGTTAGGAGCCCTGGCTCTGACCCCAGAGAAAACTAGGCACATGGAACCCAGTCACTGGGCTGTGCATGTCCAGCTTGCCCTGGCCCAGAGTGAAGAGTGCACATGCAGCTTAGCCACTGGACCAGCCCCAAGTGCGCATGCAAAAAAATTTCCCATAGTGCCAGGCCATTTAGGTTGAGGGCCACTGTCCTAAAGGAGACAAAACAGAGAATAAAGATCTATATAATTATTTAGTTCTTTACAAATAAAATGCAATTTTCTTCTCTCTAAGGGTGGACAAACTTCTTGCTATAGATGGAACATCCTGATGTGACATGTGAAATTGGGGGTTCACCATGGGTTTAAAAAGCACACCACGAAGAAAAGATTGGTTCTTGAAGAACTGCAAATACAGTACTGGCATTATTTGCTGTCAGGGCCACTACCTCATACATGAGTTAATGAAGATGCTGTGGTGTCAGAGGATCACAGTTCATCAGTCGAAGAAGCCAAGACTAGAGGTCAACCAGACTAGAAATTCTGGGTTGTATACAAAGCCATGTCATAGCAAAACCACTAAGAAAATATATCTTCAGGCCATAGGGGAAAGTGGGTACTCAAGTTGGTTGGCAATAAACTTTATGAAGGAACAAAAAAAGCTGTGATCCTTGAGAGAAGCCAAACAGTATGCGGGACTCACCCTGAGTTTCAGTCCAAGTTCATTGCACACTATGATAAGAATCAGAGACGTGTGTGAACCAAACTTGTTGAAATTGGTATGGAGCAATGACCTTTGAAGTAGCTGTAAGGTCTGATATATTTCAGATGACTCAGGAATCAGAGGGACCAGAGGAAACATACTGTAAATGGCCAAGTTCAGTGGAAGGCACTTGCTATTAACCCTGGGTCATTTTGTGTTCCAGCAAAGCACATTTGTCATTGCTATAGCTGGAGAGAATCAAGGATGACACAGACTGCTCGCCACTCATTGGGTAGGTTCTACTCATACTGAAAATTGTTCAACTGCTGTGAGATTCTAACTAGGTAATTCTAAATCACACAAAAACTGCTGTGAGACAGCACACTACCTGATGCAGAAGCCATTGCCAAAACAGATTTGTGAAGGCTTGATATTTTTAGAAAGTGCCTATGAAAGTATTTGCTTTTTCTTCATCACTTGAATTAATTTCTTCTGATTTCACTCAATTGACCATATTACCTGATGTGAACATGATCAGGAACCAGTCATTGGAGATGCTGCATTATATTAAGCATTCAATTCTCATATTGAGAATTACTTATAAGAATTCAAGATAGTGACATACTTGCTGTTCAGTGAACTGCCAGCTAAGCCAGCTAAGCAGATTCTTACATATCATTCAAGAAATCTAGATTTAAGTTTAAAATTAACATTTTGAGGGATCAACTTCTCCCTAATGAGTGACAGGCCACAAGGCATTAAAAAGAGATTTTGATTCCGAATTCTGAGCCCAACCAACACAACTGCTGTTCCTGTGTAGATAAATGATCACTTGGAGCAGGGGCATCCAATCCTTCAATTTTAGGACTCCTGGACCTTTAACAAGTGTGTAGAAGAGGGAATTTCAGCAACTTTAGTTTGTGATCTGTGACATGATCTGCTGAAATTCCCTACTCTACACAATCGTTAACAGTTCTAGAGTGCTGAAGTTGAAAGTCTGAACACCCATATCGTTGAGTCAAGGTGATCTCACTACTCACATTGCCTTTGGAGATGTAATTTGAATCCCGCATGATGTCTCTAGCGAGGCCAAAGTCACAGATCTTCACCAACTTCCCCTCACAGATCAGCACGTTTCTTGCAGCCAGGTCCCGATGCACACACTATGTGATAAGGAAGAGACACATGACATACACTGAGTGTCTGGTTGTAACTCAGAGATCTGATGGGCTCTGCAGCTAGGTTTTTCAGACCAAAGCAGCACTGAAAAGAAACAATAATGAGATGCTGTGTTTACAGACAGTAGTTTTACAGAGACTTGTAGGTGCTTCTACAAAACTCCATGGTGCAAGTATTCACAGACATCTCCATGTATTGGAAGGGTTAGGGACCCGAGTACCATTCAAAATTGAAAAACATTAAAAAGTGGAACCCAGTCTTTTTCAGCTTGCAAGTGCAACATGGCCACTAAAAAAGATATTACATGCAAATCCTGAAAAATACATATGTAGCCAAAATACATAACCAATTACAGTACAGTAAACAAAGGCATGTGTGGACAATGAATACCTTATGTATTCGAACAATGGTAATTTACTGAAGAAACTCATTAACAAAATAATTGAAGGCTAAATCCTAATCAGTTTAGATTGGCAATAGCCACCTGTCTTCCTGTTGCTGTGGGGAGGCAGGCACATGTTTGTGAACTGGCCCAACCCCTGCAAGAGTGGCACAGAAGTGCCCTTACAGCATTTTGCAACACTCTCAGGTCAGCACAGGACTTGTGCCAGGACTTATGCCGGCCTAACTGAGATTAAATTGCAGTCTGAAGTAAATAAATTAAGCATGCAATCCTAACTTAGGCTGGCCCAACTCATCGGTCTTTCCATTCCCATGGTGATGTAGGGAGGCAAGCATATGTCTGTGTAGTGGCCTAAGCTACCCTCAGGAGTGGTGCAGAATGTCTTATGGAGCTTTTGTGACATTCCCAGGCCAGTGCAGGACTTGTGGTTGGGCTTAGCCTGGGCTAATTTGAGATTAGGATTGTAGTCTTAGGGCTTTAGCCTGCATGTTGCTTGTTCTACAGGAATTTTGTGGCTGATATTCTATGTAATCTGGTCCCGAATCCACACATTTAAAAGTTCTTTTACGTAATTTGTAAACAAGGTTCAGTGGTACTTCTTCCTCTAAGCAATTGTTTGCAATTTAACAACAGTTTTTTCCAAACATATTTTATCAGTGAAATCTACTAGCCCATGCATGAGGTCCAGTCTAGTTAATTGCAGAATTACTTTGACTTGGTTCCTTGGTTCCTAATTCCTTGGTTGACTTGTCTCCTAATTCTGAAATTAGGAAACCCATGAATAGAAAAATGGAGGATCCAGCCTTCTCCCCACCACAAATTTCCAAGGCTGTTTCCATTACAGATGTACAGTTGTCAGGCTGTCAAATTGTAATGGAGTATACAATTGGAGCATTTGATTTATATGGCTCGAAGAAAGCAATATGCAACACAAAACACAATGTAAGGGATTATCTCTATGCATATTGAGCCTCTGTGAGTTTTGTAGTGCACAAACTCAGTGCTCCAACAGTCAGAACTTCCGAATGGTGTCAGACACACCTTGATTGTTATTTCCATTTCATCTCTTACCTACCTCATTTGCTAACAAGAGCAATTCAAAAGAAAACTAGGAGTGTAGATATATAGTAAGTTAAAATAGTAAATAGTAACTTTTCTCTGTACTGCATGCAACCACTGTGGCATCTGTAATGACATGTCATATTTCACAACAATTTTGCATAATGGGAATGCATCCTGGAAATAACCATAGTCCTTAAGTGTGGTAACCCTTGGAGGTCAATTTGTCTGCACAGGTTTCTTACCACTTTTACCATGTTTCCTTTTCTCATGCCTATGAGCAAAGAAATTTTTAAAATGGCTTTCTCAACAAATATCAAGAATTTATTGCGAAACTGAAATGCCACAGGCTTGTTATCTTTTCTGAAATCAGCCCATCTGAAATGGAATCAGGATCAGAACGTGACAATATACACTATTTTGCAGCTGAACTTTAAAACAAATTTACAGGGTCCAAGAAGAGTCTAATGCCCAATGCCATATCAGTACTTTGTGCCATGTAGGCAGAGACTGTGCATAGCTCATGGATGCACAGCAGAACTGCACACTACCCTTTGTTCAGTTCACTGTGGGGTCATTTTTCAGGCCATAATTGTTGGATTTTGTTTCATGCAGTGATTGGGTCCTTGACATACTGATGACACACAGATATCACACCAATAACATGCTTATGTCACACTGATGTGACACAAGGATATCATACCAATGATATGCCATGCTGCAGTGATGATGGGCTTATGTTAGGATGCCATTCCATAGTTTTGTCAATGTTGGGATTGTCAAGTGTGCTGGGATTTTATTGGGAAGTGGTGTGCCAGTGTTGCCACTGTGCCAGAACAGGCTTGGGATACAACCTTTGTTGTGCCAGCGTCAGTGTGCTATTGGCACAGCATTATCAAAATAGCTCAGGATTCAAGCTAGTGTCCATGTGTTGTTTGCACAGTGTTTGAACAGGACTGGGATTTAAGTTTTGTAAAAAGTCTGAACACTGGAATATACTGCAGGAACCAGAAAAAAACAAGAGCTCTATTTATTTGCAGTGGTCAGGAGGTGAAACTTCAGTGGATGTTTGGATTTGGTCCCCCCACCCATGAGGACCAGAACCAAAATAAACTCTAAATTCATTAATTTACATAATTTATATCAGTCACAAAATCCTGCTGTTCTTGGCACTTGGCTACCTTGATTCAATTTGTTTCTGTTTTCATTTTCTAGTTCAGTTAAGCTTACGAGAAGAAGCACTTTTTGTAACTGAAATTGAAAGGCATTCCATCAGTCTGGAAGAAGCCCACTTTTTAGAATAGGTCTGAAATTATGATTTTTAATGACATCTCCGAAATTCATTAGAAAGTCACCTGTGACTTTCTGTATTCGAAACAGAGCTATACAACTGAGACTCACTAATCTCATTATGAGTTCACAGATAAGAAATTCTAAAGCAAGGATATGAAGTCTAGCTTCTGGTTCACACACTGGGATGTTTGGGTAAATATTGTCTATTTGTTAGGGAAAGGGAAGCAATAATGTCTAAAGAGTGAAAAATCAGCATCCATTAACAAATGAATCAAATGTACTGCCTAGCCTCATAAAAGACCTACTGATTTGCTCTCCCCCTCACTGTTTACACATCTATCTTGCTTCACAAACACATTCACAACAGGTTCTTCTCCCCAAAGACAGACATGCACACTTTTTATAATTCTGAATACATAAATTGCTAATTATTATCATTAAAAATATTTACATACCACTTTCAAACAAAAGAGTTTGCAAAGTGGTTTACATAGCAAGAAAAATGAAGATTGTTAACTATCAGAAACTGATGCACAAACTAAAAAACCTAAGAGACATCAGGAGTCAGTCAGTGGAAGAGGTTAACACTGGGATGAATAAAGACAATTGCTCTCTCCCTGCTAGATATAAAGAAATTCCACGTAGTCCTCTGACTAGTTATACTTGCATTTTTGGAAGCTAGGAACTCCATTCCATTTGCCACTTGGAAACCAATGCCCACAAGATCCATGTAGCTGAGGATAGGAGACTCATTTATCAAAGTCACCTTTTCTGAAGCTAGAAAACACAAAGCAAGGATACAAATTACTGGTATGTTTATTATTTGGTTTTCAAATATGTGGCAAAGACACAAAACTGGTCCAGAAACTCTCATGCATTCATTAAGACCTTGCAAGAATGTGAAACAAAGGAAATGCTTGAAGATTTTCTCATTGGACAACAATAAGATCACTACAGAACATATTTACTACAGAACTGTTTTTACTCAATTATAATTAACATCAAATCTAATGCATACCCTGATTTTGGAGACTGAATTCCACTGAAAAAGTGAGTGTTACATTTGAGTAAATACAGTATTGTGATTATGAGTATAGGGTGCGCATTATATTCGATGGTACACTATATTTGAGTAAATACGGTAAGCTCTAATTCATGTTGACTCAAAAGGTAGGTTGTGTCCCTGTGACTTTCCTTACCTGATGGTGAATAGGTGCCCAACTCATAAGTGGAGGTACCATAATTATAAGAGTCGATATCAACATACTTGATTTCACCCTTCATGTCTGACATGGGCACATAATCCAAAGACTCATCTTTGCTCATATCCATGTAGCCACCATCACTGTCCACAGGTAAAGAAGTAAGGCTGCAAAAGGAAGAATAGTTATTCAAAATATACTTTTGTTCCATCTGGACAGAGCTATGGCAAAAAGTGGTTCTGATTAACAAATGGGAAGAGAGGAAACAACTCAATTGTGATTTCTTCTGCAGCTTGTCTGTTGATTTCTAAAACAGAGATAAAGACAGGCTGAAAATGCAATATAAGTGTATCTGTATATAAGACAGCAGTATTTGATACTCAGAATAATTTCATTTGTGTATTTGTTTCAGTGATTTATATCCCACCTTTCTGGGTGATCAGAATATTCAAGGCACATATAACATGGAAAAGAAACCAGTTAATAAAAATTACAGCACTTACAGCACTTTAGTGACAACCAGCTCAGCACAGGACTTGTGCTGGGGCTTAGGCCTACCTAACTGCAGCATAAGTAAGTTTACTTAAGATAAGCTAAAGTTCAGTTAGCTTGTATTTGCAAACAAAAATGGTAAAGTGTCCCCATCAAAATGGCTGCCATATTATCAAAAGATGGCTAAATGAATATTTATACTAAATACCTTTCATGTTTTCAGCAATCAACATCACATGTATGCAATTTAAACATGCAGATTTGCCCTGACTTCTCCAATATCAATAGGAAAGACTGACCTATTAAACCAAAGACAAACAATGGGTAGCCCAACCCTGAGGTTCCTGTGGTACCAAAACTATCACGGTACCAAAATGGTTGCTGTGGTATCCAGAGGGCCAGTAGGCTACTGCCAGCATCTTCTTGCTGGGAATGAGAGCTCAAGATTAGGCTCTGAATCTGGTACTGAACCTAAAAACTTACTGACCCCATCTGATATAGATAAGAGACAGCTTTAGAGATGCAGAAAATAAAGGTACATAGACACAACACTGAGGAAATCCAAATTGTGCAGAATATAATAGGTAATTTTGTTTTATGAAGAAGACAATGGCTGCAATCCTAAAGACACTTTCCTGGGAGTAAGACCCATTGAACACATTAGGACTTACTTTTGAGTAGACATGGTTAGGACTGCACCCCTCATCTACAAGTTTTTGTTTTAGATAATGATCCTGTATATAAATAGTAGCAGAACAACAGCGGTATGCACAAAATCAGGAAGAGACTGTTAATTCATAAGCACCTCTGCACCCTGTCCTCAGGAGGGGCATTTCCATACACCTCAGCCTCTTGCTTGACTTTCTCGCTGCAGCACTGCAGGAAGGTATGCTTGTTCCGATGTAAGTAATCAACCAGGTCCCCAAAGCGACAGTACTCCGTTATGATATAGATAGGGCCTGTGGAGAAACAGATTGTTTCTAGTAACTGAATCTACTGTAAGAATATGATTTTTTTACTTATGGCAACGGGAAGCACAAGCAACTATACACTTGATTATAGTACTTGACGATGGTGCTATCATCACCAAGGTAGTAAATTTCTGTGCATTGGGTCACTGCAGACTGCCAGTTACAGGTGTGGACTCATGTGATTGAATGGTCTTCTCAAAGAAATCCCTGGACAGGAAAAAAAACCATGTGAAACAGTGGTCTAGGCTAGATCTTTACCATCTTCTGTAGTGTGACAAGTTGGTAGTGACAGAGGAGTTGATAATTTGTCCATTCCCTCAAGAACATTCACGTGAATGAACAAGGCCACTGCAAAGGCAGGTTAGCAACCAGGGCTAAGATGAAACCTAATGATGATGAACTCTATGCAATGTGTTTGAACAAAATTAATTGCAGCAGGACAGGACAAGACAGGATAAGATACAGCATCAGGATTTGGATAAAGAAAACACAGTTCAGCGGGTACCTCCTTTGGTGCAGGCTCCAAGCAAGTTGACAATGTTCAAATGAGGCCCAAGGTGACTCATGATCTTCAGCTCTGACATCAGTGCCTGCTTCTCACTGCTTCTGGCAGTAGCTGTAACATGGACAAATCAAACAATGTAATGCAAAACAAGAATTGTTTCAAGAAAAAATAAAAAAGAAGGGAGTGATCTGGACAAATCCCTGGACAAATCCCTGCTCTTGTCAATCCCCAGCAGAGAAAGATTCCTGGCTGATACCTAGAGAGCTGCTATCAGTCAAGGTTGACAATACTAAGACAGACTGAACAACTGGCTGAGTCTGTATGGCAACTGAATCTGTACAGAATCTTTCTGGATTCTACACAAAGGGCTGTGTAGCCCCATGTGGCTAATAAAAACACTTTCATGTGGCAGTATGGAAAGGCGACCTTATGGTGGTAATTTGTGTGGCAAAAACAGATGCGAACTGAAAGTGACTCCACATTGCACTGTATATTGGATGTGAATAAAAATTATTGCACGTGTGAAAATATTTTGTTTAACTGGCCCCCTTTGCAAGTACCATAAGACCAATGCCAATCACTGGAAAGAGAGAAAAAAGCAAAGGGTGATGCCCGTGAAATGAAAAACAGAAAACTAAACAAGAAGAAAAATGGGAGGTCGGAGAGGACACAAAAGCACCTGAATGTGTGTATGGTGTAGGAAAGTTATAATCACAGACTTACACTTCAGCATTTTCACTGCAACTCTCATGGTGGACTGTGAGTGACTTAGGCTGTGGGCTATGGCTTCCACCACTCGTCCAAAGGCCCCAGAGCCCAGTGTGCGTCCTATAGCAAAGGCAAGAATAACATTATTTTCTATCAAAAGGAACATAAAAATTCATCTACTTTATGCCTTGTCAACAGCAAACATCTATGGGAGGAGCCCCCAGAGCAGCTGTATGGAAAATATTCAGCTCTTTACTGGAAAGATTCAACAGTGTAAGCTATTCCATTGGGAAATGACTGAATATGGGAATTATGTTGTCTGGACAAGAGTTGTTTCCACATGACTGATAAAGCGCTAGTCAAGTTGCACGAGTTCATGACAAAACTCATTCCTCTCTTCCAAACACCATTCTGTGTTTGGCCACTAGATGGGGAGCAAACTGCAATTCTACAAAAGATGTGAGATACAAAACCAGGAACTTCCTGATGACTAATTCTGACTCAGATAAGCTCTTTGTAATGTGGCTTATTCACACAAGGGAGGTGCGACAAGCACAAATTTGGTTATGGGAATGTGTGCTTGAAAATATCATTAATTTAAATGGGAATCTATTTTCAGTGCATTTGTTGCTTGTCAAAGCTTGTATGCCACAGCTAGCTATTCTCAAAGAAAGATCTTTCCTGAATGATGACAGACTTCAATAATTTTTGTCCCCTTTGTCTCTTTTCTGTTTCTTTCAGTTTGCATAACCTCTCATGTAGTTCTTGTTAAGCACCAAATCAGGACTTAAATCAGAAGATTCAATTTAAGATTGAATTTAAATTCAATTTAAAATTGTATGTTGGGAGGGTTAGGACGGACAAGAGAAAATATTTCTTCACCCAGTGTGTAGTTGGTCTGTGGAACACCCTGCCACAGGATGTGGTGGTGGCATCAAGTCTTAATGCCTTTAAGAAGGGATTGGATAAATTCTTAGAGGAAAGGACCATCACAGGCTACAAGCCATGCAGGGTGTATGTAGAGTTAAAGAACCTTAAAATGCCAGATGCAGGGGAGGGGACCTAGATGCTGGTGTCATATGTGCTCCCTCGGGCATCTGGTGGGCCGCTGTGTGATGCAGGAAGCTGGACTAGATGGCCTTTGGTCTGATCCAGTGGAGGCTCTTCTTAAAGTTCACCCTATCCCAAAGTAGCTGTTCACCATGAGGAAAAAATCAACAATTGGAACTAATATGCAACTTCAGAAGGGACTAATTCTGTTAAGATTTAAAAGTACTGGAGGAAATGCCACCGTTCCCATTTGGATCATCTCCAATTCAAATTGGGCCCATATCCTGATCTGGGTTTCTTTATTATAACAATAGAGAAAAACCTGGACATTTACTGACATGTTCAGTTTGACACTAGGGACAGTTATGGACATGTTTCTTGTAGCACCAGCCAGATTTTGCTTTCCCGCTTGTTGCATGTAGAATTGCAATGTTCCTGCCATACCACAGCAGGCTGGGGGACTCAGGGTGCAGTCCTAACCAACTTTTCAGCACTGGCATAGATGTACTAGTGTGACATGTGCTGCATCCAGAAGTTGGAAGCCGTTACAGAAGCTTCCTCAAGGAAAGGCATCGTTTATTCTTTTACCTCAGAATTGCATTACCCTTAACTGGATAACTGGTTAAGATTGCACCCACATTCAGCTGACCACCCCCTTCTGCCCTTTTTGTTTCAGTTATGATCTCTTGTAGCAAGACAAGAAAGAACAACATGGGAACACTAGAAAGAAAACAACACTGTTGTTAGTTGCACCACTAAAATGAGTTGTCACACTGCAGAGATGATGACATTGTGTGACTTTCCCATAAAACATGAGTGAATCAAATGTGACATCCCCCAGACTAAAATAACAGTCCAAAAGTACCCAAAGACAGGGACAAATATTGCATTAACGATGTTGGGCTAGTACTGCAATATGTCATAGTATTCTGGTTCCACCTAGTGGTAGAACCACCCATATGGAATTAGTGTATAATTTACTCAGGTGTTGATTTGGTGTGGCTACTAAATGCAGAAATAGGGCTTTGATGTATTGTTTTCTAGTACTGTATTCTGAAGGAGGGGAGTAAAGAAGAAGATTCCATAAGAAATAGTGATGCTTTACTGTCTTTGCTAGAACAGCACTAAAAACACAGTTGGCGAACACCATATGTCTATCTAGAAGGGAAAAGATAAAGTACAAGGAATATGTCCTTCCAATTTGCATCCTTTTAGTTTGTTCTTCTTCTCACCCAGCACAAGCTTGTCCCGTGGAACTTCCCAAGTGGAGTCATAGGGCAGCTGCATGGGGTCCACATAGATATATTCGTGTCCATCAGAACTGACTGATTCAATCACCTTCCAGCGGATTTCATAGCGAGGTTTCTGATCAGAGGGAAAGCAAGATGTTATAAAGAATGGTTGTGCTACGAAGCTTGTAAGACAAGGCAAGAAGGACTCCACCTAGTTTGCAAAAGATGTCATCATCTCCCATATACAGAATTTGCCTATATGAAAACCTCTCTCTTGTTGGCTTTCTGTAGACTAAAGGAGAACAACTAAAAGGAGAGCAATTACAAAATAGCCACAAACTATTGTTCAATGAAAGTCTCATTGAAATCATTGTCTTGTAAGTCTCATTGAAATCATTGTGTCATGGGAGTTTAGAGATGTTCTGGATTGCATACCTTATCTTTTCCTCCAGAGTAACAGCAAGCAACAGTTTGTAGGCAACGAGTTACATTTCCTATTCAAGTTTAATGCTTCAAAATAGAAGGGTACTGCCAGTTGTGGAAAATGTTTGCCTTTTCATCCTCAAACCTCACATTTTTGCTAACTTAGTTTTTGGCAAATTGGGTCAGGGTGGGGTAGGAAAATGATTTTAAATTCTGGAAAAGCTCCTACAACTTTTAACTTTAGTTTCCTACTAGCTTTGTTGAAAAGCTTATCTATCACAGATGTTGGGACTTTTCTGAATAAGTAGATTTTATATTTCAGACTAAGTCAGGCTTGGTATATCAATAAACCAAAATAAGATCAACTTCAGCATATCATCTATTATTCTTGCTCTTTCTCTTCTAATAACTGAAGAGTTCTCTTTACTCAGCCAAGGAATTGCCAGAGTCATTTAGCAGACTAACAACCATAAGATTGGTTTGCCAGCTTCTGCAGTTCTTCACTGAGGGTCAAACAACATGGGACATTGGGGATATTATTAACAGAGGAGCTGTAACTCAGAAGGGTCTCTTTATCCATAAAAATTAGTGAACAGAGTGTGCATGTGATATGGATGAATGTCTGTGTATGTTTGCGGGGGGGGGGGAGGGGTAGACACTTTTCCCCCTGCTGTGTTTCCACCAAAAATTGCTCCCCTAATTTGCCTTGAACTGGCTATTTGCAGCAACTTACAGCATTGGGAGCAAATAAAAGAGCAACTTTCATTGGTAAAAAGACACAAGAAGAAAGTGTAGAACTGCATATCAAGCTTTCCCAGGGGCTGCTTTTTCATTTTTTTTAACCCATTATGCTATTGTTATTGCAGCTTGTGGCTTAACAGACAGACACAAAAAGAAGGCAAGGTTGCTTTTACCTTTCGCCACACAGCAATAAGGATAACCAGGAACAGAAAAATGAGCACCAGCAAACCCAAGATGACTGAGATGATGATCACTTTAAAGGGCAGATCTGAAATAGGGAGTAGACATAGAATTGTTCAGATTCCTCACTCATTCATGGTTGGAGAATCTCAAAACTACCTATACTTGTAGTATACATGAACACATATTTATTTAGATTTCTAGAAGATTTTCAACCACTTAACACAACTATCAGCGCAAACCTAACCAACTTTCCAGAAAGGACAATGCAAATCCAAGGTAAGGGAACAAACATTGCCTTATCTTGAGGAGCCCTATGTGACTGTCCCTACAACTACTACTAGCTATGCAAGTGCTGGAAAGTTGCTTAGGATTGTATCCTAAGATTAATATCAAACAGTCACTTGTTGAGCAAAATATGCTCTCTCTCTCTCTCTCTCTCTCTCTCTCTCTCTCCTCACTCAAACACACACCTGATTTCATGCAAACACTGTTGGAGGAGCATTTCATCTTGTAGGGATACTTTGAGAAAGATCTGATATCAAGTAAGATCAAAAGAGAATGAATTATAGACACAAAAATGAAATTAATATTTCCTCTTTTGCATCTACTGCAAAAATAGATACAAAAGATGCATTTTCTTTCAATGTTGTTAAATTAAATACAACATGGTTGCTGTAGAAAGCAGCAAGAAAAACCTTCTGCATGTTGGATCTGAGTTCTTGTAATAAACTGACTGCATCAAAGTAGCACATACTACATCCTGACCAGGAAGACCCTGCAACGCCCTCAGGAACATGTGGGTGCAAAGCAGGACCAGGCTGCCCTACCTCTTCATATTTGTAATTTGGCCTGAAAGGCGCCTTTTGTACAGCATCCACCTGTTCAGGATTCCTGCTTTTTCAGAAGTTCTGATTGTACAGTGCCCTCCCCATGTTCAGGTTTTGTGAAGAAAGCAAGTATCTTTACAGACCACTTTCTGAATAATAATTGAAAACTGAGTGGTGAACAGATAGCTTCTAATCAATCAATATTAATAAATCACAGCCAGTTCTTAGCTTATTCGATAACTAACTCATTTTTTCATTTCTCATTGCCCCCACAATTGTCTCAGACCTTCTGTTCCATTTTCCACATGTCCTATCCTCTACCTTGGAAGAGGGTTTTTTTTTCAAAACTCAATTGAAATTTACTGGAAAATTTACTGGCTAAAAAGGCATTGATGGCCAAAAACTATATATTTCCATTGCCTAACTCCAACTCCCACATCTGCTGTGCACACATGCATGCATGCACATATATACATAATATACAGGAGATACAAAGCTCACTGTGTGGGACCAGGCTGATTGTCTTAGAGTGCGTGCTCAAGCTATTTTCAGTAGCACATCTTATGTAGACTGGCTCATCCACACTGTAGAAGCGCAGTTTGCTAGTCACAATGTAAATCTTCCGGTCATCTTGATATGTGGAGTTTATTCGTAGATCCATCTCTTCAGTGGTATTTCCTACAATTTTAGTTGCGTCCGTTGTACACCTTATGGAAGATAGAAGCCACAGTGAATTTGTTCATGCTACAACTGTCATACAACACAGCTCATAGGTATTTCTTCTGAAGGTAGGACCAAATAAGATGGAAATTCCCCCTCCATTTTTCCCCTCTAAAAATCACAATGAATGAAACTTAAATAGCACAAAACTGCAGCAGGGATGTGAGAGTTTTTAGACTTTTGTCCCCATTGTTTATTCCTCAGTTGTATCCACTGAAAGTCAAAAGCACAAACAAGGGAACAATATGGCAGAGGGGTGCTGAAGCATCCCTACAACTTACTGCAATTTTGGGCTAGTTTGGACCCTGGTGTGGCATTGAGAGAGAAAAAAAGAACAATATAACACATTTACAGTAAAATTGAATTTGATTCTAAGTCTCACTAAGTTAAGTGGGGCTTACTAATAAACATGCATAAAAATGCATGCCAATAGTAAGCAGGATGGGTTTGGCCAGAACCAGAATGAGAAACTACTAGCAAACACAATGTATGCTATCTTGTGACCAGTGGTGGGCTTCAGGGGGTTCTCATAGGTTCAATAGAACCCTTTGCTAATGAGCGCCTGGTTCTGAGAACCGGTTACTAATGAGACATAGAACCTGCTGTTAATTTAGGTTATTAGGACATAGAACCTATTGTTAATTTATTTGAATCCCACCACTGCTTGTGACCTACCATGCAAAAATGTAAATACATCAATAATAAACTCCTAGCAATCTGCTTGGGTTCAGGCTCAAAGGTCACCCAAAGTGTCCTGTAAAGATAGGACCACCTCCAGTAAAAATGTATATTTGGGAGCATGTATCGGGAGCAATATGTATTGGGAGCATATATTTGGGAGTATGTAAAAATGAATATGTATCATTCATACATGACTGAGAATGTACCCAGCTATGTAAAAAAAAAACATGGTGATTTCAAATGGAGCAAATCATCCATGTGTCATGGTAAATGGAACTTCTACATTCAGAATCAGAAACAACATCAGATTCTGGGGACAAATAACAATGAGGATCTGTTGCTTGCCCACCCAGCTTGTGAAATTTCCAGACATCTGGCTTGTTCTATGCAAAATATAAAACACTGAAAAAACAGACATGGTTTGATTTATTCAGGGTTTAGTTGAAGAGAAGTGTGATAGAGGAGAAAAACCCTAGGACTTCTCAGAAATATTGATGAGATCAGAAGGAGCACTAAAGTGCTATCTTTGACATTAACTAAAAGGAGGCATCATGTTCAGCAGGAGACCCACTGAACGTACAATCCAGAAGTGCTCTTGGGTTACCCTACCTATCACAGGGGTGACCCAACTGCAAGATGGGCCATCCTAGTTATTCTGGAAAAGGCTTGGGGCAGCCTAGGCAGTTCAGGAGAGGCATGTTGAGGGCATGTTTAATAGTGCCTAGGGCAGAGCGGTTACTCTGTATCCAGAGCCTGTTTCCAGGGCAGAAATTCCCTCTTCCAGCTCCTCAGAGTTATAGCACCTCAGAAACAGGTATAGTAATGAGTAGACCCATAGGAGTCCATAAGGCAGAGTAAGAATGGCAGTGATGACCATAAATCTGAGTTCTTGGCCAGCATAGCTGCAACCCCTGCCTCTCAACTTCAGGATATGGCATAACTAATGCAGCTCACTAAACCTGTGGATACATCAGGCCACTCCAACAAGCCCCTTGCATCCATCCTCCACTAGAGGTATTGCTGTACTGGAGTCTCAAGCTGCAGCTGTTACTGGTTGTCAGGAACTTCTGGGCTTCCTTATAAGGCAGGCACCACAGCTGTTCCTTGTTCAGTGTGATCTGAGAGGAGCCTCCTCAGGAGAAAGCCCTCCCCAAGCTTCACTTACTTGGTGCCTACTGAGCACACTCTGAGCATGCTCTGGAGCAGGAAGCCAAGGCTTCCCGGCTCTCTGGATCCAGCATAACTTTCTGCTCCGGATGCAGCCTGCTTGGGACAGCCCAGTTGGGGCCCTTCTCAATGCCCTAACTCTGGATTATGCCCTGAAACATTTGTCTAGGGACACATACTAATGTCTAGATATTATCTTTCCCAAAGGCTACCTGACGCCCAAAGGGTTTGCTATCTGACTTTACTGTTGTTGAATGTACAGTACCAACAAGGGAGGACAGATCAATTGATCATAATGGCACAGCTCATGTTCAAGGAATGCAGAATGGATTTAGGTAATTCACAAGAACCCTTCAGAAAAAAAAGCAGGCCTCCGTCAGTCTTGAAAGACTATGGTATCGTGCTTGGCGCTGCATACGCTGCATGCGAAGCACGAAAGCCTGGGTTGGATTGTTATGGAGGATAGGCTGTTACCCAAGCAGCAAATCCCCCCTCTTCACGCCACTGAATTAGTCCAATGGAAAGGCAGAACTAATATGATTGCGTCGCAGAGCTGGGCTAAGGACAGGAGCTCACCCTGTCTTGTGGGGCTGACCTGGGTCTTGAACCCTGGCCTGCTGGTTAACAAGCACAGTGTCTTAGCCACTTGCGCCACCCACAGCCCTTTTTACAAGAACCCTTCAACATAGTGCTAATTACATTATTTGAGTGTATTTGTTATGGTTTCTGAATTATTAAGGTGAAAAAGCAATCTCACTGTGAAAGCTCTGCACTGCCAGTGGCTATGGTGCCATGTGCTAATTGCAGTCTTCTCATGAACACAGGGAGGTACCTTATACAGCGTTACCATATACAGTTACCCCTTCTAACTAGGTAACTTTCAAATGGGTATTCCTCTTTTTATTTAGCAGGGGGAGAGTAACTGGCCCTACACACCCCCAGCAAAGTCTGTTCTAGTGGTTTCTGCTGGTGTTCTTTTGCATTTTAGATTGTGAGCCCTTTTGGGACAGGGACCCATTAGCTATTATTTTTTCATTTCCTTTGTAAATCACTTTGTGAACTTTCTGTTGAAAAGTGGTATATATTATAGATAGGTAGATAGATACCTATGTATTATAGATAGGTAGACAGATACCTATCTATTCCAGCCTATAGTGACTGTCAATGGCTTTCCAGAGATATGGGCAGGAATCTCTATCAGCCTGCCTGAGTGATGTTAGGAACTGCATTCGAAATTTTGTACTTGCAAACCATGTGCTTTGCCACTGAGGTATGGCCACTTCTGTCCAGAAGAATACAGTTGCCTGAATCTGTTTCATGAGATTTTAAGAGACAGACTACAGTGGTACCTCTCATAACAAGTGCCTCACGTAACAAGCGTTTCACATAACAAGTATAAATTTCCAAGAAATATTGCTTCACATAACAAGTTCCGCTTCACTTAACAAGCAAGCGTGCTATGGGCATGCATGTTATGCAACCTTGATGCTCTGTATGGAGGCTCTTTAAAAGGGATGCCAGCCAGTGCTGCTGCCTCTAACTGCCCCCAACTTGGGGGCAGTTGCCTGGGGGTGCCAGAGGCAACTGCCGTAACTGCCCCCCGCACCTTGAACCTCCAGCAGCAGCCCAGGTAAGTCTCCTAGGAAAGTGTCTTTGATTGCAGCCTGCTAACCATGTCTACTCAGAAGTAACCCTCATTGTGTTAAACGGGGCTGACTCCCAGGAAAGGGTCTTTAGGATTGCAGCCTAAGTAGACTTCATAGGATCATGCACATTGAATGCATGTTTTGAATTCAATTCCAGTATTTTGTCATCATTTTTACATCCAGTTAATATTTTTATATGAATATTTTGGGGTTGTGTAACCAATCATCTGAGTTTCCATTATTTCCAATGGAAAAAAAATCTGCTTCACTTAAAGAGTGTTTCACTTAAAGAGCATGCCTCTGGAATGAAGTAAGCTCTTTATGTGAAGCACCACTGTATACTATATGCACATCTTGAATTCTATTCTAAGCACAACAGTACTAGTTGTATATTGTGAATACAGTTTCCTCACCGTTTGTCATCTCCGCAGTTGAGCCAGACCACCTTTGGTGAGGGCATTCCTTCTGTGATGCATGTTACTGTTTGTTCCCCATTGGCAGCATTCCTGTTCATTCTCAATTCAGTAACCTTCGCTGGAACTAGTTATGGGGAAGAAAGGACATAAGACAACATAAGGCAGTCAGGAAGGGATAAAATTGGACAAACTTTCATCGTGGTCCTAAAATACACAGTGGGATCCACCAGAAATATATATTACAACTGGCACTTCTTAATTTATTCACAGATAACCTAAAGTCAGCATTACAAGTGACAACAAAGTATTCAGGAACACAAAACCTCTTACGTGCTCCCATAGTTACTTTGGATGGTAGGGCGATACACTCAATGGAATCTCTGCTTTTCTCTAACAAAGCAATTCTTATGATTGTAAAAAAAGGTCTGCTAGCTGTTCCCACATCACCTAAAATTTAGCAGGTGGACACAGAAGCCAGGGTTTTTTCAGCAACTATAGCCCCTGGACATTTTCCCAAGAAGGCTCGCCTAATTAGGCAAGCTCACATCTGAAATTATGCAAACACATTTCTGCACTGGCTCAGCCTAAAGGAGTTGCAAATATGCCACATACTCTAAAGGAGTTGCAAATATGCCACATACATGACACTCCTGGATTGGCAGAGGGTACTAGCCCATTTCTCTCTTTGGACTGTGTCCTTAATCTTTTAAAATTTTTGTATTGTAAGCTGCTTTGTGGGTCTTTGACAGAAAGGTAGCTTATACACCCTTCAATAAAATAAAAGAAACACTTGTGGAATGTTTGTGTGAGGAAATACTTTTTCCATTGTCTTCACGTCAGTTTTGGCAAGTGGAAGTGCTGGGGGAATTCCCTTGGCATTGAGGCACATTTCAATCATGCCTTTGCATGGACTGGGTCTAGAGACGACTTTCCATTGTCTGTACAGGATACATTTGGCAAAGAGTTACGCTCACCGTTTATCTGTAAGTAGAAGGACAGCTCCTGAAAGTCATCTTCATGGAATGCTCGAACAGTGTAAAAACCTCCCTCACTCTGTTTTACCCTTACGAGGTTTAGCGTAGTTTGGTATCTGCAAGAAAGAGAACCCTAAAACAGTTAAGATGCTGGAAAAGATTTGAAGCGCCACAGTCAGAAGGGACACTCACAACTAAAGAGAGAAGCCAATACATTTTTAGCCCAGTTAAGTTTAATGATTCTTGTTCTTTTGCTTTTTTTAAATTGCTTTTCTATACTGTTTTTATATTAGAGTGTGAGCCAAAAGGCAGCTTAAACACAATTTAATAAGAAACTTTCCTTGTTCAGATAGAAAAACGCCATGCTATTTTTATTAAACTACATGTTTAAAATAAAATGTCTTGTGCTTCGCTAGCTATTACACTCATAATTTTGCTGTACAAACATTTTCACATGCACACAAAAACACACCAATTCTAATCTGCTTCTTCACATATGTCACTGTGAGTTGTGTGCATGTATTGTATACAGTGCTGAGTAGATACAGTCAGCTGTTTTGAATTAGCAGGAAGAGCAATATGGATTCAGGACCCAACCCCACCAGGCAAAAACTAGTGCTCAGTACAATCAAAACTGAATACATCAATACACTGATGCTGATATATACACACAGTACCAAAAGAATGCAAAACAAAACTGAGGCCATTATTCATTTTGCATATATACAATGATTTATATATAGCATATGTACTGTAACATAAAATAATTAATTCTAAAGAGGAAAAAAAATGCCCAATTGGCCAAAAAGGCAATTAAGCTGGTTTAAAATTGGTCAGGCCATTCTAACAACTGGGAGCTTACCTGGTTTCTGACAAATTCTTGCTGCTGATGGAAAATTCACTGTTACTCTCTGAAGTCAAGGGCTGATTGTTCTGTAACCAGATGATGGTTGGGCATGGATAAGCCTCTATCTGCACATTGAATGTGCGGCTTTTGTGCAATTCTGCATATTCAGTGTCATTCAGATCAGTGAGGAAAGTGACAAAGCCACGTTCTGAAGAAGAATGGGCAAAACAGAACAGAAATATCACATGGAAACAGTCATGTTTGGCTTCACCATCCTTTCCTGTGGAGTATAGGGAGGGGGAATAGGAGAAAGTCTGTATAGCGGGGCCATTAGTGGGAAAGGGGATGAAGGGTCTCAGCTTGAATGCTTAAATTAGTATCCAACTTTAAGAAAACTGAGCTTAGACTTTCATATTTTAACGCACACTCTCATTCCCAAATATAAGGCAAAGTTCGTTGGAGACTGATACTGTGCTACAAAGGGATCATAAAGAAAGCTCATAATAGGGAGATGGGAGCTGGGTCAAAAGTAATCTAAGTTTTGGGAGATGGGTCAAAAGTAATCTAAATGACATGCTATTTAATCCTGGTTTATTTCAGTACCTAAGAGAGCAACATATATTTGTTATCTCAGGAAACTTGAAATATGAACATCTCAAGTTGGTAACAATCAAAAGCTTTGGCAAACATACCAACCACTTTGATATATTTTTCTTTTGTTTCATGTTGTTCATGGTAAGTTTCAGTAGCCTTACAAATATATAGCCCTTCATCTTCTGGTCCTGCATTGTGGATGATTAGGGTGGAACTAGTATGATGGTTGATCCCTGGTAAAAATTTTGTATCTGGCTTCACCTCCTTGCCCACCTGCAAAAAGCAGTGAGAATACACAATGAAAACAGAATTCAATGATACAGGAATTTAAGTGTATTGCAAATGTGTTAAACTCATGTATATTTGTATAATTATGCAAAAGGTCATGTTCAAGCGTTAAAGACAGAATACATTTGGGACACCTGTCAGAGTTATTCAGGAGGGTACATCTTACTTCTCTACTAATCATTTGCAACCTGCTCATCCCATACCACAGTTCTTTTGAATTGCTTATCAAACAAATTAGATAGATGATGACAGCGTCAACAAGATAAAGCACACTGGTAGAGATCTGAAATATATGAGGTACAGCACTAACCAAAAGTGATGCATCCGAAGCACTGTTTCTTGCTTCTCCTTCCTCCTGCAGCAAAAACTCAACAATCCAGAAGTGACATGATAATGTAATCACACCACTGACTGGGTAAATTCCCCCCCCCCATGTGACACCGCTGACTTCGCTAGGGAGTAAAGTCTCATCCTGAGGTAAGGGAACATAAATTCCCTTACACTGAAGAGGTCTTCATGACTGCCCTTCCACTGCAGAATGAAATGTGTGCCCTGTTGGAGTGGCCACATCAACACTGGGGGAGTTATGACTGGGCTTTGAATAGAGCAGGGTTGTCCAAACCCCAGCCTGAGGACCAGAATAATCCCATGGCAATCCTCCATATGGCCTGAGGCATATGGGTATTGCCTAGTTATTCTGAGGATTAGGGAGGATGTACACATCTCCTTGCTCTGCGTGTAAAAATGCTTATGCATCACCTCTTCTCTCTGCATTATAAAGCATTTACGAACTGATTTGATTCATTTATAAAATCATTTATGTAAATTTATTCAAATTTGAAATGTAAATCAATTCTTTTTTTCTTCTACTCCCAAACACCAGAGAGATATCAGAGAGATGTTACTCTCCTGCCAATACATTTGGACATCCCTGAAATATAGCTATGAAAACACAAAATCAACATATTCATTCGCAATTCTCATGTCTTGTTCAAAGAAGCAATAAAAATTCAAAATCACTTGTGTGGTATGGTTTGAGTTTTCTAAGTAACAAAGATCCAATATAGTGGTTTTGTACTATAAATGGTTTTGTACTAGCAGAACCATCAGTTCAAGTCATAGGAATATGCTACATAAACCATTCATCTTATAGTATATGAGTGTTCCCACTTGTGGCTCAACTACTACAATCAGATAGCTGTGTCTTCTTTAGGTGCCCACCCTTCTACAGAGAGGCCTATATTGTAATTAACCCATTGCTGTGTCAAGATAAGGAAAGGATACAAAAGTCAACAATTAAAAAAAAACACCAAACTCTTGTTTGCTTACCAATAGGCCAGGATAACTCCATGTGTAATCAATCAACTCAACATCTCTCACTTCACATATCACAGTGATATTTTCACCTCGCTTCACAGTGCTTTGCACAGCACTGATAGAAATGTTAATCGTAAAGGTAGGACTGGAGGAGACTACATGGATGAAAGGAAGGCAAGCACAGCAATGTAAATAAGGAGCAAACCAACAGCTCAGGCTATACACAAAATCCAATACATGACAGTGACTTTCCTTAAGAGAGTGTTGTCTGATAGTTGTACCATTAGCCAGTTAAACGGCACAGCTGGTTCACGTTATAATGCAAGATGAGCACAAATATGATGGTCACACAGACAACAATGTCATGTTGGGCCCAATCCTATCCAAATCTGCAGTACGAATACAGCCATAATACAACCTGAGGTAAGGGGACAAAAGTTCCATTACCTTTCAAAGGCTTCTATGACTGCCCCCTCACTGCAGGATGCAGCATACAGCCCTTAAGCAAGGCTTCATCAGCACCGGAAAGTTGGGTGGGATCGTGTCCTTTATCTTCAGATGTGCATGTTGACATCTATGCAGAGAAGGCCAAATTCAAGTCATGTGACCCAGCCCTGAGCCCTGAATGGGCCCTGAGTCAAGGGGCTATTTATATTTTGGGCAGCTAGTTGGACTGGCTTCCCCTGTAGCAGTTTCTCTTTGCAATAGTTTAATTGATGGAATCTTCTTCAGTTGATCTTTAAGCACCAGGACCTGGACCATGGGCTTAGAGGCTGGGCTGTGCTGCCAATCTGCTTCCCCCTCCACCTCAGGAGGAGCCTCCTGGACATCTTGGGCCCTAGAGACTTATGTGTCTGCCTTCCTGGGAGGTGGGCGGGCTGTAAGCGGAGTCTGGGGAGGAGGCTTCCACCTCACAGCCTATTGGGGTCCAAGGGAAGAGGGAAGGCATCACCCCCCTCTCCTTCCTCCAGCCCAGTCAGGCCGAGTGTGTGCGGCTGAGGCTCCTCCCTCTGCAGAAGCTGGCTTAAAACTCTGCATGGAGTGTGGCTTTTAAGCTAGTCTTGAATATAGGGCTTGGCTCTTATATTTCAGTGCAAAAAGATTGAAAGGAGAAGTTAAGTTTTTCATTTGGTAGATCAATTCCTATAGCCATTCCATTAAGACAAGTATTGGGTAAGGGTTCACCTTGGATGATGTAGACATAGTATGGTATTGAGTCAAACTCCTGCCCATCCTGTGTTGCTCTGCAGATGTAGGCCATGTCTTCAAATACCCCTTTAAAGCCTTGTCTGGGGTTATATGTGGCAGGAACTGGGTCTTCAACCCTCTTTTCATAAAGTGTCACTGGAGTGTTGGGGTCTGTCACACGACATGGGATAATGTTCTCCACGTGACCTCCACTGAAAACAAATGTGTCCTCCATACTGCTAGGAAGGAAGGGCAAAGAAGGGTCTATAGGGAGAAGAGTGGGAAAAGAAAACAGTTCTGCATGAGAAAATATAATAAGCCAGCATCAAGCAAAAAACAACAACAAAAATCCCCAAGAATAAGAATGAGGTAATTATAAAGATAGCCTCAAATCATTTCAAAGTATATTCCTTTAGCTCCAACTACCCCAAGTTCCAGTATGATAGAAGATAAATGAGATGATGTGGTGTTAGGTATGTAATGGTTGTTAGATATTTAATGGTAGCATATGGTTGCACTCCCCCTGAAAGAGCAGGTTTGTAGCTTGGGGTGATCCTGGACTCACAGCTGCTCCTGGACGTGTCAGCTGTGGCCAGGAGCACCTTCGTCCAGCTTTGGCTGATGCGCCAGCTACGACCGAACCTGTCTTGATGAAATCTGGCCATGGTGGTCCATGCCTTGGTGACATCAAGAATAGATTATTGTAAAGTGGGGCTGCCCTTGAAAACGGTTTGGAAGTTACAGCTGGTTCACAACAAGGAGGCTCATGTAGTTGCTGGAGCTTGGTGGTTTGACTCAGTCACTCTGCTGCTCCAGCAGCTGTACTGGCTGCCAGTTCAGTTCTAAGCCGAACTCAAGGTGCTAGTTATAACCTTTAAAGACCTAAACAGCCTGGGACCAGCGTACTTGAGAGACTGCCTTCTTCTGTACAATCTGGCACGTTTTCTGAGGTCATCTGAGGGGGCACTGTTGGTTGTTCTGCCATGGAGAGAGGTTAGGGGAATGGCGGCCAGAAATAGCGCTTTCTTGGTGGTGGTACTTGCATTATGGCACTCCCTCCCCTTGGACGATCAGCCTCGTCCTGTCTTTTAACCTTCTGGCAGGGCCTAAAGACCTTTTTATTTTTAAAAAAGTGTTTGAGGCCACTTAATATTTTTAATCTGTCATCATCCATCCCTAATCTGGTTTTACTGCTGCTTTGTTGTTTTTTATAATGTTTTTAATTGTATTTTATTGTTTTAATTATATTTTATTGTTACTGTTTTATCGATTGTTAGCCGCTTTGGGTGCCCTTCGGGGAGAAAGGTGGAAAACAAATGAAATGAAATCAATCAATCAATTTAGTGGTGAATCTGGAAGGCTAGTAACATTCTAACAGCAGTAGTGGTATACTGTAACAGCAGTAACAGCAACTGACTTGTAATTATTGTTACAATTAACATTGTAACAGCAGTAACAACAATGGTGCCTGCTGCCCAGTGGTGCTCGGTGTCTGGTGTTTGGCAGGGATGCCTGGTGCCCACTTATGCCCAGTGGTGCCTACTGGTGCATGGTGTTACACAGTGGTGCTCACTGCTGGGTGGTGCCTGCTACCCACTTGTGCTGGGTGCCCAGTGTCCGGAAGGGATGGATGGTGCCCGGTGTTGCCGAGAGCCCAGTGATTAGTGCCCTGAGCCTGGTGCCCAGCATGGTGGTGCTCTGCCCAGCAGAGATGCCTGGTGCTGCCGGTGGTGCCTGGTACGGATGCCTGCTGCCCACTGCTGTCCTATGGTGCCCACTGCCCAATGATGCTGGTGCCCAGTATGATGTCCAGTGCCTGCTGGTGCCTGCTGCCTGGTGGTCCGTGCTGCCCACTGGTGCCTAGTGGTACCCACTGCATGGTGGTCACTGGTGGTGCCTGCTGCCCACTGGTACTCTGTTCAAGGTAAGGGTGCCCGATATCAACAGGGATGCCTGATGCCTGGTAGGGATGTCCGCTGTTGTCCACCACTGCCACCTGGAACCCTCTAGGGGCTGTTGTTGCCCAGTGCCTGCTGGTTCTCGCAGGTGCCCAGCCGTGCCCAGGGCCCACAAATATTCTTGAAATTTTATTCAGCAACAACAGGTTAATTCCTCTAGTATTTGAATGCAATTTATTTTTCAATGGAGTATGGCCAAAAATGGTTTGTGCTAAAGGGACATGTTTAAAGCAAGGATCAGATGCAGCTAAAAGGATGCAAAACATGTCATTTATAGTTATTTAACTATATTCACCCTCTCATCTATTTTCATTCATGACCACTCTTGTAAAGACTCCAGCCTTCCTGAGACTCACACTTCCATACAGAGAATCATACACATAAAAGAGGTATGGAAGCATAGATACTATACCTGGCACAAAAATGTAGATGGCTTTTTCCTCCACTTGTCCTTGTTTTGGGGGTTGACTATAGGTACAAGAATATTCACCGGTGTGGAGGCCAGTCACATTCCAAAGTGTGAGGATGCTAACAAAGGTGTCACCAGTTTGGTCCATCATGGCATCTAACGTTTGCTTGTTGTCCTTTCTCCAGATAACCTCATTATCCCCAGAGCATGTCAGAGAAAAATTGCTGGAAAGTCTGAGGATAACTTCAGGGTCATTAGGAAAAATATCCAGAGAGGCTATTTCAGGCCATTCTTGAAGAAATTAATAGAAAAAAGTGATAAAAAGATTCAAAATGTCACAGAGGTCAATAGTACCATGCATACTAATGAACACAGGAAATATGATCAAATGTGCATAATATTAATAATAGAACTATATTAAACTTTAAACCATAATTCTTTAGACATAGGTTACAATCCTAAAGACAGTTTCCTGGGAGTAAGAACCATTGAACACAATGAGGCTAACTTTTGAGTAGACATGGTTAGGATTGCGCTCATAATCAATCTAAAATTAGAGAGACCCAGATATTTCACAAACAGTAAAGCTACAGGCATACATAAAATAATCTTATGGCACTATAAGGACTAATAAATTCATCACAGCAGAAGGTTTTGTACTCTGTAATTACTTTGTAATTTTTTTTCTGCTGAACACTAATATAATTTCCTCTTTGGAAATGAAAAAAAATAAATAACCCTTTCCCCTTTCATGTTTATTTCAGCAAAGAGGTAAGTTTGATGTTGATATAGCAGTGCAACTGAATACTTCTTTACAAAGATAAATTTCAGTAGAATTAGATATTTTGAAGAATGGGTTCTATATTTGCCTATTGACATCAACATAATAGAAAAACATTAATTCAGAAACTACACAAATGCAACCAGAAGGCCTTACATTTATGGAGATTCCTTTTATCTTTAAGAATGCCCTGGTACTAGCTTTTAAATATTCAGTTTAAAGGGGGAAATATTACAGAGAGGCATATTTTAGTTTCGCAGAAATAAGTTTGATTCCCCACTGAATTTTTATTTATTTAAAAAAATTAATACCCAGTCTTTCCAGTCTTGGTAAAGAAAGCTTAATACACTTTACAAATTAAATGGTAGACTGCCATAGCGCAGATCTTTATGATGTGATATTTAACAGACAGTACTGGAGTGATCTAAACACAACCAGGGATGTGAGAGTAAAATCACAATGCAATTAGAAATAAGGAAATCTTTTGGAAATGATAGGGCAGACATCTTCCTGAATTACTTCCTATGACCCCATACATCCTATGAGCCATGCTTCCTATGAGCCCATGCTGGCTTTATATTTTTTGTATAGAGTACCTTCCTCAGTATAATCAAACTGAATTGTCCTCACTTTTTAATTCTAACTCCACAGGTGTATTGGTCAAGGGAGGAGAACAACATTTTTATCCATTAGCAGTTTCCCATTGGATTGCATAGATGGAAAACAATTTTGGAAGACAGAGTGTTTCAGATTAGAAATCTGTACTGTAATATTACCTTACAAGATGTCAGCATGCTAGCCCTTCACATAGTTTTATTGGTTTCAAACATAAAACACGCATTCAACAAATATTTCTTTACCAAGCGTGTAGTTTGTCAGTGGAACTCCCTGCCACAGGATGTGGTGATGGCATCTAGCTTCAATGCCTATTAAGAAAGGACTGGAAAAACTCCTAGAGGAAAGGGCAATTGCGGGTTACTAGCCATGAAGGGTATGTGGAGAGGTGGACAACTTCAAAATGCCAGATGCATGGAGGGGGGCACCTGGATGCAGGTGTCATATGTGCTCCTTGAAGCATCTGGTGGGCTGCTGTGTGATATTGGAAGCTGGACTAGATGGACTTGATCCAGTGGAAGATCTTCCTATGTTCTTAAGTACAGGAATCATCATAAGAACCACAACTGGTTATCTATCTATCTACAATATTTATATACCGCTTTTCAACTAAAAGTTCACAAAGCGATTTATAAAGAAAATGGAAAAATAATAATAGCTAATTAAAAGCTAATCAAAACCAATCAAAAAGCTAATCAAAACCAACATGAGCAGTGTAATCCTTACTTGTGCTAGAAACAGTCAGGCTGATGTGCTTGTGCTGTATTCAGTGCATGTTTCAGAAGCTGCTACTGTGCTACCCTGGGGAGGGGAGGTTTGTCCCCTTCCCCCAGGAAAGGCTGTAGGTCTCTATGGCTCTATTCAAACTTGCACCAACTCTGGAGGCAGTGCATCTATGAGGAAACCTGCGAGGCTATTAGCCACCCTTGCCTGCCCTCAAAGAAGGGTCAGGATCTGACATAACTGTGGATCCTGGCTCCTCCCTCCGCTGTCCTTCCCACCCTCAAACAGCATGGGAGGCTCAAGAAAGGGATTACATCCAGATCAGAGTGTGATCCTTTCCAATCAGCTGCACGCTCCTATTGCAGACGTGTTTTTCAGGAACAGACAAATGGAAACTGATACAGCCTAGAACAAAATCAGTTCTTCAAACCATAGGATCCCAGTGCCAATAGATCTCTTTGCATTGTAGGATGAATTTCAAAAGTAGATCACACTTATTTATTTGTCTATGTTAGATTATTTGCTTACCCGTGATGAAGAGAAACAAGAAAATGAGCATCTTTAGAGGAAGATCTATCATGGCGATGAGAGTCTGATAGCAGGAGATGTGCCCTGTTAGAAAACAAATTCTGATGAGAAGAAAATGGATAACCAAAGCACCGTGAAGAAGAGTAAAGGAGAAATGCAACAACATTAAAATAATAAATTATTTAAGGCACATCCTTCCTTAGTTGTTACCAGTCCCTTTCTCAGCATCAGACATGGTCCTTCAATGTAGATGAGTGGAGACAAGGGGGAATGAAATTCTATGTAATCTTGAGTTTCAGAAAAGTTATCTGACTTTGGATGACGACATTTTGACTACAAACACTGAGAGAGGGTTCAACACAGAGGGCATGATCCCAGTACTGCAGATCCTTGAACTTGGATTTCCACTGTTACGCATTGTTGCTATATAAACAATCTTTGCTACCCATCCCTACTATGAGTTGTTTATATTGACTATTCATTGATATGGGAATGAGCCATAGGTTTCAAGGAGCAGACTGAAGCAATCACTGATGTGATTGCTAAACTTAACTTTGGAGCAGTGTTGTCAATAGATCATCACCACAACATTCCAGTTTAATGAGGTAAACAGTATCTTGCAACCAGTCATTGTATTTTCTGCCTCATCTACTTTACCAGCTGGCTGGAGGAAGAGAGCACGCGCACAAACTGCAAATTACTGTACTTGTTTTTGGCATAGCAACTAATCTTCAGTACTCCAACACATTTCATACTCATGTGAGAATCGCTATTACTTCTACCACTTAGCATGTGAACAGGATGTTTAATTTCCAAACTGCACTACTTAGCAAACAACATTCTTTTTACAGATGAGGAACTGAGACAGAAATGGAAATATGCCCAGTTTTACTCTTGTTTATTTAATTCCATCACAAATACTACAAATAGCACTAATTAATGTTTAAAATAACAATACTGTCAAAGCACAGTACAAATGTGGTTCTCTTTAGTTGGAGCTAAGCACCTATATTATAGTTGAGTGGTGGGCTTCAGGGGGTTCTCACGGGTTCTATAGAACCTTTGCTTATGAGCGCCTGGTTCTGAGAACCGGTTACGGATGGGACATAGAACCTGTTGTTAATTTAGGTTATTAGGACATAGAACCTGTTAATTTATTTGAATCCCACCACTGGTTGTGACTTTTGCCTTTTATTTGTAAGCCGGTTTGTGAGATAAGTTGCAAACTTTCAGTCTCTAAATACACATGCAGAGAGATATGGCAATTGCTTTTGCTAATGATAATGATATAGCTAACTAAAGGTGCAGTCGTAACCTAGGCTGGCACAACTCATTGGTGATGTAGGGAGGCAAGCACATGACTGTGCAGTGGCCTAACTTTCCCCCAGGAGTGGCACAGAAATGATTTACAGCACTTTTGAGATACCCCCTACATAAGCACAGAACTTGTGCTGGGTCTTAGGCTGGCCGGACTAGAGGTTAGGATTGCAGCCTAAAACCGATATTGGTGTTTATTATTATATCAGGTAACAATATTCCACTTGTTAGACCATATCCTCATCCACAAAATAAATATTTTCATTTGGCTCACAAAAACAATCACATTTTCCTTTCCAAAACTGCACTTCAACCTTACAAGCTGAAGCAAATAAGTGGAAAAAGAAAAAAGAGCCAAAGAAAATGCAAAGGGTATAAAAATAAAGAAGGCAACAAATTCCAAGGAAGAGAAAACAGATTGGAAGAAGAATGAACTAGAATAGCCATAGGATTACAACTGGTTTAGCCAACAGTTCTTGCTGCAGTGTTCTGTAGAGACATAGATTAGCACCTTTTATAAGACTATGACGACAATCCTAACCACTCTTTCCTGGGAGAAAGTACTATTGAACACAATGGGATTTACTTCTAAGTAGACATTATTAGGATTGCACTGTATGGCTGCAATCCCAACCTCCACTTAGGCCGGTCTAAACCCTGACACAAGTCCTGTGCTGATGTGGCAGTGTCACAAAAGTGCCGTAAGACCAGGTTGACTATATAGAATGGAGGACAGAGTGCCTCTACCTTTAAGCACTGCATAGAAGAGAGAATTGAGGCAGGTTTAACTCAACATAGAAGGGTTTAAAAAGCAGCACCTCCCTCAATTCTGTCTTTTATGCAGTGATTAAAGGTAGAGACACTCTATCCTCCATGCTATCTGCCCACCCTGCATAAGACCCTTCTGATCCACTCCTGGAGGAGGATTACCGGTAGGCCAGTGCACAGACATGTGCTTGCCTCCCTACATCACCATGGGCAGGGGAAGACTGATGAGTTGTGTCAGCCTAGATTAGGATTGCACCCTAAATTAGCCTAGGCTTTTAGGGCCCAAGATAAAACTAGTAAAGAGGTGTGTGTGTTTGTTTGTGCACGTGTGCTTCTGTTTGTGTGTTTGTGTGTGCTGAGGAGATCTTTTAATGCTATTTTAATTGCATGGAATTTTGTTTTGTTTTGCATTTATTTTGATTCATTTACCCATGCAAAACTTTGGGAATTATCTTTGGGTAATTCTAAATAAATAAACAAATATTTCCTTGCCACTCACTTATTGTAGTCTTCTCCTTCCTTTAGCACAATTATGGCCAAGGGTAACCATGGAGTAACCACAGGAAGTCCTTGCTCTGATGTAAGAACAATTTACTCTGGATTACAATATGAATTTCCCATAGGTTTTCACTAGGTGGTGCCATAACTACATTGATGTAAATGTCTCTTATGTGCTCTTGTAGTTACTCTGGATTGTAGGGCTTGGGTCTTTCTGATCAGTATTTCAAAGAAATGGGCAGAAGTTGGTCAGCTGCACAGGAAATAAAAACATTCTCCTTCCCTCAGTGGTGGACAAATTCATTTTCCCAACAACAGGCTGATGTTTCTGAATGCAACATTGCTTAGGCTACTCATTCCTAACATTTGTAGGACCTACTTTGCGATTTGGTGTACTGTGTAGAAGGGAGAAACATGAATGGTATGAGCACCTACTGGTCAATGTCCATGACATCAATGATAACTGAAAACACAGCTTTCTCATTGCCTACTAATCATCCACTGTGAGAATATTTTTTAAAAAATATTTGAAAATCAATTTTCAATTATTATTGCTTTTCTGGAGAATTACCAGGAATGCACAAGTAACCATTACAAGTTAGAAAATAATTTTAGCAAACACCAAAAAGAGTACAATATATTTCTCTTGTGGTCTTTTGCCCCACACTTTGCTTTCAGTTCCATATTCCTCCTCTTTTGCAATCACAACTGGAGCACATATGCACTGTTTGGTTTCTTTTTTAAAGGGAAATAAAATGGCAAATAGGCATAGTACAGATGTTGTTCCTGAAGCAGGACTCTGTGAGATCAGGATATTGTAACACTAGACCAGATTGCTAGCACTATGTTATCATTTATGTTAGCATATGCATGGCAAAAACACATTTTATACCCTGGGTCACAATACATATTGAATTTACTTGAATCTAACCCTCACTTTTCCAGCTGAATTTAGTCTCAACAAATCAGGGTGCACATTAGATTCAATGGTTAATTAGATTTGAGTAAATGTGGTGTTATGATTATAGGTATAGGGTGCACATTAGATTCAAGTAAATACAGTAGCTTTCAAACAGATGATAACTTCTTAGAAATTAAACATTGGTGCTTGCTGCAAGAATATCCAATAGATCAGCCACTATTTTTTATCCTCACAACATAGTGGGGAGATGCTATCTACACTGCAAAGACTGGAGAACGAGGGAATACTAAACACAAGAGTCCTGTGATATTTCAAAGACTGTCAGCCCAAACAACCTTGTTCAGGAACAGGTAGGCAAACAGTACATCTAGCCTATGCTATATGCATTGCAGGATTGGGCTAGCTGTGGCACAAATGTAGGCAAGCAGAACTGATTCCCCTTCCCCTGGGTAATGTGACAGCAGCCTGAATGGGGCTACTTTGATCAGTGCCACCTAGAGGTGCACAGATCTGAGCAACCTAGTACCAGACCAGGCCACTGGAGCTATCCTAAGAACTGGATCCTGGTTCCACTTTCTTTAAGTCCTGTTCACCCATAGGCTCACCTTCTCTCCACCCTGGAATACCCCCATTCTGCCATTTCCCTGCCTTCTCAAAATCCCTGTGCTGGTCAAATTTTATTCATGAAAGTCATTTTAAAGTGTGCAAAATTTATTAGTATTACAAAAAGCTACTGATAAAAGATAAAATTAGATAAATAGTTGCTATATGGAGGAAAGGCGGGATATAAATTGATTAAATAAAATAAATAAATATGTAGTAATGCTTCAAAAGGACAGCTTAAAATGTATCCAATGTGGCATTCATCCAACACAAGGCCCCTGGTAACTAAGAGCATAAGATCAGGAACGGCTGCTTATCCCTA
Organism: Cryptoblepharus egeriae; assembly: GCA_030015325.1. Taxonomy (NCBI): domain Eukaryota; kingdom Metazoa; phylum Chordata; class Lepidosauria; order Squamata; family Scincidae; genus Cryptoblepharus; species Cryptoblepharus egeriae. The sequence continues at coordinate 64,585,501 of JAREYC010000002.1, read as the reverse complement.
CTCAATTTTTTTTTGACTGCCCCCTCTGATTACTCCCTCCCTCCATCTATCAGCCTTGCTGATCTCCCCTGAAAACTGCCTAACTTCTTGTCACTACAGGCATCCCAAGTTTAAGGACCAGATCTGCGGTGAAAAGTGGAAATGATTGAAAAGTATAACCTGGTCTTTTTTTTAGTTTACAAATGTTGCTTATGATGCATTTTTAGCTAGCAAATTGTAAATGCCCTTTTATTGTGCAAATTCCTGCTGTAGCACAAAGATTTCTGTTAATTGATTCCCATTATTCCCATTTCCAAAGAGTTAGACCAGGATCTAAAGTGAGCATGTGTGAGCTCTCATGCACACACAGACTTATCCAAACAGTAAGAATTACCATGTAATAGACAAATCAACATGCAGGAGGACAATTTTGGCCTTTATAACAGCAGAGAGATGTTGAAAGAGCAGAATGTGTGTTAAATGAATGGATTCTGGATATAACTGAAAAATATTGAAAAAGCGAGTTGTCAGAAAGTAAGGCATCAGAAAGCAGAAAATATCTGTACCTTCCTCATTCTGGTTTCCACTCCCTGCCATTTTAAAAGGCAGGGAGGATGGGAAGGGAGGAAGGTAGTGGGGAGTGGAGTCAAGATTGGTGGTCTAGAGCAGGATTTCTCAACCTCTGGTGCCGGAACCACAGGAAGTCCTTAGCAGCTGCCTGACTGGTCCGTGAGAGGACTCTTCTAAGTGTCTCTTCACAGCAGTGCAGCCTCAGAGACCAATCTTATGCCTGTCTACTCAGAAATAAGTCCCATTATAGTCAATGACATTTACTCTCCAATAACAGTGACGAGGATGGCGTAGTGCATCATCAATGCAGCATCCTGCATTGAAAAAGGTTGAAAATCCCTGTTCTGAGTAAACATGTATTGGGACCATGGATTCTCACCTGCAATCTTATCCACAGTAATCTAGCAATAGCTCTATTTATTTTAATGGGAATTACAGCTGGAGGCAGCTGTGCTGTGATCTAGGTGGGGGAAGCCCTCCCTCCAGGTTCAGGGTGACCAGATGCCAAACCCAAAATTCCTGGACCCCAAGGCCAAAATTCTTAATCCCAGGCCAAAATTCTTACCTGCTGAAAAAAATTGCGAAAAATGTATTTTTTGTTTTTGTTTTTCAGTTTTTTTACCATAACTTTTGATAGGAAGGAGATATCTCAGAATGGATTTTTGCATTGGATTCTGCTCTTCAATACGAATCCAACGACATATGGCATGATGGGGTACTGTGCACTATCACGAAGTTTCAAAATGAAGCCAAAATGTAGGACAATGATGCCAAAATGTTGGACACCCGGACAGGAGGCTAAAAATCTGGACAAATCCGGGTTTTTTTGGTCATATGGTCACCCTGTCCAGGTTGCCAGAGGCAGAATTCTCTCCCTCCCAACTCCTGAAAGAGTCCCTAGAAAATTTATTTTCCATAGAATGGTCCCTGGGGCCAAAAAGGTTGAGGACCATTGGTCTTTTCCACATCCTTCTTTCCCTACAATTAGAATGGCACAGTCAAAGAACTGGAAAGAAGAGCAGGGTGATGGCAATAATAATGGTGGCTCCATCCCCTACTGACATCAGGGAATGGTCACTACCTCTAATATGCTTGCCTTTTGTGGTTTCATGGATGTCTTAGCAGGCTAGCTTTGATCAGATCAAACTGAGATGGAAGTTGCTGGTTCAAATCTCATTTCAGCCATTAGCTGGTGACCTTAGACAAATCACTATTCTCTATTCCCTACCCCACCACACTCTCCAACTTACAATTTAGGGATTGTATTGACCAAATGTATAGATCTTTTTTCAGGATTTAACAATTATTGTGTAGTGCTTTGAATAGTTCAAAGTGTTGTATAAATGTTATCATTATTACATCCAACATCAAAGGAAGACACTACTCTCATCACCATCTGAATCTGGCAAAATGTAAAAGGCAGTTTTATGCCTGTAATGGCATGAGAAACAAGAGCTATAAACCAGAAATCCCATTGCCATGCCAAAGTCTTACACTGCATCATCAGTATCCAAAGACTGCGCCAAACTGACTGCAGGAACTGTTTGTTATTGAACTAGTTCATTGTGTCTTGGCTTCATGGTTGCCTGCTCAGCACTGAAGGGGAAATGAGTTTTAAATGACATGTGGTCATCAGATATTTTTCTTATTCTATCACTTCGGTTTGAATTAATTGATTTACCAGTAAACCTCAATTTGTTTCTGATTTAGTCAGCAACTTTCTCAAAAGTTCCAGATTTCTTTCTCTTCTATTTTCCTGGATTTTGTTCACATGAAAAACTTACTTCCTGTTCACTTCTGTGACATTTAGATGCCATACTTCTACTCCAGTCTTTGGAAAGTAATCTTGATTTAAAATTAGGGTTTTGTTTTGGACCAAATTTGAGGTAATTTAAATTACAGTCTGAATTTATGTTGTATATAATTATCGGATTTTTTTTAAAATACTCTACAACCATTTAAAAACAGTAGCTAGTATGCCAGAAGAATTGCTATTATTTATATTACCTAAAGAAAGTTTCAATCATTGGGGATCTGGTTTTTACTCAGTAGCCAGTCTTGGCAATGTTTGGTGGCTATCTGAGGGCTGATCTTTTTCATCTTGAGGAAGTTAAGAAGCAGCCATCAGAGTGGTCAGGTAGCTGCACCTGCTACCCCTGATTTTGAAGAAGGCAGTTGCACCATGAAAAGCTCTAATGCAGCCTTTTGCACTATTAGTGCTAGCACTAAAGGCTCATTTGGAACCTAGATCACATCCTTCATTACCCTTTTTAAGAGGAAAGGAGGAGGAACTGCATAAGTAATTACAGTGACATCACCACAGTACTTCCAGGTTGAGATATGGCAGATGGCGGGAGGTCACTGATGCAAAAAGTGCCAAGACCACTACTGGTTCCAATACACATGTTTATATTTAATGATTCTTTCCTACAGGCAGCCTTCTCTAGGAATTTGTTTTTTCCCCACAATTTTTATTGATTTCTTTTTTAAAAAGAAGAAAGAAAAACAAAAGGAAAGCAGAAAGAAGCAGAACAGAAATATTCTTGAAAAAATATATGGAAAGTGCAGAACTCGGGCTTTACTTTTCTTTAGTCCTTCCCTAAGAATTTGTAGTCTCTTAGGCTGTATTCCTATACACATTTATCTAAGAGTAAATCCCTTTAAACTCAGTGGAGATAATTTTGAGTAGACTCGAATAGGATGGCACTGTGAATAAGGTTACCTAGGATGTTAAATGTTGTCAACATCTGCATTCAAGATAATGTTAGACCTACAAATCAACCTCTTTTAAAGACACACACACACACACACACACACACACAGAGAGAGAGAGAGAGAGAGAGAGAGAGAGAGAGAGAGAAACTATTTCATGACATAGTGGAACCTAGAAAATGGCACAAATGAACACATCCTTAGAGAATGTCAGGAAATGAATATTTGTACAAATCAGTGCTGATTCTGGACTGAGAAAGATAACACATAGTCTGCTAACGTTAATCTTATGCTGTGAATCTAAACTCTACATTGCCTAATGTCTTCCTTAGTACAAACATTTCACATTAATTATATTCACATGCAGCACAAATTTGAGCAAGAGGCTCAAATTCACTATTTAGCATTACACATGAAGGCTGCAATCCTTACCTCCACTGAGGCCAGTATTAGCCCCATCATGTGTCCTGTGCTGACCTGGGGGTGGCACAAAAGTGTCATATGGCACTTCTGCCCCTCTCCTGGGACAGTTAGGTCACTGCACAGGCAAATGCCAATCTCTCCACACCACCATGGGAAGATATGCCAGTTGAATTAGGCCAGCCTAAATCTGTTAGGATTGAGCCTGAAAACACTCTTAAAATGGGGCACTAAATCACCAGCAGACCAAGAGGCAGTCACGATAGTGTTACTATAGACCAACCTCTCGTCTCTCCAGCTATTTGTGTTCATAGCTGGTTTTAATAAAACTTCTATTTGTAAGAAAGTAGAGCTCATAACGCTAGAGGGTGGCAATTTCTCTGGTTTCTTTTGTCTCTCCCTTGATTATCTACCTTGGGGGACTGAAACATATGGACATGGGGAAAGTATGGGGGTTTCCTCTCTGTGAAAACACTCACCATTATCAGCTTCTTTAGTTTTGGTGACCAAGACAAAAAGAAAAAGGGCTCCCTCCTATGAAGTGAGTGTGCGCAGTTTCTTTTTTTAGGGAAGTTCAATGTGACATGTTATTCATAAACAGGAAATCTTCTTGACACTCATTAAGGTGGCAGTTTCAGACTCTCTTACTGGTTTTAGTGTCTACTGTGTTTCATTCAAAAGCCATGTGGATTCCATCAAACACAGCATGTCTGACCTCAGACAAATCCCAATAATGAAGGTCACCCATTTGCATCTGGAGATAGGAGAGCATATAAGGAAGTTGTGGGGGAAGGTGTCTGTGAAAGAGATAATAAAAGGGTAGAAATGAAAAATTGTAGTTAGGATAGGCTGTTATGGGAGAAGGGACTACAATGAAAAAGATGCTGGTGTTTTACAGTACTAGTTGCAAACATTTTCGTCTCTGGAGCCCTTTCCACTCCTAACAACAGAGAGACATGCATAAGCTGGTCTCTCAGGAGAGGATGAGCAGGGGCTGGCAGAATACTCAAACTGGCCGTATCCTGGCCAGGACTATTTTTTCACTTGTTTATAAAAGATATTATCAAGGCTTGTATATCTAGTTAAAATTAATTAGAAATGTTTGCTCATCTTGCAAAAGTTCTCAATCCAAGTTACTCTCAATCCAAGGTTTTCCTGTATATTATCTTGAGGTTGTGCTTATAATACCCTGTAAGAGTTTCAGGGGGAAAACCTAAGACTGAGCAGCTTACTGCAAGTGTGTTCATGATAGATGCAAAAAGCTCAGTCCTTGTCCAGTTTAGGCAGTAATAGTCTGAGCTACCTTTTCAGTTTCTCAGAAACATATAATACATAGCACTGAATGAGTCGGTAATTCTTTTTGGATACCATCCACATTTCAGAAGATTCAAAATTCTAATAAAAATCTCAACATTTCATACAATATCCATGCTGTCTATTACCTGTTGGTGGCGCAAGTGGTTAAAACACTGTGCTTGTTAACCAGCAGGCCAGGGTTCGAGACCTGGGTCGGCCCCACAAGACAGAGTAAGCTCCTGTCCTTAGCCCAGCTCTGTGACACCAGCTGGATCCAATTGTATTTGCCTTTCCACTGGACTAATTCAGTGGCATGGAGAGGGGGGATTTGCTGCTTGGGTAACAGCCTATCCTCCATAACAATCTAACCCAGGCTTTCATGCTTTGCATGCAGCGTATGCAGTGCTGAGCACAATACCATAGTCTTCCAAGACTGACGGAGGCCTGCTTTTTTTTATTACCTGTGATACATTTTTCTCCTTATTCCTACAGATTCATGCAGTAAAGACAAAAGATGTAATCCTGTATTCTCTTACCTAGGAGCAATTTTAAATAGTGCTTACTCCTATTACATTCCATGGAAGAATGATGGATCAAGATACTGGATTTATGTTCTATTGGAAACCATTCACAGACTTTCTGCACAAAAAAGGAATCATGACTGAAATGAATTATGGATTTGATAAGTAGATTTTTCTCTTTGTTGGAATCTTAAAATAAGATTGTAGATTGTTTTGAATGGATCTTTAGATGGCAAGAATGATTTGAGATTAAAGAAAGGTTGATTTAGAGTTCTGTGTTTGCCTTACCATTTTTTATAATTCCATGTATGTATTTTTATTTTATGTTCTTTTTCTATGTATGTATAATTCCATGTATATATTTTTATTTTATGTTCTTTTATGTTCTCTATTTTATGTCCCTCCCTAATTTTTTTGCTTTGTTTCCTTTGGGTTTTTGTATTTTAAAAAAATAAAATAAAATTATTAAAATTAAAAATAGGGCTTACTATTAAGAAGTATAGGCTTGCACTAAAACAAAATGTTTCTGATAAAGATGTTCACCCCTCCTTTTTTGCTGCTGTCACAGAACTGCACAACTGGAAACCATGGGAATTAAAAAATAATAAAATTGTTTATTGTTTTAAGAGAGGAATGTGATTTAGAGAGGAGACTGGAGGTCACTTCAGTCTGGGGTACAGCCTGATCTGAAATGGAAACAGGCACAGCACTCCCTGAAATGAACTTTGGCAAGACACAGCTGATGCAACTCAGATCAACTTTATACCATCTTCACAGCAGTGGCAGACTGCATTCCCAACACTCCAGCTATACACAGATGCATCTCCAGTCCACTGACCCTGGCAATCAACAGGTTAATGATTTTTTTAATTAGGCCTAAGTTTGTTTTAGCATTAATAGAAATGTTGTGTACATAACTGAACAGCTTCATACAGTATTCACTATGCGTCCACTCAGTTGTACAGTAAATGTGCATAGCCACAGTTCATAGTCACTGAGGGCTATGTCCTAACCAATTTCAGCCAGCACAACTCACCCATCTCCCTGTTCCCACCATGGCATGGGGAGATCTCTGCATGTCTATGCACTGGACTAACCACTGTCCCAATGGGGTGCAATGGAAGTACCTAATAGCACTTTTGCTACACTCCCAGCCCAGTAGGGGACTTGTGCTTGCCTAACCAGGCATTGGGATTGTGCTATCATTAATACTGGGATTCCCTAGTGCAGTGGTTCCCAAACTGTGAGCTATGGCTCCTCAGGGAGTGAAGGAAACCAGCCAGGGGAGCTGCAGAATTCTTGAAAAAACTCTGCCATCCTATAAAATATAAATGGGAAGCCACAGCCAATGGCCCAATATGCCAAGTCTACTGCCATTCAAAAACATCTGGGAATCATTGCCCTAGTATAATATCTATCTACAGTATTTATATACAGTATATATATACTGCTTTTCAACTGAAAAGTTCAAAAAGTGGTTTACAAGAAAATGAAAAAAATTAATAGCTAATTAACAGATAATGGGTCCTTGTTCGCAAAGGGCTTACAATATAAAATGCAAAAGAACACCAGCAGAAGCCACTAGAACAGACATTGCTTGGGTGTGTAGGACCAGTTACTCTCCCCCTGCCAAATAAGGAGGCATAATAATATGTGGCAACTTGTTTAGTACTAATGCTTTAAATATGCATGTTTACTCGAATGCACCGTCAAATCTAATGTGCATCCCTATTTTAAAAGGCTTGAGATTTTAAAAAATGTTTACTGACAATTGTAACGCACAGCTGCAGAGCAGGTTCAAAATTTAATTTTACTGCATACAACATGTTACATGATAATAATATGACGATGGGTTTATGTTATGATTTTTAACCTAAGTGCACTATTTTATGCAACAATGGATTTATGTTATATTTTTATTACAAAATAGTAAACTGTAGTACTAATATTTTAATAATTTAATAATATATAAGGCTACAATCTTAAAGACATTTTCCTGGGAGTAAGACCCATTGAACACAATGAAGCTTACTTTTGAGTAGACATGGTTAGGATTGTGCTCTAAGTAAATATAGTACTTATAATCAAAATACTGTATTAACTTGAAGCTAATGTGCCATCAAATCTAATGTGAAACCTGATTTTTGGAGACTACCATATATTCGGCTGAAAAAGGTGAGCGTTAGATTTGAGTAAATATAGTATATCAGAAGGAGAAAAGCTATTTTTCATCTACATGTTTTAGATGAATATAATTAACATGTATTTGAGAAGGGCAGCATGTAAAATTATATAAACAAATGGAAAATTCTGTCTGTCACTGTGTCTGAAACTCCTTGGGCCACACTTGCTCTACATAGACATATACCTTGCTGGTATCAGGGTGTTCTGGGGATTTAAAATCTGTCCTTCATCTGTTGATTGAACATCCAGCATTGGAATTTGTGTCCGGCTCAAATCAGCAGACATGCTATTTGAATTCAAGAAACAATTCATTTGTCTTTTTAGTTTTTAAATGCCCTATGCAGGAACTGGCTTAAAAGTCCACACGGAGTGTGGCTTTTAAGTTAGTATTGTCATAAATATTTTATGAACATGGTGGCACAAAATGACATCAGAGGCCTCACGCTTTGCCTTTCAGATGACCTCTTGACTGAGCCAACTTTTGAATCTTCAAATTCCAGTACTTTAGTCACAGCAGTTTTTCCCAATGTGTAATCAGGCAGCAGGCAGAGGGCACAGGGCTTTGCCCCAACACCCTTACTAACCTGGGGTACATGGCCCAATTCTAGTTTATGGATAAAGGAGATTCTTTATGTTAAAGAATTCACACTCAAAAATCTTTTGTGAATTTTGTGTCTTGATTTCCTCTACTTTATTTAAACCAATAGATGTTTTAATTTTTTTTAATCAATGGAATGAGGAAAGCTAGAATTTTTTTTTCAAAGGGGAATTTCAAAACAAAACAAAAACACCCAGTGGTTCAACAAAACTTTATTAGGCGAGAGAGACATCCCTTCTGCAGAGCTACACATGATTTCATCATAAATATCAGTAGAGAAACATACTACAACCTATACTTCTATACTGTACTTTATAAAGTACAGGTTGTAATGTCTAATATTTTTTCCCTATCACAGTCAATCTGCTCTGTACTTTACAGTCTAAAAATGCTTACATTTAAAGACATGGCGGTTTGCTTTGATCAATGAAGTCAAATTGCAAACTATGACCTAGCATCAACAAACAGGAGATGTGGGAAGAGAATGTGTGTGACTAACATAGTTTACACACACATATGCATATGCAAGGGCGCGCACGCGCACACACACAGGCTTCCTCAACACTAATGTAAAGAAAGAGCAGATTGTTCTGATTTGAGGGAGGTGAAGTGTGGGCAGACACCAAGCACATGCAGCTCATTTTTTACATTTTATTATGTGATTATATGGTATGGTTCATTCATCCACTAATGACACATTTAAACATTATAACTGCTTGAACTGCAACAGTTCTTGAAGTGCAATCAATTGAAGAATGATTGCAACTCAAAATTAGCTGAAGAATCAACTCAAAATTAAAGTTCCAACGAAAAAGTTAGTTCACCTCCAAAAGCAGTGTAGTTAATTCCAGATGTAACTAACTACACAAGACTTATTGCTCATTGCAAATTTTTGTGATCCTACTTTTGAATCATAAGGGACTTTTGAACACAATGGGACTTATACAATCCAGAGTAACTATGGGAGCACGTAAGAGACATTATGTGCACCCATAGTTACTGCACCACCTAATGAAAACCTATGGGAAATTCATATTGCAATCCAGAGTAAATTGTTCTTACGTCGGAACAAGGACTCCCCGTAGTTACTCTGGATTGCGCCCTTAGTTCTGAGTAGAAATGAATAAGATTGCACTGAAAATTGATTTTCTTCAAATGCAAGGTCGTTCTTTCCAGGTATCTCCTGGCAGATAAATATCCATCACCATTCTGATTTTCTGAATGGTTCAGTGTGTGTTCAGTCTATTTCACAGTCTGCGTGGATAATACACGTGGATAATTGCTAGCGTATGACCAAAATTCTTTCCAAATATTGGTATGCTGATTCAGCAAGCCTGCTATATCTCAGCCATTTGGAAATAGGCCAAACCATGCTTTTATTTTACCTAGCCAAACTTTGTACATATCCTTGCTAGCCAAACAGGAATCTATTGTTGCTGTTGCCACCTCCTCCTTTCTTTCCTGACCAGCTTTTTAGGGAAACTGCCAGGCAGACAAACAGAGGGGAGAATAATAGATTGCAAGAAAGTTGGTTGAGTGCCTCCTTCCTCTTACTTTGGCTTTAGCATCAGCCAGCTGGATCATTGGCTGGCTATTTCTGGTACCACCACCATCTTCCTGCTTCCTCCTATGCAACATGCTCTGCCCAGCCTGTTGGAGTAGGGCTGGGTGGGAGCAAGCAAGAGAGGTAGCAGTGGATGGATAGCCCAATAGGTAGGAAGAAGAAAGAGTGAAGGAGCACTTCTGTCATTTTTTCAGAGAGGCAAGAAGCAGAAGGATGTGCAATGCTGTTTTGCTTGCAGCAGCTACTACAGAGGAAGACTACATGCACTGCCATTTCCCCAATCCTTGTTACAATGAACAAGAAGGGGATCAGTAACTGACTGGCAGAGCAATCCTAACTCCTGTTTAGGATGACCACAAGTCCTGGCACAAGTCTTATGCTGCCTGGCAGTGTCACAAAAGTTCTATAAGGCATCTCTGTGCCACTCCAGGGGAGGGGGTTAGTCTAGTGCACATACATTTGCTGGCCTCCCCATGACAGTGCAGAAATGGGAAGATGGGTGAGTTCTGTTGGTGTAAACTAGTTAGGATCGTGCCCTGAGTTTGGTCGGAGGGGGCAGGCAGGAAGAAGTTGGGTGGGGACCTCCTCAAAGCCACCATTCAAATGACCACATCAATCTGCCATATGAAAAAACTGACCCCGGTGGGATTTTCTTAAAACAACATCAAATGAAATTAGAAAAACAGATTGAGATGACTGTGAAAACCTGCCCACAAAAAGAGATCTTAGAAGTTCAGACATCAAAGGATTTGGTGCCAAAAGAATATGGCTAGAAAGTAGTGAGGCAGAACATTAACTAAACAATCCCTTTGCATCTGTTCAAATTTTCAGAAGGGTGTTTCTGAAATCTCAGAAACCTTGAAACAATTCTAGAAAATCTGAGCAAGCCAATGGATGTGTATGAACAAAAACTGAGGTAGATGGATTCCTGCAGCAAAATTATAAAACTGAAAGCTGTTGTCTTCTACATGCATCCCTCATTATCTGTAGCTTTGTTCCTGAAAGTATTATTTATCACAAAAATCCAGATAAGTACAGTTATTGTACTGATTTAAAATTGAAAAATTCTGACTCCAAAGCCATACCATGTTCATCCAAAAATCATCCTATGTGCCTGCTAGCGTTAGGCAGAAGAGTTCAAGTTTTTGCCATGTTTGATGCACTTTGGTGCCTCAAGCTTTAGTTCCAAACTATGAGCAAAAAGAAATGTTTCATCTGTTTTCCTCTTTTCCAGTGGTAGTCTTTAAGTATTTTTAAAATGTTAAGTTTTTCAGGCTGAATACAAAGTATTTTTCTTCATTCTCTTCATTACATTTCTGGATCTTTTTTTCCCTTTATTTTATGAGGTCTCAGCCTGCTTGCACTTTCAGGATTTCCCACAATGCTCTGCTAGACTAAGACTCTGCCAAGTGAGCCATGCACAGCTGTTGCAAATTAAGAAAAATACATTTTATTTCTGCTTTTAAAAAAACACAGATCTGAATCATTAAGTGAGATCACTGATGCCCACATCTAATAAGGAAGCACTGTAGGAGCCATGCTATTATTTTGGCATGTAGTGAAGATTCAGGTCAGGTTCTCATTTGACTACAAAGTTCTAAGCATTTCACACTTTTGGCGACAAATTGTTCTTTCTAGGACAAGCCAAGGTAAACTGTAAAAATTCCTGTTCATCTCAAATATGAATCTGCCTTTGCAATAAGCTGCAGACATCTCTCTTCCTGTCAACCTGGCTTCTGTGAGTCCAGTTCTTTCCCACTCTATAATCTAAACAAATCAAAATATTTTTTGGACTGGAAACATCCGTTGTTGCAACATCTGTCCCCTGGGGTCCTTACAGTCCCATTACACCATGTTTACTCATAGGTCAGAGATTTTCATCTAAATGCCATTTTCCCATCCCATTACAAAAGGAGCATATAGCATATGGGAAGATTTTTCACAAAATACATAAACAAGTGATGATAAAACACAGAAGTTTGAAATCCGATTCTGGAACCAAGCTGTGTCAATGTTCTCAAGAGAGACCAATATATGAATGTGTACACTTTCAAACTCTCAAGTACTTGTCCCATTTTCCAGATAGCTTCGATTCAGTCTCTCACCTTATCCATCATCAATGCTTAGCAGGCCTCTGTCAGTCTTGAAAGACTATGGTATCGTGCTTGGTGCTGCATACGCTGCATGCAAAGCACGAAAGCCTGGGTTGGATTGTTATGGAGGATAGGCTGTTACCCAAGCAGCAAATCCCCCCTCTTCACGCCACTGAATTAGTCCAATGGAAAGGCAGAGGCAATACTTATACAGTAAAAAAATAGAAAATACTGTTGTTTGGGCCCAGGACAACCACAGTTGACATTGCTAGAAATACATTTTGTGAGACTACAGATAACGGGGAGATGGGGGGACAGGGATACAGATCAGTGATGGGATTCAAAGAAATTAACAACTGGTTCTATGCCCATCTGCCAGCCACTTTTAAATGGCTATTTTTAAACTTTATATGTCCTATCTCTTGTTAACAACTGGGTCTATAGAGTAGATGCGAACCTGCTGGAGCCCACCAATGAAACAGATCCCCTAAACTGGCCATATTCAGATTTTCTTGCTCCTGGGAGCAAATATTAAGAATGGTGAGAGGCCTGACCTAACTAGCTAAACTGACCAAATATTAGAATGTATGAATGTACAGATTTAAATGTATACCTGACATTCATAATTCTGCACTGTATCTTTGCCTTTGGGGAATAAAATGAAATAAGTTACACTACATTTCGGCAATGCATATACTCTTCATATACTCTAAAGTCTTATCTTCATGGCTGTGCCAATAGCGTCAGTCTAAACAACTTTTTTCCTGATCTATACAGAACTTGTTAAAGAGAGGGAGAATTTGTTGCTATACTATTCCTCTGTAAAAGGGGAGCACAACCTTGAAAAGTACAAACAACATTCTGAATATTTCTAGTCAAACACCACTGGTTCTTGAAACACCAGTGGTTCCAGTGTTTTTGACCACTGCCACTGTGGGCGGCGCAAGTTGTTAAGACACTGTGCCTGTTTACCGATAGGTCAGAGTCTGAGACCCAGGTCCCCACAAAACAGGGTGAGCTCCTGTCCTTAGCCCAGCTCTGTGACGCAGCTGGAACAAATCGTATCGGCTCTGCCGTTCCATTGGATTATTTCAGTGGCATGGAGAGGGGGATTTGCTGCTTGAGTAACAGCCTATCTTCCATATTTATCTACCCAGCTTCGTGCTTCACATACAGCGTCAAGCACAATTCCATAGTCTTTCGAGACTGATGGATGCCAATACTAGTGTTGCCATGGATCACAAGCTGAACATGAGTCAGCAGTCTGATGTGTCTGCAAAGAAGGCAAATGCCATTTTAGGCTGCATTAAGAGGACTGTAGCCTCCAAGTCACAAGAAGTTCTAGTTCCTCTTTATTCAGCATTGGTGAGACCTCACCTTGAGTACTGTGTTCAGTTCTGGGCACCTCACTTTAAGAAAGATGCAGCCAAACTGGAGCAAGTCCAGAGGAGAGCGACAAGAATGATCAGTGGGATGGAAGGGAAGCCCTACGAGGAAAGGTTGGGGATGTTCAGCCTGGAGAAGAGGAGGCTGAGGGGAGACAGCCTGAAGGGCTGTCATAGGGAGGAAGGGGCTCATTTGTTCATAGCTGCTTCTGAAAGCAGAACTAGAACCAATGGGTACAAACTGCAAGAGAGGAGATTCCAGTTGGATATCCGGAAAAAATTCCTGATGGTGAGGGCGGTTCGGCAGTGGAACAGATTGCCAAGGGAGGTGGTGGACTCTCCCTCACTGGGGATCTTCAAGCAGAGGCTCGACGAGCACCTGTCGAGGATGCTCTAGGGGATTTCCTGCTGCAGGCAGGGGGTTGGACTAGATTACCTACTAGGTCCCTTTCAGCTCTATGATTCTATGATTCTAGTGTTACACACAAAACAGGTGATAAGCCTAAAAAGTGGTAGATATGAACATATACATGCTGCTCAGTGAGCTGTAGGTGCTGTGTGTTAGTCAAATTTGTGTTTGTTTTAATACACATAAATAATATCCATAGCATGAAGCAGCCCCAAGTTTCATAGCTCAGTGCAAGGAGCCTGGCCTTTCAAAAGAGCTGGTAATGAGCAAAACAGCTACAACAGGAAAGGAGACTATTGGAAACAGTGACAGGACTTTTTCTCTATTAAGCATTACTCCAGCCATGTGACTCAGCATTTCTGATCGTAATTTTTAACAAAAACAGACTGCCCTTGAGGCTTATGCTGGATGAATGTTGAGTATGAATTTGACAGGGTTACCTGTTTTGACCCCTGTGGATCCACGCCTGAAAACGCAGGGTCAGGTTCATGGTAGAGGAAGAGGAAGAGTGTCTCAGAGCACACAGCTGGGCATGTGAACGATCAGGGAAGTATGTGAACCCAAGCAAAAGTGCTTATGAGGCTATTCACCACATTTCTTAGGGGAGCACAAAGCATCCCTATTCTATGCTTTCAAGGGAGTACACAAGATCAAATCATAGCCTGTTTCCCTTCTTCCAGCCATCCCATTTGGACCCAAGTAAGAAGCTCAAAATAAATTGTCTGTGTTGTTTAAGTTTAAAATAAAATGAAACATCTGTTTGGCAGGGTTCCAGTGCTATAAATAATTCCTTCGACTCTGAGCCGGTATTTTCACCCCATTCAGTGCACATGCTTCCATTTCCCCCAGCCTTATATTAAACAACAGTCCCATCGTGCATACGTTTGCTTCTGAATTGCAAGAAATCTTGGAACTGTTCATGGGAAATTTTGGAACCACTAAAGTGAACTTACCATTATTTAAGAATGAAGTAGGAAACAGAAAATGGGAGACTAGATAAGCGTTCAGTTTTCCTCCACACGGAACATATCCTCCACACCAGTCCATATCTAGACCAGGTCATCTACTTATGTATCTGATATGTAACCAACTGCACTTGCAGCTCTGCAACAACTTCTAATATATACCATATTTACTCAAATCGAACACTCGCCTTTTCCAACCAAATTTAGCCTCCAAAATCAGGGTGCACATTAGATTCGATGGCACATTAGATTTGAGTAAATATGGTATTTTGATTGTAAGTATGTATGTGTGTGTGTGTGTGTGTGTGTATTTAACAATTTACTATATTGTAATTAAAATGTAACATAAACCTATTGTTGTATAAAGTAGTGCAATTAGGTAAAAATTATAACATAAACACATTGGCATTTTATTATTATCATATAACTGATTAATATATGGGAGTAAAATTAAATTTTGCACCTGCTTTGCAGCTGCGCATTACAATCTCCAGTAAACATTTTTTAATCTCATGTCTTTTAAAATAGGGGTGTACATTAGATTCAATGGCACATTAGAATCAAGTAAATATGAGTACTTCTAAATTAATTCTCTCCTTTTGCCTCATAATTTATACGTGTGTGTGTGAGAGAGAGTGTGTGTGAGAGAGAGTGGGTGTGTGCATGTGTGTTATAGAAGGAAGTTAGTTCCAAGGATCCCTTTGGTCCCAGTCTACTGGTCCCATTCTGCTAGTTTGCCTCTCTGCACCAGCTAAAATGTGTTCAAGTTGTATTCAAGCTTCAAAATGTGTTCTGCAGGCTCCAATTGTTTTTTTCTGTTGACTGAAAAACTGGACATGGACCCATCTTCAGCCAGACGTGTATCTCTGATAACATGGAATAAAATTAGTATGAACTGGGCTGTGCACCAATATAGCCAGAAACAATTTCCATGGTTGCATAAGTTATTTTTCCAGCCACCACAATCACAGAATCACTCCTAGATCTATTTGTGTACAGCTAGCTGAGAATTTTCTCTATCTGAGTGTGTGCCAAAGGGTGGCTCTTAATTGTTCACATACAGAATAAGGATTGTATGGTATAAGCCAGCCCTTTTATAACAAGTTAAGGAGGGAGGGGAAGTCTTCCTGCTTGTCACATTGGTTTCAGCTTCATGCAGTCAGACTGCAGCAATTAATCTCAGGCTGCACACCTACATTTACATATTCACCCCACATTCCAAAACCACACAATGGTTCCAGGCCCCTTGATTGTAGGGAAAAGGTACAGAATTAAATGGGTCAAAAACTGTTGTGTCACTTCCTGATCCCTGTTTTTTTCAGATAGTGAGAAAAGCCACAACTGTGTACCATTTTTCTTTATGATGTGATTCAATGCATGGGATCATTTTCACAAGCTCATTCACTGGTCACATTACTTTAAAAAAGCAACCCAAAACTTTATTTTTGTTTGATAGAAGTGGATATATACTCCCATTACATTAAAGAAGTGATTTCATACTGGCAATCAGATGTAAATGTAGGCAACCTCAGAATGCCAGATGCAGAGGAGACTTAGATGCAGGTGCCTTGTGTACCCCCGAGGCATCTAGGCCACAGTACTATACAGGAAACTGGATTAGAAGGGCCTTTGGCCTGATCCAGCAAGGCTCTTTTTATGCTCTTATATGCAGTAAAAAAAATATTACCAATATTTTGATATAAATAAAAAATATTAACATTTTTAAAATATAAAAATACAGCATTACTAGTGTTTTACTTATTGACATAAATATTAGAAGATCCCCAAGCAGCCATTATTATTATTATTATTATTATTATTATTATTATTATTATTATTATTATTATTATTATTATTATTATAAATACACAGCGAA
This sequence comes from Cryptoblepharus egeriae, assembly GCA_030015325.1. Classification (NCBI taxonomy): domain Eukaryota; kingdom Metazoa; phylum Chordata; class Lepidosauria; order Squamata; family Scincidae; genus Cryptoblepharus; species Cryptoblepharus egeriae. Next base: position 64,568,929 of record JAREYC010000002.1, on the reverse strand, counting down.
CAATTTCATGCTGGTTTCATTCACATCACCAGTCGGACCCTTCCCAAAAGTCTAGGACTGTGTGATGTAGTGGCGTATAATTCGTCCTGATCCCAGAAGAGCGGCCTTCTGCAGTTGGCAGAGTGATATTTTGTAAATGCCAATAGTTTTCAGGTGGGCACTGCCAAGGTCTTTGGGCACTGCACCCAGTGTGCCAATTACCACTGGAATCACCTGCACTGGCTTACACCAGATACGCTGTAATTCGATTCTTAGGTCTTGGTAGCGGGAGATCTTTTCCAGTTGTTTCTCCTCAATTCTGCTGTCACCTGGTATGGCGATGTCAACAAGCCACACCTTACTGCTTTCTATGACAGTGTTGTGTTCCAAGACCTTGTCCGTCTGTATCCTGAAGTCCCACAGAAGCTTGACCTGCTCATTTGCAACCACTTTTTCAGGCTTGTGGTCCCACCAGTTTTTGCCACTGGCAGATAATACTTTTGGCATAGATTCCAGTGGATCATCTGGGCAACAGAGTTGTGCCTCAGTTTGTAGTCAGTCTGCGCGATCTTCTTCAGCCACTTAGAATGTGGTTGATGGTTTCATCCACTTCTTTGCAGAGCTGGCATTTTAGGTCATGGGCTGATTTTTCAATTCTGACCTTCATGGCATTTGCCCTGATTGCCTGTTCTTGGGCAGCAAGTCTCAGGCCTTCCATCTCCTTCTTCAGTGTTCCACTCGTGAGCCACAACCAGGTCTTATTCTGATCCTCTTTTCCTTCGATCTTGGCAAGGAATTGGCCATGCAGTGCTTTATTCTGCCAACTGGCAGTCTGAGCCTGAATTGCACTATTGCGATATTCATAGTTGGTCTGCTGCACTTTCAACAACTTTCTCTTGCTGACTTCAATCAGAGCAGATTCCTGGCTCTCTCGCACATGATCTGCTAGGGCATGTTTTTCTTCTTCCACCGACTGCTTCACTTGCAAAAGTCCTCTGCCCCCTGATCTTCTAGGCAGGTACAGCCTGTCAACATCACTACGTGGATGTAAAGCATAGTGAATGGTCATTAATTTCCTTGTTTTCCTGTCCAAGTCATCAAGTTCCTTTTGTGTCCAGTTCACAATGCCAGCAGTATACCTAACTACAGGTATGGCCCAGGTATTTATAGCCTTTATAATGTTGCCGCCATTCAATTTGCTCTTCTTCTCCTTCTTCTTCTCCTTCTTCTTCTTCTTATTATTATTATTGGACTGTGGGTGGTGCAAGTGGCTAAGACACTGTGCCTGTTAACCAGCAGGCCAGGGTTCGAGACCTGGGTCGGCCCCACAAGACAGGGTGAGCTCCTGTCCTTAGCCCAGCTCTGCGATGCCAGCTGGATCCAATTGTATTGGCTCTGCCTTTCCATTGGACTAATTCAGTGGCGTTGAGAGGGGGGATTTGCTGCTTGTGTAACAGCCTATCCTCCATAACAATCCAACCCAGGCTTTCATGCTTCGCATGCAGCGTATGCAGCGCTGAGCACGATACCATAGTCTTCCAAGACTGACAGAGGCCTGCTTTTTATTATTATTATTATTATTATTATTATTATTATTATTATTATTATTATTATTATTATTATTATTATTATTATTATTATTTCTGCTGTTGCTAGATGAATAAAACGTAAAATCTCAGTCACTTAAGGCTGCCAAAACCCAAACTATAAAAAAATTAAAGGTTAATATGAATAATTACTAACTAAAACCTCTCAAAATTTTGGAAGAGTAGCAGTTGAGGCTGCTGGGGCCACTTCTATCCCTCCTCAAAAAAATTATATATACAGTATATTATTTTAAGATTCCAGCAATCAGAACTGTGGCTAGTTATATTTCTCAGGGTGCAAATCTAAACCTCTTTTGGGCTGGTGCAACCACCTGGAGCTGATCTGGGAGTGTTGCAAAAGTGCTGTAAGGCACTCCTGTGGCATTCTGAATTCAGATAGGGTGGTTTACAACCACAGGGCCTGGGAAGAGGGAAGGTTGCAATGGATGAGCTTGGCCAGCATGAGTTTGGGGGGCACTAATTTGACTTGTATCATAAGCAGCACAACAGAATATCAGGCTGAAGTGAATGAAGAAAAAGTGGATGAAACAGAAAATTAGTTCTGCTGGTTATAGAAAGGAGACTGTATTTAAGGATGCAGATAGATTTTTGTGATGTCCAATAAATCTGAATCTGTTAATTGGTTATGATCTCAGTTATAAAATCATCTTTTATTAACAAGGAAAATGTTTTGTAAAAGAATATGTGAGAATAGAACAAAAAAGTAGGGGAGACACACAAATTGCTAATGATGTGTAGGAGTGATGCTTCCTTAGTTACAATCACTTCAAGGTTAGCCACTGTGGTGAAAAATAAACTAAAAACAGATTCAGACAATCTTCCATGCATTAAGCAGACTAATAATAAATGGAATGGGGGTGGAGGGATGGAGCTGGTTTAAAAGTCAAGAAGAGAGAGCTTCAGAGAAATAAATCCACCCATCTGAAATTCCATCGTTAAGAATAAGGAAGAGAAGATTAGGAACAAATTCCACACAGTAAAAAGGAGGTTTTAAAATTTATCTTTATAAGGTCAGTATGAGGAAGCCCAAATTAATATATTTTTCCAACATGAATTCTACCAATCTGAGACCAATTGGAAACTTTCAGTGTAATATGGATCTATCAACTGCTGCCAAAAAAACTTTCACTTGTGCCAGGCAGGCGCTATGGCCTAATGCAGATGCAACACTAGCTTTTTGCAAATGACAGTTTTCAAATTGGGAGTTGGTCTCAGAATCATACATTTCCCTGCATTCCCTTTTTCCCTTTCCATGATGAATTTTTCTTATCTGTCTTTCCTTGTGGGCCATAGGCTGCAAGCCTAAAAACACTTTTCTGGGAGTAACACACATTGAACGCAATGAGTAGACATAGAGTAATTTTGAATAGACATATTTAGTTTTTGTTAGATTTTGAGTAGACATAGTTAGGACTGCACACTTAATCATGCTTTAGCATTACATCCATACAGACCACTAAGCATAATAACTAACCAAAGTTCCAATTCTATCCAAGGTTAAAAGTAGATTTTCAAATTCTAGTTAAGGATGAACCCAATTAACATTAACCAGAAGTACTGTACTGGACAGACATTAAGACTGACTGCACATAGAGAGCAATGGGTAATCACACCCAATGGTTCCACCCTTCCTCCATTTGTGCGGAGCATAACATCTGCATAGGACACACACACTCACAAACATGCATGGTGAAATGTTCTATCTGATCAAAAGCCCTCACGTTGTCTTCATTCACAGGATTTTGGGGCAGAGACGCTAAAGTTACTTTGAGCACAATCCTAACCATGTCTACTCAGAAGTAAACCCCATTGTATTCAATGAGTCTTACTCCCAGGAAAGTGTGTTCAGGATTTCAGCCTTTGTCTTTTTCAGACATGTTGAACAGCAATTTTATCTAGGGCACAATCCAGAGTTAGGGCAGTGAGGAGGGCCCTAGCTGGGCTGCCCTAACTATTCTGAATCCAGAGCAGAAAGTTATGCTGCATCCAGAGTCAGAAAGCTTAGGCTGCCTTAGTGGCTCCAGAGCATGCTCAGTAGGCACCAAGTCAGTGACACCTGGGGAGGGCTTGCTCCTGAGGAGACCCCCCTCAGATCACACTAAACAAAGAACAGCTGTGGTGCCTGCCTTAGAAGGAGTTGCTGATGAGATGCCAGCACAGTCTACAGTGAATACAAAGAGCTTCTTTGAGTGGCCTGCAGTATCCAGAGGTTAGTGGGCTGCCATAGTTGTGCCATATCTTGAAGTTGAGTGGCAGGGGTTGCAACTATGCTGGCCAAGAATTCAGATTTTTGGTCAACACTGCCATTCTTACTCTGCCTTATCATGGACCCCTATGGGTCTACTCACTGTTATATTTGCTCCTGAGGTGATATAACTCTGAGGAGCTGGAAGAGGGCATTTCTGCCCTGGAAACAGGCTCTGGATACAGAGTAACTGCTCTACCCCAGGCAATGATAAACATGCCATCAACTGAACTGCCTGGGCTGCCCCTGTTAGGGCAGCCCAAGTCCACCTCTCTTGGGGTAGCATATGTTGCCTTAGGCTGCCCCAAGCCTTTTCCAGAATAACCAGGGTGGAGCATCTTGCAGTAGGGCCAGCCCAGTGATAGATAGGGCAGCCCAAGTGCACTTCTGGATTGTGTCCTTAATAATGTTCATGTTCTGTCACTACAGAAAGAACTGTTAAGGGCAGATGCCAAATGGTTCATGTTAGGAGAACAATATCAAATTTGTAATTTTGCAACATATTTGCAGATATGAATCTATGGAATGGACAGGGAATAGGAAGTACATCCACATTCAGCAGACAGACTGAACAGGGCCTACACCCATAAAACTGTAACATTAATACTCCGTAACAGAGACCCTGGACATGTGTATTCAGTCAACGAGATGCTAGAGATAACACCATGCATTTCAGTAGCACATCCAATCCAGCAGCACATCCTACATGTTCAACCTACATGTTCAGTAGGTTTATATCCACTGATATGCCAGGTGAACATAGACTAGAATTATTTCACTTCCAGAGAGCATGCTTTGATACACAGAGCAAAAGATGAGGTGTTGGGTCACAAATCTGGGGCTTCAATTTCCAGTAAAGGCAAAAGGGTTTTAATATTTTAAATATTTATGGCTATAGCTGCAATCCTAAGCCCCAGTTAGGCCAAGAGAAGCCCCAGCTGGCTTGGAAGTGTAAGACAAGTGCTGTAAGACACTTCTGTGCCACTCCTGAAGAGGGTCTTAAGTCAGTGCAAAGACAAGTGCCTAAATATTATGGTCCAGCATTCAGCCTTAGAATGTTGTGGTCCAATATATTGGGTCTGGTGGCCTTCATGTGGCAACCATCAACCCCATTCTCGTGCTGCACAACTGCACCACTTAGAAGGCTCTGTGAAGCTGGCCAGTCTAACAAGCTTGATCTGGGCAGGCTGAAACTATAGGCTAAAAGGGTTGGTCTAGGCATGAAAAAGAATTTCTTATTGGTAAGATCCAAGCAGCACTGGAACTCAGTCTGCCTGGCATAGTTGTAGACTCTTCCTCATTATAGGTTTTCAAGCAGGTAGGATGGCCACCTGTCAAGGAATACTGTATTCACCTGCACTGAGCAGCTGGATGATCAAGGCAACCTACAAAATACCTGCCAGTTCTTAACATTTGGTGATTCTAATATTTCCATACCCCATTCCCAGAGTAGTTTTGCAATTGTTTAAGGGGATTTGAAAACGTGTTTTCAATAAAGTGAACGATGAATGCATATGAAAATAAATGCCCTTGTGGCAGATTGTTGTTTTTTGTTTGTTGTTTTTTTAAAACAGTGCAAAATAACTTATTCTCTCCCTGGCCCAACAGTGCCCTTCCATTTAAATATATATATATTTTAATGCTAACTGAGCATAACAAATTCCCAGCTCTCCAGTTACATAGCTAATATATCCTGGCTTTCAAATGTTTTTTTTCTAAAAGGAGCAGCAGATCATCTTCCCCATTAGTATTTCCCCAAGGCTGCCTCTTTCCTTATTATATGTTGCTGGTTATGAAGCTATCAAAATTAGATTAACTTCTTGTGCTACTGTAGCAGGAAGAAATTGCTATGAAAATGTTATATCCGCACATAGACTCAGTTCCTGATACTGCCCCAGGACAGTTTTAAAGAACTTTTACAACATTTAATAGTAAAACATTATAGTAATGAAAAATTCTATCCAATGTCTGATCATAAGACTATATTTTCACTATCGTAGATTGGGAAGAATGGATTTGAAGGACCAGCCACCCAAGGTAACCATATATCATAACCACAAAAGAGGGCAAGGCCCCCCAAAATGTAAGACACCAAAGAAAAATGTAGGACATGGCAAAATAAAAAAACTTAAAACTCTTGCTTTCATGTGGTTAATTTAAACATTATAGTATTATTAAATTAAAAACCATTACACATAATTTATTACACATTATTACAAGAAGGCTCTGTCTTGCTTGTTCACAAGGAAAAAGAGGACAATAAAGATTTTTACCAGAACATGAGACTAAAAAAGAGGAAATGTCCTGGAAAAACAGGACATATGATAATCCAATAGCCACCCAAAACTACAATACTGTATATCCATAGCTTCAGTTAATGAGCTCTATCACTAAGTACCTTTGTCCTTATCAGATTTGGACACAAAAAGCCTGAAGTTGTTTCTGCAACTCTATTTACTTGAATCTAAAGCTCATCTTTTCCAGCCAAATTTCTGTCTCCAAAATCAAGGTGCACATTAGATTTGATGCCGCATTAGATTCAAGTACATACAAATATTTCTATTATAAGTATAGGTCAGTATTTAATTAAACAATTTACTATATTGTAATTAAAATGTAACATAAATCTATTGTTGTATAAAGTAGTGCAATTAGTAAAAATCATAACAAACCCATTGGCATTTTATTATTATCATATAACTCATTATTATATGCAGTAAAGTTAAATTTTGTACCTGCTTTGTAGTTGTGCATTGCAGCTGTGCATTGCAATCGCCAGTAACCATTTTTTTAAAATCTCAAACCTTTTAAAATAGGGGTGTGCATTAGATTCAATGGCACATGTGATTCAAGTAAATATGGGTATTTTGGAACTGATTTGAAGACCCAGACTGTGCTTAACCTTTTTACTCCCTTACTCCTTTTGCTTGCTTCCATCCACCCTGAGGGATGGGACCACAGCTCAGTGATACAGCAGATGCTACCAGGACCATTCAGATAAAGCTGGGACAAATCCTGATCTGAATCTATGAAGAACTTCTCCCAATCAGAGGACAACACTGATCTAGATTATCTTACCCTACAATCCAGAGTAACTACGGGAGCACATAAGAGACATTACGTGCACCCGTAGTTACTGCACCACCTAGTGAAAACCTATGGGAAATTCATATTGCAATCCAGAGTAAATTGTTCTTACACTGGAGCAAGGACTCCCCATAGTTACTCTGGATTGTGCCCTAAGTTAGTATAAGGCAGTTTCCTATTCCAGTTAATGATGGGACTAATAATGAAGCTAAGAACTTAAAGCTAGGAACACCTTGGTTTTTATTAGGAAGAAGCTGATGCCATGACCCTAAAAAAAAGCTAGCATCTAGAGAAGTGCAGAAGTACAGTATATAAGTGCATACGTATTTTAAAAGAAATGGAGTATAAAACAAAAGTATTAATAAAAGGACAAATGGCGAAATCCAGGACTACGGGGAGTCCTTGCTCCGGTGTAAGAACAATTTACTCTGGATTGCAATATGAATTTCCCATAGGTTTTCACTAGGTGGTGCAGTAACTACAGGTGCATGTAATGTCTCTTATGTGCTCATGTAGTTACTCTGGATTGTAGGGTCAAAGTATTAGTCCACACTGTTGTGGACTAAGCAAGTTCAGGAGACTCCATTAATCACAGAGAATTAAGATGTTAATTGTGGGAACAAAGTCAACAGAAAAGGGGGGTAGAGAAGGAATTACCTGCTTGAGCCTCTAACACAGTGATTTTCAAACTTTTCTATTTTGCAATACACTGACAAGATACTGAAAAATTGTCAAGACACACCATCAGTGTTTTTTTTTAAATTATAGACAAGGCACACCATTATTTTTTTACTATTGACAAGGTATACCATGCTGTTGATGGATGTGCTTACATCCTTCGATGACCATACTAATAAATGAGCTCCCCCAAACTCCCACGGTAAACCTGCAAACCATTAATGGCACACCAGTATGCCACAGCACAGTGGCCAAAAATGGCTGCTCTAACGGTATTCTTGAGGTACTGTATTAGAATTAGGGAGCTGCAATATTTTCTTTCCAAAGCTGATTTTCTAAAAAAAGATATATTCACCACACATGCCAGGGAATATCTCTGGCCTGATTATATAAAATAATTCAACAAGTACCCCTTTTCTAATGTGGCCCTAGGAAGCAATGATTGGCTTGTTAAGCCACCATATCCTTTTAAAGACTTGAATCTCTCTATTAACAGCAAGCACTACACAGAGAACATTCTGTGTTTCCTAAGCCTCTTCATCTTTCAGGAATATCAAAACCACAAGACCTACTCATTCCAGACCTGGCAGACCATCGGCCACAGATGTACACAGAAATTCCACCTTTTCTGAAAAATGTTGAGCTTTCTGCTGGTCTCCTCAGGAAGACTGAATCAAACTCTTGGAGCATAATACTAACTATTGAAAAGTAAGCCCCATTGTGTTCAATGGGTCTTAGGGTGCAATCCAGAGTAACTACAGGGAGTCCTTGCACCAGTGTAAGAACAATTTGCTCTGGATTGCAGTATGAGTTTCCCATAGGTTTTCACTAGGTGGTGCAGTAACTACGGGTACACATAACATCTCTTACGTGCTCCCGTAGTTACTCTGGATTGTAGGGCCAGTCCTACAAAAGTGTCTTTAGGACTGCAGCATTAGGAAACAATTATAAGTTAGTTCTTGTACCTCCCTTCCCCCACCGCATAGCTTTTGGGGAAAGTTTTGAAAGAAAAAATGCTTGGAGAAAAAAGGATTGCACAGCTCCTCTCTCATTGTTCCTTTATTTAAACTTAATTTCTGCAGATTGCTTTTGGCTTTTGAATAAATCATAAATGTGAAACTGAGTTCAGTACTGAGTCGGGAAAGATATGGTGTCTCACATATAGAAACACTTTCCATAATTATAACAATTTGGACTTGAGATTTACAAAAATACCTGGCACAGAACCAATATGTGCAACAGAAAGAGATGCGATCATTCAAAGGAATACAGAAAAAATTCAGGTATGACTGCTTGGTTACTAGCTTAGGCGGAATAGCTACTCTTTCATGGGGTGTTTATAAATGATGTGGATGCCAATTTCTTCAGGGAGGCAATGCATGAAGGGTATAAAGGGAAAATCAACAATATGACCTCAGCTTATTAGGTTCCAGCTAAAAAGGAACTCAATCTGGCAGACAGTAGAAAAATCTCAGTGGAAGAACAACCAGAAATAGAAAATAGGATGAAATATTAAAAGATAGCAAAAAAAGAAACAGAGAGAACAACTAGTCTGAAAGTATAGCTTTTAAATCTGAGAAATATTATTTCAGCTTTACTAGTAAATGCCGAGGTAGCCTCAGGACCAGTGAAGCCCAATTTAGGGCAATCCCACAGGGTCACCCATTCACGAGCCAGTCATGACAACTGCTGTAACACTTGTGCTGAGTAGATTCACTTACTCATCCCAGGGCCCAGTCCTAACCATATTTCCAGTACCAGCATAGATGTGCCAGTGGGCATACACTACATCCTGCAGTTGGAGGGCAGTCTGTTACCTCAGAATCGCATTGCCCATACTCTGGAGCTGAAAAATTGGTTAGTATGTCCCCTCACTGTCACTGTATCCTCCACCATAAGGCTAGCAGTCTGACATCTTGTCATTTACCATAATGAAAGATACTACTCTTATTTGTCTCCATAACAAAATTAGAAAACAATGGATTATTGGTATTTCCATCCTATTAACCTGTATGACAGACATCACAGGAGGCATTGCTATTTTGATCTGGCATCCTTCAAAAAGAAAACCCCAGTTTTAAATTTCCATGCTTACTTAAAACACATTATGACTACTGCAAATCAGATCTCAAGTTTTCCTTTTCTTCTCAATTTTCAGAATTCACTTGTGCTAATTATCAGTAGCCTTACTGGACTGTTTAAATCAAGATCTGAGATTTGGGTCACTGGAGACTGAATAGTTAATCCCTTGATTTTCCTAGCTTGAAAAATTCTTTTCCTAGCTGCAACTATGTCTTGGAAAGGTCCCAAGGCTAGAAAAGAAAAATCTGCAGTTCTTTGGGAAAGCGGGACTCTGTGTGTGTATGTGTGTGCACACGTGCGCACACACATACATATGCGTATTACTCTCCAGTTCTCAGACAAGCAGAACTTCTATTTTACAGCGTATCCAGGGCAAAAATAAATAAATATATCCAAACTGAGGTAGCATCCAGTTTGCAAGAGGAGAATGTGCCTTCAGAGAAAGACTCAAGATGGTTTGGTAGTTTCTCCTGGCCCTGATTCACAGCAAACCACAAGCAAACATACTTTCAGTATAAATAAGACAGTGTGTCTTGCCAGTTTAAGCAATTCAAACATGAATGTAGCAATTTAATTGGTGCCAATTACTGTGTCTCAGTAGCATTAAGAATTCAGTCACAGCTCCTTAAAGTGCTACATGCATTGAGAAATTGAAGGTACTGCTCAAAAGAGGTAGCCCTGCACAAATAATCAGCATCGTTAAATTGGCGGCCTGTCTTCTGGCTGTAGTTTCCCACTAAACAAGCAGATGCAAGAAAGGCTGATCCAAACACGTAAAAGGTGAAACTGTGAAGAGTTACAAGGATCAGCAAAAAACTAATACTTATTCCGTTCCAGAATTATTCCTATTTCAGGAATACTTTCTCCTGGGAATGGGCCTAACTTAAGCTGGCCTAACTCATCGGTCTTCTTGTTCCCATCGTGATATAGGGAGGCAAGCAATATCTGTGCACTGGCCTTACCCTCCCCCAGGAGTGGCACAGAAGTGTCTTATCGCACTTGGTGACATCCCGAGGTCAGCACAGGACTTAGGCCAGCCTAAGTGGAAGTTAGGATTACAGCCTAAGATATTAATTCCTCAGTTCCTCAAGAGTAGGGATGTCCACATGTGACTCATGGTAAGCCTCCATGCGTCCTGTGGGAAGCCACTTCCATCCAGCCCATGTTATCCTCCAAAGTCGAAGGTATTCTGAAGGCTGGGGAAGCTACATGCACCTCCTGTGTAGGAAAGCGCTTTTGAACTGGTTTGAAGATTGCACCTTCTCTGTGTGTTGGAAAGTGTATATGAACTGATTTGAATTTATTCATATGTTCAGTCTCTAATACAGTAAAAACTTGGATTGTAAAAACTTACAGAGTAACTTGGATTGAGAGCGTTTTGCAATTTAAGGAAACATTTCTAATACATTTTGTCTTGCAATACAAGTGATGTCTTATAAAACAAGCAAAAAATAAGTTTCAGCACCTGCTCAGCCTCTCCTAGAGACCGGCCCATGCATGTTTACTCTAAAGTAAGCCCTATTCTAATAAGTGGGGCTCGCTCCTGTGTAAGCGGGCCAGACTGCACCCTGAGAGACCTGAGAGAAAAAGAGCACAATCCTAACCATGTCTACTCAAAAATAAGCCCGATTGTGATCAATGCATCTTACTCCCAGGAAAGTGTCTTTAGGATTGCAGCATAAGCCAGTAGGGCTTACTTCTGAGTAGACATGGATAGGACTACATCCTAAGTGCAGGTAATTTGTTTTATTTTTCTTTACATTTTGTATTTTCTTTATTATTTTTTATTATACTGCAATATTGTAATCATTTTGATATGAATACTAGCGAAAAGTGTACCCGCATTGCGGGAGTAACATTTCCCCATACACCATCCCCCATGGTGCATCAACACACCATGCGCAACTTCCCCCATGCGCAACCTCCCCCCATGCTCAACATCCCCCATGCACAACATCCCATGCGCAACATCCCCCCATGCGCATCATCCCCCCATGCGTAAATTTCCCCCATGCACATCATCCCCTATGCGCAACTTTCCCCATGCATATCATCCCCCATGCACAATTTTCCCACATGCGCAGGTTTCCCCTATACACAACTTCCCCCATGCGCAACTTCCCCCATATGCAACTTCCCCATGCACATCATCCCTCCATGCACAAAATTCCCCCATGCACAACTTTTCCCCCATGCGTATCATCCCCATGCACATCATCCCCCATGTGCAACATCCCCCATGCACAACTTTCCCCCATGCGCATCATCCCCCATGCGCAGCTTTCCCACATGCGCAACTTTCTCCCATGCGCAACATCCCTCATGCGCAACTTTCCCCCATGCGCAACTTCCTCATGTGCAACTTCCTCCCATGTGCAACATCCTCGCCAGTGCAACCTCTTCCTCCAAACAACATCCCCCCCCCCCCCCCCGCTGCACTAGGCACCGAGCACCAAATTGGCTGGATGTTGGTCAGTCTCCCATGTTAAGTACAGGACAGAAACACGTTGCCCCCTTTTCAGTCCCTGAAGGGTTAAATTCTCCAGATGGTTCTTGGTGGGAGTTCAGGTGACAGAAGGAACTCCCAGAATTCCATGCTTCAGGCCCAGCAGTTGGGGCGGAATGTTGATGAGTCAGCAATTCTCCAATGCAAAGTATAGGGAGGAAAACGCGTTGCGCCCCTTTTCACCCCCTTCTGGTTGGAATTTCCGAAAACCTGTTCTTAGTGCACCCCTCCCTCACGGAAGGAACACCCACCCCAAATTTCACGCTTCTAGGCCCGGCAGTTTTGGCAGGGCATTGATGAGTGAGTGAGTGAGTGACTTTTCTCTTTTATATATATAGATTTTTGGGTTGTGGAATAGATTGTCTGACTTTCCATTACAGGGGTAACCTTGTTTAACAAGTTCCTCACTTAACAAGGATTTCACATAAAGAGCAAAAATTTCCAAGAAATTGTGCTTCACATAACAAGTTCCGCTTCACTTAACAAGCAAGCACGCTATTAACAAGCATTGAACGCTTGTGTTCAATGGGGCTTACTCCCAGGAAAGGGTCTTTAGGATTGCAGCCTAAGGAGATGTCATAGGATCAAGCACATTTAATGCCATGTTTTGAATTCAATTCCAGTGTTTGTCATCATTTTTACATCCAGTTAATATTTTTATATGAATATTTTGGGGGTTGTGAAACCAATTGTCTGAGTTTCCATTATTTCCTACGGAAGAATTTCACTTAAAGAGCGTTTCACTTAAAGAGCATGCCTCCGGAACGAATTAAGCTCTTTATGTGAGGCACCACTGTATTTCTTATGGGAAAATTCACTTTTATATACAAGTGTTTTGGATTACAAGCATGCTTCCAGAACTAATTATGCTTGTAATCCAAGGTTCCACTGTATATTCATTTATGTAAATATATGAAACTTATTCAAATTTGAAATGTAAATAAGTTTTTCCTGGCATGTTAGAGAGATTATGGGCACAATCCAGAGTAACTATGGGGAGTCCTTGCTCCGGTGTAAGAACAATTTGCTCTGGATTGCAATGCGAATTTCCCATAGGTTTTCACTAGGTGGTGCAATAACTACGGGTGCATATAATGTCTCTTATGTGCTCCTGTAGTTACTCTGGATTGTAGGGTATGTGACCTTCTGCCAAAAGCTTTTGACACTCTCCAAATCTCTAATCTTGATGCAAACTTTCCTAATACATTATTTTATTTTTGTGGGATCTTGGGGTTTAGTCTATGATCTCTTCCAGTTATCTGTTCAAACTCATCATGACAAATACTCATGACTAGCAAGTTCATTCTCCAAAGGTGTCGCACAAATACCAATCCCTTATCTGCCTGCATGCATCCAGAAGTGAAGTCAATTAATGCAGTACACTGAACCTTGGAGAGAAGGCCATTTGCATTTGATATAAGTAGCCTGAAAAATCCAGATTCTGATGCAGGTTTGTTTGTCTTGTGCTTCTAACTCTCAATGTTTATGATGACAAGTCTGTAAATAAATAAACTAGAATCTGCTGAATATGCAAAAACAAAAGCCAGTTTTGGTCATGGGTTCCAATGGTAAAAAGCCTCAGAAGCTCAAAATTCCTACCATTGATTTAATTAGACTGGCTTAAATCACTGTAAGTATAATTGGCAAGATTTCTGTTCTGCATTCTGTCATGAATTTAAAAATTAGAGGTGGATCAATGTATTTTTAGGACAGTCTATATGTATAAGAAACAGTCTTTGTTCTGTTGTTGCTACTTTTTCTAGGTCCAATAAGCTTATTTTTGAAGTTTTGCCCTCACCATTCAGATTTGTAAAATACAGTGCTATGAATTTTGAAAAAAATACACCCAAAGCTTTTTTGTTTTAAAAAAAGTGTGCACAAAGCAAATATTATGAAATGTATAGTTTGCATTCTTCATTTTGAACACAGAATGGAAACATTTGTTTCCCACTAGAATGAAAGGATTTTGCAGATATAAAAAACTGGACAAAAGGAAGCACAATCAATTTCTTTCTTCATGCCTATAGCCCTACACCACAACCCTATTCATGTCTACTCAGAAATAAGTTCCATGTTCTCCATGGGGCTTTCTCCCAGAAAAGTCTGTATAAGTTTTCAAGACCCACAGAACCCAAATCCAAAACTAATTTTCCAAATAGATTCTCCATTTTGCACATTAGGCAGCCTGTTAAAATTAAAGTATCTTAAGAAATTAAGAAATCTCCAGTTAAAGTAGCCACTTATCTATATAGATTGTGCTTGCAAAAAGTGTTAATACCTTTAAAGCACAATACATATCTGAATTTTTAAACTAGAACCCATATGAAGATAATACAATGATCCAGCAAAGAAGCTATCAGATTAGCCAGCCAGACTCAAGGCCAAGTGAAAAATATATCTTGTATCTCATTCTAAAAGCCAACAACGAGGGGCAGAACTATGTACCTCTTGGAGAGCACCACTTGGGGCAATTGATGTCCAGACTGTGTTGTGCTACAACAGTTATTACCCCGCATGAGGTAGGAAAAGAAAGGAATGATGGGAAAAGAAAGGAATGATTAAATTCCTTCATTAATTATATTTTCTGAACAAGGGAGAAGCTGCCACCATCTCCATCCAGTGACACTGCTTCCAGTTGAACATGCAAGCAATCATTTGATTCCAAATCCTGATGCACACAGACAAGCATTTCATTTTTCACACTAAGACTTTTGCAGTTTTCCAAACCATGGCTTCTTGCACAACACAAGATTCCACTTTGAAGAGGGAAGTAGATTTTGGAAACTGCATTGCTGGTTGTATGGACTGTGTAGCAAAGTCAGAAACATGTGAGAAGAGGCATCAGTCTGAATAGACTTACAATTCTGATTATTTCAATGAAATCCTATGCATCTTTACTCAGAAGTAATTCCCAGCATCTTTACTCAGAAGTAATTCCCACTATGTTCAAGGGGGCTTATTCCAAACTAATTGTGCACAGTGTACCTCATCTGCCTATCAGTTCAGAAAGGACACCCAGTGCTGTTTCAGCATCTCAGGAAACAATGCAGACTTGATATGTTCCCCCTCAAAGATTTTCTTCTAGGGATTTTTTTTCTTTTTGTTCTTTGTTTAAACAAAACAAACTCCCAGCAGCATTTGGCTCCAAACTCTGCCTTACTTTTATGTGCTGGGACAAGCCAGCCCAGAACAATCCTAAAGTAAGAACAAAGCTTGTGTTTCCTTTAAAATCAGTGAGAACATTCTAAGAAACTGTAGTACCGTTACAGTAGAAAAATTACAATTCCCATATCACAGAGTCACAGATCAGCCTGGTTGTTTCATGAACCTGAGAAAAACAACATCACAAGTTGTTTGGGAGCTATAAAATAAGAAGACTTGCTCCCTTTCACACTGAAATGGGGTGGGGGAAATACAGTATATTCATCTGGGACACTTGAAAACCAATAGCTGAGAAAAAAAGAAAACAGTTTCTTTTCACATTACAGAAAAGTAATGTGTGAACTGTCAAGTCACATATATTGCACAGCCAGCAGTAATTCTTGTGGTCATAGCAGGACAGAAGAGTGCAGCCACAGAAAATATATTGGATATATCTATTGGATATATCCATGACCAGCTCAGTTTCTATGTTATGTTTCGCCATGAGAACCTGGATGTTTGAGTTGGGACATCTCAGGTATGAAAGAAAAGTATTGTGTTAATTTGCCCTTTAATTAAAGGCTTGCACAAACCTCTTTAATTCATCAAGTAAACCTCAAACCACTTTAATTCATACAAAACATTAGCATGCAATCTGAAATCATTACCTCTTTGGATAATGTATTCATATTAATGGAGATCAATATTCTTCTTCTTCCACAAGTATTCATGGAAAAAACATACCTTTTTAAACAACTGCTTAAACTAGAAATGTATTAAATATTTGCCAATTTCTATTTTTAAGAAAGTTTTAGAATACTTCAGAAGTGAAACAGTCAGAATTTCAGTTTCTGTGTAATTTCAGATTAAAGCAATCTTGTGTATGTCTTCTCAGAAGAGCCCTAATCAATTCAATGACCTTTATTCCTAAATAATAGCCAAATCCTATGGATGCTCCCACATCACAATAATAGTGTTGGCTATTACAGTATCACCCACATCATTATCACAGAGTAAAAGGTAGATGGGACAGACTCCTTCTACCATCCTCTTTTCATTTTCCTGTTCCAAGAATGATAGTTGCTGACAGTGTTCAAGGATCTGTTCAGAAGGAAGGGTCTTGCACTCTTTGTACATGTTGACTGGAAATAGGGCTCTAGGGTTTCAGGTAGGTCTTTCCCAGCCCCACTTAAGGATGTGCTGACATCTTGGGTTAGTGTGTGGCATTGTTCAGTTCAAAAATATTTATCCCATTTTTCTGACAAAATTACTTTATATAGTAAAAAGTAATTAAAATAGAAACGTACCAAAAGTCAACATGTGAGAATGTCACAATCTCACATTGGTCGTGTGAGAGATAAAATGCTAAGGGCGCAATACTATCCAACTTTCCAGCACTTGGATACCTGTGCCAATGGGATATGTGCTACATCCTGTGCTGGATGGGTAGTTACGGAGGCCTTCACAAGGTGGTGCTGGAAAGTTAAATAGGATTGGGCCCTCTCTGAGAAGAAGCAACACTACCGCTATGGTTGTCAGAGTGGTAGTAGAAATGAGACAGAAGAGAAAACATACTGAGAAACATAAATATATTGTGAGAAAATGATACACTGTCAAGTGTACTTTCAGCTGGGAACACAGTACAAAAAAACTCAATAAAGGCCCAACACGGGGAATTTATATTCCCTGTGGAAAATGACAAAAACAAGTTAGGCAAAAAATGACAAAAAAAAATCCCAAAACTAATCCCATGATAGCCTGGGGGTGTTACAAACATCCCGTAAGGCACTTCTGCACCACTCCTGGGTGATTAGGCTCAGCCAGGCTAACGAACATGTGCGAGCCTCCCGACCACACCACTTAGAGGTGTGTTGTGCCAGCCTAAATTGGTTTGGATTGTACCACACAGAGACAGAAGTCTGGCTTCGTAAGCATAGCATCCTCTGATGCAGAGAGACAGCCACCAATGGTGTCTTATGGTTGCAAGCTAATCCATGTACAGTTGTCATGAGTGTGGACCCCAATCTATATGCTATATACTGTATAAAAAAATTGAAAAGTCACTCACTGACTCACTCATTAATGCCCAGCCAAAACCACTGGGCCTAGAAGCATAAAATTTGGGGAGGATGTTCCTTCCATGACCAAGGGATCCACTAAGAACTGGTTTTTGGAAATTCCAACCGGAAGGGAGTGAAAAGGGGCACAATGTGTTTTCCTCCCTAAACTTTACATTGAGAATCCCTGACTGCTGGATGCCTTGCCCCAACCCCTGGGCCGACAAGTGTGAAATTTGCAGAGGGTGTTCCTTCTGTGACATCTATACCCACCAAGAACCGATGTTGAGAAATTTAACCCTTAAGGGGCTGACAAGGGGGTGCAACCTATACTTAACATGGAAGACTGACCAACATCCATCCCCCAATTAGGGAGATGATGTGCATAGGGGGATGATGCATAGTGGGGGGGATGGCATACGGGGGAATTTTACTCCCGCAATGTGGGTACGTTTTCACTAGTACAACAATAAAATAGAAGGTTAAGCTTTTATGGAGAATTTTGTAAACTCAAATTTGTGTGCATTGTAACACTTTAATCTTTTAATGTTGTGTCTTTAACATTAAAGGAAATGAAATTAAAACATTTCATAGAAGCATATATAGAAATATAGGAATTGTCCATGCATCCATGCATACCACCCAGAGATATGGAATCCACAGATAATGGAACACACCTGTGTTAATGATGCTTCCCATGGCTACGGACATTGTTTAAAAGCTTACAGAGGCAAGGTTTTCTTGTTTTAACAGGCCACTGTAAGCATTTAAGCTTATGACACCATGAGAAGAGGCTGCTGCCAACCCAAAAATCCGATAAAACTAGCTATAAACAGCAAGTGGAAGTTAGCCACTGAAATGCACTGACTGAATGCTAGACTCACTGCTAAATCAAAAACTGGAAATTTAAGTTTAAATAAGAGTGCAATCCTGACTGAATTTACAGTTAAGTCCTCAACTTAGGAGGATTCAATATGGGTGCAATCCAGAGTAACTATGGGGAGTCCTTGCTCCAATGTAAGAACAATTTACTCTGGATTGCAATATGAATTTTCCATAGGTTTTCATTAGGTGGTGCAGTAACTACAGGTGCACCTAATGTCTCTTATGTGCTCCCGTAGTTACTCTGGATTGTAGGGTATGTGAGCTTTTATAAATATGAACATCTCTTCAAGTTATGAACTTTCAAACATATGAACAAATCTGAAGCTGTTAAATGCGGAAATTTTCTTCCTGGGAGTTATTTACTATGCTGGCTAAAGGTTCCCCAAGTTTATTTCAGCTGGCTTTCATCAGCCATTATGGGAAAAGTATATACAGTGCAAAATAAACTGTAAACATCTCTTAAGCGTGTCTTGTTTCTCCTGGTCCTAATTTGAGCTCCTTTATAGGCTCAAGCTTCACTTCTACTGTGTCTCTACAAGTAACAAGTCAGCTGCCAGGTTTCTGAGATGAATCTACTTTTCAGGGTACAGACTGACTTAGTTCATAACCACCCAATTTTTTTAGAACCAAGAATCCAGAATCCATTTCATTTTTTAAGCGAATTTGTTCTTATAAAGTTCTCATAGTACCTCATTGCCATATTCTATTTATGTTCATCACTGCAGAAATGAAACTGTTTGATAGTAATGACTTCCCTTCCAACCAATTCACTGGCTCATCGGCAGCTGCTGTATACCAAATCAGATCATTTGTCAGTACTGTATTTGTCATTTGTCAGGGGAGGCTTCTCAACACAAGCTGGTAGCAGCTTTCCACAGTTTCAGATAAGTAAGGAAAATAAAAGATAAATGGCATCAATAAACAACTGTAAATGCTATGGTTCAGTAAGGCTCTTTTGTCTCTCTGTCTTTTATTACTTTTCCTTTGAAAGTGGAGAATGACATTCATGGAAGTAGCACATAAGGAAGCCATAACACCACAACCAAAGTCAAAATTTTCTTTATAGTAAGGATCATAAGTTCTCCATCTCAAACAAGCCTAAGCATCTAACAAGATCATAGTGGCAAATCTACTGACACTCGGTAAAAATCTGTTTTTTGATTTACTAACTGCGAAGATGGCAAACTTGATTAAATAAGAAAAAAGCACAAGCAGTCAACAACATGGTAGGACAGTGCTTTATCTTTATAAAAATGATACAAAAAGTAATGATAAATGATATCTTGAAAGAGAAGCATGTGATGCTAGAATATATAGAAATGCATATATCTTATGCATTTACAAATAGATCTTAAGTTCAGACTTCTTTTAAGTAATAAGAATACCGGAATGTGCTATTATTTCACATTTTCCTTCAAAGAACATCCCTTAAAAACCATTACAATAATGATTGTTGTTATTGCTGCCATTTTAGAGCCCAGAGTTGATCCAAAGGGGTTTATCAAAGAGACCACCCAGGGAGTTCAAACATGAACTGAGAATTATACTGGGGATTTCTAATTCATAGCTTCTGCTTGTAACCCCTCTGCTACATCACCACATCTTTTGAGAACTTTGGTCCAGGGAGAGAGACAGAGTACAAGAAGCAATGTCACTTATTTCACCATATCTTCCTGTTATACCTTGAGTTATATTTCCGGAAGTTCATCTTATCCAGTGCCACACAGCTTCTGGATCACTGTCATAGATCCAAAGCTGTCTGCAAGGATGCTCCAAGTGGGATATACCATTACGCTGATCCCTTTCGGTTATTTCAAGTTTTAAAAAGCTCCTTTTCAGTCTGAATAAGAGACCACAGACTTTACTAGTAAGTCCATTAACACAACTTTGCGTTCACTCATGTCTACTCAGAAGAAAGTCCATTATCCAGTGGGCTTACTCCCAAGCAAGTGTGAACAGGACTGTAGGCTTCATCTCTTCTCATCTCTTCATCTCATCTAACACACAGCTTCTGATCAGAGGCTGATTGCAAGGATGTTCCAAATCATTATACCGTTCCCTTTTGGTTATTTCAAGTTATCAGAAACCTCTTTAACACACTGAAAAAGACATAGCAGATCCACTAATATCACTTCGAGCCCAATCCTATGCATATCTAACACTTAAGTAAGTCTTATTGCATTCAGTTGGGCACTTACCATCCAGGTAAGTATGGATAGGACTGCAGCTTTCATCTCTTCATCTAATACAGACAACATGTGCAAAGATCAAGGCTTACTCAGTTCTTTGAAAGATCAGCTCTTACAAGGAGCAACCAACTGCCTTCTCTATTAGAGCCTGCAAGGATGCTGAACTCTCCACGGAGGGTAACCCCAAAAAAGAGGACAAATGTAACCCCAAAAAAGAGGACAAATGTTTTACCAAGAAAAATGTAGAGTGTGACAAAATATGATTTAAAAACACTGTGTGTGTGTGTGTCTGAAACAGGGTGACCTGATATATATCTATCTAATCTATCTATCATGTGGTTAATTTAAACACTCTGAGCAGAATCCTAACCATGTCTACTCAAAAGCAAACCCCATTGTGTTCAATGGGTCTTACTCCCAGGAAAGTGTTTAGGATTGCAGCCTATATGCCTTATTGTTACATTTAAAACTATTGCTGTATTCCAAGGAGGCTTTATGCCAGCTGCTCACAAAGGAGGACAATTAAGGTTTTTCCCCCCAGGACACAAGGCTAGAAAAGAGGACATGTCCTGGAAACAGAGGAGAGATGGTGACCCTGAGGAGGGCTCTCTCAACTCCCTGCAAGAAGCAAGAAGCTACTCACCCTGGTGCTGGGCTGAAGTCCCTGTTTGGAGGGAGCCTGGCTGGAAGGGGTCCCCCTGAAGCAGCGCCGGGGAGTCTGCAGAGGAAATTGGCAGACTGAGGGGCTCAGCCACATATGTTCAAGGAGTTTCCATTGGCCCTTCAGCCTGGAGGGGGCGGACTGGGGGCTTCTGTCGGGGTCCTTCTCCCCCTTTCTGGACTCTCCAGCAAGGGAAGGGGGTCTCCTGCCCGTCCAGCCCCCTGGCAGTGCTTGTGGCAGCCCCTCAGAGTCCCCTCAAGGCGCGCTTGTGCTGCTTCCCCTTCCCTCGAAGCCCAGGATGGCTCTGGAGCTCTGTCCTACTTGGCTCCAACTTTGGGGCCGCTCTGGAAAGGGAGAGCTGGGCTGCTCCTTTCCTTGCTGGAAGGGAGGGAAGGAGGAGGGAGGGAGAGGGAGGCTCGTCTGAGGAAGCGGCTCCAGAGGGTAGACACAACAAACACCTCAGCCCAAGGGGCAGCTTCTGCTCCCTCACTCACTCACTCACTCCCAGATAAGCTGAGCCTGGTGAGGGTGGCAGTGAGGGGAGCCCCTGCTTCCTTCAAGATAAGTGGCACCTGGTGAGGGCAAGGAAAGCCTCTGCTCCAACCAAGCCAACTATTGACTCAGCACCCATTAAGAGTCCATTTTTAGAAATTTAACCCCTTAAGGGGTAAAAAGGGGTGCAATGTGTTTTCACCCTATACTTAACATGTCACCCTGTACATTGAAAACTGACTGGTAAACACCCAGCCCCAACCCTTGCACCTAGAAGCATGAAATTTAGGGAGCTTATTCCTTCTGTGATGTATGGACTCACTAAGAATCTATTAAGTGCCCAATGGTGCCAAGTGACCGGTAGGAATGTCTTGTGCCTTGTGCCTGGTGCCCGGCAGGGATGCCAGTGGTGCCCTGTGTTGCCTGCTGCCCACTGGTGCCTGGTGGTGCCCAGTGCTGTACCGTACTGCCTGGTAGGGATGCCCTCTGCAGGGATCAGTGCTAAGGATGCCTGGTGGTCAATAGGGATGCCCAGTGCACACTGCCTGCTGGTGCCTGCTGCCGGGTGATGCTGTTACCAATGCCTGGTGCCCACTGATGCTTACTGCCAGGTGGTGCTTAATGCCCACTAGGAAATGCCAAAGTACCCACTGGTCCCAGCTGGTGTCCGCTGCCTGGTGGTGCCCAGTGGTGCTGGCTGCCCACTCTGTGGGGATGCCTGGGGTGCCCAACAATGCCCAGGGGAGCCCAATGCCCAGTACCCACTGGTGCCTGCTGGTGTTCTCTGCCCGCTGCTTGATGGTGCCCTCTGCTGTCCACTGCCTCTGTGGTGCCAGTGCCCAATTGTGCCTGGTAGGGATGCTGGGTGACTGCTGGTACCCACTGATGCTCACCACTGCCTCCTGGTACCCTCCAGTGCTGGGTGCCAGTTGATGCTCAGCAGTACCCAGTGCCCGCTGGTGCCCAGCACTCAGTGCCCACTGCCAGGAGCCAGTGTTTGGTGCCCAACTGTGCCCGGAGCTCACAAATATTCTTAAAATTTTTCTCCTGCAATGGCAGGTTCATTCTGCTAGTGCAGTGATTTTCAACCTTTTTCATCTCACGGCACACTTAAGAAGGCACTGAAATTGTCAAGGCACACCATCAATTGTTTTTACCATTAACAAAGCACACCAGACTGCTCAAATCCCCCAATTTTCCTATCAGTGAATGTCAGTCCCCAAATTCCCACAGCACACCTGAAGACTATCCGCAGCACACCAGTGTGCCACGGCACACAGGTTGAAAATCGCTGTGCTAGTGTAATACTAATAGTGTTTAAATCAACCACATGAAAGCAATATATAAGAATGTTTTTAGCTTTTATTTTGTCATGTCCTACATTTTTCTTGGGTGTCCTATATTGGGAGGACTTGTCCTCTTGTGGTTATGACATCTGGTCACCCTTTAAGCTGTGCCTGGTGAGAACAAGGAAAGCCTCTTCTTCCTTCCTTGAAAAAAACCTGTGCCAGGTGAGGGCAAGGCCAGACAAGCTGCTCTTCCAAGACAAGCTGTTCCTAGTATGGGTTGAGGAGCCTTACTCCCTCTCTCCAAGACAAGTTGTGCCTATAGAAGGTGAAGGAAGCCTCTGCTCAGGGTGATCAGATGTCATAATTGCAAAAGAGAACAAGGACCCTCCCAAAATGTAGGACATCCAACAAAAATGCAGGACACGACAAAATAAAAGCTAACAACACATATACGTATATATATTTCTCATGTGTTTATACTATACAAGCATTAATTGGATGGGTTAGGGTCCTGAGCACTGTCCAAAAGTGAAAAATGTTGAAAGGTAGAACCTAAAAAAGTGGCTACCAAAAAAGACATAAATAACACTTGCAAAAGCCTAAATAACGTATTTCTTAACAAATAAAATTGTAAATAAAATACATATTACAGTAAAATGAACAAAGGCATGTACGGGCAATGAAGATCTTGTGTTCAGTGGTGCCTTGATTTACAAGCATAATTCATTCTGGAAGCATGCTTTTAATCCAAAATGCTTGTATGTGTGTTTTGAAAAAGTCATAAGGAAATGCCAAAAATAGTTTGATCACCATGTGCAGTGGTGGGCTCCAGCAGGTGTACACTACTCAATTAACCAGTTGTTAACGAGAGATAAGGACATATAAAGTTTAAAAATAGCCATTTAAAAGTGGCTGCCAGATGGGCATTGTAATTTCTTTGAATCCCATCATCACAACGAAATCAACATCAGGGAAGACAATTTTAGCCTTAGACCAGCAGAAAGAGTGGAGCATGTGTTGAATTACTGAGTTCTGTGTATAATTTAAAGGCGTTGAAAGAACTGAACTGTCAGAAAGTGGGGGACCCCTGTACTGAATTTAAAACAATTACATGTGATTTGTGATATGTAATTTATGAATACCAAGAAGGCTGCCTGCTCACAAGGAAAAGGAGGACAATGAAGATGTTTTTGTCCAGGACACAATGCTAAAAAAGAGGACACATCCAGGAAACAGAGGACATCTGGTCACCCTGCACTCATGTGACCCAGTGTGTGTCACACTGTCTGGGATGAGCTTTCCCTCCAAGGGAATCAGGGAGTGGGTGGTCCAGAGTGACCAGATGTCCTCTGTTTCCAGGATGTGTCCTCTTTTTTAGCAGAGTGAGTGCTTTTCTTTGCCTTGGGCAGAGCGTGCATGTGAAGGCGCCTGTTTTGGGTTCTGGACTCTAGCCCTCCTTTCTCCCCTCTCCCTTTTCTTTCCCTTCCCAGGATACGAGGGGATGCTGAGAAAATCTGCTGCCCACGCCAGCCGCTGGCTGACTCAGGCCTGGCTTTATAAAAAGAGGGAGGCTGGCTGGCTCCATATCTCCGCATCCCTGCTGCGGCTGCCCACTTCTTCTCTCTCCTTCCTTGACTCTGGGGCAGATGAGAATACTCCAGGGCAGATGAAAATAAGACGTCAGGGCAGACCATGCTCCAGGGGCTGCTTGGTTTCCCATAGGCCCAGCATCTTGGAAAAGGGTCTGGGAGAACAACAGAGCTGTGGAAGTGCCTGAGTAGGGCTCAGCAGCCCCTGCTTTCCATTGATACAGAGCGAAGGGGAGAAAGCAAACCAGCAGGTCACAGTAGGTCAGATTCTTCATTACGCTTTGAATACCCCCACACACTGACCTAGAACATTAAAAAAGCACATCACATTGGCGATGAATGCTGTTTTGTTTTGTTTTATTTATTGTGATTTATACACCGTCTTGCCCTTGCCTGCTTACAAAGCATTAATCTTTTCTGTTCTCACAACAACCCTGTGAGGTTGGCAAGACTGAGAGAGTGAGGGACCTTCAAGTAGGGTGACCCAGTTCTTCTAACACCAAAAAAAGGTCAAGCCCAAAAAAAGAGGTCAAGGACACCCAAGAAAAATATGACATGACAAAATAATTTATTTATTTGCTTTATATCTTGCCTTCCTTAAAAAACAAAACCCAAGATGGCTAAAAAGCTAAATAAAACATATTGTTTTCATGTGGTTAATTTAAACTCTACATTGTTTATTAAATTTTAAAACATTACATGTAATTTATTGCATCTCTTAATTCCAAAAATTATATATGCTGCCTGCTCACAAGGAAAAGGAGGTAAATGAAGATTTTTTTTCCCCTAGAATACAAGGCTAAAAAATAAGTCATGTCCTGAAATTCTGGAAAAAGAGGACATATCGTGACCCTGACAATAATTATTAACCCAAAAAAAGAGGCCAAGTTCCCCCTAAAATGTAGGCCACCCAAGAAAAATGTAGCATGACAAAGTAAAAGCTAAAAACACTGATATATATTGCTTTCATATGGTTAATTTAAATTCTATATTGCTTACTATTAAATTTAAAACTATTACAGTATATATAGTTTATTATATACTGGTATAATCTATGAATTACAAGAAGGCTACATTCTGCCTGCTCACAAGGAAGAGGACAATGAAGTTTTTTCCAGGACACAAGGCTAAAAAAGAGGAAATGTCCTGGGAAAAAGAGGACGTGTGGTCACTCTGGCTTTAGGCCTGAGGGGGATTCTGAACCTGTACCTTCCAGGTCTCAGTCCAACTACCTAACCATTATATCATGTTGGCTCCTGGTATTCTAGCATGTTAACAGTACCTAAATTGGTACTGTGGAAAGGCATCAAACCCATGTATGTAGCATGTGTATTCTTCAGGAGGCTGAGTCAGTGGCAGCCCAGATTTGCATTGCAGTCTTCTTTACACATGATAACACCAGGTTAGGGGTGGGCCATTATTTCTAAAGTCAGGTAGGTCACCTTTATATAGTGAGTGGATGATGGTAACCATCTATGTCTTCTGGACATTTGATACTTTTGTTGAACTTTGCATTTGGTGACCAGGAATTGCTGACATTTCTTGCAATACGTACCAATCGGGATTTGCAGTCAGAGAAGGCTCTATGTCATATCCTAGAAGAGACCAGGATACAGCAGCAACAGCTCAGCTTTGCTGTGGTTGCACACGTGCTCATTCTAGTTTCTGTGTGGTTGTGCAATCGGGAGGATGAGCAATCACTGTTGAATTTTCTGAGGACTTTTCAATATAATTTCCAGGTAATTCTAAAAAAAGAACTTTGTTGCTCATTTATTGCATGTGAGAAAAAAGTCTTTTTCTGAAGAATCACATCCATGTGTTTGGGTGGGGATGGGGGAAGAGAATACTGAATTCTCCCAACACTCTACCCCCTATTATAGTCACTAGGAAAATGTCAATCCTTTCTAGCTACTGACAAAGACCATTGTAGTTTTTTAGACTGCTATATGCAATGTGGTTGGGCAGGATTCTGAAACTTCCAATGAGCAGAACCTTGAGCAGTAAAAACCATCCTTCCTCCCCATGATCATTTCATGGAACGTTTTGCTTTTAAGGCTTTGCACATCTATTTTGATGTTTAAAAAACAAATTGAGCACTAATATTTCAAACCTATCACCCTTACTTTATGTGGGGGTAGTATATCATGTTACCTTCATTACATTGGTGCTGATACAGTTATAGTGCTAAGTAAAATCCAGTGTCACAGATTTTACCCTGGCTCAAATTGAAACCCATTTGTGTCTTATTTGAGTACTATATATGTACATATATCTATGCTGCTGTTAGGGCTGTAGCTCTAAAAAGAGCTAGGGATCATTTGACCATCCAAACATCCACAATGCTTTGAACCATGCAGGGTGATGGTGGTCTTATCATCGAGTGATACTACAAACTATCTTGAAAATTTTTCACACATTAATTCTGTTTTATTGTCTTCTTTCACTGGCTATTCAAACCACCTCCTACACTGGTGTTCCAACAACTCTTTAGCCCTTCAACACTCGATCATTTATTTTTCCAGAAATGGTCTATCTCTTGCAACAAATAACTTGTGTAGGTTTCTTTTAGCTATGACTGAATGCACTGAACGTGTTAAAAGATCTGTATTTGTTTCTGAAGCAGTTGCTCTTCTGTTCTTTTATGGTATAAGCAATACTGCAAATGTGCTTGTTTTGAAAACTGTTTTAAATCTCTAGGGAGCCTTTTTCAACAGCAAGATGAAAAACCCCAAAATACTCTTGGGAACAGAATGTCTCAGGGTCAGATATAAGAATCAGCAAAGAAAACTCAAGAGATTCCAGTTCTGTAATTGTGGCTGCACAAAATCCTATGTACATGTTTAGTCCGATGTAAGTCTGTTTGTATTCAGTGGAGCAGGGCCCTCCCAAGATCATATGATGTAGCATAATTTAGCAGCCCTTATCCCAGCATGTGCCAGCTTCTGCTCCTCCCATTCTCTAATGCTTTTACTCAGTACTTTCATTCCATCTACATTACTCCTCCTTCTCTGTCTCGCTCATGCTTTTCCAATCCAGAGTAGAGTGGAGAAAAGTAGGTGTACAGAGATGGTGATGCCCCTTACTCCAAGTGATGCTCCCATCTGCCTTCTAGAACTAGCAGGCTGGCAAAAGATTGCCTGGTCCAAGAGTGATGATAGGCCAAGGCGGAGGAGGCATTTGCTGACCCCACACCTTTCCAATGTTGATACACCTTGTTCTGTTTCCAACATCCAGAAATGCCCTCTCCCAACCTCCAAAAACCTTGTCACCTTCTCCAAAAACCTTGTCACCTTCACCTTCTGTACCAGTCAGTGTGATACTTGCAACTGGTGGCCGGGGGCTTAGAAGCAGAGCAGACAGGCCAGCATAGGTTGTCCCACTAACACTGCCTTTGTGCAGTGTTGTGACCATGCTTTACACCATGTTTGCAACAACTTCTGCCCCATACATAAATAGGATTGTGCTGTCTGTCTTTTAAAACATAATTAGAATGTGACAGATGAGCAGAACCTTAATCTAATGAGAACAGTTTCTATATTTGTGTTATTTTGTTACATTGTTATTTTGCTTTAGGTAGAAGTGGAACTATCCAAGTTGTAGATCCTCCAGAAATGGAACCAGCTGCAACCAATGTGTTGTCAGATTTCCTATATAAATACTAGGATGCCTGTCAACTGATGCCTGTCTATTTCAAAGTGTAGGAAGAGCCATGTAAATGGAAAGTCTACATGTACATGGTTTTGGGTTAGGGTATTCCTAACTCTCCAGCACTAGCACAGGTGTGCCACTGTAGCATTGCTGCAAACTGCAATTGGGGGGCAGTCAGGGAGGCCTCCTCAAGCTAAGACAATGTTTGTTTCCTTACCTTAGAGTTGCATTGTCCTTACCTCAAAGCTGGAAAATTAGGATTGCATTTTATTTGTTATTATATTTTCCATGATAACATCAGTTCTTAGAAAGAGCTGGATTGCACATGTGGCATTTTTCTTTGTCCACATTTACATGCTAAAGATGAACCAGAAATATACCAAGAAGTTGCATGAGTTCTAGGATTCCCACACTGTGGTTCTAAAGGGGCTGTGAAACCTTCCAAAATGTATGTTATGCTGGGAAAGTTAAGTACTGATTAAAAGGAGGGAAAGAATTTTAAAAGGTTGATGGTTTGGTTTTTTCCAAGATAAGGTCTTTAAAGGTTATACTCTATAGATGCTCCCTATGGCTATCATAGTAATTTCTTGTCATTCTGTGCATGAGTGCCTCCCCTTCTCAGGCTTCTTCCTTCATGTGAATGAAGAGTTTGACCACAATGACATGAATGAGTAGGAAATTCCGTACCACTGTCACACATGTGAAGAAAGAAGTACACCAAAATGTTAATGGCCAAATTCTACATCCTCAGATATCTCTCTTCCAGTATGGTCTACAGTCTGAGGAAAAATCAGCTCCATAATAAAATTGGAGCCAACTAACAAGTAAGGGCTTCACAGTTATAATGTGCACAAATATATTAGTTACAGCATGGCACTACATGAAAATATGATTACTGGTATTTCTATATAACTACATACAAAGAAACAGTCCAGTAGTGCCTGATCATCTGCAGATTTGTCTCAATATGGGTTCCTTGTCCTGTGTTCAACCTTTAGGATCAAAGATACAGTGGTGCCTCACATAAAGAGCTTAATTTGTTCCAGAGGCATGCTCTTTAAGTGAAATGCTCTTTAAGAGAAGCAGATTTTCCCATAGGAAATAATGGAAACTCAGATGATTGGTTCCACAACCCTCAAAATATTCATATAAAAATATTAGCTGGATGTAAAAAGGATGACAAAACACTGGAATTGAATTCAAAACATGGCATTCAATGTGCATGATCCTATGAAGTTTACTTAGGCTGCAATCCTAAAGACACTTTCCTGGAAGTAAGCCCCATTTAACACAATGGGGCTTACTTCTGGGTAGACATGGTTAAGAGGCTGCAATCAAAGACACTTTTCTGGGATTAAGCCCCATTTAACACAATGGGGCTTACTTCTGAGTAGATATAGGAGACTGCAATCAAAGACACTTTCCTGGGAGGCTTACTTGGGCTATTGCTGGAGGTTCAAGGTAGTCGGTGGGGACACTTGGGGGCAGTTAGGGACAGCTGCCCTGTCAAGGTAGGTTCAAGTTTCAAGGTAGTCGCTGGGGACACTTGGGGGCAGTTAGGGACAGCTGCCTCTGGCACTTCCAGGCAACTGCCCCCAAGTTGGGGGCAGTTAGAGGCAGCAGCACTGGCTGGCAGACCTTTTAAAGAGCCTCCATGCTATGCATCAGGGCTGCATAGCAAGTGTGCCCAAAGCGTGCTTGCTTGTTAAGTGAAGCGGAACTTGTTATGTGAAGCAAGGTTTCTTGGAAATTTTTGCTTGTTATGTGAAACGCTTGTTAAGTGAGGCGCTTGTTAAGTGAGGTGCCACTGTACAATAATTGATCAGTATCTTTCAGTCAAGATCAACCTTTAGCCCTCTGATTGCTACCCGGGCAGAGCTCCAATTGCATCTGGAAATCTTTCTGAGGGCCCATATGCAGCCTACATGACCCTCAGAATGGCTTCTACGACTTCCGGGGGTCCAAAAACTAGGAGTGATGTTTAAAGACCTTTAGAGGTCCACAGAAGACCTTCCCAACACTTAGAAAACCAAAAACCAGAAATGACATTCTAAGGCCTCCCTAAAGGCTCACTGGTCCTCCCCTCCTGCAGGATTCCTAGCCCACAGAATGCTCTTTGGATATGACCAGAGCACTGCTTCTAATACATTTGGAGGGTTAATGTTGTTAATCCATGGATTTCAGTATCCACAGAGTTTGAGAATGGATCCCTGTGGATACTGAGGTGCTACCTCAAATACTAAAGGCAGGGTTTTCCCCCCCAACTTGTGATAGAGTGACCAGGGTCAGATAAAATTGCTATGGGGCTGTGCCTCAACTGTCAGTTGTCCATCTTTGAAGTAAAAATTAGTATCTGACATCCTACCGTATAATAATATACTAAATATATAGTATGTCATAGCTGATCTCCTTTAGAGTTTGTAGAATTCTCATGACAGATTCCGAAAAGGGTACAGCATTGATTCAGTGTATTAAAAATACAGTGACCAAGTTTAGATGGCATCTCAAACAGCTACAACAGAGAGAACAACAATAACCCCTTGGGAAAAGTAGACTTTTTATGGGCTGCCAGGGGATGGGCAGTCAGAATTGCGAAAGAACACTGCCTTTAGGACAGCTGAGACTAAAGCATCTTGAACCATTTAGTAGATTGGAAACTGGTGCAATGTGGTCCCCAGATGAAAAGGCACATGGTTTATTTTCTCTGTAGTGATAGCAATGAATTCTGAAAAGGAGCCCAGAGGGAAACAGGAAGTTCTGGAGTGATGTCAGAAGATATCACATATCCAGGCACTGAATTATTGCTGCATAGAGTCCTGATGCTCACAACTCCCCTTCTGGACATTTCCCTTTGAAGAGGTGGGTAAATCCTGAAAATGTACAGACTTTGCATACTGAAGAACGAATGGCACATGGCTTATGTTACATATACATCTGCAGTGCTGACATTTCTATGTCCTTTCAAAAAGGGAGGGTGTTTTTATATTTGTACTGTAAGGATCAAAGCAGGGCAGCCAAAGATAAATGACTGAACTGTGCAACACAATATAGTAAAGAGAAATAATTACATTTATCAGATTGGAAATTCTGGGGCTCAAGCAGCCTGGAAATATTGCCTTCCATCTTGGAGACTTTTCCCTTGCATCTCTTTTGCAGGAGAGCAAAACATCTTATTTATTCATGAGCTAAAGGGGTGAGAATAAGAGGTGATGGGAGGGAGATGTTCCTGGACAGGGGGACATTGGGTTGCCAGTGTCCATAGTGGTTGGGGCAGGGCCAGGATTCAGCAGTTATGCCAGATGAACCGTATAGCCCTGTTCTTAGGCACCCTGTTTCTAGATTAGTGTCACTGAGATGGCACAGAGCCAAACAGTTCCATAGGGGCTGCTGCAGCATTACCCAGGGTAAGGGGGAAAAGTTTCCCCCTGCCTTGGCACAGGACTGAAACTTGCGCTAGATGTAGATACCAGCTTGCCTGTTCCAGTGCAAGTTAGGACTGCAATGCCCAACATATGGAGAACATCCTACTGCACTTTAAATCTTAACATAAATCACTCAGGACAAACAAAAAAGACTACAGAGAGGTGTTTAAAGTACTTAAACAGTTTAATTGTATTGTGCTACACATAACATTCTTCGTTAAAGTACTGTACAATGCAAACTGTTACTGTATGGTAATGGTAAATGTTAGTACTAGACTGCAATTATTGTTTGTAATAAATATTCACACAACTTAAGATAGTACTGTACAACAGACAGCTCAGTTAAGTACTACTAAACGCTACCTTAAAATAAATATAAGGAAAACTTATTCAAGTTTTGCCCTCTGTCCCTCTGTGGGTCATGTGGTTTGCATGCGCACAGAATGCTGCTAGTAGTTCTACTAGTTGAGTAGAAGTAAAAAATGAAATAAATTAAACAAAATGGGAAAAGGAAGATGGGAAGTAAAACCACAGGCAGACCATTAGAAAATGCCTCTGCCTCAGTGGTGTAGCAAGAGGGGTGCTGGTGGTGCAGTTGCATCGGGCTAGAGGTTTTAGGGGGGCTACAAGCTGAGCTTGACACTAGTGACTAAAATTGTGAAAAACAGGGTATGTATGAATGATAATACCATCATGTTATATATCATAGGAAAGGTAAATTTATGAAGAATGCAATGAAACAAATTGAATTAGAATATCTATATTTTATCAAAAGTTATGGCCAATTAACCAAAAAATGAAAACAAAATAGCCTATGAAACAAAAGTGGATTTTCTTAACTCAAACTTTCCCATGTTATTGATGGTTCTGAGAGCCAATGAGATGTAATTCTGATACTGTATGGAACTAAGAAGATAAACAGTTACCCCCATGTTGCCTGGATATGCACGCACTTCTAAGTGCTGCTCTTCTTCTATTTAGCAGGGAAAGAATAACCATTTCTCTTTGCCCCATGACACTTTCCCTAACCAACAAGGAATACAATTTTCATTTTTTATGTAATTAATTTTGATTTTGTTGTTGCAGGGTGGGTTGGAGGGGGAACAAAATCTTTTTCAACTCCAAATTGCAAAGATATACTTTAGCAATGTCACTAGCAGAGCAAATGGTGGTGAACTGCTGAGGAGGAAGAGGCAGGTTTTCCCCCAATTTTTTAAAAAAATACCTCAGGATGACATCACTTTCCGGTTGTGAGATCACTTCTGGGGCTACATTTTGAGCTTTGCATTGGGCTTACATGATCATTAGCTATGCCACTGCTTAGCCTGGTTGGGAGGGCACCCAGATGGTATTTGCTCATATGGATACAGTAATCAGTAACAGCAA
Organism: Cryptoblepharus egeriae; assembly: GCA_030015325.1. NCBI lineage: Eukaryota > Metazoa > Chordata > Lepidosauria > Squamata > Scincidae > Cryptoblepharus > Cryptoblepharus egeriae. The sequence continues at coordinate 64,535,986 of JAREYC010000002.1, read as the reverse complement.
ATACAGGTGGGATGTTACTCAAAAACATAGCCACATACGTTGCTAGTTAGACAGATGATGGCAAGCTGAACTAGTAGTTAATATAGCAAACAACAAATCATATTGCTTCTAGTTATAAATTGTCATCAGCACTTGTCATTAGCACTTATTCCAGGAGCCCTTGATCCCTGCACTTATTTTTCAGTAAATGGGTGTTTTCTGGTTATTCTCTTCCATGGCAGACCAAAAGGTGAACATACAAAACTTTCTTCTTCATGGATCGAAATAAATTTGGGTTGATGATGCCATCGATTTACCTGATTGAAGGATGAAAACACAGCTGACCTCACCATCCCACCCCTTTACCTAGATAGACAGGTTTGAGTGCCAATGGCAGTATGTTCAATTACTCTAGCTCAGTCTGTGCTAAAGTGGTGGTCGGGACTCCTGGGAGGGTCACAACATCATTTCAGGAGGGTTGTGAAAAGCTAGGTGCCTCCATCTTGGAATCCAGCACCACCATCTAGGAGCAGGCATTCAGGTTGCTTTCCAGGGAATAAGCCTCATTGAGCACAATCAGACCTTCTTCTGATGGTACTTCCTGTTCTGACCATGACATCACTTCTGGGGGATCCCAGACAGATGGTCATTCTCAGAAGGAGGTCCTGACTGAAATTCTCAAGAATTTACTCGAGGTCAGGGGTGTCCAAACCATGGCCCTGCAGCCGAATGCAACCCTCGGCAAGCCTTAATGTGGCCCTCAGCAAGACCCTTCCATCCGGCCTGTGGGCAAGCCTTGTAATGTCTCTAATACAATCTTATATGTACATTTATGTAACTTTATTCATATTTGAAATGTAAATCAATTTTCCATCTCCTGACAGTGTCAGAGAGATGATGTGGCCCTCCTGCCAAAAGGTTTGGACACCCCTGTTCTAGCTGAATAATTTTTGGGGGGCTGGGTGAACCACATCTATGAATCCACATCTAAAAGTGGCTAAATCATCGCTGGGGATAGGATAAAGGACAAAGAACAAAGGGGATGGGATAAAGGACAAATTGCCATCCGCTATTTACACTGTTGAATCTGTACAGAACCTTTTGGAGAGCTAGAAGTGTCAAAAAATAGAGAAAAATAGGCAAAAATCAAGGGGAAAACAAGGCATTCATCACAGAAAATGAGTTTTGTTTGGCACCTGATGTGGATTTTAGTGTACACTAATTCATTAATTAACCAAAAGGTGATTCTTTCAATCTGTTATGATTCAGGAAGCAAATTTCTCCACTGAAGTCATTATGATTTGCAGGGTGGGTTATAAAGTCCCAAACAGATTTATTTAATGTTGCACATATTGCCTTTACCAGGATGGAGTTAGAGAAGAAGAGCTGTTTTATGTCACCTCATTTTGGGATGTTTGCTTTCATCCATGTGGTTCAGACCAGGATGTTGTATTAAGGTTGCACACACTGTCATTTGCAAAATGCCATGTCTCTTGTATTTTGTTTTTGAGCTGTGCCAGATTCTGTTTTGAATTCAGTTTTTTGATATGAAAACTGCTAGTTCAGGGAGGAGAGACAGACCACAGAAGCCATGCAATTTCTACTCTTTCACACTTTTTTTTTACTTCAGTTTGCAGCCCTGGTTTCCTTGATCTGCTGCTGCTTCAGCAAACTTTTTTAATTGAGTAGAAAAATTGAGTAACCAGGCCACTCTTTTCCATTTTGCTACACTGAACTGTTGCTTTTATTATTCACTACAGTAAAACACTCACCATACTCCAGTTCTAACTGTACATACTGGATGTAACTGGCCCTCCGCACCCCAGCAATGTCTGTTCAAGTGGCTTCTGCTGGTGTTCTTTTTGCATTTTAGATTGTGAGCTCTTTTGGGACAGGGACCCATTAGCTATTAATTTTTTTCATTTTCTTGGTAAACCACTTTGTGAACTTTTAGTTGAAAAGTGGTATATACGTAAGAATATAGTACTTACATAGTAGAATGGGGAGCCACACATCCAAAGATAAGTGCAATTGAAAATAATGCTTTCCAGACAGATATATACATTCAGATGTACATCCAGGTGTGAATGTCATTCATTGGCACTTCCAATGCAACACACATCCAGGTCCACATTCTAACTCAACTAGTAAACTGTGGATGACTTGAAGGGTGAAGGATCTTTGCCCTTCTGTCTGGGCGGCATTCCTGCTTTTCCTTGGCAAGAGGGTGGCATTCCTGCAATCCTGAAGACACTTTCCAGGGAGTAAAACCCATTGAACACAATGGGACTTAACTTTTGAGCAAACAGGGCTAGGATTGTCCTCTTTGACACATATTTCCTTGCAAAATAGTTTTATTCCTTTTCTTAATGGGTGCAAAATAATGTTAGGGGGCACATGGATCGGTGTTTTCATGAAACATGCTTCTCCTGTTTTGATTCAACTCTCTTTTTGTTAGCAGAGGAAAAGAGTGGGAATATTAGTAAAATGCATGAACTGCAAAATTTGTCATTTGTTTATACAGTCAACAAATCCCAAGGTTGTTGTTTTTGAACTGTTTACTCCAGATAAAGCAGGGGAGCTTAAGTGAGCACCACTAGCATTTTCTCATTGTCTGTTTTTTTTCAGACAGTTAAGAGTTTGATGTGCTTCTATTTCTCAGAATGCAGTCCTATCCAATTTAGGCCAGTGTAACCCATTTCCCTGTTCCCACAGTGATGTGGGCAGACCAACACATGTCTGTGTGCAAGTATCTTTCCTTTGCCGGGCACCAGCACCATCATATCATTGACATGATGGGATCAAACTCACATGGACCAATCGTCAGATTTGACAGTAGAAATAGCCATGTCATGTGCCACTAACACCATCCTGGTTTTTTAGGGCAACTCTGTCTTCCCATTTCCTGGAGCTCAACATGTGAAAGTGTCCTGGGGTCACTGGGATTCCAATGCTGATAAATTAGTTGACGCATTTGAGTTCCTTTGCCAGGCACTGCACCATCTTACTGGTGTACAGTGAGAGATTGGCATGATGGGAATGGAGTCCTGTAGGTCTGTGATTAGATTCTGGGATTTGAAAAGAGAATCCATGTGTGCCAACTTCTTCTTTGGGGTGGCAGTCAAATGAGCCATGCTGTGTGAGCCACCCTTGGCAGTCCATTTCCATTTCCTCAGACTAGCAAAATGTTTGTAAATAGTTTTCAACTACCGTATCTATATCTGTTTATACATGGAGTGATGAACAGAAACTAGCGAACGGTGGAACTTTTGCAGTCAACTAGTCTACCTTCCTTCCTGCCTTGTCATCCCCACAAGGCATCCTAATACAGACTTGCCTTTTCAATTTTTTTTAGTACCCATAAAGGTCCTAGAAACTTCCCCTTGGTTACACTTGGGAACCACAGTTGTACTCCTGAGCCCAATCTCAGGCATGTATTCTCAGAAATGTCCCATTATAGTCAATTGGGTTTACTCCTAGGAAAACATAGTTAGCACTGCACTCTATTGGCACAATCCAGAGTAACTACGGGGAGTCCTTGCTCTGGTGTATGAACAATTTGCTGTGGATTGCAGTATGAATTTCCCATAGGTTTTCATTAGATGGTGAAGTAACTACGGGTGCACGTAATGTCTCTTACGTGCTCCCGTAGTTACTCTGGATTGTAGGTATGTAACTTTACATTTTCTAATTTCAATATTTGAAAATAAACCACAAGATATAGACTGATTCCTGGTTCTTGAAATTCATATACTGGAAATATTTATTTATGAATAGCTGCAGAAAAGGGTTGGCCACATGCTCAAGGGGTTGGAATATCTACCTTAAGCACTTGGATTTTTATGGTAGAAAAAGACATTTTAAAGATTTATGAATATACACATGATGTTCAGAAGATAGCTAGACCACTGTTTCACTTTTTACTACAACTGAATCTATACCAGTTGATGGCAGGAGAGTCAGAACATTGTGATCAGTGTGTAAGGAATTTTTGAAATTCACTGAGGCAAGATGTGGTGTTAGCTGCCTAGCTTAAACAATTTTGTAAATATGATTAGACAAATTCCGGTGGTTTATCAACAGTTATCATCCAAGATGGTGAAAAGGATCTTCTGTGTTCAGTGACATAGATCCTCACTCCAGAGGCTCATGTTCCCATGTGAAGCAGTTTGGCTACCACTGTCAGAAAGAGGATACTGTTCCACACTGGAGAAGTTGTTGCTCTTAAGTATCACAACTACTGTGCCTGTCACAGATCCCAAGGTCAATTGCCAGTGGGGCAGGGAAAGAGAGTCACCATACGACATGGTGAACCATGGTTAGATGGACTATAATTTGGCTCTGTATAAAGCAGCTTTATATGATTAGTGGGGCAGTAGGACAGGGTACATGCCCCTCTCAGTAAACAAACTAGGCAGTTGGGTCCCAGACAATTGCATCAGCTCTGGCAGGCATGTGCTGAGCATATGTCTGAGAGGGTATGTGTCATGGTATGTGTCATGTTCCATGTTCTGAGATTTGACAAGAGAATCCAAGTGTGCCAACTTCTCCTTTGGGTTGACAGTCGAGTGAGCCATGCTGTGTGCCAACAACACTGTCCTGTTAGGCAGTTCAGGTTTTTTTGGCAGCTTGACTCTACTTGAAGTTGTGCAAGTGACTTTAGCTGAAGAAGCTTTCTTTTTGGTTTTGCTCACTTTTCCAGGGGTGAGTAGCTCTGTTTCCTGCAGCTCAACAGGGATAAGTGCTCAGAGGCTACTGTGATTACTATCTGTGGATTTCTCTGCTCCAGAGAGCTTATTCATGTAAATGCTTTTCATTACCAACTTGGTGGGAGAATTCAAGTTCTCAGAGGCAGCAGCAGCCCAACTTCAGTGTGAATAATAATAGCAGTGCCTTCCGGTCACCCAGTTGTTTCTGCACATCTGGAGCCACTTACATTCTGCAAAACTTAACCGTTTACTAACTAGTTCATTGCAGATTGATAGAAGTCCAAGGAAGGGCAGACACAAAGTGCTCAACCACAATCTGTCCTGCTGCTCTGGAGAATCAGCAACAGGGATGGACCAAGTCTCCACTCCATTTGATTCAACTTATTGGGAATTATTCCTGATTTGTCCAGAACCTTTTTGGGACTTTGAGTGACTCAAGTCAGAATCTTTTCAATAAATAGGCAGGTGTGGTTCTGCAGGAAAAACAAAACTGCTAACTCATGTGTGTATGTGTGTGTGTGTGTGTGTGTCTTTAACACTCGCCAGATGTTTCCATCCCATCTGTAAACAAAAGCTCTGCGTTTCTTTAAGCGCATGAAGTGGTGCAGAAAGCGCCAACCAGTTCCTTATGAACCTCAGCAATGACTTGTTCCCAAGAAAAACTTCCAAGCCCTGAGTCACTTCCGGTTTCAAAACAGACTTGAATCTACACAAGTTTGTTTGGTGACTTGAGTACAGTATAAGTTTAATGAGTCAAGTTGCCCATCCCAGCTCTCCAGTAACATCAAAAGCAGGGTTTGTGATTTTTGTAGTGATTCACTTCATTTTTACAGGCAGAGCAAAATAAGAAGGCTTAAGCTTAGAAGTCATATGTGGGTTTATTCAGATTTGGCACTAGTCTGCTATGATTAAGCTTGCAATTCTATTCACACCTACCTACGAATAAACTCCATTGACCATAATGGGACTTGTATCAGAGATGACTCCTGAACTGAGCCTTGTGATGTATTTTTCTTAGATTTCAGTGAATGATCACAGTATTTTATAAAAGAGATGCTCCATCCTCAGTTGGATTCATGTGTTTATACTGAACTTCTTCGTTATCTGGTTCATGCATTTAACACAGCAGTCTGTCCCCTAAGAAAGTTCACACAATCCTAACCTTGTCTACTCAGAAGTAAATCCTATTGTATTTACTTGTATTTACAGAGGAATCTGTGTTTAGGATTGCACTGTTTGTCTTTTATTTGTTACTAGCTTAAAAGCCGCACTCTGGCAGCACTTTTAAGCCAGCTCCTGAGGAGGACATTGTGGGCCTTTGGCCCAAAACTAAAGGTACCTCTGGTCCAGCTTACAAAACAGCAATTTTGAAGAAATAACTTTGAATTCCTCAATTCAATCCATGGAACTTGAAAACCTCACTGTAGGTTTTGTCAGTTGTTTTCAAATTTGAATTTTTAACTGTTTCCTCCTCATCCGGCCACACATCCCAATGCTGGATGTTATAATATGTCTATGTAGAGCAAGTGTGGGTGAAGCTGGAGGATGTGTGTGGAGCTGTGTTTTGTGTGTGTGTGGAGTGTGGGGTTGGTTTGTGGGTGGGGGTTAATCCCAGGATCGTCCTGATTCCAAAAAGGTATAATACGTCTATGTAGAGCAGGTGTGGGCAGAGCTAGAATGTTTGTGGAATTGTGGTGGGTGTGGAGTGTGGGGTTGGTTTGTGTATGTGGGTCAATCCCAGGATCATCCCAATTCCAAAAGTTATAATATGTCTGTGTAGAGCAGGTGTGGGCAGAGCTAGAAAGGTTTATGATGTGTGTAGAATTGTGCTGTGTGTGTGAGTGTGTGTGTGTGTGTGTGTGTGGAGTATGGGGTTGGTTTGTGCGTGTGGGTTAATCCCGGGATCATCCTGATTCCAAAAAGGTATAATATGTCTTTGCACAGCAGGTGTGGGCAGAGCTAAAGGTGTTTAGGATGTGTGTGGAATTGTGGGTGTGGAGGTGTGGGGTTCGGTTGTGTAATCCCAGGATCATCCCAATTCCAAAGAGGTATATGTCTATGTAGAGCATTCGTGGGTGGAGCTAGAGGGGGACCTGACAGACAGACAGAATTAGCCTTTTGTTAGTATAGATTGCTCATTGTTATGCTTCCTTCAGGATTTTGAGTGAGGAGTGGGAGTTCACTTTTATAAGTTTAATCGTATCCATTTTAAAGCCATTTTAAAGCTTCTCCCATGGAAGATCTGGTGACTGCATGTGGGCTTCTATGTATCTTTTAGGAAGCAGCATGATTTTCTATCAGTGTAGTGTTACACACGCAATAAAATGCCATTGGCTTCAAAGAAAGGCAGTTTTGAAGGGGTGGGTCCTTATGTTTTCTCTTTGGTTTAATTTGCCACTTCCTTCCCCCCGAATAAGATGCTTCCTGCCCATGGGGTTTCAAATATATGTGTATGGGTGAAAGCAATACAGAGGGTTAGGGCACAATCCAGAGTAACTATGTGGAGTCCTTGCTCCGGTGTAAGAACAATTTGCTCTGGATTGCAATATGAATTTCCCATAGGTTTTCACTAGGTAGTGCAGTAACTAAGGGTACACGTAATGTCTCTTACGTGCTCCCGTAGTTACTCTGGATTGTAGGGTTAGTGTACAAAATCAGCAAGCAGGGAAAGTGTTATGCACCCTCCCTTCCCATCCCCAACCCCGCCAATTTGTTCTTTACTGAAGCTGTTAAAAAGAGGCCATCAGGATGTTGTCCTATGCTTAAGATGTAGCTAGGACCTCGGAGTGGCATGAAACTCTTTTTCATTTGTTTTGGTCCCCTTAAGGAATGAGACGGGAGGAATTCATCTCTCTTGATTGCAAGAATGAAAACAATGCAGTTTGAATTCTTGGAATTATTTGGATGGAGATGGGAGAGGGCCTCCCACTGTGACCACTGGCACACCAGGGACAAGCTGTTCATAAGTATGTTTTCCGATGTGCTGGCAACCAGCAGAGACTCTGATATGAGCTGTTAGCCTCATCAATTACAAATCAAGAGATGAGGGGGCCAGATATATTGAAACTTAGATTATCTTTTCTTCTTCTTTCAACTGCCTGTATTTCTTCATTTGTCACAATGTAAGAGGGAAATTCTAACAGTCTGTCCTTTATCTCCATAATCAGATGGAAACAACCTTGAGAAAAATAGATTTGGGGATAGAAGAGTTGCTCTTGCGTTATATGGCTTCTAGATCAACTGTGGCTAGAATCCAGAATAACGACAGGATCTCTTACGTCGATGTAGTTACAGCACCACCTAAGGGAAATACATAGAGCAATCCAGAGTAAGTGCCAATTATGTCGACGTAAGAAGTCCCATAGTTACTCTGGATTGTAGCCTGCATGTAATTCCAAGATAGGAAGGAGTGACTGTGATCCTTAAGGGATTATCTTTCAAGTGTACAACATTCTGTAGTTGCTCCTATGTTGAAGCATCTCTAGGTTTCCTCTGGGAGAGGCAGAGAGGAAAGCATAGTGAGCCAGAGCCTGCAGTTGTATCCAGTGCGCTTCAAGGGGCAGTGCTGGTAGCCAGAGAGAAAGAAGGAAGGAAATAAGGAAGAAGAGGGGAGATATATATTTATATTCACTCTACAGTTTATTGAATCTGTGGATGCAGAATCCACAGATATGTCAGGTCTACTGTATAGATCTGTCACTACAGGCAAGATCTTAAAATGTCAAATTAAATAACTCTGCCATCGATTGCTGTTCTGCTTTGGGCTGGAACACTTTTTGTTTTTAAGACGACACACAGAAATGGAGAGTGGAGGCAGGAAAATGGTGCTCCTTCTGGGATTTCATACAAGTATTTCATTCTGCTTAGGGTCAGCATACTCCAATATTGTCTCTGTTCTGCTCCTACAGGACTGCGCAGTTCCCTTTAAGTAGGTTTTTTAAATGATTGTGTAGAAGACTCTGTATACATTTCTAGACTCTCTTTTAGGAAAACATGGGACGTTTTCACACCATTTTTAATTATTTTGAAACCAGCCCTCATTTTTTTTATGTGCAATCTGAATGCATATGGCCCAGATAGCATTTTCTATTTTCACATTTTCTTGACAGTCAAGGTGAGTTTCCTTTTTTCAAGCACAAACTAGATACTGTCAGCACTGAGAATTCCTGTAAATTGAAATTAACATCTCAAGACTGTAGTTGAGACTACAGTTGAGCAACTCCCCAAAATGACATTGGGCTTGCAGACGCATATTTTAACATTAAATTCCATTTTTTTGCATCTTTTTGGAGTTCACCACCTCTTTTTCTCTGTTGTCTCTTAACAAAATTCTACCACAAATATATTTTTATCTTTCAGGCAGCCAGTTCAGAGATAGTGCAGGCACTTTATGGATCACAGACCTGCCTCTGTTCTTGTCAATCCTTTTGGTCTCTTTTCCCACGAGGTGGCAGTGTTAGTTCAGCTATATAATAAAGAACTAATTCAACAGAAAGGTACAAAATAGATAACATGCTATCTTTTATTGAATTTGGTTGAGACTCCCAAGATTTTCTGACTATATTCTGCTCACTTTGACTTTATTATGCGCACTGTGTGAGGTTCAAGTCTAAGGTGCCAATATCCTAAGATTTGCCTTGAAACTATGATTTTCAAAGGATCTTTAAGGATCTCCTTTCTACTGTTTTAATTATTAGCTCAGGATCATCAGCTTCCAGAAAAGACCTGACCAGGTAATTGTGCTTAAAGCAGCTAGAGCTGGAAGTTGAATAATGGGAAGAAAATTTTTTTGGTCAAGCTATTCCTGCTGAGTGTGCACATGCATGATTTGCGCATTTGCAGCATACCTTTTATGTGTACTTGACTCCCTGAGTTACAGGTATCTGAGCTATGGAAGTCCAAGTTATGAACCACTGCATTGATGCTTTCTTACAGTGCAGTTTGTCTATGGTGCTTTTGTGGTGGGCTGGCAAGAGTATACATTCTGACTTTGAGACAGAGCTCAGAATGGACACAAAATACTGGGAATTTGGTGTACATCTGCTTGCACATACATGCATATTGTGCTGTTCCATGGAACTCTGCCCCTTAATAAGTGTGCTAAGTTGCTTTACCCCATTTTGCAGGGTGTGTTCAATGAGAGAACATCTCTATAATGATCAGTGGAATTGCTTGAGGGGGTGTGGCTTGCACCACGTAATGTGCACTAGACGGGGTTGACAATACTAGTAACTAAAATTGTGATAGTTAGACCATTATGTGTGTAATTTATGAAAGAATGCAATTTTTTTAAAAGGCTGGAGTGAAATATTTCCCTTTTATCAAAGGTATGGTCTCATGTACAATAGGCAACTACATAGGCTTTACGGAAAGTGAAACAGAGCCATATATTGTGTGTTTACTCATAAGTATTTGAACTTGTCTGTTTAAATCCATTGGAAAGGGCAGGCAGAGAGGAATCCAATTATAGCAGTCCAATGAAGGCAGCCCCCCCCCCCAACAAACCCATGAGAAGTAAGTCCCTCCTCCATGTTGACAAATGTACCAAGCGCTATAAAAAGCAAAACTATTCATGAGTAAGCAAATGTGTTTGTGTGGAAGCTCAATCAAAGGGGAGTGCAAGGCTTTCAGAATGGTCCTAATCCTGCACATGTGGAGCTCAAGAAGTGGTCTAGAAGGCACATCCCCCTCCACTGAAAAGCAGAAAAACAGGCTTCAGCAGGGAAGGATTTTTTTAATAGACTTATAAAATCAAGGCTGATAATCCCAACTCCTCCTCCCCACACTAATTTCCTATTCATATCACTCTGGGGTCTGAATGCTTTTTAGGAAGGGTTAATGCAGTTTTGATATTATTTTGAATATCAGTGTAGTCCCAACAAAAACCATGCTGGATTATTTAAAACTAATTTCATCCGAAATCACAATTAACTGGTTTAAATATAAGAACAAATTGGACTGGGCATTGGTAGGACTAAATAGTGATATTTTTGCAGGAGACTGAGGATCTTCACTTGGCTATTTATGTATGTATGTATGTATGTATGTATGTATGTATGTATGTATTTATTTATTTATTTATTTATTTGAAGAAGCTTGATGATGTCACTTCCAGCCATGACATCACTTCTGGTGGGTCCTGATTGTTACCCTAAAAAGTGATTTCCAGCCAAAGAGTTTGAAAACCATTGCAATAGGTTGTTAGTAAGGTGACACCGAGGGTGGTGATACCACTAGTGACCAAAATAGCTGAAATTGCTGTTTTTATGAATAATACCCATCATGTTTTACATACTGTCAGATGCATAATTTACAGAATGCAATAAAACAAACCACTCTGAAATATTTTTATTCTATCAAAAAGGTATGGCCAAAAAAACCATTGAGGGAGGGTGATGGTACATCACCACATCCATCACCTGTTTTGTTGCCCTGTTCATAGCATAAGAGAAGGTCCATCTTGGGTTGATGCATTGGCCTTCTACACCAGATGACACAAAAACTAGTGACATAACTAATAATGATAGACTTTGAGCACAATCCTAACCATGTCTACTTAAAAGTAAGCTCCATTGTGTTCAATGTGTCTTACTCACAGGAAAGTGTCTTTAGGATTGCAGCATTAGATGCTATATCCAGTTCCTTTTTCCTACTGCAACTAAAGCAGAGTGCATGTACCTGAAATTTCCCGCACTTATGTAGCCACCATTCCCCTCCTCCTCCTCTTTCATCTCCCTTGTGTGACCTATACTTTCTTCTGTTGTAAAGTGCAATGCACATTTATTGTATTTATATGCCACCATAAAACAATGTGATGATGTCTCAGCCACTGTACAGGTTAGCCAATTTTAGAGCCCAGGTGAATCTGGCTTACTGTGCCATTCCATGTATGTCTACCAAGAACTATGTCCATAGTGTTCAATGGGATTTATTCCCATTGAACACCAAGGGTTTGTAGGTTTCCATCTAAGCATGCAGCTGGCCATAGAAGGCTACAGCCAACCTAAGCAGCCAGGTTGAATGTCAGGTGCAGGAAACAAGTACCTATATTCTCTTCACCAATGTCAAGTTGAATGTCAGGTGCAGGAAACAAGTACCTATATTCTCTTCAACACTCTGCACAAACATTGTTGGCTTTTCTGTTAAGTCCCTTTCAGAAAAGCTCATTTCTTCTAAGGAAGGAAACTCTGCACATGTTCAGAGACACACAGCCTAATAAAAAATAAACTCACCCGTGATGATGGTCCCTGCCTGCCAGCCCAAACCACACACCTTGTCCCATCTGATGCCATTATCTTTCCATTCTTTACCCTATACGTGCTTTGATCTCTACCTCCATTGATCTGTGTTCTTGCATCTGACAAGGGATTGTGAGCTAAGGCCCCAGACTCTCTCCTTTAATCTGCCCTTGACTGGCTGTAACAGATTAGGGAAAGGACTGATGTATCGGGCTCTAAGACAATAAACTCCTTAGTTTGCTCTTGATTCAGTAAGCAAGAATCAGGCGGGGAGGAGGCTGCTCAAGGCCTCTTGGAACGTATTCCAAAGCAGACGTTGTTTGCTATAGGTTTTATCCTGAGAAGTTTGTAGAGGGGCTGGGAGGCCTTGGGTGAAGCTGCCCTGAACACATTGCTGGAAAAGTACTGGAAAGAAATGTGTTTGCACTTTGGTGAAACACGGCAAAGAATAGTCATCCCTTCAGTACAAATAAGCAGTAGATTAGAAGTGATTCAATTTTATCTGATTATCACAAGACTGGGAGGTGGGCAGTGCAGGGGTGTGTCCATGTGAAAGGCATCAGACCAGTTTTCTTCATGCTGTCTCTGAGTTTGCTTGTTTCTCTTATGTTTTACCACCTGAAACTTGACTTTTGCAGTACTGTGAGCCAGTAATTTACACGCTTCTTATAGGAGTTGCCCTATCATCATCTAACTCCAATTTAGGCCAACACAACTCAGCCTCTCCCGATTTTTATAGTGTGTGGGGAGGCTGGTATATGTCTGTGCACTTGCCTAAACTCCTCCAGGAATGGCGCAGAAGCACTTCTGTGACACCACTTGGCTAGTACAGGACATGTGCTGGGACTTATGTTGGCCTAACTCGGAGTTAGGATTGCAGCCTCAAAGATCCAGGATGAGCTAGAACCAGAATCTAGCTGGGATGAGAGATGTGCTTGTCCTGTATTGCACTGGTCTAATTTTTGTCCTGTATTTATATGATCCATAAGAAGAAATTACTGATGTTTAAATGCCATCCTTTCCCACTGCACAAAAAACACATTAAAGTTTTATCCCATGCCTTTACCAGCTTCTTTACCACTACCTTCCTCCTTCTTCTCTGCCTTTCCCATTCAATGTTGACCCAGTCACCATCCCAGTCACATCCCAGTCACCATCCTTCAGCCCAAAAACAAGTTAAGATTGCACTGCAAGTGTAACTGAATTTGTTCATGTTCATCTTCTTGTCCTTCCCTCCTCTCTTCCTTCATTGTCTGATTTTGGAACTTTTTCATTGAAAAGCAGTAGATTAGATTAGATTAGATTAGATTAGATTAGATTAGATTAGATAGATAGATAGATAGATAGATAGATAGATAGATAGATAGATAGATAGATAGATAGATAGATAGATAGATATGCCTGGGGACAGGTACTTGTTTGCCTATACAGTATAGCTCTTAGAGGCAGCATGTATATTGATAGTACTATAATAATGCCACACTGGCTTTTGTATGTCATGCATACAACAGGCTCATCAGTGAAGCACTAACTTTGACTACATCAGAGTTTTGGTTGAAGGCAGACTTTTGCCAAGAAAACAACAGCCCCCTCTTCTGACACTTCTGATGCAAACTATTATGGACTGATACTGATGTGCTGAGATAAATGGTACCTTTTTGATATCAGAATCTTCTCTCTATAGTTTCTACTTAGTCAAGAAAGATTTCCATATGAATAAGGGAATGTGATTAACTTGGTGCTTATCATGAGAAAATAGGAGCTTATTCAGTGGTGGGATTCAAATAAATTAACAACAGGTTCTATGTCCTAATAACCTAAATTAACAACAGGTTCTATATCCCATTAGTAACTGGTTCTCAGAACCAGGCGCTCATTAGAAAAGGGTACTACAGAACCTGTGAGAACCCCTTGAAGCCCACTACTGACTGCTTATTCCTAAAGCTATGATTGCCAGACTTGTATTTGGTCAAAACTATGCTTGTGTCTCACACTGCTTTTAATGTAGATGTAGAAAAAAGTTTAAATTTGTACCTAGCTGAACACATAATGGGAAGAAATCTTTGATAAATGAATGGGGATCTCATCAACTCCATAAAGGACTTTGAGGTCAATACATTTTTTTTTGGTCTGGCAAGCTGAAGCAGAGCAGTTTGCCCTGCTGCAAATAGAATAATCTTCTGCATGGTGACACGACTGAGGAACTCATTCCCAAAACTTTAAGTGTCCAAGACACAGGTTATTAAAGAATTATATAGGTACCTCTACTGAGGTGTGATAAACATTGTGTCTAGACAAGGCCCAGTGTCTGTCTTCTACGTGTATTTTATCTGCTAGTGTGACCCATTCATATTCTTTCACTTCCACCAGAGGGCTTTTCTTTTGAAAACATGCCTTCCTATGTTACTTTTCCAGTATGATTTTGGATTTTTTTTCAATGTGTTACATAAAGCCTGCCTGTTTATCAATGTGTTTTGAGACTTAAAAGTGGAATGGGAAAAATCATTCCAATCTTTTAAACATTCTATATTTGGCAGGGGTGGGGTGGGGGGGGGGAAGTGCTCAGAGAAGTAAGCATTAAACCATGCTGAGATTTTAATTCAGGTCTCTCTATGCTAAGTCTCACTAAAACTATTTATGGTTTGGGGAGTCTCCATGGCTTATCCCGCATAACTTGCACTGCTGAGTTCCCTCATTCAGCTTAGCCCTGTGATTTTCAACCTTTTTCATCTCTCAGCACACTTAACAAGGCACTGAAATTGTCAAGGCACACCATCAATTGTTTTTACCATTGACAAGGCACACCAGACTGTTCAAATCCCCAAATTTTCCTATTAATGAATGTCAATCCCCAAACTCCCACAGCACACCTGAGGACTAGCCACAGCACACTGGTTGACAATCACTGGCTTAGACAGTTAGAATGGAACAAGCCTCTTTGTATCAAAATGTTACAGTCCTTGCAGGGGTATCTTGCTTTCAATCTCCCCTCAGCATCTCAGGTTCCTTGAGAGGAGAGGGATTGAATTTGCATAAAGTAGAGTTTCGCTGTAAGTAAATGTAAAGTCATGCACATTGGGGCATTGGATCAAAACTTTACATATAAACTAATGGGTTCTGAGCTGTATGTGACAGATCAGGAGAGAGATCTAGGGCTGCTAGTGGATAGTTTGATGAAAGTGCCAACCCAATGTGTGGCGGTAGTAAAGGTTAAGGTAAAGATTGTCCTGCTAGTTGTGACTGACCTTAGGGAGTGGTGCTCATGCTCGCACAAGGCCATGTGGCCAGTATGACTAAACCCCAAAGGTATAGGGAATGCTGTTTCTTTCCCACCAAAAAAGATATTTATTTTATTTATTTTCTGGATTTCTACTCTGACTTTCTCAGCCAAAGCTGATTCATGGCGGCTACCTAAATAGATACCTATTTATCTACTTGCCTTTACAGGCTCTTAAAGTGCTAGGCTGGCAGGAGCTGAGCTAATGATGGGAGCTCATTCTGTCTTGCAGTACTTGAATCTCAAACAACCAACCTGCCAACTTTCAGGTCAGCAAGCACAATGTCTTTAAACACTGAGCCACTTATCTGTTATTTGCAGTAATGGTGAAGAAGGTTAAGGCTGAAATCCTATACACACTTTCCTGAAAGTAAGTCCATTAGCACACAGTGGGACTTACTTTTGAGTAGACATGCTTAGGATTGCATCCTAATTCTATGTTTGGGATCATTAGCAAAGATATTGATAATAAAATGACAAATATTATAATGCCATTATACAAACTGATGGTAAGGCCATACCTGTAGTATTGTATCCTGTTCTGGTCATCAAATCTTTAAAAAAAGATATGATGGAAAAGAAGACAGAGACCAAAATGATTATTGGGCTGGGACACCTCTTGTATGAGGGCATCAGGATGCAGGTCTCTTGTAGTTTTATGTGCTCTCTGAAGCTTTTTGGTGGGCCATTGTGAGATACATGAAGTTGGACTACATGGGCCTTTGGCTTGATCCAGTACAGATGCTTTTATGTTAACATGCTTTCAACAGATATAAGCCAACATTTATAGGACTTTGTGGCTATGGAAGCTCTCAGAATTTGTGCATACCTCAGAGTATTCAAGACATGTGCATCTTTCAGCTCTCCAGTTACAGCTTCTTTTCAAGTGTAATTAGCCTATTTAGAGCTAATCCTAACTGTCTACTCAAAAGTAAGCCCCATCATGTTTAATGGGTCTTACTCCCAAGAAAATGTCTTTTAGGATTGCAGCGTTAATCTGTTATCTTTAGGTGCTTGTTGCTTTTTTCTTTTGTAAAGAAAGTGAAGTTGGATATGGAGCTACTTCTGAAAAAAACCTTTTTATTGAACTTCCAGTGTACTGGAGTTTGGTCATCTGGTCAGGAAGAGCAATATATAAAATGGTTAAACTTGGTGGTGCACATGGCATTCTTTGTTCAAATGGCAGATGCGCTGTTGTAGGATCACAAAAATGTATGTGTTTTCATGAACAAGCTTTTCCAAACATAATTCTTTTCTGTGATAAAAGAGACCAAAAAGAAAAATTATCAGCAAATTTTTATGGCTCTATTGTCTTTTCAGCTCATCTCTCTGATCCCTTCCCACCAAAGTAAACTTTCACCACAGAAAGCACTCACATAGACATGGAGGGGAGATCCTTAAGCTGTTGGTAATTGCGTACTACATTGGAGACATTTATCTGTGTCCACATGGAGCATAAGAACTAGAAAGACATGAAATTCTAGACCACTCTATGTCATTTTCTGCATAGCGCTTTTGCATTTACAACACTGTCCCTATTGATTGCATGTTTTCATGGCCTACAAGGGTCCAACACTTTTAATATTTTCAAAATGTTGCAAGATGCAAGTGTTGGACTATTATCGGCCATAAAAAGTTGAGATCATACATGATCAGGAGAGAGATCTAAGGATGCTAGTGCATAGTTTGATGAAAGTGCCAACCAGTGGCATCACTAGAATAGTGCGGGTGGTGCGGTCCACACCAGGTGCCGTGCCCAAGGGGTACACTGGGGGACCCATCATGATGGTGATGCTGCGTCAAACCCAATCATGTCATATACCATTGGATTCATATTGAAGAGCAGACTCCAATGCAAAATAACATTGAAATTCAAACTGTTTTAAAATAGCACTTTCCTATCAAAAGTTATGGCCCAAAAACTAAAACATGCATTGAACTCTATGGAAAGTGAAAGTGATCCGTACCATGGCTTTACTCATGAGTAGCCAAATGTGCAATAATTCATTGGAAAGGGCAGGCGGAGAGGAATCCAACGACACCAGAATTGTCCTCATCCAATAAACACAGCCTCCACAAATTACCCCAGAAGGAGGTCCCGGATGATTGCATTGAAATTCATTGAAAATGGATGTGAACTGCACAGCTGTGTTTACAGGCGAGTAAGCAAGCATGCCTTGGCTGGAGTGTAAGGTCAGTCCAGGAGAGTATAAGACTTCTGAAATGGTCCTAATCAGGGACATTCTAGGGTGTTAGAATGAAAGGGGTGGCAGCCCTTGTGACATAAATGGCTAAAATCATTGTTTGTAGAAATAATCCCATCATGTTATACTCCTTTGAATGTAATTTACAGCAGAACACAATGAAACAAACCACATTGAAATATCTTTATTCTATTAAAATGCATGGCTAAAATAACCAGTGGAAGCGAGGCAATGGCACATACCCACACACACCATTCATATTGTTACCCTTCCCAAAGTATGGGGATGTACTAGCATCCCGCACTGGGTGACATGAACCCTAGTGATGCCCCTGGTGCCAACCCAATGTGTAGCGGCAGTAAAGGTTAAGGTAAAGATAGTAAAGTTTGAGGCAATCTGCCTTGGGTTTCCTTTTGTTAAGGAAGAAAGGTGGGATACAAATAAAATAAATAAGTAAGTAAATAAATATTTTCCCTCTCATTTTCCCTGCCATTGTTCTGAAAACAATGGCAGAATAAATCATTGAGGTTTTTTTAAACAACATGGGTTGTACATCAGAACATACCCCCAAATCCAGAGTAACTATGGGAGCACATAAGAGATTTACATGCACCCATAGTTACTGCACCACCTACTGAAAACCTATGGGAAATTCATATTGGAATCCAGAATAAGTTGTTCTTATGCCGGAGCAAGGACTCCTCGTAGTTACTCTGGATTTTGCCCATAGCCATTTTACCAAAAAATATTAAAAGTAACAATTATCCTGGGTCACTATAATTTACTGCATATAGTTTGTTTATTAAGAACCATTATTTCTGTTGGTTTAAATTAATAAAAACATCATTCAAGGTATCTTGCAATATTTTCATTAAAAGGAAAAAAGTTTTAAAGTCCAAAATGTAGAGATACAAATAACGCTGCCCCATGTTGCCATTCCAGATCATAAAGCAGTTCAAGCCTATGTATGTCTACTAACAAGCAAGCTCTATTCTGTTCACCCCAAGAAAGTGTGCATAAACTTTCTACTGAAATGTCCTATGAAACAATTTATATGATACCAGGGTGTTATCAGGGAAGAGGCCATATAATTATTTTCAGCCTGATAGTTCCATCGCTTGGGTACTATCCCAAATACTCACTTGCTGTTCTTCAGTGAGCCACAAAACAGAATCTCTCAGAACTGACTGGGCAGGAACATATGCAAAAAGGAAATCCTTTAAATAACCTGGTTCTAACTAGCCCTAGGAATACCAAACGGGCCAATTTTGACCCGCCAGGTCAAAATCTTGTGTTTTTTTCTGGAATTTATTATTATTACCAGACAAGGCTTTCTGACTTTTTTTGTGCTATTCAGACAGTTACAATTCCAAAAGCATGAAACTTTTGAATATAAAATTTTTCGGCAAATTCCAATTTATACATAGGATACCAATCGGGTCAAATTTGACCCATGTTGCCTTTGCGGTATTTGTATTACAGGTGTACTACAGGTGGTATTTGTACTACCACTGGTATTTGTACTACAGGTGGTACTTGAGATGGTGTCCGGTAGTACTAGTGATCCCTGCCATCGGGTAGCAAGACAAACAATGAAAAGTGACAAACACCAGTGTACATTAGACAGAGCTCCAGCATGCTTTCTTTGTGTGCTAAAAAAGCTTCCTGTCCTCCTTGAATCTCTTACTGGTGCATCTGGCCCCTAATCCAGAAATAACTGGTTATGATACCTCCAGTGGTACTTTGGTGAATGTAGCTCAAGAAACACTGTTCTAATTTGAATTTTAGGTATTTTTCTTATAAGACACTATATACTGATTGTTCTTTAAAAATAAATAACTAATTGTGATTTTGTTTAATTTTCCATTATTTAAGAACTACAATGTCTTGGCTGTAACTTTAGAATAACCAGTCTCACCTATATTACCCATAGTAAATTAGTTAAGAAAAGTCATGCTATCTCATATCGTAGGGCTGCAATCCTATACACACTTACGGGGGAGAAAAATCCCATTGAACTCAGTAGGGTTTACATCTGAGTAGTCTAGTCATATATAGGATTGTATTGTTCCAAAAGGAAGGCAACAGTATAATCTATACTGTGATTGGAGCTGTGCCCTCTCTAAGTTTTTCCATGATTCTCTAGTCTGCTCTTTGGAAAAGAAAAAGCTCTAGTGAAACAAAAGGATTACTAGCTAGAGATAAATATGAGGCCTGGAATGCATGCCATACCCTCCTGACACACAGAGCACAATCCTAACCATGTCTACTCAGAAGCCCCATTGTATTCAGTGGATCTTACTCCCAGGAAAGTGTGCTTAGGATTGCAGCCATAGGCAAATTCCTGTGAGCTGTTGGACTTCTCCTTTAGAGGTTCCAATAGGGGGCATGGATGGTGCATTTCCAAAATTTTATTCTCCATTTCATTGTCCCTGACCTTGTGGAGATGTTTTGTTCTCAAAAGACAACCCTTTGTGGTACTAAAAGCACAATCTTATCCTCAAGGTATGGCAGTGCATGTTCTCGTACACTGACACAATGACAATCTTGCTGGAACAGAAGTCCACCCGCCAACGGACATGTCATGCACACTGGTTCAAGGCCACACTGATGTAATTTGGACTCTAGCACAACTTCACTGAAAGGATAAAATGGAGAGGCAACTGACGCATCATATGGGATGGAGGGAGAGATTTCGTACAGTACTCCACTGAAGGTAATAAAAGTGGTTGGCAGGAAGTACAATAGTCCTTTTTTTCTTCCCCATTGTTGTCCCCTTTATTCCAAAAGTGATTGTTGTTACTGAATCACAAACTGGTTTTGATATTATTTTTTCATTTTCTGAGCCTTGGGGACCCTTGCAGAGGCATCTGGCTTTTTAATACAAATGTTTTTAAAGCTTCTAAGGATATGTTTTGGGGGACTTGTATCCTTTTAAGTGTTTGCTGGTCCTTCTGCTTTTTGCTCCTGCAAACTTAAAAAACTTAAAAAACTTTTTAAGTTTTATATCACCTAAATTTGCCTCTTTTCTGCTGTGTTTGAGTAGAGAGAAAGCAGCTTTGAGAAACAGCTGGTGTGGGTTATAGACCTGCCTCCTATTTCTTTAATCTCTGCCAAAATTGTTTCTGGCCAGACTTACAAAGGTAAGTGTTTCCTATATATATATGTCCTTATATAAGTTTTATATATATATATATATATATATATATATATATATATATATATATATATATATATATATATATATATATATATATATATATATATGACTTATATAAGTCACTCACTCACCCAAGTTAAGTCATATACTTAACATTGGCGACTGACTGATCAACATCCAACTGATGCACTGGAAGGGAGGGTGAACAGGGGGTGATAATGTGCATGGGGGGATGGTGAGCATGGGGGGACGTTGCAAATGGGACATTGTACAGGGGTGTTGTGCATGGGGGTGATACACATGGGGGGATGTTGCACATGGGGGTGTTGTGCATGGGGAGATGTTGCACATACAGGGATGGTGTGCATGGGGGGACTGTGCGCATGGGTAGATGTTGTAAGAGGGTGTTGTGCATGGGGGATCATGCACATGGGAGGAGTGTGCACGTGGGGAGGGTACACATGGGGGAGGGTGCACATTGGTGGATGTTGTACAGGGGTATTGCACATGGGGGACAATGCGTAAGGGGGATGATGTGCAAGGGGTTGATGTGCATGGCGAGTTGATGCACATAAGGGGTTGAAACGCACAGGAGGTTGATGCACAGTGGGGAATGGCATACTGAGGGAGCTTGGTGGTCCCAGAAACAATTGGCACATGAGTATGGCCCAGAAAGGGTGGGGCTGGCCCATGAGGTGGCACCATAAATGTGGGACTCATGCACTGGGACTCATCTGATTAGAAGCATTTATTAAAATTGCTGATCTTTTTGGCAGAGTGGAGAACTTGCAGATCACATTCCAAGTTCTGGCAGACCACCTGTGGTCTATGGACCACTGGTTTGGAACCATCACTGTACAAAGATTGCCGTGTCAAATGCTTGGAATAGGCCTGAACAAAAAGCATAGAAAGCAAACTGAAGTCAAGATTCCCTGTCCTATTCTTTTAATTAGGTTTGTTTAGAACGTTTATGTCCACACAGGGCTTTAGTTCAACAACAACAGTATTTTCTCTTACTTTATTTCTTCCACTACAGACCCTACCTGTTGTGCTGAAAGATTCCTCTTGCTTTTGCCTTCCCTTATCTTGGCCCCGTATTTCCCCACAATCTCAGTCTGGACCTTTCACCCTGCTGCAAGGAAAACACAAGCCGCTTATGCAGCCTCAAAAAAGAAGGAAGGGGACAAAAAGAAATCTGTTTCCATGTGCACAAAATATTTCCACTCAGTCTAGATTGAGAATCGGACAAAAAACAGATCTCAGAAATGTATGGATTAGAGGCGACAAAAGAATGAATTACTACATTGCTATGTTTGAATCCACACCCTACATTCTGTATTCCTCATTGAAGTCAATGTGGTTGTTGGGCAGCCTTTCTTCTTGCCATTCCTCTGTCCAGTTTTGTCAATCAGAGATAAGGAAGAAACTAAGGTGGGGGAGAATGGAAGATACAAGTATATTGCATGTCCAGGGACTGGGCAAGTACAGCAGCATGGTTGGGGTTGGAGAACGATGAGTTAGGCCACAGAGGTGCGGTCTGGTGGAGGAAGGAGCAATTCAATGTAAGGGAGCATGCAGTGATGCGATAGGACAACTGGATGTGAAGGGGAACTGGAAAGGAAGGGGGGAAAAGAAGGAGAGCATATGAAGG
The DNA here is from genome assembly GCA_030015325.1 of Cryptoblepharus egeriae. Classification (NCBI taxonomy): domain Eukaryota; kingdom Metazoa; phylum Chordata; class Lepidosauria; order Squamata; family Scincidae; genus Cryptoblepharus; species Cryptoblepharus egeriae. The sequence continues at coordinate 64,513,768 of JAREYC010000002.1, read as the reverse complement.
GGTAGCCTTGACGCTGTGTCAGTCCTTGCCAGTACAACCTGATCTTGATCCTTGTCTTGATCTTGACCCTAGTCTTCATCCACGCAGGCTGCAATCTCGTCTATACACATCTTCCTGGGAGTAAGCCTCACTGAATTTAATAAGATTGACTTTTTAGTAGATCCTCATAAGATTGCATTGATTGTTTTATTAGGTGGCATAAAGTTCTAGCATTATGAGAGAGTCACAGAAATCCTGCTACTGCACCATTCATAATTCTATATCCCCCAAATACAGAGTAATTACAGGAGCACGTAAGAGACTTTATGTGCACCTGTAATTACTGCACCACCTAGTGAAAACCTATTGAAAATTGATTGGAATCCAGAGTAAGTTGCTCTTCCACGGGAGCAAGGACTCCCCGTAGTTACTCTGGATTTTGCCCTAGGTCTTTAACATGTTCCCTCTTAATGCCTTCCCTATAAAGAAAGCTTGGTAATAATCTTAAAATCTTAAAAATCTTAAAATAATCTGCGTGCCATTTTATTTTCAATTCCTTTGTTAATAATTTTCCAACACAGAGCTTCCCTCCTCTCCCCTTTCTTTCTATAGACACTAGACCTGACATTTCTATCACAACCCCAAGATCTCCTTTCTGGGTGCATAAAGAATGAAAATTTAAAAAAAAATTAAATTGCTCATAATAATGAATCATGAAAGAAAACTTATTAGTTCTTTATTACCTTTGTTTTTTCTCAATTTATCCAGAGTGCACACGCGCGCACACACACACACATACACACACACACCAGCAAATCTTTTTGTTTTCTTATTATAGGTAATAGGTATTCTCAGCAGGAAAATATACAACCTTCAGGCTGTTTGGCTGTTTCTTTAGGTGCTTTTTATTATCTGTATCTATTGGTGACTCACTTTAACCTATCTTTCTTACAATTATCTCTACCAGCCTGTAGTGTTAGTTAAATCAGTCATGAAAGATTTTGTAACAAATCAGCTATTGTGGGAGACAGACTTTTGCTTTTAATTAAATTTTACCACATAGCACCTTCATTAGAAAGGGCTGAGGAAGCACTAAAACATTTACCAGGATGCAGTTGTGGTGTAAGCCCCACCAAGCTCAGTGAGACTCGCTTTTGAGTAGACATGAATAGGATTGCACTGCTAGTTAATAAAACATTTCCAAAACCAACAGCAACGGCAATGGTGGGAGCTTGTGACAAAATCATCTGAGAGAGCCAGCCAAGTAGCTGTATCTTTGAATCTGCAACATATTCAGTACTCCTATCTATCTATCTATCTATCTATCTATCTATCTATCTATCTATCTATCTATCTATCTATCTATCTATCTATCTATCTATCTACTGTTTTTCAATTAAAAAGTTCACAAAGCAGTTTACAAAGAAAATGAAAAAATTAATAGCTAATTAATAGCTAATGGGTCCCTGTCCCAAAAGGGCTCACAATCTAAAATGCAAAAAGTACAGCAGCAGAAGCCGCTAGAACAGACATTGCTGGGGTGTGTAATGCCAGTTACTCTCCACCTGCTAAATAAAAGAGTGCCTCTTGCCCAGTTAGCAGGGGTTGGAATGATATTGTTAAGTCTATATTTTGATGCCATATTTGTTTATATTTTGGATATTTTATATTTTAAGAAAATGTAATTTAAAATATAAGCTTCAATTGATGCTAATATTTAGAACATTTTCTTTGATGCTGTTCTTTTCAAAGACAGGCAAACAGTGCAATCCTATTTGTGTCTATTCAGAAGTAAGTTCCATTGAGTTCAATGGGGCTTACTCCCAGGAAAGTGCTCTTAGGATTGCAGCCAAAGTCAAACAATTGTTTTTAACCTAGGGGAATGTGAATGCAAACTATAGTCAATGGTGGTATGTAGTCCATAGACTTATTTGTAACCAGAAAAATATGTTTGGGACAGAGTGAGCATGTTATAACAGAAAAAAGATAAAAGCCCGCTAAAATGTAGGACACCCAAGGAAAATGTAGAACATGAGAAAATAAAAGCTACAATACTCTTATGCTTAATTTAAACACTTTCCTGATTATTATTTAATTTAAAATAAAGGCTGCAATCCTAATCACACTTTTTTGGAAGTAAGTACTTTTGAACTCAGCGAGACTTACTTTTGAGTAGACATGCTTATGATTGCACTGATAATTTATTATGTGTAATGTATTAATTACAAGAAGGTTACATGCTGCCTGCTCACAAGTAAAAGGAGGACATTGAAGTTTTTCCCAGGACACAAGGCTAAAATCCAGACATGTTCTGGAAAAAGAGGATATATGGTCACTCTGACCACAGTCCCAGCACAAGCGGGGTGAAAGCAGGTGCTCAGCTGGCATCTAGAGAGCAGAAGGTAGGGCTGGAGTCAGGTATCTGGGGAAGATAGGATGGGAGGAAGGTAATCCAGTGGCAAGGGAAGACCATCTTTTCTTCTGGAACAGGTTCCTGCGAAAACTCCTGACAGCTGATCTAATGCTAGAGGTGCAATTCAGAGGGATTCAGCATTAGGCAAGAAATAAACTAGAGCATAACCCAGGTAGTGTGACAGAGGATCACATCAGTGCAGGGTGACCAAATGTCCTCTTTTTCCAGGACATGTTCTCTTTTTAAACTTTATGTCCTGTAAAAATTTTCCTTATCCTTTTCCTCGTGAGCAGTCAGCATGGAGCCTTCTTCAAATTCATAAATTGTAGTTTAAGTAATAGTTTTAAAATTTAATAATAAGCACTACATTCATAACCAGATGAATGCAATCTATATTCGTGTTTTTAGGTTTTATATTGCCATGCCCTACATTTTTCTTAGATGCCCTACATTTTGGGGATCTTGTCCTCTTTTTGGTTATGATGTCTGGTCTCTCTGCATAAGGGATGTCGTAGACCTTATGGTGGCAGTGGAAATTCTTTATAACAAGGACCTTCCAGGGCTCAGCTGAGAATTCACTCAAACAACTGCATTGCAACTGTGCTTTGCTGCAGCAGAAATCAGTGGATGGAAAAGGTCCTCTTTGGTTCCCAGACAAACAGAAGACAGATCCATCCATCGATCCAAGAACTGCCAAACATTAGACCTCCTGGACCTTTAAAAACTGTACAGAAGAAGGAATTTCAGCAGGTATAACTTATCAACATCTTACAGATGAGAAGATGGACCTGCTGAAATTCCCTCTTCTAACACGGTGACCATATGTCCATTTTTTTTAGGACATGTCCTCTTTTTTCATCTTTGTGTCTTGGAAAAAAATCATCCTCCATTTCCTTGTGAGCAAGCAACATGTAGCCTTCTTGTAATCAATAAATTCTATATCATAAATTATACGTAATTGTTTTCAATTTAATAATAAGTCATTTAGGGTTATTTTTGACTTATTTTTGAACAGACATGCTTAGGATTGTACTCATAATGTTTAAATTACATTTACATTAATTTATAAGGGACTGTATTCTTCCTACTGTAAACTTTTGTTTTAAAGTTGAAGCCCAAAAGATACAGGGTTAGGATAGTGCACAGCTGACCTCCCTATACCACCACAGGAAGATATGAAAAGTGAGTTAGGCCAGCCTAAATTGGTTATGATTGTGCCTGTTGGCTTTTATATTGTCATGTCCTACGTTTTTCTTGGGGATCCTACATTTTGGAGGACATTATCTTTTTTTTTGGTCATGATATATGGTCACCCTGTCTTCTCATTCAATGGGCACTGTCAAAAGGGTGGAAAAATGCACCAGAATGATCTCTCAGAAACAGAAAGGGATTTTAAAAGTAAACAGATACCTTCTTAACTTTCTATTAAATGGCTACACTTGCAGACTTTGCTGGAACTGAAACATTTGGATTAAAAATTAATGCAGAGCCTGTCACTGGTTTTCTTGAATGAAATTTTGCAAACAATTTGGGAGTTTTCTGTTATCCTGACTTGAAATGAGAAAGGCATGAAAACAAATTCTGTTAAGGAAATGCAGAATACAGTATTGTAATTCTACAATATAGAATTACGATACTTAGTATTATAATTATTATAATTAGTAGTAATATTATTATTAGTATTAGTATCAGTATTAATAGACCACTTTTCAGTGAGAAGTTCCCAAAGTGCTTTACAGAGAAAACGAAATACCTAACTAACGCTCCCTGTCCCAAAAGGACTGCACAATCCTAATCTTTAGGATTGCAGCAAATATGTAAAAAGATGCAAAAGACCACCAGCAGAAAGCTCTAGAAAAGATGCTGCTGGTATGAGGATTATTTATGGTAAATACCTGTTTTTGTTAGAATTGTAATTTCCCTCTGCTCCCCACCAGCCTCTTGAATGACTGCTTTCATATTTAGACTCCAATTCCAGGGTATCCTGGCATCCTGAGATGCCCATAGTTTATTCTTTCTGACTAGTAAGAAATTATTAGCCAGTTCCAATTCTCTACATCTTTCTCCGGTGTTTTGTGGCAGGCATGTTGATGCAGGGTGAAAAGGGCTGCAATCCTATCCACACTTTCCTGAGTAGGAAAGTTCCATTGTAAGTTCCATTGACTATAATAGGACTTATTTCTGAGTAGACCTACATAGGATTGATTTCTTGATGTCATAACCACAAAAGAAGACAAGGCTCCCCCCAAAATGTAGAACACCCAAGAAAAATGTAGGACATGACAAAATAAAAGCCCAAAACACTCATGTGCATTGTTTTCATGTGGTTAATTTAAACATCATATTACTTATTATTAAATTTAATTTTTTATATTTAATTTATTATGTGGAATTTCTTAATTATAAGAAGGCTCCCATGCTCTCTTCGGGCTCACAAGAAATAGAAGGACAATGAATATTTTTTGGGAGGACACAGGGCTAAGAAAGAGGGCATGTCTGGTAAAAGGAGGACATATGGTCATCCTGATTGGCTTTTAAAAAGGATTTTTGGTGTGGATCTTGCTGGAAGAATGAGGCCCTCATCTGAACAGGCTTTTCACATGACAAATATTCATGCTTCAACAAATTAAAAAATGAAATTCTTCCAAAATGGTCACTTTTTGGTAATGACTTTTGGAACAATTTCTCCATCACTTTCTCTGGATTTGAAAGAAGGTTTCAATTCTAGCCCACATCTGAGCTACCTGATTAGGGATACCTTCCCATTTCCAACTCAGTGAAAAGTCCCCCTCCTTCCTGGGCCATTTACCTGATGACCACCATCCCATTGTGCCTGGGATCCTTTTGTCTTCTCTGGGAATTTCTCAGGCCTTCCTTTCCATGGCAAACAAGCCCTCTTCAAGGCTTTCCTCCTTCCTCCCACCCCCCACTTGGTCACTACTCTCTGCTGAGTAATTTGTCCCCACTTTGATGCTTGTACTTTGAAATGCAAACCTGCCCCTTGGATGCAAATGTTGGCCAGAGGTGGGTCCAGGGAGGGGCCTTTTGCAAAGTGTGGGGCCAAGGAGGAAAAAAGAAAGACCTGCCCCAAGAAGTGCAGGTGAAGAAGGGCTGAGATCAGGAAGGAGCTGCCAAGCAGGGAAGAAGGCAGAGAGAGACACACTATGCGCATCTGGCCACCTGGCTGGGGATGATGTATGTGGGCTACCTGTTGGATAAGGACACCGGCAGCAACATGTACCCCAACCCCATCAGGCACCCCAACCTGAACCTGCCCCCGCAGAACTATGTGCCTGTGCCCCCCCAGTACCCAGACTTTGCCAGCTACCACCACATGCCCGGCATCAACAGCGATCCTCACCATGGGCAACCTGTGGGCGCCTGGGGGACCCCCTACACCCCATCCAAAGAGGACTGGCACTCCTACGGCGCTGGAGCCCCACCTGCAGTGGCCAACCCGGGCCAGCTGGGCTACAGCCCTCCGGAGTTCAACCCCATCCAGCCACCCCCAGGATCGGGGCTGCTGCCACCTCCATCCATGGCAGCCTCCGGGCCACAGATCTCTCCCAGCGCGCAAAGGCGCACGCCTTACGAATGGATGCGGCGCAGCCTCCCCACCGGCACCGGCAGCGGTAAGGATCGCCTTGCGCTCTGTCCTCTCCAGGTCACCACTTTTGCCAGGACCTGTCCTCTTTTTTAGCCTTGGTCCTGGGGAAAAAATCTTCACTGTCCTGCTTTTCCTTTGGAGCCTTCTTGGAATTAATCAATTAAATGTCAGACTTTTAAATTTAATAATAGGTGCAATTCTAAAGACACTTTCCTGGGAGTAAGATCCATTGAACACATGGGACTTACATTTGAGTAGACATGATTGCACCCTAAGTGTTTAAATAAACCACATGAAAGTGTTTTTAGCTTTTACAATAGTCTTGTTTTATTTAAAATTAAGAAATTCGATGCAATACATAAAAACATGTAAAAGTTTTAAATTTAATAATAAGTAACAGTGTTTAAATGAAAGCAATAAACAGAAGTATTTTAAACTTTAATTCATTGCGTCCTACATTTTTATTGGCTGTCCTGTATTTTGCGGGGTGCTTGTCTCTTTTGGCAGTTATGACATTTGGAGCACAATCCAAACCATGTCTACTCAAAAGTAAGCCCCGTTGTGTTCAAAAGGTTTTACTCCCAGGAAAGTGTCTTTAGGATTGCAACCTTGGTCAACCTGGTTTTGTCCTTTCACAGGCACAGAGTGAGTGGATCAGTCTCTGCAGTGCTGCCTCTACCACCCTCCAAACAGAGCCACCAGTTTCAGTGGCTGGGCATTGGATTTGGCTGGTAGCTTTTATAAGGTTGACTTTCCATCATCATTTGTAGACACAAGAGTTTGTGGTCAAAAGGAAGCGGCAAAGTAGTCCAGGGCGCAATCATAACCAACTTTCCAACATTGCCATAGCTATGCCAGTGGAGCATGTGCAAGGGTGACCAGATGTCATAACTGCAAAAGAGGACAAGACCCCCCCCCCCCAAATGAAGGACAAGACACCCAAGAAAAATGAAGGGTATGACAAATTAAAGTTAAAACACTTGTGTGTATTGCTTTCATGTAAACCCTGTGTTACTTACTATTAAATTTAAAACTATCATGTGTATTGCATCTAATTTCTTAATTCGAAGAAAGCTATATGTAACCTGCTCACATGTGAATGGAGGACAATTAAAACCAGGATGCAAGCCTAAAAAAATAGGATATTTCCTGGAAAAAAATGACATGTTGCAACCTGCAGTTGGGCAGCAGTCAGGGAGGATGTTTGTTCTTACCTTGGAGTTTGTTCCCATACTCTGGAGTTGCATTGCCCTTATTCTGGAACTGAAAATTGGTTAGGATTGCGCCCTAGATTGCCAACTTAGGGCCACTTCATGAATTTCCAAGTTCCTGCACAATGAACACTTCCATGTGTAAATTAACACACAAATGCAGGTAGAGTGTCACATGCAGCTTATCCTCATCCTCCTCATTAGTAAAAGATTTTTCAGTGCATTGAGTCAGTGCTTCCTGTGTAGATGTGATTTGCTCAAATAAAGACTACAAATAAGTACAAATAACTACAAATAAAGTTGTTATTATTATTATTATTATTATTATTATTATTATTATTATTATTATTATTATTATTATTGTATTCCCATGTAGAATACATGGTTTTCTAATATGTATTCAGTTGCTTTTAAGTGAAGGCTACCATCACAAATTTTCTGGGCATAAACCCCATTGAATGTGATTTCTGTCAATTTTAGGATTGTGCCCAAAGGTTGCTCTATTGACGTTGGCTGGAAATATGTCTGACTGATCTCCATATTACAGAACTTAATTCCTGCCAAGCATGAGCTTTACTGTGGTGAGATTCAAGCCAAGGGCCTCAAACCAGTATTGGTAGATATGGTTGATAATGTAGATTGGCAAATGTGATGAAAAGCCAAATCCTCTGCAAAGGAAGTCCCATTGTAGTCAAAAGTCCCATTGTAGTCCAGACCCCAAGTAACTGGGGTATGATTTGCAAGCAGTGCAATCTGGTTAGGATCTCAAGCAACATTTTCTGGATTGTGGCCACCAAATATAGGATCCACATTAGTTTATTTGAATATGACTAAGCAGTTTACTTGAAAGCAAGTGCTATTTATAGACTTTATACAGCCACATTTATAGACATTTTAGTACAGTACTTGGGTGTAAGTGTGCTTTCCTGGCAGTAGGTACTAGGGGAAGTTCCAAAGCAATATTAAGAAGGGGTAACAATAAAATGTTAAATGGCCCTTAATATTAATATTAAGAGTAGAATAACTGTATCTGACATTTTACAAAGTGGTTTGAATAGCAAAATGAATGAATATCCTTATATGGATTGTGATCTTGGGATGCATGTTTTGTGTGTGCTCATTTGCATTACGGGATGATTGAAACTACCCCAAATCCGTGTTTTTGTCTCACTGGGTTCTCCGTATCTTTAACAAACACTTCACCCAAATCTTGGAAATACAAAGCACTGAGTCATACAAGTTAATTTTTCTCTCATCCACTCAATGGCAGTAAACCAGTAAACCGCATCATTCTTGCTGACAGTTTCTGTGAGTAAATATTGTCATTCAGTGTGACTTCTTTAAGGCAAAATCAAATCACAGAGATTGCAAAAGCTCTTGGAAACAATACACCTGGAAAGCAATCACTATCTCCTTTTTGGGAACATCCAGGAGATAGGCCCCAGAGAGGAGGTTAGCACCCTTAACTGGGTGAGTGATTGAACAGTTTCTCATCAAATAAAAATGGAGAAAGCTTCTTTCTTGCCGTATTAATCCTATACTTCTGAAAAGCCACTTTACGTGTTCCTTTTTGAATATGAAACAGGTCCATGTTTGGAAAGGTAGATACAAATTCACTTTTGGCTGTAACATTCATCAGTCATAGAACTGATGACTTTCCCTACAATCCAGAATAACTACGGGAGCACGTAAGAGACATTACATGCACCCGTAGTTACTGCACGACCTGGTGAAAACCTATGGGAAATTCAAATTGCAATCCAGAGCAAATTGTTCTTACACCGGAGCAAGGACTCCCCATAGTTACTTTGGATTGTGCCCTTTGAGTCTAATCCTATACAAGAAAGTCCCATTATAGCCAGTGGGGCTTAGTCCAAGTAAAATATGGATATCACTGTAGTCTTTATCAGCTTCATCAGTGGGGCATTTCATATGTTGTGTTTTTAGTTGTTCTTGCTGAAAGTGCTTGGGACATGGTTTTATTTTGTTTTGAAAAAATGTCCACTGATATCATCGAAGTATTCATGTTTTAATTTCCAATAAGATGTACACATCTTTGAAAGCACATCTTTTTGTTTTGCCTAATTGTGAAGTGACTTTGTGTGAAAACAGAAGGATGTGTTCAACATCAACAAAGATGTGTTCAGAAAGATGCAACAGAAACATTCACTTGTTTGTGTACAACATGCAAATAATTCAATTTCTTAGACAGAGTTATGGAACATTATAGTGGACATAACTCTTGCTCTTTTGGAAGAGCTTTTAGGCTTTTAATATGATTTCAGTGCAATGGTTAGAGTGGAAACTGTTGCCTCATCTATGAACATTTTTCCTACTTCTGAGCTGAAGTTATACTTCTTTTTCATGAACTTACTAGAGCAGTGTTTCTCAAAGTTGGGGTCGCCTTTGGGGGTCGCCTAGAGGTTTCCTGGGGGTCGCCTAAAGACCCCTGGTGCAGGGGGCCAGGTCAGGCTTGCCAGACCTCCGGCTGTAGCTGCGCGCGCACTGGGGCTGACTGATAGCCTCAGGGCCCAATCCTATGCATGCCTACTCTGAAATAAATCCCATTATAGTCAGGGGGGCCTTTACTCCCATGTAAATGTGGCTAGGATTGCAGCCTCAGGGCCCAATCCTATGCATGCCTACTCTGAAATAAATCCCACTGTCTTCAGTGTGTGCATAGAACACACATTTCATTTGTAACAATGAAAATGCATCCTGCATATTCTATATTTACATTACGATGCATAAAGTAGCAATGAAAATGATTTTATGGTTGGGGGTCCTCACAACATGAGGAACTTATAAAGGGGTCACGGCATTAGGAAGATTGAGAACCACTGTACTAGAGGCCCATGACAGAGAATAGCAAACCAGCTTTTTACGGTAGACAGAGATAGAAGGATAGAATTGCCTGATATTTCCAAATTTTGTTTGGGTGCAAATGTGTATACAAACTTGGACTTTTAAGACTGAGCAAGAGGAAAACTATTCACAAATTGTGGAACTATTCCATTGTTGGTGAGAAGATTTTGCATGTTTATGTGAAAGTGTAGGAAGAATAAGAATAAAGGACTCTACATCCATATTACACATATTACACTCTACACTTACACTATTTTATGGTAGGCATGGGATTTTCAAACATTCTCTAGTGCAAGAATTGACCAAAGTCAGATCTGCTTAGAAAAGGTTACTGCATAATGCATCTTCAACTCGAGTTATGGTGCCATATATGGATTCTTAGTGTACATTCATAGTCTTCATCACTGTCATCTCATTCTGATTCAATGACTTGTAATGCACTCAGTCTGGTGCAGACTGATCAAGTGACTGGAATCAGCTGGGTGATGGTGATTAATTTGTATATATGCAATGTGCCAAGAAATATAAATAGCTTTGGTATTACTGTATGAAAGATCTGGTTGCTTTGAAGGAGAGGTGGCCCCTGTTTATAAAAGGAGAGGTCCGGTGGATCTCTGAGAGCATGCTTCATTTTTGTGAAAATTATGTATATATAGGTATCGTGTGTGTGTTTGAAAAATCTGCAAATACCTAATGCACATATTTAAAATAACTAAATGCAGATTACTTGCCCTTTACTCATCTTTAATCATCTTGTTATATTCAGTCAAAAGTACTAAAGGTGAGGGTTTTCAATACAGGTGATGAAGTGAGAATTCTTAATCCACATTAGTGAATGTAAGTACAGAGTCATGGAGTGTTAGTTGTTCTGTGTTAATTGGTGTTGGATAGTGTGACTTTCTGTGGGAAAACGGGTCAATGCAAGAGAAGGATGCTCCTCAAGGTGCTTCTCAGTGTGAGATGTAGAAACCTCTTCAAGCTGTGAATGCTTGTGGGCACAATCCTAACAATTTCCACACAAAAGTAAGCCTCATTGTGTTCAAAGGGCCTTACTCCCAGGTAGGTGTCTTTAGGACTGCAGTTAGTTTTAGTCACAGTTAGTCTAGCAAATTTAACTGACACAGGTTTTTGTAGATATATGTTGTAGTAAATGGAACTCCAGATGCGTAATTTGGAACTCCAAATGCGTATTTGTAGATATGTATTGTAGTAAATGGAACTCCAAATGTGTAATGTTCTGCTTTGATAGTTATTTTGTTTAGTTATTCTTCACAGACTTTAGAGCAGTGGATATGAAATTTAAGATTTCAAAATGAAATTGAAATGAAATTTAAAGATTTCAAAATGATCCAACCCATGGCAAAAGGTACTATGTGCACACCACAAACCAATTCCACAACATTTTCAGTGGGTGGGAGAAGCCAACACAACAGAAGGGAACCCAGATTCTTCCTCTTGCTCAGCCATGAATCTCAGTGGACGACATTTGAGTTAATCATGATCTCTAAGCCAAGCTTATCTTGTAAGGTTGTCAGCAGTATAAAATGGGGATGGAAAGAATAATCTATGCCAGTGTTTCTTAAGATTTATCTTCCATTCTCCCACTTCATATGGCCCCTCTATTCAAAGTACCACTGGAAGTCATAAACCATGACTATGGCTGCAATCCTAAAGACACTTTCCTGGGAGTAAGATCCATTGAACACACTGGAGCTTACTTTTGAGTAGACATGGTTAGGATTGTGCTCTTAGTCACTACTTACTCTGGGTTGGGAGGCCAGATGTGATGTGACAAACTCCAGTAAGAGGCTCAGGGTAGGCAGTGGGGTTTTTGGAGCACAGAAAAGCATGTTTTGAAGCTCTGCTTGCTCTTCTAAACTTCCTATTACTGTTTGTTTTGTGTCATATCGTGGTCTCGTTGTCAGGTGACAGGTGTCACACTAGTACCACCAAACAGCACCTAAAGTAACACTAGTGATACCCATATCATTGGTTGAGAAACACTGATCTATGCTGACATTAGGCTGCAATCCTATGCACACTTTCTTGGGGTAAGTCCATGTAAGTCCCAATAGTACTTCTGAGTAGACACGCATAGGAAGAGCAGTGGGTTCTTTTGAGTCGAAAGGTGGTAATAAAGAGTGCCTGCAAGGGTCCTGAGCAGGGTGATAAGACGTTATCACCAAAAAAGATGAAGGACACCCAAGAAAAAACATAGGACATGACAGAGTAAAAGCTGAAAACACACATATTTATTGCTTTCATGTGGTCCATTTAAACACTATATTACTTATTTTTAGATTTAATATATAATTTATTACATATAGGGAGCAGTCCCAAGCATTTCTACTCTGGGTCCTATTGTGTTCAACAGGTCTTTCAGGAAATAAAGTGTGGTTAGGATTGCAAGCCATACTTTATTTAAATAATTATAATTTTATAATTTCCAAGAAGGAAGGCTCCATGCTGCCTGCTCACAAGGAAAAGGAGGACAGTGAAGATTTCTTTCCAGGACACAGGGCTAAAAAAAGAGGACATGTCCTGGAAAAAAGGCCAAGTCCTGAGGCCAAACTCTTCCCCTACTGAACTCTTGAACCCTGAGCCGCTCTGTGGGAAAAGTGGAAGCCTCTCCCCAGGGAAAGGCAAATGAACATGCCCGGGAAAGACCCCGCAGTGCTGCCCAGTTCAAAGGCGGCAGGGAGGAGACGGGCAGGGCAGGGCAGGCAGGGCAGGAAAGGGGTTCCAGCGCCACTTGACAAGCGTGCCCCTTTGTCATGCAGATGCAGGGAGGCCTCCCTCAGCAGCCCTTGTAGTCCTGGCTGAGGAGGGGCCAGGAAGCCCTTTGAAGTAGGGGTTCCCTCAAAGGTCTCTCGCTTGCCCGCCCACCTCCAGCCCTGAAGAAGCAAGACTAGGAGCCTCAGGCTGCCATCTTATCCACACTTTCCTGGGAGCAAGCCCCATGGGTTAAAATGGGACTTACTTCTGAGTAGACTGGCATAGTTTGGGCTCTCAGGCTGCCATCCTATCCACACTTTCCTGGGAGTAAGCCCCATGGGCTATAATGGGACTTACTTCTGAGTAGACTGGCATAGACTGGGCTCTCAGGCTGCCATCCTATCCACACTTTCCTGGGAGTAAGCCCCATGGGCTATAATGGGACTTACTTCTGAGTAGACTGGCATAGACTGGGCTCTCAGGCTGCCATCCTATCCACACTTTCCTGGGAGTAAGCCCCATGGGCTATAATGGGACTTACTTCTGAGTAGACTGGCATAGACTGGGCTCTCAGGCTGCCATCCTATCCACACTTTCCTGGGAGTAAGCCCCATGGGCTATAATGGGACTTACTTCTGAGTAGACTGGCATAGACTGGGCTCTCAGGCTGCCATCCTATCCACACTTTCCTGGGAGTAAGCCCCATGGGCTATAATGGGACTTACTTCTGAGTAGACTGGCATAGACTGGGCTCTCAGGCTGCCATCCTATCCACACTTTCCTGGGAGTAAGCCCCATGGGCTATAATGGGACTTACTTCTGAGTAGACTGGCATAGACTGGGCTCTCAGGCTGCCATCCTATCCACACTTTCCTGGGAGTAAGCCCCATGGGCTATAATGGGACTTACTTCTGAGTAGACTGGCATAGACTGGGCTCTCAGGCTGCCATCCTATCCACACTTTCCTGGGAGTAAGCCCCATGGGCTATAATGGGACTTACTTCTGAGTAGACTGGCATAGACTGGGCTCTCAGGCTGCCATCCTATCCACACTTTCCTGGGAGTAAGCCCCATGGGCTATAATGGGACTTACTTCTGAGTAGACTGGCATAGACTGGGCTCTCAGGCTGCCATCCTATCCACACTTTCCTGGGAGTAAGCCCCATGGGCTATAATGGGACTTACTTCTGAGTAGACTGGCATAGACTGGGCTCTCAGGCTGCCATCCTATCCACACTTTCCTGGGAGTAAGCCCCATGGGCTATAATGGGACTTTTTTTGAGTAGAATGGAATAAGGCTGGGCATAGGGCATATGAGAACATGAGGAATAAGAACATGATAATCCTGGCCATATTTTCCTGAAAATAAGCTCCACTGACTATAATTTACTATAGAATATACACCGGCATTGGATTGGGCTCATAACAGATGAAAACTACCTTCCTCCCCACCTCCACCGCCCCCCAGAATCAAATAAACTTGGAAATGTGACTTTGAAATCCATAATGTTTGGAACATGTCACAAAGTAAACTATGCATTCAAGATACCATTAGGGACAGATCAAGAAAAGACTAGGGAAATCACCAGTACTGGATTTACGTATAAGCTAAACAAGCTATAAAAATTTAAAGGGAAAATAAAACACTGGATGTACATTTCTAAAATACAGGATAAAAACCAAATAAAATAAAACCAAATGGCTTTAGAGACCTACCAGCTCCATAAATTACCATATAGCATATATTCAACACAAAAGTCAGCGACAATTTGTTGTTTACAAAGGGTAGCTGGACATATAAAGGGCCCCATTATCTTCAATAGCTTAGGGCCTCGATCAAACCTAAATCCAGCCCTGGAAATCACACAACACCAGATCTAGGGGACATCCACTAAAACTAAGTGTTGGAAAAGTTAGGACAGACAAAAGAAAATACTTATTTACCCAGCATGTAATTAATCTGTGGAACTTCTTGCCACATAGTAAGTGGTGATGGCATCCCTAGATGCCTTTAAGAGGGGATTGGACAAATTTCTGGATGAAGAGTCCATCACAGGTTGTAAGCCATGTACATGCAACTTCCTTATTTTAGATGTAGGTACATTAGCATGCCAAATGTAGAGGAGGGCACCAGGAAGCAGGTCTCTTATAGTTGTGTGTTCCCTGAAGCATTTGGTGGGTAATTGTGAGATACAGGAAGCTGGACTAGATGGGCCTTTGGCCTGATTCAGCAGAGTAGCTGAAGGAAATGTAGCATTTTCAAGTCCATCAAGTTTCAGTGCATCTGGCAAAATGTATTCCAACTCACAAACATTTGTGTTGAATACATTCATTGAGAGAGCGTTACCTTTGTGAACAGCCTTTGGATACTTTTTTGAGAAAATGAGCTTGTTCTTATTCTCCAACTTAGGATGCATTCACTTGTCCCAAAACTGGCTCCAGTTAAGTTGCGCAAAATGAGGACTGTTCAGTCACATTTTGTGATGTGGGAATGTATCCAAAAGCAAAATGGATTCATAGCAGAACAAGTCTGTCTCCATCACAGTACTATTTTTTAAAGTATTCAGTCTAGTCACACCATCAAATGGGTGTGGGGTGTGTGTGTGTTTGCACTGGGGTGAAGTGCACTGGGGGTGAAGCACACTGGGGGGCTGTGGGATCCCCAAAAAGCAACTTTGTGATGGTGCAAACTACCCCCTCAGGTCATATGTTGTTGGATTTGTCTTGGAGAGCAGAGTCCAACGCCAAAGTTATGGTAAAAAAAATGCTAATTTAATTCAATTCCTTTCTCTAAAAGGGATGGATATCTACCACACAGTAGCACTGCGTGGGAGGTGGTGGTGGTGGTGATGGTGGTGTGGCAGCGGTGGCAAAATGTTAAATATGTTAAGGCATAACTGTAAATGTCCCCTTCCACTGCTTTTGGAGCTATTCTGGGTAGACAGCAACATGCGGGAGACATCTTGGTTCAGCAAACACCCTGCATGTTGCTGTCACTGCCTGTAGTGACTCTGACAGTGAGTGGAAGACTTAAGTGGCACATTGTGGCACTTGCAGTCCTTACCATTTTGCCGCCACAGTTCCACACATTTTAAAACCAATCTTCCTAGCTGCTTGAACCGAAAACCTGGTTTGCAAATAAGTAGAACAGGTGAAAACTGAAATTTAGTCTGCACTCCTAAAGACACTTTCCTGGCAGTAAGACCCATTGGACACAATGGGGCTTACTTTTGAGTAGACATATTAGGATCTACCAAACTGCAAGCATTTTTCCTCCTGTTGTACAAAATGTAACAGCCTGGTTGCAGATTTCTTTGTCGCTGTTCTCTGGTTCATAGTAAAATGAATGCACTGCTATTACTGTCTCATCTGAATCTGAAGGATAAGAAGATAGTGGAAACAATCCTTGCTTCTAGTCAATGGGGCTATGCATAAAGAGTTCTTATTACATATGTTCTTTCTGTTGATAAGGATGTAAATATTTTTGAATTATACAGGGTGGCCAGATATTCTTTTTTTCGAGGACATGTCTTTTTAGCCTTATGACCTGGAAGTGAACTTAAATTACCCCTTTTCCCTGCGAGAAAAAGAACTTAAGTGTTCTTTTTAACCAGGAAAAAACTTAGGGTATTGGAAACAGTCCTGTCCAACTTTCTAGCACCAATGCAGCTGTGCCAATGGGACATGCATTGCATCCAGTGGTGGTGGGACAGGATTATGAAAATTAGAAAATTAGAGCCAAATGATGTTTTCAGATACTGGGGAAGAAAAAAGGAGAATTTGTTATTTTTTTCTGTAATGTAAAAAATAATAAAAGCAAAAACAACTTCATAACGCTTTCATGCAGGCACTGTTGTGGTGCTTTTGTGTTGATGCTTTGCTTTAGACTGGCTGTTGTAAGTTCATGTATGTAATGTATGTAAGTTCCAACCTCTGAACAGACTTCTGGAAAAGAGCATACATGCTCTACTATTAAACCTTTAAATGTTTTAAGACTTTTTAAATAAAATAACCTGCTCAGCCATATAGATTACAAGCATCACAGATAATTTTTTTTCAGATAAATTATATGATAAACTAATTAATCATCCTGAATTGATTAACAGTTGGCACTTTACTACAATAGGATTAGGAAATTAGAATTTTTCCTACAAATATCAACCGTTTAATTATGCAAGTAATAAATCATAATATTCTGAAGGCTGTAAATTAAAGACTGCTGCTCTGCCTCTCCTTGAATAAACACCCACTAGGATGTATTCTGAGGGCTGCTGCAATATAATGTTCTAGTGTTATCATATTTTACTGAGGGAGAAACTGGAAACTTTAGAGGTTATTTAGGCTTCATCTGTGCATGCTTATCTGGGAATAAGCCTATGAGTCTAGTAGAACTTACTTCTGAGTAAACATGCATGCTTTGCATATGTTCAAGGTAAACAAAATAAAATAAAAACAATGCTCTAATTCTATTCTCAATGATTCTACACCACTTTCAATCCCATTTATTTCAATGGAATTTATTTCCATTTAATATTGCAAGAACTGTAACCTGCCCACCCCAAAATAACAACAACAACAACAACAACAACAACAACAACAACAACAACAACAACAAGAAAAGGCTTTTCATAGCTGTATCAGAAGATGTAATTTAATCCACCAATCTGAATTCCAAACATTTCAAGACTTGAACTTAAAAGTAAAAATTTAGGAATTGCTAAGCAGTAGGAGGTGATGCCTGGAGAATGACATTCAGATATGTCAATTTAACTTAGCTAACAATTTAACAAGGCTGCAATCCTAACTACACCTTCCTGGGAGTAAGTACTGTTGAACACAGTGGGACTTATTTTGAGTAGACATACTTAGGATTACACTGACCATCTATAAAAACTATTTAAAATACCTGATCAAAAGAACACTTAATAAAATGAATAAAAAACAGAGCGTAACAGCAGAAACTTCTGTCTTAGTATGAAGAATTTGAAAAGACTCAGCAGACAGAAATACATTTTTAATTTTTAGAAAGTCAGGGCACAATCCTAAACAATATAGGCCAGTACAACTCATCTATCTTCCCGTTCCTGAGGTGGTGCAGGGACAGGGTTGCCATAATTCCCTTCCACAAAATAGGGATGGTATAAAACTTGCAAAATGGGACAAAACTGGGTCAGAGCCTTGGGGGTGGGTCATAATCCTCTGCTTGTCTACTCAGAAGTAAGCCCCATTATAGTGAATGGGGTTTATTCCTAGGAGCAATACACCTTGATGGGAACATACCCCCCCCCGACCCCATTTTACCTGGAGTGCAAGCTGGGGATAGGGTTGCCATATATCCAAAAAAACAGGGACAATCCCAATTTTTGGTGATTGTATTCACATAGTGACAAATGGGACAGAGGGTCCTGTCCTGACTTTTGTGGAAGAGAATTATGGCAACCCTAGCTGTGAAGAGTCCTCTTGAGATCTCTCTCCCCCCTCCTCACTCACTCTCTCTCTCCGACTACGTCTAAACCCAGGATTTGTACCTAGCCGTATGGGACAAGATCCCCCAAACCAGAAATGTCCTGGTTTTTCCAGGCATATGGCAACCCTATATGGGGAGGCTGTCGCACGTCTGTGGACTGGCCTAACCTTCCCCTCAGAAATGGTACAGAAATGCCTTTCAATACTTTTGTGATACCCCAGGCCAGCATAGGACGTGTGCAGGCCTAACCAGAGGTTACGACTGCACTGTCAGTATTTTAGGACCCTCAAATCAGTAGAGAAGTGGTCTCCTGCATTTTGCTGGGAAGGGGATTTCATTGTAAGGGAATCTTACAGTGCCAAGACAGATCTGTGTTATGCACCATGCCTCTGCAGGACAAATTTGTTTACTTGAAGGGACTCAGAGCAAAACTGAAACCTTAGAACTTAACAGCATCATGGACAGCATGTTCCAAAAATCTTGATGAGAGGTGACCTAGGTGTGAATGAGGACAAAATCTTGGCTAAAAGGAAGCCCCAAATCTTGTCTTGGTTCATGTCTGATTTCAATATGCAGCTTTTTTGTTTGTGTCCTGAGTCCCGCTGTGTTTCACACCCCACTGTCTTTCATGGTGATTATTCCTTAGGAAGAGTGTAGGATTGCAAACATCAACGGTAAAATGTTTTCCAGGGTACCAATATGATGAGACCTTAAGAGTAGCACTGCATATGTAAGGCAGAACTCATCCTTCAAGAAGAATCCTTTTTAGAGGGGCCTTAACAAATAAAATTATTATTTAACTTATAGTATGTTAGAAAAAAAACTAGGGCATGTTTATTGAAATCTTTTGCAATGTGCAATATTGTTTTGTTTTTTGCATTATTGACTCTTACAAACAATACCTTTCAAGCTCAAACATGGGAGATAATGAACAGGGTATTCTGTGATTAAAAACAATAAATTACAAAAGGGAAAATTTTGGATCAGGACAGTGGTACTAGGTGAGGAAGGTTTAACCCCTTCTAGTACTGTTTTCCTGGATGAAATTTCTTCCCATGAAACTATTTGTAATGCAGGACAAATAGGAGATTTTGGAAAGAGGAAACAACGTAGAAAGTGTTCATAGGATTACCACTTTTCCTTCACCTGATCTGATACTCCACCTATTACTGCTGCTTATATTTTTTTAAAAAGCTACCACAGATCAGAGGTGTCCTAAATTCAGTACAGTGTTCAAACCACATTTCCAGACAACGAGACAGCAATTATAGGAAGGAATATAGTTTCAAGGAGATATCATTACTTCAAAGTTTTCAAACTTTCTGAACTGTTGGGATAAAAAACACTCTGAGAAGAAAACTAATAACCCTTGAAAACCAGATGTGCTCCTCATATTTTTATTGTGTTTGGGTGATTTAGGCAGAAGTCTGATAACGCTGCCAATGGAACTAAATCTGGACTGGAATTTTATGTTGAAAGACATAACCCCTTCTCAGAATCATTGCAAAATATGTACGTAGAAACTGCCAGTGTGCATGACATATTTTTCCAAATCTGATAAATTTGCAGTACTTAAATAAGGAGCTGATAGCAGAAGTGAGGGCCCAATCCTTTCCTTTCTCCCTTGCTGGATTATTACTGCATAATATTGCTCTGTGTGTGTGTGTGTGTGTGTTTGTGCTGGTGCTCCAGCAGCATGCCACTATATATGCTGCCAGAGTACTTTTTCCAGCAGCTGTAGGAGGGAGCACTGGCAAAACATGGGTTCCAATTCCAGCACCACAAACCCGTAGAGCTGGGCTAATAGAGCATCATCCTGTGCCTGTCTATTCAGAAACAAATTTCATTGTCTTCAATAGGGCTTTCTCTTAGGAAGGTGTAAAGGAGTGCAACCTCACAAACCCACAAATTTATAATGTCAGACTAGCCCTACAATCCAGAGTAACTACGGGAGGATATAAGAGACGTTATGTGTGCCTGTAGTTACTGCACCACCTAGTGAAAACGTATGGGAAATTCATATTGCAATCCAGAGCAAATTGTTCTTACACCAGAACAAGGACTCCCTGTAGTTACTCTGGATTGCGTCCTTACTTAACTAATGTGTAGGTCCCACAGTGTTCAATAAGACTTATGATGAAATCCTTACCAATTTAGGCCAGCCTAATTCACCTGGCATATTTTCCTGTGGTGGTGTGGGGAGGCTGGAGCATGTCTCTCCACCTGGAGTAGTGACGTAGTGTCTTACAGCATTTTTGTGACACTCCCAGATTTATTTCAGGGCTTAGACCGGCCTAACTGGAGTTAAGGATTGCAAGACTCCCAGGAAAGTAGAAATTAAAGAAATTTAATTGCATCTGGATTTTGCTGGATTGTGGGCACAATCCAGAGTAACTCTGGGGATTCCTTGCACTGGTGTAAGAACAATTTGCTCTGGATTGCGATATGAATTTCTCATAGGTTTTCACTAGGTGGTGCAGTAACTACGGGTAGTAATGTCTCTTACATGCTCCCATAGTTACTCTGGATTGTAGGGTGTGTCCATGATATTGTTGGAATATTGTTTTGTTTGTCAAGAAGGGAAATGCTAAACTGCTATAAAACAAAAGTAACCTCAGAGGCCTCAGTGGCCTCATTTTTGTGCAGAGAAAGTTTACAAACTATGTGTGAAAGTCTTTTATTTCTTAAATGCAGTTTTTCACAGATTTCCTTGTGATTCTGTTTTCTTCCCACCTTTAACAAAGAGCTCCTGAATAGTTTGTTGCGCATATTTTATTTGAGAATTTTGAAACTTTGCCAGGTAGTTTTATAATTAACAGGGCATTATTACTGCTCTCTGGTTTGGGTAATTTTTGAGTTCTAATATTATAATAGCTCTTACATTCTTTTGAGAGTCTATTCATTTTTGACTATTCACTCAGAAGTATGATGGTTGTAATGATGGAAAGCTTTAATTCCTCTTGGTAACCAATGCTTGTTAACCAGTGCTCTCCTACTTGAAAAGTTATTGATTAGAGTCTAAATATTCTCAGCAACTTTTTCCTTCTAATTTTCTATTCTTACAGTGCAATCTTGAGGCAAATTCCAATATACTGTATTTAAATCCTGAGAGAGGGGCATGTTTTAGTCTCAAAGTACTGCTGCTTTATTCTTTCAAATGTCATGATAGAGACTGATTTTGTTTGTTTGTGTTATTCTCATTATTTAGATCAATGCTGATTTCAGCCTTGTGTTCATTTTCACAAAGGAACGCATCATTGTCAAAGCCTTGAAAACTCATAGTTCTTCTCCATGTGGAGATACATAAAGAGACATGCTATATGTACACAGAATTATGCACGTACTCACACAAGTCTTTCTTAAATTATTAACCACAGCATGCTGTTGAGCGCATACAAGATTTGTTGAGCAGCCACTCTGTGTCCAAGGTACAATCTTTTAAAATACTCCTTGGTACAATCTTTTAAAATACATTCTTTGAAGATCAATAAGAAAGTATTCCCCTTCTAATTTATATTGAACATTCTTTATAAAATAAATGCAGGTAAATTATAGATCTGAATAGAGTAGACAGTATGAGACTCTCATTCTGGTGGGTGACAGCTTTATTTCCCAGTAAAAGGAGCCCTTCAAGGATGGCCATCAACTTTTGGATTTTTAAATAAAACAAGTATAGGTGTGTATTCATTTCATGACTCGAATCAGAGAGAACCAGAATCTTTTCCAGCCCATTCTTTCCTTATATTTCTTGGGACACAGTCCCAATTTGAGATCAGTAGAGGTTGCTTCTCAGGGAAGCCGTTACAGCTCTGCATCTTTTAACGTTTTCATAAGAATCTTTGTTTGTGATGCTAGTGTTATGAGGTTTTATGATACTGTATTTTGTAAAACATTTATGCCTGTATTTTAGAGCCTATCCAGCACAAGAGTTGCTGTTCCAAGTGGCAACCATGGGATCTTGTGCTGAATCTTAGCAAACTGCAGACTTCCCCAGAGAAAAGAGACATTTGTCCCTTTACTCTGAGTAAAGCTAAACTCCTGGTGCTGGCTTGAAAAGCTTGCTTGAGCTTCCAACCTCAAGCTGAACTTCTAAGCCTTAAGTGGATGGGATTTGTTGGAGGGGACCTCTGTTGATCCCTCTTCTTGGACCAGTTCTTCCCTTCCCTTCTCCCTCCTCCCTATCCGGCTGCCTAGAGACACTGCCCTCCTGTCACCTTCTCCATACCGCTATGTGCTTGGCATTTGCATGGTCACAGTGAAGCGGGGAAGGTTGATCTGTGGCATCAACAGAGCAGTACTCGCCTCCCGGCCAGCACTGTTTTTTCCAATAGTGCCATCCATGGCCAGTGCCTGGGCTACAGGTATATATTCAACAACTAAATGTACTGTACTGTAGCTACAGAAATTTTAGGGATTTTCTGCAACATCTTAATAGTGCATCAGGCTAGTACAATTTCCAGATTTTCTTCTGCTGGAGGACAAAGCTAGTGTGGTGAACAAAAATTTTATAATCAATAAGTTGATAATAATTATAGTATTATAATAATTATAGTAATTATAATATATAATCAATACTTAACATATTCTGCATCTCCCTACCTTGAGGGTCATTAGGCCATGTAGAAGATCATCTTTCTTCCTGCTTAAACATCAGGCGAAGCTCCCTGAGTTTCCGTAAGCTTGAAGGTGTGCATAACTGTCCACTGTTATAAAACTGTTGTTAGCACCTATTCGAGTGCTCTTACCCTACAATCCAGAGCAACTACGGGAGCACATAAGAGACATTATGTGTGCCCGTAGTTACTGTACCACATAATGAAAACCTATGGGAAATTCATATTGCAATCCAGAGCAAATTGTTCTTACACCGGAGCAAGGACTTCCCGTAGTTGCTCTGGATAGTGCCCTTAAAGTGATAAGTGATGCTCATTAGGGTGTACAAAGAGAATATTTGAAATCTGATTCAAAAACTGCATTTATTAAATAAACAATAAATACTGAAATTACTGAAATACTGAAATACTGAAAAGAGCGAAGCTGTAAAAAAAGCCAACCTATACAAACCTATAGTTTGTATAAGTTAGTTTAAGTTAGTTAAAGTTGTTAATTATTAGTTAGTTTATAGTTGTATAAGTTAGTTTATAGTTATATAAGTTAGTTTATATAGTTTGTATAAGTATAGTTTGCAAAAGAATCAAGGAGGTGCAAAAGTGGCCAAATTGACCGGGGGGTCACTACTGCTCCCCACAAAAGAAGCTGGAAAAATGACTAGGGGGGTTTCAAACAGCACCTAGAACTAGGAAGTTCTCTTGGCCATCTTGGTGCAAAGAGGGAGCAAAAACAAAATCTCATGGAAAAAAATTTCCAGCTATACCCTCCTATTAATGGAATCCTGGCATATAAGAGCCAGAGCCTCCTTTGTCCCTTTGGTCTAATTCTACTGTGAAAACCCAATAGAAATGATGCTGCCAATTGTATTAGTTTTATTAACTTGAGATTTCCAAATGGCTGAGAAGGTCTTTGTTTTATTGTGTTATGAAATGGGAAAACATTTGTCTAGTGGAGAGCTGAGAGGCTTTTAAAGGTGTTCAGCACAGGCTCAGACTCAGAATGCTTTCTGGATAGAAGTGCTCAGGTATTGCATAGCAGCAGTCACATTTTGCCCAAGGCCCCACTTTTGTGTGTGTGTGTCCTCCTCTAATAGCTACTCTGGCTGAGAAGAAAATACTCTCTTCTCATTCCAGACTGTTTATTGCTTTGTTCAAAAACATACACCCTTTCCCCCCTGATATCTCACACAGTTATTTTGGAGATAGGATCAATTTACTCAAAAACCGACAATATAATCCTGACTAGTGCTGGTACAGCAGGGCTGCATGACCTCTGCTGTATCCAATGTTCATTGAGAGCAGGCTGGAGGTCTTCTTGGGATAAGAAGTCCCCTTAACCTGAGCTGTCCCCTGAGCTTTAACCTGAGCTTTGTCCCCTTAACTTGAGCTTCAGCCTGCCCAATGTGGTTACTCAGGATCTGCACCAGGTAATTATGTAGCAGCTCTGAGCAGCTCTATGTAGGACATTCAGGTCCTAGAGGGAGGATAGGGTACAGAGGAGGCTAATCTCCCCCCTCCTGAGCCTGATCCAACCCATTCTGCCTTCCCCCAACTTCCCCTCTCTGCCTCCATTCTAGCCTTCTCTCACCCCTCTGCCTCCTAGTACTCATCTTACTTTCACTGGTAGTCTTCTGGATGCTGCATCAGTGGGGCACTGCAGGCCTCCTCACCAGTGCTGCTAACTACTGTATTTACTCAAATCTAATGTGCCATCGAATCTATTCCACATCCCTATTTTGAAAGGTTTGGGATTTTTAAAAAAATGTTTACTGGCAGTTGTAATATGCAGCTGTAAAGCAGGTACGATATGTAGCAAATATGTGCTTTAAGGTGCATTTGCAACACCCTCAGCCAGTTACATCACTGTGCCGTCTTAATATCAGGTTTGGATTGTGGTGTCAAACTGTTTTTCTGGTGGTGGAATATCTGTAAGTTAATGACAGTTTCTTTTAATATATCTGCATTTACTCAAATCTAATGTGCCATTGAATCTATTGCACACCCTTATTTTAACAGGCTTGAGATAAAAAAAGTTTACTGGTGATTGTAATATGCAACTGCAAAGCAGATGCAAAATTCAATTTTAATACACAAAACAATGAGTTATATCATATTCTAATATGATATTATAATATATTATGACAAGAGTTTATGTTATGATTTTACCTAATTGTACTACTTTATGTAACAATTGGTTTATGTTACATTTTTAAATTCTGTTAAACTAAATACTGTTAAACTAAATACTGATCTGTACTGATAATCAAAATACCGTATTTACTTGAATCTTATGGGCCATCAAATCTAATGCACACCCCAATTTTGAAGACTAAATTCGGCTGGAAAAGATGCATTAGATTCAAGTAAATATAATAATTTAAAACACTGGATTTGTTTGCAGTTCGTTCTTTAGACTTACCCTCAAGTCCAGAGTAACTACGGGAGCACGTAAGAGACTTTACATGCACCCATAATTACTGCACCAAACCTATGGGAAAACCTATAGGAAAACCTATGGGAAATTCATACTGGAATCTTGAATAAGTTGTTCTTACACCGGAGCAAGGACTCCCTGTAGTTACTCTGGATTTTGCCCTTATTTAGCTTTTGGTTAGATAAGAATGAAGTACCTGTGAATTTTATTTTTGGTCACTGTGATATCACACATACAGCTTTGAATAATTCCCTCGTTTCATAAGAAAGCCCTCCTGAAATAAATGTCCTACGTTTGATGTTTCTTCTTTGGAGAAACTCCTATGGATGAAGTTTCTCCTTTAGAGGGATGAGTTTGGAAGGGTTTCTCCTAAGAAATTTTCTCTTGCACATTTAAGGAGATATGTATTTTCCATAGTGTGAGATGAAGAGTTCACACTCAGTTACAGAGTATATCTAGCTACCCAGAACTGAATGAAAGATCTAGAAGTAACATGGCCCCTTATCAGCCTACCTACTATGTTGTTATTTAGTTGTTAAGTCATGTCCAACTTTTCGTAACCCCATAGGCTGCAGCACACCAGGCCACCCTCTCCTCCACTAGTTTGTTAAGTTTTGTCCAAGTTCACACTTATTGCTTCAGTGATAATTTCTCACCACCTCATCCTCTGCCATCCCCAGCTCCTTTTGCCTTCAGCTTTTCCCAGCATCAGGGTCTTTTCTAAGGAGTCCTCCCTTCTCATGATGTGGCCAAAATATTTGAGCTTCAGTTCAGTATCTGACCTTGTAGTGAACAGTCATTTAGGGGCTGCAGTGGCTCAGTGGTTAGAACGCAGGGGTTAGGTCACTACTTGATCAGAATTTTGATCTGCAGGTGAGTAGTTCGAGACCCAAGTACTGCAAGATGGGGTGAGTTCCCATCCCTAGCCTAACCGGCCAACCTGGCAGTTCAAAAGCATGTAAATGCAAGTAGATAAATAGGTTCCACTTTGGTGGGAAAGGCAACGTCCTGACAATAGGCCCCTGCGACAGTGCAGCCAGGTATCCCCATGTCACATCCATCATGGATTGGTTGACTCCAATCCACAACAATTGGACCCCCTTCACCACATGGAACAAAAGCTGAAGAAGTTGCCTTTTCCTTTGAAGTGAACAGTCAGGATTGATTTGCTGGAGGACTGATTGATATGATCTTGCAAGCCAAGAGTCTTCAACAATCTATCAAATCAAATGGCAAATGACTTTTAAAATTTCAGGGAATTCCAGAATGCTTCTTGTGGTATATCATGTGGGGCATTGTTCAACCAAAATAAGAACATTTATTTTACATTGATATGTACTCCTTTGGGGAAGGTTTGGAGGTTTAGATGTGTATTCTTTTTTCAGTATTGTTTTCATGAGTTCCTATTCACCAAGTGTACATATTCTTCAAATAAGTAGAAAATATCACTCCCCTTCTGCCTTTTTCAGTTCTTCTTCCCTTTTAAAGTGCTGTACTATATTAGGTTAGATTTTTTGTTGTGACATGTACCTTTTCATAGGTCACAAAAATGCTTGTGAAAACCCCTATGTACTCTTTTGTGCTTTTGGGGTGGGGGAGTGCCTTTTCCTAGCCATTGTTCTCCCAATTTGCTATTACTAAAGACACTTGCAGAGAAGGAACATATCCCTGATGTGCAAGCAGTACTTTTTACCTTGCTATCCTGTGATGGCAGTTTCATTGCCCACCAGGGTTGTAAAGCAATACTTTTTGTTCAGAGCTAGTTCTTCTTGTGCATAGCTGCACAGAACTAGTTGAGGCTGAATGTTGGGAGGGTTAGGACAGACAAGAGAAAATATTTCTTTATCCAGTGTGTAGTTGATCAGTGGAACTCCCTACCACAAGGTGTGATGATGGTATCTAGCCTTAATGCCTTTAAGAAGTGTTTGGACAAATTCCTAGAGGAAAAGGATCATCACAGGTTACAAACCACAAGGGGTATGTAGAGGTGAGTAACCACCAAATGCCAGATACAGGGGATGGCACCTGGATGCAAGGTGTGTGGTTTGCCCTCAGAGGCATCTGGTGGGCTGCTGTGTGATACAGGAAGCTGGACTAGATGGGCCTTTGGCCTAATCCATTGGAGGCTTTTCTTATGTTATGTTCTTTTGCACATTCAGTTGCTCATCAAAATATGCATACTATAAACAGGTATACAGGTTGATCATATGCAATAGAGTTGGTAAACTAGGCATTACAAGCTGTGTCTTGTATCTGTGGAAGGATAACTGTGTTTCACGTATCTGTGGATCCATCCTCCCACCATGTCCATTAATGATGCTCATTTGCTTACTTTTACAAAAATGTTCTTCCTTTTACAGGTGGCTGTAAGCATGCAAGCCTACAGTAATGCCTACAGTAATGCTTAATGTGAAGACAATCTAGCTTTTCAAGTATTCAGACAGCCTGCAGCCTTCCTGCATATCACTGTAAGCTTGCGTCATTATAAGCTTATATCAACCTGTAAAAGGAAGAATCTTTTCTTAGCAATACACAAATAAATAGCATTAATGGATGAAAGGGACCATGGAGTTCACCTATATCTGCAGTTTTTCTATCCACCATTGGTAGGATTGC
Organism: Cryptoblepharus egeriae; assembly: GCA_030015325.1. Taxonomy (NCBI): domain Eukaryota; kingdom Metazoa; phylum Chordata; class Lepidosauria; order Squamata; family Scincidae; genus Cryptoblepharus; species Cryptoblepharus egeriae. The sequence continues at coordinate 64,485,851 of JAREYC010000002.1, read as the reverse complement.
TATAATTCTCTTCCACAATGGGGACGGCAGAGGATGAGGATGGGTCAGGACCCTCTGTTCCATTTGGCAGTATGTGAATACAATCCCCCATAATTGGGACTGTCCCTGTTTATTGCCACATATGGCAACCCTAACAATGGGGAGGGAGTTTTTCTGTCCACCAGGATCTATCCAGCAGTTCTCCTTTGGATATGCGCAATGGCATTCCCAAAGTTGGGCTGGGTCCTGGATCCTGGGTATCACCATATTTTTCTGGGAGTAAATACTATTGAACAGAATAGGACTTACTTCTGAGTAGACATGCTTAGGATTGCACTGAAAGTTCTGTTCCCAGTATAGGAAATAAATTCAGAATTTACTGTTGTTCTTGACCGAAATTGCTGCTCTGGTGTGAACTATGTAAAATAGTCTGAAGTTACATATACCAATGTGACTGTGCATGGACATAGGCACAGTCATAGGTGATTCTCTTTATAGTGTGTGCAGCATATTAAAGCAAGTCCCTTATCTAATGATAGCTAAGTTGAGGCTATCAGGGTTATACATTAACAAAGGTAATGATACCCTCTCTGCATACAGATATAAGCCTCCCCTTGATCCCTATTTTGAACTCTCAGCCTCTGGCCTCATGAATGGGTTTATTTGGGCTGATCAAGGAGGTCATTTACCTTCTATAATTATGACAAGACTGAAAAAGAATTGAAAATAAGTGAGCCTGACTTATCGGAAGATAGTCAGGTGGTGGCAGTTTTCAAATATTAAAAAAGGACAATTAGGCTCCAGGCCTGCTATCAGGAAAAAGTGGTTTAATGAATAAAGAATATGAGTTAATTGGAAAGCAAAGATAGCAGGAGGCTGCCTTTGAAGTTAGAAGCAGACAGAGTTTGTGTTCCTAGGTATCTAGATCTGAGTTCCTGCTTAGTCAGGTTGAGATGAAGGGCCATTTTATTGGAAATTTTGAGAAAATAATTTCCAAAATTGCCTAAATATTTAGAAACAAATGAAACAAATAACAAACACTAGTTAAAAATCTACTTCCAGCAGGGTGACCATATGACCAGAAAAACCCGGATTTGTCCAGATTTTTAGCTTCCTGTCCGGGTGTCCTACATTTTGGCTTCATTGTCCTACATTTTGGCTTCATCTTGAAACTTTGCGATAGTGCACAGTATCCCATCATGCCATATGTCGTTGGATTTGTATTGAAGAGCTGAACCCAACGCAAAAATCAGTTTGGAGATATCTCCTTCCTATTAAAAGTTATGGTAAAAAAACTGGGGGGAAAACAAAAAATACACTTTTTAGCAATTTTTTTAAGCAGGTAGGAATTTTGGCCTGGGATTATTTTGGCTCTGGGGTTCAGGAATAATTTGGTCACCCTGACTTCCAGTTTTAAAGAACATTTTAAAGACTAGTTTTATATTTTTCAGTCTTCTTTTACATGCTACTTTAAGAGCCTTTATTGGATGAAAAAGTGATCTTAAGAGCCTTTACTGGATTATAAAGTGACCAACGTCTCATTGGGAAGTTAATCTTATTCTTTACAGTGGGTTTATGCAATATTATCATCCAAAAATTATTAGTTGTATCTTCCTTGCACTTATCTGGACTTATGCACAGCCCAGTACAACGTGTAGCAACGCAGCAGTGGCAGTGTAGCCACTGCTGCATCCCATGGAGAAGTTTTATTTATATTTCACATTTTATACTGCTTTTCCTCCAAGGAACTCACAGATATGAATACACCATTCCTCTCTTCATTTACTGTACAGTCCAGAGTAACTACAGGAGCTCTTATGTCAACGTAAGAAAAAATTGCTCTGGATTGCTCTATGAATTTCCCATAGGTTTCCACTAGGTGGCACTGTAACTATGTCTGTGTAAATGTCTCTTAAGAGCTCCTGTCGTTACTCTGGATTGTGCTAACAGTCTTCACAGCAACCTTGACTGATAGGTGAGACTGAGAGACAGTGAATGACTGAAGGTAGTAGTCACTACCTTGTTTTGTTTTAGGCCTTGCTTTTGATAGTTGTGGCCCTGGAGCAGTGATGGGATTCAAAGAAATTAACAACCGGTTCTCTGCTCATCTGGCAGCCACTTTTAAATGGCTATTTTTAAACTTTATATGTTCTATCTCTCATTAACAAGCAGTTCTACAGCGTAGATGTGAACCTGCTGGAGCCCACCACTGCAGCCTGGAGGCCTTTCTCAGTCCAAAGTACTTCGCTTCTGAACTAATGGGTCTACTCAAATCTCTGACAGTGATATTGCTGGTGCAAATCTACATGAACCCACAAAGTCTGATTGAATCTGGAAATGGAGTTGCCACTGCCACTGTATTTGCCTCCTTCCCAGTCCAGATCCACCCTCATCTCTGCCCCATCACCATCCCATTTTGCCTACTCGCTATCTGGTTCTGCCTACTCCAATCAGCGGTAAACATTTTTAATTATGTTTAGGTAAGCCTTTTGGTGGTCCATAAGTCAGCTTGGACCCATTCCAGCTTTGTAGCTGGTATAGGCTTGATGAGAGTGAGGGGACAGAGTAGGGTGAAAAAACTAGGGATCAAACTGTGGTAAAAGTTGCTGTCACTAGAACCCACTCCCTTCAACTCGCTCCCTTCCTCCCTCCCTGCCCATGACAAGCCCCCTCTGCTGACTTACCAGTGTTGGTGCAGACCAGGCTGTGTAGTGGTGGACCTATTTACCACTACAATTGGCAGAAGCTTTCCTCAATAGCCTGGTAGTGACATGATGTATGGTAAATGTATCACTGGGCCTTTTACAACATCCTATTGGGAGATAAGCTGTTGTAAAAGGCTCATAAGAATGGGCCATTAGCCACTGTGCCACCCAGCTCCTTTGATCTGGGTAACTTCTTGGAGGACATTCTTTAAGAATATAATTAAGGTAATGATCCTTTGAATTGAGGAAAACCTTTCGGAAATAAATATGCGCTTTTTCAGTAGTATTATTCAAAAATCTTTCAAAGTCAGTACTGTCAGTACTGTCCATTTGAAGTGAACATGGCTACTACATCTGGAATACAGTAGGTGTGAGCTAAAATGATGATTTTTGTGGTGATTATTTATGTGGTGCAGAGATCAATTTCCACCTTTCTGTGGCTATGAATCATAAAATCCAGTTAACAACAGCTTGACAAGATATGAAAATAATGGTATTGGGAGCTGGAAGCATAGTGATATCTATCAAAAAAAAAGCAGGCCTCTGTCAGTCTTGAAAGACTATGGTATCATGCTCGGCACTGCATATGCTGCATGCGAAGCACAAAAGCCTGGGATGGATTGTTATGGAGAATAGGCTGTTACCCAAGCAGCAAATCCCCCCTTTCCATGCCACTGAATTAGTCCAATGGAAAGGCAGAGCCGATACGATTGGATCCAGCTGGCGTTGCAGAGCTGGGCTAAGGACAGGAGCTCACCCGGCCTTGTGGGGTCGACCCGGGAATCGAACCCTGGCTTGCTGGTTAACAGGCACAGCATCTTTACCGCTTGCGCCACCCACAGCCCTTATATCTATCTACAGTATGTATATACCACTTTTCAACTGAAAAGTACACAAAGCAGGTTACAAGAAAATGAAAAAAATTAATAGCTAATTAATAGCTAATGGGTCCCTGTCCCAAATGCAAAAAGAACATTAGCAGAAGCCACTAGAACAGACATTCTGGGGGTGTGTAGGGTCAGCAATGATACATACATTTGAAGGTGCATAATGTTTTCCCCCACTCAGTATTTGCATCATAGTATTATGATGGAAAACCACTTAACAACTAAAAGCAACCTTAGTGGCTGCAGCACAGGTGTGTGAGTTTGACCTTATGTATCAGGCTGGTTTATAGGTGTTCATTACTGTTCCGTAGAGATGTTGAAGCCATATAGATATTTGCAAATTGTTTTGAGCCTAATTTGTGATAAGGTATGGCAGGTATGGGCTGTGGTAGCTTAGTGGTTAAAGACATTGCTTGTCAACCTGAAGGTTAGCAGGTTGGCCAGGTTGGCCATTTGAAACACAATTTATTTGTTTTATTTATTTTAAAAATTTGTATCCTGCCTTTCTCAGGTCGTAGACTGACTCAAGGTGGCTCACATTAAAACACAATTAAAATATGCAGACACAAGTGAGCTTCTGTCCTTAGCCCAGCTCCTGCCAACCTAGCAGTTTGATATCATGCAAGTGCAAGTAGATAAAGAGGGCACCTGGATACAAGTGCCGTATGTGCTCCCCAAAGCATCTGGTGGGCAGCTGTGTGATTCAGGAAGCTGGGCTAGATGGGCCTTTGGCCTGATCCAGTGGAAGCTCTTCTTATATTCTTATGTGGGAAGACCAGCCAATTTCTTCTACATTGCATCAAAACATTGAATTTTGGATGCCTCCAATCCATATTAGCAGATTCTGCCACTTACCATACAAACACTGAAACACAGTAGAGCCATGTGGATAACTTATGTGGTCCAGAAAGAAGAAGCCAAGCCATAACACTGTTACGGAGGCAGAATCTGAAGGAGAAGTTGGTCCCTCAGATAACCTGGACCCAAATCATGATGGACTTTAAAGATCCATACAAACACTTTGGGACTGGAAATAAATAGGCAGCTAGAGCAGTCACTGAAAGCTGTCCAAAAGAGTACAACTGCCTATCTTCATAACTACCCAGGCTGTCACATTGTGCACTGACTGGAGTTTTCAAACTGTCTTCCAGGACAGCACCACATAATACAATAACCCAGTTAATGTTACAGTGTTATAAAGTGTTACAGTACATAGTCTTGAAGTCAATATGGCATGGACCACAATGGTATGATCTGATCGACTCAAGTATGGCTGAATCATAGAATCATAAAGTTAGAAGGGACCCAGTAGGTCATCTAGTCCAACCCCCTGCCTGTAGCAGGAAATCCTCCTAGAGTATGTCCGACAGGGCTGTGGGTGGCGCAAGCGGGTAAGATGCTGTGCCTGTTAACCAGCAGGCCAGGGTTCGAGACCCGGGGCGGCCCCACAAGACAGGGTGAGCTCCTGTCCTTAGCCCAACTCTGTGACGCATCTGGATCCAATTGTATTGGCTCTGCCTTTCCATTGGACTCATTCAGTGGCATGGAGAGGGGGGATTTGCTGCTTGGGTAACAGCCTATCCTCCATATCAATCTAACCCAGGCTTTCGTGCTTTGCATGTAGCGTATGCAGCACTGAGCAAGATATCATAGTCTCTCAAGACTGATGGAGGCCTGCTTATGTCCGACAAGTACTTGTCGAGCCTCTGCTTGAAGATCCCCAGTGAGGGAGAGTCTACCAACCAGCTTGGCAATCTGTTCTACTACCGAATTACCCTCACCATCAGGAATTTTTTTCGGATTTCCAGCCGGAATCTCCTTTCTTGCAGTTTGTACCCATTGGTTCTAGTTCTGCTTTCAGAAGCAGCTATGAACAAATTGGCCCCTTCCTCCCTATGACAGCCCTTCAGGTATCTGAAGAGGGCAATCATGTCTTCTCTCAGCCTCCTCTTCTCCAGGCTGAACATCCCAAGTTCCCCCAACCTTTCCTCGTAGGGCTTCCCTTCCATCCCACTGATCATTCTTGTCGCTCTCCTCTGGACTTGCTCCAGCTTGGCTGCATCTTTCTTAAAGTGAGGTGCCCAGAACTGAACACAGTACTCAAGGTGAGATCTGACCAATGCTGAATAAAGAGGAACTAGAACTTCTCGTGACTTGGAAGCTACAGTCCTCTTAAAACAGCCTAAAATGGCATTTGCCTTCTTCACAAATGCAACTCACTGCTGATTCATGTTCAGCTTCTGATCCACAGCAACTCCAAGATCCCGTTCACATGATGTGTTGCCAAGCCAAGTGTCTCCCATTTTATCTTGGTTTTTATTGCCCAAGTGCAAAACCTTGCACTTCTCTCTGTTGAAATTCATTCTACTTGTTACAACCCAGTATTCCAGTTTATCCAGATCCTCCTTCAGGTTTCTTCTGTCTTCTGTTGTGTTTGCTACTCCTCCCAGCTTGGTGTCATCCTCAAATTTGATCTGGTTCCCTGTATCCCTTCCTCCAAGTCATTTTACATTATACGTTATCTAAATATATAAAAGAGAAAAGTCACTCACTGATTGATTGACTCACTCACTGACTCATTAACTCATCACTGTCCTGCCCAAACCGCCGGGCCTAGAAGCATGAAATTTGGGGTGGGGGTTCCTTCTGTGACGGAGGGGTGCACTAAGAACTGGTTTTTGGAAATTCCAACCAGAAGGGGGTGAAAAGGGGCGCAACGCGTTTTCCTCCCTATACTTTGCATTGAGAATTGCTGACTCATCAACATTCCGCCCCAACTGCTGGGCCTGAAGCATGGAATTCTGGGAGTTCCTTCTGTCACCTGAACTCCCACCAAGAACCATCTGGAGAAATTAACCCTTCAGGGGCTGAAAAGGGGGCAACGTGTTTTGTCCTATACTTAACATGGGAGACTGAATCAGAATCAGGCCTCCGTCAGTCTTGGAAGACAATGGAATCGTGCTCAGCGCTGCATACGCTGCATGCGAAGCACGAAAGACTGGGTTAGATTGTTATGGAGGATAGGCTGTTCCCCAAGCAGCAAATCCACCCTCTCCATGCCACTGAATTAGTCCAATGGAAAGGCAGAGCCAATACAATTGGATCCAGCTGCGTCGCAGAGCTGGGCTAAGGACAGGAGCTCACTCTGTCTTGTGGGGCTGACCTGGGTCTCAAACCCTGGCCTGCTGGTTAACAGGCAGAGCGTCTTTACCGCTTGCGCCACCCACAGCCCTATGGACAATTTCAGAGGAAGAGGTTGTGCTGGGAAGGATGCTGTGCATGGAGGTTTGATGCGCATGGGGGATGTTGCACATGGTGGGTTGATGTGCATGGGGAGATGTTGCAAATGGGGGGTTGATGCGCATGGGGGGATGATGCACATGGGGGGATGATGTGCATAGGGGAATGTTGCGCAGAGGGGTTGATGTGCATGGGGAGTTAATGCGCATGTGGAGATGATGCACATGGGGGATGTTGTACATGGGGGATGTTGCATGTGGGGGATGTTGTGCATGGGGACTGATGAGCATGGGGGACTGATGCACATGGAGGGAAGTTGCTCATGGAGGACTGATGCACATGGGGATGTTGCGCATGGGGACTGATGCACATGGGGAAACTGCATGGGGGTTGATGCACATGGGTTGATGCGCATGGGGGAAATTGTGCATGGGGGAATGTTGCGCATGGGGGACTGATGCACATGGGGAAGTTGCGCATGGGGGACTAATGCACATGCGAGATGTTGCGCATGGGTGGAAGTTGCGCATGGGGGAAGTTGCGCATGGAGAGAATTTGCGCATGGGGGATGTTGCGCATGGGAGTTGATGCACATGTGGAGATGATGCGCATGGGGATGTTGCGCATGGGGACTGATGCACATGAGGGAAGCTGGGCATGGGGGGTTGATGCACATGGGTTGATGCGCATGGGGGTTAATGCGCATGGGGAAGTTGCACATGGGGGAATGTTGCGCATGGGGGACTGATGCACATGGGGGATGTTGCGTATGGGGATTGATGCATATGGGGAAGTTGCGCATGCAGGGTTGATGTGCATGCAGGTTTGATGTGCATGGGGGAAGTTGTGCATGGGGACTTGATGCGCATGAGGGGAAGTTTCACATGGGGGACTGATGCGCATGGGGGATGTTGAGTATTGGGGACTGATGTGCATGGGGGTTGATGTGCATGGGGGAAGTTGCACATGGGGAAGTTGCGCATTGGGGATGTTGCACATGGAGGGATATTGTGCCGTGGGGGGATGGCGCCTGGGGGAATTTTACTCCCACAATGCGGGTATGCTTTTCGCTAGTTATACTATAATCATTATACAATATTATCTACAAATATTACTTTGCATTTTTGTATTACTTTGCATTTTTACATGCATGCACATAAAATGCATACATAATATATGGTTAACATTTGTTTGTTTATGCATTTTCTATACTCAGTCACTCGTCCTTTTGTTTGATAGGTTCAGCAAATAGTGATATTTGCTAGATATTTTTAAACAGTGATATTTGCTGGAAGTCTAGGATGGGTTGTCAAATATAAGGCCTGTGTGCGAAATGTTTATCAGGGTCTTATCAGCCTTCCAAGATAACTAGACTCTCCCAGCTTGCTAATTTGTCTCTCTCATATCTTGAAATTAACAAGATTTTTTCCAATTTTCTTTTCTATCATCTGCAGCTTAATGAGTTTTGATGTGAGAACACAGTACTTATTTCTGGACATCATCGGCTTCATGACATTACTTCCTGCCTAATGATGTCACTTCTGGCCCTCAACAAGTGCTGTGAATGCAATGTGGCCTACTGTATGACACCACTATTCTAGGATGCTGCAACAAAGTGCCTAATTGCATAGCATCTGTTGGAAATTCTCTTTTTATTTATACGTAATAGCTGCTGCATTTATATTTGAGATGACATCCTGTCCTGTCAAGAAGTAGTGGGAGGCTTTTTCCTGCGTGCACCATGTACACGCCAGAGTCACCATTGTCTTCTGAAAGTTACATTTGGTAGCACATGTTTATGCACATAGTGTATATATTTTGGGGGATGGAAAATGGAAAACAGGAATTTATGTGCTTGGTATATAATACCCAAAGTAACTTGTTTCTGCTTGGGCACTCACATACCACCTGCTGTGGCCGCCTTTTCTCTTATCACCACTGGGCTGATCCCTCATAAATTACTTAGTGGGGCACACTGTCTCATTTCTCTTGTAGTTTCCCAGTGCCTAAGGAACTCTGTGCCAGGGCACATGCTAGCACCAAGAGCGGGATCATTGACGTTCTTCAATCTAATGATACCACCACCCTTGTTTGCTTTATTTTTTTTACTTGCTGATATCCAAAAAGGAAAATAGCCTGATGCTTTACAGAATTCATAGAGATAGCTATGGTAATCTGTAAAAACTAAGACAAAAGACTCTTAACTAGAACCTGATAAACTGAACATCATCAAACCTTATCTAATGAAGTGGACTGTATTTTGTGACAGCTTAAGCTGGAGCAGCGCTGGTATTATAGAGATGTATTACACTTACTTTTTAGTATTAATGGTATTACACTTACACTTAATTACAGGTATTACACTTACTGTTTGATGTCACTTCTGGCCATCAGTTCTAGTTTAATGATATTGCTTCTGGAGTGGTCCTGCACAGATTGTCATTCTTAGAAGTGGGTCATCAACTGAAACCACTGGCCTAAACTGTAATGCTATAACATCCTTCAGTCAGTGCAATCCAATGTCAGTTGTGGGTTCAGTAAGGCTTATTTTCAGAGGGTATATGCATAGAATTGTATCCTTAGTGGAATTTCATTATCTTTTTCCAGTCCATCGTTGAGGAGTGATTGAAATTGGCCAGGCTCCATCATAATTGCCTTGCTAATAGTAAGAAAATATGTTTTTACATATGTTGCACAAAATAGCTTGAATATATAAAATGACATATCGTGAGCCTTGATAGCCTATTACAAACTCCATTAAGCTTTCATGACCAGCAATAATTTCCTGAATTTGCTGTATACTTGTGTACAATTACAATAAAGTATAAAAAAATAGCTTTGGTTTTTAGCCCGGAGTGAAGCCCAGCAAATAGAAAAGTAAATTGTACATGCCTGTTATGAGTCTCAAGTATTTGCTAAGTTGACTAATGGTAGATGAGTGTTTTATGTCCTTTCATTTTTGTCCTTCCAATTCTGAGCTTTCTGGCAAAAAGTAAGGCAAGAAATGTCCTGTTGAAATTTTTAAAAAAAATAAAAGTAAACAAGGCATCGGGAGAATGATTGTGGAAAAAATTCCTTTCAACATATTATGACAAGATAATATTGTCCAAGTTGTAATATTTAGCACTTAATGATTTGGAAAATTCTATTAACTGGCTCAGTGATCTCACCAGCCCCTGCTATCTGTGTGCAATTTTATTGATAATTACATAAAATTTACAATACATATCCCACATGAAACTGACAGCATCCTGAATGAAACTGACAGCTACAGCATTGAAGACACTGTGATATCTGGAAAAATCCAGCAATCTTCAACTCTGGAGATGATGTATCTCACAACTTATATTCATTGTGCTGAAATTTTGAATATGTGAAAGCATTATATAAATGCATTATATAAATCTTTCTTTCTTTCTTTCTTTCTTTCTTTCTTTCTTTCTTTCTTTCTTTCTTTCTTTCTTTCTTTCTTTCTTTCTTTCTTTCTTTCTTTCAATGTATCCATGAAGCTTTTTCTGTAGCTCTTTCTGGAAGCTTGGTTCATGCAATCCTTATACTGTATTTTGGATTGGTTGCAGAGAGTTCCTGTAACCCCACTGCTTCTATGAACAAGCCCTGTTAATAAGAATAATTTCCCTGCTAAGACACAAAGGGTGCCACAGCAGCTGCTTAACACTGGAGCTGTTTGTTCTCAAATGCACCTAATTCACATAAAAGGATAGAAACAGTTTACAAATAAAGAGATCTTAGGAGTCGGAATAGGTCATGGGTGAAACAAATAAAGTGAAAAGGACTGAATTCTCATATTTCAGCACAAAATTCCTCCCACACAATTACTTGTGTGGGGTCCATTGCAGTTGCTTCCCCTGTTGAGCTACTGAGGCAGAGGTTCCCATTGGGTGTGGAGAACTCCTGGGGAACAGAATTTTGCCAACATAATTCTGAGAAGACCAGGCTTGCAAAACATCTTAGCAGACATGGTGTGAGAACAAGATGTGGTCTTTGTAATGTGTTGCTTTTGTGCTGCAATGCCTTTTCTGATTTGCCTCATCACCAAAGTTACCAGCCCTTCTGAACATCTGAGATGTACCCTACAATCCAGAGTAACTATAGGAAGACATAAGAGGCACTAACTCTGGATTGCTCTATGCATTTCCCATAGGTAGCACTATAACTATGTCGGTGTAAAAGGTCCCATAGTTACTCTGGATTGTAGCCATAGTCCTTTTAGCGGGGGCCTGATCATCCTGCATGTCTGATCATAATGAACATCTGATCTTCTGAGATGTAAGTCCAATCCTATTTGTGTCTACTCAGAAGTAAGCCCAATTAAGTTTAATAGGGCTTACTCCTGGGAAAGTGCTCTTAGATTTCCTGTCCCAGTCTTTCTAGCAGTGGCTTAGTACCAGGAATGTTTTAAGGTGATTGGCTGCGTAGTAGTCTTTATCCTATGTTCTGTTATGAAAATGTGTTGAGTAACAAGTGGTTGTGTGTGTGGGTGGAGCAAGTGGTTAAGATACTGTGCCTGTTAACCAGCAGGCCAGGGTTTGAGACCTGGGTTGGCCTCACAAGACAGGGTGAGCTCCTTTCCTTAGTCCAGCTCTGCAACACCAGCAATCGTATCAGCTCTACCTTTCCATTGGACTAATTCAGTGGTGTGGAGAGGGGGTATTTGCTGCTTGGGTAACAGCCTATCCTCCATAACAATCTAACCCAGGCTTTTGTGCTTCACATGCAGCATATGCAGCGCTGAGCATGATGCTACAGTCTTTCAAGACTGACAGAGGCCTGCTTTTAAAACAGGGTTCCAGGACATGAAAATTTTCTGCAGATTTCCTTTCTCAGTGGTTCCTTACGGGGTTACTCCTATCTGTGCCAGCTCCGTTTTGGTGTCCCTTTTACTGCCTTGGAGGCATTTCCATTGTACAGAGGGATTAATATATGGAGCACATTGACTCCTCTTCCTCTGTCTCAATCCCCTCCCTCTTTTGGCTTTTCTACTGGCAGAGTTGCACTGGTGTCCAAGTCACATCTGAGTTCATGGATGGGTGGGGTTGTAATTGCACCAGTGTATATGAAGATATGTATTTCAAGGTCAGGATTGGGCCTTAAAAAGCAGTAACATGGTTCTTCTAAAACATTTCTTCTTATTTATGCGGAAGTTTAATTTGATCTATTTCCACTACAATTTGTATTAGCGAAAGCCATATGTATTGGGGAGAATCATCATTCTTGTTACTCATTGCTGCTTCCACATCTGGTGAGCAGTTGGAAACCAGCGATTCCACAGCCAATCCCAGCTTCCATTGACAACTAATGTTGATCCAGGGTATTAAAATTAATGAGCAAATGCTCAGAATTTCTCACCCACTGGGTTTCTGCTTCAATTCCAACTTCCGTTGGCAAAAGTGAAGGGAAAGACAGCTCATGGGCATCTGTTCTAGTTTGTGGTTTGCTGGAAAACAATTTGAATGATTCCCTATTGCAAAGGAATAGGAATTCCGGCATCCTACCCTGTCTCACCTGACATTCTAAAAAGAAAATATTTATTTGGCAGTGGAAGCCAAACTTTGATATGATGCTCTACGCTTGACTAATAGGATGCAAAATATAATGACGACGTGCTGTAAAAAGTTAAACACAAGGACTGCTGCAGAATGTATCTGCTGCTTCATTTGCCTTTTTGTCTCCTGCTGTGCTGGAAACAGGCGTCTCATTGTGCGTGACTCATAACTAATCTGCAGGGACCCAAGTGGAATAACTGAGGTGAATGTCATGTTACCCATAGAACTTGGTTTAGTTCTTTTGAGGGTTCTTAGCATTAATTTGTCTGAAATGCTAACAAACCCATTAGATTGCCTACAGCATTCTACAATGTGAGACTCAAAAGATGAATAACATTTTTTGGGTACCCAGCTTCTGTTATTCGAAGGTTCTTCTAGATGGGAATACCCACCACCCAGCAGGCAAGCAGGCCTCCGTCAGTCTTGAAAGACTATGGTACTGTGTTAAATTCTAAATGTGCAATATTTAGTCTCCCACCCATTACTGTGTTTGCTGGGGAAACTTTAACCAGCCACTGCTTTCCCTGTATGCGTCCTGTTTTCTCATTAACATTACGTCAAAGTGGAGTAGAACACGTATATGTAGAAAGGGGAAACAGCGACAAGTGTCACCCTCACAAATATGTTTTTATTTGGATATCAGAAGACAGCATACATGCATTCTGGTATGCATGCATACCTTTTTTGCACATTGATGCAGTTGTATCCAAAGGGTGCAGAAGAATTTCAGGCCACAAAGGCCTCCTAAAGGTAAAAGAATATTTGTTTTCTCACTTCCAGAAAGCTCTTGCTGCATAAAAGATCTAACTTAGCAGTTATATAGCTAGTGCCTACCTGTGTCTAGCAGCTATACAGCCAGTGTATCAATTCAGGGAAAACAGATCAAGGCCAGGAAGACGTACAGGATATTGGTGAGCTGCTGTCACTGATACTGGTTTTGGCTGGGTGTTGATGCATGAGTGAGTAAGGTGGTTGATGCGCATGGGGGATGGTTGCAGTTGGGGGGTTGATGCTCTTGGGGGGTTTGATGTGCCATGGGGGGATGGTGTATGGGGGAATTTTACTCCCACAATGCGGGTACGCTTTTTGCTTGTATATATATATAAAGCTGAAAAATCACTCACTGACTCATTCACTGACTGACTGATTCATCAGTGCCCAGCCAAAACTGCTGGGCCTAGAAGCGTGAAATTTTGGGAAGGTGTTCCTTCCATGATGGAGGCACCCACTAAGAACTGGTTTTTGGAAATTCCAACTGGAAAGGGGTGAAAAGGGGTGCAATGCATTTTCCTACCTATACTTTACTTTGAAGAGTCCCTGGCTGATGGATGTTCCGTCCAATTCCTGGACCTAGAAGCTTGAAATCTGGAGAGGGGGTTCCTTATGCGACATCATCACTCTCCAAGAACGGATGTTGAGATATTTAATCCTTAAGGGGCTGAAAAAGGGTGCAATGAGTTTTTGTCCTATACTTACCATTGAAAACTGACTGATCAACATCCAGGCAATTTGGTGCCCAGTGCCTAATGCAATGGGAGGGAGGGTTCACTGGGAGGATGTGTGCATGAGGAGGTTGGTGCACGGGGGGCGGGGGGCGTTGGTACACATGGGGGGTGATGCACAATGGGAAATGTTGTACAACAGGGGGATGGCTTACGAGGTGTATTTCACTCCTGCAACGCAGGTACATTTCGCTAGTATATCATAAAGCTAACATGCATTCAGTTTGCATTAAAATAATGAAGCCAAGGTGCAACTAGTAGACATGTTATACTTATTGTTATATTCTTAAAAAAAATTCAGTGCACATTCATTTGAACAGATGTTCCATTAAAAAAATAAAATACACACACACACACACACACACACACACACACACACACACAAATTGTTTTCTCACCCTCCATGGGTGGTGTATGTAATCCTCAATCTTGGGTCCTCTATCAGAGGCCTGAGAGTTTGAGGGTTCTGTGCAGTATCTTAGCTGATCCTAGCAATGCGCTTTTCTGGAGCGAGTGTTCTGATGTCCTTCCTGGGATCTGTTGGAGCCATTCTTCCAGCTTGGGTGTCACAGCCCCTAGTGCTCCAATCACCATTGGGATCACGTTCACCTTCACTTGCCACAACCTTTCTAATTCCTCCTTCAAACCCTGATATTTTTCCAGCTTTCCATGCTCTTTTTTCCTGATGTTGCTGTCATTCGGTATTGCTATATCTATCACCAGGGCTGTCTTCTGGGCCTTATCTACCACCACAATGCCTGGCTGGTTAACCAGTACCTTCTTATCTGTCTGGATATAGAAGTCCCACAAGACCTTAGCCCTGTTGTTCTCCACAACCTTCTGAGGAGTCTCCCATCTGGTCTTGGGAGGGGTTAATCCATAGGCTGAGCAGATGTTCCTGTACATGATGCCAGCTACTTGGTTGTGCTGTTCAATGTATGCTGCTCCTGCCTGCATCTTGCACCCTGCCACGATGTGTTGGACTGTCTCTGAGGTTTCTCTGCACAGCCTGCACTTTGGGTCTTCTCTTGTGTGGTAAATCCCTGCTTCTATGGATCTGGTACTTAGTGCCTGTTCTTATGCTGTCCTGTTTAGGGCTCCGGGGCTATCTTTGAAGCCAGCTCTTTCCAAC
This sequence comes from Cryptoblepharus egeriae, assembly GCA_030015325.1. Taxonomy (NCBI): domain Eukaryota; kingdom Metazoa; phylum Chordata; class Lepidosauria; order Squamata; family Scincidae; genus Cryptoblepharus; species Cryptoblepharus egeriae. Next base: position 64,470,842 of record JAREYC010000002.1, on the reverse strand, counting down.
CACTGATAGTATTTCCCAGTGTCAGTGACTTCGGTTATCTGGCAATGGTACATCCCATACAGGGTCTTATCTCGCCAGGACACTTCCTCAGTTTGATTTTCCTTCCATATTTGCTGTTCTTGCTGGAGAGTTTCATTATACGGTGGTACCTCACATAACAGAATTAATTTGTTCTGGAGGCAGTTCCTTTACGTGAAACTTTCTTTACGTGAAGCGGATTTTCCCATAGGAAATAATGGAAACGCAGATGATTGGTTCCACAACCCCAAAAATATTTATATAAAAATATTAACTGGATGTAAAAATGATGACAAAACACTGTAACTGAATTCAAAACATGCATTCAATGGGCATGACCCTATGAAGTCTACTTAGGCTGCAATCCTAAAGACACTTTCCTGGGAGTAGGACCCATTTAACACAATGAGGACCCATTTAACACATGGGTAGACATGGGTAGGAGGCTGCAATCAAAGACACTTTCTTCTGTAATCCAAGACACTTTCCAAGTGTCTCCCCACTTTCTCCTTCAGTCCATCCAGAGCCTCTCTCTCCCCTGCTCCCTTCTGGCTAGCCCTGAGCTGTTTCCCTCTTGTCCACTGCTCTTCTCTCCCTCTGCCCAGCGGACACCCGGCCACAGGAGGAACAGCGCGGAAGTGTTGCTTTCACTATGGGCAGGTGCACTAGGCAGCCCTGACACTTTTAAAACAGGTTGCTGGCCAGCGCGTCTGCCCTAACTGCCAACGAATGTTTTCTTTACGTGAAGCACTTTCTTTACATGAAGCAGAATCCTAGAGAAATTTTTTTTTGTTACGTGAAACTTACTTTACGTGAGGCGTTCTTTACGTGAGGCGTCACTGTATATATAAAGTAGCGCCTCACATAACAAATTTAATATGTTCCGGAGGCATGTTTGTTATGTGAAATGTTCCTTACATGAAGCAGATTTTCCCATAGGAAATAATGGAAACTAAGACAATTGGTTCCACAACCTCAAAAATATTCATATAAAAATAGTAACTGGATGTAAAAATGATGACAAAATCCTGGAATTGAATTCAAAACATGCATTCAATGTGCATGATCCTATGAAGTATACTTAGGCTGCAATCCTAAAGACACTTTCCTGAGAGTAAGCCCCATTTAACACAATGGGGCTTCCTTCTGGGTAGACATGATTAGGAGGCAGCAATCAAAGTCACTTTCTTCTGTAATCCAAGACACTTTCCAAGTGTCTCCCCACTTTGTCCTTCTCTTCATCCTGAGCCTCTCTCTTCCCTGCTCCCCTCTGGCTAGCCCTGAGCTGCTTCCCTCTTCTCCACTGCTGTTCTTTCCCTCTGCCCAGCAGATGCCCGGCCACAGGAGGAAGAGCGTGGAAGTGTTGCTTACTCTATGGGCAGGTGCGCTAGGCAGCCCTGATGCTTTTTAAAAGGGCTGCTGGCCAGTAAATCTGCCCCAACTGCCAAAAAGTTTGTTTGCTACATGAAGCACAGTTTGTTACATGAAGCAGAATCCTAGAGAAATTTTTGTTTGTTACATGGAACATACTTTACATGAGGCGTTTGTTACGTGAGGCGCCACTGTGTATATATATTATCTATATATATAAAAGAGAAAAGTCACTGACTGACTGACTGACTGACTGACTGACTGACTGACTGACTCATCACCGCCCTGCCAAAACCAGTGGGCCTAGAAGCGTGAAGTTTGGGGTGGCTGTTCCTTCCGTGACGGAGAGGTGCACTAAGAACCGATTTTCGGAAATTCCAACCAGAAGGGGGTGAAAAGGGGCGCAACGCGTTTTTATACTTTGCATTGAGAATTGCTGACTCATCAACATTCCTCCCCAACTGCTGGGCCTGAAGCATGGAATTCTGGGAGTTCCTTCTGTCACCTGAACACCCACCAAGAACCATCTGGAGAAATTAACCCTTCAGGGGCTGAAAAGGGGGCAACGTGTTTCTGTCCTATACTTAACATGGGAGACTGAATAACATCCAGCCAATTTGGTGCTCGGCGCCTGGTGCACTGGGGGATGTTGTTTGGAGGAAGAGGTTGCACTGGCGAGGATGCTGCGCATGGGGGGAAGTTGTGCATGGGTGAAGTTGCGCATGGGAGATGATGCGCATGGGGGAAGTTGCGCATGGGGGAAAGTTGCACATGGGAAAGTTGCGCATGTAGGAAAATTGCGCATGGGGGGAAGTTGCGCATGGGGGATGATGTGCATAGGGGATGATGCGCATGGGGGAAGTTGCACATGGGGGGAAGTTGCGCATGGAGGATGGTGCACATGGAGGGAAGTTGCGCATGGAGGGAAGTTGCGCATGGGGGGATGATGCGCATGGGGGAAGTTGCGCATGGGGGGATGATGCGCATGGGGAAAGTTGCGCATGGGTGGAAGTTGCACATGGGGGAGTTGTGCATGGGGATGATGCACATGGGGGGATGATGCGCATGTAGGGAAGTTGCACATGGGGGAAGTTGCGCATGTAGGAAAGTTGCGCATGTAGGAAAGTTGTGCATGTAGGAAAGTTGCGCATGGGGAAGTTGCGCATGGGAGATGATGCGCATGGGAGAAGTTGTGCATGGGGGAAAGTTGCACATGGGGGAAGTTGCGTATGGGGGAAAGTTGCGCATGGGGGAAGTTGCGCATGTAGGAAAGTTGCGCATGGGGGGAAGTTGCGCATGGAGAAAGTTGCGCATGGGGGAAGTTGCACATGTAGGAAAGTTGCACATTTAGGAAAGTTGTGCATGTAGGAAAGTTGCGCGTGGGGGAAGTTGCGCATAGGAGATGATGCGCATGGGAGATGATGACCATGGGGGATGATGCGCGTGGGGGAAGTTGCGCATGGGGGGAAGTTGCGTATGTAGGGAAGTTGCACATGGGGGATGATGCACATGGGGGGATGATGCGCATGTAGGAAAGTTGCGCATGGGGGAAGTTGCGCATGGAGGGAAGTTGCACATTGGGGGAAGTTGCGCACGGGGGAAGTTGCACGTAGGGAGAAGTTGCGCGTTGGGGGATGATGCGCATAGGGAAAGTTGCGCGTGGGGATGATGCGCACAGGGGAATGTTGTACATGGGGGTAGGTTGCGCATGGGTTGTTGATGTGCCGTGGAGGATGTTGTATGGGGAAGTTACTCCCGCAATGCGGGTACGCCTTTCGCTAGTAAAATTATAAAATTAAAAAAGATATATTTTTAAAAAATAATCTTCCTGGTCGCTGTGCCACTCAGAGCTGGGACTGCCCAGTGCCCCTCTGCTGAGTGCTCCCCACTCTGTAAAGAGTCTTTGGAAGCCTTTTTAAAGATCCCTGGAAGGTGTTTAAATCCCATTTCCTCTTTTTGGCTAAAAACACAAGTTAGTCTCCAAGGATCTCTGGAGGCCTCAGAAAGCATTCAGAGGGTGATCTCATTGGGTTTCTGAAGATCCCCAGATGGGGGAGGGGTGTGGTGGAACTGGTGGGAGGAAGGTTTTCTTACTGGATTATTGTTTTCACTGATTATTGTTTTCACTGATTATTGTAAACCATCCCAGGTCTTTTGTGATTAGATTAAATATTTTTTAAAAAACATTTTTTAAAAGTTTAAAAATACTTTTGTTAACAGCTGACAGCTGTGTAACATCACCCTCTTGGTGTTTTTTTCTGCAAGATGATAGCAAAATTAATAGAAGTAAGTGCATGCAAACAAAGATAAAATCCACTATGTACTATTTGTCGGCATAGAAAAGCCATAATCCTTACATGAAAAAATCCAGACAGTGATCACAAATAAGATACAATTAGAGCGGATTATATAAGAGAGAAAGTAGCATCTAAGATGCTTCCTGCTGGGTAGAAGGAAAGGGCAAGTGCACAGAGGAGGAGGTGGCCTCAATCCTTTTCTATGATGAGTTTTTTAAAAATGAGCATAGCTATGGAAATAAGTAGGGATGTACAGATTTCCTCGGTTCTATGTAGTTGTTATTCTTCTATCCTTGTGTTTATTCATTTTGAATTGTGATGGGACTGGTAGATTTTTTATCATTGGCAAATGGTTAGCAAGCATGGACCTTCACAATCATTTTAGCAAAATGCACATCATCATTTCCTCTGATAGGAAGATTGTTTTTATTAAAGTGAAATATTTTAAAAAGTTTGAATACTATTTCTGGATTTAAAAAATATACCAAAATATTTAAAAGCATATGAAAATGTTTTGCCCACTTTTGTATTTTAAAAATTAAGATGATTTTAGAAAATGAAAGGCAAGTTTTAACACATTCTTAATGGTTGCAATCCTAAAGACACTTTCCGGGGAGTAAGACCCATTGAACACAATGGGGCTTACATTTGAGTAGACGTGGTTAGGATTGTGCTCAGTGTCTCACAAAATGATAGAAATATAACTCTGGAAAATCCACTGATGCAGCTGTGCCACATTTTCTTCTAGATTAGAAATAGAGCTGGCGAAAAATAGATCCTCAGAGTCTCCGGGGCAGAAAGGGATTGTGGGATATATAGATATTATAAGAATCTTTGAAATAAGATTGCTTCTAATGCTATTGATAAAGATATAGGCAGTCCAAGATGATCTAATACCCTTAGTGCTGATGCACCAATAGGTCCTGGAGTCCTTTGAGGTAAGATAATATTATGGCAAAGCCATAATGGGACCCGATGGGACTTTTTGAATGTGCACCAGCTATTTTGCTGATGCAAGTTGGAACTGGACTTGGGTTGAGGGATTGAGTCCAAGAAAGCAGATAGGATGTCAGCAGTCCTGCCACTGCCCAAACCACCCCTTTCTTTTCTTCAGCCTCTACCCTTTTATAGGGATGCATTGCACTACCTCTCTCCTGATATTCCACATCCACTTTGCTAATTCTATATTTTGCTAATTGCCTTTTATTAGGAAAGACAAGAACAAAAGACAAGTACCGTGTTGTGTATACAGACCATCAGCGCTTGGAACTGGAGAAGGAGTTTCACTACAGCCGTTACATCACCATCCGACGGAAAGCAGAGCTGGCTGCAACATTAGGACTCACTGAGCGACAGGTTGGTGCTGCAGTGTCTTAATAGAGCAGTGTGATCACAAACCATCATCTATCTGAAAGCTTCATTCCAGGGGGAATGCAGGCAGACACATCAATATAAAATGAATAGTGTGTTTGCTTGCACGTACAGTATTTATTTGAGGAGGAAGCCCAGTTGAACACTCTGAGAGTTTTTGTAAACATATGAAGCTACATAATATGTAGCCTCTTTCCTTACATCACTGCTTGCGTTCTTAGATTAGAATCACAGAATCATAGAATCATAGAGTTGGAAGGGACCTAGTAGGTCATCTAGTCCAACCCCCTGCCTGCAGCAGGAATTCCCCCTAGAACATCTCCAACAGGTGCTCATCGAGCCTCTGCTTAAAGATCCCCAGTGAGGGAGAGTCCACCACCTCCCTTGGCAATCTGTTCCACTGCCGAACCGCCCTCACAGTCAGGAATTTTTTCCGGATTTCCAGCCGGAATCTCCTTTCTTGCAGTTTGTACCCATTATTTGAAGGGGCTTTCCTTCAAGTGCCATCTTTGTCCAAAATGAAAGAGGTGGCAACTTAGGGAGAAACCTTCTCAAAGCACCACTGCTTTGGAATTCCCTCTAAGGTAACTGAGAACTAACCCCTCTCTGATGGCTTTTTGGCAAGGGCTCAAAACACACCTGTTTCATCTGGTGTTTATTTAATGGATAATTGCCCTCCTTGCCATCTTACACCACTGTAACTTGACTCCCTCCCTGGTCTTAATTCAATGATACCGGTAGTTTTTATCCTATTGTGGCTATGTTGCCACTTTGTAATGTGAAAGATTAGTTGGTGTTAATGCCTTATTTTGATGCTTTCTACTTGTTGCTTATACTAGTTATATTTATACAGTACCTTGTTAGCCACATTGGGCATTTGCTTTGACATGGGAGGCAAGATATAAAAGAAAGATCTCCCAGACAAATAATTGTTCTGATAGATCATCCAGTGAACCAAAGAATTGTTGATAGAAGCAGGAAAAAATATGCAGGTGACGGGTGCTTTATAGCATCATTTGCCTGGATATCAGGATATCAGGAAGGTCTCAGTAACAAGCAGGATTTCTCTCATATGGAATTGTAAATGACATGGGCAAAAAGAACTGTAGGAAATAATTAGTTTAAAGAAGTGGATATCTGGAGGAAGGAACCAACCTATGAATTCTAACAATTACTGTATCGTCTTTATGTTTTCCTGAAACTGTTTTATTTTTAGACACGTTTGTGTGTGTGTGTGTGTGTGTGTGTGTGTGTGTGTGTGTGTGTGTGTGTGTGTCTCCTTGTCCTTCCTTTTCTTTTTCTAGGTCTACCACATTCTTTGTCTTGTCTTTACAGGTAAAAATCTGGTTCCAGAATCGAAGAGCCAAGGAGAGGAAGGTGAACAAGAAGAAAATGCAACAGCAAACACAGCCAGCCAGTACAACCACTCCAACCCCACCTGCCGTTGTCACACCTGGTCCAATAGGAGGCATCTGCAGCAGTACCACCAATCTGGTCTCCTCATCACCAATGACTATCAAGGAAGAATTCATGCCTTAAGTTCTGCCCTTCTATTTGATCCACACATAAACTTACACAGAAACATGTGGCTTAACAAGGAGAATCAAACTGGCTGACAGACTCTAGAGACGAACATAATGAACTAATGAAGCCACTTCCTGTACACCCAGTGGGTATTTTGTACGATACCATTGGACAAATTTCATGAACTCATTCCTAGGAATAAAACAATAGCTTAGTTATTATTGTTTTACTATAAGGAAGCATTTGTGCCTGTCTGAAAAATATTTATAGAAAAATGAATGCTTGAGGAAAAAGAACCAGGGTACACTGGAGGTGCTTCAAAATCACTTGCCAATACAGTATCTGACTTTGAGACCACCAGCCCTCAAGCCTCCCTCCATCTTTCCCTCCTTCTGACTATATCCTGTTGCTGTGTCATTCACTGGTCCTCCTCTCTTTTCAGTGGGTATGGTAGGAAAGAAGGGACAGTCACCAGGTAGGAAAGAAGGATTAAAAGTCACCAGGCAAGGTAACAAGAGGACAAGGAGGAGAAAGAGAAACTGCAACAACTTGGCTATTCACTTACCTAGCACTCCCACTGTGTAGCTCTAAGCTTGAGGTTGGTTCCAGTTCTTGTTAAGTTGAAAGCCACTGGAAAATGATCTGACAGTAGTAGGTAAATCCATGAGTAGGTATGCACAGTTTTAGAAAAAGAAATTCAGAGGCAAAACTATAATCAACAAAATCCCTTTTTTGGTTTATTGGCAATCCAACTAAGAACATAATATGGAGAGTTGAGACACATGAACCTAAAAGTTGCTGGGGTCCTAATTTTTGTTTTCTCACCTTCCAGGAATTGAAGCATAAGGCCATGACTACAGTGTAAAAAAATGCTTCTGATGTAACATGCTAACACAAGAATAGGTGACACACAACCTCAGCAACTGCATTTAAACCATGATCTACTAACTGCCCAATCCTATTTTCCCCACCGCGTTATAGCACGTAGCCATATCAACACAGGTATTCTTGCATATTATAGTGGGGGGCATTGGACAGCCTTTAGGAGATAAGTAATATATTTACTTAACTTGTGGTGGGTTGCTCAATCCTCTATGGCTGTCCTTGGATTTGAGTCATTGTGCTGATCTGAGAAGTGGGGTTAGAGATGATGGAGGAGGCCCCTCCTATGTAAAATCCATCCCCATTCCATACTCCCCTTTCCCAGAACACCTGATCCACCCTCCTGCCACCCTCTCCCGGTCTGCTTGATTCTTTACCTTTTGCACTGATGTTATTCTGAATAACATGTATAGAATTATGCATAGATGCATAACATGCATTAGGTTAATATTGGTCTCTAGAATAGACCATGTATGTTATTATTGACTATGCACAAATCATGTTCTCATAGCAGGTAAGTTGGGCCCCACAACACAAACTTGATTTTGCCTCTTTGGCCTTGGCTTACTACAAACTTCATCAATGTTTTCCTTATCTCTCATTTTGTGACTGCTCTCAAATTGTATCTTGGAGTAAGATGGCATCTTTTAATCTAGAATGCAAAGAGAGAAGACTGGGAAGATGAAGATAAAGCTATTGTCTCTCTAATGAAGTCCTTGTACAGATGATTGGGTCAAACCTATATTCTCTCAGCCACAACTTCTGCTGAATATTTGGGTTTTAACTAATAATTCTTCCCTAAGATATGGATAGTACTTATTGGCAAGTACTGATGTTTATATTTCTTCATTATCACAACTCAGGATAAGAGTTTTTGTATAGAAAAGATTTTAAAGCCTCTTAAAATAAATATTATGTTTTAGATATTTGTTAGTATTCCATCCTTTCCTGAAGTTTCATGAAGTCTTCATGAAGTTTCATGAAGTCTTCAGTTTGAATTGGAGGGATGGGGGCCAAAGACATACAAAATGCTTGGTTTGGAGAGTAATTCTTGTGATTTGCAACTGAATCCATAGTTGCACAATAGCAAACATTGGTCTGAACTAATGCATTCCTTTACCTGGCACATGCATGAGTTACAAATAGGAGTTTGGTCAGTCCTGCAGCCATCATCACCTATCTCAGTATCAGGGGCAACCCCGTTAAAGATATGCAGTGGCATTGCTAGGGGAGTGCATGAGGTGCAGTTGTACCTTGGCATCCATCAGTCTTGAAAGACTGTGGTATCGTGCTCGATGCTGCATGCAAAGCACAAAGGCCTGGGTAGACTGATATGGAGGATAGGCTGTTACCCAAGCAGCAAATCCCCCCTCCATGCCACTGAAATAGTCCAATGGAACAGCAGAGCCAATACGATTGGTTGCAGCTGCGTCACAGAGCTGGGCTAAGGACGAGCTCACCCTGTCTTGTGGGGACCTGGTCTTGAACCCTGGCCTTCTGGTTAACAGGCACAGTGTCTTAACAACTTGCACCACTAACAGCACCAGGCAACAAGCTTTAGGGGGCCACAACCTGAACTTGACACTAGCGGCTAAAATTGTGAAAAAGGAGTAAGTATGAATGATGATACCATATATATCGTTGGAAAAGTAATTTAATGCAGAATGCAATGAAACAAATTGCATTGGGATACCTATAATTTATATCAAATGTTATGGCCAATTGACCAGAAAATGAAAACACAAAAGCCTATGGAGTAAAAAGTAGATTTTCTTAACTCAAAACTTTCCCATGATACAGATTGCTCTGAGAGCCAATAAGATGTAATTCCGAAATGTTATAGAGGTAATAAGGTGTTAATATGAACCAGTTCTCATTTCCATATGCTTTTATCATAATACAGTTACCCCATGCTTACTGGGTATACAGGCACTTCTAAGTGGTGCTCCTCTTCTATTTAGCAGGGAAAGAATAACCATTCCTCTTTGCCCCAGCACAGTTTCCCTAACCTGTAAGAGACACAATTTTCATTTTTTTAACTTAATTAAATTTGATGTTGTTGTTGTGGGTCAATCATTAGCTATGCCACTGAAGACATACATAGAGTTTTCTAATGATCTTATAGGATTCAAAATCCTTACTTCCACCATATCTGCTTCTTTTTTTAGTATGCTGTAATTTGGTGAGTCAAGAGTCAATTGGACACCAGTTGTCACGTTGATGATGACCCACAGAGAGAAGTTGAGTTAGGGTGCTGATGTGCTTCCAGCAGTCTTACCCATGATGGTCCTGTGATAGCTTCTAGCTCACATTGAGCCCAATCCTATGCATGTCTACTCAGATGTAAGTCCCATTGTAGTCAATGGAGATTATGCCCATGAAAGTGTGGATAGGACTACAGCCTATACTGGTGTTAAATGTTCTAATATTATGCTGATGCAAGTGTCATTGTTTTCAAATCCTAAACTGTTGTAATTTGGTGTAGCATGTTTTCTACTTGCGTTCTGTTCCTCCCTTCAGCAGGTTGCTGTCTAAGGCATGAGTCAAACTCATTTTATAAAGAGGACTGAAGTTAGCATTAATAATACTAGGCATTTATACTAGGCATTTATATACCGCTTTTCTGGTCATTTTGGATTGCTCCTCAGACTTTATTCAAAGCGGTTTACATAGGAGGCAAATCTAAATTCCCGAAGGGATTTTTACAAACACATGGTGGTTCTGACTTTCAAGAACCGGCTACATTCAATTCTGGCCCCCAATGTCTGAGATGCTGGCTAACAAACGTCTTCTTCAGCTCTCACATGAAGGGCAGCTGAGATAGCTTCTTAACCCCCTCTGAAAAGCAGATGGAAAATCTCAGCTACAGCAGCCACTTTTCAAGGTCTTGCTTTGGATCAGACTTACGGTTGTCTCTATCCGGCAACCTTCAGTTCTTATCTTCAGCCAAACGGAGGCTCTACCCTCTAGACCAGACCTCCTGTCCAAGGGCCAGAATCCAATCTTATGCATGTCTACTCAGAGGTAAGTCCCATTATAGTCAATGGGGCTTACTTCCATGAAAGTGTAGCCTGAGAAGCTCTCGCGGGCCGAATAAAATGGTGAGATTTGGCCAGATTTGGCCCACAGGCCTTGTGTTTGACACCTGTAATAAATCATATCATACTGATTACAAAAAAGATCCAAGTAAAACTTATCCATTCATTTAAATTACATTCATTTAAAAAACTGTTTTATTCCACAAAAATGTAAAAAATATGACTTGGATTTTGTCCAGCAGCTGTATAAAAGGGAAGTCCAGAAACCATAGAAGAGCCCAGCTTCAATCCATGTCACTTCTCAGTATGCCTTTAAAAGCCCACCTTAAACCTGTGTGACTTACCATATGGGTACTGAGCTAGATGGCCCAGGGGTCTGACTTGGTGCAAGGCAGATCTGTACCCAGATATTGTCACCTCCCACAGTGTTGTGAAATGCTAAGTCTGCCCCTGTGCCAAACTACTCCCTCTGCCCTGTCCTTTCTGAAATTAATTGCCCTATCTTCGAGTCTTAAATATACTACAGCCTTGTTATATCCATTGAGGTAATGAAATGGCTGCCAGGTGCTTGGGTGCAATGAGCTTGCACATGCTGCCACTCAGGGTATGCACCAAGTTAGAGCTTCCTTTCCAATGACAGAATGATAAAATTCTAGTGAACCCTGAATGTCTCATAGTTACTCTGTCTGCTTTGACTTCCAACCCTACATGCACAACTCCATGTAGCATCTATGAGAATCATGAATTGCAAGTTTATTCTAATGCTCAAGAGGTAAAGGTGTCCCCCACAGGTTGTACTGCCAGACTGTAGGTCCAGTGCTCATCCCCATGAGCCAGCATTGCCCAAAAATGCTTCTGCGGTCATGCAGCCAGCATGACTATATGCCGAGGTGCATGGAACTGTTACCTTCCCACTGAGTTGGTACCTATGCGAGAGCAACCATGCAAAGCAACACAGAAAACGTGAGAGAGAGCAAGATGCAGTTCTAGAAGCATTCAGAGGGTAATTTCCTTTATGTTTCCATAGACACCAGTGCCAGCTGTCCCATTTGCTATCTTACACCTTCCTTCTGTTTGTTGTTCTTGTATGGGGAGGTTTGTCAGCCTGTGGACGGCCATAAACCAAGATTAGAGACCTAGAATAACTGATAGTTTATGTTTAGCTGGCCTTGGTCTTTGGCCCTTGGTTTGGAAACAAACCCTTCCTGTTCCTACTTTCCTCAACTGCCCTCAGTGTAGTACTTTGGTCCAAAAGAGCTCCCCGTACCGCTCCATGGAGTGAGGTGAACAAGGTGGTTGAAAAGAAAAAGTTTCTTCAGCATGTGTGGAAGACAACTACGATCAGGAGACAGCAATTCTTTTCCAAATGTAGAACCTAAAAGTAGGTTTAAAATAAGCAGAAGGAAGAAAAGATGATTTTTCACACAACGTGCAATACATTTGTGAAACTTATTGCAGTGTGAAGCTGGAACCCCACTCAGCTCAGAGAAGGAGCTAATGAAACAAAAATCATCACTCACCAGTAGGTCAGATAATTCATCTTTACTCTCAAAGTCTTCTTAAACCTTTGATTCCAAAAGATGGAAATGAAGTCTAAGGGTTAGATGGATAACTCTGTTTTTTCTTCCTATATTATCCATGTAGTTAGCTACTAAAAAAGACAAAATTCTGTGCTAAATTATCCATTTGTCTAAACATAGCCTGGTGTCTAGCTGAGGCAAAGCAGTGGTGGGATCTCACCTATATTGAGATCATCAGCAGGAATGCTCAAGTGCAGGGTGACCAAATTCAAAATTCCTGAACCCCAAGTCCAGTATTCCTATCCCCCCGGCCAAAATTCTTACCCACTAAAAAATTGTAGGACACCCTAAAAATGTAGGACAAATGTAGGATATGCTAAAATAAAGCAAAAATACTTGTATTGCTTTCCTGTACTCAATTTCAACACTTTTAAAATTGAAAACCTTTTAACATGCATTAATCAGACCCAAACATATAAGATGCTTTCAAAGCAGTTTAAAGCAACACAATTTCAATGATTTCAACATTATTTTTTTTTAAATGTGCTTATTTGAGGCCAGTATGCATGAAAGATATGGAAATTATTTTACTCAAATGTGCTCATTTGAGACCAGTATGCATAAGAGGGCTGTAGGGGGCATCCTGGAGGAGCTCTGGGGTTCCCCCCAGAGGGAGGGGTTTTTGCAGGAGGCCTCCAGGGAAATCTGGAGATCTGGTCACCCTGGCTCAAGTGCAGCCTTTGAAATGTTCTTCAAAGGACCTTACTGAGAACCACCAGAATCAGTAGGAAGCAAACTGAGAAATTTGCCTAAGGGCATATGTTAATGCCCTTGTCTTTCTGAAGAGCACCTTGAAAGATATGTAGCTCATATTTCACTAGCAGCCCAATCTTATCTATTATCTGGTGTCCGTCACTGGAATGTGTGTTCTGGAAGTGCAGCACACTTCATAGCAGTCACAAAATGTGCTGTGACATAGAGTGCAGTTAGGTCATTTCCACAAATAGTGAACAGTGGTGTTTGTGTATTGCGACCACTTCAGGAGCCCAGGTGCTTGTAAGTTGGTATGGGGCAGGGTGGCAGAAGAGCAGAAGGGGGCAGGGTGGTGGAAGAAGTGGATGCAGATCCAGGCAGGGATGGAAGCATTTTGAGAGTGGCAAGGGGTGCTTATTTGTGGCAGAAGCTTTTTAGCCTTGATCCACATACTCAGATACACTTAAGGCTAATGCCAGTAATCACGAGTGCAGGTCCAAATAGACCCATCGGGGCAGTGGAGGCATAACCTGAGACTGGAGATGGGCAGGAAAAAGTGGGTTCCTCCCATTTGTTTGGTGAGGTAAACACTCTAGATAGCCTTCTAGATGGGCCTGTCCTGCAGCAGAGGCTTTGGCTTGGCACCTCAAACGTTCTTGCATTAGTACACTGTATCATAGTTTACACATGAATTTGTGCTGCTCAGAAGAAATAGTGAGAGACAAACAAGATGGTGCTTTTAAGTGGCATGGCCTTAAGTGCCTCCTCTTTAAATTAAAAAAAATCAGGATTGTAGCAGGAAGGTGCTACAAAGGTTTCATCCTTGAAGGAGGTGACCCCACTTAAACCAAAATTGCTAAAATCATGGTTTTAGGAATAATCCCATCATGTTATATACTATTAGATGCATAATTTACAGCTGAATGCAATGAAACAAATTACTTTGAACCAGCACTTAATTAGTTTGGGGAACTCCTTGTGACAGGATGCCTCAATTCCTTTAAGAGAGAATTGGATAAATATCTTGAGGAAAAGTCCATCATAGGTTACAAGTCATGATGTGTGTGTATGTGTGTAAATTTTTTTAAAATGATGTAGGCAACTGTAAAATTTATTTATTTTATTTATTATTTATTATTCGTCTTGTAATATGCCTTTCTCCCCAAAGGGCACACAAGGCGGCTAGGTGCAGATTAGGACACTTGGATGCAAGTTTCTTGGGTGCTCTCCTGCATCTGTGGGCCACTGTTATAGAAAGCTAGACTAGATGGGTTTTTGGCCTGATCCAGAAGAGGCTCTTCTCATGTTCTTTTAAAATATCTTTATTTCATCAAAACATATGTCCAAAAAACCAGTGGAGGTGGGGCAATATCACTGCATAGGGATGATGCACTGGCTTCCTGCACATGGTAATACAAGCACTAGTAATATCCCTGCCCTTTTCCACTGTGTTCTAATGGAAATTGTCCCCCCAATTTCTATTTGTTCCCAAAACAACTCTTGCTATTTGTTTCTATTTGTTCCCAAAACAAGACAAATAGTTCTGAGTGGTAAGAAAAACAGCACAAAAGGAAAGAGTGTTCTCTCCCTATATGCTATAGTACTAATAAAGATCAGACTATCGCCAGCAGTCCTCAAATTGGGGGGGAGAGTATGTGCAAGGGTGCACGTGTCTGCCTGGACTTCTGTCCATCTGCAGCAGCCTCCTGGGAGTTTGGGGAGCCCCACACCAGCCACTGCTGCACTTCCCATATGTGTGAAGTGGTTGTGATTATAACCATGGGTGTATCTGCAGGATTGGGAGCACTGCAGAGACCGGCCTGGTACTCCCTGAATCCCTGGGAAGCTGCTGGCAGTGAATGCAGGCAAGACCCTGTTCCCCTTGCACATCTGTGATCCAGGTGATTATGTGCCTGCCTTTTATCTGCTCTGCCTCTTAAGGGAAGAGGTCAGGGCCCTCAGTCATGGTGCCCCAGATTGAGAACCACTGGACTATCCCATAGAGGTGTTTGAAAACATTGTTATTTACTTGACTAAAAAGTATGTCCATTGTGGGCACAATCCTAACCAGTATTTCAGCACTGGCCAGAGTTGGCTGTGGCGCACCATACAGTCATTTGTGCCAGTGGGGCATGTGCTGCATCCTATATTGGAGGGAGCAGTTGGGGAGGCCTTTTCAAGGTAAGGCAATGCTTTTTTCCTTTACCTTGGAGTTGCCTTGCCCTGACCCCAGAGCTGGAAAATTGGTTTGGATTGTACCCCATGTTTAATAAGACTTAAACTGGAATCCTAGCTCAATTACTGGAAACAAAACATCTATACCATAATCACAATAAAGTCATTAAACAATTCAAAACAGTAACCCCCGCCTCTCAACCCAAACTGAAAGACTCACTGAGAAGCAGGGAAATCAAACTCACAGAGGAGTGTTACTTTAACAGAAAAGAATGACTTTGCCAGCTGGTGAAAGGTCACTTCAGGATGGACCTGGAGTGCCCAGGAATCAGCATCAATCTCCAGATGACTATTAAAAGCAGCCACATGATTTTAACAGGGCCTCCAGCAATTTTTTTACATTAAATTGTGTTAGAAGAAAAGATCTCGAAGATGAGTTTTATTGACAGCTGGCAGATCTCCAGGGAGCCATAGCTGGAAAGGTCCTATTGTATAATTTTGCTCACTTCTTCTATCTTCCTCCCAGGGGGATCAAGGTAAGCTTGTGTTTTATCATGACTCACTCGCACAAAAAGGCAGAGAAAAAGGAGGCAGGGCATAAACTGCCGATATCACTGTCTTACTTGTGAATAGGCAAATGTGCCATAGTCTGCTATAAAAGCCAGGCTGAGAGGAATTCAAGGACAAGAGTAGAGTCCTGATCCATATATTGAGGAGCAGATACTGAACAGAAGTTGACTGCTAACAAAAAAAATTTCATCAGCTCAGTGGAAGCTCCTGCGTTTTGTGGGGATGACATTCCAACGGAAACTGTCAGGCTTCTGCCTGTTTGCACAGCAGGGTAAAAGTCCACAGAACTGCATGGTTCCCGCAAGGCATGTGCACACAGGTAGGCAGTGACGGTGAGAAGCAGCAGTAAAGGTGCCTGTCAGTTTCCAAACATACCCCTTCAAACAACTTGTTCTGGTTATGAAATGGGAGTGGATGCTCCTGCTCAAAGATATCTCCTCTACAATCATGACCTTCCACAGTTTGTCCTGGACTAGTGATGAGCTTATAGGCAGATGAACAAGGCTGCAATTTAGTTTGCAAAATTGGGACCAATTTTCAGGGTCTCATTCTCTGAGTTCAGAGCACTTTGTTTGTTCAGAGCACATTCTCTGAGTTCAGGCAGTTTGTAGAGCTCTCAATTCAGTGGTTCTGGGTTGAGGACATTGGGTGAGGATCCTGGGTGAGGATATTCAACTCATCTTGGCCTTTTGAGTTTATTTTGCAATCCTTGCAAGCATCATTCTGAATGCATTTGAGGATCTGGACACCGTGTCAGCTTCAGCGTTCAGATCCTCCAGGTTGCAGCAATATTTTTAAAATGTTCATAAGGCAAATTGATTCGGTTTTGCTTAATCAAAAAAGTGGCCTATGGAACCAGCTATGTGACCACATATGTACAGTTGGTATGTAGGCAGTATCTCTTCCAAACCTGCTATAATCGTTTTTTGCTTGTTTTGCCCAGCAATGCTGCTTGCACTGAACACAAGTTCAATAAGGACTGACTTCTGCAAACAGCTCTATCAGGGTAATAGGAACTCAAACGAACATGGAACTTTCTGGCTTCTAGTTCTCATCCCCTGCCTGTTTGCTTTGACTGTTTGCAATTGCTCATTCCTGCCCTCTTGTTGCCATGCTTCTCCTTACCAAAATTTCAGTGAGCAAGAACTCAGAACTATACATTTCAAATGAAACAAGCAATTGCAAGAGCATATGCAGAATGAATTTAAAATTTTCTAACAAAGCAATAGACCAAAAGACTTGTCTTGGGAGCCCTTAATTTCAGTCCTTTAAATGATTCAGTGTCAACCAATCCAATGAGGGTTAGCACTGACTCCTTGAGCTCAACTTTCTCATCCAATGAAACTCCTGGCACTTTTTCTCCCCTGCCACAGATTATAGCCAGCTAGCTAAATAAATAAAATCTTCTGAATATCTGCAGGTATTTCTCATCACATCCCATCCACTCATATCTAAGGATTTATGCGGATTCTGGGTTGGGGAGGGGGTGAAGGTTTCAGACAGTTTGGACTGAGCTATAATTTTTGGGTTGCTTTCATTAAACCCTAGATGACAGCTTGGCTGATCTGCATATTCTTTTTCTTCAAATGAAACATTTCAATAATCCAATTTCTTTAGAAAGAAGAACTACAAAAGCTAGAATCACCATGTGTTCTCTTTCACACTTTTGCCAGTAGGGGGAGCAAGGAGCTCAAATGCTGGCTAATTGGGAATGTGTTTATATTTGCTAAGCTATCAGTATGCGCTCCTGAAGTTCTAGGGCACAGCCAGGGAATCACAGCAAGGAGGGAATCTCTTGTACACCTTAAAACTGGAGAAAACAAAAGATGGCCTAGTTAGGAAGAGTCAGGTGGAAAGAAAAGGTCAGAAGAAAGAAAAGCTTAACAGCAGCTTGAATTCACGATTAATGTGGAAAAACATTGGTCCAAAATGGACTAGTTTCATGTTGATTAGCAATATCTGAACTGCTAAGAAACAAATGGCAGCAGCCTGATTTTTTTTTTTTTTTGCTGCTGAACTAGGTCACCAACTCAGATTGAAGCCTTTCCTGGATATTATTTTTTCTAGCATTAACTGATAGATGGACTGCAGCGACTCAGTGCTAGGATTAGAACACTGTGCTTGATTGGATTTACTTCTGGCAGGTGAGCAGTTCAAGATCCAAGTACTGCAAGCCGGAGTGTGTGCCCATCCTTAGCCTAGCTCCTGTCAACCAAGCTGTTCAAAAGCATTTAACTGTAAGTAAGTAAAAAGGTATAAAGTAAATAATGTAAGTAAATAGATACCACCCTTGTGGGAAAATAATATTTTGTATGCCTTGGCATATAGTCATAAGAACATAAGAAGGGCCTTCACCGGATCAGGCCAAAGGCCCATCTAGTTCAGCTTCCTGTATCACATTGTGGCCCACCAGGTGCCTTAGAGAGCACACAAGATACCTGCATTGAGGTGCCCTCTTCTGCATCTGGCATTTTGAGGTTGTCCCCTTCTACGCATACCCCCAAGTTTGTAACCTGTGATGGTCCTTTCCTCTAGGAATTTGTCCAATCCCTTCTTAAAGGCACTGAGGTTAGATGCCATCTCTACATCGTGGCAGGGAGTCATGCTGGCCACATGACCACAGTAGCATCTTTGGACAACACTGGCTCTTTGCCTTAGTAATGTTGCATAATGTTCAAAGAGTCAGTCATCACATCCAACCAATCTTAGTAGTGATGGTCAGAGAATTCCTGCCATGGTGAACTGAGGAAATGGGGGTCAGGTGCAGGCCTAATGAGTGGCTAGTGCTTGGGGACTTACAGTGCCCTCTGCCAGAGCAACACAACCAGAGGCACCATCTCCAAGGGAAATGGGGATGGGGAAATGCTCCAGGAAAAACCCAACACAGTTCCTCTCTTCCTGCAGGAGTTACCATGGCATCAGAAGCAAAGGGGCAAAAGGAAAGAGTTGTTCAGCATCCATCCCACTCTCATCCCAAGGAATACATTTCTGGGCAGAGCAGAACATGAAGAAAACTTGCTTGGAAAAGGTCAGCCATGTAAAACAAATACATGGGTTTCCCCAAGCATTAGCCCAGACCTTCTAGCTCAGTCCATCATGTGGTTCTTGAGCCACAAACCTGCTGACCTTCATGTTGACAGCATCTTTAAGCACTGACAGTGCAATCCTAAGCATGTCTTCCAGAAATAAACTCCATTGTGTTCAGTGTGGTTAGGATTGCAGCCAAAGTCAAGGATAGCATCTTTAACCACTGACTCACCGCTGCCCTTTAAACACCATGAATCATTTCAAATAATAACAACTGGCTGGGATGCTATACAACGGCACATATCAGAGGGAATGACCACTGCATTTGCAAATCAATGGGTTGACATGTGACAGAGGGCACCTACTGCTATTTCCTGGTAGGGTCCATAATCCTAGAGTTGATATGCTGTGATTGTCTACCTAATGTATTTTGTATCCTATACTTTCTTGCAGGAAAGGGGGCTAGTTGGAGGGGCCATGTGTTGTTTTCTATCTTTTTTTTGCTTTCCAGTTAGTTTTTAGTTTGTCTCAGGCTGAGTACCGTCTATCTCTTCATCCTCCTCCCCATGGCTAGATAACCAGGGTCTCTATCTCTTTCACTCTCCTACCCAACTATGTAGTTCCTTCAAGAAAGTATTTGCCTTTCTTTATAACCTTAAGGCTGGCAGTGATCTTCTCAAACTAGGTCTTTGAAAACATGCTGCTTAAACCAACTGTGCCAACAAAAGAATGAAAGCTACGCCTTTCTGGATTGAGTCCAGACAATTGAAGTGTTGCTGTATCCAAGAGACTACTGTGGACGATTCTCAGTCCAGTTTTAGCTGTGTGCTTGGAAATGAACTGCAACTTTCTAATAATTGATGCTATTAATAATTCTGTGAATGAAAAAACAATATTTGAAAGAGCATTGCTTTTCAAGTGTACAAGATGCATTGGCTTTCCAGTTTATGATATGAACTATGTGCTACCGAAAATTTCAAGTTGTTTTCTTTTTAACTCATCCTCAATTTATTTAGCCTATCGCTTGCTGCAAAGAGCAACTAATCTCTTCAGCATCATGCATGGGACAAAAATCTTTTTGACAGAAGCCCAAAAGGTCCTGCTAAATCAAACTATGGTTCATTGAATCCAGCATCATGTTTCCAATATGGCAAGCCATGGGTTTCTGGAAAACCCGCAAGTGGAACATGAAATCAAGAATCCCTAAAGAGGTAATGGAAACATGGATGGTGCAGATCTGGCTGGGGAGGATCTTGCACCCCCACTGGGAAGCAGCAAAGGGAGATCCATCCACTGACCTGGCCTCCCGGCTCCGGCTCTGCCCAGCTCCCTCCCTCCAGAGTCCCTCCCTGGAGGAAGGAGGCAGGGCAGACCTGCCCAGGCTGACCATCAGTCACAGGACTGGAAGAGGGCTAATGCAGAGTAACTGGCCCTCTACACCCCAGCAATGTCTGTGGCTTCTGCTGGTGTATCAAGAAATATCAAGAAATATCAAGAAAAAATTCTTGACAGTGAAGGCGGTTCAGCTGTGGAACAGATTGCCAAGGGAGGTTGTGGACTCTCCCTCACTGGGGATCTTCAAGCAGAGGCTCGATGAGCACCTGTCGGAGATGCCTAGGAGTATTTCCTGCTACAGGCAGGGGGTTTGACTAGATGACCTACTGGGTCCCTTCCAACTTTATGATTCTATGAATCCTCCTCCATAGATTTTCCCCACTCAACTTATATTTGAGGCATGATGATTCTGAACTTGAAGAAGCTATCCAGTTATAGTGGCTATTAGCGGCTGGTGGACCCATGCATTATCTACTCCCTGAGCACATTGGCATTTGCCCACTCCTCACTTGCTGCTTTCTGTACAAACCTGTGTTCCTGCCTGCCTGCCAAGCAGCCAGCCAGTGTTGCTCCTAGCCCTCCCTGGCAGCTCCCCCTCATTCTCTTTTATTTCTGTTAGTGTCGAAATATCTCACAGTGCTGGCAGCTCACAGTCAAGAAGAAGCAATCCAGAGAGGAACAGCAAAAGAGATCTAGGAGGGGACTAGTTCTGCTCGCTTTTGGATGCTTCCCCAATCCTCGATATTGCTACTGAGACAGTTTTCTGAACAAGTGGGGGGAGAGAGAGTGCATAGCAACGCAACTTGGAGATGAAGTCGGATCAGCAGCACCAGCCTCAGAAGGTAAGAGGCAACAATATGTGCCAAATGCACATCATAAGGAACCACCAAAGGAGAGTAGGGGGAGTTGTGGCAGATCTGTTTTTTTAAAATGTCAAACAGGCAAAGTTAATGAAGGCAGCAGCACAGCCCTGTCTCACTTTTCCAGGTATGCATGGCAGGTGATGCCTCTTCTGGGTCTAGGTACTTAGTAGAGATGCTCTGTTGCACCTGAAAAGAGCAACATTTTCTGCTCCTGGGATCTGAGGCAGCAGATGAGACAGGTGGGTGGCTGGGTGGCAGGTGGGTGGCTGCCATTTCAGAATGAGGTTGTTCTTGCTCCCTTTAATTATTGAGTTCAATAAACACAAGTACCGCACTGATAATTGCATGCATCCGCTCTAGCGGATGCAGATGCTTTCCCTTGGAGGCAGGTGTTTCCATCAGGATGATTCATGTTGTGGCTGGATAGGCAAGAGTTTTGTTCCAGAGGGAGAGCTGCTCCGATCATTTTCTGTAGATGTTTGGATGCATCACACACAATCCTGCCACAGCAGGGTGTAACAGGTGGTTTAGATTGTGCCATGGAAGAAGGCAGAGATCACAGCATCTGATTCTGATTTCAGAAAGAGATTCCAAGTAGGCAGCACATGAGGATTTGTTGGAGTGACTGGACCAAGTCTTGAGAACTTCTTTGATTATCCACTATTTCTGCACTTGAATCCTCTGATTGGCTGTTTCCTCTTTTCCTTTGCTGACGATTTTTATTTCACTTCATCTTTTTACTTTCACACACTTACATTTACTCCTCTTGGAGCTGAATGCCCTCCTCCTGTATAAACTAGGGACAGCATGGCTATAATGTGGCACGTCTGCTTCATAGACATGGAAACAAATTGGTATGTTTTTCCACTAGGTTGTTTGCTCAGTGTTTCAAACCAATCATTCGACCAGTCAGTTCCATGACAGCATCCTGTGGGCTTCAGAGAACTGACGGTTGCTGTGCAAAACAAAGGAAGCACAAATCAGAAGCTCAGAATAAATGGGTGCACAGAGCTCTACATACATTCTAGAAGATGTAACCACACAATCATGAGCTCACTTAAAAGTACCCCATGGGCTTGATGTTTGAGGTTCAAGGTTGAATCTACCTATCTTCTTCTACATAGTATGAGAGTTGTTGTTCTTCTTATTCTTCCTCTTCCTCTTCTTCTTCCTCCTCCAGTCAGTATGAGAGCTCTATCTGTGAAAGTCGTTTAGTTGTGGGGGTTTTAAGAATTTTATTTGTCCTCAAATGGAAACAATTATTGGAACACTTGACCATCCACTGACTGCATCCTGCTAAGACCATATGATGACTGAGATGATGGTTTTCCTGAGGTTTGGATAAAATGCTGAGCCCTCTTTTGCTTTGGACTAACTTCTAAGATGACTTCTTGCAATCTTCACTTTAGGAGGTCATTTTTGCTTTAACTTTTGAGAAATCAAATAATGAGCAGTTTTTTCTGGCCCAATGAAGCTAACACAATAACATGGAAATGAAGAGCACAGATACCATTTCCCTCTAAAATGTGGAATTTCATTAGAGTGTAGGGATGCTGCAGAGCCCCTCCACTGTATGGTCTTGAAATCAGTGTTCCTCAGTTATAGGTTATGACCCCAGTGGGGTCATGAAGGTTTATTTTTTTTTGGGGGGGGGGGGTTTGAGGCAACCATTAAAGAACTTTGTAAGAGAATGCAAGAATCCTATCCACTAATGATACTGCTTTATCAAAATGAGTTTTTGATATAATCCTACATAGCATCTTCTTACTGTCTTGCCTCACAGCTCCCAAGACTAACCCTGCTCATGCTGCTATCTCACATTGTGGAAACACAAAAGGTGGGAAAATGGGGAAGGCAAGGCCAGGGATCTGCAGGAGGTGGGCAGACTGGGGCCAGGATCATCATTGGGTTCCCCAATCTCATATTTTATTTATTTGGGGTTTTGAAAGGAACGGTCATGGCATGAAAAAGGTGAAGACCAAAATCATCATCCTAAATCTT
Organism: Cryptoblepharus egeriae; assembly: GCA_030015325.1. Lineage (NCBI taxonomy): Eukaryota > Metazoa > Chordata > Lepidosauria > Squamata > Scincidae > Cryptoblepharus > Cryptoblepharus egeriae. The sequence goes on along the minus strand of JAREYC010000002.1, from coordinate 64,448,097 downwards.
TAGTGTAATTTACTAACCATCACTTTTTGCTAGCAGACCCCCTTCTGTTGAAAGCCATCATTATGCTGGCAGGTCAGCATGCCAGACATCAGGCTCAGGAATCCCTCATATCAGCAGGATCACTACCGGAACAGACCAGTTGTCATGCAAAAACTGTGATGGTGGAATCTCTTCCTGTGAAAACATCTTCTATGTGGCATCTTCTATGTGGCATCTTCTATGTGGCATTTCCTAGTTTGTAACAACTGTCCCTGTACAATCTGGCATCTGGAAGTATAGTTAAACTGGACCTAGACATAACATAACTGTCATCATAGGCTTGCTGCCCAGTATGACAACCCATGTGGAGAGCCCATATCTTTCCCTGTAATAGTAAAGAAAAATAGAAAATAAGTGAAATCACAATATTACCTTGTGCATTTCTTTGACCTCCTTCCCACCCTCACAGCATCCAATAATGTAGTATGGGCACAGAATATCAACACAAAATAAGCAGAGGAATGCTGCAAACCTAAACACACTTTCCTGGGAGTAAGACCCATTGAGTACAGTGGGGCTTACTTTTGAGTAGACATATTAGGATTGTGCTCGAAGGGAAACATTTTATGGGACCATTGTTTTGTGCAGCAATCTTGTGATCACCATATTGTAAGAATAAAAAAAGAAGGCACATGCACGAAGATTTTGCAAAGTACTATGGGAAAAAGATCTGTTGATTTCTCCAGCTGCTTGCTTGTGACTCAGACGTAATACAGACATATTTCCTAAAGTGAGGTATTGTTTCTCCTAGTAACTCGATATTTTGAGCATGACATGGAAGTGATGATCATCACAATCAATAAAAGAAAGCTTCTGTGACTTTTTCCCACACATTGTCATGGTTGGTTATATCCGATCTATCTGGCATTATTCCATGGAAATCATATGATGTGATTTACCTGACGTGCCAAGATTCTTTGGAAGACTGGATTATTTTCAAATGCATGCATGCAGTTCCTCCTATTAAAAATACAAATAAATAATTAAAATCTTGTGTCTTCCACTGTGAAGTGACAAATGGAAAGACCAGCTACTGCCAGATTTACACATTTCCTCTACCTGTCCAACTGTTTCCATCAGCGGTGGTTGATGCCTTAGCAAAACTTGGGAGAACAATAACCTGTATTGTCCACTGTTAATTTACCGCAGACACATTTTCAGTACCAATGTTGCTAACAACTTGTTCTACTTTCTTGTCAAGTATAAGACAAGCCTTGAGTCCCCTTGGTGTGGGAGAAAGACAGGCTATGAATGAATGAATGAATGAATGAATGAATGAATGAATGAATGAATGAACGAACGAATGAGTAAATGAAAGGCCTCATATCTGGCCTAAAGTTTTTCCCATCTCACCTCTTGTTCCTACACTTATTAAGGCTGTTTCCCTTCTAGGATAGCTCCACAGACATTCATACCAGATGACTGAGAAGGAGAGAACAAGTTCCCTACTACTGGGGTGTCCATATCTTGTTCTCTTTTCTGTCTCACAGCATGGTTAAGAAAAGGGAAAAAGTACAACACATAATTTTTCTACCCTGAGGTGAAAAGCTGCTCACATCAAATTCATGATTATTTTCAGCAATAGAAGGTGCCTGATTATTATTCAAATAGCTCGTTTTCAGGATTAAAGGTCTGCCTCTAAGAATTATTAAAATCCAGTATTAAGGAGAACAGAAAGAAGATGCCAGATTTAAGTGCTAATAGTCAACTGCATTTCTCCTCAGGATATTTAAAATTGGGTTTAGTGGCTCTAAGGGTGCAATCCTAACCTAGACTGGCACAACTCTTCTGTCGTCCCATTCCTGTGATGATGTAGGGAGGCTAGCACATGTCTGTACTCTGGCCTAATCCTTCCCCCAGAAGTGGTGCAGAAGTGCTTTCCAGCACTTTTGTGACACCCCCAGTCCAGTGCAAGACTTATGCTGGCCTAACTGGGGATTAGGATTGCAGCCCCAGAATCAGAAAATTGTAGAATTGTATGGAATTATCTCAGAATAAACTTCAGTCTGATTCTCAGAACTGGAGATTGAAATAATTTCATTCATCATTTATTATTTATTTTATTTTATTTATTTAATTTATATCCCGCCTTTCCTCACCTGCAAGAGGGAGCCCAAGGCAACTAACAATGATCAGAATAAAACATCATCTGTACCAATGGTAAATTTGTACAATGGGAGGTACTGGCTTGATTCATGGTCTGAAGGATCTGAAAACCCTTTAAAAATTCCTGTATGGTGGGTGTGGGATAGACTGTGCTTATTCAGTGATGTCAAACATGTGCTCAGAGGCATAGTATATACAGTGGCGCCTCACGTAAAAAACGCCTCATGTAACGTATGTTTCGTGTAACAAAAAAAATTTCTCTAGGATTCTGCTTCACGTAACAAACAGGTGCCTAGTGCATCGGCTGATAGTGAAAGCAACACTTCCATGCTGTTCCTCCAGTGCCATAGAGCACAATGCAAATTTTTTATTTATAGTTTTTTGGCCATAACCTTTGATAGGAAGGAGATATTACAAAACTGATTTTTACATTGGATTGTGCTCTTCAATACAAATCCATAGACATATGACATGATTGGGTATTGCATACCATTGCAAAGTTCCAAAATGAAGCCAAAATTGAGGACAATGAAGCCCTTTTGGAGGACACCTGAAGGCTAAAAAAGCAGACAAATCTGGAAATGTCTGGTCATATGATCACTTTGTTAAACCTGCACATACTGCCATTCTTTCATTCTTAATGAAATGTATATATGTGAACTATGAACATGTGAACTATGTGAACTAATGTGAACTATGAACATGTGAACCAGAGTACATGAGCTCAGTTTTGTGTGTGTGACAATGATGAATTTCACCACTCTTTGCACACATGAGGGATTTGGAATCTAGTGGCTGCTAGTTCACCAACCACCCATGCATATGCATATAATTTTGAGCAGACAAAAAAATCGGTGTGGTTAAAAAAAAAGAAAGCCCAATTTTCGGCTACATGAATCAGCCCTGAGATAGTAACACTGATAAGAAAAAGAAAAGCATTGGTAGTTCTCTTATGCATGTTCTGAAGGTCGCTGAGAGAACAGAGAATGGGGAGGTGAGAAGGAGGAGATTAAGACATCAAAGGTAAATTGTTTGGACTATAATATGGGTTGTAAATGGGACTCAAAGACATACATCCATATGATGATGATTACTTTCAGTACCAGGCATCTGTTAGATAAGAAACTGAGGACCCAATCCTATCCAACTCACCGGTGTTGATGCAGCTGCAATGCAGCTCCAAGGTAATGGAACAAATTTTCCTTATCTTGAGGAGTTCTTTGTAATTGTCTCTTCCCACTGCAAGCTCTCTCTCTTTCTCTCTCTCTCTCTCTCTTTCTCTCTCTCTCTCTCTCTCTCTCTCTCTCTCTCTCTCTCTGTGTGTCTCATTTACTCCCAGGTATGTGTGCATAGGATTACAGCCTTAGTGCTCAAGAGGCCTTATATGTCAGCCTTCAGACATATCAGTACATTATCATATATTTTAGAAAATATATTTTAGAAAAGCAGAACAGTATGTTAATGAACTGGATTTAAACAGACTGATTTTTGTGCATACAATCTGTCCCTTTGGAGAGGTTCCATGGTGTAATGGTTAGCACTCTGGACTCTGAATCCAGTGATCCGAGTTCAAATCTAAGTGGAATCTACAGTCTCCCTTGCATTTTAGGGTTGTGGGTGGCGCAAGTGGTTAAGACACTGTGCCTATTAACCAGCAGGCCAGGGTTCGAGACACGGGTCAGTCTCCACAAGACAGGGTGAGCTCTTGTCCTTAGCCCAGCTCTGCAACGCAGCTGGAACCAATCGTATTGGCTCTGCCTTTCCATTGGACTATTTCAGTGGCATGGAGAGGGGGGATTTGCTGCTTGGGTAACAGCATATCCTCCATAACAATCTATCCCAGGCTTTCTTGCTTCGCATGCAGTGTATGCAGCAAGCACGATACCATAGTCTTTCAAGATGACGGGTGCCTGCTTTAATCTGTCCCTTTAAATATTTAGGGGAGAGGAAAGAGTGATAAATAGGTTATACAGTGGTACTTTGGTTTACAAGCACAATCTCTTCCAGAAGCATGCTTGTAAACCAAAAAGCTCACATATCAAAGCAAGCTTTCCCATTCAAAATCATGGGTACTCAGATGATTCATTCCTTCTGAGCTCCATTGCCACCAAAAAAAGCGGCTGAGCATTTTTGAGGAGGATGTCGCCCTTCCCTGCTGCTGCCCCCTTCAGCTGTTCCAGTGTTCTTCCTCTTCCATTGCTTCTTCTTTCCAGAGAAGACAGCTTCTCTGCTGTCTGGGAGCTGAATGGAAATGCCGGCATTTTGACCCAGATTGCTGGCAATGTCTCACTTGCTTTGCAATGCCTTGCTCACAAATCAAGCAAAGATTTCTGGGGAATCTTTGCTTGTTTTGCAAAATACTTGCAATCGGGTCACTCATAAACCAAGGTGCCACTGTGTTTCAGAAGAGTTTGTTTGTAAATATATTTCTGCCTTAGCATTTTTGGGGGTCAAACTGTATATTACTTCAACCCAATGTAACTTTCAACTTGTGACCCACCTTGACATCAGGTCATGACTTATAGTTTTTAGAAGCACCAGGCTTCAGTACACATATTAACAGTCATTTTAACATTATTAGAATATATTTATTATTACATTTCCTCCAGTATCATTCAAAAGATCTATTCCTGAAGATGATACATTCAAAACCTCCCACATAATTTATTTCATTATCTTCCAGTGTTCTGTAATTTCTGGCACTTGATATGCAAAAAATTACATTGAGTAGAGTTTCAATAACAGAAAATAACATTTCGAATAACATTTAGAAATTTAGAACAGAAATAACATTTAAAAGTCAATTTGGTTTCTTAATACTTATATGAGTGAAATAACATTGAAACATCCACTTATAAAAGTTCTGTTTTTCCAAAGTAATACAGTACTTTTTCAGAGGTGGAGGATTGATTGCAGCCTACTTTACTGTTGCCAATCTGCCTCCACGATACCTGTCCTTAAGTCAACCTTCCATTTCAGCCTCCATTTATCTTTACAACCAATATTAAACAACTCAGTTCTGAGTAATCTGACATATGCAATCAGTTTCTGCAGTGCAACTTCAATCCTACTGTCATACCCTACAATCCAGAGTAACTACGGGAGCATGTAAGAGACTTTACGTGTACCCGTAGTTACTGCACCACCTAGTGAAAACCTATGGGAAATTCATTTTGCAATCCAGAGCAAATTGTTCTTACACCGGAGCAAGGACTCCCCGTAGTTATTCAGGATTGCGCCCATCGTCCCAGTCCTTGAGGAGATGCTGTGGACACTAACACAAGTCTATCCTGATGTACCTTTAAGCTGTTGCAACTACAGGTAATGTAAAGCCAAATGTAGAGGAGATGTGAATGGGACATAAGAACAGTGGATAAGTCAACTTATGCCATATTCAAAAGACCCCTCTGGGTAGCAGGCACACTCCTAATGTTGGTGCTGTGATGTGCAGTCATGGTAGGCAAATCCTCACAGCAGGATTAAAAGCAAATCCTAACACAGCAGGTTAAAAGCAAAAAGGGACCCTAACATAAAACATTGCACCCAGGTTGACTATATGACCTCTTTTTCAGGACATGTCCTGGTCTTTAGCCTTGTGACCTGCGAAAAATTTACATTGTCTTCCATTTCCTTGTGAGCAGCCAGTACGTAGCCTTCTTGTAATTAATAAATTATATGTAATAGTTTTAAATTTTCTAATAAGTAATACAGTGTTTAATCAAATGAAAGAAATACACATCAGTGTTTTAATGTTTATTTTGTCATGTTCTACATTTTTCTTGGATGTTCTAGATTTTGGGTGATCCTTGTCCTCTTTATAGCACACCATCTCATCTTCTGTCATCCCCTTTTCCTTTTGCCTTCAGTTTTTTCTGAGCTTCAGGGTCTTTTCTAAGGAGTCCTCCCTTCTCATGATGAGGCCAAAACATTTGAGCTTCAGCTTCAGTATCTGTCCTTCCAGTAAACAATCAGGGTTGATTTCCTGGAGGATGGACTGATTTGATCTCCCTGCAGTCCACAGTTAGGTTATTAGTGTAGCATGTTTGTTCTGTCAGGGGCATGTCCATTGTCCAAAGAGAGGTTGGTATATGGACCCTTCCTTGTCCATCCTATGTTCCTCCTATGTCATAGCACTATTTCCTCTCTATTTTGGCTTTCTTGCTTTCAGAGATGTGCTGGTGTCCAAGCCACATCAGAGCCACAAAATGTTTCTAGAATTGCACCAGTATCTGTCAGCAAGCAGACTTATATGTTAATAAGGCTATCAGTCCATCAAGATATTCTGGTGTATTGGGGAATAGGACTGAGCTTTATCATTCTTAAAACTTTTCATTGCACAAGGCAGAAGGCAGAAATATGATCTTATATCATTTATGTTATTAAAGTAACAATTCTGATTTGCCTTTGTTTACCTTTTAAATTTTTTGAGTGAAGAATTCAGTGGCTCCGTACACAGTCTCGTCTGGCTAGATAGATGAGATATCATTTGTCAAAGATATCAAGCAGCTGATGCTGCTAATAAAAGCATCTCTGTAGGTGTCTGTTGAAAGCTTTCACACTTTGTTCTTGTTTAATCCATCCATATGAACGTATCTCAGAGCTGTGTGATTAAATAATTCTAGATTGGCTTCTTTGAGATTCTCAGTGATATGTTTTGGTATCTGGGCAGTTTATACTGCTAGACATGACCGACTCTGGGGTGCGGTGCTCCCAGCATTGTCCGACATGTGGCCTGCATGTGCACAGAATGCTGTTACCAACTGTTACTGCTACCAACCAAGGTGGTACCTATTTATCTACAGCGGTGCCTCACATTTTATTTATTTATTTTTATTTAAGCAATTTGTATCCTGCCTTTCTTTCCCCACAAGGGGGAATTCAAGGCGGCCAAACAATTAAAAAACAATAAAACACCACTAAAATTAGATATGGAAATAAATAGAGATAAAAACACATTAAAGTGTAGTTAAAATACAATTAGATTAAAGCTAAAAATGTAGACTAAAAACGATAAAACAAGAAAAAGATAAAAGCCCCCCAACCTCTGCCCCCATTTAAAAAGCTTTTTTAAAATAAAAGGTTTTAAGGCTCCGCCTGAAGCTCTGTAGTGAGGGAGCTTTCCTCAGTTCTAAGGGGAGGGAGTTCAATTTGCATTCAATTCACTGGAATTGAATGCAAAATATGCATTCGATGTGCATGATCCTATGAAGTCTACTTAGGCTGCAATGCTAAAGACACTTTCCTGGGAGTAAGACCCATTTAACACAATGGCTTTCAGAGTAACTACATGGGTAGACATGGTTAGGAGGCTGCAATCAAAGACCATTTTTCTGGGAGGCTTACCTGGGCTGCTGCTGGAGGTTCAAGGTCGCTGGTGAGGGCTATTAAGGGCAGCTGCCTCTGGCACCCCCAGGCAACTGCCCCCAATTTGGGGGTAGTTAGAGGCAGCAGTGCTGGCCGGCAGCCCTTTTAAAGAGCCTCCACGTGGAGCGTCAGGGCTGCATAGCACGCGTGCCCGTAGCGCGCTTACTTGTTAAGTGAAGTGGAACTTGTTATGTGAAGCAAGATTTCTTGGAAATTTATACTTGTTATGCGAAACACTTGTTATGTGAAGTGCTTGTTATGAGAGGTACCACTGCATTTACATGCTTTGAAACTGCTAGGTTGGCAGGAGCTGGGCTAAGGATGGGAGCTCACCCCTTCTTGTCGGACTCGGATCTTGATCGCAGGCTTGCTGGTTAACAGGTAGAGTGTCTTAACCACTTGTGCCACCACAGGCCATGTTATGACAGGTGAATGTATGTTTTCATGACTAGGCCATCCTCACGCATGTGCTCTTCCCTTGGTCTCCATGGAAACTGAAGAAGAGGACCATAGCCTGCCGCTGTGCCGTTCTGGAAGCTGAAAGGGCAGCTGCTGCAATAAAAGAAGGTCCACAGCTTAATCTAGGACAGGGCTTTACACAGCTTGGCCTAGAATCTGCTTTCAAAGGATATATGAAATGGTCATAAAGTGTGACACACTCTGAACAGCCTCACTGAGTGCAATCCTAACCGAGGCCAGCACAACTCACTGGTTTTCCCTTTCCTGTGGTGATGCAGGGAGGCAAGCGCATATATGTGCACTGGTCTAGCTCTCCCCCAGGAGTGGCGCAGAAGTGCTTTACAATACTTTGTGACACCCCCAGGCCAAGCCATCATGGAACTTGTGCTGGGGCTTATGCTGGCCTAACTGGGGATTCGGAGTGCAGCCATAACACCACTAGAACCTGTCCTTTCTGTTCGGGTTTTATGGAAAGGCTCCCAGGTTAGAGTGTTTTAGTACCAGTTTGAGGCATCTTTGAAGAAATTAACCATTGAGAAGCAAATGGGTCAGACTTCTGGGAAGGTACATCTTAATTGCCAAGGTGTCACTCAGGTCTGAACATATGAGAAAAGCAGTGGTGGGATTCAAATAAATTAACAACAGATTCTATGTCCTAATAACCTAAATTAACAACAGGTTCTAGGTCTCATTAGTAACCAGTTCTCAGAACCAGGCGCTCATTAGCAAAGGGTTCTATAGAACCTGTGAGAACCCCCTGAAGCCCACCACTGGAAGTATATTGGGTGGTCTGTTCTTTAATTGGGCAATGGAAGGTGTGTCTTTTTTTGTAACCTGGAGAGCTCAAGAGGGCTCTCTATGTAACCAGAACAAGTAAGCTACAATAGGTTTTATAATTATTATGCACTGCTTATTCAGGGTGACCATATGTCCTCTTTTTCCAAGACATGTTATTTATTTTAGCCTTGCATCCTGGAAAAATCTTCATTGTTTTCCTTTTCCTTGTGAGCAGGCAGCATGTAGCCTTCTTGTTATCAGTAAAATATATGTAATGATTTTAAATTGAATAATAATGCAAAGATGGGGAAGAAGAATAAAGTGTTATAATGTTTAAATTAACCACATGAAAGCAATATATTTCAGTGTTTGTGGCTGCAATCCTAAGACCCAGTGAGGCCAGCCTAAGTCCCGGCATAAGTCCTGTACTGAGCTGGGGATGTCAGCAACATGCAGAAATATTTGTGCACCACTCATGGAAAAGGGTTAGGCCAGTGCACAGACATGTGCCTGCTTTTCTACATCACCACAGGAATGGGAAGACTGAAGTACTGCGTTGGCCTCAGTTAGGTCTGCACAATTTTTAAAGATGTCCTATATTGTGGGAGGAGGGGGCTCTCCTCTTTTGCAGGTATGATATATGGTCAATATGATATATGGTACGTATTGAATGTACCAATATGGATAACAGGCCTCATCACCCCTTACCAGCTTTCTTATACTGTGTGTGGCCACTGGTCCACCTAGCTGAGTGTCTTCTGTAATGACTGGCAGAACCTGTACAGATTATTATCAGGTGAGGGTCGTTCTCAGCTTTGACTAGAGATACTGCACAGTTTGAGTGCAGAAGTTTCTGCAGACAAAGCCAGCACTTTGCTGTTGAACTCAGGTCCGGCCTTAGGGCAGTTTGACCAAGCCTGGGACAGAGCACCCTCAGTTACAGCTGACAACCTGCTCTGCAGTTGATACTCTAATAGAGAATCTTCCATGCCAAGGCATCACAGAGAGACCACAGCAAATGGAGCATTACTGCTTGATAACCCTCCCTGCTACCCAGTCCGGGTCCAATTGGCTTGAAATCACAACCACCCTTGAAGCAGTTGGTGGTGACACTGTTGCCTGGGGTCTCACTATTGTCACTCATCCTGGTAAGTAGGGTGGGAGCAGGGCCCAGCTGAACTACAGCCCAACCCAAGGTAAAACCTTTTCTTCCTTTCCCATCCCCAGTTGAACTGTACAATCAGATCAATAAGCAATGCTTCAAGTATTACTATACAAACATACACACAGCCTCTTAAGGCAATTATGATGAATTAATTCACGCAGAAGGAAATGAAGCAAAAGCTAAAATGAAAGGTAGGAGGATGGAGAATGGGGAAGCAAGATGAGTTATAAAGGCATATTTTAAAATACACAGTCAGGCTTTTAGAGCACAAGTTGTCAGAATTTTTCTCACTGTTGCTTCAGTTTGTATTTAACAAATGGTAGTTCAAGTCTTTTTATTTTAGTTTATGCAAACATTTCAAGGATAAGGTTCATGCAGTATGGGAATAAGGGACAAGAATGGGGTTCCGGTTTAAACATAAATTTACTTCCTGTAGCAGTATTGATACTACTGTGTTAGAAACAGTTTATTTTAACTCTGGCAGTAGTTAGATATCCCCCAAATCCAGAGTAACTACGGGAGCATGTAAGAGACTTTACGTGCACTTGTAGTTACTGCACCACCTAGGGAAAACCTATGGGAAATTCATATTGCAATCCAGAGTAAGTTGTTCTTACACCGAAGCAAGAACGCCCCATAGTTACTCTGGATTTTGCCCATACTGTGCAAGCCTACCCATGTCTACTCAGAAGTAAGCCTCATTGTGTACAAAGGGTCTTACTCCAAAGAAGGTGTGTTTAGGATGGTAGCCATAATTATCAAACATGTTGGTGTCATTCATCTCCCATTGAAAATATTTGTTGCTGTTCACTTGACTTCATGCAGCCACCCCTTTCTGAGCTGCTGCAGTGTCACTGCCCTACGTGCCAGATTCAGTTCATTCAGTCATCACCTCCATGTGACCCAGCGAGGTGGTGAGCTCACTGATATACCCACATCCTTCCAGGAGCCATTGTGTGGGGGTTGCCAGTTTGATAAATCCACCCATAACAACTCTCAGAGCTTAGTTATGAGAATTGACTCTGCTGAAAAGCAGTGAGGTGATGCAAGGTGAACTGAATGTTCTGAGATGTTTGATCTGCTGTTGCCACAGGCCTACATGCCAGTTATCACTGGATGCTACATCAAGTGACAAACATTATTTAAGGCTGCCTTGGGGATCACTGTGATTGCGTTTCAATGGGCTGAAAATGGATACTGAGTATCTATATTATATTCTAACTCCTACCACAGCTTTTATCATTCTCCCTGATCAGCAGCATAGCTAGATTGTTGTGCCCAAAGTGGTGATGTCACGATGTCACAGGTTCATCTGGGTTCTCCTCCCTGATATGATTCTCACAGTGATGTTGTTGAGGTACAGTCCAGCTTCCCATCTCCAGATTGCCTCCTCATGTTTTGGTGGCCTTATACTCTTGCACCTGTCCCTTCTTCCTCCCTCTGAGGCTCAATGGAAACCTCCACTTACTTTATTAGAAACTGCTCAATGGGTTCCCCTCCAGTTGGCACCCAGGGAATGTGCCCTACCTGCCATACGTTGCCAATACATATACCAATGACCCTGGTTTTTCTATGAACTTGAGTTTTTCTAACTCATTTTTTCTCTCTTTTTAAAATTTCTTTCATATGCATCTTTAATATATTCCTTGATCCCCTTGGCAGCCAATAATTCCAGACTTATTGATGACCCCAAGTGATCAAGGAGATGGTGACCTGGAAATTGAGTACCCTGAAGACAGAGGAAATTGGACAGGCAAGCTGGATTTCCTTTTGTCCTGTATTGGATACTGTGTGGGATTAGGGAACGTCTGGAGGTTTCCGTATCGTGCTTACACAAATGGAGGAGGTAAGCCATGCCATCTATCTCATGGTCCTTTTGTGGGTCATTGCAAAGCCCTTGACAGTTTATGTTTGAGGGCTATCAAAAAGACTCACTATGGGAAAAGGCATGTACAGAATTAGCAAATGTACAGTACGCAGCTATTGAATGTACACAGCTCCTTCTGCAACTTCTGTAATATTAAAGGAAGTCTCAGAAAAGTGGAGTGATATGGCATGGAAAGGCCCCAGTTCAACAATGCCTTTTCATTCCCAGTTCCAGCAAATAAAGCATATTGCCATCTGATTTGCAGCCATGATTTCAGATGGTCACAAATTGCCATGCAGATTGTTTGGAGTGGGCGTGCATTTCTCATGTGCAGATATACAAAAAGTCCAGGGAATGTGCCAATTTGCAGTTTCTCTGCAGATTATATAGATGCAGGATAAAAAAGATATTTGCAATTTGCTAGCTAAAAAAACCATCAAAAGCAATATCTGCAAACTAAAAAAGGACCAGGTTCCACTTTTCAACCATTTTCACTTTTCACCACAGCTCTGTCAGATAAATGGGGCATACCTGCTGCTTGCAGAATTATAGGATAGCAAAAGGGCAGCACACTCTTGGAGATGCTATTATTTGGACCAAAAAAATATTCTTACTATTTTCTATTCATTGCATTCTCTATAAACCTTTGAGAGTGCATATAGTAAGATTTAAGCTACAGGAAACTAACAGAATCTAAATAAATCATGTAACTGAATTTTTCAATTAGCTTTAGATAAATATCATGTTTTGATAGTTTGTTAAAGAGTGTGGGTGGAATTGGCTTTCTCTGACAAGTTGGCCTTTGGAGTTCTTGAGAAACACTAATAATCTCCAAAAAAATGTATGTTTGAAAATATGGAAAATGTAGATTTTTTTGGATTTTTAGGTATTGACAGAGGCATGGCTAGGATGCTAACAGACTTCAGAGGCACTCCAAGGTGATCTGGTTTTCAACCCATTTAGGATTCCATTTTCACATTGAAGCCCCTGCTGTGTCCTTCAAGTACTGAGCTGGTGAGCGTCTACTTATTTATTGTTTAAACTAGTGGAATTTACCCATTATTGCAGGAGTAAAATTTCAAGATATTTATGGGCCCTGGACACATGCCCACTTCTGAGCACTTGGCACTGGCACCAGGTGGCAGGCAAAGGGTGGGCACCAAAAGGTACCAGGGGACAGTGGTGGTCAGCAGCGGGCACCAGAGGGCACCAGGCATCCCTACTATGCTCTGGGCATGCCTACTGGTCAGCGGGCATGAGAGGGCAATGGGCACCATCTTGCAGTAGGCAGCAGGCACCACTGAAAAATGGGTGTCACTGGGCATCCCCAGGAATTGAGCACCTCCAGGCAACAGTCACCATCAGATACTGATGGTGGGCAGTGGGCAGCAAGCATCACTACTGGGCCCTGGGCACCACTTTACATTGGGCAGTGGGCACCACTCAGCAACACCAGGCACCCCTATCAGGCACCAACCATCACCACGTAGCACTGAGCAACAGGCATCCCTGGCAGGCACCAGGCATGGGGCACCACACACCAGGCACCACTGGGCACACGGGGCACCATGCATTCCTACAGAGCAATGGGCACCATGCACCGCGGGCAGTGGGCAGCAAGGACCATGGGTATCACCAGCATCTGTACTGAACACCAGGCATCCCTGCTAATTACTGGTTGCAGGCACTGCAGACACCACCAGGCACCAAATCAGTTCTTAGTGGGTCCTTACATCACAGAAGGAATATGCTGCCCATTTCATGACCAATGCTGCCCATTCAGTTTCATAGAATTTGATCCTTCTGTGTCATAGAATTTGATCCTTCCCAACCCTGGGGGTTGGGACTGAGTGTTGCTCAGTCATTCTTCAACATTAAGTAGAGGAACAAAAACATGTTGCACCCATTTCCACCCACTTCTGGTTGGAATTTTAAAAAAATTGGTTCACTATGAACCGTTTTTTTTGAAATTCCCAAATCCTTCCCAAATTTCTTTCTTCTAGGTCTGGCAGTTTTGGCTCAGCATTGATGAGTCAGTCAATCAGTCAGTGTATCAGTCAGTGACTCTTTGATTTTACATATCCCATGCCTTTCATCTTAACTGATCTCAAGGCAGTTTACAAAAACATGCATAAAACAATAAAAAATTCTAACTAAACTAACACCAGTAACCAGAAAGCACAAAAACAAACCAAACATTGTACAGTCACAACAATGTCATTGCAGCAGGCAGTAGCCAGTTGACATAGGCTAGTGGCTAAGAGACTCCTGCTGCAAACATGGTTTAAATCTTGCCTCTTCCATGAACATATTAGGTGGCCTTAAGAAACCCACTCCTTTTCAGCTTTAATCTTTGTGAGATGCAATATGGGGATAATATTATTTACCTTCCTTATAAGGTTCTTATAAGACTGCATCAAATTCATGGACATAAAGTACTTTTTACCCTCAAAATGTTTTTTTAACCTTTACTTTTTACCTTCCCCATTTGTAACATTTAGTTCCAGGAAACTCCATGATTACCTATTTTCACATTATAAAAAAGCAATTGTTTACCATAGTAACAAGACAACTAACCAAAGTTTCATTGTGCCTTAAAATGACTTGGTTTCAGCTCAGAGGCAATTCAGAAGTGATCATCACATTGTCTTCTCCTTCCCAATTGTAACCTGAAACCAAAATTGACCCCTCTGTGAATCGTTCTAAGGCAAGCGTAATTTCCTGCCATGTGGCTATAGTAAACAGGCTGCCTTTAAGCCATTCACTGCTTCTTAAGGGATGTTTATCTTTCAGTTTAAAGACCCAACCTCATTCTCTTTGAGACAAAATTGGTTGCCAAATATACCAGTATTAGCAGTCGTAATAATAGTACCCCCTAGGACTAGCTTAATACCTGAAAGATACATCAGATACTTCAATGTGAAAACCTAGTTCTCAAGGAGGTTGTGGTGATAAGGATGCAAACGGCTGTTTGAGATGCTCTAGTGCTAGCGTGATGAAGCAGCTGCTGGTTGCAACCTGGAGATTTATACTGTGCATTTACATCACTGACAAAATAAATGGCAAATCAGTATATCATCTCCAACTCCTCTATTTGGATCCCGTTCTCTGCATGTCTTCTGTAGTTGCTGCACAGCATACCTGACATTTTATTAGAGCTGGTCAGCAAGGAGAAGCTGACTACTTCAAGACTACTCAGGCTTATGTTTCATTATATTCAATGGAACTTACTCCTGGAAAAGGGTGTATAGGATTGCAGACTGAAACTAGTCAAGAAAAGATTGGGAGAAGATACACCACTTTGTCTTCTGCTTTGTTTGTAATTTTAAGATGAAGTGCAAACTTTCGAGTTACAACCTGGCAATCTGAATGATGAGAATCAGGTAAGTATCTAAAACAGGGAAGTCACAACTTATTCCTTCTCTCTCAGAATGCTCATCACGTTACTTACTCAGTGTTTAACACAGTATTTACTGTGTTACTTACTCAGCTTTAACCCTGCCTTCCCAGTTTATAATCTTGCCTGCTGTGCTTTGATTAAATCTCTTCTTCAGGGGCATTCCTTGTTCCTTATTTCATCATGCTGGCAATATGCGGGATTCCCATTTTCTTCATGGAGCTCTCACTGGGCCAGTTCTCAAGCCTGGGGCCACTTGCTGTTTGGAAGATAAGTCCACTCTTTAAAGGTGTGTGTGTGTTTTGGTCCTAAATTTCCTCAACAGCCCTTTCTCTTTCTGCCGTTTAGGAAGTTGACATGCAGCATTTGCAAACTCTACAGTCTCTGTAGAGTTCTACTTTTTGTAGTGGGCAAGAGGCATTTTGGTGGATTGATGCTTGAGACCTGGGAACTCTTGGGTAGTGACTATGCAGTGGCTTAGCTAGTGATGATGCAGCCCAGTGCAAAGAACAAAATGTTCCCTCAGAAGTGGTGTCATCTGTAGGTATTTTTAAAAAGAAAATTGGGGAAAAACAAAAAAAAAACAAATTTAATCAGGAAAAAATTCCTGATGTTGAGGGTGGTTCAGCAGTGGAACAGATTGCCAACAGAGGTGGTGGACTCTCCCTCCCTGGGGATCTTCAAGCAGAGACTCGACGAGCACCTTTTGTAGATGCTCTAGGTCTAGGAGGATTTCCTGCAACAAGCAGGGGGTTGGACTAGATGATCTACTGTGTCCCTTCCAACTCTAGGATTCTATGATTCTAAGCAAAATAATGAAAATTGTGTCCCTTATTGGTTAGGGAAACTGTGCTGAGACAAAGAGAAATGGCTATTCTTTCCCTGCTAAATATAAAAGGAGCATGACTAAATATAAAAGGAGCATGGTTAGAGCACAATCCTAACCATGTCTACTCAAAAGTAAGCCCCATTGTGCTCAATGGGTCTTACTCCCAAGAAAGTGTTTTTAGAATTGCAGCCTTACAAGTGCCTATATGCCCAGTTAGCATGGGTAATTGTTTTAAATCTGTGCTGTATATGCTACATTTACAGAGAGTTAATTCATATTAACACCTTATTAGATCCATACAGTAGCAGAATTACATCTCATTGGCTCACAGAGCCATCAGTAACATGGGAAAGTTTGATTTAAGAAAATCCATTTTTTGTTCCATAGGCTTTTGTCTTTTCATTTTCTGGTTAATTGGCCATCATGTTTTTTAGAATATAGATATTCCAATGCAGTTTGTTTTGTTGCATTCTGCATAAAATTACCCTTCCAACGATATATAACACAATGGTATTATCATCCATACAGACCCTGTTTTTCACAATTTTAGCCACTAGTGTCAGGCTCAGCTTGTAGCCCCATCCTAAAACTTGTAGCCTGGTAAGCTACACCCCATTAGCTACGCCACTGCTAATATGAGAGCTAAAATGAAAGTTAAAGGAGAAAATGGTTGTTAAAGGTCCTCACAGCCATAGCAAATCTTGCTCTTTTTGCTTCAGTGGTCAAAAGCTGGCTTAAATTGTTATGGTTATCTCATTTTGGTCCTAATAAAGATGATCAGATGCTAACTTTTGGGGTTTTATCAAATATACCAACAAATAAATAGTAATTCTTAATGTCTTTTGTCAAACTTATTGGGGCTGTAACATGCATCTTGAACAGAGCTACAGATAAACCGCCCTCTCAGAGACATGTCTGAGTGTTGTATTTTTGCCATTGCATTTATTCTCTCTGTCTCTCTCTCATTTCTGCTCTGTTCCTCTTTAGGTATTGGCATGGCCACAATCTTGATTGTCTCCTTGGTGGCCATTTATTATAACATGATAATTGCCTATGTCCTTTTCTACCTCTTTGCCTCATTGACAAACAACTTGCCCTGGCAATATTGCAGCAATTGGTGGAACACAAACCGGTGCCTGGACCACCATGTCATACGGACAGGGAACGGTTCAGTCCCTTTCAACATATCTAACACAGTCAGCCCAAGCGAGGAATATTGGAGGTGAGGAGGTTAGGCAAGGTAAAAAGAAGCATGAGGGGCATCTATGACAGCAATATATTCCACTGAAAAGATATGATGGATTGCAGCACACTCATCTAGATTTTAAAACAGATGGCTTTGTACTACAATCCACAGAATACAACCCTTGAAACGTTTCTTGGACTGAATGTTCACTGACAAATGTGTAAAGTCTCTGTGCCTTATTTAGCATATTTAGTACCATATTTTTATTCCATGCACAAATTGTTTCTTTCTCTCATTTAGTACTTATGAGGATTGTGGATTATGAAAGCCAGTCTGTGTACTCTCTTTCTCTCTCTCTCTCTCTCCCTCCCCATATATAGTTAAAATATACTAAGGAAAAAAACACAACAGGACCTTGCTTTCAGCCATGCTTTCAGAATGATGTGATTGCAATGTCCATTGTGATTATGATTGTACAGTATGATTGCAATATTCATTTTTCTAGGAAGAAATCCTACCGTATTAACAAGATCAGAAATTATCAAGCTCTTTGTTGTCAAAGATATCATATACTAAGGGTCTGAGATCCATTTTATATTAAAAAGTATACTGCAATATGCAACATCTCTTTCATGATGAGCATACAAAAGCTTTGTCTTTATGTGTACTTGCAGTAAAAAGCCTTGATTGCCAATAGTCTTCCTGTAAAGCACAAATATAGCCACATAAAAATGGCAGCATAAAAATGGGTAATTGTGGCTGAATTCATACATATGTGCAGGTAGAAAATTCATGATACATAAATCAGTTTCTTGTTATTATGGCAGTTAAGATGGTCTATGTAGGCAAAGCACTTCTGTATAGGAAAAATACCAAAACCCGGGATACATGATAGATCCATGATAGATCCACATACATGATAATCTTATGCATATATTTCACTATACACACATGTAGGGAAGCTATTACACACTGATGTTTTTTACCATGCATAAGCTACATGCACATATGTTGAAAATTTATTTACAGTATTTATTCATTTATTAAAGATGCTTCTTCAATTGTCATGTGTGAAAAATTGATACACAGACATTTTTCAACTTTTTCCTACAACGAAATGCTTTCCATGTAATACATGCATAACGTTTGGAAGCTCCCTTTAGATATCTCATCATATGTTAACTACTTGGATGAAAGATCCATTACTCTGAAACTCATAAGAATGTGATGGAACAGGCCAAATCTTATCTAGAACAGCTTCCTGTAACTCACAATGGCCCACCAGATGTATTTTTAAAGGACTGATATCCCTGTCTGCCTTTTGCTTTAGTCGTTATGTCCTGCATATCCAAGGGAGTTCAGGGATTGGAGATCCTGGGAGAATTCGCTGGAATTTATGCCTGTGTCTCCTCCTTGCCTGGGTCATTGTGTACCTCTGTATCCTAAAGGGAGTCAAATCTTCTGGCAAGGTAACATACAAATTAACACCTGGCAAAGCCTGGTTGTGCTGTATTCATTCTGGACCGAGACTGTATTTGTCCTGAGCTAAGTAAAATCAAGGGTTTCAGAATATAATATGCAAACATCACCTTGCAGGTTGTCTACTTCACGGCCACATTTCCTTACCTCATCCTGGTCATGCTCCTGATTCGAGGAGTAACGCTAAAAGGAGCCTGGTTAGGAATCAAGTTCTATCTCACACCTCAGTTTGACCTCCTGCTGTCTCCCAAGGTAAGATATTTCTGTGTAATTTCACCAGAGTGGAGCTTAATTACCCATGCCTGCCCTTTTGTCTGCCAGTCCTCAAAGTCAAAGCAGTTATGTGCAGCAGGTGCTCCTTAACTCTTCCAGACAAATAAGAGCAAGTGTATAATTTTATTAAAATGTTATAACCCAGATAGGTCAATTGTATTTTAATTGGATCCCGGTGATCTTACTAGCAGAATTTAGCATGCACAAATCTAGATGGAGTTCTCAAACACAGCTTTCCTCCCCCCTTGTTTTTAACTCCATTTCAGGTGTGGATTGAAGCAGCTTTGCAGATCTTCTACTCTCTTGGGGTAGGATTTGGGGGACTTCTTACCTTTGCATCATATAACACCTTCCACCAGAATATTTACAGGTATATGTTTTCAATATATTTATAGAGATGGAAGCCATAAAGAACAGATGAATTGTTCTCTGAAACATTCCCTATTCCTAGAAGAGAAGTGGAGTAAAGTAGAAAATGGATAGCTATTCGCTTTTTAAAAAGAATTGTAGGAGGAAGGAGACAAAACATGAAACTTCTGAAAAGCTAGTAAGAACACAGACCTTGTAAAATGGATAGGAAAAAAATGATAAAAGGGAAAGGGGTTGAAACCTCCATAAAATAGTACTGCCAGACCTTATATTCCACGAAAGAATATATGGGCTTATTCTCCATATACATATTTATGTAAACGTCAGCGCTGCCTTGTCTAGGCCAATTCTTTTCTGCATTGTCAAGTTGAGTTGCAAGTAGATCTGTGCAGGAAGACTGCTTTTGCATAAAATAGAAGTATGTGGCAAATGCCACTCCCTGTCCAGCTTGCCAAGGTACTGCCTCATAAAGGACAATAAAGGACAATTTGCCATACTCATGGCTATTGGAACTTCTGCTGTTTGAAGTTTTGGAAGGTTTGTGCTGCTGACATAGTAGCAACAGTGACGGTGTGTAAAACTGAGAGACCTATACAAATGGCTTGCAACTCTGCACGTGTTACATGTGCCAGTCTCCAACAGTATTGGTGGAGGTCGGCTATGGATAAGAAGCAGGAAATTGGG
Organism: Cryptoblepharus egeriae; assembly: GCA_030015325.1. Taxonomy (NCBI): domain Eukaryota; kingdom Metazoa; phylum Chordata; class Lepidosauria; order Squamata; family Scincidae; genus Cryptoblepharus; species Cryptoblepharus egeriae. The sequence continues at coordinate 64,428,103 of JAREYC010000002.1, read as the reverse complement.
AAGTTCTGGGGAAGGAACTGTGAATGTTTTGGGGAGGGAGGGTATCTGGCAGCAGTCACACATGCCAGATGTATCCCTATAGAATCTATTCCCAACCTAGGGTGCTTCTTGGCTTTCCTTAGACTTACACCAGCTTTGTAGCTGGTGACCCACAAAGCAACCCATAGACAGCCTTCTGGTTTCCCTTCTCTATAGATACAGATACTAGTACACCTGCATGCTTTGGTGAAGCAATCTGTAGGACTGGACAATTAGAAAAATTGCCTTCATCCTTTCTTATGTCTGGTATAAAGATCTGATATACAGTAAAAGATGTAGAAAGACACACCTGCAACATCACGGCACGGTTGAAAATAATTGCTGTAGAATCTTACTCGGAGGTGCCACCATGCTTTTTCATGCCAGATACAGCTGATTCAACTTCTAAATTCTTTGTTCTTTAGGGATACGTTCATAGTCACTGTGGGCAATGCTGTCACCAGCATATTGGCTGGCTTTGCCATCTTCTCTGTTTTGGGCTACATGTCCCAAGAACTTGATGTTCCTGTTCAGGAAGTGGCCAAAGCAGGTGAGGCCTAAAATGCTCTTTTCCTTCTTTTGTTAAGTTCATGTATGATGGTGTGGGTGCGTGCACTGTATAATGAACTGGCTTTCAAACATTTTCTGAAATTCAGATGAAATGTATCTAGAGACAGGTATACAGCTTGGCTCTGACCAGGTTCCTTTTCTGAAGGGTGACAAAGCATTTTATGAATTGCTCCTCCCTTCTGCCCAATTTGGAATGTGGAATGTGGTGATGGGGAGATTTGCAGAGCAGTACATAATATTCAAAGGCAGGATTGCAGCTGGACTCTAGACCCAGACTACCCATTGAGTATTACTAGGCATTCAAGTTGGTGGTGGCTAACGTCTATTTACTGATTCACTAGCTGAAAAGGGACTTCACCTGTGTTTTGGAATTAATGAACACATGTGGAATACAAAAAAGTTGAATAATATGATTATATACCATTGCTCACATGCTGACACTGCTGGGACCAAATCCAGATATTACTGAAAGATAAGTAATGCAGGACAAGTGACATACTTCATGAACCATATGGAGCATGAGTGAATGTGCAAGAAAGTCATGCTCGAAGCTGCATTTCAAATATAGGCATCCCCCATTTACTCAATGGGTTAAGGACCGGCGCACCGTTCAAAAGTGAAAACCATTGAAAAACGGAACCCAGTCTTTTTTCAGCTTGTAAATGTAAAATGGCCACCAAAAAAAGATGGGCAGCCCAATCCAGAGTAGCACTTGGGTTGCCCTATCTATCACTAGGGTGGAGCAACTGCAAGATGCTGCACCCTAGTTACTCTGGAAAAGGCTTGGGGCAGAGCAAAGCAACATAGGGTTGGAGCTGCTCTGCCCAAACTGGGGCAGCCTCGGCAGCTCAGGTGAGGCATGTTGAGGGCATATTTAGCATTGCCAAGGGCAGAGCAGTTACTCTGTATCCAGAGCCTGTTTCCAAGACAGAAATGCCCTCTTCCAGCTCCTCAGAATTATACCACCTCAGGAGCAGGTATAGTAATGAGTAGACTCATAGGGGTCCATGATAAGGCTGAGTAAGAATGGCAGTGTTGACCAAAAATCTGAGTTCTTAGCCAGCCTAGCTGGCAACCCCTGCCTCTCAGTCTCAGGATATGACACAACGGCAGCCACTAACCTGGGGATACAGGAAGCCATTCCAAACATTCAGGCTCCACTAGAGGAAATGCAGCTGTAACTGGTTGTCAGGAGCTGCTGGGCTTCCTTTTAAGGTAGGCACCAAAGCTGTTCTTTGATCAGTGTGATCTGAGGGGGTCTCCTCAGGAGCAAGCCCTCCCTAGCTGTCACTGACTTAGCATGCTCTGGAGCAGTTAGGGCAGCCCAGGCTTCTTGACTCTCCAGATGCAGCATAACTTTTCCCATAAAGTGGGAGACGCCTATATAAGCAAAGGATCCTTGCTGGTATTTCAGGCAGGAACTTGTGCTTGCCTTTCTTTGGATCCTATTCAGTATGTCTCAGCCCTTTTATGAAACTCCCGGTTGTTTAAATGAGAGAGTTCAGTTTTCTAGGTTGGTGCTTAGCCTGTACCCATGTAGGGTGAAGCATCAGCAACATCTCTTTGATTGCTCATCTATGAAGTTATGGATCTTCTGTGTCTCTACCTGTCTTTTAGGTCCAGGCCTAGCATTTGTGGTGTACCCACAGGCCATGACGATGCTTCCTCTTTCTCCTTTCTGGTCTTTCCTTTTTTTCTTCATGCTGCTAACTCTTGGCCTTGACAGCCAGGTGAGAGTGCAGGCCTTTTTAAGGCAGACCTTGAACTATACTCCTCCATTGCTACGTGTAGATTATAACAACTTGTGTTATTTTGTGTGCAGTTTGCCTTTCTGGAAACCATTGTTACTGCAGTGACAGACGAGTTCCCATATTACCTGCGGCCAAAGAAAGCATTTTTCTCAGGCATTGTGTGCATTGCGATGTTCCTAATGGGACTCATTCTCACAACAGAGGTAAGCTAAGTGGACTGTCAAACACTTCAAAGATTACCGTAGATCTTTTGGTGTTCATTTAACAGGGAAAATAAGTGTTAGGATAAAAGAGTGAAGCAAGGACTGAAGAGAGGCTCCTATATAGTCTAGGCCAGCCATGCTCAAACTGCACAACGTCCTCCTCACTTTGGGGTGTATGTGTGTGAGGGGGGATGAGGATAGGGCAATACCAACAGTGAAAACAGAAGGAAAAATGGCGCAGATTGCTGGCTTACCTATCCAACCAAAATGATTCAGATTTTGAATATTGAGCACTGAGCTGTGAATAGAAATAGTTCAGTCCCAAGTTTCAGTAAATGAGCTGTGATGAGTTGGATAAATCCCATTGTTTCTCCCTCCTCCTGATTTTGCATTGGAATGGCTAAAAGCATAATATCTTCTGACGGTTTGGATTAGTAAACCTGGGAGTAGAGCAGGGAGTGTTGGCTCAAGCTTGTTCAAAAACCTGAGATGACATTCAGTTTTTCAAATTGTTCCACTCTCATTTGACAATGACATGTATTCTTGGGAAGAACCTTTGGCCATTTACTGTTTCTTCTTCCCAGGGTGGAATGTATTGGTTGGTTCTGCTGGATGACTACAGTGCTGGGTTTGGACTCATGGTGGTGGTCATCACCACCTGCCTAGTGGTGACACGTGTATATGGTAAGACAAGAGATGTGGACTCATATATGTTGTGCTGAGGGACACAAAGTATTACACAATGATATTTGTGGGACAGCAGAAATTTTGAATTTCTGTGAATGCCAGCAAACAGTGGCCATTCTTAAGTTTACACTCTGTAAAAAATGCACCCTATGTAATGGTACCAAAAGATATATGTGATCAGAACAGTTTTTACAATCCCACATACTCAAGTAGTTCACTGGATACTCAAGGATTCACTGCAGTTTTGCTTTTCAGGCGCACTTACTGCTGTTCTGATGACTCAAACTCAGATTAAAAATGTTTTTAGCAGAACTGGATTGTGAATAGATTTGATTATTTAATTTATTTTACTTTTTATTGGATTAGTATTCTGCCTTTCTCCCCAAAGGCCACACAATGAATATCACTACTGGTGGTAGTTTCACAACTACTTCAGGAAACTGATTTTTCTATTTCTTTCTTTTTTTACGTGGCAAATGGATAGGCAGGTTGAACTTCCCCATTTGTGACATTTGGTTCCAAGAACCTGTGTGATTATCTATTTTTGCATTATATGAAGGCAGTTAGTTACTATGATAATATGGCAGGCAATGCCTCAAGATGAATCAAGTTCCCTTTCAAGTGGCTGCTAACTACCCTGCAAGGAGCTGAGCTCCTGCAGTTTGCAAACGTGTGCAAGAAATTAGCAAGCAGTTTTAGCTCAGAGTATTTCACAAGTGATTATGACTTAGAGCACGGGTCTCCAAGCATTTTGGCAGGAGGGCCACATCATCCCTCTGACAATGTGTCGGGGGCCAGAAAAATAATTTACAATTTGTCATCAAATTTGAATAAATTTACATATAAGATTGTATTAGAGACATTACAAGGCTTGCCCACCAGTTGGATGGAGGGGTCTTGTCAAGGGCCACTATGAGGCTTGCCAAGGGCCACATTTGGCCCCACATTTTGTGTTTGGAGACCCCTTCGAAGAAGGGAGGGTCTCCACCTCCCTGATGGACAGAAACAAAATTAAAAGTTCATGAACTTTAAGACAAGCATAATTGCCTGTCACATTGCTATGGTAAGAAGGTTGCCTTTAAACTGCTCCTTAAGGGAAGCTTATCTTACAATTTAAAGAGCCAGCCTCAGTTGCTGTGAGACAAAATCACACATATCATTAGGCTACAGCTGTACATTAAATTTAATAACCATCTAAATAGCACTTAAAAAAACTGGATGGATGGATGATAGAATCAGTATTGGAATTGCTGATTACTACATCTCTTAATTGCATTCCAAACACAAAACTATTGGAGAAAATTGTACTGTGACTCTGGTATGTGTTTGTATGTGGAGGCTCTGATTGAACCTCCAAAGGAGAAGGAACAGGGTCAGGACTGCCAAAACAGGAGAGAAGACATTGGCTGCAGTGGTGGCCCACAATCCAGTTGAGACTCCAAAGGAGAAAGAATGGGACCACTGGATTGCAAGTCTGTTGCTGCAGCCAACACCATCACCTCTTCCTCCTCCTGTTTTGGCAGCCGTGTTCTACTCCTTCTCCTTTGGAATTTTCTCCAAGAACTTCCAAAGGAGAAGGAATGAAGGACATGGCAGGATCATGGAATCACTGCTTCTACCTTCTCCTCCTACTTGGAAGCAAACCTGGAAGTAAAATTTATTAATTGTAAGAAGGCTACATGCTACCTGCTCACAAGGCAGAGGAGGACAATGAAGACTTTTTTCCAGGACATGAGGCAAAATAGAGGACAGGTCCTGGAAAAAGAGGACATATGGCCACTTTTGGGTTCACAGCTCATATCACCATCAATAAGCAACACATACCTCTCTGTGTGAATATACACACCAATGTTCTCACCAAGCAAGACTTTTAAGAACATAATCCCAGCAGCTGATTATATTTCTTATTCTCATTTTGTTTTCTGTAGGTATCAAGAGGTTTTGCCGTGATATTCAAATGATGCTGGGTTTCAAACCAGGGATATATTTTAGAGCGTGCTGGTTGTTCCTGTCCCCAGTAACAATGATGGTAATTATGCTAGTTGCATATGTATAGTTATGCAGGTTTCAGGTACTGCATAGTCTTACCCTTTTTATTTGGATGATCTTAGTCACTGTGAGGACTATGAAGATGCACCTGTAGGACTACGTCCCCTATATATGATGTGTGATGATATAACATAATTGGCCTAAGCTTGAAATGGAGGGCAATTGTCTGCTGCAGACGTGTCCCCGAATGCTCTTTTACAGGCCCTGCTGGTGTACAGCATAGTCAAGTACCAACCTTCGGAATATAATGGAACTTACCGCTTTCCTCTGTGGGCAGAGGTCCTGGGCATCCTGATGGGGCTCTTCTCCTGCCTGATGATTCCCACTGGGATGGTTTTTGCTGTACTCAGAGAAGAAGGGACACTTTGGCAGGTAAGCAACAAAAGAGGATTCAACATATGGAACAAAAAAGTGTCTTCAACCCAGGATTGTCCCATCCATGACATGACATGGCTCACACTGAGTGTAGGGTGGTAAGTGAGGGAGCAGAAGACTCAGGATGCCCCTTCACCCCAAGTATGCCACCATCTCCCTTCAGTCCACCACAGATGGAGACCTTGCTTCCCTTCCACTCATTTAACTCCTTCTCTGCATGGTTCATTTCAACTTAAATGGATTGCATGAGGAAGATGTGGGGTGAGTATGGGATGACTGATTTGTTTTGTTTTTGATCAGGCTTCCGTACCCACTCATGCCTCTCCTTCCTTGTGGCCCATTTAATTAAAACAGAAATTGTGGGATATGTCAGGAGAATTGGTTGGCCTCCCTATTTGAACCAAACCTTAATAACCATTTTCATTTTTGTTAGCCATTTGGGAAAAGAAGACCACTTTTTAGGATTCATAGTCATAGAAATCAGTGGCTTTTCCATACAGTCCATTACTTTCTCATTCCCCCACCCATTTCATTTGTGAAATAGATTTTGTGGAGATGTCCCCTTAACAGTAAACCGTCCCCCCTCCATTTATTTGTAATTGGTTTTTAGGGTTCTTATGCCATGTTTCATCTCATTTTGCTGGGGTAGCTGGTGTCCTCTGGTGGTGTCTGTGCATATTGCAAAAATTTGGAATCATTTCAGATGTAGAACTAAGACAACGGATAAGAGTCCCTAAGTTTTGCCTTGCAGGAAAAGAACACAGGAGATATTGGCTGTTTCAAACACAAAGGGATGCCATGCAGATCCTGTATGGGTTTTGCTTCCTAAACAGATTATGTGTATTGCTGAATAGCTAGAAAAGTGTCATATGGCATTTACCGGAACTGCTTGTTTCAACAGATTCTGATCACTACTCTAAAGTTCAAGGAGTTAATTCCGTCTCTGAACTGAGACCAGTGCAAACTAAACCTTATTGTTGTGTAATAGAAATCATAAATACTTGTGTCTGGATCTGCACACATTTTATGTGAAGGCCACCCTCTGCTTTTAAGCAATGTATTCCAGCTTCAAATGGTATTCCAATCAGCCATTATTTCAAACATGCAAACTTGCCAAACATGCATTATTTCAAACCTGCCTTTTCATTTTTTCTTCTGTCCCCCTCCCTGCCCTGAGGCCTGCCATTGTTTCTATTTACAATGCTGTGATTCCACTCGCTGTCAAGAGTTCATTAAAGTATTTTAACTTATTCTCAATTAATGTATCTGGAATGATCTACCAAACCTTCATTAGGTCTTTAGGATCATGAATCTGAATTGGAATCATGATTTAGGACATTAAAATACATTGAAAAACTGACATATCCACACTTTTTACTTTTCTTCTACACTACATTATTCTGTAAAGGAGTTGATGGAAGTATGCTAAGAATACAGATTAATTAGTCCATGTTAAATGAAGTAGGTGACAGAATAAAACAGAAATCCCTTTTGTCTGGACTGCTGAGGCTCAGGGAGGAACAAGCCTTGAAAAATGAGTAGATTGCAGATAGGGAACACTTTAAATGATTATGCAGCACAGCCTTCAACAAACTAGTCTTTAGAAAGAAGCAACCATTTTATTATGATAAAAACTGGGAAAACGAGTTTCTGTAAAGTTCCAGTGGCTTTTTCAGAAAGCTCACTCATAGGAGTTCTTCTAAGAATGATGACAGACAGACAGATGTTCTTTCTCCCCCACTAACTGCTTGATGTGGGTGAAATACAGGCATGCTCCAATATTCACAGGGGTTCTATTCTGAAATCCCTTGTGGTTAAGTGAAACTGCAGATAACGGGGGATGTCCCACCCTCTGGAAAAGCCACATGCAACCACCCAGGGCCACTGTGGGCCTGAGAATGATGGGAAATAGTGAAAAAATGATTCTTCCTATTTTCCTTCCTTCATTTTAAAAATTCCTTCTAAAAACATTTTAAAAATTCCTTCTAAAAACAAAACAAACAAAAATAGATATTTATATATCTCCTTTCAGGTCATCAGATTTCTCTTTTGACTTTATTCTCAAGGCAGTTTATATAGGCAGGCTTACTAACCCTAGAAGGTTAGTTCTACAGTTCAAAGAAAAGTTCTCTATTTCAAGAACTCCTACATTCTAAGACTTTCCTTTTTATGTCCAGTCTCACAATCACTTGCTCTGGTCAAAGGTTATGCCAAAGGGTCTGACCAAAGGGTCAGACTCCACTGCAACTGCATTTCTTTCTTTTACACACACTACCACAGTCCAGTATCAACGCCTATCCGTGCACGGCTTCCACTGTTGTCGACATCACGACCTTCAGGTTATATCTTTAGGCAATTTACAGCAGCTCAGCCCTCTAGACCAGACTTTCTGCCTTCTAAGGCATGGGGAAATTGGGGAAGTCCTGGAGGACTATGTCCTAAGCTGTGGGTATAACATGGTCTATCAGCATTTCTCAGAGAGTCTCCATGAGCACATCATAAGGGGTCACTGTCTGTTTGGTGCTATGCTACTGCACACATGCACTAGTAATTTGGGATTGTCCAAGACTGTTTAGAAATACAAAGGGTTCCAGATACTGAAACATTAGAGAACCTCTGGGCTAGAATACTATCTGAATCCACATTCTGTTTTTCAGAGCAGATAAAAACAAACAATGAATTTAGTTGGGTTGCTTAGTACATAGATGCCCATCCACTGTGAAGGACTGCTTTTTGGATTCCTGATAATCTGCTGATAATCTGATCGCAGATAATCTGCTATTGGATTTTCTATCATCTCACCTTCTCTACCCTGTTTGTCCTCTTCTTGCAGAGAATCCAGCAAGCTAGCAGGCCAACTATGGATTGGGGTCCATCTCTGGAAGAGAACAGGACTGGCATGTATGTGGCCACCTTGGCAGGCAGCCAGTCTCCTAAGCCTTTAATGGTCCACATGAGAAAATATGGAGGAGTAACCAGCTACGAAAACATAGCTTTCCAGGTGGATAAAGAGATTGAAGAGGATGAAGATGAGTCCATGATGTGATGAGGTAGCCACCTTGGAAGACGTAGAAAATATGGAGAGCTGACACCTGGCACAAAGTTCCACTATGCATTAAGGGCAGTCTCTTTCCAGCTGCAGCCAAAGGCTGCTATTTAGTCAGGAACACTGCTGAGAATTCCAGTGTTGAGGTTTCTGTTCAGTGTGGCAAGATGTACGTGAAGCTGAGTATTAGTGCTGCAATGTCTGATAGAAGCTACTTGGTACCACCCATGTTGCCCTTCCCTCCCACACATGGTACTTCAGGATCAGGCAGATAAATATCTGATCTATCTCCTGCTTTGACTGCACATTAGTGTTTACACAAATATGCTGATATGTCTCAGCATTTCCAAAGGAGCAGTTCCTTCAAAGCTGCCTCTATTAAAACCCTCTCACTAACTTCTTTGGACAGCTAAGTGGTAACTTTGCCTACATTCCCAAGAAGTAGGAAATGAGGCTGAATTGTATTGCTTCTAGAATATTTAGAATTTCAAGTCCTTGGCAAGGTTTGAAATTTGTTTGAATAACAGAAATGTTCCCAAATGAAACACTAAATGCTGAAGTAATGCACCAAGAATCCTGATTTCAAAGCACAATGAACTTAAACATATAGATTTTGAGGCTATGGAAAAAATTGGGATCATGGAATTATTACCTATATCATATGTTTGACCTGACAGTGCTCCAATAGAAGTTAATTCTTTCACCAGGGAGAGAGCGAATTTTTTCCCGATAGATTAATGCAGGTAAGGGAAAGGAAGTGAAGCAATGAACCAAAATTGTTGCAGGAAACAATACCCAGGTTGGAGATAATGCTGATAAGGACAATATACACCAATGTTCTTGCACTGAAAGATCAGCTGCAAAAAATGTCACTCTCAATTGTTAGTGAACCTCCATCGTCTCCACAGCCAAGTTGCCTCCAGTCCTTTATGGATGATGAAAAATTAGGCCAGTAAGCTCTGTTCTATCACACAAGTATGGTAAGATGCAGAGATGGGAACTTGAGTCAAAAGACTCAGATGGAAGTTGCAAAACGTCAGTTTTTCAAATCACTCGAAGACACTCAAGTTGTGAAAAGTTTGGAGCACTTAAAGTCTAAAGCCCTCAACTTGGAAGCCCCCAGACTTGAGTCACCAAGTCTCCTGTGTCTGGGTGGAGGTCATTGTTTACTTTGTTCAGGAGTACTCAAGTTGTGAGTAGAGTTGAGTTGATTTGAGTCAAGTCAGTTCAACTCTTTTTAACTCAAACATCTGACTTGGGGACTTGTTGTGTCACCCCAAAGTCACTGGACTCACACTCTGATGACTATAGACTTGAGTCTGCACTCACATGACTTTTCCACCACTGGTAACATGACAGAAAGGGATTGTGTGCTCTGTCATATACAAATACACCTAATTTACGCAGAACTTCACACTCTTTTTCTGGGGGGGGGGGAACAATTGCATGAACTGGACTTACATGCACTTGAACACAGTCATTATGACTTGCTGTCACTCAGTACCTTAAGGTGGGGTGGAAGGACATACGTGTAGAGTTGATGGATGCATAGGTTAAACTGACCCACAGTGTTAGCTGTTACATTTTTTTTCCCCAAAGTGAAAATGTATGACTAGGCAATTTTGCACATGAAGCTTCAATTGTTTTACACATAAATCAGTCATTAATGTGCATGTAGAGTTTACATTAACTAGAATGTCATAAATAACATGAGAGAGGTCTCATGTGAAAATCTATATAGCCAAAGAGACATGCAGTGCAATCCTAAATATAAATATTCAAAAGTGAGTCCTATTGATTCTAATGGGACTTACTCTAGGACTTTCCCAGCTATGAAGTGGGATGATGTTGCTTGCATCATCATATGGTGGTACAGAAGGGCAGGGGCAACAGATTCCTTCACCTCTGCAGACATGGGTTGCATCAATGTGCTCCTCACCTGCTAAAAGTGAGTGAGAAGCAGATCATAAACTTTTTTATTATATCCGGCTGTGCAGTTTTCCTAAACCAGGATGTGCAGGACTTCTGGTTTCATTTTACAAGGACTGCATGAATGAAGAATCTCCTTCTTAAATAAAACCTATCCTGCATTTTGTGGTTTATGAAAGCAACACAATGGAGATGGTCAAGATTTACTTCTAACTTGCTGAAGCAAAGGTTAACAGCAGACCTGGGTGGCGTGGTATAAGTCAGCACTCTCAGATGCATTGGTCCCTGGACTGACTCCCAGGAAACTGCGTAGGACTGCAGCCAAAGTAGAGTTTTTCTTTCATTAGGAAATTGAGTTTTTGATTTATATTATTTGTTTTAGTGGGAAGTACCACTTGGTATAGTCCTCCATTTCCCTCAAGTGTGCTTTTTACGATATTTTTTATTTTTACAATGGCATCTCTTAGAGAATTCTTTGTTTTTAAAAACAAAATGCCACAGTGGAATGCCAACAATGGAAATAGAAGTATCGGCCTTCCATCTTTTAAGAAGAAAAAGAATCATTTCCAAGAAGTCTACAGTAGCAGTTTTGATTTATATGAAAGTCCATTTGTACTTTCTGGTTTTGGAAGAATGAAGGATTATTTCTCACAATAGCACTGGAAGAGGGAAGACCTTTTTTTACCAGGCCATTGGCTATTTTATGTTTGGCTTTCCCATGGCCCCAATTTGGATCAAAAACACCAACAGCTGCTATATGAAAAAGAGAAAATGCTCTTATTTTTGTCAGTATAAGGCCCATATCCTAAAGTCAAAAATAAGCCCTTTGCGTTGGAGCAGTTAAGATGACTTTCCATAAGATAAGACTAGAGGGTGCCATAACTGTGTGGACCCATAACTGCTCGGGATTTTGCCCTAAGGCATTTTTCCTTGTCAAATAACAAGGAGCAAATGACTGTGCTTCTGATCCAGAGAGATCTCTTTCTGTGGTTGGTATTTTCAAAAAACTTTTATATATTTATTTTTCAAGAACCTCCTGGTTCCCGGAGGATACAATCCTAATCAATTTAGGCCAGCGTAACTTACCTGTCTCTCCATTGGAGAAGTCGGGATATATCTGTGCACTGGCTTACTCCCCTGCCTGGACCCCAAGAGTGGCACAGAAGTAACTTATGACATTTTTTGTGACACCCCCAGGCCAGCACAGGACTTGTGCCTGCCTAACAGAGGGATATGGTTGCAGCTGGAATAACTTAGCCTGAAGTTCTATATACATGTGCCTGAGAATAAGGCTACAATCCACAGTAACTACGGGACCTTTTACATCGACATAGTGTCAGTGCCACCTATGGGAAACTTATGGGAAATGCATACAGCAATCCAGAGTAAGTGCCTCTTATGCCTTCCCATAGTTACGCTGGATTGTAGTGTAAGTTCCATTGAGTTCAATAGAATTATTTCTCAGTAGACATGCATAGAATTTTGTGCTTACTGATCAAACAACTATTCTTATCTTGAATTTCTAAAGCTCAGGAGGGGACTGACCTCACTGATCTGTGCGCACACATGTCTCTGTGTGTGCATGCATGTGTACGTGTGTGTGTGCATGTGAAAGTGAGACAGCGGCAGAGAGAGAGAGTCTCCGTGTTGGAATCTCATTGTTATAATCATAAACGGTACAGGGTTTTCCTCCCTTGTGAAGGGCAATTCCAACGGTCAGCTGTATTCTTCAATGTTTATATTGTGTTCCTGCCAATCACATTTGGTTCTTGAGTGTATGTATGTTTGTGTGTATTGTTTGATATTAAAGTAAGGAAGAACCAATCCTGTAAATGTTGCACTTTTATGGAACAATGGTTTTACATTGCACTCTTAACCACTTACCCTACAATCCAGAGTAACTACGGGAGCACGTAAGAGACATTTTGTGTACCCGTAGTTACTGCACCACCTAGTGAAAACTTATGGGAAATTCATATTGCAATCCAGAGCAAATTGTTCTTACACCGGAGCAAGGACTCTCCATAGTTACTCTGGATTGCACCTTTAAGCTGCAATCCTAAAGACACTTTCCTAGGAGTAAGTTCCACTGAACACAATGGGGCTAACTTTTGAGTAGACATGGTTAGGATTGTGCTCTTCCTCCACTTTGGACATTTGGCACCATGGGATCCCACATGTGTAATAATGCACATATGTTAGATATGGAAATCTCCATCCTGTAAATCTAGAAGCACACATGAGTTTGTGAACCACTCTCCAGAATCATAGATATGGTGACTCAACATTTAAAAACAAGACATCCGAATTTTTAAGCCAGCAAAACAAAGTGAAAGATAGCTTGTCAAACAAATAAGAAAGTAGTAGTAGGAGGGCTGGGGGGCACACACATTTTCTCATCAACTCCTTGAACTGTAGCCAATATCTCCCCTCCCCATTTTCCGGAAGGAAGCTTTGAAATGCTAGTTGTGAGGTGTGTGGCAATTGGAATGTTGATGGTATCAGTTCCTCAGACATGGTTGCAGAATATTCCTTCTGGGTTTCTTTCTCCTCCCACCCTATGGCAGGTGTTCTGAGGGGGTAACCAGAGATTTATGTGCTAATCATTTGGGGATGCAGATTCACAGCCCAAATATATTCAGATGGCTTTCCTCTCCCTGTTCCCAGGCATATAAATGCCTGGCTTTTCATTCTCTCTCTGTCAGCCTCAGAAGGTTGTGATCACAGGTAGGTCTCACACACACACATCTGACAGCCTGCCTGCCATGTGGATAATGTAAATGGAATTCAGGGCTGGAAATAAAGATGAAGGAGAGACTTCAGAAAGCTGCATCCTGTTTACATGACGCCTAGAAGCTAGAGTGATGCATTATCGAAGCACAGTGCTGAAAGATAAAATGGGTTTAAATGTTAGGAAATACATCATTAGATTTAATTTCCAGAATTTAAGAAGAAGGAAATTGGAGCTTTCTATACAGGTCTCCTTCTATCTGCACAAATTGAAGAAGTGGCAATAACTGCAAATAAACATGCTCCATATAATATTTTTTAGAAGTTGGAGAGAATTGGGTAACAATGGGTTTAATTTGTGTCTGGCTTAACAATGCTCAACCCAGCATTGTGCCTGGCTTAACAATGCTTAACAATGCTCAACAATGCCCAACCCAGTTCTCAACCATATAAGGACAGATGAATTGTTCTTAAGCAGGTACAGAGTACATATCCTTTGACCGTGAGTAACTCCCAAGAGTACTCACACGTCAAGATGTGAGATCTAAAGGAGGCTCTTCCTAACAAACTTGAGACCCAGCACTGATTTTCTTGAAATTAAGGCATGACATCACAATTCTAACCACTGGTTAGGCTGGCATAAGTACCGGCACAATTCCTGTGCAGGCCTGGGGATGTCACAAAAGGCACCCTGCGCCTCTCCCGTGTGCTGAGAATCCCCAGCAGGAATGGGGAGATGGGTGAGTTGTGCTGGCCTAAATTGGTTAGGATTGCTCGGCTCGGGTAAAACAGATGGCAGGCAGGCATGCACAAGGTCCTTCATTCAATCCTCAACATAGATAGCGCAGAGAAAATTTACTGCCTGAAACCTTGCAAAGCCACAGCCAGCCTGTGTTGACAACACAAACCTACATGCATATAGAACTTCCAGATCCACAAGAGCCTTTAAAAAATGTAAAGGTTTCCCACAGGGCAGAAACTCCATCTGTCAAAAGAGCTGTGGGACAGCCACACTGACGGTGCATAATTGACTCCAGCTGTAGGTTCATAATGTCGGCAGATTCCCACACTCGGTTGCCTTCCTTGCTTCCGGGCAAACCCCCCCACCCCCCCAAACCACAAACAGTTTCAGAGGAGCAACATTTGATGCAAAGAACATGAGAGCCAAATAAAGCCTCTTCATCCTCTGGAGATTGTGGCATATCATTGCAGAGCACATGACACAGAACTAACACATGGCTGTAAACAGAAGAAAGTTATTCCAGCAGTAGGAAGCCCTTTTCTCTCCCACTCCTCTTCACTAGGATGAACTTAAAGTGGGTGGTAATAAAAAACACAAATATTCCCTACTCCCAGATTAAATTTGCCCTTTCTAGCTCTGTCCTTAATGGAGATCTGGCTGCTAATTGTTTCCCATGTTGCAAAGGCTCCTCTTCATTCAGTAAGCAGGAAATGGATCTCACTGGTCTGCTCAGTATCACAGAGATACAAAGAAGTATGCAGAGAAGCACCACTAGAACTTCAGCACCAAAACTGAAAGTTGCAAAGGATCGTGGCACTCTATGGACACATCAAGTGGCAAAATTCATTCTATTAATTCCAAATTCTATCTCATCAAGGGCGAAATCCAGAGTACCAATTACAGAGAGTCCTTGCGCTGGAGTAAGAACACTTTACTCAGGATTGCAATATCAATTTCCCAAAGGTTTTCACTACGTGGTGCAGTAACTACAGGTGAATATAATGTCTCTTACGTGCTCCCATAGTTACTCTGGATTGCAGCCTTATTCTGTGTTTCTCAAACTGTAGGTCAGGATTTATTAGGTGGGTTGTGAGCTAATGTCAGGTGGGTAATATAGTGTCTAGCTCAGCCACCTTTGAAAATATAGAACTAAAAATCCAGAATCTAGAGTTTTGGGGCATGACGGACTTGCAGTGTGAGAGAGGCCTGGTACTTTGTTCTGAATAGGTGACACGATGGGAAACAGGAAAGTGGTTTGAGAAGGAACCAAGGTTTCTGCTTCTACTTCTGAGTTGAAAGGTTTGGATTCTGAGCTATGCAAAGTAACGGCTACTTAGGTTGGAAGTCTAAATTGATATATCACTTTTGGCTACGAGCATCCCAACAAATTGTCATTCAATAAATTAGGTCCCAGTGCCAAAATGTTTGAGAACCACTGCCATATGGGATTCTATATGCCAGACATTAGCAGTTAAATTAGCAATCAGTTCAGTTTGATACTCAAGTGATTATAACAACTTCATTGGGGCCCCCTTGGTCAGTAACCTATTTGTTCCCCTTTTCAGTGGTCTTTTATTCCCCTCTCTCTTGCAAATAATGCATGAACATAGCCTTCATTCAGCCTGTGTCTAGGCGGAATTAGGAACGCCTGAGCACACCGAAAGCACAAAATTCTGCATAGGATTGCAACATGGAAACTGTCAACACAAATAATGCCTGATGTACAAGTAGAGGGTAGTCCATCAGATTAGAAAATAAACCCAATCAAGCAACATTTCAAATTTTAGTACCTGTTGAGAATCCTATTCCAAATCTGTGCTTATGTTGCTATATTCCTACTTATTATTTGTATATTATCACACATCATCGTTTCTTCTTCCATTCCACTTTATCCCCAAGTTGCCTCCCCCTCTCCAGTTTTCAAACTTTTAAAATTTGTACTGAACATATTTAAGCTCACTTGCTCATTGACCTTTTGGTATCTCCCTCTATCACTTCTCTAGCAATTGTGTTTGTACTGCAGTGACATCATGAAAACACCAGGAATCGGTATTGACCAAGGATTAACCAAGTCTCCCTCCAGAAAAAGAAACCCTTTTCACCACATTCTGCAGAAAGTCCTGTCCTCATTCGATAAACAGCCTCCCACTCACGCCAACCCTTAAGCAAACAGACTGTTATTGCTTGTTCCTATGCAAAGTGTCCATACTTTTGGAGTTTTATCCTCACGTGAATCATTTCACCTTCAGACAAAACTGGTCATGGAGTTACTAAAATAAACCAATCAATTCCATGTTAGAATTTCCAGTGATGAAGAAATTCTATTTTTAGATTAATTCTTGCTCTAGTGCAGGGGTCTCCAGACTTTCAACTTCAGGGCTCCTGGACCTTTAACAGTTGTGTAGAAGAGGGAATTTCAGCAGGTGTAGATTGCGATCTTTGAGTTGAAAAGCTTCACCTGCTGAAATTTCCTTCTCTATACAATTGTTAAAGGTCCTGGAGTCCTGAAGATTGAACTTTGGCGACCCCTGCTCCAGGGGTAGGAAAGGGGTAGGGATGTCCTACAGCCAAATCCTATCTATACATTGCTGGGAATAACCCCTAAATCCTGAAGCCAGATGTGTCGATGCAGCTACGGCACCTTCCATAAGTTAACTCTAGAGGGTGCCTGTGGGCTGTGGGTGGCGCAAGCGGTAAAGACGCTGTGCCTGTTAACCAGCAGGCCAGGGTTCGATTCCTGGGTCAGCCCCACAAGACAGAGTGAGCTCCTGTCCTTAGCCCAGCTCTGTGATGCCAGCTGGATCCAATCGTATTGGCTCTGCCTTTCCATTGGACTAATTCAGTGGCGTGGAGAGGGGGGATTTGCTGCTTGGGTAACAGCCCATCCTCCATAACTAGAGGGTGCCGTAACTGCGTTGAGGCATCTGGCTTCAGGATTTATGGGTAAGCCCATCTGACTCTAATGGGTCTAACTTCTGAGTAGACATGCATAGGATTTGGCTCTTAAACCACAAACTGTCAGAAATTTATCTTCAGCTATGTTGCAAGCAAAATTCCTTTGCTAAGAAGCTTACAATTCCATACAAAAATTTGTTGTTCCTTTAATCAAATGACTTTTTCTCCCAGCAGTACACATCATACAACCCATTCAAAGTTACCCTGCCAATTTTCCTGTGGTCTCTAACACTTCATAAACATTATTCATGAACATCATGTCAGTGAAATATTGAAATAGTCCTTCACTCTCTGAGCAATATTATAGTGCTACGATAGTTGCATGCTATAAGACAATAATGTATTTTCAACATTTCGGTGCTTAGGGACAAATTTTGATGATAAAATGGTAGCAACAAGATTGCTCATGTTGTCATGATCATAAATCCTAGCCCTGGATTGCTGCTAGGCCATAAAATCTCTCACCGAGGGCACAATCCAGAAGTGCACTTGGGTTACCCTACCTATCACTGGGCTGACCCAACTGCAGGATGCTGCACCCTAGTTACTCTGGAAAAGGCTTGGGGCAGCCTAAGGCAACATAGGCTGCCCAAAGACAGGTGGACCTGGGCTGCCCTAACTGGGGCAGCCTACGCGGTTCAGAGAGGCACATTGAGGGCATGTTTAGCATTGCCTACGTGAGGGCAAAGCAGTTACTCTGTATCCAGAGCCTGTTTCCAGGGCAGAAATGCCCTCTTCCAGCTCCTCAGAGTTATACCACCCCAGGAGCAGGTACAGTAATGAGTAGACCCATAGGGGTCCATGATAAGGCAGTGTAAGAATGTCAGTGTTGACCAAAAATCTGAGTTCTTGGCCAGCATAACTGCAACTCCTGCCTCTCAACTTCAGGATATGACACTAACCTGGAGATACAGCAGGCCTCTCCAAGAAGCCCCTTATAGTAACTGTCAACTGTGCCGGCATCTCATGAGGGACTCCTTATAAGGCAGGCACCACAGCTGTTCCTTGTTCAGTGTGATCTAAGGGGGTCTCCTCAGGAGCAAGCCCTCCCCAGGTGTCATTTACTTGGTGCCTACTGAGCATGCTCTAGAGCAGTTAGGACAGCCCAGGCTTCCTGACTCTGGATGCAGCATAACCTTCTGCTCTGGATTCAGAATAGTTGAGGCAGCCCTGCTGGGGCACTCCTCACTGCCCTCACTCTGGATTGTGCCCTGAGTTAAGATTTGTATCCAGGAAAGTGACAATGATGTAAACTGTATTTCTGCTGTTCTAACCAACAGCCAGTTCAGACTGTTGAATATCTTAACATACTTGCAATCATGTTCACAATCTTATGAGGAAAGGTTTCACTGGATTCATCTAAGTTAGAAGCCATGTCAATTATAACAGTGTGCTCCCACTCCCACCTCCTACTGCAAACCTAGTTTACCAGCAGTACAACTCAATTCATACAAAAACCTGAATCCAAGGCTCCTACACCAGCATGCAAAGCCTCAGAGAGAAATCTATTAGAATGAACTGCTGCAGTTTTACACACACACTTCTTTGCAGTATTCAATATTATTATTTTATTGAAAATCAAACATAAATACTCAGCGAACAATTTCTTTTTCTTCTTCTTCTTCTTCTTCTTCTTCTTCTTCTTCTTCTTCTTCTTCTTCTTATGATGATGATGATGATGATGATGATGATGATGATGATGATGATGATGATGATGTACTATTTCAGAGTCAATAGGTGTTTGGATTGGCTCTATTGTGATTCGGTTCCGATCCAAGGAACTAGGAATCACTAAAGTCTTTATACCACGTGTAGGTCCTTATACCGCATGATCTTCTCATGTTCTTTCTCTTGAAGCCGATGATCTCTGGGTATTATTATTATTATTATTATTATTATTATTATTATTATTATTATTATTATTATTATTATAAAAAAGATTTCTATCCCACCTTTCTCCGTAAAGGACCCAAGGCGGCAAACAACATGCTAAAAACACAGACATATACATATTTAAAAACACATTTAAAAACAATAAAATAACAAAATTAAAACAACAATAACACTGGAATGTTTTGCTCCCCATCAAACTTGACATCCATCAGTCGAAAGACTATGGTATTGTGCTCGACGCTGTACATGAAGCACTAAGGCCTGGATAGATTAATATGGAGGATCGGCTGTTACCCAAGCACCAAATCCCCCCTCTCCACACCACTGAAATAGTTTAATGGAATGGCAGAGCCAATTGGTTCCAGCTGCGTCGCAGAGCCAGGCTAAGGACAGGAGCTCACCCTGTCTTATGGGGACCCAGGTCTCAAACCCTGGCCTACTGGTTAACAGACACAGTGTCTTATCCACTTGTGCCACCCACAGCCCTTGCTTCCAATCATCTGGAGCTGAACCAACAATTAGTAATCATAAATTAGTAATCATAAATTGCCTATGAGGACAAAAGTCCCCCCTTCTTCTGTTTTAATTAACTGGACAGGTGTTAACTATCAGGATACCTGACTAAAGTTCTCAAGGACTTGGTTTGTATTGCTTCCTGGTCATTCATTTTTGCTATGTGCAATTTGTAGCAAAGGAACCTTAACTGAGCATTGGGCTCCAGGAAAAATTGGAGTCCAAAAATTTATTTTGTTGTCACCTTTAATGGATGGGCTATGTTCAACTGAGAAGTCAAATTCAACAATTTTTAAAATTCAACAATGTATTTTTGTTTCTATTACAGATTTTAGAAACAGACTTGTAAATGTATAGCAATGTTATTTATATGCAAATTAATGAGAAAGCACATTAGCAAGTCCTTTTGCTTTCCCAGCCAAACTTTGGTTGTTATAACTGGGCTGGCCAGTTGCGTGTTATTTCAAAAAATTTGTACTTGATCCTCCAGGTGATGCTAAGAGGCTTCTGGACACTCTTCCTCCTAGTTTTTTCAGGCTTTAGGACCACCAGTGCCTCCAGCAGAGCAAGCCTTCTGAAAGGCTTTGCAAGCTGCAAAGCATGAAGTTAATCATTATAAAGCTTACCATAAATGTGGAGTTTATGGAAAGTTTAGTTTATGGTGGGGGATGGGAAGCAGGGGTTGTAATAAAGATTTATGACTCCACTGAATGACTTGCTCTAACCTTGACACTATTTAGGCAAGGAGAGGCTGCTTTATGGTCCAATTTGCCTTTGATTGGGTGAGTGCTGGGAAATCCAGGAACACCTTGATTTCAGCAGAAAAAGGCATGAAAACCACTGGTTCGTGTAGTTGACTCTCCAGTTAACCAAGAGTTTACCGATCGGCTTTGGAAAAGATTGGTTGGGATGATATTGAAGAAGTTTGTTCATTTGGTGATTTATTTCCCATTGTGTTTAACCATTGCTCAGCCAATGAGCAAAAGAGGAGTAAGCAAAACGTGAGGGGGGAGTCACTGGGATATCCAGGCTCCATCACACATACTCGTAGGGAAATGAACTAATTCACACAGACTCCGATTGTCACATAGTAAATGCCAAATCTGGTTCTTGACACTTTCAGCAACTTTCTTTTCCCCAGGTTGATGAGGAAGTGTAAATATATTAAGAAAGGAATTTACAAGTCAGTCTGGATTTTTAAAAACCTGACTAGAGGTGTTCCTTGTAAGAAGTGAATATGCAGCTGAACTGTTTGGGACCATAGATTTTTGATTCAGTAATACAATGAGCACATTTTCACTATCACATTCCTCAGTACAGTTACAGACAAGGTGCATGACAAGGAGATTGACTTGAAAAAGTACAGTAGTTGACCTTTTTGCTGAGCATGATTGCTGGAGAAACTACAGTCCTAGCTGTGGAAATTTTGTACTGTCGATATTCAAGTGCACAGTGTTTCTCCATGTGAACAGGGTGAATCAGCTTCAAAGGCATGCATGATCCAGTTATTGTGCATGTGCAATATTATATAGACATGCATTAAGGGCTGCTGGAGAAGCCACCTGGAGGACACAAGGCACTGGTTTGTGATGTTGCCCTGCTGTTGTTCTGTCCCCCTGAGTTGCTGCCCCTATACATACCCAGAGTGGTGGAGCTTTGCACAACTCTTGGACAGACTGGGAAAGCCAACTCCCCACCGTTTTAAACAGTACTTCTGTTTAAAGGATACTGACCAGATAGTGAATTAAATAATTCCAACTGCGGTGTCTCCCCAAAATAGTTTTGTGTACCAAAAGACCTCTCAATCTAAAAAGTTGCCTAAGAAACAAACAGCCACTAGTAAAGCCTGGTTGAAGAGGGAACTTTGTCTGCATCACACTAGAAGACATATCACTTGTCCAGGAGTTTGGGGTGTATATGGATGCGGTACTGATGTCTTTATCGCCAGAGTTTATATTTATTCTATATTTATTCAATATATTCAATATATTTATTCATGGCCTTATCCCCAGGTCATGATGGTGGCTGGGATAGACTTTCTTCTTAGTGGTCTTGCTTCAGGAGTGGACAGAAGAGTTTTTCCGATGGAGATGTAAAACCTGGTCTAAGAGAGAGAGTGTGTATGGCATAAAAAATAAAATAAAAGACAAATAAGAAATAAACAGGGGCAAAATTGGAGACAGTCCATGAGCATAACCACGATCCCCACCGAGTATCTGAGAATTGAATTTACTTGGCCAAGAATCTCAGTTTCCAAGCAACAGGATTTAATGGTTACAGCACCCTTGAAAAGCACATTTCCAACTCGATGGAAACACTTGCTGTGACAACATCAACGGAGCTGTTCAGTGATGGATGGATATGGAGCTAACTACAAAATCTAAAAAGGCCAATAGGATCCTGATTCCTGCCTTTCAGCAGCACTTTCCAGCAAGTTGTTACATTTCTCATGTCATGTTAACCAGATTCTATCCCCAGGTTTGGTTGCTGCAATATTTGTTAAAGCAAAAGCTAGGAAAGAGAAGCAAAAGCACCCTCGCTTGAGCCATAAGGCAGATTCATCCCCATCTTCCTCCCTTTCCAGACTGGCATTTTTGAGAAATAGTGATAATCCTATCTTCATATGTTATGTCTTATTCTGCAACCATGTTGCATCATTATTTACTTATATAGCACCCATCTATACTGGGCTGTGGGTGGTGCAAGTGGCTAAGACACTGTGCCTGTTAACTAGCAGGCCAGGGTTTGATTCCTGGGTTGGCCCCACAATACAGGGTGGGCTCCTGTCCTTAGCCCAGCTCTGCGACGCCAGCTGGATCCAATCGTATTGGCTCTGCCTTTCCACTGGACTAATTCAGTGGCATGGAGAGGGGAGATTTGCTGCTTGGGTAACAGCCTATCCTCCATATCAATCCAACCCAGGCTTTCGTGCTTTGCATGCAGCGTATGCAGCGCCAAGCATGATACCATAGTCTTTCAAGACTGACGGAGGCCTGCTTTTTTTATACTGTATGTGCAAATGTTTACAGCAGAAGTCAGGTTCCTTCCCTGAGAAGCTCACATCTAAAACCAAGTCAAGGGATACAAAAAAGGAAGAGATAGAGGTGATGGTACTGGATAGATGGAGAACCATGTGCAGTTCTTTCATGTACAATACATTCATAAGCTTAGTTGCTATACAGAGACTTTTAATAGCCAATCCTGTCCTGGGCCAATGCCAAGACCTTCTGCATACCATGGTAGTAGTACAGGAATCGAGGGTGACCTGAAATGGAAGTCCGTTGTCCTGGGAAGGCATTTTTACAGTCTGAGCTTGAGGTTGACTTCTCATGGGAATAAAGCTGAGCTGCCCTGGCTTGAACTTACACTTCCGCTTGATTCGTGGAACAGAAGTCTATAAACCATTAACAGAACAAGATGCATGTGTCAAATAAATATATCCATCACAAATGTTGTGGAGAGAGGACAGGAAGCAACAGATAAATACCCATTTCTGCTTTGCTTGAACTCTCATGCTGTGTTTTGGTTGGAGTTCTCTATGACTTTGATATTGCTTCATCAGGGTAAAATGTCATCTAGTCCAATTTCCAGCCCAACTTCAGGAAAATCCACTCACAAGTTCCCCCTCAAAAAGTCCAACTTATTCATCTCAGTGTACAATGTAGAAAAAGAAAGTAATTGCTTGCCCAAGTCCACCAATGAACTTCAGAGTTGAGTGACACACTTTGCTTATGCCACATCATCATGAGTGTAGCCTATGCCCTTGATCTGGTAAACAGTAATAGTTGCCATGAGAAAGAAAGAAACAAACCCCAGATTTTCTGCCTTTGATAACAGCATCTCCTTCCTCTCCTGCTGCCTTACTTCCCTCCAGTCTCCATCTAGCCAGTTATGGTAAATACCAGAATCTGAGACCAAACTTTGGAGCAGGATATGCAGATTTTTCTAGACCACGGTGGTCCGATACAGAACCCATGAGACTTAAGTGGCCCACACAGCCATATTTGGTGACCCCTGAAAGCCCCACCTCAGCCATATTTAAGAAGCCACAGTAGGCCACGGTACTGTTACAGTCAGGGTGGACCTTAAGATACTTTTTACCCCTCAGAGAGGGATTCAAACACATATTTGAACTGTTGTGTTTTCCTACAACTGTTGCTGTTAATGTGTTCATAATTTATAATTTATGGGGAGGAATTATGTAAAATTTCCCAAAGAATTTAACAAATGCTGAGAGGCTATTACCTGAGGTAGGTTAGTTTGTGTTTACTAATGATGAACCTGCTTACTTTGCTAAAGCATTAGCATTTGTCACATCAAATTAAAATTGCCGTTTTATGTATTTTTGAGCTGAACATTTCAATATCAAATCTGTTCTGGGCTGGGGACCTCAGACTCCCCCACGCGCGCTCCTATGCGCGCCTACACACTTCCGCCGGCTGGGGGAGGGGGCTGAGTCCCAGGAAAGTGTGGAGAGGACTGCAGCCTCAGAGCCTCATCCTATGCAGGTCTACTCAGAAGTAAGTCCCAGTATAGTCAATGGAACTTACTGGGACTTTCTTCAAAGTCCCAGTATAGTCAATGGGACTTACTCCCAGGTAGGTGTGGAGAGGACTGCAGCCTCAGAGATCCATCCTATGCAGGTCTACTCTGAATGGTACAGTGGTACAGTGGTGCATTTAATTTTTTTAATTTTTAAATTAAAAACCTCCCTGGCCCCGCCCCCTGCCCCTGGCCCCGCCCACTTCCAGAGAACCCAATCTTGGGCCAGGCCAGGCCCACCACTGGAGTAGGTGGTTACCATTCAGGGTTACCAGACGCCAAACTGGAAATTCCTGCACGGCAACCCCAAAATTCCTGATTTAGCGCCAAAATTCCTCTCAGTCCAGCCAAAATTCCTGAGAAAATTCCTGTAATTAAAAAATTTGTCCAAAAATGTAGGACGAACTATAGGACATGTTAAAATAAGCTTAAAATACTTGTATTGCTCTCCTGTACTTAATTTCAACACTATATTACCTTTTTAAGGAAATAGGGTTATTTCCCTATTACCACCCTGGGGGTGGCTGGTGGAGGGTTTCTCTGGGGTGGGGAAAGTAGGTAAGTGGGAGGTTTCTGGGGGGAGGGGGTGAATGCAGGGCTGGTAGGGGTTTTCTTTGGGGTAGTGGGCACAGGCAGGGCCAGGGGAGTTGGTGGGGGTGGCTGAGGATAGTGGGTGCTACAGGCAGCAGGGGAGGCTGGTGGGGGTTTCTGGGGGGCTTTAGGATTTCTCTGGGGAAAATGAGCTGTAGGATTGGCCTCTCAGGCTGCAATCCTAGCCAGTTTACCTGGGAGTAAGCCCCATTGGTCATCATGGGACTTACTTCTGAGAAAGCAGGCTGTGGATTGGGCTCTGGGGCTGCAGCCCTCTGCACTTACCTGGGAGTAAGCCCCATTGGCTATCATGGGACTTACTTCTGAATAGGCAAGCAGTGGAGTGTCTCTGGGGCGGTGGCAGGAGAGGCGCGGAAGCCTCAAGGCAAGCCCTTAGTGGCCGTCAAGGCTAAGGGAAGTGCACGCACAAGTTTAAAATTTAAAGGGCCAGCACTGAAGCTGCCCAAATTCAGGAGCCCGGAGAGGCTCTCTCCCCTCCCAGAGTGAGGGAAGTTTTGGAGGAGACCTCCGGAAAATAGAGGAGGTTTGGCAAGCCTGGCCCCATTGAATACAATAGGACTTACTTCTGAGTAGACACACTTAGGATTGCATTTGTCCCTTTGCTGCTGAGATTTGGAATGAAGGCTATTATGGGCTAGGGAGCCAAAACCACTTGGAGAATGATTACACTGCTGTTATTGAGATATTGTTTGAGTCACTATGCCACTAATGCTGCAATCCTAAAGACACTTTCCTGGGAGTAAGACCCATTTAACACAGTGTGGCTTATTTCTGAGTAGATATGGTGAGAGTTGTGCTCTATTTAGGCCAGGGAGAGGGTGGAAGGACAGAAGGAATCGTTTGTTTCCAGAGTTTGTGTTTTCATTGTTCTGAACAAGATCTGGTTCCATATGAGTTTCACACATGAGGCCAACCAAAGCAATCACCTCTGGCTGACGGAGGGAGGGGGTGACCCCAATGTTGGTCCACTGTTACTTGCCTCCACTGATTCTCCTTCTCTTTTTACCCCCTGGGTTGGAAAAGGAAGAGGGGGACAGGAAGGAACGTGGAAGGAAGGAGAGTGCTGAGCTCAGTGGGAGAAGCAGAGACTGGTACATCACCTGGTAAGGGAGAGCAGCATTTGGCCTTTTACTTTGGGCATTAGGAGTCTTGGGCCAACCCTGCTTGATGAATGGAGGGCACCAAATTGCAGGTGTCTGTGTGCTCCAAATTAGATATCTGTGAGGCATCTAATGGGCAACTATGAGATACAGGAAATTGAAATAGATGGGCCTATGGCTTTTTCTTATGTTGTTATGTCCTGCCTGGAGCACTTCTGCTCATGAACTCTGAACAGCAGTGGGATTCAGTTTCTCCTAATGCCTAAACTGCTGGAATGATATGAACTCCAGCAAGCAACATCCAAAGGGAACAGCTGCATTGTGAGAGGGTCAGACCACCCCTTTTTATTTCCTTCTGAACCACTACCAGGGCTATCAGGCCCTTAATGCTACTTTGATCTCTCAGATAAGACTTTTAAAAATGAAAACCCACTTCTGCACTCAATTGTTAGTTCCTTCCCTTTAGGAATCTCTTCCCCCCACTATCAGACTAGGATAGACGACCCACTAATTACTACCTAACTAGGACAAAGGACCTAATAATTACTACCAGTAGTAGTAATTACTACTACTATCCCAATCGTGTTTAATTGCGATATATCAGCTGTCCTTTTCCCCTTTAGGACAGAAACCATACTTTTCATTATATACAGAAGGGTCTTTAATAAGAGAAAGGACCTATTTATATTTATGGTCTCAGATGGGAGAATGCTTATCACAAGCAAAATAAAGCTCCTAAAATAAGGTAATTATTAATGCATATTTTAAATATTTAAGTTACAAATTAATATGCATAGTTACTGAGCTTGAGTTCCCTTTGGTGTAGGAGAAAGACAGGATATAAATACAATGAATGAATGAATGAATGAATGAATGAATGAATGAATTGTGCTGAATTTATGTATTTTTATACAATTTATTTTATAAATGTTCTCTTACAGGATAGTTTTCTACAGGCAGAACTTCCTGTTTTTTTCATGGAGGAGCATTCAAACAACTGAATCCATACATGCATTTGGAAGTGATATTATGTGGGTGGCTTGTCTTTCCTTAGGAATTTCTATTGACATCTCTGTGTCCACTTCTATGACTAAGTTGCTTTTATGGGCCTTCTGTGACATCTGCTGGGCATTGGTGGTACTGCACATGGAATGTTTCTTGGGTTTTTTAGGAACATACTAGGCTGTGGGTGGTGCAAGTGGTTAAGACACTGTTCCTGTTAACCAGATGGCAAGGGTTCGAGACCCGGGTCCCCACAAGACAAGGTCCTTAGCCCAGATCTGTGACACAGCTGGAACCAATCATATTGGCTCTGCCTTTCCATTGGACTATTTCAGTGGTGTGGAGAGGGGGGATTTGCTGCTTCGGTAACAGCATATCCTCCGTATCAATCTACCCAGGCCTTCGTGCTTCGCATGCAGTGGTAATGGTAGCATTAGCACAAACTGATATGGACTGTATCACATCTCTACAAAAGTGGTGTGGAATGGGGCAATTTCATATTTTATTATTTTTATTATTTAAAGCATGGTGAGGTTAAAGCATGGTGAATTCCTTTCCAGGTGATGCTGAAACTTTCCTTCACACATGCATTCCCCATGGAAACCATGCTCTGCAACATTTGTTGTTCTAAGTGAGGGTTAATTTTAATCTCATAGTCCTATCAGGAAAAACCACAGCTTGAGAAATATGGCAAGGATGGTGGTACCATTTTCCCCTCAACATGGTTTGTGAGTAGATTTCAAATCTGCCTAAAGAAGTATTAAAATATAAATATTAAAAACCACTACAAGAAGTTGCTAGAAAGGATTGATGAGCAGGAAGGACTTGAATGCCTTCCTCCTAATTCCTCTCCATGGATTCATCCTTGCAGTGACCCTTTCTATTGGTGCTGCTCTATGGACTTTCACTCTCATATGATTCAGGGATAGAATAATTTCAGCAACTCTTTCTAGGGGTCCTTCTCTTGTCAGTCCCCCAGTGTGGTATTTTATCATCATTCATTAATGTTGCTTTACTGCAGTATACCTAGGAAAAGCAGATCAATCCATGTAAAATAAAGTTGACATTAAAGAGCAGCATACAAAGCCCAGTAGGAAGGCATATTTAGGAGACAGTGAAAGAGTGTGGACAGAGTTCTGAAGTCACAGAACTTCAGAGTGCTAAGAACTAGAGTGACAATTAATAGAAGTGCCTACAGCCCCGGATGCCCTTTCCATTCAGTCCAGATCTTCTACCATTAATTGCAGATGCATATTTGGCTGGTTGTAGTTCTTGGGAAAAGGGAAAGATACTCAGACTTTTCAGGAACATTCTACCATTTTTAGTGGACAAAATCTGAAACATTTCACGATTTTCAAGTCTTATCTTTCAAGTGTGTCCCTTTTAATTTTCTCTTAGGGTAAAACATACACAATCATTTCACACTTCTTAGGATCAAAATTCTTGCTGAGAGAAAGAAAGCAAATATGTTTTTCCAGTACTACTTACTTAAAAGTTTTATCTTTTCATGTAGTTGTTACTCACCCATTTACCTTTGCTATGTGTTGCCTCTTGTTAGGAGCTGCAGTTTACCATCCATTTGCAACTTACCAACTAACCTGCAAGGCTCCCACAGACACACTTGGGAGGCTTTGTTTGAATTGGAGTTATGGCCAAATGTAGTAGTTTTGTTAGGAATATAATAAAGGAATATTCTTCATTTTAAAAGAAATGGGATTGTAACACACTGCTCCACAAGATCTGTTCAGCATGAACCAAGGAGTACTGTTACTTATCAGGTACATGTGCTTTGATGGTGAATTGTATAAAGGTCATCAAAACAGTCTTCTAATATCAGCTTTCATGGGCTATGGTCCACTTCATCAAATACATGATTTAAAATGGTCAGTGAGCAGATGTATAGAAAAAATAGTTGTAAAAAGTGGGAGATCAGGGGGTTATGGCTGAGGTTCTAAAATTTGGTCATTATGATGTCTCAGTCTGAGAGCTTTGGCCTCTGGCCCCTTAAGGGATGGGGAAAAGGGAAGGAGAAGGTACCAATGAAGTCTCCAGGATCGTGCCACTGCCAGGGAACCAAGGAGGTATTTTATGTATTGGGATGCAGTGGACTCCAAGAGATGCGGATAGCCCTCTGGAGTCCTCCTCAGGGCTCCCTACATCCAATAAATATAAGGTGTCAGAAACAACCTTTGGCTTTTCAGTAGTAAATCAGAAATAGTTTCTTATCACTTATTCTTAGTATTCTAAGACTTGGAAAGATCTGTAGAGGGCTCTGCAGGGCTTCCAGCACCTCCTTGACGCTACAGTGATCCTGATGCTACATCACTGCCTTCACCTGCCAACATCACATTAGGAGAGGTACTCCCAAGAAGTTTGAGAATTACCCTACAATCCAGAGAACTATGGAAAAACATGAGGCACTTACTCTGGATTGCTCTATGCATTTCCCATAGGTTTCCCATAGGTGGTACCATAACTACGTCAGTATAAACTGTCCCATAGTTACTCTGGATTGTAGCCTTAGGGGAAAATCCAGAGTAACTATGGGGAGTCCTTGCTCTGGTTTAAGAATAACTTACTCTGGATTCCAATATGAATTTCCCATAGGTTTTCACCAAATGGTGCCGTAACTACGGGTGCACGTAATGTCTCTTATGTGCTCCTGTAGTTACTCTGAATTTGGGGGTTAGTGAGTTATGGGGTGGAGAAGTGCAGTCTGAACATTATTACTGTATTATTGAAGTACAGTGACAATTAACAACATATACTTCAACATATTCCAGTTCTCAACATGTAGCCATGTGTTACTTTTTCACATCACATTTTTCATGGGTATTTCTTGAGTTTACACACAGAGGTGTGTAAATGCACATACATATACACCCTCTGTATTGTTCATGCCTATGGAGGATGCATACAGTATAAAAAATCCACACAAAAGAAATAAAATGGCACAGAACACTTCCATAACGGTTTTCAAAGAGTAATGTGCCACAAACAACTACTGCTCATTAACTGTTTTTGGATTGGATTATATTTATTTTTTAAATCAATACTGACAAACACAGAGAGCTCTCCAAGGTCCTACTTATAGGAATCCTGCTTATAAGAATACGCAGATCCCCAACACCACTTTTCTATTTAAAAATTATATACTCTCGGCCCAAGAAGAAAAGTTTCTAACTATTTAAAAGTGCTTCTAAATTCTGATGCGATCTGATGTCTCTAAACTGGATTTCTGAAATGAACAGGTCACTTTGGTTAGAATGAATTATGCCTGTAGAGATTCTTAAAAATGAATGATATAATTATTTGAGTTTCTTTTTTTCAAAAAAATATAATGATTGAAAAGAAAAGTTATTTTTTAAAAATTCAAATTAAATTATCAGTATAGTTCAGATTTAAAAAAAACACTTTAAACTGGGATCCAAATAACATGAGAAACATCTAGCTTTTGTCATCCTTTTTTAAAAGTAAAGTTTACCATTTTGAAAATGAACTGAACTTTAAATAGCTTTTCTTCCTTGGTTTGAAAAGTTTAGTTTCTCTCATGACTAGAAATCAACATTTTGGCCACTATTACTCTATTTTGGAACAGTTCTTATGAAACTTCAATCAATCAACTAATCAAATCTTTATTATGGTCACAGACAAGCAATTGAATAAAACTGTGAGTTTTTTGCCTTTTGGTAATTCATGTCCAATAAGAAACACACACACACAAAGGGGCAGAAAGAATCTCAACATGAAATAGATTGGGATTAATACAATAATGTAATAATGCTTCAAGATCAATGTTTATACAATTATCCACATTATTTGCAATTTTCTCTTTTTCATCAATATTTAATTTGCAACCAGATATCCTAGAAAACCTACAGCTTCTTTCAAAATTTCTCCTACTGAGCTTGCATGATTTGTCATTAGTGACAAATATTTCTAGCACTGAGGCAAGTCTTTCCTTTTAACTTAATAGGCATTCCATTTTATTTTAGAGTTTATTCTATTTATTTATGATGAACACTAGACATGGTTGTTGTATATGAACATAGCTGCCTATGGAGTCAGATCAATGGTCCAGCTATATAGATAGTGGAAGAAGAGCTCTGCTAGATCAGTGTATTGTCTTCATTGACTGGCAGTGACTTTTCAAGGTTACAGATCATGATCTTTCCAGCCCTTCTTGGAGATACTCAGGTTTACTGTCTCTCAGTACAGAAAATATTAATAAATTCTATCTAAGTACTCTCTTGTCCCTAGTCACTTTTACTAATGAAGGCATTTCATAAATACCCCGTATATACTCGCATATAAGCGGAGTTTTTTTAACCCTTTTTTTGGAGCTTAAAAAGCTCCCTTGGCTTATATGCGGGTCAAGCTGTCAGGAGTTCCCTGGCAGGCACAGGTTTCTCTACATTCCTCTCCCTCCTCGGAGGATCCTCCATCTCTCCCCTCCTCCTAATCACTTTGCTAACCACATGCAAAGGCCATCATTCAAACAGGCTCCCATGAAGAGCCTAAATTCTCCCAAGCCTAAGTAAGCAGTTATCTAAAACAGCTGTATACTTTACATTCAGGGTGAGAAACAATTTCTGCTTTGATGGCTTGGAAGGAAGCTCCTCTCTGCTAAACATCTCATTTTGCTTAAAAACCTTATTTCTAGCAAGTTTTGAGGAGGTATTTTCTTGTTTTTGCACATTTGCAAAGGCGGGTCTATGCAAATGAGCCTTTTTTCCCTCCCATTGTATCCCTCTACTAAAAATTCCTGAGGTGGGAGGGAGAACCTTTGAGTGGCTGCTCTTCTCTCTCCATTCACTGAGGGCCTCAAAGCCCAAATCCTCTGCATGCCTGCTCAGAAGCAAGTACTGAGTGTTCATATGTCCTCTTTTCCTAGGACAGGTCCTCTTTTTTAGCCTTGTATCTTGGTGTTGAAAAAGTACATTGCCCTGCTTTTCCTTGTCAGCTGCCAGCATTGAGCCATCATGGTCAATGGACTTACTACCAGGAAATTACTGTGACCATATGTCCTCTTTTCCCAGGACAGGTCCTCTTTTGACTCTTGTGTCCCAGGAAAAAAATCTTCACTCTCCTCTTTTTCCTTATGAGCAGGCAACATGGAGTCTTCTTATCATCCATACTTTTTTCCAGGACCATAATATTCCCAGGATATGTCTTCTTTTCACTCTTGTGCCTGGGAAAAAGTCATCATTGTCCTCCTTTTCCTTATGAGAGGCAGCATGCAGCCTTCTCATAAATTTTATTTTTTCCCAGGAGCACATTTTCCCCAGAACATGTCCTCTTTTCACTCTTCTGCCTGGGAAAAAAATCTTCATTGTCCTCCTTTTCCTTATAAGCAGGCAGCATGCAGCCTTCTCATAAATTTTATTTTTTCCCAGGAGCACATTTCCCCCAGGACATGTACTCTTTTCACTCTTGTGTCCTGGGAAAAAATCTTTACATTTACCAGTAACTTACTGATGCCTCAGTAAATGTTATTTTATTGATATCTATTTTTACGGTATTTTGAAATTTTCCAGTAGCAGCTGCATTTCCAATCCTCGGCTTATACGCGAGTCAATAACTTTTCCCAGTTTTTTTGTGGTAAAATTAGGTGCCTCGCCTTATATGTGGGTCGGCTTATATGCGAGTATATACGGTAACATTTCCACTTGACCGCTACAAAGAATTCACTATTCACTTCTAATATACTTCTTCAGCACCTAAGAATAACAAAAATACGTGCCTTGGCTTTGGTCCAGAGATTCAGATGTGCAGCAGTGGATTGCAGAGACCTACCTGTAAGAACCTATGCATCAGTCAGTAGGTTAGTACTGTCAATTCTGACCAGTCTCTATTCCCCTCCTGGCCATGCAAACCATAATTGTCATCAAAGCTTACAGTAAAATACAGCTCCACACAGTCAGCTGTCCCAGAAACAGAGCCACCATGCTGACTGAAAGGGCGCCCACTATGAGCCCAGCTATTGCGAATGAGTTCAGCCAGATTTACTTGACATTTGCTGCTTGGATGTCTGCTGGTTAACCTGCAATGGCACAAGTGCCCTCCTCGAAGGAGAAAGTTGACAATACAACTTGGATGTTTCTTTTTCAGATGGTGCTCTTTTATTTTGCTCAATAAAAAACTTGTCTAAGGGCACAATCCTGAGTAACTACGGGGAGTCCTTGCTCCGGTGTAAGAACAATTTGCTCTGGATTGCAATATGAATTTCCCATAGGTTTTCACTATATTGTGCAGTAACTACGTGTATACGTAATGTCTCTTACGTGCTCCCGTAGTTACTCTGGATTGCGCCCCAACTCTATTTCTTAGCCTCATCAGTGACTGGGTGGTTAGAAAGCAGCTTTGTGAAGTAGTCAGTATGGCTCATCCCACCCCCCTCTCTTTTCAGGGAATACTCCTACAGGAGCTCAAACCTATGAAGACACTGGTGTGTTTGTTTCATATATAGTAGGTGTCACTCAGCAGGTGCCAACACATATACAACAGATGGTGATTGGTTTACTATGCAGAAAACTGAAGTTGGAATTGTCATTAGGAGGCCACAAAAGCATCTAATAGATCACACCAGCTTGCAGAGTGTGGAAGAAGCTCCTGGATGCTTCCATGGGACATTCTGAGACCTGTGGAAGTTTGGGGTGACCCAGAAAAGGCCTCTGGGGCATCCTAATGACAGCACCAACATGATACAAAGGCAATGACAAACTTCCCTAATGACAGTGTTCAGAGATGGTATTCCCATCAATAAGTAACACACACCTTCCAACAAAGTTATCTTTTACCTTGCCCTATTCTGTTCAAATATTCCTTGTATGTGTGAATTTGCATGGTGGGATAAAGGGGCTTGAACCCCAGGGCAGAGAGTCCTAGCAGTTCTTTGCTAGTTGCTCCCTTCCCTGTTGGCTCCACAGGAGGAGGAAATCCTCCTTGTGATCCACATTTACCATCCAATGCAAAAGGTATAGTCTGACTTGAGAAAATATTGCCTGTATTATTATGACACCGGCTCAGCAGCATGTTGTCTGAACAGATTCCACAGACAAACTGAAGGGTATGAATACACACCTACCATGAACGGGCCCTGAGTAGCCAAGCTTGAGAAACTTGTCTGAAATTGATCTTTACCTTGTGTTGAAAAAGAGAGCAGTAGACAGGCTGCAGTAAGGAATCAAAAAGTAGGAAGAGAACCTCCATGTCTATGTCCTGGATAGACATTCTCAAAGGCAGGAAAAACACCACAAAGAAATGAAAGCAGAAGTCATTTAGTGAGAATCAGTGTTTTCCATACTCAGGCGTTTGTAGCTATTTTATTGCACTTGAAACACCAAGAATAAAACTGACAATCCCCATCTTCCCCCATCCCTCCCTCCCCCACAAAAATATAGCATAAACTTGAGCAGTGATCATCTTGTTCACAGCCACAGCTTCAAAAAACTGGAACAAAGAATCCAACACGGTTACACCGCTTTACAGTTCTGATTCACTTACAAAAGATACCAAAAGATGTTGGAATATTCCAGCCACATCAAGTTAACAAATATGAGAGGGACACTCTCTGGAGCTTTTATTTGTTTACAGTACAAAGCTGTTTCCCTCCCCACTTTTTAAATTTTTGCTGCATTCCTGTGAAATAAATATTTCCATAGATATTTCATTTTTATATATTTATATATATATGTATGTGTCTATATACAGTTATAGTTTCATTTTAAACTGCTTAACCTTTTTTCCTGCTTATCCCCCAAAAGTTTACAAAAAGCCCTAAAATTGTGCAACAGTTAGAAAAAAATAATCCTGAACTTCATTTTCTCACAGATTTTACTTTACCAAAAAGGACAAAAGGTGGCTAGTTTGCAGCCATGCAAGAACTGAGGAGAAGGAAGTAAACCCATCCTGAGAAAAGAGATAGTGTGGGATGATTAGAGGAGAAAGGAACCACATGTATTTCCAGGTAGATAGAAAGCTGGATATGATTCTATGAGATTTTGCTTCAAAAGATTCCTTCTAGACCTAGACTTATCTAACTTTTCAGCACCGATATAGGTGTACCAACAGGGCACACACTGGATCTGTCATGGGGAATTCACCGATGCCTCCTGAAGGTAAGGGATGAATTGTGGCTGCATTGGATCTGGAAAGTCACATAGGTTGGACACTATTGTCTGGAAAAACGCTTGAATATTCTTTCCATCCCACTAGAATAGTGACAACTGTAGTGTATAACAGAAAGTGTTTGTTAGGGATAATTCTGTTTTGTTAGGGATAATTCTGTTTATTAATCCTAGTTCTAGACCAGACGTCCTCCAATACAGTGCAACACACCTGCCCACCTGCTGCTGCAGTTACTGTCTATCCTTCACTCTACCTTCATTTGAAAGAGGGTACTGCACAGACCCCAGAAGAGTGGACAGTACAACAATTCCCTTTCTAGGTTCATGGAGGATGACAGGAATGCTGAAAGCATGGGCACATGCATGTAAATAGAAAGATGGGTAAAATATTGTGCAAGTGTGAGATCTCGTTTTGCATCTGGCTTTACCCATCTCAATGGAAATTGTTGGAATCAGAGTCCTTATGATACTCAAAGGATTCATTAGATTGACCATACTGAGGATTGAGAATATTGAGGATTGAAGATATTCATTAGATTGATGACTGTTCTACATAGTGCACAAGTAATTTGCATTCCCAAACCACAACTCCTCCTAGCCTTCATCCCAGACCCAATCCCATAGCATGAATTCATATGGCTCTGCACCAGCTATTTAGCTAGGATTGGTCAGAGTAGCTCTCTTCTCATGCTATAATGGCTTACCCCTATACAAGGGAAAAGTTGTTTCCTTACTCAGAGGAACTGCCTTCCTCCCACACATTACTACAGTTGCCCTTCTGGTGCCACTGCAATGGCAGAGAGGGAGCAATAGGATTGGGTTGTAGGCTTTAAATTAAATATGCAAAAATACAGCTGTGCAGCCCAAAGTTCACCAGTAAATTAGACAAAGTGTGCAAAGGGGGGAGAGTCCTATTGAGACATTTACAGTATGTGTCGTTGAGACTGAGACTCAGCTGAGAAAAGCTGAGACTGGATCAGAAGTGGAGTGGATCAGAATCATAGAAGAAGTAATGGATGATGTTTCAAGCGATGAATGAGTACAAATGCACAAACACAAAAAAGCCATGACAGTGTAAAGGAGGTGCAGGACAATGCTCTAGATAAGAGTTTATCATAAGGTGTTTGAACAAACATAAAGGAAATTGTGGTGGAGTGAATTAGCACCTGTTCTCATACCCGAAGGGGGATAAAATGCCACCTCTGAGTGATATAACTTTAGGAAGGATTGCATGATAATGTGTGCAATCTGGCTATGAATTTCCCCAAATTTCCCCAAACCATTCATGACAGCGCTAGCCAGCCTGCGCACACCTAGGCTACCAAATATTTTGGTAATGAAAACGAATCATCAAAGTGAAATGGAATTGCCTTTTGGGTCATATGATGTGGTTCTCACAGACATAATGTTATTATACATTTGACTTGGCTGACACTAGAGTCCTGTGATTAGTGCATAAAACACTTTCTATGCCAGCACCACTCCTTGCTCAGTTGAGTTGTCAGTCAAAATAAGGGAGTACCCCGGCACTATGTGAGGCAGACCACTTGTTGTTCAACTTATATGCAATGCATATGGTGTGGTTGCTGCTCTTTCCATCTGCTAAGGATGAAAGGCCATGGGCATTCATACATCCCAGTACAGAACCCTTACACAAGTTAAGAAGTGCCTATATCTGTAAAGAGCCATATGCAAATAATAAAATGTTAAGCATTATTTTAGCATTTGTATATGTCACATGTAGTTGGCCCTCAGAAAGGCAGCGTTATTTGCTATAACCATCATGTCATTGCATGGTGATATGAAAGGGTAAAGGGAAAGCAGAAGCTAAGCAAATATGGAAGAGAGGAGAAATGGGTTTCAATAGCTCCACCATAGAAAGGGAGGAACTGTGCATGAAGGGATCACGAAGATGTATCCCTGGAAGCAGGACCCCTCTTAAAGTGCAGGTGCTTAATCAGATGGAGTGTGCAGAATTTAAAAGGGCTGGAATGCCTTGTCAGTCTAGTTTCCCTCTTTGTTGGAAGACTTAAAAGAACAGAACCACCAGCTCTGCTGGGGCTCTGCTTCTCTTTGAAATGTTTTGGTGCCGTATGTTCATTATAAATGTAGTGGGAAATGAGCAATGTTCATGCAAGATGTTTCCCCTCCCACCCACCATGTCAAGGGTAATACTTGATAGATGGTATGGGTAGGTAATAGAAGAGAGGTCTACTCCTTCCTGAAGGAGGTCAGATTCTGGAAGCAAAATCTCAATCAACCTGACAGTAACTGTCCAGATTTGGGGATTTCAAGATTCTGCAGCAGTGACAAATATTTCTGATTTATCACCAAGGCTGAGACTTTAATTACAAAGGTTATTTTTGTTGATGTTCAACTCCAAAGGAGTATTCCACCACACTACTTTCCCCTTGGAGAGCAGAAGACTTGGGTAGGCTAACAGACTTGTTGGTGATCAGTGTGAGGATTAAGTTATGTGTGCGTTGGCAGCTGAGACAATGGTCACTTCAAACATGGATACCATGAGAAAAAGTGGTGAGGTGTGCTGCCATGATCATGTTAGATGCTGGGGGAAGGAGAGGATAATGAAGCCAAAGATCTTCACAGAACCCTAAGGAAAAAAATGTTCTCTTACATTAAATTCACTTCTCATGAGAAGCCTTTCCTAGCGTAAAAGCCTGTCTTAATGGAAAGAGCATGGAGCATATTCTCTTTTTTAATTCCACTGACCACTGACGTGACTCCTATGATATGATCATATTATGTTTTTAAAATCAACTGGTCCAACAATTATTAAATGGGTCAGTTGAATCTTGTCAAATGAGCTTCCTGTATTCTTAAGCATTTCAATTTCTTCTCCTCAACTTAGGAAATTATTCTTGCATTTTGCAAACAAGGTTTTACGTTGGCAGGCACCCACCTGGCCTTACAAGATGGAAAGCTAAGCACTTCAAACCACAGAAAAGGCAAAATTACACCATTCAAAAATTATACAGAGAGTATGCCCCTTTTGTTGTTGTTATTGTCCCCAAACAAGCATTTTTGTTTGTTTTGAAGTACACATATTTGTCAATAAAGTTAAATGTCATGCAAATGAAGAAAGTGCCATTTATAAGTTCCCCTGGTAGTAGAAGTGCAGTGTAGTTAATCTCACATCAAAAGCAAAGATCTTTAACATTGGAAAAAAAATTATAAAGGAACAAGAAAACAAAAAGACGACCAAAAATAACAGCCATCCCACTTCTCATGCCTCTGCACTGAAGGCAAGAAAATGATGCCAAAAATATAAATTGTTCAGCCCTCCATATGCCATCAAAACAACACAACAGTAGCATCAAAGACACACTGGTTATTGTTTAGAAAAATACACAGGCTTGAGGAGGACTCATTCCATGTTCCTTCAAGTTGACTTGGATGTGCTTTTAAAGCTGACACAGTCCTTGGATCCCCAGTTTGGAAAGTCCTAAGTGGAAATGTCTCCATTGGGTTCCATTAGAATGTGCAATTCTGATTTTCCAACCTTTCCATGGCATCTACTACACTACAAAGAGTCCCATGATGCCATAAAACTCTCTATAAGCGTGCCCGAAATCCACACTGGAAATTTTTTCTCCACCTCTAAATTCTTCACTCTCTTCCACTTTCAATAACAATTTGTTATTACAACAACTCCAAATGTAAACAAGAACATATTAAGCCCCCCAGCCCACCCTAACTTCATTAAAAATCAGCCACAAACCCAAACAATTGATATTTTTAGGTATTACATAAAGATCCATTTCAGCAAATACTCAAAATCCATTTACGAAATAACACGGGAGGGGTTTGTTTCTCCTATAAAAAAGCATGCACTCAAAGTACAAGAGATAGAGAAAGGATTCATTTTGTTTGTTAAAAGCATAATCAAACGCCTCAAAGTGTCATTAGTAAAGCTTGCATTCTCTTTCTGTGCTGGATAGTGTTGGCTTCTTTTTATATTTTCAGATGGAAGGGGGCAGTTCCATAGCGCCAGCTATGAAATTTCATTTGTATCAAATTTCCTGAAGCTGTCTATGAGGGGAATGGTGGAAGGAAGAAGAAGAAAGGATTTGGCCTTATTTTATTTTGCTTGATGATGAACCAAGTCTTGGAGAAGCAGAAGGAAAGCCTGCTTCAAAAAGATATAGGGAAGGGAGCAAAAGGCCAATTCAAAGAAAATGGAACTATTTCCTGCACCTGAAGGAGGTTGGTAGTAAGCTGGGCAGGAATAAAACAAACTCTGGTTGTATATATGTTGATGGCAGAACTACCTGTTATGAAATAACTGTCACTGAATTAAAAATAACTTGAGCAAGGAATGATCACCTATACTGTACAAATTGTCATGAATAATCTGTCAAGTCACAAAAACTTATCTGGGAAGAAAAATGAATGGTGTTCTTTAACATACCATTTTAAACAGCAGCATATTCACCCCATGCAGACATTTGCTGGGGTTTAAACTTTTATGCCTGTCAGGTTTCAGCTTAATGCTGCAGGTATTCAGGAGCCCAAAAGCTCTGACCAAGAGAATATCAGAGGAAGAACACTGCATTGCATGCATATCAATCTACAAGTGAAAGGAGAAGGTTGTCAAGCCTCCACTGGCACAGGGAGGGTTGAGGGTTGAGTCTTCCCTGGTTGAGTCTTCCCTGCTTGCCACCCTTTCTCTTGCTCCCCCAAAGACCTAGTAGAATGAACCAGATACCAGAGATTCTCTCTGTGAAGAACATGGTTGACTGTGTGGATATCTTTAAAGAGGTTGGGACCACAAACTCTAGGGCCAGTATAGGTTGATGGCTACACCTCAGGCTGTTCCTCATTGCTTCCTCCTTTTATACAGAAAGCTGTTTCATGCAGACATGGGCCTGGCGCTTGCCCTATTGTTACTAGAACGGCACAAAGTGGCAAACATGGAGCAAGTGAAACAGAAAGAATAAACATCTATTAAATTCTCATTTATTTTGGTGAGGAGCTCGGTGTGTGAAAAGAATTCCAGCAAGAACCAAATAGTAGAGCCAGCAGCCAAGTTCCCTCGATAAAGGACAGAAGGGGGTCTTCCCTTTGAGGTGAGGCAGTAAGAAACCTGGCCTTGGTGGCTGATGCTTCAGCTGAAAAACACAAAGGTAAATGGCTTTTTACTCTACCAC
Source organism: Cryptoblepharus egeriae (assembly GCA_030015325.1). NCBI lineage: Eukaryota > Metazoa > Chordata > Lepidosauria > Squamata > Scincidae > Cryptoblepharus > Cryptoblepharus egeriae. The sequence goes on along the minus strand of JAREYC010000002.1, from coordinate 64,388,089 downwards.
AATTGTTCTTTCTACATCTGACTCAGTCCAGCCAGATTTTTCTATATTTGTTCTTGCCATCTTTGCAAAGGCTTGTATGTATTGTTTACAGAGAGCTCAGAAATCACATATACGTTAGTATCCACCTTGCAGAGATTTTTTTTGAGGGGGTTGATGAAAAGTAGTAAAACCATTCTAGACCTAGAGGATGTGAACAAAGTTGAGAAGACCATTCCCTGCAGAGCTGCCACTACAATCAATCAACAGTATTTACATACCGCCTTTCAACAAAAAGTTCACAAAGCTGTTTGTAGAGAAAATGTAATAACTAAGGGGTCCTTGTCCCAAAAGGGCTCACAATCTAAAAAGATGCAACAGAACACCTGTAGAAGCTACCCATAAAAGATGAGGGGAGGAGGGCCAGTTACTCTCCCACTGCTAAATAAAAGAAGAGCACCCACTTGAAAGAGTGCCTCTTGCCCAGTTATCAAGGATACAAAGCTACATAAGAGCCTGAATGGAGGAAACAAAACAGAATAGACAGAAGAGCCTAAATAATTGAAAGAAGGAGGCAAAAGCAAAAACCTGAAGGCAGCTACAGGATCAAGATCTGAAGGCAGCTACAGCAAAGTTTTTGAACCCAGGGATTAGGGCTTTCTTGTACAAAGAGACCATAAATAAATACAATAAGGCTGCAATCCTCTACAAATCAACCAGGAAGGGGCAGCACAATTCTCAGCCTTCCAAGTATACAGGGCTGAGGAAGGGCCAAAATGAATGCCATACCAACCTGAGCATGGCAGGTAACTAGAGGCGGCTCCTCAGGAGAAAAGAATTTTCATTCCCCATTCCTGGTCAGAAAAACAGCCCCACAATGGGGCTTCTTGACTTGGCATGGGTTATTTAGCTGGTGAAGAATCAAGAAGCTTTGTGTTGGACTGCAAGATCTGAGACAGGGCAATGAATCCAGCAGAGTCGAGTTCCACCATATCTTACCCACTCCCACTCACTCCCTCCCCATTCCACATCTCTTTGTCACATTCTGTCCATCCCATATCACCATCCCTTCATCCCCCTCTCTACCACCTCTCCACCACCACATCCCCCTCTCCTGGAGGTCCAGGCAGCAGTCACCCATCCTCTGCCCAATGCTGACTCAGCATGGTCTTGCACTGAGCCAATGCCCATCCCGGCCAAGTGATGTGTCACACACATTCCTTACAGTATGTTTGAGACACTGTGTGCTGGTAGTAAGGCAGCGCACCAGGTTAAGGATCAGACCCCAAGCCTCATTAAATCCAGTGGGCATACTTCTGAGTAGACATATTCTGCTCTGTTCTTACAGAATCCTATATAGAATAGAATCTCCCTGCAATCCCAGTACCAGAGAGCAGAAAGAAATGACCAGATAATGTGAACTATCTGTTGGATTGTATCATTCTGGGACTGCAGGTGAGAGATTGCATGCCAGCATGTTTGTCTATCTAAAAGCTAAAAAATAATGCATATTTCTAACATTATTCAAGCCATTTCCTATGCTTTTAATCAAGGAATTTAAATTTAAACCAAATTAAATTAAAATTAAAGATGGATAGAAGCATGTTTCCCTCTGCCCTTTTATTCCATGTTTTTGTGATGGTACTTTAATCCAATTTAATAATTTTTCTTATGGAGCAAAATAGTAGACAGTTAATTCACAATTTATAGAGAAAGGAACTCAAGATATCAAACGTTCCTCTTTGCATGATAAAAATGAATTCATTTCCACTGGTATGCCAAGAGCAGGGTGACCAAGTCCTAAATTGAAAATGTAGGACCTGGTCACTTTAAAGTCCAGATTTTCACTTTAAAATTTTCAATTTAAGACCTGGTCACCCTGCTCTTGGCATACCAGTGGAAATACTTTAAAAAAAAAAAAACCAATGTTAACTGGACATTTAATTTTTTTGCTTACCTGGGGTGAGCATGCGCATGCAGCTAATTTTCACCTGACGGAAGTCCTAGGGAGTCTGCATGGATGGAGACCTCAATTGACCTCCACTGGCACGCACCTCGGAAAAGCCCCGGTGGAGGTCAGTTGAGGTTTCCACCATGCACAGACTCTCTAGGACCTCCACTGGGCGAAAATTAGCTACGCGCACATGCACACTTATTTTTTTCAAATATTTCAGCAGCGGTTAGCCATGTCTAGCCACTGCTGCTTCAAGAAGCCCCCCAGTGCCCCTAGGCCCCCCAGTCACCCTCCCATCCCCCCAGAAGTTTGGACACGGCAGAGGTCTCCCTATCCTCCTGGACCTCCGCCATTTTCCGGGCACATCTGTCCAAGACACGTGGTCACCCTGGCCAAGAGCCCTTAAGTGGCTTAGGTGGCTTGCTGTTCCCTGTGACTCACTTACTGTGGTAAAACAGAAGGAGCTCCAGATCTGTGGAAGTGCACAATTTGCCATTTGCCATCCCGACGGTGCCAGATTCGGGTCTCTTCAGACTGTGCAGTGCGTGGGATCCCGCTTGTGTCAACATATTGTGTGATGCGGATATAAGCAATGCAGGCAGATTCATCTCCCATTAAGTGGATGTGGGGGTTTAGGATGGTAGTGTGCACTGGCTTGCTGTTTCTGGACCAGACTATGGGTGAAAGGAAAAGTCAATATCAATGCAATTTGCAATCAAAGCAAAAGCCAGTGAAATATCTGCTTTTCCAACTGAGAGATCTCCTGTGGTCCTTATAAAGATTATTGTAGGCAACAAGAAAGAGAAAATATATGATTGGTTTCTCTGTGCATATTTCATAGAAATTCATACTCCAATCTAGATGTCAAGGCAGGAGAAAGCCCCCTTTATCAATTCAGAAATTGCTTCAGTGACCCACTTTATATTATACCCTGTACAGAGGAAGGGTTTATGTTGGCAAGGAGAAATGGTGTTGAAGCTGCCCAGTTTGGGCAAATGATATTTAATTAACTTCCCTTTAATTAATAAATGGTGCTAATCTGCCGCATTCTGAGATGTTCCAGTACCTCAGCTCAAAAATCTCTGCTGACAGCAGTCTGAATCATGAGATCATCACACGAGTATATGAAGCTTGGTCAAAGTGTGGCACACAATGACCTGTGTCCTCTGTGACAAGCTTACAACAGGAAGAAATAGTGGCAGTGATTCAAAATAATTGATTCCACCACCATAGGGGACAAATGCTGAAGAAGAACAAGAATTAACTTCCCTTTGTATAATTTTTATCTGCATATGTGCTTTTGACACAAATAAAGATAGATATTATAAAATGAAAATATCTTTCTTACCTTTCCATCATTTAACATTTGGCTAGAAACTTTGGGAATATTTTTGCCCTTGAGTACATACGAATTATGGATGTAGCTAACTTTTGCTGAGTTGTTAATTCACAGTATACGTGATTCTAGTACCGTTATGATGACTGGTAGTTGCTATGTTTTTCTGATACTGGAGTCCCTTTGTAAAATGGAGGATGTCAGTATTTAAACCTTGACTTTATATATGCAAGGCATATGCTTTGCCACTGAGCTATGCACATCAATTGGCTGGATCAATCAATTATAAATCAAAATGGTCAGAGAATTACATTTCACAACCAGAGACTCCTTCAATTCCTGACAGCCATAATTCAAGAGCAAATGAAAGGAGTGAATGATGACCCTACATATGATTTCAGATATACCGGTACTTCATTATGAGCATTCCTATTGGTTATTGTGAGAAACTGGATACAGTGTTCAAACAGGTTGTTAAAATAAATATTAAAAAATAGAAAAGAGGTGACCTCTTGAGAGGGCTTACGGTTTTCAAAATAGAATCGATGGAATTCCAGCCCCTCCACCAGGTTCCCAAGAGCTTCTGGTTCAAAAGCAGTCATTCCAGGGTCACACATCTTTCTGGAGAAGCCCAGGAAAAGAAAGATAGAAGGATGTAGGGAGGTATGAGGCAATAAGAAGGAAAATAATTCAGTTAGTATGAATATTTACAGAACTCTTTTCAATAAAAAATTTCACTAAGCAGTTTACAGAGAAAACTAAATGGCTCCCTGGCCCAAAAGCACTTACAATCTAAAATAAATCAAAAGAAACACCAGCAAACAAAAAAGACATTTTGTTGGGGTGAACACAGTTACTCTTCCCTTGCTAAATACTGTATAAGAGAAGAACTCCTTGGAAAAGTGCCTTTTTGTCAGTTAGCATGTATAGGTTGAAATTTTGTTACATCATACAGCACAATCCTAACCTAACCTAACCACAAGGTTAGTACAAAATGCTAATTTTCCAAAGCCATCAAGGTAAATTACAAAGTGATTTATAGGGCAAACAGTGGTACTCAAACACCTGTTATACTAGAAGTGGTGTCCAGTGGTTCGTTCAAGACTGTCATCTGGCAGTGAGACCAGCAAAACAGTCCAACCAACAGCAGTCGGTGGCTCAGCTTGGTGGAAAGAGCCTCAGTATGGTTTCATGTGTGCAGAAAAGCCTCCTGACTACCCTGAGCCTTTTGCCAGTGTTTGCCTGAGTAACTACGAGAGTAACTACGAGAGCATGTAAGAGCCATTTACGTCAACGTAGTTGCTATACCACCTAGTGTAAACCTATGGGATATTCATATTGCAATCCAGAGTAAATTGTTCTTATGTCAGAGCAAGGACTCCCCATAGTTACTCTGGATTGTGCCCATAATGCATCTGGCCAGTGATGGGCTTCAAATAAATTAACAACTGGTTCTCTGCCCATCTAGCAGCCACTTTTAAATGGCTATTTTTAAACTTTATATGTACTATCTCTTGTTAAGAACCGGTTCTATAGAGTAGGTGCGAACCTGCTGGAGCCCACCACTGCATCTGGCCTCCCAATCCAAATATCATCACGAGTTACTGCAGGTCTTCCTGCACAGGTGGACCATGTGAAGTGGTGCAGCAGAGGACAAATGTTTAAAAACTCTGGCACAGATTTTGCATCCCTTATCTGGAAATCCAAAATACGGAGTATTCTAAAATACAGAATTTTTTGAGTGCCAACATTTTTTCCCTTTTTACTTCTGATAATAGGGTATCATGCACTGTGTTTCATGCACAAACCTTGTTTCATGTACAAAATTATTAACAATATTATATAAAATTACTTTTAGGCTATGTATACAAAGGATACAATATATGAAATATAAACATAAATGAATTCTGTGTTTATACTTGGGTCCATCTCTACTCTCATTATGTACATGCAAGTATTCCAAAACAGAAAAATTCAATATTCAAAATGCTCCTGGTTCCAAGCACTTTCGATAAGGGATACCCAAGCTGTAGAGAGTAAAATTAAGGCTGCAATCCTAAAGACATTTTCCTGGGAGTAAGACCCATTGGACACAATGGGGCTTACATCTGAGTAGACATGGTTAGGATTGTGCTCGTAATTTCTTTACTATGTTAGCTGGTTATCTTCAAAGCTCCTATTTAGTCTGATTGCTTCTTATGTTTCCCCTTATGTACAAAAGAAGTATCCTAGTTCTTCATCAATAAATTCATGCTGTTTGTTCTCTCCGTTAAAACCAGGCCTATGCTTACTTGTTGTGGGTGGTGCAAGTGGTTAAGACGCTATGCCTGTTAACCAGTAGGCCAGGGCTAGAGACCTGGGTCCCCACAAGACAGGGTGAGCTCCTGTCCTTAGCCCAGCTCTGCGACGCCAGCTGGATCCAATTGTATTGGCTCTGCCTTTCCATTGGACTAATTCAGTGGCGTGGAGAGGGGGGATTTGCTGCTTGGGTAACAGCCTATCCTCCATAACAATCTAACCCAGGCTTTCGTGCTTTGCATGCAGCGTATGCAGCACCAAGCACGATACCATAGTCTTTCAAGACTGATGGAGGCCTGCTGCTTACTTGGCATAGTTATGATTTATGCTTGTCCAAACTAATAAAGAAATCAATGTATTCTAATTAAGATGGGAGGTAATAATGACATAGTGATTTTGGATGAGCAAAGAAATGGAAAAGTTCTTGAAGTTCATCTCCAGCTGTGCTCTGTAGACCCGGAAAAGAAATCATTAATTTACTTACCTTCTGAGCAACCTGACATTTCAAAACTGGACAAAAAGCACCATGCTGTTTTTCACAGCTGAAGCCATTTGGAAGCCTTGTTGAGAACTTTCATCCTACACACTGGGCCAGCTCAGAAGTTTTCTCTCCCCCCACCCCAAAGCCAAAACTCCCACTGGGCGCACTCACGTGTAGGACTCAAAATCTCCATTGCTTATTGCTTCAATCAGCTGCTCCGTCACCTTAATGATTTCCTGTTTCCGTACTGTTAGGTTTAAAACAAAAACAGAGAGAGGAAAAAGGACTGTAAAAGGACAGTAAGCAATAAATGATTGGGTAAAGCAGATGGAAATTAGAAATTTATGGAAGGAATATTCCCAATTACTATAAATATGTTGCAATTCTGAGAAACTCACAAGAAATATTAGGACGTAATAGTAGGTACAAAGCTCAGCTTCTTGAAGTGCCCAGCATTCACTTTTTAAAGAGCAAGTTTTGGCTCTCATTTCTGTAAAAGATATATTAGAAAGTATCTTGGAGAATCTTCTGCTGAAATAGGAATCTGACTGAGTGAGATTCTCAGCAAAACCAAGATAAAATAGTTCAAAACTGCAAAAAAGGCTGCCGCTTTAAGTTGTTCTCCTTTGTTGGGTCTCACTTACATGCTTCTGCAAATTATGCATTGTTAATATGGAAACACTCATGAACAATTTATTGTATTTCAAAGTATGTACCATCTTTACCAGCTGGATTACAGTTCCTGCAAGGCTGAATGACAGACCTTAAATGATGACTTTATGGTTTCAACAGGATCTTTTCAATAATCTGTGTGTTAACTTGTAACCAAGCAAACATAAACAGCTTCATTATGAGTTTTCCTCACTAAAGAAATGCAGATAAAAGCTAAGTTAGTTTCTTGGGTTGCTTTCACCTGCCTTCAAAAAATGTTAGCTGTTTTGCTTTGAACAAGAATATAACTCCTTCTTTTCCTCTTTAAACTACTGGAAATCGAGAAAATAACCATATAACAAACAATTCAGAAAGACGGTTTTTTGTTTCATCACATTTATTTTTTGCTGGATCTGCAAAGAGCTGAAACTTATCAGAAATTCTTCATATACTCAATTAACTGGATCTTTCCAAAAAGCTTGCTAAACCATTTTAGTTTGTCTATTATTAAAATTAAAATGTTTTATAGCTGGGCTTTAATTTCTAAGGAGTAAAATTGTTTAATAATAAAATATATGCCTAATTGGGAAGCCTTTATCTGACTGCAGAGTTTCTGCCACTTTAAATATTAATTTTCACCATGTACACATTCACATACAGACCATATTCCTGTCTTTCCCTTATGAGCTAATTCCAATAAGGCAAAGCTTAAATTAACTTTAATGTCAGGCCAAAATCCCTTTCCATAGCAGATGAAATATTTTCACTGGGGGAGACTTTACAAATTAACAGAGAGGAATTACTTCCTAGGCTATTACTGGAACAGTGGCACTGTCAAGCTACTGGAGGCAGTCTTGCCTAGGGTTCTTCCCAAATGGTAATTTAGAATGGAAGGAGAAAAAATACTTCCAATAAAACATGAAGATGAAGCAAGTGAGTGGCTGTTGAACGGTAGAAGTGTACTCAAACCGGGCAAAAAAAATACCAAAGGAATATCTGAGTAGTAATCTAGCAGAATCCAGAAAATTCTGAAAATTGCCTAGGCGTTTATAATCTTGATAACCTGTTGGCAAACTATGTACTCACGGTGGAGGTTTCCTTAAAAAGTCTTGCCTAAGAAAAGTATCTCTCAAATATAGTTTTCTGGCAAAATCTATAACTGTACCTTTGGTGTCTTCATCTTCAATGGTGGTATTTGTACTCTCTGAAGATTCCTGGACAAAGAATGGAATGGAAATGAGGAAAATAAGACCCACCTCACAGGTTTTTTCCCATAAAGAACTTGTTAATTTGGTAACCTATTACCCAGGTGCTACCCAACAGCACAAAACACTGCAAAGGAACAAAATCCAGATACACATCAGACAAAAGCATTAGTAAATAACCATGACCCTTGCTTTGCAACTGTAATATTTGCCCCAAATTTTACATCTTATAACCATGAACGAGCAGTAGATTTGACTGTGAAGAATATTTCACGAATAGATTCATCTTTCTTACAGTGTGCTGCAGCAGAACAAAGAAAGCCCTAGTACAAGGATAAATCCAGTAGGGATTAGAGCTTCTCATACAATTAAAACTAGAAGGGGCAAGGGAGGCTGTGTAAGAGTGAAAGACACCATATGGACTGTACAATCAGGAGCAGAATGTACAAATTAACAGAGAGAAAGAGAGAGAGAGAACTAGGATGAGAGAGTGAGGGGGACTGTGCAGGAGTGAAAGTGACCACATTGACCGCACAGTGAAGAAAGAAATGTACAATAAAACAGAGAAGGCTTCCAACAGCCACGTGGACCACCAAAGGCTGACACACACCTCCTTCCAGCAACAGCCAACTGGTACACAAATTAATGCCAAGAGAGGGAGCCATTGACTCTCTGGAGTTTCTCATCATGAGAGCTGTGGCAGCTGAACCACAGCCTTGATTCTACAAGTTCATTCCACAAATCTTATTTACGTGTTACACACATTCCCAGAGAGCAGGTTGATTGAGGCAGCCAGCTGTTTGGTCTCCTGTGATTGTACAGTTCCAGCAGAGCCATCTGAGATGGCTTTTTCTTTCATGGCTCCATGGACTGATGTCGCTTGATGCAGACCTGCTGAAGGAAACGTTCCGTTGAGAACATTTCACTGGAAACTGGAATTAGGTTCTCAGTGCTTTTGGGCTTCAACTATCCATCTGTTCCAGCCATACCTATTCATAGAATCTGCAGGGGAGATACTGGTCTGAAGGTGGAATATTCACCCTCCACTTTCTACCCCTGTAACTTCCAAGAATAGGGAGGGTTGGGAACATGTTGAGAGGCCCAAGGCTATCAGCATTGAGGAAGACAAAGGACACTCACCATTAACTGAACGCTGGAACTGGACTTTCTTTTCTGGAAAAACAAGGAGAAGGGATGGGACAAGAAGAGACACAGTGAGAAAGAAGGAAGAGAGCAGAACATGGGATGTAGTGGGTCCTGGGACAGTGTTTGTGATCCTTTTAGAAAGATGAAGAGTTTTGTAGATAAAGCTGATGTCTTACTGCAAGAGTTCCATATCCTGGGCTAAAGCCAAAAGGAAATAAAAGCCCAGTCATGCAAACCGAGAGATAATCTCACTTGCCGGCCAGTGAGACCTGGTCTGTTTCCAGCAGTCCTAGTTGGATCCGATGCACATCTACTTCACTGCAAATCATCCCTATATCCAATGAATCTATTTCTTTATGCTAATATCCTGACACTGTACAAACAAATCTCAACCTGTACATCTTATGCCTTAACCTAGTATTTTCTAATCCCAACAAAGACATTTTAGCAAAGACTTCCAAAACAAAGATCATGTTTTGACAGTGGATTAATATTTACTAGGTGCCCATTTAGAGTCGGAGAAGCAAAAGGTTAAATGAATTCAAGTGAGAGTCTAACAACCAAAATAATACAACACCCTAAGGCAGGATATTTATACTGAAAGTGTTTTTGAAAATCTTTAAAATCTTAATGAGGATTTCCTGCTGCAAGCAGGGGGTTGGACTAGATGATCCACTGGGTCCCTTCCAACTCTAAGATTCTATGACAGCCCAAACAAGTGCTAAATAGCTCTTACAGTACTTCCAAATGGTAAACTTAAACATGCATCCTCTTTCTGTAATGAAAAACCATTTTTTCCAGTCCTGCCCTTAGTGATTTAACTCTTTTAAGCCCATGTCTCCACATTGTAAATAAACTTCAGTGATAATTTGAGGCATATGTGAAGCATGTTTGATCTTCTGTATCCATAATAACATCTCCTGCTAACGCTAGTGAAGTGCCATAAAATATGCTGCAACAGTGCAGAGGTTGCAGTGCCAGTTGGAAGGCATCTGCTGGTCTATTGGCACCAGTACAAAACCAGAGCAGGTAAGCTTTGTGCAGACTTTGAGGAGAGAGGGCAGAACAGAGCGAGGACAGAGATGGGGCCTGGAAGGAAAGCATGATCAGTGGCATCAGCTCCCACTGCATCCTATCCCCCTCTCTGGGCCTGATCTCTCTGTGAGGGAAAAGAGAACAGCGTGAATGGACATGCTGGTGCCCAGCTTTCACTGAAAAAAATGTAGGAGGGGAAACACAACAGCGCAAGCCTATGCATGTCTACTCAGAAGTAAGCCCCATTGCATTAAATGGAATTTCCTTCTGGTCTAGTCTGTGTAGAACTGATCCAAGATGTGACAGAAAGAATGGGCAGCATCCCTGCAAGCAGCTCTATACTACAGAAGGGCCATTGGTTTCAATTGTAGTTTTTAGAAGAAGAGAGTCAGATTCTTATTTCCCCAGCATTGCATGCAAAATGGTGACTTCTTTTTAGACATGGCAAACAAATCTGCCCTGAGCCATGAAGCTTTCTGGGAACCTTTGGCCAGTCACTCACTCTCAGCATCACCTACCTCACAGCGTTGTTGTGAGGACAGAAGGATAAAGCTTTATAAACCTCCTTGGGCATTTCTTTGGCAGAGAAAGAGTGACATAAATAAATAAATAAATAAATAAATAAATAAATAAATAAATAAATAAATAATCACTGTCAGTCTTCTGGTTAGTCAAGCTATGCTCACTGGAGAAGAGTCACAGTACTGAAAAGATTGGGGAATACTGGTGCAGGACCAGTTTCAAAATGTTATTCTTCGATTCATGACAAGCTTCTCTCAACAGAATGTTTTATGTATGTTGTATTTATGTTTTTATGTAGAAAAGAAGCACTACTGACCTCTTGAAAATTTTTATTTTTTTCTTCCTTACAATTCATATTTGGTTTTTCTAATATGCTTCTTTCTATCTCCTTTATAGTAATCAAGACAGCTCTCAATGCCACATTCTCTTTCCATTTTCAGTTTTTAGAACTGAAAATACATTGTATGGGAATACTCCCTTTGTCGTTTGCAAGACCGTAACTACAGATGCCAGAACAAATAAGTCATACAGTGCTAAAAGCTTAGTCAACATCTCAAGATCTCGAAATGCAGCATCTAAATTATAGACAGAAATACAATAATCAAGGCAAAACTTTACTTCCATTTTAACCCCTTCTCCTTAACATTAAACATCATAACACATGTTCCTGAAGGTACTCAAAGACTGTTACTCCATAAAACCTGTGATATAAAAAGCAAATAATGTCCATAACCATTGAATAATCCTGACTGCCCTTTTTCACCTGCTTGTCATCACATACCACTATCATATTCTGAATACTATCTCACGTTATCCCATTCAAATTCAATAAGAGGACCCTGAACAGATTCTATGATAATGCCAACCATCAGTCCTTAAGTTACCTGTAATGTGTCAACCAGGTTCTGCTGCATGATAACTTCCATGCCTAACATGCTCTGGGCCTGTGCTATAACCAGCGCAAGTTTCAGGTGGCAAGAGGTTAGGCCCTAGGCAAGGAGAAACTTTTCCCCTTAACCCAGGGAGAACCACTGCAGTCCCCTTGAGGTTGCTTGGATCTGTGCCACCTCAAGTGGCGGCCTGGGACTGTCCTGGGCTGCCCAGGTTCAGAGATAAGATCTGGCCTCAGCCCCACCACCCATTTCTTGCCCATTGTGCCTGCCTGCTGCTTGCCCTCCCCATGCCCCAAAATTCCCTCCCACCTCTTCCCTGCATCCTCATCCCCACCCATTTCCCCATGATGGCCAAGCTCAGCCAGCACAAACTGACCCTTCCTTGGGTATGTGTCAGTGGGAGGTCAGCACATATCAATGTGCCAGCCTAACAGAATTTATGTCAGCACAAAAGTACTTTACAGCACTTTTGCTATGATGATGGACTGGTGCAAGGGATTTGCACTGGCCAATCTGCAGGTCAGTATTGCACTCTTCATTGATTTAAAACCTAGCATGATGCTAGAATGAATTAGCTACAAAATCTTACTGGGTGGTAATTTAGAAGCAGTCAGACATAACATGACGCAACACAAAAGCAGTGACCTCATTAAAGTAGGACACACATACAATAAAAGGATGCAACATGATGCAGTGAGTTTATTAATTTAGGACATGACTGATGCAACATGGGCCAGTGATTGCATTCATTTACAATGTAACAGGATGTGACATCAAACAGGGCAGTGAAAGTCATTGTGTACCCACTGGATAAAACTGAAATTTTTTGATTCGTAAGACATAGGGGAATATGGTAAAAAAAGATACCCCCATTTCTTCTACTTACAAGACAGATTTCAGCTTGCTGGAAGTGGTACATAGGATATCTAGTCTATCACAGATAGGGAACATCAGAAGTGTCAACAACCTGCTTCATTGTTCCCAAATCTTGCAGCAGTGTTGCAATGCTGCTGGCCAGAATAACTTACTGGGAGCCTCCAGAGACCTCTTCCAGGCTGTGTTTGGCCCACAACCCTACTGGCCTCCACAGTCTTCAGAATGACACATAGAAGCACCTAGAAGCTATTTCCACTGTTTATAAGCAAGTTCCAAACTGGAAGTATGGTAACTTCTGGATACTTCCTTGGGCTATTCTGAGGGCGCAATCCAGAGTAACTATGGGGAGTCCTTGCTCCTGTGCAAGAACAATTTGCTCTGGATTGCAATATAAATTTCCCATAGGTTTTCACTAAGTGGTGCAGTAACTACAGGTACACGTAATGTCTCTTACGTGCTCCCGTAGTTACTCTGGATTGTAGGGTGAGTCACACAGAGGACAATAGAATTGGTTGAGAGTCCAGCACAAGCCTGAAGAAGCCTTTGAAGGGTCCCAGTAAGCTATTCCAGCTACCCAGGCTGCTGGGCAAGCTTCCAGAATAGATCCTGTTCAGATCCAAAATGGCACAAGTGCAGGTGGAAAGGCCCATCTCATGACACAAGGGCTTGTGGGTCACTTTGGGAAATGCTGACCTACTTTACAAACTGTAACTGTTATTATTTCATGTATGGGACAGTACTTCAGAATGGTGGAGCCATTCTGTTACCATGATGTGGTCAAACCAGTGATTCTTCTCAGAAAGGCAAATTAACCATGTTGCCATGAACCAGGCCCCGAAAGCTGTAAGTACAACAGCCATCTCCTCCCACCCAAAGGAAAAACAAACTAAACAAGCAAAAATGAGAATCTGCAAGAAAGCCAGTGATAACTCTAGCCTTGAGGCTGCTGGGATAAAGGTTTTTTTCACTTTGGGCATCCCTGAGAGGAAATAAGAGTGAAGCCCCTGTGATGGGATAGCTGGTTAACACAGGGAATAGCCAGGTGGCAAGAATATGTGTTGGCCACGCAGCCTTATCAGAGGCTCTTCTTTAAGACATAAGGTCATCCTCTGAAGCAGCATTCCTTTTGCACAGCCCCAGACACCATCGTGCCTTGGCAGTGTGGAAAAGCAGGAGACAAACACCTCTCCCCAAATGCTTCAGTTCAACTTCCAGCAAAAAAATATGAAGTCATAATGTCAGTGCAAAAGTCTCTAAACGCTATCTTCAAACTTCACAAATATTTCAGAGCTGAGTAATGGAAGGGCAAATGCCACTGAGGTGACTAAACCTGTTCATTTATTCCACACCTTAATAGTAACAAAAAATGAACCAGGTTTAAAGACGTATAGTGTATAAACCTAAGTGACAGATGCAAAGCTGGAGGCCTGGAGACATATTACGGTGAGGTAGATTTCTTTTCCCTCCATTTTTCTCCTGATGGTTCACTGCTTTCTCCTGTGTTTTGTTTGATGTGTTGGAAACCTTTGATTTTTTTCAACCATCCAGCTCTCCCAGATTTTCTTTTATGGTTCCAAGGACTGCTTATTATGCAAACATGGCAGTTTCATGAACTCCAAAAAAGTCAAAATGAATAATTAACCAAGTAAAAGCAAGAGCTGGTTTCTTCACCATTGCTCAGAGACATAGGTCTCAAACAACATCCTCAAGTAGCCAACCAAATCAAGAGCCAGTCTTGGTCTCCCTCCCCATCCCATCTCCCTCTCTTTCAGATGAAGTGTCTTTCAGTTTGTCTTACCTGTCACAGCCCCTTGCACGGGATTAAGAAATGACCTCATACCTATGCTTGGTGTACACAGCACTTCACCATCTCAAAATGCACTTGGTCTCATAGTACTTGGTCTCATAGCACTTCACCATCTCAAAATGCACATGAGGGAAGGCTTACTGTACATCAAAAGCTTCCTACACTTAGAGTAGGGTTGCCATATGTCCCCAGAAACAGGGACAGTCCTAATTTTGGGGGATTGTGTTCACATACTGTCAAATGGGACAGAGGGTCCCGTTCTGGTTTTGTGGAAGATAATTACGGCAGTTCTAACCTGGCGAGATAGCAAATCCCCCTGTATTCTGAGGTGCGCTGTGAGAGAATACACTCTTATAAGAGGGCTGTGGGATGATATACTTCTGCAAGAAGATTGGAAGCAACAGTCCCACAAGACTGCAAGAGACAGGACCTGCAAGTGATAAGTCTCACAAGAAGGCTGTATTATTACTGCCCTCAAATATTTCAGCTGATTTTTGATTAGAATATTTCTCTGAAGGGGCATTATGATGTGGTGATATTAAGACAGCAGAAAAAAGGCACAAACTTTCCTTTTACTTATCAATATTAAGTAGGAGTTCTTAGTGGGTAAGAGATTTGTAGGCTATACTCCTGGCTCTGTAAGATCAGGAGACCGTCTTGACAGTTCCCCAGTTCTTCTCACTGCCCTCTTTTTGTCTTTCATTCTGAAGTATGAATTAGCCAAACAAACTGAGCATGAGCCGAGGCAACCATTACTTCATCTAAGCAGTGCAAGCTGCAAACTTTTTCTTTTTTTGCAAGCTGCAAACTTTACCCAGATAAAAGTAATCTTTCATTTTCAATTTTGCAGTCTTGTAGGAAATGCAGAGAATGGTAAAATGTTTCTTAAGATGAGAATAGAATGATGCAGGAGATCCACCAATGTTAACACCAGCAGCACTGTGCTTTTAACTCAAAAGGCTGTCAGCCATGCTTGGACCCACTATGGAGCCTAATTTAGCTCTGCTTCCCTGAAAGGAGGCAGTCTAGTGGCTCCATTTCTGGTCCTGAAATGAAGGGCCTTACCTTCACACCATCATTCTTCTTGTTTCCACCACTTTTCCCTCCTGCAGAAAAAGAATACCACGTCAGGAGGGCCAGGCAAGGTATCAAAATCAGCACAGAAAGAATCGGCAGCATGAGTCGAGTTGGTCAAGAGCAGCAGAATGCAGGAACTGAAGATCACAGTCTTAATGCTGCAGCCACCTTAGTCACTAGAGAACTCACTCCACAACTCAGACCCCTGGGTGACGTCTTTTCCAGAAACCTCCACGGCTCACACGTTGGATTTCTTTTCCTTGGATCCTTCCACATAAATAAGTAAGACCACAGCCACTTATACTCCTGTGCTCTCCAGTCTTTGAAGAAATTAAAACAATGGCCAGCAGTAGAAAGAGAACAGAGCTGAAGGACCATTCTCTGACAGGTTTTTTTCCTTCCAGATGGAGTTTAAAGCTCTTTCAACTACATGGCTCTAGGAACTTAGTCCTGGCCTTTGTCACCCTTTTCAGGGCTTGCCTGCTCTCCTTTGTGGTCTCTGATGGGAATGCTAATAGTTTAACTGTAGATAAGAGCAGCATGTAATTGCCCGTCTTCCTCGCTCAGGCACTGCTTTTCTCGCTAATTTTAGCCCCCCATGCTGGCGGGGGTCATGTGGTACAATTATGACATCCTGACAGCTGCAGCCCACATTTTGACAATGATGAAGAGCAGGCACTTTTCCCTATGCCCCCTATCACTATAACAGACATAGCCTTGTCTCCCGGGACTGCAGCCCATTCCAAATCCCTCCCTCTTCTCGCAGTTGCCTTCAAATAGATTCTGAACACTTACATACATATACACTGAGGAAGCACAAGTATGCTTGACCTAGGCAGAGCTCCTAAACAGAGGAACCAGATAACTCAATTGTCAGCAACAATTATTGCTCTGGTAATGATAAAGATTTGAATTTCCTGGTCCTTAATCTCAGCAGCAAACCCTAAATTCTTTCTCCAGTTTTATGACCATATTTCTTTAGAAAACTGAAGATTCTGCCATTAACCCACCCTGAATATTAACTGAATAACCCAGTTTGTGAACCTTACCTGTGTATTTTACAAGTTCCCACTTCACCACACTTATTTCAGTCAGTAAACAGCCAGTTCTCTAATAGTGCAATTCTATGTTTATTCAGAAGTCCAGGCGTTATGGGATTTAGGGCCTGATTCAGAACCTGCATGTCAGCTTACCATTGGTGTGCACTGTTGCAAACCCTTAGCTTGCAAGCTCTTACTTTGAACCCCGTGCTGGAGAAAACTGAGCACAAGGCCAAATTTCACTGCCAGCAGTCTCCCATACTGCCAGACAGTTTTCCAAGGTGGGGAGAAGGAATAGAAGGGGGAGGGAGCACGGCAAGAGGCGGTGGGACCAGTACAGCTCCACTCTACCAGATCTTGAGCCCCATTGGCCTGACATGGAACTCCTCAGTTCTGCACTGGGTCCAAAGCCAGTGCAAATTGAGTAGCCTCATTGCATGGCTACTTTCCTTACTTGGGGGAAGGAGATGGAAGTCCCATTTTTACAAGAAGAAGGAGGCGACTGCCTAAAATGTGTTGGATTCCATGGCAGCCGTTTTTTGTGCCATGGCACACACTGGGCTGCTCAGGATTGGGCTGCCCATCTCCAGCAAGTGAGTTTAGGTCTGCAGGTCAACTTTATTTATTTCCCTACACTCAGCTATTAATAACAAGGAAAATGTGTGTATTTTGTCACAAAAAAATGAATATTACATTGTGTTTTCTTAACATGTTTAACCACAATAGAATCCACAAATATGACTGTCAGTTGTGAGGCCCTACATGGAGAGTCCACTTTAGTGAACATGGAAATTATTTCTATGTAGAAAAAAGAAGTAACATAAGGAAGGATTGTTAAGGGATAAAATATCACAACTATTCCCATCACAATATTCCCATCAAAATGGATTTTTGCTGAGCCTAATCAAATCTAAGAGATGGATCTGTGCTATTTTTCTTGAAACACATTCCCCTGCTATTTAATTCACCCAGGATTTTCATTTCAATCATATGCTCCTAGTTATTTCATATGAATGTGGTTTTTCTGTGCCTTGGGAAAAATTCTTAACCAAAGAAACCTCTGCAAAAAAGCCTCCATAAGATGGAGTAAAATCTCCATAAGATTTTCCATAATATTTGACTCATACATTTCATAAAATCCCATTTAAAATCTTATTTTTTAAAAAATAAACTATGCTTAGAAATGCCTTTTTGATTGGCTTTTCTATTGGTATTGGCTTTTAAAACTCATTTAAAATACATTCCTGTATGCTAAAGAATTTTTAAATGATTCTGTTGGGCATTCTGAATCTTTTGCAATTCCTAGATATCCTCCTCTCCTGTTCTATATTTTGAGCACAAGTCATCAAGCTGCATGTTCAGTTCCCATTACAGCTTCTTCTCCAGAGCATTAATTCGAAATCACTCCTGTGTTATCAGTAATTTAAACCTAGTGCAAAGTGTTACCAAATAAAGGTGATAGCGTGAGTGCTCTGTTCTCTTGTCCTGTACTAGAAAAAAAAGGCTGTGTGGGGAGAAGAAAATTCACAGCTGCACTAATCCACTGAAAGAAAACCTATAACCAGGATATAACAAAGCAATTTACAATGCTTTGTTGTGCTTTGACACTTTCTTGTGATCTATGGGAAATGATTAGGACAGTGCTTATTTATTAACTAGCTTGACAAAAGACCCAAGTCAGAAATAAGTTTTAGCCTGAGATAAAAAAACTTCTATACACATTTAGACCATTGTACAATACAGGGTTAGCATCACTAAAGCCCCTTGAAACCACTATGTCTAGAAACATCTAATTCTGTGATGAATCATGTCCCTAGAACAGTACTGCTCAAACTAGGGAGTCACATTCCCCCCATTTGTGTAAAGGTCCCCCGCTCCCTTTAAGAAGTGAGGGAAGGGGGAAAGCAGCAGGATGACAACTGGAAATTTCCCGATTCATCCTGTTTTTTAGCCTCCTGTCCAGGTGTCCCCCAAAAAGACTCCATTGTCGTCCATTTTGGCTTCATTTTGGAACTTTGCATGGGCGTGCCTTACCCCATCATGCCATATGTCATTGGATTCATATTGAAGAGCAGAATCCAATGCAAAAATCAGTTTTGAAATATCTCTTTCCTATCAAAAGTTGTGGCCAAAAAACTAAAAATAAAAAATATGCATTGAGATCTATGGCAAAGTGAAAGTGCCCAATATTGTGGCTTTACTTGTGAGTAGGCAAATGTGCCACTGTCTGCCAGAAAGGCCAGGCTGAGAGGAATCCAAGACCTTGTCCTACTTTTGAGGTTTGGGCACGTCACCCAGGAAAGCAGCAGAGCGATAATCAGAATCACACCCCTTCAGGAGAATGGAGGCAATTTACTTGCCCTGGGTTCATGCCAGACTGTGCCATAATCTGGTGTGTGGGGGGGGGGGGGCAGGGGGAAGAGCTCCCCATGAATGGAAAAAGGGAAAGTTTCTAGTGCGATTCAAGTGGAAGTCAGACATAAAAAAGATTATTTTTAACCTCAGCAGCAAGCTTGCACATTAGGTGCTCTTTTCTGTTAAAATAAATTTTTAATATGCAAAACTGAATAGTGGACTGAAGCCAAACTTTGGAAGCAGACAGCTGGTCACTCAAAGGTTTTATACATTTGTCAAATTTGAACATGTTTCCATTCCTGGCATTCTAAAATAAACAGTTTCACTAGGTTGCAATCTGGGGACAAAAGTTCTTAGAAGAAAGTTGTGCAAACAGATCATCCTTAACAGCAAAAGGCCATGCCATGGTGCAGATAGAAAATCGTTACATATTCAAAGAGTTTATTAGCTATGCTACATTTGATAACAATTTAAATGTGGGTGTTGGAAAAAATGCATTATAATGAGCTCTAATTTATTCATATTCGAGAAGCAACAGAGGAGGTGAAGAGATGTGTAGAACCTTCTTAGCAGCATACATAATGGAGGATGCCTGCAGATTCTTTATGGCAAAATGCAGCCATGCCTAAACTGGGCATACTTTATCCAGAAGGGGGGATCAGGGTGCTTCTGAGAGAAAAGTTCCCACTCCACAAAGAATCTTCCTGGATCTGCACTAGTGATTTTGCAAGTGCTCATCCAAGGCTGATGCTGGAAGGGATGGGATCCAGCATGCATCATTACTCCTGGATCCACTGCCTCCAGCAGCCATAACACCCCATTCATACTCCTCCTTGCTCAGTTCTACCCCCTTTGCATCCTTGTTATTTTTATGTACATAATTGCCCAGTGACCAGACATTTCTCAACAAGTGTTCTGTTCAGTGCCAGGGTTTGCAGAGTCTACCTCACATCTGCTCCCTAGAGCTGATGACTAATAAGAAAAGAGCCAGTGTGACCATATTGAACAAGATGAGATATGTGTTACATACCAGAAAAATTCCGGGTTGCTAACATTGTAGTGAGGATTGCACCCTGGAACACACAAAAGACAGAAAGAAAAGAGGGAGAAAGAAAAAACAAATCACTGGGTTCAGAATCAGGCCCATCCCTCCCCACTCCAGTCTCCTTCCTCTTATTCAGTGGAAAATGGATCTGGCTGGAGCTACACGAGGGATGTCTCTCTGGCACTATTCCAAGGGCATGATGAATATAGTTCAGAGATGGATATTAATAGATATAGCAAACAGTTTGCAAAAACAAGTCACTGGATAGTGGCTCAGAGATTTTAGCTACTCTGCAAGTTTCTGAACAGTGGTGGCAAACATCTATTATAACTGCCATATACAGGCTTGAACTTTTCTTGCTGTATTAAATTTGCAGCAAACAGACAACATGCTCCGATGGGATTCAGCTAGCTAATAGATTTCTACGAGACTTCTAAGTCTAGTAGAATCCTATACAAGGCTACATAATTCTATGATGGCTATTCAGAAGTAAGTCCTACTGAATTCAATGGCATCTACTTGCATGTAAACATGTACAAAGTTACACCTTAAGAAGAACAATTGCAGCGAAATTTCATTCATAACAGCAACATAAATTATCTTCTTCACGTATTAAAAGCCTATTATATCATTTGGTGTGCAGAGGTAATCATAAGACTGCAAAACAGTGCTCCAAACTATCTATGGAACTAAAAATAATGGACACACAGTCACCAATTTATCTGTGGTTTCAATTTCTACAGTAATTCATCTGAAAATAAGATCTACCACAACTACCACTATTGCTACCACTATGACTACTTAATATTTCTCACATAGCACATTGTCCCATAGATGTCAAAGAGAAGGTTGGTCTCCTCACATCCAATTTACAGATGGGAAGACAAGGACCAGTACTGAAGCAACATATCCAGAGCCATTCTCTGTAAATAAAAGAACTGGTTATAAATCCTTTCTACTCGGTACCAAGTGCAAATTAGCTCCCATCGCAAGGATCTCTGTACCTTGCATTATTGCTTACCAAGCATTTCTCTACTTCTAGAAGAAAAGCAGGTTGTACTTGCACATGCTGTCATTGGGGAAAAACACCGACTTCACAATCCTAGGCATATTTACTCAGAAGTAAGCCCTATTGTGTTAAATTAGGCTTAATACAAATAGGACAGTGTGCCTAGGATTGCAGCCTGAATTAGTATGATGTGAGATAGTATTTATTCCCACATTGTAAAGTTTTATACTGACTATAGAATAAAAAATTCCTTTCAGAATATAGCCCTCACAAAAAAGCGGGGAAATAAGTTTAAAATGACACCAGGGTATGCTGCTGAATATGTTTGACTCTTTTCCTCCTTCCCTTAAATGTTATGTATGTTTTGTACATACAAAACATTTTTTATTGATTCAGGCTACAGGCTGGTTAGTGGCCATATAATAAGATTACTTAACATAATTGCAACAGTAATATATTACTGGATGAAAAGAAAACAGAGATTACTGTCTGTTACTTTGCTCAATAATCCTATTAAGCCTCCATCCCCAAGGCTTTGCACCAGAAACCAGCATAATACTTACAAACCAGACATAGAATTCTATTAAGACATCCAACAAAAAACAAGGCATTAAAGGAAAGAGCCAATTTCAACTGGTCAATTTATTAATTAATATACTGAATTTTTTCTTCCATCACAGAGGCAGCTGAAAATATAGAATGTGATCCAAAATTCGTTTCCTTGGAAGTAAAATTCACTAGCATAAAATAAATTATATTTAGGAATGTAATTTTGTTGAGACTTCAGGGGCAATTTTAATTAGTCCTAAGATTTTAATTAAGGGATTTAGTCTAATCAGCAATAGCTTCACACCTTTGGTGATTAGGGATTAATTTTAATGGACTTTATCATTGATCAGGATTCCTGACATGCCATGAAACAGTTTTATGTGAACAGGAAGTGATATTGTAGTGCAAGATGGGTTATCTGCTCTACTGAAATGGGTTATCTGCTATACAGCAATTAAGATAGGCTGGAAAGCCACTGCTCTATTCAGCCTCTAGTCTTTCTGTGTGAAATGCCCAGCATGAAATCACATCTTGAAAGCCAAGCAAGGTGACCAGACCTCTGGATTTCCCCAGAGGCCTCCTGCAAAACAGGGGGGATTCCCCCAACCCCTCTCATGCATACCGGCCTCAAATGACCACATTTGGGGAAAATAATTTCCATACCTCTCATGCATACTGGCCTCAAATGAGCACATTTGAAAAAATGTTGAAGTCACTTGTGTTGCTTTAAACTGCTTTGAAAGCATATTCCATGTTTGGGTCTGAATCATGCATGTTGAATTCACTTGTGTTGCTTTAAACTTATTTGAAAGCATCTTACATGTTAGGGTCTGAATCAAGGTGAAGTCACTTCTGTTGCTTTACACTTCTTTGAAATCATCTTACATGTTTGAGTCTGAATCATGCATGTTGAAAGGTTTTCAATTTTAAAAGTGCTGAAATTAAGTACAGGAAAGCAAAACGAATATTTTTGCTTTATTTTAACATGTCCTACATTTGTCCTGCATTTTTGGGGTGTCCTACAATTTTTTTAAGTGATAGGAATTCTGGACTTGGGGTTCAGGAATTTTGGGTTTGGCATCTGGTCACCCTGAAGCCAAACCTTCATGAACAGGAGGAAATGAAAGAGGAAACAAGTTACTAATGTTTTTTTTGCTTCCGAGAAGACCACTTAAGGGTTTAACAAGAGTTACTTTAACTTTAAGAGTTACTTTAAAGTAACAAGAGTTACTTTAACTACATTACCTTTAGCTTCCTTCTGGCGTTGAACTTCTTCAGGCAGTCCACTGTCTCCTGTCTGTGCATGCAAGAAGCCACAGTGGAACGATGCTGAAAATAAAAAAGAATGTTTCCTTAGAAATTGAAAGATACAGAAGATGGAAAGAGAGCTCACCTTCTTCGGTCAGCCTAAATTTTTATTAGTTGTATACTTTGTCTTGTAAATAACTGTGATATAAGAAAACCAGAGGTTGTCCTCTGTTTTATGCCAACAAGGGTGCAAGAAAATGGTAACAGTAGAATCTACAGGGGAGTCTCAATATGGAGGCTGCAATCCTAACCTCCACTTAGGCAAGCATAAGTCCCAGCACCAGCCACAAGTGGCCTGGGGATGTAGAGTGACACTCCTGCGGCAGGTTAGGTTAGCGCACAGACATACACCAGCTTCTTCACAAAACCACAAGAATGGGGAGTGGGTGAATTGTGCTGACTTATATTGGTTAGGATTGCACCCTGAGACAACAGGCCATGTGCAAGGGGTTTTAGCATGTGCAAGACAGTCATGGTGTTGCTAAGCACACAATTCTGAATTCTGCATCATTTATTATTTCTGAAATGTGTATTCGCATATCTCCCCACAACCATATCTTTGAATTCTCCAAGCAGCAACAAATAAAACTATGATGGAGTGTATGACTGTGAAGTTTCCCTCCTTGTACATCTGTTCCTTGTTTGGTCAGAGCTGGAGATGTTAACAGCTGGAAAGGGGTCATTAAAAGCTTAGCTAACCTTCCCTGGGCTACTTTTTTAAAGCACCAATGGCTCTTCTTTTCTAGGGCAAGAGATATTCAAGGATGGGGCCTTGAGATAAACATGGTGCCTTTAAGTATTTTAGCAATCTGAAGTTTTGGAGTCACTGCCCACATCTGATTGGGGAAGGTGGTGATATGAGTAGGAAAATGTGTAGAAAACAGTTTCCAGAAATTAACTGAAGATTTGCTTTAATAGAAAGCAAGTGGTCCTTGGGAAACATCCTTGTTTGAGCTGCAATTGCAAGCTTCATGAGGGCTTGTGTGTGTGTGTATGTATACACACACACATACACACACACAAACACACAAAAAAACTTATTTTCAGTTTGTTCAAAATTCTCAATGCTACTTTAAATATGGGGATTAAAGTATTAGCTACAGAAATAGCAAAACACAACCTTCATTTGCAAAGTCTGGTAGAAAAACCACAAAAAGCAAGTTTTATTGTAAAATGAGCAACAGTAATATGCCGTGAATTCCTCTCCAACTCTTGAAGTCCTCTCCAACTCTTGAAGTCCTCTCCAACTCTTTTGAAACCAGTGCTTTTTTCTGGGGGAAAAGATGCCAGTACTCACCACAGGTCATCCCCATATGAATAAAAGGTGCAAGTACTGAGAACTGAGTACCCCAGAAAAAAAACCCTGCTTGGAACCCATTTTGACTGGTGCAAGAGGTGGATGGCATAAACAATAGAACACATTCCTAACCATGCCTATTCAAAATAACCCCCACTGTATTCAATGGATCTTGATCCAAAGAAAATCCAAAGAAAATGATCCAAAGAAAATGCATTTATGATTGCAGCCTTCCTGCACAAGATGATCCCCCACATTGATGCCAATCCAGCTGAACGGATGGGAGTGCACACTATCTGCAGTGGTGGGGAAGTTAAAAGCCAGAAAGAAGTAAAAATATTTTTATACTCCCATTTATGATCTTACCCCTTCCAGCTGCCTGATCACCTTTGGGTCTCCTTGTACGTATGTCAGCCATTTTGCTGGCATAGATTTGAGAAGGGAAATGGGGAAGGACAGGTTGGGAAATAGGGAACTACTCAATACACTACTGGGCTGGTTAATACACTACTTCCAGGATCCACCCTATTCTTCCTCCTCCCTCCCCTGACACTTCCCATGATAGGATTGGGCTCAATCAGTTTGGTAAGAAATGTACACAGAACTTACAGATATCCATGGATGCTTTAGAGCCTCGGCTGCTGTGATACGTTTGGATGGGTTGATTGTCAGCATTTTATTGATGAGGTCTTTCGCTTCAGGAGTGACAGTATCCCACTCAGGAGAAGGAAACTGCAAGAGTAAAAGGAACAAATGTCTCATAAGTTATGAGTCATAACCAGTGGTGGGCTTCAGGGGCTTCTCAAAGGTTCTACAGAACCCGCCTGGTTCTGAGAACCAGTAACTAATGGGACATAGAACCTGTAGTTAATTTAGGTTATTAGGACATAGAACCTGTTGTTAATTTATTTGAATCCCACCACTGATCATAACTATATGAGCAAAGCCCTTTTTGCATCTTCCATTAAGTTGGAGCTGGTCATTATAATTCCTTAATTTATTCCATATTTATCCATCTGTCCTATTCATGTCATAAGGCCACCGTGAATTTGAATTAAGGGAGTCACTTCAGAACGTGGAATTTTGTCTTCTGTTTTTATTGCACAGTGGCAAATGTTCTGTTTCATTTAGAATGGTACTTAAAATGGTTCTTCTATCAATGTGCTTCCTAATATCCTGGGAAGGCAGGCTGAGCAGTCTGTGCTGTATCCAGCACAAGGTAGCTACCAGTTGGAGCACAAGTTGGAGCAAAGGGATATTTTTCCTCTTATCCCATGTTATCATGCTCCAGTCTCCCCTACAGGGCTACTTGGATCTGTGCCAGCAAAATCACTGGTACAAATCTGAACAGTCTGATATAATGCTCGGCTAACTGAGGGGGATTAGGATTTGACCCCCAATGCTGCAGACCCAATCCACCCAGCCTCCCACCCTTCTCCCTCTCAAACTCTATTCATCCTCCTACAACCCTCTTCTACTCCCTGTTCTGGCTTCCCTCAGGTGGTACAACCTGATCTGCTCAGGCCATGAATCTAACATCTGTGGGCAACAGCAGTCTTCAGTAGTGGCCCAGCTTGCTTGAACTCTGTGTTCACAATACTCCTGGGCTGTATTGGCCAAAGGGGTACCTGTGCTGGCCAAAGTCAAAGGCAGGATTGCACTCTTTGGGTGCAGTCCTAACCAGTTTTCCAGTTCTGGAAAAAGGGCAATGCAATTTGGAAGGGAACAAACCTTCTGTGACAAACCTTCTGTGACTGCTCCCCAACAGATATGGGCCAGTACAAATTCTATTGGCCCATCATCATCACCATAAAGCAAGACATAACAGGAGATGGACTGGTGCATGATGTACTGACACAGGCCTCAGAGAAGGTAAGTTTGGAGGATGGAGAGTTTGGGGGGATGTGGCAGGGAGAAAACAGGAGAGAAGCAATCCAGGGCAAGAGGGAGGGTGGATGCAGGGTATTGCCAGGGATGGGTGGAAGTGGAGGTGGGGCCAGGACCCACAGTTATGCTGGATCCTGATCATAGTCAGTGGAGAATGGTTTCAGGCTGCTCCATTCTGCATGGATCTGTGCTATTTCATCCCATCCCAGCAGTGGTGGGCTCCAGCAGGTTCGCACCTACTCTATAGAACCGGTTGTTAACAAGAGATAGGACATATAAAGTTTAAAAATAGCCATTTAAAAGTGGCTGCCAGATGGGCAGAGAACCAGTTCTTAATTTCTTTGAAGCCCATCACTGCATCCCAGTGACCTGCTAGGACCACTGAGACTTTTTCCACATAACCTAATCTAGGTAACTTCAGCATCTTTTTGTATGTCTCCTAATGATTCATACAGATTTTTTTTAAAAACCTTTCCATAAAACATTTACAAAACCAGAAAAAATATTGAGGGAAAAAGTTCATTTCTTGTATGGGGAAGTTTTTCCAACAGATTTCTGAAAAAGAAATAATGGTGCATGATTATTGATTAGATTTTTAACCTCATAAAAGGGCAGTCCAAAGTACAATTTAATCTCCAATTCTAAACATGAATGAAAATGAGCCTATGGGGAATTGTTCCTAATAGAAGAAAAAAACAAGAGAGACAAAATTCACTTACATCATAAGCTCCAGCTTTGATCTGCTGGTATAGTCGGTGTTGATCCTCATCCCAAAAAGGAGGATAGCCAACCAACAAAATATAGAGAATAACTCCTGTGTGAGATAATGAGATCACTGTTATGCAATTGCTTGCCAAGTGACCAAGGTAAAGGTGACTCAGAAGACCAGGCAGTCTGTGAGACTAAAAATTAAAGACAATGAGTAAAGAGCACCTCACAAAGATAAATAAATCATTAGACACCCAGCAGTATCCCAACATTGTGTGATATGGCTTCTTTTTGGCAGACCTAAGTGTGAATTTTCTATAGACATATAACCCAAATATTTCCCTGCAAATTTTAATATGGTTAGGAAAATATAAGCCATTCTTATCTGCTGCAGATAACAGTACAAGGACAGCATAAGCATTCAAAAAGACTGGGTATGCAAACTTCCATAAGTACACAGTAGGTTGCCAAATATGTATGAATTCAGAATGCCAGACCATAGTAGAGACACATTCTCTACTATGATATTCCCTTTTTGACACCCATGTATATCAGAGAGAATTGTTGGTAGTCCCAATCTGATCAAAACCACACGAATAGTACATTGGGCAGTCTTGAGCAGCACAGCCTCCTCTTTCCCTCATGTGAGCCATAGCTGAATTACCTGATTGTAGCAACTTTGTGCACTTGATACACTATGTATTTTGTCAAATCTTAAATACACATATAAAGATAATATTCGGGAATAATGGACAGTGGTCTGCTATGTGTTGTCCTAGTGGTGTCTCTCCATTATTTCTTTCCTACCAAGGATGCTTTTCTTAGTTCATACTGCAACAGTTAAAGGGGGGGATCCTATTATCTCCCTCAACATTCTTTCTCCACCGTTTGTCTCATACCTCTTGTCACTCCTAACTTGAAAGATTAGATAAGCTTTTCTCTAAACTATGCTATTTAGGAAACAATTTTTTGGAAATGTAATCTTAGTATAACTGCAGCAGTTTTATTTGTTGTTCTGTTTTCTTTTTGTTCAAATCGATATGCTATCCAAGAAATCTTCAAAGTGTCTTGTCTGCAGAAATGGATGTTTACCCATCTCGTAGGCAATCTATAGCAGGCATTTGCAAGGGCCGTCCCATTATACATACTGGAAACAATTTTTAAAACACGCGCTAGGAAGCTTGTTTATTGTTAGAGAAGAGCAATATTCCTTCTTGTAACCACAATCATTGATACATTTTAATCAAACTTCTGCATTTTCTGTTTTGGCTGAGCCTTACTTTCCTTCCTTTTTAATTTGTTGAATGAGGGTAAGAGCTCTTCCATGAACCTCAGAAGAATAATGAGAATGAATAGATCAATGAATGAGGGGTTGTTTGACGTTAATGGAAGATAAAATGGACTCTCAAAGTAACAGTAAAAATTGAAATGCAATTTCTAACCAGATACTCTTGTTCATCATTCTGGAAGCTCTCTCTTCTGTCCACTAAATACTATATTTACTTGAATCTAAAGTGCACATTTTAAAGCCGAATTTATTCTCCAAAATCAGGGTGTACATTAGATTCAATGGCACAATTAGAATAATGTAAAAACATTATTCTGTTTATAAGTATAGGGCAATATTTAGTGTAACAGTTTACTACGTTGTAATAAAAATGTAACATAAATCCATTGTTGTATAAAGCAGTGCAATGAGGTAGAAATCATAACATAAACCCATTGTCATAAACTCATTGTCGATGCAGTAAAATTAAATTTTACAACTGCTTTGTAGCTTGCCAGTAAACTTTTTTAAATCTCAAGTCTTTAAAAATTGTGGCATGAATTAGACTTAGGGCGCAATCCAGAGTAACTACGGGGAGTCCTTGCTCCGGTGTAAGAACAATTTGCTCTGGATTGCAATATGAATTTCCCATTGGTTTTCATTAGGTGGTGCCATAAGTACGGGTGCATGTAATGTCTCTTATGTGCTCCCGTAGTTACTCTGGATTGTAGGGTTCATGGCGCATTAGATTCAAATAAATACGGGTATACCCATCAATCCATAACTTTCCTACAGCTAAAATATCCTCAATCTAACATGCAAGTGTTTTGATTGCTGGATGTAGGATGAAAGTATCTGTTGCGAGATTTCCGTACTGCCTATTATAAAATAATCTTGACATGGTTGCCCAGCATTTTGCATATGTTGTTGTTTATGGCAGGGGTCAGCAACCTTTCAGCAATGTTGTGCCAAATTGATGGTTTAGTGTTATTCTGTGCGCCAACATGATTCTATGTGCTGATATGCCTTGTGCTGACATTATATATAACAAGCACTGGTGGGCACCGACAGCCACCAGCAGGAACCAAGAACCAGAAGCACTGACTCACCTGTGCTGCTTCTGCCCTCCTCCCCACTCATTACAGGATGTGGGTGGGCAGCCTAGAAGCCTCCACAGAGCACTCCAGTCCAGGAGAGGCACCATAGAGGCTCCCCTACTTCTTGCCCAGGTCTTCGAGTGTCACTGAAAATTTGGTAGGTTTGGTATCCATACATGGCACCTGTGCATGAGATTGCTGACTCCTGGTTTATGGTAGAGATGTTGGTTGTGAAGTCACAATACATAAAGATGTTTTATACCATTTTATTTGTCATATTGATCAGTGACCTGTTCAGGATAAAGTATTTCCTGAGGAGTAGCCACATTAGCTTAAATAGGCTGAGTCTTGATATCCATGGAGATCACATTCAGAGCTTTCTGAGGCTGAGAGAGATTAGGTTAGAGGCCTCTACAAACCTTAGAATGCTCCCCAAGCAGTTTGCTGAAAATTGGAAGTATACTTTAAACTGCTTTGAAGGGGGAGGCTTATTTGTGCCTCAGAAATGCTTCTGGACAGTGTTGGAGAACATGTCCTGTGGCGTATAGGATATTAGGAGATTAGGGTTCCACCACAGGTTTGGGAACAGGTAAAAAAGACATTTCCAAATTTGCTGTTAGGGAGTCTGGAGCTGTTGTAGCAAATGGCACAATCCATTTCATCAGGTGGAGAGATGCTTATGGAAAAAAGGCAACAACAAGCACTTTTCATGTTCATAAGCCTTTATGAAAATTTTAACACTGAGCACGGCTAGGTTCTCAAAACATCTTTTATAAAATGAATTTCTCTGGAGGTGGAAAATACATGGCCTTCCATGTGAGAGTCATTATAGGTCCCTATATGTTCCCTCTCATGTTGCATTCATAGGATCCTATCATGCATATGGTTTACCCATCTGTTGTTGTCATTAGGCATGTAGCTCAAAGAGCAGCACCGACACAGACTGCCATTCTGTAAAACATCAAAAATAACTAAGCACTGTGACTTGGAAATACTCTGAAACATGGACCACAAGACCCTTGTTTTCCTTCTCCAAATTTTTTCTTTCTTCCACTTTAGCTATTTTCATAGCATACCCTCACTTACCACATGCCCACAAGTCCACAGCTTTGCCATACGGATCTTTTCGAAGCACTTCTGGAGAAAGGTAACCTGGAGTGCCTGCAAAACCTATTAAGACAAACAGTAATATGATTCAACATGTTTACTGATAATATCTTCTTGCACCCAAGTCATTTAGGGTCCAGACTCTTTTCTACAGTAGTAACTGACCCTGAGTTGGGTTGGGGTTAGAGACACCCACAATGTGGGTGAACTTAAGTCATCAAAAATAACTGTTTAGTGTGTCTCAATCAAAACCTGTCCCTGTTCAAGGCTGTATGGATTACAAAGTACCTACAGAGTATGAAAAAAGCACAATAATAGTAGCTTCCAGTGAATTTTGCCCGCCCCCCAACAATTTAAACCTGCATTTTTTATTCCCTCAGTAGTTTTGAGTCTACAGCTTAAAGACACAATAGCAACATAAGTCACGATGACCTAATTATATTGCATTTACAACTGCAAATTATAAAGAGTTAATTAAACCTTGTCTAAAACCCAAATATACTTTTTTGAGCTAAGATCTTAATGAAATTGCTAAAAAATTTCAAAACAGCCACTTAAATTAGGCAAAAGAAACCCAATGGGAGACCCCATATGGTTTTAACTCAATATCATAATCCAAATTAACTCAGTGACTACTATATAATCCAAATCAGGGGTGTGAGTTATTCAGAACTTATTCATGACTTATTCTGTCCTAGAATAATTGGATGTAGAATCTTTATATATCCATTTAGCAGTACACAATCCTCATATTTGCATAAATAATGTCAAGCCACAGGTGGTAGACATGTTGCATTACTTTCAGAGATACATCTGTTCTGTACACCCAGATGTGAAAGAATTAGCCCCTTCAAAATAATGAAATAGACTCAGAAAAACACAAAAGGTCCAATACCAGCTATCCTATCCACTACCTATTGTTACAGTGGTGACCAAATGGTCATCCTGTGTGGGAGCAGAGAAGAGGTCTCCTCTTGAGAAGGGAACAATAATTGCAAAACGATCAACTCTGACCTACAACAGCTACTTTGCCAACGCAGGTTCACATTAACATGTGCCACAGCATCAAACCTAGGAAAGGGGTTAGGATATTTGCAATACTTGTACTGTTGGGTTCATCCCCCTCCAGGGACCCAATCTGCCCATCTCCTGCCCACTCTTTGCTTTCTCCCTGACCAGTTTATCCTCATCATATTACATTCAATCCCCCAAAATGCTGCCATGCACAGGGATGTGCTATACATAGGTAAGGAAAATGAGTGAGCAGAGCCCCATCCCCCCAGCCCTTTATTTTCCAGGATAACAAGATGCAACCTTCCTCTTGCGCACCACAATGTGGTAGTTCCACATCAGATTTCCCATGGATATCAAGGGTGCATTGTACAAGTATGTGGAAATATAAAAAAATAAAAAGAATTCTTTAAAAATATTAAGCACATCTTTTGAACTGAAGACTGATGCACAAGGAAAGAAATATGTGTGTAGGAAGCAGTGAGGTCATGAGGGTCTGTCCATAGATAGGAGTCTGCAAATGTTTCTGAAGCATTGTATGTTGAAACAGGCAGGTTTGCAAACTCCTACTATTTTCAGCATGGCAACACTACTGATATAGCTCCCCAAATGCTTAACAGCATACAATGCAAATGAGATGTACCTTTCATGTAGCCAAAATCACACTGACTCATAGCAAAAATATAAGGCAATGTTAAATGCTACAGTATTTGAGAGCCCAGCATTACCTCTGAATGCAGTGAAGACATTGGGTGAAGGGGGTAAAACGGGGCGCAATGCATTTTCCTCCCTATACTTTGCATTGAAGAATCGGTGACTGAGGAGTGCTCTGTCCCAACCCCTGGACCTAGAAGCATGAAATTCAGGGAGGGTGTTGTATCTGTGACATGAACACCCACCAAGAACCAATATGGAGAAATTTAACCCTTAAGGGGCTGAAAAGGGGTGCAACGTGTTTTTGTCCTAGACTTAATATGGAAGACTGTCCAACATGCAGCCAATTTGGTGCTCGGTGCCTGGTGCACTGGGCGGGGGGGGGGGGGGTGTTTTTCAGAGGGAGGGGTTGCACTGGAGAGGGTGCTGCACATGGGGGGTTGATGCTCATGGGGGGATGTTGTGCATGGAGGGTTGATGTGCATGGGGAGCTGATGTGCATGGGGGATTTGCACATGGAGGTGGATGGGCATGGGAGAATGATGCGCATGGGTTGATGCGCTTGGGGGTTGATGTGCATAGGGGGATTGATGTGCATGGGGGACTGATGCACATGGAGGTTAATGCACATGGGGCAGATGCACAAGGGGGCTAGATGTGTATGGAGGGTTGATGAGCATGGGGGGATGTTGCAAATGGGGGTTGTTGCACATGACGGGTTCTTGTGCATGGAGGTGGATGCACATGAGGTGGATGCGCATGGGGGTTGATGCACATGAGGGACTGATGCGCATGTGGGGCTTACATGCATACGGGGATAATGAGCATGGGAGATTGATGCGAATGGGGGTTTGAAGCGCATGGGGATGTTTGTGCATGGGAGATGTTGAGCATGGGAGATGTTGCGCATGCAGGGTTATTGCACATGAGGGGATGAGTTGCATGGGGTGGATGAACATGGGAGATGTTGCGCATGGGGGGTTGATGTGCATGGGGTTTGATGCACAGTGGGGGGATGTGTACGGGGGAATTTTACTCCTGCAATGCGGGTATGTTTTCGCAAGTATACGGACGCACACACACTTGAATAACTTGAAGAACTTATATATATATATATATATATGTTATATATAAATATATATAAATTATTATTATTATAACTACCAGTACATATAACTAGGTATATAACTAGTTTTGAATGCAACAAACAGTGTGGTCTGTAAAATGGAAGCTCATGAAATCAAAGGTACACTGTACTTTCAAAACAGCCTTCCATCACTTACCAAACCATGCCTGCTGTTCCCCTTCCACTTCAATGGCAAGGCCAAAGTCAGCCAGTTTCACTGCAGCTCCTTTCAGTTTGGAAGCCAAAAGAAGGTTCTCTGGCTATGGAAGGAAAAGTGAGAGTACCATCAAGAACAAATAAAATGAATTCTAGGAAAGATGTTGCATAACAGGAAAACTAACTAAAAATACACTGGGGACACCTTGATGAACATGAGTACAAGATTCTGCTCTAGCTTAGAATATCTGTGCTTCTCAGCTCCTTTACTGACAATTGTGCTATGATGATCAAAGCAAGAGTTTAATTAAATGTGTGTCTTGTTAATTACCAAGTCTCAATTTCTGAAGTGAGAAAGTCATCATCAACAGGGAAAAAATTATGCAATTCAAGGACTGTCGTGTGCATGTGTGCTTTCCTCATTTGTTTCAGTAAATAGACTATTTGAAGAAATAAGTGTGACCAGAGGATTGCAGTCCTAGCCACACCTGGGAGTAGGTCCCATTGATTATAATGGGTATGGGTAAAGAGTTTGGGGGAACCGATGGACTACTATAAAGCGAGACTCTTACGATGCTTAAAAATAGGGCCCACTGGTGTGAAGAGAGACCACAAATAAAGAAACAGACCAGTTTACAAATACAAGTTGTTAAGGTATGGTGTGAGCAAATTCTAATCTAGACTAAGGGTGGAGACTTTTTATTAGAAGGTCACATATTATGCAAATATGATCCTATCAGGTCACATGCTCAATCCCTTCAGTTTGGCATTATGAAACAAATGGTTTAGTACTTGTGGACAAATATGCAAAAGACTGTGACTGGTACCCCAAAAAGTTACACGCAGACTTATGGACAAAGGTCCTCATCCCTATAGATAATTTCCATCTTGTAGTTTTTAAAAATCTCTCACCTTTAAGTCCCGGTGTACCACACCCATCTGGTGGCAATGTAAGACAGCTTCCAGAATCTGCTGAATGCAATGGCTGGAAGAAGGAACATTGTCCCATTATTGTAGGCAGGGTGGAAAACATTTCTTCAAGTAGCATTTCTCAGAAGTGGCATTTGGCATTTATATCCTTGCCTCACACCTTCTTCACATTTCTTTTCATGGCTAAGAAATGTTCAGAATGGCTTGGTGCCTTTCTTCACAAAGTTGGGTTTACTTACAAAATGGAAAATCAAGAAATCAACAATCCTATTATTGCTCTTGAAATTGGACAAGCTCGTAATTTCAGCTTTTGAAATGATGGAGGGGAATATTCAGCCCTTCTTTGTGAAAAGTAGAAAAATGGATGGTTACTTTATGAGCTCGTCGGGTTGCTGAAAATAATGAGCAAACACAATAGGATGAGCTATCCACAGAAATAACAGCAGTAGATGGGATGGAAACAGCATAACAATTTTCCTCATGTTGGTAAGTCTCACCAAGACAGTTTGATAAGATATATGCATCATGTTGCAAGCATGTGGAAAACAGAAAATGAAGGGCCAGGTGCGCGAACAAACAGAACAGCTGTCTGCCAAATGAAGCGACTCTGTTTCCATTTTTGGCAGATGCTAATAAAGTAATTGATTATTATAATCCAATCACAAAGAAAATGGTTGCTAAGGAGTAAATAACATGGCTAATCTAATGCAAGATTCTGTTAGAAATGTGAAGCCATAATTCTTCACACACTTACTCAGAAGGAAGTCCAACTGATCTTAGTAACTGATCTTAGTAAAAAAAAACTCAGAAGGAAGTCCAACTGATCTTCAAGTAATCATGCAAAGGATCTTGTGGCACATCTTTAATATGAGGTATGGTAATATTGCCTTTTGACTGTCATATGCATAGCCATGGCCTAAAATTTGCTTTACAAAATAGAAGCCAGTTGGAAACCATGGTATCAAAGCTGAATTCAAAGTCACCAAAGGAAGTTTGCTTTGCAAATTCAGAGTTCGAATAACAAACAGGCAGGAGAGCTGACCCTTTCAGCTACTGTTTCTAGAAGGTTTTTGGAGGGCCAGTTTAGCTAAAATTGAGATACGGGAGAACGGGACTTGTGGATTTCATTACAGCACTTGTTTCCCCCCTATTTAAATGCTGGCTGAGGCACAGCATCAGACAGTGGGGGAAAAAACTGAACAATCCTCCCCAATACTGTTCATAGCTATAACCAGAGAAAGAGGGTGCATCAAAGAAATGAGACCATACAAGACAATAAGACAAAACTGATCAGGTAGGTTTTTATAGCTGGATCTGCAACCCTTGTGTAGAAGGCTATAAAAGCTTGATATTGTTAATCAATAATATATCTCAGGCCTAATCCTGACTAAAAACACAAAGCAGCTTAATTCTGTCGCTGTCAGTAAAATGTTGCTATAGCCTGAACCACGTCAGCTAAAGCTAAACGGTCAGGTCTTCTTCATAGCCGTGATCTGGTGCCAAACCTGATAAGTGAACAATAGCTGTTTTACTGGTTTGTCACAAAGAGATTTTCCGCAAAGCGTAAAAAGCAGCTCATTGTTATTAAGTATAACGATACTACCCAATTTTGTATAGTGTGACCTGAAGAGGTAAGATCACACAAAAGAAAACATGCAACAAGTTTTGACCAGTAATACTTAATGTTGTAACCGGCTTTGTTACTATAAAAGGTCAGGGCCAAGAGCCATCTGGGCTGCTCCTCGCTTTGGACATGAGTCTGGGGAGTTTGCCCAACACGCATGTTGAATAAAATATCTTGAATCTGATACCTCAGGTTTTCTGCTTGTTTGTAAGAATGTGCTATACTTGTTTTTAGGTATTTGGTTAGCTTCTCATACCTACCTTGCATCAGCTTCACTATAGTATTCCCTGGCTACAATGTCCTCAAACAGTTCTCCTCCAGTGACCCTGTGAAGAATTTAAAAAAAAAAAAATTTCGCTTCAGCTCTGGAAATCCTTGGCTGCAACAGCACAGCATTGTCACCTGTGTGTACACTTGTGCTCTATCTGGCTTCTATGAGCAGTGGGCTCTGATATCTCCTTTGTAGTCCTGACTCATTTGGAGAGAGTGTAGTGCTACACAAGAATAGGGACTTCCTCGTTCTGTTGGCATGGATTAAAATTATAGTTAGAAGCACCACTACACTGCTATTTCACCCTCTTATTCCCCCTTTTCTATTTGCACCTGGTCCATTTCAGGTCCTACAGAATGAAGTTGCTTGTCTTGTGCTATCCCATGCATTTAGTGGCATCATCGCCACCCCAGTATTAACTAAATTTCCACTCACGGTGCAGCAGCTCACAGGCCAGGTTAATGACATATTTGTCTCCTTGCCTAAGGTAAGCCCTAGGAGATACAATGGATCAACTTGGACCTGCGCTAGTAATATTGGCATAAGTCAACATTTATACTCAGATCAGGCAGTGTCAGTAGATCAGGCTGTAAAAGGAGGAGAGAATATAGTGTACGCTGCCATCACCCATCCTTTCCTGACCCCATTACAACCCTTCCCTGACCTCTCCCACCATTCCTCTGCTTCTATGCTGAACTTATCTGTCCTACAGACATCCATTCCTGTGCTGGCACTATCAGGAAGCTTCTGACCTTCCTGCTGGCTCTGCTCGAAGGCATACTATCACAAAGACCTTTATGGTGCATTTAACCCTTAGGGTCCCAATTGGGTCCATTGGACCCGATTGGAAGTTTGTGTTGTGTTTTTTTACTGGAATTCATTATTATTACTTGATAAGACTTTCTGAGTTTTTTGCTGCTAATGAGACAGTTACAAATGCAAAAGCAGAAAAGTTTTTGAATTTAGTTTTTCTGTAAATTCCAATTTATACATATCATCCATGCAAAATGGGTCCAATGGACCCGACCTGGGACGATATGTGTAAATTGGAATTTACAGAAAAACTGTAAATTCAAACACTTTTCTGCTTTTGGATTTGTAACTGTCTCATTAGCAGTAAAAACCTCAGAAAGATTTGTCAAGTAATAATAATAAATTCCAGTAAAAAACACAACACAAACTTCCAATCGGGTCTAATGGACCCTGCGGTACAATGTGTTAAAAAAACCGGTTGGGGTCCTAATTAAATAGCAACAAGGTAAGGACAGGACTGGGCACCTCACTTTGCAGTGTCCCTAATATTTCATCCTATTTCCATTTTGTCTGTACCTCAACTTGCAATGCTGCAGGTGTGCACTATCCTGAAAATTTCATCCTGTATACTTTTTACATTATCCGCAGGTCTTAGGATCAGCCATCTGAAGTGAATTAAAAAGTATAAAATCTCAAAATGCTGGCTGTTATGGGTCATATCTGCAAAACATGTATCTCCTCTGGGTCAATTTGCCCATCTCACTGCTTCCTTGCCAGCCAAATCACATGACCTTTTGAACTGCGTTTTCTTAGCAGTCTCTCCATCTCTGGACAGCTAAGTAAAATAAGGAAACAAGAGCTTCCAAGAGAAGGAAGGACTGCTGTGAGAGATGAATTTATGATTAAGTGACTGTCAGGCTCTTTGGTTCAAAGGAGTAAGGAAGAAAAACTGC
Organism: Cryptoblepharus egeriae; assembly: GCA_030015325.1. Lineage (NCBI taxonomy): Eukaryota > Metazoa > Chordata > Lepidosauria > Squamata > Scincidae > Cryptoblepharus > Cryptoblepharus egeriae. The sequence continues at coordinate 64,350,685 of JAREYC010000002.1, read as the reverse complement.
ACAAGACATCTGGAACAGGGCAGGAGCAGCTGACCTCTAGAGGAGCCATATTAAATATGCTAATTGTTGCTGTAAGAAGCTTGAAGGGGTGATCTGCATAAGGAGCAAGGCTAATTCTGTTAAAGATGATGTTTGCACAATGCTATGTAAAACCTAAGCTATTTAACTTCTCCTTTCTCCATAGCTGTGGAACACAGCCTACACATTTGCCATCCAGAAAGGATTGGCATGACCATAGGCTGCAAACGGGCAAAGTTTTTAAAGGTTTGAAAGAAAAGAAAATTGAGGGTGATTAGGCAGAGCCATCTTGGGCAGAGACAGATTAGGCAGAGCCATCTTACCCATGGCAATGACACACAGTTCCATTTATTTTGTCCAAATGGTACACATTTTCATTTATTTTCATTTCTTTTGTCCTATTTCTTTTGACCCATTTATTTCATTATTTCCATTTAGCTCATTCATTTATGGTCTTCCGGTCAAACAGGTTTTGGAAGCACAACAGAAAACTAGTTTGACTCAAGATGGTACTGGGACAGAAAAGAAAAAGAAGGTGTTCACACCATGTGCAATAACAGCTTTATTGTGCCACATTCAATTTTCTGGAGTAGGAGGAATGCGAATCACCAGCAATAGAGTAGGAGGTGCTTTTCACTGCACTTCTATACATGCTTTGATTAATGAGGCTGCCCATAAACCTAGTTAGGGTGGAGCATCTCCCCAGAGTAAGTAGGATGGAGCAGTTGCTCCAACCTAAGGCCTCTTACGTGCAGGGAATAGTTGCTCTGGATTGGGTTGCAAGTCTCACTGACACCTGTGGAACTTATGATACTTTTGGATAGATACTTAGGGCTGCACTGCTTGTGTTGCGGTTTTGAGTTGGCAGAAAAAAGGTGGTACTGCTCTTGGTGGTTCACAAAATACTCAACATGTATCTGATGGTTTTTAAAAATTTGCCACTATTACTTACAAGTCAAATATCAGGTAGTGATGTGCCTCCTCTGATATGCTGTCATGAAGCCTTACTGTAAAGACAAAATGAATCAGGTTATAAGCTTTTCATTTACAAAGGAAATGATCCCTCAGTAATTCCATGAGCACTAAGTTTACGATGAACTTAAAATACTGCATTTGTGCAATGCTTGGTATAGGCACAGGAACTAGAAATGAAACTGCACAAGTTCAATTCATCTGTTTTCCTCCTTCCCTCATGGCACCTATTTAATGCTGCCAAAAGCAGAAGAGGTTGTAAACCGGATGCTTCATAAGATGCACATACAGAGAGAATCCCGCCATCACACAAAATGGTCTAAAGAGTTATTTGAAAATACATTGACAGAAAGTGTTTATAGCTGCAGACATTCAAGTAACAAAACAGTCTGGATTCTATACAGTGGAGGGAGCGAGGAAAAGCTGCAGATTTAAATGAAAGAAAGGTAAACGTGATAAAGTGCTCATTTGTTCACTATCTTCCTGAAGCATTTGTCAGCTTAAGACGAGCCAGTCAATTATTTTTCCCCATTTCACTTATTGAGTGGCAATCTAGGCATGCCATTAAGTGATCAGACACTTTACTAGATGCTCATTGGCAGTGCAAATCCATCAGTCCCCACATCTTGGGACTTGAGCTGGACATGAAAATGAAAAGTAATGATAATAGACTATGATCGGAGACAGCAAATATGATCAGAGATGGTTCATCTTCGACTACCAGATAGTGCACATCAAGAAAGCAGACAGCTTGTAGCAATGTGCCTTTGCTTCTAAACTTTCCTTATGTATCAGACTAGCCACAGTGAGAAGACAGAATACAAAGCTAGATGTATCTTGGGACTGACCTTGCATGAAAATATAGGTATATCCTCATTAGAATAGGTTTTTAGGATATGATCCTGAGTAACCATGGTTGAAAATTCTGTTGAGCCTCACCCTAGTCTGCTGGATTTCAAGTAATGGTAATTGCATGTTAGATGGGTGTCTGGATGACATGGTATCCTGGCTCAAGACACACATCTGACAAGAGAGATAAGGATTCTGTGATTAGGACTTAGCAAAAATGATTATGGGCGCAATCCAGAGTAACTATGGGGAGTCCTTGCTCCGGTGTAAGAACACTAGGTTTTCACTATGTGGTTCACTAGGTGGTGCAGTAACTATGGGTACACGTAATGTCTCTTATGTGCTCCCATAGTTACTCTAGATTGCAGGGTATGACAGTCTGTAATTCTGTACCCAGCTGACTGGCTAACACATAGTGAAGATGGTACTCTGTGTCACAAGGTCAGCTGTGCATTGCATTCAAGCAGGAGCCAGTCCAGCCACACCATGCAGTTGAATCTAATCTCAAATACCATATTTACTCAAATCTAATGCTCAACTTTTTTCAGCCAAATTTAATTTCCAATATCAGGGAGGGTGCACATTAGATTTGAAGGGGTGAGTTCCAGAATGACTTGATGTTGATGTTGTGCATACCAATACCAATTGGTATGCACAATTGGAAGAACTTTAAAAAGGAATAATGAAAGACCAAAAAATCATTTTATATGTCTTTATGAAAAATCTGTGTGCTATTGAAACATTAATCACAAGTTCTGCATTTTCTTGGAAAATATCCAGTTCTCATCTTATCTCTGCTTTTACTTAAAAAATAGGTTGTGATAAAAAAAATTTTCTGAATGTCAGAAACTTAAGAACTTAACAATCTGTAACAAAGACTGCCTGAGGAGGCAACCAAATCATCCAGATAACTTGATCATAATTGCCTAATAGCTGAGGTGCCTACTACTAGATAATACAAAGTATTATGAAGGCTGCAGAAATCAAGCATTCAGACTGGATTGACAAGAGTTGGATAAATGATGATGTTAAGAACATAACACCGGACCTTCTTGATGGTGGTGTTTGTGTTACAGAATTCCCCCACCACCACCATCACCACCACCTTTGAGCTACACAATACTTCCTCCTTGTTAAGCTTCTGGAGTGGTTTGAAGACAATTTTTTTAGGAAAGCTTTTGAGGCTGTTTAGTGGCTGCTTTTATGAATTTATTTAATGTTTTTATTGACATGATTTATTGCTGGCTGCTTTTTATATATTATCTATTTTATAATTTTTAATCTGTATTTTATCATTTATGTGATAAAATTATCATTATCAAAATATTGGCCCTGGGAGTGATGTCACATCTGGAAGTGATCTCATCCCTATGCATTTTTAAAAAGAAAATTGGGGAAAACCTGTGTCTTCTTTCCAAGCAGCTCACTACCCATTTGCTCTCCTCCCTACCCCAAGCTAACAGGATGACCATATAGAATGGAGGACAGAGTGCCTCTACATTTAACTATTGCATATAAGAGATTGATTTTAGGCAGGTTTAGCTCAAGCAGCACCTGCCTAAATTCTCTCTTCTATACAATGCTTAAAGGTAAAGGCACTATGGGCACAATCCAGAGTAACTACGGGTGCACGTAACAGACATTACGTGCACCTGTAGTTACTGCACCACCTCGTGAAAACCTGTGGGAAATTCATATTGCAATCCAGAGTAACTTGTTCTTTCTCTGGAGCAAGGATTTCCCATAATTACTCTGGATTTCACCCTTTGTCCTCCATTCTATATGGTCACCCTGCAAGCTAATGACATAGCTAAGGCACCTATCAGCTATCTAACAACTTTTTATGGAATCACAAAAGAATTTGTTGCCCCTTCCCCTACCCCCAACAACAACAAATAGAAGGGATGTCATTCTGGGTTTATAAACCAGCACCCAGTGGCATAGTTAAGACATCTATCTGCTATCTGGAGTAAAAGAATATTTTATAATGCTCCACCAACAACAAAATCAAATTTAACTTAGAAAACAAACAAACAAACAAACAAACAAACAAATAAATAAATAAATAAATGGATGGATGGATGGATGGATGAAAGTGTGCCCCTTATTGGTTAGAAAAATTATGCTGCGGCAAAGAGGGATGTTTAATTTCACCCTGCTAAATATAAAGAAATCACCACTTAGAAGTGCCTCTTCACCCAGTTAGCAGGGGTAATTGTATATATGGAAATGGGAGCTGGCTCATCCTAACACCTTAGAGCCATGCTGGAGAAGAATGACATCTCATGGCTTTCAAAGCAGTCAGTCTCATGGGTTCATATTGAGTTTAAGAAATGCACTTTTTCATAGGCTTTTGTGTTTTCATTTTCTGGTTAATTGGCCATAACCTTTGATAGAATTCAGATAATCCAATGCAGTTTGCTTCATTGCATTCAGCATTAAATTTTGTTTCCAACAGTATATAACATGATAGTATTATTGTTCAAACATGCCCCATTTTTCACAAATGTTAACTGCTAAAGCAGTGATTTTCAGCCTTTTTTATCTCATGACACACTATCAAGACAACGAAATTTTCAAGGCACAACATCAGTTGTTTTTACTGTTGACAAGGCACACATAAGCTGTTCAAATGCCCCAATTTTCCTATTAATTAATGTCAATCTCCAAATTCCTACAGCAAACCTGAGGACTAGGTTTGCCATGGCACACTGGTTGAAAATCACTGCCCTAAATCATGTAGCCTAGTGTGACTGCTACCCCCTGCACAGCTTTAGCTGTGCTACTGCTGAGACAAAAGAAAAAAAGGGGCAACAGAGGTGCCCTTGATGCTGTGCAAATAATTTTCCCTCTCATTTAATGCACCTCTTGACAACCCTGCTTCATTTCCTTGTACGTTTATGATCAAATTTCATGTAAAAATTATCATTAAAACCGTGTGACCTTATTACAATGTTGAAGCCTTGTTATGGCTTGGGCTGAATTTGCTCTAGAGTTATGATTGTAATTTTCATTCAAAATTATCACAGAGAATGAGCTTTGCCATGCATGACTGAATCCTTTTTCCTTTCCTTCTCTGTGAATTCAAAGATTTGAAACACAGATCTTTTACCACTCCATTCAATATTTTGTTTTTCATCACTGACCTGTATTTTGTTCTTAATCCTCAGAGATATGTGCTTATCCCATTTTCCTCTGTTGCTTTCAGGTCATGACTTCCTTTTATTATGTATTTTCAATAGATATTTTAACATAAACACATAGTCATAACTTGGAGACAATTATTTTTCCCATTTCAAAAGCTGAAAGTAGTTTGAAATATAGATTGCTGCTTGTATCCATATAATCCTCTTTTGCCTCTGGTAAACAGTTTCTTATTTTTCAAAAACCTGTTTGACCAAAGATGACAGTGGGATGAAATAAAAACATTGTATTCTGTGGAAATAGAAATCTTGTGTAAATCTTTTTTAAAGAAAGTGCAGTTTTGGAAGTAACAATTCTTATCTCCAGCCATCCTGAAACAGTAAATGTACTTAATTTATAACCTCACACTAGCAACATGCTAATCTTGACTGGCATATGATTGGTAGGGCCCTTTTCCTTGAAACCTGCACTCCCTCTCTGTAATCCCCAGTAGAACAAGTTTGGGATCAGTGCTAGCAGAGTGACAGAAATGGAGCAGGAACTGTAACCTTTTCTCAATTTCCTGTAAACTTTAACACTAGTGCTCAAAATAGAGATTAAGATCAGTGAGGTCTTGCCTCTACTGACTATAATAGGGCTTACTTTAGAGTAGACGTGCAAGGCTAGGTCTCTCAGGCTCCTTTCCATTGCCCCCTTACATAGGCGTGAGCCCCATTTACTGTAATAGGCTTTCTTCAGAGTAGACATGCACAGGGTTGTCTCTTAGGAGAGGTGCCAAAACTGGCCGTATCCTGGTCAGCACTATTTTATTGCTTGTTTATCAAGACATCACTTGTATATCAAGTCAAAATTTATTGGAAATGTTTACTTGTCTTGAAATACACTCTCAATCTGAGTTACTCTCAGTCTTACTATATATCCATCCATTGGTAAGCCTTGATCAAGCCTGACATAGTGACAGTTCAGTCTAGTTAGGCTGGCACAACTCCAGTGCTGGGGTGGGCAGAAATACCGTAAGGCACTTCTGTGCCTCTGGGGGGAAGGGTTACGCAAAAACATACACCAGACTCCCAATGCCACAGCAGTAATAGGAAGATGGATGTTATGCTGGCTGATGGATGTAATGCTAACTTTAGACCAGAGAGAATGTCCCAGTTAAGCTGCCCTAAGTAGGCCATATCGTGAGCAGACACAGGCGAAAGCCACAGGGCTAGGAGGCCTCTCAGGCTGACCTGCCTAACTACTGCTGAGGACCAAATAAGTGGTACCTGGGGAGGGCTCGCTCCTGAGGAGACCTGCCTCAGATTACACTGAATAAGAAACAGCTGTGATGCCTGCCTTATAGGGAAGCCCAGGAGACCCTGACAACCACCAGTACCAGCTGTAGCATGAGACTGCAATACAGCAGTAACTGTAGCGTAGGATGAATGCAAGGGGAATGGCTGCTGGAGTGGACTGTTGTAGTTGTGCTGTATCCTGAGGTTGAGAGACAGGAGTGGGGCATAGGCTGGCCTAGGACTTAGAACTTTTTCTTTTTCTTTATTTTTTACTCTGGCTTATCATGGACCCCAATGGGTCTGTTCAGATTACACCTATTCCTGCAGTGGCCTAAGACGGAGAGGCTAGGAGGGGGTGTGTCTGCCCTGGAAATGGGGTCGAGGTACAGCCTAACTGGCATTCTAGGCCATGCCCTCAACATGCCCCTATTGAACTACCTGCTAGGCCAATGTAGGTCCATCTGTCTTGGGCCGGCCTAAGTGGACTAATGCCAGTTCAAGCTTTTTCTGGTGCAGCTAGGCTGGCCTTTCTGACATTAGGCCAGCCCAGTGCCAGAGAGGCTGGCCTAAGTGTACTTCAGGATTGCACCCTTAGTTGGTTAGGATTGCACCCTCAGTGGGCAGAATTGTCCTGCTCTTCTCTATTTACCACAAACTTGCAGTGAATCCTAGTTACATCATCATCTTTGGTGCCAGGGCTGATGAATTGTTTGGAGAGATGTTATCATCAGTAGGGTTTGCCACTAACCAATATCCCACCAGTGCTTGGACTAAGGTTAAATTCCTTCGGCTCAAGGTCATGAGCTATCCCTTCTTGACAGTAGTACAAAATCAGCACTGCTGCTCATTAAGCCACATTAAAGCTTTTCTTACGTATTCCATCCCCCATTGTCACAAAAATTAGAGAGGAAACCATCTCTGGGGGTGGCAGAGAGAGAAGGGCACCAGAAGCTCTACTTAGATAGATAGATGTAGTTTGTTATGCTGTTATGAAGGACCAAATGGCTTCTTAATTGGATTTCACACCTCAATAAATTAGCACCAGCTTTTCCATTCAACTGATGCTGGTTAACTCAGATAGTTAATGAAAAAATAAGGGAAAAGAGAAGCACATTTTTATTTTCATAGAATGACCAATTTGGCTGGGTTAGAGGGTTGCAATCTGCACCAGGACATATTTCAGAATGCACCTACACATAAAATAGACACAGAGGGTCCAGGTATTATTTACCTATATAGGGCCATCAATATGCACAGCATTTTAGAAAGGGTGAGAAGTCAAAGGATTTCCGATCTTCTTATTGATACAAAGAAGAAACAAAGACAGAGAACAGGGATAGAGGAAGAGGTACATAAAGGAAACATTTCCTGTTTTTTCCGTTTCTATACTTAAATGGGCAGCTCAGTCCAACTGTACAATGATGTAGGCACACCAATGGGTGGATACTAACTATAGTACCGGTATATTGGGAGGGTGTTGCGAATGGTAGGGTGTTGCACAATGGGGGTATGGCATATGGAGGGTATTGTACTCCTGCAAGGCGGGTACATTTCGCTACTTTAAACTATTTCTGATCTTTATCATTGCCTTTTCATAGCTCAGGGTGGCTTACAAATACAGAAAACTGGTAAAACTAAAACTACAGTACAAAGAAAAATAACATTGAACTTTAGTAAACCTAGAAAAAAAGTAAGCCAAGCCAAAGGCAAAACAAAAGAAAAAGATGTGCTCTAGACTACAGGGTCTTCTAAAATAAGGTTGCCATATCACCCAGATATCCAGGTGTCCCCCAAAATGGCAAACCTACAAGCTGCCCTGAGAGTGTGCTTCTCCCAGGTGCTGCCTGTAGTTCCCCAGCCTAGTGCTGAGCGGCCTGCCTGATTGGGGTTAGGGAAGCCTAAAGCGCACATGCTACATTGCGCATGCGCATTAGGTTTTCCAAACCTAGTACCGAGCAGAATATACATACTACGTGCTGTTGGGGGATGCAACCAGAAGACCAACAGGAGGTAAATTAAAAAAAAACAAAAAATCAACATGGTGTGCCTTGTAAATGGTCAAACAACATATGCATTGAAATTTTTAGCACCTTATCAGTTTGCTATGTGATAGAAAAAGTTGAAAATCACCAATCTAAGGTGACACACAATGTAGAAACATAATTTTAAAACCTATCTAACTACAAATTAGTAAAGAAATAATCTCTGATACTACATCTCTGATACTACCTCAAGACATTAGTTCAAAATAGTCAGCATGTTTTGATTCAAAGTTATTCAAGAATAAAAAATAGAGCCAGGTAGCATCACTATGCTGAGGACTACCACTTCAAATCAGTTAATGATCTCAGCTTCATATACGTAGATATTGCATAAGATCAGCATTAACACTTAAACTAGCAGAACTATACAATCTAACTTTTGCATGGGCCAATGTATCATCTACAGCATTCACCTGCTGTGTCTATTCATACAAGAAGCAATGGAACTAGCACACAGACATTTCCCTTCTAAAAAAAAGAGTTGTACAAATAGTGCATCCCAAAACTATCTGATGTGGTAGAAAGTGGTCTTACTAGGTACTACAGACTACACTAGATGTAGTCTTCTGGAATAAACTCTCCACACCCAATGCTGGAAAAATGCAAACACTCCATAAGGTAGGACATCCAAGAAAAATGTAAGACATGACAATGTACATTGTATATTGGGGGATGATTTACCATGAGTGTGTTTGGGATCTAAGTGCCACCAACCAACTGGTAAATGACCAGCATTTTTTCCCCCCAAATGACAGTGCAATCCTTACCCCTGGTGAGGCTGGCACAAACATGCACCCAGCCTCCCCAAGCCACCACAGGAATGGAGAGATGGCTGAGTTTTGCTGGCCTAAATTGTTTAGGACCACACCCTGATTTCCCGCCTTCCCCCCCCTCCCCAAAAGCTAGGAATCAGCATTATCAAAAATATAAAAAAGCAATAGAATTTGAGAACTTCCTGGCAGAAGCATAATGGTCTCCTTCTAGAAGAGGGTCTGACAATGCAAGAAAAAAATGGAGATGGAGTGGTTTTTAAATAACAATATAATTTTTTCTTTCCTGAATATTTGCCTTGGACCAGAAGACAATGGCCAGCAAACTGGCACAGTGTGGACCACCACTTTGAGTAACACTGATGTAAAAGTATACGGTACTATGAGATCCATAGTGCCAAAAAGTGCTGAATATCATATGCCAACTTCAGTTTCTAGATGGAGATAGTTTTCCAGGGTAACCAAAGCTGTGTTTGGATGCAATCCTAACCCGATTAGGCTGGCACAAACATACACCCAGCGTTCCCAAGCCACTTTGTGCACTTTGTGCAAAGGATTGTGCACTTTGTCCCATAAGCAGGACAAAAGTCAGATTCAAGTGAGATAGGATGTTTCAGCCATCCTAATGTCCTTGACTAATGTCAAGAGATGTTTTGCTGTTGTGCACTGTATTATCTTTTCCAGAAAGGTGAAATTGAATGCAATCAAAAAACTGCCATAACCAAACAACAAGCCAGTCAGGTAGTCACCCACTATGAGCTTCACAACACCAAGTGAGGTGTCACAAGGTGACCATACGTCCTCTTTTTCCAGGACACGTTCTGGATTTTAGCCATGTGTCCTGGAATAAAAACTTCAATGTCCCCCCTTACCTTCAGAGCAGGCAGCATGTAGCCTTCTTGTAATTCATAAATTCTATGTAATAAATTCTATGTAATGGTTTTTAATGTAATAATAAGTAATGTGGTGTTTAAATTAAGCATATGAAAGCAATATATATGAGTGTTTTAAACTTATATTTTGTCATGTCTTACATTTTTTTTGGATGTCCTACCTTTTGGAGTGTTTACATTTTTCCAGCATTGGGTGTGGAGAGTTTATTCCAGAAGTATATATTCATGACACTAATTCTTCAGCCATTATTCCAAACTTAGCCTCCACTGCTCTTTACTATGTTAAAGTTCCTGAAAAGATGATGCACATTTGCCAGTGCTATGGTGGTGATAAAGCCAGTATTTGTTCAGGGAAATATTACAAGGACTCTCTGTTTCTAGCTATGCTAAATGAGAACCTCCCACTCAAACAATCAAGAATGGTCTGCATGATTTGCCTGCTTTCAATGCTCCATCTTTCTAGAGTCACAACACAAATGCAATTGCATAAAAGTCCATTTTCTCTCATAAAGAGCAAGCAACTGAATTATTCAACAAGCATGTCAAAGTCCAAAGAAGGTACACGGTGGAATAGCTAGGGAGTGCATGAGGTAGCAATTGCACTGAGCAGCAAGTGATAGGGGGCAACAAACTGAGTTATAATTGTGAAAAATGAGGTATGTTTGAACAATAATACCATCATGTTATAAAGCATTGGAAAGGTAATTTAAGGCAGAATGTAATGAAATAAACTGTAGTAGATTATCTGTATTCAAAGATTATGACCAATTAACCAGAAAATAGGGGGAAAACTGATAGAACAAAAAGTGATTTTTTTTTAACTCAGTACTTTCCTTCTAGGCAGCAATGAACAGTAGGGGATGTAAGGGGAGGAGAGAACTGTCCTGTGGGAATACCTAGATTGGCAATGGGCACAATCCAGAGTAACTACGGGCGCACGTAAGAGACATTATGTGCACCCATAGTTACTGCACCACTTAGTGAAAACCTGTGGGAAATTCATATTGCAATCCAGAGTAACTTGTTCTTACTCCAGAGCAAGGACTCCCCGTAGTTACTATGGATTTTATCCTCAGTCATTTCTGACTCTTTGCGACCCCATGGACTGCAGCACTCTAGGCCCTCCTATCCTCCACGTTACTCTGTTACTCTGGATTGCGCCCAATGTTCAGTCTTTGACTTGGTTAGATTATCTTGTTCAGTCAATACAGTCTTGTCTGTCCAAACCAAGAATTCATGGGTCAGGGAGACAAAAAGAAATATGTTTGATGCAAGGGTTGTCAGGTGACTTGGAAAAACAGTGGTAAGCTCTATGTATTTAGCAGCAGTTGGGTTTCAGAAATCAGCAGGTGGTGCATTTTACAGTATTGAGATGAAGAGCAGGTGTGAATGTTTTATCTTCATGCTTTAAAAAAGCCACCTGTTGGTTTCTGAAAATCAAGCTGCTGCTATAAGGTGCAGTCACAATGAGGAATTGAATGTTTGGCATGATTGAGACGTACAAAATTATGCAAGGGATGGCTGGAGTGGATAAGGAGATGCTCTTTCACTTAACTTCAGAACGAAGGGACATCCACTAGAACTGAATGTCATGAGGTTTAAAATAGACAAGATATAATAGTTCTTTACCCAGTTTGGCTGTGGAACTCCCTGCCACAGGATGTAGTGATGACATTTAAATTTAATGCCTTTAAGAAGGGATTGGGTAAATTCATAGAGGAATGGACCATCACAAGTTAAAAGTCATGAGGTTGTATATGTAGACAACCTCATAATGCCAGATGCAGGGGAGGGCACATGAATGCAGGTATCATATTTGCTCCCTGAGACATCTGGTGGTCCACTGTGTAATACAGGAAGCTAAACTGATGGGCCTTTGGCCTGCACCAGAGGAGGCATTTATTATGTTCTCAAAGTCAGGTAAAGATGTCCTCCACGAGTTGTCCTGCTAGGTTGTGACCGCCTCTAAGGGCAGTGCTCATCTCTGCTACCAGTTTGAAGAGCCGGAATTGTCTGAAGTCTCCATGATCATGTGGCCAGCATGAAATACTGTTACCTTCCCCCAAAATGGTACCTATATATCTACTTGCATTTACATGCTTTTGAACTGTTAAGCTGGCAGCAGCTGGGAGCTCACTCCATCTTGCAGTACTTGATCCTTGAACCATAAAACTTCAGGTTGATAAGCATAGCATCTCACTGAGCCATTGCAGTCCTATAGGCTTCCCTAAAGGAAGTAAGGTAACCTGGTGTAAAGGATAGAGATTGTGAACTTCATTTCATAAAAGAGAGAATTACAGCAGGTGAAGTCTTGCTCACCCCTGCATGACGAGCTGCAACTGACATGAATAGGAGTCTGTTAAATGAATAGGAGTCATATCATAATGTCCTCCTTTGCATATGGACATCCCTTTCCAGTCCACTATGGAGAAAGTATACGCTGGGAGAAATATCAATAACCTCTGGTTCGCAGACAATACCACTTGAATGGCAGAACAAGAGGCGGAACTAATGAACCTTTTGAGGAGGGTGCAAAAGAAAGTGCAAAACGTGGTTTAAAGCAAAAAATTTAAAAACTAAGATCACAGCTTCCAGTCCCATCAATTCATGGCAAATAGAAGTGGAAGAAATGAAAGTAGTGACAGAGTTTATTTTTGTGGGCTCTAAGATCATTGCAGATTGCAACTGCAGTTAAGAAACTAAAAGATGCCTACTTCTGGGGAGGAAAGCTATGGCAGATCTAGACAATTAAAGGACTGCAAGAAGACCAAATGTCCGCCAGGAAATCAACCCAGAATGTTCACTGGAAGGAGTAATAATGAATCTGAAGCCACCTCATGAGATAGGAGGAATCCTTAGAAAAGAGCATGATAATGTGAAAAACTGTAGGCAAAAGGAAACACTGGTTAGATAGTATCACCAGGGCAATGGACATGAATTTGGACAGACTTCAGAAGCTCGTGGAGGATAGGAGGGCCAAGAGTGCTGCAGTCCATGGGGTTGCAAAGAGTCAGAAATGACTGAGGATAAAATCCATAGTAACTACAGGGAGTCCTTGCTCTGGAGTAAGAACAAGTTACTCTGGATTGCAATATGAATTTCCCATAGGTTTTCACTAGGTGGTGCAGTAACAACGGGTGCACATAATGGCCTATATTCTAAAGTCAAATTAAGCACTTTGCTCTGGAGCAGTTAAGGTGATTTTCCATTAGATAACACTAGAGGGTGATGTAACTGCGTGGACCTGTAACTGCTCTGGATTTTGCCCAATGTCTCTTACGTGCTCCCGTAGTTACTCTGGATTGTGCCCTGAATGACTAAACAACAACAAAGAGAAAATATGCACAAGATAAAAAAACCAGACAAAAAATAAGAGATTCAGATATGAAACAGGAATATATAAAAAATAAATGAAGATGAATGGATGACCCACAAATGGGCAAGCTGAAAGACGTAGTACCAACCTAGTACCAACCTGATGCAAGTGGTACTAATTTATTTGGGCTTTCATTTATAAAAAAAGAACAAGTAGAAAATCAGGGTGACCATATGACAGGAAAAACCCGGATTTTTCTGGATTTTTAGCCTCCTGTCTGGGTGTCCTACGATTTGCCTTCATTGTCCTACATTTTGGCTTCATTTTTTAACTTCATGATGGTGTGCAGTATCCCATCATGTCATATGTCATTGGATTCATATTGAAGAGCAGAATCCAATGCAAAAATCAGTTTTGAGATATCTTCTTCCTATCAAAAGTTATGGCCAAAAAAAACTAGAAAATAAAAATATAAAAACAAAAAATTACATTTTTTTAGCCATTTTTTTAAGCAGGTAGAAATTTTGGCTTTGGGGAGTAGGAATTTTGACCTTGAGGTTCAGGAATTTCAGGTTTTGCCTCTGGATTATGGTGGCAGAAAAATACATAGAAGCTGGTAACAGAGCTGCCTGAAATGTCTGAGTCTGTATAGTGCCTCATTTGATTGTCTTCAGAGAGATAAGCTGCCCACTCCTCTTCAGTTGGGGATTAAAAGCAGTGATGTGAATTCAGATGTCAGCAGTGTTAACTATCTCATGCCTTAGGGAAGAAAGGAAAGCCATGACTGCAGTGTTTCATGGTTTACTGCAAGCTGGATCTTCTTCCGGTGATTTGCACTGGAGGAGTGCATTTTGGCCATTAACAAAAATAGAAATTACCACCTCTTTTTCTCTCCACATGGATGATATCTCACAGATGTAGCAGCTTCTTGTGTGTGCATAGATAGCATTATCCTAAATTTTATAGGAGCAAGAAGACCGACATGCCCCCACTGCATCCAGCACTTCATTGGGGAGCACAGGTATGGACACAGCAGCCCAGTGGGTTTACCTGGATCTGAGCTACCTCTGGAGGAGGCAGAAATCCAAGTGGATAGAAGCTTGCCCTCTCCTCACTTCCCTCAGACATCTGTGTTGGCCAAGTTCAGATAGAATGTAGGTCTCTTTCCTCACTACCAAGGAAGATGAATTCAGTGCACACTGTGGCCTATCCTAGGATTGAGCACTCCTAGGATTGAGCCCTGAAGTACAATTAGAAACCAATCCTGGAAACGCAGATATGCTTCCCATAGAGTCACCCATCCCATAAATGTTCCCAAAACACCAGAGGTCTCTTATGAATCTGTGAATCTGATAAGACAGAGGTTCTCCTGGTCTGGAAGTCCTCGACCCGGGTATTGGAATATCATCCTGTTCTGGATGGGGTTGCACTCCCTCTGAAGGAGCAGGTTCGCAGCTTGGGGATTCTCCTGGATTCGCAGCTGCTCCTGGAGTCCCAGGTGGTGGCTGTGGCCAGGGGAGCCTTTGCTCAGCTTCGGCTGATCCACCAGCTGCAATCATACCTGAGTTGCTCAGATCTGGCCACGGTGACCCATGCCCTAGTGACATCGAGACTAGATTATTGTAACGTGCTCTACGTGGGGCTGCCTCTGAAGATGGTGCGGAAGCTTCAACTAGTCCAGAATGCGGCGGCCCGTGTGGTTGCTGGGGCTCGTCAGTTTGATTATGAATGGGCCACTGCTTCAGTGACTACACTGGCTGCCCATTCGTTTCCGGGCTGAATTCAAAGTGCTGGTCCTGACCTTTAAAGCCCTAAATGGCTCAGGTCCAGGGTACCAGAGGGACCACCTTCTTCTGTACAAAGGTCATCCGAGGGGGCCCTACTGACTGTGCCGCCAGTAAGAGACGTGAGAGGTGTGGCGGCCAGAGATAGGGCCTTCTCGGTGGTGGCACCCCGGCTTTGGAACTCCCTCCCCTTTGAACTGAGAAAAGCTCCCTCAATACAGAGCTTCAGGTAGAGCCTTAAAACCTTTTATTTTAAAAAAGCGTTTTAAATGTGGCAGAGGTTGGGGGGCAGTTGTTTTATTGTTTTTTTTAATTGTTTTAACAAATGTCTTTTAGCTTGTTTTTAATTGTTCGGACTTTTTATTCATTCTAATTGTATTTTAATTGTATTTTAATTATGTTTTAACCTGTATTTATTAGCGATTTTAATGGTGTTTTATTCTTCTCCAATGCTAGCCGCCTTGGGCTCCCTCTTGTATGGGTGGAAAGGCAAGGTATAAATTAGGAAAATAAATAAATAAATAATAAATTGTGAATTTAGATGCTTTAAGGCAGTGGTACTCAAGCATTTCAGGTCAGGAACTCCCTCTGAGAATAACCATCTGTCCAGGACCCCTTGGAAGTGTCATGGTTGGAAATTACATTAAAGTTGCCCAGTTTCAGATTCCAAGATGGCTTCACCCAGCTTTTCACAACCTCCTTCAAATGAAGTTGCAATCTTCAAGGGGGCCCTGACCTCCACTTTGAATACCACTGCTTTAGAGTGCAGCACTAATCAACTTTGCAGCACCAAAGTAAAGGCAATGCAGCCTCAAAGTTAGGGAGCAACATTTCCTTAGCGTGAGAGGATCTCTGTGACTGCCCTACAACTGAGGAATACAGGGAAAGTTGGTTGTACAGGGAATAAATATAGGGATATAGGGAATAAATACAGGGATACAGGGAATAAATACTGAATACAGGGAAATTCAGGGAAAGTTGGAAAGTTAGGCCCTAAAAGCATGCATCCTATGAAAGAAAATGGGTCAGAATATAAATTTTCATATACAGCTTCAGAGCATTTGGAGTCAGACTGAAAGACTGACTACAGTCTCAGGCTTAAAAAACAGCTTAAATCAACTTTTAGAATTTCCAGTGCTTTTGTTCTGTGAGAAAATATCATTCATTCTCATGTTTAGAACCTTTTAAACAATTCCTAATTCCTAACCTTTTAACCAATCTATCAGTCTGCCACTCATAAATGTGGGTCAACCTGTTAAACTTCTATGTATTGAGCTGCTGTTTAAGGAAAAGGAGAAGAACCAGTAAGAAGCTCCATGGCAGAGTGACTCTTCAGTAGAAGCAACTTAAGATATCATGAAATAGCCAGCAAAGTTTTATGTTTTCCTGGATGAATTTTATCAGTGTGGGGGGACATGAACATACGTAAACATGAATATATGTTTAAAAGGTGACAATCTCTAAGAGTGTGGAAGTCCAACATGTGTAAAACAACCCAAAATAACTTGCAAGAGATCTAAAGTCAGATCCAGATGGAGCACAGTTGTTAATGCTGTTCATTTTCAAACCATTTTATTGTGTTCCTGTGATTTTATGGTGGTTTTTCATTGCTATTAATCATCTTGAGGCTTTTAAAAAGCACGTGGCAGGAGAGACATTGGGGGAGAAACCCAAGAAAATCAATTTCTTTTCTGTTATCAGCACAATCCTAACCGAGCTTGTTAATGCTCATAAGCAAGCCCCATTGTGTTCAATGGGTCTTGCTCGCAGGAAAGTGTGTTTAGGACTGCTGTGTAAGTATTTCTTCCATCTTAATTTTTTCCCATTCAATTTAAATTGTAATAGAACTTCATCTAAAAAAGTAAATATGATTCTAACCTTATAATCCAGAATAACTACGGGACCATGTAAGAGAAATTACATGTATCCGTAGTTACTGCACCACCTAATAAAAACCGATAGGAAATTCATATTGCAATCCAGAGCAAATTGTTCTTACACTGGATCAAGGACTCCCTGTAGTTACTCTGGATTGCGCCCTAAGTTTGGAAAGGGAAGGACAAAGGATGGCTGTCATTGCTCTCTTGTGTCTTGGTCTAATACAGTGGTGCATCACATAAAGAGCTTAATTCGTTCCGGAGGCATGCACTTTAAGTGAAATGCTCTTTAAGTGAAGCAGATTTTTCCATATGAAATAATGGAAACTCAGACAATCGGTTCCACAACCCCAAAAATATTCATATAAAAATATTTACTGGATGTAAAAATGATGACAAAACACTGGAATTGAATTCAAAACATGCATGCAATGTGCACGATCCTATGAAGTCTACTTAGGATGCAATCCCAAAGACACTTTCCTGGGAGTAAGACCCATTTAACACAATGGGGTTTATTTCTGAGTAGACATGATTAGGAGGCTGCAATCAAAAACACTTTCCTGGAAGTCTTACCTGGGCTGCTGCTGGAGGCTCTAGGTGGCCAGTGGGGACACTTTGGGGCAGTTAGGGGCAGCAGCGCTGGCCAGCAGCCCTTTTAAAGTGCCTTCATGCAGAGCATCAGGGTTGCATAGCACACGTGCCATAGCACGCTTGCTTGTTAAGTGAAGTGGAACTTGTTATGTGAGGCAAGATTTCTTGGAAATTTTGCTTGTTATGTGAAACACTTGTTAAGCAAGGCACTTGTTAAGCGAGGTACCATTGTATCTGATTATCATCCTCTGCATCTACTCCTTGTCTTCCTATGTGTTCTTTTCCTTTCTAAGGAAACATTCCTGTAGGCAGTACAAAGGGGGAGAGAAAAATGGGGAAGAGGAAATGCCTCTATTGTCATCGCAATGCTTGGTCCAATGCTTTGTGTGTGTGTGTGTGTGTGTGTGTGTGTGTGTGCATCTGTCCATCTGCGTGTGTGTGTGTGGTTGTGCTTGATATAGAAGAGACCTGACACTGCTGTGCAGGCATTTGCCCAAGATAGATTAAAGCTGACAAGCTCTTTATGATATGCAACATTTATAAAGCAGAGGCCATGTGTGTGAGCATGTATGCATGAGTGTGTGAAGAGAAGGAGTGTGAATTAGAATCAAGGAGGATGGCTGCAGAGCACAGTTACAGACAGGGTGAGGAAGAAGGACTCAATGAAGCCTGTTCAGCATAAACTTATTCTGAATTTCACTTCTCAGTTCCCCCAGAATATCCCACTTGTGCAGGTGAATAAAGATAGATGTGGGAAATTACAATTTCAAGCAACTGGAAGTGCATTGGAGAGAAAGAGAGCAAGGGTGGACAAACCTCAACCTGGGGATCATTTGCAGGCCTTGAGGACCCTCAATTTGACCTGTATCTATCAATATTATTTATCTACACTGTACAGTATTATATACAGTGGGGACCTGTAGGAAGTCCCCACTCTCCAGCAAGTATCTATTGGCCATAGAGCCTGTGCTATCCCACATCTGCCAGTAGTGATATTCATAATTGTCCCAAATGCTTCAGTTCATGTGTCCATGATTTTTCTGCCTTTTCCTTTTCCCCCTTGTCTCTGGACAGCTTCTGTCTCCATGTTTTTTCTGTGTTGGCCTGTATGTTTTCACTGTGCAAGAGGTGTGTAGCAAATAGTTTTCATATGATTCTACGTTCCTGTATTACAGATTTCAGATGTAGTATAAATAAGTTCAGTAAAATTCATTCATTCGTACAAGTTTCATCTCTGATGTATTCATTTATGAAAATTTATTCAAATCTGAAATGTAAATTGATTTTTTTCCTGGTTTTTGATACATGTCAGATGTGGCCCTCCTGCCTAAATGTTTGCCCACACTTATTAAGGCTGCAATCCTAAAGACACTTTCCTGGGAATAAGACCCATTGAACACAATGGACCTTACTTTTGAGTAGAAAAGGTTAGGACTGGGCTGTAAGTCTATTGAGGTTTCATCTTTTTCAAACAGTCGCTGCTCCAAAACATGATGACATTTACCACTATGCCAAGAAAAGCTTCACTTGCTGATTTTTGCATATCAAGCTGCTGCTAAAGGCCAGGCAGGTTTTTCCTGTTCAGCAGGCAACTAGTGACAGAGGCTTTCATCCAGTGACAGAGGCTTCACTTCATGGCTTATCTCACTTGTTTTTTCAGTAACATTCTTCCCAGTGTCAAGTAATTCTCTTTTAGTTCGCGGAAACCCAGTGTGCTTAGAAAACTCTATGTGCATAGGCCAGTGATTTTCTGCGGATAGTCCTTAGGTGTGCCGTGGGAATTTGGGGATTGACATCCATTAACAGGAAAATTGGGGAATTTGAACAGTCTGGTATGCCTTGTCAATGGTAAAAACAATTGATGGTGTGCCTTGACAATTACAGTGCCTTGTTAAGTGTGCCATGAGATGAAAAAGGCTGAAAATTACTGGCTTAGGCTGCAATCCAGAGCAAATTCAGCCTGCTCTGACCTAACTGCACTCTCCTAACTATTCTGTATCCAGAGCAGAAAGTTATGCTGAATCCAGAGAGTCAGGAAGCCTGGGCTGCCCTAACTGTTCCAGAGCATGCTAAGTAATTGACACAAGGGGAAGACTTGCTCCTGAGGAGACACCCCTCAGATCACACTGAACAAGGAACAGCTGTGGTGCCTACAGTGGTGACATGACTCTGCACATCACCTGGTGCGGAAGTCTGTGAGTCATCCCTGGGATGCGCCCCCCCCCCCAACCTGGACTGCACAGTCACCAAAGTTGGCGCCTGCGCAGTTGTTTCTGAAGCCAACTGGCTTCAGAAAGAGTACTGCGCAGGCACCATCTCTGACACCTGCGCAGTACTTTTCTGAAGCCTTTTGGCTTCGGGGGAGACTGTGCAGGCGTCAGAGTTGGTGCCTGTGCAGTACTCTTTCTGAAGCCATTCGGCTGCCGCTCCGCCTCCTGAGTGAGGCCAAATGGCTGTGCAGAGGCGCGGACTTTCTCTGCTCTAAGGAAGTCTCCTCTGAAGCTGTTCGGCATGCTCAGTGTGTTTCTGCGCAGTGCACCTCAGATGGCCGTTCAGGCCAGCTCCTCAGACAAATGTCAGCTTCTGGCTGCTGCTCCGCCTTGGAGCAGGCCTGAATGGGTGTGCTGACGCCCGGGGCCTGCCAAAGGACAGTCAAACTTCTCCGGCACATCACCCCATACGGAGCGCATCCCCAATGCAGCCCACACCAGCCGCACCAGTCTGGTGACGCCACTGGGTGCCTGCCTTATAAGGAGTCCCTGATGAGATGCCAGTACATTCTACAGTGAATACAAGGGGCTTCTTGGAGTGGCCTGCTGTATCCTGAGGTTTGTGGGCAGCCGTAGTTTGTTCCATATCCTGAGGTTGAGAGGAAGGGGTTGCAGCTAGGCTGGCCAAGAACTCAGATTTTTGGTCAGCACTGCCATTCTTACTCGGGCCTTATCATGGACCCCTATGGGTCTACTCATTACTATACCTGCTCCTGAGGTGGTATAACTCTGAAGGCTGGAAGAGGGCATTTCTGCCTTGGAAACAGGCTCTGGATACAGAGTAACTGCTCTGCCCTAGGCAATGCTAAACATGCCCTCAACTTGCCTCTCCTGAGCTGCTTAGGCTGCCCCAGTTAGGGCAGAGCAGGTCCACCTCTCTTAGGGCACCCTATCTTGCCTTGCTCTGCCCTAAGCCTCCTTCAGAGTAACTGGGCTGGAGCATCTTGCCGTTGCTCCAACCTAGTGTTAGATAGGGCAACCCAAGGGCTCTTATGTGGACAGATTAGTTGCTCTGGATTGGGCTGTTAGGCTGCCATCCTTTCTTACTAGCAGGCTTTATGTGGCTTATCATTGTAGACTTTTATAAGATTGTACTGTGCAGCTCATATTGAAACACCACCTGATGCATTTTAAGCACGCTCTTCTTCGAAGCAGAAGATAAAGGATTCCATCAAAAATTGGAAATAGATATGGCACTGAGGTCAAAAAACTCCTACCAGTCTCAGAAGAGTATGTATGTATGCAAGTTCTAGATTTTGGTGAAATTAAATATTTCTTGCCTTTGAGAAAGAGTCTGCTTAAAACAGATCTGATATTGTTTTCTTTACCCCATTTTTGTGATCTGCAGAAATTATTCCCCTTCTTCCCCCCACCCAATGCTTCAGCTGTGAATATTTTACTGCTCTCAAAGGCATAGGAAAGGAATTATTGACAACCCCAAGGAATAGTGACAACCGCAAGCTAGGACTAATGGCATTTTCACCATTTTTCCTTTCAAAAACTTGTTACAAACTGAACTGTGCAGGGACAGGTTTCAAGCAGCACCGAAGCACAACATTTGGAAACATGGTACTACTTGAATTTCTGCCTTTCAAATGCTGCAATTCTAAAGACACTTTCCTGGGAGTAAGACTCATTGAACACAATGGGGCTTACTTTTGAGTAGACATGGTTAGGATTGTGCGCACAGAGCTACAAAAGGCACAACGGCACCCCTCAAGGCTGGAGAAGCAAAAGCGGTATATAAATGCCTAATTATTATTATTATTATTATTATTATTATTATTATTATTATTATTATTATTATTATTATTATTATTATAGTAAGCAGTGGATGGTAAGAGTTTATGGTAGATGAACTGAGCTCAGTCCATAAATCTTGCTGTGGGAGAGTGGGGACATTCCCTTGTGTTTTAATTTTGGGGAGGTGTGTCTGAGGCTTTTAGGAACCACCATTATGATCAAAACCTCTATTAAAAAAGATTCATCATCCTTGAGCAGCAGCCTAACACAGAGAAATGTAGCTTGTGAAGCTTTTCATGGTAAGTAAGTAGCTAAGTGGTTGAAAAAGTTTCATTTACTCAATGTGTCAGATGACTATTGAAGGCCCAGAAGTAAATCCACTTTGGAAAGATATTACTCTTCATCATAATCCTGATAAAATGAATGGCTGCAGGCTACTACCAGCAACTGTGGTGATCTTATTCCTTCTTTACATTTGTTCTCCTTGTTTGCTAGAATCTAGTGTGGGGCTTAAGAGTCCAGCAGCCTGAACCCAGACATCTTTTCACAGATTTTAGATTCACCAGCACTGACCTGAAATAAGCTCTTATGGATCACAGCCTTAATCTGAATTTAGTAGCAATAGCAATGTATTGCTAGTTATGTTTATTGGGTGATTCCTTTTAGACCCTACCTGCCTGTAAAGCGGCATAATTTTTGACAGCTACCTGATGCTGAGTTGGATCACATGTCCAGCTAGTACTGACTGGCAGTGGCTCTTCCAGCTTGTGTAAAGAAATTTTTCACTGATCTACCTGAAATTGCAAGAGGTTGACCTCAAGAGCGACCTCTTCCATAAACAGAACGTGTTGTACCACTGAACTACAGCTCCTTGACCCAAGCGAGTGTAATTAAATCGGCATAATATAAGAAAGGGGAATGTATTCCCTAATCACAACCAGACTTCCACATCGCTGTTGGGCTAGCATCCATCCTCCTATTGTAAGTGACTTGCCGTTCCACTCTAATCTGTGCTACTGAGGATGCTATCCTAATCAGCTTTCCAGAATTGGCATATCTAATTAGTGGGTCTTGTGCCACATCCTGCAGTTTGAACCCTCAAATTAACTCAACTTCCTGTAATTCAAAATTGCATTGCTTTTACCTCAGTGCAGGAAAGTTGGTTAGGATTGTACACACCAGTTTAGCAGGTTTTTCACGTTTTTATACTGCTACTTAACTAAACTAGTGGCAATCAGGAAAGGGACAGCACTCTCAGCACAGGGTGATGCTTTCATATGGTCGCTGGCTACTGTCAAGCCATGAATACTGTAGCTTTGGGAGAGTGGGGAACATGACAAGGTGAATCAGCATCACAGTGCCCATTTTGGTGCCCATTTTCCTCTCTCTCTTTCTGGCCTACATCTTTTATACATCACATAGATCAATTTATATCCTAGTACCCTGAGTCAGTTAACCCAGAATAATTAACAATGGTCTGGCTCAACATTAACCACTGTGAGACCTTTAGCAGGTTAAAAATAAAATTATTCCACATTTGGTTGTGTGAATGAGTTCTTTAGAGGTGAGAACCATCTTCCAGGATTCTTACTGAATTGTTTTTAACCCAGTCTGTTTGCTTTGTTTTCCCCCTCAATTATGTATTTTTTTTCAAAATTCAGCTCAGTGACTGATAGATAACTTTCAATTTGCATTCATTCAACTTACCAACACCTCATTCTTTCCCTGCGATACGCAATAATCTGTAATTTTTAAAAAATGCTAGAAATGCACCACCATTCCTAACATTCCCATAATCCAGAAACATAACCTAAAATCAACTAGTGCACCACAAAGTACACTAGAGAACAAGTTATGCAATGCTCTTGAATGCCATTGTAGCATATTTAATAGCACAGTAAGCAAGTTTCAGAGCTATTTTATTTGTTCACTTTGACACTTTGAAACTTTTTATTTATTCCTTTATTTGACAAAGGATCTGGGATTCACTAGAACAGGGGTGTCCAAAGTTTTTGGCAGGATGGCCACACCGTCTTTCTGACACTGTGTTGGGGGCTGGAAAACTAATTTACATTTTAAATTTGAATATATGTACATAAATTTGTATTCATTAAATAATCACATTACAATATGCTGTCACTGAAAAATGCAAAATTTTAGTGTGTACCACTGTTCCAAACTTGCTTGCGTTTTTCTTAATATGAGACACTTGAACAGGGTGTCATAAAAAAAAATCTCAACTCTGACAGGACTGGAATGCAATGGATCAGTATTCTAACCAGGGTTTTTTTCTTGGGGTACTCACTGGCAGTGGAGTCACTAGGGTGGTGCGGCTGGTGCGGGCCGCACCGGGTGACACACCACTGCAGGGTGATGCACTGGAGGACTTTGACACTCCTCCAGTGTGTCCATGCCTCAGCACGCCCATCCAGGCCTGCACCGAGATGAAGTGGCCAGGAGCTGCTGTTCCACCTTGGAGCAGGCCAATTGGCTTCAGAAGAGCACTGCACAGGTGCAAACTCTGATGCCTGTGCAGTCCTGGGAGGGATGTGTGCATCCTGGTGGTGACACGCTCCTGACCGCACCGGGTGATGTGCAGTGTCATGTCGCCCCTGTTCACTGGTACTCAGGACTGATACTTTTTCCCTCTGCTCCCCCAGCAGCTAATTAATAGTTGTATGGGGATGACTAGCTATACCACTGTGGTTTGTACGGCACCTTTTTCCCCAGAAAAAAGTACTGATTCTAAGATATACCTAGCACCCAAGTTACCATGGCCAGGTTTTCCCTTCACAGAGCCCTTCTCGAGTGTAGGAACTTCATTCTCATTACTTTCTGGACACAGCTCATATATCTTTCCCTTGTTCTCAGTTCATTTTCAACTTTATACAGTACATAAAAAGTTGAAAAGGAGTCAAGTCATGTCCTTACTACTACACATCCCCTGGCCTTTTCAAGAATCATTAATGTAATGTTGTGTTAACTTCCTTGCTTCTTTGAACTATGCAAATCTAGGATTTGATCTCTCTCTCTCTCCCTCTCCACTCCCCTTAGCCACCATCCCAGAATAACCCATGAATAGGAGCCAGGCCATTCCCAGAGACTACTTTTCTTTCTCCTTCCACCTCAATATTGCATGGTGACTATCATTCTGGTGCTTCTCTGAAGTTTGCATAACACCCCAGGCAAGATATATCAGGAAAGAAATCTAAGTTGTTTTATTTTAATGTCTGGGAAGGCCCCAAAGAAGAAGACTACACTACTTCACAAAGCAGATTGAGGGCTCCTGTGATGCACACTTCCCCATATCTGAGATGAAAATGCTATTTATCCCTCAATATTCCATATATTTGACCTGTTTTAATGTCTTAGAATCAGGGTGACCACATGCCCCCCTTTTCCAGAACATGTCCTGGATTTTAACTCTGTGTCCTGGAAAAAAACTTCAATGTCCTCTTTTTCCTTGTGACCAGGCAGCATAAAATTAATAAATATATATGAGTGTTTTTAGCTTTAATTTTGGAATGTCCTACACTTTTCATGGTTGACCTACACTTTGTCCTCTTTTTCATAGTTGTCCTACCTTTTGTCCTTTTCATCTTTTTTGAGTTATGACATATGGTCACCCTGCGTAGAATGCTCTGTGTAAGTTCAGCATCTAATAGCTTTGGAAACTCCATTATTCCTCAAATGCATGCTGTATGTGTAGACTTGGCTTCTCTTCCTGTCTGGAATGGCTACCCATGCCATGTACATGCATGTGCATAATGGCCATGCACATGCACATGCATATGCTTAAAAACTAGGTGGATAAATTTAAACCAGACTTTTGTTGTTTTGTCTGCTGAGTGTCTCCAGCCAGCACACAAACATTCCCAGTTTTAATTCATAGAAGGCATGGCAGCGGAAGAGGAAGGGGCATCTGAGGGTGTTTGGTAGCAACATTTCTCCATACCTTGGAACTTACTGGTTACTGCATCTATTTGTTGAAAACCTTTCTTTGTTTATTCCAACCAAACTCCAACATTTTCAGCCTGCATGCTCTTTTACTCTGCACCTTTCCTTTCTCAACTAGTTGAATTCCCCTTATAAATAAATTATTATTTTTAATAAATTATTTACATTTTGACCCTTGGTCTGCCTGGTCTATGTTCATTAATTTAGTGGACCATGCAGATGCTAATATGGGTTTCATTTTTTATTAAAACACTTGGGCCCTGGAGTTTTGTCTCTTGGGATATTTTTGATTAAACACCTGGCAGGGGTAATTTTATCCCAAACATCCCAATTCTGCCTGGTTTCTGTATCTTGGAATGATGGTGGAAACAACATACCAAGGTTTTTCCTGTTCAGATGCTAGGCCAATAAAAGGGAATTAGGAAACAGGCAGGCATCCTTGTGCACCAACCACAAGGCACTACTCACTAAAATAGCTGGCCTCATGGGAGTCCCTTTCCCTGACAGTGCCAATAGTTCCCTCCACCACACGTGCAGTTGGATGAGGAGTTGTATGTAAACAAACTATCTAATGGTTTGTATGTAATATACCCCAAATCATAGAAATATACCCAGTGATGGACACAAAAGAAATTAACAACCGGTTCTCTGCCCATCTGGCAGCCACTTTTAAATGGCTATTTTTAAACTTTATATGTCCTATCTCTCATTAACAACCGGTTCTGTAGAGTAGGTGCGAACCTGCTGGAGCCCACCACTGAATATACCCCAAACCAAATTTTAACACAAGAAAAAGATGGTAATTTAAAAAGTTGGGACAATAACTGGGATGAAGATAATTGTAAAATATCTGTTCCCCATCTAGATCAGTGGTATTCAAAGTGGGAATGGGGACCCCCCTTGGGGTGCAACTTAATATCAGGGGGTCTCATGAAAAGAAAGCTCAGAGGGGTGATATCTTTCCAAGTGTACACAGCCAGCATAAAAAGGTGAAGGCTTCTCTGTACCTATGTTTGGGTGCTTCAGGAGACGGCAGATCCGAGCCTCTCGTTCCAACTTCTGGTGATCTGTAGTGAAAGAAGTTCACATATCAGTTAAGCAGAAGGCAGCAAGTGTTCTCATCTCATGGCTATATGTTATCTCTGTACATTATCTCTACAGGGATTTATAACATGCAAACCAAGGTGCATTAACAAAAGTACAAGATATCTCAACCTGGTTTTGCAGAAAAGTTTACAGACTTTTACTGAGGACTACCAAAGGAAATTTAGATCATACTTGAGAGAATTCTCAGTCCTTATTTAATGAGCAAA
Source organism: Cryptoblepharus egeriae (assembly GCA_030015325.1). Lineage (NCBI taxonomy): Eukaryota > Metazoa > Chordata > Lepidosauria > Squamata > Scincidae > Cryptoblepharus > Cryptoblepharus egeriae. The sequence goes on along the minus strand of JAREYC010000002.1, from coordinate 64,323,866 downwards.
TGAATCTCCCTCCCATCTTCTGCTTAGTAGGGATGCCCAGTGCACAGTGGTGCTTGGTCATTCCTGGCACCTGGTGCCCAATGCCCTGTGCCTTATGTCTGGTGTTGCCCGGTGGTGCCTGGTTGGATACATAGTGGTGCCCAGTGCCTGATGGTGTTTCCTACCCACTGCCTGGTGGCACCTAGTGGTGCCTGTTGCCCACTTTCTAGTGGTAGCCTGTGCCCAGTAGTGATGCCCGGTGGTGCCCAGTGCCTGGTGGTGCCTGCTGCCCACTGCCCAATGGCACTCAGTGATACTGCCTGGTGTACATTGATGCCTGCTGCCTGGTGGTGGCTGCTGGTTCCCGGTGTCCACTGGCACCCCCAGTGCCCACCGCTGTCTTGTGCCTGTCAGTGTCCAGCAGAACCTGGTTCCCGCTGGTGCCCACTGCCTGCAGGTGGCTGCCAGTACCCAGTGCCTGCCAGTGCCCACTTGTACCCAATGCCTACAGCCCAGTGCCCACCACCCAGTGTGGCTGCCCGCTGGTGCTCAATGCCCACCAGTATCCAGCAGTGACTGGTGCCTGCAAATATTTTTTATATTTTACTCCAAAGATGGGTAAATTCAGCTAATATTCAATATATTCAGTGCACTATCGCCTCAGCTCTTTTATTAGAGCCGCTTATTCTCTCTCCATTTTTTTTCATTTGCCTGCTGCAAAGGCAAAAATCTCCTATTATTTCTGTCTGCATCTTTCTTGAGGTAAACACACACACACACACACACACACACACACACACACACACACACAGAGAGAGAGAGAGAGAGAGAGAGAGAGAGAGAGAGAGAGAGAGAGAGAGAGAGAGAGCTTTGCCTTGAAGTCAGCTTTTTCGAACCCAGCAGTGTGAACTTTCTTCATTGTACTGTGATGTGCCTTGGCGGTTGGGGATAACAGTCTCACACCACACCAGAGAGGTGTCAAACACCAAAAGCTTAGCAACCTCCAACAGCCCCTTAATGCCTGTGTATGTGTGAACACATCAGTAATCTTTCCATGTTGCTGCCCTGTTATCTTTCAGTCTCTCTCTTCCCATGGGTATATTGTGATAAAAATTCAAGTTTAATTTTCCTTTAGCATTCTTCAGTCCTGAAAAAGAGTTTTTCTCCACAGGAACCACAGCACTTGAACAAAATCATTGGAAACAATAAATAGTTATCAATCCAATCATACTGCTAGCCACCTGTGTTCACCATTATAATATACCTCAGGGACAAAAAATGTCAGAATAACACTAAGGCAGGAATGGCCAAGTGGAAAGCCACTAAGAGGTGGCAAAACACTAAGAGGTGACAGCGACCATCTTGTCTAGGCTTCATATTTGACCCCCCCTCAAGGGAAACTCCAGTGTGGTACTCAAGGCCCACCAATCCACACCCTTCCTCTGCTTGTTATGCCATTTGCTTGCACTGTGTGAGCTTATACTGTATAATATTCTCTCCAAATAGGTCCATGCTGCTTAGTCGTTGGAGACCATAATCAAATAAATAGCACTCGTTTCAGCCATCTAAGGCTGCAGTCCTATACACTCTTACCCGGGTGTAGGTTCCACTGAAATCAATATGGCTTATTTCTGAGAAGACATGCATAACATCTATACATATATACAAAAGTGAAAGGTCACTGACTGACTGACTGACTGACTGATTGACTGACTCCCTCACTCACTCACTCATCAGTACCCAGCCAAAACTGCCGGACCTAGGGCACAATCCAGAGTAACTATGGGGATTCCTTGCTCCGGTGTAAGAACAATTTGCTCTGGATTGCAATATGAATTTCCCATAGGTTTTCACTAGGTGGTACAGTAATTACGGGTGCACATAATGTCTCTTGCGTGCTCCCGTAGTTTCTCTGGATTGTAGGGTAAGACATGTGAAATTTGGGAAGGGTCTTCTTTCTGTGATGTAGACACCAAATAAGAATCAATTTTTGGAAATCCAAACCAGAAGTGGGTGAGAAGGAGCGCAACACATTTTTGTCCTTATATTTAACATTGAAGAATCACTGACTGATCAATGCCCAGCTCAAACCACCAGACCTAGAAGCATGAAATTTGGTGAGCATATTCCTTCCATGACATGAGAACTCACTAAGAACTGATTTCTAGAAATTTAACCCTTAAGGCGGTGAAAGAGGGTGCAATGTTTTTTCAGCCCCTCACTTTATATTGAAGAAAGACTGGTCAATACCCAGCCTAAAACTCTGGACCTAGAAGCATGAAATTTGCAGAGCATACTCTTTTTGTGATGTGAGCTCCCGTGAAGAACTGATTTGGTGCCCAGTTGTGCCTATTGCCCAATGGTGCCTGCTGCCTGGTGTTGCTTGCTGGTGCCTGGTGCCCAGGGGGAATGCCTGGTGGTGCCTGGTGCTGCCCACGGCCACCCAGTGCTGTCCAGTGCCCAGGGATGACTGGTGCCCAGAAGGGATGCACAGTGCCAAATGGTGCCCAGTGGTGCCTGCTGCCTACTGTGCAGTGGTGCCCAGCAGGGATGCCCGGTGCCTGGTAAGGATACCCGGTGCCCACTGCCTATTGCTTCCTTGTGGTGTCTGCTGCCCACTTGTGTCTGCCTCCACAGGTTGCCAGTGGTGCCCTGTGGTTCCCGCTGGAGGATAGTGCCTGGTGGTGCCCAGGAGGGGTGCCCAGTGTCTGTTAGTATATGGTGGTGCCTGCTGCTGCCTGCTGGTGCCCGCTGGCATCCACTGCCTGTTATGTGGTGGTGCCCAGTGCTTGGTACCTTGTAGGGATGCCTAGTGCCCAGTACGGATGACTGCCAGTGCCTGCTGCTGCCCACCACTGCTCCCTGTATTGCCCAGCAGTGCCAATGTCTGCTGGTGCCCACAACCTGGTGCCATTGCCTGGTGCCCACCAGTGACCAGCCTTGCTCACAGCCCACAAATATACACGAAATTTTACTCCCTCAACAGCAGGTTCATTCTGCTAGTAAGTATTCAATAAATTTGATCACTGGCAGTGATAACACTGGAATTCAAGAGCCCCTGAACTTGAAGATGTTTCTGACCTAGGGAGGAAAGCTATAGTCTAAGCCAGAAGGGGCCAACCTTTGAGCAAACCTTTGAGCATTCATAATGATGGCAAAGCATGAAATAAATTGAAGTAGACATCGACAGGAGCAAGGTGGGGACAGAAAACTCACCAGCCATTTTCATTGGCAATCTTCCATTCTCTGTACAGTAAAGTATCATTCCCTTAAATCAACTTGATATCAGGAGGAGTTAAACAGATTGATTATTGTGTGATTGTAGCAATCTGGACAAATATTGAACTTTTACTTTTGTTTAAACTAACCATCCAGAAACACCAGTTGTATGGATGCAGAGTGGCAATTCTCTCATGAGATGCATTAATGTTATCTATTGAAAAAATACCCACCCATCGTGACCTCTAAAAGTTTATTCTGGCTGGTCAAGCATCAACTTCTGGAGGGCTTCTGCCACATTTATCAACTCTTTCTTTCTATAATAGCAATACATAATGTATTTAGAAGAAACTACAGTAAAGAACAATTTTGCTGTGCAGTAGAGAACTATAGAAGTGTTCTAAAATTCTAAATTTCTCCAAAATTTCTCCTTCTAAAATTTTCCAATGGGTTATGTCAGCTGCCACCAGGAGAAACAGCTTGTTTATACTGCTCACTGTGTACTCCCAACATGAGGAGCATTTCTCTCACATAGTACATGATCAAATGTTGCTATTTTATCTGACAAATGTACAAAATGGGTGATCTGTACCAGAGCAAACTCTGCAGAGTTGTCTTGTGTCATTACAGACAACTCTTGAAAATACGTGCAAGTCAGAAACACTGTGACATTTTAACTGTCTTGGGATAAACTTGGTAGTGCAGACAAAACTGGCACCAGATTCAGTGTTAGTAGACTTAGGCTAGCCAGTCTCTCAGTACAGTGGGAAGCTTGTGCAAACTTAAGACATTCATTTTTTTTTACAAGAGAACATGTCCTCTGAAGTGCTTCAAACACTTTAGAATGCTGTATAAATGAAAGATGTTTACAACTGCTACAGCTATAATGCTACTATTCCTTTTATACTATCTATTAATACAATAGTTGTAATAATAATACTGTACTGTTTATTCAAATCCCCAAGCCTGGGAGCATTGCAAAGGCTTCATTATTGTATAATACTTTCCTCAGGTGCATCCATTGTAATTCCCGATGCGTTAGGCAGGCGTTTGCTAATTATTTTAATTATTTTAATTGCATGTGACACATGCACCTAGGGGAAATAAACCACTGGGATTACTGTAGTTATCATTGTTTCTTTTGTGAAAAGTGAAATGCCTTCCCATCAGTTTCTGAGAAGTGGAAATAATTGTGTGTGAATGAATGAATGGGACTGATCAGACACATTTAAAATTGGTGCAGGATAATAAAGAAAAGGAAACTATGAGCGCAATCCTATTCAGAAGTAAGCCCCATAGTGGTCAATGGGTTTTACTCCCAGGAAAGTTTGCTTCCAGGAAAGGATTGTGCCCAAAGCTGCAATCCTAACCCCCAGTTAGGCTTGAATAAGCCCCATGCCACAAGTTCCATGCTTGCCTCAGGGTGTCACAAAAGTGCCATATGACACTTCTGTACCACTCGTAGGGGAGGGTTAGTCCCAGTGCACAGACATGGCTTGCCTCCCTATATCCACATGGGAATGGGAAGACCAATGAATTGTGCCAGCCTAGGTTAGGACTTCACACTTTGCTAGCTCTCTTTGTGTGTGCATGTGCGTGTGCACGTGTGGTACTTTGACCAAGATTGGCAAGTGAGATCTCACTCTTCAGAAATGGCTGTTTTGCAAAGTGATCTCTAAGAATTTCCTTATACCTTCTCAGTCATGGTGCAAAAAGTCAAGAGATTTTCACCTCCCAATCTGCCATTTTATTCATAGCTCCCATCTAATTGACTCTTGAGCAATCCTGACTATTCTATATGCTCAGAAACAGTATTGACTAGATACCTAATGGACACCTGTCAAAAGTTTCAAGCAAAGTTTCAAGCAAAAGGAAAAGCTTTTTTCCTCCCCGCATGCCCGTTTGAAGGTATTCAGCAAGGAAAAGTTTGCTTTTCCCTTATCCTATAATAACCAGTCCTTAGCTGATTTAAAGCTTATGGACAATAACTCTACAATCCAGAGTAACTACAGGAGCATGTAGAGACATTTACGTCAATGTAGTTATGGCCACAGGTGGGCCCAGGCTGGTTCGGGCCGGATTGCCTGAACTGGTTGCTGGTGGCGGGTCAAAACCCGGGAGAACCGGTTCGCCCGGGAGCCCCACCACTGCACTTGCGTCAATGTTGATGTAGGCAGAGTCACATCCTGTTCAGGACGCGACTCCGCCTCTGCCAAGGTTGGCGCAGGCGAAGTGGCATCCTGAACAGGACGCGACTGCATGCAGTTGTGTCCTTTTCAGGACACGTCTGTGCCATGATTGGCGCAGGCGCAGATGCATCCTGAAGAGGACGCAACCGTGCCTGTGCCAACCCTGGCGCAAGCGCAGATGCGTCCTGAACAGGATGCAACTGCATGTGCACCAAGGTTGGCGCACGCGCAGTATACCAGGGTTGGGGTCGCCCCTCGCCCCGCCCCTCTCCTCACCCACCTGCAGCACAGCCTCCCAGCCCACCCCGCCCCCTGGCCCCGCCCCCACCCCGCCCCCACCCCCTGACCCCCACCTGGCCCGCCTACTTCTGGCGAACCAGTTGTTAGGCCGGGCCAGACCCACCCCTGGTTATGGCACCACCTAGTGAAAACATGTGGGAAATTCATATTGCAATCCAGAGTAAATTGCTCTTTAGTCAGAGCAACAACTTCCCATAGTTACTCTGGATTGCACCCTTAGTCTCTTGCCTAGACAAATATTACAACGCTATTGCTCTATAAATAATACATTATCAACTGTTCGAACTATAGCACAGCTGCAGTGTGTGAAACAGCAGGATGCACACTGCATGAGCCTTGTTCACATGCCTGCATCTTCCTGCACGTGCACTCAACATGATGCATTCCTTCCCCACTGAGACTGCTGTCCTATGAACACTAACTTGGGAGGAAAGCCCTCTGTCTCCTGTTTTAAACTAAACATGTACAAGACTGCATTTTCAGAGCTTTCTTTTCCAGAAGTCCTGGGCCTGAGAGTGGAGCAATACAGAACAGCAACCCAAGTAACACAGAAACAGAATTTTAACAATGCATACACAAGGGGTAAGAGTAGGGACAAAGGAGGGATGCTGATTTTCCAGAGTGATCAACCAAATTCTAACCACTCATGCCCTTCTAAAACTTTGACTTTCCTTTCACATAACACCAGAACTACTAAAATTGAATGTTGGGAGAGCCAGGTCAGACAAAAGAAAATATTTCTTTACCCAACATGTTGTTGGTCTGTGGAACTCCCTGCCACAGGATATGGTGATGGCATCTAGCCTCAATGCCATTAAGAAGGGATTGGACAAATTCCTATTTATTAATTTATTTTTTATTTTAAAAATTTATATCCCACCTTTCTCGGGCAAATTAGCTAGAGGAAAGGACCAGTTCTGGGCACCTCACTTTAAGAAAGATTCAGCCAAACGGGTGAGCAAGTCCAGAGGAGAGCGACAAGAATGATCAGTGGGGTGGAAGGGAAGCTCTATGAAGAAAGGTTGAGGGAACTTGGTGTGTTCAGCATGGAGTAAAGAATGCTAAGAGGAGAGATGATTGCACTCTTCAGATACCAGAAGGTCTGTCATCTGGAAGAAGGGACATATTTGTTCTTTGCTGCTTCTGAAAGCAGAACTAGAACCAACGGGTACAAACTGCAATAAGGGAGATTCCGGTTGGATATCAGGAAAAACTTCCTGACAGTGAGGGCAGTTTGGCAGTTAAATAGTTGGTCAAGGGAGGTGGTGGATTCTCCCTCACTGAGGATCTTCAGACAGAAGCTCAATAAGCACCTGTCAGAGATGCTTTAGGAGGATTTTCTGCTACAGGCAGGAGGTTGTACTAGACGACCTATTAAGTTCCTTCTTTGATTCTATGATTCTGAGATGGTCCTTTTGCCTGATCCAGTGGAAGCTCTTCTTACGTTCTTAAGTTTTGGAAAGCCAGCATATTATCAGATGTATTCAGTGTTGGGATTCAAAGAAATTAACAACCGGTTCTCTGCCCATCTGGCAGCCACTTTTAAATGGCTATTTTTAAACTTTATATGTCCTTATCTCTTGTAAACAACCAGTTCTATATAGTAGGTGCGAACCTGCTGGAGCCCACCACTGGCATGTATTTATTAATAAACAACATCTTACATTTTCCTAACTTAGCCCGCAAACTCCTGCATCTTCAATAAATATCCACATTAGCCCCAAACATGACTAAAATTGACTCACCCTGACCTCAATTGCAATTATTGGCATCGATACCCATAGTGTAGCAGAAATTGCTAGCACAGTGCTTAAACTTCAGGAAAGTTGCAATCTTTTTGAAAAGCACAAAGTGTTTTGCAGTGCTTCTTCCTTGCTGTGATAAACTGGTCCTTACTTACGATCAGTCCCAGGATGGGGAGCACTATGGCTTTAAATGCAAAGGGATAAAATATCTGCATTAAATAAAATCCAATTGCAAAGTGTGTGAGGAAATGGAAAAGGGAGTTTCTAAGATGTTAAGTACAGCATGTCACCATGTCCTTAGCAAGAACTGCACTTATCTGGGGGTGGGAGGCGGGGAGAGGCTGAGGGAATCCCTCTTTATCCAAACAAAAGCTGGTGTCACTGTTAAGTATGACAGGGCAGCAGGGAACCGTTTCCCGATGAATACATAAAGCTACTGATTTCTGGGTACTGCACATGTGGCTTGCAACAAAGTCCTCACCATTTGATGACAAATGAATAATGGAAGTATGTGGGGGAGTTGTGTTTTAAACTAGTCCATTAATTTAAAACTCTTATCATTTGAGTTGAGTTTTAAACTTGTCAGTTAATTTAAAACTCTTAGGGCACATTCTAATGTAATCAACTTGGCTGATGGAAGCTGGATTTTATGAGCCTGGTCCGATTCCCAGTTTGTCACCATCTGCTACTCAGCTGTGACAGATTCCCCTGATGTGCAAAGCAAACTGGACTTTCAGTGTGGGGGCTGCCTTAAAAGTCGTTTGCAAATGACACCACTGTCCTCTGTCCACCACTCATCCACTGTCCTCTTCTGACACAGCTTACATTGCTTCCCAGTAAAGCAATGATGGTGTGGTGCGGGCTACCTTGTGTGATGTGGGTGGAAGGGGAAGACTGGGCTACCGTGGGAAATATCCCCAAAGAGAGGTCTGTCTGAAACATAGGCCATGGTGACGCAGGAGGGATGGTAATAACAGTGTCTTTATTAGCTTCCATCTTCCTTACGGAGGTACTCTTATTCAGTTACACGCAACACAGAGAACGTCCAATAGACCAACGGGTCTGTACTCACAAACTGTAGTCCAACAGGTAAGTAAACAGGTAGGTATACAGTCACCAAGCATTACATCTCCCTCACTGTCACTCCCCTCTCCTTTCTTCCTCTCTCTCTTTTCCCGCCTGATCTTTCCCGCCTCCTCTTCCTCTTTTATCCCCCCAGATACCCCGCCCCATTCCTGGTTCCCACCAATCAGGTCGGGGTGGGGGAGGTAGGTTCCACCACCATGCAGGTCCTTCAAACACGTCAGGCCTCCAGATGCTCCCCTGGGGCTTTATCTCCCTAGCAGACCATGTCCATCTGGGGGGCCTATACTTCCCCCTCCTCGGTTCACTCCCTCTAGGTTGTTCCTCCTGATGTGGCTCCTCTTCTTCCTCTACCTCGATTCCTCCCCAGTCTCCAGGCTGAATCGCCTCCAGTTCTTCTTCTTTCCTTTTTCTCTCCTCCGGGGGTGTGGCCACCCGTGGCACCCGATGTGGTCGACAGAGGCAAAAATGTTCCTCCACCTCCTCCTCTCTCTACATCTCCAACCACATGAGGTCCTCTGCCAGCTCTTTTTCCTCTGTCTGGCGGAGACCCTCACAGATGTTCTCAGAGCTCAAAGAGAATGGTTACAGTTAGGTATGAGGAATGCAGTGGATGAGCCTCTTTTTCCTCTGGTGCTATTTGCAGCAATTCCAGCCTCTAATGAAGTATCAAGAGACAGGACATCCAGGAATTGTAAAAGGGCACTGGGAAAAGAAGATGATGGAGACGAAGACAACAAAGAAGGAGGTTTGTAGCTGCTGCTATATCTCCATGGGTTCTGACCAGGAAATATTGAGAAGCACTGACAACAGCAAGCCCTCACTTCCCCAGGATTGGCCAAGCAAAAATGTGGGGTTCTGTATAGGCATGGACCCCAGTGTCGTCCTATCAAACCTCACCTGTAGAACTAGAGGGTACCGCAGTGGCTGTTTCTACCTATAGTAGTTAAACGTGCCTGGATGCTTAGTTCTTCATTGAAATCTCTGCTCTGGGTTCCATCTGAATTTTAGCAAGCGCAAAATTCATCAGAGGGGCTTCTTTGGGGTGAAACTGATATGGAATGCCCTTCCCAGAAAGGATAACCTGGTGATCAGTCTTTTTTCAGCGCTTCTTTATATTTGTCCCTTCTATATATTTCAGCCCTTCATCTTTATATTTGTCCAGGCCTTTAGCTGTCATCTTGTTTGAACTTATACTTTTTATGACACTGGCACTGTGGTGTTTTGTTTTTGTAATGCTTTCTGAATAAATTATTTAATGTACTAACTGCTATTAATGGCTGTGAGAGGTTTTTAACCTCTCAGAAAGATAATGGGTAAATAACCTTATCTTGGCTTCATCACTACAGAGGCTAGTCTTAATGATGCTCCTCTCTTGCCTTGATCAATTGTAGTCTGCAAAAGTGTTTCAAAAATATGACTGGCCTTTCAACAGACTACTTGGAAACCATAAAGTGGGCCCTCGATGGGGAATTTGTGCCAGGACCTCCAACAGACACCAAAATCTGCAATTGCTTGAATCCCCGATGTGGGCAGGATTCCAGCACTGCAATCACTTCGATGCTGTGCTGGGCCCTTAAGAGGTAGCCAACTCCAGGCTTTCCAGACACAATTGGAAACCACTCCTGATTCACATTCATGACTTCCAGTCATATGCAAGATATGCTCTGAGACCTGGGTAGATGAATGGAGTGGGCCATGAGCCCCACCACATTTTAGAACACCTTCCAAAAGCAACTAGAAGTCATGGGCATGAGCCAGAAGTAGCTTAAGATCCATCCAAAAGGTGTTCTGAGGCCAGGGAAGGCCAACTGAATGGACCATGGATCTCCTGTGCCTAAGAACACCTCCTAGACACAAGAAAAAGTTGTGGACATAAACTGGATGAGTAGTCCTGAAGATCTTTTGAGGTGCGGTAAGGCATCTGTTAATGGTCATGGGGTGTCATGAGGTTTAATGGGGGAATGCACCACAGTACCCAAATATTAGTATTTCCAATTTGATTTACTATACAATTGTAGTTACATACAAAAAAGCAATAATAACCACATAGACACATATACAAGATAGTTTTTTAAAAAGCAAGTGAAATATAGAGGGCCCAGTATATCTCTATTTGTAGCATGGTTTTGTGTCAAGGATCAGCTACCAAAATATAGCTAGTTGTCTGAGTATGAACTATTACTGTAAAGATAAATTCACATGAGCCTGAGAAGAGAAAGAAGATGGAACCGATGAAAAATGTCAGAGATGAAGGAATAGAGAGAGGAGAGAAAAAAATAATTATGGTTCTTAACCAAAGCCCCAGAAAATGTCATGTGTTTCCTTCTATTTTATGCTGCTGACTTATATTCATATGAAGCAGATAAGCACTTAGCCTAGGAGTGTGTACCTTTCAGAGGAATTGCACCATCTGCTCTCAATGGACAGCTAGTTATTTAATTTCTTTGCCACAACATTAAAAATAAATGAAGTTAGAGAAGAAAGGGACTTGGGGTGCTAATTACTGTCTTATCCTTGCATCTCCAAAGAACTGGCTTCAAAAGAGAATATTACAAGAAGGCTTTGGAGAGATTTCAGGTGACAACTATTAATCCCAGTCATACTTACCCTACAATCCAGAATAACTACAGGAGCACGTAAGAGACATTTATGACGATGTAGTTACGGCACCACCTAATGAAAACCTATGAGAAATTCATATTGCAATCCAGAGTAAATTGTTCTTATACCAGAGTAAGGACTCCCCATAGTTACTCTGGATTGCACCCATAGAGTGAATATTATTACAATATTGCCTTATCTATACCAAAATTTTCAGTCTTATAATCTGGGAAGAGGTGTTGAGTTCATGTGAGTTTTCCATTTTCAGGAACAAGTTAGGTATGGATAATGAGGAATGATGGCATAATCTAACCAATTTAGGCCGGCATAAGTCACCTGGCATAACATCCCGTGAGGATGCTGGTGCGTGCCTGTGGACTGATCTAACACCTCCAGAACTGGGGTAGAAAGCCTTATGCCACTATCTGTGACATAGAAAGCCTTTTGCCACATCTGTGACGGGACTTGTGCTGGGACTCTCATCAGCCTAACTGGTGCTAGGATTGCAGCCTCAGTATACTTATGCCCTTGTGGACTGTGCTCTTAACAGTGCCATGAGCTAGTGAGTCTGCAAGGGAAAGAATGATAGATGTATGACAGCCAGCATTCAATCCCTTCTCTGTCTTCAAGTTTGCTGGGTGACCACAGATAATTGACCCTATAAATGAGAAAAAGTATGCTGAGTCTGGTACAAAGTGCTGCTACTATGTCTCCTCTCAGGGTTAATGATCAACCCTTGATGTAAACAAAGATATGTGTCTTTCTACCTCCCCTCTGTCATACTTCTGTGCCTGCATGTCAAATTAAAGACGCACAGGGGAATATGGGTTCCCTAAGTACATGTCCAGTTACAGGTTTATTTCCAGTGACTTAGGCTGCAATCCTAAAGACACTTTCCTGGGAGTAAGACCCATTGTATACAATGGGGCTTACTTTTGAGTAGACATGGTTAGGATTGTGCTCTAAGACAGAATTATAGCCATAGTCTTACTGAGCATGATATTCTTACATTTGAGTAAGGTAAATAATACCTAAAATAAATTACATTAAGGTAAATAAATAAGGTATAAGTAAATAAGTTAAATAAGGTAAATAAATAAGAAATAAGTAAATTAGGTAAATAAATAAAAAGGTTGAGACCCATGGTCCTTGGATCTGATGCACATCCATAGGAGAATGCCAAGTATCATAGATGGAAAAGGAGGGAAAGATCCTCCTTACCCCTTTCCGATTGCTGTAGTGTCAGTAAAGATGTGGTGTGGGTTTGGCTCTGACAGATGGGTAAATGAGTCTTTCTTTATTCATGTCAGAAGCACATACATAGGTAAAAATTTGCAAAAAACATTAAAATTTAATAAGATGTCATGTGCCCCAAACCAGGCTATTTCAACAGCATTTTCCCTTGCCAATATAAGATCTCCCTCTATGCACGTAGAAGGACCTCCCTCCCATATCCACTGCAGTATATGCAGTTTGTTCTAGTCCACATTCACACAGCTCATCTTTTCATAGTATTTTCTCAGGTTGTCCTTAGGTCTTCCTACCCCAGCATGCCATCTAGTTAAGGATTTCCATACAGAGCATGATTTTTCTTAGCCAGGTGGCAGGCACACATATGATTAGATCCATTCACTTGGTGTCTCTCCATTCTCTTTCCACTGATCCATGACAGACTGTAACAATAGAGTTAGGAGGGTCTGCAGTTCTAAGGAAGCTATTCCTTTATCTCAATCTCAACTGTGGAAGTTGATGGTCATATAGTGGGTGGGTTTGTAGAGACTTCACTTTAACCACACTTTCTACGCTGTACATTCCTGATGGAATTTAAGGGGAGGGAGACCAGCTAGGTAGTACACCTCTTGTATTGGTGTAGGTTTTAAACATCCCGTGACCAGTCTTGCCATTTCATTTGAGGCCAAATCTACCTGCTTTGCATGTTTAGATCTATGCCAAACAGAGCTGGCATATTGTCTAACCACATGGCATAATGCTTAAGCAGAGGTTCTTAGTATATGTATGTGGTTGAGCTCCCCACCTTGAGTTCATTATTTTCCTCAGGATATTATTTCTGGCAAAAACTTTGGTGTTAGAACAGTGATTCTTAAATAAGGTAAGTGTGTGATCTAGGGTTACACCCAGATATTTGGGAAAAGCACAGTGTTCTAACTAGTTCCATTCCACCAAACCTCCAATGTTCTTGATGCCTCTTGATTCTTCAGATGGAAAGTGCAGAGTTATGTCTTGAGACAATGGGGTAAACAGGTGGAAGGCAGGAATGGAAGGAGTGCCTAAGTTCCTTTTGAACTTAGACTATAATCCAAGGCATCATGATAAGATCATTAATGCTCTTTATGCTTTCCTTGTATAGATATGAATTTTATTACCCAGGATCATAGTTCAAACTGTGCTTGAGGGACCTCTAGATCCATGTTATCCAACAGTGAGACCAAGAACGTGATGCAACAAAAAGTGATAGGAAGCTTTGTTCTGTGAGCAGAGCTCCAAAACATGCTTTTCCATGCTCTAAAAAGACCTTTTTTCATCCACTATGAGCCCCTAACTGGTGTTTCTCATGTCTCATCTGACACCCCCAATCCAGAAGTAACTGGCAATTATATCATCGCTAGTTACTTCTGGTGATACTTTTGAATAGGTGGACCATGTAAAGTGGTACAATTGAAGACAAATGTTGAGAAACACTGTCTTAGGCTACTGCAGAGCTGCTTTCCAATGTCTTTTGTTAGGAGGAAGCTGGAATAGGAGGAGACACTTTCAGCAAGACTAGAGCAGAGCCTTGTGGTCGATCAAGACTGAAAGATCTGCAGTTCTGTGCCTTGTTGCATGGCAGAATGGTGTGTGGGAAGCTTCTGAAGCAAGGATGTTCTATTTTGGGGGCCTGAAAGTATCTCCTTAATTTTATTATTTTTTACCTTTCGGAGAGATGAATAATGGTGTCATGAAGAGACAAAAAGAAAGCTTTTCCCATTTCCATGCTTCTTATTCATACTAAGTAAGTACGAGGAGTTTTGCAGAAGGGAACGCCCCCACTTTGAATTTTCAGAAAACACAAGTCAAAATGAATCCACAAAGCAGCATTATCACATGCACCAGCCATTCCTTCCCCATTAACTCTGCCTTTTTGTGTCCCATGTATTAAGCTTGATGTGACTTTTGGCCCAATCCTAAGGTAGCCTTCTGATAACAGATGTCATGATCCAGTCAGTCTGGGGCTTACCAGACCACCTAATGCCTCACAAGGAATTTTTAAAAATCACTTCTGGTTTTATGAAAAAGTGATTTATTTTTAATTGTAAAGCTCAGTCTGAACCTGGCCGAGGCAGTGGACAGATATCTGTGGCCTCTGCTGGGTTTAGAAGATACTCCAGAGCAGGAGTCTCTAAACATTTTTGCAGCAGGGCCACATTGTCTTTCTGATACTGTGTCTGGGGCCGGAAGAAAAAAAGAATTGATTTACATTTCAAATTTAAATGAATTTAAATGAGTTTAAAAACAGAAATTGACAAACTTTCAAAATCAACCAAAACGTTCAAGGATAATTGGAAATCACTTGCTGAATTTATTCGGGAGAGAGATGGAAATGGATTTATTTGTAGAAATATCTACAAAGGAATAATATAAACTTGTATTTTTTCCTTTTTTGTCGTAATTATTAACTTTAGTAAATTAATGGAATGTTTGTATAGAATGGAAGTTCATTCGGGTTATTGTTTGATTTGAGGTGGGGGTAAAAGTAAGTCTGTATATGAAAAAATCAGTAATTAGACTATTACTCTGCTCATAGGGCCAAATCCAGAGCAGTTACGGGTCCACGCAGTTATGTAATCCTCTAGTGTTATCTTATGGAAAGTCACCTTAACTGCTCCAGAGCAAAGGGCTTAATTTGACTTTAGGATATGGGCCATACTATGATATTAGTATGATTTTTGTTATGTATTTATATACATAATCCTTGCCTCTGGAGGATTAAAGGACTTGTTTGAGGGCTGGATGGAGATTCAATGAGGGCCAGGTTTGGAGATGTATCCATGGATTCAGGTATCTGCATGGGAGTTTGGAACAAAACCCCTGTATATATGGTGGCATGCTGTACATTTTTTGCTATCAATTAGTCTCTTTCCTAGCAATTAGCACCTATTTCCCACTAAGTGAACACCTAATCTATTTAAACATGGAGGACGCTCACAACAAAAAGACTTGACTGTCCAGTGCAGTGCAATGTTGCGCTGCAAGCCCACCCGATAAAACTTTGTAAGTTTTGTTTAGCTCTGTATGCTTTGTTTTAGACTTAAGGGAAATAACATGCCTTTTGCCTTCTGACGCTGGACGTAGCATATTTCTTCCTCATCGCCCCAAAGAACTCCCAGCTTGTGGCAGGAGCTGCCTGACAAGAACTATGTTAATATGGAAAAGGCATCTTTGAAATCTAGATGGGGAACTTTGACATGTGTGCCAAGCTTCCTCAAACCAACTGAAATGTATCCCCCTCTTTTTTGGAAATGATGCTAAACAACATTGCAATTTCCAAATCATAGGCACTCCTCCTGGCATGAACCACTGATATTCATTTACATATTGCAGCTGTTCAAGCACAATTTGAATTTATGGTGATAGGAAGAATAGTTCTTTCCAGCCTCAACAGTCCTGTTTCTGTTTCAAGAGAACTAAAATAGAAAGACATGGCTGGCCATATTGACATGCCACCTGGCTCTCCAGTCACATGGCCACAAATGAGTCAGAAAAGTGGCCAAAATCAGTGCTGAGGTCCAATCTACTGATATTTTGGACCATGGATTCCACCACAAAACACTGTAAAATAAAGAATGTAACATTACATAAATGCAAGATTTATCACCTGATTGGCTAGCAACCATATTAAGTCAATCTAATGTCAGAAAACACCCAACTACTTCTCCTTGATTGTTCAAGTGGGAGGTAAAGGACGTGTGAAAATTACTGAAAGAAAACATAATTGGAGTTGCCTTGGCCAATCCTATTTGTAATGAGGAAAGTTACAAAGCTTCATCTGAGTGACAGCTGTGCACACATACAGGCTGCTCTGTTTGCTTACACCCTTATCCTACTCATTGCTTTAGAAAGTGTTTTGGCACCTTGGGTATGAAACATATTATATAAAGCTCAACTCAGTTTCATATGCTCTGTGCTGAATGCCATCCAGTTATGAAACACCCATGTGGTTGTTCTCAACATATAGCTCCAACCAATAAATCTTCCATTGCCAGCAGGCTTTTGTCTTCTTGGCTTCCTAACACCCCCAAAGTTGCATTTAGAGGCATTTCCTTTCTGACACACGACTGCCAGAAAACATCAAACTAAGCTGCCACAAAAAATGGTTATTGATGGAGTGCTGCTGGGATAATTCTCCTGGGGATCAACCAGCAGTGGAAGCCCACAGCTCTCAGGTATGCAGAGGTGGAAAGCATGAACCTAACCTCCTGGGAAAGGTAATGAAAATAAAGCCAAACTCACATACCATTACACTGTAATACTTATATAGTTCTACAGTGACAAATGGAAACATATCAGGGTATATTAATACCAGTCAGTCTCTGCCTGTTCTGGGATATAAATTAAACTATGTGACTAAGGCTGAAATCCTAACTTCCACTTAGGCCAGCCTAAGACCCAGCATAATTTCTGTGCTTGGGGATGTGCCGTAATACCCTTTTGCGCCACTCCTGGGGGAGGGTTAGGCCAGTGCACAGCCATGCACTTGCCTCCCTACCTTACCACAAGGATGGGAAGACTGATGATTTGTCCAGCCTAGGTTAGGATTGCACCCTAACTCAAGTGGGGAAAGGTGCAATCCTAAAGACACTTTCCTGGGAGTAAGACCCATTGAACAAAATGGGGCTTACATTTGAGTAGGCATGGTTTGGATTGTGCTTCAAGTGAAGGAGAGCAAAATCACGAGAGTCAGCCCAAGGGAAAAAATGGATGAAGATCATCACGACAGCTCTCTTGTTTTGGTGACCTAATACGCTACCATAAATTAGTAAATGGATGGATTTTTCAATGGCAATCATGCATTTCCATGACAACATTGTCACCCATTCCATCCTCGTCAGGAATAGGAGGCTTATGCAGCCTGCACAGGATTCTTGAATAATTCCATCTGAATGAAGCTAGCAAAACCTATGCAGATTGTTACAGATGGTGGTCTGACTTGACCAGTGCAGAATTTTAAATTGCCCTGACATCAACTGACATCAAAGATTTGCACATTTTTTGAAGGTTATTTTTTATCAGGATACAAGTTTGCTCCCTTGTATTGGTGTCACACCAAATGTCATAAATAAGGACTCATGGTACCTTGACTATGGGCACAATCCAGAGTAACTACGTGGAGTCCTTGCTCCGGTGTAAGAACAATTTGCTCTGGATTGCAATATGAATTTCCCATAGGTTTTCACTAAGTAGTGCAGCAACTATGGGTACACATAAAGTCTCTTACTGGCTCCCGTAGTTATCTGGATTGTAGGGCAAGTTCCAGATCTGTGGATTTCACTTGCTTCCAGCTTGAATGTCGCCAGCATATCCTTAGAGACTTCTTTCTGCATCATTAACAAAACTGACTGCTGACGATAACCAATGAACCTATTTGCAAGCAGGCCCATAGCCAAAAACTTTGTGATGATGATTGTATGCTATAATTTCCGACCATGGTGATATGCTAGAAGCAAAATTCAACAGCCCAATCCCACTCCCCACCTCCCCACACCAATGCAGCAGCACCAACAGAGTATGTGCTGTATCCATAGGAAGGAGGGAAGTCAGAAAGGTATTTTGGAGGTGCGACCTTACCCATCACAGTCATGGTTCTTCATAGATTTACATCTGCTGTTTAGTTGGCATAAATCTGATGTGTGTAATGACAGCTCTAAGGTCTCGGATTTGCACCTACTGTTTGGAAAGTGTAAGTCTGAGATCAGACCAGATCAGATCAGACCAGTCCTGGAAGGCCAGTATTTTGAAAACCCAAGCCAGAGATGAAGGCAAAATCCCTTCTGCTTCTCTGCCCCACTGAGCTAGTATGATTTGTAGCCTTTAATTATCGTGTCCTCCGTGATTTGTCTAATCCTCTTTCAAAGCCACTTGGTCACCGCAAGTTGTCATCACCACATCTTGTCATGGCAACCTCCATAAATTGTATTCTGTGACAAGAAATATTATATGTTCCAAATCTTCTACCAATCAATTTCAATGGATCAACCTGAGTACTTGTGTTCTGTAAATTTTCAGCAGAAGCTGTGTACAGTGTACAGTGCTGACTGCCTGATATCTGTGCATCATGAATCCATGTCCTCCAATTCCACCAAAGTTTGTTTATAAATAAAACACCAAACATCCTTTTGGTTGTATAAACATAAATATGGCTGCTAAAACCATTAAAAGTTGCACAGACAGAATGGCAAGACTGAAGACAATATCAGAATTCAGATTAGTGAGAAATTCTTGATCAACTTATTTGTATTATAAAGGCAGGGGGAAAGGAAAATAAATTGTTTCAGAGGAAAATAAATTGCTGAGTCATGTTTCAGGTATATTTGTTAGCCATCCACTAAAATCTCCAACAGGAATATTGAAAGAGTGGTTACTTTAAATGGGCTGCCCTGGCAGAAGAAACATGAGAAATCACCTGGTTCAAACCATCCATGAAATGGATAGTGTTACTCACAAAAAGCAATGGGAGGCAATGAAAGCAACCAATTTTAGGGGCCTTCATCTTGACTCTCCCACCATCACTCTCAGAATTAGACAAAGGCTGCAATCCTAAAAGCACTTTCCTGGGAGTAAGCCCCATTGAACTCAACATAATTTATTTCTGAGTAGACACAAATAGCATTGCACTGACAGCCACATTCATCTACTTGCTTAACTTTGCTCATTCCATGTGCAGTTCTTTTCCAAAATAGGATGTGTAGGACTTGAAAGGGACCACGTGAAGAAGGAGTGACATGAGAAAGGCTTCAAGTTGAAATGGACCATGGACGTTAAGGAGCTCTTTTGGAGGCATGAATATATGCACTTACACCCCCATAAATTCAGCAGAGGTGGGTCAGGGATAGCTGAATGGCAGACCTTTTTGGGACATCCCTAAAAAGCACAGGCATTTGCAGGTGTCATAGCTTTGAGGATAATAATGGCAGAATGATTTACACGACGTTTTTGTGTGTATGAGTGTGTGTGTGTGTGTGTGTGAGAGAGAGAGAGATCATTCTAAAAAAGAAGAGGCTTGTAATTAGGAGCATGGGAGCCAGGAATTTTTTTATTTCTTTGCATTAGTGTGGCCATTAGCACAGAGATGGTGTTAAACTGAAAAGTTTAATAAGAAAATCTTAGAACATTATCACATTTCAAGAGAAATCCTGGTGGGAAATCTGTTAACAGAAGGGGAGCCATGGCAAAGAGATCTGGAGAATCTAGATAAATAGTGTCTGAAACACTTTGTGGCTCTTTAGAAAAAAGAGCTTCCTTTAATAATTACTGGAACCAACAATGCAGTAATGAAAGAATGGATCAATTAGTGCTTCCATAGTTTTGCAAATAAAAAATACAACAATTAAAAAGATGATCCAAAAGCCTCATGCAAAAAATAAATGCAGTCCTTTCATTTTTAGAAAAAAGCAGAGGGTATTCAAGTGTTTTTGGACATGCTAACAAACCCCCTTGTTTGATGTTCTGAAGCAGCAAAAGAAATTTACAGCTGCTGAAGACCTAGCAGCCCACACTGAGAAAGGAATGGAATAATTGATATTGTCTGAGAAGGAAAAATACAAGCATAGAAGAACATATTAAAGCTGGATATGAAAGCTGCTGAAAGCCTAGAAGGAGGCCAGATTGTGTGATGAGAATTCTGCAACATTAGTAACAGTTCACAAATATAAAAATCTCAATGAATTGCTGCTGTTGTCAGTTGACACTTTCCTAATCTTATATACATTTCAGCTTCAAATAAATTACGTATATACATATGCGCTTTAAATTTATTTATCTAGAGACTGCATCTCTGGACTATTTGATGTCAATATTTGGGCACAATGCTTATAACCTGCTTGGGCCAACACAGGTGTCGACCTTAGGTGTAACAAATATGCCACAAAGCATTTTGAACGGAAAAGAGGGGAGGCTGTCACAGGAAGTTGCACTGACCTCTGCACTGCCACAGGTTCCAAAAAAGGTAAGTTTCACTGGCTGAACTTGGCCAGAGCAGGAAACTGGTGGGGTGGGGTAAGGCAGTAAAAAAAAGGGGTTGGAGGCACCTGGATGGAGATTGGGGCAGGCAAGACTGTGAGCGGGTGGCCAGGGGATGGGGCTGGGACCTTGCATTTGTGCTGGATCCAATCTCCACTCCAAGGTGGAACAGAAATGAGTAGACCTATTAGGGATGCTGCTGTGTTACCCAGGGTAAGGAGAAACATTTCCCTTGCCTCAGATTAGTGACGCAGCACCCCAATCTTGTGCTGGACTCAGAACAGGCATGCTGGCCTGCCTGTTTCAGTGCAATATAGAATTGTACTGTCTGATTTTTCCCAGCATCCAAGGCTTGCCTATATAAGTGTGCAGATTGTACATTGTACAGGAGCACCACAGCTAAGGGTTGCAATTCATATAGGAAGGAGGAAGAATGCCATCAGAATGTCTCTTCTGGTAGAGAGGAAGAGGTGCCTTTTTCTACTGCGCACAAAGGCACCATATGGGTTATGGGCGGCCCCATCTGGATATCTATATGTGTTCATATGCATGCATGAATACATACCCACACACACATATCTACTTTTATATATTTGACAAAATGACACCACTCTATGAAACCTTTACACTACATAAATTTGTTTGTCTTTGAGGTGCCACAAGACCTTTTGTTGTTTCAGCAACAAAGCTGGGGGAAATGTATCCGGTCCCAAGCACTGACCCAGATATCAATCTGGAAGAGATGATACAAGGAATCTTGTAACCTTGCTGAATTGCTGGTCAGTCAGCCAGACACAAATCTTGGGGACTCTCCAGGATTCAGCAATGCAGACTCTCCAGGGAGAAAATTAAACTTCACCATCAACTATTTGGAACTCCAGGTTCACTCAGTCCTCCTTGTCTGAATTGTCAATGGATCTGCCAGGAAACCAGTATGGGGAAAAATGCTAGGATCTTCAAGGCCAGTGTGCAGTCCCTTAAGTTGTTATAAGTAATTTTTCATGCATTACTTCCCCTTCTTTTTTTATTTTGTTATTTAATTATGGATTATGCCTCCATCAGATGCCAAGCAAAAGCCTCCAGACCAATCTTGCTTGCCCCTGCCAACAACTGGCAACGCTGCACTACATTGTGCTGTGAATCAATATGCAATTCAGAAACCACTTTCCTTGAAACTCAGGTCAAGCCTCAGATTCCATCTTCCACTTTGCCATTTTATGTCACCCACGCTGAGAAAAGAATGCAATTCCATTACTCAACCTTTCAATGCATCTCCTGTTTCCACTGAATAAGTGCCACTATGTAACCTCCCGCTTGTATCTGCATTTTGTTTGTCCCCACTGAACACAACCTCTCAATAGATCTCATGTTTGTAATGGCTGCATTTTGCTTGTATTCCCGTACCTACTGAGAAATGTGCCTTGTGCTTCCTTTTCCACTGTATTCATTGAGACATTGTGTAATATTTGACCTCTTATAATTGTGTGTCAGGATTGCTTATATCAGTGTCCACTTAGATCCCTATTCACACATACAGGGTGCAATCCTAACCAGTACTGACATAGCTGTACCAGAGGGACACATGTCACATTCTGCAGCTGGGGCGGGGGGGAGACATGGTGGTCTCCTCAAGGTAAGGCAAACTTTAGTTCCCTTACTTCTGTGTTGCACTGTTCTAGCATTGCTGGAAATTTACTCAATACTGGAAATTTGGTTAGGATTGTGCCCTCATTTGAAGATTGTGCCCTCATTTACATCCTAATGCAGAAGCTGCCACAGCCCAGAGTTGCCATATGTCCTGAAAAACAGGGACAATCCTGATATGGGGGATTATGTTCACATACCAGCAAATGGGACAGAGTTCTGTCCTGATTTTGTGGAAGAGAATTATGGCAACCCTACCCCAGTCCTTTGAAACTCATTGGGAATTAGATGAACACATATATCCGAGTTGCATGTAAATGGCCACTCATAAATACTAGAGCATTTTGAACAAATGGTTTCTAACCTGATGCAGTAAATTCTCTCTCTGTTGTGTTAGGTTTAATCTACATACTGCTCAGAACCTCTGGATCACTACAGTACTCCCCAACCTGCAAGACCCCAATACTAAGGATTCAGATATCCAGAGCAGTGATTTATATCCTTTTCCAGCTCATGGCACACTGACAAGGCACTGAAATTGTCAATGCACACCACCAGTCCTTTGACAGTTGACAAGACACACCATGCTGCTGGTGAAGGGTTCACATCCCTTAATGCAGGCCTCCGTCAGTCTTGGAAGACTATGGTATCGTGCTCGGCGCTGCATACGCTGCATGCAAAGCACGAAAGCCTGGGTTAGATTGTTATGGAGGATAGGCTGTAACCCAAGCAGCAAATCCCCCCTCTCCACACCACTGAATTAGTCCAATGGAAAGGCAGAGCCAATACAATTGGATCCAGCTGGTGTCGCAGAGCTGGGCTAAGGACAGGAGCTCACCCTGTCTTGTGGGGCCAACCCGGGAATCGAACCCTGGCCTGCTGGTTACAGGCACAGTTCTGGCCCTAACAATAAATTGTATTTTTAAATGTCCTAATAATAAATGATATTAATCCCCTGCTAACTGGGCAAAAGCACTCTTTCAAGTGAGTATTCCTCCTCTATTTAGCAGGGGGAGAGTAACTGGTCCTACACACCCCAGCAATGTCTGTTCAAGCGGCTTCTGCTGGTGTACTTTTGCATTTTAGATTGTGAGCCTTTTTGGGACTGGGACCCATTAGCAATTAATTAGCTATTTTTTTCATTTTCTTTGTAAACTGCTTCGTGAACTTTTTAGTTGAAAAGCAGTACATAAGTATATAGATATTATCTAATAAATAAGTAAATTTTCCAAACCCCCAAGGCACACCTGTGTGCCACTGGTATGAAAATCACTGGTTCAGAGGAAATGTAGTACCAGTCAGTCAAAACCTTTATTGGTATGTGATACACAGAAACACACATAGCAGTACCAAAATGGTGACCACCCAGTCCTGAGGGTGCCAGAGATCTCTTAAGGGAAAGGAAATTCATCCCCTTTCCCGAAGTAATCCTTGGGCACAGGCCCTGCACAAGCCATGCAATTGGGCTTCTCAAGTCTGAGTTGGCCATTTTGCTCGTGCAGGTTTGAGAAACTCTGTCTGACCCCTTGCCCTGGTCCATCATTCTGTTCTGCCCTCCCTCCATCTAGAATGGAGCCCTGCTGGATCCATCTAGCGACTCAGGTATGGTTGCAGCTGGTGAATCAGCTGAAGCTGAGCAAAGGCTCTCTTGGCCACAGCTGCCACCCAGGACTCCAGGAGCAGTTGTGAATTCAGGAGAACCCTCAAGCTGCGGACCTGCTCCTTCAGAGGGAGTGCAACCCCATCCAGAACGGGATGATATTCCAATACCCGAGTCGAGGACTTCTGGACCAGGAGAACCTCTGTCTTATCAGGATTTAACCTCAGCTTGTTCACCGTCATCCAGTCCCCCACTGCCTCCAGACAACGATTCAGGATTTCAACTGCCTCCTCAGACTCAGGAGGAAAGGAGAGATGGAGTTGGGTATCATTAGCGTGATGATGACACCTCACTCCAAACCTCCGGGTGTCCTCTCCCAGCAGCTTCATGTAGATGTTAAATAGCATGGGGGATAGAATGGAACCTTGTGGCACCCCACACCGAAGAGGCCAGGGTGCAGAACAAACATCCCCCAGCACCACCTTCTGGGACCGGTCAGCCAGGAAGGAGCAGAACCACTGCAAAACAGTGCCTCCAATCCCCAAGCCGGCCAACCAACCCAGAAGGACACCATGGTCGATGGTGTCAAAGGCCGCTGAGAGGTCCAGCAGGACCAACAGGGATGCACTCCCCCATCTGTTCCCTGGCATAGGTCATCCACCAAGACAGTCTCTGTCCCAAATCCCGGCATGAAAGCAGATTGGAAAGGATCCAGATAATCAGCTTCATCCAGGTCCCTCTGAAGCTGGGATGCCACCACCCACTCAACCACTTTGCCCAGAAACGGGATGTTTGAGACTGGTCAATAGTTGTTTAAATTATTAGGATTCAGGGAGGGTTTCTTCAGGAGGGGGCAAACCACCGCCTGCTTTAATGCAGGTGGCAACACCCCCTCCCTCAGAGAGGAATTCACCACTCTCCCAGGGGTGGGCAGGGCCTGGCCCAAGAACCCGTTTTCCGGAAGTGGGCGGGGCCAGGGCCAGGGGCGGGGGAGGTTTTTAATTTAAAAATTAAAAAAATTAAATTACTTACTTCTGAGTAGACCTGCATAGGATGGGGCTCTCAGGCTGCAGTCCCAGCAACACTTTCCTTGGAGTCAGCAGTTAAAGGGTGCAGCTGGGAGCACTTTGCTCCAAGCATAGAAAGGAAAGGACTCCAGGGCTTGTGGAGTGCTTGCTGGGCTGCTTTTTGGAGCGGCAAATGTAAAAGTGCTCCCAGCTGCACCCTTTAACTGCCTCTCCAGCAGCTGAAGGAACCAGTTCGTTGGTTATCCCCCTCCCCACAGCCACCAGATCGCCATCTCAGGAAATTTTAACAACAGGTTCTATAGAGTAGGTGCGAACCTGCTGATGCCCACCACTGCACCCTCCCTGTCCATTCAGCCAGACCATCCCGGGCCCGGGCCAGTCTAATTAGCCAGGCTGGGCAAGGGTCCAGCGGGCAAGAAGATAGTCTGATAGGCCATTGGTTTGATGCAGCAGGGCTTATGTTCTTATTATCTTAAAAGAACCACACAGTAATAACAGGTGGGACCAAGCATAAGAAAAAACTGTGCAGGAGACACACTCTCTCTCTCTCTCTCTCTCTCTCTCTCTCTCTCTGTGTGTGTGTGTGTGTGTGTGTGTGTGAACACATGGTCCTGCCCTGAAAGTAGAAGGACAACTCTGTTCATTTGTATGATTCCTCTTTGAAGATGACATATATTTGGATGATGAAAAAATTCCCATAATTATGTCAAAAACTCCATTAGAGGAAGTTAAGTAACAGGCTGTCATGGCTCTGTTATTATAGGGAGATAAGGTTTTGAGATTTAAAAAAAGACCACTGTAAGCTTGCTAACCCTATTTCATAACACAGACTGATAATGTTCCTTCAGTAATTATCACTTTGTCAAGCCCACTCATTTTTTTCTGTAGGGAACTGAAAAGAGTAGTAAATGCAAATTAAAAGGCAAAGCAGAACAATTTTTTAAGGATTTCTTTTTTCTTTTCATGCAGTTATGTAAAATAAGAAGAAAAAATAAATAGTGATCAGTTCTTACTGGCAATTGTTATTAGTGCCGCAATATTTCTATTGTTACCTGTTCTGTTCATCCTTTGTAGACCGGACTTGCACAGTAAAGACAAGGATGAGTTCAAACAATCCATTGAAACACTAGCAAACACCTTATGGTAGGATCATTATCTCATCACTTACCTCCCACTGTTAGGCCACTGCCTGATGAAGATAAGGGATGGATTGTACAGCAAGTAAACAAGCAATAATTGCAGTTACCAATTGAAAATAATGATACCCCAGGGTGAACTTATTACTCTCTCCTTATCAACAAAAAGGGTGCAAATATATCTTGTGAGAGTTGTAAGGGAGGACAGAACAGCTAAACATCAGCCCAGGAAGTTTTGACATTTCTAAGAATAAAGAAATTCCCATGGGTCCAAATTCTGGAATGGAGGATTGGAAATGGCTTCCACAAGCAGCATCTGTGCCTGCTCAGATTGGTTTGGCACAGCTTGAGGACATTCCCTGGCATTCTAGGCCTTTTCTTGGAGGCAGGACTGGATTTAGGTTTGAAGAGGCTCTATACTATTGAAGGTAATGGGACCCTTTATATGTCCAGTTGTCCTTTTTCAACAACAAATTGTTGCTGTTTTTTGTGCTGAATATATGCTATATAGTAATTTATGGACCTAATAGGATCCTACACAATAAAAAACACTGTTGCTGTACGTAGATTTTATTTTATTTTATTTATTTTTTATCTTAAACAAGTGAAAACATACCCATTTTGCAGGAGAAAAATTTATCCTATACGCCATCTTCCCACTGCACATCGTCCCCCCACTGGCATCGTCCCACCATATGCATCATTCCCCCTATGCACATCGTCCCCCCATGCGTTCCCCCATGGCTTGTTTAGCTTATACATAAATCTGGCACTGGGAGCATTGTGAATATCATTATATCATGTACTGTCAGCAAACCAGAGTTCATGCCCAATCGGGCTTCACACTGCCCTGGGATAGCAGTGCTCAGCTGCTCTTGCCCTGAGCTTGTTACAAAAACAGAGTTCATTATTTCCACAAGGAGCCATACTCTAATAAAGTGTTCTTACATTCTAAAACAGGGCACTAGTAATAAGATTTAGCTCTGCACTTCAGTTCTATTATGTGGGCTGTGGGTGGCGCAAGCAGTTAAGACACTGTGCCTGTTAACCAGCAGGCCAAGGTTCAAGACCCGGGTCAGCCCCACAAGACAGGGTGAGCTCCTGTCCTTAGCCCAGCTCTGTGACGCCAGCTGGATCCAATCGTATTGGCTCTGCCTTTCCCTTGGACTAATTCAGTGGTGTGGAGAGGGGGGATTTACTGTTTGGGTAACAGCCTATCCTCCATAACAATCCAACCCAGGCTTTCATGCTTCGCATGCAGTTTATGCAGCACCAAGCACGATACCATAGTCTTTCAAGACTGACGGAGGCCTACTTTTTTATGCTTAGAATATTGACCATCTAGTCCAGCTTATTCTAGGTGGCAGCTGATCTTCAGGATCTCAGGAAATGGCATTTCTTAAGGTTTCTTCCATTGTGGAAGTGAGGAGCATTGCTGCCCTTTACAGATTAACAGCCTTTTTCAGTCTCTGCTTTCATGGCATGACAGCCCATTTTACCAGATGCTCTACTGAGAATGTCACTTCATGCGTCTGGTAAATGGACTGTCATGTGAATGGTAAAGAAGAGTTGCAGTAATTGTCCTTTAAAGCACCCAACATTAAAAGTAGAGAAAAGTGCTGGTCATGACCAGCTTTAAGGGTGGTACTCACCCCCATTACAAGGCCAAAGAGCCAGCTTCGTCCAAAGACATCTCCATGGTCATCTGGTTAGCATGACTAAATGCCAAAGGCATATGGAATGTGTTGCCTTCCCAAGCAGATCCACTGGATCAAACTGATCCAAGTAGATTAAACTATCTACTTGCATTACAAGCTTTTGAATTGCTAGGTTGGCAGGATTTAGGGGCAAGTACATAAGAAGAGCTCATGATGGAGTGCCTGCAAATGAAGGCTCTCATATGGTTCCTGAAAGGACATTTTCCAATCATTTTAAACATAGATTGTTGTCCCCATACAGGTATGCAACTGCATTTCCTTTGCTTTTATACTACCTATAAGGCATTTTTAACAACCCTTCTAATTCAGAGTTTCAAAATATTTCTCTCTCAGGTCTGGATCTCCTGGTTCTCCAATGCAGAGATTATACAACTGTTTTCAGTCTAGCTTATCTTTCTGCCTCCACAGTTTTGCTGGTGATTTCTGTCATGGAAACTCCAGAGACCTGGCCTCAGACTGTCACCCTGCTTCCTCTGACTTCCTCAGGTTGCCTTTTGCAGTTCATTGCATGTAATCTGGTTCCCACTCTGTCTCCAGCCTCACCTAATTGGCTAGCTGCAGTCCCCAGACAATACTCTGTGACAACACTGCTTAAGCCCACGGCACTAAATCTTCGCGAGGAAGATCTTCTATGCAATTGTATTAAGCGAGGCAACTCCCTGCTACCTTTTTCAAATCTGCTTCATTGCTGCTGAATGCTTGTCTAGATGAGGTTTTGACCACATTAATTAATCTATGTTATGGCCTTTTTAAAAGTTGAGAATAATACAAACTGACTGTATCTTTCCTGAAATAAATTCTAAACCATACGAATAAAGTACAGGAGGGCATGGAAAATGACATTGAGGGCAAATAGCTATTGAATACATATTAATTATCAGAATAAGAGTTCAGTTCAATCTCCCACTAGGTCCTATGCACATAGCACAAAGTGCATACTGATGGGGAGGGGGCAACTAAATTTCCCAGAAGGGTTAAGTGAAGCTTTTTTTCTTACTTATCTCCATGTGGGCTACCTGGCCTCCAAATGGTTTCCAAATGATCTCTAAAAGATCTTTGAAAGTCACCTGACCTCCAAAGAGTCTTCTCAGACCTCACCAGCTATTTTGCAGGCATTTGAAAGGAAGTTAAGGGAGGGGAAAGGGGGATAAGCTCTGTGGCTTGGGTCCTCCCTCTCCCAATCCAGCACACCCTCTTCCTGGCACAGTCCCTTTCCCAAACCATGCACAAGCTTCCTGCAAAACACACCTGTCATGACTTACCTGCTCTGGTAGGACAACTAGGAGCTGCTGTTGCACAGGCAGGGTCTCCAGTTGTTTGCACCTGTGCCCCAAAGTGCAAAACAGTAGCACAACTTTTATTCTGCCAGTCTGGGACTTAAGATGGCAGATTGCAAGATATGCCAATGTAAACTATAAGATTGAGTCGTAAATAAATAGCTCCTCTCATTTGGATTAGAAGTATAAGGATCTCGCAAAACTGACACCTAAATAAGCCTTTCTCCAGTACCCATGGCAGACTCAAAGGGCAGCAGCAGAAAGAACAGTATGAAGTCACCCTATATTGAGTTATAACATTCATCAGTGAAGCCCAGCATTCACTGCATTCACCTGCCCTGACTGTCAGTAGTCTTATCCAGCAGTTTGATGGTGGAAAATAAGAGTGAATCTACAACCTTAGACACATGAAACATTCTGGACAAATATGGAGGCCAGTGAAAACTGCCTTCAGGTTCACTCAAGAATCATCAGGAAAGATATCTGAGCAAGCATGCCCAGTTTCTCTCCCGGGTGTTAAATGAAGAAAGAAGGGGGAAGCCACACTCAAGCACCAAGAGTTGATGGATCAACACACTCCAACTAGCCCTTGATCAAAGCTTTTCTGCTGCAACCAGTCAAGGAATGGTTTCAAAGCACTGCAGAGATGCTTTAAGTTTACTTTCTCCACCGGCCCATAACTGACAGCAGGGAATGCACCACTTAATGCTACATGGAAATATAGTTGTCATATACAAAGTCAGGCTATTGTCTCCACTCCATATTGTCTCCACTAACTGGCTGTAGTTCTCCAGGATTTCAAGCAGGGATCTTTCCCAATACCTGAAGACGCAAGTACTGTAATTGACTGCTATTTTTGGAGGATTTTTTGAGTGCTAGTTATTTTAAAAGCCAGTAGACTCTTTGAAAAAAAAACCCAGACCCTGGAGAAAAATGAACTGATTCTTTTGGCGTTTTCCACATGTGAATTTTAATGGGCATTTGCTTTGAAAAGATGGAAGGACTACAATAGCCACAATACTCATTCTCTTTGCAATGTTCCTCTCCCACTTTCTTTACATATTAAAATGCTCAGAGGTGATATGTGAAAACACACTTTGTTTACCTGTTTTAAACATGACTGGAGAAACCAATAAAAGCTGGCTGTGAACTATAGGAAGCAAGTGGGGCTAGTACTAGAACAGGGCAACTGATTCATTTCTGGGTTAGAATCAATTCCCACTATAGTCTGAAGTCCTCAAGTTTCAGAAAATTGACTCTTGAATAGGATCATAATTGAAGGGAAGAGTCACATTTGGGCTACTGTGGGATTCAATTGCTGACTCCTGTTGCTTAAATATAAACCTGTATCCATCCATATTTGCCATACCATACATAAACTTCATTATTTCTTTTCAATCTCCCAGAACTCGTTGAATGAGGCAGTTGGATTACCGGTCTCTCCTCTGAGCATGGATAAATTGACATTATGACTCAGCCATGGGCCTTTGTGTAGATGTGAGCAAGTCAAGTCACTGTGTAGACCTCAGTTCTCCTTCAGAGGAATGGAAATAGTCAGTTGTGTCACCAGGGTTTGTGTCACCATGTGCAGGAGGCCAGAGCATCAGCCCCTTAATGGACCTCCTCCCATGCAATGGCTAGGGCAACACCTAAGGCAGTGTGTGTGGTGATGTACCATTCCTCTACACCACTGTTTTTGTTTATTTTTGCTATGACTTTTGATATTTGTTTCATTGCATTCTGCATAAATTATGCATCAAATAATGTATATCAGTGATACTCAAACAGGGGGTTTTGACCCCTTCCCTGTTTGTATAAAGATCTCCCACTCCCTTAAGGGTTGGGAGAAGGAGGAAAAGCAGCAGAATGATCGTCAAGATTATGCCCCTGCAGGGGAATGGGGGGCAACTTTCTCCCTCCCCAGAGGTCCTGCTAGGCTGTGCCAGGTCTGGTGGATCTTGGGAACTTTGGGGAGATTGCTTGGCGATGCTCCCCATGGCTCAAAAAATAGAAAGTTTCTGCCACAATTCAGGGTGAGGAGAAGGTGGGTGGAGGGTGGGGCCATGGGTGATTGGAGAAAGATGAATGCAGGGTTTGGATGTGCTAGAGGTGGCCTTAATCTGAGTAGGGCTATTGTAGGGGGGATGAGCCTCCCCTTACCCACAGTAACACAGCAGCAGTCCCAATACTTGCACTGGATACAGCACAGGCATGTCAGCCTGTCTGTTCCAGTGCAAGTTTGGATTGTGCTGTTAGGTGCAGTCATAATCAACTTTCTAGCACTGGCATAGCTGTCACATAGAGGGACATGCTGCTTCCTGCAGTTGGGGACCAGTCATGGAGGCTTCCTCAAAGTAAGGCAATATTTGTTCCCTTACCTCAAAGTTGCATTATCCTTACCATACAGCTGGAAAATTGGTTAGTACTGCACCCACAATGAGATGGAGATCAACACTTTTCTTCTATAACATTTTCTCTCTCGTCTCTCTTTAAAACTGATCTTTGCTCTAAATAGATACTTTGAGGAGTAATTTTTCATACAAAAATGTCATGAAGTAAGTGTTACTTCCGGCCATGATCCTAAGCTGAGTGGGAGAGGGATTGTGGTTATATTTGGACATAAAAAACCTTTTCTGATCTATGTCATGATTTGAGCCTTTCTGGTTTGAGCCATTAAATTTAGCCACATATTTGATGTCATTTTGTATTTTGTTTAAAAGATCATAGATGATGGGAAAAGAATGCCTCTCAAACACACCAGGAATCTGAAAATCATGGTAAATGGGCACAATCAAGAGTAACTACGGGGAGTCCTTGCTCCGATGTGAGAACAATCTACTCTGGGTTGCAATATGAACTTCCCATAGGTTTTCACCAGGTGGTGCCATAACTACAGCAATGTAAATGTCTCTTACATGCTCCTGTAGTTACTCTGAATTGTAGGGTATGTCTTTGTGGGGTGGAGTATGACAGTGATACAAACCCTAGGATTGCTCTGCTGCCAAAGAGCAAGGGACGTTTTAAAATTTACTCCTTTCTGAGCTGACCTCTATAGATTCAGGAACCCATGGAACTCTCTGCAAGATGTGCAAGTCGGTTCTTACCACCTCAAAACTGCAGGGCCCTCAGTATCTCAAAAAAAATGAAATATGTTATTGTGATATACTTCCAGTTTCATGACCGCAACCTGGAAATGGGTTGAGATTACATTTTTTTTTAACTGTTTTGAGATTCAGGGAATTATGCAGAGAGTGCAACAGGGCTTCCTGCATCTATCCAGAGGCTAGTGCAGAAAGAGGTTAGCTTCTTAAAAAGCTCTGGATCACTGCTATCACCCCACCCAGTGGTGGGCACCAGCAGGTTCGCACCTACTCTGTAGAACCGGTTCTTAACAAGAGATAGTACATATAAAGTTTAAAAATAGCCATTTAAAAGTGGCTGCCAGATGGACAGAGAACCGGTTCTTAATTTCTTTGAAGCCCATCACTGACCTTCAGTGGGCAGAGACAGAACTTCTTGGTCTTCTCAGTTCTAATCAATGTTTAAGAACTCCTGGTATAGTGTTTTAAACTATAGTGCAGCCATTTTCAACCAAGTCTCAAAAGACCTGATAGTCTTTACAATTTTAACATCTTGTCAGGGTGACATGAGATTAAAAAATTGAAAATTGTTGTAACAACACTTTCTGTATCAGCAGTACTCAGTCTGGTGAGTATGGTGGGGAATCTGGGGAGGAATAATCCAAACTGCTTGAGAAACTAGGAATTTGATACTGATATCTAGGAATAACATCTTACTTTTTTATGTGAAAACATACTTTGTTTTTCTAACTCTATAGCATATATTAAAACAAGAAAGGAGATTCCGGCTGGAAATCCGGAAAAAATTCCTGACGGTGAGGGCGGTTCGGCAGTGGAACAGATTGCCAAGAGAGGTGGTGGACTCTCCCTCACTGGGGATCTTCAAGCAGAGGCTCGATGAGCACCTGTTGGAGATGCTCTAGGGGGAATTCCTGCTGCAGGCAGGGGGTTGGACTAGATGACCTACTAGGTCCCTTCCAACTCTATGATTCTATGATTCTATGATATCTGACTTTTTGCTTTATTTTTATGCCTGCATCATTTGTACCATCAGAGCAGCTCCTGAAGAATAGATAGTTGCAGAGTAGGAGACACAAAAACAAAACACAGATTCAAAGACAAGATTACTGTGGCTAAGAGACCTAGGCCTTGGGAACCTTTTCTGATATGTAAGAAAACCAGACAGCACTTACCACGAGCAGAGAGCTTCTTGGTATTTATGATCTTGGCAGCATACTCTTGTCCCGACAATACCTTCACACATCTCCTGACAATTGAGAAAGCACCTCTGTAGGAGAGAAGAAGAAAAAACAAGACAGAATGTGAGAACTTTGGCTGCCAAAAGCAGGGCTGGAGTTAGGTTTGATGAGGCCCTAAGCTATTGAAGGTAATGGGGCCCTTTATATGTCCAGCTGTCCATTGTCAACAACAAATTATTGCTGTTTTTTGTGTTGAATATATGCTATATGGTAATTTATGGACCTACACAACACAAAACACTATGTATGTAGGTTTCATTTTATTTGTTTTTATCTGATATTTTGAAAATGTACATCCATTTTTTTCCTTTAAATTTTTGGGGGCCCCCAAGAGGATGGGGCACTAAGCTATAGCTTGCTTAGCTTATACATAAATCCAGCACTGGCCAAAAGTCATGTACAACAAGCTAGATTATTTAAAAGTGGAAAGTTGATAGGACGTACTCTTTTGACCTTTTTTCTTGATAGTATATTGCTTGTTTTTTATATATATTTTTGTATATATCCAGTTTTTTTCCTTTAAATTTTTTGGGGGCCCCAAGAGAATGGGGCACTAAGCTATAGCTTGTTTAGCTTATACATAAATCCAGCACTGGCTAAAAGTCATGTACAACAAGCTAGAATATTTAAAAGTGGAAAGTTGATTGGACACACTCTTGAATTTTTTTCTTGATAGTATATTGCTTGTGAAATGTCACAGACTAGGAATCTTATGGGCAGGGAATGGCAGCCCATCCCAACCCCACAATTGTCACACCTGCTGCTGTCCTCTCCTCCCCCCTTTGCAGCACCACTGCTTCTCTTTACTCCAGCCTCTCCCTACTCTGCTCACTCCCCCTCCATTACCAGAGCTGCCTTATCTTTACTCTGTGGACAATGCTGCCACCCAAACAAACTCAAGCCACCTTGGGTTTCCGTTTTTAAGGAAGAAAGGTGGGGGTATGTATGTATGTATCTATCTATAAACAGACAAACAAACAAACAAACAAACAAACAAACAAACAAATAACAACACAAAGAATATGGAGACAAACTGGCTTTTTTGCACATGGATTGTACCTTTCTTCTAAAGAGCTCAGGACAGCACACATGAGCATAAGCCATTTTATTCACAAAGCAACTTTGTAACATATGTTCGAACAGTGAACAATCATTTGAGGGCCATGGTACAGTTCTGTGGTGAAAATTTTTCTATGGACCGGCGGCTGGGTTGCACATGCGCAGGTCACCCCTAGTTCAGCAGAACTATCAGGCTGGGGTAAACTGCACAGGCATGTCCACTCAGCATGCTCGCACAGTTCACCCTCAGATCTGCAGAAGTACCAGGCTGGGACCACACTCAATGTGCCTGCGCAGTTTGCCCATAGTTCAGTAGAACTACCAGGCTGGCAGCAAAGTGTGCATGCGCATCCCTTCAGCTGGAACATGCATGCCCAGTTTGCTCCAGGCCTAGTAGTTCTGTTGGCCAATGGAGAACTTGTAGCCAACTGCAGCTGGAGAGATTGGGATCTCTCCTGGTTGGGGAGACCAGTCCTGATCCAGTCCTGGTGCAGAGCAGCTGCAAAGGTCTTGCAGACTAGCACTGGGAGATGAGGATCCCTGTGTTGAAGCAAGAACTAGAGAGCTGCCAAGGTTAACCTATATGCTTCATAACTGAAATGTTACTTTTACCACGTTAGCTACTTATTACTTTTATCACCTTACTGTGCAGTTTAGTCCTCCATTTTAACAGCAGCACACAACTGTGGCTTGGATCGGGACCATAGTGTATGTGCAGGATGGAGTAGTGATTAGGGAGTTGGACTGAGACCTGGAAGATCCTGGTTCAAATCCCTCCTTGACCATGAAACTTCTTGTGTGATTGTGATGGGAAGTGTCTGCCCCCCATCTTCCCCCTCACACCCATCTTCTTCTTTCCGGTTCTCTAAAGGATACACCTCAGGACTTCAGGTATGTATAAAAGTAGGTAACTCTTTCCTGATAGTTTTGTCTCTTCTTGTTTTAGGGTTCCAGTTTCTGCAAGTTACATAACAAAACTCACAACAGACTCAACACCATCACCAAGTTCAGATCATGTCTCAGCTGGGTGAGCTCATTCCCTGAGTCAGTGAGGCACTCTGTGCACTCCTGAGGTGAGATAGGATCCAATCCTCCTCCTGCTGATCTCCCTGCTGCCTCCTCTCTTCCCACCAGTCCTGAAATAGGTCCCCCCTTCCCTCTCCTCTTCCAGGGGGGAGGTGTAATGGTGGAATCTGGGCAAGTAAACATCTGGGTTCAGCCCATATGTCAATGCCCGCGATGGCATTAACCTCTGGTGTGTGGCCTCATGGGCCAGGCTTGGGCTGCCCTCTTTCTCTAGCTGTGAGACTGCCTGTTCCTCCTTCGCTTTCTCTAGGGAGCTGTCCTGTCTTAGAGAGCATCGTGTTGAGTATTGCTTCACCCTCACCACAGTTTCCTTGGACCAGTCACTGTCAGCCTGACCTACCTCACAGGGTTGTTGTGAGGACAGCAGGAAGGGAGGAAAGAAAGTTTTGTAAACCATATTGGGCATTTGTTTGGACATGGGAAAGGAGGGGAATATATCCTACACACTAAAATAAATAAAATCGTGTGTCGATAGAAGGTACTTAGCTAATTCTTTACAATTTCCCTCCGGAAAAATCCTGGAATCCGTTATTTAATTCTGAGAATGCCATTGTAGCTAACAACTCTTAAGTAGCTTCTTCAGGGGCATGATTTTTGACAGGAAAACAGGAGAGTTTTGACAGAAGAGTTTACATACCCTCTGCTTATGCACTGCAGCGTCCATTTGAGCTGCAGCCCATATGGTTTCTATGCATGATTAATATGAAGACCCAAACTATGGTAAACCTAATCTATAATTTGGGTGTTAGTTTAAAATGTGTTTCCGCATCCTAATGCCACACTCTGACGCTGAAGCAGAGAATAACTATTTTGACTGAAAACCTCAGGTGCACCTTTCTGAACAGATGGTCATTCTGTATTACATCCAGTGAGGGAACATTTCTATTCAGAGGACATTTGTGGGAGAAACACTGATGTAAATGTAAGAAAAAAAAATTCCAGTTATAGAAAGTGACAACTTGTTTCCTTCCATCAAACATTTGGCATGTTCCCCTTCCATTTTTCACATTGTCTTTTTTTTCTTGAATGGTGACTTTTTCCATTGACAGAAAGCGTACAGCACCTTCTGTCTTATCAAATGTACAAAAAGTACAAACGGCAGCATTTGTCAATAATAATGACGGAAACTATGTTTTTTTCGTGTGTGCAAAACTCCACTTACCATGTCTGAATGGTCATTCTAAGGTATCTGTCCACTATATAATTATATATATATCCACTATATATCCACTATATAATGTATCGAGAACAGGTGCTAACAGTATGAAGCCTGGTATTGACATTGAATCTGACTAAAAAGGTTATGGCACCAGCAGGCTTGGGGAGTGCTATGCTATGCAGTCGGTGACAAAAATAAGTAAATCACAATTCACCATGGAAACACATGTTCTGAACAAAAAACATGAATTCTTTAGCCTGCATAGATTGCACTCAGTAAAGTAAATTGATAAACATGCTTATTTTTTTATGTACGCTGTGTTAATCATGTAACCATATTATTTTGTCTGATGGATTACTAAAACATTCAGAGATTCATGTCATTCTGGCTTAATCAAAGTACACTGGTACCTTGGTTTATGGGCATATTTCATTTTGGAAACATGCTTGTAATCCAAAACTCTTGTATGTCAAACGAATTTTCCTATAAGAAATAATGGAAACTCAGATGTTTCCTTCCACAACCCAAAAATATTTATATAAAAATGATATAAAAATCCTGATGGAGAGCAGGATTCTACAGGACCATTGATGGCACACCTTCCACACACTCTGACACAGATCTCTCTCACACATACCCTACACACACACACCTTCCACTCTCTCTCTCTCTCTCTCTCTCTCTCTCTCTCTCACACACACACACACACACACACACACACACACACACACACGCACGCACGCACGCACAAAAACACACACACAGGAGGCAGGACAGTCCTGGTGCTTCCTGAAGCGTGAGGCTGGGCAGGCACTTGCTGAAAATGTGGGAATTGATTAATGGGTGTGCTGGTCTAAATTAGTTAGGATTTTACCCTCTGTAACTGAACATCATGCAGGTAGCAAATTACAGGCTGAGGGCCAACTACAAGTTTCACCAGTCTTCAATGACTAGAACTTCTCAAAGTTTTCATTCAAAGTTTTTCATTTAAAAAGCAGTTATGCAAACCCAACCCAAATCAGGGCTATGACAAAGGTAGAGTTGACCACTCTGTGCCAATTCCTGTCTTCAATCCCCCTCTTCCCAAAGCTACTATTTACCCTGTTTGAAGCACATGGGGAGTTATAAATTACCTCAGTGTTTCTCAAGATTTATCCTCCATTTTAGAATTTCACATGATCTAACATTTCAACAAACCACTGGAAGTAACTGGCAATGATATCATCACCAGTTGCTTCTGAGTTGGGAGGCCAAAGGCAAAGGTGACAAAAACCAACAAGAGGCTCAGGATTGGACAGGTCAGAAAAGCACCAAGCCGGGCCTCACACAGCTGAGGTCCCACAAGTACCACCAGATGCAATCTCAAATACCACTAGTGGTGCCCATACCATTGGTTGATAAACACCAATGTTACCTCTTATAGTATAGTATCTTACAGATACTTAGCACAGGCATGTCAAAATATCCATTGCTCAGAAGGACAGCTTTTCGACAGGAATCTGCTACTGCAGCCTGTATACAAATAGTTCTTGAGTCTTGAAATTTGAATTTCTTCTGATAAAATTGAATGTTAGAGGAGTTCCAGATGCAATGTTTAAAGAGGTGCTTGCCTTACCATCTTCTGCCTTGCTGGGGCGATCTGATTGCGCACGTCACCCGGTGCGGAGATGCACGCATCACCCTCAGGACACGTGCATTACCCCAGTGATGCGCACTCCCCCCTTCCAGGACTGTGCAGACGCCAACTCCAACACCTGCGCAGTCTCTTCTGAAGCCGGAGGTGTGTCAAGCAGCCTGCTCCGGTCATTCCGGCCCGCCCTGAGGCAGAGCAGCAGTTTCTGGCTGCCGCTCTGCCTCGGAGCTGGCCCAAATGGGCACACTGATGCCCAGTACTGGCCGGAGGTATATCAAACTCCTCCAACACGTCACCCCCCAGTGGTGCGTCACCCGGTGCGGCCTGCATCAGCTGCACCAGTTTGGTGATGCCACTGTGCCCTACTAATGCAAAGCCAATATTGACTAGTAGATACATTTAGAGTGTCAGTTCTCCATGATCTGTCTTGCACACTTTTCATCTGTGCACAGATTAAATGGAAGATGGTCAGGGGTTATTTGAGTGACATAAGTGAAAATGCTCTTCAAAGGTAAAGGTGTCCCCTGCAGGTTATACTGCTAGACGCGACCAATTGTAGGGTGTGGTGCTCATCCCCATTTCTAAGCCTTTAGAGCTATCATTGTCCAAAGACACTTCCGTGGTCATAAGGCCGGCATGACTGCCAAAGGTGCATGGAATGCTGTTTTACCTTTCCATCAAGGTGGTACTTATTTATCTGCTTGCATTTACATGTTTTCAGACATCTAGGTTGGCAGCAGCTGGGCTAAGGATGGGAGCTTACCCCCATCTTGTTGAACCCTGGCCTGCTAAAACAGGTACAGTTTATTTAATAAATAAATAAAATAAATAAATATTTATTAAATAAATAAATAAAATAAATAACCACTTTTGCCACCACCGCTCACAAAATGCTCTTAGAGGGACAAGAAAACTCTGTGCCAGGGTAGGTGGAACTGTCTTGGTTTTATGAGAAAGCTGCTTGTTCCCTGTCATCACAAACCCATTTCTATTATGTCACGATACATGTCTTGTTCATTTGACCCTAACTGGGACAAAAACAGCTGATTCGTTTACAAGGTGTTGAATTGTGGTGAATGAGTTCTCTAAATGCTGTCATGTCCAACAGCATGTCCTTTTGTCCTACAGCAAAAGACATCTGACAACTTCCATTACATTCAAAACCCAAATTTTGCTTGGCACTGGGAAACTGAGGCAGGAAAATATAAGCAGCAATTAAAATAAGAAGTACTGGAGCTTGAGCCTTGGCCCTGGAAGCCCTGCTCCTTGAAATGTGATATAAAGGTATGACTTAGTGCTGAAAAAAACACTTGGTGAATGCTGGAACAGCAATGTTTTGATTATCTCAAGGGTTCAGGAATAGAAAATGGGTTTAGAAAATAACGCTTGATTAATCCTGGCTCAGATTAAGTTATGCCAGTAACCCAAAGAATTGTGCTTGGGAGTTTATAGCAATGGTACTTGCACATTTCAGCCCAGAACCCCTTTTCAAAATTAAAATCTATCTGGGACCCCCTGTCAAATGTACTGGGATGCCATGCCACAGCTCCTCCATCTCTACTCAGAAGTAAGTCCCATTGTGTTTAATGAGACTTACTCTCAGGAAAGCCCAGAGCCAGATTCCAAGATGGTGGATCCCATCCTCTCGCAACCCCCTGACCCAAGGTTGCAACCCCCAAGGGGGGTCCCACACCCACCTTGAGTACCACAGGTTTACAGTGTCTAGGGGTCAGAAACCTAGTGCTAAGGAAGTGGAGTTTATATATGTTTCTTTCAAGAAGCAGAAATTTGTATTCAACATTCTGGAGAGAGGGAAAGAGGTGTATCTTATAGCTAGGGGTAAGAGGTAATGAGCCACTTTTAACCCATTAGGGTTAAAATGGTAGGCATGAATTGGTCTCATTATTT
This sequence comes from Cryptoblepharus egeriae, assembly GCA_030015325.1. Taxonomy (NCBI): domain Eukaryota; kingdom Metazoa; phylum Chordata; class Lepidosauria; order Squamata; family Scincidae; genus Cryptoblepharus; species Cryptoblepharus egeriae. The sequence continues at coordinate 64,283,926 of JAREYC010000002.1, read as the reverse complement.
GAATGTAAGGTTCACCTTTTAAAAGCCTAACTCAGTCTCCAAAATCAGGGTGCGCATTAGATTTGATGGTTAATTAGATTCAAGTAAATGCAGTATTTTGATTCTAAGTATAGGGTGTGCATTAAATTCAATAGAGCCTTAGATTCGAGTAAATATGGTATATGTGAATTTTTTATATGCGAATCCTAACTAATTGATTCATTAGTTACCAGTGTAAAAAAATTGCTTTTGTATAATGTGAAAATAATGTGATAATAGGTATTCACAGAGATTCTCAGAACCAAAACATGGGAATATATATATATTTTTTCAACCTGGAAAAATAACTGCATGAAGAGCAATCATTTTCCAGCTAGTATACTTGTATGTGCATGCATACATGCCACCACACACACACACACACACACACACACACACACAATAAGCACAGAAAAAGGACTTTAGGACCTTTTGAGCAGAATTGTGAATAATTTCTTTTCCTGGTGGGGTGGAAGGAGGAGGACAATTTGAGTCTGAATATGAATAGTTAGTCAAATAGGAAAGCAATGGGGTGTGAGGGACAGAAGCAAAATGTTCATTGAAATCTATGTTGTACAACTGGCCCACGCACAATGAGCCCTTGCTGGAAGGCATCGTTCTGGGTTATATGACATCCAGGCCTGGCACAAAGCAAGCCTTGAAAAAAGAGTCCCTTCTGGAGGAATTAAGGAGCTACCATAAGTATGCAGAATGGACTCAGTACTTGCTGTTCTCTGAGCAGTGGGAGCCTGAGAATTATTCTTTGCCTGTGTATGATCTAGATTATTAATATCCCATTCAGTCAGAGGACTGAGGGCTTAATTTGGATGAGGGGAAATAAATGTTTTATTCCATCTTCACAGAGGGGCCACCAATCCATTTTCCACCCTCAAGACTCTTTATTCTTGTGCTTTTGTCTTAATTGCATCTGCTTCTCTAGCAGCAGGAGAGGGGGATGTGAGAATCATTCTATGACAACTTCTCCACAACGGGCTCCAGTACCTGGTTAGGGTAGGAGGGCAAGTGGGTGGAAGGAAAGATGGCAATCATTTAATTACTCACAGAGCTCACCAGCGCCTTTGCCAGTTTAAATTGTTCCTACATCAGAGTTGAATCTGTATTTTTTGGAAGAGATGCTTTGCTCCAGTTTGGTGCAATGTCAGACTCAAAAGGGCACAAAACTAACCATGCCTACTCAAAAATAGGCCCCATTATGTTAAATGGGTCTTACTCCCAGGAAAGTGTCTTTAGGATTGCAGCCCTAGGCAAGGGAAATTCTGGTTTGGATAAATTGCACTATGTGCCCTTGGTTGCAGCTCTCTCTCTTTCTCTCTCTCTCTCTCTCTCTCACACACACACACACACACACACACACAAACACACACACAAAAATTCCCTGTTTTCTCACCCTTTGATACACACAAATTCCTTATTGTCTCACCCTTTGATACATATTTATGTGTAGCCAGTGTAGGACCAGTACAGCACCGCTTGACCCCACCAAGAATTTGTTGGGGTCTTGATTTGCACATGACAGCCTTCATTTAAGGAATATGAGATTGTCTGAAGAACAGGAGCCATTGTCAATTTTAAGATAAAGCCCTATGCCAACAGTGCTCCCCATTCCTTCTGCTCAGAGTGCAATAAGGCTCAGAATGCCACCCATATTATCTGCTCAGCTCATTAAAGATTTCTTCCAGCTTATCGCTATTACCCTGATGTGATCCCCTTCACCCCAAATTCCTGTGATTCTCTAAGTCTTCTCACATTTTCTTATCTCTACTTTTGCTCCTCAAAAATCACATGTGCAGGAGGATTAGGAAGAGAAAAGATAATGACTAATTCAGCAACTGGACAGTTGTGTTAGGTTGAGTGGCAGTAATGGACAGAGATGGCATGCAGGACACCCACCACACATGCACCAACCACTTAAATCCACTACTTAAAGCAGCCACCTCAGTGCATGTCATTAGTGGGGCTAGTTGTGGATGCCTCATCTAGCTATGGTTCTGGACAGAGTACAATGTAACACCTCCCCGCCCCTCCCCACCATGCTCCCCAAAATCCTTACATACTCTTTCTGTTGCTTCCATTTTCATGTCTTACTTTGTTACTTATAACAGCGACCAGTCCACAATCACGTTTGACAGAAAATAGGCATCTCCCACTGAAAAATAGTGGTCCTGTGTTTCTTCACATTGTAATGCAAGATGTCGCAATACCATACTGAGTCTTCACTAGGTCCACTTCTCTCTGGAAGTTTCACATGGTTTGGGCAAACATACTGTATGTATCTCTATAGATATCTATCGTCATATGCATTTTTAAAGGAAGTGTTCATACCAGAATGCTAGATTTCATTTTTTATTTCTTGCCCCTCCTGATATACACATGCACACACACATACATACACATGTGCATGCACGCACACATATACACACATGCATTTTTAGAAAAAAAGTAAAACAGCACAACATTTGCAGATCTGAGAAAAAAAGAAACCCCAACAGTCCATCTGCTACAGATATCTCTCAAACCTGCAATGAACCCCCTTTATGACTGGAGACTCGTTGCTATAGCAATGGAAATTAGAATAAGAAGAGGTTTTCTATGGAAAGGGAATTTGGCTGTACATGTGAAAGGGCCATGGGAGAAAATCCAACTGAGTTGCCAGAGTTTCCCTACAATCCAGAGTAACTACGGGAGCATGTAAGAGATAGTACGTGTACCCATCGTTACTGCACCATCTAGTGAAAATCAATGGGAAATTCATATTGCAATCCAGAGCAAATTGTTCTTACACCAGAGCAAGGACTCCCCGTATACTCTGGATTGTGCCCAAATTCTCTTTAGTTATAGTTACAAGGACACTGGGAGAGACAATTAGTACCTTAAAATAGTTATGGCACAAGTGGTTAAGACACTGTGCCTGTTAACCAGCAGGCCAGGGTTTGAGACCCGGGTCCCCACAAGTTGAAGATTTCCTGCTACAGGCAGGAGGTTGGACTAGATGATCCACTGGGTCCCTTCTAACTCTATGATTCTATGAACTTCTAAGTTAATTTATATGGATGGAGAAGATAAATGCTTTAGGGTCATTGATGAGGGTATGAATTGTTTTGATCATTCAGCGGAACAGAGCGAATGCTGGGATTTGGCACATGCTTACTTCAGCACACTCAAGGAAATTCTACAAACATATCATTTTTAACATCCTTTCTTCAAAATGATAATGAGCAGCACACCACAGGACAACCATGGCACAAATGGGATTCAATATAAAGCTGAAGAAGTTCCTCCTTCAGACATTTGAGGCTACCTGCATTTCAAGAAATGGGGAGTGGAGTTTGTAGTGGCAGCTGGTAGCGGCTGCTTCAGTGACTTCTAATTGAGATGATTTTGGCAAGGATTTTGAATCCATGCTTCCTCTATCCAGTGCTCCAGAGTCTAATTCCTTGCCAACATCTTCCAACACTTCACCTTTACAATTACACTTGTTCTGCAGGCCGCTGGACACATCACAGCATCCAGAGTTGCCCACAACTTTCTGGCTCCTGAGGCAGAATGTCCAGAGGGCAGGCAGGGGGAGGAGGAAGGAGAGGGAGGCCAAGATCTGACTAAATTGGATCCTAACCTTGCTTGGGGGGCAGGAAGGAGCAGTGCATCACTGCCCACTGTCCAGTGCTGCCATTTGGTGCCCAATGCATAGTGGTACCTGCTGCCCAGGGATGCCCAGTTCCTGCTGCCTGGTGCCCATTGCTTGGTGGTGCCTACTGGTGCCCTCTGTCTACTGGCCTTTGTATGGTGGTGCCCAGTGGTGCTCACTGCCTGGTGGTGTCCTATAGGTGTTCTCAGTAGGAATGCTGGGGCCAACTGATTCCTGCCACTGCCACCTGGTGCACTTTGGTGCCTGGTACCTGCTACCTGTTGATGCCCAGTACTTGCTGGTGCCCAGCCATGCTCTGGGCCCACAAGTATTTTTGAATTTTATTCCCACAATGATGGGTTTGTTCTGCTAGTTTGTTCATATAATCTTTTTTCAGACTCATTACTCCCAGACTTCCTGCTCTCAACATAGTTCTGTGTCAATGAATCTGTGCTACTACCATTTGCACAGCCACACACAAACAGAAAGCATCCTTTCAAGAGCTGATGTATGTGTGCAAATTTCAAGTGATTTTCCACATTATTTGGGTGTTGCAGAGAAGGTTTGGGAAGTTCCACCAGATGAACACGTCTTGTACTGCAACTAGGCACACCTGGGATGATACCAGAAAAACAATTCCTGCAATTTGATAGCACTGCGCTGTTTCATTATTTTTGTGATCATGCATGTTTGTTGAGATACTGGGTGAGAAGGGGTTGTGTCAATAATACACCCTCCATGATCCTTTACTTTCTTGGGTGGGAAATATATACCTATATTCAGTATGAAAACTGTATCAGCACTAGCAAAATCAAGTCTCTGCCTGTCTGTCTGTCTCTCTCTCTCACACACACACACAAACACACACACAGAGAGAGAGAGAGAGAGAATGCTGAACAACCAACACCTCTGATTTGATCCTACAGACGTTCTGCTTCACATCACAGTGAAATATTTCCCAAGTGCTTAATGGCCTTTGCACCTTCTTTCCCAGGACGATTTGTCCTACACCTGCCTTCAACCAACATCTTGTTTGGCCGTCTCTCCACTTCTTATAAAGAACTCATCTTCATTTAACAGTCACTTGATGTCGGCTGCAATCCTAAAGACACTTTCCTGAGAGTAAGACCCATTGAACACCGTCGGGCTTACTTTTGAGTAGACCTGGTTAGGACTGTGTTTGTGGTGAGTCAGCAGCAGTTTGCCAACAGGTCCCTCCTTAAAGAGTGGGTGAACAGTCAGAGTTTGCCAGCCTGCTTTGATACTCAATTATGTATTCTTTCCCTTTTGAAAGGAACCCATAACTGTGTGGTATGAGTTTGAAAGGGAGATGAGAGATTATGCCTTGAGATAAACTCTGGATGTGTCACAGCCTCCATTTTCACTGAGTCAAAGAATTTGTCTAAACTGAAATAATTATCTTAGAGTATAATCTTAACCATGTCTACTCAAAAGTTAGCCCCACTGTATTCAATGGATCTTACTCCCAGGATAGTCTTTAGAATTGTAGCGCTAAAAAGTTAGGGAATGAATGGGAAAAGTGGTTTTAGTTGCCTCTGTTTTTAACTTCAAGGACAAGGAGAAGCATTTCAGATCCATCTTTTCCATTCCGTCACTTTCCCCTGTTACTTTCTGATCACTTCTTAGGTTAGAGTTTATTTAGGAGTTGCCATGTTTGCCTCTTGGACCTGCAATTTTTAAAGTAATAACAGCTATTCCATCTAGTACTGAGGATAGACAGCAGATTTTTCCCCTTGCATAAATTCAACCATGATTTCTAGCATTAGTGTAATGCCAGTGTCACGAAATAGCCAAGCCAAACATCTATTTGAAATGGAGACTGCCACACAGGGCCCCCAGAAAGCCGGAATTAGCTGGATTCATCCGGCTTTTGGCCATTGGACCAGACTGTCTGGTCCAATGGCCCCCTGTCCAGTCTTCTGGGGGCGTGAGGGGTGCTTGAGGGCACTGGGAGGACGTTAGAAGCAGCAGTGGCTTGGCGCAACTAAGCCCAGCCAGCCACTGGTAAAATATTTGAAAAACATTCACTGCGCATGCACACACAGCCTAGCGTTTCCTGAAAAGACTTCCTAGACTGCCTCTGCATGGGCAGAGACTTCCCCTCACCTCTCTCGGCACACTGCTCCAATTAGGAGGTGTACTGGTGTATATCTATAGAACAATAATTTGGCATAGAGTAAATGCATCTATGTATATAGTATGGATTTGAGACATACAAGAGCTGTCTACTCTTTGTGTAGTATTTCCAGATTCATGTTGGCCAAAATAACATCAAAGGGGTGGGCAGTTATCCCAGCAACCCAGTGGCTGCTTTATTCTTCTCCTCTGCTGTCCATGACTATCCACTTAGGCACTGCCTGGTCCTGGAGAAGGAGTTATGATATGACAGAGTAGGCCTCCACTGTTTCTGTTCTGCTCTCAGGCTGTTCTGTGTGCTCACCACTGAAGGTGTTTGTGGAGGTGGACTGTGGGCAAGTTATAGAGTTTAGGACAGGGACCAGATTGAGAGGTGGATGCGGAGGATCTCAGCAGCACCAACATGAGCCAGGATCTCATCCTCAATTTTCCAGGTCAAACTGTCCCCTTCCTCTCCTTGGACTTAAACCAGCACAAGTCTGCTAGCATGGCTCTAGTCCAAGGAGATCCACCTGTTCTGTCTCGTCTTGTTCCTCACTGCACCTTTCATCTTCAGCAAAACAAGGAAGGAACCTAAGGAACCAAGGTCTCAAGAGATCCCTTCCAAGTGTTACAAAGACAATGCAGCTTTAGATTTCAGTTCTGACGCTGAACCAATATAAATGTCCTTTACCGGAAGAGTGAGGAAAAAGACTTTGGCACACCATGTCAATGAATAAATGTACATATAAAAAGAGACTGCCGGAATGTATGAAAATTAACCAACTGTCGTTTTTGGGAACATTTGTACATTTTCTGATAGAGCAAAACTGAACCATATGAAAAGCCAGAAGTATTGGCTGTTTTTAAAGAAGTGGTGCAGGAGAATGCAATCAATTTTGTTTTTAATTTTGCAGCATTCATAATACTAAAAATATCCATTGTGGCAGTGAGAAAGCAGGAGTTTCTACCTTTTTTATTTTTTTATTTTTATTTTTTTGCTGGAGTGCTTACAAACCCCTTCCACACTAGCAACAGTGCCTGTCACAAACAGTTTGCTTCTCCCCTGTCCATACTTTCCTTGCCGACACCAGCCTGTGAGATTGCTAGCCTTCCTCCCTTCCATACCTCCCGCTTCAAATCATTTTCAGGGTTTATTTCCTTTCTAGAAAGAAAAGTGTGGGTTGTGAATTTTTACTTCTTATTTTTAAGTAAATTTCTCTTCTTCTTCAGCTCTGGGAGAGAGGCGCCTGATTATATAGTGCCACATGATAATTTCACTCAGCCCCTTCTTTCACCTGCCATGGGGGTGGATTCAAAGATCTCAGAAAGAGGCGTTCTGTTCCTTTTCTTTGTCTTGCTTCCCTCCAGCATTTCAGAAGAACAACCATGCCCTCCTCTTCCCCTCTATGTCCCTTGGTAATCTTCTTTTTCCCATCTTATTCTCCTCAGGATCAACTAAGTTTGTATTGTATGACCCCCAAAAATTGTCTGCTTTCATCAAAGTATCAACATCTTTTTAAAAAAAAAAAGTCAAACCTTCACAGCACTTTCTCCAGGAGACGCTGACTTTTTTTCTTCATTCCTGAAGAAAGTCAGCTGGGAATTCAGCCAGTCAAATTTAAAGAATGCAAGGAAAATTAAATTCTGGGAATGGCATGCTGCCTTCTCATGCTGGGAAAAAACAAGGATATTTGGACAGACCCATGCAGCAATGCCAGGATACTTTTGTGGTGGGGTCAGGCCTTTTTCTGCTTTGTAAATTCTCACCATTCCCACTTGTCATAGGACAATTGTCATAGACAATCTCCTTGTTTTGTTCTGACCTTGTGTGAAGCAAATCTAACTTAGGGCCCTATTCTGTCCAACGTTCCCACTTTGATGCAAAGGTAAGTGCTAAGTGCAGTGCTAAGGTAAGGGATCAAATGTCTCCTTACCTTTAGGAGGTCTCTGTGACTCCCCTCCCACCACCACTGGCGAATACAGAGTACTAACTGTTGAATGGCTGCATCAGTGCTGGAAAGTTGGATGGGATGGGGGCCTTAGTGACTACAAAGTGACTGAGTGACTACAACTAAACAATAAAATATTATGTGGCTGAGCAATCAGAGCAGTGAATGGACTAGCAGAATAGTCTTCTGGAGGACTCTCCACACCTAACCAATGATTCAGACTAATGTAAAAATCCTGCACTGAGCAGTTGTATTGTTCAATGCATTCAGCAATTCTGTGCAATGAAACAAGCCCTTTTGACTAGTGCTAGTCATTTGCCTTTTTTCTTTCATTTCTTCCAATACTGTAGCAGATGTTTAATTCAGAAGGGTCACATATATTCCATTTTCTAAAAACTTTAAGTCCGAGCTTGTAAATGGTTTTGTTTTTAGAACCACAGCTGCAACATACTGAAATCCATTCGCCTCAATTTCCAGAAAATTGCACAAGGAAAGGTCCAAAGTTTCACAAATGGGTTGTGAAAAACCAGAAACCAAAACAGAGTTTGAAATAAAAGGGTTAAAAGTGAATAAAAGTGCACCTTCTACCTTACAATCATATTTTAGATAATTTCAAAATGTAAATGCTAATTGGTGATTTGCTCTTTTATTTTACAGGGTGCGGCAAAGCAGAACAGCGAATTATAAGTAGCTTTCCCAGGCTTATAGCATCATGCACAAGGTCTTTATTTTCTGTCTCAGATGTGAGTAAATGTAAACAACTTGACTGGTGATTTTATTATTAATTCCCTAGAGGAAGGTACTATCATCAGGAACAAGAGTGTGGCAAAGCGTACGAACTGCCAGTGACAGCTGGGATATAACAACAGGGATTGGTGTACTGTATTGTTTTCTTTAATTATTAACCTATGTTACAGATAATCCTATATCTGGAATAAGAGCTGGTCCTGACATGAATCTAAACAATCTAATCAATACAATCTAATCAATCTACACACTAATTTAGAATCTAATCAATACAATCTACACACTAATTTAGAGGGGATTGGGCTGTTAATCTTAAAGCACAATCCTATCTAAATCTCCCCCACCGCGGCCAGTGCTACCAAAGTTCATGCTCCAACCTGCAAGGAGGAGCAGTCCCAGACAAAAGTAACTTTTAATCCCTTACCTACTTGACTTGCACCAGTGATTTTGGTGCAAGACCTAGTGGACCCAGGAAGGCAGATTGAGGTCAGGAAAGGAGATATAATACTGGTGGCAGCACTCAATACCACCCTGTTCATGACCTGGATCCACCATCCCCTTGCCCTGGTCTCTCCCTTTCCACATCTTTTTTGCCCCCCTGCTTGCCTCCTGCACTGACTTACCAGTGCAAAAGCTTGCTGGTAAGCTCTACTCACTGCTTGTGACTGTGACCTAGTTGTACTGAATGGCATGTTGTCTTTTGCAACCACTGTAAAGCATGCGGCATCACCAGAACATGCATTCTGATCATGCAGTCTGCTCATAGGATTAGGCTCTAAATCAATGTATTGCCATTATTACAATTAATATAAATTGGGGTTTTACAGATAGAAGCAGGGTGACCAGATAACAGGAAATTCCCTGTCAGAACTGGAAATGAGGCCATGGAATCGTAAGTCAGAAATTTGGGGGCTTTTCCAGCCATTTCCTGGGGTTTTAGGCCTGTTTTAGGCCATTTTAGGTCTTTTAGGCCCACTGAGGCTGCTGGTTAAAGGATGCGGAGGGAGGGAGGGAAGGGAATTGTACTCTTTCCCCCTCCTCCCCATGCTAAAGCCCCTTTCTAAGACATCAGTGGAAGAATGGCACCAGATTGCCATTTTGCAGCATGTTTCGCAGAGGCCCAAGTAGGGCTATAAATGGCTACAGAAATGGCCATTTCCAAAATGGAGCTCATTTTGGAGCAGGGAGCTCAGCAGAGGCTGCTGGAGAGGAGAGAGAGTTGGCAGCCTTGCAAGTGGAGCTGCTCTGAAACTGTCCAATGAGTTTGGCTTTGGAGAGAAAGGGGAAGGAAGAATTAATTTTTTTAAAGCAGGGTTGCCAACTGACCAGTGAAACCCCAGCCTCCCCTGCTGCTATGCCTTTGTAGATGGATCAGCCAATATCTACTTTGCACAAATAAGCATGTAATTCACAACAATGGCTTGAGTTGTTCAGGCCTTTCATCCAGCTGTTGTCAAAGCAGAGGAGCAGGGCTGGGTGTAAAGTTGGCAACCTTCTCAGGGCAGGGATGATGGGGATAACTCCTGGCTTCTTAAGTTTTAAGCCTCCAAGCCCAATTGTGTTCACTTAAAAGCATTACAGGCAATGGTGCTTATATTGTGTAAGGAGGCAAAAGAAAGGAGGCTGAAAGATCATGCCTGTGCATCCCTGCCGGAGGAAGGCTGGCTGCTTGGATCACTTCAATATCTGTTTTTTTGGTTGGTGTCTGGTCTATTGTAATGAGATTTGTGCAAAAATTATGTACAGGGATGCGAAATGAGTGTTTTTAGCTTTATTGTAACAAGTCCTACCTTAGTCCTACATTTTTTGGATTTCTTTAACCGGGTAGGAATTTTTTTAACCGGGTAGGAATTTTTTAAAAAACATTTTTTTAACTGGGTGGATTAAAAAATTTTAACATTTTTTTAACCGGGTAGGAATTTTGGCTTGGAGGACAGGAATTTTGGGGAACTGGGGGGGAATTTTGAGTTCGACATCTCGTCACCCTGGATGAAAGGGACCAGTTGAGTTGTAAAATACATCTCTTTGAACTGACGGCGCTTTCCCACTATACTGGTATTACCTGGTAAGAACTCTGTGGGGAGGAGAAACGTTTAGAAAGAGGTACCATCTAGCATGGGAAGAGGGCTGGAGGTACTAAGTTCTAGTTTAGGTTCCATGGTTGGTGTGCTAACCACACAGATCCTGCTAGTCAGATTGAGCTAGCAGTGATCAAACAGTGGATGGCATATTCCCCATTTGAAACAAAGGAGGACAGGTGTACTGATTCAGGATTCCTAGTGCTTGCAGACTCCTAGAAGTGTTGAAAGCAGGACATCCTCTTTTCTAAAACATCTCCATGTTTTTTCAGCCTTTTCTCAGGATGCTCTAAATAAGCAGATTCATTTTGCTTTAGTAGTTTATTCCACTAACGAACTGATCTTGTGCTGGAACAGTTTTCCTAGTGGTTAACTTTCACCTCTCTTCCTCATAGTTCTTATAATTCATTATTCACACTCACAACTGAGCCATGTAAATGTGCCACAGCAATGTAGACTGTAAGGCACCATCACCCACACAGCTCTATTACATGGGAGACTGGGGGATCTGCCAATCTGCCAAGATTCGAATCAGTGCAGAGTTACTGTATGCACCATGAATGAAGTAGAAACTTCTCCAGTGTGGCTAAGAAAATCCAGACTTGGATATTTTTTTTCTTAGAGCCCAATGTTTTTACTACCCTTTCTGGAGGATAATTCTAAAACCAATGGCCATAGTGTGATTTGGCTGAGAAACTCTTTGGTTTAAAACATTTCCCAGCTGATAAACAAAGCTTGGGGAAAAAATCACTTTCGGTTGGTCTAAAATGAACATTTCCTCATTTTTATGTTTATTTTGGATTCATCCAAACGTTTCCTTCAACCCAAGATGATGAAAATTTTGTTTTTGTCCAGTCTGATGTGATCATTAATATCAAGTAACAGTACTGTATTGTCTTTGAAAATTATATTTCATTTCTTAAGCCACTTTGTTCATCATTAGAACAGGAAACACATACATATGATGGGATATTTAACCCCATCTCTTTTAGAGGCAATGCACTGTTTACTTTTTCTTGCTCCCAGTCTGCCAAAATACACTTTGAACAGTGTTTTGCTTTCTCAACATGGAGTGTATTTCATCTTATGTAACAGAAATTGCAGAGCTCTCAACTGGACTCACCATCCACACACAACATCTCCAAGTTAATGCACAGCCAGTGGTGTTTTGGATCTTTCTAACAACTATATATGGGGAATACTCTGAGGAAAATGACAAAGCCTCAGTCTATACCTTTGTCTTTCTGTCTTTTTCTTTTTTTTTTTTGTCTTTTTCTGTCTTTGTCCAGGTGAGAAATATGTCTATTATTGACATACCTGGAACTTGGATACAGTAACAGCTATCTTCTTGTTGCATACTTACACAATATGGGAAGGCCGTAACCTTAGCCACTTCCTTAAACATATAATACAAGTTATTGTTAATACTCATTATGATCTATCCAAAATATCCTAACATAGCCTAATCTACCACCCTTCGCATCACAAAATCCTCTGGTGGCTGTTTCATAACTAGATATGGGTGTGGATATACGTTTAAACTGCAGACAGAATTTTTTGCTATTTGTGTGTATTTGGTAGAAGGTACAAACCAAACTGACTTCTTAAAGCCTGTCACAGAAGCAATCTGTACAAACTATCTTATATTTGCCCCACAAAAGATTCATATAACCCCATGGCAATTTGCATATGTTGGCTTCCATGAAAACATTTCCCAAAAATTGCCCTTCTTTCCTATGTCGCCATTTTGCAACAGTGTTGAGTGTAAAGCATGTAAAGCAATGTCCAGACAGTACCATAACTGAACCTCAATGCTCAAAAGATTACAGAAAAGTCAAGATTGTCAATGAAGTGTGCTTAGGGCAGATCTGCAAAGACAGAGTCTTATTCCATGCAACTCTTTTCCTTTCTTCCCTGCGTCACAGTCTTTAACATTTCACATTCACAGGCATATGCATTCACTCGTGGGAAGACTACGTGGTAACAACCTCCTGGTTTTGTTACCCTCTTCTGAGCGAGAGAAAGAAAATGGTGGCTTCTCCACACCCTTATGGCCACAGGAATTCTTCAGTGAAGAGCAGAGGGTTTTAACTAGGAGGGAGCCAAGATTCAAGAGGGTAAACAACTCAGTAATAAATGTGGGTGACCACACTGTAAGGCCATCAAAGAAAGCTGTCTTCTGTACCAATGCCACCTAATCACCACAATGAATATAAGTGGTAGCATATTGCTCAAACACTTCTCCTCTTGATACCCCTCTCTCACACACTGCTTTCATCTCCATCCAAGCTCTTGATAACACTTCACAGAATCACAGTCCTCATGTCCCCTCAAAACTGCCTGCACAGGGACTTGGAAAAAATAATGAGAAATATCTTGGAGGAATTGGGTACAACTCTTTCCCAAGCATCCATTAAGGAAGGACGGATGGTGTTTGCCTCCTAGACTGAAACGATGCTTTATCTCCACTTATTGCAGAGATCTGGTCACTGACTCATCATTCCACCACCCATGCATGATTCAATCACCAAACTGTTTGTGAAAACATAATACAGTATCTGGGGAACCATATACAAGTATGTTTCCTGGTAAAGTATCTCTGTGTACCCACATTAGAGGGATAAATATATACTGCCATCATAAAACATTGTCAACTTCACTGACTTCTAAAGTTGATGCTACTGAATTTATGTGTGCTGTCCTCTGCTTTAAGCTGCATGTTCTCGCTCCCAGTTTAATACAGGAAACAGATTTTTTACATCTTCTTGATTTCTTTTTTTCTCTGCCCCTCCAAACACATACCACTGTCACCATTGCTCTATATACTTCTACACCTCCAAGCACCCAAGAATCTCACATATATACCATATACATGAGCATTCACTGTAACAATGTGTGTACTAGGGGAAACATTAACCAAGTAGATATATCTGCTTATCTGTATCAGACACACAAATACACCGTTTGGATCCACCACACTAATCTACAACACAGAAAAATGCGCACGGTAGGGGCTAAACCAAAGGAATGTATGCATAGACAGACACTAAGAGGACTTAGAAAATACATCCATGCTAAAATTTTGTACAAGATTCTAAAAAACACACAGGGCTGTACATAGAATTCAGCATATATGCACACATTCTGGAATCATTTAAATGTCTTATGATGAATGAAATACAGACATAAACATTCATACACTCAAGCACCCATTGCTAACACATTAAAGACAGATGCATATCAAGAGACGTGCATTACGTTTTCATCACGTAAAGTGAATTCTCACACACTGCAAAAGGAATGAACATTACCAATCCTCCACTGCACACAGAAGGTGAAACAAATACATAAACTAACTCTCCCATGTGCTCATTCAAATAAACACATGCACACAAATATGCAAAGCAACTATGAAAGACACAAATCTAAGGGTGCATTGGTCCAATATGTAAAATCAAAGATATCTCTGTCCCATATGTGAATTAATATCTCAAAAATAAAACCTGACGTTCTCTGCTGCACCCCCTGATGCCCCTCTCTCACACACAGCTTTCAGGAGCATCTCTATAACTCTTTCACTGTAATCAGGGTCTAGGGGGAATAAGCAATGGGATGGCTCCTATCCAGGACCCCTCTATGAATCTCCAGCTGTCCTTTTCTCAGAAAGACTGGGACTTCCCTTGGAAGTTGCCTGCTAGGCAAATCAAACACATTCAAGTTCCCCAGGAGAAGGTGGCAGGGTGCAATTTTAAGCAGGATCACAGTGCCCTTGCCTCCTCTCTGGCTGAGTCTTCTCAAAAGCGCAAGGAGCAAACACACACTCCAGAGAGGATGTCAGCAAGTTGTTCAAACCCATCTCATGCAGAGCTCATTGCTTTGCAAAAGCGGACAGGAGGAGAATCCCAATTTTGCATCAGCTGTCTAAAATGATGTGCCACCTCAAGGCGCGGGTCTTCTTCTCTAGCAAATCCCCTATGTTCTCATAGCATTTCTTGCTCCCCCCTGCATGAGTTTATTTTATTGTTCAGTCTATCGCCTTTTCTTCCTGCTGGGATGCCAGCTGTTTGCATTCTGCCTGATTTTCCATCCCCGCTACCGCTTCTGAACCGAATATTCCCATGCAATTGCAAAACCGTTTTGTTTTTCGGGTCCGCCCTGCGATGGGTCTCCAACTTACTTTCCCAGCTCTTCGAAGAGCTGATACTCTTCGGTGAACCGGGTGCAGGTGATGGTTGCCATCCTAGCTGGTGACTGCCTCCCCTGGTGTGAAGTTTCTCCTCTCTTCTGCTCTGGTGCACTTTCTGGTTTTCCTCTTTGCTGCTAGTGCTCTCTCCTTCTCAGAGGTAAATAAGGGAATATGTCTGATTGACAAGCCTGGAGATGATGATGAGGGCAATTTGTCTTCTCAGCCTCACAAGCCTTCGTCAGCATCCCCTTCTCCATAGCAACCACCTCTGGAACGCCCTGGATCTGTTGCTTGGGTAACTGCTGCCCAAACACCTGCTTTGCCTGCCACTTGCCAGCTCTTGAACGCCCTGACTCTGTGGCTCTGGAAACTGCAGCCTGAACCGGGTGACACCAGGGAGAAGGGGGCACAATCTCAAAAATACACCGAAAATAAAATGCAGACAGCAATTCAAAATGAACAGTCGTGGTCCCCCCCCCCCCGTCAAAAAGTGTTACTATGGAAACACAGGATGCTGTTGCCCTGGCAACTGCATCTTCTTTTCCAGAAAGACAGGTATTGCCGGGTAGTCTCAGCGACTGTAACAGTTGCAAGAAACATGACGGTTCCTTGAGCGGCAGCTACTTTGGGGGACGGTGGGAGCGGCAGACACTTCTCCAAGGTCTTGCCAGCTTCATTTCGGACCATCTGAGCCGGCGGCCTTTAAAGTGCGGCTACACCCCGCTCTCGGAATCAAGTACCCGGCAATTGGAATGTCTTCAAATCCTGTAGGGGGAGCAGCTAAAACGACTGTAATTCACGATACGGAAAAACCTTCTGGAAAGCAGCAACTGAGCTTGATTCCCAGTGGGGCGCCTGGCCCAGATTTCATGCACTTTCTGTTTGTGCCACTGGAGCTGGAAGAAAAAATCACTTCATGTGTGAGAGAAGAGTTGCATAATGCAGTTGTTAGTTCGGTGCAGCTTCACTGGAAGAAAATCATCCAGATGCAGGGACTGGTTGCCTCCAGACATCAGTCCTTGCGTGGGGAGGTGGGCGCAGAGTTAAGGATCTGGGAAAGCACACAGGTTCACTAAGAGTCCGATTTTCTGAGATTCTGCTTCATGAGCAGTTGGGAATGTGTTGAGACAGTCTTGTCACCGTTTAAAGGTTGCCCACACAGAAATAAAAATATTACATATATTTAGGCTTTTAGAAGCTTTGATAAGAAACAGTTTTATATTAGCTCTTCGTGTCAGTGGATTCTGCTTGGATGCATGGATCCACCTCATAGGCAGCAGGGGTGTGTAGGCTGCAGAGGTGGTTCAACCAGGAAGCAACCCAAAGTAGTTTGCAGCAGAGATGCGGCAGAGATTATAAGCCATGAGGGGTGTGTGTAGATGTGGACAACCTCAAAATGCCAGATGTAGGGGAGGGCACCTGGATCCAGGTATCATATGTGCTCCCTGAGCCATCTGGAGCCAGGTATCATATGTGCTCCCTGAGCCTGTTTGGTGCAGGAAGCTGGACAAGATAGTCCTTTGGCCTGATCATGTGGAGGCTGTTCTTATGAGATGGGAGTAAGGTTGAGATGGGTTTGTGACCTACACTGCATCTGCTGCTGTCTCCCTCTAGCACACCACGGTTGCAATCTGCACGCCACTACTGGCTTGCTTAAGTGAGAAGCAAATCATCCACTTTCTTATTGCACATTTTATCCAGCTTTCTCAAAACTAAAAGTGTGGGATTTCCAATTTTAGTTACTAGGACTGTCTTGATTTGTGCAGTCCTTTTACATAAAACCAGAAATCCCACTCCCAGTTTTAAGTAAATACAATGGCATCTCACTTCACAAATTTAATTAATACCAGAGTCATATTTGTTACATGAAACATTCTTTACATGAAGCAGATTTTCCCATAGGAAATCATAGAAACTCAGACGATTGGTTCCACAACCCCAAAAATGTTCATATAAAAATATTAACTGGATGTAAAGATGATGACAAAACACTGGAATTGAATTCAAAACATGCATTCAATGTGCATGATCCTATGAAGTCAACTTAGGCTGCAATCCTAAAGACACTTTCCTGGGAGTAAGCCCCATTTAATACAATGGGGCTTCTGGGTAGACATGGTTAGGAGGCTGCAATCAAAGACACTTTCTTCTGTAATCCAAGACACTTTCCAAGTGTCTCCCCACTTTGTCCTTCTCTTCAACCTGAGCCTCTCTCTCTCTCTCTCTCTCTCTCTCTCTCTCTCTCCTGCTCCCTGCTGGCTAGCCCTGAGCTGGCAGCCCTGAGCTGCTTCCCTCTTCTCCACTGCTCTTCTATCCTCTGCCCAGCGGACACCCAGCCACAGGAGGAACAGCGCGGAAATGTTGCTTTTGTTATGGGCAGGCGCGCCACGCAGCCCTGATGCTTTTTAAAAGGGCTGCCGGCCAGCGCATCTGCCCCAACTGCCAAGAGTTTGTTTGTTACGTGAAGCACAGTTTATTACATGAAGCAGAATCCTAGAGAATTTTTTGTTTGTTACATGGAACGTACTGAACATACCTGAAGGGCTGTCATAGGGAGGAAGGGGCTCATTTGTTCTTAGCTGCCTCTGAAGGCAGAACTAGAACCAATGGGTACAAACTGCAAGAAAGGAGATTCTGGTTGGATATCTGGAAAAAAAATTCCTGACGGTGAGGGCGGTTCAGCAGTGGAACAGATTGCCAAGGAAGGTGGTGGACTCTCCTTCACTGGAGATCTTCAAGCAGAGGCTCGACATGCACCTGTCAGAGATGCTGTAGGAGAATTTCCTACTGCAGGCAGGGGGTTGGACTAGATGACCTACTAGGTACCTTCCAATTCTAGGATTCTATGATTCTATGATTCTACTTTACGTGAGGTGTTTGTTATGTGAAAGCGCTACTGCAGTTTAATATTCATGCAGTGCACTGAAGCAGAGGTGGCACTGGGCAGCGTCTGGGGTTGAGGCACCCTTTCCTAAGGAGATCAATCAGATTTGCACTTGCTTGGCTTTCCAACAATGCTGAAACATTAGGAGCTTGGAAATAATTCACTGGGCCTACTTAAGAAAGAAGAAAGGCAAGATCACAGTGAGGTTGTGATACTGTGCACTTTGGGATTATTTTTCAGTTCTCAGTAAGTAGTGATGCAACTCTGCTTCAGAAGGACCAGCAGATTTTCTGGGTCTCCTGTCCTCTGTAAGAATTTTTCAGAATGCCCAAACAAGTTAGAGTGTCAAAATACAACCTAATAATGAACAATATAGAATCAGTATACAGCACTATATGTGAATTCAGCCTTATTGCCCAATTGTATATGGCCATACACTACTGGAACTCTATCTTCAGAGATGATGGATGCTTTACTGTGTTGTAAGTACCATTGGACTTTCCATTGGACTAATTCAGTGGCATGGAGAGGGGGGATTTGCTGCTTGGGTAATAGCCTATCCTCCATAACAATCCAACCCAGGCTTTCGTGCTTTGTATGCAGCGCTGAGCACGATACCATAGTCTTCCAAGACTGACGGAAGCCTGCAAGTGCCAACCCAGAAGCACTCATACCCTACAATCCAGAGTAACTACGGGAGCACGTAAGAGACATTACGTGTACCCATAGTTACTGCACTACCTAGTGAAAACCTATGGGAAATTCATATTGCAATCCAGAGCAAATTGTTCTTACATTGGAGCAAAGACTCCACGTAGTTACTCTGGATTGTGCCCATAGGCATGCATTAGACTGTGGGATGGTAGGCAGTGGGAAGGATTGCATACACAGTGGTGGAGACAAAGAGCTCCACCAAGACTGCAAGTCAATGCGGTGGACACAGTGGGGTGGGGAGATTGGGGGAAGAACTGGGGGCATGTCAGAAACAGGAGAGGAGAACAGGAGAAACAGGAGAAAATTAAGATGGATCACTTGCATCAAAGATGTAGTAGAGCAGCATTTCTAAAAGTATGCTTCTAGGAGCCCTGGGCTCTGCAAATGGCTGTCATCTGCTTAGCACCACAATACTCCATGTGCTCTTGGGCTCCCATGTGCCAGTTGGGGCAGTGGGGCTCCTTGAGACTTGTTTCAGGAATGTAAGGGGATCAAGAATCTGAAAGGTTTAAGAACTCCTGTAGTAGAGGAATTGGGGCTAGATGAGGTGGGGGAATGACTTGTTTCTAATTTCATCCGTTTCCATTTATACCAATGTATCAAGCGCTTTGGTTCCCATAGCCCCCAGCAACTTGCAAATCATTCTCTGACATCTCCCTGCCAGTCCCAGCAGTCCAGTTCCAACCATTTTTCCCACCATAAAGTCATCCTGCCCTTCAGATTCCATTCTCAAGCATCAGCATGAATATTTTGGACACTTGGTAACAGTGCACAGGAATAGTCAGAAATCATTTGTTCTGGGGCTTTCAGAGATGTAAAGAAGAGTAAAGAAGAAAAGCTGCAAAGCTAACGAGGCAGAAATCAGATCTCAAGCGACTGCTGCTTTTCTCCCAGAATTGCAACAAGGAGAAAAAGAGCAAAGAAAATGTACAGCCGTGGAGGTGGTGGATGGAGGAGGACAGTCAGAAAGAGCGGATGGTTGGGGGAGGAGAAGGCAAGCTGTTACAGCTTTCTTAATTAATTGCACTGTTCCCACCTTTGTGCAAATGGCTTCCTTTTATTCCTCCATATAATACACTTCTTCATCTCCATCTACCAAAAGTTAGGGAAAAGAGGCATACAGTTACAGTGTTCTTGTAAGAATCAGGCCCATTTCCTCAGGCACAGGTGGAGGGGATTTGACTGCCAAATGGATTGCATGATTCTTTGCAGAAGAGCTGGCTGGCAACAGGAGGGTGACAGGAGACAGATCCAACACTATGAAGGGGGCAGAAGAATGGGCTATGTCTAAAAACAAGCACGGGTTTCATGTCTCTACATTTCAAACATTGTTACCACAGCAGTGACTAACAGGATGTGTGTTTAAAAGGCATAGAGGGTGTTGAGAACAGTTTGTCAGCCCTCGGCAGGAGGTCTAGTTTGGAATTGGATCTTGGAATTTCTAGTGCACAAGACTCACTGTGCAGGATCATCACGTTCAGGATTGATTCTGTCTACTAAGAATGTTGGAATAGATGCTTTCAGGGGGTGCACAACAAGGACATGATGGTAAAATTCCAGCCTCTCTAACAAGGAGTTGCAAAGGTGTTTTTTAAAGCTATGATTATTCCCCTTAATACTATGCTCCCTCCAGCCTAGGTCTTCCAGCACTAGTGAAAATACAAGAGTAATGAAAAGCAAAGGTGTAACTAAAGCAGGGTGACCAGTTGCCTAAACCGAAAAAGGAGGACAAGGTCTTGGATTCCTCTCAGCCTGGCCTTTCTGGCAAACAATGGCACATTTGCCTACTCATGAGTAAAGCCACGATATTGGGCACTTTCACTTTCAAATAGACCTCAGTCCATATTTTTTAGTTTTAGTTTTTTGGCTTTTGATAGGAAGGAGATATTTCAAAACTGATTTTTGCATTTAATTCAGCTCTTCAATATGATTCTAAAGACATATAACATGATGGGGTACTGCACACCATAGCAAAGTTCCAAAATGAAGCCAAAATGGAGGACCCTTTTGGAGGACACCTGGACAGAAGGCTCAAAAACAGGACAAATCCAGGAAAATCCAGTCATATGGTCACCCTGAGCTAAAGGGGCAGTGGGGTGGCAATTGCCCTGGGGGCAACATGCTTTAGGGAAGCATGAAACTGAGCTTGACACTCAGCCAAAATTGTGACAACCATTGTATGTACAAACAATGCCATCATGTTATATATTATTAAAAAGGAAACTTAATACTGTGGCAGGTCTAGATAATTAAAAGTCAAGACATCACACCGCCAACAAAAATCTGTCTAGTTAAACCTATGATTTTCCCTGTGGTAATGTATGGCTATGAGAGCTGGACCCCCCATAAAGAAGGCTGACCCCCCAAAGAATAAATATATTATGGTGACTTTGAATTATGGTGCTGGAGAAGACTCTTGAGAGTTCCTTGAAAGGAAGGCAATCAAAGCAGTCCATCCTCCAGGAAATCAACCCTGACTGTACACTGGAAGGACAGTTACTGAAGCTCAAATATTTTGGCCACTTCAAGGGAATCCTCCTTAGAAAAGAGCCTGATGCTGGGAAAAACTAAAGGCAAAAGGAAAAGGAGATGGCATCGGATGCGGTGGTTAGATAGTGTCACTGAGGCAATGAACATGAATTTGGACAAACATCAGAAGCTAGTGTAGTATACAGTGGCCTGGCATGCTGTAGTCCATAGGGTCACAAATGGTCAGACATGACTTAACTACTAAACAACAACAATTTAATGCTGAGTACATTGAAACAAATCTCACTGGAATTTCATCAAACAATTGAAACAAATCTCTTTGTACATTGAAACAAATCTCTGTATTTCATCAAACACTAGCAAAAAGCGTACCCACGTTGCGGGACTAACATATGCTATCCCCCCCATAGCACATCAACACCCCATGTGCATCAACACCCCATGCCATCAGTCCCCCATGTGCATCAGTCCCCGATGCACAACTTGCACTCATACGCATCAGTCCCCAATGTGCAATTTCCCCCATGTTCATCACTCCCCCATGCGCAACTTCCCCATGTGCAACTTCCCCCAAGTGCAACATTCCCATGCACATCAGTCTCCCATGTGCAACTTCCCCCATGCGCATCAGTCCCCCATGCGCAACTTCCCCATGTGCAACATCCCCCCTTGCGCAACTTCCCATGTGCAAAATCCCCCATGCACATCAACACCCCATGGGCATCAGTCCCTCATGCGCAACTTTCCCCATGCGCAACTTCCCCCATGCACATCATCCCCCATGTGCACCAGTCCCCCATGCGCAACTTCCCCCATGCACATCAGTCCCTCGTGCAACTTCTCCCCATGCACATCAATCCCCCATGTGCAACTTCCCCATGTGCAATATCCCCCATGCACAACATCCCCCATGCACAACATCCCCATTTGCATCAGTCCCCCATGCGCATCAGTCCCCCATGTGCATCAGTCCCCTATGCGCAACTTCTCCCCACATGCAACTTTCCCCAATGCGCATCAGTCCCCCATGCACATCAGTCCCCCATGTGCAACTTCCTCCCATGCACATCATTCTCCATGAGCATCAGTCCCCCATGCGCAACTTCCCCCCACGTGCAACTTCCCCCATGTGCATTAGTCCCCCATGTGCCACTTCCCCCATGCGCATCAGTCCCCCATGCGCCACTTCCCCATGCACATCAGTCCCCCATGCGCATCAGTCTCCCCATGCGCAACATCTCCCCATGCGCATCAACCCCCCCTTGCGCAACATCTCCCATATGCAGCATCCTCTCCAGTGCAACCCCTCCCTCCAAACAACATCCCCTCAGTGCACCAGAGTCTGAGCGCCCAATTGGCTGGATGTTGTTCAGTCTCCCATGTTAAGTATAGGACAGAAACACGTTGCCCCCTTTTCAGCCCCTGAAGGGTTAATTTCTCCAGCTGGTTCTTGGTGGGAGTTCAGGTGACAGAAGGAACTCCCAGAATTCCATGCTTCAGCCCAGCAGTTGGGGCGGAATGTTGATGAGTCAGCAATTCTCAATGCAAAGTATAGGGAGGAAAACGCATTGCGCCCCTTTTCACCCCCTTCCCATTGGAATTTCCGAAAACTGGTTCTTAGTGCACCCCTCCGTCACGGAAGGAACACCCACCCCAAATTTCATGCTTCTAGGCCCAGTGGTTTTGGCAGGGCCTTGATGAGTCAATCAGTCAGTCTGTCTGTCAGTCAGTCAGTGACTTGTTTCCTGTTTCCTTACCTTGAGGAGGCCTCCATGAATACTTAGCCCTCCTCCACCACTGAATTTAGTGTATGCACTGTAGGCCCATCTGCATCAGCACAAGATATGTTTGGGTTCTAACAGCGCAATCCAGAGTAACTACAGGAGCACTTAGGTTGACGTAGAAAAATTTACTCTGGATTGCTCTATGGATTTCCCATAGATTTCCATTCGGTGCACTATAACTACGTTGACATAAATGTTTCTTATGTTGACATAAGAGCTCCCGTAGTTACTCTGGATTATGCACTAAGTCTGTGTCCTCTCTGACTTGGCGTTCTGCTGTCAAGGCTAGCCCATTCATGACTGATCACCACACCTTCCACTCAGCACACCACTCACTTCCACTGTTCCTCCTCTTCCTTCAACACCCTGAACCAGAAAGAAAGAGAGGGAAGGATCTAATGAGAAAAGGACAGGAGAGCAGAGTGGTGTGTTAGATCATTTCCTCCATACTTCTGTGTTCCCCTCTCTCTTTTTCAATGTACAGAACAGGAAGAGCAGGGGCTGGCAAATCACTTTCCACAATGCTTCAATTCCTGGTAGTCCTTGGATCATCCCTGTACACTGCGATTGTTATTGCTGCTGGGCCACATTTCTTCCCAGCTTGGTCAAGCTGTTGATCTACTGAGTTTGGTCCACCAGGTAGGTGGGTGAGCCAATGAGTTGAGTAAAGAAGAGAACCCTGCAAAACCCATCACCTTGCCTTATATGGCCTCACCACCTCTTCTTCCTCCATTTAAAATTGGCTGCACACTTGGAATTCTATTCTAATGCATGCCTTTGGTCTTTCTAGGCCAGCTGGAAAAAACAAGCTGCAGACCAGAGTCCCAGCAGAGCACATTCAGTTTTAAGATGGAGAAGAGGTAGGACGGACTGACAAGAAAAGTGAAACCAGGCAGGGCAGAACAGGTCAAGCAAGCTTTTTTGCTTTTTTGATTTAATTTTTAAAAATCTGCTACTCCTGAAGTTGTGCCAACAGTTTTATCCAAACAATTTGGTTCGGGCTGCTTCATGAACAGGATGGCCCTGTGCTTGCAAACAAGATCTTCTCCAAACTGCTTTGTTCTTCTCTCAGCGTCCTCAGTTTTTTTTTTACTGGAATAACCACACAAGCTCCCCACAATTGTTTTTTCAACTTAGTACAGGAAAAAAAATCTCACTTGTCCCTCCAAAAACAAAAAAAAATCAATGGCAGCTGAAGCAAACAGCTGCAATCCAGGTCCAGAGAGTGCTGCCAAACCAAGGTCATGTTCCTTAAATCCCCTCTTCAACCAAATTGCAGTATGAAGCTTACAAAGGAGAGCCATTTGAGCTGTAGGATGGAAACTTGGGAAATGATTTTAATCACCTTGCTACAGCATGTACTTTTCTGCTTATACCTTGCTAGATAATTGTAGCCTCATACAGAGACACATTATGTCTAATGCCATCAGGGCTAAATCTGAACTGCAGAAGTATGTCATTGCCAGCAGCAGGAGCTGATAGCTGAGTACCTATTGCCATTGCACAATTGAAAGCTAATTGAATCCAGGAGCTTGTTTCTTACAATACCATGGACTGTGGTTCAGCCTCATCAGATACACAGGAATCTAAAAGTGGCAGAGAATCACAGGCACTTGTGTTGAGATGCAGACAAGAAGTGTTTTTTTTAAACTTCTTCATGCACAGCCAACTGAAATGTGCAATGCACCAATATTTGTTATGACTCTATGGATGTCTCTGCTGTTTGAGCACATATCAGTTTTATAGACCAGTGGTTATCAAAAAAAGGGGTTGGGACCACCTTTAGGGGATTGCAACTTCATTTGGGGGGTGGTGGAGGTCGTAAAAAGCAGGGTGTCGCCATGTTGGAAAATGGCACTGGGCTATCTTGGAATGGGGCACTCAGGTTGCTTTCCTGAGAGTATGGGTGCAATCCAATCCCTGTCTACTTGGCCCATTAAGTTCAATAGGGCTTACTCCCAGGCACCCCCGAGACGCATGCACCCCCCTGGGATGCACGCACACCCCCTTCTGGGGCTGCGCAGGTGCCAAAGTTAGCGCCTGTGCAGTCCCTTCTGAAGCCGACTGGCTTCAGAAGAGTACTGCACTGGTGCCAACTCTGATCTCTGACCTCTCTAAGGAGCAGCTCTAACCTGCTCTGACCTGCTCTAAGGAGCATTTTTAGCCTATGCATTTTCTTGGTCCAGGGAGCCTCCAATTTTTTCTGAACTGTTTGTATGATTTGTGAAGATTTGCATAATTATTTGAGACTGCTATTTTTAAAAACTGTGAAAAACATGCAACGTTTACATTTGATAGATTGGGCTGCAATCCTATTCTCCAGTTAGGCCGGCCTAAGTCCAGTCTGACCTGTGATGCCATAAAAGTACCATAGGACACTTCTGCCTCACTCCTTAGGGGGTAAGACCAGCATGCAGGTATATTCTGACCTTCCTGCACCACCACAAAAAGACATGCCAGGTAAGTAAGCTGGCCTAAATTGGTAAGGATTGCACCATACCCTACAATCCAGAGTAACTCTGGGAGCACGTAAAAGACATTACATGCACTCTTAGTTAAAGCACCACCTAGTGAAAACCTATGGGAAATTCATATTGCAATCCAGAGTAAATTATTCTTACACCAGAGCAAGGACTCCCCGTAGTTATTCTAGATTACGCCCATAGTGAGTTCAGTTTTGTCTGTTTCACTGACTTAATGTAGCTTCTCCAGGGTTTCAAAGGGGACGTTTTCACTAGATATACCTAGAACATTTCTGAATGAAAATCACATCCAGAAGATTCTGGATGCAAAATACACCACTTACCTATAGCCCTACCCTTGAGTAAAGTTGTCATGTTTGCAGCTACTTGATATGGGACAAAGGTGGAATTTTTGATTCTGCACATTCCCTGTAAAATGATTATGCTGAAGCAGTTCCTGGGAGTGAATGACAGCTTACCAGCCTCTGCCTGACATGTGTCATGCAAATTCAAGGTAGCCAGATCCTTCTTGATGCATTTACAAGAGGAGTGAGAGATGTCTCCTCCAAGCTGGAAGGAGAATGAGAGTGCTTCAGCCATTGAGAAAAATGAGGCTAATGAAGAAGTAATGATGGGGAGGATGATATGATTAATCACATTCAGCAGGCACAGTAAAGCTCAGAGAAGGGAGAATGAGATTAGAACAAATTTAACAACGGAGATTAAGAAACTTCAGTTTTTCCTTAATTGGAAGAAGGTGGTGACAAGGACATACAGACTGGACAATTTCTGGAATACGCAGTACTGGATAATATTAAGCTGTCATAAAATAGAGGTTCTGCAGTGACACTTAGCTTCACAATCCTGGGTTTAGGAGGTTCTGAGATTTGCCAGCAAAGCGCTTTTATTTCAGAAGTCTGAACTTTTAAGCTTAAATGGATTTTGGTGTTTTAACCATTAACTGTGGCTATTTGAGTTTTTGGTTTTTACTAGTAGATCAATTTTTAATTTTTTAGGTGTTTTCATCTTCTGATAATGCCCTACGCATAAGAATGAAAAGTCAGGAAGAAAATTTACACCACTTAACATGGTCAAAAATCCCCCCAAAACTTTTCACTTTAAAAATTCCTAAAGAAATGCCCATTGGGGGCAATTTAAAGAAAGAATGGTGTTTTAAAATAGTTTCATCATTAAAAGTCCAATGTACATTTATCCGAATCAATTCCGACTTTGTTAAAATTAATTTTATATCTTGCAGTAGTGCTTCATAGCTGCAAGAAGAACTCCCCAGTTCAGTAGGCATTAAGAACCTTGTTTTTTCCACAGTGGTGTCACTAGGGTTTGTGTTACTCTGTGCAGGAAGCAACTGCATCATCCTTGCATGCAGTGAGTGAAGCAATGCCTCTGGCGGTAGATGTGGTAATGTACTATTGTCCCACCACTTTTGTTTTTGCTATAACATTTGATAGAATAGATATATTTCAATGTGGTATCATTGCATTCTGCATGAAATTATGCCTCAATCTATATATAAAAAAATGAAAAGTCACTGACAGACTGACTCAATCAATCATCAACCAAAACCGCCAGGCCTAGAAACGTGAAATTTGGGGAGGGTGTTCCTTCCACGTTGGAGGCACCCACTCAGAACTGGTTTTCAGAAATTCCAACTGGAAGGGGGTGAAAAGGGCCGCAACGCCTTTACTTTACATTGAAGAATCCCTGAGATGAAGCTCTGCCCCAACTCCCTGACCTAGAAGCATGAAATTTGGAGAGGGTGGTCTTTCTGTGACATCAACACCCACCAAGAATGTTGAGAAATTTAACCCTTAAGGGGCTTGAAGCACAGAGTCCAATGCAAAAATTGGTTTTGAAATATCTCCTTCCTATCAAAAGTTATGGCCAAAAACTAAAAATCTGCATTGAGCTCTATGGGAAAGTAAAAGTGCCCAATATCACGGCTTTACTCATGAGTAGGCAAACATACCATTGTCCACTGGAAAGGCTAGGATGAGAGAAATCCAAGACTTGTCCTCCATTTATCTACAGTATTACTCTTTCAAGTGGGTGCTCCTCTTTTATTTAGCAGGGGGAGAGTAACTGGCCCTACACACCCCAGCAATGTCTGTTCTATTGGCTTCTGCTGGTGTTCTTTTTTGCGTTTTAGATTGTGAGCCCTTTTGGGACAGGGACCCATTAGATTTTAATTAGTTATTATTATTTTTCCATTTTCTTTGTAAACCGCTTTGTGAACTTTTTAGTTGAAAAGCGGTACATAAATACTGTAGATATAGATTTGAGGTTTGGGCATCTGGTCACTCTGTGCAATGAGGTCCTTGGAGAATAGGAAAGTATCGTAAGTGAAAGAAAAGAAATATCTATCACACAGCGAATTAAACCTATGTTTTCAGCCCTGCATGTGAAAACAAAGGGATTTTTAAAGATCTTTTAATTAATGCTGAATTCCATCCGTAATGTGCAGCATTCTGGCATATTGAGTCCGTTGGTGGTTGTGTGGTACTATATTGAGAAGGCAACCGATGTGCGATATAGTTTTATTAGTGAATACTAAATATATGAACATAGGATGCTGACAGTTATCAGCCCATTGGTTTCTTTAGCTCCATGTTGTCAATAATCCTGGCAGTTGGTAGCACTTAAGAGTTTCTTCCTAGCCCTGCTTAAATATGCCAGGTGTTGAACCCAGGGCCTTCTGCACTCAAAGCACAGGAGCTGTCACAGAAGTATCTTGAAACTGCAGCAGGACAAAATTATGCATTCTGAAACAAACTGTTCCATACTTTTCCTTGACATGATACTCTTCTCCGTTGGTAACCTGAATCAATGCAGAAAAGAACAGCTCCAACAGGTCTGTATGCTGTCCTGTCTCTATTTTACAGGTGAACTTGTTATTCATGGAAGCCTAGTGCATATTGAATTCTATGTGAAATAAAATCATATGGATTTTGGAGTCCACTGAGCTCCTAATGCAACTAGAGTCTTGCTCCAGTCTCATCGGAAGCTGTTCTGAAGCCCAAGGAAGCTGCACACAGCCTCCACAAGTCTCAGAATGGCCTCCAGATCTCCTAGAAGAACACTTTTGGCTTCAATCTGTCAACCAAAACTGCCCTTCTAGGACCTCCAGAAGTAATTCAGAAGCTTATGAAGGCTCCCCTTTGGAGGCTTCAGGTTGGGCCAAATCTTGGTCAATGGGAGTCCAGAGGATACCTGATGAGCCATATTTGCAGATGCAAAATCCACAGATAAATAGACTCAACTTGTATTTTTATTCACTTGCCTAGGGAGCATGTGCTTCCTCCATGCAATTCAGTCTATCTGCATGTAGATAAATCAGCCCAAAGATCACCATTAAGCACACCTCAGTTCCATTTTCACTTCAGTTTCAGAAGAAATGGAGTAATCTTCTGACATGATTTCCCCCCTCCATTCTAGTCTATCAGTTCTGTATTGGTTCACAAAAACAATTCCCATCTAAATCAGTGTTACTGAACCTGAAAAGTCTGATACAGATTACTCCTCCAGTAATTCAATGACATATTTTGGCAATGTTTTTCGTTCATTTGCTAGTGAAGCTCCAGGAGATGATCTGCAGCAAGAAAATGATGAGCCTTCTTACCAGTTTGCAATTCAGAAACAATAGATAATAACAAGCCAGAGCTTACATGTGACTTGCAAAGACATAGCTGACAAAAATGGTATGTGAGCTAGGGCTTTAAGATGAATTCTGTCCCACCACTTAGCAAAATCTGCGTTTGTATCATTCTGGGATGACTGTTTACAGAGATCTGTGAGGGCAACCTTCAAACACACATTTTGCAGAGATCTTTGGTAAACAAAGAAAAAGGGTTCATCTAAAGGTCCTTGATTGAGAGGCATCACAATGTCTTCAGGAGTGTACTGTTTCTTACAATATTTGCAATAGGGTAAAAAGCACCCCCTAAATCAAATTAGAAAGAATTTCTCTACACAAATGCTGCAAAACAGCAATAATAACCATCATCACACATAGTTTTAGTGGGTCACACTGGAAAAGTTCTAATGCAGTATTCATTATGGGTACCACCAGTGTTCCTTGAGGCCATGTCTGGATGTATTCACTGGACAAAGAATAATTTTCTACACTTAAAAAAGCTCTCTTGTCCACCCTGAGCTGCTTACTGGTGTTTGCCCCATTGCATCTGGCCAGCTAACCCAGAAATAACTGGTGGTGTCATTGTCAATTATTTCCAGTGGTACTTCGAATAGATGGAACATGTGAAGTGGTTCAGTGGAGGACTAATGTTGAGAACCTTTATACTAACAGAAACATTTAGGCTGCATTCCTAATCTCTAGTTAAGTCAGCCTAAACCCCAGCATAGGTGCTGTGCTGACCTGAGGGTGTCACAAAAGTGGCATAAGACACTACACTCGATGGGGAGGGTTAGGCCAATGCACAGACATGTGCTTGCTTCTCTATACCAGCACAGGAATGGAAGATCAATTAGTTGTGCCAGCCTAGGTTATGTCTTAACAGTCTCAACAGCCTTTCTCAAACATGACGGCACAAGTTTGTGGTCTGTGTAGTCTGAAGGAGCCCTTAGCACCACCAGATAACATGGCCTTTACCCAACCCCACTGATCGGAGCATGTTTGGCCAGGTCAAGAGCTGGCTGAGAGATTGTGGCCCCCTCAGCTGACCTCTAAAGTCCCTTTCAGATGTCAACCAAGTAGTTGGTGCCACAGCTACTCTCTGAGCCCCTTCTCTTCTGCTGGGCTTCCACTGAGGCATCTTCAACAATGGCAAAGGGGCCTCTGAGGAAATTATTCCCCAAGGGTGGGGGAAGGAAAATAGAGTGAGGAGGAGGCAGCAGCATGGGCCTGGGAGAGAGGTCAAATGTCCGCAGCGTTAGAAACAAAGGAAGTAGATTTGAGTGCCTCTTTGTGTCCAAATTTAGCCCACATGCACTATTCAGGCCCAACGTAGAAACCATGACTTTCCATCAGTAGAAGCTGATGAGAAGGACTCAAGGGCAGAGCAATGATTCATTCAGAAATGGAGTGGGTGGGAATTCCAGGATGATAGGAGCCGTGCATGGATTTCTCACAGCACATTATCAGTTCCCTAGTGGCACACAAATATGCCCCAGCACATAGCTTGGAAATTCTGGGCTAGACTATGAGAAGGGGGATTTTCCCAGCCCTTTGCTCAGGCTCCATCCACTAACCACCATATCTCATAACCAGAGGAAAGGACAAGGCCTCCTGAAATGTAGGACACCCAAGAAAAATGGAGCACCCAAGAAAAATGGATCGAAAAATAAAAGCAAAAAAAAATCATGTACAGAGCTTTCACATGGTGAATTGAAATACTATATTAGTTACTGGAGAGTTTACCTGTCGCTGCGAGAGTAAAAAATTAAAGAATATTTGTGGGCAACGGGCATGGCTAGGCACCAGTAGGCACTGGGCACCAGCATGGGGAACTGGCACCAGGAAGTAGATAGCAGTAGGCACTGGGAAATGGACACTGACAGCACTGGGAGGCACTGACAGCCACCAGAAGGCAGCAGATAACAGGCACCACTGGGTTCCAGCAGGCACCAGTGGGCAGCAGGTACCAGTGGGCTCTGGTAGGTACCAGCATACAGTTGGCACCACTGAAAATCACCAGGTACAAGTGGGAACCACCAGGCACTACCAGGCAGCAGTGGGCACCAGGCACCACCAGGCTGTGGGCAACAGGCAGCACAGTCATTCCAGGACTGGGTTGCTTCTGGGTTGCCTCTGTGCCCAGGCAGTGGACAGCAGGCAGCACTACAGGGCACCAAGCACCGGGCATCCCTAGCGGGCACCAGAAACTTGCAGACACAACCAGGCACATCTGGGCAGCAGGCACCACCAGGCAGTGGGCACCAGGCATCCCTACCAGGCACCAACAAGCAGCACCAGGCACCATCAGTCATCCCTGCCAGGCACTGGGCACCACCGGGCACCAGTGGGCACCAGGCATCCCTACCAGGCACCAACAAGCAGCACCAGGCACCATCAGTCATCCCTGCCAGGCACTGGGCACAACCGGGGCACCAGGCGCTATAGGGTACCACTGGGCAGCAGCAGGCACCAGGCATCTTTGGGCACCAGACACTACCAGGCAATCTTGCTGGGCACCAGGCAATACTGGGCAGTGGACAGCAGCCACCATTGGGCACCAGGCTCCACCTGGCAACACAGGGCGCCACAGGGCAGCGGGCACCACTGAGCACCACCATGCATCAGGCATCCTATTGGGCATCAGGCACAACTACCAGGGTGGCAGTGGACAGCGGCCACTGTGAATCAGTCAGTTATTCTTCAATGTTAAGTATAGGGAAGAAAACACATTACACTCCTTTTCACCTCGCTTCAGTGTACCCTGTCAGAAACACCAGGAGAATGGTGATGCTAGAAATACTGAAACTCTGGAGATTAGAAGAGCATAGATGCATAGATAAATATAGTAGCATAGCTTGAAGACTTCTAAAGCAGAAACACATCCTAATCCTATATGAGACCTTCAGAGAGCAGCTGTGGTCTAAAGATGTTTTACCACCATTCAATCAAGAACATATGAAGAGCCCTGCTGGGTCAGGCCAAGACCCATTGAGTCTAGCATCCTGTATCTCATCGGGGCCCACTAAATTCTTTGGGAAGCACACAAGACAACAAGAGACCTGTATCCTGGGGCCCTCTCTACATCTGGCATTCTACATCTAAAACTAGGAGGTTGCACATACCCATCATGTCTTGTAACCCGTGATGGACTTTCCTCCAGAAATTTGTCCAATCCCTTTGTAAAGGCATCTAAGCTAGATGTCATCACTGTATCCTGTGCCAAGAAGTTCCACAATCCTTGAGTTTCAAAAAACTGTGGTTTACTTTCCACATTAAAAATACAAATCGCCTCCATACCAAGCTAGCCAGAGGCAAACTTGGACCTTATAGAAACCCACTCAGAAAAAAATCTCCTAATCAGTTGCTCCCTCTAACAAAATATCCCAGAGCATTACCAAGCAATCATTTTAACAAAGGATGTTCATAAGATTCCCATATCAATCTACTTGTCTCCTTTTCTCAGCCTCTGAGCAGAGCTGGCCCACTCATTCAAGTAGCAGATTGGTAGAGATATATCCATCTCTGCCTACTTGCCTGCTCTGCTGCTCCTCTTACTCCCAATCTCCAAATGGGAAAAGGAAGGGGGCAGAATGGGAGAGGAAATATGTACGAGTGCTGAGTTGGAACATACAAGAGTGGAAGGAGAGAATGGGTCATCATCAAATAAGTCTTGCTTCCTCAGGTATATCATTTGCCAGTCCTGCGTCTGAAGCTCTAGTCTGCATCCCCCCACCAAGAAGAGTTGCGTTTGGGAGTGGGAATGTGGGACAGGACTCAGGAGCCTTTCAGTTGCAACCCCCAAGTTGTGGACTCCCTGTCCTAGAGGTTCATTTCGTCCTTTGCTACTGGAGTTTATTGGAGTAGATAAGTAAGTAAATAAGATAAATAAGATGTTGGGAAGGCAACATCCTAGTGACAGGCCCCGGGGACAATCCAGCTAGGTTTCCCCAGTTTTGCATCAACCATGCTTGGGATGACTCCAATCCAGAACAAGTGGAGTCTGCCACCACACAGGACACAAATCGAAGGAGTTGCTATTGGAGTTTAGGCACCTGCTTTGTTTCCCCAGGCATTGTGGTTATGTTGGGTATCCCTTGTAGGTTTTTGTTTCCCTATTGGAATATCCCTGTTGGGATAATGACAGCACAATCCTAAGCATGTCTACTCAGAAGTAAGTCCCACTGTGTTCAATAGATAAGTCCCACTGTGTTCCTTACTCCCAGGAAAGTCTTATAGGATTGCAGACTGTCATTTATTTATACTGAGAAGTTTAAAAAAATGCTTTGTTCTATATTTATGAGTCAAACTCACAACGTTCCTGGGGACAGAAAGTCAGGATAGGAATCCATAAATAAATAAGGTTAAGTGATTTTCAATCTTTTTCATCTCATGACACCTTGAAAAGGTGCTGAAATTGTCAAGGCACACCGTTAGTTCTTTGACAACTGACAAGGCACACACAATGAAAGCAGGGACTCACTCGTCCCCTACTGGCCCTACTCACAAAGGACCTCTCCCCCAAACTCACACAGCACACTATTGCCATGACACAATGGTTGAAAATGGCAACTGCAACATGTCTTTGGAGGTGCGCTCTCTCTCTCTCTGTGTGTGTGTGTGTGTGTGTGTGTGTGTGTGTGTATGTGTGTGTGTTCCTTCTTACCAGTCACTTGCATTACTCAATAGTCAACCTTCTTTTTGCGGCTTAGGTTTCAGATTGTTTCTTTCAGATTGTTAGGTTTCAGATTGTTTCCCAGAAGCCTGGCTTATCATCAGCTAACAGCCATCAGAAAACAAAAGCTATCAGTGCTAATGTCAGTAAGCATCTTCTGCCCATCAGTGCTTATTAAAGAAACAACTTTTGCAATGAGGTGCATGCAAAAGCTTCAGGAAAATGTCACCTCCTCACTTAGCGCAGCCATCATCACAGTACTCATCAATATAATTAACTATAAAGGAAGCACCCCTGTGGCTGCAGTTCTTGCGCTATACTTGAGAAGTGTGTTCTTAACACCATTCTCGCTTCAAAACATATTATTCCATGTAATGCCACCTCCTCTTGTACCCAGACGGTTAATTGGAGCCTGTATTGCCTGATCATATGGAGCAGCAGATCATTATGCTAATAGGAAGCCTAATCCTTCCTCCACATCACAGTCCTGCTGGTATTTTTTAAGTTGCCAGCCTTTTCTATTTAGTGCCTTCTGTTCTCTTTATTCACTGTCTCTATCTTGCCCTCAGAATTATTCACTCTTGATGGACATTCTGATGTTCTCATGGCAGCTTTCTAGGGTTTAAAGGTTTCTTACCAATAGGTACCTCAGAGATATTTTCACTATTTCCTATGGTGTTAACAGATCATACCAGTCTTCACTGCCAACTAGTTTTGCGTAAAGCAGATTTCGCAGCCTTCTGCAATTCCTTGTCTCCTGCAATAGCTCTTGTGGTGTCACAGGTTGCCTTTTGCTCTTAAATTCAGATTTCCCAGAATTCTTGTTACTGCAGCCACTCAACATTACCTTTACTCCATGCTAATTATACAGCTGACACAATCTGCACCAGTTTGGATGCAGCATCGTTTCCACCAAAGCAGAATTCAGAAGCACAGTGGTGGAGATATCTTCTCCTCCAAAGGGGGAATGGCTCCCAGACCATGCGGATACATACTATTGCAACCCACTGTGTTCCTACACACAGACTGAGAAGTGTTCTAAAAATAAGATTTGAACTATAGCTTAGGGGACCCATTGTGGCTATGTGGTTAAAGGTGCTGTGCCTTTACATTGGTAGGTTGGTGGTTTAAGACCTGGATGCTGCATAAAGCAACGTCCTGGAGGCAGGCCCCTATGACAGGCTGGCCAGATTTCCCCATGTCACATCCATCATCTAAAGTGAGCCTGCCAGGAGTGGAAATAATGCTAAGAAAATAATGGACCATAACCTAAATTGAGTATCAACTACCCTGGAAAATAAAGTGTAATATTTTCTCAAAGTCTGCTGGTAGAGAAAGGATTCCCAACCAGATCCTGTAGTTGAGCTCCTTTAAAAAATCTGTGCTTCAGCAGAACATCATCAAAGCTGCCTTGTCATTAATAAAAACTGCAATACTCACAGTTTGCAGATTTAGAAAAGTATGAAATCTTATGGCCTAATCCTATGTATGATTATTGAAAGGTAAGCCCCACTGAGTTAAATAGGGCCTGCTTCCAGGTAAGCATGTGCTGTATGGGACTGCAGTTTTAGTATCCTGACTATCAGGAACAATTGGCTATTTTGTATCAAAGATTATTTTAGGGATGGAGCAAGTTATGAGGACAGCTAGTAATGAGTTTACACTTTTTTCTTCTGGCCAGGGATGGGGGGGTGGGTGGGTGGGCTGTGTTTTTAAACAGGGCAGATAAAACCAGTTTCAGAGATGAAGTAGAAGTTGGGGCCAGGAATGACCAAATCCAGTGGGGCTTGACTTGAGTCAAATCTGGATAGAAGTAGCAAGAAGGAGAAGAGGGGTCAAGAGCAGCAGCTTCAAGGCTTACCAGTATGACCCTATCCTGGACAACCTTACTCTGAAGTAGTACCACTGCAGCTGATCATTCAATGTGGGTTTCTCCCCTGAAGTAATAATATATGATCTCACATCAGCTCGTATCTCACATCAGTGATCATCAGTGCCTTCCTTCCTATCAGACACAGGCAAGAGAACACAGTCCTGCCTCCTCCTCCTGCCCAGTATCAATGATGGCCCCCAAAATGTTTATCAGCATGAAAACTGTAAACAAGTGCAGACAAACTCAAGTGTGTATGCATGAGGACAATTGCCATTTTGGGGGACCCAAGACTCTAGAGTTTTTCAGAATTTTCCATTCAAGTGACTCATTAGTCAGGTAAAAATGCACATTTTTGTGACTCAAGTCCAAGAGCACAATCTTAACTGACAGCACAATTCTAATCATGTCTACTCAAAAGTTGGCCTCATTATGTTCAATGGTGCTTACTCCCAGGAAAGTGTTTTTAGGATTGCAGCCTAATTTGCAGCACATACCCCACTAGCATAGCATAGTGGGGTATGTGCTGCAAATTGCAGTTAGATGTTGGTCATCTCTTACCTCCTAAAGGAAACAATGTGTGTTTCCTTTCCTCAGAGTTGCCTTGTCCTTACCCTGGAGCTGGAAAATTATTTAGGATTGTTCCCAAGTCACCAATTCAAGGAACCATCTCTGGTAGGTGCTATGTGTGTGATGATTGTGTGTGGTGGAGGAAGAGGACATTTTAGGAACTTATTCTTAACGAGCTAAATGTACCCACGTTGTAGGAGTACAATATCCCCTATATGCCATTCCCCCGTACACATCACCCCCCATGCGTATCACCCACCCCCACATGCATCATCCCCCCAGAACATCACCATCCCCCCAGTACATCAGGCACTGGGCACCAAATTGGCTGGAGGCTGATCAGTCTTCAGTATCAAGTGTTAAGTATAGAATATAGGCTAAAGGATTAAGTATAGAATATAGGACACATTGCACCCGTTTTCACCCTCTTAAAGGATAAATATATCAACTTCAGTTCTTGGTGGGTGTTTATGTCACATAAGAGACACCCTATCCAAAGTTCTGTCGATCATCTTTGAGAAATCCCTGAGGAGTGGAGAAGTGCCACTGGACTGGAAGAGGGCAAATGTAGTCCCAATTTTTAAGAAGGGGAAAAAAGAAGACCCGGGAAATTATAGACCAGTTTGACTTCAATCCCGGGCAAGATATTAGAGCAAATCATAAAACACACAATTTGTGCACATCTAGACAAGTACTCGGTGATCAAAACAACCCAGCATGGATTTACCAAGAATAAATCTTGCCAGACAAATCTGATCTCCTTTTTTGATCGGGTTACGAGCTTACTGGACAGTGGCAATGCTGTGGATGTCATTTATCTTGACTTCAGCAAAGCATTTGACAAAGTCCCACATGACATTTTAATTAGGAAGTTGGAAAAATATGGGCTAGACGGGGCAATCGTTAGGTGGATCTGCAACTGGCTCGATGGCCGCACTCAAAGGGTTTTAGTAAATGGTTCTGTGTCAACCTGGAGGTCAGTTTCTAGTGGGGTCCCCCAAGGCTCTGTCTTGGGACCGGTTCTCTTTAACATTTTCATCAATGACTTGGAGGAAGGGATACGGGGGAGCCTGATCAAATTTGCAGATGACACCAAACTGGGAGGAGTAGCAAACATATCAGAAGACAGGAGAAACCTCCAGGAGGATCTGGATAAACTGGAATCCTGGGCTGTAACAAACAGAATGAATTTCAACAGGGAGAAGTGCAAGGTTCTGCACTTAGGCAATAAAAACCAAAAACATAGGTATAAAATGGGGGATACTTGGCTTGGCAGCACAACATGTGAGCGGGATCTTAGAGTCGCCGTGGATCACAAGCTGAACATGAGTCAGCAGTGTGATGTGTCTGCAAAGAAGGCAAATGCCATTTTAGGTTGCATTAAGAGGACTGTGGCTTCCAAGTCACGAGAAGTTCTAGTTCCTCTTTATTCTGCATTGGTGAGACCTCACCTTGAGTACTGTGTTCAGTTCTGGGCACCTCACTTTAAGAAGGATGCAGCCAAACTGGAGCAAGTCCAGAGGAGAGCGACAAGAATGATCAGTGGGATGGAAGGGAAGCCCTACGAGGAAAGGTTGGGGGAACTTGGGATGTTCAGCCTGGAGAAGAGGAGGCTGAGGGGAGACATGATTGCCCTCTTCAGATACCTGAAGGGCTGTCATATGGAGGAAGGGGGCAATTTGTTCATAGCTGCTTCTGAAAGCAGAACTAGAGCCAATGGGTACAAACTGCAAGAGAAGAGATTCCGGCTGGAAATCCGGAAAAAATTCCTGACGGTGAGGGCGGTTCGGCAGTGGAACAGATTGCCAAGGGAGGTGGTGGACTCTCCCTCACTGGGGATCTTCAAGCAGAGGCTCGATGAGCACTTGTTGGAGATGCTCTAGGGGGAATTCCTGCTGCAGGCAGGGGGTTGGACCAGATGACCTACTAGGTACCTTCCAACTCTATGATTCTATGATTCCAAGTTCAGTCTTCTAGGTCCAGGGGCTGAGGCAGAGTGTCCCTCAGTCAGGGATTCTTCAGTAGGGAAGAAAACACGTTGCGCCCCTTTTCACCCCCTTCTGATTGGAATTTCCAAATACTTGTTATTAGTGGGTGCCTCCTTCACGGAAGGAACACCCTCCCCAAATTTCACACTTCTAGGCCTGGCGGTTTTGGCTGGGCGTTGAAGAGTCAGTGAGTCAGTGACTTTTCAGTTATATACTGTATATATAGATATGGAAGTGTTCAAAAACTGTTGAAGCACTTTGCAAGCCAATGTTGCTGTAGGACAAGTATGGAAGGATTTGGGGGCTTGTACATCATAGTGTTTTTCAAAAACTGTGGGTCAAGACCCACAAGGTAGATCACAAACCAATTTCAGGTGGGAACCTATTAATTTCAATATTTTATTCATATTAGACTTAATGTTATGTGACAGCATTTGTGGAAATGTGACAAATCTGTACTTCTAAAAGGCTACTACAGTATGTATATGCCAAATTTCCTACAAATCCCAACTATGTGCCAACATCATTCATCATTGGCATCCTTCAGTCTCGAAAGACTATGGTATCGTGCTCTGATTGGAAGTCCTGAAACATCATCTAGTGTGGCTGAAAAGGCCAGTTCGAGAGTGGCAATCCTTTCCACACTATGGACAAATAAATTCCGTCCCCTGCCCAGGCCCCAGGTTTCACTGCTTTCGGGTCTGTCTCTTTGCTTATGTGCCAACAAGGTTCTTAATTTGTAGCAGATGTCACTAGGGGGCACTACAAACTACAAAGGAAAGGCTATCCTTTTGCAAATTGTTGTCCTGTATCTATATGTGTGGATGATTGTCTTGAAAATATACAAGATGCTGTAGTGTAAAAGATATGTAGTGTAGTGTAAACAGCCGGGCAGAGGCACGGACTTCTCCGCTCTAAGGAGGCGCAGACTGCCACTCCTTATAGCAGAGGAAGCCTCCTCTGAAGCCATTCAGAGTGTCAGAGTTGGTACCTGTGCAGTACTCTTCTGAAGACAGTCAGCTGCTGCTCTGCATCCAAAACAAGCCTGAATAGTCGGGCAGATGCGCAGCCTGCGCATGTCCAGATTTCTAGACATGTGCAGTCCATTCCTCTGCTCTAAGGAGGAGCAAACTGCTCCTCCTTAGAGCAGAGGAAGTCTGCCAATTCTGATGCCTGCTGGCTTCAAAAGAGACTACACATGCACCAATTTGGTACCTGTGCAGTCCCAAAAGGGAGTGCACGTGTCCCAGGAGTGACGCGCTCAGCCCCAACACCAGGAGACACGTTCAGCCCCTGCTTCCACCTGATAAATCAAGGAAGCTTCCACTTTAATACACCCCAACTGGCTGCTGTTCCAACTTGAAGTTGGTGCTTCCCTTTGCATAGCAATACAAAAGCCTTTATAAAAGGCATGTAAAATGTTTCAGATCTCTGTGTGCATTCAGCGCAGATATAATGAATAAATCTGTCTCTAACGACCATGTGTCTGTTATGCATATTTAATTCAGTTGCTTCTAGCTTCTCTTTAAGGGCTGTGGGTGGTGCAAGTGGTTAAAACACTGTGCCTGTTAACCAGCAGGCCAGGGTTCGGGACCTGGTCCCCACAAGACAGGGTGAGCTTCTGTCCTTATCCCAGTTCTGCAACACAGCTGGAACCAATCGTATTGGGTCTGCCAATCCATTGGACTATTTCAATGGCGTAGAGAGCTGGGATTTGCTGCTTGGGTAACAGTCTATCCTCCATACCAATCTACCCAGGCCTTTGTGTTTCGCATGCAGCGTCGAGCACAATACCATAGTCTTTCAAAACTAATGGATGCCATGTGTTAGCTTCTCTTTACTCCTTCCTGGCAAATTTCAGGAGTGTGGAGGAGTTTGGTGGCAGAGTGAAAGAAAAATTGTGTCTTAGCAGATGATGTACGTTGTGTGCTATATGTTAGTTTCTGAAGGCAGCCTAAAATGGATGAAGCATCTAAAGGCTTTCATTGAATGTCTTTTAATATCCTTGCTTTAATTATCCTGCGGTATGAATAATCTGTGTACAGTCATACCTCCAATAATGCAGTGCTGATCCATTCTAGTACTTTCTTCCCCAGCTTTATCAAAAGCTGTTGATATTTATCAATATTTATCAATAGCTGTTCAATCAGCTGTTTATCAAGCTGTTCAGTATCAATAGTTGATATTTATCAATAGCTGTTTATCAAATTCTGTTGTAGCCATTGCATCAGTACCCATTTCCTGCCTATTGAATTAGCATGTATCCTATAAAGCTGTAGGCCTATGTTTTCTGGATTATGCCTTCACCTTCTACTAATGGGCTACCCAGAGATAATTGGTGAGCTGTTATGTGAAACAGGATGGTGGTCAAAATGGACTATTAACCTGAACAGAGTTTCTCTTGTTTTTTTTTAAAGATCATGCCAGGGAACAGAAATGGGGTGAAATCACGGCAGGGGAAGCAGAGAGTTTTAGGGCTGACCCTCACTAGGATTCCAATCCTGATCCTGACTTTCATGCACTATTTTAACTGAAAAAAAATCCTTCAATTATGGTAATTTTCAGTGGAAGGCTTTTTCTTCTTAAAATAGCGTGTGGATGTAGTGCAGTCAGAACAGTGGAGGCAGGGTTGCCATATGTCCTGGAAAACCAGGACAATCCTGGTTTTCACGGATTGTATTCACATCCTGGCAAGTTTGACCGGGAGTCTTGTCCTGGTTTTATGGAAGAGAATTATGGCAACCTTATATGGAGGGGACATCTGAAAGCTCTCCTATCTTCCCACCATGCTTTGTTTCAGATACCTCCAAACACACTATTTATTTAAAAAATACCCACAAACCATAAGGTCATGTTGTACATTTGCTTTACTGTGCGGTTTGAATTTTATTTTAGGCAATCACAAGTCCATCTTTCCATAAGATGTGACTTTCATCCAAGTGCATTAGGAACACAGGTAATGCCTTACACTGAGTCAACAATTATTAGAGCACAATCCAAAGGATGTGCTGGACCAGCACTACTCCCTTGTGCTGGTCCAAGACTGCAACAATGCTCTGTAAGGCATGTTTTCATCAACTTGGGACTCAGTGGGTCTAGCACCAGGATGCACACCAGCCTCCCCAAGTCAGCGTAGATGCTGGGCCCAATAAGTTCACCCTCACTTTTCAGGCCACTTCCTCACCACTCAGAACACACTGCAGAGGTTAAGGAAGAAGAGCTCCCCTCACCTCCAGAGGATTGCAGGGATCTCTGGTGGGCTGGATGGAGTGGACTTGCCACAAGCTGCATGGAGGCGAGCCTTGGGCTGCATCTGGTCCCTGGCCATGGTTTGGGCACCCCTTCTGTACATAAATATGTTTATATGCTGCATCCAGAAATTTTGGAAAGATTGAGATTTTGGAAAACGAATTCTCATTTGTGCACCAAGCCACTCATATTCTAGCCTAGTCTTCCTTCTGCCATGTAATTCCACTGGCTATGGGTTTCAGATAACAGCCATCTCCAAGCTTACCTGGAGATGCCAAAGACATCTGTATGCCAGCATGTGCCCTACAACTCAGCTATGGCCCCTTCTGTCTTTCCATTCTCACTTGAAGTGCTTTTCTGCAATCCTTGCCTGAATTACAGAAGCTGAAGCAGAGGAACATGCTTGGCAACCAAACATTCAGAAGATGAATAGAAATTTATCAAAAGAGTGGAGGAGGGAGGAGCATGTCTGTAGAAAAGAGAAGTCAATCTCAATCACCTAGACAGTGCCCGTTATTGTAAGCTTAGGGTACAATCACACAGTGCTTTACATTATCTATATTTTTTAATCAGCCGCACAACAGGAGACAGAAGGAGAGACTATTATTACATCCCGTAGGGAGGCAGAATAATGCTGATGATGAACCTTCCAGAAGTGGCAAAGGAACAGAACAACAATGGCAAAGCACAAACAGGGGACGTGGTTGATGTGCATCTGGGGTGATTGCTGTGGGTTGTTACAAAGGCACAGTTTTGCTTTGAAAATCTATTTTCACCAAGGTCTCTTGAACTTAATTGCTTTTTCTCGCTTCCCGGGTATGGACTGCTATCAAGCAAGAGGGAAATAGGTGGTATTCAGAAACAGTTCCCTCGGGCAATGTCATATTCCCTCTAGTATTCACAGCTTTCCAAGTCACAGCCAGAACAGCCTGGCCAGGAACAGTGTTGGAGAAAGGCAGCAACAATGGTCACCAAATCCTAAACCCCTTCTCTGAGGACATGGACCCACTTGAACAACCCCAGCTATTTAGCTAGTGTATGTCTGAGTAGACCCCCTCCATGCACACAGAGGCATACCCACAGGTACCTAGAGCCTCCTTCTCTGTTCTCCCATTGATACAGTATCAGGAAGGTGGGGAAGGAGAAAATAGGACTCAGCTCTAAGAAAACCCATTTTGGGAAGCCAACGTGTGACAAAAACCATCATCTGGTTTTTCAAGATTTTGTCATCTATACCCTATATACTCATGTATAAGCCTAGTTTTTCAGCAGATTTTTTAATGCTGAAAAAGCTCCCCTCGGCTTATACTCGGGTCATCTTGTCATAAGATGGGCAAAGAAGTGGATTTCTGCACAAGCAGCTCAGCTTAGGACAACCTTTTTAAAAAGCAGGAAAGGCTACTTTGCTTCCTTCTTTTAAAAAAGAACAACCAAGTGAGCAGGTTGATCCCGCTCCTCCCTGCAGGTAGGAGCAGGATGGCTCACCACATTGGCTGTTTGCTCCTCATTAAAACAGCAGTAGTTGCTGCATTTCCCAGTTTTTTGTGGTAAAATTAGGTGCCTTGGCTTATACTCGGGTCGGCTTATACTCAAGTGTATATAAAATATATAAATACTCAAGTATTTATATATATGGTATATAAAATTGAAAAGTCACCGATAATGTCACTGTAATAGTTTTCAGTAATAAGTAATATACTGTTTAAATTAACCAGGTGAAAACAATATGAATGAATGAGTGAATGAATGAATATCAGATCATAAACACTTTCAAACACATATATCAAATCTTGCTAATGCAACAGTTGAACCTCAGATAGAAATTATATCTGTCTCTGATGCAGGATTGCTGGGCATTT
Organism: Cryptoblepharus egeriae; assembly: GCA_030015325.1. Taxonomy (NCBI): domain Eukaryota; kingdom Metazoa; phylum Chordata; class Lepidosauria; order Squamata; family Scincidae; genus Cryptoblepharus; species Cryptoblepharus egeriae. The sequence continues at coordinate 64,240,969 of JAREYC010000002.1, read as the reverse complement.
TGAGGCAAGAACCTGCCCTGGAACCCCAAAGCATTATTTATCCCTCCACTGATGGTGCATCAGGCACTGAAACTGTGGGTTCAATGGCGGATCCAGACAGTTATGGGCAGGACCCTGGCCTAACTTTGTTTTCTCTGAAGCTTAAGTCAAAATAAATTTGGATGGAGGAGATAGATGGGGTAGTGGACTTCAGGATACAGTTGGAGACTGTCAGGGTCCTCTTTTGTTTTTATGACATCTGATCACTCTGACTAAATTTCAGAGCAGAGAGATCAGACTCTTCCCTGCCACATGGAAGGGAGGGAATAGGAAAAGTTTTGTAATGATTTATAAGAAATTTTGTAATTTCAAGGCTTGACAGGAAATATAGGATGGGTAAAGAGATGGTACAACCATCATGACTGTATCATGAACAGAAATGAAGTTCATGTTTACCCTATGCCAGAAGTTTCATCCACTGCGAAATGTATGAAATTGACTTTGACTTGATGCCACTTTGATTTTGCGCTGCAGCAGCTCCCTGCCATTTCAGTGCAGTATCTTTCCGTGTGAATGCAAGTGACCGTTTACCAGGTGGATCCATAGGAACATGTAGATATAGTCACTGGATTAATCACACAGTTACAAGTTGCCACTTAGGAAAAAAATCAGCAGTGTACACTCCTACTCATTTACATGCAAACACATTGATCCAGAATCTCCTGAGAAGAATGAGAATTGGCCTGTACTTTGTGCCCTTGAAACAGGCAACAATTACCTATTACTTCTCACACAGCTTGCTTCTGATCTTTCTCTGGGTGGCGGGGCCTTCCCCAACCCAAAATGTTATCAACCATTACTCTGATAAAACCCAGAGTATTTCTTGCCATCCATATTATCTTCCAATGCGCAGATCTCAAAAGCATCCCTAAAAGGTACACAGAATAAATGCTGCAAGGTGTCACATCTTTGCAATGACAGCTTTTTAAATGAATGTGATTTTGAGGGGTGGGGGGAGGAGAAGGAAGAGAAAAAGCCCCTTTCACACAGCTTGTCCAAAAGCTGACAAGTCCTAACAAGGCTCATTTTCCAGAGACAAAAATATCTACTTTTTTCAAAATTCACAGCAGGGTCTTCGCCTACACACATTGCACCAAATAAATCCCATAGGGAGAAATGTAAAATGTATTGTGTAAATGTAAATGTGACTCATATTATGAATGTATTTTAGAGCCATTTATCCTTTCTTTCTGACCTGTCTGTGACAGGTACAGGAGACATATATGGTTTCCACCAAAATAGTTATAAAGGTTGTGGAGTGGCTGGCCAGGCTCATTTTGCCTGCATGGTCCAATGTCCCCTTTCAGATAATAAAACAGCACTTTACCCAATAGGGCAGAGAGACCCTATAAGAAAGGAAGAATACCTTACAAATTAAAGCATCCACATTTTGTAGTCCACCTTAAAGATATCCAAACTGAGGCTCCCAAAGACAATTTTTTTGCATCTTCTGAACCCTGTATCTGGTATCTTTTCAAGGTGGCACATCATGGAAAGGAGACCTCAACAAGGAAGAAATGAAGATGATTTGTAAAATTTGATCAGCAGCAGGGCACTCTCCCATACTGTGATTTTCCATCATAAGCCATTCCTGTGTTTGAACATGTAGTGTAAAATGCTTTACTACCCAATACTAGCCAGCTAAAGATGTGCTTCTTTACACAGCCTCTACAAAATTGGGGTTGACGGGATCTAATGACCTGATGCAAACAAGGAATTGCAGGGTATTTCAGCCACATCCCATCTCTTTTGGTGCATTTGGAAGTCACTTTATTTTGATATAGAATTAGGAAGTGTACCCTCAGCCAGAAATAACCCCACTATTGGGTGTAAGTCTTACTTAATCCTGAGTGAAGGAGAAAAGTCAACAGCTCTTGGTTTTGCCATAGGTGTTGGCTCAATTTCAGCTGATTACAGTCTTAGATTCATGTATAAAAATGTGGCATGGCAATCCTATGCACATCTATACAGTTCCATTACGTTGAATGGGGATTACTCCCATAGAATGTGTACCTGTATATGACTGAAGTCTAAGAATTGCTTCTCTTATTTGGGTTTAGCATGTCTCCCACACCATGGCCAGTAACATGTTTATGGAAATTTGCTGTCAATCAGTTATGGTTGTTCATGGTTCCCCATTTGTCTTTAGCACATGGTTCTCTGCTTCTAACTGTGGAGGCTCCACATAGCTATCATCACTAACAGTAATTAATAGACTCTTCTTTCCTGAACTTGGCTGATACTTTTAATAAACAGCCCTAGCTAGTAGTCATTACCACACTATAGGAATCAATGCCATAAGTTAATTATGATCTGCAGGAAGAAATACTTCAAGCACTTGCTCCCCAAGCACAGCAGGTTTTTCTTCCTTACCCGATATAATTTTATATATGACGTGTTTTACTTATTCCTCATAGTTAATGAGAAATTTTTGTTTTGTTTCAAGCACAAGTGAATTTTGGAAGGAACGTAATTAAGCTGTCCATGAATTCCAGTAGAGGAATAGGAGGGAAACCTGCAAAATATTCAAGACTGCATGGCAAGAAGACCTCTGCAAGATCAGTGACATCCTTCAAAACCATCATGGATGTGTGTGCATAGGTGTCTAAGTAAATAGATGTGCCAGCTTTTCCCTCTATGTATATAAGCAGATACATGGATTGGCATGTAAACCTTTGCTCAACACTTAAAAAAATAATCTGCAAATCTTTGGCACTAAATGCAGCCCGTGCAACATTTGATCGCCCCTTACTGTTGTCCCTGCCTACGTTTACAAGATGTTTGCATTATGTATATTTAGCAAAAAATGTTCACACTGTGCAGGTCTGTGTTCTATTTCTGATGAAAAAATTCTCTGAGCAGTTTTGTACTGCCACCCACATAGTCCCATGTTATCAGGAGGGGAAAAACATCAACCTCAAGTGAAGGGAGAACCCACAGATTATTTCCCCAAGTCAAAATACTACATAATACACATTATTTATGTTCAGGATTGCACAAGGCACAGCAAACACAGAGTTTTTCCTATGCAAACATTTTGTTTAGGCACAATTGTTACTGATTGTCACAGTGTACACAGGATTTTGACCAAGGTGAAGACACCACCCATGACCTGAAGAAAGTATGGCACCTTTTTGTAACGCATGTTTGTACAAAAATTGTGATGAAATTTGCTAATCATGAACCGCCCCCTTTTTAAAACAAGGACTATGAAAGGAGAGACTATCTCCATTATCTGTTCAGTAGACATTTCAAAGTAGGAAACAGGTACCACAGTACCTCCTAACACACACATATAATTGTTCCATAGCTTTTATGTCTATCTGTGCCTCCTTTCCCTTTTCTTCTGTTATATAGAGCTGCACCATTTAGAGGTTGCGTTTAGCACCATCAACACCCACCCACCATCATATGCGGTTTGACATCAGCCTGGTATTCAGCTTCCGGAAGAAAGAGTGCAGTTTGCAAATCTTGCATTTCTTCTTCCTGTTTTTATTTTTCAGCTTTCCATGTCCTCCTTCCCACACATCCTCATCTTCCGTAGCCCAGGGCCTCCAGGCACCACCGTTGAAGTCAGGGTGAGCTCGAGGGTTCTCCGCTGGATATCTCACAGGAATTGCAGTCTGGTTGTAGAGGACAAGTCTGACAAGAAGAGCCCTGACGACATCAGGGCGTTGGTCTGACAGGTCATAGCGCTCATAGGGGTCCGCAGTGATGTTAAAGAGCCAGACAGATTTGCGCATGCCGTCTGTCAGCCGCTCAAGATTCCACCAGCTCCCTGGAAAGTTGGTCAGGGTCTGTGGTGGAATCCAGTCACTGTAACCAGGGTCTCCAGTTAACAGTTTCCAGTCTCCTACTCTCAGTGAGGCTTGTACTGCTGTATTCCAAATACCAAAGCCATGCTCCAAAGAGCCATATTTGGCATGGTTATAAAGGGGATCAATATTATGCAGGATTTCTCTGCGGGGAGACTGTTTGCCCTCACTGATGGCTGACCACACATCGTACCCATCCAACTTCTCTGTTTCAGATAGGTTGCCCCCTGCCAAGGTCACTAGAGTGGGGTACCAATCAGTTATGTGAATTAGTGCTCTGCTTATTCTCCGCCTGCGTTTAATCAGTGGACTGTGGACAAACCCAATGCCACGAACCCCCCCTTCCCAGTAGGTTCCCTTGCGACCTCGCAGAGGCCAGTTGCTCCCACCAGAGAATGTCTGCCCACCATTGTCGGTGGAAAATACAATCACACTGTTGTCATAATAACCATACTTCTTGAGAGCCCATGTGATGTTCTTCACAGCTTCATCCATACAGGTGACCATGGCAGCATACTTGCGGCGCGCAACATTACCCATGGAACGATAGCGGTAGATGTACTCCTTAGGGGACTGTAATGGGGTGTGCACAGCTTGGAATGCTACATAGATAAAGATGGGCTCCTTGGGATTATGTGTGGCCAGAATTTTATTGACTCGCTGAGCATAGAGGAAAGTAGAATACTTGCCACTCTGTTCCCAGGCGACACTTTCTCCATCATGAAGATCATAGCCACAGACACCTGGCCCATCACAATTGTCATAGGTGTAGTAATCCACATTTCCCGTCAAGGAACCCAGGAAGGTGTCAAAGCCCCTGCGTGTGGGCAAGCATTCTTTCCTGTAGAACCCCAGGTGCCACTTGCCAACCATATGAGTGGAATAGCCAGCTTCTTGTAGCTTCTGGGGAAGAGTGACCTGGTTGAAGGGCAGGCAGTTAGGCTGTCGGGGACGGATGATGGAGTGCTGAAGGCCCGTATGTATTTGGTACCTAGGAGAGAGAAAAGGAAAGGAAGCCATGATTAAGTGCAACATCTCTGTTTCCCATAGGTTGCTAATCCTCCAGGATTGTCCTGAAGTCTCTAAGAATCAGTCTCAATCTCCAGTGACTATTTCTGAAAGCAACCCTGGAAGATCTTTAGAAACCTCCCCTCCCCCCCTCTATATATAAAGGGAAGAGCAATAATCTTCAGAACAACAGCTTGTTTTCAAACACGTCCAACAGAACTGTCATCTGAGCTTACTAGGAAAGCCAGTCTTGACACTCTTCATTGATTCCCTCCTCTGCTGCCACTTTCTCATCTGCCTCCATCTCAAGAAGCAGGGTACTTGTTTTTCCCCCGTTTTTTCCCCAACTTGTGAAGTAAGCTGTGATCATGAATGACAGAGCAAAGAGTGGTCAGACTGGACTAACTAGATTGCTTATTTGAGAGCTATATAGTCAAGAATGTTAAAGACTATCCAGCAGATCCTCTTTATAATGCATCCAAAGTCAGCCACAGTGCCATTCAAACTTCATTTTGGGAAATTCATGGCAATCTTTCCAATGACGAATTTTCTGGCTAGAATCTGTTTTATCAACCTAGATAGGTCTCTTGCTCCTAGTACTCTAGCTCAATTGGAAAGGCAGGGAAAGATCTCAAGTGCATCTTGGATAAAAGATAAGCCCAAGATAAAACGGTTGCAGTTAAAACATTATCTAATACTTTATTTTCAGAACAGACTCATTAGATATTCTCAGGATGACAAATGGAAAGTCAGGTAACAGCTGTCAAGCATAGGCAGAGTAGTATCTTTACCATCCCACTCACTCTACCTACAGCCTGACGCAGCAAAGAACATCGAACCACTGAATTTAAGGAAGGCAAAGGAGGAAACAAAGCATGCAGTTATAGCTATAATCACTGCCAGAGTTTTTCATGCCACAGCTTCCAAATCATACTCATGTAAAGCATCAGTCACCAGGCAGAATCTTTCTGAACAGTAATAAATTGAATTTTCGGCACCTTCAAGTCTCTAGTCTTAATCCAGTTTTTTTTCTAATCACTTGACAGAGTAGTCCTCCAGTAATTCATGTTTCATACATGAACATTCTTTTAAGATAGTCTTTTGATAACACAGATGTAAGGATTTATGGACACATATCTAAGTCCCCAAATGTGTGACTAGTTAGGAAAGAGTCCATTTGTATATCCCTTCACTTTCGGGCTATCCCACTGATGTTATCATGTTATCCACACTAGAGAAGTAAATATACTTCTTGTTTTTTGATGAAACAAAGAATCCTGGGGGATTCTTAATGATTAATACTCTTATTGTCATTCATGAGCAAGAGCCTATTTCGTGAGATGCAGAAAAAAGGCTCTTGTCCACAAAAAGCTTACTCCACAAGAAATTTCTGGGTATTTATTGTGCCACAGGGTCTCCTGCATTCCTTTTACCATTCTAATACTCATCCCTATGGAATAGTTCCATAGAAATGTGATTAAAACCATGTTAAATCTTTGCATTGCTAGAGATGGAAAAGATTTTAAAACTGCTTTAGCTATTGAAAAAGAAAAGGGAGAGAAGATAGACAGACAGACAGACTCATGCTCCCTATAAATCTGTTGCATGCAGGCTCACAAGACAGCTCAGGACTGTTTCCTCCTGCTAATTGTTCTTGCATCAAGCCAAGTGATCTTAAGTATTGTTATTGTGTACATGCAAGGCTCTCCAGCCAGGCTTAAGGATTTCCTCCTTCCTGAGTACAACCAAATTGTCCAGTCTTATGAAAGAAAGCAGTTACAACAAACTCATGTGTTAGTCCACTTCCTAAGATGAAATCATCATGACTCACATAGTTGGCCTATTCCATTAATCAGGTCACCAGGAATTGAACATCTTTTCCCCCAATTGTGAAGGTCTTTCCTTTTTCAGAGAAGGATCAATTTCTCTTTCCCCTCTCTTGGCCTGGCAGGCAAAGTTCAGGGTGATCATACCTCTGATTTCCAACTCTTACTGGAAGAAAAGTATTTAAGGTTCTTTTATCTCCAAATCTGGAGTTTGCATCCTAACTTTTTATTTTGGTGGTTTAGGAAGTTTTAGGATTGACTTTCACTGGAATTTAAGACTGCAGGGTATAGGGAATTTGGCGTTACTCAGATGTAATAGAACTGCTAGAAGGGGCAAAGTGGTAAGATTTACAGATTTGGGCTGTTGTGAGAGTGACTGCATGGTTAAAGTTATCATATGTCCCAAAAAACAGGGACAATGCCAGTTTTGGGGGATTGTGTTCACATACTGGCAAATGGGACAGCAGGTGCTGTCCTGATTTTGTGGAAGAGAATTATGGCAACCCTATGCATGATATATACTGGAGGTTCATCACTGCCACAATGTTTTCTCTTGTATGGGTTTTCTGGTACTACAGTGGTACCTCATATAACAAGTGCCCCACATAAAGAGTGATTCACATAACAAGCACAAATTCCCATTGGGAGTGTGCTCCACTTAACAAGCTCGCTTCACTTAACAAGCCCCAGACAAGTGCCCCCAAGTTGCTCCATGCTGATGCTCTGTGCGGAGCCTGTTTTAAAGGGCTGCCGGCCAGCACGTTGCTGCCTCAAACTGCCCACAACTTGGGGGCAGTTGCCTGGGGGCACCAGAGGCAGCTGCCCCTGACTGTTCCCAAGTGCCCCCACCGGCCTCAAGCCTTCAGCAGCCTCTACTGGCCTCAAGCCTCCAACAGCCCCCTATCCTCTATGCAGCCTCCTAAGCGTGTCTACTCAGAAGTAAGCCCATTGTGTTAAGTGGGTCCTACTCCCAGGAAAGTGTCTTTAGGATTGTTGCCTAAATAGACTTCATAGGATCATACACACTGGATGCATGTTTTGAATTCAATTACAGTGTTTTGTCTTAGAGTTAATATTTTTATATGAATTTTTTTGTGTTGTGGAATCATTATTTCCTGTGGGAAAATCCGCTTCACATAAAGAGCATTTCACATAACAAGCATGCTTCTGGAACAAATTAAACTTATGTGAGGCACCCCTGTAGAACTATCTCTTCATGTTTTAGCTACATGTTTTAGCGTGTACTTTCCCCTTAAATACATATAACACACTCGGTGCCTAGGCCAATATTGAATGGATCAAATGATATATTGCCAAGTATGGTATAGAAGTGTGAATTAATTATTCTCACAGCAGGAAAAGTGGGAGGAGGCAGTTGACAGGGACATTGTCACAGACCACCAACCTTCCAAAGTGCTTTTGTTGCATTACCTAAATCATTCTATAGCAATCTCAACAGGGAAAGAGTGCTTGGTCATTTATACCATTAATTAAAATACCAGTCCTATTAATTAGGTAATAGTCTCACTTTAGAGAGACCCTCAACAGTAATGTTACTTTCTGTTCAAGGATCATCTAAATTATTATTAAGAATGTTTTATACCACTTTTAAACAAATTCACAAAGCAGATTACAGACAAAAAATAATCATTCAATATACCAAAGGAGTTGACAAATCTAGTGATTTAGGTTGAAATTCTCTGCATACTTACTACCTAGGAAAAAGGCCCATATTGAATAGTACTTATTTCTGAATAGAAGTGCCTTAATAGCCAGCCTGAAAGTGGAAACTCCATGAAATCCCCATACTCTTATCCAGTGCAGCACTATCAGTGAGCTTTTTGTTGTCACAAATTTTGTTGTTTTGGTAAACTGGTCCATTTTATTCTGTTACAATTCTCCCACCATTCACCTCCTGCTATCACACTGAAGGGAGCTTTTCCTCCCTTCAAAAGACATCCCTATTCTTTCTTTCTTTCTTTCTTTCTTTCTTTCTTTCTTTCTTTCTTTCTTTCTTCAACACAAATGCTCAAAGCAGCTTACAAAGTTTTAGAGCCCAACCTTATACATGTTTACTCATAAATAAGTCACGTTAGAGTCAAATGGGGCTTACTCTCAGGAAAGAGTGGAGAGCTTGGTCTGTTAGCTCCTCCCCACCTACTGCCCTCACAACAACCCTGTGAAGTAGGCCAGTCTGAGAATGTGTAACTGGCCCAAAGTCACCCAAGTTGCTTCATGGCCAAGGAGAGACTAAAATGAGGATCTTACACCCTTGATGCTGACCAGTCCAGGGTGACCACATGCCCTGTTTTTCCAGGACATGATTTTTTTTAAACATACATTTTCCATGTATTTCTTACATTGCCTTGTCTCCTTTTTTTGGTGATGACAAAAGGTTATTCTGACCCAGGGTGACCATATCTCCTCTTTTTTTTCCGGGACATGTCCTCTTTTTTTTGACGTGGGGGAAAAAACTTCATTGTCTTCCTTTTCATTGTGAACAGGCAACATGTAGCCTTCTTGGAATTAATACATTATAGTATTATTACACTTACAGTATTATAGTATTATTTACAATATTATAGCATTATTACATTTAATATTAATATTATATTACTATAATATATTTAATATATAAATATATTGTTGTATTATATTAAATATTTAATATAATTTAAATTCTATAGATAAAATTTAATAGTTTTTTCCCCATTTTCCTTCCTTTCTTACCTGCCAGTGATGAGCTGGCTCCTGGAGGGGGTGCAGATGGGCTGTATGTAGTAGTTCTCCAGGCGGACCCCCTCTGCTGCCAGCCTGTCCAGGGTCGGGGTCTGGATGTCTGAGCCGTGGTAGCCCACGTCGTGGTAGCCCTGGTCGTCGGTCAGGATGAAGATGAGGTGTGGGGGTCTCCGGGGATTCCCCTGGACGGGCTTCCCCATCGCCTCCCCGGGCACCTCGGAGACCAGGCTGGGCTTCATCCAGTCCCAGGACAGGTACCCGAAGCTGAGCAGGCTCACCAGGGAGAAGCCCGTCAAGGCGTAGACAGCCATGCTGGGGCTGGGGCTGGGGGGCGCCTCCTCCCTCCAGGCATCGGAGGGGGTCCCACACAGACCCTCCTGGTCCCACCAGGGAACCCCTGGCAGAGGAAGAGGAGGAGAAGACTTGCACACAGCCCAAGCCTAGGTAGGTCTACTCACGAGGAAGTTCCACTGGGTTCAACGGGGCTTGCTCTTAGGAAAGGATGCACAGGATTTCACCCTCAAAGTGCTACCATAACAGCACAATCCTAACCATGTCTACGCAAACGTAAGCTCCATTGTGTTCAATGGGTCTTTACTCCCAGGAAAGTGTCTTTAGGATTGCAGCCTTATACTTGACTAACTCAAAAGTAAGTCCCATTATAGTCAGTGGGGCTTACTCCCTGGACAAGATGCAGAATTGCAACCCAAGAGTGCAACCCTAAACTTCTCTACTCAGAAGTAAGTTCCGTCATAGTCAATGGGGCTTACTCCCAGGAAAAGATGCAGAATTGCAACCTAAAGAGTGCATCCCTAAACTTGACTACTCAGAAGTAAGTCCCGTTATAGTCAATGGGGCTTACTCCCAGGAAAAGATGCAGAATGGCAACCTAAGAGCGCAACCCTAAACTTCTCTACTCAGAAGTAAGTCCCTTTACAGTCAACCGGGCTTACTTCCAGGAAAAGATGAACAGGACTGCAGCCCTAAACTTGACTACTCAGAAGTAAGTCCCATTACAGTCAACAGGGCATACTCCCAGGAAGGGATGCAGAAATCCAGTCTAAAAGTGCAACCCTCCTAAACTTAACTATTCAGAAGTAAAGCCCCATTGTACTCAATGGAGGTTCCTCCCAGGATTGCAGGCTCAGAGCCTAATTCTATGCACGTCTACTCAGAAGTCAGTCCTATTGTGGCCAATGGAGCTTCCTCCCAGGAAAGTGTGGCTAGGGCAGTTGCAGCCTCTGTCTTCTGCGATCTGGGGAATGGGATCCCATCCCTTCTGAGCCTCCTCCTGCTTTGCAGCCAGATGTGGCCCAACATCTGCCTGGGATGCTAGCCCAGCGCCAGGTTTATGGGAAGCTGCAGCTCCTCCCAGGCAGCTTATTGAGTCCAGAGCCTTCCAGGGTCCTAAGAGAGGGCCGGTTTCAGGGCCACCTGGGGGCTAATGGGTAGCCTGGGACCACCCAGGCCAGAGTGACCACATTATGTCCTCTTTTTCCATGACACGTCCTCTTTTATAGCCTTGTGTCCTGGAAAAAAAATCTTCTCCTTTTCCTTGTGAGCCTTGGAATTAATAAATTATACATACAGTGCAATCCTAAGCATGTCTGCTCAGAAGTAAGTCCCATTGGGTTCAATAGTACTTACACTCAGGAAAGTGTGGTTAGGATTGCAGCCACAATGAATACTATAAAATGGCTTTAAATTTAACAATTAGCAATAATAATGAGCACAATCATAATCATGAGTACTCAGAAGTAAGCCCCATGGTGTTCAATGGGTCTTACTCCCAGGAAAGTGTGTTTATGATTGCAGCCATAGTGTTTAAATTAGCACATGAAACAAAACATATGAGTGTTTTTAGATTTTTTTGTGTCATGTCCTACATTTTCCATGTATGTCCAACATTTGGGGGGGGGGGGCTTGTCTTCTTTTTTGGTTATGATATATAGTAATCCTGATCCAGGGTGACCACATGTCTCTTTTTTCTAGGACATGACCTAGATTTTGGCCTTGTGTCCTGGAAAAAACATCCTAATTGTCCTCCTTTTCCTTGTGAGCGGATGGCATGCAGCCTTCTTGTAATTAATAAATTACATAGAATCATAGAGATGGAAGTCCAACCCCGCCTTCTAAAAGTGATGAATTCGATGTAATAGTTTTAAATTTAATAGTAATATAATGTTTAATCACTTGAAAGCAATATACTGTAGATGAGTGTTTATACTTTTTGTCATATCCTCAATTTTTCATATGTGTTCTAAATTTTGGAGGGGTCTTATAGTCTTTTGCAGTTATGACATACAGGCTGCAACCCTAAACACATTTATTTATTTATACACTTTCTTGCGTATAAGACCTAGTGAACACCATGAGGCTTACTTCTGAGTAAATATGGTTAGGATTGTGCTCCTTGTCACCCTGCTTGCTATATTCACTATCAGGTACTGTATCCATTACTAAGCATTTCAAATAGGTCTAAAGTGGAGTAGAAATTGCCTGCATGAGTCAAAAGGGGACAGCTTTTTTCTCTTTCTCCTAAAGTACTGGTTTTTCATCCTACCTTTCCTGTCCAAAGAGGAGTGGATATTTGGGGTGCTCTTCCATGACTGAAAAGTTGCATGTTCCCCAGACCCAATCTCTTAACAGTCTTTCTCCTTTAGACTTCATAGTGTTCATTTCCTTCCCTTTCAGTTAAGGAAGAATCAGACTCCCCTTGGACATCATTATAGACGTTTATGGCTTTGAAGGGTGTCCATTTCTCCTCTCCAGATTGGTCACACTAACAGAAAATGCATGAAAATTCATTTTTTAATACCATTCTGAAAGGCTTGTGATCACACTGATTTTTGAAAAATGATGGCATGAGTAACCTTTTCCACAAACTCACTGCAGGCTAAAAATCACAGTGAAACAATTAAGCAACCTTCTTGCTCAACAAGCCATTTGAGATGATGTTAGTCTGCTCTTCAACAGCTCAGCTCTCCTTCCTCATGATTTGTACTGAGGAACATGTAAATAATAATGAACATCAGCCTTCCAAAAGATGATTTGTTTCTACAAAATGCCAGGGCTCAAAGCTCTCTTGGAAATCATGTCTTTTGATCTCAAAGCCATTCCCTTAATTTTAGATAAGTAGAGACTATATTTTTTCTGAAGAAATGTGTTCTGCACATCATGCTCCAGTACAGTATCTTTTGGCTTACTGTACACGTTCCAGGGTTGAACTGTGGTGCTGAAAACAGATCCTGGACCTCAGTCATGCTGCACTCTGGCTAAAACTAAAACTAAATTTTTTCCCCCACAAAAGAATTCTCCTCTAGGAGACTTAAGAGAAACATACTGTAAGAGCATATTTCTTGTATAAATACATAAAAACTATCTTGTAAGAACATAAAATCCTAACTTAGGCCAGCACAACTAATTGGTCTTCCCATGGTGATGGAGGAGGCAAGCAGATCTCTGTGCACTGGCCTACCATATATACTCGAGTATAAGCCAACCTGAGTATAAGCCGCGGCAATATTGAAAACATATTGACTCGAGTATAAGCCTAGGGTGGGAAATGCAGCGGGTACTGGTCCTTTTCCTTGTAGCCTTCTTCGAACTCATAGGCTGCAATTCTAAGCACACTTTCCTGGGAGTAAGCCTCATTGAACTTAGTGGGGTTTACTTCAGAGGTGACATGCATAGGACAGGGTGACCAGATGCCAAACCCAAAATTCCTGAACCCCAAGGCCAAAATTCCTACCCACTTAAAAAAATTGCCAAAAATGTATTTTGTTTTTTGGCCAGAACTTTTGATAGGAAGGAGATAACTCAAAACTGATTTTTGCATTGGATTCACTCTTCAATACGAATCCAACGGTATATGACATGATGGGGTTTGATCCTGCCACTTTTCAGAGGATTTCAACCCCTCACCCGAGTATAAGCCAAGGGGGCTTTTGGGGGCCCAAAAAACTCAGCTTATACTCAAGTATATATGGTAACCGTCTTCCAGGAGTGCCTCACACACTTTAGGTCAGCACAGGACTTATGAGGGGGTTAGGTTGGCCTAAATGGAGGTTAGGATTGCAGTTTAGGTTCTATGTGAGATTTGGATCCCTTTCCTTCTCTTGCCTTTGGACCCAACACCACTTCCCCAAAAGTGTCAGCTGACAGTTGCTCCACCTTACCCAGGATTAACACTGCAGTGGTACACATGCTTATTTTGGAGTACTGCCCAATGAACTCAAAGAAGCTCGCTTCTCAGTAAATATGCAAAGGTTTGGGCTGTTGGTACCAAAGTGCTATCTGGCAGTTTATGACCAGCCCAAGCACAGAATGGGAGGCTTATGTTTGCTGGATATGAAATTCTAAGGCTTGACCACTTGTTATATTTGCCAATGAAAATTGCTTTTCCATAAATACTGATTTTTCTCTTTATTAAAACAACTGTTGTATGTGCTGACTGCATCTCCATGCCCCACTTTTATGTTTCTGATGATAATAATAATAATAATAATAATAATAATAATAATAATAATAATAATAATAACAACTACTACTACTACTACTACTACTACTACTACTACTACTACTAGGCATTTATATACCGCTTTTCTGGACATTTTGGATTGCTCCCCAGTCTTTGTTCAAAGCAGTTTACATGGGCAGGCGAATCTAAACCCCCGAAGGGATTTTTACAGCACAGATTTGTTCTATCTTTCAAGAAACACTACATTCAAAATGTTACATTCACAGTCTGGTTAACAACACTGGCCCCGATGTCTAAAATGCTGGCTGACAAAGTTCTCCTTTAGCTCTCACACGAAGGGCAGCTGAGAAAGCTCCTTCACTCCCACTGAAAAGCAGATGGAGAATCTCAGCTACAGCAGCCGCTTTTCAAGGTCTTGCTTCGGATCTGACTTCCAGTTATCTCGATCCCATGACCTTCAGTTCTTATCTTCAGGCAAATGGAGGCTCTACCCACTAGACCAGATCTCCTGCCCCTTTAGACCAGACCTCCTGCCAGTTTATTTTATGTTTATTGATTTTATTGCATTTCTTTTAGGGTGCAATCAAGAGTAACTACAGGGAGTTCTTGCTCCGACATAAGAACAATTTACTCTGGATTGCAATATGAATTTCCCATAGGTTTTCACTAGGTGGTGCCATAACTATGTCATCATAAATGTCTCTTATGTGCTCCCATAGTTACTCTGGATTGTAGAGTTACTGAAATAAGCATGAGAATAACAATGAAGGTATTTTCCATTAATATTTTTTATACTGATCAGGGACACACAATTAAAAAAGCAATTTATTTATGCTCTGATATTTGATGATGGTTACATTAACTTTATGATCATCCCTCCAGCCCTGCTTAGAGTAATAATAGTGCCTGCTTAGAATAATTTAAAAATATCATTTTTTGAGTCCACTTTTCTGACATCCATCCTTTATACACATAAAGGAAAGAGGGAAGAACAGGTGATACTCCAATCCTCCACCCTCCTTCCTTTCAATTCTACAGTGGCCTGCCTCCCCTTACCCCCAGAAGCCAACTGTGCCACCAAGCCTGCAGAGATGTTCCTGCAACACTAGATGTTCCTGTAATACGTTCTATCCAAGTTGAGTCCCAGCACTGCATGTTGAGCACTGGTATAAAGTGCCGTATAGCACTTTTACATCACCTGATTCCTGTGATACATGTGTACTGCCAGAACTGGGGGCTCTGTGGACTGGGTTCTTAGAGTCCAAACTTATCCATATCTTTCAGAAGTAAGTTTATTTTGAAAAGTAATTGGGGCTTACTCCGAAACAAATGTGGATAGGATTGCAGAATTGGTCCTTTTCCCCCCCACCATTCCTGGACATTATATTGAAACTCTTGGTATGCAGTGGTGATCTTAATAAATGTTATGTGAATAAGTGAAAATCTGTACCTGTGCAGGACACCTTTACCTGTGGAACCAAAGGATTTATTAATGAGGAAATGTGTTTGAACACACTGTGCATCCATTAACAGCACAACTTTTTAAAGATATGTCCCCTACAATCCAGAGTAACTACAGGAAGACATAAGAGGCACATAGGCTGCAATTCTAAAGACATTTTCCTGGGAGTAAGACCCATTGAACACAATGGGGTTTACTTTTGAGTAGATATGTTTAGGATTGTGCTCTTACTCTGGATTGCTCTATGCATTTTCCATAGGTTTCACATAGGTGGTACCATAACTACGTCAGTGTAAAAGGTCCTGTGGTTATTCTGGATTGTAGCTGTCATAGTTAGTAGTTTTCAACAGTTTGACCTAAACATTTTTCTTTGTAGAAACCCTATTCATCTCCACACATTTCCATAAATGACTTGAAATCCCTGCTTTTTCTGTTCAATCATTTTCTTTTCCTTTTTTGGCTATATATAATGCCTAATCTCCAGTGTTTATTGTAAAGTCTGGGGGCTTTCTCAATTGTCCTCTTTGTATATCTTAGATCATGTAAAGAATTTTCCTTCAAACTACACTTAAGATTACAGTGTCTGTTATGGCTGGTTACAGTTTAGGTTCATCAGTATTTAACTGTCTGGTTCAGTTCCAGTTCACTCATTTTGGGACACAGACAGACGGACGGACGGACGGACAGACAGACAGACAGGGTATAGTCCATGTCAATTCAGGCAGGCAAAAAATAAATCTTACCTTCATAGTCTCAGAAGTTTTTGAATTTAACATATGTTAAAATTCAGGAAAAAGTAAGATACCTGTATATTTTTGTTTTGCCCAAAAAAATTCCTGGCCCGAGATACAGGCCACCAAAAATGGTGCCCCAGGCACCATGTCTCACTTGCAATTTTTGACAAAAAATTTTAAAGATATTTTGTTGTGGTTTTTTTATTTGAAAGATAATATTTTTCTATTTAAAACGATACACTCCATTTTGAAATATGTGTTCAACTTTTCTTGCTGCAGCCTTCTGAATTTTTTTTTTAATAAATTTTTTTCTCAAAAATGCCAATCCCAAAAATTTTGATTTTTTTTTTTTAGTGTTGATCAGTACCATTGAGTACTACATTCCCTGTAAAGGAGAACTTCCACTTTTGAGTTTAACAGGTGAAAAGGGGCGCAGTGCGTTTTCTCCCTATACTTTACATTGAAGAATTGATGACTCATCAACATTCCGCCCCAGTCCCTGGACCTAGAAGTATGAAATGTTGATGAGGCGGAATGTTATCATATATATTTGATTTTCTCTCATAGTAAAGGAAGTAAACACTGGAACTTTTTCAGAGCAGAAAAAAGGTTAAGAATGAAAACTGAAAATGAACACGAAAGAAGCGAGGAAAGTACCATAGTACAAGTGACACTCCTTTTTGTGTACTGCCAAACTATACTGTAATCTTCCAGGATTGTCCTGGAGTCTCCCAATACCATTATTGATCTCCAGGTGACTACTGAAAACTATCCTGGAGATTTCAACAAAGATCCCTAATCTTATGGCCCAATCCAACCTTTTCCAGCTGTCTTTGGCATGCCTCTTTCACTGGTGCTGACTGCAATAAATCCAATGTAAAAAGTGCTCTGACAATACGCAAAGATACATATTGTTGGAGAATCAGTAGGAAGGCTCCAGCCTTCCACATGTTCCACAGGAACTGGAAACTGCTGCTGATGGGGATATATAGGGGGCAGGAGGAATGGCGCAGGGTGGAATAGGGATGGGGAGGGTAGAACAGGGTGGCAATAGGGAATTGGGTCTGGGGAAGGATATGTTTGATGGAAACTGCAGCCATTGAATTCTAACTCCCCAGATGCAAATCCCATGACACGGGTCCATATGGAACTACCACAGCTGTTTTATATTCCAGATTTGAATAGGTTCTTCCTATTCCATGGAGGCTTACCTCTAGGTAAGGAAACAATTTTTCCACTTCTCCAAGAAGACCTCCACAACTGTCTGCCAGCCCCTGCATGATGCAGAGGTAGCCATTTTGGTGTTGCTGCATTGGCAAGAAGTGGGACCAATAGGACTGGGCTGTCAAGCATGTTACGTTGCGTTGGGGAAAAAAGCTCTAGGAGTTGTTTCAGTCAGTACCAGCTTACCGATACGACTCAGCGAGACTACAGAATCTGTGGCAGCAACATTAGAGACCGTTTTGGCAAGGGGTAATGAAGGAGTTGCTGTTGCTGCCTTCCTCTCTTCACCTGCTGTTTCCTCTCTCTTTCCTTTTTGCCTTCCCCACAAAGCATAGATTCTGCTTTTCAACATGCATTCAGATACGTGAAAGGGAGACACGCCACAATTCACAGGCAGCAAATCAATCTAACCATGAAGCAACGCATCCGCCGTCTTTATGAATGCTGTTTGACAGCTGATGAATTGTAACTCAGTCTGCTGACTCTTCACGTGGCCCATGCCAATTTTCAGTCGTGAGCCAAAATTAGGGAAATGTAACCCGAATAGCACAGAACTAGAAAAAAGGGGAAGAAGCTGTAGGACAATGATTGGGAAAAATCATGATAAATGCCTCCTTTGTGAATAAATCAGAAAGAGTGGTTCACATAATATCAGAGTTCATTTGACCCATTACCGTATCATCAAGGAAAGGGTTATCTTTGCTGCCAGATAAGAGCAAGTAACTTATGAATTCATTTCTCTGAATCATTCATTATATCTTAAAAGAGGATAACAGTGAGAAGTGCAGATAGTAACTATGGGAAAACTTACTCTGGATTGCAGAGTAACTATGGGAAAACTATGAGGCACTTACTCTGGATTGCTTTATGAATTTCCCACAGGTTTCTCGTAGCTGGCACCATTACTATGTTGGTGTAAAAGTTACTCTGGATTGTAGCCATACATACTAGGTGTACTCTTAGTATTTCTGTAGAATTTTCTCCAACTGCTCCAAATATTTCACTTCAGCACTTCTGTAACAATCCTTTAGGACAAACCAGAATGATTTACCTCACATTAAAGAGTCTGAAAAAATCAATTTGCCTAAATGGCCTCTCAGAACTTTGTAGCTGACTGAGAGACGAATCCCCTAAAATCTTTATCTACTATTTAGCTTGTATCTTTCACTATTTTATCTTTAGCTTCTTTAGCTACTGTTAGAGCACAAAATAAGAATATAGCAGAAGGGAGAACACAATAAAGCACTGAAGGTGACTTGTTGGCTGTTTTCTAGGTAGGCTGAGAATGAACAGGGCCCAGTCCCTCGAAGTACAGCCTTAAAGAAGGTGATGAAGGGTGCAATCCTAACCTAGGCCAGCACAACTCATTGGTCTTTCCATGTCCATGGTAATGCAGGGAGGCTAGCGCTGGCCAAAACCTCCCCCGGGACTGGCACAGAAATGTCTTTGGTGACACCCCCCTCCCCGTTCAGCATAGGACTTATGATGGGGCTTAGGCTGGCCTAATTGGAGCTTAGGATTGCAGCCATAAAAAATAATAGAGGCAAGCCTTCTTTGCTGTGGTGCCACAACTATGGAATTCCGTTCTGGAAGATTTAAGAACTACCCCCTCATGGCTTGGCTAAGGCTCAAAGCATGTCTGTTTCATTTGTTGTTTGTCCACCCTCTGTCCCTCTGAAATAGAGCTGGCCTTAGCTTCTTCGCTCTCAATGAAATAATTAAACTTCTTCCCCCAGCAGCAGTATGAACACAAGGAACCTTCCTTGTGTTTTTTGTGAATGGGCTTTTAAAATTGATTTTATGTATTGTTTTTAAATATTGTTCATTTTATTGTGGAACTTGGTAAGCCACCTTGCATCAGTATGGGAAAGGCAGCAGATAGACATTTGAAATGTGAATGCAAATTGATAAAATGTGAATGCAAATTGCTCGGGGGTGTTTAGTCCATCGCTTTCAGAAAACTTCAGTCCCAGACAATGAAGTACTTCCCAGTTCAACCTCGAGAATGGAGAATTGGAGTATGCCTTTGAGAATTGGACTAGTTAGACATTGAGGGCACAATCCTAACCAATTTAGGTCAGCACAACTCACCCATCTCCCCCTTCCTGTGATAGTGAAGGGAGGTAGGTGCGTGTCTGTGCGCTGGCCTGACCCACCTATGAGTAGCGAGGAAGCACCTTTCAGAATTAGTAGTATAGCATACAGTATTCAGTATTAGTAGTATAGCATACAGAAACACTGGGGAGATAAGGATTCAAATCTTTACCCAGTTGTGAAAACTGAAACAAGATCTCTAACCTTAAACCTCATCCACCTCTCACAAGAACGAAACGACACATCGGAATTGAGCCCTTTGGGGACAGGGACCCATTAGCTTTTAATTAGCTATTATTTTTCCATTTTCTTTATAAACCGCTTAGTGAACTTTTTAGTTGAAAAGTGGTATATAAATACTGTAGATAGATTGACAGATAGATAGATTAGATAGATACACTATGCTTAGCTCCTTAAAGGAAAAGTAGGATACAAATATAAATATATTATCGATGGCTGCAATCCTGTAAGCACTTTCCTGGGAACATGGACTGAACGGAGTCCTAGCTGAACACTATGGGACTTGCAAGGTAAGCATAGAATTAGAAGAGTCAATAAGCATAGAATTGCACTGCAGGGATGATACCTGGATGCTCAATGAACCCTCAAACATTTCTGAATTGTTTTTCCATAATTTTCTGAACGAGAGCCTAAGGTGCTGAGCTCATTACATCAGACTACAGTTAAAGGCTTGGACATACTTATAGCATTTTGTTGCTCTCTCCAGACCCTTGCAGAAAACAAAGGAACAAAATAATGAATAATCCTTCAGACAATCAGGAAACTAGTCTGGTCTCTTTTTGGAAAGCCGCTGGATAGTTTATTTCTGGTTACATGTTGTTCCTTTGACAGCTGTTGCTAGACAACAAGTGATCTGGTAATGCTCAAACCTACTTTGGCAGGAATGTAATTCTTGGTATACTGTTTTAAGGAAATTTAACACATTGATTGATCCAAATTCCTGCACTAATGGGATCCAAATGAATCTGATTATTTTTATCATGAAGATTTACACAATTTCAGATATTTTTATTATTGCATTTTTATCCTTTCTCCAATGTGTTAGGAGTACAATACATGGTTCGCCCCTTCTCCTATGATCTATGGCTGCATCCTATTCCTGCTGTTTTATGTTATGCAGACAGATGGAGCACATAATCCTATGTCTACCATGACTTCATTGGTGGTCTTTTAAACCTTTGGCTGCAAAACTAAAGACACTTTCCTGGGAGTAAGCCCCACTGATTATAATGGGACTTATTTCTGAGTAGATGGGCATAGATAGGATTGCTCCCTTTGTTTCCCACCTGCAATATAAGGATACAAAGATGAACTTCACAGCCATCGTTTGTGAATGTAGACCACACCACGTAATGCACACAGGAAGGTGACATAACTACAGGCCAAAAGTTTTAAAATTTTAAAAATCTATTAATTTTAAAAAATACCATTATATTATATACCATTCAATGTATGATTGAAAGCAGAATACAGTGAAACAAACCACACTGAAATGTCTCTGTTCTATCAAAAGTTATAGCAAAAAGCCAGTGGTGCTTCACTATGCCTACCACATGGAGCATTGTCACACTCAGTGCATGGAAGGAGGTCCATTATGGGAATGACACACTGGTCCTCTGCACCAGATGACACAAACTCCAGTGATTCCACTGCCTCATACTGTTATTGTCCTGCCATGCTAGCAGTTTGAAAACACATAAATGCAAGTAGAAAAATAGGAACCACTTCAGTAAGAAGGTAACAGCATATCATGCACTTTGGCATTTAATCGTGCCAGCTGCATAACCACAGAGATGTCTTTGGTCAACACTGGCTCTTTGGCCTTGTAATGGAATGAGAACAGTTTCAGAGTCAGTAATGACTAGCAGGAAAACCTGCAGGAAACATTTTAAATTTACCTTATTACCTTAGCTTTCACTAAACAGTCCAAATACATTGTTTTTCTTTTGCATTAGTTGGGTGTGTCTACTCAGATTTGCATCTGCAACCTAGGGGGCTGATGCACAGGAGGAGATGGTGCACATGGGGGGAGATTGTGAGCACTTTTGGGACAGAGACCCCTTAGCTATTAATTAGCTATTAATTTTTTCATTTTCTTGTAAACCACTTTGTGAACTTTTAAGTTGAAAAGTGATATATAAATACTGTAGATAGAGAGTGCACAGGGGGATGGGGCACAGGGGTAAAAGTGCACATGGAGGGAGATGGTGCATGTGGGGGATGTTGCAAAGGGAGAGATGGTCATGAGGAGGGATGGAGCACAAGGGGGGATGGTGCACTGGTAGGATTGCCATATGTCTCCAAAAAACAGGGACAGTCCCAATTTGAGGGGATTGTGTTCACATACTGGCAAGTGTGACAGAGGGTCCTGTTCCAATTTTGTGGAAGAGAATTATGGCAACCCTATGCACTGCGTTTATTCTTGAAATTTTACTTTCTGCAGATATTGAGGCACTACCTTATTCAGTTAGGAGCAATATTGGAGCAAGAAACCTGAAAGTGGGTCTTTAAACCTATTTTTTCCATTGTTGTCTTTATATATGGATTTTTTTTAATCTACGGGAGGTTCTGGAACAGAACCCTAGTGGATAGGAAGGGACACCTGTAATATCAAAAAGTCACTGACTGACTCACAGACTCACTGAGTGACTCACAAACTCACTAACATCTACACCCAACCCAGGGTGAAATTTGGGGAAGTGTTCTTTCTGTGACATATTCACCCACTAAGAATCAGTTTTTGGAAGTTCAAACCAGAAAGGGATTAAAAGGCTTGCTGTGGGTTTTCATACCCAGTGCCTAGTGGTGCACAGTTGTGCCTACTGCCCACTGCACGGTGATGCCTGATGCTGCCCAATGCCCAGTACAAATATTCTTGCAATTTTACTCCAACAACAACAGGTAAATTCCACTAGTTATGCATGAAATTGTGCATATAGTAATTAATCATCATAATTCATGACCTTACAACACGCAAGAAATTTCAAACGGTACAACATAACACTGATAATGTACTTGTTATATATAGAATGTTAACATTTCATTAATGCTTATATAAATGTTCAACCCCTTGTTATATAGTTTTAAGTCATTGTGAAACTACTATAATAACATTTAAGTTATATATTATTTTCATAAAATTAATCAGAGGGGACCAATATTTTAAAAGGGATTTGCAATGCTTCTCCCCGTAACTGTTTTATGTTAATGTTAAAATTTTGGCTCACTTCCAGATTTTAGCTAATTATTCATTTTACACAGATATGTTTTCACTTTCCTGAATTTTGCAAAGTTTTGAGAACTGTTAAACCCCATACCAACTCAAAGTAATCTTCTGAGACTATATATAGTGGCACCTCACGTAAAGTATGTTTCACGTAACAAACAAAAATTTCTCCAGGATTCTGCTTCATGTAACAAACTGTGCTTCATGTAAAGAACACATTCGTTGGCAGTTGGGGCAGACACACTGGCTGGCAGCCTGTTTAAAAAGTGTCAGGGCTGCCTAGCCCACCTGCCCAGTGTGAAAGCAACACTTCCATGCTGTTCCTCCTGTGGCCGGGTGTCTGCTGGGCAGAGGGAGGGAACATCAGTGGAGAAGAGGGAAGCAGCTCAGGGCTCGCCAGAAGGGAGCAGGGGAGAGAGAGGCTCAGGATAGAGAGAAGGAGACAGTGGGGAGACACTTTGAAGGTGTCTTGGATTGCAGCCTCCTAACCATGTCTACCCAGAAGTAAGCCCCATTGTGTTAAATGGGTCTTACTTCCAGGAAAGTGTCTTTAAGACTGCAGCCTAAGCAGACTTCATAAGATCATGCACATTGAATGCATGTTTTGAATTCAGTTAGAGTGTTTTGTCATCATTTTAATATCCAGTTAATATTTTTATATGAATATTTTGGGGGTTGTGGAACCCATCATCTGAATTTCCATTATTTCCTGTGGGAAAATTCACTTCACATAAAGAATGTTTCACGTAACTAACATGCCTCCAGAACGAATTAAATTTGTTACGTGAGGCATCACTGTACTGTATTTTATAATAACCTTATAATATAGTTATCAGACTAATGATATATACAGGAATGTTTCCAAAACAGCTTGAAAACAGTGAAAGTAATGATTGCAACAAAACCTACAATCTTGCAGAATGAAATCCTTCAAGTATTCTGTGGGGCTCCCCATACCTCCCAGACCTTGGTAGCACCTCTGTTAAGTTGAAAAATAGCCCCCTTCCCTCCAGGGGTGTGATCCTGGAAATTGCATAATTTTCTTAGCCCCTCCTCTGCAAACACTTACTTAGAGCACAATATGAACCATATCTGCATATCTAACCATAGGCTTATCTACCCATTGTGTTCAACGGGTCTTAGTTCAGGAAAGTGTGTTTAGGATTGCAGCCTTAGGGAGTAAACGTCCCCAGAATTTGAGAACCACTGCTTTATGGAATATCTAGGGCTTTTAACAATCTGGAGTCAACTGAACATCATCATGTCTAGCGGACTCAAACAAAGATCATTCCAGACTGGTCCAATTCCAGATTGGGCCAGGAGTTTCACATTTAATTCCCTCTTTTTTGCAATTCACATAACATCAGCTGCAATCCTAACTCCCAGTTAAGCCGGCCTAAGCTGTTGTACAAGTCCTGTGTTGTCCTGGGGGCATCACAAAAGTACTATAAGGCAGGGTTTCTCAACCCCCGGTCCAGGGACCACTGGAGGTCCTTGGCAGCTTCCCGACCAGTCTGTGAAAGGACTTCTCTAAGTGCATCTTCCCCTCCTCACAAAAGGAGGGCTCTGTCAGAGAATTGCCTGTCTGCTCAGTAGTAAGTCCCATTGTAGTCAGTGGAGCTTACTCCCAGGAAAGTATGAACAGGATTGCAGCCTCAGAGTCCAATCCAATGCCTGTCTACTCAGAAATAAGACCCATTATAGTCAATGATAGGATATAAGCTCTCCAATAAGAGTGACAAGGATGGCTTTGTACATTTTCAATGCATTCTGCAAAAAAGGTTGAAAATCCCTGCTCTGAGTAGACATGCATTGAGACCTTGGGCTCTCACCTGCAATCCTATCCACAGTAACCTAGCAATAGCTCTATTTATTCTAATGGGATTTACAGCCGGAGGCAGCTGTGCTGTCCTCTAGGTGGGGAAGCCCACCCTCCAGGTCGCCAGAGGCAGGACTCCCCCCCCCCCCCACCCTGGGCTGGTCCCTGAAAATTTTATTTCCCACAGAACCAGTCCATGGGGCCAAAAAGGTTGATAATCACTGCAATAAGGCACTTCTGTGTCACTTCTGGGGGAGGTTTAGGCCAGTGCTCAGTCATATACTCGTACTTGCCTCCCTGCATCACCATGATAATGGGAAGACTGATGAGTTGTGCCAGCCTAATTTAGGATTGCAGCCGTCATCATCCATATGTTGGCCATCCTTATTTTTTACTCACATTCAAATTATTCAATTTATTAAATGAGAAAACCCAGGATATGTGGATTATCATTAGCACTATCGATCAATCTTTTTTTGAGATGCACATGCCTAGATACAACAGAATCCAACCAGAAAAGGGAAGATAAGGCAGGAGTCAGAGTCATTCTTACCTCTGGTACATCATTATTATTGTCCTTTTTTCAAAAAGCTAATCTCAGATATTGGGTTTTTTAAAAAAAGAAATTGTCCCCAAGCACAAGTTTTCTTCTGTGGCATGGAACCAATGTTTCCACTTTGCACATGACTGCAGGTGGGAAAGCAGTGACTGGGGTTATGCGGCATCTCTCTGAAAGGGCCCTCAGCCTTACAGTTTTGAGACTGAGCAATGATCCTTGTTTCCATGTGCACTTGGTGAGATGGAAGGATGGAAATGGAGATCAGTATCTATTTGAAAAGCATCTCCCCCTCCTGCAGAGAGCTGGTTACCTTCATGCTCAGGTATTAGAAGCACATGGCCAAACGTTGAGTTGACCTTGGGTGAAAATTTCTGGGGTTCTGCTGTTGGCAAATTGCCCCACATTAACATACCTTTTAAAACCACATATTTAAGATTAGGTGTTAAAAACAAAATAATGATGTGTCCTAAGGCAAAATCTGAAAACAACCCAGGTTTTCCACCAATGTTACGCCAGCAGCCGGCACATTTCTGGGCATTTGTGTTTGGCCTTATAAAAGGTTGATTGCCAACAGGCTAGGCAAATAGGTCTTGCATGCTTCCCAACTGCCATGCCAGACCATACAGGCCACACAGCACCATTCCAAACCAAGCACCAACTTTTTTTTGTCATTAACCCTTTGTGTGAAACCCAGCCCTGTAGCACTTCAATGCTGTCTTTCTCTTTGGCCTCAATGGGGCATTATTAGTAGCAGGATTATTGAAAGCAGAACTCTCAGGGCTTTACAATGAAAGCTCTGTGCAAGGCAAAATGTTGCACAGGCAGTTGGTTCCCTTCCCCTGTTTCCCCCCACACCCTTTTAACCTCCCATCCCACCTAACATGAAGTCAAAGCGAATATATGAAAGACGTTTAATAAGTCCCATATCGCCTTATAGCAAGACTTCTGATCTAATAGGGCAATGGGGTCCTTGGCTCAATTGCAGAGGGCATTGATCTCTCAGCCTTAGATCTTTAAGGGCTTCCGTTCACCCTAGCTGACATGTAATTTTTTTCCTTTATTGGGCTTTTGATTAAAGGGTCTAGGCAAATCAGAAACCAAAACAAGAAGCAATGAATGAAACTCCTTTAAAAAGTAACCAAAAAGTTCAGAGCTGCATGGCTGTCAGGTTTACTTTGCTGTAGCTGTTATGGTTAATTCCTGAGGTTTTTTTTCTCTGAATGCTTTACTTGAATAATACTCAATTTAGTGTTGGTAGCATGGCATCTCATCCCCATATACTATAATGAATTCCTTCCATAAAACTTGAAGGTTTTTAAATAAGATCAATCAGGGGTGATGTGCAAACCAGCTCTGCAGAGAGAGTGCTTTAAAAGAACTATTTTTTTTTGCTTTTTATTAAGCATGCATAAAAGATGATAAGCTCTGTTACTTTTCAACAGTTAAGTCGCTAACATTATTCAGCAGGGAAATGTGACATTTACTCAGCCAGAGCAATCTTTGCAGTAACTGATGTGCTATAGCTAGGATAAAATTGCAATCTCCAGGGATGACACCAAAGCTATTGGAGAAGATGCCATCTCTCTACAACAGAAGTGCTAGTAAGGGGAAAGTGCTAGTAACAGAAACTGTATATTTATTCCACAAAGGAAAACTGGTGTGGTAAGCCCTCAAATTTGCACTGAAAATGTGACCCCAATATTTCCATAGTATAAAACTCCTTCTACAGGAGTCACAAAAGTCATAATAAACTTTGGGTGTAATCCTGACATAGGCTGGCACAACTCATTAGTCTTCCAATTCCCATGTTTATATAGGAAGGCAAGTGCATGTCAGGAGTGGCGCACAAGTGCCTTATACTATAGAGCTTATAGCACTTTTTTGACATCCCAGTCCGAGATTTGAGTTGGGGTTTAGGCCAGCCTAACTAGGGATTTGGATTGAAGCCTCAGTTGTAGTTGTTTTCTCTGATTGCAATCTTCGCAAATTCAATCCTAAACCAAAAAGAAAAAAAATCTTTGCAAAAAGGTGTGCTGCATTGAGATCCAAATCCTTACCACGTTTCCAGCATTGTGTCCATGAAGCATGTGCTGCATCTTGCAATTGGGGGATCAGTCACAGAGACCTCCTCGAGATAAGGGAATGTTTGTTCCAGCTGCATTTCCTTTACCTCAGTGTTAGAAAATTTATTATGATTGCGTCATAAATGTGGGCAGAATTCTGGGACTAGATGACCTGTTCAAGTTTAGTACATTTTGAAATTACAGTAACTAGGAAATAGTCTATCCCAGATGAAGTCATGATTCATTTAGATTTGCATGACTAACTCGGAGCTGAATGAACTCAATGAGCTACCTTCTACATGCTTTATGAAATCTAGGAAATAAGCATTTGAGTGATTTTGAACACCCCAGAAATTTCTACCCTCTTGGTAGGGAATGAACTAGCTTCTTCCAAAGGCAGTGAGATTGACCTATCATTTCCCCCCACATCTTCACTGGGCCTGTGGCACAGTAGAAATATTATTGAAAATATCACTCTGTTCCTAGTTCCTAAGATGCTAAGGAAAAACTCAGAAAGGAAAGGCTGCGGTTCCTAAAATGCTAGGTAGTGGTAACTGGGTGAGAAAAGTGACACTTTTATGACAACCACGGCAATATGATATGTCAACAGTTAGTGGAACTGTGGATTAAGACAGAGTTTTCCTAGCCGCAGTGACTCATATTCATGAAACCAAAGTCAACAAGGCCCCCTGATCTTCCTTTTATGCAAGCACCATCATTGTTGCTATTTTGTCCCAGATATGCAGGTGGCTTCCCTTCAAGTAGCATTTTTGGTGCAGAGATATAACTTTCTCACTCTCTACAAAGGCATGATGGCTTAGTGAAAGAATATAAGAAAATTGTGAGCAATCCACTTCTCCCTGTGCACACTGATCTTCCTCATCTAGCAACTGGCAGGCTTAAATCTAGGAAGCCCTCTCTGGTACTCACACAACAGCTGTCTGACATCAACATCAGTATCCAGTGGAAATCCAAACAGGCTGCTCAATGCTCAATGCAGGCAGGCATATAGACAACCCCACCTATGTAGGTGGAAATAAACCTATGTAGGAAAGGAAATAGAGAAATATTGGACCCTAGACCTCTTTTGCCTACAAAGCTATATATGCTGCAGGTGTCTTAAGATCAAACTATATAAGATCAAATAATATAAATGCATCATTTCTTTTCCATATTTTTTAAAAAGGAGCAGCGTTAAAGCATCAATTAAGATTGAGGTCATGCTATTGAAGGAAATAAAAATAAAATGGTCCCAGCAACAGCTATGAATTAGCAACCAGCTTATGGAATGCTTTGGCTTGGGTGGGCTGAACTCTCCTAACAGACATAAGGCAGCCACAGCTCCGCAGAAAACCTGGAGATACTCAGGGGGGTGAGTGAGCCGGAGTGAGTGTGCAGGGATTTAACACTCCCTGGATGTTCCCATTTTGCCAGTTAATCATCCATTCAGCTGCCCTGGCTTTATTCCCCACAGCCTTGTGTAGCCTCCCTACTCCTGTCCTTCCCCAGCCCCCAGTTTCTGGAGCCAACCTTCCCTCTTCCTTCTACCAAGTTTGCTTCTCAGGCTGATTTGAATGCCACCAGCTTTGAGATTTCCAATTAGGATTTTTGGGATTTTTGCAGAAACAGCAAAAACATTAGCAAGCAGAGACACAAAGCAGACAAGGCTGATAGGCTGAAAAACTCGAATTCCAAAAACTCAAGTTAACATGTCAAAACCTGTTTCCAAGAACACTACAAACCTGGGCCAGCTTGAAAGACACATGTAATTCAAATCCATGCAAGTCACCAAAAAATGTGTGTTTTTGTGACCTGTGTCTGAAGTTTTTGTGACTTTAATGACTTGTGTCTGATCTGAGCCAAGGACAATCCCTGTTACCCAGTACTCAACATCAGTGTGGATCTTCATCATTCTTTTTCCCTTTCTGACAATCTGAATGTGTAACTTTAGTCAATATGTGACAGTGAAAAGGATGAGAGTTCTTGCAACTAGGAGAAATCTGTATAAAGGTGTCTCCTTAGCTCGGCAATTTCCTACCTTTTTCATCTGACAGCAAGGTGCTATAATCATCAGACGTACTGCTTTTTGAATTTTTGAATTTTAAGATTCAATCAGTGACCAGCATAAACAAATTAGAGCACAGAAGAACAACAGTCAGAAAGGTTTTCTATAATGAACATTCTATAATTCGACATCCATACATAAATTAAAACTAATCAGATAGTTGACAGCCTTCTCTTCCCTTTAGATCTTCATTCCCTGCAGATAGGAAAAAATTCCCCTATTTTATTTATTAACTGCTGTGGTTTTATTAAAGCATATGCTTGTTTTCAGGTAATATTTTAGAGCACGATCATCATTTAAAAACTCAGACTTTGGTATTTTGAAGAATATATTTATTTTTTTCTATTTCCAATTGTTCCACTTGCAGTTCCATAATACACAGTATTTGCAAGTTGCTATGAATCTACTACCACAGTTGGTGACATTCTTTCCAGTGAGTATTATCCTCGGTTCTCCCTTCCAGGAGACTGTAAATCCTAAGTATCTCATTCTGTGTATGTAATTTTACAGGCATTTCCTTCTGCTCAATTGTGTCTTTAAATGCAATGTACCCTTTTCTCATAATTTTTCACTTTCTTTACCAAGTATTTCTTATGGTGATGATTATCCCTGGTTTCTTTTACTTGTCTTACATGTTTGAAGTATTCTGCTTCTTTGTTCCATCAAATTAAACCCATGTTTTCATGATTTATTGTCTTTTGACTCTTTATACATTTTTTTGGTCTTAAAAAAATCAAACTGAGCTGTATTTCTGCCACAGACGTCTTCCAGAAGCTCAGCAGCTTTTGAAAAATACCATATATTTCAAGAGAAAATAAGAATAAATCAGAAAATTGCAGAGAAATATAAAAAGTGCCTGTGATTTGAAAACCGTAATATGAATTCTTGCTGGACTGGCTTTGATATCATTCAAATTGTGCAGTCAATGTGTTCAGTCAAATATCTGCTCTCAGTTCTTGCATATGTCCTTGCATATACCCATATCCTATCCTTTTCTCTGAAGGTACATCCCAGTTTTCTCTGAATCATACTATTATTTATTCATACCATACTATTATACGATGCCTTATAGTGTTACACAGGCAACACAGACAAGTCCCTGCTCCCAAGGAACTTACAATATTAAAATAGAAAGTATGAACACATCAGAAATAAGGAGGGAGTAATAAATAAGAATAGGGAAGAAACAACATGAGCAAATATTTTCACATCTACTTAAACAGCTGATTCAAAAATTGCTGTAATTTTCCTTAACCAATCATTAACTGTTGATTTTTTTTAAGTCCCTCAAGGAGATTTTAGGCCTGCGGAGGAGGTTGCAGCCTCCCTGCACCCTCCAGAGAGCCAGAGCTACTGCCAGGTAAATTTCAAAAAACTAAACCTTTCCTCCTTGGTGATGTTGCAGTTGTAGTGATCATATCACCACTCTTGCCCTGTCCATTGAGGCAGCACCAATTTCCAGCACATAGCAAAGCACTTGCTGGGACAAAATCAGGATCCCTGACATCCAGAAGAAAGGCCACACTGCACCACTCCAAATGGGATGGAGGCTCAGCGTGATACGAAGAACTCCAGTGTATAGTTGTTGCACACTAGGAATAGACGTTCCAGCCATCCTGGCTCTCTTACTTCTGTCTGTAATGGAAATTTGGCCCTCTAAAGCCAAAGGTAATAACAAGGAAGTCATTGCCGGTCACTTATAGGCAGTGGTGGAGCTACTGGAGTGTAAGGGGTGCAGCTGCTTTAGGGGGGCAAAAGCTTAGCTTGACACTAGTGGCTAAAATTGTGAAAAGCAGTGTATTTAGATTAATAACATCATGTTATATATCTTTGGAAAGGTAATTTAATGCAGAATGCAATGAACCAAACTGCAGTGGAATTTCTATATTTTATCAAAAGTTTAGGTCGTTTAACCAGATGAAATCATAAAAGCCTATGGAACAAAAGGGGGATTTTTTTAAACTCAAACTTTCCCTTGATACTGATTGCTTTGAAGGCCAATGAGATGTAATTCTGATACTGTATGGCGCTAATAAGGTGTTAATATGAATCAGCTCTCATTTCCACATACATATACCACAATACAGTTACACCATGCTAACTGGGTATCCAGGCACTTCTAAGTGGTGCTCCTCTTCTATTTAGCAGGGAAAAAAATAACCATTCCTCTTTGCCCCAGTACTGTTTCCCAATAAGGGACACAATCTTGATTTTAAAAAAAAAAAAAACTTTGGCCGCATACCTAACCATGCTTTCCTGGGAATAAGTACTATTGAAATACACAAATAATTAAATTTGATTTTGTTGTAATGGGGAGAGAGGCAACAAAAGTTTCTACAACTCCAGGTAGCAAATGGGTGCTTTAGCTATGCTATTAGCAGAGCAAATAGGTGGTGAACAGCTGAGGAAGAAAAGGAGGAGAAGGCTGGTTTTTCCCCAATTTTCTTTTTAGAAATAGCAGGGGATGAAATCACTTCCAGTTGTGACATCAATTTCAGGGCGACATTTGGAACTTTGTACTGGGTTACATTTTCATTAGCTACACCACTGCTTATACGAGCAATGCATTGCACTCACAGCATGGGAAATGTCACAGGTCTCAACAGTTTGGGAACCACTGGGCTAAGCTATAAATTATTTCAGTTCAGATCTCACTTCTGCCTTAAAGTTACCAGAAGTTCTTAGGTAAGCCACTCAGCATCAGTTGCATCATGATTGCAATACTGCATTATCAGTATCAGTTACAATATGGGGATAATATGCAGGTTTCCTGTAAAGCTTACATGAAGACTGCATGCACACTCAAAAATAAATTCTGTTGTGGTGTTTATATAAATGGTGTTTATATAAACGGTTATATAATTGGTGTTTATATAAACATTGTTTATATACGAAAAGCTTGCACATTTATTTATTTATTTATTTATTTATTTATTTATTTATTTATTGTGCCTTCCTACTGGAGACACAAGCGATTATTATTGCATCAATAATACTCTGTGCAGGCTTCAAAGCTTATTTGTTTGTGTTCATCCTTGCTCATACCATGTCCATAGATGACGATCTTCAATTCTGATTTCAGACAGACACTAAACTGAAGGTGGGGACTGAGAATTTAGGTAGCTGCCATCTGCTGAGTCAGATCATTAGTCCATCTAACTCAGCACTCTCTGGATAGAATGGCAATAACTCTCTAGGGTTCTTTCTCATCCCTACCTGGAGTTATCCAAGACTGGTACATGGTTGCTTTATGTGCCAGAAAACCAGAAGTGTCTCAGTTTCCAGGGATTGCATTCATATACTGGCAAGTTTGACAGGGGTCCTGTGCTGCTTTTGAGAATTATGGCAGTCCTAACCAGGGACGTTTTAGGAACAGGAAGTCTGGTCCATCAACTGGATTCCCTTTCTTGTTTAAACTATGGTACTCCTCAGTTTATTAATAGGCAGTAGGTCCTAAGTGTGGAGAGTGCCCGCTGTTGTTCACTTGCACTTCATTCAATATCCAGATTCCACAAAATAGTTTTTGTTACAGAGAGACCCTCAACCACCATCCCTTAAGCTTTCAGTTCTTCTGTTTCTTCCAACCCTCTTCCCCAAATGACTAGAGTATTTTCTTTGTAGAAATAACAAACTGGAGAAGAGTCTGTGGATTTGGCTGTGCTCCCTTCTTCACGTGTCTGATGCTTTCCATATTGCTTCTGCATGCTCCATTTCTATTTGAACATGTGCCCACATTTCCAGCATGGATCTAAATCACATTTACTCTCAAAATTGGATTTTCCACCAGGAGGCTGGAAGACATGAGGAAAGCCTGCACTGTATTTCGACTGTAGTGTGGAGCCAATTTTGGTGGCCATATTTGGGTCATTATTTTCAGCGCACTCCTGAGCTCTTTTGGGCCAGCATACCGTTGGCACTGGATGTAACAAACATGCCGCAAGGCACTCCTGCAACACCTGCAAGGCACACCTGCAACAGTTGGCCTGCACCAGCCGTCACTGAGCCTCAGCATGGCTTAGAGGGCCAATCAATGCAACAGCAGCACTGGCCAGAGGTAGTATTAGGGCAGAAGGAGGCAGGGACTGTATAGAACAGGGCAGGAGAGGAACAGGGCAAAAGGGGTTTGGGATTGGCAGAGCTCTGACGGCTGCCACCACAGGATACAGTGGTAGCCACTTTGGGGCCACTGCACCAGCAGTGGTGCTGCCTTGAGGATTGGGCTATAGGTGGAGCTAAATGATAATCAATGCCAGTTCATTCCAGCCAGGAGTGGTTTCCCAGCAGTGTCCTTCTCTATCCAAAACAATTGAACTTTTCTGAAGTTAAATTCATTATCCCTAAGAAACACCTGATCCAAAAATATTATGTTTACTGATCCAATAATATTATGTTTACTGGATGTACATGGTACCTATCTTCATATTTAAGGATTTTCTTAAAAAATAACTTAGTACAGGGAACACATGCCTGCTTATTGCACCCAACTGGCCCTTGAAAAGTGAATGCAGTGGAAGGAAGAATTTCAGCCAGTCAAATGCCACTGGTTTTTTTCAAAAGGTTTTCCACTGCCATTGACCATGACACTTTAGCTCCAAGGACATATTGATTTTGGACTCTCCTAGACTCATTCCTGACATGATTAATCATGAGGCACACAGAAACATTTTACACCTAAAAGTATGTTGAAATACTGGCATAACCCCGTTTCGTCTGGATGAGCAAAAAAAATGACCACAAGATTCCCTTCCAAGCAAGAATCCAGCAGTCATCTCAGATGCAGCCTAGAGAAACCAAGGCACAGTCTCCTTTTTGCATCACTGAACTTCATAGGAGGTCCTATTCCAGTTGGGTCGTTCCTTCAACTGCTCTTTGACTTCTGCTATTTAGTAACAGCAAAGCTGTTCTTGTCAACCTGAATGTCGGCAGGTCAGCGGTTCAAAACCTGAGTACTGCAAGGTGGAGTGAGCTCCCTTTACTTGTCCAGTTCCTGCCAACCTAGCAGTTCAAAATCATGGAAATACAAGTAAATAAATGGGTGTCACTTTGGTGAAGGGAACAGTGTTTGGTGATGTTTAGTTGTGATGCCCACATGACCTCGGAGGCGTCTTTTTTAGGCAAAAGGCTTATTTCTGAGTAAATGTGCATGGACTGGACTGCAAGAAAAGCACAGAGAATCAGATCTATAAATATCTCACACTTCCAGATTGGTTTTTGTTTTGTTTTGGTTTTTTGCTTCCATTGTAGTTTTCAAACATTTCAAATTCCCCTTTGCATACTGTGGTGGAGGCTAAGAATGCAACTGTGCATCTGTTTCACAGTGCTCCTTGAGATAGGCAATTCTAATAGATGGTGAAATTGATGTTCATACTGGAAATATGAACCAAATTAGGAAAACAAAACAATATTGTTTCCCATTTTTTTCTTTTGTAAAGGTTACTAGATACGTGAACATATGCAAAAATCATATTGCAAAGAAAGGTTTTTTGTTTGGGTATTTTTTGCTTTGCTTTGCTTTGCAAAAAGATAGTGGAGAAGGGGGATTGGGGTTGGACAAGTATTAGCATGGAATTAATTAATTAAGTAGCTTTTTCATTTTCTTTGTAAACTGCTTTGTGAACTTTTTAGTTGAAAAGCGGTATATAAACACTGTAGATAGATAGGTGATGCCTAAACTTTTGTTCAGGGTAGTATTGCTAAACAAAGTTGGCTCCAAACTTCATGGAACAATCATTTGAATTTGAATTCAAATTGCCCTTTGTGAATGCCTTCTATGCAATTAGAAGCTGGATCTTCGAATTGCATATTGGAGACAGGAAGCAGTGATTCAACCAAGAAAGTAACATTTCCACCACTGTGTAAGTATTATGGGCACAAAGGTGATTCTAGGATCGACCCTGAGGCCTTAGCCGCTGTCTAACAACCCACGACCCAGTTGACACTGAGTCAAATCCATGCATCTACTCAGAAATAATTCCATTATAGTCAACAGGGATTATTCTCAGGGAAGTGTGACTAGGATTTCAGCCACAATGTTGTAAACGTGGGACCTCTTTTCTGAGATAGGAATATTTACATTAAAAACCCTAAAAGTGCTATATAAATTGCTTAGTGTTTCTGGTTTGAACTCTGCAACCTGTTTGCTTTTC
The DNA here is from genome assembly GCA_030015325.1 of Cryptoblepharus egeriae. Lineage (NCBI taxonomy): Eukaryota > Metazoa > Chordata > Lepidosauria > Squamata > Scincidae > Cryptoblepharus > Cryptoblepharus egeriae. The sequence continues at coordinate 64,205,649 of JAREYC010000002.1, read as the reverse complement.
ATAGTAGAATTAATCCTGCTAAAAAGGGGCAGTGCAGTGACATCACTAGAGAATAACATGACTGCCATCAATCTTTATATGCTCTCTCCTTCTCAATGCTCTCTTCCTTTCTCTATAATAGATCTCCTTTGCCCTTCTATAGCAATCTGCCTACCTACCTACTTCTGCTGTCTTTCAGGATCCCGAGGGAATACAATTTTCCCAATTTCTTCACTCCCTTTGAGGTATAACCGCTTCAAAAACTGGAGGTATGTTTTGCCTGAGTAGAGATTCAGCATACAGACTAATTCAGGGAGTGCGCCCCACTCTTCCTGGGGCTGGCTGCTCCCTGTGGATGCAGCCAAGCACAAAACTGTGTGTGTGTTTTTTTAAAAGTATCCTTCTGCTTGGCTCATTCCCATGCCTGGAACAAGGCATCCTTTCTGACTTGAGAAATTCTCTGGAAGGGTCCAGCGGAGGCAATGTGATCACCTGGTCTTTCTGTTTATTTGCAAGCCAATCTCAGTTCACAGAAAGGAAAACACACCTGTCTGCATTCAGCTTATGCTAAAACATGTAGACTGTTAACAGGAAAAGGATCTATTTATGTAAAACATGCTCCTCTTGTGTTCCCATGCATTTTTTGCTGATGTAGTTAGCTTCTGAGAGATGAGTGGGCGATGTTTTTCCTTCAGTGAGGTCGGAAGCAAACTTTATCTCAGGAAGGTAAAAAAAACTGGTTCCAAATAACTGTACATACACCAAGGGCAGTATTGATTATTTATTAGACCTTATGGCAAGGGCCAAATTAGGTGTGAAGCTAATGACAATTCTAGGGTGGGTTGTCCACTTTTCATAATCCTGATTGAGGATTATGGTACACAGGATTCACTCTTTGTGCCATTTTCATGCCAAAGAAATGCCCTTCCCTTAAAGTGGCTATTTGATACATACAACTCCGTTAGAGGCAAGTAGCGGTTTTGAGGGGATCATAAGAAAAATGGCACAAGGAGAATTTACCTCTTCATTCCAGCATGCCATAGTCCAAATCAGAACTGAGTCCCAAGATATCATGAAAAAGAGGCAGATTTAGGGCGCAATCCAGAGTAACTACGGGGAGTCCTTGCTCCGGTGTAAGAACAATTTGCTCTGGATTGCAATATGAATTTCCCATAGATTTTCACTATATTGTGCAGTAACTACGTGTACACGTAATGTCTCTTACGTGCTCCCATAGTTACTCTGGATTGCGCCCTTAGATCCAAACCTGCTCCAATAGCAGATTTATGTTCGACCCTAATTTGAAGAACTTTTGAGCTTCACGCCTCTTCATGAAGAAATGCAAGTATCCAGAGCACAAAAAGGAGAAAAAACTATTCATATTCATTTTGTCACAGCCTGATTTATTTTTGTAGTCAAATATCAGCCATGGTTGCTAATTAGGCTTCCTTCCAGCAGCAGGTGACTTGTTCTTGTTGATTCTCAGATTACAGAATTTATGGTTGTCACCCTACTAAAACAATAATATATGTACTAATTGCCTCATAAAGTTATCAGGTCATTCTGGTTGACACACCAATTATACAGGCTTAGGAAATGGAAAGAAGAAATCTATGTGGCAGGGTAGAGGATAAGGACTCATTGCTTCAAACCACAGCCTTCTTCCACAGGAACCCTTTCCCCTCTGATCCAGCCACTTTACCTGCAGTTGGTAGAACGGTGTTGGCTACTAGGCATGGGGTGGAAAAACCCCAAAGTTCAGACAATGAGGCAGATTAATATTTACTAGACATTTTGTGTGGGGGGGGGGGGGAGTTTCAAGAAGCAAACATATAAGCAAAAACAGCTTGAGGTCATTAAAAAAGAACCATAACAGCATATGGTGTAATAAAATTATTTTTCACATTTTTATCCCACCCTTTTGCCAGGAAGCTAAGGATGTTGGACACGCTTCCTTTTGTTCTCACAATTACCCAGTGGGGTAGGTGAGGCTGACAGTGACTGGCCCAGGCAGTCACTATATGGTCTACTGTAGATAGTGTCTTGACAGTGACCAGGAAAGCAAGTCTGGTCTAGAGAGTAGAAACATTATGCCAAACAATAATGACTGAAGGCTGCCATCTCAAGAACACCAGAAGCTTTGTTGCGAGACCTTGAAGTGACAGAGCTGTTGTTAGAGAAAGATAAAGATATCAGCTGCAACTGTTTTTTCAGACAGCCAGTGTGAATGACCAAGACAATTAAAGCATCCATCTTGTCTGTAGGATGTACAGTGGCGCCTCACATAAAGAACGCCTCACGTAAAGTATGTTTCACATAACAAACAAAAATTTCTCTAGGATTCTGCTTCACGTAACAAACTGTGCTTCACGTAAAGAACACATTCGTTGGCAGTTGGGGCAGACGCGCTGGCCGGCATCCATTTTAAAAAGCACCTGCCCATAGTGAAAGCAAAACTTCCATGCTGCTCCTCCTGTGGCCGGGCATCTGCTGGGCAGAGGGAGGGAACATCAGTGGAGAAGACGGAAGCAGCTCAGGGCTAGCCAGAAGGGAGCAGGGGAGAGAGAGGCTCAGGATAGAGAGAAGGAGACAGTGGGGAGACACTTTGAAGGTGTCTTGGATTGCAGCCTCCTAACCATGTCTACCCAGAAGTAAGCCCCATTGTGTTAAATGGGTCTTACTCCCAGGAAAGTGTCTTTAGGACTGCAGCCTAAGTAGACTTCATAAGATCATGCACATTGAATGCATGTTTTGAATTCAATCCCAGTGTTCTGTCATCATTTTAACATCCAGTTAATATTTTTATATGAATATTTTTGGGGATGTGGAACCAAACGTCTGAGTTTCCATTATTTCCTATGGGAAAATCCACTTCACGTAAAGAATGTTTCACATAAAGTACATGCCTCCGGAACAAATTAAATTTGTTATGTGAGGCGCCACTGTACTTGAAAGACAGAATCTCTTCATAGATTGTAAAACCCTGAGGGGTTAGAATTGCTGCCCATGTAAACAACCTTGAATAAAGCCAGAAGGAGAAATCCAATGGCCAGAGAGGTGGTATATAAATATCCGTTTGTTTGGCCCAAGATTACCCAGTAAGCTTCATGTGGGGTGTGGTAAGGCCCCTCACCCCCTTGAAGGTTTTACCAGTGAAAGGGTTAAGAAAAGAGATGTCTGGGAGGAGGTCTGGACCCAGAGGGACCTGGATATCACCACTTCAGGTCATAAGGAAGGGCTTGGGTCTCCCCTGGAAGAAGAAAAAAAAGGGGAAGAGTGAGAGGGAGATAAAAGGGGGAAAGAGTGGGAAAGCAACAGTGGGTGTTGAAGGAGGAGATGGAGGAGCATCCCTGGAGAGAGTGCTGGACACCTCATCATTCCAGGCTCAGCCTGTGAAGAAAGACAATTGGGAGAGGGTTAGTTTTAGTGCTTCTGTTGGACACTTACCTTTTATGTTAAGAGACTCTGTTGGAGGAGAGGATGCTCTCAGCTGGAGACTTATTTCTTCCCACGGTGAAGTCAACCTGGGAAGGGAGAGAGAGAGAGAGAGAGATGCTGTTTTATCAGACTTGACTGAATCATTGGATGTCATATGTCTATTTACTAATCATTGCCAATACAGTTCATTCTTTGATATTTACCCGGTGTGGAGTCTTTGGAACTCCTGTGGCATCCATTCCTCGGCATGGCTGAAAGTAAAGGTGAAGAGGCTACTTTGCAAGGGGGAAGTTGGGAGGATGGATCAGAACATGACAAAGGGTCTGAAACTTTTTCCTGGGCCAAGTCCAATTCCTGAATTACTACACCTTCCTGGCTAACCCCAATACATTTAGCTAACCTAAACCTGATTTATACCTAATATAGCCTAGACTCATAGGTGGTTCCACTTTTTCCTCTTTCAGTAGTCTGTAATAACTCTGAGCCAGCTCACCCTTTTCCAAGCAGCAGCGCTCTTGCTTTTGAAGCTTCTGTGTAGTGATTCGACCCAATTTATATCTGAAAACACAGATCTTTCCTCCCCAGTGGCGTCATCAGAGTGGTGCTGCTGGTGCAGGCCACAACAGGTGGCATGTCACTGGGGGGTGATGCACCTCGGACCAGCCTCGAATGGCCAGCTGAGGGGCACTGTGCATATCTAGGCCACTGGACATGTGCAGTGGGAGGCTCTCACTCTGCATGTCCAGAAGCCTGGACGTGCACAGACTGTGCCTCTGCCTAGCCATTCGGCCTTGCCTCGGAGACAGAGCAGCAGTTGGGAGCTGCTGCTCTGCCTCCAAAACAAGCCTGAATGGCTAGGCAGAGATGCAGATTTTGCATGTCCAGGCTTCTGGACATGCACAGTCCATTCCTTTGCTCTAAGAAGAAGCAGGCTGCTCATCTTTAGAGCGGAGGAAGTCTGTACAGGCATCAGTGTTGGCGTCCAACGGCTTCGAAGCTGGAGTCTACCGGCTGCGAAGAGACTTCGCAGGCACCAACTTTGTTCGCGTCACTCCTATTCCTCCCAGATTGTATCCATTCAGATGGTCGTTGGCTGTGTAGAAAACTAAATGGAACACACTGGGAGGTTTTTTGCATCCCAGCATGCTTTCCCAGAATACAAAGCATAATGGAAGAAATCTCAAACACATTTTTCAAGATGGATGTCAAGCTGTCTCCCGTCAAGAATAACTGCCAGCTATTTAAAACATAATAAAACATGAGCAAGTAGTAAAGCCTTGTCCTAGAAAATGTGGTCAAACAACACTAGTTTTTTGAACTAGAATTGAATTGTTGCCAGCATACATAAAAACACCAGGCATTACTGCTTACATTACCAGAACCAGTGAAAACCAATATGAAGCAGGCCATTACATGCAGTTGTAAAGTAAATAAAAGGACAAGCCACAAAGAGCTTTAGAAGCTGCCTTCTAGGAATAAGGCAATTGCTAGTAATTCAAGAGGAATAGCTGTCTTTACCTGTTGCACTGTGGTGAAAACGTCTTCAGCGTTTGTCCCATATGGTAGAGGGGTCTGCTCGTTCTGGACTGGAGTCATCCAAACCATGGTTGAAACAACATTAGGGAAACCTGACCAGCCTGTTACAGGGGTCTGTTGCCTGGACATTGCACTCTTGCGCCCCTGAATAAAAAGATGAATACATATGTCAGTACCAGTATATTATCTTTGCAGGTCTATAGCAAGGGTTTAGCAGTGTGTAAAACAAGACTGGAAAATATTCATTCAATTTGTGCCCCATCTTTCTCCCTGAAGGGCACCTAAGGCAACTAACAACAATTAAATTCAAAAAAAGATAATACCCCAAACTATAAAAATATAAAAACAGTGGTACCTTGGTTTACAAGCATAAGTCATTAAGGAAGCATGCTTGAAATCCAAAATCCTTGTATATCAAAGCAAATTTTCCCATAAGAAATAATTGAAACTCTGATGATTTGTTCCACAATCCAAAAAATATTCATATAAAAACCTCCACTTAGGCCAGCCTAAGACCCAGCATAAATCCTGTGCAAACCTAGGTGCAGTATGTCACAAACATCCTGTAAGACAGTTCTGCCCAACTCCTGGGGGGATTAGGCCAATGCACAAGTATATGCCGATCTCCCCACATCATCACAAAAAGATAGAGCCCATATGGATCATAGGAAATATAAGAGGAAATGTTAACTGCTCTGCTGGTTTTTCACCTGTAGGAGGTAGTGTATCAGAATTTGTTGGCTTTAGTTTTGTAAGTACTGTACTGCCTTTCTAGGCTGTACTATAACATTTTCGATTCAGAATCCATCTTGAGGCTCGTCCTTTCATAAACTCACAAGAAGTGCTCCTAGAAATTTCTTGTTGCAGTTTCCCAAGTGTAGTCCTATTACAATAAAAGGTAACCCTTTGTTAACAATCTAGGTTTGTCAGTTGTGCATGATGAAGGGGAGACCAGCATGAGGTGAAACCCCTACGTGGGTGTAACGCATGAGTACATCTGATTTCTGAAATAAATGCTTTAAGACAGTGACAAAATATGAATGTGCAAAATAGTAAATGTGACTGTTCATCATACCAAATCTTCATCTTACCTAGATTTATCAAAGTCACATGTTGCAACATTTGCTTCCATAATCCTATTGTTGGCGTGTTCATGAACTCCCTTCTGATGTATGAGAGCACTGGAACATTAAGTTATATCAAGGTTTTGTCTGTGTAGAAAATTACTACAGTGCATACTGTTCTCTTTCCCCCTCTTCAGTTTGTTAGTTTTTCTTTTTTAAATTTTTCTTTTTCATTCTCAACAAAAGAGTCCCAATTCAGGATTATTGCTAAATTTTTGTTTTGTGAAAGGATAATTTCCTTAGGGGACAGGAAAGCACTTGGGATGATGTCAGTTCTTTGTGGTGCCACATACCTGGGGGGAAGAAAAAAAGCCCAAGTGTTTTTGTGTGTGTGCATGTGATGGAAACACAGGGCCTTGGGCCATTCTCAACACCTGACTATAGCAATAGCTACATGGGGCTCTTAGACAGCTTGGGAAGCATTTAACCAGATGTGGTAGTGGGAATTACAGGCTTTGACTTAATATTTGTAGAATGAGTTGGACGTAGTACAGGCAATTCCCAATGCTAAAATATATTTCTGAACTTCCAGGCTTTGTGGTTAAGACACACATACAGCCAGAATCATTAATTACATTTATTTACATTTATGTCACTGTCTACATGCTAAAGGTACTATTCATAGCCTCTCACACTTATTCATCTGATTTCTTGGCATTCTATATTTATGTGCTGTCACCCTATGTTTAAGGGCAAAGGCATTTGTAACTTTTTTTAAGAGTAGTGAGGCTTCTCTTGAGGCTTCCCCACCATTATTTCACCAGTAGCTATTCCTCAACAAGAAACAGAACAGTGGTTCTCAAAGTGAGGGTCAGGACCCCCTTGGGTGGTCACAATTTTATTTCATGAGAGTCAGAAAGAGCTGGGCACCACCATCCTGGAATCTAAGGCTGGGTGTCACCATCTTGGAATGGTATACTCAGGCTATAATTCATACTTTCCTGGGAGTAATTCTTATTGAAAACAATAGGACTGACTTCCAAGTAGACATGGAGGAGCTCTGGCACCACTGTTCTTGAATGGCTAGGTGGTCTGGAATTTAACATCTGATTTACCATAAGTCCATATATTTGCCATACACAAAATAGATAAATAAATCCTGTTTGAGATCACTTCCAGGTTGATCATGGACAGATTGTCATTCAAGAAAATATGGTTTTTCACATCTTCTTGAACAGCTCAAGAAAACGTGGTTCAACATATTTTATATAGAAACCAGCAATGCACAACACAAACTGGCTGGCCACCATGATGTTAGGTCTTTCTAGGGGAGGATAGCAAAATATATTTCATTCCATATATACTGGGGAATATTTTCTTTCTGGTCAATTATTTGCTTTGCCCTTATCTATGTTCTACATCTGATTTTTCCAACACTCCTTTTCCAGTCAGGCTGCCTCATCTCTGGCTGGAGCATAGACAGGAAGACTGTTCTTATGTTAATGTTATGGTCTATTATCTGTCCCAAGGACTACCTGGCTGAGAACACAAATCGCCAGCCAAAAATTTCCTGTTCAAAGCTTACGAGAAAGAAAGAAAGAAAGAAAGAAAGAAAGAAAGAAAGAAAGAAAGAAAGAAAGAAAGAAAGAAAGAAAGAAAGAAAGAAAGAAAGAAAGAAAGAAAGAAAGAAAGAACCACTCTAATAGAAACACAGCCTCAAAAAGGGGGCTCCAGCCCACATCTGTGTAAGCAGATAGAGCTGCTGGCAAAGTCTTATGTCTGATTAGTGAAGAAAGACTTTTTGAAAATGAGGTAAATGGGGCAACTTTACCCGTTTGCATTAATCCAGGTAGTGGAATGCTTATCCAGGCCTGGATTTTCATCTTTGCCTCATTACCTGATGCACTATAACTCTTTTGCCAACTAGCATTTTGGAAATATGTGGGCCAGACATACTGTGGTGTTGTGATAACCCAGTGAGATTTAGGGCTGTTTTGTTCCAACAAAAAAGAAGAGAAAGGAAAATGCTGCTTACAGCTAGTACATCTCTATGGTCACGCCTCTGGTATGATGGGAGCCAGTGACAGAGCATTAATGTCACATTGCTACCAAGAGAGCCAATGCAGCTTATTTCATTTTCTCGGTAAACCGCTTTGTGAATTTTTGTTGAAAACTAGTACATAAATATGGTTGATTGATTGACTGAGGGATGGATGGATGTATGTAGGGGGAGACACTCTTGAGGCAAAAGTGGAGAGGGGAGGGGAGGAGAGAAGTTTGGTCTCTGCATGTCCCCATTGATCAATTTCTTTCTTTACAGCTGCCATGGCCAGATCATGATGCCATTTTCTGCACACACAACAACAATGACATGTCCCACCCCTGTGTTACATCCCCTGCTGCCCAGCTATCATGGCAGGAGAAGCCCTTCCAGCAGCAACTCCCATGTGAAGCCATGTTGTGGCTGAGCCCCTCCAACCACCATCTCCCCATTAGCTTCCTGGGCCATTGTGCAGACCAGCCATAGGGGGGCTGTGACTGATTTTGACACACCTGTTCTCTTTTTCCCCACAGCTTCTTTCATCACCATGGGCATCCTGCTCCTCTATAAGCAGTGGTGTATCTGTGTGGGTCAAGCCCTGGGCCAACATGCTAACCTTCTGAAAGAGAGCTGAGGCATCTGTACAGCAGCCAGGCTGACATCCAGCACAACCGGGCATCTGCAGGGAATAATGCAGAACTGTTAACACAGGAAGAGTCTCAGCCATCATGCAGCAGTTGTGCATCCTCCAGCATCAATAGTTGGTTGTAACTATAGCATCAGTTGGTGGTTGCAACTTATTTAGTCTGGACCCTCCACAATGCTTTTGCTCCTCAGACTGGACCTCAGAAGGTGCAGCTCCCCTACTGAACAGAAGGAAGGAAAGACCTCACAGGAGTATGACAGCCTGATATTTTCAGCAAGAACACCATGGCACAGGTAGACTCAAATCGGCTTCTTCAGTGATTCTTTGTGAAGATTATTTAACCAGGAGGAGATGGAAGGTTTGAGATCCTTCAGCCAGAATTGAAAGGGTACCTTAGGGGTAAACACCTCTTTATGAATCCCTGGAGAGCCATTGCCAATCAGAATAGACAGTTCAGATGAAACAGATGAATGTTCATGAGTCTGCACTCTTGTGTCCTTCAACTTCTATCATCAGCTCCAAGTCATAAAACAGGAATAACAGTATCAGTAAAGAGCAAGACAGATTTGTGCCTGCAAATGTAATTTCTAAGAATATCTAATGTTCTGATAATACATTAGCGACAAATTTAGAGAGGGGATAATACACCACATTGGTTGTTAAGAACTTCGCAATAGAGAGATTCTGTTCTAACTGGTACATATGTTTATTTTTTTGCAAATATGACAACAAAATTAACCACAAGAATGCATTTCACAACATCAGGGATGATCTTCCAAATTCCAAATGTTAGGCTGTGCATCTGCCTAAATGTCAGGAAGTGCCTGGGCTCCAAGGGCTGAGAGCATTGTGTACTGTAGTAACTGCTCCCAGTGAAGTTTCTTAAACAGCAATCTGGAATATTTCTGCAATCAGGAATGACTCAAGCTCATCTCCTAGCAAGAATCAGGGCCTCTGAGAGGAATTTTATCAGAAGGCACAAAGGTTGGAGGGGCTCATTTCAGAGGCACAAAGATTATTTTGCGTCCTTTCCCTTTTCCTTTGGATCATAATTTCATATCATCATTATTTCTATGCATCACCATATAAAACTATGTGTGTTTACCCAAAATGTCAATGCTGATTCTCACACAATATATCAAAATATTTTCTGAGATCCCAGGAATCCCAGCTTCTTCCATTGCACCCAGGTATAGTGTACCCCCTGAATTCTACTTTCATTGGCCCTAGTAGGTTTGGAAAATGTAAGCTTCCATGTATTTTTTGGCCCTTTTGTTCCTAGGTCCACTTTTTGACCCAAATTTGTTGCCTTTATTTCAGCAATAATTTGGCTTTGTTTATGGAAGAAACACTAGTACTTCCAATACGAATACATAAAAACTAAGGAATATAATCAGCATGGGGAACGCAGGCACCCCCCATACCTCTCCTGATCCATGAGTTGTGGTTGTCCTCAGTTGGTTAAGATTGTACCTTGAGAGTAGTTATGGTAAGTTTTAAACTATTTTTTAAATAAAAGTGGAGAAAGGAGGCAGGAGACCCTAATAGCAGGAGACCATTGAAAAAAGAAAGGACTCTCAGGTTCCAGAATGGCCCCTTCTACCCAGACTGTCTATTGGATTATTCCAGTACAGAAAAGTCTATAAGCACTTCCTTTTATAACTGAAACTTTGCTGGAGCAGATAGACTGCCTTCTTGACGCTGTCTGTTCCTAGCTGTGATTCTTGACTTACTTCTCAATTCAAATTTGGTTGTAGCTTGGCTCTTCAATTCTAGCTTGCTTCCCAATATCTTGTGGAGGCTGACCATATCCCAGCATTGCTACTACATTTGTTCTGACCTTAATAAATTGCTTTCATTTAGCATATTGCTTCCTATCCCTTCCCTTTTTTCCTAGGAAGAAATGTTCTCCATTTCATAAAATATCTCATGTACTTGAGTTCTGTATAAAGCATCTAAGAAAACCCTGCTTCTTGCATTCCTTTGGAATAAAAATCTGAAAGCAGCATGCAATTCTAGCAAGCGTTTGAAATATTTTCCAGTGAATGCTAAGAGAGTGACTTACTCCTTAGAAGATGAGAACAAAGTAATTTACAGCCAAAACCAACAAGAAATTTGCAGAAATGTTGTGGGAGTCAGATCATTTGCTGCAATGCCAGATTCAGAGCAAAAGACTGTTAGCATTTTCATAAATTGCTGTTAAACTGAGAGGTTCACAGCTCAAATATTGTGTTTGTTACCAGCAGAGGCAAACTTAAAAACTAGGCATGAAGAGAAAAAATTAGTAGCACAAATAAAAGAACAGTAGCTAGAAAAGTGCAATTTCAGGATGAATTAAAATTCAGTGACTCCTATGCTGGCTCCTTAGATAACTTGATAAAACTGCTAAGAATCTTCTGGCTTATATTATTGGCTGCCGTCTCTGGGAGGATCTGTGCTGTCAAAGAAATGTATTCAGGCACCTTTTCCTGGAGCTAAAGATACAGTATTGTATAATTATCTCATGGCAGAGAACTACTTGTGACCTAGTTGTAAGAAATATCAAACATACATTTGGTTTAGGACTTTTTGGTTTGGTTTGGTTTGTAATTCCAGGAGCACCCATGGGTGGAAATTCATCCAAGTCTTTTAAGTTCAGCTGATCAAGTGAGGAGCTAGTAGAGACAGTACTAGCTTCATTCTGTGTTGGTGGGTGCTGGGTGCCCCTCTATCCACCATATGCACTGGTCAGCCCAGCCCTGACTCTTTTTTGTTAATTTGTCCTTTCTCTCTCTTCTCCCTCTGACTGAGACAGCTGGCTTTTATGACATCTCTGTCTAGATGAGCAGCATAGCTCTGGCAGACCATCAACCTCATTCTTCCTTACCTCAGCTGACAGTAAATCCACTGGGAATGACTACCAGTCAAAGAGATATGGAAATAACTATGTCCCAGAATGACCACAGAATGATCACTCCAAAATTTGAAACAACTATGGGAAACTTTGATTCTGGTGTTATGATTCTATCTAGGCTGCAATCCCAACCACACTTACCTGGGACTAAGAGCACAATCCTAACCATGTCTACTCAAAAGTAAGCCCCATTGTATTCAGTGGATCTTATTCCCAAGAAAGTATTTTTAGAATTGCAGCTTAAGCCCCACTGACTTTAATGTGGCTTACTTCTGAATAGACATGCATAGGATTGGGCTCTGAATGTACTAAATCAAAAAGGAGTTCTGTTAGAAAACTCAAAGGCAGTCACTTGGCACAGCATCTCATTTCATCCTATATTTAAAGAGAAAACAATCATTTCCTCAGAGTACTAACTCAGTAAAGAGCAAATGCTGAAGGAAATATTGTTTAGCTGATGAATGCTGTGCACATTATTCAAGAAGCACCCATATATTTTAAATGCACATCTAGGTCAAGAGCATACAAATTAAATAATCTTTTGGCAGTCTCATATACCTGTGTGTGCACTTCCTTCTCAGACTCAATGCAGCAGAAATATGTTGCATCCACAGGAAGCCTGTATATACAGAATTCCATATGAATCCACAAAGTAAATATAAAATATATCTGGGATTGTCAGTATCGACCAGTTTTGACACTTGCTGTAATATAAACAAAATATGTTTCATTTTCCATATGGTTTGTACACCTAACATTCTTTCCAGAAATCCCAATGAAAAACAAAACCCAGCAAACTTCAGCCTGGCACAGAGATTAACTGTTAAATGGGAGGGATGATTTCAGCCCTGGCTGCTGTACTCCTTCTTTCACACTCAGCCTTCTTACACAGAGTGGTCTGGAGTTTACAGAAATAAAGGTGTCCTTCATTATTCACCAGGGTTCCATTCCAGAACCTTGTGGATTAAAAAACTATGAAAAAATAGATGTCAAAATCCTCTTCTAGGTTTCTTGCTCCTTCATTGCACCTAATTGAATACAGTAATACCTCAGTATCTGCAGGGGTTTGATTTTGGGACTGAAGAATGGAATGATTGCTTGCATGACTGCCTCTCTGCAACAGTAGAAAAGCAGTTTTGAAACTGTGATTTGCAGTGGCCATTCGTGTTGACTCAAATCTGTGTACAAAAAATCCGTGTATAACAAGGCTGGACCTACTGTCAAACTCCAAAGTCTGTACAGTCACCCACTTCTTTAACCTTCTAAAAAGCAGGTCTGAGAATGAATCCCAGAGCCTTCTGAATGTCTGATTTATTTGTTGCTTTCTGTGACAGTCCTAGTCAGGGCAGGTTCATTCATGAGACTGTCTCAAGCAACAGAACTGGAGGAGGACCTTCCACTTCCATTAGTCTTCTCACCACCATTGCTCCTCTGCCTCAACTCCCTGGATTAGATATGGAAGGAGTAAAAGAAGAAAAGAGGAAGTGTGGAGGAGAGTGGGGGGCTAGTACTACAATGGTCAATCAATCCTCTTCTCTCTGTTCTTTCTTCCATTTCCAATTCAGGTAATGGGAAGGGACAGAGTGTGAGTAAGTGATGGACAACACTTAGGTTTATGACCTCAGGTGACAGGAAATTATTGCTCAGCTGTTTAGTATTTATTTTATTTTTTTATTCTTTAGTTGCTGTTTAGTTGCTCAATTTTATTCTTCGTTGCTGTTTAGTAACATTGCTGTTTAGAGCTTGTTGCTCTGCAAGACCCTGGTTCATACTCTACCTCTTTGGCAAAATTATGCATTGATTTATGCTAGCCCAGTATTATGACAGAGCTCTAGTGGTCACTGAAGCATCATATTTATTCCTGGGTTATACAACTGATTAGAGCAGTATCCGCTCTCCATTTTAAAATTGTTTCTTTCAATATTTGGCAGCTTGCTAAGAGGCTTTTCTCAACATGAAAACAATGTCAGGAGGGAGCTTGAAGTTGTCATGATGTTTTGTTACATATTATTATACTAGCGAAAACGAACCCTGTGTTGCAGGAGTAGAATTCCCCCTGTAGCCCCTCTCCTGCACATCAACCCCCCTTGTGCATTGTCCACCATGCGCATCTTCCCCCATGTGCAATACCCCCATACAACATCCCCTGTGCACATCTTCCCCCATGCACATCAAACCCCCATGCACACTGTTCCCCAATGCGCACCATTCCCACATGTGCACCATTCCCCCATGCGCACCATTCCCCCATGCGCACCTTATGCAACACTCCCATGTGTATCATTCCATGTGCAATATCTCCCATGCACAATACCCATGTACAATGTCCCCCATGCACACCATCTCCCATGTGCAACACCCCCATGCACAACGCCCTGGTGCGCATTAACCCCCATGCACATCAATACCCCATGCACATCAATCCCCCATGTGCATCACCCCCCATGCGTGACACCCCTGTACAACATCCTCCCATGCATACCATCTCCCCCATGCGCACCATCACCCCCTGTGCAACCCTCCCTCCCAGTGCATCAGCTGGATGTTGATCAGTTTTCAGTGTTAAGTATCGGACAAAAACACGTTGCACCCCTTTTCAGCTCCATAAGGGTTAAATTTCTCAACATTGGTTCTTAGTGGGTGTTCATGTGACAGAAGGAACTCCCTCCCAGAATTCCATGCTTCTAGATTGGGTTTGGGACAGAGCATCCCTCACCCAGGGATTCTTCAATGTTAAGTATAGGGACGAAAGCATGTTGTGCCCTTTTTCACCCCCTTCTGGTTGGAATTTCTGAAAAACAGTTCTTAGTGGGTGCCTCCATCACAGAAGGAACACCCTCCCCAAACTGCACGCTTCTAGGCCTGGTGGTTTTGGCTGGGCATCGATGAGTGAGTGAGTGACTTTTCAGTTTATATATATGAGTGTTTGTGTGTGTGTATACTGTATATATAATATTGGTTATTGATTGCTAGAAAAGATTTCCTTCTTACATCTCCCTTGTTCATTTATCTCTTTCAATAGACCACCGTTACAAACAAAAGTTGTAAAACTGTGTGAATGTGAGCGATGAGCCAGAAAGTTCAAAATGCTGAGAAGGAAGACTAGTTGAGGAGCTAAGGAAGATGGAATAGTTAAAACGTGACTCCTGTGATCCGTAGAAGACTGGCATATCAGGATTCAAAGCTGTGTAAAAGAAGTAGCAGAAGTATTACAGATAGAGTTCTATGTACCTCCCATAAAAAGAGCAAGCTGAACAAGAAGACTAAGAGATAAGAGACAGGAGCTGATACAGCAGCCTCACATCTCTCCCGAGGGTGTGCAATACAGATTAGTCAAAACATTAATTTGACTAAATTTGTTAGGATTGCGCTATAAATTAAGTACATGAAATCAATATTGTACTGTATAATGAAACCAATATTACCATAGTTAACTAATATTTTCATAAACAAGCTCCTATAACATTTTTCTGATTCCAAAACATCAAAATCTAAATAAAGACCCAAAACACTTCACCTGTTAAACATTGAAATAAATGAGATCTTTTGCAGTCTGGAGAAAACTAATGCATGCTTGGGGGTGGGGGAAAATTTGCAAACTTCACACAGGCTTGGAATCATTTTTTTTCCTCATCAACTTTTGTAAAGAAATAAGTTTGAATGAAAAATGGGGACTTGCTGTACAAAGGCAAAGCATTAAAATGCTTTTTCCCCAGATGTGATCTATCATCCAAATTCCAAAGAGCCCAATGCTGAAAAATAAGCTCCCCTGCCCTCTCGACAGTAAGGAAACAGCAGTGTTGCAAAGAGTTCCATAGGACTTGACTCAGACTGAGTTAAGAGACACCACCTCCCCACAACTCAAGTCAAAAACATGTCATAAAACACAATCCTAATCATGTCTTATCAAAAATAAACCCCATTGTGTTCAATGAGTCTTACTCCCAGGAAAATGTGTTTAGGATTGCAGCCATAATTGGGGAACTTTACAAGTCCTTATGTTACCCCCTCATGTTACAGGACTAAGTTGCCCCACTGCCTTAATAAGACTGTTATCTAAAAAAGGGGGGATGTTGTCACGTTGTGTCAAAGCTCTCTTTAAACATTCCCATGCAGTGACCCAGTGGTGGGCCCAGCCTGGCCCAACAACAGGTTCTCCTGAAGTGGGCGGGGCCAGGCTGGGTCAGGGGGCGGGGAGGGTATGCCACCTTAACCCTTAGTTTACCAAAAAAATTGTATCACTTGTGACCGGATCAATCAGTATTAAGCCCCTGGGTTCTGTGTAATTTATTCCTATGCATTATGCCTTGTTATGCTCTCAGGGGGAATGTGTGCCACAATTAAGAACATAAAAGCATAAGAAAAGCCTCCACTGGATCACACCAAAGACCCATCTAGTTCAGCTTCCTGAATCACACAGCAGCCCACCAGCTGCCTCAGGGAGCACATATGACACTTGCATCCAGGTGCCTAAGTACCAGCAGACACTACCACAAGTTCCACTGGTGGTACTCATACCACTGGTTGAGAAACACTGATCTATAGTTTAGGACCAGAGTCTGTGGTGTCCCCTCTGCAGGCTGAGGTTTGCCTCTAAGCCCCTACTTAAGGCTACAATCCTGTCCAGACTTTCCTGTAAGTAAGCTCCAGTACTTACCAGTACTTACCAGTACTGTAAGTAAGCTCCAGTACTTACCAGTACCAGATAGGACTTACCAGTACTTCTGAATGGTCATACATAAGATTTGGGCTCTTAGAATCCCAGCCTCTTGCTGCAATATAACACTTGCATCCAGGTGCCTCAGTGCCAGCAGACACTACCACAACTTCCACAGGTGATAATCATACCACTGGTTGAGAAACACTGATCTACAGTTTAGGACCAGAGTCTGTGGTGTCCCCTCTGCAGGCTGAGGTTTGCCTCTAAGCCACTACTTAAGACTACAATCCTGTCCACACTTTCCTGTAAGTAAGCTTCATTGAATATAATAGGACTTCTGAGTAGTCAAGCAAAGGACTGAGCTCTTAGTAACCAGCCTCTGGCTGCAATCCTATTCACTTTCCTGAGAGTAAGCTCCACAGACTCTAATGGGACTAACTTCGGAGTAGCCAAGAATAGGATTGGGCTCTAATGCTGTACTCCTCTGCACACTTTCCTGGGAGTACGCTTCATAGATTGAAATGGGATTAATTTTTGAGTAGTCAGGCATAGGATTACAAGCTCTTAGCAACCAGCTTCTGGCTGCAATCCTATGCACTCTTTCCAGGGAGTAAGCTTCACTACTATAATGGAACTTACTTCTGAGTAGACAGATGATTGGGCTTTGAGGCTACACTCCTATCCTCACAGGGGAGTAAAACCTACTGACTTTAATAGGATTTACTTCAGAGTAGGCAGTGGACTGGGCTCCTGGGGGGGGGGGGCAGGATGGGAACTGGGGCTATTTCTTCAGGTGCCCCCATACTGCCTCCCCACAATCTCAGGTGGAGAGATTTCTCAGAGGGGCAGGATGAGGTGGGGAGATCTGGGGGGGAAGGACTACAGTGTGGATAAGATTGCAGCCTGAGCCCAATCCTAACCATATCTACTCAGAAGTAAGTCCTATTCAAGTCAATGGGGCTTACTCCCAGGACTGTGTGGTCAGGATTTTAGCCTTACAGTCCAATTCTATGCAGGCTTACTTAGAAGTAAGTCTCATTCTAGTCAGTGGGGTTTACTCCCAGATAAGTGTGGATAGGATTGCAGCCTCAGAGCCCAGTCCTAACCATGTCTACTCAGAAGAAAGTCCCATTATAGACAGTGGGCTTACTCTCAGGAAAATAGACAGAGCTGGAGGAACAGGGGACAAAAGCCCTGGAGGATCTCATCCTAACAACACTCAGATGCTGCTCCTACTCTAAGGCTCCCAGACCTTTCTCAGCAGCTGTGGCTTCTGTATTCCCGCCCAAGGACCCCTTTGTAAAGCTGTCTATCAAAGTGCCTGATCCAAAATACGAACAAAAACACCATCCCCAGAGAGGCTGCCTCATTTGCATATGAGAAACCCATCATGCTTTGCGAACTGCACAAGGAAATAACTTCTGAAAACTTGCTAGAAATAAGGTTTTTAATCAAAACAAGATTTTTAGCATAGAGAGACTTCCTGAATAGCATCATACAAAGGTTTGGGGCATGAAGAAGCTCCTCATTCTCACTTGAAAGTATTGAGCTTATAGTGATCCAAACACCCTTCCCTCTCAGCAGTGAGTGTCTGAGTGTGCTGTGGAATGGTTGCAATGCCTTGTTTGAATGATGGTCATGGGAACAGACTGTTTGTATTTTAAAATTAAAAAATAACCTGAGCGAGGGGAAGGAAGGGGGGAGAGAGCCCCCCTCAGAAGGGGAGAGAGGTTCAGAAGGGGAGGAGGGAGTGGAGCTTCACCTATGGGAAGACAGACCCAGAAACCCTTTAAGAGAAATTCAAATCCACTTACATGCAATTCAAAAATGATGGCCCCCTCTTAGCTACCGGGTTCGCTAGTCCTCCCCAAATTAACAACCGGTTCCGGCTGCAGTCCCCCACATCTATAAACAAAGCAGAGGAGTGGGGAAAAAAGAAAAAGTAGGGAAGATGTGGCAATAAGGAAGAGGAGTATCATGAGCAGGACCTGTGAAGCTTACCCTGATGACCCAATCATTGGCAATCCCACTCAGTAGTAAGATCATTCAGTAAGGGTTTCCCCTCCCATCAGCCTTACAGCAAAAAGCAGATCACTGTGAACTGCTCCCCTCCTTCACAGCCTTAACCCTCCCTGTTTTCAAGCCATTTTTTATTTTTTAAAGGCAAATTGTAAGGCAAGAAATCTCTTGGGCTCTTGCTCTCCTACAGCCAATGAAAATATCAGGATTCACAACCTTTGTCCAATGATCATCTATTCCTGCCTTCCCAGGGGCGATGCAACAGGCTTCAGAGGAGACTTCCTCTGCTCTAACGAGGAGCAGCCTAACGAGGAGGAAGTCTGTGCATCTGCCCAGCCAGTCGAGCTTGCTTCGGATTCAAAGCAGCAGGCATCTGCTGCTCCATTTCTGAAGCAAGCCCGAATGGCTGAACAGAGGTGCACTGCGCATGCAGCTGCTGCTCCATCTCCCAAGCAAGACCGAATGGCTGTGCAGTGGCCTAGACTTTGCATGTCCAGGCCTCTGGAAATGCGCAGTGCACCTCAGCCGGCCATTCAAGCCTGCTCCGAGGCGGAGCAGCAGCTCCTGGTTGCTGCTCCGCCTCAGAGCAGGCCCCAATGGGCACACAGACACCCGCATTACCCCCCAGTGGTGCATCACCCAGTGCGGCCTGCACCAGCCACACCACCCTGGTGATGCCACTTTGCCATCCTATCCCATCTCCTGTCTCCTTAAAAAAGTACATATTAACCCTTCCTTGCCTTGTGGCTGGAATTCCTTACATTCCTAGTCTGAATGACAGCCCCTGTGGGGGAACCAGGAAACAGACCCCGGAGGAGGAGTTGGCGGAGGATTTAATGTTCCTGGAGATGTCGTATGAGGAGGGGGCCCCGGATTGTCACTGTGGGGCAGCTGTCCGGGGGCCAGTCTCCAGGACCCCACTAGAAGAACGCGAGGCAAGGGATAGAGAAACTGAGGAACTGTGGAACCGAGAAGAGGACCCAGAAGAAGTGGAGAGGGCCCTCAGAGAATATGAAGAGAACCAGAAGAAGTCAGAGTGGTTGCCCAGGAGGACACCAAAGATGGACCCAGAAGAAGGGTTCACCCTCCGGAGGCTGGGCCTATTAAGGGACCTGTATGGTGACGGAACCTTCCACCCCCTCCTAGAGCTGAAGGGTGGAAGCTACCAAGGGGGAGGGGCCCCTGGTATGGTTAAGAGGGAGTGAAAAGGCGGGAAGTGGAGGAGTCTGGGCAATGGCAAGGAGAAAAATGGAGAGACTGTTGGTGCTTGTGCAACATCTAGGCCTTGCCTGTGAAAGGACATTGAATACTTACCTGCTGAAGAGATTGGTTACAAGGGGTAGTGTACTTACCTGTTACTACAATGACCTGTTGAGTTCTACTCCCTGTTGGGAGATTTGTACTGGAATACTTACCTGTTGAGTGTTTTGAACCTATGCAAGTGAAGTGCCTCCAGAATGGATGGAAGTAAAAATGTTGTTACTATGCCACACCTGTCTCCTTGGAACTACTTTAATGGAGGGAATGAATCCCTGTTAGTGGGGACTCCTGGAGGAGAGAGGTCATCCACCCACATTACGCAGATGGGGGCACATCACAGCCCCCATAAATTTTCATGCCATGAAAACTGTAAGCAAGTCCACCCAGACACAGGCACACTTGACTCAGCAACATGAATACAAGACTCAAGTCGGTGAGGTCCTGGTTAAAGCATTTTTCAGACACTATATCTTTGGACAAAGTCTCCACCAAACACTGGACATTGGTCCATTTTCAGTTCTGAATAGACAAGGTGAAAATATTCTGCAAATGCCTTTTGAAATTTTTACTTGTTGCATGGCTTCTCTTTCATGTGTTTTTTTTTTCTATATCCCTGGTCTCTCCCACCCTGCCCCACTGCAGCCATTATAAATACATTCTTCAGAATACTTCTTTCCTTCATATCCTGGCTTTGTTGACCAAGCCAGATGGATAACGGCCCAGATAACTTACAGCAGGAGGAAATTAGATTTCTACTCCACATAAAAACAGTCCAGCAAAATAATATAACATACCTAGTCTCCGTAATGACAGGTGTCAACACCCTTGGCCAAATGTGCTAGCAGGTCTGAGAAGCAGGCAAACAGAATAAACAATATGGCATGAACCACTATGCCAAGTAATGAGCACTGAACTATTAAACTACAATATTTGTCCCTGTTCCCCTTTAACAATAACAACAAACAATAACAACTTTATTTATACCCCTTCTTTCTCTAGGAGGGACCCAAGGTGGCTTACAAAAAACAATCCATAAAAACATCAATAATGAAATCCAATTCATTAAAACATTTAAAACAAGGATATTAAAATAATAAATATAAGACATCTACAGCCTGCTTAGGCCTCAAACTAGGGCCCTTCTCACTACCCTAATTCTGGATTGCTCTGTTTGAAGCATGAAATTTGGGGAGCATATTTCTCCTCCACCAATGCAGTGTGTGTGTATGTGTACATGAGCAAGTGAGAGAGAGAGAGAGAGAGAGAGTTCTTTAATATTCATTTTTGTCCGCTGCCATCGTTTTTGTCCAATGCCAACTTAGGCTGCAATCCTAACCTCCAGAGCTATTATAAATTTAAAATGGTGTAAAATCAGTTATGCCGGAAGTTATCACTTCCATGTAGCCATGGGGTTGTAGCCTAAGAATGTTAGTCATGATTGACAGCCAGTGGGAAACAAGTTAGTTGTTATGAACTTGTCCAGAGATATAATAGGTGTAAATCAAAGCAAGTACTAGCTCAGGGCCCTTGAGATCAGCTTGCCAGCTGAACCCTCAACATCAGTAGCAACAATAGTGCTCAGCTGAAGTGGAGGCTGAAATGTAAATATATGTCTTGTTCTTCCAGGATGTCCTCTTTTTTAGCCTTGTGTCCTGGAAAAAATCTTCATTGTCCTCCTTTTCCTTATGAGTAGGCAACATTAAGAATTCTTGCAATTAAGGCTTCAATCCTAACCTCCACTTAGGCCAGCCTAAACCCTGACATAAGTCCTGTGCTGACCTGGGGATACCACAAAAGTGCTACTCCTGAAAGGGTTAAGCCAAAGCACAGGCATATGCCGATCTCATCACACCATCACAGAAGGATAGGCTGAGGTGAGGTCAGCCTAAATTTCTTAGGATTGCACTAAATGTTGTAAAATAAATGTAATAGTTTTTAATTTAATAACAAGTAATATTGTGTAAAATTAACCACATAAAAGCAATATATATGAATGATTTTCTAGGGTATCCCTGCCCACTTTATGTGGTTATGACATATGGTCACCCTGGGAGGCTGAAAATTCCATATAGGGCTTAGCCTCAAGCACCTCAGCAATCTGATTCCAGCTTGAATTAATTGACTTTAATGGTATTTAGGCAGAATTTGTTTCCTTGTTCAACATGCAGATTTGTGCCCTTTGATCTGGGCACATGAGAATGGCCACTACTCCCCTGCTGTCAACTTTTTCTAGTGTATGTTCGCATACAATATAGCCACACAAACTAAGACTGAACATTAATTTTCTCTGACCTGCAATTTAATGCCTGTTTTCTCTCCATCACTCCTTCCTTTTCTGTCATAGAAGGTTTGACATAACTTAACTCCACAAAGTAAGCACTACAAAAATGCACTTTTCAAACATAAACACAGTTCCCTATGTCAAACTTTTAAACTTCATAACCATGGAACGGCAGAAATCTGTATAAACACACAAGTGCTGTTGTAACTATTGATGTTGGCCTGCAGGGTTGAGCATGATTGCCAAGTCTTTTAATGAGGAAATACTTACAAACCTAGCCCCAAGGTACGTACAGCTACGGTAAAACCTGCTTTTTCCTTTCTTTCGGGCAATTAATTATAATAACCCTGTAGTTTCAGCACCAGAAAATCAACCTCTTTTTTTAAAAATAATGAATAATTAAATTACCAATTGTAGCTAAGTTTGGAATACGAGCATGAAATAACTGACCATATGGGGTGAGAAGCCATGCAGATCCTTACAAGGGAGAAATGTTTTTAATAAATATATATGGTTGAAAATAAAGCTGTTATAGCAGAGTTTCATTATAATATCATTGGTCTGTTTGAATTTCCCAAATCACACTTCCAGTCAAGAAATTAAAAATGTGTTTTATGATTTGGAGGCACTATAAGTGGAATTTTATCACAACTAATACTGTTGTGTAACTGTTACTGTAATACTGTTGTGTTACTGTTCAGTACTGAATCAACTGGGGTTTTTATAATGAGATCTGGAATAGCTGTATCTATGCTGCTGCTTCTAATGTTGCAACAAGCTAATCACTAGGGCTGGAAAAGTCCCGAGTGGCTTGACTGTCTAGAGTCGCCAGCTTCCTGTGACTCAACTTGAGAAACAATCATAATGGAGCACTTTCTGAGTCACCAAGAAAATCCTTCACAACTTTAAAGGATGCAAGTTTAAAACCAGTACATAACCACACCCAGAAACAGATAGATTTGAGTGTACGTGTGTGGGAAGTAGTGCCGAGGCAGGGAGAGCCCAACTTGAGTGTTTTTCAGAGTCTTTGATGAGCATGACTCACAAATCAACAAGTCAGTGAAAAAAATGCTCATTTTTGTGACTCGAGTCCAAGTGCATTCAAGAGAAATTCCCAACCCTGCCGACACAACTGTGAGACAGCTGAATATCTGACGTTTCTCTTTGACTGATAAAGTGGTAGTGTCTGGGACATGCCTAACTGAGAAGCAGCTAAGTCTAAAAAATTGCAATGAATTTGTCACAGACAGAGGTTTCCAACTCACATACACATGCACATGTGTACACACACACGACATGCATAAACATTCAAGCACAGCACAACCACCCAAGAAATGAATAGAGACAAAACATTAGAGTTAACAAGAATTTAGCAAAAGCTTGGCAAAGGGTTTAAATGGCGGTAAAAGCAGAGTTTCAGGAGTTGTTTGATTGAAATCTGATGGCTTCTCAGAGTCAAATTCTTCATCCTAATGAGGAAACCACACAAATGTAACAGTGGAATTTAATATATACAGTTTGCATGTGTGCGTGTGCATATACAGAAAACCGAGAACCAGATGTTCAAAAAAGCTGACTTCTCTTTTTATACCAGCAAGTTGTGGAGAGCTTGATTTTGATTCCACAGTACTTTCTATAAGTAATTGGACAAAAATAAAGTTTTAATTCTCGTCATGCCAGTTGGATAGGATAGGACTAGGACCAAAGCCCACTGAATTGGTATAACACAAGGTGAAGCTAAGGCTGCAATCCTAAAGACACGTTCCTGGGAGTAAAACCCATTGAACACAACAGGGCTTACTTTTGAGTAGACATGGTTAGGACTGTGCCCTAAGTTACTGACATTATACAGTTGTAGTCAACCACTGAAAAAGATGAAAGTGGGATAGTGGAAGTAGAACAATATGAGAGCTTGAAGGAAAAATACGTGGGCTTACAACACACGGGAGGAAGAGGAAGACAAAGTCACTGAAATCATAAGCTGCACCCAGGGCCACTTCAACCTTTCCTACCAGCCACATGCAAATGTCCAATACCAGAATGCAGTTGATCAGGACACAATGGTCTTGTCACAATTTGATATAGATAGGGATTAGTAAACATGTATCAGTAAAAATGTATCAGATCAGGCTGCATAGACTTTGTTGCATTAGCAAATAATACCCAGTGGTGGGATTCAAATAAATGAATCTATAGAACAGGTTCTATGTCCTAATAACCTAAATTAACAACAGGTTCTATATCCCATTAGTAACTGGTTCTCAGAACCAGGCACTCATTAGCAAAGGGTTCTAAAGAACCTGTGAGAACCCACTGAAGCCCACCACTGATTATACCTCTTAATTTATTTATTTATTATGTATTCAGGGCATGTATTATTACATGTATTATTATATATTTATTTATATTATTATGTATTATTATAATACATGTATGATTATGTATTTATTATGTATTATGTATTTATTATTTATTATGTAAATAAATGTATTTATTTATTATGTATATTATGTATACATAATAAATATTATGTATTTATTATGTATTCATATCCTGGGCTCATACATTTTTTGCACCAATCCATAACATTATTTTCAGGTAATGTGATGAAATGGATAAAAATAATGGCTGGAAAAGAAACACTGTAAACATTCTCTTTTATTGAGCACTGAATGTATGTATTAAATATTGAATATATTACTCTGTAAAGGGCTGCAGTGGCTCATTGGTTACAATACTGCAGGATCAGAATTCCCATCAGCAGGTCAGCAGTTTGAGACCTGAGTACTGCAAGGGGTGAGCTCCTGTCCTTAGCCCAGCTCCTGCCAACCTAGCAGTTTGAAAGCATGCAAATGCAAGTAGGTAAACAGGTACCACTTTGGTGGGAAAGGCAACATCCTGGCCAGGCCAGCCAAGTTTCTCCATGTTGCATCCATAATGTATTGGATGACTTCAATCCACAAAAAGCAAACCCTGTCACCATAAGGGACAAAGACTGAAGAAGTGCCATATTGATTATATAACTATGTTTGTGTATTGATATATACAGTAACTTGTAACTGTGTTTATATAATATCAATAAACAATTAAAAATTAGTTTAAAACAAACTTTTTCCTTCTCGAAAAAGAGCCTCAAACATCCTGGGACAACCTTACAGACAGTATCCTGTAGCAACTTGTGGCAACCCCTGTTGGGCCACCCTCATAAAATGCCACTGGTTCCACTTGTTTCAAAGACTGAAAACTTTCAAAATAGGACTGAGGGCACAATCCTAACCACGTCTACTCAGAAGTCCCATTGTGTGGAATGGGTCTTACTCTTATTCAATGGAAAGTGTGTTTAGGATTGCAGCCTATGTTAGAAATTTTCTGCACAATTTTGATCAGAAAAATGAATGCACAAATTAATCCAAGATGAAAAAATGACTCTCTCTTTCTCTCTGTCACTGACACTGACACTGTCACTCTCTCTCTCTCTCTCTCTCTCTCTCTCTCTCTCTCTCTCTCTCTGAATTATGTATTACATGATTCAGTGCATTTCATCAATAGCCTAATGCTTTTTTGCCATGGTGCTCAGGCATCTCAAAATGGCATTTCCTCCCATCTGTTGCACATTCACAGATGAATGAACGGGAGAGAATTCCCCAGTATTATTGTTGTGGAAAACAATGCATTATTAGAATTAAAATTCTCCCTTGTGTGACCTAAAAATACAGTACACTGCATCCTGCTGGTTGATCAATCTCCAGCTATTCAGGGAAGGAATCTACCCTTAGCAACTCATACCTAGGCATGTTAAATAAACAAACAAATTTATTTATATCCCACCTTTTCTCTTTTAAGAACAGATGCCCAAGGGGGTGTACAATAATAAAAACATACAATAAAACATATACCTAAAAGCAAAATTAACAGAATATGTAGCCATTGCAGTGATATAAAGGAGCTCAAGGACGCAAATCCCCACAGCAACCACAGTTTACTTGCTGTCATTCCTCAAGTGCATCAGTGTGAAGAACATCTGTTATGGCTATGTAGAAAATCTGTGTTAGAATATATTATAAACATGTTACTAAAAGCCATGTCTTCCCTTTCTGTTTCAAGTTTTGATGTTCTCTGTATTTGCAGTTGAGGTTCTAGGAACCTATGACCTGGGCAGTACTTCTTACATTCAATTGCCCACATTTCTTTCGCCTTAACTATGGCACCCTATGGCACACTTTCTTGTTGAAAAATGGAACAGCTTCATTTTTCAATTAAATCAGGATTTACCATACCCAGAGGGCACAATCCAGAATAAGGGCAGTGAGGAGAGCCCTAGCTGGACTGCCCCAACCATTCGGTACCCAGACAAGAGAGTTAGGCTGGATCCAGAGAGTCAGGAAGCCTGAGCTGGCTTAGCTGCTCCATGGCATGCTAGTAGGCACCAAGTCACTGACACCTGGGGAGGGCTTGCTCCTGAGGAGACCTCCTTAGATCACACTGAACAAGGAACAGCTGTGGTGCCTGCTTTATAAGAAGTCCCTGACAACCAGTAACAGCTGCAGCATGAGAATGCAGTACAGCAGTACCTCTTAGTGGAGGGTGGATGCATGGAGTGACCTGCTGTATCCTAAGGTTAGTGGGCTGCCATAGTTGTGCCATTTCCAGAGGTTGAGAATCAGGGGTTGCAGATAGGCTGGCCAAGAACTCAGATTTTTTTGTCCACACTGCCATTCTTACTTGGCCTTATCATGGACCCCTATGGGTTTATTCATTACTGTACCTGCTCCTGGGGTGGTATAACTCTGAGGAGCTGGAAAAGGGCATTTCTGCCCTGGAAACAGGCTCTGGATACAGAGTAACTGCTCTGCCCTAGGCAATGCTAAACATGCCCCCAACATCCCTCTCCTGAACTGCCTAGGCTGCCTCAGTTAGGGCAGCCCAGGTCCACCTGCCTTGGGGAAGCCTTAGGCTGCCCCAGGCCTTTTCCAGAGTAACTAGGGTGGAGTAGAGTAACTACCTAGGAGAAGGAAAGCTCCTACTAAACCTCTGCTGCCTTGTGGTTATACCCATTTATGGGAAAGGCTTCAGGAGTAAACCTTGAGGAAAAATCTGGAGCCGGAGTCCCGAAAGCAGTTCGTGACTGTTTTACAGTCATGTTCTAGTAACTCCTGCGATGCAGCTGGAACCAATCGTATTGGCTCTGCCTTTCCATTGGACTATTTCAGCGGCGTGGAGAGGGGGGATTCTCTGCTTGGGTAACAGCCTATCCCCCATAATAACCTACCCAGGCCTTCGTGCTCTGGAGAGGAACTCCAGCCTCGCCTACAGCGTGGAAACAACACAGGAAGTGGCAGTTACCAGTTATAAGTCGTTGCTCGATTGGCGAAGAGCGTGACGCCAGGGGCTACTTCTGACGGTGGGAGAGGTCATCGTGCCTCATTGGACACCTATCGCCTGCCTTAAGCTGGGCAGCCCCCAGCCAGTAAGGTGCTGCCTCGCTATGGTCTGTTAACCTCACTGGGTGTGTGGGGTTTAGGGTGAAAACCGACAAGCAGATCGACAAACATGCACCATGCAACAAACATAAGAAAACTTCAGCCCTTAAGTTGGGCACCTGGAACGTTCGGACAATGACCCCCGGCTTTTCTGACGATATACGAGAATTGGATGATGTACGTAAGACAGCTGTCATTGATATGGAGCTGAGCAGACCGGAGATGGACATAGTTGCCCTTCAAGAGACAAGGCTGTCAGACTCAGGATCTATTAAGGAGAGAAATTTCTCATTCTTCTGGCAGGGAAAGCCATCAAGTGAGACTAGGGAATATGGAGTTGGCTTTGCAGTTAGAAACACCCTACTTGGATCCATTATCCCACCTACTGGAGGAAGTGAAAGAATTCTGTCTCTGCAGCTACAGACATCAGTAGGGCTGGTCACTCTTATTAGTGCATATGTACCAACACTATCATCTTCAGCAGAATCCAAAGACAAATTCTATGATGATCTGGCTGCCACTATCAAGAAAATCCCTGAGAAAGAACCATTGTTTATCCTTGGTGATTTTAATGCAAGAGTTGGATCTGACCATAGTTCTTGGCCTGCTTGTCTAGGTCGTTTTGGCGTTGGGAAGATGAATGAAAATGGCCAACGCTTGCTGGAGTTTTGCTGCTATTATGATTTTTGTGTTAGCAATACATTCTTTAACACAAAACCTCAACACAGAGTGTCTTGGCAACACCCTAGATTGAAGTATTGACATCAGCTTGACTTGATCCTCACCAGGCACTCCAGCCTTCCCAGCATTAAGATCACACGTAGCGATCAGAGTGCTGATTGCGATACTGACCACTCCTTGGTGTGCAGCAGAGTAAAATTACAAGCAAAGAGGCTGCATCACACAAAGGAGGAAGGAAGACCACAAATCAATATCAGCAAGACCTGCAGTCTGGGAAAAGTGATGGAATTTGACCAAGCACTTGAGGAAATTCTCCCGGGTCTGGCTGAGGCAAACATTTCTGAATGATGGGAACATTTCAAGAATGCTGTTTATACTACCGCCTTGTCAGTTTTTGGTAAGCAGGTTAGAAAGATAACAGATTGGTTTGAAGCCCACTCAGAGGAGCTGACACCAGCCCTTGAGGAAAAGAGGAGAGCTCTAACTGCATATAAAGCCTGTTCTAGTGAGCACAACCTTCAAGCCCTGCGAGCCGCCCATAGCAAAGTCCAACAGATTGCCAGGAGACACACTAACAATTATTGGCTGCAGCTTTGCTCTCAGATCCAGGTAGCAGCTGACACAGGCAACATCAAGGGGATGTATGATGGCATCAAGCAGGCCTTAGGTCCAACAGTGAGGAAATCTGCCCCGCTTAAGTCCGCTACAGGTGAGGTCATCCAGGACCGAGCACAGCAGATGGTACGTTGGGTGCAGCACTACTCTGAGCTATACTCCAGAGAAAATGCAGTAACTGAAGAAGCATTAAACAGCATTGAGTGCCTGCCTGTCTTGGAGGAGCTCGACAGTGAACCAACTTTAGAAGAACAAAGCCCTGGATTCCCTTGCTTTTGGCAAGGCACCCGGGAAAGATAACATCCCTGCTGAAGTTCTGAGGTGCTGTAGAGGGACCATTTCGATTGAACTGTACGAGATATTCTGCCTTTGTAGGAGGGAAGGTGGAGTACCACAGGACATGAAGGACGCTAATATCGTCACACTGTACAAGAACAAAGGCGACAGGGGTGACTGCAACAACTACCGTGGCATCTCTCTTCTTAGTGTTGTAGGGAAGTTGCTTGCCCAAGTCATATTGAAGAGGCTTCAGGTACTTGCAGAGAGGATCTATCCTGAATCACAGTGTGGATTTCGAGCCAACAGGTCCACCACTGATATGGTATTTTCCCTTCGACAGTTGCAAGAGAAAAGTAGGGAACAAAGACAGCCACTCTTTGTAGCCTTCACAGATCTTACAAAGGCTTTTGATTTGGTTAGCAGGGATGGCCTTTTTTAAAATCCTCCCCAAGATTGGATGCCCACCTAAGCTCCTCAACATCATCAGGTCTTTTCACGAGGACATGAAGGGCACTGTAGTTTTTGATGGCTTAACATCAGACTCCTTTCACATCCGAAGTGGAGTGAAGCAGGGCTGCGTCCTCGCACCAACTTTATTTGGGATCTTTTTTGCAGTCATGCTGAAGCATGCTTTTGGAAACGCAACAGAGGGAATCTATCTCCGGACCAGATCAGACGGAAAACTCTACAATCCTTCCAGGCTAAGAGCAAAGTCCAAAGTCCAGCTGAAATGCTTGCGTGAGTTCCTCTTCGCCGATGACGCTGCTGTTACTGTTCACTCTGCCGAAGACCTTCAACAGCTTATGGACCGTTTTAGCAAAGCCTGCCAAGACTTTGGACTAACAATCAGCTTGAAGAAAACACAAGTCATGGGTCAGGGTGTGGATCCACCTCCCTGTATCACAATCTCTGAACATGAACTGGAGGTTGTCCATGACTTTGTGTACCTTGGCTCAACTATCTCTGACACTCTCTCCTTAGATACTGAGCTGAATAAACGTATTGGTAAAGCAGCTACCATTATCTCCATGCTTACAAAGAGAGTATGGCTTAATAAGAAGCTGACAGAACATACAAAGATCCAGGTCTATAGAGCCTGCGTCCTGAGCACACTCTTGTACCACTGTACTTGGACCCTTTATGCACGGCAGGAGAGGAAGCTGAACACCTTCCATATGCACTGTCTCCGACGTATTCTTGACATCACCTGGCATGACAAAGTTTCAGACGACGCAGTCTTGGAACATGCTGGAATCTCTAGCATGTTCACACTTCTGAAACAGCGGCGTCTACGTTGGCTTGGGCATGTCATGAGAATGGCTGATGGTCGGATTCCAAAAGATCTCCTATATGGAGAAGTGGTGCAGGAAAAGCGCCCTAGAGCCTAGACCACAGCTGCGCTATAAAGATATCTGCAAGAGGGATGTAAAGGCCTTGGGAATGGACATCAACAGCTGGGAAACCTTGACCTCCGATCGTTCAGCGTGGAGCCAAAAGACCCAGCATGGCCTTCTCCAACTGGAAGAGACACTTGTTCGGCAGGCTAAAGCAAAGAGACAGACCTGAAAGCAGCGAAACCTGGGGCCTGGGCAGGGGACGGAATTTATTTGTCCTCAGTGTGGAAGGGATGGCCACTCTCGAATTGGCCTTTTTAGACACACTAGATGTTGTTTCAGGACCTCCAATCAGAGCATGACACCATAGTCTTTCGAGACTGAAGGATGCCAATGCAGGGTGGAGCATCTTGCAGTTGGTATCTTGCAGTGAGAGATAGAGTAACCCAAGTGCACTTCTGGATTGTGCCTGGGGTCTGCAACCCATAGCTGTCCCGTAAGAGTTTATGACCCAGAGCGACTTGCTCAAATGAATCTACCAGATTTATACATTCAAATCCTATACTCTGTCACTATAATAGCACCAATAAAATTGTTTATTAAAAAAGAAAAAGAAAAAAGTAGATTAGGTGAGCCAGCAAGCTTCCATTCTCCCTCTAACAAGATGCAGTGAACGTGGGATTGTAAGTGTTGATTGTTGCTTTTGCTTCCAGAATCAATCACTCCATTGGACCAAATAACAGAAAAAAGTATAATGATGACATACTGTGTCAGAGATAGAAGTACAATGGCACATCACATAACAAGTTTAATTTGTTCCAGAGGCATGCTTGTTACGTGAAATGCTCTTTATGTGAAATGGACTTTCCCATAGGAAATAATGGAAACTCAAGACGATTGCTTCTACAACCCAAAAAATATTCATATAAAAATATTAACTGTTTATAAAAATGATTACAAAACACTGTAACATAACACAGTACAAAACACTGTAATATACAGTAATACACAACACTGCAATAAAGAAAATACTGTACAGTACTCAACTGTACTGTACCTTTGAAAACTCTCATGGCTTGTGTGAGGGTTACAGAGAGGGGGATGACATTGGCTGCAATCCTAAAGACACTTTCCTGGGAGTAAGACCCTTTGGACACAATGGGGCTTATTTCTGAGTAGACATGGTTAGGCTTGTGCTCTTTCACAATCATTAATGGAGTCACTGCTATCCATTGGCTCAATGGAATCTTTGTCTTTTTGTGCAACTTTAACATTCCCAAGCTGCTGATGGGGAATAGCACTAGAACAGTGATAAGGCACACCTTCCACACTGCCACACACAGATCCCACATACAAACCTGGCTCGGGTTGCTCCCCCTGGACCCTCCATGAGTTCCTTGGCCATGGAAGCCTATTCCTAACTTTGCCCAGGGCCGCACTATAGCTCAAGCTAGTCCCCTCATTCCCCTGTGGTTTCCCTTGCCATAGAAGCCTGTTCCAAACTTCCTCAGAAGTGCTCTTTACCCAAGACAGTGCTCTGAATGCAAGTCAAAAATTCTGAGAAAATTTTGCTCTTTATACAAAACACTCTTTAACCAAGTCACTCTTTATCCAAGGTACCACTGTAGAAATTTCAGAGCTGCATTATAGTGAAAATGGGAAAAGTGCAGAAAACTGCGACCAAAGTGATTGATACTCCAAAGTGATTGATACAGATATTCTTTTCCCTCTCACACAACACTAGAACCAAGGGATATTCACTGAAATTGAGTGTTGGGAGAGTTAGGACAGATGAAATATTTCTTTATCCACTGTGTAATTGGTCTGTAGAGCTACTTGCCAAAGGATGTGGTTCTGGCATCTGGCCTGGATGCCTTTAAAAAGGGATTGGACAAATTTCTGGAGGAAAAGTCCATCATGGGTTGCAAGTTATTGGGTATGTGGAACCACCTATTTTAGAAGTAGATTACCTCAGAATGTCAAATACAAGGAACGCATCAAGATGGAGGTCTCTTGTTGTCTTGTGTACTCACTGAGTCATTTGGTGGGCCACTGTGAGACTTAGGGTGCAATCCTAACCAATTTAGGCCACCTCACTTGTCTCCCCATTCCTGTGGTGGTGTGAGGAGGCCAACACATATCTGTGTGCTGGTCTAATCCACCCCCTCCTGAAATGACACTGATGTGCTTTATGGCGCGTTTGCAACTCCCCCAGGCCAGCACAGTACTTGAGCCAGCCTAACCAGGGGTTACGATTGCAGCTTCATACAGGAAGCTGGATTACATGGGCCTTTGACCTGCTCTAGTGGGGCTCTTCTTATGTTCTAATTTCATGAGTGCAGCGTTAGGTGGTGATCTTTATAAGTGGACATGCCAACCAGAATCAAATGCAATGCTTTTTAGTGAACTCCAATCACAAATGTAGCTGAGAATCATCCGATACCTCTGAGTAATCAGGTTATGAGAAATCAAGAGCGTACATGCTTATGTAGAGCATACCTTCATAAACCAAACACAACAAGGCCACTATTTGTAACTCATCTCCTGGCAGTCAAGTCACCTTGTTGCAAAGGATGATTGAAGTGGACACTGGACAGACCCATCAAAAAATACCATACTTCCCCAGGCGGAGCTTTGCTTGTGAAGTGGTATTGATGATTCATTTGGCAGCATCCATCCATCCATCCTAAGTCACTGTGGAAGCAGGCCTAGCAAAGGTATGCTGATGACATCCTTGAGTATTAAATGAAAAGCAGCACTGAGGTCCTTCTGACTACGTCTGGCCCCAAAAGACCCCACACCGGGTTTTTGTGAATGGAAGGCTCTACTTATGAACATCCTGCCTGAGCCAAGGAATGATACTTCCATACCAGAGACCTCAGTATCCCCCTTGACAGTCTGTTGAATAAGGAACCTTATTCATGTTTTATTCAAGCGGCTGGAAAGACATGCTGAACTTGGCTACTGACAAATTCTCACTTCCTTTCAAAGGCAAGATGCCATAAAGCAATGGTTCTTGAACATTTTGGATCTGGGCTTCCTTCTGTGAATGACAATCTATTCAACCACCTCCCCTCAGAAGAGATGTCACCAACCTGGAAGCAGTCATGCTAGAAGTGACATCAAACAGGGAATGACATATCTGATGCCAGAGCTCCTCCATGTCAACTTGGAAGTACCGTAGGTCCCATAGTGTTTGGTGAGACTTACTCCCAGGAAAGTGGATTACAACATGAATGCCCCATTCCAAGATGGCGCAAACAGTGCCAGATTCCAAGAAGGAAGTACCCAGCTTTTCACAACCCCTCTGAAATGAACCCCCATGGGGGGCCCGACCCCCCCACTTTATGCACAGTGTCAGTTTACCAGAAAAGGGAATTACTGGATTGCTTTCTGATGGTCTGGGGCAGGGGTCCTCAAACTACGGCCCAGGGGCCAGATACGGCCCGCCAGAGCTCTCAATCCAGCCAGAGCTCTCAATCCAGTCACTTTCAGAACCCCCCCGCCTCCCCCTGGCTGGGGGTTGGGGGAACCCCAAGGGCCTTGATGCCAGATGCACGAGTGCAGGAGGGACTGAGCGGGAAGCGTGCACACCTGTTGCCACTTCTCCGCAGTGCCAGGGGTTTCCTGGCTGGCGCACGCACCCTTCCCGCTCAGTCACTGCTTCCTGCTCAGGAAGCAGGAAACTCCTGTGCCCTTCCTGCTCAGTTGCCGGCTTGTAAGTCACACTTTCCTAGGATGGATGGGGCTCTGATGCTGCAAGCCTGCCACGCTTTCCTAGGAGTAAGCCCATTACTTCTGTGTATTAATGGATGGATGGATGATGGATGGATGGGGCTCTGATGCTGCAATCCTGCCACACTATCCTGGGAGTAAGCCCATTGACTATCATGGAATTTACTTCAGTGTAGGAATGCATCACAGGCGCGGGGCATGGCTTGCCAGGAGGAAGCTATATTCTGGCCCCTGACAGTGTCTGAGGGACAGTGAACCGGCCCCTTGTTTAAAAAGTTTGAGGACCTCTGCTCTGGGGCATCAGAAGGTGGCATTACAACTGCAGTGATCAGGTGACACTGTAAGCCACATGGGTTTAGTGGGTCTTATCATGCCTGATCTGTGCCTGGTCTGAACTGGAAGCCCAGGTTATTCTCTGCCTATATTTTCATCTATCTGCAGAGTGCTCTCTGACATCAGTTTGCCAGCTCACAGATATACCCAGATGCAGAGCAGATTCCACATCACCCACACTGTGTAAAAATAAAGGACAACCATTAAATCAAGCTCATTCATTTCTATATGGTATGATGTTACTGGTCTGCCCATTTTTTAAGCCAGCTTTTCCGCTTTCCTTTAGCCTGCTCCTTTCCTTCTTCCTTCTACAATCTGTCTCATCATTTTCCTTCTCAAGAGCATTTTGAAAACATCATTGTTCCTTTTAAGATTTGGGAAGGGCAGGGAGTTAGAAATCAAACACTAAGCATAAATATAAATCAAATCAAATATTAACAGGGAGTCAAACCATTAAAAAATTAATCATATTATTAAAGTGCCTGATTATTGAATTGCATTTTCAAACAAATGTCATCTTTTATGGGTTTAGCAACTTGGTTAAGTACTGGTAAGTAAGTATGGGCACAATCCAGAGTAACTACAGGAGCACGCAAGAGACATTATATGCACCCGTAGTTACTGCACCAGCTAGTGAAAACCTATGGGAAATTCGTATTGCAATCCAGAGTAACTTGTTCTTACTCTGGAGCAAGGACTCCCCGTAGTCACCCTGGATTTTACCCATAGTTAGAGAGAAGAGAAGAGAAGAGAAGAGAAGAGAAGAGAAGAGAAGAGAAGAGAAAGAAAATCCTGTATCTTTCTACCATCTGCTTTTTCCCAGTGCGTTCTTTTCCTTGTGAGTGGGCAGCATACAACCTTCTTGTAATTAATAAATTCAATAAAAATAAATTCAATTTAATAATAAGCAATATTGTGTTTAAATTAATCACATGAAAGCAATATATGGGCAAAATCCAAAGTAACTACAGGGAGTCCTTGCTCCGCTGTAAGAACAACTTACCGTACTCTGGATTCTTATATGAATTTTCCATAGGTTTTCAGTAGGTGGTGCAGTAACTACGGGTGCACGTAAAGTCTCTTACATGCTGCTGTAGTTACTCTGGATTTGGAGGTAAGTGAGTGCTTTTAGTTTATTTCCTATATTTTTCTTAGGAGTCCTACATTTGGGGGCAGGGCCTTGTCCTCTTTTGCCATTATGACATCTGTTCACCCTGATTGCAGAGCTTGGTCCCAAGACTCTCAACAATCTGGTATTGGCACTAGAAAGGAAGTTTTCCTTCTTCCTCAGGCAAACAAATGTTGACTGTTGCTGGCAAAGAATATTTTTGACAAAGCTGGAGGACCAGTATACAAATCTCAGCTTAGCCAATGGATCACTGCATGGCCTAGGGTAAGACAGTAGCCTCAGGTCTCTAAATGGTAATGATGCAAATCTGATTTTCAAGGTTCCCAAGGATCAGAGAAAGGAACACTAGCAATACAAATAACACAGTTTGTCCCTAGATTCATAATTTTTGAATGTAACCCTACACATTAAATCGCTGTGAGCAGCCATCATTATCATTATCATTATCATCATCATCATCTCATACACATACACACACCCTTGCCTGCATCCTTGTGCCAATAGGAACATTTTCCCTGCAGTATAACGACCTTCAGCCTCAGGCAGGCATCATTAGGAGAGGCCAATTTCCACACATCACAGCATTACACCAGCTTTCCAGCCCACTGACCAGTACTTTCTTAACCAAATGCTTGCTCAGGTGAAGATAATCTCAAAACAGGGCACTTTTAAATAATTAAAAATTAAATGAAGCACATGAAAGAGCACAGAAGCCTTTTTTTTAAAAATGTTTCAAAGCAAAAAGCTTCCCTTGGAAATGAAAGACATGAAGCCAGATTTTAGTATGCAAAGCCGGATACACCATTATTATTCCAAACCTCCCTGCCTGCCCACTTCTCCTCTGATTGTGAAACCATCTCCTGCAATTCCCTTCCACATGGGTCAGGATTCACCTGGCATTGGAATCACAGTCCTAAACTGGCGTTGGCTTTTTTAAACCTAATGGGGACTTTTCACCTTCCTAAAATACAGAACGGGCAACATAATTCCACCTCCAGTGGAAACGGCATGAATTAAAAACCTCACCTTTCAATAATTGCCTGGCGTTGTTCCTTCCGTGCCCGAGTTTGGTCACGACAGCTTTTTCCTATTTATAATGATGCAAATGTTTGCTCAGCTGAATAGCTCTATTTATTATTTGCCATGTTTACTAAAGCACTCAAATGCCTTCTGTGCCGGTAACTATGGGACGAGAAAATTCTCAGATCCATCAATTTAAGGGGGTTCTGTTGCAGTCATGCTATTCATAAGTGAAGCCTGGACTTATTTGACCTGGAAGTATAGCTGGCCTGCAAAGTGCTGTTTTTTCATAATGACTCTTAATAGAACATGAAGGTTTTTTTGTGGATATTACCAGGATATTAAGGCACTGTAACTGGATGAAGGCCCCATTCTAGATTACCTGCCTTCTGGATATCTGTCCACACTTCCCATGGTGGGTTATTTGAAATTAACAATCTTTGAGCCACAATAAGACTCAAAACCAATCACACTATGATTCTCCAGCTGTGGCAAATAAAAACCTGCATTATGTTGAATGATCTGTTGAAGTGACCGGAGAAACACATGCTTCATGCCATTAAGTTGTTAGTTTTTCTTCTCTTACTGTATAGATCTGGATGTGTTATTCAGTTTATTCAGTGGGGCAGATTACCCTACCTCTTGAGATGGTCCCCTCAGCTATAGTTTTTAGAAGGCTACAGATGTGCCACAATTTGGCTAACATTGAGGCGGGTCAAAGAATAGAGCTTATAGATTTCATTAAGTGTCTTCCCACCTACCCTTCTCTCCATAATTGGAGCACTTGTTCAACAGAATCCAATTCTACATTGGACTAAGCCAAGCAGATACTACTCCGATACATATCAGAAGACGCATGCTATCTTCATGCCTCATCAAGACTGTTACAATTTCTAAATTTGGGTTAAAGCCACTAAAACTTCTGAATGGTAGATTCCATGCTGGGCATCTAAATATTTTCTTTCCAGATGCACAGTTAATGAGAAGGGCCTGTAATAATGAGATGTCTTGAGAAGGGAGGAATACCACAAGGAGAGACATATCAATGTAAATCCCATGGCATCTTGTTAACCAAGATTTTTTTCCTATATCACCTGACCTAAGTTCTAATCAGTCCTGTATAACAGCTTTACAAAGAAACTTTACATTTTATGGGATTGCTTCTAATTTACACCAAATGAGAAGATGATGAATTTCCATCTGTCTGATGACCATCCAGATAGAAAATTTATAATGAGTATCTTTCAAATGAAGCCTGCTTTTGTACTTTGGTTTTTGGAAATGCTAACTGAGCAATGAATAGTATATCTGTATATTAATTACCCAGGTGATTACCCAAGGACTGTGAAAAAACTTGTTATCAATATTTAGATTTAGCAGTAGTGGAAAGCCCACTAGTTTATGGAAATCTATATATAAATGTGACCATAAAGCTGATTTGTAGCTGAGGAAATAGACAAACAGCAGCCCCAATATCCTTTCCTTGTTTCAATGAGGATTTGCTTCACTTTTAAATAATTATGTTGCTCTTATCTCCTCTGTCCCATCATGCAATGCCTTTCCTTGATTTCCAACTTTATCCAGCCCAATTTCCCAATTCCTACTTTGGCCCATACCACTCTTCTTAACCAATTAAAGTCCTGCATGGTTTTGTCAATAATAGGCTTTCATTCTTAAAATAATGTTTCATTCCATGATGTTTTTAAATCCCATTGTTACCCCTTTCTTGCCATTCGGCACCAGAAGATAGTTAAACTGAAGTTTTCAGTCTATTTGTTTGCTTGCCAGTTTGGTGTTGGGAAATGAATCATGATAATTTCAGTATTAGCCAGTGATGTCAATGTGGCACCGAAGACAGGAGTACCAATTGTATCATCCTATGGCTTTCTCTTTTAATGTTCCTAAAGGACAGACTATAGAGGGACCAATCCCAGCATGTTGCTGTCCCCTTCTCTAAGATTTCCAGTTTTGAGAAAAACAGAACAATTCAACAGAACAATTGAAGAGGTTTATCACATCCACATGGGTCTCATATAAAGCTGCCCTGTATGGAGTGAGACAATTGGATCTAATCCAGTAGCATCTGCTATGACTAGTGTGGTTTTCCAAGATGTAGCATTTTTCCTCAAATAGTAAGGCTCCCTTTAATGGGAGTCTCAGGACACAGAAGCTTGGAAAATTATGGATCTTATTCATTCAAAGCACAACTGACAGCACAATTCTAACCCCTAGTTAAGCTGGTGCAAGTCCCATGCTGGCCTGGGGATGTTGCAAAAGTACCGTAAGGTACTTCTGACTACTCGTGGGGAATAGTGCACAGAAATGTGTCAGTCTCCCCACACAAACCACCATGAGAACTGGATGATGGGTGAGTTATGCTGGCCTAAATTGTTAGGATTGTGCCATGAGTTATGATCCTCTTCAGTGCAACATGATTTGGTTATTTTGCTGCCCACCAAATGTATTATAGACATATTTTGATTCTGAGAACGCTTTTTAAACTTATGAACAACCTTCTTCTTCTATGTCCAATAAATACAATTAAGGGTTCTGTATTACAAGAATCACAACCATTGTTGGTCCATCTAAAAACAGCAGCATCTCCTTGGCAAGAGCGAGCAGAGTTAACTTGCTTCTTAAGAGCAATTCTGGGAGTTGTGGCTACTGTTCACCTCATATAACTGCTCTGGAACTATGTATAGTTCCTTATATTTAAGTGCAACAGCACACCCTAAATGGTGGACATTGCCCAGACCAGCGGAATACCGATTCAATAAAAACAACTCTGAAACCACCTGCCTGCAAAAACAGTTTCATTTATTCAGATGGTCTGGTAGATGTTCAAAATATTCAGATATAATCAGATATTTAGATAACTGGAAGTGCTAGTTACACAGAGCAATATTTACATAAATGCTAAATAAGGAATTGGGTAAAGAATATTTTTCAAATAACATTTTGAAAGTCCAGAGTTACGCCTCTGTTCCCAATAAACCAACAGGGTACCTGACAGCTGAGTGTTTTTTCTAAGTGAGTTCCCCAATCGTAATCACTGGGATTTGCAAGCAGTTTCTCTGATCTAAGTGCAACTGTTTTTCAGCAGGGATGTTTTTAAAAGTCTTATCTGCTGATGACTGATGATCTACAGATTCTTCATAGAGCCAAACAAGATTTCCAGTGGAAAGATAAGATTTAAGCCACACACCTTGCACTGATCAAAGGTGTGCCATACTTAATACTTAAACCATTTATTATATTACTCCTTTTAATACTTGCTAATAAAGAGGATTCTACATGAAAGGCATTTTGATCCACTTCCCCAAATTACTCCCATATTTAGAATCAATTTTGGGGAATTCCAGCTGGAAGGGGCTGAAATGGGGCATAATGCGTTTTCCTCCCTATACTTTGCATTGAAGAATCAGTGACTGAGGGACACTCTGCACCAATCCCTGGACCTAGAAGCATTAAATTTGGGGAGAGAGTTCCTTCTGTCACCTGAACACCCACCAAGAACCCATGTGGAGAAATTTAACCCTTAAGGGGCTGAA
The DNA here is from genome assembly GCA_030015325.1 of Cryptoblepharus egeriae. NCBI lineage: Eukaryota > Metazoa > Chordata > Lepidosauria > Squamata > Scincidae > Cryptoblepharus > Cryptoblepharus egeriae. The sequence continues at coordinate 64,165,675 of JAREYC010000002.1, read as the reverse complement.
AAGGGGGCAACATGTTTTAGTCCTATACTTAACATGGGAGACTGACCAACATCCAGCCAATTTGGTGCTCAGACCCTGGTGCACTGGGGGCACTGGTGGGCTGCGGCCAGTTATTTCATAATTACCGGAAGTTTAAATTAGTTAAATTAGTTTAATTTGCTTAGTTATTTATTTCCTAATTACCGGAAGTTTAAATTAGTTAAATTAGTTTAATTTGCTTAGTTATTTAATTTATTTCCTAATTACCGGAAGTTTAAATTAGTTAAATTAGTTTAATTTGCTTAGTTATTTAATTTATTTCCTAATTACCGGAAGTTTAAATTAGTTAAATTAGTTTAATTTACTTATTTAATTTATTTCATAATAACCGGTAGTTTAAAATTAGTTAAATTAGTTTAATTTACTTCGTTATTTAATTTATTTCATAATTAATTTACATTTACATTAGTTAGTTGAAATTAATTAGTTTAATTTATTTAATTTTAATTTATTTCATGATTAATTAATGAGTTGGAGGTGGTTGCACAAGTGGGGATTAACTTGTTCTGAGCAGAGCTGGATGAGAGAGGACTGCAGGTGAGAGCAGAATTCTTTCCAAGTGTGCCATGCCCAAGTCAGAGGCTGCAGAAAGACTACATTTCCCAGCAGCCCCAGGGACAGAGAAAGGAAACAGGAAGCGAGGGGCGCATGGAGGGTTAGGGGCCGCTCTGGGCGTCGTGCGGGGGCGATAGAGTGGAGAGGATGGCGGCGTTGGGGGCCGAGCAGAAGGAGCTGCTGGGGCTCATCCATCAGCACCTGGTCCTCTCGGGCTACGCCAAGGCCGCCAGGAAGCTGCTGGAGCAGAGCGGCCAGGTGACCCCTTCCTTCCCCCTCCCTCTTACCTGGGGCTGGCACTGGCAGGGCAGCTGAACCCCTGCAGCTCTGCCCAGGCTGGAGCCTCCCCTCCATAGCACCCTCGACTGGGAACACTCTTTCTCTGTGTGTGTGTGTGTCAAAAGTGTGTGCAGGCATGTGAAACATGTACATACAGGTGTGTGAAAAGTGTTTGCACATACATGTACATGCATATGCACACGTGTGTGTGTGCGTGAGCAGTTATGTCAAACATACATGCAGGTGTGTGAAAAGCGTGTGCAAGACATGCGAGACACGTGCGCACATGTGTGGAAAACGTGGGTGCTCACACGATGCGTGAAACATACGTGCGAAAAAGTGCGTGTGTACACATCCGCTTACAGGTAGTGTGTGTGCCGCATGTGCAGGTATGTGAAATGTGTGCACGTGTACGTACAGATGTGTCAGAAATGTGGGTGCGCACATACGTCGCTGTGTGAAACGTGTACATGCTGGGGTGTGAAAGGTGTGCACGCACGTGCATATGCAGGTATGAAAAGTGTGGGCGTGTATGACCATGTATGCAAAAAGTGTGCGTGTGCACACATGTGCAGGCTGTGAAAAGTGTGCGGTTGTGTGAAAAGTACATATACGTGCTTGCAGTTGTTTGAAAAGTGCACACACACAGTTGTGTGAAAAGTGAATGTGGGAGCTGCATTTGCTTCCCCCCATATTTTGTGATAGCTTATTCTGTGTTGCCGTAACCCATTGCTTTTAAATGTATACATCAAGTATATGTAAAGCAAAACGTCCATGAGGAGTCGGCAAATTAATTATAGAGATCCAGATAGTGTTGGGGGGAAGGGAAGAACATTGGTAATTGCACACATTGTGTTATGCTTAGTGTGGTCATCTTATTAGTCTATGCAAGTGTCTCACCCTGAATGGGAGATTGTGTACCATGTGGCCAGAGGTGACTGTCTTCTGGAATAAGGAGCACCTTGGTTTTATAGAAAGTGGCAGGACTAGGAGGTAGAAGGGAAAATCTAGGCTTGCCCTAAACTTTTCTTCCCCTCCCTGTTCTTTTTGAAGCTTTAGGAAAATTGTTCTTCAAATAAACCAAACTGCATGTGGCATATGTGGATAGTGCAAATATCTGTGCTGATCAGCAGAGCCTTGGAGAATATCAGTACAGTATGGGCGTTGGGAATGTAGATACTGTTGGGACAGTATGGGCGTTGGGACTGCTGGTGTTCTTTTTTGCATTTTTGCATTTTAGATTGTGAGCCCTTTTGGGACAGGGACCCATTAGCTTTTAATTAGCTATTATTATTTTTCCATTTTCTTTGTAAACCGCTTTGTGAACTTTTTAGTTGAAAAGCGGTATGTAAATACTGTAGATAGATGAATAGATAGATAGATGAATAGATAGATAGATGAATAGATAGATAGATGAATAGATAGATAGATGAATAGATAGATGGATGAATAGATAGATGGATGGATGGATGAGGTCAAAGGCCCATCTCGTCCAGCATCCTGCTGCACAGAGCAGTCCACCAGCTGCCTCTCAGAAGCAGGGTGAAAAGGCACACTTCTTAGCTGCTGTTGCTTCTTCAGAGGTATAGAGTGACTGCTGAACTTGAAGGTAGCAAATTAACGTCATGGCTCATTACTACAGATAGACTGCTATCCTCTGTTCCTTTGTTCAACATCTAGCATAAAGGTGTCCCCTGCAGGCACATGCTGGTTGTGACCAACTAAGGAAGGTGCTCAGCCCTGTTACTAAGCCAAAGAGTCAACATTGTCCGAAGATGTCTCTGTGGTCATTTGATCACCAAAGTGTACAGAGCTCTCTGACCTTCCTACTGAAGTGGCACTTATTTACCTCCTTGCATTTACATTTTTTAATTGCTAGGTTGGCAGGAGCTGGACAGGTAGTCTCAAACCGCCAACTTGCCATCCTTTGTATTGAAAAGCACCTTTAACCACTGAACCACTGCAGTTCCTCACCATCTAGCATAGCAGTAGTACAAATACTTCACTCTGTGCAAGTTTGAAACACTTTGTCTGAGGAACTTCCTCCCCCTATCAGATTAGTACTGGGTATAAAAAAATCAGCTGTTGTATTGTCATTGACTGGATAGCATTTAGACAGTATTACTTAAAAATCCCAGTTCTTTATTCCAGATATGCTGGCAATGAATGGCAATTATTTTTCATTTTATTTTGGCATCCTTTCTATTAAATTCCAGTGAATAGATTCAGAATGGGAATAAATTCTGATCCATATTACCAATTCTGAATGCAGTATCAGAATATTGTACAGCAGGTATTCAAAGTGGGGGTCATGACCTCATGTCAGGGGTCCAAAGAGGGAATCTGGCATTGGGCTTTCCTGGGAGTAAATCTCATTGAACAAAATAGGACTTTCTTATGAGTAGACATGGAGCACCTCTGGCATCATGGTGATGTCACAGCCTGGTAAGTTTATGGACAGATTTTTAAGTTTGAAAGGGGGTCCTGAAACATAGGGGTTCCCTATTGCTGTACGGTAGTCACTTTCAGCCAACTTATCCCATAATAAGTATTTTTAAGTATAACATCTTGCTCTACCATGTTGATAATTTCTCTTGAAAGTGTATTAATGGTTGGTTGGTAGACAGATAGATATGGGCTAGTTTGTTTTGGTGTGTAAAACATGCTTGTCCTTGTGTGGCATACGGTAATTGGTGTTGATGACTTTGAACCTAATTAATTAGTATTGTATGTGATTTTAGTACTTTTAAGGGAAGGCAGAGTTGTCAGTCGTTAAGTTTGACCTAACCTCATAGAATTTGAAAGCTGAGTTTCACATTTGTGCATATTACTTGCTGCTTTGTAGCTGAATGAGTGCAATCTCCCAGATGAGCAACGTTACATACAATATATTGTATTGAGGTGAAATATTCTGAAAACTCTGGTATTTAATGTTTTAGGTTATTTCAAAAGTTTATTAAGTGTTGCAGCTCCCTCTGTGCCCACCTTTATTTAAATCTTTTAAATAAATTAAATTATGGTAAATTTTGCTTTTGAGAGGCTGAGAGCAAGGAAATACTAAACTATGTTTCTGGCTAGTTGACAATACCGAAGCCAGCTTGTCCCAAGAGATGTGCATTTTAATGAACTGATGAATGTATTCCAATGCTAAACATTGAAAATATTAAAAATATAAGCTCAGAGGAAGCAAGGGGTTAGTGTGGTGTCTATGTATACACAAAGATGTTTGTACTTCATATTTACACTCTCACATACTTGAGCAAGTCACTTGTTTTCCTTTTGCCCCTAGTGGCTCATCCTAAAAATGTGTACAGGTGGTTTGACCACAACCCAGCAACCGTTTACTTTGTAATTGGTTTGTAATTGGTCTTGAAAAAATATGGATCCAGTTCACATCACATTCCAGTCTGTCTGCTGTTTCTACATTCCTATTCCACTTGTTTTTAAAAGACTTATACAGTAAAACCTTGGGTTGAGAGAAGTTGGACTGAGAGCATTTTACAAGAGAAACATTTTTAATAAATTTTGTCTTGCAATACAATGTCTTGCTGAACAAGCAAAAAAAAAAGTCCCAGCCAGGATACAGCTGGTTTCAGTGTTCCACCTGTACCTGCTCAGCCTATGAGAGACCAGCCTATGCATGTCTACTCTGAAGTAAACCTAATACAGTCAGTGGGGCTCACTCCTACATAAGGGGAGCAATAGAAAGGAGCCTGAGAAATGCCTTGCATTTCTGAAGTAAGCCTATTACAGTCAGGGGAGTTCAGTCCAATGTAAGGGGGCAATGGAAGGGACCCTAAGAAACTAGCCTTGCACATCTTCTCTAAAGTAAGCCTTATTATAATGAAAGGGGCTCATTCCTATGTAAAGGGGGCAGATTGCAGCCAAGAAAGCAAGTGCAGGTTAATTTGTTTTATTTTTTCTTTATATATTATTATTATTATTCTTTATTATTTTGTATTATATTACAGTATTGTAATCATTTTTATATGAACATTTTTGCATTGTGGAATGAGTAGTCTGAGTTCCCATTTTTCATGGGAAAATGTGCTTTGATATACAAATGTTTTGGATTACAAGCATGCTTCTGAAATAAATTATGCTCGTATACCAAGGTACCACTGTATAGGTAAAATTAGCTTGTGTTATGATCCAGCAAGACACTTCATAGGTCTCCCTTTTGTTACCATAGCCATTTTAGAGAGGTCTTCCAGCTGCAGGTTCAGAATATGCATTGAATCAAATCTACAGGTTCTGAATTTGCTGATAAAGAGTACCCACTGTATAACCTTAAGGGCTGTGTGTGGCGCAAGTGGTTAAGACACTATGCCTGTTAACCAGCAGGCCAGGGTTCGATTCCCGGGTTGGCCCCACAAGACAGGGTGAGCTCCTGTCCTTAGCCCAGCTCTGTGACGCCAGCTGGATCCAATCGTATTGGCTCTGCCTTTCCACTGGACTAATTCAGTTGCAAGGAGAGGGGGGATTTGCTGCTTGGGTAACAGCATATCTTCCATAACAACCTAACCCAGGCTTTCATGCTTCGCATGCAGCGTATGCAATGCCGAGCATGATACCATAGTCTTTCAAGACTGACGGAGGCCTGCTGTATAACCTTTGACATGGGGACCCTTCTTTTAATCCCAGATGTAAGAGTTGTTATTGGTTACTTAGTACTTGGCCATAACTACTTGGTAGTACTACTGGTGCCGCTTCTGATCATGACATATTCTAAAAAGAGAGTGCTAAAATTTTGAGAACCATTGGTTTAGGGACATTTTTTTACTCTGAATGCCAGGAAGAGTTCAGGCATTAACTCTGCTTTTGGAAGCATGCAAAAGCCTTTCACTCTGAAGTAATTTTAGTCCAGAGCTATGCACAAAAAACTCCTTTTTGTCTTTTTCCTAGTATAGATTAAAGCAAGAATTGTTTTCTTTTATGCAGAAGAACTTCCCACCATCCTCTGTTCTTCTTGGGGATATCTTTGCTCAGTGGAAAAAGTAAGTATTAGTGTATTTTAAACAAAACGGTCATTAGATGGACTTGAGTCTTGATTTGTCCTGTAGTCAAGGTTTAAATTTTATTTGTTTACTGCACATTTCCATTATCACAGGACCAACAAAGTAAGCTAGCCTAAACAATATGTTCTTGAGAATGGTCCAATTCCAGCTGTAATGGAGGCAGAAATTTTCCTACCCAGATGTTTACAGTCCTGCCTTCTATGCTGCCCCGGTGCTGTAACATGCCATTTACCCACCCGTTCCCTGGATACTTCCGTAGGCTCACAGAGCCTCACACAACACTCCGAACCACTTGAAGAGCCTTCTGAGGCTTTTGGCATGATCTTAAAAAGTACTCCAGTTTTCATTAGAAAACTCTAACTCTTTTCATACTCTTTAAGGGTGTTCCACAAGCCTTTTGGAGCAGTATGGAGCTTCGCACAATGCTTTACTTGTCCTTGGAATTGCTTTAAAGGGCAGATGGAGGCAATGTGGTGGGTGGAGGTGACACTGACAAGGATGTGGCACCTGGCATTCCCCTCCCCTTCATTCTAGAACCAACACTGCTGTCAGGTTTTAGAATATTTCCTGGTGGATTTCCCCCATATTTACTTGTCAAAAGATCACCACTTTCAGATCTTGTTGGGGAGGCAGGTTCATGCGTCCTTTTGATAAATAGTGCTATTATTTATGAAGAAAATGTGTGTTAACAATGACTGAAGATATTAGGACCAAGAGTATTCATTGTGTGCCACCATTTGCTGGTATATGGAGTGGTTTTCATCCCCACTGATCCTAGATCAATTTTGCTGGCCACAGCCAGAAAGTCTCTTGATTCTTCTGCTGCTAGGTGGGAAGCATTTGAAAGCTGTCACTACACATGAACTTCTGCAACACCAATACCTGGTAGTGTTTTTTTTTTAAAAAATCTTTGATTTCTGAGTTTTTGTCCAAACAATTCCATTGTCTTCAAACATTCAGGAATCAAAGATGCTATGAACAAGTTTTCAGTTAACTGCATATTTGTAAGATTGAGTTCTTCATGTAAGGACCCTCATTCTGGCAAAAACTTAATCCTTCAGAGAGATGTCCTTCAGCTTCCTATGTATAAAAGTTTAGATATTATGTTTTAGGTATTATAATTGATATAAAGATACCTTTTGCTTGTCACTAAGATTCTGCTGCCTCAAACCTCTAGGAAAACTTCAAAGGATGCGAATTAGTTGAATATAGAATTGGTGCTTCTCTTTCTAACCTTGGCATCCTTTCGACCTTGATGTTATGCCTGAGAATGTTAAATAGTCTGAGGGCAAAGGCCTGTTTTTGACATAATGCTCAAATAAGCCACCATGTACAGTCCATATTTTACTATTTAAATGACTCTTTATGGGGGTCAACTTGGAATATATACATCCTTAGCCTTCTACCCACTGCTTCGCTCTTGCTCTAATCCAGGGGTGTGCAAGCCCCAGCCCAGGGGCCAGGTGCAACCTGCGGCAGTCCTCAATGTGGCCTGTGACAAGACCCCTCCATCTTGTCTGCAGACAACCCTTATAATGTATCTAATGCACTCTTACATTATTTATGTAAATTTATTTAACTTTTGAAATATAATTATTTTTCTGGCCCCTAACATAGTGTCAGAGAGACCCCTGGTCTAATCTAAAAATGCATCTATCTGCATGGCCTTTAAAATGGGGTTTGGGCATTCCCTACAGGGAACTGCAAGGATAGGGCAGAGCTGGTGAGCCTGACCATTAACTATTCTCATGCTTTTCTGGTTTCTCAATCTCTCCCTATAGGTAAGAGCCCAATCCTATCCTTATCCCTCCCCCTACCTGCACTGATGTAGCTGTGCTAAAAAGGAGTGCATCGTAGTTGGTGGAAGTTATGGATCAGGAGGCTTCCAAGACAAAAGGAGATTTAAATTTTCTTATCTGGCTGTATGCTTCTTGCTTTGTAATGGGTCTCCTCAGAACTCCATCAGCTTTACAGCTTGTGCAAGTCCAGTGAGAAAAAGGGCAGTGGGACTGCTGATGGAGGGTTTTCGCCTGCACAGGGAAATGTAGAATCTGTTTAACAATGAAATACTGAAAAATAAGTTCATTTTGATTTATTGTCACTTGTAAGAAGACTCTGACATCAATATAATACTGACAGATAGAGAGCCCCAAACAAATGCCTGCCCAGTACATGACTTTAATAATAGCACCTCCGTCAACCAAACTTTTTTCACAAACCTGTTGTTCTCCCCAACCAGGTCTGGGATACATCAGGAATGATTAGTTAAGCCCACTATTATGGTGATTGGCTAGGTGTACTGTTGCTAATTAGGCTACTATAAGTTACTGTGAGTTTTGTTTACATACTTTAGCTATGAAAGCATCCTATCTTCTCCTGGCACTGCAAAGACCTGACAGGGAAAGTTTTCTTTATCTCCTTCTAGTACCTAGACACACAGTTTGTATTTGCACTGCAAGTTCTTTAATTGCTTAAACTTATTCAATTGTATTGGTTATTATTCAACCAAATTGATCTCATATTGGTATCAGAGAGACTGCTGTTGGAGGTGAAAGGATTAGGATCTGGTGTGCTCCATCAACTCCTGATCCACCCTGTCCTTGTCTCCCCCCACCCGTTCCTGCCACCACCTCCTCCACCACTGACTTATCTGCTCTTACAGATGTGGTGGGGCCTGACAATGGACCTGGAGCAGTGCTCCCAAAGGGCTGAAGAAGTGCTCCGCATGCTGTCGTCAACAGAACTCTTGTTCTGCTGTCGCACAGTATTCCTTTATAGGAATGCACTGTTGATCTCAAAGCCATCCATTTGATTACAACCCTTTATGTGAGCAAGATCAGACACTATTTCTTTCCCCTCCCCTACTCTTTAAAACTGATCTTCCTGTCTTTGTATGTGGGTGAGTCTGAGCCACTGACCAAGCCTTTAATCATCCTCTTGAATATGTAAAGTCAAGGCTTCAATGTGTGTTAATTGGTTGATAGAAAGTCAGGATGACAAACTTGGATAACCTTTGATTTAAATTAGCTGTGCAAGTAGGATGAAATTCTACTTACTAAGGTAACGTAAATTTCACATTTAATTTCACAATCTTGAGATTTGATCACTTTATTCTCATTTTACTAAGAAGTTAATTCTGTGGTTGATTAGCCATTGTGTCTTGAATGGGAATCTGTCATATTGAAAATTGGAGTCCCAGTTTTTCTTTTAGATTAACCAGAAGTACCATTTGACCTGGCAGGGAAAATGTCTCAAAGGGGCTTGTGTCCCACAGCAGTCTAGGAGGAATGAGACTCAATATGTTGCTGTATACATATTCCTTCTTAACCTTGTGGATCTTTATAACTCCTTTTTTAACATACTTGTAAATACTGTCCAACAGAACATCCTTGCAATCTCAGAAGCAAACAGTGGATGATCTCAAGAGAGATGCTCTAGCAAAGATCAGAGTTCCTGACCCTGAGAGCAGCTCAGAGAGTGAGGAAGAGGAAGTGGCAAAACCCATTGCAAGTAAGAGCTAGAGGCATTCTGGTGAAGGGTGCAACTAAGCAAATGGTTCAACTTTGCTTGCAAATGTGTTGCAATAGCAGGAGTGCAATATATTGCTACAGTAATGACTAAACCTTCCCCCTATGGTAGTGGTGATTTCCACAGATAACTATTTAGCAAGTGCCATGGTGGCAAGCATAACCTGCTGTCCTTTGGTTGAGGACTCCATGTGTTCATGGAGTGCATGAATTAGTGCATGTGTGGCAAGAGGTGCCATCATGGCAGTAGTTCTTCTCACTATGTGTTCATGTTCAGTCATTGCCCAAATGTCTGCAGAGCGTTTGCATCTTTGAGGGAAGGAAAGTTTCAAGCAACTTGGTGTCTTCAGATAGAAACTCTGTTTTTCTTCCCACCTACTCTGCAGCAAACCTGTCTATGAACAACCGTTCCACGCCTAAGTCAGTCAGTAGCAGTGATGATGAGGATTCATCTTCTGAAGAGGAAGCAGTTTCTGAAAAGATAGTAAGCAGGCATTTATAATTGTACTGGAAGAGTATGCTTATGTACTGCTTCTGAGCATGAAATATTTCATGTTGTTTTTTCAAACAGTCCTCCTTTGTTGGAAGATATTTTACTTTCTCCTTGGACAAATGAACAGCTGATCTTAGCAGTTTCTGTATTTTCTAGAAAGACTATATAAGTTCAGAGATTTTAAAAATTTGAAATTTGAAATTCAAAAGTGATCCCATATATATCCCGTGCTCCTTTGCTCTTTGGGTTTCTAAACCTGACTGCCTGCTTTAGTCCAAAGAGCACTGTATTTCTTTTCCTCCAGTATTTCTAACTATATAATCTGAAGTGGGCACAGAGGATAGCAATTAACATGATAAGAGGTCTTAAAACCAAGTGCTCTGAGGAATGATTAAAAGAGCTTTTGCAAATGACTAATACAGTCTGTCTTGTATAGTTGTGGGCTTTCCTCATTGAGATCTTCAAGCGGAGGCCAGTTGGCCAGCTGTCAGACTACTATATCATCTGAATTGAGTATGGGGTTGGATTGGATGATTTCCAAGACCTCTTCCAACTCCCCTTCAGTTCAATCAGATGCTTGCTACCATGCAGTTCAAACAGTGAGCATGTAATGGGTTCAGCTTATGTGAACATTCATTACACCACCCCATGGAGCCCCCATTATTAGTTTTCCCAAGGCTCTTAGGGATGAGAGCCTTGGGAAATTTTTCTCAGGGATGCCTACAATAATATGAACTTTTTTCCTCTTCCATCATGCATGAGTTACCATGAATAATATCTTGTTCACTTCCCTGGACTTGGTCCAGAGCTAGTGGAAACCAGGAGTGTTCATAGATAAAGGCTCAGACCTGGCCTAAATGGAGTGTTTCAATCAGACATTAGTGATCAAAATCACTAATCAAAACCCATTAACATGTTTTCCATTGACATCATTGGTGTCGAGTCAAAGTGCTGCAGTGTCTTCAGCACTCATACAAGTAGAACTGCCAGCTTTTATGGGTTTATATGCGTGTCTATGTTTTTGTGAGGACAGGATGTTCTTGCAGCAGAGGTCCCTTTGGGAAAATAGTTTCAGTGCGAGCTGTGTATCAGATGTGCTCAGTGTTAGTATCGTAAAAATTGCTTAACAAAATTCTTCATTTTCCTTAGGTGAAAACTACTGTGGTAGGAAACAAACCAACCGACTTTCTGCAGCTTGCTGCTCAAAAATCCAATTCAGTCCCAGGTAAAGGGGTGGCTGTAGCTTCTGTCCAGGCAAAAGGTAAACCAAGCAAAGCTGTTTCAAGTAAACAACCACTTCCAGCAGTGACCAAAACAAAACAACAAAATAAAATCCTTTCTGCTAAACCAGGACCGTTAATTGTAGCAGGAAAAATCCCAGCCCAGGCAGCTGCTGCAAAGAAGGCATCAAGCTCTGAAAGCAGCAGCAGCAGCAGTTCCGAGGAGAGTGATGAAGAAAAGACACAAACAACTGTAAAACCCCCAGCTCCTATTCAGGGTAAGAGGCCAGCTGGTTCAGAAGTGCTTGTAAGATACTGTAGGGACACTGATCTGGCAGACAGACTTACATCTCTCCTCTGGCTTGCAGTGAGATTGGCCTGTATTGCTTTCCAACTAATCCAGTACTGTATTTCCACTCAGATTAATTGCAAAGAAAATTCTTCTTAGTAAAGGCTTGAAGGAAGAAATAAACTTTTGACACAGTCAGAGAGAGCACACCTAATTGTGTCAGCCCATTAAGCAGAATGTGGGTCAGCATTAGAACAATTAAGAAAAGTTGCTTGTTTTGGTATTAGTCCACTCAGTAGCCTTATTTTCCTCTTTAAAGGTGATGTTTTGAGAGAACATTTCAAAATATCTCAGCTATTTCAAAATATTCAATAGTTCAGATATTTGGCATTTTAGATATTAGGGCTGAAATATGTTCTTAGTCACTACTATCTAGGAACACAAACCACAGCTTTGTGACTTGAACTTCTGTTTTCAGAGCTGAGTTGTGAGCAATTGAGAGATACCTTTCAAATTGCAGGATCTGTTGTAGTAATTCCAAGGCTTTATTGCAAGGACTGCATGAGAATAACATTGCAAAATTACCTTAAAATTTTATTGATGTAGTTAGAGAGTTTCTTGTCTTGGGATATTTCTTGGTAAGCTTAAAACATTGGTAACCATTTTTTGGTAACCTACAAATTATTTGTTCTGATTGTTCAGCATAACTGCATTTATCTCATCTCTAGCTCTCAAGAAGGCAGAGAGCAGCAGTGAGGACTCGAGTGATGATTCTGAAGAAGAAGCAACAAACACAGCAGCAGTCCAGGTATCACTTTCTAAGGATACAGAGACTTTTCTGTCTCAGGCACTTGTCATTGCACTATGTTGACTATTTGTATGCACTCATTCTTGGGGTGTAAGAGATGAAGAATTTTCATTGAGGAAGCCGAAACATTCATTATAAACACTATTCTCAACTACCAACATGTGTCTGAAAATTGCTTCTCATCATCACTATCCAGGTAGTGATGCACTCTGTACTAACTCCCACCCCTCCGCCACCATGCTTATATTATTTGTTGGTACAGATAAATACAATACTCCTGGAGAGAATCTCCTTGATTTAGAATGATTGATGGGAACTCATGGGAAGATTTTTCTCTCAGGATCAGAGTTTGTGCAATGCTGTAATTAGATTAGTTGGGATTTTCTAGTGCTTCTGCTACTCCTAACCATTGGTTCCTCTCTGCAGCCCATGTAATGATTGAATTATCTGTATTCTTTAGAATGAGGTCATAGAACTCCTCCCTTAGGGAAGGGAAATTGCTGTTATTCATCTTGGGGTAGGGACTGAGCAACTGTGCATATACTACCAAGAAGGGGCTTACTCTGAGGAAAGTGTGGATAGGATTGCAACCTGAATGTTTTTGCAGACTGGTTATTGGGTTTGTTGATTTCTCAAATAACCATAAAGATACCTCAATCCACCTCAAGGCTCAGTGAGCTGTAGGAAGAAAACAAATATTTTCTCTTGGTTAAAAAGCAGCCAGTAAGTAGGCTCCATACCTTCCCTTCAGTTCCACCTATGCATTGTTAGATCATTTCAAAACTCAAACAGATGAAATTCTGCCAGCCTTTTACTACTTTCTCAGCAGATAGTTGTTCTTAGAACCAAAATTTCTGAGGAATTTGGATATTGTATTAGGCCAACCCTTCAAATTCTTGGAGGATCTATTTTATTATTGTATTCTTTACAACGGAGGTGCCTGCCTGAATCCTATCCAGTTGCCATCACCTTCTTTTTACCTTTCATTGTAGGTAAAACCAGCTGTGCATGGTGCGCAGGTCAATACAGTGTCAGCAAAATGCTCCCAGGCTACTACAACAGCACTTTCTAAAGTTTCTCCAGCACAAGAAACAGCGAACAAGACGAGAGCAGGACTTGGAAACATAACTGGAAGTGCAAAGCCTGCAGAAAGTTCTGAAACCAGTGATTCATCTAGCAGTGAGGATGAGAATCTCACATCAGTTGTGCAGGTGAGATGCATATATGAAAGAGCTTTATATAATAATAATAAAAAAGAAAATGCTGATTTAACACATGCAGTGGGATGACAAGAGAAAGTCCTGATGTGTTGGAATGAGCAACTATGTGTTGGAAATGTGTTGGAAAGAAGCAACTACAGGTTCAAGATGTACCTTCCTTTTTGTTATATTGAGTGTATTTTAAGGGAGCATTAAAAAATTGTGATGCACCTCTCCCCCCCCCCCAGTCTGAAATTGTGCAGTCCACTCTGTCACCTCATTCAGCTGCATTAGCCTGGAACAGGGTATAAATACATTTATATATGTTTCACCAAATATGGTAGCTTGAAAATATAAATGTTAGTTTCCAGTATTGCATCATAATACCTGTATGTGTAGTTTAACACATAAACAATTTGAAGTAATGAACTTTGGTTTCTTCATTCTCTTCATGACTTAACAACAGGCAAAATTGCTTGGCAAAATACCTCAAGCCTTAACGTCACCAGCCAAAAAAGCACCATCGGCTTTGCTATCGAAGAAGGCAGTTCCTCCTCCACCTCCATTGAAACAAACAGCCAAGCCAGCTGAAAGAAGCCCAAGGAAACCAGGGCTTCTGTCTCCTACAAAGACATCTGGGAGTGCTAAAGAAACAGAAAGCAGTGAGTCGTCATCGTCGGAGAGTGAGACCACGCCTGTCCCAATAAGCCAGAAGGTTAGAGATTATTAAGAATAATGGAATTGCTTTTTATTTTGCTCTCTGTGGTGGTTACATTTTCATGAACTCTCTGCTCAGCAGAATGTGGCGGCTTTTTTCCTTATCCATCTACTGCTACTATGTCCTCACTTGGATATCTCCACATCACAGCGAACAGTTGTTGAATGAATTGGTTAGGCTTTTGAATATTCTTGTTTGCAATCCTTGCATTTACACAGTAGCAACAAAAATAGTTCCAATGAATAGTTCAAAGAACAGTTCTATTTTTTTAAAGTTCTGTACATTCTGTATTGAAAGTTATTTTGAATATTTAGGCATTTGATTCACTTTTAATTTTTAAAGCAAAATAATTTTCTACTATTTCCTAGCTATTGTTGAAAATGTTACATGGAATCAGCAAATGCACCATGACATTCATTAGCGTATCTGAGCCTTCAACTGTTTTTTGTCTTTCCTTTTCTTTTTCCTGTTAACTTTAAGCCTCAGTTCTTGGATGACAGAAGAAGAGATGGACTAGAGAAGTCTGGCATCCTGAGTGATACTTTGCAGAGAGTTACTAGGGCTCTTTTTAGCAGTACTGGTCTCAACTGGCAGTGTAGCTTTTCCAAAGGCCATGGACCCATGAGACACTTTCCTAGTGAATGTAAAACTGCAGCCAGTCATGAAGACCCTTTTGTGAATACTGCCTTACACGCACTCTTCACACTCCTACTGAGCTGCCTTGTCAGCATTATTTGAAAAGTTTAATTTCCATTGACAAGAACTTCCTGCTTTTCAGAGAGCCACTGCTTCATTGGGTTATCCTGGATCTTGCTGTGGCTCTGCTGTGGAAACTGCATGAAACTTTGGCTGCAATCCTAAAGACACTTTCCTGGGAGTAAAACCCACTGAACACAATGGGGCTTGATTTTGTGTAGACATGATTAGGATTGTGCTCTTTGTGTGCTTACAAATTGGGCATGAATTGCTCTGATTAAAAAAAGACAAAATTTATCTCATATGTGACAATTAGTCTTATGACTTGTTCTGGCAAAGTTTATCCAGAAACACTGAATAGTATGAAAAACTATTTGGCAGTAAGCCCCAGTTTTCCTTCATGTTCCAACACCTATGATTGTGTTGGATATATGCCTATCATAACATCTGCCTAGAATAGTGTGTCAGTGATTGAGAACCATGCTTTGGGCTTTTCTCATGCCTTTTGCCAAGTAGCTTTTACCATGATAACCCAAATACTACCCCATTCTTACTCTTCCAATGGTTTTGGTTTTCCCATCCTTAATATAAGTCCAGGCTAAATCCTTAAATCTAGGACAGCTTGTTTATTAGAGAAACCAGTTCCTATAGATCTGTAGACTAAAGCTGCTACAACACTTGTCTACAAACGTTTTAAAATTTGCAGTGTTGTATGTGGTTTGCTCAGAATATCTGTTTGCATACCCAATCCGCTCTTCTCCTAGACTATTTCCCGACAGATAGAGAAGATACTTTGATAGAATACATTAACTTTCCTACCTGAATAAGATCCAAAGTACAAACATATCCATGGAAGTTCTGTTGCAGAACCCCTGCAGTTATTTAAAACCAAATACCAGGTAAATAAATACCAGGAAAGAAATTATGCAAGCCGGTTAGGCTAGCATAAGCCCGGGCGCAAGTTCTGTGCTGGCCTGAGCATGTCATAAAGTGCTATAAAGTATTTCTGCTCCACTTCTGAGGTGGGTTAAGCTAGTAAATAGACATGTGCTGACCTCCCCACACCATCACGGGAAGCTACGCCGGCTGAGTTAGGCTTGCCTAAATTGGCTAGGATTGCACCCTAATGGTGTTACCACCTTGTCCAGTTAATGTAGAAACCTTGGAAATGGCTTCATTCCTTACTGGGGAATGTTGTTGTGGTGATGGTGAGTTGGTACAATTAAAACAAGCAACATGTCTACATTTAACGTGTGTATCATGAGGTGTGTATTTAGCAGATGGGGTGTATATTCGAGGAGAGGGAACAAACAGGCAACTTTAAAAATCTGTAGGCTCATAAAGCATTCCAGGCTCCCCCCTGGGCTACATGTTTAAATACTTGCAACTGGCCCTGGATGACAAAGAAAAGGCTGGTTCTGTGGGCAGTAAATATTTTGCCTCCCCACACCATCACAGGAAGAGGTGTCCCACCTTCTGTGAGAGGAAACTGACACCAGTGCTTTATGTTGAAGGAAGGAGAAAGTGGCGAAATTGCCCTAGATCAGGCTTGTCCGACACAAGGTTCAAGGGCCGCATTTGGCTTAGAAAGCCCATAGATGCGGCCCTGGGGACCCCTTGTTGTACAAGCCTGCCTTAGATGATCCTTTGGCCTGGTTCAAACATGCTTTGACTTGAGCCTGACTTGACTCTCTTTATGTCCAGATTTCCACTCTATACTGCATCTGAGGATGAAAAGAGAGACGGCAGCATGTCTGATTTGACTCTTCCTCTTCTCCTGCCAATGTTGCAGATGGCTTGCACAAACCATCTGGATTAGTTTTACTACCGAACTTTATTCCATGTCCTACAGGCAGATTTGGAAATATGGTGTGCTTTGTGTAGACGGTGAACTAGCTGATGCCAGCTATTCTCCTATGAGTGTTTTGAGGACGGAATAATGTGTCTTCTAAATGCAAAGGCCTGGACTAGATGGCCCTTCTGTTCTTTTCAGCCTTTCAAACAGCCTGAAGCCCAATCTAACTCTTTTAAGTCTTTAGAGGCTATAATCCAGAGTAACTACAGGACATTCTACACTAATGTAGTTACGGTGCCACCTATGGGAAACACACAGAGCAGTCCAGAGTAAGTGCCTCTTACATCTTCCCATTGGATTATAGGGAGAGTAGAATAAATCTGAAGGCAAGCTGGAACTGTTGAAGAGCCCCCAGAAGAGAAGACCTGGCCTGAATCTTGTTGTCATTATACAAAAAACATGATGACATTAAGAATATGAACCTACTCCTAGACCCTGTTTTCTAATATCTTGCTTCTGATATCTTGTGTTCCTCTTTCCATCTCTATCAAGGGTGCCTTTTTCATACTTTTAATTCTAGTCTCTAAATGTGCTGCTTGTGGCAGCAACCAGTGAAACGTGTGTTGTGCAGAATTCTACAGCCTTTTATTATATGTTCCTTCAGCCGCACCATAGAACAAGGCATTAAGAATTAATTCTTGCTGCTGTAAGCCCTCCATCCCAGGTATCTGTATGTTTAATAGATTAAAGCTACTCAGAAAACCCCTATTTATTTATTGCCCAAGCCTTATTCTCCTTCACAGAGCACTAAAAAATGCAGCAGACCAGATGCTGGCTTTTTGGAAAGGCTGCTTTTGATTTTATTTCCTTTGTGGGGTCTTTGAACTTGGGTGTAATTTTGCTAGTGATGTGCTGTCCCCATAGCTACCCTGCCACAGTTTTTTTCTTTTTTCTTTTTCCTCTATCTGCCTTTTGCTTTGAAAATGTACTGCTTTGTATGTATCCCCATCCATTTTAACACTGTCAGTTCAATAGAATTTTGGATTGATTAGTGTTTGTCATGCCATTCAAGAATCAGTTGGGCTAATGGGAGCTATTAGCCCATTGCCACTTGCCAAAGAGCCAGTATTCATACAGAGCAGAAGTGTAGGGTGCTTTCAAATGAAGCCAATAGGTTTGATGCTGATGTTCTTTACAATGCAACCTATTCACTGCTTTTCCTATGAAACAGTGTACTGGGTATTTCAGATTACCAGGAGGCAGATAGTTGTGAAAGTGTGTGGAAATCTTTCTACCGAATCACCTGTTGCCCATGTGTCCTGTTCTCCCCCTCCCCAATCAGCATGTGAAAAGGAGGTGCTGATAAGTGGTATTAAATATGAAAAAATGAATAAAATGTTCGTTTTTGTTATAGAGTTTTGTTATAGAGTTCATAATTTGATCAAGGTTGAATCACTTGATTTCAATGCCATATAATATTTCCTTTTTTGGGCGAGAAGAATAATACTGTTATTATTAGTATGAATAATACTGTTACAGCCAGCCATGAGTTGTTCACTCAGATATTATTACAAAGCACAATCAGCAAAAGATGGCCATTTTCAGAGAGAGAATATTGTAAAACTTAAATGGAAAGAAGTGATAACAAGGCAGTCTGGTGAGTTTCATAAAACTGTTAAGTCCACTGCCAGCCCAATCCCTTGCACATCTACTCAGAATTAACAACCTAATTCAGAGTGCTGGAACTGTAGCACTGCCAAAATGGCTACCATGTTATTCTAAGCTCAGTGAACAGCTGCCAGTGGCTCCTTAGCCACATTTTTCCTGTTCCCCTGAGTAAGGAAAGCCCCTACAATAAGGCTACTCAATTCATGGCCTGACATGAGGCTTTGGATTTTTTGGAGCTGAGCTCCGCTGCTCCTTCCTGGCTCCTTCCCTTGCCTCACACTCTTCCCACTCTGTTCTACTCCAGAATGCTGCCTTCTCCCATGTCCCATTCACCTCTGTACTGTTTGAAGGTCCATGTGACAACCAAGCAGTGGAGACCTGGCTTTCCACAGGTGCTAGCTCAGCACCATTTGACATATGACATTTGCACTATATGACATTTGCTTTGTGACAGCGTGTGCTATTAATAAGCTGGTTCACCCAGCTCAGGACTAGCCTCTAAGTTTCATTGTAGTCAGTGGGACTTTCTCCTAGTTATTTGTGGACAGGATTCAGTACTAGTTAGTTCATAGCAGAAGTTAGATTTGAACTGGGAAACTTCTAGGGTGCGATCCTAATCTGTGCACCCTAATCCTAGGGTGCAATCCTAATCTGTATCCTGTGCTGGTTATGAGCAGGCTAGAGGTTATTTTCCCCTTACGTGTGTGACACACCAGCCTGCCCCATGGGACTAGTTAGATCTGTGTTGGCAACTTAGTTGGCACAAATCCAAGAAGCCCATGTGAAGCACTGGAGCCCAGGAGTGAATTTTAGGACCTCTTTGTGAAGCTCAAGATCCTGTGCAGGGTGCAAGTGTTGCACAAATACAAGTGTAGGATTAGACTATCTGTGCCCATGTGCTCCACAAACAGCACAATCCAGAGCAACTAATCTGTCCACATAAGAGCCCTTGGGTTGCCCTAACACTAGGTTGGAGCAACTGCAAGATGCTCCACCCCAGTTACTCTGGAAGAGGCTTAGGGCAGAGCAAGGCAACATAGGGTGCCCTAAGAGAGGTGGACCTGCTCTGCCCTAACTGGGACAGCCTAAGCAGCTCAGGAAAGACAAGTTGAGGGCATGTTTAGCATTGCCTAGGGCAGGGCAGTTACTCTGTATCCAAAGCCTGTTCCCAAGGCAGAAATGCCCTCTTCCAGTTCCCCAGAAATATACCACCTCAGGAGCAGGTATAGTAATGAGTAGACCCATAGGGGTCCATAATAAGGCCCAAGTAAGAATGGCAGTGTTGACCAAAAATCTGAGTTCTTGGCCAGCCTAGCTGCAACCCCTGCCTCTCAACCTCATGATATGGAACAAACTCCGGCTGCCCACAAACCTCAGGATACAGCAGGCCACTCCAAGAAGCCCCTTGTATTCACTGTAGAATGTACTGGATCTCATCAGGGACTCCTTATAAGGCAGGCACCCAGTGGCATCACTAGACTGGTGCGGCTGGTGTGGGCTGCATTGGGTGATGCGTTCCGTATGGGGTGATGCACTGGAGGAGTTTGACTGTCCTTTGGCAGGCCCTAGGAATCAGCACGCCCATTCAGGCCTGCTCCAAGGCGGAGCAGCAGCCAGAAGCTGCCACTTGTCCTTGGAGCTGGCCCAAATGGCCAGCTGAGGTGCACTGCGCATAAACACACTGAGCATGCCGAACAGCTTCAGAAGAGACTTCCTTAGAGCGGAGGAAGTCTGCGCCTCTGCACGGCCATTCGGCCTCACTCAGGAGGTGGAGCGGCAGCCGAATGGCTTCAGAAAGAGTACTGCACAGGCACCAACTCTGACGCCTGCACAGTCTCCTCTGAAGCCGAAAGATTTCAGAAAAGTACTGCACAGGCATCAGAGATGGTGCCTGCGCAGTACTCTTTCTGAAGCCAGTTGGCTTCAGAAACAACTGTGCAGGCACCAACTTTGGTGACTGCGCAGTCCAGGTGGGGGGGTGCGCGCATCCCAGGGGTGACACACAGACTTCCACACCGGGTGATACGCAGAGTCGTGTCACCACTGTACGCACCACAGCTGTTCCTTGTTCAATGTGATCTGAGGGGTGTCTCCTCAAGAGCATGTCCTCCCCATGTGTCAATTACTTAGCATGCTCTGGAGCAGTTAGGGCAGCCCAAGCTTCCTGACTTTCTGGATGCAGCATAACTTTCTGCTCTGGATACAGAATAGTTAGGAGAGAGTAGTTAGGGCAGAGCAGGCTGAACTTGCTCTGGATTGTGCCCATAGTCAAGTGTAAAGGTGAGCTGTCTTTTAAATGATCTGTTCTATATAGTCCTTACAATCTATTGCACATTGCTGCTTCTCCAAACGCTGTATCTCTCCTCACCTCTATAAAATTTCAGTACAAAGAGATTCATTTCTAGTTCAAAACTGTCATGTCTTGGGACCAGTAAAGCAAACTGCAATTAACTATGTTTTATCGTTTTCAAAAATTATCTGAAACACTAGCCTTTCATGCTATTGATATTTGAACAGACTCTTCATCCTTGAAAATCAGTTGCGTGAGTTAATTGTAATTTTTTGTTTTTCCTGTAATGCAGAGGTTGCAAACTCCCCAGCCTCCAACTAATGCCAAGCAAGTCCAGGCTGATAAAGCAGCATCAAATGCTTTGAAAGGGACGGAGAGCGAGACCAGCAGTTCATCTGACAGTGAGGATGAAAAGGTGCCCACAACAACAAACCTGCCATCTCCTCTCAGTAAGATGCTTCTAGTTTCCTATTGGTGTTTGGGACCATGTGTCTTCATCTTCTCTGTCAATTTCTCTGATTCTTTGCTTGAGCAGCATACAATTGGAACACATGAGAAACAACCAGGATCCCTGAGGGAGCACTCACAATATGTCTTGAAGTGCGAAAGACAGGAGTGGATGCCAGTAATTCTGAAGTTGATGTGTCACTGTTGCTAAGTTTCTGCATTTGCTTTGTGTTAGAATATTTTTTCAGGTTGGCAAAAGAATTGTTGCTTTGGGGGAAAGGAGGAGGGATGCTCTTGTTTCTAATTTCTTACACTGTTAAACTAGACCTGTGTAAGGTATTCTGGAAATCTACAGAAACCACTGTCGGTGGCATTGTGGTTGCTTGTCTGTCCCTTTAGGATAATCATTTAGCAGTTATTTTATCGGCCTTGAATCCTCCCTAGTTTCCTACTTCAGGGAAGGTCTCTTTGAGAGAGTATTGTGATCTTTAGGCTTTAGCCTAAAGCAGTTATTTTATCCCATCAGTTTAGTATTCCAGACAAGAGGGAGATAAAACTAGTTGAATTAACACTATGATGCTAAATTGTGATGTGTATGGATGCAATAGGGCTTTTCAAACCAGGTGATAGAGAACCAATGTTTCCTCTGCAGTATTCGTAAAATGACAGCTTTACTACCAGAGTAGCTTCCCTACCTGCCTGAAAAGAATTTTTTTCTCTTTTAATGCTGCTATAAGTAGCCCAAGAAGTGAAAAATGCCTTAGTGGAAGAAAACCTCTCTGTTTCATCATTGCTGATGCAGAAGGATTGTTTTCATGGCAATTTATGAGTAGACTAAAGATTGGTACTAATTTTTATCACTGAACTCTGTAGAAAGGATCGTGATTTGCACATGTAATGTTTCAGATCCATGAGTCATTGTAGCTGTCTTATATAATGAACAGTATCTCTTTCTTAAGTCTGTGTAAATAATGCTGGACTAGCTGGGTCATGTGAAGGGAATTGATGGAAATGGTGTATCTTTCAAAGTAGACTAGAGGGTATTAGAGTTACATGCTAGCAAGGGATTGTCCTAACTGGATTGGCTGTGGTATTTTACAGCAGTGCCAAAATGGATCCATTTGTATTCTTACTCTATGTTGTGTCTCAGCAGCCCTCTATGGGTTTATGCAGAGATGCACCAGCTTAATAGCTGATGCAGAACCGAGTAACCCTGTGTAGGACTTTGATGCAGTGGAGGCCACCTCCAATATGCCCATTCCATCTTCATCCTGAATTTTCCTTCCCCTCACCCCAAAACACCCTCATTTTGCTCTCCCCAGACATCTGACATTGATGACTCCTGGCACAAGTGGTTAAGACACTGTTCCTGTTAACCAGCAGGCCAGGGTTCAAGACCTGGATCCTACAAGATGGGGTGAGCTCCCATCCTTAGTCTAGTTCCTGGGAGTAGGAGTTGGAAAGCATTCAAATGCAAGTAGGTAAACAGGTACCATCTCATGACCACAGAAGTATCTTTGGGCAACGCTGGCTCAAAAGGTTCAGAAACAGGGATGAGCACCAAACCCTACAGTTGGTCACGATGCGTTACAACCTGCAGGGGACTCCTTTACCTTAGACTCCTAGCATTGGAGTTATCCTGATTGCTCCTATGCCAGCAGAGATGCGTGCCCATTAGGTGCTGCTATCTTACAATAAATGTACAAAGAGAACTAAAGAAAACCAGTAATAAAGCATCCTGTCATCAGCAGTAATAAAAATACACTTTACATTCGTAATACTTGATGGAACATTGAATATGCGAACCCTGGTGGTTCCATATTCGGATCCTAGTCAGTGTATGTAGGAGCTGTCAACAGGCCGTGACTACCTTTTTGATTCCCTTGCATTGAATATTTGCTGTTTACATTAAGACTGGAAAACTGATCTCTGCTGCACCATCTTCTAAGAGGCTTTTCTTGGATTGTTGCTAGGCAAAGACGTTCTGTTTCAGATTGGAAGCGGCCATGTTTCTATGGTTATAGTAATTATGGGGAAATTCATCTGACTTGAAAGCGCAAGGTGCTCCTGATCTTAAGGTTCTTCTCCAAATTAAACACCAATTAAATTAATTTGGCTATATCTTATTAAGTTCCTCTCTGCTCTTTTTCTACAATAAGCTGGTTTAGATTTGGGGACAAGGCAGGGCGGGCTTCTGCAAATTGGGTCAACGTGAATTTAATGTTTCAAGATATCCTTCTTTTACCACTTTTTACATTGGCTGTAACCTGTGCTTTCTCATTATATCATATTG
This sequence comes from Cryptoblepharus egeriae, assembly GCA_030015325.1. Taxonomy (NCBI): domain Eukaryota; kingdom Metazoa; phylum Chordata; class Lepidosauria; order Squamata; family Scincidae; genus Cryptoblepharus; species Cryptoblepharus egeriae. The sequence goes on along the minus strand of JAREYC010000002.1, from coordinate 64,142,341 downwards.
GACATCAGTTCCTGTAATTTTTATTCGTTAGTACTGTTTATCAGCAGTCTTTGTAACATGATTCCAAATTCGGTTAGATCACCTAAATTGAAGCCTGGCTTACTGGCCACCCTCTGACACACAAATCCTATATTTTCTTATTGACAAGAATACATTCTCAAAAACTTGTTGTCAAGCAATTTTGTGGTTATGCAATCCTTGTGTTGGTTTTGTCATTAGGATAACCAAGAGGCTTCCTCTGGATCACATCGGGCCTCCACAACACTCAGATTGGTTTGCAGAAGTGTCTGAAGCTGATTTTTGATTTTTCAGAAACAAACTGGTTTTGTTTTCCAAAAAAAACTTCCAAGAAGTTTTCCAAAAACTTCAGCAGGCCATTCTGAGGCCTTGTGGAGGCCTAATGAGACTAACAACATACAAAACCACAAAGTAAGAACTTTAACAACTAAACAGTGAAACAGTGTCATCGTCTTTTGTGCAGTCCATCACCAAGCAACATACAGAACCTGTATCCAGTTTCAGTGGGACTTACTTTAGGCTCTTCCTGACAACTGCATTTCAATACACCCTCTTTCCTGTACCCCAAATGTGAATGCTTTTCAGTCAGTCCAAGGGTGTATATAAATGGCATTCTTCTTTTTCAGTCTTATATGCCAAATAATGAACTGGATGTTACCAAATATCCCTTCTATCTGTTCTTAAATTTTGACTCTTCTTACAAGCTTTGTAACCAAAGCAAGGATTGGTGTGTATGAATTGTCTGGTCCCTTGCTCTAAAAATGAAAATAGACTGAAACTCCATTTTTAGTGCTCTCCCTTCTTCCTTGAGAACTATGACTGCCTGCTAATTTTTGTATGACTATAGGAAGCTACTTCTGCTGAGTTAGACCATCTGACTCACCCTACAATCCAGAGTAACTATGGGAAGACGTAAGAGGCACTTACTCTGGATTGCTCTATGCATTTCCCATAGGTGGCACCATAACTATGTTGGTGTAAAAGATCCTGTAGTTACTCTGGATTGTAGCCAACTATATGTATGGTTCTCCAGGATTTCCAGAGGGAGGTAATTGCGTTTCTCAGTCTGATACATCCCATTTGCACGGAAGGGTGCTATACCGCAGTGAAATATCATGTGCTTATATCATGTGCTTTCTGTCAGTAGGAAACCTACATCCTGCTGCATTCCCTTGTATTTGGCATTTAGAGGTACTATAGCCTACTTCTACAGGGAGTAGTTCAGAGTGCATATCACACTGTTTTTTAGCAGATAGCAGGCCCCAAATCATGTTGCTTACTCACTGTTTCATAACCTGAGCAGAGCCTCTCCCCTCTCCCCCCCAAAAAATCTGGAATCTAAGCTATAATCTGGGAAGCCCCTGAGGGACTAGTTGTATTAAAGAATGCTTACTTCTAGGCAGTTCTTTTAAAAGCTTCTTCTTATGGATATCAGGTGTTGTCTCCCAATTTAAATCTTAATGCACAAAAACTTTGAAGAGATTCCTGATAATTGTTAAGATAATTGTTAATCCAATGTGCCTTCATTGGATTTGGCATGAGATACCTTTTGAGGTCAAATCTCTGTCATGAAGCTGTCAAATCTTTTGAGGTCAAATCTCTGTCATGAAGCCTAAGTTTCCACTTTCATGAAAATGAAATGAGTTTTAACCCCAGTCCTCACCAAGCTGACCTCTGTGAAGGAGGGCTGGAGAATATATACAATAAATAGTATTGCAGCAGAATAGTGATGAACCAACTATACTATCCATTCTTGAGGTTTTCAGAACAGTGTCTTTTGTCTTTTTCAAAGCGCAAGTTTCTTCCTGTCATGTTTGGGAAGGAATGGTTGAAAATGTACGTGTTTAGCTTTTTAAGGATGGGAGCAAATGGCTAAAGTACAAATCTGTAACCTGCACAGCTACATTGCCTTTTCACAGCTGCCTCTCAGCATGAGAACATGCTATCATTGTTACTTGCCCTTTGCTGCTTTCATTGTGAAAAAAACAAATGCTGCAATCTAAAACTTTTATTTCTTAAAACTTGAGTCTTCCTGAATTTTAAAAGACCTGCCCTGATGTTGCCTCTTCTTTGCCTGTGTGGACCTTTCTGAATTGCAAGACCCACCCAAAATGAGACATTGCTGAAATAAGTTGCTTGGCTGTTTGCAGATGTGGTTAGATTTTGGCTGGTGTGGGGAGTCTGGAGCATATCTATGCACTGGCCTAAACACTTCCTTATGGGACTTTTGTGACACTCCCAAGCCAGCACAGGACTTATGCTGGCCTAACTGGAAGTTAGAATTGCAGCCCTAGTGTCAGAAACCATGGGATCTTCCTACAAGATTCCACCGTCTCTAAAGTACAGTACAATTAAATGACTTATTCAAAGGCTTTCAACTAACAGACTTTCCCTTCTGTAGATTTGGCAGCCTTTGTAATTACTCTTATGCTGGTCTGCATTTTTTGGTCAGTGGCAGACCAAGGAGTTAACCAAAAATTATTGATAAAATGTGAAACAGAGCTGTGAGGTCTCTTTAAATGTGTAATCTGCTAGGAGATAGCGGAAGAGATTTTTTTTCTACAATGTTTTCATTTTCAGACAAAAATAAATTGCTATAATCTGGGGCTCTAAATGGACGTATTATGCAGTTTTTGCCTCTTCCCAGACTACAGATAAACCTTAACTGTCATTCTGGTTTCTTTCAGCTACCAAGACCAATGCTACAGCTGGGCTAGCAGGTGCCAAGAAGCTCCCGCCTCCATCAGCTTCACTTCAGAAAGCACAAGAAAGTGAAGATAGTAGTGAAGATTCCAGTGATGAGTCTGACTCAGAGGGCGACACACCATTTACTCAGGTAATTGGGAGAACATCTGAAGTGGGAGGAGGAAGACTCCTCTCTGCACAACTGCTGTTTATGCGCAGCAAACTGGGTCTAATTCCCTCTTAGAAGTCTAAAATACAAAACATGTGATCTACCTGGGGCTATGCATACCTATCATTTTTCTTTTTAAAAATGAACATCTTTCTGATCCCCCTTCCTCCTCAAAACCTGCTGTTGAACAGGAGCAAAACTTTTAGAAAAAGGCTGTGTTTGTGCAGCCTTCATTCTGGGTGTCAGAATGAAACCAAGAATACAAGACCTTTTTGCCCATTCGACTCCTCATGCAGTTTAGGAGTACAGTACATGTTCAGAACTCCCCTTCTGTGTATGTTGGCCTCCAGTTAGAGTTGGGCATCTGTGCTCACTCAGTTGATGTGCTGATCCAACTAGAATACAGTGGTACCTCACGTAACAGAATTAATTCGTTCCGGAGGCAGTTCCTTTACGTGAAACTTTCTTTACGTGAAGCGGATTTTCCCATAGGAAATAATGGAAACGCAGATGATTGGTTCCACAACCCCAAAAATATTTATATAAAAATATTAACTGGATGTAAAAATGATGACAAAACACTGTAACTGAATTCAAAACATGCATTCAATGCGCATTATCCTATGAAGTATACTTAGGCTGCAATCCTAAAGACACTTTCCTAAGAGTAGGACCTATTGATCACAGTGGGGCTTACTTCTGAGTAGACATGGAGATCCCCTGCATAGAACAGGATGATGTGCATGATGCATAAAGTCTACTTAGGCTGCAATCCTAAAGACACTTTCTTAGGAGTAGGACCCATTTATCACAGTGGGGCTTACTTCTGAGTAGACATGGAGATCCCCTGCATAGAACAGGATGATGTGCACGATGCATAAAGTCTACTGAGGTTGCAATCGTAAAGACACTTTCCTAGGAGTAGGACCCATTGATCACAGTGGGGCTTACTTCTGAGTAAGCAGCAGCAGCAACTTTTCCATTCTGGCAATCGGAGCTGCTTTGCCTGCACTGCAGTGGTGGAGGAGGAAAAGTTGAGCCTCTGCCTGGTCTGGCTCCCCTCCTCCTCTCTTCTCCTCCTCCTCCTCCTCCTCTCTTCTCTTCCTCCCCCTCCCCTGCCAGTAAGCCCAGTAGGCTGACTTACTGAGGCTCTGGGCTGGGCTGCAGGAAGAAAAAGAGAAGTGAGGTGCACAGGCTGCTCCTCCGTGGCGTCCTCACCGGTGGTGTGCGCCTGTAAAAATGGTCCCCCTTAAAGAGCCAGCTTTCGTTACCCACATTTAATTTTGCTACTGGAGACAGAGCCCCAGGTACCAGGAGCTTTCGTTACCTGGAAATTCCGGTACGTGGGGCATTCTTTACCTGAGGTACCACTGTATAGAATACATAGAGAGTGTATGGCAGTTCGGCTTGAAATCTATTTTGACTCTGTTCCACTCATTTTGAGCTTGTAGGCTAGTGGATTGGGTGCCTCTGTTTAGAAAAGCCTCTCTAGTTATCCCCCTTCTCCCAAGCTTATACTTCTTTAAATTTAAGAGGTAAGAAGTTTACTTTGATGCACAATTTTTATGCAGTATATCTTGCTCAAATCTTGCTTTTTGGAAGTCTCAAAAAAGGAAGAGAACCAAGTGAGGAGTTATTCCAGATAGTGTTTGGGTGGTGGATAAATGGGTGGCTTGTCTTTTGCACAGCTGTCAAATCTGACACTCAGATAAATATAAGTTCCTTTTTAAAAAAATTTCAGCTTGATTTACAGGCTGTGCCTATATTAACAAAAACAATCTGAAGTATATCTTGAATGCATAAAAATATGCCACATCTGGCACCAGTGTATGAAAAACATTTGAGGCCCCACAACCTCCCGTTTGTGATGCTAGTTTGAGGGTGGGAGTACCTAGCTAGCATTCTTTTAGCATTTTGTTTGACAATAAAAAAACGGGTTAAAGGTTTGCAGATTACATCTAGTATTGCCAAATCTCTTAGCTCTGTTCCAAGTGTATGTTTCAGGTTTTATTGTTTTGAACTCCCTTTTTGGCTACCTGCCATTTGGGGAAGAAATTGGTGTTTCTTTGTCAGCAGAGATGATTAAGCATTGTTAAGAGTCCAGAATCAACAATGAGAGGCTTAGTAAGATGCTTTTGGGGCAGAAATAAAGGACTGCACTTATTTTCTATCTGGATGGTATTATACAAACTGCGTTCATGTACATGTATTTATTCCATAATTCTAATTGGCATATTTGAATCTTTGCAAATTGGGACTCTCAGTAAGGAAGGAGATGAGATGTGGGTATTGGAACACTGCTGCAGAGTACTATAAGAAAGTCTATACCAGGACAAACTGATTCTGGCATGCGTAAATTAATCGCACGTTGTCCAAAAATGCTTAGTATTGTTGGCATTTTACTGACAATGAGCAGAGACAATTCTCATCCTCCTGGCAACTGTTTTAAGACTCCTTTCTTCAGTCTGTCTTGGAACAAAGCAAATCTACAGCTTCTCCTACACAGATCTAGAGGGCTCTTTCACATACACACACTTTCAGAACTTAACCTATATCATCCTGATGGACTGAGGGCACAATACTAGCCTATTTAGGCCAATTGAGGACGCAATCCAGAGTAACTACGGGGAGTCCTTGCTCTGGTGTAAGAACAATGTACTCTGGATTGCAATATGAATTTCCCATAGGTTTTCACTAGGTGGTGCAGTAACTATGGGTGCACATAATGTCTCTTATGTGCTCCCATTGTTACTCTGGATTGTAGGGTTAGTGACACTTGAGCTATCCCCAGGTGCTGCATTCTGTGCTCGATGCCAGTTTTTGTTCTAGTGGCATGTTATTCCCCACATCCTGTTTAAATACTTCTATCAGTGAGCATGGGCTGCAGGTTGTGGGGCATGACAGGAAGCTGGACAATATAAAGGATCCCCACATACCCTTAGGCCCAGTTAAAAGTTTTTTTTAAGATTTTAATCTCTTCTGGAAACAAGCAGACAATTGGAAAAGAATATAAATCTGGTTTATTCTGATAATAAAGGGGGGGGGACTTCTTAGCTGAAGTTTTCAGGAAAGTGAACCCTATGTAACATACTGTTATATAGCACTTGGTAGCTTCTCAGCTGTGCTTCTTCCAGTCCCCCTTCTTTGAGTTAGATCACATTCTGTAGATAAGGCACTGAGGATGAAAGGCAGAAAGGCCCAAGAAATGGGGCTTCGATGCAGTTCTTGGGATCCCACTCCTCTGTACACCAATTTCTGTCGTCAGTATCCATTTCCACAAAGACGTGATAGCTCTTTATGTAGCATGCTCTTTATGTTGCATGCTGCCACTGTAAAATTGTCAGGTCACTCAAGTTTGACACAACTATTGAATCAGCTACTGGGGAATGGATTAGGGTTCTTTCAAACCTTGCTTGGAAATACGTTTCTGATTTTGTTTCCTTGAATTGGGAGAGCTTCACTCTGTGATTTACTCATTGGAAGCACTGATCTTGTCACAGTCTCATGATGCAATACTTTTCCTAGACGCCAGCTCAAGTGACACAGAAACCTGGAGTTGTGACTCCAAAACTGCCAGGAGTAACGGTTACGAATGCCAAGGTGGGCAGTGTGCAGTCAACAGGAAAAGGGATCACAAGCCCAGCAAAGTTGGCACCTGTCTCACTTCAGAAAGAACCAGAGAGCTCGGAGACGGACAGCTCTGATTCATCAGAAAGTGAGGATGACGGGACGCAAGTAAAACAGGTAAAAAAGCCATTCTGTCATCCTGAAGGTTGTGAAGAAGTGGAGGCAACCTGCAGGCACACAGAAGCAAATGGAAGACTGCAAGCAGTCATGACAACAGCCATGCTGTCCAATGCAAAGCCATCCAGGACAGTCATAGTGCTGCATCCTCTTGGGCAAGTTCCAACCAGGCCCATCCAATGTTTGCAGAGTGCCCAAGCTGGCCACAAAACGCACTCCACCATAAAGAATTTTTTAAAAAACTTTTGACCCTGTTAATGTTGCCTGCTGCTCACCCCACCTTCATGCAAGCAGGAAACCTTCCACTTCCCCTGCAGTTGCCTTGTGTGCAACCTCCTTGATCCATCTTGGACCTACCTGAAATGATCTGTGTGGAGTGAGGATTTTGTACAGCCAAGTAGGCTGTGCAATCAAAGCTAGGATTCAGAGAAAGGAGAAAGAAAAAGGAGAAGACCTAAAGTTGAGTGCAGTTATAGGAAGGTTTTTCCTTCCTAAAGATAGAAGGGGAGAGCTGCTACCTGGATCCATTTCCTGCTTACTTTGAACAAGTAGAAAAGGAATTGGATCATCAAGAGAAATGCTTTCAGCAGTGATGCAGCTTCAGCTAGGGTGGTGATGATGGGAAAAATAGGCTGGGGTTCTTGTCATAATTTTACCACCCCTCTAAACTTACTACTTAAAATGAGGACTTCATTCTGAGTCATCAAAGGAATGAATGCTTCTAATAATAAAACGATGACACTTGTTGCCTTTTCTCTCCCTGTCACATTCCCCCAGCATCATGGCTTTTGGGAGAGCCTGTTAGCAGTTGATGGACGGTGCTAGGAATCCAGAGTTGCTTCTGCTTTCATATAGTTTCTTTTCAAGCTCAATGCTGCAAAGTTTTTTAGAATCTTACAATAAGGACTTACAACAACTGTTTTAATTATTTTTAATTTTTAATTTTAATACAATTAATGTGCCCATAGTGGATTTCACTATTTAATCTTTCCAAGGTGGTAGGTGAAGTGCTCTGTGTAGGAAGCCGATAGCTGGCAGTAGAATTTTTTTGTGTACCTTCTTTCTTAGATACAGCATATGATCTCCCATAAAGAGTGAAATTTAACATTTTTGTTAATGTGCATTTTTGGCTTTTTCTTTCCCTTGCCTTCCCTGCCTCCCTCTCATCTCTTTTTAAAGCAGCAGATGCATTCAGGAAATGCAGCCATTCCTTCAGGAAAGACTTCTCAGAACAACTCAACTGTATCTGACTCAGTTTCCAGCAAGTGCCAAGGCAAAAGTCCTGCCATAAAAGTGGTACCGAACCCCTCCAAAAAGGCCAAACTAGACCAGGTTCAGCCTGCAAAACCTTCTGGAAACCTGCAACACAAGGAGAGTTCAGGAAGCAGCAGTTCCTCAGACAGTGAGGAGGAGGCAGCAGCTTTGAGAACAGCCAAACAGATCACACAGCCTGGTAAGAGACAAAGGAAACTGCCAGTAATATTTGAAACCTGGCAAGCACCATGGAGAATATGTGCTTGTACCACACACAGCTTGATACACAATATGACATTACGCATACGAAAGAGGCTTTTTCTGAAGCAGGGAAGAGTTGAGGTTCATGCAGGGAATATTTGCATAACCACAACCTCTTTCTGGATAAGAAAATTGTCTAGAAAAACACTTGCTGAGATTTGGACATTAACTGAAAGTGTTATTCCTGCTCCAGTGTAAGATGTAGGTGTGGGCTAAGGCTCATTAGTGCTGTGGGGCATTCTCCATGCTGAGGTACATACTTCACACAAAAAAGCACAAATTGAGTCTTGACATTGATAACAGTTCCAGGGTGAGCCTTTATTTAAGTTAAGCTGTCCATTTTTTCCCTGTGGTGGCTGCTTTGATTGTATATGATACATGGGTACATTGTTCTTGATATATGGCTACAAGCAAAATCTTTATTGAATTTTGCTTGTTTTGCCTGGAGGAAGTATGTGTGTGCATACTTGGTATGTGTCCATAATTGGTATTCTTGGTATGCACCAAGAAGCCGCTCCTGGAATGAATCTCATCTTTGCAGTTGTGTAAAGATCTCAGAAGGCAATCTTTTCCCTCTTCAGCAGGCATTCTGCAGAAACAAGGAACAATTAAAAATGCAGAGAGCTCATCTGAGGAGTCTAGTGATACAGAAGTAGAGCCTTCACAGGTATTTCTTCTTCGATTACATAGCATGAGCTGAAAAAAGTGGTAGTAGTGCTAAATTCCCTTTGACAAATCACTGCCTACTCAAGTGGAATGTAACTATGCTGTATATAGTTGATAACATTGGATCACACTTCTCACTCAAGTAGTATGTTAGATTTAGAACTTGGGTTTACAGTTAGCCGTGTGTGGCTATATCTCAGATCCCATCCTCAGAATGCATACTTTGTCAGGCACAAATGGAGTCTTGGTCATAAAGCACTTGGCGTGTAAGCTCACCCAGTATAAATGTGGTTTAACAACCTTGCTGTTTACAGCCTCCCACTGAGGCCTCGAGAAGGAAGGTCTCTGTTCATCCAACCACATTGCAGGACAGAATTGCTTTGGAAAGGGAATGCTCCTGACCAGTGTTCCTGGGAAGCTGTGTAGCCACACAGCTCAAAAACAAGCTTCCCACAGCTTGGAGCTCAATTGAACATGAAGTTGGAGATACCATTGCCAAACACTGGAAGACTGCACTACCTCATGGCAACTGTAGGTCCACAAAATAGCACAACACCTTAGGGAAAATATAGATACTGACATATTTCAGGAAATGCTCTTCCCCATGCTGTCCTTAATATGAACCAGAATATTTGTTTTCAAAGGCAACAGCAATTGCTGTCCTAAAAGCCAAATAGCTTGTAACAAAATTGGATGAGGAAAGGCCTTTTCCTCACTGTTTTGCACTGTGCTTTGGTGGGAATCAGTGTCCCTAATGACAGCATTTATGAGTACTTCAAGTGCTGCTAAGTCCCCCACCATCTGCAGAGAGAAAGCAAAACAATTTTTTAAATACAAAATCCCCACTGGACACTTTCTGTACTTCAAGTGCTGCTGACAGAGAAGCAATGAGGGGGGGAAATTGACTTAAAAGGGAAAATTCAGTTACTTGCTACTGTCCTTGAAAAGAGGCAAGTGTAATTATTTGCAGATGGATAACGTTTTACAACAAAACTTGTGATAATGTAATGTAAAAATGTCATGCTATTAAAAATGGCTTGTAGTGCAGGAGGTCAGTTTTTCAAGGTTGGCAATTTCTGTGATTGATGGATTCCACCATTAAATCCTATCAAAGTTCATAGTGCACAATTTATGGTTTAAGAAACCTGTGTCCTTTTCAATGTTTATTCCACCGTTCCTTCAAGGAGTTCTGGGCAGCAGACAAGTTATCCTGCCCCGCTTTTATTCTCACAACAATCCTGTGAGGTAACAACCCCTATGTTTGAGTAGGACTGCCTTTAGCAATTGATCGTGCCCTCACCCCTCCCCTCCAAAGACTTACTTAGGGAGTAAATCACCCTAAAAGTTTGAGAAACATTGCAAAACAGAATGGCTATCATAGTGCTACTCATCTGTAGTTGGAGAATATGCACCTTGCTGTGGTCATCTAGTGCACTGACACTTGGTAGTAGTTTCCCCTCTTTATTTTGGGTTCAGCTGACCCTGCTGTTCTTGAAATTGCAGTGAACTCTTCTATTGGAAGAGCACAGAGAGTATGAAGAGTCAGAGATGGGGGGGGAGCTTTCCATCTTAATGCATACATTGGATAAATGTTAGTTAATGGTTTGTATTGCACATTTATACCGGTATAAATTTAAATGCACATTTAAATGGATATAAGCATTTTAACAATAATTGCAAAGAGTATGGGTGTGTATTCCATAAGGATGTGGTTAAGAACACACAAACTTCAAGGTGTGGTCTTCCCCCTCTAAATAACTAGAATATAAATTGCTCTGACCTGACCTTCAGTTGACCTGCTCAGAGCAAATGGAGGGCAGACAGACTGAAACTGCTGTGCAAAGAAATGGTTAAAACAAGGGAGCTGTGTTAATGCATTGAGCAGCAGTTTTTATTGGCAATTTAAGTCATGTCCAAGCTGTAAAATTTCCTTTTATAAGTAATGTACTATGTGCCATATACCTGTGACACATTAGGTTTGTATGCAAGCCTTGGAGTATGCTAATGGTCAACAGTCTCATCTATACATGCTTAATGGGGAGAGAACAGAAAAGCAAATTTAATGTTATGTTATAAAACCATAAAACATTGGTATAAATGCTCTCATACCTTGTAGGGAGAATGGAAGTGTTTGGTAGCATTTTTTTTCTTCCTGTGCCTTGTTACAAATAGGCTGGATTTTTTGTTTTTTACAAACACAGTGGAAAAATAAAAGCACCTAAGAAGTGACAAAATTAAGCTATGGAAGGTCTTATCTGGATTGATCGGGTTATGTTTCTGGGGCCTCCAAATCCTCAACAAGCTTCAAATCTTAAAGTATAGCAAGTGAGATTAAACTCTCAGAAATTTAAGAGAACCTGAAACTTAGAAGCCCAATTTACTGGATATGACTAAATCTGTGTATGACTAAATCTGGATATGACTAAAGTCTTTCTCCATTCCAGTGTCTAAACATGTGCCTGTAAAGTTTTCCACATCCTACAAGAGCTTGCAAGCTATCTTGCCATCTCCCTGCCAGGGTGACCATATGACTGGAAATTTTCTGATTTGTTCTCTTTTTTAGCCTTCTGTCCAGGTATCCTCCAAAAGGGCTTCATTGTCCTCCATTTTGGCTTCATTTTGTAACTTTGCAATGGTGTACCGTACCCCATCATATGTTATTGAATTTGTATTGAAGAGTAGAATCCAATACAAAAATCGGTTTTGAAATATCTCCTTCCTATCAAAAGCTATGGCAAAAAAACTAAACAAATATGCATTGAGCCCTATAGGAAAGTGAAAGTGCCCAATATCAAGGCTTAACTTGTGAGTAGGCAAAAGTGCCATTGTTCACCAGAAAGCCTGGCTGAGAGGAATCCAAGACCTCGTCCTCCTTTTGAGGTTTGGGCATCTGGTCACCCTGCTCATACTTCAGGCTTCATCTCTACCCTCCTGCAATGCATAATCTTAAAGCACGATCTGAGCAACATGACACTGCCTCTGGTCGGTACCTGGACCACCTGTGAACTATGTGTCATGTTGTGAATTCCATGGTGTGAGGGAGGTGGGATAGAAATGTTCCATGCCTTCTGAAGAACCAAATAGGCAAACTTTGCATTTTCAAAGAGTTTATCTGTTAGAATCAGCCCTGAATAACTGGAACAATGAAAAGGTTTTGAGTTAAGCAGCTTCTTGGAGATTCTTATGGTTATGTTGTCTCAGGTTCATCTTGAGAAGTGGTACTATTGCTTAGTGACTGTCTTTTTCTCATCCATGCACTCTCTGTAGTCCATCCTAACAGGCTATCTGGGTCTTTCAAAGACTTCAACATCTGCTGCACCAAAGAATGCAGCTTCTATTGTATCCAAACAGACTTCCCAGAAAGCCATCGGTGCCTTTGCAAAGTCTTCTGAGAAAGCACCCATTTCTGACAGCTCATCAAGTGATAGCAGTGACTCTGACACAGATGCTGAGAAAATACCTGCTGGACCGAAACCAGGTTAGTCTTTTGGAGAAGTCCTTGAAGAAGGCTAGGGGTGGAGGGAGGAGAGAGAGAAATTCATACAACTGATTTATGAACACATGCTTTTTTCAAATCAACTTGCCTGTGGTAAGTGTTCCAACCCTCTAATGTGGATTCTTAATGCAACATTGCGTGAGGCCCAGCTGTGGAATGGAGAATGGTCTTGGTATGATGAGGAGACACACTATCAACTCCAAAGACTATGTTACTTGAGAGTTCCCCTTCCCCCAAGGTCTGTCATGTGAACAGGACTTAAGTCAGTGGCAGCTAAAGAAGTGTATAATTCTTCCCTCTGCCCCAAGTACGTATAACTTATATAACCTCTCCAATAGTTTTGACTTCAGGAAGAACTTTATTTTTCTCTGGTCTCCAAACCAGTCATAAGGGATAAAAATCAGTTACCTTTTCTCCTGGTATATTTTGATTTGCAGTATATTAAAGCCTCTTCATTCTTAATGTAACCAAGTGTTTTCCAAATTAATATTCTAGACCTTGAAGCACTCTTCAGACTTTGAAGAGGAAAAAACACTTTCAATAAGGCAATGAATAGTGGTTTCCCCTGTATTTTTTGTAATTCTTCTGTGCTTCTCATTGCTGTTGAACTGTTGTGTGCAGGAACTACCTAGTCAATTGATTTCATGTCAGCAGCACAAAGCTTTCTACCTTGCATTCTCTTTGTACTACCTTGTTTAGCTTTTTTACAAATAAGTTTCCTTATGCAATGATGATGTATCTAAGATTTTCTTCTTAGAGAAGAAATCTCATGCATTTAGAGGACAGTCACAGGCCCCCATGCCTTTTATTAGTCTTTTAACTTGAACTTGGCTTCTGTTCCCTATTACCTGTGTACTATACTTTGCTCCTCAGGATAACCTTTGGAAATTGTATGTAATACAATTTGGAGATTTCTGTGTGGAGTGGAAGTGGCCAAATATTGGTGTGGAATCAGTTTTAATAAGACTTCTGCATAATTATGTCCTTTTTCCCCTCTTCCCCAGTGCCACATTCCATGCAATTTCTAAGCCTCCTCAGCTGTCGGGTATCTGCTACATTTGCTATAATGAAGAATTAGGGAAGAAAACATATATGTATATCACTTCATGAATAATCTTTAGGGTGCAGTTTTTTAATTTTGCCAACCAGATGGTTTGGAATGTGAATAGGCCATTTTTTGTGTAGCTGGAAGAACACTGTGTAGTGTTTGTGTAGTTGGAAGAACATTTCATCAGCTTGTGGTGCTTTGGAACACTGATGCCTGAATTGCAGGGCTTCCATTGTGCTGGCTGCATTTGTCTCTAGCAAACCGGAAAGTTTGAGAATGAAGATTAAGGGTAACAGGATAATAAGCTCTACCAGAAGGTAAGTAACAGCCAACAGGAAGATCCATGGAGAAATCATCTATTGCCACCTGTTGATCATCCCCAGAAATGTCACAGGCTATTTTTACCTGAGTGCCGAGGTCTCTAGTGCATTCTTTGGGCAGGATAGCGGAAGGGAATAAATTAATGTTGACTTTGCAGGCTATTCACACACCAGGTGTGCTCACAGTGTGAGTCCATGGAAGGAGCTCTGGTTAGACTTCCATGCCTTCTTAGATTGTTCCGCAGGTGTCTAAATGAACAACTGGTTGGTAAAATAGCAGATGGGAACTGTTTTGTTTGCTGATACCCAGAGAAGACAATAAAAAGTAGGAATATTGTCATTGTCAATGGGCAGTACTGAAACACACAATCATACATTCACTACACCCAATTACCATATACACTGTATATGCCATATACACAATTACCATATACACTGTTTTCCTAAAACATGTTTCTTTTGGGTAAAGCTTGAGGTTAGTTTTAGACCTGCACTCTAGCTGTTCATGCTCACAAATTATTTGATGTTTCTGGTACTGTGAACTGCTTAAGTGTCCTATTTTCAGTAATTAATCTGAAAATACCTTAACCTTAGAAGAGGCATGTTTGCTGGAGCAACTCTCCCTGGTCAGGAACTGTCCGAGAGCTCTGTCCATTTTAAAAATCAGCTGCTTCAGCATATTGGGTGTGCATCCAAAAATTATGCTCTATGTTGCAGGAAAGAAATCTCTCTTGCACATTACATGCGCCGAATGCTGGTTTCTAAAAATGTTGATCATGAGTTTAGCTTTTAATTTGATACTTTACCTGCAAAGCTGCACTGTTTAGAAGTTGAAGACGTTATAGAGGAGGAGCTTCTCTCTAGCTAATGTCTCAAAAAACAAAAGTGTATCATGCTTCTTTCTGTTTGTTCCTACAGAGATTGGCCTGCTTCCCTCTTCTGCAAGGGATGCTGTTGGGGTGAAGAAGGGTGTGAGAGCCAAAATGGTACCAGGAAGCATTGGCTCCCCAGTCCCACCTACAAAGAAAGCTAGAAAGACTCAGAGCAATGGCAAAGCAAAAGGAGCTAAAGCAAAGCCCATACAAATGCTGTCTGCTGTGCCTGCTGATGGAGTTGACTCTAAGAGTGGAGAGAAGGCAGTGACACAGGTGCCTGACACAGGAGCCCCGGAAGGCACACCAGCCACCCCGCATACAGCAACCAAGGTTCAAAAAACATCCAAGGCTTCCAAGACTGGGGTGACAGAGAAGAAATCGAAGAAACGGAAACTAGCCACTGGGGATGCTGGCCTCGGGGAACCAAAAGGAAAGAAGCTGAAAGTGAAGAGTGGCCTTGAGTTAGCAGAGAAAAAGAAGAAATCTAAGAGTTCAAGCAGTATTGGCATGCCAAAGAAAAAAAGCAAAGAAAAGAAATCCAATAAGAGTAAGATTTTCACCCTCTGTACATGCTTGCAACTAACTTCCATGTTAATCAAGTTTCCACACCCTTGAGTTTCTCTATTTAACATGCTGTGCTGCCCTCCTGTGGACTTAGGTGGTATTGCTTACCAGCAGTGTCTTAATTTGCATTCTCTGTTCAAAACCAAAGGGTGGCCTGCAAAAATTCACCGATGGGGTTTCCTGTTTTATATTGAATAGATTGTAGTCTAAGGAAGAGAGGCTATGCCAAGGTGGCATTATGTTTTCCCAGGATTTAAGGAACTTGGTGCTTGAAGCAGATGAAGGAGAGAGGGATGGATTTTACTCTTGAAGGGAGTGAACACCATCCACAGTGAACCATCCATCGCGTTCTTGCTATTGTTCCTGTTTAAAATAGCAGAAGAGAAGCCCTGAGTGAGGTGACCAGCAGATGGTTGTCATGGCTGACTCTCCTCTCTTCTGTCTATTCTCCTGTAATTGATTTCCCATGTGTAGAATCTGGCTGCACCTTCCACCATGTATGTCTTCTGTTCCTTTGCACCTCACCTTTTTCTGCCTTACCCTTAATCCCTCCTCACCATTAGCTCTCCTGCCTTTAAACTCTCCTTCAGGCCACACAAAGTCCCAGGTCTGAATGACCCCTATTATCTTAACCTAAAGCTTAGCATCTGTAGGCCAATGCAGAAGCAATATTCATGTTTCTTGGTTATATCTAGTTAATTCATCTCTTTCACTCATAGTGCTGTCTGAGCTGAAGCTTTATTGCTCTAATACTGAATTCCCCAAATAAGCAGATCCATTTTATTGGCTCTTTTGTTTCTGCGCCAGTTCCTTGACAAGCTCGCAGTTGCACTTTTGATTGTTCACACAGAGCAAATTCCTTCAGTGAGCAAACTCTTTCCAATGAAGGTTATGGTGGTGTCTGCAACAAAACCTTGCAGTGGGACTTGCAGTTTTTGCAGGTGCATGGAAGAAAGGAAAAAACTACTTATAAGCAATGCGCTGCCACATGTGTGCCATACCCCTTCCTGTTCACTTTCCTTGCACGTGTGGCCATGGGCCAAGAGGACAGGCATGGTTGCTAGTGAACAAGCACTTATGTAGCTAGCAGAGCAAAGAAATAGCATTTTTAACTGTATGGGAATCAAAGTGGAGGCTGCCATTTCAGTTCCCAGCCCCCACAGGTATTGCTGAAAACCCTACTGCAGCCACTTCTTTTGTTGCATTAAGCAGTCGTTGAGCAAGATGTGAAAATCTAAATGCAGATGATTCAATACTATTCAAGCTGTATGTTAATGAAGGGAGCTGCTGATGAGAAATAAAATTGCTGGACTGCTGTTCATCGAGCTCTTGGTAGAAGAGCTTCAGCCCACATGCTGTGTTTAGACTTCTGTACCTAGGAAATTTTCACAGTTCTCTCCCTCACTCTGCCAGTTCATGCAAGGGGAGGCAGTTGGAACCATCCTTTAGGAAACAGCAAGAAAGGGAAATGGAATGGGTGGAAGAGAGCAGATAAGGAAGGCAGCAGGATTTCTGATAAAGCTGAGTAATCATGAGTTAAGTATAGAGAGTGAAAAACACCCTGGCATCCAGTTGTGGAACTCTTAACTGTTTTTAAAAGCCCTTATATGTGCAGCCTTAGCACACAACTTCCCTTCACCTGGGTCCAATCTACACATTTACGCAGAGAGGGGTAACAAGCTGAGTTGATGAAAATCTGGATTGTTCCCCCTGATACTGCAGGTTGTGAGCACAATTGAGGAAATGTTTAGGAAATACGTCTCCATGCTTCGCTGGCTTTCTGCATGCAGGACATTTTTTGAAAGGGAAAAATCAAAGGTGATGCCCCCACCTGCAATCTGAAGTGGCATACTGTCCAGGATTCCACTGCCTTGACCTGTCCTGCTTATTTTGCATGTAAATTATGCACCAGGCTTCCTCCTTTCCACTTCCTTTTAGGCAGCTAAGTATACAGCCTTCTTTACCTTGCATGGCATGTAATACCATGTGTTCTGTTACTTCCAAATGGAGAAGGATATGGTATGTCTTTCAAGCCTGTATGTAGCCCAAAAAGTATGCACATATATTACAGCCTTTTTTACATTAATACTCAGTTATTGTATTCGAGGGAAATGGGTGTAAAAGTTCCAACACTTAAAATATTTAGCAGGTTCTGTTTAGCCGTGCTCTTTGAAAAGTTATAGATCCTGATCATTCCCTTGTTCACCTGCATTATTTGTTGTGTGTGTATTTTACATAATGAAAAAGAAGAGAAAAAGAAGAGCAAAGAATTGAAGAAGAGCAAAGAACTGAAGTCTCCAACTTCAAATGCACCCCAGAAGAAGAAGAAAAAGAAAAAGAAGGTAAGGGCATTTAGAGATTTTTAATAAATTTGTTTTGAGTATTTTTGGCATGGTATAATTTTTAGAATGTTGCTGACAGAAATAGTTTTATTCATGAGGCCGCCACTTATGTGCCAGGTGATTTCAGTTCCAAAATAAACTGGACCTGAGGTTTATTTGGGATTAATGGAGAGCCTGAACAAGGTTTCATGAAGTGGTCTGATGGCTGCTATCTTATAAAAGCTGAAGCCATAAGAATAGTGTTGGGCTGCAATCTTACACAGGACCACTTGCCCAAATTGGTCACTGCCTCTTTCCCAGTAATCTGTCCTCCTCCAGTCCAGATTATGGACCAAACAGGTTGACACTTCTTTTCAGGAATGAGTACATTTTGCGCTGGGGTCCCTTTCCTAGCATGATCTGCTTTTGTATTTCTTTTAAAAAGAATTTTGTAACCTTATTTGCATTCGAGATGATGATGATGAGAAAAATGGGTCTGTGGGTGGCTGAATCCGGGAAGAATTATAAGGTCCTAAATTTGCCATATGAAGCTGAGTCTGTGTTCTCTCTGCTGGTGAAACGAACCAATTACCTGTTCCCCACCGTGCATGTGCACATGCAAATACCTGCGTGAATCTGAATAATTTCTTTTGGATTTCTTCCAGAAAATTTGGTGAGATTGAGGGAGCGGCATAAGCAAGTGAGTATTCTTTCGTGCTGTGCCAGTTGACATGGAGTAACTTGGCAATGTTAAATCTGTTGCTCTCTTGTCTGGCTGGAGTCTGCTGTTTAGAAAATGGATTGATTTGAAGGTCAGCTGGGCAACAAATACTGGGTAGTTTGGAGGGATATGCTTCTGTTCTTCAATGGAATTCAGTCCTGCTCCTTTAAAAAAATCAATAGCTCAAATTTTTTTCGCTACAGTAGGAGTGGAAAAAGGTTAAAGAGATCAGAGAGCGCTTTTGTTTCCAGTGCTTTAATTGAGGTTTCTGCTTGGAAGAGGATAGGGAAAAATCATTTTGCACAACTATGACAAGCTCTTTTTAAGCTTTTGGTGCTTGATCTTACTTAATAGGTCCATGTGTGAGAATGGAAATAGGCATGCTGACTTTCTGGAATAACGGGATGGCACCAGGACACAGTTCTCTTGTTTTCTTGTGTGCTCCCTGAGGTGTCTGGTTGGCCACTATGACATAGAGGAAGCTGGACTTGATGAGCCTTTCACCTGATCCAGCAGGACTCTTTTGTGTTCTTATGAGGTGCCCCGCAAGAAGGAATAGATCTCTATATTGTAGATTTTTATGTCCTGTCGCTAAAAGTAGTTTAATCACCACTTCGGCTCTTGGGTCAGCTCATTTTGTCTGAAATCTAACCAGCTTATGCTGGATATCTCATGCAGCTGTCATACTCTGCCGAATGAATGAAATTGGGGAATATCCAAGATCTGTTCTGGGGCAATAGATTCATATGTCCATGAAGTGGAACATAAAACTGCCTTTCCATTCAGACACCCACTACTCTAAACTTCACTAGTCCTGCTGGTTTGGAATATGCATTTGGGACATGCTGGTTTCAGAAAGCTGTAACTCTTAATTTTTTTAAAATCAGCCGTCTTGTAGATTATTTTTGTCCCTTTCAGGTTGTGGAGAGAAAGCCTTAAAGTGCCTTTTAAGGTTTTCCTTTACCTTGCATACAGTTCATGTGGGACCTGAGAGTTTTTTAAGCTGTTGGCACATAAAACGCTGATGCATAGTTGTAAAAAGAGCTAAGTAGGTAATTGGAATTCTTTAAAAGCCATACAAGAGTTTTGAGTCTTACTTGAGAATCCCACTCTATAGATTGAGGTTTCTTGGTGGCAAAAAGTCAAATTTCTCTAAGGGAAGTAGGAACTGGGTCATTGTCTTTCCAGCTATTGGCCTCATTAACATCTGGATGGAAAAAAACATAAGAAGAACTGTGCAGGATCAAGCAAAGGTCTCATTTAGATCATCATCCTGTTTCCTACTGTGGCCAAGTAGATGCCACTGGAAGTCCACAGGTAGAAGATGAAGGCATGCACCACACCTCCCATTGCTTCTATTTTCAATCCCTTTAGATTGCCAATGTAACATTAATAGACCCCTCTTTTGTCCATTGCTTTATTTGTTGTGTCCACATCCCTCCTTCTGTTCTTTTTGCTGAATGAAATTTTAATCATGTCCATTTTTTTTCCTTACAGTATGTTATAGTACAAAGAGAAGACTGATCTCATAATGAAAGAGTTCAGCATAAACTGTTTATATTTTTTAAACAAAAGAGGAATTGAATATTGGAATAAATCTTAATTTATAACTATTTTTAACTGTGACTCTTAGAGCTGAGTATTGCTAGCAGTTGACCTGAGTGTGGGCTTGGAAATGGGAGATACAACACGCTGAATTGACAACAGATGATGGAAGGAACAAATATTGTCATGACAGAAATGGAGGCAGATAATGGGAAAGCGATTCTGATGCCACACACTCTTTAAGGCAGTAATTCTAGCTTGCAGTTTCCAGTTTGTCCCTGACCCTCTGCACAGCTCTGAAAGGTTATATTTTTTAAAGAAAATAATCAGGCTCTCTTCCTATTATCTTTTTTCAAGTTAACATTTTACCTTCTGTGAAATAAATTCTTCTGGAATTCTGTTCTATCTCCTTTCTCAGGATTTGTGTTCAGTGTATACATCATGAGTTTAGCCTTTAGACTTTTTGTCATCTCCCTTTTTTTAAGAGAACACAGTAAATCATTTTGACTGGAAAAAGAAAGTGTGTGTGTGTGTGTGTGTGTGTGTGTGTAATCTCTGGAAATGCACAAATCTCTCAAGTACAGAATTCTTCCTGAAGAATTTGGCCAGCTTCACACAACTAAAACTTTTGAGTATGCTTGGTTTTTGTTTGTTGTATTTATCCTTTACTTTTACAAAGAAACCTCATGGTTGGAAGGAAAGGCTTATGGTAATACATGGTTCTCTGTAATAGATGTAATAGATCAGAAGCCAACAAGACCCTCATGTGTAGGAAAGGGTTTGATTGTTTCAGGAACTCTATCTTTCTGTGCTTCCCCATAGTCTTAGCCACAACTTTCCAACTCTGATGCAGTGCAGACACAAGGAAAGAACAAATATTCCCTTAATTTGAGAGGCTTCCACGACTACCCCTCCATTGCAGGATGTAGCACATATGCTGTTGACATCACTGCATCAGCATAGACTTGGCCATTATAAGAAGGTGATCCTAAAGAGCTTCAGAACGTGGTCAGTTGAACATGAAGCTGCCTTCCATTGAATTAGACCTTTGGTCATCTAGTTTTGGTATTGTCTAGCAGCCATTCTCAACAGGACCCTGGGAGGCCTGGTGCATTTAAAGTGGCACATAATTGTCAGAAGAGGATCCCAGTGTAAAGGCTTTTTTGTTTGGACCTGAGAAGAACGCCTAAGGAAAATAGTGTACAGTGTTTGGTCCTGACTGTCTTCTGCAGGACAAAAATATGCTCTGCCATCTAATGCTATGACTCACCCCTACTTTATTTTCTACACTTCTTTCTTTGCACAAAGATGGGATTTTGCTACACTAAAGAAAACTTGATCACTTCAGTACTGATCTTTACAACTGATCCTTGCCTGAATGCTTCAGAGAAAAGGGCATTTGTTCCACTAATTACAAGCCTGGTACTGTAATTTGCTTCCTTCCCAACAATTTAGTTTGTTTCAGAATTTTCCTTAACAAGAGAGTGATCATTGGTGACTGTAAAGGATTGCCATACAAGCATTCAGAGAATCATAGAGTTGGAAGGGACCTAGTAGGTCATCTAGTCCAACCCCTGCCTGCAGCAGGAAATCCCCCTAGAGCATCCCCGACAGGTGCTTATCGAGCCTCTGCTTGAAGATCCCCAGTTAGGGAGAGTCCACCACCTCCCTTGGCAATCTGTTCCACTGCCGAACCGCCCTCACCGTCAGGAATTTTTTCCGGATATCCAACTGGAATCTCCTTTCTTGCAGTTTGTACCCATTGGTTCTAGTTCTGCTTTCAGAAGCAGCTATGAACAAATTGGCCCCTTCCTCCATATGACAGCCCTTCAGGTATCTGAAGAGGGCAATCATGTCTCCTCTCAGCCTCCTCTTCTCCAGGCTAAACATCCCAAGTTCCCCCAACCTTTCCTGGTAGGGCTTCCCTTCCATCCCACTGATCATTCTTGTCGCTCTCCTTTGGACTTGCTCCAGTTTGGCTGCATCTTTCTTCAAGTGAGGTGCCCAGAACTGAACACAGTACTCAAGGTGAGGTCTCACCAATGCAGAATAAAGAGGAACTAGAACTTCTCGCGACTTGGAAGCTACAGTCCTCTTAATGCAACCTAAAATGGCATTTGCCTTCTTTGCAGACACATCACACTGCTGACTCATGTTCAGCTTGTGATCCACGGCGACTCCAAGATCCTGCTCACATATTGTGCTGCCAAGCCAAGTATCCCCAATTTTATACCTGTATTTTTGGTTTTTATTGCCTAAGTGCAGAACCTTGCACTTCTCCCTGTTGAAATTCATTGTTACAGCCCAGTATTCTAGTTTATTCAGATCCTCCTGGAGGATTCTCCTGTCTTCTGTTGTGTTTGCTACTCCTCCCAGTTTGGTGTCATCCGCAAATTTCATCAGGCTCCCTTGTATCCCTTCCTCTAAGTCATTAATGAAAATGTTAAAGAGAACCAGTCCCAAGACAGAGCCTTGGGGTACCCCACTTGAAACCGACCTCCAGGTTGACACAGAACCATTTACTAAAACCCTTTGAGAGCGGCCATCGAGCCAGTTGCAAATCCACCTAACGATTGCCCCGTCTAGCCCATATTTTTCCAACTTCCTAATTAAAATGTCATGTGGGACCTTGTCAAATGCTTTGCTGAAGTCAAGATAAATGACATCCACAGCATTGCCACTGTCCAGTAAGCTCGTAACCCGATCAAAAATGGAGATCAGATTTGTCTGGCAAGATTTATTCTTGGTAAATCCATGCTGGGTTCTTTTGATCACCGAGTACTTGGCTAGATGTGCACAAATTGTGTGTTTTATGATTTGCTCTAATATCTTGCCCGGGATTGAAGTCAAACTGACTGGTCTATAATTTCCCGGGTCTTCTTTTTTCCCCTTCTTAAAGATTGGGACTACATTTGCCCTCTTCCAGTCCAGTGGCACTTCTCCACTCCTCAAGGATTTCTCAAAGATGATCGACAGAGGCTCTGCAAGGACATCTGCCAGTTCCTTCAGAACTCGAGGATGCAGCTCATCTGGTCCAAATGACTTGAATTCATTTAGGCCAGTTAAGTGGTTTCGAACCAGTTCTCTGTTAATCTTAATCTGCTCTTCTGCACCATCTGTGTTTTCATTACCTATTAGGGGATGCAAGCACATCCCCACATCAGCCAATGATCCCGCACCCCCATTTGCACAGCCCTCCTTCCAAGAATAGACGGACGCAAAGTAGGAGTTGAGCAGCTCTGCCTTCCCCTGGTTTCCAGACACCTGCTGTCCATCCTTGTCCAAGAGCAGCCCCAGCCCCTCGTCTCTCCTCCTGTTCCTTTGGGCATATCTAAAGAAGCTCTTTTGTTATCCTTGACTCCCCTGGCCAGCCTCAGCTCATACTGAGCTTTAGCATCCCTGACTCCCTCCCTACAAGACCGGGCTATCTGCCTGTACTCCTCCCTGGTGATCTTTCCAGACTTCCACTCCCTATACTTCTCTTTCTTTAACTTCAGCGGATCCCCAAGTTGCTTGTGCAGCCAACCTGGTTTTATCAGGTTTTTCCCCCCTTTCTTTCTCATGGGAATTGTTTCTGACTGTGCTTGTAGAAGCTGCCTCTTAAGGTGCTCCCACCCATCTTGGGCCCCTTTCCCCATTAGATCATCAACCCATGGGATCCCACCTATGACTCCTCTAAGCCTGTTGAAATCAGCTTTCCTGAAATCCAATGTATAAGTTTCACTCTGCACTCTTTTTATTTCCCACATTATTCTAAATTCCAGCAGCTCATGATCGCTTTCCTCTAAAGTTCCCACTGTGTTGACCTGATCAACCAGTTCTTCACGATTTGTTAAGATCAGGTCAAGGATGGCCCCTCCCCTTTTCGTTTCCTCCACCTTTTGGACCATGAAGTTATCTTCCAGGCCCATCAGGAATCTACTGGAGCTTCCATGTTTGGCTGAGTTTGTCTCCCAGCAAATTTCTGGATAGTTAAAGTCCCCCATTACTACTACCTCATATTTCCTTGCAACGCCTGCCAGTTGCTCCAAGAAGACATCGTCTACTCCTTCTCCTGGGCCTGGCGGTCTATAGTGGACGCCCACCACAATGCTTTGTTTCTTGTTTTTCCCCCTAACCTTTACCCAAACACACTCCACAGGGATATCCGGACCAATTTCCTGGATTTCAGAGCAGGTATATACGTTCTTGACATATAATGCTACTCCGCCTCCCCTTTTGCCACTTCTGTTCCTTCGGAACAGCTGATAGCCTTCCAATTGTGTGTTCCAGTCATGGGAGTCATCCCACCAAGTTTCATTTATTCCTATCAAATCAAATTTCCCTTCACTTGCTAAAAGCTCCAGCTCATCTTGTTTATTTCCCAGGCTCTGTGCATTTGTGTAAATGCAACTTAAGCCCTGGAGGTTGCAACTCAATGCATTTCCCTCCTTTTTTGTAAGGCCAGGCCCCTCTAAAGATTTTTGAGTTACAGCTGTGCCCTGGCAATTTCCATCCAGAGCATTTTCCTTATTCCTAGGTTCCCTTTGGACGTAACCCACCCCCTTCTTATTTAGTTTAAAGCCCTCCTGATAAGGTTGGCCATCTCCCGTCTGAAGACACTCTTCCCCCAACCCGTAAGATGTAGTCCATCCTTTGCTAGGAGTCCTTCCTCGAGGAAGTTCATCCTGTGATCCCAGAATCCAAATCCTTCTCTATGACACCATTTCCGAAGCCAGCTATTGACCTGGAAAATTTTGCCATCTCTCTGAGGACCTTTGCCAATTACTGGGAGGATGGATGAGAATACCACCGGGGTATCCCCCAGGTCCTTAATCTTCCTCCCCAGAGCTTCATAATCCCCAACTATCTTTTGGAAAGTTTCCCGAGCAGTATCGTTTGTTCCTACATGGATGAGTAAGAACGGGTGGCGATCAGCAGGCATGATCATCCTCGGTAGCCTCTCCGTGATATCCCGTATCCTGGCACCAGGGAGGCAGCACACCTCACGAGGAAACAGGTCTGGTCGGCATACAGCTTCCATGCACCTCAGGAGAGACTCTCCAATCATCACCACCACCACCCTCCTCCCTCCTTCTGTGTTGAGATTCCCTACACCAACTGGTTGTGGCTGCTGTCTATGAGGAGGATCTGTAGACATGACAGTATGGGCAATGCCAGCATCCGGTGTAGATGTGCTAGCAAGAGGAACTTCTGCCAGCATGGTGGTTCTCGACTGCTCCTGCCCTTTTTTCTCCTGACTGTCACGTGTCTCCACGAAGAGACATCGTTGCTGGGGTTCCATGTGCGTTGCATCAAGGAACTCCTCAGATGCCTTAATCTGACGAAGGGTGGAAACTTCACCCTCCAATGCTGCCACCTTCTCCTCCAACAGTGCAACCAGTTTGCACTTGCAGCATCGATAATCCCCGGGGTCCTTGGGCAAGAAGACAAACATGACACACGTGGTGCATGTCACGACAACTGTGCCCTGCCCTTCCATCTCCTGTCAACTTTCATAAGTCCTCAGGCCTTGATGCTGCCCTACAAAGCTCCTCCCACCAGGCAACCAGCCAATGAACAGCCAAAGCAATTAATCCCCCCCCCCAGCTAAGCAGCTCCTCCTTCACTCACCTGGGATTCTGAGCTCCTTCTCAGCTCTCCACAAAAAGGTAAAGAAAAAAATCCCCTTTTTATCAGTAAAGAAAGGGAAAAAAATCCTACCAGTGAGTTGGGCCCAGAAAAGCCTAGAATCTCCCTCCTCCAAGCACTCAACAGTTACATTGAGGCTGCTGGGTTCAAATAACCTAACTCAGACTTCAGCAGCAGACTGAATTTGTGGAGCGTTTGTATTATACCATATTTAGGGTAACGAGTATATTACTATCTGTGAGGGGTGTTTGGAAGGGCAAGGAACAATATATGTCCTGTTAGGGATTTTTTGATAGTTGGCAAGCAGAATTCATATGAAAGGAAAACATTGTTCCAAAGGCTTGAACCTGTGTTGTTGTGCATTGTAAAGATCTCTCTTCCACACAAATGCTCTGCCTGTCTCTTCTGTTTTTCCCAATGAATGAACTATATATTTGCGTACATTTGAATCGCCTGTTTTCCTATGGTAAATTACACAAGATAAATTTGGCAAATCTGCTTGCTGAGGGACAACCATCTTAAAATGCATCTTAAAACCATCTTAAAATGCATCTTAAAACCATCTTAAAATGCATCTTAAAACCATCTTAAATGCATCTTAAAAGTACAATGCCTCAAATAGTATCATTCTCTGCTGTTCCAAAGAGCTTGTTTTGGGACCCCAGCGATAGGGAAACTCTCTTTCAACACAATCCAGAGTAACTAAGGGAGCTCTTACATAAATGTTACAGTGCCACCTAATGGAAACCTATGGGTAATTCATAGAGCAATCCAGAGGAAATTTTTCTTATGTCGACGTAAGACGTAAGAGCTCCCGTAGTTACTCTGGCTTGTGCTGTTAGTCATGAAGCAGCAAATGGCATATAGAGATTTTCAGTGCTCTGTAGCAGATGACAGGAAGCAATGACTGTTTAACTTGCTTTCATACAAGGTCTTCCCAGAATATCTCTCACATGTTCAGAATACTTTGCTACTAATTCTACAGATGGGGGAAGCTGACACTGAGGAGTCCAAGTTTCAATGACTAGTGAAACAGGGATCTAAATACAGGTTTGCCAGATCAAGTCATGTATCGTCCATTCAATTTCATTGATTATACTAATGGAGGAAGGAATCTATGGAGATGATGGTTTATACAAAGGGAGAAGATGTGGGTTTCACCAAAGGTTAAACTCAAGTTGCTTTGAGCATTGTCACCATGTTTCCTTAGACCGTTTATACAAGAAAGCCCTTTTAAATCTGGTCCAGCCAGGAGCAAAGCATCCAGGCTGAATGTTTTCTGCACCTTGGAGTAAGAAACTGTTTAATACCATTGTGCCCTTACAAAGGACTTATGACTGTAGTTGTGTACAAGTAGCTGGATTCTAAATTCAATAAAGAAGTTTTATTAGCTGAAATGACCCCCTCAGGAGCCATAGGCCAGGCTTACAGTATGCCAAAAGGCAGCAATACAAGTTTGTTGCAAGAGTTGAAAAATGATTCCAAGAATAATTTTTCTCAGCTGGCTGTGTTTGTACTGTGAGGAATGCACATGAAAGCAGGTATAGTTTGGGCACATAGTTTTAGACACAAGCACTGTCACTGATTACTCATGGAACTATTTACCCATTAAAGCATGTTTCCATTAAAGAGGATGTGATAAGGACTGAGCCAAAACCGCTGGGCCTAGAAGCATGAAATTGGGGGAGAGTGTTCCTTCCGTGATGGTGGCACCCACCAAGAACCGGTTTTCAGAAATTCCCACTGTAAGGGGGGTGAAAAGGGATGCAAGGCATTTTCCTCCCTATACTTTCCATTGAGAATCCCTGACTGAAGGACGATCTGCTCCAAACCCCAGACCTAAAAGCTTGAAATTTGGGGAGGGTGTTCCTTCTGTTACATGCTGTGACCCATCAAGAACTGGTGTTGAGAAATTTAACTCTTATGGGGGTGAAAAGAAGGTGCAATGTGTTTTTGTCCTATCCTTAAATGTTGGACAGACTGATCAACATCCAGCCATTTTGGTGCCCTGTGCCTGATGCACTGGGAGGGATATTGTGCATGGGGGGTTAATACGCATGAGTTAGGGTGTGTCTCTGCCCCACATCCAGTGAGTGGGTGACCCACAAGCAAAGAGGTGGGAGGGGAGAAAAGGCCCTCTCCCCAGTGTGGGGCAATGGCATAGCTAGCGGGTGGCACAGCAGTCAGCTTCAACCACCACTTGAGTGGAGGATTCCCCTGCCTTGCTCCCCCCCCCCCAGCCTGACTTGTTGCAAGAGCTTGGGCAGGGGCGATTCTACAGCTGGGCAGAGGTGAGGTGTGTGTCCCCCTTGGCAATTGCTCTGAGAGGGGAGGAAAAATGAGGGTGCATCCCCTTTCCTTCCCTCTTACCCACCTCCACCAGGGTGACCACCTGTCCTTGTATCCTGGAAAAAAAACTTCATTGTCTATGCCTGTCTATTCAGAAGTAAGTCCCATTACATTCAATGGTGCTTACCATTGAAAGCAACAGTCATAACATGAGGAAAAGGGAAGGTTAAAAGGCAAACTACTAATACAATTAAAATTCCTGTACAGCTATCTGGATAAAATGCCTCTCCTCATTCTCCCCACCCCTCCCAAAACAGCACATGAATTTACAGTACATGTTTTGATCCTGACACTCATACATGCACTACAGTGAGTTGGTGGTTCTTTTGTGAGACATCAGCAGCTACTTCTGACTTTGGCCCCATCTAGTTTTTTCCCTGCTTATACAGCCTGTGGCTATTAACCCTGCAATTGCTAAATACTTTAGGCAGGGCTCAGTCCTATCCATCTTTTCAACACTGGTGCAGCTGTAACGCAGCTTTGAGACAAAGGAACAAATGTTCCTATTCTGTGAGAAGTTCCCTGTGTGAGAAGTCCCCTCTGACTGCCTCTATAGGACACCACACACACCCAATTGGCACATCGACACCAGAAAATTGGATAGAATTGGGTTCTCAGTCTAGAGTACCTATGAGAGGCTTACAGTGGTACCTTGATTTATGAGCGACTTGATTTAATAGCGTTTTGTACTGAGAGGAAAATTTTCTCAGAAATTTTGACTTGGTTTAAGAGCACTGTCTTGGAAGAAGAACACTTCTGAGGAAGTTTGGAACAGGCTTCTATGGCCAGGGAACTTCATGATTCAGAATTCAGTAGCTTAGAGCCCAATTCTATGGGCTCTCTATGGAGCTGTGGCAGTGGCCAGGCATCACGAATATACCACAATGTACCAGGGGTTTAAAGGGGGCACAAAGGGAACCTATGCACTGGAGGTGGTTTAATGTACCACAAAGCACGCCTGCAAGCCTCACCGCCAGGCCACCACCAAAGCCTAGTGCAGTATCTCTTAGCACCTGTCCTCGGCCATTCAGTGGTTTGCACAGGCAAAGGAGCAGTGGAGAGTCAAGGGGCTTAGGGGTGTCCTGCAAGAGGTCCAAAGGTGCGCCACAGGAATTTGGGTGAAGTTTATTAATTAGTTGGGCCAAAGAGGGTATATAATATCATGCACTGGATCAATGCCATTGACAGCGCAGCAATGGCAGGGTGCACTGAGAAAGGGGAAAGGGGAATGGTGGGGAGGAATTTGGGAAAGGGCTGGTTAGACCAACTGAACTTTGCTGAACTCCATCTCAGGCTTTTTAGCTCATGTCTCTCAAGTCACTGGCAGTCTAGCTGGTGTAGACTTGAGGAGCCCCATTGTGGGGTTTGGTGCTTCCTCCAAGGAGACCCTCCCCACAGAGGCTGTTGTGGTGCTGGTAAGGTGGAGTGTTAGCCACTTTGGTGCTGCTTCCTTTACTGGACTGTTAACAATCCTATACAGACCTGTTTGCTTACTGTTAAGTCCCTTTAAATGCAATAATGCCCACTTCTAGTAGGTATGCATATGCAACTAGGATTGCACTTACACAAAGATCATTATTGTACTGTTCCAAGGCTAATCACAAATACATGGAAGAAAGACTAAGTTAGGCTATTTCTTTTTTATTAAAGGTTTCACCAATCTCATTTTTGTCTCATATTTCAGTTTATTCTGAAAGCAGGAATTGGAAGTGTGTTTATTTTTTTGTGTTTTTCTCAAAAAGCGCACCCTTTGGGGGGGGGGGAGTACAAATGGTCCTGGCTATCGTGTCATATTGTAGGTCAGTGATTTTCAACCAGTGTACCATGGCACACCGATGTGGTCCTCAGGTGTGGTGCTGTGGGAATTTGGGAAGGACCATCACAGAGATTAATATCTCTGAGGTGCTACTTGGGGAGCCTGGGGGGGGGGGGGGTCTGCAAAGACTTGTTGCCAATTGGGCCCCACAGCTTTTAAGTCAACTCCTGCCCCTGGCATGACTGAGATTCTAGTGCAGCACTGCAAAACCTGTGCTGCAGCTGAGACCAAGAGTGCAGCTGAGACCAAGAGACCAAGAGCTGAGCCGGCACGCGCTCTTAACCCTACCGTCCTCTTAAGGTGGACTGACTGTGAAGTCAGACTAGGCGGGCATGCGTAGAGGGCAGCACTGCGCGTGCGCCTGCCGCCTCCCGGCTGATTGTGACGTCACAGGGAACTCCCTCAATCCGGCTCAGGGAGTCCCCAAGAAGGAAAAAAGTTACATAGAGAGAAAAAAAGTCTAGACTCACACATTGTCACATCTTATTTGCTGAGTTATAAATGGAAGCAGCTTTTTGGAAGCAGGAAAAACCTAATTTCGTATGAATTTAAAAGGCACGTGCTCCTGCCTTGCTGAAAAAAAATCAATATTTAAATCTATATTTAAATTCTGGATTCCTGTTAAGAGCATAAAGGGACAATCCTAATTGTGTCTACTCAGAAGTAAGCCCCATTGTGTTCAATGGGTCTTACTCTCAGGAAAAGTGTGTTTAGGATTTCAGCCCTAAGACAGTGATTTTCAACCAGTGTCTACTCAAATGTAAGCCCCATTGTGTTCAATGGGTCTTACTCTCAGGAAAAGTGTGTTTAGGATTTCAGCCCTAAAACAGTGATTTTCAACCAGTGTGACATCCTAACCATGTCTACTCAAAAGCAAGCCCCATTGTGTTCAATGGGTCTTACTCCCAGGAAAAGTGTGTTTAGGATTTCAGCCCTAAGACAGTGATTTTCACAGGTGTGCCCTGGATAGTCTTCAGGTGTGCTGTGGGAATTTGGGGATTGACATTCGTTAATAGGAAAATTGAGGGGATTTGGTGTGCCTTGTCAATGGTAAAAACAAGTTATGATGTGTCTTGACAATTTCAGTGCCTTGTTAAGTGTGCCCTGAGATGAAAAAGGTTGAAAATCACTGGCATAAGAGAAGCCCTGCTGGATCAAAGCCCATCCTGTATCTTCTTAACAGGAGCCCCAATGCAATATCTTGCATCCAGCATTCAGATACAGCCAACTTTTAGGAGGTTGTTCATACAGTAACCTGAGATGGGCTTTTCCTCCACAGATCTGTTCAATCCCCTTTCAAAGGCATCTAGGTCAGATGCCATCACCACATCATGTGGAACAGTGGCAAGGATTTCTACACACTAACTACATGCCGGGTAAAAAAAACATTTTGTCTATCCTACCTCTCCCAGCACTCAATTTTGGCAGATGTCCCCTGGCTCTGGTGTTGTGTGAGCAGGAAAAGACCATACCTCCATGAGCTCCTGCATAGATATACACAGTTCTTCTAAGACAACAAGAGACCTGCATCCTGGTATTCTCGCTTGCACCTGGCATTCTGAGACATGAACCAATATATACAACTGTTCCTAACTTCCTACGTTTTGCCACACCTTGTCCTCTTTTTTGGTTATAGCATATGATCACCCTGCTAGGAATAACAATAGTTCTTCTGAGATGTGCAGAAATATAGCTAATAAAGCTTACTTCCACGGAAGTGCAGATAGGATTGCAACCAGTGGTGGGCTTCAGGGGGTTCTCACAGGTTCTATAGAACCCTTTGCTAATGAGCTCCTGGTTCTGAGAACCAGTTACTAATGGGACATAGAACCTGTTGTTGATATCGATTATTAGGACATAGAATCTGTTAATTTATTTGAATCCCACCACTGATTGCAACTTCACTTTAGTAGATCTTAGAAATATCTGCAGTTTATGTACTGTTCTCTGTAGTGTTCCTTCTACACCACTTCATCCCATGTGGGGAGCCAGGTACTGATGTTCTTCTAATGCTGGAAAATTTGATGCATTTTCTTTCCCCAAACCAGGCAAAGACAACTTTGTGCTGTGTACTGGCAAGATCCTCTTCTGGATTAGGTTCTTGATAGAGCCTCAATATGCATCCCACACCTAGTATCAGCTGTATCTTCATGTTTAGGAAATTTCAAATCCAGCTGCTTATTCTGCTCCATACCCAGCACTGATCAAACCATACAACCTCTTGTAAGGCAGAGTGCAGGAATTAAAAGAGAAAAAACATCAGGACTGGCCCATCCGTTAAGCCAACTGAAGCAGTTTCATGAGGCAGAAGATTGGTGAGTGGGCAATCTCTAGGGTTGCCATCAGTGGTGGACTCCAGCAGGTTTGCACCTATGCTATAGAACTGGTTGTTAATGAGATATATACATATAGGATATATAAGTTTAAAAATAGCCATTTAAAAGTGGCTGCCAGATGGGCGTAGAACTGGTTGTTAATTTCCTTGAATCCAATCACCGGTTGCTGTATGTCCCTGAAAACTCGGTCAGTCCTGGTTTTCAGGGATTGAATTCACATTTGACAGGGGGTCCTGTCCCAGTTTGACAGGAGGTCCTGTCCCAGTTTTGTGGAAGAGAATTATGGCAACCCTAGCAATCTCTGTCCATCTTCTTGGCTCCAAAGCACCTCTTTCTCCTCCCAGAATCTGATTGGAAAAGACAGAAATGAAGTAGAGGATGTGTGCAGGATTGGAGAATTCTAAGCCCAATCATTGCAGAACAGGAGGAATGGAGGCTGGCAAATCATTGGGTAACAGCCAAACCATAGTTGACACAATATCTCCCACTACACTGCTGGAACTTCTACAGTGAGGGACAGCAGTGCTGGGACAGTAGAGTATTGGGGGCACAATCCTAACCAATTTAAGCCAGCACAGCTCACCTGTCTCCCTGTTCTTATGGTGGTATGGGGCGGTCTGTTCATGTCTATGCACTGCCCTCCATCCAGTAACTTTGCTATCATTAAGCTAACCAGGGGCGCAATCTAGAGTAACTACGGGGAGTCCTTGCTCCGGTGTAAGAATAATTTACTCTGGATTGCAATATGAATTTCCCATAGGTTTTCACTAGGTGGTGCAGTAACTACGTGTGCACGTAATGTCTCTTACGTGCTTCTGTAGTTACTCTGGATTTTAGGGTAGGCTGCTGTCCAGAGTGCAGACCTCAGAGAGGCACAGATGTGACTTTTGAGAGACACAGTTTTAAACAGATTAAATAAAACAATTTTAAAACAGATGCAACTGACAGTTTATACATGCTTTTTAAAAGATAGCACTTCAACTGTGCTATGGAATATAATTCATGATAAACAGTGATGGGCATCAAAGAAATTAAGAATTGGTTCTCTGTCCATCTGGCAGCCACTTTTAAATGGCTATTTTTAAACTTTATATGTACTATCTCTTGTTAACAACCGGTTCTATAGAGTAGGTGTGAACCTGCTGCAGCCCACCACTGATGATAAACCTTATGAATTTTGGGAGTTGGAGGGGGCAAGTAGTCAGCCTTACCTAGGGCACTAATCCTGCCTCTATCTATGAGCCTCTATCCACTGTGTTCCATCTCATGCTAAATTAAAAAGACTTGGTTAGAGGAGGAAATAATTTTTTTCTTAAATAGGACTATTTTATAACATGCACCAGCACAGATACTTTAAGTATATCAATTGACTTGTCACTTATAAATTATAGTCTGCACTGTAGCCTCTCTTAGTTTCTACCGATAAATGGCTATTCGTCTTGGCTTACACACTATGTGCAGGAGGAATACATTTATAGTAATATTTTTTAAACAACTGAAAGTCTACAAAGGGTGTTCTGACATACTGCTGGAGATAAAGGATCAATCATCCTCTTGATGGACAAGAACATTTCATTAGTAGGTTATTTTTATTTTTCAAAGCCTATAATTAAAACAATCACCAAGTTTTAAAAATGCACTGGTCATATAGTACATAATTAGCATGACCATGACCTACATGAAGATGGGGATAGCCGAGCACCAAATCAGCTATCCTCTTTAAAATAAAAAATTAAAAAGCACGCTTTTCCTTATTAAATACAGACCTCTATAGCCAATGCCTATAGCTTTATCTATAATCCTATTAGTAGGGCAGACACTTTCTTGGCTTAGCTGGCACTGAAAAGTGTGTACAAGAGTCATAAGGTATAAAAAGGGCCAGAGCAATGGGTCCATCACCAATTTTAAACCTAACTGCAGTTAGTATCTCCTTCCCTCTAGAGGGCGACTCAGATCCATTCATGCTAAGAACAATTAATGAAGTGTTCATTGATCTGTGCCGTCATGCCTCTCATTGCACTTATGAAAAATTAGAAATAGTTATTAAAGACTAAGAGGCAAATTCAGCCTCCCCAAAAATACCAGTAACAAACATTTCAAAGAATAATTTTGGCAAATGTTGCATCTTGTACGCCAGTGGTTCTTGAGCACTTTGGCCTCGGACCCACTTCTCAGAATCTGTCTGGAAGGACCTCCTTGGAAGAGATGTCATGGGTGGAAGTGATGTCACTGTGAAGCCAAAGTTGTTCCATAACTACTCAGAAGTAAATCCCATTGTGTTCAATGAGATTTATTCCCAGGAAAGTATGGATTGCAGCCTGTATTCCATATACCAGTGTCGATTCCAAGACTACAGAGCCAAACTTTTCACAATCCTCTTCCCCCCACCCAAAAAAAGAAGTTACAACCCCCCAGGGGGTCCTCCTGACTCCCCAATTTTGAGAACCACTGTTGTACAGTGTTCTCTATTCTAGGCCTTGTTTTCAAGAGGTGAGCTTGCAGAACAGAATCAGTTGTCCTATGTCAAAACCCTCTTGGTATTCAAGTACTTACGGTGAATGCACTCCTATTAACATAGCCTGATTTGCCATAAAAAATCATTGAATTTTATTCAGCAAAATTATTCCCCCTCTGCATGAGCCAAATATTAAGGAAGCATCACCCTCTTCTTACTGGGAATTCTTTCACTGGTGCAGCAGCCCTTGCTGCACAAAACCATTTTCTGAAAGAAGGTAATTCAGCAGGCAAGGAGATTCCATGATCCCATGCTTCCCACCCCATCCTTAATGAGTCGTCAACCCCCCCCCCCTTTAAGAAAAATGCCTAAGCCTAGAAATTTTGAAGTGATTACTGCTTGGATAATTCAAAAAATTAATTCAGAAATATGGCAAAAAATAGCAGGAGCAGGAGAAGATGAGCTGGGCTTCTTGGAGCTGATGTGGCTGGTGCTGCTATCCTTGGTTACTTGGTATTCTCTAAAGAAAGTAGAAGGGAGAAAAAGTGAGTAGCAAATCTAGACACTAAAGTTTTTCCAGCTTAGAGGAACAGGAGCAAGTGGAAGTTCCTTCCTCTCCCTCAGCACAACTGAGCCAATTTAAGCAGAATTCCTTTTTTAAGATAGGAAGGTCTCACAGTCACAGACTGTGCTTGTGTATATATGATCATGTAGTCTGGAATACTCCAGTCAAGTTCACACATCCATATGTTGAAACTTGCTGTTGCTTATATAGATACTTCCCCCTGCCATCTCAGAGCCCTTTTCAAATAAAAATTCAAACTAGCAAAATAAGCATATTTCCTTAAGCACTGATGATCTGGGGGATTCTTTTTGTTTGTCTGCCATAGACCTTGCAGATCAAGCCCACTCCCAATGTGTTCTGTTTTTTAATATACAACAAACTACTAAAAGGGAATGACTTAGTCCATCTAGATCTTCATGTCGGTCTCCGACCAAGGCTTGCCTATTGGCATATCAGAATTAGCAACTATAGGGTCAGTGTAGTTTGTTCAGTCAGTATGTCACATTTTCAGTCTATGCAAAATGGTTCTGTGTTTCACAAGGCAGATGATTTGACCTGCTTTATGCAGATCATGTGGTGATCTAAGCCAACTTCTTACCTTGAGAGCTCACCTACATCTCATCCAGCCCTGAGTAAGTCAAATTCTCAGGAACCAGAGTTTCCATTTTTCCTGCAGAGTGAAACAGCAAACTTATTTCAGTATTTCAGGAGGAAGTATCACATTCACTTGTACAATTACATATTCTGCAGCAACGCTTTGTTTTTGCCATGTCTAATTTTTAAGTTATACAGTTGTCTACTTAAAATCTTTGAACTTATGAGTTTATTTATATAAGCTTATATGATTTATTTAAAAACTTATATTGTTATTTATTTACACTTATATGAGTGTATTTTCTGAAGCCGGTAGTGAGAAAAATCAATTGCGGTCTGCTAAATAGGCGGTTACCAAGTTGCATCTTGGGCTCATTGAGAATGTTGTGTAGAAACTGGCAAATAGAAATACTAATAGAAAGATTAAGATTTCCCCTTTTGCAGTATGACACTGCTGTTTCTACTGAGTTGATGAAGGGCACCAAAAGCTTTTAGATGACAGTATGGTATAATGGCATATAGATAATAATTGTACCTAAAGACATAAGACAAGGGAGGGGACTTATTCATTCCTGGGAACAGACCACCAAGACACTGCTTCCTCACTGTTGTTAAATCAGTCTACAAAGCAGAAAACAGGCTGGCCTATTTATCTCATTTTCCCCCTTGATATGGAGCAGTAGATTGAGATGTACCTTTGCCAGTGCAGTCCAATGGTAAACGTGTTTCAGTGTTTTCAATCCTGGTGCCATTTTTGTAGACACACCAGCAATACCCAGTACTGTCATGGCACTGCTTGACCCGATAGTCACCATTTTCATCACACTGAGGACGGAATCTTCCTAAAAGTGGGCTCTTAACGCTTGCTTCTGCTTGGCACTTGGTTTGCACTTTAAAAAAAACTAAGGACATTTAGCCTGTGTGGTTTATTTTTAACCATTACTGTACTAGTGACAGTCACTTTATAATTATAACCAACATGAGAACAGCTCTCTTGCCCAATGCCATGTAGGAAGATGTAAACACATACACCATGCAATAAAACACATGGCGAGTTTACAATGTTTCAGCTCTTCTTTCCTACAGTGTCACATTTTAGTCTGCAGGACAGGATTTCATATTTCAATACTGTACCATCTAATCTCAGTGATTCCCAAAGTGTGAGCCATGGCTCACTGGGGAGCAAAAGCTTGCTGCCCTATACAAGTTCCTAGTAGGGAATTGTGACTGGTGGCCTAGTAGGTCAAGGAAGCTATCAGTCAATAATGTTTAGAACTCCTGACCTGAACTGTTTCCTGCACCTATAAAACTAATACATCATCAAAAAGAAGGTTATAAACTATTCTCCTTGACATACTATCTGTATGCATGAAGAATGGTCAGTGTTTCTCAAGGCTTGTCCCCCACTATACCACTGCATATGGTCCACTACCCTATCCACTGGAACTAACTAGTGATGCCATCACTGCCAATTACTTCTGGATCGAGAAGCCAGATACAATACAAACAAAAAACAAAAAACAGTAAGAGGCTTGGATGGATGGGAGGGCTTTTTCAATCACAGAAAAGCATTGTTTGGAGCTGTTTATTGTGTCACGTTCCAGGTCTCGCTGCTAGGGGACAGGTGCTCCTGGGCACCACAAGTACCACGGATACCACCTCAAGTATGGCTGGTGGTACCTGTACCACTGGTTGAGAAACATGATTTAGATAAGAAGGGTTGCATACTCTCCAGCAGCCTGAAACTCTACAGTCCAGGAAAAGATATGGGTTTTGGATTCAGTGAATGTACAAATGAGCCCTGAAAGAGAAACTGGGCTGTTTCACTGTGACACCACCATAGGAGAAGACAGGGGTAAGGCATTCTTTCCTTACCTCCAGAGGACCAGGGTAAGGAAAGAATGCTTTCTATAACAATAATACAGTTTAATTAGGACAGCTACTTTATTGGGATGGCTCCCAGGGAACCCATTTAGCCTAATGAGAGCAAATGCTAATGACTACTGCTTAATGGAGGCAGTATTAATATAAATTCTGCTAATGGGGATGCGTCCGACCACTGCTGAGTGGCTAATTGGTATGAAATTCTAAGCTTCAGGCTTTCATTTCAGAAACCGCTGAAATTACAAAAGGAAGAATAACAATTCTTTTTAAATGTGTTTGTGCCCAACGTTTGGCATCAAAATGTTGCTAGCATTTCTGCTATCCAGGTTCAGGATTGTATGTCATTATACATCATTGCTGGGGGTTGATGTTGGGGACATCACATTCTTTAGATGGTCACATTCTTAAGAAGTTTCAATGTGTTTAAGAGAAAACCTTTGAAGTGGATCTTAATTGAAACAACAGGTCTGCCTTCCTCAGGGGGGCATCATTTGGCTTAGATAATTGCAATTTCAAATGAACTGCTCTTTGCCAATCACTTTTTCTGCGCTTTGGTTTGGTTTGTGACTTCCCAGGGGAAGGCTATGTTTGTCTTCCATTGTGCTGTGATGAATGAGCAGAGACTTAAAAGCCAGTGGTTCAATGCCCATTTGCAGCCATGTCTCTTTTGAAGAGGCAGCAAGTGGCCTTGGGCTCAGGCTGTT
This sequence comes from Cryptoblepharus egeriae, assembly GCA_030015325.1. Taxonomy (NCBI): domain Eukaryota; kingdom Metazoa; phylum Chordata; class Lepidosauria; order Squamata; family Scincidae; genus Cryptoblepharus; species Cryptoblepharus egeriae. The sequence goes on along the minus strand of JAREYC010000002.1, from coordinate 64,104,320 downwards.
CCCCACATCAAGCACATGTTAGTAAGCTACACTGGTCAGTATTACAACATAAAAGAAGCAAAGCTGCTCATCTTCTCTGCCAAGAAAGGCATTTAACTCTTTATTAATCGCCTCTCTATTAAAACGTGTGCCAAGGCATGGTACATTTTACTAAACACACTAACTAAAATATACAGCAGATGGAAAAAATGCTCTGGCCCTGGATTCTACTGATAAAATTGCCTGGTAGTTGCCCTTTCTGAGCAGTGAGTTTCAAAACTGCTCAGTACAACTTGACAATTTGGATAAGGAAAAAATCCAAAGTAAGGCATTCCTGATAGATCTCAAGAGTATGATACATATGTAGATGCTGCTGCAGTCATGATGGGACTAGATTACACTTTTCATCTCATGGCACACTGATAAAATGCTAAAATTGTCAATGTTTTTTGCCACCAGTTTTTGGCCAATTCACAAGGCACATCCATCGACAGTAGGACTCACAGTCCCAGTGGTCCTACTAACAAATGTCCCATAAATTCCTGCAGCACACCTGCAGACAATCTGTGGCACATCAGGATATGATGTTGGTTGAAAATGGCTCACTTAGATCATATAGAGCAGCAATTTCTCTACTGATCCACAGCAGCCAGAATTATCAATCTGGCATCTCTCACATAAAATCATTTATGAGTGGATTAGGTAGATCCAACGCTCACATTCAGGTTCCCTGCTTTCCTTTTCAACTGTTATTATTCTGTTTTTGTGAATCAGTTCCAGAATTCTTTCTTCATTCCTTGTAGTCATGGCTGTAGCTGGCCATCCAGAGCACTCTGCAGCCATCACACCAGTATGGCCATTTTTAAACATTTCAAGCCACTCATAGACTGCTGTATGAGATAGAACTATATCCCCATACTGAGCACACACATAGAGATGAATTTCCATATCTTCTGCCCACAAAATGCAAATGACAGAATGCTGCATCTCTTTAGGATGGACCAGGGGTCTCCAAACCCCAGCCCAGGGGCCAGATGCAGTCCCTGGTGAGCCTAAATGTGGCCCCTGGCAAGACTCCTCGATCCGGCCCTTCAGCAAGCCTTATAATCCACTCCAATACATTCTTATGTGTAAATTTATTCAAATTTGAAATGTAAATTAATTTTCTGGCCCCTGACAAGTGTCAGAGAGATGATGTGGCCCTCCTGCCAAAACATTTGGACATTCCTGGGATAGACCATAGTTCTGAAAGGTGGGCCTCAGATCAAAGAATTTGCCTTGGTAACCCTTGGAACATCCTCTCACTTAGATTACCTTTTTCTGCTGGGATATCTTTAGGCTTATTTTGGGCCATTTGGAAGAGCAGCCACTTGTGCATCCAGGTCTCAAAGGCCTATGAGAAACCAGACATAGTTAATAAAAAATGTTCTCATTACAGTATTTAATTAAAAAGTAGGAAATAAAATTCTCAATAATGCCAATTTTTTAAAATAAGAGACTAAGGGCAAAATCCATAGCAGTTACGGGTCCACATAGTTACGTCACCCTCTAGTGTTATCTTATGGAAAATCATCTTAACTGCTTCAGAGCAAGAGGCTTAATTTCACTTTAGGATATAGGCCATACCGAGTCATGCAGTTATATCTCTCTGATTGCTAAACCACTAATATGAGGCTCAACATGTATTATATTGAAGTATGGACACTATTTGGCACACTGAATTATTGTGTAAAGTGGCTCTTGTATATTTATAGTTCAGCTGGTTTTACACGGTTTTAGATACATGGTTGTGAATTGAATGCAGCTTTTATGACACAAGATCCCTCCTCTGTATTGTCATTGTGATATCCTGTCTTGCTTTTCTCTTTCTAACAGATCAATCAGAGAGCTGATTCTAGAAATGGTGGCTGCACTCACCTTCCAGTCCTCATAGGACATGACTTTCCTCAAATAGTTCATGTTTTCCATGAAGCTGCCCTTCAGCTCAGGAAACTTTCCAATAGGGTTTGCTAGCTGTATGGAGGAAAAGGAGAACAAGGATATATGAAGAGAATAAGACTTCAGTAGAGATCATCTTGGGATAGTCTGGTCAAGCAAGGCCTTATGAAAAAGTCCACTAATTGCAACAGGACCATCTTCCAAGTATGTGTGTTCACAACCCAGATTTGGAAGGAAGAGACAATGTCTTCAGTAGGTTCCATATTTTAAAAATTGGTCACTTGTGTTTAATAAAGTATCCCAAGTTAAACCCAAGTATCTTTGTTGGAAAGAGGAGTACAAGAGCAAATTTAATGCTAGATGCAGAGGAGTGACAGTGAGATGCAAGTATCTTGTGGTCTTGTGTGCTTCCTGGGGCATCTAGTGGTCCTCTGTAAGCTATAGGAAGCTGGACAAGATGAGCCCTAGGCCTGATCCAGCTGGAACTGCAGCCTTAGGCTGCAATCCTGAAGACACATTCCTGGGAGTAAGAACCATAGAACACAATGGGACTTACTTTTGAGTAGACATGGTTAGGATTGTGCTCTTAGTCTACTCTCAGGAGATGGAACAACTCTGGATTGGCCATAAGGAAAGAGCAATTTTATCTAGCATTTCATCCACACTGGATGATGATGAGGATCTCACTAGATGGGATGGTGGTAGACCTGAGCATAAGGCTTTGTATTCCTTTGAAAGCGGGTGGAAATTTCAAGCACAAAATGTACAGACGTGAGCATGGTTACTGAGCTCTTCTTTCAGCCATGCTTCTGGATTGCCCTCACTTGCTCTCCCCACTCGCCCTGAGGCTCATGACTACCAAGAAAAAACCAGCAGGGACAAGGTACTTTCAGAGAAGGTACAAGACCTTCATCATCTCTTCACATTCACTTTTTCTCTGCTCTGAACTGCCCCTTAGAAATTTCTGGAATTTGCCACAGCCTGCATTTATGGGTCATGCCATTGCACCCAATAGTTAGAATCCAAGGAAAAACAGGTGCTGCTCAAAGGCCTTTTGCTCTTCCTAGTATAGTTAAGAATTAACATTCATAGCATGCACCGCAGTGCTTGTTATCTGAGCTTTTGTTATCTCAAACCCCTCATTATCTTCATCCATCTTTGTCAGTGTAATAATCCCATCTAAAGAGCACCCCAATTCATCTGACTGTCCAAACATTCCACATTCTTCCCTCTGAGGTAATTTATTTAAAGAGTCTTGCGTTTCTTGGATGGGGAGGGTTTCCATATAGTAAAGACAGCATATTTAAGGATCCCATGCACTTTACATAGCTCATGTCTGGGATACTGGCCTGGATTCAAAACAGTCATACATGCATGCAGGGAAAAGTTCACATGTAGCTAGAATTGTGCTTTGTTTCTTTCAATACTGCAGATTCCTGCTTGAAAGAAACAAGCCACAGCTCAATTCAGTAGTGCAAAGTAAAAAATAGTCTGTATTTTTTAAGCGGGGTCAGGGGGCGGGGAAGGTCAGGGGCAGGGCAGGGGAGGGCCAGAGGCGGGGTCGGGGAGGGCCAGGGGCAGGCACGCCACGTACCCAGCACGCTGTGGGTGTGGGTGGGCGGGGCAAGGGGCAGACGCACTGCGCATGCACCAACCATCGTACACACAACCCATGGTCACCAATGGTATTCCTTTCTGATACCACATCTGCCAGTCCAGTATTATGGTTGGAAAACAAGGAATGGTAAATTAGGTTGCAGTCCTAACCATTTTAGACAAGCACAACTCATCTGTCTACCCGTTTCTTGTGATGGGGTAGGGAGGTCAGCACATGTCTGTGCACTGGCCTAATCTTACCCCAAGAGTGGCGCAGAAGTGCTTCACCACACTTTTGAACCATCCCTGGGCCAGCAGAAGACTTGTAGCCAGGGCTTGCAATCCTAACCTCCAATTAGGCTAACGTGGCATAAGTTATCTTCTGGTCTAGGGCAGAGGTGGGTACTGCTAAAGCACACTGATGTTTTGCATTTTTAATCTATATAGCATTAAAGCAGAGCACTCTCACCCTTGCACAAGATTCAACAGATGGCACACTGGCAGAAAGGGGAGATTCTTACCAGGAGCAGGCGTTTGACTTGGTCTTCTGTGCTATTGGTCAACTTGGTCACATCCTCCAGATACTATGGGAAGAACAGTAATCTGTAAGTAGGTGTGAGCCAAAAGAAGCTCCAGCTTGCCGTGAGTAATTATAGCAGAGAATGGAAAGGGTATTGCCAGTTTGGTGCTCTAATGACATATAAATATAAACTGGTTCTCCCTTCCAAGACAGATTTCTAAACTGTAGTGAGGGAAGATCAGGGATCTCCAATTCAATATTGTCAGATTTCCAAGTACCGTAAATTATAATGGCAAATAAGCTGGTATAAAATCTCATGACAACTAAACTGATAGAAAATAGATATTGGTTTGTACATCTCAGGAGAAGAGCTCTGACAGGTAAATTTGAACCCAATGAGTTTTCAAATTAATCTGATTTTTCCTCTGATAATTAACACTGAAATAATTAAAGCAAAATAATTAACACTGAAACAGAAAGCATTCTACTGTAAAAATCAAATTGGATATTGATGGTACCCCAGAAATGCTACCCAATTTTCCAGAGTCAACTCGTCCTTTCCTTCATCTGAAATTTCAGATCCTTCTCAGAGTCAGTTTCAGAGAGGGGGAGAATCAGAAACTTTCTGGGAGACTGAGATGCGCACCTTCTCAACACTCTTCCTGCTTTGCAGGGATCGTTCGAAAAGGCCTACATTGTCTTTTCCAGGGAGTTCTGAACCTCTTCTCTTCCTTTGCTCCCATGCCATACTCTTTCCACAGAAGGTGACCATCTTGTCCTCCCATACACTGCAGGACATTACTGAGGTGGGCCTTTCTCCCAGGGGCTCCTCATATGCTCTTAAACTGTGTGGTGTTCCTGGGTACTCTATCCTTGGGTTGTCACCTCTAAAGCACAAGGATGGAATCCCATAGGCAAACCATTCTTTTGTACTGCATAGTGACAAAATAGATGCTAAGAGCAGGATTGTCCTAAAGGGCCATCTGTTTTATTCATGTCAAGCTGACCTAGATGAAGCAACATGCTTTTTATGCTGTGGAACTATTGTTTCAGGAAGAATCTGTCCAAAGAGATTAATTTGATGTTCCGTTTGCCAGTCATGGAACTGAAAATTGCTTTCAGGGTTTGGTGTGAGGCCTCAGAGTTGAACACATCATGCATTAGCAGGGACCACTGGTTTTCATATCAGGATGAAAGCTGGAAAGGTCTCAGAACATCTGGAAAACAACCTCCCCTTATACATTACTCTTCCTGACAAACTTTAGGGATCAAAAAATTGTTTCAAAGTAGTACTTCATACCATAATCTCCCATGTTTTTATAGATATATAATGTTTACCTCTTGGCCATCGGGTGTGTCTCTCATGGCCAAAGGCATCACGTTCATCATGGCCATCTTCATCTTTGGGCCTGTCTTGGAATCTGTAGAAAGAAACAAGGCAAAAGAAGTAGGAATATTCCAAAAATGTTCACCTCACAAAAAACGTTCTTCTTCCAATTGGAGGAATTAATTGCAGAAAGAGCATGTATTTTGTGTTTCCTAGCTGAAGCATCCCACAAGGGCTTGTATGTATCCAGTGAAACTCTTTGCTGCCTTTCTTGGAACAGCAACAACCTCCCCAACTTATTTTACACAAAGTACTTGAAGAGTCTCTCCAAAGTTTCCCAAAGCTCTGATGGCATTATCAGAAAACAATTATGCAAAGCATTAAAGGAGATTATATCTAGTAAGGCTATCAGCTGTGACAGCTAAATAAGATCTCTGTGTGCAGCAGAATATTTCTGCATGCCAAATGCTGGGGGTGAAGAACAGAGAAAAGTCATTGGCTTGTGAGGGGCCAAAGACATCTTGCTGGAAACTGAAAGCTAGACGAGGTAGGCCTTTAGTTTAATCCAGCAAGTCAATTCAAATGTTCTCCATGTCTAAAATATTAGGATTTTAAAACAAAATTTTCAGGAAATATTCATGCCCTTATGTTTCCAAGATGGCTTCAGCAAGATGTGTAAGAGCTCTGAAGTTTACTTTGGAGGAAACCCAAGAGTACTACCAGTAAGTACTCTATGCTCAAGTATCTCTACCAGACTTGCCAAATTATTGACCTCAAATTAAAATTCTCATTAAAGTGCTCAAATTCTCAAATGTGGCTCAGAAGTCTTGCACAGGGAACGGAAGCAGGAAGGAAAAGTAAAAAACTGAGCCCTAGGCCACCTTCACTCTCTCCTCTTCCTCTCACAGCTTCATCATAAACCATCTCAAGAAAGAGCCTTTGAGGATAAACAGCAAACAATTTCCTAAGCATAAATTCATTTCTTACCTGAGGCTGCACTGAAGCCAGACATATCATAGCTATCCATCACCACAAGACTTGGGGGACAGCCCACCCCCCCCCAAAAAAAATCTTAATAATTCTCTATTGTTTATCCAGTAAATCACTCCTGGTTTAGACTAAAATAGCAGGCGGAAAAACCACCAGTTCTCATATACTTGCATACAAAAGGGCAAAGTGTCTCATACCTTGTATGGACACGCTTGAGGGTCACATATTTCATGAATGTGCTTGAAGCTAATATGCTTTAATTAAAAAAATAAAAAAGTTAAAGCTCCTAGATCAGGTCCCTGTGAATTTGGACTGCAGCTTCAGGAAGGGAGAACTATTCCTCTGCCCCTGCCATGATTCAAAACCAGTCCCCCCAATGCTATTTACCTTTTTAAGGGGGGTGGGGAGCATCCCTTAAGTATTAGAAAATTTCTACCTGTTAGGGATACTGATCAATACATTTTAACTAAGCACAGGGTACAGCCCTGTCGGAGCTTTGCCATGTCAGTTAAAATATTAACTCTCCTGTGACCTGACCATAACAACCACAGTATCCCATTAACACAGCAGCCACAGTGTCACCCTTCTGAATGTATGGATCAGTTTTTAGACTAGGCAATAATGATTTGATTGCATTCTTCTGCTGCCAGGGGTTTGCAGTCAAGTAAAAGAAGGAGGACAGCTACTAACTGTGAGGGAGACTATCAGCCAGTGATTTCAGTTGTAGTTCTCGGGTGTTCTTGGTCAGTTTGGAAATCTGATTGTTGTGTTGATACACAAAGTAGCCAGTCAATGCTTGGCCAGCAAGAAGCAAGCCCACCAAGACAGAAACTCCAGCAATGGAAACTCCTCGGCCACAAGATCTCCTGCAAGACACAAGAGAAATATATTAGGGTTTTAACATCTTCCCTTTGATGCTCTTCCATCACTGATGTGGGTGCACCCAGCTGAAGACTTGTTCAAAGCTATTTGCAGGAATCATGGGGGATGTTGCGTATGGGGTGAATGCATGTGGGAGATGATGCCGATGGGGGACTGATGTGTATGGGGGATATTGTTGCATATGGCGGGTTGATGAGCACGGGTGGTTGATGAGCACGGGTGGTTGATGAGCATGGGGGGGTTGATGTGCAAGGGGGGTTGATATGCATGGGAGATTGATGCGCATGGGGAGATGATGTGCATGGGGATGTTGCGCCTGGCAGACATGTGCATTCTGGACTGATGCGCATGGGGGCAATGTGCATGGGGGATGTTGCACATGGGGGTTGATGCACATGGAAGATTGATGAGCATGGGGGGTTGATGAGCATGGGAGTTGATGCACAGTGGGGGGATTGTGTATGGGGAAATATTACTCCCACAACGCAGGTACATTTTTGCTGAGTTATTTATATAACTCAGGTGTGGTGTTCCACCTGCTTGTATTACAATTCTGGCCTCTTTTCTACAGTGGACAATTCTGGCCTCTTTCTCCGATAGTGGTTTTCAAAATACCTGAAAACCTGAACAGCTTCTTCTCATAGAGAAGGAATTCTGTGGCTTTTGGCCAAACATCTTGAAAACCACCACTAATTTTGAAATATGCTGCAATTTTTTTAAGCCATTCAACTAGACTGGAGTACATTCCTATACAAGATAAAAGGAAGCCAGCATTTACTGATCAGGGTTCCCTTGCCTGAAGCAGTTTCTATTCCTAAAACAAAATCTCTGTTCCTACTTAATAATTCCTCACTCTCCGAGCATGAACCAGTTTGGGACATTTCCCAAGTTGTAACCAAACATTTAACTAGCTTACTGGTGACATCACATGTTACTAAGTAGACAGAACTTGCCAGTTGAACAGAAACATTGTTTGACTAGCTTTATGTGAGAATGATAGACTGGCAGGGTTTTCTTAAAATAAAATCCACAGTTAAATCTGCATTTATTATAATAAGGATCTCTTAAAAAAATTCACAGCACAGCATGCATAGACAGCATCAGAACATACAAAAATTACATTTTTTAAAAAAATAGAACTCTTCTGCAACCATTTTTGTCAGTATTGTATGATATACAATTAACAGTCCAATCCTATACAACTTCCCAGCACTAATGCAGCTGTGACAACAAGGTGTGCATCAGTGGCGTAGCTAATGGGGTTGGAGGGGGTGCAGTTGCACCAGGCTACAAGCTTTAGGGGGGGCTACAAGCTAAACTTTACACCAGTGACTAAAATTGTAAAAAACATAGTATGTATGAATAATAATACCATCATGTTATATATTGTTTGAAAGGTAATTTAATACATAATGCAGCAAAACAAACTGCATTGGAATATCTATATTCTATCAAAAGTTATGGCCAATTAACCAGAAAATGAAAACAGAAAAGCCTATGGAACAAAAGTGGATTTTCTAAACTCAAACTTTCCCATGATACTGATGGCTCTGAGAGCCAATGAGATGTAATTTTGACTCTGTATTGAACTAATAAGTTGTTAATATTAATCAGCTCTCATTTTAATATACATATTTCATTATACAGTTGCCCATGCTTACTGGGTATACAGGCACTTCTAAGTGGTGCTCCTCCTACATTTATTAGGGAAAGAATAACTATTCCTCTTTGCTCCAGCATAGTTTCCCTAAACAATAAGGGACACACTTTTCATTATTTTACTTAGGGCACAATCCAGAGTAACTACAGGAGCACATAAGAGACATCACGTGCACCCGTAGTTATTTGGCTGTACATGTGAAAGGGCTATGGGAGAAAATCCAACTGAGTTGCCAGAGTTTCCCTACAATCCAGAGTAACTACGGGAGCATGTAAGAGATATTACGTGTACCCATCGTTACTGCACCATCTAGTGAAAACCTATGGGAAATTCATGTTGGAATCCAGAGTAACTTGTTCTTACTCTGGAACAAGTAACTCCCCATAGTTACTCTGGATTTCACCCTAAATTAAATTTGATTTTGTTGTTGTGTGGATAGGGTAGCAACAATATCATCTTCTGCTCCAGAGGGCCATTAGTTGCTTTAGCTATGCCACTAGCAGAGCAAATGGGTGGTGAACTGCTGAGGAGGAGGTAGCAGGTTTTCCTCAGCTTTCTTTTAAAAAAATACCTGGGGATGACATCACTTCCGGGGCAACATTTTGAGCTTTGCACCAGGCTACATGATCATTAGCTACGCCACTGGTGACCGCTACTTTCTGTAGAGAGTTGGGCAGCAATCATGAAGTAAGGGAACAAATGCTGCATCAGTGCAGGAGAATTGATTAATAGTGGTCACTTTTAAAAAATGCTATCTGGATAATGGTTTTTCTTTAAAACAATTAAAAATTTATTAAATTACCTCATTAATATACTAATTAAAAGTTCCAGCACAACTATTTCTTTTTCCCCTCATGTAAATTCAAGAGTAGAATGCACAAACTAGATTTTTAACTCAAAAATGAATCTGATCCTTTCTCAAAATATGATTCTTGAAATTAAAAAAAAAATCTAGCTCTAAAAAATTACTAGACTCCTGTTTCCAAATATGGATGTAAACTCTTTGAATAACTTTCTCCCTAGTAACATCTGAATCATTAAATCTCTATGATCTGACTGGCTTTAGTTGTTTGGCATGGGTCTGTAGTTGACAACATCAAAATTCCACCAAATGGCTACTTACACTAAGAAAATTATTCACTGTACAAAATTTAACTGTCTGAAATAAATTGAAAGCATCTCATAAACCAACTGCATAAGAGACAAAACTAAGGCATGATAAAAAGTGGAAGCGTTCTGATGTTTTTAGTTGTGGAAAATGCAGCTTGGGAGTGGAAAACCCGGGTTCCAATTTCTACAGACCTCAACTAGTACCCTTGATCATATTGTTTTAAGCCTAACCTACCTCAAAAGGTTGTTGTGAAATTTAAACTTTATTCTGAACTTCTTGGAGGAAAAGCAGGATACAAATACTGTATATTGAAAGGTGAATCAGTGCAGGTTTTTCTAGGAAAAACCCCTTCATCTTCTTTCTATGCATATACAGCTCATTAGAGGAGGGTGCAAAAGTAACAATAAAATAAGCAACACATTTCACAAGATGCTAGATAGTAGTGAGTAATTGGAAAATGGTTGAACAAAAAAAATATCATTTTTATGGAAGAGTTTTGTGAGATGGTTTTTTCTTAATAAGAACACTAAGCAAGGAATGAGCTATACATTTTTTTCCACTCTTTAGAGTTCTCTTCACTGGCAAGAAACATGGGGAGAGAAAGACCCTGAACATAGAACTGAGCCAGGTTTCTAAAGAATTATGATTATAGGGCTGGTAAACATACCATAGAAATATATGAATCACCCAATCAAACAGAAAACATGTACAATTACGCATTGATTATTGCTCTCCAATGATGAAAAACAGCCAGAATATTCAACTAAATGAGGCTTATGCCTGGAGAACTAAGTGGAAGCAGGAATCATCCGACATCTGGCATGAGGCAAAAAAGAAAACTACAAAAGAGAAAATTTGCTACAACCTTCCTTGCTTCCACAGCCCATTTTTCCAACCAGAGGCTTGATCACCCCACTGGGTCTAGCATATCAAGGCATGAAAAGATGAAAGGGCAAGCCATTTATTCTATGGTAGGCATGACAATCAGAGAGCGAGGAGGAGGAAACTTTTCTGCAGCACAACGCTGTATGTATTTCCTGAGAAGCAATGCTCACAATGTTCAGTGGGGTACATGCCCTGGTAAATGCACATAAGATCAAAGCCATAATTCAAGTTAATTGTTGTTCTCTAGCGTAGGTGACCAAACTTTGTTGCCTGACAACCTCTCTCATTTTGCAAGCCAAAATATCCTATCAAGGTAATCAAAGGCTATCGTCGCATCTTCTGATGCATTTTGCCCACTTGGCTGAGATAAGTAAAATAAGTGTAAAAATAAAGTGGCTGGCCCTTCCATCCCTGTCTCTGATCATGCTGCATGAGCATTACCTGCAGCATCCTACTATTGTCAGTCATGGTGGAAGCTGTGCAGGATAGCCAGGCAGTTCTCACCACCAATCTCTGAGAAACCCTGGTGCAGACCACCACCATCACCCCCAATCCTGTAGATAAATACCGCTCTGGCTGTAGGACAGAGGCACCATCCACCCCTCGCTGGGAGAGAAGGTCATTCCTGTCTTCTTCCATGATGTGGCTTCTTCAGTGGTGGACTTCTGCCTCTGGGATTGGTGGTTGTTCTGGATCTGAGGGTGTCTTCTGCAACTCACAATCTTCTAGAAACACCAAATTGGGAAGTGAAAGTGATAGGATTCTGAACAATGGAAATACCCTTCCAGCCTTCCACCCCCTCGGTCAGACCAGTCGTACTTACTGGCTTCAGTTTCAGGTGGCCATCAAAGAACTTCTCACTGGCCAGAAAAGATGACATCACTGGTTGGTAGGCAGACCTTTGCCTTCAACCCTCTCAGCACATACTTGGCATCTGAATTCCACATGAGTGTTGAAAGGCAAGCTCTCTATGGCTTCAATCCTGGGCACACTTACCTGTGAGTAAACATCATTGACTATAATGTGACTTACTTCTGAGTAGACATACCTAGGATTGGGCTGCATGTCCAAGAGCTGTTGACATAAGCAGAAAAAAAAGAATTGGAATGCTCTTACAATTTTGTATAACTTCTTATAAGAACTTTTTTATTCAAGGATTTTTAAAATGTAAACTTTTTGATGCAAGGGATGGAGAGAGATGCTCTTTTCCCTCTCACACAATACCAAAACCAGGGGACCTCCACTAAAGGGTGAACATATATCATAATCAAAAAGAGGACTCTCAAAATAAATGGAGGACACTCAAGAAAAATGTATGTAGGAAATGACAAAATAAAAGCTAAAACACTACATATATAAATAAATGTGGTTAATTTAAATAATGTGGTTAATTTAAATACTATATTGAATTTTATTACATTTAAAACTATTGCATATAATTTATTACATATCTTTCATGAATAACAAGAAGGCTACATGCAAGCGAAATTTATTTATTACATATAATTTATGTAATTTACATATAATTTATGTAATTTATTACATATCTTTCATGAATAACAAGAAGGCTACATGCTGCCTGCTCACAAGGAAAAGAAGGACAATAAAGACTTTTTTGAGAACACAAGGACATGTCCTGGAAAACAGAACATATGATTATCCTGGTTCACTATAGTTGAGTGTTGGGAAAATTAGGACAAAAGAAAATACTTCTTGAGCCAGAATGTAATTAGTCTGTGGAACTCCTTGCCACAGGATGTCATGATGACATCTATCCTCTATGCCTTTAGGAGGGGATTGGACAAATTAATGGAGGAAGAGTCCATCAAAGGTTACAAGCTATGATGGGTGTGTGCAACCTTCCTGATTTTAGATGTAAGTTACCTCAGAATGTTAGATCCAACACATGGCACCAGGATGCAGGTTTCTTGTTGTTTTGGGTGCATTTGGTGGGCTCCTATGAGATACAGGAAGCAAGAATAGATGGGACTTTGTCTTGATACAGCAAAGCTCTTATGTTCTTAACTCTGAGATCCGGGACTTGGAAGTACAAAATCACGCAACTTTGTTGAATTAGACTTGATCATCTTTGTCCATTCATTTTGTTTCCATTATTGCCTCTTTTTTGTGCCATGATTTCATCTTTCCATTCCTGGAAATAAAGTGGCCCTGTGTCTGTGAGAGAGTGAGAACCTTCCATTCCTGGAAATAAAGTGGCCCTGTTTGTGTGTGTGTGTGAGAGAGAGAGAGAGCGAGAGAGAGAGAGAGAGAGAGGGACTTTATTTCCTGGAAATAAAGTGGCCCTCTGTGTGTGTGTGTGGGGAGGGAGAGAGAGAGAGGGAGAACCACTGGTGGGCACTTACCGGTTGGGGCCTACTCGCCCGAACTGGATCTTCAAATTTCCCTCAAAACTCAAAAAGAGGGCGGACCAGTTCACGCCAGCCGCCATCTTTTTTTGTGCGCATTGCGCAAGCACAGTGCAAAGCTACCACCAGTTGGCCAGCTGACTAGCCGGCTAGGGGGCTCAGACTGCCCCGTGCGCATTCCTCCGTGCACCTCAGATGTCCCCCGGCCGGGGGAGGGGGCTGAGTCCCCCGAGCGCGCTCCTCCGCGTGCCTCCTGGCGGGTGCTGAGGCCAGGGGAAGCCTAATCCTATGCAGCAGCATGGCTACTCAGAAGTAAGTCCCATGGCAGTCAATGGGACTTACTCCCAGGAAAGTGTGGAGAGGACTGCAGCCTCAGAGCCCCAGCCTATGCAGGTGTACTCTGAAGTAAGTCCCAGTATAGTCAATGGGACTTCCTCCCAGGAAGGTGTGGAGAGGACTGCAGCCTCAGAGCCCCAGCCTATGCAGGTCTACTCTGAAGTAAGTCCCAGTATAGTCAATGGGACTTAATCCCAGGCCAGTGTGGAAAGGACTGCAGCCTCAGAGCCTCATCCTATGCAGGTCTACTCTGAAGTAAGTTATTTAATTTTTTTAATTTTTTAATATTTAAATTAAAAACCTCCCTGGCCCCGCCCCCTGGCCCCGCCCACTTCCGGAGAATCGGTTCTTGGGCCAGGCCGGGCCCACCACTGGAGAGAACCTTCCATTCCTGAAAATAAAGTGGCCCTGTGTCTGTGTTTGTGTGTGTATGTGTGTGAGAGTTGTAGTATCTTTTTATGAGGGAGTATAAATGCTAGGACTGTTGTTGTAAAAACTGTTACAATCTCTTTTCTCCCCTGCCTGTAAATGGGATGTATAGATATAGTACGTGGGATGAATGCATAAGGAATGGACACTATCTCCTAATGTGCTTTTGTTGAGCCATTTGCAACCAAATTTCACAGCACTAATAGCAGTATGGAATGTCCCTTTCTGACACACACTGTGCTGCATGGGAACAGCTTGGATCCTTTTATCCTAATGCAGTAAAACACAGAAATCCTACCTGCTGCTAGATTTCTGGCTGCAGTCTGGCTGCAATCCTAAAGACACTTTCCTGGGATTAAGATCCATTAAACTCAATGGAGCTTACTTTTGAGTAGGATTGCATCCAATGTCGAACTAAAACCAAAACCCTTACATGATGTTAAATTATAACCCTGGTGAAACCTTTTTAAAAGGTTAAATTGTATTAGGCCAACTTCATTGTTTCTGGAGGATCTTACATCCTGATTCAAATTATAACCTCAACCTCCTTCCAGTTTAGGGTGAATGGATTTGGGAGTTAACACCATCCTATACTTTGATGGCAAGTACATACATGTGATTTGAGATAGTTAGTCTGTTGCAAAACAAGGTAGAGTGTAGTGATACCTTACAGGCCAATTAATGGTCGCTTACATTTGCATTGGATCTTTTTTCCCCTTCTCCTTCCAATGTTTGCATTGCAATCTGCACAACAAAAAGGCTCTGCTTTGTCTTGCATTGCTGGGCTTTCCAGTCGGATTGTAGCCCTAGTGCCAGATCTCACAGGATTAATGCAGTATGAAACTGAAAATGCATAAGAAACTGTTAAGTTGGAAACCTGTGGACAGTTATTTGGTACAATTTCAGAGTAAATTTCAAACAAAATTTGCAAGGGAGCAGGGAAAAAATCTTCAAAGGTTTCCAGTGTCTTGTATAACCCTATGATGAACAATAAAAAATTAAAAACAGTTACGTAGTTTGTTTTCTTACAATTTACAGATGAGACCATTCTGCTTTTCATGTTGCACATCCTTTTAAGAAATGGGAAATCACACAGACTTACATGTTAATCCCACAGAACAAAGGGGGAAATAACATCTTTATTGAACCATCTGAAATGGTGTGGCTCAGAAGCAGCAGTGGTGGGTGCTCCTTTTTGAACTTTTAAAGTTTCAGCCGTTGTTTCACGGAGGCAGTTTAATGAGAGTAATATGGTGCATCTTGGACCATTTTCAACAGGGAATTCATGCTTTAAACATCTTCAACACTAGGCCGTTTATAAAAATCTGAGGGAGCTCTACACAGATTGGATTGGGTGGTTCTTTGGTGGGAATAAGTAACACCGAACATCAAGTGTTTTCCCAGATGTATTTTAATTACACCATCAGTGGATTGGAGTTCTGTCTTTTCACACATTATTGTCAAATATCATGGTAGTTATTCCTGCTCCACTAATAGCAAGCACTGCTGACAAGAATATTGTGGCACACACAGTGTTATATATATTATTGACAGCAGGATGAGTAAGAATGTACAGTGGGAAAAGGTAAGTCAATCTTCCACCTACTGTTGTGGAGGGATGGTTTGGGTGTTCATCCCTCTCACTTTCTCTGCAAATGACAAGTATGGAAATCTATCTTTGTGATAGGAACATACTGTGCAGTAGTTGTGGTATTTGTGGCCATAAGTAGTATTGAATTGTTATTAGCATGGTGGTTAGTATGGAAATCTGCAAATACTATTAGTGAGGATTTGCCACAATGGCTTACAAAGCTTTGGTTCCTTCCCTCCAGCTGTCTTCACAACAAGCCTATGAAGTAGGTCAGGCAACTGGTCACAGGGTGACTGAACCTCAAAATGAGGACAAGGTCTTGGATTCCTCTCAGCCTGGCCTTTCCGGCAGACAATGGCACGCTTTCATACTCACGAGTAAAGTCGCAATATTGGGCACTTTCACTTTCCCATAGAGCTCAATGCATATTTTTGTTTTTATTTTTTGGCCCCAACTTTTGATAGGAAGGAGATATTTCAAAAATGATTTTTGCATAGGGTTCTGCTCTTCAGTGCAAATCCAGTGACATCTGACATGACAGGATACTGCACACCATTGCAAAGTTCCAAAATGAAGCCAAAATGGAGCCCTTTGGAGGACACCTGGACAGAAGGCTAAAAGAGGACAAATCCAGAAAAATCCAGCCATATGGTCACCCCAGGCTGACAGTGAGTGACTGGACCAAGGTCACCCAGGAAGCTTCATGGCCAAGGAGGGATTCAAACCTGGATCTTCAAGGCCTCAGTCCAACTTCCTAACCACACTGAGGAAATTTCAAGGTGGTGAAAATGTAGCCTCATATTTGCTATTTAAACAATGTGTAACACATTACAATGTGAAGAAGCAACTGGAGCAGCAAGTGATAGGATATTTCATTATTGCTCCAGTTAATTGAAATGGTAAAGTATTGGAACACAGTTGTTACTGTTAAGAATATTTGTCAACTTTCTACAATAAAAACATACATTGCAGTTTACATTATCTTTGAAGCAGCCAAAAAAAACCAGCTCAGTGTACATGTAGAAATCAACGTACTTGCTGAAATACAGTTCTTATTCAAGAAGCAGAATGCTTTTGTTTTTATGGTAGGTACACTTGTTACTCTCTCAAATACTGATAGAAGTTAAGGGTTTTGGATCTGAAAAAGCGTTTCTTCTTAGTAACACACAACATCAAGAAGTGTCTAATTTTTCATTGGTTGGTAGATACTGAACATCTTTTTTTTCCCCCAGCTTGTATTTTGGCTTAATATCAATAGCCCAATTTATGGCTTGTGCTTCAAGAAAATAACATGCATCTTAACCTTGGTCTCAACATGTTTTCCACAAAATGATTCAGGAGGGGATATTCAGAAGCTTCTGCTTGAATTGTACCAGAAACTTTCCATTTTTCTAGTATTGGAAGCTCTGTTCAGAAATCCGCTGACCTCCCCAGGAGCCCCACACTCTGGCAAAGCCTGGCAAGACTCCTGGGGAGGTAGAAAATCCTGTTTCCCTGCAGCAGTGAAACCTTGATAATCATGGTGCTTTTCCCCCCTGCCCCATCCCTTAAAGGGAGTAGGAGACATGTACACAAAGAGTACACAACCAGACTGTCACACAGTAATTTGGCCACCCAAAAATTGATACAAGTGTACACATGTTTGAATCATGAATGTTCTTGGGCAGGTTTCCAATAATTATAGGGATGTGAGGGTATGCATACATGCAAGTCAAGACATGACTCATGGAAAACCCCTAATGAGTTCTAGGGTTTGCAAGTTATCAGTTAATTTAAGGATATTGTCCTTTGTGTGGAGGATGTTCCTTATTTGCTCACTTTTCCAGCTCCTCAAATGTTCATTTGTCCTTGATAAAGCCATTCAGGAAAACAAGATATTCAACAGGAATAGTATGACTTCAGTAAGTCTGCAGCATATGCAAGCTAAGATGCTCCTGAGCTGCATCTTAGCAGATTGGGCAAGTTCTGACCACTTGATCTAAGTTTTTGAAGGTTCATTTAGGGCAGAAATGCCTACGTCAGAGGTTAAATGAAAATGAAAGAATAATTTTAAAAAATCTCCACTAGTAATAAACTAGTGATCTGCTTTATCAATTGGAATCTAAGTTTTACTTGCCACCATTCTGGATTCCCTGGACATGCAGGATCTCTACCAGAAACCTCTTTTCTAGCCTAAAATCCTGACCTCTACAAATAAATGGGGAGAAACAAAGAGGTGAAGTAACCTGTAACTTCTGGTACAGTGATAAAGTAACCTATTTTCCTGGGACAGAATTTTAAGTTACAATAACAAATACGTATTATTACGTATGCATCTGCAACCCCAGTTTTGCAAGATAATATCTTTTGCTCAGTCTGAAGATGTTGACCTGATCTCTTGAAATGATAGGCTGTGTGGATGGTGGGGCACAAACTATATTTATTAGGTGGTCCAAGTACCTAGACTCTAAACTCATATGTGAACTAAAACGCAAAGCTCTTGCACTGTACTTACTTGTGCAGGACATCACATTTAAAAGTTGTTTTCTCTCTATGCAACACTATGTATGTATCAGTAACCAACTCACTGAAGGCTTTGAAGTACAAAAGAAATATTGTGGATAATCTGATCAGGAAGGCAGTTTTCATCCTGATAGGATTTCCACATTCCCTTTAAGATTTACATCTTGTGGAAACCTTCATATAGCCTTAACCTAAAATGCTGAGGTTGCACCTCTGGTACAAAGCACCTTTTGACAACTTATGACAAATAGTCCAGCTGCAGTTACATGTGTGCTGGTTGGGCTGCTTCTGAGGATGTTAGACACTAGTGCAAAACATGGTAGCTGGAATAGCAATGAAAGCAAGTAACACAGACGATATCTTAACAGTACCAAAATACTGCCAGTGGATTATGTTTTCAGGCACAATTCAAAGTCTTGATTTTGACCTTTAAAATCCTTTGTAAATGGTAAGCACTTCTTGTTCCATAACAATCAAAATAATGATCAAATGCCTTGGGAGGATCTCCCTTCCCCTTTTGGAAATTAGCTGGCTCAAAACACTTCCTTCCTAGAAATGTTCACCTGACAACAACCCTATGTTTGGAGTATTCACATTAATTCACGCTTAAGATAGTATTAGCACTATTTTATTTTTTGCAGCTTGATTACAGCTCTCTAATTTATGCTGCCTGATTTATACCCATGTTATTTTGAAATGAATAGGGGCAAAATCCAGAGCAGTTATGGGCCCACGCAGTTACATCACCCTCTAGTGTTATCTTATGGAAAGTCACCTTAACTGCTCCGGAGCAAAGGGCTTAATTTGACTTTAGGATATGGGCCTAAGTGTGACTGTTTAACTTAGGAGAAGAAATGCTCTAACTTTAAATCTGTATTATTTAACTTTAAATATCCTAAGTAGAACTGAGCATCTACAAACAAGTCACCAATTCAAAGACATTAAAACAGAACAAAAGAGGAAAAATATAAATTGAATATATATTGATTGACAGAGGCCCTCATGCTCCAAAACTTAAAGCTTTGTTAACTGGATGGTTCTCAAATGTTTATGGGGGGAAATAACCAGATTCCAGAATTTTCCAAGTTTCAGAGACCAGTGCTAGATTTGTTGCTTGCTTATCACATTCTGAAGTAAATGTAGGAAATGCTGCCACTAAGGCAATTGAGTTCATTCATAAGGAATGCATAAGGAATGTGGGTGTTTTCCATCTCTACTTTTAGTTACCACCATTATCCCCCCACACTGTCAAAAGATGCATTACAAAAGATGCTGTCCTCCATTTGCAGAGATGTTTTATCCTGCGCCAAGTAATATCAAGTAGCTACACAATAAATAACTAGCAGTAAAAAGCGACACAACAGAAATGCCTATGGGACCTATTAACAGAGGAAAAATTCCCCACAGAGAAAATGCCTTTCATGTAAGTAATGATTTGGATAAAGCCCAAAGGTAATTCAAGGATGCAGTTCACAAAATGCCAGCAGTAACAACACATATAAGAAAAGAGCAAATGAGAACAGCAATTTATTGGAAAGCTTTAATGATGAAAGATAACAGCTGTTTATAGACGGCGACCACGGCGACCGCCCTTTCTGCGGGTGCTGTCTGAAGGGATGGGGGTGACATCCTCTGTGAAGAGAGAAATAAACATTGTCAGAAACAGGCTTCTGGCACGTACACAAACCAAACATTGTAAGTCACAGGGAGCCTCATTTTTATTATGAAAAATAGTATCTTAGTACAAGTCTAGTATTTATACATCCCACTTGTTTTTTTAAAAATAAATTCAGGATGAGAAAGACCAAGTTAAACAAAACTTAACAGCTTTAGGATTTGCAAACCAATTAACTGGAATAGGGGAGAAGTCTAAAATTTAGGGTGAAATCCTAATCAACTTTTCAGTACTGGCATAGCAGTGCCAATGGGGCATGTGCTGCATCCTGCTCAGCAACAAGAAGGCCTGACCATTCCCTGTAAAGTCAGAACTTGATCTGAGGATTGGGGATGCCCCCCGAAAGGAGGAGTCATCACCTGACCAAGTCCTGACTGCAAAGGAAGGGCTACCCACTTTTATGAATGGCATCTCTCTTCTCTCCTGGGAATTAGATGGTAGTGAAATTCTTAAAGAGGTATATCACTAGTGTTCTAAAAATGTAACTTCACACAAGACACAATTTGTTGTTGTAAAGACAAAGCTTTCAAGCACCCTCACACTAAACCAAATTGTTTGTCTAACCAAGTAGAAGTAAAAGAGCTCAGAGGACTAGCTGTGATTTCTAGGAAAGGTCCTTTCAAGCAATGGCTTTAACTATACAGTACATTACAAAAACAACTCACCAATGCGCCCAATCTTCATGCCAGACCGAGCCAGAGCTCTGAGGGCTGACTGGGCTCCAGGTCCAGGAGTCTTTGTTCTAAAAAGAAAAGAAACAAACACGTGAGACCAGTATTTACTAGACCAGCACCAAAGTCCAGCACCTCCTCATTGTACCTGCAGGAACATGTGCTCAGAATTTCCTACTGACATTGGCCAGGCAGCTACTGGAAACTCGGTAGGAAAGGGCCTTCTGTGCCCACATTTACTGGTAGGTCCCTGTTTGAAAGAGCGCTGGACTACATGGACTGCTGTCTAATCCAAGAGGACTATTTTCCTACTAATGAAAACTGCCTTCCTCACAGCTGACTTCTTGGGTTGGAAAGTGAATTGGAGGGGGGGTGGGAAAGAATATTACAAAATTTAAAACGACTTACAGGTTTATATTCAAACAAATTAATTTAATCTACTGTGACTGACAGTGAGTTTATTGGCATTCATGAAGGTACTTTTACTGTCAGATAAGTAGGATAGAAAAAAATCATTTTTACATGGGCACTTTTTGCCCCTTGGGAATAACCCTGGTCACATAATTTTCTTTGTGTATTTTGGAGGTCCCATTTATGCTTCTCTTCTTCTAAACTCTATATCCTATATAGTTTTCAAAATTCTTCTGTTAATAACATTCTTATAGAAGACATTTTAACTCTTAAAGGAAAGACTGTTGCTCAGTGTCCTAGCGCATATAGGCATTTCTTGGTTTACATGTTTTTGAAAGAGTGCAATTTACAAGTAAGTTTCAGGAATGCAGGCAATTTTTGAAATTAAAAAAAATCTTGCAAAGGGAAAACAAATACATTTTTTATGGATACAAAGACATTTACCAGTTTTGAAATACAACTAAATTAGCTGCTAACAAGCAACCCTATAAAATGATGACAGCTTACTATGGAAGGGGTATCCTCTTAAACCAGAAGACTAAGAAGCATTCAGGAATGTTTTCTCCTGAGCATCACATTTTACAGATTCCCATGGAAAAAGCACTTTTAATTCATGCAGCTTTAATACATCCACCCATTTCAAATCATGCCAATCTGTGTAAATCAAGCAGCGCATGTATTTTTGACTTGGAGAATCACAGAGTGAATTGTTAGCATCTCCAGGATGGTCAAAGGAAAGTTACTTGTCTGAAACTCCAGAGCCATTGCCAGCCTATGCTGATAATACTGTGTTAGAGGGCCCAATAATTTGAGTCAGTATAGAGCAGCTTCATAGACTTGATAGAACTTATACCATCCTGAAGTGCACTGCAATTCAGGGTCCAAAGGGTACCACCAGACCCTATTCTGGGGACTACCAGTGGTATGAGAAACACTGCTTTAGTTGCATACTACAAAAACCTGGAAACTATATATATGCCAGCCAAGGTTCAGTTCCTCATGAGGAAGAAGCATGTATATATCAGAGGATGTTCTTCTTGCATCAACTGAGGAAATTCCATCTGCCTCAAGAGCTGATGACCCTGTTTTATAGGGGAATTATTGAATCTGTTCTCTGCAGTTCCACCACTGTCTGGTTTGGCACAGCATCCAAACTGGTCAAGAAAAAACTACAAAGAACTATAAGTATGGCAGAGAAAATAATTGGAGTCAGTCTGCCCTCTATGGAGGATCTATATATTGCTTGGGTCAAGAAGAGAGCCATGAGTATTGCTGCAGACCCTCTTCACCCTGGTCATTTTGTTTGAGCTTCTTCCCTCTGGACGCCGATATAGGACTCTGTACACTAAGTCAACTAGGCACAAGGACAGTTTTTTTCCTTGTGCCATTAAATTGCTGAACCATCAACTATGCTGAGGGACTCTTGAAAATACTGAAGTAGTAACTGATGTATGCTCTGTATGTATTGTATGTTTTGTTTGATATTTGTGTGTTGGTGTTTGTATGTCTGCAGCCGTTGCCGAAGCCAAATTCCGGGCATGGAGTTCATACTTGGCCAATCAATCAATCAATCATTATTACACATACCTGTTTCCACCTGTAGCCCGCAGCTTAATGTGAAGGGCTGTGATTCCCAGCTCTTTGCATCTCTGGGCAACATCCTGGGCAGCCAACATAGCAGCATAAGGGGATGACTCATCCCTGTCGGCCTTCACTTTCATGCCACCAGTTACTCGGCAGATTGTTTCCCTGAGAAGGCAAGAGTGTTCACACATTTCTGAAAAATCTGTGACCAGCTTCATTTTCATGCAACCAAATTATCTAATAAAAAGCACACAATTACTGGATATTGTACTTGCTCTCCTTACCAAATTATAGTGGTACCTCTCATAACAAGCGCCTCACATAACAAGTACAAATTTCCAAGAAATATTGCTTCATGTAACAAGTTCTGCTTCACTTAACAAGCAAGTGCTATATGGTCATGTGTGCTATGCAACCCTGACACACCACGTGGAGGCTCTTTAAAAGGGCTGCTGGCCAGCACTGCTACCTCTAACTGCCCCCAACTTGGGGGCAGTTGCCTGGGGGTGCCAGAGGCAGCTGCCCCTAACTGCCCCCAAGTATCACCAACGGCCACCTTGAACTTCCAGCAGCAGCCCAGGAAAGCCTCCCAGGAAAATTTCTTTGATTGCAGCCTCCTAACCATGTCTACTCAGAAGTAAGCCCCATTGTGTTCTCTGTTCAATGAGGCTTACTCCCAGGAAAGTATCTTTGATTGCAGCCTCCTCCATTGTGTTAAATGGGGCTTACTCCCAGGAAAGTGTCGTTAGGATTGCAGCCTAAGTAGACTTCATAGGATAATGCACATTGAATGCATGTTTTGAATTCAGTTACAGTGTCTTGTCATCATTTTTACATCCAGTTATATGAATTTTTTTCAATCATCAATGAATTTTTTCAAACTCAATCATCTGAGTTTCCACCATTTCCTATGGGAAAATCCGCTTCACTTAAAGAGCATTCCTCCGGAACTAATTAAGCTCTTTATATGAGGCACCACTGTACTTTCAACTGAGAAGACCAACTTCCAATTTTTCACCTGCTCCTACTGAACACTGGCAGTGGGCACTGGTGAGCAATGGGAACTACTGGGCACCAACAGGCACTGGGAATATGAGGATATCGGGGGAAGGGGTGGGCAGCAGCAAAAACCAGGCATTCCTATAGAGCATCATTGTGCAGCGGGGACCACTGTGCCTCACCGTGCAGTGGTGGTCCTGTAACCCTCCCAAAGCACCACCACCACCACCACCCCATGAACAATCTCCTCTCAACTGTGGGCGCCTCTACTGGGTGGGTGCAGTATTTGGGGCTCAGTTTGATCAGTCTTCAATGTTAAATATAGGACGAAAATATGTTGCATCCCCATAGGGGCTGAATTTCAAAAAATCAGTTCTTAGTGGGTGCATCACATCACATAAGGAATACCCTCCCCAAATTTCATGCTTCTAGGTTCAGGGGTTGGGGCAGGCATTGACCAGTAAGCATTTCTACAGTGTAAAGTACAGGCACAAAAATGCATTGCACCCCTTTTCCAGTCTCACTACCCAAAAATTGGTTCTTACTGGGTTCCTCCATCATGGAAGGAACACCCTCTGAAATTTCATGCTTCTAGGTCTGGCGGTTTTGGCCGAGCACTGATAAGTGACTTTTCAGTTTTATATCTACAAACACACAAAGCTAGCAGAAAGGTGGACTGCTCCATAATTTCCCACCACTCCAGTGTGCCAGAACACTACAGAAAGCTCAGCAAAGATGAATCTTTTGTGCAGCAATATTATACCATGACCTGGAGTTGCAACTTCTGCACTGTCTCCCTGCAATACCAATGCAGTGCATTTCCACTTATGAAAAATAGAAACTGATATTCACATACAGTATGTTTAGAGGACAGGAATGGACAAGGAACCAACTCTAGGAATTATTTTCTGCCTAAGATGTTTTCAATTAAAAAACACACACCTAAAAAGAAAAAAGCCATAAATACATGCTACTCACTTGCCAGACAGGTCAGTTACATGGACAAAAGTGTCATTGAAGGATGCAAAGATGTGGCAAACTCCAAATACATTTTCTCCTTCAGCAACCTGTGGTCCCAAGCTGATAACCTGTTCTTCCTTCTTTTCCTTACCCTTACGAGGTGCCATTTCTGGAAGGAGAAAGATTTTCTTTTAATTACCATAGAGAAGAGAGGGACCATAAAGTACTTTCTCTTGGGACAATCATTCCTATCTTTATTCAATTAAAGCAGTAATATATCAGCTCGGGAAATGTAAATAGTTCAGGCTCCTTCACACAACCAAGCGTATTTAAACAGTTGCATAGGGCTGGATCTCATCTATTTAATAAGACAATATAGTATACGAGAAAAATGCTTTCTGTACTTATTATTTCATTTCTAACAGTGAACAGCAGCAGCACCCCCAAATCTTCATAATATACAGTAGCAGCACCCCCAAATCTTCATAATATACAGTATGTATCTGTGCCTTGGCCCGTACGCTCAGCAAACAAAACTACATCACATGCACAGCTAGTCAGATTTTTCCAAGGCAAGAAGAGACAAGGAAGTCACCACAAACGCTGTTTTACACTCCTTTCTTATGACTGCTGTTCTTGCCTGAATGTTGATGGGGCAAAGCAATAAACAGAAATAGCAAAACAGACACACACTCTGAGCAGTGGATTTTTCACTCTCTGTGGCCAAGAAAAGTCAGGGCTGCATTAAGGGCTGAGTGGTCAATGACAGAGACTCCCTGGAGCAGGGGGCAAAGCATGCCCTGCAGGCATCTATCAGAAGTACTAGAAAGGCTTCTGTATAGATGATGGGAAGATTCGTTTCAGATCCAAGACAGGATTCAGGAAACTGGATACCCCTGATTCTCCAAGAGTTTATGCCAATGACTTGCTCTTCACCCTTATGCAACTGAGAGAAGATACCAAACAGCATTTGCTCATATGAATGGGAACAGTAGCACAAAGTACTGCATCAACCACAACTTGGAATCTACACTAAATGAGAGATGTGCTAATGTGTGCTAATGTACACTGACCCTAAACTTCTCCCTTACAAAAGACAGAATCCAAATACAATTGTCTTTTCCTTTCCACCCCTTTCTTAATGACTGCTAAGTGGCTCATTTTTTTACATATCCAGCAATATACTTAAATGTAATATTACCCACTCATTACACCACCACTAGGCTTGAAAATTAAAGATATTTACAGTGCAAGTGTGTGCCACAGACCATCTATGCAGAAAGTAATTCTAGCATAAGGAATGCTAAAAATACAGATGCAACAACAAGAAACAGGTACAGTGCTACCTTGATTTATAAGTGACTTGGATTACAAGCAAAATTTTCTCTGAAATTTTGACTTGGTTTAAGTGCACTGTAACAAGTATTTGGGAACAAGAAAACGGCATAATGAATTAACTACATGTGGAAAAGAATGGTATTCAGCAACTGTTGAAGACATGAGCATTAAAATCACCCTTAAAATGAAAAATACGGTGAAATTTTTCCATGGTTTATAATTGCAGGAGAAACCCTGAAGTTTCAAACTGGCTTATTGTAATTATGTAAATATGAACAGGAATGATTTGAAATAAGGATATTCTACCATGCCATTTCCAAACCAGGATGAAACTCAACATTATATCACATTTACTAAGGAGATACTTCAGGGTGGAAAACAATCTTGAGTTAGCATATGAGCTGGCGAGAACCCCCACCCCCCGCATGCAAAGAAGGGGAGCCAACTGGGGGTGGGCTTGTTGACCAGGGAAGGAAGGTGTGGCCCAGCATGAAACCACTGGCCTCAGTTCCCTCCTATACCACACAATGGGAAGGCACCCCTGCAGCTGTCCCTAAGACAGGTTGTTAGAGGCCTGGCCTATAAGGCCCTCAAAGGCCTAGCTAGTAGTATGAAACCTACAGAGGCCTAGCCCCAGGAGAAGCCTGCGGCCTAGCCCTTGCGTCTCCCACTGGGGACAATCTTCCACCAGCCTGTCCCCAGGAAGGGACAAAGGCCCCCCATACCCCCTCTGCCCGACACCTTGGAGAGGGGAGAGCCACCGGAGCACCGGAGAATGGGCGGAGGAGCCGAAGCCGCGAGGATGGAGACGGATGAAAACCGCCCCCCTCCCTGCCGCCACTTACTCAAGCTCCTCAGCAAGCGGCTGCCAGAACCGGAAAGGAAAAGGCCAGCGTCACGAGGACAGAGGTCAACTTGTGTTGCCCGGAAGTACTACCTCCCCCTACCCGGAGGGGCCAATCATTAATCCGACGAAGGTCTCCGCCCTCCGCGCGCGCCTTTATGGCGTAAATGGCGAGATGGAGGGGAGAAGATTAAAGACGGGTTGACCCATTTCAAATATGGCGGCGGGAGTTATGAAAGCCCTTACTAAAGATGGCGGTGATTTGCCCACACGCTGGCCTGAGGAAAAAAGATGTCTGACTCCTGCTGTGACGTCACAACGCTCTCTCCCGCGTCGACGTCTTGAAGCCGCCAAGCTTCCAGTCACAAAGATGGAGACTCGGGAAAGGGCGGGATTTGGACTGCAGTGCAGTCTACGCTGACAGAGGAGACTCGCATAGGCTCAGGCACAGAGTGTTGAGGGTTTTGACAAGAGAGGCAGGATGGTGTAATGGTTAGAGAGATGGACTGGAGTCTGGAAGAACCGGGTTCAAATCCCCCTTGATCCACTAATCCTGCGCTAAAAACACTTTCCCTGGGGGTAAGAGCCATTGAACACAATGGAGGTTACTTTTGAGTAAACATGGTTAGGATTGTGCTTGATCTTGGGCCAGTCATCACTCACAGCCTTGCCTACCTCACAGGATTTTGTGAGGACAAAAGGATTAAAAACTTTCTAAGCCAGTATGGGAAAAGTGGGGTATAAAACCCTTAATAAACTTCCTGATCCATTGATTGGCAGTATGATCATAAGTTCTATTTTTCCAGGACGTGTCCTCCTTTTTTTAGCCTTGTGTCCTGGAAAAAAATCTTTGTTGTCCTCCTTGAGTAGACAGCATAGAGCCTGCTTGTAATTAATAAATTCTACGTAATAAATCATTTATTTGATTTATATCCCACTTTTCTTCCTAAAGGAAGCATACCCAACATGGCTATTACATGTAATAGTTTTAAATTTAATGATAAGCAATATAGAGCACAATCCTAAGCATATTTACTCAGAAGTAAGCCTCATTGTGTTCAATGGCTCTCACTCCCAGGAAAGCGTCTTTAGGATTGCACCCATAAGTGTTTGAATTAACCACATGAAAGCAAGATATATGTTTGGGTTTCTATTTTGTCATGTCCTACAATTTTCTTATACATTTTAAGGGAACTGTCCTCTTTTTCTGGTTAAAACATTGTCACTCTGGATATAAAACCCATAGGGTGCAATCCAGAGTAACTACAGGGAGTCCTTGCTCCAACGTAAGAACAATTTACTCTGGATTGCAATATGAATTTCCCATGGGTCTTCACTACGTGGTGCTGTAACTGCGTCAACATAAATGTCTCTTACGTGCTCCTGTAGTTACTCTGGGTTGTAGGGGTAGGCTGCAATCCTAAAGACACTTTCCTGGGAGTAAGACCCATTGAACATAATGGGGCTTGCTTTTAAGTAGACATGGTTAGGATTGTACTCTCTAAATTTCCACATTCATTGGAAACAGCACAGTTTTCTTTCCATAAGTCCCCCACCCTCCGGGCACACACGCAGAGCGCATTTAAAGATACCGCTTTTTCCAGTGGGTGGCAGAATTATATCAGTCGATTTATTGTGGTACACAGTTAATGGGTCTGCTGGGGCGATGCCAGGGAACCACCTTAGTATTGCTTATATATTTCCATCCTGAGAAGATAGTGGTTGCCTTTCTTATTTTAAATGGAGTAAGTTTTGCTGTCAATCCATATTTCATATTAAGATTTGGCAAGCCTATTTTTTCCCCATCTTGAGCTTGTTCACTTGCAGGCAATATAAGAGGAGGTTTCAGATCATTACAACAACAGGATAATGAAAAAATCTTTTGCACAGATCACAATGGAAATAAATATGGGCTTTAATTTTATCAATAACCAGAGTACAGATTTCAGGGAAGGTGTGTACATGTAGTGTTTCCCACTTCATTTCTGGTGCATTGTCGTCATCTTTATTAGTGAAGGCATGTGAGATATACTAGGTTCTGTGCTTAACAGAAATAAAACATCCTTTTCTGCCAGTTCATAGTATAAATCAGTGGATTTCAATTTTTTTGTCTCATGGCACCCTGACATGTGGCATCAGACTTGAGCTGCAATCCTAATCTCCATTTAGGCTGGCCTTACTGGTCTAAGTAACTTCTATGCTGACCTGAAGGTATAACAAAAGTGCTGTAACACACATGGTTAGACCAGTGTTTGCCTCCCTACATCACCACAGGACCAATGAGTTCTTACTCATTGGCTCTTACTCCCAGGAAAGTGTCTTTAGGATTGCAGCCTTACTCTCAGAAAAGCAAAGGATTGCCACCATATTGTTTTCATGACACCTAGATTTCAGGCAGGGAATCCATTCATTTCTGTATCATCCCACCCAATATACACCATATAGATTAGGCAGTTCATTTATTTTATTTTTATTTATATATAGGATTTCTATCTGGCCTTTCTCAACAGTGGACCCAAGGCGGCTAACAAGACAATAAATAAATGCACTTAACAATCAAAATATTTAAAACATTTAATAAAACATTAAAACATTTAAAAAGCTTTAAAGTTCATGGAGTGTGAAAGTATTTTAAATTTCATGAAGAGCAAGGAATAGAACAACCATGACTCTTCACCATGGAGGAAACTGGCACTACCACTGGTTCCCGTTTTTAAATTACTCTTTTCCATTTAAAGTAGTTCAGACAATGTCTTACATCACATTTATGTTTCAAATCAGATTACTCAATATTTTACAGGATGGCTGTGCCATCTTCTATTAATCTAGAGCAAACCTTCATTTATTTGCATTAATTTTTAGAGTTTGCCAAATATTGCCACTAAAATATTACTCCAAGTGTGATATTTCCTTCATTCAGGTTGTCACCACTTGACAACCTTGCATGGATTTACTCATGGGAGCAAGAAGCCATATTGCTATTTTTTAAAAATTGATCGGTGAACATGAATGGGCACTCTTCCATCCCCTATTTTTCTGCTGATGAAATAGCTGTACTTTAACACTTGCTGTCATTTCACGTTGGGCTTGGGGCTGAATAGACATCCAGAATGGCAATAACTGCCAGGATTAAAAGCCTGTCGCAGCACATTTACAGGGCTAGTTCCTCTTGTACAGTAAGAGCACTCAAACTGTATGTTTCTCCTTTGTTACAAATAACGAAATTTCATCCTGGTTGAAAAGGGTTCATTTTTCCTATTGATCAACAATTTTGAAACAAACTGAAGCTTTTCTCTTTGGTGTTGGCCCAGTTTCAAATTCAAGTTTTATGCAGTAGAGGATTTCCAAAGATCTCACATTTTGGAATTTCTGGGTCCTTTTAGAAGTCAGTTCTGATATTGATAGTAATTGAATTGACACAAAAAGCCCAATCCTATCATGTTTACGACAGTTGTACTCGCATTCCACTATAGCAAATGCAGTGGCACTAATGAAAATGGCACACAATATGACGGCACAAGCAGCAGAAACAGCCAGTGGGTTCCTGCATTTGCCAGCGACCCACATGGACCATGCCAATGGACATAGGGCACAATCCAGAGTAACTACGGGGAGTCCTTGCTTCGGAGTAAGAACACTTTACTCTGGATTGCAATATGAATTTCCCATAGGTTTTCACTAGCTGGTGCAGTAACTACAGGTGCACATAATATCTTACGTGCTCCCATAGTTACTCTGGATTGCAGCCATAATCCCACAAAGGGCATGCCACCAACTTGTGGGAAGGGAGGGGAGGTTTGAGGTGGGAATGGTGTTTTATTCTTCTTTGTTAGCCGCCTTGGGCTCCTTCTTGTAGGGGAGGAAAGGCGGGGTATAAATTAGGAAAATAAATAAATAAATGGGGACAACAATCTTACTAATTTTTCAACCTGTCCAATCCTCTTCCTCTCCATAGACTAAGGCTACAATCCAGAGTAACTACTGGACCTTTTACACCAACATAGTTACGGTGCCACCTATGGGTGCCACCTATTGGTTTCTAATGCATAGAGCAATCCAGAGTAAGTGCTTCTTGTTTTCCCATAATTACTCTGGATTGTAGGGTAATGCCAGCAAAATAGCTAGTGTAGGAGACCATAGGTAATCATGCAATCTATGGGGAAACAAGTAAAAAAATTTCTACTTCCTTTTACTTGATGTTTGATTGCTGTCTCATCATAACATGTAGTATGTGCTCCAAATGCATGGGTACATGCTGTGGCTTAGCAGGGGATAGGACTGGGCTGTAAGTGGTATAACTGGCCTTGGGGTAGCTAGTCCTATCCATGTTTACCTAAAAATGATTTTTGCTCCTGACTGGAACATAATGTTTAGACATGTGAGCAGAGGATTGCATACAAGTGGTCCAGTCTTATGCCCATATTTTTAGGTATGACTGAATTCAGTGGTATTTATGTCCATGTAAGCACGTGTAATATTGAATCCACATTTTCCTCAGACCCACCAAGGGCAAACACATTTGACAGAATGAAAATAGATCTATACAGTGCTTAGGATATGATGTAATTCACATGACTGTTTCACAGCATGCCTTAGCATTGGCACCTTTGTAGTGCAGCAGCAAGCGAGGGTTGACATTCGACCTGAATGTGTGTGAAAGTCATCAGATGTTAATAGTAAAATCCTAGCCAGACAGATGTTGCACTTGTCACACTTAAGAGACCTTGAAACAGCAGTGTTTGCTGCTAACCTTTCCCAACGGTGCATGCCGCTTTGTGTTAAAGTGAGTTCTGCTAATGCACAATAGGAATGTAGTGCAATTAATATCATATGTAACCCCTGTGAGACAACTCCATAGCTATAGTGTTCTTGTGAAAATTTATCTATGTTGAAATATAAAGGGACCTTCTAGAATAATGAAAACATATGCGGGAGATATTAATATATGTAATATTTCAATGAAACATTTTCTCTTAAGGACCAATTTGGTGGCAGTTTTAATCCACATCACACTCTGTGGGGACATAAGGCTATTCTAGTGAATGGCATTGACTGTGTGCAGAGAATGATAGAATTGGGACTGCCATTTATTTCTTCCTTAAGTAGACACCACTGGGAAATTTCTTGGTTTCTAATGCAATTGAGCCTACATTTGTCAGGATGAAGCTGAAGATAGACTTGTAGGTCTCCATGTCCAACTCCTGCTTGTTGCAGAAACCAGAGTTACAGTTTATTTATTTAGCTTATGGCAAATACATGGACTTATGGTATATCAGATGTTAATGTTCCAGTGTCATGTATTTTGAAAGCCAGGAATTCCACATTGATGTCTGGCTGCCAAATGTCAATTCCTCTATGTAGTCTGGCTGCCAATTGTTGCTAGCTGTTTAGTTCACACTTCCATGCTATCCAGGGTACACCACGAGGAGGCGAACTAGCATCACATCCCAGAGTTAGAGTATAGCCAACAGATGGCTGTCAGTGAAGGGGGGGGGGAACCCAACCAATTCTTGGGCAATTATTCCATTGTTGAATTATCCTTTGAAATTTTTTCCATAATGTTCTTAAGCAACATGCCCAACTGTATTCTCCACTATTGTCACAGATGCAGCCATGACATGGAGGTGTGTACTGCATCCAATGGTTGGGGGAGAAACAGAAGACTGCTTTAGGTAAGGGAACTTTATGCTTACGTATGGATCTCCTTGGACTTACTCCAGCTCTAGCTGGTGTAAATCCAAAGAGAGTAAGGTGGCAGTGTGGTTCAAATGAGCAGATAGTATCTGGTATGTTCACTTGCCATTGAGATTTCATCTTCTGGCCCACACCCTACCTCTTGCCCACCCTGCCCATTAACAAGCTGGAACCAGCTGGCACCAGCCTGATCCAGTGGCTGCAACAGCCTGGTTTTAGTGCTATTACTGGGACCTACTACAAGAGCAGGATGTTGGCCTGCCATCATAATGAAGATAGGATCAGGCCATTAAGCCCTTTAGATAAAGTCCTACCTATCGTGCAATTCTGTTGACTTCAGGCACTTAAGGCAATTGTAAAGACTGATGGGATCTGTCTATGTTATCATGGAAAGTGATTGAGAGAAAAACTCAAGTCTTTGAAATGGGGAGGGGAGATCAAGCTATTCCTTTTACTGCTACTAGAGGGGATGTGAGATATCGCTGGATGGGGAGAAAAATCTTCTTTAAGGCACAAGCTCACCCAAGAAGCTTTATAGCTAAGGGGAATTTGAACCTGGATCTTCTAAGTTCTCAGTCCAATTCCCGAATTACTAAACCATCCTGGCTCTCAAATGTTTTCATATGTTGCTCTATACAATAGTCATGTTTTACACCCTGGTTATCAGCCTATATTCTCTAGCTGCCACTCTGCTAGCTTAGTTTATCCTCTACTATACCTCTTTTCCTGCAAGTACCTGTTTAAGATGAACTAAAGAAAAATACAAAAGCAAAAAAACACCCATGTCACTGTGTTGAATGCTTAGAAGTCACTACAAAAGGTAAACCAGGGAGATTTTTAAAAAGATGAGATCTTTTTATTCTGCAGCTCACAAAAGACTCAAAGTGGAAGGGTTTTCCTAGATCTGTTAATGCAATTTATATTGAATTGGAAATGCCAAGAATTGAATGTAGGACCTGATACACGAAAAGACTGTGTTCAACCATTGATCCCTCAAGAGAGACTGTGTTCATTTAAAATCATCGGAATGAAATGAAAATAATGATCTTCCTATGTGCTCTAAAATCTCCTACAGTATCATTCAACAGATTTGGGAGTGTGCATGTTGACATATTGCCAGTCCACATAAAAAGAAACTGGACAGGTGAAGAACAAGGTTTGAAAGCATGTGTTTGGAGTGCTCCATAGCACCATATGGAATGAAATATTGTTTTTTGGGAAGGAGCGGGGGGAAGAACGTGATGTTTAATCACACAGTAGGGTGGGCTGGCAGACAGTTTTGTCTGAACCCTGCTCTCCACTGAATCCAGCAGCTAAAATGTTGGACTGAAGCCTGGCTTAGGACATGTGGCTTCAAACTCCAAATCAAAACCAGGAATTCATGAGGTGGACTTGGACAAATACTTGTTTCTGCCCTTCAGTTCTCCACTATCACCATGACAAAAAATAATAGCTCATCATATGATTGTGAAGATGAATAAGAATTGTAAGATTTGTAAGGAACAAGACTAAAAATTGTAAGGAAATAAGAACTGAGTGAAAGGTGCCATAGGATTGAGAGATGAAAATATATACTGACAATTTCAGAGGTGGCATAACATGCTAGCTGTCTCTCCCATGCATGCTCAAATGTAGCTATAATTTTTTCTTGAGTTAGCATGTTCGTAAATCCCTAAGTGAAAGAAAAGAATATCATATGAATTGGCATATGCATGCATACATAAAATAATTTGTTAATTATTCAAACATCCGTTAATTTTAAAGCCTCAATTTCCTAACCTCAAACAGATGTAGTGAAAGGTGGCAAAAACTGCAGCTATCAGTTGAATTGCCTTTGAAACAATTTAATAAGTTTAAGCTTTCTTCTTTATTCAGATGTGATAGCAGGTCCCCAAGCAGCAGGCATTCATTCAACCACAGAATACATGATGAGCTTCCCAGAGTTCAAGGGAAGCCTCGAATCATGGTAACTTGCCCTTTATCATTTGAGACGCTGGAGTCATTAATAGACTTTGATGGCCTCTGGTGACCCAAATGCTGGAAATCCAACCTGTTCCTGATCTCACTTGCTGCTTGCAGATCCTGCTATCAAATCTTGAGTCAGTGGGTGAGGAAGGCTGTGCAAATGTCCATGTGCAAATTTTTCAGGACTAAAGGGATACTCTGAGTGCATATGTGAAAAACCTTTGATTCTTCCTATTTCTAAGAAAAATATTATTTTGCTGCCACTTTTAGCTGTTCCATATCTTTTATTTCAAATGCTGCAGTTGTTTTGGGCTATTGCCTCCCAGCAACATCTTCCATAAATGATTGGCCCCAGATCAATCAGTCATCGCAATATGAACTTCTCTCCAGATTTCTGTCTTTGTTTCCCTTATCACCTTTATTTAAAAACCACACAACACCAGAAAATTATCCTACTCACCGGGTGCTTTAAGAAAATCCACTCTTGGTTCTTAACTTGTTTTCCTTCTATGATTTTTCTCATTTACATTGGTTTCAAAATTGTTTCTTCAAACACACTTTCAGTTTATTTAGAGTCTAAGAGCTGGTTAAGACAGCAGAGCTGAAGTTATTCTGGTGGCTGTTTTGGAACTGCCAGAGCAAAAGGCAATGGTATCAGTGGTCTACCACCACAGCCAGCTACCAGTGGGAGCACAGGTATGTTGGTATTAGTAATGAGTAGTAATGTGGTGGAGAGGGAGGGTAATGGAGAGTGGGGAGGGAAATGGGCAGAACAGGAATGGAGGAGTAGATCTCCAGCATGCTTACCTACCCTTTTTATCTCTTCACTTCCCTTTTCCTTATTCTGGTGTAATTCCTGCAGGGAATCAGAGTATCGTTTAAGGATATTCCACTGCAATATAATGTAAAGTTTGCAGAAAATGTCTGCATTCTTAGGATTATCAAGCAGCCCCCTTTGTATTTCCAATATTGGCACCTGCCATGGTTAGCATGAATCCTATTAAGTGCTGCCCAATGGAAGGAGGGTGAATCAGATCCAAAGGCACGATCAATGGCAGTCATGTGTACCATATCCCAAGTCCTGGACCTGTTTTGCCTGCACAGAGCAACACAAACTTGTGCCAACAATTGAGCTAGGTCAGTTCCAAGTTCTTTATGTTGGCACTGCTGCATCACTGTGCCAGGATTTAGACAGGATTAAGCTGTGAGTTGCTTACAGTGATGAGCCTTCAGTTGTGAAAACTGGAAGTACAGTTCAATCAATCTGAGTGGCTCTGGTTCTGTAGCAAATAATTGCACAATTCAGTGGTATGTGTTAAGAACTTCAGATCAAAGAGGAAATGAGTTTTTCAGTGTCAGTGGTGCAGAACAAAAGCTTGAAAGTTCATGATCATAGTAATGACTTAGATACAAAGAGGTAGTCCTGGGGGTCTAAAAGGAATGGAGGCCCTGGGAGCAACACAGATAGAAGAGGGTCAGACAAAGGTCAAGTGAATGGTCCAAGTAGGTTACTTGGCATTTGAGTGACACAAACAGAGAATGAGGGTTGCTTTGAAGAATTCAGAATATACATGGTCAGCGCTATACCTATGAGCAGGAATTACTGGTGTGGGAGAAGAAAAAAGCATAACCCCCCCCCCCAAAATAAAATTAAAACATGGCCTTATTTAAAAAATGCACTACTATGGTTTTGATGAATTTGTAAATGCTGTTACCTATTTGCAAGGCTCCATGTATTTACCATTGAGCATCACAACCTGCAGCTTTTTATCAGTCTGGATGTAAAGAAGTGGGCCCAGGGTTGGACACAATCCTAGATCTCAACATCCAGCCAGTGCCAGAAGAACAGGACTTCAGAGTCTATTGAGGTCATATGTTGATTGAATCCTGTATACAGGGGGTTGCAATGAATCCTGTATTCAAGACGCAAGGCAGGAAGAGGAGGAGTAGAAAAGCAAGCCTGCAGGCAGAAAGATAGCTCTATAAGGTTTCCATGTTCCAGACAAGGAGCCACAGTCCGGAAAGGATATTCTGTGAGGTGGTATTGAAGGTCTCAGTGGATCTCTGATCTCTGTTAAAGCACCTTGCTTGGAACCGTCCAGGATACTGTGGCTCTGCCTCACTTTCCCATTCTGTAATTGTACAATCTTGCCTTCGTTGAGTCACTGCCACTCTTGGTTCAGAAATAATCGCCACCATTTTACTCAAGTGATCACCAATAGGGCATCATCATCACTTTTTGGGTCTGTTTGTTGGCAACCGTAATATAAAACTTAAAGAGATGAATGTGATGACTTTGTGGTTCTTTAGCTTCCTCAATATGTAATTCACAGAACTCTTTTATTGGACTTTATGCTGCCCTACTGATATCTATCCATTAGCACAAAATAAGTGATCTATAAATCACCCTCTTGCTGTGTTTTCTTCCTGCATGATTGCAGCTCATTTGCATTAAAAATATGCATCACAAGAGAGTTGGTAGAGTTCAAATGTCACTGCTCCCCCCTCTCCGCCTAGGACTTCTTGTGGTTAGGTCTGGATATCAATGTAGGTGGTCCATCTCAGCCAGACTACACAGGAAAGGTGAAAGAAGTGGGATATGAATTCATCGCAGAAACACTATATGAAAAAAGGAAACATATGTGCATGGAAGGCTAGGTCAGGCAGATTACAAACAGAATTAACATCCAAGAGGATATAGCCAATCTGAAAGAGTATTTGGAAACAGATGTGAGAAGCCAAGAAGCTGCACATTTTTATTTCACAATATCAGATTAGGAACCCAGTTCTATCTAGCTTTCCAACAGCACAGCAGCCTTGCCAGTTGGATATCCACTTCATCCTGTGACAGGGACGGCAGTCACAGAGGCCTCCTCAAGGTAAGGGAATGTTTGTTCCCTTACCTTGTGCTTGCAACGTGGCTGCACCAGCACTGCAAAGTTGGATACACTGGGCCCTAAAATAGTCCTAGCTGCTGGATCAGCCAAATCTGAAGCAGTAATATGATCATCAGCATCGGCATTTGGATTTCTGGGGCACTCCTGCAAGACCACATCCAAACACTATAAGTCAGCCCCCTTCGACTAATCTTAGTGCAGAAATGGCCCATGACATTCAGACATCTGACTCCGCAGTGGTGGGCTTCAGGGGGTTCTGACAGGTTCTATAGAACCCTTTGCTAATGAGCGCCTGGTTCTGAGAACCGGTTCCTAATGGGACATAGAACCTGTTGTTAATTTAGGTTATTAGGACATAGAACCTGTTGTTAGTTTATTTGAATTCTACCACTGCATCTGAGGTGATGTGTCCCATTACCTGGTGATGTACTATTCTTTATTTTAGGTATGTGTGAACAAGAGAAGGAACCACCCCTCTGGGCTTAGTCACCCTTTTCCATTGATTTTTGTTTTCATGGAAGGCAAGGCTGGCCAATCCATGAGACCATCAGCATCGGCAAATTGTAAGGGGTCTGAGGGATCAGCACATGTGAGGGGATCTTTCGCACTGAGTCTTTGGCTAGCATTGCCTCTCTCTACTCACTGCCAATGCAAACTGCCTCTTATATATATGAAAAAGTACTTTCAAATATAAGAAAAAGTTTGAGTACATTACCAGGTACTTCACCAGGTATTAATCTGCCATTGTAATAACCTTACAAGTCCATCACCTTGCTTACTCATTGCTCAGTCTATATTTCTTTCTCGGCAGAAAGGAAACAGAGGAGAAATGAAAAGGAGAAAGCAGCAATATTGTCCTCATTCTTCATCTCCCCCCAGAATTGGCTCTTGGTGTTGCTGGAGCTTCAGCTGCCCAAGTTGAGCCATTCCACAGGCCCCATAAAGTGATGAGGCCAGCACAGCAGAGTTGGCCAATCAAACCTCGAGTCCATTTATTTCGCACATCAATTACACACTTGACATTTTTATGTGGCGTCTCATTTTAATGGGGTTTTGGAGCTGCATTATGATGAGCGGAAGAAATCCTTTCTTCGGGGTAGGGGACACCAATCTCTGACTTCAAAGAACAGACAAGTAAATTTTAAAAGATTACAAAGACAAAACATAACCATTCTTGGTCCCTTAACCCAAGGAAGTCATTTGAGTGCAACATGAAAGCTCATGGCTACAATCCAGAGGAACTACAGGACCTTTTACACTGACGTGGTTATGGTGCCATCTATGGGAAACATATCAGAAATGCATAGAGCAATCCATAGTCAGTGCCTCTTACATCTTCCCATAGTTACTCTCAACTGCAGGGCATGTGCTACAGTGAGATGATGAGCACAATCAAATGTGGGCCCCATTTTGTTCAATGGGTCTTACTCCCAGGAAAGTGCCTTTAGAATTGTAGCCAATGCCATGGGGAACTATGAATTCTTCTGTCTTGGAGCAGTGCCCTGTAAATCATGGTGACCTCCTTTCCCAGGACATGTCCTCTTTTTTTAGCTTTGTGTCCTGGAAAAAATCTTTATTGTCTTCCTTTTCCTTGTGTGCAGGCAGCATGTATCTTTCTTGTGATTAATCAATTATATGTAATTTTTTAAAATTTAATAAGTCATATGGTGTTTGGTTCCAGCAGGTTCGCACCAACTCTATAGAACCGGTTGTTAACGAGAGATAGGACCATATAAAGTTTAAAAATAGCCATTTAAAAGTGGCTGCTGAATGAGCATAGAACTGGTTGTTAGTTTATTTGAATCCCATCACTGGGTGTTTAAATTAATGATATGAAAGCAATATGCACAATATGTTTTTCGCTTTTTGTTATGTCCTACATTTTTCTTGATTTATATACCTTTATTGGCATATACAATAATATACAATAATACAATATACAATAATACAACCACATATACATTGCACCTATCGGGGATGCTCCAGGAGGATTTCCTGCTGCAGGCAGGGGGTTGGACTAGATGACCTACTAGGTCCCTTCTGACTCTATGATCCTATGTAGAGAACCCCAGAGCCATTGGGGCAATTATCAGAATGCCTTGAGCATAATGTACTTGTACCCACTCTGACAGACAGGATAAATTAAAGATCCTGCTGTAGAACAAAAAAGTGACCAATAGTGGATTTTCCTTTTGCTCCACCACTTTAGGGGGTTCTAACCAGGGGGATTCCAACCAGGCAGAGGGTGGCACCAGGAAGACCCTGATCACACCAATCTTCTTTAATGGTCTGAAACTACCTGTTAGATGCAGTGTTTGAAGACTGCTTTTCTCCTGGCATCAGAGAAGAAGAATAAATTGACTCCTTCCCTTCTCCAGGATCGGAAATAGTATGTGAGTTCCAACAGTATCAACAACTGAAGCGTCAATATATCAACAGCAAAGGGATTCTCAAACCACTTCCAGAGGGTTCATCATGCAATTAACTGCTGGCAGAGCCTTTCAAGATTGGCATGAAAGGATCTGCTTCTAGCATAGAAGGCTAATTTATTTTCCCAACATCTCACTCCAGGAAGTGGCTACAACTCAAAAGCTACATCTACCTTACCACTTTTGGGAGAAAAAAAATCCTATTTCAAGTTTTGTAACAAGCAGCTCAAAGCTCTAATGCAGGCCTCCATCAGTCTTGGACGACTATGGTAGACTATGGAAGCCTGGGTTGGATTGTTATGGAGGATAGATTGTTACCCAAGCAGCAAATCCTCCCTCTCCACGCCACTGAATTAGTCCAATGGAAAGGCAGAGCCAATATGATTGGATCCAGCTCTCCATTGTCACAGAGCTGGGCTAAGGACAGGAGCTCACCCTGTCTTGTGGGGCCGACCCGGGTCTTGAACCCTGGCCTGCTGGTTAACAGGCACAGCGTCTTAACCGCTTGCACCACCCACAGCCCTGGGGAGATAACCACCTCCCAAATGCTTGGTCATCACAACTACCTCATTCATTCAAGACTTCTGTGGCATCCTGTGATTGCAATGATCTCAGTCAATGGGTCACCAATGACATTTCAATGTATGACAGAAGTCCTTGATCTCTTTGTTCAGGAGAAGGAACGCTGAAGTTCATGGGATAATTCCAAAATTTCTGGCCAATAGTCCTGCAACAATTGTTAATCTTACTTGCAGGGCAATCTTATAGATGTTAACTCAGAAGTAAGCATTCAATGAGGATTATACACAGATTAATGTGCATAGGATTGCAGTCTTACATATCCTGTGCTTTCTGCTCCTACATGGAAGATATTCAAGGCAGCTTATAACAAGAATTAACATGTTAAATGCAAGCTAAAATCAGAAAATAATAAAAAGCAATGATAGCACCAGAATCTGAAGCCACCACCCCAACAAAACAATAATACATACTGTTCCATGCTGAAGCTATAAAGCTGTGCTCATTTTCTAACTGACCTTTAAAACAAAAAAGGCCCAATCAAGATATTCTTGGTTCACTGTTGATCCATTCTTCTTGTGTGGTCTACCAGTTCCCACCAAGAGACTTTCCAGAAGTTGAATAATTTATTTTGAGATTTGATCTGTTTATCTCTCCTTCTGTCCTGATAGATTCCATCCAGTGTGCCACTTCCAACTAATTGAAAGACACAAATTGACAAATGTGTGTCTGGACCCCTTTTAAGGGCTACATTGTTACTGTGTGCAGGGCTGTTTAGAAATGCCAAACTGAATGCTTTGCAAATTCCTATTCCCACAAGAATAATTAATCAGTGGGAAAATTTTTGCCACTGGACATTGTGCACTTTAGCTCTGAAACCAGTTATTACTCATAGCCTCTCCTTTGTGGCGCGATGATTTCTTTCTGTGTGAATTTCCCTTCTAAATCTCCATCAGGGGTTTAAGTACGGTATATTAAAAGACATTTAAGTTTTTCTTGGAACAATCTGAGTTGAGCATGTGAACAACCTCAATTCCCAACCAAATCATTCCTTTTACTTAACTGGAAACATCACCCTGCTTTATTTTAGAATAGATAATGAAAGTATTTGGGGTTGGGAGGGAGGGAGAGAAGCAGAATTAACTCATTAAGGACAAAATGGACAAAGATGTGTTGAGAATAAGAATTTGTTTCGCAGCTATGCTTTTCAGCCTCTTAGAAAATTTGTAGCTGATTGTGTACTTCTCTTATCTCCCCACTTTATGTAGGGAGAGGATAGCTAGTTGTTTTGATTTAAATTTTTGCTTTGCCCATTTGTTAATTGGAAATTATTCCAGAGAACTGTGCCACAGGCCAAATTCCAGAAATCAAATAGTCTACTTCATCCCTATCAGATGTGGTACACTGAGTATCACAGCATCTTCTCTCTCTAGTTGATATTCCCACTTGAGAGTGTATGATCACCATAAATGTTGGCTAATGAAATACAGATCCAGGGGTGGGGAGAACAGAAGCAAATGTGAAGAGCTGGAAAAACTGAAGAGCCATATTGGAGGAATAGGATGCATGACCATGATGCTCACATGAGAGGGTGCAATCCAGAGTAACTACGGGGAGTCCTTGCTCTGGAGTAAGAACAAGTTACTCTGGATTGCAATATGAATTTCCCATAGGTTTTCACTAAGTGGTGCAGTAACTACGGATGCATGTAATGTCTCTTACGTGCTCCTGTAGTTACTCTGGATTGTAGCCTTACACTACAGTTCAAAGTAACTACGGGAAGATGTAAGAGGCACTTACTTTGGATTGATCTATGCATTTCCCATTGGTGGCATTGGAACTATGTCGGTGTAAGAGGTCCTGTAGTTACTCTGGATTGTAGCCTTATTTTGACTACATGCAGTTCCTTGAGCCATTTTGTGTCTTGCAGGCACAGCCATGGGAATGTGGGAAGCATGGGTATTTCTTCTGCCCCACAGGCTCCAGTAGCCTTGCAGCAGTGAACAGACACATTCCTCAAACATAAATAAGGATGATGGAAATGCCACATATAAACAACATGCAATAAACAACATCTA
Source organism: Cryptoblepharus egeriae (assembly GCA_030015325.1). NCBI lineage: Eukaryota > Metazoa > Chordata > Lepidosauria > Squamata > Scincidae > Cryptoblepharus > Cryptoblepharus egeriae. The sequence goes on along the minus strand of JAREYC010000002.1, from coordinate 64,062,144 downwards.
TTATGTTCCGTTAAGCTGATCTGAAAAATTGCATTGCCCTTTCCTGTGCCTTTTAACAACTGCCTGAAATAGAATATAAGCCAGTGAAGCTTTGCTCATCATGTACAGTACAGAAAATTTTCACCTGCTACATCAAGGGGTCCATGGGCTTTGATCAGTGCTCGACACAGGACAGAGTAATTGCTAATTTTATATTTTCTAAAAATGGAGGTACAGCCATTCCTTTTGCACTCCACCCTTCTTCCACTAGCTCTGTGTGCATCTTAGAATCAGCATGGTTTGCAATCTTATGTACCTGCTAAGAAATAAATTCCATTGGACTATGTGGGACTTGTTTTAAAATACACATGCATAAGATTACACAAAGTAGTAGGCTTCAGGGGGTTCTCACAGGTTCTATAAAACCCTGTGCTAATGAGCGCCTGGTTCTGAAAACTGGTTACTAATGGGACATCGAACCTGTTGTTAATTTATTTGAATCCCACCACAGAATGTACACCTGCACCAGTGGTGTTGCAAATGGAGTGTGAGGTGCACCAGGTGACTCTCATAGGGGGTTGACACCACTATGGGCCAAAATTTGTAAAATCGTTGTTTTTAGAAATATAACATACCTTACAATCCTAACCAAGTCTACTCAAAAGTAAGATCCATTGTGCTTAGTGGGGCTTACTCCCTGGAAAGTGTTTATAAGATGGCCACCATTATGATATATAGATATATATGTGTGTGTGTGTGTGTGTGTGTGTGTGTGTGTGTGTGTGTGTATGTGTGTGTGTGTGTGTGTGTGTGTTTTCCTACCAAAATTCAGTGAAACAAACCATGTTGAAATAACTCCTATCCAAGAGGCACAACTCACCTGTCTTGGGGACTGTGGTGGTGTGACGAGGCAGGCACAATTCCTTTTTGCACAATTTTGTGCAATTTCTCATGGCACGCTGATGACATCATAGGACTGTCACAAGGGACTTATATCAGTCCAAAATCTCAGTAGGGTATTGTGCCCTTAAAAGAATAAAATGAAATAAGTCCTCTTTTGGGGGGGGGGGAATGTTGTTTTCTATTGGGTTTGAGTGCTATCTTGGTATGCTTGTGCAGTATGAAAAAAAATTCATTTATGGAATACAAAAGCAGAACGATAACATTTCTACCACAAAAAATAATAATAAAGGAAGATTCAAGAAGGTCAGCAAAAACTGAAGCCAGAATTTGGGCCCACTCAATTTTATAATAGCTCTCAGAACCAGGATATATGTGGGATGAAGGTTTGATAAACAACAGGAAGGAAACCTATAGGCTAGGGAGCAAAGGCAATTACCACGAAGCAATCAGCAAAATGCATTTTTACATATTATTTCAGCCAGGCTATTTCTTTGAATGCAGTCTTTTGTTAGAGCTTCCAATGTGCATATGAGAAGTAGGCATTTTAACAAGCATAAGCAAGTCTTCTAAAACCAGAAAAGTTAGTAGTTTTTTGTTTTGTTTTTGCTGATTCATTTCAATTTTAGTAATTTGTGAAAAATCAACAAAGGAAAAGGAAAAAGAATGAAATAGCTTCCAAAAATCAGAGAAAGGTTTTCTTGATTGGTGGCACAGAGAAAAATCTTGTTTGCCAAAGGATACCAGGTAGGTACCATGTATTCACTGTACATATATTTATATGAATTGGGATTTATTTAGAGCAAGAATCTGAACAAGTGCTGGAAGAAGCTTTTTCATCAAAACTGCACTGGATGTTTTGCTGTTTGTTGTATCTTGAATGACATTTTCCCCTGGCACTTACAATTTCTGCATACAGTACATATGACGGCTACTTTGTTCTGACAATGACTGCCGGTGTCTTCCCTACTGTTATGACTTTGTACATGGTTCAACAATCCCAAGGAGCCTGCGGGCAGGAGGAAAGGGGCAAGGAGAAAATGGTGATCTAGGAAGACCTGGGCCTCTTTTTCCCAACCACCCACCCCACAGTTGCCCTCCTGGCCCAAGAATGAAGGGAATTCTTTGCAGGCTGGAGCAAAGACTGTAGCTAGGCAAAGTCCAACATGCAGCTGGCGGTGAATGCTGATCTGCACCTCATCTCTCAACTGGAGCATGAAAAGTGGGAATGATTTGATGAGCCAGCAGCTTCTTCTCAAACCGTGGTTAGGTGGTGGGGAAGCCTCCGAGTTAATTGGTTTTTTAAAAATCTGACATGCATGAGGACACACAAGCACACCAATGGCAAAATAGAGGGTTTGTTCTTGGAAGAAGACATCAGCCAGACATACTAATTACTTCCAAAGCTGATGCCGCCTTGTCCAATGCTTCAGGGCATCCCATCAAGTTTGCCTCTGGAACATTTGGGGGAGAAACACCATTACAGAAATATATCACCGCATCAAACACATTCCTCTCCTCACTAATCATAGTGCTGCTGGGGAATCTGTTCTGCCAGAGATTATCACATAACTCAGGGTATTTAAAGATTCTTTTAAATTTTTGCTGATTTTATACTTACGCAAAATAAATAAAAATTCCCTTGAGATGAACCTAACTTCACTCTGATTGAGACTGCATGTGTGTATTTTTGTTAGATCTTCTAGTCAGAGTGTGTGGGTTCTGAGCAGAATTGTTGATACAGAAGAAATATCTCTTGCAAGGGTCAGAGTGTCTGAGAAATATTTTTCTCTGTCTCAATTAAACCATGCAGTTAACTTTTCCCTGCCGGCCACACATTTTAACTGGTTATAAATCTGCACAGGAATGGAGGAAGGAAGCATGAAGGAAACACATTCAGTTAATCACTAGACTGGCTCAGCTCTGGGTTGTCACTAGAACGTTACTCTCCGACAAAAGTGGAGGATACAAAGCTAGAAACTATTCCATTTGAGCTGTTTTTCATATGCAGTCATGTATACAATGCCATAGTGCACATAGGTTGAAAAGCATCACATGCTGGTGGCTTCATTTGTATTGTGGTACTGATGTCTGCTGCACATGTTTTGTATTATGCATGCATGTGCATTGTAGTGGTAGTGGCGTAGTGGTGTAGCTAATGATTGTGTAGCTAGTGCAGAGCTCAAAACATTGCCCAGAAGTGATATAACCAGAAGTAATGTCACACCCTGGCTTTTTAACTGGTGCAAATGGAGCAGGGGAGTCTACCTTCTCCCCCCAGAATTGGATTTCAGTTTTTTAAGTTTTAAAAATCCACTTTTTGTTCCATAAGGCAGTTGCATTTTCATTTTCTGGTTAATTTGCCATAATTTTTGATAGAATACAGATATTCCAGTGCCGTTTGTTTCATTGTACTCTGCATTAAATTACATTTCCAATGTTATATAACATGATGGTATCATTCATACATACCCCATTTTTCTCAATTTTGGCCACTAGTGTAAAGCTCAGTTTGTTGCCTTCCTAAAGCTTGTTGCCCAGTGCATTTACTACTCCCTGCAACCCCTTAGCTAAGCCACTGTAATGTAGGACTCCACAGACACCTGTCCTTTAACCAAAGTACCCAATGGAGGAGATGGCTGGTGCATTGTTGTAGGATACATTTGGTGAAGCTTCATGTATGTGCAGACGTATGCCAGCAAATCCAGAACTGAGTTAGAACTTCTGCTGCTCTGATCACAAGCAGGCAGGCAGGCAGGGTAAAGCACAAGTCTCTCTGCTCCACCATCTCTGGGCAGATAAGGAGCCAGTCACTTATGGGAAAGCTATTCTTTGTGTGCTTGGGCGCTCTTTTGCCTTTTGTTTCTTTGTTAGAAATGCCTTCATCTTGGAGGAAAAGCAACTCTGCCCATGCTTAGAGGAATTCAGCCTTGGTGGTAGACTGATCATAAACAAAACAAACAAAATGGTACAAGTTATTGGTGTCCTGAAATCTGTAATATTACTAACGTCCCAGTCCTTTGCAGGATTTGACCCTTGAGCAGAGGCATTTATAACAGTAGAAGCATTTGGGAGCACTAGGGAGGGCTGGGATGAGGGTTAAAGAGATCTAGGCTCTTGACCATTTCTTAACTTGACCAACCTCATCATATTTTGGTTGAAGTGACAGAAAAATATGATACCTCTGTGGGAGAGGTGCTATCTTGAGGAAATACTATCTTGAAGAAATATCTTGTGGAAATACCTCATATAACCTAGAGGTGTTTGTTTAGGGTGAGTAGGATAAGATTACACCCTATTACTGAACACATGGAGTTATTCTGAGTAAAATAAAACTATTTTCATATATCTCTACTAATTGACGAGGTACTATTTTATCTCGGTGATTGGATCCATTAGATAACCTTGTTATCCCTTGCTAAAAAGTTTGCACTCAACCCCCAGAAGTGATTAGGCAACCAGAAGTGCCACCTCCTCTATTTTGATCTGCCTGTCAGTGACGTGGGTTGAAGGAAAAACCGAAGTAGCTGAATACACAGGAAGGCTGTCATCAAGCCTATCTGGATACTTGCTGTTTATTTATCAGGAGTTAAGGAGATGGTGATGACCCTCCCACATGACATTTCACAACATGCCTCTGTGGGGTTGTCAATGGGAAGTGAAACTGCAGTCAAATGGTCAAAAATCATTCCTGGGAAGCTGCCAATTTCAAAAAAATCTTCCTCAAGACAGATGGCTTAGTTAAAAAAAATAATATTCCCTGAGAAATTTTTTGAACAAGATTACATGCCATCTCAACTTATTTTAAAAGTGTAGTTTCCAACTATTGAGAATGAAAATTCTCCAGGAAGATGTTAAGCCACTGCAGATGAAAAACAAAGTTATGTATAATCTGTTGTTATTTTAAATATAGTTAATTTTGTATTGAAGCTGTTTCACATTGTGGTTTCCCACCATGTTTGGTCTCTGTTGAATTTTTCAAAATTTGGTTTGAACATTCACTTATGCCTCGACATGATTTAGAATCAGTATCATCAAATCTCAACAATTAATGGATTTGTTCTTTTTTTAATGAACCATTTCAATTTGTTAAATGAACTGCTTGGTGGAAGTGGAAAGAGAGACTCCAGTCTACTGTATATTAATTTATCTACTGAATACCCACAATGTTTCTGCTGTGGCATCCCTGCTGTCAGATCCCTGTGGGATCCACATCATTGCTAGGAATGTTGTGTGGGACACAACACCACAAAACACATGCTGTGTGCAGTGCTGTTTCCCTGCTGAGAGTGATGAGACCTCCCTGGCAGTCAGGGCACTGCAGAAAGTGAAAAATGGTGGTTCATTCACTCCTTTCTGGAATTGTCCAGTGTTACTGTAATCTTCCTACTGAAGAATAGCTTTTGAGGAATCTGAGAGTCTGATTATTTAGTACAAATATTCATATTCTGTCTGTCTAAAGACTCTAAAGCAGTGTACGACTTTAAAGTACTTATATAAAGAACTAGTGAAATGTTCCCACGTTGTGGGAGGAAAATACCCCATATATTACCCATCTTATATTAGCATCTCCAGTTGATCAGATGGTTTGAAGTCTCTTCTTCCGTAGCTAATGAATGAAATCCAATCCAATCGGAGAGACAAGACATAAAGACCAAAGCTGGAATGTTAACATGAATGGAGACCTGGGTGAACAGTAATGAAGTGACAGCAAAGTCTGGAGCTTGGCAAGGTTGTTCTGCTCAGCTGCCTGCCAGCATCCATCTCACTACAAAGAGTGACTTCTCTTTCTCCACTGGATGTGGTTGTGCTTCCCTTCCACCTAATTCTATACCATCCAACTGCTTTGCACAGAGCTAGATTGTGCTGCTTTGTCTGCTGAGAGCAGACTTGGCCATTGCCCTGATTTTGTCAGACACTCCAGACTTTCACCATGATGCCCTGAAACAAAGACCTTTTTTTGGGGGGGGGGGGGGAAACAGAGGAACATCTTGAATTGTGATAGTAAATGCAGTCCAGGAACAACACCCTGCACTTCTAAAATGGTTGCATCAAATCCTTCCTCAGAACAGTTTTTCTTTGAAGCCTATTGGTTTAATCCCCATGAGTTCCCAATCCCGGCTGAGAATGAGGTTGCCAGTCCGTGCAGGCTTATCTGGAAGACAGCACTGAAGTCATTCCAAGAAACATGCACAACTAAGTACATACTTGTATAGCTATATTTTATCACCTTCAGTTCTCTTATCCTGTTCTCTCCCTTCTTTCATACTATGCAGAAAATTAGATGGTAAGCTCCTTGCAGCAAGGATCTAACTTCTTTGTTTATGGCTGCAATCCTAGAGACACTTTCTGGGAGTGAGACCCATTGAACACAATCTACTTTTGAGTAGATATGATTAGGATTGTGCTCTATGACACTTTATGAAGTGCCATACACATACAGCTTTGTCATGTTAACTAGCTTAGGTTGCCCTCTCTGCCTGCTTGCCATACTTAGTGTATTCTGTTCTTATTGCTCATTTTTGTATTGTTATTCTCATTGTTGCTGCTGATTGTGTTTGAGTGCAGGGCTGCTGAAGAAAACAAAGCAGGGAAAGACTTGGACTACCCCTGGATGGGAGACTGTAAGCTGATAAGCTGTCATGAATCATCAGAACCAGAAGGTGTCACTATATACAGCTTGGCTGACCTGAAAACACCTTGAAGGCATTCCCTGAAACTAGATGTGATTGACTACACTGTGAAGGTTTCCACTTGGAAAAAGAAGAGTTCTATGAGCTGTCCGTAGAAGAACAAAGACTAGTCTGCACTCCAGGCATAAATTGTCTACACTTAATGGCTGGTGGAGGACCCTACAAGGTATATCCCAGCAAATGTAATTGCCATATGCTAAATAAATAAAATTGCTCAGAAGTAACTGAGTGATCTGAAAAAGGAGGAAACCATTTGGGAACAAAGGAGATTGCATATTTAAGAATACTTTTAGCTAGCTATGAGATCCAGTTTGCATATGCATTTTGACTCTGTGAAGTTGACTCTATTAACTCATGTTATTGTAATGAGTGGTTCTTTTATTCTTGAGAATATTTAGAAATAGTGAAAAATATGGAGGGAGAACAGTGAAGGATCAAGATACCTTTGGGAGGGGGATATTATCCCACATATTAGTTTTCTCAAAAAAATGTACTTTACATCAGCGCTCCCATCATAAACATAAATAAAGTGAGCTTTTTATGTGAGCCTGTTTTTGACACTGCCCCATCTTTGAAAAGTGGATTGGTTCCGGAGGTTGACTCATAGCCATAACATGTGTGTATCCCTAAAGTGCTGCCCAGTGATTGAAACATCCAACAGATAAATTACCATGCCAAAAAATCTAAACAGCTCTTTTTGTCTGTATGAAACAAGCCAACACCCTTCAGAGGCTGATTCAAGTCTGCCTTAAAAAATCCCAAATTCCATCTTTCAATTTTAAAAACTGCAGACTGTTAGGGAACCATTTGGAAATGTAATGCAGATATAATGTTGTCAACAGGCATGTAGATAGCGGCTGTGGTGCATCAGCTGACATATACTGGGAACAGCACCTGGGCACCTATTGCACCAATGATATAAGAGCAATATCCTGGGCTTGACAAGGCTGTTCTAATCTCAGCTGCCTGCCCGCATCCATCTCACTACAAAAGGTCGCTCCACTGGATGTGGTTGTGCTCTCTCCTGACCTACTGCCAGTATGTTATCAAATTGCTTTGCATGGAGCTATATTGTGCCACACTGTATATGTACTATGAGCAGACTTGGCCATTGTCCTGATCTTGGCAAACAGTCCAGATTTTCACTGTGATGTCTTGAATCAAAGACCATTATTTTTGTAACATAAGAAGGTCTTGACTTTCTGGAGCAGCAGGAGGGATTCTAGTTCATCCAGCACATAATTAGTCTTCTATCAATGGCTGCTTATCATGATGACTAAATGCTAATTCCAAACTCAGTGGTGGTATATCTATGAATGCCATTTGAAGGGTAACAGTGGTGGAATACAAGAAAGCTTTTCCCTGCTGCTTGTTGGCTTTTCAGGAGCTGAAGGGCCACTGTGGGAATAGGACGACATGGGCCTTTGGTCAGATCCTGCAATGCTTTTAAAATGATATTATGTTCTCAACATACCCTACAATCCAGAGTAACTATGGGAGCACGTAAGAGACTTTACGTGCACTGCTAGTTACTGCACCACCCAGTGAAAACCTATGGAAAATTCATATTGCAATCCAGAGCAAATTGTTCTTACACCGGAGCAAGGACTCCCCGTAGTTACTCTGGATTGCACCCATAGGCAAATTCTTTAGCGACTGTTTTGTGTGGTGGCAAGCTCTACTTGTTTTGGAGTTATCCAAACCATGGTTGAAGCAACAATGGGGAAACCTGGCTGTCCAGTCACAGGGGCCTGTCCACAGGATATTGCTTTCCCATCAAAGTGATACTTATTTATCTACAGTACTTGCATTTGCATATCTACTTTCAAACTGCTAGGTTGGCGGGAGCTGGGATGAGTGATGGGAGCTCACTTTGTTGGGTACCACTTGGGTCACAAAACACTGACCTGCTGATCTTCACATCAACAGGCACAGCGACTTTAACCACAGCAGTCCCCAGTATTCTGTTCTCAACATATCCCCACAATTTCCTCCTTTTTCTTACTAGCTAGGTTCATACAGGGCCCAATCCTAATCAACTTTCCAGAGCTGCGATGCAGCTGTGATGATGATGGTGATGATGATAAGATTGTTGTATAAAACAGCACACTTGCAGCCTAATCCTGTCTGTGTCAGCCACCAGCATTACATTCCAAAGGCCTGCTGGACAAGATATAAAGATTGCATTCCCTCTCATCTTTATGTCTATTTAATTTATATATATTTAATTCTGTTGCTTTATTTATCTGTTTAAATCTCTTATCCATATTTCTTGGCTGCATCTCGCAAAAAGAGCAATAAGTTAACTGCTGTGGCTGATCAAAAAGAGAACTACAACATGTAGTTGGAAACGCAGTAGGTGAAAGAAATCAAGTACAGTGGTGCCTCACATAGAGAGCTTAATTTGTTCTGGCGGCATGCTCTTTTAGTGAAACGCTCTTTAAGTGAAGTGGATTTTCCCATAGGAAATAATGGAAACTCAGATGATTGTTCCACAACCCCCAAAATATTCATATAAAAATATTAACTGTATGTTTAAATGATGACAAAACACAGGAATTGAATTCAAAACATGCATTCAGTGTGCATGATTCTATGAAGACTACTTAGGCTGCAATCCTAAAGACACTTTCCTGGAAGCCCCATTTAACACAATGGAGCTTACTTTGGGGTAGACATAGTTAAGAGGCTGCAATCAAAGACACTTTCCTGGGAGTAAGCCCCATTTAACACAATGGGGCTTCCTTCTGAGTAGACATAGTTAGGGGACTGCAAAGACACTTTCCTGGGAGGCTTGCTTGGGCTGCTGCTGGAAGTTCAAGGTGGCAGGTGGGAGCACTTGGGGTCAGTTAGGGGCAGCTACTACTGGCATCTACAGGCAACTGCCCCCAAGTTGGGAGCAGTCAGAGGCAGCAGCGCTGGCCGGCAGCCCTTTTAAAGAGCCTCCATGCGGAGCGTCAGGGCTGCATAGCATGTGTGCCCATAGCACACTTGCTTGTTAAGTGAAGCAGAACCTGTTATGTGAAGCAAGATTTCTTGGAAATTTTTGCTTGTCATGTGAAATGCTTGTTAAGCGAGGTACCACTGTACATAATTTAAGGCTACAATCCTATTCACACTTTTCCTAACTACTGACTATAATGGGACGTTCTTGGGATAGTAAGAGATACATAGGATTGGCCACCATTATTTGTTCCTGTGCTTGGGGTGAGAGGCTGCAATCCTGTCAATGCTTTTCCTGGGAGAAAGCCCCATTGACTGTAAGGCGTTTTACTTCTCAGTAGACACGCATAGAATGGGGGCTTAGGGCACCACTAATTGTTCCTGCACTAGATGTGTGAGGCTGCAGTGCTATCCATACTCTTCCTGGGAGTAAGCCCATCTACTATAAGGGGACTTACTTCTGAGTAGGCATGCCTAGGATTGGTTCCTGAGCCACCGCTAGTTTTCCTGCACTAAGGCTGCAATCCTATCCATGATTTTCCTGAGTGTAAGCCCCATTGACTGTAATGGGACTTACTTCTGAGTGGACATGCACAGGATTGGGCGCTGAAGCTAGAAACCTATCCAGTTTCTTAGGAACAAGCCCCACTGGCTCCAATGAGACTTACTTCTGAGTAGACATTCCTAGAATTGTGAGCTAAGGCTACAATCCTATCCACAATTTTTTTTTCCTGGGAGTAATATTCATTGACTTTAATGGGATTTACTTCTGAGTGGACAGGATTGGGCTCTGAAGCTACAACCCTATCCACCCTTTCCTAGGAGCAAACCCCATTGACTCCAATGAGAATTACTTCTGAGTAGACATGCATAGGATCGGCCACCATTGTTTCTTTGCTAGGTGTGTGAGGCTGCAATCCTATCCACACGTTTCCTGGGAGTAAGTCCCATTGGCTATAATGGGGCTTACTTCTGAGTAGACACGCATAAGTTGGGGCTGTAAAGTAGGTGGATAGAACAGGCGTTGCTATGTGGAATGAGGTTATGATGTTCTTTATTATTATTTTAATAAAGCCAGGCTTGGCTGGGGGTGGAGACTGGAGGCGGATCAGAGCTGATGGGGGAGTTTAGTGAGAGGCAGGCAGGCGATGGCTGGCTGGGTTGCGGCCTGGAAGGAGTTAACCGCAGCAGCAGCAGCAGCAGCAGCAGCTCCTCTCCGATGCTCCCCGCAGAGCGTGTTGTGGCCTTTGAGGAGACGCTGCTCCTGCTGCCTCCAGCCCCTTCTCTCGGAGCCGTGGCTGCTGGTGTGGCGGGCGACGGTTGCAGCTGAGTAAGGGCGGCAGCCTTCCGAGCCAGCTGCTCTCCGCGGCCGGGAACAGACGAAGGGAGCGGGGGCACTCCTTCACCGCCACCTCGCCCGCCCCTCGCCCTCCTCAACCCTCCCTCTCCCGGCTCCTCAGGTGCTGCGCTGGGGGGCTCGCGGACAACAGGTAAGCACAGCGGCTGCTGCTGCCGCTGCTGTGCTCGCCGGCTTATGACTGGACTGCTGCTGAGGGGGCGCCGGCAGAGCGTGCAGGCCTGGCCGTTGGAACGCCAGCGCGAGCTCAGGGTCCCGGGGGGGGGGGGGCGGGCGGGAGAGAGGAAGGGGCGCACGCCCAGGCCTCTGAGGCGAACCTGCCTTCTGAGGGGAGGGCGACGGTTGGGACCGTTGAGGGGGGAGGGCGTCGGTTGGGGACCGTTAAGGGGTGGGGAGCGCGACGGTTGGGGACTGTTAAGGGGGGAGGGGTGGGGACCGTTAATGGGGAAGGGGGATTTGGGGACCATTAAGGGGGGGAGGGGAGGGTTAGGCTGAGGCAGCCTCAGAGAAGGGACACACACACACACACGAAAGGGCCTGGAGGAGTCAAAGCCTCCCTCCCTCCAAGTACTACTCTCCCTTCCCTATGTGGTTTAGGAGCCCCCCACCCCATTATAGGATTGGGTTGTATGGAAAGGGGGAATCATTCCCCTATAAGAGAAGGAGGGGACACACACAGAGTCACACAGGAGCTCACTCCCCTTCTCCTCCCTTCCCCCTCCCCAAATTCCTGAGAACTGGCAAAACTTTTGTCTTCCACAATATGTTGCTGGCTGGGTCCCCCATGTGATGGTCTTTAGGGGGCAGCTGCAGGAAAGAGGTCTTGGAAAGCAGTAGGTGTGGAGAACGTGATTAATTTTATATATTTCCCCCCCTTTTCCCTGGATTTTTGTGATTACGAACCTTTTGTACCCATATTTTCCCCTCACATGTTTCCCCATGTTTTCCCTTCAAAGCCATTGATGTGATGGTTGCACACCTATTAAAACCCCCTCTTTCCACCCCAACAGTTAATGGATAAATTCTGTTTTGTGTCTCCATAAACTAAAAACCGATTTTATTTCCAGTGATTGCTCTGGAGATATTTCTGATGAAGAGAGAGCCCTTGGCTTGCCAAGGCACATCTAAAAAAAAAATACGAAAATTCAGCATACATAAATATCAATTTGAAATAATACTTGGCGCTTAGATTGCTTTTCATCTTCAAAGTGCTTTCACACTCATTAACTGATCCTCTCAGCATCCCTTGGATGGCAGCTTAACCTGGAATGATTTATACAGAATATCAAAGCGGGCTCTTCCTAAGGCTGACTTGTGTTCATGAGTGTTGCTTTGTTCTTCACTGGTAAGCTCATGCTTCAAGCTGCAATTTCTTCATGCCAGGGAAGGCTGCTCCCCAGTTCTGAGGATTAGAAAAGAGTCTGCAAAAAGTGGACATCTCCACACATTATGGAAGAGAGCCAGGGATTTTTGGTTGGGTCTTGCTCTTCTAGAATCAAGGATTTTTTAAACTGAAGTGTCAGGAGGAAGGGCACTTATTCTGAAGGTACAGGAAGGTTAAACGGCTTTCCTTCCTCTAAAATAAAATAAGTGGAACAATTATAAAATTGCTTTGTCATTTGTGATAAAAATGGCATTGTTTGCTATGTTGGTATTGGTGTTGAGTAATTAACAGACATGCAATTCTGAACATATCTACTCTCAGAAATAAGTCCCACTCAATTTAAAGGGTCTTACTCCCAGACACATATGTATAGGATTGCAGCCTTATTGTGTTTGTTTTGGATTTTAGCACACTGTGACACCGAAATTAATGAGAGGTAATGGGAAAAAGTGGGTGTTTCTTGCTGCACTTCTTAGCATGTTGCTTCACATATATATTCCTGTTCAACTAAAACCAGAGCTTCTTTGCTGGTGTTGGTACTCAAGTTATGTTAGGGCTTTGTATGGCAGACTTTACTCAGGGGTGCAATCCTAATCTTGGCTGGCACAGCTCAATTCTCATGGTGATGTTAGGAGGCAAGCACATGTCTGTGCACTGGCCTAATCCTCCCCCAAGACATTCCTAGGTCAGCACTGTACTTGTGCCTGGGGCTTAGGCCCGTCTAATGAGGTAAGGATTGTAATCCTTTTCAAGTTTATTTGAGAATAACATGTTGTTTTAGATAATTTAAGTATTATTGTGGATAAAGTACAAAATGTTAACCCAAATGAGTTCCAAATACTGTACATTGGTTCGATTCTCCAGTCTGGTAAGATAATTGTTATAATAGTTCCATCAATTAAAGGAGTCTTGAGTATGCAGGAGTTTGTCAACATTATAACAAAGAAATAAGAGTGAATGCTTGCACATGTTGTATTGCTTTTATTAATTTTGGAGAGCTGTGAGGAACCAAGGCCTTGAACAGGCAACTGTCAGAATGAAATACCTAAAGGTGCTACAATTTAATTGGAAAGGAAATTAAAACGGAGACTTGAAAGCTAGAGCTAATCTTCAGCAATAGTTCAGAGATTCTTTGTACTAGACTTTTAGAATGTCTAGGTATTTTATTCAACTATTTTTAAGAGTATACAGTGGTATATTGGCTTACAAGTGACTTGGATTAAGAGTGTTTTGGATTACAAGAAAAATTTTCTCTGAAATTTTGACTTTGTTTAAATTTTGACTCAGTTTTAAGAGCACTGTCTTGTAAGACGAGCATTTCTGAGGAAGTTTGGAACAGGCTTCCTTAGCCAGGGAACTCACAGTGAGGACAGGGGGTTGGCTTGAGCTGGGGTGGTGCCCTGGGCAAAGTTTGGAACAGACTTCCATGGCCGGCAACTCATGGGGTGGGGGTGGGGAATCTGGAGGGAGCAGCCTGATCCACAGATGTGTGTGGGATCTGTGTGGCAATGTGGAAGATGTGCCTTATCAGTCTTCCAGTACTGCTCCCCATCAGCATCATGAGAATATTAAAGTTGCATGAAAAGGCAAAGATTCCATTGTGCCAATGGGTAGCAGTGGCTCCATTAGTATAAGTGAAAGGCATCCTACAGAATAAATCTCTCTTGTCTCTGTCACATGAACCATGAACACGTTCAAAGGTACAGTACAGTTCAGTACTGGACAGTATTTTCTTTATTAGTGTTTTATCATTTTTATATACAGTAAATATCTATATATATAAAAATGAAAAGTGACTGACTGACACTCACTCACTCATCAACGCACTGCCAAAACTGCTGGGCCTAGAAGCGTGAACCGGTTTTCAGAAATTCCAACTTGAAGGGGGTGAAAAGGGGTGCAATGCATTTTCCTCCCTATACTTTGCATTGAAAAATCAGTGACTGAGGGAAGCTCTGCCCCAATCCCTGGACCTAAAAGCATGAAATTTGGGGAGGGTGTTCCTTATGTCACATGAACAGCCACCAAGAACTGATGTTGAGGAATTTAACCCTTAAGGGGCTGAAAAGGGATACAACGTGATTTTGTCCTATACTTAACATGGAAGACTGGAAGACATGGAAGACTGACCAACATCCAGCCAATATGGTGCTCTCAGCCCACAGGCGCACTGAGGATCTGTGGGGAGTAGGGAGGAGGAGAAGGCTGCCGTCTGTGGTGAGTGTGTCGGGCGTCTCCTCACCCTTAAGGCTCCACATCGGTCTCACACCAGCTCAGAGGCTCCTTCTGAGCTGCTTCTCAGCGGCTTCTTCCAGCTGCAGCGGCTCCAGCGTTTCTGCCAGGTCTTCCCAGCTGGCCCCCTGCACCAGGGGTCTTTAGGTGACCACCAGGGGTCTTTAGGGTCTTAAAACTCCAGGCAACCCCCAAAGGGGTCCCGACCCCCACTTTGAGAAACGCTGCTCTAAGGGCTCACAGTTTTTTAAAAAACTCCCCCACACTCCTCCCAGCACAATTTAGCAGGATGAAAAGCTCTCCTTCCTCTGAGATATCTATTGGCTCTGTAAAATCCTAATCCCTTTGTGCCATTCAATTCTTCCTTCAAAGGTATTCTCTTAAGGTGTGTGGAAGAGGGGCGGAGAATGGGGGGAAACTAGCATTTATATATGCAAACATAAATGTGAAAAGCATTTAACATATATTGCTGCTCAACTGAGCTAGTCCGTATTCTCCACCATAGATGGAGGATAGCTGCCACAAATCAAGACAGGCAACCTTTCAAGGAATCAGGCACTCTTCTCCAGCACTACCGGAATGAAAAAAAGCTAAGGATAAGATCCTTTTCAAATGTCATTGCCTGGGAGAAAGAGACTGCATTAATTAAAAATAAAAGATTAAAGAACATCAGCAAATTGCAGGAGTGAATTGGCTTAACATTCCACACCTTCTAAAACTGCATGTCTTTGTATTGGACTGGCTTGAATCTTACAAAGCAGTTTATAATCCCAGCTGGAAAGGCCCATCCTAGCAACTGAACTGCAACACAGGTGTAGACTTTAGCTCAGCAATTATCATCCAGTGTGCTGTGGCACACTGGTGTGCCTCTATATTTCTCAAGGGAATATGTGAAGTGCCATGGGAATCTGGGAAGGGCATTAATTAATTAATAGAAAAATTGGGGATTTGACCAGCTTGGTGTGCCTTGTCAAAGCAGGCCTCTGTCAGTCTTGAAAGACTATGGTATCATGCTCAGCGCTGCATACGCTGCATGCGTAGCATGAAAGCCTGGGTTAGATTGTTATGGAGGATAGGCTGTTACCCAAGCAGCAAATCCCCCCTCTCCACGCCAGTGAATTAGTCCAATGGAAAGGCAGAGCCAATATGATTGGATCCAGCTGGCGTCGCAGAGCTGGGCTAAGGACAGGAGCTCACCCTGTCTTGTGGGGCCACCCCGGGTCTCGAATGCTGGCCTGCTGGTTAACAGGCACAGTGTCTTAGCCACTTGTGCCACCCACAGCCTTGTGCCTTGTCAATGATAAAAACAATTGATGATGTGCTTCGACAATTTCAGTGCCTTGTTAGTGTGCCATAAGATGAAAAAGGTTGAGAATCAGTGCTTTTAGCTAGTAACAAATGGATGTGTGTCTAAAAACATGGTGTGGGCATGGTGTTTTTGTTTTTCAGACTTTTTTATATTCATTTATATTCTCTTGTGATTAGTAACTTTTAATCTGTAAAATAAGTATTGCTTTGACTAGATACAGAGATAGGCTAAAAACTATCCAGGACCATGTATTGGAGCATAGTAAAATTTGTCCATGTTTGCTTGATAAGATTACTTTTGATTTTAATCTAAGAGGGAAAGAAGCATTGGAGGTGTTTAAAAAAATGGAAAAAGGAGGTATAGGGAACTGTAGCATTATTTATGGATACTAGAAGTCCTATAGAAAACCTTTCTGGTATTGAGGTTTTCATTGCTGCTATTTTCAAGCTTTCCTTTAAAAGCTTGATGTCCAGAAACATAACATTAAAAAAATGAAAATTCAGCTTTGTGTTGTGTTTTGAGAAAAATGCTATGGCTTTGACTACTTACTAGAGAGTAAATATCATTGATTTTTGCAGGGTTAAGTCTGACTAAGCACAGTTAGGACTGCTGGTGAGAATACATTGCTGGTGTATTCTCATACAGTCATTTTTCCACCCCTGCCAATCATTTTTCCGCCCCTGCCTCTGCCCCCGACTTAGGGTCAGAGAGATGTGCCAAACTAACTTTTACCCACTAGGGATGAGCTTCGCGGTAACTTTATCTGTTCTCTCTAGTTATAATAAGTATTTTTGGTTTGCGAGAGAGGCTGGGAGGAAGGCATTATAAGAGTGAGGAGTGGGTAGGATGGGTTAGGTTGGTGCAGATAGGGTTCTGGGAGTAATGATAATGCCAGAATGACAGTGGTCCTCTGTCTCAATTTATTTATTTAGCCAGACCATGGCACAAAAAGGTTGAAGACAACTGATTTAAGCCTTAAAGTGTCTCCACTAATAGGTATAATGTCAGTTTGATCAAGAAGATACAGTAGTTGGAAATCTAGCTTAATGTCTGAACTTTTTATATGGGCAGTAAAATGGAAAGAAAAGTCATGCTGTAAGGACCTGTGCATAGGAAGACCGCCAACCAGAAAAGCTATGAAAATAACAACCAGTAGCATAGCTTATTGTTTTTTCCCCCTTCGATAAAGAAAACAGTTTTCATTAAAGCTGTTCGCCTCAAAATAGATTTGTAGATAGAAGCCAATTGTTGATCAAATGCTAAAATTTCTCCATTTTTCAACCTTGGGGGAAACTTGACATTATGAGCCAAATGGAATCCAAAGGCTCTAATATGTCCATTAAATTAAAACACAAAACAATTGGTTTCCATACTGACTTAGCTAGGCCTGTGATATTTTGAAACCTCAGTAATGATACTAGAATAAACTGGATGTCATTGGACAAGTCACTATAGTGAAATTTGTAAAAAATAAAAATTGCAGTCTATAAAAGGGTTTGTTTCTCTTTGTAGACGTTATTAGAGCTTTCAGAGTACAATTCTTCACCATAGAAATCTCTCAGTGAGAATAGTAGAGTAGTTGAGAGCTGAATATTGGGTGGTGCCTACAGTCTGATGGAGTTGGGATGTCATCCCTGAGGCTAGATTAGTCATGTACTCATTTGGTCATGAGTTCTTGTGATTGGATTACTGAAAATAAGTTTCTACCAAAGCTGTTAAACATAAGGCTTTCTTTTGGGCTTGACTGTAAACTAAGGGCTCAGTCCAGAGTCCTTGCTCCGGTGTAAGAACAATTTGCTCTGGATTGCAATATAACTTCCCGTAGGTTTTCACTAGATGGTGCAGTAACTACGGGTGCACGTAATGTCTCTTGCATGCTCCCGTAGATACTCTGGACTGTAGGGTTAGTGCTTGATTTAAATTTTATTTGCTGAGTCTGCATGTAGATCTGCTGGTAGATGAATGAATGAAACTTATCTAGCAGAGAGGGACTGCCTAACATTAAAAAAAGCCTTCTAAAACCATACGTAGATAATTTTTTCCCATACGTGAACATTCTCTGGAATCTCCACATTTATATGTCAAAATCCAAGATTTATGAATTATTTATGGATCATTGGTTTAATTTGCAGTGACCTAAATTGAAGTACAGTATCCTTATCAGATACACCTGGGGGAAGAAGGAGTTGGTTTGGGGGACTTAAATGCAGGGAACGTCTGGATAGTTAAACTGTCTCAATTTCCAATATTGCATTTGAGGTTAGAATCCATGAAAATAATTTTCCTGTCACCTTAGGTCAAATTTGAAGTAGAACCAACTTGTTTACTTGCCTTCTTAAGAGGCACCTTCTGCAAGCTCAGTTAGAAACAATTCCTATGAAAAAGAAAGGGGGGAAAAACCTGAAAAAACCAGGTTGGCTCCACAAGCAACTTGGGGATCAGCTGAAGTTAAAGAAAATGAAGTATAGGGAATGGAGGACTGGAAAGATCCCCAGGGAGGAGTACAGGCAGATAGTCCGGTCCTATAGGGAGGGGGGTCAGAAATGCTAAAGCTTAGTATGATCTGAGGCTGGCCAGGGGAGTCAAGGATAACAAAAAGAGCTTCTTTAGATATGCCCAGAGGAACAGGAGGAAAGATGAGGGGGTGGGGCTGCTCCTGGACAAAGATGGACAGCAGGTGTCTGGAAACCAGGAGAAGGCAGAGTTGCTCAACTCCTACTTTGTATCCGTCTATTCTCAGATGGAGGGCTGCGCAAATAGGGGTGGGGGATCATTGGCTGATGTGGGGATGTGCTTGCATCCCCAAAGAGGTAATGGTAACATGGATGGTGCAGAACAGCAGATTATGATTGACAGAGAACTGGTTCATAACCACTTAACTGGCCTAAATGAATTCAAGTCATTTGGACCAGATGAGCTGCATCCTAGCATTCTTATGGAACTCGCAGATATCCTTGCAGAGCCTCTGTTGATCATCTTTGAGAAATCCTTGAGGAGTGGAGAAGTGCCACTGGACTGGAAGATGGCAAATGTAGTCCCAATCTTTAAGAAGGGGAAAAAAGAAGACCTGGGAAATTATAGACCAGTCAGTTTGACTTCAATCCCGGGCAAGATATTAGAACAAATCATAAAACACACAATTTGTGCATATCTAGACAAGTACTCTGTGATCAAAAGAACCTAGCATGGATTTACCAAGAATAAATCTTGCCAGGCAAATCTGATCTCCTTTTTTGATCGGGTTACAAGCTTACTGGACAGTGGCAATGCAGTGGATGTCATTTATCTTGACTTCAGCAAAGCATTTGACAAGGTCCCACATGACATCTTAATTGGGAAATTGGAAAAATATGGGCTAGACATGGCAATCGTTAGGTGGATCCGCAACTGGCTCGATCGCTGCACTCAAAGGGTTTTAGTAAATGGGTCTGCATCAACCTGGAGGTCAGTTTCAAGTGGGGTACCCCAGGTCTCTCTCTTGGGCCCAGTTCTCTTTAACATTTTCATCAATGACTTGGAGGAAGGGATACGGGGGAGCCTGATCAAATTTGTGGATGATACCAAGCTGGGAGGAGTAGCAAACACAACAGAAGATAGGAGAAACCTCCAGGAGGATCTGGATAAACTGGAATCCTGGGCTGTAACAAATACTTCAAATAACTTCAACAGGGAGAAGTGTAAGGTTCTGCACTTGGGCAATAAAAACCAAAACACAGTTATAAAATGGGGGATACGTGGCTTGGAGCACAGCATGTGAGCGGGATCTTGGAGTAGCCGTGGATCACAAGCTGAACATGAGTCAGCAGTGTGATGTGTCTGCAAAGAAGGCAAATGCCATTTTAGGCTGCATTAAGAGGACTAGCTTCCAAGTCACAAGAAGTTGTAGTTCCTCTTTATTCTGCATTGGTGAGACCTCACCTTGAGTACTGTGTTCAGTTCTGGGCACCTCACTTGAAGAAAGATGCAGCCAAACTGGAGCAAGTCCAGAGGAGAGCGACAAGAATGATCAGTGGGATGGAAGGGAAGCCCTACGAGGAAAGGTTGGGGGAACTTGGGATGTTCAGCCTGGAGAAAAGGAGGCTGAGGGGAGACATGATTGCCCTCTTCAGATACCTGAAGGGCTGTCATAGGGAGGAAGGGGCTCATTTGTTCATAGCTGCTTCTGAAAGCAGAACTAGAACCAATGGGTACAAACTGCAAGAAAGGAGATTCCGGTTGGATATCCCAAAAAAATTCCTGACGGTGAGGGCGGTTCAGCAGTGGAACAGATTGCCAAGGGGGGTGGTGGACTCTCCCTCACTGGGGATCTTCAAGCGGAGGCTTGACAAGCACCTGTCAGAGATTATCCAGGAGGATTTCCTGCTGCATTCAGGGGGTTGGACTAGATGACCTACGAGGTACCTTTCAACTCTATGATTCTATGATTGTACAATATAAAAATGATTTTTATCTTTTATCTTAAGCTGTTGATGCAGTATCTTGATACAGTATCAAACAAGGTTTTCACAAGTTCTGTTTTCGCAGATAGAACAGTTAGTTAGTAGCCTTACAATGTTCAGAGTTAGAAAGTTGAAATATTCAAATTTGAAAATAAAGGATAATTGTTTTTTCTTTTGATTCTTGAAGTTTTGAAACACAGCCCTCTTTCAGATATTAGACTGCCCATGGTTTGGTTACTGGGAATGCAGTTTGCAAGCTCCAATTTTTTTTTTCTCTTGGTCTTGCACAGTGCTTCTCATTCCATGTTTTGATAACTACATTTTACCACGGACCAGTACAATAGTAATAATTATTTTATATCACATTTCAAGAAAGAAGTTAATAGTGGTTTACATGGGCAAATAATATTCTGTCCTCCCCTCCTCAAAAAATAATTGTGATCTAAAAAGAAGACGAAGAATAGCCACTGGAAAAGGTTTTATATTGGGAAGATAAGGACAGCTAGTATGCTCTCAGTCTCCGCTTTCAGAGTGAATCATGACTTGTAGAGCCCATTTTTACACTGATTTTTATGTTGCTATAAGTCATGGTTATCACTAGCTAGAAAAGTGGGGAGGGCAGGCAAGGCATGTCATATGTAAGCCCAAAATGAAAGGAAGTAGAAGACTAGTGAAGTGCTTCCAGTTATTCAACCATTGTGTGGTGATCAATAGAATGACATGTGAGCTGGCCATGCTGCCCTCATGTTTTATTAATTATGTGATTGTAAAAATTAAGACTATGGAGAGGGAAATGTGAGATTCCAATGTGAGCATGTTCTTATTCTTATCTAATTGGATAAGCACTATCTATTTTATGATTGTCAGAACCATAGTGAATGCTGACATTTGCTAGTTATATTTTATTTCCCTATCAGTGTTAAATGTCTGAATCTTGACATTATTAGTTTATTTATATGAGCTAAAATAAATAAGTTGGTGAATGTCTGAAACAAACATTCGTACAAACATGACGTAGCTATCTGGAATTCATTTGCCTCAAACAAAAATTGTTCTATGAACTGCGCTGACTTTGCAGATGCTGTGTCACAACAATGGAATCCACAATACCATCTTTGTGTATTTCAATGGAAAACAGGCCATTTAAAAGAGGGAGTATTCAATGGGTACAATAAGCTTGTGGCTTCTGAATGAACACTGCAAAGGCCATACAAGAAGGGAATTAAAGCTAAGGAAGTATGTGTCTCTTTATTCTACAGAAAGAAGCACATTCAATATACTGAATAAGAGTTCAATTGTTAGAACTTCCCAAAATGGGGATTCTGGTATCTTGGGTGTCACCTTGCATTCTTTGCACAATACTAGAATGTATGTGCTGCATTATTATTTTTTATTAAAGCTCTTTCCATGGAAAGTTTTGTTTCCTGTGTATCCTCAGGAACAATTTTATTACCATTTTCAAAATCTTGTAACTTTTAAAGACATATATATATTTGTAATAAGGCCTCGTCTCCTACTGCCAACCACTCCTCCTATCATTCATAATACTGCTTAGAACAATGGCAATCAGTGACGTAGCTAATGATCATATAGCCTGGTGCTACATGTCAGAATGTTGCCACAGACGGGATGTCATAACCAGAAGTGACATCATGCGTTGGTAAAAAAAATGGGGAATAAATCCATCTTCTCCTCCCCAGCAGCTCATCACCCATTTGCTCTGCTGCCTCCTCCAGCTATTGGCATAACTAGGGAATCTTCCTGCTGTCTGGGGTCAAAGAAGATTTTATAATGCCCCAACAAAAAAACCAAATTTAATTAAGTAAATAAATAAAAACTGTGCCCCATATTGGTTCAAGACACTGTACTGGGGCAAAAAGAAATGGCTATTCCCTAGCTGCTCTGTATAGATGGTTATTCTCTAGCTGCTCTGTGCCTTTTTCATTACCCGGCTTTATGCCTCTTTACCTTTATACCCTTTAGCAAGGGTAATTATATTATGATATATATAAACGGGAGCTGATTCATATTAACATATTATTAGTTCCATCTTGTATCATAATTACATCTCATTGGCTCTCAGAGCAATCAGTCTCATGGGTCAGTTCTGAGTTAAGGAAATCTACTTTATCTTGGTGTTGGTGTTCTGGTTAATTTGTCATAACTTTTGTTTCATTTTATTCTGCATTAAATCATATTTCTAATGATATATAACATGATGGATGGTGGTATTCTTCATAGCTATTAATTAGCTATTAATGTTTTCATTTTCTTGTAAACCGCTTTGTGAACTTTTCAGTTGAAAAGCGGTATATAAATACTATAGATAGATAGATAGATATATACTCTGTTTTCACAATTTTAATCACTAGTAGCTCGTTGCTTTCCTAATGCCTGGTGCAGCTCCTCCCCTTGCACCTGAGGGCAGTATTAATAACTCTGGGCAGTTATTAAGAGATCTTAAATGTTGCCTTCTCCTTCAGAGCAACTTTTAAATGGAAAGAAATTTCTAAAGGGACTGTAATTAGGGATGTTGGTTGTCATAACCGTTAAGTGTAATTCTGTTCGCTGTCATCTTTGGTCAGATGGTCTATCTAGCTCTGAATCTTTTTTCCGCTCTCTCCTTTCTCTGTCAAAAAGATAAAATACCAAGAAGTACTTCATTCCGTGTTCTGTGAATCAAAAATTGATATATTAAAGAGTCTGCTAAATCCAAAACCAGTTAAACTAGTGTCCTTGTCATATACCCAGTCTAGCAAAATTAACTTATGGTATTCTCAGTGTAAATGTAAACACTTTAATCGCCTAGTCTTCAATACCGTATTGATGCATTCTCTACCAGCTTAAGTCTTCATTATTAAAATTTATTTAAGCTATTATGTGAAGACCATCATTTTTTGCTATCTTGCTATCTAATTTTATTTTTCCAAACTGAGAATTTCAAAAGCTTTCATTCTGTTTGTTTACTACAGCCCTTTGTTGCAATACTTGCCAGTTTTGAGGCTGTATGATCCACCTTTAACCCCAGTCTGAACCTTGGAATCAGTTTTAGTTTTTTACCATATGTCTAGCTTTCTTCTGTTTTATTCCTTTAAACCAGTGATTTTCAACCAGTGTGCCATGGCACACTGGTGTGCCGCAGATAGCCCTCAGGTGTGCCACGGGAATTTGAGGATTGACATTCATTAATTGGAAAATTGTGGGATTTGAACAGTTTGGTGTGCCTTGTCAATGGTAAAAACAATTGATGGTGTGCCTTGACAATTTCAGTGTCTTGTTAAGTGTAGCGTAAGATGAAAAAAGGTTGAAAACCACTGTTTTAAACTGAAGCAAACAGAACATAATGTTGATGCCTCTAATAGTATCTGCTTCAGTTCCAATGTGATCCAGTTGTGAGTCATAATTTGCCATCTAAAGATTGTTGCTTTAGTTTTGAATGTTCTATCTACTTGATTTTTCACTAGAATTTCAATAAAATGTTGTCATGTTTAAAACAAGTGTATTCTCAGATTATTATAGTTAAAGAGTAACTCATTTGTGATCAGAAATATTGAATGTGCTGCCTTCAGATCATGGTCTAATTAGTCTAAGGTTCATCTAGCCCAGCATCTTCTGGTCTATTTGACACTTCTGAAAAGCTGACAGGCCCTGATAGTGATAGGCATTTTGTTATCTTTTCTATCAGAAATGTATTTTTTTAGAACTCAACACAACACAACACTTCTGTCTATTTGCTGATGATAGGTACTTCCTCCTTGAATTTTTTTCTTCCTATGTTTAAAGCTTTAAGGATGAAAGTATACATTCTATTTGACTGCAATCTCTCCTGCCTTTGCCTCTGAGAGTGAGATCTTCCTCTACCCACTTCTGTCTAGTTATCCAACATCCTGCCTTCTAGAAAAGCAACATATGGTGAGCGGCCTTTTACAGTGTTCAACAATTACAGTTATAATAAACTGATTTACTTTGTAAGAATCTGAATGGCCTGCACGTTAGACATTCAGCAGAAATGTGCCAATCATTTATTTATTAACTGTGGCCTGCCTTTGTCTATCCAATTCTAATGTACCTTACAGGATGGATAGTTATTGCAAAGGATTTTTTTCATCTTTAATGATCATATATGAGATAGTTGCTTGTCAGGTACTGCCTCTGAGAACTGATCAGGTAATCGGTTCAGTAGCATAGATGCCAGGGTATCTAGTCTCTGCAGAATTTGGCAGAATCTTTTCCCCTTGGGATTTCAGAAGTTATATAAGGCTCAATAGAAGATGATCAAATGTATGTGTGTTAGCTTATTTATAGAGTGATTTTTGGTTGTACCTAGTACACTTACGTTGGTTTTTTCTTTTATCTTGTATTTTCATACTAGCAAAAAAATGGGAGTAAAATTCCCCCCCATACACCAACGCCCCCGCTGTGCACCAACCCCCCCCCCACACACACTGCACCAACCCCCCCCCCCCCCAGTTCTGGTTCTTAGTGGGTGCCTCCACTCTTCGCAAATTTCGTGCTTCTAGGCTCAGTGGTTTTGGCTGGGCGTTGATGAGTCAGTCAGTGACTCTTCATCATTTTTTATATAGAGATTTCTTATCTGCATTCTGTGATTGTTTCAGGTGACAGTTTCCTACTGCCTTGTATCCTTTATCCCTCCAGAAAGCTACTTGCATTTCTTCCATATTTCTTGATAGCTATTTATGCTAGCACAATTCTCCAAACTCAATTGGACTGTCCTGTAGGCATGCCGTTCCTGGCCCAATTCTGATTCTTGGCTTTAACAGTTTGTTTATCCTTCAGCTCTTCATCCTTCAGTTCTTTATGTTGATTTCTTGGCTTAAATTATTACCCAAAATTAGATGCAATTGTTACTCACCAATTACAGAATTGAGTTTTATGACTTGGTTTTTAGAAATGCATGATCTTAATTGTCATTTAAATTTTGTTTCTATTCCTAATATATAATTTGCAACAACCATTATCTTTTTCCCCCTAAGCGTTCACGTTCAGCTTGCCATCAATATGTACCTTAAATGTACATGAGTATGGAACAAGTTTTCTCTTAGTTTATTAGGTTTGACTGTTCATGAATATACGTTTCATTTCTTAAAAATATACAGTTGGCATGGAAATAGTATCTGACTTGGACAGACAGAAAAAACCTAGGGGCTTTTTTCAAACCAGAAACTTTCAAGTTGGGCATAGTTATGGAGGTAATCTGAGAAGCTGGAATGTAATCTTTATTTAAAGTTCAACATATGACCTGAGAGGCAGGTGCAGACTGCAGAAATGCTTTTTTATGCATCAGTTCTCAGCTTGGATATCAAGCTTGGGTATCTTCTGGTATCAATCATCTATGTTGTAAGTTGCAGAACTGCCAAATGTACCAAGGCTGAAACTCTTTAAGTCCAGTGTATAAATTTATTAGGTACCAGATATTGCCACTATAAGAAGAACTTGCATCAAAACACCATGGAGGAAAAAACCTTTTATCCTAATTGTATGATAGAAATAACTAATGCCGATGTCTGGCAACTTCAAATTCTAGTTTTTAACCGGTAGTCTGAACTTTATGGATGCTGGATCTTGTGCATTTCCTTTGTGGAAAAGGTGTATATGTGTGCTTCCTCCCTTCCTCCCTTCCTCCTCCCTCCCCCCTCTCTCTTTCAACTTGTATGGGCACTTATTTAATACTGTCTTAGTTGTTTCTTTGTATATATGTTTGTTTTTCTGTGTACACACACACACACACACACACACACACACACACACACACACACACACAATCATTTACCCCAATGGCTCAAGGTTAATATAACCAATAAAGTCCAACAAAAAAGCTGTTCTTTAAAAATGGGAAAAGATAAATTGTAATGCTCTCTACAAGTATTGGTTGTGATTGAAAATATTCACTTATGTTTAATGGAATTCATTAATTCCAGCAAGTTCATGCAGAGTTCACATTAAAATAATAATTCTGAGAAGAAATTTATAAGAATAAAACATGTTTGAAAGGAAAGAAAACATCTAGCAATTCTTAAATATATTAATGTAGAAATGGGTTTATCACACAGAAATGGGTTTATCACACAGAAATGGGAAATCACACAGAAAAGTGTGTGCTTCTTGGTTTGTCAGAACTCTGACTTGAAAATTTACTTTTCATGTAACCTGCCATTAAGTATTTTACAATACACTGCACATTTGCTTGCTTCTCCCCCACTGAGCACCTATTTTTTTAATTTATTCTGGGTGAAGTTTAACATTCAAGGGGGTTGAAAGAAGTAGCTGAATTTTCTTTAAAGGGACAGTCCTAATTAATCTGTATGTGCTATGTGGTTGCTTGATGAAATTCTCAGAGTGGTTGCTTGATGAAATGCTGTTTCAGATAGTTCAAAGTAGTTTTAAACAGTTCCCTGATCAGGAGAATACTGATACTCTTATAGGTGAGAAGTTTCTACCGGTAAATCAAGTATAGATTGACATCTTGTCTTATCTATGGGTCACTCCAGGTCAGGGCTTTTCAAGCATATTGTGACTGCGGAGTATCATTTTTAGCGATTGCAGACAGCTTACAAACATTACATTCTAGGAACTTTGCTGCAGAGTTTTCTGATAATGCTTGTTAACTCAGTACTTAGGAGTGCTTCTTGAAAGGACTGGGAACAGAGAAAAGTTGTCTGGCAGCAATTGAACAGGGTGTGGTGCTGAAATAAGCTGTTTATGTTGCTTTATATTGGGGCTGCATTTATTTTAGGTTTTTAAAACTGCAAATGCTTTTCTGCCGTTTTAAACCTAGAATTTTTTTAAGCTATACATTATTGTTCAATTCTGTGGACAATGGGAAAAGGCAGACATGTCCCAGTGGTGTTCAAACTGTTTAGTTTGGGTCCCATTAGAGTAACAATCAGTCTAGGACCCTGTTAAGACCCTACTGGTTTAGACACTGTGCCTGTTGACCAGTAGGCCAGAGTTTGAGACCCAGGTCCCCACAAGACAGGGTGAGCTCCTGTCCTTAGCCCAGCTCTGCGATGCAGCTGGAACTAATCATATCGGCTCTGCCGTTCCGTTGGACTATTTCAGTGGCATGGAGAGGGGACTTGCTGCTTGAGTAATAGCCTACCTCCATATCAGTCTACCCAGGCCTTCGTGCTTTGCATGCAGCGTAGAACATGATACCATAGTCTTTCAAGACTGATGGATGCCAAGTTTAAGTGAATTCAGAGAGTACCAAGGAGGGTGGCAAACATCAGCTCAGCATTCTTTCTTCCCTGAAATGAAACCATTCTCAAAATTTCTTGGTTCCCTTGAACCTGAACTAGGATTGAATCCTTAAATGCACAAGGAGTTACTGATTCAGTAATCATGTATTCAGTTTTCAATGAATCTACAATTCATATATTGTATAATTCAGTTTCAATAATATACAATTCAACAATTGTATATTTTTATTATTTTATATTGTGTGTTTGTAAGAACCTTGTTAAAAATTAAGCAGCTTAAACTTTTATTTTAACAAGTTACAGTTGTTTTCATTTTTGGAGTTGTATTAAAAGCAAGATACAAGTTGTATTACAAGTAAGATTACATAATTGTTTTATATGAAATGTATCTGAACCAGATACTTAGCCACTGCTTAAAGATTGCATTGGAACAAAGGTAGATGCTAAAAAATGCTAATTAATGAAAACTAGAACTAATAGTTTGATTCCCTGCTACCAAATCATCAGTCACTAAGATTTAAGAGATGGCATTCTTTGCTTCCTTTTGATCAGTGGAGCACATTTGTACGATTGCTTTACATCCTTCAGGTACGTAACCTTTCATTGGATTCTGTTCTCACGGAATATTTATGAGTAGTGAACATGAAGCATGCACATTTCATGAAAAGACATGTTTTGTCAGCATTTGCTTCTGGAACTTTCTAGACAAGTAGTTCCCAAACTGTGGGTTGGGATCCACTGGTAGGTTGTGATCTGATTATTGCTGCGACCCAAAGGGTGATGGAAAACTAATTACCTCAAGCTCTGAGGCCAATCAAAAATTCTAATTGCTTCTAATACTGCAGCTGCTAATTATCTTGCAAGGAACATGGCTCCTGAAGTTTCCAACCATGTGTAAAAATAGGGACTTCAGAATGTTTGAGGATCTTTTTTTCTGGTTATTTATAAATATTTCTTTCTTTCTAGATCTTCTTTTGAAGTCTGATAAATCTAGAAGGATCTCAATAGAGCCATGATTTTCAACCTTTGTCTCACACTGACAAAGTACTAAAATTGTCAAGGGACACCACCTGTCTTTTTGACAATTAACAAGGCACATTGAACTGCCAGCAAAGGGGCAGCAAAAGAAGGTCATACTAATAAATAAACTTCTCCACAAACTTCCAAGACATCTGCAGATCATTTATGGCACACCAGCTTGGCACAGCACAGTGGCTGAAAATGGCTGCAATAGAGTGTTTTTAAAAGTGGATCCTGGTTAGGGTTGCCATAATTTTTTTCCACCAAACTGGGACAGGACCCCTGTCAAACTTGCCAGGATGTGAACATGACATCATGACTGGAAGTGACATCATGACTGGAACCCATCTCTGTCACATCCTGGCAAGTGTGATAGTGTCACAGCAACCTCCATGTCTACTCTGAAGTCCCATTGTATTCAATGAGACTTACTCCCAGGAAAGGGAGGCTAAACTATCCATGCTTACCTGGGAGTATGCTCCCTTGACTATAATAGGCTTACTTTTAAGTAAGCATGCACAGGCTAGGTGGCTACTTTCCTTACACAAGAGTTAGTCCATTGAATATAATGGACTTCTGAGTAGACATGCAGAGGCTTGTCCAGAATAGCTACAGAAGAGGGAGGGAAGTCCAGAATAGTTTATCCAGAATAGTTACAGAAGGGGGAGGGAAGGCGGGTGCTCTGCCACAGTAGCTGCTGCTCATGGCAAGGTCTGTGGCTGGCTGTCACTCTGCATCTCTCCCACTGGCCGGCCAGCCACATGGTCAGCACTGCTGGCTGGTTAAACTGAGGAGCTGGCAACGCTGTGGCTGGAAGCACCCTGAAGAGACACGGGAACCAGGCAGGAGTGGACCATCTGTTCCTGTCCTGGCAGTAGGGTGGCTGGACACGTGGCCAGGTTAGAACCATAGGGTGGCCTACTCTGGCTTCTATTTATTGAATTAAAAACACAGCAACCTCCATAGTCAACTCTTAATTGTATATGCAATTAGGTATCATCTAGTTTGATTCTAGATGATGATGAGCTATGAGCAGTGGTCTGCCAGTCACCATAACTCTTAATCTCTGGCATTTGTTCTGTTTTGTAATGTTCTGTTCTGTCGTGTTTTCCCCTTTATTTCATAAATTCTGCCAGAAATTTATCTGCCACAGGAAGGATTAGCTTATTTATAAAACATTTTTAACTTTTTAGCATAATAAAATACCTAGCTTTCAGATTCATAGTATCCAGTACTAATGCAACTTTCGTTTTGGTCTTTCTATTAACATGCAAGCAGTTTAGTAACAGAATTGCTGGAAGTAGTACAAGTAATGTGCAATATGGGAAGGAAAGTTTATTGGCTACTATGTTGTAGTGCAACTATGTACCAGTTCCTTCAGACTCATAGTGTACCATGCCTATAAACAAGTGATTGGTCCCTCATGGCAGTATTAACACAGGTTGAGCCTCGTTATTCGTTGAGGTTCTCTGTTCTGGAAGCATCAGTGGATCAAAAAAATCAGTTGATGCCCAAAAATAGTTTTAAAAACCCATGTTCGGGTTTCTTGTTCCTCTTGTCACCCCAAAATGCTTTGATATAGATGGGGTGAATAACGAATCTAATGGAATGAAATTATGACTGAATGTGGTTTATTTTCCTTGGTGCAAGGCATTTAAAGGTCGACCTTGGTATTTGTGGCAGGTCATTTGAGATTCCAAATCAGTGGATAGTGAGGCACAACCTATCGTACAGTCTAAAATAGATAAATGTACATTCCTATCTGTTAGCAGGTCTGCAGAATTGGAAAATGAACACCTTAAAATCATCTGCAATACTACTGAGCAGTTGTATAGGTTTGAGAATGCATATCTGTATGTATGACTTCTTTATTAGTTCTCTTTTAATATGCTGTTTGTACAGATCATTGTTTATTTTCATAAATGAAAAATAATCTGCAAAATTGGAGACAATAGGGCTCTAAGAGATGACAACAGCCTTGGTGGACACCAGCAAAGTAAAAATCATGGGCTGTCTTCAAAAATTGTCTTGTCTGTCAAGATCTTTCATGTGAACTCTGATCCCACAGGAGTTAAGAGACTGTTCTTGAGTATGTAATGAGGTTGGTGCCAATAAGAGGCAGCCAAGTGAAGAAAAAGGGGGAGAGGACTTGAAGACTGTTGAGGTCATTAAGAAGGCTTCCTTCTATTTTGTGTTTTGGCACTGTTGTCTTATTCTTCCCTTCTTTTATACATTTGGATGTCAGAGGGTCAGAATGTAGTTCAGGGCACTGCAAAAGCATGTTGTTAGTCACAACAAGGACATAGGGAGAGTTTGTGCTGCAAGGGCACAGCAGTTATCTAAATTGTATTGTTCTTCTGTGAAAGCCTCAAATGGTCATGACTTGATCTGCGGGGGATGAATCAATACCAATGATGCATCCAAAGCATGACTGCTGGCTGACTATTTACTGGGGGTAGTAGCTTGCTGTCAACATGGAGTGCAGCTGCACTCTTTTTCCCTTCTGGGAAGTAGGACAATTGTAAACCAAGTAGGACATCAGATTCCCTGGAACCTAGTATGGTAATTGGATTCTTCTCTTGCTCCTTCTTTTTTGCTCCCCTGTCCCCCCTGCCCCCCATAGCCAGATGAAGTATAATGGTCTTTGCATTCTATTGGGCTCTCCAGCTGCTTGCAATTTCTGCAGATCAGCTCACTCAGTGTCCTACTTTCAAAATCTTAGTTCTACAACCTTTAGTGTTTGCAGATAGAGAAATGTGTGTTAACATCACCAAATTAAATTCAATTTTTGTTTTGAGTGCTCTATAAGAAACCCTCTCCCCATCATTTGAGTTAATTTCCATTCATACTATGACATGATTTATAGTTATCTTATTTTGTCAATTGTATGTTGTCAAATATATATAGGGTTCCCTCTGGAGAAGAAAGTTGGGCTTGAAATACTGTGTGTGTATTCAAATTCAAGTGTAAGTACTTAATAACCGGACTTATGAAGAAGTCCTTATGAAAACATCCTCTAAATTAGTGCAAGAGAGTTCTGAAATAAGTTTCTGTGATATTCTCTGAACAGCATTGTCTTCTCTTCCTGTTGATCTCCTAAATATTGCTGATTTGTTCTTAAAGCTTAAGCTCATGGAGTAGATTAGCAATACAGGAAGCTCAACATTTATCCCATCATTTCCTATTCTTGGCCAAAAAGAACTTGGTATATGTGAAATTTTGATCCTCTCAGCTTCTGGTCAGTCTTGCCACATATTTTTTTAAAATATTCAATTTAAAAATAACGGGCTCTGGAACTGACTTGTAGCTTTGAAACTATGAATTGTAATTGGTACCTGTTTTCCTTATGTGGTCTTTGACAGGGGCAGCATTTTCCTTGAGGCATTCCTAAATTGGATGTCTAATGTACTTCTTTGTCATGTTTGTCAGTGTTGTGGAAAAAGATCACAGCTTGACTGACATATCTATATATGGTCAATAATGATTTTAGTTCTCCTGGGGAAGATATGGCATAAAGGCAGCCACTTCTGTTTGCATATTATAGCTCTATAATGACTTTTATAAGTAGTATCAATGGTGTTGAAAAAAATATGAATTTGAGAAGACTTAATTTTGTGGCAGAGGCTGTGCATTTTTCATTTATAGCTATGCCATCTGACCTTTCCTCCACCCAATACTTCCTTATATAGTTGGGGTCAGTGATGGGTCCAGCCTGGCCCAACATCGATTCCCCAGAAGTGGGCTGGGCTGGGCTGGGTCAGGGGGAGGGGCTGGGGAAAAATTAAATTTAAAAAATAAAAAAATAAAAAAATAAAAATTGACTGTCATGGGACTTACCTCTGAGTAGTCAGGTTAGGCACTCAGGCTGCAGTTCCAGCCACTTTCCTGGGAGTAAGTCCCATTAACTATCATGGGACTTACCTCTGAGTAGTCAGGTTGGGCTCCCAGGCTGCAATGCCAGCCACTTTCTTGGGATAGGGTTGCAGCATCCTCAGAGCCCAGTTCAGTGCAGGTTTACTCAGAAGTAAGCCCTCTTATAGCCAATGGGGCTTATCCCCAGGAAAGTGTGGATAGGATTTCAGCATCCTCATAGCCCTGACCTGTGCAGGTCTACTCAGAAGTAAGCCCTATTATAGCCAATGGGGCTTACCCCCAGGAAAGTGTGGATAGGTTTGCAGCAGCAGCCACCGTCCTTTCCCTGGCTGCTGGGGCTTGCCGGGCTGCCGCTTAGAGCGGCAAATTTAAAAGTGCCCGGCCAGCCTCTTTAACTGTTTAACTGCCTCCAGCTGCTGAACAAACCAGTTCCCAGTTATTGCCCCCTCCCCGCAGCTACTGGATCACCACCAGCTGGGAAATTGGAACAATTGATTCTGGCGATCCGGTCTCAGCCCACCTGTGGTTGGGGTCTCTAAACCTCAGCCATGTAGCAGATGCAGTCTACAATGAGCCTTTATCCAGACAGTGGTCAGCCGCTGGTCCCTTCGGAGCTTCTGGCCCATTTGACCAAACGTGACCATACCTATGTTCAAATCACATCCTGTTGTGAGGGCTCAGGAAGCTGCATTTAGCCTTACAGACCCTCAGAGCACTTCTAAAAACCTAAAAAATACAACTTCCTGATTTTCTTGAAGAACTGGAGCTAATTTTTAGTGAACCTGGAACTTCTCGTGGATTAAAAAATCCACCTTTACAGAAAACAGTGGAAAATAAGACCCACTTCCCACTTTCTCTTCCTAATTGAATAAGATTATTGGCATCCTTCAGTCTCGAAAGACTATGGTATCGTGCTCTGATTGGAGGTCCTGACACAACATCTAGAGGCCAATTTGAGAGTGTCCATCCCTTCCACACTGAGGACAAATAAATTCCGTCCTCTGTCCAGGTCCCAGGTTTCGCTGCTTTCGGGTCTGTCTCTTTGCTTCAGCCTGCCGAACAAGTGTCTCTTCCAGTTGGAGAAGGCCATGCTGGGTCTTTTGCCTCCACGCTGAATGGTCAGAGGTCAAGGTTTCCCAGCTGTTGATGTCCATTCCCAAGGCCTTTAGATCCCTCTTGCAAATGTCCTTGTATCGCAGCTGTGGTCTCCTTCTTGGGCACTTTCCCTGCACTAATTCTCCATATAAGAGATCTTTTGGAATCCGACCATCAGCCATTCTCACGACATGCCCAAGCCAGCGTAGACGCCGCTGTTTCAGAAGTGTGAACATGCTAGAGATTCCAGCACGTTCCAATACTGTGTCATTTGAGACTTTGTCATGCCAGGTGATTCCAAGAATACGTCGGAGACAGCGCATATGGAAGGTGTTCAGCTTCCTCTCCTGCCATGCATAAAGGGTCCAAGACTCACTGCAGTACAAGAGTGTGCTCAGGACACAAGCTCTATAGACCTGGATCTTTGTATGTTCCGTCAGCTTCTTATTAAGCCATACTCCCTTTGTAAGCCTGGAGAATGTAGTAGCCGCTTTACCAATGCGTTTATTCAGCTCAGAGTCTAAGGAGAGAGTGTCAGAGATAGTTGAGCCAAGGTACACAAAGTCATGGACAACCTCCAGTTCATGTTCAGAGATTGTGATACAGGGAGGTGGATCCATACCCTGACCCATGACTTGTGTTTTCTTCAGGCTGATTGTTAGTCCAAAGTCTTGGCAGGCTTTGCTAAAACGGTCCCTAAGTTGTTGAAGGTCTTCGGCAGAGTGAGCAGTAACAGCAGCGTCATCGGCGAAGAGGAACTCACGCAAGCATTTCAGCTGGACTTTGGACTTTGCTCTTAGTCTGGAAGGATTGTAGAGTTTTCCGTCTGATCTGGTCCGGAGATAGATTCCCTCTGTTGCGTTTCCAAAAGCATGCTTCAGCATGGCTGCAAAAAAGATCCCAAATAAAGTTGGTGCGAGGACGCAGCCCTGCTTCACTCCACTTCGGATGTGAAAGGAGTCTGATGTTAAGCCATCACAAACTACAGTGCCCTTCATGTCCTCGTGAAAGGACCTGATGATGTTGAGGAGCTTAGGTGGGCATCCAATCTTGGGGAGGATTTTAAAAAGGCCATCCCTACTAACCAAATCAAAAGCCTTTGTAAGGTCTATGAAGGCTACAAAGAGTGGCTGTCTTTGTTCCCTACATTTCTCTTGCAACTGTCGAAGGGAAAATACCATATCAGTGGTGGACCTGTTGGCTCGAAATCCACACTGTGATTCAGGATAGATTCTCTCTGCAAGCACCTGAAGCCTCTTCAGTATGACACAGGCAAGCAGCTTCCCTACAACACTAAGAAGAGAGATGCCACGGTAGTTGTTGCAGTCACCCCTGTCGCCTTTGTTCTTGTACAGTGTGACAATATTAGCATCCTTCATGTCCTGTGGTACTCCACCTTCCCTCCAACAAAGGCAGAATATCTCGTACAGTTCAGTGGAAATGGTCCCTCTACAGCACCTCAGAACTTCAGCAGGGATGTTATCTTTCCCGGGTGCCTTGCCAAAAGCAAGGGAATTCAGGGCTTCGTTTAGTTCTTCTAAAGTTGGTTCACTGTCGAGCTCCTCCAAGACAGGCAGGCACTCAATGTTGTTTAATGCTTCTTCAGTTACTACATTTTCTCTGGAGTATAGCTCAGAGTAGTGCTGCACCCAGCGTGCCATCTGTTGTGCTCGGTCCTGGATGACCTCACCTGTAGCGGACTTAAGCGGGGCAGATTTCCTCACTGCTGGACCTAAGGCCTGCTTGATGCCATCATACATCCCCTTGATGTTGCCTGTGTCAGCTGCTACCTGGATCTGAGAGCAAAGCTGCAGCCAATAATTGTTAGCACATCTCCTGGCAATCTGTTGGACTTTGCTATGGGCGACTCGCAGGGCTTGAAGGTTGCGCTCACTAGAACAGGCTTTATATGCAGTTAGAGCTCTCCTCTTTTCCTCAAGGGCTGGTGTCAGCTCCTCCGAGTGGGCTTCAAACCAATCTGCTGTCTTTCTAACCTGCTTACCAAAAACTGACAAGGTGGTAGTATAAACAACATTCTTGAAATGTTCCCACCGTTCAGAAGCGTTTGCTTCAGCCGGGCCCGGGAGAATTTCCTCGAGTGCATGGTCAAATTCCAACACTTTTTCCAGACTGCGGGTCTTGCTGATGTTAATTCGTGGTCTTCCTTCCTTCTTTGAGTGATGCAGCCTCTTTGCTTGCAGTTTTACTCTGCTGCACACCAAGGAGTGGTCAGTATCGCAATCAGCACTCTGATAGCTACGTGTGATCTTAATGTTGGGAAGGCTGGAGCACCTGGTGAGGATCAAATCAAGCTGATGCCAATGCTTCGATCTAGGGTGTTGCCAAGACACTCTGTGTTGAGGCTTTGTGTTAAAGAATGTGTTGCTAATGCAAAAATCATGATAGCAGCAAAACTCTAGCAGGCGTTGGCCGTTTTCATTCATCTTCCCGATGCCAAAACGACCTAGACAAGCGGGCCAAGAACTATGGTCAGATCCAACTCTTGCATTAAAATCACCAAGGATAAACAATGGTTCTTTCTCAGGGATTTTCTTGATAGTGGCAGCCAGATCATCATAGAATTGTCTTTGGATTCTGCTGAAGATGATAGTGTTGGTGCATATGCAGTAATAAGAGTGACCAGCCCTACTGATGTCTGTAGCTGCAGAGACAGAATTCTTTCACTTCCTCCAGTAGGTGGAATAATGGATCCAAGTAGGGTGTTTCTAACTGCAAAGCCAACTCCATATTCCCTAGTCTCACTTGATGGCTTTCCCTGCCAGAAGAATGAGAAATTTCTCTCCTTAATAGATCCTGAGTCTGGCAGCCTTGTCTCTTGAAGGGCAACTATGTCCATCTGCAGTCTGCTCAGCTCCATATCAATGACAGCTGTCTTACGTACATCATCCAATTCTCGCAAGTCGTCAGAAAAGCCGGGGGTCATTGTCCGAACGTTCCAGGTGCCCAACTTAAGGGCTGAAGTTTTCTTATGTTTGTTGCATGGTGCTGAGTTGTCGATCTGCTTGTCGCTTTTCACCCTAAACCCCACGCACCCAGTGAGGTTAACAGACCGTGGCGAGGCAGCATCCTACTGGCTGGGGGCTGCCCAGCTTAAGGCGGGCGATAGCTGCCCAATGAGGCACGATGACCTCTCCCACCGTCGGAAGTAGCCCCTGGCATCAAGCTCTTCGCCAATCGAGCAGCGACTTATAACCGGTAACTGCCACTTCCCGTGTTGTTTCACTTCCCGTGAATAAGATAGTGCCTCAATATCTATAGTGGTTTGATTCTGGGACTTACAAATGGAATGATTGCTTGCATGACTGTTTTTCTACAATAGTGGAAAAGCAGTTTTTTAAACTAATTTGCAGCGGCCATTCGTGTTGAGTCAAATCTGTTTATAAAAAGTCAGTATACAACAAGGTTGGACATGTACTTCTCTTTTTATAACAAAAGAGCTATCCACATCCATTCCTGTTTTTGCTTATAAGAAGTGTAGCTCTCTAAAAAGCAATAAAAAGTCAGGAAGTCAATCTTCAAATATTTAACTCAAGCTGACTTTATTTTAGACTTTCATGAATTGGCTATTGCTATCTGTTCTGAGAATGATTTTAAGTTTATGAATTTACCGTAAATTTATGAATAGTGTTACTATTTTTAAAATGTTCTGGTTTTTTTTAATTACAGTGTGCAGTTGTCTGCAACAGTCGATTATTTTCTCAGCTATCTAAATTTCTTCAACTTAAAAAAATTGTAAAATTGTTTTGTAAGTTAAGCATATATTCATACCCATATATTAATCAATCTTTTTGCTTCTCCTTAACCCTGAATAATTTCCATCTTTATCCATTGCATCACATTTCACCTGTGATAGTTATGATAACATCCTGGAGTAGCTCACCAGGATGAGGAATAGAGTAACTGTCATGCTGTATCTAAAAAGCGGATTTATGAAACATCTGGACCAGTCACTTTAGCTTTGCCTGACATTCCTCAAAGACTTGCTTTGAAAGTACAAGGGGAGAGAGGAGCCTTGTGTACTGATCTTCTTGAAGAAGGATCAGAAAACATGTACCCTGTATCTGAAAATAAATATATCTTGCTTTTTCTTTTTGGAGTTCCTTATTATATTTCAGATTAAAATATTATACAAGTGAAATATAAGATGTCCAATACCTGTTTTCTTAGCTATTGTAATACAGAGAAAAGGGACATTTCTTATATACCGTATATACTCAAGTATAAGCCGACCCGAGTAGAAGCCGAGGCACCTAATTTTACAACAAAAAACTGGGAAAACTTATTGACTCGAGTATAAGCCGAGGGTGGGAAATGCAGCAGGCTCTGGGTGGGCTCTGTCTACACTTTCCCAAGAGTAAGCCCATTGACTATAATAGTACTGAGTAGACCTGCCTAGGATTGAGCTCTAAGGATATAATCCTTTTACACACTTTCCTGGGGGTAAGCCCCATTGCTCTAAGGGGACTTATTTCTGAGTAGAATTGCCTAGGACCATGCTGAGAGGCTGCAATCTTATGCACAATTTCCTGGGAGTAAGCCCCATTGGTTCTAATGGGACTTACATCTGAGGAGACATGCCTATGAGGGGGCTCTAATGCTGCAATCCAAACTTTCCTGCAAGTAAGCCCCATTGGCTCTAAAGGGACTTACTTCTGAGTAGACATGTATGGCAGCAGCACCAGCAGCAGGAGAACCGCCAGGGGTGGCGCTGGTGGTCGTGCCCCCCTCCTCCTTGCTGCCTGGATCAGCAGCAGCACCACCAGCTGCAGGGGAGGGGCCAAGGCGATTGTGCCTCCTCCTGCTTGCTGCCTGGAAGGGCAGCAGCAGCAGCACCAGCTGCAGGAGAGCCCACCCTCCTTTGCCTCCTCTTCCCTGCAGGCAGCAGCAGCCTGCAGGAGCTGGCAGAGGTGGTGGGGAGGCTACTGGGCGGGTGCTAGTGTTCGCGCCCACCATTTTTCCACTGAATTTTGCCTGACCCAAGTATAAGCCGAGAAGGTTTTTTGGGCCCATTTTTTTGGGCCCAAAAAACTCTGCTTATACTCTAATATATACGGTAAATAGAATATATTGGATTAATTAAAGGGAAGAAAGGGAAACAAAGTGAGAAAATTGCACAATATCACCTCACCTTACTGACCAGTATTCCAAGGTAAGATGTAGTGGTAAAAACCTGTAGGTGTGAATTTCTCAGTCTCTCACAATATAGTACTATAACTCATACAATCAAACTGTCTTTGGAATTTGTTGCCACAAGATATTGGTACTCCCTGATCACCTCCTGCATTTCTAGTGACAGATTTCCCCCATTCCCAAAAATTATTGCTCCCACTCTGATCACCTATCACAGTGATTTCCCCCAGTGGTTATCAGCTGTCTATCCACCAATTTCTTTTCCCTTTCATTTTGTGTCCTTGTTCTCTTCCCATTGCTTTTCCCTCCCTCCATGCCCTGATTCCTGACACTAAGAC
The DNA here is from genome assembly GCA_030015325.1 of Cryptoblepharus egeriae. Lineage (NCBI taxonomy): Eukaryota > Metazoa > Chordata > Lepidosauria > Squamata > Scincidae > Cryptoblepharus > Cryptoblepharus egeriae. The sequence goes on along the minus strand of JAREYC010000002.1, from coordinate 64,023,211 downwards.
GAGGAAGTGAAAAGTAAAGTGTGGAAATTGGTGAGCTAAGGCATGTCCTCTCCTTCTCATTCCCCTGCCCTCTGTCTTTTTAAAACATCTAAGGCAATGGTCCTCAACCTTTTTGGCCCCACGGACCAGTTCTGTGCGGGGAAAGGGGGGAAATTTCCAGGGACCAGCGCAGGGGTGCGGGGAGAGTCATGCCTGAAGCCCACCTAGAGCACAGCTCAGCTGCCTCCAACTGTAAATCCCATTAGAATAAATAGAGCTATTGCTAGGTTACTGTGAATAGGATTGCAGGTGAGAGCCCAAGGTCTCAGTGCATGTCTACTCAGTGCAGGGATTTTCAACCTTTTTCAATTCAAAAAGCATTGAAAATGCAGAAAGCCATCCTAGTCACTCTTATTGGAGAGCTTATATCCTATCAACTATAATGGGACATATTTCTGAGTAGACAGGTATAGGATTGTTCTCTGAGGCTGGAATCCTCCGACAGAGCACTCCTGCTGTGAGGAGTGGAAGAGGCACTTAGAGGAGTCTTCTTGCGGACCGGTCAGGCAGCTGCCAAGGACCTCTAGTGGTCCCTGGACAGGGGCTTGAGAAACCCTGATCTAAGGAACCAAAGGAGGGAGGCAATGGAATTTCTTAGATCAGCATAGGTTTTTCTTTTTCTGTCTATGTGATACTGCCTGTCATGTAATAGTGACACATGGGTGGTAAGGTGGGGTGGCCTCACTGTTGCTCCTAACATCCTGTTTTGGTCCCTGTCCTATAATTGTGTCTCAGTGGTGCTCATTATTGCTGACCCTGATTCCACTGCTGTTCTTAAGAGGTCATGGTGTAGAGGCTGCCTGTGCAAATTGGGTTCAAGACTTAACGCTTCTTACTGAGAGTAGTTTGCCACTGCAAACTCAACCTGATTTATGTGCAGAGGCATAAGCGAGTGGAGCATATCATGAAGGAATTGTGAAGGTGAAAATGCATCCAGTAGTTGTTGAAGCTGCAATTCTTATAGAGCTCTGGCCTGAGGCCTGACACCACACAAAATGAACAGGGCTAATAGCAGCAGCACACTGAATGGGACACACTAGTCAGGCTGGAGTGAGAGAATTTTCTCATTAGATTCCAGATCATTTTTCCCTTGCAGGTATTCAAGTGCTAACATGACAACAAAGCAAAAACAATCTGTTGGGGGGGGGGGTTTAGCGGGTTAACATTCCTGTTCTGTATTTAAACAAACCACCTCTACTTCAAATTCATTGATATTTTGTGAATTTGGTTGCTACCTGGTTCAAAATCATGTTTCCCAGGCATTTGGTCTGGGTCAAATTAGCCTCCCCACATCCTCTTACAGAAAAATTAATGAAGTCCCATTGCTTAATGGATAGTGATAAATTAACTGGCTCGGGTTAAGCCTACTCCAAATGTTGATCTGATATTATTATAATCTATGAAATTGTAAGAAGGGTGTGGGAAAGAATGCCATGTCGTCCTTTGACATGATTAACTGTGACTTCCAATGTGGCTCTCTTGCAGGAGGAAGAAAATTCTCTTTAATGAGAAACTGTCAAGTAAAATGAAGTACAGAAAAACTGTTAGTGAATCCCTTGTGCCCCGTGTCTCTTGTTATGGTTACTGCCAGTCAAGTACTGCCAATGGCATTTCACATTGTTTTAATAGCCTTAATGCTCCTTGCACTGCTGATACTGTTTCACCATTCAAGGATATTAATGTGGCTTATGAAATCTTGATAAATGAAGCTCTCCAGTGAGGGATCTTGCTTTATTATCTGTGCATTATTGATGGCTTGTCCTCTCTCTGAGTGGATTTGTTTTTCTCCTCTGCCTCCTTCAATGGCTAAAAAAAGTTTGGATTATTTAAAAGAAAATGCAGACTTTTTATCATGTGACACAGTGGATGTTGGGCAAGCTATTATGACTAAAACCATAGTTGAAAACTGTTAGAGGAAAAACGTGAAAATCTGATTTTACTTAGAATTTGAAAAGCAATTATCTTTGAAATAATGATGAAACAACCCCTTCAGTTACTTTCAAGATTTAAAAAAACACTTTGCACCGTTCCCCTTTGGAATGGATTCAAGTACAAGATGAATATATGGTGAATGCCTGAGAATATGAATGACTCAACCATATTTGAATGGTGCTTTTGGCTACAATCCAGAGTAACTATGGAACCTTTTACACTGAGGTAGTTAAAATGCCACTTATGGGAAACTTATGGGAAATGCATAGAGCAATCCAGAGTAAATGCCTCTTACATCTTCCCGTAGTTACTCTGGATTGTAGGGTCTGTCTGTCTTATACAGAAGTTCTGATTGCTGCTTCCAGGTACAGTGGTTCCTTGGTTTACAAGAATAATTCATTCTGGAAGCATTCTTATAATCCCAAATGCTTGTAATCCAAAGTGAATATTCCCATAGGAAATAATGGAAACTCAGACAATTGGTTGCATAGTCCAAAAATATTTATATGAAAATGATTACAAAACATTGTAATATAATAAAAAACACTGTAATAAAGAAAATACTGAACTGTACGATAACTTTGAAAATCTTCATGGCTGGTGTGAGGCAGACAAGACAGAGGAGGGATGATGACTTTCACTATGACTAATGGAGTTACTGCTACCCATCTTCTCAATGGAATCTTTGCCTTTTCATGCAACTTTAACATTCTCTTTCTGCTGAGGGAGGCAGCACTATAATACTGATAAGAGACAACTTCCACACTGCTTCACACAGATTCCATGCACAAAAACACTTCACACTGCCAACAGATCCCACACACAGCTGGCTCAGAATGTGCCTAACCCTCCGCCCCATGAGTTCCTTAGCCAAGGAAGCCTGTTCCAAACTTCCTGAGAAGTGCTATTCTTTCAAGACAGTGCTCTTAAACCAAGTCAAAATTTCTGAGAAAATCTTGCTCTTAATCCAAGTCACTCTTAAATCAAGGTACCACCCTGGTCACGCATCTGGTCACCCTGGCACAGTTGCAATCCTAAGCAGCTTTCCCTGGCTTGGAGACTTTCTCCAAAGTAGATATGCACAAGACCTGGTCCCTGCTGCTCCATGCCTGTGCATCCCTCACTCTCCCCTGTCTATCTAGATCCCCTCACCTTTCCCTACCTACCTGGATTCCCCCAACTTACCTGCCTTCTTTGACCATTTGCAATGAGATTTGTGCAAAATGTTGGTGTCATATCATTTGCAATGAGATTTGTGGAAAAGTCACAAATCACTGACACTGGAGATGATGAGTTTTTGGGGTTTCCAGAAAATTAGAAGAGTGCTTGAAGCTTAAAGTCTTTCCTCATTTGTTAATGGCAGTGATAATGGTTTTTAATACCACTGTTGGCTTTACATGGTTGAAATATTATTCTGCTATATTATTCTGCTATATTTTATTAAATATATTAGTACACCATTTGGTTCAGAATATTTTGTTTCTTGTTTTGCTCCTCTAAACTTTGGTGCATCTTATGGTCCGGTGCATGTAATACTCCAGGAAATACGGTATATTTCTTGCCAGTCTCACTGAGGTTACAATCCTAACCCCCAATTAAGCCAGCATAAATCCCTGCACAAGTCCTAAGCTGGCCTGAGGATACTGCAGAAGTGTTATAAAGCACTTCTGCACCACTCCTGGGGTATGTGCATAGATATGCACTGGCCTCACCAGAGTAATGGGTGAGATGTGCTGGCCTAAACTGGTTAGGAGTTCACCTTTAGTGACTGATTCAAATAATGGTAAACTTACTCTGATTCCAAGGCTTTGAACATTCCAGGATCCTGCTAAATTTAAATGCAAAGCTTTTAATTCTGATCTAAATAAAACGGGGTTGTTCAAACTTCTGGTAAGGAGGGCTTCATCATCTGGCACTGTGTCAAGAGACTGAAAAAATTTTTACATTTCAAATTTGAATGAATTTACATAAATAAATTTAGTAAACTTATATGAATTTTATTAAATTTAATTTAGAATACATGAGAACACAACACACGTGTTCTATAATAGAGATGAGTTTCCACGGAATCACTTGATAATTGTGAACTTTTTCCTGTTTTGAGGGTTATTATCTTGACATCAACATGTACACACATACAGACCAAGCCAGAAAACCACAGAAGCATAAGTTGTCTGAGGTAAGATGTTTTCTGAATCAAACCAAGAGGCAAAAGTTGTGCAGAGACAATGATGGAGGCTGTCCCTGAATTAGATAAAGGCAGTAAATTGAATTGGGGTCGTGTGGGCTCCTTCAATGGAGGAAAATACACAATAAAACAAACACATGGAGAAATTAGCCCCAGCATAATGGGGCCTTTGTAGCCTCTTGGAAAGAAGAAAAAGTCTGAAAAATTCCCCAGTATTCCCCTAATATAAAAGAAAAAGGATTTTCACATCTGCCACTGTAACAAATAATTTTTTTAAAAAATCTGAAAGGCATGAAGGACCACAAACATGCTGCCAGTATCTCTCCCACCACAAAAGGATCTCCTCATCTTGGTAACTAGGACATAAGTATTTTGAAAAACAGTTGGCAATATTCAAATCGGTTCATAATTGCAAACACAGAGGGGTATCCTTAAACCAATTCGTAACCACTATTAAAAGAGAGGTGATCTTCAGACCTATTTGTAGCTTTCAAAAAATGGAGGGGAGGGGAAGGAAAGGGAGGAAAAGTTCCCATCACTCCAAAGTACTCTAGCAGTCTGCATAATGAGGCTTTCCCCAGAGAGCCACCTGAGGTAGGCCTCTGCAGTGATGCAGTGATTCTCAGAGAGATTTGGCACTCCCTTGGGTCATTGGGGTGGGGGTTACGAAAAGCTAGGTGTTGCCATTTTGGAATCTGGCACTAAGTGCCACCATCTTTTCTCATTGAACAGAATGGGACTTACTTCTGAGTAGACATGGAGGAACTCTGGCATCACTGTGATATCACCCACTGCTTGATGTCGCTTCTGACCATGATATGGGGTCAAGGTTTCCCAGACAGATTATCATTCTCAGAAAAGGGTCACAGGCTGAAATGCTAAAGAGCCATTGCTCTCCAAGGAGAGCTCCATTCCCCTCACTTCTGCAGAAAATTCCTGCTTGAATGCCATATGTCGAATTGCTTTTCCAATCCATTTTGTATGTCTTGTGTAAAAAAGGCATACTTGTGTTTAGTAACTGCATTTCTACATTAGCCCCAGAGGAATACCTCTACAATTTGTTTTTATCTTTTATCCTTTCTCTGTTACCCCTCCTGCAGGCAGTAATAGACCAGTTTCTCTCTTTGTACTACTACTAAATATGTCTTCACATCTCTTTCAGTCCTTCCTCTTGAGCATAAGGTGGCTAATATTATAATGCCATTGTTCAAGTTGATGTTTTGGCCATATCCAGAGTATTGCGTCCAGTTCTGGTCACCACATCTCAAAAAGTATGTACAGTAGTGGAAATGGAAAAGGTGCAGAAGAGAGTGACAAATGATTACTGGACTGGTGTATTTCCCTTATGGGAAAAGGCTATGGTGTTTGAAGCGCTATAGTCTAGAAAAGAGATGCCTCATAGGGAACATGATTGAAACATATAAAATTATGGAGGGGATGGATCTCTAGACAGGGAAATACGTTTTTCCCTTCACATAAAACTCGAACAAGGAGATATCCACTAAAATTGAGTTTTGGGAGAGTTAGGTCAAGTACTGATTTACTCAGTGTTGTATGCAGTAAAATTAAATTTTGCATCTCCTTTGCAGCTGCACATTACAATCACCAATAAACATTTTTAAAATCTCAGGTCTTTTAGAATGGGGTGCACATTAAATTCATTGGCACATTAGATTCGAATAAATATGGGTACAGTTTTTCTTTTACAACCACTAGTTTTTTTCCCCCCTTTTTGGTCCCATTTTGCAGTTTACACTCTTTTCTTCTTTTAGTTTCTACTTTTGCCCTGTTTTTGTCCTGTCCCCTTCCATATCCTTATCAGTTGAGTGGCAACTACACATAAGAAGTTTACTCTCCAAGCAGTTTACACCAATTAAGGAATCTCAGATCCAGGTAAACATATGTAGCCATGTTTGGTTGGACTAGACTGAAAAAACTGCTAACTACATAATGTACCTCCTGAATCCAAGGGGACAAAAGCAGTGCATACTTAGAGCACAATCAAAATCCTAGAGTTGGAAAGGACCCAGTAGATCATCTACTCCCACCTCTGCCTGTGGCCACTTCTACCTATTTCCTATGGCAGGAAATCTTATGGTGTTTTATTCTGATTGTTGTTAGCCGCCTTGGGCTCCCTCTTGCAGGTAAGGAAAGGCAGGATATAAATTAAATAAATAAATCCTCCTTGAGTATTTCTGCAGGTGCTCATCGAGCCTCTGCTTGAAGATTCCCAGTGTGGGAGAGTCCACCACCTCCCTTGACAATCTGTTCCACTGCTGAACTGCCCTCACTGTCAGGAATTTTTTCCGGATATCCAACTGGAATCTCCTTTCTTGCAGTTTGTACCCATTGGTTCTAGTTCTGCTTTCAGAGGCAGCTAAGAACAAATGAGCCCCTTTCTCCCTATGACAGCCCTTCATGTATCTGAAGAGTACGATCAGGTCTCCTCTCAGCGTTCTCTTCTCCAGGCTGAACAGACCAAGTTCCCCCTACCTTTCCTTGTAGGGCTTCCATTCCATCCCACTGATCATTCTTGTCGCTCTCCTCTGAACTTGCTCCAGTTTTGCTGTGTCTTTTTTAAACTGAGGTGCCCAGAACTGAACACAGTACTCAAGGTGAGGTCTAACCAATGTAGAATAAAGAGGAATTATAACTTCTCGTGACTTGGAAACTACAGTCCTATTAATACAGCCTAAAAACCTGACCCTCTCTACTCAAAAGTAACCCCCCTTGTGTTCAATGGGTCTTACTCCCAAGAAAGTGTCTTTAGGATTGCCGCCATAGTGATTTAAGCACTTTTCCTTCCTATCCGTGATGGGATTGAGCAAATTCTTTAAGGCCATGAACAGTGGATTTTAGAAATTTAACAGGGGACTGCAAACAGATAGGCAGGGGCTGCAATTTGCCTCTAGGTCTTATGTTGTTGTGGAGGCTTGCCTTGTTTGAGCACACACCAGGTTTGTTTTATCCTGTGGATTGATAGATGATTGGGATGGAGGCAAGGCCCAACATGTGTTGACACCTCGCAAAAGTAATTTTTCCCAGAGCCTTAGGTTAGTGTTAGGAATGTTTCCCTAACTGAAACTAAGAATAATCTCCACTGGAAACTCTAAAGCTTAAGGGATTCAAAAGTAATTGTTAGACAAATTAAAAACTTGGAAGGGTGGTATTTGTGAATCTAAAATGAAAGTTGAGTTTCTTGTTTAGTACCTTCCCCTTCTTCTGTTTCTTCCTTATGGATTTTGGTAAATGAGAGGAAAGAGGTAAGATGTATTCTTAAAAAGGATTTGAGTCAGAAAGTAGCATGATGTGTTGGTAATTGGCTAGCAACTGTACAACAAATACCAAACTCTTTACCTTGGCTGGGATATGTAGAATGGCCAAACATTCATTGTTTGTTTAATTTTACATTCATGGCTTGTTTCACTTGTTTATAAAATTTGAAATCTCTTTTCTGTAGGGGTAAGGAAAGTGTTAAAAGTAGTGGGGGATTCATTATAGAAAGTAGGAAAAGGTCTGTCAAGGGAAATAATATGAACAAGAACAGTAATAATATGACAGTTGTGTGAAAATAAGGAGAGGAATGTTCAATAGTTGACATATTCCTGTTTTCAATAAATCAATTGACTGATACTGTAAATAAGAAACATTTTGTGAAATTTGTAAAATTTAGTCAAAATTCAGTAAAAATAAGTATATGCATTTAGCTGTTTTTAAAATGGAAAGAGGATAATGTGGTTTCCTTTTCTGTAAGGAAAGACGATTTGACAATAATTTGATAGCCAATTTCAGGAAAAGTGTGTTCTCAATAACAATAAAAGTTGCTTGGAAGTGTTGGGGCTAGATCTGCAATGGAAATAATTAAGCTAAAAATGCAGAGCACAAGGCAAGCCAAAAGAGCCATCTGCTACAAATGCTTTTCTACAGTTGTGCAGACTGTGGCATTTTGATAAGATTTGATGTAACAGCAGTATCAAGTCAAACGAGTAATCTTATTACAGTAGTAATAAATACTTCCTGGATGTGATTTTTAACAAATGGGATCTGGCATTAAAATGGGGGACACAAAGGTCAATTGCAGATTTAAAGTGCTCAAGACATCCGGCTAGAAGCCCCTAGTGGATGACACTGAAGAGCTAGAGCATGCTCTCAACAGATTATGTACAAATTCTACATTTTGATCTCTTATTGGGAGTTTATGGCATAGCATAAAGTTTAGGAGTTTAGGGGGCATAGCATACTTGTGTATGGTGGTCAAAGTGTGTTGTCTACTATGTGCCAAACCACTGACTTTGAACTGGCAGTAATATTCAATATTGTATAGATCATTTTAGAGTTGGAAGCATTTCATATACATTATCCATTCAGTAAAGTGGGCTGTGTGTGGCGCAAGCGGTTAAGACGCTGTGCTTGTTAACCAGCAGGCCGGGGTTCGAGACCCGGGTCGGCCCCACAAGACAGGGTGAGCTCCTGTCCTTAGCCCAGCTCTGCGACACCAGCTGGATCCAATCGTATTGGCCCTGCCTTTCCATTGGACTAATTCAGTGCCGTGGAGAGGGGGGTTTGCTGCTTGGGTATCAGCAGATCCTCCATAACAATCCAACCTAGGCTTTCGTGCTTTGCATGCAGCATATGCAGCGCCGAGCACGATACCATAGTCTTTCCAGACTGACAGAGGCCTGCTTTTTTTTTAGCTGTGCAAAGTAGGCTACTATTAGTTGCAGTGGAGCACTGGCGCAGGTGGTGGGAAATGAGATATTGGACTAGAGGGCCCTTTGGTCAGAGCCAGCAGGGCTTTCCTTATACTGTATTGTTCTTGTACTTCTAATGTACATGGGTTTGAATGAGTGGCTTGTTTCAGACTAATGAGCTTAGACTAGCAAGATCTGAACTAAGATGGATGATGTGGCTGTGATCTGCTCTTCTGCTATGCAAACCTGACCTCAAGCCTTTTGTTTTCAAATATTTCCTTCCTTTGAGATGTGTTGTGGAAAATTCCAGATTGCAAATTCATTTGTTCTCTACGTAAACTAGGTGGAACAACCCTTGCTGTGTTTATATATAGATGTTTGGGAGCAAAGGACCAGATGATTGGGGGTGTAGGGGGAACCTCTGTCAATATGATTATGGTAGTTTTAAAAGTGCTTGTCTGATGGCTGCTTTCCTGCATCACAAACATAATCTCAAATATTTAATTTGATCTTCAAATCCTCAAATATTAATGTTAATCCTCAAATATTTTAATGTTTTGAAAATTTTCTCAGTAAAATAGTAGTTTCCCAAACAAAAATGTTTAGGAATTTCCTTATGTATTACTTAAATGAAATATTTTAGGAAAATTGAGTTCCTGTTCAGTGTTTTAATAATGTTATTTATGTGATTCAAAGTGCTGGACAACATTTGGATTACTCAATTAAGATTGTGAACACTGACCCCAAACAGTTGTCCTTCAGCCTTTAGCCCTTTCTGTATCTTTATTAGATGGTGTGAGGTTACTTGAATGTCTTTATTGAAACACACATGTTCCTTCCTTGCCCTCCTTCCTGGCTGGACATTGTTTATTTTATCCCCTGAACCCTGTAACTACTGTTTGCTAAGTACTTAAGCAGGCTGTGTAATCTATTGCTAAGATGTTCCTTATCTGCCTTTTATAAAACAGCTTTGACAGACTGCCGGAAACATTTCTTATTGCTGTGAGAGAAGACTGAGGTTGCTGGTAAAGGTGGCACTGTCTGTTTGCTGCTGTTAAAGAGTGACTATACTGTATTTTCAGAAAGGAAGGCTACGGCTCTAGCTACTCAGTCAATGAGAGATGATCTGATTGCAAATGTGATTAACAAGACTGCAAACATTGGCAATTGCATATATTTACAAGCAGTACATGCGTTGTGGGTACAGCTGACTTTCCCTACAATCCACAGTAACTACATGAGCACGTAAGAGACATTACGTGCACCCATAGTTACCGCACCATCTAGTGAAAACCTAAGGGAAATTCTTATTGCAAACCAGAGAAAATTGTCCTTATACTGGAGCAAGGACTCCTCATAGTTACTCTGGATTTCACCCTTTGTGAGAAGTAAGTGCCTTTATACGTTTCTCTTAAGCCTCACACTTAACACAATCTTTTCAGAGACTTCAGTGGCATGTAATTGAACTGTAATTTACTAAACAGCTTCTTCAAGCAGAAATATCCCTTCCTATGATTAAACTCTGGATGCTGACTTTTAAAGCATGTGCTCTTAAAATTGTCTTTCTGAAACATGAGTCAATCTGTTTCATTCTCAAGTACAACTGAAATATGGTAGATCAATATATTTGTTGATCTTCACTGCTGAAGAAAAAGAAAGCACCTCTTCCACAGCTGCTTTTAAACAAGTGTCTCATATGGGCAATGTACATATATTGACCTAATATCGGTAAGTATATTTTCTTAACAAAAGAAGGATCTTGTACTTCAGACCACCATCCTAAAGGGATGGGTTCTAGTGAGGGAATAGATTCATAGTCCCGTGAATTCTATACTCTGTAGCTATACAGAATATGGTATAGGGATAACATTAGGATGCCATCTTGTTATGTCTCTTAAACAACATATTTTAAAAGGTTTCTTGGTCCCTTTGAATAACTGAAGCTTTGTTTGAAATCCTACTATATTTTTTTGCCATGTGTAGCAGCAGGGCAGCCAGAGCGTCCTGATACCAGAGAGAATCCCTGCCACACCTCTCTCTTTTTATGTTTTCCAAGAAGAGGGAATAGCTGACAAATCTAAAGGTTAAATTGTTCCAGTGTATCTGTGCTGATTTAACACAGCTTCAGTAACAACACATGATCTATTGGCCTGCTGGAAGGAAGGATAAATTATGAAATCTCATATGGAGTTTTATCATCAGTGGCCAAAAATCCCCAGGTTTTTGTTATCTGGATCTTAGCAAAAAATTGCTTTATTTCCATTTTTTTTGCTTCCGTGGTTGTCTTGAGGCTGTGTAATTTGCCTTTCTATTGATGCTAGGCTGCTGGATTTGACTGCAGCGAGGATATGAAATGCAGTAGGTTGCTGGGACAGGAGGGAGGAGGGGAAAAGACCTGAATTATTTATTAAGAACAACTTACAGGCTTGTGGCCTAGCTGTTAACTATCAGCAGAGAGAGCTCTGAACATGGACGGTTTGGGGAGGTCGCTATCTCTTACTCTTCCTGAAAGGGTGTCATTGTCTCACATGAATCGGTGTCAGTAGGGGCATAGTACAGTGGTTCTTTTGGAATGTGTAAATGTTCTTCCATGCTAGGGTCAAGGCTATTTTATGTTCAGCTGCAGTTTTGCAGCTCTTCGTGACTTGTCTTTGGCTCCTAGTGGCTCAGAATGTGATGCTTGACAACTCCATTCTCAAAACAGGAATTAACCTCGTTATCTAGTGTTTTTTAATGGAGCTGTGTAGATATTAACAATAAACACTGGCAGATTGAACCAGTAAGAAGTTGAACTTGTCACAAAACTGGTTAACAAATAGTTTTGTGTTAGGGAATGTTAAGAGCTTTATAGCAACTGATTTTCAGGAAGTTTTATGTTCTGGTGGCTAGTTCACAGGCATGCTCTAATTCTAAATATATTCTCTATAGTTAATTATTCCAGTGTGAGTGCTCAGGACCTCAAAAAAAACTGTAGCAACCAGCATCTGGCTTGGTGCATGGATAGACATGTTGGCCGCAATCCAGTGTAACGTTTCATGAATGCAAGCAGGAGCATGTGGAACTGCAGTGGGGGCTACTGGCCTACTTTGTCTTCTTCTGCTGATGAGCCACAAACTAGTAGTAAAAAGCTTTGGGAAAAGGTCTGCTGAAGGGGAAATGGCCCGTAAAGTCTTAATATACATGTGTAGGAGGAGGTAAGCACACACATCTGGGTTATGGCCTTGCTTCTTAATAGAGAACACCAAAGTGATTAAATACTGACTCAAATATATAGAATTGTATTATGCATTTTGATGTGCGTTGGCGTTCTCCCTAAAGGTTTTTCTTCTTTTTGCTCAGCACCATGTTATCTGATCTTGGTTCCACCTACCATGGTTGTTAGGGAGATTGAGTTACTATCTGTTGACACTTTGAAGATGAAAATGTGCTATGTGTAAGTATTAGCCTTATCCAGCAATTTGCATGATAACTCCAGGCTCCTGAATTATACTGAAATCATAATAAGCCTTTAGCATTTGTGAAGCTCTTGCATCTTAAATACGCTCTATGATGTCTTCTTTTTATTTCTTCCATTTTATGAGGGAGGCAGGAGGTCTTTGTTTTAGGAACATCGGGGGCCAGGAGTGGGTCATGTGCACTCTCTGCACATCTGTCTTCCATTTACACCTTCTAGTGGGTTTTACCTTGTAAATGCTAATTTTTTAGGCTTTTTTTAACAGCGTGTTTTTACTTGCACATTTAATGAATACTGTAGCAAAGAAAATGTATTCTTAGAAGGTTGCAGCTGTGGCCGTTGAGAGAAGAAATATATAAGGATACAGATGTGGATATTGGTGTCATATTTTGTTTAACACTCTCTTAGAATGTAAGAAGTAGTGAACACCTAGCCGTTTTTGTAGGGGAACACCAAACAACTTGACTACCATCCTCTGGAACCATACCATATCATCTCTTTGGGAAGTTCATTGAAGTTCATACTTGATATAGAAAGGGCAACTACTTGCTTCTATCATTTGGATCTTCTTCCACTGTGTTTTTAGGTGCTGTTGTGTGTCTGGGGTTTTTCTGCATACTGAAAGAACACCTGTGATCAAGATATATGTGCACCAGTACATGAGAAATGTGAAGGAGTAATGAAACTTCTCTTTCTGTTCTCCCTTATTCTTGATCTAGTATGCCCAAGGCCATCACTGCCATGAAGGGACTAGGTGATTCTTCTCTACTCAAGCGCCCAGACCTAGGCTTTCTTTTTTAAATCTCTTACTGGCAGCAAGCACTCCTTTTCCTCTCCTTGCCCCACCCTGTCAGTCTCTGTGCTAATCTCATAAATTATAAAAAGATGAAAGCAAAGATGTGCTGCTTGCCTCAAAACTGCTTATTACATGTATTCCCCACTTTCTGACAGTTTGTTTTCTGATGATCCACTCTTTCAGCACCTTTTACTTGTACACAGAAGTCATTCATTTATCGCATATATCCGTAATTTCAACCCCTTTCTGCTGTTTCAAAGGATAAAATTGCCCACCCCTATGTTGATTTTTAACATGGTGATTCAGACTGTTTTGGTATACAGTGGTGCCTTGTAAGAAGAACATAATTCGTTCCGGAAGCATGTTTGTCTTACAAAGCATTCTTCTTACAAAAAGGATTTTCCCATAGGAAATAATGAAAACTTAGACTATTGATTCCACAACCCAAAAATATTCATATAAAATACTAACTGTATGTAAAAAATGATAATAAAACACTGTAATTGAATTCAAAACACTGTAATATAATACAGAACACAATTACTGTAATATTAATAAAAGCACTGTAATATACTGTACAGTAAAACAGAAAAGAAAAACCTTTATGGCCAAGGATAAGAGTCACCAAAACAGTCACTGGTGTCTTTTTGAGCAACTTTAACAAGGAACCTATCTAATGACACTTGCTTTTGTCTCCTTTTGAGGATTTCACGAAAATGTGACATTGCATTGTCATTAAACAGATTCATCGCTCTCATGGCTAGTTTTATTTGGGTGGTGCTTTTCTACAAAATTTGGAACAATTTCCCAGTGTTTATAAATGTCCTTAATCTCATGTGAGGGATTCCTCCTCCTTATTTTCCTCCTCTTCAGCAGATGAGTTATCTTCCAGAACCTCTTGCTGTTGCTCACGATGCAGATCCATCAATTTGTTTATTTTACAACAAATTTTCGTTGTAAAACTGTTTGCCAAACTCAACTAACACTGTATTTCTTTCAAAGCAGAATTCCTTAGAAATTTTAGTTTGTCTTACAAAGCATACTTCTTACATAGCGTTTGTCTTACAAGGTTTGTCTTGCACTGTATATGATTATGTGTGTGTGAGAGAGAGCACACACTAGGTATAACTGCAAGATAAAAGGGCAATTGCAATTTACTAGCTGAAAAAAGTATCTAAAGCAACATTTGTAAACTAAAAAAAGATCAGTACCACTTTTCACCACAGCTCTGGTATCTAACCTGTCAGATAAGCAGGGGATACCTGTATGTTTTATATCTATAATTCTGTCTGTCTGAAAGATGCAGTGATAGCAAGTGTGTTAATGGCAACTTGTATATGAAATGTACAATATTGGAGAATAGATTATATCTGTGGGAGGGTATTGACTGTGATGATGCCACTGAATGAGTGATGCATAAGATGAGGCCTTGGGAAAGATGAGTTTGAATGCTATATATGTACTTTGTGGTGAGGCAAAAATTCTACACCCTGTATAAATTATGAAAATGTATGTTTATTTGCATATTTTTTCTAAACTATTTTTTTGGTTAGGGGGAAAGGTGTGTTGTCTACAGGGCATCAAAGCAGCTCCATCTGGCTTTTGAGATATATCTAGGTGTTGCCAATAATTACACAGTCAAGTCTTTGACTGCAACTGTAGATTAGAATCCTTCATTCAAAAATTTGCTGAGTTTGTCAGGTTTCTGCGTTATTATTCTGCATCCTCTTCTTGAATTCAAAAAGTGTTTGTTTACTTGAGAAATGTAAAATAGAACATACAGTGGTACCTTGGGTAAAGAGTGACTTGGGTAAAGAGCAAAATGTTCTCAGAAATTTTGACTTGCGTAAAGAGCACTGTCTTGGGTAGAGAGCACTACTGAGGAAGTTTGAAACAGGCTTCACTGGCAAGGGAACTCACAGGGGGGATGAGGGGACTAGCTTGAGCTACAGTGGGGCTCTGGGCAAAGTTTGAAATAGGCTTTCATGGCCAGGGAACTCATGGGGAGCCTGGGGGGGGGGGAGCAGCCTGAACCAGTTTTTGTATGTGGGATCTGTGTGTGGCAGCGTGGAAGGTGTGCCTTATAAGTGTTCTAGTGCTGCTCCCCATCAGCAGCTTGGGAATATTAGTTGTACATAAAGACAAATATTCCATTGAGCCATTGGGTAGCAGTGACTCCATTAGTGATAGTGAATGAGCACAATCCTAACCATGTCTACTCAGACGTAAGCCCCATTGTGTCCAATGGGTTTTACTCTCAGGAAAGTGTCTTTAGGATTGCAGCCAAAGTCATTCCCCTTTCTGTAACCCTCACACAAGCCATGAAGTTTTTCTAAAGCACAGTATAGTTCAGTACTGTACAGTATTTTCTTTATTGCAGTGTTGTGTGTTACTGTATATTACAGTGTTTTGTACTGTGTTACAGTGTTTTGTAATCATTTTTATAAACAGTTTATATTTTTATATGAATATTTTTGGGGTTGTGGAACCAATCGTCTGAGTATCCATTATTTCCAATGGGAAAATCCACTTCACATAAAGAGTGTTTCACGTAACAAGCATGACTCCAGAATGAATTAAACTTGTTACATGAGGCGCCACTGTTTTGCTAAAGTGGTTTGTTTATTGTAGATTAGAATAGATAATCACAAAAAGTGAGGAGGAACTAAGGAACCTCTTGATGCGGATGAAAATGCAAAATGTGGATTAAAACTAAACATTAAAAAACTAAGATCATGGCTTCTGGTCCAATCAATTGATGGCAAATAGAAAGAAGAAATGGAAATTGTGACAGTGTTTACTTTTCTGGGCTCTAAGGTCTCTAGAGATGGCAATTGCAGCCAAGAAATTAAGAGTCCTGCTTCTGGGGAGGAAAGCTATGAGAGGGCTAGATAACCATTAAAAGTCAAGATGTCATCTTGCCAACAGATCTGGGGTTTTCCCTCTAATATGGTTTTCCATAGCTATGTATGGTTTTCATATTTTCCCTGTAGTAATGTATGACCAGGAAGAAGGCTGACCACTGAAGGATAGATTCTTTTGAGTTATGGTGCTGGAGAAGACTGTTGAGAGTCCCTTGGACTGCAAGGAGATCAAAGCAGTCCATCCTCCAGGAAATCAACCCTGAATGTGCACTGGAAGGAGAAATACTGAAGCTGAAGCTCAAATATTTTGGCCACATCATGAGAAGGGAGGACTCTTTAGAAAATCCTTAGGACTCCTTGCCTGATGCTGGGAAAAACTGAAGAGAAAAGGAGAAGGGGAGGCAGAATGTGAGGTTGTTAGATAGTGTCATTGAGGCAATGAACATGTCTTTGGACAGACTTCAGAAGCTAGTGGAGGATAGGATGGCCTGGCATGCTGCAATCCATGGGGTCATGAAGAGTCAGACATGACTGAATGACTAAACACAACAATAGATTTTACTTTTAAAGAGTTTTTTTGTATTGTGCTTAGATTTATATTTGTTGTGTAACTTAAAAAACATTGAGTAAGTGCAATAGACTCCATGATGCCAAATCATATGTTCCTGCTATAACAGAGAGTGTTACAATGTTGTGTTGAAAGCTCCATTTATAACTCTTTTGACAAATGGTAGGGGGAGTTTTTCATGCCTACCCCTCCCCGTTTTTATTGAAAATTCTTCCATAAAGTGCAGGGTAGGAGACATTGTTCTTGTGCTGAATGGTTTCAAGTTGACTATATGATGATGAAGATTATGATGACTGTTCCTGAGATGATCTGAAACCAGTTGGAACAAAGGTAATGCTTCTTTCCCCTCTAGAGAGGAATTCTGGAGAAAATTCAAGGGAGAGAGCGCTGCTGAGAGAGTGGGCATGTTGGTTAGAAGTTTACTGTTTTAGTGCTCCCCAACTTTGTACCCTGCAAATTGAGTGGTAAAATGAGAGAGTTTTTTGTTTCAACCTAGTTCATGCAACCATCACCTAAGCAAATGCTGCCCTCTCCACACCTAATCAAACTGAACATGGGTACGTCTGCTTTCTTGCACTGAATTTGATGTTGGTGATCAATGTAAGAAATTGAATTTTCCCTGTAAGGGCTGAAAACAGAATTCTGCGTAGTGGTGCAGATGCATGTGGTTGAAGGGTATGGCTTGACAGGGACTGGGGATCCATATATGCAGACCTGTTCTTGCAGCTACCACCCACTCTGGTGATTGTGTGATTGGGCCATAACAGCTGTTCAGCTGGAATAAGGCTGAAGCTCTTGACAGACTGCTATATAAATGGTTAGTAAGCTTTTTGGTGCAGCTGTTGAGTGAGTTTCATTGATCTTCCTTCTCCAGCTTTTCTTTGCTTGTTAAATGTGCTTCAGGGAAGAAATTCGTTCTTTAAAAGGCTAATGCTTTAGAGGGGGAAGCATAAACAAGGAAGATAGCAGGAGAGGAGGTGTGTTATTTCTCTTTATTTGCCCCATCGTTCAAAATCTTGGCACCTCAACAATAGGCATAACACAGCTTATTTGAAGCTTTTTGTGTTGGGAGAATTGGCAGTCTGTCACCTTTTATAAGCCAATTTCTACTTCTCTGCAGTGGACCCCTTTATCACATGTGTGTTAGAAACCAGTCCCAGGTGTCTAATTACTACAACTGGTTGAGCCTCCTTTTTCTGGCATACTTGGGTGTAAAGAAGGGGGTCCAGACTATCTCCACGAGGCTCTCCTTTGGGATTTTGTTGAGGTGGAGTAAACTTCACTAGGTAAAAAATGGTGTTTCGTCTAGTGGCTTCCCTTGACAAATAGTGACTAATGTACTGGAGCAAGGGGGTTATTTGGCTCTTGCAGGCAGCTGTGTTGGGCTATTTTTAGTGCAGCCGCTCTTTGTTTTTGTGGGAATGACAGAGCTTCTGTTGTTGAACTTGAAACAACAACAAAGAAAATGGTAGCACTGGGGAGTTCCAGGGGAAAACCAGCTTCCTGTGTCTGCAGATTTGCCTGCCAAAGCAAAAGCTGGATGTGCCTGCTTTCTACCAGTTGTTGATAACTTGTTCTTCCTTCCTTGAAACATTTCAGCTAGGTAAGTGTCATCGCCAAATAAGAAAACCATATTACTGTTTGGCCCAAATTCTTTTCTTCCTGGTCAGAGCATCTTTTTCTTCAGTGGCCCATGCAGTTGCTTTTGAGTGACCACGGAGTCCGGCATTGAATTCATGGTTTGTATTGTTTAGAGGATTCCGGTTGCATAGAATCTGGTTGTGATTCCTCTTCCACTTTTTCTGGGGTTGTTGGCTGCCCCAATTAACTCTGATATAAGACTGACTTTCGTGCATGCAGTCTCTCTCATGAGTGTACTGTGCACAAAAGATGAAAGGTAGAATTCATGTTAATTGACACAGTTCCTATAATTCCTATACTTGAATACAATTCATACATTTTAGGGACTGCAATGGCTCAGTAGTTAAAGGTGCTGAGCCTGTTGATTTTCTGATCAGCAGGTCGAGATTCAGATGCTGCATGATGGAGTGAGCTCCACTCACTTGTCCCAGCTCCTGCCAACTTAGCAGTGCGAAAGCATGCAAATGCAAGTAGATAAATAGGTAACAACTTTGATGGAAAAGGCAACATCCTAGTGACAGACAAGCCAGGTTTCCCCATGTTGCTTCTGTCATCTAAGTGGGCCCCGCCAGGATCAGGCACAACCCTAAAAAGATGATGAGTATATACAGTTCCCATATTTTAATACAGAGGAACTGACTTCTTCAGCCAGCTGTTCCTTTTAGACCACAAAACGTACTAGACTGTCTTTACATTCCTGGGCAGTCATTTGGGACACATGAATGACCTGAAAAGGGAAATGAATTCCTTTCAATTTATATAAGCTTCTCTGCCAAATTGCATGGAGGTAATCCTTTTGCTCATCATAGATGGAACAGGAGAACTTTTAAATGTCCAAATGTTCCCAGAACTTTTAAATGCCCAAATTCCCATGATGTTCTGAGGAACAATCAAAATGGTTATGTAAAGTAAAAGTCATGCAATGCAAATGTATTGGGATTTTTTAAGGATCATCTCATTAATATTGGGATTGCAAACTGACAGCTTTCTTTGTTGAAGATTAGCTGAGAGCAAGGAGGAAGTAAACAGGACTGCTGTAGGAAAGGAAACTGATTCCTTTTCATTTGCTGACTGCCTCTGTCAGGTGGCTGGTCTTCCCTGAATGCTAAGTTAATCTGGTGCAACAAAGACAGTGGTCTAGAAGCATCTGAAAAAGCTAACAAGGTTTTCTTTGCAGAGGGGGGAGGGGGGCTTTAATGACAATATTATGCATGTATTTTCCCATTGGACAAAGTTGAACTTACTTCACCTTGTGAAACTTCTCATTTTTAGTTTTTAGAACTTGGGGACTGATAACTTGGCAAAATAGTGTGTTTTTCCATGAGATGGAAAATAACATGCATGCTGTTTCATAGCCATAAATATTCAGGCTATGAGAACTGAATGCATTCCATACCTTTTGTAATTGGAGGTGGGGGTATAGAACATTATGTCAGTGGGCTGTGAAGGTGAGTTCAAGGAGATACAGTGAAACCTTGGAATGAGAGTGACTTGGATTGAAAATGTTTTGCAAGACAAGCAAACATTTCTAATAAATTTTAACTTGATATGCAAGCGATGTCTTGATAAACAAGCCAAAAATAGTCCCGGCCAGGATACAGCTGCTCTCCACTAGCACTTCCTCAGCATCTCCTGAGAGACCAGCCTTTGCATGTCTACTCTGAAGTAGACTGCTACTGTCAAGGAGGTTCACTCTATGTAAGGGGGCAGTGAAAAGGAGCCTGAGCGACCCAGCCATACATGTCTACTCTAAAGTAAGCCCTATTATAATCAGTGGAGCTCACTCCTGTGAGGGGGGCCGGAGAAACCAAGTGCAGGTTTCTTTATATTTAGTATTTTCTTTATTAGTTTGCATTACATTTACAGTATTGTAATCATTTTTATATGAATATTTTTGGGTTGTGGAAGCCAACATCTAAGTTTCTATTATTTCTTATTCTTGCAACCTTCATCTTACCTCCCTCCAACCAACTATTCTCAACCCAGAAAAGGGGGAAGAAAAAAAGAGGGGAACAAAAGGGGGCTAGGCTGTGGGAGATTACTGTATTTTGCAAACACAGACTTTGTTATAATGCTTAGACCTGTAATTCTCAAAATGGAGACAAGTTCATCAAACATTTCACTTGCATCTCACCTATTGCTAAATCCAGCATCTCTGTTACCCAAGTTTCCACACTGATGTCAGGGAGACATACCCATGCTTTTTGCTACAGTGGTGGCTCTGAGGGCTCAATCCTAACCAGTTTAGGCCAGTGCTACTTGCACATCACCCCATTCTTGCAGTGATGTGGGAAGGTAGGCAAATATATGTGCAGCAACCTGGCCCTGGAAGCAGTGCAGAAGTGCCTTAAGACACTTTTGTTTTGTGACACCTCAAAGCTGGTACAAGGGACCTGTGCCACCTTAACTGGGTGTTAGGATTGTGCTGTAAGTATCAAGTCCTCTTTGTCTTCATTCATGCCTCAGGCAATAGATATAAATTTTAATGTGTATATGTAAATTTTATAGAAGGTTGATCTTTTAAACACTTGAACATTTAAATGTTTTTAAATATTTTTTTAAAAAAAATTATATTCATGCTCCCAGATTTATTTTGAACAGATTATCATTGATAGTTTGAATATATACCAAGGTTCAGGTGAGGACATATGCTTGAATTAATTTGTTTTTAAAATGTCCCTATTGTTATTGGAAAGTCCTGTGTCTGTTGCTCATATTCTTTCCATTAGCATTGCTCCATCCTCCTGACCTTAATGTGGAATGTTGGCCACCCTTTTTCCTCTGCCTCGGGAAACTTTCAAGGATATGTGTTTTCCCCACCCCTCTGAGGAGCAGGTGGCCTACATTGTGTGAGGGATGGGAGGCGCTGAGTTTGGAGCAAATGGTTCATGATGCCTGGCAGGCTAGAGCTTTCAGTGCAAGGGGAGGAGGTGGAAGTGGGGGAAAGTCTGACTCGAAAGCCGGGTTGATTGTAATGTTGTTTGTCAGGGATCTCTGATTAGGAGAGGCTGTATTAAGTACAGAGGAGAGCCTTCAGGAGACTGAGCTGGGACATTGTTAGAAGGTGAGCTGCTTCTGTCTGTGTGCCAAGTGTGGGAGATGAGTCTTGCTCTTCACCTTCCCTTGGCGTTTTGTTCCAGATTTGGGGAGCAAAGCATTCTTGACTGAATTATTGAAGGAGTTGTCTTGATTATCCTTGTAGCTTCAAAGGCAAAAGATAATCCTGCTCTCTAGATGTTATAGGTGGGTTGTGTAAACCTGTGGCAGGTTCCAATACAGGCATGACCTTGGCAATGGATAAAAGGCTTGGGATGAGAGAGGGTATGGAAGGAATGATTGGATTCTTCCGTTAGATAATGGGAGCCTGGATGGAGACAGGAAAAGCAAATAGTCTGTCGGTATTTCTATAGCAGCTCTTTAAATATATGTTTATCTTTACAAATATGTGTTAAATTTATCTTCTTAAAATGGAATTATTGTGCAGAAAGCAAAACTGGATTCTTAAAAACAAAATTATTTAATGATCACAAACTATTGGAATGA
This sequence comes from Cryptoblepharus egeriae, assembly GCA_030015325.1. Lineage (NCBI taxonomy): Eukaryota > Metazoa > Chordata > Lepidosauria > Squamata > Scincidae > Cryptoblepharus > Cryptoblepharus egeriae. The sequence goes on along the minus strand of JAREYC010000002.1, from coordinate 64,001,495 downwards.
TACCATCTAATCCTAAAATGAATGCTTGGTCTACCCCTGCGCAATATTCCTAAGTAAATCCTTAGGTTTACTCCTTCAACAATTCAGTCAAGAGTGCTTTACTCCCCAAATTCTGTTGCTTATAATGTGCCTCTTCCAAGCAGATTATATTTGAGATTTAGAGATAGAATTGTAACATGCAGTCTAGATTCGCCAACGTAAGTCGTAATATGTAATTCAAACACTTAAGTTGATATTCCACAAGAATTTCCTATCAACATCTGTATAGATTGACTGTTTCAATTCATGATGATGGGATTTAGAGTTCAATTTGCTTAGACGAGCAGTTTCCAAACCAAGGCCCTTAGTGCACCTGACAATCACATCTGGGTGCTGTGTGGTGGTGTCAGAACCTTACAATTTAGGCCTGAAGCAATGTGTTTCCATGCTGTGACTTTGCAGAGATTCATGCTGGGCAACCACAGTCTCTGCCAATAGCCCTCGGAGGTTCAGCATGTACATACTCAGCATGAAGAGTCATGGTGCAGAAGTGCGTTCCTTCATGCCAGAACAGTAGACTCCAGCACTGCTGCAATGCACCTGGACATAATCATTGAGCATATCTGATCTGGACTGTGGGTCAGAAATTGAATTCATTTGGCCAAGTCAAAGCAGGATAACCAGAAGGGATTGGAAGATAGTCTAATAGGGATTTTCTGAGACTAAGCAACTGGGCCATTGGCAGTGAGAGCAGTAGCCCAGCAAGAAGGTCTGCAAAGTCATGGCTCGAAAACATGTTGCTTCATGCCAAATGGTAAGGCTCTGACACCACCACACTGTGCCCAGATGTGATTGTTGGGAGCACTAAGGGCCATGGTCTGTCTGCTCTCAGACCTGTTTACTCTCAGCAGTCTTAAGACTGGCCTTGCCCTTTCTACAGTGTGGCCCACATTCTTATGCAGCCCCTGCTGCTATTTGAGCACTCTCTTTGGGATAAATGAAATCATGTAGTAGGAAGTGGTAACCTTATAACTCATTGTTCTGTGCTGTTTAATTTTTCTGATAAAAATAAGAATAAATACACCAATGTTCTTGTGCTTTGGCATTCTTAATTCAACTTCCAGTAATAAGACACTGTTGGTGATGTCTGGTGAGGAGCCAGAACAAGGGTGAAATAAGGAAGGAGAACAGTGAAAAGCGAAAGTGAGAAGGATGGGTGAACAAACTAGGGGTACTGCTAAGGCCATGTTGTGACATGGAGCCCCTGAAGGAGTCTTGGGGAGAAATGCTGATCCATAGGATTGTGCTGTTAAGAGAAGTTTGAGAAAGGACAGGGTTGCCCTCAATCAAATATGGATGTAGTTTGGTAGATGAGAAGTAGTTAAACCACTGAAGAAAGATCAAGCACAAAAGATAATCAATGGTCCATTGATAGCGTTCTGGATTTCAGAACTAAAATTTTTGGATAAAGTTAAACTACTCCTTCAGTAATTTCTACTGAAGGATTGCCCCAGTGCTTTCAGAATGGGTGATAAAATGGCCAGGGAAATCAATGTGAAGAAGAAATTAACGTGGGGGAATTCCCAAACAGCATGAAGAATAAATTCAGTCCCTTTTGGTGAGAATTTTGATTCATCTTGTTTATTAAAAAAATTAATTTTTGTTGTACACCCACACAACTTTTGTCTGAAAGGCATTTGATGGATCAAAAGACAGGAACTGCTCACTGGGTGGTATGGACTTGCAACTCATTACTCTGGTTTTGGGTAGAGAATTTTGTGAGTTTGGTTCATACTTGGAATTTGAAGAGACATTCTTCTGATGTCTATCTGACTAGTCAAGTGGAGTTGTGGATGTGGTGTTGGCTTATCTTCTTAACTCACCTGGGCCTTTTTGTATAGTCAGCATTGTGGCTTTGTTTTCTGCCTATGGCACTGCTTGTTGTGGTCTAGATCAGGTGTTTCCAAACCTTTTGGCAAGAGGTTTGGCTGTGTCATTTCTCTGCACTGTGTGGGTGCTGGAAAAAAAGAATGGATTTTCATTTCAAATTTGAATACATTTACGTAAATGAATATATTAGATTTGAAACTTATGGATGGGTTCAAATCAGTTCATAAATGCTTACTAACACACACATGGGAGGTGATCTTCAAACTAAGTCTTAAGCACTTTCAAACACACAGAGAGGACCTTCCATAGCCCTCAGAAAGCCCTGGAGGTGAGAGAAGCTATGTCCCATCACCGATGGAGGATTACAGGTCTTTCCTATGGGCCAGATAGAGGGATCTTGCTGCAGGGTGCATGGAGGCTCAGCATGGGCCACATCTGGCCCCAGGCTGAGGTTTGGGCACCCCTGGCAGATTATGTGAATTAATTTATAATATTCCATACACCTGAAGAATTTGAGAGTGCTGATGATTGGTATCCCAAGCCCCAGTATGTAACAGAGATCATAATTGCCAACGTAGGTCCACTCACTAGAAAAGTGTTCTAGTCTGTTACATTGTGTTTGTGTGTTTTAGGATCAGTTTGATAGTACAGTAATCCATGATATGGAATTGGTTTGATCTTGAGGAAATGGAACATGGAGTAATAGCGGTGTCTCTGCAGATGGGAAACTGTTTCCAGTATTTCCATTTGGTATGCTGAGCTGGATTTTCTTTTGCTCCACACTGCTGAATTTTACTAGAGCACACTTGTCAGGCAGCAACACAAGAAGGCCAAAGGCTAAATATGAACTGCTGCTTTAGCAAGAATCTGTAGCCTAAAGTTTGGAGTGGAACTAATTTGTGCTAAAGGAAAAAAGCAGGAGAATATTTTTCCTTCCCTCTTTGTAAAAGTAGGAGGAGACAACTGCAGTTTTCTATTTTATGTGTTTTGTTCTTTATTGCAGCTGACTTATTTATTGCAGCTTCTTTATTGCAGCTGATTGCTGCTGGTGTTTCTTGAGCTTTGTGTTTTTATACAGTTTATTTTTGTGTATATTTGATGTTTTATTATTTTGGAAGCTACTTTGGTTCCCCATCTGGGTAAAAAGCAGGGTAAAAATTTCATAAGCAAACTGATACAAAGCTATTGGTGTCAGATTTTGCTGCCTCTGGAAGTTGTTTTTCCCCTCATAGTCTTTTGAATCCATGTAAATGTTTCTGCTTTTGAGGCTGTAAGAAGTGTTCTCTTCCATTTGCATGAAGACAATCATAATGTTCCAGCACACCCAGTAGTTGGGTGTGGTAATATTTTGTAGATGGTGCTTAACTACTGCACAACTAACTGTACATGCAAAATTCACTAATGTCTATTGATAGTGCATAATTCAGCTGAGTTGTTTGGAATACTAGTTGTTAAAATATTCTGCCTCATGTAGTTACCTAACATATGAGAACAGGGTATATGTTTTGTGGTGGTGGTACGTTCTGTACCAACCGCAGTTCAGCACAGAAGTCAATAGACAATACTGAACTACTGGTAATTTGTCTCTGTAGAAAGCAGCATCATGTGTACATCGTTAGCATGGCTTTCTTTAATCTTGAAAGAACAGCATTTTCAGTGTTTTTCTTGTCAAAGCACACTGATCTCTGGTTTTTGCCTTGGGTGGTTCCACATCAGTCTTCTGGGAGACACTTCCAGGTTCTATGGATCTGTTTCTAGGGCAATTGGCTATAGTATCAAATGGTTCCTTTTCCTCTGCTGGCTCTACCACATTACAGGCAATTCATTACAGATAGTTGCTCTAGAAATAGAATCCAGAGACAAAGGGGTAACAAGGACTTTATCCAAACCCCAGGTCTAGCCCACAGGGGTTTGGAGAGGCCTGAGTGCTTGTATTTGGCTCTGGCTTTCCAGTTGCAGATCCTTAAGTTTTGGGGTGTATGGGGCTCTCTTTACAGAATGCGTAATCAAGTTCTTGTCTGTGATCAGCAGGAACAGCTATTTGTTTTTCCTTTAAAAAAGAAAAGAAACATTTGGATGACGGGAGAGGGGATTTCTTTAAAGGAAAAGTTGATTTTGGCAATGGCCGATCATTGTCCTCCCATCACCCAAGTTCCTTTCTTGATGATTTAAGGTGAATGCGTAATATTTTTCTGTCAGTAACTGTCACCTGTCTGTCTCTTCATGCATAGACAATAAATTCTGCTGGTTGTCATTTTTCGGTGTGTAGCCATGGGAACTCTGATGTCGCTAACAAGAACTTGTGACTTATATTTCCATACAGGAAGGATGATTAGTGAAGGCAGTTGATTGGTGGGATGTTAATTATTGGTGGGATGTAAATGATAAGAATAGAGTTAAAAACCATCTGGTGGTTCCAAGGTGGGATCCCTGATAAATCATTTCATCTCTGGTCTCCCATCCCCACTACATATTATAAATGCAAATTTTTTCCTTGAAAGAAAAATGTTGGGGGAGGAAATCTCTCTTGGTGGGGAGGAAAGGGGAAGCTCAATGGTTAATGTCTAGTAAGCACTTTGGGGGATTAAAATGGCTTTTTATTCTTGCAGTTCCAGCAGAGGAACTTGTTTAAACGTGGTAGTGCTTCTGTCACTCACAGTGATTTGCCTTTGGGGAAACTTCTGATTGACAAATGAAGGTGCTGAACTGGGTCTAGGAGAATAAAATGTTCTGGGGAAGAATCTGCAAAGAAATGTCTTTCTAGAGAACTTTGAAATTATTTCTCATACTTGTCCTTGATCATCAGGAAACATTGTCCTCCGGAGATGGGTGCATTGCCTACAAAGTCGTATCTTGCAGAGACAAGCTGAAGTTGAAATCAAAGCTGAATCTTCTGCAAAATCATTCAAGGGTTATAATTCTGTATTTTCATCATAACAACCACACTCTTTCATGAACTTTGTGTTGGTGAGATATATTGCAACTGAGTCATTTTCCCCAAGAAATGAAAAATAATCGGCTTGCCAGCTCTTTAGGAGACTAGGAATTGGCATCAAATTTCAGGTAAATTTACTGCACGCAGTTGTGGAAGTTTTAATAGACCCTCCAGGAATTTCCAACATGTCTTAATATTGGGCAAAGGAGTGAAGAGTCTGCAGTGCTAGTTTCAGTCAGTTGTTGGCAATCCTAGTTAAGCCATTTCTGCCCACCATTGCAGATAAACAACAGGGATCAAATGTTTACACCTCTTGGCAAGGCAGAAATTAGTTAAATCTGATTTGTTTTACCAGGGGTGCATGGTGGAAAAATCTGTCTGACCATACAAAAACTGGGGCTAAGTTGACTTGTGAGTAATTTCTCTATTTTAAAGATAGAATCATTAGGTCTTGATTTTCCCCCTTTTCAAAACTAGAATGGTTCCATCTACCTCATTACATTGTTATTCAACTGGAAAGAATAATGTGTGGTGCATTTTGAACGTGGAACGTGATCCATTCATTTTGAAGCTCTCGTTATCTGTTTGAGATCCATGGGTAGCAAAAATGTAAATTAATAGACAAAGCAAAATTCAGATGCAAAATGATTTGGTTAAAGTTCTGGTCTGTTCTAGTTTGCCAATTGCAGAATTTCAAGAGATAGGCTGACTCTGCTGGGATAAACCTGGGATAATACGTATATAACTCTACGACAATTTATTTTGGATTTATTTAAATGTTATTACATTAATCAAAATAAGCTATTAAGCTAAATCAACTAATTATAGTCAAATAAAACAAAATTTAGATTTTAAAACTCTGTGAATTTTAATATAGAAGTTCATTATCATGGAAAAAGATTTAAATATAATTTTGTAACAAGACCACTTTTCTCCCCTGTACTACAAGTGCAGAGAAGGCTGTGATAGTTAACCTAGAATAAAGTCCTTTTTACAGTTCTGTTACCCCAGCTGGTCAGGGTGACCAGATGTCATAAGACAAACAAGAACAAGACACCCACAAATGTAAGATATCTCATAAATATGGAAGACATGATAAAATAAAAGCCAAAAACACTTATAGGTTGATTTTATGTGGTTTATTTAAAACTGTATTATGTTTAACTTACTAGATATATGGTGCAATCCTGACAGCCAGATAGAATGGCCTAGCTAAACTAGCCTAAGTAGGCCATATCTTGAGCTGACAGGCCAAATTCACAGGGCTATGTGTCCTCTTGGCTTGACACATCAAATCCACAGGGCTAAGAGGCCTCTATGCTGGTCTAACTGCTGCAGCACAAGGGCAGCATGCTCACTAGGCTGGTGTTGTTGTGCCATATCCTGAGATTGAGAGGCAGGAGTGGTGCTTTGGCTAGCCAAAAACTTGGAACTTTTTCTTTTGCTTCCATTTTTACTCTGGCTTATCATGAGCCCCTCTGGGTCTACTCAGATTTAAATCTACTCCCAAGGTGGTCTAACACTGAGGAACTGTGGGGGTGTCTGCCTAGAAACAGGCTCTGGAAACAAGCTAACTGCACAGTTCCAAGCCATGCCCCACATACCCCAAAGTAGGGTTTCTCAAGCCCCGGTCTGGTGACCACTGGTGGTCCTTGGTAGCTGCCTAACCAGTCCGCGAGAGGACTCCTCTAAGTGCATCTTCCCCTCCTCACAGCAGGAGGGCTCTGTCGGAGGATTGCAGCCTCAGAGACCAATCCTATGCCTGTCTATTCAGTAGTACGTCCCATTGTAGTGAGTGGAGATTACTCCCAGGAAAGCGCGGATAAGATTGCAGCCAGAGTCCAACCCTATGCTTGTCTACTCAGAAATAAGTCCCATTATAGTCAATAATAGGATATAAGCTCTCCAGTAAGTGTGACTAGGATGGTTTTGTGCATTTTCAATGCTTTTTAAATTGAAAAAGGTTGAAAATCCTTGCTCTGAGTAGACATGCATTGAGACATTGGGTTTCTCACCTGCAATCCTATCCATACCCTACAATCCAGAGTAACTACGGGAGCACGTAAGAGATGTTACGTGCACCCGTAGTTACTGCACCACCTAGTGAAAATCTATGGGAAATTCATATTGCAATCCAGAGCAAATTGTTCTTACACCGGAGCAAGGACTCCCCGTAGTTACTCTGGATTGCACCCATAGTAACCTAGCAATAGCTCTATTTATTCTAATGGGATTTACAGCTAGAGGCAGCTCTGCTGTTCTCTAGGTGGGAAAGCCCTTCCTCCAAGTCGGCAGTCCTCCAAGCCAACTCTTCCTCATCCCCTGGACTGGTCCCTGGAATTTTTTTCCTCACAGAACTGGTCACTGGGGCTAAAAAGGATGAGGACCAGTGTCCTAAAGATGGCAAATAGCCTAGGCTAGCCGTCCTAGGTAAGCCCAGATCCATCTGTCTTGAGTGATCCTAAGTAGATTTACGCTGCCCCATGCCTTCTCTGGTGTAGCTAGGCTGCCTTATCTGGGAATTAGGCCAGTCCAATGAAGATAGGCTAGCCTAACTTCATTTCAGGATTGAAATCATAATTTATTAATTGCAAGAAGGCTTTGCACTCCCTGGACGGGCCCACTCACAGAGAAAAAGAAAAGAAAATTTAAGTTTTCCCAAGACACAAGGCTAAAAAAGTAGACATGTTCTGGAAAAAGAGGTTGCTTGGTCATCCTGAGCATGGGCAAAACTCCTCAGACTCCAATGATTGTGAGGTTTTATCATTCTGTCCATGAATTCAGCTTGGGTGAAAAGGAAGTAACGTGAAATGTACTCAAGTTCTCTTGACTTCTGTCTCCACTCAGTGTTTCCACTCAACCTTGTTCCTCATTTCTATCCTTGTCTGTTACTTGGAGTTTGCAGTATCACCTATATGTATCCACTCACTTTCAAATTTTAGTACAAAGAGTTCACGTGTAAGTATTAAAAACAGTAACTCATTGAGGCTGAAGAGTGTGTATGTTGGTGAGTTCTGAGCACAAATCTTGGGGCTCTTTTGTCTGTATCATTGTCGAGCATGTGAAGGTAAGATTACTTGTATGTTTCTGCTGAATCTGCTTTCTCCTAGATTCGGTTGTTTGTTCTTGTCTTGACTAATACTTTGTTATGCTTTCTAATTAATCTTTAGTTTCTATATGGGCTAAAGTAATCTTTCCTTCACTTCATGTAACAGGAAGGAGAGAGGACAGATTTTTCCCATAGTATTGTCTCCAAGCCTTTCAGAAATTAAAGCCTATTTACTCTCATCAGCAAGAGATATTTTTTGTTATGAAGGGATTCACTTTTGACTTGATACCTAACTCTATTATGGAAATTCTGTTCAGGTGGTGATAAAATATTTGTGTGTGATAGTTTGACTGTGTTGGATGGATAATATGGTTGAGTTGGATAACAGATTGAATTCCCTTTTCAGGATACTCAGACAGTATTGTAGAAATTCAAAATTGCTTTCCTACAGAGAGGGGGTGCAGCTAAGGATTTGAGACTGCAGTAAAATTTCTTGTTGGGAGTAAGCCCCTCGACTTGATGTGAATGGGAATTACTTCTGAATAGATTTAGGATTGTTCTCTTCGTCATCGTATTGGTTTGTTGACAATGCTGTACACTAGTATTGTCCTAGAATTTCTGTGGGCATGAGAGAGTATCTCATCACTGAGTTCCTTGGAAGGGAATGTTATGCCTGAGAATAGTAATAACAGCAGGGAAGTGCAGCCACCACAAAGAAGCTTTTTAAGCTAGTCCAAGACTATGTATAATAAGAATCTACTTTGTGGAGGAGGTCCTCTGCCTCGGGAGGTTATTAAGGGGAGAAACTAGCTTTCTATGCCTACCTGGAGATAGTATGTGCCAGCACAGATGCAGCCCTTTTTCCACATATCAATCGAGCTGTTTCAGCACCAAAATTGGATATGAATCCAGATACAGGTTGTGTCTCAGTATTCATTTCTAATGGATAATTAGGGTTAGAATTCCATTATGGTTCCATTCTGGAATCCCCATTATTTAAAATATCTATGAATTAAAATGATTTAAAAGTGTAAAAAATGATTTAAAGACCCACTTCCAGGTTTTGTTACCCCATTTCTCCAAATGGAATAAGGTTGTACCTCAACTTCCACAGGGTTTGACCCCAATACTGATTTTAAAAAATGTGTTATAGACACAAAAAGTCAGTAATTTGAAATGCCAAAGGACCCACTGCCTGATGGACCCGCTGCCATTGCCTGATTCAGCTGAAGAACAGAGTGTTTGTTTGGATGACTGCCTCTCTACAACTTTAAGAATATCAGTTTTAAAAACTCATTTTAAAGCAGTACATTTTCCATCCTCTTCAGGAATTGGCAGGTTCCTTCTCATTTGCAGTGGCTAGTCATGTTGAGTCAAATCCATGTATTAAAAAATCTGAATACAACAAGGTTGGACCTGTAATCACTCTCATCCGGGAATTTCTGGAATTTGATTACCTTCATGTGCCCAAGCACCTTGCCCAGAAATGGCAGTTTTGAATCTAGTTGAAGTTATTAAACTTTAGAGGGTAGGGAAGAACATGTGATGTTCTTCAGAAGTGGCCTCACCACTATTTCCTACATTTGAATTTAGAACACTGTCCTCTCTAAGGGAGGTATTAACATTCCCTCCCCAACAATAACAGTTCCCCTATTCCTATTTTAAGCAGTCTGGCAAAGCAAGAAGTGAACATTTATGTGATTTGCTTCAGACTTCCAAGAATCTGGTCTGTTTCCTCCAGTTGCAGTAACTGAAACACGTTCTTAGAAAAAAAGACAGACTGCTGCTGTGGTAATCTCATCTGTTTTGAGACTTCGAACATTTTGTGTTTACTTAAGTCTGTTATTGTTGTCCTACACTCTCTTTTTTTTGGCGGGGGGGGGGGGGGGGTTGTGTGAAACATGAACTGTCAGTGAAAAGTGAGATCTTTCTCCTCATTATTTTGTGAGGTCTTCATGTGTTCATCCCCCTCTTCAAAGTCTGGTTCCTCTACCTCCAGAAGATGTGTTGGCCAATAAGTGACATCAGTATGATGACAACCAGTTGACATCAATATGATGAAGCATGCAAAAATTTCCCAGGTAGTGGGTGGGTTGTTGGCCACATGGTCCTGCAGACACAAGGAAAAGGCATTCTGACACCAGATGGGATGATGGGGGAAAGTGGCATAGTTGAGAGGGGGCCAGGGGACAAATGCCCCCGGTGCCAGAGTGGGATGGCATGCCCTGTCAATCACCTCCACCGTGCCCTCTTATGCCACTCATTTCTGCCCAGAAGCATTCTGAGGGCCACATGTTGCCTCTGCAACCCTTCAAGGGTCTTCTTAAGGCCTCTGAGGGCTGAGAAAACATCTCCTGAAAACATTTCATGGAAGAAACTGGAAGAGGTGTTAATAAGCCATTGGAAAGCCTTCTGAGGGCTAGAAAGGCTTCCCTGGCCCTAAGAATGCCTTATAATGACATTAATGATATTTCAGGTTTCTTCTGTGAAACCAGAAGTGGGGTTTTTCAGCCCATCTTTACAAGATCTTAGGAAGGTTAAGGAGGGTGTATGGTGCCTCCTTGGACCTCCAGAAGGGAGGCCAGAGAGTGGCTACTCGCCAAGGAAGGTGGCAGCTTGTGGGTGCTACCAGGGCCCTGTGGTACTGGGACCAGGATTACCCTTGGTTGGGAAAGCATCTGCCTGGGAGAATCTCTTTTTTGTGAAAAAACTAGGTATCAAGATGAAATTTTTAGGGGCCATATTGATTTGGTACCCAGGATTTGTCAAGCCATGGTCTACGAAATGATTTTGAGGAACTGAGGGCATAGAAGGCCTGACCAAGTTTTTTTTGAAGCAGTATCAGATGGACTTCTGCAGATGACACAGGAAGATCTCAATCACTTGGTATTAAATGTGTGGTTTGTTCTTGGTTCCTTAATCTCATTGCTTCAGGTAGGGACAAGAATGACTGGATTAAGGCAGGTATAATCTAGGCTGCTTCTCAACTAGATTCCTTAAATCCCAGTGTTATTTCTTGGTGTTGTTTTTGAAATGTAATAGGGCAAAATCCATAGCAGTTATGGGTCCATGCAGTTACGTCATCCTCTCGTGTTATCTTATGGAAAGTCATCTTAACTGCTCCAGAGCAAGGGGCCTAATTTCACTTTAGGATATAGGCAGTGGTGGGATTCAAAGAAATTAACAACTGATTCTATGCCCATCTGGCAGGCACTTTTAAATGGCTATTTTTAAACTTTATATATCCTATCTCTTGTTAACAACTGGTTCTGTTGAGTAGGTGTGAACCTGCTGGAGCCCACCACTGAATATAGGCCATAATCATTATGATACTTGCAGCATTTATGCAGCAGCCACTTAAGGGATGGCCCCCACCTAGTCCTTCTGCTGCATTGATAGATGAAGGAGCAGACTGTTCTCTGCATGACTGCAAATGTGTGAAAGTATTGAAAGGTGACACTGGAGACAGATATGGCTCTGGCTGGAAGCCTCAGGGCTGTGATTCAGTAGGGCAGCCAAGGGGTGGTAGCAACTGGGAGGGTTTCTGATATGGCCTTTAGAAAAGCCTTCACTGAATTGCTAGTGATTCATCCTTGAGTCTATTAATAGTTGTGCTCCACCTGCTTGCTAAGGTGTGAAAGTCAAAAGCAGCAGGCAATTGGTTGCTGCTCTACTTCAGTTCCAAAGATGACCTAGATGTCTGTCCTTCCACCTATCACTGGGCAACGTTTGATGTGTGAAGAGCAGAGATGGCCTTGAAGGAGGGAGAGCGCAGCAGCATTTAGGTGTGTAGACTTGTAAGTCAGAAGAAGAGAGTGTTCTTGCACAGGACTCAGTAACTCAACCTAGGCAGACAGCCACTTTGCAGGTTTTCGCTGCTTTTAAACTTTTGTATAAGATTTGGTCAATAGCATGTCCTTAAAGGGCTCCTGCGAAATAGAAAACTTGGAGGCAAGTTATAAAATAATGGTTATTGGTACAGGTGTTTGAAAATGGTGTTATTTTAGTCCAGGCAGGGCAATGTGTTCAGTAAGACTTGGGCTGAAATCCTATCTTACCCATCAGAAACGCACCTGTAGTTACTGGAAACTGTAGAATATCCAACCAAGACAAGTAAATTAACTCCATCAGAATTTGCCGAATCTCAGGCCTGTTGTCTTGAAACTAGCAGATGCCCTTTGCTCTTCTACTTCATGTGGATGTTTATAGATCTGTGCTCTTTCCACTGGTGGGGGTGGGGAGAGTTCATTTTTGTAATCCTAGCCAGAGTTTCTACTGCTGTGCTTGCATCCTTTTGTGGCTTGGTTTGAGACTATTCTCTGTCTTGTCTTGCAAAGTAGTCTGATTTTCTCAGGAGATGCTTCAACAATAGATGCCTGTGGAGCGCCTTTCTAGGGACATGGACACAACCTTTGCTTCTATAGGCATGAGACTGGTTTCTCTCTCAGAGGCAATGTAAATGCATCCCTTTAATATCCATTGCATTGCAAAAATGGACAGGAGAGGAGCGATGGGCACAGATGCACACAGATGACCTGGGATACAGATGCGCAGTCCCAGTATGAGACACAGGCTAGCACCAATTTCAAAACAAGCATTCACAGAGAAGCAGAGCTGTAGAGCTTTTAAAAGACATGTTACTCCTGCGGCAAGGTACAACGTACTGGAGTGTCATGACACACCAGCTGGGGAAGCACTTGTTATTGCCCCCTTACAGGGCAGGAAAGGGGAGAAAGCAGCTCTGTGATCCCCACTACTGAGGACTGGGAAGGGTTAACCTACTATTATGTGTGCTGCCCTCCAAAGAGATGATGTCGGGAGCCCCACAGATGCCTCTGAGGGCTCCCTCAGCTATAGAAAAGTCAAAAATACTAGTAACTCCACGAAGTCTTAGTGCTTCCCAAACATTCAGAGGGTAGTTTTGGAGCTACAGTACTGGAGGCTTTATTTGCTGGCTGATAGAATCAAATTTCTAGCAATTATTGGCATCATTTTGGTGGATCTGTAAGTGTCCATATGCTGGAGGCAGTGATTGGAGGATACTGTACACATAATGACACATTGTGTTTACAGAGTAAGCTAGCATTTATTGCGTGTATAGCGGGGATGTCCAAACATTTTGGCAAGAGGGCCATATCATCTCACTGACACTGTGTTGGAGGCTGGAAAAATGATTTAATTTCAAATTAGAATAAATTTACATTTAAGATTGTATTGGTCTTCGATCCAGAGTCTTGCCCAAGGCCCAGATCTTGCCACGGTCTTCACTGAGGCTTACCAAGGGCTGCATCTGGTCCCTTGGCTGGAGTTTGGGTACCCTTGGTGTATAGGATAAGCCAGAAAAAAGAACCAGCATTTGGAGTTGTGTGTACTGTGGAGTGTAGAGGCTTGTGAAGTATGAAATGTAGTCTATAAAACATGGGCTGATTCAGGGTTTTATTTTTGTTTAATAAGGCAAGTAGGGAAGCAAAGTGAAAATCGTGTTAATGGTTGGATTAAGTCATACTTGCCCATCTCTTACATGTCTGTAATGTGCACCTCTGTAATTTCCAGATGCTCCTCAGTGTTGCTGTTCTTCTAGGTTAGATTTTCTGGCATGTGCTGCCACTGCATGTTTGTGTTACTGATGAGTAATATTCAGTAGGCTGTAATCCTCAGCCTTTCTGAACACAGTGGACTTACTGCTGAGTAAAATACTGTTTTCAAACACCTCTAACTACCACTTCTCCGGTGTAGCTTCCAACACTGGAAGCAGAATTATTAACAGCTCTTATCTATGAGAGAAAAAAATGTGGCTAGGAAGAATTGCCTAGTGACAATGTTCCTAGTGGTGAGGAGTTGTGCGGGTTTTATGAACATCTTTGCATTTGGGGCACATGGGATACTGATTATGTATATCTTGAAAAACTGTATCTCCTTTTAGATGTGTCCTTTGTGTCAAAGAACATCAGTGACTGTTTTGATACAGTTTGATATGTCCAGTGATCCACAATAACAACACTTCTTTCTTCTGCAGTGCAACTGAGTTCCCTTGCAGCCAGTGGCCTGTGTTGCTTTTTTGTGTTTGGTGTTTAGTCTGAGAAAAGTTGAGACAAATGTTGTACCAGTTGTGTATTGTAAAGGCTAAACTTCTATGAACACATTTTGTAGCTGATCATAAGTTACAGCTGAAATATGGCTGCAGACAATAGTAGTCCCTTTTCTTTGGATGTTTTTCTCTTTTGAACGGTGGCTTATGGAACCATTTCAGTAGTTGGTCTATCAAATAATTAGATGTTTTTGTTTTAAGGATTAAACTGGTCAATGCTTCCCTCCTGCTTTTCCATGCAGCATTCTTGAAGCCTTCTCTACTGTCAACTATTAAAGGCTTCATGGGGTGCTGGCAAGTGATTGACGCTAAGCTGAAACAGGTGCAGAGAGCTACCTTCGAGTGATGTCGGAGTGAACAACAAATGGGAAAAAACTAACTCTTGGCCTTGCCACTGCCCACTGAATGCTTTGGCCTCTGATAATACGTGATTGCATGGCTTCTAGCCCTTAATTGAAACACCAGGATTGAACTGGGAACCTGAAGGCCTAAATTTCTGGTTTCTCTAGAACAGTGTTTCTCAAAGTGGGGGTCGGGACCCCTTTGGGGGGTCGCCTAGAGCTTTCCTTGGGGTCACCTAGAGACCTCTGGTGCAGGGGGCCAGGTCAGGCTTGCCAGACCACTGGCTGTAGCTGTGCACGCACTGGGGCTGACTGACAGCCTCAGGGCTCAATCCTATGCACGCCTTCTCTGAAATAAATCCCATTATAGTCAGGGGGGCCTCAGCTCCCATGTAAATGTGGATAGGTTGCAGCCTCAGGGCCCAATCCTATGCATGCCTACTCTGAAATAAATCCCATTGTGTTCAATGTGTGCAAAGAACACACATTTCATTTGTAACAATGAAAATACATCCTGCATATTGGATATTTACACTACAATTCATAACAGTAGCAAAATTAAAGTTATAAAGTAGCAACGAAAATAATTTTATGGGTGGGAATCCCCACAACATGAGGAACTTATAAAGGGGTCCCGGCGTTAGGAAGATTGAGAATCACTGCTCTAGAATATGAACAGAATATGGAGGCAGATGATAAAACCTTGGGAGGAGCCTTGGCACAAAAACATACACCAATCTTAAGTTTTCTTGACTCTTCAGCTTTTGTGTCAATTAGCACTTGGCATCCATCAGTCTCGAAAGACTATGGTATCGTGCTCGACGCTGCATGCGAAGCACGAAGGCCTGGGTAGATTAATATGGAGGATAGGTTGTTACCCAAGCAGCAAATCCCTCCTCTCCACACCACTGAAATAGTCCAATGGAACGGCAGAGCCAATACGATTGGTTCCAACTGCGTCGCGGAGCTGGGCTAAGGACAGGACCTCACCCTGTCTTGTGGGGATCTGGGTCTCGAATCCTGGCCTGCTGGTTAACAGGCACAGTGTCTTAACCACAGGATGTGCCAATTGCTTGCTGATTAGCCAAGACTTAGGTTTTCAGTTATGGTTCTGATCTGGAACTAGATTCAAAAAGCCATTTTATTTTAGTTCTCTTCCATCCATGTGTATCTTTTCTCACCTCCCTCCCAAAGCCAATTCATACAAATTGATTCTTGCAGCTCTTCAAGAATAGAACAAGTTAGACATGTGAAGAAGTAAGGAGTGCCTGAGCATGTGCAGAGTTAATTTCCATTACCATTGACATACTTGTGTATGAATTCCTGGCAAGCATAAGCATTGTTATTGCTTGGTCTCTCTCAGGCAGCAACCACTGAGGCTTCAGTTTTTATATTTTTTTTTAAACAAAAGGGGCTATTTATAGAAAGATACCTATATCTGTCACTGGGCACAACTGTGGATTGGGGGAAATGATGTTGGGTTGAGTTTTTCATGGAGTGGCTCACTTATTCTTTGTTTTATATTTTTTCCCCACAGACTATTGTTTGCGACTTCAGATTTGAGAATCGCCATGTTCTCCCATCAAGCGACAGATGTTCTGGAAGACCAAGTTATTAGAATTTCCATAGTAATGAGACAGTAATGGTGAAATGTTTCTGGCTTTCTTACTTTGGAAAGAAACTCTGAATGGATTTGCCATGGTGACATGAAAATAGACCAGGATGGATAATGGACTGCGAAGGTGCAACACAACATACACACTATTAGTGAAACTATCCTTTAGTTTTTCCTGACTCAAGATAAGGAGGGAGGGAGGGGGTAGGGAGGGTGGGGTGGGGGAAGGAACCTGAAGGCTTCTTCGTAGCAAGGATGACTTTGTTGGTAAGACTCCGGAGGAGTTTCCGGCAGGTGTCTCCTCAGGTGGTGCTGTTCCTGCTGTTTGCCTTCTGTCTACTCAGTGTTTTTGTCTCTGCCTATTATTTATATGGATGGAAGAGAGGACTGGAACCCTCTGCGGACATCCCCAGCCCTGATTGTGATGAACTGAAGGTTGCCCCTTCACGCCTACTTCCATTAAAACCCATCAAAGTGGTGGATTCTTCTCGGACAGATCCTTTGGTTCTTGTGTTCGTGGAAAGTCTTTACTCTCAGTTGGGCCAGGAGATTGTGGCTATCTTGGAATCTAGCCGTTTCAAATACCTGACAGAGATTGCCCCAGGGAAGGGGGACATGCCCACACTGACTGACAAGGACCGAGGGCGTTTTGCACTGATCATTTATGAGAACATCCTGAAGTATGTGAACCTGGATGCCTGGAACCGTGAACTCTTGGACAAGTACTGTGTAGAGTATGGTGTAGGAATCATTGGCTTTTTCAAGGTACTGGTTTCATTCTAAGAAAGTATTTCCAAAGAGAGGTCAGCAGTGGAAACAAAGCATATTCTCCCTCCCTTCACTGAGCAATAACCTATCATACTTTTTTTCTAAAGGAGTGTGTCCTTCGTTTGCTCAAGGGGGTTGTAATTCAGTGATAAAGTGTCTACTTTCCATGTGGATGATTGCAGGTTTAATCACTGGCATTTCCAGGTAGGCCAGGTTAGGAGCAGACAGTTGCTGCCTGTTATTAGAGCAGTGACTCCCAACCTTTAGGACACGACATACCACTGAGGCAAAAACTGGAATTGTTGTGGACCACATTCAAACCCCCACCCCCTCACACAAAAAATACATTTAAATTTGAAATGCACGAGGTTCTCATTATTTACAAGGATTCCGTTCCCAGAACCCCATGGATAAGGAAAACCGCTGCTATCAAAGCTCATTATTTTTGGCCTCTCAATCCCAGAATCCAACCAGAATTTAGCTCTTGTTGATCCACAGGCTCTCAGAGGTTGGTCTGAAGCCTGCACAGGTTGCTAGCTTTAGGTTGTAACTTTATAATTACACCTAGAACCAATTAAAGGAGATGTCTGGTTTTCACTGAAAACTGGAAATTACCTTTAAACTATTCCCAGATTCATTGTGAAGCCCAGACAGGCTGTGGACAGATGCACACAGCCTCTGTGGACCTCAGAAGAACTTCCAGAGGCAAAAGGAGCACAAGTAGAACAACTATCCTTGTGCTCCTCTTGGTCCATGGAGGACAGCTTGTTCTGTGAAATGCTGGAAGTGATCAAGCTGATGTTTTTTTCTTCCTGAGAACTTGTGGATCACTTTTTAGAGTTTCTGCAGTAGACAGACAATGGGTTAGAAACTAGTGCTGTTGGGAATACTGAGCATAGGTGAAATATTGCTCTGACTTGATATAAAGTTGCCCTCTCTGTTCAAGCATTGGCACAGGAAAGATTGGTGTCCTGCAGAGTATCAGGAGAGTGTCTTGCTCAGACACTTCTCATTGACACTACTTGCTATTAAACGGCTTGATGTCTTGCTAGCACCAAGCCTGATAAGTAAAAGTACTGTGTGTTTTAACTGATGCCAAGAGCGGATTTACAAATCCTCGCCTTCTGATATGAGGCTGAGTTGCTGTTGTTTGGCTGGTGACAGCACACAGATAATAGAACTAGCCCTCTGGGAAGCTGGTGAATGTGTGAGGCTACCAAAATATACTCCCCCCCCCCCCTTTGGGGGAGGGGATCATAGTGGGTCTAGTGTGTTTATGATTTGACAAAAGCCCACCCCTGCTTGGATTTTTCCTGGATTCTACTTTAAAGGAGAAAAGATATGAATATGTTGATCTCTTGCATGTCACAGGCCAAGGCAGTTCATATTGGATTTGCCATGGATCTACTTCATCTCTCTGTTTGAAAGGTAAACCAAGAAAGCTGAAAGGCCTGGGTAGAAAGGAAGCATGCAGAATGGGTCTTTGTTCTGAGGCCTGGAGCTGTCCTGCTTTTTCTGACAGACATTTCTGCATAGTTTCTCTTTTGTTTTTATTATTTTATTTGCTAGGAAATCTATTGCTATAACAAATGTTTATAACGGTTTTCATGCTGCCAGAGTCTGCTTGTTTGCCTTGATTTCATTCCACTGATTACACATCATCCAGATAAAACTGTATAGTTGAACATCGAATAATAGATATACAAAATTCTGTTCCTCTTCTAGAGATGTGGAAAGTGCAGCTGGATCAAGCCTGTACTGAAAATATACTACTTAGGCTGCAATCCTAACCTCCACTCCACTTAGGCCAGCCTAAGCCCCAGCACAAATGCTGTTCTGGCCTGGGAATGTCACAGAAGTGCTGTAAGACACTTCTGCATTGCTTCTAGGGGAGGGTAAGGCCAGTGCACAGACATGCACTTGCCTTCTTACCTCACCATGAGAACGGGAAGATGGGTAAGTTGTGCCAGCCTAGGTTAGGATTTCACCTTTAGGCTGCAATCTTAAAAACAATTTCCTGGGAGTAAGACCCATTGAAAACAGTGGGGCTTACTTTTGAGTAGACATGGTTATGATTGTGTTCATAGTCACAAAGTGTTGGGGGTGTGTCAGAGGCCACACAATATGCACTGTACATTAATAAGGCAATTTTATGCATGACCTTTCTTTCCCTTGACGTAAATGTGGGAAGCAGAAGGCATGCAGGATTCCAGGGTCCAAAGTTTACAACAGGAAGAGTACGTCACCTGTGAAATTGATAGGCTAAAATTTAAGAGCCTGACCACAAAGACTGCTAACTCCATCAGTTCTATGCAGCTGTTACAGAAAGATTTTCTGGTCCCATGAGTGCTCCTAGAGAACAAAGTGTGTGTGTGGATGCTAGAGCTTTAACATTTAACATCTATCTTTTGTGTGTTGTGAGTGGCAGCCTCTCTATCTTTGTCAAGACTTTCTTGGTCTGTTTCCAATAATCCTGTAGGATTTTGCTTCTGAATTGTATTCTTTTGTCTGGTATAAGCAAACCCCACTGAACATGCACTAGGATCTTGTGGTTCTTAAAGCTGTATGCACCACCATCATAAAGTACCTTCTTTGGTTTGTGCATTTTTGTCAAGGATAAGAAAAAAGGAGAAAATGGAGTCTGTCTGCCCTATCTGGGGCAACATTCTCTAGCTTGTCATCTTCCCATCATCAATATCAAAACTGTTATGTATTTTTTCTTGCAATATCTCTGCTGTGATGTGTAATGCCCTAAATCTTCTCTAGCAGATCGAAGACAAGTTTCTTGAGACCATGTAAGCAGCTCCAGAACTTGTGCATGACTGGGCAAGGTGGAGAATGAAAAGGAGTTTTCACAATTTTCAGAATGCACAACCAGTGGATTCCCTTTCTTTGTAGCAAAACTATTCATTTTTGAATACAGATCCAACCTTGTTATACATGGATTTGACTCAACACAAATGGACACTGCAAATTAAATTTAAAAGACTGCTTTTCTTCTGTTGTAAAGAGTCAGTCATGTAAGTCAATCCACTCTTCAGTTGAGCCAGGCAAAGGCAGGGGTCCTTTGCATTTTTAATAACTGATTGCCTCTCTACAACAGGAAGAAAAGCTGTTTTAAAATCATTGTAAAGGGTTACACTTTTAATTTTTTAAACTGCTTTTATTTAATACTTTTTTGTGTATCAAAAGGGAGTCCCAGAGTCAAACCCCTGCAGATATTTAGATACAACTGAAAAGCTGTTTTTTAGAAACCTGATGAGGTGAATTAATAATAATAATAACAACTAGGCATTTATATACCGCTTTTCTGGACATTTTGGATTGCTCCTCAGTCTTTAATCAAATTCCCGAAGGGAATTTTTACAAAATTTTACAATTTTTACAAAAAATCCCGAAGGGATTTTTACAAACACAGATTGTCTCTATCTTTCAAGAGACACTACATTCAAGATGTTACATTCACAGTCTGGTTACAACACTGGCCCCGTTGTCAGAAAAAGAAGCTGGAATCTACCATTTCCATTAATTTACTTCCAGATGTAACCCAATATCATTATATAAGGATTTCCCTTTTTTCCGCTTAGGTGACAGCTATTGCTGAAATCCAGAAATAGCTAAAACAAATGTTTTACCACTATTACCACTAATGAATTCCAAGAATTTAAGCACGTTCTGAGAGAAAGCAAATTCCTCTATATTATCCAAATACAGATAATATGATTTATATTGAAACTATGTATAATTTATATTAATTTAAATAATATATTTATAAACATAAATATAAAATATAAAATGTAGAGAAAAGAAAAGCGCTTATTAACTTTTCAGTTCAACTTGTATAACTGAGGTTTTATGACTGCTGCTGTGGCTTTTTTCTTTTTCTTTTTTCTCATGTTTATTTGTATATTCAGTAGAATGTGGGAGTACTTTAAGAAATTAATTTCTTTGCACATAATTCTGTTATGGTGCCTCTTTGTTCACACATTTTGAGAGTAATAGAGTGCTAGGTCTCCACCCCACTTTGATGCTTCTTCTTCTTTCTACTTGCTGCGCTTTTTCTCCATTTGTTGGCAGTAGCTCTGTAAAGTAAGCATTCAGAACATCAAAATTCAAGAGTGAAAAAGTATTCCCCCACATTCTCTGTTGTCTTCTAAACAAAAGGCTGTAAAGCCTTATAAGTGGTGAGATTTTGATTGAGTGGATTCTATATCTAGGCCAAATAGGTGTGCCATTCTAAAAATCAGTCTTTGCTAAAGGCTATACCTTAGCTGAACTTTTTCAAACTGTAGGTTGGAACTTACAGGATTGAATGCTGCTTCATATAAAATAATTCCATCAATACATAAATCTAGATATTGAGGAGTCTAGACTTCTCAGTACTCTAGCAGGCAATTTTTTGTGTGGAGAAATGTTTGATTGCTTGCTGCCTTCTGCATGTGTCTAACCCACCTTGGAAAGAATTGTTTCTTATCACCTGATCTTCCCTACCATGTACAAGAATATGATCAAGAAAACTGGTATTGCTGGGAATCTGAAGGGCACAGCAGGAAGGCTGCTAGCCTGTTGGTGGATCAAACTGCAAGTTAGTGCCTTTAAGCCTTGATATATGAATGAAGAATCATATATTACTAAAGGTGCCTCAGCATGACTTCTGAGGAAAGAGCAATGCAGAATATAAAGTTTGTTAGGATTCTTTGCACAGAGAAAAAATTGGATATTTAATATGTAATTCCTAGCTTGGAGTCGGAGTGCTCAGTAGGGTGGGACAAGACTTACCTTTCCTATCAATTTCACTGCTTTGTTCCTGACATTGACCATGTTCCATGAAGTGAGTGATTTTTGTACCAGACAAATTGTTCTCAATTTATTTATTGAAAATTCAGCTAAACAAAATAGCATGTGTCTTTCTGTCCTCCTGTCCTTCTTCCTCTTTCTGACTACTGTGTAATGTACTGTTGCTGCCTGAAGCTCTCATTACCTACTTGTGATCTTCTTACAGGCCAATGAAAACAGCTTGCTGAGTGCTCAGCTGAAAGGCTTCCCCCTTTACCTCCACTCCAACCTTGCTCTGAAGGACTGCAGCATCAACCCAAAGTCTCCACTGCTATATATTACACGGCCCAACGAAGTGGAGAAAGGGCTGCTTCCAGGGGAGGACTGGACAGTCTTCCAGTCAAACCATTCCACCTATGAACCAGTCCTCCTGGCCAAAACCAAGTCAGCAGAATCTATCCCACACATGAGCATTGATGCTGCACTCCATACCACTGTGGTACAGGACCTGGGCCTCCATGACGGCATTCAGAGAGTCCTCTTTGGCAACAACCTCAACTTTTGGCTGCATAAATTGGTTTTTGTGGACGCTGTATCTTTCCTCACAGGCAAGAGACTTTCTCTCCCCCTTGACCGTTACATCTTGGTTGACATTGATGATATCTTTGTTGGAAAAGAAGGCACTCGCATGAAAGTGAATGACGTAAAGGTAACTGCACTTGAGTGGAGTTGTGAGGTCATTGGGGAGGGGGTTGGTTCGTTTTTAAAAATCTAGTTTTTAATTATATTTTATTCTGTTTTAAATGCTATTTGCTGCACTGAGTGTCCTTCCTTTTAGGAAGAAAGGGAGGAAATCAATCAATCCATGTCTTTGAATCAAAGACAAAGACATATAAATCTGTTGCATTTATGCCTAGGTCCATGAACCTTGCATGTAGGTTCATGATTATATTAGTCCTTCCTGTGTTCTCTATGCTCTATGTCTATCTCTGGAACACTGGGTGAATACATCTATCAAGTGCAGAATGTGCAGCTTATTGACATAATACACAACTTATTATAATGTGCAACTTAATGACCTCATCAGCCATGAGTGATGTGTGTAGGTGTGGATAACCTCAAAATGCCAGATGCAGAGGGGGGGCACCTAGATGCAGATGTCATATGTGCTCCCTGAGGCATAAAAAAATCTTTGTTTTTACCAATACGTGCAACAAAATGAATGCATATATTGACAATGAGATCATGTTTAGTTTCAAGATGAAATATGTAGCACAGATATGTAGAGATGAAGGTTACCAAGCAAATTAAGTATCAAGGAGAAAGCAAAATACTTCTGGCTATGTTTATATTTCCAACAAGATCAATGAACTTAAGTGTTTTAGGAAGATATCCAGTGAAGAAATGCCTTGAACAGGTGTCCCTTGTTTTCTGATGGTTCATTTTCTGACAGTCCACTCTTTCAACCCCTTTCAATTGTACCCAGAACTTATTCATTCAGTGCATGTTCTGCTCTTTTTTCCCATTTGTAAACCTTTATTGGCATTTAAACAAATGTTAACAGAGGAACAGGAGGCAACAGGGCTTAACACACAGCTTAGGGTTCAGGTTGCTGGGGCACACGGAAGCATTTTCCCTATAACAGCTGACAGATAGTCAACCAGATAGGTGAACAGCAGCCAGGTAGGTGATGGTCGTAGAATTGTTGTCCGAAAAGGGAATGTAGGAAATCATCAGGTGATCCAGAAAGAGTAGGGAGGGTTGTACCTAAAAAGAGATCACAAAGTGCTCGGAGAGTGGGGCAGCAGCACAGAATATCAACCATCATATCAGGTTCTAGGGAACAGAGGTTGCAGATCCTGCTGTTTAGCAGTGTGCTTTGAAATCTCCCTGCAAGGACAGCAGAGGGGAGGATGTTAAACCTGGCAAGCATAAAGGTGCGTCTCTTATTGGGCATGTTCTGCTCTTTCAACCTCTCTAAATGCCAAAACTGCCCTCTCTCTTGTTGTAGTTTTTGGTCTAATCCTATTTCCTAATGGAGTTAATGAGAATCCATTTGCAGATATCTTTGTGTGGCAGCAGGAATTTTGGAATTTACAAAGGGCATATGCAATTTGTCAGCTAAAAAAGCATTGGAAGCAAAGTTTATAAATTAAAGATTGGGTTCCACTTTTCAATGTTTTTCATTTTTGGATGGATCTCTGGTCCCTAACACATCCAATAAGTGGGGGATACTTGTACTGTTTGGTATCATGTCTGACCAAACATCTGAAGCACAGAAGGTTTCCTTGGAGAGCTAGGTGCCAGGCAAGAGTATATCAGTTTAATAGCAGACAAGGATTCTATACCTCCCAGTACTGTATCACCTCCATAAGTGTAGCAACCAAGGAGTGGATAATGAATTCTAAACATGTTCCTCTGAAATGTTAGTATTCACAACTAATAGATTATAACATCAGTTGTGAACATTTAAATTAGGCTTGCTATAAATACTTGCTTGTGTAAAAATACAGTAGTTGGGGTTTCTTAGCAGTTAATTTTTTCTCAAATTTAGCTGCAAAGAAACTACAATTATGGCTGCAATCCTAAAGACACTTTCCTGGGAGTAGGACCCATTGAACACAATGGAGCTTACTTTTGAGTAGCAGGCCTCCGTCAGTCTTGAAAGACTAGGGTGTTGTGCTCTGTGCTGCATACGCTGCATGCGAAGCACGAACGTCTGGGTTAGATTGTTATGGAGGATAGGCTTACCCAAGCAGCAAACCCCTGCTCTCCACGCCACTGAAAGTCAGAGCCAATACGATTGGATCCAGCTGGTGTCGCAGAGCTGGGCTAAGGACAGGAGCTCACCCTGTCTTGTGGGGCCGACCCGGGTCTCAAGACTATGGTATCATGCTTGACGCTGCATGCAAAGCATGAAGGCCTGGGTAGATTTGATATGGAGGATAGGCTGTTACCCAAGCAGCAAATCCCCCCTCTCCATGCCACTGAAATAGCCCAATGGAAAGGCAGAGCCAATACGATCGGTTCCAGCTGTGTCGCAGAGCTGGGCTAAGGACAGGAACTCACTATGTCTTGTGGGGACCTGGATCTTGAACCCTGGCCTATTGGTTAACAGGCACAGTGTCTTAACCACTTGTGCCACCCACAGCCCAAAGAATTAGTAAAATATGGAATTTTACTAAGTAAGTCACTCATAGATGTTCTTCTTGTTCAGACTTTAAAAGAAGAAAAACTGCTATTTGTAGCACTTTACAGCTGGTGCTGGTAATCATATACCTACCTACCCACACCCAATTTCATCTCTTAAGTCTAACATTAACTATACATTAAGATTATAGAAAGAAAATGAGAGTGGTGCTGATTTAATTCAGCTCAAAACGATGGCTTAAGGCTCGTACACTTTTTTTGGTAAGAAAAACATATTTTGCAAAAAATACAACACTGAGTTATTTTAATCAGATGCCTTGGTTTCAGTAGATTTATGTAGCTTCTTTATGGAGCAGAGGGAAATGTATAACAATCTACTAACTTATCACAAGTAGAGATTGGAAGCAGCTGGCATTTTAGTCTTTGATCACAGTACACTTTCAAATTGAATTGACTATCTCAGGTCGCATATCTCCCAGAAGAGCAGTTGTGAAGCATTGGTGGAAAGCTCAGTACTCCCTTACATACTCAGTAGTATTGTGATGGATACAGTCTGCTTTGTGGAATAAGGGAGTCCATGGCATAGACATAAATATCACTTGCAAAAGCCTAAATAACTCTCATTTGAAAAGCAGTATAGTTAAAAGTGGTATATAAATACTGTAGATAAATACTGTAGATATTAACACATAGCCAAAATATATCACAAATTACAATAAAATAAACAAAGGTATATGGGGCAATGAATACCTTATGTATTTGAATTATGGTAATTTATTGAAGAAAGTCATAAAGAAATAATTGAATTTAATCTCTTTCAACTTTCATTGAATTAAATAAACTTAGGGCATTAGCCTGGGTGATTCTTGTGCATAGAGGAATATTGTGGCTGATATTCTACCTAATCTCGTCTTGAATCCACACATGTAAAAGTACAACCTGTTTCACTCAAGGATATGCCTTTCCTACTCAGTTTACTCAGGTCTTGTTTTTCCTGTAATTTGAGGTCTTTATGGCTTGTTTGGTCAGTTGCACACATGAACACTTCAGGAAACCCACAGGTTACATTTTCTCAAGCTGTTAAAACAATGGAACCCTAGTGATGAAAATCAGACTTCAGGGTATATTTTAAAACTATCTAGAGAACAGATCATCAGAATATGAACTGTTGGAAAACGTGGGACACCTGTACAAGCAAACGATGTAGCTTGAGATTTCCAACTGGTTTTTTTTTTCCTTTATCCTTCTAATTTTGGCCTAAGAAGAGTACTTTGTGAACAAGCAACTGAATAATTGCTTACTGGTAGGACACAGGTATCAATAGGCATACTAAGGTAAAGTGACTAATTGGGTCCAAATAATCCTGTTATTTGCTGTAAACAACATAATCAGTACTCAGGTACAGTATCATGTTCCATGTGTAGAATTTACACTATTGCAAAACTAATAGTGCAGGACCTTTGCGGGCTATTTTGTCTTGAAATGGATATTTGATGTGCATAGATTATAATTTAAAATGTTTTTGTTTTCTTCCCACCACTAACTTTGTAGGCTCTATTTGACACCCAGAATGAACTGCGCACCCATATCCCAAATTTCACCTTCAATCTGGGTTACTCAGGGAAATTCTTTCACACAGGTAAGAAAGAGAGCATGTTTTAATTTTGGATACTGAATTCTTTCAGTTTTAGCAGTTCTGAGCCAGAGAATTGGTCTGGTGCTGTTAGGCTCCTTAAGATTTT
Source organism: Cryptoblepharus egeriae (assembly GCA_030015325.1). Classification (NCBI taxonomy): domain Eukaryota; kingdom Metazoa; phylum Chordata; class Lepidosauria; order Squamata; family Scincidae; genus Cryptoblepharus; species Cryptoblepharus egeriae. The sequence goes on along the minus strand of JAREYC010000002.1, from coordinate 63,975,162 downwards.
AAGCCTAAACAATGTGATGGAATGGGAATCAAGTTTGCTAAGGAAACTTTCTGAGTGCCGCTGAAGATCAAAATTTTAGATTTTAGATAATTGGTGTGTTGTAGCACAGGGTGTTAATGTTCTGTATGCTGACTAGTGAGGCATTTGAATATGTTTGTCTCTGAAAAGACATTTCCCGTATGTCTTCATCCTTTATCAATGATGATGATTTTTTGGGTCTGGCAGGTACTGATGCCGAAGACGAGGGAGATGATCTGCTACTTTCATATGTGAAGGAGTTCTGGTGGTTTCCCCACATGTGGAGCCACATGCAGCCTCACCTCTTCCATAACCAGTCTGTGCTGGCTGAACAAATGACCATGAACAAGAAATTTGCTGTCGTGAGTAGGATACTTTGGGGTTTGTTGGGGTGGGGGTGGTGAGCAAAAAGAAGATGTTTGTACTGCAGATGAGTAAAGAAGGCATGAACTGACTGGAGATCGAGACAAGTAATGAAATTGCAGAATGAAATAGAAATACCTACAATTTCCACAATCTGCACAGTATTTTATGGCAAGAAACAGCACAGTGAGAATGAATGCTGCAATCCTGTCCACATATTCCTGTGAGTAAGCCCCATTGAATGCAATGGGACTTACTTCTGAGTAGACACTCTTAGGCTTGCACTGGAACGCTCACTTTTCCCTACAATTTTTAGCATAGAAGAGAGAAATTGTGTATCCCGTCCTCCAAAAAGGTCCTGGGTCCCTGCAGTGGCCAGGAAAAACGAGGCAGCCAGGAGAGGAGTCTTAGAAATATAGGGGGGAAGCACAGAGAGAGATAGAATGGAGAGAAATAGAAAAAGAAGAAAGGAGAAGTGGAGCAGAGAGCTCCCAGAATGCGATCTGTCACCGGATGAGGCAGGACCGGACTGGGACTAGGGAGTGCCCTCCCCGAAGGAGAAGTCCAACTCTGGCCTGCGTCCTGGTGGGGGAGGGGCAATCCATGCAATGACTAGTGTCATCCCTCCTTCCTCTTAGAATAGGAGATTCACGGTAAGAATTTTGTTTTTCCTTGCAATTTTTCAGCAGAGAGCCATCTTGAAAAGGACTACTCAAGTTAGCAGAAAATTAAAAGACTAACCCTACAATCCAGAGTAACTACGGGAGCACGTAAGAGACATTACGTGTACCCGTAGTTACTAGGTACTGCACTACCTAGTGAAAACCTATGGGAAATTCATATTGCAATCCAGAGCAAATTGTTCTTACACCAGAGCAAAGACTCCACATAGTTACTCTGGATTGCGCCCTAAGCCTGCAATCCTGAAGTGCACTCAGGCTAGCCTAACTGGCACTTGGGCCAGCATAGTGCCAGATAAGCCAGCCTAGCTGCATGAGAGAAGGCTAGGGCTGGCATAGGTCCACTTAGGCTGGTTCAAGACAACAGATGGACCTACACCAGCCTAGCAGTGCCAGCCTAGGCAGTTCAGCAGAGGTTTGTTGAAGGTGTGTTGACCATGGCCTAGAACAGTGCAGTTAGGCAGTATCCAGAGCATTTTTCCATGGCACACACCCCCGCACCGGTACTCTAACTTAGGCCACATCAGGAGCAAGTGTAAATCTGACCCATAGGGGTCCATGATAAGCCAGAGTAAAAATGGAAGCAAAATAAAAAGTTCTAAGTCTTTGGCCAGCCTAAGCACCACTCCTGCCTCTCAGGATATGGCACAGTTCCCACAGTCCAGTAAGCATACTGCCTTTGTGCAGCTGCCTCTTCAGCAGCAGTTAGGCCAGCCTAGAGACCTTCTAGCCGTATGGATTTGGCCCAAACGTCACCTACTGCCTCCCTATCCCTATGGATTTGGCCTAAATGTCAGCTCAGGATATACCTTACCTTAGGCCAGCTTAGCTGGGCCATTCTTTCTGGCCTAAGTCAGGATTGCAACTGACTTAGCAAATACTGCACACGAGGTGGGGGGAGGGTTTGATGATGCACACAGGAGGACATTGAGCATGGGATTTTGATGGGCATCGGGGTTTGATGCGCATGGGGGAATGTTACGCATGGGGATGTTGCGCATGAGGGGATGTTACACATGGGTTGTTGATGCGTATGGGGGATGATGGAGAGGATTTCGCTAGTCTAAAAGAACTTTAAAAAATCACTAAAGATGTTCTAATGTTTGTATGGCAGTCTGTATTTTGCAGGGGTTTTTTTTAAGCAGTGGATTTGTATAATTTGTTATTAGGCTTCTCTGTGTCCCCAAGGGAGAGTTGTTCAGGCATAACTCAGAGCCTTTTGGCTGTAAAGCAGGGTAGAAACTTAACCTGCTTGAGATTCCAGGCTGCTTTGTTGTTGTTTGTTCAGTCCTCTGTATCAGCAGGAGAATGTTGATGCTGGTCTCAGCTTATAGACATGGAATGCATAAAAATCTTCATGCTTATCTTACTGTCAAGATTTGCTGCAGGCATACTTAAGTTGGGCAGAAAGGTCAAGCCTGCTATAACTCTGGAACAGAGCCAAGCTCTGTATCACCAGTTGTTTGTCCCATTAGTTATTATCTTTTGTTTTCTACCTTTCATAGAGGGCATAGTACACTTTGCACCACTTTGTCCAATTTCCTCCACTGGAATTTTGATATTTATATCTGCTAATTTTGTTTCACATAGATTGCATGTAGGCTGTATAATAAGAACAAAAATGATTCTAATCTAATGATTTGCTTTCTAATCTAATTCTAATCTAATTCTGATTCTAATCTAATTTGCTAGATTAGATTAATAAATCTAATCAGATTTGCTAGAATCTAATGATTTGCTTTCTCAAAGATTTTTCATTAAAAGCCCACTGATTTCATCTGGTAGGGCAGTTACAATTAGTTTTTTTTCCTCTTCTTAGGAGCATGGCATCCCAACAGATATGGGGTATGCAGTGGCACCTCATCATTCAGGGGTATACCCTGTCCATGTGCAACTATATGAGGCTTGGAAGCAAGTGTGGGGGATCAGAATCACAAGCACCGAAGAGTATCCTCATCTCAAACCAGCCCGGTACAGACGTGGGTTTATCCATAATGGAATCATGGTGAGTACAAAGTTCATCTACACAAGTTCTTTTACTGAACGATGGCCAGGGCTAAAGTGTATATTAAATATATAACTTGTGTGTTGGGTTGTTTTTCCTTAGACAGAAGCTGCTTGGGGGTGGGTGGGAGGGAATGAGATTTGGAACCACAGTGCATAAGGAGGGGATATTTAGAAGTTTCCTGCTGCAGCTACATAGCAACAATTATCTTCTACTGGTGAACATGGTTAAAACCCCTCTTCTACATGGTATGGTCCTTTATTCCCTCCATTCTTTGGGCACAACAGTCTCAGGGCTAAATTGTTCATTTAACACAATATGTGTCTTGGCCCTTGGAATGTAAAATCTGATCTCTATTAACACCTCATAAACAGGATAAACAGGAAACACAAAGCATATTAGATTAGATAAATTTATTGGCCAAGTATGAATACTATACTAGGAATTTGGCTTCAGCTAATATTCATTCAATAATCATTGCTGCATAATTATGTATTCAACAATTTAATGGCACAAGGACAAAAAACTGTCCTTGTGCCTATATGTTTTAATGTACAGAGTCCTATTTCGGCTTCCATAAAGAAGGAGATCAAACAAGTTGTGTCCAGGGTGCAGAGGGTCTGCAGCAATGCTCTCAATGCTATGTATTGCTGTAGTATTTGTGCACCAATGCACAAGTTGCTCATGTATTTAGTTGCCTAACAGGGTATCTTAGGCCAATACTATATAGGAAGTAAAAAAATAAAGCTGTATCCTACAGGTTGCCCTGCTATTCACGACCATGACTCTAAAGGCAGTGCATATCCCTGTTACAAGGCCAAAGAGCAAGGGTTGTCCAAAGCCATCTCTGTGGTCATGTGGCTGGCATGACTAAATTCCAGAATTTAGACACAGAATTCCACACAGAATGCTGTTACCTTCCCACTGAAGTGGTACCTATTTGGCTTTTGGCATGGACTGAGATATGAGCAAGGAGAGATGCTGTCCTCTTGGGAAAGGCAGAATTAGAACATAATTGCCACTCCCTACTAACACATGCATTGTGAAGTTTTGTTATGTTTACATTCTGTTCTTCCTCCAAGGTTCTCACCGTTGTTTGTCAGCCTCATCGTAACTCTCTTTGAGAAGTGAGGATGAATCACAGTGTATTCCAGAGCAACCTAGTGGAATTTTAGCTCAAGCAGGGTTGTAAACCTGGGTTTTCCAGCTCATAACTGTTGCAACACATATACTTGCAATGAAAATGTTCTGCTCATCCCTTAATAGGCTGCTGAGCTACCAACCAGATCAAGATTCCTTCTAATAAAGAATGAAAATATTGACAGTGCATATTGGATGGCCAGGGAGTAAAATTGGGCAGTATCTGGATGCTGCCAAATACCTTACCACTGATTTATTATTAAATCAGAAACAAAAGAAGGATCTTTATGATCCTTTATGTATTTCTGTATAGAAATCTATAAAGAATTCTTTATGTATTTGCCACTGTGAATAAACTCATGAAAATCTCACTGATTCACTCATTGACTCACTCACTGACTGACTCATCAACACCCAGCAAAAACTGCTAGACCTCGAAGCATGAAATTTGGGGAGGGTAAGGGAGGCACCCACTAAGAACTAGTTTTTGGAAATTCCAACTGTGTGAAAAAGGACTGCTGAGGGGCGTAGAGAAAAGGGACATAAATTTAGAAAATCGGTATGACAACAAATTTCAAAACTAGTGGTTATGCATCTATATGGCCGAAGAGGAAAAATATGTGGTAATGCACTTTTAGATTCATAGCCTGCCCATTCAACTTTGCAGGCTCCTGTGCAATCTACAGCTTAAAATGTAATTAAATGTGCAGTTTACAACTTGTGCCTAAAACAAACAAATAAAAATTCAGTTAATCAGCATAATAATGTAAATGTTGTGGACTGAAGCAGCCAAAAACCTGTTGCTTCTTCCCTGAGTCATGGATGAGATTTTCTTGTCCAAAGATTCTGAACAAGTATTTTTCTTTTCCATCCCTTTCCAGGTTCTCCCACGACAGACATGTGGCCTGTTCACACATACCATATTTTATAATGAATATCCTGGTGGCTCTAATGAATTGGATAAAATCATCAATGGAGGCGAGCTTTTTCTTACTGTGCTACTTAACCCTGTGAGTATATCATCAAGGAAAACAGGAAAGCTCTCTCGCAGCATGTAGAACCTTCCTCTTCCCCTGTGTAAATGAACATTTGACATCAGGATTCTAGGAAATGTCTGTGACTTATACCCTGAAGTAGTTGGGCACCCTTCCAGCACTGATCTCCATGCTATCTGTATCTATGCTTTGCTTTTGGTCTTCTCACTAGTTACCTACAGTTTATGTCGTGTCCGTTGGCTCTTGTTTGCTTAAGATTTATATTCAGTTGTGTCATATTCTGAAAGGAACAGAAATATTGTAGTGACCAGAGGTCAGGATGTTGTGTTTTTCAAGTGCAGTGAAAACTTCAGTATTTTCATGTACAGTTAGTATTTTAGTACAGTTAGTACAGTTGGGCAATACTAATATTTTCCTAAGCATGCCAGTTAAGGCTCTCTTTTTATCCTTACCTTTTCTCCCTCTCTCAGATCAGTATCTTTATGACCCACCTCTCCAATTATGGCAATGACCGCCTGGGTTTGTACACCTTTAGACATCTGGTCCGATTCCTCAACTCCTGGACTAACTTGAAGTTGCAGACGTTGCCACCTGTGCAGCTGGCACAGAAGTATTTCCAGATATTTTCAGAGGAGAAAGACCCTTTGTGGCAGGTATGGAGTATCTGCTTCCCTGTTCCAGGGAATCCCAAGTTGTCTGGTCTTTTCAGTCAGAATCTCTTGGGTTTGTCACCCAGCTTAATAGCCTCGTGTAATGCAGAGGTCCAAGTAAGGCTCTTAGGGTGCAATAGTAACCAATTTAGGTTGGCATAAGTCACCTGTCTCCCTTTTCCTATGGTGGTAAGGGACAGCCAGTGCATGTCTGTGCACTGTCATAACCCCCTCAGGAGTGGTGCAGAAGTGCTTTAGGGCACTTTTGTAACACCCTGAGGCCAGCATGGGATGTGTCAGGATTTATGCCAGCTGAACTGGGGGATAGGATTGTGGCCTCAGTGGTAGATAATTTGCTACTGGTGACAGATGGCTTCAGCAGCATTTAAGAAGTTCTGATATATTCCGAGCAGGTCTTTTCCCTTGAAAAATTTAACTGTAGTGTTGACTTTAAGCAATGGTGCTGGTCATTTTAGGAAACAACCTTGAAGGTAGTTTCCTGACTCATTCTAAAGAGGGGAAAAAGAATAGTCTAGAGTGGGCTGCCAGGATAGTTTATCAGCACTGTCAACACTGCCACAGCTTGCAGAAGGGAAGCTTAAAAAAGCAACCTCCTGCTCCCAACGCTGCTTGCTGGGGCATCAAATCCTAGTCCTAATGTGTCCAAAGAATTGCTTAATGCCAGCTTTGCTTTAGACATTGATTTTGAGTGTGCTTTAAATTGACGAAGATAGGCATCCCCCACTTATTGGATGGGTTAGGGAGCACCATCCAAAAGTGAAAACTGTTGAAAAGTGGAACCCAGTCTTTTTCAGCTTGCAAATGCAAAATGGCCACTAAAAAGAAATATCACTTGCAAGTTCCTAAATATTTATTAACATATAGCCAAAATACATAACAAATTACAGTAAAATAAAAAGTCATTTGTGGGCAATGAATATCTTGGGCATTATGTGGGCATTCAAATATCTTATGTATTTGAATGATAGTTATTGACTGAAGAAGTCATAAAGAAAAGGCCAAAAACCATGGCATCACCATGTCACATGCAAATCAACAATTTTAGCCTTTAGACAAGCAGACAGAGGTTGAAAGAGTGAAGCATGTGTTGAATGAATGAGTCCTGGATATAATTGAAAGATGTTGAAAGAGCAGAACCATCAGAAAGTGGGAGACAACTATTAGAGAAGGCATTGTGAGCACTGTGTGTGTTTGTGAGATAGTGTTTTCTTTTTCCCACATCTGGATGTGGGAAAGCCAAGGCTCACAGCAGTGATTTAATGTGAGGAACTGGTGTTGTTTTTTCATTGGTTGGCAATCATTTGGGTTTGAGGGGCCTTTGCCAATCAGAACAAATAATTTCCTTTGTGGCATACTTGTTAGACGACTTGTTAGAGCATCAGCATGTGCTGTTGTTTCAGGACCCTTGTGAGGATAAACGCCACAAGGACATTTGGTCCAAAGAGAAGACCTGCGACCGGTTCCCCAAACTGCTTATCATTGGACCTCAAAAGACAGGTATGTTCTAGCACATCCTATGTGTCACAATTGCAAGTTCTTTGGGCCAGCCTGGGAGTGTCATAAAAGTACCTTAACTCACTTTCATGCCACTTTGAGAGGAGAGACTTCCTTGCACCACCTCTTGCTCTGCAGAAAGATAGTTTGCATCAATCAAGCTTGGCCAATGCAGAGGTCGGGGGGCAGGGGAAAGACAGGAGGGAGGTATTCTGGGGTGGGTGGAGAGTGGGAGGCAGCACCAGGAACTGGGACTTACACCAGATCCTAACTCTATTCCTGACATCCCTGTATAGTCCCAGTCTGCTTAAATTTGTGCTACTTCTTGCAGTGGCACAGAGCCAAGTAACCCCATTGGAACTGCAGTGTCTCTCCCCAGGGTAAGGGGGAGATTCGCTTGCCCCTAGCTGAGCCACTAACCCCTTGAACCTTGCACTGGATACAGAGAAGTCCTGCTTGCCAGCCTGTTCCAGTGCAAATTAGGACTGGGCTGTCTTTGTCTTAGGCTGGGCCCTGTTGGCTGATGTGAAGGATATTCTCTCTTTCTTCTCCTTTGCAAGCAATAGTAACCGCTTCACTTCAGCTTTCTGACCCATTTTCTAGTTTGCTCAGTCACAGCTTGCCCTTGCCTGTTTTGTAGCTTGTTTGTAGTATTGTTTCAGGCCCTGTTTGTAGTATTGTAGTATTGTTTCACTTCTGGGAGGAATACGCTGTATTTACAGTGGGAGAAAGTGGCATTGCGTGTCCCTACTGTTTGGGAACCTCTGCCATAAACTTACTACACATCAGTCCTTTTGAGATTCAGGAAGGTTGAATTAGCCTGTGTCATGAACTCCCATGGAAAATTGGCAGGCAGCAGGTGTAGTCTGGTGGTTGAGTGCAAGGCTGCTGAAGAAAGCTAACCAAGGAAAGACTGGGACAGATCCTGGATGGGAGACTGCAAGCTGATAAACTATCAGGAGTCAAGGTGTTCCCATTTACTGCTTGGCTGACCTAAACTGGAAGCTTGAAAGTACCTGATGATGATGTGAAGGATTCCACCTGGAAAGAAAAGAGTTCTACGAGCTGCCTAATAGACTACTAGCGTAGCCTACACTTACCGGCTGCTGGACCGCACAAAGGATTTCCCAGCAATTGCCATATGCTAAATAAATAATGGAAAATTGGCAGGTACCATATTAAATATACTTAAGCCTATTTTTACTCCTTTTTAAGGTACCACAGCCCTCTATCTGTTCCTTGGAATGCATCCAGACCTGAGCAGTAACTATCCCAGCTCAGAGACTTTTGAGGAGATACAGTTCTTCAATGGACACAATTACCACAAGGGCATTGACTGGTAGGCTTCAGTTCTCATCATTCTCTAAGCTTTAAGTAGGGTGAAAAGATGCATGTGAAGAGAATGCAGCATACTAGGCGTTTAGACATGCTTATCATTAATTGAAAACAGGACTGAAATGGAATCAAAAGCCACAGTACAACTGAATAATCTTTTGGTCTGCAGGGAAGGAATTTGCATTTTATTGGGAAGGGTTTGCGTACATTAGCAATAATGTGCTAAGCTAATATGTTTTTACAGAGTATTGTAACATACCCAAATCTGGCAACATATGCTTTATCTTTTCCCCGTGTTTGGATACTTGATGCACCCTGTTAGCATATTAGCAAGCAATTTAAAAGTATATTAATGTTTAATATATTCCACACACCAACCATCCCCCTCCCATTTTGGAAGTATGCAAACTTGCAATTTGCATACCCCTTCTTGCATACCTCCTCCTTGCAATTTGACTATTTTCATGCATTGCCAAAATGATGGCAGATACTGTTAGTTGAGCAGTTGATCTTATCAGTAAAATACAATAAATCAGTGTCTTGATCCCCTTGAAGAAGAGTACAGTTTCAGCTATCCAGTTTAATCTATATATACAAAATTTAAGTGACTGACTCATGCACTCACTCACTCATCAACACCCTGCCAAAACTGCTAGACCTAGGTTTTAGAAGCATGAAATTTCCATTGAGAATTCCTGACTGATCACTGCCTTGTCTCAACCCCCAGACCTAGAAGCATGAAATTCAGGGAGGCTCTTCCTTCTGTGACATCAACACCCACCAAGAACCAATGTTAAGAAATTTAACCCTTAAAGGGGTGAAAAGAGGTGCAGCGTGTTTTTGTCCTATACTTAACATTGAAGGGGTTGTTGCGCTTGGCAGTGATGTGCATAGGGGTGTTATATGCAATGGGGGATGGTGTACAGAGGGTATTTTACTCCCACAACGCGGGCACATTTCGCTAGTTTGATATATAACAGTAGAAGTTGAAGCTCAACAACTGGATCATCTTCCTCTGACTTGAAATGTTTTGGTTTTTGTCTGGAATATTTCTGAAATGGGAAATAATTTGAGTCTCCATCTAACTTCTTAGTTGCAAAATCCAAAATGTGTATATACAGGTTGAGCAATGATTCAATTCCAGGAACCTTTGTCGATGCCTGTTTTTCAAAAGCAATTAATGCAATCCTGTTCATGTCTACTACTCAAAAGTAAGTTCCATTGAGTTCAGTGGGACTTATTCCCAGGAAAGTGCTCTTAGGATTGCAGCCTGAAAGATTAACTTCCCTTTAGGCAGCAGTTTAAAAATTGTCTACCTATCATGGTAACGTGGCAGGCAATCAATCTCCGAATCTGAGAACATTTTCATTTCACCTGGAATGCAGTTTCCTCCCTTCCCAAGCCTGGAGCAGTGAAAGTATTCAAAGCATTTCAGAGGTGATCATGACTTTGCTCCAAGGGGAAGAAAGAGGCCTGCCTCCCAGCTGAAACAAAACTGTTCTGAGCCCCGCAGAATGAGAAGAGAATGTCAATTACCATGGCAAGAAGGCTATTTATAAGCTATTAACATCTGTCTAAATAGACATTTATTTTTTAATGTTAAGGGCCATTCACACTGTGATAAAAGCACAGGTGAAAAATCTGCTGATAATTAGGTTATACCTGTATCTGTTAAACAACAATGGGAAGTAGCTGAAACAGTTTCTTTGTGGCATTCATCCAGTGCCATCTATCTTTCTCTTTCTGCCATTTGCATCTCTTAAGGTATATGGAGTTTTTCCCCATCCCTTCCAACACTACTTCTGACTTCTATTTTGAGAAGAGTGCCAATTACTTTGATTCAGAAGTAGCACCCAGGCGAGCTGCCACATTGCTTTCCAAAGCTAAAATAATAACTATTCTCATCAACCCGGCAGATCGGGCTTACTCTTGGTACCAGGTAAGCTGTTTTGTATTCTTGCTGCATCTTGTCTTAAAAGTTTTATGTTGTTTCTAGGGTGCTGACAGTGCAATCCTAACTTGCTCTGTCTTGGCATGCACTGAATCCAGCACAAGTATTGGGACTGCTAATGTGAAAGTGCAGAGAAGAGAAGGTTTGTCTTCTTCCCCATGCTAGGGCTGAAGTAGCCCTAAAGGGTCTACTTAGACTAGGCAACCTCCAGAAGCACAGCCAGAGGCTTGGATCCAGCATAACTTCTGGATCAAAGCCCTACCTCCTGCTCTCTACCTGCCCTTCCCCTGCCCCCAAATGCTCCCTCCCACCTCCTCCTCCCTCTCCAGAAGACTCTGAACTGGCCTGGACAGGACAGTGCATCTTCCCCCCTCACCCTCCATGGGGTTGTAAAGCAGCATGAAAAGGTCATTGCACAGATATGCGCCAAATTAACCTCCTCTGTTCTGGTGCAGACGTGCACATTTGCCATATCTATAGGCCATCACAATTGATTTGCACTGGCCTATCTCAGCACTAGGATTGCGTAGTGAATAAGTGATAGTAATAAAGTTATTCTTATAATCCAGTTACATAGTAATCCTGTGTAATCCTGTATACATTGAGGCTGAGGTTTTTGTCATAATTCTATTTTTAGTGCACTGTCCTGAAATATACGTATTTTTAAAATTAATATGGTACAGTGTTCAACGCATGTATCATATAGATATACTGTTAATATGTACCAGTGCCAACATTTGATTAGGAATTCTTGGGGGTATATGAATACATAATATCTGTGTTCTTGTATATTTTTAAGAGGAGTCTGAACAGAATCATAACTGAATTTTCCATTTCAATGTCTTATATGGTGTCATTTTACAGATCGGAAGTTGGTTTTTTTTTTAAAAAAATGTTGTTACTATAACCCCTGAAAAATAGTACAGTGGTACCTTGTAAGACAAATAATTTATAAGAAGAATGCTTTGTAAGACAAACTAAAATTTCTAAGGAGTTTTGCTTTGTAAGAAAAATAGTGCCTTATAAGACAGTTTTACAACAAAAATTCATTGTAAGCGAACAAATTGATGGATTTGCATTGTGAGCAACAGCCAGAGGTGATGGAGGCAATCTCATTTGCAGATGAGGAGGAGAATGAGGAGAAATCCCTCACATTAAATGGGATTAAGGACATTTGTAAACATTGGGAAATTGTGCAAAGTTTTGTAGAAAAGTGAAGCTGCAGCCGTGCGAGCGATGAATCTGTTTAATGACAATGTAATGTCACATTTCCATGAAATCCTCAGAAGGAGACAAAAGCAAGTGTCATTAGGTTTCTTATTCAAGTTGCTAAAAAAGACACCACTGACTCTTTTAATGAAAATTAGTCTTTTAGTGAAAATGTTGGCCATAAAGATTTTTCTTTTCTGTTTTACTGTACAGTATGTTACAGTGTTTTTATTAATATTACTAGCAAAAAGTGTACCTCCGTTGCGGGAGTAACTTCCCCATACAACATCCCCCACAGCACATCAACAACCCATGCGCAACCTATCCCCATGTACAACATTCCCCTGTGTGCAACTTCCCGCATGCGCACCGTCCCCCCACGCGCACCGTCCCCCCACGCGCACCGTCCCCCCACGCGCACCGTCCCCCCACGCGCACCGTCCCCCCACGGGCAACTTTCCTACACGCGCAACTTTCCTACACGTGCAACTTTCCTACGCGCGCAACTTTCCTATGCGCGCATCGTCCCCCCACGCGCATCGTCCCCCCACGCGCAACTTCCCCCCACGCGCAACTTTCCTACATGCGCATCATCCCCCCATGCGCAACTTTCCTACATGCGCATCATCCCCCCATGCGCAACTTCCCCCATGTGTAGCATCCTTTCCAGCGCAACCTCTTCCTCCTAACAACATCCCCCCAGTGCACCAGGCACTGAGCACCAAACTGGCTGGATGTTATTCATTCTCCCATGTTAAGTATAGGACAGAAACACGTTGCCCCCTTTTCAGCCCCTGAAGGGTTAAATGTCTCCAGATGGTTCTTGGTGGGTGTTCAGGTGACAGAAGGAACTCCCAGAATTCCATGCTTCAGGCCCAGCAGTTGGGGCGGAATGTTGATGAGTCAGCAATTCTCAGTGCAAAGTATAAAAACGCGTTGAGCCCCTTTTCACCCCCTTCCGGTTGGAATTTCCGAAAACCGGTTCTTAGTGCACCCCTCAGTCACGGAAGGAACACCCACCCCAATTTTCATGCTTCTAGGCCCAGCGGTTTTGGCAGGGCGGTGATGAGTCAGTCAGTGAGTCAGTCAGTGAGTGATTTTTCTCTTTTATATATATAGATTGTAATTGTGTTCTGTATTAGATTACAGTGTTTTGAATTCAGTTACAGTGCTTTGTCATCATTTTTACATAGTTAATATCTTTATATGAATATTTTTGGGTTGTGGAACCAATCGTCTGAGTTTCCATTATTCCCTATGGAAAATCTGCTTTGTATAAAAAATCCTTTGTAAGACAAACATGCTTCTGGAACTAATTACATTTGTCTTAAAAGGCACCAGAGTATATACATTTTTGCTACTGCCTCAACTAGTATAGCTGTTTATTTCATTACTAGTTCTCTTCACTTGAAAAGTGGTCTCAAAGTGGTCTTACAGCTCGTAGTTGGGGCAGCTGTTCACTTGTGTACATTCTTCTAAATTATTCATAGCTTTTGACTCCCTTCCAGTTTGTTCATGTCCCTCGGGGATGGTAATTCTTGGTGAAGGTAGACTTGGATGCCATTGTTCTTGCAACCCTATGATATTGTGTCCATCTGTACTCTTTTCAGAATTTAGTGTGATATTCTTATGCCCTTGACTTTTTCCTCTGTGGGATCTTGGATCAGGGATGTCTTCTGTAACCACTGTCTTCCTAGAAACCTTATCACAGAGAGCTGATGTCTTATCTTTTGTAGTGCTTTGAGCTCTTTTGCTTACGCTGACAGGATTTTTAGGAGATTAATTGAAAGAAAGCACTTTAGGATGCAACCTCTGTGGTTTTCTTTCCTTCATTAACACTCTTTAAATTGCCTTTTTGTTAACAGCATCAGCGAGCACATGATGACCCAATTGCCCTGAAGTACACCTTCCATGAGGTGATCACAGCAGGGCCTGAGGCTTCTCAGAAGCTCAGGACGTTACAGAACCGTTGCCTAGTACCAGGCTGGTATGCTACCCACATTGAGCGCTGGCTGAATAATTTCCATTCCAACCAGGTAGGACAGACTATAAAGCTCTGTATTATCTTCAAGAAACAAGCAAAAAAATTTTAATGTGGGAGGAATTTTTTGAGATGCCTATCATTTGTTGCAGTGACACACAAGGGATTTTCCTTGGTTCTTAGGACTACTTTCTAGGGTAGTGTGGAGCATGCTTCTGTGTGCATGGATTCCACACTGTCCCGGTACAAAAGAATAGCCATGTAGACCTATGAGTGTCTGGAGTGCCAGATGTCTCTGAGACACTCATGAGATCAAGACTGCCAGATCTCTCTTGATCTGAGACGTGATATATCTTGTGAACTATAACAGATTTTTGAGAAGATACAGTGGAAATCCTCACATTGTCCACAAATTCTTCACCTTGCGTTGTTTGCACTATAAATAGAAATTTGTTTGGTATGCTGAGATTTTTCCAAAAAACTTTACTTCAGAGTGGTGGGCTCCAGCAGGTTTGCACCTACTCTATAGAACCGGGTTATTAACAAGAGATAGGACATATAAAGTTTAAAAATGGCTGCCATGTGGGCATAGAACCAGTTGTTAATTTCTTTGAATCCCATCACTGCTTCAGACCAAAAAATAAGAAAATCATGCTTCGTATGCCTGAGGACTGATGAACTCCTGATGGTTCATATTTTGGTTAGGATTTTGTACTCCTATGTAGTTAGGTTCATTTTGTACATTTGCATGTACAAGCAAGCATATACTCCTAGTGATTAGCATGCTATTCTTGCATTCTAGAATATTCTCCAGTTCTCCAAAGGCAGCACTATCATCAAAGATTTCATTTGTAGAGAAAAAACCAAGGAACTGAGCCTTAAGACACTGATGATAAAAGCATGCATTTGTGATCTGCATCTGAAAGATCTATAGGGACAGGTCGATGTGTGTGGTGGAGAGGTATAGCTTAGAATTGAAATTTGAATCTGGTGTATGTCTACTTAAAGCAAATCTCACTGAACTATAAGAGCCTGCTTCTATGTAAACTTGTTTAAGATTAGATTGTAAATCCTTGTAGAGAGAAATAAGAGAAGATGTAAATTTTGTTTTGTACATATAGGAGTTGACAGGCATGTTTTATCTCCATACTGAGTACTATTTTGGCATTACTTTGACCTATATTTTTTGTGGAGCAGTTCATAGAAGTAACTGGCTCTTACTCTGTGATCACCTTTGTATTGATCTGGCTCTACTCTGTCTGGCTCTATCTGTACATCAACATCCTATAGATGTTTATATAATCCTGTTAAAACTAATTCTTGGGAAAAAACTATGGGCTAGGAATCATGCTGAATAATGTGCAACGCTCTGTTACACCCTTTCTGTTCTCTCCTGTTGAGGAGTACAGTCCTTTGTAGGTCTTGAACAGCTTACTGATTTTTCTCCGCTTACCTGTGTCAAGAAGAGGAGATTTTTTAGGTTGTCTAGGAGGGTCGGTAGTTGCGGCTAGATTTTATTATGTTGTAAATAAGACTTTTAAATTTTATATCATTTTATCCCCCTTTCAGATCCTTGTTCTGGATGGCAGGCTGCTACGCACAGAACCAGCCAAAGTGATGGAAACAGTCCAGAAATTTCTCGGAGTAATAAACATCATAGATTATCATAAAACTCTAGCGTGAGTTCTTCCCCCTTTTTAACTTTGTGTCAGTTTTAGTCCCTCAATATCTTTTTAATATTTTAGTCATTATCATGCATCTCTTACCCTTCTTTGCATGGCTTTTCTTCTACTGATTTGTTTGTAGGAAGGGGCATCTAGATGTTGTCCCTATTAGCAAGTATGAAAGATCCTTTTAGATCTTTGCAGGCCTGTCTGTCCAGAAAACATGATGGTTTTGCATTTTTCAGGGATAAGAGAGAAATGTTATTCTCATAAAGCAAGAAGGCTAGTAGTCTAGAGAACTTTCATTTTATTCATCCCCAGATGTGGATCTTGCTGTAGCCAATGAAGAAAATTCATTTTGCAAATGCCACATCTTTTGTACTTCCTGGACTTCTTTAATTAAAGTCCAAAGTTTTGAGTGTAGGTGGGTTTTTTTAGAGATGACACTTGTGGGCACAATCCTAACCAATGTAGGCTGGCATAATTCGCCTGTCTCCCAGGACTCTCCAGGAGAGTCTTCCCAGGAGTGACACAGGAAAGCCTTACAGCAATTTTGTGACATCTGCAGGTCAGCATAGGTCTTGTGCTGAAACTTGTGCTGACCTAAGTGGAGGTTAGGATTTCAACCTGAATATCTTGAAACATGTTGATTTAGGCTGCAATCCTAAAGACACTTTCTTGGGAGTAAGACCCATTGATCACAGTGGGGCTTACTTTTGAGTAGACATGGTTAGGATTGTGCTCTTAGTCCATTTAGTTTAGTTCCTTAATTTATTAGTCCCTTAATTTAGGGCCAAGCAAGACATTGCTGCTGGCTTTTTCCTACTCCCAAACATACTCAGAAGTAGCTACTTTCTTCTGACCCTTCACCTTTTAAATGTATGTTTGTTCCAGTACAGCATGCATTTCAGCTGCTGTAGAGGCTGTTCCTGTGAGGGTGGGATGAGGCATGACTTGAAATTAGGGAAGCTGTCGGTGGGTAATAGGTTGTATTCTTTAGCTGTTTCTCTGTAGAGTTGTACCTTAGTTTACTAGTATAATTCATTCCAGAAGCATGCTTGCTTTCAAAACGTTTGTATATCAAAGCAAATTTTCCCATAAGAAATAATGGATCCGTTCCACAACTTAAAAATATAAAAATAAAAATGATTACAATACTATTACATAATACAAATTAATAAAGAAAAGAAGTTATAAAACAAATTAACCTGCACATAGAGCACAATCCTAACAGTGTCTACTCAAAAGTAAGCCCCATTGTGTTCAATGGGCCTTACTCCCTGGAAAGTGTTTTTAGGATTGCAGCCTAAGGGCAAAATCCAGAGTAACTATGGGGAGTCCTTGCTCCGGTGTAAGAACAACTTACTCTGGATTCCAATATGAATTTCCCATAGGTTTTCACTAGGTGGTGCAATAACTATGGGTGCACGCAAAGTTTCTTACGTGCTCCCGTAGTTACTTTGGATTTGGGGGTAAGTCTCTCAGGTGTCTCAGGCTGCAATCTGCTCCCCCTACACAGGTTGATTGATTATAATAAGGCTTACTTTAGAGTAGAAATGCAAGACTAGGCTCTTTTCCACTGTCCCCTTTATATAAGCGTGAGCCCCATTGACTGTAATAGGCTTACTTTAGAGTAGAGATGCATAGGCTGGTTTCTTGGCAGAGAATTTTTTACTTGTCAAAGTCACTTGATATCTTGATATCTAAAAATCATTAGAAATGTTTTCTTTTTTTGTAAAACACCCTCAGTCCAGGTTTTTACTATGCCCTCAGTGGCATATCTTAGGTAGAGCACCTGTACTGTGTGCCACTTGAAGGGGGCACCACAGAGAGCAGCTTCCTGGCCAATCCCTCACATTAAACTGCTCCAAATCTCTAAGCAGAATGCTGTGTTTGGGGGCTTGCAGAAACTTGGCAGGTTAGAAGATGGCTGGGAAGCTTCTGGAGAAAGAAGCCAGCAGTGATTTCACAGCGCTGCCTCTGGCTATGCTGCAGATTGCCTAGTCCAAATTGTGCATATCCACTGGGCTACTCTTGTAGGCATTTGTTTGCAGTTGAGCTCTTAAAATCCATTGAGCCTTTCTTTCTCAGCTCTAGAGGTGTGGTGAGACTTCTGAATAAAGCAGTGAATAATTGATGGACAAATCTGCATCATAGTTGATTGCAATCACAAATCTTTCAGCCTACAACAGATATGCAATTCTTTCTTTACTAACATGAAATAAGTGCAGCAATTAATTTTACATTGTCCAATATGCTCTATAAAGAATATTGCTTTCAAAAATAGCTAAGAACTGGTTTGAGAGAATAAGTGAAATTTGTAAATCAAGTGGAATCAAATGCTTTGAAAAGGATACTTAAAATAAAAGAACTCATTAATTGTGACTAAGTCTTTTTATAAAAGCTAACAGCAGTGTGTGTTTCAGTTTTGAGAAGAGAAGTTCCTAAATTAAGCACGAGAATGAATTTAACCGCAATTGCAGCAATTGCACTCAAAATTTTGGGGTAAAAATCCCTGACATAGTAAAATTCAGAAAGGCAAATTTTAAAACATGGAAATCTTCTTGCCACATGAAGAAGAGAAAAAATCCCACCCAAAACAAAATCCAGCTTTTTCATAGCTTTTCTAAGGTTTTCATAGTTATGCCAATATTGACCATCACAGGTGAATATGGAACAGATATTGCAGGGTCAAAAGACTAATGATGGTGCAAATGATGATAATGATGGGTCTGTACTTGAGCTCATTTTGTGATTGTGGGGAGGCTTACAATTCTGTGAAAGCACGTAGGGGAAACATAATTGCAAGTTGTAAGGGGGCAGCAGTAGTTTGGGTATCAGTTCTCATTCTCATCAAGGTTCATTTCTTTTGGGGTTTGTTCTAGGTTTGATCCAAAAAAAGGATTCTGGTGCCAACTACTGGAGGGAGGGAAAACTAAGTGCTTGGGGAAGAGCAAAGGAAGAAAATACCCAGAAATGGATTTAGATGTAAGTATTTTGAATTCTGACAAGAACACTTTTCTCGTGTCTTTTTCGTTTATGCTGAGAATGATGGATGGTGCACTTGCTCAGTGTCTAATGTTGAGGGCTCAGAACATGCCAGTAATGCAGAGCTGCTTGCCTATGATGAAATCGCACAGTGAGGTGTAGCTATGGGAAATGTAGGTGAAACAAATCAAATGAATTTTTTGTTCCTTATCAGAAGGTATTCAAAAGCAATGTGTACAGCTTGCCCTGTCCTTGTGGTTCCCACTCACACGAGTCCTTCAGTGATTGGGTGGCAAAGGTACATGCAGTTGGCTTTGTTCGTATAATTCCTGAATTCTCCCCTTTCCCTAATGTAACTGAGTTTAGTTATATACAACTAAAACAGTTTTATATTACTTTACGTTTCTATCATAGTCAAGGGCACTCAAATGGCATCTAACAAAATAAAACACCAATAAAATTATAGATAAATCAGTATTAATGTGTTAAAATATAAAACTAATTAAAACAATGATTTTATTCTCTTAAAGCACCTTGTGGATGGGAAGTGCAAGGGTGGCAGGGGCTGGGCAGGGGGCAGTTGAGAGTATTGCAGAGGGCAAAGCGAGGATCTGACATGTCGGATCCTGACTCTGCTTCCTCTATAGCCAGAGGTGGCCTAAGTCATTCCTCTTAGAAATGTACTTAGCAAATCTGAAGTTGCCTCTGTGTAATGTGTGAAATGGGCTTTTGAATTCATCTACTGTTCACTGTAACGTAGCATATAAATGTAATAGTGGCATTTGTGTTTTCTCTCCCACCTTTGCAGTCAAGGGTGTTCCTGAAGGACTATTATAGGGACCACAATATAGAACTATCCAAGCTACTGTACAAAATGGGCCAGACACTTCCAACATGGCTGCGGGAGGAACTCCAGAACACTAGATAGCTACTTCTTATCTCCTGTATTGAGCAATAGTAGAACAAGTCCACAGGGAGGATCTCAGAACTGTACACTGAGCCCAGCTGACATGATCGATTGTGGATAAGCAACTGGAAAAGAAGCATTTTGAGCAATATCCATTCAAGTGGAGGTTGGGGAGATGGAAGGAAAAGGGCCTGTACAGGTATCATTGAAGCTCTGGAGAAGTTGACCATCTGAGACCTACTGAGGAGATTATGACTAGCCACACATCTGGACCAAGCCAGCATTATACAGACCTCTTGCAGTTCCCCCAGGAGCTGGGTTTTCCTGCTGGAGCTGAGGTTGCCTCCTAGTCTATATTGCCACTTCCTGATGACAAGGATCCACCAAGAGCAAATCCTTTTCCTACACCTGCAGTCCTTACATCTAAACTAGTATTACAGCAAGCGACTCTGACTCCCCATCCGGTTATGGAAAAGAGGGAACAAAGGACTTACTAAGGTGTAAGGAGCTCAATAGCTCCTGCATTATGTTAATTTGGAGGAGGACAATATCGGTAGTGTGAAATTGGAGCCAGTTGGGGGTCGTGCTGGAAGTCGGTACCCATTTATGCAATTTGGGCTCAAAAAACCCAGACTGGACTGTGTATTGGAGTAGAGTCCTTAGCTGACAGATGTGTTTGTTTTTTATACAAGGGCCTTTGAAAGATTTTGGTCCTGGCAATATTTTAGGTTACCATAGATGGATTTTGTCTCCATCTTATTTTGGGTGTGGGGAAAGTGGAAGGTGGGTGGGGATAAGGGGTAAGGATGGGATGAGTGCACACACTCTCATCCAACAAAGTACTCAGCAAGGGAGATTGCTCCAGAGGGTAATCTAACTATATCCCAATCACCCATCTCTGTCTACAGTCACAACATTTTTAATGTGAGTGGTGTTTCCTGTGGTTAAAGGGGCCAGCCAGTATCCTAGTTATTGGACAAAAGGCCTGCCAGCTCAGAACAAACCAGGGTGACATATGGGTCTTGGACTAATGTCTGTCAAAACAAATTCTTTGGAACATTGAACCTCTTGAGCACTATAAAATACAGTATTTTAATAACTTCTTTTGTGAGTGCTTTTTGGATGCCAGTCTTTATATTCCAGATGTTAGATTTTAATTTTGCCCCTTTTGTCATTAGCAGAGAAAAATGGGCTGGGTTGGCCTGCCTGTGATTCTTATTGTAAAATTTTTTGAGAGCATGTCTGTGCTGCCCCGAGTCAGTGGATCCTCTCTGTGTCTTTTTTTTTTAAAGGGTCTTCTTTATTGTGACTGAGCTATTCTCTGCACAGGTTGGCCACTGCAGTGCTAAGTGCATATTATGAATTGGCAAGCAGGCTGCTTGTGCTTAGTCTTTTCCACACAGGCAGTTGACCATTGCTTCTCTTTCCTGTCCAAGGTGTATGTATGCTTTTAAACAGAACCACAACTTATTTTGTCATTTGGTTTGTTCAGTGTCATGCTCTTTTTTGGGAGGATGAATTTGCAGGAAAATAATGTAACTCTTGCAGCTAGCTTAGCTAAGACTGAGGTTGGCAGGGCAGAGAGGAGAGATTTGGTAGGGTAGAGGAGAGGAGTCCATTCAAGTTTGGATTCAGTAAGAATTTGACCAATGTTCACTGCCTTAATCCTGCTAATGTATATATATATATATATATGTATTTTTAAAAACTTAAATCTTGATCAGGAAGGCAAATGAAAGGAGTTTATATACCAGGAAACTAAAAATTTAATACAGAGCATTTTGCTTCCAGTGCTTTTAGGAATCAGTGGGTAACTCAGTTTTCTCAGGGCTATCTCTCATTTTCATGCCTTGCTGCTTGTAGCATTTTTTTATATTCTTACATAGGCATCTTTCCAATCAGTTGACATCATATAAGACAGTGAGCAGTTCTCCATGTGGACATAAGGTTAGCTGGAGACTCTTTTTTCTATGTAATTACTGCCAAAAGAGAAAGACTGCAGTGTCAGGTTCTCACTCTGCAAGGTGAGAATTTTCTGACATTCTAATTCATAGCTTCTTTTTCTCAATTTGTTACTTAAACCGGTAAGCCTATCATTCATCAGTTCTCATATGTTGCCCCTCAGCCCAATGGATTTGACCCAAACATCTTCCTTCTCTCTGTGCATTTTCCCCATCTAGTGGCAGAGTCAAGGCATAGCAGAAGACCTGCCATCTGTCTCTTGATTCAAATTGAGCTTTTAAATAATCCAAAAATAATACAACTTCATATGGCACTTTCTGAGAGCGCAAAGCTCTTCGTGTACATTGTCCCTGTAACAATACTGTAAAGTAGATATTATCATGCGAAATTGGGGCTCAGTGGCTTAGGGAAGGCACCTAGTTGAAAGTCAGGACAGATACATGATATAAACTGGGGAAAATCTGATTCACTGGTTCAGCATAGGCCCTACAATCCAGAGTAACTATGGGAAAACGTAAGCACTTACTCTGGATTGCTCTGTGTCAGTGATTTTCAACCTTTTTCATCTCACAGCACACTTACCAAGGCACTGAAATTGTCAAGGTACACCATCACTTGTTTATACCATTGACGAGGCACACCAGATTGTTCAAATCCCCCTATTTCCCTAGTAATGAATGTCAATCCCCAAATTCCCATGGCACACTTGAGGATGATCTGCGGCACACCAGTGTGCCACAGCACACTGGATGAAAATCACTGCTGTATGCATTTCCCATAGGTTTCCCTTAAGTTGCACCGTAACTACGTTGATGTAAAAGGTCCAATAGTTACTCTGGATTGTAGCCTTAGCCACTGTGCCGCACCGTATCATTGAGAAGCATGTAGATAGGAGAATGAGATGATTTGCAGGGGAAGAGGAAAAAGTTGGTATTGAGGTTTTTATCCTATAAATAAAAATAAAACATTATTTGCATGTGGCCTTCTGTACAGATAGGTTTTTGGAAATAAACAAAATATATTGTAATGAAGACATGGCTTCTGTCACCTAGTCTAGATATTGTCTTTTCAACATATCAGAACATCCAAAGGTAGTGCTTCATAAGTCTCCCTTATTCATTAGTAGTATGAATCCCTCGTATATGTATCTTCTTGAAACTCCCGATTTCTTTCCTCTTATATGCCCTTTTCTCTACTCAAGGAAGTTCCATCCTGTTTGAATTCATCTGCTAGTAAGGCAGGAAAGGATTTACTGCTTTTAATCTGGGTTGGCTTGCTTGAAACCCTTGGGCTTTCCAAGACCATGCAATGAAGTGTAGAGGCAAAAGAGACATGCCACTTTTATCTCCCTGTAGTTGATTCTCTTGTTATGTTTCTAGTTGAGTTCCATTTCTGGGAGTGTATCTGCTGGATGAAAGCAACTGGAAAGAGATAATGCTATATGATAGTTAACTGGAGTATTAATTAGTGAGGGGCTAGAAAGTTTTCATACCTCTTTCTGTTAAAAAAAGCAACATCAACAAAAGTATATCTATAAAATTAAATATATCTTCATTTCTTTAAAATTGGCTTCAAATTAGATTTGGGAATTGGGATCACATAAATATTTTGCCTTTGGCTATCCTGGGTGAGGAGTCATAACAGGAATCAAGTGTCTATCTGTTCCTGCTCACTGTGGTGATACTGAGAAGTTTGGACAGAACAAGGAAGGATTTGCCTTATTATTTGCCCTGCTGGGATGTCTTCTATTAGAAGTTTGACATCTGGGCATGTGTTGCTCTCATGCATACGTAACTGTTTTGGCCCATACCCCTCACTATAGCTTTCATGTTTGGGAGTGGTAGGGTGGAATATTCAATAACTTCTGGTTTAAATTAAGATTTTTGAGTGTCAAAGCATCTGCAAAATAATTTCCTTCTCTTTTTCAATAGAAATGTCTTAAACACTGCTAGCCCCATCCTTGACCCAGTTTCTGTGAAAAAGTATGTGTTTTCTGTTGTAATGGCCAGGCTTGGATGTTAAATAACATAGAAATCATGGCCTTATTTTTCATTGTGAAGGATGGTCCTCAAGAGAATCGTCAAGAACTTGCTTTACAATTTGCTGGGGGCAGTGGTGGCCCCTGGCCAAAATTTAATTCTCATGATGAACTTCTTGATTATTGTGCATAATGTCTGTATCTTCTAAATAGAAATGATGTACAGGAATTTGATAAGGAAAATGACATGTTGGATGAAGTCCTGAAAGTAGCCATCTCCATCTTGCAAATCTCAAGCATCACACTGCCAAAGCCACAGGAAGGAAGGGGAGATCTAACCTTAATTAGGCTCATTTTTTTAAAAAAAAGTATTAATTTGTATTGTATTTTGTACTCCATAGTTCTGGTGTGTTTAGCCTACACTGCATGAGGAGAGATCTGCCTATTTCCACCGAGTCAGTTGGTCTATAACACTCATAGGACACCACTGTCCTTGGTTGAGCAAACATCACAAGATGTTTGTGCCATATCTGAGTGCTTTAAAATAAAACACAAACCCCAAACTCAACCATATATTTTTCTCTCATCTCTTTTATTTGTTTTTGACAAAAAGAGGGGGCCCTCTGTGGATTCCCATTTTTATTTTTGCATGATATTCTGTTTTGTTTCCCATGGGAATGGGCGATTGGGTGGGAAAAGAGGAGAGGGGTGGGAATAAGAAGAGTCTTTCTCCCTTATTTTTAATCTGTACTCGAACTCATTTTGGGTTCAGAAAACTGTGTCACTAATGTATGGTCCTGTTGAACTAACTGCTAATAAAATGGGGTTATCTGTTTTTATAATATTTGTGTGGCCTATTTTTTTTTCCTGGCCTATTTTTCCTGGCCTATTTTTTTTTCTAAATGGGGTAATACCAATTACTATAAGCCAGCAATATACCCGCCTAAGTCCAAAACATTGGATAGGGAGCACAATTCTAACCATGTCTACACAAAAGTAAGCCACATTTTGTTCAATGGGTCTTACTCCCAGGAAAGTATCTTTAGGATTGCAGCCTTAGAAAATCTTGTTGTGACTTCAGTGAGATGCAAGTTTATACAGTGGATTGCAAACCAAATAATTAACATGAAATATCATTTAATTTCTAACTATTTATTTACTAGAAAAACGTACCTGCGTCGAGGGAGTAAAATTTCCCCATATGTCAACCCTCCATGCACAATGTCCCCCATGTTCATCCACCCCATGCCCATCAACGTCCCGTGTGTATCAACCCCATGTGCAGTATCCTCCCCAATGCAACCCCTCCCTCCGAACATCATCCCACCCAGGCACCGAGCACCAAATTGACTGGATGTTGGTCAGTCTTCCATGTTAACTATAGGACAAAAACACGTTGTACCCCCTTTTCACCTTTTAACCTTTAAGAGTTAAATTTATCCACATTGGTTCTTGGTGGGTGTTCATGTGACAGAAGAAATACTCTCCCCAAATTTCATGCTTCTAGGTCCAGGGCTTGAGGCAGAGCATCCCTCAGTCAGGGATTCTTCAATGTAAAATATAGAGAGGAAAACACATTGTGCCCCTTTTCACCCCCTTTCGGTTGGAATTTCCAAAAACCGGTTCTTAGTGGGTGCCTCCATCACCGAAGGAACACCCTCCCCAAATTTCATGCTTTTAGGCCCAGCGGTTTTGGCTGGACATTGGTGAGCGAGTGACTTCAGTTTTATATATATAGATTTATTTTTTTATTTACATCCTACCTTTCTTCCTTAACAAAACCCAAGGTGGCTAAGGATTTCTATGGACCTGCTTTAATGCTAGGTTGTACTTGTTTCAGGTATATTCTTGCAGCAACAACTCAGACTATCACAGGTTTGTATCTTATAATGTAGAAACCAATGAAGCCAACAATAACTCTTCTTAACAGCATAATTGGCACCTGACACTTGAATGGTTATTACTGACATTTAAGGGTGGGTGTTAGTCAAATCATTAGATTAAAAGCTGTTGTTGGCGTTTCATACTATCTTTCAATTCTATCTTCATTTTCCATTTCTGAATTTCAACAGTGGTCAACAGATATCTTTGAGTGCACAGACCATTTAATTTGCTTTCAGAGATGTGTTTTATACAGTACTAGCGAAAAGCGTACCTGCATTGCGGGAGTAAAATTCCCCCATATGCCATCCCTCCATATGCATCAACCCCCATGCGCAACTTCCCCCCATGCGCAACTTCCCCCCATGCGCAACTTCCCCCCATGCGCAACAACCCCCCATGCGCATCAACCCCCATGCTCAACTTCCCCCATGCGCCTCAACCCCCCACGCGCCTCAACCCCCCCATGCGCAGCATCCTTCACAGTGCAACCTCTTCCTCCGAACAACATCCCCCAGTGCACTAGGCACTGAACACCAAATTGGCTGAATGTTGGTCAGTCTCCCATGTTAAGTATAGGACAGAAACACGTTGCCCCCTTTTCAGCCCCTGAAGGGTTAAATTTCTCCAATGGGTTCTTGGTGGGAGTTCAGGTGACAGAAGGATCCCTCCCAGAATTCCATGCTTCAGGCCCAGCAGTTGGGGCAGAATGTTGAGGAGTCATCAATTCTCCAATCCAAAGTATAGGTAGGAAAACGCGTTGCGCCCCTTTTCACCCCCTTCCGGTTGGAATTTCCGAAAACTGGTTCTTAGTGCACCCCTCCCTCACGGAAGGAACACCCACCCCAAATGTCACGCTTCTAGGCCCAGCAGTTTTGGCAGGGCAGTGATGAGTGAGTGAGTCAGTCAGTCACTCTTTTTTATATCCGAAGATATGCTATAATGGATACAGAGTGGCTGGAATTAGGTGTTGTGTGAATGGAGGCGTTTCCCCTCAAGGTGGCAGTAGTGGCTTGGAAACTAAATTTAGTTAGGAAATGAAAGTAAATGAAATTGGTGTGCAGACTGCAATGGCTCAGTGATTTGAACGCTAGGCTTGCAGACTGGAGTGTTGGCTGGACAGCAGTTCAAGACCTGCTGGCTTTGAAGTGGGCAGGGGTTTGCCACCTCCTGAAGAAGCCCTCCCTGGGTTCAGTCGTATTGGAGAACTACTGGACAGTCTCTAACCTTCTGTTTCTGGGCAAAGTGATCAAATGGGTGGTGCAGGGTGACCATATGCTGGAACCAAAAAGGAGGACAGGGTCCCCCAAAAGTCCGGATATTCCACTGAAAAGCCAGACATTTAAAAAATTTTTGGGGAAGGCCCTGTCCTCTGGGTTCCAGCATATGATCATCCTTTACTCTGGAGTAAGTTCCATTGTCTTAATGGGCTTATTTCTGAGTAGACATGGATAGGTGCTTACCTGGGCTGCCACTGGGGAGGTGCTTGGTGGAAGGTGGGGCCACTTATGGGCAGTCATGGCACAGGGTGACTGAGTTTTGGCTGGCCATTCCAAGCAGCCTCTGACTGTGCATGCAGCGTCAGGCTGCATAGCACGCATGCACGCGTTGCTTCCATTACATAAGCAATACTTCCTATTGAGCTGGGCGGAGCATCCACCTCTGGGACTTCACTCTGGCCAGCTGTGTGTGACTCTGCTCTCACTCTTGCCGGACCTGGACTCCAGAGTTAGATCATAGTTAGGTCCGGTGAGAGTGAGGCATGCATGGCTGGCTGTGGCAAGGAATATGAAGTGTTGCTTCCATAATGCACGTGTACTCTGCAGCTTATGTCACTGCATGCGCATGCGCAATCGGTGGCTGCTTAGAATGGCTGCCACAGCGGGCCATAACTCAGCTGTGCCATGCTGCGGCTGCACTTAAGTGCCCCCAAACAACCTTTCACCCCCCGACGGTCAGACATTTGCTTATTGGACTGGAAGGTCTGGTCCAATAAGCAAAAGCTGGACATGTCCAGCCATTTCTGGTCATCTGGGAAGCCTGGGGTGGTGGCATCACATCTCCAGAGGGTCTTGGATGAAGTACATTATCTAGATTCCTTTCAATCAGGCTTCAAGCCAGGCTTTTGGGACAGCCTTGCTAGATGACAGGGGAAGTGCATCCCTGTTGGTCCTGCTGGACCTCTTAGTGATCTTTGACACTACCGTGTAAATGCAAGTAGATAAATAGGTACTTGGCAGTGGGTATAAAATGCCTTCAATGACAGATGGAGCAATGTGCAAATTGAAATAAAACTCAGTTGTGTCAACGGCTATGTCTAATGGAAAGATGAAGAAGTAAAATTAAAGCATGTAAGAAAAGTGCTTGCAGTTAATCAACGGTACTAATTAAACTACTTCAGTGTACCTGATCAGGTTATGAAGCTGCTTCTTACGTGATTGTAGTCAGTTGTTGTACTTTAAAGTCTTGCATATTTACTTAAGCTTTTGTGGACTACAGTCCACCTCTTGCCACATGCATATTTAGTTTAAAGTTTAACAAGCCTATCTTTTTGCTACATGATTGCAGAAATGACAGTTCTCTGAAAGATAGCATGGCAGAAACAGGTGCTAACATGCCACATGTTCAGTGATCGGCGGCTGCATTCACTTCAGTCATCCACCACATGGCTGGATGTAGACACAAACATTTTTAGGTGCTTTGACAGCTGTTCTTGTTTCTGAGCTGATGCTGTCACTTTGTTGGAGCACATCTGCAAACACTTGACATAATTAAAAACCATTGGGCTTGCATCCATGTTTCCAAGTGGCAATTGTGATGCTCATCACATGTAGGAATCAAGGTTTGTGGCTTGTCCAACTCCTACGGGGAAATGGAGATCTGAGACTTTCCTGCCCTCCACTTCCTGACAATATATATCCAAGACCCATGTTAGGCCTTCTAAAATGCCTATGTAGACATAACTGGTGCTAGAACGACTAGTGCAAGTCCTTTATGACATCTCTTGATTGGAGAAGTAGGAGACTTAAGATGTAAACTTAGAAGCAGGATAATCTGAATGACAGGACTGCATAACAGTGGAGGCAGTTACATGTGATAGAGATATATTAAATCATGGTGTATCTGCAGCCTTATTAATGAGGATCTGTGTTTGCACAGAGCAAACAGAAGCTTCTTTTAGTTTTAGAATCTGGAAACTAGCACTTGATTATTCCTCCAAGATAATCTGACAAGAGCAAAGGATGTCAACACCATAGGCTTTTAAGGTGTCATCCATGCACAAGTTCCCGACTTCAGTGAACCTGGACCAAAGGGTAAAGCACAAGAAGATGACAATCCTCAAGGAGCTCCTGATATCAGAATCATCTCTCTCTCGCACACACCTTCCCTGAGATGGAGATCAATCTATCATTTTTCCTTTCCCTTAAAGCCACCCTCTGCACATTGGCATGAAGGCAGCTAGAAAAGTCTGTGGGATCACAACTGCTATTGCAGGGGTGGCTGCTGATCGCTCTATTCCCAAAGCTAAGAGTGATGGGCAGAGAACAATGTGGCTCTTGCCAGCTCTTCTGTCTGGCAAGCCAAAGGTTTGTACCTGCATGAGGAGGTGGGGCAAGAAACACAAAAGAGTCCAGGTGTTCTCACTTTAGCTCTGCTTTCTGAGAGGATGATTGATTGGCCATTGGATTTCAAAAATGCATTTTTTCAACATATTCCAGAAGTCAAAACAGATGAGCTGTGTCCTGGGCTCTGCAGATGCTTGTGCCGTCTACAGCATTAGGAGGTTCAGCAGGAAGCACTTCCTATTCAAATTCCAAATTTAGGTCATCAGCTAGGGCAACCAAGGACATTTCCATGCCAAATCCTGATAACTGGTCTCATTATGGAATTCCCAGAGTTGGGCTGCATTGCTATTACTACTGCCTTCACTTCAGCACCTTGCCCCAGAAATTGTAGGTTAGGACCTGGTTGGTGATGTTCAAAGCAGTGAGATTATGATGATCTCTTCAGAAAAGGGCAAACAACATGCTGTCCTAACATATTTATTATCCTTTCTGCCCACTGAACAAGTCTTCCTAAATGAGCCAAGTCTTACAAGCTTACATGTGTGTTTTCATGTATCATTGTGGTAGACTTGGGTTGTTCAGCTGAATATAGCAATGGTGGTAGACTTCCCAATTACTTGGTTCCTCTCCCACAATATCATGGGAGTTTGGGATAATTTTACTCATGACTGTCCAAAACATGGTAGCTAGCAATTATGGAGTCTTTTGCAACATACATGTAACTTGGGCTGCATAGATAATTTTTTAAAAAAAAGATGTTGCTCTCAAGAGGTGAATTTTTGAATTTAAGAGGTGAGGCTTGGTCTATCCAAACAAGAAGATCCCACCTATGCGAGAATAATGCAAAAATGAAGACCTATTTATGAATTTATTTGTTGTGTTGCTTTGCCTTTTCATTACAACTCTTGAATCCTAGAATTTGCATGTGGACAACATCTGGAGCAGTAACTCATTGCATATGTCTGAAGATTTGGCTGGTGGATTTGGGCAGGCAGCAGCTTAATTGTTACTGTTATAGTTCTGGCAAAATGTCACCATCATTGGACTATTTGCACCAAACCCTGTTACATGAGAACTACCACTGCAATCCTGGCTGCATCTGTGCACTACTTGAATTGGGAGAAAACTTCACATGAAGTTTCTATTTAAAATAGTGCGGCAGGATCAGAATCATCCACTGCAGGGACAAACAGATAATACTCCCTATGTCTCACCACACTCCTACCTCATTTTTCAACCTCCTGACTGCTCTTTTAAAAAGCCACTAACATTTTGAGATCCAAACTACCCATGAGATAGCATTATCTGGACTCCCCTTAAAAATAACATGGTGATCTAAGCTTAATGATAAACATGAATTTTGTGTCCATACTGTTGTGCTCCTGGCACTACGATGGCCACGATCTATTCATGTCCCCTGGACAGTACACTTTATAAATTGGAATATGCCAGATGGAAAATGAATCAAACTGTCCTGTCATTGGCCAAAATCCAGAGCAGTTACGGGTCCACGCAGTTATGTCACCCTCTGTGTTATCTTATGGAAAGTCACCTTAACTGCTCCATCGCAAAGGGCTTAATTTGACTTTAGGATATGGGATATTGTAAACAAGATCTCTCTCATCTTAGATTCCACCATGGAAACATTAGTAACTTTTGCTGTTGCTGGCAAGATGCAGTGTTTAGTGTTGTGAATCTGCCTATAAAGCTTAATGGTTTTCCCCTTCTTAAGGAACTTCTAATGAAATATAGAACAGTGAAAGGCAGATCTGCCCAAATAATAAACGATGGGTATTGGGCAAAATTTAAATCTGGATCTGTATTATTTTGCTACCAAAAACTGCAGGAACTAAAAAGGAATATTATCTAATCTCTGTTTGCCTTCCTTTTCTAGGGCTTGACATAAAAATATGGCAACCCCAAAAACATTCAAGTGCAGTGACATCCTAGTACTGTATACAGCAGAGGGCACTAGAGCAGGTATTAAAGTTGCTTCTTGGCTTAAGCTGTGATGGTATCCAAGGCTTTGCTGCACCAAAGCAGATGGAGGCTGTTCATCTATCGCAGGGGTGTCCAAACTTTCAACTTTAGGGTTCCTGGATTGTGTAGAAGAGGGAATTTCAGCAGATGCAGCTAATGATCTGTGAGACGACAGGATTCACCTGCTGAAATTTCCTTCTCTACACAGTTGTTAAAGGTCCAGGAGCCCTGAAGTTAAACTTTGGATACTCCTGATCTATGGGCAATAGTTCAATATGAATTAATTTTGCTAGACTTAAAAAATGCTTATTAATTTCATTGACAAAATAACTTTGCATTTACTCATAAGAGCAGACAACAGACTTCCAAAACAATATGATGGAGACACAATTTTTGATGCATGACTTTGGGGTTTTTCTGATGGAAGGAAGTTCTTTGTGGATTTGAAGGATTGCTAATTGCTACCTAAATTAAGAGCGCAATCCTAACCATGTCTACTCAGAAGTAAGCCCAATTGTGTTCAGTGGGTCTTACTCAGTGTAGGATTGCAGCCTAAGTGTCCTAGTTATTGCTGCAAGGAAAAGACCCTGGATACATGCCATGACATCTAAGCTTTAAGAAAGAGCAGTGCAGGAGAGAAACATAGGAACCTCTCTGGATCAGACCAAAGGCCCATCTCGTCCAGCTTCCTATATCTCACAGTGGCCCACCAGATGCCACAGGGGCACTCAAAACACCTGCATCTTTGTGCCCTCCCGTACACTTGGCATTTAAAATAATGAGGCAGCACATGGATATCATGGCTTGTAACCCATGATGGATTTTTACTCCAGAAATTTCTCCTCTTAAAGGTATCACCACATTCTGTGGCAAGGTATTCCACAGACTAATTACATGCTGGGTAAAAAATTATTTTCTTTTGTCAGTTCCAGCTCTCCCAGCATAGTGGATGTTCCCTAGTTCTGATGTTGTGTGAGAGGGAAAAAAGCACCTCTATCTACTCTATCCATCCCTTGCATAATTTTGTATGTCTTAATCATATTCCCCTTCAGGTGCCTCTTTTCTAGACTGAAAAACGCCAAATGTTGTAGCCTTTACTCATGCAGGAGGTGCCCCAGCCCAATCATCATTTTGGTTGTTCTTTTCTGCACCTTGTACATTTCTATGATATCCTTTTTGAGATGTAGCAAACAAAACCAAAGGCAATATTCCAAGTGTGGCCTAACCATCAACTTGTATAATAGCATTATAATGTTAGCGGTTTAATTCTGAATACCATTTCTAAGGATCCCAAGTATGTAATGAGGCTACTTCACTACCACCACACATTGGGTCAACACTTTTGTTGAGCTATCCACTACCACCCTAAGATCTGAGTCCTGATCTATCACAGACAACTCAGAATCCATTAGCGTAGATTTTGATTCTTTGCTCAGCTTCGGCTGATCCACCAGTTGCAACCATACCTGAGTCACTCAGATCTGGCCACGGTGACCCATGCCCTAGTGACATCGAGACTGGATTATTGCTCTATGTGGGGTTGCCTCTGAAGATGGTCCAGAAGCTTCAACTAGTCCAGAATGCGGCAGCCCGTGTGGTTGCTGGGGCTCGTTGGTTCGACTCTGTCAGGCCACTGCTTCAGCGACTACACTGGCTGCCCATTCGTTTCCAGGCTGAATTCAAAGTGCTGGTCCTGACCTTTAAAGCCCAGATACCGCTCGGGTCCAGGGTATCTGAGGGACAGCCATCTTCTATACAATCTGACCCGTCATCTGAGGGGGCCCTACTGACTGTGCCGCCACTAAAAGATGTGAGAGGTGTGGCGGCCAGAGATAGGGCCTTCTCGGTGGTGGCACCCCGGTTTTGGAACTCCCTCCCCTTAGAACTGAGGAAAGCTCCCTCACTACAGAGCTTCAGGCGGAGCCTTAAAACCTTTTATTTTAAAAAAGCGTTTTAAATGGGGCATAGGTTGGGAGGCAGTTTTATTGTTTTATTTTACTGTTTTTAACAAATGTTTTTAGTCTGTTTTAATTTTTCTCAGTTTTTAATCTAATTGTATTTTAACTGTACATGTTTTAATCTATATTTATAATTCAATTTTAATGGTGTTTTATTTTTCTGTCTGATGTTAGCCGCCTTGAGCTCCCTCTTGCAGGTGAGGAAAGGCAGGATATAAATTAAATAAATAATAATAATAATTCTTTGTCCCAATGTACATGACTTTACATTCACTTACATTGAAATGCATTTGCTATTTTGTTGCCCACTCTCCTACTTTGGAGAGACCCTTCAATGATAAAGGGAGGTGTTTCCTTTCTGATGGAGATGGGTCAGTGGGGAAGAGACAGGGGAGGTGTTTCCTTGTCAGTACTGGGGAATTCACATTGTACTTCCACTAGGGGTGGAGCGGTTCAGAGAGGCTTTACTGACTCAAACAACAGAGCACCCACAACATCTTTGTCCAAGACATTTTTGTCCATCTAGGTCAGCACTGTTGACTCTGACTGGCAGCAGCAGCTCTCCATGGTTTTCAACAGAATTTTGCTTCTGCCCTTTCTGGAAATATCAGGGAGTGAACAAGGAACCTTCCATGTCCAAAACTTCTCTGTTACTGAGCAACAGCTTCTTCCTCCACTTCTCCAGCCAGATGATAAGTTAAGCTTTGCTGCTTTCTAGTAACTGCCTACATTAAAATCTGCGGGAAAGAAATAGGTTGGTTTGGGTGGCCTAAGAATCACGGAGTTGAAAGGGATCTAATAGGTCATCTAGTCCAACCCCCCACCTGTAGCAGGAAATTCTCCTAGAGTATCTCCAACAGGTGCTCATCGAGCCTCTGCTTGAAGATCCCCAGTGAGGGAGAGTCCACCACCTCCCTTGGCAATCTATTCCACTTCCAAACTGCTCTTACCGCCAGGAATTTTTTTCCTGATATTTAATTGGAGTATCTATTCTTGCAGTTTGTACTCATTGGTTCTCATTCTACCAGTTCTAGTTCTACCCATCGCTTCTAGTTCTAAGTTTGTACCCACTGGTTCTAGTTCTAACCTGTGTGGCTCTGGTTTGCAGATGGCTGCTTGTGCAGCTGTTTAGGGGCTCCATATGGAATACTGTAATGGGAACACAATGCAATAAACAGTGATTTCTTTGGACTCCTGGATCCCAAATACAGAGGGAGTACTGGAGTGGATTATTACTCTCTTGGTAATCTGTAAGGGTAATCTGGTAATTTGCTAGAGGAGCATTTTGGGCTTCTGGCTGCTATCACTGAGATGCACATCTTGTCTTAGCTTTGAAACTTGAAGCAAGCTGGAGATTTCACCACATTTCTTTATATCCCTTGGCCATAGGAATAGCAAGGACTTCCACTGCAAACACCACTAAGAAATCTGTATCTTGGTTCATGTGGGCTGAAGACAGAGCTCTGGCTCAAGAGAAACCACACAAAATGAAACTTGGCCAAGCTGGAATTCACCCCTGATGCAAAACAGGCATGTTATGGGGCATGGCCAGGCCCTGCCAAGCAATCAATGCATGCTCAGCTGCCACAAAAGATCAGTTCTATCAAATTCAAAAGACCCACAAGAGAAGTTGACACCCAGGATTCATCAGCTGCCGAGTCCTGCGGTCTTACTGTTTGTTCCAGCACACAGCAGCAAATGTCAAAACAATAAGATGTGTCAGTTCCACTTTTGGAAGATCCAAAAGAAAAGTGGTGGGTACTGTATTTATTTTCAAGGAGTTCCATCCTGCCCTTTCCTGTTAAACAAAGGACAAACTCCCAAGATGTCCAACAGTGCAATATTTAAAAGAGTGATTTGTTTATAACAACTTAATGGCCAAGTTGTCTAACAAGAGCATGATGCCATTCTATTCCATAGCCTCTCCTCTAAGAATTCCCACCACTGAGCCATCCTGCCATGAATTTGGATTTTGCCACCTCTTGCTCTGAAAAATTGGGACTTGCCAGAAAAAGATGAGAAAGTTCAGTAACAGTGTTTAACTTCTCCTTTATAGCACTGGACTTCACTAACTGTAATAATTATGGCCTTTACAAAAGTCTGGCAATTTACGTCCACTGCTGGTTTCTCTTGATGACTGAAGAATCCACACCTAGTGCAATGATTTGATCCTTCTTCCTCTGCAAGTCTTCTGCATGCTTTAAGTGCGATTGAGAAAATTGAATTGAGGTGTGCACATTAGGGAAGGAAGCTACTCTTGACACATTCTGGAATTTTACATCTGACACTGTTTCTGGAGGGCTTAATGACATCCTCTGCAATCCACAGCTTTGATGTAAGCAGAAGACATCTCAACCTATTTTCACTATAGTTTTTTTGCATGCGTTGACCTGCCACTGGATGTGATCCATGTGTTTGGAACAGCATATGTTGGTTGCCCAGATGAATTTCTTCGTCCAAAATTAATTTCTTTGTCGCATTTCTTGAGTTCTTAACAGAATGTCCACAACAGAATGAAAAGTTTGCAATGCTTAAGCATTTGTGATGTTTTTTTTGGAGGGGGGGGGGAAAGGGTGAAATAACCACCCCACATAGGCTGATAGAAAAAATCTTTTTGTGCCAAACAGTGTTTGGCGAACACAGCATGTTAGGGTGTGGAGGCTGGACCTTGTCAACATTATATTCTTCTTGACTGAGGGTTGTCATAATTCTCTTCCACAAAATCAGGACAGGACCCTCTGTCCCATTTGCCAATATGTGAACACAATCCCCCCAAATCAGGATTGTCCCTGATTTTCAGGACATATAGCAACCCTATCTTGACTGAAATTGTTGACTCTGAAATTGATGAAGGTCAAAACTATTGTATGTTTCTTGGGTGTTGAGCATGGAAAGATGTCTTTCAAGAGGATCCTTGACACAGGATCCTGAATCCTATAGAGGAGAAAATATGATGGTTAAGCTTATAGGATTGTGCAAACATACTCAGGCATGTGTGTTTGTACAGTGCCTGGCAAAAGGTAGCTTGAGTCTGAACAGCAAGATGATCTTAGACCCCATTGCAAGGTTATCTTAGAGTTGAAAAAAGTTGTCTAACCTCAGATCACCAGCCTCATGAGAATATATTGCAAGGCAAATCTGTGCCATCTCTGCAATGCCGTCCACAAATAGACATTCTGACCTTCTGTTTACGCTTGGCACGATAAATAGCATATTGAGAGGGGGAATATAATACACGGAATGGTGAGTGGCGTGTATTACCTTCTTCATGCCAGTGCTAAGAAGCAACAGAGATGCCTACAGAGCCAGTCATACCCCATCTCTCCCAATTGCGACTCCCAGTTCTTTGGCCTGTCTTGTGGCCTCCACAAAGTCTTCTGAGGAAAGCTGTCTGCAAAGTGTTTTGGGGCTGGAGGGCCGCCTCGCTTCCCACTGGAATGCTCTCAAAAGTAGCTTGATGACAAGGAGACAAACGGATTTTCCAGATCCTGTGAGGTGATGTGGTTTCAGCTAATGTGTTCTGGGAATTTCTGGCCATGTTTTTGTGTAATGTATATGTTTCCTCTAATAAAGCCCCAGAGTTTTGTCAACAAGACAGGGGTCCAATTGAGTTCCTTCATTCTGTCACTTCCATGTCTTTTATTTCTTTCTAATACTCTTCAGTGCATAATCCAAGCCAGAGATTGATTTCCTCATTGCATCTCCAAAGTTCTTTCAGAAGTCAGTTTTCAGCCACACAAGATAAGTTGCTACAGTAGAAGCACCCCTCCCCACACTTATGGGACGTCTGAAGAACTGGAGCACCATCCAAAAGTGAAAACGGTTGAAAAATGGAACACAGTCTTTTTCAACTTGCAAGTGCAAAATGGACACCAAAAAACCCCATAAATATCACTTGCAAAAGCCTAAATATTTATTAACACATAATCAAAATACATAAGAAATTACAGTAAAATGAAAAAGGCATGCGTGGGCAATGAATATCGTATGTATTTGAATGTTGGTTGTTTACTGAAGAAAGTTATAAGGAAATGCCAAAAACAGTTTGATCACCATGTCATGTGCAAATCAAGACAATATTAGCTTTCAAACCAGCAGATAGGGTTGAAAGAATGGAGCAAGCGTTGAATGAATGAATTCTGGGTATAATTGAAAGTTGTTGAAAGAGAGGAACGGTCAGAAAACAAACTGTCAGAAAGTGGGGATGCCTTTATAAGTCCCATAGTCCATGTTTCCTGGGAGTGTTTTCCTCTATGTTGCCAAAATTACCATGGGGGTGGGGGTCTTTCAAAGCTGAGATTTAGTGTGGTTCCCAGACAAGTCTGAAGCCAATTATCTTTTAAAAAAACATGAAGGTTTGGCTACCACAAGTAATAAACCCATGGTTATAACAAATAGAACAGGGCCTGTTTTTTTCTAAGGAGGATCTAGGAGTTATAAATCCTTTGGAGAGTCTCTTGGAGCAGGGCTTTTGCCCCTTTCCTGTACCTGGGGTCAAGTTGCCAGAGCTTGGATTGGGCGTTCCTTCCCAATTTGTGGTTTTATATCCCAGTAAACACATTTAAATTTAACTGCACTAAACGCAGCACTTTCTGTGCAATTAATCATTCCCTAAGTGGTCTCTGCTGGGTTTAATTACAGGTCGCCAGAGGCGTTCAAGCATCTGCCCTCTGCAGTTGGTGCTTCAGTCGTGAGTGGAAATAGAAGATGAGGGCAGAGCTGGGTGAACAACACAACACAACACAACAGCCTTGTGTAGCAGAGGCTTGGATACATTTTCACATCTGCTAGGAAAAGTAGGACTTTTGACTTCCTGATCCTTTGCAGTGCTTAGATTTTAAGCAGAGACGGGGTGTGATTAAGCCTATGGTACGCTTAGGTGACTGCATGATATTTTTGCCTCTTCCTTAGAAGTATATTGGCAAGGTAGCATACTTGAATATTCCAGATTAGTTATTATAGCTATGCAAACACCTTTATTGTAGTGCACCTTGATTTCTCATGCTTGCAGTGTTATCTGGAAGATCATGTTCTTCTCTTCTAATAAGGCTACATTCAGATTACCGGTATCTCAATGGTGCAGTAGAATGACTCTGTAACAACTACAGCCCCATCCTTCCTGATTCTGCCTCTTCACCTTGACAACTTCAGTTCTAAAACGTGAGAATTATAACTGTACACCCACCTTCATACAGACATATAAATCCTAACAGGTGCGTCCTTCCTGTGGGGTGGCGGAGGATTGGGGAAAGAAAGCTGCAAAGGAATAGAAACATTTGCCCATTACAGGGAAAAATAGATTTGCAATAATAATAAAATGAAGAAAAGGGATATTGTTACAGAACAGGGTAATGGGTTACCTAGCAATACTTCTTTAAAAAGAGATCTTCTAATATCTACACAGCATAAGCATTCTCTCTCTCTCACACACACACACACACACACACACAAACACACAAAAGAGGATTTTGAAGTGAGCAAGTTTATGGTTTCTGAAGGGCATGATTGCAAGTGTCTCAGGGAGCTGCACACTAAGACATTTTAAGTACCTTTTCACCTGATTTTTATAATCTGATTTTGTTTTATTTTTCAAGGTACATCTTTGAAGCACCATCACCATCCTCACACTTGATTTCAGTAGTGATCTTGGCAATGCAGAGGAAAACCATGATCATGTGTATTGTGTATGACCAATAACTGCTTTACTATACAGCCCTTGTGGCAGCCTGAGGTCTCTGCTACCCTTGAACCTTGCAACAAATCCTCTCAGCACTGAGATGGAGGCTCATCATCCAACCTACAGAGATTTAAATGCAGAAGAGTACAGGCTTGCACATATAAATCAGAGCAGAGTCTTTTAATCTTTATTCACTGTCCCAAGATCTGAGAGTAGATGGCTGGAGATTAGAAAATACCTCCAATTAAGTGGACAGAGCCCATCTCCTTTCTAACAACGGATGTCTGATGTTCCGGAACAAGGTTCTGATTAGAAAGGAATGCTGCCAACATGGTCTTCATAATCACGTAAATCATATCCCCTCTCCACCACTGTTTATAATAAATCTCGGGAAGCCAGAGGAAATTAGCATCTGTTTTCTTAACATGTTTCCTTCAATGGGCAAGAACAGGGAGAACAGAATCAGATGAGTGGACCAGTTGCCCGTCTAGCACAGTGTGACATTGCCCTTCCACTCATGGCACTGGCAAGTCAGAGGGTAGGTTTCTTAATGAAATTAAGAAAATGACTTTGGGGACAGTAATTGGAGGTATTTTGTTATTGCCATTCTTGTTAGCATCTCTTGCATCCCATGTTTCTAGGTGACTGCTTAATAAAGTGATTTTCATTCTTTTTGATCTCATGGCACACTGACAAGGAACTAAAATTGTCAAGGCACACCATCAGTTTTTTGACCGTTGACAAGGCACACCATGCTAATAGTAGGGGGTTATGGCACCCTGGTTGAAAATCATTGACTTAATATTTAAAAGAAAAATTTGCAAAGACATTAGTCAGCTGTTATAGGCTGTCCATTGTTGACTGTGCAAATTTATCACTGGGGGCACAATCTGCCTATCAGCACCTTTGTGGGGACAATTGACACATCACAGGAAATATCAGAGGACCCCAAATAACTAAGAGGCATTTTTTCAAGGGGGTGTCCCCCTTTATTTAGCAGGAGGAGAGTAACTGGCACACCTCACCCCAGCAGTTTCTAGTGGTTGTCTACTGGATGGAAAAGATCAGACTTGCTTATTTTGACATGGTCCTGATCTTGACTGAGCCCCAGCTACACTTATGTGTTGAAGTGAAAATACCGGCCACATATGGCTTTTCCATGTGTCATTTAAGTTGGGGACACTGTATTGATTCTGTTATGTATATTTTAGGAATGGGCACTTTGTGTATGTCCCTCTTTGCTCCTGGGCTACAAACTTTTCCATCAAGCCCTGGAGGAGTTTACAAAAGTTAAAGGCTGCTGGAGTGTGAACTGAATTTGCACTGTGGAATGTAGTCATGCTGCCTTCAGGGAAGGGTCCCTCTTAGATGAAAAGATAGAAAGGAGCCCTACTTTTCTCTCCATCTCATCCCCGCCCCACCTCTCAGGCAGATGGAAAATGCTGCAGGAAATGAAGAACAGGCTTAATGAATACCAGACTGGGTATTCAAGGTTTGTTTTAACCTGTCCAAGTGAAAAATGAAGTGTAGGTTAGCCCGGGCTGCAAAGTCAGCATCAGAGAAGAGGAGCAGGGTGAGAACTTTTCATATCCTGCTCTATATTGAGGAATGGGAAGAACAGTTGGAGAGCCAGAAGACCCAGCTCAGGTTAGATTCACATGCCAGGATGATCAGACGCCAAACGCAAAATCCCTGAAGAGCAAGGCCAAGATTCCTGATCGAAGGCCAAAATTCCTACTCCCTACCCGGAAAAATGTAGGACAAAATGTAGGACATATTAAAATAAGCTAAAAACACTAAAAAAAAATAAGCTAAAAACACTGGTATTGCTTTCCTGTACATAATATATTACACTATATTACTTATTTTAAATTTAAAAATGATGAACTCTCTGCTCACCCCGTCCCAGTCTGGTTTGGGGGTTGTGGAACCAATTTTGGGGGTTCCCAAAGTTTTCCAAACAACTTTGCCAAATGAGGCATTCAGCTTCATGTAGGTTCTGTTCAGGTTTGAATGAATTGGGGAAAAATTGGCAGTAAATAAATGGAAAATAAAAGCAGATTGTTGTTGTTGTTGTTGTTGTTGTTGTTGTTGTTGTTATTATCATTACTACTACTACTACTACTACTACTACTACTACTACTACTATTATTATTATTATTATTACTACTACTACTATTACTTCTACTACTACTACTACTACTACTACTACTATTATTATTATTATTATTATTATTATTATTATTATTATTATTATTATTATTGCCCAGACACTAAGTTTTTTGCACCGGGTGATCAGATGACAAACACAAAATCCCGAAACCCCTAAAATTCCTATGTGCTTATAAAATTGAAGGACACTGCAAAAATGTAGGATACATGTAGGACATGTTAAAATAAAGCAGAAATACTCATATTGTTTTCCTGTACTTAATTTCAACCCTTTAAAATTGAGAACCTTGTAAAATGCATGATTCAGATCCAGACACTCAAGCAACTGTTTGTAGTAGCATAACACAATCCAGTGACTCCAAGGTATGTGGTTCAGACCCACACACACACACACACAAGCAAGATATCAAGCAGGGAGGGGGATAGAAAGGAGGACATCTCTGCATCAGGAAGGTGGGATCTGGAACCACCAAGAGAAATCTGCAGTGCCCCTGAGGGTGTGCAGAGTGCCAGAAGGTGTGGGGAGCCAGAAGGACCAGGATATAAAGGACTGGGAAGGAGGAATCAGAGTATCCCCAGGCAGGAGTTACCTTGCAGGTCTAGAAGTGGAGCACAGCCTGAATTGTTGGCTGAGGCAGGGTTAAGAGGCACTGAAAGAGCTGGCGTTTTAGGGCGTTTCCCTACTCCCCTGTCCGGGGAAAGCCGGACTTCTGGACAGCCTGTTCACATGCACACTTTCTTAGATGCATTTCTCACTGGTCCTGTGACACATCTCAGGAAACATGCACAGACTGCACTGATAGTCCGCCACTAATGGTAAGCCTGTGTAAGAAGGGCTGGTGGGCCTCCTATGGTGGATTTGGAAAGCTAAGTTACACTATAGAATTGGGGCTGAAAGCAAAATGAAGAGATGATGATGGACCATGGAGATGTTGTGGGCATCGCTTAACCCCTATCACATCTCTATTTCAAATGTTCTCTCAAAGGCTATTAAAGCCATAATTGCTCACAAAAAAGTATTTGAAACCTCATGGTGGAAAATTGCTGAGGGTGGGGAAGAGAAGGTGACTTGGAATACAAAATGGAAGCTGGAGAAGGGCCCTTTCCCCATCCACTACTTCTCCACTCTCCATCACAGCCATCAAAGCTGCTTTTCTCCCTAAAAAGTATCTTAAGTAACATGGGAGGTTTCCTGTGCCTAATTAGTTTATTTCCTTCACTTTAGCAAGATGCTTGCTCCCTATACTGAAATATGGCTTCGTTGTAGAAAAGGTATTTGTGCTTATCTTTTCATCTAAAACTTTTTCTTTAACATGCCTGCTTCCTTATACACTTAGAACACAATCCTAACCATGACTACTCAAAAGAAAGCCCCATTGTGTTCAATGGGTCTTACTCCCAGGAAAGTGTCTTTAGGATTGCAGCCTTAGACTATGGAACACCAGTTTAAAAATACATATCATTTTTTTTCATCATCACCATCAACCATCATCTTCTCACATGTTGAATCCCCTTCTGGAAACCGTTTGCAACAGAAGCTGACATATCTTTCTGTAGGGCTCAGAACTTCATTCCCTCTCTCCCTAAGCTGTGATCAGCAGTGCCAGAAACCACCAATAAGTGCCTGTGCTGGGTGACTCAAAAGGTTGCTTCTACATTAGAACCCTTTACTCCTAAGGAAACATGGCTTTCCACAATCATATAGAAGCAGAATTAAAAGAGAAGTTCCATATAGCACTTAACATAGTGCTATATACAGAATGCTCTCTCTGCTATTTATATATATATATATATATATATATATATACATGTGTGTGCGTGTGTGTGCAAAAATAGGTATACAGTTATAAGAGTCAAGATTGTGTAAATGCTGAGGGCTGAGTTGCCAGCCTTCAGAGAGAGAGAGAGAGAGAGAGAGAGAGAGAGAGAGAGAGAGAGACGGGGAAGAGAATGTGTCAAAGCCGAAGGCTGGCAAATTTGAGCACTTAAGAGATAATTGAATGTCATTCTTATTGTGATGCTGTTTTTCATAATAAAAACTTTATATCTACTTTTGCATCCCTTCCCTGTATTATTAAAAAACACCATTCATCTTTGCCAAAATCCTTATTGTTTCCTTTCTTAAGGATTATAATAAAACCTTCCTGTTTAGTATACTCCATTTTATTACTTTCTGTTCCGTCTGGCTAGGGAATTAGCAATGAATTGCCCCTTAACTGAAGAGATAGTGAACTTAATGAATTGGTTCCGTGTACTATTTTTTTCTCTTTAGAGCAAAATTGCACTATTTTCCTATAAGAGGAATTGGTACTTCCTTTTCCCCAGGAGCAGAAACTGACTAGTTAAGTAGCAATTCATGGCTAATCTTCCAAATGCACTGAACAGGATAAATGAAACATGGGAGCCAGATTTTTAAGCATGTTTTTAACACACAGGGGCAATGATAAGGGTAGGCAGATACAATTCATTGGTCTTCCCATGCCTGCGGTGATGTAGGGAGGAAAATGTATGCCTGTGGACTGCCTAACTCTCCCCCAGGAGTGGCACAGACGTTTCTTTCGGCACTTTTGTGATACCCCAAGGTCAGCATAGAATGTATGTCAGGGTTTAGGCCGGCCTAACTGGAGGTTAGGATTGCAGCCTTGGTGTCCTGCTCTTGTGCACTTGAGACTACAATGGTAGATCGTATCATTTGAATGAATCAACGTACTTCATATTCTTTGCTGTGTGAGAGAGAGAGAGCAAGAGAGAAGAATGGAAGCCCTGTTCTGGTTCCAGTCTCAGTGGTCTACTTTGTGCAGAGTGTGCTTCTTTACATTGGAATGGTTTGAGGGAAGGCTTCAAGATAACAGAGACTGCCGTGCAACATCTGGCAACGGGGTGTGGAGGCTGCCATGTAAAAACAGGAGCTGAAACATCCCCTCAGCCTAGCTTGCTGCCAAAGACCCTTTCTTTAGTTTCCACCTTAACATAAATCCTGTGAATTGGGCAAAATTCAGCTGGCAGCACGGGGCAGACGAGTGGAACAACTGCGGAAGCCACAGCTTTCCAATAGGAAGAGAGCCAGCATTACAGTTCTTAGTCCTTTTAATTCTGCCACGGTTGTGGGGAAGCTGTCCAGTTATCAAATTATTGCCACTCTTTCCGCTTTTTCCCAGACAGAACTGTTTTATCAGGACTTCCAGCTTCATTACATGGTCTTTCCTTGGTTGGTTTGCTTATAGCATCCCAGCCTCACCTGTTAACTGGGATAACTTTCCTGTGTGGTTTTTTTTCATTAGCAGCTCAGGAATAGGGTAGGATTGGTGCTGCTGCTCTCCTATGTGCTTGTCTCTGCAGTTGGTGGGGACATGAGGAGCAAAGGGGAAAGTCTAGAGAAACATCCTCTGGGCCTGGAAAGGAAATGGATATAAACGAGTGCCCTTTGGGGCTATGCAGGACACATTTGTGTTCTGTTTGGCTGGTCGCTGCCTGCCTGCTGGCCAGCCACAAAATGCTAACACAAGGGGTTGTCCTATGCATGGGACACGACCAAAGGCAAGGAGACATCTGGCACTTGTGGAGTCAAAAGCGCAGCTATTCTCTTGCTGAGGATGCC
This sequence comes from Cryptoblepharus egeriae, assembly GCA_030015325.1. Lineage (NCBI taxonomy): Eukaryota > Metazoa > Chordata > Lepidosauria > Squamata > Scincidae > Cryptoblepharus > Cryptoblepharus egeriae. The sequence goes on along the minus strand of JAREYC010000002.1, from coordinate 63,930,989 downwards.
ACAGGGAAGGGATTCTCAGCAAAACAAACAGTCGACTGAGAGCAGCTTTTCATCATAGGCAAGAAGTAGGCCTAGGGACGACCATGTTTTCTTTGGAAGACAGGCTGTATAAACAGCATAGCTGTGGGTAGGGGGGTGCAGCATGTGGAAGTTCTTGGCAGGAGAGGAACCAAAGTTGGGCTGTATTAATTAATCTAGAATAATAGGAAGTGGCTTTGTGTATGCGCCAAGACTGGGGCTGCTGAGAAGATTTCAAGGCCTCCAAGCAAACAAACAGAACACAATTTGCTGCCTTGTCCCCCCAAACCTTGAAACTTGCCAGTGTTATTCTCGGCGTTGGTCCCAGTCCCAGCCTGTTCCCTCCCCAAATCCACCATGGGTCAGGACTCCCACTTGGGGCAATGTCTGGAATTTGTCTGTAAAGTTTGCTGGAGCTTTGGTTTTCCTGTCACACTTCAGACACTGCCGTCATGATGCCGCAGTTACTTCACAGACTTCACAAAGCACATTCTCAGGCCTAAGAATAACTAGTCTGGTCTTCCTCTGCATCTCTGTCATGGTCTCTCCACACCACCCTGGAGTCAAGATTTCCTTGAGCCAAAACAGGACTTCAACTCTCAGACCAAGCTTTGAGGTGACATTAAACCTGAGAGAATGAAGTTCCTCAAAAGGGTTTGATCCATAATAACTATACTCACTCAACAAAATATTTGTGTCTAGTAGGCAATGATCTTGTCAACACAAAACAAGAACTTGAACAGACTATTGAATTAAGGCTCCACATAGGTGCTATTAACTCAACCAATATGGTATTTACTAGTATATATTTATTATTGGTAGGGCTCCTAACTTAGATCTACAAAGTAGTTGGATGGCTGTCTTTTCCTTCAGGGAAATGGCACTGTTCATTCACTGTCCCTGAATACTGTACAACTCATTATAATTACTAGTGGAATTTAACCGTTGATGTGGGAGTAAAATTTCAAGAATATTTGTGGACCCCGAGCATGGCTGAGCACCAGCAAGCACTGCTGGACATTCATGGGCACCATGCATTGGCACAGGTGGCAAGCACTTGGTATCAGGTACCAAGCACCGATGGGTATCAGGTATCCCTACCAGGCACTGGGCACTAGCTGGCACCACTAGGCAGCAGGTACCAGCAGGCATTGGGCTTGCCTACTGTGCATGAGGCATCAGGCATCCCTACCAAGTCCCATAGGACAGTAGGCACCAGTGGGCAGTAGGAACCAGGCATCCCTATCAAGCACCACCAGGCTCTGGGCATCCCTATCAGGCATGCCAGTGGACACCCAGAATCCTTACTGGGCACGAAACAATGCTGGGCATTGGGGATCTCTGCCAGATGTTGGGCACCAGGCACCAGAGACCAGGTGCCAGGCACTACTGGGCACCACCCAGTAGTGGGCACTATTGAGAACCAGTGGGTAGCAGACACCAGCGGCCAGTGGGCTTCCCTGCTGGACTCAAGGCAGCAAGCAGTACTGAACACCAGTGGGAATGTCAGGCAGCAAGAACCACCAGGTACCAAATTGGTTCTTAGCAAGTCCTTACATCACAGAAGGAATATGCTCCCCAAATTTCATGCTTCTAGGTCCAGGGGATGGGGCTGGGTCTGATCAGTCAGTCTTCAATGTTAAGTATAGGGAGAAAAACATACTGCATCCCATTACACCCCTTGGGGGTGAAACACTTTGCCCCTTTTCATCCCCTTTTGGTTTGAATTTCTCAAAATTAGTTCTTACCGGGTTCCTACATCACAGAAGGAATACCCTCCCCAAATTTCACACTTCAAGGTCTGGCGGTTTTGTTTGGGCATATATCAGTCAGTCAGTGACTTTGATTTTCTATATATAGATTCAGTGAAGGGAGCATACACTGCCTCCTTCTGTGGCCTGCTAAATTAAAGTCACAGAAGAGGGTTAAAATCAGCAGTTTCATGATATTAAGTATAGAATTTAACACACTTCCCCACTTGAACATAGTATGCATTTCACATTAGTGGTTCTAACGTCTAAGGTAGTTTAAAGGATTCCAGAGACTGATAAAAAGGTTACTATATTTCCTAGATGGAGATAAAATTCAATAAGATGTACAGGTATTAGTGGCCACATGATGGTCATGGTGATGTACAGGGGAAATTCTATGGGGTTGGCCGCAACACAGAATGGAGTTTCTCCTTGTAACAAGGCAGCAACTTGACACTCACAGCAACAGGACAATTGCTTACCTGCTGAGTTTCTTATCATCACACATCTGTTATTGAAGGCACAAGGGCTCTACTGGAAAAAATGCTGACAACTCTCATTTTGTGAGAAAGGTTTGTATGTCAAAACAAGTTTCTATGTGCGTGTGGAACTGCTATACAAGAGCTGCTGGACGGAGGAAAAACACACCACCCACATCCTGGAGCCTGCAACTAGGTCTTAAACTGTCTCAATTTTCCTCTTCATAAGTTTTTTTTTTAAAAAAATTGGGTATTAAACGGATTTGCTTGGAAATGTTGACACAGCATAAAGGTACTGTTAGGCATTAGCTTCAACATGGGTTTCTAGTGTTCATGATCAATGAACATGAGCACAATCATGATCAATAAGAACTGCTTGCAGAACCAATTAGGGATGGCTTTTCCAGTATATATGTAAGATCCAGTTCTATCCAACTTTCCAGCACCAATATAGCTGTACCAACAGAAGCATGTTCTGTATCTGCAATGCAGGTGTGTGGAATCCCTTGCCTTGAGGAGGCTTCCATGATCTCTGCTGGAAAGTTGAAAGGACTGGGCCCAAAATCTGTGTGGTTTCAGGAGCATTGCCTGATCCTTTCCCCCGGGAACAATGTCCCGTTTTTCCCTTCTTTTTGGACATTCCAGAAGCTCACATTCAAGTTCAGCAGTTGAAATGTGAATGGGACAGCAGGAGGTTTTGTATGCTGCTTGAGACAATATTATCAGACAGCCAAGTGCGTTTGCAAATTTAGGGTCCTTCTCCTTGTCTGAAATCACTTATCCTCTTGCTTGACATACTACTACCATTTGGGCAGTCAAATGTGTCTGAGTAAAAGGGTGGGATGGAGAGACAGATGTGCTCCACTCCTCCAATCAGGTAACTGTAGGACAGCATTAAAGCTAGGTCACTTAAGATTAAGAACAAGAAAGCTTGTGAATGTTTCAGCAAGGCCTGCTATGGAATCAATCACTCAACTCACAGTATTAATTTATTTATATTTATTGTTTGTGATTTTAAATACCCATGCTCCTTTTAGGCATTGTACAAACAAACAGTATCACTGTCCTTTCCCTCCCCAGCCTGAAAGCTGCTGGTAAGTGGTCAGTTTCTGTTTATTTGAGAATGGCAGGAGTGGCTCAGCAGCATCTTCCAATTTCTGGACCTCCCTTACCTACTGATTTTCAGAATTACGAATGGAACAAGAAGTATATAACATAACTGACTTTTCCTCTGCACTTGCCCCAGTTTTTCCTAGAACTGAAATGGATAAAAATTAAGAAACCGCTAGGCAGGCAAAGATTTTGGCAACAAGTCACCTTCTGGAAATAAATGGGCAGATTTCAGCAGCACACTTGTTTTTAATTATGCTGGTGGCATGGTAGCTTAAGCAAGAAAAAGAATGAAACCCTTGTATTATCAGAAAAATGCACTTGTGACTATAAACTCCAGGAATTCTCACTTTACTCCTTGTGCAGGAGATGAGCATGATGAACCGTAAAGCATAATTGGGCTCCTACTGTTCCATGCTCAATTCCCTTTCCCTTTGACTAAAATCCTGGGAATCATTGATGGTCTCCAAAAACATCCGCATTCTGCTTGTAGCTATTTTTGGTCCTCTTCAGCCAGCTCCTTCCTGGCCCATTTGTGTTGCTGGCCTGTTTTAGTCTTGTGGTCTGCAGCATACAGTATTCCAGGGTTTGAAGCTGGAATAGAATGAGTAATCCCTGTCCAACTCAGTTCCAGTAAATGCTCAGGAAATGGAGATGTAGGGAGGAATCCAGACATTAGTCTCTGTTCAGTTGTCCTAAACTTTTGCAGATGGCCACAGTGCTGGTGGGCATAGTAAGAAAGGTACACTGTCCCATTGCAGCATTTAGCTATATAACTCTATCACCTTCTATTTATGACTTCATCATATCCCCCAAACTGCCCTCTGCTTTGAGAATGTTAACAGTCAGTAAAGAAATGGTCCTGATTTCTTCTACAGGAAGCACATCAGTAGTACAGGATCTCATCCATGGTGGTAATACCAGGATTCCTCATCCCACCTTCCAGTGCCAGATTCTGTCAGATCTAAGCTGCAATCTCAATTACAGTAGCTATGAAATAAGCCTTGTTTTGTGGAGGGGCTGTGGGTGGGCAAGTGGTTAAGACACTGTGCCTGTTAACCAGCAGGCCAGGGTTCAAGACCTGGGTCGGCCACACAAGACAGGGTGAGCTCCTGTCCTTAGCCCAGCTCTGCGACGCCAGCTGGATCCAATCGTACTGGCTCTGCCTTTCCATTGGACTAATTCAGTGGCATGGAGAGGGGGGATTTGCTGCTTGGGTAACAGCCTATCCTCCATAACAATCTAACCCAGGCTTTCATGCTTCGAATGCAGTGTATGCAGCGCAGAGCACGATACCATAGTCTTTGAAAGACTGACGGAGGCCTGTGGAGGGCACTTATTCCTTATTAACACGAATGAAGTGAATGGTGCAGTACTCAGAGAGAAGACCCTCACTTACATGGCTTAATATGCATCGATTTAAAATACATGCAGCTCACAGAAATCTCTTGTCCTCAGTGAAGTTGAACATGCACACGCTGGGAAAGCAATGGAGAAGGAGAAATGTTACTCCTTTACCCAGCCACTACCTTAATCTTTCCTCTCCCAAGATTATTAATCTCTGGTAGAAAAGTACCCACTGACCCTAATATCATGTTCAAGATTTAACCCAAGATTAAATAATAAATGATATATTATAGAAATGAGATGAGATACCATGTAAGAATAAAACAAGTGTCCCGATGGATCAGGTTTAGGGCCTATCTAATTCAACTTCCTGTATCTCACAGCAGCCCACCTGCCAAAGAGAGTACACATGACCACAAGATACTTGCTTCTCATTGCCTCTCCCTTGTATCTCCGGACTCAAGAGGGCTTTGTCCTAGCCAGCTGTTACTAATATCCATTCTGTGTCTTTTTTAGGTTGTGAACACTTTTGAGAGGAAACCATTTATTGATTTATTTTGCTACATAAACCACTTTGTGACCTACTTTTTATTTGAAAGTGGCATATAAATACTCATAATAATAATAATGTTATAAGAAGGTAAGGAAAATTCATCCAAACTCCTGCACGTCAGCAAGACATGCAGAAGACGAAAGCTTGGCCACAGGCAAACACATGGGAGGGAACCAATACTCTAGGATACAAAGCCAAAAAGCCCAAGACATCTGCCAGGAAACATGTGCTTAGAGTGTAATGATCTGGCATGATGAGATTGTACGTCGTCAGGGAGTTAATTAAACTTAGCAATTGGTTTTATATCACTAAGTATTGTTCCGTCAGCACACCTCCATTATACCAATTTTTTCCCCAAACCCAATGAATCTTACATCTTAACTTGCCAGCTTTCCTTGATCTTGCCTACTGGGCCCCTTTAAGCTGTGCCAATAACAAGAGCACTTGCCTTTGCCAACAAAAACACAAAATATGCTGTGTTCTTCCAAACAGCGTCTTCCAGCTGAGCTTCACAGAGCGCTTTGCAAACCGCACCCTTGCTAAGGGTTATGCCCATTAGCAGGCAGCAAATGCTGAAGCACCAAAATTGAAAAGGTCTTGCCTAAAACTACACAGTAAAAGCAAGGATTCTGGCACTGATTTGAAGAATTTCAGAAAGATCACCGAGTCATTTTTCCCAAATTGTTCAGCTTTTGTAAGTCAGACTTTCTGGTGCTTTTCCAAAGTAAAAATAAAGTTACAATGGCACAATCCTGATATTCAGAACTTTCCAGTCCCATTAATTTGAGTGAAAGGGGTTTAAGTATATGCTTTCCTTTCACATAAACTCTTCATAATGAGCTTGGTAATGAAAAGTACTTAAAAGCCCAATCCTCTCCCAGTCACATAGTGAACCAATGCTAGAAGCCCTGGTTGCTTTGTCTTCTGATGCATGGGGAATTTGAAGGTACAGTACAGATCTCTCAGTTGCCATCAGTTCAGGTTGCAGGAACCTCCACCTGAAGTCCAAGCTGACCTGCAGGATCTGCTTCTACTCCTCACCACAGTTCTTAGTATTGCAGCTGTTAATTTCTAGGCTGACTTCATTCCACTGAAGCCTGTCAAGCAGTTTCTTCAGTAATATACTTCAAGGAAAAAGAGTTTCCTTTGGTTCCAGTGATCAAATGCTGCTTCATTTTGGATGCATGTGTTGACACTGCCTTTGTGTCTCATTTTCTTCCCCGTCAAGACTGATTTAATTAAGCACAATTAGATGTTAAACATTCATGCTGCTTAATGACAAACCACTTGATTGTCTCGACTTGACTGGCATTTTTGTTTGGAAAGACTGTGAGCAGGCAGGAATGGTTGCTGTTTCTGACCTTTTCCTTGCTGCCTTATGCCAGGACTAAGAAACCCTCAGCAGAGCACTCTGGAGAAGAGAGTTGCTCCGACATCCAAGTGCACCTCTTGGAGAGCTTAGAGCAGTGATTTTCAATCTTTTTCATCTCATGGCACACTTAACAAGGCACTGAAATTTTCAAGACACAACATCAATTGTTTTACCATTGACAAGGCACACTAGACTGTTCAAATCCTCCAATTTTCCTATTAATGAATATCAATCCCGAAATTCCTGTGGTACACCTGAAGACCATCCACAGCACACCAGTGTGTCATGGCGCAGTGGTTGAAAATCACTGGCTTCAAGTGTGGGAATGTCTACAGTTGAAAAGAGAAGCGGAGCAATTCCAGCATCTGCTGGAATTGCTTCTGTGGAAAGTCCAGGGTTGAAAAAAGAGATTTATAGTTGTTTGGTTCTACTGTAGTACCATCTGCTACTAGAAAATATTTTCGCTTGCATCTCAGGCATCCCCAGAGATGGGACACAGCACTCTGATTTTTTAAAAACAAAAGACTGGAAATAGAACTAAGCTTGATCATTGTAATTCTCATGTTATCTGCAAAATAATAAATAGTTTTCTCTATTTTGAATACTGAGTTAGAGCCAGGAAGGTTATCTCCTAGACCCTGAATGAAGGATTTTAGTGAGAGCCAAAGGGGAGGGAAAATAAATACATTATGAACTTGGCCTATCTACTTTTATGTGGATGTGGAGGCTTAAAAAAAACACAAGAATACCAATCCTACATCCCAGCAGCCTGTATGATGCATTAGTGCCAAAAGAGTATATACTGCCTGCTGGGGGATAGATGACCATTTGTCCTTGTAGAGACAAGTAAAAATCTTTTTACATACCCACCTGTAAGCTTCTGGGCTACCATTAGATCTCCTTGGACCTATGGAAATTTAATGAGGTGTAAGAGAATTTAAATGCCTCCTGATCTACCCCTCCCACTGTGCCAGTTTTTTTGGTGTGGTTTTTTGGTAGGGATAGGGATAGGGATAGGTAGGGATAGGAAGATAGGATTGAGCTGTTAATGTATTAATAGCGGACTCTTATCTATTCAGCTGTACGTCCTATTAACGTTAATTGAACACAACCTCAGGTTAGTAAGTAAAAGATGATGCATTCGTTCAAAGACTATTCTTACAAAGTGTGAACTTTGGTGATGAAGTTGTACATGGAGGATCACTGAATCAAAATGTGATCATTGAATGAAAAATCACTTGATCACAGCTAGAAAATGTTGACACTTACATGGAATATTCTTTTCAAGTCAGTGAGAACATACTGCTTCTGATAGGTAATAAGCATTCCCAATTCAGAGTTAGATTCCTTGGTTTTGAAAACAACAATTTTGAATTCAGAACCATGGGGTAGTGTATATTTTCCAGAAGAATGATTTATTTGGAACAAAAGGACTCCATAGAATGTGTTACTATTGTAAGTTCTAGGTTAAATCATCAAAAGATTAGTCCTTCAAGATCTTTACATGAAATATGATTCATATTCAAAGAAAAACCAGTTGCTTCCTGAATGAAGTTGAATTAGTGATTCATGTGTGAGGAACACTTTCTTGGCCAACTTGATCATGCCCATAAATCCCAGTAAAACACTTCTATTTCTTTAACTACACCCTAGTCTGTATTACAGCATTTAGAATTGTTGTTATTGCCTTATCTATTTATTGCATGTCTGTTGTGGGATGATAGAAGTTGGAGAATTTGAAGGAAACAATGTCTAGACAATGTAGTGAGACAATAAAATGTCCACAAGAAAGGAGAATGTTGACATTGTTGAGATCCGTAATCCCCATGGAACGCTAGTCTTTGGATTTATGACTGTATTTTTTTTGAAGACCTAACCTGAAGCCTTGACGTACATCCTGGGCACCCTGTGCATGTGTACAACACACATTCTACTATATAAACTATATGGGGGGAAATCAAATTTATTGCGTATACCACCGTTGCAGAGACTTCATTAGTGGTCATTCTTTACAAAACTATATACAAACTCTGACGCAAGACTAATTACTCTGCATCTGTGACAAATGAACATGTTTAAAGAAACAAACCAGACGGAGTCATATATGACTTATTTCTGATATCTAAGAAAAACAACTCAGTTTAAACGTGTTTCACATTTTCAGAGATTTCAATAATAGTTCTTGAAATGTAACTAACACTGTAAATGTAACTAAATTTAACTATAAATGTAACTGTACCTTGACTGCAGAATTGGTAACTAGATAATGAACTAAATTGTATTTTTCAGTTCATTAGAATGTCCAAACTGTCCTCAAAAATTCAAATATAATATGTGAACAACACCTATACTTCTGAAAAAGGAAGGTTCCAGACAAGAAAAGTTTTTCTAATTAATCTCACTTTGGAAAACTGCAAACTCCTAATTCCACTGATGATGGTATAACAGATGTATGAGCCAAAGTATCTATGCTCTGAAATGTAGATATCATCACTAGATGGCATCAGTATGGTTTTCTGCCACCACAATCACCTTTCTCCAACCTGCCAAAGATACATTGATTCACTTTCCACCCACTAAAAGAGAGTGTAAAGAGACAGACCTTCCCCCTTTCGCTCCTATGGTTTCTTCGAACATGGAAGTGCAAAGCTTTGCAATTGAAGAAACTATGCATGGAGCATGATATGAAGTTAATCTTTTCTTTTAAAACTGTACGGAAGTGGCATCATGTTGTGCCACCATTGCCTGGAAATGAGTATCAGCATTGTATCAGATCACCAAAGATGGTTGCTTTGGAACTAATGCATAGAAACAGGCAGACTAAGGGTCCATCTGAGGTTGTGAGTTTGGGAGCGTATTTTAGCAGTGGCAAATTTGATCACCTTTGGGCTTTAACATTTAATGTTGTTTAGTCATTCAGTTGTGTCCAACTCTTCATGTCCCCATGGACTGCAGAATGCCAGGCTCCCGTATCCTCCACCAGCTTCTGAAGTCCATCCAAATTCATGTTTATTGCCTTGGTGACACTAACTAATCACTTCATCCTCTACTGTCCACTTCTCCTTTTGCCTTCAGTTTTTCCCAGCACCAGGCTCTTTTCTAAGGAATCCTCCCTTCTCATGATGTGGCCAAAATATTTGAGCTTCAGCTTCAGTATTTGTCCTTCCAGTGAACAGTCAGCGTTGATTTCCTTGAGGTCGGACATATTTGATCTCCTTGTAGTCCAAGATTCTTCTCCAGCACCATAATTCAAAGGCATCTATTCTTCTGTGGTCAGCCTTTTTTATGGTCCATCACTCACAGCTATATTACTACAGGGAAAACCATAGCTGTAACTATCTCATTTAATATATCTCACAAAGGGGTGAATAATTGTGTACTTCCTATTGTATGTTTACCATAATTTTTGCTTCATCAACAAGCTCTAAAATGTGTTCCATTGACTTTTGCTCCTGGGCTCCTCATCATCTCATTTAAAGTATTAAGGGCCCAATAATATCCAATTTTCCAGTGCCAGTGCAACCATGCCAATGGGCATGCACAGCATCCTGTGATGAGAAGGCAGTCACAGAGGCCTCCTCCAGGATAGGATTGGTCCCAACTTCACATTCCCATACTCTTGCCTTTGAGCTGCATCTGCTTGCTGTGATTTCTCGACCCAATGTTTTTTTCCCCAGCTTATTAAAAACAACAAATTTTTTTCCAGTTGCAAGACAGACTAATGCTCTTATTTTAAGCTGTAATTAAAAATATGAATTTTCTATAGCACTGCTGAATTTATAGGCTGAAACCTTTTCTCAGCCCCTCCCTCGGCAAACCAACATCTCACTCCCACTCTTACCACCTGCCATTTCCTGGTGGCTGAAGTGAACCATATGCTACGCTCACAAGAAGCTATTGTCCCTCCCAGTGCGGCTGATTGAAACCACGTGTTGGAAATGGGCTCTGGGCCTGGGGACAGGCTTGCTCATTAACTCTGAGAAGCCTGCAAAGTATGAGGCCACAATTTCCTTCTCCACGAGTTTCTTCACTTGTAAAAACACGGCCAATGCAGAGGCCCCAAGAGGATAGCCTACATGCTCCAGTCAGTTCTATGCGTTAATGGGTCCTGTTCCCTACACCTTGGGCTACCGGTTATCTCTCTAGCATTACATAAACAAGGTCACAGCACTACATTAACACTGCAGCCACATTAATTTGGCATAACCAAAGTTCTTCTAGTCCATTCAATCAGTAACACAGATTAGAATTTGTTATTCACCCACATGGAAAAAAGATGCATTGAAAAGATAGGGGAAAAACACACCTGAAGATGAACTGAATGAAGTGCTTAAAGTATACTTTGGGGGTACTTAAAACCACATCATGGTGATGTCGACACAGATATAAGGCATCCATTCTGAACTAAAATGGCCACATGTACTTTTGTGTTTATAGGACTTCACTTTTGTGTTTATAGGACTTCAGTTGTATTGATGTACTTTCATATAAAATGTGTGTGTATGTTTCACATTAGTTTTCATAGCATCTTGTGCCCAGAACATCATCTCAAACAAATGCTATCAACTTAGTACTTTCACAGTGAAAAATTTACGGTTTGCCCATGGTCTCATAGTCTTATGAGACCAGTGGTTGTCAAACATTTTAGAGGCTCTTGAGCATATTTGCATCCTTTTTCACCCCACAGCACACTAACAAGGTGCTAAAATTGTTAAGACAAACCATCAGTCTTTTGACCACTGACAAGGCACTACATGCTGCTGGCACAGGGCTCAAATATCCCAATTGCCAAATATCCCAAATGACCCTACTCAAAATCTTGCAGCACATCTGCAGACCATCTGTGGCACTCCAGTGTGCCACGGCACAGCGGTTGAAAACCACTGGGCTGTTGCTTGATTTATAAATGCCAAGAGATGTAACTATAATGGTGATTGCATAGTAGCTCCCTGCCCAAATAGCAGCTTGATTAAACCTTGATGAACATAGCCTAATCTGCCCTGTCAGTTTTGTAAACCACTAAATCTGGGTCATGACTGCCATCAGTCATAAGACTTGGACAAGCAGCAATACAAGAAAAAACAGCATTAGAAAAATCTGGAAAGGAGAGCAATTATGGTGTGCTAGATTTCTGAAAGAAAAATGATGGTATATTTCACTTAGGATGCAATCCTAAGAGCACTTTGAATCCTAAGTTCCATTGAATTCAATGGAACTTCTGAGTAGACACGAATAGGACTGCACTGTTAAAGCCCCCAACCTAAACTTAAATACTGTATTAATATTGTTAGATATTTTGCTAGAATTCTTTCAAGCACCCCAAGAACCCAAAGGCACAAGGTCAAGATCATTAACTTGGCATTCTACTGAGTAACAAACATAGTAAGCAAAACCAACAGCTACAACAGGACAGCTACCACCAGTATAACTAGCTACCAAGTGAAAGCTAATTAAAGATTTACTTATGCCCCAATACTATCCCCTGCCTCCAGCATTGATGCAGCAATGTAAAAAATGCCCTCGCTGTATCCGGTAGTGGGAGGATGACCCAAGTGCAAATGAGAGGTAAGTAAACATTTTTTCTCACTCCGTGTAAGTTATATGTATGTCCTCTGGTATATTCTGCCCCTTTTAGCAGGTATGTCCTAGGAAAGAAAAGGGAAGGGAGGTTTAAAATGGAGGGGACAAGATCTGGCACACAACAGTGTTACTGGATCCACCCCCTCTTATCTCTTGTCCACCACAGTTCCTCCTTCCTACCTACCCCAGACTTCCCATTTCCTCTCATTCCTCACCCACAACTTGCCCCTGCTGTTGACTTACAGGCACTGGAGCTCCAAACAGGCCACTACCACATGGTCACTTGTTATTTCCACTTGTTCTGTGCCACTTATTTCCACACAGTCAGTGGCCCAGTCATATGCGATACAGGACAGCGTTTTGCAAGCCATAGGTGGAGCTGTGCTGCTGGGATACTAGTTCCAACAGCACAGTCAAACATAGGACTGTACTGTTAGGCACATTCACTATACATAACAAAATATCTACTGTATCTGGAAAAGCACTCCAAAAATGTAAAAACAAAAGTGCTTGTCTTTCAACTTACCACCGGGGTTCAACAGTTGGGGGTGGGAGGGCTAGTTAATTTCTTTGATGAATCCATACTTGAGAACATTCCTCAGTCTCGGTATACTTAATTGCAGGTAGACATTTCATTGAACTAAGAAGGTTGATGGGTAGCTGACAGCAAAGACCATTATTTTCCCCACCTCCCCCTGTAGTCTTCACATGGCAAAGAAATGAAATTTTGGATCCAAGCAACCCTGAGCTCTTGGGAAGCTCGGATCTGTCAACAAGGCCTGCAGCTGTCTCCCGATTCTGTAATGGGAAATGGAATGACCTGTGCTCTCTGTTATTTTAATACGATGCTCCACTGTCATGCTATAACAAGTTTGTTTCAGCCCTCCCGCTATCCAACACCTTTGTCATGAGGCAGCTACATAGGAAGAAATAGGTGAAATATAAGAAGGCACGAGGAAAAAAAGATATTTCTTATCATGCCAGTTCTGGAGACTGACCATGAATGGACCAGAAAACAAATTCTCAGTCAAAACTAATTCCAGGAAGTGACAGAATCTCACAGCTCAATGTACACAGATGTATCGCCTCTAATTTAGCAAGATATTAATGTGAACAGATAGGGATTTTGCTGTACTCAAAAGAATCTACCTTGCTTTGCTTATTGGACAACTTATTGGAATTATGGAAGAGGGCAAGGATGATGTTTGGTTTCTTCAGTGTTCTTGAACTGATGTTCCTGTTTAAATTCTAGAGGGCCATTTCGTATTGGTAAACACTGGATTTGGTTTTTCTGCTACCCATTGAGTAGAACCATGTTGTATGAGTGCAGGACACGTCTAAGAAATACATACATATTTGGTGAAGATATACTGCAAGAAGTCCAATCAGATGCAGTCTTCAGCAAAAGCATTTTTTTCATCTCACAGCAAACTGACAAGGCAATAAAATTGTCAAGGCACACCATCAGATTTTTTCTATTGACAAGGCAAACCATGCTGCTTGTAGCAGATTCAAATCCCCCAATGGCCGTACTATTGATCTTCTCCAAACTCTTTTGACATACCTACAGGCCATCTGTGGCATACCAGTGTACCATGGCACAGGGGTGAAAATCACTAGTCTAATTTGCTGCAGATCTTGTCCCAGTTTCTAGAACTAAGTAGATTCTTGCCACATTAATTGCATCCAAGAGAGTGGAAGAGTGTGCTTCCCATGTTTGAAAATGGAAAAAAATAGTGCAGAGTCAAAATGATAAGCCATAATCCATGAATCTTGCCTCCTTGCTTAATGCATTCTCATGAGAAGAGGTATAATGTTGTTCTACATAAGATGGAAAGAAGATGTAGGGAGAAGAGGGAATAACAGATTCAAGGTGGCTTTCCCCCTGAACCAGGAGGAGCAGAGGGTGCATAGGCTGGGCTGCGGGCAGGCGGTGATCACGGCTCCCAGAGGAGCGAGGCTGGCGGAGCAGCCAGGCAGCAATGAAACACAGTGTTGCAGGCTGCTCATTAGGCTACTGGGCATGTTCCGGCCACAAAGTGAGGGAGGAGCTTCCTCCTGGACCTGCCTCACTCCCTTCCTGCTCTGGGAGATTTTCAGAGCAGTGCGCGCAAGTTTTTAAATGGCTGCCGGCATGCCCAGTTCTCTGGGGGCAGCTGTGGCAGTGGCAGGTGGGTTATGGCAGCTGTGGGGGATTCCTGTGAGGCACCCATGCATTTTGCACCCCATGCTACATCACTCATTATGCCACTGTTGAAGGCCCTATGTTATCACTAGGTTTACTACGTGATACCTGATTGGCCTAGATCACACCAAACAAGCAAGTGCAATAAATGCATGGAAAAGTGGCATGTAGGTTTCTCTGAAGACCACATCCCATGCTTGAAATAACAGTTTTCACACTGAAAACCAAGTCATATATAAATTCAGGACTCCCAAATTTTCTTGGCATACCAGCATCGCTAGCTTTTTTCAGATGTGGAAGGCAGATCACAGGTACAGGTACAGATGTCAGGGTCCACAACTCCATCTGTAATAACAGTGAGAGTCTAGACACCCCATCGCCCCTCCACCTCCAGAACACTACTTGGTATTGTTCACCTCCAGCTGTTAAGCTGGCAAGCCTCCCTCTTTGGTCACTTGGCTCAGGAGTTTCAGAGAAAAAAGGCAAGTCAGCAATAAATGTTGAGGAAAGAGGTACTCTTGAAAGGAGAAGGGAGAGCTGCTAGAAGAAGCAATTCTAAGCAGCCCAATGTAGATTTTGTTTCTTTTAAGCATGAAATGAGACAGTTAGTTGTATGCAGGGCACCCAATCCATGATCACTGATCAAACGTATTTGTGAGCAAATGTGCTTAGTGGTGCAAAGTGACTCCTGTGATACCAAGCAAAATTGTTGTCTAATTTACTAGGAAATGGAATGGAAATACTTCAAAAGCAATATTTCAAAAGCAATGTGAGAGTAAATACAAATGCACAGTTAACCAAGAAAATCAGGAGAGAACAACCACCACCACGTATTTCTTGAGTCTAAAAACTGCTCTAAGGCTTTAACAATTACTGTGTTTCTATAGGGAACTTTGATCTTTACCAGTCCTGTACACTACAGAGTTAGCAGCTATTGTCCGCATGCTGGTCAATCTCAGAATTGAAGAAAGGTTAGTTAAGTCACCATCACTTTATTTTTATTTTTTTTAATGGGTGATAAATGTTTTATATACATGTTAAAAAAATTTAAAGACAAAAAAGCAATTATCATTCATGTGCAGCATACTGGAATCAGTGCATTTTTTTCAAAATTGCTCCACAATGAGAAAGAAAGTGCATACTGAAGTGTGTGATTTCACAGATTTTACTATCCAGTTAGCTATGGGTGGCACAAGCGGTTAAGACTCTGTGCCTGTTAAACAGCAGGCCAGGGTTCGAGACCCGGGTCGGTCCCACAAGACAGAGTGAGCTCCTGTCCTTAGCCCAGCTCTGTGATGCCAGCTGGATCCAATCGTATTGGCTCTGCCTTTCCATTGGACTAATTCAGTGGCGTGGAGAGGGGGGATTTGCTGCTTGGGAAACAGCCTATCCTCCATAACAATCCAACCCAGGCTTTCGTGCTTCGCGTGCAGCGTATGCAGCGCCGAGCACAATACCATAATCTTTCAAGACTGATGGAGGCCTGCTGTCTTCTCAGTAATCCAGCTACATCACCAATGTCTAGGTTTGAAGCCATAGTCCACAGATAAATTTTAAACAGGTAAAGATAGGTCTGCTTGATATTAAAAGGAATCTGTGAGGGATTTCAGTAGCTAGGCTCAATGTCTTTCCTATTTTTCTAATTTCTTTCTAGTCTTATGATGCCTTCCACCTTCTCAGGGCGTGGGTGGCAAAGTCTCAAATAAGCTATTCCCCTTTCCTGAGGGGAAACACTGTTTATGTTTGACTGATTTGTTTAAATAGTGAAAACTCATTTTATAATTTGCATAATATATTCTTTGGTTCAAGAAGAGTGGGTGAGCTCTGGATTATTTCACGATCGGCATATTAAAACAACGCATTCTGTGAGAATTGAGGAACGAGCCAAAGTCAGAGATGTCTGTCCAGCCTGCTAATCCACAACTCAGGGGACATCTAACAACTCAGAAACTGTTCATGCGGTTCCAGCCTACAGCTGGTTTTCCAAGGCTAAATCCAAAACGCTGTGGGTTTGGATATGCAGTGCAGCTTCTGATTTCTTCCCTGACTGTGAGCTCCAAAGAAAATCTAGTGTCAAGATGTATTTATCTAAATTTTGCATCTCTGAGATATTGCCAAAGCAAAATCACATGCAGCTTTGTTTTGTGAACCCTATGATCTTTGTGACATTCCATTCACAGCAATGTGATGCATTCCCAGCTACATGCCTTCTTCGCACAGGACATTCAATTGGATCCAGGACCATCTACTTACAATGCATCAGTATTGTCAACACAGATGGGGCAGTAGCTCTCTGGACTTTCAGAAGCAGAACTTGGAGTTCCCTGACCTGAGGTTGTAAAGATTGAAACCTGAGACCTTGCTGGGTCCAGCCTGGACTTGAAGGTGTTGGAAAGAACTACTCTTGAGTGATACCAGACAGAGGGCAGCCTAAATAGCCCGGGAAAGGCGGGATATAATTTTTGGAATAAATAAATAAATAAATAAATAAATAAATAAATAAATAAATAAATAAATAAATAAATAGAATTTATTCTATCTGCATCTTTCCTGTCCTGCATCTGTCCACTGTCCCTTCTAGGTCATTTCCTATCTAGCCACTTCAATAAGTTCAATAAGTTCTCTGATCTTCTTTATGCTTGCTGAAAATGAGTGAGAAGGGAATTGGAGCAGTGGCAACCAAACTCTTCAGCACTCTCCTCTGTACTCTCCTATGTACAAGAGCAAATGGGAAGAAGTGGCAGAAGGTGGGAAATAAGAGGAAAACAACCGCCACCATCCTGCCATTATCAGTTGAGTTATAAGTGGAGTCTCGATATCTGCAGGGGATCCATTTTTGGTACACCTGTGGATATATGGATAATATTATGGATAATCAAGTCCAGGATTTTTCAACCCCATAAACATCTAACATGGCTAACATCTGCAAAACATCTCATGGTTTCATTCACCTACTTCTGAACAAATGAAGCAGGTACTTCTATTGAACAAATGAAGCAGCTACTTCTATTAAATGAAGCAGGAATAATTAAGACTAGGTAGCTGAGACATCAGCTTTCTTAGTGCAAACCACAAGCATGAAAATCTGTTCACATATTTTAAAATACAGTTGGATGATGAGCTAACAGCTATTTAATTCCTTCTTTTGATTCACTGAACTTTGGATGATTTCCTGAGAGAATATTCTGCCATTTCTGCAATGTTTTTCTTTTCTGAAATTTACCAGTTTTTAGGAAGATGACTTTTTAAGCACATATCTTTGTAACCTGTGGCAAGCTTGTGCATCCATTTGGGGGCACGGGCCCATTTCCCATCCACATTATTTTGGACCTGTCAATCTTCTGGCCAATAACTCAACCTGAAATCTGTTTCCTCAGAAATAAACTCTATTGATTTCACCACTAATTTTGTATTGCTAAGCGTGCCTAGGACTGCAACCCAAACTGAAAGCAAACTGATCTTTGCTTTCAGAAGTATCACGATCCCCTGCCATGGAGATAGATTCAAGATGTGGTACTGCCTTTGTCCTGCCTCCATAGTCAAGGATCAAGTGGCAGACTAGGAATCTCTTTACGAGACCACCCGCGATATCCTCACCAACTCAGTGTGGTGTATCCACCATGTGCAAGCTGATCTGGTTCATATTTCTCTAGGCCTGCAGACAAGAATTAACATATGCTTTACATTTTCCTTGGATATGTGCAGATTCTGCTGGTGCATTTTATATAAATATTGTACGACAAGCATGAAGGCTGATTTCATCCCTCCCACTCAATCTGATATTCATTACCACGGTGTAGTTGCATCTCCTAAAGTCATGGGTTGCTGCTGCTTGAAGCAGACTAAGACTTGGCTGGTGATAAGGCAGAAGCCTGAAAAGCAATGCTGTGTGTGTCATCATCTAATCCACATAATAAAAGAAAACCCTTCCAGTTGTGACGAGAACCTTAAATCACACCAATAGGTATGGCATTCACAAGAATATCTCCAGCAACTAAGAAGCTCCTCCTTGGAGCTCAGGGAGATTCAGAATTAATCCTTCATCTCTAAGGCTTAGAGCAAAACTATAATGAATGAAGAACAGCATTGCATGTTCATCACTGGCAAGGAAATGCAAACTGTGCTGACTTTCATAGCAGGTGTATGGTGGATAAGGAATGATGGTTCCAAGTGAGGTGGATCATATCTGAGTAGAGTAGTTTATCTTCATTTAGCGGTTTTTTATTTTTTGTTTTCCAAAAGCAAAGTGCTCTTTCAGTGGATTAAGGGGCCCTTAGGAGTCAATTCTGAGTTACATCATTTGCTTTCAAAGCTGAGCTTTCTGCTTTTGGCTCAAGTAACTCCACATATTCCAGTGTTATGAAACATCCGGCGCTAAAAACCAGGCTGTAGTTAAAAATGAGTCACTAAAACACCCAAAGCTAGCAGGTAAATACAAGCTTACTGCTGGCTCCAAAATGGTGAATGAGAGCCGCAAGAGTTACTTGGCCAGCCCTGCATTAAGCTTGTTGGAGAAATTGATTTTGCAAATGATACCATGTCACTTTGAAGGCAGATGCAGTAAGATTTTGTTTCAGGAGTGATCTTTCAGTGAATGTAAAGACTACACTCTTCAGAATATTTATTTGAATTGCAGATGTATCTTTCCTGCTTTCCATCCCTCATTAACAAAATACTGCATGTCCATGTAAATAGTAACAGAGAAGCTCAAAAGGAGCAATTTAAACTTTGTGGGTAAAAAAAACCCAGCTCAAAGCCAAATCCTATGCTAGTCCATTCAGAAGCAAGTTCCATTATAGTCAATGGGACTTACTCCCAGGAATGTGGATAGGATTGAAGTTTTGGCCACTGGTAACTAGCCATTTGGCCTTGTCTGCCAGACAGCAGGGTACCAAGGTTGCAGATGACGGTCCTTTCCCAGCCTTTGAGATCCTTGCGAAATAGATGCTGTGCTATTGGTCTATAAAGGGGTTGCCTTCAGACCAAGACCGAACCTTATTTATTATTATCCACTAGTGTATGTCCCACCTCTCCTCTTTCAAAGAGTCTCCCAAGGCAGCTCACATCAGTTAAAAAAAGAAATGAAATGATAAAAATTGCAAAACAGTTCAAAGCAATAAATCAAACACCAAATAACCAACCAATTAAAAACCATCTGAGAAGCAGGAATAAAACAAACCCACGTGGAAATACGAACTGAAACCTGCTTAAACAGAAAGCATTTACCAGCCAATGAAAGAGTCCAGCCAGCCTTGGGAGAAGAAAGTTTCAAAGTTTGGGAATTTTAATGGGAGAAGCTCTATCATTTGTGCTCTTCCGACAAAGCACTGGGTCAGGATAGGGGAACGTTCTGCAGGGCCTCTGATTTTGAACAATATGATTCACACTATTGATGGAGACAAGCACAAATCAGGCTCTTTTCACTTAACAATAAATGTGAATGTCTCTTTTTCTCTTTCAGGCATGGACAACTGCTATCTGTCTATGAAGCCGTGTGTGTGTCTGTGTGTGTGTGTGTGTGTGAGAGAGAGAGAGAGAGAGAGAGAGAGAGGGCATGCACATGCGCGTATGTGTGCGTGATTTCTATGAAATAGCCATTGTTTTCAGATGTGTCATCTGTCCTAAACTCAATCCTGCTAGATAAGAGCTTGACATTCAGACTAGAGGCAGGAAAAGCACAGGAAAATTCAGTATGTGGTTTGTAGATGCAAAGCATACCCAGTTAGTATCTACTTAAAAAAAATCTGCTCTAGTATTGCAAAATGTAAGCATAAAGAATGACAAAGTGTGCAAAAATAAGACAAAAACACTCTTTTTGTGCAAGAAATCTTATAAACAGATTTTGAAAAGAAAACTGTTATGGCATTCCCCCAAGGAACCCTGCAGCTCAAATGGCACTTAGACTACAGCTCCCAGGTGTATCATACAGACATTTTAAGAAACCTGGCTTCCTCCCAGCATATATTGCTCTTCAGAAGGAGTATGACTGCTGTGAACAGCACAAATCCTTAAATATAAAAGTCTCATTTAGTTAAATAGAGGGGGGAAAAGGATTGTACCTCTGAAGTCAAACATTTCTATGGTAACCTGTTTAAGAGGGGCAGCTGAATTGGTTGTTTGCAGAAAAAAATAGCTAGGTCTCATGACACCTTGGAGCCTAAGAAATGCATAGTAGCAGAAGCTTTTGAGAACTACAGTCCGTGTCATTTGTACTCATTTCTACAGTGCAACCCATGCCCAAAACATTTTACAACCCATATTTCATTCCTTTCCACAATCTAGGCCCAAAGCCAAAGCCGCACACCATCATCTGCTTCAAGCCAATGGACGTCAATGAGGCTGAAACAGCCACCTTGCCACGTGGACTTGGGCTCGGGCTCTGGAAACTGCACCCGACGGTGTTTCCTTGTTTCACTGTAAAGAAGAGCCCTCACAATCCACCAGTTAATCTGCAAACATGCATAAGTAAATCCAGTACTTCCGATTGTTTACTGAGGGGGAAAGTAGCACATTTCTTACCGCAACAGGTTCTTCATTAGGTCACCAATTAATGTATCATGTTAACAAAAAAATAAATAAAAAGAATCTATATTTTAATCTGATAACTGGAAAAGAAAAGAGGTGCTTTTCAGGTGGTGCTCTTATATTTAGCAAGGTGAGAGTAACTGTTCGTTTTCACCCCCACAAACTTTTTTCTTGCGGGAGTTCTGCATCTTTATTGATTGGGAGTCTTTTCAAGACAGGGAGCCATTTAAGGCCATATCCTATTCAGTCTCCTGGTGACTGAATAGGACCATATTGGACTGAATAGGACTATGCACCATATCCTGGTGCAGCTGAGCCAATGGGGTGTGTGATGCATCCTGGTGTAGGTGGGTAGTTATGGAGGCTTCCACAAAAGAAATGCTTAAGAAATGTTTAAATAGTGTTTCCCAAATGTGAAAAGTGCTTTATGTGTATCACCTTAACAGAGTCCTTACAACCACCCTGTATGCAAAGTGTCACATAACCCAATGTTGCAACAGGAGAAGACAGAAAGGGAATCACTTGCCCAGGATGACCTGGTAAATTCATGAAAATGGTGCAGTTTGCACCAGCACCACTAGGGTTTGTGTCAGCCGTCACCCCCGTTATGGACTTCCTCCTCTGTGATGGGCAGGGCAACAGTCTAGGTGGTTGGCCTGGAGATCTACCATCACTCTGCCCCCACTAATTTTTGGGCCATACCTTTTGGTAGAATAAGAGATATTTCAAAATGGTTTGTTTCATTGCATACTGTTGTAAATTACATATTGAGCACTATTTAACATGCTGGTATTATTCCTAACCATGTTTTTGTTGCTGGTGGTGTCACCCCCCACCCCATGTAGGCTGTACCTACCCTGCTCCCCTAGCAATGCCATTGCACACAGGCATAGCTTTTTTGCTGTTCAGTCTCTCAAGCACCAAACTGGAGGCACCATTTTCGGATACTTAAATGATGTATTGTTTTATATTTGTAAGCTACTTT
The DNA here is from genome assembly GCA_030015325.1 of Cryptoblepharus egeriae. Classification (NCBI taxonomy): domain Eukaryota; kingdom Metazoa; phylum Chordata; class Lepidosauria; order Squamata; family Scincidae; genus Cryptoblepharus; species Cryptoblepharus egeriae. Next base: position 63,909,084 of record JAREYC010000002.1, on the reverse strand, counting down.
GAATAATCTTTTGGGAGATAAAGCAGGATATAAATAAGTACAACTCTAGCTTCATACTGAGGCACGCAAACAGAGGTTGACAAGATAGTATGGACTTTTAGCCAATGCCTTAGGAGGTCCACCAACCCAGCCCAACCCTCAAACCTTCAGTCCCTGTGAAGTGGTAGCACCCAATGCTTCTTCAGTGGGCAGGGGGCAGAAGGACGCAGAATTTTTCCACAATCTGGTAGTGCTCCTGTTTCCACACAATTCACTTATGATGGCTTTGGCATCTTGTGGAGTGCTTACCAAACATATGTAGCAAGGGGGAAGGATGCATTTCCACTCTTCCATCATATGAAACAGGATAGCTTTTCCTATATATGTATGAATCAGACTTATGATTCATTTTTTTCTACTGCCAGAATTGTGCTTTTTGGGTGTGTGCGTTTTTCAGCTTCTCCTGCTCGAAGGGATTTGTGCAGAGCAAGCGATTGCATGATTGAGGCTTAGGAAGCTTCAGTATTCTTTAAAAACAGTAGAATATGACACCATGCGACACCACTGTACAGAAATCCATATCTAGACAGTCCACAAATTCCCTACCCCCACTTTCTGGTGCAACCCCCTTTAATGTAATGCCAAGCCTTCTGTGCAGGAACTTGGAAATATGGCAGGATGCCTGGTACATTTTTCCAGTCCAAGCCATTCTGGCTTATTTTCCAGAGATTCAGACTTTGTGCCAAAGTAATTTACTGATGTGATGAGGCTTCATATTTAACCAGAAGTTCTGGGAAATACTTCTGACCCAATACTTCTGTTCTTACAATAGCAGGATGAATTTCAAATTGCTTTGCATGGACTGCAAAACAGAATTGCAAACTCTTACATGGTCTTACATGGAACTGCAAACTCTTATGATGGTCCTACATACATAAATTGTGAAGGTCAATTTTGCTTATTGCATGTCATGCTATATTCATGGAATATGCCGTATACAATACAGACATCACTGTGAAGGTGGAAACATTTTTAGACACCTTTTCTCAGATTCTTTTTACTACAAGGAGGAAAAGAAAGTGAGAGAGCCTTAAAAAAAAGTTCTAAACTCATAACTTAGCATTTCTCCAATTCAAGAAATGTATGGCTATCAAGTTTTTCTTCATGTTCACATTCGGGTTTCCTGAGTTTGCTGAAAATTATGAAAAATTTTGACCATCAAGCCTGTGCTAAGATTACTTCTGAGTAAAATCACCATCATTCATTTCTAGCTTCCTGAGGCACTGCAGCCCCAGTGAGTTTGGCAACTGTTGCATAACACATAAAAACAATCCGTATGTCCGCCCATAGTTACTGCACCACTCAGTGAAACCCTATGGGAAATTCATATTAGTATCCAGAGTAAATTGTTCTTACACCAGAGCAAGGACTCCCGTAGTTTGGATTTGGTCCTAATTGTATTTACTTCAGTATCAGGTTGAGGATCCTGTGATGGGGATTGGGAGACACAAGTGAACTACAACAGGCTGTGTACTCAAAATCCCAGCCTACCCTGGTGGGGGAAGGCCAGCAGGGAATCCCAGGCTGTCCAATCCCTGGAGAGGGGAGGGACACCTGGAAGAGATAAAGGGTTGGGGAGGGACACCAGGAAGAGATAACGGGGTGGGGGGGAAGGCGGGAAGAGTGAGAGCCCAGCATGGAGAGGATGTAGGAGGATGCTTGGTGCAATCAGGGACATATTTACTAGGCCATTCAGTAAGCAGTGTTGTATTTGCTTTGTTTGGATGGCTCATGGACATTGTTGATACCAACCTGTTTGGATGAGTCTTAACTGAAAAGTTTATGTATTGAGAAACCATCAAGCTTGTGCCTTCTTAAAACAATGGAAGAAAGTCAACCTGCTCCAACTCCTATTGCTGTCTCTGAGTCTGATTCCTCCACCCAAACAGACTTGACTTGGAAAAGATTCCAGTCCCACAAGTATCTACACCAGGCACCCCCGTAACGGGGTGGGCTAAGCATGACAGATCCCATTACACATCTGATCCTAAGTGAGCCAGAAAAGAACTTGACCACTAACAGACACTTTCTCTGAGAGAGCTAAGCTGGAACATACACAACCATCTTTGGGCTTGATGTTAAGAAAACCAGGTTTAATTACATCCAGTTGGATAGTTTACATTCATATGGTCAGGTGGGATTGAATGCTCAGACAGCTAACATAGCAACTACAGAAATGCATGATCATGCAGCCTATGTGCAATAATACTGATTTCAAAGTAACACATTGGAGGAATACGGGGAGCAGAGACAACTCAGTCATCAGAGTATCATTCCACTTTGCATTAACAAGACCAATGTTATGGTCTTACTTTGCAGGGAGACATCGGATACCATCATCTAGGATGTGGGGGAGCAAAGATGGCAAAAGGACTATCTTGGCTAGAAGTCTGGAGATAACAAATCTCATACAGAAGGGGGTGGTGTTTCTGGTCAACAATGCTGTCAGAATCTCGCATTTTTCAAAACGACTGAAAAGCAAAGAATTATAAGCAGGGGGAGTAAGAAAGAGTAAATGGTTCAGAAGACTTGGACAGCTTCATTTCGTATTTGTCCAATGTAAGCATACAATCTCTGGAGCAAGAGAGGGGAATCAAAAAGATATTCTCCACATCTCCAGCAAAAGGCAAAACCTCCTTTCTTGGTCTTGCTTAACAGAGCACAGCCTCACCCCTACCAGAGACAGGAAGTTTGGACAGATGTTTTGTTTGAAGTCCTCCAATTTTATTCTTTAAACCAGCAATATCTCTGGTATGACAGTAAACGGATAGGAAAAGATGCTCTGGTGCCCTGGAATGTCTAGGGTTGTTCACACACCATGCACGCTTGCTCCAGCAGGGCTTAGAACAGTGATTGATGGTGTAGCTGCTGCAGCAGAGGGTTGTAGGACTTGCCTCTAGCCATAACAGTTAGGTCTGGAAATAGTCCAGTGTCCAGATGTTCCATTTCTCAAAGAGCTCATGAAGTGGGGGGGGGGGGTAGGGAGAGAAGATTTAGCAGGGCCAGCCTGTTCACAGCTGTCTAGGTTTTCAGAAAGACATTTGCAGGAACTGTGAAGGAGCAGCTGCAATTAATAGCAGAAAACGCTGCCTATATTCTTTCATGGGTCCTTTGAGTAATTCCACTTTGCACTAAGGCGGCAGCCATTCTTTCAGGCTCTATGATGGACAGGCTAATCTAAGGTAAGGCTCATGACTGAAGCCAACTATCTCTCTCAGCTTCATTTGGCAGCTTTGAAGGATGAGTCTTCTCTGCAACGTACCATTACCCCACATTGCTACCTTTGGACTATTGACTCAGACTAAAACATGAGAGTATTCTAAAGCCAAATTTTCCCACACAGCAACCCTAGCAAAATGTCAGTCAGGTGGTAGTCCATGAAGCTGCTTCTGCTGTAAATATCTAGAGAAGACTAGATGGTGATGTTTAGTGTTCACTGTTCATCAAAGAAGCACTTCTGATCGTGGGTTTCATACATACTTAACAGTAGGGAGACTACTCTGAATGGTCTGCAGATAACACTGCTGTGAGCTGATCTGGAACTGACTTAGGGCACAATCCAGAGTAACTACGGGGAGTCCTTGCTCCAGTGTAAGAACAATTTGCTGTGGATTGCAGTATAAATTTCCCATAGGTTTTCATTAGATGGTGCAGTAACTACAGGTACACATAATGTCTCTTACGTGCTCCCGTAGTTACTCTGGATTGTAGGGTTTGGCTGACAGCGTGAAGTCCTCAGTAATAGCAGCCCCGGCCTCACTAAAATCTGTGAACAATTCAGGACTAACTCAAAAGGATTGACTACCATATGTGGACTGAAACCAACCTTTTGAGGGTTGTCACAAGGCTTCTTAGGATAGGGGAGAAAACAGCCCCTTAGTTATTAGACCACAAGGATTTCTTAATGTGTATGTTTTTGCAATAGATGGTTAGTTATAAAATAAGCTTTTAGCTTTTGTATGTGTGACTGAAGCCAGCCATTTCCCTATTCACCCATTTCTGAACTCACCCATTTCCCCATTTCCGCAGTGGACTAGCACATGTTGTGCACTGGTCTAACCCCTCCAGGAGTGGTAGAGACGTGCGTAGACCAGCACAGGACTTTTAATAGGACTCATCTCGGCCTAACCAGATTCAAGTTGACCATATGATCAGAAAAACCTGGATTTGTCCAGATTTTTAGCCTTCTGTCTGGGTGTCCTACATTTTTGCTTCACTGTCCTACATTTTTGCTTCATTTTTGAAATTTGCAATGGTGCACAGTACCCCATCATGTCATATGTTGTTGGATTCATATAGAAGAACAGAATCCAATGCAAAAATTGTTTTTGAGATATCTCCTTCCTATCAAAAGTTATGGCCAAAAAAACCAAAAACAAAAAATATAAAAACCAAAAATTACATTTCTTGGCAATTTTTTTAAGTGGCTAGGAATTTTGGCTGGGGGGTAGGAATTTTGGTCTTGGGATTCAGGAATTTTGGGTTTGGCATCTGCTCACCCGGAGGTTAGGATAGCATTGTGAGAGAATAAAGTGATAAGCATTGTGAGACCTAATCCTAACTATTTTAGGCTGGCATAACTTCTGGCATAACTAACCATGGTGATATGGGGAGGTCAGCATATGCTTGTGCATTGGACTAATACCCCCAGGAGGGGGGCAGAAGTGCCTTATGGCACTTTTGTTAACATCCCCAGGTTAGCATAGGACTTATGCTAAGCCTAACTGGAGATTAAGATTGCAGGCAGAGTATCTAGTACATCCAATTTTCATACAAATTGTGTGCTTGTTTTACTATTTCTCTCAGACACAGAAACCATAGACATTATTTGAATTTGTCACACTGAATGCATTTTAAAATTGTTCAGAAAAGTGTGCAATAGCTTAGCTGGTGTCTGTTTCCAGGATCACCACCCCTTGAACCCAAGATAGAAAAAGGGACAGAAGCCTAGAACTTCCATTTAGATCACTGCATTCTCAAATACATTCCAGATCAGCTCACAGGGTAGATAAATACCCATATACTTCCCTTTCAAGATTTACCCCTGTCTATTCAAACCCCCTTCTTCCCCAGTACCAAGCAAGATCTCCATGTACTGAAACTCTCAAATGAGCCAGAACAAATACTGCATGCTAAATTACCAGCCCCAGATATCATTAAAAATGTGCACTTGTGACCCACAGTCATGGAAAGATTTCCAAGCAGCTGGAGAACACATGATCTATTGTCCCCCTACAAAGTTTAAATTGACATGCTTGTCCAGTGGTGCACCTCCCCTCCCCCAGTAAAGCTGGGAAAGAAGCCACAGAAAGCCACCAATAATAATCATCGTTGGCCTACTGGCCCAATGGTCAAATTTATATGCCTGGGAGATAGAGAGGAACACCTTGTCCTTATAAATCCAGACAGGACTGAGGTGAAACCCCAGTAAGCCAACAATGCAACGCTGTTTTTGGAAACAGACATTGCATTAACCAGCACCTTTGACAATAGTGTAGAGGAAAATATCATGTTGCAGAGTTTGTCAAAAAATCATAAGGAATTGGTGCTTGGCAATCAGAAAGACAACAAAACAAGAAACGTGAACAGAGAAAAATGTTCTGGTCATATGTCACAATCCCAGGCTGTCACTCCTTGCTGGGTCAGGGAGGCAAAGTTCTTCAATCTGTTTACAGAAAAATGTAAGTTTACTAAGAAATTCATCTCCCATTTCCTGTTCACGTCACAAAGCCAAATGCTGAACATAGACAGATAAGCATAATGTCCTTATAAATCAAGCAAATGAATGTCCTAATCTTTATTTAGTAAAGAAGAGAGTGAAAACAAAATGTGGATTGTGCCATTATCAGTACAGCAAATCACTTCTGAGGACCTGTTTTGGTAACCTTGTTTCCAGATTGTGTTGGTATGTTGTGCTCAAATGGGAATAGATCTACCCTCAGTCCTAGTTGAATGGTTCACACTACAGCACTGATCTCTAGCATATCTCTGGTAAGGACTGCATGAAATGGTCCACGTTCAATGGACTTTTGGCAAAACACGTAAAATGGGTGATTCATCATGCCCACTTATAAATGGCAATAATGGAAAAAAGCCAACCTGATTTAATTGGTTGTGCATATCAGCCCTTAAGGAATACTATGAGGAATAGGAAATGAACAGACAGGTGTTCTCCTTGGATGTATTTGTCAGGAATAGGTGATCATACAGTACTACAGCTTCATCATGATGCTTCAAGACACCCATGATTTGAATCTTGTTTTTTTGCATGATCTTGCTGCTTTGCTCCTTTTTTTAGCAATTAAGTGAAAGAGCAAGTTCAGTTGTTGTCTCCTTTTTGGCATCCTTTCATTCCATTACTGAATCATAATGAGAATGACTGCAAAATAAGTTGTGGGGTGTGTACTGGAGTAGGGGATGTCAAGAAAAAGAAAAGATTTCTGATACATAAAGCACAATCCTGTCCGTCCTGTCCCTGTTTACTCATTGTGTTCAATGGGTCATACTCCCAGGAAAATGTCTTTAGGATTGCAGCCACAGACTTGCAAGGCTGACTTCTTGATCAGGAATGGTCAATCTTTTAACTATTGGGTTCCTGGATCTTTAACAATTGTGTAGTGGGAGAGATTTGTTAAAGGTCCAGGATTGTTAAAGGTCCTCACTTGTTAAAGGTCCAGGAGCAATTTTGCATATGAATTTGCAAACAAATTTTGCATGGAAATGGTATTAGCAAATGCTCTTTCCTTAAGTATTTGTGCTTTTGTCACTTTCTCTTAATAAGCCTTTGTCAAAATCTCCCCTTTGCAAAATAAAAACACACATACACTTCACAAATATCTTGCATTGAGCAACCAATTCCCTGGAGGTTTTTCAGAATTTAGTGGTGAAGCTTTAAGAAAAATGCAAACTATAAACAGCGGGTGGGGGGGGGGGAAGCACCATCAGGCTACCAATTGTTGGGGAGATTCAGCACTGAAGTCCCTCAGCACCTGGTGTCAGGCCATGTCATGTGCCCCCTGGCTTTATTTCCAAAACCACAACAAAATAAATTCTGACTTGACCTGGATTGGTGCAGTACTAGAGAAACATATGAAAAAGAGATCATTCACTGGGGCTTGGAGCCCAGCATTACAGAATCATTTTCAAACTACAACAATCCCAACCTGATCTCCAGATCAGTGGCATAGCTAGGGGAGTACAGGGGGTGCAGGGGGTGCAGTTGCACTGGCCTACAAGCTATAGGGGGGCAACAAGCTCAGCTTGACACTAGTAGCTAAAATTGTCAAAAACAGTGTATGTATGGATGATAAAACCATCATGTCATATATCGTTGGAAAGGTAATTTTATGTAGAATGCAAAGAAACAAGCTGCTTTGGAATATCTATATTCTATTAAACGTTATGGCCAATTAAACAGAAAAGGAACACAAAAAAGATTCTGGAACAAAAAGTGGATTTTCTTAACTGAAACTTTTCCATGATACTGATTGCTCTGAGAGCCAATGAGATGAAAATCTGATACTGCATGAAGCTGATAAGATGTTAAAATGAATCAACTTTCATTTCTATATACATATATAGTGGTGCCTTGTAAGATGAACATTGTTCATTCTGGAAACATATTTGTCTTACAAAACATTCTTTATACAAAGTGGATTTTTCCATAGGAAATAATGGAAACTGAGACAATTGGTTCCACAACCCAAAAATATTCATATAAAAATATTAAATGAATGTGAAAATAATGACAAAACAGTGTAATTGAATTCAAAACACTGTAATTTAATAAAGAACACAATTACTGTAATATTAATAAAAACAACGCAATATACCATACAGTAAAACAGAAAAGAAAAACCTTTATGGCCAAGAATGACATAATTTTCACTGAAAGAGTCACTGGTGTCTTTTTGAGCAACTTTAACAAGGAATCTATCTAATGACACTTGCTTTTGTCTCCTTTTGAGGATTTCACAGAAATGTAACATTGCATTGTCATTAAACAGATTCATCGCTCACATTGCTATTGCCTTATTTAGGCGTCTCCCCAAGCGACCGAGGCGCGTGTAGCGCCAACAAGGGCAGCGAGAAGGCGCCGGCCGAGTCCTGCTGCAGCCTGTCGGGGGCCGAGACTCCTCGGGAGATGGCGCGGCGGAGAAGCCCTGGCTATAGCCTTATTTAGATGATGCTTTTCTACAAAATTTCCCAATGTTTACAAATGTCCTTAATCTTATTTAATGTGAGGGATTCTTCCTCCTTCTTTTCCTCCTTCTTTGCAGATGAGATCTCACTCCATAACCTTTTGCTGTTGCTCACGATGCAGATCCATCAATTTGTTCGTTTTACAACTAATTTTTGTTGTAAAACTATTTATCTTACAATGCACTGTTTGTTTATCACTGTATTTATTTACAATGCACTGTATTTATCTTACAATACAATGTTTGTTTTACAAGGCAGAATTCCTAAGAAATGTTAGTTTGTCTTATAAGTGTTTGTCTTACAAAGCGTTTGTCTTACAAATACAAATACCTTTATTGGCATAGAATATACAAAAACATCCAAACACAGATTTAAAATCAAAATCAAAAGCAGTGCAATTCAAAGGGTCTATAATTCTCAAATTAAAAACTATTGTTCCAATTTAGTCTTCAATATGGCTGATACAAAGATGGCTGTCTGTCTTATTAAGATGGGATCTGGTGAGGAAAGCAGCTGTTTTAGCATCAGTCTATCGGTTGGGCGTGGGGTCTCTGGAAGGAAAGGAGTTGAAAACTTATTGCGTGCTTCCACATGCAAGGAGCAATTAAAAAAGATGTGTTCGATCGACTCCACTGCACCAGAAGAGCAGGAACAAAGTCTCTCCCTCATGGGATGCCGTTAAATCTGCCTTGCAAGACAGCCGAGGGGAGAACGTTGCAACAGGCAAGAGTGAGCACTCTTCTCAGATGCGGATTACCGAGCTGGAAAAGGTAGTCTGGCACTTTGTCGTGGGAAACAGGTAGGTGTAGAAACAGTGGCGAGCACACCTTGTTCGCCAGACTCTGAAGATTTTGGGTTTGAATGTCAAATAGCCTGAAATGTGTTCAGCTTTCTCTCCTGCCGCGCATGAAGGGACCAAGACTCACTGCAGTACAAGAGTGTGCTCAGGATACAGGCTCCATAGACCTGGATTTTTGTATGTTCCGTCAGCTTCTTATTAAGCCATACTCTCTTTGTAAGTCTAGAAAACGTGGTAGCCGCTTTACCGATACGTTTATTTAACTCAGTATCTAAACAGAGAGTGTTGGAGATAGTTGAGCCAAGATACACAAAGTCATGGACAATCTCCAGTACGTGTTCAGATATTGTAATACAGGTAGGTGAATCCACATCCTGACCCATGACTTGTGTTTTCTTCAAGCTGATTGTTAGTCCAAAGTCTTGGCAGGCTTTGCTAAAACGGTCCATAAGTTGTTGAAGGTCTTCAGAAGAGTGAGCAGTAACAGCAGCATCATCAGCGAAGAGGAAATCCTGCAAGCATTTCAGCAACCCAACACCTATACGTATTTATAATAAAGCACTCCCACGTGCATACAGGTATTTGCATACACTTGGAAACCTGCCTTTTGGACTACAATGACAGTTTGCAGTTTGTGATGCTGCTTGTGGCCTGAGAACAGTGACCTTAGAAAATCATCTCATGTGCAAGACTAGAGTGAGGGGCATAAAAGCCATCCTATACTGCAGGATCCCTGTAGGAACTTGAAGTTCAACCCCTAAAATTTATTTTGCCCTTCCTATGCCTCTTCCAACACCTTTGTTCTCCATGCTACAAGCGAACTGCCTCCTCTCATCAAATTTCCCAGGCTTGCAACTTTGTCTAGGAGATATTTGTCCTACCTATGATATGACAGGTAGGGAGCCACAAGAGGGCCTTTTCTTTGGTGACCTCTCACCTGTGAAAAGCCCTCTTTAGAAAGAGAAACTTGGCGGAAACTCTTCATTCATTTTTGCATCAGGTGGTAACTTTGTACTGCATTTTAATTTCTGCTTGTTATTTTAATTGTTGTTGCTTTTATCAATTTCATAGTCCACTCTGACTCTTTCAACTAGCAATAAAAGACAGATATATGAGAAATAAGCAGACAGATTCTATTAGTGAAGAAGAGTGTGGAAGGGAATGGTTTCTGGGATGCCAGTTTCAACTTTATGGTTTTTGTTTTGGGGCTTTTAGAAAAATTATGGTCAGGTGTCCTTTATTATGGACATGTCCTGGATTTTAGCCTTCTGTCCTAGAAAAATACTTCAGTGTTCTTCTTTTCCTTGTAAGCAGGCAGCAGGTAGACTTCTTGTAATTAATAAATTATATATAACAAATTATATGTAATAGTTTAAAATTTAATAAAAAGTAATTTAGTTATTAAGCACATGACTATTATATAATTAATTAAGTACATGAAAGCAATATACATTAGTGTTTTTAGCTTTTATTTTCTCAATTCATAAATTTTTCCTGAATGTCCTACATGGGGGACCTTGTCTTCTTTTCTTTTTTTTTTGGTTATGGCATATGGTCACCCTGGCTACAAAACTCCTATAATTAATGGCAATTTGATCAGATCATGCACACTTCAATTAGTATGACCTGACTTAAGGGGGAAAAAACTGCTGCCACCCTTCGATTTCAGAATAGCAGTCATTCCAAAGACCTCCTGTCTTTCCCCTTCTGACACTGCTGAGAAGGGAAAAACTGAGGTAATAATTGTTATTTCAGACACCAGATCCCTTTGGAAATATTTTTGTTGCTTTTTCACAGATGGTCCTGGCTGGTGTGTGTAGTAGCTGTGGAAAGTCTTTTCCTCCCCAGAAACACACATGCTTTTTAAGCAAATAAGCAGGAATTCAGCAGGTGATGCTTTTCTTGGCATGTGGGTATAGTGATTGTGCATAATATCTTGCACTGTTAAAGTTACCCTGAAAGGGTGATAATCACAGAGCAACCATTTTGGTACTGGGCCAAGGTCCCATGCCCATCTCAGGGCCTACTTGGCCAGCCTAACTTCTGAACCCGCAGTACCCATTCCTACAGAGTGTAAGGGGAAGGATGGGGGGAAGGAGAACTGAAAGGAGAATAAGGTCTAGAAAGGGGCAGGGACAGCTTGAAAGCATGACTAGGGGAAAATAGCTGTCACAGCTCCAAGGTGACCCATTACCACTAGTTGCTCCAAGGTGACCCATTACCACTAGTACCACATTCTAGCTGTGGTAAAGGAGAAATTCCTTGATGAGTCCAGAAGATACTATAACAGTTGTTCTGGCTCACAAGGATGCAGTGGAAGCCATTTTGGCACCACTGCTCCACTGGGCACTGCCAAGGTTTAGAATAGGGCTGTCAGCTCCTCATGTGGGTGAAATGTGGGTAAAAATATACACAGCACAGTCCTATGCATGTCTACTCAGAAGTAGGGTTGCCACATTTTCTCGGAAACCAGGTCTTTCAGGGATGACTTATAGGAAGGGATACAAGGGAGCCTGATCAAATTTGCGGATGACACCAAGCTGGGAGGAGTAGCAAACACAACAGAAGACAGGAGAAACCTCCAGGAGGATCTGGATAAACTGGAATCCTGGGCTGTAACAAATAGAATGAACTTCAACAGGGAGAAGTGCAAGGTTCTGCACTTGGGCAATAAAATCCAAAAACACAGTTATAAAATGGGGATACTTGGCAGCACAACATGTGGGCGGGATCTTGGAGTCGCCGTGGATCACAAGCTGAACATGAGTCAGCAGTGTGATGTGTCTGCAAAGAAGGCAAATGCCATTTTAGGTTGCATTAAGAGGTCTGTAGCTTCCAAGTTGCGAGAAGTTCTAGTTCCTCTTTATTCAGCATTGGTCAGACCTCACCTTGAGTACTGTGTTCAGTTCTGGGCACCTCACATGAAGAAAGATGCAGCCAAGCTGGAGCAAGTCCAGAGGAGAGCAACAAGAATGATCAGTGGGATGGAAGGGAAGCCCTACCAGGAAAGGTTGGGGGAACTTGGGATGTTCAGCCTGGAGAAGAGGAGGCTGAGGGGAGACATGATTGCCCTCTTCAGATACCTGAAGGGCTGTCATAGGGAGGAAGGGGCTCATTTGTTCATAGCTGCTTCTGAAAGCAGAACTAGAACCAATGGGTACAAACTGCAAGAGAGGAGATTTCAGTTGGATATCTGGAAAAAATTCCTGACGGTGAGGGCGGTTCGGCAGTGGAACAGATTGCCAAGGGAGGTGGTGGACTCTCCCTCACTGGGGATCTTCAAGCAGAGGCTCGATGAGCACCTGTCGGAGATGCTCTAGGGGGAATTCCTGCTGCACTCAGGGGGTTGGACTAGATGACCTACTAGGTCCCTTCCAACTCTATGATTCTATGATTGTATTCACATGCTAGCAAGTTTGACAGAGGTTCTATCCTGGTTTTATGGCAACTCTAAGCACAAATGCTAACTTTTATTACAGCCATGGATCTCAGAATATGAAGTGGATGCAGGCTTTCCTGAGACAACATGGACAGTTGCTATGAGAAGCATAGGAGTTGTCTCTAATTCCTTTCATTCTACCTTCAAAAGGGCAGATCATTTACCGTAATTTGGCAGCCAAATGTTTAGTGACAAAAGGTCTGAAAAGCAATAAAAATAATAACAATACAACTTTTACCTTGAGTTGGTTCAATCTTTGACTTGCCTCATCTGGGCAACATCCTCAGCAGCAGGTGATTCCAAACAGGAAAGCATGTCTTTCTATTCCTTTTTCCCCCCAGAAATTTTGATGAAAGAGATGGAAGGAAATATCAGAGGCATCTTCACAATCTGTTTCCACTAAGGCTAAGCCATTTAAATCTCTTTTCACCTCATCTCATCAGGGCAGAATCTTATAATGCTTATTCCTCACCAGTGTTTGGGAGCCAAGTCTTAATGGTGCCTTTTTTTAGCAACAAGTTTCTCTGCTGCTAATGAGTTACCCGTGTTGCAAGGTTCTGTTTCCCCACTCCTTTTCAGAACAGCCTTTTCTCATATGCAAAATAAAACTATTTCCTAAAATTTTCAATACAATGTTCTTTGCTCTCTTTCCAATTATGTGATCTTTGGTGTCAGTGACTTTTGTTCTAGGCCTAGTACAGTCAACGCTGAGAAGTAGGATAACTGCATTCACTTTTTTTCTGTACATTCATCACTGCCATCATTATAACATCCAAATTAAAGAAAAATACACTTTTAAGCCGCGTAGTACTCAGAACCAAGATAAATTTATAATGTGCCTTCTTAAAACAATCAACCTTTTTTGGCTAATGTTCTAAGGACAATCATGATAATTGCTTAATACTTCACAGCTGAATTGACCCAGCTTTTTACTTGTTGGGCAGCTCAGATAGCTGGCTTGTAACACAATCAAGCTGTCAATTACCATTTGGAGCTACTCTGGAACAGTCAGCTTACTCTGAAATAAATAGCTTATACTGTAAATTGAAACTGAGTCTTCCTGCCCTCTGCCTCATCCATTCTAAAAAAAACTTTATTGTCATTGTACAAAAATGCACAACAAAATTTTGGGTGTACTGTCAAGATACAGACTCAACAGATCACTATAATGCTGAGCTGCTGCATGTACATGTGCTGCCACAGACTATCTTCACAGCAACCTTGTGAGGTAGGTAATTATTTTACGGGCAGCAGCTTGAAGAACTCTTCCAGGTAGAATCCTTTAGCATGGCCATCACATCTTGGATAAGGAAATGTCTTCCGAGTTTCAGGTCAACCAAGCTGCGAACAGCGACACCTTCTGGCTCTGATGACTCATGACAGCTTTATGAGCTTGTAGTCTCCCATCCAGGATCTGTCCAGTTCCTTTCCTGCTTATCTTTCTTCAGCAGCCCTGCATTCAACCACCAGACTGCACCTGCTGTGTTCCTTGCTCAGGCGGAGGCAAAGCCACTGTTGAGCATCCACTTGAGCAATTTTCTTCCAAAAAAGCACTTTTTTCAACAGAAGTTCCTCTTAAATTTAACAGAGGCAGAGTAATAGTCCCTAGCACAGTGGTTCTCAATCTTCCTAACGCCTTGACCCCTTTATAAGTTCCTCATTTTGTGGGGACCCCCAACCATAAAATTATTTTCGTTGCTACTTTATAACTGTAATTTTGCTAACATTATGAATCATAATGTAAATATCCGATATGCAGGATGTATTTTCATTATTACAAATGAAATGTGTATTCTATGCACACATTGAACACAATGGGATTTATTTCAGAGTAGGCATGCACAGGATTGGGCCCTCAGCCCCAGTGCGCACGCAGCTACAGCAGGAGGTCTGGCAAGCCTGACCTGGCCCCCTGCACCAGGGGTCTTTTGGCGACCCCCAGGAAAGCTCTAGGCGACCCCCAAAGGGGTCTCAACCCCCACTTTGAGAAACACTGCCCTAGCATCATATCACTCCTTACCCTAACATAGTGTCATTCCTAGTGGTTGTTTGCAGGTGTTACTTCCACTACATCTTTTTTTAGAAGGTTTAGAATTTAGAGCCTTTTTGGTACAGGGAATCATTGAGTTGTTTGATATTTAGGTAAAACATTTCATGAACTTTTGGTTGTTGAAAAGAAGTAGGAAAATATTCTTAATAACAATTCACTGTGTATGCAAAAATGAGGATACCTTTCCTAATCCTTTCTGGGTTATGTTATTGTCTCTCCACCTGCAAGTCTCCTAACTAGTGGTGGGATTCAAATAAATTAACAGGTTATATGTCCTAATAACCTAAATTAACAACAGGTTCTGGGTCCCATTAGTAACCCCTTCTCAGAACCAGGCACTTCATTAGCAAAGGGTTCTATAGAACCTGTGAGAACCCCCTGAAGCCCACCACTGACCCACCATCAGTATTTATATAGGGTTAATCAAATAAAGGGGGACAGAGTACCTATATCTTTAACCATTGGCTAGAAGAGGAAATTTTGGAATGTGCAGTAAAACATGGACAAATTTAAAAAACACTTCCTCATTTTCGGTTCCATGTAAAAACATGTGGTCTATGGAGCCTTTGACAGACCACCATACGTGGTCAGTGGCTGCGTTGGACAATGTCACAAGTTGTGCAGCCTGGCTTAGATTAAAGACCAATAAACATCACTTTGGAATACAGTAATCATTTATTTGACTCTTATTTAACTAAAATATTGGCTCTGAATATTGGAATGTATGTTGTGGTTTTACCATAGCAACACTCCTCCTTACTGCAATCCTCTGCAGGTACAAATATTCATATATTGGATCTATTATTCCATGTAGTTGAAGTGGGTGTGGAGGGGGATAAAAATGAACTTTTGTGATTGGAAGATGTTGTTTCTGCTTCCCAGGATGGGGGCTCAAGATTAAATGCATGTTCTAAACAGACTGACAGATGTTTTGAAGATGCAGAGCTGAGTGCTTTGTTGACGGTCCAAGAATACCTGGCCATTAAAGATCCAGGGAATGACATTCAGAAATAAATTTTCTCATGTCATGCTATTTGGGGTGGTGTTCAAGGGGTTCTGCATTCATGCTTTGAAACAAGTCACCTATGAGACTGCTTTTAGAGCTAAAGGTCTCTCACTTAAGACACATAAAATCCATGCATGAAATGTAGCCTCCACATGGGAAGCACATGTGTCTAAGCACCATATGTTTTCTCAGTAAGGGGAAACCAGGGGAGTCCCTGAGGTTTTGCTTTGCAGCTGTTCAGCTATTCTATATGGCCACAGAAAGGCTTTTTTCTCCACCTCTCCCCCAAATTTTAAAACTTTCCTGGAACTCCTAGGCTGGCATTTGTAATACAGTTCCTCATATTTCAATGCATGCTGCCTCAGGCCTCCCATTAACAAGTCAGACCTTGAGTGGAACACAAGCCTCCAATTTCTCGGCAATCAGGTTAGAAGAAAATGTGAACTGACCCCAAGGGCGAGTGGGAAGAGAGGAGAGCTGGGAGCAAGGCTTCAGCTGTTTCTTGTTACTGGTCATCAATTCTTTTGGGTTGGAGTCTCTGCTTTATCCTCTTCTTGTCAAATACTGCAGCTTGTTTATTGCAGTAGAATGTTTGAAAATAACCTCTTCTGAACTTTGGGTTTTAATTCCAAGAATTAAACTTACCATTTTAAGAGGGGAGGTGGGGGGAGAAGGAGAAAATCTACAGCGTTTTATTTTGGTTTACTGTGTATTTTATGGCTCTATCTGGCTTTCCCTCAGCAGAATTCTCTTCAAAAGAAAACCTAGTAACAACCGAAACAAGAATATGTGTGCATGTTTTATACCAGAAACATTCCTTCCTCCCCACCCAAGAAAATTCCACTGCAAACATCCAAATTCCAGTTATGAGCATCAAATAGTTGTGATGGTTTATGCATGGAGGACTGGTGAACCAAGGCTACAGTCCTAAACACCAGATGTGCCCCAGCGCAAGCCTCTGTGTGGCCCATGGTAAACTCTTTCTATCCGGCCCATGGGCAAGCCCTGTAATCTATGGAAGCAAAGGGAAATCCACTTCCCTCACCTCCAGAGGATATTCTGAGCGCCTGAAAGGCAGCACACATCTCCCCCCCCCCTCTCTCTTTGTGTGTGTGTGTTTGTGTGTGAGAAAGTGTTTGAAGAACTGGTTAGATTAAGATCACCCCCCCCTCTCTGTTACAAAATGCTTATGAACAGGTTTGAATTCATTCACAGGCTCTGTCTCTGATTACGTAAATGGATACAAATTTATTCAAATTTGAAATATGACCCAATTCTTTAATTCCAGCTCCCAACACAGTGTCAGAGAGATGATGTGATCCTCCTGCCAAAAAGTTTGGATACCCTTGCTAAACACACAAGGTAGTAAGTTCTGCTGACAACAGTGAAAATTACTTCTAAGTAAGCATGTATAGGATTCTGCTGTATGACCATGATTGAAACCGATTAGCATACCAAGTCCTCTTCTCCATTTCCTTGCTATCCTCCCATCAGCTCCTTACCCAGCTGGTACTTATCTTTCCATCCTTCCAGCATTTCACTGAATTACCTCCTTCTAAGGATATAGATGTTTCCCAGTCTTTAGGAGGTAATGGTCCAGAGAGGAAAGTTTTGAATCATTGAAGAAAATATGCAACCTTCAACTTGATGCATGCAAAAAAAAATACAATTAATAAATTTGCAATAATTAGAGAAGGTGAGATTTATTAGAGAATACTGTGGGTTGCTGCTCTTGTTGCCATCTGCTGCTACGGGCAGTCCGTTTGCCCTGTCTGATGGTCCATGGGAGAACTCTCACTTCTCAAGACTCTTGAAGTGATGAAAAATTATATTTTTTTCTGAGACTCATACAAACCACTTCTCAGGCTCACATTGACCACCTGGGCTCCACAGACCAAAGGCTTTGGGAACTACGAGGGTCGCCCAGAAAGTAAAGAACCACATTTTTTTTCTCAGCCTACAGTAATGGTACGAATGCAAAACTTTAGATATACATTATTTGAATTTTCAGGAGTGCGCACACTTCCTAATGACTCGACTTCCTTTGCTGATTGACAGCTTCAGCGCCAACTGCCGAGTCGTTATGCATCGGTCCTCGCGAATGAGCACATCAGCAAGCTGCATCTTGTCAGGTGTGACAGCCATGGATGGCCACTCCAAACGCTGCAAATCTTGGAGCTCTGCCGAACCGCCTTCTAATGGCCTCACCAGTGATGGGCTTCAAAGAAATTAACAACTGGTTCTCTGCCCACCTGGCAGCCACTTTTAAATGGCTATTTTTAAACTTTATATGTCCTATCTCTTGTTAACAACCGGTTCTATAGAGTAGGTGCGAACCTGCTGGAGCCCACCACTGGGCCTCACCCTCTGCGCCCAGCAACTAACCTTACTTCTGTCAACTGCAGATTCTTCATAAACTGTACACAAACGTTTGTGAATGTTCCCACCAGTTTATTTCTCCGCAGTGAGAAATTCAATGACGACACGCTGCTTGTAACGTACATCACTTACAGACACCATTTTGGAACATTGCTGCAGCTACGCTATCTGTCTGAAGAAACAAAAAATTTGTGTGTGCACTCCTGAAAATTCAAATAATGTACATCTAAAGTTTTGCATTTGTACCATTACTGTAGGCTGAGAAAAAAAATGTGGTGCATTACTTTCTGGGCAACCCTCGTAGCAGTATAGATAATCTGTGCATTAGGTTTTCTCCCTACCCTTTGGGAGCCATAGCAAAACTGACCTGAGGATTCAGTTGGAAAATACTACCAATGGTTTTTTTTCCTGACATGCACACTGCTTTTATCTGGCATACACAGACATGCATTACTAGATATTCAGCCATTCTTTCTCAGCCACAAGACATACTACCACACAAACAAGCACATTTTCCCTTTTCCCCCGAAATGATTTTTTTCTCTTTCACACCCACAGACATATGTTCAATTTCAGCAGAGCATGATACCATGGAGAAAAGAAGCCTCCATTCCCCTCCTTCAAGCATAATGGGAGACTGTCTCATCTTTCCTCTCATATTCCCTTTCACGTACAAAAACTGCTTCCATTGCTGGAACGTCTGCCTACGTTCTCTGAAAGCACTAGTCAGAGTTGTTGGAACAACCAAATATCTTGTGACACTTTAAAATAGTACCGGTAACTTGCTTATTTTGGAATAATCTTTGGTACAACCAAGTTGCTTTCAAGAGGTGTTGAGAAGCAGTATCAGAGTAATTTTCAAACAGTTTGTTGCAAATGGTCTGCATGTGCCATGGGAGTCTGGAAGAGGTCATTTTTAGTAGGCCCACTGGAGGTTGTGAATCTGTTGCTGCACCACAGCTGTGTGGTGCATCTTGTCAGTTGTCAAAAAACTGATGGCAATTTTGTGTGCCATTGATGCGAAAGGTTGAAAATTGGTGCATTTTGGCATCTGGCAGGTTTAAACTGGACAGCTCTAAAACTCACCCAGCTTTTTTCCAACTCCGTCATGGCTATTACATCCCCCAGATTACCAGCTTCTCTCCACAGGCATTAATTAACTCAGGCCCTTCCTCATGTTCTTTCAAAAAGGTACCTCCTTAAAGGGAAGTTGAGTGACATAACTAGAGGGTAGCATATGCATAGGGCAGCAAGCTGTAGGGGCAACAAACTAAGCTTGACACAAGTGGCCAAAATTGTGAAAAACAAGGTATGTATGAGGATGTTATGTATAACATCATGTTATATGTCATTGGAAAAGTGATTTATTGCATAATGCAATGAAATAAACTGCATTGGAACATCTATATTCTATCAAACGTTATGGCCAAAAAAAAAATACCAAGTTCCTATGGAATTAAAGTGAATTTTCTTAACACAAAACGGATCTATGAGACTGATTGCTCTGAGAGCCAATGAGATGTAATTATGATACAAGATGGAACTAATATGAGTCAGCTTCCATTTCCATATATCATAATACAGTTACCCCTCTTAAAGAAGAGACACTTCAAACTGGTACTCCTCTTAGCAAAGAGAGAATAACCATCGTTCTTTGCCCCAGCACAATGGCTCTAATCAGTGATGGGATTCAAAGAAAATAACAAGTAAGCCAGTAACAGACTTTACTTCCACCTGTGAAATCATCTCAGGGGCAACATTTTGAGCTTTGCACCAGATTACACAATTTGATAGCTATGCCACTGAGACAGCTCAATCCTGAGTTCCTAAGAGTGCAGGGTTGCTACTGCAGTATCTAGTGCTCCTTTTTCATTTGTTTTTGAGACAGTACATTTTAATATAAATATAGGTTCAGGATGCAATCCTAACCACTTTAGGCCAGCATAACTCACTCCCCCCATTTCCATGGTAGCAGAGAGGCAGTGGTGGGCTCCAGCAGGTTCGCACCTACTCTATAGAACCGGTTGTTAATGAGAGACAGGACATATAAAGTTTAAAAATAGCCATTTAAAAGTGGTTGCCAGATGGGCATAGAACTGGTTGTTAATTTCTTTGAAGCCCACCACTGCATAGAGGACAGCACATGTATGTTCACTGGCTAATTGCCCCAGGAATGGTACAGTTTTGTGACACCCCCCAGATCAGCATAGGACTTTGCCAGCCTAACCAGTGTTTAGGATTGCCTTGCCACTGAATAACACTAACACCTGTCAACTGCATGTCAACTCAGAAGCAAATTCCACCGAGTTCAGTAGGACCTCTTCTCAGGTAATACATTGAATAGGGTTGCACCCTATTATTTGCTTATTCATTGACTCAGAATTTTTTCTAGCTGCAGAACTAAGGGCGCAATCCAGAGTAACTATGGGAAGTCCTTGCTCTGGAGGAAGAACAAGATTGCAATTTGAATTTCCCATAGGTTTTCACTAGGTGGTGCAGTAACTACAGGTGTATGTAATGTTTCTTACATGCTCCCGTAGTTACTCTGGATTGTAGCCTAACATAACTCAAGTTATGTATATAAATCTCAAGTTCAGAGTTCGTCAATCTGTGCATGTATCCATTCATTAGTCTTATTTCTTATTATGTGCCATCTTAGTATATGAAAAAATGTTTGCCATATATAAAATTGCCATATAGTTCTAGTCATTCTATTGATGATTTCCATACTTTGGTATACAAGTAACTTTCACATCAGACACATGGATGTTCCTACATTTTACTTAATGTATACATGTGTGCCAAGAATTCTGCCACCAAATCTGTTCATTTTTTCTGCCTCCCTATGACCTGGTATCCCTCTTTAAATACCTACACAGACTTTGGTTGCAATCCTACAGACACTTTCCTAGGAGTAAGACCTATTGAACGCAAGAGGGCTTACTTTTGAATAGACATGGTTAGGCTTGTGCGCTTCCTGTCTGCTCCCAGACTCCATGTACATTTATCATCCTTACCTTCAAAGCCCTCCATGCTCTTACTCTGCTTGTTTTTATACTCTTTTATTCCTGCATAGATGAACTTCATTCCTCTGTTTTTGCATCTTGCTGCTTAACTGCCTGCTACAGAAGTACATGTATGTTTTGCTTCAGAAGGGCAAAAAACCAGCTGGGGATACATTTGGATAAGGAAAACAACCTGGAGGAAAGTTAAAATCCTTTTTGAGCTTTGCACCAGCCTTCCCAGCCCCTTGCCCAATCCAGCTCAGCTTGTCCAATGGCTGTATTTATTATTTTTTAATTATTTTTTAATAATATTTTTTAAATTATAATTTTAAACAATTATTTTTAATTGTTTAAAAAAGAGAGATCCAGATCTCTGTGACAAAACAACCTTGCTCTATACACATTGTTTTAAGGCCTGTTCATGAAGTTCATTTTCTAAGAGTTGAAAAAACCAGCCATACACACATTGCAAAATACACATTTTTCCTGACATTGCTGAATTGAGGAAGTCTATCATTCATAAAATCATAAGGTTAACACCAGGGCACTTTGTGGGGTGAACCCAGTCTGCAGTTAGGCTGGGTCATCAATTAAGAAATGGGGTGGCTATTGAATGGCACAAGATCATTTGAGGAATTGAACAAAAAGAGCTTTCTTTTGGGCAGTGCCCAAGGCAAGCCAGACTAGTTCAACAAGGGGTACAAAAAGCCACAATGTGCGTCAGAGACAGGCTGGAAGACAAATTTCTCAGAGGGACAAATGGAGGCAGCCATCTAGAACTGAATGGGAGTCTTTGGCAGAGGGGGATATGTGTCTGCCTATTCTATAAATGTGAATATCTATCCTGCAGTAGTTTGACACCTATGAGTTCCAATCTTTACTCAGTTGGGATATGTGCAATAAATGTACGTTTTGTTCTTTCCTCATTTACTGCACTGATCATTTAGTGCCAGACCATGGCTTTTAGTTTTGTGGAGCAGAGCACTAAATGGCACCAACTCCCTTCTCTCTCTGCTCTTTTTCCTCTGTTAAAAAGTAGGACCTTCACCCTGCTATTATTTATTTATTTATTTATTTATTTATTTATTTATTTATTTATTTATTTATTTTATATCCCGCCTTTCCTCTCCTACAAGAGGAAGCCCAAGGTGGCTAACAAACAGGATAAAACACCTTTTCCTATTCTACCTTTTCAGATATCTTTCCCATCCTTTTTTACTTGAAAAGGACAAGGAAGAGAAGAATGGTGCCATTTAACCTTTATTCTTCAGAGCATTATCGTGTTAAAAGGCTTTAAGATACCAAATTGCTCGAGTCAGGATATTTCTGGAAACATATTACAGAAAATATTCAAATTAAGGAATATGTATTATCAGACATGATCACTCGGGGAGCCTGATCAGTAATGAAACTCCACAAGCTTATGGTATATCTGGCCTGTTTCTGTAGTCTACAGAAACTAACAGTCTTCTCAAAGAAACTGCTCAGTGATACCACTCAGAGCATATACCTTTTCCTCCATATCAGTTGCATCATGCTGCTATTCTTAAGAGCACTCTGCGGAGCCTAGGGTTAGCCACTATAGTTTCAAAACTGGGAGATATGATGAGGCCTTGGGGGTTGGGGGGGTAGGAAGAAGAAACATGGGAATATTATTGCCTGAACAGATGAATCATTGCTAGAAAATAGGCCAAGGCTATGCGCATTCCATGTGTGCAAAAGTTTGTTTAGGAAGACACCCTGCTTCCTAAAAATATAGACATTTGTTTCATGATTTTTGACATAAACAAAATGGCTGGAGTTGGGGCAAGGCTGTTGCTCAATGCAGTGCTAGGAAAGACCATTGCAGGCACCCTGAGGCAGATGAACCAACGCTCTGTTTGCATCCTATGCTCCCTAGATGGGGCATATACAAAACATACCACAACAACAGTGCAGATATAGATGCACATCTCCGCAGCACAGTGGAAGTGTGCAAGAAGCCTTGTGATAGGCATGGCATGGGAGCAACAGGCAAAGAACAGTGAAAGGTAGGCCCAGTTGCAACAACCTACACAAACAAACAAATGAGAAGAACAGCAATGGAGCTCTAGGCGGCTCCATAATGTGAAATTCAGTCCCAGCTGCCTCAAAACAGAACTGCAGTTGGGGAGGGTGGGTGGAACCGATGGCTCATCAGAAAGACACAGCCACAGGGGAACTGAGGAACTATCCGCCTTGAGTAGCACAGGGGTGTGCTCCATAATTTCCAGCACTGAGAAACTGTTACAAAAGATCATGCCAAAAGAATGCATTGAATTGCTGAGTAAGAGTTCACCGGGAAGCGAGACAGAAACTTGTTTTCCTCAGAATTTCCCATACCTTCCTTTAAGGAGCTCAGGGTGAGGTATGACAACTCCTCCACACTTTAGCCTTGCCATCCTGGCAAAGAGGTTAGACTGAGCTATAGTGAACAGCCCAAAAGCACTCAGTGAGTTTCACACCGGAAGTAACATTTGTCACAGATCTTCCTAGTATGAATCTACTGTCCTAACCAGTGGTGGGCTCCAGCAGGTTTGCACCTACTCTATAGAACCAGTTGTTAACGAAACATAGGATATATAAAGTTTAAAAATAGCCATTTAAAAGTGGCTGCCGGATGGGCTTAGAACCAGTTGTTAATTTCTTTGAATCCCATCACTGGTCCTAACCACTACTTTGCAATGTATTTATGTTGAGGGTCTTTGGGTTATGTTAAAGGGCTGTGGGTGGCGCAAGTGGCTAAGACACTGTGCCTGTTAACCAGCAGGCCAGGGTTCGATTCCCAGGTCGGCCCCACAAGACAGAGTGAGCTCCTGTCCTTAGCCCACCTTTGCGACACCAGCTGGATCCGGTCGTATTGGCTCTGCCTTTCCATTGGACTAATTCAGTGGCATGGAGAGGGGGGATTTGCTGCTTGGGTAATAGCCTATCCTCCATAACAATCCAACTCAGGCTTTCATGCTTTGCATGCAGCGCTGAGCACGATACCATAGTCTTTCAAGATGATGGAGGCCTGCTTTTTAAGAGGGTCTTCCACAGGGTTTTCTGCAGAACTTGAAATTTTGTTTCATGATTGCCAATTGCTCTGAGTTTCATGTTGCCCAACAGTCCACTAGTATGATTGGTGACACCCAAAAACAAAGAAACAAAAAAGAATTATAGAACAGAGAGAGAGAGAGAGCTCTCACCATATTAGGAGGCCAGTCCAGAACAGCCAAGCCCCACATAATATGCTGCTGTTTTATATTTCTGTGTCAGACAGCAGTGGCTCACGCAAGAAATATGCGAGTCTTGATGTGATGAGGCAGCTGGCTGATTAGCAGAATTTAGCATTCTTCACATTGCCAAAAGGATATTTTATCAAAGGGTTTTTTCCTGCAGACTATTTTCCTTTAAAACAAACATAAAATGGTCTGAGAGATAAGAAATACATTTATACATGTTCACACTACAGCAGCCAAAACACTGGCGGCGGCGGGGGGGGGGGGTGGATGGGCAGGGGGAATGCCTCCTCCTGTCCCCTGTTTTCCTCAGTCAGCTGATCGACAATCACACACCCGGCCATTTCCTCACATTTTGCCATGTTCTCACAATTCCCACTATAAACTTGGCTGCCCAGACTCTTCCTGCCAGTTTTTCAGACTTCCACTAATGCAGCCAAAGCCAAGGCTCTGTAAGACTGTAGGAGAGATAAGGATAAGAGAATTAATTCACAAGGGACTTTGGAAAATATCCCTCACTCTCATATAATGTGGGCTCTCTCCTGTAGTAAACCAATACCTGTCAGCAGGCTCCTTTCAAAATTACAAAGAAAGAAATCCTGCTGACAACTTTCCTAGATGATCATAGCCATTGCCTAGTGGACTTATGGTCAGGACGTTTGTCTAAATAGCCAGTCTTTGTCTGCCTTTAGAACTTAGGGTGACCCCTTATCTGTGTTGCATCATTTCTATAACATAGAATCCTAGAATCCTAGAGTTGAAAGGGACCTAGTAGGTCATCTAGTCCAACCCCCTGCCTGCAGCAGGGAATCCTCCTAGAGCATCCCCGACAGGTGCTCATCGAGCCTCTGCTTGAAGACCCCCAGTGAGCGAGAGTCCACCACCTTCCTTGGCAATCTGTTCCACTGCCAAACTGCCCAAACCAGAAACACATATAGAAACACAAAATCAGGCATGTCAATTCATATTTATTTTATAGAATCATAGAATCATAGAGTTGGAAGGGACCTAGTAGGTCATCTAGTCCAACCCCCTGCCTGCAGCAGGAATTCCCCCTAGAGCATCCCCGACAGGTGCTCATCAAGCCTCTGCTTGAAGACCCCCAGTGAGCGAGAGTCCACCACCTCCCTTGGCAATCTGTTCCACTGCCGAACCGCCCTCACCGTCAGGAATTTTTTCCGGATTTCCAGCCGGAATCTCCTTTCTTGCAGTTTGTTCCCATTGGTTCTAGTTCTGCTTTCAGAAGCAGCTATGAACAAATTGGCCCCTTCCTCCATATGACAGCCCTTCAGGTATCCGAAGAGGGCAATCATGTCTCCCCTTCAGCCTCCTCTTCTCCAGGCTGAACATCCCAAGTTCCCCCAACCTTTCCTCGTAGGGCTTCCCTTCCATCCCACTGATCATTCTTGTCGCTCTCCTCTGGACTTGCTCCAGTTTGGCTGCATCTTTCTTAAAGTGAGGTGCCCAGAACTGAACACAGTACTCAAGGTGAGGTCTCACCAATGCAGAATAAAGAGGAACTAGAACTTCTCGTGACTTGGAAGCTACAGTCCTCTTAATGCAACCTAAAATGGCATTTGCCTTCTTTGCAGACACATCACACTGCTGACTCATGTTCAGCTTGTGATCCACGGCGACTCCAAGATCCCGCTCACATGTTGTGCTGCCAAGCCAAGTATCCCCCATTTTATAGCTATGTTTTTGGTTTTTATTGCCTAAGTGCAGAACCTTGCACTTCTCCCTGTTGAAATTCATTCTGTTTGTTACAGCCCAGGATTCCAGTTTATCCAGATCCTCCTGGAGGTTTCTCCTATCTTCTGATGTGTTTGCTACTCCTCCGTTTGGTGTCATCTGCAAATTTGATCAGGCTCCCCCGTATCCCTTCCTCCAAGTCATTGATGAAAATGTTAAAGAGAACCGGGCCCAAGACAGAGCCTTGGGGTACCCCACTAGAAACGGACCTCCAGGTTGACACAGAACCATTTACTAAAACCCTTTGAGTGCGGCCATCGAGCCAGTTGCAGATCCACCTAACAATTGCCCTGTCTAGCCCATATTTTTCCAACTTCCTAATTAAAATGTCATGTGGGACTTTGTCAAATGCTTTGCTGAAGTCAAGATAAATGACATCCACAGCATTGCCACTGTCCAGTAAGCTCGTAACCCGATCAGAAAAGATCAGATTTGCCTGGCAAGATTTATTCTTGGTAAATCCATGCTGGGTTGTTTTGATCACCAAGTACTTGTCTAGATGTGCACAAATTGTGTGTTTTATGATTTGCTCTAATATCTTGCCCGGGATTGAAGTCAAACTGACTGGTCTATAATTTCCCGGGTCTTCTTTTTTCCCCTTCTTAAAAATTGGGACTACATTTGCCCTCTTCCAGTCCAGTGGCACTTCTCCACTCCTCAAAGATGATCGACAGAGGCTCTGCAAGGACATCTGCCAGTTCCTTCAGAACTCTAGGATGCAGCTCATCTGGTCCAAATGACTTGAATTCATTTAGGCCAGTTAAGTGGTTTCGAACCAGTTCTCTGTCAATCTTAATCTGCTGTTCTGCACCATCCATGTTTTCATTCCCTCTTAGGGGATGTAAACACATCCCCGAATCAGTCAATGATCCCGCACCCCCATTTGCACAGCCCTTCTTCCGTGAATAGACGGATGCAAAGTAGGAGTTGAGCAGCTCCGCCTTCTGCTGGTTTCCAGACACCTGTTGTCCATCCTAGTCCAAGAGCAGCCCCAGCCCCTCGTCTCTCCTCCTGTTCCTTTGGACATATCTAAAGAAGCTCTTTTTGTTATCTTTGACTCCCCTGGCCAGCCTCAGCTCATACTGAGCTTTAGCATCCCTGACCCCCTCCCTACAGGACCGGGCTACCTGCCTGTACTCCTCTCTGGTGATCTTTCCAGTCTTCCACTCCCTATACTTCTCTTTCTTTAACTTCAGCTGATCCCCAAGTTGCCTGTGGAGCCAACCTGGTTTTTTCAGCATTTCCCCCCCTTTCTTTTTTATTGGAATTGTTTCTGACTGTGCTTGTAGAAGCTGCCTCTTAAGGAGCTCCCACCCATCTTGGGCCCCTTTCCCCATTAGATCATCAACCCATGGGATCCCACCTATGACTCCTCTAAGCCTGTTGAAATCAGCTTTCCTGAAATCCAACATATAAGTTTCACTCTGCACTCTTTTTATTTCCCACATTATTCTAAATTCCAGCAGCTCATGATCGCTTTCCCCTAAAGTTCCCACTATGTTGACCTGATCAACCAGTTCTTCACGATTTGTTAAGATCAGGTCAAGGATGGCCCCTCCCCTTGTCGTTTCCTCCACTTTCTGGACCATGAAGTTATCTTCCAGGCCCTTCAGGAATCTACTGGAGCTTCCATGTTTGGCTGAGTTTGTCTCCCAGCAAATGTCTGGATAGTTAAAGTCCCCCATTACTACTACCTCATATTTCCTTGCAATGCCTGCCAGTTGTTCCAAGAAGACATCGTCTACCCCTTCTCCTTGGCCTGGCGGTCTATAGTAGACGCCCACCACAATGCTTTGTTTGTTATTTTCCCCCCTTACTTTTACCCAAACACACTCCACAGGGATATCCGGACCACTCTCCTGGATTTCAGAGCAAGTATACATGTTCTTGACAAATAATGCTACTCCACCTCCCCTTTTGCCACTTCTGTTCCTCCGGAACAGCTGATAGCCTTCCAATTGTGTGTTCCAGTCATGGGAGTCCCACCAAGTTTCAGTTATTCCTATCAAATCAAATTTCCCTTCACTTGCTAAAAGCTCCAGCTCTTCTTGTTTATTTCCCAGGCTCTGTGCATTTGTGTAAATGCCCTGGAGGTTGCAACTCAATGCATTTCCCTCCTTTTTTGTAAGGCCAGGCCCCTTATTATTATTTGTATAATAAGATTATACAAATCTTATTGCATTTTTTATCCTGGTCTTCCTCCCAAAAGTTGTAGTTCAGTATCATGGTCTTCCTCCCAAAAGTTGTAGTCCACTGTGAATCCTGTATCTCACAGTGGCTCACCAGATACATTAGAGAGCACACAACACAATGAGATACCTGCATCATATTGTCACTCCCTTGAATCTGGAAAGGGATCCCCAGTGCTCCAGTATAAGTCTGATCTTAACAAGTGCTCCATCCACAGCACTGCACTGGCACTGATGCAGTGGAAGAATAAACTGGATACTGATCTTGTAGAACCAGTGGAAGATGCAGTGGAAGAATAAATTGGATACTGGATCTTGTAGAACCTCCTTTAGTAAGCTCTTTGAAAAAACTGGATTATCATCCAAATTACAACACATAATTAGCTATAATTTACATACTAATAAAGCATAGGTTCTGAAATGCCTTTCTTCTGATTCTACACCACAGTCCATGTCAGATCTTGCTATCTTCCTTGACAATAAAGGTTGGTTGGGTGTTCCTAATATAGAATGGTGTCCTAAGTGTCTGCACAGTATCTATCTATCTATCTATCTATCTATCTATCTATCTATCTATCTATCTATCTATCTATCTATCTATCTATCTCTCTATCTCTCTATCTATCTCTCTGTCTGTCTGTCTGTCTGTCTGTCTACCTACAATATTTATATACCACTTTTCAACTTAGAAGTTCACAAAGTGGTTTACAAAGGAAATGAAAAAAATAATAGCTAATTAATAGCTAACGAGTCTCTGTCCCCAAAGGGCCCACAATCTGAAATACAAAAAGAACAGCAGCAGAAGCCACTTGAACAGACATTCCTGGGGTGCGTAGGTGTGTAATATTTCTCAACTCGTGGTATGGATACCACCACTGTGACTTAAGATGGTGTCTGTTGGTTCTTGCAGAACACACGGTTCTCTGCCACCCAGAAGCAAGTGCAGGAAAGCATTGCAACAAACAGTGGGAGCAGGCTCAGTTCAATGAGCACAACTTTGAGCATGCTTTTCCATGCTCAAAAAACCTTCCCGTCCACTCTGATCCTAGTGAGCTGTCAATCATATGATATATCTAGCCTTCCAACCCACAAGTTGCTAGTGAAAATATCACTACCTGTTACTTATAGAGGTACTTCAAATAGATGAATCATGTGAGGCGGTACTGCAGAGGACAAACCTAGACATAGGCTGCAATCCTAAAGACACTTTCCTGGGAGTAAGACCCATAGAATATAATGGGGCTTACTTTAGAGTAGACATGGTTAGGATTGCAGCCATATACAGTCATACTCCAAATCAAAAGTCAAAAGTGATACTTATTGCAATTTGTGTCTCCTTCCAAAGTGTCCTTGGCCTCCACATACTTTGTGGCTGTTTCTATTATCCTTTTCTAGTTTGTGTGGAATAGCACCGCCTGTTTTTGTCTCAATCAATATTATATGCAGAACATGAAACATGAAAAGTTGGATTGGAAAGGATCTATTAACACATAGAACTGCTATCAGTGCATTTACAAGGAAAGCCACAAAGTCCAAGTGTAAAGTATTTCACTGCATGTTACTGATTAAATAAGTTGTTGATGACATTTGCAAAGTTACATGATTGTCAATCCTTCTCTTAGAAGGTTGGATACATATTTTGTACCAATGACTGATTTATCTTTTCACTGTGCACATTGGTATAACTTGTGGTATAACTTGGCATCCATCAGTCTTGAAAGACTTACTCTACAATCCAGAGTAATTACGGGTGAACGTAAGAGACATTACGTGCACCCGTAGTTACTGCACCACCTAGTGAAAACCTATGGGAAATTCATATTGCAATCCAGAGCAAATTGTTCTTACACCAGAGCAAGGACTCCCCGTAGTTACTCTGGATTGTGCCCTATGGTATCGTGCTCAATGCTACATGCGAAGCACGAAGGCCTGGGTAGATTGATATGGAGGACAGGCTGTTACCCAAGCCTGAAATAGTCCAATGGAAAAGCAGAGTTGATACAATTGGTTCCAGCTGCGTCACAGAGCTTGGCTAAGGACAGGAGCTCACCCTGTCTTGTGGGGACTTACCTGGGTCTCGAACCCTGGCCTACTGGTTAAGAGGCACAATGTCTTAACCACATGCACCATTCACAGCCCCAGTTGGTATATTGTCATGAGATACCTTCATGTTAATAATATGGGGTTTGCCTTGCTACATTATATGAGTGTTAAAACAATATCCAGTCTAAAAGAAATAATTAGATTCACAAAGCGATAAGATTTGTGTATTTTATCTTATGAACATATATGCTACTTATATAGTATTATTATTATTATTATTATTATTATTATTATTATTATTATTATTATTATTATTATTATTATACTGCTAACAGTATACCCCTGCAACCTCTGCTAACTGGGCAACAGACATTCTTTCAAGTGGGTGCTCCTCTTTTATTTAGCAGGGGGGAGAGTAACTGGCCCTACACATCTTAGCAATGTCCGTTCAAGTGGCTTCTGCTGGTCTTTTTGCATTTTAGATAGTGAGTCCTTTTGGGTCTGGGACCCAGTAGCTATTAATTAGCTATTAATTTTTTCATTTTCTTTGTAAACCGCTTTGTTAACTTTTTAGTTGAAAATCAGTATATAAATACTGTAGCTGGATGATGATGATGATGATGATGATGATGATGATGATGATAAACAACTTTATTTATATCCCACCTTTCTCCCAGAGGGACTCAAGGCAGCTTACAAAACAATCCATAAAAACATCAACAATAAAATCCAATTCATTAAAACAGTTAAAACAGGCATCTTAAAAACAATACATATAAAACATCTACATTAAAACACTGATTCAAACCATAATAATAGTTGTGCAATAGAAGTTCCCAGACTAAAAAAATCAGCAGACTAAAAAGCTCAGAAGGCTGTTCTAAAGAGAAATGTTTTTAGGCCAAGCCGAAATGTTTTGCAGGAGGAAGAGGTTTTTAGATCAAGAGGGAGGGAGTTCCGGAGGGTTGGAATTTTATTTGTTGCCGCCACCCCACATACCTCCCTAGGCAGCGGTACTTGAAGCAGGGCCTTCTCTGATGACCTGAGGGAACATGCCAGATTGTATGGAAGTAGACAGTTCTTAAGATAGTCTGGGCCCAAGCTGTTTAGGGCTTTATAATTCAAGACTAGCACCTTGAATTGGGCCCAGAAACAAATGGGCAGCCAGTATAGTCATTGGAGGAGCAGCCCAACAGTGTCGAATCATCTGGCTCCAGCAACCACACGGGCCGCAGCATTTTGAACTAATTCAGTTTTCAAACCATTTTCAAGGGCAGCCTCACATAGAACTCATTACAGTAATCCAGTCTCGATGTCACTGTGGCATGGACCACTGTGGCCGTGTCTACACGATCCAGGTACGGCCGCAACTGGTGCACCAAGCAAAGTTGGGCAAAGGCACCTCTGGCCACAGCCACTACCTGGGAGTCCAGGAGCGGCTGTGAATCCAGAAGAATCCCCAAGCTGCAAACCTGCTCCTTCTGGGGGAGTGCAACCCCATTCAGAGTAAGTTGATAGTCCAGCACATGCATTGTGGATTTCCTAACCAAGAGGACCTCTTGTCTTCTCTTGTTTTGTCTTGTCTAGATTCAATCTCACCTTGTTTGTCCTTATCCAGGTCCCAACCGCCTCCAGGGAGCATGCTAAGGCCTCAACAGCCACCTTGGATTGAGGTGGAAAGGAGAGCTAGAGCTGGGTGTCATCAGCATAATTGTGGCACCCTACTCCAAATCTCTAGATACTTCACCTAACGGTTTCATGTAGATGTTAAATATAATGGGGGACAGAATGGAACTTTTTGGCACCCCACACCTCAAAGGCCAGGGTGCCAAACAGGCACCCCCTAGCACCACCATCTTGGACCTATCAGCCAAGTAGGAGCAGAACCACTGCAGAACAGTGCCCCCACCCCCAACCCAGCTAACCGACCCAGAAGGACACCATGGTCGATGGTGTCGAAAGCCACTGAGAGGTCCAGCAGGGCCAACAAGGACACAGTTCCCCATCCAGTCCACAACACAGGTCATCTAGCAAGGCAACCAAGGCTGTTATGATCCCAAAGCCAAACCTGAAGCCTGATTGAAAAAGATCCAGATATATCCACTCCATATAGCCCTTTCTTCTGTGATTGAATTGGAGGTGTCATACTAGGGGTTTCCAGGTCGTCTGTTATTCCTAAGCCTTCAGGAAAGTTACTATATTATGAGACCATGTCCTGGAATCAATGTTTCTGTACCAGATCCCTGTTTCTAATAACAAACGTGGTCCATTTTAACCAAATATATCCACCAACCTTAAGAGTGAACGTCGCTTGTAAGGTTCCACCAACCTTAAAGGTAATGTTACTGTAGATTCTATCATTGCTTTTGTAAAATAATTCTACATTTGTGTCTTCTACACTCTGCTTTACAGTTCACCATAGTACGATATATACCCCCACTTCCACATCAATCTCTTTTGTTCCACGCCTGAAGCAAATCTTAAGATTAAAGTCCCAAGCTGTCTTAATCAGAGACTGTCAGTCTTCCCAAATTACATGATCACAGAGCAATATGTATGAATTAAGCTTGAGTGGGAGACCACCCAGCTCTTTTTCATTTGTAAACCATTCTGGAACCAGAAGCCAAGTGTATGAGCTGAGCACAAGTCAACAGGACTCCAAACATTTGGAGAACATTTGAAGTGTAGTCTTTGCAGCAATTGGCACATTATTTAAAAGCATCTGAAGATTCATACAGAGACAAAGAAAGCATCTGTGGTGGGTAATAAAAACATGTTAAGGCATCAATTACATTAAAGATCAAGGAGCTTCCATGACGAACATGATTTATCCAGCCATGACTATGATCATCACATTGTAGCTTTTTGTTATTGATACATTTTCCTTTGACATCTGCTGTTTCAAAATCTAAACTCCCTGTTTGGTCTCCAAGTAGTTAACAGCCATGCATATAGAATTGGAAAATTTTCTGAGAAATCTCCAAGGAAGCTCATAAAAGCCAAACCAATTCTGAATCCAACCAAGGAGAATTTGCCCATCTCTATTCACTGAAAGAATAACTGAGTGATAAATTAAAAAAATTCTAGATTTCTCTACTGACTCATTATCTTGGCATGTACATACTTATGGTGCCTCACTCCAACTGAGCAATTTTAATTCCTGGTACCAGTCACAGTAGATTCAGCCACCATTATTCCTCTCAGAAGACCCAGGTGCAAGGAAAGATGTTAGCTCTGGATGGTGGTTAGGAACCATGTGAAATGTTTTAGGAAACAACTGAGATCACTTACTTGAACATATTCACCAGAGAGCTGCTTGAACAAGTGGTCCTACACAGAACTTCACTAAAATAATTTAGAATTTCATTGAGGGTAAACTTTTAATGGATTTTTTTGGCGTTATATGGTTCATAGTTGGCTTGGTGGTTCATGTAATTTCACAAAAACCAATGAATAAATTAATCTTGTATACATTGACCTACAAGGCACCTAGCTTTGGGTGTCTAATGTATCAAATGCTAAATGTGCATATAAAGAATCTCAAAAAATTTTAGTTATGTGTAGGTGAAGAAATGGGGGGTCACTTGAGTCTGTCCAGTTTCAAACTTCCACATGACTGTACAGTCGTGGAGTCACCCCCAAACTGGAATATTTGTGACTCTAGTGCAAGTCAATAGGGTCGAGTTCCCAGCATTGTAAATATCTGATAGTGGCTCCCAACAACTGGAGCACACATGATTAAAAAAAAACACATGCTTAACACAAAATTTCTCTATCTCTCCTCCTCCTCATATACTAGTTGATGTTTCCATGGCCACTGCAAAGGAGAAACGGCACAGTCCAAACTTTATGATTCAAGTCCAATAATACAAAGCAAACATGATGAGCTGATCAATATTCTAACCCAAGAAATCATCAGCATTTGCAGTGCATGTTAAGGGTTGATTCAGATGAAACTCTCCCCACTTAATTTAGCAAACTTGCCCTGGTTTGAGCAGAGAGGCCAAGATGTTTGCAGACCCATTTTGTGATCTCTCTGTCCTTATTCATCAAGTGGAGCTGGTTCAGACCTAACAGGATTGTCTGAACTGGTCCCTTACTACTTAAAGAATGAAGTAGTGAACAGTTAGAAAGAGCAAACACCATGAAATTGATTCTACAATTGAAGAATGAATCATCATGATGGATCAATGGGAATATTATGTATTAAATAATTGCATGCTTGGTTGAATTATATATTTTTCTGTAAAAAGGACTGTGAAATGGTATAAAAGATTTTATATCAGTAGAACAAAAGTTGGATGCCTTGAAGCTCCTCTGGAAATCAATGTGGATATTTTACAGCATAAATCAAGAGGACCTTGTTTTATACCATAACTGGTAGATGGACATGTTTGTTATCTTTGGCTGCAATCTTATGCACGCTTTCTAGGAGTAAACTCCACTGACTCTCAGGCAGTGGAGGGCTTCAGGGGGTTCTCACAGGTTCTATAGAACCCTTTGCTAATGAGCACCTGGTTCTGAGAACCGGCTACTAATGGGACATAGAACCTGTTGTTATTTTAGGTTATTAGGACATAGAACCTGTTAATTTATTTGAATCCCACCACTGCTCTCAGGTGGACGCTTCAGAGATGAAAACCTGCAATCCAGTGGATGATCTTATGGAGCACGCCAGGTAAGGAGAGCAGAGAGTTGGTAACTGAGATCAGCCACCTCATGGAGATTCTCCATTCTTTGTTTCACATGGATTGTATGAGTCAATGATATTGTTCTGCTAACAATATTTCATGAAGCAAGAGAGGGGTTTATGTGGGAGGAAGAAAGCTAGTGGCCAAGCCTCTTCCCTATCCTCTCCTATAAAGCTTTCTTTGTTATTTCCAGCCATTGTGGGAGCTGCTCAGTGTGCCAGCCAAGCCTCAGGGATAGCAATGTTGCAATGTTTAAATTACCAAAATCTGCCATAAATTTACTTTGCTGCCCTACAGTCATCAGTACCTGATGAAGCCCCCCCTTGCCACCTCCCCACTAAGGCCCTACTGGTTTATGAGCTCTGAAAAACCATTTTGCTGGCAGCTATTAACATTTCAAATTGGAGCGTGTGCCTGGATAAACATTGGACAAAGCACCAATGTGCCATGCGACTTGCTCGGCATGCGTAGCATATGGGCATCAATCGTATGACAGATTTATTAGGCCACATAATTACCTGCAGCCCTAGACTGCGGACAACACACTCTTTCACCTCAATTCCCAAGGATGCTAGAACAAGCAGAGCATTCTCCATTTCATGCTTCACCCCTGCTAAATGTCTAATTCATCTGAAAGGAGGGAAGGTCCTACTGGTCAGTCTAGGAAGAAGCAGTGCAGTGGCTTTCACAAGGATGAAGCTGGTGCATGATGCTTCAAATCATGAAACTGTAAATAGCCAAAGCTTCCACATGAAGATGATGAAGGTCAGTAGAGTTTTGTGGAGGATTCTGCCAAGGCAGATGCTGTGACCCTTGCAATGCCTTCATATGATCCTACATTGGCGCCAGTTATTTTCATTACAGTTGCCAACTGCTTAGAGAAGCAAAAATCTAGCAAGCAAAGGAAAAAAGTGATCACCTGCTTAATAACATTGTGTTAGGCTGCCCAACAGTGGGCCCACCATGTCAGGAGCAATGTGCACTGATGGCAGTGGTAGCACTTGGTGCACCATCAGTGGTTAAGAGGGAGATGAGCCACTGCAGCCTTAACTCTACTTTAGACCTGGATTATTTATCAAGCAAATCCATATGCATCCCATTCACAGTTTAATGCCGTTGTGTTGTTCTGAATGTTTCTCTGTTGTCAGGGGAGTAGTGAGAAGTTGCCAGATGTGGCTAAAGACTAGGATCCTTCAGTTTGTATCCTTGATCAGAATGGGATTGGGCCAGCTCTCCAAGAGTTTAGGACTCAAGGTAAATATTTATATATTTCTTAACCACTGCCAGATGTGTAAGTCTCTTATCTTTGCCACTGCTTCACTCCTTGTGGTCTAGAATAAGTATGCTCCAATGGCATTTGATACCTCCCTTGATTTATTAGGGCTTCAATACATGCAGATGATTGGAACAAGGTCAATTTCCAGCAGGGCTAATGAAACAAAGGGTGGCAAATATGGGGCACATTGCTGCTCCCTCCCTGAAATGCCAAAAGTCTAGAGTCAAATGTTAGTATTTTGTGTGAAAGTGTTTGGGACTGAGACCTCAGCCAGATGAGCAATAAATAAACTTGGTTAACATAGATCATCCACAAAGGTTTGTAAAAAGCCGGACACGCAGAGCAGTGGAACTTAAAAGCAACTTGGTTGGCTTTCAAAGCATTTTAGGATGGGCTGTTTTTCTTTATTCTGTTTGGATTTTGCAAAACTCTCTGCATTTCCAAAAGAGTGTTTTCAGAGCGCTGGGCATGGCCTGCATTTATACTTTTTGAAGTAAGCTCTTTAAAAATATAGGTGGCTAATGTCTTCAGTATGTACGATATATACCATATGCTGCGAAACAAAAGGGGCTCTGTGCTATTAAAGTTTCAACTCCACACTCCCCCTCCCTCCCCTTTCCCCCCCTTTCACCCTTCCTTCCTCTGTTCCTGCTCAGGCAACAAGGAGGGAGGGAGAAAGAGGAGTTATCCAGTTGCTCTGTGATGCAGGCTGAGGTGGATGGCAAAGGAAGTATCTGCTGCTGGGCAAGCCTGGCTGGTGGCTCTTTTGGGACATCCTTCCACTGCTGCAGGTAAGGGGGCCTAGGAGATGCCAGAGGAACATCTAACTTGAGATAGGCTATTGGCATTGGATGGTGGTATGTGCAACAAAGCCAATTAACAATCTGATACTTGATATGATTTTGAAGTGATGAAGAGCCAAAGAGGCAGGAGAA
Organism: Cryptoblepharus egeriae; assembly: GCA_030015325.1. Lineage (NCBI taxonomy): Eukaryota > Metazoa > Chordata > Lepidosauria > Squamata > Scincidae > Cryptoblepharus > Cryptoblepharus egeriae. The sequence continues at coordinate 63,872,037 of JAREYC010000002.1, read as the reverse complement.
CTTGGATTTTTAGATCATCCAGAGAATGTCAAGATGATTCATTCTTGTGCTTGGTCATCATTTTAGGGCAGGGCATTTTGGGACACACTCATTTTGGAATTTTTTTCTTTCAGCAGAGAAACCTGATCTGAGTAATGTGTTTCCGAAGGCTTAGAATTGTCTTGATTCTGCTGGTCCTTTGGCATCCATATGTAGTAGGAGTTGAGGGGCTTAACTTCAAGGTGCACACATATAACCTTCTGCCTGTTCTTACTTAACAATGTGCCTTTCTTTATGCAAAGGGCTATGGAATAAAATACAGGAGAATCATGTGGTTTGGGAACAACCACATGGTTTGGGAACAACCAGCACCTCTGTCTGGATTCCGTTACCTGATGGAATGTCACAACTTTTTTTTTTACTATCCAGGGTATGAACTGCAGACCTAACCCAAAACGATCCAACCAAAATCCTCTTTGAATATGCTCATTTCAAAGAAAAGACTTGAGGGAGCATCCTGTCCATTTGGTCAGAGGGTCTTTGCACATTATAAGTGCAATTCTTGATCTGTGTCAAGAGTTGTTTTACAAATTATTCTGAGTTTTGCTTCCATCTGTTTGTTTTTAAAGGGGGGGAGAAATTGGTTTAAAAGCAAGGGCACTTGGATAGCTGTGAGCAGGACTTTCTTCTCTGTGCCTTTTGGATAGTCGAAGGTGCTGACATCTGTCACCAGGATGATAAAAGGTCTCTCGGCTGCCCCTTAAATCAACAGAATGTCTTTTGCCTTGTCGATCCTGTCAGCATAGAGAGGTGAATTTTGGCAGTGAAGATCTGGAAAGAAAAGGTACAGAGACAAACAGGAGGGAAAAATCAAGAGACAGGAAGGGCAGTGAAGAAAGATGGATGAGAAGAGTAGCATGCCTGAGAATTGCTAACACAGCACCCTCTGGATACCATTGTGGTTGTTTAATCTTGGCTTCTCTCGGTGCAAAAGGTGACTGCAAGAAGCAAAGATGCAAAGATGTAGGCCAATACAAAATCTGGATTTAAAAAATAACCTTTACAAAGACTTAAAATCCCCACCAGAAACTGTTCTATACTGAGCCAGTGATTGATTGTTTGATTGGTTGATTGATCAATCGATTGATTGATGGATCAATTGTGAGATTGATTGATTGATACAATTTAGCTCAGCCATGTGGCAGCAGCATCCTTGAATACTCTGGTTCCGGTACGTCAGTGGCAGGGGTGGGCAGGACGGCCTGCCTTCCCTGTCCCAGAATACCTCCTTCCAACCTCTTCCCTACCCTTTTCTCACACACCCCAGACCCCTGATCTGGTTGAGCTCAACCAACACATGCTCACCCCTTCTTGGGGCTTGCAACAGTACAGAGAGGCTGGCAAATGTGTGAGCCTCCCTGCCATAAAGTCAGCGTGAAAGTGCTTTAAGGAGATTTAGCCTCAACGTTGGGCTGGTGTAAAGGACTTACATCAGACCAAAGATACTTTTGGATTGCACCTCAGTGGCACAGACAAGATTCGTGCACCCTCCTATCTAAGTCCCTAGTTTGAGACTGGGGATCTCTTGACCATTGATCATGTGCATAATAGCCTGCCCATGGAAACCATTAAACATGGTGGTGTGAAATACATGGTTGATTCACCATTTTTACCCTCAGTGCCCACATGCAGATTTATTTATTTACTTGTTTATCTGAAACCCATTTTACCTATCTTGCTTAATAAGGCAATCCTAGGCATTAAATACATTAAAACAAAAGGAAACAAAACAAGTTTAAAAAATTGAAAATACCATCATAATTAGAATAGCATAAAAGAACAAGAAACACACAATTGAAATGCCAATTGAATATTCCATCTCTGATGTGGAACATTTCTCCCCTCCAAACCTTCATGGAAAAGCCTGGTCTTAGTATGCCTCCTGATGCAGTGCAAGGGATAGACCCATGAAGAGCACATTCTGCCAAGTCACAAGTGGTCCCCATCTGTTTTACTTCAAATACACATATATTTTCAACATAATTATTAATTCTATCCTACCTGCTCAGTAGTTAAAGACACTGTGCTTGTCAACATGAAGGAGAGAAGGTCAATGGCTGGAGAGCCAATGGAGTGAGTACCTGTGGAATGGAGAGCCAATGGAGTGAGTTGCCTAGCATATGAAAGCATGAAAATACAAGTAGGTAAATAGGTTTCACTTTGGTGGGAAGGAAAAAGCATTCCATGCATTAGTTATGCTGGCCACATGACCACAGAAATATCTTTGGACAGTTCTCGCCCTCTGGCCTTGTAATAAGGATGAGCACTGCCCTTAGAGTTGGACATGGCTAGCAGGGCAACTTGCAGGGGACACTTTTACCTTTCCAATGGGGTGTATCTAGTAATGGGGTGTAGAACTCAAGGCCATGCCAGGAGGAAGAGGCCAGTTGAGAGGGCTAGTGGAGACTTACCTTTCTTCTTTTGCAGCTGCCACATGGGCCCCTGTAGGACTCTTCTTTGCTGGCATAATTCAGAGAAGCCTGCTGAGGGTGTCTCTGCCATAGGACAGAGGTTTGCAACCTTGCTACGTTCAGCTTCACCTCATCTCATCCATACTCAATTCCTGCCCCTTTCCCTCCTCTCCACCAACATGACCCCACTAGTGACCAGTTTGTGTTGCATGTTACACTGGCATTGAAGGTTAAGGGGCTGGCTTGACATTATGTGGAACACCTGAAGTCTTAATGCACAATCCTAGCCCTACATTTGGGCCAGCACAAGTCACTTCTGCAAGTCTAGGATGTTGCAAATGTGATGTAAAGCACATCTACAACATCAGGGCTAGGAGGATAAGCTGATGCAAGGAGTTGCACCAGTCTCCCTGTGCCACTCCAGGCCCACAGCGCAGTATAAATTGCATGGGCCAAACTCAGCACAGGGATCTGTGGGGTGGGGGAATACAGGGAAGAGGCAAAAAGTTGTTGTTCTGGGGTGAGGGAGGGCATTCCTGGGGATGGGTGAGCGGAGGATTATGCCAGATCCAAGCCCCATTCCCCAGGCAGTACAGCCTCAGGCTGCTTGGCTCTGTGCCACCTACAGAGGTGGTGCCAATCTAAATTGATCAATTTGGGCTGCTGTTAACACTACCCGGGCTAAGGGGAAACATTTTCCCATGTCTTGCAGTAGCATGGAAGTAGCCCTAAATTTGTGCTGGATACATCCCAGGCCAACTAACCTGTCTGACCAACTAACTAGGATTTTGCTGTTAGAGTTCCAGGGAACCCAATACGTCTTCTGAGTACTTGCTCAGGATTAAATTGTAAAAGATCAATTTAAAAACAACTATGCAACAGCAATCTAAAACATAATACAATTTATCATCAGCAATATCTATCATCAGCACCTATATACATAATATTGAAGACTGACTGACTGAGGCTGCAATCCTAATCCCCAGTTAGGCTGGTGTACGTCCCCGCACATGTCCCATGCTGGCTGGAGGGTGATGCAAGATTGCCATAAGGCACTTCTGCACTACTCCGTTTATGTGTGTGTGTGTTAGGCTAGTGCCCAGACACGTGCCGGCCTTCCCTCATTACCATGGAAATAGGGAGCAGATGAGTTATGCTGGCCAAAACTGGTTAGGATTGCACACTCACTCACTCACTTCTCACTCACTCACTCACTCACTGATCAGCACCCAGTCAAAACTGCAAGACCTAGAAGCGTAAAATTTGGGGAGCATATTCCTTCTGTGATGTAAGCAACCATAAGAACCAGTTCTTAGAAATTCAAACCCTAAGGGGTGCAATGTGTTTTTGTCCCTATACTTAACATTGAAGAATTGCTGACTCATCAATACCCTACCCAAATCCACGGATCTAGAAGCATGAAATTTGAGGAGGGTATTCCTTCTTTGATTTAAACACCCACTACTGAGCAATTTTTAGAAATTGAAACTGTAAGGGGGGAAAGGGTGCAACATGTTTTTGTCCCTATACAGTATTTCACATGTACTGAAGACTGATTCACTGACTCATCAATGCCCAGCCCCAAACCCTGGACCTGGAAGCATGAAATTTGGGGAGCGTATTCCTTCTGTGATGTAAGGACATACTAAGAACTGATCTGATGCCCACTGCCTGGTATCTGGTGGTGCATGATGCCCAATGATGCCTGGATTCCAGGTAATGCCCAGTAGGTGCCTGCTGCCCATCAGTGCCTGGTGCTTGCTGCCCGCAAGTGCCTGGTCCCTGTTGGTGCCCAGTGCCTGACAATGCCCAGTGCTGGTGCTCGGTGCCATTGTTGCCTGGTGCCTGGTGTTATCCAATGCTTCCCAATGGTCACTAGTGCCAGGTCCCTGGTGCCCAGCAGGGATGCCTGATGCCCAGTGGTGCCAAGAGGTGCCCAGTGGTGCCTGGCCTCCAGTGAGGATGCCCGGTGCCCAGAGGTGCACAGTGGTCCTGGTGGTGCCCAGTAGGGATGTTCACTGTCTGGTAGGGATACCCAGTACTCAGTGGTGACTGCTGCCTGATGGTGATGCTGCCCACTGCCTGCTGGTGCCCAATGGTGCCTGGTTCCCAGTAGGGATGCTTGGTGCCTGGTGGTGTGTGGTGCTCAATGATGCCTGGGTTCCCAGTAATGCCCAGTAGGTACCTGGTGCCCACCAGTTCCTGGTGCCCACTTCCTGCCAGTTCCCATTGCCCAATGTCCTCTGGTGTCTGCTAGTGCGTGCTGTTGCCTATCAGTGCCCAGCTGTGCCCCATGCACACAAATATTCTTTAAATTTTACTCCCACAGCAACAGATAAGTTCAATTATAAATCAGCAATAAAGTTCAACAGATCACTGGTGAAGTCTCTAGGGGAAAAATATGTTCACTTAGTGCCTAAACTTGAAAGGCTGTGTGCCAAGTAAACATTTCTAGGAAGGGCGTTCCAATGTGAAGCCACTACCAAGGGCACACAAAGCATAGATGAAAGAATGATCTTGGAAGATCTTGGAAGGTAGTTCTCCAGATCAGCAGTGGTGAGACCTGAAACATTGCCCAACAACACCAAACCCCTTGTATAGTTATCTCAGCTGGAGAAGGGCCTGACTTCTGGCTTGTTTGAAAGGGAACATATGAATGAAGGAGCTCCTTTGTTTGCCCAGTGCATGTAAATCAAATCAGAAGTCCAGCACTTCTGTGTTTGAAGAAACCACACCTGGAGCAAGGTCAGGATGAAGGTGATTTGTTCTTTCTCACATTTAGTGAGCAGAAACCTTATGAGTTTTGTCTTCATTTGTGGTAGATCAGAGAGAGGTGGCATCAGCAGCAGTCCCAGGGAGAAGGACACTCCAAATCCAATTCCCCCCACCTCCTCCATGCGCAATCTGCCACTCATGCAACCCACATCCCCTTTCCAAATGGATGGGCAACCCTGCTCCTAATACTCTTGTCCCACAATTTGTTGCTTAATAGATAGAAATTAACCAAATTTTAAATTTACACTATGCACATTTGACTTTTTTATCCAGTATTCAGAGCGTTTTACAGCTTATATTACCATGTACTCCTGATAGTAATCCTGTAAAAAAGTGACTCATGTTGTAATTAGGCTGGAAAGGTGTGGCTTTTCTAATGCCACCTAGTGAGTTCATGGCATGTGAGATTTCTCCTAATATCTAGTTTATAGACTCTCAGCCACTATGCTACCCCAGAGCATAATTGCACCTGCAAACAACTTGAATCAGTGAAGATCTGATTCAGAAATGTGTTCACCGCAGTAGGTCCCAGTTAATAGCCTGGTCTGAAGCAACTGAGGTTAAATTCTGAATGCAATTTGAAGGCAGAGCCATGTGCAACACATTGTAATACATCAGTCCTAGGACTTCGTACTTTGAAAGCAGTTAGGATTTTACCCTTAAGACTTCAAATCTGCAATCCGAACTTCCAGCTATGCTGGCCTAAGCCCTGGCATAAGTCCTGTGCTGACCTGGGGGTGTCACAAAAGTGCTGTAAGACCAGGGTGACCAGATGCCTGTACCTCAAAAGGAGGACAATGTCTTGGATTCCTCCCAGCCTGGCTTTTCCAGCGAACAATGGCATGTTTGCCTATTCATGAGTAAAGCCGTTATACTGGGCACTTTCACTTTCCCGTAGAGCTCAATGCATATTTTTGATTTTTAGAGTTTTGGCCATTACTTTTGAGAGGAAGGAGATATTTCAGCACCAATTTTTGCATTGGATTTTGTTCTTCAATACGAATCCAACAACAAATCCAGCACACCATTGCAAAGTTCCAAAATGAAGCCTAAATGGAGGACAGTGAAGCCCATTTGGAGGACACCTGGACAGAAGGCTAAAAAAGAGGAGAAATCTGGACAAATCCGGTCATAAGATCACCGTGCATAAGACACTTTTGCATCACTCCTGGGGTAGGGTTAGGCCAGTGTACAGACATGCACTTGCCTTCCTACATCAACACAGGAATAGGAAGACCAATGAATTGTGTTGGCCTAGGTTAGGATTGCACCCTAAATCAGTTTTAGGTGTTGTAAAGCAATATGGTGTCTGTGTATGCAAGTACTATAGAATACTATAGGGTGCAATCTGAAATGTGCCCTAGGCCGGCCCATTGAGGCCACATCTAGTCCCCATGGTTGCATAGGTAGATCGGCATAGGTCAAGGTCAACCGGTGCAGAAGTCTGGCAAGAAGGGCATTCTGGATTATGAGGAGGGTGGGCATAGGGCATTACTTGGTGGATAGGGTGTGAGAGGTGGGGCTGGCACCCCATGGTTATGCCAGATCCTAACCCCATTCCTGGGACTTCCTGGTTAATCACTCCTGAAGATCTTCTGAGGAGGTGCAGATCCAAGTAGACCTATTGAGACTGCTGCTGTGTTACCTGGGGAAAGGGGACAAGTTACCCCTTGCCCTGTCAGCCTGCCTGCTCCAGTGCAAGGTAGGATTATACTTGTATGTTGTCTTTTATATATCACTGCTATATACAAATGTGGATCGAGACTGACCCCTCCATCATTTCCTTCCCACAACACCCACAACTATGCAACTGGCACAGAGAGTCAGACACAACAATGAGATCCACTTTGGTTGCTGAATACAAGGAAAAGCCTTTCATTTCCAGTCATATCCTTTTCATCAGTGACACATTAGAGTGCAAGACCATTAGTATGACGCAACCTTAGTGTTGCAACAGGCTAGCATGACTGTGCAACATGGGTGGCTGTAATTCAGATTAACCACCAGAACAGAAATCTTAAAAGAAATTTCTCACCCAGTGATATTACATTTCAACGCCAAACTCTAGTTTTGCATTAATTACACACATTAGAGTTCATTGACAAATAGATGCAAAGGTTGTGCCACTGCTGATAACTGATATGAAACATTTACACTTTCCAAAAGAAAGCTTGGGAAATGCCTGAACATGCTCTTCACTTGGGGAAAAACAGGAAAAGCTCATTTGAGTCTGTCCCGGCAATCTGGAGTCCAGAAGTATTTAATAAGTGGCCAATTGATAGCATTATGCAGACATTCACTGCATTCATGGAAGGGAGAGATGATGGTGGCAGACCTCAGGTCTTCCATGCATCCAGCTTTTAAGCATTGGTCAGAATATATGCAGAATATGTGCATATAAGTGACATAAAGCACTTCTGCACTACTCACAGGTAGATAGGCCAGTGCATTGGTGGGGGGACTATCGCTGGGAGGTCAGGGAAGGCAAGAGAGGAGGCAGGAGAGATGCATTCGGGTGGAGGAAGGTGAGGAACAGGCATTCCAAGGGACAGGTGGGGAGGAGGAGGTGGGACCAGGACCCAGAAGTTATGCCAGATGCAAGCCCCATTCCTGGACAGCCCAGGACAGTCCCAGGTTGTTAGGATTTCTGGCACCGTTTGAAGTGATGCAGATCCATATAGCCCAACTATATATATATATATATATATATATATATATATATATATATATATATATATATATATATATATATATATATATATGTATATATATATATATATATATATATATATATATATATATATATATATATATATATATATATATATATATATATATATATATATATATATATAGTGGCTCACCCTGGAGTAAGGGAGAATTTTTTTTTCCTTTTTCGGGATGATGCAATCTGAAATCAGGTACAGGTACACCAGGTGGTACAGGTACATTAGCACAGGTACGCCTGCCTGCCTATTCAAGTGCAAGTCTTGTGGAAGTCTTGCAAAACACATGTGGAAGAAGGTTCCCTACCGCAGATTCCTCTGACCTCCTCCCACCTTTCTTGAGGGAACCTCAGGAAATGGGTGTGACGGGGCACAAGCAAGGAAGTTTCTTCTTAGGTATTTCTTCTTACATGTGCTTCATAGGTTCCAACCCATTGTGAGCATACAAAGCTGAATCAGTATTCAGATCACAAGTCCATCTATGCCAGTGCTATCTGCTACTGCAGACAGTTACACTCTAGGGTCCCAGTCCTTTGGCAACTGGTAATTATTGAGACTGAACTGGGGACTGTCTTTATTCAAAACCTGTGATCCATCACTATTTGACCTTTCCCTTCAGCTACTATGTGATGGAACATGAATATCCGGTGAATTCATATTCACAGAAACAGCAAGGTGTCACAAGTTTATTTTAGAAACATACTCCAAAATATCAGAACTCGCCCCCTTAAAAAGTGTTGATAGTTACCTTTAATGGAATGCATGTTCTATTTGAAGGATTATATAGGATTCTGACATGAAAGGTATTTGCAACTTAGAATCATAGAGTTGGAAGGGACCTAGCAGGTCATCTAGTCCAACCCCACAACTTCTTGATTTCAGTAGGAGGGCATCAGGATGTAGGTATCTTGTTTTGTACTCCATGAGGGATCGGTGGACCACTGTGAGATACAGGAAGCTGGATTGGATGAGCCTTTGGCCTGCACAACAGAGCTCTTCTTATGTTCCCGTGTAGCAAGTTTAGCCTTACAATATCTGAAGAACCAACATTTTTCCTGTGTATTGCCCAAAGTTTTTGGGATCGACTGAGGATGCAATCTGGTATCAAGTTAAGACATCAAGGACATGAAGAAATATAATTCTCATTTATGAAATTCCCTCCCTTACTGTATTGCTATGGAAAAAATACTAAACATTTGTCCTGTTTGGACCAGCTTTTAGTGATAAGAAGAAAGCAGATGTTAATGCTTCTGCTTTGGCTAAGTCTGTATTGTTTTTACTGCTATTGAACTGATTGTGCTTTAATGATTTTCATGTGTGTGTTTTTAAGGTGCTGCTCTGTTCCTTATATACAGTTCTTGCATGCTAGTTTTTTTTAAAATTTGAAAATAGTTTATACCACTTTCTTAAATTTCCATCACACTCTAGAATATCTACAAAGGAACTCAGGATGGAGCTATGCAACTTGATTCTTAAAAACTGGAGCCAGCAAAAGAAGGGAAGATATTTGTTCTGCACCTTGGTGGTGTCCTCAAATTCTCCTCTTCATTTTCTCCGTTTCTGAAACTGTATGATGGCCATCCATGCCAACATAGAAAGTAAAGAGCTTCATTTAATGGTGATATTGCAGTGTTTACACCAGGTAGCCCAACTGCTATTGCTAGAAAGGGAAACAATATCCCTATCCCAATATCCTAACAACTATTTAACAGTTGAAAACTTTGAACTGTTTCCAAAATTCCTCCCCTTTAAGTTCAGGAACCTGGTCATGGAAAGTCAAGGAGGAGCTCCCAGTGGCGTAGCTAATGATAATGTATCCCAGTGCAAAGCTCAAAATGTTGCCCCTGCGTATTTTTAAAAAGAAAATGGGGGAAAAAACCTGCTGCCTTCTCCTCAGCAATTCACCACCATTTGATTTGCTAGTGGCATGGCTAAAACACCTATTTGGTTTCAGGAGTTGAATAAGAAGAGGAAGCACCACTTGGAAGTGCTTATGTATCCAGTTAGCATGGGTAACTGTTTTATGATATAGGTACTGTATATGATATATGTTGATTATATGAGGTTGTGGGTGGCGCAAGGGGCTAAGACACTGTGCCTGTTAACCAGCAGGCTAGGGTTCGATTCCCGGGTCAGCCCCACAAGACAGGGTAAGCTCCTGTCCTTAGCCCAGCTCTGTGACGCCAGCTGGATCAACTCTGCCAGATTGTATCAGCTCTGCCTTTCCATTGGACTAATTCAGTGGTGTGGAGAGGGGGGATTTGCTGCTTGGGGAACAGCCTATCCTCCATAACAATCCAACCCAGGCTTTCGTGCTTCGCATGCAGCGTATGCAGCGCCGAGCACGATACCATAGTCCTTCAAGACTGACGGAGGCCTGCTTTTTTTTATGATATATGGACAGAGAGCTGACTCATATTAACACCTTATTAGTTCCATACAGTACCAGAATTACATCTCATTGGCTCTCAGAACAGTCTCATGGAAAAAATTGTGTTAAGAATGTGTCAATTGGCTTTTGTGTTTTCATTGGTCATACCTTTGATAGAATACAGATATTCCAATGCAGTTTATGCCATTGCATTCTGCATTATATTACCTTTCCAATGATATACATCACAATGGTATTATCCTTCATACACACCCCGTTTTTCACATTTTTAGTCACTAGTGTCAAGCTCAGCTTGTAGACCCCTAAATCTTGTAGCCTGGTGCAAGGCTTTTGGGAGGAAGAGTGTTCCCCCATATCTCCTTAGGCTGCAATCCTAACCTCCAGTTAGCTGACATAAGCCCTGGGATAAGTGCTGGGCTGACCTGGGGGCCACAAAAATGCCATAAGGCCACTGCACCAACATATGCCAACCTCCCCACATTACTCCATAAGCTATGCCATGTGAATTAGGCCAGCCAAAATTTGTTAGGCTCAGTTATTTTGTTATAACTGGTTGGCAGTTGGGTTTGGAAGAACATCTTCAGCTCCAGTACTTTTACTCTTCAATGGGTTCAGTACTGGGTCTTGCTACCCACAACCATTCATCACTGAAGCCATTAACACCCATAATAGATCAAGGAAGTGCTAGGCAAGGCAACATCCCCACTAGGAGAGTGGGTAAATAGAGATGTTAGTGGGAAGATTGGGGAAAGGTCTAGAAGTCTCTGTTCCTTGCACATTTCAGTCCATTATTATAGAGATTTTCCACACTTTCTTCACTTCACATGCATTTTGTGATTTTATGAGAGGGTCATAGTAGGGCAAAGCTGACAAAGGAGCAGTGGGGGTGGGAAAACCATACAACGATGAAGCTTTTGAGAATGATTCTCCATTTTTAAAGGCACTCAAAGCAGTAAGAGAATGTGCAGAAGCAGTGAGGTTTCATTTTTAAAATGAACTCTCCTCATGCATTCCCTCTTTGTCCAAGTTTTAAAAGCAACACTGAGTGTTTCCTCAGATCACATTACTGAATAAGCACACAGCTTAATGAAATCCAGGGCATCGTGGGGCTAATGCAACACAAGCCAGACACCACTGTCCCACCAGTTTCCTTTTATGGGCCACCCTTTGCCTCTCTCCCACAAAGTCTAGCCTGCAAATCCTTATTTGCCCTCCTCCCTTGCCCAGCTGGCACCATGCTATAAGAAGGACCAATAAACAAAAAGGAGGCAGAGATGTTAGTGGTTAAAAGGATCAGCGTTTGGAATGCCGTATTTCTTTCTTTTTATAAGGTAGTAACTAAATAGTTGGGATTTTTTGGAATTTTATTATTATTATTATTTTTAACAAGCATCAAGACATTCTGCATTGCAAAAAGTCATCATCTGAAGCTGAGGAGTCTGTGCAGCCATTAAGTCTAGAACAAGCAACGGGGATATGAGAGAAAACAATACCACTTCTGTTCAATGATTCAGCAAAAATAATATTGCCTCAATCGCTAACTGCGCCTAGTAGTTCACACAGCAAACAAGAATCCCTTTGGGCCCAAGCTAGAAAGGAATACTTGAAGGACTGTCAACATCCTTTATATAGGAGTGTAAATGAAACTGATACAAATATGTGTGACTAGTTGATAAGAATGGGTACTGGGGAATATATTTTCACTTATATTTAGGTATCTACTATTCATGTTTGGTTCCACAAATACAGTTCAAACAACAACTGAGATCCAGATCATACCAGATAATACCCTCTGATTCCCTTGCTCTCTCATTGTATCCATAGTACTGCAGATCCTACCAGCTGAGAATGCTCATAAGGTACAACAGAATTCCAAGATAGAAGTAATCAGTGCCTGCAGATGCTTCAGGAATTGGTAATAGGAAGAGTTACAGCCCAATATTAATCCACTTTTCAGTACCAATGCAATACCCTTATCAAGGTGTCATCCCACCATGACCGTCACTCCACCAACCACAGGATGCAGCGCACACACTGTTGACATGGATGTATCAAGTTGGCTAGGATTTGACTGCCAAGACAGGGTGACCTTAAAGAGTGCGGTGCTCATCACCGTTTCTAAGCCAAAGAACCAGCAATGTCCGAAGATGTCTCTGTGGTCATGTGGCTGGCATGACTATATTTCAAGGTGCACTGAATGCTGTTACATTCCCACCATGATGGTACCTATTTATCTACTTGCATTCACGTGCTTTCAAAATGTTAGGTTGGTAAGTGCCAGGCAAGAGACAGGAGCTCACTCCACCTGGATCTTGAACCACAGTCTGCTGGTTGACAGTCATGGCATCTTAATCACTGAGCCACTACTGTCCTATACACTCTCTATTATTAAATTTAAAATTATTTCATATAATTTATCATATATAATTTGTGAATTATAAGAAAGTTGCATGCTGCCTGCTCTCAAGGAAAAGGAGAACAATTAAGAATTTTTTTCTAGGGCACAAGGGTAAAAAAGAGGACACATCCTGGGAAAAGAGGACATATGGTTATCCTGTGCCAGAGTGTTACTTGCCTTGTCACATTCTATTCTATGGAAATTCTTCATACCTCAAGAAAACTCCAAACAGTGCTAGGAGAGAACATCAGCCTGGGCCAGTATGGCATTCTCCTGACAAGTAGTCTGGCAGGTCCAGACCTGTCAACAATACTGCTAAACCAGAAGGCTAACTCTCAAGATATCAAAGATACAATCAGAAAATGTAATGGATTTGAGCCAAGAGAAGTATAGTTAAACTGATCCAGAATTAAGGTCAATTATTGTACTCGTACCTTTTCCGATCATGTATCCCGCATCTTGTAGGTTAGACCCAGTCATTTATTGTGGAAAAACCTGCATGGCATAGCTTGCCACATAGGAGCTAACCTCTCAGTTAAGAAGCCACGTGGAAGTCACATTGATCAATCATGTGTCCACAGGCTGGGGCATGTTGTTCCCCCTCTTCCCATCCATCTTATCTAAAACAAAAGTAGACGCTTATGTTCTGGTTTGTCAGCATTGCTAATCTTAAACTCCATTCAATCTTAATTCTAAACCCACATTGTCAAGGCCAGCCCACGGCCACCTGGTGCCTGAGGCAGCCAGTGCATGAGCCAAATTAGCTAGCACCTTTTACCTGGTGATGTATCAGATTCTCTTTCACACTTCTTCTTCTGCTGGAGAAGAGAAATGGAGAAATAAAGAAAGAAAGACGCTCTACTTCTTTTTCCTGTTCAGATAGTGGGAGAATGAGGAGAAGTAGTGGGTGGATAGAGGACAGCTCGCCAGTCTGTTGCCAATGGACTGATCCTGCTCTCTGAGCTGAAACTGCATACTACCTTACAGGTAGAAAGTTTTATTATGTCAGATGAGTAACATGCAAGCATGATGTCATATAATGTAACTTATGAGTAAGATCAGTGGCATAGCTAGGGCATGCAGGGGGTGCAGTTGCACTGGGCTACAAGCTTTGGGGGGCTACAAGCTGCGCTTTACACTAGTAAAAAAGTGGTGAAAAACAGGGTATGTATGAAGGATAATACTATCATGTTATATATTGTTGGAAAGGTAATTTTATGCAGAATGCAATGAAATGAATGAAACAGACTGCGTTGGAATATCTATATTCTATAAAAAGTTATGGCCAACTGATCAGAAAATGAAAACAAAAGTCTATGGAACAAAAGTGGATTTTTGTAACTCAAACTTTCCCGTGTTTCTGATGGCTCTGAGAGCCAAAGAAATGTAATTCTGATACATCAGATGTAATTCTGATAGTGCATGGAACTAATAAGGTGTTAATATGAATCAATTCTCAGTACATATATAATATATAGTACATATTACATAATACAGTTGCTCATGCTTAGTCGATATGCAGGCACTTCTAAGTGTGCTCCTCTTACATTTAGCAGGGAAAGAATAACCATTCCTCTTTGCCCCAGTACAGTTTTCCTAATAAATAAGGGACACAATTTTTGTTTTTTTTACTTAATTAAATTTGATTTGGTTGTTGCCAGGTGGGTGGGGGGGCAACCAAATATTCTTCAACTCCAGGTAGCCACTATCAGAGCAAATGGTGATGAACTGCTGAGGAGGAAGAGGCAGGTTTTTCCCCAGTTTTTTTTAATACACAGGGATAATGTCACTTTCGGTTGTTACATCACTTCTGGGGCAACATTTTGAGCTTTGCACTGGGCTACATGATCATTAGCTACGCCACTGAGTAAGATGAGTATGGCACAGGAGAATTATTCAGCTTTTTCATTATATAGTTTTTATTATAGTTCTTCATTATAAATAGTAAATTAAAGAAGGTATTGAAGAAATAAAATGGTACCACTAAGTAGTGTGGAGTTTTCCAAAGAAGGAAATGGCTCAAACATTAGCCGAGGTCTTCAAATATCGGTGTAAAGAGGAACTAGTAGATATCTCTGAAGTTCCTAATAGGACTCGTCCATTTGATTCTTAGCACCTCAGGTTTGGTACTTGACACATTTGTTGACACCAGTATAATATAGTTTGATATCTGTCCTCCATAAAAAAGAGATCATTGTGTCTTGCTAAGAGGTTGGACCTTATGAGCAAAGTCCACTACTAGGTTACTAGTGGTATGAGACAGCAACAGCTGGCAGGCACCGAACACAATGTTGCACAGTCAGCTCTGGCTATGCTCCAAATCTGAGCTATACCTGGAAGAGAATGCTAGGCATGAGCTGTTGCATCACTTGGCATCGGCAACATTTCATAAGTCAGCGAGCTCCCAACCAGTGAACTGACCTTGTGCCTGTCTGACGCAACTGGAACACCTAGCAAAGTTATAAAATTTCCTTGGCTTCTCAGCGTTCAGTGAGCTGATGGTGCTATTTGGTAGTGTTTTGTTTGAAACTGGGCTTATCTGTGTATTTTCTGATAGCATAGTAATAGAGCATACTATGGGCAAAATCCAAAGTAACTACGGGGAGTCCTTGCTCCGGTGTAAGAATAACTTACTCTGGATTACAATATGAATTTCCCATAGGTTTTCACTAGGTGGTGCAGTAACTATTGGTGCACGTAAAGTCTCTTATGTGCTCCTGTAGTTACTCTGGATTTGGGGGTTTGTCAAGGAGGAGTTGGTTACTTTGGATCCAGAATTAGGGCACAATCCTAACCAATTTAGGCTGGCCTAACTCACCTGGCATATCTTCCTGTGGTGGCGTGGGGAAGTCAACATATACCTGTGCACTGGCCAAACACCGCTAGGCTAGAAATGGTGCAGAAGTGGCACTTCTGTGACACCCCCAATGGTGGCACTTTTGTGACATCCCCAAATCAGCGTAGGAGTTAAGCCAGGGCTTATGTTGGCCTAAATGGAGATTAGGATTGCAGTCATAACCTTACAATCCAGAGTAACTACGGGAGCACATAAGAAACATTACATGTATCCATAGTTACTGTACCACCTAGTAAAACCTATGGGAAATTCATATTGCAATCCAGAGTAAATTGTTCTTACACCGGAGCAAGGACTCCCCGTAGTTACTCTGGATTGTGCCCATAGTCAGTGAGTTAGTACAAAATGTGAAGCTAAGACCCTCTTGGTAACCAGAATTATCTCAGCCTATCTCATGCAGCCTCTTACTTCTACATTTGCTTAGGATAATCACAAATAGATGGAGAAATAAAGAAATGTTTGTTAGAAATATAGGAGGTGGTCCCTGGATAACTTACCCCACATTTATCTCCCACCTTTCTCCCCCACCAGGGGGACGCAACATGTATAACAATAAAACAAGGGTACAATAAAAATTAGAACAAATACAACTTAACAGTAAAAAATTAAAAATTAAAAACATTTTAACATTTTAAAATATCCCAGATTGCAATAAAATCAGTTAAAATCAGTATAGCACCAGACAGCACTCAGCATTAATCAAAGGCTCTTGTGAACAGCAAGGTCTTATGGTCCAAATCATGTATGCATATCTCATTTTACCGGAGTCTCCCCTACGAAAGATCCTGCTGGCACCAACTGTTCCACAACAGAGGCCTCCAAAGTTTATTAAAAAGGACCATCAATCATGTTTTATCATTATTAAGTACTCAAACTTGTTGATGACACCATTTTCTGACCATTTTCTTGTGCCACTTCATGCCCCACCCATTCCATGCAATTGTCCCACAAGATTCCCATGACTCATTGGTTGGTCTGGGGCAACCTATTGACAAATACAGTGTGCCCCGAGGGTTAGGATTGTATTCAAATGGAGAGAATTCTGGTTGATGACGTATATTTTCATTTTTGCCAGATTAAACTATCGTGAATACAGACAACATAGCAACAGGTAAACTAACACACAAGCTCATCAGAAAGCAATCCCATATGCTGCACCTGTGGACCTAGAGCACTTGCATGGTACGAGTCGCACATTGTGGAACACTTAGAGATCTCTCATAGGACTATGGTAGAATTATAGCCTTCTGTTTGGGGGCTGCAATACTGATGATGGGGAATTAGGCTGAAGGCTGAATTTGGCTCACCTTCCCCAGCAGATGGAGATATCAGAATAAGGAGACTTTTACAGCTCTTTTTCTCTTCAGTTTGATAGTGTTGCTGTGCCTGCCAAAATATATTTGTGTAGGAGGTGGAAAGTTGACTTTAGTTTTCGTTCTGGAAGGGGGCGTATTCATTCTATGCATCAAATAAAATACTAAGTGAATATGCAGTAATCAGGATTCGGCAAGATAGTTTTTCTAATGTTAAATACTTCTGAATTAGCCATTGCATTATTTTTTAAAATAGCAATGAACTAAAGACTGCTTCAAACAGAGATCAGGTTGTGGAATATTGGATGTGTCCAAAATCTGATGGGGCAGGTTTTTTATTTCTGCGGTCAGAAGAATGAAAGTGGGAAGTTGCGAAATAAACACTACCCAAACTACAACATTTGGAGATTGCTTAATGAAGATTGTTAGAAGCTTGGTGGATGCAGGATAAGCCACATTCAGTTCAACAGTGGCCTATCTGAGGTTTCTGGGAGCACAAGATACCAGCATCCTGTTGCTACTCCCCTCAATCTAGAATTCAGATCTAGGGCACCCCTAATTTTCAGAGGTTGCATATAGCCATTATGACATTTACTTGTGAGTAAATCACTTTCACCTGCTCTTCTTCAAGTCACAGGTAGGGTGCTTAGCATCTCATCCGTCTGCCTCTTGAAATACAATTTGTCCTAGCAAATAGATCTGCCCCATTTTACATGACAGGCTGAGATTTTTATCCACAAATAGATATGTAAGGAAGGGCATGTTGTAGTCTGCTACTTCAAATGACAACCCGACGCCCCTACCAGCTGACAGAGCTGCTTCATCCTTTACATTTGACAAAATCCACTTGGTGGAAAAATTTTTGTGTCAGGTCTTAAGGTAGAACAAGCTCTGCTATCATCATCATCATCAACAACAACAACCACATAATTATGTATGGAGTTGATAAATGCCGTTGAGAGCACGTCCTCGTAAATTGCTGCAAACATATTCTGGCAAAGGAGAAACTTGTAATATCTTTTACATCCTTTGTAAATCGCTTTGTGAATTTTTAGATGAAAAGTGGTGTTTAATCATGATAGATAAAAGAAAGAAAGAAAGAAAGAAAGAAAGAAAGAAAGAAAGAAAGAAAGAAAGAAAGAAATCGTGCAAGACCTGATTATTATAAGGCTGGAGGACCTTCTGTAATAATTATGAAAGAGGTCAAGGCCTCCCAAAATATAGAACACCCAATAAAATGTAGGACCTGACAAAATAAAAGCTAAAAACACTCATATATATTCTTTCCTGTGGTTAATTTAATATTAAATTTAAATATTAAATTTAAAACTATTACATATAATTTATCACATATGATTTATTTATTACAAGAAGGCTACGTGCTGCCTACTCAAAAGGAAAAGGATGACAAAGAAGATTTTTTCAGGACACAAGGCTAAAAAAGAGGACATGCCCTGGACTAAGAGGACATATTGTCACCCTGTTACGGCCAACCATCAGTGTGTTGTGACCCAGTGCTTGGTCAGTTGCTAAACTGACGGCAAATTAGGCTAAGTGCATCAAGGGTTAAACATGATGCCTGGGGGCGGGGACTGAAGCCTAATCACCAATATACCAACATCTCTTGGCATTTATAAATCAGGCTATAGCCTCTAGTGCCTCTAAAAGTTTTGAGAGCCACTGGCATGAGCATTTGCTGTCACTAGCAATTACAAGTAGGATTTACAAGGTCCTACTTTTAGTTGCCTGTTTATCCTTAGGGCTGTGGGTGGCGCAAGTGGCTAAGACACTGTGCCTATTAACCAGCAAGCCAGGGTTCAAGACCTGGGTGGGCCCCACAAGACAGGGTGAGCTCCTGTCCTTAGCCCAGCTCTGCGACGCCAGCTGGATCCAATCGTATTGGCTCTGCCTTTCCATTGGACTAATTCAGTGGCGTGGAGAGGGGGGATTTACTGCTTGGGTAACAGCCTATTCTCCATAACAATCTAACCCAGGCTTTCGTGCTTCGCATGCAGCGTATGCAGCACCGAGCACGATACCATAGTCTTCCAAGACTGACAGAGACCTGCTTTTTTTATCCTTGACAGCTGTGGTTTTGCCATGAGCTCTTGAAGTTCATGCATAAATTTTACAAACTAGCAAAAACGTACCAATGTTGCAGTATTAAAATTCCTCCTCCCTGTACACCATCCCCCACTGTGCAATATCCCCCATGTGCACCATCCCCCCATGACATCATCCCTTCATGCACATCATCCCCGCATGCGCAACACCCCCAAGTGCACAGTCCCCACATGCACACCATCCCTACCTGTGCACTGTCTCCCCATGCACACCGTTCTCCGTGCGCAACATGGTGCAGTCTCCACCATGCACAGTCCCCACATGTGCACCATATGCAATACCCCCATATGCACACCATCACCCCCGTGCATCCTCCCTCCCAGTGCGTCAGCTGGATGTTGATCAGTCAGTCTTCAATGTTAAGTATAGGACAAAAACATGTTCCACCCCTTTTCAGCCCCTTAAGGGTTAAATTTCTCAACATCGGTTCTTGGTGGGTGTTTATTTCACAGAAGGAACACCCTCCCCAGATTTCACACTTCTAGGTCCAGGGGTTGGGGCAGCGTGTCCCTCAGTCAAGGCTTCTTCAATGTATAGGGAGGAAAACAAGTCGTGCCCCTTTTCTCCCCCTTCCGATTAGAATTTCTGAAAATTGTTTCTTCGTGACTCCCTCCGTCACAGAAGGAACACCCACCCAAAATTTCATGCTTCTCGGCCCAGTGGTTTTGGCTGGGTGTCGATGAGTCATTGAGTCAGTGAGTGATTTTTCAGTTTTATATATATAGAAGAGAAAATATGTGAGTATTTATGATTGTCCCATTGGCATAATGTGAAAGTGAAAGGGACATTTATATTCTGATAAGATGCATCCATTTCTGACATATCCTGTGCATTCTCTGTTTCCAGTTTCTGAGCTACATGCTCTTTTTATAGTGTTCAACAACATAAAGCACATTTGATTTGCTGGTGCGCTATTTGTGCCTCATGTGAATATTTGTTCTTGTTCTTGAACAAGAACAAGAAAGCACATGCATTCTAGGCAAAGTAGCTTTTAGATTAAGGGCAAAATCCAGAGTAACTATAGGGAGTCCTTGCTCCGGTGTAAGAACAACTTACTCTAGATTCCAGTATGACTTTCCCATAGGTTTTCACTAGGTGGTGCAGTAACTACGGGTGCACGTAAAGTCTCTTACATGCTCCCGTAGTTACTCTGGATTTGGGGGTAACTTTGTATCCTAAAGCTGATTTAAACCTTACATGAAAAGACTGTAATTCCAGTGTTCTTTGAAAGTTCAGAGTTCACATATGTGGAGAAAAATTGCATAAAGACCAAAGCTGGTACTCAAATCCAATAAAATCATCTCCATTAAAAAAAATTCCCTGTCTAGCCGTTTTAGTTTGGAAGAAGGTAGAGCCATCCAAAAGCAACAGAAAGGAATGACAAAACATCCCCATTCATCTGAGGTACTCTGTGTTTTCCTCTAGCAACTCTTCTATTGGGATGCTTAATATGAATAACTCCCTCTTTATATTTTAGCATTCTTTAGAATGAGGACATTGGATGTATCTACTTAGATCACTATACGTTATGGCTACCATCCAGAGTAACTACGGAACCTTTTACACCGACATAGTTCTGGTGCCACCTATGGGAAACCTATGGGAAATGCAAAGAGCAATCCAGAGTAAGTGCCTCTTACGTCTTCCCATAGTTACTCTGGATTGTAGGGTATTTCTTTTAGGTTTGCCAGAAACAATGGCATCACTAGGTGTGCAGGGGATGCAGGTCATACCAGGTGACATGAAAGTGACACCACTACTGACCAAAACTTTTTTAATCTTGTTAAAAAAAAAGCATAAAAAGAGCATAAAAAGAATATAAAAAGAGCCTCCACTGGATCAGGCCAAAGGCCCATCTAGTCCAGCTTCCTTATCACACATCGGCCCACCAGATGCTTCAGGGAGCACATGTGACACTTGCATTCAGGTGCCCTCCCCTGACATTTTGAGATTGTTTTTATTACTGGTTCAGTTGTATTTATAACTGTCAATACAAAAGAACAAGAAAAAATGTGAACTTTGAATCATATTTAGACAGACCTTGTGTACATTCTCCATTCAGGCCCCTTTCTTGATCCTAACAAATTCCTTTCTCCTCTGAGACCGCTTTGGATCTTAGTCTGCTGATGCGACTTGATAAAGAAATAGAAGAAACTACTAGGTCTAGGAGATTAAGGCTACAGTCCCAGAATGTATGGAATTTACCAGTGAACTTGAGTCACCAAGGGTGTCCCTTTCAATGCTCTGTCCACTTGTCTTAGAAAAAAATGGACAAAGCATACACTTAATTAAACTAGTTCCTGGATGGCAGTAAAGCATGCAGCTGTCTCGATACTGTGGAACCAACCCAGTGAGGAGAATCAGTTCTGTTCAACACATGGCTGCTTTATCTTGTTTATTCCCTGGCCCAAAGCAAGTATCACCACTTTGTAAAAATTGTTTCCTTCCTTTCCCACATGTCATAGCTTTGACTCATCCCCATACAAATACCAGCACAGGATTTCCAGATGAGAGGCTGCACAGTGCTTGCGAGATATGAGTGCAACTGACCCTCAATTAACAATGCTAATCCTTTTCAGAGACACAATTGTCTTGTGAAAATATTGTCAAAATCCAATAACACATCATGTTTTGGTGATTCGTTCCGAGATCCTAATTCAGCCAGTTTGTGATTCTAAAGTCAGCTATTCAGTTTCTTTTTTATTTAAGTTAGCTTAATAAGAGTATACATTTACATAACAGTTCTTCCCAAACTATAGGTTGGGACCTGTTTTTTGGTAGGTGCCAAAGTGTGATGGAAAGATCAAATAACTAATTGCCTCAAGCAGTGGCATAGCTAGGGGGGTCCAGGGCCTGCACTGGGTAACAAGCTTTAGGGGGGCTACAAGCTGAGCTTGATATTAGTGGCTAAAATTGTGAAAAATGGGGTAAGTATGAATGATAATGCCATCATGTTATAGATTGTTGCGAAGGTAATTTAATGTAGAATGCAATGAACCAAACTGCATTGGAATATCTATATTCTATCAAATGTTGTGGCAAATGAACCAGAAAATGAAAACACAAAAGCCTATGGAACAAAAAGTGGATTTTTTTAACTCAAAATCTTCCAATGATACAGATTGATCTGAGTGCCAATGAGATACAGTTCTGATACTATATTATAATAATAATAATAATAATAATAATAATAATAATAATAATAACAACAACAACAACAACAACAACAACTAGGCATTTATATACCGCTTTTCTGGATGTTTTGGATTTCTCCTCAGTCTTTAATCAAAGCGGTTTACATAGGCAGGCGAATCTAAACACAGATTGGTTCTATCTTTCAAGAAACACTACATTCAAGATGTTACATTCACAGTCTGGTTAACAACACTGGCCCCATGTCTGAAATGCTGGCTGACAAAATTCTCCTTCAGCTCTCACACTTTGCATCTGACTTCCGGTTATCTCGATTCCACGACCTTCAGTTCTTATCTTCAGGCAAACGGAGGCTCTACCCTCTAGACCAGACCTCCTGCCTTATATGAAGCTAATGTGTTAATATGACTCAGGTCTCATTTCCATATAATGTACACTATATGTACGCTTACATTTTTTTAATGCTACAGTTCAAGCATACCATCCAATGGTGGGCTCCAGCAGGTTCGCACTTACTCTACAGAACCGGTTGTTAATGAGAGACAGGACATATAAAGTTTAAAAATGGCCATTTGAAAGTGGCTACTAGATGGGCAGAGAACCTGTTGTTAATTTCTTTGAATCCCATCACTGGTGTATAGATATCATAATTAGGGTTGCCGTGTGTCCAGAAAAACAGGGACAATCCTGTTTTGGGGGGATTGTGTTCACATACTGGCAAATAGGACAGAGGGTCCTGTCCCGATTTTGTGGAAGATGGCAACCCTAACCATAATACTGTTACCCATGCTAACTGGGTATTTTGGCACTTCTAAGTGGCACTCCTGTTATATTTTGGCACTCCTGTTATATTTAGGGCGAAATCCAGAATAACTACGGGTGTTAGAACAATTTGGTCTGTAAGAACGGGTTCTCTGGTGTAAGAACAATTTACTCTGGATTGCAATATGAATTTCCCATAGGTTTTCACTAGGTGGTGCAAGTAATGTCTCTTATGTGCTCACGTAGTTACTCTGAATTTGGCTTATAGTAGGGAAAGAATAACAATTCCTCTTTACCCCAGCAGAGTTTACCTAACCAATAAGGGACACAATTTACATTTTTTTTACTTAATTAAGACCCAATCCTATGCCTGACTAGTCAGAAGTAAAATACTTTATAGTCAATGGAGCTTACTCCAAGGAAAGTGTGGATAGGGTTGCAGCCTAACCCTACAATCCAGAGTAACTATGGGAGCACGTAAGAGACATTTACGTTAACGTAGTTACTGCACCACCTAGTGAAAACCTATGGGAAATTCATATTGCAATCCAGAGTAAATTGTTCTTACATCAGAGCAAGGACTCCCTGTAGTTACTCTGGATTGTGCCCTAAGTTAATTAAAGCTCCACAGCTTTAAAAATCAGATTCTATAGCTGCTGATTACATTGCAAATAGCATAGCTTATGCAGTTTGCAAGTATGTATAAATATAATAATCTCAGTGTCTGATAGTACTATTTCTTTCTAGATCTCCTTTTTATATTTGGTAAACATAGGCAGATCCTGATAGAATGCTGTTTTTAAAAATGGGACCTGTTCTTAAAATGTTATGTACCACTGATCTATATGTTTTGAAGAAAAAATAAAACAATTAAGCTAATAGATTAAAAATTAAGCTAATGGATTATGCATTTCTTCTCTGCTAGATTTGTTTGTTTTGAAGCAACATGGTATGTGCAGTGCAAAAGGAATACTCCAGGTGCTGTTATTTTGTGATCATCTTGAGGAAGAGAAGTCTGCAAAGAAACTAAAGGCAGAGTGGTCTGTTTTCCACAGGGTCCAAATAAATCATGCTTAAAACTGCAATTTTTCTCTGAAGGAAGAAATTCAACACCCGCACTTGATCCCACCCATCTTGATCCCTGCTGATAAGATCTCACTGGTTAAGTTGAAGAAAGGAATAGTATATTAAAGCAGCTGGACAGAACTTTCATTTCCAGAGAATCCCAAAAAGTGTTCAAAATTCTATATATTCTTTTCTTGGCGTGAATCAAAAGCTGATCCTTACATCTCTACTTGATCAAGCACCCAGGAAAAGTGAAAAAGGAACAATATGCTAAAGGCAACCTTACTGCAACCTTGTCTCCATCCTCAGACCACCTGTGCTGGATCCAACCCAAAACCACGCAGCTCTCCAAAGCCCATGCCAGACCCGGAAGAAATCTATGATTGCTTGGGGAGACTGCAAGGAATGGAGAAAGAAATCAATCAGATATGTCAGCAGGTGGGAAAGAGTTGTCCTTCCGAGCCAAAAGAGCCAGATCTGAAAGACTCAGGAAGAGATGATTTCCCACCAGAATCCTGGAGAATCCATGAAGACATGTTCCCATTGAAAAAAGATGACAGAGGACGAGCCTCGGTTGGTGAGTGCCTTGTGGCAAGAGACTCTCCCAGGCCTGCTTCAGACCTGCTCCATTCTGGACTTAACAGTCAAAGTGACCACAGTCAAGAATGGAAAGTGGTAAAAGTGAAAAGAGTTCTTATTTGTCCTGTTGCTGAACCTCGGAAACCTTGTAAGTAAATTTCTTTTTTCCTCTGCCCTAATGCCTCTCCCATCAGAAGGGTTCTAAAAAAAAAATCTGTCCACTCAAGATTACAGGTACAAACTTGCTTCCTTTCCTTATGACTCAGTTTTGCTTCCATCAGATTATTTGTTTAATGTATTTATCCCACCTCATTTGAAAACATTTCAAGGTGGTGTTACCACAGAAATATTAAAAGCTTACAACAAAAATAAACCCCAGGTAAGCAGATCAGGCAATAAGTATATCTGATGCATCAAATCTGGCTCCAAAACAGTTTGCCGGCCTGTTCTCTCACATACCAAAGTGATTTTAACCACATCTCTCCTTAGGAGCACAAACCTATAAATGTTTATTTTCATTGTAACTTCCATTATTCCACATTCTATTATTATTATTAGTAGTAGTAGTAGTAGAAGCAGCAGCAGTAGTAGTAGTATGTTTACACTCTGCTAAATTGGAAGTCATATGGTCATACCCCGGTAATACAATATTACGTTAGTAATACAGTGGCGCCTCACATAACAAATGCCTCACGTAAAGTATGTTTCATGTAACAAACAAAAATTTCTCTAAGATTCTGCTTCACTTAACAAACTGTGCTTCACATAGACAAACTTGTTGACAGTTGGGGCAGATGTGCTGGCCGGCAGCCCTTTCTAAAAGCCTCAGGGCTGCCTAAAGCGCCTGCCCATAGCAAAAGCAACACTTGCGCGCTGTTCCTCCTGTGGCCAGGCGTCCGCTAGGCAGAGGGAGAGAACAGCAGTGGAGAAGAGGGAAGCAGCTCAGGGTTAGCCAGAAGGGAGCAGGGGAAAGAGAGGCTCAGGATGAAGAGAAGGAGAAAGTGGGGAGACACTTGGAAAGTGTCTTTGATTGCAGCCTCCTAACCAGAGGCTCTACCCAGAAATAAGCCCCATTGTGTTAATTGGGGCTTACTCCCAGGAAAGTGTCTTTAGGACTGCAGTGTTAGTAGACTTCATAGGATCATGCACATTGAATGCATGTTTTGAATTCAATTCCAGTGTTTTGTCATCATTTTTACATGCAGTTAATATTTTTATATGAATTTTTTGGGTTCTGGAACCAATCATCTGAGTTTCCATTATTCCCTTTGAGAAAATCCGTTTCATGTAAATAATGTTTCATGTAACAAAAATGCCTCCAGAATAAATTAAATTTGTTACATGAGGCGTAACTGTATAGGTAATACTTATTACTAAGGCATTGATAATACAGTATTCATTCAATTTCAGCTCTCTTGCTGCTCCTTAGAATCTGGGCCTTCTCTAGTTATATGGGCCACAATACCACTCATATGGTGCTATATCACTCATACGGTGCTATATCAAACATTAAAATCTGATTTTCACATGCAGGTACGATGAGTTACTGTATGCTTATTATCAGTTAAAATGATCACTATGACATTTTCCAAGGGTAGAAATATCAGTTAAGCTTCTCGTTAAAATATGTGCAAACATGCACGTGCTGGCGACACACATCATTAATTTTATATACTACAGATATAGCAAAAATATTCTCCTGAGTTGTTTATAGCGGTCAGCTTCATTGGATTTTGATCTTTCTCAGTCTGATTCTTGATTCTTTGCCAGATGATGTATGGGATGTTTACAGCGCAAATCTATGTATGTTTACTCTGAAATAAGTCCCATGGTGTTTAGTGTTCATAAGACTGTTATCTCATTAAGCAGTTATCTTTTGGAATAAATGTGGAGATTGATTGGTTGATTGATTGATTGATTGATTGATTTAGGGTTGCCATAATTCTCTTCAACAAAATCGGGACAGGACCCTCTGTCCCATTTGCCGCTACTAGAAAACAATCCCCCCAAATTGGAATTGTCTATGTTTTTCAGGACATATGGCAACCCAAGATTTATACCCCACCTTTCCCATGTTAACGCAAATGCCTGAGGAGGCTTACATAACTTTTAGAATTCCTTTTGTCCTCACAACAGCCTGTGAAGTATGTAATTGTTCTAAGGGCAGCTTGTAGAACTCTTCTTTTCCAGGTGGAATACTTCATAGTGTGGTCATCATCACATCTGTCATCAGGGAGTGCCTTCAGAGTTTCCAGCAGGTGTTTTTAGGTCAGCCAAGCTGAAAACAGTGACACTTCAGGCTCTCTTATCTCATGACAACTTTATCGTCTTTCATGTCTCCCATCCAAGAGTTATCCAGAACTGTTCCTGCTTACCTTCACTCAATACCAGACCATGCCCCCTGCTGCCCTTCACCCCTAAAAAAACCTTCAACTGATTAGGTCCTACCAGGTTCAGAGAAGCAAATTTGGCCCCAGCAAGACATCTGAAAAAAAATCCTAATGTTAGAAGCTTATTACTGACCTTGCTTTATGGCCCGATTCACACATACATACGTATTTACAGAATCGTATTTAATGACTGCCTGCTTAAATCCCACTGAAAACTTTGCATGTGGTATGAAATATCTATAACATGAAATATCTGATGTTATATCTGTAACAGGCCCACATGGAAGTCATTACTCTGCATTGCCATGAAGTATTGAACATGTATTTGTAAGACTGTGAGTGATAGAGCATATAGATAGCCATGGCTAAGACAGATCTAATGTGGTTGTAGTCTTGTGAAGCACACTTAACAAGTAAAGGAGCATTATTCCTCCTTTGCTCACAAGATCTCTCAGCTAAAGCCTCTTAGTTTGGGTGTCCCTGTTCGTTTCATTGCTTCTTTTGCAATGTATAGTATGTCACAGGAGTTGACATTCTTTCATATCAGCATACTTTGAAACCATACATGGTGGGACTGAGTCTGTTATAAACTTGAAAAGGTGATCAAATCAGGGCTAGCCCGTTCATGGGATGGTGGCATCTGGTAGCAGACTGGTGGGGGATAGTTGCTCATCATCCACTCACCACAGACTTGAGGTCCTTACAATTGGACAGTATTGTATAGTGTGTCTAAATGAAATAAAGTACATTTTTGTATTTTAAAATACACTGGAATTTAAAATACGCTGGGATTCAAAATAAAAAAATAAACTACTTAATACACCGTGAAGATAAGAGAATGGCCTTTGTGTTTCAAAGAAAGGAACTGGGTAAAATTTATTTCTAAGCCACAATATTAAACACCACCTTAGACTTGCACAATATTCTAGAAGATATTTTGGTACAGTATTAATATAAACAGGAAAGTGTTGTTTTGCTTGGAAGATGAGCAACGGAAACAGACAACCCCTTTCCAAAAATTATTGAATTACTTGAAGACTTCAGGTTGGCAGGCATGCTGGGACTGTATGTAGTCTGTTTTCCAAGTTAAATAAAATCAGTGATGAGCCTTTTGAGCAACAAAAATCAAACCGTATATAAGAAGTTATATCCCAAAGCAGTGACATCGAAATTAGAGATATGTGTTGCTGTGCTTTGAAGTATGCATAACCAGTGGCAACCAGTGTGTGGCCAACCAGTGGCATTCTAGAAAGGGGGCAAATTGTTTTATGTTTGTTTTTTTAAGGAGCAAAGCCTGTGTGAAGTGCCCTTCCCCCTTATCTTCTGGGTCAGCCCTTGTCATGAAAGCAAAGACTTTCCCAGCTGTGATTAGCCAACTCCGAAGGCAAGGGGGAGGGTGATTTACACGGGTGTTGCTGCTCTTGAAAAATCTTCAGGCCCAATCCTTTCCAGTTGTCCAGTGCTGGTGCAGTTGTACCAGTGGGATGTGCATTGCATCCTATGTGGAGGGACAGTCACTGGGATTTTCTCCAGGTATGGAAACATATTCCCTTATCAGGGGATATGATTCAGCCCTTAGGCTGCATACCTAATCTTAAATTAGGCCGGCTTAAGCTCTGGCATAAATTATGCAATACTTAAAGGTATACTTAAAGGTATAGGCACTCTGTCCTCCATTCTATATGGTCACCCTGTGTCATCCCCCATCAGAGTGACCATATAGAATGGAGGACAGAGTACCTCTACCTTTATGTATTGCATAGACTATGGAATTTGGCAGGTGCTGATTTTTAAATCCTTCTTTGCTGAGCTAAGCCTGCCTAAATTCCCTCTTCTATGCAATAGTTAAAGGTAAGGCAGGCCTCCGTCAGTCTTGGAAGACTATGGTATCAAGCTCGGTGCTGCATATGCTGCATGCGAAGCACGAAAGCCTGGGTTAGACTGTTATGGAGGATAGGCTGTTACCCAAGCAGCAAATCCCCCCTCTCCACACCACTGAATTAGTCCAATAGAAAGGCAGAGCTGATACGACTGGATCCAGTTGGCGTCGCAGAGCTGGGCTAAGGACAAGAGCTCACCCTGTCTTGTGGGGCCGACCCTGCCCCTCATGCTTGTCACCCAGTGCAGCCCAGGGTGACCAGATGCCCAAACTTCAAAAGGAGGACAAGGTCTTAGATTTCTCTCAGCCTGGCCTTTCCGGTGGACAATGGCACATTTGCCTACTCAAGAAGTAAAGCTGTGTAATTGGGCACTTTCACTTTCCCATAGAGCTCAATGCATATTTTTTAGTTTTAGTTTTTTGGCATTAACTTTTGATAGGAAGGAGATATTTAAAAGTTTTTGCATTGGATTCAGTTTTTGCATTGGATACTGCTCTTCAATATAAATCCAATGACATATGAAATGATGGGGTACTGCACACCATTGCAAAGTTCCAAAATGAAGCCAAAATGGAGGACAATGAAGCCATTTTGGAGGACATCTGGACAGGAGGCTAAAAAGAGGACAAATCCAGAAATTGACAGTCGTATGATCACCCTGAGACCACCTAACAAGTCCACTTCCTAGGACTTTCTATATATTTAGCATAAGCTTTACCACTGAACTACAACTCTTGACTAATTCATGTGACAGTTGGGCATTTATTCATTGAAATTCCTGTTTGTGAGCCCAGCCTAAAAATGCCTACTCAGAAGTAAGTACCATTATAGTCAATGGATCCTACTGCCAGGTAAGAGTAAATAGGACATCAGCCTGTGTCAGTTACCTACCCTCCACATGCAGCATCCAGATTTGTGATTTGGTAGCAAACCTCTGCAAGTATATTAATTGGTCTACGCATGGTCCATTAAACACGCAGACAAACAAATTGGAGGAGATGGGCCACTTTATTAAATGATTATTAATAAATCATCAATAATTAAATTAATCCAATTAATAATCAAATTAATAACTGGCAGACCTTGAACTTGAACAGGGGTTAACTTTAGACCCCCAACGCCTGCACATGGCTAGGAGGAGAGAGCTGACAGATCTTTTGGGCCCACAGGTGAAACCTGGGTACCAGGGTTGGCGCGTACTGGTTTGGGCCCTACCCCTTTAATAGGGTTCTGCCCGCAACTACCCCTCCTCCCAACTGGGGGGGAGCAAGTCTGATCCAACTGTTGCCTAGTTTCCCACTCCCATCCCGCCGGGGATTGAAAGCGGCCAACAGGCAGGCATGGGAGGTTGACCCACCGCCCTCGCCCCACTGGGAACTGAGGTTGATTGTCAGGGTACACCCCCCACCTGTGCCTCCATTGACCATGATTGTACGTTAAGCCAAACCCATTTTTCCGATCTGTTCACCTGCATCCCCTGCTCGGCCCTTATAAAGCCCACCTTTAGGTTCCACCCTCCCTTGAGGGTCTCAACCTGCCCCCATGTGGGCGGAGCTGTGTCTTTGCTGACCAGCGAGCCAAAATTTGACACCTGCCTATCAGCCTTGTGTCGTCATTACTTCTGTACACAACATGATTGCATGAATTGACTCTTGACACTGAGCAGTGGATGACTATGTAATGTGGCTCTGAATGAGATGTTGTCTGCACCACTTAAGAGCTGCAGATTATAGTGGTTTTGGCGTGCATTCATTATGTACAGAGGCTCATAAGACAATGATGTCTCAAGTTAATGTAGAGACAGTAAGAAGAACCACAGGAGACGGTTCTGATTCCTTTGATTAGAGATTAATGGACAAAGGTTTTTGCATCAGAGGCAGAGCGGAAATGGTGGCGCAATGTGAAAAAAGGCAAAAGAGTGACCTCAAGGTCATGAACTTGAATTTAAGGAGGTAACAGTGGTTGGAAACACCAGATGTGGGGCTTTCCCAATATAATCTTTACCTTCTTCCTTTTGTGAGGCACTTCCTTTGCCATATCATAAATTGCTTTTCAAATTTTCCTCAGTTACAAAAGCAACCAAAAAACCCCCCAGTGGTATTGAAGTAATATAAGTCCACATCTCACATAAGAGCGTGGAACTGGTCATGGGCTTCTTTGGATACAACCCAATGCTTCCAACAAAGCCATAAAAATGTAGAAAGTGGCATTATTATTTATTTGTTTGTTTGTTTGTTTGTTTGTATGGAAAAAATTGTATCCCGCCTTTCTCAGGTCGTAGACCGACTCAAGGTGACTCACATTAACACATAATTAAAAACATAAATCGAACATTCAATTAAAAACATATAAGCTAAAAACATATAAGCTAAAAAAGAAAGAAACATTGTCTTTTATCTTGTTCAATTGATATAACACCAAAGAGACTAATGTCAATAGACAATTGGACTTGTTTAATGAATACGGTAGATAGAAAAAATGCATTCGCAGCACAAATTAACCCCCATTCCCCACGCTGAAATGGCTATGGCAGTGGAGAGCTAGCTTAAGTCCAGCATGAGGAAGCCAGGAAGACAAGTGTGAGGTATAGGAAAATGTTCCTTAGCAGACCAACCTGCATCAACAGAGAGCACAATCCTAACCATGTCTACTCAGAA
Source organism: Cryptoblepharus egeriae (assembly GCA_030015325.1). Lineage (NCBI taxonomy): Eukaryota > Metazoa > Chordata > Lepidosauria > Squamata > Scincidae > Cryptoblepharus > Cryptoblepharus egeriae. The sequence continues at coordinate 63,840,516 of JAREYC010000002.1, read as the reverse complement.
GTAAGCCCCACTGTGTTCAATGGGTCTTACTCCCAGGACAGTGTCTTTAGGACTGCAGAATCACTATTTTTTTAATAAATATTTTTATTGAAAAAAATAGAAGACGAAAAGGGGAAAAATTAGAAGTTGTGTGGCAAACATGCAATTCTCAGTTTACATTTCTTTTAGTCTTCTACAAAGTCTTATAACATATTAGATAAATTATAATAAACAGACTAATCTACTAAAATGCACTTTCAATAAAGCAAAACTGATAAGAAATAGGGAGATTTTTTTTAATATTATATATATGTTTTCATCCCACCAATCTGCATAGCTCAGTATTGTCGGCACTGACTAGAAGTGGTTCCCTGGGATTTCATATAGAAATATTTTTCCCTGTCCTATCTGAGAATGCCAGGGATTGAATCCTGGCCTTTCTGTAGGCAAAGAAGGTGCTCTGTAATAGCAGTTTCTCCCCACTCCCACAGCCACTCAGGGCATTTACACACTGCATGGAGTGCCTGCTCACTTCTTTCAATGTGAAAAAAGTACGCAGCCACTCTGATGGGCTGACGGGTTGGAAGCTGCTGGAAGTAACTGTGGTAATGTCATCATGTCACTGCAATTACTCCTGAGTCAGGCAGGGGGTGGCATTTATTTTATTTTATTTTATCGATTTAAATCCCACCTTCCATCTGTGGAAAACAGTTGCTCAAGGCAGCTTATAATCATTAAATAAAAGTTGCAAGTGAAGCATATATTGAAGAACAGAATTTAAAGGAATGGCACTGGGTTAGGGTTGCCATAATTCTCTTCCACAAAATTGAGACAGGACCTTTGCCAGTATGTGAACACAATCCCCCAAAATTGGGACTGTCTCTGTTTTGGGGGACATATGGCAACCCTACCCTAGGTGGCAAAGGAACACCTCTGGGTTTAAACCCTTTTACTGTATAAGCTTGAGGCATAGCTTCTGCTACACTAGGATAGAAAGCAGTGTGTATCTAATGGGGGGGGGGGTCCAGTGGGGTCTCTGGGAAGCACATATGGAGGAACAACACTTTGCAACCATACCCTCCTCCACTGATCACAATGGCTGCCTCTCACGCTGAATATCTTCTGAGAGCCAGGGAAGCTGTATGACTTCAGAAGGCCTTAAGATGACCTAAAATGCCACTTCCAATTTCTCAGGAAAAGAGGAAGTGATATTTTTATTCCCATAGAAGGCCTCCTGAGGGCCAGAGAAGCCTCTTCTGCAGGCATAAAAAGTTATTTCTGGATCCCTAAGAAACCAGAAGAGATTTTTTTAAGCCCTCTAAATGCCTTACAAGCCTTCTGTGGGTCAGGGAAGCTGTGCATGGTCTGTCTGGCTCTCAGAAGGCTTAAGTCATGGCACTTTTGACCATATCACAGCTTTAGGCTGCAATCCTAAACACTTTCCTGGGAGTAAGCCCCATTGAACACCATTGAGCTTCCTTCTGAGTAAATATGGTTAGGATTGTGCTGTCAGTCTGGGACTTCCAAATTGACCTCTTGCTGAAGGCCAGAAGAAGCCAGGCTGAATCTGGAACTTCTCTTCCCACACTGAAATCAGCAGTAGCAGCCTTTTACTGGAGGAAGGCAGTACTGATACAGGTTGTGAATTTCCAGGAGCAGAGTCCAGGATCTTTATCTGGGTGCTTGCAGAATATAGCTGTACTGAGATATACGCCTGGTATCAACCTTGCCCTGTAGGTGTTTTCCATAAGCAATCCAGGCCAAGGGAAACATCCAAAGGAAGCCAGGGATGAGTCATATGCAGGATGGCAGCAGCAGGTGATGCCACCCTGGGGACCATTTTGTCTGTCTGTCCATCCATCCCTCTGCCTGTGGCAAGGTAACCAGATGTCATAACCACAAAAGTTTTTTTTTCCATTTTCTTTGAAAACTTCTCGTTGAAAAGCAGTAAATAATTTAAAACTATCACATATAATTTAACATATAAACTAGGGCTGTAGTGGCTCAGTGGTTAGAATGCTGTGCTTGTTAACTGGAATGTTGGCAGGTTGGCAGTTCAAGACCTGACTACTTCAAGACGTAGTGGGCTCCTTTGATTTGCACAGCTCCTGCCAACTTAGCAGTTCAAATGTTGTGGTGGGTATGAAGGTAGGTACTGAGTAGGTACCACTTCAGTGGGAAAGGTTACAGCATTATGTGTATCATGCCAGCCACATGACCATGGATGTGTCTTTGGACAGTGCTGGCTCTTTGACTCTGAAATGGAGATGAGCACCGCAACCTATAGCTGGTCACAGCTGCAAGGGATACCTTCACATATATTTAATTATGCATAATTTATAATTGTATAACCACCTTGTTTATTTGTCATTGAAAAGGGATATATAAATGGTGGGTGAGTGGGCAGGTGTGCAGATAGATAGATAGATAGATAGATAGATAGATAGATAGATAGATAGATAGATAGATAGATAGATAGATAGATAGATAGATAGATAGATAGATAGATAGATCGATCGATCGATAGATCGATAGATCGATCGATCGATGTTTCTGATGCTGCCTGCTCACAAGAAAAGGAAGGACAATGACGAATTTATTCCAGGAGACAAGGCTGAAAAAGAGGACATGTCCTGGAAAAAGAGAACATATGGTCACCCTCCACATAACTATCATTGAAAAGTGATATATAACTATTGTCTGTCTGTCTGTCTGATTAAGTGAAGGGTCCATGCTGGCTACTGACAAGAAAAAGGAGTTCAACACAGCCTTTTCTTCTTCTTTTTTCCAGGAGAGGAGATGTCCTGGCCAAAGAGGACACAGGTGTGAGTGAAGGGAAGGGACTAGAGGCGGGGGTAATGAGTGAGTGGGGCTGAGCGCTGCCCGGCAGGCGAGGCGAGCGAGTTTGGGGCTGTGGCTGAGAGTGCGAGGGTTTGGGCTGGGAGGGAGGCGGCGCCTGCCCCTTGACGGACGCGGCCAGTTGCTGCAGAGGAGAGCAGAGCAGAGCCGAGCAGGGAGAGCAGAGCCGGACACCCGATCCCTGCGGAGCCAGCCAGACAAACAAGCGGCGCTGCCCAGGAGGGCGCAGAGGCTGGTGCCGGCTGCGGGGAGAGGGGAGCGCAGGTAAGAGGAGGGCGGAGAAGGAGCCTGACTGCACCCAGCACTCAGCCCAGGACAGGGAGGGAGGCATCCAGATGTGTGGAGGGGAGGGGAGGAGGGGGGGAGGGGAAGGGGCGAACAGCTGGATCCAGCAGCACCTGCCCCAGGTAAGACCGCTCCCTTCCACGCCTGCCCCACTGCAGAGGGAACTGGTTGCAGCAGCAGGTGATGCCACCCTTGTCTGTTAGTCTGTATGTCCGTCTCCCTTGATTCTTCTTCTTGCTACAGAAGCACCTCCGATTTGCTCCTCCTGTTGCAAAGTAAACAAGCACTCCGGGTTGTTTTCCCTTGGGAGAAACTGAAACTCCTCCGTGTGTGTGTGTGAGCGAGTGTGTGACTGTGTGTGTCCGCATTGTCACTGGGAAGGCTGAGCAGCTGGTTGGCAAGGGGAGCACTGCTGGGAGCACTGCTCCACATCAGGGTGCAGGTAGCTCCATCCTTCTTCCCAGTATGATCCTAAGTATTGAAGCTGCTTGCTGATTGAGGATACTATCCTTCCTATCCACGCTTTCCTGGGAGTAAACCTCATTGACTATAATGGGATTTACTTCTTCTGAGGATGCATCTGATTGGGCTCTGAGGCTGCGATCCTAGCTTTACTTACCTGGGAATAAGCCCCATTCACCATAAAGGGTTTTACTTCTGAGTAGACACGCAGAGGCTTGGGCTCTGAAGGTTCACCACGTTTTCCAGGGAGTTAACCTCATTGACTATAATGGGACTTACCCTGAGTAGACATGCAGGGGAGTGGACTCTGAGGCTACAGTCCTATCCATGCTTTCTTGGGAGTGGACTTCATTGACAACCACGGGACTTACTTCTGAGTAGACATGCAGAGGAATGGTCACTGAAGCTACAGACCTTCTCCACACTTTCAGTGAAGTAAACTTCATTGGCAATAATGGGACTTGCGTCTGAGTTGACACACATAGGATAGGGTAACCCTAAATCAGCTCTACCTCCAAACCCTGCTTATGCCACGTCTGAACTTTCGGCACCTGCAGATGGAGGTGGGGGTGTGCAAGTCCACATTGCTCTCCCCCTCTCCCCCCACACACATTGCACTAATCTGAAGTGGATCACATATGCATGGCTGTGGATAGTGGGTTTAATGCCTACCCTGAACTTAATAACATGGGAATTGATGATGCTAATCATTGGTGGGCTCCAGCAGGTTCACACCTATTCTATAGAACTGGTTGATAATGAGAGATAGGACACATAAAGTTTACAAATAGCCATTTAAAAGTGGCTGCCAGATGGGCATAGAACCAGTTGTTAATTTCTTTGAATCCCATCACTGATGATAATGATGATGATGTTTGAGGGAATGAGGCTGTACAAAGAAGTCTTGCACTGTAGTAGTGCTTCTGTTTTAGCTTTTGTTCCCCACAGATCTGACCTTGCACACCATGCTGGGAACTATCTATCTATCTACAGTATTTATATACCGCTTTTCAACTAACAGGTTCACAAAGCGGTTTACAAAGAAAATGGAAAAATAATAATAGCTAATTAAAAGCTAATGGGTCCCTGTCCCAAAAGGGCTCACAATCTAAAATGCAAAAAAAGAACACCAGCAGAAGCCACTAGAACAGACATTGCTGGGGTGCGTAGGGCCAGTTACTCTCCCCCTGCTAAATAAAAGAGGAACACCCACTTGAAAGAGTGCCTCTTGCTCAGTTAGCAACAAGGAGAGTTCTCTTATGAGCCTGCCTGGTCCTAAATCCCCCATGCCTCTCATTTTCTTAGTGCACCTTCTCTGGTTTTGTGGCAGATCTCCACAGAGTTGTGAGGCAGGGAGGGAGGCTGGATTGAAATGTCAGCCTGGAGCTTGTGGTGTCTCCAAGCCAAGTTGGGAAGGGTAGGAAAGGAACTCTGCAATTAGGACAAATACTCGTAAAACTGAACATTTCCAGGCTCTGGTCATCTCCTTTTTGTCTGTATTCTGTGCCCCCTTCAGCCTGTCACAGGTTTATTGGGTTTATTTTTGCCTTTCCACTTCTGATCATCTTGAAGTCTGACTGGCAAAAAACTGGCAGAAAATAAATAGATAAGTAGCATAAAATTAATAGAAATAAAAACCCTAATAAAAATAATCCTACAGTCAGGGAGCATGATTCTACACATAGCTGTACAACCCTTTACTTAGGGCATGAGGCTGTAATCCTATCCACATGTTTCGGGGAATAAGCCCCATCCACTGTGAAGGGACTTTCATCTGAGTAGACATGCATATATGGCTGGGCTCTAACTCCTTGGTTACTACAACCCTCAGCTAATACAGAAACATACTAGCTGCCCATTTAAGTCTTACAATTGAGCTAGATGTTACTTTCCATCAATGCAACTGTATACTTTTTTTTCTTTCCTAAAGAGTTTGCATGTTGGCGGGTCCAGATATGGAATATGACAGCTTGCAGTGGTCTTGTAGCAATCTTGAAGTGGCAAGACCTCTAAACACTTTGTTTTGATCGAGTTCTTATTGCCAAGACTGTCTTGCAGTACTGGACAAAATGCCTTGCTTCCCCAGTGGTTCTCAGACTTTCTACATTTAGGGAATGCTTTGTCTGCTAAGGGGTTTCTACTTGTAGACTTACCTGTAGTGTTCACTCACCTGTAGTGCTTGGCAGGAAGAGATTAGCAATAACAAACTTACTCGTCTTCATTATTGATTTTCTTTCTCATCTCTGATATGCTGCTAAGAAATTGCTCATTCAGCTACTTTTTGCCAGTTTTTAAAAATTTGTTCTGAAGAGTTTTGTAGAGATGGCAAAATAGTTTCATATTATAATAGTCCATCAAGTCTCAAAGGAACCAATTGACTTGGAAATCATATGTTACTCGTATCACTGATCTGGCACACACAATACCAATAGGAAGTGGTTTTCTAGATAGAAGGTGGGCAAATATGGATAGAATTGTCCACATTTATCTGGGTTTTCACTTTAGGCAAGGACCATGTACACTGATGGTGTTATAGGTAGATTGTTGTTAATAATGACATTAAAAACAGAAAACATTGCATTTTGATATTTAAGATATTCTACTGAAATTAAAATAAATTATCAATTAGACATATTATTGCAGCTGCATCTGCTGAGACCATATGACTTATAAAAAATTTAAAATTAATAAGAAATGAGAAATTGAAATGAGAACTTGGAATAAAAAACACATATTCCATAACATGTTTTAAATGCTTTTAATTGTTTTATTGAATGTTTTTAATTTGTTTTATTGTTAGCCACTTTGAGTCGGCTATGGCCCAAGAAAGGTGGGATACAAATAAATAACACTGCTTCCTGTATATTTCAATTTTTCCAATCATGAAAAAAAATTGAACACCTTCAACTTTACAGTAACAGACCAATTCTCTTCTCGCACAAATGTAGTGGTGCCAGAATGGCAACCATTGCATCCAATAGTGAGGGGCAGATATGGAAATCTCATAGAGATAAGCCCTCATGACATGGGGGAGTCTACTTGAACCAGTGTTAATTAAATAGCTGGTGCAGGTTGTGGGTTCAGGTGCCCCTTCCTAGGATTGGGCCCAAGAAGGGGGATAGGATTTTGGCTCCTCCTGAAGAACTGGCACCCTTCCGTAGACCCACTCTGCTCATTCACACCCCTCTTGCTTTTCCCTACTCTCCTACTGAATTACCTGCTTCCTTTAGGAAACTGGAAGTGACATTTTTGACCTCTGAACAGCTATTCTGAATAGCTGCCTCTCTGGGCACTGTCTCCCTGGGCTTCAGAAAGCCCTTCAGAAGGGATTTGAACAGATGCCCAAGTACACTGAGATCCCACCTGTATGGACCTTCCTTTTGCTACATCTGGCAGCATGCTAAGTACCACTGTATCAGAGTGCCTTTAACAACTGAAGTTAACTGCTTTATAGGTAGTCAGCACCAGTGGAGTTTGGCTTGCTACATCATAGGGTTAGTGTAGGAGCGGGCTATCAGTAAGGATGCTAGCAGGATATGTGTGTTTGTGTGTGTGTGTGTGTGTGTGTGTGTGTGTGTGTGTGTGTGTGTGTGTGAGAGAGAGAGAGAGAGAGAGAGAGAGAGAGAGAGAGAGAGAGAGAGAGAGAGAGAGTGATTACACCCATGGCTATTTTGTGCTGTGTCATGTCCCAGAATACCTTGTAGCCAACGTCTGCAAGACATTCCAGGGCAGAAAGTGGTACAACATGGCCAGTGACATGGTTACAGGCTGGTGCAGTCAGTGCAGAAAACATTTGTGGGGGTGGTGAGCCCAAAAACCATCAAAATTGGGTCATGATCCACCAGTGAGTTACAATCTGCAGTTTGGGAAATGCTGTATTAGGAGACAAGAAAGTTGGTAGGCAGATCCCGCTTAGTGCAAGACACTCCAGGTCTCAGATGCTAATTGTAGAATGAACTTCAGTGAGTAGTGAAGATAGACTGGGGGAGAATTGGCAGCACTGGAAAGATTCATGTTGTTTACATACAATTCTGCTAAGTTTGATTTTTTTTCTGAATTCCTTTGGTAGTAAGATTCTGACATTCCTTTTAGTTCATTTTCAGACATGACAAAACTAGCTCCAGGCTACATTTTCATTAGGCACAGATCATCTCTGTCACAGAAGGAATGCAAGTGACTACGTGGGGCAAAGGGCCACCCTGTGATTGCAAAGGAGCAAATTATTTTGTCATCTCAAAGTCAGCCTAGAATGGCTATACTGTTAAGACTCATGGTGGTGACCTTAGGTTGCTTTTGTGACAATATCATGTGTGGGCTTGAGCAGAGCAGAATAGACTTCCTTGACAAACTACCTGGTCCCATACATAGTGCTTAGAAGATGCAAGGCACAGTCATCTATGGTCTTTACCATTTCAAATTATTTGCCTACCATTGAGAGTTAAAGCAGGCCTCCGTCAGTCTTGAAAGACTATGGTATCGTGCTTGGTGCTGCATACGCTGCATGCAAAGCACGAAAGCCTGGGTTGGATTGTTATGGAGGATAGGCTGTTACCCAAGCAGCAAATCCCTCCTCCCCATGCCACTGAATTACTCCAATGGAAAGGCAGAGCCAATACGATTGGATCCAGCAGAAGTGGGCTAAGGACAGGAGCTCACCCTGTCTTGTGGGGCTGACCTGGGTCTCGAACCCTGGCCTGCTGGTTAACAAGCACAGTGTCTTAACCACTTGCGCCACCCACAGCCCATTGAGAGTAAGATGTAATGTAATGTATTAATTCAAAATGAACTCTTTCCATTGATTTAAGTAGGCGTCAAAGCAAAACTGCCTTGGTCTCTAGGAGTAAGGTGGGAGATAGATAGAGAGATAGATAAAATAACAAGTCTCCTAGAACATTTTATTTTATTTTAAATTGCTGTCACTGCTTTACTAAAATATGTCTTTCATCACACTTCCTACTCCATTGCTCCTAATAGAATAAGGTTGGGCCTCAATATCTGCAGGAGTTTGATTCTGGGCCTTCCTCCTGCTGTCAAAAGGTGTTAAATAAAAAGCAGTGTAACAAATTAAAAAGTGTGTCCCTTTACAATAGTTTAAAAACAACTTTTCTTCCTGTTGTAGTGGAGGCAGTCAGCCATGATAAATGCAAAGGACCTCCTACCTTTCCCTGGCTCAGCTGAATGATGGAGTGATTGCCATTTTTAAAAGTAGATTCTAGTACATTTTAAAAGCAGAGAAGCCATTTTTAAAACTGTGATTTGCAGTGGCCATTCACGTTGAGTCAAATCCGTGTATATAAAATCCATGTATAACAAGGATGAACTTGTATACTATTTAACATCAAAACAAGTTTACAAAGTCGTTTACAGAGGAAAAATCAACAATTAAATTATAGATCATGATGTAATCTTAATCATATCCTTTGGATCAGTATGGGCAAAATCCAGAGCAGTTACGGGTCCATGCAGTTACGTCACCCTCTAGTGTTATTTTATGGAAAGTCACCTTAACTGCTCCAGAGCAAAGGGCTTAATTTGAATTTAGGATTTGGGCCTATGTTTGGAGTGGAACCAAAGACACACTGAGAGAGGGATGAGGTTAAACGCTTTGCCCCTGATGTGGTCCAAATTTGGATCCTCCCCAAAGCTGCTATTTTCCCCAGGAAAACAGCAGCTTTCCTTCTGGGGTAATAGAAACTGCAAGGGGCTCTGGTCCACTTCAGGCTCATAAAGTAGTGGCAACAGGTTTAAACTCACTCATGCAGTTGCCAATCCAAACTGAGGGTCCCATACAGGGCCTCCAAGAGAAATTTTTTAAGGCGGTACAAAACCCATTTGGGGCCCCTAAGACTTGCAAAATTATTTTGAAATAAAAAAAATTGAGGCTAATTAACGTGCAACAAACTTCAACAAGTGCTCATTTATTGATCATATAAAACATTATGTTAAAACTTACCAGTATTCAAGAAATGTGACAATATAAAATACTAAAATCTTATCAAGGAAAAAATTAGAAAAAAAATTTATTTAATAAGTGCTTTTCAAGCTTTCTTATGTGCAAGATTTCTAATAAAGCTATCAAAGGGTGAAATCCAGAGTAACTACGGGGAGTCCTTGCTCTGGAGTAAGAACAAGTTACTCTGGATTACAATATTAACTTCCCATAGGTTTTCACTAGGTGATGCCGTCACTACAGGTGCACGAAATGTCTCTTACATGCTCCCGTAGTTACTCTGGATTGTGCCCAAAATCAACTTGTATGTATATATACATATATGTGTGCGTGCACATATACTGTATTAATTTGTTAGTAACAAACACTCAAATGGTCCTTTAGTCATGGGCCCCTCCATAGTTCTCGGGCCCTGGAACAATGTACCTGCTGGACCCCCCTCTCATAGGCCCTGGTCCCGTATAAACAAAATTTACATGGCTAATGATTGTCGTGTCTGGTTGGTCCAGACAAATTATTTTATGGTGATAAATAAAGTAATGCTATTTTTGTTGTTTTAAATATTGATAGCTGCCTTGTGTTTCTTTTTGTTAAGGAAGAAAGGTGGGATACAAATCTAATAAATAAAATATCCCTTTTATTTGCCCTAGGCCACTATCTTTGCCCTAGGCCACTATCCTGGCTGAGGTTCATGGAGTTGGAGGAACATCCATTCTACTTCATTAAGAATGAATGACAGTTTTCATATCTCTGAGAGAAGCTGTTTTTCATATCTGTGAGAGCAGGAATTATATTGCCAGATGCGTTGCCAGTGAAACCACACTTCTGCCTTTTGGAAGGGATTCACACTAGGCTTGAGATTTGTTATATATGTAAATAAAAAAACATACCATCCACCTAGCTTTCTTTTTTGAGTGCTGTAAAGTGAACCAGTTGCAATGGAATATCCTGGAATGACCAAAATGGCAACCAGTCTCAGTAGAATTTCAGAACGTTCAGACTATTTGTCAGTGTAGCTTGGATATTTTTTTCCTTATCCAATTCTTTATCACCTGAAATAGTTTCCTATGACTTCTCACTCTTCTCATACAGCCTTCACTCTTCTCAGATGTCCTCAGTTCATCATCCCCTTTACGTCTCACAAACATCTTCCAGCATCCCTGCTTACCGTCCCATAACATCTCCCCTTTGCTTCATTATTTTCTGCTCAGAGTCTGATACCTGCTTGCAATATCGTAGTGACCTCTTATTTCAGGACTTTGTCAGTACAGTACTAGATACAAGAAGGAGGCATGCTATTATGTCCGTAGATTAGCTGGAGTTGCGAGGTTGTAACCCAATGAGCTGATCTTTATCTTTACCAGTACCAATTTAATGCAGGTGGTTGTGGTTGCAGTTGCAGTTGTTGGCAAAATTAAGTACTGCTTACTTCAGTAGATGAAAGAGGATAGTAATCAATGGCACTTAGAATGGCACCCTGCTAATAAAAAGCATTTTTTCAAGTGGTGCTCTTGCTATATTTAGCAAGGGCAGAATGACTGTCCCTGTTCATCCCAGCATATGTTTTTTTTCCTGGTGGCTGTTTGCTGGAGTTTCTTCTGCAACTTTTTAGATTGAGCCATTGATTTTTCTCTATAATCTGCTTTCTGAAGTTATAGGTGTTGAAATATGGTATAAAAATAATAACAATCATAAAACAGTAAAGGAGGAGGGACAGCAGGGATGGTCATCTCTTTAATCCCAGTGATACTTTCAAAAGTAAATGTTAAGGCTAAATATAATTAGAAATGTTTTCGAAGGGAAATTGCTAACAACAGCCACATTCAGTGTTGCAAGAAACTGTGCAAAGACAGCAAATTTGTGTCCGTATTATTCCGTCTCTTACAACAAAAGCAATGCAAGACAAGTACTATCTCTTTTGGAGCCATCAAAAGATATGTGTTAACTGTATATCCATCAAAAGATATGTGTTAACTGTATAACCCAAGCAGATGCACTTCAATGGAAAGGCATATGCAGGCCATCCCACCGTGGTCAAGTCAGGCACAATACCCTAAGAGAAGTCATGCTTCATATTTCTTTTTGATGGGCAGGATCTGCAAATCCAATATTTTGCAAAGCTTTGAAATGTATGGGAACAGAAGTGATTTTTTAGACGAAGCAAAAGTCTGAAATGTCATAGATGGACAGATAAAATGTACAGTGATGCCTCACATAACAAGTTTAATTCATTCTGGAAGCATGCTTGTTATGTGAAATGCTCTTTATGTGAAGCGGATTTTCCCATAGGAAATAATGGAAACTCAGGTGATTGGTTCCAGAACCCCAGAAATATTCATATAAAATATTAACTGGATGTAAAAATGATGACAAAACACTGGAATTGAATTCAAAACATGCATTCAATGTGCATAATCCCATGAAGTCTACTTAGACTGCAATCCTAAAAAAACATTCCTCAGAGTAGAACCCATTTAACACAATGGGGCTTACTTCTCGGTAGACATGGTTAGGAGGCTGCAATCCAAGATACTTTCAAAGTGTCTCCCCACTTTCTCCTTTTCTTCATCCTGAACGTCTCTCACCTGCTCCCTTCTGGCTAGCCCTGAGCTGCTTCCCTCTTCACTGCTGTTCTCTACCTCTGCCTAGCAGATGCCTGGCCACAGGGAGGATCCACGCGGAAGTGTTGCTTTCACTATGGGCATGTTTGCTAGGGAGCCCTGATGCTTTTTAAAAGGGCTGCCAGCCAGCGCCTCTGCCCCAACCGTCAACAAGTGTGCTTGTTAAGTGAACCAATGCTTGTTAAATGAGGCAGAATCCTAGAGAAATTTTTGCTTTTTATGTAGATTACTTGTTAAGCAATGCACTTGTTAAGCGAGGTGTCACTGTATATGGTTATGGTAGGGGGAAAAAATTTTGCACAGCTGTTGCTAAGGCAAAGTGCCAGTCAGATTTCTTGCCAAGGCACCTGTCTGCATTTCCTTATTGTCAAAAGCTCAAAGCATCTGATTGAAAATACAATGTTTTTCCTCCCTTGGTTATACAGGGTTTTCTTTTGTTTATTTATTTTAGGGCTTGACTTATTGTGTGAACATTCTTTTTCACCCATCCATTGAGGTGGGCCTTCGGTCACTGGCACTGGGCATGCCAGGGACGCAAAAGAGTGTCACCTGCAAAAGTTGTTCCATGGATGACTCAGTTCAGCCTGGCTTATTTTTCCTCCACTGCTGACTGTTACAGGCTCTGCCATAAGCTCATTCAGCCACACTGGGTAACATTCCTGACATAATAGATCTAGCCTGAACAAAGCCGTAACTCACACCAGATTGTCATGTTGTTACCGGAATGGAATCCAGACAATAATCTTGCCTGGCATTGTCTGGTAAGTACCTTTTACTAAAGGCTAAAACACTGTTAGGATGAGAGGGATATAACCCTGCCAAGTGCATCTCTTTTTCCCCTCTTTCCCTTTGGAACAAAAACAGAATCCAACATAGAGTTAAGTATAGTTAAGCCTTGTGATTTCAGCTTTTTGTTTGATGACGGGTGCAGTGCATTAAATGAGAATGTGGGGAACTTTTCACTGAACACTTGGAGACATCTGGACAATGGTGCCAAATGTTATTGTGTGCATCTCCTTTCAATTCTAGGAACAGTTGAATAATTTAAAAGCAAGTTTTGGGGAGGTTGTTTTTGTGTTTTAAGCAGTTGATCCATTTCATTTTAATTCTACAGTCCCTGTGGATTTGCCATGATTTTAGATATTTGGAGTTCCTCAAACAGAAACTTCATTCTGTGTATGCTTCTTTACCTGCCTATAAATGCAGGTTGAGGGATCCAAGATTGCTGTTGAAGAAAAATAGTCCCCTCTGTGGTTTATCACTGGAGGTTGGAGGGCTGTTTGCTGTTCAAGCAACACATGCCAAAAACCTTCTTGACTGTGTAGAAATAGTTATATGACTCTAAAGTCTTGGTCATATTATTTCAGTACTCAGTATTTAACTTTCATATGTTGTACTGGATGGCATTTGGGACTTTATGCCATTTTGACTGGATTAGATCTGCACTCTTTCTGGGAGTTGACATGCAATGATGGTTAGTGTCCAAACCTGGTTCATTTTTCTCCTTCTCGAAACTGCATGTTCTTAATACTCCTGGTTGTTGCAAACAACCAAAATTAACCATGTTTATTCAGTAGTTTCCATTGTTTACCACAGGGTTTATTTCCAGACTTGTACTGTATCACAACTCAGATGCACATTGTTTGGTGGCATACAAGATGGGAACTTTTATGCTTAGGGAAAACAAATCAAACGACTGCCTACTTGCAACAAGCAGGGATCTTAATTGAATAGGAGGGAAGATATGGCTAATAATCACCATGGCCAGAACAACTTTGTTCTTCATCTTGGAATCATTGATTTACCCTAGCCTGGCAGTCTAGGAGGAATCCTCTCTTGGTGCAAGCTGTGTGCATTTGGAATGTTGCCACGAATACCAGTGAAATTGGAGCCAGTATTTGGTTTCTGAGTCAGCTGACAAATATTAAAATAGAAGTTTTTTAAAAGTGATGTAACTGTTTTTAGTGGCTGTTCAGATACATGACTATGCAGTAATGTATACAGCAAATGCTGGGAAAATCCTATCCAGTTAGGAGATAAAGCAGTAATCTCTGAGGAGCCATGATTTTTCCAGAACATGCAGACCTCCGTCAGTCTTGAAAGACTATGGTATCGTGCTTGGCACTGCATACGCTGCATGTGAAGCACAAAAGCCTGGGTTGGATTGTTATGGAGGACAGGCTGTTACCCAAGCAGCAAATCCACCCTTTCCATGCCACTGAATTACTCCAATGGAAAGGCAGAGCCAATACGATTGGATCCAGCAGAAGTGGGCTAAGGACAGGAGCTCACCCTGTATTGTGGGGCCGACCCAGGTCTCAAACCCTGGCCTGCTGGTTAACAGGCACAGTGTTTTAACCACTTGCGCCACCCACAGCCCTACCAGAACATGCATATTTGTCATAATTTGTATTTTATCAGGTAAAGATAGAACTGTTGTTTCAAATAGTAATAACTTCATTTTTCAGGGGCTCCATTGTGCCTTAGTAGGTACAGAACTTCCTAAAATAAGAATGAACTCCTGCAATATAAATGCTACTCTTCATGATAGACGACTTTTTATGTGACTGTCATGAGCACAAATAATGCACATAACATGCAGCACAATCCTATGCCTGTTTACTCAGAAGTAAGTCCCATTACATTTGCAATGGGACTTTGCAATGTATTTGCAATGGACCATGATTTGCAGTGGCTATTCATGTTGAGTCAAATCTGTGTATAAAAAATCTCTGTATAACAAGGTTGGACCTGTAATTTATTAATTATAAGGCTACATGCTGCCTGCTTACAAGGAAAAGGACAATGAAAAACATTTCTAGGACACAAGGCTAAAAAAGAGGACATTTCCTGATAAAAGGGACATATGGTCACCTGAATAAGAAGGGATAATCTGCTAATAGCATTGGATTTGAAGAATCCTGCTAAATGCAGGTGGTTCAACAGAATGACCTTCACATGATATCCTGTTCTACGATTACCTGATTTACACTAAGGCTGCAATCCTAACATCCAGTTAGGATGGCATAAGTCCTGTGTTGACATGGAGGTGTCACAAAAGTTCCATAAGGCAATTTTGCCCCACTCCTGCGGCAGCTACTCTACTTCACAGGCATACACTGACCTCCACACAACCCACAGGAAGATAAGGCAGTTGAGTTAGGTCAGCCTAAATTTGTTGGGATTGTGCCCTTCAGCACTTTCCTATCCTTGCTGCTCAGCTTCTGAGAAAAGGAATGGGAGTCCTTGCCATAAAAAGCTTGACTTTGACAACTTTATAAGAAAGTGCTAAGCTCTGAGTTTTGAGGATGTTACAAGCCATGACCATGACATTTGGAAATCCAGGGAGTGCACATGCATTCATTCCATTGGCCATAGGAGTTCTGCTACATTTTTGGACCTGTCAGCATTTTTATTGGCTGTTCTCTAGATGAACAATCGGAAAGGCTGTGCACCCAGACAGATTTATTTTTCAAGCCACACTTATTTGTTTTCAGTCACAATGAGCTATGTACTACATATTTATTATTTTGCAATGAGATTTGACATGCCTTTGAATTGCTGACTAGTCTAAGCTGAGCTAAGTGGATAGATTTTGGTCCCTGCAATATTGAATTGCATAGAAAACCAGACTGGGAATGAAAGAGAACCAGGGCTGGAAAACTATGTGCGTATTATTATAATTGTATGGATTGGCCATAATCATAGAGAGTAAATAGCAGCAATAAGTACATCAGAGCAGTGCAAATATATCTCCACAATCTTAATCTTGGCAAAGTGAAAATGGAATGAAAAACTAGCACGTCCAGGGCCCTATCCCCATCTTTGTCACTAATTGTTTCTCTTTCTGATTTCTTTGTACAAACATTAGTACGTCATTCAAAGGGGTCCCCAAGATTTTTCTGTCACAGGTTTGTCAAGCTCTGAAAAGGCCGGTGTGGAAGGTTGGAAAGGATTTTCATCTAGCCAAATGATATAGTTGAAAATGTGCATTTTCCTGAGTCACACAGCATTAATCCATGTAGCTCATAATTCTAAACAATAATTGTTATATGAGATATATCTATTGTATCACTGTATTAAAGGGTCAGTTGACTGGCTGGAGATATCTGCAGTTGGCTCTAGGACCTTCTATAGGAAACATATGTTTTTCCTACTTTGCTGAGACCCTGTCCCCTAGCAATTCTTCATTATATCTATAGCTTTCCTTTTAAAACTTGCAAAAGAACAATATTCTACATATACATGTCTTCTTCTAATTGTACAGTTGAGCTGCCGATATTCAACCTAAGTCTACAATGCTTCATCTGAAATTGTGTATCCATCCACCCACATGGTGGCCCCCCACAGCAGTCCTCTAGGCATTTAAAATCTATGCAATGCCTTCTCATGCTCCATAAACAGAAACATAACTGAAAAGTTCCTTTGTGTTATTAGTCTCTGTGGGAAAACACCTAATTCACTTCTCCATTCATAGGTTTCATAGAATCGATCTTGCAAAGGTAGACACAGCACCCCGCATTCCAAATGGCTATACAAATGCCACAGGGGCTGTCAATCAGTTGCCCATTATATTTAAAATGTGTGGGCTTAGCATCCGTTATAGATTTATTTTAAGAGAACATAAATATACTGAATTGTTTGTAAGAACTTGACATTTTGCTTTCTCTGTTTGTGACTGAGATTAAGTAGATGGAAACTCTTTGTGTTCACCTTGTTCATTTAGTCTCTTATGCTTTATGTGCACTTCCCACTGTGCAATAGACTTGGACCATTGAACTGTGTCACAAAGCCAGTAGAGGGAGCGCAAGTAAGAACTGTTTAAAAAAATTGAGCATATGTCTTGGGCAGGATGCAGTGATACCGTCCTCTTCCCCCTTTCCCACCCATGTGTCAGGACCAAACTATCCAGGAGGCCAAATGAAGCCGTGGAGTCAGGCAGCCGATTGGTTGGGAGCAGCCATCTCTGTCTGCCTACCTATCTCTATTGCTCATCCTTCTGCTTCCTAAATTGAAAAAGAAAGAGGAGGTAAAGAGGAAGTGTGGCGGACAGGAGAGTTCTGAGTTGGAATATTTGCAAGAGAGGAGCAAAAAGGGGCAGCATTTGACATGCCGCCTCAAATGTCTGGAGATATTGTGCTGGTCCTGCTACCTGTTCCTCCTTAGATTTGATAGCATTTCTTAGACTGGTTGTTATCCTAACACAGGCTGGCACAACTCATCGCTTTTCCCATTCCTGTGGTGATGGAAGGAGGCAAGCACATGTCTGTGCTTCCCCCACTAGGGTAGAACAGAAGTGTCTTACGGCACCCCCCAAGTCACCAAAGGACTTATGCCGGGGCTTATGCAAGCCTAACTAAAGGTTAAGAATATCTGCAGCCTCAGATATTCAAATTACTGTTAGAGCAGGAGTGAAGTTATAGTCATCCTTCAGCTGCCATCTGAACAAAATGGCCTCTCAGACCTCCACAGAGTAATTCCAAAATTTCTAGAACTAGTTATGTCCTGGGTATGACTTCTGTCACTTTAAAAGTTCTCTTGCAACAGTTTAGCAGCTGTCACTTTTCCCACTACACAGAGAACTCAACAGCAGCCTTCTCGAGTTCTACTCTTCCCTCTCCTCACAGAGTCATTCTTTACGCTCTGGAAACTGCAAAAAGGATGTTGACTCTTTACTCCCAGCACTGCTAAAACACTAGCAAAAGGCTCTGACTCCACTTTGCATACACAAGAGAGAGTTGGGAAAGCTTGCCCCTCACTCCCTAGTACAGTGGTACCTTGGTTTACGAGCACAATTTATTCCAGAAGGATACTTGTAATCCAAAACACTTGTATAACAAAGCAAATTTTCCCACAAGAAATAGTGGAAAGTCAGACAATTTGTTCCACAACCCAAAAATATTCATATGAAATGATTACAATACTGTAATATAATACAAAACAATAAAAAATACAAAATATTAAGAAAAATAAAATGGGCTGCAATCCTAAGAACACTTTCCTGGAAGTAAGCCCCATTGAATTCAATGGAACTTCCTTCTGAGTAGACACGAATAGGATTGCACTATTAGGTCTCTCAGACTGCAATATGCTCCCCTTACACAGGAGTGAGCCCCACTGATTATAATAGGACTTACTTTAGAGCAGTCATGCAATGCTAGGTCTCTCAGACTCCTTCCCATTGCCCTCCTTTCATAGAAGTGAGCCCCATTGACTGCTCACTCATTGAAGGCTTACTTCAGAGAAGACATGAATAGGCTGGTCGCTCAGGAGAGGCTAAGCAGGTGTTGGTGGAGCGCTGAAACTGGCTGTATCCCAACCAGGACTATTGTTCGCTTGTTTATAAAAGACATCACTTGTATATCAAGTTAAAATTAATTAGATTAATTAATTAATTAGATTTGATTTGATTAATTAGATTAATTAATTAATTAATTTAATTAATTTGCTTGTCCAGCAAAACACTCTCAATCCAAGTTACTCTCAATCCAAGGTTTAATGTGTTCACCACCAGACAACATACTCTAAGGGCTTTCTTCTCAGTGGAAACAGCAACCTGCCTGCACCTGCACCTGACCTGCTCATTCCTATATGCCCTATATGGGCATTCCTATATGTCAGGGATGTCCAAACCTCAGTCTGGGGCCATATCTGGCCCATTGCAAGCCTCATTGTAGCCTGAGGTAAGACTGCTCCATCAGAAAACATTGTAATCCTCCAAATCTGTCTCTAATACACAGTTTTATGTAAATTTATTCAAATTTGAAATGTAAATCATTTTTCCAGCCGCTGACACAGTGTCAGAGAGATGAGGTGGCCCTCCTGCCAAAATGTTTGGACCTCCCTGCTATACTGCCTGTTTTAACTATGCCTATGTTTTAACTCTGCCTCCCTGCCATGGACGGATTTCACTTGCTGTTCTCACTCTTGAGCGCTTCATCTATTTCTAACAAGTGTGGCCACTTGCCTCTCCTCATTGTAACATTTGGAAATACTCCCCACATTGAATGGAGCCATTTCCATGCGCTTTTCTGCACACCATCTCTGGAGACAAGCGTAACCTATGCTCCAGCTTTGGGATGGAAGTTCCTGCGGTGCATGAGAAATGGACTGCTCTGCCAAAGCTCACCATAGGGAGATAAGGATTAGAGATTACTTTGCCAAAGATGTTCTCCAAAGAACCTGAGTGTGAAAAGGAGTGGATTGTGCTGGGTACACAGTTAGGAAGTGACTGAGAGCCAATTTATTTCCTCTGCCCACCAGTTGCATCGTTCTAGTTTAGTTTTCCCAGACCTATGAAACACAGGCAAAAAATCTGAATCGGGTCAAATGTTGAGAGTCCAACCAGTTCCTAACTACCTGTCAGCCGATTACAAATTATGTTATGACTTTCTTATGCAAGATTTATCTTGCAGTGAGGTCTTTAGCATATTTTAATGTTCAGTCTCTCTCTCTCTCTCTCTCTCTCATTCTTCCCTTCATGTTTCATTCTTTTCCTCACTCCTTTTCTACACCTGTACTTTTCATACTCCATTGATTCTGATGAGGGAGGAAGAAGGTGACAGTACTGCAGACTGCTGGATGTCCCCAACCTGTCAAAGATAGCAAGTGGGGGATTAAGAGCTCACTAACTGTGACCATAAGTCAGGCGAAAGGAGTCAGATGTGAAAAGCAGATGGGAGATTCCCACAAGACCATTACTAGGGCAAAAGAGACCTTAATGGAGTGTAACAAGGATGAATGCATTTACATCAGGGTCACTTGCAGTGCTGTGCCTGCACTAAGCAGGCAGAGGACCAGTTACTGAGCCCTGAGGAAAGAAGAGTCCCTGAGGTAAAAGTATCTTCCTCACTTCCCTCAGTGATAGGAATGTTATTGCAAGTTGAAACAGCACATTCCAACCCAGGCTTTGAGGTGTAGAAAAGGGCAAGGTGAGAGATCAGGCAAAGAAAACAGAGGAAGACCCTTTATTGGTGTTTGGCTACTGATGAAAAGCAAGCTATTGACAAATAACATCATGATTCTAAGGCAGAGATGTCATTAGAGAAGGATAAATGTTGCCCTTGCATTCATATCAGTTAGACACGAAAACATACAACATGCAGCACTGTCTGTGGTTCCTCAGGTTTGAAACACGGATTTGAATGATTTGGAACATATTTTTATATTGCAGTGATAAAACTAGCAATGCTTTTCCACAGATGTATAGATGTGTAGGCCTGTGGGTGGCGCAAGCGGTAAAGACGCTGTGCCTGTTAACCAGCAGGCCAGGGTTCAAGACCCGGGTCGGCCCCACAAGACAGAGTGAGCTCCTGTCCTTAGCCCAGCTCTGCGACGCAGCTGGATCCAATCGTATTGGCTCTGCCTTTCCATTGGACTAATTCAATGGCATAGAGAGGGGGGATTTGCTGCTGGGGTAACAGCCAATCCATCATAACAATCCAACCCAGGCTTTCGTGCTTTGCATGCAGCGTATGCAGCGCCGAGCACGATACCATAGTCTTTCAAGACTGACGGAGGCCTGCTTTTTTATAGGTGTGTACATATGCGTACAGTATATGCAATACATGTCCAATCTAAATGTAGCCGTGACTATTTCAGGGATTAGCAACTGACCTGATCAGGCATTAATTCAATATCCAAGTGTCATTTTAAAAGTATCTTCACCTGGCCAATATAGAGCCGTGAACAGTTGGGTTCAATTCTCAAATTACCTATGAAGCACTTTCTTTGGAGCTGGTAGGCTATAGCCCAGCCTGCCTTACAGTATGGTTGTAAGAAGAATCCTGAATATTTTTGTACAGAAAAATGCAATTCAGAGAAATGTGTCACAGAACATGGGCCACATTATCTCTTTGATACTATGTCTGGCCAGGAAAATAATAAATTACATTTAAAATTTGAATAAATGTACATAAATTTACAGAAATGTATGGATTCATTAGAGACAGAACTTAATACTAATGAATGATTTATACTGAGGAAATGATGCTTATGGGACAATCTAGGATGTGCTTTTACCAAACATACAGACCAAGCCAGAAAAGGTGGGAGGGAAATCACATAACTCCTGACCACACACATCTTGCCCAGTAATAAAACATATGGAATCATAAATTATTCAGAAGCAACGATAAACATGAGATACAAACTGCGGCTGCCTTTTCTTCACTGTCACTAAAGCTTCACAGACATGAACCAACAAACACTGGAGATAAAACTTGACCACAACTTGTATCAGACCAGTAAAGGCTCCAGTGGGCCAGAGGCTCTCTGAAGACTTGGAGGCTCTTGCAAGCAAAATTCGGGGTCCCTGGTGGCCTCAAATAGCCCCTAGGCTGGAGGTAGGCATCCCTGTTATAGAACAATAGATGATTTTCAAAATAGTAAAAAAGAAACACTCATTCCCCAGGTTTCCTTTTTTCAAGCAGTCACTACACAGAAAAATGTTTGATGCATATTTTAAGTATGAAATTCATCATAATCTGGCCCCAGTGTTGTTTTTTCTTAACAGTCCCTGCATTATGTAACCATATTTCTTCAATATTTGGAGAAGATAAACACTTGAGAGGGTAAGATCGAACCAAGCTTGCTCTTGCCCATCTCCAGCCAGGGTCAGTTTCTTTGGTCAACTGAGGAAACTTTTCTGTCTGTGGTGCTGCCAAAAAAGCTCAAATGTTAGTTATTCTGAAAAGAAGAAAATATTTTGGACTTTATTGTCTCTATTAGAGGCATTTCCAGACATTGAAGCACCACCAGTTATCATTTTCCTAATTTCAGCCACATTGTAATTTTTCTCCCACATTCCAATTTTTTTTAACTCTTGCATTATGTATCCTATCCACACAAGTGGACAAACACATAAGAAATGGCTGGTACACAGTATAGCTGACAGATCCCCCCTTTTTTACCACGCTTCTGAAAAGAAGATAGAAAAATAGAACTAACAGAAGTCTGCAAGTGTAGGTTGATTGTGTTGCACATATGCTCTCTGAACATTAATGACATCCATACCCACCAAAAAAAATTTAAAGGGCTACCCTTTTTGCTTGGCAGCTCCAAGTGGGGAGGAAAGAATTGCCAGGATAGTAATAAGAGGGAAGGCATGTTGAGTTGCTCTTCAGCCAGCCTGACATTTCTAAAAAGCATCAAAGATCTAACTATAGTCAAGTATAAATTCAACGGAAAATGTGGAATGTAGTATGGGTACTTTTGGAGACAGTGTGTGGTTTAGAGTGTGCATGCACCTGCAGCTACTGTATGATTATGGTATCTGGTCTGGCAGAAGAATTTCTTACTAAAAAAAAGTTTTTTGATATAAGCTGCTCTACTCCTCACACAGAGTGTACAGTTGTGTACTAGAAAGTTAGTCCTGGTGAATTTTGGAGTAAGCACAGCACTGATCAAATCAATACATATTTAGCTTCAGTAAAGCCATGCCCTCAGACCATCCCTTGGGAGATGGTGTACTCATTTGCTTGATTTAGTTTACATTTAGGGTATACAATGGAGGAGAGAGACAGAAAGTGAGAGTGAGAGAGGCTTAAACAAGAAAGCAAATCTTGGTTGTACTTCATAACAGAATGATGGAATATCCTTGTATTTCAGAAGCAGTCAGCAGCAATGAAGCTAAGATCTGCTGATATCTAGTGATTCACCACACATGCCCTATTTATTTATGTATTCATTGGTCTAGGACAGCATTTCTCAAAGTGGGGGTCGGGACCCCTATGGGGGTCGCCTAGAGCTTTCCTGGGGTCGCCTAAAGACCCCTGGTGCAGGGGGCCAGGTCAGGCTTGCCAGACCTCCAGCTGTAGCTGTGCTCGCACTGGGGCTGACTGACAGCGTCAGGGCCCAATCCTGTGCATGCCTACTCTGAAATAAATCCCATTATAGTAAGGGGAGCCTTTACTCCCATGTAAATGTGGATAGGATTGCAGCCTCAGGGCCCAATCCTATGCATGCATCTTCTGAAATAAATCCCATTATGTTCAATGTGTGCATCGAACACACATTTCATTTGTAACAATGAAAACATCCTGCATATCGGATATTTACATTACGATTCATAACAGTAGCAAAATTACAGTTATAAAGTAGCAATGAAAATAATTTTATGGTTGGGGTCCCCACAACATGGGGAACTTATAAAGGGGTCACGGCGTTAGGAAGATTGAGAACCACTGGTCTAGGAGAAAGCACCATTCTTGATTTGGAAATAGTAGAGAATGATGATAATGACAAGACTGACTTGGCTCCAAGTCCACTTGTGTATCACACATTCAGAGGCTACAAATGTGGCTTCTTATGTAGTTGTGCAACTTTCCCAGGAGAGAAAGGTGATATCATTTCCAAATCAGGCGATTACTCCTTCCAGGGGTGTCCCTTCTCCAGATCGAGTCCTGCCTTCAATACAAAAGAAATGGTCAGGTCTTTGCCTTCCCACATTTTAAAACTTTTCTTTTTCTTTTCTTTCTTCTTTCTTTTTTTTTTTTTTTGCTTCTTCCTCTGGGACCATTTGGTCATTTACAGAAGGTGTTGAAAAGAAAGCTTATATGTATTGTACATTAAGTGCATACTATCAACATTTTACACTAATTCCTGATTATTATGGAAGTTATGGATCCAGAAGAGGCTAGTCACAATACCCCATTTCAATAGGGATTTCCACCCCCTTTATATAACATTTGGACATGACAAAAAAGAGAAGAACAGTCCACAGAAAACAAATACAGTTTAACAAATATGGGTTGTCATATCCTTTTGCTGGTTTTGCTTCCGTTTTTCTCCTCTTCAATATAGTGTAGGATGAGAAGTCACTGTTCCCCCACTACCTGGTCATTTATATATAAGCATGCTCTGCTTAACACTCTTCTGTTTCATAACAGATCACGTATAGGATGGGTGCACCAGACCCACACCCTGCACCAGAGTGTGTGTATACAGAACAAAGAAATAATTTCTTAATGTGAAGAAAGAGCAATTGGGCTGCACTCATTGTGCAGTGAGTGTCTGCAGGGAGTGTCTGTATGCTTACAACAAAGGCACTAGATTGTGCTGAATGTTCGCTTAAAGACCTAATTGCATAACAACTGTGATTGCAGACCATATCCCTGTCATTATGTGGTGCACTCCTATATTACCATGATACAAACATGAGACAGGTGATTGCCAATTATAATAGTACATTATTTCCACTAAATCTTTCACCTGTCTGCTTTGGATTTTTTGTTTTGCTTTGTTTTTTCACTCACAATTCATTACCTGGCAGTTTTACAGTTGGGATGGGCCAAGTACAGTCTGTATAGCATGTGATTTAGTGTGGAATAAATTACTGTTGATCTGTAATAGACAGTTTTTCCCCTCAGAGGTTTTTCATTTATCCTATAAAGCAGCTGCAGGTGGCTTCAAGCGGAGTAAAGAATTGGACTTTAACCCTGTCATTCTTGTCAGTCAGCTCAAACTTTCCCCACATATATAGTTTTTTTCACTCCTGAGATAAAAGTTTCCTATATTTTTTGTCTTTGGGCAATCAACAGCTTAGAGTGGGGAATGATTTTGATTAAAGAGCTAAAAAGAAAGGGATAAATAGACGCTTGCTCCATGTACCTTCACTCCTCAGTTTCTTGTTCTCCCTCTGCCCTTCCCCAGCCCTGTGCTTAACCTGAAGCCACCCTAAGCTGTGTTACCTGAGAAAAAAACACCCTCTGGAAAAACAATAATGGAATTAGATGTAAGGTAACACTCTTATGAGATGCCTGGAATTCTTTCCCTTTCTTATATATTTATGGGCTTTGTGGATGTGATAGCAAAACATCTTTGAAAATGTGATGGCAAAATGATAAGGGATTATAAAAAGCTGACAAGCACAGATAAGTTGTAAATAACTGTTTCTCAACACCTATAATTTTAGATGCCAAAAATTGCCCTGTTTATGGGCAACAGTTTTAAAATACTGTGTTATATTCAGTAAACCTAGCTTGTCATCTTTTTGTGATGTTAAAAGTGTTTATCAATGTGATATGGAAGTATCTTACTGATATAAGTATCTTACTGTATCCAAATTAGCTGCTGCTTTCCAGTTCATGGTTTATTTCTGGCATGACTATGAATATCCCTCATATCCAAACAGACCAAAAAACCCCCAGAAAACAAGGAAGGGCAGAAATATTGAGCTTAATATTAGCCCAAGATCAGACAGACAAGCTTGAGCAGAATGTTCTTAAATAACTGAGGCAGTTACTGAGACTGTTCTGGAGTTGCTTTTTCAAGTGACTTGAAATGCAATTCTGTATAAAATTACCTGGGAGTAAGTCCTACTGATCTTAGTAGGTCCAACTCTGAAGAGACAAGAATAAGATTGTGCTGTTGACAGGGGAAAACCAATTCGTCTATGCAAAAGTAAGTCCCATTGTGCAGCTTACTCCCAGGAAAGTGTTGTATGGTTACAGCCTGAGTCATTCAATTGCTATGTCTTATCTTCAGTAATTTTACATGGAAAGAAATGAGTAATTCTGGATCAAGTATAAAATGATAGTCACAAAAGACTGAGTCTGTAGGCATCAGATTCTAGAGAGGCTGTTGTTTCCTTGCTTGCCATATTCACTGTGATGTGTGTCACTGAAAAAAACAACGTGAGAGTGTGATTTGGATTTTTCACTTCAGATGGGAGAATATCTAAGGCTTGCATCCTTAGATATTGTTACACTCTTCTCCCACCCCCGGTTCAAAGAATTGGATGAAAAAGACTTAGAAGTTTTGGATTGAGAGTTTTGCAAGACAAGCAAACTTTTTCAATAAATTTTATCTTGCAATACAAGCAAAAAAATAGTCCCAGCCAGGATACAGCCAGTTTCAGTACTCCATCAGTGCCTGCTCAGCCTCTCCTGAGAGACTAGCCTCGCATGTCTTCTCTAAAGTAAGCCTATTACAGTCAGTGGGGCTCACTCCTTTGTAAGGGGCCAATGGAAAGGAACCTGAGAGACCTAGCCTTATGTCTACTCTAAAGTAAGCCATATTATAATCAGTGGGGCTCGTTAGTGTAAAGGGGAGCCTGAGAGACCTGAGAGACTAAGCGCAGGTTAATTATTTTTCTTTATATTTTGTATTTTCTTTATTATTTTGTATTGTATTAAATTCATTTCTATATGAATATTTTTGGGCTGTGGAACGAGTCATCTGAGTTTCCATTATTTCTTATGGGAAAATTTGCTTTAATATACAGGTGTTTTGGATTACAAGCATGCTTCTGGAACGAATTATGCTCGTAAACCAAGGGACCAATGTACTTTATTTCCAAAAGGGGAAGAGTAGCTTGTTATCATGTAACTCCTAGAAGTGACTGGAAACCTGTCTTACAGCTGTCAGCATCCACTGACTGAACTGCACTGAGAAGAAGGATAATAATGTAATCATGGATGAACAGATCTAACGGGAAAGGCTTCCAGTGGCAGGGGGGATATCACTATTGTGATACTATTCTATTTACTATACTATATTGTGTACTATATTCTACAAAATGAAAAATAAATTGTGTTGATGAATACTATTTTGACAGCAGAATTAATTATTCATTAGTGGAATGAAACCGCCATTGCAGGAGTAAAATTTCAAGAATATTTGTGAGCCCCGGGAATGGTATTTGGGAATATTTGTGAGCCCCAGGCACTGGTGGGCAGCAGGCAGTGGCACTGGCAGGCAATGGCACCACTGGGCAACGACAGACACCAGGCACTCTAATACTATCTTTGAAAAAAACCTAGAGGCACATAATATGCTCAATGCCAATACAGAGAACATTTTGGTGTTCATAGGATGGACTTGTGAAGGGCACAATCCTAACCAACTAAGGCCGGCACAAGTCACCCACCCCTTGTTCCCATGGTGGTGTGGGTAGGCTGGCACATGCCTGGCTGGTGCACTGGCCTAACCCTTAACCCAGGAGTGGCACAGAGTGTGCCTTACAGCACTTTTGTGACACCTTCTGAACAGCATATTACTTGTGCCGGGACTTATGCTGGCCTAACTAGGGGTTAGACCTGCAATCTCAGTCTCCCAACTGCAGTGTCGTCATTCTTTTATCTGCACTGTGTGTTAAGTGAGGACAAGAGGAAGCATATGATGGTGGAATAACTGATCTAACAGGAAAGGTTAACAGTGAGTTTGGAAAACTGCCACAGACAAAACTCACACAGATACCCTCAGGGAGGGAGTTTCACAGCTGTTTCCCGCACCAGATCCTGATGCTAGAAAACAGAAGACATGTTGGTCAATGTCATTAGATGTTGCGTAAATTTATACGAAAAGGACATGGCAGACTTCAGGCTCAGGATTAGTAGTATACACTATTGTATACATATGGATGGACTGATATTTATGAGTCATTGTATGAATTGATGAAGAAATTCATTGGACACTTTGAGTGGTCTAAGCAGATTTACTGCTGCGTATGTCATAAACCTCTGAAATGTACTGGGTTGTGCAACAGTTTTTAAAAGGTTTAACTCAGAATATGGGTCCCAAACTATTATGATCCTTTAATGTAGTCTGAATCCACTTTGCCAGTTCCTTTTTTCTCCTGCACAGAATTACCAGTACTTATTTTTGTTTTGATTCTCAACACTTCTCAACTATTGTGAATTCTTGCTGCATATACCACCAATTTATTTGTTACAGATGGTGCTGCTACTACTACCCTTTCCTCTTTCTCCTTCTCAGCCTTCCTCTACCACACCACCTACAGGCAAAGCAGATTCCACAGGGGTAATTGTATTAACAAACAACAATCTACTGTACATCAGTAACAGATGCTCTTCAATAGATGCATCAACAGATGCTGTTGAAGATGCTCTAGGATGATTTCCTACTACAGGCAGAGAGTTGGACTAGATGACCTAACAGGTACCTTCCAACTGTATGAAAGATGGGTTAATGAATACATGTGACCCATGTCTAATTACCTGCTACTTCTAGTAAATAATAGGAAGATGAACAGTATAATTAGACACCTAAAGAAGGAGAATTACTTTCTGTACTCAGCTCGTCACTTCCAGTCCTTATGGAGGACACATTTCACAGAGTCAAATGCACTTTCAAAATATAAGTCAGTAGTTTCACACAGGAATTTTACACTTAGAAAACTGGTAACTGTAAGATTGGCTACAGAATGTTCTGGGAGGAAAGAAATGTCTGGAAGGAAATTTGAAGATCAACATAGGTTTCCTTTCAAAGAAGTCTTTTTTGTTTTACCTTAGTCTCTCTGAGCAGCTTCGGATGAAGAATTTGGTTTTTCTTTTACTGTTACATTTTAAGGAGCTGAACCACAGCTTAAAATACCCTGGAAAGATTCCAAGCAGCACAGCGGCCAGAAAATGAAAAACACATGAAACAAATAGAAGTTAACATTAGATAGAGTGGGTAGAATTAGTGGCAGTAACAACCTACAACATACATGGCAGCTCTAGAGAATGTCCTATACCCTTTCTGTTTCTCCTTTCCCCTCTCACTTTCTAATCTATACCCACATCCATCCTGACATTTTGAGCTGCAATGCATGACATCATCCTGAGTCCTCAGACACTGATCCAGAAAAGTGGAGTTGCAGAGGATGTACACAAGTTCCTCAAGTAACTAACACCCCCATCTGCACAAAACAAAAAATATGTTTTCTCTTGATTGTCTGTTCTGACAATTAACCAGCTTAGCACCTCCCATGAAGTCAGGCTCATACTCAGGTTGGGATGTGAAGCTTTTGATTTGGATACACCTGGCTCCTTGGTCAATCTCTGGAACACGGAGATGACCAGGGCCCTGGATGTGATTGCTCCTGAGCGACCTCAGCCCTGCCGTAGATCAAACGCAGCTCCTTGGTTTTCTGGGGAGCTGAAGCTTTGAAACAGTAAGGTCGACGTTTAGAGCGACGATGGCGAAAGACTCGTGCCGTTTCTGATCGGGCAGAGGCCAGGGCTCACTGGCGTGCCTACTCTGCAGCGGTGGTAGCGGCTAAAAAAGTATACTTCGCTACCACCATCGCATCCGCAGAGAACCGCCCAGCAGAGCTCTTCTGTGTGGTCCGGGGCCTACTCCATCTGCCTACTCCCCTAGGAGTAGGGGAGTAGGCCTACTCCTACTCCCCTTGCACTGACGTGGTAGAGCACATGGAGGCTCGCTGTGGCGAGTTCACCCAACATTTTGCGGACAAGGTCGATCAGATCCGGCATGACTTGGACGCCACTTTAATAACATCCAACGATGTCCCTGGGGCACCTGTCTTGTCCATCTTTTGGGATTCTTTTCAGCTTGTAGAACCTGAGGATGTGGACAGGATTCTCTGTAGAGTTAGACCATCTGCTCGCCTGCTGGACCCTTGCCCAGCCTGGCTAATCAGATTGGCCCAGGATGGACTGGCTGAATGGACAGGGAGGGTGGTGAACTCCTCTCTGAGGGAGGGGATGTTGCCGCCTGCATTAAAGCAGGTGGTGGTTCGTCCCCTCCTGAAGAAACCCTCCCTCGACCCTAAAAACCTAAACAACTATCGGCCAGTCTCAAACATCCCATTTCTGGGCAAAGTGGTCGAGCGGGTGGTGGTGTCCCAGCTTCAGAGGGTCCTGGATGAAGCTGGTTATCTGGATCCCTTCCAATGTGGTTTCAGGCCGGGGTTTGGGACAGAGACTGCCTTGGTGGATGACCTACGCCAGGGAATGGACAGGGGGAGTGTGTCCCTGTTGGTCCTGCTGGACTTCTCAGCAGCCTTCGACACCATCGACCATGGTGTCTTCTGGGTCGGTTGGCCGGGTTGGGGATTGGTGGCACTGTTTTGCAGTGGTTCCGCTCCTTCTTGGCTGACCGGTCCCAGAAGGTGGTGCTGGGGGATGCTTGTTCAACACCCTGGCCTCTTCGGTGCGGGGTGCCACAAGGTTCCAATCCCCCATGCTATTTAACATCTACATGAAGCCGCTGGGAGAGGTCATCCGGAGGTTTGGAGTGAGGTGTCATCAGTACGCTGATGACACCCAGCTCTATCTTTCCTTTCCTCCTGAGTCCAAGGAGGCGGTAGAAGTCCTGAATCGTTGTCTGGAGGCAGTGGGAGACTGGATGAGGGTGAACAAGCTGAGATTAAATCCTGATAAGACAGAGATTCTCCTGGTCTGGAAGTCCTCAACTCGGGTATTGGAATATCATCCTGTTCTGGATGGGGTTGCACTCCCTCTGAAGGAGCAGGTTCCCAGCTTGGGGGTTCTCCTGGATTCGAAGCTGCTCCTGGAGTCTCAGGTGGTGGCTGTGGCCAGGGGAGCCTTTGCTCAGCTTCGGCTGATCCGTCAGCTGCAACTATACCTGAGTCGCTTGGATCTGGCCATGGTGACCCATGCCCTAGTGACATCGAGACTAGATTATTGTAACCTGCTGTACGCAGGGCTGCCTCTGAAGATGGTCAGGAAGCTTCAACTAGTCCAGAATGCGGCAGCCCATGTGGTTGCTGGGGCCTGTCGGTTCGACTCTGTCGGGCCACTGCTTCAGCAACTACACTGGCTGCCCATTCGTTTCCAGGCTGAATTCAAAGTGCTGGTCCTGACCTTTAAAGCCCTAAATGGCTCAGGTCCAGGGTATCTGAGGGGCCGCCTTCTTCTGTACAATCCGACCCGTCACCTAAGGTCATCTAAGGGGGCCCTACTGACTGTGCCGCCACTATGAGTTGTGAGAGGTATGGCGGACAGAGATAGGGCCTTCTCGGTGGTGGCACCCTGGCACCCCCCTTAGAACTGAGGAAAGCTCCCTCAATTCAGAGCTTCAGGCATAGCCTTAAAACCTTTTATTTTAAAAAAGCTTTTTAAATGGGGC
This sequence comes from Cryptoblepharus egeriae, assembly GCA_030015325.1. NCBI lineage: Eukaryota > Metazoa > Chordata > Lepidosauria > Squamata > Scincidae > Cryptoblepharus > Cryptoblepharus egeriae. The sequence goes on along the minus strand of JAREYC010000002.1, from coordinate 63,809,523 downwards.
AGAGGTGGGGGGACAGTTCTTTTATTGTTTTACTGTTTTTAACAAATGTTTTTGGCATTGGCATCCTTCAGTCTCGAGAGACTATGGTATCGTGCTCTGATTGGAGGTCCTAAAACAGCATCTAGTGTGGCTAAAAAGGCGCAAGAGGTTAAGACGCTGTGCCTGTTAACCAGCAGGCCCGGGTTTGAGACCTGGGTCGGCCCCACAAGACAGGGTGAGCTCCTGTCCTTAGCCCAGCTCTGCGACGCAGCTGGATCTAATCGTATTGGCTCTGCCTTTCCATTGGACTAATTCAGTGGCGTGGAGAGGGGGGATTTGCTGCTTGGGGAACAGCCTATCCTCCATAACAATCCAACCCAGGCTTTCGTGCTTCGCATGCAGCGTATGCAGTGCCGAGCATGATACCATAGTCTTTCAAGACTGACGGAGGCCTGCTTTTTAAAATGCTTTTAGTCTGCATGTTTTTATTCAATTTAATTGTATTTTAATTATATTTTAATGGTGTTTTAATCTTTATTTATGATCTTTTAATGATGTTTTACTCCCGTATGTTAGCCGCCTTGAGCTCCCTCTTGCAGGGGGAGGAAAGGCGCGATACAAATTAAATAAATAAATAAAAATAAATCAGGTTGTTGACTCCATGGTTTGGCTTTGTTGGAATGAACTGGTGGGAACGAACTGGAATGAACATGGTGGAATGAACTACTTGGGTAAATGAACTACTTTCACATTGCTTTGGATGAACCAAAAATTGATGCATGCTAAGATGGCAAATCTATGCATAGTTACTTGGAAATAAGCCCCATTAAACTCAGTGGGCCTTTTGTTTGAATAAACATATTAGGATATGTTTGCACAAATAGAAACTACAGTATTAGTTCAGAAAAAGCAGACTGGAGCCAAAGTGAAACAAACAGGTATTCATTCCACCATGACTTGATACAGAGTGGCCTGTTGGCTGGAAAACTTGCATGTGCCGAAAAAAGCTACCACATAAAATGTCTTGATAAGACATAATAATTTATACTTGATAATTTATACTGCAGTAATGTGGATCATCAGTAATGTGGATTCATACACTGTTGCTTTCCTTCAGCATAAGGTCTTTGCCCTCTGGCAGTGGTTCCCAAATGTTTTCAACTGGTGGCTGTCCTGACCTGCTGAGCTATTGGTCACAGCTTTCCATTAGGACTCCATCCTATATACTGTAGAGGGTAGTGGGTATTTCGTGAGGATACTGCCACTCCCCTGGCTGGAAAAATGTGGCTTTCAGAACCACTTGTGGCTTTCAGAACCACAGGCATGTCCAGTTTTTGCAAATGTTTTATCCTTTCACTCACTCATGCAAATCAATCTTTCTAACATATGATTTTTTAAAGGACAAAACTTAAATTGATTGTACCAGCATGGCATGTAAGTCCTGTGAGGTGCTCATTTGTGACTACAGGTATACACTGTACTTTTATCAGCATCTTTTTTCTTTTGGCAGTTTTCTTCTTCTTAAAGGGTATGTGTTGAAAGAACTTGTTTGTTGGGAGAAAAATACTCCTAGAACTGCCATGAATGGGCTTTTCAAAATGCAAGTGAATGGAAAAAAGATGGAAAATATTTTAAATGTCTCAGAACCTCTCACATGAAGACATCAAAGGCTGCAGGAGTTTATCTTTCCCAAATAAATAATCTATGATTATGCAAAACTTTGGGGACATCTAGGTGGAAGAATCCTGCCTCTCTTCTCAACTCACAGGTGTCCAACTAATGTCTTCTGGTTCCAGGAAATGGCAAAGAAATAAATACATGTAAGAGACGGACAGAGGATTACATATTCAGTTAATGTTATCTTTTCTTGAGACCCCTGCAAATCATTTTTCACTGCAGAGCTCTCAGATCCCACAGCCAGTTCCTTGGTTAAATAAATAGCAGGATCTGTGAATCTATAGCAGCCGTTTTCAACTTCATCACACACTGAGAAGGCACTAAAATTGTCAAGGCACCCCTTGCATTTTTGACAATAAGGTACACCACATCACCAATATGGCTCTTGCATCTATCTATGGCCAAACTCCCACAGCACACCTACAGACCACTCACGGCACATCCATGTGCCGCAACAGTGGTTGAAAATCATTGAACTATAGCTTCTTCACCTTGTCATGATAGATGGGAAAAAGTTCAGCCTAGACATGTCAGTAATTTGGATGCTATTTTCTCTCTAACAGTTTTTGGGGTTACCCACACTTTGCACCTTATAGTAGCTGCATTTCCAACTGCCCCATCCAATGATTTAGGGTGCAATCCTAACCACGTCTACTCAAAAGTAAGCCCCATTGTGTTCAATGGGTCTAACTCCCAGGAAAGTGACTTTAGGATTGCAGCCTTTGCCCATCAAAAAGAAAAGAAGTCAAATTAGTGTCTACTGCCTAAAGAAGACCACTTTCCCAAGAGCCTAGTTATGCCACTGATAGCATAGCAACAGAAGCAGTTTCATTTGATGGTTCCTTTCTGTACCATAACTTTCCTGAATGATTTTGTCAGAATCATGGAAGCCTAGAGTTGGAAGGGACACAGTAGGTCATCAAGTCCAACCCCCTGCCTGTAGTAGGAAATCCTCTTAGAGCATCTCCAACAAATGCCCAGTGAGGGAGAGTCCACCACCTCCCTTGGCAATCTGTTCCACTGCCAAACTGCCCTCACTGTCAGGATTTTTTTCCAGATATCCAACCGGAATCTCTTTCTTGCAGTTTGTACCCTTTGGTTCTAGTTCTGCTTTCAGAAGCAGCTAAGAACAAATGAGCCCCTTCCTCCCTATGACAGCCCTTCAGGGATCTGAAGAGGGTGATCAGGTCTCCTCAAAGCCTTCTCTTCTCCAGGCAGAACATACCAAGTTCCCCCAACTTTCTTCATAGGGCTTCCCTTCCATCCCACTGATCATTCTTGTCACTCTCCTCCGGACTTGCTCCAGTTTGGCTGCAACTTTTTTAAACTCATTTGCTGTGGAATCCTCTGTTTGCTGGAGCTTGCAGCAGTTGTTTCCTATATCAGCAGGATGAAAAAACAAATATTGTGATATGCTCAAGTACAGGTCAAGAGACTCAGAAACCATGTAAAGTGAAACACAGAAGAAAGTGACAACTTGTGGAATTACACCTTGTCTAGAATCCACCATAGCAGAACCACAAGACAGATAGGGACTAACTAGGAATACACAGTACAGGGGCATTATTTTTCATCTTAGGAAATCCATTCAGAAAATTACTGCAGTTGAGAAATTTAAATTGGGAGATCCCATCAAGTCATGATATTTTAATTGATATGGTAGCATTAGGAGTAGTTATGCTCTTTGTGCTCTCCTTGTCTTCCATGCAACACATGCTGAATTCCTTTTTATTTCTTGTCTCCTGGTTACATTGCATCACCACTTTCCTACTTCTGTTCCAGGGGTGTGCAGCAAAAAAGTACCTTAACAAGGAAAACTCCTTGGGCAGATCTTAAACATCCCTTAATTGCCGGATTAATATTTGTGGCCACCAGTTCTTATCCAGCTAGATGTTTTTTGAGAGCTAAAGCATGAACATAATCATGAGCAATTGGAGGTGGCATAGATGAACCATCAGGCTGTATTACAGAGACATTTTATCTGGTGAAGCTGCATCCATTGAGCACTCAATGACTTGGGTGGCTTCCAGTCAATAATAAAGGAGAAGGATTTCCTACTTCTCTTTGTTAGAATATCCTGCATTGTTTTAGGGCCACTTCAAATGCAGTACTTTTTCTACATGGATAGTTCTTTTGTATAGTATGGAAAATGAATGCAGACTGTGACATATGACAATTATACAGTGAGTCTGTTTTGCAGCATGTACCAATATTGGAAGGGTGTGATTATTTGTAATTTCCTAGCCCACGTACCTGCCATGAAACAGAGGCATACAGGAGTTTCACTTATCACAGTTGGCATAGAGTTGGCAAACTTTATCCTATATGAAGTAATATCTACAAAGGAAATTTGTTGTTTCTGAAATAGCTTTTGTACAGAGTGATGGGAGTGTATGAAGTACACCTATAGAGTATTATGGCCCAATCCTAAGGGTGTGCTATGTTGGCAATTTATAGTATTGGCTCTGAAGCCCTAAATAACCTGGGCCATGTTATCATATGGCCATTTTCACTCATATAAGCTATCTAAGCCCTAAGATTGACCACACAGACTTGCTGTATAGTGTGCTGTTAACTCCGATTATGTTGACAAGTACCAGAGAGAGGGAAATCCCACAGCTATGAAATCTCTTCCCAAGGAAATCCATCATACCTCTGTATTTGATCAGTGGGTTGGAAGGGAAGCCCTACGAGGAAAGGCTGGGGGAACTTGGGATGTTCAGCCTGGAGAAGAGAAAGCTGAGAGGAGACATGATTGCTCTCTTCAGATACCTGAAGGGCTGTCATAGGGCGGAAGGGGCTCATTTGTTCATAGCTGCTTCTGAAAGCAGAACTAGAACCAATGGGTACAAACTGCAAGAAAGGAGATTCCGGTTGGATATCCCGGAAAAAATTCCTGACGGTTCGGGCGGTTCGGCAGTGGAACAGATTGCCAAGAGAGGTGGTGGATTCTCCCTCAATGGGGATCTTCAAGCAGAGGCTCGACGAGCACCTGTCGGGGATGCCCTAGGTCTAGGAGGATTTCCTGCTGCAGGCAGAGGGTTGGACTATATGACCTACTAGGTCCCTTCCAACTCTTTGATTCTATGATTCTATGATTTTTAAATGAATCTTTAATTCTGCAAACCACTTATGGTTGATTTTTATTTTCTGTGCATCTGTTGTCTATCTTCCACTATATTTTACTTATTTTTCCTGTGATTGTAATTGATTATATTATTCTTATATTTGCATTTTGAATTGCAAGCTATCTTATAATTATTGTATTTTAAATTCATGTTAGAAGTTAGCTTAGGGCCCAAGACTATCCAACTTGTGCTGAAGCAGCTGTGCCAACAGAGCTTGGGTTGCATCCTGAAGGGGTGCAATCACCAAGGCCTCCTTTAGGAATGGGGATTTTTATCTTGGGGCTGCATTGCAGTTGCATCAGTGCTGAAAAATTGAATAAGGTTTGGCCCTAAATAAATGACTTTATTAATGTTGTCTGCAGTGGTATTCAAAGTGAAGGTTGGGACCCCCATGAAGGGTCATGGCCTCAGGTTAGGGGAGTTGTGAGAAAGTAGGATCCACCATCTTGGAATCTGGCACTGGGCTTTCCTGGGAGTAAGTCTCATTGAACACTATGGGACTTATTTATAAGTAGACATGAAGGAGTATCCTACTAAGTTTGATAAGGGAGTCCCAGGCTGAAATGGTCTTGGAGAACCTCCAGATTCACAGGCAATGTCACTGAATACCAACTTTGAGGGCCACAGCTATGGGAGGGCTATACTGTCTTCATGCTCTGCTTATTAATGAACTTCTCAGATGCAGCTGATGTGCCACTGTGTGAAGCTGGATGCTGCACCATAAAGACTTTTGATCTGATTTAGCAGGGCTTGTCTTGCATTTTCTCTTATCTTTGTTCATTTTCTTTCTTAAATTTTTTTTTATCTATTTGGAGTGCATTCTGTTTCTGACAGTGTTAGAATAAGAAACTGAAGATGGGCTCCATCTATGAAATTATGGAGTCCTACAAAATTATGTGGGCAAGCCAATTAAGCATAAAATATTCAAGTTACAAGCCTAAGGGTGAAATCCAGAGTAACTATGGGTAGTCCTTGCTCTGGAGTAAGAACAAGTTACTCTGGACTGCAATATGAATTTCCCATAGGTTTTCATTAGGTGGTGCAGTAACTTCGAGTGCACGTAATGTCTCTTACTTGCTCCCGTAGTTACTCTGGATTGTGTCCTAAGTGTGGCTAGAATAATCTAATTATGAATATAGTGATAAAAAGGTTTTAACATGGATATCTTGGTAGATACTAACTGAACCTGTCATCTTCTGCGCTGTTCAAAGAAACTTTATTAGAGTCTTGCTATTAACAACATGGTCGTCATTCAAGTGGCATGATTGGACCCCTTTTCTTTGCCAGAAGGCCTAACTCTAAAACAAGACTGGGAAGATCATTTGCCTGTGTCTCTAGCCACCTTTCCCAGGAGGAATGTCAGCCGTTTGACTATAAACTTTTTATAACTGTTCTTTGTTTCTGATGTTTCCTCTTGTCAGATGTATTAAATCATGGGAATTTTAGAAAGTCACTTATAGGAAATGGCTCACCCAGAGAAAATGTCCTTCCATATCCTTTTGTGGCTTGGCTAATGGCAGCTTTTGCCATACCCGTAGCCAACCGTTTATGAAAACTGGTAGTTCCCCACCCTCCTCTAGTCAGTTTAGGTAACTTAGGAGGCACATAAGTGACCTATATTTCATACTTTTATGAGATGCTGAACAGGTTCTCTTCTAGAAAGCTTTTGGACTGATTGGTTTAAATCACTGCTCAGGAAGCCTACAAAAGCCCCAATTTTGTAGGTTTATTATCAGACGCTGCCATCTTGTGTTTAAGTTCAAACCAAATATTAGATCAACGCTCTCCATCAGTTGTGCAAGAGATGAGCCTCCAGCAGTGATGGGATTTGCTGTTTATTTTTTTCTAATTTTCATGATAACCAGGTGCATTGTGCTTAGCCAAGCCTCTGAAGAGAAGGAGAGATGTGTGAGACGGTTTAGAACTGGCCAGCTTCCTGCTTGGAGCATGTTTGTACAGGGGGTTTGAAACCAAATGAACTGCAACTTAAAACCGTTTGAAGTCTTTCAATAAATTCCTTTCACATTCAGTCATTTGCAATCACAAAGCAAAGTTGAATACAAGACAGGGACAGACACAGGCTCCCAGTGACTTATTTTTCCTGCATTTTGTCTGGGGGAAAATGCTTTTGTATCAGAAAGAGTCGAAGATCTGGGATTTTTCCACTCTTAAAAATGCAGCTTAAAACCCTGATGGCAGTCATCTTTGCAGTAGGGGCTCATTTAAAAAGTAAACTACATTGTCTATTGGGAAGAATGGAATGCTTGGTGGTGGTGACTTGCTGCCAAACCTAGAACAACAAACCAGTACAGTAGTCTCTAATCATATATAATATAATCACTAGGCTTCCTCTTCTCCGGTCTGTAAAGCATACAGAACTTGTAGGTGAAGTGTTGCTCCACTAGGCATACCTTAACTTTCATCAACTTGACTTTCATCACTTGACTCTTTCAACCACTTTCAGTTATAATTACATTTCAAATTTTGGGCGCAATCCAGAGTAACTATGGGGAGTCCTTGCTCCGGTGTAAGAACAATTTGCTCTGGATTGCAATATGAATTTCTCATAGGTTTTCACTAGGAGGTACAGTAACTACGGGTGCACGTAATGTCTCTTATGTGCTCCTGTAGTTACTCTGGATTGTAGGGTTTGTCCACAACACTTCCTCTTTCGTCCAGTTTCATCCAACCTTCCATGACATTTGTCAACATTCCTGTTTTTCTTTTATTTCTGTTTATTTAGGTTTCACATACATTTCCATGTGTTATATTGTTCTTTATGTACATTTTTCCACTGGCCAAAATAAATTTACATGCTAAGAAAGTGCAAAGTATGCCTGCAATCTAAAAGCCAAAATAGAGAGTAGATCCCATTATCTAGATCAACAATTTGGTTTTTAAATTTAATATCAAACCACAGTAACAAAATGCCAGTCAAAACATAATCCCCCTTTTTAAAAAAAAACACCTAAATCATGAAGTAATTTCCTTCAACCACAATGTTACAGTATTTGAAGTATACATAAAACTTTCTACCCTCTCTCTTAAGATCAGGAGTGGTAGGAGGAGGTCAGATCAGGCACCTGCTGAAGGTTTGCACCATCACAAGGCCCTCCCAGCTGAACTGACCCTTGAAGTCCCCAGTACTGAAACAACAGTGATTAATGTCAAGCAGTGTTCTCCCATTGCTACTGGGACCCTCACTTACAAATAAACGCAATCTCTCAAACCCTTTTCTGCGTCACTATATGACCTCTAGAAGGGGGAATAGGCATGCAGAGAGTGAGGGAAGAGTTGATGCTGACAACAGTCCTTCTTAACTTATGGGTGATTATGACAATGAAGACCTGATGGACCTTGCCAGGGCAAGTGTAGGGCTCTCTGCTTTAGGGCTTCCAAGAACTTGGTGCTAGCACTGTTGAAGACTGTTACAAATGATAGGCCTTGGAAGTCCTCTATCATTTATTCGTTTTTATTAACATCCAGACCAGAAAAAGTTCTGGAGATAGCCAGACTGGTCCTAAAGATATTATTCTGTTTGGATTTTTCTCCAGTCTTTTGTCTGGAACAAAATTACTTACATTAAATACAATTGATAGAAAGTTGGTATTGATTTGGTTTACTTCGGCTGTCAGTTACTTTTGATCTTTTTTTTAACAGTTCCTCATCTATAGAACTTTGCTTCATATTTGATTGTTATAAAACTGATTTCAAAAATGTATAAAGTTGATTTTCAAATCCTTGGTTCAATGTGTATAGCAGCGATTGGTGTAATCTTTCCAAAGTGCCTTTGGCTGAATTTTGTGGTACTCATAGATGAGCATCTTCATTCTTCCGTGTAATTGCACAGTGAGGAAAAGGAGGGAGAAGATTGCTGCAGATTGTCATTGGTGGAAAAATACATGGTTTCCAAAGAAACATGGACAAATCTGTGCAGAATAAATGGATAAGAGTTGGTTTGTGTTTGCTGTATTTAGTCCAAGGGTTTTATATAGCCGTACTATGCTTTCTGTTTGTGCGCATGTGTGTGGGTGTGTGTGTGTGGGTATGTGTGTATAGTTACTTTTGTACTGTATAGCAGCCTTCAGTATCTGCAGGTTCAATAACCATGGATTTCAACATCCGCTGGTTCTGATCCTGTCAGATGGGTCACCTGCTGCCTTCATCTATGTATAGAAAAAGGGCCACTCACTGGGTTGCAACTAATAAGTTTATAAGGAAAAAAAATTGGAAAACTTTTCACATTCTGGGTTTGTCCTTTAAAGAGTGGTAGGCATTGGTGGGGGAAAGGAAGGAGCAGCAATTGGTAGAACTTTGTTTTGCTATTAGGCCTATTTGTTTTGCTGTTAACATTGTCTTGCATATGTGTTTTCTTCTATAGATATTTCAAGAAGTGCAAGCCTTTCGGAAAAAGAATTGAAGGAGGCAAAGGCCAGGAGCCAGAGAATTGCTGCCCAGCTGACAACCCCACCTAACTCCAATTCCAAAGGGGTGTTGCTGTTCCACAGGCGGAAGCAGCGAGTGAATGCGTTTACCTTAGAAACCCCAAAAGCAAACCGAGAACAAGCTGCTGCTGAGAACAGCCCCACAGCTAATCACTACAGCATCCCAAGCCATGGAAAAGAGAAGCATTTGAAACAGACCTTAAGCAACAGCAGAGAGTTGAGCAGATTATCCTGTGCTGCGGATTCTGGATTGTGGAAAGGAAACAGCAGCATGGAGAAATATGAGGAGAGTCTGGCTGTGGATGGCCTTCATGGGAATAAAATAAAAAGTGAGGAGACCTTTTCCACAATGAATGCAACATTAGCCTCTGAGGAGATTCCAGCAGAAGACTTTCAACAGATTCCTCTCAGTGTGTATTTAAAACAGAATACGGAGACCGCCTCAACCAACGGAATGGATGAACATTTCACCAATGAGTCTGAAAAAGCACCTGCGGTTGAAAAAGCTCCAGTAATTGACAACATAGTTCCAGTGATTGACAATATAGAGAACATACCACCTATTGTTCATGATATGCCTATAATTGACAGGGAGAACAATAGTACCATTCTCAGTAAGGATACATACATACTACACACAGGCAGAGAAAATCATGTTCTTGATAAAGAGCCACATATCCCGGATACTGACATTAAGAATAATAACAACAACCCTGAGAAGGAGCTTTATATACCTGTTATTGATAAGGAGAATAACATTGTTCTTGACAAGACAGTTGTAGACAGGAAGGAAGATGTAGTGATTCTCAGCCAGGAGCCAGATGTTCACATTATTGAGAATGAGGATATTTTACCCAGCACTGGCACAGAAAAACCTGTTCAGATTCCTGACAGCCTGCCCAATGAACCTGCGGTTCACACTAATAAGCAGTACTGTGAAGTACGGCTGACTCTGTCTAAGCCAAAGACTGTGAAGAACCGAACCGCAAGACCTTTTGGGACACAATCATTAGCTGCAGTTCACATGCCAGAAGAGAAAAGTCCTGTGGTAGAGCTTCCTCCACCACCTACTTATGCTGAAGCATTTTCCAGCCCTCCGCCAGTAACAAGGGTCAGGTCACCTCCAGCCTACTCAGCTCTGTACCCTAATGAAGAACAGAAAGTCCCTATCCCACAGGAGGCTCAGTATGTTAACAACAGACCAGAACCCCTGCCTGAGAAGAACGGAGGGCCACCTCCAAGTAAAACAGGTGTCCTGGAGGACTCGATAGCTCGCAGAGCAACCAAGAAGTCCATGTTTACCTTTGTGGAGAAGCCAAAGGTAGCTCCTAATCCAGACCTTTTGAATTTAGTCCAAAGAGCAGATAATTGGAAAAAGCAGAAAGAACAACGCCGGGCAATTCCTGAGGATGAGCCATTTGCTTTGGGAGCAGAAGCATCTAACTTTTTGTCTAACAATATACCAACAGATGGGCCAACCCAGGTTCTTGCAGATCCTCCACCAGAGTGGTCTTCTTGTCTGAGATCACCTAGAATACAACCCAAGCCCAAGATGAAACCCAACCAGAACCTAACAGAGGCTAGAGGAAAGGGGGCGGAACTATTTGCCAAAAGGCAGTCAAGGATGCAGAAATATATCATTGAGGCTCCATCTCATCCTGAGCTTCTCAGATCACCCTCACCTACAATGTCTCTCCCTCCCTCCTGGAAATATGCTCCAGAGACTCATCTCTCTCCTATGGCATTCCAACACCCACCCAAGAGTCCAATCAGATCTCCAAAAGCTCCTGCCGTACCTTTGTACAATAGCAGCATGACAGAGAGTGAGATTTCCAAAAAGGAGCTGGAAATCTCCAAGCAACAGCCATACCAGCTCCAGTCTTCCTTGTTCATTCTTTCCCCAGCCAAAGATCCTGTGCGGTCATTACCAAAAGCTGCACCACCTCCGAAGCCTGTGGTTTCCGAGCCCAGTTACAAGAGACAGGTTTCTTGCCCAACATATCCTTTGCCACCGTCTCCTATTTTACATCCTTTGACTGCTCAGTCAAGTCCAGGTGGGCCATTGCCTGGTCTTTTTGTACCAACTGTTGGATCTCAAAATGTCCCAGCAACATCTGGAGCACCTCTAGAAGCATCATTTGAATACTCCTCCAGAATTTTGTCACCAAAAGCTAAAGGAGTCTTCCAGTCTCCAAGGCCTTCTTATTCCACCAAGGATGCAGGAATTGAGCCTCAGGTGTGGAAACCTTCTTTTTACTACAAGTAATGGTGTTCAAAAGTGTGCACACAGGGGTTTCTCAAAGTGGCAATTAGTGGTGTGTAAAAAAGCAAATGGAAGATGCCTGCAGGTTATAAATGCACATGCATATAACATAGCAACATGTCAAACACCAGTATGTCAGAGCCCTTTTGCACTAGATGAATCTGAGCTTCATAGAGCAGACAGGGGCTCACTCAGGCATTTCAGAGGAAAAGATCTGTGATGGAAGTCCATCTAGCAGAAAGCCTACCATATGAAAGTAGATGTGCCTTGCTGGGCCTCTCTTAGCAGAACCTGTGCCATTGGATTTTGTACGTTTCAGCAGATTTAGTTCCAAATAATGAACTAAACGGTGTGTGAATGCAGTGCACAATAGGAGTATAAAAATAGTCCAAGCGTAGGAGTCTTGGAAGATTCTTGCAGAAACCTGACTGAGACAGGAGGAACGTTTGGTGCCATCCTTCTTCCCAAGCCCAGAAACTTTATGGAGCGTCAGATTTCATGTTTCATCACTGCCTTGCCTTTTGAATTTCTTCTTTGCTCTGCAAGACATTTTTTTCTCTATTCTCTATACATTCAAAGACTTCAACCTGACCTTCTTGCAGCTTCTGCTCTCTGCTGATTCTGAAAGGCATGCACTCTTTTAATCACTGAACGCCTTTTATTTCGGACAGCATCATCTCCAATTGATATCTGTTCCTGCCTCTTCTGTGTCTCTGCTTCATGTGTTTTTCCTCTCTACTTTGCTTTCTTCGTTTCCTTGATACAACAACATTGGAAAATCCCCTCATTGTGGCCATAAAAACCAAGAGCACAAACCTCAGTGGCCTGCAAGCATCTTATATTTAATGCATGACATTGCTGTTTTACCCATTTAAAGGCCACAGAACACCTCCCTGCCTCCGTTCTTAGAGGGAATAAAGAAATAGTGGACATCTTCTCTCAGTAACATGACACACTTGGGCATGTGTACTGCTTTTAGCTTACACAAAGCCTACATTAGTAACACAAAGGTGAGGTCGGTAGTTGAGGCATCTTGGCAAAAGCAAATTCTCAGAGCAACCTCCACACAGAGTTATGTGTAGCTTACCCCTACAGTGTACCTCTGGGGGAACATTGTAATGGGGCTTCAAGAGACTGACAGCACAATCCTATGTATGTCTAACATACTCTTAATAAGTCCCACAGTGTTCATTGAGACTTGCTCCCATCTAAGGGCGAATAGGAGTGTAACCTTATATAGTATGCTGCGTTTGAAGAACCAGTATTAGCAGCATGCTTTGAAGATGCTCTGTGTTTATGCCACAAAAGAAGAGACATTTTTCCACAAACAAAAATCACTGAAATCAGGGATGTGCAAAACTGGACCCTATTTTGCTATTTTGTTTCCTGAACAAAGTTTAATAATTTAATGTTTAGTCTTAACAAGTATGTCTCTGGTCCTTATGATTGTGGAAGATAAAAGCAACCATGAGGGATGCAAAGACTAAGACCAGGAGGCAAATAAAATAAACCTTAAATTTTAACATTTTAAAAATCTCATAATTTTACTTTAGTTTCATTCTTTCTCATGAATGTTTGAAAGTACAGCATATCTGTGGCAGACACATCCTCACTTATACTTTAGTTCAATGGTTCTCAAATGTTTTCAACTGGTGGTTCCCTTTACCTACTCGGCCCATTGGCCACTGCTCCCCATTAGGATTATAATCCTATTTACTATAGCCTATAAGTCCTATACACTATACAGGGCATTGGTTTATTCACAAGGATGCTACAGCTTTCCTGATTTCCTAAGAAGCCATATCTCTCAGAATGGGAACCACTGTTAATAGATCATTAACAAATATGGAACAACTATCTTCTACCTTCTCAAGAATTTAAATATTCTGTAAGAGAACCCATTCATGTTTAGGGTTTCTCTCCCTTTGCCTCTCCTCCTAATTCCTTCCTACGTTCTTTAGATGCCTAGGATATTATTATACCGACAATATTGAAAAGCCATTGTCTGCTATCACTTCTCCTGTTGCCTTTTGCTGAGAGATCTCAGACCAGCAATGACAATCTGGGGTCCAACATGCATCAGGGTCTATTCCCTGGTGTTGTGCAGCAGAACGAGGACCTGCAAACCTCTTTGCAAGCGAAACATGTGGCAACGTTTACCACTATTGACAAAATTGACATCCATATTTAAATACCTGCGGTTGCAGAAGTAAAAAAAACAGATCCCTGAATTAACTGGGGAGTTGGAAATTGTAGTGGTTGATCAAGCTTACTCCAACATTTCTATTCTCCCTCCATTACTGTGGAGGTAATGTATAGTGATGCTGGGCCACAGCATCACTGTACTGTCAGAGGTTACAGATCCTTTTTCCCACAAATCCCACAGATTTGGAGTTTATCACATGCTCCCTTGGGCACCTGAATTTGCCTTATGAAGATTCCCCATGCTTCAGCACTGTAATTACATCAGTGTAAAAGGTCCCATAGTTACTCTGAATTGTAGCCTAATTTAAACTATGAGGTTCTGAATATTTCATTACTTAGTGCACCAAACTAGTAATATAACTCCCAAACATTCAGACATACAAAGGCTTGTCAAATTAGATATCCCAGCTTTATAGAAGGAAGGAAGTGCTAGGAAGTTGAAGATCACAATCTTTTCATGCTTTTTCTTGCTGTTGTTGATTCAGAGATATTTTCCCCACTCCAAAATAGAGTGGCCAGAATTGCAAACTTGATGTTTAGTTCTGATTCTCTTCTGTCTAGGGACTGTGAGTAACAGAAAAGGGGTCCATTTACTGCAGATGTGAATTGATTTATGTTTAGGGGTGCCTTTAGTTGAATGTGGATTTCAGTCATATATTAATTGGGGCATCAAAGGATGACTTTTCCTGAAGAAAAGTAGCTCACATGGAACTGATCTTCAGGAACAAGTAAAATGGTAGCAGCATAGAATTGCCCCATTATCACTCAGTTCTATTTAGTGACAACTTGCAAGATAAATTACATGTCACAAGTAAATTAAAACAATGGATGCCATATACAGTGGTACCTCGCTTAACAAGCGCCTTGCTTAACAAGCGCCTCACTTAACAAGCAAAAATTTCCAAGAAATCTTGCTTCACATAACAAGTTCCACTTCATTTAACAGGCATGCGCGCTATGGGTACACGTGCTATGCAGCCCTGACGCTGCGCATGGAGGCTCTTTAAAAAAGGCTGCCGGCCAGCACTGCTGCCTCTAACTGCCCCCAACTTGGGGGCTGTTCCCTGGAGGTGCCAGTGGTAGCTGCCCCTAACTGCCCCCAAGTGCCCCCACTGACCACCTTGAACCTCCAGCAGCAGCCCAGGTAAGCCTCCTAGGAAAGTGTCTTTGATTGCAGTCTCCTAACTATGTCTACTCAGAAGTCAGCCCCATTGTTTAAATGGGCTTACTCCCAGGAAAGTGACTTTGATTGCAGCCTCTTAACCATTTCTGCCCAGAAGCTGACCCAGAATTGTCTGAAGTAAGCTGACCCAGAATTGTCTGAGTTTCCATTATTTCCTATGGAAAAATCTGCTTCACTTAAAGAGCGTTTCACTTACAGAGCATGCCACCGGAACAAATTAAGCTCTTTATGTGATGGTGCCTCACAAAACAAGTTTAATCCGCTCCAAAAGCATGCTTCTTATGTGAAATGCTCTTTATGTGAAGCAGATTTTCCCACAGGAAATAATGGAAACTCAGACGATTGGTTTCACAACCCAAAAAATATTTATATTAAAGAATATTAACTGTATGTTAAAATGATAAGAAAACACTGCAATTGAATTCAAAACATGCATTCAATGTGTATGATCCTATGAAGTCTACTTAGGGCACAATCCAGAGTAATTATGGGGAGTCCTTGCTCCAGTGTAAGAACAATTTGCTCTGGATTGCAATATGGATTTCCCATAGGTTTTCACTAGTTGGTGCAGTAACTACGAGTGCACGTAATGTCTCTTACGTGCTCACGTAGTTACTCTGGATTTTGGGGTTAGGCTGCAATCCTAAAGACACTTTCCTGGGAGTAAGACCAATTTAAAACAGTGGGGCTTAATTCTGAGTAGACACGCTTAGGAAGTTGCAATCCTAAAGACACTTTCCTGAGAGTAAGCCCCATTGAACATAATGAGGGTTACTTCTCAGTAGGCATGATTAGGAGGCTGCATGGAGGATAGGAGGCTTCCCTGGGCTGCTGCTAGAGGCTGGTGGGGGCACATGGGGGCAGTTAGAGGCAGCAGTGCGCTGGCTGGCAGCCCTCTAAAACAGGCTCCATGTGGAGCATCAGGGCTGCTTAGCGTGCCGCCCATTAGGAAGTAACGCTTTCTGTTTCTCTGTGCACCTGCCTTTCGCATCCCCAGATGACCCGGCCTGGTCGCTTTCAGGTTGCCTGGGGCTAGTTAAGTGAAGTGGGCTTGTTAAGAGGAGTATACTCCCAATGGGAATTTGTGCTTGTTATGTGAATCATTTGTTATGTGGGGCACTTGTTATGCAAGGTACCACTGTACTTTATTCAAATTTGAAATGTAAATTAGTTTTTTGGCCTCCAACACAGTGTCAGAGAGATGATGTGGTCCTCCTGCCAAAAAGTATGGAGATCCCTAGTCTGGAGCAGTGGTTTCCAAACTTTTTAGTAAAGGGCCTTCCTAAAAGAATTTCACATTACCAGCCACTCAAATCTCTGTAGCTGTAATGGTTATTGGGCAGTAGTACTTCCCACCAAGTACCTTCCCACCAATTTACCTTCTCAGCCCATCCAAAATTGGTTTGTGACGCATTGGTGAATCACAGACCCACAAGTTTGGGAACTGCTGGTCTGGAGCAGTGTTTCTCAACCATGTGTACACGTACCACTGATGGTATGCAAAGTAGTGTACTGTGGTATCCATAGCATCATCAGGCACATGCCATCTGACAGGGAGACCATGATATGACATGATAAACAGCAGTAGGAATCTCAGATTGGCAAGCAGAGCTCCAGTGCACTGTTTTTGTGTACTTAAGAAAGCCCACCAGCCTCTCAACCAGGCATCTGGCCTCTTGACTTGGATGTAATCACCAGTGGTGTAGCTAGGAGGTGCAGGGAGTGCAGTACCACTGGGCAATGAACTTTAAGGGGCAACAAGCTGAGCTTGACACTAGTGGCTAAAATTGTGAAAAACAGGTTATGTATGAATGATAGTACCATCATGTTGGAAAGGTAAGGTATTGCAGAATGCAATGAAACAAACTTCATTGGAGAATCTACATGCTATCAAATTAGGCAGAAAATGAAAACACAAAAACCTATGGAACACAAAAGCCTACAGAAACACAGAAGCCTATGGAAAACACCAAAGCCTATATAATTGTGGATTTTCTTAACCACTCCTCTTTTCCCTAGCACAGTTTCCCTAACCAATAAGGGACACAATTTTCATTTTTAAAAACTTAATTAAATTTGATTTATTTTTTGTAACAGGGTGGAGGAACAAAATCTTATTTGACTCCAGATAGCAAATAGCTTTAGCTATGCCATTAGCAGGGAAATGGTAGTGAACTGCTTAGGAGGAGGGGGCAGATTTTTCCCCAGTTTTCTTTTTAAAAATACTTGGAGATGACATCCAATTGGGACATCACTTCCAGAGCAACATTTTGAGCTTTGCACTGGGCTATATATGGTCACTAGCTATGACACTGGTCATCACTAGTTATTTCTGTGTTACTTTCAATAGTTGGACCATATGAAGGCCCACATTGGGGGATAAAGGTAGGGAAAAACTGGACTAGAATTCTCTCTCTCTCTCTCTCTCTCTCTCTCTCTCTCTCTCTCTCTCTCTCTGATTTTGTAAGTCTGCCTGACTAATCCTGCTATGAGGACATAGCTGATGGAAGTTCAAAGCTAATCTCAGCATTTCCAGGCAGGAATACCAACAAAGCAATCAAAGGTCCATGCCTCACAGGCTAACTGCCTGTCATCTAAACAATACCTGTTTGGCTAGAAAACATGTTGACTGAGTATACCATTTGCTGGGCTCATTGTACCTGGCATTTGCCAAGCATATCACCAATAGGGAAGCTTGTGGAGGCTTGAGAGAAATTTATATAATCCTAACAAATGCCTTTGTAGTGTCACTGTTTGCATGATATCCCACATGCTCAGAGATTGGGTGGTTACAGAGGAGACAGGAAAATTAGAGGGTAAGTGCCAAGGGTATTTCTAGAGTAAAGATGTCTCTCATGAACCCTGGAGTGATGTTTCTCTCATTCCCATGAAGGGTACATGTTTATACTCAAGTCTTCAGCAAAGGAAGCCTGCAGTTCATTTATTTTCTTAAAAGATTTACACCACACCTTTCCCCCTGACAGTGCAGCCCAGAGTACAGTATTCATTAAAGTACAAAGATGAAAAGGGAAATATAAAAAACCCAGTACAAAATCATATTTTAAAAAATATGTTGTTCCAACTTCAGTGGTGAATTGGTAAATTCAGAATTGGCAGCCTTCAGGCAGAATCATACAAATCTCTAGATCACTAGACAAACTATTGACAATTGATTAAAAACAATTTTGCAGGCAAGACATTTAAGGTGGCATTTTGAGGACCTTTTCCCCATTTCTATCACATTCAAATGAAATGCAAAAACAAGGGCCCTATAAGAGACAACCTGGCCTGAAAATGGTAAGAAGGCCAAGCACTGTCCTCAAAACGTGGCAGCAGGTCCTGTGGTCTCTTTAAAAAGGAGAGAAAAAAACTTGCCGTTGCCCATTTGTATGTGTTTGTTTCAATGTGTGCTGAAACAAAAAAAATCATAGCCATAGTTCAGGGGTGTCCAAATCTTTTGGGAGGAAGGGCACATTATCTTTTGGACACTGACACATTTCAAATTTGAAGAAATTTACATAAATTTACATATAAGAATGAATTAGAGAAATATCTGGAGGATTACAAGGCTTGCCTGAGGGCCAAATGGAGGGGCTTGCCATGGGCTTCATTGAGGTTCACCATGAGCTGCATCTGGCCTCCAGGCTGGGGTTTGGACATCCTTGCTATAAACAAAATAATTCAAAAGCAGTCAAGCAAATGCATGTAAATTAGCCTAGTCACAATGTCAAACAACTTGAATATATTCTTTATGTTCTCTGTACCTTCAAGTACATTGGCATATGTTTGCTCTCTTGCTCACCATTGATAGGAAAGAAGGAACCAGTGAACACTGGACAAAGGATGAGTGCTCTGAAATTTTGTTTAGATGTGGTAGGATAGAAGGAGGAGTGAAGCGGGTTATAGACTTATGAATGGAAGCCCAGGGGGGGAAGAAAGCAGGAGGAGGGAGTTCATAGCAATCACGCTTTCCACTGCATGGTTGTGAGATCCATGGTCATTTGGAGGAGGGAACCTTGTTGAATGACTGGCAGTGAGGCTACTTCTGGGTAGAGCTGCAAAGGATTGTGTTGTCCTGATAAGCCTCCCAGTTGCTGCAAGTGTCTCTTTTCATCATTCTCTGTCCCTGTTCTCACACCATCTATCCAAACCCACCCACTCAGATGTAATGGGGCAGCAGGGGAGCATTTAAAATGAACTCCAACACTCACTCACTGGCAGCAACCCTATTTTTTCTACAGCTGGATATTTAAAGTGTTTTCAAGTCACAAGTCACTCAACATTTTTCAATTTCATTAACATACTATTACCATGGCTTATTCTTCCAAATATGACATTTACTGTCATAGCAAATGCTTTTTTTAAGAAATAAAGGTGGAGGATTCACCATGAAGAGTGGAGGTACTCACCGTGAAGATGTTATTTGTAATCATAGGCATGTCTACTTAGGGGCCACAAAGGTGCCGGTACTCACCAGAGAAGGTACCTTTACTCAGTACACACAGATGTGCCAGTACTCTGTACTGGTGAGTATTCTTTAAAAAGACCCCTGGTCATAGCTATTGTGGCCATCTGTAAGATAAAAGAAGCTGGGGACAAAGGGAAAAGAGAAGAAGAGAATATGGATGAAGGAGGACAGCCTCAAAAGGGAGTAGGGAAAGGGAGGGATGGAATAAGGGGTCTGGGGACTGGAGTATGAGGAAAGAGGAACAAATTCTGGAACATGCACTTTGAAGGGATAGAAGCCAATGAATCTCCCCCTAAGCAATAGCATGTAGATTGGGGGAACAATAAAGATTTGAACAATATGGTGCAGTAGGCTTAAAGATACTTCCCTCCTACTTCCTCCTACAGTCCAGATCCAGCATATGAATATTGTACATGCTGATTAGTCAAAGCATGGCTTGAGTGGTTGTGTGTTCAAAGTCCCCCAGCCTTGCCAAGTTGGCCCTGAGAAATTGGAATAATGACAAAACAGAAGGAGAAAGCAATTCCAGCCATCCCCTTGCCATATCCTCCATCCCCATGAAATGTCACAGTCTTTATGTGTGTGTGTGCATATGTAAGAGTGTGCATGCACACATGCCTAAATGCATTTGTACATAAACACTGCAAGATAAATAACAGATTCACATGCAAACACTTATTTATTTATTTATTTATTTAAGTAATTTTTATCCCGCCTTTCTTCCCCCACAGGGGGGAACTCAAGGCGGCCAAACAATTAAAAAACAATAAAACACCACTAAAATTACATATGATAATAAATAGAGATAAAAACACATTAAAATGTAATTAAAATACAATTAGATTAAAGCTAAAAACGTAGACTAAAAACGATAAAACAGAAAAGATAAAAAAGATAAAAAGCCCCCCAACCTCTGCCCCCATTTAAAAAGCTTTTTTAAAATAAAAGGTTTATTTTATTATTATTTTATTATACTTAATTCATATCCATACAGCACAATTCAGAGTAACTACAGGAGCTCTTATGTCGACATAAGAAAGATTTACTCTGGATTGCTCTATGAATTTCCCATACATTTCCACTAGGTGGCGCCATAACTACGTCAATGTAAATGTCTCTTAAGAGCTCCCGTAGTTACTCTGGATTGTGCTGATAATCTTGTACTGTATAGGAGGCTTAATGCTGATAACCTTTCATTTACTCAGTGCACAAACAAAATATGTTTTCAGAACCTTGAACCACTCTAGTATAGATTGTATACATGTGTACCTATGTTCACATCATTCTTACAGTTACTTCAGTGTTCTTGGGAAAAGCTCCCTGAAACAAACTCTGTTACACAGCCAGCATTTCTGAAATAACAGAAGTATATTTTAATGTAAATGTTGTGGTACTTTCTATTAGTGCATTACAGAAACAATGGTGCATGTGCAAGTGCGTGCACGCACACACAGGCTTACTATGCCTAGAATTTGGGGGGAATTTCTTTTCCACAATATTGCCTTTTAACTGAATGCATTTGAAGGTTTTTGGTGAAAAGTGATTGAGAAATTGTTTCAGTTTGGCAGGTCCTTTGTGTTAAGACAATTTTGTTTTGGCAAGATATGAATATTTTTTATGGCAATGTATAGCAGCAGATGTGTGTGTGTGAGAGAGAGAGACAGAGAGCGAGACAGAGAGAGAGAGAGAGAGAGAGAGAGAGTTTCCATAGAGACCTGGATTTGGAGGCAAAGGAAATATAAGCATTCCCTCCACTCATTTCTGTCTGATATAGTTCTGGATGGGATGCTGAATCAAAAGCCTGTAATCTTTGGTAGAGAAATATCAGCTAGCCACTTATTTCCTTGCATCAGCATTTCTACTAACAATAGACAGTAGGGTGGTTGCTGGGACTGGGAACACTCCAAGGAAAGGGATTTGGAGTGGAGTCATACAGCTAGACAGCAGCTTCTCAGGTCAGCCTTCCCAATCCAATTGGCATAGTAATCAGCTTGAGAGTTGAGGATGTGTGGAAGCACCCTACCAAAGAGCATCTAGTGAGAATTCATGTCAGAGGCAAGATTTGAATTGGGGGATCCTAATATGTAGCTCACTCATTAGTAGCCATAACACAGCCGTTACGTTAATCCGGCATTAGGAAGTGATATAGCTGGAAGAGAGTTAGAGATCTTGCTCTTTGGACCACAAGTTTTCTGCCAAGATCCTTGTTCTGTTGCCAAATATACCCTTGCAAGCTCAGCCAAAAGGACATCGGAGAGACTGAACACTAACCTCATCTCTAACCGCATCTCATTTCCTTACAGGAAAGAAGAGTGTCCCTCCCTGCTTCCCCGACGTGGACTCCACGACTGCTGCGGCAGCCTAGCAGTCTAGATGGTTGGGTGAGTCCTGCCCAAACTCCAGAGCCAGAGGAAGGGCTGATAGAGGTTTTTAGAGCAACCAGCATTATGTCCCCACCACCACCCATGTCTCCTTCGTGGAGTGAAAGGTCTCTGTCCCCATTTCGACAGGAGGCTGATCTCAAGTCCAACCGCCAGATGCAAGCAATGCTGGCCAGAAACATTATCAATGCAGCCAGGAGGAAGAGTTCTTCTCCTAAAGCCACAGGAATAGATGGTTTCAGGCCCTTCACGCCCCCTGCTACTTCTGCCAGTGTGTCATCCTCATGTGGCAGTCCAACTCCAAAGAATCAGGCCATGGTGAATCATTCCTCAAGCCCACTGCAGTCTCCCAGGCCCAGAAGAATGGAGGGATATCGGCGTGTCTCCCTCCCTGCCAACAGTGCACCACCACAAGTCAGCACATCATCAAACAACAGCCCCAGATTGCTAGGCAGCCAGTCCCCAACTTACAAAAGCCCACTGCAATCTCCAAAAGCAGTACGGATGAATGGGAATAAGTACTTCACGCTGCCTGTTAGCATGGGCGCCACACTGTTCAATGCAGCCACATCCAGTAATGGTTCAAAAACAATCAGCAACCATTCTGCAGCCCAGCAGGGTCCAGTGCAGTCTCCGAAACCCACAATTCTAGAGAGCCACAGGATCTTCACACCACCAACAAGTGTAATTCGAAAACCATCATGTACCAGTCCAAAGAATCTGGGCACTAGCTCTCCAACAGTCAAAAGTCCCCTGCAGTCTCCCATGGTAGGAGCCCACTCTCCAGTGAAGCACTACATGTCCATGTCACCCACCAACTCCGATGTGTCACTAGACTCTGAAGACTCTGGGATCAAGTCACCCAGTATCCGCAGCTTCAACATTTGTCCCCGGGGCTGGAATGGAAGCCTGAGACTGAAAAGGGGTAGTCTCCCTGCTGAAGCACCCTGCACCTCCTAAGCATGATCTCTAAGGCATGAATTAGAAAGGAGTAGAAACTCATCATAAAACATTCAAGTAGGTTTATGAGCACCTAATCCTGGCAAACTTGTTATGCATCAAGATGATGGTGCTCAGATCTGCCAAAACACTTTTTTCCAAGCTTGCCACTTTCTAATGTTTAGGACAGAACCTATACATGTGGAAAAAAATTTCTCAGAGCAGAGAAGCCCTAAGCGGAGGAAAGTGTGGCTGAGACCATACCTGATCTCACCAGATTTCAGTAGAATCCACTTTAGGAAGTGGATTCTCCCCCCACCCATCATGACATTTGATTGTGTATTTGGCTTTCACTGGCTATGATTCATCTATCTCAGCTGGGCTGGAACCACCAGTGGCTTCCTCACTCAAGGGAGACTAATAAGGCTTTGGCTGCTTTTGTTCCCACTCTGAAATGTCCAGTGGGAGGAGAGCAAACATACATACAGAGTTGACAGCATAATCCCCGGCAGACGGTCAGTGAACGAGCAGGAGGTGATGTCAGCCAACCTTGCCCTTCTAGTTGTCATTGTTTTTCCTGTACTCAGATTGGCTCATGAATCAGGTCTGCCTCTGCGCCAGAGGGGATGAGAAGAAAGTGAGGCACAAAGGGCATGGAGCCCACTCAAGAGTTATCTCCATCTGCCAATCTGTGTGATTCAGCTTTTTCCCCCAAATAAGCCCTGGCTTAGGGGCCCCCAAAAGATTGCCTGAAGATATTGTTTCTGGACTGTTGGATTTGAAACATCTTAGCATAGAAGATGAGGACGAATGGAGACAAACAGACAGTAAAGAGCTTTTACTCAAGAAGAATGTGAGGCCAGTTGCTAGAAAGTTATCAGTAGCCAAGAAAATCTGGAACTCTTCCTACAGAGGAATAATTACAGTATTGGCCCAGCATTTAAAGAGAGCGTGATGAACACCACATGTCCCCAGGCAAGACTGTATCAAGGCTGACACTCCCAATTCTGTGCCTGGTAACCGTCCTCTTTGTTATGAAAGAAAAAAATAAAACTAAAACATGCTTCCTCGATAAGGCCTACACGAATGTGAGACAGACATGGGACCTGATGGTGTGGAAGGGTTCCTATGGGATTCCCCAAAGCACTGTGAGTAGCAAAGTCCAGAGCATGGATCCTTTAAGAATTATTAGGACCATAAACAGCTTCCTGCAGGGGGACAAATCTGGTTAACGGCTTGGGAGGGGAGCCAGGCTTCTTATTTATTAGTTGAGAGCTTGTGCGATAGACAGTCTACTGACTCTTCCCCTCAAACCATTGTTATTCCTGATAACAAAATCCCAGATATCAGCAGAATGGTATATGTCTTCTAAAGCCCCTATGAGGAATACCAAGTAAGACAGCAATAAAAAGACTTAGAGGAAGAAGAAACCTCTAATTAGGTTCCTTTGGAGCTGATTCAAGAAAAGAGGCTGAATTTTGCAAATATGGGCACCACGTTGTACATGAGAATATAAACTCAACCCACTTCTTGAAAGGATCATTGACTGACAGAGGTATAACCTGATTTTTTGGTTCAAATTATGATCCTCATTGGCATGTTCCCAGTATAATCACAAAGACCTACTGCAAAGAAACTTGCTTTGTCTCAGAATTTGCCTCCTGGACTTCTGCAAAGTCCATCTGAGCTTCTATCCTATATACTTTCTAATTACTGTCATTGTCCAGGGTTCATTGCAGTTTAAAAAAATAAATGCCTCATCTTTTTACCCTACTTGGTGAGGCCACCTTCCAAACCTGGCACATGCATCTGACCCATTTTCACTCTTTTCTGTGTGCTGAGTGATATGGTATCCTGTTGTTGATATGCCAACTGGTTCTAACATGGGTAGGGCCATATCAGGTGTTTCCCAGCTAGCTCTTGATTCTGCAGTCATCCTCTATTTTTATCCTTGTGACCTTTAAAGACAGGAACATGCACTCAGTGTTAATTCAAGGTGAACGAGAAATGAATGACAGAGGAGAAATAAAGCCCTTCCAGCTTTGTTTTCTTTTCCTTTTTATGTCTAGCTTCTGCAGGAGAGCAGACAAGGTTGGCTTCAAGCTTTGGAGTCCTTGGAAACACTCCAGTTCAGCCTTGCCTAGCTTATCCCATGGCATAGGCACTGCTAGTATTGTGTTGTTCCAGCAGTGTGTGGCAGTTTCACAGCATGGGTAGTTCATTGGGGTAAGAAGATGCAGATCACAGTGGACCAGGTGGATCAAGCAGGCATCCTTGGCAGTTGTGCACACATCACAAAGATCAGATATCCATGATGTGAAAGAAAAGAGCTTGTTCCATATTTTGTGGAAGTGTTGTTGCTAAGTAAAGGGCTCCAGCAATGAAAACTCTGAATTTTAGGGGAAGCCTTAGATTGGAAACAATGCCCTCTTAACCACTCCAGTGCATCTAACCCTTGCTGTGGGCAACTTGATAGCCCACATTTGAGCCACAGGTCACCATCTTAAAATTATTTCTGTCAGCATCTATTGGGAGGGTTCATTCGCTGTGACGCCAACATTGGGATTGTGCTACTGCAGGGACCTGAGTTCGGCCTTGACTCAGCACTCTCCAAGAACGAAAAGAACGCGGTAAGAACACCCAGTGCTACCAAATACTTATTTCTCCGGCAGCTGCTTAGTCTCCTCGGTCTGGAGGTTAAATGGATACGTTGCTGCATCTTAGGTTTCACTAAGGAATGGCAAGGGAGAGAAGAGCATCTCACATTAAATTCCACACCAAGGCCTCTGTTGTGACTGATCAGCCTATGCGATAAGTTTCAGTCCCACAGGCAGGGAACATATGGTACATCAAGTGTCATTTTCAAACAGCATTCTGGCCAGTCAAGCTGTCCCTTGAAAGAATAGCCAAGTGTCATGATGGAAGGTGAGAGGGAAAGGGAAAGCCATAGGAAAGGCTGAGAGTACCCTCTAGAGGTTTATAGCATCAACTGCAAAGTTTTTGTCCTACGAACAAGGCAAAAATGTGCAAAAGACAAAGCAGAGCATATAGAGCATATAGCAGAGCATATTGGGTTAAGGACCGGAGCATGGCATTTGTTGGATGTGTTAGGGATTGAAGCGCCAACCAAAAGTGAAAACTATTGAAAAGTGGAACCCAATCTCTTTTAGTTTATAAATGTTGCTTCCAATGCTTTTTTAGCTGAGCAAATTGGAAATGCCCTTTGCAAATTGCAAAATTCTGCTGCCACACAAAGATTTCTGCAAACTGATTCTCATTAACTCCTTCGGGAAATAGGATTAGACCAGGAGCTACAACATGGGGAAGGACAATTTTGGCTTTTAGGACAACAGAGAGAGGTTAAGAGGAAGATGTGTTGAATGAATGAGTTCTGGGTATATTGAAAGGTGTTGAAAGAGTGGTTTGTCAGAAAATGAACCATCAGAAAACAGGGGATATCTGGACACAGTAGGACTGGTTGAATAAGCTTTTCCCAAAGATGGAAATCTTCTATGACAGAGGAAAGGCACAGCCCTGCACATTGTCCCCTGGGAAGGTCTTGTTTAGGGTTTGGAAGGAAATGTTGCATTTTGCTGTATGTGCAGCAGGCACTGATCTTGGAAAGATGTTAAGAGGAACCTTGAGATGTTGAGCATTTTATGAGCAGGCATCCTTCTCTTCCCTAAACCATGCAGGCAGCATCTGAATATACTGCTGTCTGTAGCTTAAGGAAGCAAAGACAGGTCTTTGTGGAGGTCAAGCATTACCTATAGGGAGCACATTGCTCTCCCTCTGGGGCAAAGTCTCATATCCTTGCTTCTTCTCACTGGAGAGGGATTTATTCAGGAAAAGGTCATATATATTGGGAGGAAAAAAGTATATCTGCCATAAATCTGTCAGTGAGGATAATCCAAACCCCGAATGAAATTGCATTTTATCTCACAAGGAGATTAAGACTGAAAAAAATACCAGGAGCTCACCTATTTAGCACAGCATATCATAAGAAAGTCTAGTTTCGTCTTTTGTGGGGGCTGACAAGGAAGAAGTCTGAAGAGCTCATAATCACGTGCTGGAAACCTGTGAGTACTCCCGATATGTGCACATTTGCCAAAAGGGTATACATATGAAAACTAGCATTCTGATCAACTGGTGCTTCATGACATGATAATTTGAAGACATCAGACACAATCCTAAACTCCAGTTGGCCAGTCTAAGTCCTGGCATATATCCTTTGTTGACCTGGGGATGTCACAAAAGTGCAGTAAGACACTTCTGCCCCAGTCCAGGGTGGGGAGGTTAGGCCAATGCAGAGGCGTACACCACCCTCCCCACACCACCATGGAAAGATAGGCCAGGTGAGTTAGGCCGGCCGCAATTTCTTAGGATTGTGCCCCATCAACACTGCAAAGCAGGACTACTAAATCAAATAGTAGCATCACCAAGGCAGGCTTAGACCCTCTTTCACTTTCTTAGTGAGCTTCAATCAGCTGGTCTTGGGATCCTTAATTATCTGAATTCACAACACATAAACAAGCCTGCTCCCCAAAACATGTAGCAATAATCACATAGCCAAGGAGACAGTATAATGTTTGTTGATGGAACTCAGGTGAAAGCAATAATACAGTATTGGATTTGCCTATTAGTGTCGCATTGCGTATGTTCATTGTTCAGTCCACATTCATTAAATCATGAATTCAAAGTGCATTCCTGAGGTTGAGGGATTAAAACACAGTAGCGTCTTACCTCTTAACTGTACATGAATCCTGGATGGATTGCTAGATCAAGGTCAAGATTAACTTTTGTGGGCTAGAAATAATACTTCTTAATTTTTTACAAAATATAATGACTAAGAAGATACTATTGTTCATTTTGGGATTTTTAAAAGCTTTGTAAAAAGTTTGTTTTTTAATGTTTTGTCAATGTAAGATTTATCCTGTTTAGATGCTGTCTGTAAATAGATGCATTTCTGAAATAATGTATGACCTGCAATGTCTACTCTGCAATGGAGTATATACACACACAAACCATTTCCTGGACATTATCATACTCAAATACATACTCAACGCAGGCAGGCTTATGAGATCTAATTCTCTGTGTCTGCTACCCTCGATAGGATCAGTTCAGTTATCTTATTTCACAGAAACATGCCTTGCTTGCCTGTTACAAAGAAAATGGAATGAGGGACATATTGAATGTTCATATGGTCCGCAGATAACTAAATTATTCATCCTTTGCTCTCAGGCTTCTAAAGGAGAGAGAGGTGATTCAGATCTCCTTGCCCACATCTGGACTCAGTTTCATAGCGGAGGGTGGGGAGAAGCTTTGTTCTGGGTCCTTGAGAGAGTCCAGAAAGCAGGATTTCTTCCAAAATTCTAATCAGCAAAATTGTGAAACAATTTTTACAAGGGCTTTTGCATGCAAAGCAGATGTGTAACTTCTATTAATATTGCTGCTTCCTTGGGATAGTTTCCCAGAATACAATGAAAAAAGAGGAGGGATATATTACTATCCCAACTGTAATGCAGTCATAGTCGGTGCTGGCAGCTCAACTCCACAGAAATACAAGATTGCACAGAGGAATTGCTCAACAGGAAGATGTTAATTACATCTTGTAAGTGTCTGGAAATAGGGCCATTGGGGCAACGGGTGACTTCTTTGGCTTGTAAGACATCATCTTGAAGTTCTGCTATTAAGAATGTATGGGGCTTGCCATATCTGCCGCAGATGCTATTTGCATTAGCACTGTGCCACATCTCTGTATATCAAGCTCCACAATAATAAATCTGAAATTAGCCCACAGAGGCTGGTTGTCTTATGTCTTATGAGAACAACACTCTTAGCCACAAGGAAAGACACCTGCTTTCATTGTGTTCCCATGCTGCTCTTCATGGGTTTACTTGCTTACATGTATACACCGCAGGGAAGGAAAACAATCTTCAGAGGACAGTCGCCCAGAAACCCCTCTGGTAACAGTTATCCACCAAAAATAAAATAAAGATGACAAGCAAGATATTAAACACACTGCTTCTTTGGGAAAAGCAAATAAAGTCCATTGGAAAAGCAAAACTTCACAGTTTATTGAGATTTGTAGCCCATTCTACCTGAAAGAAAGGTAATTACAGTCGCCTTCCCTACCCATCAGTAAAAAAGAATTTTTAAAAATATTAAAATATCATTAGAATTGTCTGATTTAACTCAGGACCTAAAGGCCAGTCCAAAGAGGTAGGTTTACAGTACTTACTTACAGTAAGGTGCTCAAGCTCAAACTCTGGTAAATCTACAGTTTACAGAAGCAGCCAGCTCCAAACGTCTCCTTTTGTTTTCTTCTTCTGTACTTGATGCTTAGGATCAAATTAAACAATACACCAATTATATAAACTTGGGCCTGCATGCTAGATTTTTCAGACACTGATAATGCCCTTTTCTATCCTCCTTCTCTGTATACCATCTACAGTAGAAAATTCAGGTGAAGATGGCCCAACCACAGTATTGGCATGTCATTGGGCATTCAGGTAACTTATTAGAGATCTAATGGGACAATGAGAAGTAAGCAAGCTCTAAGGACATGAAGCATACTGAGTGATCTTGGCTTGGTTACTACCGACAGAGTGACCATATACCATAGCCAAAAAAAGAGGACAATGCCCTCTCAAAATGTAGGACACCCAATTAAAATGTAGGACAGGACAAAATAAAAGCTAAAAACACTTTCATGTGGCTAAAAATGGAATTCATGTGGTTAATTTAAACACAATATTACTTCTTATTACATTTTAAACAATTACATATAATTTATTACATACTAGCAAATGGCGTACCCGTGTTGCGGGAGTAAAATTCCCCTGTATGCCATTCCCCCATATGCATCAACCCCTATGGATAACTTTCCCCCAGGCGTAACAACCCCCCATACGCAACTTCCCCCATGCACATTAACCCCCGTGCGCAACTTCCCCATATGCATCAAACCCCATGTGCAACTTTCCCCATGCGCAACTTCCCCCATGCACAACTTCCCCCCATGCACAACTTTCCCCCATGCGCATCAACCCCCATGTGCAACTTCTTCCCATGCGCAACTTCCTCCCATGCACAACTTCCCCCATGCACATTAACCCCCGTGCGCAACTTCCCCATATGCATCAAACCCCATGTGCAACTTTCCCAATGCGCAACTTTCCCCATGCGCAACTTCCCCATGCGCAACTTCCCCCCATGCACAACTTTCCCCCATGCGCATCAACCCCCATGCGCAACTTCCTCCCATGCGCAACTTCCCCCATGCGCAACTTTCCATATGCACATTTTACATATGCGCAACTTTCCATATGCGCAACTTCCCCCCGTGCCCAACTTTCCCCCATGCGCATCATCCCCCCGTGCACAACTTCCCCGGTGCACTACTTCCTCCCATGCGCAACTTCCTCCCATGCGCAACTTTCCTCCATGCACATCTTCCTCCCGTGCGCAACTTCCTCCCATGCGCAACTTTCCCCCGTGCGCAACTTCCCCCCGTGCGCAACTTCCCCATACACAATTTTCCCCAGGCACAACTTCCTCCCATGCGCAACTTCCTCCCATGCGCAACTTCCCCCCGTGCGCAACTTCCCCCCGTGCGCAACTTTCCTCCATGTGCATCATCCCCCCATGCGCAATTTCCCCTCATGCGCAACTTCCCCATGTGCAACTTCCCCCATGCGCAATTTCCCCCCATGCTCAACTTTCCTCCATGCGCAACTTTCCTCCATGCGCAACTTTGCCCCGTGCGCAACTTTGCCCCGTGCACAACTTCCCCCCGGTGCGCAACTTCCTCCCATATGCAAGTTCCCCCCTGCGCAACTTTCCTACATGGGCAACTTCCCCTCATGCGCAGCATCCTCGCCAGCGCAACCTCTTCCTCCGAACAACATCCCCAGTGCACCAGAGTCTGAGCACCAAATTGGCTGGATGTTATTCAGTCTCCCATGTTAAGTATAGGACAGAAACACGTTGCCCCCTTTTCAGCCCCTGAAGGGTTAAATGTCTCCAGATGGTTCTTGGTGGGTGTTCAGGTGACAGAAGGAACTCCCAGAATTCCATGCTTCAGGCCCAGCAGTTGGGGCGGAATGTTGATGAGTCAGCAATTCTCAATGCAAAGTATAGGGAGGAAAACGCGTTGAGCCCCTTCTCACCCCCTTCCCATTGGAATTTCCGAAAACTGGTTCTTAGTGCACCTCTCCGTCACGGAAGGAACACCCACCCCAATTTTCACACTTCTAGGCCCAGCGGTTTTGGCAGGGCGGTTATGAGTCAGTCAGTCAGTCAGTCAGTCAGTCAGTCAGTGACTTTTCTCTTTTATATATATAGATAAAAAAGGAAAAGGTCCCCCGCAGGTTAACTGCCAGTCATGTCCAACTCTAGGGTGCAGTGCTCATCTCTGTTACCAAGCCTTTAGAGCCAGTGCTGTGCAAAGACATGTCCGTGGTCATGAGACTGACATAATTATATGCCGAGGAGCACAGAACACTGTTACCTTCCCACTGCATTTGCATGCTTTCAAACTGCTACGTTGGCAGTTGTTGGGCTAAGGATGGGAGCTCACACTGTATTTCAGTACCGGGGTCTTGAACTGCTGGCCTGCTGAGTGGAATTCCGGTCAAGTAGAGTTCTAACTCCAGCATTCTAACCACTGAGCCACTGCAGCCTCTCTTATTACATATAGTATATTAATTCCAAGAAGGATGCCTGCTCACAAGGAAAAGGAGGACATTGATTTTTTTCAGGACACAAGGATAAATGCAAGACATGTCCTGGAAAAGAGGATATACGGTCAACCTGACTATCCCTCACCCTAGGAGCCATGTGTGCATTAAAAATGAAAAATAAATGTCTTGGACATAATCTGTTCAGGATTTGAGAAGTTATTTTAAATGTTGAGGCTAAAACAAATATACAATGAGATTTCTACACTTCATTTTTGGTAGATAAAATGCAAGCTGCTAACTTGGCTCTTTTCAGAATTCAGAAGCAGTTTCCTTGTAGCAGCACTTGCAAAATCAAGTAGCAACTGGCGACCTTGCTAAACAGACTCTTTAGAGGCATCACTGGGGTTTGTGTCTCCATTTTGGGAGACCAGAGCATATAATGGACCTCTTCCTATACGGTGGGTGGGGCAGGGATGATGCCCCCAGGGTGGTGGGAAGTGTGATGTGCTATTGCCTCACTCCTACAACATCCCCCCTACACATCATTCTCTCATCCCCACATCATTGACCCAAGGAAGGGGCAGGGGCTTCGAAAAGTATTACACTATTATGATTGTTAGTTTTTTTACTAGTCCTGCTCCAGTCAAGGACAAGATAGTTGGAGTCTTCATTTCTCTGGTTATCTTTTGATGAAACAGTGCAGTTTGTTTCATTGCATTCTGCATTAAATTACCTTTCCAATTATATATAACATGATGGTATTCTTCATACATATCCTGTTTTTCACAATTTTGGCCACTAGTGTCAAGCTCATCTGCTACCCCTTGCACCTCCTAGCTGTGCCACCACATAGGAGTTCTCATTTTAACACTCCCTTGATTCTTGCATTCCATCTCCAGTCAGTGATGAGTTGAAGTCCTTCACTTCAACCACCATTTTCATTTCTTTTACGCATACAAAGCAGGATTTTTCTTCTGTTTTTTACAACTTGATCCTTGAATGTAAACCAGAATGAGTCTTCAACCTTTCTGGGAATCCTCTGTCATTCTGCATAAGCTCCATAAATGCCTCCCCGACCCTCATAAACACACAGCCTGCCACGCTCACTCGGCCCATATTCTCCATGGACTCTTCTCAGCCCAATCCTTTGAGGTGCCTTCGAAAAATGGAATGATCTGCCAAATGAAAATGGGGCATCCCTTTCATTGCCATTATCCCAGTCCTGGATCCCAGATCCCAGTGCCATTATCCCATTCCTGGGCAGCACAAGGGAAGGCTTCACAGATACAATTAGAGTTAAGGAAGTCAAGTCATGCTGAATGTGTCCCTTGCAGTGGCATAGCTAATCATCAAGTAGCCCAGTGCAAAGCTCAAAATGCAGCCCTGGAAGTGAGTCACAACCGGAATTGACGTCATCCCCAGGTATTTTTAAAAAGAAAATTGAGAAAAATCTCCTGCCTCCTTCACCACCCCTTTGCTCTACTAGTGGCATAGCTAAAGCACCTATTTCTTATCTAGAGTCAAAGAAGATTTTGTTGCCCCTCCCCCCACATCAACAAAATCAAATTTAATTACTATATATACTCGAGTATAAGCCTAGTTTTTCAGCAAATTTTTAAATGCTGAAAAGCCCCCCTCGGCTTATACTCAGGTTAGCTTATACTTGTCGTAAGATGGGCAAAGAAGTGGATTTCTGCACAAGTGGCTCAGCTTAGATCAGCCTTTTTAAAAAGCAGGAAAGGCTGCTTTGCTTCCTTCTTTTAAAAGAAAAACCAAGTCAGCAGATTGATCCCTCTCCTCCCTGCATGTAGGAGCTGGATGGCTCACCACATTGGCTGTTTTCTCCTCATTAAAACAGCCGTAGCTGCTGCATTTCCCACCCTAGGCTTATATTCAAGTCAATATGTTTTCCCAGTTTTTTGTGGTAAAATTAGGTGCCTCGGTTTATACTTGGGTCAGCTTATACTCGAGTATATACGGTAAGTTTAAAAAAACGAAAATCGTATCTCTTATTGGTTAGGGAAACTATGCTGGGGGCAAAGAGGATGGTTATTTTTCCCCTGAAAATAAAAGTGCCTATATACCCAGTTAGCATGGGGTAACTGTTTTATGATATATGTACTGTACGTGATATATAGCTGTTTCATATTAACACCTAATTAATTCCATACAGCATCAAAATTACATCTCACTGGCTCTCAGAGACATCAGTAAAATGGGAAAGTTCAAGTTAAGAAAATCCACTTTTGTTCCATAGGCTTTTCTGTTTTCATTTTCTGGCTAATTGGTCATAAAGTTTGGTAGAATAAAGATATTCCAATGCAGTTTGATTCATTGTGTTCTGCATAAAATTACCTTTCTAACGATATCTGACATGATGGTATTATTATTCATACATACCCCGTTTTTCACAATTTTATTCATTAGTGTCAAGCTCAGCTTGTAGCCCCCTTGCTATGTCAGTGGTCCCTTGAATGTGTCTTCTGGCACTCTGGAGTGAGTGTGTGAGAAAAAATTTTTCCACCAGGTGGCAGCCTTAGTAAGCAGTACTCAGAAGATT
Source organism: Cryptoblepharus egeriae (assembly GCA_030015325.1). Classification (NCBI taxonomy): domain Eukaryota; kingdom Metazoa; phylum Chordata; class Lepidosauria; order Squamata; family Scincidae; genus Cryptoblepharus; species Cryptoblepharus egeriae. Next base: position 63,775,611 of record JAREYC010000002.1, on the reverse strand, counting down.
ACTCCGTAAACTAGTAAAGCAGTGTCTCAGAAGCTTTGCCTCTGATAATGACCCTCTTGAAAATGGGACAAGGACCGGTGGTAGAGTTGAGGGTTTTGAAAAGAAATAGTATAATAGCATCTTGAGTTGGTGTTATTTCTGAGATATCAGTCTTCGGGCGCAATCCAGAGTAACTACGGGGAGTTCTTGCACCACTGTAAGAACAACTTACTCTGGATTGCAATATGAATATCCTATAGGTTTTCACTAGGTGGTGAAGTAACTATGGGTGCAGGTAATGTCTCTTATGTTCTCCCATAGTTACTCTGGATAGTAGGGTGAACAGCAATATCTCACTTTCTGACCCCCATGAAAGCAGGAAAGCAGGGAGGGAGGCCAGCTGATGTTTGCCATGAACCTGCAGGCTATCGTCCTGAATGTCCCCACATGGCAGCAATATACATTAGTGTTTTTAGCTCTTATTTTTGTCATGTCCTATGTTTTTCTTGGGTGTCCTACATTTTGGGAGAAGTTGTCTTCTGCAATTATGACATATGGTCATCCTTGAAAGGGACAACCTCTGTAGGTTCCTCTTCTGAATTGATAATAAATTAGCAGCATGGAGCAAAGGAATCACATCTTCCTTATTCAAAGCAAAAGGGCGACCACTTTGCAACATCTTGAAAACATGTCAGTTGGAATTATCTTTAGCACAAGAGTTCTGAATGGGAAGATGGGGCATCCACTGCTCATCAATAGAAGAGCTCAATGTGCTAAACAAGTCAGAATTAACAGATCTGACTATTTTGGAGTTTGTTGTTGACATTCTCCTACACCAGAGAAACATTTCATTGCCTGAACACATGCAATAAGCCACTGGCACCTTCTCTTCTGCTTCTTTGTACATACCCTATCATGCCCCATAATATTCTCTTTCTCTTGCTTCAGATGCAAATAGTACAAGTCAGAGAATGTTCAGACTGTATTTCTGCAGTACCAACACGCTATGAAAATATAATGACATTGTAACAGTAGCGCTCCTTTTAAGGAAAAAAAAAGAAAGGAAAAACATCTGGCATAACCTCTATGACACACAAATTACAACTTGTGCTTTTGTAGAGCACTACAAAGTGATCATCAGAAGAACTCTTAAGGAAAACCAAACCCATTCAATTCAGTTACTATTAAGTGTATTCTCAACATGAAGAAATGGAGACCAGATGTGAAGCTCCAGATGTCAACCAGATGGTGGCTCCTATCCTCATGAAATTTTGGTTTATTAAGAACACAGAAATATACTCTCATGCGTGCGTGCGTGTGTGTGTGTGTGCATGCGCACACGCACACGTGCATGCATGCGTGCATGCATACATGCATATACATTGGGTGCTTATGTCTATGGGTGCCTTACACAATTGTTTGTGTCAGGTAACTGTGGGCTAAACTATTTGTTATGATTAATACATTGAAGAGCAATGTTAGGCCAGCAAAAGTCCCAGTGCAAGTCCCTTGCTGGCCTGCATGTGTTACAGATCTACCATAAGGCACTTTTGTGCCACTTTTGTGGGATAAGGCCAATGCACAAAAATGCGCCAGCGTCCCGACACCACCACAGGATCAGGGAGATGGGTGTTGCCCTAAATTGGGCTAAATTAAGATTGCAACAAATTAAGAGTACATAACACTAAAACACTGTTTTTTAGGTTTAAAACATAACACTGTTTTTTCCCTTTCTTTCACAAATGGTCACTAAATGGGGTGCAATCCAGATCAGAACAGTGACATGCAGAAAGGAAGAGCTCACATTCACAGAAAGGAAAAGACACCCCAGCTGCTATTTGTGCCCCATGCAGGACACAAATTAATTATCCAGGAATAATTAATCCATAGCCTCAGAGCAGCCTGCATGGTTACTGTGCAAAGAATCATCCAGAACCCCATGGAGAGGAGAGCAACTTGAGAATACAGTTTGGAAGGGGGGTGAAATTGCTCTCTCTCTCACTGCTCTAAATGTCTCCCTTCTTGAAGCTCTTTTAAAAAGCATTAAAGAATTGTTGTGGTCATTATTTTATTTATTTACAGTTAATGTGTAGTTTGTCACTGGCTTTTAAGGGCCAAACCAAGCTCAACTAACCTGTAAAGCAGGAAGTATGGGCTGCCTTTTATAACAAATGGAGTGTTCAGAGGAGTGAAGTTTACTCTCTCCTTGACTTGCCATTCTTTGTAGGAAGCCGTTTTTCTCCCTACCTGACACCTTTGCAGCACTGGGCCAGGTTGGGGACAAGTAGTAGTACGAGGCGAGGGGCAAGGGGGTGGGTTTTCTTCCTCTCCCCAGCAGATTCTTCCCACCCTACCCATGCTTCATAAACAAATGGAATATGGGTTTTAACTTTAGCAAATACACATATGTCCCATGCACCTAATTTGGCCCTACAGAGCTTTTATTTTTGCATTTTCAACTCTGTAATTGTTTTCAGACCATTTTATGGTAAATTCATATACAGTACTGTGATTTTACATATTAGAATATATGCATCCATAAAGCTTACTGGTGAGAGATTGTATCCACCCATGTAGGTGTCCGTACCTATGGGAAGATGGCAGGTTTGTTATAGGCTTGATCAGGAAACATGTCAGAAAGTGAGCTTGTCACATCATCAAACACGATCATTTCTTAATGCCTGCATATCAAGGTACTGTTAAAACCACAGAGAGATGTGTCAAGTGAAACACTAGTATAGTTGGGCTTCTACTGGCATCATCTTGCTGCTGGGACAAGCCAGTTCATCTCACCAAGGCTCTGCTCTTTCACCCTCCCCTTTTCTCAGCCCAAAATAAATGTCTGATGTAACATGGATTAGAACCTTGGAATCTCAGCTGTAGAGACTGGAAAAGGCACAAGGGGGCAAGTCTTGGGACGGCTGTAAAGCACCAGTTGGAGAATATCTTGGGTGACAAAAGGCAGTGCAGAAATCAAACCTGGTCTCTAATCTTCCTCACCTGGAAACCTCTGGCCAGTCTTCACAGCAAGCATTTACAGTCTGAAGAAGGATACAGGCAGGTATATGGAAATATAATCTCTCACTTGAAAGGGTACTGGGTGTAAGGGAAGCCTTTGAAGAAAAATGTTAGTATTGTGAACTAAGAAGCATGGTGTTATATTAATGACTGGGTAGAATATTCATATTATTAAGAATTAAACTACTCAAGAAGTCTCTTAGTTTGAACAGACAGGTTCTTGTAAAACTGAAATGTGGTAATTAAAAAAGCAGCATTTAAAGATTCTTAATAATAATTGAATAAATGAAGCATGTGCCAGGAGCTGTGGATAGGAAGGTGACTAGATTTGACAGCATTTGTTGCAGCTGCTAACAAATCCAGCCCAATATCAGTTTGCAGCTGTTTATAGCACCATGCAAAGACAGAGGCACTGCGCAAAGGCATGAAGAGTGATCACTCTCTCTCCAAGGTCAGCAAGATGGGCAAGGGAGTGGCTGATAACTTGAATTCAAAGATGAATGCAGAATAAGACACCAGATTATAGTTTCACAGTTGGAAGCGGATGCTTTGAGATCACTACAGTATGATCTCAGTATGATCTCAGATCACTACAGTATGTTTGATATAAGACCTGGACATAAGGGTGGCATCAGTGCTGCAATAGAAAAAGGTGGCTGCTCAATGCCGTCTATAGGAATCCTATTTGCAATGGCTTGTTTTCATAGAGATAGGTCAGGCAAATTTTACTAGCCTGGAGCATCAGTAGTTGTTGTTAGTATTTACAAAATAATAAATACAGGGAAATAGCTTCTGGTATAAAAAGTCAAGGCTGGTTATAAACCAATTTCTCCCAGTTGGGCTCTTTGCTCAAGAAGAGACCATGTTAGGATAATCTATTCCAGTTATGTATGCAAATTTATATTAAGATGTGCATAGATCAATTGGGTCCATTAACTCTCATGCACTTTTTCAGTAAACATTCTAACAGTTGAATATTCCATAGTGATATAAAGTCTACAGTTAACTTTATTTGATTTTACAGACCTTAGTTGAACCTGGGGCTTCTCATAAATGGTTTCCTGTTGGCCCCTGTAGCTCTTACTGCCAGCCCTGTATGAAGTGCCATTTAAGAACAAACATTTGCTCAATTAATTCCCTATCCCATCCCCAACACAAAATAACATCAAATGCCACCGAGGAATGCTAAACACCCCCACAGAGCAGCAAATGGGATCTTGAATCAAACTGGAGATCATTTCAAACCATCACTCCACCAGCTTTGTAACACTAGCTCAGGCAGCCGGGCACTAATTAGTTTTCCAGCTTCTAATGCTTTCTGAGATACCATGCAATTCCCTTTGTGCTATCTCGGTACAATAAGTAAAACTGGCTGGTTAGAAGCAGTTCTTTTCAAGTTCTTTGGGAGGTAGAACCATTTAAATGTAACATACAACAACAGCTCTTCAGTTATGAGGGACAAAAAAAGCTTCCTGCAGCCATCAAGAAACACTATTTTATACAAAAAGTGGAAGAGTGTTGGACTACCAACATGAAATTAGATTTTCACCTAGCCAGTGAAGTTCAAATAGTCTTTCAGGACAATCCAGAGTCACTACAGGAGCTCTTACATTGATGTAAGAGACATTTACGTCGACGTAATGACGCCACCTATGGGAAACCTATGGGAAATGCATAGAGCAATCCAGAGTAAATTTTTCTTACATTGAGGTAAGAGATCCTGTAGTTACTCTGGATTGTGCTGTTTGAGTCTTTAAAAAGGGATAGTCCTAGAAATATTTTAAATTCTTGGGCTCTAGTATATTTATTTTCAGGATTCAGTGTCAGTGTTTTAAATGCCAGCCAGATTATGCATCATTCTGAATGACTTTCATGGTTCAGAATGATTATTCCAAAAATGAAGGAATCTTCCCTCCCCAAGATAGTTATCTTAGGGCGCAATCCAAAGTAACTACTGGTAGTCCTTGCTCTGGTGTAAGAACAATTTGCTCTGGATTGCAATATGAATTTCCCATAGGTTTTCACTGGCTGGTGCAGTAACTACGGGTGCACGTAATGTCTCTTATGTGCTCCCATAGTTACTCTGGATTGTAGGGTACAAGACACATTGAATTTAATGTCAGTCATAACTAATTTGTCACACTGATTTCAATTGGACTTACTAATGACTTTCTTTGGATATAATCCTCAATTGTATGCAGATAACAGTGGCGTCATTACAACAATGTGGTAATGCAGGCCCCACCAGGTATCACTGAGAAGCAGCGTGACACCACGCCAAGCCTCTGTCTAACAATCTTTGGCATGTCTTTTGGCCCAGCTGCCTAACTCTCTCACTGACAATTCTCATTTTTGCTGCTCACTGGTGAGAACATGAAGTGCTTGGGCAAGGTGACCATATAGAAAGGAGGACAGAGTATCTCTACCTTTAACCATTGCATAGAAATAGGGAACTGAGGCAGGTTACGCTCATCATAGAAGGGCATAAAAAGCAGCACCTGCCCAGGGTGACCAGATGCCTAAACCTCAAAAGGAGGACAAGGTCTTGAATTGCTCTTAGTCTGGCCTATCTGGCAGACAATGGCACATTTGCCTACTCACAAGTAAAGCCATGATATTGGGCACTTTCACTTTCCCATAGGGCTCAATGCATATTTTTTTTTATTTTTAGGTTTTTGGCCGTAACTTTTGATAGAAAGCTGATGGCTCAAAATTGAGTTTTGCATGGGATTCTGCTCTTCAATAAAATCCAACGACATATGATATGATGGGGTACTGCACACCATTGCAAAGTTCCAAAATGAAGGGCAATGAAGCCATTTTGGAGGACACCCAGACAGGAGACTAAAAAAGAGAGGACAAATCTGGAAATTTCCAGTCATATTGTCACCTTGCACCTGTCTCAACTCCTATTCTGTGCAATGGTTAAAGGTAGAGGCACTCTGTCCTCCATTCTATATGGTCATGCTGGGTGCAAATTGGGCTAAAGATTGCCAAATGGAGGGATTCTATATATGGGCCTTCACATTTAAAGCAGTAATATGACTGTGATCAATAAGTATCCGTGCTATAAAAATAAAATAAAAATAAAACTACGACATGTAACAATTTGGCATTTAATTGTGACCCACCTGGGCACTGCCACAGCAGCCTCCTCCTCGCTAGCCACTCTCACCCCAGCCAGACCAAATGGCCCACCCAGGAGGGACAGCCCGGATGTTGCCGCCCTCTCACTGGCCGGGCTCACCCCGGCCAGATCTGCACATCCTCCGATAACTCATGATGGTGATTCAACGGTTTTCCCTCGCAGCTGCACACACATCTGCAGTGTTTTCTCAGTTGTGCTGGTTGCGTGTCTCCCAGAACGTTCATCACTGTTAACGCTTTGTCAGCCATCTTGGAAATATCTGAACCACTCATACACTCGTGTGCGGCTCATACACTCCTCTCCATACACTTTCTGCAAATTTGTGTAGGTCTCTGCACAGGTATTGCCAAGCTTTTGGCAAAATTTGATGCATATTCTCTGCTCAACTTTCTCTGCCATGGTTAATGCGACGACCATACACTACACATGTTCCTTCCAAGTACTGCTGTAAAGAGAGGAAGTCAGCTAGGATGTTAAAACTTAGTACATGCACAGTTGGGGTCAAGGTCAATCTGTGCCAAGTGGCTAGACTCTGTGTATTTTACTCCTTTACTATGGCACCAGTCCTGATACTTATTGATCACACCTCGTAGACCCCAGAAGGTGGGAGGTGACGTGATTACATATTACCTCACGCATGAAATTCCAGAAAGATAAGTTTCTGGAGATACATACTGAATTGGGAAGGATGCCTTAGATAACAAATGTAGCAGTTCTGCCAAGGAATATATGGAAGTCAGTGCAAATACCAACTACTTACTTAACATAAAAGGAGCGGGAGAACTATGTACAGGTATGCTACCCTGAGCTTCTTAGAGGCAGGGCAATATAAAAATATGAAAATAAAATGAAAATAAGCACATGTTGTGAGTTCCCCCTTTACATGCCAGCAACCTTTCCTCCACCTGGCTGAAACTATTCAGTTTCTCTCCCTCTCATCTACCCACTAAGGCATATGTAAGTAGCTTTTGGACATGGAGGATAAAGGCAGCAGCTGTGATGCAAAGGAGGATTAGATCCACTGCACTCACTGCTCCTTCCTCACAATTACCCAGTATGGCCTATATCCTAAAGTGAAATTAAGCCCCTTGCTCCGGAGCAGTTAGGATGACTTTCCATAAAATAACACTAGAGGGTGACATAACTGCGTGGACCCATAACTACTATGGATTTTGGCCTTAGTATTTCTGAATCACTGAGCAACAAGTCAGGAGGAGCAGTTGTAGATGTTTATCTTGCAGACATTTTCCCAGGCACTTTAAAATTCCTGCATGATCTGGCCCTTATGCTGAGTTGGGCAGGGCTTGGGTTATCCACAGGGTGATTAGACGTCCTCTTTTTCCAAGACATGTCCTATTTTTTTAGCCATATGTCCTGGAAAAAAATTCAAATGTCATCTTTTTCACTGTGATCCTTCCTGTAATAAATAAATTACATCTAGCAAATGATATGTAGCATAGTTTTAAACTGAATAATAGGCTGCAATCCTAATCTCCAGTTATGCATATGACCCAAGCTGATCTGGAAGTTTCACCAAAGAGCCATAAGACACTTATGTGACGCTCCAGAGGAAGGTTTAGGCCACTGCACAGACATGCGCTTGCCTCCCTACATCACTGTGAGAATGGGAAGACCGATGAGTTGTGTCAGCTTAGGTTAGGATTGCATCCATAGTGTTTAAATTAACCACATGAAATCAATATACAAGTGTTTTTATTTTATTTATTATTTATTTTTTAGATTTGTATTCCACCTTTCCTACGGAAAGCTTTAGCTTTAATTTTGTTTTAGCTATAGATTAATTTTGTTTTTAGCTTTAGTATTAGCTTTAATTTTGTCATGTCCTACATTTTTCTTGGACGTCCTACCATTTGGGGTGCCGCGTCTTGTTTTGCAGTCATGATATCTGGTTATCCTGGATATCCAGGAATGTTTTGATGTTGTCTGGAAAGATGGATGATGCTGCACCTCAAACCCCCAATACTGGATAAGCATCAGGAATGCTTACTGAGCAATGGGTAAGGAGCTGCAGAAATACTGGATCCATCACCAGACAGAGAGGGTGTGGGTGGATGTGCCTTCAGAAAAAATGGGCCTTAATTTATCAAGGCATTTAATGGGGGATTGAAGATAATAGCAGAGAACTTGTGGTGCAAGGACTTCAAGTGTGCCAAACCAAGGGAGCAACAGCACAGTTCTGTATCAGCAGAGGTGGTTGCATGCCCATCCTAACACTCACAGAGCAAAGATGCATGGCACAAACTGATCCATAGAGAAGCTGATAGCAAGCAAATAATTTCACCTATGCTTCAGTGACAGGAATGAGTGTCTATAGGGGATATCCCTTTATGCTAGTAATATGTAAAATGATACCAACTGAAGTGAGTATATACGCAAATGATGTCTCATTCCTTGTAAAACCAAAATCCTAGTTTACATCCTGATTCTTTGAACCTTGGTACATGTTGGGCTTAGTCCTTGAGCCATTGTGGTCTCAGGATTAAGCACTCCTGTCTGCTTCCAACTCCAGTGAGATCATCATCCAAAACTCCCTGCCTGCATCCTTCACAGTCCAAGGATCAGGGTTACATCTCCCAGGTCAGTTTAAAATAGTTGTTGCTGATTTAGGGAAATCTGGCCTATGGCATGGAGAAGGGAAGGGAACACAACCTCACAGTGAAGCACAGGCCTTTCTATCTGTACTGCCCAATTCAAACATTGTTTGTATGATCACAAAATGATCACAGAATAAGGTTTTATTGAGGATCCAAAAGAAGAACATGTTACAGTCAGAAACTGGTTAAACTGATGTAACTATTCATTGTATTCTTGTACTCTTATTGTAAGTCACATGGCTACAAATCTACCCGCACCACTCCCCTCAAGAGACAGGATATGTTTAGGTCAATTGAGAACATGCTATAATGTTAGAAGTGTCCAGCTTTGCAAACCTCCAAAATATACCTTTTGACATTTGCCAGAAGAAAATGTATATTGACACATGATGTTTGGAATTTAGCCCACATTTGACCTCACATAGTGTTTCGCTTCCTTCAGGCCACTATTTCTTGTAACTTGGAAGCTACAGTTCTTTTAATACACACATGCCCTGGTATTTATGGGGATTCCATTCCAGAACCCCTCACAGGTACCTGAATTTGTGGGTGCCAACTTCTCCTGAGGTGAGAGGAACTGTACGCCCCTTGCATTTGGGGTCTCACCTGCAGAGGCTTCTTGCACCTACCCGCTCATGTTTTTATACCTATAGAAATGGCACGTCAAGTTTTGCTGAAAAACTGGAAGTTTCTGTCTTTCATTGAAACATTTGTTCTGAGACTACAGAAGCCCAAGCAGACAGACCAGAGGTTCTTCTGAAGGCTAGGGAACGCAGCTCCCTTCACCTCCAGAGAGAACATGGGAGAAGGGGATTCCTGCATCTATGGATTCATGAAACTGCGGATATAGGATTTGTGGTACCCCCAACCCCTTCCAGGCTATAATTGTATTAGCCTTCATGTATTCCAAATGGCCAAGCAGGTCTGCTATTCTTAAGCCAAAGAACCAAATGAAGGTGTGCTACTCTCAGGCATAAAAGAGGAGAAAGTATAAACTTATGCATCTTCCCATAATTTAGAAAACCAGTTTCATTTCGTTCATGAGTACATTTTTGCTCTCATAATACTGAATTTGTCTCACTTCCCCAAACAATGACAAGTTTTACAACCTAAAAATTCAGAGCTCAAACTACAAGATATGCTTCCCAAGATAGCGTTGGAAGGCGTTATAATAAAGGAATACAAGCCAAATATGGTGGTGGAAGTGATGATGATGATGAATGTTTGTGTACCACTTTTAAACAAAGGGTTTTTGAGGAGTTGAAAAAGCAGGTGTACACAGACTAATTCAAGAATATTGCTTTCCTTTGCAGTCGGAAAGATGTTTCCTCTTCCACGTTATGAGCCCATCGAAGAGAAGAGAGCAAAGGCACAAATCTTTAAGAGAGGGCTCAATGGAGGAGATAGTAAGTCTGCCTCAAATGCCATCATCACAAGTATTCCTAAAAATACTTTTCCATATCTTTGTCACCATTACAGGTTTTTCAACCCACTGTAGTCATCTTTAAAGAGAAGCAATCAGTCCCAATACACTGAAGACGTTCTAAATGCACTGTAGATTCAAACATCTATCTATATATATAAAAGAGAAAAGTCACTGACTGACTGACTCACTCACTCACTCACTCACACACACACTCATCCCCACCCTGCCAAAACCGCCAGCCCTAGAAGCGTGAAATTTGGGGTGGGTGTTCCTTCCATGACTGAGGGGTGCACTAAGAACCGGTTTTCAGAAATTCCAACCGGAAGGGGGTGAAATGGGGCGCAACACGTTTTTCTCCCTATACTTTGCATTGGAGAATTGATGATTCATCAACATTCCGCCCCAACTGCTGGGCCTGAAGCAAGGAATTCTGGGAGTTCCTTCTGTCACCTGAACACCCACTAAGAATCATCTGGAGAAATTTAACCCTTCAGGGGCTGAAAAGGGGGCAACGTGTTTTTGTCCTGTACTTAACATGGGAGAATCACCAACATCCAGCCAATTTGGTGCTCAGTGCCTGGTGCACTGGGGGGACATTGTTAGGAGGAATAGGTTGCACTGTGGAGGATGCTGTGCATGGAGGGTTGGAGCGCATGAGGGGCTGGTGCGCATGGGGGAAGTTGCCCATGGGGTTGATGTGCAGGGGGAAGTTGTGCATAGGGGTTGATGTGTATGGGGAAGTTGCACATGGGGGAAGTTGTGCATGGGGGTTGATGCGCATGGGGGAAGTTGTGCATGGGGGTTGATGCACATGGGGGTTGATGCGCATGGGGATGATGCGCATGCGGGAAGTTGCACATGTGGGGTTGATGCGCATGGGGGAAGTTGTGCATGGCGGGTTGATGTGCATGGGGGTTGTTGGTCATGGGGGAAGTTGCACATGGGGAAGTTGCGCATGGGGGAAGTAGCGCATGGGTTGTTGATGCACATGGGGGAAGTTGTGCATGGGTTAAGTTGCGCATGGGTTAAGTTGTGCATGGGGGGTTGATGAGCATATAGAAGTTGCGCATGAGGGTTGATGCGCATGGGGAAGTTGCGCATGGGGGTTGATGTGCATGGGTGGTTGATGCGCATAGGGGAAGTTGCGCATGGGGGTTGATGTGCATGGGGAAGTTGCGCATGGGGGGGTTGATGCACATGGGGGTTGATGTGCATGGGGGAAGTTGCGCATGGGGAGTTGATGTGCATGGGGGGTTAATGCGCATGGGGGTTGATGCATATGGGGGATGGCATACGGGGGAATTTTACTCCCGCAACGCGGGTACACTTTTCGCTAGTATATATACGAGTATTTAAATGAAAAGTCACTCACTGACTCACTCACTGTCTCACTCATTCATTAACACCCAGCCAAAACCGCTGGGCCTAGAAGCTTGAAATTTGGGGTGGGTGTTCCTTCTGTGACAGAGGGATCTACTAAGAACTGATTTTTGGAAATTCCAACCAAAAGGGGGTGAAATGGGGTGCAACGTGTTTTCCTCCCTCTACTTTCCATTGAAGAACCCCTAACTGAGGGATGATCTGCCCCAACCCCAGAACCTAGAATCATGAAATTTCCTTCTGTAACATGAACACCCACCAAGAACCAATGTTGAGAAATTTAACCCTTAAGGAGCTGAAAAGGGGTGCAATCTGTTTTTGTCCTATACTTAACATGGAAGACTGACAAACATCCAGCCAGTTTGGTGCAGGGTGCCTGGTGCGCTGGGGGGGTGTTGTTTGGAGGGAGGGGTTGCACTGGGGAGGATGCTGCTCATGGGGGGATGTTGCGCATGGGGTTGATGCGCATGGGGTTGATGCGCATGGGGGATGTTGCGCACGGGGGTTGATGCACATGGGGGTTGATGCACATGGGGGGACTAATGTGCACAGGGGACTGATGCGCATAGGGGATTGATGAGGAAGGGAGATTGATGCGCATGGGGGATTGATGCGCATGAGGGCTGATGCACATGGGGGTCAACGCACACAGGGGTCAATGCGCATGGGGGTCGATGCACATGGGGGTCAATGCGCATGGTATTGTGCATGGGGGATGTTGCGCATGGGGGTTGATATGCATAGGGGGATTATACTCATATGTGCATAGGGGGATGATGTGCATAGGGGGATGAACATGGGGATGTTGCGCATGGGGGATTGTTGCACATGGGGGGATTGTTGCACATGGGGGGATGTTGAGCATGCGGGATGTTGCGCATGGGGGGTTTGATGAGCATGGGGAGCTTGGGGGGGTTGATGCACATGGGGGGTTGATGCGCAGTGGTGGGATGGTGTACAGGGGAATTTGACTCCTGCAACGTGGGCATGTTTTTACTAGTCTATATATAAAAATGAAAACTCACTGATTCACTCACTGATCAACGCCCAGGCAAAACCACTGGACTTAGAAGCATAAAATTTGGGGAGAGACTTCTGTGATGTAGGCACTCATTAAGAACCTATTTTGGGAAACTCAAACCTGAAAGGGAAGAAAGGGGAAACAACACATTTTATCCCTATATTTTACATAGAAGAATCTCCGATTGATCAACACTGCCTCATCCCCTGGATCCAGAAGCATGAAATTTGGGAGTGCATTCTTCTGTGATATGAGCCCTCACTAAGAATCAATTTTTCGACATTTAACCCCTAAGAGGGTAAAAAGGGGTGCATTGTATTTTTCATCCTAAACTTAATATTGAACACTGACTGATCAACGTCCAGCACAATCTCTGCACCTAGAAGCATGAAATTTCAGAAGTGTGTTCCTTCAGTGAGGTAGGCACCTACTAAGAACCGAATTGGTGCCCAGTGGTTCCTGATGGTGCCTGCTGCCTGATGTTGCTTGTTGGTGCCCAGTGCCCACTGGTACCCAGTGCCTGGTAAGGATGCCCGGTGGTGCCTGGTGCTATTTGCTACCCACTGCTATCCGGTGGTGCCTAGTGGTGGCTAGTAGGGATGTGTGGTTCTTAGTGGCACCTGGCACATTGTTCCCCATGCCTGGTGCCCAGTGGTGTCTAGTGTCTGATAGTTGTACTCATTGGTGCCTGGAAGGCATGCACTGTGCCCTGCACTGCGCCCTGCACTGCCAACTGCCTTATGGTGCCAGGTAGGGATGCCCAGGAGTGATCACTACCCACTGTGCAGTGTTGTCCAGTGCCGGGTAGGGATGCCCAGTGCCCACTGCTGCCTGGTAGTGCCTTTTAAGTGCTGGTGTCTGCTGCCCATGAGTGCCCAGTGGTGCCTGCTGCCAGATGGTGCCCAGTTGTGCCTAGTAGGGGTGCCTGGCATCTGATGGTTCCAGCTGCCACTTGTTGATACACCCTTCCCACTGGTGCCTGGTTCCACTCAATTAACAGGGATATTTGGTGTTCAGTAGGGATGTCAATTGCTGCTGCTGCCAGCCTCTGCCCCCTGATCCCCCCGTGCCCATTGTTGCTCATTGGTGCCAATGCCTGCCTTTGCCCACTCTATGGTTCCGCTGCCGAGTGCCCACCACTGCCCAGCCATGCCTGGGGCTCATAAACATTCTTGAAATTTTACTCCTGCAATGGCTAGTGCTAAAATAAAGGGCAGCATTGGATATGGGAGAACTAGGTGGAAAATCTCTTTCTAATCCTTTTATAGACCACTGGTGCAGATCCTGTATGGCAGGGTGCTGACACTGGGGTTTTTTTTCAAGAATGTATTTCCGGTGCGTAGTGTTTCTAAAATGGCACTTGTCAGTTGGTTTTCACATAGCGCTTCAGCTCCCAGAGATTGTCTCTGCAATGGTGTGCAACAGCCTGAAACTTGATGTTCATTTCTATCCTGTCTGTTTTCATAGGGTAAAGCACTGAAGACCTTAATGTTCTGCACTTCTTCTGTGTATGTGTGTTTTTCCAGTTGTCCAGCTGGACTTGGGAAAGAAAGTGAGTGTTCCTCAGGATTTGATGATGGAAGAGCTGTCACTGCCAATTAACAGGGGGTCAGTGCTGTACCAGAAAAGGCAGAAAAGGGTGCAGAACTTTGTGCTGGAGCATCCGGAAGGCTACAAAATTGTGAGTCATATTTTTGCACTGAGAAAAAAGGCTTTTGCCAACCAATATATTGCCCAGCAGCTAAAACAGGAACTGGCAAAGCTACGAATTTGCTCTGAGTTGACTCAAGTTGTTCCCATTCGTAAGAAAATAGGATCAGGGATTGCCAGCTTTCTAAGTATGAGAGACTGGATTCTCCACAGTCAAGCCAGAACTAGGCAATTTCACGTTGGTGACCTGAAGCTATCCAGGGCCTTCCAATTGGTCAGCAATCGTGGTCTAAATGATTAACTCTAGTACCATGTTTCTCTGTTTGTCTTGCTCAGTTAAGGCTAATATATGGGACTTAAAGCTAAGCACATTCTTCTTATAGGAAATTGTAGGAATCACAATATGGAGGAAGATGTATTGGGAGCTCCTGTGATCTGCATCGTTTATTAAACATGCATTAAAACCAAACAGTTATCCAAGGCAAACTCCTTTGTCAGCTTGTTTTCACCTCACACTTAAAACTATTTAAAGGCTTAAATTAGTAGTTAGTTAAAAAACTATTAGTAGTTGAAGAAAATTCAATTAGCCGGGTCCAATCCTGATTTTGGCCAGAGAGAATGGCCCAGATAAGCTGACCTAATGTAGGCCGTATTCTGAGCTTACAGTAAGACCAAATCCATAGGGCTAAGAGGCCTTTAGGCTGGCCTGACTGCTGCTGAAGAGGCAGAAGCACAAGGGCAACATGCTCACTGGGCCAAGGAAGTTGTGCAATATCCAGCAGTGGGCTGGGCTGTTGTAGTTGTGCCATATCCTGAGGTTGAGAGGCAGGAGTGCTGCTTAGCCTGGACTAAAACTTAGAACTTTTAATTTTGCTTCCATTTTTACTCAGGCTTATCATAGACCCTATAGGTCTACTCAGATTTACGCCTGCTCCTGAGGTGGCCTAAGTCCAAGGAGCTGTACAGGCCGGGTCACGTCTGCCCAGGAAATAGGCTCTGGATACAGCCTAACTGCACTGTTACAGGTCTTGTTCAACATGCCCTCAACACACCCCTGCTGAGCTACCTATGCTGGCACTGCTAGGCTGGTGCAGGTCCATCTGTCTTGGGCCAGCCTAAGTGGACTTACGCTGGCCCAAGCCTTCTCTGGTGCAGCTAGGCCAGTTAGGCTAGCTTAACTGCAGCCTTAATGATAATTGCAGCCTTAATAAATATCCCTTCATGTCACCACGAGAGTCTCCTGGCTAGTTATTATTTTTGTTATATATAATACATATTGACAAAACAGCTTTCTTTGGAAAAGTTTCCAAAACTGAGATTTATCTTATTAAGTGTTTTATTAAGCCATAAAACAAGATTTGAACAGTCGGTTCCCTACACATAATGACATGCTGTCAGTTTTAGGAATTCTGTGTGGCCCTATCCCACATTGTGAAAGTGATGCTCTTGTTTCTTTGCAGAATTCAAACTGGAAAGCAGGAACAGCTGGTGGCTCAGATGCAACCCATAATGCAGTGGGAGCAACAGCAGGACAGATGGTCTGTGATGGTTGCATGGAAGGGTGTGAAGATAGTCCTACTTATTTAATCTGGAATTTAACATTTACTATCTTGACCTATGAAGTTTATAACACTGTTGGTCATTGTAATGGGAGTGAAGCTAAAATGTAACACACAACAGGAGCTCTCCAGGGAAGTGGCATCACCAGGGTTTGCACCACCTGCTGTGTGAAACCAATGGATAAACCCCATGAAGAACCTCTTCCCATGCAGTGGATGAGAAAATGCCTCAGGTGGTGGATATAGTGATCACTCTGCTCTTAGTGGCTTTTTGGCTACGATGTTTGATAGAATAGCGATATTTCAAGTTTGTCACCCTCTCTCATTCTGTGCACACCTCCTTAGCAAAACCAGTGTGGCCCCCAAAGCACACTCCCGTAGCAACACCACTGGTCCAGGCTTGTAGTAGTGTCTACCAGCGATCCTAGTACAGCTAAGCTCAAAAAGTGAAATCTAGTGGCAAAGCCAACACTACAAATTGGTTTGACCATTATTGCCTCTACCAACAAAGAATTGTCAGTACCTCACCAATCCCCATGCCCATGATCCTTAAGCAGTCCTAGCAGTTAACACCAATGTGCAACTTTGTTTTGTTTTCTAGGCTGTCCATAATGCAGAGGGGAAGGAGAACTATCCAGGAGAGCTACATATGGCAACCTCGGGAAAGGGGTTACCCCCCAAAGTACCGAAGAAAACAAACAAAGTCTTGCAGATGAGCAGAGCCTTGAATCCCGATGCCATCGCTCCAGGTAATGAAATGTTCACCGTTCTGTCCTGAGTTTTGAGCACAAATTAATGGGTGATAAACAGGATCATCCACTAAGAAGTCTGATTCTGTAACTTTATTGCTGTACTTAAGAAGCCATTAATTGCTTTATTAATTTTTATTGCTTTATTGCTATACTTAAGAATTAAAATTGGCTTTCCCAACTGCAGGCTATTCGGGACCTCTAAAAGGGGTCCCACCAGAAAGGTTTAACAGTACAGCCATCCCTAAAGGCTACCAGTCTCCTTGGCGGGAGTTTCTGAACAGTGAAGATTACCAGCTAGATACTGAGAACCGCTTGCCTGAACCTCCCAAGAAGGTGAATACTGTTGATCTAAGGACCTTCAACAGGTAATGATTGCATTCTATTTCTGTTATTCTTTCTAAATGTTGACATGGGAGTGTTCAGACAACTATCAGGACTGTGTTGTGTGTGAAAGAGGGTCAACTTCAAATGGGTATATACAGCTTATACAGCAATAAATTGCAAGTCAAACAGTCCCAGATTTGGTCACAGAAGTTACTGGATCCTGTGGGAAAAAATGACAAATGTGTTATCACTATTATCTTTATCAGTTATTTTAAAACTTGCAAGGTGTCAATTCATCAGCCATAGAGTGTATACATAGGGGCTCATTCATATTCACTTGCAACAAAAACTTGCTAAAATCATGCCCCACTACAGTCTATTTCCCTCAGTCACAGCCAGTCTTTTTAAAAAACCTTCCATGTCTCGATTTCTTTAGCACATGTTGAATCAGGGAACCGTTCCAAACAGTTACCCTTTCATTTCTGTTGCTCCTCATGTTTCTCCATCCATAGCTTAGAATTTATTTCTGGCCTAGTTCACATATGATGAACATTTCTTCCAATACCATATGTTTTTCTGACCTTCTGCATATTTAAAACTTTAAATTAGCCAATTTAATTCTGCACGTAGTGCCCTTTCACTTTAATGACTGGTGGGTAGTGCAATCCTAAGAAATCCTTGAGCTGGTAGGGCAATGGACTTGAGATGCAACCAGCATGTATTTGGGGCTGCTGCTGTGCTACTTTTCCCTTATGAAAAGTGCTAGAAAAGTGCTCCCTAATGAGCTAAATACTTTGAGAACAAAGTAATACAATGGCCAACGTGGAACAGTTTCTATATGTGACCCTTTCTGACAAAGGGATCTTTTTCTCATCTAAACTTGAAATAACGTATTGTTTGCAAACGCTATAGCACTCTATTTGTCCTTTTTCCAGGACTCCAACTCCATTTGGTGGACCGTTACTGAATGATGCATTCTCTGGGTTTGAGACGGCTGAAGACACCATGACCGGCTTGGAGCTCATGTTGAACAGGCCCAGTTTTAATAGAGCCCCTCAGGGTTGGATACATGTCATGCCTGAATCAGAGGAGCTGTAATATCCTAGATCATTCTGCTTCTTCTCTCTACCCATATATTCTAGTTTTCCAGTTTACTGTATTGAGCTGTGAGAAACAAGCTTTTAGTATACAACATCTATCCTACCTACACATAATGGAAGTGTAGGAATGGAATGGATGGTAGTAAATTCTGCTTGTTGTCCATCTTTATTTGAATCCTCTGCAAGTGCTCATCTAGGGCAATTTTGTACAACAGGGCAGTTACTACCTACCACCTACTTCATTTTTGGATCTATCAAGTTTTTGTTATGATCATGCCATAAAGGTAGAATAGCTATCAAGAGCAAAAAACAAAAATGTCAAACAGTGTAATTCTGTACATGCAGCTATAGAAATAAGTTGCACTACATTCAGTGGAGCTTATAATGGGTTATGTGTGGACAGAATTGGAGTTGGATTTTAATTCTGTAGCTTTACTACTAAGCAGTACATCTGGGAAACCGAATACAGTAAGTATTAGAAGCTAGTCCCAGTGCAAAAAAAATCAGGGTTTATATGGTATACAAAGAAAGAAAAATTCAAGATTAGACATCTTATGTAAAATACACAACAGAATCTTCTGAAATAACTCAACATACTGTAAGAGTTGCTAGTGGGGTTTTTTCACCTCAAAATCTAGATAAATTTTTATTGAGATTTTAAAGCTTGCTTGTAACGCAATTTTCCCCCAAGAAGCTCCTTTCCAAAAGGTTGTTTATAGTGCTTACATGAAATTCAAGATCCAATTTTGAACAAAGAGAGATGAATATTCTTTAAGATTTAAACAGCATGCTATGTCATGGTACTACTTAGGATACTGTGACATTGCAAAATGTAGTTTCAATAATGGTGATAAACTAGTTAGCAGTGTTAATTGGTCCGCTAGCTCTTATTCCCATTAATGCCTATAGAACACTATGGTGGTCTTGGTAATGAACCTCTGGCACACATCCATAGGGAGAAACCCATCCCTTTCAAATATTTCAGAAAGTTAGAGATTAGGTAAGTTAATGGGAAATTGGTTCAACAGGACAGGTTCAACTTATGGTTTCAGTGACGTTTCATTCAAATTATGATCTGAAGTGTTAGTGAAACATGCTTCCATATAAAGCTCTAGGACTGCAACTTAGATTCCACTTAGAAGCTGAAGTGGGAAATGACATACAGTATCCCCATTACTGGTACAGTTCCTCTGCAGGTCCCAGAACTGGCCAGAGTGGACCACTGGTCTGACCAAATTGTGCTGGTGTGTGTCTACTATATATGGTTATGTTAATGTCAGCCAAAGATGTCAGCTCCATCTCTGTAGGTGTTTCGTATCTCTTGGTATTTAAATAGTACATACAAGCACTACTAGGAAGGCTCTCATTCAGCTAGGAATTCTCAGTTGCTTAACTTTACTTTAATCTGCTTCAAAGAATTTGATTGTAGTTTTATAAACATTTACTATACTGGTATTACGTAGCTGCTTAAAGCTATATGCAGGTTAGATATTTGCAATCAACAGATTTTAAAGATTATCGTACAAGTACAATGATGATATGCACATCATTCAGCCATGAAAGTGATTGGTTAAGGGGAACGCAAGAGCAAATTCCTATCTAATGAGAATTTAACTATTATTCAGGACATCTAAGAGTAGAAGTTCCATTCCATCTCCCAAAGCATGCAAGTAGTCAAATAGATAGGAATATCAGTCTATTTGTTATGAAGTTAATGTCATGGAAGGACTGTCCAAATCCAGGCCTATATCTTGGAATTCATGTTTACATTCAGAGATAAAATTGGAGAAACAAATAAAATGAATTGTATTTTAAAAATAATGTTTTGGTTTGTTATACTTGTAGAGAGGAAGCTACCTGTGAAGATAGGTCAGATGCTGTGCCACAAATGTCCTTATTAGTTGTAGCAACAACAACAAAAATCAGAGTGTTAGAGCCTTGAAGATGACCACTTGCTTAATGGTGGTGCAAGCATTAATGAAAAAGCTGGTGGTGTAATCCATTTGTCAGCCTTCAAGGTGCCACAAGGTTCTCTGTTTCCTGCAACAACAGTGACTCCTCTCTGGGGGACATAATTTACTTTTAAATGCCGGAAAAGAATTTAGCTGAACAGTATCAGGTAGTGCCAGCTCTGTGCACAGGATACAAGCCTGGAGCCCCGTGCTCCAGGCTCATGAACACGGCTAAAGCCCAAGTTCTGTTTTTAAAACTTTAATCCAATTTAAAGGATCTTCAGTTTTGAACATTTGTTCAGTTCTTCTATGCAGGTTCTTGCACTGCATGTTATTCCTGAGCAACTTAGATGTGGATAGTCTTACTTTCCTAGTACAGAGTTGCATAAATCCTGTATTAGCAACCTATGGTAAGACAAGGTCAGACTGAGATACAGGCTTCCAGTATCATTAATACTTTTCTTACTTACCAACAACTGCAAACATAAAAGTTAACCTTTACACATTAATTTCTATGGATTTTAGGAGCTGTTAATTTCTAATGTTACTTCAGACTGTTTTTGACTTTGGAATTGCCTGTAACAAACCTGGGAACTTTTCAAAACTTCATGCTATCTACAGTTTCAGTCCATTGGATGGGACCAGTGGTGAGCTTCAGGGGGTTCTCACAGGTTCTATAGAACCCTTTGCTAATGAGTGCCTGGTTCTAAGAAACGGTTACTAATGGGACATAGAACCTGTTGATAATTTATTTGAATCCCACCACTGGAGGGGCCTAAAAATCAGCAAGCATTTTGCAGATTTCTATCACTCCATTCAAATTCTGTATTCTGTCCTTTTAAAAAGCAAGGCAGAATAATGTTAAATCTATTCATTTTACACTGTTACCATAAAGACAAGCAACAAGGTCAAGATACCATGAGAAAATTAGCCAAATGCCATGTACTGAGTATAAAAAAACACAAATGAGTAAGTCGAGAATGTAAAAATACTGTTCTCTTTACTAGGACACATTACAGACTTGATGCATAAAACAGATGGTATGGGGTGAATACTGAAAACATATTGCTAAAACAGCCATCAGTAATCAAATGTTTGGTTAGAAAATAAACCAGACTAGTTTTAGTAGCAAGTAGACATGAAGGCCACATAAGCCACAACTCAAGAGTCACCAATCTCTTAACAGAGGCTTAACAAGCATGCAGTGCTGTTGCCCCAACCTTTTGGCAGCACATATCACAGACAGGATCAAAAATGAAAAAGAGCATTCTTTACAAAGTGGCACCCCATGTTCATGTGCTTCATATTAGCCTGCAGTGACCTCACTAGATCTTTCCATTCACGGCAAGGAGGAATCTGCTTCAACAGTGATACAGCAATTTGACATTCAAGTGGATTAGCAGTGAATGAGTTTCCATTTGAACAAGACCTGGTAGATTCCATTGATCAGGGATTACCAGGGTAAATTTTTGCCAAAAGACTAAATGTATTTCAAAGTGCACAAAACTGGATATACTGAAGCTGAGATTTGCAGATCTAGTACAGTTCATTCCTGTAGCTCATCCTCTGTTCCTCCTCAGAAGCCACTTCCCTCTCCCAGTAGTAAATATTTTAATTATACAAATGATCAGATTTTTTTTACTTGTTACACAGCAGGATTAAGCCTCTGCTGTGTGCCCATAAGGAAAAGAGGTTTCGTTTCTTGCTCATTATAACTGAATTTGGTATGCTACCAATCCAACATTTTTGTAAAAAAAATAGTAGTAAGAAAAAATAAAACAATGAAAATGACCCATTGGTGTTAGGGGCTGTTGTGTTTCCCTGCATGGGCACCCATTCTTTGTGGATCTTGAGAAGGATAATGAATGGGACCTGTAGCTCTCATGAATGGAGGTGGAGGTCCCATCGCATGAAACATGTGTGGCCCAAAACCTGCAGAAAGAAGACACACTCATAAGTTCTCCAAACTTGATTAACGTTTCTGCTACAGAGTAATCCAAACACTTAGGAGGTCTCTGCTTCTCCAATGCAGACACAGCTGCACCTTCCAACAAACTTAGAAGCTAGAACTATGCTGATAATGAGAATATTGGGAATTAAATAAACATCCCCTACACTCCAGAGTAACTATGGGAGCATGTAAGAGACATTTACATTGACAAAGTTACGGCACCACCTAGTGAAAATCTATGGGAAATTCATACTGCAATCCAGAGTAAATTGTTCTTACGTTGGAGCAAGGACTCCCTAGTTACTCTGGATTGCGCCTATCATTAGCTTGTTAAAACATCTGAACTAGTGTTTTCCTGAGTAATACTAAGGCAACACAACACTTGGAATGATACAAACACATTTAGGATTCAAAGATGCTCATGCCTCATCACACCAAAGAAAACCAAGTACCTGGAGGTGGAGGAGGAGCAATGCCTGGGGGTGGTGGTAGAGCAATGTTCACCACTGCTGGAGGGCCGCTGGGAGGTAGGTTGAAATAGTTTGCAGAGGCTGCCTCCTCTTCTGCTGCTGGAGGAGGTGGAAGTGCTGCAAGACAGGAAATTCAGGAATAAAATCTATTCAGCTGATGAATCCAAAACATAAAAGACAACTATTCTGCCTTTGTAACATCGGTTGCAATCCAGAGTTAGGGCAGTGAGGAGAGCCCTAAGTGGGTTGCCCCAACTGTTCTGTATCCAGAGCAGAACATTATGCTGCATCCACAGAGTCAGGAAGCCTGGGCTGCCCGAGCTGCTCCAGAGCATTCTCAGTAGGCATCAAGTGACACCTGGGGAGGGCTTGCTCCCAAGGAGACTCCCCTCAGATCACACTGAACAAGGAACAGCTGTGGTGCCTGCCTTATAAGGAGTCCCTGACAACCAGTAACAGCTGCAGCATGAGGTTGCAATAATGTGGATGCAAGGGGTTTGTTGGAATGGCCTGTTGTATCCACAGGTTAGTAGGCTGCCGTAGTTGTGCCATATCCTGAAGTTGAAAGGCAGGGGTTGAAGATAAGCTGGTCAAGAACTCGGATTTTTTGACAACTTTGCCATTCTTACTCTGCGTTATCATGGACCCTTATGGGTCTACTCAGATTTATACCTGCTCCTGAGGTGGTATAATTCTGAGGAGCTAGAATTTCTGCCTGGGAAACAGGCTCTGGATACAGCTGCTCTGTTCTAGGCCATGCTGAACATGCCTCTCCTGAATTGCCTAGGGCACAGCTGAATTGCCTAGGGCACAGCTGGAGAGACATGGGAAACCCCCCAGAGGCGGGGGGGGGGGGAAGCAGGTGAGCTGAGGGTCCCTGCTCTGAGTGCTAGTAACAAGCGCTGGCTGGCAACCATTTAAAATTTTAAAGGCTGCCAGCCAGCATTCATTATATGAATCAAGCCTCGTTACCCAAGGAAGGTACCCCTTGTTTGGTACTTGGAACATTCGTTACTTGAGTTACCACTGTAGTTCTCTTCTCCACCCCTAAATTATCCAATCTCTAGTTAAGCTCAACCCAAAACCTCCTCAAACTCCTCAGGTCTATGGTTCCCCAGAACAAAATATCAAAAGCAAGTTATTGCCTTGCTCAGCAAGTCATCCAAGGAACATTTTCCTTACCTCCAGGTAGTCCCGGTACTGGCTCCAGTTTTATACCAGACTCTGTGGTCCCTTCTCTTTCCTTTTCCTTTCCTCTGGCTGCTTGAGACCTGAAATCCAAATCCAAGACACTGCAATGAAGCTGAAGTGGTAAGTTCACATGTCTCTCTCAAAAATGTAACATTAAACTTCTCTATTTTCCAAAATTAAAATGGAAGATGGGACACCCTGTGAGGAATACACTGCTAATATTACCCAGGCAGGTAGGTGGATGTATCTATTAATTTTGCAGGGACAATAGGCTCTGAAAGCCCAATCCTATATCTGTCTACTGAGAAGTAAGATCCATCATAGTCAATGGAAAGCGAGGATAAGATTGCAGCCTATGGCAGCCTGGAGAATACATGATCCTCTTTGTGTGTTTGCAATGATATGCTATTCGAGCTGGATGCTGACTCCCCAGCTAAGTGCAAACATACTACAACTTTGATCAAGGAAAATCCCTGAAAGACAGTCATGCAGCTGTCATTTCTTCACTCACTCACCTGCCCCACTTCACATTAAGCCTGCGCCCATTGACAATGAGCTTGTTGAAGGACTTCTCTGCTGCCACTTCTGCAGCCTGTCGTGTGGCAAACTGGATGAATGCACACTGCTGCCTCTGCACAACAGTTATCGTCCGGATCTCACCAAACTGGTAGAAATGATTCCTGATGAGAAAACATGAGCTATTAATATTGCTGTATCAGAATAAAATTCAAGTGCTAAATGTGCTGTATAATTTTGAAGATATAGATCTCCTTCCTTTGCAGTAGATGCAGGATGTTTCTCCAGTTAACCTTTCTATAAACACCTGAGGAACATCAGTATCTGTTTTGGGAAGTTTCCCCCACTACTTAGAAACAGTAGCTAATCTCAAAGTTCTTTTTAATTGAAAAACTGTAGATCATACATAAAGCATACTTCTTCATACATAAAGCAATAGCTCAACATCAAAAGGCATTAATTTTTAAGCTGGAAAAATTGTTTTTTGCTGCTAACAAACTAGCTTTAAATCATTAGCTGATAAAACAATCAAATGTTCCTAAATCTTTAGCAGAATTGTGGTAAAGACGTCAAATGTGCTCAGCCTCTTAGGCAGTGTCTGCACCATTTTCTTTTGCCTTTATATTGTTGTGCTCCTTATTGTCTGTGTTCTATGCACAGCTGCAGTGCCAAATGCAAAGCTTTGTACAAAAACAGATACACATAAAAAATCATCTACTTGTGGAAAGGCTTCCCCCTTCAGAGATCAACAGTAGATGCACATATAGGAAGATGTGTTAAACTGCTCTTTTTAGTATGA
Organism: Cryptoblepharus egeriae; assembly: GCA_030015325.1. Classification (NCBI taxonomy): domain Eukaryota; kingdom Metazoa; phylum Chordata; class Lepidosauria; order Squamata; family Scincidae; genus Cryptoblepharus; species Cryptoblepharus egeriae. The sequence goes on along the minus strand of JAREYC010000002.1, from coordinate 63,750,760 downwards.
CAGGAAAGGGCACTGTATTTCTTATTTTGCCTAGGAATGTTAAAAACTAAATAATAAGGTACAACATTACGCATAACGGAAATGATTGGGAGAGATACCTGGGCCAGATACCTACAATTGGGAGAGGTACCTAGGCCAGGTGTATACTGGCATCAGCTATTTTTGTCATGGGGCAAATTATGATGAAGAATATTTATATACAATTTTTTCAACGAGAGTAGTATGCAAAGCATTTCACGTTGTTAAACAAACAAGTGGTTCCATATCTCTAAAGGCTCACAGTATTAAAAAAAATGCAGAGGTGCCACTAGCAACAGTCACTGGAAAAGAAAGCATGGTGGGATGAAAAGGGACAATTTTAGTGCATATATACCCTTAAAGAGAAAACATGCAACAAGAGTTTTGAGTGTGACATGCCGGATCACAAGCATACCTAAGGTCGGTCTCTGAGATAGTGTCACCCAGGCCACCAACATACAACGTTGTAATCGTCTTGTCGTCAGGTGGGTCCAGGCGAGGCATTGTAGAGGCTCGTTTGAGAAGCTTGTCAGCCACAGGATCATTTATGCCATAGTACCGATCTTTAATGTTTTGATCAGCAAGAGGGTCATCTGGATCTGTAGGTTTCTCATGCCTACAGTTGAGAAACAATATATTATGGTATTTAGTTAAACAGGTGCCAGTTTCACTCTTACTGACCACAGCAACTGAAGCAGTTGCAAAAAGATATCACATCCAAGTGAAACTGATTCAGTGGTACCTTGTAAGACAAATAACTTGTACAAAGAATGCTTTGTAAGACAAACTAAAATTTCTTATAGGACAAACAGTGCCTTGTAAGACAAACAGTTTTACAACAAAAATTCATAAAATGAACGAACTGATGGAGCTGCATGGTGAGCAACAGCAAGATGTTATGGTGGAGATCTCATCTGCAGAGGAGGAGAATAAGGAGGAGGAATCCCTTACATCAAACAAATTTAAGGACATTTGTAAAAACTGGAAAATTGCACAAAATTTTGTAGAAAAGCAGCACCCAAACAAGGTTGTAGCAGCGCGAGCGAAGAATCTGTTTAATGACAATGTAATGTCACATTTCCATGAAATCCTCAAAAAGAGACAAAAGCAAGTATCATTAGGTAGGTTCCTTGTTAAAACTGCTCAAAAAGATACCCATGACTCTTTTAGTGAAAATTAGTCATCCTTGGCCATAAAGGTTTTTCTTTTCTGAACAGTAAATTACAGTGTTTTATTGTACTGTATATTGTACTGTAAATATACTGTACAGTATATTACAGTGTTTTATTACAGTAATTGTTTTCTGTATTATATTGCAGAGTTTTGAATGTGATTACAGTGTTTTGTCATCATTCTTACATACAGTTAATATTTTTATATGAATATTTTTTGAGTTGTGGATCCAGTTGACTAAGTTCCCATTATTTCCTACGGGAAAATCCACTTTGTATAAAGAACACTTTGTAAGACAAACGTGCTTCTGGAACAAATTGTGTTTGTCTTAGAAGGCACAACTGTATTTTCATTTTCTACTTCATCCAATCTTTTAGGGCAACTGGTAATAATTCATAGAAATAATTTGAAACAGCAATTCTCCAAACAAATGAGTTTGCTAAATACACTTCAATCCCAATTGTGAATAAATTATGGGACTGTGATCATAGCTAACAGCCTATGATATTGGCTATCAGCCTACTGCACATATCTGCTAAAAGTTTGACGTTTGTCAAATTGTTACATTCTCAATTTTTGCCAGATCTTTTAAGACATGGGCATTAGTGTCACTTTGCTTTGTAATTATCCACCTTCATCAGACACTCAAAATCAAAATTTGTTAGCATGATTATACCTGTATGGACACTCTTCCCCTCTCTTACATTCTCCTTTCACCCAAAATGAACAAATATGTGGGCGGTTGCGTTTGTAGTAAGGGGTGGTCCGAGCCAGTTTCAGCAACATATCACTAGTAGATGTTGCCTTTCCGAGTGCACCAACAGCTCTGGTACCATCAGAATTCATGATCTTGAAAAGCAAATAAACAGGTGTAAATAATATTTCCAATTATATATTTCATTTAGGCTGCATCACAAATTATAGAAAACATTTCTTCACCTCTCTTTCCATGTTTTGGGTGTAGTATTCTTTATTAACATCTGACTTGGGCATATCATCTTTAAGTGAGAGTCCGGCATCTCGAACCTGAATAGGTAAACCTAATATTTAAAGAATAAAAGGTTTAAAATAATGTCAAAATAATCAAACCGTTATTGCCACAAGCAAACCACAAAGACTGCAACGTACTGTACACATTTACCTGAGAATGAGTCCCATCCAACTAGATAGGACTTCTGAAAAGACATGTGTACAACTGTACTGTAACTATATTTAGCCAAACAAATGCATGCACCTTTATCAACTATTACTGTCAAATATGGTATTTTTATTATTAATACTGTATTTATATACTACTTTCAACAAAAAAACAACTTTTTTACAAAAAAAAATCAAATACTAACTGGCCCTATACAAAAGAGCTTACAACCTTAAAAGATGCCAAACACCAGGAGTAATATCCACTAGAAAAGACAGTGATTTGAGATTAAACAGTTGCACTTTCCTGCTAAATATAAGAGGAGCTTCACTCGAATGACAATCTCTTTGTCTAGTGAGTATTAAGCAGAGCTTTTTGATTGAAATACACATTCAGAGAAGTTTATTCCGTGCTTCCTAGAAATGGAAACATTATGCTTGAAGATTTTCAAACATTATTATGGCCTTTTTTATATGTCTCTACAGCAAAAGGATCTTAGAACATCACCATTTCATGCCAGTTCAATGCAGTCTACTGCCATCCTACCACTGAATGCATGCAACCATATACTGCATACAAATTTCTGCTTACAAAATTGTAGGTCTTTTGCTGTAAAGCTTCCTTAACATTATTGATTTGTTTAACGTATTTATATCCTGCCTTTCCAATGCCAATGCAAGTGCCCAAGGCAACTTACAAAGATTTGCCCTACAATCCAGAGTAACTACGGGAACATGTAAGAGACATTACGTGCACCCGTAGTTACAGCACCACCTAATGAAAACCTATGGGAAATTCATATTGCAATCCAGAGTAAATTGTTCTTACACCAGAGCAAGGACTCAAGAATGATCAGTGGGATGGAAGGGAAGCCTACGAGGAAAGGTTGGGGGAACTTGGGATGTTCAGCCTGGAGAAGAGGAGGCTGAGGGGAGACATGATTGCCCTCTTCAGATACCTGAAGGGCTGTCATAGGGAGGAAGGGGCCAATTTGTTCATAGCTGCTTCTGAAAGCAGAACTAGAACCAATGGGTACAAACTGCAAGAGAGGAGATTCCGGCTGGAAATCCGGAAAAAATTCCTGACTGTGAGGGCGGTTCGGCAGTGGAACAGATTGCCAAGGGAGGTGGTGGACTCTCCCTCACTGGGGATCTTCAAGCAGAGGCTCGATGAGCACCTGTTGGAGATGCTCTAGGGGGAATTCCTGCTGCAGGCAGGGGGTTGGACTAGATGACCTACTAGGTCCCTTCCAACTCTATGATTCTATGATTCTATGACTCCCCATAGTTATTTTGGATTGCATCCAAAGTTGCTCCCCTTCTGCTGTTCTCACAACAACCTTGCGAGGTAGGTGAGGCTGCAAATGAGTGACTGGCACAAGGTTGCCTAGGAAGATTCCTGGCCAAGAAGGGATTTGAACCTGGATCTTCAAGGTCTTAGTCCAACACCCTAACCTTTACACCATCTTGACTCTCACAAATTATCACAGCAAGTCTGAGCTCCCACAATTTTTACCATGATACAGGGAAAGTGTATTTCCTAACTGTAAGAAAATAAAGTACAAAAATAAAAAGGGTGTTATTAATGTGTACTGTATACTGTATATCAAAATACTGTACTGCACAAATGTGGCAGTGTGTGGAAATAAAAATGAATACTATCCTACTATACTCAACCCTTTTCCTGCCCCCTCAAGATTTCCCTGAGAACATATTAATGTAATAAAATATTATTTAATAATCACAATCACATAGCAAATAAACATTGTTAGTTTAACTTTCCCAGCATAGTGGCAACATGCTTGTTATGATGAGGAAGGGCAAGCAAAAATGTGGACCCTTGTGCATTAAGATCTTTGAGCACCGGAGCAGCTTTAGAGGCGGCAATATATCCTTGCCCTGAACCATTAAATGCTCTCAGCAGTTATTACTCTTTTGAAAAACATTATATGCGTGCACCCTGTTCAATTTTTCCAAACAGAATGATGCTGTTGAGCTGATCACTGAAAACACCCCAAGTGCTGAATGGGAGCAATGGGAAGGGTGGATCTTGATGCACTGCATACTACATCCAAGCCCCAAAAGCAGTCCATACATATGTGAATGATGGCATCTAGCCTCAATGTCTTTAAGAAGGGAGTGGACAAATTCCTAGAGGAGAGGACCATCACGGGTTGTGTGATGGACCATCATGAGGGGTGTGTGCAGAGTTGGACAACCTCAAAATGCCAGATGTAAGGGTGGCACTTGGATGCAGCTATCTTATGGTCCCTGAAGCATTTGGTGGGCTGGTGTGAGATACAGGAATCTGGACTAGATGGGCCTTTGGCCTGATTCAGTGAAGGCTCTTCTTATGTTCATAATTTTTGCTTAATTATGTTCTTAATTCAAGCAAATGTGTATTAATGGTGCATTTGTTCACTATTATAACTACACACCATATTCCAAGTCAAGAAGGCAGGTCTGACAAACATTCTTCAGCTTGCTGCATGTCTGGCAAACTTCTGTTTTCTTAAAACGCATTCGTACACCGGGGCACCAACGAAACACAGTGAAAGGCCTGGCACAGATCTGAGACAAAGACTGCATTAGCACTGCCAGTAACTAAAGCACAATAAAGTCATGCAATGTATACAACTCAGGACTTCCTTATACTCAGAAAAGAAAATGAGGCAAACAAATCTGGGAAGATCAGTGGCAGCAGTGGCAGTTAGGCTGTGATGACATTTATGCACAATACCTGATGTCTTTTACTACACTTGCAGAAGGGCAAATAAGATCTGCTCTGAGGCTGCACAGGGGGGTGTCCCACTGACTATATTGGACTTATTTGAGTAGACATACATAAAATGGGGCTCTAAAATGGAACGTGCCTGGGCACTCTTGTTTATAGTATTCAAGGGATTTTTCTTGTGCAAAGGCAAGACAATTACTTCAGTGCTCTACTGACTTCTGTGCAATGTGGTAAACTATGTGGGAAATATTACTAAAATTCTGAACATCTTTTAATACCAATATATTCAGGTTTTGGGAAACACAGATATTAGACGTTTAAATAATTTGAAATACCCGTTAGCTTTATGTTTTAATAATTCTCTTTTAAACAACAAACATACCTTGCATTCTTTTCCATATTTCTCTTTGGTCTATAAATAAAGAAAAATACATTTTACTAAAAATTAAACATCTCCCATTGTAATATATACTGTACTTTAAAATCCAGATGCAACTTCAGCCACCAGTCATCTTGTACAATTTACTTTAATGGTTCTAATGTCACATGTGATTTCTACTGTTCCGACGTCTAAGGGAACAGAAGCAAAACATGATTATCTCCTATTATCACTTCATGGAAAAGAACAACAATATATAAAGAACCGTCTTATTTTTTTAAAATGATCAAAGATAACAGATTTGTAAGATAGGCCAATAAAGAAAACATGAAACAAAATCTGTTTTCTTGTATACCAGTTTCTTGCAGACAAAGAATCTGATGTACACACAGGACAGTGTTGCCTATCAGAAGTTTCTTAGTCACTACAATGGAAGATACATCTTTGCAGCCACAGAAGATGTATACATAAAAGTTCTTCCTGCCATAATTCAGTGGGAATGCCCACTTACAGAAGAACTGTAGGCATACAGTTTGGGGATCTTCAAGCAGAGGCTCGATGAGCACCTGTCGGAGATGCTCTAGGGGGAATTCCTGCTGCAGGCAGGGGGTTGGACTAGATGACCTACTAGGTCCCTTCCAACTCTATGATTCTATACCTCTGTATATTATTTCAGTAGGTTTAGGGCACAATCCAGAGTAAGGGAAGTGAGGAGTGACCCTCGCTGGGCTACCCCAACTATTCTGAATCCAGAGCAGAAAGTTATGCTGCATCCAGAGAATCAGGAATCCCGGGCTACCCTAGCTGCTCCAGAGCATGTTCAGTAGGCAACAAATAAGTGACACATGGGGAGGATTTGCTCCCGAGGAGACCCCCCTCAGATCACACTGAACAAGGAACAGCGAGGGTGCCTGCATTAAAAAGAGTCCCTGATGAGATGCCAGCACAGTCAACAGTGAATACAAGAGGCTTCTTGGAGGGGCCTGCTATATCCAGAGGTTAGTGGGCTACCATATTTGTTCCATATCCTGAAGTTGAGAGGCAGGGGTTGCAGATATGCTGGCCAAGTACTCAGATTTTTGGTTAACACTGCCATTCTTACTCTGCCTTATCATGGACCCCTATGGGTCTACTCATTACTATACCTTCTCCTGAGGTGGTACAACTCTGAGGAGCTGGAAGAGGGAATTTCTGCCCTGGAAAGGGCTCTGGATACAGAGTAACTGCTCTGCTCTCATTTAGGCAATGTTAAACATGCCCTCAACATGCCTCTCCTAACTGCCTAGGCTGCCCCAGCTAGGGCAGCCCAGGTTCACCTGTCTTGGGACGGCCTATGTTGCCTTAGGCTGCCCCAAGCCTTTTCTGGAGTAACTAGGATGGAGCATCTTGCAGTTGGGTCAGCCCAATGATAGGCAGGGTAACCCAAATGCACTTCTGGATTGTGCCCTAAGTTTCAATTATGCACTTTAAAAAAATTAAAATGAAAAATTAATTACAATAGTTAAAATGAAATATTTCTTTAATAAAAAGGATATTTCATACACCCTCATACAAACAAGACTAGAACACATTGCACATACCTACAAGCATGTGAACAGATCTTATTACCGTTCCATTCTTAAATAATATCTCTTATGCAAGAAATTATATACAATGGTCTAAGCTGCACATTTGTACAGCAATGAAGTGACCCCAAATACTCCTACAAACTAGTATTTTCCATTACTTTAATTTCATAATTCTTATTTTTTTTAGTTTCTGTACAATGTGATATTATTCCCTCAACACGCTCCCTTTGAGAGTTCCCATAACCCACTCCATAACTAAAACATACCATTCGGATATAGGGGTTTTCGCCAAGGCATGTCTGACACAAGATGGGAAAATCCTATACAAAAGGGAAAACATTTACTGAGAACCAAGATTATAGTTTACTGCGGCATCCAAAATTTTTTTATTTTATAAAAAAAATATCTCTAGTTCATTTCATGGATACTAACTGATATTGTAGACGCTTTCTTATGGACATTCTCAATGGAAAGTGAATTCACAATAAAATGTACCGGTAATTCAAAATAACATTTAAAACATTTGTCTACAACCTTCATATATGCATATGAATATATGTATATTCCAAATATATGAATGCTGTTCAAGCTGCAATCCTATAAACACTTTCTCAAAAGAAAGCTCCACTGAACATGGTGCCAACTTGAGGGCACTGCTGTCAAATGGTTAAATGACAGAGAATGCAAGCCTAAGCGTGTCTACTCAAAAGTAAGTGCAATGTGTTCAATGGGTCTGATTCCCAGGAAAGTGTCTTGAGGACTGCAGCTTTAGATATTTAGTCATAGACCTAGACCTAGATATATTGTACTGTATAAGTGTGAATTACATGCTATGCTGCTGTATTTTGCCATGCAAATAAATAAACTGAATACAATGGGATTTACTTTCAAGTAAACATGCATAGGATTGCACTCTGATTCTTAATACGAGGATGTGAATCTCTCACCTCTTTCAGAGCAAAAGTGAACTGAAAGCACTTTCTGTTGGGACGGCCAATGCTCTTAAGAGTCCCAGCTTTGGATTTCTGTTTATTTAAATGTGTCATAACTACTAACAAATTTTAAAAGTTGCACAAAAAAAACTTGTGTGTGAAATCTCCTTCTTTCTGCTGCATTACTGGGAGGTGGTGAAGGAAGGGTGAATACAGAGAACAATTTTCTTTACATTTAGACTTGTATAATTTACAAATGACCATAACATAACATGCACAGTTTAGCAAATGGAACCAACTACGTGGCAAACAAGATATTTGCAACTTAAGCTTCCAGGTGGATGAAGAAGCAAAAACCTTGGCCTCGAAGTAACCAGTTTTCCCCAGAGATGTCCTCTTTTTTTAGCCTTGTGTTTTGGAAAAGAACTGGAGGCTGCACTCCTAAAAACACTTTCCTGGGAGTAAGACCCACTGAACACAATGGAGCTTGCTTTTGAGTAGACACGGGTAGGACTGTGTTGCACGTTGCTTATCTTTCAATTTAAATATGTACTTTGTTGTATGATAGCTTATTATGATATAATAATGTGTGTGTATGTGTGTGTGTATATGTATGTGTATATGTATGTGTGTATATATGTGTGTGTATATATGTGTGTATGTGTGTGTATATATGTGTGTGTGTATATATGTGTGTGTGCATATATGTGTGTATATATATGTGTGTATGTGTATGTATATATGTGTGTGTATATATGTGTATATGTATGTGTGTATATATGTGTGTGTATATATGTGTGTATGTGTGTGTGTATATATATGTGTGTCTGTATATATGTGTGTCTGTATGTGTGTATATACGTGTGTGTGTGTATATATATGCGTGTTTGTGTGTGTGTATATATGTGTGCATATATGTGTGTGTGTGTGTGTGTATAATGTATATAATGTACATAATATAAAAATTATGGTGCTTTCTCCCAGGAAAGTGTGGAGAGGATGGCAGCCTCAAATCCCAATCCTACGCATGTCTACTCAAAAGAAAGTCTCATTCTAGTCAATGGGCCTTACTCCCAAGTAGCATTGCAGTCTCAGAGCCTATGCATGTCTACTCAGAAGTAAGTCCCATGATAGTGAATGAGGCTTACTCTAGTGCAAGTGTGGATAAGGGTGCAGCCCCAACCCAACCCTGTGGATGTCTACTCAGAAGTAAGTCCCATGGTAGTGAATGAGGCTTTCTCCCAGGAAAGTGACTGGTGTCTGCAGTAGGTGTCCTTCCTTATCTGACAGTGTAGCTGAAGAGAGAAGCGAGTGTGTGGAGAGGGCTGGTGGGGAGGAGGGTGAGGGTGGTGGAGATTCTGTTTCCAGGCGGGAGGCTGAGTGAGGAGGAGTGTGTCCTGGAGAGGAGGGAGGGGGGAAGGGGGAGAGGGGGGAGCAGCTCAGCCTCCAGGCACAGCCTCCTCGGAGCCCCCCGGCCCGCTCCTTCCTCCCCCCCGGCTTCCCCCCCAGACGCCCCATCCCTACCGCGTCCTCCCAGTTCTGCCGATTGTAGGTGTTGGAGCCCAAAGAGGTGGCCATCTTGCGCTCCGCACAGGCTGCCTCCACACCGGAAGCTCCGCCCGGACACAGAGACACCGCCTAGAGCGCCCCCGGGCCGCACCCCCCCCCCTCACAGCCCCGCCTCTGGACTGGGGCAGCCTCGTCCTGGCGCCTCTGCTCAGAAGTAAGGCCCACTGGAGTCAGTGGGCTTCCTCACAGGAACTCTTGACAGGACAACAGCCTCATAGTACATTCCTTGCTATATCTACTCAGAAGTAAGGCCCATTGGTGCCAATGGGGCTTACTCCCAGGAAAGTGGATAGGATTGCAGCCTCAGAGCCCAATGCTATGCGGTCTACTCAGAAGTAAGGCCCATTGGAGTCAATGGGCCTTACTCCCAGGAAAACTGAGTAGGATTGCAGCCTAAGAACCCAGACTTATGCATGCTTACTCAGAAGTAAGTCCCATCACATTCAACAGGCTTACTCCCAGGAAAGTGGATAGGATTGCAGGTTCAGAGCCCAATCCTATGCAGTCTACTCAGAAGTAAGTCCCATTGGAGTCAATGGGGCTTACTCCCAGGAAACTGAGTAAGAACCATTGACCCATCTAAGAACCCTACTCAGAAGTAACGCCCATTATAGTCAATGGGGCCTACTCCCTTACAGGAAAGTGTGCCTAGGATTGCATGTGCACAGGTGGGAGCAGTGAAGGTGGCAGGTGAGCCTTCTCTTTCCTGCTCCCAACACCTTTGGGGACAGTTCCAGTTAGTGCTGGAAAACCAAACCAGCCAGTGGCAGAAAGGGGGGTACCTCCCCCCACCCTCTCCCCTGCAGCATTTTAAAGCTGTGTCCAAGAAGTCATTGCTGGTGGTGCAACGAAATGGTTTCATTTTCCCCCCACACATTTCAGTGTTTTCTAAATTTCAGAAAGTGGTGTAATGTTTTTATTCCAAGGGTGACTTTTTATACATCATAATTGCATATTATAATTGCTTTAACAGGTAGGAGACATCAGTGGTATAGTGTCCGCAGACTATATAAACTTCACATAAAGTGTTACATACACTTTAACATAAAGAAAACATGGGATTTATGAATTTTCATGGGATTAAACCCCACTGAGTACAATAATATTTGCTTTCTAAATACAGGTCCAACCTTGTTATACACAGTTTTTTATAAACAGATTTGACTCAACACAAATGGCCACTGTGAATGTTTTAGAAACTGCTTTTCTTGCTGTTGTAGAGAGGCAGTCATACAAGCAATCATTGCATTGTTCACTCCCAGAATCAAACCCCTGCAGATACTGAGGAGTACCTTATTCAATTAGGTGCAATAGAGGAGGCAAGAAACCTGGATGTGGGTCTTTAAACCTATTTTTCCATTGTTTTCTTTATACACTGATTTTTTTTATCCATGGGAGGTTCCAGAACTGAACCTTTTTAAAAAAGTTTTTTTAAGGCAAAAAGAGAGCTGGCAGTCTTAACAAGTTTGGAAAGTGGGTCAGAACTGACTGTGCAGTCCTTACTGACTCAGCAGCTTTGATTCTCTTTGGGGAACAGCGGGGGGAAGATGTAGGAACGGAAAAGGGATGGGGGTTATACATACTTCCTCCGAGCAGAAAGCAACCCACTCGAGCAGAAAGCTAGGGGTTCTTAACCTTTCTATGATCACAGACCCACAATGGATTGCCCAATACATTTCCAGATCCCCTTCCACAGACTGTCAAAACCATCCATTCTTATTAATGTGACTCCAAGTGGCCTCTTGGCAAGGCACTGATCAGATCTACAAGAGGGGCTCCCAAGCCATTTCCCACACAAAGCATACCTTACCAATGCCCATAAATCACGTACACAAAACGTGCTCCGCTAGTGAGTCTCACAAAGGGATGCAATTCCATCCGTGTCTATTCAGAATTAAGCCCCACTGTGTTCAATGGGTTTTACTCCCAGGAAAGTGTGTTTAGGATTGCAGCTGATCATCACATCTTGTGTGGCATCACAAAAAATGCAATCCCTGTTCTTTGTGTTCATAATGCTACATGATGTTCACTTCACCTTAAGCACTAGTATAATGAGGCAAACAAAAGACCATAGACACACACAACGGAGAAACAGCTTTGTCTGCTTCTTTATTTCAAGTTCACTACATGAAGTTAAATAATAAGGCAACACAGTAATCTTATTATTGTTAAACAAGGCAGAGTGCTTCCAGTGAGAGGAGCCAGTGAGAGATTTCTACAGAAATGTGTGGAATATACTGTAACAGTTATTCCTATACTCTATAAGAAGACAAGTCACTAGATGAAGTTATTAGTTTTCAAAACCAGCCACTGAAGCTGCCAAATGGTGTTCAACTTTCCTATACATTTTAATAAACTCTTGAATGCACATCACTTCAGCTCAGCAACATCTCAACTTGTTCAACAAATTCTCAATATATTATTCAGCCAAGAATTTGCTTGGGAGAGGTTAAGTCAGAGGTTAGTCTGAATCATTTTATAATCTGACAGCAGCAGACACTAACACTACACATTTAAGAATAAACACTGGCTAGACTTTAACATGCTCTGAGCCGTGTAGAGTCTACGCAAGCCTGTAAACATGAAGCTTCTCGTTTTTAATATTTTTTTACACCTCCATTGCACCAACTAGAAAGTAAGGCGTAACCTCCATCCAAACGCCTCCAAATGCAGATAATTGAAGGACACCTCCAAAATTTGCTCTCTACAGAAAGCCACTTTTCCAACTATCTCTTGTGTAGTTCCAATAAGTGAGCTATAGGAATAGCTCACTGCAGCTGGAAAAGTGCATTTCACTTTCTTATCTCCCTTGAACTAAAGACCTGCTTTAAGAACACATTTGAAGTGTATTCCTGTTGCTATCATATGTTCTTCACATGCTCCATCAACTTTCAGGCTGCAAATCCAAGATCCCCATTTCAAACACTTCTTAAGTTTGTTGCTTCTTCCTATGTAGAGAAAAAGCAGCTCACTGTGTCCCACTGTTTTCCTTCTCCATTATCTATCAACTAAAATGTGAACTGTTTAACACAGAAGTCTGTGTTAGAAGATTTTTTTTTTCATTTTCTATGTGTCATTGCAATACTGAATTTATAGTTGCTGATGAAGTTTGGAGACAAGCTCTGGGCATTAGATAGTATAGATCCATTTATTCACTCAGCTGCTAACAAAGCCTTGTGAAAGCCATTCATTTATGCTTAATAGTAGTATGGCAAATAGTTTTCACATACAATGCAAAAATACAGAGGGTGATGGTAGCTACTTCCTTTTGAGGTCTTCGGTTTCAAAACATAAAAATCAAATTATCTCACTTGTCAAATGCCTCAAACATCTTTGGTTGGTCCTATTCTAAAGAAATAATTTAATAAACACTAATAAAACCCTCCTCTTCCAATCTGTCAGCAGCAACCTGCTTTGAAAAGAATTCTACAGCAGCATTTTTACTTATGAATTGCCCTATATCCCATTTCATTTTAAATCTGCATTTAATCTGTCCCCAAATACTGAGACAGCAAACACATTTTTCTTAAGTAAATGGTACAGAATAAGAGAACATCCCACAAAACGGCAATGTCTGTTAGATGAGCAAAGGCCAAAGAGTGCTAACCTGAAACAGGTAGTCCATCTCGCTAAAGAGTGTGTCATGCTGCTAGTGCAGATAACTACTTTACTAGAAAATGCTACTGTGGGTTGGGATCATTACTACAATCAACATGAACTATCAGGAAGGAGGATCAGGGTTTAGACATTATCTAATACTAAATTTGTGAAATGGACACAAACTAAACTAATCAAGATTTTTGCGAGGAAGTCTCAGGTGATTTTATCAAGGAATTATGCAAGTACATACATTTCCACAGGTGGAGGTGCACCAAGTATTTTCTACAAATTTGACCAAATACATGGCACAGTGGAAACACCACCAATTCACAGAATAGGCTTTGCAGAGAGGGGAGTGAAGGAACAAGTCATCCTATTCCATGTATCCCCATCTCTGCACCTTTCAGCTGAGATTCATGGTGCATATTCACATCCAGGGGAGCAACCATGAAACAGTGTTTTTGATCTTTCATCAGGACACAAATCTTCTGCAATATTGACACTGTGTAGTGTGTGGCCATCTTTTATGAGCCGGTCGTCGACAAACTTCGTGGCATTAGACAGCCCAGGCTGAGCTCCACGTGGTGGGTGAGCCAGATGACTTCACAGCTCTGATCACTTTCGTCCATGGGCCGGATTGGAGCAGCAAGGTTTTTGAATTCATGTTTCATCTTAAAGCTTACAGTAACTTCTCCCTCCTCTTTCTGTGGAGTAACCTTGATGAACACCCCAACTTTGTTAGCCTTCCGGAAGGCTATTATGCTGTAAAACAAGCCAGAGAAAATTGAAATACAATGTCTTTCAAATGCATAAAGGCTCCTATTTATAAGATACATTTGAAGGTGCAGGCTAGGTTTACAAATTATCTTGCTAACTAAAGTCACTGCCACATATATAAATTTGAGCAATACTTTGCACTTTTATCTGGTTAGGGATCAGGGCATGGATGAACATAAAAAATGGATGAATGTTGAAGTGTAGCCTTATATAGCTTGAAATTTTTTTGCCAGATAAAAATGTAAATGCACATAAATAAACAGAAATGGAAGAAAAATAAACATTGGATTGTTGAATGTTGTGGCTTGTTGGATGAAACTGTACAAAAAAAGCATGTGGACAAAATATGAAATGTGGCTATAGTTTTAAAAGGCTGAAAAGCAATGGAATGAAAGTTAATATCAATATATATACCCTATAATGTAATGTATAAATACACTTCCAGGAAGCAGACAGGGTAGAGCAGACAAGACCCTACTCTTGTTCCCAGCAGCTGGTATTCAGAGGCACAATGCCTCTGAATAAGGGGTGTCCCAAAACCACCATAAGTAAGACTTACAGACAAGCCTAGCCTCAATTTATCCAGTTCCTTTTTAAGCCATCATCACATTTTGTGGCAGAAAATCCCACAACTAATCACGGTTTGTATTGCATAAAGAAGTATGCCCTGAATCTACTGCCAAGCCATTTCAGTGGATGATAGCGTAGGGGGAGAATTTATTGTAAATACAGTATAAGGAGATTGCAAATACAGGGGGAGAATTGAATTGATTTTTTCCCCCCCAAAAAATTAATTTTCACACAAATAACAATCAGGGCAGAGAACAGCAATGAATGCTCTGGTTAGGGCCAAAACGACAGCTTGCCAAGACAAAAACAAATCCTGGGTGACCAATTGTTAACCCAGCCCATGCAATATGAAAAAGTGAACAAACTTACTCAGGATCATCCTGAAAATCTTGAGGCTCTGCCAATTCATCATATTCTGCTGCTGCATCCTTGCCAGCCAAGATTAGCTCCTTTGAAGGAACCACCACCTGAAAATTGATGTGAGGAAAGAATGTATTATTTCAGGTACAACCAGGTTCACTCCCCTACTTTCCCTGCAGAGTGTGTCAGCATTTAGAAAAAATTCTACGCTCCAAACAACCAGTCTCTTGCATGCTAGGCATTCATGTGGTACCCATATCACATTGCTGCTTAGCCCTACAGAGGCTCTCTGTCTCCAATAGGAGAGTGTTATGTAATTAGTATTGTATTATTATATTATTACAGATATCATTATATACAAATTGGCAGACACAGTTCATATATTTTCCAGCACAGTACCACAGAGAATAATGTCAGTATCTACGCAAGGTGCAATACCTTAGCATTACTGTTTATATCATCAGGATCACCTTCCTCACACTCTTTCAGTGTCACATGCGTAAGGTGTTCTACTGGGTTGGTCAGAGTTAGAAGAACTTGACTCTCCTGTGGAAAAGATGGCACAAATAAAGGACACAAATTAACTGCAAAAAGTATTTTTCATTCTGATTTTACACTAGTGCAGAAAACATCTATCTTCCAGGAACCTCAAAAATTCATGTATCTCCTGTACCATATTTCAGGGATAATTATATTTCCAATATTTTACACAGCAAAACAATGAAACAGAGGATATTTTTTCCTTCCAGACATTTAACAGGGATTTTTTTTTTTCTCACATGTTGTAACTTTATGGATCCTGTAAGCAAAGGGTACAGGATCCTGCTTGGATTACATAAACAAAGGGTACAGGAGAGATGGCAAAAGCCCACACTTTTTAACGACTCACATAATCATGGTTAAATTTCTTAATTGATCCATGGAGCCTATTGCTCTAAATTTAAATGGAGACCTATTAACTCCTATTAATATAGATATTTCCTATATTACATTTGGATTTTACTTAGCGTGCAAACCTAATTATGTCTACTCAAAAGTAAGCTCCATTGTGTTCAATGGATCTTACTCCCAGGAAACTGTCTTTAGGATTGCAGCCTTACCCTACAATCCAGAGTAACTACGGGAGCACGTAAGAGACATTACGTGCACCCGTAGTTACTGCACCACCTAATGAAAACCTATGGGAAATTCATATTGCAATCCAGAGCAAATTGTTCTTACACCGGAGCAAGGATTCCACATAGTTACTCTGGATTGCGCCCTTCGTTAGGATTGGATCATAGATTATACCAACAGACTGGTTTTTCTGTGCATGCATTTTAGCTGGGTTTTAAAAAATACTGTCAGTAACACACAGGCTCAGTACACACAAAACTACTGGTATGCACACGTAACTCTAGGTTAGAGTATAAACCAATAGCTCTGCAAATTAACCAAACCAGAATCAGAAAACATCATTTCAAGAGAGTTTTATGCTAATGATAGGTTGCTAAGACCGGCTATACTTTGCTTTCTGAACCACTTTCACTATAAAAATGGGAGTACTGGCAGAAGTTGAAAACAACAGACAAGCAAATCGAAACTATAGTTTACCTACACCTTTGGGAAAGATAAACATGGCTTGGTTTCTAAAATTATAATACACGCAAACCATGATTTTGTGTATGTCTTGACTGAACCAATTATGGAAAATCAAGTACTGAAGTCTCAAAGTTTATGCCCCCAAATTTAATAAAATTTATTTTCCCCTAAAATTAATATCTTCTCACATGCAACTCTTAAAACCTTTCAAATGAGAGTTTGAGAGCCCATAAGAAAAGGGCTATCTACTTTGATAGATAAGAACTAACCTTCATGCAGCGTAGATTGGGAATAGACATGATTCTTACTTCAGGGATGTAGTTACTATAATAGAAATGGAAAAAGCAGCAAATTCCAGTATGAGTTCCTTGCTTTGAGTATTCTGACCAAACTTTAATTCATTTATTTTCTTGGTGGGTCTAGCCCACCCACCAAGCCAAATCAGGGCCAATTAGAAACTCTTTAAAAACTGTCAGAAAGATTTGACATTTTGAGTTGGTAAATTCAGTGGTAAACCACACCTTCTGCATTCAGTTCAATCCTTGGCATGTACTTTAAAGTCTGGGAAAGATCACAATCTGCCACCCTGGAGGTCCACTGACAGTTGGTGTAGACGAGGGGTCTCTAAACCTTTTGGTAGGAGGGCCACATCATCTCCCTGACACTGTGTCAGGGGCCAGAAAACTAATTTATATTTGAAATTTGAATAAATTTACATAAATTTACATATAAGAATTATTGGCATGGATTGCAAGGCTTGCCCAAGGGCCGGATTGAGAGGTCTTGCCGGGGCCACATTGAGGCTTCCCAGGGGTCACATCTGGCCCCTGGGCCAGGGTTTAGAGATCTCTGGTGTGGACAATACTAATGTAGCTGGGCCAATGAACTGACTCAATATAATGCAGCTCCCTATGTTCACAGCTTTTCTTTTTTATTCTGAGAGGGTTATATTATAAACTAAAATTATAACTGCCATACTGATTTTTAGAATTACAGTACACATTTCCAAAATACTTACACAGCTACCAGCTGTATTTTGAATTTGATTGATGTAGGGTTGAACTCTGGTTTACTCAAATTGTGTTCACATTTCTGGAAAAGACAAATGTTACCAAAACAAAGATTGCATAGTTAGAGATCAATTCAAATACAACAGATCCTTACATAAGCCTTCACTGAATTCTGACTTTACATAAAACCAGCACAACACAGCTCCTCCCAAAAGATCCTATCTCACCCTTCCTTGGCTCAGTCTCTTTAAAAAAAAGAAGGAAATGCAGCTGCACTTTGTGTTTTACATTTAAAGAGCCCACATTGAGGAAGGCTCTGGCAGACTGGAGGTAGACAACAGATGCCACTTCTCTTGAATCTGAAGCCATTGCTGGCTGCAGTTACATAAGGAGTAGCAGAAATATATCTTGGACTGCAGCTATAGCAGACTGAAGGAAAGCAAGGTGAAGAGCACCCTGAATCCACTGCCCTTCTCTTTGCCCCTGCAATCTGCCGCTGATGCAGCTCGCATCACCTCATGTATAGACTGTCTTTGCCACACGTTAAAAGTTTTATAAAGGAAGAGCAGAATGGAAGTATAATTTTTGATTTGCAGCTACATACCCGGCACCGAAGCGAGCGTTTAATCAGCAGATGCTTATGTCGTGGGTAAAGTTGGGAGGCACAGATGGGCTGAAAGTCTGGCTGCAGGAGTCGTTGCCTCAAGGTTGTCACTGTCCACAACACAGAAAGTTTAAATTCCAAGTCAGGGGTTTTTAGAAATTGTGGCTAATGCTTGAATGCATCCGCTGCTACAGAAAAGCATTGGACATGTGCTAAACTATTACCTTCTGTCAGATTTATTGGTCTTGTATAATAATCCTCAGGAAGAGGTTCCACTTCCTCTACAGCCTGGGCTGGTTCAATTTTTATCTCCTTCTGGTCCTCTCCCTCTTTCAGCCTAGGGCAAATAAATTTTTAAAAAGTCTGCTTGGTATAGTAAGTAAATTGCAAGCAGTAACTAAAAACAAAGGTCAAGGGTATGAAATTACTGAAGATGTAGCTCAGCTTAAGGTCCATTAAAACTTTATGTTCAGACCTCCTTCTAGCAACAAAACTCAAAATGAAGACTGTCAGCTGAAACATCCTTTTGTTTAAACTCAAGTCATCCAAAAGTTGTTGTATGTTTCAAATGCTTAGTAAAGTTGAAACAATTTCAAAAACACATTGTCATTTAACACTGCTTTCCATGGAAGAATAACTTGCAAACATGACTTTGTTAGCCCAACAATTTTGGGCTTTTTAAACTAGTCTTGTTGTCTACAAGTGTATGAATTTAAATATAAATGTAGCACTGGGTAGAGGGGTGACAAATTTAGGGAGAAATGGAAATTAAAGGGGGGGATATAATATTTCTCCCTTGAGATAACTTGAGTGTATATGCAACAAGCATGCATTTTGAATTCTGCAGAGGAGGAAAGTCAGCCACACTGGAAAATTTGGAGAAGCTACCCAATAAGTAGGGAAAAAATTAAGCACCCCTACACTTGATATTTCTCCTATCAACTGCATCCTTGTGAAAAGTATTTTGTTCTTTAGAAGATTAAAGGGATATAAGGTTAAAGCTATGTATGTGACTATTTGTCAAGTGTGGTTTTACCAAAAAGACTAACTTATAGGTAACTCTGCCCAAGAGGAGAGCCTTTCTGAAATCCTATGCACGTCCAGGGAAAAAAGCCAACTAAGGGCGCAATCCTGAGTAACTACGGGGAGTCCTTGCTCTGGTATAAGAACAATTTGCTCTGGATTGCAATATGAATTTCCCATAGGTTTTCACTAGGTAGTGCAGTAACTTACGGGTGCACGTAAAGTCTCTTACGTGCTCCCGTAGTTACTCTGGATTGTAGGGTCTGTGAATACATTGCAATTCAATTCCAAGTAATTTTGCACAGGAAAAGGGGACCTGGGAATACCTTCCAGTCTGAAAGTATTAATTGTAATTTTTTTGTGTGGTCTTCAGTATCTCCAAATTTTGTCTTAGTGTTCCCTGAGCTCCTAAAAGCTCCTAAAAGCTCCTAAAAGTTTGGACCACTTTTTATAGGGTCCCAGCTCCTTCTGAAGATAATCAGCTAAGGGTAGACAGCAAATCATCCCTGATAATTTGGAGACATGTGTTTACTTGCCTTAGGCGAGTGGTAATTTGCAAGCCTGTTGTAAATGATATGTAAGTGATGCTGGATTTGATTTCACCACCATCACATATGACACTCACGAGAGTCCAGCAAGACTGCTGATGGGAACTCCAGGCCTCTGACGCTGAAGTCTGGTTCCAAGGCCATATTTGTCCTACAAAAAAGTACATGATTAATAACAGATTTCAACTGTTGTCAGTTAACATTAGCCCATAAGGTTACCGACAGCTTGGAAAATGTATTATAAATCAAGCAAAGAAAACCAAATGCAGAAAGCTTTTCTCTGATCAAAGCAATTCTTTGAGGTTAGTGGGTTAATAAAATAAAACAATATACAATAGTTCAGAAAGGAAAGCTGGACACTTCTCTAAAAGTCTACCCTAAATATTTTTGTTCAATGTTGCTCCACATTGCAATTAATTAATTTTAATTTATTAATTTTAATAAATTAATTTTAATTTAATTAATCCACCCAATAGCTTTTAATTAGTTATTATTTTTCCATTTTCTTTGTAAACCGCTTTGTGAACTTTTTAGTTGAAAAGCGGTATATAAATACTGTAGATTGATGAACTTGATGGCTAACATAGTAACATTTATCTACTGTAAAGAAAACTGCAGACTAGTAATATCTTCTGCAGTCAGATATAGAAGATCGTGACAGAACAGATATAATACTATGAAACCAAATGATTTACTTCTCTCCAGTTATCTATTTGCGGTTGTCAATTATTTGGACTGATGGCAAAATATTTATACAGACTATAATATTTAAGCCTACAAACCCCAATTAAATCATTATTAACCACCTACTGGGCAGTTTCATAACTAAAATGCCTTGATAAACAAAAGACCTTTATCCCTAAACTTTCATATTTTTTCTTCATACCCAACTTGCAAAACAGGTCACTGTTATTGCCGTTCTACACATGGGAAAGGCTGAAATATAAAAGATGTGCTCAATGCTATTTTGGAAATCAGTGACTGAAGAAACTATGGATCTTCAGGCATCAATCCAATCCTCTATCCACTGGTTACATGACTTAATGCTAAACTTGAGGGTTATTAACTTTGTATAAAAGAAAAGCATTTAAACTGAAAAACAAAAATAGAAATTTGCCTAAAAGGCACTATATCTGCCAAATTGGTAAATCAGACAAAATTTGTATTAATAACTATTTTGAGTGCTAGACTTCACAGAATCAAGAATCAATTAATAACTATTTTGAGTGCTAGACTTCGCAGCAGCAAAACCAATGTTTAAACAGTAACAATGCTGCAAACAGGGTGGTACAGTATCTGCAGAGTACTGATTCCATGAACCTCTGACAATACCAAAATTCTTGGATAATGAAATCTGCAAAGGCGTAGGGTCTTGCCACCACAAGGACCCACCTGAAGTCCATCCAGAGCCACCCAGAGGTTGTCCTCTCAATCTCTTCAGAAGGCCTCCTGGACACAACCAGAAGCTACTTCTGGATGATGTCCACAACATTTGGTTGCATCTGGGAGGCTCAGCCCATGGGCTTTGCCAGACCTCAGAAGTGGCTTTTGGTCATATCCTGGAGGCCCTCTGAGCTGCAGGCTCAGCATCCATGGATGATGAACCCATGAATAAGGGGCCCACTGTACATCCAAGACCAGTGGCAACGGACACAGAGAACAACAGCATACCAGCAGAACACAAGTGATTTCACAGGGTTTACCTCTATCAGTAACTGGAAAAACTTACCACTACATGTATAGTATGTTGCTGCAGAGAGGCCCAAAATAGCAGCAGGTAGCAACGGAGACAAGAAAAATGCAGCAATAAGACAAAAGCAAATGCACGAAGCAAGCAGGTTAAAGGGTTATTTAAGAGGCAGAAAGCATATGCAAAATTGTTCAGCTAAGCAAAAGGAAGCCTCTCCCTTTGACAAAGACACAGGCCACACCACTAAAAGAATAAAATATGTAGTCAGATTTGTGCCAACTGAATTACAAGCCCAGGTCAGCAGATGACTATCAGCCAGCAATATATACAGTACCTTAAAATTATGATACTATATAAGGTTGATTTGAGCCCAGGATTTAACAATGCCATTAAAATCCAAATTAGAGTAAATTTACTGTCTTGTACAGTAATAATCATACTGCATTCAGTTATCCATCACTATATAATTGATTAAAACTTGCTTGTGTAAGATTATTAGACCCAATGAGCTTCAAAGAACTCCTGTCTTCAAATTTGCCTGCTTTGTCTCCTTTGAAGCCTTCACAACAACTACAGTCATGCTTCAAGCACTTTAAAAAGTGGTGTTCTCCTTGTCACTCAAGGAGCTTCAGAAGTCCTTATAGTTGTTCCACCTCACCGAAAAAGACAGCGGCATGTAAGGTCGGCGGCGAACCAGCTTTTTTCTATCTCGCTCCAACTTCTCCTTTTGGGCCAGCTGTTGATAGTACTCAATCAGTTTGTTAACCTGTACAGGAAGACATTTCATTTTAAAGAGTGAATTGGAAGAAGGACTATTCTTAAACATAAGAAGCTGTCTTAAATAAAGTCAAATTATTCATCATCTGAACTGCACATAGAACCTTCAGCATGTAAAGCATAAATATTAATAAGAAGCTATTCCCCCTTCCTTATGTGTTCAGTATCAATTGCAGTTTCTCCCTCACAACTTCACAGTTCCTTAGAAGGAGACCAACTTGAATAATAATAGGAATTTCCTGTTAACATTGTTAATACTTCTATAGTGTGGCTGCAGATATGTTCTTTACTTTAGCAAGAGAGTTGATTTATGAAAGCAAAAAACACCTATGCTTATATTGCAACTGCACAAAAAGTCTGTGGATATAATGGACACAAGGGGGAGGTTCCATAGAATTTTCCCCATATCCATATCTCCCCATATCTAGCCCCCTCCAACAAGGAATGGCCAGAATGGAACCTCTGCAGATACAAGGAAATACCTGTATGTCCATTTCTTTTCTGCTAGGGATTACAGAACTAATCAGAACTAATGCTCTCTTCTTTTTCATGTTATATTTTTATAACTGGTTCATTTACTTTTTACATACCTTCTGAGTATGAGGATTCTCTGGCTCCTGCCAACCTCCACTAGCTGCAACATAACAAAAATTTATTGAAAGGGAGGACACACACTGGATGACAACAATAACACTAAACACACACATACACACATAGAGACAGGACCAATAGAATTTTTTTTAAATGCCTGTTCTTTTTCCCTCTTAGCATATGAGCAACATTATCAATATTTTATATACCTAGCACCCTAATAATAAATAACAGCCACTTGCGCAATCAATCATCTTCTACATGAGTATTTTACAAGCAAACATATTTTCTAACCTCACCCTTTCAACAACAGGGGATCTACACTTAAAGACAGACTCCAACTGACAATGAAAGTTAAAGCCCTACTTGCCTTCTCACTTTAAAGTGAATGTATTACCATAATCAAAAATATGTGTAAACATTTTATAGCTCCAAGCTTTAATGTCAACTATGTATGCAACATTCCAAGGAACTGATTTCATGCAACTCTTCCAAAATTTGGTACTCACCAACTGACTTATCTGCCATGCCAACATCTCTAGAAGTCCAACGGCAAAAGCCACAGGCCAGATAATAAGCTTTCTTCATTGTAGTCTTGGCTGGGTCATCAGGCAGTGGGGCAGGGATACTCGTTGCACGGGTGGAAAGAGTATGCATACAGCAAGGGCAATCAAAGCAGTTTGCACACCTGTAGAGATAGAAAGAGACCAGCATGTAATTCTGCATGACCAAGCTTGCATCTCAGATTGTATCCTTCAAAATCTCAGGGAATTCCTCTTATACAATCTATAGAATTTATGTTCTTCACAAAGTATTCATTAGGAAAAGGAATTTCACAAAATGGTCCAATAGAAACAAAAGTATCCATCCTCAGAAAATCTGTCATGGGCACAGGTAAAACACCTTTTTATTAATAAATACACAAGATTTAATACTGTGAGAGGTAGAGTGTTCTGAAGTTTCCATATATTGGGCAGATATGCAGCAAAAAGTCTGTGGTTCAAGATAGTATTTCAAAATCACCCAGAGACACTTCAAGATAATGCATTATTCCAGGTGTAAATTTACCTAAGCAACATCAAGGCAGAACATACCAGCAACAGAGTTAAAATAAATAAATCATAGAAAGTACTTCAGGCAGTGCAATGAATTCATGTCTAAATCATGTCTAAAAAAAGCTAAAATGTGGGAACTGAACAGCTTCCCACCCAAGTATGAATTATTGCAACTTGGTGGGGGGAAATTTGTTATATTTTCCACATGCAGTTCATCATAGGCAGGTAGATTGCATTTTCATAGATTTCAAAACATACTTCATGTGCACATCCCTCATCCCGCTAAGATCACATATCTGTAAAGCCCAAATACGACAGCATTTTAAAACAGTGCCTCACCCCCAAATCCAGAGTAACTGTGGGAGCACGTAAGAGACATTATGTGCACCCGTAGTTACTGCACTATCTGGTGAAAACCTATGTGAAATTCATATTGGAACCCAGAGTAAGTTGCTCTTACACCGGAGCAAGGACTTCATGTAGTTACTCTGGATTTTGCCATCAGGCTTTTACTAGTTGGGTATAGACTATCAAGTGACACAAAAGAGAATACTATATCCAAAAGCAAAAGAGATAGAGGGAAGGTTATGACAGGAGCATGTAGTCTTACCTGTTCTTCTTCAGTTTGGCTTCTGCCGATGGCATATTTTCCAGGCAACTGGGACAATAATGTGAATCTACCTAGAAAACAATACACAAAAAGTTAACACCAAATCATCATCATTATTCAATATGCTATTGAACAAGATGAGCACATCTCATAACTCATTGTCAGTGAAGCCAGTCTTCCAATGTCAGTAATTTGTTAACCTTCAGCGTTACAAACTTTTTAAAAAATGCACAATATATTTTATGCCACACAATTAAATTAAACATATAAATTTAATTTGCTTTTATTAATTTGCTTTACAGGATTCCTAATGAATTTTATGCTGCTATAACAAATTGCAGAAGATACAAAATTGCTCATATTTCCCACAGGGCAGATGCTCAAATAGCTATTTTGAGTTAAATGAAGAGTAAAGAAAATTCCTTACACTCTGATGATACCATTGACTCCATTTATTTATTTTTTAATCAAACAGCAAAGATTTTTCTGCTTCCTTTTAACATGCTCTGAATTTTCCTTCCTGCATGCAGGCTTCATGCCTGTTTATCTGTCTGAGCGTAAGCCTTCTTTTGGCCCACTCTGTATAAAAAACTGAAGTCACTGACTGACTCACTCACTGACAAATTCATCAACGCCCAAGCAAAACGGCTGGGCCTGAAGTGTGAAATTTGGGGAGGGTGTTCCTTCCATGATGGAGGCACTCACTAAGAATCCGTTTTTGGAAACTCCAACCGGAAGTGGGTGAAATGGAGCGGAACACATTTTCCTCCCTATACTTGCCATTGAAGAATCCCTGACTGCGGGATGCTCTGCCCCAATCCCTGGACCTAGAAGCGTGAAATTTTGGGAGGGTGTTCCTTCTGTGACATCAACAACCACCAAGAACTTATGTTGAAAAATTTAACCCTTAAGGGGGTGAAAGACAGGCTGATCAACATCCAGACAATATAGTGTCAGATGCCTGATGCACTGGGAGAGAGGGTGCACATGGGGGGATATTGAGCACGGGGGTTGATGCTCATGGGAGGGGTCGATGCACAATGGGGGATCAATGTTTAATGGGGGGTATTTTACTCCTAAAATGTGGGTACATTTTGCTGGTCACTTTATAATTCTCAGGTTTCTCTAAGAGGCATTACAACTGAATAAAACCAATACATATCTAGAGTGCATAAATATATCCTTTGGATGAGTTGGATGGAAATACTGTCTTGTGTGATGAAGAAATTAGCTCCTGCTGTCTTTATTTGAGAAAAAAAAAACATGGTGCATCAGTGTCTGAGTTATCTTTTTATTCCAGCCAAATGCTCTTGATGAGACTGTTCTCCAAAGTCAGAATCTGATGTGTCATGTTTCTGGATTAACTTGAGCTGCCAGAGGAATAGCATGAAGCCAGTTTGAGCAAGTAGATCAAACTGTTAGACATACTGTACAGATAACCCTGTACAGTACGTCTATCTGGGTTCAAACATTTTCTCAATTCTCCCCTCATTGGAAATATTCTAGGACACATGACACTTATATGAAACATGGAAATAAATAGTGCATCATATTACCCTGCTGGAGGAAGGGCATAAAAGAACAGCCCTAAAGGAAATTACCCTGTTCAATGCATGTATTGTACAAATGGCAAATGAAAAGAGAATGAGAATGTGGTCAAACATATATCACAGCTCCAATCATTTATTGCATAAAATGCACTAGTATAGCAATTCTCAAACTGTGGGTTGGGATCCACTAGGTGGGTCACAGGCCACTTTCAGGTGGGTCCCCATTCATTTCAATGTGTGTTTTATTTTTAATGTACAGTTGTGCATCGCTTAATGAGGGAGAAATGAGCAGAGCCCTCACAGACCTAGAAAACTGTGGGAAGCAAAGGCTTCCTGCATCCACAGCGGCCCAGCTGATGCTTCAAGAGAGCACCCAAGACAACAAAAGACCTGCTTCCTGGTACCATCCCCTCCATTTGGCATGCTGGGGTAGCCTCATCCTCAGACCAAGAGGTTGCACAGATCCAGCATGGCTTCTAACTTATGATGTTAGAAATCTGTCCAATCTCCTTTTAAAGGCATTCAGGGCCACTGACACCACTTCTCAGCGTGCCGAGAAGCAACATACTGATGGTCAAACTGGGCTGTCTGGCAGGACAACATAAAGAAGTGGTACCAAACTATATGAGAATAAAAGTGGGTCTCCAATGAACTGGTATCAGTTCATAAGCATGTAAATGCAAGTAGATAAATAAGTACCACTTTGGTGGGAAGGTAACACTGTGTTCCAAGTGCCTTCGTCATTTAGTCATGCAGGCTACATGACTGAGGAGATTCTTTGGCCAACTGCAGAGCCATACCAAGGATCCACCTTAAGCAGCACATTTGAAATGCTTCAAGCAGGTTCATGTCTAACCGGAGAATGGTTCAAGTTTCTAATCCGCACAGGGAAAATGGTAAAATTAGTCTTCTCACTAGGTGCTTAAATAGGGGATGAGCACTGCTGGTATAAAGTTATGTATTGTGCGTCAGTAGTTTTTGGACAGTTAGTAGTTAGTCAATAAATAGTCAATAGACATTTATGTCAATGTAGTTACAGCACCACCTACTGAAAACCTATGGGAAATTCTTATTGCAATCCAGAGTAAATTGTTCTTACGTCAGAGCAAGGACTCCCTGTAGTTACTCTGGATTGTGCCCTTAGTTAGTTAGTTCTGGTGGTGGAAGGATTTAACCTCTGATGAATAGTGTTAGTTAGTTAGTTCTGGTGGTGGAAGGATTGAGCCTCTGGTGGAGTTTCTGGTGTTGTCTGGGTTCCACCCAACTGGTGGAGATGTGCAGTGTTTGAGGGTCCCTCCATGTCCCCTTCTTTGTGCTGACAACAGCCCTGCGAGGTAGGTGCCTGTCCTCTGAGGGGCTCTTCAGGGGGTCCTTCTCAGCCTGGTCTCCATCATCAGTTCTGGCTTAAGATCCCAGATTCCAAAGGGGTCACGACTCCTACTTTGAGAACCACTGAAACCCACTGACAGTCAGACACGTCGCCCAATCAAGAAGCAGAGCTTCAGATCCTCCCTCCCACTCGTCCATCAGTCCAGGGAACCAATCAAAGACCTGGATTTTGACACTCTCCCGCCCACCCTGCGCATGCCCAGCCAATGGGATGGGAAATGCAGGAGAAGGACAGGTGCGGTGGCCAATGGGCGTTGGGCTCGGTGCGGGGAGCCCGCCTGGCTCTCCCCCTACCCCGCCGGTGCGAGCCGGTTTACCTCATGGGAGACACACTCGAGGGAGCGGAGCTCGCTGCAGTAGCGGCAGAAGTAGAGCTGCGAGAGTGGGGCGCGGATCTCCTTCTCCCCGTGCACCAGGTAGGAGACGAGCTCGGACCGCAGCAGAGAAGCCATCTTGAGGCTCCGGCAAAGACCCTGCGCTGGCCCCGCCCACTTCCGGCCACTGCCCCGGAAGCCCCGCACTGCTCCGTCACGTGATCAGACTGGGCTCTGCTGACTCAGCTGTTGGGGGGGGCTTCCTCTGCTCTAGCTGCCTCTGGAACTCCCTGCTACTGGCTAGAGGGCTGAATCAAGGCCTGGGTCCCTTTAAGAGGGCGCTGGACACTCTCAGCCTGTGGAACTCCTTGCCACAAGATGTGCTCATGAATTAAGGCCTGGATCCCTTTAAGAGGCTGCTGGACACACACACCCTGTGGAACTCCCTGCCACAAGATATGGGGATGAATTCCAGCTTGTATGCCTCTAAGAGAGACTGTACACACTTAGCCTGTGGAACTCCCTGCCATGGGATCCAGTGATGGCATCTGGCCTGGGTGCATTTCTGGAGGAAAAGCCCAGCACAGGTTCCAAGCCATGCACCACTGTTTCTTTACCCAGCAAGCAGTTAGCCTTTGGAACTCCTCACCACAGGATGTGGTGACAGCATCTGGCCTCAAGCCCTGTCAAACATACTCAGATTTGACATCACTGTGATGCCAGAGCTCCTCCCTGTCTATGCGGAAGTAAATCCCATTCTGTTCAGTGAAATTTACTCCCAGGAAGTCTGTCCCAGTTCATCTGTCCCAAGACAGCAGATCCCACCCCCAGCGCAACCCCCCATGGGGTCCCAACCCTCACTTTGAATACCGCTGGTATAGAAGGAGGCTACCTCAGAAGGCCAGAGGTGAGGAGGGCACCAGGATGCAAGTTTCTTGTGGTCTCGGGTGCTCCTTGAGGCTTCTCAGGGTCCGCTGTGAGATACAGGATGCTGGACTAGAAGGGCCTGATCCTTCAGGGCTCTCTTATGGTTTATAACATGTGTTGGATGGACTTCTCTTCCAGAATTCTGTCCACTACCTTTTCAAAAGGGATCTTGGCCAGAGGCTATTGCCAGTCCTGTGGCAAGGAGTTGCACAGACTTCATTAACACTGCTGCAGTGATTTTCAAGCTTTTCCAACCCACATCAAACTGACAACACACTAAAATTGTTAAGGTACACCATCAAGTTTTTGTCAACTGACCACCATGCTGACTCATATGACCCACTGACCCTGTTACTACATGACCTTCCACCAAATTCCTGTGGCACAGCTGTGGACCACTTGTGGCATACCAATGTGCCATGGCTCAGTGGTTGGAAATGGCTGAATTACAGGAATTCAGCCTCTTTGGGAGGTTTTAAACTTGATAATTCTTCCACCTTTTTCATTTCTCTGCTCCACAGGCTTTGTTTTTGCCCAGCCTTGCTGGAGCCTCTCTCCCTCATCCTCCAAAAGCAAATGGGGTCAGATGATGGATCCTAGAAAGAAACCTGGCAAGAATCATAATGGTGATTGTAGTGATGGATTTCCTTTTACAGCAAGAAAATGACAATTAAAATGATTTATCCAGATTCTAACATGACAATCATAGTTGAAGCTGAATGGATCTCAACCCTGGTGTCTCTCCAATGAATACGTTTTTACATCCTCTGCAACTTCCTCAAAGGTAAATGAAATAGGCCCATTTTCAAACTTGTATAAATACTGTAGAAATAACAAATAAAATGAACATATTAAATTTCAGGTCTCTCAGTGTTCACTTTTCAAAACCATAATAGAAAAGGGCAAACTAGATTTAAGGATATAAACAGAAAAAGGCAATAACCTTCATTTCATTCTGCTCTTTAAATTTAAATGCTGAAAAGGGTGAAAAAACAGTTTTACATGCATACCAGGGCTGGGGGTGGCACAAGTGGTTAAGACACTGCCTGTTAACCAGCAGACCAGGGTTCGAGCCTCGGGTCGGCCCCACAAGACAGGGTGAGCTCCTATCCTTAGCCCAGCTCTGCGACACCAACTGGATCCAATTGTATTGGCTCTGCCTTTCCATTGGACTAATTCAGTGGGCATGGAGGGGGAGATTTGCTGCTTAGGTAACAGCCTATCCTCCATCTAACCCAGGCTTTCGTGCTTCGCATGCAGCGTGTGCAACGCTGAGTGCAATCCCATAGTCTTTCAAGACTGAAGGAGGCCTGCTTATTACATGCATACCTCTCTAACACAGGATTCTGGATTCAGGAGCTTTCAATGTTCACCATAAGAATTTATTTAAATTAGATAATTTTTGTTTTGAATTCTCTCTAGTGTCAAAATTTCTATCCATGCCATGATTTCAGACCAGGTGGATTGACTGTTGTTATTCAGTCTCGAGATGATGCTTGATCATTGCTCTTTTAAATGATCAGTTACTTATATCATTGGCATCCTTCAGTCTCGAAAAACTATGGTGTTCTTGCTCTGAGTGGAGGTCGTCAAATAGCATCTTTTATGGCTAAAAAGGCCAACTCGAGAGTGGCAATCCCTGCCACATTGAGGGCAGATATGAGGCACACTGAGGGCGCTGGTTCCAGGATAACCATGCTTATAACTGAAACCCAAAAAGAATCAGTGAAGTTTTTTGCTGGCTAAATCAAACTGAATGCCACAATATATGAGATGCAGCTAAAGCCAAAGGGATAATTGCAGATTTGTCAAAATTATGTAAACACTTAAGTGGGAAAAAATAGTTTGGTTTCAGACATATATAATGGGTGACAAGTTAATACTAGAAGAAAAAAGAGTGGTGGCAAGCTTGAGGGAAGTGTTTAGTTGATTTCAACGAGACCCACAAAGCCATCTAACTATTTACATTTTAACATAATTTTTACTAACTCTGTATAGCATATGAATCCTTCAAGAAAGGAAGAATATAAGCAGAGGCCCCATAAACTGCTGGTCAAAGAGCTTTGGACAACTTAGAAGACCAACCTTTCTCCACCAAATATGAGCAGTTGGCCTCAGCCCAGTATGACTTAAACTCTTTCTGTTTTTCTCTGAGGCAGATTTCCCACAAGCTAGTATGAAGCAAAACCACAGGAGAAAAGCCCAGCAAATTATTGGCTTCATCACCAGTCACCAGCATACTGATACTATTATTCCCAGTATATAAACTGAATGGGCAACCCAATCCTGTTGAAATCATCCCATGCTGATGCATTGGGCCAGTGTGGCTTTGTGCTGGGGTGTGTTCCTGCAAGGGAGTTTTGCAATCTGGAGGTCTCTTTGAGGTATGGGAACATTGAGGAAAGCCTCAACCATGACAACAGAGCTACTCGAATATCTGCTGGCACAAGTCAGAGTGGATTATTGTCAGCTGATTGATCTGGAAGGAGGATAGTTATGGTATGCATCAGTGCCTTCAGTCCCACATCTCCCTCCATCAGGACCAATCCATTCCCTATTCCTTGCACCTCTTCTTCCGAGTGTAAAGCTTACCTGCTGTGGTGTGCACTGGGTCATGCACAAGACACCTAATTTCTATGCTGTGGCAAAATGCTTTACAGCACATTTGCAGCAGTCTACACTGGCAGAGCACTTGGTCCGCCAACACAGAGGCCCAATAGGATTGTGCTGTAAGTATGCCACACGTATAACTAGAAGCAATTCACTTTTGGTTGGATTGATTTTATTTCAGACTAGCAAAAACATTCGCACAAGCCGGGAGTAAAATTCTCCCTGTATACCATCCCCCAATACGCACCATCCCCCCCTGCACACCATCCCCTCGTGTGCACCCTCCCTCATGCCCACCATCTCCCATACGCATCATCCCCTCATGCACACCATCCCCCAATCTGTACCTTCCCTCCATGCACACCATCACCCCTGTGCATCTTCCCTCCCAGTGCATCAGCTGGATGTTGATCAGTCAGTTGTCAGTGTTAAGTATAGGACAAAAAACCCGTTGCACCCTGTTTCACCCTCTTAAGATTTAAATTTCTCAGCATCAGTTCTTGGTGAGTATTGCTGTCACAGAAGGAACATCCTCCCCAAATTTCATGCTTCTGGGTCGGGGTTGGGGCAGAGCATCCCTCTGTCAGGGACTCTTCAATGTATAGTGAGGAAAACGTGTTGCATCCCTTTTCACGCCCTTCTGGTTGGAATTTCTGAAAACTGGTTCTTAGTGGGTGGCTCTGACATGGAAGGAAGGACACCCTCCCCAAATTTCACGCTTCTGGGCCCAGTGGTTTTGTCTGGCCATTGATGAGTCAGTGAGTGAGACTTTTCTGTTTTATATATAGAGATAATTTATGAATTTCAAGAAGACTCCATGCGGCCTACTCATAAGGAAAAAGAAGACAATGAAGATTTTTTTTACCAGGACACAAGGCTAAAAAAGAGGACAGGTTCTGGAAAAAGATGACAGGTTATAAATCTCACTAACAAACAAATGAAGGAAGGATGGACTTTATTAAACAAAATTTACTGACGCAATATGGGGGACAAATGTCGGTGGTGCCAGGCTATCAGGGCACCATCATGGCACCATAGATCTCTGCAACACAACAACCCCACGTGCCACCCCAGCACTTTCACCCAGCAAGATTCTGAGGGCTGAGCCCGCCAAATGCCTTGTCAAATACTGATAGCAAAACAAAATTCCCATTTCAAGGAAGAAAAGCTTCTGATAGAATGAAAGTCTTAGGCTCTGAAAAGGTCACATCCCGTTTCCTCAGTGAAAAAAGAGTTAATATAGCGATTGCTGCTGGACCTCAACTTGGACATTGACTCAGCCAAGCCCTGTCTAGACGTGACAGAAAATCACAGTAATTTTGCACTTTATATTTAACATGAAAACAAGGCACTTCATCTGCACTTCTAACAAAAACTGAAGAAATAGCAAGAATTGGTGAAATATCAATTACCGTATTTCAACAAGAGTTTTAACTTTTAAAACACAATTTTAAAGTTTCTAAGCTCTCTAGGTTTTCTACAGAGTGAGATTTCTGGTGCCTAAGAAGAGAGGCATTGTGACTGAAGGTCATTCCACACTCCTAGCACTTTTAGAGTTTCTCCCGTGTGGGTTCCATGGTAGTTCTTAACTGCACTACTATGATTGAAACTCATTCCACAACTCCTGGCATTTATAGGGTTTCTCTCCTATGTGGGTTCTCTGGTGGATCTTAATCTATCTTGGATTTCAGTCACTACCATGATTGAAATTCATTCCACACTCCTGGCATTTATAGGATTTCTCCCTGTGTGGGTCCTTCTGTGACTAATAAGATTACTACTGTTAATGAAGGCCATTCCACACTCCAGGTATTTATAGGGTTTCTCCCCTGTGTGGGTCCTTTTGTGAATAATAAGATGACTACTGTTAATGAAGGTCATTCCACATTCCTGGCATTTATAGGGTTTCTCCCCTGTGTGGGTCCTTTTGTGAATAAGATGACTACTGTTAATGAAGGTCATTCCACATTCCTGGCATTTATAGGGTTTCTCCCCTGTGTGGGTCCTTTTGTGCTAAATAAGATGACTACTGTTAATGAAGGTCTTTCCACACTCCTGGCATTTATAGGGTTTGTCTCCTGTGTGATTCCTGCTGTGACTAATAAGTTTACTACTGTTAATGAAGGTCATTCCACATTCCTGGCATTTATAGGGTTTCTCCCCTGTGCGGGTCCTTCTGTGACTAATGACTACTGTTAATGAAGGCCATTCCACACTCCAGGCATTTATAAGGTTTCTCCCCTGTGTGGGTCCTTTTGTGACTAATAAGATTACTACTGCTAATGAAGGTCATTTCACATTCCTGGCATTTATAGGGTTTCTCCCCTGTGTGGGTCCTTTTGTGATAAATAAGATGACTACTGTTAATGAGGGTCATTCCACACTCCTTGCATTTATAGGGTTTCTTCTCTGTGTGAGTTCTCTGGTGGCAACTAAGTTTTTCTCTCCGATTGAAGGACATTCCACATGCCTGGCATTTGTAGGGTTTCTCCCCTGTGTGGGTTTCTATGGTGCCTAATAAGACCTCCGCTCTGAGTGAAGGACATTCCACACTCCTGGCACTTATAGGGTTTCTCCCCTGTTTGGATTCTGTGGTGTCTTGTAAAACTACCACTGCAGTTAAAGGACACTCCATGCTCCTGGCGCTTCTGTGCTTTCTTCTTTGTGTGGCCTCTGAGCTGGATGGTAAGTACCCTCCTCTGAATGAGAGTCTTTCTGTGCATGTGGAACTTAGAGTGTGTCTTTCCCCTTAGAGCTGTTTCCTGGGAAGGCTGTGTCTTCTTCTTTCTTCCAATCTGGTTCCTCACTGATGCTGTTGAAAGAAGAAAAAAAGAGTGAGAGACCCAAAGAAAGATCTGCAGCTAGTTCGGGAACTTGGATGTATGTAACCCACATTGCCCTTGAGTCAGGGAGGAGCTGAATGTCTAACTGGGATCTCGTCTAACTGGGCTCCTCCTTTCCAAGTTCCCCCTCTTAGCCAGGGATCCAGATCACACAGCAGAAGGCTATGAAGACATGCACTTAGCCATGCCTCCTGCCTCCTTCTTTGTTTCTGGGCACAATCCTGAAGAGCAGCGGTATATGCTCAAAGTCTTCTGCCATGAAGTCAGATGCAAATAACTCATTTAATTTCTCTGCTATCTATCTCTACCTTTAAGTCTTGTATTTACTCTGCACCTCCCTCAGTATCCAGTGGGCCAACCACTTCTCCAGCAGCTTTCCTGCTTATAACATGCAGCTTTCCTGCTTCTAACTTTTTATTATTTCCCTTAATGTTAATGGTCTTATGTTTCTAAAAGTCTTTCTTAGCCTTCTGTATCATCATCTTACTTTTTCCGTACATTTTATGTTCCTTTTTATTCTTCTCATCAGGACAAGACTGAAGTCCCCCAGGATTACAATCCTGTCTCTCCTTGATGCCTCGCTGAACTGCTTTTTTCATTGCAAGGTCCCCTCCAGACAGGTTTTTTGTCTGGAGGGTAACAGCATGCTAGGAGTAGTACATTGTTCCTTGAGCCTGGAACTTTCCTCTCAGTGATTCAAAGGTGGAGTCGGACCTACCTATTTCACAGGGAAAACTGCCCTCCAATGTATGTACACATGTTTCAAAGGACAACCAAAGGATTTCCAACTCATTTGTGGCACCATCCCCCCTCATCGGGGCTGTCTAGAAGGGGAGGAGGTGGACCATCAGGCATATCAGCATCCAAGCCCAGGTCAGGCAACTAGGCCATCAAGAACCCTTGGAAGCATCTAGTGGAACACAGGTTCCTCCCTGTGGCCAGGCTGACCATATGCTTGACATGAAAATGTAGGACAAGGGTCCCCAAAAGTCCGGATTTTCAGTTGAAAATCTGGACTTCTGGAGGACCTTGTTCTACATTTTTTAAAATTAGTTCCTGGGGCGTACCTTGTCCGGGGGGCTTGTCCGGGCATGGGGGGCTGTATAGTGCGTTGCGCCACAATAAAAGTGATGCTCGGAACGGCGCGCATACATCACGCTGTCTGAGCAGCCATCTCCCTACAGTCTGTGTTGTGTAGAGACCTCAGGCAGTCTCTTAGGCAGAGCAGTCTGCGGCTGCGCACCATCTCTCCGCAGACCGCTCGCCATCCACGGGCCGTTGACGTGAGCGGTCTGCCTGGATTCACTGGAGCACAGACCGCTCGCGTCAACGACTCCTGGATGGCGAGCGGTCTGCGGAGAGATGGTGTGCAGCCGCAGACCGCTCTGCCTAAGAGACCAGGCGGGCGGTCTCTTAAAGATAGAGGCTATGCGCATGTGCACAGCCTCTACACAACACAGACTCTATTTCGGGAGATGGCTGCTCGGACGGCGCGATGTATGATCGCTGCTCCGAGCATCACTTTTATTGTGGCGCAAAGCAGTATACAGCCCAAATGCCCTCCCGCCCCCCCAGAAGACTGGACAGTCAAAGGGTGTCCCTATCTGGCCGGACACCCCGATATCTGGGCACGCCCGGCCAAAGCCAGGCATCTGGTCACGCTGCCTGTGGCATCAGTCAAAATAAGATGGAAAGATCTTCCTTACCTACACAGATGACATTTTCATAGTTCTCCAACATGACCATCTCATACAGGAGCCTTTGGCATGGACTCAGCAGAGCCCACTCTTCACTGCTCATATGCACTGCTACGTCCGAGAATAAAATTGGACCCTGAAAGCAAAAGGAGAAGTGTCCTATTGGCAATCAGGCCATGCATCCTCCCTCTTTGCAAACCTTTTGGCTGGGCCTTATGACCATCTTGTTTAGAAAAGCTTACAATTGATGTGACAGGTGGAGTGCTATATTAATCTCAACTGTTTTCTTACACTGTGAGGTTTTTAATAACTTTTAAATTCCTTTTAATGTCTTCGAGGTTTTAAATGCATAACTTTTTCAAATGAACTTGTTTTAATTTTGTTGCATTTATGTGGTTGCCTTATGTTCCCCACCGGGAGAGAAAGGTGGGACAAAAATTTAATAAAAGAATAATGCCTGCAATACAAAGAATGAGTTGTATTCATGAAAGGACAAATATTTCTACATTTGAAAAAAAAACATTTTTTCACACACATTCCTTCTCAGCCTTGCATTCCCATTTTAGACCTTCCAGTTCCAATGTAGATTCCCATATTTTCGGAAAGAAGGCTCTACAGATCCTTTGCTTCCATTCCACCTTCCAAACTTCCTAGCCCAGAAGTGAAACCCAGTGGTACCAAAATGGTTACTCCCACAAAAGCACATCCAGGACTGAGAACCTGGTACATTTTGTGGCTGCTTTCACATTTTCTAATCCCCATCCAATTTTCCCAGTGGGAAGGTTACAGGAGGGGAAGCCCAAGCTGCAAATCCCCCTTACCTGGCCTGAACCAGTGCCAGCCATTTCTGCTCCCAGACAGGTTTGCTTTGCTCCAAGTCTGTTTCTGTCTGTCAGAAAGAGAAAAGAGACTTGGATGAGATTTTTTTAGCCTTCTATAGCTTCTATACTTTCCTTCACACACAGGCAGGGCTGGGAGAGGAGCTTGGCCTCTCTACACTGACATATGGGGTCCACAGGGTGACCATATGCCATCACCCCCCAAAAAAGAGAGAGCCTCAGAAGGTAGGACACCCAAGAAAAATGTAGAACATGACAAAATAAAAGCAAAAAACACTCAGTTATATTGCTTTTATTTGCTTCATTTAAATACTATATTACTTATTGTTAAATTTCACCCAATAATGTCCTTCGAATGTCAAAGGAATCTGAAGTTAAGCCATCAAAAAACTACAGTGCCCTTCATGTCCTCGTGAAAGAACCTGATAATGTTGAGGAGCTTAGGTGGGCATCCAACCTTGGGGAGGATTTTAAAAAGGCCATCCCTACTAACCAAATCAAAAGCCTTTGTAAGATCTATGAAGGCTACAAAAAGTGGCTGTCTTTGTTCCCTGCATTTCTCCTGCAACTGTCTAAGGGAAAATACCATATCAGTGGTGGACCTGTTGGCTCGAAATCCACACTGTGATTCAGGATAGATTCTCTCTGCAAGCACCTGAAGCCTCTTCAGTACGACACGGGCAAGCAGCTTCCCTACAAGTCAAGGGGCAGAATGTAGATTCACCCTCTTGTATAACAATCTCTGAACTCAAACTAGAGAAAAGATCTCCTGTATGGTGAATTAGTGCAAGGAAAGCGCCCTAGAGGAAGACCACAGCTGCGATATAAGGATATCTGCAAGAGGGATCTAAAGGCCTTGGGAATGGACATCAACAGCTGGGAATCCTTGACCTCTGATCGTTCAGCTTGGAGGCAAAACACACAGAGACACTCGTTCGGCAGGCCGAGACAAAGAGGCAGCCCCGGAACCAGCGAAATCTGGGGGCCGGGCAGGGAACAGAATATATCTGCCCTCAGTGTGGAAGGGATTGCCACTCTCGAGTTGGCCTTTTTAGCCATAAAAGATGCTGTTTGACGAACTCCACTCAGAGCATAAACACCATAGTCTTTCGAGACTGAAGGATGCCAATGAAATGAATGTCCTTCATAGAACACCATTCTGCTGGTGTTCTTTGGCATCATGCCAGTTGCCTCTCCCTTCTGAAGTAACTGTCCCTTCTTCTGAGGGAAAGCAAAACCCCTCAAAAATGGAGGGAAAGCAAAACCCTTAAAACTGGAGGGAAAGCGAAGCCCCCTTAAAATTGGAGGGAAAGTGAAACCCCCTCAAAACTGAACAGAAAGTGAAGGCCCCTCAGAACTGGAGGGAAAGCGAAGCCCCCTCAGAACTGGAGGGAAAGTGAAGCCCCCTCAAAATTGAACAGAAAGCGAAGCCCCCTTTAAAACTGGCGGGAAAGCGAAGCCCCCTCAGAACTGGAGGGAAAACAAAGCCCCTTCAGAACTGGAGGAAAAGCGAAGCCCCCTCAAAATTGAACAGAAAGCGAAGCCCCCTTAAAATTGGAGGGAAAGCGAAGCCCCCTCAGAACTGAAGAGAAAGCAAAGCCCCCTCAGAACTGGAGGGAAAGCGAAGCCCCCTCAGAACTGGACCAGCCTCCCTCACAGCGGCAGGAAAATAGTCCAGGAGGCCCTTCTTTCTTTTTTGGGCTCCCCAGTACCTCCTTCGCTCCCTCTCTCTCCCCCTTCACGAAGGGATATTCCAGGCCCCTCTACACACCTGCTCCCAGGTGGCCCTCTCTAGTTCAGGCCTCCCAACCACCCTAGGCTCAGCAAGGCCTCCTCCCCTCCCCTTCCAGGGCCAAGTCCCAGAGCAGGAAATGGAGCTCTGCTGGGAATGGAGTTCCTGGCCCAGCAGACCCTCCAACCCGAGGGTCTCTTCCTCCCTCCTGCACAGACCTCCTCTCTTAGTCTCCTGCTGTGGCTGGGTAGTTAAAGATAGATGTGCACTGATGGACTGTAGCACTGCTATTTGGCAATTTCCCCCAGACATTAACAGAGAGCCTTTGGACTAACAAAGTGAATGATCCTTCAGCTTTGGAAGGACTTCAGTAGTGGGTTACGGATCTCCTTGACTTTGAACAGGCAATCTCTGGAAAGGGATTGAGAAAGATTCTCACTAACAGTTCTGGGTCCCCTCTTGGGATGCTTACACTGTGTCTGAAATCCTTGTTTTCAACGGTCACTGTGAGTTGTCCCCTCCCCGCAACATTTTTGTATGATGTGAATTGTTATTGTAAGCTATGTTACATAATAAGAAAAAAACAAAACATTCCCAAATTGGTAAATTTGGTAATTGGTAAATTGTGTGTATGTGAGGGCACAATCCTAACCAGGTCGGCTAAAGCCTTGCAGTGTCCTAACCCCCGCTCCCCCAGGAGTGTGGCAAAAGTGTCTTACTGCACTTTTGTGACCCCCCCCCCCAGGTCAACACAGGATGTGTGCGAGGGCTTATGCTGGCCTAACTGGAGTTTAGGATTACAGCCTCCGCACTCCACCACAGGAAGATATGCTGGCTGAGTTAGGCGGCGGCCGACCTAAGTTTGTTAGGATTGCGCTCTGAATCAATTACAGTAAGTTCATCATCAAAACTATCACCTCAGTTACTTTTCTCCCAGAGGGGAAAAGATACAGGTGGAATATTGAGTGACACATGCAAACAGAATGCACTTCAATTCAATGATCCCCCTTTCCCCCATTTCAGTCCCCAACACCCTGTATCATCCTTTGCCAGGATGAACTGGGCTGTTTCCCCAGTCCTCAGAAATGTTATTGGAGGGGACTACAGCATACTGTATTGACGAGTGGGTGGGAAAGATTAAATACATGGGCATCCTTCACTTACACACCTTTGAATCCAGTTTTATGTCTTTTCCCTTACAAGTGAAACTGCAGCTGGGCAGAATGGTTTTTACTACAAAGAAACATTTTTCAGAAGGAAATGGTTATACAGTAAATCACATTTGCAACTCAAACATAGCATTTTCATAAAACAAAAATAAAAAATAGGAAAACTGCTCATTCCTTAGTTTTAGCACATCCAGTCAGACCGTGAAGGACTCTTACTTCCACTTTTTAGCACTGCCTTAGGCAACTTTTCCAATGCTGACATTTATTACCAGGGACCTGCAATCTTCTCTCATGCCCCTGTAGTTGTGGTTAACTGAACTGCATGAAGTGGCCCCTGAAAATAAAGCTGCCCTCATGAGTTATTTGCTTCTTTTGTTTTGACATGTTTGTTTTTAAATATTTGGAGGCAGCCAAGGTTAGATGCCTTTTCCTTGGCCCTTAACAACATGCGGCAGTGGAATATTACAAGAGAATCTGTCGGCGGAATATTCCATTCAGAGGAAATCCACTTTCCCATGGTCTTTTGGCATCTTGAGCGATGCCTTAAAATCATATCTTAGCAAAACAAATGCATTTAAGTTCAGAGGGGAACCCTGAATGTGCACAACTGTATTTCTCTTTTGACCCTGGATTTCAGTGTGGGATTACCTCATCCACTTTCAAACCTAAACCTAATTCCTTCTCATGCACAATATCATGCACATCATCAAACCCTAAAATCTTAAAATGAGCATCTCCTCAGATAGAAGTGAGAAAGATTCCAAGAAGTTGTTGGAATCCCTGGTTGTTAATGGAATTGTAATGGGTCTCTTGATGTGCTAATTAAAGACATGCAGCCCAATCCTGAGCTGCCTGGTGCACAGCTGCCACCACCACCTCCTCTGGAGAAGGGAACTTTTCATC
Source organism: Cryptoblepharus egeriae (assembly GCA_030015325.1). Classification (NCBI taxonomy): domain Eukaryota; kingdom Metazoa; phylum Chordata; class Lepidosauria; order Squamata; family Scincidae; genus Cryptoblepharus; species Cryptoblepharus egeriae. The sequence goes on along the minus strand of JAREYC010000002.1, from coordinate 63,710,481 downwards.
CTCTTCTCCTTGTAAAGGACATAGCCCCACAATGGGGTTACTATTTAGCTGGCGCAGAATCATGGCCCAACATGGGGCTCAGTATCTGGTGGACTAGAAACCCGTTTGCCTTAGGCAACACCTTTGTTTCCTTCTTTTATTTGAAAAATATGCTGTACTGTGTAAGACTGCCTGCTGGCTTACAGAGCTGGGTAAAAATTTGGCCCCTTCAAAGGTTCTTAGAGCACTTTTATACCCTTGTCATGTGGCTTAGACATGAAGATCCTAAAGTGCAAACTCCTGAGATATAAGTGTTTCTTGTGGTTCATCATTATTGAGAGACTTGTTAAACAATTAGATATCTCAGGATCACATTTAAGTACCGTACAAAGAAAAACAACCTCAGCTTCATTGAAAAAATTCCCAATGGAAAACTGTGAATGCTACTGCAGTGAAAACATCTATATGGGTTATACTGAAAATAAACCATGCATGTTTATTGGATCAGGGACCAGGGTGTAGTGACAATGTTCTAAAAGGGCAAGATTTTAGCATAACTGTGATCGTAAGCCCCAGTTAGGCCTGAATGAGTCCCAAAACAAGTCCCATGATGACTTAAGTCACTTCTGGGCCACTCCAGGGAGGGTTAGGCCAGGCCTGAATGAGTCCCAAAACAAGTCCCAAAACAAGTCCCATGACTTAAGTCACTTCTGGGCCACTCCAGGGAGGGTTAGGCCAGTGCACAGACATGCATCTGCCTCCCTACACCACAACAAAGAAGAGGAGAAAGGTGGGTTATGCTGGTATAAATTGGTTAGCTCCACCAGTCCCACTCTCCTCACGCTCCTTCCTGCAGCAGTCCTCCTCCCCATCATTGGGACAGTGCCAAGAAACTGCAAATATGCTTTATGGCATGTTTGTAACACTCAGGCTGAAATTCTAAAGATAATTTCCTGGGAGTAAGAGCCATTGAACACAATGGGGATTACTTTTGAGTAGACATGGTTCCCAGTCCCTCCAAAGGGCAATGAAAAGAACTCAGGATTGGGCTCTGAATGACAGAAAAGTACCCATACATTACTAACACAGAGAACAGGATTTAAAGTATGCGTCTTGACCAAGCTACGAAAGAATTTCAATCAAACCAGAGAAGAGTGTATTTGAAAGGGCTAGATATCAGTTCTATGTCGATAACACAAACATCAAATTGATGTGTTGCCTGTGTGAAAGAGCTCTTTTGCAGACACACTCAACCAGCCTATCCTCAGTCCACAATGAGTTTATTGGGAGTCCACTGGAGCCATGAATGCATATCTTTGATTTACAGAATGATGTAGGTATACATCAAGTCTTATGTTTAATTAATGCATACCATGTATGATGCTGTCTCTCACAAACTGTTGGTCATGTTGGGAATGGCATTAAAAAACTGCCACCTTGGTCTGCTACATAATGGTAGAGAACTTAAGCATACTAGTCCAGCATGGTCCTGTGAGGAGAGAGAGAAGAAATGCAAAAACTACAATAAATGAAATAAATAGAATAATATGATCCAGCTAGGGAAATCTGTGTGTGTAAGCAAGCATAACCATGAGTATCATTTGCTGGATTGGGAAGTGGGGACATCAGTCCAATCCACATCATTGCCAGTTATATGAATACATCCTTACAAATAAATAAAGCTGGACTGAAACAAACATGTATTCAGTGTATATTTATTTAAAAGTATTACATGCAAAACAATAATGGCATAAAGATGGGTTATAAAACCCCATAAAAACCAACTGCACTGGGTTTAAAGTAACTTTATGTATTTTGTGAATTTTACACAAGGTACAATCTTCTCCACATAATCAAAGATTCAAAATACCTCAGTTACTGAGCAGCTGGATAATGGGATAATTGGAAACTGAATCAGACCATATGGCCATCTCCAGGTCATTGTCAACAATAAACTGGCAACAGCAGTTCCCTAAAGTTTCAAAGAAGTCTTTCCCCACACCCTTCCTGGAAATACAGTGATACCTCGCTTAACAAGCGCCTCGCTTAACAAGCGTTTCCCATAACAAGCAAAAATTTCCAAGAAATCTTGCTTCACATAACAAATTCCGCTTCACTTAACAAGCAAGCGCGCTATGGGCACACGTGCTATGCAGCTCCACACGACGCTCCACATGGAGGCTCTTTAAAAGGGCTGCCAGCCAGCGCTGCTGCCTCTAACTGCCCCCAACTTGGGGGCAGTTGCCTGAAGGTGCCAGAGGCAGCTGCCCCTAACTGCCTCCAAGTGCCCTCACCGACCACCTTGAAACTCCAGCAGCAGCCCAAGTAAGCCTCCCAGGAAAGTTTCTTTGATTGCAGCCTCCTAACTATGTCTACGCAGAAATAAGCTCCCTTGTGTTAAATGAGGCTTACTCCCAGGAAAGTGTCTTTGATTACAGCCTCCCAACCATGTCTACCCAGAAGTAAGCCCCATTTTGTTAAATGGGACTTACTCCCAGGAAAGTGTCTTTAGGACTGCAGCCTAAGAAGACTTCATAGGATCATGCACATTGAATGCATGTTTTGAATTCAATTCCAGTGTTTTGTCATCCTTTTTACATCCAGTTTATATTTTTAGATGAATATTTTTTGGGTTCTGGAACCAATCGTCTGAGTTTCCATCATTTCCTATGGGACTGCTTTCCCCTGCTAACTGAGCAAGAAGCACACTTTCAAGTGGGTGTTCCTCTTTTATTTAGCAGGGGGAGAGTAACTGGCCCTACACACCCCAGCGGTGTCTGTTCAAGTGGCTTCTGCTGGCGTTCTTTTTTGCATTTTAGTTTGTGAGCCTTTTTGGGACAGGGACCATTAGCTTTTAAATAGGTATTATTATTTTTCCATTTTCTTTGTAAACCGCTTTGTGAACTTGTTAGTTGAAAAGCAGTATATAAATACTGTAGATAGATAGATTTTTATATGAATATTTTTGGGGTTGTGGAACCAATCGTCTGAGTTTCCATTATTTCCTATGGAAAAATCTGCTTACTTAAAGAGCATTTCACTTAAAGAGCATGCCTCCGGAATGAATTAAGCTCTTATGAGCACAATCCTAACCATGTCTACTTGAAAGTAAGCTCCATTGTGTTCAATGTGTCTTTCTCCCAGGAAAGTGTCTTTAGGATTGCAGCATTAGTGAGGTACCACTGTACCTGGAATTGAATCTGGGGCCTTTTGCATTGAAAGCAGGTGCTGTACTACAAAGTCAGAGCACTTCTCCAAATACCTGGTAGAGTGTCTATTATTTCACACAGCGGACCACACCGGACACTATATGGGATAAACACTGATGAAATTATACAGCAGTTTCCAGCTACATTAGTTTGGGCTACTCAATCAACCAGCCTGTTTTGATCTGAGCATAATATTTCAGCTTGTCTATATATATTACTCAGAAGTAGTAATTGTGTAATTAAGGTCATTTGTGTTCAATAAGATTTACACTTCTGTGAATGTGCTTGACTAACAGCCCAATCCTACTCCTTGATTAAGGTAGTGAAGATCACACACATCTGTAGTCATACATGATGCAGTACCACTGCAAATGGCATGCTGCCTCTGAGCACAAGCCAGTGGGTCCCTGTATGTGTCAGGGTCTGGCCTGTATGTGTCAGGCCCTGATCACACTGGATGAGGTAAGGCAGCAGAAAAGGATGTTAATGGGTAGTTCTTTGGTGGTTTGGGCTGTGTAGGGAGCAGGCTTTAGGGAATGGATCTTGGTGGTAAAGGACATGTTGGATCCTATTTCCCATTTTAACACCCACCCTTTCCTCAGACACATACCACTAAGAGATCTGTAGGCTGCCAAGAGACCTACTGAGAAGTGAGAAAGTGTTTTATTTACATACCTCTCATTGACCTTCTGGTTCCCCTCTCATCACATCATGCAGCAAGAGTACCATTGGTATGGCTGCATACTATAATGTGTGTAGGGGTAGAATTGGGCTGTGGGGGCACAATCCAGAGTTAGGGCAGTGAGGAGAGCCCTAGATGGGCTGCCCCAGCTATTCTGTATCCAGAACAGAAAGGTATGCTGGATCCAAAGAGTCAGGAAGCCTGGGCTGCCCAACTGCCCCAGAGCATGCTCAGTAGGCACCAGGTCAGTTGCACCTGGGGAGGACTTGCTCCAGAGGAGACCCCCCCCCTCAGATCACACTGAACAAGGGACAGCTGTGGTGCCTGCCTTACAAGGAAGGCCCGAAGTTCCTGACAAGTTACAGCTGCAGTACCTCTAGTGGAGAGTGGATGCTTGGAGTGGCTGCTGTCTCCTCAGGTTAGTGGGCTGCTGTAGTTGTGTCATATCCTGGGTTGAGAGGTTGCAGCTATGCTGGCCAAGAAGTCAGATTTTTGGTCAACACTGCCATTCTTACTCTGCCTTATCATGGACCCCTATGGGTCTACTCATTACTGTACCTGCTCCTGTGGTGGTCAAACTCTGAGGAGCTGGAAGAGGGCATTTCTGCACCTGGAAACAGGCTATGGATACAGAGTAACTGCTCTGCTCTCATTTAGGCAATGCTAAACATGCCCTCAACATGCCTCTCCTGAAGTGCCTAGGCTGCCCCAACTTGGCCCCAGGTCCACCTTGGGGCCTTAGGCTGCCCCAAGTCTTTTCCAGAATAACTAGGGTGGCCCATCGTCCAGTTGGGTCAGCCCAGTGATAGATAGGTTATCCCAAATGCACTTCTGGGTTGTGCCCTCAGTGTGCTTAGCACATGAGCAGTAACGTAAGAGCCTCAATATTCCATTTGTATTGCAAAGCTAACCTCACAGAGATAAAAGTTTATGTTTGCTCCCTCTTAGTTAAAGCTTCCAGGAAAGTACTGTGTAAACTTTCACTCACAGTCGCATTAGTTGCTCATACATTTTAATAACTGACAGTGAAGTGAGATCATCACAAAAAGCTTTCTTTGGTTTTACATGCTGAAGGTCAAACTGAAACTCTATTATTCTTTCCTCTGTTGCTAGACTGAATCCAAGCATCTGCATCCAGGATTACTTCCATATCAGCTATGGGCCATAACAGGAATTAAAAACACAGTACATCAATGGTTCTAAAACTTTTTAGCAGCAGTGCCCACTTTTTAGAATGACAATCTACTATAATCTACTCACCTATTATTAATAATCAATAATCAGTGTTATCATTACCATTAATCAGTGTTATCAACCTGGAAGCAGTGGCTTAGCTAGCAGGAGCAAAGATTCCTCGCTGCAGGGAGGTTGACATACCTGGGGTGTGACCAATACATTTTTAAAATCTATTGTAAGTTATGGCCAAAAAACTGGAAAACAAAAATGGATGAAGATCTATGGAAAGTGAAACTTAGCTATATCGCTAAATATTATTGAGTATAACTATTACTGTCTCTCAGCCTCACCTACCTCACAGGGTTGTTGAAGAGGAGGAGCTATACACACTACCCTCCTAGGATTAGAGGAAGGGTGGTATAAAATATTAATTTTTATTAATTGTATTAATTAATACAATAATTAATTAATGACAATAATTAATTATATAATTTTGTCATATGGGGGTGTCAAAAAATTTATGGGCCCTGAGTGTCAAATGATCTAGCTACACCACTGCCTAGAAGTTACTGGTATGCTGTGGCCAGAAGTGGTGTCAATTTAGTCTTCAACCTAAGATTAGCTAAAGCTCCCTCAGATGTCAAAGCAGAATCTAGCCTTAGATCCTTCTCCAGCCACACAGCCCTCCCCCTTTCCAGTGTCCCATTTTTCAATCTTTTCAGGTCAAAGTACCATGCCTGCCACCCCCTCTCTCTGGGAGCCCACCCTGCCCAGTAGCCCTGTATTTTCAGTTCTGCATGTTCAGTTGTGTCTGAGTTTGGTGCTGTATCAGGGGTCACTAAACATTTTAGCAGGAGGAGCACATCGTCTTTCTGAAAGCTGTATTTGTTGGGCAGGAAGAAAAAAATTGATTTTACGTTTCAAATTTGAATAAATTTAGATAAATGAATATATTAGTGATGGAACTTGTGAATGAATGAATGGAATGAATTTAAATCAGTTAATAAACATGGTATCAGCATTCACTATTGACCCTCAGTGTGATCATGGTGCTCCTTGCCAAACCATTCATTACATTGTATCCGACTGTAAATTGAGAAATTATACTGGCCCAGTGTCTGATTTTTTCAACATAGAACATTCTGAGCACAATCCTAACCATGTATACTCAAAAGTAAGCTCCACTGTGTTCAATGGATCTTACTCCCAGGAAAGTGTCTTCAGGATTGCAGCCTTTGTTTTTTAATGGCTGCGTGGACTGGACATTAATTTTAATTTACCATAAGTCCAGTTGTGGGATTCAAATAAATTAACAACAGGATCTTTGTCCTAATAACCTAAATTAACAACAGATTCTATGTCCCATTAGTAACCTGTTCTCAGAACCAGGTGCTCATTACCAAAGGGTTCTATAGAACCTGTGAGAACCCCCCAGCCCACCATAAGTCCATTTGTGGTATGCCATAAATACAACAAAAATACAAAATAAATACCATTAAAAACTAAATAAAACTAAATAAAATTGAGGAAGTACAGGCACTCCCCCGCTAATTGGATGGCTTAGGGACCAGACCACTGTCCCAAAGTGAAAACTGTTGAAAGGTGGTGGAATCCACTCTTTTTTTCAGCTTGCAAATGCAAAATGGCCTAAAAAACATAATTATCACTTGCAAAAGTCTAGATAACACATATTTATTAACACATAGCCAAAATACATATTACAGTAAAATGAATAAAGGCATGTATGGGCAATGAATATCTTATGTATTTGAATGGTGGTTATTTACTGAAGAAATTAATAAGGAAATGCCAAAAACAGTTCAATCACCATGACACATGCAAATCAATATGCAAGACAATTTAAACATTTAGATCAGTAGAGAGAAGATAAAAGAATGGAGCAGGTGTTGAATGAATGAGTCCAGGGTATAATTGAAAGGTGTTGAAAGAGAGAACCACCAGAAAACAAATTGTCAGAAAGTGAGGAACACTTGTAGTTAAAGCCTGTGTTTTTTTATTTTCCTCCAGCTATTCCTTGATTTGTATGTGCAGGAAAATTTTAAAAAATGATTATTTCTTCTCCTGGCCACTAAATAGAGCAATGATGCCTATTTGCCAGGCGTGGGCTTTAGCTTTCAAGTGACCACTAGGTGGCCCAGTCTATCAGGAGGCAAACCAAGGCTTGATTCCAACAAGCCAAGGAAGCAACTGCAAGAAGATCAGTTGCATTTTCTTTGCTGTTGCAGAGGAGGGAGGGACCCTTCCAAGCAAACGCACAGCGGAGAGAGAGAGAAAGAGAGATCTGTCTGTATCGACCAAGCAAGAAAGCAGGACCCCCACTTGACTGCAAGCAAGGAGATCATAAAGAGCCTCCACCCCACAAGCCTGAAGTTCTTCTCCAGCCAGGTTGGGAAAAGTTGACCTCCAGCCTTGGGAAAGCAGCCTGACTGATCATCACCCCCTGAGCAATGGCTCTTGCAGCTCTTTAGACCAGATCTCTAGGATCTTTCCTTTCCAGCAGGTGATCTCTGAAGGTGATCACCCCCTTCAGCAGCCAATTCTTAGGAGTCCATCTCAAGGATCCTCCAGAGGTAGGTCGGTTCTTTTGGCACTCTTTGCTCTGTCCACCTCCTATTCCTACAGCGTTTACTTCATGGGAGTAAGCCCCTTTCACTATAATGGGATGTACTTCTGAGAAGACATGCAGAGGATTGGCTAGTACCAGGTATATGTGGATTGGATTGCAGCCTCAGAGTCCGATGCATGTCTACTCAGAAGTAAGTCCCATTATAGTCAGTGGGACTTACTCCCAGGCACGTGTGGATAGCATTGCAGCCTCAGCTCACTTCCTGATTTCTCAGGTGTCAGATCTCTCACACACACACACACACACAATGTCGTAGTATCAGTATGGGATTTTGAATGTGAAGTAGACTTAAAATCACAAAGTAGACTTGGCTCTGAACTTTATTTGAGAAATGGTGTTTTTCAGGAAGGTGACCTGTAGGAGGTGACTATTGTGATTATGGGTTTTATACACCACCTTTCCCATGCCAAAAAAATACCCAAGCCTGCTTTAATTAGTTTAAACTAATTATTATCCTTTTAAACTAAACTATTATCCTTTTAAACTAAACGAATGTACTTGAACCATGGAAAATGTTAATTCTCTATGTAGCTTAAATGGCCAAAGAGAAGAAGTTAGGTGATTTGAACACTGAATTTAAATTGCTGAAACATTTTCTTGCTAGTTTATTAATTCATTTGATTGTTGTGAACTATTTCCAGCTCACCTTTCTGTCCATTTTGTTATCATGTCAGCGGATGAAAGTTTGTTTGCATTTAATAATGGCATAATTGTTGCATTTTGTAACAGCACAATGAAAATCTTGATTCCTCCCCTGTGCTCTCATCTTTTGACCATCACTGCCTGCAAAACTTCCACTCTATAATGTTTTCAAATATCTCTTGAAAGTTTTAAGGATGGACAGGGAGAGGCTGGGTTGAACAAGTAAAGGTGTTACTTGTTATGTTGATTGGGGGTTTGTGTTCAGATCTTGCTTTCTTCCTGGATTTGTCTTTGGCAAAACATTGTGGGGCCCTATCCAAATTTCCTTTACTTGTGTAAAAGAGTCCTTCACCTGGGCGTAAAGGAGCACATCATCCCAAAACTTGAGAAAGCCCCTATGGCTGTCTTTCCACCACCGGATGCAGTGCATCTTCAGCCTGGAAAACTGTAGGATTGGGCTCTGACTGAGACTGAAATCTTATCTTTTCCTGGAGTAAGAGCCCAAGCCTGTGCCTGTCTACTCAGAAGTAAGTCCCATTATAGTCAGTGTGGGTTACTCCCAGGAAAACATGGATAGGATTGTGGCCACAGTCTCACTGAACACAGCAGGACTTACTTCTGAATAGATATTCATTGGCTGGGACTTTTCAACCTCAGTTGCCCATCTGTAAAATGGTGAGAATAGCACTTTAGTCCTGGGAGTAACCTTATTCCTGAGAATCCTGAGGACAGGATGACTATATGTTCTATTTTTCCAGGACATGTCCTCCTTTTTAGCCTGGGGAAAAATCTTCATTGTCTTCCTTTACCTTGTGAGCAGGTAGCATTGAGCCTTCTTGGAATTGTAATAGTTTTAAATTTTATAATAAGGAACATAGTGTTTAAATTAACCACATGAAAGCAGTATACCTGGATCATGTCTGCGTTGAGCCACACATGTGCATTGTTGGTGAAAACAGGTCTTGCAAAGAGGTTTTCAATTTAAAAAGAAGTAACATAGTGTTGAAATTAAGTACAGGAAAGCAATACGAGTGTTTTTAACCTTTATTTTAATATGTCCTGCATTTGTCCTACATTTTTGGGTGTCCTACATTTTATAAAACATGTCAGGAATTTGGGGGGACCTTGTCCTCTTTTGGGGGTTCGGGCATCTGGTCACCCTGAGTATATGAGTGTTTTTTTATGAGCAGGACATGACATTTTCCTACATTTTTCTAGGGTATCCTACATTTTGGAGGACCTTGTTCTCTTTTTTTGGTTATGACACCTGGTCACCCTGCCTTAGGTTCGTATTGGATCTTGGCATCCACAACCTAACTACTAGCAGACTCCATCTGGTTCCTCCAGGCAGGGAATCCCCTCCCACCCTGCAGAGAGCAGTACAGGAGCTGATAGGGCTGGCCACGCCCTCTCCCCAGAACGAGAGAGTGACGTCACACACTGCGGGGAGTTCCTGATGTTGCAACGTTCTAAGGGGCTCCTGCGGGGCTCCAGGGAGCTCCGCCTTGGCGCCCTGGAATGAGTCTGTGGGTGGCCAATCAGCTTCTGGGCGAGCTTTAAAGAGAGGCGGCGGCTGGACTGGATTGGGCTCTCACCACAGAGCCCAATCCTAGGCGTGTCTACTCAGAAGTCCCATTGGAGTCAATAGGGCTTACTCAAAGGAAGGTGGATAGTGTTGCAGCCTCAGAGCCCAAGCGTATTCATGTCTACTCAGAAGTAAGTCCCATTTGAGTCAATGGGGCTTACTCCTAGGAAAGTGTGGAAAGGGTTGCAGCCTCAGAACCCAACCCTATGCATGCCTACTCAGAAAACAGTCCCAATGGATTTAGTGCAGGGTGACCATATGTCCACTTTTTCCAAGACATGTCCTCCTTTTTAGACTTTTGTCTTGGGAAAAAAATAACTAAATCGTGATTGTCATCCTTTTCCTTGTGAGAAGGCAGCATGAAGCCTTCTTGGAATTTATAAATTATATATAATAAATCATATGTAGTTTTAAACATAATAAGTAATAGTATTTAACTTAACTATAATCTTCAACTTCAGAGGGCTGTAATCAATTTACCAGCAGGACTGTAGTGGGGCAGTCAAAGAGATCTGGATAAGGGGCTACATTGGGGCTGGAAAACTGAATGGGCAAGCCCCATTTTGGCAGTCTGGAAAAAGATATCTTAAAGTTTGGTGAAAGTTGTTAAAACATGCATTTCCCTTGCCCTGAAAATAAATTTCTTGGGAGTGATGTTGTAACAGCTGTCATCACTCTGCAGAACATCTGCCTTCTGTCTTCATCATTCCCATATAAACAAGAATTACACATTTTGGCCCTATAGTGAGGTAGGCAATGTGAGGGAGCCTACTAGGACTGCAGACAGTCTGCCTCTTGCATTATTATAAATTTAGATTTTTATCAGTTTCCCAGGCTGGCTGGCTGCCTTGGAAAACAAGAAGCTCATTTAAAATTCTCATAACACCGATTCAGAGCCCAATCCAGTGCATGACTACTCAGAAGTAAATACCATTATAGTCAATGGTGCTACTGCTTACTCCCCCTTAAGTGTGGGTGGATAGGATTGCAGTCATTTGCAAGTCTGGGCAGAAAAAAGTAGCAGCAGTGAAAATGTGTAGATTTGTCAGTTTCTCTGGGTTAGCATCGTAACCACGAATATTATGTTCATAGAAATAAACAGTACGTTATATTTGTCTACATTTTGGCTTTGTTATGGACCCATCTGTTGGTGACAGTCTCCTAATTTACATGTGCTTACAACATCAATGGCTCTGGGCTTAAAGATAAGACTTGGCTGAGCAGGTTGAAGGAAGATTTTTACCTTCCTTACAACTGCATCCCTCTGTATCACCTGCCTTCATATTCAGAATTTGGCCTATTTTAAATTAATAGCTACAAAAATGGGTGAGAATCACAGCTGCATTTTTGGCTCTGGAGAAAGCATAAACATGTGCACCAGACTATGGGCACAATCCTATACTGTATATGTCTACTCAGAAGTAAGCCCCATTGTGTTTAATGGATCTGACTCCCAGGGAAGTGTACTTAAGATACTTTTACTTTTAAAGATACTTTCCTGGGAGTAAGACCCATTGAACACAATGGAACTTACTTTTGAGTAGACATGGTTAGGATTGTGCTCAAAGTCTATGTTTGCATGATCATTCATTGATGGGAGGGAGGAATGGTGTATGGCCACGTTTATGGTGTGGTGTCCTTTAACTTAGTATTAAAACTATTAGTGATAACTCTTAAAATGGGAATAAACTGATGATCAGTATGCCATAATCATTGCAAATTTATGTAGAATGTCTTCATTTAATTGAGCGTTGTTCTTTTAGGCACAGTGCCTGGGAGTTTTAAAAAGTTTGGTTTATACAGGCTAACATAGATGCGATGCCCCTGTCCCCTGCTGTGGGATAGTAATGAATGGACATGTGGTTTATTTTCTTATGCATACGTTTCAACACGTCATCCCTTGAAGGCATTGACCTGAGTGTGCCTGGTTTCTGAATCTATACAAGCTTTGACATCATGTTATTTTGTTTCTTATCAGGAGTGTTTAAGAGAATTGACACAGCCTGCAGTGTAATCTCTTTTTGCTGACATCAGTCACATCAGGATCTGACAAACCTGAAGTGCCAGGGACAAACTGCAAAAAAGGCATTAGGCTGTTTTGCATGATGGACCATACATCAACAGTTCCGTTGTATAGGACTGAAATGATGGGAAGGGAAGGAACTGGGAATAGCTATGTCTTTTGGGCAACCCAGCCCTATGCTGGCAACAGTGGCAACAAAATGGCTGCAGCTGTGTCCAGTGGCATCACCACACAGGGCAACCATATAGCATGGAGGACCAAGTGCCTGTACCTTTATTCATTGCATGGAAGAGGGAATTGGGGCAAGTTTAGCTCAAAAAAGGATTTAAAAAGCAGCACCTGCCTCAATTCCCTCTTCTATGCAACAGTTAAAGATAAAGGCATTCTGTCATCCATTTTATATGGTCACCCTGCCACTTCAGGTCTCTTAAAGGAAAGCGCAATAGTAGAGTTTCTCAAAGCTGAACTGGCTATTTTGTTGGCACAAATTTGAGATTCTCCATGTTGGTCTTTGCCGTTTCCATCATGCCATCCTCCACTCCTCGCAGTTCCTCCCCTCACCCTGCATTCCTCCTGCTTCAGAATAACACCTGAAAGACCTCATGGTTCTTACTGTCCTCTGGGCAGCATTTATTCAGCATTGGGCTAAGTGCTGCCTGGTGCTGGGCCAGCACTCATTTCTTTGGATGTCGCAAACATGACTAACAGCATGTTTACAATAACCAGCACTGGTGCTGAGCTCCAGCACTGGAACTAGAGGCCCATCCGGTTGGGCCCTGCCCTGAGTTAGTGTGGAAATCAAAATTCTTTGGCACAGTGCCCATTCATGTGATCCCATTATTACCTCAGGATAGTATGGACAACGCTATTTGTTTTTAGTTTATTTCGTATCACACCTTTCTTCCAAGGAACTCAAAGTAGTGCTTTTGCCTCCTTACTACCCTATGAGATAGATTAAGGCAACTAACCCTACAATCCAGTGTAACTACGGGAGCACATAAGAGACATTACATGCACCCGTAGTTATGGCACCACCTCATGAAAACCTATGGGAAATTCATATTACAATCCAGAGTAAATTGTTCTTATACTGGAACAAGGACTCCCCGTAGTTACTCTGGATTGTGCCCTAATACTGATTTGCCCAAAGCCCAGTGGAAATTAAGGCTGACCAGGGGATTTTAACCTGGGATTCCTGAACTCATATCCAGGCTCTGTATTATGTTGAGTATACATGATGTACGCACCCTCTGGAATGCAAAGGATATGATCTGGAAATAAACAATACATGCTTGAGGCATTCACACAGTTTAGCAATCTGTCATTCTTCAGAAAGTCCTATTTCCAGTCTCCTCTTTCTGAGGGATATTTTATTATGAAAATCTCCACATTTTTAATTTGTAGTGTATATTTTTACGACAGTTTAGAGAGTAGTTTGGAGAGCAGTTTGAAAGCATGCATATGCAAGTAGATAAATAGATACCACTTCGGTGAGAGTGTAGCAGCATTCCATGTGCATGCGAGCCACATGTCAGACAATGCTAGCTCTATGGCTCTAGAAACAGGATGAGCACCTCACCCTACAGTCAGTCACAACTAACCGTATAACTTGTGGGGGACACCTTTACCTTTACCTTTTCAGGGTAAGTGCCCACCATGGTAACCCAACAAGTGTCAGAACTGAGCGGAGATTTGTACTTCACTGGTCTATATCCAGCATTGGATTATTTACATTGAATTAATTAACTAATCAGCATTATGGCTTAGTTGATTTGTGAATGAGGATTAAAGATTAAAACCATTAAGTTTCCTGCAATTGCTCACTACATGACAAAGCATCTAGACTAGAGCGCTATGGAACGCTTATCCTTATAGGGATCAGAAAGTTTCCGTCTGAGCAAATAAGATTTGAAATTCCCCCTTGCCAAGAAGTTTGCTCTTTCCAAACTACGGCAATGCTAATGCATTTCTTTGTAAAGTGAGCACAGAAGATCTTTTCAGGGCTATGCGTGGGCTCTGGACAATAGAAACGTAACTTTCAAGTTCAGCAAGAGCCCGCCGGCACATTCTGCCATTTAAAACGTGCTTCAACCTGCTTGTGACATCAGAAGGGCTTTTCCTACGTAAAACTGTCATGGAAGCCTATAAAACAGCAATTGTGGTGAAATTTGAAACGGAATCCCAAATTAAAAACAGTCGTTAACAGCCTGTTTTTGCTCATGAATTACCGTACATTGCAAGTAGCTTCACCGTGGCTATTTTCTCTAAGACACAATGATTACTCATTAATGTTTTACTTTTATATGTCTCAGTTTAGCCAGGTTTGCCAGTTAATAATTTTGATTAACTAATCAAATGATACACTGAATTTTTTTAAGACATCATAGACCATGGTCCATTTCCATTTTCAGTGTGTATAAATTTAGGCTTACAGGGTAGACATGGTTAGGATTGTGCTCTTAGACTTAACGTTGCATTTAAGATTATTCTCTTCTACTTTCTGGAAGTGTCAGCAGATATTAGCAACCACATTAGCAACTTTCACATGACATATTTTGCAATAAAAAGTGTTTCTTTAGTCCAGACAGACACAGAGGCAGTGATCATATAGCATGGAGCAAATCTCAAAGCCCCAGTATTTTTAAAAGGAAAACTGGGAAAAACCTGCCTTCTGTTCCTCGGCAGTTCACTACCCATTTGCTCTAATATTAAAGCATCTGTTTGCTATCTGGAATCAAAAATTTTGTTGCCCCTTGGCAACAAAAAAAATCAAATTTAATTAAGTTTAAGTTTCAACACATTAAGTTGAAAATGTGTCCCTTATTGGTTGTGAAACTGTGCTAGGGCAAAGAGGAATGGTTATTCTTTCCCTGTTAAATATAAGAGGAGCACCACTTAGAAGTGCCTCAATACCCAGTTTCTATGGGTAACTGAATTATGATCTATGTATATGGAAATGCAGCAGGCCTCCATCAGTCTTGAAAGACTATGGTATCATGCTCAGCACTGCATGCAAAGCATGAAAGCCTGGGTTATGGAGGATAGGCTGTTACCCAAGCAGCAAAACCCCTTCTCCACGCCACTGAATTAGTCCAATGGAAAGGCAGAGCCAATACGATTGGATCCAGCTGGCGTCGCAGAGCTGGGCTAAGGACAGGAGCTCACCCTGTCATGTGGGGCCGACCCGGGTCTCGAACCCTGGCCTGCTGGTTAACAGGCACAGCGTCTTAACCACTTGCGCCACCCACAGCCCTATATGGAAATGAGAGCTGGTTCATATTAACACCTTATGAGTTCCATTCAGTATCAGAATTACATCTCATTGGCTCTCAGAGCAATCAGTATCATGGAAAAATTGGAATTAAGAAAATTCCATGGACTTTTGTGTTTATGTTTTCTGGTTAATTAGCCATAACTTTTGATAGAATATAGATATTCCAGATAGTAATGGAAAAGACCACTGAATGAAATACTAGAAAGCTACAGCCAGTCATAGTCACTACTGAGGTAGAAAGTCAGTGGCTGGGCTCAGAACACTCTATCCCAATATATTTATTTTATTGAATGACTTATGAAACCTCAGAAATATGCCTTAGAAATAAGAGACATTTGGCATCCTTGAATGGTAAAGTTGTCCTGCTTCTTGTGACTGTGGCTGCAATCCTAAACGCACTTTTCTGGGATTAAGACACATTGAACACAATGGAGCTTACTTTTCAGTAGACACGGTTAGGATAGACATGCTCTATCTCTAGGGAGCAGTGCCCATCTCTGTTAAAAGCACAGAGTCAGT
The DNA here is from genome assembly GCA_030015325.1 of Cryptoblepharus egeriae. Taxonomy (NCBI): domain Eukaryota; kingdom Metazoa; phylum Chordata; class Lepidosauria; order Squamata; family Scincidae; genus Cryptoblepharus; species Cryptoblepharus egeriae. Next base: position 63,694,745 of record JAREYC010000002.1, on the reverse strand, counting down.
GTTTTCCAAAGACGTTTCTGTGGTCATATGGCTGGCATTACAAAACTTCAAAGTGCACAAATGCTGTTACCTTCACATCAAAGTGGTACATATTTATCTACTTGCATTTACATGCTTCTGAACTGCTAGGTTAGCATGAGCTGAGCAAATAACAGGAGCTCGCTCCATCTTGCGGTGCTCAAGTCTTGAACCACTGACTTGTCTGCCTTCAGGTCGACAAGCACAGCCTTAATGACTGGGCATCCTTACAGCCTATTAAACTTTAACTCCAAAGCTTTCCCCACCTTTGTTAAATCAACATGTTGCCCTGTCAGAGGCAAAATACCTACACTGTTGAGTGGTTCTTTCCCCCATCAGCTACAATAATGGTGTAATTAAATTAATAATGGCATGTAATAAATGCTAATGAATAGCCAGCATTTTACAGCTCATTTTGTTGGAGACTACCAGAGTACACAGTTTTATAGCAACTTCTTATTTTTCATTCTGATTTTGTAGCTGTGCTGCTTAAAAGTGTGACAAGCTGCCATAATAAATGAGTCTGACCTTCAATTTATTATATGCAGTTTCATGTCATGTATTGATTGATTATCACATAGGCTTGCAGAAAACTTTGGTGGTCTATCATACATTTTGTTCACAGTTCCATTTACACTGGCGCCTCATGTAACAAATTTAATTCGTTCCGGAGGCATGTTTGTTACGTGAAACAATCTTTATGTCAAGAGGATTTTCCCATAGCAAATAATGGAAACTCAGACAATTGGTTTCAGAACCCTAAAAATATTCATATAAAAATATTAACTGGATGTAAAATGATAACAAAACACTGGAATTGAATTCAAAACATGCATTCAGTGTGCATGATCCCATGAAGTCTACTTAGGCTGCAATCCTAAAAAAACCTGCCTGGGAGTAAGATCTGTTAGACACAATAGGGCTTACATCTGAGTAGTCATGGTTAAGATTGTGCTCTTTCACTATCACTAATGGAGTCACTGCTGTCCATTGGCTCAAAGGAATCTTTGTCTTTTTGTGCAACTTTAACATTCCCAAGCTGCTGATGGAGAGCAACACTAGAACATTGATAAGGCACACCTTCCACGCTGCCATACACAGATCCCACATACAAATCTGGCTCAGGCTGCTCCCCACCCCCCGGACCCCACATGAGTTCCCTAGCCATGGAAGCCTATTCAAAACTTTGCCCAGGGCCCCACTGTAGCTCAAGCTAGTCCCCTTGTCCCCCCTTTGTCCCCCCCTGTGGGTTCCCTTGCCATGGAAGCCTGTTCCAAACATCCTCAGAAGTGTTCTTTACCCAAGACAGTGTTCTTTACGCAAGTCAAAATTTCTGAGAAAATTTTGTTCTTTACCCAAAACACCCTTTACCCAAGTCATTCTTTACCCAAGATACCACTGTATATTTTTGTTCTTCCTTGCTGTGAACTTAAGGCAGTGTGCATGACATTGCCAGGAAGTATTCCATACAATACAGGTAGTGATCAAACCGATTTATCAGTCTCACATGCCTTCTCTGGATATAACATTAGTTGAATTATTTGTACAAGGGACTCAGAATGATGCTTTGTCCTCACAACAACCATATGCAGTAGGCTAGGCTGACAGTGTTTTGTCAAGACAATCCAGTATCATTGCAGATTTTCAAGTTAGTGTTTCCTATATCCAAGCTCCAGCAAGCTTTCTAGCAACTATACTATACCGTCTCAGAGAGTCACATTTTGAATTGTATAATGCATGCTTGGATGTTTGTCACAGGAATGGTCCACTGTCCATACCTAACTTCATCACTGCACTTATGCTGCACCCTATGTTTACCCCCATGAAGTTCAGGTGTGAAGAAAATTGGTAGGAACATAGAGCACAATCCTACTCATGTCTACTCAAAAGTAAGCTCCATTGTATTCAATGGGTCCTACTCTCAGGAAAGTGTCTTTAGGATTGCAGCCATAGTCCAGTTTGTATTGCAATTGGTATTATTATTAAAACGTAGGCCTCTGACATCCCAATCCTATTGACTTGTAGTGCAGTGAAACAGGTATTCTGCCAGAGTATTCTTCCAGCAGCGCATGAAATAGTGACCTTCTGGAGCACCAGAAGTACTGGCCATCCACTGGGCATTTTGGAGTGGATGATTGGTATTTTGGGGGGAGGGGAATAGATAGGATGGGCTTGGAGATTATTTCTGGAAATTTGGAGTCCAATGAAGGTAAAAGTCAAGAACTATGCAACTTGTATACGGAGACTACCAATTCACTAATACATTTTTTTCTTTTTTTCTGCAGGAGAGGGGAATGGATATTGTAGGGGATGTGGTGCCCACACCATTAACCCTTCCAAAGCACATCTTGGACGTATGGGTTATTGTCCTGATCATCTTGGCCACAATTGTTGTCATGATGTCCCTAGTGCTATGCCCAGCCACAGTTGTGATCATTTACAGAGTCCGGACACACCCTATACATAATGGAGTTGTGTGAGATTTGCTTCTGCCACTGTGCAACTTTTGAGAAGCAAGGGTAAAAGATCAGTAAACAGTCTGTTTATCAAGCTATCTTTGATATTCGGTAGAGCTCTGAAAAGATTATGAAAGAGCTCCAGCAGAAACGTGGCAGCAATGTAGAGACTGCAGTTGTGAAAGAAAAATGCTACATGTTACAAAATGCACCCTGGAAGTTTACTTTTCCACTCAGATTGTGACTCTAAATTCAGGACTTTATTCCAAGTTTTGGAATGCTCTGTTGGCACAGGATTCCAGAACGTTCCTGTTTGGTTTCTTTGTTTGTTCCTTGTGTTTTCTGAGCAAATTAATTCCAAAGGACTAACAAGATGATGGAACCAGATGCTAGAACGAAAATGTGAAGTGTTTAATATAAAAAAAACTATTCAAATACTTTTCAGAGGGTGTAGTTATGTAAGAACAGCCTGCTTTAACAATTACAGTCAAATAGCTGTATATATAATTTTTTTTAAGTTGGGGAGGAAACGTCGGCTGTTCTTAATGGGAACAGTCTCTTTCCCTCAAGATCTCTCTAATACAAATGAGAGGCGCTGAAAAGGAACCAGAAAGGCTAATAAGATTTGATCAAAATGATAATTGCTACAAAGGAAGCAGGTTTGGAAGTAGCGATGGAAAAAAGAGAAAGTGGTTCTTATTTTGTTGCATGTAGTTGTTCAATAAACTGAATCTGAGAACCAACCTTAATTGTACTTAATTGAAATCAAGCTACAATTAAACATGTTGTGCGGATACAACATGTAATTATAAAGAGAATAAAATTTTGTGGGTATGGTTGAAAGATCTTTACAGCAATGAGAACTTCAGGGCATGACACAGGTAGTCCTGTAGCCACATCCCTGACTTTAATCCCCTGCCAACTGACTCCGCTTTCTAGCAAAGGGGGAGGTATTAAAATCTGTAAGCATTTTATGTTGTCTGGAAGTAATGAACAGATCACAGCTTGAATTCATATGCATCAGCCATTTCAGCACATGGTATGATTCCATTTCTTCCTCCCATGGCTAATGAAATAATTTTCCAGTACCTGTACGGGGGGCGGGGGGGGGAAGAATAGCCCTCTACACTTTCACTTTAATAGCCCTGGATACTTTCACATGGCAGAGTTGTGAGCACCATGCTCAAAGGGAGCTCTTTTCTTGAAGATCTGCAAGACAGGATAATGTGCAGCAGCTGTTTTGTCACAATGCTGCACATTATATTTTCCAAGGCTCGCCTCTGCTATTCAGCTACTAAAGGTACTGAAGGCCAAGGTATTAGTAGATGTTATATAAGCTTAACTGAAGTGCAATTTAGAATTCTTTTTCGTTTGTACAGTAGAAAGGAAATCTTTAGCCCAGGAGAAAAAGCTACTGATGTTGAAGAAATGTCACTTAAGAATTGTTTCTACAGTACGTAAAAGAGCAAATGCATTTTTACGTAGATATATAAGCTGAAAACTGTTAAACTGTGATATTGTGTAAACTCATGGAATAAAATGATTTTGTTTTGTGCACATCTTCAAGTACTTTCTGGCTATCATCTTGGGCATCCTTGGATTTGAGGTTCCCATAATTCTCTTCGGCAAGACCGAGACAGGACCCCCTATCAAACTTGCCAGTATGTGAACGCAATCCCCCCCCCAAACTTGGATTGTCCCTGTGAAGTTGATGAAGTCCCTGTAAATATCCTGAGTCCCAAAAAATGATCTCCTGCTTTCCTGAGGGAACAAAATTGCGTTGACCATTTTCATATATAGGTGTGTGTCATTTAAAGACTGGGAAATGTTCTCCAGTTGTCAATGTTATGTATTTAGACTAGACTAGCAGGCCTCTGTCAGTCTTGAGAGACTATGGTATCATGCTCTGTGCTGCATACTCTGCATGTGAAGCACGAAAGCTCGGGTTGGATTGTTATGGAGGATAGGCTGTTACCCAAGCAGCAAATCCCCCTCTCCACGCCACTGAATTAGTCCAATGGAAAGGCAGAGCCAATATGATTGGATCCAGCTCTCCATTGTCACAGAGCTGGGCTAAGGACAGGAGCTCACCCTGTCTTGTGGAGCTAAGCCGGGTCTCGAACCCTGGCCTGATGGTTAAAAGGCACAGTGTCTTAACCACTTGCGCCACCCACAGCCTTGACTATATGCAATGTTATGCATATACACTGAGCTCAGCCCAGTCTAGTAGCTATGTTGTGTAAACATATTAAAATAAAGTCACATATAAAGTACATTTATAAAGCATAAAACTTCAGAAGTTTGGATGGTGGGAACATACAAAGGTCATTTCAGTTGTATTGTCCAAGTTGTAGCACTCCTAGTTTCCCTCTCCACCCCACTAGTGTTTTTGCAAATTGTAAGTATAGTTTGGCTTGTACTTTGGGATTTTTTTTAATTTCTCTCCCTGCAATTTACAGCTGCTGTTATTTAGTTTTGATGTGCTTTTTGTGCTTTTCATGTGTTATGTAACATGACAATATAAACTGCCTGTGGGGTCCTTTCCAAAACCAAAAAGATGAAGTACAAATATTTTATAGGGAAAGAAAATAAACAAAAATTACATGGGGTGAGATGGAATCCATTTCTATAGGATACAATCCTAACCAGTTTTAAGATGGTTCACTTCTTACCAATGATAAGAACAGTGCAACTCCAAGGTTGGGGAGCAAGCATCACCTTACCTTGAAGAGGCCTCTGTGACTGTCCCCAGCTGCAGATGCATCACATCGTACTAGGAGAGCTATGTCAATGCTGGAAAGGTGGTTAGGATTGCGCTCTGAGACTTTGAGGGCACAAGCCTGGCCAGTATAGGCTGTAATAACTCAACTGGCAGGCAGATCTGCCAGTGATGGTGTGGGGAAGTTGGCGCATGCCTGTGCACTAGCCTAACCCCCCAGGAGTGGGGGTGAAGAGGCACTCTTATGGCACTTTTGTGACATCCCTAGATCAGCACAGGAGTTATGCTGGGTCTTACTGGAGCTTAGGATTGCAATTTAACTCTACAATCCAGAGTAACTATGGGAAGACGTAAGAGACACTTACTCTGGATTGCTCTATGTGTTTCCCGTAGGTGGCACCATAGCTGTGTTGGTGTAAAAGGTCCTATAGTTACTCTGGATTGTAGCCTAAGAGAATAATCGAAAGGTTACCCAGTACTAGAACTCGTGTTTTAGCAGTGCACGCCACTTTATGATTGAACAAAAGTTGGGTTGCTATTGTATTTTCCAGCTCATTGCTGCAAATAGACAGTAGTATGGTATCCACAGTTGCAGCTCAAAAGGCCACCATCAGTGCTGGTAACTTAATGGCACAGTAGGGTTGCATGGCATCACAGTAGCATGGCATCCATAGTTGCAGCTCAAGAGGCCACCATCAGTACTGGTAACTTAATGGCACAGTCCTGATTTTGGGAGATTGTGTTTATATACTGGCAAATGGGACAGAGGGTCCTGTCCTGGTTTTGTGGAAGAGAATTATGGCAACCCTATGGCACAGGCATGTTGTAGTTGGGAAGGGCAAGGAGGAAGGTGTGGGGCAGGGAGCAATGTATCTGGGCGGTACTGCTTGCACCAGGATCCTATGGCTTCTTTCCCAAGACACTCTGCCCTCTTTCGTTACTCACATAAGATCAGCATGCTGGCTGGCACATGTCCAAACAGACCTATAGGTGAATGAGTAACCCACCTGGCATAAATACCTTCTACATGCTGTCTGATCACACAACCCACTGTAGTATGCATGGAGCCTCTGTTGGCACAACTGCATGCTGCAGCAGAGGAAAGGATTAGGCAGAAAATCTATCAATCTAGGTATCAATTTCTTCTTTTCCATAAAGGTGTGCATCCAGAATAACAGCACAATCCTAATCATGTCGACTGGAAAGTAAGCCCCATTGTGTTAAATGGGTCTTACTCCCAGAAAAGTGTCTTTAGGCAGCCTGGCAGCCAAAGAGCCAGAAGTGGTAAGAACGTCAAAGAAAAAAAAATCCCCATTATCCCTGTGACATTTGAAAGAAACCCATACTACATCAAATGCATGTTTTCTTTTGTGGGGAGTAAACAGGATGAGGTTTTCATTTTATACCTAAGATGTCATTCTTGACTACATCTTTTGCTGAATTTTCTGGTGTGGTTTGTTAGCAGAGGCGAAGCAAACTGAGAACAGTCCCGAGTAATAATGAGATGAGTCAGGCTGTTGCCTGAAAAAGTGGCAGAATCAGAGGTGAGGAAGTTTATTCTCAGCTTACATCCTGTTCCTTTTAGCTGAGGATGAATATGAGAAATTAAAAATATAATTTGGGTAGGGATATTTCCTTGGTGGTCTTTCTCAGAAGCCAGTTTCTGAAAAGAGGGATGTTGCAACTCAAACAAATTTCTGATCCTGAAATGCAGTCTCAGCATCTGAAATATAGAAGTGGGCTGTGGTTTTCTGTGGAGAAGAAGAGATATTCTGTGCATGCTCCAAAGCAATCCTTGCTGCTAGATTCAGCCTGTTCCAGGGCTGAAGTGTTCCATTAAAGGTCCCCAGGGCTAAACTCTGTTATATTCTAACTCCTATTACTTGGTGTTTCTAAAAAGGGTGAGCAACAGAGTCTCCTATTATACATCCATCTACTGTATATTAGATTCATGAGATCAAAGTCAGAATCCAAACATTTCTAAAGTCAAAAACATTCAGACTGTGCAAAGCCATTACATCTTCTGAGATCTGACTGATCGTAGAGCAGCGTTTCTCAAACTGGGGGTCGGGACCCCTTTGGGGGTCGCCTAAAGACCCCTTGTGCAGGGGGCTAGGTCAGGCTTGCCAGACATCCGGCTGTAGCTGCGCGCGCACTGGGGCTGACTGAGAGCTTCAGGGCCCAGTCCTATGCATGCCTACTCTGAAATAAATCCCATTATAGTCAGGGGGCCTTTACTCCCATGTAAATGTGGATAGGATTGCAGCCTCAGGGCCCAATCCTATGCATGCCTACTCTGAAATAAATCCCATTGTGTTCAATGTGTGCATAGAACACACATTTCATTTGTAACAATGAAAATACATCCTACATATCGGATATTTACATTACGATTCATAACAGTAGCAAAATTACAGTTATAAAGTAGCAACAAAAATAATTTTATGGTTGGGGGTCCCTGCAATATGAGGAACTTATAAAGGGGTCATGGCATTAGGAAGATTGAGAACCACTGTCGTAGAGGGAATTTGGAGAGGCTTTGTGATGATCAGTTTTTGACTGTAAACGTACTGCATGACTTACAAAACTTACAGTCAATTTTTGAGTATAAACATTTTTGACTATAAACTTATGGCCCAATCCCATGTGGCATTCTGATGGAAGTGGTCCATGCTTTATGGCTTTGTGAAAGCTGGTCCAAAAGGCCACCACTGCTGACAGTGAGAAGGACTCTGTATACAGCAGTGGTGAAGATGAGCCCTGCTAATACCTATAAGTTGACAGAGTGGGCAGGACAGAGTAGGGTACGTGCAGGAAGATTGAGGCAGAACTGGGGAAGAGCCGGTGCAAGAGGCATGGTGCAAGGCACTATACTGGATGCTATCCCTGCCAGACAGAGCAACACCCCCTGTTGTCCCCCCTGGATTTACACCAGCTAAAGTGTGGATGTAGGGCCAAGGAGACTCATTGATAGGCAAGGGGTTTACAGAGATGTAAGGGGTTTACAGAGACGTGGAAAATATTTTCTCTTTCCTCTCCCAAGCCTGCTGATCACCTCCATACTCAACACAGCATGTAGTGTAGCCTGTTTTGACACTGCTACAAGCTACTGTAGAGAAAACTCTTTTTATTCCTTTTCTCTTGTTACTCCTTTCTTCAGAATATTGCTATTTTTATAAAATGTAAGCCAAACCACCAGTCATCAAGAATAGTTATGGAAAAGCTAAGTGTGCCAGACATGGATTCTGTGTTTATTATTGTGCCTGATATTTCACAGCGTGCTAGGCCCTCCTTCCTGACTCATCTCCCTATTCTCTTAGAATTCTATTTTATTTGTTCAGTCATTTATTTATTTATTTATGGGATTTATACTCAATCTTTCCTGCAAATGCTCAAGGCAGATTACAAAGCTTTTATCCTTTGGTCCTCACAACAACCCTGTGAGGTAGGTAAGGTTGAGAGTGACTAGCCCAAGGTCACCTACAAAGCTTCATGACCAAGGAAGGAATTGAACCTGGATCTTTCAGATCTTAGTCCAATTCCCCAACATCTGCACCACCAAATTTGAAGAACAAAGTGTGTGAAATAATTGGAACCATTTGTGAAATGGGGTGTATATTGGAGAGACTAACCAGACCGGATATGGTCTAGAAATGGCTGAAAGGAGAGAAATCAATCAAGATGGCCTCTAATACATGATTAACAATCTCTTTTTTGAAGAGAGAAATTGGCCCTTGATGGAGGAAAGTCCTTTCAGCAGTTTATCAGTATTTGAAGCATCTCTTCTAAAGAGGCAAGCCAACTGGGAGAGTGGGGCATCTTCCAATCCAAGAGGCAAAAGGTGAGTGACATAGCTAGACGTATCCCAGAAGATGAACCTCTTTCTGTGGAAACTGTCCTAATGGTTTAAAGAAGTGACACTACAAAATCCAGTCCACATCATTGTCCCAAGCTGGATTGTGTCAGTGCTCCAGCATGTGACAGCCTGATTAGTGTGGTTAGAAAGGTTGCATGATGTGAACATGGGAGAAATTCTGACCTTGCTAACCACTTCTGAAAATCAGCCATCTTTACCCCTTGTCATCTCATGGCACACTGACAAGGAACTAAAATTATCAAGGTCCACACTCATGTTTTCAACAATTGTTAAGATCACCATACTGCCATGTGAGGGCTCACATCCCCACTGGCCCAACAATTATCCTTTCCTAAATTCCCGTGGTACACCTGTGGATCAGTCGTGGCATACTAATGTGCCACAGCACACTGGATGGACATCACTGTTGTAAATCAATCAAAATGACTGTTATTCACTATCACTGATGTATTGGATTTCAGCAATTCTTTTTTGTTCCCTTTAAATGAAGGTTCTGCCTTATAGTAAACTTTGTGATTGGTTAATGTTTACTTAGGTTGACTCCATTCAGAATCAAAGTACCCACTATTATGGAAAATTAAGCACTCCCTCGGACTTAACCATTCAAATGGCTTATTCCTGCAAGACTGAGGTTTGCAGGGGAGTAGAATATATTGGTGCTGTTGCCACCAATACAACCCTTCTTATCCAGGCCTTGTTCCACCTTCCTGGGTCCACTTGGTCTTGTGCCAAATCATTGGTGCAGATCTGAGTAGACCCATGCTAATCCTCTTGCTGGCACTCAGATGCTCAAGAAATTCATCTTGTCTAGAGTTTATATAGCATGTTCATTTCCCAGGAAATACTTGTTTATTCTTAGCCAAGGAAATGAAGTGCTTCTTCAGCTGGAAGGTACCCAGTCTCTTTTGCTTGGGAATGTTGTATCCATCAAAGAGAAATATGTTGATGATCATTAGCGTATGTTAGCAACTTGCGTTGGTCCCAGGCCAAATTGGCTACAAAATGGTAGGTCTTGGGAGGGAAGAGTATGTTTCTGACATTTTGCTTCCTCTTCAGTCCCCATAAACCACAGTGTATCTTCAGCTCTCATTTTGGATTTTAAGAGAATGTCTATTTTTTTCTTTTCAGCACTTGTGGTTCTTTAACTTCAGTGGTTTCAGAAAAAGGCAAAAGGCATAGCATACTAGTATTGTGCCTGCTCAAAATACAGACAAGGGATACCGTTTGAAAGCTTCCCACTGCACAATACCCCTTCCCTGTAACCTTCTTACAGCCCAGTCCTTTGGCTAAATGCACTCAGTCGCATGCCAGTAGCACAAGCTTTATGACAGTTGCAGAACATGACCTGTCACTCCATGCAAACACCCCGCAGTGGGAAGTGGTGAATGGCTGTAGCTATATGCCAGCAGCATGAAGAAAAGTATGGACACCAGTAAGTTGATTGGGGGAAGGGAGGTGGAAGAGGTTAGGGAGGAGAACAGGCTCGGGGCCCCAATTTCTGGACAGATGTGATTGGTAGGAGTGAGACTATGAGGAGATAAGCTTGAAAGGTAAGAGGCTGCGGTACACAATGCTACGTGCTGTGCAGGAAAACTGTTTTTGTAAGCCAGTTCAGCCCATGGGTTGTATTTTGGAGGCTGCTCATATAGAGAAATGTTCAATTATGATTTCTCCTCCTGCCTTTAGTGCAAGGTGGCCTGTCCCATATCATATCAAAATTCAGTTGACCTATAGGGCTGGAACAAGGTGTAGTTAGGACAGCAATTAACCAATGTTCCTCACTGCAGCAAAGCTCACGTATTCCCATTATGCCTATGTACTTATCAAATGAGGAATGTTGAATTGGAACAAATGCCACAGGACTATTTAAGTAGCTGGCTGGGCAGGAACCACTCCCTTTTACTCTTGTTAAAGTATTGTCCTTACAGTGCATTAGTGAGGACTGTGGTATGTCCTCTCCATGGAAACAAGTCAACAAGCTTCCTTTTGTGTTGCAGGCACACGGATGCATTTTCAATGTTGGCTTACTCTGTATTTACGGCCCCTGAGTGATTCCAGCAGGCCTCGCACACATCTGGAAGCAATTAACCTTATGTTGAAGCTGCTGCTTTCACAACTTTTTGTGTAGCTCCGCAGACTATTTTCTCTCCAACGACTATTTTCAAAACATTAAAATCTAACAGTTCTGTATTTTTGGTGAAATATTGTTCATTGTAGTCGGTGAAAAGGCTTACTGCTACCCCTCATGATTCAGAAGCTTTGGGAGTGAGGGTTGGATACTTTTGTTTTCCTTAGAACCAAGCTTGACGAACTAGCAGTATTGCGACTACTCCTAGAAAGATGCAGACCTGGCAGATCCAGATTCAAATCCCCACTCAGCCATGAATTCTTTGGGTGACCTTGGCCCAGTCACTCTCTCACCCTTCATCTCAATGACCACAATAATTGGGATGAAGGTATTATAGGATGCAACAAAATAAAACAGTTAATTCGTTAACTAACACAATTTTTAGAAAATTTTCCCTGTTCAGTTTTATTTACAATTTTTTTATCCTTTTCTAACACAGGTTAACTACTCAAAATACTAATGAGATGGCTGTGCTTGTTTGTCTCTGCACAGTTCAACAAATCTTGGCGTTATTTTTGAGATGGCAACACGCATTTCTTTTTCAACATTAATTTTTGCCCTATATTTTGACTTAATCACTGCAACTGCAGAGAAGCCAGTTTCACAAAGGTAAGTAGTAGCAAATGGGATCAAAATACGCAGGGCCCTCCTACTTATCAATGGATATTCATCTTCAGTCTGGCACCAAAAGTCAGGTAGTGACTGAGATTGGAATCTCATTTTTAATATTGAGTCAGTTGACACATCAATGAGCTGTTCTGCTTCCTTGTAGTTGAAATGCGGTGGTATCTCCGAGTTGAAGGGGTCTCTCACCCATTGTATGGGCTCCACTTCATCCTCTGGGAAATATTTTTGCAGGTAAAGATGCAGCTGTGACAAATACTGAACTATAACTGCTCTCAGTTCCTCCTTTAACACCATCTTGTTGGTTTGCAGAAACTGATCCAATGAAGGAAAACATTTAAAGTCACCTTTGCTTACACTGCTTTTCCAAAGGATCACTTTCTTCTTCAACCCAGCAACTCTGTCTAAAAGCTGCAGGATGTTGGTATTACTGCCTTGCAAGGACATGTTAAGAGCATTCAGTTTTTCAAAAAGGTCAGAAAGAAAAGCCAATTGTATTACAAAGTCGGAGTCAATAAATCTGTCAGCCAAATAGTGTTCTTCCTCCTGTAGATATGAGTATATTTCGTTCCTCAGTTCATACAGTCTAAGCAGGGAGTTACTGAGAGATAGCCAGTGAGAACTGCTGTAGAACAAGAAGCTTGAGCGTTCGGCACCCATGATATCGCACAGCTTTGCAAAGAAGCTGGCTTTCATTGGTCTTGTTTTAATAAAATCTACCACTCCAATGACTGTTTTCAGAATGTCATGCAGTTCTTCACTGAGGTTTTCTGCTGCCAGTGCTTCCCTGTGTATTATGCAATGTGTCCAAAGAGCATGAGGTGCCTTGGACTGTATGAGAGCTTGAAGTCCTTGATAGCAACCAGCCATTGAACAACCCTCATCAGTACAGACTCCAATACATTTCTCCCAGTCCATCTGATTTTGTACCATAAAATCATCCAAAATGTCTAACATGTCTTCACCTGTAGTTCCACCTTTCATTTCTTTACAAAACAGCAGCTCCTCAATAAATTTTTTTTCATTAACAAACCTTACATAGCAAATAAGATAGGTGTCTTTGTGGTTGTTTGTGGCTTTGCCCAGCTGGAGTGCAAACTCCTTTCCTTTTAAACTACAAATAAGCTGGTCATTAATATCTTCAGCCATATCATCTATCCTCCGACTTATTGTATTATTAGAAAGAGGAATTTTCAGCAGCTGTTTAGCGGCATCTTCACCAAGCATGCTTGTAACCATGTCAACAGCTGAAGGCAGAATCAGCTCTTCAGCAATTGTGTGGGGTTTTTTACACTGTGCGATATGATAGGCCATTTTATACGAAGATAGGAGGCCGTTAGCATTAACTTTGGTTTGATTTGTGAAAGTGGGTTGTTGTGGTTTGTATTCTTTAAGTTTCCCTATAAAAAATTCCCTTGGCTTTCCAACATCGTTTGGGTGAAGACTTTCAAGATGACGTTTTAGTTTGTTTGGACGCATTGATTCTGCAGCTAAAACTTTTAAACAGATCACACACTGGGGACGTTCCTCATTATTCACTCCTACGGATGTGAAGCCATAATCTAGGTAGCTTTCGTAGTACTTCCTGCATTTGACTTTTTGCTTCCTGACCCCTTTTTTCTCAGAAGAACCTGGTATCTCACTTGGCTCAGACAAACTTGAACCTGGCATTAAAAACCTGTTTGTCATGTCCGAACTAAATAAATGGAGATTATTAGAGATTATAGGTGATTGCTGAATGTTCTGAAGAGATCCAGGCACTGATCCATACTGCTTCGGAACCTCAAAAAAGAAATACAAAAACTGAATTAGATTCAAAAGAGATGGGCTGCTGTATATGTGATCTGTAAGATTCAATCATCTAATTTTTCTTTTCTAGAAGCAGAATAAAGTTGAGATTGGATTATCAGAAGGACTGTTATTAACTCACCCTTGTTTATAACATGATAGCTTATACAAGTCAAGACAATGATTAGTGTTTGCATTTCTTGTGAAAACATAACCAGGACCATTTCATAGAATCGTAGAGTTGGAAGGGATCCAGTGGATCATCTAGTCCAACCACCTGCCTCTAGCAGAGCCTCGTCTTGTGGGGACCCGGGTCTCGAATCCTGGCCTGCTGGTTAACAGGCACATTGTCTTAACCACTTGCGCCACAGAAGGTTGGAGGGACTGTGCTAATGATCCCCTCATACATTTTATTTACAAAGAATAAAATTGTCTCCAAAACACGTTCTCAATCCCAACCTCTCCAAGGTCCACTAATTTGCTCTTCTTGAGTCATTCCGGTGGAAATGTACTTTAAAAGTCTCTGAGACATTGAAAAATGCTGCTTCCTTTCCACTGAGCAAACACAACCAACTCCTCCACACTCAGAGTTAAGGAACTTAGGGCACAATCCAGAGTAATTACGGGAGCACGTAAGAGACATTATGTGCAGCCGTAGTTACTGCACCACCTAGTGAAACCCTATGGGAAATTCATACTGCAATCCAGAGTATCTTGTTCTTACTCCAGAGCAAGGACTCCCCATAGTTACTCTGGATTTTATCCATAGTCAAATGATAGCATTCCTGAAGCCTGAGCCCCTGCACAATCAAATATAGTCCCAATTCTTCCCAATTCTCTTCCAACAGTTCTTTACAATTAAAAAATCCTATTATCCCCCTTCCAGCTCTCCAGCTTTGTTGACATAAAATATTCTATATTTTTTTTTGAACCCTTCCACCTTGCCCACTGCAACAAGAATCACTGGGGCTCAAAATATCAGTTAACACAATCTTTGCAAAAGAAGTCCACTCCAAGTGTTTGTGCCAGTCCAACTCTAGATTTTCAGTCTTGCAGATGCTTTCTGAGGGTCGGGAAGGCTCCCACTCCTTTCTAGTATATGTGACTAGAGGAGAGTTCCAGTCATGTGAAATGCAAGACACACCAATTTGATTATCCACAGATTTCAGAATTCATGTGGGTTCCAGGAATGGAAACCCCATGGATTCTAAGGCACAACCGAACTGTTTCTGAGTAATAAATAGTAATAAAGTAATAAAACACAAGATGGGCTTACCATTAGGGAAATACTGTCTGAAATGTCTTCAGAAATCTTCATGTGCTGTTCCTTCCTTTTGGTAACATAGGTGTGGTCTGATAATATAACTCCAGGATGGAACATGGGTGCATCACTTGACAATGTCTCCTTGGTTTCAACATCCTTTTCATCTATCACCAACGTAGTAGCATCTCTGTTGTATGAAACTCCTCCAAAATAGAAGTTTGGTTCATTTTCTTCTGAATCCGAACAAGACACAGTGGCATCCATCAACTTTGTCTCTATCTCTTGCGGCCATGGTTTTCCATCTATCCCAAGAGCAACAAACTCCTCTTTCTGATCTGTGTTCATTACCTGGTAGAAAACACGTTGAACAATGAAACATGTTTATAATCTATTCTTCCTCTGTTGAATGCTAAGTACATGATTCTATCCTTACTATTCAGTCCTCACTTCCTCATTAAGGAATAGGTTTTCTGTAGAAAGGTAGGGCATCTCCAAACGGTGGTTGAGAGATAGCAAGTGCTCCAAGGATACTTAGAGCCCATTCCTATCAACTGCCCCATTCCTCTGTATTCAACTATGCCAAAACAGGTTACTCAGTATATTATGGGGAAGGGTCAGTCTGTGAGGTTTGAGAAAGGAAAAATATTTTATTTCACCTTTCCATAAGCCTCTTGATTGCCAATAGATCTTCAAGGACCTGACTAACTCTTTAGCTAACTCTTTTAGGCACAAGTCTAAGGAGACTATGGAAACATATCAGGAAGCTAGGAAGGACACAGCAACCAGAACAAGTTATTCTCAATGGGTACTGCCTCATGCCTCCAATGATTCCCACCCATCCCTGTTCTACTCCCCACCACATTCACCATCCCAACTATCATACCTGAAATAGAAGGTCTTCCTCACCTTGCTGCTGTGCATAGGGCGGCTCCAGCACTGGAAGCATATGGTTTTGTGCCCTGCCAGAGCTCTACTTTCAATAGCTATACAGTGGCCACTCAATATGATTCAGTGGCCTGAAACCCATATTGTTTGAGGCATGGAAGAGAAGAGTCTGAATCCATGGTTCCCTTTATTGGAAGAATTCAGAACTTTCTTCTCACAGAAATCTCTAGGGAAAACTACTAAACTGAGAAGATATTTAGCTAGATGTACTATCAAGGGGCTATGGTGGCTCAGTGGTAAAGATGCTATGTTTGTCAACCTAAAGGTCAGAGGTTTGAGACTCAAGCTCCCACTAATTGCACAACTCCTCCCAACCTAGCAGTTTAAAAGTATGTAATGCAAGTACAACTTTGGGGAGAATCACTTTGGTGGGAAGGTAATAGCATTCCATGCTCTTTGGTATTTAGTCACGCCAGCCACAGAGGAGTCTTCACTCAGCACTGGCTCTCTGGCCTTGTAATGGGGATAAGCACTGCATTCTAAAATTGGTTACGACTAGCAGGACAACCTGTAGGTTACTACATTTACCTTTTTACTATCTAGCTGCCTACTGATGTAGATTGTTATTTTTGAATCTAATGCATACAGGGTTGAAAATTCCTAGATTCAGGCTTCCCTCACTTACCGTATAGTTCAGGGACCAGAGCACCATCCAAAACTGAAAAATGTGAAAAAATGGAACCCAATCTTTTAAAATTTTGCTTTCAATGCTTTTTTAGCTAGCAAATTGTGAACGCCCCTTTTATCTTCCAAATTCCTGCTGCCACACAAAGGTTTCTGCAAATGGATTCTCATTAACTCCTTCGAATGGGATTAGACCAGGAGCTATAACATGGGGGAGGGCAATTTTGACCTTTAGAACAGAGCAGGACATGAACTGAATGAATAAGTTCTGGGTATAATTGAAAGGCACTGACAAAGTGAATCGTCAGAAAATGAACCGCCAGAAAGCGAGGGATACCTGTATAAGTTTCAACATCAAAAACTAACATCCAATTTTTAAATACAAGCCTTACAATTTTTAAGTTCCTAAAATTTTCAAATCTTTCCAAGGACAGCAACAAATTTCTAGATGCTTAAGTAACAAGTTACCTGGGATTCTTTCCTCCATCTCTTAGTATATTAAAGGCTATACATTTTTGTGATTTCTGAACTCTTTATAACGCACCTGAAATTGGCTCACAGCCCACCTAGTGGGTCCTGGCCCACCATTTGAGAAACACTGGTATAAACAACCATGAGAGCTATCCAAATATCCCATTTCTGGAGCATAATTTTGGTCTGTACAGTTGACTTCAGCTTTTCTTCTCTCTTCCCACCTGTCCTCCTGTAGTTTTTGGGAGTCAATGCCTTTATTTCTGTGCCTAGCCAGGAGTTCTAAGTTATCTTGGTTTTCCCATTGAGTCAGAAATGGCTTTCTTCTCATTTGCTGCTTTTCTGTAAAATTCATTGATAAAACCTGCTGTTTTTCAGGCTCATCAGCAATTAACCCAGCCGGCAGCTGTTCAGGTTGTTTCAAATCAGAAGTTAGCATTTGTGTTTGGATCCTGTGTGTTTTTCCCACATCTGATCTTTTCAGCTGTGCTGCTTTTTTCCAATAAAGAGGGCTTTCTGTGAATATATTATCTGAAACAACTCCAGTTTGCCAAGAATCTTCAGAAATCTCATTTTCAAAGTACTGTGCATGCTGTTTCTTCTCAGACATCTCTTCAGCAATCTTACTGTTTAATTTCTTGCTAACATAGGAATGGTCTTTCAATATAACATCTGAAGGAATATCAAGATGCATGTATCGTTTCTCACTGGATAGTTCTTGAGCATATGCATAATATCCAGGTTTTTTACTGGATAAAGCTGTCTCTGTGGCAACTATACTTTTATCACGTCTTATCATCGCCATTAACTCCTCAAAACTATTTGCAGTGTTCATCAATCCACTTTCTTCAGCCTCTGTATCCAACACTTCTGTTTTCACCAATTTATCTGCAGTATTCACCATTAATTCACTTTCTTCAGGCTCTGTATCCAACACTTCCATCTTCACAAATCTATCTACAGTATCCACCATCAGTTCACTTTCTTCAGGCTCTGTATCCAACACTTCTGTCTTCACAACAACCATCTCTGGGGGTTCTTCTTCCTCAGTCTTTATGGTGTCCAATCCATTCATATGATTAACAGTGACTACACTGTTAGCTGCTGGGGGGGATACATCATGCTGAAGTGTGCTGTGATCAATCTGCTGTCTTGGAAGCTGAAGCAAGGGAGGACTGCCAGACTGAAGGGGAACAAAGGTAGCTGGGTTTTCCCGTTGTTGTCTGGAGCAGTAGGCAAGGTTAAATTCAGAATCTGCCATTTGTCCAAGACTCATTTTTGCAGGACAGACTTTTGGAAACAAATCAACAACTTGCAACTCAGAAATAGGCTCTGAAGGAAAGATGGTGGCTGTTTGAGTATGTGAAGTAGAAAATGCAGGCTTGGATCTAATGATCTGTGATGTCAGATTTGCAACAGGAGTCACAGCAGGAGAGTACGAACAACCTTCAGATTTCTCTGGAATCACTGATGGGATGTCTACATCATATCCTGTAGCAAAAAGAAGAAGGTGATTTCTATTTCATGCAAAAGTTGCAAAGGCTGGAAAACTGATTTAACTGAATACACTAAAGTAAAGGTTCCATGCATACTGTTCATATCAGGCGTCTTCAAAGCTATAGTCTCAGTTATGTTAGGAACACATATATGCAAGAACTCTTCTGATTAGAATACTCTGCATACTTAAAACTAGAGATCATATTATAAATGAATGTAAAATATTTGACAAGTTCACTTAGAAAACAATTCTGTGTCTACTCAAAAGTGTTCAAAAGCATTATTCCCAGGAAAGTGTCTTTAGGATTGCAGCCTTAAACTGAAACTCATTAACTAGGTCAATGCTAAAAAGAGGGTCCTGCAATTCCATGGGTAGACTTTGGCTATGTATTGATCTCTCTAACAGCAGCAAAAAAATGTTATATTCAGATTAATATTGTCTGTTTCCCTCTAACACATGATAATTTGTGTGTGAAAGATCACAAGTGAAGACCCATGATGCTAAAATGTACAAATCATGTAATTTATTATATTGCAAATCCAGCAGAAGCTACAGGAAGCTGGATTTGAAACAAGAAGTTTCAAGTTAATGCGATTCCATTTTACAAGCCCCTAACAAAATAATATCTGACAAAGAGAGAGCTTAGTTTTCAAATTTCACCTCCATATTTTTCAAATTTCACATCCATTGTACCACAAGGCTTTTCAAGAAATTCTGCATCATGGTCCTAAAAAAGATAAAAGGCAGATAAAAAGTTGGTACTGTGCATCTTGAATATATAAAAACCACATTTTTCAAAATTCTTAATTAAATATAACAGGAATTGACCTGTCTAGATGTTCACAGTGTTTAGGTATGGGCAATGCCCACAAAAGAAAAAGAAGCTGGAATCTACCATTTCAAGTAATTTGAACAGTGAACAATTTGAACAGTTATATAAGGATTTCCCTTTTTTCTGCTTAGGTGACAGCTATTGCTGAAATCCAGAAATAGCTAAAACAAATGTACCTATTACCACTAATGAATTCCAAGAATTTAAGCACTTTCTGAGATAAAGCAAATTCCTCTATATTATCCAAATACAGATAATATGATTTATATTAAAACTATGTACAATTTATATTAATTTAAATAATAATATATTTATAAATATAAAAATAAATAATATAGTTATAATACATAAATATATTATATAAAATGAGGGCGGTGGGAGGCGCAAGCAGTTAAGACGCTGTGCCTGTTAACCAGCAGGCCAGGGTTCAAGACAACGGGTCGGCCCCACAAAACAGGGTGAGCTCCTGTCCTTTGCCCAGCTCTGCGACACAGCTGGATCCAATCGTATTGGCTCTGCCTTTCCATTGGACTAACTCAGTGCCGTGGAGAGGGGGGATCTGCTGCTTGGGTAACAGCCTATCCTCCATAACAATCTAACCCAGGCTTTCGTGCTTTGCATGCAGTGCCGAACACGATACCATAGTCTTTCAAGACTGACGTAGGCCTGCTTTTTATATAAAATGTAGAAAAAAGAAAAGCGCTTATTAACTTTTCAGTTCTATTTGTATAACTGAGGTTTTATGACTGCTGCTGTGGCTTTTTCTTCTTTTTTCTCTTGTATATTTGAGCACAGGACTTCTTTTCTCCAAAGATTAAATACAATATAAGTGCTCCTGTTGAATCTACAAAACAAGATTCAAAGGCTATTGGGCAGGAAAGAAGTGTAGGGGAGTACACGGGTGTTGATACATGTCAACTTTTATTGCAGCTTACTTGAGAAACAAACAGTGTTTCCTGAGAAGGTTTTGCCTGTTCATCAGTAACGCTGGATGGTAGCTTCCAATTCTTCAACTTGCAATATTCTAGGATTAGGTCCATCACCTTCTGCTTGGGTAAATGCTGTGTCTGTCTTTCCTCCACATTTCTCCCCAATTCTGACTTCAGAAGAACATCACCCACTGGGTTTCTTGACCTAATGACACTGTCTTTTGAAAAAGCATATCTCTCTTTGGACAAAACAGAAGATATTATAAACTTATTGGAGGATTTTGCTCTGCCTCTAGATGTTGCTAGTTTCTTCTTAGTTCTTCTATTTTTAATTTTTCTTCTCTTCTTTCTAAAAAGTGAAGGCATAGAAAAAGGCTTGAAAGTAAATGAACTTTGTGGAGTAAAGGAGGAATTCTTGTGTAAAAGAACCTGATTTTTTTCTATACAGCTGGTGTTTTTGGAAGGAAGTTGGCAGAGAACAGAAGAATTAGATGTACTAGTAGATAATCCCAAACTTGATTCCATCAGCTTTCCTTCATTTTCTAAATATTCATCCAACTTATCACTGTAGAAGGCAGACTGATTCTTCAAGACGCCCTTTGAAATATCTGAATAAAATAAAAATATTACACGAGCAAAGTAGTCAGAAACAATCTTCAAAAGCACAGGGGTTCCCATTATAGAGTAAAAAGAAGTTTCCTTAAAAGACAGTATGAAAGGTAGTATCTTTAACCACTGGTTCTCAAACTTTAAAAATAGAACCTACTTTACAAAGTCTATATTGGGACCCACCTAGGCTTACAAGACTTTAAAATAATATTTTATTTAATTCTTTATTTACAAAAAAAACTCAATCCATTTTGAATAATGAGGCAGCCATAATACACTATAAGAAATGCTTTCCTTCCTTTCCCATTTCTCCTCTATCTTGAAAAATGCAGCTGAAGTCTGCAGCAATTAACAGCTATCTGATTTTTGAATAGCCTCAAGGCTTGAGGAAATTACTTATCTGATTTTGTGATCACTACACTTGAGGCTTTGGGACACAACAAAAACCTACAGTGACCCACAGTTAGGGAACCATTTTTTCCAGTTTTTCTTTACATAACAAACCCTTGTAATGTGTGGGATTCAAAAGGAAGTTCACTTTCAATAAGTATGGAAAAATTACCAATATTTAAATCAGTAATGTGATTTTCCACTGGGAAAAAATAGCAGCACCTACACAGAACATGTACCCTGACTTCTAGCAGCAATACATTGGGAAAGGAAGTAGCAGCTATTTATTGAAAAAGGATAAAATCTGTCATCTTGCCAACTACAAGCGGTTCATTTTGACATAAATAACCTATGTCCAAATACCTGGCACAGTCTCAAGGTTTGGAAAAAAATATTGAAATATAAAATTTAAATAAATAGAGATGGAACTTGGAGGAATAGGCTTAAATTTCCAGGATATCTCCAAGCACCAACACAAACTACAGAAATAAAGAACACACTTCAATTGACACTCATTTCCCCACCCCACAAACAGCTTAATTACATCTACATGATGTATCTCAGAACTAGCATCTCAGAACTAGCATACCATATGAAAGTTTCCTGGATTACTCCAAACAGCAATACACCGCACAGAAATAAAGCAATCAAATGGACTCCCCATTCCTCAAACCTACACACAGCTTACTTACGGTAAATACAGTGGTACCTCTCATAACAAGCACCTCACATAACAAGTGTTTCACTTAACAAGTATACATTTCCAAGAAATCTTGCTTCACATAACAAGTTTCGCTTCATTTAAGAAGCAAGCGCGCTCTGGGCACAAGTGCTATGCAGCCCTGATGCTCTGTGTGGAGGCTCTATAAAAGGGCTGCCATCCAGCACTGCTGCCTCTAACTTACCCCAATTCATGGGCAGTTGCCTTGGGGTGCCAGAGGCAGCTGCCCCAACTGCCCCCACCGGCCACCTTGAACCTCCAGCACCAGCCCAGGTAAGCTTCCCAGGAAAGTGTCTTTGATTGCAGCCTCCTAACCATGTCTACTCAGAAGTAAGCCCTGTTGTGTTAAATGGGGCTTACTCCCAGTAAAGTGTCTTTGATTGCAGCCTCCTAACCATGTCCACCCAGAAGTAAGCCCCATTGTGTTAAATGGGGCTTACTCCCAGGAAAGTGTCTTTAGAATTGCAGCCTAAGTAGACTTCATAGGATCATGCACACTGAATGCATGCTTTGAGTTCAATTCCAGTGTTTTGTCATCATTTTTACATATAGTTAATATTTTTATATGAATATTTTTTGGGTTCTGGAACCAATCGTCTGAGTTTCCATTATTTCCTATGGGAAAATCCGCTTCACTTAAAGAGTGTTTCATTTAAAGAACATGCTTCTGGAATGAATTAAGCTCTTTATGTGAGGCACCACTGTATACAGGAATAAACACCTCAGAACCAGCATATCAGAAAAAGCCTGGAGGATGTTTGGAGGGGAGGCTTCCCTAACCTTCAGAAAGCATTCCAAGGCCTTCACATGGCAAAAAAATTTAATTTGAGGCTCGCCAGGCAGATAGAAGCTTGCCATAGGCTACATCTGGGCCAGGATTTGAAGACCCATGATTCAGAATCAAGGCTAGCCTTATCTTAATGTGATTGAACTCTAATAGTTGGTTATCCCACCTCAAACTAATGCATGTAAAGTAAAAGATGGCAGCATTCACTTTCAAGTTTCTCATAAAAAGCTCAGATACATAATTCCTCGTTCCTCTGTAACTGTATCTTCTTACTTTCCATTATGAGTGGGCCAATCCAAACACAGTGGATCTGTTCCAGGACTCTTTACAGATACCAATTAATTTCAGAAAATTAAATCCACAGAAAGCTCTTCAGTTATCTCTCAGATACAAGTAGAAGGGTCTGTCAGATTACTCTTGGAGGCTTTGAGGATTAAGTAGGTACAGCCTCCCTGATTCTCAGAACATTTTCCTGACCTCCCTTCTGGTCATGTCTGAGAGGTCACACCAGACTTTCCAGTGTGAACGGATACCTGCTTTGATACACGGGTACAAAATCTGTGAATAGGGAGCGTCCACTGTAAATTATAACCAGTAGACTGCCCCTTATTCAGACTTCTAATATCCAGTTCTGATATTCAGACATTTTTGTCTAACACTTTACAAAAACAAAACTGAGCTCTGTTGAAAAAAAGGTCTGTGCTTATTCCCAGGTGCAGGCTGGTACAGTATGTTCTCTGCTCTGTATTGTATACACATACAGGCATTGTTGAAAAATGTCAAATTGGCCAATAAACACCCACATGGGTAACAGTGAAAAGAAGAGGAAGAATTTCTCATTATATTAATGGAATTATTCTGAAATCCAAAAAATCCAAAATCCAGACACCACCTTATCCCAAACAGAACAAGGTAAGGGATATGCAACCTGTATGTGCAAAATTCCCAATTTTGCAACCAACCATTAAGTTATTATAGCACTAAAAAATTCTTTCCTTTTAAACATACAAAATAATGATTTTTTGTTTGCAGAATCTCCTCCTTTCTGCCACAACAATCAGAACAAATACAAGCGGTAGTGAACGCTTACCTTCCTGACCAGAAGCATTGTGAAATTTTCCCTGCCAACCCTTTATCTTTCTAAAATCATGGGTTTTTCCAGTTCTGGAAATAAAGGAAAGGCCAATGTCTAGAAGTGAAGGCAACAAAGTCAATTTATTAGCCAGCGTCAAAATAAAAATAATATATGAATGATAATTATATTTTGAACTGAAAACTAGTTGCTAGTCATTTTCTGTTTGCAGAATTTCTCCCTTTTTACCACACCAAACAGCAAATGTGTGCAATACTGAACACTTACCGGTACCTTCCTGGGCAGAAGCACTGTGAAATTTTTCCTGCCAGCCTTTTATCTTTCTGAAATCATGAGTTTTTCCAGTTCTGGAAATAAAGGAAAGTCCAATCTCTAGAAGTAAAAGCATGAAAATCAGTTAACCAATCTCAAATATGAATGACAATTATATTTTGAACGGAAGCAAATTACTAGACTTGCATAAAGATATATGTACTGAAAATCTTACCCATTAGGAAACAACAAAGACAACACAAAACAAACACAAGAGTAAAAACAGTTAGCATTCAGGGAACCATTCTGGGGAAAATAGAATAAGAAACAGTCATGCTTTCTTGGCAATACCTAGGGGCCAACAATTCTTACAGTTCTAAAATATTTTAAAATATATTCACCTTGAGAACTGGTACTTGATGCACCATATTCATAACCCTCTGAAATGTTCAGGGGTAGCTGCACTCCCAAATATTTTAGGTCAATGCTACGTTCCGGGTCCACAGAACCCAGTTTCAATCCCACTGGAAAAAGAAACATATCTTAAATACTTAGATGCCAAAAAGTATGAATAACCAACTACATAAGGCATGAATTCAAAGAACATTCTTCATTACTGAATACCATTGAAGTAAGAGAGATAAGCGAGGAGTGACTAATGTGATAAAGGGTGCAATCCTAAAGACACTTTCCTGGGAGTAAAACCCATTGAATACAATGGGCCTTACTTTTGAGTAGACCTGGTTAGGATTGTTCTCACACTGTCGTATCATATCATAATCTGAATATTTGCACTGCAAGTATCCTCACAGCTGTAAAAATGGCCATTATAGTGACATTTAAAGACACTTTTATGAATACTGGATAATATGTCTAGGTCGCAGTCATGACATCTATGGTATTTACAGCTTAAAACACACCTTCCTGAAGACTGGGATGTATCACTTGTTTGTGTCTGAAGAACCTCAAGTCTTCTAAGAGCTTTGTTTCTAGTTGATGCAACCTTACTTGACAGTCTATTAGAGAAGCAAAATAGATTACAAAAATTATATTAAATGTTTAGAATGCAAATATATTGTTATCAAAATGCCCACTTAGTATTCTTAGGCTGCAATCCTATGCACAATTACCTGGGAAGAAAGTTCCTTTAACTCCAGAAAACCTACTTCTAAGTAGACATGCATAAGGGTGCACTGAACACTTCTCCTTTACAGGCTTATCTCAATTATATTATGTCAAATAATAATAATACCTTTATTACGGTCTTTGACCAGCACAAAATGAACAGTAAACAGCTTAGTTACAGATGTTTATTATGTCAAAGGTACCTGGATCATATAGGGTTGGTAAGGAAACTTGCACACTTTGCGTATCTTTTCTTTCCTCACAGTCATCAACACTGTGAGTACCAAGTACTTCCTATGTGAAACAGAAAAACATTTTATGTAAAACAAACTTAAGGCTTACATAAGAATCTTCCAACTGCATAACTGCTGGTATGGCACAAAGTGGCACAGCAGCTAAAGCTGCAGTCCTAAAGACCTTTGCATTGGAGTAAGTCCCACTGAATACAATGAGATTTACTTCTGAGAACATACGCATAGCATTGTTGTACTGTAAGAGACTAACAACCCAATCTTCCAAGGCCACTGTGCCAATCTCCGGCATACTGCCTTGGGAACAGTCATCACAAAAAGATCTGGCAAGTAGTTTGCAAAAGCTGAAAAGAGCCAGACTCTGGTGGGAAGGTCAGTTGCAAGGGTACTGGGACTTTGTATAGGTTGGAGAGGCTTTGGGTGCCAACAGTTAAGTTCACAACTGGGCAGCATAGGGAGTACATCAGACTAAAACATATTAAAAGCTTTTATATTCCCCAAAGTACTACACAAATGCTATTAATATACACAAAGTGATTGAAGTAGATGAGTCTTGACATAAACATCTGCAAAATTCAAGGTCCAAACCATTACATTCAGAAACAGAAAAAATTAAGATTTCAGCAATGAATACAGAGACTGTCAAAAATTAAGATTTTTTCCTCAACCCAAAATCCCTAAAATTTCCTGCAGAGGAAATACACTGTAGTTTTTAGTAACAGAAAGTTATATATTTTTACATCTGCATACACTAAAGATCTGTAGATTTACCTTTGAGGGAAAAGATGCAAAGGTGACCCCTTCTACTTTCTCAAGCTCCAACACTGAGCGTACAAATTCTGGTTTCAAAGATACTTTCTGGCATGACTTAACAGATATCCTGCTGTTTTTTAGACATTGTCCAATATTTGAGAACTTCAGTTTCTTAGGTCTTCCTCTTCTAACTGGCCCTGATAACATAGCACTTGGATTACAATCAATATTCTTCACTGTAGTTGTCTTTTTTCCTCCAAAGATCAATTTTGTTGATGTTGAAGGTGTAAGACAGGAATTTTTCATTATGGAGCTGTTGCTGTTAGTGTCAGGATTTCCCCATGGAGCATCTTTGATTACAGAACATTTCTGCTTTTTTATTTCGGAAAAACATTTTTTAACTTGTGTCTCCATATCTGCAAATGGGTAACACTATACTGTTTTCAAATCCATCAGGCAAATGATTCAAAGTGGATTTCTTTGTGATGTGATAGAAGGCTAAAGGCATTCTCCCATTATCCAATTTTAATACTTTTTGCTTTGGAAACACTCAACAGTTTATTCTGGAGTCATTTGTGGGATTTAGTTTCCATTCCTTCTCTTTTCATTCTACTGTATTTTTTCAGTTGTTTCTCCAGTAAGGGGTCATCATCTAGTCATAATATTGCTCGGCTTATTTATCACAAATGTCTTTTCTGTACACTCATTTAGTGCACACCACATTCTTCTACTGGCTCATCTTTAACGAAAATACTGATGCCTCTATTTGAATTCAGCAAGGATTTGAGATGGAAATCACTTTCACAAGTATTTCACTTTCACCTGCCAGTTTGAAAAAAGAAAATAAAAAGCTAGACGAAAATTAAGTAACAGAGATATCCTGTTTTGAAATTTCATGTTATATATTCAAAGATAAATAAATGAAAAAATAATTGCTTATTGTTTTACCAAATATCTTCCATACCCCGAAATCCAGAGTAACTACGGGAGCAGGTAAGAGACTT
Organism: Cryptoblepharus egeriae; assembly: GCA_030015325.1. Lineage (NCBI taxonomy): Eukaryota > Metazoa > Chordata > Lepidosauria > Squamata > Scincidae > Cryptoblepharus > Cryptoblepharus egeriae. The sequence goes on along the minus strand of JAREYC010000002.1, from coordinate 63,667,587 downwards.
TACGTGTACCTGTAGTTACTGCACCACCTAGTGAAAACTTATGGGAAATTCATATTAGAATCCAGAGTAAGCTGTTCTTACACCGGAGCAAGGACTCCCCGTAGTTACTCTGGATTTTGTCCATAGCTTGTTAAGTGTTTCCTTTCAATATAGATTGTTTAATTATTATGGGAAATAGCACTGAAGTTATTTGTGACAGTGCGCACTTTTTCCCCCTTAACAGCCTATCCTTAAGTTTCCCCAGTACCCAGCAGCACCAAAATAGCTACTCTTGAGTTGGTGCAGAACCAAGGAGACTGGCGGTAGGGTCTGGAGCTCCAAAAGGAAGATAGCAGCACCTCTGCTGCTATCCCCTGCCTTGTCTGCCCTCCCTCTGCCCAATTCTGAAAAATACAGTAACATTTATGATTTGTTAATGCACAGAACAAGAAATATATTGTACAAACGTTTTCCCTTCTTAGACAAATAAGAATTTACTTCTCATATCAGTATGCATATTTACCGTAATTACTATTCAGTTAAAATCTTAACTTGTAATTCAAGTAGAATATATTTGTAAGTGGGGGAAAAGCATAGCCTCACTTATAACATATAAGTTTAAATTTAATCTCTTGCTCTTCAAAGCATTCAGTGGTATTCAAAGTGAGGGTTAGGACACCTTTAGGGAGTTGCAACCTTGGGTCAGAGGCAGTCAAAAGAGGGAAGGATCCAGTATCTTGAACACAATATTACTTACTTCCAAGTGAAAATTGAGGAGTTCTGGCGTCACAAATAATTGGGAAACCAGTGGCTTAGAGCAGTGATTTTCAACCATCTTCATTTCACAGCACACTGAACAAGGCACTAAAATTTTCAAGGCACACCAACAATTGTTTTCACCATTGACAAGGCACACCAGGCTGTTCAAATCCCCCAATTTTCCTATTAATGAATGCCAATCTCCAATTTCCAACGATACACCTGAGGACTGTCCATGGCACACCAGTGCCACTGGTTGAAAATCACTGGCTTAGAGCATAACAAATGTGGCAGCTCTTCAACAGATATGAAACTGATGGATTATAAGAAAATAAAATGTTTCAGCCAAAGGGGAAGGAAGTTAATGTGGTCTTCAATTAACTGGATGAAGTTTGTGGGTTACTTTTGAAACAGGCTTGCTGTACACGTTCCTCAGTACTGTACTCATATTGGGGAAAATAGAAAACCACAGTCAAACCTTTAGATCCAGCTTTTCCCTTCTAGGAAGAAACTGAAATAGTTAACAAATCAAGAGTCAACAAATTTCCACACAATATCAAAATCCAAAACATAATCTGAAGCATCTTTTAAATGTTTAAGCCAAGGATTAGAGTATTGTTGTCGGATGTAGTCCCAATCATGTGTAGACCCTTCAATCTACCTCAATGGACGGCTTAAAGGTTCAAGAAATACTTAAATTATGTTTTAACATCAAAATCAGCTAATTCTCATAATGTCATCACCCTACTTCGTTCATGTGAATGTATAAGAAAAGTACCATCTGCCCAATCTTTATCAACCCCATGCAGGTGTAGGACAGGTGCAGGTGCTTCTACCAACTGGGGAAACGGAGGAAAAGAGCTTCTAAAAGAAAAGAAATAGAAAACTGGATTTAAAAGACTAAGGCTACAATCCAGAGTAGCTACGGGACCTTTTACACCAACGTAGTGACGGTGCCACCTATGGGAAACTTAAGGGAAATGCATAGAGCAATCCAGAGTAAGTGCCTCTTACGTCTTCCGGTAGTTACTCTGGATTGTAGGGTAAGAGTCTTAACTTTTCCACAATACCTGGGAATTCAGTCCCATTAACTACATTAGGACCTGATTCTGAGTAGAAATGCCCAGGATTGGGCTGAGGCTGCACTGCTATCCACACTTTCCTGGGAGTAAGGCCCATTGACTACAATGGGGCTTAGTTCTGAGTAGACATGCAAAGGATTGGGCTCCAAGGCTGCAACCCTTTCCACACTTTCCTAGAAGTAAGCCCCTCTCACTCCAATGGGCCTGACTTCTGAGTAGACATGCAAAGGATAGGGACCTCAGGATGCAATCCTAATTACACTTTTCTGGGAGAAAACCCCATTGACCCTAATGGGACTTACTTCTGAGTAGACACACAGAGGACTGGAGTCTCAGAGCAGAGAGAGGCTCATCAGCTGCAGTGGTGCCAGGGCTGTCAGGTCCTCCTCGGCCTCTGAGATGGAGCCCCCTCCTCCCAGGGGCACTTCCGGTTTCCACAAACCGGAAGTGCCCTTCTAAGACCTCACAAAGACACTTCCGGTTTCTGGAGTGAAAACCGGAAGTGCCTTTCGGAGGCCGGAAGTGGCCGCGCCAGACCCCCCCAGCCTTAGAAGGCTCCCACAATCCACAGCGAAGTCCTTATTAAAGCACTTCCTGTTTCCGCCCCAAAACGGAAGTGTCTTTCTTAAGGCCTCCGCTTGGGTATCCAGCCTGTCCGAGCGCCCAGGAGAGCTGGAAAGGAGCCATGGCCGGCACGGGTCTTGATTGGCGTTTGACGGTCGCAGCCGACCCCCCCTCCCCCGCACGCCCACAGCCAGCCAATCACAGGCTTCGCCCCGCCCCCTGGCGGATGTGACGCACAAGAACGTAACTCTGCCGCGCGCCGCCTCTAGACGTTCGGCTTTCGGTTGCCAGGCAACAAGAAGCCCCGCCTCCTCAAGCCTTCCTGAGGAACTGACAGAACTCACACTGGCGCGCGCCTCCCTCCCTCCCTCCCTCCCTTTCTGCCTGCGGAGAACAGCTCGCGCCCTCTCCGGCGCGCGTGCACGACGGGCTCGTGAGGGTCACATGCCTCCCAACGGTCGCCTGAGGGGGAGGGGGGAGAGAGAGGGGGAGGAGGAGCAGGAGGAGGAGGGGAGAGAGAGGAGGAGGGGGGGAGGGGGGGAGCCCCCTGACCCTCCCCCACAGCTCACTCCTGTGCGGGTCTGCTCAGAAGTCAGTCCCATTGGAGTCAATGGTGCTTACTCCCAGGAAAGGTGTCCCCAGAGCCAATCCTGTGTGGGTCTACTCACCCCACAGAAGAAGGCACAGGTTGAAGAAGCAGCTTTAGAGAGAGTCCCTCCTTTAGGAAGGACCTTGGCAGTCAGTCAGTCAGTCGCTTGCTTCTTTCTTTCTCCCTGGAGGATGAGGGGCTGGTGGCTTCAAACCCCATTTCATCATCAGTAGGGATGCCTGGTGCCTGCCAGGCCCCCCTGCTGCCCTTTCACAGCACTGGAGAAGGAATGGGCACCAATGGAGTGGGCACTATGAGGGAGACACACTGCAATCCTAAGCATGTCTACTCAAATGTAAGCCCCATTGTGTTCAATGGGTCTTACTCCCAGGAAAGTGTCTTTAGGATTGCAGCCGAAGGGAGTAAGACTTTCCTGGGGGTAAGACCCATTGAACACAATGGGGCTTACATTTGAGTAGACATGCTTAGGATTGCGCTCTTCATCTAGTGTGCAGGCTGATTCAGTCACTCCACCTTTCAACAACAATTATAATAAATATGTAAGTGAAACAAAGCTCTAGAAAATTTTCTAAATTGAGACGTCTGCAGACAGAAAAAAAATAATTACAACTATAAATGATGAACATCTCTTTTCTTTGTCTTGCGTCAATTAAATGCCAAGGAGCTTTATGAGGCATTGGAAGTGTTTTGATGGCTAACTTAAGAGAGCCAGGATAGTGTAGCAATTCTGGACTTAGAACTCTAAGGACAGCTTGGGCTCTGGACTCTGACCTCCAGCACCAGTGCTGTGTGTGGACTCCAGCCCTGCTCAGGTTCCTACAATGGAGCATAGGATACAGACTACATTTGGCAGCCAATCACACCACTATATACTAAACTGAAACCCCAGCACTGAAGCTCTTGCTAGGGAGACTATAGCTCGGATGATCAGACACTCACAACATGTGTCTCTACCTTTCCAGTCTGTGGCGCTTTGGTGACAGGTCAAAAGGTTCCCTCTAATGAGTGTATGGACCCCTATCATGACTGTACAGGAGCATATGTGAAGTGCTTGGTGTTATGGAAGATCAAGATGATCAGGCAGGAGATGTGGTGTTGACAGTGCTTCCCATGTTTTGACAGCTGTTTGACAGCTTTGGGGAGATCAGGGTTAATGGACTTTGACAGATGAGGGTGGGGCTTATACCTGAATATCATTAGGACTGATGGACTTTAAAAGACACTGCTGGAGGATGTGGGTCACACCTGAATCTCAATGGGACTAATGAGAGTTTCAGGAATAAAAGCAGCTCCAGAAGGAACCTGAAGAGCACTGTTTGGGTGTGGAAATGCATGTGTGGAGTGACTTTATGGAGGAACTGTACACTGAGGCTTTGCTTGGATGGTGAAGGACCTAACAGCAGCTGTGGACCTTCACTACTGGAGATAAATAGAATTCTTAGGAAAAGGGAGTTCTCTGGAAAAGATCTACTGCATTATTGACAAGTTTGTTTGTATCTGTAGTTATAAACCCTGTTAAACTGATAAAGGAGTTGGATTTTCATTTCATTGCACACTGTGGTCATCTCTGGAATAAGGGTGGGTATTAATTGACCAAAAGTGGGTATTAAAAGGGATTGAACAGGATAATCTGATACCAGAAGTGAGATTCATAAGCTGGTAATTTGGATGGGTAACTTGGCAATAGTGTCATCATCATTGGAAGGTTCCAGAACATGAGGAAAACCATATAGGTTGCAGAGAAGGCTGCTTTGCAGTGCTCTGTAGCACTCTGCCTCTTAGCGCTCAGTTGGCAATGGTTTTGTAAGAGAAGCAAGTAAAGATTGGGTTGCCGACTGCTTGACCATCCCAGCCATGCAGATTCTGTCCACTCTATGGGCTGAGGGTGGTGCAAGTGGCTAAGACACTGTGCCTGTTAACCAGCAGGCCAGGGTTTGATTCCCAGGCCGGCCCCACAAGACAGGGTGAGCTACTGTCCTTAGCCCAGCTCTGCAACGCCAACTGGATCCAACCGTATTGGCTCTGCCTTTCCATTGCACTAATTCAGTGGCGTGGAGAGGGGGGATTTGCTGCCTGGGTAACAGCATATCCTCCATAATAATCCAACCCAGGCTTTCGTGCTTCGCATGCAGCGTATGCAGCGCTGAGCACGATACCATAGTCTTCCAAGACTGACGGAGGCCTGCTATTTCCTTGCTCCACAGGTTGCTCCACTCAATTTCCTTGCTCCACAGATTGGAGGGACTATGGGAAGCAGTGGTTCTGGTGAATAGGATGGGGGGGAGGCAGCACAACAAGGGAGCAGTGGTTGGGTTAACAGCCCCTGGGACAGGATGGCAGAAATGATTGTTTGGCTCAGTAGTGAAGGAGAAACCATCATAAAAACTGGTTAGTTTAAGGAAAAAAGTGCAGGTCAATGCAGTTTCCTACAGAGGCTTCAGACACCAGAAGAACAATGAACTCAATTCCTGTAAGTTTAATTTCTACTACCTTTGTTTAATTTCTACTCCTTTAAAATGGTGGCATACCTGGAAAAGCATTAGGAAAAAAATTTGATCAGTTTTTTGTGGCTCTCGGTGTGAGGAAGCAATCCTAACCAGTTTAGGCCAGCCTAACTCACCTGGCATATCTTCCCATGGTGGTGTGGGGAGGCCGGCATATGCCTGTGCCCTGGCCTAACCATCACCTGGAATGGGGCAGAAGTGTCTTACAGCACTTTTGTGACATCCCCAGGTCAGCACAGGACTTATGCTGGGGCTTGGGCCAGCCTAAGTTAGGACTGCAGCATCAGTTGTACATCATTGTCTTGTAACTCCTCTCTCAACAGTCAGTCAGAAAGTCAATATCGGGAGGAATCTCAGGGCATTGTGTAAATAATAGATTGTACTGACAACTGTCAGACAAGAGGCTGAGTGGTAGTTGATGGCCTTTAACCCGTCATGGCTGATAGCCTTACATCTCCAGTTTTGCAATTAGAACAGAAGGTTGGAGGAGGAATCAACAGAAAGTAGGCACAGTCAACAGCACACGTTCCCATACGGACATTTCCTATCATTTTTCAAATTAAGTACTGCCTTTTGAACTCCAATTAGATAATGAGGCAAACTTGCATTACACAGACATGTGTTCACTCCCAAAATAGGAAATGACACATTAATTTGGGCATCAGCTTTTGTGAATGCCTGTCAGTGACTTCATACTCTTGTCAACTGAATTATCTGAGATAATTTTTCTCCTTCAGTGCTACCCTTGAGTCTTACAGCTCAGTAGGATACTGACTGCGCACCAGTCTAAGTGGCATACATCATACTGCATATCCTTAGACACCAGTGCAATGACAGCTCTGCTTGCACAACAGCTGGCTTACCAGGATATCAGCTCTGGATGCTGGTGCAACTCCTGTTGGCAAGCAGGGAAATGTGGGTTCAGAGCAAAAGGATATGCCATATCCTAAACCCTTTCAGACAATCCCCCCCCCCCCACAATTCATCATCAATAGAGCCAGTATAAGAATGGAGAAAATCTGGAGGGGAAAAAAAAACCTCCTGAAATTTCTAGCCACCCTGTCTGTTGAGCCAACCAGAAGTTTAGCCAGAAAGGAGGGAAAACGGTAAGTATGGCAGGTGCCACAACATGCCATTAGGTTTTTCCACTCATAACTGGCACCTTTTCAGACAGTGACAGGATGATCAGATGTCATAACTACAAGAGAACAGCCCCCTCCCCCCAAATGTAGGACATCCAAGAAAAATGTAGGTCATGACAACATAAAAGCTAAAAACTCATATATTGCTTTCAGGTGGTTAACCTAAAACCCTATATGTCTTATTAAATTTAAAGCTATTACATATTTATTGCATCTATAGTGGTATCGGTTTGTGAGCATAATTTGATCCTGAAGCATGCTTATAATCCAAAATGCTTGTATAGCAAAGTGAACTTTTCCATAAGAAATAATAGACACTCAGACAATTTGTTCCACAACCCAAAAATATTCATATAAAATGATTACAATATTGTACTGAAATTAGAGGGCAGGTCCACTCATGAATTGGGAACTGGTTGAGGGCCAGGACACAGAGAATGGGAGTCAATGGGCAATTTTCCCAATGGAGAGAGGTGAAAAGTGGTGCCCCAGGGGTCAGTACTGGGACCGGTACTTTTCAACCTGTTCATAAATGACCTAGAAATGGGGTTAAGCAGCAAGGCATTTCATGGATGACACCAAACTATTCCGAATGGTGAGGATCCTAGAAGAGACTGTGAAGAGCTCCAGAAGGATCTCTCCATACTGAAGAATGGGCAACACAATGGCAGATGCGTTTTAATGTAAGTAAATGTATAGTTATGTGCATTGGGGCAAGAAATCCTAACTTTACATATAGGTTAATTGGCTCTGAGCTATCTGTGACAGAGCAGCAGAGAGATCTAGGGCTCCTGTTCCACTTAGTAGTAAGAAGGACTCATTGGTTGCTATAATCACTTCTGCAACAAGGGTTGGAAGTGGTTAATACAAGGCAATCTGGAACTTCTCACAGACACTATGACACATTCCTTGGCAGGATTTTGTTTTATAGGCTATGTAATACATTTCTGTGTGACTGCTTGATGCTATTCATATTCAAATACTACCTTTTGACCTTTTCATGGTGAAAGCAAGGTTAATTGAAGAGAATGATCCATTTCCCATGATTTGAATAAGAAAAAGGAAAATAAGATAGATTCCTATAGCATAACAAAAGTGCAAGCAATTGATGTATAAAAACTAAGGCTATAAAAATCATTTAAAAGGTAGTAAGAGAAAACAGAGGGTGGGGAAACAGGTTACCTACAGGTTAACTCGGCGAAAAGGTACCTTTGGAGTGGAGGTGGAGAAGGGCACAACAGCACTGCACTAAAGATCCTGCACTAAAGGAGGTTCATCTACTAAACTAGCCAGTTGGAACCTGAGGGTTTCCCTTCTTGATTTACCACAAGCTCTTTTTTTGGTATGCGGTTTGCTATTCTGATAATACAATCCTATCTGGGCCTTTCTGTGGCAGATCTTAAAATTAATGACAGTAAGACCTGGAGCAATGGTGTGAAAGTTGCTCCATTGATCTGCAGGCTGGGCACACCAGTGTGAACGGCTAAATTCTGCATGTCGGCACCACCATCCCCCAGAACCTCTCCCCAAACCCGCTGGAGGAGACAGGTTGGTTTGGGGGACAGTTTAGGGAAAGATCAGGGTGATTTTGAGGTGGGGGAGATCTAGGCTAGGGGCATGAAATAAGGAAGCTCTTGGCAGCAGTCATGCATGCTGAGATCCTATTCCTACCTTCCTGATCAGGATCTGTTCCCAAGAGCCTAATAGCATAGGCTAGCAGAGATCCAAAGAGAGCCTTGGAGCCAAGGATGCCAGGAGTAAGTAAAATTTACTTTACTTACAAGATTTTAGTAGCAAAAAAGGGGGCTGATTACCTTCCTACTGTAACCAGCAGAATATGTTCCCGCATTGCCATTGTTTCCTGGGGACTCAAGGACAAGATTAGGCCCCTAATGAGGAAAGTAAATACTGTACAGTATTGTAAAAATACAACATGTATAAAAGCCTCAAAAGTCTTAAAACAATTGAGGAAAGCTATAACACCATGGAGGAAAAGATACATAGGCAACTTCTTCAGCATTTGTACCATGGGGTGATGGTGCCACTTGTTGTGGACTAGAATTTCATCCAATCCAAGATTGACACAACATGGGGGGATACCTGGCCGGCCTGAGGAAAAGGTACATAAGATTTTAATAGGCAACTAACAGAGGGAGAAAAAAGGGGTGGGCAGCAAATGTAGATAAGGGTAGTAAAAATGCTAATGGAAAATAAAACAAAATCCTGACACAAGTTCCATGGGTATTTTCTCTATCCTTTTTACTCACTGTTCTGTTCTCAGCAGTTCTCACTAATGAAAATCAACTGCAAAACCTATTTTAAGGAATACATATTGCTAAAAAGGTGATCATTTCTAGCCACACTGTAAAAGCAGAAAACTTTTTACCTGGATATAAGCTCTGTCCAAATGCCAGGAAGAAATGAGTCTCTAAGAAATGAGTCTCTAAATGAGTCTCTTTGATCATGATCAAAGAGTAGTAGCTCATGATAGAGTTGGGCTGTCCTGGTTTTCAGGGATTGCGTTCATGCATACCAGTAAGTTTGATGGGGGTGGGAGAATGTCCTGTCCCAGTTTTATGGAAGACAATTATGGCAACCCCAGCTCATTGATACTTCACCCTTTCAACACAAGATAAACATTATCTGATCAGTGTGAGATAGGAACTCACACTAGTGAGTGATTGTACATTTTATTTCAGCAATTGTGTCCATTATGTGTTGATTCCCCTTAATCAGAGGTTCTCAAACTTGTAAGGAGTAAAACTCCCAAGTTATGGCAGGGTAAGAGGGAATGCAGTGAAGGGGACAGTGAAGGCAGTGATGTAATCTTGAGGACTGCACGACTTTAGGGGGTAAGGGAGAATGTTTCATTTACGGGGGAAGAGAGGAGTGTCCAGGAAGTGTGGGGAGCCCTATGCAGCCCTCCACATGACTCCCCAAGTCTGAGAATACTGAAAAGAAGTACCGTAATAAGAAATCACTTCCCTGCACCTTCTTCCTTTCCTTGCAGTCTACGGGGCTTGATGCAGACTCTCAGGTAGGGATATCACAACACCCCAGTTTGAGAACCTCAGCCTATAATGTTTTAAAGCTTGGAGAAAGAATCTTCCTCATGGTGCAACCCAGATAGCACAAAAGTGTGAACTAAACGTGAACTAAGTGTGACTAGCAACAACTGGCAGCCAGACGACATTGAAGAATTGGCAGTTGGTGACAGTTGACGTCCAGACATCAATGTGGAATTCCTGGCACTCAAAGTACATGGCAATGGAAAAATTAAACATCTGATTTACCTTAAGTCCATGTATTTGAATAAACCTCAGATGTCCTGCAGATGGCAGTAGAAAACCACTGAATGTTAATCAATGTAACAATATTTGTGGAAGATAACATGTGCAGTTGTCGTTAAAAGGGCTGATTGAAAATTTTATTGAGAGAGACCACGAGTCAGTTCAAACAGGGATGCTGAAATAAAAGATGGATTTAAATGGAGGCCGATAACAGCAAAGAATCATATAAATATAAGAAAAGTCCTGCTGGATGAGGCCAACGTTCAGCATCTTGTTTTTCACAGCAGCCCATCAGTAGCAACCTATTCCAAAGCAGTAGAGAATGGTATATTTAGTCATTGTTTCCCTGGAATGGGCATTGAGAAGATGCTGCCACCAAATCTGGATGTCGTGTATAGCCATCATAACCAGTAGTCTTTAATATGTTGAATTACATGAATTTGCTAAATCAATTTTTACAGCCAACTAAGCAGGTAATCAGAACAATATCTTATGGCAACAAATTCCATAGACCTATTATATGCTGTGCACCTCTGATTGTCTCTTCTAATTCTCCCACCAATCAATTCCAATGGACGGTTCCTGATTCTGGTATTGCAAGATGGGGAGAAAACCTTTTCCTTCTTTGCTTCCACATCCTCAGTGTGTGTGTTTGTGTTGAAGCACAAGAAGAACTGCTGGTTTTAGCTTGGTGTCTAAAGCTAACGTCCAAAGTTTAAGTTGCAGTTACATTGTTTCAGGGATTTGGGCAAATCAATTTGAGAACAGTACAAATTGAGAACAAGACAAATGTTTGTCCATAAGGGAGAGTAAGGTTGGGTTTGGGCATTCAAAACAACTTGGAAATGTTTTCTTTTTAAAAACTTGGAGTGACTAATGAATAACATCTGTTGGTGCTGGACTGGAGTGCAAACAATGGTAAATTTCTGTTTGCACTGCTGAAGTCCGAACCATACAACTTTTGTTACTGCACACCAACATTATACCAACTGCTGTAGATCTTGGAGAAATCATGATCTCTGAAACTGTTGCAAATCTAATTACATGCACAGCAGTGGTGGGCCTGCCTGGCCCAAGATCCGGTTCTCCGGAAGTGGGAGGGGCAAGGCCAGGGCCAGGGGGCGGGGCCAGGGAGGTTTTTAACTTAAAAATTAAAAAAATTAAAAAAATACTTACTTCAGGGTAGACCTGCATAGGATGGATCTCTGAAGCTGCAGTCTTCTCCACACTTTCCTGGGAGTAAGTCCCATTGACTACACTGGGACTTACTTCATAGTAGACCTGCTTATGCTGGGGCTCTGAGACTGCAGTCCTCTCCACACCTGCCTGGGAGTAAGTCCCACTGACTACACTGGGACTTACTTCAGAGTAGACCTGCTTAGGCTGGGGCTCTGAGACTGCAGTCCTCTCCACACCTGCCTGGGAGTAAGTCCCATTGACTACACTGGGACTTACTTCAGAGTAGACTGCTTAGGCTGGGACTCTGAGACTGCAGTCCTCTCCACACCTGCCTGGGAATAAGTCCCATTGACTACACTGGGACTTACTTCAGAGTAGACCTGCTTAGACTGGGGCTCTGAGACTGCAGTCCTGTATAGAGAGGAGAGACCTGCATAGGGAGAGCACGATGGTGGTGGTGCTGCCCCCCCCCCCCCCGAGCCTCCCCGCCTGCAGGAGAGGCAGGGAGAGCGCGATGGTGGCGCTGCCCCCCCTTCTGAGCCTCCCCACCAGCAGCAGAGGAAGGGAGACTGCGGTGGCGCCCCTGGCCAGCTGGGAGGAAGGGGGAGGAGGGAGGAGGGAGGGAAGCAGCAGCTGTGCTGCTTACCAGTCCCTAGTGTTCTGCTCCTCCTTGGTCCTACCAGCTCCCCATTGGCTGCCAAAAGACAAGAACTGATTCGTGAGAGTAGGTGCCTCCCCCCTAGTGCCCACCTGTGATGCACAGGTACTGTATGCCACTTTAGGTATTTCATATGAACTGGAAAAGAGGGGAATGTATCAAATCAATGAAATGGATACAAAATACGGATGTGCTAGAATTGCACCAAAAGTGGATGTTGCAGGGAAATGGGTTGAATGGAGTGAGGATAGCAGCATAGAAGTTTGTGCTGGTGGTCTGACTTTTATTAGGATTGCCATATGTTCAGAAAAAAATGGACAATCCTGATTTTTGGGGATTATGTTCACATAATCAATTGGCAAATGGGACAGTGTCCTGTCCTGATTTTGTGGAAGATAATTCTGGCACCCCTAACTTTCAGGCAACCATGAAGGGCCTTGCACTGCTGGAATACAAATTCTGGCAGTATAAGGCCCATAATCCCTAGATTAAGGGATCATACCCTTAATCTGTTGGATGTGAGCTAAAGTCTAAAGATATTGGGTATCAAGTGCATTTGTCTCCCAGTTCTAATGTTGTTTGAACTAAATGCTGTTTCAATCCCTCTCTGTCTGTTTTGAGTTAAGAATCAAGATGCTCTGGTTTGCTCTTTGCTTTTAGTATAAATTGGTTATACTGGTTGTTCCTAGCAATAACCACAGCATTAGAAAGTAACCAATACAATGGCAGAATAAACTATATGTGCAGCTATCCAAGTATGGTAAAAGAAAAATATTATCAGAGATAATAAAATGCAATTTCTGCAAGAGGCCAAGGGCAAAAGCTGCCTCATGTTTGCTGTTTTGAAAGGGCACTCTGTTTTGTAAATTGGGACAGTCCCTTTTATGCTGCCAGCTCCCACTTTGCACACCAGTGACTATTCTGGGTTATTGCTAAACAAGAGTTTGCTTTGTCATGTCTTGCATCATTTTGTGGGGTGGGGATGGGTTCAGTCGCCTATGCTGTACTCTATCTGCCATCAGGATGGGTTATTGATCTGTCAGCTACCAATATTGGCAAATTCAACCATCAAGACAATTAATTTGTCTTTTTCTAAGGGCTAGGCTTCTAAGCTACTTAACAGCCAAATTCTTTCCTAAGTGGGGCTGCCACAGGTGCAAAAAGGGCTACCATTGCATCCGATACCACCAGAGTCTGCAGAGGTCATCTTGCCCCCAAGGTCTTCACAGCTGCCTAGAGCTCTTAGCATGCACCAGGGGACATCAAATGCAATGCCCGAGACAGATCCTGAGTGCTTCTCTTCATGACCGACACTATAATGAGACAATACAGAAAAGGTGCAACCACCAACCCTCAGTCAAAGAACTAATAAAAAAACGGAGACTGAGATGATTTGGCCACATCTGCAGAATGAACACCAAATAGCTGCCACATACGCTCCTCTGGTGAGAGTGACTTGGACACTGGAGAGTTCAACTGGCAGCACTGATAAAGGCGTGGCTCAAACTGGTTGAGGAAGACCTAAAAAACCAGTAAATGGTGGCTGACAAGGCTAAAAACATCACAGTAAAGAATGGCAGCATACAGTGAATAATGCATGAAATCCAGCCACACCTATAGCAGCAGATGACCCTCTCCCCAATTGCCAGCTGAGGACTAAAGGAAAAAATGAGGGGGATATCCATTTGACATTGGGGTCAGTGGGCAACAGCTGGGCCAGCACCGGCACTGGCTCTTCACTGGGTGTTGACATGACATGTCTGTGGCACCCAGCACCAGCACTGGAGCTAAGCAGCAGTGCTGAGGTAAAACTGGATTGGGACCTAAAGCATGTTCCACCTAACTTCTGCCTCTGTGAGAAAACAATGCAAGAGATACACAAAGGTTGAAATGGGATTGAAATATTCCCAAAGACCAGGCATGGGCCCAAGCTGGTTTGGGCCGGATCGCCCGAACCGGTTGTTCCCAGGACCCCGTCGCTACCAAACCGGTAGCGGCGGGGTTGCCTGAAAACCCAGCGTACCGGTTCGGACGCTGGAGAAGGAGACACACTGTGCGTGCACCGACCTTGGTGCATGCGCAGTGCATTTCCTAGTAGGGACGTCTGCGTCTCTTCCCGCAGGAGGAGACGCTGTGCGTCTCTTCTCGCGGGAGGAGACACACTGCGCATGCGCTGAGGTCGGCACGTGCGCAGAGCATCTCCTCCAGCTGGAGGAGACACACTGCGCATGCGCCACCCCTGGCGCTTGTCTGGGGTTGGTACATGCGCGATGCGCCAAGGTTGGGGCCCACCCTCACCCCGCCCCCGGCTCTGCCTCTGACCCCAGCTCTGGCCCCTGACCCCGCCCTCCAACTTCCGGCGAACTGGTTGTTAGGGTGGGCTGGGCCCATCTCTGCCAAAGACCCAATGTGTTATCTTCAGTGCATTTTTTTCTAGAAATAAAGGTGGGGCTACTCATCATGATGTTATTTGTAATCATAGCAATATCTTTTTGGGGTGCCACAGATGTGCTGGTACTCACAGAGAGGCACCAATACTCAGTACTGGTTGGTACCCCTTCACAAGACCCCTGGTTATATTACTATATTAATAGTGGGGGAGGGGGCTGTCTTATTTCCCTTTTCTGGAAAATGTGTGTCTCCTGTTCTCTCAATTGTCAGCTGCTTTGCCATCAACTTCTAAGAATATCACACATGATGAATTTATGATGATTTATCACACATGATGAATATCACACATGATGTACCTCACAGACATAAAGCATGACTTTATATAAATGATCCTAGTATTTTCTGTCCTGTAAATTGTATATGTGGTGGCGGCAAGAAAGAAATAATCCGGGGGGAAATAAATAATCCAGATAGATAAGACAAGATAGTTCCTACTTGTATGCTATGCTAACTGTGCGATCCATGAAAGCAATCCCTCAGAACACCCCTCGAGTTCCAAGAAGGCAGACTGCATCAATTGCAGGGCGATGGGACGGGACATACAGCTGTGCAAGGTTGGCAATCTTGCTGTTATTGCAGTGGTACTGACAGAAGAGGTTAAAGTAGCCTGTAAGAGCACATGTCACAAGGCGTGGATGAAACATAGCATTCCCACTCCCATGCTAGATTTTTGAGGACATCCTTCACCAAGCATGGACATGCAATAGAGTTGGAAAGAGAACACCCTGATGCAGTACATTGGTACATTTCTTGCTTTTGATCTCAGGGACTTTGTCCTTTTTTGTTTTTGCTTAGTTAACACTGTGTATCTATATGCTCCATGCATGCTCACAGTAAATTGTTTCAGTGCAACAGAGGAGAAAAGAAACCTTCAGACATTCCCATAAACAGCTGAAACTGGGCCTGGATTATGCAAGATCAGAAAAGCCCTATTCCTAAAAACAAAATGTAATCACGCACAAAGTAGCAAGTTGTTGATGAAGAATGGAGGCACATATGTAAATCCCTCTTAAATGTTTTGTATAGAAGAAAAGGTCTTGCCTTTGCAAGCATGTTTTAAAGAAAGAACAGGATGAAGGCTGATTTTTGTCTAAATATAACCAAAGGATAATCCAGAAAAGTCTTAAATCTTAGATACGGTATTATCTATCTTAAATCTAGAAAAAGAAATCTAAAAAAGTAACTTAAGAAACAAACATTTCTACAAATAAGCTACATCATCTCTCTGATAATGTGTCAGGGCTGGGAAATGAACAATTTAGATTTTAATTGAATACATTTGCATAAGTTTACATAATTGAATAGAGACAGTTATGCCAGCTGAATTATGCTGACCTAAATCAGTTAGGATTGCACCCTGAATGAATTTTATTGAGCTTTATTTATAATACAATGAGAACCATAATACAGGCATGTTGAACAACGTGAGAACTAAGAACTGTATGACACATTCATCTTGTACAGTGAAAACGTACAGACCACATTAGAAACCACATGGTTTCCACATGGAGACATAAATTGTTCAGAAGCAAAGAGAGGTTTAGAAAGGGATTTCAAATGGGGTACTTAAGGAGGGAAAAGCAAAAGCACATAGCGACATGAAGATTCGTATTATGGCTGCACCTGAGACTGGCTGCACCTGAGACTCGTATTATGGATGTTGTGACCAGCAGTCACAAACAAATTCAGGCTGCAACAACACTCCAACAGATCAGAGGTTCATTGGTGACGGGGGCTCCCAATGGGCCAAATTGGGGGTGCAAATGATCCCCTGTCCAGGCTTTGTCTACCATTGTTTTAAATCAATGTTATATGAGCAGCAACAACAGAAAATGGAACACATCTCATGAATAATCCATAAGTACACAGGAAGAAGATCAATCTTTACTGGCTCCTTTGATTCTTCTTCTGTTACACCCTGCCAGTACAGCTCAGTAATTCCCTCTCCTCAAAATGAGCTCTTGATGAATAAGGATTAGATGAGCAAACCCGATTATCTAATAAAGCTGCTTTCTCATGCAAACATAAATGGTGGCTGCTATGAACATGAGTTGTTTTTTTTTTGACTAGGTGTCACTTTACAGATTAAGCTCTTCTACATTCTGGGGAGACAGCTTGCTTTTGTCCTTATCACAGATCACTTCATAAAGAGATTTGTAAAGCCTGATTAATAACATATCACATAACAGTACACTATATCCCTTATATTTGAGCCAGTCAAAATGTGAAGACTTTAGTGCAAAGGGAGTATAGCAATTCACAATTTAATGATAGTGGGCGCTAGCCTTACCCGCTTCTATAATCCATGGGTTACTTAGCATGACAGATTGGCTTTAAAGCTTTGGCATAAACAAAGCTTTGGCAAATACAAATGCTAGAGAAAGTTCTTTTAATTTGTTTTAAAACTGAGCAGATGTAGAATAGCTAAATGCATGATAATGACATACCTAATGGGTTGATCCAGTATATTTAACAGATACAGGTGCTGACCTAGGGGGAGGCATTTGCCACCTCTGCAAATATCCATATGTCTATTGGCATGTAGCAAATACATTTTCTCTGCTCTAAAACATATGGCCAAATTTTATTCTAATCTAAATTTCTAATTTGTGCTCTAAATTTTTAGACCAAGTTTCTTCAATAGTGCAATTAATAACTGCTCTGATCCCTCTTTGCTTGACCATGCAGGCCTAAGTTATAGGCAGGTTTTGTATTCTAATTATTATTTGATAACTGCCCATGAAATTATGGTATGTACCTGGATAGGAAAGATGTCAGCAAAGCCCTTCTCCTTTAACTTGGTTGTCTCCTGGCATCCTGTTGTTTTGTTCCATCTCATTACTTCTTTCATCCTCTTCTTCTCCAGTCCAGCCAGCCCCACTGTACTGACATCATCATCAGCTCATTCTTATCCGCTCATAATTACCTATCCTCTTCATTCAGTCATACTCCTAAGTACATCTGATGGGGGATATCAAGTGACGCCCCAAACAAATGTAACTATAGTTGAAGACAAACCCAAGCATCTTGAAGGATATCTTCAAGATGCTTGGGTTTGTCTTCAACTATAGTTATATTTGTTTGGGGCGTCACTTGGTTCAAAAAGAGAGAGGACTGCATCTCCAACAAATTTTTCCCCTCACTTCCAGAAACCAATGTTTTGCTATGATACTGCCAGGGCATGACAACAACACTGGAACATTGAGGAAGGAAGGCCATGAGCTGCTAGCTGTGTAGAATCATTTGGAAAAACTTTTAGAAACTTTCATGAGTTCCTAGTTTCCTGCTTTTAAAATGAGAATATAAAATACCTTCTCCCACAGTATAAAAGCAAGAAGGAAGGAAGGAAGGAAGGGCATCACAACCTTAAAAAGGGCTGAAACCTTTCCCCTGACCCTGAGGAACACAGCAGTAACTCCAATGGGTCTGCTCAGTTCTGTGCTGCCTCTGGAGGTGGTGCAGAACCAACCAGACATGAGCAGCCAGATGATGCTCCATGCTGCCAGAGCATGGGTTTGGGATCTGGCATAATGGCCATGTTCCAGTCCCACCTCCTGCTCTCCACTCACACACTCACTCAATCACCCCCAGGAACTTGCCCGAGGAGCTTGGCTGGCAATAATGCCCTTTTCTGTGCACCGAGGTCCTTCCTTATGAGGCTGGATGCAGTTCACAAAGGCTGGCACACCTCTGTGCACCAGCGCAGCTCCCCACAAGGAGGCACAAACATACTTTTCGGCATTTTTGTGACCTTTCTGGGCCAGCACAAAGGACATGCTCTGGCCCTGCACAATCTCAGGATTGCACTGTGAATAAGCAGGCCTCCGTCAGTCTTGAAAGACAATGGTATTGTGCTCGGCGCTGCATACGCTGCATGTGAAGCATGAAAGCCTGGGTTAGACTGTTATGGAGGATAGGCTGTTACCCAAGCAGCAAATCCCCCCTCTCCACACACTGAATTAGTCCAATGGAAAGGCAGAGCCAATACGATTGGATCCAGCTGCGTTGCAGAGCTGGACTAAGGACAGGAGCTCACCCTGTCTTGTGGGGCCGACCTGGCTCTCGAACCCTGGTCTGCTTGTTAACAGGCACAGTGTCTTAACCACTCGCGCCACCCACAGCTGTGAATAAATGAATGAAATAAGAACAATCATAGGAACAGAACTTGATGAGACTTTGTGGAGGACTTCCTAGTTTCCAACTGTTCAAATCACTTCTTATTCAGTCCAAAGTCTCCAGTAAGACTTTGACAAATTATGATTTGAGTTCAGTTCTTTCCGGTCTGGACACCATAATACATGTTGTGGGAACAGCCAACAAAAAGAGGTGGGAAAAATTACAGTCGGGAAGTGTTAGCAAAGCTCGTAATTACCTGCTTTGGAATACAAATTTGTTCAGAATGTACTGTAATGTTTGGCTGTTTTACAAACTATGTACCATTTCACCTAAGAGTTCTTTTTCCACTCAGAATATAACATTTGAATGATGAGATTCTTGATACACACATGCATCTTGTGGCTCTGTGGGCACATGTGCTTTTTCTGGTAAATATTCATTCTGTCACTAATATGCATCTTGATTGCTGTGAAACTATGGGAACTACATAGTCAGCTGCTTTGTAGAACTACAATCTTCTTTAATGCTTAAACCCTTCTCTGCATTAAATTCTTGTTTGTTTCTATAAACTACATGAGCAGAATGTCCAACCAAGTTAGCCTTTTGTTTGATGAATATATTCTCTGTGTGACAATTTGTTTAATTGTTTTTTGCACATGTTCTGTGTGGCTATTTCTATCTACCCATACATCTGAAACAGAATTGTTAGTTGGATTTTGATTGTGCCTTCTGTACTAGCCAGATTTCTTCTGTCATGAACCTAAATAAGTTTACTGATAGAGGAAATAATGGTCCAGTTCATAAAGCCAAGGAATCCCAGAGCGCTGGGCCACCCACTGCAACACACACGTACAGATGTACTTTTGAGGATGAAAAAGTACTGGGGCATGTATAATGTCTTGAGGAACAGCCTGTAACTTAAAACAGACTGTCATAACTACTGCAGAGACTCAGCAGTCTGAAAAGGTGCAGGATGTGACACCATTACTCCCAGTTTATATCAACCAGATGTTCACAAAAATGCTCAAACACTCCAGTGCTCTCTCTTTTTTCCATGGAAAAAAGACTCTGAAAAGCTGTTATGTCAGGCCAAATCTGAGGTTGTAATCCTAACCAATTTAGGAAGGCAGAACTCAGCCACTCTCCATTTCCGTGGTGGTGTGGGGAGGCTGACACATGTCTGTGCAGTGGTCTAAACTTCCCCAGAGTGGTGTAGAAGTTTCTGACAGCACCTTTACAACATCCCCAGGACAGCATGGGACTTGTGCTGGGACTTATGCTGGTCAAAAGAGGAGTTAGGATTGCAACTCAGAAAGCAGCAGCCACACATGACATGACTGGTCAGATGTCTGCACCATTCATATGAGGTTTGGATGGAGATTTGGATCATTTGCATCATTGGAATCCCCTATGCGCATCATTCCCCCATGTGCATCAACCCCCATTCACATCAACCCCCATGTGCATCGTCCCCCATGAGCATTGTCCCCCAAGCGCATCAGTCCACCATGCGCAACACCCCCATGTGCAGCATCCTCCCCGGTACAACCCCTCCCTCCTAAAAACATCCCCCAGTGCGCCAGGCACAGAGCACCAAATTGGCTGGATGTTGGTCAGTCTTCCATGTTAAAGTATAGGACAAAAACACGCTGCACTCCTTTTCGGCCCCTTAAGGTTTAAATTTCTCAACATTGGTTCTTGGTTCATGTGACATAATGAACACCCCCACCCCCAAATTTCATGCTTCTAGGTCCGGGGGTTGGGGCAGAGCATCCCCCAATCAACAATTCTTCAATGAAAAGTATAGGGAGGAAAACGCGTTGCACCCCATTTCACCCCCTTCTAGTTGAAATTTACAAAAAAACTGGTTCATAGTGACTCCTTCTGTCATGGAAGGAACACCCTCCCCAATGTCACGCTTCTAGGCCCAGCAGTTTTGGCTGGGTGTTGGTGAGTCAGTGAGTCAGTGAGTGACTTTTCATTTTTATATACCATATAAAGAACAAATAAAAAAGGAGGGCTATTAGGAAGGAAAAGGAAACGATTGCATGTTGACCTACTACACACAATACAATACATTACAAATACAATACAGGAATTTATAGCCTGCCCGGCCACTGTATACCACTCTCTATCTCTCTCTCTGTGTATGCTTGTATACATAGAGATGTAGATGTAGGCAACCTTAAAATGCCAGAGGCACCTGGATTGCTCCAGTCATTTTCTAAGCTGTTCTTCACAAGCCTCTGAATAGCTTCTGGAAAATCCAGAGTAACTACTGGAGTCCTTGCTCTGGTGTAAGAACAACTTACTCTGGTGTCCAACATGAATTTCCCATTAGTTTTCACTAGGTGGTGCAGTAACTACGGGTACACGTAAAGTACCCGTTCCCATAGGTATTCTGGATTTAGGGGTAAGAAGGAAACTTATGAGACATGTGAGACTTATATGTGACTTATTTATGCCGTGGCACAAGTGGCTAAGACACTGTGCCTGTTAACCAGCAGGCCAGGGTTTGATTCCCGGGTCGGCCCCACAAGACAGGGTGAGCTCCTGTCCTTAGCCCAGCTCTGCGATGCCAGCTGGATCCAATCATATTGGCTCTGCCTTTCCATTGGACTCATTCAGTGGTGTGGAGAGGGGGGATTTGCTGCTTGGGTAACAGCCTATCCTCCATAACAATCCAACCCAGGCTTTCATGCTTTGCATGTAGCGTATGCAGCGCTGAGCACGATACCATAGTCTTTCAAGACTGACGGAGGCCAGCTTGCTTGAAGTCCTCTAAAGTAGCTGCTGTCATCTTTTTTATTTGAGTTGACTACTCTGTGGTTTTCCAGATCTGTTAAAGAAATGGTTTCATGCCTTCCTTTCCAGAAACGCCCTTTCTGTAAGGAAACTTCTTTCCACCAATTACCCTCATGGTTTTTGGTGCATGTCCTCCATAGGCTGTAGAAGAGCCATCTCTGGAGGCTTCAAGTTGGGCTGAATCTGTCCCAACAGGAGTATGGAGGACCCAAATCCATAGATGCAAAATCCATAATTAAATACATTCATCTTGTATCTGGTTCACACATGTATCCAATTGTATCCAGCACCCACCATCTTGGATAGGAGGAATGGCCAAAATGAAATCATTCAGCATTCAGTTTGAAAAGACCACCTGCATAGGAGCAAAAATGGAGCTGAATGTAATTTCCTTGGGGCAGGGGTCTGCTTTTTTTCTTCACACTTTGTACACCGGTGAGGCTGTAAAAAATAATTCTTCATGCAAGGCAAACTTGGTGCTGGTTTTCTGTGGCACACCTAGTTCAGGACTTATAATTAATTACTATTAATTCAGCGAAGATTTTGTCTTGCTGCTTAATCCCAGGCCTAGTCAAAAGGATAAAAGAAGCCTGTGCATACATAGTGGCTGCTGAAATGGTTAACATTAGACAAATGAGTCATCTGACAGAAGTGCTGTCTCTGACCACCTTTTGTGTATCGTCACCTTAAAAAAATATTCCTGTTCCCTTGATACACATCTCATCACCCCTTAATCATCCCATGGCAATCAGAAAATACCTGTGCACCTTCACTGGATATTAATAAAATGAGACATATTTATGCCCTGTTTGCTTGCTCTTAATTAGCTGCTGTCCTCTTTTTTTATTCCAGTTGACTGCTCTTTGTGGTTTCCCAGATCTTTTTTACTTCTGCAAGTGGTTTCATGCCTCCCTTTCCTGGAACCGTCCTTCATTTAGGTTACTGCTCTTCACCAATCACCTTCATGGAATCTTTTTTTTAACCTTTTCTTTTATTGAATTTGGCTTTAAAGAAAGGTAAATAATTTGTTTGGAACCAACGATTTGTTTGGAAAGGTAAACAGTTTGTTCCAAGTTTGGAACCCTAGGAGGTGAAGCATGTCTGGTCCTCAGCAGGATGAACAGTAATGATGTCCTACGGGCCCTTGACAAGCACTGTGGGTTGTTTCTGCTAAAATGATTAGAAAACTTGCAATGCAGTCTTGTAATGCAGGCTTGTAATGCAACATGCACGTGGTTGCTTTTGCTACTGGAAAATTTAGGCCATTACAAAACGTGGTTTCAGTTTCTTCTTGAGTCTCCAAATGAATTGGGCTAGATTTATGCCTCTTTTATTCCTTATTAAGGGCCCAACCCTGAACTTCCCAAGTAAGACACAACCATGACACCTTGACTGGTGCTTGGCCAGCATCAGTCAATCCTGAATCAAGTGCTGTATGGAGGGACGGCCAGTGCTCCAGCAGCATCAGCTGGCAGTTTGTAGATTTGGGACAGCGGAGGCAGGCTGTGGGTGGAATGGGAAGGAAGAGGGTAGGGTGGGAGTAGAAACCAGGGCAGGAGAGGGTGGGAATGGTGGAGCTTTGTTGTACTGCAAAGTCCAACACAGCGGCTCTCACTTGACTCTCATTCAGGACACGCTTGAGAAGCCCCATTGTGGGGCTTGGGGCTTTCCCTAGGGGAAAGGAATGAAAGGCCTCTGGAGGCCTAGCAGTGCCAGTAGATGTGGCGGTAGCCATTTGTGGCTAGGATTGGGCTTTTAGCAGTTTATGCCCCCCTCGAAGCCAGAGGGGGCAGAGCTGTAAGTGCTGCTCATTTCAGACTGCGATGCTAATCTCCAGTTAGGCCAGCAGCATAAGCCCTGGCCTAAGTCTTAAGCTGACCTGGGGTGTCACAAAAGCACCATGAGGCAATTCTGCATTCCTGGAGTATTAGGCCAGTGCATGGGGGGGGGGGTCACAAGAGGATGGGATCTACCATCTTGGAATCTGGTACTGGGTTTTCCAGGGAGTAAGTCTCATTGAACACAATGAGACTTACTTCCAAGTAGACAGGGAGCAGCTCTGGCATCACAGTGATGTCACATCCCAGTAAGTCTGACACATTGCCCTGGACAGATTTTTAAGTTTGAAAGGGAGTCCCAGGCTGAAATGCTTGCGTACCACTGTAGTACCTGATGAGGGCTCTATGGCTGTTGTCCTTTATAACATTCATAGAGCCTGATTCTAGATAATGATTATCACAGACTTCAGTGTGATGAAGCAATTCCACACTGGTGCTGAAAATGAAATCTCTGAGGGAATGTTATCTGTCTTTGCCCAGAGATCACATCAAAATATAGCATTTCCTGACTGATGAATGAATTTCTCTGTTGTTTTCAGTATTAATCTTCCAGAAAGTGGGACACAAGGCACTTAAGGTAACCTGGCCAGTAGTATGTTTTATAATAGAATTGCGTTATCCAAGCAGAGGAGAATCGGATCATTTTGAAAAAGGAAGGGCAGCTGTACGGATTTGCTACCCGTGATGAAAGTCAATGGACAAAGTTGCATGACTTGTATGTAATGATGTTAAGTTCTCTTGCATATTTGCTGTTCAGAGTTCCAAATCTTAAACAACGTGCAGAGCTCTCTTTAGGGTGATTGGGCAGATCTGAGGGGAACCTAAACTAGGATAGTGAGCAGATTGCTGGTGGCCAAGGCTGATGCTCTGGCTGATGCTCACTGATGCTCCAGCATGATTAGTCCGTGCTGAGATATTGCGTGACCAGTATGGCAAGTGAAACTTCACCCTTAGTGAGCTGGAGGGTGAATTGGGCCCCTCTGCACTTACCTCCCTGAACCCTTGCAGTAATGAGGAACTGCCATAAAATAATCCTCCACAGTCACTAAACGGCAATATCTGCATAGTTAACCAACAGACATGCTAATTAAGCATATATGTACTTATCAGTCCCCCTTCACTGGGATTTTATATACTGTACTCTGTTTTTGATTAAGGCTCTTTTGTCCAGAGTGTTTCAGTTCTGAAATGATTTTTCCTAAACAAATCACCTTGGTAACAAGGAAAATAAATACTTTTTATTTGAGCTGAATTCCTGAACCAACCAGAAATATCAAGCAAGAAAACCTTTGTGCAAAAAATTCACTGCAAGGTAATGAAAATAAGAATTTATGGACCTGAATCTTATGCTTCCCTTTCCCACAAAAGCCTACTTTTCCCATTATCATAGGAATTAGAGCAGAAGTTAGAATTGGAATCTAATATTCATTCTTATATTTTTAAAATTATAGTTTAATTTAATATAGGTGGCAAGTGTTCAGTTGGAAAGCCACTTCTAAAAGGCATCATAGATGTGTGTCATTTATTGATTCATCAAAAACACCATTGAGCAGACAAATGGTAGAGAGATTTACAGCCCAGTCTTGTCCTTCTATAGCATCCAAGGCTACAGCTGTGCCAAAATGGTCCTATGTGCCACTAGGTCCTATGGGGCCAGGAAATGTGCCACTAGGTCCTATGGGGCCAGGAAAGCAGCTCAAGCTCCTCTTAAGGTAAGGGAACAAATGTTGAGAGCTATCCTGGCAGTGCTTTTGCACTGTTAATTTCCACAAAATAATTTTTCTGCCATTAACCCAGGAATGACACAAACCCACAAGTGGCTCCAAACTCTCCTTGGCCATAAAGCTTCCTGGGTGACTTTGGGTCAGTCACTCTGTGTCAGCCTCTTCTACTCCACAGGGTACTTGTGAAAACAGCAGCAGGGAGGGAACTTTCTAAGCTGTCTTGGGCATTTATGTTGGCAGGGGAACATATATATATATATATATGTATATATATATATATATATATGTATATGTATATAAGGTCTGCATCAGATGTTGCGGGACCAGGACAATCTGATGAAAAGTGGGCTACTGGAACAAACCACAAATGGACGAGAAAAGAGAACCTAGAATTAATGGAATGCTACTTCAACAGCAGACCGAAGGAAAGGGGATACATGGAACGCATGGAAAGACTATGGGTGGAAAAAAGACCTACATCCATATTAAGCAAGAAACAACTAGGCGCTCAGCACTATAATATAGTAAAGAGAAAGCTACTGTCAAACCTTGAGATTGAACAACTACACCTAACATCACAGATACAAGGAGAAAGCCCAGAAAATCAATTGGGCATACAACAACCAGGGGAACCACTGGATACACAGACAACCTCTGACGCCAAAACATCATCTCCACCCAGCCCACTACAGAGTTCATCAGCGGATATGAGAAACAAGATCATGTCCAAATTAGCCACAATTAACACTCGGGTTAGATTACCAAGACTTGGCAAAGAATTACCATCAGACAGTATGCTGAAGGATGCCAATAAGGCCCTGATGACGATCCCCACCACTAACATAACCCAAACCAACAAAGTAATATATGCCACAGCTGTTGTAATACTAGAAATGCTTGGCTATTCAATTAAACAGGCAAACTACATCAGCACACACCCCCCTTGGAAAATGAGGCTAGAAGCTAACATCAAGATATCTCGAGGAGAAGTCAGCCAATTGGTGGAACTGCAGAAGGGGATGAAGATCAAAAACAAGTCTCGCATACTTAGAAAATATAAGGGCCTGACTCTACCTGAGGCCATTGAGACTGCAAAACAAAGGCTCACAGCCCTGGCTGCAAGATTAAAGAGATATACCAGAGAAGCAGAGGCTAGAAGGATAAACGCCCTGTTCTCCAAAGAACCATCCAAGGTATACTCTCAACTCCAGTGTAACAACAAAGTAAGAACAGAACCCCCAGTAGTGGAAACTGAACAGTACTGGAAGAACATATGGGAAAACGAAATAACACATAACACAAAATGGCTAAAGGAACTAAAAACAAGCCATAGCAATCTCCCAGAACAAGAGCCAGGCACCATCACAACTGAAGACGTCCAGCAACGTATCAGGAATATGAAGAGCTGGACAGCAACAGGGCCAGACATGAGCCAAACTTACTGGCTAAAGAGGTTCACAGCACTGCATGAACGACTAGCAGAGCAAATGAACCAGCTGCTAGTAGCAGGCTCCCCCCCAGGCTGGCTCACACAAGGGAGGACAGTACTGATTCAGAAAGACCCGCAAAAAGGAACAACACCATCCAATTATCAGTTTGTAACCTGCCTCTCTACAACACTGAAAGTCTTATCAGGCATCATAGCCACTAAATTGCAAAAGCATATGAGCCAATACATGAGCACAGCTCAAAAGGGCATTGGGAAGGATACCAGGGGCTCAAAACATCAACTGCTCATAGATAGTACTGTAGCCCAAGACTCAAGAACCAGACAGACTAATCTGTGTACAGCTTGGATTGACTACAGGAAAGCCTACAACTCAGTGCCACATACTTGGATCTGTGAATGCCTGGCATTATATAAAGTAAATAAGACCTTAATGACCTTCCTTAAGAACAACATGGGGCAATGGAAAACAACGTTGGAAATCAACTCAAAAGAATTAGCACAAGTATCGATCAAGCGTGGCATATATCAAGGAGATGCACTGTCTCCCCTGCTGTTCTGCATTGGCCTGAATCCCCTAAGCCAAATAATAGCAAAGACAGGATATGGGTACAAGTTCAAGAGTGCAACTACCATCAGCCACCTCCTCTATATGGATGACATCAAGCTGTATGCAAAGAATGAACGAGACATTGACTCATTGATACACCTGACAAGGATCTACAGTGAGGATACTGGGATGTCATTTGGCCTGGATAAGTGCAGCCGAATGATCGTAAAGAGAGGAAAAGTGGTGAAGACCAGTGGGGTAGAACTACCAACAGGGTACATAACAGATGTAGAGACCAACTATAAGTACCTAGGTATCCCACAATCCCACGGAAATCATGAAGAGGAGGCAAGGAAGACAGCAATATCCAAGTACCATCAAAGAATACGACAGATCCTGAAAAGCCAGCTCAATGGGAAAAATAAGATACATGCCATCAATACATATGCCCTGCAAATCATCAGATACCCTGCTGGCATAGTAAGCTGGCCACAGAAAGAAATGGAGATGGCCGATGTGAAGACCCGAAAGCTCCTCACAATGCATGGGGGTTTCCACCCCAAGTCTAACATCCAGAGACTATACACTAGTCAGAAAGAGGGCGGCCGGGGTCTGTTGAGTGTCAAAACTACTATCCTGGATGAAACCCAGAATATCCAGGAATACATCAGTGAGATGGCACCCAAAGATGAGCTGATGAGAGAATGTCTCCAGCTACAACAGTAACAGCAAATGCGGAAGGAAGATCAAACTGAGGAAGTGTCCTGGCAAGATAAGACCCTGCATGGGATGTACCATCGCCAGATAACCGAAGTTGCTGATATTGGGAAATCCTATCAGTGGCTGGAAAGAGCTGGCTTCAAAGATAGCACTGAAGCCCTCATCATGGCAGCACAAGAACAGGCATTAAGTACCAGATCCATAGAAGTGGGGATTTACCATACAGGAGAAGACCCAAAGTGCAGGCTGTGCAGAGAAATGTCAGAAACAATCCAACACATTGTGGCAGGGTGTAAGATGCAGGCAGGAACAGCATATGTTGAACGGCACAACCAAGTAGCCAGCATCGTGTATAGGAACATCTGCTCAGCCTATGGACTAACCCTTCCCAAAACCAGATGGGAGACCCCTCAGAAAGTTGTGGAGAATGACAGGGCTAAGGTCCTGTGGGACCTCCATATCCAGACAGACAAGAAGGTACTGGCTAACCAGCCAGACATTGTGGTGGTAGATAAGGCCCAGAAGACAGCCCTGGTGATAGACGTAGCGATACCAAACAACAGCAACATCAGGAAAAAAGAGCATGAAAAGGTGGAAAAGTATCAGGGTTTGAAGGAAGAATTAGAAAGACTGTGGCAAGTGAAGGTGAATGTGATCCCAATAGTGATTGGAGCACTAGGGCCTGGAAGAATGGCTCCAACAGATTCCAGGAGGGACATCAGAACACTTGATCCAGAAAAGCGCACTGCTAGGAACAGCTAAGATACTGCGCAGAACCCTCAAACTCCCAGGCCTCTGGTAGAGGACCCGAGATTGAGGATAACATACATACAACCACCCGTGGAGGGTGAGAAAACAATTTTATTTTTTTATATAATGTGGCATAAGTGATATATCTAATATGATGCAAATCTACAGTATATTGCAATGCTTACACAACTGACAGTGACTTTCAAGGGTTTTCAAAGAGGTCTTTGGGCTGCAGTGGCCAATGATTAAAGACACACTGCTTGTCAACTGAATGGTTGGCAGGTAAAGGTTTGAAACCTGAGACAAGCCGCACACTGGAGTGAGCTCCTGTTACTTGCCCAGCTTCTGCCAATCTAGCAGTTCAAATGCATACAGTACAAGCACCCCTCCCTTTCTGATGGTTCATTTTCTGATGGTTCTGCTCTTTCAACATCTTTTAATTATACCCAGGACTCATTCATTCAACGCATGCTTCATGCTTTCAACTTCTCCTCCCTATCTAAAGGCTGAAATTGTCTTCCCTAATTTTGATTTGCATGTGACATGTTGATGAAACTGTTTTTGGCATTTCCTTAAGATTTTCTTCAGTCAATAACCATCATTCAAATACTTAAGATACTCATTGCCCACACATGCCTTTGTTCATTTTCCTGTGATTTGTTATGCATTTTGGCTATGTGTTAATAAATATGCATTATGTAGGCTTTTTCAAGTATTATTTTACCATTGACAAGGCATACCATCCTGTTCAAATCCCCCAATTTTCCTATTAATGAATGTCAGTCCCCAAATTCCCGTGGCACACCTGAGGACTATCCGCGGCACACCAGTGTGCCATGGTTGAAAATCACTGACCTAACCCATCCAGTAAGTGGGGGATGCCTGTAAATGCAAGTAGATAAATAGATACCACTTTGGTTAGAAGATAACAGCAGATTGTGCACCTTTGGCATTTAGTCATGCCAGCCACATGACCATAGAGGACCACTGCTAGTCCTTCTAATGGAGATGATCACCGCTTCTTAGAGTTGGTTGGGACTAGCAGGACAACCTGTGGAGGGGGACCTTTCCCTGCTTACGCTGCAGGCTTAGCCCTTTGGTCAGCAAAGTTTGTGCACTATCTTTGAGCTATGGCTCATGCTCAAATGTGGCTTTCTTGTTATGCTGTTGCATCTCAGAAAAAATGTAGTTATTATAGTTCAGTGGGGGCAATCGTATATTTGCCACATGTCCCCCTTGTAATCTGAATTCTGCTCCTTGAATGTATCTCCCAGAAGGATTTTACAAGAATTCACCTATCAAACTCCTTGGCAGTAATCTGTGTTTGAGCCCAGAACCCACATGGTTAATATCCACAGCAGCAGCAGCCCCTCCGCCTGCTGTGCCATGATTGGTTACAGGCACAGCTTCCTCCTTTATTTATTTCAGTTTTTTGCTAGCCTGTGTGACTGGTAGGGGGACACCTCCAGCCAGCAGTAGCTACCTGTAGGCAAGGAGAAGGTGCTTGCACCTTTGCCCCTGCTCCTGGCACAATCATGAGGGCAAAGGGTTCTTGGATCTTCCCCTTGTTCTTAGCTGGCTTCATTCAGGCAAACCAGGGGCAGCAAGAACAGAAGGTAAGAAATGACATCCCTGATCAGTGGGAGTGGAAGTCCACACAATCTTTGGGGAGAATATTCTGGGTTATTGACATTATTCCATATTTTATCTTTCTGAATGATTAAATATGATCCAATGTGTCCAATGAACTGCAACAGCCAATGCTCTCTATAAAGCTGCAGCATGGAGCAACCAACCTGTTTGGCAGTGTGGGGATCAGAGATCTCCTAAAACGCAAATATTTTTAAATGGAATGATTGACATATCACACAGATCATATCACACATATCACACAGATCATGTTTACCGTCCTCCGTGGTTGCAGTTGAAGCTATTTCTCTAGATCAGGATGTATATTTGAGCATTTGTGTGTGTGTGTGTGTGTGTTTTACAACTGTGCCGTAGTAAAGGATGACGTTGGTATTTTTCTTGGTATGTTTAAGCTGCTTTTTTTGGATAGGTGAGTGGCGAAGGGCGCATTTGCTTATCAGGCTATCACTTATTGTCACCCAATCCTGACATATAAGTTGTTCTGTCTTCCTATGTAAGAAGCTAATTCTGAGCGCAGCAATTTATAGAATGCCAGATAAATGCCCGTTGCTCACTTTGTCATGTGTGCAGTGTGAAACATGGGTCTGTCACACAGGTTGATGTGTGAGATCATTATTCAAAAAGGGACAGTGTGAAACTTAAACAGGACATGTGTGGTTTTTAAAAAGAAAACACAGAGAGTTCATGCAAATTCCAAGCATTCCTCCCAACTGCAGATTGGACCTAAGCAGAAGAATAAGCTAGGGTATATGGGAAGAGGAGAATCTCAGACAAGAGCCCAAGCCTATCCAAATTTCCACTACAAATACAGCCCCAAGTTAAGGAACAAATATTCTCTCACATTGATGATGCCTCCGTGACTTCCACACATAGTGTACACCCCATTGGTACTGATGCATAAGTGCTGGAAAGTTGAATAGACATGAACCCCAAGGTAGGTTATTCTGTTGCACAGGATCTTCACTGGGAATAAGAAACGAAGGAATGATTCCTACTCATCACAGGATCTTTTACTCATACACACTGAGGGTGCAATCCTAACCAACTTTTCAGCACTGGCATAAATGTGCCAGTGGGGCCTGCGCCGCGTCCTGCAATTGGGGGTGGGGGGCAGTCATGGTGACCTCCTCAAGGTAAGGCAATGTTTGTTCCCTAGTTACATTGTCCTTACTTTGGAACTGGAAAATTGGTTAGGGTTGCATCTCAATATTACCAGTCCAAAGGACAAAGTTAGGCAAGATCAGATGTGTCTCAACAGACCTGTTTATTCCAGGGGGATCTGGATGTGACTGTGGTGTCAGAAGCCTCAAGCAGTGGGATTATCACGTCTCTGAGAAAGCCACAAATGCCTGAAAGGGAAAACAGGCTAGCACTTTGTTTCCTGTTGAGCTACTTTTCTCAGCCCAGACCTTCTTCCTGTAGAAAACAAACTGGAATTAGTTTGGTGCAGAAGACTCCTTTCTTAGGAGCTCAACAGGGAAGCAGCTTTGTCGAGTTGCTGCGACAGGCTGGCAAAATACACAAATAAGGAGGTGTGCTCATATTCAGTCCTTTTCACCTTTTTTCTGAAGGAATGGCTTTGCTGTCAAGGATGTTTATGTGGTGCCATTCTGCGATAAAACTATACAATCCTAAACATCTTGTGTTTACTCAAATCTACTGCACACTTTTTTCAGCCGAATTTAATCTCCAGACTCAGGAAGCACATTAGATTTGATGTCACATTAGTTTTGAGTAAATATGGTAATTTGATTAGAAGCAGAGTTCAGTATTTCGTTTAATAGTTTACTACCCTATTTATTTACTCAGATAAAAGGCTCACCTTTTTCAGCCGAATTTAGTCACCAAAATTGAGGTGTGCATTAGATTCAGTGGGGCATTAGATTCAAGTAAATACAGGTATTTTTATTACAAGTATAGGTCAGTATTTAGTTTAACAGTGTACTATATTATGGTTAAAACGTAAAATAGACCCATTGTTGTATAAAGTAGTGCAATTACGTAAAAATCATAACATAAATTTGTTATATTATTATTATCATCATATAACTCATTATTATATGCAGTAAAATTAAATTTTGTACCTGCTTTATAGTTGTGTATTACAATTGCCAGTAAACATTTTTAAAAAAATATAAAGCCTTTTAAAACAGAGATGCACATTAGATTAGGTGGCACAGGAGATTTGAGTAAATATGGTATATTGTAATAAAAGTGTAGCATAAACCCATTGTTGCATAAAGTAGCACAATTAGGTAAAAATAACAATAAATCCATTGTCATATTATTATTGTCAGATAACTCATTTGCAGCTTTGTGCTACAGTCCCCAGTAAACATTTTTTTAATCTCATGACTTTTGAAATTGGGGGTGTGCATTAAATTTAATGTCACATTGGATTCAAATAAATAAGGGTATTGATGAGGAAATGAAACTCTAATGGGATCTGAATCAGCTCAACTCTGCACTGGGCAAGAGGCACTATTTCAAATGGATGCTATTTATTTATTTATTTATTCATTTATTCATTTATTTATTTATTTATAACTAGCCCTACACACCCCAGCAATGTCTGTTCAAGCGGCTTATGCTGGTGTTCCTTTTGCATTTTAGATTGTGAGCCCTTTTGGGACAGGGACCCATTAGCTAATAATGAGCTATTAATTTTTTCATTTTCTTGTAAACCGATCTGTGAATTTTTCAGTTGAAAAGCAGTTGACAGACAGACAGATAGACAGACAGACAGACAGACAGATTTAACAGGTGGAGAGTAACCGGCCCTCCCCACCCAAACATCTTTTATAGTAGCTTCTGCTATGTTCTTTTGCAAATTTTTAGTGTGATCCCCTTTGGGACAATAGCCATTAGTTATTTTGTTTTCTCTGTAAACCACTTTGTTAACTTTTTGTTGAAAAGCAGTATATAAATGTTGTTGATTGGTTGATTGCATCTGAATAAAGGTATCTAGGACTGAGCTGAAGAACTGTCTACTGTCAAGTTGTATTCTGGAAATGAAACGTAGACTTTTCCATACCATTTTGCAAGATTGTCAACTCCACTCCAGACAAATAGCTGATGAAATGTTACAGAGAAGCACCGTTCTGTCTCGCTGCTCATGAATGCAATGGGGCAATTAATGTACTGCATGCTTAAGCAGTTAAAATGGATGCTTCTTTGAAGAAACAACCCTAAAGAAGAATTGCATGCACCATATGGCAAGTGCTTGAAAAATGTCAGTTCTATTTAAATGAAATGTGGTTGTTGGGGGGGACCCCTTTGCTGATTTTGGGTAGTATGTTCCTCCTTACAGGATCTTTCAATTTGCCTTTTGGAAGCAGTTAGTTGCACTTCCAGAACGGTTTTCTGGAATGTTCCCTCCCTCTCTTAGTTCATCAACCAGAACATTTAAAAAATGGCCCTCGTGTCTTATTTCTCAGCTTAATCTGCAGAAACTGGTGGGTGAAATTTTCCTCATTTGCCAGCCCATGGCTACAGATCAAGCATCTGTTATTAAATGCACATGAAGAGGGACCAATGGGGCCACTATATCCCCTCTTGTTCCATGGTTAACTCCAGATGAAATAGAAAGGATATGAAATGTGTAGCTGGATGGATACACTATGGACTCCTAGGCAGACTAATCCTATGACTCTTTGCCCTTCTACGGCACTGGGAAAAAACCCCAGCATGGAATCACTTAACTGAGCTCTGCCAAGGCTTAATTGCTGTCAAACATATTTGTCTCTAAATAGTTCAAATACTTTAAAAATGTTTTTATGGTTTAACTTCTCACCTCATTACTGTTTTGACCTCATCTGAGGTATTCCGATATTTGTACCCAGAGTTGTTCCTGAAATTGTTGCCTTTTTGTATATAGTATACTGTATATAGTATACTGGTATTGAGCCATATTTCACTGCAGTGCATTCATTCCTGTGTTCACATCCTATATAATTAATTCAGTTTCTATCCACCACTTTGGGCTCATTATGAGCAGAAAGGGAGTTTAGAAAGATTTCAATGCAAAACCCCCAACATCACTTTCCCGCCTACTCCAAAAGTAAATTGTCTCCGCTATAAATGTCTAATGGGAACATGTTTCAAAAAGTGTTTTAGAAACATTAAAAAATTATCGCTTTTCTATGGAAGCTGAATCTTTCCCAAATCTCTATTCCATCCAATTGGAAGCTTCAACCTGAAGCCTTTTGGTTTTGTTGCCTTAAGATGATGTAAGGAGATCTTATGGAACATACCATAAGTCCTGAGCAGCTGGTGTGTTTCATGCCCTCGTGAGAGCGAGCGAGCGTGTTTTGTTTATTCTCTTGATTAAATATCTACCAAGAAGAGAACGTGTCAAGGGTAAAGGGGACCCATCACTTATCATTCTGGAGCAGTCCCTGCAAACAGGAAGACAGACTAGATTTAGCAATGGCTCTGTAGTGCTCGATGTCCCAGCTTGTGACCAGCATCTGCTTCTGACGCAAATAGGTTGAAATTTTGGCATCCTCCAAGAGCGAAGCAGCAGAATGAATGATTACATGCGGTAGTGAGATCCTAGTAACAGTGTGTTTCTAGGTGACCATCAAGAGCTAGCTGATGGGGCTAGCTCCCTAGAAATGGATTACAGACTCCTGAGCATAGACCAAATACAACACTATATATTTAGGGCACCCCACATGCAGATGCATGCACCCTTTTAATTTCATCTTTTCCCATGGTGAGATTTCTAGTACCTGACCATGGAGGAGGAATATGCTTTACCTATTAGTGCACAAAGGTGAGGTTCAGCAGAGAGTACTCCTTCCATTACTGCATTTTCCTGATGGAAGAAACTGTAGTTGCCAAACTTCCCCCTTCCATGTTAAAGACATAGGAACAAAAGAAGAATTCAGAATTGCCAGTCTGATTCCTTTAGATAAACCTTTATTGTCACTTTTACTGTACACGCATGGGTGCACGCCCGCTAGTACACACAGAATGAAATTACGTTGCTTGCTCACCAGAGTAAAACTCATACAATTTCTAACAAGACACCTACATGAAATCAATATATACATACCAAAATAACCATGTACATATTTATCAAATTAATTTTGTGCATTTTGAAAATCATGGTGGAAAAAGGTAGCTTGAGAGTTCGTTAATTTGGTGCAGTATGGAACAAAACTGTGTCCAAATATGGATGTTCTGCAGTGAATGTTCCGGATCCTCCTCCCCGAGGGTAACAAGGAGAACAGGTGATGAAGGGGATGAGTAGCATTCTGAACAATACTGCAAACCTTACTCAAGGATTGCTTTTGTGCAATGTCCTGGATGGAAGGGTGTGGACTTCCAATGATCTTTTCTGCCTTCCTCACCACCCTCTGCATCGCTTTCCAATCAGAAACAGTAATACTTCCAATCCAGACTCTGATGCCATATGACAGGATGCTCTCAATTGTCCCTCTATAGAAGGAGGTCAGAACGGGGAGGTGGGGGGAAGATGTTTCCTAATACATATTTTCTAATATGTATTTCCTAATATGAAGTAGAAAATGCAAACACTGCTAAGCCCGCTTCACCAGTGACTCTGTATTTAATGACCAGGTCAACCTGTTCGTTAGTTGCACTCCCAGAAACTTGCTACTATTGACCATTTCAACTGGTAAATCATCAATAAGTAGTGGAGAGTGGCTTAACTTTCCTTTTCTAAAATCAACAACAATCTCTTTAGTTTTTTCAACATTTAAAACAAGGCTGTAACTCTTACACCAATTCACTAAACCCACAACCTCCTCTCTGGATTGTAGGGTCTGGCTGACAGAGCTAGAGTTTTGTCACAAAAATAATTTTCTTATTCTGATAGGCAAAAGTGGATCATATATGCAAACTGAATGGCCAGTGGCAGAATTGATTTAGGGCACTATGGCATGGACTGCCGGAGGGTATCTGGGGAAATAAGTGTGAGAGCAACACTTCTGAACTTTTAATCCAATGTGTCCAAACTTCCTCCTTCCCGTCTTTGCTGTTTTCCAGGTGGACTGCTATGACTCGGTAAGAGGCACAGTCTATGACTATGGAGCCCTCACCCTAGATGCGGATGAGTACGTCCCGTTCCAGAAGTATGCGGGAAAGTTGATGCTGTTTGTAAATGTGGCCACCTACTGAGGGCTCACAATGCAGTATCTTGGTAAGATCCCAAGGGAAGGAGAAAAGCTCACAGTTAATGGTGCACAATGGTTAATCTTTACAATGATAGGTGCTTGAACATAATCCACAAGTTGCAGAAAGCCTAGGCAGAATTACTTAGTAGGACTGGAAATGTGTTCTGCTTCTGTTGCGAGGTTCTTGCCTCTTTATTCACACAGTTTTGTGTATATACATCAAGCTGATCATACAAATATGTCTCTCTATGTTCATGGGTTCATTTATTGCCTCAAATACCCTAGGTATGAAATTGTGCATAAAACTGGATTCTGACCTAAGATAGTTGGGTCATAAGGGTTAAATTGGTTTAATTGTAATTCCCTCCATCTTAGAAATTCTGGGTACTTAGATTCCATGAGGGCATACAAGGAAAAAGAGAATTCACATTCTCTAATGACTTTTCATTGTAAAGGGGACTATGATGATTAAACTGGTAAAAGATAATTTCTCAATGAAAATGGGTCAACATCTAGGCTACTGGAAGATCCTTTTCTTGAAGTATTAGCGAGATCCATATTTACATGACAATGAAAAACTGTATGGGCAACTCTTGATTGAGGAGGGTGGTCAGTTGAGTTTTGGAAACCTGGAAGGGTCTGAGGACCACTTCTTGACTTCTGTTGATTAATGTATTCATGTGATTCATGCAGAACTGAATGCACTACAAGCTGAACTGAAACCTTATGGATTTGTCATCTTGGGTTTCCCTTGTAATCAATTTGGAAAACAAGAACCTGGTGACAATGCAGAAATTCTTCCAGGCCTGAAGTAAGTACCTCATATGAATGATGTAGTCGATAAGGAGAAATCTGAATGGTCTTTAAGTGATAGTATGTTCTGACAAGGCAAAGCAGTAGCTCAATCTAATTGGGAACTTCCACCAACATGGCTGGGTGGTGGAGCTTTGCCCTGGGGCTATGATTGACTAGCTTTGCCCTGGGGCTATGATTGCCTCCTAACAGGAGCAGGCTGTTTCTTATTTACTCCTCCATGGAAGAGACTGTTTACCTTCTTTTATTCCAGATATGTCAGACCTGGAGGAGGCTTTGTTCCAAATTTCCAAATATTTCAGAAAGGGGATGTAAATGGAGAGAAAGAACAGAAAATCTTCACCTTCCTTAAGGTTTGTAAGGTCTGCTCTGATTTTGCAGCCTCTCTTTCTAGTTTTTTAGACAACAGATCTGGTATATCTTCAGGACAAGCAATTGTCTTGGAATTTTATTTTCACAAAACAAAGGAGGGGATACATGTAGAGAAAATTAGATGAGTCAGTACACATCTGGAACCTCAAAAGATGGAGAAAGCAGTTTGTGGTGCTGCCTTTTGAGGAGCAATAGCTGGCTGATAAGGTGCTGAGTTAATTAGGTTATTTCCTCTCCTACTTATTTCCTCTCCTACTTTTCTGTTCCAATTTTGCTGCATCCTAAGACTTTAATGCAATCATTTAAATTGGGGGTGGGGTGGGGCTGTGGTGGCTCAGTGGTTAGAACACTGCTTGTCAACTGGACAACTGGAATGTTGGCAGGTTAAGACCAGAGTTCAAGACCCCAGAGTACCGCAAGACAGAGTGAGCTCCTGTCTCTGGCCCAGCTCCTGTCAACCTAGCAGTTCGAAAGTAGAGAAATAGGTAGCATCCTGGCCACAGGCTGGCCAGGTATCCCCATGTCACAATCCACAACAAGTGGACACCGGCTGCAATCCTAAAGACACTTGCCTGGGAGTAAGACACAGTGGGGCTTACTTTTGAGTAGACATGGTTAGGATTGTGCTCACCATTACCTCATGGTACAAAGAAGAGGTACATGGTACAAAGGCTGAAGAAGTTTCCTTTTCTTGCAATCATTTAAATACAAATGGTAAAACTTTATTACACATTGTGCATAACATGCAGTTCACCCATTAAGAAATTTAAAAATGCATTCATGATGCAAACATGAATGAGGTGGTGCAAGCAGGGGGGTGGTGAACAGAAATTTGCCACCTCCTACCACTGCTCTGCTACAGAGGGGGGGAACCAACCTCCTTAAGGACTACTTCTGTGCTGCTTTTTAAATGAAAGGAAATGCAGAGTGGAATCATAGCATGCTCTGCACTGTAACTTTGTGCAATGAGCCTGAATGTGAAGATCATACACAAGGAATAAGTTCGCTGCATTCTGATCCTCAGAGCATGCTTTTAAAAGCTCACTGGGGAAAGGATTGTTTTTCTTTTGCTATTTAAAGATAAAACAAAGTAATGGCA
Source organism: Cryptoblepharus egeriae (assembly GCA_030015325.1). Lineage (NCBI taxonomy): Eukaryota > Metazoa > Chordata > Lepidosauria > Squamata > Scincidae > Cryptoblepharus > Cryptoblepharus egeriae. The sequence goes on along the minus strand of JAREYC010000002.1, from coordinate 63,629,342 downwards.
TGTTTCTTATTTCCCATTTTAAGAGTCTCCATGGAACGAGCCAAGTGAGGGGTGGTGGGAGAGCTGTAGGTCCTGCTCAAATGCCACTATAAAATGTACTTCTAGCCTTCCTCTTCGTCATGGGTCCTCCTCCAGTATAACCTCCTCTGTTATCTAAAGATGCAAAGCCTTATTTGTGCTGCTGAGATGTTGGCAGTTTTTGAGGAATCTGTTCCAGGTACGGACACTTGACTTACAGCAAACATAATAAAGGTTTTGTCTTTTACCTGGCAGAACTCCTGTCCACCTGTATCCGAAAGCTTTGGGGATGCCAAGAAACTGTTTTGGGAGCCTCTGAGGATTCATGACATCAAGTGGAACTTTGAGAAGTTTCTGGTGGGTCCAGATGGGAAGCCTGTGATGAGGTGGTTTCCTCGGACAAATATCGCCACTGTGAAGAATGACATCATAAGCTACATGAGGGCAAAGAAGCTACTGTATGGTTAGCGTCCAAAGAGATGTAGAAGAGGCAGGGAGGGAAGGTTGCTGCTTTATCCAGAAGAAGTTCATTCCCCTTTAAATTAAACTGAGACCTGAAGTTCCTTTTGAGTTCTTAGACGACCAAATGCTTTGAATAGTTTGTTCACACACTCATGTTATATCACAATCTCATTTCCAAACACACTGGGCTGCAGTGGTTCAGTGGTTAGAACACTGGAGTTAGACTGGAGTTAGACTGGAATTGACTGGAATTGCTTGACTGCTTGACTGGAATTCTGCTCAGCAGGCCAGCAGTTCAAGACCCAAGTACTGAAATACAGGGTGATCTTCCATCTTTAGCCCAGCTCCTGCCAACCAAGCAGTTTGAAAGCACGCAAATACAAGTAGATAAATAGGTACCACTTCAGTGGGAAAGGCAACGTTCTGATGACAGGTCCCTGTGACATGCTGGCCAGGTTTCCCCATGTCACATCCACCCTGGATTAGAGGAAACTCCAATCCACAAGCGGACACTGTCTCACACAGTACAAACACTGAAGAAGTTGCCTTTTTTGTTTCCAAACACACATTGGGAGAAAAATGTGACTTCAAATTATTCTAATGATCTAGCCTGCTGTAGAATCCATATTTTGCAAGAAGAGAATCTGACCTTGCACATTGCTCCAACTGGAGACATTTTTAAGTATAAAATGTTTTTAACCCTTAGATGCCCATCTAAAAATAGCCCAATTTGCATAAATTTGCGTTTCCGGATTCTGGATCCGGATGGGCATCTAAGGGTTTAAGTATCTCAAAGATATTTATTTTTAAGTATCTCAAAGCATTCACTAGTAAATCTGTGGAGAAGAAGGAAAAGTGCTTCCTTTTGATCTGCTCCAGATAGGTTGAGAAAGCCAGGTCTTTCTGTACTCTTTGTTAAAGTTTTATGCAAAAAGTTTTAAAATTCCACAGTCTTCTATAAATTTCTGCCATCAGAACATCAAAAAGAAAATCCAATTTTATCCAATTATTATCTTAAATTTTAATGTATTTATTGTGGAATGACATGTTCCTGGACAGGAGAAATCTCATGTCTCCCACCTTCATACAATTATCTTTATTTACAACCCTTTGTTAACAACTTATTATACTTCGGTTGTTGAGGTCAAACAGGTCCATCAGGGATGAATGAAATTCACATTTCAAGTCCATCTAGCTAAAGCAGTCTTCTTTCCTCAGAAAATAAGAGCCTCTCAAGATGTTTTATGGGCGTTTCTCAAGTAATGTTGTCATGTATGAGAGTGGACCTGAAGAGAAAGGGTTCTGGTGCTAGGGAAGATGCATCAGTATGATGGTTTGGTCTGAAAGCTCCCAAAGAGTGGACCTAGCCTAAGCTTGCAAGGTCGTGGAGTAGCCCTTCTAGTGCATTCAGGCTCCTCCACAACTTACCTTTGCAGAGATGCAATCCTCCTCAGCCCCAAGATCCCAGACTCTTCTTCCTCCACAACCCCCTTGTACACTGCACAATAAAGATAGCAAATACTCAATACAGCTTGTTTTGTTGGGTCTCTTTTTTGATGATGTAGTGGTAATTTTTGAAGTATATCCAAAAATCAGAGGTCTGCATAGTGGAACCACGGGATCTCACAAGTTTTCTAAGCTTTGAACATCTGCAAAGAATCCAATTCCTGGACAGTGTGTAATGGTAGCACCTTTTGGCAGCAAAAACCCCAAAACAGCCCAAGATTAACCTTTGCCACTGACCCACATGAGAAATGTGTCACTCATGTACCACTCACCCACATGAGAAAAAGGAAAAGAGGCAAGAGGCACTCTTTCAAGTGGGTGTTCCTCCTTTATTTAGCATGGGGAGAGTAATTGGCTGTACATACCCCAGCAATGTCTGTCTGTTCAAGTGGCTTCTGCTGGTTATCTTATTTTTTTTTTTTTGCATTTTAGATTGTGAGCCCTTTTTGGGACAGGAACTCACATTAGCTATTAATTCGCTATTATTTTTTTCATTTTCTTTGTAAACCACTTTGTGAAATTTTTAGTTGAAAAGTGGTATATAAATACAGTAGATAGATGATAGATAGAAAAAACTTTTTTACACACTGGCAGCTCTCTAGATATGGCACATTTCCTTCTTTAATGGCAGAGGATTGTTTCTTACGAGTGAAGGGCACCTTTGTTCCTGGGTGTGCCTCTTCAAGAACAATTTATGTGCCAGGCTTCTGTGTAGAGGCCGGTGGCACAGTTTGGTGGGGAAAGGAGAAGGGGCTAATGTGAAAAGTAAAACATGGACTTAGGACGCAATCCAGCATAACTATGGGGAGTCCTTGCTCCGGTGTAAGAACAATTCACTCTGGATTGCAATATGAATTTCCCATAGGCTTTCACTAGGTGGTGCAGTAACTACGGTGCACATAATGTCTCTTATGTGCTCCCATAGTTACTCTGGATTGTAGGGTTATTGTCCAGGATTAACAGAATAAAAGGGGGAATCAAAAATAAAATAGTGCCTAAGTGCCCCCAAATCACTCACAGTCAACACAACAATTTCTAATCCATTACTCTCTGCTGGATCCAGATATTGGGGAGAAAAGAGGTCTCCCATTGAATAGTCATAGCAATTGCCCATGATTCTGGAAGGAAATTTGTAAAGAGTTTCCAATTCCCAAAATCTTGAGGGACTATTACTGGGGTTGTTTGGGGGAAGAGACATTTAAGGCTGAATTTAAGTTTCATTACAATTTGCAAAACTGTATTGTTTTGGCCTGCTCCACAATTCCAAATGTGGTTAGTTCAGAAAGTCCATGGATTCAGTAACATGCATCCTTGATTGGGTTTCACACAGAACTGACAAGTGCTAGTAGAGTTCCTTCTTTTTCCTTGCCAAACTTATTTTCACCAAAAGCACGACCTCTTAGGAGACGACTATGGTAATGAGGCAAAATTTGCAGCTCCATGTGGGCCAATGTGATGTTTCGACACATGTCTTAATGATAAGCAGAGGAAGTTTTATTAAACTCTATATTTGTTAAACTCTATATTTAAGAATTGCCAATTCTTGAAGAGAGTTCTCTGTCTATAGTACTATCTCTGTCTATAGTACTATCACTTGAGAATCTCTTCCACAGATGTCCTTGGGTTTCCCATTGTGTTGGCTGTGTTTCGTGCACAGAGTCTTTTAGAACAGGTTAACACCTTTTGATTGCTCCTCATAGAAAGGGAGCATAAAATCACTCATTAAATCAGAAATGTCACCTATTGCCAAAAGACTGATAGTTGTCTGGTCTGGTTCATACTGGTCTGGCTCATGCTCTCCTATTCAAGGTGCATGCATGTGGTAAAAGAAAGACTGGATAACAGGCATGCCACTGTGTCCTGTGTTTGCCGCTTTTTCTTCTTTGACACCCTGAGGACACCAAACAAGTGCAAGAAACTCACTAAACCTATTTCTTTAGCAAACTTGACTTTGAGGAGATATTCCAGGCACAGTACAGAAACTTGTACTTTATTAAAGGATATAATCAAATGAATATTTATATTTATGACCATTTTGCACAAATAAAACGCCCTAAGATTTACAAAAAAGCAATGTGATTTGGCTGAAAAGCTCAGCTGTCCATTTATATGCATTTCCACATATGGTATGAAACAAGATTAGCTAGCAAAGCTATCAGCATGTCTAGATATAGAGATACTATGGAACAAGTGTTGGTCAATACATGAAAAAGGAGATCCAAGAGATGCTGACAAGTCATAGGTAATTCTTTTCTATTTCTCCTCTTCTTTCTGTATTAATAATGCACATACTTTCCTATAAAAGGATGTCATCTCAGTGAACAAGTGGATATAAGGGAAAAAATACATATTTATGTTCCTACACTACCACACACATTTTCCAGACAACATGCATTTGTCCTTTGATTGTACATATTGAAAGTGACTTTATTTTTTGTCTGAAGAGGGAAAAAGAACATTTCTAAGGTAATATGATCAAGAGAATTGCTTCCTTTAAGAAGTATTTCAGCTATGTATTTTGGTTTTTAATAAGAGCCCAGATTTTAGTTTCTAATAATTCCAATTCTTTCAACAGCATATCCCTACCTTTTTAGTCTGTGGTGCAAGTGGTTAAGACACTGTGCCTGTTAACCAGCAGGCCAGGGTTCGAGACCCGGGTCGGCCCCACAAGACAGAGTGAGCTCCTGTCCTTAGCCCAGCTCTGTGACGCCAGCTGGGTCCAATTGTATCGGCTCTGCCTTTCCACTGGACTAATTCAGTGACGTGGAGAGGGGGGATTTGCTGCTTGGGTAACAGCCTATCCTCCATAACAATCTAACCCAGGCTTTCGTGCTTCGCATGCAGTGTATGCAGCGCAGAGCACGATACCATAGTCTTTCAAGACTGATGGAGGCCTACTTTTTTATGGCATAACCTACTTTGAAAATTGTCCATAAACTGCTTGGTTAGCCAGAGAATACAATATTATAATAGTGCTTGACTGGCACAATCATATTTGAAACAAGTCACTCCCTGTGTTTTATAGAAAACTATAAAATAGAGGACATTGTTTCCTACAGGAACATGATATTATGGAATGAGAAATCAGAATCATAGATTTGGAAGTGACCTATAAGGTCACCTAGTCCTACCCTCTACTTTAGTCTATCTAGTCTACCCTCTACTTTACCCTCCTAGAACAATTCCAGTAGGTACTCCCTCTACTTGAAGATCTCTAGTGAGGCAGAATTCTCCCCATCCCTTGGCAATCTGTTCCACTACCACACTGCAGTGGAATATTCTGCAGTCTTATCCTGGCAGTTTGCAGGCTCTACTCAGTCCATAGAGCCTTCTATGGACTGACTCTATGTTCATTCTCCATTTCTATACAGTATTGCTTTTTCTCCCTGCACAATTCTTATGTTGAATTATTCACTTTATTTCGTCTATTTACCATGTCCTTTTCAACTCATCCTTGATGGCTGTTAGGAATGCTATAGTGGCCTGCTTTAAATAGGACATTAGACAAGATGACACCCAAGATCCCTCTGAATTCTAACATTCTATGATCCCAGCTTTTCATCCACTGAGATCTTGGTGCTCCTTTATAACTTACCCTTCTCTCCTCTCAACACCTTCTGAAAACCTCTTCGTTTCCACCAGGGGCTGCTTTCCTTGATGAGTCTGGCTACTTTAGGAGGTGACTGGAAAAGGAACCAATTATATAAGAAGCCAACTGAAAGCTGAACCATGCTAACATCCAAGCCATTTCAAAGACTGAAGTGCTGAACCTGACCCATGTGACCAATAGCGGTAACATCAGCAATACAACACCATTTAATTACCTGGTTGCAATAAAAATGTGATGCATTCAAAATTCTCACTGGTTTTATACTTCATAATACTACTAAGACCTTTACTGCTTATTTTCCCAGCCAGCCCATGATCAGTATCAGTGCAACTTTTCATTCTTGAGATCATCCATATTTAACTAAATCAGAACCCAAATTTGAACTATCCCCATAAAATACACTCATCCACGTTCTCATACAGAAGCACTATCTTGTAGATTAGGAAGTCTCTCCAAGTCAGCAATCTGTTTTCAGCAATGAGAATCAGATATGAGAGAAGAATTGTGGAGTAGGACCTGCTAGGCTATTTCCACATTATAACAGAGTTTCACCAAAAGGAAATTGTCATGTCTTAAGAGCAGAGAATTTAAGATACAAGTATGAAGAGAGAGCTGGGTTCAATGCATGAGACTATTATGAAAATACTGTTCAGTAGAAAAATCAGACAATTTTTCCTTTGGGAAAAGCAACAGAATAGAACTGAAAGTTCTTAAATGAAAATTCAAGATAAGAAAAGTACCTTTCATTTTACTTCTATACACTATAGACATTCATGAGAGAAAAACAAAAAAGGCTACATTTCCATTTCTTTTCCAATAATAATAATAACAACAGTAATAATAGAGTCCTTAGTCTGGCTAGGAATTATGTCTGGCTAGGAATTTCTGGCTAGAAAATGCCACACCAAAAATGCAAAGCTGCCATACTGCAGGAACATTAGCTCAACGTAGGATTCACTGACGGCTTCCACCATTTGCTGTTGGAGTCTGGTAGCTGCTCCCCTGTAGACAACTTCTTCTTGACGCAGGGTGGGAAAAAGATACTGATCCCATATCCTGAAAGAGACTCAGGTAGATTTCTCAACTGGGAATTTCCCAAAGCGCTGCACAACTGGTCACTCCTTGGTAGCTCACATTGTGTGTCTTCAGAAAAATCCCACTGAAGATGCTGTGATCTTAAAGACTCCAGGAATATAGTCCACATCTATCATCAGTAGTATTTATTAACCCAAGGAGATTAGCTGTGCATGCAGGTTCACATGTATACTGCAGTGTTTGACACCACCATACACTTGCTTTGAACATTGCCAGAGTTAAGCAGGCCTTTGATTTTTTTGTAACCCAAGACCTGTAGAGTCTGAAAAGCAGAATACACACGTTACAAAAGATAGTACTCTACTCATAGCAAGAATCTATTATTCTCAGTCCAACACCACCTCTGTTCAGCTTGTCAGGGTTGAAATTAATATGGATCGCTGATCTTTACCAATATCCACTGTGTAGGATTACAGAGTCAGGAGCTACCAGAGACTCAGTGGTATTTCATGTTCAATATCCAACATTTAGTTATTTTAAAAATTGTGAGCAGACATGCTGAAAGTGAAATCCGACCCTTTGAAATTTTAATACTAACAAATTTGTAAACATTTTTTCAAATTTCCATTTTTACAGGAAAAAGTTGACTGAATGTAAACGTAAGCCATTTCTGCCCAACACTGCATATTCTGTACATAAGGACAAAATATGTACACCGGTGGGCTGGGCAAAAAAGAGGTAATATTGTATCTGGTTTTGATCAGACAATTTGCAATTTTCCAAAATTTTAATATTTTCAGGGAATAAGATCATGTCGATGTATAGTCCATATTGTTAAAAGGATCCAATGTTTCGTTCTGCACTTTTCAGAACATAAGGAAAAATGAACCCATGATAGGGCATGAAGTTATTGAAAGCAGAAATGACAGTTTAGTGTTTGACTGCTTTCTCTGAAGACTTTCCTCCCCTAGCTGTCATTTCAGTTTTCTAGAACATCGTGCCCTGTTGTGGCACATGAAATACTTCCACACTGTTTCATGGACAGTATAGCATGGCATGAAAATTGGAGACTGATGTGATTTATGCGAAGTCAACATAATTTGGCCATCTCCTACGACTATCTTGACATGTCAAGTATATTCAGCTTTCCCACCTTCTTACTTCTTTTCTTTTTCTACAAGGACTCGGATGCTTTTGACCAATGACTTTTATGCTACTATGGCCAACATTAAGATTTCTCCATACAGAGCTGATCATCCCTTTTGTGTGTCAGGTTGACATCCTGTCAATGTCTGGTGACTTTCTACGCAATGAAAATAATGCCCAATAATAATCTCCACACATTTGTGCCAAGAGCTTCCAAGTGATTTTCAACATATCAAGACACAAAAAGTAACATCAAACGTGGCCCTTGGTAACGCTAGCAAACATGGTCAAAATGTTTATCTTACCAGATTCTTTGGCGAGCTGTTTCACACCTTCCACTGCTTGAGAATTGTGATTTGGTGGCATAGCCCCTGGTGGACACCAGGTGTACTCTGGCTAAAGGAAGTAAAAAAAAAAAGGCAGTGTTATTGTTTGCTTCAAAATGGAATGTTCACTTCTCCATACTGAATGGCAGCTGTGCACAATGCCAGAGAGTATGTTGGCAAAGGTAAACCCAGAACCTTTGGTCCTGTGGCGTCTTCAGCACGCAGAACTTGTGAGCAGAAAGAGAAAATGGTACATTCCTGTGGCCCTACTGAACTTGGTGATGGGGCCATAGTTCATTGAAAAAGCATGCATTTTACATAATGAAGATCCTGTTTGAAATCTTGGCATCTCCATTTTGGGGTGAGAAAGGCCCCCTCTGAAGTTCTCCAGAATTGGTGACAGTCAGGATCAAATTGAACCAGATGACTGACTTGGGAAAGACAGCTTCACATGTTCTTAACCTGTCATAAGAATCTCGGCTTCTTTTTTATATGGGAGATGGATGGAGTGCACTGTATTTATTGTGTCTTGTTCCCAATGCCTTCCAAGGACACTGATGCTTCCTCATTTAAGCAAACTCACTGGAGGAAAACGGTGGTAATTCTGAATGGGAGGGCGCTCATTTGCCATCGTCGAAGGTGGGTAGCGGATCTGCTGCCAATCTTCATAACCATGATACATGTGTGGTTGGACTGGAGGGCTATACTGGAACGGATACATGGGACAAACTGGGGCCATTGGTCCTGGCTGAGGCTCTGGGTGCAATCTGTCACCAGACTGAAACAAGAAGAAAAGAAAGCACAAGGTTCAAAAAGTAATGCAAGCACTTATTACCCTTATACATACAGGCTAATGATTTACAGAGTCCTTTCCTGAACTATCTGGGCACTCTGAGTCAAATCATTATGTTCAGACTGATCTGTAATTTGCATGCAATTTACTTGCATGACCAATAGAACACCATGGTCCCTGCACAGTATCTTGATCCTACAGTTGTCAGGAGAAGAGATTTAGAAACAATAAGTTTCAGGTATCCCCTGCTTTCTGACTGTTTTCCAATGACCTTCTCATTCAACACAATTCAATTATCCTTGGAACTCATTCAGCAAATGCTCCACTTATCAGTCTCTCTCTGCTAAAGCCTAAAATTGCCTGCATATTGATTTGCATATGACTTATTAAGGCTGCAATCCTAAAGACACTTTCCTGGGAGTAAGACCCATTAAACACAATGGGGCTTACTTCTGAGTAGACATGGTTAGGATTGTGCTCGGACATAGTTAGGATTTAAACTATTTTAGCATGCTTGTGTGTGAGAGAGTGTTCATGTGCCAACTGTAGCTCTGGGTCTATTCCCAAAAACATTAATGAAAGTCCATTTGGAGAAATCTGAGACAGGAGAAATTTGCAAGATTAAAAAAAATCTGCAGTTTGCTGGCTAAGTTAGAAGCAACATTTGAAAACTAAGTAAAGACTAGGTACACTTAACAACCTTTTCTGCTTTCAACACTTCTCCAGTCCCTAACCTTTCAAATGAGCAGGAGACATCTGTACTTGTAGACTTACTGAACTCTACCCATTGAACAATGATAGGGCAATAATCCATTTCCTATTAATTTAGGCCAAACAAAGCAAAGCCCATCTGCAGGGATTTCAATTCAGTGAATATTTTAGTGCAAGATGGCTTGTGAAAGGGAAATTGTGGAACACAGCTGCTGACACAGACTGATTTCCATTTCAACATGGCCTTTGGTTTTGGAAGAATTACCTCCCTTTGCCATACTTTCATTTGTTCATAACTTGATTGCAAAAAACAAAAACAAAATAACATCTCTAATACGGAAACATCTGTAATTAACAAATGGGCCCTTCACCTGAATTCTTCTATGTGAACTTGGGTATGACCATGTGAAGAAAGATTAGTTTGGACCATGGTGCATGTGGTGATCCAGCAATCTCTTATGTTATCATATTCAAAGCTTGTACAGCTAAGCTTTTATGAATCTCTCTTTATGTAGTTTGCATACACATTTATATGGAGGAATTTAGCAGTATAAAGCAAGCTACAAAAAGCTTATACAAGCACCTGCAGCCTGAGCTGCATGCAGAAGGTGGTGGTCACCCAGCACCACATCCAAGGCCCAACTCATCTGGTAACATGATAAGCCCAGTACTACTTATTTCATACCAATTTTCACTAAATGTTAGGAGCTGGTGCTTTTATCTTGTACCTGTTTATGCTGCTTGTACAATTTCTTGAATTTGTCTTTCTCCTCTCTCTCTTTCTGGTAGTCTTCTTTAAAGATCCGCAGCTGACATGAAGAGGTAAGAAGAGAGGAGACAAGTTATAACGGGGGTTACAATTCCAACGTCTGCATGTTGGCAATTTGTTCCATGAAAGTCACATAAATGAAAGCAGGTCCTGTGTACTGTTCTGCTCACAGCTGTTAAACTGAGGGGGATACAGTAGTAACAGCACTACTTATTTGATGCTTGATGAGAGATCTAGTTGCAGAAGACTCAAGGCATCAAGACACTTTTAATTTGCACATTAGGACTGACTCTTCTTTCCTCTCTGGATGAAGGACGCAAAGTCAATATAGCAACAAAATAAATGGTCAGGGATCCATAGAGCTCAAGGAAGGAAAAGAGCAGTAGGCCAAGGAAAGAAGTAGCAGAAGGGGATGAGAGAGGCCAATGATGGCTAAGACGTCCATGTCTCAATTGCTTGGAGATTCTGGTAAGCACAACATACTGGATGTTAAACAACTGTCTGGCACTGTGGCAAATATCCCAATTCTCTTCTATGGAGCCAAATTGCAATGAGTCAAAGTGCAAGGCTTTGACCTTATCTGTCCTCTTACCTGGTTATTGGTGAGCATTAACTGCTTCTGAAGCTTATCCAGCTGCTGCTTCAGTTCCTCTTTCTCCTCATTCATCCGCTCCCTGTCACTCCGTTCCCGCTGGAAGTCCTCCTCAAAAATTTTTACCTTCAGCGATTAAGAGGAACTGAAGTCAGTCAATTGCACCTCATATTATCTCACATGGCAGTGCATGGAGGGCAAGCATATGCTCTATACTATACATGCCCTATGTCTGTATACTAGATAGCATATATAGAAATGTATGGCAATTTATGCTTTCTCATCAAAACCTGCAAAATACTGACAAGTACAGTAAGGGATCCAGTTACTGAGTTCACACCTTTTGAGATGTCTTTGAGATGTTTTTGATAATAAGTATAAGTCAGTAGTTTACCATATTGTAATAAAAATGTAAAATAATCCCATTGTTGTATAAAGTAGTGCAATTAGGTAAAAATGATAACATAAACAAATTGTCATATTATTATTGTCATAATAATAGGTATGCAATAAAATTTAAATTTTGCACATGCCTTGCAGTTACAATTGCTAATAAGCATTTTTTTACCTCAATCCTTTTAAAATTGGGGTGCACATTAGTTTTCAGAAAATACAATACTTTGGCTTCATAGATGGATCTAAAGAGACACATGTTATGGTTTAACAGGGGCATACCATACCTGCTGCTTCAGGAGCTCATTTTGGGTCATCACCTCCTGATGTCGGATGCTCATGCTGGGCTCAGTAGGGTTGTTGAAGGCAGAAGGGGAAGGGGCAGAGGCTTGAAAGTTCAGGGCCTCTTCTAGGGCCTGAGGGGTCGATGGGAATACAGAGTTAGAAATGATACAATAGCAGACAAAATATTTGCCTGTTATAGAAACAGAAAGAGATATGGAGTTATTATATGTCTAGTAAAGCCTGCAACCAGGAGTAAAAACCCAAGCCAGAGGCTTTTACAGAGAATAGAGAGGGATCAGGGACTCGTTCTTGAAAGATGACCCACCTTGTTTAGCCGAAGAATCTCCTTCTCTTGGTATTCCCTTTGCCTGGTGACAGGAGTCAGTTGGTCCTGGAGGAACTTCACTCTTTGCTTTAATTCCTTTACCTCTCCACTCAGTCTCTCTTTTTCTGCCTGACAGGGACACAAAAGTCAAAAGATAAAAGCCCAACACAAGCAACTTTTGCCCTCTTCCTATGGTCCTCCCTCTCCTCTGCCCCAGAATGAAAAGAAGAAATGGGAACAAGACAAATGAGGGTCGAGCTTTCTCCCAAAATTCAGGTTTCTGTCTTATAGATTTTCATTCTAAGAACATACCCCACAAATCAGTGGTACGTATGTAGAAAGACAAATGAAAAACAAAACACTTGCCAAAAGCCACCAGCTGCAATAGCCCCCAGAATCTTATTGTTTTCTCTCTCCTGTATCGAATATTTTCATCTCTTATAAAGATACCATATAAATATATAATCTTATAAAGATACCATCTACCCAACCCAAGGAAAGTAGACAAAGACAGAGCTCCCCAGCTTTCTAGTTTTCTTTTTAATTATGTCATAGAGATGGGATTGAAAGTTAAAAAGAACAGATTCTTTATAGAAATTCCTTCCCAGTTAGACTCAGACACTGCAATATGAGCATTTTGCAAGTTCTGCAGATTTTGGCTGAAAGAGATACCAAGATTATTATAGTTGAAATGCACAACTATCTGGACTAAAGTCCACTGGTGCTGGGAACACAGGTGGGACACTCACCTCCTCCTCTTCAATCTTAGATTTTGCCAGGAGAAGCTTGCGGTCAAAATCCCTCTGCTTCTGCTCCCGTTCTGCCTCCAATTCTCCCTGGGCTTTCTGTGATTCTGCAAGCTTCTGCCGTAGGTCTGTTATCTGTCAAGTGGAAAACAGCAACCCATTTCAGCTTCTTGGCCATGTTAAAATGAAACTTGATGTAAACCATAGGTTCCAAATGTTCCATTTTTAAATTTATGCTAGTGGGGGCCAAATTATATATTATAATATGTACTCCATATTACATTGGAGTACAGAAACTGGAAATAACATTTCAAATTATGGAAGTTCATTATTTGAAACATAGCTTGAAAAGATTTTAATGTAGACAAATGCCAAACATGAAAATTACAGCCATTTATCAAAAGACACGGACAATACAGAGACTCAGTTTTGTCTTGCAAGGAAAAACCATCAACATCTTCTTCCCCTTGACTATAAAAGCAAGACACTTTATCTGTACATTGTGCTATATGGAACCAAATGCATGACTGCCATCCATAAACCACCCTCATGCTAGACCTTGGCACTCTGCCATTACCTTCTGCTCATATTGCTGCTTCATGGACCGGAAATGATGATCCCACTGTTTGTTCACCTCCAGAAGCTAGAAATAAATGCACAGAGTTATGTCAAAGTACAGAACCTCCATTCCCTGCTGATCCAGCCTGGAAGCAAAATATCATTTTGCCAGTGGGTTTCAATTTGACCAGCCACTTCCCAAAATATCAAGTTATCCTAATTTGAGTATATACAAATGCCAAGCTTAAATATTCAGTCACAAGTGATCCCATCTTAGATGTATACTACCAAACAAGCATCACATGGGAGAGTTGTTTAAGACAACTTGACAATATTGCTGTGGAAGGGGCTGCCCGATTTAGATGTAACACGGAATTGGGCATTTCCAATGAAAGGCCATCCTAAGTGGCAATTCATGAAAACATCCTGTTTAGCACAAGTCACTTAAGGGAGAACACCCAACCTACCTCATTACGTTGGTGTTCCAGTATCTTAACTTTCTTCTCGTTTGTCCCCAACACAATTTTTCCTGTTGCTTTCTCCACAGTGACTCCCTTCTGAAAGAGAAATACAAAGGCCTTTAGCTTGGACTCTGAGAGTGGTAGCATCTATATCCATACTTCTTCCCTCAAACCTAGCATTTAATTGCTATGCAATATTGAGACACTCTCCCATAATTACCTATATTGAATGCAATTGGAAGAGAAAGAGATCAATGGTTATCTAGAATATTTTTTGCCTTCATGCATGCTTTACTCTACCCTGAGCAAGGAGGCAATAGTAAGAAACATTCCCCCATTTTTATGCTCTGCTCTTGAACAATAAGTGAAAGGCTGTAAATTTTTATTACCTGTTGTTGCCCAGCACTTTCTGTACTTTCTCCTTTCATTCCTTCGTTGTTACTCATCACCATTTTCTTCAGCTCCAGATTCTCACACCTAAATTGCAAGTGTCAGGGGTTGTGGATGAGAAAAAACAATTTGTATCAGAAACCTTGTATTAGATAGAGAAAAGCATTATCTGTGTTTGCAGCATGAAGTACAAGTTAGTTCACTATATATCATAACATGTTAGCATGGAATGGTTCAGATCAGGCACGTGTAGGTAAGCTAGTAAACTAAAACACACACATACATATGCCAGAACATCTCCTTCAAATAATACAAGAAGTTTCTGTTCTTTTCAAAGACTTTTTCTAGTCTTTGTCTTTTGGGATATATCAGGGATATTGTCCTCTGGATAAAAGTTAAGTTCTCTGCCTGCATGCCACATTGTTAACTCCAGTTAGTATGAAAAATATACTATATAATATCCCCATTAATTTGAAATGCAGCCTCTGAAATAACAAGTCTTGCTAGATTTCTATCAGTCTGTATATCACTAGGTCAACCTGGAAAGGAGCAGAATTGTAGCTGTAATTGGTTTCATTCAGGATGCTGAATATGTACTGATTTAGACAAGTCTCAACATAGCTGGCTATATATCCTAAGCCAGGAAATCATTCCTAAAGCAGGTTATACAATTTGCATCCAATTTTCCTATAGATATGCAATTAAGTCTGGAGTTCTGCTTCCTGCAGGGGGCAGCATCCTGCCAGACAATTTCAAGTGACTGTTTTTGAAAGCTCAACCTGGACAAAGGAATACAGCAATATGGGACAAGATTTCGACTAGACCAGTGATTCTCAAACATTTTAGAGGCCACAAAGGCCTGACTTATTAATGCCAAGAAGTGTGGCTACAACAGTTATTGGGCAGAAGAGCTCTTCCCTACTTACCCCAAGTAACAGCTTGTTTAATTCTAGGTGAATATTCAGTAATTGTTCATCAATTGTGGGTCTCTATTAGCAGCATGATTTCTGTTTATATAGAAGCAGCTCCATGTCTGTGCTGTATCTTGCCTTAATATAAACCAGTAAGTGGAAATTCATGTTATCTGGGGATTCCCAGCACCTCACCACTTCAAGGGAGTGTCTTCACCCTTTCTGTACCTTATGAAGTATCTCTCCCATCACTATCCTTCTCTGTCCCTATGGGTGACCATTAAAATGCTAAGTGAGAGTTTGGTGGCTGTAATACTGTGATTCTTGAGGTCAGTCTCGAGGGACAGGGGACCATTATTTCAGATTTTAGTATTAACTTTATCAGCATCATACTTCCTGAAACCTCCTGAAATCCCTCTACCCAGCATTCCAGCATTCACCGGGGAACTCTTTTCCCACTTGCCAAACACTCACCTCAGTTTCTCTGAAGTCTGATTCCTTTGCTCCAGTTCCTTCTCCAGTTTTGCCCTCAGCTCCTCATTCTCCTGCCTCAACTGCTCACACAACGACTATTTAAAAAACAAGGAAACAATCAGCAATGACAATACTATTGAAAATTGAAATACTATTAATATAATTAATACTATTGAATACTATTAATAATATTGAAAAATACTATTGAAAACAGAAAATTAATATTGTACTATTAGAATTAGGCATTTGCAGAGCACCTTGGGGGGCACTCCACTAACAATTCTTGGCACAATCTCTCCCATCATATCTGCTAAGTATTATCCTACATTGCTGCTGAGGTTGAGAAGAAACATTTTGCCTCAAAAAATAGTGAGTTCAAAGGAGAGGAAAAATTCAGTCTGGGAAGTACAGATTTATCAGCTGCCACACTGTACAAAGGAAGACACAATACATTTGCAATGAGCTTCCAAAACAGGTCACAAACTGTGCTTTTGGGCAATTATGTTTTACTTGGCGGGGAGGGAGGCTCAGTTTCCTAGAAATTTGATTTCGTCTGCCATTACAACGATGGCCAAGAACAGAGATGCCTCACTGGCCTCTTCAAATTTATCAGCCAAAGAGAGTGAAGAGTTTTTCAGAAAAAGGATAGGCAAGACGATCAGGGTGACACAATTACTTTTGTGGTTTAATAATTTTCCCTTCTTGAGTTTACTGACAATAAAGCATACCCCTTCCTCATACTGAGCAATTACACCACAGCTTGCATTGGAAAAAGTTTTTCCTTATCTAGACCTTTCAGCGATTAACTCATGTCCTGAAGGATGTTTCTTTTGCTAAGAAATTTGCGGCACTGAGGATGTGTGTCACATCCCCTGAAAGTTTCACATCCTCACTGCAAACACGGAAGAGTTATCCAAGGAAAAACTAAACAAGGCTACAGATAGACAAGCCTCTTTGTAAGCCTCTCTAGCCCTGCAATCCAGAGTAACTACGGGAGCACGTAAGAGACATTACATGTACCCGTAGTTACTGCACCACCTAGTGAAAACCTATGGGAAATTCCTATTGCAATCCAGAGCAAATTGTTCTTACACCGGAGCAAGGACTCCCCGTAGTTACTCTGGATTGTACCCTAATACTGTTAGTATAACACTGGTCTGTCAGAAATAATCAAATGTCTTTCCAAGATCAGCAAATAACCTTGGTGACAAAAACCTTGGGTGTATTTGGTTAGTTTTTGGATAAGCTATTCTCCCACAACAAAACCTTGGAAATGCAGAGTAGGGGTGCGGCCAATGTCTGTTCCCAGGCAAATAGTTATCTGCAGGGGGGTGCCAATGTAGCAAGACCATAGGAAGGGGGTAAATTAAAGCCCCCCATATATAAGCTGGCTCAATACAGCTGTAATCTGATTTAAAAGAAACAGGTAGATCAACAGTAAGCATGTACTTGGTTCTGAGCCACAAATTCACTCAGGCAAACTATTACCTTAGTCTTGACCCCACATCTGCTGCATATCTTTCAGGCTTAACTCATGTTAAAGGGGCTAAGAAGCCTCTTTCAAATGGCAGTTCTTTTACATGAACTAGGAAAATAGCAATCAGCACCATGCATAGTGCCCTAGCTTAGCCTTCTTTCCAAAGACTATTTACTGGTGTAAAGAAGATATGGCATCTAAGAAAAATGACACCAATTTATTTCTCCTCTTCCTCTTTCACGTGGACAGACCAAAATCACCACGTGGAACACTGCCAGCTAAAAAAATAAGAGCCATGACCCAGAGTTCCTGAGCTTACTCAGAAAATTTGAAATTATTATTCTGCAAGAGACTTGGTACCAATTATTAATCCAAGTGGCTGGTTTTCATACTTTTCAGATGCCTGCTTGTAAACTTAATGCTAAGGGGCGCCCCATAGCTGGGTTAGCTATACTGGTGGCCAAGCATCTAAAGTCTGAGTTTATTAATATGTTACATGGTTGTTGGAAGATGCTGGCTGTGAAAATAATGAATGGCTATTAACGGTGCTATTGTGTCTGCCCTAGCATTTAGCATATTTTTCTATTCCAGAGGGAATCAATATATCCCTGCTGCACTAAAGATTTTTAACATGAAGGTGTGCCCACAACTTTTATATGCCATCCCTGTATGGATTGTGGACTCAAACAATGTCCCCAGGGCAAATTCTTCCAAAAGATCCTGGCTCTCCCACATTGCTCTCCCACATCCCCTATGCAGCCATGTGCCTCAAAACAAGAAAGGTCTAATAGAATCAAGGACATGGCTGACAATCTCTAAACTTTGGCTGCAGATCCTTTATAATTGCAATACCAGCAGCCTCTATTATTCATTACTCTCAGCCTTGCCCTGACCAGCTGCCCTGACTTTATGGGAAAACAAACTTAAACCTATGGGGCTATCTTCTGAGACACTGACCATGCTCTCTCAATATAAGGCTTTGCAGAGTATACAATGAAGGATACTTGATAACGAAATGCAAGATCTCTTTAGTGCGGCCAATAAGAATTGCTCCCCTCTAAACTCATTGGCATTAGTCTCACATGGCCACATAGCCTCCTTTCTAAACTTTGTACATCAGCCTCAGGATCGACGAGTCTACTCTTTAGCCCACTGCACTGTAATACCTTCGGCGGTTCTCTATGGAAGATTTCACAATATATCACGCATGGACAGACATTGCCCATGTGCTATGAACTGTGTGGAAACAATCACTGCCCATTGTACATCATGTCACATTTTTGATACCTGGAACCCCTGCTAGAAAACAAAAAGGGCTCATCTGATGCTGTTAAGATCTCTCACCTACTTAGCTCCAGTTCTCCAGTGTTTGTTTAAAAGGTAATAAAACTTTCTGAAAAAGGCAATATATTGCCTGTATTCCATAACGTAAAACTTGAAGATGTCTAATATTCTGTCCTGGATTCATGATGTTTTATGTCTATTTGAGTTTTATGCCAATAAAGGTGTTTGAATTGGAAAAAATTGGTGTCTTTTTAATATCATCCTCTTTAAGGTCTTGAGCCACTGGGGTCAGGGAATACCTTTTCATTTACCATATTAGTAAACCCGATTGTGAACTTTCACTGAAAAGTATTATATAATTTTAAATAGTAATTACAATGAAGAGGACAACATGGGGCTAGATAATCATGAACCATCTATTTTAATTTTTAAAAAATGAGAGAAGGTGTGTTAGATGTCAGAGAAAGAAGAACAGGAAAACCTATGGGCCAAGAGAGAGATGCTAAGGCAGGCACAGCACTGCCACAGTACCACTACAGACAAAACAGGTCAATGCATATAGTTATCGACACTGAAATGTAATGGGACATGTAGGCTGCAATCCTAACCTGCAGTTAGGCTGGTTTAAGCCCCGGCACAACTCCTGAGGGTGTCACAAAAGTGCTGTAAGACATTTGTATGCCACTCCTGGGGGAGGGTTAGGCCAGCGCACAGGCATGCACTTGCCTTTCTACATCACCATGGGAACAGGAAGACCAATGAGTTATGCCGGCCTAGGTTAGGATTGTACCCTTATTATGTTAAGTGTGCTCCAAATCACACCCAGATAGAAAGAGAAAGAGAGAGAGATTATAGTGTTCAGAAAGCAAGAAACAAATGAACTGTGCACATCTACCAGCAGCCCTCGGACCTGAAGAATGGATGTCCTCTGTTCGTTCTTGTGCACTTTTGAGGACAGACGGTTGAACTCCAATGCCATGCGTCCCAGATGGGCAAAGAGCCGGTTTTTATCTGACTCTTCAGCAAAGAGGCTGATTGTATTCTCCAAACGCTGAAGCTGGAGTGTAAGATTGCTGTCCTCGTTCTGAAGTGGCTCTATGTCCTGAAAAAAGACACCCCCCCAAAAAAAGACTTAGACAGGGAGATTTAGAAAACAGAAAGGCTTAGAAAACAGGGAGTTTAAGAAATGCTTTTCTCTTATGTGGAACTGACTTGATACCTTCAACATCATCTTAGTTTTTATATTTAGACATGTGGTCATATTTTGCCATTAGGCTCTCCAGGGCTCAGTTCCAGAACATACTTTCTGTAGCAGTGCCAGAATATTACAAATATACAGGGACTTGCAAAAGGTGAAGTTATTTTTCATGACAAAGGAGAACCACCCTTTGTCAGGAAAAATAACCTCACATTTTGCAGCCCCTTCAAATATATGAAGAAAAATAAATAAAATGCAGTGCCTCTGATCACAGAGTGACTCTCCTTCACCACTGAACACCAACTTGCTCTCAGAGAAACAGATTTTCAAGGATGACCAATATGCTCCTTTCAATAATTAAACCAATAAACAAAATCTTCCTTTCCCCACCACAAAGGGAAGCACCAAGGTAAGCTTTTGCCTACCAATAACCAACCAATAAAGTTTTAATAAGAAACTTCACACTCTAGACTGAGCCATTTCAAGATTTGTTGTAATCTCATTTTTACACCACTGCTGGAAGATACTTCTGCAACATGGACCAACATTCACCTTTTCCTCCCAAGGTTGCCAATCCTTCAAGTTTGGCCTTGACTCTAGAGGAATCAAGAGACAGGAGTAACTGAAGAAGTTATTTCAGGTGATGACTGAAGTAATCTTAGAGATTTTATCAGGCATTCAGGAATTTTCTACATTTTTGGGCGGAAGAGAGATAATTTCCAGAGGCAGCTTCAGGTGAGTTGGCAACCCTATTGCTACCGGTGCATAATTTCCAACCTCAGTTCAAATATTTACCTCTCTAGACATCTCCGCAATTTTAATTCCAAAGTATTTGAGCAGAGAGATTCCTCTGGAACAGATGTTTGGCAAAAATGGCTCCAGTCTAAAGTCTCATGGTCCAGTCTAAAGACTCAATAGCCCATGGTAGAAGGCAAACCTGTATCTGCACTTGATAGGCACTTCACCACGCCCTCTTACTTGCGTGCACTCTGCCAATCCTCAAGTTCACAAGCTAGCCAACTGCTTGGTTGCCTTGAAGACATAAACTGCCATTTAAAATCAAGAGTT
Source organism: Cryptoblepharus egeriae (assembly GCA_030015325.1). Lineage (NCBI taxonomy): Eukaryota > Metazoa > Chordata > Lepidosauria > Squamata > Scincidae > Cryptoblepharus > Cryptoblepharus egeriae. The sequence goes on along the minus strand of JAREYC010000002.1, from coordinate 63,608,804 downwards.
CCAAGCAGGGAACAGCGATCAACCTGCCCAGGCATAGAGAGCAAATCAGGCTGTATGTCAACTAAAACAGTCATCTCACATGCAGTGCACTGGAGAGGAATGTTTGAAGGTGAAAGACGGGGAAATACCGTCTTTACCCCAGGCTTAATAGCTGACTCATTTTCTTCCCCTCCATGATTTGCCCCAATGAACTTGGTCCTGAAAAAATTCCAGTCTTGCAAGAGATTTTATCCAACTCTTAGGTCTTCTGCTGCTGACTCAGAAGGGAAATAAATACAGAAAACTTCAGTTCTTCTGTGCCAGGCCTTTATTGCCTCATCTGTTTTGAGTCCCAATATACAGCAAGTCATTACAAAGAAGAAAACTACTCTGGGCAGGTCTTATCTAGTTCTTACACAACCTTGCCACATGCTACAAAAAACTGGGTGCCAACACATCCATGCATGGAAGACCAAACAAGCCCCAAGCAAGGAAACAGTCAGTACGGAGCAGTATTCTTCAGATGCAGCGATCAGGGTGTTTTCCAGCTATTTGCACAGTTTGAAGATGATGCCAATGCTGAAAATCATGGCTAATGAAATCCACACCAATGCTGAAAATCATGGCTGCAGTGATAGCTTAAATCTGACAGACATTTCTACAAAATGTATTTCTTGAAGAAAATACAGCTCCTGGCCTTCAGAACCAAAAGAGAACATCTGGCATTCCTCCAGACTCAGGATGGTGGGATGCCCAGAATGCCCAGATGAAGAATTACTAGGCACTGATAAGTCCACATTTAAAAAGACATTATGATACAGAAAAATCCTTCCTGACTGCAGGAATTGTGTAGCCTGAGGCTCACTGTGAACATTTAATGCACTGAAAATTGTGCGATTGTGTGTGTGTTTTTGGTGCAATTAATAAAAAGCTTGTGATATAGTAGAGTGAAAATCCTGAGGAGATAGTTAGGACAAACTACCAATAAAAGTTGTTGCCTCTGGCTGGAGAGCTAACCACAGTCACCAAGCACATTGAACACCAAGCTTCCATGCCCGATACATCAATTTATTAAAGACTAAGAGCATAATCCTAACCAATTTAGGCTAGCCTAACTCACCTGTGGTAGTGTCGGTAGGCGATTTCTGTGCACTGGCTAGCCTTCCCTCCCCCCACCCCCCAGGAGTGCAGGAGTGACTAAGAAGTACCTCATGGCACTTCTGCAACACCCCCAGTCCAGCACAGGAGTTGTTCTGGGACTTATACCTAGCATAACTGGGGTTAGGTTTGCAGTCTGACACTTCTTATTTGCTTTAGGTCCAGCAAATGCTATTTCTTCTAGCCCAGAACTGCAAGCCAAGCTGTCAACAGAGCAACACCCATCCTGATGAGCTGGACATATGCACACCTATTTGCTCTATCCTGTTCCTCAAGCATTGACGCATGACCTCCACACCTATCCCAGCTCTCATGTGGGGATGTTTTACTTTTATGCAACAACCATTGTCACCTTTAATTGCCAAATCAGGTAACCTCACCCTTGCTGGCAGATGCATGAGTAGACTTGTTCTGACACTGTTTTAGAAGATTTAGAGCAACTGAAGGAGGATTCCCCCTATTTCTTTGTACAGTCTGGTGAAGGTATGGGCAATATTGAAGAGATGACTCTGGCTAGGGTTGGCGGGATTGGTCCTTGCCAAGAATAGTTACATTTTTGGAGGGAGGATTTTGTTTTAACAAAAGTCTGCTTTGGACCATGAAAGACTTAAGTTCAATTTCTTGTTCTGCCATATTAAAGATGATGAGGATAAAATAATGGGCCTTCAAACTCTAGCCCATGGGCCAGATGGAGTGCACCAGTATAAGCAGCTCAGTCGGGTGCAGCACAATGGGGCAAAGCTTTATTTGTTCTACCTTGCAGTCTCTTTCCCAGAGCCTGATCTTTGCAGCGCTTTGTGCTGGGCAGCTGCTTCTCTGGGAAATTGGGGTGCAAAGTTTTCTGGGGCAATGTACAGTGGAAGTGGCTGCTCAGTGCAACAGTCTGCAAAGACTGGGCATCAAGGGTTAGGTTTAAGGTCCCCACTTTAAGTGAAACAGAGTGTGGAATAAGTTGGGAATTTTCAACATGATATAGAAAGGGATCAATGGGAAAGGAGGGAGTTATGAGTCTTTTTAATTTTTCTGGGTCAGAAATGCATATCTGGTTGGGTGGTACAGGTCCAACCTTGTTATACATGATTTTTTATACATAGATTTGTCTCAACATGAATGTCCTCTTCAAAACATAGGTTTTTTTTTTAAAAACTGCTTTTTTACTGTTGTAGAGAGGTAGTCATGCAAGCAATAACTCCATTTGTCAGTCCCAGAATTAAACTGAGACACTGTCTTATTCTATTAAGCTCAATACAGGAGCAAGAATGTCTTTAAACATATTTTTCAGTTGTTTGCTTCATACGCTGGTTTTTTATCCACATGAGGTTCTGGTTCTGGAACCTGTATATCTAATTGGGCCATACCTGGTGGAGGCATTGAGATTTGTGCAAGGGGCAATCTCAAGACAGAAGTCAGAACCATCATCAGGATGACTGGTTTTGGGATATTAATTGTTGGAAAACAATTGATCAGTTCGCAAATTGGCTTTTATGTTCTGAAGTATCAACTAAAGTTGGTAGAGAAGAAGATTCAACAAGCGGGTAGAAAGTTTAAGTTTAACTGACGCTCCATTCTTGAAGCCTAATTGAAGACTATAAAAACTGCCCAATTGAAGCGTATAAAAACTGAAAACAGTGGTTCTGTACATTTGTCAAGTGTATGTAAGAATGTGGAATCTTCAGGTTGCACTAAACAAGGTATGGGGCAGACCTGGAAGCAAAAACCCATGACCATGATATTTTACAACCAGGCAAAGGGTTGTAAAATATCACCTTCCAGTTGTTTCAAAGGATCAAGGGGGATATTGGCATGTCAGTTTCAGTTTCCAGTGTCAGTTTTTTTTATAACCCCTCATCTCAGAAATGCTTCTGCATCCCAACCCGAGGTGTGCCGTACTCACTGCCATCTGCTGGCTGACTGCCCAGCTCGTGAGGAAGTAACCAGCCAACACAAGCAGCTTTGCATATGTGAGCAGAGCACACGCACAAAAAAAACCCCTCTTGACAGCAACACTGAGATTACAGTACCCTTCTCATTTCAGCTGAAAGTTCCCATCAGCTTGTTCTGGGAAAAGGGCCAAGTAAAGAAATCGTGCAGCATGTGCTGAGTTTGTGGAGTTACATCCTTTTTGGGTGGCAATGCACCAACAAGGAGCAGCTTCAGCTGGTGGTTCAGTGACATTCATAGCCTCAGGAGGCACCCTTTTTGTGATGCTTGGTCACAGAGATGCTTTCCTTGAAATTTTTTGTTGCAGATACCCAATGCAGACACAATCTGAGACTCTACTGGAAGGAACAGAGACTTTTCTCCCCATCGGCCATTTTCCCACTCAAACTTTTATAATTTCCTTCTAACACAGGAGGGGGGCGGGAAGATCTGAAAGAAACAACCTTGGTCTAGGAAAACGGCCCACAGGGAAAAGATAAATGCCTCTCCTCCCCACATTCTATTTAGACCTTTGAGTTAAAACAAGCAAACAGGAAAACAATCCATTAGGTCCGATTTGTTCTGAACTGAAAGACAACCATATATTCATAGGGACATTTGTTGAGATGCAATTGTTCCTTCTCTCCATGTGTATATCCCCAAAGCCAGCATTATTTTTGGCTTAAGTTATTCTGTAAAATGCTGTATTGTGCAAAAATAAAAAAATAATGTCTATTACTAATTTCCCACACCCATCTTGCTATTCAGATTATACAAGGACTGTTGTACACTGATCAATTAAGAGTTATTAACATTTCAGTTTAAACAAACTTACAGATTTCCTGCTGGTATCCTGGGATGATCTCTTATCTTCTGCACCAACAATTTCAAACTCAGAAGATGATTCCTATAAAGAGGAAAGGATTTTATCTACCAAACTTGTTAATACAAAAATCCAGCCAATAATGTCTGGAAAACAGAAGTCTCTTATGTAAAGGTGGACAAGCTGGGCTACTTAAGGGATTCTGAATCTAACAATTCTATAGAAGAGGGTTTTCAACAAGTGCTGTCATCTCACAAATGAGAAGGAGCACTTGCTGAAACTCTCTCTTCAATACAATTGTTAGATTCAGAATCCCTAAAGTGGCCCAGCTTGCCCAACTCAGCATGAAATGATGCTAAAATATTTAAAAGTACAACTATTATTTTCAAGTGCAAAATCTTCGGATAAGAGATGTCCTTTTGCACTAAGCAAAATGCAAGAAATTTGGAGACAACCTATCACTATCAGAGACCTAGATATGGCAGCAAAATTCCCTTTTGCTTAAGCTTCAGGACAAACACTAGACTTGGACTTCAGTGATGATCACTGAATGGCTCAGGGCAACTCAGTCTTTCAGCCCTGGCTCTTTGTCAGAAAAATGGGAACTACTAATGACACACCTCAAAAGGTTGTTGTGGCACACCTCACAAGACTAAAGCGTTAAAAGTGCAATGGAAATAAGCAAAAATTCTGCAAGTCATACTTCCTTTCACATAGACAACTATACTAAAAAGGCATAATCTCCTAATCCCAGATATTTTATAAGAAAAAAATTCTCCCTATGTATTTTCCCCCTCCTTTTGGTTTCCAGTTAGTAGTCTTGTACTCCCAACTCCATGCATGATTTCTCAGAAATATGTCCCAATGAGTTATTTGGGACTTAAGTTCCCTTAAATGTACACAGGCCCCTCCTGGCCTACACAGCTAAGGTTTCTTACACTGGAGGATAGCTTCTGTGCAACATTTTTCAGCTCCTTCTGATCTCCATCTGGACCTTTTGGATAAGCACAAAGATCTGGTATCCCTCCTGCAAGGAAAGAGAAACACTTTACTCAAGCACACAGTTCCCATCTCAGAGACCCAACTTTGTCAGCAGAAGTCACAGAAGTGTAGGGTTGGAGAAAAGAGGAGGAATAGCAAGAGAACGAAAATAGACAGGTAGTTGAAGCAGAGAGACATGGGATCTCATGCTTTACCATAATCCAAAACTGATTCTACTGCATATCTTCTAGGAGAAATCTCAAATCATTCCTAGTACTTACCTGGCCTATCAAGTATGTTTATAACAAACACACTGAAGATACAAACATGGCAACATTCCTCTTTTCCCAAGTCCCAGTAGCATACACAAGCTATAACAGGCACACATACCCTGCCTCTCTCCTCGTGCAGAAATGGTTCAGGCACTGTTTGGCAGGCAATGCAAATAGTTATGAATGGCCTTTGACCAGTGTCAGATGGAATTTCCCCCTTTCCTCAGCAAACTGTAATTCTGAAATATCAAAATCACTCTTTGGCATTTCCATCTGCATCCCATTCAGCTCTCACAGAGCTTGTGGCATATCTGGGCATATAATAAAGCCAGGCAAGTCCCATCCTTCCAATCAGGTAGTTTGATGACATCAAGCCAAGACCTTTAATTTAACCCAATCACACAGGAAGCTTCAGCCATTTAGATTTTATGCTGCTACATGCAAGAATATCCACTTTCCCCTTCCCAATATCTTCCTGCTGAAAATCACCCCTATATCACTTCCCAATATCATCCTGCCAAAAATCATTCCCTTCTTCCTTACTCCAAGAATACAGTTTGTTGCAACATTGACTTTGGGACTAAACAGTTGAGACAAGGGCATTTAACAAAAGAAATAGTTGAAAAAGGGCAGCCCCACACATAACCACTACACCAACTCCACCTTGCATAATCCTGATCCAGATTGTTCCCCTCATCCTCCCAGGCCTATCCCAAGATTGCTATTTCAAAACAAAATAAATCATTTGATTTGATCCAACAATAATGAAGATTAGATAATCATAAGGGCTTTATCAGGTCCTTGGGTGTCTCAATAGAACCCCAGATGCCCTCATCACTCTTGCATGAATGATTAAGTTCTCAGAATTGAGAAGCGATGCCTTTATTAGGGCACAGTGGAGAACCTACCATGGCTGGCACAGCATGACACAACATCAGTCTCTCCCACATTCCATTTAAATAAGCAGCACAGCATCAAGAAGTATAAAAATATTTAGTGATATTTAGGCTGATATTTTTGGACACTAAGCACTTGCCTTCCTCCTGGCTCATTCTACCAATACTGGCTCCTGACCACTTATGTATGGTGAGCTCACTTCTCAGATCCATTTTAAGTTTGACATCTTTGTGAAAGGTACACAGTGCAAATCTTACTGGCAGATGTCCTTTGCTGGTGATATCAGCAAAGGTGATATCACTCTTAGGGGCACTGGGGTTTAAGCCAGTGCACAGATATGTGCCAACATCCCTACACCACCACAGAAACTGGGAGATGGGTGAGTTGTGCTGTCTTAAATTGGTTAGGATTGCACCCACAAACTGCTTATTTTTTCCTACTAGTAAAATTGTAAGCAACAAATTGTATGCTCAACCATTCTTTGAGTAAACATTGCCAAAGGCATTTCCAGAGGATTCTTCCTTCCTCAATGCCTGGATTCCACACCCCCCACCCCATGTAACTACCCACACACCACATAAACATGCATATCAGCAGAGACTTGCTAGTCAATCTTTTATTGTTCCTACCTGATATTTCAGTAAATTTATTGAGGGAGGAGGTAGACCTCAGCATTTCATTGTCTTTCACCAGGTCTTCTACCTTTTGCCGCAGCCTGGAGGCTTCTAACTGAGACTCTTCCAATAGTTCCCCTGTCAAATAGCAAAAACATGAAATTACCACTTCCTTGTATTGACAGGATCCTCCTTGCCAGCAGCATGTTCAGCACAATTATCATGATCCCAAAAGAAGTTTAAACCTTATTCCACTGTACAGTGGCGCCTCACGTAACAAATTTAATTCGTTCTGGAGGCATGTTCTTTACATGAAACATTCTTTACGTGAAGCGGTTTTTCCCATAGCAAATAATGGAAACTCAGACGATTGGTTCCACAACCCCAAAAATATTCATATAAAAATATTAATTGGATGTTGATGACAAAATGCTGGGACTGAATTCAAAACATGCATTCAATGTATATGATCTTATGAAGTCTACTTGGGCTGCAGTCCTAAAGACACTTTCCTGGGAGTAAGACCCATTTAACACAATGGGGCTCACTTCTGGGTAGACATGGTTAGGAGGCTGCAATCCAAGACACCTTCAAAGTGTCTCCCCACTTTCTCCTTCTCTCTATCCTGAGCATCTCTCTCCCCTGCTCCCTTCTGGCTAGCCCTGAGCTGTTTCCCTCTTCTCCACTGCTCTTCTCTCCCTCTGCCCAGCGGACACCCAGCCACAGGAGGAACAGCAAGGAAGTGTTGCTTTCACTATGGGTAGGTGTGCTAGGCAGCCCTGACGCTTTTTAAACAGGCTGCCGGCCAGCGCGTCTGCCCCAACTGCCAACGAATATGTTCTTTACATGAAGCAGAATCCTAGAGAAATTTTTGTTTGTTACGAGAAACATACTTTATGTGAGGCATTCTTTATGTGAGGCGCCACTGTATTTCAATTTGAACATGCTTGTACCTAATGTTTCTTTTCCTATAGATCCAACCTCTGTTCTCAGTTTGGGGAAGGAACCATCACAATCTTGTATGCCATCAGGCAAGAAGCTCCAATGAACCATCCACAGCCTGAGCATAATATTAGGGCTACTGAAAAACGTTGTGAGTACAGAGACAGTATGACAGGAGAATCCCAGATCATGAAGCTCTTGTCACCAGCTCCTGAGAAACTAGCAAGGACCCAATACAATATTGCTCTTTATATCTTTGATTACATAATAGGTTTTGCTTTACATAATAAATGTCTTTGCATAATAGGTGTTTTTCCAACATTAACACAAAAAAGTAGCACAACATTCTGATTGTAAATAAGGAGAAACACAGATCTGTGCATAAGAAAATATTTCACTAATGAAGCTGTCCTTCATAAGTAATAGTAACTTAATAGCAACCTTGTGCACAGTTTTAATGTTTGTACAGCTGTTTTTACAAGTCCATTTCTTTGGTGCCACTGAACCTGGGTAGTTTGATCCAACTGAAAGCAATTTTTCTGCATACACACTGGAATTCCAAAGCTAAGAACAATTAATACTGTGCACTCTTTTACTTCCATGTCATCCTCACCATTACCTAGAGATTTAATTCCTTGCATCTTCTCCTTTAGCTTGTTATTTTCCTCCACCAGCTGTTCAAAGGCTTCCTTTTGAGTACCCCCACCAGGGTCGTAGATACGATAAGGTCCCCTGCCTTCCATGGGCACAGCTTAATTATCCAATTCCTGAATAACCACACCTGAAAATGACAAAGCAGAAAGTTAGCATTTCACAAGCAAGTCTGTAAAGAAGGCTGGAACCATTAAACAGACAAGAGATAAAAATTTTCATCAGTATCTGACACCTCAGGAATTTCCCAGGTATTATTTCCTTGGGTCACAGGCTGAAGCATCTATGAGTATTTACACTTGGTCTGACATAGATACAACACTTCTCAATCCTCAGAGATGATTACATGATCAGAAGTGAACTGCATGACTGTGGTCTTTCCTTTTAGATGCAAACTTCCCTGTCCTGTGGTTAACATCCATAACTATGGTTAAGGACTCTATCTGCATTGACCTTAACCCTGGTCACAATTAGAATGATTTCAACCTTACAATCTGGCTGTACAGTGGTGCCTCACGTAACAAATTTAATTCATTCCGGAGGCACGTTTGTTACATGAAACGTTCTTTACGTGAAGCGGATTTTCCCATAGGAAATAACGGAAACTCAGATAATTGGTTCCACAACCCAAAAATATTCATATAAAAATATTAACAGTATGTAAAAATGATGACAAAACACTGGAATTGAATTCAGAATATGCATTCAATGTGCATGATCCTATGAAGTCTACTTAGGCTGCAATCCTAAAGACACAATCCTAAAGACACATAGAAGGCTGTAATCCTAAAGACACTTAGGAGGCTGCAATCCTAAAGGCACAATCCTAAAGACACTTAGGAGGATGCAATCCTAAAGACACTTTCCTGGGAGTAAGACCAATTGAACACAATGGGCCTTGCCTCAGAGTAGGCATGGTTAGAAATCTGCAATCCTAGACACTTTCCTGGGAGTAAGCCCCATTGGGAAATCTGGGGGGTTTTCTGGGGGGTGGGAGGGTGTCTGGGGACAGTGGGGGGGGCAGAGATACAGGCAGCCGATACTTTAAAAGCCTGGCCGGGCTGGACGGAGGAGCATCTCCTCGCCCCTCTCCAGACTCTTCAAAAGCTCTGCAGGGAGCCTCGTGTTCAAAAGCCAGGCTTTTAAAGTGAGTAGCGGCTGCCTGTATCTCCCCCCACTGTTCCCCAAAACCCTCCCACCCCCCAAAAGGCCCCCCAGTTTCCCCAAGCACCCCCCAACCCCCAGAGGGACAGACATTCAATTCAGGTAACAAGTGCAGGCTGGCAGCTGTTTAAACTTTAAAGAGCTGCCAGCTGGCATTCTTATCCTCAGCAGGTTTGTTACCCAAGGCAGATGTGCCACCTGGTGGTAGATTCGTTACCTGGAACATACTTTATCCAAGGCATTCGTTACCCAAGGTACCACTGTACTTCTGTTGGTGTGTACCATAGAGAACTTCAGCTCTATAGAATATAGTTGTGACACTGTCACATCTACAAACATTCTTGTTGCCTCAGGTACCACTTACAGACTGCATTCCGACTTATGAGTATTTCTGTAAAGGAAGTGGCAAAGTGTTGTGGATTCTGTAGTCATTTAGCCCAGCAAGCTGAGCTTCAGCACAGTTTTCATGCATTTTGAAAAGCCCACTCACCCCAAAATTCTTACTGCTAACTGAAGTTCCTTCATGGCTCTCTGAATCCAGAAAAAAACTGACAATGGAGTAACTTTCAGATGCCATTTCAGCACTTTCAGATGCCATTTATGCCATTTACTCAATTTATAGTGCAAGAGGGCATTGCAGACCAAAAAATAGAAAGTGCCAATGTAATGGCATTAACCCTAAACCAGATAGTTTGGTGACTAAATAAAGCACAGTGGAAGAAACCTCACTGCAGGTGAAAGTCTGCTGTCCAGTTTCCATAATTAATAGTTACTGCAACTTTTCCTAATGCTTTACACCCAAGTTGTGAAATTGATTAGAACGGTTGAAAAAATCTCATCTTGACAATTTCACTCCTAAATGAGTTTGTAACATCAAAGAGGCTCTTGATACCTTTGACACACACGCCAAAAGAGAAAGAAGGAGAAAGAGAGAGATTGGTACTGGTTATCAACTACTTAAAGAAAAGATTGGTTTAAAAATTAAGATTTCTCAGAAATGATGGGGAATGTTGCAAAACTGTTTATAATCACAGGAAAGAGTATTTACTTATTATGGACACTATCCACCAGCAGATGTCTCCAACTGCCTTATCAAAACATATACCCATTTACTACACAGCAACGGTGTTCATGTTCACGGGACTTAGTTTTCAGTGTTCCAGAAACGGAAGTTCTATGAAAATATTAAACAATGATTTGATTTGAGATGTCAATAAGACACTAAACCAGATTTGGGTTGTGATCACTGAGAGGTCTAGAGTACCACGACTGAGACTTTGAAAAACTATCATCCTGACAACAGTATAGAGGCTTAGCACCTGGATGCCAGAAAAAAATGTGTCATGGGCAGTCAATCTGCTGTTCCACATAAATTCAGGGTCTCATTTTTACAAAAAGGTTGATGAATGCAAGGTAACTTGAATAGTAATTCCCTCACTGTTGTTGCAGACACTTTTCTCTCAATCCAGCTCTAGTATCTCAGGTAATTTTGGCTGGGGAGAAAAAAATGCTGGAGCACAGGGAAGGAAGGATAGGCGAAAGCTTTTTTTCCCTCTCATATAACCCATGCACATGATTTATCGTAATATTTACAACCTCTCAATGTGTTAAACCCATTTCTGGTCAGCCCACAGGTATATACATTTGGTCCCTACTGTTTATATGCAGTATTGAGCAGAAATGGCTTAACTGTACATATATGATAGACAGATACTAATGAAAATACATAGCTGCTCCACTACAGTTATTTCAGCTCCTATTCAAATAGTGAAGTTCAGCAAGAACTGTAATGAAGAGCACGTAGCTAAAATAAGGTAGCTAATGTACTCTGGGCAATTCAGAAGAGAGCCAAGTTGGAGGATAGATTATCATTAAAAAGCATGATAAAAAATTATTCCCAGGATTTATACAAACATCTCCATCTCCAAACTTTGTGCTGCAGCCCAGTTTAGCAGAATATGGATTCAACATGTCCCCAAAACCAGAGTAACTACGGGAGCACGTAAGAGACTTTACGTGCACCCGTAGTTACTGCACCACCTTGTGAAAACCTATGGGAAATTCATATTGGAATCCAGAGTAAGTTACACTACAGAGTAAGTTCTTACACTAGAGCAAGGACTCCCCGTAGTTACTCTGGATTTTGCCCTAAGCCTTGGTAGCATAAATGAATAGCAAAATCAGGGAAAGCACCTGTGGCAGATCTGTGAAATTACGATAAGACGCATTGACAATCGTTCACAATAAAGCAAAAATGTAGACATTTCAAAGCATTTCAATTTGGAGTAGGGGAAGAAATATTTCTTTAAAATCAATTTGGAAAACAAGTCAACCTGACAATTTCTTTGGAGGATTTAATATACATATGTATATATAAGCAAAAAAGCAGGCCTCCGTCAGTCTTGAAAGACTATGGTATCGTGCTTGGCGCTGCATATGCTGCATGCGAAGCACGAAAGCCTGGGTTGGATTGTTATGGAGGATAGGCTGTTACCCAAGCACCAAATCTCCCCCTCTCCACGCCACTGAATTAGTCCAATGGAAAGGCAGAGTCAATACAATTGGATCCAGCTGGCGTCGCAGAGCTGGGCTAAGAACAGAAGCTCATCTGTCTTGTGGGGCCGACCCGGGTCTTGAACCCTGGCCTGCTGGTTAACAGGCACAGAGTCTTACCGCTTGCGCCTCCCATAGCTCTCTCTCTCTCTCTCTCTCTCTCTCTCTCTATATATATATATATATATATATATAATTGATTTAATATATACACGTATATATAATGGAAAAGTCACTGACTCACTCATCAACGCCCAGCCAAAACCGCTGAACCGAGAAAGGTGAAATTTGGGGTGGGTGTTCCTTCCATGACAAAGGGATCCACTAAGAATCAGCTTTTGGAAATTCCAACCAGAAGGGGTGAAAAGGGGCGCAACGTGTTTTCCTCACTATACATTGAAGAATCCCTGACTGAGGGATGCTCTGCCCTAGCCCCTGGACTGAGAAGCGTGAAATTCAGGGAGGGTGTTCCTTCAGTGATATCAACACCCACCAAGAACCAATGTTGAGAAATTTAACCCTTAAGGGGGTGAAAAGGGGTCAACGTGTTTTTGTCCTATACTTAACATCGAAGACTGATCAACATCCAGCCAATTTCGTGCTCAGTGCCTGGTGCACTGGGGAGATATTATTCAAAGGGAGGGGTCGCACTGGGGGGCTGTTGCACAGGGGGGACAGACTGATGCGCGGGGGAACGGACTGATGCATGGTGGAATGTACTGATGTGCAATGTGGGGATGGCGTATGGGGGAATTTTACTCCTGTAATGTGCGTACATTTTTGCTAGTTATACTTTATCACAAGGCCAAACTTAGGCATTATTGGATGCTACAGTAAAAGGAATCACTCATCACAATGGCATGCATCAAGACAGGGTTATAATTAAGTTGCGGCTGTGGTGGCGCAAATGGTTAAGACACTGTGCCTGTTAAGCAGCAGGCCAGGATTCAAGACCTGGGTCCTACAAGATGGGGTGAGCTCCTGTCCTTAGCCCTGCTCCTGCCAACCTAGTAGTTTGAAAGCATACAAATCAAGTAGATAAATAGGTACCTCTTTGGTGGGAAGTTAACAGTGTTTCATGTGCATGTGAGCCACATGTCGGACAACACTGTCTCTATGACTCTAGAAATGGGGATGAGCACTGCACCCTCAGGCGGTCACACTAGCAGTAAAACCTGTGGGCGACACCTTTTCCTTTATGAACAAGTTTAGAAAAACCTGAATAAAATGTTTGCTATCACTTGCTTCAGGTATTCTACTGTCCAACCCATAGCCACCAATGCAAGACAACAGCCTTCTTGCTAGATGTGCTACTGAAAGTAACAGAATTCTCCCTAAGCAGCCACCAGGGCTCAGACAACACAATTCATTGTTCTACAGGTGCGAGCAGCCAAGGTAATAATGCCCAGTTAAGATCCAATGCAAAGTGGCATTGCATGCTGCCTTTGATATTCTTCTGCACCATCATGTATCCTTTATCTGTTTCCTACCGGCTTAATGAGTTCTTCCTCCCTGCTTTTTGCTATGCTCTGAGGGTAATCTTTCATCATGTAATAATTATGAAAAATTCAATGCTTTAATGAAAAATTCAATGCTTTAAATTAATGTTATATGCATTGTGAGATCTTAGCAGGTAGCCAATGGAAATATTATCGGGTCAGTGTGTAACAGTGGCAAGAATGGCAAATTACTGCACAGAGCATCAAGGGCAGTGAAACAGCAAATTCACTGTCACAAAAGGAACAACAAAAGGAACAACAAAAAGGAGCAGATGTAAAAGTCTGGATAGATAGGACACCCAGAAGACTTCAAGTACAAAACAGTGAGAGAACGACTGACCTCTGCCACAATATGAATGCATCCAAGATCAGAGGCATTTCCCAGTTTACACAATCTGCCTGTCAGGAACGCTGGGGATTTTCCAGCTAACTGTTGAAACCTGGCAGGATCCGAGATCAGAATAGCAATTAGATTTTAGGTGGCTAAGAGAGAGGGGGATTCCCCCCCCCCCGCCTCCCATCAATTAACACTAAGGGTGCAATCCTAACCTAGGCTGGCACAACTCATCAATCTTCCCATTCCCATGGTGATATAAGGAGGCAAGCGCCTGTCTGCGCACTGGCCTAACTCTCCGTCAGGAGTGGCACTGAAGTGCCTTATAGCACTTTTGTGACTCCCCCAGAACATGTGCTGGGGCTTAGGCTGGCCTAACAGGGGATTAGGATTGCAGCCTTGAAAGGGCTAGCCAGAGAGCACTGTTGTTATCTTCAAAAAATATACCCATGCTGAAAGGAGGTCTCCAAAGTGCAATATTTTAGGTGTTCTTAATTTTTCAAGTAAAAAACCTCTGAGAAAATCCTCTTATATAAGCCTCTACTACATGGCTATAGAAGTGATTTGTACTTGCTTTAAGGAAGTTTCAATGATTTCAGTGAGGTTTGCTTCATGTGTATATTCAGTATACACAATTCTTTGAATGTCCTTCATACATCAGTAAAGACTACACTATCACTGTACATCTCACCCGCTCCACTTTATCTTTTCAAATGTAGAAGCTGAGCTAAGCTAGAGAAGTCAGATAAATATGAGCTAGCTTTCAAAGTAACACCAGATTCACCAAAGCAAAAATCCCTCATACTATGTCAACCAGGAGCAAACTCCTATTTCCATATGCATTGAATACAGTCCCTCTTCCAAACCAATTCTCTCCAGTTAAGCAAGTTGAGTGTGACATAGTTATTAGTTGTAAAGAATCCTTTATTTTACTGTCATTGATATAGACTTCTGAAGTTAACTTCTTTTAAAAACTAGTCAAAGTTTTGCACATGTGCATGGAAACGTGCATTCAGATTTAACAGGTTTTGGCACTGATACCCTGTTCTTCCACTAGTCTGTTAAATTAAGGGTCACTGGTCCTCAATGGTCATTTAAGCAAGCAAACACATGTCCATTAAGGAAGGATCTTTCAGCACAATCGTATGCGTGTCTACTCAAATAAATCCTACTGTGTTCAGTGGGGCTTACTCCCAGGAAAGTGTGATTAGGATTGCAGCATTTACCTATTACCTCGACAAAAGCCTAAAGAAAAGTAATCTCTGGCCATAAAAATATGCCCACAGTCTCAATACTGTTACCAATTTTTGTTGTTGTAAGAAAATAAACCATTGTGAAAATACAAGCAGGATGTAACCCTAAAAGCCAAAGAGATCAGAAGAATTCAAAATGAAAGCAGCACACAGCGTGGATTCATGGCTTCAGGCTGCTGTTATGAATCTGGTTTCCAAACTTTTCATCTGCCATGATTTAATGGAGGGGGTTTCCCTTGAAGGAAACTACCACATCTTTGTCAGTAAGATTTCCAAGAGATTGTTTTGGAAATATCTAGCAAAGAAGAACTCATCTTCCAGTATATTATCTCAAGTTCATCCTCTGCTTAGTGGTTGTGATCCTGAAGCAAGGAGCCACAGCTTGTGTTAATTCTTTTCCTCCTTTCAATGAAACAGGAAAGATCTCTGGGAAATATAAAATGGATAGCAAAAGATTTTCTCATAGCTTTTTAATTGGAAAATTAGGAATACCTAGAAGTCTGGAAACCACATTTCATCATGGGTGGGTATATTCTGTGAAGATAATGACAGAGCTCTCTTTCTAAGAGCACAATCCTAACCATGTCTACTCAAAAGTAAGCCCCATTGTGTTCAATGGGTCTTACTCCCAGGAAAGTGTCTTTAGGATTGTAGCCTAAGGGCTCAATCCAGAGTAACTGCGGGCAGTCCTTGCTCTGGTGTAAGAACAATTTACTCTGGATTGAAGAATTTTCCATAGGTTTTCACTAGGTGGTGCAGTAACTACGGGTGCCTGTAATGTCTCTTACGTGCTCCCGTAGTTACTCTGGATTGTAGGGTTAGTCTTATTGATGTGGGGAGTCTCCCTTTTTCTCAGTCACGTGAAATCTACTACCTTAGGCCAAGCCTAAGTTCTTTCAAACTGAACTTAGGCCCATATCCTAAAGTCAAATTAAGCCCTTTGCTCTGGAGCAGTTAAGGTGATTTTCCATAAGATAACACTAGAGGGTGATGTAACTGCGCTGATCCAGAGCTGCTCTGGATTTTGCCCTAAGCTGACATGCTGACAACTCCCGTCTTTCCAGGGAGGATTGTTAGGAGCCCTGTATGCTACAAACACATGGCAGGTAGACCAATTTCAGCATGGTGCAAGCTTAGGTGAAATGTCAGAAACATCCCCTTTCCTGTTGCATCTGGTCAAGCTAACAAGGAACAAAGCTTCTTTTTGTACAGTGCTTGGTTCTAATGCGAATTTTATTATGCTTATTGCTACTTAAAACCAAAGATGAAGAACTCAAACAAGAAGAGCTGGTGCATACACAAAATAAGAGTGTTTCCAAAACAGTCAACTAAACTGCATGCATTTCATATTTTTCTTCATTTTCTGGTGCTAATCTTTGTGCATATCCTCCTTCTGGAATTGCAGAATGGAGTTGTTTATCCCATTCTCCACAAAAAGGGAAAAAAAACCTCATGCTTCCATACATACTGGTGCATTAGATCTAGAGTGCTAAAACACAGAAAGGCACTTCATAGTAGGTTCATGAACAAGATAACAAGATGTCTAAGGTAGCCATTTGGTGCACACATGTGCTTGCCTTGCAAAAAATCCTTATCTATCATAGGATGGACTGTATTTTCCCTCCCAGTTAGGTACAACTTTGTGTGCTCTCTCATACAGTGTATGTCCAGAAATCACATGCTGAACAGGTACAATAGCTGACAGATCACAGGATGCACCAACTCTTCACACAATCACCAATCACACGCAGTTTGACTGAAAACTATACTGGATGTACTTTCCAAAGACAGAAACTGGTTATGAACCATGAGAATTATAAGCAATCTGCTAATACAGAAGTAGTATCTTTTGGATTCCAGATGCTATTGTCTACATTCCCTGCTTACCAATTGCCTCAAAACCATTCTGGGTCTCCTTTGTGGGAGTGGGTTGGAGGGCAGAATATAGAGTCAGATGAGTGAATACTTAAAATGCTAGATTATATTTTTGTTTTAATCTATCAGGTCTGTTCTTACACTCTAGCACAGGGATTTTCAAGCTTTTTAATCTCATGGCACAATAACAGGGCACTGAAATTATCGAGGCACATCAACATTTGTTTTTTATCACTGACAAGACACACAAGGCTGTTCAAATCCCTCAATTTTCCTATTAATAAATGAGCCTCCTCAAACTCCTGCGGTACCCCATGAAGACTGTACGCAGCACACCAGTGTGACATGGCACACTGGCTGAAAATCACTGCTGTAGCAGGACTGGGTAAAGACTTATTGTATTGGAAGTGGTGTGCAAAATACAACCCTCCCTTTCTTACCCATCAGTGCACCAGTACCACCTGCACGGCTTGATCCTGTTCCCTGTACCCAGAAAGAAAGAGGGGAAAGTAGAAACATGCAAGAGGGTAGATACTAGGCTAGTGCAGAGACAGAGTCTACCACTATCTACCCTTCACATTTTTTTAGCTTCATTCCCATCTTTCTTTCTGACTCTAAAGCATAAAAGGAGGAGTAGAAGCATGCACCTCTCACCAGTTTGCAGCCTGAAACACCTGAATTAGTCAATTCATAGAAGGGCCAACCCTGGTTTATATGATAAAGGTCATTTGTAAATCTGGAAATTAAACACCATGAGCAGGTTCTGTATGCTACTACATCCAGGCTACTGGAAGATAATGACCCACTCATGTCTCTTGAAAAAAAAAAAAAAAACATTTTCTAGTGTTTAGAACTATTGTTGCCCAATGACACCAGAATGGCCAATGTCTGTTTGCTTGCAGTTCTATCCTTAGCACATGACATATTTATTTCTGCCACTTCACACAATGTCCACTGCAAAAGCAGATCAAAGACAAATCTGCAAATTCAGGTCCAGCTGACAGTGAAGCAGAAAGCATATCAAATCAGTCAGATAGTCACTGGCTCACCAGGTGACACATGAGCAAAGAGTCTATTTCTAGAGCAGGCTAGCAGCTGACAGGAAGCTGATAAAGGGAATTTGCGTGTGTTCCTGAGTGTGCAGATCCTGATGTACACTAATCTCCAGAACATAGGCATCATCCTCAGTAGGAGGAAACAGCAATCTCTGCTGATCTGAAAAGTCCTTATAGCCAATGGGGGAAAAAGACAATATTGATAAGATGGGGAGTCTAGAAAATTAGTGGCAGAACAACTAAAACTGAAATGATTCTGTATGAAATAGAACATTCCAGTTAGAAGGCTCCTGTTATATTGCAACCTAAAAGGAGGATATAATCTATATTATTAATAATTAGACTCCTCCCCCACCTTTCCTCCACACAACAATCCTAGAGACAAGTTATTTCAAAGGAGGCATATTCCTACATAAATTAGGCCAATGATTCTCAGCGCAGGCCAGAACCCTCTTGGGAGGGTTGCAACGTCATTCCAAGGGGGTCATAAAAAGCTGGGTGCTGGCATCTTGGAATCTGGCACTGAGCACTGCCATCTCAAAATGGGGCACTCAGGTTGCTTTCCTGGGAGTCAGTCTCATTGAACATAATGGGACTTACTTCAAGTAGACATGAAGGAACTCTGGTACCACAGTGATATCACTTCTTATTTTATGTCACTTCCAGCCATTACAACACTTCCAGAAGGGTCCTGGACAATTTGTCAGAATGGATCCTGGGCTGAAATGTTAGGCCATGTAATTACAGATTAGCATTATTAAGACCAAGATACCCCATCTTTAACCATAAAACCTCAAACAAGTGACTGAACAGGTTAAGAATCCAAGAGACATGAGCTGGATCAGGCCTAGGGCCATCTAGTCCAGCTTCCTGTATCTCACAGCCAACCACCAGAGCTTACATAAGACTACAAGATACTTGCAACTCGCAGCCACTCACCTGCATTCGGTATTCTACATACGCTCTCCCCCCACCATGAAGATACCAAACTGTGGCTTGTGTTTAATAAGGTGGCCAAAGTTAAACCCAAGTGACCATTTTTTAAAACATGAAACATGCCATCCCTCCTTCACCAGTCTGGAGTAAATAGTCAAAAACATACACTTTCAACAACAAATACTGACTCTTTCCATAATTCCTTTAAAGAATTCATAAAGGAACAAGGGGCTAGTCAGGCAACAATTTCTCAACACTATAACTTAATGGAAATGCCTTACCAAGAACCAAACAAATGTGACTTCAAATTATGTCATTTGCTCCAGCATGTGTGTATCCTATCTGTAATATCATCCACCTGAGAAGAAAAAAATATGAATGGTAGTAGGTGGTGGAGATGCTCTAATCCGATTCTTCACCATGATACTGACAACCTGCATCTCTTCCAGTGTATGTACCAGGTAAATGCTATTCATACTGGGGCGAACCCTGAGGTATGCTGCTTACATAAATAATAGGATGTATGCCTGAGCAGCAGACATTATTGAAGACAGCCATCCAAATCTGGTTCATTTTTTTCCACTACAACTTTTAAGCATGACTAACCTATTTGATATGATCAGTGATTCCATCTCAAACTAGCTACTTCAAAGTATTGGAGAGGAGAGCAGCAAAAACCACCTTGAACTTATATAGAAACTACTGTACTCACCATTAGTCATAAACCAGACAGCCAAAATGATTTCAATGGGTTGCAACTCCACAGAATGAGAGACCACATTTAATGCAGAAAGAGCTGGGCTCAGGAAACAAAGATCTTTCTGTCACCTGACATTTGTCTCACTATTCCAGTTTTCTCTGGTGCTAAATTTATCATCAGTCTCCTCCTACAGTTAGAAAGGATATCTTTAGACAAAACAGTAGACGATACTCAAGGATACATAATGGAGTTTCTCACTTCAGCAGACCAGTAGAACTTGCTCATGCTGTTCTTCATAATGGAAGAAATCTCCACACATAGATTTTAGCATCCCCATTCCTCCACTAAGAAATCCAGAGGTTGCACAATGGTTGCTCTTATTAGTGAATGTTCTTTTGTGGAAATGCAAGCCAAGATAGTTTGCAATTGAACTGTCCTCTGCCGAGTGGTGCCTAGTGTCTGGTGGAGCCCAGTGGTGCCTGGTAGGGATGCACAGCACCAGCTGGTGCCCAATAAAGATGTCTGGTGCTCAATAGAGATGCCCAGTGCCCACTGTCCACTGCATACTGGAGTCCACTACCCAATGATGCCTGGTAACTAGTGCCTACTGCCTGATGGTACCCAGTGACCGCTGCTGCTCACCACTGCCCCGGTACCTTACTGTGTCCAGTGCACTGGTGCCTACCACCCAATGTCTGCAGTGCCCAGCATGCCCGTGCCCAAAAATATTCTTGAAATTTCACTCCCACAAAGGCAAGTAAATTCCGCTAGTATTGTACAATAAACTTAAACCTAGGGTTTATCTGGTTAAAGAACTCTTACAGAACAATCCTATGTATATTTTCTTGCAAGGAGACGCGGGGCACCATTTATGATGTACTTTCAAATATAAAGCAGGTATGATGATTTCAATTTATTCTACAGCTGAAAAGGAGTGCAAAGGGAACAGGAGCAAAACTGACATGTGACAGTTTGTTGCTTTAAGCTAGAAATGAAACAGGGTGGAAGAAAATTGCTTATAGCACTGGAGTGGACTGAAGTGAAGCTAGGTGTGGGAGAAGGCAAAGTTTCAATCTCTTCCCCCACCTGCAGTCTCACATAAAGATACATCTCTCACATACACTCCCACTTCATATGTGAATGGAGTCACACATGAGGATAAATACACAGAATGGCTCAGCCTAGCTCAGAAGTGTTTAAGTTGGACTGGATTGTGTCCTTGATCCAGGCCCTCTACCAAATTCTTATGGTTTGAATGAGCCAAATATTAAGTTTGCTTGGACAATTTTGGTTATTACCAAGTTTGGTAATCAATTTGGTTAAGTAGTCTTAGTTTAAAAGTTGAAGAAAAAAATGTAGGCACTTCATTTGAAACACTGCTGTTCTCAGGAAGCAGAACACCCCCTCATGTTGAAATCATGAGACACTCTCTACAGACTTGAACTGCAAAAAGAAACCACAAGGTAACTTGGATGAGCCCACCTTTTCTCTGCTTTGCCCAGGGCACCAAGCAAAATTAATCAAAGAACCAGGGGGAGAAGGCAAATTTGAGAAATGGGGTGGGGACGCCAAATACACATACTGAGCACAGACACACACACAACCACTTCTGGGAGAAAATCAATCCAATACTCTATTTCATATCTTAAAGGCCAAACAACATGTGTCATTAAGAGAGCACTTCAAACCAGAAACACCTCCTCTTTAACAAAAAGCAGCCATGGGTCCCTAACCCAGATTAAGATCATATATGGGGGAGATTTTTCCCCCTGTCATTCCCCCCCATAAAAAGCTGCTGGAGAACAGCTTCAGGATCTATACTTGACAGGAAAAAAACAGGTTGGGGGAATTACTGCCATCTTGCCATACACTGTCATCCCAGTGTGAACTGGACCACCTCCCCATTGCTATTTTTTGTGACAAAAACCATTTCCAGACGTTATTATTTCCCTTAATATCTTCACATACAGCCTAGCACCAGCCCTAGTTTTTCAGTTGGGTTTTTAAAGGGAGAAAAGCGAACTGAGTCTTTCAGTCACAAAGGGGTGACTTGGCAACTTGTTGCCACCATTATGATTTATTTTTAAGTTGAGTTTGGTGGGGGGAATGATTCTAGACTCAACTCAAAACATGCTAGGTATCCATCCCTGCTAAAAACTTTCCAAGATATACTGCAATTTTCATGAAAATATCACTCCATGATAAATCACAACAAACACACACATCTGGCCTGTATAATTTGCTTGTCTAGAAAACCAGTTTGAAAGATTACTAATCACAGCTTTTCAAACCAATTACATTTTAAGTCTTCCATCACTGAAATCTTCTGCTACTGACTTATACTAATGTGGTGGGGAGATTTACTCACTGGGTACTATAGGATGAGCAAGATAAAAGACAGACTGCTCTGTAGAAGCCCCAGCTTAGTACTGTAGTTTAGTCACATCAGACTATGTGAGTTACTATCACCCCTGCAGGCCAACCCATTCACCCTTCATCACAGGTGCCTTCCAACAAATCAATGAGTCCTTCAGAACCACAGCTTTCTTTCCCATAAGCAGTGCCTTCCTTTTGCACAGATCACAGTCCAATATATTGGGCTGCGTAGGTGTGGACCCCCCCCCCCCCCAGTACTTTTGGGAGGAGCAGATGGTGTGCAAGCTCTTAGGTCAGGGGTTTACAAGGTCCCCATAAGAGGAGGAAACCACAGAAGTATTTGTTGGAGATGGGTGTGGGAGATGCAGCTACGCAATCATCATTATCACCAGTCACTGTTATCATGAAGCTGCCAGAGATGGGAAGGGGGATTTCACTTACTGTACTTCTGGCCAGCACTGGAGTTCTGCGAGGTTATCCTTATCACCTCCCTTATGTACAACAGTTTCCATTCTTGGATGACTCACTAATGGAACCTGGTTTTTGTTCAAGATGCCCTAATGGAGGACAACATAGCCCAAATGATGTCAAATCTCCCTATTCCAACAACTGAGCACTTGGCCAAAGTCCTTTTCAAAGGAACAAGCAACCGTTTACAATTTATGCAGATCAAAAGACAAACTAGCCAATATGTATATTTACCTTAAACAATGCTAACACAGGTGCATATGAAGCTGCCTTATATCAAGTCAACGCATTGATTTGTTAAGGACCAGTGCTGATGACACACACTAGCAATAGCTCTCCTGGATTTTAGACAAGGATCTTTCTCAACTCTTCCTAGAGATGTCAGGTTGAACCTGGACTTTCCAAATGCTTTCATCTGCACAACGGAGAAAACTATGAAATCTACCCTTGTTAACCTTATTAGCAGAGCTTAGTTACAAAGTCTTGAGTTATGAGAACTAAGGGACCACAGGTCATTTACATAATGGTGCTCTCAGCTAGAACAAAAGAATGAAGGTAGTACCAAGACATCTCCCCTGCATTAAGTGATTTTGTGAATTTCTACCTTTTTCTCCTAGGACATCCCAGAATATTTTTTTACAAAAACAATATGCAACCCTTGTAAATTGTAGCAATCATTATGAAGACCATTACAAACTCCATCCTAAGTCCAAAATACCAAACACCATTTTGAAGAACCAAGGAAATTCATCTTGAGGGAAAGAGAAGGCCTGTGTCTCCCATCCAATGGGATAAGAATAGTTGCTAATTGGAAACATTCTTAGGTGAGACACCTGAATTATCTATGCCATGGATCTCCAAACCCCAGCCCTGGGACAGCATCTGGTCCACAGGAGGATTTGTAACAGACCACAATATGTGGTGGGGAAGCTTCACTGTTCTGGCCCAATCTGATCTACTGGGAATGCAAAGCCTTGTGTGGAAAGATGCTTCTGCTGAAATGGCATCACCAAAGATCACTCTAGAAAACCAAGAGAGATTTTGTGTCTGATCAGACTGCTGACCATTCAGACCATCCAGTATGTATTAGATGCTGGCCGTCCATTACATGCAGAAAGGATGGTTTCTCTTTTCAAAACAATTTCTCAAGATTTCTCTCAACTTTATTTATTACTCAATTGTTCCCTGATACAGCAATTATATTTCTAATTCCTTTAAGGCTGCGTCTAAGGTGTGTTTAATCCTAAACACACTTCCCTGGGAGGAAAATCCAATTGAGCACAGTGGGGCTTACTTCTGAGTAGACATAGTTAGGATTGTAGCCTATAGAATTATGGTACCCCTTCAGTTTCCCCTTAAATACTGATTTTTTTTTTACAATATCCTTCCTGAATATTCCTTTTACAAAATCCTGAATAGTGTTGTCCTCTTTGTTTCTAAAATTGTTAACTGTGGGAAAGAAAACTTTTAACATAGCCTGTTTCCAGCAGATTAAGTTTTGTTTGTATATGGGCATAATCCAGAATAACTAAGGGGAATCCTTGCTCCGGTGTAAGAACAAGATCGAGGCTAAGCAATAAAAGGCACAAAACAGCAAGCAGTATTGCTTTTGGCCATTTTATTAAATTATAAAATAAAGCTTTTTATGAGAGTGATTTTCACAGGGTTGTTAGGACAAAAGGGAAGTACTATGAACACCATCCTGAGCTCCTTAGAAGGATAGTATAAAATATGAAAATAATTAATATTTTTACTAATTTAATTAATACTGATATTCAAATCTGTCTTATAATAAGGTTGGACCATCTGTTCACCAGTAATTCTCCCAACCTAGCCCAATGAAGGCCTAAAAGGTCTTGGAGATGAGAAGAAGATGACAACACTCATAATTAAAATAGCTCATGGAAAGGAGACATCAGGTAATGGGTGAAATGGCCTGAAGCAAGCAAGATGTAGAAATGTTCTGTGCAGATTAAAAAAACACTAAGGAAGGATACATCTATATAAAGCACAGAAAGAGTAAAGTTTCCCAGGCAGGAACAACCGCTAAGTTTTGTGAAGGGAAGAAGAGGAAGAGTTTTGTGAAGGGAAGAAGCAATCGTACACACTTACTTGGATGTGCAGTGGTCCCTTGGTTTACTAGCATAATTTGTTCTGGAAGTATGTATGTAATCCAAAATGCTTGTTTATCAAAGCAAGTTTTCCCATAAGAAATAATGGAAACTCAGACAATTTGTTCCACAACGAAAAATGGTCATATGAAAATGATTACAGTATTGTAATATAATACAAAATAAAGAAAATGCAAAATATAAATAAAACAAATTAACCTGCAAGTTTCTCAGGCTGCAATCTGCCCCTTACACAGGAGTAAGCCCCACTAATTATAATAGGGCTTTCTTTAGAGTAGATATGCAAGGCTAAGGGTGAAATCCAGAGTAACTACAGGGAGTCCCTGCTCCGGTGTAAGAACAAGTTACTCTGGATTGCAATATGAATTTCCCATAGGTTTTCACTAGGTGGTGCAGTAACTATGGGTGCACGTAATGTCTCTTACGTGCTCCCATAGTTACTCTGGATTGTGCCCTAGGTTTCACTGGCCACCTTACACAGAAGTGAGCCCCACCGATTATAATAGGACTTACTTCAGAGTAGACAAGCATAGGTTGGTCTCTCAGGAGAGGCTGAGCTGGTGCAGGTGGAATGCTAAATCCGGCCGTATCCCGACCAGGACTTTTTTGGCTTGTTTAACATCACTTGAATTAAAAGGAGGAGAGTAACTGGCACTCCTCACCCCAGCAATGTCTTCTATTCTGGCTTCTGCTGGTGTTCTTTTGAAGATTTTTAAATTGTGAGCCCTTATGGGAAAGGGAGCCATTAGTTTCATTAGCACACCTTTCTAACCACTTAGCCATTGCAGTGCACTTATACCAAAAATGTCAGTACTAGATATTTTTAATGGAGTAGTAAATTTTTTTCCTTTTTGCAGATAAAGGGTGTGCCTCACAATAAACCTCCCTCAGAAACCAACTTGTCTATCTTGATCTCCATGCCCTGAAGACAGGGCTACTAAGGACAATTATTTTAAGGCTTAAACCTGCTGCATTTTATAGATTTTGAAAGGTAACTGCAAGGTGCAACTGCTGCAAAGCAAAGGTGATGTACTTAGCCTGCAAAGAAGAAGCCCATAAAAGGAGATGAATCTGACTAGCTAAAAACCAAGTCTCTAAACTACTATACGGGATGAAATTGACAAGGAGCTCCTCCAAACTTTGCTATGAGTCTAAAATATTTCAGGTGCACACCAGCTTCTTTATTTAGACTGAAGAACAGGGATACAACAAGAGAAAGAGACAAGCCTTACAAATAGACACTACCACACAGATGCCTGTGGAACTCAGGCAACCACATTTCAGTTGCAACTTCAAGCTGATATGGTGCTACTAGTCAGGAAAATATTGCATTTTCCCAGAACAATATATTGACTATGGAAAAATGTATAATTGAAACAGAAATCATTCTTGCAGGGAACATAATGAATCCTTTGAAACAAGTTAATGTTTAAACCAATTGTCTAGAAAGGCACTAAACTAAAGCAGCAGGCCTCCGTCAGTCTTAGAAGACTATGGTATCGTGCTCGGCGCTGCATACGCTGCATGCAAAGCACGAAAGCCTGGGTTGGATTGTTATGGAGGATAGGCTGTTACCCAAGCAGCAAAATCCCCCCTCTCCACGCCACTGAATTAGTCCAATGGAAAGGCAGAGCCAATACGATTGGATCCAGCTGGCGTCACAGAGCTGGGCTAAGGACAAGAGCTCACCCTGTCTTGTGGTGCCGCCTGGGTCTCAAACCCTGGCCTTCTGGTTAACAGGCACAGCTTCTTAACTGCTTGCGCCACCCACAGCCCCTGGCCCTAAACTAGCAACAAAGTAACTAGTAACAATAGGACGAACTGCATTTGGTTGGCCAAGCTTTCACTGCATTTTTATTCAACTTAGAGCTTCCCATGGTTTCATCTTCATGTTATGTAATATAGCTTGAAAAAACCAGAATCTTAGGTTATTTTACCTAAGGTAAAAACCTTAGGTAAAAAGAACTCAAAAGTGAAACAGTCCAAGATAATTTCAACCTCAAGAGAAACTAAAAGTGAATGAACCTTATTTAGAGGAAAATGTCAGAATTCCAACTGCTTTGTTCCCAGAAAAATGTCAAATAATCTTCCTATAGTTGGAAAAAGAAATACGAACTCTTAGGAGGCGTAGGTAAAATCTACAACCTTGCCACTGGATGATACAACAACATTGGCATATTTACCTGCATCAGTAGAATTGTTCACAAACCAAAATCACAACCAATTCTAAATTCTATATGGCCTAAAGACCAAGAATAAATGTATTTCAGGGAAATGGGTGTATAGTTCCAACTTTGTTATAAGACAAATATTTAATACCCTGATTTTACTCAACATGAATGGCCACTGCAAATGATATGAATCCTATTTCAATGGATATGGCTTATCCCTGGAAACAGGGGGGAAATGAATCCCTTTAAAATCAGTTTTAAAAACTGAGATTCTGGCCCACACAATCACAGCCATAGCTGTTTCCTCTGAAGGCCTTAAAGGCTTTCTGAAGGTCAGGGATGCCTCTGACCCTCCAACACACTCTCAATGTTTTCAAAGGTGCTGGATCTGAGATACTTACTCCTGAATATTTAAGTAAGCTGTTTGGGAGGCAGGGAAATGGAGGTCCATTTGAGTGTGTGGTTTATTCTGTGGTATGTGTTGATGCTTGGGAAAATCCTGGAAATTCAACCTAATTTATTTGTTCATTTAATTTTTTTCCCATTTTTTCTCTCTCCCTTCATGCTTATCACTACATATTGCTTTTTGTTTATAGCCCCATTGCTGTAATACTCACCTCAAATGAACCCATCCAAAAGCTAGACATGCCAGTGATGACCATGGAGACCATCCATGAAGGACCCAGGTACCATAACCAGAGGCTGTCATCAGCTGAAGAAGGCTGGCCTGCCAAAGCTGGCCATGTGCAATGTGCAAGGTGAGAACAGGCACATTCCACTCTCTAGCCTTGGGTTTAATGACTTAAAAACTCTAAACCCATCACTTGTAACCCCCTGAAAAAGATTTGCATACTGTGCCTGGATGTGCTTGTGATCATCAATATCTTTTCAACACATGTAACAATATTTGGGATATTAGTATATCCAAAACATTCTCTAATGAAAAGTTAATCTTCTTGATGGATAATCCCTTCTCATCCCCAGAATGACAACATCAACAAATTCCTACATGGAAAAGCATCTGTAGAAACGCCTTTATTCTGTTTTAATGTATTTGAACAAAAACTAGAAAACAGGAGATACTATGAGGACTGTTAATTTTTTACTCTTATGAATTCTGCAGATCAAAAAGAGCTCAGGAATAACAACTACCGGACTTAAAAAGCAAACTCCTGGTAACAATTCCTGCTGTTCATTTATCTTCCATTTTTGCTCAGGCTGAAGTGACAAAACTTCAATGATCATATTCATCTTTTGAACTGATCACAGGCTAGGAAGGCAGTTTTTGGAACAGGGTAGTTTTTGGAACTATTAACACTCTATGCATTTCAAGTGACTTCACCCCCATTTAGAAGTCATTCTACATTCAGACCCCAAGCGCATGATCTGACAAATTCCAAAGGAGTAATCAGGCACAATCTGATTACATGAACAATATGAATTTGCTTCTTATAGATGTTCATATTTATTCCAAAGAGTTAACACAGCTCTTGAAGAACTGAGACATACCATTATTTTAATTACTGTTCCTCCGGAAGCGACACGTTATGAAACATTTACATTTATTTTGTCACATGTCAGATCTATGTGAACACAGATTTGCAATCCACGCTTGTTTATGCAGAAACTGAACCTACTCTCAAGCATGAAGGCACCGGCCTGTTTTTTAATTTTAATAAGTCCCAGTTTTTGTAGTAATAGTAGTAATAATAATATTAATAATATATACATCACAACAATAATAATTACATCACACAGCCCTAGACTCTTGGGAAGGGTCCGACTGGTGATGTGAATGAAACCAGCACGAAATTGTTCGCTGTGTATTTATGGATAATAATAATGATAATAATGATAATAATAATAATAATACCCAGTTATAATCGTAATAAGCCGTGGTTTTCAGGGACTGCATCCACATGCTCACAAATTTGAGAGGTGGTTCTGTGCTGGTTTTGTGTAAGAGAATTATGGCAACCCTATCCTAGAGTGACCACATACAGTGGAGGACACAACAACCATTGCATTGCAGAGGGGATGATGCAGGTTCAGCTCAACATGGAAGGGTTTAAAAGGCAAGACCTGCCAAGATTCCCTCTTTCATAGGGTGGAGGCGCTGCCTCCATTCTGTATGGCCAGCCTGGGTCTCTCCTAACTGGCCCCAGTCCCCATCTCAGTGGTGGTTCCCCCAGTTCTAGCAGTCTAGCCACCCCTGATAGAGAAGCAGCCCCTACAAGCAACCACAGCCCCCCTTACAAAGTATAGGGGAGAGCACTGGAGGGCTGGTGCACCACAGAGTGCCTGCAAGCAGGAGCCAGCACTCTGCTGCAGCAGTGGCAACCCTGGCTGGTCCCCTGAGAGAACGTTGAGGGAGCAGGGCGCGCGCCTCTCCTCCCAACGGTCGCCCAGCAGGGGGAGGGGGAGAGATCTACCTGAGCACGAGCTCCACACAGCCCCCCAGCCGCCTCCGAGTCCCACCGCGTCCCGTGGCTCTGACATCTCCCCTACTTCCCCTCGGTGCCTCAGACAGCCCAGGAGGAAGCGCAGCAAGGCTCCGCCCACTCTGGAATTTCCCGGCGCTCTGATTGACGTGGCCGAAAGCCAATCGGCCGCTTCGCCCCTGACAGGCGCCCACAGCCGCCACAGATCAAGGCAGCTGGAGCAGCAGCAGGGGAACCCCGAGGGGGTGGCCGGGTAGGCGCAGGTCACGTGGCTGCCCTTCCCCGCCGGCTGTGGAGATGCTCTGGGAAGGATAAGGCACGTCGCCTTCAGTGGCTGCAACAAGCACGCCTGCTCAATGCGGGGCTAGGCGAGTCTACTCAGAAGTAGGGCCCATCGAGGTATATGGGACTTACTCCCAGGAAGGTGTGCCTAGCCTTGCATGTCTACTCGGAAGTAAGCCCCTCTGGGTTCTATGGGACTTACTCCCAGGAAAGTGTGCCTAGCCTTGCATGCCTACTCGGAAGTAAGCCCCTCTGGGTTCTATGGGACTTACTCCCAGGAAAGTGTGCCTAGCCTTGCATGTCTACTCGGAAGTAAGCCCCTCTGGTTTCTATGGGACTTACTCCCAGGAAAGTGTGCCTAGCCTTGCATGACTACTCGGAAGTAAGCCCCTCTGGGTTCTATGGGACTTACTCCCAGGAAAGTGTGCCTAGCCTTGCATGTCTACTCGGAAGTAAGCCCCTCTGGGTTCTATGGGACTTACTCCCAGGAAAGTGTGCCTAGCCTTGCATGTCTACTCGGAAGTAAGCCCCTCTGGGTTCTATGGGACTTACTCCCAGGAAAGTGTGCCTAGCCTTGCATGTCTACTCGGAAGTAAGCCCCTCTGGGTTCTATGGGACTTACTCCCAGGAAAGTGTGCCTAGCCTTGCATGTCTACTCGGAAGTAAGCCCCTCTGGGTTCTATGGGACTTACTCCCAGGAAAGTGTGCCTAGCCTTGCATGTCTACTCGGAAGTAAGCCCCTCTGGGTTCTATGGGACTTACTCCCAGGAAAGTGTGCCTAGCCTTGCATGTCTACTTGGAAGTAAGCCCCTCTGGGTTCTATGGGACTTACTCCCAGGAAAGTGTAACTAGCCTTGCATGTCTGCTCGGAAGTAAGCCCCTCTAGGTTCTATGGGACTTACTCCCAGGAAAACATTATTTTTTCTGCAAACTCACAGTGCAATCCTATTTCAACTTTCCATCTCCGAAGTAGCCATGCAGCTCTCCGGAAAGGGAACACTTATCCCTATGTCTTGAGAAGGCCCCAGGGCCAGATACTTCTCCACCACATCATGCAGCACACACCCCACTGCCACACAACTCCTCTGGAAAAATTGGATAGCTCTGGGCCCTTTCTCAGTGGGTTTCACTTCTGAGTAAGCAAGCATGGGACCAGCTGCACCAAGAATCACAGAGCAGTCTTTCTCAACCAGTAACACT
The DNA here is from genome assembly GCA_030015325.1 of Cryptoblepharus egeriae. Taxonomy (NCBI): domain Eukaryota; kingdom Metazoa; phylum Chordata; class Lepidosauria; order Squamata; family Scincidae; genus Cryptoblepharus; species Cryptoblepharus egeriae. The sequence continues at coordinate 63,578,128 of JAREYC010000002.1, read as the reverse complement.
TAAGGTGATAAATGGTGGTATTTGCTGGACCCCTGTCACCCTGCAGCACAACCAGGAATGTGAGAAAACAAACAGCAGTAGGAGGCCAGGCTCTGTGGGCAGAGATCAAAAGCATCCTTTTATGGGCTCAAAGAAGCTCTCCCATCAGGTATCATTGGTGATACTGGTAATAGGTTAACTATCCAATGGATCCCATGTCTGACTCCACACAAAAGCAATAACAATATGTGTGTTCTTTATTTCATTTTCCCAGGGGCAAAACAGTGTACTTTTGAGTGTTTTGAAAGAATGAAACATCTCAGGCACAGTACAGTCTTGAGGAAGTACTTGTGTATATACACAACAAATGATTAACAAATGAGCATTTGTTGCTTCAGATAGTGTGAGGAAAAGGCTGTGAAGCAAGAGCCTTTGTGGTAGTGTCAGACCTGGGTTGAGTAAACATCTGTTCAAAGACTTGCTCATGAAATTCACCTTGCGCTTCAAGGTCCCTGTCACCTTCCACACAGGGTTGTTATAACTCAGTGGTATTCAAAGTGAGAGTTGGGACCCTCTTGAGGTCAGGTCAAGGGATCATGAGTTATGAACTTGGGTCAAGGGATCTGCCATCTTGGAACTTGGCACTGGGCTTTCCTGGGAGTAAGTTTCATTGAACACAATGGGACTTACTTCCAAGTAGACATAGCATCACAGTGGCATCACAGAGGGGTCACATCCAGGTAAATTTGATGGGTGTCCTGGACAAATTTTTAAGTTAAAAGAGGTCTTGGGCTGAAATGCCCGAGTACCACTGTATTGATGAAAAGACAAATCCTGTACAGTGGTGCCTCACATAAAGAGCTTAATTCGTTCCAGAGGCATGCTCTTTAAGTGAAACATTACGTGAAGCAGATTTTCCCATAGAAAACAATGGAAACTCAGACGATTGGTTCCACAACCCAAAAAAATTCATATAAAAATAGTAACTGTATGTAAAAATGATTTTACACTGGAATTGAATTCAAAACACTATAATACAGACCACAATTACTGTAATAAAACACTGTAATGTTCTGTACAGTAATAAAGAAAAGAAAAACCTTTATGGACAAGGATGACTGATTTTCACTAAGAGTCACTGGTGTCTTTCTGAGCAACTTTCACAAGGAACCTCTGTGTGTGAGATCTATCTATGCAAACTAGATAGGCAGTCTGCAACAGCAAAGGGGCCAGATCCTATGCTGTCTACTCAGAATCAAGCCCGATTGAATCCACTGGGGTTTACTCACAGGAAAGTGTGTGGTAGGCAGCCTGACTCCAAGTTTGCATGAAGAGCAAGTACAGAGGGGCCAGATCCAATGCTGTCTACTCAGAATCAAGCCCCATTGAATCCACTGGGGCTTACTCACAAAAAGTGCATAGGATGCAATCCTGACTCTTTCCATAGGATGCCAGCAGCAGGAGATTGGCTTCTGCTTGCATTGAAAAGGGGCCAGATCCTGGGATGTCTTCTCAGAATCAAGCCCCATTAAATCCACTGGGGCTTACTCACAGGAAAGGAAAAGTGTAGGGGGGGAAGAAGGTGCTTGTAGTAGGGTGCAGGCAGGGGGGGCGTCTTTGGGGGGAAGGGGACTGTTTGAGGTGCAGGAGTTTTCACTCCTATCTGATGGACTCTGCAGAGGCTGGGCTGGCCACATGTTCTGGCTGCAGGAGGCAGCCATCTTTGTTTCTCCGACTGAAGAGGCTCCTGAGCCATCTCTGCTGGCCTCTTCATGTACTGCAGGCAGGAGGAGAAAGTCCCGCCTCATTCCTACAGCCCAGCCAATGCAAGGAGGAGGAGGGGGAGCCCAGCCAATGGGCACTCATTATACAAATCATGCTCGTTAAGAGAGGCAAAAGCCCACAGAAATTTTTACTCCTTATGTGGAACACTTGCTGTTCAAGGCACTCGTTATGCGAGGTACCACTGTATGTGCCATTGTGAACTTTTTGGAGGAAAAATGGTACATCAGTGATCATGGCAGAGCTCAATATATGATTGCTAAAGAAGTAGGAAACTCTACTTTTCATAGTCCAGGATTTATTTCAGTTGCGCATTCCTATTCCAAAACACAGACTTTTTAAATGAAACTTGCCCTGTTCTTAAACAATCTTGTCCTGTTTTCAAAAAAGCCTTGACAGCAAGTTTCAGTCTCTCACACTGAAGGTACCGGTATGTACTCCCACACCCTATGGGGCACCAGGCTAAACCACAAAGACAATGTATATACCCACCATCTTTCAAAATTAGTGCATACATATTGCCACCTGCTTCAATAGGAACTGAATCCAGTTTGGAAGAACAAATAGAAAACAAGGATACCAGTTTTAATTTGCCTCTCTTTTCAATCAGTTTTTTTTACTTGTCTTCCTTCAAAGGCTGTGGAAATTTTTTAAACTGACACCCTTTTCAAATGAATTCTGATGAGGCATAATCTTGGTGAAAAGTTTTTTTAAAAAAATATTTAAAAATTATATTTTGCTTTTCCATTAAACAGAATTCACAAAATCATGAACAGTAAACAAAAATGTTTACAGACATCAATACACCAGCAAAAAAAACCAAACTGCTTAAACAGAAGCTTCTGGCTAAACCCTCCTCTCAAAGCTTAAGTTCTTCTAATCCTATTTATTTCTACTCTGAAGTAAGAGTAATCCTTAAATGCCTAAAATGCATATCCTATGCATTTCTACTCTGAAGAAAGTTTCTACTCATTTATTTCAAGAGGCCTTATTCTCAGTACTAGTACAGGATTGCAGCCCATATATACTAGTAACAGCCTGCAACTGACATTTGGGGAGGTACAACAACATTAGTAAAAAAAATCATCCTCCTTTCCAGCATCCCATTTTCCCATATTTTTCTAGTAGCTGGAATGTTGATAGGTGACAGTTGGAATGTTGACAGTTCCCTCTCCAGCCTGCTTCACCGACATGGAACATTGGCCAGAAGATGCTGACACCCTCACACAAAGGTTAAGGCATTAATATAGATAGATATATGGAATATAACTCTGCACATACGAATGTTTCAGGATGGAAGCTCCTGGGGCTGCTTTCCTCTCTGGACTGGCACCATATATTTGGAATTTGCTCCCACAACTATAATTGCAGTCAATGACTGCAACAAAAAAAGATCAGGTTCCTGGGTGTGTATGTGCTTGTCCTTTATGCCATTCTTCTGATTTGACCTAATCTGCCCTCCACTCTGAAGCTTATGGAAAATTACACTAGACTGATGCCTCCTTCCCCTTCCCTAGGATCACATGCACACAGAAGGTTGCATTCTAGTAAAAACAAATCAGGAGATCTGGTTAGAATCGGTTTGTGTGTGTCTGTGCTGTACCTATGTCATTTGGCATGCAGGGCCCACAATTTTTTTGATACCCCATATATCAAAATTATTTAAATTATTACCAATATTAATTAATACAATTAATTATATATTAATTAATATTTTCTTATTTTAAAAATCACCTCTACACTGGAGTGTGTGTGTGTGTGTGTGTGTGTGTGTGTGTGTGTGTGTGTGTGTAAAATAGAGTACTGTATATGAACAGAGGTCAAAGGAGACCATCAAGGTAATAAAAATATTTCCATATTTCTGTGGTGCAATTGGAAGAATTACCAGGGGGTTAGCTGTGAGAGCACAATCCTATGCGTGTTTACTCAGAAATAATCCCTCTTGCATTCAGTAGTAGAGCTTATTCCCAAGGAAGTATATATACAGCCTGTGATAATTGCCACTTTTAAACCAAGCAAATTACGGTATGCAGAATCAGGTCATAGTTAATCAAAACAAATAAACCATCAATGAGCTTAGCCCAACCCTAGCAGCACTAGGTTGAACTTGTTCAATTGTTGTAATACTGCTAATTATTAAGTATGGAACTGGAAAACCTGCCGTCAGTGCCTAATGGCTATGATCAGAAAATGGCAGAGGAAGGGTCTTTATGCAAATCAATGCCCAGATTTCACTTTGCTACAGGAAATTACCCTGTCTAGTAATGCTGCATTACTGACAAGATATTGATGTCAATTAAGATTGCTCTGTATCAGCACAGGACATATTGGATTCAGTCTGCTATCATGGCAAACACTCCTGACTCATTCATTTGACAGCTACTGATATTTTCTTTCTTATGGGACACAACATTCTACAATAATATGAACAAACTCCAACCATAAGTTTTCTGTTTATTATGAACACATTGCACCTCAACTGAGCTACCCATAAACTGAGATGGATTTTTCAGTGTTAATGAAATAATAACACATAACTCCACTTTTGGCAGATTTCAAAAAATGAAATCTGCAAAAAAGAAACATTTCAACCCATAAACATTATGGTGGAAGCTGTTTTAATTATACTGTCAAAGGAATCATAAAAGGAGTCATGGTAAATAGTGAAGTACTGGTACTTAACCTTAATAAAGAGATGTGCACACAGTAATAACATTGGCAAAGAATAACTTTCACCAGAGATATCTTTGAAGATGTTCCTCTGTGGTTTGCTTGGGTTGGGTCAGATCTGTGTTTCAAGGGATGGTTCTGCCTTATTGCCCAAAGCATGACATTTTGAAATAAGAAGGTACTGTTTCTAAACTAATGATACCTTAAGGTTAGAGAAAGCTAGCAAACTGATGCTGGTTCTTGACTTAATCACAGAGTGACCACGGCTGCAATCCTAATCTCCAGTTAGGATTTCTAACCACTGGCAATAAGCCACACCACAAGTCCCATCTAGCTTGGGAATGTCACAAAAGTGCCATAAGTCACACCACTTCTGGGTGTGCACCTTCTGCACCACTCCTGGAGGAGAGTTAGGCCATTTTACAGACATGCACTTGCCTCCCTACATCACCACAGGAATGGGAAGACCGATGAGTTGTGCCAGTCTAAATTAGGATTACACACCTTATATGTTATAACCACAAAAGCAAAATGTAGGACATTTATAAATAAAAATAAAAGCCAGGTATATTGTTTTTATGTAGTTATTTTAAACACTACCGTATATTACTTATTAAATTTTAGAACTATTACATGTTATTTATTATGTATAATTTATTAATTACAAGAAGAGTACATAATGCGTGCTCAAAAGGAAAAGGAGGACAATGAAGACTTTTTCCAAGACACAAAGCTAAAAAAAGAGGGGATATGGTCACCCTGCTTAAACAAAGAAACAGAAACAGCACTTTTTCTAAGCAAAATACTTATAGGATAAGCACTAGCTTAACAATCTCTGGATTTCTGAAGTTTCTTCTCCATTTGAGTCAATTTATACTTTATGTTCCATGTATCTCAACATTCTCAGATGTTTAAGGAGCCATCATCCTTGATACTTAAATTGGGTGTGCCACCCACATACTGTATCTGAAAGCAAAAAATTTTTTTCCAGACTGTGGAGAACCTCTCAGTCCACGACCTACTCGTATCCCGTTTCTTACATTGTCCTATATAGTATATAGCACAGTAAATACGGTACTGTATGTCAAGTGATATCTTTAACTGTGCTCCTCTTTTAACTGTTCTGCTACATGCTGTGTCAAGTCATTAAATATTGTACAAATGTAATGTCAGACATAACATGCAGCCTTTGATGATCCTACAGAAAATTTGAGCCATCAAGCTAGCAGGGTGAATTCTATCTTATTTGTTCTACGAAAAGCCACATAAAAGACATTTCAGGATGTTCAAATACTGTCCACACACAATGCAACAGTAGAGAGAGAGTGTGTTTTTTGTGTACCACCCGCTCATGCACCCTCTCCCCCTCAACTCCCACAGTGTCCAAACAAGGGGCAAATAAATGCCCTTTTCCCTTACTCACTCAGGCAGGGATGAGAGGGGGTCCCAAAGTGCCTTCGAGGGTGCTTTGATCGAATATGAAGAGGAAGGCACACCCAAGCTTACTTTTAGCTAGGAGATGGGGAATTCCCCATGATGGAAGCCTTAGACAGCTCTTCTCGGGTGGTTTTTGAAGAGGATCCAAAAGCAATTTAAAGGGCTCCCCTCTTGCCCAGAGGAGTAAGCTGAAGTACGTCACCATCCAGTGAATAATTCCTTGAAGAAGTGATTCAGTTCTGGAATCCTAGAAGGGCTTATGATTGTTTTGTGCCAAGGAAAGTCTATTGTTCCTGCCACATTTCCTAAAGGGCAAATAAAGTAATAGTTTCATTTTCCTACGAAAAAATGCACCACAAATGCAAAAAAATCCCTTTTCAAATTCAAAACAGATTATTCCAATTGTCCAGTGGAATAAAGAAAGGCTATAATTTCTGTTTTCTTACAAATAATTTGAGAATTACACTGTGATATGGCAGATGGTAAAGGGGGCCAGGAAAGGACAAATCAGGTTTGGGAAGGAGGCAAGTTTGATATGGTGGCAGGCTGCCAAATCCTAGCTCCTTTGTGGACCTGATTTCATGATATAAAGCACAACCGTAACCATTGTGTTCAATGGGTCTTACTCCCAGGAAAGCATCTTTAGGATTCCAACCATAGTCTGCCTCTCTGAATAGGCCGCTCTGTACTATGGACACTTACTCCCAGGTAAGGTAAATAAGGGTTTCTCCTGTGCTATGAAGAGCAGCTGAAATTATTACCCATTAATATTTGCAGATCAAGCTGCTTTTAAAAGCAAATATTAGTTATGCTCAGATGTCATTGTTTCACAGGGGAAGGCTTGGTGATAGATAACATAGTATAGTACTTCTTTACTTTTTAAGCTGCATTTCATCCTTTTCAATCATAATTTTAATAGATGTCACTCCTGGGTTGTGTGCCAATTATTTCTTTTGGATAATCAGATTTATGAGTGGTAGGTAGATCCTGACCGGCTGCATTTCTGTGCATGGAGAATATTACCACAAGTTTCTTATCTGGCCTGGAAGTCCTTCTGTGTTACCTGGAAAGTCTGCAAAGGTTTGGGTAAACAGTCTTTGAACTCCATTTCTTTGGAGAGTCTATCAAATGCCTACATACGAACACAGTTACTATTTGAAGGGTCTCCAGCAGCTTTGGAAGCACAGGAACCCTATTATTATTAGTTAATAATGTATTACAAGACAGGGTGAGCTCCTGTCCTTAGCCCAGCTCTGCGACGCAGCTGGATCCAATCGTATTGGCTCTGCCTTTCCATTGGACTAATTCAGTGGCGTGGAGAGGGGGGATTTACTGCTTGGGTAACAGCCTATCCTCCATAACAATCTAACCCAGGCTTTTGTGCTTTGCATGCAGCGTATGCAGCGCAGGGCACGATACCATAGTCTTTCAAGACTGACGGAGGCCTGCTTTTTTAATTAATAATAACAATAAATAAATTAAATAGATCACTTTTTGTGTCTAGTAGGTCATGATAAATTGTTATTTTTAACAGTAGGTCCTAGTACTAAATGTTTGAGAAGCACTGACTTACATGTTATTCTCACAACAACCCTGTGAGGTAAGGAAGACTGACCGAGAATGATTGGCAAGTGACTGAGTTTTGTGACTGATCTGAGCCCAGTTTAACTGGTTTAACTCTCTAGTTCCAGTTTAACTCTTTTATTGCTGTACTGTACAGCAGTGCAGGGGAGAGGACTGGGAAGAAGAGGTTGGCTGTGTGTTTTACAGCCTTTTGACTACAAGTCTTTGAGCCATCTGTACTGCAAATGTGAAGAAAGAGGAAAGATGTAATCTAATCTGCAAACCCAGAAGGGCTGCCAGATGTGTGTATTGGGGGAGAATGGAGGTAGCTGTTTTAACATGTATTGTTTGACACTGAAATGTGGATTTTTTTTACTGGGGGAGACTATTCAAACACTGCTCTACACTGATAGATCCGCAGCAAACCTACAGCTGAAACAGATAGATCTGCAGCTGAAACAGCAGGTCGGATCAGCTGCTTTAGCACTGGAATTGCATTAGCAGAGTTAAATATATAATAGTATACAAAACTTCACCACTTCTAGGTTGTTTTTCTTTACATTATGTAATTCTTTTAATATACTTTGCCTCTTTTTCCTTTCGTTACTTTCACAACAGCCCCGTGGATTATTTTTGTTCCTGTTTCCACAGATGGGAAATGCCAGATTAGACAGTGAGCCAGATCCTCATATGCATAATTACCGGTAATTTACATAATTACGTGATTCAAACCAGTACATATTATTATAAAATATATAATATTTTATAATTTTGTAATAACATTTGTACTAATGTAAAAATAAAATAAACATTATTAAAACAAAAAAGACTTAAAACTAAAATCTACATAAAGTATTTCTGACAGTGTAGCACAGTTGTTTTCTACTAGTGTGCTGTGGCTCACCCATAGAACCAATATGGTGTGCAATATGGTGTACCTTGTCAATTGTCAAAAAACTAATGGTGTACTTTGGCTATTTTTATGCTGTGTTAATGTGCCATGAATTGAATAATGATGAAAATTACTGAGGTCACAAGAGTGAAGCAAAAACATTCAAATTATATACTGACTTTATGTTAATAATATACATTTTTGCTTCTACACAAACTATATAATAGCCTCTCTTATCTTTATAATCTCTCATCTTTTAAAACTAATCTTCAAATCCAAAATCCATTCATTCATTGCTCTTTCCCTCTCTTGCAAAAAGCCAATGATTGATTTCCAGTTGTTCATAAAGGTTTTGTTTTATCTTTAAGTAGAGTTGTACGTTTGCCCATTTCTGCAAATTCCATATCCTTCGTCCACCATTTGTCTATTGAAGATATAGAAAGTATATTCATGGTTTTCTAATATTGTGCATGTGCATATTCTAGCCATGTATAAGAACAAAATTTCACTTCTTTTTTCACATACCCTACAATCCAGAGGAACTATAGGAGCACGTAAGAGACATTACGTGCACCCGTAGTTACGGCACCACCTAATGAAAACCTATGGGAAATTCATATTGCAATCCAGAGTAAATTGTTCTGACACCGGAGCAGTGACTTCCCATAGTTACTCTGGATTGCGCCCATATTCATCTATCAGACAGTCTGATGCCATATCAAAAACAATACCAGCCCCTCCCAGGATCCATTGTGTTTGTGGCAGGTAAACATGGTATGCGAATGAACGGTATGTACAGAAGCCTTTATGTGTACCTTCACAGCTGGTTCCAGGTTGCTGGCGCCCTGGGGTGCTAGGCACTCCCTCAGTCAACCCACTGACACACTTTCTGCCTGCCCCAGCTTCAAAATGTGCTTCTTGTCCTGGCTTCAAATACTTCTGTTGGCACACCTCGACTATTTGCTCTGATATCATGACACATCCATAGTTTCACTCTTTCAGCCTCAGCCATTTGCTTCTTGTGCCCTTTCTCCCTGGCTCCCCTCTCATTCCAGGAACTATTGGCAGGAACTGCCAACTCGTACATCTTTCTAATCTGTGCTCCAGACCCACTTTTCTCCATGAAATGTACACCCCAACTGCAGTCCTCTGATGCTTACTCTGTGTTGAATATAAATAGTGCATCTCTTAGGACAGGGACCCGATTCTTATTCATTGGAAAGCATCATGCTCATTGATGGCATGACAGACAAGAATAAAGATAAAGCCTTACCAGTTCTGATAGGTTTTTCATTCTGACATATATGTCATGAGAATGATGGCAGAGCCAGAAGTAAATTGGACCCCAGGCTGCATCTCATCAAAGATGAGCCACTTTGAGAAGTGTACTCACAGACAAGAATTTAAAAAAATCTTGTGTTGTGTAATGTAGTCATTGCAATTAGATTACTCTCATGAGACTTTCAGAATACAGCAAGTTAGAAAGTTAGAATACTGGCTGCTGCTCAGATGACAACTTCATCGAGAAGAAGAACCTGAGCAGAGTTAGGAGGCCTTGTGAAGCACTCTGGTGGAAAATTTCTTGAAACCAACTTCACCTGCATTGATTTCTCTTTCTCAGGATCATATAGCGTGTGGCTGCATCTGCACAACAGCCTTGTGGTACAAGGAGCAGACTGTTATAGGGTCATGTGTGCACTTCATGTTAACTTTCGTCTAGAAGGTACTCAATTCCACTGCATGCACAAGATCACACCTATGTGTGCAAATTTAGAACAATAATCAATAACAACTCTGCTTTCTGATTCTGTATAGACTTGCACAGAATTATCAGCATTTGCAAAAAGCTACAGGGTTCTTTGAATGATGTTACAACTGCAGTGGTTTTGGGTCACCCTATGTGGGAGGCCCGCACATTCACTCCCAATATGGGCTTTCTTCCATGCACTTGACATGGCACTACTCCTGCTGGTTATTTGGTTATATAGCTTTTGATAGAATAGATTTCAATTGTGTTTTGTTTCACTGGATTCTGGTGCAAATTACACACTGCTATGTAACATGATTGTATTATTGTTCCTAAAAACCACAATTTTACCATTTTGATCATTAGTGGTGATGCCACTACAGGACTGTTAGTTTAGTGAAAAAACTGGAAATGTCTTCTCTATGGAATGGTCCACTTCTGTGTCATAAAATCCTGCAGCACTCATTGTGTGTAGGTGGTTAAAATCAAAACTGTATCTGAGTACCTCAAAGTATAAGTATATACTGAGTATAAGATCTTTTGATCAGGGAAGTCAAATATAAGGTGCATGGGTTGAATGTGGCCTTTTGAATCAGTTTCTTTGGCCCTGGCTATGATTTGTGTTATATTCTCTCTGTGTTAATTGGGCTCAGAGATATCACTAGGGTTCGCATCACCCGGTGCAGGAGGCCAGCGTGTCACCCCCATGCAGTGGCAGAGGCAACACCTGGATGGTAGGCATGGTTATGTGCCATTGCTCTGCCTCTGTTTGGTTTTATGGCCACACATATATAGAATAAATATATTTCAAAGTGGTTTGTTCCATTACATTCTACTGTAAATTACAGATCAAACAGTATATAACATGATGGAATTATTCCTAAAAACCATGATTTTTAGTCATTTTGGTCACTAGTGGTGTTACCCCCTCCAGAAGGTAGCCCCCACAACACTGAAAATGATAATTGGCTCAGCAGGTAATATGGATTATTTAAAAAAATTATTTTTTAAACTGGGTGATAGTCCTAACTTCAGTTCCCCCTCTGCACAAGCCTCATTTCCTGTCCTGTTAAGTCTGGTTTGTTTTTTCACCATATGGCCTCCTTTTCTAGGTCATGTCCTCCTTTTACCCTTTTGTCTTGGAAAATGTCTTCCTTGTCCTCCATTTCCTTGTGAGCAGGAAGCAACTAGTGTGCTTGTAATTCATAAATCACATGTGCTAAATTATCTATATATATAAAAAGGAGAAAAGTCACTCACTGACTCACTGACTGACTCATCACCGCCCTGACAAAACTGCCCACCCTAGAAGCATGAAATTTGGGGTGAGTGTTCCTTCCGTGAGGGACGGGTGCACTAAGAACCGGTTTTCCGAAATTCCAACCGGAAGGGGGTGAAAAGGGGCACAACGCATTTTCCTCCCTATACTTTGCATTGAGAATTGCTGACTCATCAACATTCCGCCCCAACTGCTGGGCCTGAAGCATGGAATTCTGGGAGGGATCCTTCTGTCACCTGAACACCCACCAAGAACCCACGTGGAGAAACTTAACCCTTCAGGGGCTGAAAAGGGGGCAACGTGTTTATGTCCTATACTTAACATGGGAGACTGAACAACATCCAGCCAATTGGGTGCTCAGACCCTGGTGCAATGGGGGATGTTGTTCGGAGGAAGAGGTTGCGCTGGCAAGGATGTTGCGCATGAGGGGAAATTGCGCATGAGGGGAAATTGTGCATGGGGGAAGTTGCGCATGTAGGAAAGTTGCGCAGGGGGAAAGTTGCGCATGGGAGGAAGTTGCGCATGGGAGGAAGTTGCACACGGGAAGTTGCGCACGGGGGAAGTTGCGCACGGGGGAAGTTGCGCACAGGGGAAGTTGCGCACGGGGGAAATTGCGCACAGGGAAAATTGCGCATGAGGAAGTTGCGCGTGGGGGGAAGTTGCGCATGGGGAAGTTGCGCATGGGGGAAAGTTGCGCATGGGGAAGTTGCACACGGGGAAGTTGCGCACGGGGGAAAGTTGCGCACGGGAGGAAAGTTGCGCATATGGGAAGTTGCGCATATGGGAAGTTGCGCATATGGAAAGTTGCACATGGGGAAGTTCCGCATGGGGAAGTTGCGCATGGGGGGATGATGCACATGGAGGAAAGTTGCACACGGGAAAAGTTGCGCACAGAGGAAGTTGCGCATGGGGGGAAGTTGCGCATGGGGGAAGTTGCGCGTGGGGGGAAGTTGCGCATGGGGAAGTTGTGCTTGGGGGAAAGTTGCGCATGGGGGAAAGTTGCGCATGGGGGAAGTTGCGCATGGGGAAGTTGCACACGGGGAAGTTGCGCACGGGGGAAAGTTGCGCACGGGGGAAAGTTGCGCATATGGGAAGTTGCGCATATGGAAAGTTGCGCATATGGAAAGTTGCACATGGGGGAAGTTGCGCATGGGGAAGTTGCACATGGGGGGATGATGCACATGGAGAAAAGTTGTGCACGGGAAAAGTTGCGCACGGAGGAAGTTGCGCATGGGGGGAAGTTGCGCATGGGGGAAGTTGCGCATCGGGGGATGATGCACATGGAGTAAAGTTGCGCACGGAGGAAGTTGCACATGGGGGGAAATTGCGCATGGGGAAAATTGCGCATGGGGGAAGTTGTGCATGGGGAAAGTTGCGCAAGGGAGGAAGTTGCACATGGGGGAAGTTGCGCATGGGGAAGTTGCGCATGGGGGAAGTTGCGCATCGGGGGATGATGCACATGGAGTAAAGTTGCGCACGGAGGAAATTGCGCATGGGGGAAGTTGCGCATGGGGGGAAGTTGCGCATGGGGAAAATTGCACTTGAGAGGAAAGTTGCATATGGGGGAAGTTGTGCATGGGGGAAGTTGTGCATGGGGGATGATGCGCATGGGGGGATGATGCGCACGGAGGAAAGTTGCATATGGGGAAAATTGCGCATGGAGGAAGTTGCGAATGGGGGAAGTTGCCCATGGGGGAAGTTGCGCATGCGGGAAGTTGCGTATGGGAGGAAAGTTGTGCATATGGGAAGTTGCGCATGGGGATGATGCACATGGAGGAAAGTTGCGCACGGGGGAAAGTTGCGCACGGAGGAAGTTGTGAATGGGGAAGTTGCGCATGGGGGAAGTTGCATATGGGGGAAGTTGCGTATGGGAGGAAAGTTGCGTATATGGGAAGTTGCGCATGGGGGAAGTTGCACATGGGGATGATGCACATGGAGGAAAGTTGCGCACGGGGGGAAGTTGCGCACGGGGGGAAGTTGCGCACGGGGGAAGTTGCGCATGGGGGAAGTTGCACATGGGGGAAGTTGCGCATGGAGAAGTTGCGCATGGAGAAGTTGCGCATGGGGAAAGTTGCGCATGGAGAAAGTTGTGCATGGGGTTTGATGCATATGGGGGAAGTTGTGCATGGGGGGTTGATGTGCATGGGGGAAGTTGTGCATGGGGGGTTGATGTGCATGGGGGAAAGTTATCCATGGGGGGTTGATGCATATGGGGGGATGGCATACGGGGGAATTTTACTCCCGTAACGTGGGTACGCCTTTCGCTAGTATTTAATATTTTTAAATTTAATAATAATCAATATAGTGTTTAAATTAATAATCAGTATAGTGTTTCACTTTCAGTTGGATCAATGCAAGGAGGAGGGAACTTCCTGGGACAGGGTGACAATATGCCAGAAGCATAAGAAGAGGACAAGGACCCCCAAAATGTAGGACATCCACGCAAAGTGGAGGACAAATGTAGGGCATGTTAAAATGAAACCTAAAACATTCATATTTCTCTCATGTACTTATTTTCAGCACTACGTTGAAGGTAAAGGGCTTTTTCTGAGTAGACAGGCTCAGGACTGGTACAAATCTAATACACTTCCCTGGGAGTAAGTCCCATTGGAGGCTAAGGGTACCTATCTGAATTGGCTACATGGGTGATAGCAGCAGAGGTGGTGGGGAGAGTGACCTTGGGGACTCCAGAAGTGGCAGGGGTGGCAGAGGTGCTGTGGGAAGGCTGAGGGGGTTGTCCAGAGGGTGGTGGGGGGTTGTGGAGGCCATTTGGTAGCTGAGGAAGGCCTCCAGAGGCTGTGAGCAAGCTGTGGGTGGGAGTGATGGGCAGGGGAAGCAATGGACAGGGAGGGGCGGAGCAGTGGGTGGGGCAGTCTGTGCGATGCCTGCCTTTTGCCTAGTGCACATGTCCAGCCTCTGGACATGCATACGCATGTCCAGACTGGCTCACGCCTCTCCCACTGCACGTGTCCATTCGAGCCTGCTCTGAAGTGGAAAGTCCGGAAGGGCACGTTAAGGCCTGGGGCCAGCTGGAGAAGTGTCAAACTCCTCTGGCGCGTCACCCCCAGTGGCATCACGCCCAGTGGCACATCACCTGGTGCGACCCGCACCAGCCACACCAGCCTGATGATGCCACTGATTGGGCTCTCTCATATTTTGAAATTTTGAACTAGATTTGCACATTTTCTCTACTGGCATTTGCAGCTAAAGAGAGAACAAGTTCTTATTTCTGGCCATGGTCTGTTTACTGATGTCACTTTCTTCTTAAAGATGTCATTTCCCACCAAGCACCATGAATGCTAACTTCAACCTGCTGTATGAAACCAGCTTGAAACTGCTTCCTTGGAGGCTCATCCTAAGCATGTTTACTCAAACCTGGCTTCTCTAACTTCCTCCCGGATAAGCATGCAGATGTTTGCAGCTATGTATGATATTCTAGACCTGGCTACTTGAAAATACATCTTGATGAGTTAAGTGGACATACTCTCAAATGAGTGTGCATAAACTTGCAGCATGAACTTGTGAAGAAATCTCCAGTTCAACTCCAGTTTGCTGATTTCAGTGTGCTTTGGAATGCCTACGTTCAAGGCACCAATATTTCTCAAGGTCTGATCAGGCGTCAATAATGCGACTTATTAAAAAAAGGAGATGATCAAAATTAGGCATTAAGCACTACAGTCCCTTTCTTCCGTCCCTGAATATGAAATAGTCTCCCTCCCTGATCAGGTTCATTTCGGAAAAATCCACTGCACTCTATGACGCATGGGAAGCTTTGGAAGATACCTAAAAGGGAAGAAGGGAAAGAACCGATGAGGTTAGGCAGGCAGCTAAAGCAGAGAAAAAGGAGCGAGAGACAATGTCCAAAGTTTTGTATGGCGGTCTCCTTGTTGACATCAGCAACAGGCGCAATGTCTGTTTGTTTATCCCTCTGGTCTCTACTGTTTGGTTACTCTGCTCTGAAGGAAAGCAGTGAAACAAAACAATGACGCTTCTGAGCCCAGGGAGGAAGTTTTGGTCAGAGAAGGGGATTTCCAAAACACTGAGGCTCTGATGTCTATGCAAATCATGCACTCAGATTAACCCGAGTCCTATCTGAATAGGTCCCATGCTACAGGGGATGCATAGGACACAAGGAGCTGGGAGCAAAATGATAGCATTAAATATCCAAGAAAGGGCAAGATGTCCTGTTTTTCAGGATGTATTCTCTTTTTTAGTCTTGTGTCCAAGAAAAAAATCTTTGTTGTCCTCCTTTTCCTTGTGAGCAATCAGCATACAGATGTTGCCAATATAATTAAGAAATTATGTGTAATAGTTTTAAATATAATAAATATTATAGTTTTTAAATTAACCACATGAAAATAAACTATATAGGTGTTATTAGCTTTTTCATATGGCATGTCCTACATTTTTCTTGGGTATTCTATATTTTGGAGGACCTTGTCCTCTTGAAGTTATGACATCTGGTCACCCTGATTCTGGGAATTTGGAAGACAACAACAACTCTGGAGATATTATTAATGTGAAAGCACATAGCTTCTACAGCATGACCACACAATCTTAGCAATTCGGTGAGAAACGTGAACGCGTGCTATCTAAAATAAAATTTTGGGAAAATAAAGAAAAGTCAACATGCACTCATGAACATGAAGTGGCACACCCATTGAGGTACAGTGCATATGGCCTTCTTGAACGTATATAACAGCTGGGAACAGGGACGTTCCCAGAGTTCTGGGAAATGGACAGGATATGATTTTAAAACAGTCATCCCCAAATGTTTCAGCCAAAGAGCCAAATCAGTTTGAAAAGATTGAAAATTACTTCTTTAAAGCTTTGGGAGAAATTTCTAGATGTTCCCAGACCTGTCTGAGGGAGTAAATATCAATACTTACTAGCAAATCTTCTTTTTGCCTAGGATGTGTTTCCATAAACAGGCATTTTGGCAAAGAGGCAGTATTTTGTTGCTTCAGATACTGAAATGCTTCTCTGGCATGCCAAGATTGTCATGCATTTGCTATATGGACTCAGCCACTACTTCATGTTGGAATCATACAGTTTTCTACACTTTCCAAGAAGTTACCAACTCAAGCTGGTGGGCCTTAAAGCAGTTCCTTATATTATTTTTGTTGGAAGAAGAAGAGGAAGCTTGACTGTGCTTGGACTGTGAACCAAAGTTTGATCTCCATGTTTTATAAACAAGTGAGAGAGGAAGGTCAGAGAACCCAAATGGCAGCCCGTTGTGACTACATTTCCGCTGCAGTGGCTGTTATGCTTTGTCACTCCATTCTATTTTTACTAAACATTTATGTCTGTTTTTTTCTGTTACTAAACATTTCTGTCTATTTTTACTAAACATTTCTATCTCTGCCTCCTGCCATATCAAAACAACAGAGGTTGAGTCTATGGTTCTTGAAACTGGTTTCTTAATCAAGCTAACCTGGAAACACACACACACACACACACACACACACACACACACACACACACACACACACAAACACACACAGATCCCATGTGCAACATATCACATGCTAAAGGATTTATTTTAATCATTGCAGATATGCATCTTTTATATTTAATTTATTGTAACAACCAATAATGCCAACAAACAAAGCCCTTAGGTTAAGGCTTAACCTAAGTCCCTTAAGGTTAGGGCTGGATAATGTACCCAAGTAAGTATATTAGCTAAGCGTGACTATCAAATTAAAAAGTACTGGGGAAATTTCATGTTGATGCAATACTTGTGCACTGTCTTAGCTCTCAGCAGTATAGAAATGGGTCATTGGAAGCAACAAAGTAACATTCTTTTCTTTAAGGATAGATTATCCTGATTGTCCATTTGCTAGGTCAGTAACATGAACAAGCAATAGCCCCCATTCACCCACTCCCCAGGCCTTCTTGTTGATATCAAGGCATAAAAGTTACAGTCACTGACTGGAATGCTTTGACAGGGTGAACAGTTTCATAAAAAGAAAACAATGACATGCGGGGGAGATAGACCACTTTAAGTCCAATTCCAAAGCAATATGCAGTACAATATCTTAACCAACAGCCTCTGTGTTACCGTATTTATCATCTCCAGCACAAATGATTCTCTCTTGTTCCTTCTTTCCCTTTCCCTTCTGGAGCAGTGAGCAAATATGGGCAGGGGATCATGACTGCAATAGGGACAAAATATTGAAGCCCACCCACCCTTTTTACTTTCCAAATCTGTAATTCTGTCTGGACAGACAGGAGTCTGGCTGCTATTTACTTAAGAAAAACCAAGCACATTAGCATTAAGCACATGGTTAATGTAGCAGGCAGTTTCTCTTGGATTATCAGGCATAAACTACTCAATGAGCAAAGTGTTAAATCAAACTCCAGAGATGACAATTTATTAATGCTGAGATTGGATATATTATTAGAAAAAAATCAAAAAAGGAGAAGTTACTGGAAGAGGTCAAAAGTCAGCCTTCAACCCCTAGACTTTCCTAGAAACATTTTGTTGTTGTAAATACGTAGCAATTGTGGCTTTCAATACAAGACCACAATCTGATACACACTTTCCTAGGAATATGCCCTGTTAAAAACAGTGGGATTTATGTCTGAGGAGGCATGTATTGAATTGTGTTGTACGAAGTTCAGTCCGTTATGTCAAAATGTGGTTGGGTTATGAATCCTGGTTGTTCACCCAGGATTGGGTATGCCTTTTAGCCTCATAAGCCAAATCATTCCTCAAACACTGGATTTTGATCTGGTTAGATTTCAGAAGATGCAGTCATACCATGCTTACCTGGGAGTTAGCACTATTGACTATAATGGGACTTACTTCTGAGTAGACATGCATAGAAATAGGTCTCATTGGGATAAATAGGACTCACTTCCGAGTAGGCACCAAATGACTGTGCTGTGAGGGAGCTCCTGATTTGCACAAAGAAAGTCCCAACCTCAATCCCTGGCATCTCCAGGTTGAGTGAGTGAAGTTCCCCTTATCTGAAACTCTGGAGAGCCAATCTTAATCCCTGTAGGTCAGAGGTGTCAACCTCATTTCATATACTAAGGCAGTGGCCAGCAAACCACGGCTTGCGAGCCACATGCAGCTCTTTGGCCCCTTGAGTGTGGCTCTTCCACAAAATACCACATGCAGGCATCAGTCTGCAAAACGGAAAGCAGCAGTAACTAGGGCAAATAGCATTTATGGTGTCTGTTGAGCTGTGGGTGGCGCAAGTGGTTAAGACACTGCCTGTTAACCAGCAGGCCAGGTTTCGAGACCTGGATCGGCCCTACAAGACAGGGTGAGCTCCTGTCCTTAGCCCAGCTCTGGGACACCAGCTGGATCCATGCTCTGGGGAAGGCTTTGTCTTTCCATTGGACTAATTCAGTGGCGTGGAGAGGGAGGATTTGCTGCTTGGGTAACAGCCTATCCTCCATAACAATCTAACCCAACCTTTCGTGCTTTGCACGAAATGCAGCACCAAGCACACATATGCAGCACCATGCAGCGTATGCAGCACCAAGCACGATACGATACCATAGTCTTTCAAGACTGATGGAGGCATGTTGAGGAGTGGAAGTGACAACCTGAAGGAAGTAGCTTTTTCACTTCCTTGAGGAAACGATGGCCAGTTACTTGGTTCTCAAGGTAGAACTTGTCGGCTGTGACTCAAGTGCAAAAACAGCAGATCTTGATCATGTTTTCAAGATATGGGAGAGTTTTCGGCATCCTTTCTAATGTCATTTCCCTGGAAATCTAAAAACATTAAAAATAGAACTTAACAGCAATCACTTGCTACTGACTATAAATGAACAAGTCATCTTCTGTAACCTTAGACCCTAATGCTTCTTTAAGGCAGTGCTATGTATAGCAACCAAAACTCTGGCCAGAGCCTACTAGTGGCAAAGGAGATGTGAAATATCGCTGGCTGCTGACTCAGGAGGGTACATAGCAGACATCTGGATGTATAAACCTGATTGCTTGGGGCACTTTTTAATTTTTGAAATGTTGCAATTGTAAAACACAATGTTGCTTTTCCTGGAAGCTTCTCTGGGCTGTCCACTTTGAGGCACGGTCATGCAATGCAGCTGGATGCAAGTATCCCCTTTGAGAACATTTAGTGGTGGATTTCCTGTGGGAACTTGTGAGTGTATTGTTTTTTTCTATGACTAGTCTTTTCCCAAATGCCTCGTCTTCCTCATTTTTTTCTTCTGTGCCCTCAAATTTCCTAAAAAAAATTAAGACATTATTTCCTGTTGCCTGTATTCAGTCTGCCATAGACCTCAATGGAGGCAGGATGGAGGGGAAGGGGGACTGTTTGCAAAGGGATTCAAAGGTAAGAACAAAGGGGGTGGCAAATCCCTATGGCTGCAAACCCAAGACCCCTCTCTTAAGCACTTTTCACATGGCCACTTGTATTTGTACCAACAAGCTCTTGGCTGAAAAAGATGCTGGAGATATAGGCTATTGGAAAAATGATTGTATTTATCTGGAAAATTTAAAGGTCATTGGCCTACACTTTAGGATCAAGCTAGATCATACGATTATTTGTCACTCACCCAGACCTCTCACCTTGCATTCCCAAATTAAGTTAGACTTTCTCATACAATGGGACCAAAGTAGGCTGGATAGAGCCAACATTCATGTTTCCAAATTGTTTTTCCATTAAGAATTTTTGCTTGGGACTGGAAAAAGAATGGGTGAAATTTTTCAAGTGGTGTTTTTTTCAAGTGGTGCTCCTCTTGCATTTATCAATGAGGAAAGTGCCCCTTTTCACCTCAGCAAAAGGCAGTCATACCAGCCACATGGACCTGAGACTATTTAGCCTTGTATTGGGGACGAGCACTGCACCCTACAGTCAGTATGGCTAGCAGGGCAACTTGCAGAGGTCACCTTTGCCTTTACACAGTCTTTTCTAGTGTTCTGCATTTTTAGATTGTGAGCCCTTTTGAGACAATGGGGCTATCAATTATTCAATTTTTTTCCCTATAAACTACTGTACTTTGTTTTCGGTAAACCACTTTTTTCTGTAAACTACTTTGTGAACTTTTTGTTTTTAAAAGTGGAATATAAGTACGGTTGCAATCATCTACTACTACTCTACTACTAACATCTACTACTACTCCCTGGCCCAGAGCAAGTCTCTTACACCTGCCCGGGGGAGTCACAAAAAGTGTCATAAAGCACACTTGGGTATGGCATGCTGGTCCAGCCCACAGAGGACATATCTAGCCTCCATGGCAGCATGGGAAAGAAGGTCTGCAGTGGCATAGTTCAGTCAACACAATGGTCTGGGGATGGAGAGAGGGTGAGGAAGAGGAAGGGAGTGAGGGGGAGTCTGGCTGGAGGGAATTTGTGGGGACAGATGGACTGGGACCTGGCCGATATGCCAGATCCCAACCCCATTCCTTGGGCAGTGAGGAGCAGCTTCCAACAGCTCTTGTCTGCTCAGTTATGCAACACCTCAGGAGTGGGAGCAGAGTCAAGTAGACTAATTGGGGCATCTACTGTGTAACAAGGGATAATGAGAAAAGTTTCCCATTCCACACCCCACAGTAGGTGCCTGCAGCCCCAAACTCGTGCAGCACAGACATATTAGTCAGTCTGTCCAGTGCTTGTTTGGATTGTGCAATATTTTAAATAAAAGCTTAACCCTCTCCACCCCGTGTATCCACTGCTTTTTGACGGCTCCTTTTCTGATGATCCACTCTTTCAACACCTTTCAATTATACTCATTCAAAACATATTCCACTCTTTCAACCACTTTCTACTGCCCTTGCTTATGTTGATTAGCCTATTATTTATTTTATTTAATGAGTCCAGAGTTCTTCTGGCTGTGGAAAGAGTTAACAACTGGTGTCGTTTTTTTGTGTTGCCCAGGGTACACCCGACTGCTGGGAATGTCATTTCCACTGTAATCTTTCTGAGGCTCCTTCTGTGTACCCACATGTACTCCTTTTTTGTCCCCACAACAAGCTTGTGAGGTAGGTAATTTTTCTATGGGCAGCTTGTAGAACTCTTCTCTCCCATGCGGAATCCTTCACAATATGCTCATCACATCTGTTATCAGGAAATACCTTCCACGCTTCCAGCAGGAGTTTTCAGGTCAGCCAAAATGTAAAGTGACATGGAACACAATCCTAACCATGTCTGCTCAAAAGTAAGCCCCACTCTATTCAATGGGTCTTCTTACTCCCAGGAAAGTGTCTTTAGGATTGCAACCACCTTCTGGCTCTGATAACTCATGATGGTTTTATCAGCATGCAGTTTCCCATCCAAGAGCTGTCCAGGTCCTTCCCTGCTTAGCTATTGCCAGCAGCCCTGCACTCAACCACCAGACCATACCTGCTGCCTGATTAGTCTATAATACAAGTATGGTGATTCAGACAGTTTTGGCATGTGTTTGTGTGTGTGTGAGAGAGAGAGAGAGAGCACATAAGGCCACTTTAGCTTTGGGTCTATTCCCGAAGCTAAATGAGGCTAATGAGAGTCCATTTGCAGCTATTTTTGTGTGATAGCAGGAATTTGCAAGATAAAGACAGCATTTGCAATTTGCTAACTAAAAAAGCATTGGAAGCAACATTTGAAAAAGACCATGTTTCACTTTTCAGTATTTTCACTTTTCACCACAGTTCCAGTCTCTAACCTGTCAGATAAGCGGGGGACATGCTTATTACTAATTCATAATCACATATTTTACAGAATTGGTTGTCTCAAGGTCAAACTCTGGCTGATATGGCTTTAAGTAGGAATTATATCAAGGATGACCCATCTATGATACCAACTGAAGGCAGCAAATTGGAAAGGGGTTCCTATCTCTGCCTATTTGCCTCCACTGTTTTTCTTCCTTCTTGGATTAGAAAAGGAAAGGAGCAAAATGTGAATAGGGATGGCAGCACTTAGCTAAAGTTATGAGAGAGTGGGAGAAGTAGTAGCTGGCATGTAATTGGATGAGGAGCATTTGGTACAACTCCTCAAGCAACAGAAGGGTTTCTGGAGGGACTGCTTGGCCACTGTGAGAAGCAGCATGTTGCATGAGGTGGTACTTTGGCCTAATCTAGTTCTTATGCTAGTTCTCTGGTTCTTATGCTAAATGGTTTTGCTTTAACGTCTGCTCTACAGGTACAGCTTGAACAGAAAATCCTGTTGCTTTCAGAGGCATTGGTCGATTTTATCATCAACAGAATTTGCTGACAGCATTAGAATGTATCAGGCTTCCCAATGAAAACCTCTAACCCACAAAACCCCATGAAATGATGTAAACAAACATGCATTTGAGAACAGTTGCATTTGTACCCTCATTATGGTCACTGTGGGTTGATGGGAGAACAAGTATCAGCACCTATTTTTTTCTAATCATGGAAAAATACCATGTTTGATAAGTGAGAAAGGCAACAACATACGTATGAGAAATCTTTTTCTCCCCAGTCACCACATCTAGTTTCTGTTGAGTATTTTTCACTTATTGCTTTTTGTTTCCAAGTTTGTTTGATAGCAGAATATCATCTGTCTTCCAGCTCTCTGCTAAGAATCAACACTGTGTTCTGTGCGACCACTTGTTAGACACTGTGTACAAAATCCTGAACTGAACCACCAATGGCATCCTCCTCAACAGTGTATTGGCCATTGCCACCGGAACTGGAGGATTCAGGGCCGCTATCTTGAAATGGGGCTCTCAGGCTGCAATCCATACTTTCTTGGGAGTAAGTCTCATTGAACACAGTGTGGCTTATCTCCAGGTAGACATGGAGGAACTTTGGAATCAGTGATGTCACTTTGGCTGTGATATTACTTCCAGGTGACATCTCTTCCAGCAGGTCCTAGACAGACATTCTCACAAGGGGTTCCCAGGCTGAAATATTTGAGAAACCACTAACTTTGCTTATTTCCACTTCCTTCCAGTTCCATGTTTGCTGATCCACCCCAGCATAACCAAGTACACATGAGAACACAAACAGGGCTAAATTAAAGTTCAAGGCAGATCAGCTGAAGGGCAATTTTAACATCCGTCAGTCCCTAAGTCTATTTACATTTCCTTCCACACCAAAGATGTCCAACTCCCCAACCACCCCAATGTCTGAAGCAGTGTGCTGCCATTCCCTACTCACTGAAGAACCAGACTATGGGTGCAATCCAGAGTAACTACGGGGAGTCCTTGCTCCAGTGTAAGAACAATTTATTCTGGATTGCAATATGAATTTCCCATAGGTTTTCACTAGGTGGTGCAGAAACTACGGGTGCACGTAATGTCTCTTAATTGGATTGTAGGGTAAGATTCTCTTTTCCCTGGATTGGAAAAGGAAGAAAGGGATGGAGCATGTCAACCTCTTCTCTTTCCTCTTTTATCCCTCCCTCCCTTTCTGAAATCCAGGAAACACTACTTCAAGTATTAGAGGTAGGTGACATCACCACAACCATCACTACAGTCATTAATGGGACAGTTTGGTTCCAATTTCCATCTGTAGGGATCTGGGCTATCTCAACAGCAAGAGAACAGAAGACTCTGCTTAGGTTCTCCCTGTATAATAGCCTACCTACTAAGGCTGTATGTCACCCCCCATACCATCAAGTCAGTAAAGTTCCATCACTGCAAGATGAGGTGGTCATGGGCCATGAGTTCTCCTATGAGCCAGCCCCCATTGCTTCCTCTTCCCTTCTGCCTACTGTGGAGCAACAAATGTCCACTGAAAGAAACTAGCCTGTCAGACTCAGTGTCACCACAGCTTACTATATTCATAGACTCCGGCCGGTTTGCCCCATCATCTTTGAATTGCATACAAGTGTGTTTGAATTTCTCTTAAAGGGCCTCTGGGTCTATCTTCCCAGAGGAGAAGCTCTGCTCTACTCCCTCCTCTTCCCTCCCCTTCTTGGGGGGACTCCCTCTCTCTCCCCCATCCCCTCCATAAGGGTATTTTTAATTTTAAAATACAAAGAGTCTGTTTCCATTACCATCACTCAGACAAGGCATAGTAATCACTCCACAGACACTACACTCTTGAGATGGAGGTTATTTGAATCACTATAAATAGAATTCTTTAAAGTCAGGGTGAGCAACTTCTTAATGCTCCAAACCTGTGACTGATGCTATTCAGGAAGTCTCTCTATGCTAAACATCTTAATTTGATTAAAAACCTTATTTCTAGCAAGTTTTCAGTTGTTGTCTAGCAATATTTTCAGAAGTTATTTCCTTGTGCAGTTTGCAAAGCATGATGGGTTTCTCATATGTAAATGAGGCATGGAGAGCTTTACAAAGGGCTCCTTAGATGGGGACAGAGATGCTCCTTCAGCAGCTAGAGGCAGTTCAAGAGTTAAAGAGGCTGGTCAGCAAACTGTTAAGTTTGCTCTAGCCCCAACAGCCAGGGAAAGGACAGGGTGGCTGCAGCAGCAGCAGCAGAAAACCTATTCACACTTTCCTGGGGGTAAGCATATTAGCTACGATAGGGCTTATTTCTGAGTAGACCTGCACAGGTCTGGGCTCAGGATGCTGCAAACCCTGTCCACACTTTCCTTGGAGTAAGCCCCATTGGCTATAATAGGGCTTATTTCTGAGTAGACCTGCACAGGTCTGGGCTCAGGATGCTGCAAACCCTATCCACAAACCCCATCACGCTCTCCAAGCCTCTCCCGCCAGTGGGGGGTCTGAGAAGGAGAGCAGCCCTGTCGCGCTCTCCAAGCCTCTCCCGCCAGCGGGGGGGAGGGGGGGTCTGAGAGCCCCATCCTAAGCAGGTCTACTCTGAAGTCAGTCACAGTATAGTCAATGGGACTTACTCCCAGGCCAGTGTGAAGAGAGCCTCAGAGCCCCATCCTATGCAGGTCTACTCAGAAGTAAGTCCCAGTATGGTCAATGGGACTTACTCCCAGGTCAGTGTTGAGAGGACTGCAGCCTCAGAGCCCCATCCTATGCAGGTCTACTCAGAAGTCAGTCCCAGTATAGTCAATGGGACTTACTCCCAGGCCAGTGTGAAGAGAGCCTCAGAGCAGCCTCAGAGCCCCCTGAGCCCCATCCTATGCAGGTCTACTCAGAGGTAAGTCCCAGTATAGTCAATGGGACTTACTCCCAGGTCAGTGTTGAGAGGAGTGCAGCCTCAGAGCCCCATCCTATACAGGTCTACTCAGAAGTAAGTCCCAGTGTAGTCAATGGGGCTTACTCCCAGGAAACTGTGGAGAGGATTGCAGCCTCAGAGCACCATCCTATGCAGGTCTACCCTGAAGTAAGTAATTTTTTTAAATTTTTTTAATCCTTAAATTAAAAACCACCCTGGCCCCACACCTTGACCCTGGCCCCGCCCCTTGGCCCCGCCCACTTCCAGAGAACTGGTTCTTGGGCCAGGCTATGCCCATCCCTGGATGTAATGTGGCGAAGTGCTTTCTGTATATCCTCCATCTGTTAAAACTGGGCTTATGCCTAAGCTTTATTTGCAAAAAAAAGCAGATTAGCACCATTTCATGGCCAGCAATATTAACAGTTTATTTCTTTGGTTTAACATGTTAACTTCATTGGACACGTGCACACTAGTCAGTTCTGCGCAACGGCAGAAAATGTTCCCCCACCCATAGGACTGAGCATTCCCTGTGACCTGCTTGCAGTGTTTAGCTCTTTCATGATACATTTGTTTCCTAACACAAAGTGAATCTTCTCAGTGGATCTTCTAAAAGCAACAGTGGCATCTAGACTGCACAGATGTGACAACGGCTCAGACACAAGGACAGGCTTCTATGACAGCTTTCAGTGGCTTAATTCTCTTCCCCACAAATGGACAGCAATGCCTTGCGATAATCTCCCGAGGTATCCTTCTGTAAGAGGAAAGCACAGAAAACCAGAAATGTCTATGTGTGAGAGCAACCTTATAGGAAAAGTCAACTCTACTGATAACTTAATAAACATCGTAATAATCATGAATCTTAAATGGGTTGACAATCTTGCCTGAGCATCAGGTAAATCTGGAAACTGTAGGTCTAGCAGTGATTTATAAAATTTTAGGGAGTTTGAGAAATAAGCCTTTGTGCGGGAGAGGCTGGGGAAGTGACACAATCCCCAGGATGACACTCCTGAAGAGGAAGGGGGGATATGTTTACATAAAACTAAATTGCCATGGTCAGGGAGGTGTGGGGAGCCCTACAGCGCACTTGCAAAGCTTCTTGAGGCTCGGAAAAGAAAATTGTGATCACATTTAAAATGGTAGATTTGAAAGGCTCATTTTACAGTAATACTTCCATATAACTGGGTCTCCGACAAGGAAAAAAAGTTTTAGATTATGACACAGTGATTGGGAAGCTCTGCCCATCTGATAAACATGGCAATGCACATTTGCTCCATGTGTCAGAATACTGCACACATACTGATCCTTACACAGAATATTGAACAGAGATTCTGATGCAGCAGGCCTACCTGCAAACTGTACTTTTTCACTCCATGCCTGGACTGAATGTATGTACCTGAGTGAATCAGCTGTGTGAATGGGTTGTCAGGAGCACAACCAGGCAACACAACACACTGGACTAGAAAAGTCCACATTGCTACTGAGCAAGAAAAAAGAGGCCATTTGTGCTTGTACAGGCCAAGGCCTTCATTACCTCAATCATATGGGGGAGCGATTTGTCAAACATGTCCCAAAATTCACGCCGAATGGTCAGCAGATCAATTTCACTCCTGGAGACAATGATTCTGATGAGGGTTTTGTCATCTGTACCAGCACCCTTGAGAGGTTCAAAGAAAAGTCAGAGATGAACAACAAAGACAGAAATAGCAGGATGTGGTAAGAGATCTCCTTGGGTTGCCAACAGCAAAATATTTTGAAGAGGTGGCAACGAACATGATCACCTAAAGGGAGGTGACTTTTGTGTACATGTTGGACAGGGCAGATTGTTGAATGGGAGCATCACATCCTGTTTTGCCAATTTACCTCAGCACAGAAAGGAACCCTGACAGGGAAACTACAGTATTGTGCTGGGCCTCCAGCAGTTCAGTCTTAGGGATCCATTTCACTCTGCCGCTGCTCTCCCTGTCAGCTACAGGATGGAAGAAAAATATGCCCCATCTTGGGTTTTAATGGTGGGGTTTTTTTTTGCTATATCTGTTTTCTTGAACACACACACACAGACACACACACACACATAGTTTGACAGGAGGAGCACTGTCCAGATTTTGTGGAAGAGAATTATGAGAACCCTATATAGAGCTTTAACAACAAGGACATTGGCCAGAGTTGACCTATCCATGATGCTGACTGAAGCAATCCTCATACACAGTGGACTATTAGAGGCAATATTCCCTGCATGGGATCTGTTCTGCATGGTGAAGGATTTTCCAGCATTTGGTGTTGCCATATGTAATCATCACTGCAATCTGGTTTAGCTGAGCTCCAAACTATGTTGAGATTGCCACACAACTTAGCACAATCAATGGTTGGGGGTGCTAATCACAAATAGCCTTCCTGCTTCCACCAGTCTTCCCCACAATAACACCATGTAATTTGAAAAGGGAAATTGGAATAGTGTGGAAGAGGAAGTGTAGAGGAGAACAGCAGGGTGGGCTTTAGCCCTAGAATACTCCAAACCCTGACTTCAGCAAGATTCCCCATCCAACTTTATAATCCTCCAGTTCTGTCACTCATACACTCTTATATGTAAATTTATTCAAATTTCAAATGAGAATCATTTTCTGGCTCCCGGCAGTGTCAGTGTGATGATGTGGCCCTCCCGCTAAAGTGTTTGGACCCTCTACTCTAGCCTATCACTCTCCTTTCTTCCATATTTTTCACTTGCTCCATTCCTTTCTTCCTTTTCCAACTCCAGACAACAAGAAGAGTAAAAGGGGAAGGTTTAGCTTGTATACTACAAGGTCAGGAGAGTTGGCTTTTGGTGCACTATCCCAGGCACCACAGGATCTTGGGCTAGCTCCTCTGAATGCAAATCCAACTGCTAAGGAATCCAGGTAATAAACCTTAAAACTAAGGGTGTTGTTCAGGGAATCCCCAGCAAAGTTTAGTATCCTAAAGTAACAACCAGACTTACTTTCACCTCCCCTGGAAGGGTAGAATTATGTTTACCTTCATGGACTTATACAGCTTGTCAGCAAAGAATGCTTGCTTGTTCTTGACACTGTGCACTACAAGCAAAGATGAAAAAGAAAGGAGCACAACATGAAAACATTGCCAGGAACTGTTGGCTGTGATAAAACCCTATTTTCTGTAGGGGGATGAGTGTGCACACACACATACATGCACCTGGGCCTGCGTGTTTGTTTTGTCTTGATTTTTTAGATAGCCATTGCCATAGATATCAAGCATGACTTCTAGAGACATGTAGGAATTTCATTTCTAAATGTGTCAATTTCTAGCTTGATGGTTTTTCAGAAAAGGCTGAAAATATGTGAGCAGCTTCTAGAAAAGGCAGCTTAGAAATCAAGATGTGGCTCTTAGATTGCCTGTGGTGAGTAGACAACTCCACCTAGCTCTCCTTGCCTTCCTCAAGAGCTACTACCATCCACCCACACAATACATCAGTCAATCAGTAGTATTTATATACCACTTTTCAACCATAAACAGAATAGCCATGTGTCTCACTCTTTTTTATTCCCATTCTAAAAGTAGTCAGATTCCAGGAAGTGCCACATTTTGTAAACGATATAAATACAAAGTTAATTCAGGCCAACTAAGGCTGCAATCCTAAATCACTCTTAGACTGACCTAAGATCCAGCACAAGACCTTTGCAGGCCTGGGGATATCACAAAAGTGCAGTAAGACTCCTCTGCACTACTTGTGGGGGAGGGTTTGGTCAGTTCTCAGACATGCACTTGCCACATCACCACAGAACTGGAAGACCAATGAGTTGTGCCAGCCTAGGTTAAGACTGCATGCTTAATCTATGTAATTTACTGGGCTTCCAGAAGTTTTCTTTCCTTCGTCGGTTACTAGAGAAAGTTCATTATGATCACATTTAATAGAGTCAATAATATACAAGAAAGTTCACAGTAATGCCCATGGCAAGAGACACTCACCAATGGCCAAAAAGGCATCCCGCACATCTCCAGACATCTGCTTCCTAATGGCGTGTGCCACATCATGGTTAGTCATCTTAATGAACTCTTGGAAGACTAAACAATAAAAAGTAGAAGCTATCAGAATTCCGTATGTACCACTGAAGGAGTAACCCAAAATCTACATTTGGTACCAGCCCTATCCATAGCAAGCCTCAGGACTGGAACCAACTGATACCCCATCTCTGTTCTTCATTGTATTAGGAGAGGTTAGGTAGGTTCAAGGGAGTATTGAGTACTACAACTAGAAAGCTATCAAAGATAAAGGCATACAAAGAAATCAACAATTAATAACATTTCTGAGAAAAGGTGCAGCTGAGGAAATGGACTTTTTGACTCTGGATTCCAATAGCTGGAGGAGCTGGTTGTCTTGACCTAAATGAGAATTTCCATTTTCTTGTGGGAAACCAGTTGCACCTTGTTCCTTTGAGGCCCTTGTGGGGCAACTCCAACCCTGGTCCAAGCAGCAATAATGTGGCCTGAAAAGGTCAGGACACTGAGTTTGTTTATAGCCCTTGGCTGTAGAACGGCTGAGGGAAGCACACCACTCCCTACCTCTCCTGAGCTGGGGATAGCTCTGTGTGCACAAGATCATCATGAAGCGTGTCTCCAGCGATGTAGAGTCATCACTGGAAACATCTGATAATTTCTGTAAAACCAAAAAGTGGAGAGGGAAAGGAATAAAAAAAATGGTAGAGGTACTTTCCTATATCTTTGATTATCAGAAATCTACACTACTTGACTTCTGATTGATTTCCTTTCTGATTGACTTCTCTATTTCATTACCAGAAATCTACACTCATGCAATTGTATGCAAATTTGTTTTTTGTCATGTTCACAGCAAAGAAGACATATACTGCAATCCTAAAGACACTTTCCTGGGAGTAAGACCCACTGAAAACAATGGAGCTTACTTTTGAGTAGACATGGTTAGGATTGTGCTCATAGTCAGCAGGACTTAAAACACATATCAACTTTAAAAAAAATTCTTAAACGTTTTTCAACAGTTTGTTATTCTCTCTCTTTCTCCTCTATTTCTCCCCTTTTCCCCTTCACCTGCATAATACCTTGTGGGAGAAGTTTCTGAAAGATAAATAGATCTCAACTATACAAGAGATCACAGAATGGTGAAAATATTGCCAATATTTATCTATCTAAATACTAGTCTATGGTAGTCCTGGCCAAATTCATCTGCTGCGATAGGAACATTTGATTTGTCTGTTAATACTGTTTCAGAGATAGTAAAGGAAGCTCAGTGCAGGCTGAGCAGTCTGCTGTAAAATAATAGTACAACTTTCCTTTCCTCTCTTATTACTTAGATGTATTTAGATACTGCCTTTCATACTGTGACTATGTACAGCTAAAATAAAAAATTACAGAACCTTAAAAAAATCCACCATATAACATTTCAGTTAATCAGCTAAACAACAGTAAAACAGAGTAACTGCAGTAAAACAGAACAGCAACATTAAACAGGCAGTATACATTTAAGACATATACATTTAAGAATTGGGAGCATTCAAAGGCCTGGGAGAACAAGAAGATTGCCACTTGGTACCTTAAAATGTGTTTCTTCAAAATGATCAAATACTTAAATATATTGCCATTCAAGTTGATCCAGTGACAAATGACAGTCAGGCTCATAAAAAGGCAGTCTCTTATGAAGACCCAAATGAGTCTACAGCAGAACCCCAACCTAATCCTAGAGTTACAGGCACCTCCAAGTGTGTATAATCCTAAATTCTCTTCATCTAACCTGAACAGAGACATCGCTTTGTGTGCCCAGCTTAATGGTGGAAAATAAAATCCATAGTTAAAAAAAGTCCCCAATTTGGTTTAAAAAAAGGATGCGTTTTTTCATCCAACCATCAGTACTATCATTCCAAGTTCTCTTATCTTTTTTGTAAGAAATATGTGTCAGAACGCATTCAGCCCATTTATTTTAAATGAATATAATTCAAACATAACACTAGCAATTTTCTCAATACATGTTAACAGCTAACTGATTAACAATTAACCTATCTCGTTCTTCCTTTTTATTTTAAGATAATACTTCCTTATTCTCCCATTTGTATAGTTTGGAAATGGAAACCCAAGCACTGTATGCAAAAAGGTCCCAGGTTAATTCAATCTCTCACAGTGCAATCCTAAGCACCAGTTAGGCCCAGCATAGGCCTGGGGGTATTGCAAAGTGCTCACTGAGTTGAGCTGGACTAAATTGGTTAGGATTGCAGTCTCAGGCAACTTCATACATAGATAATACTGAACTAGGCAGATCATAGTCAGACTCAATTTAATTCAGCTTGATGTGTTCAATCTCATTGCCAAACTGCATGCACTATGGCCTCCAGAACAGAATTCAGCTGCCTCGGAAAAAGGCCTAATATCAGCCGGTGCGCTCACAATACCGAATAAAGCAGAACTTAGAACTCAAAGTTGAGGTAAAACCCACAGTATTGAAAAAGTACATTGTGGGGCTGCTCCATCTTGCTCTCCAAAACCTGCTCTCAAGATTAAGTATGTTCTTAAATGTATATAGTGTGTTGAAGAAAAAAAATGGGCAGGCACTCACCAGGGTTTCAGCAATCACCTAACAGAGAGCAAGAGGGGGGGAGAGAGGAAGGCAACAGAGTCAGAGATGGTGTACCATAAGGCTTTTCTGGGATTTCATAGCTAATACTGGGATTTTTCTAATGTCCCGGGTTGACCTTGGTATTAGCATAAGCTACTGAATGAAGATAGCAGGCGGCACCCTTTAATTTCAGTTTATCATTCCAAGGCTCATATTTCAATGAATGTTTGACTATATCCAATTACAGTGTTCTAGATATAAACCCCTTAACCTTATTTGGAAATCATCTGCTAAGTAGGAGGTGACAACTGGGTTCAAAAAAATGTGTAAGGGCACAATCCTAAGAAATTTAGGCCGCCCTAACTCACCAGGCCTATCTTTCTGTGATGGTGTGAGGAGGGCGGCGTATGCCTGAGCACTGACCCAATCCTCCCACTAGTGGGGCAGAAGTGTTTTCTTACTGCACTTTTATAAAACCCCCAGGTCAGCACAGGACTTATGCCAGGTCTTATGCTGGCCTAAATGTAGATTAGGATTGCCGGCTAAGTTATAGCTTTGCAGAGATAACTTTACAAAGTGAATTCAGGCTGCAGAACAGAAGCAACTTCTGTGTGTTTTTTAAGTGGGTGTGTATTTAAGCATTGGAATAATGTTGAAGCACAAGGTCTTCAAGAAGCTTCTAAATGGATAATGAGAAAAATGGCAAGCCAAGGGTGAACTATGTAATAAAGAGAAATACCAGTTAGAAGTGGAGCAGTGATCAATGGAAATCTAAGTGGAATGAAGCTGTGTCAGATAATTGCATTACAAATGGAGTGCATGGTCTTAGCTGCAAAGAAGTGATCTCTAGAAGTAGTTTCTGGGTGCTAGTCTCCCTGAGAAGCATTTCACTGACCAATATCTCTCTGGATTCTTCCACACTAAATTCACACTTCAGGCCTAAATAGGGATTAGATTCAAGCCTAAATTAGGAATTAAATGTATTCTCATACAATCGGCTATGAAACAGAATTTTAGCCACCAGTCTCTGAGTCTCTCTCTTTCTCCTGCCTGAAAGACAGCTTGTTCAAGAACATGCAAAAGCATGCATAAATGTTAGTACACCCCCTCCTGGGAACAATACTAACTACATCTCTCTACACAGTTTTGAGGTCAGTGGGAGTCTTAGCATAGGCTGAATTCCTAATCTCCACTTAGGTCAGCATAATCCCTGGCATAAATTCTGTGCTGACTTAGGGGTGTCACAAAAGTGATGTAAGGCACTTCTGGCCAACTCTTGGGAGGGTGAGGTCAGACATGCGCCAACCTCCCCACATTATCACGTGGAGATATGCCAGGTGAGTTAGGCCAGCCTAAACTGATTAGGATTGCAACCATATTCATTTTTCAGAGCTGTAGGCATGACTATCTCTGATCCCTCTTTTACTTATTTTTCATGTGTTTTAGATTGCTCTATCACCCCAAAGGCTTCTATGATGCTTTAGCATCATGAAAACTGTTGCATCATTCAGTGATAGTAGCCATGTGTGTGTTGTCTGTCACTGTTTGAAGTTTGAATTAGTTCTTCCCTAAATAACTGATAAACAAGGGCCCCCAATTCATTGGGCCATTATGTTGATCTGATTTCCAGGAGTGGGAAAGCCAAAGATTCAGTCCCGCCCACTATTCAACTTGACAGGTTAAGCAGAACTTTAGTGTGGGATTCAGTGTGTGGACTTTATCAACACACAACAGGTTGAAAAAAGCAGGGTTAGGCACCCACTCCCTTTGTACATTTGCCCTTTTATAAGACCTTGTTTTACCCTTGCTGTTTCCCTTCCACTGTCCTGACTGGTTCTATTGCCTTTTTATAGTCTGATCTGCCTAGTCTTGCTTCACTCCAAAGGGAGTGGGTTGCCATGTCTCACAGACTGCCCTGTTCTGCTACTGTTTGACTTTAAAAGAAGCCCTTGGCTATGGTTGTTCTCAGCCCAACTGAGAGGGGGCTTTCCCCAGGAAATTTCCTTCCCTCTGACTTCCCTGTCTTGGAAGGTGTCAGTGACCATTGACCTGAGTGTCACTAACCTCTGAAGGGAACCTGGTTTCCCCTCAGACTTTGCTTACACTTCTTGTACTTTTGATGCAGATTATAAACTATTTTCTTCTGTGAAATACTACCCTCCCAAAAAATATCAGTTCTCTTCTGAAGCCTCCCAGTCCATACATCTCCACTGGATACAGCACAAGTGTTTTTTTTGGTGTGGCTGCATCTGTCAGGGGTGGGGGTGTAGAGAAAAGGATATGACTGGGATCATAGTCAGAGATACTCCCATGATTTCTGAACATAAGTCACCTAAAGGTGTTTCAGGATGAAGTGTCTTGAAGGTGATCAAGGATAAAAATCAGAACTGTTTTACTTGCCAGTTTAATGTTTGTCTGTCACCAATAGCCCAGATAGTCAACAAGATCAGCACTGCTGCCATGCGTTATGATTAAAGTTACACAAGAGGAAGTGTTGCTGTTGGCCAATGTAAAAATCTGTCCTTTTTAAAAACTCTGCAACTTAACACTTATTGTTATAGATCTAGACCTTGAAGCATTCATGATTCAAAGAAACCACAACCATAAAATTACGTTTTAGAAAACAGGATTGTGAAACCCATTTGATATTTTATTTTCAATATGCTTGAAATCATGCACAAATGATTTAGAACATAGCGCAGGAGATCAATTAAGAAAAAGCAAAATTAGCTGGTATCCTTTCAGCATTTTTAGTTCCAAGTCATAGGGGATAGGCCAGGAAAAAATGAAAATGCTTTCTGTATGCAAGATTATTTTAATTACATATGTAGGATTATTATACATTTCTCACCTTGGCATCCTCATGAGCTTTGGCAAAATCCTCACCACCTTCATCACGGTTTCCCTGCATTTACAATGAAACCTATGAATAACTGGGAAAAAATGCTTCCAATCTGCAATCACAAAGACCAATCCAACAGATAATTAAAAGTGCTTAAGGATCAAACCAGCCAAACACACAAATGTGGAGCTTTTTAGTATGTTGAGAATATGTTGTGAGAGTGTACGTATTTCTCCCCACTGCCATAAGCAGTTTAAGTTTGTTTCAATTAAAGGGTGTCAAGGAAGAATATAGGAGAAAAAGTCTTTACCAGAGATAGCGAGATGAGGATCCTTTTGAAATGCCCAGAAGTGTCAGAACTCAGTGCATCCTCCAAAGACTTGTGATAAGCTGAAAAAATGAGTGAAAGACTGAATAATAGAGCTCCAGGTGCATGAAATGGGTATCAGTTCTTGACCTGCCTCCCAGCTAAACACCTATGGGGAATCCTAACCAACTTTCTAGCACAGGCATAGCTATGACAGTGGGGGATGTGCTGCATCCTGCAGTTGTGGGGCAGTCACAGAGTCCTCCTCAAGGTAAGGTAATGTTTACTCCCTTGCTTTGGAGTTGCACCTTATCTTGGTGCTAGAAAGCATCTGACAAGTGATTTTTGAACAGGTCACATCTTTATTGTTTCCTAGAGACAGATTTTTAAGCCAGGAGCACTTTACCTTCTTTGTAAGCTGCATTAATAGCTTGGATCTCGTGGTTGTTCCGAGTGGCCAAGATTTCAATGAGAGTACTTTCATCCGTTCCAGCACCCTGGAACAAGAGATAATTTCTTTTTATCATATTTGCTTGTTTTAAAGTTGGTAATTGTTCGTTTAGGGTACACAAGTTTTTACTATTTTGGATGTGAGGCATTGTATTATTGGGGGGAGGGATACTTGCTCTTCTACAAAGGATAATGGTCCAGGATACCTCTCTAACTTTTGGACAAAGAACAGTCTTTACCAGAGATAAAAAAATCTCTGGAAGGCTGCTCCAGAGAGAAGCTAACTTGTGGGGACAGAACAGAGCATCTTATGTGGGCTGGGTTAGTACTCCTCCTCCAGAAGGCTCAGAACAATTTCTCCCCAAAGAAGAAGCTTGCCTCTCCTTTCTTATCAAGTCTCCGACTTGATACTCCAAATCAGCTTTAGCACCTAACCATTGTTGCAGGGTGACCAGATGCCAAACCCAAAATTCCTGAACCCATAGGCCAAAATTCCTACCTGTAGGCAAAAATTCCTACCCCACAAGCCAAAATTCCTACCCACTTAAAAAAATTGCCAAAAATGTATTTTTTCTGTTTTTATATTTTTGTTTTTTGTTTTCTTTGGCCATAACTTTTGATAGGAGATATCTCAAAACTTATTCTTGCATTGGATTCTGCTCTTCAATACAAATCCAACAATATATGACATGATGGTGTACTGTGCATCATCACGAAGTTAAAAAATGAAGCCAAAATGTAGGACAATGAAGCCAAAATGTAGGATACCCAGACAGGAGGCTAAAAATCCGGACAAATTTGGGTTTTCACGGTCATATGGTCACCCTGCGTGTCTGAGTGCTGAAAGGGGACTTCAGTATTTCTTCCTCAACACTCCTGTGTAAGTGATGAAGAGGCCACAAGCATATGGCTGGAGTGTCTAAGCCACTGGGAACCCTTTCATCAAACTAGGGGTGGATGCTCTTAGCTGCTATATCTTCCATTTTTTCCACCCCCAGGCAAAAGGCAATAAGCTCTTGAATCTATGCTTCAGATATATGACAGATAGTTAAACTGTTCTAATTGAATTAGCTCTTTGAGCACCAATGGATTATTTAAGTGTGTTACTATTCATAATCATTCTTTCCCTAATTTAGGTTTTTTTCAGTATACCCAGGACACACCATATAAAACTAACACCACTATAACCACAACCATCAATATGTTATCTTAATGAGCATTTTAAAATGCTGCTTTACCTCCATGGCTTTCTTCAGTTGCTTTGCATCATACTGTGCCGGTGTCATCATCAGTCCAAGGATAACCTTTGCTAAGGCTCCCCCCAGTTCCGATTTCAGGTCTGCCATAAGATCCTACCACAAGAAACAGTCAAGTCAAGAAACACATATGCACCCCAATATCTGGAACAAGTAGAAAAAAATCACACCAACACAGAACTGTAAGGGCCCCAAAATAACAGCCTTTTAAAAAAAAACTAGAATGGTAAATGTAAAGTCTTAAATACAAAATTTTTCCAAGAGAGGTGCCACCAAGGGGTACACCAATGGGCGTATAGTCCAATAACAGTTTAGGAGTCAGAGCCTAGACATGAGAAGAGAATGTAGCCCTTTCTCTTACTAGATTGTTCTGAACTGAATTTTTCTGCCAATTTTTCAACTTGAGGGCATGTATGCTTTTAGGGTAAATAGGGTATTTGGGCAAATAGGCTTTTAGGGCAAATTTGGACAAATAGGCTTTTAGGGCAAATAGGGTATTTGAAACGGGGAAAACAAAAGGGTAAAGGTTACAAACCCTCTCCTTGCCGATACTGTGGCCCAAATCCATTACCATTTATTTACTCATTACCCAAATCCTCTTTACCATTTTATTTTATAAGGTAAATTGGTTCACAGAACTACCCATAGAGTTAAATGCAATGCAAAATTCCTGTTTTCAAAGGAGGCTAAGTACTTCTAGGCAAAACAGGCTATTGGAGCTGGAGGAAGCAGCAGCAGAAGAAAGGAAAGAGAAAATTATTTTTTTTAAAAAAAGGGCATGCAAGGAAGAGCAGGAGAAGAAGACCAAATAACACTATTTACCCGACCAAAATGAGATTTGTATGCCTTTATGATTTCTTGTCTCTGGGCATTACTGCGCTGTGTGACAACATCGATGATAGCATCTTCATCAGTACCTATAAAACCAACACAGAGAAACTATGAATCATCCTGCTTTTGACAACTCATGAGATTTGGCTCAAAATAATGTATTTAAATATGAATCCAAAATCTATTCGTTCATAGCCAGTTGACACAGCCCCACAATGTGAACCCCACGAAGTGACAGGGGTTTAAGGCAGAGGTATCTGCTTGTCTAGCTTCCCCTACAATCCAGAGTAACTACAGGAAGACGTAAGAGACACTTACTCTGGATTGCTCTATGCATTTCCCATATGTTTCCCATAGGTGGCATCATGACTACATTGGTGTAAAAAGTCCCATACTTACTCTGTATTGTAGCCTTAAAGAACTAATGGGATAGTCTAGACCTTATGGGATGTGCACAGACAGATATTCTCCAAGCTCTCACATAAATACAACAAGCTCAAGAATTTGTTTTGCACCAACAAATGTACCAACATTTGTTTCCTGCTACAAGCAGGGGGTTGGACCAGAAGACCTATTAGATTCCTTCCAACTCTATGATTGTATGATTAACTCAGCCCTGGAGTCTGTGTGGCCTCTGCTGCCTCCAATGCTATACAACTTTGAATGTCCAATAGCCTTGTACAACAGATCAAGGGAAGTGCAGGAGGGAAGCATGAGTCCTCTCTATTTAGGCTGAATCAAGGCACTTGCAGGGGAAATCAATTCAACCCAGTGTAGATTTCTGCTTATTAGGGTCTCCAACATACCCTGAAAAACCTTTCCACCTAGGAACTATTTGGAAGACATTTATCTCACAGTTGCAAACCATAAAGAGGACAATGGGGCATGAAGAAGTTATCTGGCATGCATAACAAACCACCACACACAACTGGTTCGCTGCATGAAAACCACTGTACTGGGAACCATTTAAAGCCACATGCCAGACTTTTCTTATAGTAGCCCTCAGGTTGGCACAATAGAAGGACTCTTCTAAAGCAATCTGGACCCTAGTATGCCTGTCATAGTTAAGAATGAAATTTTAGCCAGTAATGGACTCCGAGTGTTGTGAGAAACACATGCACAGGCCTATTATTTAATTCACGCAAGAACCAAGGGAAAGAAATCAAGATTATCAGCTGGATCAAAAGAAGAACGAATATTGTTCAAGAATGAATAAAGGACAGAAAAGCCTACTCAGTGGGACTTAATTTGCTACATAGCAAATGTTTTCCCTTTGAACCACGTTCCACCCTGTGCTAAGATGTATGCGGGAGTTTCATTAACATTTATACTATAAATGCTATAAATTTTATAACATGACACCTGGCAGACTGACATCTTGTCTTGGCAACTTCTCAAACTCACACCCACCTGCAAATATAATACAAGCACAGTCATAGGAAGCATTGTGTAGGAGAGAGCTGCAGTGGGGAGGTTGGGGAGAGCCACTCTTGTAAATCAGCTGACTGTTTAAGCACAGTCAGGGAAGGGGAGGTATGTCAATATGTCAATAGGTGGGAGTTGAAAGGGTTCAGCATTTGAATTCTACTTGCTGATTGCCTCCCACCCCATATTACAAACCAAATACAAATAGCACATCCTTAGTGCAGAACTGAAATGCATTATATTCCTCCGTTGTGTCTTCTACCTTCACTGATGATCCACCACATCTGAAATTCTTTTTTTTTTTTTTGCAAATTACACTTTGAATGAACAAACTACTTGCAGACAGCTTCTAAAACCAGTTCTACAGATTTTTTTGTTCTTTTCCTGCCAAATGTATCCCACACTAGCTCGTAATAATGTTAAAGTTAAAACTGGATTCTGTTGGACTTTGGCAAGAAAATCCACCTCAGTGTGCTTCCAGCATTTGCCCACCTGAATTTAGATATGTAGGAGGAATTATAAAGCATGTCTACTGAGAGAGACAATCTATGAGATGAGCCAAATTTGAATATGCATTCATTGTGTGATGCTGACTTGGTAGGTAAAAGCCCAAGCATGAATGTTTCTCCTAGCTTCTTCTTTCCTTCTTGTACCAAACCCATCTTCCTTTAAGTACTGAATCATACACTAGAAACTTCCCTTTGTTGTTACATTTCTTAAACTGACCAAATCCCTCTTCCAGGGTGAACAAGTTCTCTGTTTTTTCATCTCTTGTACAAATTACCTCTAGTCAGACTGAATTACTTCCCTTAACTTCCTGGCAGCTATTCTCCCAGACCTGTTACTCAACCGTGGATTAATTTTAAGGCTATTAGTTCCACACGAATTCTGATGTAACATATTTACATCAGAAACTGCCACATAAAGGGTCAGACTATTGGTCCATGTAGTTCAATATTGCTAACTGGCAGTGACTTTCCAGAGTTTCACACAATAAATTTGAACACAAGAACATAAGAGCCAGCCTCCACCGGACAAGGCCAAAGCCCCATCTAGTCCAACTTCCTATGTTATACAGCAGCCCATCAGATGCTTCAGGGAGCACTTTGCTTTATTAGCAGGGCCAATCAGTGCATCCCTTGCCAGCTTCTTTTTCTGTGACTCTTTAACCAGAGTAGCAAAAGTGAAGGCTGCTAGATGCCAGAATTCTACTTAAAAAGCCCACATGGAGGAACATAGCACCTTCTTTCATTGAACATTTTAGATAGAAAATGCTTGAGAACACAGGGAGCAATACCAAGATGCTCTACATTTCCTGGAGCTTAATTGTAGTTCATCAGGCTTGGATTCTCAGGACACAGCAATTGGTTCCCCACAGTGGCATCACTGGAAGATGAAGGACAGTGCAGCTCACATGAGGTGATGCACATTGAGAAGGGGTGACATCACAAGTGACCACAATTGCTAAAATTATGATTTGTAGGAATAATCCCATCACATTATATGCTGCTCAATGTGTAATTTATAGCATAATTCAATGAAAAAGAGTGAAATCTCAATTCCACCAAAAGTAATGGCAAAAACAAAACAAAACCCAGCAGCGGAAGGAGCAATGGTACTTCACCAAGTCCACCAGCTGGGTCATCACCTCTCCAATGCACTGGAGGAAGTCCAACCTGGGGAGTGATGTGCTGGTGTCCAACATCAGGTGACACAAACCCTAGTAATGCCACTGTGTCTTCCTTACCCTCATGCAAACCAGTTTCCCCTGATTTTGGCTAAAGATTATGGTGAACATTGTTCACATTATTTTCAGTTCCAAATACAATATTACTATTCAGTCTTAAAAAATGGGTGCCACACATATAACAATGCATTAAAAAGAGTTGCTTTAAAAAGAGAGATGGGTCACCAAATTAAGTAGGGAAATGTATTCATATTTAGCACATATCCTTAGAGGCCTCCTCCCTCTGGCTAAGGTGGGAGCTGCTGATACTCCAGCACCATCTACTGGAGTATGAAGTGACAGGCAAAAGAACTCTCAGCCAAGGGTCATAAAATGCAAGCTACTTCCTCAATTTGAGAAGGGAATAAAAAGTCTAGAAAATGCTGGAGCTCTTTTGCCATGCTGGGACAAAAATGCCATATAGATCTGGCCCCAAGTATGGACCTGCAATAATGAAAACTTACAAGATAACAATGTGCTTTGTTGGAGCCTTCCACCTCTCTTCATTGTGCAGAGTTTTACGGATAGAACTAACGGTACAAACCAAAATCCCAGAGGTGTTGTAAGGCTCCTTTGTGCCACCAGGAGCATTGGCCAGCACCTAGTAAGTTTGTGTTGGCCTACCTCAACCTATAAACATGTCTGGGGAGGGTGGGGGAGCATTCCAAGACAGGGGGAGAGCAGGACCATGGACAGACCAGGCCTGGGAAGAAGTGGAGCCAAGATCTGGAACTTAGGCTGAATTTGTGTAAACTGCTTTGTGAACTTTTTAGCTGAAAAGTGGTATGTAAAACAGACAGATTCTTAAACCCCTCTTGCTTGGATGGCCCAGTCTAGTACCATGTTCCTTATATTGGCACAAGCACAACCTCTTTAAGTGGCAGAGATATGCATAGCCTCATCTAGATCACTGCTGCATTATCCTGGGTAAAGGAAATCAATTTCTCTTGTCCTCAGTTGTGCCACAACCAGTCCAGAACCCATATGGAAAACAGTACAGGCCAGCTGGCCTGCCTGTTCTAGTGTATGATAAGACTGAAATGTATGTTTTCTCAGAAGGACAACCTACTGACAACCAAGAACTGGTGGGACGACAAACTAGAAAAGATAGTCCAGAATGAACAGCCCCAAATTGATCAAGGCAGTAATTCCATAATCAAACTGCCTGCCAATTGGAGCATAATATACTGGACATCACCTTGGCTGAGGAAAAACAGATCTGGATCATTGACACTGCAATATCCAGAGATCATCGGCTTCAAGAGAAAGCGCATGAGAAGCTCACATAGTATAAGGACTTACAAAAAGAAATTTAAAGAATCTGGGAAAAGAAGTCCACTGGGATTCCAATAATAGGTGCTCTGGGAGCAATTCCATGAAGCCTCCAGAAACTTCTAAACTTAATGTGCCTCCAGAAGATCACAACTGCCCAGTTACAAAAAGCAGCACTCTTGGGAACTTCACACATATTGAGATGATACCTGTTTGATTCCCAGTTCCCTGGATAGGAACTGAATTACAATAGAGCCAATTCCAGTCAAACACCTGGTCAATTCCAGTCAAACACCTGATGGTGTTGTTGTATATCATCACCATCATAATTTTTATTGGTCCATTTCATCCCATTATATGCTTCGTTCACAGGATTCATTTCTATGGGACAAAGGAGACCAATATTCTGCACCCAGCACACATTGTAAAAAAATCCTTCAAAAAAAACTTACGTACCAAAACCTTTCATGGCTTTCCTGAGCACTTTAGCATCACCATCAGCATTGAAATCCGCTGCTGGACGGATGGTTCCCCTATGCTACAGAAATGACAGCAGAGTTTAGATTAAAACCAAGCCTATAGGAAAGAAAGAAATAGAAGCAACAGAGCAGGTTAAGGGGAAAGCAGCTGCTAAGCAAGCTGGGAAGTTATTATCTGATCTCTTCATTTAGAAGAGGAAAAAGCCAAGCCAGAAAAATTGTTAAAATGATGGTTAAAATATCAACAAAAATAAAACAAAACCCAGAAGAAACTAATAGCATTTAGAAAAATTTTATCCCCATGTACCTGTGTGTGTGTAAGCTTTCCTCATTTTTCAATAAAATTTTAGGCTCCCAAAATAGCTTCCCAGCCACATCAGTTGTCTTCTGAGCATTAAATCAGTGAGGAGACTTCTCTGAAGTGACAGGATGGTTCCTTTATCACAGGCTCTCCACAAATTTCACATGCACAAGAGTAAGGGTAAGCTCAAACAGTCTGTTCCAGTGACAAGCATTTTATCAAACTTTTAAAAAAATGTCCAAAACCAGCACTCAGCTCGCTTCTCACACAAGTAGGAGGGCTGGAATACACTTTGAAAGTCCCTTCCAACACCACAATTTGATGATAATTGTACAATACAACGAGGTTCAGATATTGTAAGTAATCAATAACATGATTATCACATGGAATAGACAGTGTGTGAATTCACCCTTGGAGAGAGAGATTGTAGAGAATCAAAACCTGGAACATTTCATCAGGAACAAAAAAAAAACCCCTTGTAGCTTAGCTTATCACGGTAGACCAGCTCCACTGATCAAGGCAGTCTTAAAGATTTCAAAAGCATGTTCCTAATACCCTCCAGAGTTATGCATGTGCTTGTGAAAATGAATTGATAGTACCAAAGATAGTACCAAAGAAAAAACATCTCCAGAGAGGCACGACTGAACTATCCCCCTTAAAGTATATATATTCAGTATACTGTATATATGAGTGAAAATATTCTACTGTTATCAGTCTTAAAAAATTAATTCAGAAGCACACACACAACATCAGAGAGGGAAAAGTAAGCAGTTCTGTGTATGTGTGAAAAATGCATGTTAGAAAGATCTGGTTGTAGTAGTGATATAATCCACTGAACAGGGCTAGCCAAGAGAACTTGCAGAAAGGTATCAGCAGCACACAGAGTGAAGCAGCTGTGGTTTCAAGCCAGGAAGGTGCAGATGGGGAAGGGGAGGCAGGGGTGGTTTCTAACCTCTACTTTGGTCACTGCACTAAGTTCCCACATCTGATAGGCCACCTGCGCAGCTTCGGGGAAGAACTCACCTGCAGCACTGAAAATGTGAGGGGAACAGGCTATTATCTTTGCAGACACCCAACTACATGATTCAGGCCTTCTGCAAACCCGTACCCCTCTTTTTGCCCAACATTCTCAAAAATAGCAAATCACCACCCTACTAGTATCTGTTCGTTAGAAACCACCAGTTTAAAATACCCACCGCTGTGTGCCTGCTCTCTGTCTAGTCAAAAGTAAGATCCACTAGATATAACTTTTTGTTATATTTATTCTTCATATGTAAGCCATCTTAAGTGTAACCCTCATT
This sequence comes from Cryptoblepharus egeriae, assembly GCA_030015325.1. Lineage (NCBI taxonomy): Eukaryota > Metazoa > Chordata > Lepidosauria > Squamata > Scincidae > Cryptoblepharus > Cryptoblepharus egeriae. The sequence continues at coordinate 63,534,005 of JAREYC010000002.1, read as the reverse complement.
TTTTTGAGAGGGAGAGGAGAATATGATAAAAATAACCTAACTTGGGGCCCAAATCTATTTGATCTTTCCAGGGCCAATGCAGCTGCAATGCATCCCTGAGATAAAGTAATGAACATTCTCTTAACCATCAGGAGGCCACCAGAAGTGTCCCCACCATTGCACCAGCACTGGAAAGCTTGATGGAATTGGGCCCTAAGACAGAAACAGACATAGATGCATCACCTTGAATATATGAATCTGCCATATCTTGAATAGCTCAGAATAATAATAGATTACTGGAAAGCAGTTGCATTATCATAGCACCAGATCTCTAGGGACTGATTTGGGACCAGTTTGTGCAATAAAATAGCTGGCTGGGAGACTTAGGATGGCTAATGAAGGCAATCCTTCAAAAAAGCATCTAGGCTCTGCAAAATGCATTTCAGAATCCTTCTTGCCTTTTGATTAATTTTGAATGAAAAGTCTCTCCTCTCAGTCTCCCTAAGTGTATACTCTCATCCAGTTTATAATCTCAAATACCCCAGTGTATCCTTTTTAAAGAGATGACACAGAAGGAGGCCAGAAACCAGGTCACCTGCCACCTGAAATATCAATTTCACCCTTCTTCATGGTATTATATCTACAGTATTCCCATGCTTGAGGTCTTGCTTTCCTCAATACAGTAATCTAAAATTGTACTCTTATTATTTTACAATAACAAAATTTTTTGTCAACATTTAAAATATAACCCTGACATTGGCAAGGATGACCTTTAGGAGAGAAGAATGTTTTGCAAGATAATTTCAAGAGTTCCAATTCTTCATGAAAAATTCTACTGTCTGGGAATGTCCATCATGCCTCCAAAGGTGGAATAACATAATCCCAATGACATATTCCTTTAAGAGCTTAACTTTGAATAATTTTGTGCAGACTGAAGCAAGACTGTACAGATTAAGTACCATCAGTAGATGCTTTGGTAAACCATGTTTTTAGCAAGTCAAGATAATAATCAAGCTAGTTGCAGAAATGAAAGAAAGTTAACTTTGAAATAAACAAAATAAACAAAATAAAGAAAAACAGTCAGAAATTTACATCCCCACCTCCCAAAGAGTCAATGGTTAAATTCCCAGTGATTTTATAGAAGTATTATGACTACTGTGTTATCTAGTTTGGCAGCATGTCTCAGAATGCCAGGCACAAGAGATAGGCCACCCGGTACAGGATGGAGGCATCTTGTTGTCTTATGTGCTCCCCAAGGCATGTGGTGGGACACTGCAAGATATAGGAAGCTGGACCAGATGTGACTTTGGCTTGATCAGGAGGGCTGTTCTTATGGCTTTCCACAGAATATGATTTGGATTCCTCATGGGATTGCACAGCACTTAAAGACAACCCAAATGACCATTTTCTGGCTCTGTTAGGAAAATAAAAGGCACATTTGAAAGAACCATATATGAACTGAGCATACTTACTCATCATTTCCCCCACAGAGCTTCAGCAGTGCTTTTTTGTATTCACCAGATGTGTCACTCTACCAAATAAAACACATAAGGACAAATTAAAATCATATACTGCTATCTGTAGACAAGTGACTGAGACCACAATCCTATGTGTTCTTTCCACTGAACGCCATGAGATTTTCTTCTGGGTAAACATGCTTAGAATTGAAAACAGCAATTCATCTGAAAAGACATTTTGTTCCCTGACACATGACAAAAAGGAGCAAATTGGTGAATCAAAAAATCAATACAAAATAATATTTTGCAATAATAACTCCTGTTTTTACCTCAATCATGTGGTGAAGAGATTTCTCATATTTAGTCCGAAATATCTCCCGGATGTCCAACATGTCAAGCTCACTGCGTGACACCATGATCCGAATCAACGTGTTGTCCCTTGTTCCTAGGCCCTGTGGTAGATCAGTGAAGACACAAAATATATCTCAAAATAGGATTCATGGATGGTTGAGCAATGAGAGATCATTAAAAATAAGACCGTATCAAGAACAACTGCTTCCCTGTTTAATGCACAGTTAACTTCCTTATAACACAGATAGCACAATCCTAAGTTTGTGTTGGGCTGGTACAAATCCCTTGCACCAGCCCGGGATAGATACAAATGTGCCAAACAGCACATTTGTGCCTCCTCTGAAGTCAGGACTGCATTAAATGCAATTCTTAAGCCTAGTATATTTACTATGCAATGAGCGTCCCCTCTTAATCCTCAGAAACAGCATAATGTTAGTGTGCTGGAGTGTCACTGCTTTCCACAGTGCAATATGGAGAAGGCAGTGATAATTTAACAGAGCCCCTGGACCACTACTAACCTTCATGGCTTTAAAGAGTCTGTCTGCAAAATACTCTGCCGTGCTTCGGATGTTCTTCACTGTGGAAGGAATGAAAAGAAGGACTGTGTGTAAACTAGAGCTCAGACTTCTTGCCTGAAATACAATTTAGTCCCAACCCTTTCAAAAACCCAGCTGATCATAATGAAAGACCACCCCTGAGTACAGGTTTATTATTTTATTTTTCTCCTTTACAACTAATACTCAAAATAATAATAATAATTTTGGCCTCGACAAATGTGCCACAGTGGCACTAAAGAAAGGGAAGATCATGGAAAGTGATGGCATTGAAATGCCAAATGGACAAACCATTAAATGCCACCAGCCTGAAGCCTACAAATATCTGGGCATACTGCAGCTGGACAATATCAAGCATGTGCATGTAAAAACTGATCAGCAAAGAATACAGCAAAGGGTTAGAAAAATTTTGAAGAGCAAATTGAATGGTGGCAACATTATAAAGGCTATAAATACCTGGGCCATACCGGTAGTTAGGTATACTGCTGGCATTGTAAACTGGACACAAAAGGAACTGGATGACTTGGACAAGAAAACAAGGAAATTAATGACTATTCACTATGCTTTACATCCACGTAGTGATGTTGACAGGCTGTACCTGCCTAGAAGATCAGGGGGCAGAGGACTTTTGCAAGTGAAGCAGTCGGTGGAAGAAGAAAAACATGCCCTAGCAGATGATGTGCGAGAGAGCCAGGAATGTTCTCTGAATGAAGTCAGCAAGAGAAAGTTGTTGAAAGTGCAGCAGACCAACTATGAATATCGCAATAGTGCAATTCAGGCTTGGACTGCCAGTTGGCAGAATAAAGCACTGCATGGCCAATTCCTTGCCAAGATCGAAGGTTGATCAGGATAAGACCTGGTTGTGGCTCACGAGTGGAACACTGAAGAAGGAGACGGAGGGCCTGATACTTGCTGCCCAAGAACAGGCAATCAGGACAAATGCCATTAAGGTCAGAATTGAAAAATCAGCCGATAACCCAAAATGCCGGCTCTGCAAAGAAGTGGATGAAACCAGACTGACTGCAAACTGAGGCACAACTCTGTTGCCCAGATGATCCACTGGAATCTATGCCAAAAGCATCATCTGCCAGTGGCAAAAAAACTGGTGGGACCACAAGCCTGAAAAAGTGGTTGCAAATGAACAGGTCAAGCTTCTGTGGGACTTCAGGATACAGACGGACAAGATCTTGGAACACAACACTCCAGATATCACCATCACAGAAAGCAGTCAGATGTGGCTTGTTGACATCCCCATACCAGAATTGAGGAGAAACAACTGGAAAAGATCTCCGCTACCAAGATCTAAGAATCGAATTACAGCGTATCTGGTGTAAGCAAGTGCAGGTGGTTCCAGTTGGCACACTAGGTGCAGTGCCCAAAGACCTTGGCAGGCACCTGAAACTATTGGCATTGACAAAATATCATTCTGCAGAAAGCCGCTCTTCTGGGATCAGCACAAATTATACATTGCTACATCACACAGTCCTAGACTCTTGGGAAGGCTCCGACTGTTGATGTGAATGAAACCAGCACAAAATTGTTCGCTGTGTATTTATGGACGATAATAATAATAATATAATAATAATAATAATAATAATAATAATAATAATAATAATAATAATAATAATAATAATAAATGACATTACTGAGGTAGTATGTTTGTGTGTGTGCACCACTCATGCACTACACCACTTATGTACTGACCACCAGGAATGGGATATGGATGAGTTTTGCTGACTAAATTGGCTAGGATTGCACCCTGAGTGATTCTCAAACTTTTTTTCTTATCTCTAGAGACCTTTATACTCCTAAATTGACTCTTAAGGAGCCCCAGAGTGAAATGCATGCAAAGAATAATGCAACATCAAGTAGATGGTAGCAATTTCTGAAGGCCCCAGTGATCAGAACATGCTTCAGAAAACTGCTCTAAATAATCTTTGTAAACATCCTGTTGTCACCAGAGTCAAAATGTTGCCTTCTGATCAAGAAAAACAAGAGATCTAAAAATATCAGTAACTGCAGTTTCTGTACAGATTTCTAATTCTGTCCCTACAATCCAGAGTAACTACGGGAGCACGTAAGAGACTTTATGTGTAGCCATAGTTGCTGCACTAACTAGTGAAAACCTATGGGAAATTCATATTGCAATCCAGAGCAAATTGTTCTTACACCGGAGCAAGGACTCCATGTAGTTACTCTGGATTGCGCCCTGTGTCTCAGAGTTCCCTGAGAGCTCATTCAAGTAATGCTTGCCCATCCACAAAAGAAAGAGAATATAGATACTAACTATATACTAAGAGTCTGCTATCTTTTAGGTAAAAACAAAATATTCCAAATGGAGTGAATATTTGCAATTTAAATTAATAAATCAGTTCCCACTCTTAGATATGCAGAAAGTTTTCCATCTCTGGTTTACTCTCTGTGGCTATCTAACACTCGCTACAATGCATTGAGGACTCTGTCTCTGATGCATGTTCTTTTTTAATAGTGCTCCAAACATGAACTTGCATAACAGCTTTGCAGCTTCGAGGAATATAGTAACAGAGATGGATGCAGATTGAGTTTGAATAATAGTGTCCTTTAAATGTTACTCCTTTGCACCTATTTCATATGGAAGAACCGGCTCACCTACTGCTAGCATCAGTTTTTCAAAGTCCCCAGACAGCTCTCCCCGGATGCTTGCCTCAATGGGCTTGCCTGAAATCTTCAGATACTCATCAAAAACTGAAAAGAAAGCAGAACAGAGAAACTGTCACATTTATCTGCCATTCATTTACTGACATATACAAGGCATGGTGGATTCTGCCTCTAACCACATCACCATCGGTTGGTGCAAAACCACTGCATTTGCTAAATAAAAAAATCTAGTATTTCTGCTATATTATACAAACATAGGTATTTATATATCACCTTTTCAGGTCATCATCTTTCTCTTCTGACTTATGGTAATTTTCAAGGCGGTTTACATGGCTTTCCCATGCCGAAACAAATGCCCAAGGCAGCTTACAAAATTCCATTATAAAGTACAAAGTATATCAACATGAGGGCTGTGGGTGGCACAAGCGGTTAAGATGCTGTGCCTGTTAACCAGCAGGCTAGGGTTCGAAACCCAGGTCGGCCCCACAAGACAGGGTGAGCTCCTGTCCTTAGCCCAGCTCTGCGACGCCAGCTGGATCCAATCGTATCGGCTCTGCCTTTCCATTGGACTAATTCAGTGGCGTGGAGAGGGGTGATTTGCTGCTTGGGTAACAGCCTATCCTCCATAACAATCTAATCCAGGCTTTCGTGCTTCACATGCAGCATATGCAGCGCTGAGCACGATACCATAGTCTCTCAAGACTGACGGAGGCCTGCTTTACATGGGCAGGCTTACTAACCCTAGAAGGGTTTTATACTGCACACTCTTGGGGTATCTCCTAATCCATTTGATGGTCTGATTTACAGCACAATCCTGAGACTGCACTGGGACAGTGCAAGTCCCTTGTACAAATCAGGAATGTGCATTAGATGATGCTGCACTGATCCACAGAGGTGTTCCAGCCTACAGAGGTTGAATTCAGCCTCCGCATCAGAACAAAGAAGGACCTCTGCACCAGCTGATATGGAGATCTGAATAGGGTGGAGAGGTGATCCCGAAACAGACAGAAGGGAACAGGAGGCAGTGCTGGGACCAAGTGATTTGCCAGATCCCAACCTGGGTCTCCAAGCAGTGATTGGATCTGCACTGCAACCCTACCCAGGGGAAGGGGAAAACTTTCCCCTTGTACGATGGTAGTACAGCACTAGCCCCAACCAAGTGCTGGATGCAGCATACGCCAACTGGCTTGTCTGCTCCTGCACAATTTAGGATTGTGCTGTGAGAATACCGACAACACATCTTGAGATTCATTAGGATATCTCATATGAAAGTCCTTTCCTTGCTGTGAAGACTGATAGCCTGACATTTCCTATTACTTTAGGTTGTCTCTCCTTATTTCTCCTTATTAAATTTAAAATAACATTTGGTGCAGGGACCTGCCTTCTTCTTTTTGTCATACAGTATGTTAATATATGACAGTGTCATGCAGTTGTGGAGCTTTGCAAACAACTATCAACCTGTATTTGGGTAATAGCCAGTTCTACTTCTAATGCCAGCTATTAATTACTATCAATATTTTACACAATTATTGTATATGTAACAAGCAACAGTCTTCTCAAACTTATTTTAATACCATGGAGAGCAATACAAGAAATAATACATTTGGACACTGACGAAGAGGTGATTACATGAGAATGGAGAGCAGAAAAAAGAAAATGGATCAGAGAGACCTTTGAAAGCATGAAGGAGAAGGAAAGAAAATTGAGCACCTCTGTTTTTAAAGGAGGGAGAAAATTCCATAAAATGTAAACTTACAGTTCAAACTTACAGATCGGATCCTGAGTCAATAGAAAGGTATTCTCAGGAGCCAATTCTAAAGTACAGCCTGAGCAAAATATTCACCTTGCTCCTACCAAGGCTAAACAAATTCCTAATTCAGCCTCTTCTGTGGCAAATTAATAGATTATGGGCAAAATCCATACCAGTTATGGGTCCACGCAGTTACGTCACTCTCTAGTGTTATCTTATGGAAAGTCATCTTAACAGCTCCGGAGCAAGGGGCTTAATTTCACTTTAGGATATAGGCCTATTCCTACAATTCCTAGATTAATTGGCACTCAAGAAGACATGCGATGCTTCATAATGTAGAAGCATAAATTATAGTTTGAGAATCAATCTCTCAACAGCTCACCCATCCTAAGATGTTGTTTGCTTCTGTTTCCAAGAATGTAGATAAACTGGGCTTCGTCTGTACCCCATTTCATCTCTCCAGCTTCCAACAGGTCCTTTTAGAAAGCAAGCAACAGTTTGACTTCCAATCACAGAACCCAGAATTGACATTTTCAGTTATTGGACTTCCATATTTCCATGATGATACATATAAAAAATATAAGCAAAAAAGTGGTAGAAGTTGCTGGGAATAGTCTGTACACAATTTCAAAACAGGCCATCCCGAATACATAAATCATACCAAGTATGCATTTTAATAGTATAGGTTGAAAACTCTGTAAGTTAATAAAATTGAAAGCAGAATGGCTTGAAGACTGGAAAGTCAGGAGTTAAAATTCAGTAGCCATATTTCAAAGCTGGGCCTTACTTCAGATTCACAAACAAATAATTCCTTATGTCAGAAAAAGAACAAACAAATCTGGCTTACAATCCTATCCACACTTACGTTGGTGTAAATCTCATTTACTATAATGGAGTTTACTCCTAAGAAGACATACACAGGATTGGACTCTTAGGCAACCAAACAGAACTTTTGATATAAGAAAGCATATAACAGATTAGTTGGAAAGATGGATATGAAATACACTGTTCAGATGCAAACCTTCAAATGCAAAAGGTCTCTCTGGCTCTCATCAAGAGGTCAATACTACAGTATACACCGGAACATTGTTACAATTATATACATTGTATATATAACAAGCAACAATCTTCTCAAACATATTTTAATACACTTACCTTGGCATCTTGTTCCACAAGATCTTCACTCACAACATCGTCTTCTTCCCGATTGCCCTGAAAGGAAAATGGATCTCATTAGAATTGCATAAGCATGTGAAGGAATAAAGAATGGAATGGAACACATAATTTAACATACTTGAAGGAGAACAACAAGCATCTTTTTGAAGTGTCCTGATGTGTCTGCTATGACATCTTGCTCCAGGTCCCTCTCATATGCTAATAGAATATACAAAAATGAGAGAACACATTAAGGTGATTCTCACACGGCAAGAGGCATTTTAATTTGAAGTGGTCCTAGAACAAAAGAAAAAAATATGAGGTTCTGAAGACATAAAAATGCTTTGGGGAAAATATGATAGTACTGAAGAGGTCAGAGTTTGAGATGGAACAGGAGACACCCATAAGTGAATTCAAGGAGTGATAATCTGGGTTGAGACTTTGGATGTTTGCTTTTCCTTCACCTCCTGGTGGCATATATACAAATGTAACAAGTTAATTCCTCAGATTTTTCACTTTGTAATACTTTCCAGTGAAAAACACTCATGATATAAACATCTCTTGAAGAGCACTTGGGCAAAAATATGATACTAGTATCTCTGGACTGAGACATCAGGCATCCTCTCAGAATTTGGGTGGGGAGCCAAAGAACAGGAAGATCCCCAAACCATTTTGGATGTGTTTCAAAATAAACAGTGCCAACATATGCTTATGAAATTCATAAGCTGGTAGAGGCAAGTTTAAGGATTTTGAATGATTTTGTAGAAGTGGCAGTACAGATTTTATCACAATGTAAAGGATTTCATTGCTTGATGGAACTTTGTGTATAAAGATCACTGTTTATTGCCTGACATCTTTGTTGGTGTTTGCTACAGCAGGAAACCTTGCTTGGATCTTGTTCAGTGAAATGCACTACAATGGATCTATATATTCATTTTCAAAAGTCATCCAGAACCAGACATGAAGCAAATTGCTTTACCATTAATACACATGATAAGCACACCCATGTACACTAACACTCTCACCATTCCAAAACTGATCCCAAGAACAAACAGAATGCTAGCCTAGAAAAATTAATACATAAGATTCACTTGAGGATGGAATTGCAGAAGTGGGAAAAAACCAAGGGCCCATTCCTATCCCAGCATTCATGCAGCTGTACCAATGGGTTTGATCAGCATCCTGCAGTGGAAGGGTAGTCATGGAGGTCTCCACAAGATAAAGGCATATTTGTTTCCTTCTCTAACAGCTGCTTTGCAGCTTCATTAGTACTGAACTGTTGGATAGGAGTAGGCCCCAGGACAATTAATGTGTTGTCCTGGACCCAATGATGTGCTGATTCAAAGTCATTATTTAACTTCCATGTCCTAATGGCAGCTGGAGCTAGCTCAAGATCCAAGTAAGTCACTAAGCCCCTGGCATTGGTAGTTACCGTCTTTGTAGGCCTCCACTAATGCATGGATCTGTTGATTGGTCCGAGATGCCAGGATCTCAATCAGGCATTTTTCATCTGTTCCAATCCCCTGAATAAGGAAAACAAGTCATGTGTAAGACATGCAGCAACAAGATCACTAACAGATAAAAATACCAAATGATTGTTTTGGTTCAATTATATCAGAAAATCTGAATGTACTCCTAATGGGAAAAAAAATGTACTCCTAATGGAAAAAAAGACTTTTTATGTTGTCATGAGCTCCAGAGACAGACAAAATTAATGATCCCAACTCTCCATTTACCTTAAGAGCATCTTTGATTTCCTTGGCGTCAAAGTATTCCAAGGGTCTCATTAGACCCACAATCAGACGCTCAAATTTCCCTGTTAGTTCATATTTCAGATCTGCAATCAGGTCCTAACAAAAAAAGAAAAGTTGGGGAAAAGAAGCATTAGTGTCTTAATATGGCTACCTGTTACGAAAATCATCTTTTTTTGTACACCAGTACAAATTTCATGAAAATTATGTAGCTGGTCTGCTCTTGCTGAGGGTCCCTCCAATTGTTTATCCACTGGGCCAAAAAAAGAGATCAGTATACTCTCCTGGCCTGTCACTTATGCCTACCTATTATTACAAGGGATTCATGAATGCCATAGATAGAAAAACAGTTAAAATATAGTATCAGCATGTGTTTTTCTTCTTCTGTTTCTTTTGAGTATTCCTGCATACAACCCATTTTTAGAAGCTGTATGTCTAATCTGAGATTTTTCTTTCCCCATATATAAGCATCATGCACTCCAAAGTTGAGATGGAATTGAGATGGAATTTGCATGTGGCAACCTCTTGAATGGACTGGCTGAATAGAGAGCCATTTCCTTTTTAAGGCTCACCTTTCCATAGAGAGACTTATATGCTTGGCAGATCTCATTTCTTTGTTTATTGCTTCTGGCTGTGATGAGATCAAGTATGGCTTCTTTGTCACTCCCTGAAAAAGAATGGAGGATCAGTCTGATTTAAGAGATAAAGGGCACAATTATAAGCAATTTAGGCTGCACAACTCACCCAATCCCCAGTCTCGTGATGGGAATCTGGAACATGATTGGGCACTTCCCAAGGAATGGCACAGAAGGATGCCTTAGCATGGGTGTTGACAGGGAGGTGTGGTTGGTGCAGGCTGCACCAGGTGATGTACCAGAGTGGGTGATGTGCCAGAGGAACCCTCCCTGTGCATCACTGCCATCTGGCGCACCACCCCTACCACTCTCACTGTGGAAAGGACTGCCCCTCTCCTCAGCAAAAGTGCTCCCCAATGAAGGATGCATGCAAACGTTTCACGCATGTGCGCCCTTCAGTGAGGAGAGTTTTCGCTGATGAGAGGCAGTCCTCTCCTCAGTGGGGAAGCTCCCCCACTAAAGGACACATGCGTGAATGTCGTGCATGTGTTCCTCCAGTGAAGGACACATGCATGATGTCACACATGCATTCTTGAGTAGGGGAAGGCTCCCACGGGGGATCAAGCTGAGAAAGGGCAAGTGGCTTCGGAGGTGAAGTGTGCATGCATAAACATTGCACATGTGTAAGAATTGTCCCAGGCATGCACCCTTGAAGGAGGTAACAAGCCAGGGTCTTGCACCAGATGACATGGGCCATGGCATTGCTGCTGTGCCTTATAACACTTTTGTGATACCCCCAGGCAAGCATGGGACTTGTTCCAGGACATATGCAGGCCTAACTTGGGCTTAGAATTACAGCCATGTAGTATCAATTTGAAATTGATCTGAAAGGTCACATTGCCTGGATTACGTTTCCATTTCTGCTTTTTACCTGCAACTGAAAAAACAGGGAGAATGCTTATATCTAAGGTGAGCCTAACTGATTAAGATGCTACCTGTCACCAGCCAAAAGGGAAAACAAGGGAGACAGATGGTCTCTCCCTGTACTATGGGTTGGTAAACTTCAGTTAACCATCAATCCTGTCCTTGAAAGCTAGAAACTATTTAGTTAGTTCCAAATAATTGTTTCATGTCTGATTTTTTCCCTTATTTGTCCCATCTAGACTTAAAAAGTTCCCATCTCTTTTCCTCACAACTAGGACTAGAAGCCTTTTTTGAAAGTACTATGGAAATGTTGTGCAAAGCAATGTGTGACACCAAACCTGAGGCACGGGTGTCACATAAGACATAAGCAGCATGACTTGGACAGAAGGATAAGGCCTTGTGGGTCAATGGTACTCAGTCAGTCCTACATTTCAGCATCTTCTTAAGTACTATATTTTATTAAGTGTTTCAGAGGTAAGGAAAGCAGGTTGGTTCAGTCCTTCATATTTTGGATTTGATTTGTGACATTTGTCAAAAAGATTGGCCTTCACTGCACTATGTTCTTTTATATCTTTTTTTCTCTTGAACTAAACTTTAACTACAATGTGTGGTAATAAGATCTGGATAGCAAGAAAATAAAACATCTATTTTTGCATCAGAATAAAATCTGCTCTTTCTTACAGTTATTCTTATATGACTCCCCTCCCAAAAGCACATTCATACTATTCACACTAGAAGTACCAGTAATAATGCTTCAAAAACATTAATAGAATTTTTAAGAAACTTCAAAAAGACATGAGTTAATGACACACATGTGTTTAATAAGATTCACACACACAAAAAAAAAACATTTGCAGAACATACCAAATCCCTTCATGGCATTATATAGTGCCTCAGCATCCTGGTTGGCATCAAAATCTGGGTAATCTTTTACTGAACCCCTGTATCTTCCAACCTAGCAAAAAGGAGAATGAAACTAGATCATTATTTGGGCATTAGGAAACAATATGCCATAAGCAAAAATTTATACTTAGAAGGTCAGCATATAATTCCCATGCAGCTCCACAGCTGCAAAGTTCAAAAATTTTCCAGGATGGTCAGGTTTTTGCTGTACTGAAACAAACAGTGCAGTCCTAAGCTTGTCTACCCAGAAGTAAGTCCTATTGTATTCCATGGGGTTTACTCCCAGGAAAGTATGTTTAGGATTGCAGCCAAAGTCAGAGAGTGTGATCCAAAAAAATATTCTTTAGGTATCAGGGTTTGACTGAGACTGGGCATGGCCCCGTCCCAAAATGCCTTTCTGACCTTAAAATTCTGTGAACCAAAACCTATGATAGGGGTATATCTCTTAATAACAAATAGGCCTCAAAGAGATTTAATATTTTATCTTCCAAAATTGGGGACATTTCACAGTATTATGCATGAAAATACAATATAAGTGGCAGTATTGAGAAAAGATTCAACACAATCATCCAATAAGACATTGCGTGAACCCACAAGGAGGACAGAGTAACCATCTCATCAGATGCCAGAAATTCAGTGTAATGTAACACTTACTCATCCATGGTCAGAGTACGTGGCACCACAACAGAGACAATAGAAATGAATGTGGAGGGGGGTGGCTGCTTTTGATAGGCAAACAGTAATGCATTATCTCCCCAGTGCTCTTGATCCCCATGGGACTGGATCTCTTTTTAAAAAATTTGCATAACTATTTTAGTGAAATTATACAGCCTAAATTCACAGTTCCTTTTTCATGCAAAAAAACTGAGATCCATAGCTAGCCACCCATATGGAATGACATGGAAAAACTCTGTGCAGCTACACCTCGATGTGGAGACAGATGGCATCAATGTTCATGATTGTGACCGCTCTTTCAACTGGATATTGATATCACTATGCCGCGCCCTCTTCTTCTCTGTTTCACACTTTATTCTCTGCACGACCAAGGTGCAATCCTAACCAGCAAAACTCTTCGGTATTCTTGTTCCTGTGGTAATGTAGGGAGGCAAGCGCATCTCTGTGCACTGGCCTAACTACCTCCAGGAGTGGTGCACAAGTGTCTTATAGCACTTTTGTGACACCCTCAGGCCAGCACAGGATTTAAACTGGTACTTAGGCCAGCCTAACTGAAGATTAGGATTGCAGCAGGGTGACCATATGTCCTCTTTTTCTAGGACAGGTCCTTGATTTTAGCCTTATGTTCTGGAAAAAACTTCAATATCCTCTTTTTCCTTGTAAGCAGGCAGCATGTACCCTTCTTCGAGTTAATAAATCATATGTAATAAATTATATATAATAATTTTAAATTTAATTTAAAGTAATACTGTGTTTAAATTGAGCAAACAAAAGGAATATGTATATACACACACCCATATTTACTCAAATCTAATGCGCCATTGAATCTAATGCGCACCCTATACTTACAATAAGAATGTTTATTTACTCTAATATAATTAACCATCAAATCTAATGTGCACTCTGATTTTTGAGACTAAATTTGGTTGAAACAGGTGAAATACAGTGTCCTACAATTTCTTGTCCTACATTCTGTGGATGCCTTGTCCTCTTTTTTTTGTTTTTTGTTTGTTAAGGCATACAGTCATCCTGGGATTGCAGTGTAAGACAACTACACATGCAATTTCCAGTAAGGTTAAAGATGAGAACCAGTCTTTTAAAAAGTATAGCTATGTTTCTAAGGAGATGCGTGTCCTACTGGCAGTTTTCAAAATTTCACATGTATAAAGTTGGTGCTCTTTCTTTCTGTTCCATCCCCCACAGCTATGAGTCATGCTGGCTTCCTGACTGGCAGCCAAAACCCTTGAAGTTATAAATAGTAAAACAACTCTGCCCGGAACTCCCTCCTTCTATTCATGCTCATACCTCCCAAGGCCAGTACCATACTAGTATGTCTTCCCTTCCCAAAGCATTGCCACTGCATTGAGTAGACCCCAATCTCTTGTTCACAGGCATCCCTTATACAGTTTCTGAACAGATTTTGCTCTCCTACTTCCACTAATGACCATTTCCTGCAGTCTCCATGCAGAATCCAAAGTTAGAAAGCTGAGTCACTTCAAGACTATTCCTCTCCTGGGAAGGATCAGGAGCAGGAATTCACATAGCAAGATGTGGGAAACCTGAATGTCATCTTCCAAACATTTTCCTCTATCTCCAGATTCATGTTGAAGGAACAACCTTCACCAACTCCATATTCTTTCTGATGTCTGTAATATAGTTCATTCATCAGGTATTTTCCATCATCCTGCATGTACTTTCCCCCCACTCCCTTCCCATTTTATAAAATTCTGTTTCTTTTGGATCTCAAAAACATTATCTTCAGTTTGTTTCATGGATGGGCCAGCCCTCTACCCTATCACTGGTGTGGTCCCAATCTTTGAGATGGGGACTTCAATCCATAGCTGCAGTCCTAACCCACAGTTAGGCTGACATAAGCCCTAGAACAAGTCCCTTGCTGGCTTGGGAGTGTCATGGAAGTGTTGTAAAGCACTTCTGTGCTAGTTTTAGGTGAGGTTTAGGCCAGTGCACAGACATGCTTCCCTCCCAACACCACCACTTGAATGGGAAGATCAATAAGTTTTGCCAGCCTCGGTTAGGATTGCATCCCAAATCCATTTATTGCTTTATTCTGATTCTATCAGCAAAAGCCACTTTCAAATTACTCCACAGAATTTAGTTATACAATGGTGCCTCACATAAGTTTAATTTGTTCTGGAAGAATGCTTGTTATGTGAAACTCTCTTTATGTGATGTGGATTTTCCCATAGGAAATAATGGAAACTCAGACGATTGGTTCCAGAACCCAAAAAATATTCATATAAAATTAACTGTATGTAAAAATGATGACAAAACACTGGAATTGAATTCAAAACATGCATTCATTGTGCATGATCCTCTGAAGTCTAGTTATGCTGCAACCCTAAA
This sequence comes from Cryptoblepharus egeriae, assembly GCA_030015325.1. Lineage (NCBI taxonomy): Eukaryota > Metazoa > Chordata > Lepidosauria > Squamata > Scincidae > Cryptoblepharus > Cryptoblepharus egeriae. Next base: position 63,518,930 of record JAREYC010000002.1, on the reverse strand, counting down.
GACATTTTCCTGGGAGTAAGTCCTATTTAACGCAATGGGGCCTACTTCTGGGTAGACATGGTTAGGAGGCTGCAATCAAAGACACTTTCAAAGTGTCTCCCTACTTTCTCCTTCTCTTCATCCTGAGGCTCTTTCTTCCCTGCTCCCTTCTGGCTAGCCCTGAGCTGCTTTCCTCTTTCTCTGCCCAACGGACACCTGGCCACAGGAGGAACAGTGAGGAAGTGTTGCTTTTGCTATGGGGAGGTGGGCTGGGCATCCCTGACACTTTTTAAAAGGGCTGGCAGCAGCATGTCTGCCCCAACTGCCAATGAGTGTGTTTGTTAAGTGAAGCAACACTTGTTATGTGAGGCAGAAACCTTAAGAAATTTTTGCTTATGTGGATCACTTGTTAAGTGAGGCACCTGTCAAGCACGGTCCCACTGTGTGTAGAAAACTGTATGTAGAAAATATTTATGTAGAAAATATGCCAGTTGCACCGGAATACCCTACATAAACCAACTTTAATATACTGTTAAGAACGATAATCTTCCTGCAATACATGTTCATGGTCCTTTTCTGAAGAAATCACTCCACCTTTAAGCAGCATGTTGTCATAGCTAATCAATGAATCTAAACCCTAGATGTGTTATAGCAATGTGCAGAATACATCCTTCGATTTCTGCTCTATATTAAAAAAAATCTCTCTCCATATGAAAAATTGCCCTTATTAAGAGAAGCTTGTATTTCTTCCCAAGGGTATAAGAGAAAAAATTCACAACACTTGTGAACATTTATGAACATTTCATAAAACTGCAAGCCGTTACTACAAGTCAATGTAATAAGTCATTATTTGAAGAATGGCAAAAGCGCTCTCTCACCCAACCCATACTATGAGGAGAGAAAGAATGGACATAAATGACTGAAATACCTAAATTAAGGGGAAAAACTTCAAAAGCAGTAAAAAAAATGAGGCCATGATGATCTTTGTCTCACTCCTCTTCTGCAATGTCATATTTATCCTTTTAACTATGATACTCCCATAGGATTACATCTCAAATTCTTCTTACAACATGGAAATGATAATGCAAGATTTTTGCACACAAATACAAATAGAATCCTGACCAAGTAAAGGTGTCCATTGTTATCTACTAGGTTCCATTCCAGAAACTCCTGTGGATCACTATATAACAAAATAATAGAAAATAGATTTAAAGACCTATTTCCAGGTTTCTTGCTCCTAATGGAATAAGGTTGTGCCTTCATATCTGCAAGGGTTTGATTCTGGGACTTTCTGCTGACACTAAAAATGTATTCAATAAAAGCAGTGTAAAAAAATAAAAAGTGCATCCCTTTACAATTGTTTAAAAACAGATTTTCTTCCAGTTGTAGAGAGGCAGTCAGCAAAAAGAAATGCAAAGGATCCACTGCCTTTTCCTGGCTCAGCTGAAGAACTGAATGATTGTGTGCATGACTGACTCTACAACAGTAGAAAAGCAGTTTTTAAAACTGTGATTTGCAGCCAGCGGCCATATGTGTTGAGACAAATCTGTGTATAAAAAATCCATGTGTAACAAGGTTGGATCTGTATTTCACTTGTATTACATGTTACACAAAGAGGTCATGCATAAAACGGTACCAAATTATTGCACAAACCTTTTTCAGAATCATAACTGAGCACAGTACCACACAAATATCAACTTTATCTCCATGCAGTTTTTAGGATACATACAACCCACAAAGTATGCTGCATTTGACATTTTTCATTATTGCCAATATTTGTGGCGGAGGCAGGAAAGATAAAAACACATTCGCCCGGAGCTTCAATGGGAAGTTTTTGTTGCAAGGATAATGTAACATTAAGGTTCCTACTTCAAGGCATGTGACTATACTGCTACATTTGTTGCCCTATGAGCTGAGTGTCTGGGAAAGGATCTGGAACAAATGGATTCCCAGGAAGCATAAGATGATTGTAGCAGCCACTTCCATTTGTTTTAGTTCTGACATTATACTACAATGCTTTATCAGATATGGACAAGAGTGAAGCTGTGCGTTCACCTGGAAAATGATCACAAGAGCAGAAGGAAGTCAATCACTTGGGTACTGAATGCCCTCCTTGTCCTTCAAAATCCCATAACAGATAAATTATGGAAGAAAAGAAGATAAGCTGCCAGAGAGACAACCTGTGCTTGGCTTCTCAAGCCTTCAGTTGCATCTGTTTATAATATTACACAACTTATTATCAAGAGAGTAGAATGAAACAGACACAGATACCCTAAAAAAATATGAATTCTGCACAGTTTCCCACAGACCCATGTTGATGCTCTTGATTTCAGGTCAAGTTCAAATCTGAACCTTGATATTTAAAACCTGCTCTGAAATTGCTGGAGATTAAGGGTCTCTTAGTTCTGGCTTTTCTAGACATGTCTTTAGCTTCTTGGCAACAGATTGTGATAGCAGCCACACCTATGTTCTTGGGTACAAAAATGGCTCAGTGGCAGGAACTGCCCTCCAGCAGCAGCTGTACCAGGAGCAACAGCTGTGTGTGAATCTCATTGACACTTGATCCAGGGGATTTCCAACAGGACTCCTTTCAATATCCATCAGGGCTTCAGTGTAAGTGAAAATGCCATAGGGCAAAGGAGTTCTGATCCATTGTGTTTTATTCAAGAGATCTGTTGCATATCAAAGTTTTTCTGGTAAGGAATGTTAAAAAGATATAGGAAAAAATACTTTGGGTTGCTTGTCATTCTGCATAGCCCCAGTATAGAAGTTTCTACAGAAACAGGTAGAAGTTTTGGACTCTAAAACTGCCATGATTGACAGATAAAACACTGGGTACCTGCAACAACCAAAATCCAGTACTCAAAATAGTGATTGGATAAGAAAAGTTATCAGTTATAGGCATGTTAACAACAACAAAAGCTGGACAAAAATAAAGACATCAAATACCATTTATAAACTTCAGTAACAACTTATTATTACAATTTGCTTATTTTGAGATATGATCTAGCATGATACATTAAAGAAACAACATATGGTAATAACTCAAAAAAGAAATGGTCAGGAACCAATGGTCACAACTAGAACACACTATGGTGTTCCAGTAAATATTTCACCCGCACTAGTGATTCAGAGAGTTGAAAGAAGAGCAACCAGCTTTTTTATAGAGCTGCCTGGACACAGCAGAAATGGGACCTAACTCAAATCACTTTCAGCTATCATGGGTGCACATAGAATACCTCTGAAAAGTGGCTGGTGTAGACTTTGCTGCTGCAGAATGTGGAGGGAGCTTCTTTTTGGTTTTAAAAAAAAATCAGTTCAGATTAATTTCACCCGACACAGTAGCTGTGCACCATTTCAAACTCACAGAACTATATTGACTCAGCTTTTCTGATGGTAGCACTCCCATCGCTGCACTAACATTTAAATGAGCATACTGTTCATGGGTTGGGGATGATCATGCGGGTTTTCATGACCATGAGTTACAACCTATACCCTTCCTTCTTGATTATTTCATATGGTCTTTATTCATTTAAGTCTAGCTATATAGCTGTCATTCAGGAGGCTCTGGTATGACATTCTCTTTCTCTCCACCCCCTTTCAAGTCATCCAATCCTGCTTAAACAAATGCACCAAAGAACTTATCAGTGGATTACTAGCTCTAGAGACACTTGTTCGGCAGGCTGAAGCAAAGAGACAGACCCGAAAGCAGCGAAACCTGGGACCTGGGCAGGGGACGGAATTTATTTGTCCTCAGTGTGGAAGGGATTGCCACTCTCGAATTGGCCTTTTTAGCCACACTAGATGTTGTTTCAAGACCTCCAATCAGAGCACGATACCATAGTCTTTCGAGACTGAAGGATGCCAATAAGATAAGAATAAGAATAAGATAACTAGCTCTCACTGGTCCTCATTAAAAGGAAAACTTTGGCTCAAGCTTTGGATGGACAGCAGAGGGAATACCAGCTAGATTTTCTGCAGATGTGACCTCCCTGTGCTACACTGAAGGACAAATCAAATGCAACATGTAATTGAAACTCTCAGGGTGCAATCCTAACCAATTTAGGCCAGCACAACTCACCCATCCCCTCATTGCTGTGGTGACATGGGGAGGGGAATGCATGGTTGTGCAATGGCCTAACACCAGAAGTGGTGTAGAAGTGCTTTATGGCAATTTTGTAACACCCACAGGTCAGCACGGGACTTGTGCCAGCCTAACTGGGTGTTAGAATTGCAGCCACACAGCCACAACATGAACAGGTTTTCTGCCTGTTTGTACTGCCCTTCCCACATGCTTTTTTACCCAGAGGCAAGTTCTTTTTTAAATTTGGGATTAAATCAATATGGAAAGGAAGATGAAACAAACTGATCTGCTTTCTTGAAGCAGCCAGCTCAAGTGTGCTCCATGGCAGAATCACCATGAAGACTGTCAAAGGCCTTCAATAAGGAAGCAGAGTAGGGGGGCAGTTAGACAGACTCCATCTTGGTGAAGGCTCCAAACCTATTGATGACCCACCCTGATATTTGCTACAAAGGCTTCAGTAAACATCAACCACATTTGCTTCAATGACTGAATGAATAGAGTCACTCTCTTTCTGTGCGGTTTTCTCCCCCTCCCTGCATGTTCTTCTCTCTCTCTCTCTCAGCTCAACACGTAGAGATTTCATTTTCCAGTTTCTAATATGCATCTGTGCTGTGTTGAAAAATCAGTGCTGGCTGTAGAGGGAAAGAATGTAAACTCTGCTTGGAAATTTATCCCTTAGAAAAAATAAGTCACAGCTGCCAGCATAAAGGCTGCATTCCCAATGAAACAATGTTGGTTTTATGAAAGTTGAAACATCCACAAGCAGGAGACATACCCTACAATCCAGAGTAACTACAGGAAGACATAAGAGGCACTTACTCTGGATTGCTCTATGCTTTTCCCATAGGTTTCCCATAGGTGGCACCGTAACTACGTTGGTGCAAAAGGTCCTGTAGTTACTTTGGATTGTAGCCATAGGCTACACATTCCTAGGAGTAAGACCCATTGGATATAATGGGATTTACTTTTGAGTAGACATTGTAAGGATTGTGCTCATAAACCAATGGGGTATCAAACGTGACACTGGATTCCCACAGAAAATTAAAAGAGATCCACTGAACCCTCTTCATTGTGGTTAGATCTGAGGATTGCATAATTAGAAAATGAGATAATAACCTAGGTAGGTAATCACAACCATCTGGTTGTGATTGTCATTCCTAACAATCCCATGATTTGAAGTGAGCAGGCACAAAGGATAGCAGCTGTAAAGATTGAAAGTGTCTTACCTTTCCTTTGTTTGACATGGCTTCTGGACAGATACTAACAGAGGAGATGAAGGTTGCTGAAAGACAAAATATGGTCCCCGTTATTCATTAACTAGTAAAAGCCTGCAACTGTCACTTACATTATAACAATTTGTTCCTCTTCAGTGGCATCTCTTTAATCTACATAGGAAAAAAGTAAATTTAAGGAAGAGTAAATAAAAATCAACTATTTAGGGAAGATAAGGTGCAGACTGCTTCACCCTTTCTCAATCACCTCTTGCCTGGCAGTTGGAAAAAGCAGACTACCTGATCCTTTTCCGACAACCTCTTGCCTCTTCAAGACCTGGCAGTTGGAAATGGCAGTTTGAAAAAGTGGAGGCTGCTTGACCCTAAATGCAAAAGGTGCAGACACACACACACTAACACATAGGTTAAGGCTTTTATAGATGGACAACTTGCTCGAGTCTCCTCCTTGCCAGAAAAGAATAGTCTGTTAACATCTGTTCCATCAGGCAGAAGACCAGGAAGGACTGAACTCTTTACATGTGTATGGGAAGCATGGGGAGATATTTTATTTATTTATTACTACTGCAATCCATTGTAAGTTACCTCAAAGACCATTTGACTGAAAATGGGACTGGGGATACAAACCATTTAAATAAAAAGATCTGATACTATTGCTAATTTAATACTATTGCTGCACACTGCAAAATATTCCTCAGTGCTTGATTGATATGAGAGGTGTTAGGGCTCAAGTCTAACCTCTCACTTTTAATTATGGTCCTTCTCTGAGTTAAATAAATTTTATTCCATTAATTGAAGAAATAATAGTTCCCTTAAGTAGGAAAAATTACATGAGCAATTGTTGCTCTACTTTCTGTATGAAGCAAAGCCAAGGAAATAGAACCAGAAAAAGCCCTCTAAATGATTTCTGGTTTTACAGTACCAGCGGCTCAGGTTTTGGGAAAAGCCTTCCTGTTGGGTACAGGATCATAAATCGGTGGTAGAATGCATATTGTGCATGCAGAAGGTTCCCAATTCAAACTCCAATATTTCTAGGTGGGGCAGAATAAAACTGCCATCTGAAATTCCCATTGACAGCTACTGAACTAGATAAAGAAGGAGTCTGACTAGGTGTAAAACAGCTTCTCAAGTGCAAACTATGAGGGAACATGCATGTGCCAAGGTTTTCTCATTGTGGTGCCTATGCACCAGGCAGCAGATAGATATCCCTACAACAGCAGCCACGAAGGAACAAGTCTGCTGCCTGGTAATCATTCCTGGCTGTACAACACTGATGGTACTCAGAAAGCTAACCAGACAACAAATGGACAAGCATCCTCTTTCACCACTGCTACTATAAATACAGGTGGCAAATGAAAGAGAATTTGTGGCTGCCACTAGTGGTTATGATGCCATGCCTATTGACCAGCAGGCTAGGGTTTGAGACCTGGGTGCGACAAGATGAAATGAGCTCCTGTCCTTTGCCCAGCTCCTGCCACCCTAGCAGTTTGAAAGACTGGAAATGCAAGTAGACACAGTAAATAGGTACCACCTCAGTGGGAAGGCAGAATCCAGTGGTGGGCTCCAGCAGGTTGTACCTACTCTATAGAACTGGTTGTTAACAAGAGATAGGACATATAAAGTTTAAAAATAGCCATTTAAAAGTGGCTGCCAGATGGGCAGAGAACCGGTTGTTAAGATCTTTGAATCCCATCACTGGTAACAGCATTGCGTGCACCTCAGCATATAGTCATGCTGACCATGGAGAAGTCTTTGTGCAGTGCTGGCTCCTCAGCTAAGAAACAGGGATGAGCACAGCACCTTACAACTAAAAACCTCCAGTGGGACACCACCACCTGCTTCCTATTGACTCCTCATAGGATTGCGACTGGCTTCGTAGGCAATGGTGGAATGGAAATGAAGCAGCAGACTAGGAGCCCTCCTGTTGGCCCTGACTTACAAAGCAGCAGTGGGGCGCTGTGACAGAGTCTTACGTCTGCAAATGTTGACCTTATGTGACCATAGGACACTAGCTCACACACCACGAGACTTATCCTGTGGAGTCACTCCTGGCCACAACAGTAAGCACTAACAAAACTGCCTTTACTTCAGCAGGCCAGAAACCTACAAGGGGAAAAACAACTTTGACAGTGCAATTCTAACTTGAACTAGAATATACAGGCCAGCAGGCCTATACTGTATCCGGCGCAAATTTGTTGCTAACTGTGGCTCAGCTCGAGGAAAGAGGAAACATTTTCCTTTACACTGGAGAGCGCTGCAGCAGCCCCAATCAGTCTACACATGGATCTCTGCCACTTGACATAGTGGGGCATATCTGAAAAGAATGGAGCAGTTTGGTGCTATGCCATACTGCCCAGGAAAGGGGCTAGGATCTGGTGGCTAGGTTGTCTTCCTCCCAACTTGCCCATGTCCCAGAATGTCTCTTTCTCATACTCCCCACATCCTCCAACCTCTGTGTCCGCCAAGCTCAGCTGGCACAGACTCACATTCCAGAGTTGCCTCAGAGGCTGGATCTGGCATCTCCATGAGCGAGCATAGCTTATGCCAAATAAGAGTGACTCTCTCGAGCTGAAACAAGGAACTTGCTCTGGCACCAATTCCAGCACTGGAAGAGCCTGGACAAACAGAGACAGAACTGAACAGGGTACACAGCTAGAAGAGGGTAGCATCAGTGATAGCATTCAAATCAGGGATGGGTCTGGCCCAACCTAACAACTGGTTCACCGGAAGTAGGCGGGCCAGGCGAGGGTCAGGGGGTGGGACCAGGGTCAGGGCTGGGGGCGGGGAGAGGGGCGGGGTGAGGGGCAGCCCCAACCCTGGTATACTGTGCATGCACCAAGGTTGGTGCACGTGCAGTTGCATCCTAAAGCAGACACGAATGCGCTTGCGTATGGGAATATGGGAATACCATCCCTGAAAACCAGGATTGTTTCGGTTTTCCGGGACATATGGCAACCCTACCTTGTAGCCATGGGCAAACTATCAACTATTTCCAAAGCACTCTTTCCCCATCAATTGGCTCATATAGCTGTCCCCAAAATATCCAAGAGAATATGTTAAGGGAGGTTCTACATATGTATCAATTATAGAAGATATTCTTATAGAAGTTGTCAATATGGTTAGCAGTCAGTTGCAGATACTTGGTGAATGCTGACTTTTATTGATAATCCTTAAGATTTTAAGAAATCTCACAGGAAAAGATGTGACATCATCATCATCATCATCATCATCATCCCACAGAAAACATGTGGGACAGAAGGCTTGTTTTTGGTAAGTGGTCGTTACAGCAAAAGATCTCTTCTGCAGTTGCAGCACAAACACTGGTGCACCCCAGAGAAGGGGGAAAAATGTGTTTAAATTCTGCCTTATTTAGAATAAAAAACTTTATTAAAAGGATTTTTTAACAATAGAAAAACAAAAATTGAAAACCAAGCGAAGCAGCACAACATTTGCCAGCATTTTGCAATGCCGCAGATTTTAAATGCTTTCTCTTCAAACGTCTTGCTCCAACCTTGGGGAAAATAATCATTTTTTAAATGGAAGGAAAAAGCTCACGTAGTAAAGACTGAACACACAGTTCTAGTTTCTAATAAATGAGCCTTTCCAGCCAGTAAAAATGTAAGGCAGTTTCTTGCAGACAGCCCATTACTGCACTGCGGTCTGTGGACTGGGCTGGAATCCAGTAAGAAAGTAACCCTTCATTAGACAGTGAGAACAAGAGACAAAGGAGTTAGCAACTCTCTGACAGAGTTCAGTTCTCTTCACACATAATGGTTTTTAGCATACACGTACACAGAAACCAGCATAATTTGTGCCTGCAACAAGTGTGTGCTTGCTACTGCTTGGTTACACATAAAGCAGCAGGGGATTGTCACAGGTTCCCCTTATGCACGAGGGATGCTGGCAAATGTGCTTAGCATGTAATGTATGAAGTGATCCTTATTTACTGGCACGTTTACCTGGGTTACTTGAATGTACAAACTGTGAGGGTCTTTCTGGGTCCCTTTTCCATTTCCACTTAGGATACAATCCTAACCTAGGCCAGCACAACTCATCAGTCCCATTCCCGTGCTAATGTAGGGAGGCAAACGCATATTTGTGGAGACTACAAATAACTCCGGAGCTGAACCAGTGGTAACCAGTACCCGTGGAAATGGAGTACAGATGATTTGTTTAAATGTATTCTAGGACTTATGTCAAGGACATGAGTATATTTAACGTGAAAGGAGACGAAAGAGGAAAAGAGTGGGCCTCAAAGCAGAGTTCCATTTTGTGGTGGTTTGAGCATCAAAGCTTAACATATGTTTTGCAGATAAAATACTATACCAGGAAGTGTTTAGGCCCTGGCAGTCTACCCTCTCTCACACACAAAGATGGTTTTGTATTCAGAGTAGAGCTGAAGTGAATGTCATAAAAAGAAATGATCTGAAAAGAAAGCTGGGGGAGAAGGTTCATAAAAGCCATGAACCCCCCCCTCTTCAGCCATGTGCTTGTGGTTGTGCAGCTGGATGATAGCAAGAGCACTAAATTCTACCCTGGCATTACATCAAGCCCCAGTAGGGGAAAAGGAGAAGGAGACAGAAGCAGAGAGGGTATTACTACCTGCATTAGGATGGGCAGGATCTCTTTTCCCACCTTGACTGACCAAAAGGGGAGACTCTTCCTTGCAGCCTGTGAACTAGAGAAAATTGGGGATGGTCTTTTGAGAGTCTTGATATGAAGGTTACATTAACTCCTGTCCATTAGTAGAGACCAACATTTTACTGAGAACAATTCCTAGAAACGAAAACACATAGAAGGAAAAAAAAACATTCTGAAGGGAAACCCAACAGGAATGCTAAAGATTTAAAGAATCGGCATCCACCACATCCATGAGAACTACTAGTAGATATTTAGTTCAGAGCCAATATTTAGTTCAGTATTTATTAAGAACTAAATTAGTTCTAAATTTAGTTCAATATTTCATTCAGTCCCATGAATAAGCTGGTTTCTGCTTTGGTGTTTCTGAGCATTAGTAGTTAAAAATAAAAAAAAACTTGGCTTAATGTGGATTTCCTGCTTGCTCATCATCTCTCATGCACTTGGTATTTAGCGTATGGACCCCTTCACCAGAGATTACAGACTGATCAAGCAAGGCATCTACATCTACAAAATCTCAGAATGCAAAGCTGCAGACAGTGAAGAAGTGAATGCATTAATGTGAGTGCACGTGGGCTTCTTGACTTTCAGTACCACCATAATAATCACCCATACCACCACAAGTTCTAATTAAGTTTCTTGCATTGAACTCAAGGTTTTCAGACTTATACATCTAACCTTCTTTTTGGTCTGAGAAGGAAGATGTCCGTCCCTCCCAACACACTGAAATCTCATATGAGCAGCACCAGAGAAAAGGGTGATTAGCTCATCTTTATGTCTAATCACCCCTAACACGCCCTTCATCCAGGTGCTTATACAACTAGAAATTCCTGGATTTGTCTGGATTTTTAGCCTCCTTTCCAGGTGCCCTCCATTTTGACTTCATTTTTCTACATTTTGGTTTTATTTTGGAATTTGCAGTGGTGTGCTGTACCCCATCATGTCATATGTGTTAGAATTTCTGATTCTAACATTTGGTTATAAGGTGTGTTTGGCTGAATAGAACTCTCAGGATTTGACTGACAGTTGGGTGTTGTCATTTGGAGAATGACAGTTAGAATTCTATTTGACAGTTGGTGACAGTTGACAGTGTGGGAAGAAGCAAACTGTTTAGCTCTGCAAGGTATAGAGAGTGAAGGATAGGTTTAACGTGAATGACCTGGACTGTATTAATTACTCTGTAGTGTAAAAATTGCATTGGCATCCATCAGTCTCGAAAGAGTAAGGCATATGTGAAGCACAAAGGCCTGGGTAGTTTGATATGGAGGATATGCTGTTACCCAAGCAGCAAATCCCCCCCGCTCCACCCCACTGAAATAGTCCAATGGAATGGCAGAGCCGATACAATTGGTTCCAGCTTCGTCACAGAGCTGGGCTAAGGACAGGAGCTCACCCTGTCTTGTGGTGACCCAGGTCTCGAACCCTGGCCTTCTGGTTTACAGGCACAGTGTCTTAATAAAAGTATAATAGTTAAATCCACTCCACTGTGTCTAACATCACTAGGCATTCACGAGACATGGCAATTCAAATAGTCGACATCCTGACTATAACCACTCTGAAGTATGTAGTTGGATTTGTACTGAAGAGCAGAAACCAATGCAAAAATTGGTTTTGAGATGTCTCCTTCCTATCAAAAGTTATGGCCAAAAAACTGAAAATATGAATTGAGTTCTATGGGAAAAAAAGTTGCCCATATCATGGCTTTACTCATGAGTAGGTGAATGTGCCATGGTCTGCCAGAAAGACCAGGCTGAGAGGAATCCAAGGACACCAAAATGGTCTTGATCCAATGAATGGAGCCTCCAAAAACACCCCTATATTTCATAACCTAATCATGCCCTCTATTTGCTTGGATATCCTACATTTTTGGGGGCCTTTGTCCTCTTTTTTTAGTTATGGCATATGGTCACCCTGGGAGGATCATGTCTGCTTTGAGCCATTTACATGTGCATTGTTGGTGAAAACAGGTCTTGCAAAGAGCTTTTCAATTTTAAAAGAATATAGTGTTGATATTAAGTACAGGAAAGCAATATGAGTGCTTTTAGCCTTTATTTTAATGTGTCCCATGTTTGTCCTACATTTTTTAAAACATGTCAGGAATTTTGCTTGGATGTCAGGAATTTTGGGGGATCTTGCCCTCTTTTTGGGGTTTGGGCATCCTGGTCACCCTGCCTTCATCCACATCTCAAAGAATATCCTCTTTATGGGTTTATTGCACTGTACTCCAGACACATTACGCTAAGAGAAAACTGGAGGTTTTATGCAATACTTTCTTTCCAAAGATGTAGTTTTTCCATCTCTGAGATAGGATCTTTTTCAAAGAGCATTGTCTTTTTTCCATACTAGCTGCTTTCAAAGAGAAAACAAAGAGAGGCAATTACAGCCAGGTGACTTCAAGCTGCCAGAAGGCAGATCCAAGCCACTGAAAGGGGACAGAAACGTATAGAATAGGCTGAGTTCTGCATCCCATCTAAGAGTATAGTGAAACTCCATTCACTCCACTAAACAGGCCACACAGGAGACTCCAGCCGCAGTGGTGCTTTTCTGAAAAATGGAGTGATCCTGGTTGTAATGAATGGCAGAAAACACTGCACCCTCCCCAAGCAACTGAAATTCACTTTCAAGATTCAACAGAGTCTCTTTGAGAACAGAAATCTCTATCCGAGTTTGGAAAATCTTGGTTCCACTTACAGTATATACTCGAGTGTAAGCCGACCTGAGTATAAGCTGAGGCACCTAATTTTACAACAAAAACTGGGAAAACTTACTGCTATTTTAATGAGGGAAAAACAGCCGATTTGGTGAGCATCCAGCTCCTACAAGTAGGGAGGAGAGGGATCAATCTGCTGACTTAGTTTTTCTTTTAAAAGAAGGAAGCAAAGCAGCCTTTCCTGCTTTTTAAAAAGGCTGACCTAAGCTGAGCTGCTTGTGCAGAAATCCACTTCTTTACCCATCTTATGACAAGTATAAGCTGACCTGAGTATAAGCCGAAGGGGCTTTTTCAGCATAAAAAAATGTGCTGAAAAACTAGGCTTATACTTGAGTATATATAGCAATTTGTAGGAGAGCAAAAGCTCTGATAAATGATTTACCAAAGCAGAATCAATGAATGAGATTGCACTCAGGCCCCTGAAAGAAAAGAATGAACAAATAGTAGATTAACTTTCCCAAAACTGCCAGGGTTACATCCTCAGAGCCAGAGATCCTCACTGTAATAAGGCTGTGTATGTGTGTGTGCAAAAGTAGGTATACAATTATAAGAATCAAGAATATGTAAAGGCTGAAGGCTAGCAATTTAGAGTTAAGAATGTGTTAAAGCTGAAGACCAGCAATTTGAACTCTTAAAAGATTGTACTTGCCACCCACCCACCACATATAGATTTCATTTCCATTAATTCAAACGCAAAGAATCTAGCAAGGCACAGACCATTTTTTAAAAATAAATCACAGACTATGTGATTTATTTTTAAATCACGTAGGTGGTATGCTGCAAAGGCAGCTATTAAAATGCCATTGTAGCCAACAGCATGAGAAACATCTTTACTCTTTATTTCAACAGTTCAAGTGTTCTTAGGGTCCACCTTGGAACAATATGGCAGGCATGGACCACACCCAGTCCAAACTAATGGATGCACCAGCAAGGCTTGGTAGATCTGGTGAAAAAAGCCAAAGCTGCAAAAATCAACACACACAATAAATAGCAAAATATTCACATAATTTTGAGCCATGCTTCATAACTGCTTCATTTTGAAGTCTTGAACACTGCATTCGTTCAAGATCAAGCCTATGTTCAGCTAAAGCTGAGCTCACAAGATACAAAATGCAAGATTATAGCAATCCCGAGACTCCATTTTTCAGACATTTCTTCCTAAAAAGGACCCTAGCACTTAGGCATGCTTGGAGCTAGGCCAGCTGTTCAAGTAAAAGACATGTTATGTTTAAATTCCACAGTTACATATAACATAACAGAAATGCAGCCACAATACTGTTTTATTTATGGCTCCTGAAACTTCTCCTTGAGACACACATTCTATACAGTACTTTATAGAAATAAATCCTTATTAGGCATATTTTATAGATTCAGGCCAGATGGAGTATAACCCTCCATTCTGGAAACTAAACAAGAATTTGAAAGGATCTTGGATCTTTTATTAGTTTGAAAAGACTCCCCAAATTCTTCCAGTGTTATTTTCTCATGCCAGCTACCCTATTGACCAGACACCACTTATTCTTTTTCTGGCCCAACCCAGCCCAAACTCATTTAAGGATCCTATGACTGTTATATATATATATATAACAGTCATATATATATATATATATATATATATATATATATATATATATATATATATATATATATATATATATATATATATATATTGCTCAGCTTTTGTATTTCACAGCCTCTGCGCATATTTGCCTCAGATAAAAAAGAAATCCTGTCTGGCCCCCAAATCTCCACCGTGGCCACCACTGACCACTGGCCCTCAGCCGCAGCTCCTACAGACACGATCCTTGCAATTCAGGCAAGTTTAGAAGAGCTTATAAGATGATGCGGTTCTTGAAGCATTTGCATTTGATGTGGCTTTGGTGCATTTGCACAGAGCAAGCCAGGAAGATGAAACAGAAACAGACTTTCCCAAAGAGAACCCCCTTCTGCAGCTCCTACAAAGGCAGCTTTTGTTCCTTGGGGAAGGGTACCATGCCCTTCCCCTCCCAAGGAAGGCTCACGTTTCCTGTCACTGTGGAAAAGACTTACTTGCAGCTACCAGGCGTCCTCTGCTGAGGTTGGGTGGGTGGGTGGGCAGGCGCAGCCTCTCAGTCTGCCTGCTGGAAGACAGGCCAGCACTTGATATGGCAGAGCAAAAGACTGACCTCAATGCAGTGCAGCTGTTTCCTCTGCTCTGCTGTGCTCCAGCAAGCAGTGTCACATGCTCCAATCCTGGCTGGCAATGCTGGTCCTTGCTCGCCTCCCAGGTGGGACACTGACACTTGCTGCAGGAGTCACTGGTGCAGGGTGACCCATGTCTTCAGTTTCCAGGACATGTCCTCCTTTTTGGCCTTGTGTCCTGCAAAAAAATTTTCATTGTCCTCCTTTTCCTTGTGAGCAGGCAACATACAGCCTTCTTGTAACTCATAAATTACACAGAATAATTTAATAAATGATATGTAATCGTTTAAAGTTTAATAAATAACATAGGCTGCAGTCCTAACTTTTAGGATTCCTGATTCTAATGTTTGGTTATAAGTTATAACGATTGATTATAAGTTAACATTTGGTTACAGGTTTGGTTATTCTATTCACTTAACTGAATAGAACTCTCAGGAGTTGACTGACAGTTGGATGTGGTCATTTGGAGAATGACAGTTAGAATTCTATTTGACAGTTGGTGACAGTTGGATAACTGTTAGTGCAGTTGGGGCTTAGCTGCCAGTGAGGGCAGAAGCATGAAATTTGGGGAGGGTGTTCCTTCTGTGACATCAACACCCATGAGGAACTGATGTTGAGAAATTTAAGGGGCTGAAATTTCTAAGGGGCTGAAAAGGGGTGCAGTGTGTTTCTGAACCATATTTACCATTGAAGACTGATCAATACCCAGCCTCAAATTCTGGCTGGAGGTGCTCTCCAGTGTGAGCGGGGTGTTGCACATGGGAGGGAGTGATGAGCATGGGGGTTGATGAGCAAGGGGGGATGTTGCACATGCAGGGTGACCATATGCCACACCTCAAAATGTAGGACAAGGGTCCCCAAAAGTCCGTATTTTCAGTTTAAAATCTTGTCCTACATTTTTTAAATGTAGGATCCACTGGCTCCACTGCTGCTTGCTTGAGGCAAGCGGTCTAAGGAGGGATGCTTCGCTGCCACAGACCGCGCTCTGTCTGAGAAGAGACCAAGCAGTCTCAGAGAAGCAGAGGCTGTGCATATGCGCACAGTCTCTGCTTGTAGAAAAAACACTGCAGGCAGGCATAGAGAGGCTGTGCGCATGCACACAGCTTCTCTTTCCCAAGATGGCCGCCGGACTGGCCGCCGTACTGGCCGCCGTAGGCGTGCGCCAGTCCGAGCAACTGTTTTAGTGGTTGCAAAGCAGTACACAAGCCCCCCCATGCCCAGACAGGCCAGAAAGGTCCTCCAATTCTGGACCTGCCCAGGGGTTTCTGGGCGTCTGGATGCCCTGCACATGGGAGTTTATACTCATGGAGGGATTTTGCATATGGGGGTTTATGCACATGGGGGGATCTTGTGCATGCGGGGTTGATGCACATGGGGAGTTTATGTGTGTGCATGGGAGTTTATGTGCATAGGGGTTTATGCAAATGGGGAATGTTGTGCATGGGGGTTGATTCACATAAGGGGTTGATGCGCATGGGGGATGTTGCACATGGGGGTTTATGTGCATGGGGGCATGTTGCGCATGGGGGTTGATGCGCATGTTATGCACATGGGGGTGTTGCACGTGGGGATTTATGCGCACGGAGGGATGTTGCGCATGATGAATTTATGCACATGGGGGGTTGATGAGCATGGGGGAATGTTGTGCATTGGGGGATATTGCACATGAGAGATGATGCTGTGCATGGGAGATGATGTGCAATTGAGTGTAATTGAGGGACGGCGTACGTATTTTACTCCTGCAATGCAGGAGCATTTCACTAGTACCGTAGATAATATCTTTACTTCATGCTAATTAGGAAGCTATTATATCTTTTCAGAAATATAGAGGAGCCATACAGGCTAATCCTTTGCATCTTTATTTGGGAGTAGGTCTCAATGTGTGCTAAAGGAGCTTACTCCCAATAAAGTATATTGAGCAGCTGAGCTGACTTATCCAGCAGGCACATGACGAGGGTCCTGACCTTTGGAGGCCCTCAAAAATGTTATCATGTCTTTTAAATATTGAAGAAAAATATTTATTTATTTTATTTAATCAATTTATATCCCGCCTTTCGTCCCCTGCAAGGGGGAGCCCAATGCAGCTGACATCAGGGAATAAAACATCATTAAATATGTACTTAATGGGAGAAAACGTGCCTTTTCCCCTCAGATCAGAAAAAGTTGAAGAGTTTAAAATGATAATAAATGTGTTTTTTAATATTGATATTATGGCGGAAATACCTAGGCCCCATGAAATACATAAATAGGCCTTAGGGCTCATTCTGTAGTCCCACTGCAAGACCTTTTTCCCTTCCCCATTCACCACCCCTTCTTTTATTTAGATTCCAGTTTCTCCTGGAACTAGTTTAGTAACTTTATCATGGCTTCCACATTAAGTTCTATGCCTGGAGTCTGTGGTGAAGATCTTTATTGTTTTAAGTTTCTCAGTGTTAATATGTAGCTTGAATTAGAATAATTAATGTTGGCTCTATCCTTTTGAAGTCTATGTGGCATGACTCTGATTGTGACACTGAAACTGGTGGTCTAGATTTTTGCTCTATTAGAATAGCTCTATTAGTTCAGAGTTCATTTGTTCCAGTCCAATGGATGTTGTGAAGCCCTGAACACTCCAGCTCAGTGATTTTCAACCAGTGGCACACTGGTGTGCCCTGGATAGTCATCAGGTGTGCCTTGACAATTCCGGTGCCTCATTAAGTGTGCCTGAGATGAAAAAGGTTGAAAATCACTGCTCTAGCTCTTAACAGAAAAACCTGAAACCTGAATTTGCTCCTTCATGCTCCAATGCATTGAACCCTTTTCAAAGAAGACTGCACAGCTGCTTTTACTTGCAAGAAAGCAAGCATGCCTAGGCTGGTGTGAACAGTCAGTACAGGAAGTAAAAGGTTTCCAGAATAGTCCTAATCCTGTGTATTATCCTACGTTTACCTGCTCAGAAGTACGTCAGTGGAGTAGCTAATAAACATATAGCCTGGTGCAACTGAACCCCCTAAATCCCCTGGGCTATTCCACTGGCTTTAGTGCCAAGCCCCATTTCTAAACCTTCTTGAAGGCAACTAAAAATATTCCTGATCCTAGGTTCAGAATATATAATTTCCTCTTCCAGCTCCTCAGAGTTATACCACCTCAAAAGCAAGCCCTCCCCAGGTGTCACTAACTTTGGGTCTACTTAGCATGCTCTGGATCAAGGCTCTGGATCAAGGCCTTCTGACTCTGGGTCCAGCATCACTCTGCTCTGGATACAGAATAGTTGGGGCAGCCCAGCTAGGGCTCTCCTCACTGCCCTGTCTCTGAATTGTGCCCATAGTTAAACTACATTGTAGTATGTATACTTGTTGTATGTATACCTGTCTGATTGGTCGGTTCCATAAAAAAAGATTCTAAAAATAAACCTAGCTTTGCAGAGAAGAAGGGGGGCAAACAGTTCAAACATTGTGTCTTCCTCCTTCTCTCAATGGCTGGCTAACTAAAATTAGTAGGCAGCCAAAGTCCTTGTATCTTAGAAAGGAAAAAAAACCAGCCCCTACTTTCTATTTGTATTCAGCAACAAAAAAATGTATCATAGAATTTCAGGATCAGAGTATATTTTTCTAAAATATGTTTTTTTCTGTAACACAAAATTGTTTATTTCTATAGAGTTTGGAAAAGAAAAAATACAGCTTGTGCTCATTCTGTTTCTAAACTGGCATGCATACCAGTCTGCCAAGTGTGTATTCTGCAAAAGAACATTTCGTACACTAAAGCCAGTATATCTAATTGTCTTTAACAAAGCAGCTGCTATCATTAAATTGTGTTTAATCTCATACAGAGTGCAGAAAGAGAACCAATCCTGCAAGTTGTGCCAGACAGAAGAATTTGTCTTTTTTGTTTTCAAAATAATGTGTCTTCTATACAGGATTATGGGCTGTGGATGGCGCAAGTGGCTAAGACACTATGCCTGTTAACCAGCAGGCCAGGGTTCAAGACCCGGGTCGGCCCCACAAGACAGGGTGAGCTCCTGTCCTTAGCCCAGCTCTGCGACACCAGCTGGATTCAATCATATTGGCTCTGCCTTTCCACTGGACTAATTCAGTGGCGTGGAGAGGGGGGATTTGCTGCTTGGGTAACAGCCTATCCTCCATAACAATCCAACCCAGGCTTTCATGCTTCACATGCAGCGTATGCAGCGCTGAGCACGATACCATAGTCTTTCAAGACCGACGGAGGCCTGCTTTTTTTATACAGGATCATGCCATATGACCATTTGAGCTAAAAGTTAAAATAACCATAAAATATCTAAACCATAAAAGTAGTGGGCCAGAAAAAGCAATGCTACCAGTCTGGCTAATATGTTTATCTTCCTTCAAATGTACAATTTAATGGCTAAATCTCTTAAAATGACTCTACAATGTGTTCCAAAGTGTTTGCAATTATGTTGAAGTTAAAAAAAAGTCAGCTGGAAGTAAGTTTAAATTAAAAATATATAGTGTAAAAAGTTTATATCACTAATAAGTGTGTCTGTGTATATATATTAAACAAATAATTTGTATCTAATAATTATTAGATCTAATTATTAGATACATCTAGTACATCTTAGATACATCAATTATTAGATACATCTAATAATTATTAGATAGATTATAGATAATAATCTAAAAATTAGTACAATTAGTAATTGTATCTAATAATTAGTACAAAAAATTGTATCTAATAATTAGTCGGTACAATATGGCCTTCGTTCCTGTGCTCCACAACTGTGGCCTAAATTAAATACAAGGCCTAAAATTGTCTGGCCTAAGTCAGGTGCACTTGCTAAAAAAATGCAGAACCAACATCACTGCTCCTAATCTTCAAAAGACTTTGTCAACCTGCTTAAGGACTAAAGCAACCTCTCCCTCTCCCAGATCTGTCCGCCAGGTTTCCTGGTGCTGAAGGAGCCACAACTTCAGGGGCAGGAGGGTGGGGTTGCGAGGGATGGGCGCGACCTCTCCCAACAACCAGTTCTCCAGAAGTGGGAGGGGCCAGGCTGGGTCAGGGGGTGGGGCCAGGGTCAGGGGGCGGGGCCGGTCAGGGGCGGGGCCTGGGAGGGCACGAAGCCACTTACCTGTCGCTGAGGGACCCAGGAGGCGGAGGTGCATGCCGACGCGCACTGCGCATGCGCTGGCTGGAGGACTGCACTGTGCATGCGCCAGCCAACAATATCTAATAGCCATCTATTAGATATTAGATGTATCTAATAACCCTGTCCTTAGCTGACCTCCGGCCGGGGACAGGGAACGCCTAGAGAGGCCCCCGGGGAGTCCCGCCCATGCCTCCTCCATTGAAAACGTCTGCACTGCTTTCTAGGAAGCAGTGCGGAGCATTTAAAGGGGACCGTGCTAAGTCACGGCTCCATCTTCAGTTTTTGTTAGTGCCCCAACCCTAACCACACTTTCCTGGGAGTAAGTCCCATTGACTGTCATGGGACTTACTTCAGAGTAGCCATGCTTAGGATTGGGCTCTCTCAGGCTGCAGTCCCAATCCACGCTTTCCTGGGAGTAAGTCACATTGACTGTCATGGGACTTACTTCAGAGTAGCCGTGCTTAGGATTGGGCTCTCAGGCTGCAGTACCAGTCCACACTTTCTTGGGTCAGGTCAGGTCAGGTCAGGCAGGGATGGCGAGAAGCTGCAAGCAAGGTGCCTCGCTAGGAGGCAAAGCAGCCTGGCTGGCTGAAGAGCGCGTGATGCCTGTGGCTGCTTGCTCTTTTCCCGGCCGGCTCTGTATAGAAGGCAGGGAGGAGGGACTTCCTCACCCACCTGTAAGTAGCTTCGCACGCACCTCCACACACACAGAATCTAAACAGCGGCCGCGGCGGCCGTAAATGTGCAAAGGACCCCTGAACCGGTTCGGCCCGTTATGGCCAGCCCCCGCAACTACCGGTTCATGACCGGCGCTCTGATCTTAACAACCAGTTCGGCCGATCTGGTCTGAACTGGTCTCAGCCCATGCCTGGTTGCAATAGTCTATAGTTGCGATAGTCTATAGTGATTCTATTTTTTAGCTTGGAGCCAGGAAGGAGCGGAACCACTGCAAAACAGTGCCTCCAATCCCCAACCTGGCCAGCAGACCCAGAAGGACAGCGTAGTCGATGGTGTCGAAGTCTGCTGAGAGGTCCAGCAGGAGCAACAGGTCCCAGAAGGTGGTGCTGGGGGATGCTTGCTCGGCATCCTGGCCTCTTGATGCGGGGTGCCACAAGGTTCCATTCTATCCCCCATGCTGTTTAACATCTACATGAAGCCACTGGGAGAGGTCATCCAGAGGTTTGGAGTGAAGTGTCATCAGTACGCTGATGACACCCAGCTCTACCCTTTCCTCCTGAGTCCGAGGAGGCAGTTGAAGTCCTGAATTGTTGTCTGGAGGCAGTGGGGGACTGGATGGGGGTGAACAAGCTGAGATTAAATCCTGATAAGACAGAGGTTCTCCTGGTCTGGAGGTCCTTGACTCGGGTATTGGAATATCATCCTGTTCTGGATGGTGGTTGCACTCCTTCTGAAGGAGCAGGTCCGCAGCTTGGGGGTTCTCCTGGATTCGCAGCTGCTCCTGGAGTCCTAGGTGGCAGCTGTGGCCAGGGAAGCCTTTGCTCAGCTTCGGCTGATTCGCCAGCTGCAACCATAGCTGAATCGCTCGGATCTGACCATGGTGACCCATGCCCTAGTGACACTGAGACTGGATTATTGTAATGTGCTCTACGTGGGGCTGCCTCTGAAGATGGTCCAGAAACTTCAACTAGTTCAGAATGCGGCGGCCCGTGTGGTTGCTGGGGCTCGTCGGTTCGACTCTGTCGGGCCACTGCTTCAGCAATTACACTGGCTGCCCATTTGTTTCTGGGCTGAATTCAAAGTGCTGGTCCTGAACTTTAAAGCCCTAAATGGCTCGGGTCCAGGGTATCTGAGGGACCACCTTCTTCTGTACAATCCGACCCATCACCTAAGGTCATCTGAGGGGGCCCTACTGACTGTGTCGCCACTAAGAGATGTGAGAGGTGTGACAAGCCAGAGATAGGGCCTTCTCGGTGGTGGCACCCTGGCTTTGGAACTCCCTCCCCATAGAACTGAGGAAAGCCCCCTCAATACAGAACTTCAGGCAGAGCCTTAAAACCTTTTATTTAAAAAAAAGCTTTTAAAGGGGGCAGTAGTTGGGGGGGGGGGCTCTTGTTTTATCATTTTTACTCTAAATGTTTTTTAGCTTCTATGTTTTAATTGTTTTTATTGAATTGTTCTATTTATCTTTTTAATTATGTTTTATGTCAGCCGCCTTGAGTCGGGCTAAATAGCCCGAGAAAGGTGGTATATAAATTTTTAAAATAATAAATAAAAGCCTAAAAACTGAATGTGCTACAACTAGTTTGTTCCATTGGATCCAAGGTACCTAATCTGGAAAAGCAGAGAATCAGAGGGATATGCTGGGAGACAAACTCAGCCAAACATGGAAGCTCCAGTAGATTCCTGATGGGCCTGGAAGATAACTTCATGGTCCAGAAAGTGGAGGAAACGACAAGGGGAGGGGCCATTCTTGACCTGATCTTAACAAATCGTGAAGAACTGGTTGATCAGGTCAACATAGTGGGAACTTTAGGGGAAAGCGATCATGAGCTGCTGGAATTTAGGATAATGTGGGAAATAAAAAGAGTGCAGAGTGAAACTTATATGTTGGATTTCAGGAAAGCTGATTTCAACAGGCTTAGAGGAGTCATAGATGGGATCTCATGGGTTGATGATCTAATGGGGAAAGGGGCCCAAGATGGGTGGGAGCTCCTTAAGAGGCAGCTTCTACAAGCACAGTCAGAAACAATTCCAATAAAAAAGAAAGGGGGGAAAATGCTGAAAAAACCAGGTTGGCTCCACAGGCAACTTGGGGATCAGCTGAGGTTAAAGAAAGAGAAGTATAGGGAGTGGAAGACTGGAAAGATCACCAGAGAGGAGTACAGGCAGGTAGCCCGGTCCTGTAGGGAGGGGGTCAGGGATGCTAAAGCTCAGTATGAGCCGAGGCTGGCCAGGGGAGTCAAGGATAACAAAAAGAGCTTCTTTAGATATGCCCAAAGGAACAGGAGGAGAGACGAGGGGCTGGGGCTGCTCTTGGACTAGGATGGACAACAGGTGTCTGGAAACCAGCAGAAGGCGGAGCTGCTCAACTCCTACTTTGCATCCATCTATTCACAGAAGGAGGGCTGTGCAAATGGGGGTGCGGGATCATTGACTGATTCGGGGATGTGTTTACATCCCCTAAGAGGGAATGAAAACATGGATGGTGCAGAAGAGCAGATTAAGATTGACAGAGAACTGGTTCGAAACCACTTAACTGGCCTAAATGAATTCAAGTCATTTGGACCAGATGAGCTGCATCCTCGAGTTCTGAAGGAACTGGCAGATGTCCTTGCAGAGCCTCTGTCAATCATCTTTGAGAAATCCTTGAGGAGTGGAGAAGTGCCACTGGACTGGAAGAGGGCAAATGTAGTCCCAATCTTTAAGAAGGGGAAAAAAGAAGACCCAGGAAATTATAGACCAGTCATTTTGACTTCAATCCCGGGGAAGATATTAGAACAAATCATAAAACACACAATTTGTGCACATCTAGACAAGTACTCGGTGATCAAAAGAACCCAGCATGGATTTACCAAGAATAAATCTTGCCAGACAAATCTGATCTCCTTTTTTGATTGGGTTACGAGCTTAATGGACAGTGGCAATGCTGTGGATGTCATTTTTCTTCACTTCAGCAAAGCATTTGACAAAGTCCCACATGACATTTTAATTAGGAAGTTGGAAAAATATGGGCTAGACAAGGCAATTGTTAGGTGGATCTGCAACTGGCTCGATGGCCGCACTCAAAGGGTTTTAGTAAATGGTTCTGTGTCAACCTGGAGGTCAGTTTCTAGTGGGGTACCCCAAGGCTCTGTCTTGGGACTGGTTCTCTTTAACATTTTCATCAATGACTTGGAGGAAGGGATACGGGAGAGCCTGATCAAATTTGCGGATGACACCAAGCTGGGAGGAGTAGCAAACACATCAGAAGATAGGAGAAACCTCCAGGAGGATCTGGATAAACTGGAATCCTGGGCTGTAACAAACAGAATGAATTTCAACAGGGAGAAGTGCAAGGTTCTGCACTTAGGCAATAAAAACCAAAAACATAGATATAAAATGGGGGATACTTGGCTTGGCAGCACAACACGTGAGCGGGATCTTGGAGTCGCCGTGGATCACAAGCTGAACATGAGTCAACAGTGTGATGTGTCTGCAAAGAAGGCAAATGCCATTTTAGGTTGCATTAAGAGGACTAGCTTCCAAGTCACGAGAAGTTATAGTTCCTCTTTATTCTGCATTGGTGAGACCTCACCTTGAGTACTGTGTTCAGTTCTGGGCACCTCACTTTAAGAAAGATGCAGCCAAACTGGAGCAAGTCCAGAGGAGAGCGACAAGAATGATCAGTGGGATGGAAGGGAAGCCCTACGAGGAAAGGTTGGGGGTACTTGGGATGTTCAGCCTGGAGAAGAGGAGGCTGAGGGGAGACATGATTGACCTCTTCAGATACCTGAAGGGCTGTCATAGGGAGGAAGGGGCCAATTTGTTCATAGCTGCTTCTGAAAGCAGAACTAGAACCAATGGGTACAAACTGCAAGAAAGGAGATTCTGGCTGGAAATCCGGAAAAAATTCCTGATGGTGAGGGCGGTTCGGCAGTGGAACAGATTGCCAAGGGAGGTGGTGGACTCTCCCTCACCGGGGATCTTCAAGCAGAGGCTCGATGAGCACCTGTTGGGGATACTCTAGGGGGAATTCCTGCTGCAGGCAGGGGGTTGGACTAGATGACCCACTAGGTCCCTTCCAACTCTGATTCTATGATTCTATGATATGTGTATAAGAGCAATCCTAATGTGCTGGAACAGGCAGACTGGTATGCCTGAGCAGCATCATGTGCAAATTTTGGGCTGCTTCTGTGAAGGAAACCTTTACCCTTACCTCAAGGAGAGCCTCAATGGCCCCAATGGAGCTATTCAGATCTGCTCCATCTCAAATGGTTGTGCCGATTTCAGCAGCCTGGGCCTGGGCCAGCTACTCGCGAATAGGGTTAGATAAATACCAGGTAGAATCATAGACTTGGAAGGGACCCTCCCCATGGCCCCCCAGTCCCCTGCACTGGCCAAGGATGGCTCAAATTCACTCCTTCAGTCCTTCCCATCCTTGCACCAGCTTATCTCTCTGCACAGTGGCACAAAAGTGCTTTAATGGCACTTCCATGAAACTCAGCCAAAAGAGTGCTTAGACCTTCAGGCACATGATAGAGGCAACGTAACTGGATGGCCCATTCATTAGGCAAGATGGTGGGGATTGCCTTGGTAGTAGATTGCAGGGAGCCTGAGGATGACAGAGTGCCACCACAGAGAAGGCCTCTCTCTTCTATTAAACAACTGACCCACAGCAAGTGATTGTGGTAAACAACATGCTAATCCTTGATGGACCTGATCCATCAGTACTCTTCTTATGCTTGTATGTATGTCCAGGACCTTAAAATGGATTCTTTAAAAATGTGCAGAAATGTGAGTACAAAAATGGCTTCTTTGAATAGCATGTGAGCCTTGCTGGAAAATGAGACTGTCTGGAACTGGCTTGACTTGGCAGTATTTGGGATTCCACTAACACTAGACCAGGGCAAGAACAGATGTTTAAAAAACAACAGCTGCTGTAGGTCTGCCAACACTGCCATCTGCCATATATAACACAATTCTGCCACCTGCTGGTTGAGGAGAGAGAAGCAACTGACTCACTTTCCCAGCTACCAACCCTTTGGGAAAAATAATTCGTTGGGTTTATTTAGTAATGAAGTATTTTTCCTGCTATGAGGTGTTGCTAAGCTCTGTTTGACCTTCTGGACTGCAAGCATCTTCTGCGAGCTCATCCACTTCTAATAAGAACTCGGTTCATCTTCAATAGCCTTGTTTGCAAGTCCCACCTTTTGTAGTAGCAAGGTTGGCTGGGTAGTAGCAAGGTTGCACTAAGGGTACAATCCTAACCGAGGCTGACACAACTCATCAGTCTTCCCGTTCCCATTGTGATGGAGGGAGGCAAGAGCATATCCTTACACTAAGAGCATATCCTAATCCAGTGGCCTAACCCTCACTCAGGTGTGGTGCAGGAGCCACTTTGGTGCCACCCCAAAGCGTTTACGCCAGCATAACTGGAGGTTAGGATTGAGGCCGGGCAGAGGAATCCAGAATTAGGGCATTGAGAAGGGCCCTAGCTGGGCTGCCCCAAGTAGGCTGTATCCAGAGCAGAAAATTATGCTGAATCCAGAGAGTCAGGAAGCCCGGGCTACCCTAGCTGCTCCAGAGCATGTTTAGTAGGTACAAGTCAGTGACGCCTGGGGAGGGCTTGCTCCCGATGAGGCAGGGGTTGCAGCTAGGTTGGCCAAGAACTCAGATTTTTGGTCAACACTGCCACTCTTACTCTGCTTTGTCATAGACCCCTATGAGTCTACTCAGATTTATATCTTCTCCAGTGGTGGTATAACTCTGAAGGGCTGAAAGAGGGAATTTCTGCCTGGGAAACAGGTTCTGGATATAGCATTTATAGGCAATGCTGAACATGCCCTCAACATGCATCTCCTGAACTGCTTAGGCTGGCACAGCTAAAGCAGCCCAGGCCTATCTGTCTTAGAGCAGCCTATGTTGACTTAGGCCGCCCTAAACCTTTTCTGGCATAACTGGGCTAACCCATCTTGAAATTTGGCCACCCCAGTGATCAAAAGGGTAGCCCAAGCGCACTTCTGGATTGTAGCCAAAGTCTAAAATGTTCAAATGAAATGGATTGATCAAGCCTGAAAACTTTGGGGTTGAAAATGTATCATGTTTTGCGGGGATGGGGGGACAGCTCATTTTTTGTAGAATGAAATGCACACAAGTTCAGGGCAGTGGCAGCTCAGTGGTTAAAGACACTGTGCTTCTTAACCTGAAGGTCAACAGGTCAGCGGTTCAAGAGCTAAGCTGTTTTTACTTTCTCAGTCCTGCTAATCTGGCATTTTGAAAGTATGAAAATGCAAGTGGATAAATAGGTACCACTTCAGTGGGAGGGTAACAGTGTTCTCTGTTCCTTAGCATATAGTCATGACAGCCACATAACCATGGAGACATCTTTGGATCTACAATTATGTAATGTGTATGAACACTGGGGGGATCGTCGTCTGATAATTCTCCAGTGAATATAGTGTTCCTTGGTTCCGCAAAGGGTAGTACTCCTCTAGCTGGTGAAGTTGTATGACTTATCAGTTTCTCTCTCCTGCAGGTCCAGAGGAACCAATAATTAGCCATGATGTGCGGGAGGAGCATCTTCATGTATTCTACCATGCTTCATCTTGTTGTAGGGATTACCAGGGCCTATGATGGGGGGGGGGGGGGAGTCCAGAAGGTACATTGTTCCAGGGCCCGAGAGCTACAGAGGGGCCCATGACTGAAGGACCATTTGAGTGTTTGTTACTAACAAATTAATATGGTATATGTGCACACACACATATACATACACACATACACACGTATACATACATATACATACAAGTTGATTTTGATATCGTTATTAGAAATTTTGCACATAAGAAAGCCAGAAAAGCACTTATTAAATAGTTAATTTTTTTCTAATTTTTTCCTAGAGAAGATTTTAGTATTTTATATTGTCACATTACTTGAATACCAGTATGTTTCAACATAATGTTTTATATTATCAATAAATGAGCACTTGTTGAAGTTTGTAGCACATTAAGTAACCTCAATTTTTTTTATTTCAAAATAATTTTGCAAGTCTTAGGGGCTCCAAATGGGTTTTGTACCACGTTAAAAAATTTCTCTTGGAGGCCCTGGGGATTACTGAGATAATGCATGTGAAATGCTTCCAATGCTTGAAATGCAATGTTTACCCATTTCTTTTTAAAAAAATATTTTTATTTATTTTTCAAAAATGCAAACAACAAAGAAATAAAAAATGGGAAAGCACGAGAAAAAAGAATTAAAAGAAGAAAAAAGAAAACAAAGCAAAAAAGAATGAAAATTATAAACAAAAATATTCTTATCAGAATATATGGCAAGCTCAGATTACCTAATTTACCTTTCTTTAGTCTAAATAACATCAATTAATTTCTATTAAATTATACTACTTAAAATTTTTTCTTAAACTATAAAGTTATTTAGCAATTCCAACAGACATCCAAAAGGAAGACTGTAAAACATTATATAACAATTATTCATCAGACCCATAGTTAATTTTACTAATCATCTCCTTTTCACACGGAAAGTCCATGAATGGTTTTCAGTTGTCCATGAAAGTTTTTACTGACTTCTCTTTAAGAAAAATTGTAAATTTGTCCATTTCAGCAAAGTCCTATATTTTCTTATATTTATTCCAAACTCTTACGCTCGGTATAAATAAATAAATATAAAAAAATAAATAATGAAAGGATATTCAATGTTCAGGAAATTAACGTGACCTAGAATAGGATTTTCATGACATTTTAGAACATATCCTGCCCTTTGTTGAAGTAGTAGATCATCTCTTTAGAAGCCTTCATTAGTGTTTGCCACTTTAATATATTTAGAGAGCTTTATAAAGAGATTCACTGACCTTTTTAAGTTATTGGGTTATTAAACCCCAAAAAACATTAACCCTGCTCCCCCTGCTGCTTTCTATGGAATGTATCGGCAAAGGACTCAAGCATAATATTTTGTAATTGGAAATGGTTGCTTTTCTGCCTGGGGTGCAACTGACAGAGTCCAGAGCTCAATGGCCCTATTCACCTTCTCTATAGGAGCCTGAACTCTTGTGGCGTCCATGTGTGAAAGGGATTTTGTTTAAAGAGGCAGGCCAGGCTCTGAAATCTCCCAAATACCCTGTACAGTCTGGCCTTTTGCTTTCTCCCGCTACACTTTGGAAGGCAAAACATTACTCTTGAGTTTTCTTCCAAGCCAGGAAAGTTGCTGCTGGGGTAACCCTTTGCCCCTTGTGAATCTCCTGCATTGTGACTTGTTTCTGGTTTATCCCAGTATGAATGCTAAGGTTTTAATTGTTTTGAGTGGCTGCCTTCTTCTCTTCATTTTGGGTGAGTCTTGTTTTTCCTTCACTTTTTCTTCCTTCTCGATATGCTCATTCTACTTCTCTTCCTTTCCTAGCAAAGTACCGTATTCTGTGCATTCTCACACAAGGAATTCCTTGTTAAACTTGAAAATACAACTGCTTCTTGTCTGGAGTACACCAGGAGCCAAGGGAACCTAGTTGTGTAGAGTTGATCTGCTTATGAACTTCAGCTTAGCCTTGGACCTGCTTCCAAATGTAGAATTCCTACAAATCCCAGTAGATTTTGGCTGAGATCTGGGGAAACACATAATCCAAAGGGCTAGATGTGAAGTAAAGAAGCTAATAAAACAGCCAGAGGAATCATCTATTAGCCAGGAGAATTAGAGGGAGGGGGGAAAGGCAAAATAAAATTGGGAATATTTCAAAATAGATTCTTGCAAATCCAAAATTTTCATATAAGTTATTTTAAACACAGTTGATAAGACAATCTGGAATGAAATGCAAATTAACAGTGTTTAAATACCGTATTTCTCAGCTTATAAGACACACTTTTTTCTTCCCAAAGGGGGGGAAATGCCTGTGCGTCTTATAGAGTGATAGGGCCAATCCTGGAGCACCTTGCCCCATCATGTCAAATGTCGTTGGATTCATATTGAGGAGCAGAATCCAATGCAACAATCAGTTTTGAGATATCTCCTTCCTATCAAAAGTTATGGCCAAAAACGTAAAAATATAAAATATAAAAAATACATTTTTGGCAATTTTTTAAGCAGGTAGGAATTTTGGCCTTGGGGTTCAGGAATTTTGGGTTTGGCATCTGGTCATCCTGACACAGTTGCAATCCTAAGCAGCCTTCCCTGGCTTGGAGACTTGCTCCAAAGTAGACATGCACAAGACCTGGTCCCTGCTGCTCCATGCCTGTGCCTCCCTCATTCTTCCCTATCTATCTAGATCCCCTCACCTTTCCCTACCTACCCCCCAAAAAGAACCCCCCCCCCAACTTACCCGCCTTCCTGGACCATTTGCAATGAGATTTGTGCAAAAGTCACAAATCACTGACACTAGAGATGATAAGTTTTTGGGTTTACCAGAAAATTAGAAGAGTGCTTGAAGCTTAAAGTCTTTCCTCATTTGTTAATGACAGTGATAATGGTTCTTAATACCACTGTTGACTTTACATGGTTGAAATATTATTCTGCTATATTTTATTAAATATATTAGTACACCATTTGGTTTGGAATATTTTTTTCTTGTTTTGCTCCTCTAAACTTTGGTGTGTCTCATGGTCCAGTGCGTGTAATAAACCGGGAAATACGGTAACTAGTGTTTGAATTACTATTAAATTTAAAATAATCTAAAGTACAGCTATCTAATGTATTATATATAATACATGGAGTTGGAGGAAATAAAGGAAAAAAACTGAATGTAAAATTTCAGTGGAGGTGAGAGGATACAATGGAACTAAACTGGGAATCTCTTTTTAATATTAAGTACACTAATTCCTCACTCACACAGATATCCAGACACAAATGCATCCAAACTCAGTCAGAATTGAACAAAAGCAAACTTTTTGTAGCCTTCATAGATCTTACGAAGGCTTTTGATCTGGTTAGTAGAGAAGGCTTTTTTAAAATTCTCCCCAAGATTGGATGCCCACCTAAGCTCCTCAACATCATCAGGTCCTTTCACGATAACATGAAGAGCACTGTAGTTTTTGATGGCTTAACATCAGATTCCTTTGACATTCGAAGTGGAGTAAAGGTGGGCTGCGTCCTTGCGTCAACTTTATTCGGGATCTTTTTTGCTGTCATGTTGAAACAGGTTTTTGGAAATGCAACAGAGGGAATCTATCTCCAGACCAGATCAGATGGAAAACTCTTCAGTCCCTCCAGACTAAGAGCAAAGTCCAAAGTTCGGCTGAAATGCTTGTGGGATTTCCTCTTTGCTGATGATGCCGCTGTTACTGCTCACTCTGCTGAAGACCTCCAACAACTTATGGACCGTTTTAGCAAAGCCTGCCAAGACTTTGGACTAACAATCAGCTTGAAGAAAACACAAGACATGGGTCAGGATGTGGATTCATCTCCCTGTATTACAATATCTGAACACGTACTGGAGGTTGTGCATGACTTTGTGTACCTCGGCTCAACTATCTCCAACACTCTCTGTTTAGATATCGAGCTAAATAAACGTATCAGTAAAGCGGCTACCACGTTTTCTAGACTTACAAAGAGAGTATGGCTTAATAAGAAGCTGACGGAACATACAAAGATCCAGGTCTATAGCGCCAGTATCCTGAACACACTCTTGTACTGCAGTGAGACTTGGCCCTTCATGCGCGGCAGGAGAGAAAGCTGAACACATTTCATATGCACTGTCTCCGATGTATTCTTAACATTACTTGGCTTGACAAAGTTTCAAATGGTGCAGTCTTAGAACGTGCTGGTATCCCTAGCATGTACACGCTTCTGAAACAGCGATGTCTATGCTGGCTTGGACATGTTGTGAGAATGGCTGATGGTTGGATTCCAAAAGACCTCCTGTATGGAGAACTAGCACAGGGAAAGCGCCCTAGAAGGAGACCACAGCTGCGATACAAGGACATCTGCAAGAGGGGGCCATGGGAATGGACATCAACAACTGGGAAACCCTGACTTCTGATCGTTCAGCATAGAGGCAAAAGACGCAGCATGGCCTTCTTCAATTTGAAGAGACACTCATTCTGCTGTCATGCTGAAACAGGCTTTTGGAAATGCAACAGAGGGCATCTATCTCCGGACCAGATCAGATGGAAAACTCTTCAGTCCCTCCAGACTAAGAGCAAAGTCCAAAGTCCGGCTGAAATGCTTGCGGGATTTCCTCTTTGCTGATGATGCCGCTGTTACTGCTCACTCTGCTGAAGACCGGCAGGCTGAGACAGTCCCGGCAGTCTCAGTCCCGGAAACAGCAAGAGGCAGTCCCGGAAACAGCAAAATCTGGGGGCTGGGCAGGGGACTGACTGTATCTGCCCTCAGTGTGGAAGAGATTGCCACTCTCGAATTGGTCTGTTTAGTCATAAAAGACGCTGTTTTGGGACCTCTACTTCTGAGCACGATACCGTAGTCTTTCGAGACTGAAGGATGCCAATGAATTCCTCTTGCTGAAATGGAAATCATTTTAAAGTTTTCCAAAACTGATATTTTTTACTCTCATTAAATTTAATAGGGGAATATTGGGTATACTTTGAAATCTTGGAGGAAATTATATGTGTATTTGTGATAGGAAAATTCTGTGCAATAGGAAGAAAGTTGATGAAATTGCTAATCATATTTAACCCTTGGTTGGACCCATGGGATCTGGCAGAGGTATGAGGAGACTCACTGAGGAAAAAAGGTTTACAGAGGGGTAAGGTGATTTATATCTCCTTTGGATCCTTTAAAGCTCAGTTTAAAGTTTAAAGGATCCTTTAAAGCTTAGTTCATTATCTAAACTTTTTTGTTCACAGCTGAATGCCAAAAAGAAAAGCCTACCAAAACTACCAAAAGAAAAGTCATGAAGGAACGAAAGGTCAGTGAGCTTAAATTTTCCACAACAGCCGGTAAAAAGGTGAAACAGGCAGTGCCAAAGCTAACAAAGAAAACCCAAGTCAAACCCTCTGTAGTTCCCAGAAAAGGACAACAGCCCATCTCCATCCTGACACGGGTTGTGTCAAAGGGACAATTCCAGAAGGTGCCCAGCACTTTGGTGCTAACAGCAGGGGAAACTCTGGACCTGCGCTGCAAAGGCAAGGCTGTCAAGTGGAGATATCCACCTTATCTGGAGGATGATGATGTTGAGAGACGTCTCCGGTGAGTGCCTGTAGGATACTATCAGCAAACACATGTTCATTTCTTGTGCCATGATTTAGAACCCAGTCTGGGCACCAAATCAGTTCTTAGTGGGCCTTTACATCACAGAAGGAATACCCTCTCCAAATTTCATGTTTCTTGGTGCAAGGATTGTGAGGGGGTGTTCAGTGATAGGTACAGGGACAAAAAAAATTGCATTCCTTTTCACTTCTTTAGGGTTTGAATTTCTCAAAATTGGTTCTTAGTGGGTGCCTACATCATGGAAGGAATGCCCTCCCCAAATTTAACACTTCTAGATCCATGGGTTTCTCCCCCTTCTCCCAAGGAGCTACTACTGGCTCTCCAGTATGCTTAGGATACCAGAGCAGCCATTTTGGCGCTACAACAGTTCCAGCACTCTGTGCAGCTTTGGAATTCGGCTGTAAGACACCTTTCGATCCTCTTCCCTTCCACACTGGGGCATGCTGAAAAAGAGCAATCTGTATCCTGGGGGTGCAAAAAGCATTTGTCATATAGGCAAACAAAATACAGTGGTGCCTCACATAAAGAGCTTAATTTGTTCCGGAGGCATGCTCTTTAAGTGAAACGCTCTTTAAGCGAAGCAGATTTTTCCATAATAAATAATGGAAACCTAGACAATTGGTTCCACAACCTCCAAAATATTCATATAAAAATATTAACTGGATGTAAAAAATGATGACAAAACACTGTAATTGAATTGAAAACATGCATTCAATTTGCATGATTCTATGAAGTCTACTTAGGCTGCAAACCCTTGCTTCTTCTTAGGCTGCAATCCTTACTTTTCTGGGAATAAGCCCCATTTAACACAATGGGGCTTTCTTCTGGGTAGACTTGGTTAGGAGGCTGCAATCAAAGACACTTTCCTAGAAGGCTTACCTAGGCTGCTGCTGGAGGTTCAAGGGTATGTGGGGGCACCGGGGGGCAGTTAGGGGCAGCTGCCTCTGGCACCCCCAGGCAGCAGTACTGGCCAGCAGCCCTTTTAAAGAGCCTCCGTGCGGAGTGTCAGGGCTGCACAGCACACGTGCCCATAGCACGCTTGCTTGTTAACTGAAGCGGAACTTGTTATGTGAAGCAAGATTTCTTGGAAATTTTTGCTTGTTATGTGAAATGCTTGTTAAGCGATGCGCTTGTTAAGCGAGGTACCACTGTATATCAAAAGCAATGCTAAAAGGCACTCCTAAAAGATTACAATAAGCCATGGTGAAAACAAGAAAACACCTCAATTTCAATAAACTGACCTGACAATCTCTTTCAGAATAAAACACTTTGAGAGGCATAGCCACCTTCTAGTCGTCAACTCGACAGCAGCAGACACGGGCGAATATAGCTGTTGGTCGTTCCACTGCTGGGACAGTGAGTGCCACAATGGAGAGGACAAGCTGAGCAAGACATTCATCTTCTTCACAGGTCAGGTTCTCTTTGGTGTAATGGGACTGTTTCCATGGGAAGGTATGGTTGCTCCAGTGTAGACCTCATGCTTTGCATTTGGAAGGCCCCTAGTTCAATCCCTGGTCTTCTGAAAGGGCAGAAAGAAAGACCATCAGTGTAGATGATACTGTTCTAAATGGATGTCTAACCCAATAGGAAGCATCTTTGTATACATTTATGAGCTTAGCAGGAAAAATCAGTGGCATAGCCAATGATCATGTAGCCCAGTGTAAAGCTCAAAATGTTGCCCCAGAAGTTGTCACACCTAGAAGTGATGTCATCCCCAGGTATTTTTAAAAAGAAAACTGGAGAAAAACCTGTCTCCTCCTCCTCAGTAATTCACCACCCATTTTCTCTGTTAATGGCATAGCTAAAGCACCTTATTGCAATCTGAGGTTAAAGAAGATTTTGTTGTCTCCCTCATCCCTGCAACATCGAAATAAAATTTAATTAAATAAATACATGAAAATTGTGTCCCTTATTGGTTAGGGAAACTGATTGAGCAAAGAGGAATGGTTATTCTTTCCCTACTGAATAAAAGAGGAGCACCACTTAGAAGTGCCTGTATAATGGGGGTAACTGTTTTATGATATATGTACTTATATGACGGTATATATGTACTGAGAGCTGATTCATATTAACACCTTATTAGTTCCATCCAATATCAGATTTACATCTCATTGGCTCTCAGTATCATGGGAAAGTTGAGTTAATAAAATGTTTGTTCAATAGGCTTTTGTGTTTTCATTTTCAGGTTAATTGGCCAAAGCTTTTGATATAATATAGATATTATATTAAATTACCTTTTCAACAATATATAACATGTTGGTATTATCATTTATATATACCCTTTTGGCCACTAGTGTCAAGTTCAGCTTGTAGCCCCCCCTAAAGTTTGTAGCCCAGTGCAACTGCACCCTCTTCTCCTCTCCCAGCTACACCACTGGGAAAATCCTTTTCAGTCCTTGTGATTGGAAAGACAACCTTGTGCATTTTTATACCACTGTATGTTTTCTACTTGCATGTTTGTTTAAGGCAGTGCTTTTAAACCATGAATCTTGAAGATGTACATTATAGTTTCATAGTGAGACTTGGCTTCATTTCTTTTGAAACAACATTACTTTGGGAACTGTCTGGCCTGATCCTATCAAAAACAGACATAGCTGGAATTGTAGAGCTGTATAGCAGCCTAGCCCAGAGGTCCTGAAAGGAATTTTATCAAGAGGTACAAAGATTCTCATTGCAGATCCAGTCTGATTTTTCCATAGCTAATGCAATTTTTCCATAGCTAATGCAAACAATCTTTTACTTACCCTGAGAAAGCCACCATGGTTGCCCCACCACTACAGAATGCAAAGCTGCATCCCCTTTGGCATAACTGCATTAGTGCTGGAAAGCTTGATAAAACTGAGCTGTATATTACTAATGTCCTTTCCCCTCAGATCCCCAGGAGCTATTTGTGCCCACAGAAGATTACTATGAAGTGATCCAGCTGCGTACAAACCATCCTACCCTCCTGCCATGCCAAGTGACAAATCCACTGGCAAAAGTGACATTGCATCGGGAATTTCCACCTGAAAAAGTTATTGTGGATGGGATTGACATCTCCTATGATGTGAAGAGAGGGTTTATGATCCACCGGCCACGGCCTTCCCATGCTGGTTCCCTCTTCTGCATGGCTAATGTGAATGGAGTGAGACAGATATCCACAAAATATATGTTGATTTATGTGAATTGTAAGTAACAATGTAAATCACAGGAACACACCCAACTAGAAGAAAAAGGTCTGCTGATCTGCCTGCTCTTTTTGGTTGACTTTATTTAGCAAATTTAATTTATTAAAATTAATTTAGCAAGAGATAACTAAAAAGTAGGGAGGTTCTTTGGAAGAAAAGACGTAACAAAGCAAGCTCATTGCATCAAAAATTCCACTGGGCTTAAGAAAGAAGTCGTGAACATGAAAAATTAATGAGCAGATACTAGCTATCAAAATGTAAGTGAGTTGGACTGCAATCCCAAGAGCACTTTCCTGGGAGTAAGTCCCATTGAACTCAATGGAATTTACTTCTGAATAGATACAAATCAGATTACACTGATAGTCATGAATCTGGCTGAATGATAGGAATCCAACTTGCCACAGACCAGAGTCAGAAATTTGGGTCATGTCATGAGCTGATGCTTCAAATCTGATTAGGATGAGGCATGTCATAGGTTAAAGCCAAGACTAGCATCTAGGTAAAACCTGAGGAAAACATATTAGCTGGGGTAGCTTTGAGTGTTGGCCAGGATGGACATTGGCATAGGGCCCGCAGTCACCAATAGGCCCATCCAGTGAAGCGTGCCAGTGGTGGGCTCCAGCAGCTTCGCACCTACTCTATAGAACGGTTGTTAACGAGAGATAAGACATAGAAAGTTTAAAAATAGCCATTTAAAAGTGGCTGCCAGATGGGCAGAGAACCGGTTGTTAATTTCTTTGAAGCCCATCACTGATGTGTAACCTTCAATACCCAGAGAGGGTATTGTGAGAAATTCCCAAGAAGGGATTAGACAAATTCGTATAGGAAAGGATCATCACAGGTTACAAGCCATGTGGGGTGTGTGTAGAGGGGGACTACCAGTGATGGGCTTCAAAGAAATTAAGAACCGGTTCTCTGTCCATCTGGCAGCCACTTTTAAATGGCTATTTTTAAACTTTATATGTACTATCTCTTGTTAAGAACCGGTTCTATAGAGTAGGTGCGAACCTGCTGGTGCCCACCACTGGGGGCTACTTCAAAATGCCAGATGCAGGAGGGGCAACTGGATGCAGGTGTCTTGTGTGCTCCCTGAGGCATCTGGTGTGTCACTGTGTGATACAGGAAGCTGGACTAGAAGGGCCTTTGGTCTGATCCAGTGGCAGCAGTTCTTATGTTTTTAACCCTCAATATCAAGTAGAACCCAACATATCATCATCAAAGAGTAGAAGGGGGTCCTCCTGGAGCCCCAATAACCTGGTGCTGGCAGGTACTGGACTAGATAAGTCCATTTGATGCTGGACTCAACAAGTCTTGATGCTTGATTTAATGCTGGACTAAACTACTTGGTGTCTCCTAATAAAAGTTTCACAAGTGCTAGAAAAGACCTCAGCCTGAGGCACCAGAGAGCTGTTTTCAGTCAGAGCAAACAGCTGGCATTAAGAGGATGACTTACAGTGCAATCCTAGGCATGTTTGTTCAGGAATTGGTTCAGTGGAGCTTACTCCCACATAAGCATGGACTGTGGTCTTAGCCTGGAAACCTATTTTCAAACCCAGGGTTTAGCCTTGAAGCATGTGAGTTGTGAAACAATGTTTCATTTAGCTCAAAGCGTTGATATGTGAAGCACTGAAGATGATTTACTCATGACACCTGCAACACATTTAGCAACATTGACTAACAGCACAATCCAGAGTAACTATGGGACCTCTTACATCGATGTAAGAGACATTTGCAGCAATGTAGTTATGGTGCCGCCTAGTGGAAACCTATGGAAAATTCATAGAGCAATCCAGAGTATATTTTTCTTACATTGATGTTAGAGCTCCCATAGTTACTCTGGATTGTGCTGTAAGATGATGTGCTTCTTGACAATGTGGAAAAGAAGCAGTGTGCAATCATTTAGTGTCCATGCATGTGTCTTTACATGTATGTGCTCATTAAAGTTAGAAGATTTTGTGGTAGTTAGCTGGAGATCTGGGAAGAGGACTGGAACTTGAGAAATGTAGTATACCAGCATACACACTGTCAAGGTTTGAAAGATCTGCAGTGCAATCCTAAGCATGTCTACTCAGAAGTAAGTCCCATTGTGTTTGATAGTACTTTCTCCCAGGAAAATGTGGCTGGGATTGCAGCCCTGCTCCATTACTTCCAAAGGCAAAATGGGGATAAAAATAGTATAAATTGTTGACTGAGAACAGATGCCAGGAAACAGGATTGTCCCAAGCAAACTGGGTCAATCAGAGCATCATTTGTAGTATTGCTATAAGCTTACATTGCGCTGGATGGTGTTTTCATAGTCCTGTTTTGTAACTTTGGGGTCTTTTTCTTCTGTTTTTTGGTGTGGGGACAGAGGGCAAAGGCTATAGAAGATACACAAGGCAGGGAAATTTGCAGGTTAAAGAAGAATATATCCAAGACTGATTCTGACCTGATTAGGAACAGGCGACAGCCAATCCTTATAAAGTGGGCCTGAGAGTCACAGTCTGGAGAGCCTGAGAAAAAGGTTAGGAAAGTATTAACGCTGCAAAACTGAGAGAGTTTAAGGAGTTTAAAGTCTCATTTTCTGGATTTGAGGTTTTTTCATTGATTTTGCAGGGACGTGACACCTCCCAGTAAAGGTCCTCCTAGGTTAACGACACATAGATGTGATCTTTATCAGGCGGACTTGCATTTAAGCTTGCCAGTTAGAATCATAATGTGGGCTTTTAGTGAGCCAGTGGCCATGGCATGGTAATCTTGCAAGGGCATCTTGACTGATGTATAGATTTATATCCTGCATCACAATAAAAATGATTCCTGCAGGTGGATGGGTGGCACGCAATATGAACAGAAAACATCCCACAAATCCCTGCGTCCTCTGACCAATGCCTTCAACCACTTCCCCTGTCCCTGGACTACCAGCTAATGGTGCAGAGTTCCTTTCCGCATCTGTGGCAGCAGTGGCAGCATCTGCTTCCTGAAGATACTAGTTGTCTGTTATTTCCTACCCTGCAGATCCCTCCTCGGTTCCTAAAGCAGCGATCAGAGTCTCCGCGGCCACCCTCCATGCTGGAGACAACTTCAACATCACTTGCACGGTGCTTGGAGAACCAGAAGTTGCTGTTGATTTCAACTGGGAATATCCAGGACAGAAAGTAGGTAACTTTTCAGGTGCCCTGCTATAGAGTGAATGGGTGTGGGAGGACAGAAGTGCTTTGTACCAAACAGTTGTTCTCTTTAAGACCTCCTTTGTTGCTGATCTGTGGCATATTTGCCTTAGAAATCAAAACAAAAGGCGTACATGACCTGTGAACCCAATAAATGGACATAAAGCCAAGCTAAGTAACTGGGCTGACCAAATAAATGAATGGGTTAAAGATATAATGATATCAATTGCCCCTTTAGCAACCTTGTCATGTGGCTTGCCTACACCTGAATATTTTCTGAGAATAGTACTGTACAGAAGTGAATTCCAATTTACCACCACACACTATGGGAAGAGGGTAATGTTGCCAATGTCAATGACCCTTTCCTCACCAGCTACCTTAAATTGCTTAGAAACAATTCAGTTGATTACTTTGGGAAAACTTGAGTACCCTGGAGTAATTTTGTGGCCCTTCCTTCCCGAGGCATTTTGACGACTTTTGGTGTGTATTAATAAAAAAGCCATATACCCAGTGTTGGGCTCCATCAGGTTCGCACCTACTCTATAGAACCGGTTGTTAGTGAGAGACAGGACATATAAAGTTTAAAAATAGCCCTTTAAAAGTGGCTGCCAGATGGACAGAGAACCGGTTCTTAATTTCTTTGAATCCCATTGCTGCATATGCCAATAGAAAAGTAAAAAAAAAGTGTTTCAACAGCAAACATACCAATCCTAGGAAAACACTTTGAGGTGAAGGGTCTGTGTCTGAACCAGGAATCTGAATCACTATCAAGGTGTTTTTTTTTTAAGAAAATTGTCATTACTGAGGAGACAGCATTTGATAAATGTTTGTCCATGGGAAAATGACAGGGTAGAGATGGAATTACTGTATTCTGCTACATAGATGACTTTGTGAACATTTGTTGAAAAGAAATATAAAAAATAAAATTAAAATTTATCGTAAATTTATGATAAATGCATCATAAATTTATGCATTGTTTCAAGGCTGGATAGGTGTATCACTTGGAGAGAACTTTAGGTGGTATGAGAAATACTAAAGGTCAAACTACTAGACATACATACATTACATGCTTTGGACAGTGGACCTATTACTTTTTCCACAAAGAATGCCAGGAACCACAATGAGGACATGAGAAGTAACTAAAAAAACACAGCAGAGATTATTGTGAACTTTTGCACTTAGCCCTCTTAGCTTACTCACACACCCTCTTCTTATGTGCTACTTATAGTTTTAAAAAGGCATCTATTGGCTTTCAGTAGATTTTTTTATAACTATAAATAGCAAGTGGAGGATATGTGATTGGTCCATTGTCTACAATAAAACCCAGAATCCTACATGCTGTCACAGTGCCATCTCCCCCAAGCAGTGGTGTAGTTAATGATCATATAACCTGGTGTAAAGCTCAAAATGTTGCCCCGGAAGTGATGTCATTCCAGGGTATCTTTTTTTTAAAAAGTCAAAAATTTTCCTTGCAACAACAAAATCAAATTTAGTCAAGTTTAAAAAAATGAAAATTGTACCCCTTATTGGTTAGGGAAACTGTGCTGGGGCAAAGAGGAATGGTTATTCTTTCCCTGCTAAATAGAAGAGGAGCACCACTTAGAAGTTCATGTATAACCAGTTAGCATGGGTTAACTATATTATGATATACTGTATGTATATGGGAATGAGATCTGATTCATATTAACACCTTCTTTGTTCCATATGGTATCAGAATTGAATCTCATTAGCTCTCAGAGCTATCAGTATCATGGGAACATTTGAGTTAAAAAAATCCACCTTTTGTTCCATCAGCTTCTGTGTTTTCATTTTCTGGTTAATTGTCATATCTTTTGATAGACAATAGATATTCCAATGCATTTTTGATTCATTGCATTCTGCATTAAATTACCTTTCCAACAATATATAATGGTATTTTCATTCATATATAGCCCGTTTTTCACAATTTTAGACACCAGTGTCAAGCTCAGCTTGTAGCCCACGTAAAGGTTGTAGCTCAATGCAACTACACCCCCTAGCTACGCCAAGCTGGAGCAGAAGTTAACCAAACATGCAGGATGAAAGGTGGGCCACTTATGGAATTTTGTACTGGCAATATACTGTGCTATGTGAATCTCAGTTGTTGCACACATTTCGTCTTCTTTTTCCTCATCTCTCACTCTTTGTCAAGATGGAGTTTGCAGCTTTTGGAGTGCTCATGAATTGTAGTGTTTGGGGCAGCAGAAGTATGTAGCTATATAGCACATGATGTAAATTATGGCAAAGCATGGAAGGAAGAGAAACCGGGGAGATGTAGCTGTCACAAATTCATAGTCGTGGTTTCTTTGACAGCTGAGATCCCAACCGCCTCTCCTGCCTTATCCTATTCCTGATACACAAGTCTGGCTCATCTCTGCTGCCCTTCATCCCAAAGCAAATCTTTAACTGGATCCATTAGATTTGTATCTGTCTATAGTGCTTTAGCAGTAACACAGGCTATATGACAATATAAGATGACATGGCTATGAACTCTTGTACATGGTCAGGCAGATGTCACAAGGATCCCATTGCAGTCTTTGAATGGGGCGGATGATATCCCTTCCATCAGCTACAGCTCAGGTTCCTTTCTTGCCAGCTGTATGGAATGTGTTCCTGAATTTGATTGTGCACCGTCTTCATGGGAGCCCTTACAGGATTTTATTAGGGATACCATCTTTCTAAATTGATGTCCTTCACTTCCAGATTGGCAGACCACCATATCTCCG
Organism: Cryptoblepharus egeriae; assembly: GCA_030015325.1. Taxonomy (NCBI): domain Eukaryota; kingdom Metazoa; phylum Chordata; class Lepidosauria; order Squamata; family Scincidae; genus Cryptoblepharus; species Cryptoblepharus egeriae. The sequence continues at coordinate 63,477,132 of JAREYC010000002.1, read as the reverse complement.
TGAACGCACAGACTTGGTTCGACGTGGTGGGCAGGTGCAGCAGGAGTCTGAGAGCATCCTTTACATTGATGAAGCACGTACAGTGGATGATGGGTTGTACTCCTGCATTGCCGAAAATCTGCAGGGATCTACCACAGTGTCCACTCGTGTCTATGTTCTCCCAAGCAAACTGGCCTCAAAGGTAAAAGCTGGGTAAATGCCTCCCTAACCTGTCATCTACAGTTGAAAAAGGCAGGTGCTACTGGATATGTAAAGATGGCAGATTGTCAAAAACAGAGGGTTACTCTAGTTCCCTCTCTTTCTTCTTTATGTGACTTGTTTTACTAATTAAATAGCAAGCTTTGTTTCCCAAGCAGTGAAAAGTGTGGCTTTTTGTTTATAAAATATTGTGGAAAGCTTTTTTAGAGCTTGATGGAGATTGCCCTGACTCCAAATGAATTACAATATTGAGAACCAGGGGTATGGAATCTAGCTACAATTAAGTCCACAATGATCTACAAGTGAGTCTATCAAAGAACAATAAATTATAGGCACAATCCTAACCATGTCTACACAGAAGTAAGCCCCATTGTGTTCAAGTGTGTTTAGGATTGCAGCCTTTGTGGCATGACTTACCTCTCTCAACCATACATACATATATGCACTCTAGTAGAAGGGCTGAAACTCGCTGTGCATTTTTACTACAGAGACTACATTTACAGCACTTTTTTGACACCCCAAGAAGGTTAGGATGGTCTCCTAGATCTTCACATGCAATTGTCTGATTTTCCAGTGAGTTAAACTGTTGCAGGATCACAACAATCTCAAAAAGTGCTGTCCATGAACCAGATAACATTTGGACTAGTAGTTCCAGGATCTGCTGATTCATTATCTCATTCACAATGGGGGTTTTATGGAACTTCTGGAATAGAAAGTTGACGGTATAAAAATTTCCAGCTTCATCAGGCATAACAACTCTGATATGGAAGCATCCCTTGGGACAGTTGTTACTTTTTTCATCAATAACATCCATACACAAAGCAAACACTACAAATCTCTAATTTTATAAACTTTCACTGCTTAGCAAAAAGCAGTGTGAACCAGAGAGCTAAGAAAAAATCAAAAGTTATGACAATGCTGTATAACAAAGTATAGAGGATTGAAAGAAGGGAGAACTTTCTAGGCTCAAAGCTATTTCCTTGAAGCAAACATATTTCAGACATGGGGAAAAATACTTTATTCATTTGCACACTGCAAGACAATGACATGTTTGCAATAATGGCACATGTCCATGATCAACAAACTAACAAATATCACATTATTGTGAAATAAAACCATCATTTTATGAGGCTGAATAAATCATTTAAAAACCACCCATTTGTGTTCTTTGCTAATATAAAAATGGGGAAACTGAAATATGGATCAATCTACCTTCAAAGTAAGTATTCTTGCTGGTGAATAATTGCAAATGATGTTGCCCCAAACCAAGTACACAAATTCAAATCTGGGTCTACTATATAGCCATCATAAACTTATGCCAGTTGGTACCTTCATATGTTTAACTGTAATCAAAGTGTTTGCAATAATAATTTCAAGCACTTTGAATGCTAGAATAACTAAAGGAGTGTTGAAGGACATGTGTATGTGAGTGGCTGTTGCACCCCTCTGAAATGCAGGTACTGCTTTTATTCTTGCTTTTTCTCCCTCGGCCTTGTTCCAGCAGTGATTGTGGGTTGGGTGATGGCCAAGCTTCTGTGAGAGGACATGGCAAACACCCTGCCTGAGAACAGATAGTGAACCAGTTGACTGTAAGTGCAAAGTCACTCGAAGGCTGTTCATGTATGCTTGTATCAACATCTTCTGTAAATGAGCCTGGCAGCCTATGTATATTACATTAGCAGGAGGTCATCTTCTAAGTCTGCTGATGGAAAGTTTATCTGAGAACTGTTTGATCTGAAGAAGTCTGCATCCTCAGACAGCCCAGCAGCCAAACTTATACAGTGAGACCACTGGATATAGGTACAGATGTAATGATGGGATACAGATTCCTTCACTTCCATGTTTAACAGGCCAAAGTGGATGTGTCCAGGTCTCCTGATCTCCAGCTTTATAAACCTAGCTGAGTCCCCAAAGGATTACTGCAGACTCTCATTTCTTTGCTGGTCCCCATTATAAATGTACTGTTCAGGCCCAGTACTAAATCATGGAGAACATCAGATGAAATTTTGGTGAGCTCATTGGAATAGCTCTTCAGAACTCTCCTCTTGTGGAAGCTTTTTATGGGTGCAATCCTAACCAATTTAGGCCATCCTAATTCATCTGGCCTATCTTCCAGTGGCAGTATGGGAAGGTTGGCACATGCCTGTGCAATGGCCTCTCCCAGGAGTGGAGCAGAAGTGCTTTATGCCACTTTTGTGACACCCCCAGGTCAGCACAAGACTTATGCCAGGGCTTAGGCCAGCCAAACTGCAGGTTAGGACTGCAGCCTAAGCTACCTTTCATCTACCATTCCCACATTGCTGGAAAGGTTGGAAATTCAGGGTGCAATGCTAACCAACTTTCTAGCAACTGACATAAGGGCAATGTAACTCTTTGGGTAAGGGAACAAACATTGCTTTATCTCGAGGAGGCCTACATGACTGCCCCAGGCACATTTACATCAGTGCTAGAAAGTTGGTTAGGATTGCACTCTTAGACACAATCCTAAGCATGTCTACTCAAAAGTAAGCCCATTGTGCCCAATGGTTCTTACTCCCAGGAGAGTGTCTTTAGAATTGCAGCCTTAGGCTGAGAAAAGCCAGAGTCTTTTGGAACAGACTCTGTTAAGAGTCCAGCGGCCAGAGTCCTCATGTCTTTGGAGAGATGAGAGGACAGAGCTCAATTTTATAGTGGCACAAGAGCAATCTGTTTGGCTGAATGTCAAAGATAGTATGAAGCTGCCTTATATATTAACAGCACAATCCTATGCCTGTCTAGTCCCATTATTGTCAATATGGCTCATGCTCAGGAAAGTGTGGATAGGATTGCCGACTAAGTCAGTCCATTGGTCCATCTAGCCTGGTATAGCCACCTCCATCTGGAACCTGTCTCTCAGGCAGAGCTCTTCTCTAGACACTCTTATTGGAAACATCAGGGATTTGGCATGCAAAGCATGTGGCACTACCATTTTTTACTGACATGCTTACGTGCAGAGCTGCTCTGTTTCACAAATATTAGGGACCTGCAAAAGGCATGGTTATTTTTTCTGTACCCTTTGCAAGTCCCTATTAGTAACCCTAAAGAGCTCTTCTTATGAAGAACAACAGTCTTCTAGATATTTGAATATTGTAAACATGCCTGTAAACAGCAAACTCATTCCTTATTCTCAGGTATAACTGATCTTCTTGTGTCTGAAGTGTCTGCATATTCTGAATAAAAAAGCAGCAGCCAGCCAGGCAGCCTCTTTAGAAATACTAGTCCTAGCAACAAGCCATGTGAAAGGAAGGAGAGGGCCCTACCCTTTGCAGGTATGACTGGATTTTTCTCATTCAATAATTTGGAATTTCTAACAGCATGTATAAAGTACAATAATAAATAAATAAATATTTAAATAATAGGTTTTCCCTAATGGATAAAATAATTATAGTATTCCTTAACCAGCAGGCCAGGGTTCAATTCCCGGGTTGGCCTCACAAGACAGGGTGAGCTCCTGTCCTTAGACCAGCTCTGCGATGCCAGCTGGATCCAATTGTATTGGCTCTGCCTTTCCATTGGACTAATTCAGTGGCGTGGAGAGGGGGGATTTGCTGCTTGGGTAATAGCATATCCTCCATAACAATCCAACCCAGGCTTTCGTGCTTCGTATGCAGCGTATGCAGCGCCAAGCACGATACCATAGTCTTTCAAGACTGATGGAGGCCTGCCTGCCAGTAGTTCAACTATCCCTACAATCCAGAGTAACTATGGGAGCACATAAGAGACATTATGTGCACCCGTAGTTACTGCACCACCTAGTGAAAACCTATGGGAAATTCATACTGCAATCCAGAGTAAATTGCTCTTACACCGGAGCAAGGACTCCCCATAGTTACTCTGGATTGCATCCTATGGTAAACTACCAACAAAAGTAGTTTAATTATGTGGTGTGGTCCTAAGGTAGTTGTAATTTCAATTTAGCTACATGAAAAGTAGTTTAACTAGTATTTTCAACAACTTAGAGCCCATTGCTGAAGAGCTGGCAATTAATGTTATGTCAGGACTCAATAATTTTCATTTCCTGAAATATAATTCCAGGAACTGAAAGCCTCGTCAAGGTTTCTGCTCACATACCGTCAAACAGGAGGAACAAAATACACTTTCGGCTTCAGAGCTTGCCACACACGATGTCAAACACAGGCAATCTGTCATAATAATCCTCCTGGTTTTGTGGTCTGCCTGGAACTTTTAATAGAACTTTTAATAGAAAAGCGGTATATAAATACTGTAGATAGATAGATAGATAGATAGATAGATAGATAGATAGATAGATAGATAGATCGATCGATCGATCGATCGATCGATCGGTCGGTCGGTCGGTCGGTCGGTCGGTCGGTCGGTCGGTCCCTAAGGCTGCAATCGTAATCTCCAGTTAGGCTGGCCTAAGCTACAGCCCAAGTCCCATTCTGGCCTGGGGGAGTCACAAGAGTGCTGTAAGGCACTTCCATGCCAGTCCTGGGGGAGAGTTTGACCAGAGCACAGACATGCGCTTGCCTCCCTATATCACTGCGGGAATGGGAAAACCAATGAGATGTGCCGGCCTAGGTTAGGACTGCACCCAAAGTTATCTTGTCATGCACAGACTGGTCACAACAAATGATCAATAGACAAAGTTATCTTGTCATGCACAGACTGGTCACAACAAATGATCAATAGACTTTGTGTGGCTGAGTGGCCTGCAGTTTGTGCAAATTTGTTTTACATTTTTCCCAGAAGGAAAAGCTGGAAATTCCATTACTTTCCCTGAGCATCCAAATTCAGCCCTACAATAAAGAGCAACTCCTTTTTTGTGCTACATCCTATGTACATGTTGAACTTCACATAATTATCATTTCCAACTGTGCACAGAATCTAAAATGCTTCTCAATGAGAACAATGCATTTACACCATATTATTCTCATTGAAAGAGCAATCCTAACCAATTTAGGCTAGCATAACTCACCTCGTGTATGTTCCGATGGTGGTGTGGTGAGACTGGCACATGTCTGCGTGTTGGCCTAGCCCCCTCATCTCCCAGAGTGGGGCAGAAATGCATTATGACACTTTTGTGAAATTCCTAGGTCAGCACAGGATTTTGTGGGACTTAGGCAGGACTTACAGCACAGGACTTGGCCTACCTGGGGAATAAGAGCCAGTAGGGGGCAGAGTCTTCTTTCAGTTTCACAAGACCGACAGATAAAATTGCACCCCTTGATAAGCAGATACTTTCATTTCCAGGCCATTTCCAATGTTTGGCTCTCAAAACCCAGGCAAATAAAAGGAAAAACCTTTTGGTGCTGGTAGAACACGTTCTTTTGGAAGGTTCCTTTTGGTTCTCGAAGAACCAAATCAGAAGAAGTGCCCTTTCAGAGTCGTCTCAGCTGTATGGGATCCACTTTTCTGAGAGTGGTTCCTTGGTGCCAGAAAGAATGTTTACATGACCAATTCATATGGGTGGGCCCCAATTATAAGCAGCTTTGCAAAAAACAAAACAACCCAAAAACTTCTCAACACCATGTGTGTGGAAAAGAAGGTCCATGGAGTTGGGCCCCACCCTTACAGCTGAAGTATTGGGCCAGTTTGAAGGACACTTCAATGAGTCCTCCTACACAGGTGAGGAAAGGAGAATAGGCATGCACCTCTTTTTCAGCCTGGGCACCCTCATGCCATCACCAAATCACTTAAGGCAGGGGTTTCAACTGAATTATCCCTCAACATACAGTTTAAACACTCTTTGGTGGGTGGGGAGATATAGTGAACTTCAACAAGGACACCTCAGATGTAGCCTGTTCCTATGCATATCTACTCAGAAATGAGGCCCTTTATAGTCAATGGGGCTTACTTCCAGGTAAGTGTGGATAGGACTGCAAGTTTATATCCATATTTTTGCCCAACCTTTCCAAAGCTTTATATCCAGGAATCTGATAAAAGATTTGGATTGGGTCTAGTACCTCCAGCCTGCATCAAAGCAATGGTGGAAATGTTATCAGTCTCCACTGATAATTAGCAAAACTCCAAGTGCTGGACTAGCCCATGTATTTATTTGCATCTCTCATAGACACCTTTTCTTCATTCTCTAACTTCTTCTCATCACTCATAACTATTGAAATATTCTACCAACTGGGACACCACCGTACCTCATATGGTCTAATTTCTGAGGTAGTTAATTCTTCGACCTCCCGAGGACAGGGGAAGACCTGTGGCCAATGCTCATTTGCATACATTGAAATGTATGCAAGTTTATCATGATCTCCTGGTTAGCAATAAAGCAGACCTTCACCTTCATGGAGGGGAAAGAAAGACCCCTCTTGAGACAAGCCAGTCTCAAGACATTTCAAGTGTAAGAATAAGGAGGTTACTTATTGCAGGGAATCCCAAGCATGCAATACCTCAAGGACCTTTCTTGCACCACAGTGTATCATGAAGCTCTAGTGATAAAGTAAGGGCTACAATGGAAGGATGGAACAGTCCTATCCTCTCCCTCCCACTCCCACCACAGTCTTTTCTGCCTTTCAAAGTGCTACGTAGCGATGAGCGTTGCTTCGGTGGAGATCGGGAAGGAGTGGGAAGAATCACCATTAAGTACTCGGTACAGCAACTCCTCTTTCTCCCGGTGAGCTTGTTCCCTCAACTGTGACTCCTTCTCCAGGGCCTGGCGAATTGTGAGGAGCTCATCAGAAAGTTGCCTGTGAAGCAGAGCACACATGCTAAAGCATTTTTTAAATACAAAATTTCAAACAGGCAGGTGGTAAGACAGAAACCATGTCAGTTTTCACTATGGCATTCCATTATCTTATCTCCTTGATATGAAAGCTATACTGTGCAAGAATATAGTGGCCCTCCAAAAGGATAGGGTCTGGGAAATGTATAGAAACCAGAGATTGGTCCAATTCTTCTTAATGAAAATTAAGTTACACTCAGAAATTTCTAGATGGTACCTTTCCCCAAAGTGCTGATGGAAAAATCAGAATATAGCAGAAAACATGCTTTGCATGCTCAAGACTAGGCAACTACCACAGCAATGCAGTTTGTGCCTGATCCTCTTAGGGCCCAATCCTACACAATTTTTCAACACTGATATGGCACCTCTGTAAGGGAATAAATATTCCCTTACTTTGAGGAGGCCTCAGTGACTGTCTCCCCTTCACAGGATGCAGCACATATCCGATGGGACAGCTGTCTTGGTGATTAGATAGGATTGAGCCCTTAGAAACTTTGGGCTGCATAATGATGGAAACTGAAATAGGAAATGGGCAGGATGAGCTCTGCCTCTCTTACCTTCACTCCTGCACAGACATACAATTTGGTCTGAACCAAAAGCTGATTCAGGAAGCACTGCCCACATTTTATGATATCACTGTCCTATGTAGCACTGCGATATCATCACACTCATGACAGGAATCACCACACCCAAGAAAAAGATATATTATCTAAATCAGCACCTGGACAGCCTGGATGAGAGAACATTAAGGAGCCTTTCAGCCCCACCAAAAGCTCTGCTTTGCCCTCAGACATGCAAAGAGGAATAATCTGGCACAGCTTCACTTTTTATTAACAGTCCAATTCTAACTTGCACTAGAACAGGCAGGCCAGTACACCTGCACTGTATTCAGCTCAAGGTTCAGGTGCTGAGTGGCTCAGTCAGGGGCAAGGGCAATCTATTCCCCTTAATCTCAGGGAGAGCCTCTGCAGCCCCAATGGGACTACTCAGATCTACATCTGGGGATGCCTGCAACCCACCCTCACCCTCTCCCAGAACAGCCTGGTTTATGCCTGAGTTCAATCTGCCTGCATGGTGAGTAGACTTTACCATTCCACCCAGGCACCAGGAATAGTCTTCCCCAGTTGGGGGATAGGAACACTCTGGGCAGTCATGTCTGCCTGGGACAGCAGACAGCAGACATGACTGCCCAGAGCACCCCCAGAGCACTCCTGATTAAAGAGGATTATGTGCAGCCCCCAAGTGGAATGGAAAGAAACTGTCCAAAGAGGGACTACATTTCCACTGCACAGTGGTGATTACTATATCTTTCCTTGGACATTCTTTTTAAAAATTCCACCCCTCTCACTCACATAAAGAAAAGTTCATTTAGCAACAGGCAACCCATATGGCCAAATATTACCTTGTCACTGCTACATGGTTCTGCATCCGCACCTGGAGATCCTCATTCTCTTGTTGAAGGATTTTAACTTTTTCCTCAAGCAACAAGTTTTGCTCTACCTAGAAAATGCCAGAAGAGTTATCAAACGTCAAATACAAAACAGGCATTATATAGAAAGTGGCTCCCAGAAATCTTCTGAGATTGTCACTACAAATCACTGTATTGGGTGACATTAACCCAAATGATGCATACTGAACAATTTCACAACATTTGGTAGCAAAATGGATTTTGACACAATCTGATTTTTGTTTTATAGATAATGAAAAGTTAGCTGCTGAACCATGTGGGTGGTCATGTCTACAGGTTCAGTGAATATGTGCCAAATATGGTCATGCTCCATTCTCTTTCCCTGCATTGGTTCTTCCAATTTCTCTTCATGTAGGATTAATATTACCAAAATCAATTTGTAGAGTATTCTATATTCCTCTGTATCAAAAACTTGTCCTAAGTTATATATTTAAAGGCTGAAATCCTAACCTATATTTAGGCTGGCATAAGACCTGCACAAGTCCTGTACTGACTAGGGGTTGTCACAGAAGTGCCATAAAACACTTCTGCTCCACTCCTGTGAAGGGGTGGGGAGGGGTGTTAGGTCAGCATGCAGGCATACCCTGACTTTTCCACATCACTGTGGGAAGATATGCCAGATGAGTTAGGCGGGCCTAAATTGGTTAGGATTGCACACAAAATTACATGGGGATGCTTTGAACATGATGATGATAAGCCAGATTCCAAACACAATCAGGATCCTAAATGCTTAATCACCTTGAAATCACTGAGTTTGAGCACTCCTCGCTGTGTATAAGATTAAGCTCTTCTCCAGTTGTTGCTTTGCAATTAACACCAGCTCAACAAAAATTCTCCTCACTTCCATATATAAACTAAAGCAATTTACTACATTGCATTAATCATTCAGTCTGTCCCCTTCCCACACTTGTTGCTATAAAAATCAATTAATACATGGTTAATTAATAACATCTCCTGACAGGTTCTGGACAGTTCCCAGGGGTCTGAATCTTGAAGTCACAGACTGTGGAAACTTTTGGCAAAAGTTGGCAAAGGAGACTTGGGGTCCAAATCCTATCCAATTTTCCAGCTCTGATGTAGCTACAATGCAGCCTTGTGGTAAGGGAATACATGTTCCTATACCCTGAGAAGGGTCCCACTGGCACAACTACACAAAGCCCAGGGACACTGGATAGGATTGGGCCCTAAGATTGGAACAGCACTTGAGATTTGTGTGAGGCCCAGTCTAAAAAACTTTGAAACAGCAAAGCAAGGCAAATGCCAATGCTTGACTTGGCATCATCGTATGAAGCTGATAAAATCTAACAGTCTCTCATCCTAAAATACACCTAAAAGGCAGTTTTATCACCCTTTTTCTTCCTCCACATTGTGGCTTCAGGAAGCAGATAATGAATCAGCAGGTACATATTGTTCTGTGCTAGTACTAGCAGTTGAAGAGAAACATTGGACAGGTTGTTTTATTCTTCTATAAGGAGAACATGCCAAGTAAATTAAATGAAGTATAACATAAGTATATCATAAGAATAAAACTGCATGAGGAATACATACCCATAAACTCAAGAGCAATGCTGCCCAAACTGGGTCAGTGGCCAGATCCAGATTTAGAGAAACCCAGTGAGCTGATCGCCACCCATGGAGTATGTCTTTCTGGTAGATCTGGGCACTGAACACTGACAGTTACATCTGTCTGGACAACCTGCCGTGGAACGTGGGATGGTGGGCACCACTGGTGACCACTGTCCAACAAACGTTTGGTCCCCCTCTGGACCACAGCTTTTTATTCTGCCCCCATGAGGCACATCTTTCTGGTAGTCCTGGGCACTGCAACACTCTGAGCACCACTAGTAACTGCCCAGAGTGTTGCAGTGCCCAGGTCTACCAAAAAAGATGCACCTCATGGGGGCATAATAAGAAGCTATGGTCCAGAGGGGGACCAAACTTTTGTTGGACAGTGGTTGTGAGTTTTGGCTCTGCTGCTCAAGAGCTAGTAAGGCTTACCAGTGAATCTACTAAGATATAATGCACAAAAGATCCCATCTCTAATTCTCTGATATTTCCGAGGAGCAGATAATTCCTAAGAGCAGATTGATACATCAATCTCACCACTGTTTCCAAATTCAACAGCTTTTTGTCCAAGCTGCGGATGCGTTCATTCTTCATTTCAATGACAAAATGCAAACTCTCTAATTCCTGTTCCCAGAACTGGCTGGGGCTCCCATAATCCTAGAAGGAAAAAATGGTGGAAAATTCAAATGTGCAATCTTTACTGAAGGTTGAGAAATTAATATGATATATTATATACAGGTATCTTCTGTCCATTTCTTGGACAGTTCCATCCCAAACAATCCATTCCAACAACAGCTAGCAAGGATACCTCATCCACTGAGGTGCCACACTTCCACTCAAAATCCCAATCTTGGGGGCTGTGTGCCACTTTGGAATTGAAGCTGCTAGTATGCTGTTACACACATTTACATGCTATGTATAGATTGCCCCTATGCATCTTGTATCTTACAAAACACTTGATGCTTTTATACCCCTCCAGTTCATTCACAAAATTGCTTACCAAAGGAATTGCAGAGATACCTGAAATACAGAACAGCAACACCCACTAAAACTGAATGGGAATAATATACAAACACTCACAAAATAGGAACACTGTGTATCCTCTGTCACCTGTAAAGACTTTTGACTTTCTGACCATACTGAGGTCTTTATGATACCTGGATATGCTTCTTATAATCTCTGTTCAGAATTGACTCCTCCACCCGTTTCATTTTTTCTTGGAAAGACTTCATCTTGAAACTTAATCTGTCAATAGTCTCCTATGGCAGAAAGAGGAGGCAGAATTAAAGTCTGTGACTGCAATCCTAAGCTCCACTTAGGCTGGCATAAGCCCTGGCATGTCCCATGCTGACAAGAGGGTGTCACAAAAGTGCCATAAGTTATTTATGCCTCACTTTTGGAGGGGGTGGTTTAGGCCAATGCATACACATGCGACAGCCTCCTCACACCACCATGGGAAGATATGATCAGAGAATAATATTATAAAATCACTGTCATTAATAAATGAGGAAAGACTTTAAGCTTCAAACACTCTTCTAATTTTCTGGTAATCCCAAAAACTCATCATCTTTACAGTCAGTGATTTGTGACTTTTGCAAATGATCAGACAACAACATTTTGCACAAATCTCATTGCAAATGGTCCAGGAAGGCAGGTAAGTTGGGGGGGGGGTTCTTTTGGGGTGTAGGTAGGGAAAGGTGAGGGGATCTAGATAGATAGAGAAGAGTGAGGGAGGCATAGGCATGGAGCAGGAGGGACCAGATCTTGTGCATTTCTACTTTAGAGCAAGTCTCCAAGCGAGGGAAGGCTGCTTAGGATTGCAACTGTGCCAGGGTGACCAGATGCCAAACTCAAAATTCCTGAACCCCAAGGCCAAAATTCCTACCCACTTAAAAAAATTGCCAAAAAATGTATTTTTTTTGTTTTTATATTTTATATTTTTACGGTTTTGGCCATAACTTTTGATAGGAAGGAGATATCTCAAAACTGATTGTTGCATTGGATTCTGCTCCTCAATATGAATCCAGCGACATATGACATGATGGGGTAAGTTTCTCCAGGATTGGCCCTATCACTCTATGAGATGCACAGACATTTTCTCCCCCTGTGGGGAGAAAAAAGTGCGTCTTATAAGCTGGGTAATACGGTAACTTACTGCTGCTGGAAAGACCTCTTGGTGTTCACTGGGAAAATATTCCTCATAGACGTTTCAGAGAAATATGTCATAGAGATGCTGCTAAAACCCAACTACTGGCCTATATCAAACAACTCCAAGGAAGAATTGGTGTTGGAACTGTTTTTGTACACAGGAACACATGAAACTACAGGTAACACATGGGACTACTCTAATGTCACAAGGGTATGTGCCAACTTTTGGTGCTTAACATGCTATACTCTGCTGTCTTGACCGCAGACAGTGGCACCTGTAAAGCTGACTGAGTCCTTTGGTGGCATTCTGTCAGGAGCAGCTTCTCTTGGTCATGTGCTTTCTGGAGTTCTGCAAGGGAAACATCATATCACTGGTCAACAGACAGAAATAGGAAGCACAACTGTTACCTAGCAAAGAATTTACTGTATCTTTGTATGGTTCAGGACCAATAGATCACACTATGTACCTTGAGAGTGTATACAGTGATAAGGAAAAGCCCACAAAGAAGACTTTTAAAAGTGAGGTACACATTTTAAAAATTAAAATAAGCAATCGTTCCAGTAAAAGCCGAATAGGTTGTATGGAACCATTTCGACCATGACCTCCTGTCTCTACCTTTGCTCTTCAATCACTTGCTAGCTCTCTTTCTCTCTTCTCCCACTTTCAAGCCCATAGAATACACCTCCTATTAAATCCTCCACAATATTTCTCCTCCCTCAAGCAAGTGCCTTCCATTGGTGTCACAAGGGTGGGTACAGAGGAGTATTAGCTGTATCAGATGATACAAATGGGGGGTTTGTATGATTCCACTACTCACCAGAATTGTTAAATCTTGGTATTTTTGAATAATAACATCATGTTACATATCAATCAATATGTAATTTGAAATTGCTGTGTTTAGATATTATCGAATAGGCAAAAAACCTAGCATGGGCAGAGCAATGGTACCTTAGCATACCCACCACCCAGGGAGGTGATTCATCATGAGCATTGGAGCATGGGCCTACTCACTGCATGGGAAGAGATTCATCATGGGGGTGATGCGCTGGCCTCCCACACTGGTTGATGCAAATCTTTAGTAATGCCACTAGCTGCTTACTGCTACTTTGCAAGGGGAAGTAGCTTGTGACAAGTGGGGCCTAAAAATGGAAACATAACTAACAACAGTGCTGGGAACAGTCAGGATTGTCACCCCAAAACCTGGCAGAAATCTCTATGAAGAACATGGCTCATCTATGCCCACGACCAGAGCAAGAACAGCAGCTATAAGCCCTGCAAGATGAGCTTTTCTAGCAGTTCTTTGAATTGCTACTCAATATGAACAGCTGTTCTAAAACAAGTTTACAGCAAGAAAAAAAATGTGGCACATGCAAGAGTCTCATTGGATCCACCTTTACCAGTACTTGATAATGATTCTGGGATTTGGAAGAGGAATGGACTTGCCACAGCTTTTCTGAAAGCCAAAAGTAAGCCTAGGGCTACAATCCAGAGTAACTACGGGACCTTTTACACTGACGTAGTTACAGTGCCACCTATGGGAAACATATGGGAAATGCATAGAACAATCCAGAGTAAGTGCCTCTTACATCTTTGCATAGTTACTGTGGATTGTAGGGTATGTGTATTATAGCCAGACTTTTTACTCTTACCTCTGAGTTTCTCCTCTTGCTCTCTCTTCAACAGGCTATACTGTTCAGAGAGTTGCTGTTTGCACAATAAATCTTTCTCCTTTTCTACCTAAGAACAAAAAAAAAATCAAAACATATCAGTAGCATCAAATAGTACTGTACATTACCATCAGTGTTGGGTATCTTACGTCAAAGTCTGAGCAATTTAAGGTTTGCAGGCTAGAGTCAGCCAATATTTTGAAGGGAGAAAGCTGAAGTATAATTTATTGAGGCATGAACTCTCCCCTATTTTCTGTTCCAACCAATCAAGGTTGTCAAAACTTGTGCAGGTTTTTGAAGCACTATAAAACCAATTGGGCTTTAGGTTCATAGTGGGTAAACATGCACATCATGGGCAACAATGATCAAAGAACCAGAAATGGACAAAGCATTAAGAGCACAATCCAAACCATGTCTACTCAAAAGTAAGCCCAATTGCATTCAGTGGGTCTTACTTCCAGGAAAGCATCTTTAAGGTTTCAACATAAGACATGAACTTGGTCAATCAGCATTCCAATCAGTCACTCTGCCATAAAGCTCACCTTGAGGGAGCCACTATCTCTCCTGTAACCTTCCTTGAAGGGGTTATAGTGACGACAAAATGAAGACAAACATTATGCATGACACTGTGACCTCTTTGGATGAAAGGTAAATTAAATGTAATCATCCCAAATATTATTTTCAACACTGAAAAAATTCAAAACCAAAGAACCGAAGGACAGAATAGGGTGTAACAGACCACCTATCCGCCACCACGCTCTAAGGGAAAGAACTACAGTGAATGGGATGGAGTACTGTAGGACATAATTCTTAGCCCATCTCTTAGTGCTCCATACCCTCCCAAAAAATGAACTTAGCCCTCCCTTCCTGTACTTCTCTAGTTCCAATGAACCTCTCAATGACACCTTTGCTGGTCATGTTGGAATTGCTTGAGTGGCCAGAACATCTTTGTGTGCATTTCTTATATCTGAAAAGTAAGATAGAGAACTACAAAAAGGAAGGAAAAAATAGATATCCATATTATGAGGTGGGAATATGCAATTACCAACCAAAATCACACCCATGCTCACTCAGAAGCAAATCTTACTTCTTCCAACTGTGAACCTGCCTAACCCCCACAGGAGTGGCACAGAAGTGCCTTATCGCACCTTTGTGACACTCCCAGGCCAGCACTGGACGTGTGTCAGGATTTGTGCCAGCCCAACCGTGGGTTAGGAATGCACTATCAATAATCTACTTTTATGAATACAGTGGTGCCTTGTAAGATAAACATAATTTGTTCTGGAAACATGTTTGTCTTACAAAGCGTTCTTGTTACAAAGCGGATTTTCCTATAGGAAATAATGGAAACTCAGATGATTGGTTCCACAACTCCAAAATTTTCATATAAAAATATTTTTAAAAAGCAGGCCTCCATCAGTCTTGGAAGACTATGGTATCGTGCTTGGTGCTGCATACGCTGCATGCGAAGCACAAAAGCCTGGGCTACATTGTTATGGAGGATAGGCTGTTACCCAAGCAGCAAATCCCCCCTCTCCACACCACTGAATTAGTCCAATGGAAAGGCAGAGCCGATACAATTGGATCCAGCTGGCATCGCAGAGCTGGGCTAAGGACAGGAGCTCACCCTGTCTTGTGGGGCCGACCCGGGTCTCAAACCCTGGCCTGCTGGTTAACAGGCACAGTGTCTTAGCCACTTGCGCCACCCACAGTCGCATAAAAATATTAACTATATGTAAAAATTATGACAGAACACTGTAATCAAATTCAAAACACTGCAATGTAACACAGAACACAATTACCGTAATAAAACATTTTACAGTAAAACAGAAAAGAAAAACTTTTATGGCCAAGGATGATTAATTTTCACTAAAAGAGTCACTGCTATCTTTTGGAGCAACTTTAACATGGAACTCATCTCTATGTGTGTGAGATCTATCTATCCAAACCACATTGGTGGTTGATGCAAAAGGGGAAGATCCTATCCTGTTTACTCAGAATCAAGTGCCATTGTATCCAGGATGCCAGCCTGATGTTTAGGATGCCAGTGTGTAGGATGGCAAACTTTCTACGTTTGCTCCTAAGTTTGCAAAAGTGGGGTTGAGCGGGGTGCAGAGAGGGAGTCTCCTTGGGGGGAAGGGGTTTCTATTGAGGGAGGTCCAGAGGGGTTCCAAGAGGGGGTTTCCCTCCTAGCTCTTGGTGGCCGGAGGCTTAGACATGCTGGCTGGGGAGTTTCAGAGGATGCTGCTGCCTGTGCATCCCTCTGCTGGCCAGGTGCAGGTACTGCATGCAGGAGGAGAGGGAGCACAGCCAATGGGCATTCGTCTTACAAAGTACTTTCGTCTTATAAGACAGAATCCCATAGAAATTTTAGTTTGTCTTTCAAAGCATTTGTCTTTGAAAGGTATGGCTGTATTTACTAGAGCACAAATATCATTGAGATCAGGAGAATTTAATTCCATGCGTGTTCCACAATTAATAGTCATGCTTTTGTATAGTGCTTTCTGGTATTTAGAATGCTTTCCACATATTATTTTATTTTGCAAGGTTAGTACTGTATACATTTCTCTGGCATTTATGTCCTTGAGCACTTGGGCAATAATTGGGTGATTGCCTGCAGCCCGTATGGACTTGTTCGGAAAGCAAGTCATTCCAGAATAATCTTATCGCCTTT
Source organism: Cryptoblepharus egeriae (assembly GCA_030015325.1). NCBI lineage: Eukaryota > Metazoa > Chordata > Lepidosauria > Squamata > Scincidae > Cryptoblepharus > Cryptoblepharus egeriae. Next base: position 63,460,695 of record JAREYC010000002.1, on the reverse strand, counting down.
TTTATAGACTAATCTAGTTGATCATGGGAATGCTGTGGGATACAGCACACCTAGGTTTTAGCACTCAAGGAATACAACATACCTAGATTTTAGCACTCAAATGGAGTGCCACAGAGCTCTATCATGGGCTCCGTGATGTTCAACATTTTTATAAAGGACCTGGATAAAGAGGTAGGAGGAGATGCTTATCAAATTTAAAGATGACACAAAACCTGAAACCTTTCTACTGCCTCTGTGCTTATTTTATTGTTAGGGTTGGTGGGAAGCAATTGGCGAAAGGGTCTTCCACTAAACGGCTCTTTGTTTTAAACGTTTTTTAATTAAAGAGAAACTACAGGGAAGTAGATTTAAGCTAGTCATCACCAAAAATTTCTTAACTGGAATTATCCTTTCCAATTCTAATATTCAGTAACCCCATTCTAGGAAAAGCCATAAGAATTTTTGTTCCATAATGAAGTACACATCAACATCTCTCAGCAGATAGTGTGTTAACCTTCTGTTTTATTACTATTATTTATTACTTCTGCAAGCAAAACCTTTAGATTTAAGCTGAAATCCTATACAAATATACGTGGATCTCACTTCTGAATAGACTTGCCTAAAATTGCTCTGTTACTTGGCTAACAGCTTACTTCTGTGCATGCCTACTCAGAAGGAAGTCCCATTGAATTCAGTGTGGCTGATTCCCAAGAAAGTATGCACAGATTGCAGCCTTAAAAATCAGACTGTTCTGTGAAGAAGAGACTTTCATGTCACGCTAAAAACACTTTAGGCATTTTCCACAACTATTAATGCAAACATAAAAATCAACTTTAGCTAGAAAGGATTCTGAAATTATTCAAGAATCCCTCTCTGTACATGTCTGTCCCAACAGCCACAGGCCTGCACATGCACACCCACACACACTTTCAAAACTCTGCATACCAAAGGCTCAGAGACACTTTTAGTGTCAAGTGAATGTACAGTATAAATATGCCCTTCAAGTCTTGCTCTCTGCCAGGCCTCAGGGATCCCCTTGGTGCCCTGCATAGATTACATCTTAGAACACACCCAAAGCTCTCCTGCCACTGGGAAAGACTATGACCAAACTGTTTCATGGAAACCCAGTTCCCAATAAGGAATTCTTGATAACCTTCCAAGGAATTCTAGGAGGCCAATGAATACATCTTGAGCCCCAGACTTCCAGTACATTCAGACTGCTGGGAAAAAAGACAACACCAACCTGTATGTGTCAGAATGGGGCAGAAAACCACCTCTCTATCTGTCCCCTCTCAGTGACCACTGCAACAGTTATGGCTTGGACCCTTTTCCTCTTCCTCACTTTCTCTTCCTCTCTCGAGATGTGAGCACATGGCTCTCCACCAGGCCACAAACCCACATGCAATCAAGGGCAGCATTAGAGCCTCTGGTCCGAATTAAGTCCTAAGAACTCTGATGATAATCAGATGCTGTAAATATGAGACTTCATGATCTGTAAGTTAACCTGTTCTAAAGTTTGATTCTGGTCTCAGTCTTGATTTTTTGCATGCGCCTAAGCAAACACCCAGGGTAGAGGAAAAGGCTCCTGAACCACAGAAGGGGATCCTCTGTGGTCATCACTCTGTTGAATTGATTCACCTCTCCAATACAGACCTTCTTTCTGCACTCAGCAGCTTTGGTGGTGAAGAAATATAAGAAGAGTCCTACTGGAGCTCAGAGATATATCTAATTCAGCATCTCCCTCCTTACCCCCAACACACACAGGGGTCAACCCTCTGGGAATTTCACAAACAGGAGGGCAACAGTTGAAGCAGGAGGATATTAGGTACAACTGCAATTTTTTTCCTGAAGAAACTGGTACTCAGAGACAAATTACTTCTGAACCTGGAGTTGCACACATCAAACTAGTAGCTACTGATGACAGCTGGTGGCATACTGGTCCCAATATCTGTTATTCTGCGAGTTTGCCTCCTCGTGGTGCACCCCAGATAGCACGAAAGTGTGAATTACACAATTTGCAACAATTGGCAGCCAGACTACACTGAAGAATTGGAAGTTGGCAACAGTTGGCAGCCAGACATCAATATGGGATTCCTACCTCTTAAAATACATGGCAATGGAACATTAACATCTGAGGAATCATAAGTCCATGTATTTGCCATACACTAAATAAATCTGTTATCCCCATAACTGCTGTGCCAGCTGTCACTCAGTTCCCATGCAATCAAAAGATAATCTGTAAAGTGCCCCAGGTATATACAGCTGTATGGGCATTGGGACTTCTGTATGTATGATCTGAAACTCTGAATGTATGATACCAAATTCTATGAAAGCTCCTAGAAACATACAGCCTTACAAGTGTAGGAGTAACATGTGAAGGGGACAAGTGAACCGAGCTAATGTACACACCTGGGAAGGAAATTCTAACCCTATGATCCAGAGTAACTACAGGAGCACATGAAAGACATTTATGTCGCTGTAGTTACGACACCACCTAGTGAAAACCTATGGGAAATTCATATTGCAATCCAGAGTAAATTGTTCTTATGTTGGAGCAAGGACTCCCCGTAGTTACTCTGGATTGTGCCCTAAGTTCCTGTTCATGTCTAATTTATAACTGATGTGCTCCATTTTACAACACTGATGCAGACAGGATTTAACTACAGAATCTAAGAATAGTGCTTATTTCTTAAAATGGGCTGTGAATACTTCCACAGAGGTCACTCTTTCACAGGCAATCCAGTGAAAGGAACACAATTTGATCTTTAACTTAGAATCATAGAATCATAGAATCATAGAATCATAGAGTTGGAAGGGACCTAGTAGGTCATCTAGTCCAACCCCCTGCCTGCAGCAGGAAATCCCCCTAGAGCATCCCCAACAGGTGCTCATCGAGCCTCTGCTTGAAGATCCCCAGTGAGGGAGAGTCCACCACCTCCCTTGGCAATCTGTTCCACTGCCGAACCGCCCTCACCGTCAGGAATTTTTTCCGGATTTCCAGCCGGAATCTCCTTTCTTGCAGTTTGTACCCATTGGCTCTAGTTCTGCTTTCAGAAGCAGCTATGAACAAATTGGCCCCTTCCTCCCTATGACAGCCCTTCAGGTATCTGAAGAGGGCAATCATGTCTCCCCTCAGCCTCCTCTTCTCCAGGCTGAACATCCCAAGTTCCCCCAACCTTTCCTCGTAGGGCTTCCCTTCCATCCCACTGATCATTCTTGTCGCTCTCCTCTGGACTTGCTCCAGTTTGGCTGCATCTTTCTTAAAAAGCCTAATCCATTTTTAAAGACAAATGGGACCCCCACAGTATATACTGCTATTAATCTCCCCAAAATTTCTTAGAACTACAAACCCTCCTGAAAGTAACCAGCTCCTTCTCAGAATTCATTGAGAAGTTATACACTTTGCCCAATACACTCCAATTGTCTGCTACTGAACGGTCTGATACAATTTTTAAGGAAGCTTCTATGTATTGTTCACTTGAAACAAACCACTCCCATTGGATTCAATATAACTTAGGGTGCAATCCTAACCTAGGCTGGCACAACTCATTGTTCTTCCTGTTCCTGTGGTGATTGTGAGCCACCTTGGGCATTTCATATTTTCATGGGAAGGACAAGGGTATAAATCTCTTAAATAAACACTGATAACAGAGAAGGATGGCACTAAGGGAAATCTGCACTGCTGAAACTGACAAACCCTTTCTCCAAGGCTTATAGCAAGAAACTGAAATGGGGATAAACATTCATTCTCAAATGTATACAACTTTATGCAAGAAGTGGTGGGTGGAAGAGAAGACAAAATGAAACCCACCTAACCTTGTATCCCACCCACTCCTGAAAATGTAACCCACCTGGAGGTACCTATATTTTGTGTGATATACAAAATGTCCTGATGATGTGTTGTGTTCCTAATGAGTATTAGGTAGTTATCAAAGTACTGCTTTACATTATAGGTGTCTCCTGCTTATCTGACAGGTTAGGGACTGGAGCTGTTGTGAAAAGTGACAATGGTTGAAAAGTGAAACCAGGCCTCTTTTGGTTGACAAATGTTGCTTCTAATGCTTTTTTAGCTAGCAAATTGCAAATGCCCTTTTTATCTACCCCTGCTTAGTGGTCAAGAGACACTCTTTCTAGTGGGTGTTCCTCTTTTCTTTAGCAGGGGCAGAGTAACTGGCCCTCCACACGCCAGCAATGTCTGTTCTAGTGGCTTCTGCTGGTGTTCTTTTTGCACTTTAGATTGTGAGCCCTTTTGGGACAGGGACCCATTAGCTATTAATTAGCTATTAATTTTTTCATTTTCTTGTAAACCGCTTTGTGAACTTTTCAGTTGAAAAGCGGTATATAAATACTGTAGATGTAGATGTAGATATCTTGCAAATTCCTGCTGTCACAACAAGATTCACACAATCTTCACACAAAGGGATTCTCATCAACTTCTTCAGGAATAGGGTGAGACCAGGAGATGAAGTGGGGATGGGTTCTCTCTCTCTCTCTCTCTCTCTCTCTCTCTCTGCTCAATCTTAACCAATTTAGGCCAAGACAACCAACCCATCTCTCCATTCCTGCGGTGGCATGGGGAGGCTGACACATGCCTGTGTGCTGGCTTAAATCTCCCCCAGGGGTTCCACAGAAGTACCTTACAGTACTTTTGCAACACCCTAGGCCAGCACAGGATTTGTGCAGGGACTTGTGCCGGCTTATCCGGGGGTAGATTGTGCTGCCACACACATTATGCATGCAATGGCATCCATCACTCTTGAAAGACTATGGTATCGTGCTCAACGCTGTCTGCAAAGCATGAAGGCCTGAGTAGATTAATATGGTGGATAGGCTGTTACCCAAGCAGCAAATCCCCCCTCTCCACGCCACTGAAATAATCCAATGGAATGGCAGAGCCGATACAATTTGTTTCAGCTGCTTTGCAGAGCTGGGCTAAGGACAGGAGCTCACCCTGTCATGGGGGGACCTGGATCTTGAACCCTAGCCTTTTGGTTAACAGGCACAGAGTCTTAACCACTTGTGCCACCCACAGCCCATGCATGTGGGTGCACGCCAAAACAGCCTGAATCACCACATCATAGGCACATCAACTGGAGGAGGGCAATTTTAGCCTTTAGAACAGCAGAAAGAAGTTGAAAGAGTGGAATATATGCTGAATGAATGACTTCAGAGTATAAATGACAAGTGTTGAAAGAGTGGCTTGTCAGAAAATTAACTGTCAGAAAGCAAGGAATACCTGTGTTATCTTATTCGGGTCTGAGCCACTACACTATTAATGAGCACCTGCAGAATATGGGCGGGGATGTAAAGCCACAACAATTAGCAGAAAATATCTGACAACCAGTGAGACATAGCAAGGGAAAAATAATACTGATCATCTCAGCTCCAACCTGTATTTTAATGTCTTGGCTAAGTCTCTTGGTCTCAGCTTGGTGAGCATTCTTCAGATACGCTTTCTCCTCCTGGTGCTGCTGCAGGAGTCTTGTGATTTCGTTTCTTTGCTTCTCCAGCTGCTCTTCCTTCTCTGGTTCCCCAGGCAAATGGGCTGCATTGGCTGTGAATTGTTCAAAGAGGGAGAAGAACATTATCATTATTTGAAAATGTACATAGATGGTTTTCCTCACAATTGGCTGATTTATTCCCCTAGATCATACTGATTTGTATCTCAGCCTCTCATGCTAATTGTCTGTCTACATTTTGGAAGGACTTACAAATGCAGTTCAACTATTTGGCTCAAGGGGCTTCTACATACCATGAGTATGGCCGAGCCAGAATTCTTGAGCTCCCTCCTGTATATGTATACTAGTGAAAATGTACCTGCATTGTGGGAGTAAAATTTCTTCCATATGCCATTCCCCCACTGCACATCAACCCCCTGTGCATCCCACTGTGCATCCCACAGTGGAACCTACTGTGCATCAACCCCCATTGCACATCAACCCCCTATGCATCATCCCCCCACTCTGCATCAGCCCACCACTGTGCATCAACACCAAATGCACAACATCCCCCATGTGCAACATCCCCCATGTGCATCATCCCCCAATGTGCATCAACCCCCCAATATGTAACATCCCTCCAGGTACATCAACTCCTCCATAAGCAACATCCTTAAATGCATAACATCCCCATGCGCATCAACTCCAATGCACCATAACCCCGAATGTGCAACCTCATGCACATCAAACCCGAATGTGCAACATCCCCCATGCGTATCATCCCCCAAGTGCAATATCCCCATGTGCGACATCCCCCATGTGCATCATCACCCCCTGTGCATTAGCTCAATGTTGATCAGTCTTCAATGTTATAGGACAAAAACATGTTGCACCTCTTTATAGCCCCTTAAGGTTTACATTGATTCTTGGTGGGTGTTGATGTCACAGAAGGAACACCCTCCCCAAAATTCATGCTTCTAGGTCCAGGGGTTGGGGCAGAGTGTCCCTCAGTCAGGGACTCTTCAATGTAAAGTATAGGGAGGAAAATGGGTTGTGCCCCTTTTCACCTCCTTCTGGTGGGAATTTCCAAAAACTGGTTCTTAGTGGGTGCCTCCATCACAGAAGGAACACCCACCCCAAATTTCATGCTTCTAGGCCTAGCGGTTTTGGCTGGGTGTTGATGAGTGAGTGAGTGAGTGAATGACTTTTCAGTTATAAATATACCTGTATATAGATACACAATTACTTCTTGGCAAGGACTCTTCATACTTTTAGTTGTTAAGATTTCTATCCTCCCTTCTCATCAATGTCTCAAATTAATAAGCCACCCTTATTTAACACAATAAAGCACTTTTTAAAAAATACTTTTAAAAAATATTTTCTGATAACATACTGATAAAATACTGATAAAATACTAAAGCTACACAAAAGCAACACAAATTTCAAAGCACATGTGCCTAAGAAAGAGTTAAGTGCATGAAAAGGGATGTTTCACCCCACCACTGAGAAGTTCCTCTCTCCAATAGCTATCAGCCTAACATCAAAAGGCTTCTAAAATGGAGATATTCAAAAGGGTTTAGGATCAATTACCATGATCTGTTTTCAAGGCTTTCAGTTCACAGAATGTTTGGCCCCTTTCATGCTGTGCTTTGACTTGTTTCTGTGCAAGAGACACAAACAGAAGTATTACTCATTTTTTAAAAACAAAAAACAACCAATGATACAATCTTAGGGTTAGTACATCCATATGCATGTTCATTTGGAAGTAAATCCCATTAGGTTCAGTGGATCCTATTGTCAGGTAAGCATGTACAGATTTCAGCCTCAGTGTGAGCCCAGAAAGAGCATTTTCTAATACTTGCCAAATATGACGCAGCTATTTTCTAGTTCCAGTTCTGATCAGTCATTCTAAACCAAAAATAATGGGGACGCATGGCAAGTAAGGAAGTTTTAACAGGAGGGCAGGATACTTAACCCTTGCTAGGAAACCCTTCTTTACTTTCTTGTAAGTGTCCCTCCCAGCTGTTGTTCTCCTTGAAGTAAAGGCAACATCTGGATTCAGATCTCATCTGGGGACAAACCACCTGAGATTTGCAGAGGAAAATCAGTCAGAAGGGTTAAATCTGTCCATTCTCCCCTAAGGGCCTTTTTGGGGGGTGGCTGGTTAGGAAACATGGGTTTCCTACATTTCTCTATAATGTCTAGTCCCATCTTTAGTCACTATGTTATATTCGCTCTTAAGCTAAGCCACTGTAAGCTTGAAGCAATTATTTTTTCCACTTGCAAGCTGTGGAAACGTGCCCCATGCTGCCTAAATCCCCACACCCATAGCAACAAGTTGGTGGAGGAGATGCAATGTGGAGCCACAACAGCTTTTTTCTTCTCTTCTTCACCCATCAATGTTAGAAGGAAAAGGGGGCTGCTTCTTCTGTGATCTTATTGAAACTTAGCAAACTAAGAACATAAGAAGAGATTAGTTGGATCAGAGCAATAGCCCATCTTGTCCAGCTTCCTGTATCTCACAGATGTCCACAGGTGCCTCTGGAAGCACCCATATCATGTCACCTTTGAGAACATTCAAGTTACCCCTATCCTGTCCCTCCCCCCCCCCCCCCCCCGCATTCTGAGATAGGCTACCACTAAAACCCAGAATTTACATAAGTGCTGCACACAATATAGGTTGAAGAGGATCAGAGCCTCAGGTGGTGTGACAAGTGGGAGATGGGGACAGGCGGTCAGGGAACTCTCCAAGGGTGCCACTCCATGTGACCATTTCAGATCACAAAAAACTGGATGCTTAATACATGTGAACAAACAACAGGACTACAGCAGTCCTTTTACTTTGATACTCCTTTCACAGGCTCCCTTATGCCTTTGTAAAAGCAGTTGGCATGTAGATTTCCTTTATACAAAAAGATGTCCTGCTTTTGCATAGACTTCCCAATTATGCAAAGACCATAGAGTAGCATAGAAGCATCAGTCCCTTTTTTCACATGTTCACTTGTCATACATTGTCACACATCACTGGTCATACATTATGGGCACAATCCAGAGTAACTATGGGAGCATGTAAGAGATATTATGTGCACCGGTAGATACTGCACCTCCCAGTGAAAACCTATGAGAAATTCATGTTGCAATCCAGAGTAACTTGTTCTTACTCCGGAGCAAGGACTCCCTGTAGTTACTCTGGATTTCACCCAGTGTTCACTTGTCATAGAATCATTTACAAATAATTGGTGAGCTGTGTATGCACATTATGTTCAACACACATACTGCAGCTAACAATTTATATTTTCAAGGGGTCCAAAGCCCCTGAACAGTCATCTGTAAAACACACACAGATTAACATGGATACTTGCATATGTGTACAACCAGTGTTGTAGCTAAAGATAGCTCAAAATGTTGCCCTGGAAGTGATGTCACAACCAGACATAATGTCATGCCTAGGCTTTTAAAAAAAGAAAATTGGGGGAAAAACCTGCCTCCTCCTCCTCTCAAGCAGATCACCACGCATCAGTCTTATGGGTCAGCTTTGAGTTAATAAAATTTGCTTTTTTCTTCCATAAACAGTTGATATTTTTTATTTTCTGGTTAAATGGCCATAATGTTTGGTAGTATACAGACACTTCAGTGCAGGTTATCTCATTGCATTCTGCATTAAATTACCTTTCAATTGATATATAACATGATGGTATTATTATTTATACATAACCATTTCTCATAAATTTGACCATTAGCGTCAAGATCAACTTGTTGCACCCGTAATGATTGCTACCCGGTGCAACTGTTACCCCCTGAACCTCCTGTCACCATGCGTCTCCTCTGTTCGGTCCTGGTTCACAATCCTTTTCCCTGCTCCTGACATAACAAGAGTTTTTAAAAATCATGACATATTTCATGTAGATCAAGACACCCATCTACTCCCTTAGGGGGTTGTAAGATTTATTAGCCTCCCCCTCATCTTTTTGGATCTCACTTTTCTGCTCTGCATCCTTGCAGCTGGAGTTCTTACTCCACCTTTCACCTTTGCAGAGCTAAGCAAGTCAGGCCCCTCACTCCCTGGAGGGGTGTCTGGAAAGGAACAGCTGGAAAATATGAAGCAGGCTTAAAGAACTGACAAACAAGGAGTGTGCTTGGCATCCAGCATCTCAGGGCTGCTTGGGTGCGGGACACACTTTCCAACAGCCTTGCCATGCGCCTCCCCTTAACCCGAGCTTCACACCACACATGCCCGTTCTGTTGCAGCAGCTGGACAGACAACTGGGTGAAGCTTGAGCTCGTGACTCCCACAATCCTGCTCCGATGCTGCTTTTTATAGCCAGCTCCAGACCTAGATATAGCCAGTTCCAGGCACGGAGCATGTGCATGGGAACCAGGGATTTATTTTGAAAAAGATAATAAATCAGAGGCAATTACAAGGATAAAGCTCAGTCCTAATAACTCCTCCGAATATCTGGCACCAGCAAAACTTGCTCAGGCTGCAGTTCAAGCTGTGATATCATCACTTCAGGAATGCTTTGTTAGAACGTCAACTGTTGCTACCGGCCCTGTTTGAGAAGAGCACCCCTGTCAGAGTTTCCATTCCAGCCTTGGTTTTAAATGAGAGTTTATGTTAAAATTGGATTTGGGATCTTGCTTGGGAGGATAGCAATGGAAGGCCTCCTTCCAGCCCTGGGATTAGAAAGTTTATTGAATTCATAATAACGAAAGAGAACAAAACTATACTTTGGGTGCAATCCTACCTTAGGCCGGCACAACTCACTGGTCTTCCCATTCCTGTGGTAATTTAGGGAGGCAAGCGCAGGTCTTTGCACTGGCCAAACCCTCCCCAGGAGTGGTGCAGAAATGTCTCATGGCACCCCTCCCCCCAGATCAGCACAGGACTTGTGCCAGGGTTTAGGATGGCCTAACTGGACATCAGAGTTGCAGCCTTAGTTATTGCTAAATAAACACGCTTCTTCCCCTTTCCCCATGCTCTACAGACATTGTGCTCACTCACATTTGCACAAGAGGTAACATTTCAAGATACCTTTTCATGCTTGCACAAGAGGTAACAGCCTAATCATGACTTGTGAGGGGAAAAAACCTCATATAGATGCAACTTAAAGGTTGGCTGAAGTCCTCTATGGGCCCAACCACTGCCTCAATGCACAGATGCTTTCTACCCCCTGCAAGCCTCATAAACCTACATAAGCACAGGTAGACCACATGGACATTGGCATGACCTGTTAACAGAACTTTGATGTTTCTTAGGAAGCTGCATTACTGAGTCGGATTATTGACCATAAGAACATAAGGGCCTCCTCTGGATCAGGCCAAAGGCACATCGAGTCCAACTTCCTGTATCTCACAGTGCCCACCAGATGCCTCAGGGAACACATATGACACCTGCATCCAGGTGCCCCCCGCATCTGACATTTGGGGGTTGTCCACCTCTGCATACACACCCCATGGCTTGTAATCATTAAGCCATGGTGGTCCTTTCCTCTAGTAATTGTCCAAACCTTTTGTCCACACACACCCATATGTGTCAACACTAATTGACAGTGACTTTCCGAGGTTCCAGAAATTAATTTTCTCTGCCTTCTTTGGGGATGGTGAAGACTAAACCAAGACTATACACAGTATGTGGACTAGACATTTCACTCAAAGAAGCATCAAGTTTATTTCTAGAACATGGTTATAAAAATATACCCCAAAGAACCATTTCTAGCACTGCTGGCAATAAAGAGAAGCACAAATGATTCTATGTTATCTTTTTTCCAGACTGCACTCCTTACTGGAGAGTAAATCCCACTGAACTCAACTGAGACTTACTTCAAAGTAAACAGGCTTCAAAGTAAGGCTTAGGATGGATATGCATTGTATTTGCAGCTCTATTTTTGATGGGCATCCAGGTGTTTTCTTGAAAAGGTTGTCATGCTTACTTCAGGAATTTTTTAGAACTAGGAAGGTTGCTCAGAGTCCGTGTTTTAGGATCACTAGGTGGACTGCAAGATTTGGTCACATTCCCACCCCACTGAAAAAAGAAGGCATAGGGTCTAGCAAAAACAAGGCAGTGGGTAGAGGTCATAAGTACATTGCTCCTGTTCTGGTTCCAAGTGGGACTCCACTCCTCCCATGTGTTATATGGAAGTCTTTACATCTGGAAACACATCTGGGAAAAAGCTTCAATGAGAGAGTTTACATCTGGAAATAACATGTAGGGGCCACTATTCTGATTGAAATTACAGTGTGGGGAAAATTATTAATGCCCTCTACTTCTACTCTCAGGGTTTTGCAGAACGCTGTACACTATTTTAAGAACCCTGTACACTATTTTACACTGTTTGCTTCTAAAATTAAGAGGCAAAACCACATATTTCTTGTAAGGTATGGCTCAACTCTTAGGTAAAACCTGCAAGGACAAAGTCACTCTTACTAGGGAAATGCAGGCTACAGTTCTATCCACACTTTCCTGAGGGAAAGCCTCATTGATTTCAATGGAACTAACTTCTGAGTATACATTCATAGGATTGGGCTATCACCCCTAAGCGGCTTTCTGGTGTCATTTCAAAATCAAGGCATATCCTTTCATTCTACCTGTGATCCAGAAAAGTGATCCATCTTGATGTTTATTTTGGGGTGAAAAATACTGCGAAGGAGACTACAGCACTGTCAGACAGAATTTCTGAGGTGTCATCACAGAAGAGACAGAATGGATACCAGTGTAGGGTACTGGTTCAAATGCTGGACTAGGAACAGAGAAATCCAGATTTAGGACCTCACATAGCTAAGAAGGTCATTTGGTGAACTTGGGCCAGACTTCTAATTTATCTTGTAGGGTTGATAAAAAGAAAAATGGAGGGAGGACCATATATGACACTCTGAGCTCCTGTAAAGATGGTATATTTATATTTTAAAGGTGGTATATTTATTATGAGTGCTGATCTCTTCACTCATCTGCATGTGTACAAATGACAAACTGAGGGACTAAATGTCCAAAAAAGTAAGACCAGTCAGATTAGAGTTTTCTAAGGGCACAATCCAAACCAGCACTTGGACCAGCACAAGTGCCTTGAGCTGGCCCAGAAATGCAGCAAACATGCCATAAAACACATTTATGCCACCCAATGAGTAGGTGAGGTTGGTGCAAAGATGTGCACTGGCCTCTCCATGCTGGATCCAGCCTGGCAGGGTAATTTTGCACCATCCAAGTTTGGCCAGGTCAGGAATTTGGGGAGGGCATGAGGAGGAGGTGGCAGAGAGGTATTCCAGGGCAAGGAGAGGGTGGGCAATGGGCAGGACTGTGAATAAGCAAGCAGAGGTAGGAGGCAGAGCTAGGATCCAGCACTTGTTTCAGATCCTAACCTCATTCCCAGGCAGCTCAGGGCAGCCCAGACTGCTTGGATTTGCACCACTGATTACGGCCTCAATTATATTACATTACATTGTAATTCAATTACAGCCTGGCCCTGGGGTACCAGGACTTTTGTCATCACAAAATACAGACCAGGACAAGGAGTTAAGAACAAGAGGCAGGGATTATATACAGGCTTAATACAGCACCTGATGTTGGGATGGTCCTGCATATCCCAAAATTATTTTCCAACCAGCTTTAAGCAAAACAGATTAGAGGCATTTACTGTCCCCAGGTCACTAAAAGGAGAACAAAACTCTTTCAAGAAGCTGCAGGCTAGGAAAGGATTGAAAACACAACAACAATGGGGGTAGAGATGCCCAACAAGACAAAGCAGAATGTTTTGGGTACTGCCTGTTCTGGACACAATTGTGCTGGCCTACATTTGGAGCATTAACTACTGGAGTCTTTCTGTGCCAGATTTCCCATTGTAGAATACTGTGCATGTGGCAGAGACTGAAAGATATTTCAAGAGATACATGAGCTGTATTGTGTCTGCTTATTATCAAAAGGTAGCGTCCAAGTTTAGAGAGCAGTAAGGGGACACTGGGCTTTGTATGAAGTGGATGTTAAGGAGTAGTTGCTGAGATGGTTAGTAGGTCAGGGAAAGATCTGAGCAGTGTTCAGGAGTGTCACAGCAGTTCCAGTAACTGTATGGCAACAAATTCATGCTTGCCACACACACTAGGAAACTGTGTGGCTCATCGGAACACAATGATATGAAGCACAGCTTTCCAAACCTATATTTTTCTCTTTACACTAATATTTAGGCTCAGTCCAAGTCCAACTGTTACCCAAAGCAGTGCCATACTCTGCCATCCACTCGCATACACTTTTCCAACATTAGGGCAGAGAGGACCTTGTAAGTGAAATATCTCTGCTCCTAGCATCCTCCCACCCCACCATAAGGCCAGCTTAAAAGAAGTGGTTGAGGATGAAAAAGCAGCAAAGGCTATGGCAATCCAGTGGTGGCAGCAGTGGCTCCTTCAAAGCTCTAGCTCCTGTGCTGTGCACCTTGGCAGTATTGATGGAGGAGTAGGAGGAAACGGACCCCCATCCCATGCTCTTCTTATTTGCTCTCCAAGGACACTGCTTAACAGGATAAGGCAGCAGCCTGCTGCAGCAACTGGACAGGTGACAAGTTGGTGCAGGTGGAGGGTACATATTGGGTTCAGAATACCCTCCCCACCAGTTTGCTCTATCCCCCAGCTGTCAATTCAGCAGGCGTCATGGATGGGCTGCCTCTGCACAAAAATGTGTAATGTGTAAAGCAGCCCTTAACTACCACAGATTCAACACAGATTCAACTAACCTAGGCCAGTACAACTCATCAGTTTTCCCATTCCTGTGGTGATGTAGCAAGGCAAGTGCATGTCTGTGCATTGGCCAAACCCTCCCCCAGCAGTGGCACTGAAGTGTGTTATGACATTTTGATGATACCCCCAGATCAGCACAGGACTTATGCTGGGGCTTAGGCCGGCCTAACTGGAGGTTAGGATCACAGCCTTAGGGTGCAATCCAGAGTAATTACAGGGAGTCCTTGCTCCGGTGTAAGAACAATTTGCTCTGGACTGCAATATGAATTTCCCATAGGTTTTCATTAGGTGGTGCAGTAACTACGGGTACATGTAATGTCTCTTATGTTCTCCCGTAGTTACTCTGGATTGTAGGGTTCATCTGTCTTTTTTATATATTTGTCTCAGATACAGATCAGTAAAAGACAACTCTCAGTTGCAAGACATGATCTCTTATCATTCCATTTTGCATAAAGATGCTGTTTTGTACTTGCTGATTTCCAGACTGGTCCGACCACTCAAAAAAGTGAGTGGGGAAACCTGACCCCTCCACACCTGTGGGGCCACTCCTGTGAAAAATGTGGGAGATGCACTGGTGGGGACACATCACCGCCACACACCCCACAGTTTTCCTTGAAATGTTGAGGCCTCTGGAGATTGTTAGGCAGTTTTATCACCAAACCAGAAATACAGTAACTGTCCTCCAGAAGTCTCGGAAGGCTTTCAGAGGGACAGAGAACACCATGAGAGGCTCTGTAACGCCAGTTAATTTTTACTCACAGTTAACTGGTATTATGTTACTGAGAAGATGCCTTTTGTGGTCCCATGCCTCTGGGTGGCACATGGGCCAGATCTACAATTGATCACATCTGATTTTATCCTGAGGAAATGGGGCTGAGATTTTTCAATCCCGTTTGTTATAGCTGTGATCAATGCAATGGATCTGGAAGCAAGTTCTACTTTTTTACATGAAAATTATTATCTATGCCAACTGACTTGTGGTGCAGGTTAAAATGCATGGAAAATTGTAATGGCTTAATGGAGCATGACAAAGGCACAGTGTTTGGAAGTAAGAGTTTGTCTTTCACAAGCAGTCATCTTCTGGAATAAGGGGAGAAAAATTTGCAAAATGAAGCACATCTGGCAATATTAAAAGGAAGGGAGGTGGTCTCATCCCATAAGCTGTAGGTTCCTCTCTGTCAAGATGCTGTTAAAGCTGGAATGTTCCCAGCAGTTTCCTTTGCTTTACTGCAGTGGTTTGGGAAACTGTATAAAAGCTTCAATTAATCATCGGCTTGTTGGAATATCGGAGATACCATATGAGAATCCAAATTAAGGCCAGGATTAGGGCTGAAAGCTCACATTTGTCTCAGTAAAGAATAGCAGGGATAGCACAGTTTGGATCAGGGAGTTTTAACTTTTAGGTTCACTAAAAGCATTATGCTATATGAACTATAGGAGCTATATCTTAAGAGGAAAGGATGTATAATGTACATCTTGGTCAAGGCAGCTATTGGGAGGGAGGATTGCCAAGTAAAAGTAGCAGGATTCTGAAAATGGGAACCAACTTCTAGTCAAATGGAAGGAGCACCATTATTTGCATAATAATCCTTTAAATCCAACTTCAAGTTCTGACTTCTGCAGCTGAAAAAGGAGTGCAGAAAGGAGAGTACAAAACAGTAACTTAAAAAATTATGCACAAGCAGTGGATTCGAAGTAGCATTCAAAGTTGCGACAGTGTTGAGGAAGGGCTTCAAGTACCCTCAACTGTATTTGGAATAGTAGCCCCAGATCAAGTCAAATAAGAACTCACCATATGCTACTGCACATTCAAGTGTTAGTGACTAGTGATTAACATACACACATATAAGTCCGCAAATTTGGAGGCTGTCCAAAGGCATAAGAAGGAAGCTGCTTCTTTGTTCTAGTAATCACAGGCCTTTGGGTAGTCTCCTTTTTCTTGGTGACTGATTGGTTGCCTGGTCTGCAGAGCTTTCAGTAATGTTAGTAAATAATAAATTATTAGAATAGGCATTGTTTGAGTGGATAGTGAAATTATTACTTGCAGTTAAATTATTTTTGTTCATAGTTAACTACCATACTTTGAACAACTTGTCACAGACCATTTAACTACTGAAGAAATAGTTTACTGCCTTTATTTATTTAGCATATGGCAAATGTTTATTGCCTGATGTTACATGATGTGACATCCCTCCACTAAAAAGTGATGTAAAATTATGTCCAGGAAACGGGTATACCTCTTCACCCAACATAACACTTTACATGTGTTGAACATGTATGCATGTGCAAGTACTGCAACATGCAAATGTTCACATACAGTCTGAAATGGCAACTGAAACACATGTTTGGCACATCATTTGCCATTTGTGAGAATTAGCACAAAGGCTTTGTGGGTAAGAATGTTTGCCACATGCATATGGCTGTACATTTGGCTTTGCACATGTGCTGACAATATTTTATTATGTTTAAAGGTAACAATTTTATTGGGAGCCCCGGAGAGAATCTGTGATGTAAATACATATGTATGCCCCAGATCACACCATCCTGCAGTCAAGGATTCTAGTGCAGTGCACACAGCACAAAGTTGTGACACAAATTTTCATAAAAGACAATTTGCTAGGGCTTCTTTTTATCCTAAAGCTATACTGCAGTACAGCTTTATACATACATTGTACTACACTGATCAGCAATAATGGAGAACAGGAGGAGATTGTAGAAAATATGGAACATGACTGTCACATATGCTAATAATCATTCTTCATTTTCCCCTCTCTCTTCCATTGCTCCTTTGTGAGTTCTTTTATGACAGATGCAGAATGAGGATGCGTTGCTGGTTGCAGATGGAAAAATTACCCAAATTAAGGCACAACGGTTGAGGAGGTCTTTGTCAGGCTTGCATTTCCAGCTAAACATATGAAGACATAAATATATTTCTCGGAATACTATGTTTTCCTCCACGTACGTTTTCCTCCGAGAGAGTGTACGTGCAAAATCTATGTAGATTTTTTAAATATAGGAGACGGTTGTTTGCAAATATTCCCCTGTGGATATTTTTCTGGAGAAGGAGATTATTATGTGAGTGAGAGGCCAAACAGATAGGTTAAAAGGTAGCTTTCTTTCTGACCTGGCTCCAACATACTAAACCCCCTGGCCTGTTTCATTATGGTAGTGGCTACATATGATTATGATGCAATTTACTGCATGCACCAAATTGAGTGCAGGTGCTACAAAAGGATAGATTGACTTGGGCTAGTGGAGATTTCACAATGCACACACATCATGAAGCATATCTCAAGTTGCTGTCTCAACCATTTTTGTCCCACCCAACCCCAGGAGAAGCTTTTCAAGGGGAATTATGTTAAACAAAGTCTCCTCCCTTGCAGTTCATACAAAGGATGAAATGATGGATTCCTGCTAGTATTTCTGCAGTTATTAAAAGGTGGAAGAGATCCTCCCAGCAAAATGTTAGCAATCCTTCTTCTATCAGCATATCAAGAATTTAATTTTGTCAGCTGTTGGATAGTGTGCAGCAGGTGCCTTTATATAAAGGTTTCTTTTTTACTCTGTTCATCAGACGGCAGCAATCCTGTCACCTTTATAATGCATACATACAAAGAGTCCCTTGGATGCTGTAGTAAAAGACTAGCAAATCTTCTTGGTAGCATGTCTCTGCTCCGTTTACTCCTAAAAACTTCAGCCAAAGACAGCAAGGAGAACCAAGCTAGGCTTTCACTCTTGTTAGCTTCCTCATTAACAGAAAGATACTTCTTCCCACTCTGCAAACCAACAGGAAGCATTCTGCAATCACTGCAGCAGTAATACTGTACAAAGTAGCAGTAGTTAAAATCGCTACATCTGGACCTCATCCACGTTAACAGGCCAGCCTGGATTTTAATGTATGCCTGAAGACTCCTCACCTGCATTTTACAAACAATCTATGTCAGAGAAAATATTTAGGACTGAGGTTGCTGT
Source organism: Cryptoblepharus egeriae (assembly GCA_030015325.1). Classification (NCBI taxonomy): domain Eukaryota; kingdom Metazoa; phylum Chordata; class Lepidosauria; order Squamata; family Scincidae; genus Cryptoblepharus; species Cryptoblepharus egeriae. The sequence goes on along the minus strand of JAREYC010000002.1, from coordinate 63,442,588 downwards.
CAGTTTAAAGTCAGAGCAGATCACAAAGGACCCAGAAAGAGTTAACTCAAGATACTGTTGCCATAATTCTCTTCCACAAAATCAGAACAGGACCCCCTATCCCATTTGCTAGTATGTGAAAACAATCCCCCCAAATTGGTATTGTCCCTATTTTGCAGGACATGTGGCAACCCTAACTCAAGAATGCATGAAAAATCCCTTCTAAACACCCTCTGTTCCCACTGTGTCCAGCATTTCCTCTTTCCCATACAATAGCTTAGCCTGCTGATCAAGTTCTGCCTGCTTACACTTTATATAACTTTAGGTTGTTGATCTGTTCCTCCCTGGTCATGCAATATATTTAATCCAGATGTGGAAGGAAGCCAGGGTTCAACCCTGATCTTTCAAGATGGGACAGCTTCTCTTGGCCCTTCTCTCTCCACCAGAGATTGAACTATAAACATAAATGGTAACGCTGGTGCCAAGCAGCTGAATTCCACTCCTGATAAAATGTAACGCTGCAACTCCTGGCAGTCCAGTCCAACATTCTTACTTGCTACAGTTCCCTGGAGGCTTCTTATGTGTGACACCAACACAATCACTTTCTTATCTTTTCAGCTCTTCTAAAGAACAAAAATAGATGACAGGAAAGGCCTACCAGAAACCATGCCTGCAAGAGGCAGGATGCATGTGATCTGAAAACAAATACCTGATCTGATAATTTTAAGGCTCGCGGTTCACAACTAAATCTTTTCTATTCTAAAGATATTTGTTCCTTCTTTGAGTACTGCAGTGATTTTCAACCTTTTTCATCTCATGGAAGACCATCAGTTGTTTTACCATTGATAGGGCACACCATGCTATTCAAATCCCCAAGTTTTCCTATTTATAAATCCCTCCCCAAATTCTTGCGGCACACCTGACGACTATCCGCAGCATACTAATGTGCCACAGCACACTGGTTGAAAATCACTGGAGCCAAAGGGGGGAACACTGTTTTCCAATCTGAATTCTTCCACTAAAATACATACACTGAAATACCACAGTTAAAAATCCAATTATATTGTTATATATGATATATAATATAACTCTAACCCTACAATCCAGAGCAACTACGGGAGCACGTAAGAGACATTATGTGTACCCGTAGTTACTGTACCACCTAATGAAAACCTATGGGAAATTCATGTTGCAATCCAGAGCAAATTGTTCTTACACCGGAGCAAGGACTCCCTATAGTTGCTCTGGATTGTGCCCTAAGTCAGTCCAAAAAGAAAAGCTGTGGGTGGTGCAAGTGGCTAAGACGCTGTGCCTGTTAACCAGCAGGCCAGGGTTCGAGACCCGGGTCGGTCCTACAAGACAGGGTGAGCTCCTGTCTTTAGCCCAGCTCTGCAACACCAGCTGGATCCAATCATATTGGCTCTGCCTTTCCATTGGACTAATTCAGTGGTGAGGAGAGGGGGGATTTGCTGCTTGAGTAACAGCCTATCCTCCATAACAATCTAACTCAGGCTTTTGTGCTTCGCATGCAGCGTATGCAGTGCTGAGCACGATACCATAGTCTTCCAAGACTGATGGAGGCCTGCTTTTTTTAAGTCAGTACACATCAATGCACCAGCGTAACCCTTCTGGAGTGGTGCAGAAGTGATTTATGGTAAGGTCCTCAAACCCTGGTGGCTAGACATGTTTAGAAATATGTCCCAATTTGTTCAACAGGACTTACTTGCAGGTAAATTTGTATTAGGATTGTAGATTTGATGTACCATGTGGTACATACCATCTCTCAGCCCTTTTGACAGAGAGTGACCTATACTATAACATATGTCGCTAGGAAGATTTACCTCCTCCTAAGACTAATGCTTCTTTTTTCCTATGAAAGAGTTTCAAAGGAAACATCCTGCAGAGGACATCACCATTCCTTCTTGGGAAGCAGTTCTGGAGTTCCACTTCCCTCGCAACTATGTGTCTGCGCCTCGCCTATCTGGAATTGTACACCTATCTGCACCTGCTATCTGGAGTTGTACAGCTCATAGTTCTATCACCTCAAGGCTATGTAATACGTGGAATGACTCTCACACATGCAACTAGCCACTTAATATTATCTAAACAGAGAGTTGATGTATCAGCAAGAACATATATATAAAAACCTTTATTACGGTCTTAGACCAGCACAAAACAGTAAAAAAACTGCGGAAGGATCTACAAGAACAGAAAATGCTCACTTGCCAAGGTTTCAACTTGTAAGAGGTCCCGCATCAACTATTACCACTATTTCATTTACTTTTCACATCAACATGGCTCTTCACTCTCCTTTTTTGTTTGGGATCTCTTATACACTGCATACTGAAAATATGGTGATCCTTTGGAATTGAGGGAAATTGTTATCAAAGCTTTGGCTGTGTTAATTTGTATTTCAAATGGCATCCAGAAAGAGAAAATTTTATAATACAATCAAGCATATGTATTGAGTGGAAACAAGTGCACAACATACTAAGCACATACAATGTTCTGCCTTGCCATTCACTTACTATGACCCATTCTGAGTGGTGGATGGGATTTCACCAATCCTGGCTTCCAAGCAGACTTGGGACTGGATGTCTCTGCTGAACTTTATAATAGGTAACTTTCTCCTTCATTTTTATCCAGCAGAGAACAGAAACACTTCTGTGTATCAACAATGAAATAGTCAATCAGCAACACTCAAAACTCATAATTCACAAAGGGACTCATATTGATTATGTAAAATGCTCCTGAAATGCTGTGTTTTGCTGTGGCTCATCTGGGTACAGAAAGGAAAAGCTACATAAAGATTTTTCTTTCCAATCTTGTCCTATATCCTTAATGGCCTAATAATTTAATTGACGTATTTGACACTTGCAAAATAATAAATGCAAAATAATAAATGTTTTAAAATAGAAGGACTGAGGCCTAAACATCACTGGGATCATACCAATGTCTCAGTATCCATACACTAACTTCAAAGTAAGATGCATGAAATCACTGTATCAATATCAAATTTTGCATGAGATTACTGAGTGAAATTTCAAATCTACCTTCCATCAGTGACTTTGAGAATGAGCAATTGCAATCTTTACTGGAAATATATCAGGATTTTTCTTATGATTCTTAAATGCAAAAAGACACAAAGTTAGGCCAGATCTTCAAGGCAATTGCCTAGCCTCCCAGTTTAGCCTTACAGAACACACAACTAGACATATTTCTGCAATGGGCTTGACGTTCCATTCCTTTCCCCAGATAAACTACTAACAACCTGAAACAGTGGTAGTGCATCCCATCCCCAAAATTGTTGTGCTATTGTATTGGCATCCATCACTCCCTAAAGACTATGGTATCATGCTTGATGCTGTATGCGAAGCACAAAGGCCTGGGTAGATTGATATGGTGGATAGGCTGTTACCCAAGCAGCAAATCCCCCCTCTCCACGCCACTGAAATAGTTCAATGGAATGGCAGAGTCGATACAATTGGTTCCAGCTGCGTTGCAGAGCTGGGCTAAGGACAGGAGCTCAGCCTGTCTTGTGGGAACCCAGGTCTCAACCCTGCTGGTTAACAGGCACAGTGTCTTAACCACTTGCGCTCCACAGGTATGCTTTAATTGTATTTACCATTCAAGCCCCAATGTGGCAGAGAAGGACACAATTAATTAAGCACTGCTAGTTCGTACTGACAACTCTGAGTGACATGGATCAATAGCATGGCTCACTGTAGTTGCAGCTTCTTATGTTTGGAAGATGCTTCAAGGAAGTTTTGTGAGGAGAATATCAGTACCACTTTCACGGACTTGTTACACTTCTTTAAGAGCACAATCCTAACCATGTCTACACAAAAGTAAGACCCATTGGGTTTAATGGGTCTTACTCTCAGGAAAGTGTCTTTAGGATTGCAGCCTAAGAGTGACATTTCTGTACACTCACCACAAGGATATAGATGAGGCATTGTTGCTTTAAGAACTCAGCAGATGACATCACCAGACAGCAACTAGTTAAGTAGGTGTGGAGGAGCCATACTTTAGCCCAGCCAGAACAGCTTCCACTTCTGGATGCTGTGTTAGAAGGCAATCTAAATTGGAATCACCATACTAGATGCAACTCATGAGAAGAGTACAGGTTGACCTCATCATCCCCTCCCAACATTTGGTTCCAGGAACCTCCATGGATATTCTTTTTTTGTTATACAAAAGCAATTGTTTATCATGGTAATGAAGCAGACAATGAATCAATTTCCCTTTTAAATGGTTTAAAACGGCTGAGTTTCAGCTCAGAGGAAAAGGCCTCCCCTTGCAGTTCAGAAGGGATTATTGTTTGGTATTGATATTATGATCACATAGGGGAAGTCATTAACCCTTTATGAACCTTTCTCAGGCAAACTTAATTGCCTGCCTGGGTAAGCAGGCTGCTTTGGAGCTATTAACTGCTACTTAAGGTAGGGTTGCCATATATCTTAAAAAACTGATTGTGTTCACATACAGGCAAATGGGTCCTGGACCTGTCCGGATTTTGTGAAAGAGAATTTTGTGAAAGAAAACTTAAGGGATGTTTATCTTTTAATTTAAAGAGCCATCTTCATTCATGTTGAGACAAAAACACTGATAAATAAAATGCTAATAATTAGGTTATACTATGGCTGAAGTCTACTCACGTTTACCTGGCAGAAAGCCTCACTGTCTATTTCTGAGCAGACATGCATAAGCTTTGACTCTATGCCTTAGGCTGCAATCCTACGCATGCTTTCATAGGAGAAAGTGCTGAAGGCAACTGCAAGCTTACTTCTGAGTAAACATGTACACTTGTAGAGGATTGCACAGCCATCAACTCAGACATACTAGGAGTTAGTTCCACTGAACACTGCAGACTTTGCTTCTCACAAAATATGCGGCCATCATCTTTGAGAGGCAACGTTTTCACTACAACCCAGTTACAAGGGCTAGTAACGGGCCATCCAATTCCACCTGCACAAAGCGATCTGGGGCGTGCAGCAACTACTACAGGGAACTACAGCCGGGTCTGTGCAGCAGCCCAGGTCGAAAGTGCCTCGATATCCAGCCATCAAAAAGTGGAAGAGAAGTTTGAAGCCGATCTGATCACACTTTCTAAACACAATTAAAGATCTTTCGGGGGGCGGGCGCTGATCTGTTTCCCCAGACTTTGCAAGGAGAGATCGGTGGCAGACAGCAAGAGCTTCCTCCACTGGGGTGTCACTGCATCCTTTACCTCCTTTACCACTGCATCCTTTACTCTCCCCCAAAAAACTTATTTTCTCTCCCCCAAAAACTTTTTCTTCTCCGCAAAATTTTTTTCTTCCCCCAAAACTTTTTTCTCTCCCTAAAAATTTTGTTCTTTCCCCAATTTTTCTTCCCCCCCGAAAAAACATTTTCTTTCCTCCAAGAAACTTTTTTTCTTTCCCCCTTCCCCCTTCCCTCCTTTACCTTTCTTCTGCCTTCACAGCAGCCCATCTTGCTTCCTCTGCAGCCCATCCCTCTCTGCCCGCGGGGAGCTCAGCCCAGCCCCGGGGGAATGAGTCCCTAGGAACCTCGGGGGGGCCGGCTGGTCTCCATCCCTTGCGCTGCCCTCTCAGCCAGGATCCCCCGACGAGGAACTGAACCTGCCAGCAGAGCAGAGCAGAGCAGAGGAGAGCAGAGCAGCGCACAGTCGAGCAGAGCAGAACAGCCCGCTTGAACTTCATGCCCAGGCAGTCGCGCGCCGTAAGTATCCGAAGAGAAGTCCCTGCAAACTTCCTCCTTACTTCACAAAGCCTGCAAACTGGAGGAGGTGGAAGAAGAGGCACCTTGGGGTGCGAGGGACTCTCCACATGGGAGCCCACAGGAGCCACAGGGCCGGCTGCATTCCTAAGACGGTTGTCACAATCACCAATAGTGGTTGTCACCCATGTGACATGCCATAGGTATGAATATACTAACGAAAAGCGTACCCGCGTTGCGGGAGTAACATTTCCCCATATGCCATCCCCCCACGGCGCAACTTCCCCCCATGCGCAACTTCTCCCCATGCGCAACTTCCCCCCATGCAAATCAACCCCCCATGCGCAACTTCCCCCCATGCACATCAACCCCCCATGCGCAACTTCCCCCATGCATATCAACCCCCCATGCGCAACTTCCCCATGAGCATCAACCCCCATGCGCAACTTCCCCATGCACATCAACCCCCATGCGCAAATCCCCCCCATGCACATCAACCCCCCATGCGCAACTTCCCCCAGGTGCATCAATCCCCCATGCCCAACAACCCCCATGCACAACAACCCCCCATGCGCAACTTCCCCCATGCACAACTTCCCCCCATGCACAACTTCCCCATGCGCAACTTCATCCATGTGCATCATCCCCCTTGCGCAACTTCCCCCATGTGCATCAGCCCCGCATGTGCAACTTCCCCCATGCGCATCAATCTCCCATGTGCAACTTCCCTCATGCGCAACTTCCCCCCATGCGCAACTTTCCCCCATGCGCAACTTGCCTCATGGGCATCAACCCCCCATGCGCATCAGCCCCCCATGCGCAACTTCCCCCCATGTGCACCAACCCCCCCTTGCACAGCATCCTCCACAGTGCAACCCCTCCCTCCAAACAATATCCTCCCAGTGCACCAGGCACTGAGCATCAAATTGGCTGGATGTTATTCAGTCTCCTTTTCATCCCCTGAAGGGTTAATTTCTCCAGATGGTTCTTGGTGGGAGTTCAGGTGACAGAAGGAACTCCCAGAATTCCATGCTTCAGGCCCAGCAGTTGGGGCAGAATGTTGATGAGTCAGCAATTCTCAATGCAAAGTATAGGGAGGAAAACGCGTTGCGCCCCTTTTCACCCCCTTCCGGTTGGAATTTCGGAAAACTGGTTCTTAGTGCACCCCTCCGTCACGGAAGGAACACCGACCCCAAATTTCATGCTTATAGGCCCAGCAGTTTTGGCAGGGCAGTGATCAGTCAGGAGGTCAGTCAGTCAGTGACTTTTCTCTTTTATATATATAGATGAGTATAATATATATCCGTATTTAATGTTATGCATGCATTTTATGCACACATGACATGCCATAGATATGAAATATATACATATAATACTGTATATATCCATACTTAATGTTATGCATACATGTTATGCACACATAGATATGAATATACACCTATAATATATATACATACTTACATATCATATATGTATGCAACAATATATGTATGTGTACACACAGAGAGAGAGAGAGAGAGAGAGAGAGAGAGAGAGAGAGAGAGAGAGAGAGATCTGTATGCACTGAGTTTGTATCCATTGATTTGATTCACCGCTGATTCAGATGTCTGACTTTGAATGCCTTGTAACAAGAAAAAAAACAAAACACCAAAATCCAATTTCCTAATTTCATGTCTTTCAGTTCCGTTATTTTTCCCATCTAGTGCCTTTTTGCAATATAGTGTCTACCGATGCCTTCTGGGGTGACAATAGAGAAGCAAGAAACTTGGATATGTTTGTTTTTCCACTGATTTGGTATCTGCTTTTTTAAAATCCACTGAGGGTGGATTTTTTTAGGCAATTTAGGCTGCAATCCTAATCCCCAGTTAGGCCGGCATAAACCCAAGAACAAATCTTACCTTGGGCCCAGAGTGTCTGTAAGTGCTATAAAGGCACTTCTGCCCCACTCCTGGGAGAGGGTTAAGCCATTACACAGACATGCATTTGCTTCCCCACATCAACACAGGAATGGGAAGATTAGATGGCAGAGGTTAGGACTGTGCCTTTAATGCAATAAGACCAGCAGTCTCACAGAATGAAGAGAATATTCCCACCTGCTAATGTCCACTCAGTCATATCCTGCTTCAGACTGAAGGCTGGCTCTTTGGTTGAGGCAATTAGTCGCTCAGATATAAGCCTTAAAGCATATGCAAAATGGTGGAGGTGCATAATGGCAGACGAACAGGGCTGCACCTGCTCACCAGACCCCTAACGTCGATACAACACCTGACCACACCTCTGTGTGCAGTATTCGTACCAAAGAGGCCTATGTGTACAGGTTCAGGTGTCTGCATATGTGTACAGTTTCAAAAATCCACTTCTCACTATTGCTGCAAGCATAGGGTCCATCTGGGGATGTTGGTAGCAGGTGCCCAGAGTAGAGTGGAAAAACACACTGAGCTGATCAGCAGTTTCCTGGCTTGTCTGCAGATCATCGGTTCTATCACTGCTTTGGGTAGTTCTGTACAAAAATTGATCTTTGAAGGTCTTGCGTTTGCCCTTTGTAAAGGATACTTATTTGGGGGAAAATATTTCAAGGTGAAGAAGTCAGTTACCATCTTTGTTATAATGTCCTGTAAGAATATATCCTGTGCTATTGGCTATATATTCAGGATATTGCCTAGTAATCATTGTGGACTGATGCACTCATCCTGTCATACAGATCTCTTTGTGAGTAGGCAATAAGAACACATCCACATTTTAAATTGGCTTGTGTCAGACATAAAGGCCCTGGGGCTGGTTGTGGCCCATGGAAGCTTTTTAACTGGCCTGTTGGTGCAGAGGTGTTACTGCTGAAGGGGTGTTCCCCATTAGCTTTCCTATATCTTGAAATATGATCAAGATTTGCATATTTTCTCTTCTGTCATTTGCAGCCAATGTGATCCTAAGTCAGAAAAAAGTGCTTACTTTTGGTTATGACCTATTTAATGACAGCATATCCTTCATAAGGATGTTTCTTCCAGCCGTGGCAGGCATCATAAATACTATTCAGTCCACTGTATGGAACAAGTTTGAAACCCTTGCCTTAGACAACACTGAAAATACTCCTGATTCTGTCCACATCTTATAAGAAAAAAAACTTAGGTATCCCCCACGTATTGGATGGGTTAGGGACCAGAGCACCATCCAAAAATGAAAACCGTTGAAAAAATGGAACCCAGTCATTTTCAGCTTGCAAATGCAACACAACCACAAAAAAGACACAAACATCACTTGGAAAAGCCTAAGTAAACATATTTATTAAAACATAGTCAAAATACATAACAAATTTGAGCAAAGGCATGCATGGGCAATGAATATCTTTTGTATATGAATGATAGTTGTTTACTGAAGAAAATCATAAGGAAATGCCAAAAACAGTTTGATCACCATGTCACATGCAAATCAACATTAGAGAAGACAATTTAAGCCTTTAGACCAGCAGAGAGGTTGAAAGAGTGGAACATGTGTTGAATGAATGAGTCCAGGGTATATTTGAAAGGTGTTGAAAGTGTGGAACCATCAGAAAACGCACTGCACAGTTTGACCACAGGCAGCCCTCTCAAATAGGCACAATACAAATGGGAAGAGGAAATAAGTTTAACATGCCTGTCTTTATGTAAAATTACATAATAGTTAGAGTGAACAGGTGGAACGGTTGCTGAGGGAGAGGAGAAGCCAAATGGCACTGGTCCCATCTAGGACAACAGAAAGTGCCTTGTCATCTCACCTCTCCCCATACAGTAACCAGGGAGTAAAAAGTCTCTCAGATGCTCCCTGGTGAGTTAACAGATTCCACTGTTAACTCACCAGAGAACTCTGGTCTGGGCATATGTTCCTCGACATAGACGTTAATGGCCATGTGCAACATGTAAGTAAGATGTCATGGATATTTTACAGTAGGTTCCTTCTCCTTGTCTGCCAGCATCATGTTTCAGGCCTGTGTGAAAGGATTTGAGGGCAGCCCTGCCACTGGTTTTGTGGCCTGTGTGGGTTTGGCTCTGCTGTTAATGTCTCTCTGTTTCACACTGTGGTCTCCTCCGCTCCGAGCAGCCCAGTATTAGCTGTAATACGATAACCATGTTAAGTATGTTGATAGGGCGGGCTTCCTGCTTTCTGGGTAGCAGCATGGCAGGGAGTGTTGTGGTTACAGACTTGAGTTACAGCAAGTTTGTTTTTAAAATGTTGCCATTTAAATCAGGGGGCCCTAGGCGAGATTAGGTTACATCCCTTAAGGTCCTTCCCTCAGAAAGAAGAATGGCAAATGCCTGCCTGAGAGGAATCCGGCTAAATGTGTATGTTTGTTGCCTACCAAAGAAGAACTTTGTTAAATTAGCTGGCTGCAAATAATTTCAGAACCATTTGCGCTTTCATAGTTTCTTGTGTGTGGGAATACACTAAGGGCAAAATCCAGAGTAACTATGAGTAGTCCTTGCTCCGGTGTAAGAACAACATGCTCTGGATGTGGGATGGAAGGGAAGCCCAAGAGGAAAGGTTGGGGGAACTTGGGATGTTCAGCCTGGAGAAGAGGAGGCTGAGGGGAGACATGATTGCCCTCTTCAGATACCTGAAGGGCTGTCATAGGGAGGAAGGGGCCAATTTGTTCATAGCTGCTTCTGAAAGCAGAAGTAGAACCAATGGGTACAAACTGCAAGAGAGGAGATTCCGGTTGGATATCCGGAAAAAATTCCTGACGGTGAGGGCGGTTCGGCAGTGGAACAGATTGCCAAGGGTGGATTCTCCCTCACTGGGGATCTTCAAGCAGAGGCTCGATGAGCACCTGTCGGGGATGCTCTAGGGGGATTTCCTGCTGCAGGCAGGGGGTTGGACTAGATGACCTACTAGGTCCTTTCCAACTCTATGATTCTATGATTCTATGGATTGCAATATGAATTCCCCATAGGTTTTCACTAGGTGGTGCAGTAACTACAGGAACGGTTGCACATAAAGTTTCTTACATGCTACCATAGTTACTCTGGATTTGGGTGTAAGGCTGCAATCCTAAGCTGCAGTTAGGCTGGCCTAAACCACGGCACAAATCCTGTACTGGCCTAGGGGTGTCACAAAAGTGCCATAAGACACTTCTGCGCCACTCCTGGGGATGAGTTAGATCAGTACACATACATGCACATTCACTACATCACCATGGGAATGAGAAGATCAATGAGTTGTGCTGGCCTAAATTAGGACTGCACCTGAAGTCCGCAATCCTAACCAATTTAGGCCAGCACAACTCACCCATCTCTTTGTTCATGAGGTGGTGTGGGGAGATTGTTGCATATCTGTGCACTAGTCTAATCCTCTCAGGAGTGGTACATAAGTTTTGCAACACCCCCAGACCAACACAAGACAAAATACAGCACAAGATAGAAAACAAGTATTGTAGGAAAGAAGTTAAACTTAGCACAATACTTGCTAAAAATAGCCCAATTTGCATAAATTTGCATTTCTGGACTCTGGATCCGGATGGGCATCTAAGGGTTATGGTTTGTTATTGCCATGGCCATATTGTCTCCCATAAACATAAAGGAATTTATGTTTGTAAATTTGGAATTTCAAATATGTTGTGTCTAAAATATTGATTGATTGATTGACACCCTGCCTTTCCCATGCCAAAGCAAATGTTCAAGATGGCTTACAAAATTTTTTATCCTTTTGTCCTCACAACAACCTAGTGAGGTAGGTGAGGTTGAGAGTAAGTGACCAAGGTCATCCATTAGGTTTGGTGAATGAGTGTATGATATGTTGAAACAAAATTTTGATATTGTTCTTGGATAAGACAGTGATGTTTAAAAATGCAGGTATATCTTTTGCAGGATCACACCAAAGGTTTATTTAGTAGTACAACATTTTGTCTCTAGCAGTGACTAACTAGAATATGGGAATCCCTCCTTAACTATCATGGCTCCAACTGGTGCATAAATCATGAGTTATTACGTTTGTGTAACCACTTCTAGGCTTAGGTGATTTTTCTGTATGTTTGGAATATAGTCCTTAAATCAGAAATAATATCTTTAAAATAAGGGCCACCTTGCAGCCCCAGTACAGGTTACCTAAACAAGTCTGGCTGCTGTGCATTGACTCAGGCAAAGAGTTGGTTGCCTGATCCAGCTGTTCCAGAGGCTGAAAGGACCATAGAATAGACAGGCTGAAGCTATTAAAAACCTACCTGAACTGGGATTTGGATCCCCACCTGCTGGGTCAAACATGGAAGTGCAGTTTTGTTTGCAGGGCCAGCCCAAGACCTCCTGATACTCAGGGGCTTCTGCTACTCTAAAATGTTTTTGCTCACTCCTCTGCATTTCCTCTTCTTCTCTATCTCCCTCATCCATTTCCAATATAGGAGGAAGGCAGTGGCGCAGCTAGAGGGGACAGAGGGGGTGCTCCATCCTGGTATCACCCATAAGGAAGGTGACACTCTGGGGGAGGGTGTGACCAACATCATAGTGACATGAAGGAATGGAGCAATCCCATCATACCGTATACCATTGGATTAGTAGAAGAGCAGAATCCAATGCAAAAATCTGTTTGTGAATATCTCTTTCCTATAAAAAGATATGGCAAAAAAACCTAAACATAAAAAATGCATTGTTCTATGGGAAAATGAAAGTGCCCCACATTGCCCCACTTTACCCACAAGTAGGTGAATATGCCATAGTCCATCAGAAAGGGCAATCTGAGAGGAATCCACGGACACCAGAATGATCCTGATTCAATGAACGCAGCTCCCAAAATTACCCAAGAAAATGTCCCTTTTAATTGTATTGACCCTATATAAATTGAAATGGCCTTTACCAAATATCATGCCTTTACTTATGAGTAGATCAACTTGCTTTACATCAGGCTAAGAAGAAGCAGATCCTGATCCAATGAATGCTGCCCTACCCTTCACCCCTAAAGGAAATCCAGGCTCCAGGTTCCACTATATTGAGCTCTATGGAAAGTGGAAGTAAAATCCACAGCCATGTTTACACTCAAGTAAGCAACAGTGCCTGGCCTCCAGTTCAGGTCAGGCTCAGAGGAATGTAAGTCCCCCAGGATGGTCCTGATTCAGCAGAAGTAGAGTTCAGCCAGTACCCCAGAAGGTAGTATCAGGGCCTCCAAGAGAAATTTTTTAAAGCGGTACAAAACCCATTTGGAGCCCCTAAGAATTGCGAAATTATTTTGAAATTAAAAAATTGAGGCTAATTAATATGCAACAAATTTCCATAAGTGCTCATTTATTGATCATACTAGCGAAAAGTGTACCTGCAGTGTGGGAGTAAAATTCCCTGTACGGCATCCCTCCCATCAATTCCCCATGAACATCAACCCCCCATGCACAACCCTCCCATGCGCATCATTCCCCCTATGCATATCAACCCCCATGCTCATCAAACCCCCATGCACAACAACCCACATGCACAACATCCCCCCATGCGTAAAATCCCCCCATGTGCATCAGAGGCCATGCACCTCAGTCCCCCATGCACATCAGTCCCCCATGCGTATCAACCCTCCCATGCGCATCACCCCCCATGCGTGTCAACGCCATGTGCAACATCCCCAATGTGCAACATTTCCCCATGCACAACATCTCTGCATGTGCTTCAAACCCCAATGTGCAACATTCCCCATGCGCAACATAGTTCCTCCATGCGCATAATTTCCCCATGCTTATCATCCCCCTACATGCATCCACCCCCTCCGTGCATTAAACCCCGACGCGCATCAAACCCCCACGCGCATCAAACCCCTACATGCAACATCTCCCCGTGCTCAACATTTCCCCATACGCAACATCTCCCATGCGCATAATTCCCCTAAGTGCATCATCCCCTACGTGCATCATCCCCCTACGTGCATCATCCCCCTACATGCATCATCCTCCTACACGCATCATCCCCCTACACACATCAAACCCTCATGCGTAACATCTCCCCACGCACATCTCCCCACGCGCAACATCTCCCCATGTGCAACATCTCCCCATGCGCAACATCTCCCCATACTCATCATTTCCCCTCTTGCACATAATTTCCCCATGCACATCAACCCCTCCATGCGCAACACCTCCATGCGCAGCATCTCCCCAGTGCAACCTCTTCCTCTAAAAAACATGCTCCCCAGTGCACCAAGCACAAAAGTGGCTGGAGGTTGGTCAGTCTTCCATGTTAAGTATAGGACAAAAACACGTTGCACCCCTTTTCTCCACAACGGTTCTTGGTTGATGTCAGAGAAGGAACACCCTCCCCGAATTTCATGCTTCTAGGTCCGGGAGTTGGCGCAGAGCATCCTTCAGTCACCAATTCTTTAATGCAAAGTATAGGGAGGAAAACTCATTGCGCTTCTTTTCACCCCCGTCTGGTTGGAATTTCCAAAAACCAGTTCTTAGTGCACCCCTCAGTCAGGGAAGGGACACCCACCCCAAATTTCACGCTTCTAGGCCCAGCGGTTTTGGCAGGGCATTGATGAGCCAGTCAGTCAGTCAGCAGGCTGTCCAAACATCCGGCTTTCCCTGGACACCTCCAGTATTTATTACCTTGTCCGGGGGAGTAGGGAAACACAAGAGTGCCTCCGGAATTTACGAGCCACGCAGCTCAGATTTCCCTAGCCTTAAAACTCCAGCCCTAAAACTTAACCCTTTCAGTGCCTCTTAACCCTGCCTCAGCCATCAATTTAGGCTGTGCTCCACTTCAAGACCTGCAAGGTAACTCCTCCCTGGGGATACTCTGATTCCTCCTTCCCAGTCCTTTACATCCTGGTCCTTCTGGCTCCCCACAGTCTGCTTTTGCACTCTGCACACCCTCAGGGGCACTGCAGATTTCTCTTGGTGGTTCCAGATCCCACATCCCTGATGCAGAGATGTCCTCCTTTCTATCCCCCTCCCTGCTTGATATCTTGCTTGTGACTGTGTGCTTGTGTTTGTGTATGGGTCTGAACCATATAATTTGGAGTCACTAGCTTGTGTTATGCTACTACAAACAGTTGCTTTAATGTCTGGGTCTGAATCATGCATTTTACAAGGTTCTCAATTTTAAAGGGTTGAAATTAAGTATAGGAAAACAATATGAGTATTTCTGCTTTATTTTAACATGTCCTACATGTGTCCTACATTTTTGCAGTGTCCTTCAATTTTTAAGCACATAGGAATTTTAGGGATTTTAGATGTTAAGGGATTTCGCATTTGTTATCTGACCACCCTGTGCAAAAAAAAACTTAGTGTCTGGGCATAAAAATAAATATCTGCTTTTATTTTCCATAATGCCAAAACACAAGTGCCAATTTTTCCCCAGTTCATTCAAACCTGAACAAAACTTACATGAAGCTGAATGCCTCATTTGGCAAAGTTGTTTGGAAAACTTTGGGAACCCCCCAAATTGATTCCACAACCCCCAAACCAGACTGGGACAAGGTGAGCAGAGAGTTCATCATTTTTCAATTTAAAATAAGTAATATAGTATAATATATTATGTACAGGAAAGCAATACCAGTGTTTTTAACTTATTTTTTAGTGTTTTTCGCTTATTTCAACATGTCCTACATTTTGTCCTACATTTTCCGGGTAGAGAGTAGGAATTTTGGGCTTCGATCAGGAATTTTGGCCTTGTACTGAGAACTGATTCATATCAACACTTTATTAGTTCCATACAGTAACAGAATTACATCTCATTGGCTTTCAGAGCAATCAGAATCATGGGAACGTTGAGTTAGGAAAATCCTCTTTTTGTTCCATGGGCTTTTGTGTTCTCATTTTCTGGTTAATTGGCCATAACGTTTGATAGAATATAGATATCCCAATGCAGTTTCTTTCATTGCATTGTGCATAAAATTACCTTTCCAGTTATATATAATATGATGGTATTATCTTTCATATTTATCCAGTTTTTCAGTCACTAGTGTCAACCTCAGATTGTTGCCCCCCCAAAGCTTGTTGTCCAGTGAAACTGTACGCCCTGCACCCCCCAGCAATGCCACAGTATAGCTCTGCTAACACAGTTAAACAACTAATTTTGCAATCCTGTATGTTGGTAATTCATAAACGTTAAGGAACCCTTCACTAAGGGCAAAATCCAGAGTAACTATGGAGAGTTCCTGCTCCGGTTTAAGAACTTAATCTGGATTCCAGTATGAATTTCCCATAGGTTTTCACAACATGGTGCAGTAAGTACGGGTGCACATAAAGTCCCTTACGTGCTCCCATAGTTACTCTGGATTTGGCGGTATGTCTTTGTGAGGGAGGGGCTAGTGCAATGGTGCGACTCCAGGATCATGCTCATGTGGGGAATGGAGACTCTTTTGCAACTTACAAATGGTTCAGCCAAGGTTTGGGGGGCGAGGGGACCCCTTTCCTCTTCCTTTTAAAGAAAGCAAGGGAACTTTACACAAACTTGGAGGGGGGCTCCCAATTTTGCTAAAATGCCCCAATTTTAGTAGCACAGCTGTACATACTTAGCAGGGAATGAGTCCCTCTGAACCCAGTGGGAATTATTTATGAGTAGATGTGCATAAGATTGGGCTGCACATGTATTTTATGCAACAAAATTTACAGTGCAATCCAATCCAATCTGTGCAGACTTTTAAACCAGCTCCTCTGGAGGGCGTGTTGGGCCTTTACCCCAAAACTAAAGAAACATCTAGTCCAGCTTCAGAAACAGCAATTTTGAAGAAATAACTGTGAATCCTCAATTCAGTCCATGGAACTTGAAAACCTCACTGTAGGTTTGATCAGTTATTTTCAAATTTGAATTTTTAACTGTTCCCTGCTCATCAGGCTCAAATCCCAATGATGGATGTTAAAATATGTCCATGTAGAGCAAGCATGGGTGGAGCTGGAGGATCTGTGTGGAGTTGTGTTGAGTGTGTGTGTGGAGTGTGGGGTTGGTTTGTGTGTGGAGCAGGGTGTCCAGATGACCAGAAATGCCAGACTCCTCCGGAAAAGGTGAGCCTATGGGGGAAAAAGGGAAAAAAGACCTTCCTCTCCGGGATTCCAGGCATTCCCACTGGTCCTCTCATTCACACTGGCCTCAAATGAGTCAATCTGGGAAAAAACAGTTTCCATAACTCTCATGCATACCAGCCTCAAATTAGCATGCATACTGGCCTCACATTTGTGTGTATGTGTGATCTTGTGTGTATGTGTGTGTATGTGTGTATGCGTGTGTGTGTGTGTGTTTGTGTGTATGAGTGTGTGCTTCTGTGTGTTTATGTGTATGTGTGTATGAGTATGTGCTTGTGTGCTAGTGTTTGTGTATTTGTCTGGGTCTGAACCACATAACTTGGAGTCACTGGCTTGTGTTCTGATAATACAAACTGTCTCTTAATGGGTTGTGTTATGCTACCATAAACTGACTTAAATGTCAGTTTCTTAAATGTGTTATGCTTGTGTCATGATACTACAAACGGTCTCTTAAATGTGTGGATCTGAATCATGCATTTTACAAGGTTCTCAATTCTAAAAGTGTTGAACTTAAGTACAGGAAAGCAGTATGAATATTTTTGCTGTATTTTAACATGTTCTACATATGTCCTACTTTTTTGGGGTGTCCTACAATTTTTTAAGTGGGTAGGAATTTTTACTGGGGGGGGGTAGGAATGGTGGCCTTGGGGCTCAGGAATTTTGCATTTGGCATCTGGTCACCCAGGGCCATCCCTAAGACCAAGAACCTTGTCTATCTTCCAGTATCTCTGCCTTGTGTGCCTTAAATCTCTCATCCATACATTGCCAAAGGCAGCCCATTCTGACTTCTTCATACCCATCAACCCTGACCTGCTGATCATCCTGACATTAAAGACTCTGCCAGTTTTCCTTCAATAGGTCTTTATTGCGATGGAAGATCCAAAATTGTGATTCTACCCTTCCAAGATAGTATGTCCTGCCCTGCATGTTTGCCAGATTCTATATCATAATTCCTGCTTGCAGCAACATCCTCAAGGATAGGTGCGCCATCAACACTGTCCTGTTATATAGTCCTGGTTTCTTGGTTCTCTGTCTTCCCATTTTCTGCAGCCAAACATAGGGTAGGTGCTATAGAGGGGACTGAGATTATCATGCTGGAGTCAATCAATTTAGTTGATGCACTTAAGTTCCTTTGCCAGGCATTGGCAGCATCATACCACAGAACGTGAAAACATTGGCATGATGGGGAGCAGACTCCCATGGACCAGCGATCAGCTTTTGGGAACTGGATTTGACACAGGTTGGAGCTGGTTATGCCAACCCTCAGCTCAATTAACAGGACTAATAGCCGTGTCTTGTGTCTTCAATGCTGTCCTGTTTTAGTTTCTTGGCAGTTTGGCTTTCTTGCCTTTTCATGCCTTTCCTGCAGCCCAACATGTGGTAGGTGCCCAGAGTCTATTGTGATTACCATGCTGGTAAGTAAGATGATGCACTTGAGTTTTTGCCAGGCACTGAACCATCTTACCTGTGTGTACAGAGACATTGGCATTCTGGGAGAGTGAATGCCTGTGGGCTAAAGATCAGCATCTCGGAGTTGGATCTGACACAGAGGTACACGGCATGCCAAATTCTCCCTGGGTTTGACAGTAGAAGTAGCCATTTAGCCATACCATGTGCCATCAACATTGTCCTGTTAGGCAGTTCTGATTTTTCGGGCAACTGTCTTCCCATTTCCTCCAGCCCAACATGGGGTAAGTGCCCAGGCCATTGTAAAGGCAAAGCTGATAAGTCAGTTGACAGACTACCGTTCCTTTGCCAGGCACCAGCACCATCATATCAGTGCATGCAGAGACATTGACATGGTGGGATAAAACTTTCATTGTAGATGTAGCCATCTCGTGTGCCACTAACGCCATCCTGGTTTCTTAGGGCAACTCTGTCTTCCCATTTCCTGGAGCTCAACATGTGAAAGTGTCCCAGGGGTCACTGTGATTACAATGCTGATAAATTAGTTGATGCACTTGAGTTCCTTTACCAGGCACTGCACCATCTTACAGTGAGACATTGGCATGCTAGGGAACAGAGTCCTATAGATATGTGATCATATTCTGGGATTTGACAAGAGAATCCAGGCGTGCCAACTTCTCCTTTTGGTTGACAGTTGAGTGAGCCAGGCTGTGTGCCAACCACACTGTCCTGTTAGGCAGTTCTGGTTTTCTTGGCAGCTTGACTCTGGATGAAGTTGTACAAGTGACTTCAGATGAAGAAGCTTTCTCTTTGCTTTTGCTCACTTTTCCAGGCTCTGTTTCCTGCAGCCCAGCAGGGGTAAGTGCTCAGGGGCTACTGTGATTACCACAATGCTAAGCCAGTTGAGGCACTTGAGTTCATTTGCCAAGCACTGCACCATCTTGCAGGTGCACGTGGAGACATTGGCATGATGTGGAGCAAAGTTTAGGCCTGTGGTCTTACTCTGGGAGTTGAAATTGACTAGACAGAAGCTGGGGATGCCAGGTTCTCCCCTGGGTTGTCTACAGACTGAAGTACCCATTCTATGTGCCATCAATACTGTGCTTTTAGGCAGTTCTGGTTTCTTGGGCAGTTTGATCTAGTTGAAGAACAGACCTTAGCTGAAGAAGCCTTCTCCTTGGTTTTGTTCTCTTCCCAAAGGGCAACTGGGTATGTTATCTTCCCATCTCCTGCAGTCCAGCATGCAATAGGTATGGGGGGGGGGGGGGCTGTGATTACCAACCCAGTTGACACTTAACCCAGTGAGGCACTTGAGTTCCTTTGCCAGACATTGCACCATCACAGCATTGCACTTGGAGAGACTGGCATGATCAGGAGTGGACTTCTGTGGGTCTTCAGTCAGCCTCTGGGAGTTGGATTTGACACAGAGAGGAGCCACTTGCCAACTTCTCCCAAGCTGTGGGCCTTCAACACCATCCTGTGAGGCAGTTCTGGTTTTGGTGGGGCAGTTTGACGCCTCTTGAAGTTGAAGAAGTCACTTTAGCTGAAGAAGCCTTCTCTTTGGTTTGTTCTCCTTCCCAGGGCAACAGGCTGGTGTCTTCCTTCTTCATGCAGGGGCTCAGGCGTTACTGTGATGACCATGCTGAAAAGTCACTTTAGAGGTCTAGGGCTGCTGCGAGGCACCCTAGTTCTTCGTAGGTCTTCGTTGGCATGAAGACAGAGGTTTCCTGATGGTGGAGCCTTCTACCCAAAGGCTAATGCCAACACACTGGATTCTCCACAGCATCCTGAGGAAAAGAGAGAAGCAGGGTGAGAAGCTGAAGCAGAGCTGAAAGGAAGCAGAGATTCCCAAGACCCTAGGCTTGTGTTAAGTGCCTGAAGAGCTGCTGAAGCTGCTGGGTGAGTTGCTCGAGAATAAGCTGCAGGATGTGAAGAATATTTTAGCAGAGCACCAGCCACAACTGAAGGTAACTTGGGCCTGAAACAAGATACCCTGCAATAGTGATGGGCCTAGCCTCCCCGAAGATCCGGTTCGCCAGAAGTTCGGGGGCTGGGCTGGGGTCAGGGGGCGGGGCGGGGACAGGCCCTAACCATGCCGCACTGCACAAGCGCCAGGCTTGAACCGGATCTTCCCCCTTGGCGGACGGTGGCGAGCCGGTCAGAGCCGCGGCAGCAAGAGCCGCAGCGACCGGTTTGCTACCGGCCGCCGCGTCTCCTGGGGCTCGGCACCAGGACGCTTAGTGCGCGTGCATCCAGCTGGACACAGGCACACTAAGCCTCCTGGGGCCCGAACCGGCATCTGCCCACCTCTGCCCTGCAAGCCACACACTGTGTGAGGCACACACACAAGTAGAAATCTTTAGCGTATTAAAGATCTGCAGGTGGAAGTTTTCTGTTCCATATAGGGCAGCTGCCGGGAATGTCCAGTCTGAACTGGGAAACCCAAGAAGTTATTTGGAGGTGCATGAGAGGATGAACACCATGGGCTGTGTCTACTACTTCTTTCCCAATCCCTGAAAGGTGGGCTGCATCAACTTCAAGAGATCATCATGGGGACCAAAGCAGGGAAATGCGTCCCCCTTTCCCAGAACCAGTCTCTCACAAGCAGGGTGACCATTGAACAGAACCACAAAAAGAGGATAAGTGTTTCCCAAAACTTAGGACACACAAGAAAAATGTAGGACATTAGAAAATAAAAGCTATATACTGTACTTTTTCGAATATAACTCTCACATTTTTCAGCAAAATTCAGTCTCCAAAATCAGGGAGATTCAGGGAGAATCAGGGAGTGCTTTAGATTCAATGGTTAATTACGGTAGATTTGAGTAAATGCAATATATCGCTTTCTTTTGATTAATTTATATTAATTATTATATTAATTAATTTTATATTAATTAATTACATATATAAATTATTACATTATTAAATTATTGCATTATATTATTAAATTTAAAATGATTGCATATAATTTATTTGATTTATTAATTATGGGAAGGCTACATGCCTCTTGCTCACAAGGAAAAGGAGGACAATGAAGATTTTTCTCCAGGACACAAGGCTAAAAAGAGGATGTGTCCTAGAAAAAGATGACATATGTTGACCTTGTTCACAGAACGTATTCCTTGAGCAAATGCAAGCACATCAGGGCTAATCATGGCAATATATAGCGTGGGATAAAGAAAACACTCCCCCCCCCAATATGTTCCAAAATCAGCCCTGGCCTCTAAACAGACTCAGCAGCCCTCAGACACCTACCCCACGTTCAGCTGCAGGGGTCTTGGCGGTGACTTTCTCAGGACTGAGGCAAGGTTTGGAATGGGGAGTTTTCTCCAGTCTCTGCAACGTGAGTGTGCTGAGCCTCCTGCTGCTCCTGGTGTCTTTGGGGCAGTGGTTCTCAAGCATTTCAACCCAGGACCCCCTTCTGAGAATGACAAATCTGTCCAGGACCCTCCAGAAGAGAGTCATTGATAGAACAGACATCAGACAGGAAGGAACACCATTGTGATGCCAGAGCTCCTCCTCCATGTCTGCATCAAGAAATACCTTGTGTTCAATGAGGAAAGTCCCAGGAAAGCATCCTCAGTGCCCCATTGCAAGATGGTGGCACCCAGTGCCAGATTTCAAAATGGCAACACCCAACTTTGTGTGACTCCCTGAAATGAAGTTCCCATCTCCCACTGTGAGAACCACTGCCTAGGGGATGAGGACAGAGACCCTGAGTCAGGAAGGGGCTCTCCAAGTGGTCCAGGTTCCCTGTCCTACTTGTCTCCAGGGTGTCTAGGCAAGCATGACTCATGCAGCACCTACCCGAGTTCCCTGCGCCTGTACAGAGGCCGCCCCACTCTGCGTGAGGCCACACAGGCAGCAGGGAGGTCCGGCTACCCTGCACCCCAGAGCCTGGACTGGGTGGGCAGAGCCACGGGCACTGACCGGAGAAGCAGGTCCACAGCTGAGCATGCCAGGTGTGCTGGAGCTTGCTTCTATCTATCTATCTATCTGTCTGTCTGTCTGTCTACATATCTACCTATTTACCTACATACCTACATACCTACATACCTATCATATGTATGTATCTATCAACTTACCAACCCACCTATCTACCATATGTATGTATGTATGTATGTATGTATGTATGTATGTATGTATGTGTCTGTCTGTCTGTCTGTCTACCTACCTACCTACCTACCTACCTACCTTGTATGTGTGTATGTGTGCGTATCTATCTATCTATCTATCTATCTATCTATCTATCTATCTATCTATCTATCTATCTATCTATCTATCTATCTATCTATCTATCTATCTACCTTGTGTATGTATGTATGCATGCATGTATGTATGTATCTATCTACCTACCTATCTTATGTATGTATGTATCTACCTACCTACCTACCTTTGTACCCATCTACCTACCACCACTGCAGGAGCCCCAACTGCCTGGTAGGCCCAGCCATGGAGCTGCTCCCCTGACCAATCCCGCAGCCCTGCCTAGCCCAGCCCAGGCTCTGAGGCACAGGGCACCGGAGCTCCCTGCTGCCTGCTTGGCCTCACGTGGAGTGGGGAGCCTCCGGACGGGCGTGGGGAGCTCGGGGGGTGCTGTGTGGGCCATGCTGCCTGGACACCCTGGAGACAGGGAGGGCAGGGAAGCCGGGCGTCCAGAGCAGGATCCTCTGGAGAGGGCTTGGGGAGTCCCTGCCTGGCTGTGGGTCTCCCTCATGGGGGCTCAACACACTGAGGAGCCAGAGACTGGAGAGATAGGCAGAAAGGGCAGCTGGGGAGGGTTGGGAGCCACCGCCTGGTTGCCTGAAGGGGGCCCGCCTGGGAGTGCCTGGCTCAGCTGTGCTCTGCCTGCCTGGCCACTGTCAACTGCCAGGCTCAGCAGTTAAGGGTTCTGATCTGCTGCCTTGACAACCACACAACAACACTCTCAGGGGGAGGGTCTTTTTGCATCATTGCACTGCAGGCAGGGGGTGGGGAGAGCCCTGCAGAATAGACCAGAGACTGCCTTAGACATTTTCTCCTCTGGGGTCTCAAAACCCTGGGCCTGGGGCCAGATGGGGCCCTCGGCGATCCTCCTTCCAGCCCTTTGTGTTAGCAGATTTAGGGTGCCATCCTAATCATGTCTACTCAGAGTCAGAAGTAAGTCCTATTGTACTCTTTGGGACTTACTCTCAGGAAAGTGTGTATAGGATTGCAGCCTCAACTTTTCATATGTTGTCTTGATGGAAATGCAGGCTTTGAATATGATGATTGGCAGTGGTGTAGCCAGGGCCTCCAACAGAAATTTGTACCACGGCGGTACAAAACCCATTTGGGGCCCCTAAGTATTGCCCCAAGAATTTGAAATAAAAAATTGAGGCTAATTAATATGCAACAAACTTCCACAAGTGCTCATTAGTGATAATACTAGCAAAAAGCGTACCCGCATTGTGGGAATAAAATTTCCAGTACGGCATCCCCCCATCAATCCCCCCCACACATCAACCCACCATGCACATCCCCCCTATGCGCATCAAACCCCCTATGCACATCAAACCCCCATGCTCATCAAACCCCCATGCACAACATCCCCCCATGCGCAACATCCCCATGCGCAACATCCTAGGCGCATCAGTCACCCATGCGCATCAGTCCCCCATGTGCATCATTTCCCCATGTGCTTCATCTCCCCATGCTCATTAAACCCCCATGCATATCAACCCCCATATGCATCATCCCCATGCGCATCAACCCCCATGTGCAACATCCCCAATGTGCAACATTTCCCCGTGCTCAACATTTTCGCATATGCTTCAACCCCCAATGTGCAACATTCCCCATGCTCACCATCCCCATACACGCATCATCCCCCTACGCACATTAAACCCCCATGTGCATCAAACCCCCACACACATCCAACCCCCACACGCATCCACGCGCAACATCTCCCCATTCGCAACATATCCCAATTCACAACATATCCCCATGCACATAATTCCTCCACGTGCATAATTCCCCCAGGCGCAACATTTCCCATGCTTATCATCCCCCTATGTGCATCATCCCCCCATGCGCATCATCCCCCCATATGCAACAACTCCCCATGCTCATCATTCCCCCATGCGCATAATTTCTCCATGCACATCAACCCCTCCATGTGCAACACCTCTATGAGCAGCATCTCCCCAGTGCAAACTCTTCCTCTAAACAACATGGCCCCCAGTGCACCTAGCACAAAAGTGGCTGGAGTTTGGTCAGTATTCCTTGTTAAGTATAGGACAAAAACACGTTGCACCCCTTTTTAGCCCTTTAAGGGTTAAATTTCTCCACATCGGTTCTTGGTGGGTTTTGATGTCACAGAAGGAACACCCTCCCCAAATTTCATGCTTCTAAGTCTGGGAGTTGGCACAGAGCATCCCTCAGTCACTGATTCTTCAATGCAAAGTATTGGGAGGAAAATGCTTAGCACCCCTTTTTGCCTCTTCCTGTTGGAATTTCTGAAAACTGGTTCTTAGTGCAGCCCTCAGTGACAGAAGAAACACCCACCCCAAATTTCATGCTTGTAGGCCTGGCGGTTTTGGCAGGGCGTTGATGAGACAGTCAGTGAATGAGTCAGTGAGTGAGTGATTCAGTGACTTTTGTCTTTTATATAAATATATACTAGTGAAAAGTGTACCCATGTTGCGGGAGTAAAATTCCCCCATATGCCATCCCCCCACAGCGCATCAATCAGCCCCCCATGCGCAACTTCCCCCATGCACAACAGCCCCCCCCCATGTGCATCAACTCCCCCATGTGCAGTGCAACCTCCCCAGTGCAATCCCTCCCTCCAAACAACATCCCCCCCACTGAACCGGGGACTGAGCATCAAATTGGGTGAATGTTGGTTAGTCTTCCATGTTAACTATAGGACAAAAACATGTTGCACCCCTTTTCAGCACTTTAAGGGTTAAATTTCTCCACATCTAACATCCTCCCCGAATTTCATGCTTCTAGGTCCAGGGGTTGGGGCAGAACATTCTTCAATGTTCTGTCACCAATTCTTCAATGGAAAATGCGTTGCGCCCCTTTTCACCTCCTTCTGGTGGGAATTTCCAAAAACCAGTTCTTAGCGCACCCCTCTGTCACAGAAGGAACACCCACCCCAAATGTCACACCACTAGGCCTGGCAGTTTTGGCAGGGCGTTGATGAGTCAGTCAATGAGTCAGTGAGTGAATCAGTCAGTCAGTGACTTTTCTCTTTTATATATATAGATAGATAAAACATTATGTTAAAACATACCAGTATTCAAGTAATGTGTCAATATAAAATACTAAAATCTTATCAAGGAAAAAATTAGAAAAAATTTAACAACTTAATAAGTGCTTTCCTGGCTTTCTTATGTGCAAAACTTCTAATAACGCTATCAAAATCAACTTGTCTGGCAATGCTAGACTCAATGCTTAGACTTGCTAGGTCAACAAGTCGAGTTTGTGATATAGTAGACCGCAAATAATTTTTATAAGTTTAAGCTTACGGAAAGATCTTTCAGCAGATGCTTTATTGTTTTACTGTAAAACAAAAGTAAAAAAAACTTGTGTTTGAAATTGTATGTATGTATGCGTGTGTATGTCCTTCAGATGATCCTCAAATGGTCCTTCAGTCATGGGCCCCTCTGTACCTCTTGGGCCCTGGAACAATGTACCTGCTGGACCCCCCTCTCATAGGCCCTGGGTAGCATCACCTCTGCTCCCACCATGAATGGTAATGGGAGGGCTGAAAAGCTTATTGATTTTTTTGTATTTGTAGGTGTTGTTGTAGCCGGCAGTCTATAAGATAGAATTCATTTGGTTGAGGGTGACCACATGTCCTCTTTTTCCAGGACATGTCCTCTTTTTTAACTTTGTGACCTGGGGAAAAATTCTACACTGTCCTCCTTTTCCTTTTCTAGGCAAGAAGACCTGGGGCACTATATTACTGAGTACAGGTGCACAGGAGTGATATCAGGGGAGAGTTCTGACGTTCACCCACTGTTTGTGAAGAGATATTCATTGGATATATTTTTTGCCATTCTTATTATTAATTTCATGTCTATCACTATTATCAATCAGTCTCACCTACCTCACAGGGTGGTTGTAAGGACAAAAGGAGGAGGAACAACATACACCACCCCAAGTGGTGGTATAAAAGAGTGGTATAAAAATATGAAAATATTAATATTTTATTAAGTACAATGGTGTCTTGTAAGACAAACTTAATTCGTTCCGGAAGCATGTTTGTCTTACAAAGTGTTGTTCTTACAAAGCGAATTTTCCCAAAGTGGAAATAATGGAAACTCAGACGATTGGTTCCACAACCCAAAATATTCATATAAAAATACTGTCTGTATGTAAAAATGATGAAAAAATTTAGGGCACCCAAGAAAAAGTAGGTCCTAACAAAATAAAAGCTAAAACACTCCTTTTATATTGCTTTTATGTAGTTACCTGTAATTTAAATACTATATTACTTATTATTAAACTTAAAACTATTATATGTAATTTATTATATATAATTTATTAATTACAAGAAGGCATGCTGCCTGTTCACAAGGAAAAGGAGGGGAATTAAGATTTTATTTCCCAGGACTCAAGACTAAATAAAAGAGGACATGTCCTGGAAAAAGAGTACATATGGTCACATTGTATCATTCTTTCAATTATTACTGAGAATCAGATGACGTCTTTTCATTTGCAGGCCTTGTCTGTGATTACTTTCTGACTCTGAAGCAACTGCAGTGTCATCCTTTTCGGTATGGAGTGCAAAGCATTACTGATAAGATGATGCCCTCTCTGCCTTTCTGCATTGCATGCTTGCAGTTTTTTAAAATCTATATGTAAAATTGGAGAGCCACTGGCTGACTGACTGACTCATCAACGCCCAGCCAAAAGCATCTCGCTTAGAAGTGTGAAATTTGGGGAAGGTGTTCCTTCCATGATGGAGGCACCCACTAAGAACCAGTTTTTGGAAATTTGAAACAGAAGGGGATGAAAAGGGGTGCAATGCGTTTTCTTCCCTATACACTGAAGAATAATTTTATTTATTTATTTAGCGCGTGGCAATTACAGTTGCTGGGAAATCCTTTGTGGTATCCAGTAAGCGTATACTGTTTATGCCTGGGGTGTTCTATAGGAGCTCATAGAACTCTTCTCTTCCCAGGTGGAATCCTTCACAGCCTGGTCATCATCACATCTGGTATCAGGGGATGCTTTCAAGCTTCCTTTCAGGTCAGCCAAGCTGTAACGGTGACACCTTCTGGCTCTGACAATTCATGACAGCTCATCAGCTTGCAAACTCCCATCCAGGAGCTGTTTAGATCCTTCCTTAGCTTTCTTCTGCAGCCCTGGACTCAACCACTAAACCATGCCTGCTGCTGAATAATCACTGATTGATGGACAGTCGGCTCCAACTCCCAGACTTAGAACCATGAATTTTGGGGAGCATTTTCCTTCCATGACTGGAAAACCCACCAAGAACCAATTTCTTGAACTTTAACACCTAAGGGGCTGAAAAGGGGTGCAATGCATTTTTGGCCTATACTTAACACTGAAGAGTGATCAACATCCAGCCCCAAATCCTACACCAGCCCAGTAGGGGTACCCACAGTTGTGAGGAGTGTGGTGCATGGATGTGTGTGTGGCGCATGGGAGTGTGCGTGTGGTGCATGAGGATGGGGCAGTGGAGGAATGGCACACAGGTTGATGGCACACGGGGCAGTATTTTACTCGCACATTGCAGGTACATTTTGTTAGTATAAGCTATTACATTTTTTTTAAAGTTACTTGTTCCTTTTCCTCCCAGAGCCAGGGCTTAATTCATTTAAAAATCAGTTCATTTTTCCCCACAACTCCAATTGTACTACCAAAAAATTTAGAAAACACAAGCAAGCAATTGCACTGGCTGCAAAAGGAAACCAGGAAAATGAAAGGCAGGTTGGTTAGAAAAGTGGGTTGTCAGCCCTAAGGAAACAAAACTGATTTCAGGAACACAGTGACCATGAGAAACAGGGGCCACACTCAACATGCCAAAAGTTTTTAGTCAGTTAGCACTATTCAGTACCTTTTTTTATGAAGCAGCACCATCATCTTTTTTCTCACAGGCCACAGCTGACAAAAGTGAAAGTGTACTGCACATTCACAAGCCTGCAATAGGAAACACAACACTCTTAAGCCAGCAGGTGGCCTGTGCTTAACAAGAGTCTGCCGCATGGCAGGGAGGGCAAGAGAGAAGCAGGAAGAAGTTTCTTGTACTTTCCCTATAAAGAGGCAGACAGCCACATAAGGGAAGCAACCAGGGTTTGACACCCATGGAAGAATCTGTGGCTGGATTTTTACCAATGATAGACCCAATGATATGTCTATGGATGGCTAATTAATTAATAAATAACACTGTGCATGCTATTTCTCAATATAATCCTGTTGAATTTTATCATATTTGCAGTCACCAGACTGCAAACACGCTTTCTTGTATTTTTCTGCTGCTTTCATCATTTGGTCCATTATGAGCTTCTGACTACCATATGCACAGAAAATGTGAATTCTCCAAGGTTCTGAGGGACATACGCATTTTCCAAAAAATGTTAATGCTAAAAAATTTCAACGTGCACACCAACTGGACAGGCCTTATGGCCCAATCCTATCTTCCAGCATCGTATGCTATGCAGCCAGAGCATGGATTGTATCCTACTGGTGGAGAGTGGCCAGCCTGGGAGAGGTATTTTTTACTTCTCCATGGGCCACCTGACCATCAATGGGAATTCTCATAACTGTGCCACTTCTTTTACTGGTGAAAGTCTTAGGAAAGGCAGGGGCATGTTTGGATGGGGAAATGGGGATAGGATTGAGCATGCACAATTGGTACAAAAATCAACTTCCTTCTGTTCTTGAAATGCTCCATTACCACCTTACCTGCACTGGTACAATATTTGGAAATGGATGGTGTGTATGTCGGGCCTCTGGCCATTTGCACTCTGATTCATACAACAGCAGCATGCTTTTTTGACACCAACTTAATACTGGCGTTCTGCCACTGAAAGTGCTCATCAGGCAGTTTTGGCACATCAGTGTTCAACATATTTGTATTCTTATACAGCAGGGGTTGTACAAACCCTGGCCAAAGGGCCATTTGCAGCTCCAGCTTGCAGTAAACCCTTTCATCTGGCCCTCTAGTAAACCCTGTAATCTTCTGGTGGTGAGGGAAACTCTCAATAGTATACTGAGAGCTAGGAAGGCTGTACACACCTCCTCTCTCTGTCTATGAAAATGCTTATGAACTGATTTGAAGTTCATCCCCTCTCTCTGTTAAAATGTTTAGGAAATGATTTGAATTCATTCATTAATTCCATTCTCTAATGTATTCATTTATGAAAATTTATTCAAATTTGAAATGTAAATCAACTATACTTTTTCCTTCCAGTCCCTTACAAAGTGTCAGAGAAATGATGTGATCCTCTTGCCAAAATATTTGGACACCCCTGCAGAACCAGATATTTTGTGGAAAGTATATAAACCAGATCAGGTGACACAGACCTAACTTGGGTAAAGGATTTTAGAAGAGGTGGATCACAAGGCGACATCACAAGATGCCTACTCCAACCACAATGTGTTAATCATGCTTTTGTAAATAGATTCCTCTATCAGGCAACTTGCACAATTTTATCTTTAAGCAACTGTACTGCAGCTGCAAGTATCTTATCAATGCGAAAAGAGCTTTTACTTGTTCCCACAATCTTGCTCTATTGTCCTTGACTGGCCCTACAATCCAGAATAACTATGGGAGCACGTAAGAGACATTACGTGTACCTGTAGTTACTGCACCATCTAATGAAAACCTATGGGAAATTCATACTGCAATCCACAGCAAATTGTTCTTACACCGGAGCAAAGACTCCCCGTAGTTACTCTGGATTGTGCCCAGTGTCCAGTATTCCTAGTTGCTTCTTTGGCAGCTATGCTTAACCGCTCCCTTGCAAAGCTATGTGTTCTCAATCTTTTTCCTTGCCTTTGAAGTTAAAGTATACATGAATTACGCAACCCAAAGCCAAAGCCAGTCTTTGCTTCTTATACCTTTTCCTTCTCTTTCCTTGAGAAGGGACCGGATGTCAGTCAGTAGGATTTTTTTGCATGCAGAAAGTGCTAGGCTTAATTCTCCAGATAGGGCTGAAAAAGTAATATGTTTAAAATATCTTATTTTTGAAAAAATGAAAAATCAATATTGACATTAATTCTTGTTTTAGGGGCAATATGGAAGCATGTTTCTTGTACATTTTTCACTGAAAGCCAGAAAAATTATTTCTACGACTAGCAAAATGTACCCACATTGTGGAAGAAAAATGCCCCCCCCCTTATGCTATCTCCCTATTGTGTATCAACCCCCCCCCATTGCGCATCAAGCCTCCATTACATAACACCCCCATTGCACAACACACCCCCATTGTGCAACTCCACCCATTGCACATCAGTTCCCCCATGCGCACCCCCATGTTCATCAATCCCCCATGTACAGCCCCCAAGCACATCACTCACCCTCCCTCCCACTCAGAGATGGGCTGGCCCCATCCCAAGATCCGGTACGCCGGAAGTGGGAGGGGCCAGCCGGGGTCAGGGGGTGTGGGCGGGGCAAGGGGTGGGACTGGGGAGGGGTGAGGGGCAGGGCGACGTTGGCGCCTGCGCAGTGCCTGCTTAGAAGCTGACAGGCCGACTTCTAAGCAGGTTCTGCACAAGCGCCGGCAACGACGCTTGTGGAGAGCCTGCCTAGAAGCTGGCAGGCCGGCTTCTAGGCAGGCTCTGCGCAAGCGCCGACACCGGCGCTCGCACAGAGCCTGCCTAGAAGCGGGCAGGCCGGCCTCTAGGCAGGCTCTGCGCGAGCGCCGATGTCGGCGCTTGTGCAGAGCCTGCCTAGAAGCGGCCTGCCCCCTTCTAGGCAGGCGCGGTGGGCACAAAACATGGCGGACCGTACCGGTCCACTATGTTTTGCATTTCCCTGTCGCTGGCTGTTCGTTAGTGGCAGGGAAAGTGGAAGATCTGGTACGGGCGCGTAGGCCCGTACCGGTAAGTGCCCACCACTGCTCCCACTGCATCAGACATCAGGCACCAAATTGGCTGGGTGCAGGCAGTCTTTCATGTTAAGTATAGGACAAAAACATGTTGCACCCCTTTTCACTCTCTTAAGGATTAAATTTCTCAATATTAGTTCTTGGTGGGTGTTGATGTCACAGAAGGAACACCCTTCCCAAATTTCATGCTTCTTGGTCCACGGGTTGGGGAACAGCATCCTTCGGTCAGGGACTCTTCAATGTAAATTATAGGGAGGAAAATGTGTTGCACCCCTTTTCATCCCCTTCTGGGTTGGAATTTCCAAAAACTGGTTCTTAGTGGGTGCCACCGTCATGGACGGAACACCCTCCCCTTCTTTCATACTTCTAGGCCCAGTGGTTTTGGCTCAGTGTTGATGTGTCAGTGAATCAGTGAGTGAGTCTGTCAGTCAGTGACTTTTCAGTTTTATATATATAAACTAGCAAAATGTACCCACATTGCAGGAGGAAAATGCCCAAGTATGCGCATCACCCCCCCCCCGTGCATTATCCCCCCTGCACACCATCCCTCCCTATGCACCAATGCCCCCCTGCACACCAACAAGCCCCTGCACATCACCTTCCTTGTGCATCAACCCCCCATATGCATCAACCCCCCAGTGCACCCTCCCTCCCAGGGCATCAGGCACCAGGCACCAAGAACTTTCTCAACATC
Source organism: Cryptoblepharus egeriae (assembly GCA_030015325.1). Lineage (NCBI taxonomy): Eukaryota > Metazoa > Chordata > Lepidosauria > Squamata > Scincidae > Cryptoblepharus > Cryptoblepharus egeriae. The sequence continues at coordinate 63,410,781 of JAREYC010000002.1, read as the reverse complement.
AGTTCTTGGGCCGCAATCCTAAAGACACTTTCCTGGGAGTAAGTCTCATTGAACACAATGGGGCTTACTTTTGAGTAGACATGGTTAGGATTGTGCTCTTGGTGGGTGTTCATGTCACAGAAAGAACATCCTCCCCAAATTTCACGCTTCTCAGTCCAGGGGTTAAGAATGGTCTTGAGAATGGTCTGGAGAAAGATCATGTGCCAAGCAGTCTGCTCCTGAGCAGAAGACTCTTTTAAGGGAAGACGGAGAATTATTGGACTCACAAATCTTTCTTGAGATATTTTTCCATTGACACTTGTATTATGGACTGTGATCAGATCCTAGATCTTCCCAGGACTGGTGAAGAATTGACTGTGGGATATGAAGAGGATCTGTTTGTATAATGACAGGCATTGCCTTTCTTCCCTTAAGACCATGAACACATTTCAAGGAGTTGAGAGGATCCTGAAACTGATCTTGATATGTAAGGGATGGAATACTCCCTGGATGCATAAATCTTCAATGCATAAAAATTTATGCATAAAAATGCATAAAACTTGATGCATAAAAATTCAAGTCATCTTCTCATTAGGTAAAGCAATAGAGTGCATGATCTAAATGAATGTTTTACTATTTATAATTCAGTAATTTTTGTGTTAACTGTAGAAAATACTTGCGGAAATTGGACAAGAATTAATGATGTAAATGACTGTCGGCAAAGATCTACAGTTCTTATTAGGTAAGCTTTTTGTTTTTCATTTACAGAGCACTGATCTGATGCAGTATTGTGGTTTATGCAAGAGTAGGACTAATCATCTATTTGCACAGAAACACAAAAAAACCATTTGGAGGAGATAAGTGCATGCAAATGTTATTGTCTGCCTTTGTAATATCAACATCAGATTATAAAGCCTACCTGTGTCACAGGCTGTGCAATCCTAACTTACACTAGAATAGGTAGGCTGGCATATCTGCGCTGTATCCAGTGAAAATTACAGGCTGCTGCTGCTGCGCCACTTTTACTCTGGGTAACACAGCAGCAGCCCCAATGGGTTTGCTTAATGTGCCACCTTAAACACTGGTGCAGATCTGAGCAGCTGGGACTTCCGCAGGCTGCCCAAGAATGGAACTAGGATCCATCATAAGTGCCAGGTTCTGACTCTGCATCCTGCTCCCTACCCACCAGCCCACCCGCACTGCCACCCACCCTCCTGTCACAGAATGCCTTCTCTCTGCCCACCCTAACCCAAAAGACTCCTGCGTGGCTGAGTCTAGCCAGCACAATGTTACCCTGTCTCTGGAGCACAGGACAAAGTCCTAGTGCTGTCCTAACTTTCACAACCCTCCTGGGCCAATGTAAGGGACTTGCACTGGCACAAGGGCAGTTTCGTATTGTTCCTTATTTTTATTATTATTGAAAAGGTACAGTAATCTGTTACTGAGTGTGAAATAACAGTGCCTGTGAGTATGAGGGCTAATGATAGATGGGGATAAAGTAGCAACCTATGCTATGAAATGAAACAGCTATACATGAGAAAATCCTTATATATACAGTTGGGTTCTAGAGTTTAAGCAATTGGTAGAATAGCACCAGGTTCCAGCTAGAGGTTAGATCTGTGCCTGAAGAAGCTGAGACAGTTTGTACCAAGGTAAAACTATAGGCTATGTTTTGCTATAACGCCTGCCATTGCACTGCTTTTAAAGTATGTAATCAGAACAATTCTTAAACACATACTTTACTTAAATATATACTTAAAGGGTACAATCCTGACCAGTTTAGGCCAGCATAATTCACTCCTTGTTCCCATGGTGGTGGGGGAATTTTGGTGCATATCTGTGCACTGGCCTCGCCCCAGAAGTGGCACGGAAGTGCCTTACAGCACAATCCAGAGCAACTAATCTGTCCACATAATAGCCCTTGGGTTGCCCTTTCTAACACTAAGTTGGAGCGACTGCAAGATGCTCCACCCCAGTTACTCTGGAAGAGGCTTAGGGCAGAGCAAGGCAAGATAGGGTGCCCTAAGAGAGGTGGAGCTGCTCTGCCCTAACTGGGGCAGCCTAAGCAGCTCAGGAGAGGCAAGTTGAGGGCATGTTTAGCATTGCCTAGGGCAGAGCAGTCACTCTGTATCCAAAGCCTGTTTCCAAGGCAGAAATGCCCTCTCCCAGCCCTCAGAGTTATACCACCTCAGGAGCAGGTATAGTAATGAGTAGACCCATGGGGTCCATGATAAGGCCCGAGTAAGAATGGCAGTGTTGACCAAAAATCTGAGTTCTTGGCCAGCCTAGGTACAACCCCTGCCTCTCAACCTCAGGATATGGAACACCTACGGCTGCCCACAAACCTCAGGATACCGCAGGCCACTCCAAGAAGCCCCTTGTATTCACTGTAGAATGTACTGGCATCTCATCAGGGACTCCTTATAAGGCAGACACCCAGTGGTGTCACCAGACTGGTGCGGCTGGTGTGGGCTGCATTGGGTGACACATTACGTATGGGGTGATGTGCCGGAGGAGTTTGACAGTCTTTTGACAGGCGGAGCAGCAGCCAAAAGCTGCCACTTGTCCTCAGAGCTGGCCCAAACGGCCAGCTGAGGTGCACTGCGCAGAAACACACTGAGCATCCCAAACAGCTTCAGAGAAGACTTCCTTAGCGCGGAGGAAGTCCACGCCTCTGCACAGCCATTTGGACTCGCTCCGGAGGCGGAGTGGCAACCAAATGGCTTCAGAAAGAGTATTGCACAGGCACTAACTCTGACACCTGCAGTCTCCTCTGAAGTCGAAAGTCTTCAGAAAAGTACTGCGCAAGTGTCAGAGATGGTGCCTGCGCAATACTCTTTCTGAAGCCAGTTGGCTTCAGAAACAACTGCGCAGGCACCAACTTTGGCGACTGCGCAGTCCAGGTAGGGGAGTGTGCGCCTCCCAGGGGTGATGGACAGATTTCCGCACCAGGTGATGCGCAGAGTTGTGTCATCACTGTAGGCACCATAGCTGTTCCTTGTTCAGTGTGATCTGAGGGGTGTCTCCTCAGGAGCAAGTCTTCCCCATGAGTCAATTACTTAGCATGCTCTGGAGCAGTTAGGGCAGCCCAGGCTTCCTGACTCTCTGGATGTAGCATAACGTTCTGCTCTGGGTACAGAATAGTTAGGAGAGAGCAGTTAGGGCAGAGCAGGCTGAACATGCTCTGGATTGTGCCCTTAGAGTACCCCCAGGCCAGCACAGGACTCATGCCAGGTCTTATGCCAGCCTAACTGGGGCTTAGGATTGCAGCCTAACTGGTTACCAGTGAATAAAGAATTTTTACATCATGCATATGTTTGGAAAAGTATCTAAACCTGAAAGGTAGATACTTTAGGCATCTTCTCTTCTCTTTAGGCAGAAAAACAAAGTGCTCAACAGGAATAAAGTTTTCCCCATGTCAAAACTTCACTGAATAATTATACAAAATGTTTCAACCACTTTGGCACACTGCATTTCTGAAGCAGGGATTGGAGTTGTGTGCTTAGAAGAGCATGTGGGTCAGGGTCAAGGACTATGGTCAACCATCAACTCAGTCTTTACAGACAGCTGTGATGCTTGTGAGCAAATGTACAGTGGCTGAATATATTTGAAGTATTGGGGGTGTGGGCATGTAATGTTAGTATGTCTTCCAAAGATGAGATTTGATCAGCCCACTTTGTGAAAGACAAGGCTTCTCTGCCATTTTTTCAAGGCCAGCAGACAGCAAAGAAAATGATCTATGTGGGTAATTTACAGTTTCTCTCTTCTGCTGCTGCCAAGGGTGTGAGTAGATCATGGATATCCATAGGGTGTGAGGGAGGAAATCGCCTGTTGGAGCAATACTATTTATTGCTCCCCTTAAGTCTATGCGGAGGATAAGGAAAACAGTTGTCAGTGCCTTCTTGGTGCAAAGCAAACCAGTATGTTCCATGCATACATGTCTTGTCCCAATCCTCTCCAGACTCATATGCATAGTGATATATGCATACAGCAAGGCCCTTGTTATGCTGGATTCCTAAATAAGGATGTTTCAAATACCAGCTTGCTAAAAATAGGCAAGTGTTGTGGTGCCTTTTTGATGTTCTTCATATTCCTCTTGTATAGGCCTTGTGCAGTATTAAGAAGGTCTGCTAATTTTTCACTCTCAGCTGACCCTTGCTATTTTATAGAAGTAGCCATCAGAGTTTAATATAAGTGATTACACTTAACAAATGATTTTGGGTTCTGGGAATGAGGCCTAGAACATGTCCACATTCTTGTGCAACCACACATTAAAACCATGCTATAATGGCATTATAATGGGAGAGAATCTTGTGAATTGTAATTGATCTGACCGGTGAACCCTACAAGATTATCAAGAACCTCACACTTTCCTGGAAAATCACAACTGGAAAGTCACTGTTGTAGTTTTTCTTTAGCCATCTCTTTTGTACATATTTTTTCCTTCTTGAATTAATTTCTTTGCCCCATTTCTCCTCTTTTTTGACTTTATTTGGCCTCCTTCAAGCTTGGTAGCATTTGAGAGCAAACCTAAACACAGGCAACTTGATTCAAATCCAGATTCTTGGTTTACCTTCCTTTTAGCAAAGCTCAATTTTTTTCCAGTACACTACAGCATATAAATTTGACCTTGTAACTGGTGTTTACAGTAGCTCTCTCTGCTTGCATTTTTTGGGGTGGAAGGGAGGGCTGTTAGAAGTGTATAGATTTGTACTTCCAAATTCAGAGTTGTTTGAAAGCAGGATCCATATTCTGTGTTGGATAGCAGAATATGGCAGTGAATGGGAGAATTTCCTTCTTAGTGTGGAAAGGAAACTTTGTTAGAATTTCCCATAGCTTGTGAAAATGAAGGGTGTATCCATCGCAGATTGGATAATATGTACTTAACAGTGCTTACCCTTCGTACAACACTTTGTAATAGTACAGAGTGTACATATGTATTCATATGAAACAGAAATCAAGACACATTATCCTTCTGTTGCTGCTTAGGCTGAGGAGCAACTTGCTTAAGGGCACCTAGTGAGTTCATGGCAGAGGTAAATTTTCTTCTAAGATGGTCCAGTTTAGGGATTCTTCAATGTAAAATACAGGGAGGAAAATGTGTGTCATCCCTTTTCACCCCCTTCCGGTTCAAATTTCTAAAAAATGGTTCTTATTTTTTAGATAGAAAAAATGGTGGGTGCCCCAGTCATGGAAGGAACACCCTCCCCAAATTTCACGCTTCTAGGTCCAGCAGTTTTTGCTGGGCATTGATGAGTCAGTCAGTCAGTGACTTTCAGTTTTAGATAGATAGATAGATAGATAGATAGATAGATAGATAGATAGATAGATAGATAGATAGATAGATAGATAGATAGATAGATAGGTACCTTGCTTAATAAGTGCTTAGCTTAACAAGTGTTTCCCACAACAAGCAAACATTTCCAACAAATCTTGCTTCACATAACAAGTTCCAATTCACTTAAAAGCAAGCGCGCTATGGGCATGCATGCTATGCAGCCCTGACGCTCCACGCAGAGGCTGTTTAAAAGGGCTGCTGGCCGGCGCTGCTGCCTTTAACTGCCCCCAACTTGGGGGCAGCTGCCCCTAACTGCCCCATGTACCCCCACCGACCACCTTGAACCTCCAGCAGCAGCCCAGGTAAGCCTTCCAGGAAAGTGTCTTTGATTGCAGTCTCCTAACTATGTCTACTCAGAAGTAAGCCCCATTCTGTTAAATGAGGCTTACTCCCACGAAAGTGTCTTTGATTGCAGCCTCTTAACCATGTCTACCCAGAAGTAAGCCCCATTGTGTTAAATGGGGCTTACTCCCAGGAAAGTGTTTTTAGGATTGCAGCCTAGGTAGACTTCATAGGATCATACACATTGAATGCATGTTTTAAATTCAATTCCAGTGTTTTGTCATCATTTTTACATCCAGTTAATATTTTTATATGAATATTTTGGGGGTTGTGGAACCAGTCGTCTGAGTTTCCATTATTTCCAATGGAAAAATCTGCTTCACTTAAAGAGCGTTTCACTTAAAGAGCATGCCTCTGGAATGAATTAAGCTCTTTATGTGAGGCACCACTGTAGATATTCTATATCCTAAAGTGAAATTAAGTCCCTTGCTCCAGAGCAGTTAAGGTAACAGTTAAGATCACTAAGGCTGCAATCCAGAGCAAATTCAGCCTGCTCTGACCTAACTGCTCTCTCTTAACTATTCTGTATCCAGAGCAGAAAGTTATGCTGAATCCAGAGAGTCAGGAAGCCTGGGCTGCCCTAACTGCTCCAGAGCATGCTAAGTAATTGACACAAGGGGAAGACTTGCTCCTGAGGAGACACCCCTCAGATCACACTGAACAAGGAACAGCTGTGGTGCCTACAGTGGTGACATGACTCTGCACATCACCTGGTGCGGAAGTCTGTGCGTCATCCCTGGGATGTGCCCCCCCCCCCCACCTGGACTGCGCAGTCACCAAAGTTGGCGCCTGCGCAGTTGTTTCTGAAGCCGACTGGCTTCAGAAAGAGTACTGCGCAGGCACCATCTCTGACACCTGCGCAGTACTTTTCTGAAGCCTTTTGGCTTCGGGGGAGACTGTGCAGGCGTCAGAGTTGGTGCCTGTGCAGTACTCTTTCTGAAGCCATTCGGCTGCCGCTCCGCCTCCTGAGTGAGGCCGAATGGCTGTGCAGAGGCGTGGACTTTCTCTGCTCTAAGGAAGTCTCCTCTGAAGCTGTTCGGCATGCTCAGTGTGTTTCTGCGCAGTGCATCTCAGATGGCCGTTCAGGCCAGCTCCTCAGACAAGTGTCAGCTTCTGGCTGCTGCTCCGCCTTGGAGCAGGCCTGAATGGGTATGCTGACGCCCGGGGCCTGCCAAAGGACAGTCAAACTCCTCTGGCACATCACCCCATACGGAGCGCATCCCCAATGCAGCCCACACCAGCCGCACCAGTCTGGTGACGCCACTGGGTGCCTGCCTTATAAGGAGTCCCTGATGAGATGCCAGTACATTCTACAGTGAATACAAGGGGCTTCTTGGAGTGGCCTGCTGTATCCTGAGCTTTGTGGGCAGCCGTAGTTTGTTCCATATCCTGAGGTTGAGAGGCAGGGGTTGCAGCTAGGCTGGCCAAGAACTCAGATTTTTGGTCAGCACTGCCATTCTTACTCGGGCCTTATCATGGACCCCTATGGGTCTACTCATTACTATACCTGCTCCTGAGGTGGTATAACTCTGAGGGCTGGAAGAGGGCATTTCTGCCTTGAAACAGGCTTTGGATACAGAGCAACTGCTCTGCCCTAGGCAATGCTAAACATGCCCTCAACTTGCCTCTCCTGAGCTGCTTAGGCTGCCCCAGTTAGGGCAGAGCAGGTCCACCTCTCTTAGGGCACCCTATGTTGCCTTGCTCTGCCCTAAGCCTCCTTCAGAGTAACTGGGCTGGAGCATCTTGCAGTTGCTCCAACCTAGTGTTAGATAGGGCAGCCTAAGGGCTCTTATGTGGACAGATTAGTTGCTCTGGATTGGGCTGTAAGATAACACTAGAGGGTGACGCATCTGTGTCGACCCGTAACTGCTATGGATTTTGCCCTATTTGTTCATATGCATATAATTTATATGCTAAAGATGGGTGCTTTTTCTGGGGAAAAGGGGTGCCAGTACGTACCACAGTGGCATAGCTAGGTCACCTGGAAGGACGGGCAGAAAAAGGTGCCAATACTGAGGACCAGTGAATACCCCCAGAAAAAAAATCACGCTGGCAAGTGGAATAACATTGTAACTTAAATTCAGCACTACACTGATGAAAGGTTGCTGACCCCTGCTTTAAACCATTAGAAGTGATCATATCGCATATCCAAAAAGCCTTTTTAAAATGTTAGTTGGAGCAAACCTGTAGCCTATTTGGGGCCACCTCAGTTATGGCAGGGCCAACATGGCTCCAATTTAGTCCAATTGTTACAGTGTTTTTAAGTAGGAGTCATTCTTAGGTTGTTGAGTGGAGTTAGGAGAAGAGGGTAGGCGTTTCCAAAGAGGCTGACTGAGTCAGTGATGGGGTGTGTGACACCGCATTGTAAGAGATAGGAACACAAGTCTTTGAAGTAAGGTCAAGCAGGGCCTTTCCAAATGAAAGTTTGCCCAAGAGAGATTATCCCTTCTTGTACACCCTGGCAATCAGGTATTAACTGTAATTACTGAGGTAAAGAAATGTATGACCATCAGCAAGTGAGTGACTGTTAGTTGCATTTTTGCACAAGAAAGAGGGTCAGGCACTATGCATGCATTATATTGAGGTTATTATTACAACAGCCTTGTAAGGTTGGCACGTGCTGGGAGAGTTGAACTAAAATTAAAGGTTAGGTTCTCAAACTGTGCTGCCCTCTATACCAAAAGGATCATGTATCTGACCATTTAGAATATTTTAGGTTCTCCTCCCTTTATCCTCAGAAATATCTGTTTGCCTTCACTTGTGGGAAAAAAACTATGTTTTTCCTTAAAGTCTAGGCTTCATCCTTGTAGCAAAATTTACCACTGCAGCAATTAACTCTGTTCCCTTCTTACATGAGGATCTGAAACTTTAAGAAAAACAAAAAACAAAAAATGGGTTCAGCATTAGTGACCCATTTTATGTGCTCTTATCTATCACAGGAAGATTGCTTAATATTCATGAGCTAAGTTGCACCCTATACTCAAGAGACACAGCTCAGACAGGTTTTTCATAGATTTCTACCCACACAAAATTTAATTTGGCTTTTACAATATTGTTTCAAACATTTTGTTACATGACTCTTTAGGTAAAGATGCAGTGAGTAATATGTTTAATGCATGCTGTGCTGTTGCACAATTGTTTTCTGTATCCTTAGCAGTTGTGCTTCACCTGGCTCATGCCAGGTTGCCAGACATACCATATACGAAAGACATTTATGCCTTATCTTCTTTTCTTGTCCCTAGACATGACATGTAGGAGGTCTAAGAAAGGGCCTAGGAATTTGGACTGCTAGGAAAACGATGGACTGCAGTCCTTGTGACAACTATGCCTGTCCAACATTCATGTAATTGGTTTGAGAAACTTTATGGGATGGGTGTGTGCTACAATGAATGAATTAAAACATGTTTCTTCCCACCTCATCCCATCTGACACATCATTTCCTGACACTGGCTCATTAAGGATGTCATCCTAAGAGTAAATTAGGCTGATGCTGGCCTCCAAGTGTCAAAAATGCCATAAGGCACTTCTGCGCCACTGGGAGAGGTAAGCCAGCTTCAGGAGGCCACTTCCAGCCTCTTTGGTGCTGGCTCAAGGTAAATTTGCAAAGCTGATGGATCAGCAGAGCAGAGGTTTAGGGAGGATGGGGAAGGTGTTTCAGGGCATTCCATGGTGGATGAGGACAGGTAGCAAATGGATAAGTGGAAGGACTGGGCCCAAAGGTGGTGGGACCAGTACTTCCTCCCCCTTCGGCCAGATCCTAACTGCCTTTTCAAGCAACCCAATTTTATACTGAGCTGCTCAGAACTGCATCACCAGTTTAGTTGGCACAGATCTGAGTAGCCTCATTTACAGGGTAAACGGAATAAATTCCTCTTGCCCTGGAATTGTGATACAGCTTGGCCCAACCATGCTCTGAATTCAGCACAGGCCTCCTGGCTCCAGAACAGGTTAGGGTCGTTGGACTGTAAATGTTTGAGAATCAGTTGACATACAATACTGTTTGGTACATTTTTGTTTTTTACTGTCTTTCTGTTTCCTTTTACAGTTATCAGGTTAGCCAGTGGATATCTGTTTCTGACGTCTCCCAGCCATGAGTCCTGAGATGCAGGGTATTTCACCAGTGATTTTCAATCTTTTTCATCTCACAGCACACCAACAAGCAACTAAAATGGTCAAGAATTAAAATAAGATCAAAATTTTGCAAGTGTAAGGTTGCAATCCTAGTCCCCAGTTTGGCTGGCAAAAGCTGCAGCACAAGTCCCATGCTGGCTTGGGGTATCAGAAAAGTGCTGTAAGGCACTTCTGCACCATTTCTGGTGATGGTTAGGCCATAGACATGCGTTTGTTTTCCTACATCACAACGGGAATGGCAAGACCAAAGAGTTGTGTGCTGGCCTAAGTTAAGATTGCACCCTTACCCTACAATCCAGAGTAACTATGGGAGCATATAAGAGACATTACGCGTACCCATAGTTACTGCATCACCTAGTGAAAACCTATGGGAAATTCATATTGCCATCCAGAGCAAATTGTTCTTACACCAGAGCAAGGACTCCCCGTAGTTACTCTGGATTGCACCCATAGTCTTTATATACAGGCACTTTTATGAATAAAACCTTTTTAAGCCTCCCTTAGGGACTATTTTCTGTTTCTCTGCCGTGATTTAATAACAAATTACAAAATGAGTGCCTCTTAGCATGTGCAGAGTGCTTTGCTCTAATGAATGATTTCCCATTGGAGTCCAAAACCTGACCCTGGGGACAGATGCAGCCCACAATGAGCCTCCATGCAGTTTCAGTAATCCTCTGGAGGTGAATAAAGCTGCTTCATGAACCTCCAGAGGGTAGCCTAAGAACATAAGAAGAGCCTTCACTGGATCAGGCCAAAGGCCCAATTAGTCCAACTTCCCGTATCTCATAGCGGCCCACCAGATGCCACAGGGAGCACACAGAAAACATGACAACTGCATCCTTGTGTACACCCCTGCGTCTGGCATTTTGAGATTGCCTAAATCTACATCTATCTATGCATATACACTCACAAACACAAACGCCTCTCATGGCTTATAACCTTTGATGGCCCTTTCCTCTAGGAATTTGTCCAATCCTTTCTTAAAGGCATTGAGGTTAGAGGCCATCACCACATCCTGTGGCAAGGTGTTCCATAGGCTAATTCATCATTGGCATCCTTCAGTCTCAAAAGACTATGGTATCGTGCTCTGATTGGAAGTCCTGAAACAGCATCTAGTGTGGCTAAAAAGGCCAATTTGAGAGTGTCCATCCCTTCCACACTGAGGACAAATAAATTCCGTCCCCTGCCCAGGTCCCAGGTTTCGCTGCTTTCGGGTCTGTCTCTGCTTCAGCCTGCCGAACAAGTGTCTCTTCCAGCTGGAGAAGGCCATGCTGGGTCTTTTGCCTCCACGCTGAGCGATTGGAGGTCAAGGTTTCCCAGCTGTTGATGTCCATTCCCAAGGCCTTTAGATCCCTCCTGCAGATGTCTTTGTATCGCAGCTGTGGTCTCCCTCTAGGGCGCTTTCCCTGCACTAATTCTCCATATAGGAGATCTTTTGGGATCCAACCATCAGCCATTCTCACGACATGCCCAAGCCAGCGTAGACGTCGCTGTTTCAGAAGTGTGAATTCCAGCATGTTCCAAGACTGTGTCGTTTGAAACTTTGTCACACCAGGTGATGCCAAGAATATGTTGGAGACAGCGCATATGGAAGGTGTTCAGCTTTCTCTCCTGCCATGCATAAAGGGTCCAAGACTCGCTGCAGTACAAGAGTGTGCTCAGGACGCAAGCTTTATTACTTGCTAGTAATAATTACTATTACTATTACTTGCTATTACTTGCTAGTAATTAAGGCTAATTACTTGCTGGATAAAGAAATATTTTCTTTAACCCTCCCAACATTCAATTTTAGTGGATGTCCCCTGGTTCTGGTTTTATGTGAAAGGGAAAAGATCATCTCTTATCTACTCTATGATGAGAGCTGGATAGGATGCAAATACCTCTTCTCTCTTTTTGAAAGTACTTATGAACTGGTTTGAAGATCACTTTGAGGACAATTTTAACCACGTCTATTCAGAAGTAAGCCCCATTGTGTTCAAAGAGTCTTACTCGCAAAAAAGTGTCTTTAGTGATTGTAGCCTTCTCTCTCTCTGAGTACAGACCTAAGAAATTTTGGATGCCCTAACTCACCTGGCCTATCTTTCTGTGATGGTGCGGGGAGGTTGGTGTATGCCAGGAGTGGGGGCAGAAGTGACTTACAGCCAGTGATGGGCCCAGCCTGGCCCAACAACTGGTTCCACGGAAGTGGGTGGGGCCAGGCCGGGGCCAGGGGCAGGACCGGGGTAAGGGGGTGGGGCCGGGGAGAATTTAAAGGGGAAATTTTTTTTTAATCTAAAAATTTAAAAAATCAGCCCACCACTGCTTACAGCACTTCTGTGACACCCCCAGGCTCAGCATAGGCCTTATGCTGAGGCTTAGGCCAGCCTAAGTGAAGATTAGGATTGCAGCCTCTGTGTTAGTAAGTGTTTTTATGAATTGATTTGAATTCATTCCTTCCTTCATAAGTTCTCTCTCTAATATATTCATTTATGTAAATTTATTTGAATTTCATATGTACCGTAAATCAGTTCTTTTTTTCTGCCAGACCTGACCAAATGTCAGAGAGATGATGTGACCCTCTTTTCAAAACGTTTGACACCAAGGTCATAGGGCATGAACATTCTCATATACTTGAGAAGATGTGATCTTGTCCCTCCAACCCTCTTCAAAAACATAGCAGACTCTGCAAATGCATGGAAAGAGAATGAGTCCCAATTTGGGAATGCATTCATGGTGACCATATGTTGTTTTTCCAGGACATTTCCTCTTTTTAAGCCTTGTGTCCTGGAAAAAAAATCTTCATTTTCCTAGGGAGCAGGAAGCACATAGCCTTCTTGTAATTCATAAATTATAAGTAATAATCTATATATATAAAAGAGAAAAGTCACTCACTGACTGACTCACTGACTGACTGACTCACTCATCACCGCCCTGCCAAAACCGGTGGGTCTAGAAGCATGAAATTTGGGGTAGGTGTTCCTTCCATGAGGGAGGGGTGCACTAAGAACCGGTTTTTGGAAATTCCAACTGGAAGGCTGTGAAAAGGGTCACAACGCGCTTTCCTCCCTATACTTTGCATTGGAGATGACTCCTCAACATTCCGCCCCAACTGCTGGGCCTGAAGCATGGAATTCTGGGAGTTCCTTCTGTCACCTGAACTCCCACCAAGAACCATCTGGCGAAACTTAACCCTTCAGGGGCTGAAAAGGGGGCAACGTGTTTCTGTCCTATACTTAACATGGGAGACTGAACAACATCCAGCCAATTTGGTGCTCTGTGCCTGGTGCAGTGGGGGGGGGGATGTTGTTTGGAGGAAGAGGTTGCACTGGCGAGGATGCTGCGCATGGGAGGAAGTTGCACATGGGGGATGATGCTCATGGGGGAAAGTTGTGCATGTGGGAAAGTTGTGCATGAGGGATGTTCTGCATGGGGGAAAGTTGCGCAAGTGGGAAAGCTGCACATGGGGGATGATGCGCATGGCGGAAAGTTGCGCATGGGGTGATGATGCGCATTGGGGGATGATGCGCATGGGGGATGATGCACATGGGGGAAAGTTGCGCATGGGAAAAGTTGCACATGGGGACGTTGTGCATGGGGGAAAGTTGCGCATGGGAGAAAAATTGCACATGGAGATGATGCGCATGGGGGAAGTTGCGCAAGGGGAATGTTGCGCATGGGGGATGTTGCGCATGTGGGAAAGTTGCGGATGGGGAGGTTGCGCAGGGGGGGAGTTTGCGCATGGGGGAGGTTGTGCATGGGAGAGGTTGCTAATGGGGGATGATGCGCATGGTGGGATGATGCGTATGGGGGATGTTGCGAATGGGGGGAGGTTGTGCATGGGGGATGGTGCACATAGGGGGATGTTGCGTATGGGGGAAAGTTGCGCATGGGGTAATATTGCACATGGGGGAAAGTTGCGCATGTGGGAAAGTTGCACATGTGGGAAGTTGCGCATGGGGGATGATGAGCAGGGGGAAAGTGGCGCATGGGGGAATTTGTGCATGGGAGATGATGCGCATGGGAGATGATGCGCATGGGGGGATGTTGAGCATGGGAGAAGTTGCGCATGGGGATGTTGCGCATAGGGGATGTTGCGCATGGGGAAAGTTGCACATGTGGGAAAGTTGCACTTGTGGGAAAATTGTGCATGGGGATGCTGCGCATGGGGGAAGTTGCGCATGGGCGATGATGTGCATGGGGGAATGTTGCGCATGGGGGAAAGTTGCGCATGGGGAAGTTGCACATGTGGGAAAGTTGTGCATGGTGATGATGCGCATGTGGAAAGTTGCACATAGGGGATGATGCGCATGGGGGAAAGATGTGAATGGGGGAAGTTGTGCATGGGGAAAGTTGCGCATGGTGGATGTTGTGCATTGGGGAAAGTTGTGGATGAGGGAGGTTGCTCATGGGGGAAAGTTGCGCATGCGGGAGGTTGCGCATGGGGATGACGAGCATGGGGAAAGTTGTGCATGGGGGGAATGTTGCGCATGGGGGAAAGTTGTGCATGGGGGAAGTTACGCATGGGAGATGATGTGCATGGGTGAGTTCTGCATAGGGGATGATGTGCATGGGGGGAAAGATGTGCATGGGGGATGATGCACATGGGGGGATGATGCGCATGGGAGATGACGTGCATGGGGGGATGTTGTCAGTGATGGGCTGGCCCCATCCCAAGATCCGGTACGCCGGAAGTGGGAGGGGCCAGCTGGGGTCAGGGGGTGTGGGCGGGGCAAGGGGCGGGACTGGGGAGGGGCGACGTTGGCGCCTGCGCAGTGCCTGCCTGGAAGCTGGCCGGGCAGGCGGGCTTCCAAGCAGGCTCTGCGCAAGCGCCGACACCGGCGCTCACGCAGAGCCTGCCTGGAAGCTGGCTGGGCAGGCCGCTTCTAGGCAGGCTCTGCGCGAGTGCAGACGGCGGCGCTCGCACAGAGCCTGCCTAGAAGCGGGCAAGCCGCCCGCACATCATCTCCCTACACGTAGGCCCGTACCGGTAAGTGCCCACCACTGGATGTTGTGCATGGGGGAAAATTGCGCATGGGAGAAAATTGCGCATGGGTGGATGGTGCACATGGGTGGATGGTATGCATGGGGGATGATGCGCATGGGGGAAGTTGCGCATGGGAGGATGATGCGCCTGGGGGATGTTGCGCATGGGGGAAGGTTGCGCATGGGGGAAGGTTGCGCATGGGGGATGTTGCGCATGGGGGAAACTTGTGCATGGGGGGAGGTTGCGCATGGGGGGAGGTTGTGCCATGGGGGGATGGCGTATGGGGAAATGTTACTCCCGCAACGGGGGTACACGTTTCGCTAGTTCATAATAATTACATGATGGAATAGTTTTAAATTTAATAATAAGCAACATAGTGTTTAAACAAATCACATGAAAGCAACATGTGAGTTGTTGTCAGCTTTTATTTTGTCATGTCCTTCATTTTTCTTGGTTGTCCTAAATTGAGGGGGGACGACGACTTTGTCCTCTTTTTTTGGTTATGCCATATGATTTGGTGACCACATGCTGTTTTACAAGGACATGCCCTCTTTTTCAGCCTTGAGGGGAAAAGCTCTTCCTTGTTCTCCTTTGCTTTGTGAGCAGTCAGCATGTAGAAATCTTTCCATTCATGAGTTAGAAGTAACAAATTCTATGTAATATTTTTAATCATGAGCAACATTGTGTTTAAAAACTAACCACATGATAGCAACATATCTGAGTTGTTTCTAGCTTTTATTGTGTCATGTCCTACATTTTTCTTGGGTGTCTTGCATTTTTGGGGAGGAGAGGGGAAGGTGAACTGCTTTGTCATTTTTTTGTTGTTGTGATGACATCTGCTCACCCTGAGTTTGGGGGTGAAGTTGGTGGTGCATGTGGTGAATGCAGTGACATTGCATGGCATGCCGGTGCGCCTGCCTTCCTCCATCCCAGCAGAGGGCAGAGCCTCTTTCTCTCCAAGGCCAGCTGGGGCTGCTGATCGCTTCCCGTGTCTGGATCCTGCCCAGCCAGCAGTATCTCTGGAGGGGGAGCCGGCTTGTCTGGTCCCTGGGGGGAGAGGCAAGCCTGCGCAGGCACCCAGCAGCAAACACCCTGATCCTCCTCTTCCTCTTGCTGCTGCTACTGTGCTCCCCAGTGCAAGCTCTCCAGCAGTTGCTTCCTTATCTCCGCCTGCTATAAAGCCAGCCCAGCTTCCTCTTCCTCCCTTCCTTCGCCCAGGAGACCTGCAGAAGCCCCAACCATGCAGGCCCTCGCCCTGCTGCTGCTCTGCGCCCTCCAGCTGTGGCCAGCTGTTTTGGGGGGTCCCAAAAACCTCCAGTTCGTGCTGAACCATAATGGGCAGTCCAAGCCGATGCAGGTAAGTGCAAGCCACCTATCTGATCTTTCTGCTTCTGCTCCCCAGATTTATGGAAGGGGGGAGGCTAATAGAGGAAAGAGCATAGTGACCACATATCCTCTTTTTCCAGGATATGTCCTTTTTGTAGCCTTGTGTACTGGGGGATCTTTATCCTCCATTTCCTTGTGAGCAGGCAGGATGTAACCTGCTTGTAATTCATATATATATTGTAATTCATAACAATCCAACCCAGGCTTTCATGCTTCGTATGCAGCGCCGAGCATGATACCATAGTCTTTCAAGACTGACAGAGGCCTGCTTTATATATATATATATATATATGTATATGTATATATATATATGTATATATATATGTATATGTATATATGTATGTATGTATATGTGTGTGTGTGTGTGTGTGTGTGTTTAGCTTTTTTGTCATAGCCTACATTTTTCTTGTATGTCCTACATATTGTGAGAGTGTCTTGTCCACTTTTTCAGTTATAAAGTATGGACACCAAGGGAAAGACCCTATTATATAATACCAAAAAAAGTCTTATTCTTTATAATAGAGGAATCCAAACCCAGGTCCTGGTGCCTGATGCAGCCCTCTGCGAGCCTCTATCTGGCCCTCTACAAGCCCTGTAATCCTGTATTTTGAGGGTTGGGGAGGCTACACACACCTCCTTCTCTGTACATGAAAATGCTTATGAATTGGTTTGAAGAGCACCCTTTCTCTTTCTGCTCTCAAGTCCCACCTCCAATATATTCATTTACATAAATTTATATAAAATTATCCAAATTTGAAATGTAAATAAATTTTTATTTTTTCTTCCAGCCCCTGATGCAGTACAGTTTGAGAAATATTATATGGCCCTCCTGCCACAAAAGAGACCATAACTGCCATGACTGGGAAGACAGTCCCCAGCTATCCCCAATTATTTTAAATATGATGCTCAATAGATGCCTTTTGCAAATGGCAATTACCTTCCCCCCCAAACCATTAAAATAATCTCCTAAGTGCAGGACAGAGTAATGTTGTTTATTATTAATAGGATCTATATATAGTGCTTTTCAGCTTAAAGTTCACAAAGTGGTTTGAAGAGAAAATAAGATAACAAATGGCTCTCTGTCTCAAAAGGGCTCAGAATCTAAAAAGATGCAAAAGAACACCAGCAGAAGCCACTAGAAAAGATACTGGTGGATTGAGGAGGGCCAGTTACTCTCCCACTGCTAAATAAAAAAGAAGCACCTACTTGAAAAAATGCACCTTTATTCCAGTGGTGGGTATATCACAGACCCCACCCCATTCAAAAAGCATATTTTAACTTCATCCAATTCTTTTTCTTCAATTAAAGTTAAAAGTTTTATACAGCTGCATGTTGGAACTATAGGACTGTCTTATACAGAGGCACATATTGTCCTATATGCCAATGAACTGTTTTTGCAATCAGTGCCTTGTGCTTCTTTCAGCCAGCTTTCTTGCAGAACTGATTGAAATGTGATTGATTGAAATGTGCAGAAGTTTTTCTTTTTATAATTACCATGATTATTAAAGCTGGAAGGTTGATACCAAAGTAGACCAACTGGTATCGTACCAAGCAATTGGAAGGTATCATCTGAACTGGATTAACAAGTGTTGGCTGAATTAGGGGTTTCTGGGCATTGTAAAATAATTCTGGTGGTTTTTGTTGTATAAGATAACCTCATATATGTAGTTAAAACTGAGTCTTCAGCAGATCAAGATGCTTTTCTTGCACTAATCCTAACAAGGCTTCTTTTAGAAGCAGCAGTGGTGATGTAGTAGTTTTTTTGACAGTTCTATTTATTTTACTATAACAGCAGAAGGATAAAAAGCATAGTTTTTATCATCTGACTGATCTGGAATGGATCAGAATCAGCTGCTTGTGTTGGAAATATTTTAGGAATGGCCTTTGCGGAGCAGTGAACAAACTTCGCACCAGTTCTGCTAATGTGCAGCATTAGCTTTAAGACAGGCTGAAACAAGAGTTTACTTAGGAAGGTCAACTTAATTAAGGTGACCTTTTTGTTCCACTCCGATTTTGAGATGGGTTAAGCCAGATAGAACTTGCAGATACATGTAGTTTTTGAACTAGGGTTTTCCTGACTGGAAACAGGAATTATTTACTGTACTCCTCCCTCCTGGTTCATTTAAGATGAGACTGTGATCCTAAATCTTCTTTATCAGGTAGTTCCCATTGAACTAAGTGGGACCTCTGAGTAAACCTGTTTAGGATGTTTTAGCAGTAAACCTGCAAGATGTTACAAACCTGTTTCCAGCAAGTGACTAAGAGCATTGAGAAATAGTTCCAACAGTTCCATTCTGCAGTTATACTTGGAGTCCTTTTTTGTCTTTGGGGAGCAATATTTGGGTGGGAAGAAGAAAATCTGTAGATTGTGGAGGAACAAATCATTGACTGAAAGAAGATATTTTGCTGAGATCACTTTTGCTATTTTGCAAGAGGTCTCCTCCAGTGTCCTAGATCCCATTTCTTATTTTTCTAGATCTTATTTCTTATTCCCATTTCTTATTTTTTGTTTACATAAATGCCAGTTTTGTTTTAGTTGAGGTTTGATTTCTGAGCCAAAAGTTTCACGTTATGATGATGTGTAGTGAAGTTGGCTGACATTGCTAGTATCCAAGTTGCTTCTGTTTCAATATTGCATAATGGAGGAACTGCCACTCGGAGCTTTTACAGGAAGAAGCAATCAACAGAGGACCTTTTGCAACAGACCTTTTAAAATTGCTTGTCTTCCCTGAGTGGCATTGGCACTCCACAACTTTAAACAGGGATCTTTCCCAGTCCTGCCCAGTGGTGCCAGAGATCTAATCTGGAGTCCTCAGGATACTCGTGAAGTATTGCACCTTTCTCCACTTCCAACAGTTATATGAAGTAGGTTTTAGAGCAGCATTTATCAACTAATGGTATTTGTACAATCAGTGGTGTCTGGTGCTACTAAGTGGATGGAAAAGTTTGGGTCCTCATTTTAACCAATGTTCATCACAGAATGGAGTCTTATAATTAAAATTTAAACACTGTCTAAACATTTTAAAATTAGCTTTCTAGATGTCTGTCACCATGCTGACTGGCAGCTGGAGATAACAGCCCATTTGCGGTAATGTATTTCCTTGCTAGGGAATAAATCTCATTGAATTTAGTGGAACTTGGTTCCCCTGCACCTCACCTTCAGTGTACTCTGTGGCTTCAACCCTTCCTATCCATCATTTCCAGTACTGCCCATGTTTCTCATGCCTCCCTCTCTGTTCTCAACTGTCCAAGTCTCCTTACTCCTTCAGTCAACTCCATCACTTCTCCCTTACAGCTTCTTATGTTTGGATGTAGGTACCTTCTGGAATACCTGTATGTACTTTCTTCAAGTACCTTCTAAAGAGCAACCTTTCAATGAAGCCTTTGGCACAACACTGTCATCATATTTTCCTGCTGTATCGAAACTTATATACATGTAACGGAGATTACTGTGTATGCTTTTTCTTCTCCTACCTGGCATAGAATGTGTTCTCATATCTCAAGGATAAGTGCTGTTCTCATACTTTGGTTTTGGAGTACAGAACAGTCATTGAGCAATGGCACTAGGATACAATGAGTTCCATTAAGTGATTGAGGAGTGACACAACAGTTACACATTCTTCCTAGCACAGAGACCTGGAAAACTGTGTGGTGAAACTGTCATACATTACAGTGCTGTGATTTTGAGTCACAAGATCTACAAGCTACTTCCCCCAGGTAGTGAGGTTTTCTTTGGGTTTGAACTATGGGGTGTTGTCCCTGTCTAACCACTCTTTATCGTAAGGCTTCATCAGAAGGTTAGGAAAACTCCTACGCAAAAAGTACTTTTGTGCAAGAAAGAGAGTGCAATTGGCAAGCGTGTTGTCATGCAGACCATATGCTAATCTTAGACTGCAATCCTAAAGACTCTTTCTTGGAAGTAAGACCCATTAAACACAATGGGACTTACTTTTGAGTAGACATGGTTAGGATTGTGCTCTTAGATTCTATATTATATGCTAATTGTAAGATGGGAGTCTCTTCTGCATAGTCTTTTCAGGCAGGGACATCTTGCAGGCTGAGGTGAAAGATGAGATGCCACTTGGTTTGTCTGACCGCTATCCAAAATACAGAATGCTTTGTCTGGCAAGGAAACTATGCACAAAACAGTCTGTCAGAAACAGTGGCTTCATAGCATACTATGTACTTTAAAACCTTCACAGGAATATGCAGGTCTATTCAAGGCCTAATGTCCCAAGGATAACCAGACATTTTGTTCACTCAGCTTTAAAAGGAAAGGAGTTGGGGAATTGTGGGATCAGGAGTCTAGGTGGGAAGCCTTTCTAACTTGGATTTTAATCAGAACTGAGGAAGAATTCAGAAGTCTTCTTCTTACTTCATCTTGGAAGTACAGCATTACTGGTCTCCAACATATATAGTTGGATCACAAGCTGAACATGAGTCAGCAGTGTGATGTGTCTGCAAAGAAGGCAAATGCCATTTTAGGCTGCATTAAGAGGACTGTAGCTTCCAAGTTGCAAGAAGTTCTAGTTCCTCTTTATTCAGCATTGGTCAGACCTCACCTTGAGTACTGTGTTCAGTTCTGGGCACCTCACTTTAAGAAAGATGCAACCAAGCTGGAGCAAGTCTAGAGGAGAGCAACAAGAATGATCAGTGGGATGGAAGGGAAGCCCTACGAGGAAAGGTTGGGGGAACTTGGCATGTTCAGCCTGGAGAAGATGAGGCTGAGGGGAGACATGATTGCTCTCTTCAGATACCTGAAGGGCTGTCATATGGAGGAAGGGGCCCATTTTTCTTTGCTGCTTCTGAAAACTACAAGAGAGGAGATTCTGGTTGGATATCCAGAAAAAAATTCCTGACGGTAAGGGTGGTTTGGCAGTGGAACAGATTGCCAAGGGAGGTGGTGGACTCTCCCTCACTGGGGATCTTCAAGCGGAGGCTCGATGAGCACTTGTCGGAGATGCTCTAGGGGGATTCCTGCTGCAGGCAGGGGGTTGGACTAGATGACCTACTAGGTCCCTTCCTGCTCTAGGATTCTATGATTCTATGGATGTTTATCTGGTGAATTTTACTGGCATTTCATTATATGAAAGTAACTATTTTCCTTTGAGAGGAAAAAAATAAATATTATTGTTTATATTCCATTATCAGTTTTTCTTGGCATTTTATGAGGCATCATAAACCAAAGCCAGCTACTACCTCCTAGTAACAATAGCTTGCTTACTTTGGAGAGCAAAATTATTGAATTTTCTGTACCTGAGCTCATTACTGATGTTGCATAGATGGGAAGACACCTGGCAGAAGGATATGGTCCTAATCTTTTTAATGCTTTCTCCTTTGAATTCCTGCAAAGGTATCGAACTTTCAGTGGTCGAACTGTGGTCCTTCATCAAATCCATCTGTAGTTAAAAGCCTGTCTGTAAGCCCAGACCCGATTGTCATTCCAGGAGATGTGACAATCAGTGCGGTAGCTGCCACCACTGTAGCCCTTGAATCGCCACTGAAGGTATGTGAAAGAATGGGGACAAAAGGTTTTTTCACATTTCTGCCATTAGGAAGTGGTTAACCAAAACTCAGTGACACTGTTCATCACTCTCAGAAGACCTGAGTATGTGTAGAAAATCCTGGGCTTCTTTGGGAGAATAAGGGAGAAAAATGATCCCAGACTGGTAGGGAAAAGCACACAGTTTGTATCAGCTGCCACCATTCTGAAATATAGAGACTGGCAAGAAGGGGCCAACTGGGAAACATGCCCTTCCAAGTAGAGTAATGGACTATGGGATCTTTTCAAAAGATGAAAGGCACAGTGCCATCAGCAGAGTTATCAGATGTAACAATCCATTAGATTACCTACAAATATGGACTAGGCGGGCAAATAATCAAAAGGTGACTGGTATGTTAAACTCTCTTCCAAAATGAAAGTAAACAAAGCATGAACAAAAAAGTGGAAAAATTTACAAGCAAATTGACTGGAAATTGCTGTATTATGCTCGATGGACCCAATGTGAAAGCATGATTACGGTAAATGGATTTGATAAGACCAAGCAAATGAAGCTGGGATGTTTTGGTGTGTGTCTAGCTAGGATTACAATCCTACCACAAGTATTTATTGTAAGTAATTCTCATACGTGTTCATATGAGGGCTCATGTAATCCTTACTTGTACTCCCAATAATTCATATGCAGTGATGCCTCACATAAAGAGCTTAATTGGTTCTGGAGGAACGAAGGGAAGCATCCTTTAAGTGAAGCAGATTTTTCCATAGGAAATAATGGAAACTCTGATTGGTTCCACAACCCCCAAAATATTCATATAAGAATATTAACTGGATGTAAAAATGATGACAAAACACTGTAATTGAATTCAAAACATGCATTCAGTGTGCATGATCCTATGAAGTCTACTTAGTGCATGAGCCTATGAAGTCCTCTTAGGCTGCAATCCTAAAGACACTTTCCTGGAAGGCTTACCTGGGCTGCTGCTGGAGGTTCAAGGTGGTCGGTAGGGGCACGTGGGGGCAGTTAGGGGCAGCTGCCTCTGGCACCTCCAGGCAATTGTCCCCAAGTTGGCAGCAGTTAGAGGCAGCAGCGCTGGCCAGCAACCCTTTTAAACAGCCTCTGCGTGGAGCATCAGGGTTGCATAGCACGCTGCCCATAGCATGCTTGCTTGTTAAGTGAAGCGGAACTTGTTGTGTGAAGCAAGATTTCTTTGAAATGTTTGCTTGTTGTGTGAAGCGCTTGTAAAGCGAGATACCACTGTATGTGCTCTGTCTCTAATTGCCTGCAAAGATCCACAACACCCAAGCATTGTCTCCACTGCTGGTTTAGGACATTAAACTACACTCCTGTTTATATTACAGGGTGGAGTTCTGTCTTGAGCTTGGCCTAGAATGTTCCCAAGTACCTGTGGTGTGTAGCAAGCACCCTTAATGGCAAGTCCTCAAAAAAGCACTTCCAGGAAACCAGTAGAGTAGCTAGAAGGGATGCAAAGCACTGTTTGCATGGCGCCTCACCATAGTGTGCATGTGGTCTCTCTCTCCTTTGGAGCCATTCTGGGCCACTGGAGCAAAATTGAGCCATCTCCTCTATTTTAGTTGCCTGAAATTGCTTTGAAGGTGACAGGCCATTTGTATAACATGGTAAAGCACCATGCAAAACAAAACTTAGCAGTTTGCTTCCCTCTCTAGTTCACTACTGCAGAGAACAAAAGAAGCCTGATATAGGTTTTTGGCCATAAAAGTTCACATGATAAGTAACAACTTGGTCTCTTGTGGTTGGGAGAACTGTCATAGCAGCAATTTCAGAAAGAAAGAAGAAGCTACTGGAATCTTTGATACCACAATCAGGCTGGCCTTGCTGAGCTCTTGCCATGTGAGCACTTATCATGTGAGCAAGGGGGAAGAGTCTGGTATGGAACAAACTGGTATAAGGAGACTTAGGGCACAATCCTAACCATGTCTACTCAAAAGTAAGCCCCATTGTGTTCAATTGATCTTACTCCCAGGAAAGTGTCTTTAGGATTGCAGCCTTAGAAAGGATCATGGTAAGTAAGGCAGGCAGCAGGCTTTTATGAATATGATCTGGTGCTTTTTGGCTCATCTTTATCAGCATTGTTAAGGAAGGAGATCCACCCATCAATGTTGTTTTTCTAGCTCTACCTTAGCCTATCTGGGCTTTTCCATATGTCCTGCAAACTAATCCATCTATATAGAGCCTTAACCTGTGTGTTGGTGTGTGTGTCTGTAGCTCTGGCATCAAGGGTCAGGCAGTCTCCACCATTTCCAATTGCCAGGCTAAGCAGAGGCATGAAGTGATCAGGAAAGACTGAAGCAATCTCTGCCTTTTCCACTGGCCATTTCCATTCCCATAGCTGATCTACACATCCCTGGTACCCAATATCTCTTACCCATGTCATTGTCTTATTCCACCTCTCTCCACCCCATCTTGGCTATCTAACTGTTATCATATTTCCACAGGCAACAGCAGCAGGTTGTTACTAATAAAAATATTTTCTTTCACACTTTATGGGCAGAACTATAATTTCTATAAGTTCTATAATTTCCATAATTTTTAATGGGTATCATTTAATTAGATCAATGAAGCTTTTAGAGGTTGAGCTTTGGTGGGGAGCTGATATTTACGAAACACTTTCATTCTGAGCAGTTTACTCATTCAAAACCACCACCTTCCAAAAAGATTTCCCACATTACAAGGAATATCCAGGCTATGACAGTGTTCATTAGAAAAGCAGCTGGATGTATGTGTGTGACACTTACAAGCAACCTTCCTTCCTTACCTTTCAGTCTTCTGTTCATGCAGAAGACACCCAGAGCTGTTCTGTGATATCTTGATTAAAGGTTGTTCTGCCCAAATTCCCATCAGAAATGAAGGAAATGTGAGCCGCCCACTCACAATGCTAGCCATCAGGTGGCTGGCTGCAGGGGATGGCGACTGGCAGGTGTGTCCTTCTCCTGCATCCCTCTTCCCAATGGTCTCCTGCCTGGCTACCTCCTTCCCTGATTTGTTCTCACTCACTCTCCAAGAAGAAGATGGAAGCCTTGTCTCCTGCTTCAGCACTCCTACCAAGAATTGCAGCAATCGATCTGGGGAAAGTAGCTGCCATGGCAGTCCTTGGCTTCATGCAGTTGACTTCTAGAGCAGGGGTCTCCAAACCTTTAACTTCAGGGCTCCTGTACCTATAAAGAATGGAATTTCAGCATTTCACACATAACAAATTGAAATTAAAGGTCCAGAAGCCCTGAAGTTAAAAGTTTGGAGACCCCTGTTCTAGAGGAAAGGGCTTGGGAAAACAGCTGCCACCACTCTACTGTCTTCCTTCCTTTGCTGCATCTTATAAATGAGGATCAGATGAGGATCTTGCTGGAGCAGTTTAGGCTGCACCTGGAAGCAAGCATTGAAACCCGAGTCTTTGTCACAATGTCCTTTTAAAGTGCCATATTATACCTCAAACATTGTTATTACTCGTAGTTTGACCCCTTTGTAACCTTCTAGTGAAGGAATTACAGGTAGCATACAAGCTTTTCTCCCCTCCTATTGTTTTTGCAACTCCTTGTACATTTGTTCAGCTTAGGGCACAATCCAGACCGGGCAGTGAGGAGAGCCCTAGCTGGGCTGCCACAATGTTTCTGAATCCAGAGCAGAAAGTTATGCTGCATCCAGGGAGTCAGGAAGCCTGGGCTGCCCTAACTGCTCCAGAGCATGCTCAGTAGGCACCCAGTCAGTGACACCTGGGGAGGGCTTGCTCCTGAGGAGACCCCCCAGGATCACACCTAACAAGGAACAGCTGTGGTGCCTGCCTTATAAGGAAGCCCAGAAGTTCCTGACAACCAATAATAGCATGAGAATGCCATAAAGCAGAACCTCCAGTGGAGGGTGGATACTTGGAGTGGCCTGCTGTGTCCTCAGGTTATTGGGCTGCCAGAGTTGTTCCATAGCCTGAGGTTGAGAGGAGGGGTTGCAGCTAGGCTGGCCAAGAACTCAGATTTTTGGTCAACACTGCCATTTTTACTCTGCCTTATCATGGACCCCTATGGGTCTACTCATTACTATACCTGCTTCTGAGGTGGTACAACTCTGAGGGCTTTTCTGTCCTAGAAACAGGCTCTGGATACAGAGTAACTCCTCTGCCCTCATTTAGGCAATGCTAAACATGCCCTCAGCGTGCCTCAATGAACTGCCTAGGCTGCCCCAGTTAGGGCAGCCCAGGTCCACCTGTCTTTGTGCAGCCTATGTTGACTCAGGCTGCCCCAAGCCTTTTCCAGAGTAACTAGGGTGCAGCATCTTGCAGTTGGAACAGCCCAGTTTCAGTTTTATGTGACCCAAGCAGAGCTAAAGATGAAACTTAAAGTCCAATCTTATGCATGTCTCCTCAGAAGTAAGTTCCAATTACCTACCTCCCAAAAGAGGTTGATCCAATATCTGCATTACAGCTTGCAAAATTTGTATTGCAAATTTATAACATATTGAAAGTGGTAGGAGATGCTTAATATGGTTAAGACTCTCAAGAAATTCAAGCTGTATTAAACCTGAATGGAGGAGGAGGAGATTGTTCATGAATGAATGAGGTTTTCATAGTTTGGGTAACTTTTTTCCAGGCAGAAACCATTCTGGACAAGAGAATTGGAGAGATGTGGTTTCAGCTCCCCTGTGTGGAGCAACTTGGAAGCTGTGTGTATCCTGATATTTGTGCAACGTTGGACACAATTTTCCCTCCAGGTCAACAGTGTCCAGAACCCTTGCAGTCTTATGGCATTCCTTGCCATTGTCCCTTCAAAGCGGTAAGCTCAGACCTCAGCCTGTAGCCACAATTTGCTATGACTCTCCATTGCATGGCCTCTTTAAGAGTACCTCCAAATTCCACTGAAAGCTCACTTGGATTGAAGTGTACCTCTTGTGAAAGTAAATATTTGAGACTGAGTCCCACATCCTAACCAATGTTTCTGCAGTGACATAGGTGTGTTAGTGGGGCATGTGCTATGTCCTGCCCTTGGGTGGCTCTAGTGTTCTAGTTTAATTCTTACAAAACATCCATGAGTCAGGTAGGTATAAAAACATTCAAGGCCTTTACATGAAATAAAATTGACCCCCTTTTAAATGGGTTGCTGTTTTTTCTGCAGAAGCTATGTTTGGTCAGAGAAAAAGTCAATTAATTCCAATCATCCATTTCTAACTATGGCCAACAAGGTGGCTCTAGAGCCCTCCTTTGTTGAAGGAAAAGCAGCAGTTGGTAATGAGAGGCTCTGAACATAAAGGTGCAGCATAGCTATTATGACTAGTACCTACCTTATTGCTCCTTCACTAGAGCTCCTCATTTATTAATTTATTTCCCACCTTTTCTTCCTGTTAAGGAAACCCAAAGCGACTAACAACATATAAAATACAGAATAAAATATAGTTAAAAGCTATATAAAAACATTTTTTAAAAAACCAAACAATAAAATCCAATTAAAACTATTTAAAAAACTGTAAAACCAGGTTAAAAGACAGGCAGGCAAAAGTAAAATAACCTTAACATATGAAGTAGGCCTCCGTCAGTCTTGAAAGACTATGGTCTCGTGCTCAGCGCTGCATACGCTGCATGCGAAACACAAAAGCCTGGGTTGGATTGTTATGGAGGATAGGCTGTTACCCAAGCAGCAAATCCCCCCTCTCCACGCCGCAGAATTAGTCCAATGGAAAGGCAGAGCTGATACAATTGGATCCAGCTGCGTTGCAGAGCTGGGCTAAGGACAGGAGCTCGCCCTGTCTTGTGGGGCCGACCTGGGTCTCGAACCCTGGCCTGCTGGTTAACAGGCACAGCGTCTTAACCACTTGCGCCACCCACAGCCCTTAACATCTGAAAGAGCCATTATATATGCCTGCCTGAATAAAAGAGTTTTCAGGCTTGACCAAAAGGACAATGGTGAGGAGGCTTTCCTTAGCTCAGCAAGGAGGGAGTTCAGGAATGCAGCCTGTCTCATAACTTTTAAAGAGACAACACTACCAATTCCAGTGTCATGGATTTTCTAGGTTATTTCTGAGTATGCACAATTTTAGATTTAGACACTGAGGGCCCAATTCTACACAACATTCCAGCACAAATGCAGCTGTGCAGATGAAGTAAGCATTACATCCTGTTGTGGTGGGCAAGTCACAGAAGCCTCCCCAAGATAAGGGAACTTTTCTTCACTTGCCTCGCTGGAACATTAGGTAATATTAGGTCGTGACTGCAGAGCATAACTTTGTGTAAGACAAGGGGTGCCTGTATTTCCATAAAGCATTGAGTGATGGAAGAATTTTCCCTGTCTGTTTTGGACTTCTTGCTGATTGGATGAGATTTAGGGCACAATCCAGAGTAACTATATGGAGTCTTTGCTCCGGTGTAATAACAATTTGCTCTGGATTGCAATATGAATTTCCCATAGGTTTTCACTAGGTAGTGCAGTAACTACGGGTACACTAATGTCTCTTACGTGCTCCCATAGTTACTCTGGATTGTAGGGCTACTCCACACCATGTATAATTTTAACAATATTTTTCATGTTACTCTGTTAATTTTTTTTAACTAAAAAGACCTAAACATTTTAGCCTTTTGTCATAAGGAAGGGCCTCCAACTCCCTAACTATTGCCTTTCCAATTCTCCATTCTCTTTTTCAGTTCTGTGGTCCATATATTGAGTATTGTCTGGCTTTGTTGATGTATCCTGACAGTCTTGATGATCTGTGGGCCAAAATGTGCTGAAATGTTTTCTTTGTCTTTCTTCTCTTTTCCAGGGTACTTACAGCTTGCCCCCCTCTGTCTTCTACGTACCCAACATGGATTTGCCTGCTTTCCTCACCAATGGGGAGTACAGGTCACAGGTTGTGCTGAGTATTGGTGACCAACAAATAGCTTGTTTCAAGATGTCCTATGCCCTGCACGCCGCAGGCAAGGCGTATTGGTGATTGCAATGCAGACACACCTGGTGCCATGTGTATTTCCTGCTTTTTCTATTCCATTGAAATACAGTACTAATATATAGACTCACTTTGTAGCCTTAAGGGGAAGGGTTGTTAAATCACTGTTCTCATGATTATTCTTAATCGTTTGGAGAGAACCAAACTTACTGAAGAAATTTTCATTAATATTTTTTCTAACCAGAAATGTAGATAGCTTTGGCTAACCAGTTCTTGTTCATTCATTGATTAATGTATGATTAGGACCACATTATACAAAATTTGTTTACAATGTAGGGGGAAGAGAGAAAGTGTGTAATCATTATGTACATATATTGTGTCTAGAGTTATTTGACGTTGTGTGCTATATAGCACTAGAACATGAAGTGACACGTACACCAGCTTGTCACATGGTACATGGGATTCCTTTATTTCCCTGATTTGCCATCTGTGAAGGTGGATATGATACACACCCCAGGGACTTTTACGCTGTCCTGAATTGGGACTTAACAAGCAGAGAGTGACACCGTGCCAGGAATGGTCACTCAGGCCCTATTGCCTCTTCACCACTACAGATTTTACAGGCATGAATGCTGATTTCATTAAGTCTCTTTCCTTCCTTCCCTCTCAAGCTGGGTTTGATGGAGGAGTGACCAAAGCTAAGAAAAAAGCAAAAGCAATGAAAGGAAGAAGGAAAATGGAGAGTATTTCTGCTCAAACATTTGATATCGACTCCAAATTCTAGATTTTATGTTACTTCATACATAGAACATGTCTCCATTTTTTTTTGCTTGTATGGTTGGACTGATAGCAAAGTTTGATAAATATTGCCATGTACATTTGTATGGGAGAATCATACACATTTGTATGTGTGAAGTGGCCCCAATGTTCATGCTTAACTGAACAATGTTATTTGTTATGGTACAAAGGCTCTTACAGCACAACCCTTACAGCTGACACAATCCTGACACAACACAATCCTGTGCACAGCTACTCAGAAATAAGTCCCTTAATGTTTAGTGGGCTTATTCTTAAATCTTATTAGTGGGATAAGATTGCATTTGTTGGCCATAGCTTTTTGATTTCGATTCTTTGCAAATAATCTTGAGTACTTTTTCATTTGAAAGTGGCTCTGCTAACATTTCTTGGAAGGGCCAAATGTTTGTGGAAGTATTCCAAAATACCTCCAGCCCTGTTTGAGTTCTGCTGGGCAAAGTATTTGTTTGCTGGGATTTTTTTATTTATTTTTTGTCCAACTAAAGAAGGAAAAATTGTTCCTAGTTTCTTTCTAGTTCCTGAGAACCAATTGACTAATTTCATGCTGTCATGGGAGTCCTGAAATAGAAGGCTTCATGGCTACTAAGTGGAAAGAGAACAAACTGACTTGTTAACATTCTAAGTATTGCCATTTTAAAGCACAAGTGAACTAATCACAAGTGTGTGATTAACTAAGTAATCTGAAGCTAATTATATAAGATGTATAGTTATTTTACTACGTATTTGACATTACTGTCAATTTCATGTATTATGCCCTGTGGTTGGACAAGATGTTGCAATTCCTAGTAGTCCTATAGCATGAGATGATGAACAAATGTGTTTGTAGCATATTACATGTGCTGCATTGACAAAAAGTGTTACAAATGAAGATGTGGGAATCAGATCTCATAGAGGTTAACTGTGGGGATTAGGTTTTGTGGTGTGGTCCTGTTAAATGGATCCTCAAAAGAACTATTTCACTAACCATCTGAAATCTGAGTGATTCTCAATGTGTTTTTTCCTCTCTCCCACCCCACCATAGATCATTATGTTCATGGAAGCTTCTTTGAATTTGTACCTGCATTTCATGTAACAAAACTACCGCTTACCTGGTTTTATTATCCTTGTTGTTAATTATATAAGAACAGCATAATTTTATGCACATTTACTAAGAGATAAGCTCCATTGATTTCAATGGGCTTTGCTTTCAAGGAAGTGTGCATAGGATTTTCGCCTAACAGAGCTCAACCTCTAGTAATATCTTTCCAATTTTTTTCCTGATCTTGTACCTTTTGGAATTAATTTGAGTGGATCAGTCATCATGATTTTACAGTACATACCTTTTTCATATCCTTGTGCATCTTCTGTATCAAGACTCCTCAAATTCTGGTCTTTCTACTTGGCTGATGTTATTTTTATGTCATTTGTTCCCATTACACTCTGTGTTTTTTCATGGCCTGTCTTATAAAAAAAAATTTATATCACTTTGTGAAACTGGGAAGCGGTACTTTGGCAGCATATTAAGTCCAAGCTGAAAGACAAAGCTCCCTTATAATGTGTGTCCTTTTTGCCATCCCAGGTGCCATCTAGTCATTATCCCTCCTATTATTTCCAGTGAAAATATTGTGATAGACTAACAGTGCAGTGGGGAGTGGAACATGAGGAGGAATTTCCTCAACTCTGCCTGCTCCTTCCATCCTTTTCATTATGCTCTTGCATGAAACAATAATCCATATCTACCTCCAGATAATTGCACATAGCATGTATAAAATACACATAACACTGCTTAAGGCATGTATGTGCAGTATCGCTTTTGTACTGCCTTGCATTATTGCCTACTAAGCATGCTGTTGTCTTTGTGTAATCATACCTTTATAAGTATAACCTGTATAAGGTATAAATAGATGACAACTTTATGATACTGTCATTTGTTTTTATAAGACACTGCTATGAATACATCTAAGCACCTTAACTGATAATGGTGCTTTTACATGGTAGGTCCCAATGCCAAATCACCTGATGAGATTAGATAGGTGTGTGTAACATGGTGATGTATGTTGAGAACATGTGCCACATTTTATTTTGGGGAAAAAAAACTCATTTTCCTATAAGTTCTAGATCTATAGTATTTCTTATAATGGGTATTTCTGCTTGCTTCATTTGCACAGCTGCAATCATCTCACAAGTTATCTCCATCTCATATGCACAAGATGATTAATTTTATAGAGTCAAATTTCACATTGAAAAAAGAGTGGCCTTTAGTACTGGTGCCATAAAGTATTGAATAAATTGTTTTATTGAT
Source organism: Cryptoblepharus egeriae (assembly GCA_030015325.1). NCBI lineage: Eukaryota > Metazoa > Chordata > Lepidosauria > Squamata > Scincidae > Cryptoblepharus > Cryptoblepharus egeriae. The sequence goes on along the minus strand of JAREYC010000002.1, from coordinate 63,379,150 downwards.
ATTTGCTGTGTTGTGTTTAGTGTGTTTTTGTGTGCGCATATCCTGAGGCTGCAGTTGCACCCATGCATGAGGCAAAGGTGGGCTGCAGTTTGGTGGGGGACCCATACTATCGACTACTGCTACTCCTTCTGTTTTCTGGATTGGAAGAGATGGACAAGCAAGAATGGAAGTACAGAGGAGAGAACAATGGTGGGGTAGTTATTCCAGACTTATTGAGATCCATCCACCTCATTCTTTTTCAATCCAGTAAAGAGAGGAACGCATCACCAAATAAGAGGGAGCAGTATTTGCCATGCCACCTCAAGCACCAGGAGTTCTTACGCCAACTCTTTATGGACTGAGGCCATCAGAACCACTGAAATATTGACGTGTGGGACAAAGAGAATGAAAGCCTGATTGGAATAAGAAGATAAGGTGGGGTGCCCACCCTTTCTAATCACAATCCATCTGATGAGACAATGGGATCAGTAACTTAAGATCCAACCAAGTTTTAAACAAAAGGGTGAGGCAATCTAAAGCTGAGGCTTGGGTAGTAGCATCAGAAATTCTATCTTGCTTTAGGATTGACTTGAATCACCCATTTGTACATTTTGCTACAACCCACTCCTGGGGCTTCTAATACTTGAGCCATTTTGTAAGGCTGCCTGTTCTTGTCTCCTACCCAGGGCTGTTCTGGGGTTTACCTTCTGATGCCTGAGCTGCTGGCATCTTACCCAATTATGTGTTGGCCTCTGGTCCTCTTACTCTCAGGACTCCCATCTCTCTTTATCAGTCTAAGAAGGGAAAGAATGGCACAAAGGGTGATACAGATGAGTACTCCCCTTCAATCCACTATGGCAACAGCTTGGTCCTTCTCCACTCCTTTTTTCAATAAAATTTCTTAATATTGGACATTCTTCAGCTGCCTGTTAGTTGAACTCAAACCTTTGTCCCAGTTTTCCTGGACTGGGTTTGGATGCTGCCCATGACGAGCCTCAGTGCAGCCTGCAGCAAGACTCCTCCATCCAGCCCATGGGTAAGCCTTATAATACCACGTATCTGTCTCTTAATTCATTTTTATACGTAAATTTATTCAAATTTGAAATATAAATAATTTTTCTGCCCCTCCAACACAGTGTTAGAGAGATATATGGCTCTTCTGTCAAAAAGTTTGGACACCCCTGATTTAGAGATGTGGTGCTGAGAACTAGACATAACATTCCAGATGTTGCTGCAACCAAGATTTGTATAATGTACGATATATTGATTTTCTCATATATTGATTTTCAGTTCCTGTCCTTAGGATTCCTAGGATGAAGTTTGCATTCTTCACAGCATCTGCACACTGGATCTGTGGGCTGCCTGCCCCCTCGTCCTCCCAGGTGCTTGCTACAGAAGAAGACCAGGCAGCCTTGTTTCAAGGTGCATCTATTCATCAAAGTGTGCTGTAATACACAAGCACCAAATTTCAGTCCGCTGCCGCAGTGCTGTGACAGCAACTTTTTAATTATGGTGCCCGAGGGACGCAGAGAAGACGGAAGTGTTTTAGAAAAATGTGGATAATCTCAGGATGAAAAGAGGCCCCAGACGCACTCTTTGATCCAGTGCCATCAAAGAATGGGGCAGGGCTATTTTGTATTGTTTGTAGATGGGAGAATATCAGCAGAGAATATCAGCAGGGCGAGCCACACTGACCCAAATGTCCTCTTCTTGCAAAGGTTTTGTGAGCCCAACCCCATGCCAGTGATGGGATTCAAAGAAATTAACAACCGGTTCTCTGCCACCCGGCAGCCACTTTTAAATGGCTATTTTTAAACTTTATATGTCCTATCTCTCACTAACAACCAGTAGAGTAGGTGCAAGCAGAGTAGGTGCAAACCTGCAAGAGCCCTGTATAGAGTAGGTGCAAACCTACTCTATACAGGTGCGAACCTGCAGGAGCCCACCACCGCTCATCACTCAGAAGTCAGTCCCTCTATAGTCAATGGGACTTACTCCCATAGCAGGGTGACCATATGACTGTAAAAACCCGGATTTGTCTGGATTTTTAGCCTCCTGTCTGGGTGCCCTACATTTTGGCTTCATTGTCCTACATTTTGACTTCATTTTGGAACTTGGCGATAGTGCACAGTACCCCATCATGCCATATGTCGTTGGATTCATATTGAAGAGTGAAATCCAATGCAAAAATCAGAGATATCTCCTTCCTATCAAACATTATGGCCAAAAAACAAAAATTATAAAAACAAAAAATTCATTTTTTGGCAATTTTTTAAGCAGGTAGGAATTTTGGCCTTGGGGGTCAGGAATTTTGGGTTTGGCTTCTGGTCACCCTGTCCCTTGGACGTGTGGAAAGGATTGTAGCCTATCATGCTTTGCAACTGATTAACCAATTGAGGAGCCAAATCTTCAGGTCATTTATCTCTTATCGGCATCTGCTTATCCACTTTGGTCACAAATGTTCCTATTGAAAGAGAGGCCTGGAAAGTCTAACTGAGGGGAACACGGTTCTTCTGGTGCGAGCAGCGTGACCATATAACTCCAAAAGCGAACAAGCCCCCCCCACCAACACATAGGACATGACAAAGTAAAAGCTGAAAACACTCTTGTGTATTGTTTTTATGTGGTTAATTTAAACACTATGTTACTTAATATCAGGGTTTTCTTCAGGGGATGCACATCCATATAGGGTACTGGCACCTCTGTGGGTGAGAGTACTGGCACACACACACAGTCGCAAACACACACAGGAGAGTACCCGTGAGTACTGGCACCTATTTTCCAGAAAAATAGCACTGCTTATTATTAAGTTTAAAACTATTACATATAATTTAATATAAAAAGAATATATGCTGCCTGCTCACAAGGAAATGGAAGGCAAGGAAGTTTTTTCCCCCTCAGAACTCAAGGTTAAAAAGGACACGTTGTCTTTTTCAGCCTTGTGTCCTGCGAAAAAATCTTTCTTGTCCTCCTTTTCCTTGTGAGCTGGTAGCATGGATCCTGCCATGGATAAGTTATTTGTAATATTTGTATTATTTGTTATTTGTAACTATTTATACAATAGTTATTTGTAACTATTTTACTAATAGTTATTTGTAACTATTTGTAATAGTTTTAGTATTAGTAGTAGTAGTAGTAGTAATTTATTTCAATTATATCCCGCCCTTCTTCTCTAATAAAAAGGAACCCCTTAAAGTTAATAATAAGTAATATAGTTACTAATATAGTTTTAGTGTTTAGTAATATAGTGTTTAATATAGTGTTTAAATTAAATTAAATATAATAATTTAGTAATATAGTGTTTGAATTAAGCAGATGAAAGCAACATAGAGAATATGAGTGTGTTTAGCTTTTATTTTGTAGGTCCCACATTTTTCTGGGGTGTCCTACATTTTTGTTCTCTTTTTTGGGTTATGATCTATGGCCACCTTGGACAAAAAAAGGACATCTTGGGTGCAATGCAAGCACCGGCCTGCAGGTGGCGCAGCGAGTACAGCATCCCCCGCGGCACGACTGTACCATTAGAAAGCTATGCGGCTGCTGCGCCTGCGCAGTGTCGTTCTGGGGGAAGGAGGAGGCGGGAGAGGCTGCTGAGGATGGGAAGAGCATCAGCTGACCTGCTGTGTCTCAGACGGTGGCTGAGCCGGCAAAGTCACGTGATGAGTGAAAGGAGGTGAAGGCGGGTGACCCATCACAGGAAGAGGCCAAAATGGAAAGCTGCTGAAAGGGAAGAAACAGAGGAACAGGCAGGCAGGGGAGGTAAGGCAGGCGGGGGGGAGTCCCCACCATGCAAGGGAAGGGGTCCCACCTCTCCCACCATGCCAGGGGGGGTCCTACCTCCAGGCCCACCACCATGCAAGAGAAGGGGGTCCCACCACTACCACCATACAAGGGAAGGGGTCCCACCACTACTAACATGCCAGGGGGGTCCTACCCCCAGGCCCACCACCATGCGAGGGAAGGGGGTCCCACCACTACCACCATACAAGGGAAGGGGTCCCACCACTACTAACATGCCAGGGGGGTCCTACCCCCAGGCCCACCACCATGCGAGGGAAGGGGGTCCCACCACTACCACCATACAAGGGAAGGGGTCCCACCACTACTAACATGCCAGGGGGGTCCTACCCCCAGGCCCACCACCATGCGAGGGAAGGGGGTCCCACCACTACCACCATACAAGGGAAGGGGTCCCACCACTACTAACATGCCAGGGGGGTCCTACCCCCAGGCCCACCACCATGCGAGGGAAGGGGGTCCCACCACTACTATCTTGCAAGGGGGGCCCCACCACCATGCAAGGGAAGGGGGGTCCCAGCACTAGGCAAGTGGAGGGGTCCCAGCCCCAACATTACCACAGGGATGCTTGCTGCTGTGGGTGGTGAGGAAGCCTAGCTGGCCATCCCAGTGGTGATTGGCAGAGGCTGGCATCCAATCTGCAAGGAGTGGTGGCAATGCCAGATTGGGGAAGCCATACACATATATGTAAGATGATTGCGTGTGTTGGTGGGGGAAGCCTGACATAGGTATGGTGTGGGTGTGTTTCCACCTTAAGGGGTTGGGACACTGGCAGGAGTCAGAGTTGTGCTGCTCTGGCAGTCATAGGCTTGTTAACCTTTCAAAAAGCATTCCTGACAAGGCTCCTCTCTGCTTTAAAAAAAAGACTTCTGACTTTCCAGAGTTGCAGTGTCGGGGTCTGGGGTGTGTAAGCAACCAATCACATGATGGTCATGTGTGTCTTTATGTGTAGAGAGATAGACATAGACAGCTTCAAAAAGCCCGATGCAGGGGGTCACCTGGATGCAGGTGTCTTGTCTTGTGTGCTTCCTGAGGCATCTGGTCTGTTGCTGTGAAATGGGTCTAGGTGGGCCTTTGGCCAGATCCAATGGAGGTTCTTATGTTCTTACGTGCTCTGCCCTCTTCGGGTTTCTCTGCAGGTAGGCAGGCTGCTGTTAAAAAACTACAGATTTCTAGGATGTGTATGTTGTAGAGCAGGTTAGAAGCCTGGCATGCGTAGTACAGAAAGGGTGTGTTTGAGTGATAGTGCTTCGGAGTGGCATGCTAAGATGTGGGTGAATGATGCAGAACATGTGACAAAGATGGGTGTATTTGGTGTGTATTTGGTGTGCTAAAAAGAGGGTGGATGCATCCTTCAGAAAAGTGCTTGGGTTAATTAGAATGAGTTAGTGATTTTCAGCCTTTTTTCAATCTCAGGATACACTGACAAGGTGCTGAAATTGGCACGCCATCAGCACACCATCAGCTTTTTGATAATTGAGAAGGCACACTTGGTGTACATCGATAATTAAGGATACACAATTATCCCCAAAATCCCCATGGCATTCCTGCAGACCACTCACTGCACACCACTGTACAATGGCACACTGAATGAAGATCATTAGGTTTGGGCATGGGGGTCTGGGACATGAAAAGGACATGAGATACTGTCTTGAAAAGGATGGACGCCAATATTTGATGTTGAGGAGGAGCGAAGCGTGTATGCCTCGCATTAATGACATAGTTTGCCTTGCAAATTAACACCTTGTTGTTCATGATGTTTGACATCCTTGTTTGATGAAAATCATAGGCGTGGTAGTTGGAAATCATGAGTTGCTTAGCACACTTGGATGCTTCTGCATGAAAGTATGAAACGAATGAAAGCTGAAAAGTGGTATATAAATATTGTTTGATCACTTCAATCAGGGAGGAAGTGCATCATCACATGTGAAAATCAGAGCATTTTGTTGCGATATTCTTGGAAACTCCTGTTGACATGTAACTTTAGTTACTGGTACTGTGTCCACATAGACATGCATGTCTTTTTCCACAGAGTTGTTTTTGTTTAAGAAATGTTCTGAGTCCCTCTGTGGATGAAATTGTATATATTAAATGCTGTGAGGCTGTGGTGGTGCAAATGGTTAAGATACAGTAGGTGCAATCGTAACCTGTGCTGGTATAACTCATTGGTCTTCCTGTTCCTGTGGTGATGTAGGTAGGCAAGCGCATGTTTGTGCACTGGCCTATCCCTCCTCAAGGAGTGGTACAGAAGTGTTTTACAGCACTTTGGTGACACCTGCAGGTCAGCACAGGAGTTATGTTGGGGCTTAGACGGGCCTAATTGGAGATTAGGATTGCAGCCTGTGCCTGTTAATCAGCAGGCTAGAGTTCAAGACTGAGGTCCTACAAGATGGGGTGCACTCTCTTTCTTAGCCTAGCTCCTGCCAACCTATAAGTCTGAAAGGATGTGCAAGTAGGTAAATAGGTACCACCTCAATGGGTAGGTAAAACAGCGTTCCGTGCGCCTTCAGTGGTCATGCCAGCCCCATTACCCCGAAAGTATCTTTTGACAACACTGGTTCTAAAGGCTTACAAACAGGGATAAGCACCGCATCCTACAGTTGGTCATGACAAGCAGTATAACCTGCAGGGGACACTTTACCTTTACATTAGAGCACAATTCTAATCATGTCTACTCAAAAGTAAGCCCCATTGTGTTTAATGGATCTTACTCCCAGGAAAGTGTTTAGGATTGCAGCACTTGTTGCACAGGTATGGTGGATTAGAGCACTAGGTAGACTTTTTGGATGTTACAGAAAAAGTGGTGTAGAATAGAACTATGGAGAGATCTACTTTAGCAGAGTTCTTGGAATCTGGAACAGTACTAGATCTGAAGAGGAAACTGAAATAAACATGCAACACTGTGGATAAGCTGCAAATGTATGAACAACTAGGCTATAGAAATAGGTTTATGGGAGGATGCACAGAAGGAACCATTCCCCAGAATTCTGACTTGCACTCAGAAATTATTTTTAATAGCTGCTTGTGCCCTCTGCCGCTCTTAAGTGTTCATCAGTGTGGGGGCAGGGGGGTTGGGATTTTTCAAGAGCATTTCTTTTTGAAGTCTTTTTTGTTGTGAATGTAGAAATGTGAAGCTTATGTTTCCAATTCAGGTTGATTTTTTTTCAGCTCAATGTAGGTGATCCCTTTAAGAGGTCATCTTTATTGGAAGGACTGGACAAAAGTAATTCTCTGTGGCATCCAAACCTAAGGAGTCCACCTTTAAAAAACCTTTCTCACAATTGAACAGGTCCTATATTAAGCATGAGTGGTCTGGTGTAGCAACAAACACCAGTCTGATTGAAGTGGAATTAGGTAGATGAAAGTCAAAATACAAGTTTATTAAAAGATGTAGTTTATCAAAAGGATAAGAATAAAAAGGGCTCTGATAAAAGAACAACAGTAAGGGGGTAGCAGCAAGCATTGGAAAGGTTGTTAAAAAGGAAGCAACAAATGAAGCAGGAAGGAAGTGTGTTGTTTGGGGATATTTTCCTTCACCTATATTCTGTTTCTGCTCCTTGCACCCATTCATTATCTGGATTCATGGGTGAGCCTCTATGGAGTATCAGATGCTCCCAAAATTGGACTTGAACAGATTTGCAAAGTAGGTGGGTTGTGTTTATTTTTTTATAACCAAGTAACCCAGGCCATTTGACCTCCTTCCTCCACCGCAAGCCTGGAAATTGGGTGGATGTAATGGTCCAGTAAGCTGCTTACATTCGGGTCTAATTTTTACCAATCAGTTGGGGAGAAAAGGAGATGTACAAACAGTAATGGACAGGATAGCGCAAACATGGCCACTCCATTGGAAGGACTTAGGAGCCACTCTTGGGATGCTGATGCATCATACGAGATGAAGGTGATATGAAGCTAGGTGATATGAAGCCCTGAAACAAGTAAAATACAGGCAGAAGTGAAAATTCCTCTTTGTCCCACAGTAACCTCTAGGAATAAAAAACAATGTAAAAATTTCAGCAATGTAGAAAGCAACAAAGATATACTATCCTACTGCCATTAATCTGGAATTTTCTCTGGAGCATGTAATACAATTTTCTAATAGCATGTAATACAGTTGTTACTGTATTAATATTGGCTATCAACAGTCATTTTAAGGGAAGAGCAAAAAAATCCTGGAAATGAGTTACAATCCTCATTCAAGCTTTTACTACCCCTAAAGTAGTTTTACGTCATTCTGTAGTTCTGTAATATGAGGCAACGCTGGTGCGCAGTGTACCTTCGAAAGGGGTCAGAGTGTGGCTGATCCTTGCCCTTCAGGTGATTCCTCTGCTTGCAAGCACTTCTCCTATCAAAGGATATAACCCTTCCTCCAGTACTTTTCCAAGTTCTGTTTTCTCGAGCATTTTTTTTTTGCTGAGTGCAGTTGGAAAAGGCTTCTTGTACATTCTGTTACTTTATGATCTTTAATCTTGGGACAAAAATTATGAGGATGAGTTTGGCTGCTTCTTGGGGTTCAGAGGGGGAGAGCACCAAGGCTAACCAGTGGCCAAATATATGGAGGGATTACACCATGGGTGGGTTACAGAATAAAAGTGATATCCTTGTCTCCATTACATAGACTCTGAAGTGTAGCTGCTGAATGTTGTGACTCAACAGTGAATGCATCAAGTAGATGAGGAGTAGGTGGCATGGTTTTTGCTATATAATTATCTGTTCTTGGATGGTTTTATTAGGGGAGTTTCTTTTGTCTCTAAACTCAGAGTGGTTTTGTCAACAGTTTGTGGTTGTCTTGTTCTGAGATTAATCAGTGTGTTGCTTGCTTATGGTCAAATTAAGTTTAGGGCTGGGCTTTGGGATTGCTTCCCTGTGAAATTATTGTTTTATGCTTACTGTCCTCTGCCAGGGTCAGATCAATCAATTTGAGAATAAGCAAAATATACCCAAGATGGCCCAGCAATCTTATGTTGAACATAGTAGTAAAACTGAAGCCTTACCATCAGTTTGGGTGCTGATGACACAAAGAACTGAAATAGATCACAGTCTATATAGGTGCGAGTATGGCATGATTTTAACTATTTATGGTGGAAATTTGAATTGTTAAACAGTAAGTGGAAAGTTTACATTTAAACATTTACATTTACATTTAAACTTGAGCTTATAACTATGTAAGGAAAGAGAGTTTTGATTTTGCAGAGCGGTAATTTTGTTTGCAGGACTCGTATTTAGATGGTTGCTGAATTTGAAGACCCACTGCTTGAAGCCAGATGATTGATATAGATATATCCTTTTGTTCTTCTGAGCTTGTCTTCTGAAGCTTTCAGAAGTAATTGTCAGGAAATGAATACAATCTGCTACAATCTGTCTGCTACAGTCTTTTCTGAGTGAAGAAATTGCCTCTTAAACTGATTCCTTGGGGAACCTGGATACAAATTTTATAGTTAACAAACTTTGAAAACCACTGCTTGTCATGTTCACGACAGTGGTAATTGCAGAACTGATCAAGAATTCCCTTATAGGAGAAAGTGTGGGTGTTTGGAATTTGACAGTGTAACACTTCAGCTGAGGTGATAATTATAGGAAAGTGTTCGATCCCAAGCACACCTCTGATATGGAGTTTTCCTTTCAGTGTGCTACTATTGCAACTCCTTGTGTAGATCAAGAGGTGTGGCAGCAGTATATAACACTTTGAGGCAGTAGCTGCTTCTCCAGTAAGATCTAGATACTTGAACTGCAGCAATGTCCCATCCAGAGAAGCCTCATGCTATGGATGTTCAGGGAGGGAACATTGAATTAGTAAAGACTGTAGTTTCTTATACTGCTTTCCCCACAGCCGCAATGTCCACCAGACGACTGCGTAGTGAAGACTACAATGACTACAGCTCAACAGAGGTGACTCCTGATGACAGCCCTCCTGAAGGCTTAAGCAGCTTTTCCACCCCATCAACCTATCAGCGATTTGGAGAGACTGATGGAACAACGTAAGTTGCTTCTTCTTTGGAGTTTGTGTGATTTGTCTGTGTTCATACTTTAGTCAGGCATGACTTTTTAGGATGTCAAAGAATGAAGATGCTAGTGCTATCCCCATTTCCACATGGTTAAGTTCACTGATTTCAGTGGGTCTATTAGTGGCTTAGGCTTGTACAGTATTCTTATTCTTCATTCATCCGGGAATTGCCTTTGGCTCATGGGCAGACTATTGTAACTCTCATAAGTTGTTGGAATGGAGCTAGTCAGATCTGTGACACATTTAGGTGATTTAGAGATAGAACAGGAACTTCTGCTGGAATCCTGTTTCTTCAGGAAATCATATGTACAACATACTCTTTTCAAAGATGTTTACATGATTTCTTCTATCTGCTCAGAATTTGGAAAAACTGCCTGTCTTCCACATTCAGTGTGTTGGGACCTTTTAGAATAATGCCCCATAATTTGCTTTGAATTTATTTTGTAAGTCCTTTTGAATGTGACCTCTTGATTTTTTTGTGAGGGGCAATCTTAAGAACTAGCTATAGCGTAGAAAAAAATGTGTAAACTCTTTTGGAAGAAATTTTTGAAATCTATTAATCTTAAAATGTGTTTCTTAACATTTCCCTTAAAAATTATATACTTGTATTTTATATTGCTCTTTGTTATATGTGAAAAATGATCTTTTTGCTAAATGAGCATTTTAGACTGCATTGTTGAGCTGTTGAAGAAGAACTCTGTCAAAGCAGCATCTTTAAATGAACCTGTGGCCAAGATTATATTTGCCTTTTCCTAAAGGCTCTCAATTGGAAGAAAGCTAGGCACTGCTTTCTGGCACTGAGTGGCTCTGTAGGGACATTCTGTTAAAGCGACTTGATTATCTCTGTGGAATGTATTTTTTTCAGATGGCTTCAAACTTTAATACACGTGCTGAAAGGAAATATTGGGACAGGCCTGTTGGGACTCCCGTTAGCTGTGAAGAATGCTGGTATTGTGGTAAGAGCGCTTCCTGGCCTGTCATCCATTTCAGAAACTGGAGGTAGTCAGTCACGGTTCCCTTCATCAAGAAGGAAAATTGTCTTGCTGACTTCTTTGATCCACTTGTCCCCCATGATTAAAATATGATACTTGAGCTTTGCATTTGGTAGGAGTGGCATGAATTTTTCAGATCCAAGTCTTTTTATTCAAATTCTGTCTGGAACTGTAAATTTGTAGAAATTACAAAGTATTTTAATTTAACAGTTGAGCTGCAATTCCACCTGATGAGGACAAAAAGATCAAGATGCCAATGATGGAAGTGAAGCAAGTAGGCAGTCCTTTCTCTCCATTTCCTCCATTAGTCTATTCTGCAGATTGAGATACTGTGGAATATTCTATACATCTCTCTCTGCTCCATTTCCTCAGTACATAGGGGAATTACTCTGGGGATCATTTTCCTGAGAATTGTAAAGTGGACAGTTAGTCAGGCATGACTTCTTAGGATGTCAAAGAATGAAGATGCCTATTGCCACATGGTTAAGATCACTGATTTCAGTGATCTTAACCATGGATCCATTTATACAAGCATTCTTCAAATCATAGTGTAGGCAGAATAGAGAATGTATTCTTAGAAAGCAGGTATGAAAATTGCCCTAAAAACAATTAGCAGCTGCAGCCATGATTGATTGCATTGTGATAAATTAAAACAAACAAGCCATAGATCCTTTGGTAATATTAACGGCCTCTAACTGCACGGAAGAACCTGTTTCTTCATTATTGTGCAATGTTATGTAACATCAGACCAGCTCAACACAAATAATATATCTAATCTGTTCTAGGAAATAATTGCATTGTTGGTTTAGTATGTAAGTCATGACCTCAACAGCATTTTCTTAAATGTGTAGGTGCCCCATAACTTTCTAGTGCGTGTGACATAGATGTTAGAATTCTTCCAGCAAACACCAAACATCTTCACAAGGTTGTTATTAACAAGGATATTTATATACCTCTTTCCAAAAAAAACCCTATTAGAAGAGAATTTACAGAGAACATTAAATAATTAAATGGCTCGCTGACCTAATCTAAAAAAGATGCAAAAGAAACTCTGGCGAAGAGGCTCTAGAAAAGATGTGTGGCTGAGTGAAAAGGTACAGCTGCACTCCCATTGCTAAATATCAGAGGAGCACCACCTGAAAAAGTGCTTCTTTGCCCTGTTAGCAGGGTTCCAATAACCAATAATATGTAATATATTAATAAGTAATAAAAGTAATAAGTAATATATTAAGTAATAAGTAATATAGTTCCAATAACCAAAGTTACATTATAATTAGTCTAATTTCATGATTCAGTATAAGATATACAAAAGCATTTAACTAGCTACAAACAAGTTATTACTAATAACATTTTCCCCCAAATCCTTAAACAGTGTTTTCTGTAAATAAGCAATTCAAAAAAATGAACATAAGCTTACAGTCAAGGAAGCAAAACAGTTTGAAAAGGAAAATGGGAAGGACAGATACCAGATGCTAAAGATTCAGGAGAAAAGAATCACTGAACATGATCCAAAAGTTAAGCATTTAAACATCCCTTTGAGCTAAATAAACAAAGTACCAATAAATTGGCTCATCCCTTGTGCTTTCACATATTCAGCTTAAACTCTGGTTGCAATCCTGTACGTATGTTGCTGGGAGTAGGTTTTGCTGAATTCAGTGAGACTTATTTCTGAGTTGACATGCATAGGTTTGACATGTAATATTGGAATAACAGGAGTGGAAGAAAACTGCAAAGGGATGGAGACTACAAGAAGGATGTGCTTATTTTTAAACCCTGTTTTACCCCTTGAAGAGCTTACCAGAATGGTTTAGAGTAGCATGAGATTTAAGCAAGCAAAGGCTGTAGCAAAATGGAGAAGATGGTAATGGAAGGTAACTAAGGAATTGGGGAATGAAAAAATTTTAAAGGCAAAGAAGTAACTGTAATGGGGTATGATGAAGAAGAAGGGAAAATAAGAGCAGAATGGAGTAAACAACCTCTAACTAAGCAGCAGAAATGAGGAAGGAAGAATACCCAGACAGAGCAAGGATTAAAATGTGCAATAAGAAAAGGCTAGTAGAGCAAGAGATTAAGAAGGTGGAATTGGACATTGGCTGATCCAGCTTGTCTTCTTTTAAGGAGTAAGGAGTAAGAACAAATAAAAGCCTAAGGAGTAAGAACAAATAAAAGAAATTAGAAGAGTCCAACAAACAAAATTATTAGATATTTTGTTATCTATGTAAAGAAGAGGAGACAGTTGATATTTCAGCCACAAAACTGAGCAAGAGTTTAGGAAGAAGGAGGAGGACTGCTAGGAGAACATGGGTGGAGAAGTAAATTCGAAAGTATAGGAAGATGACAAGGGGAAGAAGAAAAGGAATGAATCACCTTTGGTAAAATTGTTCAGTTGGCAGAGAGAAAGAAACAAAATATGAATCAGGTGAAAGAAAGGTAGGTCTTGGAGTACCTAGTTTCAGGAGTGACAATTACAAATGGAAAGGTTTCTTTAAGGTTGAGGAGGATCCCCTGACATCAGCTGCATGTGCTCACATGCCTTCACAGCAATGCCCATTCTTGGAAGTCGCTGGTTAAATACAGGTAGACTTCCCCCACCCCCAGTATCAGCTGATCCTATATCCATGGATTCACTTCTCCTTGCCCCTAAACTCATTACCTATTAAATTAGTGATCAGGCATGTTTTATGCTTTTACAGAGGTTGGAACAGGAATATGGTAGGCAAACAGCCTGTGCACTAGGGGTGCTTAGAACGTTAATGGGAGGCAAGAAATATTCTTTGGCTTACATATAGAGTTCCCTTATATCCACAGTGTCCATATCCACTGAGGAAGGGCTCATATGCCTATATGCCATGCCCTCTTCTACACAGAAGGGATCTCACCATAATGATCCATTTCTTTGCCATGTGAGTTGGAGGTATCTACAGTATAGATCAGGACCTTTGTGACCATTGCACTGATGTGATGGAATAACCATTGTCAGGGGGTGTATAGCAGCAATAGGAGTTTCCACCAGAGAACAACAGAAAGCTGAGATCCAAGTCTTGGTGCCAGATGAATCCTCAGACTAGAGGATAACTTATCTCCAAAGGAGCTTAGTTATCAAGAGTTCAGTTTTATTTGTGTGTTTAGTGGCACACTCTGTGCCAGTAAACTTGGTAAAAAAACCATGTGTTTTTTCCCCACATGCACCTGTTTATAGAGACACCTGCTATGTGTCAAGAGTCCCATTGGAGTTGGTGCAGTGTGGAACCTGAACTACAAATCAGAAACTCCATAGCTATGCTCGACTCTTACCTCTGCCATAAACTCATGATGTAACTCTTGGCAAGTCACACCAGCTCAGGCATAGCTCCCCTACCCTCATCCACAACATGGGATAACAATCCCTAATGTCCAGGATTGTTGTAAGGATTTCTTGTTTGGGTAACCTGTTTTTCTTGTTTGGGTTATACAGATTACCTGCTCTTGGGGTATGGCAGGGTCTACTACTTTTTAACTGAGCTGGCTTCACTGAAGGAAATCTTGTAAATGTCTTTTCTGCCACAAGAGTGTGCTCTTAATGCTCTTTCTTCTCACACTTTTTAGATGGGCCCTCTCAGCTTGCTGGTGATTGGAATAATTGCGGTTCACTGTATGCATATCCTGGTGAAGTGTGCCCACCACTTCTGCACCAAGTAAGAGAAAGTATTTGTCTCCAACTTTGTGTGCTGCCTTTCTGCCTCCAAAGTGGCCTTCCACATTATGTAATGTGTAATGTTACATAAAGTGGCCTTCCACATTATGTAATGTGTAATGTTCAGTTTAAAATATTTCTTCCTTTTCTCCTCACCACAGAGGCAGTTAGTGGTTCTCTGTGTAGGGAGGGGCACAGCTGACATTTGGAAAGCACAGCAGGTGGCCATTGAGATGGTGATCCCTGCCCAAGTGGCCTTCCTTCCTCTCCCACCAGTTGGCAATTGCAAAAGTCATGCGAGAAAGTGACTGTCAATTTTGTGGTGTTGTCACGGCCTTTGGATTAGAAGTAAAACTAAATAGCATTTCTCATGGTTCTAGAGCAGTGGTAGTAAGGCATTTCAGCCTGGGACCCCCTTTCAAACTTACCAGTATCTACCTCCATGTCTGCTCAGAAATAATTCCCATTGTGTTCAATGAGACTTTCTCCCAGGAAAGCCCAGGAGCAGATTCCAAGGTGGTGGATCCCACCCTCTCCTGGCCCCCCTGACCTCCGGTTGCAACTCTAAAGGGTCCCAACCCCCTCTGTGAATAATATTTCTCTAGAGCTCGTATTTTGCCATAATATTTCTCTAGAGCTCGTATTTTGCCACTATATCCCATAAAGTTGGATGCAAAATTACCTGACTCACAAATGGGAAACAGCACCTTTACACAGGGTATCCAGTGTGTCTATGCTTAGCTGGCCTTACCTCAAATATGCTAGTGCTCTGTCCAGTGGAATTTACAGTGCAAAATCCTGGAGCATTCAGTTTCTCATGTGAGAGGAAACTTGAGTGTATCCATTTGGGGGAGAGGAGGGAGACTTGATGTATGTACAGTGTGTCTTCCGTTTCATTGTAGAAGAGAATGAGAAACTTGCACAGAATTGGTCAACCATCTGGATGAGAAAGCCACAATTTCCTCCCTCCCAGTATTTTGCTGGGCTAGCTGCAGTTTCATTATAACTATACATATTTACAGACGTATTTGTGCATCTGCCTCTGTGAACTTAATGGCCTTTGTAAGTTCTGTACTCGTGAACTCTGAACTCCGCCTCTGTGAACTGTCTTGTAAACTTTGATCAAGTACAGTTGGTATTCACATTTTTTAAGTCTCCAGCTTGAGTATCCCCATGCTACATGTTTTTTCAAAGTTTCCCCTCCACAACATTTTATGGGTTTTGAACAAAAAATGCACTAAATATTATCATAGTGTGAAAAATATGTTTGAGAAGTTGCTGTATGGCTACAATATTTTCTGTAACATACATAACCTCTAGTGAATAAATCAACCCACTCAAATTTGCTTCTTTTTTCCCACCCAGACATCAGAAACAATTTGTGGATTATGGTGATGCGGTGATGCATGGCCTCGAAGCCAGCCCCGTTGCATGGCTCAGGACTCATTCCATTTGGGGAAGGTACTTACCTTGCTTACATTTTTGCTTGTTCCCTCACTGGCTTTCTCCCACCTCATCCACTGTGGGAAGCAGTGGCAAAATTGTGGGGGAGATCTCAGGTAGTGGGGAGACACCCCTGCATATGGGTTGCATTGTTGCAGAATTCATGGTTTCATATTCCATGTGGATTCCTTCTTGTACATTTCTTTCTAGGTACCTGATTGGTTTTTTCTTGATTGTCACTCAGTTGGGGTTCTGCTGTGTGTATTTTGTATTCATAGCTGACAATCTGAAACAGGTAAGAATTTATTCGATTTATAGCCTTTCTTTCTTTCTTGGAAAAAGGAAACCAAATTATCAAAAACCAGAAAAAAGACTTCAAATTCCTTTCAAAAAAGGATTGAAAGGATGTGATGCCCAAGAGTGAAATTCAAGCATTTAAGAACTCTCCAAACTTCACCCTAATTATTTTTGTAATTTGTAGAAAATCTAAAGACAATGACACTATTTTAATAACCAGAAATGGCCATGCTTACAGAACAACATTGTATTCCCATTTCACTTGTGACAAGTGGCTTATCTGTGGTGTGTAAAATCTGGAGTACTCTTATAAATCAGACTTTCTCCCTATTTGCATATACTGGATATTTTGACCCTGCCTTTGTCATCGACCAGAAAGAATCTCTTCTAGATCTAGTTATTGTGCGATGTCTGCATTTGTAATCCAGAAGATATGAGTATGAATAAATTCCCAGAAGGGTAGTTTATTAAAACAGACCATTACAATGCATTGATAATTCTGCATTGTATACTCAGTTGTATATATTTGCAGTTGTATGTATTGGATCTTATAGCGATGGCAGCATGTAACAGAACTGATTTGGGAAAAAATAATGTGATCTGTCACAGAACTCATCCCTGTCAGATGAATTGTGGTAATCATGTGGTTAAATTCAACAACAACTAACAACCTTTGTGTTGA
The DNA here is from genome assembly GCA_030015325.1 of Cryptoblepharus egeriae. NCBI lineage: Eukaryota > Metazoa > Chordata > Lepidosauria > Squamata > Scincidae > Cryptoblepharus > Cryptoblepharus egeriae. The sequence continues at coordinate 63,362,285 of JAREYC010000002.1, read as the reverse complement.
TTACTTCAGGTTGTGCCCACATAGAGCACACTCTATAGAGCCCACATAATTTAATTCTGTCTCAACCCACCTCCAGAGCCTCTCACCTAGGCAAGTTTCGGTCAGTAATTAAGTTTCTGCATTAATGTTACTAAGTCTGTGCCAATATCAGAAATGCAAATGGGAACTGGTTGACAATCCTAACTGGGACAATCTTGTTACTATAGGAATGTTCCACAAACATTACATCACATCGTATTGCAGTTGAATGCAATTCATTTTATGGCTGTATACCTAATATCAATTCAATATTGCAGTTAGATATCCAGCCATAGACTCAGTCATATGTTCATATATTGTACTTTATACAGTATATGCAAATTCCGTGTTATGCTGTTGTATTTTGCCATATGAATAAATAAGCTAAGGGCGCAATTCTGACATAGACTGGCACATCTCATTGGTCTTCCTGTTGTGATGGTGATGTAGGGAGGAAAGCACATGTCTGTGCTTTGGCCATAACTCTCCCCCAGGAGTAGCACAGAAGTGCCTCTATAGTACTTTTCAGATACCCCCAGCCAGCACTGGACTTGTGCTGGCCTAACAGGGTGTTTGGATTGCAGTCTTATGGGCACAATCTAGAGTAACTATGAACACAATCCTGACCATGTCTACTCAAAAGTAAGCCCCACTATGTACAATGGGTTTTACTCCCAGCAAAGTGTCTTTAGGATTGCAGCTGATGGGTAGTCCTTGCTCCGGTGTAAGAACAATTTGCTCTAGATCCCAATATGAATTTCCCATAGGTTTTCACTAGGTGCTGCAGTAACTATGGGTGCACATGTCTCTTATATGCTCCCATAGTTACTCTGGAATGTAAGGTTAGTCTGTATGGTAAAACAATGTGCCTTGTTAAGTGTGTACTTTATCACGGGGCGTGGCTTTATTTTGGTGTGTAGTTAATGATAATTACTCAAGTTTGTTTAAATGACCTTGCAATCCTATCCACACTTACCTAGGAGTAAGCTTCATTGGCTGCATTGGTTACAATAGGGCTTACTTCGGAGTAGACCTGCATAGGATTGGGCTCTGACTATAATTATTGATTTATGCCTCCTGCCTTATCAACTTTTAAGTACCTCAAAGTGATTTTTCGTTTGTACACTCTCATCGTTTCTATCATATAACACACAATGGCTTTTAGGTCCTCATTCCACACCACTGCCAAGTTCTGTATCACTGCAATAATACAGAAGTCCTTAATTTTTTTTTGTTTGCTGGGGAGATCTGGAATAAACTTGCAGACCATGTTAAGAAAAGCAAAAAGGTGTAGTATCTGTATCAAATGTCATTGTTCTGATCCACTCAGCTAGGTATTAATAGTTTCCTATGGAGATTAATCAACATACGTGTGAACTGTGGAAAATTAAACTGCCTTTTTATTTGTGCAGATGTTTGTTAATAGTTTTGATTTGATGGCTGAACAGTTTTTTCTGAATTTCAGCGCAGTGAAATTCTTTCTTTCTTTGCAAGCTGCTTTTTATCTCCCACTTTGCAACAAAACATTCCTTATAGTTGAGCTTTAGATGATTTAACAGTGAGTGCTACTCCCTGGTAAGCTAGTACAGGTTGGCACTTTTTCATTGTGACCCAGGCTTCAGAATATGTGCTGGACATCATGTTGATTGCAAGATGCAGATATGTTTGATCCACCAGGACAAGCAAAAGTTAGGAGAGGGATAGGCTTATTTCAGAAGTGGAGATGCAAAATGGGCTGGGTTTCTGCTTATAGTGTATATGTGTATAATGTTATGCCACCCTGTACTGTTCATGGAGCTGTAGTAATTATTCATCTGTTAAAAACAATTGTACCTTTTAAAACTGCATCTCTTCAGAGGAATGCTATGTAAAGGCCAGCATTTCTCATAGCCCTGGAGTTATAATGCAGCTAAAACAGGGACCTAGAATATTTGGTGTGCACTACTTAGAGAACTTATAATAGTTTCTTATCATCATTCATCATTGGCATCCTTCAGTCTAGAAAGACTATGGTATCATGCTCTGATTGGAGGTCCTGAAACAGTATCTAGTGTGGCTAAAAAGGCCAGTTCGAGAATGGCAATCCCTTCCACACTGAGGACAAATAAATTCCGTCCCCTGCCCAGGCTTTCTTAACTGCAACAATATTTATCTTTTTGTAATGGAACAGTTAAAGTAAAGCAAAATCATGCTGTTTCATATACAATATTTCCCAACTTCTTGATTTTTAGGTGATTTCTGCTGCAAATGGAACAACAAGCAACTGCAATGCCAACGAGACTGTGTTGATGGCTCCAACCATGGACTCTCGGTTATACATTCTGTCCTTGTTGCCATTTATGGTATTGCTTGTCTTCATCCAAAGTCTCAGAGTCCTTTCCATCTTCTCCATGCTGGCCAATATTGCCATGTTTTGCAGCCTGATAATGATATACCAGTACATTGTCAGGGTATGTACAAAGATCAAAATAGAAGCTGCAATATATTTCCTGTATATGTTTCCAGCAGTGGTGGCCCCATTTTGTCAGGGTTTTTAAAAAATTGTGTATTGGCTATTATATATGGACATTATCCAGTGGATAAACTGCTTATAAATTTCCCACAACACCCAGAAATGGCATATGGGGAACAAAAGAGATAGAAGAAACTCAAGAGTCCTCTCAAAACTCTAGATTCCTCTCAAACCTATTCTAGATTTGTGTTGTGGCATGTTTGTGGAAAAAGCTGATGGCTAATGGTATCATAGGGCTGCTAGAAATATGTTGGATGCTCTTAGGAAGAACAAGTCATATGTTAAATGAGCACCTGTTGTGATGTTGTTTGCTTCTCCTGATTTGTTTTCATGGGTAGTGCAATTAATGGGTATTGGTGATTCCATGCACCCTTATTAGAGGGGAAACTAATTCCCCCCCCCCTCAAAGTTGTCTCCCCCGAAAATATGTCTCAAATCTATGCTTTTCCTTTCCACATTATAAGGATATTCCAGATCCTAGTCATCTACCTCTGGTTGCCAAGTGGAAGACATACCCTCTTTTTTTTGGCACGGCTATCTTTGCTTTTGAAGGCATTGGAGTGGTAAGTCTTCCTCTTCATAGGCGTGTTTTGGCATAATTAGTAGGAACTGTGTTAAGAACTTTCTTTGATCAACTATGAAAGCAGCAACCCCCTATAATCAGGAGCACGTTCAACTGTGTTTGGTGCTGCTTCTTTCCATGTAAATGCACATAGGGATGCAACGTTTGGGTCCAATCCTAACCAATTTTCAGCACTACTATGCAGCCAAGATAAAACAAATATTCCCTTACCTTGAGGAGGCCTCCATGATTGACCCCCAACTTCAAGATGCAACACATACCTTATTGTCACAGCTGCATCAGTTCTGGAAGGTTGGATAGGATTGGGCTCTTTATTATTTGGTTGCCGTATGTTCATGAGACTGGCAAGTCCCTCAGGAAACCTGTTGCTTCAGTCCTAAATGCTGAAGAAGACTATGTGGCTTTTTCAGTATATTGATGATTTGTTATTTTTGGCCTTGGTCTGGTAATATTGCTGGTCTGGTAGCATTGGTCTGGTAATATTGCTGTGGGATCTAAAGCTTTCAGATTGCCCTTTCTACTTCAAAATGTGTAATTGCAGCTATATTTATAGTATAGAACAGTAGCGTGGGTGAGTGAACTATCTTCAATAGCTTCACTTCATTGCTCTTCAGAGACTGTCTTGTTAGAGGAAAGTGGGATGACAATGAAAATGTTTGATCTATCCTTTCCTCCCTCCCTATTACACTAAGGTAATTTGTCTCTTTTATCTTGCAGTGGTTTAGGTTCAGTTTCCTGCAGATGTAATTATGTTTCCAGAGCAGCAAATGCCTTTCTGAGATGCATTCGCTGAAGAGGCACTGCATCCAAAACAGGGAAAGCAATAGTGCAGATCTAATCAACCCATGTTAGGCCTCAGCCGGAGCACTAGCTTCAGTTTCAGTTGTCATGTTGAGAAGGATGCGGAAAAGTTGATGATGATTCAGAGAAAAGCAAGAAGTAAAGGGCTTAGAATGCAAGATTCATGATGAGACTCAAAAGAAACTAGGTGGGTTTAGGGAAGAGAGAGGTGACAAATGTTAAAACAAAAGAAAAAGCTAACTTTTTGTACTACTGAGCAGGAGGATGAATGATTCAAAACATTAAGTAATCATGGAGGAGGAAGAGAATACTGCTTAGGGCACTGAAAGCAAATCTACTGAGTATTGGCACATATGAGGAAGCAGCAGAGGGAGGAGATGGAATACTACTAAATTATTGTTATCTGTACTGGGTCATTGTGTAAATACAGAAGCCAAAAGCTCAAAGTCCATTAAGATTACTTGGTTGTTACAGAACATCTTGCATGATATGCCTGTACTCCTTACATGCACGCATGAACCAGGAGTTCTAGCAAGGTAAATGGAGAGTAACGTATGAGAACAGGATGAAATAAAAAGCTGCCTTTACGTTTAATTCTCTGTAGGACACTTTTCAAAAAGTAACCATTTAGATCAGTTCACTTCTAACTAGTCAGCCAGGAAGGAGCGGAGCCATTGCAGAACAGTGCCTCCAATCCCATCACAATGGCCCAGTTTGAGAATCTCTAAGCTAGAAGATGGATGGCTAGATTCACCCTTGTTGGTCATCAGTCTGTATGACCGATGATGGTTGAAATAATCAGAATGTTGAGTTAGAGGGAATGCTGGTCTGGACCACTTTGTTATGTTGTTCATGTGCTGGGGCTGAATTAAGTGTGAGATTTGATTAAAGTGAGGAATAAGTTAGTGTACTGAAAGTCTGTTTTTCTTTGCTTTTCTAAGGTGCTTCCTTTAGAAAACAAGATGAAGAAACCCCTTCAGTTTCCCATAGTCCTCTATGTGGGTATGATCATTGTCACCATTCTCTACCTCACCCTGGGAACATTGGGATACATACATTATGGAGAGAACATCCAAGCAAGCATAACTCTCAATCTTCCCAACTGCTGGTGAGTTGAAACCAGGAAAAGAATCTCCTGTCGCTATGAACTAATTTCCTTAAATCAGGGGTTTCCAAACTTTTTCCTGCACTTTTAACAATTGTGCAGAGGAGGAAATTTCAACAGGTGCTGCTTGTGATCCGCTTGTGGGATGAAAAGCTGCACCTGTTAAAATTTCCTCCTCTGCACAATTTTTAAAAGTCATAGAGCCCTGAAGCTGAACGTTTGGAGACACCTGTCTTAAATCATTAAAGACCCAGAAAGGGTCTTGTTTTGCTGCAGTAATTCTGTTGGAAGTTATTTCAATTGGCTTTTCACTGTTTGACTCTAGCATGCATCTTTTATAAATTCCTTTGAAGCTGAAGAGGTAAAACAAGATAGGTTGTTTCATGGACCAGGGAAATATTTCATATTTAATAGTCCCCCCCTTTCATCATTGGCTGTCCTGTTGCTCATCATGACTCTGCTTACAAATGTACAGTAGAGTTGAAAGATGGGGATTATGCTGCTCTCTAGTGGATTCTTTGCTTTCCAACTTTTGTGCTGCCACATGCAAGTGAGGGTTGATTTTGTTTTCACAGTGTTGTGAAAGTGGGAATGCAAAGTATTGCATTAGGTTAGCCTTTCCTGTTCATCTGACTCACTTCTCTTATTATTCAGAGGGGTCACACAAACCTAGATGCATGCAAGCTGTGCTTCTTTATAGTAACTAGCAAGTGACATTAGTTAACCTTGCCATCTACTGCTGGTTTGCATATGTACTGCAACTTCTTTTGTGAGAAGATGTTCTCTAGGTAAACTACCAGCCAGACCCCAAGGTATCAGTAGGAGTCTCAGCCTTTTGAGCAAGCTGAGAGTTGGCCTGTCTCCTTGTGGGAGGCTAAGGAAAGAACCAACATGGAGCATCACAAAAAACACAGAATTTAATGTTGTGCAATTTTAATAGAGCTGATTCCTTAATCACAAAAGTTATTGGAAGGTTAACACCCGAAAAGCTGCTTTGGGCTTCTTATCACATTTAAGAATATTTACTTAAAGTTAACTCAACAAGAGATTGATGTAGTAAGGCATCTGTGGCAGCATCTCGCACTGGGTTGTACTCTCTTTCCTCCTCAATGACTCAGTTGGTTTCTGTCAATTTGGTTATCTACAATACCAAATCATTACTCCAAACACACAGGTAATCTTGTCACCTTTTCATGTTGCCCAGTCCCAGATATGTTTAGGAATAATAGACAACAGCAGCACAGTTTAAAACACAGCTCTCTCCTAGAAGTTAGTGGCTACAGTTCATGAAAAGAGAGCTTAATGACCAAAGTGTATCCAAATTCTATAAGCAAAGCTTTTCATGATTTCACTAATTACTTGTGTGTTTTTTCAGATGTTTTCCTCAATTCATTCCACCCATTGATAGACTGTACCATTTAGATGCCCTTAACATTCAGAGATGCCCTATCATGGGGTCTGCTCAGGGCTCCATTCTGTCCCCTGAAACAGAAACTGCAAGTTCCATTGGAGCACTTTTTGTTTAAGCACAAGGGGAAACATCTTTTTTATTCCCTTTGGTTTTTATGTAATTCTACTCCACTAGTTGGCATGTGGAGACCATTCTTGATTTTTTTTTTCACTTGCCCAAACCGGCAGCTTCACAATATTCTGGCCTTACTAATGTGATTCTTTGACTTGTTCAGTATCTTCTTATATCACACTTTTTTGAAGAGGTCTTCTTTTTCTCCTTATCTCAAGGATATCACCATTGGTTCTTTTAGCTTACAGTGAACTGTTTAGTTTGAGAGTTGTACTGAATTCGGGCTTCAGTAGGATTGGTACAGCTTTCAGTTTCAGTACCCAGAACAGGTTGCATGTAGTAGCACTAGAATGTATCTGAAGTGTCTGTCCATATTTGCATCATTTTCAGGTTGTATCAGTCTGTCAAGTTGCTCTACTCCATTGGGATCTTCTTCTCCTATGCTCTGCAGTTCTATGTCCCTGCAGAAATAATTATTCCTGTGGCAGTCGCGCAAGTCCCTGAACGCTGGGCATTATGGACCAATCTGCTGCTGAGGACCTGCCTAGTCTGCGTAACATGTGAGTTAAAATCCAGGGATGGAGAATGCTTCCTTGCCATTTTATCAAAGATAATTATCTGAACAGTAGAGATTTTTCTGAAGTGCGAAGACTCATGTTGGTTGTGTGCAAAGTGGTTCAGCAGCTGCGAGTTCTGGTTGTTAGAAGTTAGGGAGATGTCATGGTATTCCCCAGCCCAGGGATAGGGGCATAGCTCAGAGGAAGAGTACCAGCTTTCCATACAGAATGTCTTGGCTTCAATCTGTGGCATTTCCAGGTGGGGCTGGGAAAATCCAGATCTAAAACTTGATAGAACAGTGGTCTGATTTTCTATCATCAGGCCGCTTTTATGTCTCTTGTTCTATATGGCTTTGAGGTCTGTGTTTTGGAGAAGTTATTTGGAGCTACTGCAAAATCCCTTTGACTGTGTGGAACAGACTTGTGGAATTCATTTTTGGTTTAATGTTCACAAATGCAAATTTTAGGTATTTTGTGTTCTAGAATTTGCATCTGCATCCAAATTTAGTATCCCTTCTCAATGGTGAAATGCTTGCTTCTTTTCAAACAAGGTTTAGTCAAGATCTTGCCAAATTGGTTTAGTCAAGAATTGCCAAATATACAGAGTGTCAATGACATCAAATAACAGAAGTGAACAACTGAAAATGAGATTTTTAAGTTCTAAGATTTTTCTGGCCAGCTACTTCCAGCTTTCCACTGCTAACCTACCAATTTCCAGGTTTTCTAGCCAACTAAAAACTGAATTTTTAAAGCCTAACATTTTGCCACCTTCTGTTGATGGCATTTTTAAAAGCAAAAACTGATTAAAATCACCAAATACATATGCTGTAGGAAAACAAAATTTCTAGTTGAAATGCTAGAAATTCTGTTTTCCTGTATGAATGAATGTGTTTGATTTTAACCGAGTATGTATTTGGTAAGAGGATAATTAGTCTGTGGAACTCCTTGCCACAAATATGATGATGACATCTATCCTTAAAAAGAGAGGATTGGACACATTTCTGGAGGAAAAGTCCATCACAGATTGCAAGCCATGAAGGAGAACCTATGTCTGAATGATTATAAGCCAAGATGGATATGTCAACATCTTATTTTTAAAGATAGGCTACCTGAGAACACCAGAGGCAGAGAGGGCAGCAGGATGCAGGTCTCTTGTTATCTTGTGTGCTCCCTGAAGCATTTGGTGAATCACTGTGAGAAATTGGAAGCTGGATTCAATGGGGGGCCTTTGGCCTGATCCAGTGAGGCGCTTCTTATCCTCTTACCTATCTTGTCCAAATAAATGTGTAAAAACCTGGTTTGCATGTCCTTTTCTTTTTAGTGTTTGGAATTCCTTGATGCTATACAGACATAATTCTCAACTGGAATGGCTTATTCTGGCTCTTTGAGTATACCATACTTACTGAGATTGATGAATATTACTCAATGCTCCTTTAGCTTAATGTTGGTCTCATATCAGCTTCACCCAGACTGTAAAGAATGTCAGTTAAAGCACAGGTTACTATCTAAAATGGTCTAGAGTGAATTCATGATCAAAATAAAATTCAAAGGAAGAAGAGGGTTAAACTGGGTTTCAATGGAATAGGGCATGCAGCTCCAATCCTAATCTCCAGTTATGCTGGCATAAGCCCTGGCGTAGGTCCTGTGCTGACCTGGGTGTGTGTGTCACAAAAGTGCTGTAAGGCATTTTCTGTACCAATCCTGGGGGAGATTTAGGCCAATGCACAGGCATATGCCAGCCTTCTCACACCAGTGTGGGAGGATATGCCAGGTGAATTAGGCTGGCCTAAACTGGTTAGGATTGTGCCCTCATTCTCATTTTCCTCATTCTTCTCCCTACCTGTCTAGATGGGCTTAGTTCCCCATCAGAGAGGAGCACTAAGGATCAGGGATTCCTTTCTAGCATGTATCCCCAATAGGTTTTGTGCTGTTGAAAGCAAGGAAGTGCAATCAAATTGGGCTTGGACTTATCAAAGAGGATAAATCCAATTAAGTGGGTTGTAATGAATATTAATCCAAATGATCTCATGGTCTTGGAATATGCCTGCGTCACTGTTTGGATATCCAAAGCAAGTACGCAATTTGGGGTTTTGAAGTGCTAAGCAAAAGGAAAGAGATGTCTAGTTAAAAGTTCTTTGAATTAATATATATGGAAAGCATAACAGTTGTCCCCTGAGGGATGAGAAGCTGCAGCTGGTTAATTTGGTTTTGATGCATCTTTTTTCCTTTAGTGGATGTTAAAATCCTATTTACTGTGAGATGTGACAATTGACTGAGTCATAGAAGGGCTCATGAAGCCGTCTCTTCCCAGACTGTTAACCTACAAGTCCAACTGATCCCTAACTATAGAGGGGTCATGTTAGTAGTGGAAAGTGGCCATGAATAACCTCCTTTGGATTACTTCTGCTTGTCATTGGCTCCTTCCTAACCATCTTCATTGGCTTGCTCTTTTGCAAATAGTTTTTAATATTTTATGTTCATTTAGCCTTCTTCTAGTGTGCTCAGAACTAAATCCTGTTTTGATCTGCAAGGCTTAGTTTTAGGTAAGTGAGCATCAGATTGCAGTCCCAATCTCTAAATTTAAAAGTGAAAAATTGCAGACCCTCCCACTTGCTCAGTTCTCTCCCACTCAGAATCTGTTTTCAAAACTTGAAAAATTTCAGTTAACAATGTTGCAAAAAAAAAAAATTGAGACACTGCTAAAGTGAGTTGTCAAATATTGCTAGTTAAAACCTTCTCTGCAATACAACTCTATTATCCCCTTCATATGAAAAATTAGATATTCTTTAGAAATCCTGTTTTTTGTCTGATTTTTTTATTCGCTCTGGACTCAGTTGGAAAAGCTTGGAAAGTAATAGAGGGCATGTAGCTGAATCTCAAGGGATGTGTCAGGAAGCGTCCCACTCCCGGGCAAACTGCTTTGCTGCTAGAAGAGCACCTGAGTCTATTAATGCCCAGCAGAGGGAGCCCAGGTAGTTATCAAGTTCGCAAGTAATGTCAAACACTTCTAGGTGGTAAAAACCACGGAGGATTATGAAATGCTCCAAATTGGATGAATGGGCAACCAAATGGCAAATACAGTTTAATATCAGTAAGTGCAGATAAAGCAAAGAATCCCAATTTCACATATACAATCTTTGAACTATCTTTGATAAACTGGGAAATGTTTTGGGGTCTATTTAGCACATGTGTAATCCACCCTTTCTCCAAGGAGCTCAGGATCATGTATAGGTTTCTTCCTTACAGCAGCCCGCTGTCTGAGACTTGGGGCACATTCCAGAGTAACTAAAGGAAGTCCTTGCTCCGGTGTAAGAAAAATTTACTCTGGATTGCAATATGAATTTCCCATAGGTTTTCACTAGGTGGTGCCGTAACAACAGGAGCACGTAATGTATTTACTCTGGATTGGAGGGATAGTGACTTGATCAAGACTACCCAGGTAGCTTCCTTCCTGGGCAGGGATTTGAACCTGGATCTTCTAGAGCTAAGTCTAGCTCCCAAACAACTAACCCGTGGTTCTCAAAGTGGGAGTCACAACCCTCTTGGAGAAGTTGCAGGGGGGGTTGGGACAAGATGGGGAGCTACTTCATCACCAGCCTGAATGGGTCTCCTCTGCACAGTACATCTTGGGTGATTTGCCATGCTGTGAGAGAGTGTCTCGTGCATCCTGGGCCCCCACGACTTTCTCCTGTTCCCATGTGGCTTTGGGAAGTTCAGCCAAGTGGAAGGTGTCCCAGTTTGTTAGGCAGCCTCTTTGTATGGGGGCAAGCCAGCCTGAGTTTTCCTGAATGCAGAAGCAATCCTGTATGCTGGTGAGGAGACCATGTAGACATACAGAGGCTGGAGCACAAAGCTGCGCAAGGATGGGAGGGAGTGAATTATGATGAATTACGCTTTCATCTCTGCAGGACTTGCACCTGGAAGTCCTGGCTTTGATATAGGTGTGCTAAGGTGTTCTAAATTAGTATTGAACCCATTCTGGGTACACCTGTGAAATGTAGTAAAGATGAGTTAGGCTGACTATCCAAGCTAATTCACTGACCTGTGATTAACTTTCCCTATGTTGGTATGCTTCGTTCATACCCCATGTTATTGAACTCCAAGATGGGGAGAACTAATTGGTCCCTTTTCAGTTGAGAGGATGTTTGACATATGCAGAGTTTCTTCTGAAACTTGACATTTTAAAAATTCATGTAGTACTTGTGAATGGCCAGCCAACTTGTGTTTATTGGAATCGAGTTGCACTTTCAAGGGAAGTTGCCTATTTTCTTCTCCCCATACCCTTCGAATAATTACCAAATTTTGCTTTTATACAGAACACCTTCATTAAATTTCCTGGACTTCATTGTGAATCTTTTGGAACCCTGATAATCTGTACAGACCCATATTTTTGCACACTCGGACATGCCCTTTTTACAAAAATACTTTGTGGTTTACCTACATCTCCCAAATTATATTGTAATCACTTGGGCTTATATGATGGTTCTTCCCATTCGAAATATGACACCCACAGAACTGGCAATTACAACTCTCTACTCTAAAAAAGGTTTTGTCAATTTTCCTAGAAAATAAACCAATTTTTTCTCATCTTTTATTGTGATTGTGCATTTTGAGGTGTCCTACTTTCCTTGCTGATAAAAGCTGGCTTCATTGTGGAGAATGCCACCTATATTGTCCTTTTACTAGCAATTTTCTGTGTCACAGAATACTACAAATGCATCAGATGGTGGATTCACTTCCAGATTACTCAATGCTATTAAATGGGGTCTCACTGACCCCAAATCCTAACATTAATGAAAAAGGTAAAATGTACACTTTAAAAAAATCTGTTGTTGGAGGCACACCAAAGTATTTACACGTCTAGTTTTTAGATGTGGCTCACCTATGCTTTTTGGAAGTGGTTCCAGGAACCTGTCTAAGCCTTTTGAGAAAAGAATAGGAATCAGTCCTACATTTATGCTTTCATCTCTGCAAGACTGTTAGGTGACTTGATCCAGGAAATCTTAGCTTTAATATAAGTGTGCTAGAATAATTTATAATTTAGTATTGAACCTACTCTGGGTACACCTGTGAAATGTAGTGGTGATGAGTTAGATTGACTATCCAACCTAATTCATTGGCCTGTGATTTAACTTTTTCCTATGTGTCAGTATTCTTCATTCATAACTACCATGTTAATGAACTGCAAGCTGGGGAGGACAAACTAGTCCCTTTTCAGTTGAGGGGATGTTTACTTCAGCATATGCAGAATTTGAGCACAATCCTAACCATGTCTACTCAAATGTAAGCCCCATTGTGTCCAGTGGTTCTTACTCCCAGGAAAGTGTCTTTAGGATTGCAGCATTTGTCTTCAGCAACTTTGCTATCAGTTTAAAAGAAATTCCTTGATGCTCTGCCATTTGAACCGGGGGGGCAAAATCTAAAAATATCTTATTTTCCAATTTCCAAGTACAATTCAGTAATTTGTTATGGCTAATTTTTCTTTCTACTGCTATTACTGCTGTTTCCAGAGGTGAAAATTTTCTTTTGTGACTTCGCAGATATCTGAATTCACTGCAGTCCACAGGACCCCATCTTTCTAACCTGTGACACAGAATAACAGATGCTGCAAATGAGCCATTCTTCCATCCCACTTAAGAAAACAAACTCTTGCAATCAAAGTTTTGTATAGCTATTGAGACACTTGATCTCTTGAATTATGGATGCAAAATAAGCTGGAAAAGATTTTCTAGACTGCTGTTTCTTAAACAGTGGTACTTGTGTCACCAGCGGTACTTGGAGGTACCCCCAGACTCCCACTGTCAGCAAAGATCAGTAATGCAATAAACCATTCAGCAATAGGAGTCTCAGCTTGATGGACAGAGCTCGAGTGTGCACTTCTTGTGTGCAAAAAAAGCCCTCCCAGTCACCCTGAGCCCTTTAACATGTTTGTGTTGTATCTAGCCTTTCTGTCGGGAAGTAACCAGCGATTACTTCTGGTAGTACTTCCAGTAGGTGGGCTGTGCAAAATGGTATGATAAGGGGCCACATGGTGAGAAATAGTTTTCTAGATGCCAAAGGCAATTATTGTTGCTGTTTTTTTGGAGCCATGTCCTAATCTAGAATTATTTCCCAAGACTAGCAGGAGTAATCCAGGGGCAGAATCTGGGCAGAGTCCCTGCCATTCCATCTAATTTGATTGGCAATGTCGGGCATTAAAGCTTGGGACCTTTCTATCTGCAAGCAATCTTCTGAGCTATGACCCTTTCAAATTACTCAGCAAGTATTCTGGTTTTACAATATATACAGTTGTGAGGTACTGTTAAAATATCAGCATGTTCTGTAGTTGGCGAGCCATGGAGGCTTTTTTCCATGCAGTGTTTAATTAGAATTGCTGAAAATCAAATTGAGGAATGGGGAGACACAGTGTACAAGGTGATTGGAAGAAGGATGTTCATGCCAGCCACTGTGCCACAGTTTATGGATAGGTCAGAATTCTCTCATTTTCCCCACAGCATGTTCTGACCAAGTGTATATTCTTAATCTATCAGTGATACCACAAGCATGCCATTATTATGCCACAAGGAATAATTTCATAAAATTACTTTTAATTTTTGTTTTCCATGGCTGAATGCATTGAGAATTGAAATGAAAATGGTGAAATTCCTCTGTGTTGGTGTATAACTGCCTGTCACTGGATAGGGCTGATTGAAGAGATGATGAGGAATTTATTCAGTCTAGTGAGGATGCATTTTGGCCAAAATCATTGTAGGTATGTTTTTTCCCCTACATTGTTTGCTGGTGTCATTTTGGCACAGAATCCTTGAAATCAATGACCCACTGTCCCTGATCAGACTTATTTCTGCTGCCCACTGCTAGGTATGCCATCTCCCCTTCCATTCTGCCAATTGTGAGGCTGCTTTCCATGCTGTGCTGATCCATTTTGCTTTGTACCTTGGATATTTTTCTCTCTTTGACATGGCTCTGGGGTCTTCAAAAATGGTTATTTACAAATTTCTTATTGCTAGGCCCAGACATTGATGTCACTGGGAAGAAGGCATGTCTCCACCCTTTAGATATGGGGAGAATGAGTGCTTGGCTAGCCTACAGCACTAGAGATCTTGGTTAGTGGCAAGGCAACATAGTCACTACTATGTTTCAACCAGGGCGACCATATGACTGGATTTTTCTGGATTTCTCCTCTTTTTTTTAGCCTTCTGTCTGGGTGTCCTCTAAAAGGGCTCCATTTTGGCTTCATTTTCGAACTTTGCAATGGTATGAAGTACCCCATTATGTCATATGTTATTGGATTCGTATTGAAGAGCAGAATCCAATGCAAAAATCAGTTTTAAAATTTCTCCTTCCTATCAAAAGTTATGGCCAAAAAACTAAAAATAAAAAAATATGCATTGAGCTCTATGGGAAAGTGAAAGTGCCCAATGTCATGGCTTTACTCATGAGTGGGCAAACGTGCTGTGTTCTTCTGGGAAGGCCAGGCTAAGAGGAATCCAAGATCTTGTCCTCCTTTTGAGGTTTGGGCATCTGATCACCCTGGTTTCAACTTACTGTTGCACCAGATATTTACATCTTCCTTGACAACAAAAGTGAAGAAGTTGCACGCTAGTTTCCATTGCTTTACTTAACATCACTGGGGATGAAGGTAGCAATTCTTGCCTTTATGTTAGAATGTAAAAGTCTTTTTGAATGTGATCCAGTGATGTGAACCCTGAATTTTCAGTGACTTTGACCAAGTAGCTTTTGACCCATAGCTGTGTTGGTTTTTATTCATATGAGAGTTGGATGGTTTTGTTTCCAACTTTTTATGCTTTGGAGTTTTGTGCCATAATAGTGTTCATCTGTGTGTGCAATTGTGTATTCCGGCAAATATAGTCAGTGTGATTGTATGCACTGTGGAGCAGACTAGATTCCCGGAAATATGAGTTTTCTCCTTCCCCAGGGAGGCCAGAGAACTGTCCTTCTGTCTCCAAAAAGCACATTTCTTTTAAAGAAAAAATAACACTTATCAGCAATGCTTTTTGGCTGGTTTCCAGCTGAATTCTTAGATGGAAAGGGAAACTAACACAGAGTCCCTTGGCAGCTTCCTCAAGCACACCCACCTTCTGTTACTCTGATGTTCGGAATTGGACGGTTAGCATGAAATTTCTCAGCTTGCCTTTCTAATGGAACTTTCTTGTAACCCAGAAAAGTGCTTCTGACATCACACCAGTTCTGACGCAAACACTTGGAGACTAATTTTAGGTTGTTGCTATTTGAAGAGGAGGTTTTGTTCAGACTGGTGCTTCCCAAATGGGTGTCTTTCAACTAATTACTTTAATGCTTTTCCCACAGGCTTCCTTCCCACTGTGCATAATATTTGGGGGTGGGGATAAGTTTAGCTTTTCCGCTTGTATAACTTGGGGCTTCTTGCCATCTTGCTTATGAAAAAACATTTCTCTGCTCAGAATGAGTATACTGGTTGGGAATGTTTCTGCCCGTGTGTTTACCACCTGATGTTTTTGCCTCACTTTTGATCTTGACAGTTTTCCTGATGCTTCCTTCTCTGTTTCTAGTATTCTTTTCAAAATAATTGGACAGTAGACTATGTCTACCAATTCTACCGTGGATCCAAGGTGGAACATGTCATGGTAGCATTCTCCATCTTCATTTTTGGAGAGCTGTGCTTGGTTGTGTTAGATTTTTCCCAGCTATTTTGCAGCTATTTTGCAGCTATATTTGGCATGACTACACCATGCCATAGCACCAATGGAGAAAAAGGCGGCAGTAAGGTGGAACTTGGATCCAGAGATGAGGGATATGGGGGAGCCTGATCACACTTACAGATGACACCAAGCTGGGAGGAGTAGCAAACACAATAGAAGACAGGAGAAACCTCCAGGAGGATCTGGATAAATTGGAATACTGGGCTTTAACAAATAGAATGAATTTCAACAGGGAGAAGTGCAAGGTTCTGCACTTAGACAATTAAAACCAAAAATACAGGTATAAAATGGGGGATACTTGGCTTGGCAGCACAACATGTGAGCGGGATCTTGGAGTCACCATGGAGCACAAGCTGAACATGAGTCAGCAGTGTGATGTGTCTGCAAAGAAGGCAAATGCCATTTTAGGCTGAGGGGAGACATGATTGCCCTCTTCAGATACCTGAAGGGCTGTCATAGGGAGGAAGAGGCTCATTTGTTCTTTGCTGCCTCTGAAAGTAGAACTAGAACCAATGGGTACAAACTGCAAGAAAGGAGATTCTGGATGGATATCAGGAAAAAATTCCTGACCGTGAGGGCAGTTCGGCAGTGGGACAGATTGCCAAGGGAGGTGGTGAACACTCCCTTACTGGGGACCTTCAAGCAGAGGCTCAACAAGCACCTGTCAGAGATGCTCTAGGAGAATTTCCTGCTACAGGCAGGGGATTGGACTAGATGAACTACTGGGTCCCTTCCAACTCTAGGATTCTGTGTTCCTGTTCTGTGATTCTGTGAGCTTTCTGGAGACAGGCAGTTGTGAGAAACAGCAGGCTGCACTGGACAGAACTTCTGCTTGATCCAGCAGGAAAAGCTCTTGGCTCAGCTCAGTGTCAGGATCCTCAGGGCAATTTGCATCATAGTTTTCCCAAATGGAACTGAAAGAGTTTTCAGAGCTGAAAGTATCAGAAGTTAAACTTGAGGAGCTGCAGATGTATTGCAGGCTGGGCTGGCAAGGACAGCTGATGGGGCCAAGACCTAAGGGGCTTTTGGGATTCAGTAAAACCAAGCAGTGATAGCTCAATGTACAGAACAAGTCTTAGTATCATCCTTACCAGGCATTGAAGATCCTTTCTTAACTATGGTACAGCTGTTGTTACACGCCTCTGTAGGGACTTGCCTTGCCTTCCCTTCCAGTTAGGGTACCAAATACCAAAGAGTGACTGTTTTCCCAAACATGAGCAATGTGTGCCTGCTGTTGTGAGAGAAGTCCAAGGTTGCTGAACTCTGCCCCTGAAATAACATCTCTACCCTATATGGGGAGATACGCTGACGTAAGATACGCTCCTTCTCTACTAGTTTTGAAGCTTTCTGGCAGCATGGAAGATGCCACATTGCTTCCAGATGAGCGAGCCTGAAGCACGCAAACTAGCGCTTAAATCTGAAATGAATTTTATTTGGAAACCAAGCTTCACATTACTCATAAACTAAAGTAGCAATGAGTTTAAAAAGTGACTTGTGCACCATTCCAAATAGGAAGCTACCTGGGGGGAGTATCTTCTCATGTGGTTTGGAGTTTGTGATCACGCAGAATAGTCATTTGTCTCCTACAGATCTGCAATTTTTGGCTGAACTATGTGGGCTGGTATTCCATTCATTTTCGTAGTGGTTTTATATGTCACGGTGGTGTGAATCAGGCTTAAACTGACTGATTCCTGTAGGATTGTAATTGTGCCTAGAACTGCAACATAAGGAAATTCAGAGGCATGGGCAGACCTGAAACCAGAATTCCCAAAGTGCCCATTTGTTTTTCCACTGCTATTACGACTTTCCTGAGAGGTGGTGAGGATCATGCATATTCAGCTCCAAATGTGTGTTTGCCAGTGTGAGCTCGTAGGAAATTATTTCTTTGCAAATTATATATAGATCGTAGCTGTTAAGAATGTACAAAACCATGTTACACATGTTCTGTTTTTCTCCCTTCTCTCTTCTAGGTCTGCTTGCAATCCTGATTCCTCGGTTGGGTGTTGTTATTTCTCTGGTGGGCTCAGTGAGTAGTAGTACTCTTGCCTTGATCATCCCACCTCTCCTGGAAATTTCCACTTATTACTCGGAAGGCTTACATCCCATCACCATTGCCAAAGATGTCCTCATCAGTCTCCTGGGTTTTATGGGATTTGTGGTTGGAACCTATGAGTCCCTCTGGGAACTCATTGCCAATCCAACTGCCTCACTCTGATGACCTAGCCTGCCCCAGCTTTCAGCACTTTGTTGCCATAAAATCTTTCAGCAGTCTGACCAGAACCTTGATTCTCTTCTCCCCCCACTCCTGTGGGAACTGAAGAGGGACACTTGCTTTCCAAACATATTTATTCTGCAGCTATAAAGGCGAGTCTGCAGTGGGAAAAAAGCAGGAATCTGGTCAGTTATGTTGCTTCTGTGTACAAATCTGGAGCTGATTGTTAATGCCTAAAAGACTTTGTGGTATGATGGTTGTCCTCTGTTGAGAATGGAGCATTGTTCTCTGCCTATCTGCTTAACCTACCACTTTAGGAAAAATTTAGTTGGCAACTACACGCTACATCCTTCTGGATCTTGAGCAATGAAAGGGTCCCATTTCTGTTCAAAAATGTAGTCCTTTAAAACGTCACAGTACCTCCCTCAGGAGGAAGATGATTCACTGCCAACCTCTTCTTGTTCCTTTTCCAAAGCATTTCCATGTGACAGCTGAGGAATTGTGCCATGCTATCCTGGACTTCTAAATTCTAGTGTTCCTTCACATTTAATATGTAGTATGGATAGATGTATATAACCGGGAAATGGCAGCCAGAATCGAATAGGGGAAAGAGTGTTTATTTCTTTTTTAAATACAATGTTCATGGGGTGATGGTGGTAGCAAAATTAATAACAGCACCTTTTGTTTTCAGAAAGCATTTGTAAGATGGGGGAGACACACTGAAGTCTGTTAGCAAAATTTAAAATCAAGGCCGTTACTTTCTTGTATTCATGTGTATATTGAAAAAGCACTATAGAGTTGTAAGCAAATGTTAACATTTGTTGCTTCCTGTTCACATTTTGCTGAGGAGCCCTCTCTAACACACAGGCTTCCTGTCTCCTTGTCTCTCTGTAAACTTCATATTAATAGCAGCTAGCAAAAACATTACACTAGCAGTAAACCTTGACACTAGCAGTAAGAATCAAAACAAAGTTAATGGGTGCAGGGAAGGGGCAGATCCCTGAAAAAGTGAAACTGGATATGCCAGGAGGGACCTTTAAATGCTTCATATCACATGTATGTTCAGAACTGGATCTAATGAGCCACATCATATGAGTGGATATCCACATCATACAAGTCATCCCCTGAAGAGTTGCAGTGGAAGCATGTGATAAACTAAGATTGTGAAGAAGTAGGAAGCATTGATAAAATGAATCAGAAACAAAACTTGTAATACTGTTCCATCAAACCTAGTGTGTACCTCCTATAATCATGAAGAATGGAGCTCATCAAGGAGTAAAAGTGTATTGCTCTTTGCACAAGATGTGTACATTTGTGTTTACAGCCATGCAGATAAACTTGCATGTTAGGACCATAGAATAACGTTTCATAATTATCATTTCTGAAGCAAACAAAATCTTATTTTTCTGCTTCTATTATATAGCTATATTGTTTGTACACTGGTATCAGTTAGAAGATATTGCAAGTTTGCTTTAACCAGAACCATTTTACATTAAACATAGGACTTGGCATGTACACATTGCACAACAAAATAAGATATAGTGTTTTAATACGACCTGTGTTAAACTACAGCACAAACAGACCAGGTAATATTGCTTTTTAATGGCTTTTTCTAAGAACATTTTAATTGTGAGTTATGGCTTTTAATAGTCTGTTTTAATATAAGAAATTGGAAATAATAATGTTATAAAATTCATTCATTATAAAATAATGTTATAAGATTCACTCTGACTGACCTTATGCTAATTTCAATTAGCCAAGGCTTCTGAGCTACTGGCTTGATTTCTTTCCTTAACATGATGCATATAGTAGTGGTGGTGGAAACCCGTTTCAGACTTCCCCTTGTCACAGCGGGAGCCAGAAGTGAAATGAAAGTGTGAATGAAAGACTCCTCAAGACATGGCCATTATGTGACACCACCTATTTCCAAAACTTACAAAAACAACTTGTAAGCAATAGCAGTAAGTAGTCATAGCAAGGTTTAGACAGTAACCTTCCTTATAAAAAATAATATTCTGACTTTAAGTATTATCTTGATTATGTTAACTTTCTTAGGAAGTGTCATTCAGATGGCTAAAGTTGTAAACAGTGTGGGTTAAGCACTGTAAGAACATTTCTGTACTTGTATGGTGGAGCATCAGAAAATGGGCAGGTGAGAGGGAAAAGGGGACAAATTTATTAAACTACCTTGCAGTTAATAGACTCCAAAACATTGCCTAAAATCACTGGGTTTTTATTCTGACTCCAGCTTGGGACTCAAAACAGCAGAATTCTGCTTGAATATCAAGGGAGAAATTAGATGATGTCAGTACAAGATCTCAGTGATATTTTGTAGAGCATACGCACTAACTTAAGTGAAATCAAGTGTTTTCAGTAGTATATTTGCACACTAATATATTTTTACTAGCTGGTATTTAGATGAAGTATCTATTCAAGACTGTTTCTTATCAATGTCACCTGTGTTAGAGTAATGACACTACCATAAACCATTCAGATGCATTTGGAGGGAGAAAAAGGCTTGTTTTCTTCTTACAGAGCTATGTTGGTACAGTGCGTATAATGATCATGGGAAAGACTGCTGTAATACTATCCTTAGTTCTGGGATTTGTGATGCAAAGTTATGACTTAGCATTTGGAGAAACAAGCAATCTGAGGAGAACTTAAAAGGGGACAGCAAAACATTCTTATAGAACCTATTTTGCCTTCATTGAGTTCTTGTGTTCATCCTGTGGCAACTTTTCTATTGGTGCCATAAAAATATATTGTATGTGCTTTTAAATGTAATCTACTTCAAGCCCAATCCTATGGATTCCTACTCGGAGGGAAGTCACATGGTAATCAATTGCTCATATTTGTGGATAGGTATGGATAGGATTGTAGCCTTGGAGGGTGATGATATTTCTATTATTTCGATTAGGATGCACCTGTCTTTGGTTCTGTAGAGCTTCCACTTGATGAAAGTTTGGCAGTTTGTGACAAGGTGTCATGATTCACTTTTTTCAGACCAATAATGTTTGGCTAGCAGCTGATACACATTCACTCCCACTTCATTTGGAAACAAGTGAAAACTTACCATTAGTTGTGTAAAGATGTCTTCGTCATTGTGAGCATTCTGTAAAAACTTTAATTTTCACAGACTGCTAGAAGAAGTATATTCTTTTAACTGGGAATAATGGTTTTACTTGACTATGGGGTAGTTATCATGACTGTTAGCAATTTATTAAAAATGAAAAACCACATATATAATATTTTCATCAGAACTGTTGCTAATATAACATGTATCCTGGATTGTGAGACTATATCTGTGTTGGTTAATGTTGTCTTCAAGAGTATGTTGATTATGAATTTTAAGGTCCCTTAAGTCTGTTGCTTAATTGTGTTTTCTAGTGTGGAACACCAATAGGTAACTTTGTGGAGGAGCTCAATTTAAATTGAAGAGTGATGAAACTGGATCATTTTATTATTTCCTGATCAGTATGCCTAATAATTTTAAAACTAGGTTAGATATTAGTTTGATCTAACAATATTAATCCTCTCAATGAGAATTGTCTATGTTGAGTTTTTCTGACTTTCAAAATTGATAAAAGATCATTGCAATCCTAAATCAAATATATGCTTTCACTTTTTTTGTGAAGAGCATTGGCCACAGTTTTGAGATAGATGCATGCAAAAGTTGGATGCTACTGGGGTATCTTGAGACTTCTGCATGTAGAGAAAACCACTGACCTAGTTTTCATCAGTGGTTTCCAACCCAAAACTAAAGTATTATATTCTGTTCTTTGCATGCACAGTTCTTACCCAGTTGACCCTTTGAGATCCCATTTCCTGCACAGATCATGTCTAAGGCTGCAATCCTCAAGACAGTTTCCTGAGAGTAAGACACATGGGACTTACTTTTGAGTAGGTATGGTTAGGATTATGCTCTAAGTTAATTTGAAGAGTTATTCACGATTTGTAGCTTTAGATCTCTGGGTGGAATTTGCTAAAGAAAAATGTAGCAAATGTTCTTTTTAATACTCTTGTCCATTTTAAAATGAAGTCAAATATAATATACTTTAGGTTAAGCCTAACGTATTGGGAACATGTCAAAATTGACAGCAGAAAAGCAGACGTTACTGTGTCCACAACCATGGTTTTTTTCTTAATTAGGTGGCTTTGAAAATTGAAAATGGGATGTGTGCACACATGTTGTATATACTGAATTGATCTATGTGTATTTATTTGTGCCTAAATCTGTATATTGTGAGCATACACTTTTTTAATATTGCTGCTACTGCACATACCTGATGGAAGAACTATTTTGTTTGTGAAGGTGCTGTACTTGGATCATGTACTGTACTTTACTGGATATTTTATTCAATAAAGTATTTTTTACATTATTACATGGGTTTTGCAGTATCTTTTTAAACTAGGTTTGGTTAGTTATACTGTATGTAGCTCTTAGTTAAAGATAGATTCACTACTTAATCAAACTTCATTGGGTTGCAAATTTTTAATTAAATACAGCTTTCAAGTTCAATTTAACTCTGAGCTGATTGGAATAAAGAAACCTGATCATTGGATGATATTGAATTGGATGACAAAAAAGGAGCCACCATATAGGTACAACAAGAATCTCAGCTTAAAGTGACATATCTGTCTAGCAATGGTAGCACGTACAATCTCAGAAACTGCAACACTGTACAATATGATGGTGTGGCTGGCATTGTGTACAGATGACCAAGGGCAGGTGCCTCTTTCATAATTTGGATTTTCTTAACCATGTCACATACTCTTGGAGAGTGGGTTGCCACTACCAAGCCAGGAATTGATCTCTCCTGCTCATTTTTATCTATGATCTCCCACTTAAAATTCAGGACATCACAGCAGTAGCTAATAGCCTGTGAAATTAGAATATGTCAGGACTGCAAATTAAACAGCAAATTATGAGATTGGCCCATTAGTGCTCATGTAAAAACGGAAACATTTTGGGCGTGAAGTGATCGAACTAGATCTGTATCATCCACCTGAATGAGTTGCTTGGCTGCAGATACAACCTGTATCTATATCAAAACCTCCGTTCCCTTTAGGATCGTCTGACTTCAGGAGGACGTCCTTGAAACACAATGTCCTAAAGGATTTCATGCCACTGTTCCTAAATATCAACTTTTGGCATCACATGGAAAACATCAATGAAGGCAATATACACTTTCAAGTTATCAATTGCTATTGGTGGATACATCAAGTGCCCTTTTGTAATGGCAAAGTGATCAGGCAATCAGTTTTGACTCGTTGCACTTGGCCAGTTCTGTATGTCAACATTATATGATACATCATGTTTACCATTTGTGGGCTCTGGGTGGCGCATGTGGCTAAGACACTGTGCCTGTTAACCAGCAGGCCAGGGTTCGAGACCCGGGTTGGCCCCACAAGACAGGGTGAGCTCCTGTCCTTAGCCAAAGCTCTGCGACGTCAGCTGGATCCAATCATATTGGCTCTGCCTTTCCATTGGACTAATTCAGTGGCATGGAGAGGGGATTTGCTGCTTGGGTAACAGCCTATCCTCCATAACAATCTAACCCTAGCTTTCGTGCTTTGCATGCAGCGTATGCAGCACTGAGCACGATATCATAGTCTTTCAATACTGACGGAGGCCTGCTTTTTTTATGTTTACCATTTGCATAGTGGTTGGTGTGTGCAAAGCACTCTGCTTATTATCTTAATATTTTCCTTACATGCCTTACCCCATGGTTGTGTCATTACCCCCATATTATTAAGGGCTCAGGATGGGCTACCTCCGTGAAACACCACTCTGAACACTGTTGAGGATGAACGGGATGAAAAGTGTCACTAAGGGTACAATCCTGACTTTAGGCCAGAGAGAAGGCCCAGGTAAGCTGCCCTAAGTAGGTCCATCTGTCTTGAACCAGCCTAAGTGGACTTATGCCAGCCCAGACCTTTTCTGGTGCAGATAGACTGCCCTATCTGGCATTGGGTCAGCCCAAAAAGGCCAGATAGGCTGGCTTACGTGCACTTCAGGATAGTGCCCTAAGAAATAAGGACACAAGGCAGTTCTTAACTAATAAACTGTGAGCCAAAGTTTGGTTTTGTATGTTAAGCATTGGAGCATGAGAAAAACTTGGACTGGTTTTAGATTGGACATGATGGTGGTTTTCCTTGAATGGGGAAAACAAATTGAAGCCTGAGCCAAATTCAAGTGACAAAATTACCGTGCCTCTGGAAGCTAACATCTGATCTTGGCATCCCAAGGAAGCAGCATCACAAGTGTGCTGTTCCCATGTTGGCTGCTGGACAAGCCTCTCCTAGACAGGGTAAATGGAGAGCAATCTGTTTTCTATCCCCCCAGGCTCACTTTATTTGCTTTAAGAGAGTGTGTTACTGGCATCTTTCTTGGCGGCTTTGCCAAAAACAACATTGTGCCATTTTGTGATCTTCCCAAGCTTTTGTTCATAAGACAATCAGACATAGTTGTCACCCCTATGTTGCAGAAGATGTAAGCATCTTCCCTTGGGCTTTGATTTGAGAGGTTTTGCATTTTCCCAGCACTCAAATTGTATTGTTACTTGGAAATCAGAAGCCTTATCTTTAGCAAACAGCTATATTTGCTGTGGGCTCTTCCATATGAAACACAAAATCCAATTCAGGTTTGTTGCTTGGTATACAAAGGGAGCTACAGCTAAATGTACACATTGATCAATACCTCCATCTCTAGATAGGGCAGAGAAATGTAGAGTCTCAAACCCTGGAGAGTCACTGCCAGGCAACATTGACAGTACCAGTTTCATGGATTTGTGGTCTGACTTCCTATGCCAGCTTCCTATATTTGCCTTCTGGTTCTCCAGTGAATATACTGGTCTGGTGATATTTTCATCCTCGTCAATTTTTAAGGCAGGCCAAGATGGCTTTGTTTAAGGAGCTGTTCATTAAAGCTGACTTATGAATCCAGACTACTGTCGATCTTAGGACATTCTCATTTAAATTATGCTTTTTAAATATTGGACATAGTTGTTTGGGGAAACTTTTTGAACTTTTATTCTGCTGTGAACTGCTATTGGTGGTATTTTTTTAAAAAATAACAAAACATATCTGTCTTATTCACATACTGTCCTACTGTTTTAGCTACAGAGTTTTAAAAAGTTACATAGACACTGAAAATTCACAATGCCTGAGGTGACCTTGAATTTTTTTTAAATTTTGGATATGAAAATTTAAAATTTTAATTTTGGAAATGAAAATTAAAAAACTGGCACTTTCAAGAGGTGGACACAAAAGACACTTCCTCCTGTTCATGTACATACCAATCCTTTTAGTTTTTTGGTTAGAGTCTCTCATAGGGTGATACTGAAATGCTCACTGTTAGTATGAAAAGCAGAATTTCTATCCCACCTAGGTAGTCTAACCCCCCCCCCCCCATTTGGGGAACATTTAGAGTGATTTCATCAAAACTTTTTCCCTCTGCAGGTACCTTATGAATTATGAAAAGTTGTGGTTGGAATGCTCCTCAGGTCCTGTTTGCTGATAGTTTTTAGAAGTTAGCATAATAATCTCATTTCCTTCCTTTCCCAATCAGCATGACTCTTATTACATCCTTCGGCCATGATGATATATTGTGGCTAGAACTAGTACCGCATACCACATTTTCAAAATCATTCAATGCATGCCTACTCATACTCGTATATAACACCCACTGAGTTCAATAAACCCAGGTCAGGTCGAATAGGACTGCAGCCATATGTCTACTCAGAAGGAAATCCATTATAGTCAGTGGATCATTCATATTCCCAGGTAACTGTAGATAGGATTGTAGCCTGACAATGCAAGTCTAACACTTGGTTAAGACGGCACAAGTCCCATGCTGGCCTGGGGGTGTTGCAAAAGTGCCATAAGGTATGTAGTCATACTAAAATTGCCAGTGGAATATCAGAAGTTTCATGTTTATGATTATCCTAACCAGGTCTACTCAAAAGTAAGCACCATTGTGTTCAATGGATCTTACTCCCAGGAAAGTCCTTAGGATTGCAGCCTTAGTCCTTTTGCTTAGGACAGTTACCAACTTTTCAGAAATGTTTATTTCCTTAGTCCCCCTAAACCCACTTATGTGGTTTGCTTTTCAGTTTAGGTATCCCAAACCACCAGTGCTTCTGAAAAATGTTTGATTCATGTAAACTTGGACTGCTATTCGAGCTTAGTTCTTTTTTGTTGTAATTGCCTTCATCTGATATTTAGATAGCAATTTTCTGCATCACTGCAGTCCAGAGCTTCCATGACCTGGTGCCAAATCCCTGTAATGTCCTTGCACTGAAATTATTGTTATTATCCAGATAGAGTTCTGGCATTAGGAAATGGGCTGTGAAAATAAAGAGATTTAGAGCACAATCCTAACCCTATCTACTCAAAAGTAAGCCCCATTGTGTTCAGTGGGTCTTACTCCCAGGAAAGTGTCTTTAGGATTGTAGCCTTAGGCTGCAATCCTAAAGACACTTTCCTGGGAGTGAGACCCATTGAACACAATGGAGCTTACTTTTGAGTAGACATGGTTAGGATTGTGCTCTTAAACAGTAAAGAAAAACTAAACTGATGAGTTTTTGGTTGGATATGTTTCACATAAACATAGGGAGATTCCAACATTTATTTTTTTGCCCTGAAGTCCTGCACAACAAACTCCATCAGCCAAAAAATTCTCATTTTATTTTACAATTACAGGTAGGCTGTCCTGTCTTCCTTTGTATCTGGTCACCGTTCCTGGAACTGCCCCTTTTAAAAAGAAGGGAATATTCTCTGCCTTGAGAATGGAGATCCTGTTATACAGGCTGCATTCTAATACCATCACTGTATAAGGGTTGAATTATTTTAAGTGTGAACAGTTCTGGATGGTGTGTGGGCTCACCCTAGTCTTGGTACCTCCATCAGTACCTCCTATTCCAAAGCTCCATGCAGATAAGCAGGGCTCACATGGTGACTCAAGTCAAATGACCCCAAAAAGTGTCTCTGGATCTCAAGCTGACTCAGGGCATAGATGTGTAGCTGACCCCAACTCAACTCACGTCTTGGGGCCACTGATTCAAATGGTTTAGGACTCCAGATTACTTGATTCCCTATCTTGTGTGTGCAGGTGTGTTTTTCTGCTTACAATATTTTTTCCACATCATGCTAAAATATCTTTTGGGCAGTCTGGAAGCCAGAAGGATTAGCAGTGTGGGGGACAGTGGGGTGGGGGGGGGGGAGAGGAGGAGGAAGGCTTAACATTTTTTGTTTTGTTTGATTTTTTGCTGCATATGATATATGAGATTTTCTCAAAATGACTTGTAACTCAATGTGAGACTCAATTTCTTGCTAGTCAAGCTGCAGGATTGCTGACACAGGACTCATGACTGGCTCATGGCCTTAAGCATATCCCTGCAGACAGATAAATAAAAATAGATAAAATAGATAAATTTTCAGTTTACCAAACTCATGTTTGTTCAGTAATAAATGAAGAACTTTTACTTTGTGCCCATGGCTGTGTTCCGTCACTGGTCATCATTGGACTTCATTCTTAGGCTCTTTCCGGATGCTAGAACATTATACTCCAATATATAATATAATATGGGAATTGTGTCTTCTTGTAATTTGCAGAACACCGAGCAAAATGAGGTATGCATAAAGAAGGGTGGAAAAATTATGATGGAAAGGAAGTGTTTCTATGTCATAACATAACGGCTTATGCAGTTGTGGGATTCAAATAAATTAACAACAGGTTCTATGTCCTAATAACCTAAATTAACAACAGGTTCTAAATTAACCAGTTCTCTGAACCAGGTGCTCATTAGCAAAGGGTTCTATAGAACCTGTGAGAACCCCCTGAAGCCCATCACTGGTTATGTGCTACAGACAATGACCAATGAACATTCTAGGCTTTTCTTACCATGCTCCTATTCCTGGTACACAGGTTAACAACAAAGGGTCCACCTGCTGGTTATGCAAGAGATTAAGGCTGCAATCCTAACTCCAGTTAGGCCAGTATAAGCCCCAACACAAGTCCCATGCAGGAATATATGTGGATTGCTAAGATTGAAGTTTATATGCTCAGGCAAGAACTAGGTCCTAGCAAGAGCCCACTGTCATCCCCACCACCCCATCTATCTATCTCCCAGCTTGTTTTATAGAACATTCATTGTTTTTTGATGCATTCGGGTCTCTGTTATGCTGTATATAACTGTGCAAGTTGCTTACATGAAACAGTACGAAATCTGATTGCTTACATGTTTGGCAGTGGAAGGCATCACATGGCAACTTGGTCTTGCCTTTTTGGCATTCTCTTTTATTATCCCAGAAATGTGTGTGTTCAAGTCCAGTGACTCATTACAGTTTATGCTTCAGAGTTTATTGGGTATCTGAATTCTCTGAAAAACAATTCACATCCTGAAGTTGACTACTTCTATCATATCTTCTCCAAATTTAAACCTGTATTGTGGGCCTGAAAATTTGAGCCAGTTAATGCAGAATTTTGTTTAAATGTGGACTAAAACAAATTTTTATGGACGGCTGCCTTGCCAGATTGCATTTTGGCCAATGGTTCTCAAATTGTTGGTCCAGGGCCCACTATAACTATAGCTCTTGGCATTCCTAAATCAGATGGCAGCATCTAGGGCCTTTCACATGGATATTTCCATTTTTCATGTGGTTCATTTATATCAACAGCATTGCCATTTGAGCAAAAACTCATTCTCTTGTAAATAGTATCTCAGTTAGATGACTCTTAATCCCAAAGATTTTCAACCTTTTTCATTTCATGTCACACTGGCAAGGCACTAAAATTGTCAAACCCCACCATCAGTTGTATGACCATTAACAAAACACACCATGCTGCTGATAGGGGCTCAAATCCAATGAGTCTTCAGAAACAAAGTACAGAACAGAGAGGATTTTGAGTACCCATCTCACAAAATACATTAGTTGTCTTTCCTTGGTTCAGATCTATCCATTACCCCTGTGATTATACTGATAAACTGGAATTTGATGTTCTTGTTGTGCCCTAAAGTGCCACTATTAAACCTAATTGTACTCAGACGAGACCAGCTGTGGCACACTATCTCACAACCTTTTGCAGGCAACTTTTATTTCTCATTCGTGATAAAAGCTCTTAAACATAGTCCAACAGTACAGAACAAAATCCAGAGTCGGCAGAGTCATTCAGTCGATTTTTCAAGTGACGTGGCAGAGTGTTAGTATGATTCTTTTGTATTCCTTCCTAAAATTGTGATTCAGGGCTCCATATATCACCGCATTCAAACAGCTGTTAAAGTATGCCATGAAGTAGCTGGCTGTGAAGAGCCATTCAGGAATAGAGGAATCCAGTGTTGGCTTTACTGCCACCACAAAGCCAATGAAGTTCAGGGGTGCCCAACAGAGAGCAAAGAGTACAAAGACCAAAAACATAGTTAGGAAGTTCCGAAAGTCATGGGGTTTTATTCTTGCTTGGATGTCTGGCTTGACTCGCCGCCGTACCTGGAGCACCGCTACCCAGATTCTCAGGTAACAGTAACTGACAATGGTGATAGGCAAGAAGAAATGAACCACCACCACCATAATCGTGTAAAAGGAGCTCACAGACTGGGCAAAAGTGCAAGAATACACTCGTGGGTCATATTTCAGGGTGTCCACAAAAAGGTTTGGTGTGATTGCCAGCAAAGTAAGAGCCCAAACTAGTCCAATGTAACAGATTGTGTTGTTGAGGGAGAAGAGTCGGTCATACTTCAGGCTATGGCAGATATAACAGTAGCGGTTAATGGCAATGCCAATAATGTTGAAGATGGAGCCAATGACGCTGAGGCCCATCAGGAAGCCGCTGATCTGGCAGTGGAGGTAGCCCATTACCCACTCATTATGGAAAATGGCTATCAGGGCCAGTGGGTAGGGGTACAAAGCTACCAACAAGTCTGCAATGGCCAGGCTGACAACAAAGGCATTCCCTAGAAATAAAATAATAATAATTAAAGGCACTTGAAAGATTATATACATTGTACTCATTAACATACCCTACAATCCAGAGTAACTACGGGAGCCCGTAAGAGACTTTATGTGTACCCATAGTTGCTGCACTACTTAGTTAAAACCTATGGGAAATTCATATTGCAATCCAGAGCAATTTGTTCTTACACCGGAGCAAGGACTCCACATAGTTACTCTGGATTGCACCCATTGTTATCCACAAGTACTCATATCCCTCACCCCAAATAAATGTGTGGTGCCTGTTCAACTATCTTGTCTGAGAACATATGTTTTCATTTCACCTCAGGAGAAGCAGATGGTTCTTCTCAGTTCACGCTTGTGATCATTGTGTTCCATTAATCTGTCTCCTTTGTGAGGAGTGAGGGTCCATTTGGGGAAAGACCTTTGCAAATATCTTCAGATTAAATTGATTTATTATGCAATATGTGTTTAGTTAGAACTGTTTCCTACTATTTCAATGTAAAAGTTTTGGTGTTATTCTAAACTTAATTTGTGTGGTATCTAAAATGAGAGTGCAAGAGAGTGCATAAGAAGGAAAAATACTTGCTTTACATTTACCTATGATATCCAACTCATTTGCTGTCTCAGGAAAAGTTACATATATGTCAGCCTCTCTCTTTCAAAAGGATGCATTTGGAAATGGAATTTTAAGGGACTTTGGATCAATATCTTCCATTCGGGACCAGCCAATGATGGCCTAGTGTGGTGTTAAGTATTAAGGCCACTTGGGAACTGATTTTTTATTGATGGGACAATAGATAAGACACAGTTCCTGGGCATTGCTATTTCCTATAAGGTGACTCACCTGCCTCTCATGGAAATCTCAGAGTGCTGCTGCTTGTGAACAACAAAAACTTTAGACAAACATGTCAATATTTTGAACTCATTGGAATGGACAAGATCTGATTCAACCCAGAACTAGTTACATTTCAGCTCTCAATCTGCCTCTGTAAGAAGCACGTAACTGAAGTGCCTGTGCCAAAACCAGGTAAGGGGGGAGGGGGAAAATGTCTGTAAAAAAGATAAAAGGTGTCCTCTGCAGATTGTACTGCTAGTCATGACTGACTGTAGGATGTGGCGCTCATCCCCGTTTCTAAGCCAAAGAGCCAGCGCTGTCCAAAGATGTCTCCGAGGTCTTGTTTTAATTGTTATACAGATGTGTTAGGCTTTCTTCTCCACTCCCATATGTTTTTAAAACCAATATGCTTATTTTATTTTTAAAATTGCCATTGCAAAAATTTAGGAGTCATGCATCAATGGCTATTAGCTAAAGCTATTAGCTAAAGCCATGATATACAGGGTGTCCCATAAGTTTCCATACATAGGAAAAATAAACATTTTTTATGAAAACCATTTTTAATTATATAACATGTGCTTATACATGTTCTACATGACTACCATTGTTTTGAAAACACATTTTGATGCATATCCTCCACTGCTGAAGAACACGTTTAAGCACACCTGCAGTTATGCTTGTAATGGCGTTCCCTGAGACAATATGTGTTTTGTATCTTTTCCTGATACACTATGGCCTTCAAATGCTCCCAAAGATAAGTGAGTTGAGATCTGTGGATGTTAAAATATTAAATAAAAATGGTTTTCATAAAATATTTTTCCTATGTATGGAAACTTATGGGACACTCTGTAGTTTTAATGTCCCCAAACCTCTTATTGCTGAAAGCTGGACACCAAAAATATGGAGCCAAAGTATAATAAACTGATCTGTTTTTTCTGGTCATTAAAGCTGGCCAACACAGCAGGGATGTGTTTGTCCAACCAAATTGGATATAAGTTCTTTTATAGCCTTTGTCTGCCCTTTTTCCCCATGCAGTTTTTGCTATGACACATAAAATCAAATGCTGCTGAATAACAAATCATATCAATAAGTTCTCAATGTACAGAATAATATCTTCTTTAATTTGGGCTGCAAAAGGCAGTTATTTCCTCAAGATTTTAATACAAGGGCTTCATGCCTATGAGAAAGTGGGCAGTACCAAGGCTAAAGGAGGAATGTAGTCAGGTCTACCATAGTTGCGGATCTTTTTCTGTGGTTATGTTTCATTAGAAACTTTCCATTAATAGAAAAAAAATGATAATCAGAATTGTCATGGAGGTGAATAATGAATTCTTTCTATGTGTGGGCAGAAATAAATGTGTATCACTCTATTCTTGTAAACATTGAACCACATCCGCCATTGATTGTCCATTTGCCCAGTCTCCTTGGGGTCTTATCACAAGAGTTTGGTGTCTTTTCCCCTCAATTTTTTTGACACCCCATGCAGCAAAATTACATAATTATTAATTGTATTAATTAATTATTACAATTAATTAATACAACTAATTAGATATTAATTAATATTTTCATATTTTTAAAAAATAACTTTACCTCTGTTTTATTCTTTATTGAGAGGGGGTGAAGCTGCATTCTGGAGCACTTGTTGAGTTCCACTTTAACTGGATTATGACCATTCTAGTGGCCTTGCATATCTCTGAGCCTGACCTGAACATGAGCTAAGAGAAATTTGCTTACTTGTGAGTAGACATTTTCTTACTTGTGTGTAGTTCAGTTCTTTTTTTCCATAGGGCTTCCTTCTGGGTAGATTTATGGGGACTACATTCACTGGATCAGGACCAGTTGGGGACAACGATATTGGATTCCTCTCAGCCTGCCCTTTTCAACAGACTAAGGCATGTTTTCCTACTCATGAGTAAAGGTGCAAATTGGCTCAGTTTCACTTTATATAGGACTCCATGCATTATTTTTAGATTGTTGGCCATAACTTTTGATAGCAAAAAGATACTTAAAAACTATTTTTGCATTGGATTCTGCTGGAAAATACACATCCAAAATATCACTCAAAACAATTTTAGAATTATTTTAGCTATTTTGGTCACCCGCAGTGTGTCACCCTCCAAGAATGGTACCCGGGGCCCAGTGACCCCCACCTGGGGACACCACTGGTCTTTTCCACACTTGGCTACCTTGCTGTACACCCTTATCTCAAAATTATTTATGAACAAATGACAAAGCACCAATATCAAGGGGAATCTGCCTCCTGCTTCCCACCACTGTCAAAAAATGCCTATTATTTCCTATTTCCTACTTGTTCGTTAACAAGTCAGCAGTCCATAAGGACTTTTCATCTTCTTTTATGTCTGGTAATTTTACTCTGTGGCTACTCTAGAAACTCCACGGCAGAATGAATCTCAAACAGAGAGAACTTCTCTCCGAGCTTTGATTATAGAAAGAATCCTCTGGGTGCTCAGATTGAGGAATAATCCTGATATTTTTTGGACTAAAGGAAAATGCTAGTACTGGTGCCAGTTCTGAAAAGTAGTAGTGGCTACCCAAACTCCATTTAGCAGTCCTTTGTGCCTTACTTTTAAGATCCATTAAAAATAGGAAATTTATGAACCTAGATGCAGTGCTTCATATAAAGAGCCTTGTAACGACAGAATGGACTGGTTTTCCAGCTATGGGTCTTTTTAGTAATTCCACAGCTTGTGGTTTAGTACGTTTTGATTCATCCCCTGACTACAAAGCACTTCTGTAAAGTTTTTATTTTATTCACTGGAAGCAGCACCAGCATCTACTTACTCAGCTAACAGTGTCAACAAACAGATAAAACCAGTCGCATGCGAACCCTTCTCTTTATTCCCCAAATAACATTACAGCTGCTGTCAGATGCTGCTGCTTATGGCCAGTTCCAACAGGGAACATGTCTACCACTGGGCCAGCCAGTTAATGTCTTGCCAGTTGGTCCCCCCTGCCTGACCAGGAGCCTTGCAGTGGGGAGCAGCTGGCTAACCAGCAGATGGTTGAGTTGAGAATGAGTATTTAAGTTGCAAGTGGAGTTTTGGTCTGCAGACCAACCTGTTGAAGCTACAACTCCTTGATAATGCGGAGGGACATATATATTCACAGGTCATGGTACATCCCCAGTCAGTGGCATCAGTAAGGTTTGCAATGTGGGAGGCCACTGCAGCATCCCCTGGTGGACATTCTCCCATGCAGTGAATGGACAACATCCCAGGTTGTGGGTATGGTGCGGCACCATTGCCCCATGCCTACTAATTTTGGCAATAATTTTTGATAGACTGGAACAGTAAAATAGTTACTGTAAATCAGAGCAAATCAACATTCACTATTCATCATAGAAACAGAATATTAAAGATACCTGCATTTCCATTGTGGGTCAACAGTCTTTTTAGTAACATCTAAAGAGCATTATGTTTGAAGATGTGGCACATGTTGATTGATGCCCTGTTTCACTATATTTTCAAACACCATTCACATCTTATAGCAAAGACACTACTCGGCCTCATTATACAGTAGAAACAGAGGGACTTGATCTCATACCGTGTACACTTCATGCATGGGGGTAGGAAGCCCACTATTTAGGAACTATCTTTGGAGGAGATGCCAATAGATCTTATAATAACTTTCCTACAAGGGGTTGGATCAAGATGTTTGCCAGTCAAGTACAACTGGAACAACTAGACAAACTGGAAGAGTACATGCTCCTTTGCTGAGGTCCAAAGGAAATGCACCAAAGGAGATGCACCAAACATTGTGTAGGGTATCTCTGCCATTAGATATCTGCCTCCATTTATTGTGCCTGTTTGAGAACTATTTGGTCTGACCACATCAAACCAGGAGACACACTGTGCACGCTCGTGCACACACTCACACAGTTATTCCTCCACCTGTGTTCTTTCCTCACCAAACCTACAATGGTGATACTCAACAGTTTTTCAGACTATGCTTTGCATTCAACAAATGGTGGTGATAATAATGAATGGAAAGTGTATGCACTCAAGGAACAAAAGGAACCGAGGCTGATTCTGTTACGGAACAGTTTCAAAAGAGGGAATGCTAAATTTCGGAGACAGTTCCAAATATGAGTTAGAAATATAAAAGACCAGAAGGTACATTTCACCATACTGGTTGTGAAAAACGTGACTGTCCCAAAGCGAAAAAAAAACTTTTCACTATGTCAGAAAGTGAAAAAAATGGACTTCGATACACCAGAAATTGCAATTGATATTTAAAGTTAATTTGAAAACGAAACCAGAAACCTTTTTTGAGTGGAATACTGCACAATTCAATTCATAAAAACTTTGAAATAAATATAAAAATTATGTTTTTATATATATGACATCTGCTGCAAGAATATGATATGCTAAATATTGGGAGGTTCCAGAGATACCTTCATTGAAGAATGGTGGATGAAGATACTGGACTTTGCTGAGATGGACCAACTTACAACTTTTCTTATAGATAAATCAGGAAAAACTTTGTGGGCAATTGGAAACCATTCATGGACTTTTTATGTGAGAAAAGGAATATGAGTCAAACGAATTATTGATTTGATGCACAGACTATTGTTATATCTCTGTTATCTCTCTTTTTGTTGGAATTTTTAAGTAAGGCTATGGATAAGATAGGCTCCTACGGTAGTACTCAGTCAGGCATTTCAGCTCAGGCCCCCTTTTCAAACTTCAAAATCTGTCTGGAACCCCCATGTTGAATTTCTGGGATGTGATACCAGAGCTCCCATGACTACTTGGAAGTAAGTCCCATTGTGTTCAATAAGACTTACTCCCAGAAAAGCCCAGTGCCAGATTCCAAGAGGGGGATTCCACCCTCTTGTGACCCCCCCCCCATCAAAGGTTGTGAACCCTCAAGGAGGTACCAACTCCCACACTGAGTACCATTAGACTACTATTATGTATGAATTGGTCTGAAAGTAAAGAAATGTAAATTAAGATTTATGTGCTTGTCATATATAACTTCCAATATTGTTTGTATTTCTTTTGTTTTAATGCTTTTTCTATTTTCTCTGCTTTAAAAAAATCAATAAAAGAGAGGGGATGGTAGATAGAAAGTAGATGGCAAATGTCTGTCCTAGTTAGGAAGGCACTGGCCAAGGCAACCCCTCTCCCTCCTTCCCAGTACAGAATGTGCCATCAGGGATCCAATGCCAGGCATTGCCCAGAGATCCCAGGTGGCACCACTGATTACCTGCTTTCCTGAGCTTCTTGTTCTTGTAGACAGACAGTATCACCAGGAGGTTGCCCAGGACGTCCACTGCGATGGTGATGATGAGGATGAGGGCCAGGAGGGTCACCACCCAGACAGGATATAGGCTTTTTCCCTTGCCCAGGAGGGAAGGCTCAGAGTTGTTCTTCTGGAGCACACTTTCTTCTTCCATGCTCACTCATCTAGACTTCCTTCCTACCTTCCAGGTGGAGGGTGCACTGGAAGGGTGGCTACTTCTTTCCAGGCTCCCTCTGGGCACAAGGATGAGCTCCACCACTGCTGGAGATGGAGAGAGGCTGGGATCCCCAGGTGGGGGGTGCACTGGGGAGCCTCCCTCCTTTCATTCATTCATTCATTTATTCATCTGCCCCCTCCAGCCGCTGGATCGCCTCCCCCCAGAGGTTAGGAGGAAGATCCCTGGGGCAGTTCTCCATCCATCCATCCATCCAGGGAGGAGAAAGTTTGCAGGGATCTTCCCCAGAGAGATTCCCTACTGTCCAAGCGCCCTGCCCGGCTCTCTTAATCTGTCCTGCTGCCCCAGATGTCCACACACAGTCAGCCAGCCAGAGACGCTGCTCTCCGGAGCTCCACTTTCTTGGTGCCTTTATAGAGTCCCCCTCCTTGGAGCAGAGCTATTAACTCCTTGAGATCCGGTGGGGAAAACACACACACACACACAGAGACAAAAAGACACACACATACAAACCTCATTGTCCTCCTTTTCTTTGAGCGCAGGCATCATGGAGCCTTCTTGTCATTCATAAATTATACAGGCGTCCCCTACTTTCTGACAGTTCTGCTTTTTCAACACCTTTCAATTATAACCAGGATTCATTCATTCAACAAATGTTTCACTCTTTCAGCCCCTCTCTGCTGGTCTAAAGGCTAAAATTGCCTTCCCTGATTTGCATGCATGCGACACGGTGATCACATTGTTTTTAAGGCATCTCCTTATGACTTTTTCAGTAAATAACAATCATTCAATTACTTACAATTTTCATTGCCAACACATGCCTTTCTTCATTTTACTGGAATTTGTTGTGTATTTTGGCTATATGTTAATAAATATGTGTTATTTAAGCTTTTGCAAGTGATATTTCAGGCTTTTTTGTGGCATTTATTTAAGTATTTGCAAGCTGACAAAGACTGGGTTCCACTTTTCAACGGTTCTCATTTTTGGATGTTTCTATGTCCAGTTTCTAACCCATCCAATAAGTGGGGATGACAGTAGTTTTTAATTTAATAATAAATTTATAACAAGTCTTAGTAACAAGCCACATAATAAGTCATAATAATAAGTCATAATGTATAATAATATTATAGTAGATATATACAGTGATGCCTCACATAACAAATTTAATTCGTTCCAGAAGCGTGTTTGTTACATGAAACGTTCTTTACGTGAAGTGGATTTTCCCATAGGAAATAATGGAAACTCAGACAATTGGTTCCACAACCCCAAAAATATTCATATAAAAATATTAACTGGATGTAAAAATGATGATAGAACACTGGGATTGAATTCAAAACATGCATTCAATGTGCATGAACTTATGAAGATCTTAGGCTGCAGTCCTAAAGACACTTTCCTGGACGTAAGACCCATTTAACACAATGGGGCTTACTTCTGGGTAGACATGGTTAGGAGGCTGCAATCCAAGACACCTTCCAAGTGTCTCCCCACTTTCTCCTTCTCTCCATCCTGAGCCTCTCTCTCCCCTGCTCCCTTCTGGCCAGCCCTGAGCTGCTTCCCTCTTCTCCACTGCTGTTCTTTCCCTCAGTCCAGCAGATGCCCGGCCACAGGAGGAAGAGTGTGGAAGTGTTGCTTTTGCTATGGGCAGGTGCACTAGGCAGCCCTGACGCTTTTTAAACAGGCTGCCGGCCAGCACATCTGTCCCAACTACCAACGAATGTGTTCTTTACGTGAAGCACAGTTTGTTACATGAAGCAGAATCCTAGAAAAATTTATATTTGTTACGTGAAACATATTTTACCTGAGGTGTTCTTTATGTGAGGCGCCACTGTAGTCTGCAATTCTAACCACACTTCCCTGGGAGTAAGATCCACTGAACACATTGAACACATACTTTTGAGTAAACATGTTTGGTACTGTGCTTATAGTCACTTTAATAATAAGTCATAAATAATGCAATTCTAAATATGTCTGCTCAAGTACATTTGTGTCCAATAGCACTTACTCCCAGGAAAGTGTGCTTAGAATTGCAGCCATAGCTTTTAAATTAAACATATGAAACCAATACATATGAAAAAATTTTATTTTGTCATTTCCCATTTTTTCTTAAGTGTCCTACATTTTGTCCTCTTTCTCAGTTATGACATCTGGTCAACCTGCCTTGAACTTGCCTTGAACCTGTGTCTGTTCACATGGGGACACACACCAGATGTCCTCTTTTTCTGGAGCATGTCCTCCTTTCTAATCTTCCTGGGAAGATTTTTTCCTGGGAAAAAATCTTATTAATTTATAATATTTCTTATTAATTTATAATATTTCTTATTAATTTATAAATTTTACATAATAAATTATACATAAAGTAATAAATTATTTATGGTTAAACACTAATTTAATCATAGTTTACTAATTAAGCACCAATTTAATCATATGGTTAATTAAAACACTATAAAACTTATCTATAAAGTAACATAGTATTTAAATTAACCATATGAAAGCAATATATAAGAATTTTTAAGTTTTTATTTTGTCATCTCTGTTTTTCTTTGGTGTCCTATACAATTGGGAAGGCCTGGCTTTTCCTCTTTTGCAGTTATGACATATGGTCACCCTGAGACTAGACATTCCCTTTTCCATGATATGTCCTCTTTTTTAGCCTTAAGGAAAATATTGTCAGTGTCCTCCTTTTCCCTGTGAGCAGGCAACACATAGCTTTTTTTAAATGAAAAATTTATATGTAATAATAAATTATATGTAATATTCTGTAGTTTTAGGATTGTGTGGCTCAGGATTAAAGTTGCTGAGCTTGGTTTGTGACCAGAGTACCACATCATAGTGTGAGTCCCCTACTTGCCCAGCTCCTGCCAACCTCGCAGTTCAAAAGCAGGTACATGATATAGGGACCACTGGGAAGGTAACAGTATTCTGTATGCTTTTGTCTGCAATCCTAAAGACACTTTCCTGGGAGTAAGACCCATTGAACACAAAGATGCTTACTTTTGAGTAGACATGGTTAAGATTGTGCTCTTTGTGGTTTAGCCAAGCCAGCCACATGACCCCGGAGATATCTTTGGACAATGTAACAGGGATGAAAACTACTATTATAACAGGACAAGATGCAGAACTATATTACATTTTAACATAGTTTTTGATTTTAAAATAAGTAACTGAGAGTGTTTAAACACATGAAATCAATATATCAGTGACTATAGTTTATATTTTGTCAAGTCCTCTATTTTTCTTGGATGTTATTAATTTTCTATGCTTTGTCCTCTTTTGCAGTTACGGTTTAACATCTGGTCACCCTGCCCATCAATTCAACTGTTGTAATTACAACACTTTTGAGCTACCTCCCTCCTCCAGAGTCTACAGACTGACTTCCTTGTAGAGATTTCTGTCAGCACAAGGCTTATGAAGACATTAAAGCATAATTACCAGTTTTTCAACGCTCGCTCTTAATGAAGGTGGAATGTAGTCCATGCACATTTATGGCACAGTAAATCTGTTACTCCAAATTAGCATCATTTAGGGTTTGGGGTGTAAATGCTAATGTTTATATGCCATATTTACATCTTCATTGTAAAAAAAATCCCATCAAATTTGGAATATTTATCAAACACATGTTTGCAAGGAATATTTCTTGCACAAGACATTTTCAGTTTTGAGGGGGCAGGTTCACAACTGACACACACAACTCAACACAAAGGAGTGCCTCTGACTTTTATGTGCTGACTCTTCATTTTCTGTCAGTGTTGTGGACAGTGCCGAGATTCGAGAAGAAAGCCATGTCTCCCCATCTTCAGTCAAGTCACCAACAAATCTTAACATGTGGTTATCACAACTCATCCAAAGCCCATTTTGAGCCATTTTGACTCGTCTTTTCCACACACACACACACACAAAACAACATTGTGGAAGCCATGGGGGAAAAGACAAGCACGCAAAGCACACACACAACACTGTGTTGAGGCATATATAAAAGCAAGTCATGACTCAAGTCTATTCGAGTCTCCTCATTTTTGGTGATTTATAGGCTGCTTTGAGTGCAGAAGATAGGTTATAAATAAATAAATAAATAAATAAATAAATAAATAAATAAATAAATAAATAAATAAATAAGGCTGTAGCTCAGTAGCAGACCACATGCTTTAAGCCTTGGTTTAACTTTCCAGGTTGGGAGTGGTGAAGCCAGCAGGCCACACCATGTGAACTTCAGCGCCAGCATGCGAACTTCTTTCATGAGCATATTTGTATCACACTTTTTCAGCAGTCATTGAAGCAGTCTGCTGCACCTTCCCTCACAAGAAAGAGCAAAGCCTACTTGTGTGAGGAACGCAATGGGTCTTTGGCCACGGATGACTGGCCATTTTTACAACAATCTATAAAGCAGCAACACAGTTCAGGACTCCTGAACATGAGGCAATGAAGAGTCATTGCCTTTTGGCCTTGTCACAAAGAACTATGAGAAAGGCGTGCAGATCCTTTCCTCTTCCACTAGTCTAGATCAGTGTTCCTCACTGTTTGTCCTCCATTGTAACACCATGGTCCACCTATTTGAAGTACCTAAAAAGTAACAGGCAATGATATTGTTGTCAGTAATTTTTGGGTTGGGGTCCAATGCAACAAATACCAGTAAGAAGCTCAATGTGGTGAGGCCCTTTTGTGTGTGGAAAATCATGCTTGGAACTCTACCTGCCTAGCTGAGCCTGCCTAGTTCTCTGTGTTGTGGAAATTCCTTATTTTGCTGCTGTGTGGCATGATTCCAGGGGTCCCATGAGTACTCCCAGACAACCCCTAAGTAGTGGTACCCAGTAGTGGTACCTGCTCCACTGATTAACAAAAATGGGGATTCCTTGATTTTGGAGGATGCAAGATTTATTCTTCTGCAGTGGGTGTCTTTCTGGAGCTTTTGAACCCAATCCTTTGCATGCCTGCTTAGATTG
Organism: Cryptoblepharus egeriae; assembly: GCA_030015325.1. Taxonomy (NCBI): domain Eukaryota; kingdom Metazoa; phylum Chordata; class Lepidosauria; order Squamata; family Scincidae; genus Cryptoblepharus; species Cryptoblepharus egeriae. The sequence continues at coordinate 63,321,109 of JAREYC010000002.1, read as the reverse complement.
CAGTCCCATTACTGTCAATAGGTCTTACTCCAAGGTAAGTGTAGATATAATTGCAGCCTAAGGTGACACTTTCCTGGGAACAAGCCCCACTGACTATAATGGGACTGACTTCTAAATAGGACTGAAGCAGCTGGGAGGAGAAGCAGCTCCTTTGTGCTGGCCTCCTTCCGACACTTTGGTGGCACTTGCTGGCACCTGTCGCCCCTCAGGAAGCAATCCAGTTCCTTCCACTGCAAGGAGTGGATAGAGGTGGCAAGAATTTGGCTCTGATAAAAAAAAGACCCTGCCACATGTCCAGCACAAACAAATTTCAGTGGAAGGAGGTCCTTTGGTGCTGAAAAAGGGAGTAAGAAGTTTCACATAAACAGACTCTCAAATAGAGTTTTAAAGAGGAATGATGTCAGATATGATTATAATCTAGAATTCTTGTCCAGTGCTTCAAATTCTAGTTTTGCTCACTCTTTCATATGGGAAAAAGAGGGGAAAAAATCTCTGAAGCCACATCCTGTATACAACTTTTTCATGTGTTGATAGCCATTAGTCCCGTCCCGCCCTTTCAGGCTTCAGGAATGATATAGCATCTTTCTAAGGAAATTTCTATTAAGACAAAGGCAGTCCCATCAGCCGCTGTCAGTTTTAATTCCTGAACTCCACCCTCAAACTGGCACTACATCATGATGTAGCCTCCTTTCTGGAGCATTTTGGGATGGATTCATGGTGGTTAGTGGGTGGAGGAGACTACCACATTGCTGCAGCTGCCAAAGAAGTGGCAAGAAAACATATTCTGTGGCAGTGTGGCACAAAATTAAAATTTTTCCTGTTGAAGCCTCCCAATCTGGCTCGCTGCTGGATACACCACACCAGTTCTTGATGCATCTGTGGGAAGAATCATAGAATTGGAAGGGACCTAGTAGGTCATCTAGTCCAACCCCCTGCCTGCAGCAGGAATTCCCCCTAGAGCATCTCCAACAGGTGCTCATCGAGCCTCTGCTTGAAGATCCCCAGTGAGGGAGAGTCCACCACCTCCCTTGGCAATCTGTTCCACTCACCGTCAGGAATTTTTTCCGGATTTCCAGCCGGAATCTCCTTTCTTGCAGTTTGTACCCATTGGCTCTAGTTCTGCTTTCAGAAGCAGCCATGAACAAATTGGCCCCTTCCTCCATATGACAGCCCTTCAGGTATCTGAAGAGGGCAATCATGTCTCCCCTCAGCCTCCTCTTCTCCAGGCTGGAGACAGGAAAGGGTTCTGAATCACAAGTCAGGATCTGATTGCTGGGCTGTTTGTAGTGCAAATCGAATACGTCAGCATTCAGCCAGATTCTCCTGTTTTTATTCTCAATTACATAGATTGCTATGGTAGTTATCCAGCAACCATATTAATCTGCAAGTAAACTGTTAAAAAAGTTTCTTTTATTGCTTTTAATAAACAAATGTACACAAAAAAACTCTCTCAGAGAAACAGAACATAACCGAGCTTTTAAAATATACAGGCCAGCCTCGTATTAAATAATCTCCCTGCATCTCTTTTTGGGATGTAGGTGTACATGCACTCTTTTCATATGACAATACTTGCCCCAAGACTTTCTCTCACACTCTGTCACACCAAAGTGTCCATATATGGAAAGTATTTGGTTTATGGTATATACTTTTAAAAGCTGATGTTAAGTGCAGTCAGCTTCCTCTGTTTTGTTCACTGTCTCTAGTGCAAGAATAGGAGCAAAGCAAAAACAACAGGAAATGTTTATTATGGAAATGATAGCATCAGAAGGAACCATTCTGATTTGCCGCCATCATCCTCTGGTTTTAAGGTTCTTGATTTGATTGAAATGGAGCTCCTTCTTGTCTCAAAAATCAAGGCTCAGGGAGCACAGGGGCAAGGGGCAGATTTCTAGAGTTAAAAAGACACACTCCTTTTAACTACTACCTCTTGTTGTTCATCACCTTCCATTGGCAGTGACATTTGTGGAGCAGGGTAAGGAGATGACACCTTATACTTAACATCCCTTTGTCCTCTTAAAAGTGTGATTCTTCTTTTTCTTTATGTCCCTCAGTCCCTTTCCAATCAAAGGGTTTGAGCATGACACACCAAAAAACAAATAAATGTGACAGTACAATGCCCCTTTCTATAACAGGAGTGTGGAGGTATAGAACTGCAGGGCAGCTTGTCCTCTAAACCTTCGTGATTGTCTGGGAATTTTCTAGACCAGTTAAAACCTTTAGTGCTAAACCCAAAGGCACAGCAAAGAGCTTTCCCACTGTTACTTTGCAACACTTTAATTGAAATTTCCCTGTACTGGACAGTAACCAATCCATTCAACCCTGATTTCTGCTGCTGTGGCAACAAACCATCACAAGTGCCTGCTGTTCCTTAGTTATAGATAATTCTAGTTCTGTGCAGAACCTGTTGACAAAGACTCCCATGCAAGGAAAGGACTGACAGTGCTGCAGCTCTCCAAATGGAACTGGTACCAGTAAGGAGAATCTGCTATCTGTGTTTGATGAAAAGTCTTTTACATTTCTTAGTACACATCCTTCCTGTTTCTCTTCAGATGTAATCCATCTCAAAATGGCAATAAAGTCCATTTGGAATCCAAGCCAAAGCAGCAGTTGACATATTTGTGGGCAGAAGCACCAACAATAGTTTTCAATATTGTTCATTGTGAACATGATGTTCTTACGATAATGACAGAAAGCTGCACATTCCAGGAAAGAAAGTTGCCTCTCCTTCAAATTTATTGCGGATGCAGATGGAATTTACTGTGCAATATTCCTTCTCACTTCAAGTAAGAGACCCCACTAAAACATTACCTCCTCACAGCTCCCATAGTCACTCTCCACCATGTCGGAACCATCAAAATTAGGAGGCAGTATGGGCTGAGTTCTGACATTGGAGGCAGGCCTCACTTCGCAGTCTGCATAGGAAGGCTGGGCCACACTGAGTCGCATGCTTACCCTCTTATAACCACTGTCTGGATGGTAAGGTGGCCCTTCCTTTTCTACTAGCTGAGAAGGGTAGTAGCTAATGGCAGTGTATTCATTCTGACACTGGGAAGGAGGTAACTCTGCAGAAACAGGGGGTAAAAAGTCTTCCAGATTCTGGTTGCTATAGCGGGGTGGGATAGGAGCTCGCTTGTTGGTTTGATCAAGTGGAAAAGGAAAGCCACCATAAGGTCCAGTTGGATCTGAGTCTATGGAAGGCGGAGGACGATGTCGTGGAGAAGGTGGGAGGGGACCTTGAATAACTTCATACTGATGATACTCCTGTATATCTGTTGGCTGGTATCTCGGTGGCCAGTAGATTGTCTCTCCTGGGTACACTGAAACACAATCAGAAGAATATCTCTCAATTAATAATGTCACACTATATTAAGCCATCCCAATCTTTCTATCCTCTGATCAAGTGATTATTTAAAAAATCTGGATATCAACACATCAGCTTTTACAAGGCAACATCACTCTTGACAAATGTGCAGAAATTATTTGAACCTTATGCAGTTCTTCCTTTCAGCATCCCTTTGGTGCAGACGACATGGTGATCATAATGATATCAGTAACAAAACTTTACCAACAGTGGCTGCAATCCTAAAGACACTTTCCTGGGAGTAAGACCCATTGAACACAATGTGGCTTACTTTTGAGTAGACATGGTTAGGTTTGTGCTTTATCTTGCTCCCATGCAGAACAGCTAATTGTGCTGAATTCCCCACTAAAAAACTCTTTGAAGGCTGTCATGTTGTTCTAGACATGAATATTTGAAGCTCTACATTACATATGCATAGGTATGCTACATATGTACACAGATATAGACAATTCTAAATAGCTAAGGCAGTGTTTTTCAGACTGCCTGTCGGACTCATGAGGTGGATTGTGAGCTCATTTCAGATAAATTTCATTTATTTCAAAATTTTATGTTTAATATATTAGATATAATGCTATCATGGGATGTGACTGAATTTGGGGAAATGCTACAGATTTGCACTTTTAACAGGCTACTTACTTTTTGTGTCTTTTTAGCAATGAGAGTCAATGGGACTTACTTCTGGGGTGTGATTGCCCCCTACGTTCAGGGTGACCATATAGAATGGAGGACAGAGTATCTCTACCTTAACAATTCCCTCATCGAGGAGGGAATTGAGGCACGTTTAACTCAACATACAAAGTTTTAAAAAGCAGGACCTGCCTCAATTCCCTCTTCTATGCAACAGTTAAAGGAACAGGTACTCTGCCCTCAATTCTTTATGGTCACCCTGCCTACATTTGATAAAAATGTACCTGATTGATGATGTCTCTTTTGATCATGACATCACATCTGATGGGTCCTGAAAGATTCTCATTTTAAAAAGATTTTCATTTTAAAAAGTGGGTCTTTGTGCTAAATATTGGAGAATCACTGAGCTAAGTCAAGAAATCCTAAACTGAGAAGGAAATGTAAATTCAAGTTTGCAATCCAGTGTGTTCTGATTTTTCTTAAGGACAACATGCTTGAGCAGTGCAGGAGGAAGACTTTTAAATATTTTTGGAATGGTGACAAAACAATGAAAGAAGCAGTGCTGCTCACTATACAGTATGTCGTAAGCACAACCGGAGGGGCCATGATTTTTGAAAAACCACAGTGAGCCCTCAGAATCTGTGGACTTGGCATCCAAGGTTTCTAGCACATGGAGATGCCAAACCCTGGAGGACTCAGAAGGCCTCCAGGATGCAACAAGAAGCCATTCATTATCACATTTGGGAGATGTTCTGAGGCACTGGGTGGCTCCGGTTTGCAAAAAGACTTATGCCTGGGTGGGGTTCTGAAGCTGGGAAAGCTCCACAGAGTGACCATCAGCCTCCCTTGACCTCAGAACACCCCCCTGATGTGACTGGAAGTGGGCCTAAACAGGAAGTAACATAAATAACTGAGTTACTCCACCAGCTCGCCCCACTATGAATTTTAATACTAAAAATTAATCCCATTAATGTGGAATCCTAACAAGGCATTCACCATGTGCATATTTGCAATATCCAATGAAGCTCTTTTATTCTGAGGCACTGCCTCCCCTTTTGTTCCTTCAACAATTTTGGGGTTGCCCTTGACACCCTCTTTAGCAGCTCTGTAAAAGAACCACTACCAGAAGGAAAGAAATTCCCTCCAACAAATGAATAAAGACATGCAATTAGCAAGAACAGAACACCATCTGAAAAGTCAATAATACAGCAGATAGAAAAGAGGGAGAGAAAGAAGGTCCAACAAACCCATCTTTTCTCCAGCCCAGGTGCTCTTGAGAATGGACTCGTTGTCAGAGTTGGATAAGGGTGCAGCAATTGGAAGGTTGGGGGCCACACTACATACAATGGCACCTCGCTGTTTCTGGATAATATTTGTATTGAAGGTGATGAAATCTGGTGTAGTGGTAGGCTTGCCTGGGTCTAGTGCATCACGTTCGAGGTGGTTGTGATGATGCCCGTTGCTGAGAATGTTTAGCTCAATGGGGGGAAGACCCTGTGTGCCAACGCCAACACTTTTGGAGAATTCACTTTTGGATAGTAGGTCTGGGTCTTCCTTGGCCACTGGCTTGTGAGCCTTGGCTTTATGGCAGTAGCGTTTGCTAATTACTACAACTGCAACCACCAGGATGATTAAGCCTAAGACCCCAGCTAAAATCTGGGCAATCTCTTCAGGTCTGATGATCCAGTTGGAGGGCCCATTGGTTGGAGTTGTAATCCTCTGTGTGCAAAATTTCCCTTCAAAGTTGTCCGTACAGATGCAGTGAATGGAGCCATCAGAATTCACACAGCGCCCAGCATTCAAACATGGATTTTCTAGGCATTTCTCAGGAACTTTTTCACATCTGTGGAGGAGGAGATGGAAGGCATTGGTAGGCAATTTGGCATTAACAGATACTACTGTAAACTAGAGACTATATGTGAAATCAGCAGGATTTTTAGAGAAATAAAACACCTGAATCCTAATCAAGCTAAATTTAAATGGGTCTGAGTACCACTGAAACCAATGGAATAACCTAATCACAAGTAACGTAAAATCTTTATCAATGGGACTTAATCATAACTAATGTAACTAGATTAAGGTTTGGGGAAAATCCATGAGCCAATTCATGATAAGAGTTGATAAGAAAAACAAGGTTGTGAAAAGAAAGCTATTTTTCAAAACATTTTTTAATTCAAAACGTCCTACATTTTAAGAATGCACAACACATTGTTTAATTTCTAAAACTATTGTTCTCTGTAATTTATTTTTAATTTTTCTTATTGTTTATCTTGCCACAATCAATGGAAACAGCTGTCTAAAATGAACGGAAATATTCCTATTTTTTTAATGTGAAAATTTTCAAGAAAATAATTTTAATCTGTTTAAACATATATTTCAAAACATGAATGCGTATTTTTGTTTAGTTATCATTTTTAGGGTAACCAAAGATTGAGAAGATCCTAGTGGATAAATTCATATTTAAAATGTGCCTAGTTCAAGGGTTTGGGGCAAGCAACAATAATTTCCTAAAGATAGGAAGAATATGCAATCCCAGAAGGTCAAGCCACCTAGAAATGGTGATGGGCTAGTGCTGGCACTAAGATATTGTGCTTGTTTTGAATAAGATACTATAATAAACTTACTAAGACCATTTGGCACCTCACAATTTGGAAAACCTTTCTGTTAGCCTAATGAAATGAACAGAAACTGGGCTATGAAGTTGCCTTTTGACATGAGATCCATAATTGGATCTATTTAAATAATGCTACTAATCTATCACTTTATCCTCCGCGAATGTCCTACCTAAGCAAAACCTGGAAACTAATGGGCTGGTGCAACAGCACCATCTGGTGACTATTTGTGCCTATGCCTCCCATGGGTCACAATATAGTAATATCCTTTATTTAGCCTTTATTTAAAAAGGTAGTTTCCCCTCTTCAATTATGTCTCCCTCTACTGAGTGGTGCTCAATTTCATTTCATAGCTGAATTGCCAGTGTTGTCCAAGGACTCGTCTGTGGTAATGTGGCTGCCATGACTAAATGCTGAAGCACAAGTAATGCTGTTATTTATCTACTTGCATTTGCATGCTTTCAAACTTCCAAGTTGGCAGCAGCTGGGACAAATAACAGGCGTTTGCTCTGTCATGTGGTAATCTGGTCTCAAACTGCTAACCTGTCAACCTTCCAATCAAAAAGCCCAGTGTCTTAACCACTGAGCAACCACAGCCCTCATCCCTCTATTAGGTCCAACCAGAACGACAAAAAATTGAGTATTTTTTTTTATAAAGGAAACAAGATAGATATGGTATAAAAATCCTAAAGTACCAAGTCCCAGTTTGTAAAAGCTTCATGAGTGAGTGCAGAAGGACACATGAAGGACCCACTCAACTCTCTAGGAACCCACTGCTGATTTGAAACTCTGTTTCTGGGATAGATGGCTTAATGAAATGCATTAATAATATTAACATCCAGCTTTCCTACTGTAAAGGAACATGTTTCTCTTCTGTTTAACTTTACCCCAAAGAAGACCTTAGGAAAACCTGCTATTAACAAGTGGTATGTAGAAAATGAGGCAAAAACATGACTACTGTGGTAATCTTTTCTGTGATGGCCCATTTGGACATGTAAGTCAGTACTTGATATAGTAGTCATTGAGTGACAAACTTGAACATGTTTACCAGTTGTGCAGCTTCTGAGTGTTTAAAATATGCTCCTTGATTTCATGTGATATTCAAGTTAGAAGCATGAATAGAGAGCAACACTATTACTTTCTTCCCAGAAGGGCGTTATTACCTTTTACCCCAGTACCCATCTGTGCAATTGCAGGTGTAGCTGTTTTTCTCTGAAGGAAAACAGCTCCCTCCATGTAAGCAGGGCTTGTCTTCACAAAGGCTGTCAGCAACTTCACAGTGATCCCCTGAAAAGTGGATGGGGCAGATGCAAGAGTAACCTAATGAAAGAAATACGAAAGGGAGGATTTTTTAGATCATGAGCTCTTTTGGGATAGCAATTACTTTGATTTTCTCAGTAAACCATTTTGTGATCTTTTCTATTGAAAAGCAGTATACTATTTTAATAATAGTGACAGTAATAATAATTGAAAGAAAAAAGCCTAGCTACATATGACAGTAGAAAATGCTCCAGATTATTTTGTGTGTGGATATTTATTGACATGGTTGTGTAAAAATCCTATAAACACATGCACGCACATGCGTGGTTCAAAGCAACAAAGTACCATTGTACAATTTAGGGTGAATTTTCCATTGGGGGATATAGAAAATTAAAATAAGGGGCCATATATCATAGAGGTATATTTTTTCAGAATTTGTGATATGAGTTTTAATGCAATGGTTAGTTCTCATATTTTAGCCACATCCAATATTGTGTGACTGAGGCAGGGGAACTAGCCCACACAGTGTTTGCAGCTAGTAAAAAATTTAGCAAGAGAATCTTGTTGGTACTAGGTAGGGGCTTGCAAAAGGTGAAGTTAAAAATAAAAAATGTTTAAAATGTTCCCATGTAAACTGTCAAGCATGTGTCAGACATGTACATGTCAGTACATATATGAGGACCTGAACTTAAATAACCTTTTTCAGTAAATTTGGTAGTCTAATGAGTTCAACTGAATTAGAAGGGTTGCTGAGCTGACAGGAATCCTAATCCTTTTTTCCCCAATGAACTGAAGGAAAGGAGGGCTTTGCCTTTTGCTAGCTGCTCACCTGTTAAGGCATGCAACTGAGCAACAGGCCCCAGGCAGAAACAACAAAGGCACACATGCCCACAGAAGGTGCTTCAAAGAGTTCCTCAATGTATGTCTCCCATTACCACACACTGGTATCAAAGCCACCTCGATGCATCCCTCAGTCTCACCTCCCCACCCTTAGGATAGGGAAAGGAAAAGTCTTTGCAAGCCAAGGAGCAGTTCACACAAAGATTTAATGCTGGTGTATTTCCTACTCACACATATGCTACATCAACTGACAGACACCCACAGTGAAACATGTTGACACTACTGTAAACACCACAAATTAGTTGTGCAATGGGATTTGAATTGACAGTGAGTTTATGGTTTATCTTTTCCCAACTCCAGAACATAGTTTATTGAGTGAAAGTTAAATTAGTTTATTCAGTATTTTGAATATGAATGTACGATAATTATTTCCGAGGACCTCACTAAAATATATTTTCCTTCCGATTGTCTGTAAGGTAGGTTAGACTGAGAGACAACGACTGAACAAAATCACCCACAGTGTAACACGGCTGAGGAAACTCAAGTTTCCCTGATTCCAGTTCAACAGCTATACTGTAACCAAGAGCTATACTGTAACCCCTATAGTGTGCTATGTTGGCTCTCACAAGCCCTGCATTAAATACAGATTCCACCCACCCATCCTGGGCCTGAGTTTGGGTCTCTGTGCCCCCTTGTTATGTAACCCCTTTCCCAGAGTCATTGGTGCTCTCCAAAATTCTCACATGGTAAAACAGTTTCCCTCTTCTGTTTCTTGCCAGCCTCAACGATCCGATCTTCACAGCCACAGGCTGTAACTATCGCCCATTCCACACCCTTCTTCTTTGGCAGCAAATGCTGGAGAAAGAGTGAATACTACATTTTCTAAATTCCTTACTGCTTATTTAAATGAAATGGGAGGGAAGAAGAGGCTGCACGCAGCTTTCATTAGGTAGGTCAACTGCTTTACTGCACTAAGGTCATTGCTTATTTACCCTGACAGTTCAATAATTCACATGGAGTGTGGCTGGGGACACTAGGTCACAATGAGAATCCTAGGTCTTACGGTATATTGGTCTCCCTCCTTATAAATATACATATACATATTTATAAGGAAGGACTGTTTTAAAACACTGTCTGCTTTCTTGAGAAAGTAAGATTGGGCCATGAGATCACCCAACAGAGTTTAATATTCTGTGTTAGAATCTGTACTGGCATGATCATGTAATCATCCTTTGGCACACTGCAAGGAGCTCCAGCTTTCAATCCAATATTATCCAGAAAATTCACTGGATAACCTTTTGCCAATTGCTATCTCCCAACTTTACTTACCTTGCCAAGCTATTATAGGGTTATAATGAAATAGCTTCAGCACGAACTACTCTGAGTTCCTTGGAGGAAATGGGAGAGATAAATGAGGTGATATACAGTAGAGTAAACCTCCACCTCCGTCTGGCAGTACAAATGGAATCAACAGACATGCATCCTAGTGCTTCAATTATGGAGAAAAGGAAGGAAGACAGTAAATTGGAAGAAGAGTTTTCAGGGTATTGGGATGAAAACAGAGAGGAGAAACCTCAAGCAGCTTAGCAGCTCTTTCCATTCTTGTTGTAACTGAAGCATTATCAGTCCTCAAATGGATAACAGAGCCTACAGACTAGAATATGAGCACACCACATAAACACAAACAAAACATCAAGCAGCAACTGCTACTGTCACACTGCAGCTAGCATATAATGCTTCCTGATGGCACATATTTACACAGTAGCTCTTTGAATTCCTAGTTTCATTTTTGCAGTTATCTCCCCTTTACCATTTTTTCACTGCCCATTTGGTACAAACCTAGCACTTACCTCCACCTTGCATCTCTGCACAGAGCCCATCATTGAGACAAGGGCTGCTGCTACAGGCACCAGTGTGGGGACAGCATTGCCTAATGCCTGCTTCTTCCACAAGCCCTCTAGACTTCTTTATCTTTGGCAAAACCACCACCTCTTGTTCATCAACTGTAATGGCATCCAGACAGCCTCGAAACCCACTGGTGACCTTCTGGACCTTCTGATGCTGCACGAATCCCCCAATCAGTAGATCTCTCCTGGAGTGGGAAATACTGCAGGCTTCAGGCAGCTGTAGGGAAACTTTTTGGATGCTGTCAACATGCAAATGGATGAAATTGTTTTTCACTTGAAGAAGGATGGAATGCCATGTTCTGTCACTCACAAAATGGTCAGATGAGAGATTCCCAAAGAAACCACTCCGACATCTGTACCCAAGGTGGGGCATTCCATTGATGAGCTGAAAAAGATATCAAAATAGCCAATGTTAAAAATCCTGTCCCTGTCTTACTTTTAACAAAATATATGTGCCATACTATATCATTTCTTCCTGAAGCAGATCCTCAGACTAATGGTAGACTAGGTTTGAGGAGATCCTTCAGGAATCTGGTGGCTTATGGACAGATAAGTAAAAATGTTCTTCATTTACCTATCTGAGACTGATCTCTTGATAACCCATGCATGCTCTACATCAGCGTTTCTCAAAGTGGGGGTCGGGACCCCTTTGGGGTCACCTAGAACTTTCCTGAGGGTCGCCTAAAGACCCCTGGTGCAGGGGGGCAGGTCAGACTTGCCAGACCTCTGGCTGTAGCTGTATGCGCATGGGGCTGACTGACAGCCTCAGGGCCTGTCACTTACATTTATTCCCATGTAAATGTGGATAGGATTGCAGCCTCAGGGCCCAATCCTATGCATGCCTACTTTGAAATAAATCCCATTATAGTCAGGGGGGCCTTTACTCCCATGTAAATGTGGATAGGATTGCAGCCTCAGGGCCCAATCCTATGCATGCCTACTCTGAAATAAATCCCATTATAGTCAGGGGGGGTCTTTACTCCCATGTAAATGTGGATAGGATTTCAGCCTCAGGGCCTAATCCTATGCATGCCTACTCTGAAATAAATCCCATTGTGTTCAATGTGTGCATAGAATACACATTTCATTTGTAACAATGAAAATACATCCTGCATATCGGATATTTACATTATGATTCATAACAGTAGCAAAATTACAGTTTTAAAGTAGCAACGAAAATAATTTTATGGTTGGGGGTCCCCACAAGATGAGGAACTTATAAAGGGGTCACGGCATTAGGAAGATTGAGAACCACTGCTCTACATGCTTCAGCAGCAGTGCTGCACACTCTCGGTTTGTGAAGAACAGAACTGGGCTGAGAGTCTCTATGTGTAGTATATCCACTGTTTCTCAAGCCCTGAGATAGATGCTGTGTTTTTCATAGGATCAAAAGAATGATCTCCAACAGCTGTGAGACTTTTTGGACATCTAATGCCAACCCATACATAAAGGCACTAATTAAAACTCTCAAGCATAGCCTTTGTGCTATTTACCAACTGAAAGGGGTTGCTGGACAGTCAAAAAAGATGTCTCAAAACTTGTATACAAGTTGTATACAAAGGCAGAACCATTAAGAGGCTGTTTTCAGTCATCCATGATAAGTAAGATGGGACATAAAACAATGGCCAACCTATAAGGTGGATATCATATGAATCCCAACTTTCTCCAAGAAGTTCAAGGCACTCTACAAGTTTTCTCTCCGTCATGTTGTTCCTTACAACAGTCCCATGAAGCTAAAAAGATAATGACCAGTCTGAGCTTTGTGGCTGAACAAGTTTGCTTTCTCTAATATTAAAAGGGTAGAGGTGGGGAAGCAGGCTAGAAGAAGGGACAAATTTTGATTAAAAAGGAAGGACTCTTGTTTCATCAGGCTCTTGAATAACAGAAGATACATTCCAGTTACTAGATGGTTGAATTAGAAGAACTCACTTAAGTGTGTATATTTGTGAACTCTCTGTGAACTATTTGTGAATAGGTGCAGAAAGTGATAATCTCAGATTTATCTCTGGATCTAGCAGGAACATTGTACCAGCCTATAGGAGCCTACACAGGGAAGGATATGAATAGAGGGAAAACAATTTTGTCCTTGGGCGCAATCCAGAGTAACTATGGGGAGTCCTTGCTCCACCGTAAGAACACTTTACTCTGGTTTGCAATATGAATTTCCCATAGGTTTTCACTAGATGGTGCCATAACTATGTTGACGTAAATGTATCTTACGTATTCCTGTAGTTACTCTGGATGATAGGGTATGTCCAGGGCAATAGAAAAGTTGCCAGGAAGAGAGCCAAAGAACAGAACCAAGGCTAAGGCCATCCTCTTTTCATGGCTTGCCACCAGAATTATCAAGTGTTCCAATACCTAGGCAGTGACTGGGGGCAGAGTAGGACAAGGGATAAAACCAAGTGATGATTTAAAATATGAGGCAAATCTGAAAGCCATCTATTCACATACAGCAGAAAAAAATGGACGCCAAGAAGGAACAACAGTTTTGTTCTTCATTTCTGACAACTGTCTCAAAGCCAAACCTGGCCAGGCCATGGGATGCTTTTGGTTCATTAGCAGCTCTGTGCCATCAGTTATTTGACCTTTGCAGCTGGAAATATGGTGCCATGCTCTCCCCCATGGGGCACCAGTTATCTGGTGGTGTGACTTGCTTCCCACGATTTCCAGGCCTTGGATTTTGCTGAAGTGAAGTCATAATACTGCCACTCAGGACACCTCTTAAGGCTGGATGCAAGTGAATGCTTGCCTGATAAATTATTTCATGCCATCTTGGTAAATACTCTGTTTTCACCCTCTTGTTAATGCTGAAGATGTTGTCAGTGTTAGAACTGCTCTTTTGTTGGCACCAGGGAAGAGTGCTGACAGAATCCATTCAGGGAATGGCATCTGACAGTTTGCAAAGAGAGCATTCAGGGAGAAGAAGCAGAGGCAGAAAAAGACCTCCTAAGACAGTCACCAGCAGGGTAATGTTGGAACCAAGCTTAATCCAAATCCGCCAACACAAGGGGTTGCAAGAGAAACAATAGCATCACATAGCTTCTCAGAGGTAATCCACCAATTTCTTCTTCCTTGTGTCAAAAAGGTGGTTGCAAATATTTTGTTGCTCAAGACTTAGTTTAACAACTTTTGTGGTCTAATGAAAGATGGAATTACAGCCTTAGGCAGATCTCAAGGAAAAACGCTGCTTCATTAATTTTGAATCCCACACACATCCCAACCCCCACATTCCACACTCCACACACACACACCCCAACTCTATACAAACAGTCAACCCACACTCTTTCCCACACACAGAACCTAATCCCAACCCCCCACTGCCCAAAACACACAACGTATTCCAACTCCCCCCCCACAATCCAACTTCCACACTCCACGCACACACACACCCTAACTCTATACACACAAACACAACCTAATCTATACTCCCTCTAACTTGGGCCATACTTGCTCTATATAGACAAATTATACCGTTTTGGAAGGTTTGGAATAAGCATCCAGCATTGGAATAAGTTGTATAAGATGCAGGGCTCAATCCTAAGAAATTTAGGCTGTCCTAACTCATCTGGCTTATCTTTCCATGATGCCTGGGGGGAGGTCAATATAAGCTTGTTCACTGGCCTAAGACCCCCAAGAGTGGGGCAGACGTATCTTACTGCATTTTTGTATCACCCCCAGGTCAGCATAGGACTTATGGCAGTGGCTAAGGCCAGCCTAAGTGGCGGTTAGGATTGCAGCCACATTGTGATAAACAAGGCATCAACAAATGTTCCTTAATGAGTGATCATGCCAATCTCTGAAATATTTTGCAACAAATTCTGGAAGAACTTTTATAAACATAAGGTGGGTGGTTTGGGCAGAATTTATCAATAGCCCCCAAACTGTTCAAATACATAAAACAAGTTGGGACTCAGCTTCCATGAAGCTATGAAAAACAGACAATGAACCCTGGGAAGCAGCATTGTGTTTATTTTTTTTAACCACATTCTATTTTGGGGTTTTTTTTGGTAGTGAATAAAGAAAAGGAGGACAAAAAGAAAAATAATGAAGAAAGTTAAACCATAGAATCACACTGTGGTCTAGAACTACACTAGAAATTAAAAACCCTTGTCTAGAATGTTGCACATAGTCTTGTTAAATTCCATTGGCTTCAATCGAATTTAAGAAGATTGTTTTCGCATGATTATAAAGAAAATAATTTTCTAGTAGATAGCTACAAAATAGAATTATAGTAGATAGCTGCAAAACTCATCATAAAAAGCCACTGACAATAAAATGTTAAAAATGATTGGGTTATGCTATACCCAAATTTGAAACAGGAGAGTAAGTTTCTGGTCAGAACCCATTCCCCTCTATTTCAATCTATCCCTCCCCCTTTCATTCCTCAGCCTTAGACCAGCCTATAGATGTTTAATTTTTTCCTTATCTCTCCCAGGTCTTCTGATGGCTTGCCCCCACTGGATACAGTGCATGTCCCCCTGGCACAGTTACATCATTGTGAATGCTGGGGGGCAGGATTGGACAATGCGATACCTGGGGGGGGGGGAACAAACGGGGCAAAGAATACAAGAATAATACAAGAATAATTTAATGATTATCTGCTAAGGGTGACATCCTAAGAGAGGGGCTCTACTTAGTCTTGCACCAGCTAGATAAGGAAGAAGCTTAAAGCTACTTAGTTTGCCCCATGCTGGATACAGAATACTCCTTTTTTTGCTTTAGTGGGGAAGGTAAGGATGGGATGGGGCTGTCACATCAACCAGTTTGAATTCCACATCAAGTTCTTATTTATTTATTTATTTATTTATTTATTTATAAACATCACTGCCCTGCTGCTTGTCTCTACAGCAATTCAAGGTGACTTACAATAAAATGAAGAAAAACTTCAAATAAAAAAGAAATATGAATAAAAGGTAGAATTAATGAAACTGAAATACAGCAGGTTCCATTAAAATCAGAGAAAGACTAGCAAATGAAGGAAAAGTATATCTGGTAGGGTAATGTTCTTCCTCTGCTGCCAAGGGAGCAAAGGTGTGCACACCTTTGAATTCCATTAAGATTCCAAAAGTACAGCTAACAAAGTATGATATCAGATCAAGATGTTCCTGATTCTGGCAAGGTGTCTTCAGTGATGAAACTCATTAAGGGAAACAAATGTAGATGTTCACATGTTTGTGCTTGACTAGGTCTCCTTGTCCCTCTTCCCAGTCTGTCAACACTCACAATGGTTGTTCACAAAGGAATGAATCATGTAAAAACTTTTAAAAGACGTCTGTGCTCAGTTAAAGCAGAGATCATTCAAATCACAACTGCCTAACCAGATTCTTCAAGGGTACTGGATGACCAGTAGAGTTTGCCCCTTGAGACTGGAATCTTTTGAGACTGTTTTGACCTTGCCTCATGTGTCAGTGGGGAACTGAGCCATTTCCATGGATTAATGGTAAAGGTTGCCATTCTGATTGAATCAATTTTTTTTAGAGCAGACTAATTGTACAAACAATTCACAGGATAATTATATACCGGTAATTATTTAAAAATATTCATAATAATGTAACTACAAACTCCATAGCCTATCTGAATAGCTTCAATTAGCTCAGTGCTTTGGCTATTTGTCTTCATACAATGGCACTTAAGCCCTAGACAGGTACAAGGTAATCCTGTGATTGCTTTCTTCCTTATGTGTCATCTTGGTACACTCAGCATATTTAACTGTATGCTTGTTACAACATGTTCTTGTTCCCTGAATGCATGGTAGAGGAGAACATGGGGTGGCAATTGGTGTATCCCAATTGCATGGACACAACACGTAACAAGGAGGGAACAGTGGTGACACACAAGGCAGTGACACTGACTTCCTTGGGAGAAAACAGTTGTTTATGCGGCCAAGCTGCTCCTGTTCGGGAGTAAAGCTCTGGCATAAAACAGTCAGCAGAATGACTCCTTCTTTGGAACAAGGGGACAAAGAAATGCCATTACGAACAGGAGATGTGCTAATATGCTCAAATTTAGTATGAAAAGAAGTACAGTCTGCACTGAATTAGCCAAGATATGGCAAAATATTTCTACTATGTACTTGCACAAGGCCTAGAAGATGTAGTACCCAGACATAGAGTCTAACATATACTTTCATCTTACTCCATGTCTATTAGATCACTTCGCTCTGACAAAACTGTCTCTCTCTTTTTGGCAAAAGCTTCCTCCATAAGGAGACTGAGAATCTAACCTAATTCTTCTATTTTTGGTGTATTTTTAGCATAAGCTACAGTTCCAAAACACAGGGTTGGCATAATACTATTATTTCCTAAACCCAAAAAGCAACTCCTCCTATTTGTGGTCATTAATGGAAAGGACTGTAGCTCCGTGTGAGTGCTCATGCTCCATACACACAAGGACTCACGTTCAGTCTCTGGCAGGTTGAGGTAGGAAAAGAAAGACATCTTTTAGACATGCAGGAGAGCTGCGTCCAGGCAGTGCAGATAATACTGAGCAATTTATTTAGGATATGCCAAATATATGGTCTTATGATAAATCAAATGTTAATGTCCAGTCCACCCAGCCATTCAAGGACAGAGTGGTCTATATTGAAAAAATTGTACACTGGGCCTGTATAAGTTCTTGATGGACACTCGGACACAATGTGATGAACATTTTGTAGAGGAGCATCACAGTCTCACTGAGGGATAGATACGAGTCAGTGCTGGGTATGGCTCCTGTTCAGAGTTGACCAATGCTGGTGAGGAAGGTCAAAACCTGGCACCTTTTGTGTAGGGTCATCTATGTAACTGCCTGTATCTGGGTATTCAGCATCCTATTTTGCTTTCCATTTTGTGTTGATGTTAAAGTTGTTAGCTGTTGTGCGAGTGCCAGAGAGGTCTACTTGGATTTAAGCCTGCCAATTGATAGATGAGGAAGATCAGCATCCACAGGAATAAGTGGGTTTCTCAGAATTTTGTTGTATTCTGTATTTGTTGTATTCCAAGCACATATTGGTCTGACCAAGCAGGAGGCAGCTGCATATGTTACTTTGTAGAGAAGCTTTGGTTAATACTCAACACAGCCACCTGTTTAGCAAATAATGCTCTCAATTTTTCCTCACTCTTTTAGCCTTCTTCAAATTAATGAGTATCTATTTTGGTTCTTTTACAGTCCAACTCTAATTCTTGGGGAAAAAACTGGTGGGAAGGGGGAACATGACTGAAATTTATAAAATTATGCACAAAGATATGCATTTTTCTTCCTCTCTCACAATATTAGATAAAAGGGTTACTGACTAGGAAACTGGTGGGAGATTTAGGTCACACAAAAGGAAGACCATCTTTGTCCTGTGCCTGATTTTTCTGTGTCCTGAGATGTGGCAAAGTCACCAGTTTAGATAACATAAAAAGGAGATTTTGTAAATTTATGGAGAACAGTTCTAATGATTGTCATTAGTTAGGATGCCTGCCATGTGCTGCCAAGGAGTTCAGTGGCAGTATGACTTGAAATTCTAGTTGCAGAGGTCCAATGGTGGGAGAAAAGTGTGCCTTTCACTTCTGTTTGTGGGTTCCCCAGCATCAGCTGATGGGCCACTATGGAGAATAAAAGTATGCTGGATTAGGTGGATGTCTGGCCTGATCCAATAGGACTCATAAGAATAATCTTGGGGAGTGATGGCTAACCTGAAATTAATTTGAGTCAGTGTTATTTGATTAATGGGTAAGTCATTGATTTGTGAGAGTACAAAAGCCCCATACTAAATAAGAATAGGACAGAAGACTATAGCAAATAAAAATTAGTATGGGTTAAATATGCCCTGCCAATTTACATATATACACCAGAAAACTGCTTTTAATGCAAGGGGGAGTGGAAGAACACAATTCAGAAGAACTCGTCTGCCACATCATGTCTAGTGTGAGCAAAAAGCAATGTTTGTTCAGTCAGATCAGCCTCATAGCTTCATGTCACTAATTCATAACACCTCCTCTTGGAAGTCATAGGATGTATTGAGAACATAATGGCAGCCAGCCAGAACTGATGAGTGACTTTCCTATGGAGCTAGGAAGTTACCCCATTTGGCAGAAACTATATATTTTTTTTAAGTATATCTGCCTTAATAAGTACTTCATAATTGAGGTAAGAGAATTATGTATACTACCTGCAGAACAGCACTGTTGGTTCCATTGGTAGTGAGCAGCACAGCATGGAGTTGATGGGTTTTCAAGGAAAACTGCATTTGCCAGTCCCTTTTGCCTTGATGGTGGAACCAAATGTAGCTGTGTCCATTGAACTTCAATGCTGTACCTGAAAATGCCACCAAAGAAAAAATTTGAAAGATAGTATACAGTACTATGGTCTTCAAATTAGTTGCTTCATGTCTCACACCTGATATAAAGTGTATATTACTGCCTTGCATCTCTAAGATTACAACTACACAGAAATTTTAACAAATGTCCAGATACTGATGTATGCAGGCCAACGTGTGCCACTCCTGAATTGCTCCCTTGCCATCCATACCTTGGAAGTGAGCTGGAGAAGGAAGCACAAGGGCATCCTGACCAACAGGTTTTGTTTTTTTTGCTAGCCATGAGAAATGTATTCTTCCTTTAGGGAATCTTCCTGGCCACTTTCCATACTTCTGGTTTAACATTAAAGTGCTTATAATGAAAGCTGCTCCAGATGCATTTTGTATCTGACTGTTTATCACACATCAACTATTTAGGCTGAGTCAATAAACAGACCTTACATTCCTACATCTAATCTGCAGCTACCCAATTATTTCTCCCTCCTTTGATTCCTTCTCTGCGTATACTTTCGCTGCTCCTCAGCCCTGAGCTTGGGCTTATTTGCTCTATTGTTTGTGACAGATATTTGTTCTATCTTTGTAAAAAAAAATATGAATAATATTTGAAAAGTCATACAGTATTTAGTTCTTTTCTAGAAGCAAAACTGGGGGCCTGATCCAGTAAAATTCAAAAATTCTGAACTGAAAGCACCTCAGAATTCCAGATACCTGCTCTGTGTTTGCAAACCTTCATATTTATTTAATGAGATATGCTATATTTGGAATGGTCTTGGAATGCCTCGGGAGGTTAAGAATGGAAAGATAGGATTGCCTGTGTAAAAAAAATGGGCTTATAATATTTTCATATTCCAGAAGGTAGTTGATGGGAAGACTTTCTCACCATTGCAAGAACATATTTGTTCCAAATTGTGCCGAGGAGTAAGAACACTGAGTCGGGCAGTACTGTAAGTGAACACTGTGCCTGGGTCGAGCTGCATTGTCTCTCTGCAAGTGCGCTGGGTACAATCTGCCTCATGGCATGGAATGTGAGTCACTTTCTTCATCTGTAGCCCTACCCGCTGATCCATCTCTTCAACAGACTGAGAAATCTTGCTTGCAAGGAAACTGGGCTTATGGAATGACCAATGTGGTTCTCCAATTGCTAACAGAAGATCCACACCATCTGAAGCACCAGAAGGCTGCAAACTAGCCATGTGGATGTTTTGCCGCTTGGTTTCTAAGACACTTCCAAGAAACCTCTGGAGGTTGCGCCAGTGATCACCTATAAATTCCTCAGGGGAAAGATGGCGGAAGTGAAGAATCACAGCCTTATCCAAAGCTTCCTGGCTGAAGGACCACACATGTATGTGAACACTGGTTGTGGTTGTGAAAGTCCCATCACTGACTGTTACATTCAGAGCATAGTGACCATGTGGAAGACCGTCATTTGCAATTATCTTGCCATCAGTAGCTCCCACTGAGAAGTGTCTCTTTTCTGAAACCAAAGTGTACAACAGGGTATCATGGGGGTCTCGATCCGTGGCATGAATTTTACCAAGAACCCCTCCCCGGAATGCTCTTTCATTAGTAGTGATGAAAATCTCAAGAGGGAGTGCTGAAGGAGGATATCGGCTTTGCTGAGTCACCTGGATGTTTACAAATGAGGATGAAGAAAGAGGGGGAATGCCACTATCTGTGACCTGTTGAAGAAAATTAAGCAGATCATTACAACATTGTAACAACATTTGCAGGGTTTTTTCCCTTGCAGGTTTTTCCCTCCTTGTTTTAGATCTCAATACAGTATTGACTGAGAGGTTAGATAACAGTTGGATTGAGAGGGATTACAGTTGAGAGGGAATACAGTTGGATTGAGAGGGATTGAAAAGGAGAGTAACTTGGATTGAGAGGTTTTTGCATAATAAGGAAACATTTCTAATAAATTATGACTTGCAATACAAAAGATGTCTTGATAAACAAGCAAAAATAGTATTGGTTAGAATATAGTCAGTTTTTGCACACCACCAGCACTTGCTCAGCCTCTCATGAGAGACCTGTCTATGCACATCTACTCTGAAGTATGCCTACTATAGTCAGTGTGGCTAACTTTACTCCGAAGTAAGTCCCCTTATAATCAGTTGGGGTCACTCCTGTGTAAGGGGGCAGACTGCAGCCTGACACCAGAGAGATGATGGGCAAAATCCAGAGTAACTATGGGGAGACCTTGCTCCGGTGTAAAAACAACTTACTCTGGATTCCAATATGAATTTCCCTTAGGTGGTGAAGTAACTATGGGTGCACATAAAGTCTCTATGGGTGCAAAGTACTTACTCTGGATTTGGGGGTTAGGCTGGAATCCTAAAGATACTTTCCTGGAAGTAAGACCCATTGTAAACAATGGACTTACTTTTGAATAAACATGGTTAGGATTGTGCTCTAAGTGCAAGTTAAGAGATTGGAACAGATTGCCAAGGGAGGTGGTGGACTCTCCCTCACTGGTGATCTTCAAGCAAAGGCTTGACGAGCACCTGTCGGGGATGCTCTAGGAGGATTTCCTGCTGCAGGCAGGGGGTTGGACTAGATGACCTACTAGATCCCTTCCGACTCTATGATTCTATGATTCTAATTTGTTTTATTTTTCTTTATATTTTTATTCTCTTTCTTATTTTGTATTATATAACAGTATTGTAATATTTGTATATGAACACTTTTGGGTTGTGGAACAAATTGTCTGAGTTTCCATTATTTCTTATGGGAAAATTCGATCATTTTGGATTATAAGAATGCTTCTGGAATGAATTATGCTTGTAAACCAATGTACCACTGTATAAAAAAAATCTGTTTTTGCTGAAGAATACCCGACCTTCAAACCTGTCCCTCCCTGTCCTTCCCCTCTGCCCTGTTCTGCCTTGTTCTGCTCTCCCCCACCCCTGTTCTGTCCCCATTATACCCACCCCTGCCCCTCCTCTCCTGCCATCCTTCCTGTGTCAGCATGTCTTCGCAGATCTGCTGATGTGGGGAAAGTTTCCAGCCTCCCTACCAGTGCTCCAGCAGAATTCAACTCTGGACTGCCAGAGTGCTATCTGTGACTGCTGCATGGCAATCCAACTGGTGGAATCCTCATTCCACCAGTGTATGAACCCAATAAGAATGGACTTTAAGTGATTGAAGAGAGACCTACCTGGATTTGCAGAAGGTACTGTTCTTTCACTTTTCTATTCAAGATGGCTGAGGTTACCAAAAAACCATCCTGTTTGATCTGGAATGCTTTCCCTTCATTTCCCTCTATGATCTGGAAAGAGTATGGTGGCCCATTCTCTGGAGAGTCTCTATCACTCATGATCAGCTCAAGGACACTTGTGCCAAGAGGGGAATTCTCCTAAGGAAGAAGTCAGAGAAAGGCCTGCTATTGCGGTATGTATAGAAGTGCTAATTTGGCTTTAAAAATCAAAGAAGATGGCTGAGGAGAAACAGAATCTAAGCCAATTGTCATCATAAAAACAAGACTTCAGGGATATGGTAGGACAGTAGAAAAAAAAACTAACACACAATAAATCCAGCACAACACAACACAACAGCACACCACCATGGTCAGCCCATCCATCTCTCTGTACCCAAGGCGGCACAGGGAAGATGGTATATGTCTGTGCACTGGCATAACACTCCAGGACTGGTGCAGAAGTGCTGTATGGCATTTTTCTGACATCCCCTGGCAAGCCTAATTGAGGGGTTAGGATTGCAGCCCCCATGTTTTTAAATAACAAATAGACTATAATATATTTGAATATTAAGACAACTTCAAATAACTTAATTTCTGCTTATTTAATAAAACAAATAATTGGCCAGATGTGGACATTCCTTAGCAACTGAAATCTGAAAACCCAGTCCATAACCTCCAGAAATATACTTGGGATTTCAATAAATGATTTTGCATTATGAGGAAGTCAAACCACATGTGAGTGTGGAAGGGCCACAGCTCAGTGGTAGAGCACCTGCTTTGCATGCAGAAGGTCCCAGGTTAAATCCCTGGCAGTATTTGTAATAAGTTGTTAAAATACACCTAGCTGCCAGTGCTGAGATAGGATATGCACCCTCAGACAGCAGTCCCAATTGGGCATATTTTTGTCCTGCATGAATTGTATCTAAATTGATTTAAAGTGTTCAAGGCTGAACCAGTTATCAAATATCAAGTAGACAGATATTGGTGAATCTGAAGTGAATCTAACTTTTTAATGGTTCAACATCCTGTCTTACTGCTGAGTGTGGTTTTCTCTGAGGTTCTAGGCAACCTAGCATGCAGTTCTAACCTAGGACAGCATAGCTCACCAGTCTTCCCATTCCCATGGTGATGTAGGGAGGCAAGCACATGTCTGTGCACTGGCCTAACACTCCCTCAGGAGTGGCACAGAAGTGCCTTACAATACTTTGGTGACACCTCCAGATTAGCATAGGAGTTATGCTGAGGCTTAGGCCAGCATAACTGGAGGTTAGGATTGCAGCCCTAATGATTAACACAACAATGTTTAACATTCTGTGTGAAAACAGGTAACTGGGTAAGATTATTTTCTCTGAATTGCTACTTTACCTGCACTGTCACACTGTAATTTAGCTGAAAGAACCTAGGTGGGTTATCGTTGACATCAGAAACCTGAATAAAGATGTTGGTATCACTAGAAAGAGCAGGCTGTCCATTGTCCATGGCTTGAATTTTCAGAGTATAGCTGGATACCTAGAAAATATAACACATATATTTGGAGTTTTGGTTATTCTGACATTCATTATTCCAGCTGGTAAGGATTAAATAAAATATATTTATTGCCCTTATTATAAGTGACAAATACTAGTGGTGGTGGGGCTGATTAGTTCTAAGATGCTTATGGCTCAATTCTATCTAGGATTGGGGCAGTGCAGGCAGAACTTTGCACAAAATTTGTTGATCAAAAATATATTAATTACCGAGACAGTTCTCAAAACTTTTGAAAAGCACTGTTTTCCCATTCATGGAACAACATTCACTTTGTATGGGTATTTCTATGTTTAATGAATGGCAAGTGACTCTGTCATATTATTACATTTATTTATTCAGAACAAGCTGAAAGATACCATGAACTCTATTTATCATATTTCTGCAGCTCTTCCTTTGACTTCTGGAGATGATTTCATCTGTTCAATTATTTAATTTTCAATATCAAGTTGTAAGTAACCTGCTATCTTCTCTCCTCACTTCCTGTCACTCACCTCTTCCCTGTCCAGGTGCTCAGCAATATGTATCTGTCCACTTTTGGGATCAATGGCAAAATGGCCTAATGAATTCCCTTCCACAATTGAATATGTAATCTGGTTGTTCATCTCCCCATCTTTGTCATCAGCTAAAACCTATTGAGGGAAAAGCAATCACATAATCACAAAATTTTTTCTTGGAAGTGATCCTGTAGAACTATTTTCTATTTTCATGCTTTATTTTCTAAAGCATGCAAAATAAAAAAAAATATATGAAATATGGCTGTCTTAAGACTACACCAAATGCACATCACTTTGTTATTAAATGCTTCTCAGTGCCAAAATTCCCATTGTGGAAAGAAAGTACATTGGAAAAAGTTGAAATACAGTTCAAATAAAGTTCAAATACTAGCTTTCTTTGAACACAGAGTTGTTTCCATTTGTATTACATTACATTGCAAATAGTATAGTCTTTTAATGACAAGCACATATATTCCAAGTATCCTCCTGAGAGAAGTTGCTGAGATGCAAAATCTTAATGACAGACAAAGCTGTAGCCACAGTCTGGTAGGAAATTTTGGAATCTTAATTAATTTATTTAAAGATTTATATCCCGCTTTTCCTCTGTTAAAAACAGATGCCCAATATATGTCTTACCATAAGGATTATTTCACCAACAGCAGCATCCTCACGGATGTCAGCAGTATAAATGTCTTGGCTGAACTTCGGCACATGATCATTTATGTCTGTCACATTGATCACCACCATGGTGATGTCACTGAGAGAAGCAGAGCCTTTTCTTATACCCTCAATAGACAGGTAGTATTCATGGCAAAGTTCAAAATCCAGACTTGCATTGACATATAGGATACCTGTATATGTACAAGAAAAAGAAGAAATATTTTGGATACATCCTCTTAGACACCAGACAAAAGAACAGGATGACCAGAGCTAGGATTGTATAGCATATTGTATAGGATTGTATATCTGAAAATCTAAGTTCAAACCCCTGCTCAGCCATGAAGCTTTCTGGGTGGCCTTGGACAAATCACTGTTTTTCAGCTTCATCTACCTCACAGGGTTGCTGTAAAGGCAAAAGGAATGAAGAAATGATATTCATCATGATGAGCTCCTTCAAGGAAGGACAATACAAAATGAGAAAAATTAATAAATCAACTGAAAGTTGATGCCTGAGGTGGGTGTTGTGCTGCACTGGCCCAAGAGTTTGGGTAAGGGTCACCTTGGATGGTTTCAGCCCTGTGGGAATCATGTGCAAGAACCACAAGCTTGTGTTAGAACTAGAAAATACAGAGTTATGTGGTTACTCTGCATTTTCTGACTTTTGTATATCAGTCACACACTGAAGATAGAAAACATAAAGTCACTGGTCAGTTTGATGTCCAGGCTTTCTTCCGGCCCCTCTGGTAACCCTGAGCAGCTCAGCTGGCTAAGAGAAGGAAGTGCCTGAATCAATGGAGGGAGGGGGAAGAGGACATGTTTGAATTGAGATTTCTCTTATTTCCCTCCCTTAATTCTTCCCTGTCCTGTTCCCCTAGTGAACTCTGTGTTTTCACAGAGACTCTGGAAGGAAGCCAGTGGTGGCAGGAACAACTCATCCTCTTTCACAGTCAAAGAACCACAGGAAGAGTTGCCAGCCTTTCAGGTATGCTAGGGATGTTTGGAGGGAACATATACATGTGCATTGTCTAATTCTGGCCTTGTCACAACTTGCATCTCAATCTATCTTGCGAAAGGTGACATCCATGCAGACAGTACAAGAGGGCTGCATCATTTGTGGATTGTGGTGGAGGGGTTTGGATACATGTAACCCTGTCTGCTGCCACTTGCTCCAACCACTGCATCCTCCCATTCTCAATCCAAGAATGTTTAGATTTGAACTGAAGTGAGTCCAAAGTACATTTTTCTGCGATTACTTGAGTATGAAGCTAATTTGTTGCACTTATCAGGATCCTCACTTGCTGCCTTGAAACTGAAGCTGAAACTGCCTTGAAGTGCTACATTTTCTCCTGAAGTCCAGCACTTCCAGGTTTTAATGCAATGTGCAAAGAGCACAGTGAGGTTTTTTGGCATTTCGTTTGAAGCACAAGGGTGGCAAACCAGAGCCTGCATCAGGTGGCTGTTGTGGCTTGCATCATCCCCGCTCTTACTTCTTATTGGATCTGTCATGCCATTTGTGGATCAAGAGCTCATGGAAATCCAGGGAGGGGCAAACTAGCATTACAAGTTTTAATGAGGAAAATTAGAAGATCAGAGATTATCTAGAAGACCACAGCAATTCTTGATAAAAGCAAAAGGAAAAACAGAAAGCTGTATTGTCCTGGCCACTGTCTAAATGGCCCACATACCTGTGTTTGAATGGAGCCTGAATTTCCCATGATCATTTCCATTTGTGATCTCATACTTGATCTCAGTGTCTTGAACACCATCCCTTGTCAGTAAAGCTAGATTTAGAACCTCTGTATCCACAGCGACATTTTCTTGTACTTCAACAATATATTCAGTGTCCAGAAACACTGGTAGGTATTCCTTCAGATCCACTACTGACACTGTAATAGTGGCCAAGGAAGAAAGTGAATGTGGAACACCCCTGTCTTTCGCCCACACAGTTAGGTTCATTGAAGATGCCTGAGATTCTTTTAGAGGTTTCTCTAGTCGTAAGACACCAGTAGCCTCTTCAATAGAAAAGCAGCCATTTATTGGTTCAGCAAGAGAATAGGTGACTTCTGCATTCAGACCTGGAAGAGGAAATAACATCCATGGATATTATGCAACTTTATTTGGAAACCATTACCTGTATTTGATACATGATACAATCTGAAGGGAATATGCCACCTGGCACTTCATTTTTTTCCTAAATTGTCAGAGAATTTATCAGGTGACTTGGCAGGGGACTGGAGACTGGCTGGGGCTGGGGACTGGCATCTTCTGCTATCAGCCAGAGGACTGCTTTTGAAAATTCTTATTGCATACCTGAATGATCCAGGTATCATTTTAATCAAAAGGCAGAATATAAATTTATCAATAAATATTTTGTGAGCAGCTATGAGCACTTCTCATATAGGTAGAGAAAAGTGGGGTACTAACAAACAAACATGACATGGATTAAAAGCTAAGGAATGTTGTTTGCTGGGAATGAAATAAATCAGTATATATTGTAGATGCTATGCTGGGAAATCCTGTAATTATAGTATTTCATGAACTTACTGTATATCAATGTTGAAAGGTTACTAGGTTTTATTTTATAAGAATATTTTAAGGTGGATGAATAAATCTGAAAAGATAATTAAGATCAAAAAGAAGGGAAATCTTTGTAGATAATATCATGTATTAATAACTTTGGATCACCTCAGGGTTAAATCCTGCATTTCAAAATGAGAAAAAGGGTCTATAACAACCCCACAATAGGGTTGGATGTTTGTTTTGGTAATGAATCAAAGTTTTAGGTTTTAAATAAAATTATGTTGCACAGCCGTGGAATAGTATTTGGCACCTTAGAGATGTGATATAAGCAGTACAACAAACAGCACATGCTGGGACTAGATTTCAATAGTGTGCAGGAACATTTTCATCATCTCTGATGGGAATGTTTAACAACCAGAATACCGTATTTTTAAATTGGTAAATAACTCTAAAAAAGACATGCTCAATTGAAATTATGATATTATCTAAATCAAAACGCTGATTACTGAATTAAGTTAAGGAGTGAAACTATGTACAGTTACATTATTATGGCAGAATTATTTTTGCCAAGCACTAGAAAACTATTTCACAGCTTTCAAGTAATGAGTCATATAAAAACAATGCAACTACAATGACCGGCTTCAATTCCTGGTCAAGTGTTGTAGAAGTAGCCAGCTCTCCTGGTGAGAAAGAAGAATGGCAAGGCTAATCGTATATATAGTAGTTAGGAAAGGAAAGACAGCTGTCCTTCATCAATCAGTAGGCTACAGTGATGAGACACACAAACCATCTTGATTGAACAATTTACCTGTAGCACACTCTAGTTAACATTAAAAATGATCAAGAAGTTTCATGGAAGAAATTATGGTTTTCATACTTAAATATCAAATCATATCCTACCTGTACCTTGCTGGACAGTCATATTTTGGTAATGTCAGTTCCAATAAGTACATGCATCATTCCACCTCTGTGTAATTTATTTCATTTTTTTCTGATGATGATGAACCCATTTTTTAATGCCACTTTGAGTGAAGAATGCACACAAAACCCCAGACAATTTTTAGTTATACCCACAAGCTGTATTTCTGCTTTATGGGTTGACAACATAATCCAGTTTGCAAGATAGTTTTTTTTAAGTTCCGCATCCTGACATACCTTCATCTGGATCCCTTGCAAAGACAATTGCAATGGGGGTCTTTACTGTGGTGTTTTCAAAAATAGCCACAGTATAATAACTGGGAGAGAACCTTGGAGCATTGTCATTTGTATCCTGTATGTCCAGAATTATATCCGCTTGGCAGAAACGTCCTCCTCCATCTGTTGCCTTCATAACAAGATGGTACTTAGGCTTCAGTTCCCGGTCAAGTGTTGTAGAAGTAGCCAGCTCTCCTGGTGAGAAAGAAGACAGAAATGTCATGCACTGTAGTTTAAAATAAATACAGCTTGAAACACTTACATCCTGCTGTTAGGGAGAGGGACTCCTGGAGAATGGAGACTGACCAAGGGAAGTAGTACCTAGTGGTTAGCAAGCATACATCAATTCCCATTGCTTGCATTTACTGGCCCTTTACTGGACCAGCAATAGAACAAGGAAAAAACTTGGTAGTTTGCATATGTGGCCACCATCCCAGATTACAGATATTAGGTATTGAGGCTCACTTGCAAAAAAAACTGCCTTTCCAGGAGAGCACTGAGCTCAATCATTATTTTCTTGGCGTTATACCCGCTTCTGGCAGGGTCCGCTATAGATGATTGATGTGACATGGGGAAATCTGGGCCAGCCTGTTGCAGGGGCCTCTCGCCAGGATGTTGTGTCATGCAGCACTCGGGTCTCAAACCTGCCAATCTTCAAATCAACAGGCACAGTATCTTTAACCGCAGAGCCAGAAGGGTTGCAGCACTGAGCTCAGTACTACAACAGAAACTGCAAAATGAAGGCCATCCTAGCAGCTCCATCACTGTTACCACCTTCTTCTCCCCACCCCCCAAAACAGTTTTAATTAGTCTCCTGAAGAAGGATAGGACAGGAGACAACATTTTATGAATTTCAACATCTTTACTCCTTGGATTCAAAACACACACACATGAACTATGAAGAACCAAGTTTACTCAGCATTCAAGTTAAAAAATATTGCTTGAAATACTCTGCATGCTCTGCACTGCACAGGTAGAACAATCTCAATTGTAATATATTTGCAAGGAAGAACTATGTGCAAGGAATGCTTAACCAATTATTTCCCTTTAAAATAGCTATCAAAGGAGAAGGGTATGGCTTCTCTTACCTGTATGGGGATCCAATCTGAACTCTTCAGCATCAGATCCATGGAGACTATAAGTAATCTGGCCATTGGTGCCAACATCAGCATCTGTGGCTGACACTTTCATTATTGAAAACCCTGGAGGTGCATCTTCTAAAACTGTTCCTTTGTATGGAGTCTGAGAAAAAGATAACTTTTTATTTTTTCCATTTATCTATGGAAATGACTGATTTCATTTCTGGTCCTGAAAACTGGTTCAATTTACTAAATTGGTGCAATTTAGATCCTAGTTATGTGATTCCAAGCCAAAGTGGCTTTGTGAAAGAAATGTCCATATATCACACTGGTAGAATAATCAAATTACTTTATACAGCTGGAAAGGACTGCCAGTCTAGTGTTCATCCCAAAGCCGATCCATACATCAGCTTATACTATTGGTTATGTTATTGTGCATAATGGTAAAGCTAAGAAACTATGGACCTGATTAATGCCTGGATAGGAGACTATTGGGAGCTCTACAGCTCCACGCTTTCTAAAATCAGGGCGTTATGAATAAATAAGACCCTAATATCTTAGATATCTTATCCTGATCACAGGTTGCCACAGCCAGAGGGTGAATAGCAATGGGAGCAATGGGAGGACAGTAGATCCTCAGCAGTTATCACTATTTAAAACTTACAAAGCTTCTACTGTTCACTTATCAATGCTAACTGCACTTCTTCAGAGCTGTATGCTTGTGACTTGTGTGATTATGACAAAAGGAAGGATCAGCATAATCACATATGCATTTGTCCAAACTCATTATATTTCTAGATGGAAATATGTCAGGATCCATTAACCTTTGCTAAGATACCTTTGTATACTTTTTGAATAAAATGCATTATGATTAACCCAAGTATTACCCTCTGCAGAAAGATGTCTGCAAAGAAAAACAACTCCAGATGATTCAAACAAAAGACTTGCACCTCCTTTTTTGGGTGCTACTTCCTGACATATTTTTCCCAGTGTGCATCCACTTATACTTTACTACTGTGCATGCAGTCCTAACCAATTTAAGCCAGTAAAACTTGTTCATCTCTCCATTCCCACAGTGGTGTGAAGAGGCTGGTGCATGTCAGTGCACTGGCTTAACCCTCCAGGAGGAGCATAGAAGTGCCTTACAACACTTCTATGACACCCCCAGGACAGCATGAGAATTTTGCTGCCTATCCAGCAGGGTGACCATATAGAATGGAGGACAGAAAGCTTCTACCTTTTAACACTGCATAGAAGAGGGAATAGAGGCAGGTTTAGCTCATCATATGAATGTTTAAAGAGCAGCACCTGCATGAACTCTCTCTTCTATGCAATGGTTAAAGGCAGAGGCACTCTGTCCATTCTACATATATGGTCCCTGCTATCCAGGTGTTATGACTGCACTGTGTGCAATATCCCAGTTTTTCCTCACATCACGTTTCATGATGTGTATTCAGTTAAAAACATAAGGAAACTACAGTTTGTACAGAGAGCATACTTCCTCTGCTTTCCCCCCTTTATTGCAGATATTGGCCGACTTTGCATTTGTCCTCTCCTGCTACTCTAAAATAGCTTTAAACCAAAATAGGCGAGTGCATGTTTCATGTTGCCTGCAAAATAAGCAATGTGAGATGAACAAGCACTGCAGACATGCTATTGCTTCACCCAGTTCCAGGTTACACATGTTGTGGCTTCTCAAAATTAGCTTTGGCTTGGAATTGCTAAGGAGGTGGGACAACTTTGGGTGATTGTGGGTGAGCAAACACAGACAACCAGACATATACAATCACCTGCTTGCATGCAGGACTGTTATCATTAACATCAAGCACCAAAACCTCCACTTCTGTCATTGCTTGAAACTTTCCATCAGAAACTGTGACTGTAAGCAGGTATTTTTCTATATCCTCTCGGTTCAGAGGCTTCTGGGAGAAAATCTTCCATTCTCCATCAATTTGGTCAACATCAAACTGTCCCAAAACATCTCCTTCTGTCAGGGAAGAGAAGACACAGATAAGAAAGACAATCCAAAGAAAAAAATTAAAAATTCCAAGGAGAGAGATGAGAAAAGAGATGAATACAGGAATGCTGAATTGCCTCAGTGTCATTTTATCTACTGTAGTATAAAAAATAATGTGTAGAAGAACCAGAAGATCTGCTTACTTCAAGACCAATTACAGGGAGCAGCAGAGTAGTTTGCTCTCTGAATAAGTACTCAAAATACTACTCAATTAATTGCTGTTGGAAATGGGTAGACTAAACCAAAATAGAACAGTTGGTTCAACGTGCACCTCCGTCAGTCTTGAAAGACTATGGTACCGTGCTTGGCGCAGCATACGCTGCATGCGAAGCATGAAAGCCTGTGTTAGATTGTTGTGGAGGATAGGCTGTTACCCAAGCAGCAAATGCCCCCTCTCCACGCCACTGAATTCATCCAATGGAAAGGCAGAGCTGATAATATTGGAACCAGCTGTGTCGCAGAGCTGGGCTATGGAAAGGAGCTCACCCTGTCTTGTGGGGCAGACCCGGGTCTTGAACCCTGGCCTGCTGGTTAACAGGCACAGTGTCTTAACCACCATGTTCCAAAATAAGGCACACTGACCACACTACCGCTCAGTTTGTTTGTGGCAGCATGATGCTCTGTGGTAACAGTGTGAATATGGGTGATGTGATCAAAACTCCTGATCAATCCATTTGATCCACATTACCAACATGCCATTTGAGGCATGCAACTCTTCTAACTGTGCCATGCAGATCCACTTGCTGTCCCTTATGCAGAACATTTGTGGTAAGGAATGTAATAAGTAAAATTAAACTTCTTTGTTTAATATATGGAAATTAAAGTGGACCAGTTAACATTTAAATTGCTAAGAACTGGCTTT
This sequence comes from Cryptoblepharus egeriae, assembly GCA_030015325.1. Lineage (NCBI taxonomy): Eukaryota > Metazoa > Chordata > Lepidosauria > Squamata > Scincidae > Cryptoblepharus > Cryptoblepharus egeriae. The sequence goes on along the minus strand of JAREYC010000002.1, from coordinate 63,288,669 downwards.
TATCACAGGAAAAAAAAGAAAATAGGCAGAGAAAATGGGGGAGAGACTGATCAGGAGGTATAGGGAATGTAAGTGGAAATATTTCCTCTTTTCTCCCTGTAGGTTTTATGACTGCTAGTCAATCTTCTCAGACCTTCTCACACCTCTCTAGTTGGCACAAGTTGAAAGAAAAAAAGGAGGGATGTTGAAAAGTAAGGAAGTTGCCTGCTCTTGGTGCCACCCTTTCCTGCCTCCAGACTCTCCCCCTTCCCATCCTCCATTTCACTCTCCTTCTCCACCAGCTCAGTATCTTCAGTAGGTGCTCCCCGTCTGCCATCATAACCTGGGTCTCTATAGTCTTTTTGGTAGTGGTCTGGAATCACTCAGTTATCATGCTTCTGGATCACCATAGACAATGACCACAAAGTACATACTGCCATTGGAACACTAGTTCCAGTGGTAGAGCCCAGCAAAAGGATTGGACCATCAGTCAGCTTCATGGATTTGCTTCTCCAGTGGTATATAACACTCTTGGCTACTGAAACTAGTTGGGTTATGGATCTAAGCTCAGAAGCGAATTCACAGTATGAATTTATATACTGTAAATGAAAAAGAATTTATCAAACCTGATTAGCAGAAAAATGTCAATCACTGTAATCCAGAAATTGAAAGTCATATGTCTATTTTTAAAGCACATTTTCTATCAGATGTTTCCCACACCAGTTCCAAATTAATCAGAGAAAAGTTTTAGAAAGGGCAACTATTGTCATTCCTGAGATCGTTTTCATTAATACAGTTACCACAATATATCCTCATGAGAAAAATGTTGCATAAACTATCCTTATTTCATATTGTGAACATTGTTATATACCCTTAAAGCTTGAATAAAACTACTTACAGAATAAGGTGCTTATCAACAATCATTAAACCTATCCACTGGCATAGCTAGAAGGGATGTAAAAAACACTGAATTTTGCGGGAAGTCTCACCACAGCATGGAAGGGACCCCAGCCCTCTTCATAGCCAATCCAGACAGGGGAGCAAAATGGAGGCATTTTGCTTTGCACCTCCTCTGGCTATGCCCATCAGAAAACTATTCTGAACCTATCCAAAAAATATTCTGGTTATTCTATTACATTATCAGAATAGGAAGGTAGAAGGGAATTAAAAGGGAGGTAGATTCTCACCAGTGATGTAACATACAAGTTGTCTGTTTTGCTCTGTAATATCAATGTCTATAGTTTGGAGAGTGGCAATTATTTGACCAGGTTCTGCATTCTCAACCACTGACCCTTTGTAGAGTTTGGAGGTGAATTGTGGGGCATTGTCATTTTCATCAGTGATGGTAACCTCTACGAGCGCTTGGGAAGAAAGCTGTATTTCCCTGCCGTGGTCTGATGCTACAACATAAAACTGATAAATTTCTTGAACTTCACAATCTAGCTCTTTAAGTGTCAAGATCCAGCCACTCTCAGTGTCAATGGTGAAGAGTTCTCTGATATTTACAGATTGAGATTTTATACTGTAGGTGACTTGCCCATCACTTCCAGTATCCTGGTCATTAGCTGTGACCTGAATCACAGGGGTACCTGCTGGCATGTTCTCCATTACAAAGGCTCTATAGGGATCAGCTTCAAAAACTGGTTTGTTATCATTGACATCTTTTACATGTATGTTTATAGATACCAGAGAGACCAAGTCAGTATTCTCATGTAAACAATGAGCCAATACATCAAGTTGGTACCACTTCATCTTCTCATGATCCATTGTCTTCTGGATAGTCAAGGTCCCTGTCTGCTTATCCAAAGTGAATATTCCATCTTTATTGCTTTCAGGAGTGGTTCCTTTCACCAGACTGTATATGATAGGGTCCTCAGCCACAGCTTTAACTGATCCTATTTCTGACCCCTCTGGAAGATCCTCAGAGGCTGCGAATGTATACAGTGGCTCAGAAAACCTTGGCAAAGATACGTCCTTTGGAACAACCTGGAGGTTCACTGGAACAATAGAATTCCAATGAGGAGGCATGGCATCTTCAGCTTTGACTTTAAAGTTCACTGTCCTGTTTTCTAGCCCATTGAGGGTCTTTTTGATTTGAACAACGCCAGTGGCAGTGTTAATCTCAATTATATCCTCAGCAATCACTTCCTCTACTGAATCCACAGAGTAAATGACATCAGCATTCACTCCTTCATCAGCATCATATGCTAGTACCTGAATGACTGGGGAACCTTTGCTGACGTTTGACTGGACCGACAAGATGTATTCAGAAGCCTTGAACTGAGGTGGGTTGTCATTCTCATCAGTGAGTATGATTTTTACAGTGCAAAACGCCACCTTCCCTCCTCTGTCCTTAGCCATGATTTTAATAGCAACAACTCTTTCTGTAGAATTTTCTCTGTCCAGTTTCTGCAGGGTTTTGATGTGACCCTTGTCATCTATTGCAAATTTCTCTTGACCAAGCTTATTTATAATGGTATAATCTACAATGCCATATGGACCATCATCTGGGTCAGTAGCTAACAGTTCAATCACCTGGGTTCCTATCTTAGCATTTTCAGCCAATACTGCTTCATAAACATCCTGCTGAAATGTTGGGCTGTATTTATTTACATTTGTGGCATTGATGTATACAGACACAGCAGACTTAAATATTCCATCTGAAGCAGAGACCCTCAGGCTATAAAAAGGTTCCAGGTTCTTTTTGCAATGATTAAGTGTGGAAATGATCCCAGAAGTACTATCAATGGTGAAATGTCTTTTGTCATTCCCTGAAAGTATCAAATATTCCAGCTTGGGCATATCCATGCTGTCAGCATCAAAGGCCTGGACCTTTGTTACGATGTGACCACAGGTCGCCATTTCACTCACATTAGCCTCATAGTGAAGCTGACTGAACTTGGGCGGATTGTCGTTGATATCCAACACACTGACAACAACAAGAGCTTCACTGCTCAGAGGAGGTATTCCATGATCTGAGGCTCTCACCTTAATGTGAAATTCATGGTTGACTTCATAATCCAGTGCCTGAGTTGTTACCATTTCACCTGTGTTGGCATTAACACGAAATAATTTTGCCGTGTCTGATGTCTCTAAGATCTGGTATGAAATCTGTTTGTTCCTTCCTGAATCTCTGTCAGTAGCAAAGAGTCGTACAACAGGGGTCTGAGCTGGCAACCCTTCAGAGACAGATATTGTATAAACCAACTGAGAAAATACAGGCATGTTGTCATTAACATCCTCAATCTCCACTTCTACCATTGCCTCTGAAAAGGCACCCAATGCTGTGTCTGTAGCTCTAACCGTAAAGACATATTTTGTCTCAGATTCGTAGTCCAGTTGTCTGGTGACTGTAAGTACACCAGTCTTGAAGTCAATGCTGAAGTGTTTAAGGGCTGTTTTGTCTTCAATGTTATATATTAGACGTAAGCCTTCAGGGCTCCGAGCCTGAATGTGGAGAATAGGTGTGTAGAGTGGTACATTTTCGGGCACTTTCACAGTGTAGTAGAGGCTTTGGAACTGAGGACTGGATTTGTTCCTCACTGTGATGACAACCTCTTCTTCAGCATACAAAGGAGGATCACCAGCATCTCTAGCAATAACTTTTAATGTGTATTTATTTAAAGTTTGATAATCAAGGGGTTTCAAGAGCGATATATCCCCTAAGTAGGGGTCAATCCAAAAATATTTGTAGTCTCTCTCAAAGGAGTAAAAAATCAGTCCATTATTTCCTAGGTCTTGGTCAGTTGCAGATACCTGAAAGACAACATCACCAGGCTCGGTGCCTTCCTGTACTGCTGTATAATAAGGGATACTTTCAAAAATGGGTGGGTTGTCATTAGTATCATCCACATATACTTTGACAATTGCATGAGACACTCTTGGTGGATTTCTGGTGTCTTTTACCTCCACAGCAATTTCATACATGTCTTCAGCTTCACGGTCAAAATCCGCACCATTGGTTTGTAGCACTCCTGAAGACTGAATCATCCTAAATCTCTCTTTGCCGTTCAAGATGGAATAAAGGAGAGGTTCATTCAGTTGGTTCCCAGTGACTCCCAAAACAATCAGGGTGTGAATATCTGTGGAGTTTTCCTTCACTCTTGCTGTATACAAATCTTGATCAAATTTTAAGGTGCTGCCTTCTACTTCTGTAAAATTTATTATAACCGAAGCACTAGCTTTATATAAACCATCCCCAGCTCTAACTGTGAGTACATAATAGCTTCCCAAAGCAGTAGCATTCAACACAGATATGAGACCAGTTGTTGGGTGGATGTGAAAAAAATTGTCAGGATTGCCTTCCACAATACTATAGATGATCTCTGAGTCGATGTCTTCAGCATGTACTGTGAGGAGCTCCATACCTTGATGAACCGGAAGTCCTGCAGAAATTTCATAGGTGCTTTTTGAAAATACTGGAGAACAATCATTTGTATCTCTGATGTAAATGGTAACATCAGTGGGTTTAGAGGCAAATAAAGATGGGTTGCCACTATCATGGACATGGACACTAAAGTTGAAAACTTGAATATGCTCATAATCAATTCCAGCACAAGTTTTAAGAGTGCCCATGCTCGGATCTAATTTAAAATATGTCAATACCTCTGGTTGCAAAATTTCATAGACCAACAAAGCATTAGAATCTCGGTCAGCATCTGATGCACTCATCACCAGTGGGGCATTGTTTTCATCCACAACCATACTACCTAACGGAACATTCTCACTGATCCAGCCAACAAAGGAAGGTTTATCAAAGACGGGGGCATTATCATTGCTGTCTATGACATAAACAAACACTGGGACATCCATAAATGCTCCTGCCATGTTGGTTCCACGGATTTTCAGCTGATAAGATGAAGCCTGCTCAAAATCCAAGCTCTTTTGAGTAGAAATAAGGCCAGATTGAAAGTTGATAGAAAATAAGCCATCCTTATCTCCTTCTTTTATTTTATAGGTAACTGGTGAAAGACTCATGGCTGAAACAAGGATGACAGGAGAACCGATGACTGCAGATTCACTGATTTCTGTAACATATTCTTTTTCAGTAAATTGGGGAGGTGTGCCATCAGAAGGTATAATGTAAATGTTTACAACGGTGGAATCCTTCAGCTGGGGAAATCCTTGATCTTCTGCTTTAACAGTAAGAATGAATCTCTCTTGCTTGCATTGATCTAGTTTCTGCCAAACTGTTATAATTCCAGATAATCTGTCAATAGTGAAGTAATTTCCATGGTTCCCTTAAAAAAAAGAAAAGCTAAGATGAAAAGAGCAAATTTACTATTTGTCATGTGTTTATTGCATTTTTGGCTATGTAATAAAATGTACCAAATTTTATGTATTTTATGCCCTGGGAAATCACTGTTCTTTAAAGAAGCCCATTCTATTCCCTGTAGTTTGTGCAGAGAGGGCTTCACTAAATATTCATAATCTTTCTGCATACAAAGGGAGAATCTCATCCTGAGCTGTCTTATTTAGAAGTGCCATTGATTTTAGTGATATTTACTTCAGATTAAGTAGCTTAGAATTGCAGCATTGGGGTCAAACAGCCCAATCATAAGCATGTCTACTCATAAGTAAGTTTAGGCTTTACTCTTGTTTACAAAAAGCTAGGAAATCTGAATTGTATAAGCCATGGATGGTCAAGGCCATATATCCGTTAGAAACATTAAAAGACATGTTGTACTACAGTTTTGTTCTGATGAAGATAGGAAGAGATTGGGAACTGTTAGAGAGCAAAGTGTGTTTGCACTGCAGGCCGGTCAAGGACATGAGTCTGGTCCTGTATGCTGTACTAAAATTTATTCAACAAGATAAATAAGGAGGGATCTACTACCCCTTCCTCCTCCAAACTGTTCTCGAGTTGGCTTACTCCCTACCCTAAACTGCATCACTTTACTTGGACCAGTGCGGCTATAGGGTAGTTTTGGTGCATGCATGTAGCATCTGGCCATTTCCACTGGCAGTTCCAACACACATGATGGCAATACGATATTTGCACTGCTGCTGGGTCATTTACGATAGCAGACTGTGAGATCCACTACCTTAAATGGCCTGAGAATTGGACTGTAAAAGTGGTGGGATGGGAATGGGGAAAGGCACATTACTTCCTTAAGCTGATTCAGTCCAGTTCATGTCTTCTATGGAAACTTCGTACTATAATTGGAAAATTATATCTCACTAGCATATACAATTTGCCACCATGCATAACCAGTGAACCATTGCTGTTCATGTTCTTGAATATTAATTGCTTACCTTCTTGAAGGTAATAGTATATCTCAGCATTAGCTCCTCGGTCTTGATCTAGGGCTCGGACTTGCACAACCTCTGTGCCTATTGGAGCTATATCCAGAACTTCTGCTTTATAATGGAGGCTGGTGAACTGGGGAGGATAATTATTACAGTCCTCTACATGGATGACAACTTTGGCAAAGTCCCTCTTGATTGGGACCTCCTGATCTCGCACCTGAGTGACAGAAAATCAATATCAAGCTTAAGCTACAAAATGTCAAGTGGGAAGCCAAATGAACATGGGATCGCTTCTTTAAAATGCCAATTTGGCATTTTTACTGGGCCAAAGATCAATAATTTTATCAAAGCTCAATATAAACTGTAAAATCCTCTTAACTGCTGGAGATCCTCATTATACCTGGGGGTTCCATTCTTGGAAATCCTTCGGATATTAAAATTCATAGATATTCAAATCTGTGAAATTGGACACCCCCAATCCTCCAAACTTCTGGAAAGTTATCTAATGGGCCAGCGAGACCATATGCTGCCTCCCTGACCTTCAGAATGCCTGGTTTGGGTCAAAAATAATGATCGCGGGTTTTCAGAGAAAATGGAAGTGATTTTTTATGCTCTAATAAAGCATTCTGAAGCCTGAGGATGACCCAAGGTGCTTTCCTGGGCCTCAGAATGCCTTATAAGGATACAAAACTGTGGTTTCTGGTTTTCCTGTGATCTGAAAGTTGTGATTTTTGCCTGAAATGGGGATTCTGAGGATAGGGCAGGCTGCACATGGCCTCCCTGGCCAGTAGATCACATTCCAAATCTGCCCAGAGTACAACTAGGTTCAGAAGACCTAATTTTGTCGATTCCAAATCTGCAGATAACATGGGGCAATCTGTACATGTTTACATACACACACCATCTCTTACTCTTTTTTAATTGGCAGACTATAGAGTCACAGACCAGTGTCCATAAATGTTTGGGTGGAAACCCCAGTCTCTACTTGAAATGCATGGTATTCAACCTGTTGTTTTTCTGTATCATACATACCATCACTGTCAAGGTGTGCTGTGCCATGGATTGAAAATCGATGCCCACCACAGTCATGAGTGTGCCACTACTTGGATCCATATGAAATAGCTTCATGCTTCTGGAATCCACACTATTTGCAATGGTATAAATCAGCCCTTTCCCATGATCCTTGTCTGCTGCTCTGACCGAAATAATTTCTGTCCAAGGAGGTGTATCTTCTGGAATGTGTGCCTCATACAGGTTTTCCAAGAATCTGGGAGAATGCTGGTTAATGTTAATCACATGGACATAGGCCTGCAGCATAATGAGAGCAAAAGCATGCATTAGATAAGGTATACTGATGTTTGATTTGATGTTTGACGCAAGATACTATTGTGGTCCTGGACTAAGACCAGGAGGACCCAAGTTCAAATTCCTGTTCAGTAATGAATCTTCCTGCAGATTTAAGTCACTCTCAGCTGAACCTATTTCAAGAACTGTGAAAATAAACTGTATACAAGTGTGAAAAATAAATTTATATATAAACAAAGCAGTTTTACATTGCATATATTCTTTGGATGCACATTTAGCAGGCCAGAGTCTGCCATGGTTTTTTGTGTGTGCATGGGTGCCATGTATATAAATGCATGTATTTCCAGTGGAACGCTAAGGACATACCTTGTTAACACAGCACTGAAAAGTGCCTGTAAGTTCCTTTGTAGTGGTGAATCATCTTGTCACCCTAATTCAAAGATGCATTTGAAGGAAAGAACAATGCAAATGAAAAGCCCAGCATACTACAATTAATGTGTGAAGTTGCCCTTAGCATGCCTTTTGCAATACTAATGTTTCTTGTTTGGGCAGAACTGAACCACTTGCCTTGTTTGATATTCATTTTTTTAAGTGTCAAAGGACACCTCCAATTTTTGGCAATTTCTACAATGCAACACATTCATATTGTATCAGTGTTATTTTTCTTGTTTATTCTTCCACTTTCCTTATTCTCATAGTGTTACTTGTTTGTCAAGCTCCATTTAGTTCTACTGGCTGTTGTGACCCACGTGACTTTGTCAGTGATTTCATGTTGATCTAGGATCACTACAACTGATCAGTTTATGGTGGTGGGAACAAATGACACTGAGGACTCTGAAGATTAACAGGAGGAGGGAGACAGTGCCAATGAGAAGCAGTTATTGGGGTGGGGTGGGGCAAAAATGGTTAAAACAATGTGAGCGCTCGGAATTTGTATGGCTTCCCATATGAGCTATTTTCCAAAATTACAATTAAAATATTTGGCATTGCTCTGCATGTTGTTGATTTCATTTTGTGAAACTTACAGAATGAGGATAGTTGTGGAACAGAAAGAAGTGTAGGTGCAGCAAGAGAAGCATGGATATATGTTTGCAAGAGATTGTCCTTGCGATAGGAAAAACAAGACTTTCTCTGAGCTTGTTGTCAAATACTGAAAAAGGAACTTGGCAGTTCCTTTCTATATGATCTGATCCCTTCAAATCTGATCTTATTTTGATCTCATCACATAAACACATCTTGGAAAGACACAGCCTGATGCAATAACCTTTTTCAATGAAATCAAACTTGCCATGGTTTTGCAGCAGCAGGTTCATCAACATATCCAGCAAAGACTGTCAGTGCCAAAGTAAACAGAGAAAGAAGTTCCTGGAGGCCGGGAATTACATGTCAGGCAAGGTGTCAGAGGATGATTCTCGGTGGCAAAACAAAACCTCATTCAAAATGGCATCAACCTATTACTACTAAGAAACAGTGCAGTGGCACCTTAGCATTTGCTTCTAATAAACAGCTTCAACAAATTTCCCACATTATGCATAATTTTAAAGGATACAAGCAAGGCTATGATTCAAAGCCGTCTTTCTAGGAAGAGTAAACTTCCCCATCTTTCAGTGCTGCTGGCACATATCAAAGTGTATTTTACATGCCCTACAATCCAGAGTAACTACGGGAGCACGTAAGAGACATTATGTGCACCCATAGTTACTGAACCACCTAGTGAAAACCTATGGGAAATTCATAATGCAATCCATAGTAAATTGTTGTTACGCTGGAGCAAGGACTCCCTTTACTTATTCTGGATTGTGCCCTTAGAAAGAGAAACCAAATTAGGTGACTAGTTTAGGTTCCCTATTCCTGCTAAGGGGTCCGCGCCTGTGTACAGTATACCAGGCAGGTAGGCAGTATTGTGACTTGTCTTGATACTGTTTCCAGATATTAGGTGTTGGCATCAACACATCATTGCTGCACTTCTGGGTTGCTGAACTGGTTAGCTTGGCCTCACACCTTAGAGCAGTGATTTTTCAACCAGTGTGCCATGGCACACTGGTGTGCCGTGGACAGTCCTCAGGTGTGCCGTGGGAATTTGGGGATTGACATCAATTAATAGGAAAATTGGGGGATTTGAACAGTTTGGTGTGCCTTGACAATTTCAGTGCCTTGTTAAGTGTGCTGTGAGATGAAAAAGGTTGAAAATCACTGTCTTGGAGAAACACTGGTTAGGATCACTTGCCTGTGTCTTGATAATGCTTGTCCCATTGGTGACTTCTATTGTGAGATTATAGCTTGATCTTTTCTTTGCATTCAGGGCTCTTGCGATAACAATACTGCCTGTGCTCTTCTCAATGTCAAAATCCATATCGCTATCACCACCTTAAAAAAAGAGGAAGAATGTAGTAGGTAAGAGTTGTGATGAAGGCAGTCTGAATATCACTTGAACATCAGTGTCTCCAGAGGGAAGGGGGAAGAGAAGGAAAAACTATTCTTTCAGATGCCAGCATTTGTAACAAACCCATAGAATCTGATGAGAAGTATTTGGAAGGAGTACCAGAATGGCATAAGAGATGGGTGGGGAATCTCAATGAAAGACTTCTATTGTCACTGTTGATCTTTTATTTATTTTCTTAAAATTTTGCATTGGCTTAACTGTGCAATGCATATTTTTGTTGCTGCAAAGTCATTCAGGGTGAAATGATGGAATTTAAATTAACCATTAAGGCATAGGAGGACATGATCTGCTGAATGGAAGAAATATCAAGGAAAATTGGCAAGAGATAATAAATTTACTGGCTTCACTTCAGTTGTGATGCTTAAGCTAGTTCCCCTTTTTGAGTCAGCCTTTGCTGAGACTTGTCTTGATTCCTGGTGGAGTCTTGCATTCCACCTCCTGCTCATTTTGTTTTCTGTGAGATATGTGATGCTACTGATAAAGCTCCAGACATTTCACAAGGCTGAAAACTGACCAACATGTTTCTAAACACCTATAGTTGAGAAAACTCTCAAGTATATTTATTTCATTGATTTATACCCCACCTTTCTTCCCAAAAGGGAACAATCCTTAGGACATTCATATAAGTAGAAAAAAGCAAAAGATCTAGCTGCATGGTAAGTAAAGGGTGATAGGTAGTCATTCAAAGGTTGTAGAACCTATGACATATCAGATCACTGAGAAATCAACTTCAAAATTGCCTAGACCTCCAAGGGGGATGCTAGGGGCAGGCATCGGGCATACATCAGCAGCATTTCTATGTCTGTCAATATCCAGCCAGCCTCAATTTACGCACTTGGCTCTAATTCAAATTGCATCAATCAAAGAGGTGGTGCAGAGATGCGTATAACTGTAGGAGACCATAGTATGGTGGCGTAAGGTAAATGAAACTTTATTTCACTTATCTCTCTGCGGGATGTGGTTTGTGCATGTCTGTGCAATGCAGGAAGCCCATGTTGAGAGCAGGCATTAGTTAGGACTGTGCTGCTATTTATGCACTACTGCAGAAGTTAAGATGTATATCCCTTAGCTTACTTTTATACTGAAAAATACAGGACATTTCAGATGGAGAGAGCAAAATAGGATTGTTGTATATTTCCTGTAAGCCACAAAGATGTGTTTTTGCCTGTTTGCAACACAAGAATCTTTGTTAAGGTTGGGAGAGTGCCAGAAATTCCATTTCATAAATTGTGATGGGTAATACAAGAACTGCACAGAGCTTTTGGTAGGATATGGTGCTTGTGCCTGCATGAATGAGGCTCAATGCCTATGTAGAGGCCTTGACTCTATTGTGCTTGCCATCTAAAATAAACAGATCAAGTATGTGCAGATGCTTAGTGAACTGGGGCAAATGTTTGTCAGCTCGGAGCTACTTTGGAGTTCATTTTCCATCACTTACCTGTGATGCTAAACCAGAGCTGGCTGAGCCCAGCATCAACTCTGATCAATCCCACCATGTGATTCACCGGGTCAGTTTCCATAACAGCAAAATTGAAATGAGGTTCGTCAAAAGACAATGGCTCTGAGGAAGGGTCAGGGTTGGAGATCCAATTGATGTGAAGTCTCACACTGGAGGAAAGTGAGGGGTTGCCACCATCAGTAGCCTTGACCTGCCAATGAAGCCAAGAGGAAAAACTAGCAGCTTATAATCACATTGATTATATGACTTATGATAACTTCCTTGGGAAGCTTCATATTGAACATCATCTGAATGTCTCCAATTCTGCCAGAATCAGTCAAATTTCTTCTATCCTCAAAAGAGTTTTATGCAAATCCAAAACACTCACTGGCCTGTTATGTTGAATATGTAATAGTTTCTATTGCTAACAACACAAGATAACAGAAATGAGCAGTATCATATGCAATTACATACTTTTGCCTTCTTCAAACTAGCTGTTAAATTATCCATATTTATTCAGAAGTTCCATTATATTCAAAGAGACTTACTCCTAGGAAAGCCCAGTGCCAGATTCCAAGAAAGCCAATCTCACTCTCTTGTGACACCTCCCAGTCCTGAGGTTGGGACCCCTCCAAGTGGTCCCAACCTCCATTTTAAGAACCACTGCTCTATCTTATATCTTATCCTATTCAATATCCTTGTATCCTATATCTATATCTTACTACATCTCACTCACCGTTAGTATGTTGTACTCCTGGGCAGAAAAGGACTTTTCAGAGAACACCACGCCTGTCACTGGATGGATGCTGAAGGAACCCTCACTGTTTTCTTCAAGGCTGTAAGTGACTTGGGAGTTCAGCCCCTCATCACGATCTGCGGCAATCACCCTGTAGACTGGTAAAGGAGTCTCCGATGCTGCTTTCTCTGGAAGATGAACTATGAACAATTTCTGAGAGAAGCTGGGAGGATTATCATTGATATCTGTGACCTGGATGACCACTCTACTGGTGGATTTCAAAGTTGGATCCCCATTGTCTGAAACAGAGACCTGCAAGGAAAACCAATGGAGCAAACAATGTATGTCAGCCTGAAGGGAAACAGTTAAAATGACCCAAAATATGTTGTGTGCATTTTTAATAAAAATTGAACTAAGAGGTTTTCTAATTTCTTTGCAAATTTTCACTTTGTAAAATGGAACTTTTCTTAACTTTTTGATGACCTTTTGATGGGTGTGACATATATGTATATTAATAAAGAATATATAAAAACCTTTTTCTTCTATAAGTGGGCAGTAAGATGATCTTACGCTGTGCCCAAAAAGGGTTTGATGGGGACAGGGCCCCTCAGTTATGTGCTTCACAACCTGGTAGTGAGAAGTATCACACCTCTCAACTTGGAAGTTTTTGTTTAGATAAGTGTCTCTTCTGTTTAGTAGAAGGAAACTTATCAACAAGCACCCTGTTAATCCACGTGGCTTTGCAGCAGGGTTGCTTTTCCAGTCTTCACTGGGAACCCACAAGGCTGTTTTCAAAATTATTTTTTCAGCTGGCACTTGGGGCAATGCCACAAAAATGCAGAACAAGCAATTATCTTTTAGAGTAATTTGGAATGAGTCTTCCTCCTCCTCTTCTTTCTCCAACACCATCACCTACTCCTTCTTGGAGCACTCTGATTTGCAAGGAAATGTACCTGGAGGACTTTAAAGAACCCACCTGCAAGTAACTTTAACTAATAACAACTGTGTCATCACTCACCTCTAAGATATGTTCAGCCTTGTATTCACGATCTAGCTGTCGAGAAGTGGTATAAATCAGACCTGCCAAGAGAGAAGAAAGCATTGTTGCTGCCAAGCATTGTAGTCCACGTGATGCCATGCACTACAACACTCACCTGGGATATCAGCGTGAGCCAATCTCAAAAAGATGCTACCCTAAGGCAAACCAATGCTGCAAGCAAAAGGAGTTTGTCATTAAACCATTTCCTGCCTCCTAATGATGGAATTTTTCCAAAGCGTTTATCTTAGCCAATGTGGGTTTATTTCACATTTTTCAATGTGAATCTCACAATGCTTGATAGTTGATCAAATATTTGAACTTATCCACTCTGCCATTTCAGAAAAAAAGGTAGGGAAGGAAGATTTAGTATGGCAAGGGCAAGAATTCTCAGCAAAATTGAAAGGACTTTGTTTTGATATATTAAAGAAACTATCCCTACAATCCAGAGTAACTACGGGAGCACGTAAGAGACATTACGTGTACCTGTAGTTACTGCACAACCTAGTGAAAACCTATGGGAAATTCATACTGCAATCCAGAGCAAATTGTTCTTACACCGGAGCAAAGACTCCACGTAGTTACTCTGGATTGCACCCTATGTCACAGAGCTGCATTTACTAAGGTTGCAATGCTAAACACACTTTCCTGTGAGTAAGTCCCATAGAACAGAATGGGACTTACTCCTGAGTAGACATGCTATGGATTTCACCCTTAGAGAATTTTTATGGCAATTTTTTTCATACCACTTTCCCCCATATAAATAATCCACTTACTCCCATATAAATCTGCCAAAAGATCAGTTACTTTGGCATTTTCTTAGACCTATCACCAACAGAGATCAGTCGTGAGCTACAATTGTGAAAATCCTTTCCTAAAAAAATTCCAGTGCTTCCCACTTGCAGATTTAAGAGGAAGTCAAAATTCTAAAAAAAGTTAAAGAACTTATGTAGTTTTCCTTATTTTTCAATCCAAATATAAATGTAATCTATATATATATAAGAGAAAAGTCACTCACTGACTGACTCATCAATGCCCTGCCAAAACCGCTGGGCGTAGAAGCGGGAAATTTGGGGTGGGTGTTCCTTCCGTGACTGAGGGGTGCACTAAGAACCGGTTTTTGGAAATTCCAATGGAAGGGGGTGAAAAGTATAGCGTTTTCCTTCCTATACTTTGCATTGAGAATTGCTGACTCAGCAACATTCCTCCCCAACTGCTGGGCCTAAAGCATGGAATTCTGGGAGTTCCTTCTGTCACCTGAACTCCCACCAAGAACCATCTGGAGACATTTAACCCTTCAGGGGCTGAAAAGGGGGAAACGTGTTTCTCTCCTATACTTAACATGGGAGACTGAACCACATCCAGCCAGTTTGGTGCTCAGTGCCTGGTGCACTGGGGGATGTTGTGTGGAGGAAGAGGTTGCACTGTGGAGGATGTTGCGCAAGGGGGATGGTGCACATGGGGGGGTTGGTGCACATGGGGGAAGTTGCGCATGGGAGAAGTTGCGCATGGGGGGTTGATGCACGGAGGGAAGTTGCGCATGGGGGAAGTTGCGCATGGGGTTGATGCGCATGGGGGAAGTTGCGCATGGGGTTGATGCACATGGGGGAAGTTGTGCATGGGGGGTTGATGCGCATAGGGGAAGTTGCACATGGGGGAAATTGCGCATGGGGGAAGTTGCACATGGGGGAAGTTGTGCATGGGGGTTGATGCACATGGGGGAAGTTGCACACGGGGGGGGTTGATGCGCATGGGGGTTGATGTGCATGGGGTAAGTTGAGCATGGGGGGTTGATGCACATGGGGGGACATTGCGCATGGGGGAAGTTGCACATTGGGGAAGTTGCGCGTGGGGTTGATGCACATGGGGAAAATTGCGCATGGGATAAGTTGTGCATGGGGGGTTGATGCATTTGGGGGTAGTTGCGCATGGGGGGTTGATGCGCCGGGGGGGTTGATGCGCCGGGGGGGTTGATGCGCATGGGGGTTGAAGTGCATGGGGTACATTGAGCATGGGGTAAGTTAAGCATGGGGGTTGATGCACATGGGGGAAGTTGCGCATGGGGGAAGTTGCACATGGGGGGTTGATGCACATGGGGGAAGTTGCGCATGGGGGGTTGATGCGTATGGGTTAAGTTGTGCGTGGGGGGTTGATGCGCATGGGGGAAGTTGCACATGGGGGGTTGATGTGCATGGGGGAAGTTGCGCATGTGGGGTTGATGTGCATGGGGTAAGTTGAGCATGGGGTTGATGCGCATGGGGGGTTGATGCGCATGGGGGAAGTTGCGCATGGGGGGGTTGATGCGCATAGAGCGAAGTTGTGCATGGTGGTTGATGCGTATGGGGGAAGTTGTGCATGGGGGGTTGATGCGCATGGGGGAAGTTGTGCATGGGGGAAGTTGTACAAGAGGGGTTGATGCGCATGGGGGAAGTTGCACATGGGGGAAGATGCGCATTGTGGAAGTTGTGCATGGGGGGTTGATGCGCATGGGGGGTTGATGCGCATGGGGGGATGGCATACGGGGGAATTTTACTCTACGCTTTTCGCTAGTATCTGATATAACAGTTTGAATTATATTTTACTGAATTTTAATTATTGCTTGTAAAGTGCTTTAATTTATTGGGAACATTGTGTTAAAATTTTGGTAAAGAAATTGTATATAATCAAAATTCTGTGTGTTATTTGCGCATGATGTGCTCTGCAACTGACTGCTGTGGTTAAGAATTTTGGTGACCACCATATATTTTGGGTGACCACCTACCTAACTGTGGGTGACCCACACCTCCTGAATGCCCCACCACTCTCCCACCCAATTTTGGTGTGTTTAAGGATTATGGATGGGTCTGTTTTCAGCATAATTTAACTGCTTCCGTTAACTCAACTAGCAACTGGCTGGCTTAAATCCAGGAAACCCTCTCTGACATTCGCACAACAACTTTCTAACAACTTTGATATCAACACTAGCATGGGGCTCACGCACTTTCCAATTCCTCCATCTCATCTGGAGGTCAGTGGAACAGCTGGGAGGCTGAAGCTGCGGCGACGGAGCGAGGCAGCAGTAGGCAGGCTATCAAGGAGCAGCAGGCAGGTGACGCTGGGAGGACAGCGACGTAGCACGGAGGCAGAAGTAAGCAGGCAGTGTACTCACGGGGAGAGTGCACTGGAGGCCATTGCCAGTTTGCTGGCCAAGAGTGCACTGAGCCACAGCAAGGTGGTGAGGGAAGGAGCTTCCTTCTCCCGCTCACTCTTTCTCCCACCTGATGGTCCGCCCGATGATTAGGACAAAGGATAGCGCATGCCCCAGGTGCAGCCAAACAGAAGAGTGCACTGCTGCAGCATGCCAAATTTAAATGGTGGCCACCAGGAAGCTGTTTTCCCGGAGGCTGGCCGCCTTTTTCCGCTGCCCCGGTGGAGGGGCTTGTTTTCTGGAGGCCTCCTGGAAATTCTGGAGGTCTGGCAACACTGCCCTCAGTGTGAATGTGGTGTTCCTCTAAAAGATATTTATCACATTGTGTCCGAGTGTCCATTGAAAGCTTACACCAGCCCAATGTCTGATTTTTTTCAACATAGACCACTGTGTCCTTGGACAGCTGGGTGGACTGGACATTAACATTTGATTTATCACAAGTCCATGTATTTGCCATACGCTAACTAGCTAGCTAGCTAAATAAATAAATGATGACTTCCATGTTTGTTGCTTGCTGCTGATGGAAACAGTGCCTGGCCTCATAAGAAACCCAGCCTCATGAATGCCCCCACATCTATTTGGGTGTGGTTGGTGAGCCACACCTCCTGACTGCACCCCCACCATTACTCCATGTACTTAGGATGTGGTTAAGGACCACGGGTGGGTCTGTTTTAAGCATAATTTCAGGGCAGCCATTTTATGTTGCTTGCTACTGAGGAAAATAGTGCATGGGCTCTCCTCCCCTAAACAGAAGTCTCCTGACTGCCTTCCCCAACTAATTAAGTGCATAAACCATAAGTCAGAGATGCATGTGGGCAAAGCCATGGGTAAACTACTAGTTTGTAAATAAAATGAATTGCCAACTTAATTGTTTATGAACAGATATGAATACATGAATCTGTATTACTGTATTATGTAAACAAATGAACTGTATGAATCTGTAGATCTATCCATCCAGATAAGGAATGTAAAACTTGTTTTATACAGGTGGACGAAATTAATATTCATGGTACATGAAAAGGGCCAAAAGTAACATCATTAAGTGACAGCAATAAGCAGATGGTCAGAAATAAGCATTTTGTTCTCTCGTTATATGTACCTAACTGACAAAAGAGAAAAAGTGCTGAACTTGTTCATATTTTTGAAATATGAGAGAGCCTAATTATAACCAGATAAATTGTTTCCGGGGGTTATGTTTGGTCCTCTGGCCTTATTTATTTATTTATTTAAATTTATATCCTGCCTTTCTTCCCTAACGAAGGGAACTCAAGGCGGCTGACAGCAATTAAAAGAACAATAAAAAACCATTAAAATTAGATAATAAATACAGATTAAAACACAATCAAAATACAGTTAAAATACAATTAGATTAACAAGCTAAAAACATATAGACTAAAAACCATAAAAACAAAGCCCCCCAACCTCTGCCCCCATTAAAAAGCTTTTTTAAAATAAAAGCTTTTAAGGCTCCGCCTGAAGCTCTATATTGAGGGAGCTTTCCTCAGTTCTAAGGGGAGGGAGTTCCAAAGCCGGGGTGCCACCACCGAGATGGCCCTATCTCTGGCCGCCACACCTCTCACATCTCTTAGTGGCAGCACAGTCAGTAGGGCCCCCTCAGATGACCTTAGGTGACAGGTTGGATTATACAGAAGAAGGCGGTCCCTCGGGTACCCTGGACCCAAGCCATTTAGGGCTTTAAAGGTCAGGACCAGCACTTTGAATTCAGCCCAGAAACAAATGGGCAGCCAGTGTAGTCGCTGAAGCAGTGGCCCGACAGAGTCGAACCAACAAGCCCCAGCAACCACACGGGCCGCTGCATTCTGGACTAGTTGAAGCTCCCGGACCGTCTTCAGAGGCAGCCCCACGTAGAGCGCGTTACAATAATCTAGTCTCATTGTCACTAGGGCATGGGTCACCATGGCCAGATCCAAGCGACTCAGGTTACGTTTGACACCTCTGATCTAGTTCAATATTTTATATCATGCTTTAATGGATTCTTTAAATGATTCTCCTGCCATATTTAAAATTGAGGTAACTCAACAACTAAACTCCTTCCTTGTCACATTTGCATCTCTTTGGGTGTGAAGTGTCTTTGATGAAAGAAATGCTCATTCACCGTAGAGCAGGTGTTGATACTGAAGAGTGTACATTCCAATCATGTTCAGAGGCACCATTTATATTACCAATACATAGGCACCCTTTATGTTGCATTTTGAAGACTTGGCTGCAGATTTAAATCTTCCTTGTTCTGTTATATGAATGCTTTATAGCTTATCATGCTATCTTCAGCTGCAAGAAGTCTGGAAAATGTCAAGATTTCTGTTCAACATCTGCATGGAAAAAACCTATCAAACCAGTAAATGAACCTAACTTGAACAAACTAGTAGATGGTAGATAAGATTCAGAGGCGCCACAGCGAAAAAGATCAGCACTTATATTTTACCAAAAAAGGTAAAATCAGAACTTTATTTTCCTTTGTGATTACTATCAATTATTATTATTATCCTTATTTTTAATTATATTGCACCATCCATGTAAAGCATTACATTTCATAGTGTGAAGAAGGTCCTAATATGAAAGATTAACATCTTTCATATTACAAGCAAGGAGCTTGTTCCTCACCCTGAAATATACTCAACCACTGGCCTGGCTTGATTTTTAAAGCATCAATGCATGGAAAATGTGGCTGGGGAGAAAAACCACTGAGGATGGAATTAAGCAGAGAGAAATTGAAGGCAGGGAATTGGTTAAATACCTTATCCTCCCCTATTTGTTCTCCAGTTCCATCATCCTTCTGGAAGCACTTCTTCAACTCTCAGAAGTGCCATCAGGGCTAATGTTTACATTCATTAGCACATAATGTCTTGTTTGGCATTAGTTAATACCTTACAGGAATTGATTAATTAAAGTTGCAGTCCTGCTTAAGCACATTTACTTGATAGTGAGCTGTACTAAACTCCCATGGGATTTGCTTCAAAATATACATGCTGGCATGGGATAAACACAACTAGAAAAGGAAACAATACACAAAATATCACAACAATTCATGGTCATAACATTAAAGGAGATAATTTAAGGGCTGACAGGTCTGTCCATTCACTGAAATAAACCATTAGTCTATAAAGTAATTTTGCCAATGAGAACATTTCAATTGTTTCTTTGTATTTGAGTTCAGAGTGACTGAACCTCGCATGTGATCAGTTACTAAACTAGACAATACCGTTATTTCTTAAATCAGTGATTTTCAACCTTTCTCATCTAGTGGCACACTTATGGCGCACTGACAAGGCACTAACATTGTCAAGGCACACCATCAATTTTTTGACTGATGGCACCCCCTCCTGCAGGCTCAAATCAGCCAATTGCCATACTAATAAATGCAACTCCCCAATCTTGTGGCACACCTTTGCAACATCAGCAGCACACCAGTGTGTCATTGCATGGTGGTTGAAAAATCATTGTTTTAAATAAAGCAAAAAGCATTTCCAGGTTGTCTACGATTGCTTTGCATTGTACTCACTCATGCGGCACAACTGAGAAGATTTTAATGGTTCTTTGCTGTACCGATTCTTACTAATCCTGTTCCCTGCCATGTTATAGACTACAGGAGCACCAACAGAAGATGTGCAACTTGTTGTGGTGATATAGTGGGCTTTCAACCAGCCTGCAAGAGGTAAGTAGAAATATCTTAACAACCCTCTGAAGGGTTGACAGATCACCTACAGTTCTACTTAAACATATGCCAGCCAATTTGGCAGCATATTTCCGAGGAGAGAAAAGAGTCTGGGGTGTTTCAACAAGGTGGGGGAAAGATCTGCACATGACAATACCACCAAGTTCACTGACAAGGAGATGGATGAGTTGTGCTGGCCTAAATTGGTTGGAATTGTGCCTTCAGAGACAGAAATCAGACAACATATACAGAAGGCATTGGTGTTGCCAATGTAAATGCTTACACCATTGTTGCCCACATCAGGGGAAATGCTATATGTGGATCTGGAGATGGCACCAGCAGGACAGCACAGGCCACTAACTTCTGTACTCTTGCAACGTGACTTAGGGCATGTTTGCGACAATCTATGATGCCATAGTGCACTCTAGAGTGGGAGAGGGAGGGTGGGTGGAGAGCAGCCCAGGGGTGGGCAGGTGGGGAGTAGGAGGTGAGGCTGGAACCCAGCAAATGTTGGATCCCAACCCCTGACCCTAACTGGGACAAAGCTGCCTTTGGATGCTCATGTCTGTGCTGCCTCCAGAACAGAGTAGACTCATTGGAACTGCCTCAGCCCTATTTTGGCCAAAGGGGAAAATTTTGTGGTGGCATAACAATAGCCCAAACAAAGCACTGGGTGCAGCACGGGCATGTCAGTCTGCCTGCTCCAGCACTTCTCAGGTTTGCCTGTGATTTACCTAGGGTCTGCAATGCATTCTAAACAACATTTAAAATCAAATAGCACAATTATAACAAGAAAAAGGACTAACTATATGTGGAGATGAGTCTGCTATTTTGGTTTTGGTTTTTCATTGCACATCTAAGCATGAACAAAATATCCCAAGGGCTAAAATGAAAGTATAAGGAATTTTTGCACGTACTGTATGCCTGTTTGCAGTAGTGAAGAGGGCCTCAGGTAAAAGACTAAAGCACGTGGTCTCTGAAGTAGAGCTCAAAGTTCTGTGCTAACTTGGCTCCTACATACTCTGAAATGATTCATGCAAAGCCTTACCTATATTGCAACAATTATATTGCTGACTCAAGCTCTTTACAGATCTTCTAAATGTCCTAGGAACACATGAAGGCAAGGTAAGTGATAGCACAGCCACAGGCTCCAGCTATGATAATTCATTTCAAACCAAGGCTGCAATCCTAACCACACTTTCCTAGAAGTAAGTACTATTGAACACTACAGGACTTACTTCTGGGTAGACATGCTTAGGATTACACTGCAACTCACATAGGCTGGGACTAAAGCCTATTGCTGTCATCTTTCATTTTCCCCACAAATTGATACTACATGCTTAGAATATCTGCATAGAGCAAACCGATCAGATATTGTAACTGCAGTAGAGGGCAAAGCCCCAAAATGTAAGACACACAAGAAAAATGTAGGACATGACAAAATAAAAGCTAAAGCTCATACTGTATATAATGGGAGGGATGCGTAAATGCTGAAGGCCAGCAATGTGAGCACTTAAGAGACTTGATTGCAATTTGTATGTTATCCTTATTGTAATGCTGTTTTTTCATAATAAAAACTGTATACCTACTCTTGCATCCTTCTTTTGTATACATCCAGTGCTTTACTAAATATAAATTTACTAAAGTAATATAGTGTTTAAATTAACCACATGAAATATTTCTCTCTCTCTCTCTCTTTCTCTCTATTTCATGTGGCTAATTTAAATACTATATTACTTTAAAATTAAGTATATTAAAAAGTTTTAAATTTAACAATAAAACTTTTTACATATAATTTATCACATTTAATTTATTGATTACAAGAAGGATACCTGCTACCTGCTCATAAGGAATATGAGGACAATTTTCCAGGCTGCAAAAGGACATACCTTATTTACTCAAATATAATGCACACCCAATACTTATAATCAAAACACTGTATTTACTCAATTCTATTAAGTATATAGAATATACTTAATAGAATCTAATAATCTAATGCGCACCCTGATTTTGGAGACTGAATTTGGCTGAAAAAGGTGAGCATTATATTTGTGTAAATACAGTATTATGTAGAAAGAGGATGAATGGTCACTCTAGTGTAGGAGTACTATAGTCCAGATAAATAAAAAGATACCAAAAAGTGTAAAGGTTAAAATAGATAAAATGGTAACAAAACATTTACTTATTTATTATCTTGTAAGTAGTTCTATATTGGCAACAGCTACTTCATGGGCAGGGTGAGTTCCTGTCCTTAGCACAGCTCTGTGACGTAGCTGGAACCAATTGTATTGGCTTTGCCGTTCCATTGGACTATTTCAGTGGTGTGGAGAGGGGGGGATTTGCTGCTTGGGTAACAGTCTATCCTCCATATCAATCTCAGAGAAGACATTCCAGAGCATGATACCATCGTTTTTCAAAACTGATGGATGCCAAGTGACTTCATGGGCATTAGCAGCTTTGGAGTGTCAATTTTTTTTTGTAAGAAAAATTTATTCTATTAATTTTTTCAGAGAAAATAGAGGACAGGAATGGATCAACTCCCATTTTTTGGATGTCCTATATTTTGGGTTGCCTTGACCCCTTTTGCAGTTATGACATCTGGTCATCCTAATAATAAAATGAGTGTAATGTCTTGAATCTTAGAGTTTAACTATTATTTTTGACATAGGGAACAATCCAAAGTTAGGGCAGTGAGGAATGCCCTACCTGGGCTGCCCCAACTATTCTGAATCCAGAGCAGAACGTTATGCTGAATCCAGAGAGTCAGGAAGTCTGGGCTGCCTTAACTGCTCCAGAGAATGCTAAGTAGACACCAAGTCAGTGACACCTGGGGAGGGTTTGCTCCTGAGGAGACGCCCCCTTAGATCACACTGAACAAGGAACAGCTGTGGTGCCTGCAATAGAAGGAGTCTCTGACAATCAGTAACAGCTGAGTAACAGCTGCAGCATGAGACTGCCAATACAGTCTACAGTGAATATAAGTGAATATAAAAGTGGCCTCGTTTATCCACAGGTTAGTAGGCTGCTGTAGTTGTGTCATATCCTGAAGTTGAGAGGCAGGGGTTGCAGATAGGCTGGCCAAGAACTCAGATTTTTGGTCAACGTTGCCATTCTTACTCAGGCCTTATTATGGATCCCTATGGGTCTACCCATTACTGTACCTGCTTCTGAGGTGGTTACTCTGAGGAGCTGGAAGAGGGCATTTCTGCCCTGGAAACAGGCTCTGGATACAGATTAACTGCTCTGCCCTAGACAGTGCTAGACATGCCCTCAACATGCCTCTCCTGAACTGCCTAGGCTGCCCCAATTAGGGCAGTCCAGTTTCACCTGTCTTGGGGCAGTCAATGTTGCCTTAGGCTGCCCCAAGCCTAACAAGGGTGGAGCACCTTGCAGTTGGGTCAGCCTGATGATAGATAGGGTAACCCAAATGCACTTCTGGATTGTGCCCATATCACCAGTATTTCTGGTGTGTTTTGCATCTCTTAGCCAAGTTGTGAAGAACTAGGGGTCTAATCCTACCCAACTGTTCAATCATGCCTATGGGTTTTGCACTCCATCTTGAGGCAGGGAAACTATCACAGAGGGCACCTCAAGATAAGAGAACATTTGTATTCTGACTTTAGGGCTGCTTCACTGCTGGAAATTTTGACAGGACTGAGTGAATAGAATTGATAGGATTCACTGTGTGAATCAGTGGCATTATACAGGGTTTTTTCCCACATCATACGTGAAGGCAACTGTGGGACTGTCATCAGAAGCAGAGATACTCTCATTGGAATGGCTCTGAGAAGCACCTCACAGTACTGGGAAAGAGAAGCAGAATGCCAGGAAACCCCTCCTTTCCCCACAAGTCCTCTGAGGTAGAGTTTCTCTGTAAAAAAAATCATTTTCTTCCTGGGCAAAAAATTTACGATGGTTAATTATGAGCTTCTACTGTTATTATTTTCATATAAACTTGAGAACAAAAATTTCATCTGACAGAATGCTGGGCAGAAATTAAAAAAATAAGCAGAGGAATTTTTAAAAATTAGTTTGGTAATTAAAAAAAATCCCACAGGAATAAAATGTATCCCTTTCAGGGATAATTTGGGTTTCAGGGAAGTTGGGTTTATTATTATGTATTTTCTCACTATCCAACTGTGCTCTGCACTAGTACGAGCAGACTAACAACCAAATCCAGCAGATCCCCTCTACAGTGATGCAGCAAGAGTAAGAGGACCTAAGTCCCTGTTGGACCACTACAGGTCCTTCTTGAATATATGTCAGCTCTATAGCTGGAGCAAGTCTTTGTGAAACCAGGCTAAAGGATTGAGGATGGGAAGTTACTTAGATATTGTTGCCACTGAATCTCGCCCTTACTGGTCACAATTTGCTCTCCTCCCCATCCCCATTGGTACCCTGCAAAAAATGGTTTAAAATAACTAGGGGCATCTGCATGGGAGAAATGGTAGGAAAGAAAATGGATCAGAATCCCATCATTAAGCCTTTTCCACCCATTAATTTGCTTTTGAGTGATCCAGGATCATTTGTGACAGGGGCCTCACTTATGACTACTTTTGGTTCATTCTCACAATTCTGTATGTAAAAGTCTCCTTTGAGTGGCTTGCCTTCTTGACTCTACAGCCTGTTCATTTAGATTTGGGGTAATCTGGTTTGGCTGCCCTATAACTTTGGTCTCGTGCTTTAGAAAAACACATACTAAGAGTGACTACTGATTTCCTTACAAGGTCTGTTAAACACCTTGTGACAAGATCTGAAACCAATGGTTAATGGTTACCGTAATTACACTAATTCCAAAATTGAGCTGTGGTGTTTTAGTTCTTGGCAAGATTCTTGAAATGTGTTCATGTGTATCTGAACAGCAATGATCAAGGGTTGCAGTGTACTGGAATTAAGTAGAAACTGACCAGAATGAATTATTGGCCTTATTCTTGCCACTTATTGTGCTATCAAAAGAATTAGAGATGCAGATTGTTCCTGCTGATATTTGTGCTATTCTAACCTGCTAATTGGGCAAAGACAAAGTGGTAGTTCTCTTGGTAGCAGGAGAGCAACTGTCTGCTCATCCCAATGACTGTTGCAACTTGTGGAAGTTTCTTTTTTTTAACTTTCCTCCATAGATTAGGGAGGCTATCTTTTTATTCTTTTGTCTAGAATGACAAACCCCTGGAGAAAGTTGATGTTGAAAGCAGCATAACTATAACCTTATATTAACTACGTATTATCCACAGCAGAAAAAAATATTTTTAGTTGTAGTAAATACATTGCAATTCTTCAATTATTACACTCTTAAATCTAACTTTTAACTCTACAACCAGTTAGACAAGATCACAAGCCATGTGTACACATTAATTATTAATTAATAATCTATATATATATATAAGAGAAAAGTCACTCACTGACTGATTCACTGACTGACGCATGGGGGAAGTTGCGCATGGGGGATGATGCGCATGGGGATGATGCACATGGAGAAAGTTGCGCATGGGGAAAGTTGTGCATGGGGGACTAATGCAGATGGGTGATGTTGCATATGAGGAGTTCAGGCACTTGGGGGATGCACATGTGGGAAGTTGCGCATGGGGGACTGATGCGCCTGGGGGTAAGTTGCGCCTGGGGTGAACCTGCACCTGGGGTGAACTTGCGCCTGGGGGAAGTTGCACCTGGGGGAAGTTGCGCTGTGGGGGATGTCGTATGGGGAAATGTTACTCCCACAACACGGGTATGGTTTTTGCTAGTCTATATATATAAAACTGAAAGGTCATTAACTGACTAAGGGTGAAATCCAGAGTAACTACAGTGGGTCCTTGCTCCGGAGTAAGAACAAGTTACACTGGATTGCAGTATGAATTTCCCATAGGTTTTCACTAGGTGGAGCAGTAACTACGGGTGCACATAATCCCTCTTAAGTGCTCCCATAGTTACTCTGGATTGTGCCCTCAGTCACTCACTTACTAACTCGACTCAGTAATGCCCAGCCAATGAAACCATCAACCATATTCTAAGTTGCTGCAGGAAGATCTCACAGACTACTAACAGAGGCACATCTTTGTTGCTCAGAAGATCCACTGGAATTTATGTCAAAACTATCATCTGCCAGTGGCAAAAAATTGGTGGGACCACACGCCTAAAAAAGTGGTCACAAATGCACACGGCAAGCTTCTGTGGGACTTCAGGACACAGCCTAACAAGATCTTGGAACACAATATTTCAGATATAACTATTATAAAAAGGAGTATGGTGAGGCTCTTTGACGTTGCCATACCAGGTGACAACAGAATCGAAGAGAAACTGGAAAAAATTTATCGATACCAAGATCTAAAAATTGAATTGCAGTGAATCTGGAATAAGCCAGTGCAGGTAGTTCCAGCGATAATTGGCATGCTAGGTACAGTGCCGAAAGACCTTGGCAGGCACTTGAAAATTATTGGCATTGACAAAATATCACTCTGTCAACTGCAAAAAGCCACTCTTCTAGGCTCTGCACATATACACCGCTACATCACACAGTCCTAGACTCTTGGGAAGGGTCCGAATGGTGAAGTGAATGAAACCAGCACGAAATTGTTTGCTGTGCATTTATGTTTGATTTTCAATAATAATAATAATAATAATAATAATAATAATAATAATAATAATAATAATAATAATAATAATAATAATAATAATAACAACAACAACAACAACAACAACAACAACTATTTTTTATTAAAAATGATAATATTTAATAATAATAATAATAATTTATAATATATTATATTATATAAATTATATATAATATATTATATATATATTACATATATTATATAAATATAATAAATATTTTTTTATTATTATTATTATTATTATTATTATTATTATTATTATTATTATTATTATTATTAAAACTGAAGAACAGCAGACTTCTGTAGTGGCTATGGGAGAAGCTCCCATATTGGGAGGCACTAAACCAGAAGAAAGCATGGAAATTTTGTGTGAGGCTGAACAAGAACCTGAAGGCCTTGGTGAGCTGCCAGGAATACTGACTACAAGGCAACAAGAACTGAAAGATAAAATCCTGACCAATGCTGCCTCAAATGCAGTAAGGACAAGGCTTCAAACTCTGAAAAATATACCCAGAAAGAACCTAGCACCACTAATAAAAGATGCCAATGCTGCACTTGCAACAATTCACATAACATCTATCGAACAAACAAATCAGCTCGTCTACAGCACAGCAGTGATTGTAACAGAAGAACTAGGAATTGAACCATCAAAGACCCCTAGAAAATCAACTGGAAAACCAAAATGGAAAATCAGACTGGAACTGAAGATCAGGAGTTTGCAATCAGATGCAAGTAACTTAAAAAACATGAAGGAGAAAACACTGAGGAATGACAAAATCAAGCAATACAGTCAAAAAGTACTGGCTGAAAACAAGGAAGATTGATGAAGCAATGGAAATTATGAGACAGCAGATAACAGCAACAGCCAGAAAAATTGAAAGATACGAAGCCAGAATCATCCAGTATAGACAAAATCATATGTTCTAGTCAGATCAAAGGCGGTTCTACCAGACGTTGACTCAGATAGCAGATATAAAAGTAATAAAACCTGAAAAAATGCAACTACTCAACTCTGGAAAAACTTATGGGAAACCAAGAAAGATTTCAACAGAAGTGCTGGGTGGATAAAAGAGTTTGAAGAACAATTATTATTATTATACATAAATACACAGCGAACAATTTTGTGCTGGTTTCATTCACATCACCAGTCAGACCCTTCCCAAGAGTCTAGGACTGTGTGATGTAGCGGCATATAATTTGTTCTGATCCCAAAAGAGCGGCTTTCTACATTTGGCAGAGTGATATTTTGTCAATGCCAATAGTTTTCAGGTGCCTGCCAAGGTCTTTGGGCACTGCACCCAATGTGCCAATTACCACTGGAACCACCTCCACTGACTTACACCAGATACGCTGTAATTCAATTCTTAGGTCTTGGTAGCAGGAGATCTTTTCCAGTTGTTTCTCCTCAATTCTGCTGTCATCTTGTATGGTGATGTCAACAAGCCACACCTGACTGCTTTCTGTGATGGTGATATCTGGAGTATTGTGTTCCAAGACCTTCTCCGTCTGTATCCTGAAGTCCCACAGAAACTTGACCTGCTCATTTGCAACCACTTTTTCAGGCTTGTGGTCCCACCAGTTTTTTGCCACTGGCAGATGATACTTTTGGCATAGATTCCAGTGGATCATCTGGGCAACAGATTGTGCCTCAGTTTGTAGTCAGTCTGTACGATCTTCTTGCAGCCACTTAGAATGTGGTTGATGGTTTCATCCACTTCTTTGCAGAGCCGGCATTTGGGGTCATGGGCTGATTTTTCCATTCTGACCTTGAGGGCATTTGTCCTGATTGCCTGTTCTTGGGCAGCAAGTATCGGGCCCTCCGTCTCCTTCTTCAGTGTTCCACTCGTGAGCCACAACCAGGTCTTATCCTGATCAGGTCTTATCCACAACCAGGTCTTATCCTGGCAGTCTGAGCCTGAATTGCACTATTGCGATATTCATAGTTGGTCTGCTGCACTTTCAACAACTTTCTCTTGCTGACTTCAATCAGAGCAGATTCCTGGCTCTCTCACACATAATCTGCTAGGGCATGTTTTTCTTCTTCCACCGACTGCTTCACTTGCAAAAGTCCTCTGCCCCCTGATCTTCTAGGCAGGTACAGCCTGTCAACATCACTACATAGATGTAAAGCATGGTGAATTATCATTAATTTCCTTGTTTTCCTGTCCAAGTCATCCAGTTCCTTTTGTGTCCAGTTCACAATGCCAGCAGTATACCTAACTACAGGTATGGCCCAGGTATTTATAGCCTTTATAATGTTGCCGCCATTCAATTTGCTCTTCAAAATTTTTCTGACCCTTTGTATGTATTCTTTGCTGACCACAGTTTTTACCTGCCCGTGCTTGATATTGTCCATAGGAGTGTTTTTAGCTTTTATTTTATCATGTCCTACATTTTGGGAGTGTCATCCTCTTTTTTGGTTATGACATAGTCACCCTATCAGTTGTTTTCACCACTGACAAGGCACACTATGCTGTTCAAATCCCCAAGTTTTCCTATTAATAAATGTCCCTCCCCAAATTTCCACAGCACACCTTAGGACTATCCATGGCACCAGCCGTGCACACTGGTTGAAAATAATTGCCGTGGGAAGTTGAATAGGATTGGGCCATGGGTCTCCTGGATGTATTGGGACTATTCTGCTTTTTATCTCATTGTCCCAGTTAATCAATAACCAGAATGGCTTCATTTCTAAAATCCTAAAAAGCCCAACACAGACATGTTTACACTGATCAATGCATTGGGTAACAAACAAGCTCAAATCAACATTTGCCTTAACACATACTGCTGCCAAATTACTGTAAAACTGGCCCGGTCCATATGTGATGTGTTCCATTTATTTCACAGTCAGTCCAAAAATTAAAAATCTCCAAATATCAATTCTGCCACAGTCCTAATCTCTAGGGGCTTGGAAAAAAGTGAACCAAAATTCCAGAACAAAAATGTATCATAAAATGGAGAACTATGTCCTAGAAGTACCTCTGTGTGGTGAATATTCATCTGAGTTCCGCACAGAACACAACAGAGCTTAGAAAATGGTTGCAGTTCTCCTGCCACATGATAGGAAAGGAACAGCCCACATTCTTAGCTGGAGGCTACCCAGCATGGCAAAGTGTTTAACCTCCACATACTAGCATGGCAGATCTTTGGCATGGCAAGTCACCCTCAGGGAGAAATGCCTTGATCATTTTTTAACTTCTGGGCCAGACAGGCTATGCTAGAGCTTCTCCTTAAACTCTCAGTGCAGCCTGCCTGTCTCAGCATATGTGAACTGCCCTGGGAACATACCATTTCTACCTGCAGTTATGGAATGCCTGCCGTTTGCTTTTTGTCAGGGAAAGGGGAAGGAAAAGCCAGTCGTGTTAGAACAGGAGCTACAAGATCAACACTGAACTGTTGTCAGCCAACCAACAATGTTGGTTGAATGATAGTAGAAATGATTTCTACTGGCAGCCTGGGACAAAGTTCTGGTCACTTGCCTAGCCTTAGGAAGCTAGCACTTAAGGAGTTAAAAGAACGAAAACTAAGTACAAGATATGTGTATTTTTTTCCAACCATGCTCTAGATCTGTGGTACTTGGGCACTTCAGGCTGGAACTCCCTTTCAAACTTAAAAATCTGTCTGTGACCACCTGTCAAACTTACTGGGATCTGACATCACTGTGATGCCAGAGCTCCTCAATGTCTACTTGGAAGTCCCATTTTGTTCAATGAGACTTACTTCCAGGAAAGTCCAACGCCAGATTTCAAGATGGTGGATCCCACCCTCTCACAACACCCCTGACGTGAGGTTGTGACCCCCATGGGGGGTCCTGACCTCCACTTTGAATACCACTGCTCTAAATGAAGTTGAAATAGTTTGCCTAAACTTGTTTACTGGAGAGGTAACACTCAATGTTTGAAATCCTGTAGATGTTGAGTGCATGTCATCATCACTCTCAGATTGTTGGATCTCCTTTCATGACTGGCACTGACTGCTATACAGTAGCAGAGGGGGACACTGCCAGATGAGAATCACACGCTAAGAGCACAATCCTAACCATGTCTACTCAAAAGTAAGGCCCTCTGTGTTCAGTGGGTCTTGCTCCCAGGAAAGTGTCTTTAGGATTGCAGCCGGTGTGTAGAACTGGGCTCTTATAACCCAGTCCTGTGTTTCCTAGGGCTGCAATAGTGCTAAAATGCCTACCATTGCATCCCATGAAGCTGGGAGATGGCATAGGGTCTTCTCAAGTTAAGGGTAGGCTCCCTTACCCCATGTAATCCCCAGACTGTCTTGATGGGTCTCCTCACATTTGCACCCTGCTACTGAGCAGGCACAAATTCAAGGAGACCTATGTTGGGTCTCCTGGGCCAAGTGGGTGGTTGGGAAGCATGCCGCCACCACCTCTGTTCCCTCCCCACACTCTGCTATTCCTTCCACCTGCCCTTCCCCCACTCTGGAACGAACCCAGAAACAATGTTTGTGACATTACCACCTCAGGTGCTAAGGCTACAAATTACCCCCTCACTGTGTTTGTGGGCAAAATCCAGAGTAACTATGGGGAGTCCTTGCTCCAGTGTAAGAACAACTCACTCTGGATTCCAATATGAATTTCCTGTAGGTTTTCACTAGGTGTGCAGTAACTACAGCTGCACGTAAAGTCTCTTATGTGCTCCTGTAGTTACTCTGGAGTTTGTGTGTCTTTAATTTTTTTAAAAGAGCCTAAAGAAAGCATGGAGATGAGAATAATCCCAATGGCAGAACCAACATTCATCTTGCTAGTGCATTTGTGTGTCAAGCAAGCTGCAAAAACAGGATCATATCTGGGCTGAAGAATTAGTTGTATGACCACTCATGTTATATCTCTCTTTATCAACTACCTGTTTTTGCATAGAAATTGCATGTAGGTTGAGGAGAAACAGCACAGATCTTTTGCTTTAAAAAGCAACCAAGTTTGAGAAATCATTTTTCCCCCATAACTTTCCAACATCATGACCTACTAGTCTGTCCATAGAAGCATATCACATACACAGAAAGAGGGTAATTATTGGGAGAAGGACGATCAGAGCCAGAGGATGGCTTCTATACATGTACTGCTTATGTCTATGGGCACAATCCAGAGTAACTATGGGGAGTCCTTGCTCCGGTGTAAGAACAATTTGCTCTGGATTGCAATGTAAATTTCCCATAGGTTTTCACTAGGTGGTGCAGTAACTACGGGTGCACGTAAAGTCTCTTACGTGCTCCCGTAGTTACTCTGGATTGTAGGGTATGTCTCTTAATTCCTAATTCTGCAAGTAAAATCTAGGAATGTAAGACTTGGTAACAAAGACAACAGATTAAGCTTACATGCAGAGGCTTGTTGCAGGAGTGAAGTTTAGAAACCCAAGCCCTTTGGTTTCTATAAAGCCTTCTAATGATCTCCTTTAAACTGCCGTTTTCCTGTATCACTTATCTGAGTCTACTTAAAGAATGCAGATTTAACAACAGCCAGCAATACCAGCAACTTAAAAACAAAATTTAATTTGTATAGTCAAGTCAAGTACGACCTTTTTTGGCATAACACAAGGATAAGAAACAACAAATAAAACATACTACACAACAATCAAATACTCACACATTGCCCAAAGTCCCAGAACTCTGCTTCGCAACCACCCCAGAAAAAAAGAGGCAACAGTATCGAGGGTCTTGATCTCATGTGTAGAAAGCAAGGACTGGAGCATAATAGAATGATCCCACCTCTGCATCCTAGCTAGCAGAGGGCCTAGGAACATTTTCCACAGATCATGTTATAGCGGGCAGTTAATTTGTATAAATTTAACTTAACTTTAAAACAAAATTTAATTTTTATAAAAACAAAATTAAAACTGTCTCTTTGCCATCTTATTTTTTCCCTACTCCCTTCATCTATTTTTCTAAACCTTAAAAGAAGAAACAGGGTGCCATTTCTGGAAACTACCCTAAGCTGTGTGCAATCCAGCTTTGAGTCTTGACCCATTAATTAAAAACTAATGACATTGCCACTTTTTACAATTAGAATTGAAGAGAGATCTGTTGCAGTAAAATGGCAATATGAAGCTGGATGACAATATGAATCTGGATGACAATATGAAGCTGGATGATAAAAACAAGGGCCCATTCACTTTTGACCCACAATCTCCTAAGTAGCTACCAACTTCAATATGTATTTTATTCATATAGCCAATATACTAAAGCCCAAGTACTCATGTTTTCCATGAATGCATAATCCTATGTGACTACTATTGCATAAATCAAAGCAGCACTTCTTTGTTTAAAGACTGGCCCAATAGCAGACCCAGAACATTACTTTTGGAAGGTAGTTTACATTACACATTAGTAGGATTTTAACAGTCTGGGAAGATCTGTTACTTGAGCTAGAGATGACAGAGACATAATGGAAGGAAAAGACAGAGAGAGACTAAGCTGATACCTCTTTTGCTAACATCCACAAAAACAAGGAAAGATATAAAGACAGCTCATACACAAATCACAGAGC
Organism: Cryptoblepharus egeriae; assembly: GCA_030015325.1. NCBI lineage: Eukaryota > Metazoa > Chordata > Lepidosauria > Squamata > Scincidae > Cryptoblepharus > Cryptoblepharus egeriae. Next base: position 63,255,522 of record JAREYC010000002.1, on the reverse strand, counting down.
AAAAGGAATTTAGTCAGTGTTGATAGCAGCTTGCTGAACACGAACTAAAACCAGAGTTTCAAATACAGTATTTGTTGTCAATGCTGTCAGTTTTCTCATTTAAGATGATGCCTGAGACCTTCTCCCACCCACTGTGCTGGTCTAACCAGACTGGTGCAAACCTACTGCCTCCAGGCACTGGCATGTCCTATTCACAAAAGACTTGTGCTGGCTCAGGGCAGGGTTTGGAGTGTGCTGCAAATGTAATAAATACGTGAAATGAGTGATCATAATAAAACTGGTAGCAGCTCCTCCTATTGCAGTGCCTGGAAAAATATCAGCAAGGCTCTAGAACAGAATTTTCTGGCTATATCCATGATTGCCCAGAGCTGGAATTATGTTTGCCCATGTGAGTGTGAGACTGGGGCGCAATCCAGAGTAACTACGGGGGGTCCTTGCTCCGGTATAAGAACAATTTGCTCTGGATTTCAATATGAATTTCCCATAGGTTTTTTACTAGGTGGTGCAGTAACTATGGGTACACGTAATGTCTCTTACATGCTCATGTAGTTACTCTGGATTGTAGGGTAGGTCTGCTTCCATGGGGGAAATGTATTGGGTGGCTCCAATGATGTTCCTGCCATACAGATCCAACTGAAAGCAAATAACGTAACATTTTTTCACTGTATTCCACTATTAGAAGTCTCATAAAAACATAAGAAGAGCCTCCAATGGATCAGGTTACAGGCCCATCTAGTTCAGCTTCCTATATCACACAGTAGCCCACCAAATGCCTCAGAGAGCACATTAGACACCTGCATCCAGATGCCCCCCCCCCCTGCATCTGGCATTTTGAGATTGTCCACCTCTACCTATACCTATACATAATCCACATGGCTTGTAACCCATGATGGTCCTTTCTTCTAGGAATTTGTCCAAACCCATCGTAAAGGCACAGAGGCGAGATGCCATCACCACATCCTGTGGAAGGGAGTTCCACAGACCAACCACACGCTGGGTAAAAGAATATTTTCTCTTGTCCGTCCTAACCTTCCCACTAAAAACCTTCAATTTTAGTGGCTGTTCCCTAATTCAGGTGTTACATGAAAGGGAAAAGAGCATCTCTCTATCCACTCTGTCTGTCCCCTGCATAATTTTGTATGTATCAATCATGTTCCCCCTCAAGTGCCTTTTCCTAGACTGAAGAGCCCCAAATGCTGTAGTTTTCCAGTGCAGAAAATAACCTATTAATACTTTAAAGTGCATTTCTATGCTTTAAAGCAGATGTCTCCAAAGACAGACGGTCTGGAGACAGATGTCTCCAGACGGCCCTCAACAAATGTCTATATGGCCTGTAACCAGATTCTGGACCTGTGGCAGTCTGTACACAACCGGAGATATGTTCTGGTTGGGTCTGAAGGGTAGTCCTAAAAAATCACTTGCTAGTTTTCCCCCAAACCAGTACTCACCTTTTGTGCCATCTGAAGGAAGGTGCCTTAGAAGGTGCTTGGGAGGTGGGGAAATAGGGATCCATTTGAGTTATTTGCTTTATTGCTGTGATGTGTATTTGTGCTTGGAGAAATCCTGGCAGTTTTAGCCCATTTATTATTCAATTTATTCATTCACCTATGTTTTAATTTACTGAAATTTTATATTTAAATTAATTTTCTTGCCCCTGAAACTGCAAGAGTATTTGATATGGCCCTCTGGCTAAAAAGTTTAGAGACCTCTGCTTTAATGTGACACCAAAAATAACAACATTAGTAAATATAAGGACGGTAGCACTAGTTATTAGTCACTCACCTTGAAATTGGTAATCTCTTTAAAGATACCCATCTCTGCAAATACTTTCATTATCTGTTGTTCTGAATGATATTTACATACTCAAAGTGTTTTACAATTCTTATTTGCCTCACAAAAGTCCTTTGAGGGCCAGTTCAAACATTCAGTCCTTGAGGAGGCATGGTCTTTCCACATAATTGTACCACACAGGCAGAAGATATTTGTTTTGGGAAATGTCCAACAGAAAAATAGTAATAAAACATACCTCACAAGGACAATTTCTAGTCACTTTTACTGCCAATTTATAAAACAGTCTACTATTTCTTCTCTGAAGAAGTTGAACTGGCAAGATCATTTTAAATCAATGGTTTCCTATGCCATGTTTTATGTGCAAAAGTTAGGGTTGCCAAAATTATCTTCCACAAAACTGGGGCAGGATACTCTGTCACACTTTCTGTCACACTTGCCAGTAAGTGGAAACAATCCCCAACATCAGGACTGTCCCTGTTTTGGGGGACATATGGCAACCCTAGGAACAATGGCATGGGAACAACTGTATGAGATCAGATACTGTACATTTCAGTTTCAAGAGTCAAATATTCCAAGCTTTTCTCTGAGATGGACAGTTTATTGTCCTCAAAAAAATATACGAGGATCACCAATAGTGCAATTCTAAACATTTTTACTTGGAAATAAGCCTCATTGTGTTCAGGAAAGCATGTATAGGATTGCAGCCTGATAACACAATGTTTACTCAAAAGTAAGCCCGATTATGTTCAATGGCTCTTACTCCCAGGAAAGTGTCTTTAGGATTGCAGCCTAAGTATTAGTATCCCCATATGACAGCAGATCAACTGAGGTTGTGACTTGCCTACCTAGTGAGAATTGGGGGCAAAGAAAGGATTTGAACCAGGTGGATCCTCAGGCTGCATTCCTAATCTCCAATTAGACCAGCATAAGCCCTAGCATAAGTCCTGTGCTGACCTGTGGGTGTTAGAAAAATACCGTAATGCTCTTCTGCCCCACTCCTGGAGGGGTTAGGCCAGTGCATAGGCATATGTCAGTCTCCACACACCACCACGGCAAGATACGTCAGGTGAATTAAGCGGGCCTAAATTTGTTAGGATTGCGCCCTCAAGTCACTTAACAAATAAGCTTCACCAGCTTGAATAATTCTGCTGGCAAAGCCCTATAAGAAAATTGTGGTCTAGCTTCCATTACACATTCAAAACTTGATTGATTAGCATTAAGTGATGACTTGCATGTATAAACGGGCCATCACAGATCAAAATCCACAAATGGCATTGTTAATACATCCTATCTGATTCCAGTTAAGTAAAATTAACTCAATACTTATTTCATCCTTACCTGTGACAGGATTAATGGCAAAGAAGCCTTGATGGTTTTCATTTATGATATGGAAGGTCAACTTCCCTTGGGAATCAGAATCTGGATCAGTGGCTTCCACCTGAAGGATGGAGGTGTTTGGTGGTGAATTCTCCATGACAGAAGAATAAAAGATAGGACTGCTCATCTGGGGTGGATTGTCATTTATATCAGTGACTTCAATGTAAACTTCAGCTACAGAGGAGAGAGGGACTGATCCCATATCAACAGCCAACACTGTCAGCCAATAATGAGAACCAGATTCTCTGTCTAGTGGCACCGTGGTAAAGATTGTACCTAAAGAGAAACACAAATTGTTATATGTATTTCACAGGTAGATAAAACATGCCATATATAAAATTCCCCTTTAAAAATTATAGTAGCTGTTTCAGAGTAGCCAATGAAAACACTATGTGCCATGTCTTATAAATGTTTTCACTGTCTCTGCAAGTCTTAAAGAAACTGGTCCTAGGCTAGCTCTAAGTAATGAAATTTTGATTCACTTTTGGTTCTAACAGCTGTGTGTTAGAACCCTTTACCCATTAAAATAAGATTCTTTATTGTTTTTCAGCCTATATAACCACTCCTCTCACATTATGGTTGTGCTACTCAAATTGGGGGATTGTGAACCCCTCCCGGTTTGTATAAAGGTCCCCCATTCCCTTTAAGGGGCGAGGCAAGGGGAAAGCAGAAATGTGATCCCCAGGATTGCTCTCCTGCAGGAAAATTGGGGGGGATTTAGAAAGTTATCAGAGTTGCTGCCATTGTTGGGGAGGGTGTAATGATCTCTGTGAGCCCTGAAGAGTGCTTTGAGATCATGACAACTAGCCAATCAAAATTTCAGATCAATCAGTGTCATCATTTGAGCCACCACATCCCTTTTCTCAGATGCCTATTATTACCTGTATCCTTTTCAATGGTGAAGAAAGTCAGGCCTGTTCCCTCTCTGATGGAATACCGGATTTGTCCATCTTTCCCTTTATCACCATCTTGAGCTATTATTCTTATCACAGATGTCCCCTCCTGGCTGTTTTCTTCTACAGATCCCTCATACACAAAAGAAGCAAACCGAGGAGGGTGCACATTCTCATTGACATCCAAAACCTCAATCTCAATATGGCAGAGAGATGAGGAAAGAGGCTTCCCAGAATCACTGATCTTCACAGTCAGGTTATAAGAGTCCCGTTTCTCATAGTCTAGCTCTTTCTCCAAGAGCAGGGCACCTGTATGTTCGTTCAAATGAAATATACTCTCACCACCACTGATCAGACCATATTTCAACTCTCCCCCAGAGCCAGTATCTGGATCAAAGGCTTCTACAAACAACAGAGTTATTCCCAGGGGTAGGTCCTCAGGAACTTTCACTCTGTTCAAGACTGGGATGCAAACTGGAGAATTATCATTGATATCTTCCAAAGAAATAACCAGATCAGCGACTGCAAACAGTTGGTGGCCTATCTGGGGCTGGTCCCTGGCCTCAATTTTTAGTACATACTGAGGCCACAATTCTCTGTCAAGAGTAGCAGTTACTACCACTTCTCCAGTGATACTGTTGATGGCAAATTTATCAGAAGGTGCTAAAAAGGAATATTTCACTTTCCCATTGTATTTTGTATCAGCATCATCTGCTTCTGCAACTAGTATTGTTGTGCCTATTTTTATATCCTCTGGTACTGAAATCAAGTATGTACTTTGAACAAATTTTGGGGCATTATCATTTGCATCCAGAACATTTATTGCTAGCAGTCTCCATGATGACTTCTGCGGACTACCAAGGTCATACACTGTAACGTTAAGTACATAGAAGATTGTTCTTTCATGGTCTAGAGGCGATAACAACCAAAGGCGACCAGTTTCTATATCAATATCAAAGCAGTTATCCTCATTTCCATCAGATATTGCATAGACCATCATCCCATTAAAGCCAGTATCACTGTCTATGGCAGTTAGTTGAGCAACTGTTGTGTTGACAGGCACTGTTTCTATAATATCAATTGACCTTGGAAAAGTTTCATCAAACTCTGGTGAATAGTGATTTATAAGATGTGAATTCAAGGACGAATCTTCTTCTAGATTTTGTTCAGAAGACTGGGGATCAATTGAGTGGATCATTATCTCAGTCACTTCCTTCAGCACCCCAGTCTCCTCACACTGAAATTGGACTGGAGTGTTTTGGTTGACCACAGTGATATTGATACATGTTGGAAAAGCATAGTTATCGCCATCTGTAGCAGTAATTTTAAGCACATAGGAAGCTGGTAATTCAACATAGAAATCTCTAAGAGATGTTCTAAGGGAAATCACACCTGTTACAGAGTCTAATTCAAAAAGCCGTCTCTCATTGCCTGACATAATTTCATACTTTATGTGCTGCAGTTCATCTATATCAATGGCAGACATTGTGACCACATGGTGTCCAGCAGGCAAGTCCCATGGAATACTTCCATTACAATTGATCTTCTCAAACACTGGTGCGTTATCATTCAGATTATTCAGAATTAGGGAAACATACACCTCTGTCTGACGGCGAAAAGGAGATCCTGAATCTGATGCCCAGACACGCAGATGATACCACCTCTGCATTAGTTCATAATCCATTGACTTGGAGGTGGAGATGACACCTGAAAATGGGTCAATAACAAATGGAACAGCTTTCTGGTTGGCTATGGTATATGTAATAAAACCATTCTCTCCTAGGTCACCATCTGTAGCCTTCACTGATAAAACACTGGTTCCCGGGGGCAGATTTTCATCAAAGTTGTTATGGTAAGAAGCCTGAGTAAAACGTGGTGCATGGTTGTTGCAGTCAATAATGTCAACAGAAACAGTGACAGGAACCTGATTATAACTGGTGGTAACCTCAAGTTCAAAATGGGACTGTTCTTGGAAATCTAGAAGTTTGGCTGTTGTTATCAGGCCTGTTTGAGGATTGATTCTAAAACTTGTGCTGTCAGAAGTAGGTTTCAAAATGTATTTGAGATTGGAAAGAACTGGAGTGATTTGAATCACAGCAACATGGCTCCCAAGAGGTGCAAATTCACTGAGTTGTACTTGATAATTATTTTTTTCAAATCTGGCAGAGGTGTATTTGGAGGGCAGTATTTGAACAATAACTCTCTCAGAAAAAAGAGCTGGCTTGCTTTTCTCCTTTGCCTGCAGGCTAAGATTGAAACCAAGTGGGTAATTGTGCCAGTTTATCTCTTTGGCTGATACTATCATGAACTCATTACTGCCCACGTATGATCTGATGGATTTGAAATGCTTTCCTGGGTCTCCATCCACAATGTCAACTGATTCTATCCTGATTCCAGACCCATCTGCTTCTACAATCAAAGTAGCATAGAGAAGATCCTCATCAGAATCCCGTGGCCTTGTTGTCACTGATGTGATAACAGGAGGATTCCTGACAGACGGTTCTACTTGGATTGCAAGACTGGCCACATTTCCAAAGCCATTTCCTTCAGATATCTTCCTCATTCTGTCTACAGCCAGGACCTGTAACTGATGCTTCCCTCGGTGCGTGGCATTCAGTCTCAAAGCAGTCATCACTACCCCACTAGTAGGATGAATAGCAAATAACTCTGACCTTGAATGTAATGCATAGTAGAACTCCGCATTCTGGCCGATGTCTGCATCTGTGGCACTGACCGCACCTATTGTAGTCCTTATGGGCGTGTCTTCTTGAACCGTCAATTTATAGGATGGGGGCGAGAACAGAGGCTTCAAATCATTTCTGTCAAGGATGTGGATCAGTACTTTGGCCCAAGCCTCAAAGGAAAATGTTTTCTCCAGGGCTTGAACAGTTAGCATGTATTTATCTTTGACCTCCCTGTTCAAAAGGGCAGTATTTCCACTTCTGGTTCTAATCCTCAAAAAACAGAAATCTCTAACAATATGTTCCTCAGCTTTAAATAGGCCACTGGTGTCCCCAGAAACAATTCTGTATTTGATGTTCCACACTGGCTCAGTTATGTAAATGCCCATTTTGACATAGCTATCCACATAGGTTTTGGGTGCTGAACTTTCATAGATTGTGGTGTTGTAAAGAGGGTAAGTAAAGTGCAATAGGGAAGCATTGCCTTTTTCTGAATTCCCCTCACAAACCAAAAAGAACATGAGGCAAAGTGCACAATGCACCACAATCCTTCTTGTATTGATTTCCATTGCAGGTCCTAAATGAAAGAAAACAAGATTAGGGCTGGAATGGGTACAGATTTTTTTAAAAGGTTCAGAAAACCAGCATGGAATTTACTCTGTATTTATCATCATTATCATTTCCCATTATCATAAACACAAAATATATTTAGAAAACAGAAGTCAAATTTTGTGTATATTTTCTAGGTGGGGACTTTTCAAGACATTTTATCATGCTTTCGGTCCAGCAGTTGAAGACAAACCATATTAAGAGCATAATCTGGCAAGCTTTATGGTACAATATCTAAATTATTGAAACTGCATGACTACAGCTTTCTCTTATCTGTTGTCCCATGCTTTGGTGGAGCAGCTACAGTTTATAAACCTTTTCATTCATATCATTTTGATATCAACCTGGAGCAGAGTTATTTACCGTGGATAGCATTAATCATACTTTGTAGTTTCAATCATTTATCCCAGCCTGCAATATAGGAAACACTTTAAGAGCACAATCCTAACCAGGTCTACTCAAAAGTAAGCCCCATTCTGTTCAATGGATCTTGCTCCCAGGAAAGTGTCTTTAGGATTTGAGTCTAATTTTACAGTCCAGAGTAACTACAGGACCTTTTACACTGATGTAGTTACGGTGCCACCTATAGGAAACCTACGGGAAATGTATAGAGCAATCCAGAGTAAGTGCCTCTTACATCTTCCCATAGTTACTCTGGATTGTAGGGTAAATCTGCAATACTAAACACACTTTCCTGGGAGTAGATCCCACTGAATACAATAGGACTCACATCTGAGTAGATAGGCTTAGAATTGCATTGTGTTTATCAGATATGCTTCTCTCACTCTCTCTCTCAGAGAGCGCAATCCTAACCAATTTAAGCCAGAACAACTAACCCATCTTTCTGTTTCTGCAGTGGTATGGAGAGGCTGGCACATATTTGAGCCCTGGCCTAGCCCTCCCCCCACCCCCCACAAAAGTGGCACAGAAGTTCCTTACAACATTTTTGAAACACCTCTAGGCCAGCACAAGTCCTGTGCTGCCCTGGGGGACTTGTTCTGGCCTAATCAGGGGTTACGACTGTGCTGACACACACCTGGAAACAGAGTGGTCTCAGGCTGCTGACCAATGATTCAATTTGCCGAGGTAAGCCCTCTCAGATTTCTAACCATGTACATCTTCTTACATCTTCTGAAATGTATACTAGCTATTTTGCTGGTGTATGTCTTTGGAGTCTCACGGGTAGGTTTGGGGCAGGAAAAGAAGGATAGGTTCTTGGCATGTATGGCTGCCACCCAGTTCCTTCTCCTTTGGTCTAATGCTTAACTATGCGTAACTATATAATCTGACTTGTGGGCTTATAAGATATTCATGAAGACTATCTCACTATTAAAAACTTATTGGAGCCCTCTCCTACACTTGCTCCACTTTAATCCCAGTACTCAAGCTCTGCTTTGTTCAAAGTTTTGCTATCCCTCACCCACCTTGGTATGCAAAATTCTTTGTGGCCAGTACCCTACAACTTAATGGAATTTCATTAGTGTTTAATTGTGGTATCAAAGTAACTCGAGGTAACTGAGACACCTTGATAACTAAGGGTGGCAATAATCCCAAAGGCATGTGAATGTTCTTTCATTTGTAATCTGGGATGAAATAAGAAAAAATTTCATACTCCCATCCTTAATTATAGGTGCCTATATTTCCCCTGGATATCCTAAAAGATCTTTATCAGTTGTTGTTTGTTCCTGTCTAAAAATAATATTGACAATCAAGTATCTGCCAAATGTTTGGCACCATCCTATCCCAGACAAGCCAGACTTGTTTTTTTCGGACATATTTTTTAACTTTAAAATATTTTTTAAACTTTAAACAACAGATATATTTTTATTTTCATTTTAAGTCAAGCTTTTGGTCCAAGTTATCCTAGTCACAAATTGTAAACCTGTTGATCAAGAATGTGCCAGTTTCTTTGGCGGAAATGCTTAATTGTGACTGATAGTGTCATTCACATCTGGCTTTTGCTTAAAAGCTTCCAACCCAAGCAAGTAATTGGCTGTCATTTCATTTTCTCTTGGAACAAGATATTCAAAGTTCCTCTGAAGCTTGATTTGAATTGGCTTCTCCCATTTCATATATATGCATGAGTTGGTAGGGTTTGGGGGAGTCCCACAATCATAATTATTTGCTGGTGAACAATGGAATATGTAAAACATTACATAAAATTAGAAGCAGTACAAAAAGACTGTCAGATTGAACATGCATGTAATGTCCCTGTAATTGCCATGTTTTCCTTTAAAGCTGTTCTATAACTTTAACAACTGAAAGGATAGGCAAAAATTCAGCAGATGAATCTTTCCCTTCTGTTTATAGCCAAAGCACCAATGCTTACATATTCATTGGGTACAGAAATTTGAGAAGCCAGCTACTGAAAGTTCCACTTACTCACTGCCCTCCCAAACTAAGTAAACAAGTCAGTACAATATACAGATACTAAAGTAAACCTGACAGGTTTGGGCTAAGAATAGAAAAGAGGCACATAGCTTAGTCTCAGCAAGAGAGCCATGATCTTAAGACAGTTTGCATCACAACTTTCACAGGGTTAGAAAGTCAAAGAACACGTAGGAACTTGTTGATGGCTGCTCCTTCTGTTTCATATTCTGAACCTAGAAAGAAGATGTGCACTGGTTGGGGATGCTGCATGTATTAAGTGAGGAACCATTCTGAGGGAGTCACAGTTAGGATTGTAAACCAGTCAACCACTCCCTGCTTGCATTTCCAATACTGATATCTGCCATGGATTACTGCGAATCCAACTGAGTGTTGTTCAATTCCTCCTGGGAAGATCAAAGCCATAGGGATGCTGTCCAGGATTGAGCACTAAATTAAACAAATCTGGATTGGAAGTTGCCCACTCCTGGAACCATGCTGTCTCAATATCAAAATGTTCTTGGACTAGTTGCTGTCCCAATTTTTCCATATTCAATTCCAAGATTTGAGTATTTAATTGATCCTGGCAATCCTCACGTATAGGTAGTAGTTGGTTTGCCTCACACTTTTGCTAGTCCTTTTTTAAGGCTAGTTGTCTCCTAAGATGTTGTAGTGGTGTATTAGATAATACTGGTAGCCAGTCAGAGGGTGTTGATTTAATTAATGGTCCCGGATATTGGGACATTGGGACATCATAAATGTAAAGGTATTTGTGACTGGAGGATAGGACATGAAAGGAATTTTGAATAAATACAAGATTCTGTGCCAGTGTTCTAAAAGGAACTTCTTTTCCTGTTTCTGATTCCAATAGTTAATGTGGTTAGGGTATGTCATTCAAAACAAAAAGAACTGAACATGCAGTGCCTGAAGTACTTGGGGGAAATGGAAAATTTGCCTCTTGTACCATGATGATGTACTGCAAATCATTAGGTGAAATTAATTTCTTCTTAAATCCAGCTTCTATAACATAGTTTTTAAGATGGGGGATCGATGCTTAAGGATGTGGTCTATGTGGTGCTCGACCTCAAAAGAAAAGAAGATGCCAAAAGGCTTCCTGATTCTCAGTAGGAGAAGAAAAACACATAAAATAATTTATGCTTTCATCTCTGAGACCTCCAAAGGATTTCCTAGCACTGGAAAATGGGAGCCAACTTTCTCTGGGAACAGTTGGCATCTGTCATTACAAACTACTGGAGTGAGTTCACAAGGCTAGACCACAATCTCTTGGCCTGACTGCTCAGAGGGCGTGGAGGAAGTCTGCAAGGGAGGAGATAGCTTTACTCACTTGTGTACAGCAGCTCTAGACACCCTGCAAGCACAGGACATGTAGGATTGCTTGCAAATATAGCATGGATTTACAAGTTACTGATAGTGTGAAAGACCCAGCTAAAATACAGAGAAAGTTGGGATACTTAGGGCAAAATCCAGAGAAACTACAGGGAGTCCTAGGTAATGGGAGGTTTAGCTCAACAAGCATAGCTTAGATTTACAAGAGACTAATAATGTAAAACAATGAAATGTATTACTTTCTAAGTATCACCTGTGGAAGCACTTTCCCACAAAACAACTTTCTCCTCTCCTCACAGCATTATCCTGAGTTGCACTAGAATCCAGCGCAAAGACTGGGGCTGCTGCTGCCCTACTGGAAAGGAGAACCGTTCCCCCTTTCCTGGGGTAGAGCTGCAGCAGCCCCAATGGGTCTACTCAGATCCAGGACTCCTCATAATTCCCATACCCATGCCCAGCCTTTTATTCCCAGCCTGCCCACTCCTGAGACTGTCCATCCTCTCCCCACTCTGGAATGCTTACCTCCCATCTTCTCCCTACCCTGTCAAACCCATGTGCTGGCCAGAAATGGTCAGCTCCACTCACTCCTTGCCCCATTCTCATGAATATGGGGAATACCTGGGAACATCTGTGTGTTGCCCCAGGAACTGCCCCAGGAGTGGGCAGACACCTCCAGTTTTGTGACACCCCCAGGCAAGCACAAAGGACTTGCACCGGCATAACCAGGGGTTAGGATTGCATTTTCAGCTTCCTTGGTTTCCCCACCCTTCTCCAGATGATCAGGAGAAGGTTGCGACAGGGAAATGCAGATATTGTCCAACACTTTCCTCTCCTGCCGCAGCTCACACCCAACCTCACCCCTAAGAGTTCTTGACCCTCAGGAGAAGCTTTTTTGGAGGGTGGTAGGAAAGCTCCCTTGAGGTGCTTGTCAGGCCACAACACAATAAACAAAAGTAATAGGGCTGAAATCTAACATTAGTAGAACATAACATAACATAATGGCAGAGTTGACTTGTCAGTTGTGCAATAAATGAAAAAAAAACAACACAGGATGTAATACAGATCCAAGAGACTTGGGCCAGCACAAGGGTTATGCGCTGGCCAAGAACATGCCATAAAGCAATTTCATGCCATCTCACTGAGGATAGGCTGACTGTGGGTGCTGGACCAAGATAAGGTGCGCAGCCCAAACTCAACCACCGCAAAGGTCTGTAGAGGCATGGGGAAAGTGGGGAGGAGGTGGGCAAAAGGTGTTTAGGGGCAGGTGGCTTGCAAGGGAGGCAAGGCAAGGCCACAACCTGATACTTGCACAAGATAAAAGCTTTGTTCCCAGGCAGCCTGTGGCAATCTGCGGCTGCTTGGACCTGTGCCACTAAAATCAGTGGTGCAAATCTAAGTAGACTCATTGGGGCTGCTGATGTGTTACCTGAGGAAAGGAGAAGGGTTTCCCCTGCCCTGCAGTAGGACAGCAGCAGCCCCAATCTTGTGCAGGAGCCTGGCTTCTCCATCACATTAGGATTTTGTGGACAGTCAATTGCCCTTGAATACCAGATTTTCTAGCCCAATGCTATTGAGAGCCCATCTCATGATCTGCTGCTATAAACTCCTGAGAAGGAGTTTTAAAATTTGTGCCTCTGTAACAATGCACAAATAGCTGAAGGCTCTATGGTGGACCAGGTTAAGCTGTGATGGGGGGTTAGTTAAGGCATAGATCAGGCATGGAATGGGGTGAAAACCTGGCAGTTTGAGGGTTGTAGTGGGAAGATATCATGCCAAGATCCTATCTCTCTTTGTCACAAGGATGACCCTTAGTTTTCTTCTCTATTGACAAATGGAAGGGGTTAATGCTTCCTTAGGGTGCTTTATCAAACAGCTGCACATAATCATTTGTTTGGAGACTGTCCAGATAAGAAGCCTGCTTGGCATTTGGAGTGAAATTGGGATGGAGAACACCAGCCACTTTCCTAATTTGTTTCCACTTGGCAACAGCTGGGGGGAACTCTGTGTTGAAGAATTAATAGTTTGTCTTGTAGATGTATGGATTTTAATTTGTCTTTGGTTCCATGAGATATTTGTAGATATTCGTTTTATTTTTTGTATGCTGACTGTGGTGCCTTTGTGAGCTTCATAAGTGGTATCTGGTAGTGGTATTATGTTCAGAGACCAGTGTCTAGCAAGATATAATAAAGGCTGCTTCTTTCCTGTAAATTTATTTATTTATTTAGTTAGTTAGTTAGTTATTTAGTATATGGCAAATACATGGACTTATGGTAAATCAAATGTTATTGTCCAGTCCACCCAGCCATTCAATGACATTCAATAGTCTATATTGACCCTGCTCTGCTAACTGGGCAAGAGGCACTCTTTCAAGTGGGTGTTCCTCTTTTATCTAGCAGGGGGAGAGAAACTGGCCCTGCACAACCCTTCCAATGTCTGTTCAAGTGGCTTCGGCTGGTGTTCTTTCTGCATTTTAGATTTGTGAGCCCTTTTGGGACAGGGACCGATTAGCTTTTTTTCATTTTCTCTTAAACCGCTTTGTGAACTTTTTAATTGAAAAGCAGTATATAAATTCTGTAGATAGGTAGATATATTTTTAAATATCAGACATTGGACATTGGTGTAAGCTCTTGATGGACACTCGGACACAATGTGATGAATGTTTTGTTGGGGAGCACCACAGTCACATTGAGGAGGAGTTAACAAGACCCCACTGAAGAAGTGAGTCCTGGCAGACACTGTGTTGGGTATGGATCTTGTTCAGAGCTGACCAATACTGGTGAGGTAGGTCAAAACCTGGTACCTTTCACGTAGGGTCATCATGTAAACTGCCTGTATCTGGGCGTTCAGCAGTCCATTTAGCTTTCCCTTGCATGTTGATGTTAAAATCCAGAAAAAAGCTGTTGTCCAGAATGGTCTGACACCCTTTTTCTTGCCTGATATGCCATGCGTGGAGTTGCAGTGGATTAGAATGGAAGTTACACCTCTCATTGTATTCTAACCCCAGCTTTATACATGTGAAACTCTTAATACTTAATGGTACAAATTCATTAAAGAGCTTGACAGCCCACGAGGAGGCACATTTGTCTCACAAAGTATACTTCTGTCTCTGACCACAGAACAAAGTAGGAGTCAAGAATATAGAAAGTGAGTATTCTCACCTATATGGTAGGCACCATTATTTTTGAAAAACAGTGGTGTCTATTATCTGTACTTGCCTGTCTGACTGTAGCCATTGTCAAGAATAACCACAATGGAAACATATGGTAACTATTGCAATTCAGTGACATGACAAAACTGTCTTCATTTAATCAATATTAACAGTAGTCAAATGAAGCATTTGTTTCTTAATAACCCCTTTAACGTAAATGCATTGTTCTTTGTTCATTGGTCTTCAATGTGAAGACCAAATATAGACTCACAGATGAGCCAAGAACCCCTCATTTGGAGTGGAACCCCTCATATATTCAAGTGTTTTATGTTTACAATAATAAACCTGTTGCAGCTTTACAGAAGGCTGTAGATAGAATATGTTGCTCTATTTAAAAAACTACAACACACTGTAATAAGATATGAGCTTGACATGGAAAATGATGGACAAAAATCCTTCTTGATACACTACTCTTCTGCACAATTTGAACATGATGCTTAGAACATGTTTACACAGAGGAAATGAGATTTTATGTATTGTTTCCACTTTCATTTTCCATACTTACAGTGCAGGATGTCTACTCACTTATGAGTAAGTCCCATTGTGTTCAATAGGACACAGAGCACAATCCTAACCATGTCTACTCAAAAATACGCCCCACTGAGTTCAATGAGTCTTACTCTCAGGAAAGTGTCTTTAGGATTGGAGACTTACTCCCAGGAAAGTGTGGTTAGCATTGCAGCCATAATGAACCATGGGTCTTCACAAGTACAGTTGTATAGAAGCATAGCTAGATGAGGAGCAAAACAGTAAGTAGTACCACAGGTGCCACAACATGTAACATAAGCAGCCCCTCCTACTCACCACTGGAGCCATTTCAGGCAGCAGTGGCAACTTGCAGCTACACACTGAATTAAACTGCCTCTATTTTGCATTGCTGTTGCTGCCTGGAGTTGCTCCAATGATGAGTGGAAGGGGTCATTTACAAAGTACATTGCAGTGCTTGCAGTACTTACTCTTTTGTCTCCCTTTGCTATGCTACTGCAGTTGTACAATGTGTGCAGGTAGCCTGTTGCAGGTATTGAGATAAATTCCAGGGGATCAGAGATGGATGCAGCATGCATGAACCCACCTTCTCCTCAGTTGCCATGCATACAATTTAACATGTAAACATGATTTGAAATGGAAGTCCATTAAAAAAAACACACAAACACACACTGTTTTGTCCTCCCTCTAACTATGCTACTGTACAACTGTGCATATGAGAACCCATAATTCAGATTATAATTTTGATTAAGTATATGGGAATGGGAATTGGGAGTTTTGCTAATGAGAGAGAGAGAGAGAGAGAGAGAGAGAGAGAGAGAGAGAGAGAGAGAGAGAATCAATCTTTAAATACCACAGTACAAAGTATTTTTCTTTCATCTGTCTTTTTAAGGAGATTTAAGGCTTACAGCCCAATCCCATGCAGGCCAGTCACCAGCGGAATGTGCATTATAATGCCTTATAGTGGTTTTAAAAGGTGAGCTGTGTGCTGCAGGAGTGGTAGTAGGAAAACCAGAGCCTTCTTGTGCTCACCAGAAATTATCTCAGTGCTACTGAAACTAGTAGGACTGCAAGGGATGTACAATGAGGTGGTGGGAGAGCTGGATGGGGTGAGGGTGGCAAAATAATAAAATAAATACAAAATATAAAGAAAATTCAAAATATAAAGTAAAAATAAAACAAATTAACCTGCATTAGGGAGCAATTCTTAATTGCACTTGGGTCAGCCTATCTAGCACTAGGCAGGCGTAAGTTGACTTAAGACAGCCTAGCTGCACCAGAAAAGGCCTGGGCCAGCATAAATCAACTTACACCTGTGCAAGGTAGATGGACTTGGGCTGGCCTAGCAGGTCTAGCCTAGGTGGCTCTGCAGGGGTGTGTTGAGTTGAGCTTTGCCTAGAACAATGCAGTTACACTGTATCCAGAGCCAGTTTTCAGGGCAGAAATGCCCCTTCTCAGCTCCTCAAAGTTACACCACCTCAGGAGCCAGAATAATTCCAACTAGACCCATGAGGGTCCATGATAAGCCAGAGTAAGAATGGCAGTGTTGGCTGAAAATCCGAGTTCTTGGCCAGCCTAACTCCCAACCTCAGGATATGGCAAACCTACGATAGCCCACCAACCTCAGGATACAGCCAGCCACTCTTAACAATCCCCTTTAATCCACCCTCCACTAGAGGTTCTGCTGTACTGCAATCTCATGCTGCAGTTGTTACTGGATATCAGGGTCTCCTGGGCTTCCTTATAAGGCAGGTACGAGAGCTGTTCCTTGTTCAGTGTGATCTGAGGGGGGTCTCCTTGGGAACAAGCCCACCCATAGTGCCACTTGGTGCTCAGCAGCCTTCTAGCCCTGTGGATTTGGCCCAACTTTCTGCTCTGGATACAGCCTACTTGGGCTAGGCCAGCTGGGTCATTCTCACTGGCCTCACTTCAGGACTACAGCCCAAGGCTACAATCCTAAATAAACTTTCCAGGGAGTAAAAACCATTGGACACAATGGGGCTTACTTTTCAGCAGACATGGTTAGGACTGTGTTCTTAATCTCTCAGGCTTCAACTTGCTCCCCTTACACAGGAGTGATCCCCACGGATTATAATAGCACTGAGAGTAGACGTGCAAGGCTAGACCTTTCAGGCTCCTTTCCATTTCCCCCTTTACATAGGAGTGAGTCCCATTAACTATAATAGGCTTACTTCAGAGTAGACATGCATAGGCTGGTCTTTCAGGAGAGGCTGAGCTGGTGCTGACAGAGTGCAGAAACAGGCCATATCCTGGCCAGGAGTTTTTTTTTTTTGCTTGTTTATCAAAACATCGCTTGTATATTAAGATAAAATGTAACAGAAATGTTTGCTTGTCTTGCAAAACACTCTCAATCCATGATTTTACTGTATAGTTGGAAAAAGGCTGCTAGGAGTATGCAGATGGCTGGGCCAATGCAGAGTGTCATTCTTAGATATAACACGGGGCATCTGGTGAAACAAGCTGAAGAACACTGGGACCACCCTGAGACCTGGAACAAGTAAACCTGGTGTACTTTGATAGGACTGGCTGTATGTGTGGTGGGTGTGGTTTGGCTTTGTGGCTGTCATAGTACTGACAAAATAAATATTGCCGTTTTGTCCTCTCTGTTGATCTGGTGGACTGGGAACCCTCCTTTTAATGCACAACATGAGAAAGAAAACCTAGCTAGATTAGCATTAAGTGCTTGTAGGTAAATACCAAGAGGTCATTACCTAATGACTCAGGCTTCTCTCATGATCTCTACTGAAGGTTTTCATCTCTTAAATACAAGTTTACTTCAGAAGCGTCTCAACATTTTTTAAAAATTGGTTCGGTATTTTAACAGCACAGCCATTTTGGTGAGTCTAAATTAAATTCCCATTTGAGTCTCCACATCTAAAGGTTAATGAATATAGAGGTGTAGAGATTGGCATAAGGGTGAGGTTCTGTAGTTTCTTTGATATGTGGAACATATTACTGATTAACAACAATTGCATGCCATGCTTTGGGGCTAATTAAATTACCTAATGTGGAATATGGTGAATGTATGTGCACATTCACTCTCACTCACACACACTCACACTCCCTCGTGATCATCATATAAACAATGGTTGCTCTTTAATTTTCAAAGAGCAAGTGAAATGTACAGAGATGGCTCACTGTTTGACTATACTTTATAAAAAGAACGTGAAGCTTTTTTAGGGCAATGCGAATAACACAAACGTTCTTACAGCCCAATAACTGTGCTGCAGTAATGGTAAAATAAGCATTTCACCAGCACGAACTGCTTTATGGCTAGCACAGGTCCAAGAAGATCTTTCCACATTGTAAGGCTTAGCCTACAATCCAGAGTAACTACAGGAGCTTTTACACGGACGTAGTTACTCTACCACCTATGGGAAATGTATAGAGCAATCCAGAGTAAGTACCTCTTACATCTTCCCATAGTTACTCTAGATTGTAGGGCAAATCTCAAGTAATGAATGTTCCCTTACCCAGAGGAGACATCTGCAAATGTATCACCACCCCCTTCAAGGATGGTGCAGTAGCCATTTTGGCATTGTTGATTGGGTGGGAGAACTGGACATTTACAGCCCAATCTTAAACAACTTTCCATAAAGAAAATGCAGCTATGCCAATGAAGAGCACGCTGGATCCGGTGGTGGTGATGAGGAGTCACTGAGGCTTCCTCAAGGTAAAGGCAAATTTGTTCCCTTGGATTGTTAATCTAAAGTGTTTCAAACAAATAATCCTTCTAGGACAGATGCACATTTTCTCTTCTGTCACTGAAGAAAATGAATGAGAGAACGAAGTGAGAACGAAGTGCTTGTTTCTGGCCATCATCTGCTTAATGGTGTCACTTCCTGCTTAACTTAGATGCCCATCTAAAAATAGCCCAATTTGCATAAATTTGAATTTCTGGACTCTGGATCCGGATGGTCATCTAAGGGTTACAATGCCACTTTCTGAGCTCAGCATATACCATGAATGCTATTTAGCCCATTATATGAAACTGGTTTAACAACCCTGATCTAAGGCTTGGGCTGTTACTGAACTAGTGGCCCAATCCTATTCCTCAAGCCTCTTATTCTTTTGCATTCCCACTTAACCTCTCTGGGGTAATTTTTAAAATATGGTCATACACAGCCTGGGAGTAAAAGGTACTTAAACACTGGGGAAGCATCTTTAAGGGGCAGGTAAAGTGTTTGGGAAACTGTAGGGGCAGGGAAGCCAATCCCTGGTGTGCTCCACTCACCACATAGTTTGGGCAAGCTTGATACTTTGTAAAGTTTGTCTTTACCCCCCCCCCCCTTAGGCTACATTCCTAACCTCCAGTTAGGCTGGCGTAAGCCCCAGCATAAGTTCTGTGCTGCCCTGGGAGTGTCATAAATGTGCTGTACGTCACTTCTGCACCATTCCTGGGGGATGGTTAGGCTAGTGCACAAAAATGTGCTTGCCTCCCTACATCACCACGGGAGATGAATGTTACCAGCCTCAGATAGGATTGCATTCTTAGGGTATGGCACTTCTGTGATACTCCCAGGCCAGAATGGGACTTGTGTTGGGTCTTATGCCAACCTAACCAGAGATTAGGATTGCAGCCATTGGGTGCAATCCTACCCTAGGCCAGCACCACTCATTGTCTTTCCATTTCCATGGTGATGTAGGGAGGCAAGCACGTTTGTGTACTGGTCTAACCCTCCACCCAGGAGTAGCACAGATGTATCTTACGGGACATTGGTGACACCCCAGATCGTACAGGACGTATGCCAGGGTTTAGGCCAGCCTAACTGGAGCTTAGAATTGCAGCCGTTTGTTTCCTATCTTCTTTCTTGGCTTGGATCTAGTTTTCCTCTCTTGGCCATCTGGCTCTTTATCATCTTGGAAAACCAGGGTGCCTCTACAGCAAAACTGCTCTAACTTCCCTTTTGCTGCTGCTGCTCTGTGAAATGTTTACTTGCTTCAAATACTGTGTGAGAAGAGGGATCCTACATTTGGACTGACTGTGAAGAGTTTTCTAAGGTTGATACCTTAGAGAGCCTTGAGTCCTTAGAGAGGCTTGAGTCTTACCAAGGCTTACCTGGTAGTGCTAGAGGTAAACGTGAGACTTTCTAAACAAGGTATGCAACAGAGAGCCCAATCCCATGCCGGTCTGCTCAGAAATAAGTGCCATTATAGTCAATGGAACTTACTCCCAAGAAAGTGTGGCTAGGATTGCAGCCTGAGCCAAAAATCTTCCCCGTTACCTACACTAAAAGATCTTTTCACTTAAAGCTCTTTCCTGTTCTACATTACAGGATTATTGCAACAGTTATAACAAGATAATCCATGCAAAATACTTTGAACATTTGAATATGCTAAGTATTAAGTACACAACTGTCATTTTAATACTTATTGTTCTGTGAAGATTTTGTTTCACTTATTCACTAACTAGCTGACCTTACATTTCATTGCAGGAGTAAAATTAAATGAATGGTTAAGACACTGTGCCTGTTAACTAGCAGGCCAGGGTTCGAGACCCGGGTCGGCCCCACAAGACAGGGTAAGCTCCTACCCTTAGCCCAGCTCTGTGACGCAGCTGGATCCAATCGTATCAGCTCTGTCTTTCCATTGGACTAATTCAGTGGCACGAAGAGGGGGGATTTGCTGCTTGGGGAACAGCCTATCCTCCATAACAATCTAACCCAGGCTTTCGTGCTTCACATGCAGCGTATGCAGTGCCAAGCACGATACCATAGTCTTTCAAGACTGACGGAGGCCTGCTTTTTTTTGTTAGTCAAGTTAGTATTTCTATATGATCTACAGACTCACTCCAACAACAATTAAAACAGTTAAAATTAACAATAGCAATTTAAAAAGGGGAATTGGTATGTGGCCCCAGTTCTTGGAACACTCCATGGGAAGCAGAGGAGGTCCACTCTTTCCTGGGAGAGAAAATATGCTTTCCTGGGACAATTATAAATGGAGGAGGAAGAAGGAATCTGGCAATGCATCTCCCTTCCATGTCTTTTCCCATGTATTAAGATCCCATACATTAAAAAAAAACCTGTTTAAAGGAGAAGAGCTTTGTATTTTTGAAATGAAGTAGCAGCCCCTCATTGTCTTTTTCCCCCTCCCCCAGCAAAAAAAGGAATGGAGCGATGGGGGATGGCAATATCCTTCTGAATGAGTCCCATAGGACGAATTAACCTGCATTTAGGGCGCAATCCAGAGTCACTACGGGGAGTCCTTGCTCCGGTGTAAGAACAATTTACTCTGGATTGCATTATGAATTTCCCATAGGTTTTCACTAGGTGGTGCTGTAACTATGGGTGCACATAATGTCTCTTGCGTGCTCCCGTAGTTACTCTGGATTGTAGGGTTAGTCTCTTAGGTTGCAACCTGCTCCCCTTACAGAGGAGTTAGCCCCACTGATTATAGTAGGGCTTACGTTAAACATGCAAAGCTAGGACTCTCAGGTTCCTTTCCATTGCCCCCCTTACATAGTGAGTCTGTAATAGTCTATGTAATATGTAAGACTGTAATAAGCTTACTTCAGAGTAGATATACACCGGCTGGCCTCTGAGGAGATGCTGAGCAGGTGTTGGCAGAGCACTGAAACCGGCTGTATTCCAGCCAGGACTAATTTTTTTTTTGCTTGTATTGCAAAACAAAATTTATTAGAAATGTTTGCTTGTCTTGCAAAACACTCTCAATCTAAGGTTTTACTGGATGTTGTGTGATGAAGAAATAAAATTATTTGTGACATGCCATAATGCAGTGTCACATTTTATTTGGGTTAAAAGTTCATTTAGGCTAGCCACCAGACGATCATAGTGAGACAGATATGTATGCAGTACAACTTCATGCCAAGTCATATTTAAGCTGATTTATCCATTTGACTAATAGAATACCTTGCCTCTAATGCTATTGGATTTATTTCACAAACATACGGCTTACTTAAAGAAAATACACTGGACAGGAGGGTCACAATTAATTCTCTTGTCCTCACTCCTTTATCCTTGCTCTCAAATTTACAAAAAACAAAAAGCTCCTTAATCTCTCCTAACTTTCTGATCTTTGCACTTTACAATCATTTATAGCTGCAATAAAAGTGACCCTCTCCTGAGTCATTTGCAAGGCTGAAATAATTATTTTTTTTCTCCATCTTTTTCTTCCCTGTGTAACCTTTAGCAAGGAAGTAGACATGTAGCTGCATGTGGGTGACAACTTAAGAAGCCTTTGTCCAGGTGAGTGGGAAAGGTGGGGGAGGACAGGAAATACCTGTAGTCTTATGCAAGGAAGAAACTTGATATGGTAGAATTCAGCATTTTCAGAGCCTGGCACACTATTCCCATTTGGCCCTTATCATTTCTATCCAAACAGGACATCAATCATCATGAGATAAAAGGGAATTTTTCTGACAGAGTAGATGTAGAGTACTCAGAAAGGTGGCACTATATCTGATAACTCCCTTATAATGTTTCTAGATGAATTTTACATGTCATTGCGGGAGTAAAATTTAAAGAATGTTTATGGGCACGGTTGGCACTGCTGGGCACAAAACACCATTGACAGCAGGTGGCGGACACTGGAAAATAGACACCAGCAGACACTGGATACCAGATACCACCAGCAGATGCAGAGTAGCTTTCACTGGAACTGCTGCATTGCCACATCAGGATTTACTTTGAACTAGACTCTAACACATATTTAGAAATTAATGTATCAGAGAAGAGGATAGACTATGGCTCCTTGACAAGTGTCAAGGAGCCATCCCTGAAGTTCCAGAGTTGGTCCTTTGCTGGTACTGAGGATGCAATCCTAATCAATTTTGGCTGGCATAACTCTCCTGTCTCCCTATTCCCATGGAGGTATAGGAAGGCCAGCACATGTCTGTACACTGTCTGAAACCCTCCTGGAATGGTGCAGAAGTTCCTTATGGCACTTTTGTGACATCCCAGGCCAGCACAGGACTTGTACCACGATTTATGGGTGTTAGGACTGAAGCCTCACTATTAAAACATGCCACACAGCATGCCGATGAGACTTAGGACCGGGTCAGCAATGGTGTTGCCTCAGCACCAGGATAAGCTCTGGGCAGGGAAGAAATGAATCAAGGTGGGGGAAGGTGTTCCCAGATGTGTGGTAATTCGGGGAAAGGGGGTGGAGAGGGCAGGGCAGGAGGGCCCAGTGGAGCTTTGTTCTGCTGCATCCAAAATTCCAAGGACCTTCCCCCAAGATGCTGCCAGAAACTGCTCAGGGTGCAGCAATTGCCATTTTGGTACCATTTCTCCTCTGGGTGCCAGTCAGATCAGGATTAGGCTGTTTGTACATGGCCATGTAATGCATGAGAAGGTCTTATATCTTTGTTTATGAGGAATGTAGCTTTCCTTCTAAGTAGGGCCTAGTCTTGCTCCAGAAGAGTAATTGCTAGTAATAAAGGAAGGTTTTCTGTGCTACTAGTGACTAAGGGAAAAGATAAGTAGATCAAGGTTTGTCATATTCCAGGTTATCAGTGCAAAATTGGCTGTATGGGAATCCTAGCAAATTTCTAGTTCTTGTGGTTACAGAGAAAAGTTGTACTACAGAATTGCCTCAAAGTTTTCCCAAGTACAAGAAGTAATGGACAAAGGTGTCAGTAATAAGGGATTTGTTTCCTTTAGTGCAAGTATCTGATTCTCCAGGTATAGAATAAATTCAGCTTCTGATAAAATGTTTTATCAGATATGAAAGTAAATAACTGATAGAATTAATGCTTATTTTCTTAGATCAACAAAACCTTCTCTATTATTCAAAGACTGATGTCCTATTTCAATCTGAGTA
This sequence comes from Cryptoblepharus egeriae, assembly GCA_030015325.1. Classification (NCBI taxonomy): domain Eukaryota; kingdom Metazoa; phylum Chordata; class Lepidosauria; order Squamata; family Scincidae; genus Cryptoblepharus; species Cryptoblepharus egeriae. Next base: position 63,231,958 of record JAREYC010000002.1, on the reverse strand, counting down.
GTGTTTATAATAGCTATGCAAGTGCAGCATGCTATCTTGACTCATACTGGTGTGAGGATGGTGAATTCCACTCACTGAAACAGTTTGAGTTGGTACAGATGATGGTGCAAGGCTTTGTGAGCCCCAGGAAGTATCCTGGGGAGTATTCTGGGAAGGAGTTGATGGTATGATATAGGGTCTCTGTGCCTTGGGGTGCAAAAAGGGCAGGTCCATTCCTAGTATAGGTATTCCTTGCTTTCCAACAGTTCATTTTCTGACAATATACTCTTTCAACACCTTTCAGTTCTACCCAGAAATAATTTATTCAACACATGTTCCACCCTTTCAACCATTCTCTGCTTCTGCAAAGGCAAAAATTGCACTCCCCATGTTGATTTGCCTATGATATAATGATTCAGATTGCTTTGGTTTGTGTGTGAGAGAGATTACGCACAATCATTTTAGCTTCTGAACTGCAGGTATTCTCATTTCTGAAGTAGTTAATGAGAAATCATTTGCAGAAATCTTTGTGTGACAGCAAGAGTTTGCAAGAAAAAAGGATATTTGCAATTTTCTACCTAAAAAAGTGGTGTATGTGGTAAAGTCAGTGGTGGGCTCCTGCAGGTTCGCACCTACTCTATAGAACCGGTTGTTAACAAGAGATAGGACATATAAAGTTTAAAAATAGCCATTTAAAAGTGGCTGTCAGATGGGCATAGAACCAGTTGTTAATTTATTTGAATCCAATCACCGGGTAAAGTGGTTTTCTGGACTCCTTATGAAAAGTATGGCTGTGCTCTTGAAGATGAAAAGTACCACCTTGCTCTCCAATTACTATATAAGCACTTTCATTCTAGTATTATATTATACAGATGTTGAAGTTCTTTGTGAGAACTGAAAGCCAGAGAGTAAACAAAGAGGGTGAGACATAGTGTTGCCATTTGAAAAACTCAGCCCTATGGCAATAAAGAGGGTTTGATGAATAAATTAGCAGATGAGATAGCAGGTGATTGCCTGCAGAAAAGTCACTGTCTGCTAGTGAATTCCTGCCTAGATGGTGTGTGAGTTGATGTGCACTGGGAGATGCTTGTCTTAGGTGCAATCCTAACCTAGACCGGCACAACTCATTGTCATCCCATTCACATGGTGAGATAAGGAGGCAAGTGTATATTTGTGCACTGGCCTAACCTTCCCCCAGGAGTGGTATAGAAGTATCTTATGGCACTTTTGTAACACCCCCAGGTCAGCACAGGACTTATGCTGGAACTTAGGCTGGTCTAACTGAAAGTGAGGATTGCAGCCTTTAAAACTTTCCAGTAGCGTTTGCACTCTACAGGGAGCATCCAATTGCTTTTCTGGCCAATTCATAAAAATGGCTCTTATCCAAGGGCCTCATGAGTATCTTCATAACTCTGTGTCCATGATCCAACAGAACTGACTAGAAGTGGTACTTGTGAGAACACTAGCACCAACTTACTAGAGCTCAGACAAATCGAGCTCAAGCTCAAGGAGGGATCCTCTGACAATGAGGAAAAAGCCTCTGAAGATGCCAGACAGGATTCTGCATAGAAACGGTTTACCTTAAAAGTCAGCCAGGACATATCTCCTCCACAAAGGTACCTCTCAAAGAAACTGGGGTCTTGGAGGATCCCAAATTGTGGATCCCAAATTCCCTGTTCCATCATCTCCAGGACCACAGGAGCAATGGCAATACTAGACCCCATGTTCAAGAATGGTTAAGAGGTGTTCATCTGACAGTCCAAAGCCTTTGTATAAATAGTCAGTTCAGGAAAAGCAGACCCAGGCATTCTCACACCAACACCAGGTAGAGCCAGGAAAGGGTGGGGTTTCAAACTCTTTTTATGAGTCCTTCATTTGGACTTTGGCTTCAAATGACACAATGGCTCTGCTCAAGTATAGAACCATTTCCTAGCTTTCCACTCCAATCTTGACTCCCTTTGTCTATTCTAGCCCTCTGTTTTTGCTTCCAGGTCCAGTTCACTGTTTACTGCATGCAATCCAACCAGAAACGTCTGTGTAGTGTATGCATGCAATCTCCTTGCTCCATTGAGAGGCAAACTGGAAGTCTCTCTCAGAAACCTCCAGAAACCCAAACCCAAAGTGTTTGGGTGAGAAACCCAAAGTGCTTCTCAGAGACTTTCTAAGGCACATGGACTACATGCACAGCTTCAGAACACTTCTGGACACAACTGAAGAGCACTTCCAGTAGCATCCTGACAGTGGTCCTCAGTGAGCCTCAATGGATCTCAGTATCCATTGGTTCAGTAACCACTGGGGTCCAGGAACAGATTTCCCACAGATTCTGAGAGCCAAACTATACTCAGCTGTTGCAGGAAGATCCAGATAATACTCCCTGCTAACCAAGCAAGAGGCACTCTTTCAAGTGGGTGTTCCTCTTTTATTTAGCAGGGGGAAAGCAACTGGCCCTACACAACCCAGCAGTGTCTGTTCAAGTGGTTTCTGCTGGTGTTCTTTTTTTGCATTTTAGATTGTGAGCCCTTTTGGGACAGGGACCCATGAGCTATTATTATTTTTCCATTTTCTTTGTAAACTGCTTTGTGTACTTGTTAGTTGAAAAGCGGTATATAAATACTGTAGATAGATAATACTTGAGTTGTATGATAATTTTTACTCACCCTCAGTTCATACATATTGCCACATTGCATCTGACCTGGTTAACTAATGGTTTGTTACTATCATTAATAACTAGCAACCTATGTTTATTTTCCAAAGCCATTTGAGGAGCCTTTTAATTTATGTCAAATTATTCTGGAAACTGATTGCCTTCTGCTTATGTTGCTTGTTGGTTTTTTTAAACATAAAGCTAAGGAAACCAGAAGATATTTTAAAGCATTTTTAAACCAGAAAGCTACAGATCCACAAAATACTCTATTTTTATTTTATTTATTCTTTAGCTAAGGCTGCAATCCTAATCTTCAGTTAGGCCGGCTTCACTAAGCCCCAGCCTAAGTCCTGTGCTGACCTGGAGATGTCACAAAAGAGCAGTAAGACACTCTCCCCCTCGGAGAGTGTATAGGCCTTCCCACACCCTCATGGAAAGACAGGTCAGGTGAGTTAAGCTGGTCTAAATTTCTTAGGATTACACCCTAAGTATTTTTTTATCATCCTTCTAAGAGGCTCACAAGGCAGTTTGCAATGATGTATGTAGACAACTGTAACTTGTTATAGAAGCCGTGTGAGGTGTTTCTCCTATGTTCTGCAACACTTTTGATTTTATTTTGAGGTACAGTGACTCCTCACATAACAAGTTTAATTCATTCCGGAGGCATGCTTGTTACGTGAAATGCTCTTTACTGGAAGTGGATTTTCCCATAGGAAATAATGGAAACGATTGGTTCCACAACCCAAAAAATATTCATATAAAAATATTAACTGTTTATAAAAATGATGACAAAACACTGTAATATACAATAACATACAATACTGCAATAAAGAAAATACTGTACAGTACTGAACTGTACTGTACCTTTGGAAACTTTCATGGCTGGTGTGTGGGTTACAGAGAGAGGGGGATGACTTTCACTATCACTAATGGAGTCACTGCTATCCATTGGCTCAATGGAATCTTTGTATTTTTGTGCAACTTTAACACTCCCAAGCAGCTGATGGGGAATAGCACTAGAACAGTGATAAGGCACACCTTCCACACTGCCACACACAGATCCCACATACAGACCTGGCTCAGCTGCTCCCCCCAGACCTCCTATGAGTTCCCTGGCCATGGAAGCCTATTCCAAATTTTGCCCAGGGCCCCACTGTAGCTCAAGCTAGTCCCCTCATCCCCCCTGTTGGTTCCCTTGCCGTGGAAGCCTGTTCCAAACTTCCTCAGAAGTGCTCTTTACCCAAGACAGTGCTCTTACGCAAGTCAAAATTTCTGAGAAAATTTTGCTCTTTACCCAAGGTACCACTGTACTTCCCATTTCTCTTAACATTCATACAAAAATGTTTACCAAATAATTGGAATGCTTTTCACACATAATAGTAAATGACAATTATTCTTTTAATGCCCCATGTTATCAAAAAATTCATCTCTATTGAAAATGCATGGTCATACTTTCATTTTCCAGCAGTCCCTTTTATGAGTCACTTACATCTTGTCTGACTAGTGCTGGTCCACTCCCACCTGTATGTTTCTCTTTTTTTCCCTTTTTAATTCGATGTATATTTGGATTAGCTGATGCCAATAAAGGTTTGTCTGTCTGTCTATCACTCTTAAGACACAGTCCAGAATGATTTATCAGGACTGATAAGGGATTGTCTGTGTTCACTTTTTTTTTTGCTCTTTCCAAACTTGGAGATGATACAAAGAAACAATGAAGAACAGTTTGCTTGTGAAACATACATTACAAATTAGTTCATACAGACAGAAATGTGTGGGAGGGAAAATATTCAGAGATGCTATATAATCTGATCATTACTTATTATTTGATGCAAACAAGCCTGACAGCTATTGATATTGCTGATAGTCAAGACAGGACTAATTCCTTATAATAATATACAAACTATTCTGCATGTCAGCAGTCTTTACTCTTTTCATATATTTTAGTCCATGCAATCTTTACTGTAAAGAAAATAGTTGCTGCAATCATTGTCATTATCATCATCCCACCTGATAATGCAAAGAGGCACAAGGTAAATAAAATGGGCATCAAAGGTTTAGAAATTAAACTATCAGATAAAATTGTTTTCATTTAACTGTATAAAACTGGTATGACATTTATGTCAAATGTATGAACACTGTGACTAGAATTAAACTACATAAATAAATAATGTGGTTGATCTAGACACGTTAAGTTTTTCATTCATTAGCAACATGGAGGGTTTACTACAATTTGCTTCACAAGGAAAATTCCTGTTAATGCCAATGGCCTTCCTTTTGAGGCAAAACAGCAGACAAAGGAGTCAAATATGAATTGGTGATTTGGTGGAAGTTTCTATGTGAAGCTTCTCCTCTGAAACACTGATGCCCCATTGGCTGCTTCTAAGAAAAAAGGGAGTTATGACCAAATACTGAAATGTGCAATGAATCTGGCCCTAGAATTCTTCCTGTGTTTATTCCTCCCACCATTTCCCTCCCCCTTAACTATGGTCTTTTCTGTGTTTAATTATAGTTTATATCCCCCCAAGGGCAGAGATGTCTCATCTTGAACTACGTAAAGTGTCATGCATATAAGATGGCATCATCCTTTTCATACATTTTTGCAGTGTACTGTACATAAAGGTGGATTTTCTGCCCTGAATCCCTACATTCATTCAAGCCAACAGGTGCTTTCTACTCCAAACACACACTTTACAAATTTATTACCTGTTATTTGTTAGCGCAACACATTACCTGGTATTTAACACATTACCTGTTATTTCTTAGCCCTAAAAATAAAAGTCATGGGCACAATGCCGCCGAAGTATTTTTCTGCCTCAATGCATTCAGTGAAAGCATTAATCACCTGCTCAAATCCGTCCTATTGTAATCAGTACAATAGGTACAATTGTACAATCAGTACAAATCAGTTCTTTAAAAGGACTTAACTTTGGCTAGACTTGCCATATACACATATACTATACGCTTTGTTTCTTTTACAGTCCAATCCTATTCTCTCCCTTCACCCCAATGTGGCAATGCCAAAATGGCAACTGCTCCATCCTACAGAGTGGGCAGGTGCACGGGTTGCAAATATACCCTTACCTGCAGTTAAGCCTCTGAAGTGTGGGGCTACTTGAGCCTGCACATGTGAATTTGCAGGTGCAGACCATGTGGACCCAAGCCGCAGGATCAGATCCACAAGAGGGGCTAGGGTTTGACAACTCATGCTGCTACCAACTCACCCCCATCCTGGACCTGATCAACTTTTCCCTTGCACCTGTCACTACCCTGCTTTACCATCTCTCACTCTATTTCATTCACCCCTTGCCTCGCCAAACCTCAGGTGTTCTCCTACCTGCCTTTGCAAGTCCAACAGAAACCTCTGGTGGGAGTTGGATTCCAGTCTTCTCATTGACATCACACAAATGTGTGAGCTGCTGGAGTGAGTGTTACAACTGCCATAAGGCAGTCACTATCAGTAGAATGTGCATTCCACAACACATAAGTGCACCATGAGGTAACACTACCCTGTGTTCCATTCACACAGAATTTGTATATACACTTAGAGCACAATCCTAACCATGTATACTCAAAATGGGCCTACTGTATTCAATGGGTCTAACTCCCAGGAAATTGTCTTTAGGACTGCAGCCTTACTTGGCAGCAAAATCCATTCAACTCAGGAAGGCTTAATTTTGAGTAGACATGGGGTTGCCATAATTTTCTTCTACAAAATTGGGACAGAACCCTCTGTCCATTTGCCACTATGTGAACTCAGTCCCCCAAAATCGGGATTGTCCCTGTTTCTTGAAACATATGGCAACCCTGCTAGGGTTGCACCTTTAGTCTCAGGCTAGGCTATTCTGAGATTCTTCTCTTTAATGCCTCATGTAGCCTCTTATCAAATTGTCTCAGATGTGAAACCAAAGTGCAATACAAAAATAGAGTTCAGAAAGAAAATTATATGAAAAGCATTCTAGCTGTACATTTTGGTCCATTTAGGACTTCCAACTTTCCTTAATCAGCTAACTCTAGTACCTACTTCATACATTACTCAACAGCAAATCCAGACTTGTTATCAGGTGAGCTGTCAATAAGGAGATGCAGTCAATCATGTTTTTCCTGGAAAGGGTACCTGCATAATGAACACATGTTCCCTTCATGTACTGCCTCCCCAGTTCCAATAGCTTGATTATAAGATTCTCAGGGCAGAGACATGTCCATAAAGCAGTGTATACATTGATGATGCTCTATAACAATAAATAATAATAGAGAGGAGTTGAAGAAGGAGAAGGATTATGAATTCTTCAAAGAGGTGTGGGAACATGTGTTGTTTGTGTGAGCATTACAGGAACGGAGATTCCAACTCTTTCCCTTCCTAGCATAGCCCTTCTTATCACAGTGGTTTTGATTTTTTTCTTGTACTTTAGAAAGCAGGACTGAGAGGAACACTGGGATATCTTCTCCAACCCAGTCTATCAACTAAACCTTCATTCAGTGTTATCTTCCTAGGATTAAAAAAAGTATTATTTACTTCATTTTGTAAAGCATGTGAGAATATTGAAACAAGATACAGTAGTGTGCTGAACAACCCCCACAGAAGTGTCCAATACCTTTTAAGTCATGTTCACATGAAGAACCAACTACAAGCTGAGCATATACGTTACTTAAAGGTGACGTACTTGTTCTTTCTTAACCTAACAGCAGCAGGATCAAACTCCTTGTGGACTGGGAAGCATGTGTATAATCATGTGTATAAGTGTCCTTCAGGGATAAAAATGGGATAAAAAGTAGGTAAATAAATAGCTCTGTGCTGGGAATTCCTGTTCTGAGGTAAATTGCAGCTGCAAAAGTGAGGAGGTCAATACAAACCAGGACTGTTCCAGGTACAATGTATAAAAGCCACCTCCTGCTCCTGTCCCAATTCAGCTACTATTTAGTTAAGAAAAACATGTATGTCAGCATTTGAATGCAGCATATTCATATCCATAATTCAGTGTGGTGCTGAGTTGTTGTATCTTTCAACCCTTCCACTGAGGGAACAACCCTGTAAGGCAGAGCAGAATTATAATCTTCATGTTGCAGATGTGGAGCTGATCCTGAAAGAATTAGGGTTTGCTTATGGCAAGCAAGTGTGCAGCCAAGGTGAAATCTGAACCAGGAACTTCTGGTTCATGCTCATAGCTAATACAGCATACCTCAGAAACAAGTCCAAATCTCCTTCTGCCTGATGTACCTGTTTTCTCTATTCAACATAATCTCATCTAACAAAGTTTCACACTTGCCTTATGTTCATGCAGCTCTTTCTTCCAAAGATCAGGAAAGATTCTCAATTGTACCTAACTTGCCATACTACTCCACCCTTAGAAGAAACCACAAGAGAATAAGAAAAAGCACCAAAATCAGGTGTCTTTGTGACAGTATAATCACACCAGCTTTTCAAGAAAGATCTGGAACTTTTAATCCTGTTATGTTCATGCATCAGCAAAGGCTAACGTGTGCCTGTTACGCTGTGATTAGGTACATAGCATATGCACATGCACACGCACACACACAGAGAACACCAATTTAATTTTATATTCGAATGTCCCTAAAACTAAGGTGAACTCAAGACAGCTTGCATCAATAAGAGAGCCATTAAGAAATTGACAGACGAACAACGGAGAAAAAACATTAATGTAGCCAAGGACTAGCTAGCATGAATGATCCTGTATTATTTGTGTTAAAGCCAATAGCTGTTGGCAGTATAGAATAATATAAAACACATTTGTTGAGACAGCAAATGTTGGATTCCAGGTGCATGTGAATTATTCCTTACTTCCTCTCTCCTTTCATAAAGACAATATTTGTTTGTTTACTTGGCCAACACATCTGATCAGCTTCAGCAGGAATTTCTTATCAGAACAGACATATGAGTTCACAGAAAAAGTTTTGAATTGTGCATTTCACATAACAAGCAAAATTTCCCAAGAAATCTTGCTTCACATAACAAGTTCTGCTTCACTTAACAAGCAAGCGCACTATGGGCACGCGTGCTATGCAGCCCTGATGCTCTGCATGGAGGCTCTTTAAAAGGGCTGCCGGCCAGTGCTGCTGCCTCTAATTGCCCCCAACTTGAGGGCAGTTGCCTGGAGGTGCCAGAGGCAGCTGCCCCTAACTGCCTCCAAGTGCCCCTACCAACCACCTTCAACCTCCAGCAGCAGCCCAGGTAAGCCTCCCAGGAAAGTGTTTTTGATTGCAGTCTCCTAACTAGATATACTCAGAAGCAAGCCCCATTGTGTTAAATGGGGCTTACTCCCAGGAAAGTTACTTAAGGATTGCAGCCTAAGTAGACTTTATAGGATCATGCATATTGAATGCATGTTTTGAATTCAATTATAGTGTTTTGTAATCATTTTTACATCCAGTTAATATTTTTATATGAATATTTTTTGGGTTGTGGAACCAATCGTCTGAGTTTCCATTATTTCCTATGGAAAAACCTGTTTCACTTAAAGAGTGTTTCACTTAAAGAGCATGCCTCCGGAACAAATTGAACTCTTTATGTCAGTACCACTGTACCCAAGCCCTCAGGCACAACTTAAATTGCCCTTTGGGTATTGGCTCAAATGTAGGGACCTGCAAAATGTGTGGTTCAGGAAAAATAACCTCACCTTTTGCAGGTACCTACTCATGTTTTTCACAAATGAGCAAGAACATGAGCAAAAGCAAATGTATCTAAAAACCCTTGAGTTGGTTCATTATGATTTTCCCAAAATCCAACATATCTTTCTAATGGCACTCAAGTAAGGTTAGATTAACTTTAGTTGTCTGTTAATACTCGTAATTGAATTCCACACAACCTCTTCTGCACCAAAGCAGTTGCACCCTGTGGAGGAGTTTCAGGCCCCAGAGATCTCCTCTGGGTAAAGAAATATTTCCTCCCAACCTTGTCCAACCCCTGATGCCATCCATGCTTTAGATGCTAATGTGTATAGTGGTCTTACTACCGGAGAGCTGAAAGCAGTGAAAAGGGCACATTATAAGAACCCTGGACTGAAATTGCTGCCCCAACTTTTGCTCAGCTATGAAACTCATTGCAAAGCTTAGGGCAAGTCTCATGCACAGGTTCTCTCAGTCTAAATTATCACACTGGATACCATGAAACTAAATTTGCTTCTCTTAGCTCCTTGGAGGAAGGGTGGATAATAAACAGTCGAGAGTAGCGGTGTTTGGTAGAAGAATCGTTCATATGTTCTGTGGAGTCGTAATCTAGAATCAGAGATAAGGTCTCCAAATAGAGGACATTCCTTAAAAATAAACAACCTCTGACCTGAGTCATCCATCAGATTTCACATTATATCTATTCACTCTAGCAATTCATCATATTATCACTTGCTTTCTCAATTTCAGTACAAGTCTATGCATGTCTACTCAGAAGTAGGTGCCAGAGTTCAATGCAAGCTTTTACCTGACTTATTTCCTGAGAAGTCTGTATAGGACTACAGGCCCAACCTTTTTATACACAGATTTGATTGATCACGAATGGCCACTGCAAATCACAGTTTAAAAAAACTGCTTTTCTACTGCTGTAGAGAGGCAGTCATGTAAGCACTCCATTCCATTCTTCAGTTGAGCCAGGCAATGGCAAGGGTACCTTTACATTTCTAATTGCTCACTGCCTCTCTGTAACAGTAAGAAAAGCTGCTTTTAAACAATTGGAAAGAGACATGTTGATTTTTTTAGAACTGCTTTTATGTAACACATTATTTAAAATATCAATAGGGAGTCCCAGTATCAAATTCCTGACTTTATTCCAATGACTTTATTCCAATAAGAGCAACAGAGGAATGAGTACCTGGATGTGGGTTTTTAAGTCTATTTTCTACTTTTTATATTTTTTTAAAATCCATGGAAGGTTCTGAAGCAAAACCTTGTGGATTACAAGGCCTTGTGGATTACATCACACACTCACAGGGTTTCAGAATTGGTATATCGTTCTTTTTTATATATATTGTTCTTTTTTATATTGTTTTATATTGGCCTCCAGTTGGTCTTTTAATTGTTGTTAGCCACCTTGAGCTCCCTTTTGTTAGGGAGGAAAGGCGGGATATAAATCCAATAAATAAAATATAAATAATAAATTATATTCACATAATCTATATACAGTACTATACTAGCGAAATGTGCCCATGTTGCAGGAATAAACTATCATCCCCACATTGCATATAACACTCCACATGCACATGCACCCCATACACATCACCCCACATACACATCACCCCCCACGCACAACAACCCCATGTGCACCATCTGCTCACGTGCATCAACACCGCATCAACCCCACATTCAATTCAACCCCCCATACACAACATCTCCCCATGCACATCAAAATCAACCCCCCATGCACATCAAACCCCCCACACACCATCTGGCCCACGCGCGACACCCCCTGTACAACATTCCTCCGCGCAACACCCCCTCATGTGCACCGTCCAGTGGTGGGCTCCAGCAGGTTCGCACCTACTCTATAGAATTGGCTGTTAACGAGAGATAGGACATATAAAGTTTAAAAATAGCCATTTAAAAGTGGCAGGTAGATGGGCATAGAACCGGTTGTTAATTTCTTTGAATCCCATCACTGGCACCATCCCCCCATTTGCACCATCCCCCCCCATTTGCACCACCCCCCATGCGCACCATTCCCCCCAGTGCACCTCACTCCCAGTTCATCAGGCACCAGGCATCAAATTGGCTGGATGTTGATCAATCTTCAATGTTAAGTAAAGAACAAAAACACACTTTGCACCCCATTTCACCCCCTTAAGGGTTAAATTTCTCAACATCGATTCTTGATGGGTGTTGAGGTCACAGAAGGAACACCCTCTCTGAAATCTTCTAGGTCTGGGGTTTGGGGCAGAGCATCCATCAGTCAAGAATTCTTCAACTTAAAGTATAGGAAGGAAAAAGCATTGTGCCCCTTTTCACCCCTTCCAGCTGGAATTTCCAAAAACCGGTTTTTAGTGGGTGCCTCTGTCATGGAAGGAACACCCTCCCCAAATTTCATGCTTCTAGGTCTACTGGTTTTGTCTGGGCATTGATGAGTGAGTGAGTCACTTTTCAGTGTGTGTGTGTGTGTGTGTGTGTGTGTGTGTGTGTGTGTGTGTGAGCTACTATATGAGAGTGTTACAAGATTTACAGCAATCCAATTCAGTACTTTGTGTTTTTAACATTGCATTTAGAGTTTAAGCAGGATAGATGACTAGCAGTATAATCCTATACAAGTTTATTCAGAAGTTAATTTTATTCAATGAGGCTTGTTCTGAGGTGTGTAAAGAATTGCAGCCTGTATCTAATTATCTTACTTACAGTACTCAAGTGCATGCTATAAAATAAGGGATATCTGAACAGGGAAGAATTGGCAATCCCAGATCCCATGCTATACTCATCCATTTCAGGACTAAGCAACTACTGTCTACACATTTATTTAATTTATATTTACTGTCCAAATACAAAAGGATCCCTGAGAACCTATTGTAAAGTACCATGTTCTCACTGATCTGTAAATGATTATACATGTATCAGTACTGAATTCTTACTGGCACTCCCACCAGTCACCACCCACTTAAGTAAGAATCAGGCATGTTGTCAAGAGAAAGTCAAAGCAAAAGAACTGACATCATCAGCAGGAGCATTCAGATGTGGTCTTTGAAACTTATTTTAAAGGACTTTAGTTGAAAAGAAGCAAAAGGCTTTTTTTGACTAAAGGCAAATTTAGTTTACAAATTTAAAATTTTCAAATTTAAAGGCAAATTTAAAATTTACCTAGGGTTCTCTGCTAATATTTAGACACGGGTATTGAACATAAAACCCATGGATGTGGTCTGCAGAAGCTCTTTCTCCAGCCCCCATGATATCTGGATTCTTCCAGCCGAGCTGTGAAGTTACACATTGGCAGAAGACCCCAATATCATACAATATCATACAAGGGTACTTTTGCAGAGGTGTCACTTCTGAAAGAAACTTCTTCCAGAGCTGATCCTTCAGCAGGGCTGCTTCTGCTGCAGCGTTTGGAGGGAAAGACGGGATAAGAAGTGGTAGAGAAAGGGGTAAGAAAGAAGTAGCAGCCAAGGTATTGGGAGAGCCTAGTTATCAGGCAGACCAGGGTGACCAGATGACTGGAAAAACCCGGATTTGTCTGGCTTTTTAGCCTCCTGTCTGGGTGTCCTACATTTTGGCATCATTGTCCTACATTTTGGCTTCTTTTTAAAACTTCGTGATAGTGCACAGTACCCCATCGTGCCATATGTTGTTGGATTCGTATTGAAGAGCAGAATCCAGTGCAAAAATCAGTTTTGAGATATCTCTTTCCTATCAAAAGTTATGGTAAAAAAAACTGAGAAACAAAAACAAAAAAATACATTTTTTGGCAATTTTTTTTTAGCTGGTAGGAATTTTGGCCTGAAATTAGGAATTTTGGACTTGGGGTTCAGGAATTTTGGGTTTGGCATCTGGTCACCCTGAAGCAGACTGCCCTTTCAGCAGCACTGTTTCTGCTGAGGACTCACTTTGCAGAGTACCACTCAGCTGATGAGCTGGGAAGTACAGTGGCACCTCACATAACAAATTTAATTCATTCTGGAGGCATGTTTGTTACATGAAACATTCTTTACATGAAGTGGATTTTCCCATAGGAAATGGAAACTCCAAAAAAATTCCAAAAAAACCCAAAAAAATTCATATAAAATTCATATTTTAAAAATTCATATAAAATATTAACTGGATGTAAAAATGATGACAAAACACTGTAATTGAATTCAAAACATGCATTCAATATGCATGATCCTATGAAGTCTACTTAGGCTGCAATCCTAAAGTCACTTTCCTTTGAGTAAGCCCCATTTAACACAAAGGGACTTACTTCTGGGTAGACATGGTTAAGAGGCTGCAATCCAAGACACCTTCAAAGTGTCTCCCCACTTTCTCCTTCTCTCCATCCTGAGCCTCTCTCTCCCCTGCTCCCTTCTGGCTAGCCCTGAGCTGCTTCCTTTTTCTCCACTGCTCTTCTCTCCCTCTGCCCGGTGGATGCCTGGCCACAGGAGGAACAGCCCAGAAGTGTCGCTTTCGCTATGGGCAGGCATGCTAGGCAGCCCTGACACTTTTTAAAAGGGCTGTGTCTGCCCCAGCGTGTCTGCCCTGAGTGTGTTTGTTACATGAAGCAGAGTTTGTTACATGAAGCAGAATGCTAGAGGAATTTTTGTTTGTTACGTGGAACATACTTTACGTGAGCCGTTTGTTACATGAGGTGCCACTGTAGAAGGAGCTCAGCAGAAGGAGCACCACTGAAAGAACAGATCAAGAGATAATTGGCTGTCTCATATCTTCACAATTGGATCAAAATTTGCAAATGTTTCTCGTTTGTCATTTAGAGCTAATGAGTTCCTAAGTGAGAAAAGGTACTTATTTTGGTCATCACATGCTTAATCATATGGCTCTCAGCAGACACCAAGGAAATTATTCAGCCAGGTGTATGAAACAAGTCTAACATCCCTGGTCTATGGGCACAATCCTAAGCACTCTACTGATAAGTATGTTTCATTATGGCCAATAGGTTTTACTCCCAGGAAAGTATATTTAGGATTGCAGCCTATGTCTTTCCCAAGTACCTAGCTCATAATTACATTAAGCCTACAAATTTATACGAAAAAAATTCTTTTAATAAAACTTACTTTTGAGGAAAAAAATACATAGGCTAGCATTTATACTTAATTGGAATATTTTTAATCCTATGTTTAAATCTATATATATAAAAGAAAAGTCACTGACTCACTCACTCATCAACACCCAGCCAAAACCACTGGGCCTACAAGCATGAAATATGGGGTGGGTGTTCCTTCTGTGACTGAGGGGTGCACTTAGAACATGGTTTTCGGAAATTCCAACTGGAAGGGGGTGAAAAGGGGAGCAAGGCGTTTTCCTCCCTATACTTTGCATTGAAGAATCAGTGACTGAGGGATGCTCTGCCCCAACCCCCATACCTAGAAGCATGAAATTCTGGGAGAGAGTTTCTTCTGTGACATCAACACCCAAAAACAACCGATGTGGAGAAATTTAACCCTTAAGGGGTTGAAAAGGGGTGCAACGTGTTTTTATCCTATACTTAACATGAAAGAATGACCAACCTCCAGCCAATTTGGTGCTCAGTGCCTGGTGCAGTGGGGGGATGTTGTTTGGAGGGAGGGGATGCACTGGGGAGGATGCTGTGCATGGGGGGTTGCGCATGGGAGGTGTTGCATATGGGGAGATGATGAGCATGGAGGAGATGGTGTGAATGGGGGGTTGTTGCATATAGGGGATTGTTGCGCATGGGGGTTGATGCACATGTGGAGATGTTGTGCATGGGGGATGCTGTGCATGGGGGACTGATGCACATGGGGGATGTTGCACATGGGGGGTTGATGCGCATGGAGGAATGATGCACATTGAGGGTTATTGTGCTTGGGGGGTTGATGTGCATGGGGGATGTTGTGCATTGGGGGTTGATGTGTATGGGGTTTGATACACTGTGGAGGGAATACTGGGGAATACTGCATACTGGGGAATTTTACTCCCGCAACATGGGTATGCTTTTTGCTCTTTACATATAACCCATTCCAAGATGGCATGACCTAAGTCTTTAAATAAAGCATAACAATTCTCAAACTAGAAATAGGTGGCAGAAGAAAGAGCTCTAAGGAAGAAGTTTAAAGTTGATTTTGTTGTTCTTATTAATTTTTTCATTTCCTTTGTAAACTGCTTTTTGAACTTTTTAGTTGAAAAGTGGTAGGTAGATAGGTAGGTAAGTAGATAGATTAGATTAGATTAGATAGATATTGTCTTAATAGAGTATGGTTATGCAGATGCAGCTTGGTGCAGATGCAGAGCAACAAATCTGTCCACATAAGAGCCTTTGGGTTGCCCTATCTATCACTAGGGTGGAGCAACTGCAAGATGCTCCAGCCCAGTTACTCTGGAAAAGGCTTAGGGCAGAGCAAGGCAACATAGGGTGTCCAAAGAGAAGTGGACCTGCTCTGCCCTAGCTGCTCTGCCCTAGGCAGTTCAGGAGAGGCATGTTGAGGGCATGTTGAGCATTGCCTAGGGCAGAGCAGTTACTCTGTATCCAGAGCCTGTTTCCAAGGCAGAAATGCCCTCTTCCAGCTCCTCAGAGTTATACCACCTCAGGAGCAGGTTTAGTAATGAGTAGACCCATAGGGGTCCATGATAAGGCCCGAGTAAGAATGGCAGTGTTGACGAAAAATCTGAGTTCTTGGCCAGCCTAGCTGCAACCCCTGCCTCTCAGCCTTAGGATATGAAACAACTATGGCTGCCCACAAACCTCAGGATACAGCAGGCCACTCCAAGAAGCCCCTTGTATTCACTGTAGAATGTACTGGCATATCATCAGGGACTCCTTTATAAGGCAGGCACCGATTGGCATCACCAGACTGGTGCGGCTGGTGCAGGCCGCATCGGGTGACGCACTCGGTATGGGGTAATGCGCTGGAGGAGTTTGACTGTCCTTTGGCAGGCCCCGGGCATCAGCGCACCCATTCAGACCTGCTCCAAGGCGGAGCAGCAGCCAGAAGCTGCCACTCATCCTCAAGAGCTGGCCCAAATGGCCAGCCGAGGGGCGCTGTGCAGAAACATACTGAGCATGCCAAACAGCTTCCGAGGAGATTTCCTCAGAGCGGAGAAAGTCTGCCTCTGCATGGCCATTCAACCTCACTCAGGAGGCGGAGCGGCAGCCGAATGGCTTCAGAATCGTACTGCACAGGTGTCAGAGATGGTGCCTGTGCAGTACTCTTTCTGAAGCCAGTTGACTTCAGAAATAACTGCGCAAGCACCAACTTTGGTGACTGCGCAGACCAGGTAGGGGGGTGTGCACATCCCAGGGATAACACACAGACTTCTGCACCGGGTGATGCGCAGAGTCGTGTCACCACTGTAGGCACCACAGCTGTTCCTTGTTCAGTGTGATCTGAGGGATGTCTCCTCAGGAGCAAGTCCTCCCCATGTGTCAATTACTTAGCATGCTATGGAGCAGTTAGGGCAGCCCAGGCTTCCTGACTCTCTGGACGCAGCATAACTTTCTGCTCTGGATACAGAATAGTTAGGAGAGAGCAGTTAGGGCAGAGCAGGCTGAACTTGCTCTGGATTGTGCCCTTAGTGGGGTTAGCTCTAATACTTTAAAAATATCCCACTACAGTTTTGTTTAGCATCACACTAACGCTTTCATTTCAACCAGTTTGCCTCCACTGAAATGTATATGATTCTTAAATGGTCTCTAATCCACTCGTACACATGTGCTTTGGCTCCTTAGGTGAACCACTGTTTCATGTGAAATACTACATATCCCAAAGCAGCAGATGTCATTGAGCAACTGATCTTTGCCCTTATGGTCTCCTGCCTTTTGCCTTGTCTACTTAATTCCCCCAAATAGGCAACTTATCTGATAACCCCTGCTCCGATGGACTCAGGTATATTACCTTTGTTCTGTAAAAGCTTGGACTCTCCCCAACCTTCTCTCTTTCATTCTATTTTTTACCTACACTAGGCAGACTTCAGTTTACTTAAAGATTAATATTTAGATTGCAACCAGGCATCTGAAGACACACAAAGAATCAAGTATACATTGAGATGTATGCATATTAATTGACAACCTCTACATACCAATGTGAAAACTGAACAAACAAGAAGATTTGTTTCTATGGAACGTTCTGCTTGATACTTCCCAAAATTATAGATCAGTCAATGATAGCAAAGATGGGGATGAAAGAGGAAGAAAATGAAAGGGGCCACAGATTCCTTACACCTCCTTCTACTCCAAGCAGAGTAAGATACCAAGGCAGCAATAGTGTCTTGTTAGCCCAACCATTCTATCACATCACTCAGAGCTCCATTACCAACATTAATTTAATGTGAGAAAATGACAAAAGAGCCCGTTTCCCTCTTGACACACAAACATACATGCCCATCTGGATGATTTCTTTAGAACAGCCACCTTGTCTCCCATAATTGTTCTGTACTATGAAATTATTCATCATCATGGATATACCACTGTAAATTATCATGAAATTGTCCTCCATTCCAAAACAGATAAATGTCAGTTCGGCAAAAACACATGCTTCTCAACACAGAAGGGAAAATGTGGATTTGCATATTCAAGTCCACTGAAGCCAAAGCCAAGTTAAATCCAAGATCACTGATTTATCCAGACTATGGATCTTAATTTTTTCACTGTCATTTTGAGTTACCTTTCCATTCCTGACAATTACATCAATCCTAATCATGTCTACTCAAAAGTAAGCCCTATTATGTTCAATGGATCTTACTCCAAGAGAAGCATCTTTATGATTGAAGTCTTACCCCCAAATCCAGACTAACTATGGGAGCACATAAGAGACAATAAATGCACCCGTAGTTACTGCACCACCCAGTGAAAACCTATGGGAAATTCATATTGGTTTCCAGAGCAAATTGTTCTTACACCGGAGCAAGATACCCACAGTTACTCTGGACTTTGCCCATATTTACATATTTTTCTAGGTCACTGGAACATAGTAAGGGGGCAAATCCGAGCTCTAAAATAATAGAAAGTATTCCAACTAGCAAACACGTTTTTCTAATAACAATTATATTCTATTATTCACTCATTAGTTTCAAGTACAAGCACGTTGAGTGCATTCGCTCAGTAATCCATAAAACAGCCCTGTAAGGCAGGCCTATTTCAGATGGGATTCTAGAGAGTAGCAATTTCTCTTTCTTCTTGGACATTAGTTCACATATTTGAAACTCATTCCTAAGTATTTCTAAGGGCTACACTTCATACTTTGTTGAACATGTGCTTATTTTTTCTCTCTCAATTGAACAGTAGATACGGAAGGAGTTGGCTGATCAGAAGCAAGACTGTGTCAGTAGGGGAAAGAGATATTTAATCCCTCTAATCAGCAATTTTTATCATTTCCATCTCATGCCACACTGACAAGGCACTAAAATACTCAAGGGACATGATCAGCTTCTTGAAAGTTACCCCATGTTGCTGGCAGGGGATTCACATTACAGCCCTATTGGCCCTGCTAATAAATGACTCTCCACAGACTCCAGTAGCATACCTGTGGACCATCCATGGCATGGAGACTGAAAAATCACTAATCTTGAGACTGAGAAGGCCAGGCTGTCCACTGCCTGGCCAAAGGTATCTAGCATGTGCTCAATGTAACATCACCACAGAAGAAAAGTTCCCTTGAATTCAGTCACGTGTTATAACACTGGATTGTGGTCTCAGCCAGACCATTCCTCTTTTCACTGCAGCCCCGATTTCTTTTATTTTCTGTTCTGTTCTTTTTTTCTCCATATTCTCTACACATTTTAGTGCCGCGTTCTGGTAGCAGGAAACGGAGGTATTTCTGGGATCGTTTCAAAAGCATTAACCTAGTGAGGCTCACTCTGGATAAAAAAGGCAACATACTCCAAATATGAGACTGCATTTCCAATACAGAATCCTATGCATGTCTACTCAGAAATTAGTCCATAGTGTTCAATGAGACTTACTCCCAGGAAATTATGGATAGGATTTCAATCTGAGATATAAATCCAATTTTGCTCTGGTTAACTTTTTCCAGCCAAGCAGGGAATGGAGTACAACCTTCAGTAAGCCAGACAGAGTAACGCTTTTGTAAAAACTCAACAAAGTAACACTTCAGTTATTCCTTGCTAATTAATAGCAGGATCTTTGAAATGCTGGACGGACACCACTCTCCAAAGGCTGGTGATCGTTAAGCCCCTTAGCCTGTAGCCTTAGGCAGATCAGAAAGCCAAATCATATCCACTCCAGTGAGTGAGTCCAATTAAACACTATAGGACTTACAGTGCAATCCTAAGCATGTCTACTCAGAAGTCAGTCCCATTGTGTTCAATAGTACTTACTCCCAGGAAAGTGTGGTTAGGATTGCAGCCTTAGTTCTGAAAATGCATGTATAGGATTGCGCTCTTTAGGCTGCAATTCTATCAACACTTTCCTGGGAGTAAGCTCCATTGACTACAATGGGACTGACTTCTAAGTAGGCATACATACGTTTGGACTCTCAGATTGTGATCCTATTCACACTTTCCTGGATATATGTTCCATTGACTATAATAGGACTTCTGAATGTGCATGCATGGGATTTAGGCTGCAATCCTACCCACACTTTCCTGGGGAAAAGCCCCATTGACTACTCATTGAGCCCCAGGAATTCATCTAGGATTGTGCTCTAAATCTGTACAGTAGGAGAATTTGTGGGCACAACCCAGAGATTCAACACCACAAGCAAACCATCTCATGTTAGGCGTGTCTACTCAGAAGTAAGTTCCATTCTGGTCAATGGGGCTTACTCCAGGGTAAGTATGTATAGGATCAGGTCCAACCCAGACTTCGACCCCTTCCACTGCTGGAGTGGCAGCCCATCTCCTGCCCTAGGTCCAGTGTTGCTTTACCTGGGAGACGGACGCGTCTATGGGTTTCGCCTGGGTGCAGCTGGGTCCTGCGCTGGCCGGGGAGGATGCATGGCGCTGCCTGGCTGGATCTGCTGCTGCTGAGCAGAAGTCCCGGGAAGAGCGCGCGCCCGAGTCTGGAGGGGAGCTGAGGGAGTCCAGGGAAAGGGGAGGGGGCGGAAGGGCAGGTGGCGCTGGAGGTGCGCGTGTCTGGAGGCAGGCGGGTGGGGGAGTGGGGAGGGGGAGGACCTGCCAGGGACAGGGAGCCTGCACTCTGTGGGGAAGAGAGGGAGGGAGGGAGTGACTGCGGGGCTGACTTAACTTTCCAGTGTGTGTGTGTGTGTGTGTGTGTGTGTAAGACGTGTTCAGAGTGTGGAAAAGAACTCTAACTCTCTCTCTCTCTCTCTCTCTCTCTCACACACACACACACACACACACACACACACACACACACAGAGTATATCTGTGTGTGTGAGTGTGGCTGTGTCTGTGTGAGAGTGTGTTTATGTGTTGGTTTTGTGTGTGAGTCTGTGTATCTGAGTATATGGCTATGAGAGTGTGTATGAGAGAGAGTCTTTTGTGTGAGAGTGTGTGTATGACTGAGAGAGAGACTGTGGGAGAGTGTGTGTGTCTGTGTTTGGCTGTGTGAGTGAGAGCGTGTGTGTGGTTTTTGTGTGTGTGTGATTGAGTGAGAGCGTGTTTGTATGGCTGTGAGAGAGTCTTTTGTGTGAGAGTGTGTGTATGTGTGAGAGTGTGTGTATCTGTGTGTATGACTGTGTGAGAGAGAAACTGTGTGTATGAGAGACTGTGTGGCAGAGTGTGTGCATCGCTGTATGGCTGTGTGAGGGAGAGTGTGTGTGTGTATGGCTGTGTGAGAAAGAAAATGTGTGGTCTTGTGAGAGAGTCTGTGTATGGTTGTGTGTAAGAGAGTCAGAGCATATGTGTGTGTATGATTGTGTGAGTAAATGAGTGAATGTATGGATGTGTGTCTGAGACAGTCTGTGTGAATGGTTGTGTGTGAGAGACAGAGCGTGTGGGGGGCTGCATGTGAAAGTCTATGGTTTTTTGTGTGTATATGCTTGTGTATGTGAGAGCGTGTGACTGTGCATCGCTGTGTGAGAGTGTGGTTTGTATGAGAGACTGGCTGTGTGAGAGAGATTGTGTGTCTGAGGCCCATATCCTAAAGTCAAATTAAGCCCTTTGCTCCAGAGCAGTTGATGTGACTTTCCATAAAATAATACTAGAGGGTGACGTAACTGTGTGGACCCATAACTGCTCTGGATTTTGTCCTGTGTCTGCAATCCTAACCTCACTTACTTGGGAGTAAGCCCAATTGACTATAATGGGGCTTATGTCTTAGTAGGCAGGGGTAGGATTGCACTAGTATCACTGTGAGAGAGAGTGTGTGTGAGAAAGTCTGTATATGTTTGCATCTGAGAGTGTATGTGTGTAAGAGAGTGTATGTATGTGCATGTATAGCTGCATGTGAGAGTATGAAATGCCTCTTCAACCTGGAGCTTGAGCACGTGTTATTGACTGCAAGCAGGGCTGGCCCATTCATGAGGCTAACTAATGTGCTCACCTCAGACAGATGGACAGGAGGTACCCACTTCTGTCCACCCACTTGGCTCAACTGATCCTCCATCACCTCCTCATTCTAAATGGGGGCAAGAAAATAAGTGAGGCAAGGCATGTTGTCTAATGCCTCCAGCTGCATTGCCTACAACTATTATGTGGCAAGACTTTCATCTCAATCCAGCTATTATTTTGCTTGTACTTGACTAGTTGGATAATATACATGTGTGCTCAGAAGTAATACCTAGTGGTATGCCTGGGTATCAATGGTACTTACTCCCAGTTAAATGTATATAGGTTGAGGCTAAGAATGTAAATGGGGAGTAAATGTAAATATACATATGGATTAATTCCTCTCATTTGAATCAATGCAGAGCAGATGGACAGTATTTGATTACCTGTATATCCATCTGCTTTGCATTGCTTTTTATTGAATGCACATCCACATTCTGCCTCAGTTAATCAACTATGCGTGACTAGATAGAGGTGAGGGAGAAGCAGCACAGTGTTGGCAATGGGGACACGTTCCTTTTTGGCCCAATACTCATGCCCTTGTGAACAATTTCACATAATTTTATAATGAGGTGTGGAAAAACACTGACAAAACAGTGGATGTCTCAATGGAAAAGAAAAAAAACAACTGTTTGTGAAATGTCCCCCCTACTGTGGAAATAATTTTCAGGAATATCAGAGAGAAAAGAATAAAATGAAGGCTAGAATTAAAGGGTTCAAAGTTCACAGAGACCAATACCCTCTTGCCCAAAGGTATGAGTACTCATCTCATGAGCTTCTATCTCAGTCAAATAAATAGTTTTATTCTAGTCTGAGATAGTAATAAAGTTGAATTGAAATCATGAATGGATTGGAATAGAGTGTAACTGATATGAGCCTCTAATTCAGGGGTCTCCAAACATTTTGGCAGGAAGGCCACATATGCTGCAATCCTGGGAGTAAGACCTATTGAACACAATGGGGCTTACTTCTGAGTAGACATGATTAGGATTGTGCTCAAAATCTCTCTGACACTGTGTCAGCGGCCAAAAGAACTACTGTAATTTACCTTTCATATTTGAAAGAATTACATAAATTTACATACAATAATGCATTGGAGTGGATTACAGGGCTTATCCAGAGGCTGGATAGAGGGATCTTGAGGCTTGACGAGGACTGCATCTGGCCCCAGGGCCGGGGTTTGGAAACCCATTGAATGATTTTGAATCCTTTTTTCATCTCAGCACACTGACAAGGTTCTAAAATTGCCAAATTTGTTATTTGACCATTGACAAGGCACACCATGCTGCCAGTAGGGGGCTCAAATCCCTCATTTCCCCTAACCATAAATGGCCCACCTCAAAGTTTCATGGCACACCTACAGAACATCCATGGCACACTAGTGTGCCACAGCACAGTGGGTGAAAATCACTGCTTCATTTGATTTCATATTTGGGTTGCTATCAGTGGAAATAGTACTATCAGTGTAAAATTTGATTAGTGCTAACAATCCTATAAGTGTGTACTTATAGGAACATCTAGCCACCATCTAGCCACCTGGCCACCATTAGGCTTTTGGCCTAATTGAAAAGCCTATTAACCAGCAGGCCAGGGTTCGAGACCCGGGTTGGCCCCACAGGACAGGGTGAGCTCCTGTCCTTAGCCCAGCTCTGTGAGGCCAGCTGGATCGAACTGTATTGGCTCTGCCTTTCCATAGGACTAATTCTGTGGTGTGGAGAGGGGGGGATTTGCTGCTTGTGTAACAGCCTATCCTCCATAACAATCTAACCCAGGCTTTCATGCTTCGGATGCAGCGTATGCTGCACTGAGCACGATACCATAGTCTTCCAAGACTGATGGAGGGGAATTCTGTGCTGATGGATTTCCATGCTGAATTCAGAGGGCTGGTCCTGACCTTTAAAGCCCTAAACGGCTCGGGTCCAGGGTATCTGAGGGACTGCCTTCTTCTGTGCAATCCAACCCGTCACCTAAGGTCATCTGAGGGGGCCCTACTGGCTGTGCCACCACTAAGAGATGTGAGAGGTGTGGCGGCCAGAGATAGGGTCTTCTAGGTAGTGGCACCCCTGCTTTGGAACTCCCTCCCCATAGAACTGAGGAAAGCTCCCTCAATACAGAGCTTCAGGTGGAGCCTTAAAACCTTTTATTTTAAAAAAGCTTTTTAAATGGGGCAGAGGTTGGGGGCAGTTTTATTGTTCTATTTTATTGTTTTAAACAAATGTTTTTAGTCTGTTTTAATTGTTCTCAGTTTTTTAATCTAATTGTATTTTAATTGCATTTTAATTATGTTTTAAACTGTATTCATGATCTATTTTAATGGTGTTTTATTTTTCTGATTGATGTTAGCCGCCTTGAGCTCCCTATTGCAGGTGAGGAAAGGTGGGATATAAATTAAATAAATAAATAACCCCATTGTCATATTATTATAAAATTACTAATTGTTGTATGCAGTAAAACTAAATTTTGAACCTGCTTTGCAGCTGTACTTTACAGTCACCAGTAAACACTTTTTAAAATCTCAAGTCTATTAAAATAGGTGTGCACATTAGATTTGATGGTGCATTAGATTTGAGTAAATATGGTATATCATGTGTGAAGTAATACTTTTCTGATCTTCCTTTTCCTGAAGATTTCAGTCCAGTATCAGTAGGAGCAAGTACAACCTTTAATTCCCACAGTGCACTGCAAAATGACTTTGTGTTTAAAGAAGATGAAGTCATTTGTATTGAAGTCATGGCCATCTGGTGCCATGATGACTTTAGGAACTTGGCAAAACAGAAGGCCTAGTGCAAGTTGGGATGCCAATGCCATGCTGAGGAGGTATGTCATCACTCCTTCACAGATGGGGAGAAAACGATGGGAGAAAAAGTGGTCGTACTTCAACACGGTCTGGTGCAACAAAGGCCTTGTGTATGAGGTGAAATCATGCATTCAGTAAATATGCTGGCAACAAACTCCAAGGTGAATCACACACACTCTCCTCTTAAACTGTAATGTGACAGGAAGATGGTTCATGACTGCTGTTCTACCAGAAGGGGGTAGGTGGAGACACAACCCAACTGCAGATGTCATTGTGAGATGGTTTGGCTACCTGTAGGTATTTTACCAGATCCAGTCTTTTCTTGGAAATCATTAGATCACTTGCAACCAATCGGTCTCCATCTGTTCTTGAAACTCTTATGTCATCTCTAGCCTTTGGCTTTGGAAGTTGTGTTCTTGTATCCCTGCTGTCTTCTGTGGGAAGTGCCAGAGGATCAAAAGAGAAGGAAGCAGGAAAGATATAAGTTCCATAAATGTCCATGTGTCAGCATACCGAGAATCCAAGAATGAGCTCATTCTCACCTATATGCTGCAAAGGATTAAGAAAACCACATGGCAGCTCAAGTGGCTAAATTAATTTTCAGACCCAATCACTGCAATATCATCAACTCTTTAATTTTGTGAACAAGCTCCACTGTTCATTATTGCAAAATTCATTAATTTCCAATCCAGATCTCTTGAGTCCATGTGTATGTCTACGTGGCATCTCATGAAAAGAACGCCACAAGTAAAGTATATTTCACGTAACAAACAAAAATTTCTCTAGGATTCTCCTTCATGTAACAAACTGTGCTTCACGTAAAGAACACATTCGTTGGCAGTTGGGGCAGACACGCTGGATGGCAGCCTGTTTAAAAAGCGTCAAGGTTGCCTAGTGCACCTGACAATAGTGAAAGCAACACTTCCATGCTGTTCCTCCTGTGGCCGGGTGTCCGCTGGGCAGAGGAAGAGAAGAGCAGTGGAGAAGAGGGAAGCAGTTCAGGGCCAGTCAGAAGGGAGCAGGGGAGAGAGAGACTCAGGATGGAGAGAAGGAGAAAGTGGGGAGACACTTTGAAGGTGTCTTGGATTGCAGCCTCCTAATCATGTTTACCCAGAAGTAAGCCCCATTGTGTTAAATGGGTCTTACTCCCAGGAAGGTGTCTTTAGGACTGCAGCCTAACCCTTCAATCCAGAGTAACTACAGGAGCACATAAGAGACATTAAGGCTGCAATCCAGAGCAAATTCAGCCTGCTCTGACCTAACTGCACTCTCCTAACTATTCTGTATCCAGAGCAGAAAGTTATGCTGAATCCAGAGAGTCAGGAAGCCTGGGCTGCCCTAACTGCTCCAGAGCATGCTAAGTAATTGACACAAGGGGAAGACTTGCTCCTGAGGAGACACCCCTCAGATCACACTGAACAAGGAACGGCTGTGGTGCCTACAGTGGTGACATGACTCTGCACATCACCTGGTGCGGAAGTCTGTGCGTCATCCCTGGGATGCGCCCCCCCCCCCCACCTGGACTGCACAGTCACCAAAGTTGGCACCTGCGCAGCTGTTTCTGAAGCCAACTGGCTTCAGAAAGAGTACTGCGCAGGCACCATCTCTGACACCTGCACAGTACTTTTCTGAAGCCTTTTGGCTTCGGGGGAGACTGTGCAGGTGTCAGAGTTGGTGCCTGTGCAGTACTCTTTCTGAAGCCATTCGGCTGCCGCTCCGCCTCCTGAGTGAGGCCGAATGGCTGTGCAGAGGCGCGGACTTTCTCTGCTCTAAGGAAGTCTCCTCTGAAGCTGTTCGGCATGCTCAGTGTGTTTCTGCGCAGTGCACCTCAGATGGCCGTTCAGGCCAGCTCCTCAGACAAGTGGCAGCTTCTGGCTGATTCTCCGCCTTGGAGCAGGCCTGAATGGGGGTGCTGACGCCCGGGGCCTGCCAAAGGACAGTCAAACTCCTCCGGCACATCACCCCATACGGAGCGCATCACCCAATGCAGCCCACACCAGCCGCATCACCAGTCTGGTGATGCCACTGGGTGCCTGCCTTATAAGGAGTCCCTGATGAGATGCCAGTACATTCTACAGTGAATACAAGGGGCTTCTTGGAGTGGCCTGCTGTATCCTGAGGTTTGTGGGCAGCCGTAGTTTGTTCCATATCCTGAGGTTGAGAGGCAGGGGTTGCAGCTAGGCTGGCCAAGAACTCAGATTTTTGGTCAACACTGCCATTCTTACTTGGGCCTTATCATGGACCCCTATGGGTCTACTCATTACTATACCTGCTCCTGAGGTGGTATAACTCTGAGGGCTGGAAGAGGGCATTTCTGCCTTGGAAACAGGCTCTGGATACAGAGTAACTGCTCTGCCCTAGGCAATGCTAAACATGCCCTCAACTTGCCTCTCCTGAGCTGCTTAGGCTGCCCCAGTTAGGGCAGAGCAGGTCCACCTCTCTTAGGGCACCCTATCTTGCCTTGCTCTGCCCTAAGCCTCCTTCAGAGTAACTGGGCTGGAGCATCTTGCAGTTGCTCCAACCTAGTGTTAGATAGGGCAACCTAAGGGCTCTTATGTGGACAGATTAGTTGCTCTGGATTGGGCTGCTAGTGTTACTGCACCACCTAGTGAATACCTATGGGAAATTCATATTGCAATTCAGAGCAAATTCTTACACTGGAGAAAGGACTTCCCATAGTTACTCTGGATTTTGCCCTAAGTAGACTTCATAAGATCATGCACATTGAATGCATGTTTTGAATTTAATCCCAGTGTTCTGTCATCATTTTTACGTCCTGTTAATATTTTTATATGAATATTTTTGGGGTTGTGGAACCAATCATCTTGAGTTTCCATTATTTCCTATGGGAAAATCCGCTTCAGGTAAAGAACGTTTCACATAACAAACATGCCTCCAGAACGAATTAAATTTGTTATGTGAGACATCACTGTAGTACTTTATTAATACTCACTTGGTGGCAGTTTGATCGCATGCTGGTAACTTCATGGCTGCTCCATTTCAGTGCTTCCTATGTTCTCTGGATGAGAAATTAAAAACATGTCAGTAGAAGCCAGACAATCCCACGGAAGCCATGGGTGTGGTTTGAAATTCATTATCTTTTGAGCACCTCCCTGATTTGGAATATCTGTGACTATGAATCTGCATTTCACTTTGATTGCTACTAAGGCTCAGCTAGTAAATATGCATACTTGTGCACCAAGAATACACACAAGATGCACAAACCTCATTTTTTTTAAAACCAACTTAGAGCACAGTCCTAACCATGTCTACTCAAAATCTTCATTGTGTTTAACACAATCTCTGTTGTGTCTAATGGGTCTTACTCCCAGGAAATAATCTTTAGGATTATTAAGCAGTCTAGGGAAAAGCGTACCCCCATGCGCAACTTAACCCATGCGCAACTTCCCCCCCATGTGCATCAACCCCCCATGCGCAACTTCCCCATGTGCATCAACCCCCATTCGCAATTTCCCCATGCACATCAACCCCCCATGCACAACTTCCCGCCATGCGCATCAACACCCCATGTGCAACTTCCTGCATGCGCATCAACCCCCCATGCGCAACTTCCCCCATACGCATCAACCCCCCATGCGCAACTTCCCCCTATGCGCATCAACACCCCATGTGCAACTTCCCGCATGCGCATCAACCCCCCATGTGCAACTTCCCCATGCGCATCAACCCCCATGCGCAACTTCCTCATGTGCAACTTTCCCCATGCGCATCAACCCCCATGCGCAACTTCCCCCCTGCACATCAACCCCTCATGTGCAGCATCCTCCACAGTGCAACCTTATTCCTCCTAACAAAGTCCCCCCAGTGCACCAGGCACTGAGCACCAAATTGGCTGGATGTTGTTCAGTCTCCCATGTTAAGTATAGGACAAAACACGTTGCCCCCTTTTCAGCCCCTGAAGGGTTAATTTCTCCAATGGGTTCTTGGTGGGTGTTCAGGTGACAGAAGGAACTCCCAGAATTCCATGCTTCAGGCCCAGCAGTTGGGGTGTAATCTTGATGAATCAGCAATTTTCAATGCAAAGTATAGGGAGGAAAACGCGTTGCACCCCTTTTCACCCCCTTCCGGTTGGAATTTCGGAAAACCGGTTCTGAGTGCACCCCTCCCTCATGGAAGGAACACCTACCCCAAATTTCACGCTTCTAGGGCCAGCAGTTTTGGCAGGGCGGTGATGAGTCAGTCAGTCAGTCAGTCAGTCAGTGAGTCAGTGAGTGACTTTTCTCTTTTATATATATATAGATGAGCACGACAGTGGTAGACATGGAGACGACACAGCATTCCTCACCTACAGATCTATTACTATAATAGACTTTTTACATTATATTTCTCTTCAGTGTTATGCTTAAGTCAGAAAATTGATCCCTTCAATGCACAATAAATTCCGCATGGTAACACAGTATTCCATCTTGCCTTGATAGGCAGTAAAGTTTCATGCATTGACTGATGCTTTAAACCAGCATTGAGCCACAGTAAATGATTACAGACATTCCAAAGTCATTCCAAAGATTGAGAGTAACTTGGATTGAGAGTGTTTTGCAAGAAAAGCAAATGTTTCTAATAAATTATAACTTGACATACAAGCAATGTCTTGATAAACAAGCAAAAAAATAATCCTGGCTGGGATACGGCCGGTTTCTGTGCTCTACCATCACCTACTCAGCCTCTCCTAAGAGATCAGCCTATACATGTCTACTCTGAAGTAGGCCTATTACAGAACAGGGCTCACGCCTGTGTAAGGGGGCAATGGAATGGAACCTGAGAAACCAAGCCTTGCAAATCTACTCTAAAGTAGGCCCTGTTATAATCAATGGGGTCCACTCCTGTGTAAGAGGGGCAAATTGAAACCTGAGAGACTAACAAACCACAAACCAGAGTAATTATGGGACCTCTTATATCGACATAGTTACAGTGCCACCTATAGGAAACCTAAGGGAAATGCATAGAGCAATCCAGAGTAAATGCCTCTTATGTCGACGTGAGAGGTCCCGTAGTTACTCTGGATTGTGCTGTATGTGCAGGTTATTATGGTTTTTTTTCTTTATATTATGTATCTTCATTGTTATTTTTTATTATATTACAGTACTGTAATCATTTTTATACAAATATTTTTGGGTTGTAGAAGGAATTGTCTGAGTTCCCATTATTTCTTATGGGAAAATTTGATTTGATATACACACATTTTGGATAAAAAGCATTCTCCCAGAACAAATTATCCTTGTAAACCAAGGCACCACTGTACTTGTATCAATGAATCAATGCTCTTTTCCAATTTTCCATTTCCTTTTGAATGTGTGGTGAATTAAAAGCAAGTATAGGAAGAATGAAAACCAGGTTTATTTAAGTATACAGTGGCGCCTCATGTAACAAATTTAATTTGTTCCGGAAGCATGTTTGTTACGTGAAACATTCTTTATGTGAAGCGGATTTTCCCATAGGAAATAATGGAAACTCAGACAATTGGTTCCATATTCCAAAAATATTCATATAAAAATATTAACTGGATGTAAAAATGATGACAAAACACTGGAGTTGAATTCAAAACATGCATTCAATGTGCATGATCCTATGAAGTCTATTTGGCTGCAGTCCTAAAGACACTTTCCTGGGAGTAGTGTGGGGCTTACTTCTGGGTAGACATGGTTAGGAGGCTGCAATCAAAGACACCTTCAGAGTACAGTGGTACCTCGCTTAACAAGTGCCTCGCTTAACAAGTGTTTCACATAACAAGCAAAAATTTTCAAGAAATCTTGCTTCACATAACAAGTTCCACTTCACTTAACAAGAAAGCGCGCTATGAGCATGCGTGCTATGCAGCCCTGACGCTCCGCATGTAGGCTCTTTAAAAGGGCTGCCGGCCAGCACTGCTGCCTCTAAGTTGCCTGGAGGTGCCAGAGGCAGCTGCCCCTAACTGCCTCCAAGTGCCCCCACCGGCCACCTTGAACCCCAGCAGCAGCCCAGATAAGCTTCCAGGAAAGTGTCTTTGATTGCAGTCTCCTATGACTTCTCAGAAGTAAGCCCCATTGTGTTAAATGGGGCTTACTCCCAGGAAAGTGTCTTTGATTGCAGCCTCTTAACCATGTCTACCCAGAAGTAAGCCCCATTGTGTTAAATGGGGCTTACTCCCAGAAACGTGTCTTTAGGATTGCAGCCTAAGTAGACTTCATAGGATCATGCACATTGAATGCATGTTTTGAATTCAATTCCAGTGTTTTGTCATCATTTTTTACATCCAGTTAATATTTTTATATGAATATTTTTTGGGTCGTGGAATCAATCGTTTGAGTTTCCATTATTTCCTATGGGAAAATCTAATTCACTTAAAGAACATTTCACTTAAAGAGCATGGCTCTGGAACGAATTAAGCTCTTTATGTGAGGCACCACTGTATCTCCCCACTTTCTCCTTCTCTTCAGACTTAAGTAAATCAGCTATCAAATGGGTAATCTGTTGATAATCTCTTCATCCTGAGCCTATCTCTCCCCTGCTCCCTTCTGGCTAGCCCTGAGCTGCTTCCGTCTTCTCCACTGCTCTTCTCTCCCTCTGCCCAGTGGACGCCTGGTCACAGGAGGAACAGCGCAGAATTGTTGTTTTCGCTATGGGCAGGCGCGTTAGGGAAACCCTGATGCTTTTTTGAAGGGCTGCTGGCCAGCGCATCTGCCCCAACTGCCAATGAGTATGTTTGTTACGTGAAGCACAGTTTGTTACATGAAGCAGAATCCTAGAGAAATTTTTGTTTGTTACGTGAAACATACTTTAAGTGAGGCGTTTGTTACGTAAGGCGCCACTGTACCAATGTCTACTGGCTATTGTTGCACATAAGTATCTGTTAGGAAAAAAATATTAAGTGAAATGTAATATAATAAATGTTGCTACTGTGAAATTAACCTGACCTTCACAATTACGACTCTTTTTTTACAGGAAAGTTTTCTGCTTGAACTTAACAGTTTCTTTCTCCAGGTAGAAATAATTTCTTCAGATTTACCAGTAGTATCTTGGTGAAGCCACCTAGCATTATACCCAGTATATTTCTCTGGCTGCGAATGACTCCTGTGGACATCGATGAACCTGGACATTGATGAACCATCAATGGACATTGATGATTCCTGTGGACATTAATGTAATTTGTGAATGTATTCTATATGCACACTGCTTGTAAAAAATAACTTCTCATTCTGTGTGTCTGAAGTTGAATTATGCAGGATATGGTTAACAGTATACAGTATCCCGCCATAGAAATAATTCCCTGGAATTAACCCTAGGAGGGGCGAAGCTGGAAATTTTTTTCCATGAGATTTTGTTTTTTCTCCCTCTCTGCACCATGATGGCCAAGAGGCCTGCCCCTCCTTCCTAGAACTAACTTCCTAGTTCTAGGTGCTGTTTGAAACCCCCCTAGTCATTTTTACAGATTCTTTTGTGGGGAGCAGTAGTGACCCCCACCTGGCCAATTTGACCACCTTCACACCTCCTAAGCTGACTTTTGGAATACCTTTTATATCCATCAGAACTGCTTATTTACCTCTTTTTGAGCTAAATAAGTTCAAAATAAGCTAAATAAAGCATGAATAAAAGACCATTTGTTGTTTGAAAGGTAAGAGAAAGTTCCCACAGCTAATAAGCAATGCAGAACAGCAGGTGAGCCACACAGTTTTACTTACTGTAAAGTCCTTTGTAAATCCAATTTACAAAGCAATTTACAACTGGGTGAGAAGTGTTCTGCTTTGTTCTGCTTATAAGCTGAAAACAGCTGATAAGCAATGCAGAACAGCATGAGGGCCCCACAGACCCCCCCTCCATTGACCCCTTACAACCCTGGATTCAAAACAACAGACCTCATTGCAATTTGCTTGTTGCTTGCACCACATTGTGCCAAAGCATCTCAGCTACTTAGAGTGAGAAAGAAAGACTACTGTGTCTATATTTCCAGTTCAGCTCATAATTAATGCTCATATGTCTTTCTTTTTCATGAAAACATAAGGCAATGTGGAGGCGGATATTAATTTTCAGTTATTTTGGTTTGACTTGCTGTATGATTAATAAATGAGGATTTTTGAATCAGATTTCTATTATTGTCTCTTTGTACATCCTAACGAATGTCACTTAAACTTTAAGAGTGTTACAACTGAGTTAATTAGGTAATTATGACAGTTTTCTAACAGGGGTCATTTTTGTGCACTTCGAGTAAATGGGGAGTCACAGAACTTCGCCTACTATTAACCTTGACTAGCAGTCCAAACTATCATAACTCCACCACATGGTGATCAAATGGTGACAACATGGTGTCTGCTGCATACAGCAGGGGATTTTTGGTCTGGAGGCGCCTTGTCAGTCAAGTGGGTCTACTCAGACCCATGAATGACATCATTGATGCGAGCCCACAGGATTCACCTAGGTGGACCTAGGAAGTGGATTTGGTCCTGGCAGAGACCCTGTTACAAAACTCACTGCTTTTCCAATCCTGATTTTCCACCTCCCTACTCCCATCACCATCTCTATTCTATGTAATAGTTCTAAACTTACTAATAAGATAGTGTTTAAATTGTAACCACGTAAAAGTGATATCATGTGTTTTTTTAGCTTTCATTTTGTCATGTCCTATACATTTCTTGGACATCCTACATTTGGGGGCCTTGTCCTCTATTGTGGTTATGACATCTGGTTACCCTGAAATTAAACATATCATCATCATCAATTTCATTAATGAAACGTTCACAAAGCAGTTTACAGAGAAAATGAAATTACTGTACTATTGGCTACTTGTCGCTAAAAGGCTCACAATATAAAAAGATGCAACAGAACACCTACAGCCACTAGATAAGGACATTACTATGGTGAGGAGTGCCAGTTATTCTTTCCCTGCTAAATCAAAGAGGAGCACCAGCTTGAAAAAGTATCCCTTGTCCAGTTATAGCAGGGATATCAAAAAAGAAGAGCCAAGTTTGCTTGGAAAGGGAAAATCAGAAGGATCATACAATTAAATTAACAGTGGCTACAGAAAAAATCAAATTATGAAAAGGTTCAGAAATTGTTATTCAAAAGAAAACATGGACACTAAATGGAAATGAGAGGGGTAGGAGAGGGTTAACAATAAAATAAAGAGAACTTAGGGTGGGACTTTACCAGCACAGCAAAAAAAAAATGGGTTGATGTGAAGCACATGTTTATGCCTGTCATCCCTACGTAAGCTCCATGCCTTGGGTTATTTGATGTTGGCAGCTCACTGTACAGAGAATCTGGAGTTTAGCTAGGTCATAGTGGCACCAATTGGGATAATAATTATATAGCTGGAGATGGACTATGAAGTACGGTAGTGACAATGCTGCATTTTAGAAGGCAGGGTCAAAAAAAGTGTATGACAAAGATAGCAAAAGCACACATGAAAACCTGAACTTTTTAAAACAAAAAACCTACACATATGAGCAACTTATTGAATACCAGTCACACAATTGGTCATGGTTTGAATCAACAGTCCAAAATTTAATCACACTTTGGTCCACTCCTAACCTTTTTCTCCACTGCTGAGACACCTATGCTGCCAGATTGTCCTGTGAACGTGGTGTGATTCCAGAAGTCTTCTCCAGAAAAAGTGAACATTTCTTTCCTTACCCAGGGGTAAGCCTCCAGTATCAGAACAGCATCAGATCTATGCCAGTGATTTTGCAGATAGAAGTCCAAGTGGATGCAGGAAGCTGAAATAAACTGGACCTGGAAATTGAAAAGGGATAGGATATCTGTGGTGCACCAATACCACCCTTTTAGCCCTTGTTTTGTCCCATTTGACCCATCTCCTCCCCCTTCTTCTCCCCCCCCCTTGTGCTCCACTTTCCTACCACTCCTGCATAATGGATGGAGTGAATTTCCTGTTCAAATTTTACCACAATTGGACATTTCTGATATGAAATATGCATCATTTCAAAATAGGTTGAAAAGGACTTGCCAAAGGCATAATTGCTTTTGGTCTCCTTATCATGGTCTTGAAGACAGACTGGAATGTCAGCCTCTTGTAGGAACAAAGAAAGATGTCTTCTGCTGAATCAGACTGCTGTTTCAACTAGTTCAGTACTCAGTACTTTATGGCAGCAGCTCATCAGGGTTTTAAAGAGAGTTTCCTCTTCAACTTGGAGATGCCAGTCTTTCAACCTGAGATGTTCTGCATGCAGAGCATTATGTCCACTCCTGAGCTATGGGTCCACCTATGAGAGTACATTCCTAACCCCTGCTTAGGCTGGCACAAGTCCTGTACCGTAAAAGTGTTGTAAGGCACTTCTGTTCCATTCCTGGAGAGATTAGGCCAGTGCATAGATATGTCCTGGCCTTACCCTCCTTCCCCCGCTTCCCATGGTGGCCTATTGGTTAGGATTGCATCCCAAGTAATTATTTTTAAAGCTACAAACTTTCTTGAGTTCTTTATCAGAATGGATGGTAGTAAATATAAGTACTGCAAACTTAAGCAGCGTTATGTAAGTATAATCAGTCAGTGGAACATCTTAGGATGAATTAGTACTTTTTAATGGGAAAGTATATTTTCTCTGCTACTGTGGGTGTTTGTCTTCTGTTATTTAGTCACATGATACTATCATTTTATTTCCAGCTCTCTGCCAATTAGTCATCTCTTGGTGTGGAAGCACTCAGACACATTTTGAGAAAGATGTACTGTTGAAAACACTCCGTTCAGGATGGGTAAGTACCCAGGAAGGGTAAGTACACTGATACACAACAGTAACTATAAGTATATAAAAAGTGATAAAAATATATCAATGCAGACAAAAAAAATTTCCTTAATGATAATGTGCATCACCATCTCATCATGCGAAATCTAATACACAATATTTGCAATGAAACATTCTTTGTTTACACCAGTCATAATGAACAGGTTTTTGGGGCATGTTTAGGCATAGCAGTACATCCTTGCTATTGTATTCCCTTTACCCTGGTTGACTGAGTGGCCAAGGAATTTCTCAACAGATTGTTGAACAGTGTGCAGATACTTGCCCAAAGGGCAAAGCGGTTCCTCTTTGCTGAACTCAGCAACAGAACCAAAACATGTTCATCTGTATCTGTGCAGACAACTTAATCTGACACCATAGTAGCCTCTCCTGTAAAACAAGAATCAGCCTAAATGTCAGCAATCTTTAAGTGACTCATGGTGCAATCCTAACTAATTTAGTCCAGCATAACTCACCTGGCATAAATTCCCAGGGTGGTGTGAGGAGGCCAGTGCATGTCAACTTTTGTGACACCCGCAGTTCAGCACAGGACTTATGCTGACTTAACTGGAGGTTAGAATTGCAGTCTGATTGTTAAATCTTTGAAAAACGACAACAAACATTTTGGCATAGAAGAGCTGGCCACACATTAATACTATTCATACAAACCACTTAATGCATGTAAGAATGTGTATAGTATGCATGGATTACCAACTACTAGACCCAGATGCATGCTGAAAATGACAGCTCGACCATCATCAAAGGAATACTATTCAAAATATTAGGAGAATCAAAAAGGTGGGCAACAGGGGGTGGTGTGCGGAATCCCTAAATCTGAGTGGCTTCATATTAATTATCACATTAGGTGCTTGACTGACAAAAAAAAGTCAGAATAGGTTTTTCATGCCAATTTGGATTTCACAAAGTTTCTTTAATTGCTCCATTTAATTCATTAAAGGATTACAACTAAGAAGAAGGAAAAACTAAGTAATATAGGTGGTTTTGGGATTTTTCTGGCAACTGGTAGTTGATCATAATGGAATTTGTGGCAAAATGAATGGTGATACTTTCATGCATCTGAGGAAGACCGTTCTTGTTTAAATAACTTCATGCCACAATAAATTTGTTATTCTCTTATTATCATGTGTACACCACCAACATGGTTTCATGTAGGGAAGCCAGCAATATACTATTATGTTACGCCACGTAGCAAAAACTATCAATTTTATTCAAGCAAAAACTATCAATTTTAAACACACAGTGATAAACATAGCAGGGAACCAATAAGATGTTATGCGTCAGCTTCATTTCCATGTATTAGAGCTAATGCTAGAATGCTATAGTTGTGTAATTGCCAAACACTTGCCAACAGGTTGTTTGTTGGTTGCTGATTTGTTGGGTGACTTGTATTGTTAGGCATTAAAATAGATGAATGGAGGTGATGCCAAGCCTAGTGAGACCACTGCATTTAGGCTGTGCATAAAATATTGGAATTTATTCTGTATGTTCTGGTACATGGGGATGATGGAATGAGCTCTCGCACTAGGTGATTAATAAACTCTAGTGACATTTCTTTATAAGGAAACCTATCAGACGGGAATAAAATCCAAGACATATAGCAATCTGATTTACCTACAAAGCTTTACCTTAAATGGTCTTCCAAATGGTCTGACTTACCTTCCAAAGCTTTACCTTAAATGGTCTTCCAAAAAGGTTGTCACCAGACTTCTGAAACTAAAATGGAATAAGCCATGTGAATATCCTTCTGTCATCAGGCTGTCAAAACATAAAAGATACTGCTAATTATTATTCATCAATTTATTTAATTTTTCCAGACCTCAAAGAAGTATGGAAACATTGAAAATAAATACAAAAAAACCACAGGCTGCAATTCTGAAGTGCACTTGGACAGATTCCAATGATGCCAATTCCAAGATGGGCCAGCCCAGTTACATCAGAAAGGCTTGGGCCGGACAGCATAAGTCAACATAGGCTGGCCCAAGACAGATAGACCTGACATGGCCTAGCTGTGCCAGCCTAGACAGTTCAGGAGAGGCACACTGAGGGCATGTTCAGCATGGCCTAGAACAGTACAGTTAGTCTGAATCTAGAGCCTGTTTCCAGGGCAGACATGCCCTCTTCCAGTTCCTCAGAGTTATACCACCCCAGGAGCAGGAAAAAATCTGAGTAGACCCATATAGGTTCATGTTAAGCCAGAGTAAAAATGGAAGGGTAGGCAAAAATTTTGAGTCCTTGACCAGCCTAACTGCAACCCCTGTCACTCAACCTCAGGATACCTCATAACCACAGGTGGGCCCAAGCCGGTTCGGGCTGGATCACCCGAACCGGTTGTTCCCACCAGCCCACTGCTACCGAACCGGTAGCTGCGGGGTGGCCACAAAACCCAGCATACCAGTTCGGTACGCTGGGAGGAGACTCCTTCTGTGTCTCCTTCTGTGCAGCGCCAAGGTCGGCGCTTGCTTTGTGGTCTCCTCCAGCAGGAAACCTCCAGCTGGAGGAGACGCACTGCGCATGCTCTGGGGATTGGCGCATGCGCAGTGCGCCGGGGTTAGGGTCCGCCCCTAGCCCCGTCCCCGATCCTGTCCCGGCCCCCCAACTTCCAGCAAACCGGTTGTTGGGTGAGGCGAGACCCACCACTGCTCATAACTATGACAATTCACTAACCTCTGAGTACGGCAGGTCGGTCCAGTAAACCCCTTGCATCCACCCTCCACTACAGGTACTGTAGTATTGTATTCTCATGCTGCAGCTGTTACTGGTTGCTCCTGGGCTTCCTTATAAGACAGGCACCACAGCTATTCCTTGATCAGTGTGATCTGAGGCAGGTCTCCTCAGGAGCAAGCCCTCCCCAGGTGCTACTTACTTGGTGTCTACTGATCAAGCCTATAGGAACAGACTTGTGATGCTCCCTGCTCTTGAGTAGATAGGGCTTCCTGACTCTCTGGATTCAGCCCAACTTTCTGCTCTGTATACAGCCTCCTTGGGGCAGTCCAGCAGGGCCATTCTCACTGCCAAAACTCTGGATTGCACCCATAGTCAACTATCAGCCAAATCCTAACCAATGTTTCAGCCCATTTGTTTCCTTAAGTAAATTGTGGAGGCTTCCATTATTTCATCCACCCATTACCGGCTGTAGTGTGTGCCTTGTTGGTATGGCTGTATCAGAACTGGAAAGTTGGTCAAGATTGTGCAGTTAAGCATATAAGTATAATCCTCAGATTCTGCATCAGTCAACAAAATCTTGGCAACAAGATTTCTTGCTCTCAAAGATGTTGCCATGTGGGCCTTCCTGGAGAAATATTTCTATGACCCTTTGCATCACACTCAAAAACTCCTTTTGTGATCCTTCTAAGTTCCATGTAGAAGAGACCCTAGCATCATTGTTGCAGATCATCTTAGTAACTGGAGAAGATCGTACAGAGAAAGGGGCTTCATACAGGCCAGACTATACCTTATGAATGTTTAGGCCTGAGTTGTTTAGGGCTTTGTAAGCTTCAACTAACCAGTAGAATTGGGATGGGAATGAACTGGCAACCATCATTGGAGGTCCAGAATGAACTACTTGCTTACTACATCATAGCACTGACCTGCCATTCCCTAAAAATAGAGTCTCTCCTGCCTTCACCCTCTCTATTTCTGAAGTGTCACACAACATAATAGAATGTTTGGTGGTACCACTTGGACCAGGACAATGGGAATGAACTGAATTATAGAAACACAATCTCTTAATGGTACCTCCTGGTAATCCCTCAGTACTCATTGGCTACAACGTTCCTGGGAAGCTTCATTCCAGACTAGCTCTGCCATCCTGTACTCAGCATACTAAGGGATTAAGAGAAATAACTTCCTTAGAATATCATGTGGACAGGACTGCAGCCTTAGCATTGTCAGATTCCACATTCCTAATAGTTAGAGGAATTAACATACTTTGTTTTCCCCTCTTTTTTTCTTTGTTCAATGTCCTCTGGAAAGCATATTTGTTTGCAGTATGCCCAGTAATTCCATTTTCTATTAATAAAAGCATGCTGAGTAATTGTGAGCTTCCTATTTCAACAAAGTTCTTCATATCATCTTACTAAGATGATATTTTTTCCTGATACAGTACAAAATGCCTTTTGTGCTATAAGAGCTTGCCTCCTAAACTGCTGAAACCAAAAAATTCTGTAGCAGAGAAATGTCAAAGAATGACTGAATTGCCAGTGAAGTTGGTGACGGAAGTTAGGGGCTACAGGCATGTCTTTTGTAACCACAAATGCTCCTTTATATCTCAGCCCAAGAAAGCTCTCAAGATGGGGCATTTGTAGGCCTGAATAGGATGGCTCAGCAAAGTGCATCAAATTATTGTATTTTCCAAAGTCTTTTTGTAAGCAGAAGAAGAGAGGGAACTGTCTATTGTTTCAGTGAACCAAAGTTAGGCTTGTTCCGCAAGGACGAGAACTGAGGCTCTCTTTCCATCAGTCCAAAAGGGATGTGTGGTGTGGGGTTGGCAGGGGAGGCAGAATAACCCGATTGTAGTCCATGGAAAAGCACCACAGTTGCCCTGCCTGCTTACACCTGAGAAAGATCTTACACCTGATAAAGAAGAGCCTCCTTAAGTGTAAGCAGTAGGCATGTGGGGCAGCTGTGGTACTTCTCCATGGACAACAACAGAGCAGTTCTGTCTTATCTGCTGCCTCCACATTCTTGCAGTCCAAGGAAAAAATAACATAAAACTGGCTTGAGTCATGTGCACCTGGTATGCAGCCAGCCTGCAGCATATACACACATACACATACATGCTAGGGAACAGGTGTGGCATACAGCTCTGAAGGTCAGAAGGTTCCCTGTATCCAGTGTATCTGACATGCCCATAAAGCACAATTGGCCTTTCTTAATTATGAGCACCATCCTAACTATGTCTACTCAAAAGTAAGCCCCCATTGTGTTCAATAGGTCTTACTCCCAAGAAAGTGACTTTAGGATTGCGGCCTTAGTAGGCTTACAAAGGTTTCCAGGTCAAGCTTGGCCTTTTTCTGGACAAGGATTAAATATTACTGTATTATACCTACTATACAAGATTCTTAGTGGCCCTAAGAATATAGCACATTACCTAGAGAAAATTGCACATTTCAAAATAACACATTATCTCGAGATGAGTTCAAAGGTTGCAGATTTTAAACCATTGGAGATAAATGGATTATGGTCCAAATATTGTACAAATTAGATGAGTAGAGAGAGAGAGAGAGAGAGAGAGAGATTCTTATGTCATATCAAAATACTGAGCAGTGTGGGAGAAACACATGTGCACAAGCTAGTGCTATCTCATACATCTGTTATTAAGTGGTATATTATAGAAACCAAAACAAAAAATACCCTTCTTCCTCCTTCCTCCCCTTGAAAGCCTTAATTATTTTGCAGTTATTACATTTAATATGGCAAGAATTTACTTAAGCATCTCTTCTTGCCTCCAGGGCTGGGGGCACTGAGTTGCCTTTGCCTCTAGAGGGGCACTCCAGCAGGTGAGCCTGCACAGTCTATCTGTAGGTAACTGAATCTGTGGATATAGGATCAGTGGGTATGGCCCCCCTAGGATGACCATATAGAATGGAGGACAGAGTGCTTTAACCATTGCTTGGAAGAGGGAACTGAGGCAAGTGCTGCATTTTAACCCCTTCTATGTTGAGCTAAACCTAACAAAATTCCCTCTTCTATACAATGATTAAAGGTACAGGCATTCTGTCCTCCATCCTATATGGTCACCCTCCCGCCCATACTCATTAATCCTTCTGTTGTCCTCCTGGTAAGTATGAAGTACTTGCTTTTTTCTCATTGTAAGTTTATTCCATAACCTTCCAGATTGGTTTCACCCTCAGCACAGATATTTTCTTAGTGTTTCCTTAGTTCTCCTTGTCAAAGATAAATTATTTAGGTCACATCATAAGCTTTATTGAAATTTCCAAGTGAGCCATATACCTACATATAGACACTCTTCATCAGCCCCAATCACAGGCCTCCCAAAACTTCCTAGTGCCCAGCTGCATTTTTTAGAGAAAGTAATTCTGCCCATTAGGCAATGAATCATGTAGGAGTGGTGCAACTGTTCCTGCCTGATAGGATCAGGATGGGGATAGAGGAAGAGAAAGAATCGTATTAGTTACAGAATGAGAATTTGTGCTGTTCTGGAAAACCCCACTTTGAATAACTGTGGGGCATACTAGTCAGTGATAGCATCTCTTTATACAGCCAGGACTGTAAAGACATCTCTCAGAGCACCTGGGCATTTATTTGCTTTCGGCAATATGAACATACTACTTAAAGATCAATTTTATCAGATAGTTTTTTGCTATTTCCTTGGAAGAGCTTCAACCTTCTCTTACGTACGAAGGGGGAGCAAATGAGCCTGCAGGTTGATAGGAATTCATAGGAATTTCAGGGTGCAATCCTAACCTATTTAGACCAACACAACTCACCCATTTCACCATTCCTGAGGTGATGTGAGGAGGACAGCACATGTCTGTACACTGACCTAACCTCCTCAGGAGTGGCTTAGGAGTCAAGTGACCATATGACCAGAAATTCTCAGCTTTGTCCTCTTTTATAGTCTTCTGTCTGGGTGTCCTCTAAAAGGGCTTCATTGTCTTCCATTTTAGCTCCATTTTGGACCATTGCAATAGTGTGCAGTACCCCCCTCATGCCACATGTCATTGGATTTGTATTGAAGAGCAGAATCCAATGGGAAAAATCCATTTTGAAATACAGTAGCTCCTTCCTATCAAATGCTATAGCCCAAAAGCTAAAAATAAAAATATATATATATATTCAATGAGCTCTATGGGAAAGTGAAAGTG
Organism: Cryptoblepharus egeriae; assembly: GCA_030015325.1. Classification (NCBI taxonomy): domain Eukaryota; kingdom Metazoa; phylum Chordata; class Lepidosauria; order Squamata; family Scincidae; genus Cryptoblepharus; species Cryptoblepharus egeriae. The sequence goes on along the minus strand of JAREYC010000002.1, from coordinate 63,189,910 downwards.
CCCCATATCATGGCTTTACTTGTGAGTATTTGAATGTGTAACAATCAGCTGGAAAGGCCAGGCTGAGAGGAATCCAAGAACACCAGAATGGTTCTGATCCAAAAAATGCAGTCTCCAAAATCACCCCAGACAGAAGCCCTGATAATTGCATTGATCTCAATGGGAGATCCTTTCCTTTTTCCTGTGGGGTTTTAATGAATTGGGGGGGGGTGCTTCATTTTTTAAATATCAGTCTAGCCCCCCCCATCATGCTGAATTTAAAACTGTCTTACAGTGCAATCCTAACATGTCTCCTCAAATGTAAGCCCCATTGTGTTGAATAGGACTTACTCCCAGGGAAGTGTCTTTATTTCAACCATAATACCAAATCACACTGAACTGGTTTAAATAAGAATTTACACTGAACTGTGCATTGGGAAGGACTACAGATTTTACTGATTTTTTTGTGGGGGGGGGGGTGTGACGTGCTGGCCTCCTGTACGGGATGACACAAATCCTAGTGATGCCACATCACTTGAGCATGTGGCTTTTTGCAAAGTTAGAGTCTTGCACAGGGTAATTATATGTGTTCTCTTTTTCAGGACATGTCCTGGATTTTAGCTTTGTGTCCTGAAAAGAATCTTCATTTCCCCACTTTTCCTTGTAAGCAGGCAGCATATAGCCTTATTGTCCTATGTTCTAAATTATATATAATAATTTTATATTTTAAAAGTAAGATTGTGTTTAATTACCCACATGAAGGCAATATATATGAGAATTTTCAGCTTTTATTTTGTCATGTCCTATGTTTTGCTTGGATGTCCTGCATTTTGAGGGGATCTTGTCCTCTTCTTTTTGGTTAGGCATCTTTTCATCCTGCTTAGAAGTGCCTTATCACACTTTTGTGACACCTCCAAGTCAGCATGAGACTTGTGCTGGGACTTATGCCTGTCTAATGAGGGGTTAGATTTGTGCTATCAAACACCTCCTCTGGTTGCTATCCTACAACAGTATTTCATGCGTTGTATAGCCCATGAATGGTAGTTGCCGGATAATACAATGGTACTGCCACATTTTCAGTTTTGATGCTTTGATCTGCTTCCACATTAGCCCTTTTATCTGAAGTTGTCCTGCTTGATTTTGGCACTTCCTCTTGAATGTCTCTGAGCATATATGAAGTTTCCAATCCTTTCTCCTAAGACCAATTTTTTAAAGAACTGACCCTAGGGCAAAGTTTCCCTAGGTCATGTGTCTCTTCCTTTCCTTCCTCATCTGTACAAATGCTGTCTGGGCATGCTTAAGCATGGTGTATCTTACACCGCACCCATCTTTTTAAGAACTAGAGCCCTTCTGTACGCAGGCAAGCATTTGTACTCACAGTACGTTTCAAATAAGTCCATCACTTACTATAAATCTTGATGTGCATGTGTGTGTGGTGAACATGCACCCTCCCTGGTAAAAATTATCACAGTGGAATTTATTGAAGCCTTATAAGCTGCAATTCAGACAAAGGGCTGAGAGAGAGAACAAGATTTTGTTTGGACACCACCAAGCATTCTGGTTGAGTGGTTACCCATTGCTCAGTACTCTCTGCTCCAGACTTGCCGAGATAAACAAGGAAGAAGTCAGCATGAAACGGTGGTGCTATTAGTGCTCTGCAGGGAGGGAAGCGCATGGGCATGTTGCTACAGTTCTCTGCCCATACCACATACACAGTTAACACTCACATGCGAGACAGGCAGCAAAAACCTCAAGGCAAACCAGTACTCGTTTGGAGAAGGGAGAAAGGGAAGGGAAATGTGAGTGGAATGGGGGCTGGTGGTGAGTGATAATAGCAGCATAAACTGATTGGCAGGCAGGCCCCCACTTACCATTTGCTGATTTTTAACCCTTTCTGTTTCAGGATAAATAGGAGTACAGTGGCGCCTCATGTAAAGTATGTTTCACGTAACAAACAAAAATTTCTCTAGGATTCTGCTTCACGTAACAAACTGTGCTTCACGTAAAGAACACATTCGTTGGCAGTTGGGGCAGACGCGCTGGCCAGCAGCCTGTTTAAAAAGCATCAGGGCTGCCTAGCGCACCTGCCCGTAGTGAAAGCAACACTTCCACGCTGTTCCTCCTGTGGTCGGTTGTGCGCTGGGCAGAGGGAGAGAAGAGCAGTGGACAAGAGGGAAACAGCTCAGGGCTAGCCAGAAGGGAGCAGGGGGGGAGAGAGGCTCAGGATGGAGATAAGGAGAAAATAGGGAGACACTTTGAAGATGTCTTGGATTGCAGTCTCCTAACCATGTCTACCCAGAAGTAAGCCCCATTGTGTTAAATGGGTCTTACTCCCAGGAAAGTGTCTTTAGGACTGCAGCCTATGTAGACTTCATAAGATCATGCACATTGAATGCATGTTTTGAATTCAATCCCAGTGTTCTGTCATCATTTTTACATCCTGTTAATATTTTTATATGAATATTTTTGGGTTGTGGAACCAATCGTCTGAGTTTCCATTATTTCCTATGGGAATATCCGCTTCACGTAAAGAATGTTTCAAGTATCAAACATGCCTCCAGAACGATTTAATTTGTTACGTGAGGCATCACTGTATGTCAGTGTAGGAACACATGAGGGGTGCATTCCTCCTAGGGGTTCTGATAGATACTCTTGAATCTTTATTTTTAAACCCCAGGAGTGTAACCAGTAACAAGGATATTATATGGATTATGCCACCCAGCCTGCAGCTTTGGCTGACTTCCCTCCTCCCTCAACCCTAAAGCATTGTTTGCCTACCAATCTGTTGCAAAGGTACCTGGTTCACCTTTTGTCCTGTAAGAAAAGGAGGGTCTCCTGCAGAAGCAAATCATTGATCCTGTGTGCTTGACATGCAAAGACAAATTGTTTTCCAGTCCCTAAATTTCAGACAAAACAACACGTGATATGCTTTACTAGTGATATGTTGTAGTATGTGATCAATGTTAAATTTAATGCAGTGTGAAAACAGTGTTAAAATTCCTCTTGAAAATCATATCTTTACTAATGCTATGTGCAGGAGGAAGGGAAATCAGCCCTTAACTGGTGAGATTACAACTGTGCAATACCTTTGCTCCAGTAATGTATGGTGGCCAAATACTGTACCTTTGTATCATTAATGTATGGTGTTCCAATAATGTATGGTGATTTAGGGGGCTAAGAAAAATGCTCTTGGATCTTGATTTTTAAAGCCCAGGAGTGTATCCAGCATCTTACGTATATATCTTTGACAAAGTATATCGTTGCCTTCCATGTGAGTCATTTGTTCCTTCAGTCCTAGGTGATATGGCACTAAAATGCAATGCAATCCTAACTCCTAGTTAGGCCAGCACAAGTCCCATGCTGGCCACAGGGTGTCACAAAGGTGCTGTAACTCATTTCTGTGCTACTCCTAGGGGGGTGGTTTAGGCCAGTGCATAGATATGTGCCAGCCTCCCCACATCTTTTCTTCTTTCCCAAAACCTTTATGAATTGGCATATACACACATCATTGCAGGAATGGGGAGACAGATGAGTTGTGCTAGCCTAAATTGTTTAGGATTACATCTTCAAACACTATAACAAATCTTTCTTTACCCCCCACGGTGAGAATGAAGAGCCAGAGACAGATGCTGGATTTAAGGGCCACTTTATTAAATCACTGACAACTATTTAAAACCACAGGGGACTGCTAATAAAGTTGTGCTGGTAGCTACAAAAATAGGGACGGGCGAAAGCCTGGCTCAGGTCACACCCTCACACAGAAGGTGCCCATCATCACCAACCCGAAGGTTGAGACAGCTGGGTGCTCGGTCAACCAGTTGCCCAGTTGACTTTGCCTAGCCTAAATTGTTTAGGATTACATCTTCAAACACTATAACAAATCTTTCTTTCTTATGAAAAATGTAATAGAAACAGATATATTTCAGAATATTTAGTGATCATGTGTCATGTGTACATATTTACCTGATAGTACATCCCATTGAATGCAGTGGGATGTGCTAGTACATAAATATGTATAGGATTGTGTTTAGTTCTCAGTGTAAGTTAGTGATCCCAACTGATTTAAGACTATAGTCCAATACACTCCTGATAATAAGCCCCTCTGTTATAAAATGGCTTCCAGCAGCAGAAAAGAAGGTTGCCATATTAGCTCATTTGTGATGAAGGTAGAGGTAGAACAAGACGGAAAGGGAAAGAAACTGGCAAGGCAGAGGGTGGGGAGGTATAATCTGCATTTATATTCATCAATATCCTTTTTCCTTACCACCACCATTATATGCCCAGATTTATGTTAGCTAAAACCAGCGGTGGGATTCAAAGAATGACAACACAAAGCCAATAGGCAGGTGTCAAATTTGGCTCGCTGGTCAAACAAAAAACACAGCTCCACCCTTATGGGGTCAGGTGAGACCACCAGGAAGGGCGGAACCTAAAGGTGGGCTTTATAAGGGAGAAGCAGAGGTAAGCCTGCCCTCTTTGTTCTCCGGGCAAGCGAATACCCACCCTTCCCACCCTGAGGGCTAGCCTGGGCTTTGGCTGGTTGCCCCTTTTGGGGGGCCGAGTAGGAATTTTTTGCTGCCTTCCTGACTGGCTGGTGGAAGGTAGTTTTTTCGCCTACTCCAGACTATTTTCCCTTATCTCGCTATGTTCTGGCCACTTTGAGCAGGGGATGCGGATAAACAGGTCCAAAATAAGGGGTTCGGCAATGTACAATCAGGATCAACTGAGGCACAGCCAAGGGGATGTGCCTACAATAACCCAACCTCAGCCCTCAGCGGGATGAGACCGGAAAGGCAACCCCTGTCCCTGCAGGTTGTTTACTTTCAATCCCCGGCGGGATGGTAACCAGGCAACAGTATGATCCGACTCGCTCCCCAGTTGAGGGGAGGGGTATGGGGGCGGAACCCTATTAACTGGGTATGGCCAATATATATGTACATGCTAACCCTGGTACCCAGGTTTCACCTGGAGGCCCGTAAAGGACCTGCAAGCTCGCTAACCCTAGACACGGGGCAGACGCTGGGGGTCTTAAAGGAATTTAACCCCCAGGTCAAGTTCAAGTTCAAGGTCTGCCCCCTTTTGATTATGATTGGATTATTAATTGAATTTATTGATTATTGATTATTTAATAATCATGTAATAAAGTGGCCCATCGCCTCCATTTGTTTGTCTGTGTGTTTAATGGACCATGCATAGACCAAATTAATAACCGGTTCTGTGCCCATCTGGCAGCCACTTTTAAATGGTTATTTTTAAACTTAATATATTCTATCTCTCGTTAAGAACTGGTTCTATAGAGTAGGTGGTTAATTTCCATATGATAAAGGCTAAAATCCTATGCACAATTTCTTGGGGAAAGGTCCAATTAAATACATTTAATTAAATTAAATTTCTTGGGTGAAATTAGGTGAGATGGATACATAATTTGTATCCTTTATTTTAAAAAAATTAAAGCAAGGGACTGCAGAGGTAATTCAATCATGGCTGCAGTGCTGGAGAAGGAGGTATTTGAGCCTTTCCCTTGATCCATTCAACTGTGGAAAAATACATATACCTACATATATATTTTACAGAATGAGGTCGTTGAATTCTGCACTGTTGTTGTTTTTTTACTACAGTGTGAAAGTGAATATTGCTCCTTCATGCTACATACTCCTAGTACTTAGTAAAGAGGCAAGAGAGAGAAATGTTTAGCCCTCTCTCAAGCCTGTGCAAGTGTAATACAAAATACCATTAGCACAGAAGTTTATGAAATGTAGATGCATATACTGTACCTGTATTTGGAAAAATGCATTGATAATCACCTATTGATCTTTTTCCAAACATGTTTATAGAATAGACATCGTGTGTACATCCCACTATCCAACCCATGCATCATTCCACTCCACATGCTCACATGGAAGGCTCAACATCCAACTAGTCCCAGTATTAGAACCAGATAATTAGGGTCTTTTTGGATGTTCTACCAATTTTCCAAAGTATGTGGGGTAGGATGATGCACTAGCTGGGCAGGATGTGCATATCTTCATTCATAACTCCACATGGGCAAACTTAATAGATGGTTTACCCCAAGTGACCCAGCATCTAGATGTGAGCATGTAATTGAACCCTTTGAAGTACATGCAGGTTATCCATGCCCACGTTGTGAACATTTTGTTGTTAAAGAAGTATTCTCTGTCTATTGTTCTCTTTCCAAGGCTGGGTGGTGACACCACTCTGTCAGCAGCAAACAATTTGACACACGTCCTGGAGCACCTGTCAGCTAAAAGGACCGGCAAGACTGTTGTGCAAGAGCTGGACAGCCGTTATGCAAATGAGGTGTGCATGAGCAACATGAGAAAACTAAATAACCACACAGGGAACAACTCTTAAGTTTACTGCTGTTCATCTTATTTGGAAAAGGTAATCTCAGAATTACACCATGAAGTGTGATATATCTTTAAAAGCTTCCTGTATAATTCAGAGCTCTCCTGATTTTATTAGCCCTAAGAATTTATGGATCAAACACTAGCATGAGAATCTATAGGAGCTAGAATAGGAGCATGAAACTGCTTGTAACCACTCTCATCCCTGCATGCATTTTCTCTGGCAAGAGAGGCTAAAAAAAAAAGAAAAGTAGTGATACATGGAACAGATTGCCCTGATTTAATGCCCTGTTATTGCCCTTAAATACGAGGCAATGAGTTCCATGTGAATATGAATCACCACTGCATATGCTGAGTCCCAGCCAGACAGAAATGGGGCTTTCAATGTGGTGGCCATAGTGCAGTGGCAATATATGAATGGCAAAGTTGTTTTTAAGTAGAACTATGTGTAATAATCAGCTAATAGTAGACTGGGGAGGGAAAATCCTGCACACAAGAAGCTGCCGAGCATTCACTCAGCTGTTTGAGTATGGTTATCTTTGAACATGTAGGAAATTATGCGGTTTCATTTTGCAGAGAGTCAGCAGTTTCAAGGATTTTCTTTGCAAAACACAAAACAACACATTAATGGAATATATTATATAGGGATTATGAGTAAATGCATTTTTTAATGCTACCGAGGGAATGCAACGGATTTGAACAAACACCATAGCAGTTACTCAAGCTGCCTATATAACTGCAACAAGTAGACACAGGGTGAGACTTAAGGCAAATGTATTGGAAAAACCTCAGTGGTGAAATAATAATTAGCTGGCCAATCTTCACAGAAGTTGAAGACGACAAAGCACAAGCTCCCAGATCCAGCACGTGTAATACGCATGTGGAAGCAGGCTTCTGTGCATGGATTCCCTATGGGGAAAGTTGTGGGCACAAGGGAAGCTGGGATTTCTACTCTTTAGTTGCACATTTAGCTGAAACCTTTTGTTTGAAGAATGCAGGACAAACTGCATGACAGACTAAGCATGTGCTTAAATTAATTTTTTTGGGGGGCGTGGGGGACGTAACACTCTACTCAGCACTTTACTGGATTAACTCCCCTGGACCTATGCCAGTGGGAAGTTTTTCAGCCACTGGGGGGCGGGGGGGAGAACATGTAGATCACAACCATAGTGGACACAGAGAGTTACAGCCAGTGGTTGGATTCAAATAAATTAACAACAGGTTCTATGTCCTAATAATCTAAATTAACAACAGGTTCTGTGTACCATTAGTAACCAGTTCTCAGAACCAGGCGCTCATTAGCAAAGACTTTTATAGAACCTGTGAGAACCCCCTGAAGCCCACCACTGGATAGCCTAATCTTATTAAAAACAGTGTGGTGATGCTGTAAATGACACACCTCAGCCATTGGCTCCCTGCATGTGCCAACAGTCCACCTAGATTGCACCAGAGTGTACCCAAATAGGGTGGGACTCGAACCCACGACCCCTGGGGCACTACAAAGTTTCTTCGGAGAGGCAACCAACATGGCACAGGATGATGACAAGTAGTGGATGGGCAGGCCAGAAAGCAAACTGGCAATGTGTCCTCAAATCTTCTGAGACTGCATGTTGTCAGGGCTGCTTGTGGTTATTGCATAAAATAAAACTGCATAAAATTTATATTTTTGCTACATTCCGCCTTTATTGTTTTGGGCAGGATGTTTTGTGCCTGGCCTTCTATTTTTTTCTGACTTAGAGCAGCTGGCCTTGCTATGGGTGCCAGAGTAGACTAAGGGGAATTGGGCCTGGGTCATTTGGTCTTAACAAGATATTAAAACAGGCTGTTTATAACAGTTTTAGGACGGAACACATATTATCCACAGGCAAGCACATAATTACAGTTATTGGTTATCAGGCACAAATATCTTTAGGAAACAGTTTGGAGAAGGCATTTTTTCATAACCGGAACTGTTTTGGTAATAACAGTTATAACAAGATAACAGTAATAACAAGAATAACTAATGTCTTTGGCTTTGCAGCTTTGGTTAATACAAGAGAATGGAGGGGCACTGGAAAATGTGAAATTAGACAAAAGGCCTGGCTATGCAGGTACAAGAGGAAGCAGAAAGTTATGGGTGAGGAGGGAGAAGTGGTATTGGACAGGGGAGCAGGGGGCCTGGAAGGGATGGGTCTTGATGTTAGATCCAGATCCTACCTGCAGTTTTCCAAACCACCATGCCCCCTTCCTCTGACGTATTCCAGCAAATGAGCTGGTATGGGTCCAATGAGACCCATAGTGATCCGGAAAAAATTCCTGATGGTGAGGGCGGTTCGGCAGTGGAACAGATTGTCGAAGGAGGTGGTGGACTTTCCCTCACTGAGGATCTTCAAGCAGTGGCTCGATGAGAACCTGTCAGAGATGCTCTAGAGGGATTTCCTGCTGCAGGCAGGGAATTGGACTAGATGACCTACTAGGTCCCTTCCAACTCTAGGATTCTATGATTCTACGATTCTAGGTGGTCTACCAGGACAAAAGTAAAAAAGATTTTTATTTATGTATTGCTGGCCACCTGATCCCTGCCCTCATCACTGTATGCAGCAAGCACTCTGGCCGTACAGCTGCATGCTGTAAGTTAGGACTAGGCTCTTTAAAACTTTTCCCCCATGCTGCAGCCTGGATCTTTTGACGGTCAGGTCCAAATACAAGGCTAATAAGCACATTTGTGTCAAGCACCTGCTTAACTTTACAGGCATTGTGATCTGAAGTGCTTAGCTTTGGACATGGCATACAGTTACAAAATCATATCAGAAGTGAAGCTTCCTGCCTCCAGCAAACCGAGAAAGTGTTGCATCTTCCAAGTTGCATTTTGGGTGAAGTTAGTGCATTTTTTGCACTGGTACTTGATGAAGATATTTTTATTTGAACTGCATGGTGTAGTAATCAACTGCTACTCTGAGAGACCAGTTTGTTTCTTGCCTGTTTTCCTTCTACCCAGTTCAAAAGAAATGGCGAACATCTTGTGAGAAGCAGTGGAAGGCCATACTAGGATGGGAAGAGGATACCATAGTTAAAATTTTTAACTATGTCCTGAGGGATAATGGGGGACAAAAGCCCTAGGTGTCACTCCCCTACTGCAGCTATCTCCACCTGCTGTGCCACCTCATCCCGCCTTATGGAGCTGTTTGGCAGGCAGGGAAAACTGCACACAGTGCTCAGGGGTCTCTAAATTTTTTTGCAGGAGGGCCACATTGTCTTTCTGGTACTGAAAAAAATTGATTTATATTTCAAATTTGAATAAATTTTACATAAATGAATAAATTAGTGATGAAACTTGTGAATGAATGAATTCCAATCAAATATAATAATCCTTTATTGTCATTGTTTTGTGTACTTGTACATTTCACAATGAAATTAAGTGCAATCCATTTGTAGGCCTACATAGAACAGAAAACATCAAACACTGAAGACATTAAAACATTAAAATCACTTTCCAACACAGAGAGGGTGATCTTCAAACCAGTTCATAAGCACTTTCATACACAAAGAGAGGAGGCATGCAGCCTCCTCAGCCCTCCAAATACTTTCTCAAGGTCTGTAGAGCAGAGCTCTCCTTGTCTCTGCATGATTACAGGGCTTACTCAAGAGCTGGATGGAATGGACTTGCTTATGGCTGGATTGAGGCTCACCGAGGGCCGCATCTGACCCTTGCTCCAAACCATTTCAAAAGTCTTCTGAGGCTTCTTCCAATGTACCGGTACTTCCATTTTGCTTTGGAAAATCAAAAGTACTGTCTGAGATCACACCAGAAGCCCCAGTATGTTCTTGGAGCAGTTCAGAAAGTGGTGCAAAACTGACAGCACCTAGATAAGTGTTCCCTGAGGGAGTAGCATGTGGTGGACTATGCTCTGGTGTGGCATAGCAGCCAGGTCCATAACTACATATTTTCCCTTAGCTTCAAGCATCAGTGAGCAACTTAGGTCAGCAGCTCAGCTATTTCATGGGATCATTGTGAGGATAAAATATAGGGAAATGTTATAGGGTGTCTGAATTTGTTGGAGGATGAACAGGATAAAAATGCATTCAGGTGGGTAGGATAAAAATGAAACAGTAAGCTAACCATGTGTTAGAAAACAGGGACTGGTTGTCATCCTGGGCAACTGGTCAATTGGTTCTATCGAATTAATGGAGTGATTAGGTAAACCATCAGCTGTGTGATTGGATTACCAAATCAAGTGTAAATATATTCTTATATTTTTACTATAGTGAAAAATGTGATGAAATGTTATTTGAAAATAAGACAGTGACTCAGGGTGGCTGGCTTCAGAGGTACCCTGCGCATGTGCTAAAGTTAATGCAAGTGCAGTGCAAGAGATGACATACTGGGGTCCCACACAAGGATGCTGGGGTCCCACACAAGGATGACATGGACCTTGGCGATGCCCCTGGTTGTTCCCATGATATTTCTGCCTTGTCCTCAGCTCCTCCGTAGAAGCTCAATTTTATACTGAGGACAGGCATGACTTTCCTTGACAACACAAATGCTGTATTCCTTATCTTTTCTATTTGCCCTTTCTGATAAGCACAAAAGGCTCCTGTACACAGTAACAAACTGTTCAATGCAATGCATGTGTTTGGGATTATGCATAAGTTCTGTAATGGATCGGGTCCATTCACACATCCTTTAGTAAATGGTTGGCACCAACACTATGGAACACCTGTTGGGTGTGTAAGATGTAGAGAAACCAAATTCAATTTCACCACTGCAGCATCAAACAAATAACTGGCACTCTCTCAAGGTTGACTAAAACTAACCAACAAAGGATGTGCATGTATGATGCTGTTTGAACTGAAACCAATACGACCTATTTTGATCCTTCATCACTCAGTCCAAAATGGCTACACCAACCAGGTGCACCAGTGTTAATCCCGCTTCCTCCATAATCCACTTTCTGCATTCTCTTGAACAAAATTGTAATGTCTAACCCGACAAATGATTACAGAAGCTCAACATCACCTTACAGATATAAGTGAATGGATTCTTGCCTTGAACACAATGGCCTTCATTTCTGTTTTAATTGCAGACAACAGGAAGGAAGAATTGGATTTCTAGCTTTATTTGGTATTATTGATCTATGTTCATTTATGCTCTGGAGACATATATGTCTGCTCTGAACAAATGACATCCTTTATCATATGGCATCACTTCTGCCATCTTTGGAATATTTATTAGTAAGGAGGCAGAATAACAGAATGTCAACTGCATATAAGTTGGCAATATTCCCTTACCCTTTTCCTTTTAACAAACCAAACCTGAAATAATTTACAACCCAAATGGAAGGTGTTTATCTGACTGCCAGAAGTCAAGAAAGGGCCATCTATATTACCTGCCTGCTTTGAAATCCTCTGAGGTTTCTCTTTATTTCATTAACCACAGGAAAAGAATAGTTTAGGAATAGCTTGGCTTAGTCCTCTGTGCAGTGGGCACACAGCTGCAAGCAGGGACAGCCCAATACATTGGGCTTCTTGGACCAGTTCCTGAGAAAGGCACTAAATCCTGAAGACTGAACAACTCATACTGACAAAATTTTAACAAGACGCTCCTTGCCCCATGACAAATTAGGGGCTGCTAGAATATATAATAGACATTACTCTTCAAATTACATGCTGAAAGGGAACTTTCAAAAGCTGCTTTTCCTTTAAAAACAAAACTTTCAAAAGTTTGCCTCCATGTTCTGCAGTGCATGAAAGAAACAAAAGAGAGTTTGGGAAAAAATACAAATTCCACAATTGGGGCACACAAATCTGCAAATATCAAACTCATCATGTGTGAGAAACGGAAGATTTCCAATGGGGAATCAGGTAGGCTGTTTCAGGAGAACAACAGCCCAATCACAGACAGACTGTCCATCTTTCTGTTCTTTCTCCCATTCCTCTGAACTTTGATGCTCTTGCCAATGATCCTCTGAGCCCAGGGTGGCTCTGTAGAATAGAGGACAAAGTGCCTGTACCTTTAACCATTGCATAGAAGAGGGAATTTAGGCAGGTGAGGTTTTGAAATCCTTCTATGATGAGCTGTCTAAACTTACCTTGATTCCCTCTTCTATGCAATGCTTAAAGGTAGAGGGACTCTGTCCTCCATTGTATATGGTCACCCTGTCTGAGCCTGACATTGCTGCTCCTGAATGCCAGGTCTGTAAATATAGTAGTAATAAAATCTGGTTAGTCCAAGATTTAATCTTGAATGTAGATGCTGACGGTATGTATTATGGGGACCTGACTGAATGAGTTGAGAGGTGTACTAGTCTTTCCTAGATTTGCCCACCTGGTTTCCAGATACTGTAGCAGCCATGACTACAGGGATGGAGGTTGGATTGTGATGATCTGTCTCAGGAATCTTCAGACCCAGGCTTGAGGACCAGATGCATCCTCTAGTTCCCAGCAAACTTCTGACCCTCTTGACCAAACACAATCGGAGTTGTACTCCGGTCATAGGTGAAGGGTGTTCTGAGGGTCTAAAAACATTTTCTGGCTTTCCCAAAAACCAGACGTAACTTTTTCTGCCCCATGAAAGCCTTAGAAGGTTCTTTAGTAATCCATTAGAGTATGTATTTTATTTCTGTGGTGGGTGCTTGGAGAAACCTTAGAAATTTAAGCAATTGCATTCTTATTTGTGCATTTACCTAGGTTTCATCTCTAATGTATTTAAATTTTATATTTAATTTTTTCTGGCCCTTTTTTTCTGACACCGAGCCAAGTATTTTATGTGGTCCTCTGGCTGAAAAGCTTAGAGACTCCTGATCTATCAGATACCATTCATCTTACCAGGTACCCTGTGCTTGGTCCATTAGGTGTGAATGCCTTTATGTCATGCCGGAGAGGCAAGACAGAATGGGGATTCTGTTGGTGTTACCATGCACCGAACCATCTCATCACCTGAGCTGACTCTGGTGATCTCAAGCACGTTGTTGGAAGGACCTTGCCAAATAGTGTTGGAGTATTCTCACATCCACACCAGAGCCCCAGGGACAGCTGAGGCTCAGGATTTCATGGCTATCATGGCAACCCATGGGTCTATCTCAGCAGATTAAATAAGTATGAATATCAACAAGGACAGATGTTTGTCCTAAAACAAAATTGAGCGCATTGCTGCAGTGACCCTATCACACAATACAATAAGAGTTTATCACAACTGGAAACAAAGCAATGATGCACTGTCATGCAAGCATTCAATTTAGAAACTATACAGGTGTCAGGAAAGCCATACAAATATCAGAAAGCAGGCTTAACTAGTTTTCTGATTTGTTCTAGCTTTTCAGGTCTCAAAAGCAATAATTAAAATTGTGTTGGAATGTTCTGTGCCTCAGATCTGCCACATCTCACAGATCTTTCAGCAAATGGAGGATTTGCATGTACCACAAATGAGTGCAAGGACTCATTTTTCTAAAAGAAAGAAATTGCGCTTCTCTACATGCTGCCCACATTGAATTTAAACGAAAATTGAAGATTTTATGAAGAATAGTTAGCTTGCTTTTTCTGGTACTTCTTCTTCTGGACCATTAACAGCCACTTGCTGAACAGAAACCAAAAACTTCTGTAGCAGACCCTGTTAAACGCTACAGCCCTTTTGCATTTACATTTCAGACTAGAAAAATCTGAGAAACGGGTCTTTGTACAGGACCATGTTGGTGTCTGTGGAAGTCAAAAAAGAAGAGCTCAGACTTTTACAACAGATGAGAAATCTAATCAAATATGTGTTCTTTATCCAAAATAGTATATAAAGCCAAAAAATCCAGAAGACAAATATTGTATAGTTCAAATGTAAAATTTAACTTAAAATTGAAGCTGAGACTAGCAAGGTATGATCAGAATTAATCTACCTGCAAGAGTGCTTAAATCCTTCCACTAAACCTTGACCTGACATATAGGATGCAGTCCTATGCATGTCTACTCAGAAGTCAGACCCATTATATTCAACGGGGCTTACTCTCAGGAAAATGTGTTTAAGATTGCAACCATAGTCATCAACTTGGTGTGCCTGGATTAAATCCAGAGCAATGTAAATCAACAGAACTGCATTTGCTCTCTCATTCTGTACCAAAAAACAAGACTGTCTCCCAGATGGGAGTGTGTTGTAGGTGATGTTAGCCTTCTTTGTAACTCTGCACTCAGGTTTGCTTTAATATAGATATTTTTCCCCAAGTACAGGTGATGTATCCCACCAACATCTCATGGGCTTTGCCCTAACACAAAAAGTAAGGAAAAGGCCCCTCATAGTTTGACCTGCCTGCCATGACTGGCTGCAGGTTGCCTTGCTGCCTTTACAGGCACCAGCTACACCTGAGAATGCAGTGCTCATCCCAATTTGAAGCAGAAGAGACAGTGTTGACCAAAGACCATGTCGTGGTCACGGTCATGTGGCCAGCATGACTATATGCCGAGGTGCATTTACTTTCCCATTGAGGTTTTACCTATTTATCTACTTGCAATTACATGCTTTCGAACTCCTAGGTTGGTAGGAGCTGGCCCAATGGACAGAAGCCCACCCCGTCTTGCAGTACTCACATCTCAAACCGCTGACTTTCCAGTCTTCAGACTGACGGGCACAGTGTCAAAGGGATCAATCAACAGGACTTCAGCTTTGGCACTAAGTTCCACTGCTGGTACCAGATGTCAGAAAATACATTTTTGGAACCATGGCAAGAGGGATACAGCAGTTGCCAGTTTTTTACTGCTTTTCCTCTGGTTGTTGGGATCCATAGGATTGGATTGCCTATGTGTCATCCCCACCAAATAAGAACTTGTACAATTGTTATATAGGGTGAAATCCAGAGTAACTACGGGGAGTCTTTGCTCTGGAGTAAGAACAAGTTACTCTGGATTGCAATATAAATTTCCCATAGGTTTTCACTACATGGTGCAGTAACTACGGGTACACATAATGTCTCTTACATGCTCCCGTAGTTGTTCTGGATTGTGCCCATAGCCTACCTTGAGTCAACAGCTTTATGTGATGTATGTGTTGCTGTACTTTAAACAAA
This sequence comes from Cryptoblepharus egeriae, assembly GCA_030015325.1. Taxonomy (NCBI): domain Eukaryota; kingdom Metazoa; phylum Chordata; class Lepidosauria; order Squamata; family Scincidae; genus Cryptoblepharus; species Cryptoblepharus egeriae. Next base: position 63,174,546 of record JAREYC010000002.1, on the reverse strand, counting down.
TGTTTGGTGGGGGCTTGAATGTTTCAATGCTGTTTTTAAAAAAACCTTCCCTGTTTGTTTAAAGCTAGTATATCATGGAGTAGACCACCAGTCTGGAAAAAAGAAACTTATCCTTGACCTGCTAAAATTCGGTCATGAAGACAGTTCTGTTTTATTTTTTAAAAGTAGGAAAAGTGCTTATAATACTTGTCTGCAGGTAAAAGTGGTAAGTGCAGGATAAGCTCATTTGCAGCAACAGCTACATCACACAGTGCAGGTGTTGATATTCATATTAGGTATCAATCCTAACCACACTTTTCTAGGAGTAAGTACTATTGAACTCAATGGAGCGTAGTTCTGAGTAGACATTCTTAGGAATGCACTGTCTGTTATTTCTGATATTTTGGCTTTTTCCCCTCAGACTCATGATATGTTCAAGTTTGCTTATCAGAATCTTAAGCTCAAAATGCAAGTGAAAAAGCAAGACATGATCTACATTTGTAATTCCATAGCAGTGCTCCAAACTGTGGTGTGGTAAAGGTAGCACGATTGATCAACAATGTTGTGAGAGTACTTATCTTGCCCATTAAAGAAGTGTATGACTGGATGGGTGAATGTAAATGAGGCCTTGAAAATCATCGTTGTCATCATTATCCCATGAATTACAGAAGGGGAAGAATTGTCTCTGATAGCATAATGACATAGGACAGAAATGGAATTTTTACAGGGTTGAACCATTGCATTATTATTGTTCACCTTGTAATCCACTTTCCATTAACTTTGTAAGCATCCAATCAGAACTGAAAAGGCAGGAGGTAAATGTTTTTAAATCAGTACAAACAAATACATCACCACTACTATTTTTATTTTCAGAGAAAAGGTATTTTTTGGGTGGGGAGGAGAAACAGCCTGGCTGAACTTCTGAAAATAATTCCCAGCCACTGCCTAATTTGTGTGGTCAACATTCTACCGACACCATTCCTGAAACAGGTCTTTTGGCCAAAAAGGAGACAATGTTTTATATACAATTAATTTTTGTCAAAGCAGTGCCCCCCCTTTCTCTCTTTCCAATATGGATGTTTAGGATTTGGATGACAGTGTGTATAAGAATATGTTGTCCCCATCCCCTCAATTATTTTGAACCATAATGGTGGGAGACATAGCAGGCAGGCCTCCATCAGTCTTGAAAGATTATGGTATCGTGCTCAGCGCTGCATACGCTGCATGCAAAGCACGAAAGCCTGGGTTAGATTGTTATGGAGGATATACTGTTACCCAGAATTAGTCCAATGGAAAAGCAGAGCCAATACGATTGGATCCAGCTAGTGTCGCAGAGCTGGGTTAAGGACAGGAGCTCACCCTGTCTTGTGGGGCAGACCCAGGTCTCAAATCCTGGCCTGCTGGTTAACAGGCGCAGTGTCTTAACCATTTGCGCCACCCACAGCCCTTTGAGTTGGGGACATAAGGCTGATAATAAAGATGTTTCTGAAAGGCTCAATTACTAGAAGGGTTCTATGGGTGGCACAGGCGGTTAAGACGCTGTGCCTGTTAACCAGCAGGCCAGGGTTCGAGACCCGGGTCGACCCCACAAGACAGGGTGAGCTCCTGTCCTTAGCCCAGCTCTGCGACGCCAGCTGGATCCAATCGTATCGGCTCTGCCTTTCCATTGCACTAATTCAGTGGTGTAGAGAGGGAGGATTTGCTGCTTGGGTAACAGCCTATCCTCCATAACAATCCAGCCCAGGCTTTTGTGCTTTGCATGCAGCGTATGCAGCGCCGAGCACGATACCATAGTCTTTCAAGACTGACGGAGGCCTGCTTTTCGGTGAACAGCTCTGTCTAGATATGTTTACACAGCATGTGAAGTGAGAGGAAAGTGAGAGGTCAGCCAATCTCTAATTTTATGCGCTAAGCTTCTGGATTTTGCCACTAAAATCAGCTATCAGTTTCTGACCACTGAGATCCTGTGGTGTTGCTTTAGTGCCAGAGAGACAAATATACATGTGAGAAAGATGTAACCAAAGTGCAAACTAAATTAGAGTACATGTGAACACAAACATTTTCTAGTGGCTTTTAAAAGAACTAAACAAGAGGGAACTTGTTAACAAGCAAGAAAGAATGAAAATTGGTGTGTGATGCATACACTTGTGATCTGAGTAAATATGGGTATGAAGTGAAAATGTCTGCTGTAACACTTCAAATAAAGAAAAAGAGTACACACTTTAAAAATGCAGTTAGTCATTTGTGAGAGTTGATGTTTACTTACTGTTAGCAAATAAATGCTGGGATATTAATTTTTCCCCCTTGGGCCAAGGAATACCAGCTTTTTTCCTCCTCTCTCTTCTTCCTCTACATTCTTCCTCCATAGCTGCCTCTTATGAAGTGAAAAATCACTACCTGAGTGAAAAATCACTACCTCTTTCCACAATCATTATAGGAATGGATCAGACAACAAGCATGACCCTTTGTGTGTAAGGACCACCATGTGGCTTACTCCCAAGGAGGAGGGGGTTAGGATTGGAACCATTTGGGAAATGGCTCTCCTCCTCCACCAAGTACTACCTCTCTTCCAGTGTGCAGCTCTGTTATGTGCTTTTGGGTTGTGCCCACACATGTTAAAGCTGCAGCCAGAGGCTAAATGTAGAGAAAACCAGCCACAGCTCCAGCTCTCCCTGCACAAACAGAATGGGATCTTCTGTACTTTTAACAGCGAGACTTCAGCAGTGCTGTGACATATCCCTGGGACAGCAGTAACTTCCTCTCATAGAACATAGACCTATCCCCTTGCATGTGCATGTGCGAGGAATCTCATTATGGAACATGGTACTACTCACCCGGTACATCCAACCCAATTTTGTTCACACAAATTGTTGGCTGACATGTTTTGGTTTGGATGTGTGATACACTTTCTGCTTGGTTCATGTATATGTGGTGTTGGGATTCTGCCAGAAGGCTGGTATTGTGACTTTTAATATGGAATGATGGCAGGAAGTCTTTGATCCTCTGGGACTCAAAGGAGGCCAAATTTTTCCAATAATCCTCCGTCATCTCTGAAACTAACAGGAAAATTAAGAATAAAGCCTTCCCTTGATTTTTTGGAAAATTCCACCGCTGAGTGCACCTTCTTGCACAATACATGTCCTCAGAATTGCATTGGGGACCCTTTTTTTGTATCACTGCAGATTGCTTTTGTGCAGTGACATAAAAGAAGGGTCCCCAATGCTACCTGCCCTCATCAACTACACTCAATCAAGGCTACACTCAATCAAGGAGCGTGTGCTAATTGTGGCACTGGTCTACAGAGCAAGCTCATGATTGCACCCTCTGTATATCATCCAAATGTCTGTCATCCAACTGGATTCCAGGATGAGCCATCAGGGATCATCAAGCCACAAAAGGAAAGTCACAAGCCAAATCTCACACTTTGATGACTGCAACAAAAAAGGTTCATTTGCATAGAAACACTTATTGCATAGCAGATGCCACTGAGGAAGCTTTCAAATCATTGTTGGAAGTGATTGTGTGAGAAGATATTGTACAATATGCATGCATTGTGAGTGGACCTTAAACAAGCAAGCAGGCCCTAAGCAAGCAATCTTATTTATGCAAAATAGTTCACTATTTTCAGGTTGTGCCTTTTTATCCACTGGGGTTCCATTGCAGAAGCAAAAAAGGATTTTAAAAATAAGTGGATATCAAATCAATGGAAAAATAGCTTTAGAGACCCACTGTCGTCGCAAAATGCATTGGTATTGGCACTATACCACATTCAGCCACTAGATGGGGTTAAGGATGGAATCCTGGTGCTCACAAATTTGTCAGTTCAATTCAGCTTTACGCTGCAATTCTAAAGACACTTTCCTGGGAGTAAGAACCATTAAAGAGTAAGACTTTTGAGTAGACATGGTTAGGATTGTGCTCTTAGAAAAGTATTTTACTGTGTTTTCCCAGTTTCTAAGTTACAATTGATTTTTCATCTGCCACTATCTTTCATTAACAGATGGCGCTTTACATGATGTATGTGCAGATCCAAGAGTTGTGAATAATGCTAATAATATTGAATACTATATTTGAATATTGACTCGTATATATTTGACATTGAAATATATGTGATTGCAACAGAAGCATCTGAACATTGAAAACAAATTTTGGCTAGCAAGCCCCAGTGATACAGAACAAGGTGTTATAGTAGTAAAAGCTCAGATTATGAGTGTATACATGGCCTTTTCTAGATTCATGTCTTGAAAAGTCTGTGATCTCTTCACTTTGTGGATTTGCCATACTGTTCACAAATGCTATTCTTGCATATGTCCTTTGACATTCATCAGGTGGAATGTTTTATCTTCTGTGGAAACTTCCTGGACAAGTGCTAGATGGCATCTTATGCTTGTCTACTAACAAGTAAGTCCCACTGAGTTCAAGGGAACTGGTGCATACTAAGCTTTTTACTGACACCTTGTGGCTAGTTTCTGCCCAGCAGATCATGTGAATGTGAGGTGCAAGAAACATTGGCTAGAGATTCTGAGACCCACAGGACAATCCCATGCCTGTCTACTCAGAAGTACGTTCCATTATAGTCAATGGAGTTTACTCTCAGGAAAGTGTAGATAGGCTAGCAGCCCCAGTATGAGAAGAGGTGGAAAGGAGGCCTTCCACCATAAAGTGGAATTCATTAGCCTTGTTTATGTGACCAAGGATGGAGATAATAAATATGGGGAGAAAGGAGCATTGCTTGACTCTTCTGCGTGAGGCCTTCATGCACTTTAAGGGACCAAAACTATCAAACGTTCCAGCACTGATGCAGCCCCAATGCAACTTCCAAAGTTCCATTACCTTAGGACTTCACCTTAGGCAGTACTTCATAACTGACCTCCATCTCATGATGCAGTGCATGCCCCATTGGCGCTGCTGCATCAGTATTGGAAAGTTGGATAGGATTGGGCCTTAAGTCACTCACAAGTTGTATATATCAGAGTTTTTCATCCCCAGGTCTGGGAGCCACTGGAGGCCCTTGGCAGCTGCCTGACTGGTCCATGAGAGGACTCCTCTAAGTGCCTCTTCCCACCTCACAGCAGGAGGGCTGTGTCAGAGGATTGCAGCCTAAGAGACCAATCCTATGCCTGTTACTCAGAAATAAGTCCCATTATAGTCAATAAGGCTTACTCTCCAAGAAGAGTGACTAGGATGGCTTTGTTCATTTTCAGTGCATCCTGCACAGAAAAAGGTTGAAAATCCCTGCTCTGAGTAGACATGGATTGAGACGTTGGGATCCTATCCACAGTCACCGAGCAATAGCTCTATTCAATGGGATTTACAGCTGGAGGCAGCTGTGCTGTGCTCTAGGTGGGGAAGCCCTCCCTCCAGGTTGCCTGAAGCAGAACTCTCCCCGCCGCAATCCCAAGGCTGGTCCCTGGAAAATTTCTTTTCCACAGAACCGGTCCCTGGGGCCAAAAAGCTTGAGGACCACTGGTATATATTACTGTCTCTATGATATAGGCACAGTTAGCTTGGATAGTGTCTCTGCACACAAAGTTTGTGCACTTGTAGGTTTTGTGCTGAAGCTTCTATCAATATGTGGCCAGTAGAGAAGGAGCTGTCTGATCCTCAGTCTGTCCCATCCTTTTTTGATGTTCCCTATGGGAATTTTACTCTGTTGGTGGTTGGGGCAGGAAGCACCTATGCACATTGGGCTCATGTGCAAGGGGCAACCATACCCAGAGAAGGTAGAATTGGCCATTGTCACACATCCCTGATCACTTGCCAGTGTCTTGCAAAATGCTGCAAATGAGTGGCATAGCAGGGGTTGCCAGCACTCAGGGCAAAGCAGGCAGAGGGAGGGAAAGGAGCGGAAGCTGGCAGGTGGGAGCTGTTTAACAGGCAGATGGGAATGGGGCATCACTGCTCTGGTCTACTTGGACTCAGGCCACTTTTAGAGGTGGCCTAAATCTGAGTAGACTCATAAAAGCTGCTGCAATGTTACACTGGAGAAGGGGACATGCCTTCCCTTCCCAGCGTGCCTCACCTTCCCAGCAACAGCCTCTAGAATTTGTGCTGGATACAGCGCAGGGACACCAGCTTGCCTGTTCCAGTGGAAGTCTGAATTGTGCTGCCTGGGCACAGTCCTAATCAACTTTTCAACATTCACATAGCTGTTGCCAGTGGGACATGTGCTGCGTTCCTACTGTTGGGGGGCAGTCACTGGGATTTCCTGAAGGTAAGGCAATGTTTGTTCCCTTACCTCAAAGCCGCATTTTCCTTACTCTGGAGCTAACTTCTTTCACAACTGGCTGTTAAAACACTGATACTTTAAAAGATACTTAATTTCACATCTTACCCCTAAAACTTCTGCGCCATGGACACCACTGTGGCCTCCCCACACACAACACTACTGAGTAGGGACATGGTTTGTCCATGTCCCTTTGGTAGTCTCCCCAGCCCCTCCCATTCACCTTTCAATACAGGAGTTCGATGAGGCTTTCTTCAGGCTTTTAACATAGTGTAATATGTTCTACCTATGTCCATTTGTATGGCATTCTTGCCAATTTTGTGCTCTGAGGTCCTTGTTGCGTTACTGCAGAATTTGATGTTCATTTTTATTTCAAAAGATGTTCATCAGTTTTACATGCTTTCTAGTCTTCTGATGGGAAAAAATATGTAATAAAGCAGAAAAAGCAGAGACTCCCCCCCCCCCCCAAATTGTATGAACTCATTCAGATATCTTGAGTTGCAGCGTTCCTGGAGCAAACCTAATTATGAGTACATAGCCTTGCATTGGATAACATCAGAGACCCGAAAGAAGGGAGCAAAATTACTGTCCAAGGTCACTGATGCCTTCATCCCATTGAAGTGAACATGTGGCCTTTTTTCCCAGGACATGTCTTCTTTTTTAGCCTTGTGATCTGGGGAAAAAAAATCTTCATTGACCCCCTGAACCTTATGAGCAGGCAGCATGTAGTCTTTTTTGTAGTTGATAATTTTTATATAATAAACTGTATGTAATAGTTTAAATTAAATAATATGCAATATAGGCATCCAACACTAATTGGACAGGTTAGGCACTGGAGCACCATCCAAAAGTGAAAACCACTGAAAAGTAGAACCCAGTCTTTTTCAAAATTGCCACCAAAGATATATAGAGCAATGATATCTTATGTTTTTGAATGATGGTTATTTACTGAAGAACATCATAAATGTCAAAAATAGTTTTGATTACCATGTCACATATAAATCAACATCAAGAAGACAATTTTAGCTTTTAGACCAGCAGAGAGAGGTTGAAAGATTGGATTATGTGTTGAATGAATAAGTTCTGGGTGTAATTGAAAGGTGTTAAAAGAGTGGAACGTCAGACAATGAACTGGCAGAAAGTGGAAGCACCTGTTTAACTGCATGAAAGCAAATATACACGAGTTTTTAACATTTATTTTGTCATGTCCTATATTTTTCTTGGGTAACTTACATTTTGAGGGGCTGATGTCCTCTTTTTCGATTATGACATATGGTCACCCTGTGCTTGGTTGATGTTTCTCCAAATAGGCATTTGTTCCTGTGCATTCCAAGTAAGAGTTTCTGGTTTGAGAAGTGGCTGGTTGTAGATTCCTGAGCTGATAGTCCACAAGAGGGCTCTAGAGCTGAGATTACCAGTTTCAGAAATAGATTGAATTGAAAGGAAGCAGGGAAGGGGGGCCTGGAAAGGTTTGGATTGGAAGGGGGGTGCAACATATTGCTGCGGAGAGAGCTTGTCTAGTACTCTGTTATTAGTTTGGAGGGAGTGCTACAGACTGTGCTCCAGTGGATGGAATGCCGCCTTTATTTGGACCACTGATGTAGATTGGGAGGGAGCTCTAGGCTGTGCAGGAGCAACTGGTGAGCAGGTTAAGTGATTCCTCTCTAGTGCTGCCTAACTTTCCTTTCCTGCCTTACAGTTTCAGTTATTGGTGTGGAACTGGGGTTGGGCTGCATTTGAGGGAGACATAACCTACTTCATTTTAATTATTGGGAACTTTCCTACTCCCTCCAAAGTCACACAATTGCTTAAGCTCACAAAGACCCAAAATGGCACAACATTTTGACTTGAAGTACACCCATTTATTGGAAAGAACTCATTTTTCAAAAAGTGTAAACAATAGCAGTTATTCAAATCTGTTTCCAGCTGCTGTCTCAGGAGCTGTCTGGAATCTTTCTTGCACATAGCACACCGTACCTAAATGAGACCTACATAAAACCTGTTGCACTCCAACCTCAGGGCTTTTCCATTATGCCCATTTTCTCAGTCCCCCCCTCTCCATTTCATCTTGCTCAATATTCAAACTAATTGAAACTTCTATATTCAAACTTGTTAAACAGATTGCAGTTTGTGGTGGTTTTCCCTTATTGGTGGTGTCTTACCCACACACTTGGCTTATTGGCACATTCCTTCTGTTCTGTATTTTGTGCATTATTCTATATTGCCTGGTATCTAGAGGTGATGGCTGCAGACATTCTGGGGTCACCAACCCAGGATGCTTTGCTGGAATGAAGTTCATGATATCAGAGGTTGGATGTGGTATGTAACTTTGAGCACAGTCCTACCATGTCTACTCAACAGTAAACCCCATTGTGTTCAGTGGGACTTACTCTCAGGATTGCAGACTTCTATCTGAAAGTTTAGGTGCTTGGGTATCAATGGAGACAAGCCACTGATGTTACAAAAGTGTATTTTGTTGGCTGGCTTGTTTATACTCTCTTATTGTTAGATTTCTGAAGTTCTAACCATGTGTACATATGAACTTAGGATGCTGCCTTATCAAGTCATACTTCAATATTATCGCTATACTGTTAGCCATGGCATGTCTACTCAGAAATAAGCCCTTCTGACTTCAGTGGGACAGATTCTCAAGTGTGCATAGCTTTGCAGTCCTGATGAATGACCTTTTTTCTGAAGTGAAAAATGCCAGCATCTGTGAAGATTGGAGATGATGTAACTGGTGGAAATGAGCCCTGACAGTTTTATAACTTTGAATAACTAGTGGTGGCATAATGGTTTACCAGGGTCCTGGGAGCTCCAAGTTTACCTTCCAAGACTTTGCATTGACCAAAAGAATGGACCTTCCCTGTTTTTATCACTTTGAATTTATTATTCTTTCCTGCGGCTTTTAATATATTTGTAAGAGAGGTTTGAGTATGGGATCAGAAATCCCTGGGCTAATTACAGCCCTTGGCCATCTTCTCAGAGCCATTTTGAACATCTCAAGAATGGCACATTGCTTCCATTCTTCCAAATTTCTTTTCTGGATGAGGGGATGAAAGCTCTATCCCTACAACTCCATGCTCCTTTTCTTGCAGGATAATATATGTATGGTCTTGCTTTATGTTGCAGATGCAGTTCCTCACTACAGCCTACAGTAGAACTGCCCTCCTATTTTCTCCTATCTATTGTCACCAATTTTCACATCTACTAACAACTGGCTAAGCAATTCAGTGCCCCCACTTGTCTCAGTGCTCCTGAGTAGGAGCTGCTACCCTGAAGGCTGCGTTTGGAGCATGAACATCAAATAATGATCAGGGTCGATGAATGGCAAAAGCAGGTAATTTTGCCTGAATAATGCTGGCACCACATAACTTAAATGTCATTGGTCAGGATTTAGTTCTCTTACTTAGAAACATATTGGTTTCTTTGTGACTGTATTAACTTTAGAAGTCTTTGGATCAGGATGCAAAGGATCATACAGAAGTGAGTGAAAATCCTCAGCCTACCTATCCTTTTCTCATTGCTAAAGAGACCCTTACCATGAAGAAACTTTTCCCCAGTTAAAAAGCCCCCCACAACTCCTCCAACTAAAATGCCAACGCTCATTATTAATCTGCCTTACAAATGGATCGCTGAGAAGAATAATTTCTATAGTTCCCAAAAGCAACAGGGCTGTTCAGAACAGTTAGTGGGAACGGCATAACATGGGCAAACATGTTTTTGTGTGTCTTGATTACAAAGAATCATAACTCAGAAAAGACAAGTCAAATGTCAGCCACCCCATCAGTCAGAGATATGCACTGAACATAGCTTTAGAAACATGGTAGACACTGCAACAAATCCAGTCACTGAGTAGTAATGAAGCACACAGCATTTTTAACTTTTTATTTCCATAAGGGGGAGTTTAAAATACAGATTGATCTTTCTTTCATCCATCTGCGTTGATCTCGACATTAACCAATCCTGTTGTGCGAGCATAGGCCCGATAATTACATTCAAAAACTGGAATTTGCAAAGTTAAGTTGCTGAATTTTGCGGGCCTCTCCCAGTATCCCCTCTTTCATTCCTCCTAACGAATGAATCCTAGGTCGCCTTAACATTCACAAGCAATTGTATTACTTGACTTTGGAAAGCCCAATCCCCTGACATCCCTTTTTGGTACACCTTCCTTCACTTGCCTTCTTGAAATTATGGAGTTAATAGTTTGGAGTATTTCAGCCTGAGAGTTAAAATAGCCAAAATATAAAGGATTTTGTTTTTGAAGGATAGAAAAAAAGTGGGGCAGAAAAAGGGGTAGATACTTAGAACAGAAGCATAATTGTCACTGTCTGGACATTTTCAAATCAAAAGGCCAAGAGAAACACAGAGAAGAGTGAGTGAGCAAGATAATCTAGTGGTATAGATTAGGCTACTAACAACTTTCTGTCTCTTTGTTTTAGCACCGTTAATATATAAGTTTAGTTCTATATTAGCACCTTGTCCCCGATAAAACAAAAATCCAAACTGTTTTATTTAAAAATGAAAGAAAACACGAAGCTGTGGGTAACAGATGAGAGGGTTGATGAATTTAAATCACAAGATCCTTGTCAATATCCTCTGCAAAAGAAAAAGACAAATATCATATAAGAATATAGCTGCTAACGTATGCCTGAATTCAGTTTCAGCATGGTTCATTTACTTTTATTAGCCCTTTGATTTCCTACTGCCTAAAGATAATAGGTTCAGGATTCATCCACAGTTCCTCCTCAGTACCCACCCACACTGAGGAAAGAGAAAGCATAGATTGTTTGACCAGTAGGCTGACTTGCACATGGCTGGTTGGTTTATTATGGGTCAATGTTTAATCTTTAAATGGCCCAAGAATGATCTAGAACCAGAGCTTAGCAAACCACAGCCAAGGGGCCAGATCTGGCATTCTCACAGATTCACTCCATCCAACGAGCATATTTTTCAGTTCCACTCAAATTCTGTGCAAAGTCTCCCTCAATCAGGAGGCTGGGCAGCCATGTTTCCCTGGATGTCCTTTTATATGGTCTGCAGGCTGGGATGCTGGGCTGATAATGCGCCTACCAAGATAAGGTCCTTCAAACAGGGAGGACTTGGTGTGACTCCCTTTTGTTCGGAAGCAATCCGGATGGAGACTGCATTCTGGGCACACAGTAGTTGCAATTTTGAGCACCACCGATCTGGATTAGAACCACACAATTCTGTTCTACTGCTATGAAATTTTTATTTCTATTAGAAGAAACTCTGCTAGTTCTAGTATAATTGCTACTTCTCATGTCTATCACAAGTCATGCCACTGATTTCTCATTTACTCAGCAACAGATGGTGAATTATGGGCAAGTATTTTTAGTCTTGATCAACTAGAATCATCCAGACATATTTGGAATTCACTCTGCCCTTTCCTCTAGCTTCTACCTAGCTGTGCTTAGCAGACATTTGCAATACTTACTCTCCTTAATGCCAAAGCAGCTGGCCCATTCCTCCAGGGCAATGTACTTGTCGTTGTCTAGATCACATGCATCAAAGAAGCGAGTGGTGCAGTGTTCCATGGGGATGAGAGGAGCTCTCAGTGGAGCCAACTCAGTATGGGACAGGTACCTGAATAGAAGGTAAAAATGATTACAACATCCAAAATATACCATAGACTGTCTTTTGCTAGGTCAGAAAGCATGAATGGTGTGAAAAATAAAATCCAGAGGGGCAGTACTGTATTTATTGTAATAGCCATATAAGCAATTTTCTGCTATCCTTATCCCCAACCACATTACAGTACCTGCTTTTTATGGAGCAATGGGTTATGGGTTTATTTATGGGTTACTGTGTGACTGGAACAATTTCATATATCATTGATGGATCAGAGATTTTTGCTGTTCGTTTGATAAGAACTTCATAAGATAAGAAGTTCATAATTCCTTCTAATGAAAGAAAACTAATGAAAGAATTCTAGAAATCTTCAAGCAGAGATTTAACAAGCACCTGCTGGAACTTCTCTGGGACAAGGGTGCCCAAATCCTGCACCAGAAGTGACTTGCAGCAAGACTCAATGCAACCCACATGAAGACCTCTCCATCCAGTCCATGGACAAACCCTTGTAATCCTCCAAACATGAGGGGAGCTCTGCTCCTATCACCTCTGGAGGGTGTTTGTGTGTGTGTGTGTGTTGTGTGCGTGTGTATAAAAGTGCTTTGGAACTGGTTTGAAGATCCCACCTCCCAATTTTAGAAAGTGTTGTGAACTGATTTGAATTCATTCACATGTTCCGTTTCCAATATATTCATTTATGTAAATTTACGTGCAGTACATGTATTCAAATTTGAAATGTAAATTCATTCATTTTTCAGCCCCAACACAGTGTCAGAGAGGTGATGTGGTCTTCCTGCCAGCAGGAGGGTTCTGCTCTAGGAGGGTTTTCTGCCACAAGCAGGGGGGTTGGACTAGAAGACCTATTAGGTCCCTTCCAATTCTATGATTCTCTAACTCCACATGGGACATTTTGCTCTCTTGAGCAAGACACTTGAATGCATCCTGTCTATGTCAGAGCTTATTACACATCAAAGAAACATGAGATGTAGGTACCTACCCATCAACGGGATGTTGATCCAGCTGGCCAAATTGCCAATGCACAGGGAAGATATACATGTTGTAGTTTTTTTCAAAGTCACGGGCCAGCAGCTCCATAGTGTGGTCACCAGCTTCCAAGCGCTTTTCATTCTCATGGATTTTCTTGACCTGGCCAGAAATATACATTTGCATCTTTAATGATGGCTCAACCGAATGGACCACTTTGCCACTGGAACCTGCAATCTGGTGGTACAGTATTCTTATAGCTGTTGCAAAGGGTGACATATTAATGCAGCACTGCCTGACTGTTCCTGCAAACAGTAAGTAGTCAAGTCCCTCATGCCAGAGGCCTCCCAACAAGCCCTAGCACAAGTAGGTCAGTAGAGGAGAGGCAGGAAGTGGAGCTTGGTCGAACAGGGAGGGGGGCAAGTAGAGGCTAAGAAGGGGGTTGTATCAGTGGCCTCCGCACCACCTTGATTTACCTTTCCAGATCCACCCAGAATTGCACCAGCTATATAGTTGGCACAGGGCTGAGTAGTCTCATTTGGGCAGTAAGGGTTTACCGTGAGGCAAGGGAACGAATGTCCTTTTCATTAAAGTAGGCCTTTGTGGTTTGAAAATCCCCCATGGGATGATCTGCACATCCTGTTGGAGCACTGGTGGAATTAGGTATGATTGGGCTGCCCATCCAGGACTGTAGTTTGACCCTTTCTCTTAGAAGATGAATACATGTGCTGCATCATGTGATTGGTTAGGAAATGCTGTATGAATGTATGTATGAATGACTGGCAGGAATGTACAATAAAAAGATTGACAAGATTAAATGATTTAGCACATGCCTTACTATCTAAGATGAAATGAAGGGAAGATTCCATTGGAACATATATTGTGCTATAAGGGTATAATCCAAGGCAAAACCTACATAGATGCTGATCTGTGAGGAATGTCTTTGCACGTTGTGCACTTGAATCATTAAAAGGCTAGTTGCATATTACGCACAGCAAACTCAGGGATCTGAAACCAGATATGGGTCTAATAAGCATGCCTATGTCACATGTATTTTCAAACATGTTTGCTTTATTCCTACTCAACATTTCTAGGCATACGTTTACAAAAAAAAAAAATACTTAAAATACCTTAAAAAGAAACATGATGTGTTTTGTGGTCTGTTGAGAGGCTCACAAGAGGACATGATATGTGGAGAGGAGGTCTTGATAGGAGATCATGATTTTAAATTAACAGAATGGAGACTGATCCTCATTCTCAATTCTGCGGGCAAAGTCATGTGTGTGTTAATGTGATGCTGTAGTCTAACTCACCCTGAGTTTCTGTTTCTCAGTTAGCAGGTTGTTGTCTTCATCACGCTCATACAGAGTGACCAGCACGTTCTTCAGCCAATCACGCATACGCAGAGGGAATTCACCCAGTTCAGCATCAAGGCAATCAGGAATGACTGAAATCCAACAAGAGGCCAGTGAGTCACCTCACCCCTATAGAAATCTTCCCAGTTTCTACAATGACAATTATGTAAATCCTCCACTTCCAAATCCTCCTTTAACAGTGCAGCAACATAACTTACATTAATTTAATTTAGGGTACTTTTTACCTGTGGTCTAAAAAGGCTCACATCCATTTTCAAAATAAATTCATATAAGAACACAGTAAAACGCTACATCAAACAACATTACAGTAAAAGGTGATAAAAACAAAGTTAGAAGCTAAACAGTGAGGTAAAAGTAGTCACCAAAAGCCAAATAAAATTTTTTTTATATACAATGGGATATTTTTCATATTTTAGGGGTGTGGGTGGCGCGAGCGGTTAAGACGCTGTGCCTGTTAACCAGCAGGCCAGGGTTCGAGACCCGGGTCGGCCCCACAAGACAGGGTGAGCTCCTGTCCTTAGCCCAGCTCTGCGACGCCAGCTGGATCCAATCATATTGGCTCTGCTTTTACATTGGACTAATTCAGTGGCGTGGAGAGGGGGGATTTGCTGCTTGGGTAACAGCCTGTCCTCCATAACAATCCAACCCAGGCTTTTGTGCTTCGCATGCAGCGTATGCAGCGCCGAGCACGATACCATAGTCTTTCAAGACTGACGGAGGCCTGCTTTTTTATTTTTCACAGTGATATTCCATCCTTCTACCAAGAAGTTTGGGTCAGTGTATTTGGCTCCTCTCTCTTCTTTTATCTGCACAGCAACCCTTTGAGGTATGTTAGGCTGAAAGGCTACAGTCCTAAACTTCAGTTAGGCTAGCCTAAGCTGCAGCACAAATCCTGTACTGACCCGGGGGTGTCACAAAAGTGCTGTAAGGCACATCTGCACCAATCCTAGGGGTGAGTTAGGCCAGTGCACAGACATGTGTTTGCCTCACTACAACACCATGGGAACAGGAAGATCAATAGGTTGTGCCAGCCTAGGTTAGGATTGCATCCTAAGACAGTTACTGGTGCCAGGTCACCAAATAACTTACATGACTGAGATTGGAACCCTGATCTTAATGGTCTAACACATGATCCACTACATCACTATGTCTAACAAAAGGATACATGGGGAAAGAACTTCACCTGGCACATCAAAGCTAGCATTATTTGGGGACCATCACAGAAATGGCCCTCTCTCCAGCAGTTGCTCACCATCCTAAGACATGCCTACCCTCCATCATATCTATTATGAGCTCCTGGGCCGGGGGGGGGGGGGGTGGGTTATTGTGCAGCAACATTATTCAAGGTAAAACTTCTTGCAAATATCAGCCAGAGGTATTAGAAGATGATTAGATGATAATCATTACATCATGATTAGCTTTAACCCAGTAGCATTGCCAAGGAAGGGCAGATCGGTAAATACAGCAAATGCCACAATGTGTCATGTAATACGCCTCTTCCTCTCACCATTGTAGCCACTTCACACAGTGACAACAAAGCAAGCACTTGCCAAACCAAGTAGCATCTCCAGCACGTTGCCATCCTGCTCAGAATGGTTCTGAGGACAGTGAGTTGGAGGGGCCAGCATGTTGAGGCACCTGCAATACTAACCATGCAGCCACCCACCAGTTATGCTTCTGCTTTAGCCAATTAAGGTGTGCTGATCCAAGTTTACCCTCAATATTATGTGGGAGAGCAGAAACACAATAAATCTATAATAAATATGGCGTCCCTAGAGGAGTGGCCCACACCAGGTGACACACTATGGGGGTGATGCATACTGGAGGGCTGTGACACTCCAAAAATGCAACTTCATGATGGTGTGGAAAACACATTGTCATATACCATTGGATGCATATTTAAGAGCAGAATCCAGTGCAAAAATCCATTTTAAAACAGCAACTTCCTACCAAAATGGACAAAAAACCACCAATTTATGGACAAAAAAACTTTTAAAAATGCATTGAACTCGATGGAAAGTGAAAGTGACCCATATTGTGGTTTTACTGGTGAGTAGGGAAATGTGCCATAGAAAGGGTAGGCTGAGAAGAATTCAAAGACACTAGAATTATCCTGATCCAATGAACACAGTCCCCACAAATCACCCCAGAAAAATTTCCTTATTATTGCATTGAGATGCATTGAAAATGAAAGTGAACAGTACAGCTGTGTTTACTAGCGAGTAAGCAAGCATGCCTTGGCTGGTGTGGAAGGGAGTCCAAGGGAGTATAAGACTTCCAAAATGGTCCCAATCAGAGATGTCACTAGGTTGTTAGAAAGGTGACACTATTGAGGGGAGGTGACACCCCTAGTTACCAAAATATTTTATTTCTACAAAAAAATCATTGTAGAAATAATCCCATCATGTTAAATACCATTGGATGTGCAATGTACAGCAATGAAACAAACCACTTTGAAATTTCTTGATTCTATACATCAAAATGCATGGCCAAAAAACCAGCAGAGGCAGGGTGGTGGCACATAATCATGCTCACCATTCAGGTTGTTGCCCTACCCACTGCATGAGGGTGATGCACTGGCCTCTGCACTGGGTGATCTGAACCCTAGTGACATCCCTGATAAGAAAGCCTTGGAATTCCATTAATTTAAACACGGATCAACATGAACATTTTCATGGATGCTAAACATATTTATCCCCACTTTGCTAGTAGGAAAGAAATATCATTAATTCAGTGACAAGGTCAGTCAGTGCATGAATGGCTGGTGCTTAAAAAAGTTGATGTATGTTTAATTTGACCACCACTGCTCTACAGCCTAGGAGATCAATGAATTTATTATTTCAGGGCCTTATGAAGCCAAAAATATCTTCCTGAAACCTAACACAGTAATGCCACCTGGCCTGTACATTCTGACCTGATCTAACTCCAGTTTATCTGCTCAGGATTTTTGGCTTGGAAACTTGTTTATGATTTATTTAGCATATTTTCCTGCCATGCTCAATCTTAGGGAGCTTGTTCGTCATACAAGATAGCCACAGTGGAACAGCAGGAAACAGGAAATCATCACAGCCATCATGAGCTCCACAAACATATGCAGTAATTGAGAATAGCCTGGGCAAGGGCAACAGCTAGCTAGGAAAATATTTGTCATTAGAAACATTTTCATACCAATCTGCTTGCAATAGGCAGTTGATCTTGGTTCTTAAAAATAAAACAGCATTTGCACAATCATTTTGTCACTTATTTGTCACCCAAGTCAAGAATCCCACTTAAAAACACCACAAAAACCAAGGAGTAGTGTTTCGATCTGTATAGAATATTTTTTAATAGCAGTAGTGCCTAAATCACCATCAGAGGGTGCAAATATGGGTTGCTGCCCAGGGCCCATAGTACCCAGAAACCAGCACTGTGCTTGTGGTATAGGTAAGCTATGGGAGAGAGATGGATGGTGATGAAGAGATGGGCTAGAAAGATACTTAACAGTGACTTGCTGACACCTAAAGCCAGCATTACTCATACAGTATCTGACATTATGGAGATACTGGATGTCAATTTTTGGATAGCTTTTAGAATAATTTAGACTGGATTGGGGGAAAATTCTGCTGGCCATCTGAGATGAATGGTAGGCCCTCTCAATATACCCTCAAGGTCATCAGGTTCTGTTTCTAGTGCAGGAGCAGAGGGGAAAAAAGACAGCAGTGATTGAAAAATAGATCAAATTTGGATTACAAGTCTGTTGATTGTCCATTCATTGTTACAGATTGAATGAAAGACCCTTCAAGTAGGAATTTTGAGGAAGGGTATCAAGTGTGAGTGAGACTTTACAAATTAGAAATTATTTCAGTGCCATGTAGAGTCTGCAGGAAGCACATTATTCAAACCTCAGTTTTCAAATTTCCTGTGATACACATTTATAACCTAAATCATGTAGTTTTATGGCAGCATGATTGTATATGCTAGTATTATGATTACTTATTTTAGATCATATAGATATCAAAGCTACAGATTCTGAAAACAGTGGCTTCATACAGTCAGTTTGTGATGAGTTGCTTCCTAATTGCATTGCTTTCTGCTTAACCTACAGGTTAAAACTTACATTTGCAGGGTCCAATATAATCCAGGTGGAGCTTGTGTCCCTTCTTGGTTCCCTCCAAAGTGCATTTGGTGGCAAAGAAGTGGCAGGAGGTGTCATAGGTCTTGTTGTCAGTACCACAAACCTTTGTGCAAAAAATACTTGTGTTAGAATGGAGAAAGTGCTCAGATTTAACAAGGACCTATCCTTCTCTCTATCCCAGTCCAGGTTAACAGAAACAACCACCAGACCTAGGCTGTCTGACTCATAAAAACTCTTTCTGAATGATGCTTGACTGAATGAGGGTGCAATCCTAACCAATTTGGGCCACCACAATTCACCCATCTCCCTCATGTGGTAGTGTGGGGAGGCCAGCACACTTCCGTGCACTGGCCTAACAGCCCCAAGAGTGGCACTTCTGCAACACCCCCAGGCCAATACAAGATTTGTACCAGTTTACCTGAGGGTTAGGATTAAGCTGTGATATTCCCTCTGAACCTTAATCACCTTTGGGTAGTGATTTCCAAACTTTGGCTCTGGCTCTCCAGGGAGACATGAAGCCAGCCAGGGGAGCTGCAGAATCCTCATGAAAAACTCACCACCCTATACAATGTATATTATTATACCCTTAACGGGGAGCTGCCAATGGCTTAGTAGGTCAAGGAAGCTAGCAATCAAAAACATTTGGGAATGTTGGGAACAGTTCGGAACATGTGGTTACCCAATATGCAACAGGCATTGCCAGTTTGGTCCATCACCACAGGATCCACTTTAACCAGGAGGTCAAGTTGCAGGGGTCTGCATAAAGGGGTCTATCAGGAATCATCATTTCCAAGATGATGTATACTGAACACAGACATTTTCATCCTGAGTCTTTTAAGTTGCCACTCACCTTCTCAAATACTGCAGTGCTGGCAGGGCAGCTGGAGGGATCCTGGCACACACACATGGGGGTGTTGTTGTCATCTACTTCACAGACTTTGCCATGCTTGCAGTGATGGTTCTGGCAGGGGTCTGGGCAAGACCAGAAAAGAAAACTTCAAAAGGCAAAAAGTGTTAGGATGCTTCAAAAAAGCCTGGAGCACTAATGATGGAGAGGTGTCCAGCTCAATGTTTGTTTGTCTCATCAGAGGTAGGCTATGCTAACCAGAATGTTTATGGAGTAAATAAAGTCCAATAGTTTACATTCATCACTGACTGGAGCAGAACTCCTTTAATATTTGAGTGTTAATGTTATGCCAGAATCCCCTTCTTCTAAAGTCATGATTTATTGCTATGTGGTTCTGTTGCAGAATTGTCTACAATACAGTACTTAAAATCTTCCCCTGTCAGTTGGCAGGCAGCTGAATCCTATCCCCATCAGCAACACCAAAATGGTTACTGCTACATCCAGCGGTGCCCTTGCAGGTCTCCTTGGGGGAAGTGGACGTATGCTCCTTTCCTCGGAGGAAAAGCACCCGACCCTGCAATGGGGCTTCTCACGTCTGTGCTGGCTATTTTGCTGGCGCAGATTTCAAAGCTTTTGTATCGGGTTTTACAGCCTGACAAGGAGGATAGGACAACAGTGGCCAGTCCCAGTCTCCTCCCTGGCCCATTCTTCTTTTCACTTCCTGCCTCCCCCTGCCCTGAAAATACTTACTGCTGTACAGCACTACAGGAGCACCAACTGGCTCTTCATGCAGCACTGTGGCTCGGCACTGACTGGTGTTGGCCCAGTGCCAGCAACCCCTCTATTCTGGGTGCTGTGGGCAGGAACATTTGCAACACCCAGCGCCGGCACTGAACTCATCATCATCATGGCTCAGTCCGCTTAAAACTGGGCACTACTATAGCATGGAAAATCTGATACAAAAAATTCACTGATGAAGTGAATGAAGCAAACTCACTAGTCCAAGAAGTGACATTCTCTCTGGCAGTAAAAACGAAAAGATGTACAAATTTAAGCATACATGTGAAAGACCTTTGGGTATTGAGCAGCAGGGCTAGGTACAATATTGTATGTTTATTTCAAAATCACTTACGTTCAGCAACAACCTCTTCCACTTCTGCGGCGGGCTCTTCAAACTCTCCAACCTCCACCTGAACAGGGTTGATTCCCACAGGTTCCTGAGTGGAAATGAAATCATGATGATAGATGGAATGAGATCAGCTATAGTTGAGGTCTGACTGACCACTGACTTAGGCTACAACCCTAACCTCCATTTAGGCTGGCATAAGCCCCAGTATAAGTCATTTGCTGACCTGGGGGTGTCATAAAAGTGCCCTAAGGAACTTCTACCCCACTTCTGATGGAGGGGTTAGGCCAGTGCACAGGCATGCCTTGGCCTTCTTACACCACCACAGGAAGATATGCCAGGTGAGTTTG
The DNA here is from genome assembly GCA_030015325.1 of Cryptoblepharus egeriae. Lineage (NCBI taxonomy): Eukaryota > Metazoa > Chordata > Lepidosauria > Squamata > Scincidae > Cryptoblepharus > Cryptoblepharus egeriae. The sequence goes on along the minus strand of JAREYC010000002.1, from coordinate 63,153,952 downwards.
GATGGCCTAAATTTGTTAGGATTGTGCCCTTAGGTTTTGTGGGTTCCATATGGAGTAGAAACCACTGTTGGAAAAAATAATACTATTTCCTACATATATGAAGCAGAATATCAGGGAAGCGTTGTAGCTCTTTATTTGGCAATGCTAAATTCAGTGGCAATTGTAACTAATCACTTCATCTCATTTCTTGTCATGAAAACATATCTAGCTCAGACTACTAGTTTGCTGCTCTGGGCAAAGATTACATTTGCCACTCCCTCTTGATCTGTACAGAGCTATTTTGTTATTTCCTCAAAAATGTTCTCATGTATAGCATCTGGTTGCCTTTTAAGTAAATGGAGTCAGGTGAAAAGCCTGCAGTAAGGAAAATGGATGGGCAGTGTAGGGACAGTGGTCCCAAACCCTTTATTGACCCTGTACATGGGCCGGTTGTGCTTCTCCTGACCAGATTAAAAATAAAAAGATAGGTGGGAATTGATCTTAAGTCACAAAATGCCTATTATTCTTATTCATATGGCCACATACACACACGTCTATAAATTCTATTCTTTAAGTCAAACTGCTGGAAGGATAGATTTTGAGAAGTGGAGGTCTGGCTTCTGGACCAGCTGTGTTTGCATGCCCAGAAAGTGAAGCATAGCAGCAACTTCTCTCAAACCACAATGAAAAAGGGAGTACTCAGGTTGTGTGTCTTCATACCTCTGGTGTAGGATCCTCTACGACTTCCATCTCCTCTGGCAATGCATCTTGCTACAAGGGAGAAATAAGGAAGTTAAGCTTGGATGCCTCTAGCACGCTCTGTTCATTTTTACTTCATTAAGAAAACCACAGACGATATCACGATCACTATTTCACATATGCAGACATAAAGGTTATTTCTGCTGGGACAACTGAAGTTTAACCACTTGAACTAGTTCTCCCTTCTGGATGAAAATAGACCATGAAGTTGCCCAAAAGCACATCACCCAGTTCTTTGAGACACAAGTTTTTGCATCTAGCACAAACTGCCACCACAGGTCCACACTGACACATGAAAGTGGATTGGGCATACAAAGAGGGTTAAGATTTAGCAGGCACCATTACCACAGAACCTCCCTATTCTTGGGCCCAATCTGTGCTCCTCTACCTCATTTCCTCCTTGTTCTGCCATCTCACCCTATTCCATCCCTCCCCTCATCTCTCCAAACCTCTATATGACCTTACATTGCAGTGGCAGTTATGCCTTTGCTGCTTCTGGTAGCAACCAGGCCTCACTCACTAGAGTTGCCACAAGTTTGATAGGCAGAAGCACAGCTGCCAGATAATGCCAGAAATCATGCATGACTCTTCTGCAAATGTGAATTAATTCTCATGCTGTAACCATATGCATGCTTATGTGGGAATAAGACCCACTGAATATACAGTGGTACCTTGAATAAAGAGAGTCTTGAATAAAGAGCATTTTGTATAAAAAGCAAAATTTTCTCAGAAATTTTGACTTGCATAAAGAGCACTGTCTTGAGTAAAGAGCACTTCTGAGGATGTTTGGAACAGGCTTCCATGGCAAGGGAACCCACAGGGGGGGACGAGGGGACTAGCTTGAGCTGCAGAGGGGCCCTGGCCAAAGTTTGGAATAGGCTTCCATGGCCAAGGAACTCATGGATGGTCCGGGGGGAACAACCTGAGCCAGGTTTGTATGTGGGATCTGTGTGTGGCAGCATGGAAGATGGATCAATGTTCTGGTGCTGCTCCTCATCAGCAGCTTGGGAATGTTAAAGTTGCACAAAAAGACAATAGATTCCATTGAGCAAAGGACAGCAGTGACTCCATTAGTAATAGTGAAAAAGCATAATCCTAACCATGTCTACTCAGATGTAAGCCCCATTGTGTCTAATGGGTCTTACTTCCAGGAAAGTGTCTTTAGGATTGCAGCCAAAGTCATCCCCATCTCTGTAACCCTCATACCAGCCATGAAGGTTTTCAAAGGTACAGTACAGTTCAGTACTGAACACTATTTTCTTTATTGCAGTGTTGTTGTGTTACCGTATATTACAGTGTTTTGCACTGTTATATTGCAGTGTTTTGTAATCATTTTTATAAACAGTTAATATTTTTATATGAATATCTTTTGGGTTGCAGAACCAATTGTCTGAGTTTCCATTATTTCCTATGGGAAAATTCGCTTCACGTAAAGAGCATTTCCCATAACGAGCATGCTTCCGGAACAAATTAAACTTGATATGTGAGGCACCACTGTAGTGGGTTTTCCAAGGAACCACACATATGATTGAACTTTCAGTCTTTAAAGTGCCTCACATCAGAATGCAAAGAGTTAAGATTAATGAACTCCTGCTGTGCGCTCACTTGCGCACCACCCAAAAAGCTGTCACAGCACTCCTGTCCCTGAGGCATGATTTGTGCAGAGGCTTTAAGAGTGATGTATTCCAACAACACGTATGACTAAATATGAAAGAGGCAAAGACTATGTTCAGTTTTGTGGCCATTCCTGTCGCTTTCTTGTAACCTTATGGTTTTTTTGTTTGTAAGATATATCCTTTGTTACTGCTACTCTTTCATTGTTTAAGCGCTATATAAAAATGTTGCTGCATTGAGAAGTGCTGAGTCAGACCACTGGTCCATCTACAGCACTCAGTATTGTCCTCAATGAATAGTAATAAACTCTCCAAAGTTTCAGATTGGGGTCTTTTCCAGCCCAACCAGGAGATGCGAGCAATGGACCCTAGGACTATTTGAATGAAAAGTGTGTAGCTTACTACTAAGGTTATAGTCCCAATCCCAAAAAATATTTAAACACAGAGCCTCCTTAAAGCCTCCAGCAGCAGTTCTTGCAAGAATCAATCAGATACTATATCTCAGGGTAAGAAACCACGTGGCGCCAAAGCCACCAAGTATCTTTAAAGGAAACGGTGGGCAGAGAAGCTGGAGGCAGAGGAACTGTAGGCACTGTAAGAGAAGATGGAGAATTCATGAAGCTAGAATGGTGATACACGTCTGCTTTCAGATCCTGGCTGGATTTTTGTGAACAACTACATGATAGGAACAAATTCAAGAAACAAATTCAGAAGACTCTTTTCCTGATGTGGTGGGGAAAGGTTCAGGAGCACTGCTGTGAGTCAAACAGTGCAATCCTAAGCATGTCTACTCCAAATTAAGTCCCATTGTGTTCAATAGTACTTACTCCCAGGAAAGCGGGGTTAGGATTGCAGCCAAAATCTGGCAATCTTGTGGTGTATATGGACCTGAAAGTATTACCATCTTATTACCTATCCAGTGAAACCCGGGGGGGGGGGGGGGCAGGAGAGATCTGCTTTAAGGAAGATATGTATTAAGAATTTTTAAGTAATTACTCACTGGTGCTGCCAGGGTCTTGCCTGCCAGGCAGAGGAGGAAGAAAATCCAAGCCCGCATCTTTCTACGAAGCCTGCATATAGAAAAAATTAAAAGGTCAAGAGCTTTAGTTACATTTTTGAGAAATTCTGCTTTGTAAGGTACTGTGTTCTTATGTACTGTACATGATGGAAGTGGTTGCTTGAGAGTCAGCAAAAGAGGGTCAAACCACATGTTAAATGGAACTAACGGTCACGTATTTTCCTCCAACTGGAGGCACCTCTTGTTCTTAAAGAGCTGCCACTAACTCTTCAGTGGATCATATGGGGAGAGGTTAATTCCTCCTGAATATCTTTCCTGAAGAAGTGATTTGTAGCTGAAGCAACTATTTGTAGGGGGCAATGTGGGCCAAGAAAATGGCATATGAAGGTTAACTTTCTCTCCCTTTGTGCTTGATCTTGATCTCTCCCTCCTGCCCCAGTCAGCAGTTCTTTACAAAAAAAGATGTTTCTGGTTGAAAGCATGATTTTTTTTATACCATACTAACATGTGCTTTGACCCTAAAATCTCTATGACCTCAGCAGCTTTCTGGATCCTGCTGTAGACAGCAGGCTCTGTCTATCCTGCCTATCTCTACTTCTTTTCTGTTGATCTGCTGTGGCCATTAGACTTTAGTGTTGACTCATAGCAAGCAGACAAACAGAAATGGGCCATAAGGAAAAAAGGCAATAGACACTCAGTACCTTGTGTCTATAAAGGTATAGGCACCCCTCCAAGACAAGATCTGGCAACCAAAACTGTACCTTATCACAATAATAATGGACCAACCTGAAACTGGCCAATGAACCATCAAATTCCCCAGTTTGAGAAACACTGATTGCCCTTCTCTAACCTGTCACAAGACTGTTAATTTCTATCACCTGAGGGTTTCAGAAAGACCTATAAAATCCCAAAGAGTTTTACAAGAGTTTCTCATACTATGTTGAGACTGAGAAAAACATTTCCACAAGCAGAAAGAGAAGCATCCTTGCCTCCATGCCAGGATCCACAATCTCCTTTAAACAACCCTTCAACTCAATATCTAGGGGTCTTATTTCATTAGACAGAAGAGCAATAGTTATGTTCAGCAGTAGGAAAAATCAGAATATGGGGAGCTAGGAGCATAAAAAGAACAGTGCTGTTTGTACTTGCAAGAGTAGAACAGGAGTGAGTTACCCATGTGTTCAAATGCATCTGAATTAGATAAGTGCTGGCAAAAATAAAGAAGGCATGGGAATGCATGTAACAAGGTTGCATCTGTGAAGAAGGTATGATTACAGGTATCCCCATTATCCACTGGAGTTCTGTTCCTGAACCTCCTATAGATGTGAAAGTTCATGGATTTAAAAAAACAGTGGGGAAAATCATTTTAAAGACCCACTTGCTGGTTTTATGCTTCTAAATTTCTCCTAATAGAATAAGGTTGTGCCTCAATATCTGCAGGGTTTTGATTCTGGGACTACCTACTGATACAAAAAAATGTGCTAGTTAAAAAAAATTCAAGTATGTCCCTTTAAGATTATTTAAAAACAGCTTTCTTCCTGTTGTAGAGATGCAATTAGAAAATTAGAGTCAGCAATTAGAACAGCAAAGGACCTAGGGCCTTTGCCTGGCTCAGCTGAAGAACCGATTTCTGATGATTGCTTGCATGACTTTATAGCAGTTGAAAAGCAGTTCTTAAAGCTGTGATTTGAGGTGGCCATTAGTGTTATCATTGTATAACAAAGGTGACCTGTATTTTGTATTCTTGGCCCTCCCCCACTTTCTCCAGGGTTTGCAAGTTTCCTGCGGTCAGATATAATAAATATCCTTACAGCAGACACATGCACAAAACACCATCTTAGGAAATGAAGATGTTCGGGCATTACAAACAAGTGTTTGTAGGGTGGAGTTCTTTTGAAGAGGAATGGTGAGTTATTTGTCTTTCCTGTTTCCTACATGATATAACATCCAAAATCTCTTTTATTTGCTGTAATAGACTCAGGCCTACCTGTCCTCACCCAACGAAACACTTGCCAACAAACTAAGGAAATCTTGAGTGACTAAAATTCTTTGCTTATCTAAAGACTGATATCCAAAAGCAGCTTGAAATGCGAAGCCCTCTAATCTGAAGTACAGAAAAACTTCACCCCCTAGACCTGTTCTCCTCTGGGAAAACTGCAGAGATATTGAAATATGTCCCTGATGTGGTCTTTTAATGTGATTCCAAGGCAAGCCTGGAACCTGCCTCCCTCTCCCCCACCGCCATATCTTTAAAACTTGAATCCCTCTGTAAGATGGTACGAGCTGTGAGGAAGAAGGAATGTCTGTTATGTCTAGCATGGGAAAGAAACTGTACGTGTGTTCTATGAAATGCACAATTGCAATCTGAAAACCTTTGCAATCAGAAAAGTCACAGGTTACTGATAGGATAAACCCAAAGCCTAGGAGTCCCTTTTGCCCAAGATATACAGCCGTATTCCTCTGCAATTGCACTGATAATCTCCAGCAGAAGTCCCATGCTGGCCTAGGAGTGTTAAAAAGTGCTGTTGGTGCCACTTTTGGAGATCTTAAGCCAGTGCACAGACAAGTACTTGCCTTCCTACTTCACTATGGGAATGGGAAGACTGATGAGTTGTCCCAGTCTAGGTTAGGTTTGCACCCTAAGGGCACAGTCCTAATTGTCAAGGATCCCATTCCCCAGCATTCTCTGACTTACCTGGGGAGAGTTCCCAGGTGATGCCTGGAGGTGCTCAACTCACAAGTTCCTCCAGAGGTGCAGGAGGTGGAGAGTTTCCACCTTGGGAGGGCTCACAGAGAGGACCTCACAACTCCAACAACTGAGGGAGACCCCCTGACAGGCTGGCAGCCTCCTGTTGTGGGTAAACCCCTGGTTGTGGGTAAAGCTGTTTACAGCAGGAAGGAAGTTGGGTGTTGGGGCTGGAAGGCAGACAGGTGCTGCCAATAAATCCAAAAAAGACCAGAGGGGTGGGGTCAACCCCTTTTGTAGAATGCCAGGGGAGGAAAGGGGAGGATCAGGAAAGATCCCAGATTATATAGACCTGGAGGTCTGGGAAGAGGGAAGGCTGGAGATCTGTGTTGGCCACCCAACACAGTTGGGTGATTGAACTGGCTCAAAGCCACTGTGGAGGAGGCTTGGATTGCAGCCTAAGGGCCCAGTTCTGTACAACTACACTGGAAAGCTGGATGGGATTTGGCCCTACATGTGAAGTCAGATGTCATGTAAAAACCTCTGCTGCAGTGATGAAGTGCTTTTTCTTGGTTTTGCATCTGAAATGACATATTTATGTTGATGACTTCCATGCTATGGCCTCTCTTTTCCACACTTCATATGTGTTTTCTTTTTTGTTTAAAAGCATCAAATGAATGTTCATTTATAACAGTGATTCCCAAACTGTTGGGCCCAACAATGCATTTTACAGCATGTGGCTCCTGGATATGACTGGTTATGATGTTGTTGCCAGTTACTTTCAGGTTCAAAGGCCTGAAACACTTCCACGAATAGTGGTAAGAGGGCCAGTGTGGGTGGTTTAGTATATAGTACTTTTGTCATCATTGTGCTCAAGAGAAAGAAAATGGCTTCTTTTAAATACTGCATTTACTCAAATATAATGCTCACCTTTTTCAACCAAATTCAGTTTCCAAAATCAGAATGTGCATTAGATTAGATGTTAATTAGAATTGAGTAAACACAGTATTGGAATTATAGTATTTATTACACTCACAGCACAAGCCTATGTATGACTACTCAGAAGTAAGTCCCACTGTGTCCAATATAGCTTACTCCCAGGAAAGTGTTTATAGGATTGCACACTTTCCTGGAAATAAGCCTCACTGATGGGTATGGACCTTGTGCATTGGCTTTTATCTTTCAATTACAGCTGAGTAGTTCTGCATAGGTTTTCACTGTCACTCACCTGAAATCTGTAGCTGAAATTGTCCTAAAATTAAAATGCAAATATCAAATTTTGCTATCTTCCAATATATTTCCTCTCTAGTAGGAATTTATTTGTATGGCAGGTTGCAGTCAGATTTTATCTGAAAATGAAGGGCCACCTTCAGAAATTGTCTGTGAATATGAATGTTGGTGCCTATGGAGTTTCCAGTTCAGACTAAATATAGCAGACTGAGGTTGCAATCCTAAAGACACTTTCCTGGGAGTAAGACCCATTGAGCAGAGTGGGGCTTACTTTTGAGTAGACATGGTTAGGATTGTGCTCTGTGTCCATAATAATATGGAACATACCTGAAAACATTTCAGCTACACTTATCAAGAGGACAGTGCTATTCAAATGGGTTCTCCTTGTTTTTGCTTAGTAGACTTTTGTGAAAACGTTATAGCATGTCAAAGAAATGTACCCACACTTATGGATCTGAATTGGGATTGAGTGGAAACTATGCCGCGTAGTCCCCTGTAAAGTTATAGGCATGACCGACATTTTCGCTCTATGGCCTTTTTCTGGTGAGAAGCAGTGGGCAGGTATCAAGAGGGGACTCCATTTCCCACTGACTTAGCTGCTTACTTGAGCCCACAGCCCTTTCCCCTGCCCCCCTTTGCCTCCCATTCAGTACACCAAGTCCCTTCCTCTCCTTTATTTGCTCTGGAGGCTGCTGAAAGCATCCTCCATTGCTGCCAAGACCTGAAGTTGAGGTCAATTGCTCTTCCCCTTTTAAAGGGCATTTTGGGGGTGGAAAAGTACAGCTAAATCTGGCTGTTTCCCTCATTCCTGATTTATAAGAACTTTTCTTGTGCTTCTCCTCTCAGGGCATATTTGCCTTTCTTCCTTGCTCTGTTTGCATCCAAGGTATGATAATGCCACTGAGGTTCAGCAGGTACAAGAGGGGTGTCAAGGTGGTGCGTTCCGAAAACAACACCCCTTGGTCCATGTTGGACTAAGTATCCCTTGGTCCGTGGAACACGGAGGTTTCAAAGCCAAGATTGGCACTGCGGTTTTTGTCCATCTGACAACAAGCCAGCAAACTCTCAGAACTGTCACTGTTGTGCTTGGAGGTAGAAGGGACCTGGAGAAACTCTCTGAGCAAACAGGCTTGACAGAAACGTCTCTTGCAGGAGTCAGGAAATGAGTCAATTTGCAAAAACAAAATGCAAAGAAAAGTCTCCTTATAACAAGCTTATTTTCAAGAGAAGTTGCACTGATGCCCTCCAGCAGGGCCCTGGTGCTTTGCAATGAGATAGTTGTCAAATATAGGTGTAACTCTCTTAGAATGAGACTTGGCTTCATAGCCATGTCACAGGTACCTGGGAGACATACCATCTGAGCCTTGAGCTACGGCTAACATGGACTCAGCATATTTTCTCAGCCAATGCTCAATTTGAAACCTGCAGAGTGGATCAGTGTATTTGAATTAGTACATTCAGTACTTTTGATAATTAATCCCACTGTTCTAGTCACATTCACTGGGATAGACTGGAGAGATTATACTTTTTAGATTTTCTAGATTTTTACATAGGCTCGGCATAGATTCTGCTTGGGTGCCTATGGAAAAAACTTCCGACGTTGTTTCAGTGGCAAGACTGGTACAATTCCAATCTGAACAATAGAAAAATCAGCTTCTGTGCCCAGCTTCAGGTAGGAGCTAACAGGAAGGCAGAAGGGTATCCGGGAAATGGTGGATATCTATGATAAGGATCCTAACCAGTGATGGGCTCCAGCAGGTTCGCACCTACTCTATAGAACCGGTTGTTAATGAGAAACAGGACATATAAAGTTTACAAATAGCCATTTAAAAGTGGCTGCCAGATGGGCATAGAACCGGTTGTTAATTTCTTTGAAGCCCATCACTGATCCTAACTGTCGTTTTTGCTGCATTGTGCTTTGTAGAAGAAATGACTGCTTATTCTTGAGGAAGAAAAGTACTCCACACTTGTTTGGAGTCCCTGCCTCAAGAACAAATTTGCTCTCATTCATCTGAGAACACTTGATTTCCAGGAAGAGTGGAATCCTGACTACCTATCCAATATGCTATCCAATAGGCGGGTGAGATTGTGAATGGATGTACGCATTCCTGTTGGACTGGCAATGATCTGATTGTTCATTAGAAAACCAAGCTGTCAGTGCCTGAAATCAGTAGTTTCAAGTACCACTGCTCATCTTCATGCTTTGTTTACAGTTTGCATCACTTTCAACAGACTGCGCGCACAATCCTAACCATGTCTACTCTAAAGTAACCCTCATTGTGTTCAGTGGGTCTTACTCCCAGGAAAGTGTGTTTAGGATTGCAGCCTGTGTTTAGGATCTCAGCCTATGTTTAGTCTTTGGCAAAAGGGTTTACTATTGCCCATTTTAGCTGTTATGAATAAAAGTGAGATTCAGGGAGATAAAGTGGGGCAGAAATTTAGTAAATGAATTAAAAACTACTTGGCATATATTTGGAATTAAAATTAGATTTTATTATCAATTCAGTACACCATTTTATTAAAAATGTAATATTATATGTTTATACTTAAGAGTTTTGCAACTATGAATAGTTAGTACCGAATACTATACGGAAACTATTTCTTGTTGTCATCATTATGCACAGGGGTCTTTTTGAGGGGGTTTGCTCAGTACGGAGTACCGGCAACTCTGTGAGTACAGGCACCTCTGTGGGTGAGGACTGGCACAGATACACTCACACACACAGGTGAGTAACGATGAGTACTGGCACCTATTTTTCCAGGAAAAATAGCACTGATTATGCACATTTAGACTCTTATCCAAAGAGTTTTATCCAAAGGTAAGACTTAGAGCACAATCCTAACCACGTCTACTCAAAAGTAAGCACTGTTGTGTTAAATGGGTCTTACTCCCAGGAAAGTGTCTTTAGGATTGCAGCCTTAGAGTCTTATCCAAGGAGCTGAGGATTGCATATGTGAAATCATAGAAACATAGAGTTGGAAAGGTCCTAGTTGGTCATCTAGTCCAACCCCCTGCCTGCAGCACGAAATCCTCCTAGAGCAGTGGTTCTCAATCTTCCTAACGCCGTGACCCCTTTATAAGTTCCTCATGTTGTGGGGACCCCCAACCATAAAATTATTTTTGCTGCTACTTTATAATTGTAATTTTGCTACTGTTATGAATCATAATATAAATATCCAATATGCAGGATGTATTTTCATTGTTACAAATGAAATGTGTGTTCTATGCACACATTGAACACAATGGGATTTATTTCAGAGTAGGCATGCATAGGATTGGGCCCTGAGGATGCAATCCTATCCACATTTACATTGGAGTAAAGGTCCCCTGACTATAATGGGATTTATTTCAGAATAGGCATGCATAGGATTGGGCCCTGAGGCTGTCAGTCAGCCCCAGTGAGTGCGCAGCTACAGCCGGAGGTCTGGCAAGCCTGGTCTGGCAAGCTTGGTCTGGCCCCCTGCACCAGGGGTCTTTAGGCGACCCCCAGGAAAGCTCTAGGCGACCCCCAAAGTGGTCCCGACCCCCACTTTGAGAAACGCTGTCCTAGAGCATCCCCAACAGGTGCTCGTTGAGCCGCTGCTTGAAGATCCCCAGTTTTATGTTCCATCTTATGTTCACAACAGTCCGATAAGCTTCAGGTGGAGCCTAAAAACCTTTTATTTTAAAAAAGCATTTTAGTGGGGCAGAGGTTGGGGAGTTATTGTTTGTATTGTTCTTAGCTTCTATGTTTTAATTGTTTTTAATTGAATGTTCTATTAAATATTTTTAATTATGTTTTAATGTGAGCCTCCTTGAGTCGGTTTACGGCCCGAGAAAGGTGGGATACAAATTTTAAAAATAAAATAAATAAGTGATAGTGTAGCTAGGGGAAGGACAAAGCAGTCAGTTTCAGAAGGAGCATGCAAGGGGCCCTTCATTCCTACAATAGAATTCCTACAAGTCATTCCTACAATAGAATTCCATTTTGCTCTCCCCTGGCATCACTACCATTGGTGTAATCCCCATTAATGCCATTTATTTGTTTATTTAATCAATAGTACAAGTCACCTGACAAATCAGTCACCAGTATTTTACAATCTCTACCAGTGGTGCCACCTTCTTTCAAAATGTGTTACCCAGTATGGTCTGCACCCCCAGACCCCACTAGTGATGCCAGTGATGTCAGTGATGCCACTGACCTCAATGGCCCAACCATATCCCCCTTCCCTATTGAGAATTGTGCTGGTGGTGGCTTCTTAATAGCAGCAGCAAAACAGCTTCTGCTGATGTGGGCCTGCAGGCCCACTGGTGGAGAGAACTGAACCCATTGGAGGGTAGGTGAAACCATGCAGAAGGCTTGAGGGAAGTGGAGAGGGGGCAGAATGGGGCAGGGTAGTTGGAATGGAGGAGGAGTGGGGGGAGGTGGGTGAAGATGAAGGGGAAGTAGGGTAGATAAGGACTGGTGGGATAGGATCAGTGACTACATCGATCACCCAAATCAGATCCCTTACCCAGGCCTGATCTGCATTTCCAGGTCAACGTGGATTTGCACCAGTGGTGACCCATAAGTCCCCTCCTCCAAAGGCAATGTTCCAAAATCCTCTGTGGGTTACAGCACTTGCTTCACTGGCACCTCTACAGGACTGGGCTTAACTATTTGCAAGGCTGCTCCAGGAGGCTTTTCTTCTCCTCAATAATCAACACTAGCCCTTGTGTGTACTTCCAATACCCAAATTCCCTTGCTCTCGTCTTAACAGTCAGACTCTTCACCCACCTCTATTTTTCTGTCCTTACTTGTCGATAAATCTTTGCCCAGCACTTCTGCCCTCTCAAGTCTATCATCTGTTCTCTTAATGGATTCCAGCCATTTCTTTGCTGCTCAATCAATCAATCAATCAATCAATCAAAATATTTAAGCTCACATTTCCCATTAGGAGGTGCTTAGAGAATGTATGTATGTATGTGAGTGTGTATTTATTTGCCAGCACATATACAACATAACATTTTTGCATATGTTAATCTTTAAAGGAGCAAATTAATAATAATATGGAACATTTCTAAAAACAAGGAATGTGTTTCTAGTAACCTTAGAAGAATATTATGCTCTTCTTGTGTACTTTTGTGTGTTCCTCAGGCAACATTTGGTGCAGCGGTCAGGAACAACAGCTATCTCATACCCTGTCCCTGCAGTACCTGCATTCTGCTGAACAGAGTCCCTATTCTTTTTTCACTGAAGCTCCCACTGTTTGTAGCCTCTGTAGTGTGTAACCAACTTTCTTTCTCTTCCCCCAAGGAAGATTAATATCAGTTTCTTAGCTTTTAAATGATAGCATAGTTCCATCTTCCATAATCATATCCTTAAGTTTATACTCTGTCTTTTCAAATTATATCTTTCTATTACAGATGAATGTTCACTGGAGGAAGACCATCTCTCAATATATGGGCTTTATTGCATAAGTTTCAACTTATACAGCACTTAGGGGACTGGCACTTCCCCATTCTATGTCTTTGGCTTTAATGACCAGACTAACAGTGAGTTTTCATGGAGAGCAACTTGGGGAAGTAGGTACTGGGGTTGTGGGCCAAAGCCCCTGCCCGTATTTCTGTTTTCACAGCATACACAACAATCCACAGTCTCTGGGTAGGCATGGCAGGAGGAGGATTGGCCGAGACTCAGAGGCTGCCAGTTGCTTCTACTGATTTCACCATTTCATTTATAAATGCCACATCATACATACAATGCCACATCATATGTTGCTTTGTGAACATATGAAGCTGACATAGGGAGAGTCATACCATTGTCCATTGGTTCATCCAGGGCTATATTACCCACATTGACTGGTTGCAACTTCTCTCCCAGCCCTTCCTAAACAAGCCAAGGACAAAACCTAGGCCCATTAGAATGTGAAGCAAATGAGTTATCAGTCAAGGTGCCCATATTCCACCTTTTCTAGGACATGTCCTCTTTTCTTAGCCTTGTATCCTGGAGAAAAATCTGCATTGTTCTCATTTTCCTTGTGAAAAGGCAACATGTAGCCTTTTGTAATTAAAAACTACATGTCATAAATTAGATGTAACAGTTTGAAATTTAAGAATAAGCAATATGGTGTTGAAATTAACCACATGAAAACTACATATATATATATATATATATGAGTATTTTTAGCTTTTATTTTGTCATGCCCTGCATTTTTTGGAAGGCCTTGTCCTGATTATGGCCTACATTTTGGAAGCCTTGTCCTTTTGTGGTTCTGACATATGGTCCCCCTGGTGGCCATTACCACTAAGCTATAGTCCCTGTCCCAAAATATTTTTAATCACAGAGGCTCCCTCATGCAATATATATGATTGTTTTTAGCTTTTATTTTGTCATGGCGTACCTTTTACTAGAGTGTCCTACTTTTTAGGGAGGCATTGTCCTCTTTTTTGTTGTCATCTGGTCACCATGATGACCACCCCCCCCCCCGCAAGATGCGGCATACGTCCCGTTTGCACAGCTGTGTCAGCACTGCACAGAGCAGAGCTTGGGAAATGCTGTGACTGTAGTTCTCGCTAGACAGGGTGAGCTTAGGCAACAAGATGTGTTAAGCGCTCCCTTTCCTACTCCCATTTCCTTTCTATATCATGGGCCTGTCTACCAGTCCTATGTGAACTGCTCTGGAGTAGTGTCTTTAATCTGAATTTTACCTCAAGACCACCTTGTTCAGGACCAAAATGTTGACTCCTCAGCTTTGCATGAATGGCATTATAAGAAGGAATGATGCTGTGGGATTCCATCTGTCCACATAGCCAATGACTGAGGGTAGAGTAAAGGTAGCAAGCAAGTTCCATGTGACAGAAAAGAAAAAGGAAACCGTGTCCGTGTTCGTGTGTGTCCATGTGTGTGTGTCATGAAGGAAGAGGGACAAAAGAGGAACTTACCCTTCTCTGCCATACTAATCCATGATCTCATATGGGTCTGCTCGGATATGTGCCAGTTCTTTATCTTGTGCAAGTACAAAAAGACAAAGTAGGCATGCTGGCTGCTACCAGAGAGAATAGAATCTGGTGTAAATGGCACAGGTTGGATGGCAGCCCCTTCTAGCCCCTGCCCTCCCCACTTCCTTCCTTATCTGAAGGCTAGGGTGGAGGACACCATCTCCCATTTCCTAACAGGAGGAATAACTGGCAGCAGCAAGGGACATGTCTCATGCTTTGATCCAACCAGTCTCATCCTAGCAGGGGGACTGTGTGTGCACTTTTTTCAGGACATGTCCTCTTTTTTAGCTTTGTGTCCTGGGGAAAAAAATCTTTATTGCCCTCCTTTTCCTTGTAAGCAGGCAGCATGTATGTAGCCTTCTTGTAATTAATAAAATCATATATGTTTGCTTTAAATTTAATAATGAGTAATATAGTGTTTAAATTAACCACAAGAAAGAAATATATGTGAATGTTTTTAGCTTTAATTCTATGTCCTGTGTTTTTCTTGGGTGTCCTACATCTTGGTTATACAACTTATGGTCACCCAGCATCCTAGGAACCTCCGGGGAGATGACTCACTCATCTCCAATGGGAAGAGTGACTTGCTGCGCCTTGTAGTTATGTCTGCTTATGATTTATGGGCTTCCCAGGTTTTTATGGAGAGAGGAGGCTGACCTCTATTTTCTTTAGTTAGCTAGCTCTCCTTTCCTTGGCTGTCTACAAATGATAAACCTGGATTGAACACAGGACTGAACACACAGGATTGAACACCCCTCCAAACATTTCCTGCACATAGAAAAGTGGCATGTCAGGGCAAAAGCGAGGCTAGAATATGACTGCAATCCTAAAGACACTTTCCTGGGAGTAAGACCTATTGAACACAATGGAGCTTACTTTTGAGTAGACATGGTTAGGGTTGTGCTGTATGTCTCTTGACATGCTAGCAACCTCTGTGTAGTATTTTTGGCACATAGAAGGACGTTTGTGAACTTGCCCACTTTCAAACAGTTCAGACATGGAGTTAGTACCTCAGTGAAAACAAGGTCTGAGCCATCCAAAAATAGAAAGTACTGCTTTTTTTGACTGTACTTTTCCACCTTGTTTTCGTTGTATCATTTTATGGGTGCAGGGGCACCACGTAAGCAAGCCCAGCTGTTCAGCAGTAATTTTGCCAACTCCCAGGACTGGGTCCTAAGAGGAAAGTGGCCGGAAGTTTGAGTTGGATGGAAGCCAAGATAGGTCACCATCTGTAAATCTCTCTCTCTCTCTCTCTCACTCACTCACTCACTCACTCACTCACACACACACACACACACGCACAAAATTACCCCACAGATTGCAGCTTATAGCTATCTTAGTTGAGAAGAATGATTAAAATACCTATTTCATGGTCAAGGATAATTAAAGGCAAGTTTGTGTAATCATAGTTCTTTGTTCAAGACATAAATAGCGCCAATATAAATAACTTTGTGTACTTAATTGCAGTTCTTGTCAGTATACCGCAACTGCTTGGAAGACATTGATTTGGCTACCCTCATGTAGGTAGGTGATGGAAAAGGTATGTTGGTGGAAGGAAGCCTAGAAGCCAGGCTCTTTAATCCATTGTGGCAGGGGACAGGCTGCCATCATGACAGACGCTTATCATGTTATCAGAGATGATTTTCTTTAAATTCACTAGTATTTCACAATTTATCCCAGGGCTTGAATACAGTTTCAGAGGTTGAGCCTAAGGCTTAGTGTTCAAAAATGACCTAGGCCAGCACAACTCAATGGTCTTCCCATTCCTGTGGTGATGTAGGGAGGCAAGCACATGTCAGTGCACTGGCCTTACCCTCCCCAGTAGTGATGCAGCAGTGCTTTACAGCACTTTTGTGACATTCCCACTCCAGCACAGGACTAGTGCTGGGGCTTAGGCCGGCCTAACTGCAGGTTAAGATTGCAGCCCTAGTGACATTGAGCCAAACCATAGTGTATTGATGTAAAAAAAATGCTGCACATAGTATTAATTCACTCTTGCAGTGCAAAATGTGCAGAATGCACACAAGGCCAACAATGGGAAATTGTCAGTAAGAATAACAGGGGGATAAGTCAAGAGACTCTCATTCCTTTTATGTCTATTGCTGCATTGTAGGGCATCAGAACCAACTCATGGTCTTTCAGAATAACCCTTTGAAAAGCTCCAATGGGACACATATTTTCCTTGCCACAGCTTAGGCCATAAAGGCCCTATATCTCCTGAACCCAAAGACACTGAAAGAGTTTCCATGGGAGCCGACATTCCATTGTGGGAGAGTCACACAAGAGAAGGGGTGGGTTTGTATTTCTCCCCAGAGGTGGAGCTTGGCAAAAGTTAGAAAAGTTGCTATCTCTCTGCTCCCCCCCAACCTCCACATTCTGCCTATGTGGCAGACAATGGCTTTGTTTGAATCCTTTCTTTCACAGGAACTGTGCAGTCATTTACTGAAATCCTCACTTCCTAAAACAAATAAAATTCTCCCTCATTTAAAAAATATATGCCCTTTCCATAAAATATGCCCATTCCAAAAACAAATAAAATATGCCCTAAAATTCATTGCACTTTAGATTTGTCGACAAGAGGACTCTAAGAGCAACTAAACTTTTTTTCTCTTTCCTCCAGATTAAAATTGTGGCACTAAATGTTGACCCTGAATTTTGAAATTTGCTGTCTTTTCACTGGCAAGGCTTTTGGAAATATCATATTCTTCCATGACTGAGGGGTTAATTGAACAATGCCCTGAATTATGGGGTGTCAGGCAATTGCTATAGTTAAAGGCAATAAGCACTGCAATCCTGTGCAAGAATCCTGTTGATTTTCATAGAGCTTATTCCCTAGTAAGTACTCCTAGGATTGCAGCCAAGTTGTTCTTTTCAACAGAGATGAGTAATATGAACAGCTATTCTTAATTTGTAATAAATGAACAATACAGTCTAGTGGAAATTGATTCTCTGCCATGTTGTCAAGCTTCCAAAGAAAAACAGTTTGCAAAATAAGGACAGGACAAAAGGAGAGATACAGTAATTACTTTTTCCAGATTAACATTTCTATTGGAAAGACAAAACGTTTAAATTGTGGGATTATTGCTGGCCATGAACATACAAAAATGTCATTAATTAACATTACTGAGACCAAAGTTCTGTTGGCAAGTCTATGTTCCTGAAAAACTTTGAGGTGCCCAATGACAGAGTGTAGGTCATGTGCTAAATCTAATTAATTAGGAAGAATTAATTGTGATATTCTTGTCCCAAGATAAAAATGCACATGAAAAGAGCTGCAGCCTCCTCCAAATCAATAAAAATATATACAGAGAGCGGAGAAGACATGAAAATAAGCAGAGCAATGAATGTCCTGGAACCCAGGCAACATAGAACATGTGCCAGCTATTTCAAAAAGACAGCTTTAGAGCAGTGAGCCTGCATTATCACCATCCTCGGACAGAGCAAGGAGGACAGTGCAAAATAGTCCTGCACACCAACAGCAGTGCCCTTAGATCCTGCAAGTTTCATCATTTGGATGCCACTTCTAAGATCTTTTGCAAAAGATGCCTTGTTACTTTAGCAGGAAAAGGAGGCATCTGAGGAATGAGAAATCACTGAAAGGCGAGAATGGAAGAGAAGGATTGAATGCCATACCTCAGGGCAGGACAGGGCAGCGGAGCTGAGAAAACTTCAGCCTCTCTCAAGGGTCTGAAGGAATCTAAATGTCTTCTGAGGAGGCAACAGGAAACTGTTCAGGGGGTGTTGGGCTGTATTTCTCCCTGACTGACTTTCTTTCTCCTCCTCTATTTTCCAAACCCCTTTTTTTCCTCTCTGACTAAAGTGGGCTGGCTTTCTCTACTGTGCCCCCTCCCCGCACTGTCCTGCTTTCTCCTAAAATTTATTCTGAAGCCACTGCCAAAAGCAAAATGATAGGCCAGAGCAATCAAGTCATGGCAAAGGGAAAACTCCTGTGCCTTTTGAGACTGTTCCCTCAGAGGGGCAGAATGGAATTGTTTGCCACAGTTGGGGCAACTTCAGTTTCTCAGCAAGGCTTTGTGGGTTTCCCCACAAAGTGTGCTTCTCTTGTCTTACACAAATTCAGAGTTTCCTTGCTGGTGGGAAGGCAATTTGTATTTTGATACCAAAGGGGAACGTAAGAAAAGTATAAGAAACAAGAAATGCCCTGCTGATCATAAGATGCAGAAAATCATAAGAAGCCCTACTGGATCATAAGATCCATAAGAACAAAAGAAAAGTCCTGCTGGATCATGCCTCAATTGCTGCTAGCTGTCCAGTGTCATGAAGGCCAGGGGAAGCCTTTGGCCTGATCCAGCTGGACTAAGCCAGTTGGGCTTTTCTTATAATTCCCCAGCTCCCTTCTGCATGTAGCCCAGCTGTCAAGCCCAACAGCATCTAGCCCAACTGTCTCACAGTGGCACACTGGGAAGCCCCAAAGCAGCAGACACACTTCTGTCCTGCCACTGACCCTCCCCTGCAACTGGTATTCAGAGACAGGCTGCCAATGAATCGGGGGTAGTTCCAGGACTGGCCCATCCATGATATAAATGAATCTCTTTTAAGAGGGGCAGTGAACCTCATCCCCACCACATTCCCAACTGTGCATCTTCTTTACAAGCCCTTTCCTCGGTACAGCTCGAGTGCCCAGCAGCATAATGTGCCTGCATTGTAAAAAGAGCATGTGTGAAGATGCAGTTTGTTGTGATCCTTACAGCACCTTTCTCCACTGGGTGCATTAAAAGAATCCAGTGGGAGAAGAAGCAAGATCAGGAGGAAATATATGTTGAAGGACTGAGGAGGGAATGTAGGCTGTTCAGGGAAATTGTTGTGTGCTTCACATTTCCTGCCTTGATTCAGGAGACTCCGCAAAGGCCCAGGTAATGTGACGGTGGAGCTGGCAGGGGGTGTTAAGAGGTATGGGCTGCCTCAGGTAGTCCAGTATCTCAGCTGGCCCTGACAGGCACATAGCCATCCTGGCTAGTAGCCATTAATAGACCTCTCCTCCATGAATTTGTCCAATCCGTTCAGGCAAGTAACTATCTCTACACTTTGGGGCTAAGCATTTCACAGATTTATTTTGTGATTAATTAATTATGTCTACTGAAGCAGAGTCCTATTGGGCTGCCCCACCAGTGGGAACATGTGTTCTGTCTGCACTAGCTACTGCAAAGTAGCCATAACGTACACAAAGAGAATCAGGATGCAAACCTATCCACATTTTCCTTGGAGTAAGCCTCATTGACTATAATAAGACTTACATCCGAGTAGACATTGTGCTCCTACACTGCCAGAGCACCACAAACCCAAAATCCTTTACCTGGCTTGTTACTGACCCAACCAGTATATATATAAAGTTGATTTTTTATCCCAATGTGTATCATTTTACATTTAACCACATTTGCCATTTGGTTGCCCATTCACCCCATATGGAAAGATCCTTCTGGAGCACTTCACAAACCACCCTGAAAAGTGTGTAAACTGGACCAATTCACTGTTTACATCTAACTTCAGATCATTTATGGACCAGTTCAAAAGGACAAATGCCAAGACAAATCCTTCAGGGTAGTGTTTCTCAACATGTGCTCCTCAGATTCCTGAGACCTTTTCAATAAGCACACCGTCAGTGGTTACCCTCTGCTCAGTGCTGTGCACTCTGCCCATGTGCTAGCACTCTGGAGATCCCAGAGACTCTGTGTATGTTAGGCTCTCCAAGGCTCTGCTAAGAAGTGTAAAGAGCTCCAGAGATGGCAAAATTTGAGAATTGCTGCTTTATGAACCTACTTTTTATTTCCCTCTGTTTCAGAATTGCCCATTTATTCCTACTCTCTATTTCCTGTTCCTTGACCAGGAAATTACCAGTGTTCTTATTCTTATTCTTTGACTACTAATTACTCATGAGACTTTTGGTGGACTTTATAGAAAGCATTTTGGATATTCAAGTACAAAAGTGTCCAACTAGTTACTTCTATCCATATGACAATATGCCTATTAACACTCCCAAGGATTAGTGAGTCAGGACTTACATTCTCATAAACCATGTTGCTATTTCATAGAAGGCTCATTCATAATTTTATCTTTAATTAATCTTTTCACCAGTGTTCTTGGAACAGATATTAAGCTGATTGGCCTGTAATTTTACACATCCTCCTTGGATCTTCTTTAAATATCAGTGTTATTTTGGCTACTTCCAGTCCATCCTCTGGCAGAGAGCCCATTTTAAAGTTTAGGTTACAAACTAGGATAGGTTTTCAGAAGATATCATTGGTTTGAAACTGCTGTGCAGAATAAAAACCTATGGAGTCAGAAGCAATAACATTGCAAGGTCCTCCTATTACAAGGTCATCTTGACTAGAAAGTTTCTTCTATTTTCACCTGAGGTCAATAGTCCTTGTGAATTATTAGTTGTATATTAGTTAACCATACATATTACAGGTAACAGCACATCACATTTCCATTGGTCTAAGATTTCAAAATGCTTTACAAACAGTAATCTCAGTAATCAACCCTGTACAGTATTGATTTCCCTGTATTGTTCAGATTTGTCAGAGGAAAGAACAAAATAATACAGGAATAACAGGTGAGGAAAGCTGGCAAAAAGAAGCCAGGATAGTCCTGTCTTTACACAGGACTGAGCAGGGGTCCTCAACCCCTGGTCCATGGCCCAATGCTTGTCCGTTGGCACCTCAGCTGCTGGGCTCACAGACCTGGACCAGGCGGAATGGCCAAAACTGCGCTCAGCCCCGGCCCAGCCCCAATTGGGCAGGCACAGCCCAAAGCACAGCTGTGCCTGCACAGTTCTCCCAGAAACTCCATGCCTTTTCAAAGATTGGCCCCACTGCACTGTTTTCACACTAGCTGACAACAGATTGGGAGATACATTTGCTGGTGCATTCACCTATAGAGAAAAATGTTCAAGATAAAAAACGTTTCAAAACAAATGGAAACATAGGTGAGAGGAGTGGAGCTCAGGTTTTGATGAAGTTCGATGACAGACATGCATAAAAACTGGAGTTGTCTACACTGAACTGGGAACAAGTCAAAATATGAAACAGAAATGAAGATATTGCCACCAAAGTGGAATCTTGCATATCTGTTAAGAAAATGCCTGCAAACCTCCCCTTTATAATGACTGCCTATGATTGACTGCCTGTCTACAACAGTAAAAAAAAAAAGCTGCTTAAAAAAATTCTAATGGGACACATTAAAAAAATAGTTAACACATTTTTTGGTATCAGCAGGGAGTTTCGGAATCAAACTCCTGCAGCTAATGTGTCACAACCTTATTTCATTAGGAGTAATGGAGGAGCAAGAAACCAGGAAGTGGGTCTTTACTGGTTTTTTAAGCCACAAATTTTTTTATCCACAGGAGATTCTGGAACAAAACCCTGGTGGATTATGAGGGACACCTGTATTTGATAACTGCAGCAGTTAAAGAACACAGAACCATAAATCTCTGCAAAGCATAATTAGCAAAATAATAAGAACAATTAGCAAAGAATTATTAGCAAAATAAGAATAAGAATAATTATAAGAATAATTAGCAAAATAATAAGAGCAAAATTTTGCATGACTTGGAATGCAGTTGCAGAAACTTCTTAAATATGATAAACAACAATACAAATAGACCCTTATTGAGTGCAATAAATATCATCATCAAATGAAAAGACAACAAATGACAAAGTAGCAACAAATGTTTTATTTTGCTTGCCAGTCCCACAGAACAAAAACCTGTTTTAAACTTAACCCTGCTGAACAGGCCATTGAAAGAACGAAGCATTGCAAAATGCATGCTGATGGACAGAAAACCTATTCAAGGCATCAAGTGATAAAAGGCAGAGGAGCAGGATAGGTTTTTAAAAGTGGAATCCAAATAGTCGTATTCATAGCGCTAGTGCTGCATTTTTCAGCTGCTTGGTCCCAGATGGGCTGGATGCTTTCTGCAGTAGATTTGTTCTGTCTAGTGTGTCAAAGCATTGAAATGATGCAGCTGCCAGGACTTGTCCTGTGAAGACAAAAACATCTGGAAAAGTTTAAAGAGTGGAACCACCTCTCTTTCAATTTGCAACGTGGCAACTGCTTAACATTCCCTGTTCGGCCCTGCAGTAATATCTTCCTGTACAGAGCAGCAAATGACAGAGCTAGTGAGATAATTATAGCAGTGACTTCTTCACATACGTGGCAGTGGAAAACAGATCACCGACAAAAGCAAAATGCAACAGATCAGACTCAGCAGTTGCATCAGAAAATGGGAAACTCACTCCCATTTCCATTCTGTTGTTTGCTTGTTCAAACTCATATATACCACCCCATTGGACTATGATTTGCCAGAGTATAAAAGAGGCCATGCTGCCTTCTAGATAGTGTGGCTCCAAGGTCTAGATATCAACCCTTAATACTTCTTAAACTTGATTTTATTTTATTGTGAAGAACTGCCTTGCTCACAAATGTAAAATACTCATGGAACTGAGTAACATCTTGGCTCTTAACTGATTAGACAATTTGGCATAACTCAGAAAAAATTATTTTATTTAAGGGAATTATACCCTGCCTTTCCCTTGCCAAAGCAAATCCCCAAAGCAGCTTATAATGTTTTAAAAATCAAGTACAAAGTGATAAACAAGTAAAAACTATCAACAAGGTATTAAAATGTTTTGTGTTTTAACGACTTGTTTGTGAACGACTTGGGTGTTTGTGAACGACTTGGGTGTTTCTGATAAGACAGGTTAGTAATCTTCACAAAAATAATTGATCTTCTACCAGTCAGAAGGTCATAACTGGTTTCCTAACATGGCAAGAGCTGGAGTTTTTGTTTTCTATAATGGTGAGCAGCTTTACAAGTGGGTCAAATCACATCGAGGCTCATGTAATACACAGCTTGTCAAAGGAGTGGTGCCGGAGATAGCAAAAGTTTGCCTGAAGCCCAGTACTGATCTGGATGGCATTGCTCAATAGATATTCTGTGAATGTCTAACGACAATCTATGGTGTATCATTTATTCCAACGGCAGCACCAGTTCTATTGCTAAGCACTGATGAAACTAGGGAGTGTGATGTTCCACATTCTCACATTATGTTCTGTGAAATGTCACAACATCATGGTTTAATTATGTTCACATTCTCCAGAGATAAAAATGGTCAAATTGTCCACTTTTGGCACACATTGGCAAGGCAGTGATACTGAGCCAAAACTAAATGTGGATGCAAGGTTTGTTCCAATGTGTAGTAGAAATGCAGAAGATACCAACAGTTGCTACATGGTGGGGGGGAACCTACCATGTTGACTATTGAATAGGTACTTGGAGGATATGCCACAGACTACAGTGACCTGTGAAATCACAGCTGTGCAATAAACAGGCAATGTTTGGTGATATTCCTTCAGTGCATCATTATGTTTTATACAGAAACAGGGTGGATGCACAAATGATGGGCTTGTCACAGCTTGTTCTGGCTGCAGGAAGAAACAAGCAAGCAGATATAACCGTGAAGTTTGCACTGACCTGACGGGTTACAAAGAGAGGAATCGAGAAATGCATGATTTCACAGTGAATCATGATCTCTCTGGAGAAAACCTCAGACACATTTTATGCTCTGCTGTGATATCACCATTTTTCCATGGTCATCCAACCAACACACATCACTCTCTGCCAACGGACCATTATTTTATATGAACATGTTAGACTTTCTCTGTGACTGATGAGAAAACAAAATACAGTATTAGCTTAATGAGGCACATAACAAGAATTACTGTAAGGTGTTCTTGGCCAATTGGATGCAGAAGGTAAAACTTATAAAACACTGGAGACACCAACTTTGTGGAGCCATCATAGAAGCTGTCATGGTATCTATGCTCCTTTTCCGTCTTCTATTGGAAAAGGATACTGTGGAGGAAATGAGACTGGTGGAATAGCATGTCTTTACACTTCCTATTCCGGTCCATCTCTATCTTCTTTTTCCTGATGTAGGGTATGGAAAGAGCAATGCAATGGGGATGCGTGGGCAGACAGAGATGGGAGTCCTGGAGCACAGGACTAAGCATGTCTACTCAGAAGTAAGTCCCATTATAGTGAATGGGGCTTACTTTCAGGAAAGTGCAGATGGGAATGGAGCCCTACTCAGTTCTACTACTTGGCCTTCAAAAGTCTTAATTTTGTTTTCAAACAAACAATAAGGCATTGACCTCATTAATAATTCTAGTTGTGTTCCAGGTAGGCAAAGCCCTTATAAGAAAAACTTATAGGTCCTTTTAAGGAAAACTACCCAAGGAAGAATAGATATGTTAATGAGCCCGGTTTTGCAGAGTGTGGAAACTTGTTGGTCTTTTTAAAAAAATTAAACTGTTGTAAAATATTTTATTGTGAACTCTCCAAACTCATGTCTTCTCACTCATCACCTCTGACCTGGCCCACAATTTTAAAGTTTGGTAATGTGGCCACAAAATCATTCTGTGCTTTAAATGAAAGGGAACAAACGATTGGTTTAGGTGTGTGGCAACTGAACCTGCAGATGAATACACAATCATTGTGAGGAGTGGTAATAGTGCAATACATGGTTACCCTGTAGTACAGTGGTTCTCAATCTTCCTAACGCCATGACCCCTTTATAAATTCCTTATGTTGTGGGGACCCCCAACCATAAAATTATTTTTATTGCTACTTTATAACTGTAATTTTGCTACTGTTATGAATTGTAATGTAAATATCAGATATGTATTTTCATTGTTACAACTGAAATGTGTGTTCTATGCACACATTGAACACAATGGGATTTATTTCAGAGTAGGCATGCATAGGATTGGGCCCTGAGGCTGCAATCCTATCCACATTTACATGGGAGTAAAAGCCCCCCTGACTATAATGGGATTTATTTCAGAGTAGGCATGCATAGGATTGGGCCCTGAGGCTGTCATTCAGCCCCAGTGCACGTGCAGCTACAGCCGGACGTCTGGCAAGCCTGACCTGGCCCCCTGCACCAGGGGTCTTTAGGCAACCCCCACTTTGAGAAACACTGCTGTAGTATGTCCTACTTAGGGTTGCTGTAATTCTCTTCCACAAAATTGGATCAGGACCCCCTGTCCCATTTGCCAGTGTGTGAACACAATCCTGAAAAATCAGGATTGTGCCTTTTTTCGTGAACCCTACTCCTATTGTTAAATGGGCACGTGTGATGATAAAAGGAGGATAATTCAACAAGAGAATTTCTAGATGCTTAGAAAAGCTTACAATGCCTGTGCGGATGCTGAACAGCCAAGCTTTTATCTGCCTTCTAATTAGTAGAGGGTATGACAAGAATCCATTCAAGACCCTGCCTGTCCCCCATCACAGCCGCTTTTGTTTTGTAATTAGTTAATGACTGCAGCACTGAACGTTGAGAGCTTGTTGTTGGTGCATATGTGTGTGTGCATGCATGACATACAGCTGCCAGCTGTACAGAACAGGGGCATGTGCCTGGTTTAGAAAGGGTGTGGTGTTGCGGATGGGGATGTGCAAATCTGAAGATCTACTCAGGAAGGAAGGCAGGCCACGTCCCCTCTCATCCCGGCTGAAATCTCTCCGCCTGGAGCTTTTACAGAGACAGCATTATTGTTTGCCAGTAACTGCAGCCAGTTCAAGTTTAGAAGATGCATGGGGTGACTCATCCCCAGACAACAGGGCACTCAGAATATATACTTTCGAGGCCACCATCAGCTATAGAGATAAGTTTGCCTAAATGTATTGATCTCAGTAGACAAAGCTTCTGACGTGTTTGAATGGTGACCAGATGATTGTATGTAAACATCTCCCTTGCATGTGTGCCACTTGTATTGATCATTTGTTACACAGAAATCACACACCAGGCTTTTAAAAGGACTCCTACCTGCATTTACACACTTTCAGTCTTGGCATGATAAAAGGATGTTATGGCATGATAAATGAGCATTAAAATGTCAAGGGACATTTGAAAGCTGAATCCCCTGACTCATACTTGGACAACTAGTAATACTGATGGTCAGTTTATGAAAATAGTTCTTTTTCTTTTCCCTTAACCATTTCCCAAAGCAAAGAAATAGATTAATCATGCATTGTATCAGCATTTTTGGGTACCTTTTAAGCTTGTAACATCACTTATTCTGGCACCGTACTTTAATTGCGGTTAAAAGTTACTGTTTCTTAGCTATATGTTAATGGCTCCATTCATGAATCTGCATCTGTGATGCACATTTGGATGTGAACCAGATATTCACAGCTGAGTTAATTATGCACATTTCTGTTTGCATTGTGATGTAGGTGAAAATGTATATCCTCAGCTACAGTCTTGGGCTATATGTCTGCTGCTCTTGCATACAATATACCTGAATCTGTATTTGCAATCTGTACTACCACCACACATGGTTATTCATTGACTGGCCCCCTGTTTTTCAATTATGTCCTTTTTAAAGTTTTATGGTCTTGTTCTTTTTAGTTCTATGGCTGGTCATGGAGCTCTTCTGAGGGCCATATAAAACCTCTTTTGCAATAAGATTCTGAATGTTTTTTCCTTTTCAAATAAACATAAAAGAAGTAATAATTGTGTTTTTTCCCAGCATAAGCTAAGCTCTTCAAATTTGAAATCTTCCAAGTGCCTTGTACAAAGCAGATGGTTCTGTCAAATTTTCTGAAGTATGTCTGTGTTTGCTTTTTGCTCTCACCCACTCCATGGGTTCACCGTTCCAGCCTGCCACTCTCCAATGAATAAAAATAGCAAGTGTTATTATTGAATGACCCAAGATGTGTGAAAATCCGTTCTGTTGCTGGATAGGAAGTAATTGAGTTGGAGGAATGGGCAAGAGGGGGTTAGAATCATAGAGTTGGAAGGGACCCAGTGGATAACTAGTCCAACCCTCTGCCTGTAGCAGGAAATCCTCGTCTTGTGGGGACCTGGGTCATGTGGGGACCCGGGTCTCAAACCAGTAATGGGATTCAAAGAAATTAACAACCGGTTCTCTGCCAGGGTGACCAGACGCCAAACGCAAAATCCCTGAACAGCAAGGCCAAAATTCCTGATTGAAGGCCAAAATTCCTACTCTCTACCCGGAAAATGTAGGACAAAATGTAGGACATGTTAAAATAAGCTAAAAAATAAGCTAAAAACACTGGTATTGCTCTCCTGTACATAATATATTACACTATATTACTTATTTTAAATTGAAAAATGATGAACTCTCTGCTTACCCCGTCCCAGTCTGGGGGTTATGGAACCAATTTTGGGGGTTCCCAAAGTTTTCCAAACAACTTTGCCAAATGAGGCATTCAGCTTCATGTAGGTTCTGTTCAGGTTTGAATGAATTGGGGGAAAATTGGCACTTGTGTTTTGGCATTATGGAAAATAAAAGCAGATATTTATTTTTATGCCCAGACACTAAGTTTTTTGCATAGGGTGATCAGATGACAAATGCTAAATCCCTTAACCCCTAAAATCCCTAAAATTCCTATGTACTTAAAAAATTGAAGGACACTACAAAAATGTAGGACACATTTAGGACATGTTAAAATAAAGCAGAAATACTCATATTGTTTTCCTGTACTTAATTTCAACCCTTTAAAATTGAGAACCTTGTAAAATGCATGATTCAGACCCAGACATTAAAGCAACCATTTGTAGTAGCTTAACACAAGCCAGTGACCCCAACGTATGTGGTTCAGACCCAAACACACAAACACAAGCACACAGACACAAGCAAGATATCAAGCAGGGAGGGGGATAGAAAGGAGGACATCTCTGCATCAGGGAGGTGGGATCTGGAACCACCAAGAGAAATCTGCAGTGCCCTTGAGGGTGTGCAGAGTGCAAAAGCAGACTGCGGTGAGCCAGAGGGACCAGGATGTAAAGGACTGGGAAGGAGGAATCAGAGTATCTCCAGGCAGGAGTTACCTTGCAGGTCTAGAATTGCACAGCCTGAATTGTTGGCTGAGACAGGGTTAAGAGGCACTGAAAGGGTTAAGTTTTAGGGCTGGAGTTTTAGGGCTAGCGAAATCTGAGCTGCGTGGCTCAGCTCATGGCTTGTAAATTCTGGAGGCACTCTTGCGTTTCCCTACTCCCCCCCCCCCCGCAAGGTAATAAATACCGGAGGTGTCCGGGGAAAGCCGGACGTCTGGACAGCCTGTTCTCTGCCCATCTGGCAGCAACTTTTAAATGGCTATTTTTAAACTTTATATGTCCTATCAAAAAAAAAAGTGTGGGCTGTGGTGGCGCAAGCAGTAAAGACACTGTGCCAGTTAACCAGCAGGCCAGGGTTTGATTCCCGGGTCAGCCCCACAAGACAGGGTGAGTTCCTGTCCTTAACCCAGCTCTGCGACGCCAGCTGGATCCAATCTTTCTGGATCGGCTCTGTCTTTCCATTGGACTAATTCAGTGGCATGGAGAGGGGGATTTGCTGCTTGGGTAACAGCCTATCCTCCATAACAAACCAACCCTGGTTTTCGTGCTTCGCATGCAGCGTATGCAGCGCCAAGCACGATACCTTAGTCTTCCAAGACTGACAGAGGCCTGCTTTTTTATGTCCTATCTCTTGTTAACGACCAGTTCTATAGAGTAGGTACAAACCTGCTGGAGCCCACCACTGTCTCAAACCCTGGCCTGCTGGTTAACAGGCACAGAGTCAACCACTTGCACCACCAAAGGGTTGTCAGTTCACAAAACCTAGCCTGCTCTTATGCTGTTTGTCCTGAAGGAATTTAGCAGGGTGATGCAATTCCATGGCATATTGATAAACTTTACCAAAAGCACAAGCATAGGGAATAGTCCAAAGGTTGGCAACCTGAAGACAGTGAAAAGTATATTTTATTATTATTCAGTTGCTACCAATTCAATGGATTTAGGAGAGCTGGAAATTGCACTTCCAGCTCCACCAACTGTGCTTATCATGAATTAAATCATATAGAAATGCAATTTCTCGGTATGGTACCACTCACAAAAGAGAGGATACCCAAATGACATGCTGAATCTCTTGCTGGGAAAAGGAGATGTCAGCTGTTCTCCAATAACTTTTTCCAAGTCTTATCATGCAGTTGTAATGGAAATCAGGTCACTTTCTTCATCGGCTGACGTGTCAGGCATTTGGCTGCGAGCTGTGCCTTTTCTCAAAGTTCCAGAAAGTAGTTTTGATTTGTTAAAAAGTCAGTCCAAAAATGAGGCTTAGTGGCAGTGTTGTTTTTGGAGAGATGCTGGGCATAGATGCTTTTTGAGTCCTGAATAATTTGTTTATTTGTAATGTGATACCATCAAACTGAACAAATTTTCAAGGTACTTTTGAATCTATTTATTCTGTAGCAAACCACTAGTCTTGCAGTCTTGCACCTCAATTACAGCTGCTATTTTTTTAAGGCAGTGGTATTCAAAGTGGGGGTCATGACTTTGTGTCAGGGGTGTTGCCAAGTGGATTGGGTCTGCCATCTTGGAATGTGGCACTGGGCTTTCCTGGGAAGTCTCAATGAACACAATGGAACTTACTTTTGAGTAGACACTGAGGAGCTCTGACATCGCAGAGATGTCATACCCTGGTAAGTTTGACAAGGGGTCCCAGACAGATTTTTAAATTAGAAAGGTGGTTGTGAGCTGAAATGCCCACGTACCACAGTTTACAAGTTTTCCTGTGAATGTTGTGTGCAAAACCTATTGGCATAGGCACACATGTGTACTACAGTGTCTGAACTCCTCTCCCAGGCTGGCCCAAGATTTCCCAGCATGATGTAGTGAGCCAAATGCCCTTGCACCAATTTCCATGTCTGCTGCACTAAGATACCCTTGCCCACTATTCTTCTCTCTGTTATGTGTCCTTATCCAATCTGTTTCATTTGGTTTCAAATCCAGGGAGAAGAGGAGGAGTGGGTCCCTTCCTCCTTCACTTGCCAATCTCCTTGCCTGAGTTAACCTCAGGAACAGACTGGCCTTAGAATCACATACACTCAGTGATGGGCGGCAAACCAGTTAACAACCGGTTCGCAGCCCACCACTGATACTGCGCATGCGCCAATTTTGGCGCATGTGCAATGCGTCTTCTGGCGCCAGTTGGCATCAGAAGATGCACTGCTCAAGCGCCAACCTTGGCGCCTGCCCAGTCTCAGACTTCCTCCTCTCCAAGGAGGAGGTCTGCGCCTCTGCGGGGCCATTTGGTCTTGCTAGAGAGGCGGAGCGGCACTTGCCACTTCGCCTCCCTAGCGAGGCCAAATGGCCCCGCAGAGGGACGCACTACGCATGTCCGAGACTTCGGACATGCACAGTGCATCTGCGCAGCCATTGGGCTTTGCTCTGGAGGTGGAGCAGCTGGCCCCGCCTCCGGAGCAAGGCCCAATGGGTGCGCAGAGACACACTGCGCATGTCCAAAGTCTTGGACATGCGCAGTGCATCTTTGCACACAGCGCCATTCCTGCTAGCTTTGAGACGGAGCAGCAGCTTCTGGCTGCTGCTCCACCTCGGAGCTAGCTGGAATGGGTGGGCGGTGGGAATTGGGCCCGACGCTAACAACTGGTTTGGTAGTGTCGGGCCCAATTTAACAACCGGTTCTACAGAACTGGTGCAAACCGGCCTGGGCCCACCTGTGACTCTTATCCCTTCTGTGATTTCACTCTGGAGTCCTAGCTGGGCATTTCCTGCCTTTTCCTATTTCACAATATCTAGGGTAGCTATGCCATTCCCCTGTAATTGCCCTCCGGCACACATATAGGTCACCTTGAGGGACCAATAGCATGTGTACTTTCAAGGTACAAGGTACTCTGTTAAAGAAAAAACATTGTTAAAGTAGAATTTAGACCAGTGATTTTCAACCAGTGTGTTGTGGCTAGTCCTCAGGTGTGCTGTGGAAATTCGGGGATTGTCAATAATTAATAGGAAAATTGGGGGATTTGTATAGCCTGGTGTCCCTTATCAATGGTAAAAACAACTGATGGTGTGCTCTAACAATTTCAGCACCTTGTTGGTATGCCATGAGATGAAAAAGGTTGAAAATCATTGATTTAGACAAAGTGGTGGTGATATGGGATGCGTAACCCTTTCCCTGTCCACAATTTCTATTGTTGCTATCCCAAATTGCTACCCCAAGTAGCACTTTCCTCCTTGTATTTTAAACTGCAGTCCTGCACTATTGAAGTCAGTGGGACATTATTACTGAGTAAGCACATTGATATGGCTGCAGTCCATTCTTCTGTCTTCAGATCAATCATTGTTAATAGCACAAATGGTTAAGCTTACAAAGAACACACCTGACAGGAAGTCCTACATTCTCCTTGGGGGTTTTAGGCTTTTGCATGGGGCAGTGTTTCCCAAACTTTTTCAACAAGCTGCTCCTTTGACCTACTGGGTTAGTGGCTGTGGCCCTCTTTCCCAATAGAGCTACAATCCTTTATATTGTATAGGAGTTGTAAGTCTGCAGCTGCCCTTACTGGTTTCCACAGCTTCCCAGGGAGCATGGGTCACAGTCTGGGAACACTACTTTGGAGTATCTGATATAGGGTAGTGATTTCCTGCTATAAGCTCACTTATAGTCTACTTGTCTACCTGTAAATAAAGCAAATTTACAGAAATAACATACATCTCCAAAGAAACCCAAACAGCCATGCCCCAAAGAATGTCTTGACATGTTGGGCAGTGGGGAGTGTAAATCTTAGTACCTTCCTCTGAGCATGATTTAGCACTACCTATAGTAAGGCCTTGTTCAGAAGATTTGCTAGAGTCACATCCCTGTTTTTCTTGCTTCTCCTGGCAGAATTGCTGCTAAATTTAAGACATGAATCCAAGAGGAAACCATGGAATAATAACAGCCATACCAGACATTCAAGAATAGTTCAGCTTCCAACGCCAACTAGACAGCCTACTGTTGGCTAGTTCTGTTAAGATGAAATCTGGAACCATTCCACATAGCAGCCAGCTTCATGGCCTTTTAAAGCAATGTTAAATTTCTGCTTAGTTGCATACTAATTGATGGACTTCATGTTCAGTTGAGCACTGCAAAATAAAATTAGCACATCTGCAAAAAAAAGAAATACTTTAAAACATCTATCACAGATGTCATACAGATTAAAGACTAGTTTCTGTCTTCTTTATTGGTTGCTGAACACACTGTGGACTCTGGTCCAGGCTAATCCCTCTTACTCTACAATCCAGGGTAACTATGGGAGCACGTAAGAGACATTACGTGTACCCGTAGTTACTGCACAACCTAGTGAAAACCTATGGGAAATTCATATTGCAATCCAGAGCAAATTGTTCTTACACCAGAGCAAGGACTCTCCGTAGTTACTTTGGATTGCTCCCACAGTGTTTGTGAAGTCCAGGGTTCTCCCACCACTGAGAAACAAAACTGTGTGGATATGGTACATTAGGAATAAAGTTGTGGGTCTACCCCATCAGAGAGTTTTAGAAGAACTGATTGAGATGATATGAAAATATCATTCTTTGCGGTCAACTGAGATTGTCTTTTGCTTTCTCCCCTAAAGGCAGAGAAATGCTTTCCCAGAGGACCTTTTCCACAGTAGCACTCAACTTATGGCACTCTGAACTTTTTTGTCTATATATTTCACTGCTGAACTGCCCTCACCATCAATAATTTTTTCCTGATATCAAATTGGAATCTCCTTTCTTGCAGTTTGTACCCATTGGTTCTAGTTCTGCTTTCAGAGGCAGCTAAGAACAAATGAGCCCCTTCCTTCCTATGACAGCCCTTCAGGTATCTGAAGTGTGATCATGTCTCCTCTCAGCCTCCTCTTCTCCAGGCTGAACATCCCAAGTTCCCCCAACCTTTCCTGGTAGGGCTTCCCTTCCATCCCACTGATCATTCTTGTCGCTCTCCTCTGGACTTGCTCCAGTTTGGCTGGATCTTTCTTCAAGTGAAGTGCCCAGAACTGAACACAGAACTTAAGGTGAGGTCTGACCAATGCAGAATAAAGAGGAACTAGAACTTCTCACAACTTGGAAGCTATGGTTCTCTTAAGCATACTAAGGTTCTCTTAAGCACACAATGATATTTGTCTTCTTTCAGACACATCACACTGCTGACTCATGTTCAGCTTGTGATCCATAGCGACTCCAAGATCCTGTTCACATGTTGTGCTGCCAAGCCAGGTATCTCCCATTTCATACTTGTGTCTTTGGTTTTGTTTTCTTTGTCTTCTTGCCTAAGTGCAGAATCTTGCATTTCTCCCTGTTGAAATTATCCTATTTCAGCCCAGTATTCTAGTTTGTCCAAATCCTGAAGGTTTCTCCTGTCATCTGTTGTGTTTGCTATTCCTCCCAGCTTGGTATCATCCACAAATTTGATTATTTTGTAATTCATTCCCTTCATCCAAGTCGTTGATGAAGATATGAAAGAGAACCTTGCCTAAAGACAGAGCCCTAGTCAAAACTGACCTCCAGGTTGACACAGAGCCATGTCCAAATACCCTTTGAGTATCGCCATCCAGCCTGTTACAGATCCATCTAATGTTTGTGTCATCTAACCCATACTTTACCAACTTGCTGGTTAGGATGTCATGTGGGACCATGTCAAATGCTTTGCTGAAGTCATTTGTTAATCAATCAATTAATTAGTTAATTAATTAATTTGTTAGTTAATTAATGATGTCATTAATTTGTCAATAAAATAAATAATAACTACAAGAATTTTTGTGCTGGATGTTTTTGGAGCAATTGCTGCTGGTATCTTCCCTTCTCTCATATGCACTTAATCACATCTTATAAGTCTGTAAATTGCACCAAATCCTGAAATAGGTACTGATTCCATTCTGGAGGTTGGGAATGTACATTGCATCTGGAAGTTGGAACTTCCGATCAAAGTATATCAATCAAAATATCAAGTATATATCATATACTTGATATATCAAGTATATCAATCAAAACAGCTGGCTCTTGCTGGCCAAGCACTTCTATGCCCATGCCAAAGCTCAACAAGATGATGCACCAATGTGCAAGTGCCTAGGCAGCCCATAACTTAGATGTCCATAACTTGGATATCCTTAATTAACTCAAAGAGCCAGTGTAATGCATGTGGCACACATGAGGGGGATAAGAATCAACCATCAGATCCAAATGTCAGTGGTCTATCTTGTTGCTTCATGAGCTGTCAAGAGCTACTGGTTCTCAAACAGGCAGTCCATGCTACGGAGTTTGGGGGTGGTTGGCAAAGAGTGTTGTGCACTTTTTTGTTATCTTTCAATTAGTGTAATGCAAAAAGAAGGGTGCCCTACCCCTTTTGTGGATTGCCAGTATATATAGCAACCCTCTGTTTATTGCAATTTCCTCCCCCCACCCTTTCCTTTAGGGAGTCATGTATCTTTGCTTTGATCTGCCTTTTCCCAAGCCTCAAGACCAAATCATTCCCAGCTGCTTTTGTTTTCGTAACTGGACTGTGGAAGGCACAAAATTTGTGTTCATCATAAGAAAGCTAAGAGCTGATTCTCATGACCCACAAGTGACTCTCAGCACATGGCAGCAGTAATATATGATGTGGCAGACTTGTGGCAAATCATCTACATGTCCGATTGGTATGTACCTGTGTCAGATCAGGTTGCACCACATTATGAACGTGAGACCAAGGCAAGAATTTGATTTTGCACAATGCCATCTGTACAGTGCTTCAAACTGGCAATGTGTTTGTTCATGGCTAGTTTGGCACACAGTGACCATATGTCATAACCCCAGAAGCCCCCCCCCCATGTAGGGCACTCAAGAAAAATGTAGGACATGACAAAATAAAAACTAAAAACATATACATATAGTGTGTGTGTGTGTATAGTTTTAATGTGCTCATTTAAACACTATATTACTTATTATTACATTTAAAACAATTGTATACACTTTATTACATATAGACTTCAATCTTCAGCTAGGCCAGCCTAAACCCTAGCATAAGTCCTGTGCTGACCTGAGTTTCACAAAAACCCAGAGTGCCTTAAGGCACTTTGATGCACCTCTGGGGGGGGGGGGGAGCTAGGCCAGTGTACAGGCATACGCTACATCCCCACATACCATCATGGGAAGATATGCCAGTCTAAATTGGTTAGGATTATGCCCATAATTTATTAATTACAAGAAGGTTATGTGCTGCCTGCTGAAAAGAAAAAGGAGGACAATGAAGTTTTTTCCCGGGACACAAGACTGGTTGTGGGCTGTGGACAACTTGATATCTCTTCAAAGACTTGGGGCTGCATTAAGCTGGCATTACCATGGAAGATATATTAGTTCATTTTGTGCCCTGAACTAGGCTGTTTTGGAATAGGGAAGAATTTTTTTACTGTGACTAGCCAATGTGAATTAAAGTTTTTTAAAGCTCAGTATTATTTATTTTATTTTATCCTTGCAAGCCTTTAACACATAAACAACTCCAAGCCTTCACCAACTCTCTGGCTGCTGCTCCCTGTTCCCTACAGCCTGGCAAATCCCTTAATTAGACTGTTGCTTCAAACGGCTTTCCTGGCCAAACACATAAGCACTGTCTTCAAACTATCACAGTATATCTCTGTGGCTACCCATGCCAACCCAAGATGTCGGGAGGACACATGAACCCACAGCAATGCTTTTATTGGTCACCCCTAATTTAGAAGCTAAAACCAGTTAGACAACATTAACTACACAGGACTAATTGATGAGGACAGACCGAAAAACATACTTAGCAGGTATGCCAATATATATATTTTTTAATTTTGGAGAAATACTATAAAAAGGCCCAAGAAAACTGGTCAGGCTAAAGTTAAAAATAAAGGGCAGGATGCTGCTGTGGAAGGCAAGATCACCATGAAGATCTGTTGTGCTGTTTTCAGCAACTGCTTCAGCAATTGGTTTGAGTTAGCTCCAGGCTTGGCTTCAAGTTCCCGCTGCAGAAAGAGAAGGCAT
Source organism: Cryptoblepharus egeriae (assembly GCA_030015325.1). Taxonomy (NCBI): domain Eukaryota; kingdom Metazoa; phylum Chordata; class Lepidosauria; order Squamata; family Scincidae; genus Cryptoblepharus; species Cryptoblepharus egeriae. The sequence goes on along the minus strand of JAREYC010000002.1, from coordinate 63,117,873 downwards.
TCAAACTTTTTTTCCCCTGAAAGCAGGCAAGGAAGAAAACAAGTCAAAATGAGATGCAAAAATGCAGTTTTTGTGGCTGAGTATGTTTTGCAAAACACCAAGCAAAACCCTGTGATCCTTTGGTCCCTCTTTGGAAGATATAATTTATCGGATTCAAGCAGGCTGATTAGCATGTCCGGGTCAGGGCTGAGCAGTTGTGGCAGGAAGTGTCTTTGGGGGTGTGTGGGGGGAGCAGGGTGCTCATTTCCATTCAAGGAAGACAAAGCTAGATCAATAGGATTTGAGCTTTGGAACCGGAGCCAGGGCACCTTGTCAAGGTTCCAGCAAAGTTTGGACTCCTTGTGAGATACTTGAGCTCCATGGGAAACCTCACTTGATGTGTGAGCAGCCTACTGAGACTAGCCAGGCTGGAGTTGCCACAATAGACATTATCCTGCAAGGTTTCTGATTCCCAAGTTCTATGAGCCAAGAAGTCTCAGTTCACTGTTGCATTTTCATTTTGTAAACCATGAACTTAAATAGTTATGCATCTTGTGAAGATGGATGCACACTGACATTTGAGGTCATGGTTCTTCCAATATGAAGAAGGGTGTTGCTTTTCCAGATTCTGTGTCCTTTTCCTAATATCCATAATAACTTCAATGGGAAAAGTCCACGCTGTCACAGCCTGCCTATATGCAGGTGTCATTTAAAATGTGTACCAAGTGAAAGTGAGCTGCTGTCACGTGGAACCTGCCATGTAGGTTGGAAATTCTCTATAGAGCAACCATTTGGCTGAGGAGGACAGAGTGGGATTCTGATAGGGGAGATGTTTCAGTCTTCAAGCTCTGACACAGAACCGCTTGTGATTCTGGCACCTGTGTCCATGCGAGACTAAAATTGAAGAATGCTGCCTCCCTTACGTCAGTGCCTTGGGCGGCTGCATGAAGCCATTTCCAGCCATTGAGAGGCCATCTAAGACCTCTGGAAGGCTTTAAAATGTTATTTCTGGTTTTCTGACAAAAACATCACTGGGACAAAATGACAAAAATCACTGAGGCATCTGGAGGGCTTATAAGGTCACTTCTGTCAGAGAACCAGAAGTCACGGTGAAGGTCACTTCACTGTCAGAGAACCAGAAGTGACCTTTATGAGCCCTCCAGAGGCCTCAGAAGGCCTCCCAGTCCTCAAATGGCTTGTGGAGGGTGCTGGAATATGGTGGCAGCAGGAGGCTGGATGGTGATGAGGGGCAGCCAGCAATGCTGTCCTGGAGGTGGCATTTGCTTTCTGGCCTTCATCCCCCAGTATGCCTGCTTTCAGAATGCCAAATATCCTGCCATAAACTCATCTGATGATTATTCTACAGAAGGAGAACTAGAAAGGGACAAAATTGGGTTCCTGTTTTCAATCCTGGATCTTTTTCTCTGCACCAGAACACAGTGTTCCTTTCAAAATTTTCATTGTCCACCTGCTAAAAAACTGTCTTGAGATCTCAGTCAGAGACTATATTGCATCAAATTAGGAAATTGAAGATTTTGGCACATTACAAGCATTGCAACATCTTGAACAACACAGCCATCTGTTTTGACCTGTAGTATCTGGATGAAAATTCAGGGGAAGGCAGATTTCAGTAGTGTCAAATAAAATTATCGGACTGTAAAGAAATATTGACAAGTATATTAAGCGTTGACATATCCAGGTGCTCAGATGTATGAGACCCAATGATACATATACTTCATGTTTATTTTTGTCTAGCTCATGTAGTTGCAATCATTTGCAATCACCTGAGATCTCTTTACCATTTCACTTCAGAATCCACTTCAACTAACCTATGATTCATTTCTGTCAGAAGATCATTGCATGGCATTCATACTATGAGTTAACAACTTGTTCTGAAATAACTAAATCAATTTGGTGAGGTCTCTTCATACTTCCAGTGGACTCTTTCTCTTTTCTCACATGCACACCTTCAGCTGGCAATGAAAAAGGGCAGAATCCCCCAATGTGCATAGAGGACAACGCTGATGAAGGTTACAATATTTATTATGCTATCTTTTAGTATCAGTGTGGAGTTTCTCTAATATCAGACCAATTCCTTTACATCTCTTCCATTACCACTGGAGATTAACTTGTTCCAGTTGATCAGAGTAATAGCTTTTTATTTTAAACATCCATATTTATTTGAAACATAATTCAAAACAATACAAATATGCTCAAATCACTTTCACCCTAACAAATGTAACAGCAGCCTTTTGCCAATATGAATGTGGATGTGCATCTGAGGGTGAAATCATAAACAATGTCATCCATCTTCCCGTTCCTCTGGTGGCATGGGGAAGGATGGCACATGTCGGTCACTGGCCTGATCCCACCAGGAGCAGTGTAGGAGTGCCTTACAGCACTTTTGCAACACCCCAGACCAGAATGGGACCCATGTCAGCCTAACTAGGCTTACAACCATCCTGAGACAGGATTGCACAGTCTCAGGTTGCAATCCTGTCGATGCTTATCCAAAAGAAAGCCTTATCATTTATAATGGAGCTGATTTCTGTGTAGACATGCATAGGACTGGCTCTTCAGCTACAATCCTATCCACACTTATCTGGGAGTAAGCCAGATTAAACAGGACTAATTTCTGAGGAAACATGCAAGCATGTTACATGTAAACATGCATCAGAGTGCAATATTAAATGTGTGAAAATACCGGAACTTGAAGTGCTTCAGTTTGACCAGATAGGCCCCAATTTTTCCATGCTTATCAAAATAAAAATACTAAAAAATACAAAATAAAAATATCATTTTTCCTGATTAAACCTGCTGTGTCAGATTTCTGGACCCCAAAACAACAGACATTACGAGAACAGCCATAAAAATAGCCTATCAGTTGCTTTGTACAACTCAGACTCCTTGCTTGCAGGACATCACAAAGTTTCTGCTCTTGACTGATGGCAGAGATCATGGCATGAAATAAAAATGAGGACATCAGAAGGATATTCTGGTCCCATGATAAAAGATATTACCAACAAAGGAGGTAGGTCAGTGGAAGAGCTGTGTTGTCTTGATCAATCTCCAAATTTCAATCTGCATCAGCTCCTTTTGAGCACCTTTCAACAGTAGGTTTGTAGGCAGCAAATCCTCTGTCTCCCTTTCAAAATTCATGCTCTTTTTAACTATCTTGCCTGACTTTTATCTCTCCCTTCTTTCCTTGGCCAAAGCAGCATCTTGGATTACTTTGCACAGATTTTAAAATAGCCCTTGCTTCTCAACTCTTGTAATTAACTGGTTGTTTAGCTTTACGAGTAAACAAAGCGCAACAAGCAGTTGTGCAAGATGCGTTTAGCAAGTGGATTTTCAAAATAAAATCATCCCAAAATTGTAAGACTTTGCTTATCCTGAGCCATTTTTATTTCATGGCTGGGCAGTAGCAGGTTGCAGAAACCTTGGTTGGCAGCAAGATGTTGACAGCATGGAGTCAAGTGGTATGCAACTGTTCTTCCAGAAGGATACCCATGGATGAACATTCCTCCTGCTCATGGAATAGCAGGAAATGCAGTAAGAAGTATCATTTCCAAATCATAGTAGTAGCACGCAGTAATAATGCATTTTGTATGGAGCTGAGAATGATAAAGAATATGGTAGTAGAGAACAGCACCAAACAGCTGGCTAAAGAAAATATGAAATAGATCTGTTTGGTGCTTGAACCAGACCTTAATCACAGAGCCATAGATGTACACCGGATCTTAATCATGCTTACTCTGAAGCAACAAGTCCAATGGTCTCTTGCCATTATTCTGCACCAGTTTGCATTCAGGTCAAGAGGTAGTCTATAACTATCATTATTACTGGTCAGTGATAGAACTACACCTCGAATGACTTTTTCTAACAACACAATCCAGAGTAACTACGGGAGCTCTTAAGAGACATTTACGTCAACGTAGTTACAACGCCACCTAGTGGAAACCTATGGGAAATTCATAGAACAATCCAGAATAAATTTTTCTTACATTGACATAAGAACTCCCATAGTTACTCTGGATTGTGTTGTCTGTTATCTTAAAGATAAAGACAAATTCATGGAGGAAAGATCTATCACAAATTATTGTGCAACATCATATTGTAGTAGTGAATTCTATAGACAATATGAACATATACTTCCTTTTGTCTGTCTTGAATCTACTGTCAACCATTAGAATCTATTGTCAACCATTGAATCTATTGTCAACCATTAGAACAGGGGACTACAAAAACCTTTGTAGTGGGTTTTGGCAAGCCTCAATGTGGCCCCTGGCAATACCCCTCTATCTGGTCCTTGGGCAAGACTTGTAATCCACTCCAATACATTCTTGTATTAGAAGATCTCAAGTTCCAGTGTTATGGAAGAGAACTTCTGCATTCACTTGGTCTACACTACTCTCTCTCTCTGTCTCCTTAAAATGACTTCGGTTGCAATCCTAAGACCACTGTCCTAGAAGTAAAAACCAATGAATTCAATGGAACTTACTTCTGAGTAGACACAAACAGGATTACACTGACAGTTTCCTTACAGAATAAACACAAACCAGTTCAAGTTTATAGTATAGATACACATGAGGTCCCTTCTCTGGAAGTCGGAGTGGTACTGTTGCTTGACGGCTAAAACTAAACTTGGGGACAAGCTCATTCAGCCCCATAGTTGCTAATCTGGTTACTAGACAGCTCTATGACTTTGCTGCACATCAGCATCCTTTGGTTTGGTTTGCTCTGCTCACAGATGGCAGTAATCCTCTGCAATCTTTGGGAGTATTTGAGGTAGCATTTTTGGAATGCCATTGTTTTTCAGCAGCTGTCAGTGAATTCCCTGTGAGCTGCAGCTGGCCTTCCCCCCCCCCCCCCCCGCCCCGCCACCTCCAAAAAATAAAAATAAAAAATTCACTGCTGGAGCAGAACAAGTTGGAAAAAATAGCAGGAAGAGAGCTGGAGGGGAAGAAGGGAAGAATGCTTAAATGAGAAAAAACGTGTAGCCAAGCAGTAGTGGGGACGCAGTAGCAGCACCAAAGAATGAGGGGCTCAGAAAAGGCAAAGTGGGGCCTGGGACCAATATATTTGGTCCCAGGCCCCACTTTGGTGCCTGGTGGGTCCCAGGCCCCAATTTGGTGCCACAGGATCACTTTACCCATCTGATTGGCCCCACACAGTGGGCATGTGAAATGTCCTGTATTATCCTTTTGAAACCAGGGGAATTCAGAACACTTCTTTTGATTGTGGGATTGGGGTGAGGGGGGCATTCAGACAAAACACCCTACTTAGTAGGTACATCTCTCTGTGTCAAGGGCAATCTGGAAAAACTGGCCCAAACCCATGGTTAAATGAAGAACGTCCAATTCTCCAGATGGGAGGGGAATGCCTTCAAGGGCATCCATACTCAGTGAAACTGGGTAAAACATTCTAGAAAAGTTTGTCCCATAATGGTACATTTCACATTAATACTTCCACCCTAATTGCATACTTTCCGATTTACACCCTATTTATTTTAATGGTGTTACCTTCTTCAACCCACAGCCCAATCCAGAGCAACTAATCTGTCCACATAAGAGCCCTTAGGTTGCCCTATCTAACACTAGGTTGGAGCAACTGCAAGATGCTCCAGCCCAGTTACTCTGAAGGAGGCTTAGGGCAGAGCAAGGCAAGATAGGGTGCCCTAAGAGAGGTGGACCTGCTCTGCCCTAACTGGGGCAGCCTAAGCAGCTCAGGAGAGGCAAGTTGAGGGCATGTTTAGCATTGCCTAGGGCAGAGCAGTTACTCTGTATCCAAAGCCTGTTTCAAGGCAGAAATGCCCTCTTCCAGCCCTCAGAGTTATACCACCTCAGGAGCAGGTATAGTAATGAGTAGACCCATAGGGGTCCATGATAAGGCCCGAGTAAGAATGGCAGTGCTGACCAAAAATCTGAGTTCTTGGCCATCCTAGCTGCAACCCCTGCCTTTCAACCTCAGGATATGGAACAAACTACGGCTGCCCACAAACCTCAGGATACAGCAGGCCACTCCAAGAAGCCCCTTGTATTCACTGTAGAATGTACTGGCATCTCATCAGGGACTCCTTATAAGGCAGGCACCCAGTGGCGTCACCAGACTGGTGCGGCTGGTGTGGGCTGCATTGGGGATGCGCTCCGTATGGGGTGATGTGCCGGAGGAGTTTGACTGTCCTTTGGCAGGCCCCGGGCGTCAGCACCCCCATTCAGGCCTGCTCCAAGGCGGAGCAGCAGCCAGAAGCTGCCACTTGTCTGAGGAGCTGGCCTGAACGGCCATCTGAGATGCACTGCGCAGAAACACACTGAGCTTCCGAACAGCTTCAGAGGAGACTTCCTTAGAGCAGAGAAAGTCCGCGCCTCTGCACAGCCATTCGGCCTCACTCAGGAGGCGGAGCGGCAGCCGGATGGCTTCAGAAAGAGTACTGCACAGGCACCAACTCTGACGCCTGCACACGAAGCCAAAAGGCTTTAGAAAAGTACTGCGCAGGTGTCAGAGACGGTGCCTGCGCAGTACTCTTTCTGAAGCCAGTTGGCTTCAGAAACAACTGCGCAGGCGCCAACTTTGGTGACTGTGCAGTCCAGGTGGGGGGGGGAGCGCATCCCAGGGATGACGCACAGACTTCCGCACCAGGTGATGTGCAGAGTCATGTCACCAGTGTAGGCACCACAGCTGTTCCTTGTTCAGTGTGATCTGAGGGGTGTCTCCTCAGGAGCAAGTCTTCCCCTTGTGTCAATTACTTAGCATACTCTGGAGCAGTTCGGGCAGCCCAGGCTTCCTGACTCTCTGGATTCAGCATAACTTTCTGCTCTGGATACAGAATAGTTCGGAGAGTGCAGTTAGGTCAGAGCAGGCTGAATTTACTCTGGATTGCAGCTCCAGTTCTGTCGCTGACAGAGCTGAACCCAGGAAAAAAAGATTCTACCATACTTTGATGAAGATGATAATAATAAAAAACTTGTTTGATAATAAGAAAAGTGATCTCCCTTTATGTTTCCACAGTTGGGAGTTGTGCTCAGTAGAGAGAGCAAGACCAGGCTGCAAGAAGAAATAAGAAATTTTTCTATTCAATTTCTTCTCCTCCACATTTTGACCGATCCATAGCAGAAAAAATAAACAATAAATTCAAGCTGCAAGTGCTGGCAGTAGTACATTTTATATCGTGTTGTTTAAGGATCAGACTTCAGCTTTGAGCTAACAGATTTTTTTAAGTCCTCAAAACGAACTCATAATCTTGAGTTTGGCACAAGGCAACGACACCACCCACCAAAGCCTTGAAGGAAAAGCTTTTTGCTTATTAGAGAGCCAAAAAAGGATATTTCTTGACATCATAGCAAAAACTAACCAAAACCTTACACAAGGAAGAATCAGGAAAATTACAGATGTCGAAAAGACAGGGTTTTGATATAATGGCGGGGAAAAAGAGAACTGTGGGTTCTGGGTAATGACATGTTACAAGTCCCACAATTGCATTCTACTTCAGTTGAATATCTACAATCCCACTAAAGAAAAACAATTTTTCTTTTTTAAAATAATTCATCACTCATTTAGTCATTGTACCAAAATGCTCTGAAATTCTGGCTATAAAATTTGTGAGAGAAGAAGAAACTAATATATTTGGTGGAAAGCTTCTTCAGTAATCCCATCGCTCGCTGATTTTCAACCATTTTCATCTCTTGGCACACTAACAGGGTACTTAAATTGTCAAGGTTTTTACCTTGACATCAACTGTTTTTACCATTGACATGGAACACCAGGCTGTTCGGATCCCCTAATTTTCCTACTAATAAATGACTCTCCAAACTCCCTTGGCACACCTGATGACTATTTGGGCCAAGGCACACTGGTTGAAAATCTCTGCCAGAAATCTGGGAAATACTCTTCATTACACAGAATGAATTGATACCCCACAAGGCCAGTATACAAAGATCTACCAGTACTGGTACCAAGAGTACCAGTAGAGGTGCCCATAGGTACAGCATATAAGGTTTTGTAATGTTCAAGGGTCAATAAAATGTCCTGTTTTATGCTGAAAGTAGTTGACTTCCCACCCAGTGCAAGGGTCTCTCAAACATTGGAGCAGAGGCTGGATTAGGCCAATGGGCTTTAGGTTGCCTGTTTTTGTACTACAAGCCCATTGCCATCTTGCAAGGGAGAAGGAATCACTGGATAGCCCTCTGCAAACTAACTCCTAAACTGTAATCTAAATGTTCCTAAGGTGTGTGTCACAAAGCCTTTAGAGTTCATGAAGCACTCACTAGCATGTCATGCTAATGAGCACACCATAGAAGGATCACAATACAAGAATCACAAACTTCTATAAGCTGCTGCTCAAAAATTATCTACCTCACAGGGTTGTTGTGAAGACAAAAGGATAAAAAAGTTATGTAATGCACCTTGGGCATTTGATACAAATGGGAAAGGTGGGGTATAAATTCATAAAAATTAAAAATAGCCACCCAACAGTGGAAGGAGGCTTGTCCAGCAGGCAGAGTTCATATGTGAGGTTTTGCATATTTTTGAAAGCAGGGTTTTTGAAAAAGCCCTCCCTGAACCTTATACTACATTTGTCTGGCCTCACAACATAGAAGTAAATTATGATATCATCATCACAAAATAGTGTCACAGTTATCACCACTTCCTTCCAGGTGGTGAAGCATTGGAACAGAGGTACATTTGGGAAACACTTCTGTAATCCTGACCATATTTACTTGGAGCATTTTCTATTAAAATCAGCGTGATGGTTTGGAAACATGTTTTGATGAGAACATAAACTTTGCTGTCCTAGCACCACTGAGCAAAACTAGACTCTTCTGTCTCTGTACATGTTGATTTCAGCCTGCACCCCTGAAAGAACTATAAATTAACTATGAACAGTTTTAGAATAAGCTTCTAGTATTTTCTTATATCTATGGTTGGATGGGCTGTGGGTGGCGCAAGCAGTTAAGACGCTGTGCCTGTTAACCAGCAGGCCAGGGTTCAAGACCCAGGTCGGCCCCACAAGACAGGGTGAGCTCCTGTCCTTAGCTCAGCTCTGCGACTCCAGCTGGATCCAATCGTATCAGCTCTGCCTTTCCATTGGACTAATTCAGTGGCATAGAGAGGGGGGATTTGCTGCTTGGGTAACAGCCTATCCTCCATAAAAAATCCAACCCAGGCTTTCGTGCTTCGCATGCAGCGTATGCAGCGCCGAGCACAATACCATAGTCTTTCAAGACTGATGGAGGCCTGGTTGGAAGTTGTAGGAAAAACTGCCACACATGTAAACAGTCATTCCATGTTAGCCCAAGTATTCCGGTGGATAAACTTTCATAACTGTGAGAAAGTTCCAAGAGATATCGTCTCTTCAGTCATGTTAGATTTGCTCTGTTGCACATCCTGAATAGGATTAAATAAATGTTGAGGAACATTTATGTTGAATGAGGCAAAAAGAAACTAGAAATCCTATCCACCATTGCATGCTTAAGACCTGCTGAAATCCATGGCACTTAATGCTATATTTGCCCTGTATGTGAATGTTGAAGTCAAGGAAACAACAGCTAAAAGTTAACCATGACTAAATGGCAAAAAATGGACATCCCACCACAGTTCCTTTGTTTTGTGGGTTACTCGCTTGCTAAATTTTTCAGATGCATCACTGATCTCCAGATATTGCTTAAGTATACTCTTCTTTGGGTAAACCAGGGATGACTTAGAATAGTTAAATTGGAGAACAAAGGCACAGCAGGAACTATAACTTTGGGATTAGTAAATTTTGCAACAAATCCCTTTGGGCACAATCCAGAAGTGCATTTGAGTTACCCTACCTATCACTGGGCTGACCCAACTGCAAGATGGACCACCCTAGTTATTCTGGAAAAGGCTTGGGGCAGCCTAGGAAGTTCAGGAGAGGCATGCTGAGGGCATATTTAGCATTGCCTAGGGCAGAAAAGTTACGCTAGAGCCTATTTCCAGGGCAGAAATGCACTCTTCCAGCTTCTCAGAGTTATACCATCTCAGGAGCAGGTATAATAATGAGTAGATCCATAGGGGTCCATGATAAGGCCAAGTAAGATTGGCAGTGTTGACCAAAAATCTGAGTTCTTGGCCAGCCTATCTGCAACCCCGGCCTCTCAACTTCAGGATATGGCACAACTACGGCAGCCCACTAACCTCTGGATACAGCAGGCCACTCCAAGAAGCCCTTTGTATTCACTGTAGCTTGTGCTGGCATCTCATCAGGGACTCCTTATAAGGCAGGCACCACAGCTGTTCCTTGTTCAGTGTGATCTGATGGGGATCTCCTCAGGAGCAAGCCATGTGTCACTGACTTGGTGCCTACTGAGCATGGTCTGGAGCTGTTAGGGCAGCCCAGGCCTGCTGACTCTCTGGATGCAGCATAACTTTCTGCTCTGGATTCAGAATAGTTGGGGCAGCCCATCTAGGGCACTCCTCACTGCCATAACTCTGGATTGTGCCCTTAGTAAGCAGGAAAATCTCAGTAGCATATTGAAGTAAATTACTATAGAGTTAGGTTGCCCTGGGGCATAGTAGGAGAAGGTGGATTAAACCAAAATACTGTAGATGAAAAAGTTATAATTTGTCACAAAATAGTATGGATGAACTTTTACTTCAAAGTCAGCATGTGAAAATGAAGCTGTACATTTTTTTGAAAACAAGCCACATGTGTTTCTTTTAGGTGATACACTATGAAGCAGTAGAATGTGCTTCTACTACTTCAGACTACTTGAAGTAACACAGAACGCCTCCAAACCAGAATAAATCTTAAGGGCTTAAAGAAAAACACCCAGATATTTAATGGAAAATTGAAGTAACTCCTTTATTGCAAGGCCAAAATAAAAGATGAATGTGCGGACACTTCTTTGTACATGACTTGAGATATGTGTAATTAAAATGTATCCTAGTCTTTTTCCCTCTCCAGAAGGCATTTCTTCTTCCTACCCTTCATCTTCTGGAGAACAGCAGCAGTCAAAGGAAGATGATTTGCAGAAGAAAACTCACTTTCTTGCTAAAGCGCATGCTGCAAAATCAAGAAAAGAGTCAGACAAGCTCACCACCTGCTGGCTAAACTGAGAAGGGACATCAGCTTCCAATATTAATAACACCAACCCCAAAACGCAAAACAGTCCTCCTCCATCTATTTTAGGTTATTGGACAAACTTTGGAAGTTAGTGGAAGATATGGTGGCCTGGCATGCCACAGTCCTGGGGTCATGAAAAGTCAAACACGACTCTACAACAACAAAATCTGCCTTCTAAACCTGAAAGCAGAATCAAGCTAAATATGTAGTGTGGCATACTGCGTATTTGAGAACACCCAACCCCATCACTAAAGACCCAGGCAGGGAGTGAGCACAGGATATCCAAGTCCCTAGCATGCTGGCAGGCCTACCTGCAAGTATTACATTACATCTCTATTGGAGTGTTCTATCATCTGGAAGACTAAAGCCTAGAAAAATTAATAGGAGAGTGGAAAAAAGTAAGGTAAGGCTCTATGAGTTAAACACTAAGGCTGCAATCCTGACCTCCAATTAGGCTAGCATAAGCCTCAGCTTACATTCTGTGCTGACTTGGGGATATCACAAAAGTGTCATAAGGCACATCTGCCCCACTCCTGGAATTGTGGCCACTGCCCAGGGATGCCAACCTCCCTACATGACCATGGGAAGATATGCCAGGTGAGAAGGCTGGTTTACTTTTAAAAAGATATCCCAGCACAATGCAGTAAGCCTTATGAATAGCGGTGTTTGTTTCTTGTGAATGAGAATTATTGCCTGGTCTTACTGAATACAATGGGCTTACTTCTAAGTAAAACAGCACTGCTTTTGAATACTTCTATTTATGATCTGTCTACACTTACTTCATGAGTGGAAAAGAAAAAAATATAAAAACATAACAGTGCTTCTTAGGGCTAAAGAATTAGGTTGCAATTCACTCTGGATTAGATCTGGATTAGGCCATCTCTGGACATGGGAGGCTGCTCCCAGCTGCCTGAGGATGGAGCCCCTCCTCTCACTCCCTGCTCTTGCAAACGCCCTCCCTCCCCGCCTCTCCGACCCCTACATTGGCTGGAAACAGCCAGCATGGCTTGCCCTGTGCTCAATTCCTGTTGTGGCGTAGGGCAATACAGGGAAGACAACTCACACCTGCATGAGAAGCTTCAACTTCTCCAGGAATGGCGCAGAAGTGCACCATGGCACTTTTGCAACACCCCCAGCTAGCATAAGGGATTTACACTGACCTACACCCCAGTTACGATTGCACTTGGTATTTGTGCATTTATAGGACCTTTACCCTGCTCAGTAAAAGTACAGGTGGGCCCTTTTATCTATGGATTAGAAACAAATAGATTTGACTCAGTGCCATTTCCACACTGGAAGTGCCATCCAGTTGCGTTCAGAGGATCTTTGATGGTCCACCCACAGAATCCATTATCCATAAGTTTCTGTATTCATGTGCAGAGGGAGAGGTTCCAGAAATGGCTCCCCTGCAGATACCTGGGGTCAACTTGCATGTGTGATATGTAGTCAGACAAAACATTCCTGTTTTCATTCCCTTCACTGAATGATCAGGATGGAAAAACTAAGCATGTCAAATGGCAGTTTCACATTTCTTCGGCTGTACAAAAAACCGATACAAATGACAAGGTATAGGTGCTGCATTTTTCAAGAACAAATGGCATGCAAAGTAAAGTACTACCCTTACTGCTTCATGGAAAATTTGTGACAACTGACCTTTTCTGCAGTATGGAAGTTCCGACCAGCCAAACCTTATTATGTGGCTATTTCTCTCCTATATAGGAGGCATTTTTCCCAGTTTTCTTCAGGGTATCCAGTAAAGTGTCAACTTTGTGCTCAGAATCAATCATTACTTTCTTGTTGGGTAGGTCAATGTCAAACTGAACACCTGTGGGAAAAGATGGAATGTAGAACTCTGAAACGGTATTTTGGTAAATGGAAAAACATGCAAATTCAGTTTCCATGCAATCTTTGCCCATTTCTTGAAACTGCAAAACAATAAGTAGATTAGAAGACACCTAATGAAATATGTAGATTTCATGGAAGACACCAGCTGACTTCTGACTTGCTTGAAGATCCTTCCTCAAAACGCATGTGAATTGAGACAACAGGCCACACTGTATTCCTGGACTCCTAAAAGTTTTTATTAGCAGTAGTAGTGTTAGTAATTATATACCACGTTCCAACTAAGAGTTCCCAAGTTCTAAGATTTTAGCAAGGGATTTTGACAGTCACAGAATAAGATGATAGGTCTTTTTCATTTTGGCTTGATAACTGGTTTGAAGATTAAAAGCAAATGGGCAATTTTCATAGTGAAGGGAAGCAGGAAGTCTCCAAAGCTCTGACTTCCAAAGGAAGTCTCCAAGGTGGCCAAGGTGTCTTGGCCACCATATGGAGATACTGCTCCCTGTCTGCTGCCTCCACCTCAAGAGTCATTCTGAGGGCTAGGGAAGCTATGAATTACCCCTCTTCCCTCAGAAGGCCTTGTAAGGCCTTCTAGAGGCTTAAAACCTGAAGTGACAGTTTCTGGCCTCCAGAAGGCTTATAAGGTTAGTTAAGGCCATGAACACCTTCTCTGGCTCTCAAAATATCTGAAGGAGGTAGACCTCAGATCAGTGTGCCAACAGTGAATATAGGAGCTGTTGGGGGGGGGGGGCATACTACTATAGGGAGTGGATGGTGGCATGGTGAGGAACCAGTGGCATCTGCACCCCTTTCCCTTCTTAGGTACACCACTGCTTGGGAGCAGTGCTTTTTATCTTGTTCATAAATGATCTAGGCTAAGTGGTAAACTGCAAGCAGGTAACATTCAGGGTAATTAAACTAAAACTGAGAACAGCTCTCCAGACTAGGCTACCAAATGGCAAATACAGTTCCTTTCTGACAAGTGTAAAGTGATGCAAGTGTGCAAAAAATATTTTTGACTGGAGGCTCTCAGTACAATCCTAACCACCTGGATAGGCTGACAGAAGTCCCAACACAAGTTCTATGCTGGCTTGAGGGTATCACAAAAGTGCAGTAAGACATTTCTGTGCCGGTCTGGGGGGAAGGTGGTTATGCACTGGCCTCCCCACGATTGCACCCTGTCACTCTTTAAGAAGCAGTCTTCTCCTTCTCCTCCCACTCCCACACACATAGTGCTAATCTGCAATCTAAAGTTTCCTTAGCAGTGAACCATTTCACTGCTCTTCTTTTGGAATGGGAAGGATGGATCACCTCGTATTCTTCCGAAGCATTTCTTAAATAATTCTCCTATAGCCTTCTTGATAACAAGGGATAGCAAATTTCCCAAGCTCTGAAGTGAGAAGACATGACACTAAACTTTGTGCAATCACAGGAAACTCTGAGGAGTGCATTCAGATCTAGTAACTCTGAGTAAAGAGCAATTGCAACATGCCTGAAAGATTCCTGCAACCGAGCCTACTCCCAACTAGAGTACAATCTAGGCTTCATCTAGATTTGATGAAAGTGGCCTGGAAATCCAAACAATGAATTTTTCATTAGGTGACAATTCTGGCCACAGAATCCTTCATTTTCATCTCTGAAGTTTTTGTACGTGTTACATGGTACTAACGTCATGTAGGAAAACCATGAAGGAAAATACTGAATCGGCCTACAATGGCCTTGTAACAGCCATCCCGAACAATGTCACCCATGTAGGCAGGAAAGGAAAGTAGATTCCCAGGAAAAACGGTTGTGCACAGCAGTAGATTCATTGTCTTCCTACAGAATCTGTTTTTGAAATGTTGAATTTCATATATCATCAAATATTTGTATGTTATAAAAAAATTTAAATTCACTGGATAACTTGCCAGACACAGGAAATTTACTATACAGCCCATTCCTAACTAACTTTCTGGTGCTAATGCAGTTGTGCCACTAGGATGTGCACTGCATCCTATAATGGTGGGAAAGGTAAGGAAAGGTAAGGAAATCTTTAGATTCTTCCCGAGGCTGCACTGGGCTGAAAAGTTGGTGAGGGCTGAAAAGTTGGTTGATACTTCCTCTCACTAAGGATGATAAGATACAAGTTAAATATTGTCTCACTAAGCAATCAATAGTTACTAACTAACTACCTGCAATAGGATCAAGCCAGCCTTTAGTAAGCTGTTTCACTACAGAAAGGAGAAAAACAGAAGCTGCTCTAGAGAAGCCGCCTTCTCTAGTGTGTAGACCCACACACAAACATGAATACATATATATAGGAGGGACACCAGCAGTCTTGAAAAATGGTGGGATTAAAAGGGACTATTGCTCTCTCCCATTAAATATAAAAAATAACCATCACTTCAAAGGTGCCTCTTTAGCCAGGTAGCAGGGATAATAACAGACCAAGGAGCCACAGTTTCCAAGTACTAAAGCCAGCCAAGCACCACTCACCTCCCAGTTTGTTGAGGACACGAGTCACGGCACTGGAGCATCCCTCACAGGTCATGTCTACAAAGAACTCATGTTTCTGAAATTAGCAGAAGATTGCAGAGGTCACTGAACAGATCTTACTCAGCAACTCTGTGAATATTGCATGCTTTTATCAAAATAGGCTAAACTTAAGGTAAGGAGATCTAGACTGGGACTGGATTTTGTGGCCCAGCTAGCACATCCAAACTGTGGCGGATCACAACATGATGCTTTTTGTCACACTGCAAAGCATTACAGGGAGCCCTGGCATTTTTGAGTTGCACCAAGCCCAGCATCCACTCCATTAAACTCCAAGGGCCCCAGAATTTCCTGCGGAAGTGATTTCTGGTTTGCACAGCCAGCTTTAATTTATTTCTATAAAACTTTTGGGGCTTGTAGTGGCTAATGGAGGGTTATGGCACCAGCATAAACCAGAAGCTGTCTGTGGATCACAGTAATGCTCTGTGGCTACAGAGAGTGTTGCGACCCACTGCAGAGGATGAGGTGGGTCACAGCACTAACCACCGAGTTAGAGTACCTAAGCAAAACACCAAGCAAAGAAGTCAAAATGTAGATATCTTTTTAAAAGAAATGAATACTGTATATTCATATACAGTACTTCCTAAATGTATCATATACTTTCTAAACAGTGCATACTAACTGGTTAACCTAATCACTGACAAATAAAGTATTGATCACTAAGAGCACAATCCTAACCAATTTAGGCAAGCATAACTCACCTGGCATATCTTTCTATGGTGGTGTGGAAAGATCAGCATAGGCCTGTACACTGGCCTAATCCTTCCAGCAGTGGGGCTGAATTGTCTTACGGTACTTTTGTGCCATCCCCAAACCAGCACGGACTTTATGCTGGGACTTATGCCAGGCTAATTAGAGATTAGGATTGCAGCCTAAGCGATTATTTTTCTTTCCAGTGTTGCTGCTTTCTGTTTCATTTTTTCTCCTTCTACGTTGCATAACTTTCCTGCCTGGCGCCAATCTCACAGCATCTTGGAAATACAAATTAGCTGACAGTCTGAACTTTCCCTCATTAGTCAATGGGCTGGATCAACAAATGTGCCTCCTCCAACCTGGCCCACTAAGAAGAGAAGAATTAGTGTCAGCAGCTCCTTCTTGCCTACCCTGTGACTAGACAGCCATTAGGACCTAATTTGGATTCAACTGGGTGTCATTAAACCGTGTTGTCCCCAGGTTTACATTCCAGGATGGCAAGGAGAAGCACCCTGGAAACAACTGCATCAAGTTCTCCTCCTGCAATCGGCCAAATAGAGGGAAAATGCATCATCTAATCTGGTCCAATGTGCCTTTGTTAAGAGTCAATGACTGCAATCCTAAATTGCAGTTAGGCCGGACTTAGTCCAGGCATACGTCCTGTGCTGGCCTGGGGGAGTCACAAATATGTAGTATGGCACTTCTGTGCCACTCCTGGAAGAGGGTAAGGCCAATGCACAGACATGTGCTTGCCTCTCTACATCACTGTGGAAATGATGTAGTTGTGCCAGCCTAGGTTAGGATTGTATCCAATGATGGGCATATAACTTTTCAGGAATGTGGAATGGTATTTGGTTACAGGTCAGAGCATATTATTTTCATAGAATAAAAACAAATAAAAAACAATGTATCATCATTGTTGAGGGTTTGTTCTTAGAAAACATTAATACTGTACTGTAATTTGTGAATGAGTAGATTGCTACTTGATCTCTGCAAAATGCAATGTGCCTGGATACAGTTCCCTCTGGTACCCATCAACTTTGATGCCTCTTTGATGAACCAGCTAAAAAGCTGGCACAGGTTTGAGGAGACCCACTGCCAATTGAGAGGCTAACAAAAGAGTAAAACTGTACCATTTGATGGTATAAAAATACTGTACCGCTTGATGTTTCACATTGCCACACTCACTTCAATAGGAATATAGGTTTAAAAGGTTAATTAAGCTGTTTTAAATGCAATCCTAATACAGGATGACAAAAAAGATGGCAATATTTGCAACCTTAGTAAACAATCAAGCCCTGGGAGATTTACACACCTCTGTGGCTTCTTGTGTTGTGTTGTTCTTGAAGTCTACTGGGGGAAAAAAACCTGAGCTGCTAACCGGTTTTTCCTGGTACTAAAGCTAAAGACAATTCATGAGAATGAAATTGGAGACAAGTTTGGAATCCAAACCACTTTAATCAAACATCCTTTGCAAGGTCTGTTTACCGAATGAGATGCAAATACAAATGGCATAGAGAGGCCACACTCCTAGCTTCATATCAATACCCTCTTCCTTAGATATACAAACAGAAAAAAGGCTGGGCCATTTTTGGAGCTTCTCTGAGGAACAAAACTCCTCTCTTCTGATGGCTTCAAAGCCTTGGGACAAAATTCTGAACTAGCACATGTATCATCATTGTTGAGGGAATGGATCTGATCAGGATCTATTCACCCAACTCAAGAATTTTGCACCAAAAAGCATCACAGTTTATCTGTTTAGATATAAGACACCCTCAGGGATCTGTTCCAAAAATGATCCAGTGCACACTGTACACAATGTGAAGACTGACTCTTCATCTTAGGACAGAGAATGGATGCAGACCAATGGAGGCAATGGATTCTTTGTCCATGCAGTGAGGTGGGAGTAATGGTCAGGGCCAAAGATTTAGTGTTCACATGTAAGTCAGGCTTACCTTGAGGCACAGCAGTTAACTCTGAAATCCAGACAAATCCAAAAATCTAGACAACCTCCTGTCCCAAGCAGTCTGGATAAGGGGTACTCAACTCGTATGTGTTTGATCATACTAGCTTAGTATGTTCTCTGTGTTTCTCTATGTTTCTAAGTTTCTCTATGTTTTTTCTCCACTGTACCACTGGAAGTAACTGGGAATGACACCATCTCCAGTTACTTCTGGGTTGGGAGGCCAGATGTGACACAACACTCACCAATAAGAGGGTCAGGGTGAATAGGAGGGCATGGAAAAACCATGCTTTGGAGCTCTGCTTGCCGAGCCTCAACCGCTGCTTGTTGTGCTAAGACTTGTTGCTTGGTGGTAGGTGTTCAAAGGTGTCTCATGAGACACCGCCTCAAGTACCACCAGAATGAGAACACCACAGATTGAGAAACACCAGACTAGCTGCACAAATTTGCCATGAACTCATCGGGTGTTCCTAAAACACGCACTCAAAGCCATGCTGGTTTTGAATCCCAAGGGATGCCCCAGAGGATGCCAAGTGGGTGTCCGGTGCCCCCAGATGTGCCCCAGATGTTAAGGGTGGCTGTGCTCTACACCAGTGCCTATGCAGCACTTCAGCATGGGACCCCTTACTGAGAACGACAACCCGTCCGCAACACCTTGGATGTGATGTCACAGCCTGAAATGAAGTGACATCACTGCGATGATGCCATATGTCTACTCGGAAGTACGTCCCATTGTGTTCAATGAGACTTACTCCTGGAATATGCGCCCTATTCCAAGCTGGTGGCACCCAACTTCTCACAACAACAATCCCCCACAAGGGGGTCCTGACCCCCCCACTTTGAAAACCACACCAGGGTAGGGTACCCTGAACAAGAGACAAGCCTGAAGAGCTGTGGGGTGGAACCCCCATGGGGACAAGTGGTGGGTCGTCTGACCTCCTTGCCTGGTGGGTCGCCCCCCAAGGAAGGGCCACCCCTTGGCTGGTGGGGGGCTGTGGGCGAGGTGGGGGGCTGTGGGTGAGGCCAGGGGGGCATCATCACCCAGAGGAAGGGTTGGAGGCTTCCCCTTCAGCCCCAGCCCTCCCTCCCTCCCTCCCTCCCTCCCTCCATCCCAGCCACCCGCTTCCCTCCACCTCACCCACCGGCATGGCTGCTCCTTGAAGGCTCTGCTGTTCACTGGAGCCGCACAAAATGAAGGACCACCCCAAGGCCGGTCCTCCCTCCCTACTGCCAGCCACCGGCTTCCTCTCCTCCTGGAAGCCTCCCCAGCATCATGGAAGCCCCTTCGGCCACAAGAGGGAGCAATTCCTCCCTGAAGGAAACAGGGAGCTGGACTTGGCTGAACAGGCCTAGTCTCTGTATTGTGTTGTGTGGAGTGCATACCTAGCCCAGGTTTCTCCTCACAACAACCCTGTGAGGTAGGCCATGAGCAGAGCTGGAGAAGGTGACAAGCCCAGGGTCACCCATCCACCCTGCCGTCTTATGCACACTTTCCTTGCGGCAACCTGCCTCACTCACCGTAAAAGAGGACAAGCCCCCCCTAAATGTAGGACACGTCCAAGAAAAATGTAGGATGTGACAAAATAAAAGCTAAAAACTCTCATATATGTGGCTTTCATGTGGTTAATATAAACACTATTATTGCTTATTATTGGATTTAAACACTTACATACATGTGCAATCTTGCTATACACTTATTTTTTATACACAAATCTGATTCAACCACTGCAAATGGTCACTTTTGCAGTGGCCACTGCAAATCTAAAGAAACCCATAAAAACTAAAAAACCTGCTTTTCTACTGTTGTAAAGAGGCAGTCATGCAAGCACTCAGTCCATTTTTCAGTCCCAGAATCCCAGTTGCATGTATTGAGGCACTACCATAGTCTATTAGGAGCAAGAAATCTAGAAGTGAGTCTTTGAACCTATTTTTCTATTTTTTTAATCCATTTTTAATCCGTGCGAGGTTCCAGAACAGGACAACGAGGAACACCTGGATAACTAGGGACACCTGTCATTTATTAATTACAAGACAGCACTATGATGCCTGCTCAAGAGGAAAAGGGGGACATTTTTCACAGGACACAAGGCTAAAAAAAGGACATGTCCTGGAGAAACATGACATATGGTCATTGGTCACCCAGGCCTCAGTTCTCAAAAAAATACATAGGATTGCATTGCTGGTGATCTTAATGACTGTAGGAACTGGAACCCCGGTCTTATTTGGCACTTAGACCAATCCTATGGATGTATACTCAGAAGTAAGTCCCATTATAGTCAATGACACATACTCCAAGGTAAATGCAGATAGGACTGTAAATCCTTTAATTGTAAATCCTACCCACATTTACCTGGGAGTAAGTCCCATTGATTATAATGAGACTTCTGTGTTGATGTGCATAGGATTGGGCTCTAAGGGAGCAACCCTATCCAACATTCCAGCTCCGGTGTAAGCACAGCAGTGATGTGATTCAAAGAAATTAAGAACTGGTTCTATGCCAATCTGGCAGCCACTTTAATATGGCTATTTTTAAACTTTATACGTCCTCTCTGTCATTAACAACCGGTTCTATAGAGTAGGTGCGAACCTGTTGGAGCCCACTACTGAAGCACAGTGCAACCTTGTGATATGGAAACACATGTTCCCATAACTTAAGAAGGCCAGGCCGCTATGACTCTACAGCACAGGATGCAGCACACATCCCACTTGCACAACTGCACCAGCATTGGAAAAATAGGATTCACTACTAAGGGCACAATCCTAACCATGTCTACTCAGAAGTAAGCCCAATTGTGTTCAATGGGTCTTACTCCCAGGAAAGTGTGTTTAGGATTGCAGCCTAAATCACTACACTTCATTTGCTTTTTTACATATAAAGGTGTAATATTTGTACAGAAGACTATAGCATTGTTGTATGTTCACATAGCTTATTATTTAGCATGTACATCATTTCACAGGCACTGTCATGTTAATTCTTAAAACAGCCCTATAAAGGAAGCCAGTGTAAAGGATACCTATAAGCAGATCATGCAGTGGAACAATATGAAACGACATCAACCAGAGTTGTGAAGTGCAGGATCAGTCCACACATTCATAGTTCTGCCATCAAACATAGAGAAATTCAGGATCTGATGGAAGAATGTTTTGAATTCTCTGCCATGGTTTTCCTTCCTGAAGGAAGAAAGGCAGGATATTCCATAAATCAAATAACTAAAATACAGTGGTGCCTCACATAAAGAGCTTAATTTGTTCCAGAGGCCTGCTCTTTAAGTGAAACGCTCTTTAAGTGAAGCAGATTTTTCCTTAGGAAATAATGGAAACTCAGACAATTGGTTCCACAACACCCAAAATATTCATATAAAATATTAACTGGATGTAAAAATGATGACAAAACACTGGAATTGAATTCAAAACATGCATTCAGTGTGCATGATCCTATGAAGTCTACTTAGGCTGCAATCCTAAAGACACTTTCCTGGGAGTAAGCCCCATTTAACACAATGGGGCTTACTTCTGAGTAGACATGGTTAGGAGGCTGCAATCAAAGACACTTTCCTGGGAGGCTTACCTGGGCTGCTGCTGGAGGTCCAAGGTGGCCGATGGGGGCACATGGGGGCAGCAGCCCTGGCCAGCAGCCCTTTTAAAGAGCCTCCATGCAGAGCGTTAGGACTGCATAGCACACGTGCCCATAGCATGCTTGCTTGTTAAGCGAAGCGGAACTTGTTATGTGAAGCAAGATTTCTTGGAAATTTTTGTTTGTTATGTGAAATGCTTGTTAAGCGAGGCACCACTATATATAAATATTTTTGTCCTAGGCTGGTATCCAAGGCAAAGTTAGGGCTCTATCTATCTAGTAATTTTCCACACTGTTGTATTCTTGATGCTGGCCCAACCTAAGAAGACTATACCACTGGATGCAGTGTATGCAGTGTAGCCACTGGAAAACTGGATTGGGCTCTTATTTGGGAGTCAGTTTTTAGAGGGAAGAACACCCACCCCAAACCCACAATACAAAAAAATTGTCTGGTTTTGGGGTGGAGGTCATCTAAAATGTTTAGATCAGGGGTGTCCAAATTTTTTGGCAGGAGGGCCACATCATCTTTCTGACACTGTGTCAGGGAATGGAAAAATGATTTACATTTCAAATTTGAATAAATGTACATAAATTTGAGTAAATGTACATAAAAGTACATAAAAGATTGTATTAGAGACATTGCAAGGCTTGCCCATGGCCCAATAGAGGGAGCTTGCCAAGGGCCACATTTGGCCCCAGAACCAGGGTTTGGACACCTCTGGCTTAGATGATAAAATGCTTAGCACAGAAGTTTGGTTTTTAAAGCTGAGTCAAAGCTGCAATCCTAACCCTAATTTCCTCGGTGCATCTCCCACTGAATACATCAGGTATCCCAATTAGTTTACCAACCAAAAATTAATTGGGAAGTCCCATTTATTTCTGTGGAATTTAACTCTTTCTAGCAGCTGTGATGATGAACCAATCAATCCTGTCCTGAACTGATAAAAGGGAGGAGGTAGCTGACTCAAAAGGGTTTGAATCAGTTGCTTTGCAGGATGAATCTGTTTTTTTGAATAGGGCCAATGGTTTTTGGTTAGTTTCTGGAAAAAAGTGATAGTTGATTTTACAATTATGCTAGGGAGTGTTAAAAGGGTTTTTTAAATTATCAGATGTTTGTTCTTTTTAGATAGAAAAGGAAAAAAGTGGTCTTTATGTCCATTGAAGTGTTCAGAGCTTGCTCTTTAGGAAAGGAATCAACCCCACTAATTTACCCCACTAATTTAAAGGAAAAGAACTAATTTATGCAATGAATGCAGGCTTAAATGGAGTAAAAGATGCTTTCTTTCTTCCTTGGAGTTTTAACCTGAATTAGCACATCAAGTCAGACTTTTTGTTTAAAACCAAAGTGGGAGAGAGGAAGATTGTACAGTACTAAAAAATTATTGCTGAAGGAATTTACTTCTGAAACTGGATGGTGGCCACTATGGGACTGGTAAGATCTAAAAAGCTATTTTGCTAGAGCTGAATCTCTTAAGGGTGTGTGTAGTGCAACGTTCCAATGTGCCTTTCTAAAGTTTCTAGAACATTAATTGATATAAGAAATACAGCTAATATTTTAGGGATGGGGAGAATGAAGAAGTCCTTGATACGGCTACAATATTGATGAATCTTGTAGTGACTTTAAGAAGTGGTGTCAATTCCTGCAAAGGGGTTTTTTCCCTATTATACCCAAGATGTTGAAAATCCCCTCTTCTGAAAATATTCAGAATATTAGATAATTCTCAAAGGTCATCATTTTATA
This sequence comes from Cryptoblepharus egeriae, assembly GCA_030015325.1. Classification (NCBI taxonomy): domain Eukaryota; kingdom Metazoa; phylum Chordata; class Lepidosauria; order Squamata; family Scincidae; genus Cryptoblepharus; species Cryptoblepharus egeriae. The sequence goes on along the minus strand of JAREYC010000002.1, from coordinate 63,094,463 downwards.
ACAGTTGGTTGACTTTTCTTATTGCTACCAGCATTGTGGTGTTTTATCTCTTAAAGCAATGGCTCTTAAACTTTTTTGACTGCTGGCTCCCTTGATGGCCATGGCTGATGGCCATGGCTCCCCATTAGGACTACAATCCTATATTTTATAGGGTGGGGTTTGTGTGTGTGTTTGGTAGATTGTGCTATTCCTTGGCTGGTCTCCATAGTTCTCTGGGGAGCCACAGCTCACAGTTTGGGAATCACTGCCATAATGTGTGAAAACCTGTAGGAGCAGAAATGTCAATAAGGGAGTGTAAAAGAACAGACAGTTCTAAATGCTTCTTGTGTATGTCTCTTTGAGTTTAGTTAGATAGTTGCTTCAAGCTTTAGGACCAGAAATGGTTCAACTAGCTCTGGTTTATTGCCTGCCAAGCTGAATACAACCCACAGTCAAGTATTGCAGCAAAAGCCAGAGGCTTGCTACTTTAACCCATAGTGAACTATGTGTGGCTGGTGGGTTGATTTCGGTTTATACAGCATCCACTTTAACATACCAGTAGATGTTTTTGTTCCTCCATTTGATCCCAAATACAGTTACAGTACTTATACTACACAATACTTGTTTAATACTTTATTGCTTTACCATGATTGTTTTAAAATTTATTGCTCATTTCACTAGTATGTCATACAAGTTGTGATGTTGTGTTATTGACAGAAAACCAGAAGTTTTTCCTGATATGGAGTAGCAGTAATATGTTTTTGATGTCTTGTAAAGTATATTTACATTTCCAAATGTTTATTAGGCATAAATCTTTGAGAGATTACATATCCAAGCAGGTAGCATGCTAAAAATGAGCAGTAATATTAGATGAGTATGTGTGTGTATGTATACTTAGTATGTATATGGCTGCAATCCTAAAGACACTTTCCCTGGCGTATGCCCCATTGAACATAATGGGGCTTACTTTTGAGTAGATATGGTTAGGATTGTGCTCTATGCCTAAATGTTTACGTGTATGCCCAGTAATGGGATTCAAAGAAATTAAGAACCGGTTCTATGCCCATCTGGCAGCCACTTTTAAATGGCTATTTTTAAACTTTATATGTCCTGTCTCTCATTAACAACAGGTTCTATAGAGTACGTGCAAACCTGCTGGAGCCCACCACTGTGTATGCCTACGTACATAAAAACTTTAAAATATGGCAACAGATTATTGCACATAACTACTCTATATTACCTAGTGCTGGTAGCGTAGCATGATTCAAATTAAATATAAAAATTGTGCAACTGGAAAGACTGTATACTCAGAAATTGAACTCTTCTAAAAGAGTTATCTGTAAAAGGGCTATAGTTCTTTTAAATATCTAGAACCCTTGTATTAGGAAATCTTTTCAGGGAGCCTAGAGCTGAGATTAACGCTGGTGCTGCTGTTTTGGACTCAAATACATTACAATATCTCAGTTGGCTTTCTACCTCCTTTCTACCTAAAGAAAAGGTACAGATGTGTTAGTAAGATCCAGTTTTCCAGGTGGAAGAATTGATCTGGCAGAAACTGCAGAATTAATTTACTCCCACACACCACACAGGGGTTAGGAACTTTCCACTGCTCTTTGCCAGCTCAGATCATTCATAGATTCACCTGTTTATTATTCCGCCCCACGCCTAGAATGGTTTTTTAATGCATCAACTGGATTTCAGCTTTTTCACAGAAGTGAAGTGTAGGATGACGCGGTTTCCTATGCAGGTGCATGGGAGCAAAAATAGTGTGCTGTGTTCCTGTGGGTGGGATTATTTCACCTCGATGGTAGAGCAACTTGCGAAGGCAGTTTAAGGGCTGGCTAAGTGACCAGTGGAGACGGGATCTACCGGTATTTTAAATTGCTTCAGCCTGCTCCCCAGTATTATCTTCTGATAGGAAACTTGTTTGTCACATAGTTAATAAGGCAACAGCCAAATGGCTTCATTTTGTTCAGTAAGCGGGTTACTTGCTAGGAGATACTGCATGGAGGGCTTGTGTGATTTAAAAGGGAGCCCTTTCTGTGGTCACTTATTCAGTCCCTAAAGGCACTGATCTGGTATCCTAACAACTGATTTGGCAGCTTGTAGTGTGACTCCAGTTAATAGTTAGGTAAAAGTGGTCCCCTGCAGGATGCTCTGCTAGTCATGACCAACTCTAGTGTGCAGTGCTCATCCCGATTCTAGAGACATAGAGCCAGCATTTTCTAAAGATGGCTCAGTGGACATGTGGCCTGCAAGTGTGCAGAATGCTGTTACCTACTCACAGAGGTGGTACCTTTATTTATCTCCTTGCATTTGCAGGCAAAATTAAGAAGTGGAATAAAAGCTGATGTCAAAATGCCAGTTCAATGAGTGAAATTCTCTGACAGAGAAGATGAAGTGGTTTACATGGTGACCTGTTTTAAAGTCTCCAGGAAATAATTTCGTATTTTGATTCTTAAATGCAAAGTTTGTTTTCCATTTAAAACAATGAGAAAAACAGATTTTAGATTATCTTTAAGAAAGTTCTCTAGTGAACTCTGAACATAAGTGAACATCAGTTATCATGATGACCCTCTTTAGTTTCTTACAAAGCTTCCAGGTAACATCTCAACAGAGAATCTAGTGCACGGGAGAACTTTGTTACTTGTAATTTATTGATTTGTTGATTTATGTATTTGTTGATTTAGGGACCAGCTATTTAGATGATTTAGTAGAGGGTCCAATACAATCAGATTTGCCGAGAAACATGGGGTAAAAATCCTGAAAATAAATAAACAAAAATCTTTTTTTTCTACCTTCTCTTCTACCTTTCTTTTCTTTCTTTTCTACCTTCTCTTCTACCTTCTTTTTCTACCTTCTCAGCATCCTGTTCATCCTGGGAGGTCTTATTCTTGTAAAATGTGCTAGCTTACTTTTTACTGCCTGATCTGGTAATACTGGGTGCTCTGCCTTGGCACCCAATAAAATATTGGGTGTCTATAATAAATAAAATATTGGCACTTTACTCCTTTTGCTACCTTAAAGAGCGGAAAGATATCTATCCCAGAGCTACTGGTGCTAAAGGCTGCAATCCTAAAGACATTTTCCTGAGAGTAAGACTGATTGAACATAATGGGGCTTACTTTTGAGTAGACGTGGTTAGGATTGTGCTCTAAAGTCAAATTAAGCCCCTTGTGATGAAGCAGTTAAGGTGATTTTCCATAAAATAACACTAGAGGGTGATGTAACTGTGTGGACCCATAACTGTTCTGGATTTTGCCGTTAGTGTGATAGTAAGGTTGCCTCAGTAGTTTGGGATCTGCTCTGTGTTCTTAAAATTGATGATGGGTTAAAGCCAACAGGTAAAGTATTCGGCATCCCATTGCTGCACCAGGAAAAAATTATTCTGTTAGTGGTTATGCACTAGTTAGTGGTTTTGCTGAAACATTGGTCGCAAACTGTAAATGACCACAGAACACTCTTGCCCTTCAACTGAAGTGGTAACTATTTATCTACTTGCCTTTACATATAAATAGGAAAAGACTCTATAAAGAGAGGGTAAATAGATTCATGGCTATCTGCTTTCAACCATACCAAGATTATATTGAGCAAGTAGAACTCGGGACCAGAGTATAGCAACTTAAGCCAATTACAGGTTGCAACCATTGTTTGAGCCTGTGCCCATAAGTTCTCTTGCAGATTTACTCTGGTACAATTATTGAGGTGCCAGGGTTGTTGACATTTTGCTTTTTCTTTGAGCAATGGGGTGGTGCATGAACGATCGCTGTGACTGCCTGCTGAGTTTGTTCTGGTGACAGAGCATGGCAGTGCTATCTGTGATCTTAAGTACAAAGGTAACTAGGCTTCATGTGCATCCAAGAACTTAGGAATAGCTAGAATAACAAACATTACAAAGGAGATGGCATTTCTTTGAATATAGATATACTGTATATCAATTTTGATGCACACATGCATGTGTGTACATGCCCTTCATATATGTACAGGGGTGTACGTATACACTCACACCCTTATACACCCACATATATTTGTGTGTACATGTGTACGCATGTGTGTGCATATATAATATATATAATGTACGCATATATATATAATGTATGTGTATATATATTATATATGCATGCATGCGTGCATATATAATTTATATGTATGTGTATATATGTGGGTATATACCATAGTCTTTCGAGACTGATGGATGCCAATACTTATATAATGTGTATATATATGTGTATATATAATGTATATGTGTGTATAATGTATATATATGTGTGTGTGTATACAATGTATATGTGCATATGTAATGTATATGTATATATGTGTGTGTATGTATAATGTATATACAATGTATATGTGTGTATAATGTATATGTATATATATACAATGTATATGTGTGTGTATAATGTATATATATATGTGTGCGTATACAATGTATATGTGCATATGTAATGTATATGTATATACAATGTATATGTGTGTATATGTAATGTGGAGTCCATAGATGCGAGTGATGACTTATGAGGGACTTTGTGTCTGTGGAGCTCCCTATAGTATGTCCATGTACATGCCCCTATATATATATGCGCCCAGGGGGTGTGTGTGGGCCTACAGGGGCCAGAGAGGGCTTCTGAGTGCCTGTGGCGCACAAAGGAGGGCGAGGGCAGGGCAGGGACAGCCACCCAGCGCCGCCTCCCTCCTCGCCCTGCGTCCCGGAAAGGGCTGCCTGTAGGTGTTCCAGCGGGAGCTTCTCCGCGCGACCTTTCCCTTTAAGACGGCCGAGCGCCCTTCACGTCAATCACAGGCCTCCCGCCCTCCCGATTGGTCTCTGCTCCCATGCGGAGCCCCGCCTTTCCTCGCACGGGGTTTCCGAGGCCTGGCTGTGTGGGGGGCTTCCACCGCGCCGCGCAACTAGTCTTGGCGGGCAACGTGGCCACGCCCCCTTCGGGGAATCTTTTCTCCTGATAAATGAGGGGAGCGTCGCCTCATTGGCTGTCCTCAGAGGTCGACGCTCCTCGCCCCTCCCCCGGAGGGCCTTCTCTGAAGCGCTATTGGCTGAGGGGCGCGTCGCTCTCACGAACCGGCTTCGCGTTTAGCGGACTCCGATTGGTTGATTTCCTTGCCGCTCTGATCGAGGCCCGCCTTCAGCCTCTCTCTGACCAATCAGATTCCGAGCTGAGGAGTGTGCCGCCTTCTGATTGGTCCGAGGCGTATGGTGAGGTTAGGTTGAGCGCCGGGTATATTTAGCCGGTGGCTGAGCACGCCGTTGCGCGAACTGCTTCCGTCTCCTTCGGCCTGCTCTCCTGCCTCGTACGGAGTGAAGCCTCGGCCTCTCGCCAGCCAGACAGCCAGCCAGCCCCCGTCTCGCCCACAGGTAGGCGGCGGAGGAGAGACGCCGGAGCAGGGCCGCCGCCGCCGCCCCTCCACCCCCCAGGGGGTCCTCCTCGGGGAAGTCCGTTGACCCTGAGGGCGGAGGGGGGAGAGGTCGGGGTGCCCCCACGGGGAGCAGCTCCCCTCACCGGGCTTATGGGGTCAGGGCAGCCGCAGGCTCAGCTCCGGCCTGTCCTCTGGAGGGAGAGATGCCTACAAGAGCCCCCTGGACAGCCTCCTCCACCCACAGCCACAGGGGAGCACCTTCACCCTGCTCCCCTCTCCTCCCCTGCAGCTGTCTCTCTCTCAGGAGGCTTCCTATAGAATATATACGTGTCCATACATAAGATGTGGAGGGCCAGAGGGCATGAGAGCCCCACTGCATCAGGCCATGGAGCCCACCTTTGGGTGCCTCAGGGGGCACCCAAGACAACCAGGCACTTCAATCCTGCTACTCTGGCATGAGATGGTCCATATCTAAATTAGGTGGTTTCCTATAGAATATATATAAGCTCCTCTGAATCAGGCCAAAGATCCATGGGATCCACCTTCCTACATCCCACATTGGCCCACCAGGTGCTTCACAGGGCACCTGAGAAAACCAGGCACTCTGGCATTCTGAGATGAACTATCCAAGTCAGGAGGGGTCCTATAGAATATACATACATAAATATGGGGGCATAAGAGCCTTGCTAGGTCAGGCCATCCAGTCCAGCTTCCTTCATCCTGCACTGGTCCACCTTGGTGCACGCAAGACAAGCAGGCACCTTCATCCTAGTGCATTCTTAAGTAGCTTCCTTTTAAACCAGATTGAACATACAATATACGTATGCATACGTAACATGTTGGGGGGGATGGACAAAGAGCCCCACTGGATCAGGCCAAAGACCTATGTAGTCCAGCCCTGCATCCCACACTGTAGCACCCAACATAACCAAGCACCTTCATCCTGCTGCCCTCTGGCCTTTTCATATAGTCTCCTTTTATAGCATATGCATATAACAATATGCATATTCATATATTTAATGTGGGGAGAACAGTACATAGCACAACACACTCCCCATACATCAGGCCAAAGGCCCATGTAGTTTAGCTTCCTACATACCATAATAGCCACCAGATGGCTCAGGCATCTGCATCCCGGTGCCTTCCTTTGGCATTCTGAGAGCCTCCTATAGATATAGATATGCATACATCTCTTGAGGGAGAATATATTGAGGGAGAATATAAGAGCCCTACTGAATCAGACCATCTAATCCAGCTTCCTGCATCCCACAGTGGCCCACCAGATGCCATGGCCACAAGAAACCTGCATGCTGGGGTCCTCCCTTGAATTTGGCATTCTGGGTCAGCCTATATCTGGATGGCACAGGTGATGGATTTTTATTCCTGAAATCTGTCCACTATCCTGGCTTTATTAGGTGGAGAAAAACGCTGATGGTCCTTTGGAGCACAATGAGCATAGGGCATCCTATCCATAGCATGTGTCTGAACTGAAAGCAGCAGAGAGAGGGGGAGTGGAGCTTACATAGGCCTGAGAAGCCTACTTTAAAAAGAGCCCTTCTGGATCTGGCCAAAGGCTTCAGGGAACACCCAAGAAAATCCACAGTATTTCTATACCACTTTTCAACATAAAATGAAATGACTAGTGGTGCCTTTCCTGGGAGAGCCTCTTTCTGGATAGGGGGAGGTTTCAACCAGGAGGCAGCACATACAACATCCATGCAGATAACGGGAGGGTGAAACATAAAGGACATAGCAATGTAAAGGAAGCCCCCCACTGGGTCAGGCCCTCTCCTTGAACCCCATATTGGTCCATCAGATGTATGTGGGGACATCCCAAACAGCAGGGTGCCTCCCCTGTGTTGGCCTTGGTGGGTTGCCTGCTTTGCAATTCAGGCAGGGGGAGCCTGCGATGGGAACAAGGGGTTGGCTGGCTGGCTTTGTATTTGGCTTGAGTGCTGGGAAGGGAGGGTTCTGGGATCCCCCTGCAGTTCCTCCTTCCCCCTCTGGTGTGCTGCACAGCCCGCCCTGGAAAATGGAGCTCTTGAGTCGCTCTCCTGAATAAGGTTCCTCCCGATCACACTTGGGGTGTGGGGGACGGGGCAGAGAGCAGCAGAAGAGCGATGTTGCAGTTTCAGGGAAAGTCAAGAATGGAAATGAACACTTTGGGATGAATCCAGGCTGGCTCTGGAGCTGGGGGGGGGGGAGAAAAATAGACTGGATTTCCCAACCGCTTTAAACTGGAAAAAAGGGGACAATAGCGCTCTCCATCCTGGAGGTCCACGGAGGTCCGGGCCCAGGCAGGCTGGCTGCAGCTTCATTGTGTAAGCCTGGAGAGGCTGAGCTGAGCTTTGTTCCCTGCCTCATGCAGCCTAATCTCCCACACCCACAGCTAAGCTACAAAAACCTGGCTGGCTTCCTGAAAAGTGGCCTCCCCAACCGGAGGGAGGGATCAGCAACACTTGAACTGGAGGCACCCCCAGCTTTGATCATCACCATCAGATTCACAATCATAAGACTAAAAACCAGGCACCCCTGATCCCTGAGAAGGACTCATGCCTGGATTTAAAAAAAGTCAACATTGTACAAAAACCTAAAATTAAGGGCATTTGTTCAAGGTCAGTCTCCCCTCAAACTACATTTAGATAACCTGAAATTTCCACCCCTTTTCACTTCCCTGAAGAGCCTGAACCGGAATTAACTTGCAGCTTTCTCTATTAATGGAGATTTATGTTGAAGGTTGTGACCAGCACGTATCCTGTGTCAGGTGGTAGCATCATAAGCGAGAGCAGGATATTTGTAGCAAGTAGTCCATGTTTCCAGTCGGGTGCTATTTTTGTCTGCCTCTCCTATCACAGGGAGAAGCACTAGGCTGAGGAAATGCAGCTAGACCGACCAAGCTTCAGATTCATACCATTTGTTTTTTTTCTGGGATCCAGAGTGAGACCAAGCTTTTATCCTTAAAATTAGTTGAATTCTGTTGATAGAATTCTGTTTCAGATGTGAAAGAACATATGGTATCATATACTTTACTTTTTGTGTTGAACAAAGCAGAATTGCAAGGAGTTGTGTGTGAAAAGTGAAGTTCATTGAATTTATTTAAAAGATCAAATTGTCTGATTCTTTTCCTATCCATATTCTTTTTTGACAAGTGCTCTAAACAGTAGTTGCATGTTCCACAGATGAATTTGAAAAAATGGATTTGCATAGAAAACAGTTTTGTGTGCAGGTATCTGTGTATACCATCCCTGCAAACTTTCTTCAGTATCAAGGAAATGCAAGTTTTTTTGACTCTTCTTGGGATTGAGCAGTGTTTAACAGATGAGTTATTTAACTGAATGAACAGTTGTCATTGATCTGTAAAGGATTATGTTCTAAGTTCTTAACAGAGGTTAGAATAATTGAAATATTACTTTAAAAGAGAAGTGAGTTCTTAGTAAATAATAACCGATCCATAGCTGAAGTTGTTAGAAAATTGAAACTTTGTTTGCATCTTGGTTCACACTACAGGTAGTAGAGGAAAAACGCTCTATTTACAATTTACTGATAGTTGCTAAACAGTGCTAATGGTGCCCTTTTAATAGTAATTTTGTCTCGTCTGTGTGTTTCACCTCTTTCTAAATTAAAAATTTATGTGCAGCTTTACAGGAAGTGTTCATAGCAAAATAACTGAAAAGATGTTGCTGAAGGATAATGCATGATTCTCTGTGTGTGAGAGAGAGAAGAAATAAAAATGGAGTGGTATAGATTTATTAATAAGCCTTTTTTGCCTAAAGTTGCATATTCTCAACAGGACTAAAATGTGTATATCTGTGGGCTGGGGAAAAAAGGATTAAACTATTGAGGTGATGTAGTAGGTGTACAAGATGAGTGAATTTGAGAAAATGAATGATAATAGATTTTAGCAACTTTTATGGCTTTGTGCATGCACTATGGGCGCAAGCCTAACTAGTTTAGGTCAGGCTGACTCACCTAGCATATCTTCCTGTGGTGGTGTGGGGAGGTCAGTGTATGTCTGTGCATTGCCCTAACCCACCCCCTCACCCCAGGAGTGAGGCATAAGTGCCTTATGGCACTTTTGTGATACTCCTTGGTCAGCACAGGACTTATGCTAGCCTAACTGGAGGTTACGATTGCAGCCTAACCGCCAAATCCAGATAAACTACGGGAGCACGTAAGAGACTTTATGTGCACTCGTAGTTACTTGCACCACCTAGTGAAAACCTATGGGAAATTCATATTGAAATCCAGAGTAAGTTCTTTCACTGGAGAAAGGAATCCCCGTAGTTATTCTGGATTTTGCCCTTAGTCACGTACTGGATTGATCACATTTGAACTCTTCCCTTGCCCTCCTCCCCCCCACAGAATATGCAAGTGCTCATTTTCTTAATTCTACGGTTCTGGATTGTGCTTAATTTTGACAAATTTCTGAAATCTTATTCTAAATTATAGCATGCTTTACCTGCCATGAAAAAAGATGTTTCAAATATATAAATCCGTTCCAAACACTTTGCAGAGATAGGCACTTGGACCAAACCCAGAGGTTACCAGGTAGATAATCCAAATACCACTTGCTGATGAGTCACTGTTACTTCTTACTCCCAGCAGACAGGAATTGAGAAGAATTTTTGTCAATGGTTACCATGATTTTTACTTTGGATACACAAAATTTCCACTGTGTGTTTCAAAGCCAAGTGCAAAGAATTCTGGATGTTTCTGTTCTGGAGACAGCTTTGGAGAAGGTTGTAAGTAAAACTGATGTTGCTTCTGGTTTTATTTAAGCTGTAGTGTGAACAGGCTGACCATGTAACTTTCCAGGTTCTCTTCAAAGTGTGCAAAATATGGAAGGATTTGGAAAAGTAGCAAAGTTGTGAGCAATGATACTGACCTGGGTCAGCCAGACTGACCCAAAACATGTTCATGTCTGCTAACTGATGCCTCTTTATGCCAGAAATGCACACTTTCAGTTTATTCACCAAAGTGCTTTTTAGTTGGAGGGGAAAACATCTACATTTATGTTATTGGGGCTATGGTGGAAAAACGGTGTTGGGAAGGGTAGGCCAGGAAGATGTAGTGAGCTCACTTCCTAAATAAGTAAGCAGCTGACAAAACTAAGGGGTTCTAGACTGGATTTATCTTTTGGTCAGGAGAGGCATCCTGCTGCTGCTGCGGCTGTGCACCCGTACTTCCTTAACATAGCATGCTTATTTGACTGTCTTTCATAGTATCTAGTCACCTTTACAATCAATAAAAATACAAATAACATTTCAGAAACTGTGGGTCCTGATCTCATGTGGTGTGAATCACAATTTCAGGTTACTTTGGCCTGATGCAGTGGACCTTTTGGTGCTTCAACGTTTTCAGGAGATATGTTCAGGAGTTATTGGCCTCCGTGGGCCCCAAAAGACCACAGAAGCAACCTGAAGTCAGTTCTGGGAGCCATTGTAAGGCCTGCTGAGACTATAGAGTGAATTTTCAGCTCACGAAGCCTCAAGAAAGCATTCTGGCACCATGAGATGACCTGAATGGTTTGGGAACCACTTGCTTAAGTTATGTAGCAACATGCATGGCAGAGTTTTGTTTATTACTTTGTAGTAAGCCTCTAAATGGTTGAAGGGGGTTAATGATGTATAAGTGAAACTGCAGATACAGAGACTTGCCTGTATCTTGAACTGCTTTTGGAAGAACACGCTGATAGTCCATGCAATTGTATGATGAAGCTATGCTTCCAGTGTTCAAAAAATAAGCCTATAGATGCATTTAGCACCATGGGAAATGCCAAGGTCTGTTCAAGTGTAATAGACTTTACGAGCCTAGAAATTAAAATGTAGGTCACTATAGCAAGAGCTATAAAGTTGATGAAGTGAATCCTTAGTCATGACTCCTACCAACCTTTTATACATAAAACATAGACCTGGGACTGTGTTTTATTTCTAGATTTTGGAATCAGTCATATGTTATTGCTGTTATCAGTTAATAGACACACCAATTCTTTCCACGGACCTTCTCCTATCATAATCCTTGAATTGCCAGTTGCAGTCCATTTGCCCTCTTCCATATAACTGTTGCCTCAAGGATTAGAGAGGTGATAGCTCCCAGATGGTAAAAATGTTTTGATGACATCAAAGCTTCATCCTCTCTGTATGGAGGTGATGAATGCCCTGTTCCCTAATTTTTGCTTGTTTTCCCTGACCTTTGAACACTTTTAACTCCCCTAAAGTTCCTGTTCAGGTATAGCAGTCTAAACACTGCTGACAAATTGCCTTTGTCTATTTAAACATCATTACTAGCCAACACAAGTCTTTGTCTATTCAGAAACAGATTGTCTGTAATGGTTAGCCCTTCTCCACGATTGGCAGCATCTTCCACTGGGTAGCTAACCATCTGGGTATAGAGAAGCATGGAAACATTTTCCATTCAAGCAAATGCTTTTAAATGTCAAGCACACAGGAAGCTTGTGTCCTGCCTGGTTCTGCCATGGTGATCTTCAGCTCATACATGGGGGCTGACCCACTCCAGTATGTGTTGGTACCAGGATTCCAACAAATATAAGTCACTAATATTAGGGACATTTCTACCTGGAGGTGATAAGAAAATTAACAATCTTACAGTACAGCTCCATGAAAAAATGACCTTGTGGGTATATTCTTATGGTTTTATTATGGTATATTCTTATGGAATTCATGGTTTGCATATCCACTTGGGAAGAGGCTTGAATGGATCTTCCTTTGGATATGGGGGACATCTGTGTAATATGTCCTGATTCTGTGGTTGTGTACCAGGCTACAGATCCTCTGGTTCAGGAATTCTGTTCTCCATAAATTACAGATACAGGATTACTGATGTCAGGATCAAAATGCTGACAAATTTTGACATTTCAAAGACTGGAGAAGTCTATGGCCCAAACAGTTCTATGACCTGTTCTTCTGGTGAGCAGCTATACATAGGAATGCACTCTGATGGTTCCAGGTTTTGGATAGTTGTAAGCAGTTTAGTTTGTAAGTCCTTGTAAGAAATTTTGAGCATATAGTAATTGCTAAAATTTGAACAAATCTTGCTAGTCAAGCTTGCTATAGAATTAATGTCAACTGTCACTCTGAACCTGAGCTGTGATATGTACAAGGGTTGAATTTCAGTTCATCAGCCAGTTCCCTTCATTTAGGCCTAGCTGCAACAATGCTTTAATGAGGAACTGCCTGACTCCTTAAAATACAGAAGTTAAAGTATTTTCCACTGTATGGATATAAATAATGGCATCAGTTTGATCCATCTTGTTGGAAATGTATATATTTTTTGGAAAATGTGCATATAGATTTTTTGGAAAATATGAAAATTAAAATCCTTTTGTATGCTGTTATGTTGCAGTGAACTTTTAGGTCTTTTAGTAGTTCACAAAATGAAATGCACTACTGAATTGATTTGGTAGAAATAACTAGGATCCTGCCTAAGCACAAAGTGTGTGTGTATGTGGGGGGGGGGGACACTTTCATTCAACCAGTAGCCTATATACTTAGAGAAGGGAGAAGCTTTCCAGCTGTTGCCGTTTTTAGATTATGATAGCATATTGGTTACATTTATTGCAACTGAATACTGAATAGGCCTATCAATCATAGATTTTTCCCTGTCCAAAATTAGATTTTTTTCTGACTGTCCAAAGCTAGTATCATCAGGGAATATACAGTGACTGTATACAGATACAGCAAGATTCCAGATATGTAAGTCAAAGATGTTTTTAGAAAATCTTGTCCAGTTTTGTGACTATTTTGTGACTAAGATTTTTTTTAGTGTAGTAGTCATCATCATGTTTATTTGTGTTTAGTTAAAAGCCATTACAAAAATATGTACAGATAAAATTCACTAAAAAATAGGTAAAATACATGCAATGAAACAAAACCTTTACTGACAGTATTGGCCCTCATTTTTTGGGTGACTAAAGCAAATAGAGACAATTTATAGGTTATGTTCAGATTATAGTCTGTCAACAAAAAGACAATCTTCTCAGGGTTGGAATAAGAGCATAAGCTCAATAAAATTTCCCTAAGAAATTTCTCCCTAGGTTGAACGTACAATGGACCAGTAAGAATATAATGGAGTAGGTCTTCAACAGCAGGTTTATTACAGATGCACAATCTGACTTTGGAATCTTACTATACCGACCAAGTAAGACAGCCATCTGCATTATAATGTAGTAGTCTTTTGGGGTAGAATAGTAGTCTCTGATTATGTGGTTTGTCAACAGTGGCACAACAGTTTGCCACTCCTGACCTGGAAGTAATTATAGTGATATCACTATCACTGCAACTTTGCACCATGACTGTTTGTCACATAATGAAGCAAGATTGGTACAATTTAGGTCTGCACCAAAAAACATAAAAAATTAAAAATGGTCAGTTTGCCCCTTCCAGGTATGCCATTTGTCATGGAAGGAGGAGGACTTCCCGCAACCATCTGCCACTCCTGGCCAGTGATGTTTAGTGCCAAGTTCTCACTCCCTTCCTGTCCCCATTTTTTCATTCTGTTCAATATACTGTAGTTTTGTGGGACCAGAGCTGGTAGATCTAGTCTGCTGCCACCAGCCCAAGAGATCTGGTTCCCAAAGGATACAAAAGAATATCTTTTGTAAAAGAAAGGGCAAAAGAATATTTGCAGGGTAGTGCGGTTGACCAATCCATTTATCCAGAATAGGTTATTTGAACAAAAAGTTTTATTTACAGCAAGGAAAACAATTTAACCCAAGGCTTTAATCCAGTTTAACCCAAAGAAACCCAAGGCTTGGGTTTCTGCAACACATAAGTGTCCCCTGAATGGGGTTGGTTCTGTAAGCCAGGATTAGGCTGAGCCTGGATCCCTACTTGGCTTGACCTGCAATGAGGCTAACAGGACCTAGACTATGGATGGGGAAGGACAAAGTGAAACAAACCCTAATGCAACTAGACTCTTTTTTGGTCCCTTCTAATTGTTTCCTGGGGCTCTCCCGTCAGCTTTCCCAGGAGAGGGGTCTCCTGGTCCTGCCAGTCTGGAGTCTTCAGCAGAGGAGAAATGCCCTCAGGCCTAGAGACTTACTTCCTCTCCAACCCTTCAATTGGCTGGCCTCCCTCTTTTGATTTTGAAGCACTTGAGGCATTGCAGGGAATCAGAGGGAAAATCTTAAACATAAACTACAACTGTTAACTCTTTCATCATACCACAGTTTGTCAGTTGTCTGTAAATTCAAGAAATTACTTTAATTGTTTTACCACAATAACCACAAACTATGTTATAACTATAACTAAATAATTACCATAAACTGCCTTATAACTGTGTCCTCTGTTGGTCACAAGTAAGCCATAGTTTGTGTGAGTGTTTGGGTTCCAACATAAAGCCATTATGATGGTTTAGTTAAAACAGTGATTTTCAATCTTTTTCATTTCACTAAAAGGCACTGAAATTTTCAGACGTTTTTACCTTTGACAAGGCACACTAGGCTTTCAAACCTTCCAATTTTCCTTTTAATATCAGTCCCCAAATTCCCACCGCATAGCTGTGGACTATCCACCGCACACTGGTTGAAAATCACTGAGTTAAACCATTTCATTATGTCTGAACCTTGTCTGTATTTGTAAGTTTGATTAAAATATGAAATCATTGAGTGGGAGCCTTTGAGAATTGGTAATGTTCTCACACCAAGAACAGTTGTTCTTAGTCGTATTTTGGTGGTCCTTTGGGATAAAGTGGTCCTCTTGCAATCATCAGATAATTGATTATTGCTTGTTCTGTGAAACATCATGACTTTGGCAAGTGCATGACAGAAGGTGGAACTAAAAGGAGTGCATATGTAGTTAACCTGACCTAAGTAATTGTGAAAGCATGAGGGAGGGTGTTGCCTATGAATGTCATGAAAAGTGTGATGTGCTGGCTGAGAAGACTGATGAGGTGCTATTGAGCATGAATAAGCTGTTCCAACTTATCTCAGGTAAATAGGGAAATGAACGATACTTTTTGTCTTTATGATCCAGTAAAGGGAAATTACTGATTGATTTGATCAACCTGGGAGCTTATATAAAGTGAAAATTGGGAAAGGAAATGTTGGAATAGAGATAGAAAACTGGATAAAGAATGAAGAGAAACTTATCAGTGGTTGTGATTTGGGGACAAGTGTGATGGTAGCAATTTGGTTAGCAGGCTTCAGGAATATGTGAGAGGAGTTAAATTACTACTCTGGAGAAATAACGTTAATAAGCGTGTTGGAGCATAACAACCATCTATAGTTTCCAACTGATTGAGACTACATTCCTAATCCCCAGTTAGATTGGCATAAATTCTGGCATAAGTCCTGTGCTGGCCTCATGCAAAAGTTCTCAATGCACTCCTGCACCATTCCTGGAGGTCTTAAGGCAGTGTATAGAGAAGTACTGGCCTCCCCACATCACAGTGGAAATGGGAAGATGGGTGAGATGTACTGGCCTAAATTGGTTAGGATTGTGCCCTGAGTCACCAACAGGTGACATAAGTGAATGAAGCCTGGGTTATTTAGCAGGGGGAGAGTAACTGGCCCTGCACATCCCAGCAATGTCTGTTCTAGTGGCTTCTGCTGGTGTTCTTTTTGCATTTTCGATTGTAAGCCCTTTGGGACAGGGAACCATTAGCTATTAATTAGCTATTATTTTTTCATTTTCTTGTAAACAGCTTTGTGAACTTTTCATTTGAAAAGCGGCATATAAAGACTGCAGATAGATTTTGTCAATTTTCAACATTTCAAACTCCAGACTTTTCAGCTCTCTGGGTCACATCACTCTGTCTTGCTCATATGGTGTTCCAGAATGGGTCAGTTTTGAAAAGTAGTGCAGGTTGAATATCCCTAATCTGGACTTCTTGGGATGGGAATATGGCAATTTTGCATTTGACTGAATTTCAGGACAATTGCCTAAATATAACAAGAAATGCTTCCTCTTGCTCTTTTCACTGTTTCCAAGCATGTGTTTTCTGGCCTCTGAAATTTGTCCAGCCATGTCTGTACAGGTACAGACTTACATAACAGGCTCTATAACTTACAGAGCAGGGAATATAACTTACAGCCTGTACATGTATTGCATATGGAAAGTTTTGAACAAATGTTTCTATATTTTGGACGTCCAGATAAAGGGCAATCCACCAGCACTTCTGTAATGCTGTAGGTATTTTACCAGAAAGAGTGCTTTGTGAAACTGGGCTTTAGGAGGTAACCATAACAGTTTTAATATAGAGGTATTCATGGTACTGTAGTCTCAGGTGCACATAGGTCAGAGCCTGCTATGTAATTTACCATGTCTGTAGTTACTCCTACATAGCAGCAGTGGGAGATTATGAGATTCTGAGAGGTGCTGCCTCCAGGATTGTAAGTCATCCTTGAAAACTACAGGATTCTTGTTGAAGGCATCTATGGTAAATTGCCTTTCCCACTATTTCATGGTAGAAGCATTTCTCTGCAGCATTTCCTGGTATCTAGTGATTGGCCCCATGTTAGCCAGACTACATGGCTCTCATTTGTGCAGCCCTAGCCAAAAGCAAATCTTCTGTTGACAACCTTTCTATACCATACTTCTGAATGGTCTTTATTTTAATGTTTTTATAGTGTTGGCTGTGGGTGGCGCAAGTGGCTAAGACACTGTGCCTGTTAACCAGCAGGCCAGGGTTCGAGACCCAGGTCGGCCCCACAAGACAGGGTGAACTCCTGTCCTCAGCCCAGCTCTGTGATGCCAGCTGGATCCAATCGTATTGGCTCTGCCTTTCCATAGGACTAATTCAGTGGCGTGGAGAGGGGGGATTTGCTGCTTGGGTAACAGCCTGTCCTCCATAACAATCCAACCCAGGCTTTCGTGCTTCGCATGCAGCGTATGCAGCGCTGAGCACAATACCATAGTCTTTCAAGACTGACGGAGGCCTGCTTTTTAAAAAAATTATACTTAGGGCAAAGAGTGTTATAATGAAACAGTGTTAGATTAAGGGGAGTTATACCATATATCAAGTATTACTGTAACTTTGTACATAACTAAATTTTCGCAGGGACAGATATTTGTGACTGCAGGGCTACTTGCTATCTCAAGTGGACTGATATGACTGATCTAGCCCAGCAACTGCTTAACTGGGCAGAAGAAAGTAAGTGCATGTAGGTGGATGGGGATGAGGATTTGAAGAGGAAAGAGTAGAGGATTGCATGTCTAATGTTAGTAGAACCTGTAAGTTGGTCAAAGTTGGTGTTGGGCTGGATGTGAGGATGTGATAATTGTCAGGCTTTATTCAGTGTCTGCTGCTGGATGAAGTTTTATGGAATAGCTTCCTTTCTCCAGGTGGTTAAACTGCACGTCTTTAATTGCCCAGCTCTTTGGAGTTTCTTGTGCCTTTGGCATTTAGTCATAATGGCCATGATCACGGACACGTCTTCAGACAATGTTGGCTCTTTGGCCTTGTAATGGGGATGAGCACAGACCTGAGAAGGTGTCATGACCTGGAGGGCAACCTGCAAGGGGTGGACAAATTTTATCTTTACCCTAAGAGAGTGTTGTAAATGGTATCTACGTAAAAGCCTTGACCTATGTTCCCCCCAGGTTGTACTGCCAGTCACTTTTGACTCTAGGGAGCAGTGCTCATCCCCATTTCTAGCCCAAAAAACCAGCATTTTCCAAAGACTCTTCCATAGTCACGTGGCCAGTGTGACTATATGCTGAGGCGCACTGAATACTGTTACCATCCCGAGGTGGTACGTGCTATCTACTATCTACTTGCATTTACATGTTTTCAGACTGTTGCCAGGACCTGGACTAAGGATGGGAACCCACCCCATCTTGCAGTAGGACCCATGTGAAGGGTATGAAAATGAAACAATTTTACAATTATCTACCTTTCTAAGGAAAAATGGGTTTCGACAGGTGTGGTAGTTAAATTTCATATGTATTTTACTTTTATTAGATTAGCTTTGTCTCTATTGCCATTTTAGATCAAGTGTTCTTTCCTTCTAGTGGAGAATAATGGAGAAAAACAGAAGGAATGCTCTAGGAAAATATAGGCTTGTTCTGATAGTGCTGTGTAGAAAATGTACTATTTTGAATTTGGTTGTTTGTGAGGACAAAGCGGTCCCTCCTCAGTGCTTAACTATGACTTTGAAAATATTATACAATGGTACCTTGAGTAAAGAGCGACTTGAATAAAGAGCTTTTGGGTAAAGAGAAAATTTTCTCAGAAATTTTGACTTGTGTAAAGAACACTGTCTTGGGTAAAGAGCACTTCTGAGGAAGTTTGGAACAGGCTTCCCTGAGGAAGGGAACCCACTGGGGGGACGAGGGGACTAGCTTGAGCTACAGTGGGGCCCTGGGCAAAGTTTGGAATAGGCTTCCATGGCCAGGGAACTCATGGGGGGGGGGAGTCCAGGGGGAGCATTCTGAGCTAGAATGTGGGATCTGTGTGTGGCAGTGTGAAAGGTGTGCCTTATAGTGCTGCTCGGGAATGTTAAAGTTGCACAAAAAGACAAAGATCCCATTGAGCCAATGGATAGCAGTTGACTTCATTAGTGATTGTGAAAGAGCACAATCCTAACCATGACTACTCAGACGTAAGCCCTATTGTGTCCAATGGCTCTTACTCCCAGGAAAGTGTTTTAGGATTGCAGCCAAAGTCATCCCCCTCTCTATAACCCTCATACCAGCCATGAAGGTTTTCAAAGATACAGTACAGTTCAGAACTGTACAGTGTTTTCTTTATTGCAGTGTGGTGTGTTACTGTATGTTAACAGTGTTTTGTACTGTTATATTACGGTGTTTTGTAATCATTTTTATAAGCAGTTAATATTTTTATATGAAAGTTTTTTGGGTTGTGGAACCAATTGTCTGAGTTTCCATTATTTCCTGTGGGAAAATCGGCTTCATGTAAAGTGCATTTCATGTAACAAGCATGCCTCTGGAACGAATTAAACTTGTTACGTGAGGTGCCACTGTAGTTAGAAAAGTGATAGTTGGCAGGGCATGATATTGCGGTCTTTAGAAATAACAAGCTCTTTACAATGTTTGCAGAGGCCTGACCCAAGCTTACAGAGCTCTCTTGGCAACTGAGTACCGGCAAAGGTTTAAGGCAGGCTTACCTACCTTCCAGATTCCCTCAGTTCCCCCCTGCTCTTTGTTTGCCTCCAACCTGGGTGTTATAGGAACAGGAGACCTAGCTGAGGGAGAATCTGAGAGTACATGTGTCAGCACAGAGGGAATCCTTTCCAACACCTATCTGCAAAGTACCACTGTGATGTTAGGGATTTGATTAATTGTCCAGATTTAACAGACTTTCAGCATTAGCAGACACTCCTTCCCTCATTAATCAATTAAATCCTGTGCCTCCAAACTTTACAGTAGGAGGGCCATATCATATTTTTCACATTTGACAGCAAAAAAAAAAAAATCAGTTTTAAATAAGCTGGAGGCAAATGACTCATGCCACACAGTCTGAACCATAAAGAAACCTAGCTTGTTTGTGCTTGTGCAAAAATGATGCTATTTCCTCACTGTGATAGTTTGTGTTGTTGAAAGGAAACTCAATTTGTTTTATTGGCAGGGGTGAGGTTATGAATAATTATGAAGCAAGGGTCTTAAAGCATGTGGCCCAGGTGACTGAAAATGAGGGTTAGCCATGCTGACATGACTGTGGCCATATAGAAAGGAGTGCGACAGACAGTATTACACAGGCAGTATTATACTACCCTAATCAATTTCACCTGTCTCCCCATTCCCACTGTTGTGTGGGAATGCCAGAGCTTGGCTGTGCACCGGCTTAACAGCCGCCCAACTGGAGTGTTGCAGAAGTGTCTTATGGGACTTTTGAGAACTGCCCAAGCCAGTATGGGACTTGTGTCAGCCTACTCAGTTGTTAGGATTCAACTGTCATTCTCTACTTCATGGTTTTTGAACACATTTGACCAGGGAGAATGACAAGAACAGGAGTCTTCTGGCATATTGAACAACTTCTTTGTGACATTTTCATGGACTACTGCCTTTTCGAGTTAGATTTGTCTTCTTGCAGCCTCCACAGTACCAAACAATCCAGTACCAGGATAAGCATGTGCCACTTCATTTGTGATATCAAATGACAAAATCCATAATTTAGCCAGAAGATTCCAGATTACATGAGCTTTCAGAGCTGAATATTTCCATAAGTTTTACTATTATAAAAGAGGTTAGTGTATGGCGCTCTGAAAACTGATAATATATATATTCCTTTTTATATTTTTTAATTTTAGAAAATCTAGCTTTCTCATGCTCTGAATTTTCCAAAATGTGCTTGACAATAACCACTCTTGACCAAATGTTGTTAATTTTCAGAATATTTTCTTATACCATAACTAACACAATCCCTAACATTTTTGTGTTCTGGTAATGGATGCTTGCCATTTGTAGTAGTAGATGATTGTCTCCATTTATAAATCGGCACATGTTGCTGATAGACTAGTTTTTTTATCCCACTCATCAATTTATCACTAAAATGGGCCTTTGAGCTTGTGTTTAAATTGGTGGTTTCAGCCTGTCCCTATTAGTACATTAGAAGTACATTAGTACTGTACTTCTGGGTATTTGCAGCTGTTGAATACTGGCAAGTATATGTGGAGAAGAATTATAATAATAATAACTAGGCATTTATATACCGCTTTTCTGGACATTTTGGATTGCTCCTCAGTCTTTAATCAAAGCGGTTTACATAGGCAGGCGAATTCTAAATCCCCGAAGGGATTTTTACAAACACAGATTGTCTCTATCTTTCAAGAGACACTACATTCAAGATATTACATTCACAGTCTGGTTACAACACTGGCCCCGATGTCTGAAGTGCTGGCTGACCAAGTTCTCCTTCAGTTCTCACGAAGGGCAGCTGAGAAAGCTCCTTCACTCCCACTGAAAAGCAGATGGAAAATCTCAGCTACAGCAGCTGCTTTTCAAGGTCTTGCTTCGGATCTGACTTCCTCTTCAGGCAAACGGAGGCTCTACCCTCTAGACCAGACCTCCTGCCAGTAAATTAATTATGCATCAAGGATTTAGCTGAGAACACTGCATTTTTTGTCTTATTAATTTTCAGAAGTATTTCAAATTGGGTGTCACCACAGAAGTTAATCTTGGCATGTAGCCAGGCATTATTTGTGCTTTCCCCAAAAGGAGAACTTAAGTGAGGGGAAGGATTTGGTGCAGGTTGAAACTGCAAGGTAGAAAGTCTGGATTTGGTGCAGGTAGAAACTGCAAGACAGAAGCCAATGCTGTGAAGAAGCTGATATTCCATGTTGAGTTTTAGGATAGGAAGAAGTTTGTAAAGAAGAGATGAGAGGGGAAATTTATTCCACTGTTTGTTCAACATACTTTGCAAGGTGATACAAGGCTGTTTCCTGCCTTCTGTTCAATTTATAGCCAGGAGGAGGGGTGTGTTATCTTGTATACTTTTGTGTGGAGCTTATCTTCACTTTTCCTAGATGCTCAAGTTGGGCCCAGTCACACTTAAGTCAGACAAGGTTAATGCTTAGTGCTACTATAAGTAATCTTGCCAAACTAACATTTCAAAGCATGCAGAGCCATGTAGATAAATAGGTACAACTTGGGTGGGAAGGAAACAGCTTTCCATGCGCATGTGGGCCACATGTCAGACAGCTCTGTCTCTATGGCTCTAGAAATGGGGATGAACACTGCACTCTACACTCGGTCATGGCTAGCAGTATAACTTGTGGGGGACACTTTTATCTTACTATAAATAACGTAAATCAAAACCTTTTGAAGAATTTATTTCCCTTTCAGTTTCTTTTTCTGTTCTTATAAACTTGTGGGGTTGTCTTTTTGAGTGAATTGCATTGAGAGTAATACTCATATGAAGTAAACTGGCAGTTGAATTGGGAAAGTGGGCTACAGTTTACAAGTATTTTGGCTGTAATTTCATGACAGGTTTGGTTTCAGTTTTCAGTTGACCAAAGAAATGGTGATGGAGAAGCCAAGTCCCCTGCTGGTTGGGCGGGAGTTCGTGAGGCAGTATTACACTCTGCTGAACCAGGCACCAGACTACCTGCACAGGTGAAATCTCTTTATTTTCATTTATTTGATTTATATCCTGCCTTTCTTATGAAAGGAAGGATACCCAAGGCGGCTTAAAAGCATTAAAAACAATAATTTAAAAACTCTTGTTTTACTTGGACATGTTTGTACTTGGTATAAAACTGGAAGATATTTGTAATGGTCAGATGAATTTAAATATTTAACTTTGAATGTGCTATCTATTTTGATCTCTTACTTTTTCTTTTAAATAATTATTACTAGTAAATAGTAAATTATTAATTAATTAATTAATCAATTCAGTCCTATCCAACTTTACAGCACCAGTGCAGCCCTTTGGTAAAGAATCTTCTGTGATACTACAGGATGCAGTGCATCACCTGTTGGCATAGCTGCATTGGTGCTGAAAAGTTGAATTGGGATCCTTTCTCTTCCCTTCTGGCTTTTATAACTGTCCTCCCACTGATGCTTTAAAAGGAATGTTGGAAGGAAAAAACCTCTTAATTTCAATTTAGAAGGCATCTGGAAGAGTTATAGCTATTATTGTAGAGAAGTTTTTCATGGTTGCCCCTCTCCCATCATAGATGCTACTTTGCCAAAGAGAAACTCAAAGTATTTTGTGGTCCAGAATCTATCTATATATAAAACTGAAAAGTCACTGACTCAGTCGTTCATCAATGGCCAGCCAAAACCACTGGGCCTAGAAATGTGAAATTTGGGGAGGGTATTCTTATGTGACATCAACATTCACCAAGAACTGATGTTGAGAAATTTAACCCTTAAGAGGCTGAAGAAGGGTGCAACATGTTTTTGTCCTATAACATTGAAGACTGACCAATATCCAGCTAATGCACTGGGTGGGAGGATGCACATGGGGTGATGGTGTGCATGGCCGGGGGGTGCACATGGGGGAGATGTTGTATGGGTGTGTTGCGCATGGGGGGATGGTACACATGGGAGAGACAATGCTCAGGAGGGGATTGTGCGCCTAGGGGTATTGGGCAGGGGTGGGATGATACACATGGGAGTGTTGCATATGGTGCACAGGGGACACAGATGAGGGGGACACTGTGCATGGCAGGGACAGTGCGCAGTGTGCAGTGGGAGGATGGCGTAAGGGGATAAATTTTACTGCCACGATGCGGGTACGTTTTCACTAGTGGTAACTGATGAAGCCACACAGGTGAATATTAATATTTCTTTCTGAATCCCCTCTGAGTTTCCTATATCCTTAGCCATAATTTATTGTTCTCAGACAAAGAACACATAGAGGAATAGCAGGTCCTTCAACATAACTAGTTAAATGTTTTTAATAATAGCCAGTTAGTCTTGCACTACTCTTGTCTCCGTAGGAATACTGATTTCAAAGTTGGTTTCTGTAGGGAAACCAGTTTTGGTAAATATCTAATGTAAGGCTTGCTTTACATTATCATCCAGTCCTAGGGTAAGAAGCATATAAATAGTTGCTCCTTTCAAAGTCATTCTCTGAGAGTACAGTCTCAAAGACTTTATTGGATCTTGATATGGACAATACAATACAGACGCTCCCATGCCAATTAACACTTTCAGCCCCAAGATCGATTTTGCATTCTGGAGTATGGAAGCCATTTGGAGAACATTTTCAGTGGCTTCACAGTGAAATGGACAGCTTCCCCAATGAACAGAACATGTTTGGAGTAAAATTGATAGCTTTCCATGTGAAATAGACAACATGGAGTGGAAAATTGACAACACTACGAGTGAATCAGACAGATCCCGAGTAAATCCAACAGATCCTGAGCGATACTGATGGCAAAGACATTATTCTTAATTAACAGACCTCTGGAATCTAACTTGTTTGTAATAAATAAGGAAGCATCTGTGCAAACACTACAGCACTTTACAAAATAAAGCAAGAGGTCACTACTGTAAATATTTTTAAATGTCCTTTTTTCTTTAATGTTGGGAGATGTGCTGCAAATCAGACTATCACCACCTGGTCGTCTTCCAATTTTTGATTGCTGGTGGTGTTCAAGAAATTATGTAGTCTGAAACTTTGATCTTTGTCAGACAGCTGTAAAATTTGTTTTGAATGATGAATAGTTATAGGAATTGTTGGCTTACTGGTTTTCCATATCTGTCTCATTCCAAATGAAGAGATTGGTTTTAAAATGCTGGTTTTTGGAACAATCAGCTCATGGGATAGGTTGAAGTTGTACTTTAGATGAAATGTGTGTAACTTGTTTCACCACAGGTTTTATGGGAAGAACTCTTCTTATGTTCATGGTGGCCTGGATTCAAATGGCAAACCAGCAGATGCAGTCCACGGGCAGTCTGTAAGAATTTGTCAAAATGCTTTGTGATTGTGGCTCATATACTAACTTTGGTTTGTGTGAACTGAATGCACATTGTTTTCAGTTTCAGTATTCACATCTCTCTAGGTGGAGGGGCCATTTTTGTTGATTTCCCTGACTCCACCAGCCCCTTTTCCTCCATGGTTTATTTCAAAGGAATCATGATAATATAGGAACTAATTTTTGAAGGCTGCTGGTTGGATGGTGGTTGATTTCATGTGGGGGAAAGCTCTTTTAGCATGTTAGGATTTTAATATGCAATCCTGTGTGTTTTGTGATTGATTAAACCTAAATACTTAATTTGAAATTAATTTCAGATTAGGCCCCAGCTTTTATGTTTAAAAAGGGAAATGGGAGCTAGTACTGGAAGGATTAAGTACAAGGTTGGCATAGTCCAGTCAACCCTGCTGTACCATGTTAAATTCTTTGAATTCCTGGGAACCACCATCTGTTTTACAATAATCTAAGCTATCTTTGGAAATCTTGTATCCAACCATTTCTCTTGCTGTTAAATCTTTTGTTCGGTGGTTGGCAATTGTTAAAAAAATTAGGTTGTACAGGGAATAAAGTGAAATATTGAGATACTTAAGATAAAGTGAAATATTGAGAATAGAAAATGCATTTCATATAAGAAAGACATGACTGTTTCAAACCTTAAAGCTGAATTCCAGACTATCAGGGTGTTGTGTTATTCAAATTTTGCAAATTGTAATCATTAAATTTTCAATATGATTTGTGTAGGATATCCACAAGAAAGTGTTGTCCCTGAACTTCAAAGATTGCCGCACCAAGATTCGTCATGTGGATGCCCATGCTACTCTTAATGATGGTGTTGTGGTACAGGTGATGGGTGAGCTCTCAAACAACACACAACCTATGCGGAGATTCATGCAGACTTTTGTCCTTGCTCCTGAGGTATGTCACTAGAATAATTTGTCCATTAGTGAGTATGCTAAACATCAGTATGTTCCTTTATAACTGAGCTCTGTTGGATATGCCAGAGAGCGATTAGATTATCCCTTTTGTTGCCTTTGTGATCCATAGATGTGCTGCCTTGTACTGTATATAATATGGCATCACGGTACCGCACATTTAACATAATGTGCTTATCTACTCAAGTATGTATTAAGTGCTCTTGCTATCTGTCTTCTGTGTCAGGAAAATAGCTGAAGCAATAGCTATCAGTAACAGGGAGGTACTGCTTTCTTTGCAGCATTAATGTTTTGTAAATAACAAAAATTGGTATTGCATGTTCTTTGAAACGGTAGAAGTATTAAGCTAACAATATAGATGGATGCGGCATTTTACTCTGGTGTATTTGTCTATTGCATCTTTTGTACTTAAAAACATGGCACTGAAGAAAATTGTCATCGAAAAAACACTTGAGTTCTGGTCCTTAATTTTTTTTATAAATATGGTATTAGTGTTGAATAAAGTGGAGATGCTGTCAAAGACTATTAAGATTCTTCTATAGATTGAGCAGAAACAAGGCAAATATTTAAAAGAAAGAAAAATAGTTTAAGAAACTGGATCCTTTCTAATCAATACTGTAGCAAACACCTTACCTAGAACTGGAAAGATGAAGCTGTAGGTTAAGTACTTATTCTATGTGTTTGTTCTTGCATGAATCATTCTTCTGTGTTAATTGCAAAGAAACATAATATGTGTTTTGGATTTAGAGGATGAATTTTATTCTTTTAACAGAGAATATCTGCAGATAACATTTAATAGAAATATTGTTGTAATAAATTTCTTCCTATACTGAAATATAGTGTGAATTCGGTTTATTTGATGGCACAGTAATTTTGTTGTCCAGCTCAGTTATGTAATGTTTAACTTTTGTATGGTTTCATGCAAGAAAGTTTGACGTTGGAAGCTGTGTAGCATTCATCTGATTTAATCTACTTTTAAACTTGAAATCTCATGAAAGATGAGAGATGTCTTACTTTTCAAATCTTTAACCATATTGTTAAATTTGAATACTGGTTACCATCAAAACCTTCCTAAGGCTATTAAGGCTTATAAATGCTGTAATAGATTATTGTGCAATATCTTGAACATATTCATCATACTTTTGAAAATAAAATGATTTTAGGTTATCTATATTCATGGTGCTATCAAGTTTGAATAAAATAGACAAAGTACACAAGAAATTTCTTCTACACAAGAAATTGTGGCTTACATGTACAGTATATTTTCAGCCATTATTAATTTTATTCATTTACTCATCATACTTGTATTTTGCCTTTCTCCCACCATAGGGGCTCCAGGCAGCTAACAGCACATAAGAGAATAAAATCAAACAACAATTTAAAACAATAAAACATATTAAAAATTAAAAACAAAAAACAAATACCCTGGAATTGTAATAAATTAAAAAGATCATGACACAACCAACATATTATGGTGTTACCAAGTGGATATGTGATGACAGAGTACAGTGGGAGTGATAAGGTGACTTTTCTTTTTTCATCTTCTTTCCAGGGTTCTGTTGCGAACAAGTTCTATGTCCACAATGACATCTTTCGCTACCAGGATGAAGTTTTTGGTGATTTAGATGCTGAACCTCCTGAGGGTAAATACTGAGTTGCTGAATTTTTTGTGAGCTTGATGTTCACATTATTTTCAGATATGTTCCTTAAAATTTTTAAATATAAAAAATGTGTAGTATGATTATATTAAATTGAAGCTACTAGTAAAAAGTATTACTTCCACTGCTGGAACACAATGAAATGGTTCCATTGGGTATTGGTGGGTAATGGTCATATTATGACAACTTCATGCTTTTTGAACATGAAGCAGAGATAAAACTGCTGACAGTAATACTGAACAGCCAAAATTATTTTTAAAATTACAGTAAAATCAGCCTGAAAACTTGAGCAACAAACCATTAATCTGACTTGCAATCTTCTTGAAAACATTAGTTTATTGTCAGAACTTTCCATATTTTATATGAAAATCATTCTTCAAAAGCTTTTAAGGTCCATTTGTAATTTATTTAGAAGTTGATTGATCTCAACAGGTTGTTGGTTACTTCTGTGTATACTTAATATTGCAAACTTTAGGGCCCAGTTTTATCAAGTTTCCCCATTCAGTTGCAGCCATGCCAGTTGGGCATGTGCTGCATTATGCTGTGGTGAGACACTCGCAAATGCATTACATTATTAATTATGGTCATGGACCAGCACAAAAAATGCATTGTGAAGGTAAAGGAATGTTTGATCCCTTACTTTATGGCTGCATCAGTACTGGAAAGTTGGGTAGGACTGAGTCTAACTTGGATGCTGTCAAATGCTGTATTTATTGAGCCTTGGAATTGGTGAGTTGGCCAAAATGAGTTTTTACCTATAACAGGAGATTTTTTTACCGTTTGCATCTGTTGCAAAAAGAAAAAAAAATTCTGTTCCTGGCAGCAGAGGAATCCTAGGGATCGTTTTGCTGCATTCCCCTCCCTCTACCCATTTAACAGTACAGTACTTTAAAACAGATTTAAGGTAGCAATTTCATCCAGGGTGCCGTGAGTGGTCCACAAGTGGGAGTTTGGCAAATTTAGTTAATCTAATAAATATCATTTATTAAGGGACTAGCGAAAAGCATACTTGCTTTGCAGGAGTAAAATTCTACAATCCCCCCACGGCACATCAACCCCTTCCCCCATGCACAGCATCCCCCCATGCGCATCAACGCTCCCATGTGCATCAACATCCCTATGCTCAGCATCCTCCCCAGTGCAACCCCTCCTTTCGAACAACATCCCCCCCTCTGCACCGGGCACAGAGCACCAAATTGGCTACATACCAGTCTTCCATGCTAAGCATAGGACAAAAACATGTTGCACCCCTTTTCAGCCCCTTAAGGGTCACTAGTCTTTCAATGCAAAGTATAGGGAGGAAAATGTGTTGTGCCCCATTTCACCCCTTTCTGGTTGGAATTTTTAAAAATTGGTTCTTAAGTTACTCCCTCTGTCCCGGAAGAAACACCCACCCCAAATTTCACACTTCAGGTCCAGCAGTTTTGGCTGGGTGCTCTGGCTAACTGAGCAAGAGGCACTCTTTCAAGTGGGTGTTCCTCTTTTATTTAGCAGGGAGAGAGTAACTGGCCCTACCCACCCCAGCAGTGTCTGTTCAAGTGGCTTCTGCTGGTGTTCTTTTTTGCATTTTAGGTTGTGAGCCCTTTTGGGACAGGGACGCATTAGTTTTTATTAGCTATTATTATTTTTCCATTTTCTTTGTAAACCGCTTTGTGAACTTCTTAGTTGAAAAGCGGTATATAAATACTGTCTATAGATAGAAAGAGTGTGCCCAGGAATGAACTTGAGATGAGAGACATTAATTCTCTTCTCAGTCCCTACATACCTGTCATTGTAAAGACATGTTGTCTGTATACAGTAGTAATTTGGTCTATACAGTTGACTAGCATCTTGTATGAGAGATGTTTTATGGCAGCTGCCTTAGGTTGGGCTAATTTGCCTGAGAAAGGCAGGATATTTTTTAAATAAATAAATCTTACCAAGGAATTGTGTGACAATTTTAATAAAATATGTGACATACTTGGAATATACTAAAAGCATTTTATGTAATTACTAGCAAAATGTACCAGCATTGCGGGAGTAGAATAACCTCTGTACTTCAAACCCCCCATTGCGCATCAAACCCCCATTGTGCATCATCCTCCCCATTGCACAATATTTCGCCATGCGCATCATCCCCATATGCATCCTCCTTCCCAGTGCATCAGGCACCAAATTCTGTAATCAATCTTCAATGTTAAGTAAAGGATAAAAACATGTTGCACTCCTTTTCAGCCCCTTAAGAGTTAAATTTCTCAACATTGGTTCTTGGTGGGTGTTGATGTCACATAACAATACCCTCCCCAAATTTTACACTTCTGGGTTCAAGGGTTGGGGCAGAGTGTCCCTCAGTCAGGGATTCTTCAATATAAAGTATAGGGAGAAAAACAAGTTATGCCCCATTTCACCCCCTTCTGGTTGGAATTTCTGAAAACCAAACTGGTTCTTAGTGACTCCCTCCGTCATGGAAGGAACACTCTCCCCAAATTTCATGCTTCTAGGCCCAGCGGTTTTTGCTGGGCAACGAGTCAGTGAGTGAATCAGTCAGTGACTTTTCTTATACAGTACATATAAATTGAAAAGTGACTGACTCACTCATCAACACCCAGCAAAAATTTAACCCTTAAGGGCCTGAAAAGGAGTGCCACGTGTTTTTGTCCTATACTTTAACATAGAACATTCAGCCAATTTGGTGTTCATTACCTGATGCACTGGGGGAGATGTGGTTCGAAGTTAGGGGTTACGTGGGGAGGATGTTGTGCAGTGGGGGTTTGATGCACAGTGTGGGGATGGCAGATGGGGAAATTTTACTCCTGCAACACAGGAATTTTACTCCCGCAACGCAGGTACGTTTTTGCTAGTCATTTATATATATATATATAGATTACTTATGATAATGAACTTTGAATAGCTAACTTAAGATGTTTCAGTATAAATAGTATCATATTTGAGTTTTCATTTTGAGTGTACTATAGTCATCTATCCTTTGTGTGATATCTGAACAGTGTAAAATACATATTTACTCCACAGAGTCAGAGGAAGAGACTGAAGAACCTGAGGAAAGGCAACAGACCCCTGAGGCAGTAGCTGATGATTCTGCACCTTATTATGAGCAGGCTGTCAAGTAAGCTCTTGTGTATCTGGCAATAAAATTGCATCCTCTCTTCTGACCAGCTTGCTTCCATCTTCAGTGTAGGAAAAGTTTTCGTTTTCCTGAAGAATGTGATCCTGACCTATTCAGACTAAACTCCTAATTCCATCTGTTTTAATAGTAATATCCTGTGATGTCAGCTTTCTTTCTTAGAGCAGTTGATAGAAATGTGTTGCTAGAGCATGACCCCCCAGAAGTTGAATTTTTCAAAAGTGCCTATTCAAAAATGTTCACCAATATCTGAAATCCTAAATCATATTTACTCTTGGAACTTATTGAGGGATATCTGAAAATCCAGGATGTGTGTGTGTGAGTGAATGAGATTGCACACACATTCTTCTTGAAAAGGAAATTACAGTATTAAACTCTGAACAATGCCTGTTACCCGAAGATATACATTTGAAGATTGTATGCAACCCCAATATTAGTGTAACATACTAGTCTTGCTGTTGAGCAGGGCTTCTTCAAGTGGGTGCTCCTCATTTATACTGGCACCAGCAATGTCTTTTCTAATGGCTTCTGCTGGTGTTTAGATTATGAACCCTTTTGTGCCAGGGAGCTATTAGATATTTCATTTTGTTGTAAGTTACTATCCCTACAATCCAGAGTAACTACGGGAGCACGTAAGAGACTTTATGTGCACCCGTAGTTACTGCACCACCTAGTGAAAACCTATGGGAAATTCATATTGCAATCCAGAGCAAATTGTTCTTACACCGGAGCAAGGACTCCCCATAGTTACTCAGGATTGCGCCCTATGTGACCTTTTCATTATAAAGCAATATATAAATATTGTTGATGAACTGTTAACTCATAATGAAAAGACTTTTCCATCTATAGCAATGACTTGGAGGAACAGCTGGAGGAGCAAGTTGCAGAACCTGAGCAAGAAACAGAGCCAGAGCCTGAGCAGGAGCCTGAACCAGAAGCCCAGGAGGAAAAACCTGAGCCTGTGCTGGAGGAAACTGCTCCTGAGGAGACTGTAGAAAAAAGTCCTTCTCCTGTTCCTGTGGACCCAGCACCTGTAGTGCAAGAGGACTCTAGGGTAACATGCACACTTTTTATGTTATCCTGTGTCAAGTGTTCTCCTGTGAAAGGATAAGTTGTTCATCATGGTCAGTATGCAATCACAGTGATGGAAATTCTGCAAGAATAGAAAATTCTCAAAACTTTAGAATCCAGTAACTGGTGCTTGTGCCCTTTCTGGGACGTCTTTTTCTATTGGGCAGAGTATTATTAGTGGCCGGTACTTCCAGGAAAACAGAACATGGAAAGGGCATGTAGAGAGTATGAATACACAGATGACCACTTGAAGAATGCCAGTTACTTGTATATATTCTGCTTCTGTACAGTCTGATGGGAGACTATAAAGCTCCTATTCTTGAAGCTGGAGGGAGAGTGTTACACAGGAATAATTGTAGGATTGAGCAGCTAAAGGCAGCTTTATTTAATGGAAGCGTGAAGGTACTCTCTCCACCTGTTTAGGGTTGCTAACAGTGTTTAGACACTGACCCATGGTTTGAGAAACACTGGCCTTGGCCATTAATCCCCTTCTAGCAAAAATGGCCAAACACTGCATGATGGGATACTTTTGTATTCTTGCTGCTGTAAGAACGTGAAAGGAAGCCACTAACATGGGAAATCTGAATGATAAATGCAAATTATTAAAGGTATTAAATGCTTCTTATGAAGGTAGCCTGTATCATTAAATGTTTGAAGAAGCGAAATCATTTGAATACAGATGACTGAAATTTTAAATGCCTGTATGATGGCTTTGTACCACAGACCTCTGGAGTTGAATTGTAATGCTGACAGCTTTTTTTTCCTGTTAGACATCTTCATGGGCATCTGTCACCAGTAAGAATCTTCCACCCAGTGGAGCTGTTCCAGTATCAGGCATACCACCTCATGTTGTCAAATTACCTGCATCACAGGTAATGAATTACCTTTGGCAACATTTGGCAACTGTGCTATTGGAATTAATTGCAACTTAGTACTTCTAGAGCTAGATCATTTTTTTTGCATGCATAGGGAGTTCTCAGTTGTGGGGGAGCTAAACATTTCTCTTCCCAGTGGATGTAGGAGAGAGTGCATTTTCACAAAATTTTTATTTGGGTGGTAGGATCTACGCACTATCGACTAGTTTGGTTTACTGTGTATATTGTGATGGCATAAGTTAATACAAATACTTGTCGGATAGGAGCATTAGTTAGCACTAATGGCTGGTAAGCCATGTTAGCACTAATGGCTGGTAATGCATTCCTCTCATTGCTGTTGCCATTGCTCAAATGATACTCCTTGAAACTGTAAACCATGTAACTTTGAATGGTTTTGTGCCAAACCATTCTGACATAAACATTCAAGAACATTTTTTTTAAAAAGTAGCCTCATTAGAAAAGCTAGTTGGGTGACTCTGCTGTTTGAGGAAGTAAAATGAGGGGAGATAAACTTCTAGGCTCATCCCAACTGTTAAAATCTCCTTTTAATAGTGAATTAATTAAGCTTCTTTCTTTATGTCTCCATATTGCAAGAGAAGTCATTCTTGCAGTTCTCTAATACAAAATCATATTCTCTTTCTTCTGGGGCACCTGTTTTTTATCATTACCAGGACCATCGAGCAGATTTGTATATATAATTCTATATGTTGCATTGGTATATCTTTATAGCCCCGTCCTGAGTCTAAACCAGAATCCCAGACTCCACCACAGAGGCCTCAGAGGGACCAGAGAGTCCGGGAGCAAAGGACAAACATCCCATCACAAAGAGGCCCAAGACCAAGTAAGAAAAGCTAAAGTTACCTTTGTCTCATTATCTAGGGAGTGGGGGATGTTTTGACTTCACAATGCCCACAATCTCTGGTGTTTTCAAAATATGTGTAACAACTTCTTGTTATTGAAATACATAAAGCTTTAAAAGTATGTATTTACTGATAAGGTTATTTCACATCTTCTGTTTGGAATTCAGATTTGGCACTCTGCAGAAATTGAAACTTTGCAAGCATTGTTCTTAGATAAGATATTGGGAATAGCTCATTGTGTGCGCTGTTCAGCATTATGCCAGAAGGCTAGAAAATTGAGCTTAGAACTGTTAATGTGGGCCAGGTTTTTCAAATATTGGTTGCATGTTTCTTTTGATCAGAACTGCATTTTAAAAAAAACATCTTATTGGATGCCACAGGAACTACCTGTTAAGAAAATAAGCTATATTGGGTTGTCTGTGGAGATCATGGATGCAGATTCTGATGTTTGGGCACTATAGAATCCTCCTAATTAGATTAATGAATGCAGCCAGTTAGGCTTACTCAGATACTTTTAGTACTGTCTCACCACGTCAGCTGCCCTTACTAATAATGTATGGAATTAGTTTGAGATATCTGTACTTAATTGATAATCCTCAAACACAGCAGGCATATTCAATGGCCAGATGAAATGTATTTCTGTCCACCATTCTTAAAGGAAAATTTGAAAGTCTTGGTAATAGGGCCAGATTTTGGGCATGTTGAGGATCCTGAGACACTGCCCTAAATATTCCTACTTCATTCTTGTTATAATTTGAGACGTTATTTATGTCATTGTTTGTCATGAATAACTATGAACATGGAAAGATTATCCATGCCCTGTTGACAGCTCTGAGCAAGTCTTTAGTACTATCAGTGACACTGTCTATAGCAGATTATTCAGAGGCAGATGGTGTTGATTGGAACCCAAAAAGAAGTCACATAGCTGGAAGGATGGCTTATCATGTGATTAGGAGAATTGAAGAAGAGGTTAATGTGCTGTATACTTTATCTATTTTATGCCAATAGTAGGTTGGTCAGTCTGTCTCTCATCTAAATTAAGCTGTAAAATAAGTGAGCCTTATTGGCTGGGAAGCCATTTGACCAACCCAAAGCTTTGAATTTGAAGTGCCATAATTTTTATTGGGGCATTTCATTCATAATTCATAAAACAATTAAGGAAGGGCTATTAGCAGTGATTGTGACTTTTGAACTGGAGGACTCTGTTATGTGTTTTGTTTGAAAACTACCTTTTCAATGACTTTATAAACTTTGTTGTGAAAATTGTCAAGATCCTTTTCATACTGTTCAAAATTATGTGTGAAAGTCATAGATCATGTATTTCTCTGTCTTAAATTTAAGTGCGGGAGGGTGAGCAGGGAGACATGGAAACCAGACGAATTGTGAGGTATCCAGACAGTCATCAACTCTTTGTTGGGAACCTTCCTCATGATGTGGACAAGGCAGAACTGAAAGAATTCTTCCAAAGTAAGTTGCAGATCATAATTTCCTCCCGGGGGATTTGGGGTTTATTTTCAAAAGTACATGCCTGTTCCCATAGAACAGTCTAATGTGTGATCAAAGAACTTGCAAATTCTCTTGCAGGTTATGGGAATGTTGTGGAGCTGCGTATCAACAGTGGAGGAAAGCTTCCTAACTTTGGATTTGTGGTGTTTGATGATCCAGAACCAGTTCAGAAGATCCTTGCCAATAGGGTACATTTAATTATAAAAATAAATTAAAGCAGCAAAGGTGGTGTTGGTAATATTAAAATCCAGCTTTTCAAACAGAAGGAGAAAGCTTTCGAGAGCCTACCAAGTGTGTGTGAGTTTGTGTTCTTGCCCACGCTACTTCCCTTTGAACAGCATGGCAATCTGCTTATGGTTCCTTCCCAGGTTTTGAAATTTAGGTGACCATTTTCCTGTTCTTAATCCACTTTCCTGGTCTTAAGATGGAAACTGTCTGCTGAAATGAGAACTGATGATCAAAGCTGTTGGTTTAACTTGTATGTATTACCCTTGACTAATTTAAATTGTAAATAAGATATTAGGTTTAGCCAGATTATTCTCTTAGTCTGCTAGCTCAAGGCAGGTATGGGTAAGAAAGAACTTGCTAATTGCACAAACAAAAACACACCTGTATTTGTCATGGTTTTCTTCAGTTCCACAAGAAGTGGCACATACTGTCATGGATAGTTTTCCTTACGTCTTGGTTACTGATGACATTTTACTCCTTTTTTTCTTACAGCCAATCATGTTCAGAGGAGAAGTTCGTTTGAATGTAGAAGAGAAAAAGACAAGAGCGGCCAGGGAGGGTGATCGTCGAGACAACAGACCCCGTGGGCCTGGCGGCCCCCGCGGTGGGCTGGGAGGTGGGATTCGAGGGCCTCCACGTGGAGGGATGTCTCAGAAACCAGGATTTGGAACTGGAAGGGGCATTGGGCAACGCCAATGATTCATGGATGACAAGATGAGACAAACCCTTCTTCCTGCAAATTTGTGAATTTCAGCCTTGGGTGTCTTGGAATGTGGCCCTAACCCTGTTATAGACTGCTACGTTTGATACTATTTTGGCCCATTTTGTTTGTGTTTGGTTTCGTGATTTTTTTTCTAGTCCTTGTCCCAGATTCCAGCTTTGTGGAACAATATTTCAGGAAAAAGTGGATTTTAAAAAAGAAAAGAACTGAATCTTTGCTTGCTGCAGACATATGGACTGGATTTTTTTTTTTTGGTACCAGTGATTTTTCCTAACGGAATGTGTGGCTTTTTTTCTTACTGAAATGGGTGCGTTTCAGTCAGTGGAATTATCCTTTTCAGCTGCATGTGTTCAGGAACCTTTAGGAAAACCTAGCACTTGACAAACATTTCAAGGGCAGGGAAATTCATTTATCTTGGGGGGCTTGAGATAGGTCACATGACTTGGCAGGCCTCAGCTTGGAGATATTGCCACTCGAAAATCAACATTACCCTTTTCTCTGTGGCGCTGTAAAAGTGAAATAAAGGGTATCCGTAGAATGTTTTCTTTTGGTACATGATCACGAAAAGGAATTCTCACTACTGTTTTACCACTTACAAGGATTGTGGGATAGGTTTTAAATGTCTAGAACATGACTCTTTAAAACACTCTTCCTGAACTTGTGAAATTTTTTTTATTGAAATAGGGAAAGTTTTTCATGTTTAGTTTGTATTTGCATTAAAACAAAAACAAAATTGTTGTGCCTTCTATTTATCTCTCATTCCAGTCTTGGCGAATTGTTAAAAAAATAAAAAAGTCTAGATTTGCTTTATCCAGTTTTGGAGTATGTTGGACTCTTTCAAGCAATGTTCTCCTTTCTCTCTCCCCATGGGCATTACATGTTTTCTAGAGCTTGCATGGCTTGACTTTAGTCTTCTTGTAGCTTTAATACTTTGTTTAATACTTTTTGAGGAGGTTTAGAGTCCCAGTTGTATTGACAAGCAGTGATTTGCCAGTGCTGTCTGCAGTTGTGTGACTGAGAAATGAAACCAGTATGCACCTTTTCCACATTGCATAGTATGTAGCTGTTATATGACTAGTTGTTGGTCTTCAAGAACCATTCTAATATGGGTAAAACTAAAAAAAAGCCTGAGTTCTGATTTCTTTCACTGTGAAATGCTGCTGGTTTCACACCTCCTTTTTGGGGGGGATTCTGTATAAAACACAGAACATTGCAGCTATTGCAGCACCCAGTATTCATATCCTGTATTGTATAGATTGAATAAAAAGCATGATATGGAAGGCTTCTCAATGAGATATTTCAGTATCCTGTTTAGAAGCAGCCTGTGTCTTAGATGTGTAGACATTCTAGGCTAGAGTAGGAATGAATCGGTGCTGCAGCTTATTTTTAAAACTGCATTTAATTTGCCCATTTCTATGAAGCCATCGGCAGTCTGAGGAAATACGTCACTTGGTGGTGTTTGTCTTCTACAGAATAGAAACAAATGGGAAACCTCAAAGAATTTAAGCTGGGTTGGTAAAACATCTTTAAACAGTTTCTTTTGCTTGTCAACAGTGTATTTCAAGCTTCTATCTGGAACAGGCAAATGTGAATTTTTAATGAGACTAGTAATTCTTGTGAGGCCTGTTATATTTGTAAGGCACATAAGGTTGCATTAAAGTGACTGTATTAATACAATGTGCATTAAACATGCACTGGAGCTGCTTATGGGTCGGCTGTTTTCCACCCTAGGCTCAAAAAATGTGTCCTAAAATAGTGTCCTGGGAATGTGTTTAGTATTTGTGTGGGATATATGAACATAACACATTTGTCCTTTGAAATTGTCGGCACTACAAATGAGAACAGAACTGTTTGATCACTGTGATGTAGGGAGAACACAGATGCATGTGAAAGTGTTGTAATGGTCTCAGTTCCTTTTCTCTCTATAAAAGGAGAACATTTAAGAGGAAATTAGTTTTTTTATTCCACTCACAGTCATGCTTGTGCATGATTATGCTGCACATTTTTGGAACATAATGCTGGGATATTTTAAAGATCATTTTTATTTACTGTATTTTTATCTTACCTGTCTTTATCAGAGAGGATTGAAACCAAGGATCAGATGTGGCAATGTGCCTTCCATTGCCCACCCTTCAGTTTCCACATGAGACCTTGTAGTATTGGGTACTTCTGTCCTGGCTTTCATATTACCTGTGCATCCAAATACTGTCCTTTTGGCATGAGTTTCTACTACTGTTACTCTCTATCAGTACCTCAGCTGTTGGAACCAGATATCTGGAACCCATATTGTACTTTGAACACTTGTGAAACTGAACGGATAGAAAATTTTACCAAGAGGCTGGGAATAGATACAAGGGTGATTCAATAAATAATGTGAATTTTTCTGTATAAGGACTTCTAATACAGATAGAAGCTTTATTTTTTTATTTTTCAACGTAGTCTCACAGCACTGTCACACACTTTCCCCATCTGTGCACAAGCTTCCGTATTCCCTCAGCGTAAAAATCTTTAGACTGATGTCTCAGCCAGTCGCTCACAACACTTTTGACTTCATCGTCACTTTCAAACTTTGTACCTCTCGTGAACGCTTTCAAGGGACCAAACAGGTGAAAGTCTGAAGGGGCAAGGTCTGGGCTATAAGGGGGATGAGGGAGCAGTTCCCAGCCCAGCTCGAGTTGAAGGCCTGCCTTCATCCTCAACACTGCTCCGTCCTTCTTTAAACAGTTTTGTCCACTTGTAGACATTTTTTTGGCTGAAACATGTGGCACCATACACAGTTGACATTCTCCTATGAATGTCAACGGGTTTGCATCCTTCAGCAATGAAAAACTTGATAACTGACCGCTGTTCAATCCTGGAGCATGTTTCTTGGTCGGCCATCTTTGATCATCTGTAAAATTCTCACAGTTTGTTTTGTAATCTGCATAAGAAATTAAATCCATGTGAAAAAGTAGTAAAACAATAAAAATACAAAAAAGTAAGTTTCTATCTGTATTAAAAGTCCTTATACAAAAAAATTCACCTTATTGATTGAATCACCCTCGTATTAATCAAGTGAATCGTTCTTGCTTACTATTGACTTTCTTTTGAGGATTACTGCTATTATTTCCCACCATAATTCTGCATTTCTTGTCCGTCCCACCAAGCACCTTCTGCAACCTCTGTCCCATGATGGTCCATGTTGTATGCATTACCTCATATAGATTGCAGTGGTCACTTTCCTTCAGTATGATTTCTGTAATGATCTAAACTACAGCAAGTCAAGCCTGAGTACTCCTGGTGAAGACTTAACAGGTTACCCAGAATTGTTGCTCTTCCCCTTGCGTGATCTTGGGCTGAAATCAATGGACACTTTGTCAAGAAGGATTTTGCTGTGTCAGGTAAAGGATGAAGTTTGGCCAAGGACAAGATATGTACCACATACCTTGTGGGTCTACTCACTATGTCCATTATTCTCCCTGTGGCACTCCTGGCTTAGTATACCACCATAGGAAAATGCTAGGACAGGATTTTCCCTTTTGAAGAGTGAGGATTACTCCATTCTTTGACTGCAGCAGTGGCTTGTAGCCCCATTTGCTGGAAGTCAACTGGACTTCCTATGAAGTCTATGACAAGCCATATAAGAGTTCTTTTGTGTCTTGGCAGAAATACAAAAATCTCACTTCTACTCTGGAGTCTGACTAGATTATTTCTTGCAGTGTTATCTACCATTTTGTATTAGGTGGCTAAGCTGGTTTTAGTTACTACAGTTAAGTTATATTTTATCAGAGGTGTGGCAATGGTTTCTGCTTTTCTTGGAATAGTTCATTCAATGTTTTGCAAGTTAGTTGCATGGGTCACGACTCGCAACTGGTGTTCATCAAAAGTTGTGCTTTGATAGAGAAAGCCCAAAAGAGGAGCTGATACTGAGCTACCTGCTTGCGAGCTTGCTAGTTGGGACATAGAAAAATGGTTAGTTGTTTCTAACTTCTTAAATGAGTCACCTCTGCAGTCCTATTTCCATGTTACTGATATCAATCTGACATTTCTGTGGTTGGGTGAAAGGAAATGCGTTGGCGTTTTCCACACACAGAGTTTGTGCAGGGATTTTCCTATTTGTGAGGAGAGAACTCCTGCATCCTCTTTTAGGGTATACAGTGCTTTTCAATAAAATTCACAAAAATGGTTTACAGTCCAAATCAAACAACTATTGTAAATGGCTCCCTCTCCCATAAGGGTTCAAAATCTAAAATATGAAGCACGCTAGCAAAACAGCCACTTAGAACAAGATGCTGAAGGGTGAAAAAAGGGATTTACTATCTCCCTGCTGCCTGTAAGAGGAGTGCTCCTGGAAATGCCTCTTTTCCCAATTAATATCCATAATTTTTATCTTTATATATTCAACATTTTGCTTTTAGGCAAAAATTATAGATTTTCATTTTTCTGATGTGAGAGGAAAAGTTTCTTTTAGTTTCATTTTTCTGATGTGAGAGGAAAAGTTTCTTTTAGTAAAAAACTTTAGCACTAAAAAGAGTTTATTTCTGTGGGCCCCTAAATATATTGTGGACTCAGTGGTAGTATGTCCTGGGTGTTGCCCAAATATGTTATGTCTGCAGTAACAAGATCTAGAAACATATAAGGTGAAATCTGCTTTCCAGATCCTATTTGTATAATCATGGCATATGTACAGCCCTGACCATTCTGTTTCTGTATTTGAACATCAAACGTTTTGTTTGATCCACAAAATTCTCTTCTTCCTCTTTTTGCACTCTCTGTTTAGAGTTCTTCTCTGGCAACTGATCTTGTTGGCAAATAGTTTTTGTAAATCAATATATGTTGTAATACTTTAGATTTCACTTTCCCTCTGAAATCCCAGCTGCATGTTCATTTAGCTTGCTGTCTCACATTGAAAACTTCTGTTACAGCTTTAAATTTTTGTGCTTTTTATTTGAGCAGAAACTCCTTGAGAAGCAATGTGGGATTCACATTTTGACTGTTTTAAAAGGTAGCTTTCTTCAAACAAAACCCCAAATGACTTGGAAGATGTGGAGAAGAGAGCAGTTATGTTTAAATTACATTATTGGCTCAGATATTCCCTGTATTTCAACTAGCAGCTTTCTTTGCTAGCTGGGCTATTGGATGTGGTTCCCCATGAGGACTGCAGTCCTATATAACCATATTCACTCGAATCTAATGTGCCATCAAATCTAATGTGCACCATATACTTGTAATCAAATTAGCATGTTTATTTTAACCATCGAATCTAATGTGCACCCTGATTTTGGGGACTGAATTTGGATGGAAAAGGGGAGTGTTAGATTCTAGTAAATACAGTATTGTATGGGAGTGGGTTTTTCCTGTGGCTGGTTTTGTAGCACCCTGAGGAACCATGGCTCACAATGGGAGCCACTGGGTATAGATGCTTTTTACACCTTGTGCAACAAGGTGGGTGGTGCAATGGGCTGTGGGTGGTGCAAGTGGCTAAGACACTATGCCTGTTAACCAGCAGGCCAGGGTTCGAGACCCGGGTTGGCCCCACAAGACAGGGTAAGCTCCTGTCCTTAGCCCAGCTCTGCGACGCCAGCTGAATCCAATCGTATTGGCTCTGCCTTTCCATAGGACTAATTCAGTGGCGTGGAGAGGGGGAATTTGCTCCTTGGGTAACAGCCTATCCTCCATAACAATCTTACCCAGGCTTTCGTGCTTCGTATGCAGCGCTGAGCACGATACCATAGTCTTTCAAGACTGACGGAGGCCTGCTTTTACACCTTGTGCAACCATTTTCTAGTCATAGGTGGCTATGTGCAACCATTTTCTAGTCATAGTTTTAGTGTTGTGAAACTTGGAAATTGCTTGCAAGAAAGAAGACCCATTAAGTGACTGATGCAGCCTCTAGTTTATAAAGTAATATGCCCCTCTCAAGTTTTGTATCCTTTCCAAGGGCTCAGGATGTTCAGCAGAATGAGAAGAGAGGTGTACAAAGGGAGAGCAATGTGCACTTTGTGTTGCTTCAAGTGGGATACATGAAAGAACACTGCAAATAACTCTGTCCCATCATGATGTGTTATGGGACGTTTTCATGATGTGTTATGGGACGTTTTCATGCGTTTTTCTGTTCAAGGAAGCAACTTGAGATTTGCGTAGAATTGTTCTTTTTCTGCAGAACGGGTACTTTTCACTGGTTTTCAACACTGTTGACCAGTTTGGTTTGTTGGGATCCCATTAAATTTGCATTGTGACGTGGGTATAGCATATCTGGAGGCTGGGTACTTTTAGTTACAAATGTGGGTTATGGGAAGGGGTCATTGGAGTAGGATTGCCAAGAGAATGGGATGACTTAAAAGTCCTGGCTAGTTGTTCTGGACCAGTTGTGAGACTCATTTGTGGTATATAAATGGGGTTTAGTACCTATGAGATCAGCAATTTTCAACCAGAAGTTGGAAGGTAGGAGTTTGGTAGAGGATTGGGGATGTTGGTCTGTCTCCATTCTTTCCAAGTGCAATGCGTCTTGTCAATAAAGAATGGTGTGCCTTGACAATTTTAGCGCCTTGCCAGTGTGCCATGAAATAGACCAAAAATCACGGCCTTAGTTGTTAGACAGCTTTTATGCAAATCTCCAGCTGTGCCCAGATCCTACCAGGCTCTGGCTCTGCCCTGATCTTGTTATCCAAGGCTGAAGAGCCCACACAAATTAAGCTGCTAAGTGTTCAGTGTCTTAAATGTAATATTAAATTTTTAAATGATTATTTGATTTTAATATACTATACCTAGGAGCAGTCCAAAATGGTAGTTATGAAATAACACCACCATCACACAGAATTGGGCTTATAAAACAGCAAAACACAAAAGCCTGTTCAGTTAAATAATTCCACCATGGGCCTTTTAAAGGGGCTGCAAAGCATCTGTGAATCATTCAAGAGCTTCTGACTGTGTTTTTAAGCCGTTAGCTACCTCAGAGCTTTTTCTTTAATTGGCTATAGAGTCTTCTGAGCATGCTCAGACGCTTCCACGGAAAATTCAAAGAACCCTATGGAAAGTGAAACCGAATCACTATGTGTTTACACATGAACATGGTCCAGTGCTTCTCAAAGTGGTAGTCAGGAGCCCTTTGAGAGGTCTCGACTTCATTCCAAGGGAGATCATGAAAAGCTGAGCGCTGCCATCATAGGCACTGGATTCTTGATATGGGACCATTGGGCTGCTTTCCTGAGAATAATTCTCATTTAATACAATGGGACTTTGGAGTAAACATTGAGAAGCTATGGCACTTCAAATGATGTCACTTCTGTTGATGTCACTTCTGGCCATCACTTATTTTTTGGGGGGGGGGGGGTGTGTGTGACTTGGACAGATTGTAATTTTCAGAAGTTAGTTCCAGGCTAAAATACTTGAGAACAATTACCTTACCCTACAATCCAGAGTAACTATGGGAGCATGTAAGAGACATTATGTGCACCTGTAGTTACTGCACCACCTAGTGAAAACCTATGGCAAATTCATATTGCAATCCAGAGTAAATTGTTCTTACACTGGAGCAAGGACTCCCCGTAGTTACTCTGGATTGCGCCCATAGTCAGGCTGAAATGAATGCAGTGCCACTAGAATGGTCCTGATCTGATGAATGCATTAAACCCTATGGAAAGCAAAATTGAGCTACACAAACGCATTTACTTGCAAGTAAGCAAATGCTTAGTGATTTTTTTGCTGTGTTGGTGTTGGTATTTTTCCCCCTTGCACATTAAATCCAGTTTGTTTCCATAGCAATTCTGTGCTTTGTTCAAATCTGTTGGTCCAACATCTCAATGTTTCTAATGTTTTAACAAATAAAAATGATAGCCTTTTAATTTTGTTTTTGGAAGCATTGAGTACATTGTCCTTCAAGTAGCTGGCTATGTAGTTGTGCTCTTCAGGGATGTGAGATCACTGATGTGTTTTATTCTTGTTGCTGTGCCTCTTGACAGCTATAAACATAAAAAACATATATATCGCCCATATGGCAATGATTACACTTGATAAACATGATTTAAAATTGATTAAAAGATTAAGTTGGAATAAAAACATGAAACCACTAACACTGTTTTTCAGTTCTTTTTCGGGTAACAATGCCAGTTAGGAAAAAATAAAACCATTTTAGACTGCCTCTTACTATAACATTAAATGCAATCTGACCCATTTATTGATTTTACTATGTAGATTGCTTTGTGGACTCATGTTGAAAAACAGTGTATTAATACATTTTTATTATAATAAGGTT
The DNA here is from genome assembly GCA_030015325.1 of Cryptoblepharus egeriae. Lineage (NCBI taxonomy): Eukaryota > Metazoa > Chordata > Lepidosauria > Squamata > Scincidae > Cryptoblepharus > Cryptoblepharus egeriae. The sequence continues at coordinate 63,050,564 of JAREYC010000002.1, read as the reverse complement.
GGTGTATTGTAATCCACTAGCAGTGATTTTTTTTCTAGGCCCCAATGGTGTTTTCTATCTGAAAAGGCCTGGAGGGGCACACAAAGAATTGATCAATACTGGCCTGAAAGTATGGAAGTATCTTGCTTCCTAAACCAGTTTCCTATACTGGTTTTTTGCTTTGTCACTGGTTCACAGTGTAGAGATGATCTGAGTCTGAATTTCTCTAGGTTCCCCTTGCTTGTTGTTCTACAGTCCAGAGTAGAAGGCTCTGTGAATACTATTCTCAGAGTGCTTAATCACTTCCTGCTCAAGTCTTTTAAAACCTTTGTATCTAAGAAGCTTCCCAGTATAGTGGATGTAATCCAGCTGGAGTGTTCTATATTTGGCTACTTAACAGAAATGTTTGGAAGCGAAATCCTTGTTTTTGTTGCAAAGATGCCCCACTCGTGGCAAAATGATAGTTAATGGTTAATGGAAATGTCATAAATATTAGTGATAAGAAACATCTGAAATACTTCAGTGTTAATCTATATGTTTTATCATAAACAACAAAAATTTCATGTTTGGTAACATGAGAAAGATTCCTAAATCCCACATATGGTGGGTCAGTATTCATACCCATATCTGTAATCTGAAGTACATAATATGTTGTTGACTTTAGGTGTTGATTTTAGGTTCTTAATGTGACTGTTGGTTTTTGAGATGGCTGAATGTGAGCTTCTAACTTAAAAATTCCATTCCACATGGGTATATGGGAATATACCTTATGATGACTATATTGGCTTTCCAATGAAATTGTTCAAAAAATCAGATGACCCAAAAAATTGGATGAAGCAACTGTGGCTGAGCTTTGACAGATTGCTTGGTAGTGGTTTTATTCAGAAGTTTTAGCCAACCAACCTTAACAATAAAGGATAGTGAATCCTGAGTCAACTAGAGCAGCATAGAGGCACCATTTGTGTTATGAACGGGCCTCTGACACTTGTAGGATTAAAAGTTCCAATTACAGCATATTTTCAAAAGAAAGTACACACTCTTTAATGTTAATGTTAAATTGGATTGGGCCAAATCCAATTCAATTTTCCAGCACTGGTCCAGCCATGTCATCGTGCCGTGTGTTGGTTTTTGCAGTAGGGGGGCAGTCATGAAAGCCTTCTCCAGATAAGAGAATGTTTGTTCCTTGGGGTGGCATTGCAGATGCAGCAGCATTGGAAAGTTGGATAAGATTTGGTGCTCATTTGGTTAATTTAAATGGACAAACTGCTCAGTGGCATGGTCCCCATGGGTATCTAGACATTGTTGATATCATTGACTTATAGGATCTGCAGACATCCATCAATATGTGTACTGCTGGTGTGGTTTCACATATCTCCTCGTAGCTTTCCTTAGATGTTTAAGTTGTAGGTTTTTTACAAAGTTTGTATGAATTAGAACTCATTAAAATGTGCATTCATTTTTAATGCACCCTGTGTGTCACGCTGAGTCATACCTGTTGGTTGCCAGCCCTAGGATAGAAACCTTGTACCACAGAAATGGTCTTCCATAAGTCAGCTATAAGAACTCACAACTTCCAGTTCTGCTTGGAAAATGAAACCTGTTTATAACATTTGAAAGGCAGAGACAATTGGAGTAACATACAATAAAAGATTAAATTTTCCCAATTAACCAGTATTCCTCAAAAAAAAAAAAAAAAACCTGCTGCCTTTTAATCAAATAACCAATTTTATTCCGAGGCTATGTGCTGAAAGGTAAGGCACTGGTTAATGGATTAATAACTGCTGCTGAAATAGAGACATTAAAACATCTGAATTCTTATAACAGCTCCTTGGATTCCCTACTCAATAAAACACAGAAAACCAAAAGTGTCAGAAAATGTTTATTTTTGTTTTTAATTGTAATTGGCATGAATGTATGGTTGAATAAATATACTTTTTATATACACTTAACAGAAATTTACATTCCATCTGCTGAAATAGATTTTCTCTTAAAATTTATTTTTACAAGCCAAAAAAATAATCCGCCATTGACATCTGAATGTTCTTTGTGTATGTTCATGCAAGCTGTACTTTGTATAAGTTACAGATTTATCATGATGTAAAAATGCTTACTCTTAAGGAAGCAGTTGCTTTGCACTCTGGGTCTGATGTAGCAAAACACATCCTTAATGGAGCATTAAGGCCATACCAAGGGGACACATACCTACAAATTTCAGAAAGAAAAGGCAGGGCAGTCCCTCTCTTCCGTGGAAAACAATAAGCACATAGTTGACTCAAATATTGTGTCTCCCTTTAAATCTGATTACATTTTTGGAAGGTTCTTCAGTTGAGGAAATACCTCCTAAAGTGCATGTTTTCAGTATTCACACAAGTTTAGCTCAATTGAAAATATTGGCATTTTAAAAATACAAAAACATCTTTCCTACTGCTTTTAGTCCCACCTGAGTCATATTTTTGGGTGTAATAGATTGATGGTCCAGTGTTGGATCACCATAAACAGGGGTGGTATATTGGTATTGTTGATTCTCTGTTACTCTTTAATCCAAAGCCCTCTGTGTACACAATCCTAACCCCTGGTTAGGCCAGGCACAAGTCCCATGCTGACCTGGGGATGTCGCAAAAGTGCCATAAGGCACATCTCCGCCACTCCAGTTGGGGGTTAGGCCAGTGTGCAGACATGTGCTTGCCTCCCCTGCCACCATAGGAACAAGGGGATGGGTGAGATGCAATGACCAAAATTGGTTAGGATTGTGCCCTCACTCTGAATGTAAAGTGGCAAGAAGCAGATTCCCCATGGTGCACTCTCGTGTCCTCAGGAGTTGTGAGCCATGTGGCTGAAAGAGCCATATCAGAGCCATGTGGCTGAAAGCATTGCTTTCTTTCAAAAATAGGATGAGGAGAAAATGATATGGCAAGTTAACATTTGCGTGGGATGGGTCCATCTGATTTCCTACCCCTATAGTTGCTTCATTCAGAAATACGCCTATCGCCTAGCATTGCATCAATAGGGTGTAATGGATTACTTCTATAGTATTGTGTACAAAGGGGGCCCACTATGATTGTTCAACCAGAAATTTGGAGTTTGATAATACTTTTCTAGCTTTTTCGATGCATGCAGTGACTTTGCGGAGGCATGCACTTATCTAACCTATTTATTTTCTATGAATTACAAATGGAAGTACTGTGTATACCTGTTGGTTAACTGGGTATATTCTGTTTTATGCAGCATGGGTCAAGTATGATGGAAGCATCAATATATAAAAATATGGCACTTTATTTAGGGAGAAAATTTTTAAGTCAAACTGGAAAGGTAGGTAATTTTATTTTCATTATAATGTTTAACAGATATCATTCCTCCTCTCCCATCAAACCTCTTCCGTCTCCATACCTCTTAACACTACCTCCATAATAATACTGGTTCAGTTTGGAAACGGCATGGCTTGACCTGACCTCAAATATTAAAAGTTGCTTGTACACTATCAGTGTACAAGTGTACACTGCACAGTGTACAGTGTACCAGCAAATGAAACCAATTCTCCTCCATGCACTGGTTCAATTCAGTAAGTACACAAATAACACTTGATCCGAGGAGTCATAACTGGGATTTGAGCAAATGTCTCTTGGCTAATTTGTTTAATGGAATGTTTTCAGGTAAACTTAGTTGCTGATAAAGTTGGAACTGAAAGATAAGAGGTTTGATTCCTATGGGCTTGCTTTTGTGTCAGCTATTAAAAGCATTTGAATAACATAATTAAAACCTAATTCTGTTGGTTCTTAGGTTCCAGATGAGGGGGGATCACCAAATCTTCAGCCACATCAAATATCTGGCACAGTGACAAGGGCCAGAAAAGCAAATTTTAAATAGTTTGAATGAATGAACAGGCTCTAAGATTTCTCCAAGCCACACACATTACAGAAATAAAGCACACAATCAAATGGACTCCCATTCCCCCATCCCAAAAGCTTTTTATATACACAGGAGTATTGAACAGCACATCACAAGCACCTGGATGGTGCATATTCTGCAGGCTGTGGAGGCGTCCCTGATGCTCAGAATGCCTAAGGCCATCAGGTGGGCCAGAGTTTTGGTGAGACCAGATAGAAGCCCACATTGGGGTTTGGAGATCCATGTTCCAGATCATAATCCCTATCCTCATGCAGTGTATGCGCATGCAATAATCCAGGCATTTTGACTTGGAAAAGCTTCCTGCAAAAAGAAAATGTGTTTGCTGGGATCTTCTGCTTGCCATACTGGTTGTGTCTTCATAAAGAGTTTTTTAAAAATTTGAAGCCTTAAAATATATCTGCAATCAGATATTGGGATACTCTACTGAACCCCCTTAAGCAGTTCGTTTCAGTACCACTGTTAGCCTGGCCTGATTGGGAGAATGCATTCTGCTCTCTTAATGTCACCCTATCTGGCACTGATCCTTATCAGTGCTACAGCATGAGATGCTTTAAAACCTCCACCTGGCCCTCTGAGTAGCCACATTAAATTAAATGAAGCTGGTTTGTTTGTCAGATTAGAATTTGAATGTTGTGTATCAAATGAATGGTGAGAACATGAAGTTCTGAAAGTAGGAAATGATCCTACAGAATGAATATTCCTTTGCTCCTCGTGTCTTTGTGACTGTGACTTTGTGACTGTGATTATCTTTGATAATGAGTGTTGAAAAAAATATTAAGCAATGAATATGAGGGCGGTGGAAATGGAAGATCAACTCTGAATGGTCAATTATAACAAAAGTATAATGAAATAATAAATGGGGGTGGTAGAGAATAAAAGGTTGCCCTCTTCATAGATGCATGAGATGTGTACCCCAAGTAATATAGTTGAGAATATAATCTGCTGATCATTAAATGTTATAACAGTCTTGATGGACAAGCTCATTTTGTCACATTTTCTTATGCAGATTTCATACTACAGGTAATAACCTGCTTGCTCATTTTTTAGCTGCTGAAAAAAAAAAAATCCTCAGCCGGCTCTCTGGCTAGGATAATTACACTCTTACATCCAAATTTTAGAAGCATCATCCTTTGGCTCGGTGTACAGAACTGTACTGTACCTTCCAAATTTGCAGTTGTTGGTACTTATTCCAGTCCTTTTAATCAAGAGAGTGGCACCTCTCAAGTTTTATGTGATACTTCCCTCCCTCTAAGATTCACAGCACTGCTACACTGCTAACTTTCTAATTTCACAACTGTCTTATGTGCAGATCACTTCCAGATTCATAGCAGTCTTTTACTATGTAATTTATGTTGAGTCAATTGCAGCAAAGCCATATACACTGATGGACTGTACTGAATGGCTACACATTTTCTCTAACCAAAATTGCTTTTCCAAAGACATGGTTTTGAATTCTCATCTGGAACTGAAAACGAGCCAGCTATTCCAGTAGATGTAGAGATGAAATTCTTGGAGTTGGGTGCAAAAAGTGGTAGACCTACCACATGCAAACCAGCTGAAATGTGTATACTCTACACGTGTATTCTACTTGAGACAGGAGCTCTGAATCTTTACGGCATCAGTCTATTTTAAGCTGGGCTCTGTCCATTATGAGGGAATTAGTGTGAATGTGACCAAATCACAAACCCCCTTTAAAGCCTTTCTGCAGAAATATTTAAATCATCAGTGACTGAATCATACACAACTTTCTCTATAATATTTGGCAATGATTCCTGCATGACCACCACCTTTGGGTGAGCAAAATATGAGCAAAATGATTTTAAGATTGTTGTACAGATAAAACATAAGAATTTCTCCCCCCACACCCTCCCCAAAACACCAGTTATTCAGTTGGCCAGAAACATGCTACATTTGGCTGTCATGAGCGTTCCGAATGCACCACGTGTCTAGAATAGTATGGCTTGTGCTCCATCATGAATGAAAGTGCATCAATATTCAGACTTACCTTGCTGTAGCAAAAATATATGTCTCATATAGTACATATCCTTACTTGCAGGTTACTACTTTAACTACAACCTGCAACCCAGGTTCATTGAAGGGAACAGGATTTTAATCAAATCCCTAGCATCTTAAGACGACAATTCTCATTTATCTTTGGAAGAAATTATAACAATGAAAGCAGCACAATCTTTTCTGTAAGAGTGAGACTGACCGTGAGTAAAGGTATTGCACTCCTGTTGTGCCCTGTACTAATACAGTACTTGGGTACATGTTTGTGCCCTTTATTTTCACAGTTATGTCCAGATATGACACTCAAGAGATGACACTCATCATCACATTCACGGACTAGAAGTCTTCTAGATGTGAATGTGCTGCAAATGGAGCTGACAGAAAATTGATACACAGTGGACTATTTGCAGCTGAACAAGACCAGCAGCTGTTTGTCTGGTGACAACTACACAAACTCAGACATGTGATAAGGAGGAGGATTAAACTAAGAACAGATGTAATGGCTAAACTCCAATCACTCATCCTTGTATCTGAGTTCATTCCCTCAAATCCTTTACTTTTTTATCTTAGCTATTTTTCTCCTGATAGGCAAAATTACCCTCTAGAATTTCTCAGGAGGCAACTCTGAATCCTTGCTTTAGTTTAACAAAAAGGGCAGAAATACTACAAATGAGGAGAAAAAAAATCAATCCAGGGATGCCAAGTGATTAGTTTCAAATGGCTCTGAATCTGTGCTGATGTGCTGCTGATGGTGTCCACAAAGTGCACTGACAGTGTCTGGAGTTGAAAATGTCTTGTGCAAAAATGGATTCAGGATAGTGAGCCTAATAGGTCAGGGCAATGGGGAGAAGTTAACCTAAACAAGGAGTACTGGGCATTGCCAGCTATCATGTAAATTTAAGCAGAAATTGTGACATTTACATGGAAATGGCTGTGCTTATGTTGCAATGATCAATTGGGACCTGCTGTTTTTAGTGCTGGAAGCTGGTGCACAAATGTGCGTGTGTGTCTTTAACAAAAGATAGCCGAACTCCTGAAATGATTTAGCTTCAGGTATCCTCAAACTGTTCTTGCAACTTGGACCCTTATCAAAAGTGAAGTTATGGCCTTTATAAAACTATCCACTTTCAAATTCTTCCTCAAACTCTTTTATGAAGTCTCTGGCTTAGCCCCTTATTACTCTCACTGCTGAGGAGGTGGAAGACTCAGCCCAAGCAGGATTGCAGTGATGATTCACATTTTGCCCAACTACCTGGAGGCAAAAATAATATTATACCCATTTCTGATCCAGATTGAACGATATGCAGAAGAAAAGCCGTTCATTGGCACCATTGGTATCTTACTTTTTAGGGCAGTGAAACTCAAAGTGGGGGTCAGGAGACCCTTGGGAGATTGTGACCATGGGTCAGGGGGTTACAAGAGGGTGGAATGAGCCATCTTGGAATCTGGCAGTGGGCTTTCCTGGGAGTAAGTCTCATTGAACACAATGAGGAGTTTCCAAGTAGACATGGAGCTCTGGCACCACAGTGATGTCACTATCTTGGTAGGTTTGAGAGGGTGTACTGAACAGATTTTTTATGTTTGAAAGGGGGACCTGGGCTGAAATGCCTGATTACTACTGTTCTAGAGGAAATAATAGCCTTTGGGAGCTTGCTTTGGACCTGGACAGCGATAAGGTCAATAGCTAACCTTTCCTGTGTATTGTGGTCTTGATCAAAATAATCTGCAGTCATTATTTCAAATGAAGGAAATAAAAACTGCTGTACATGTAAATGTTTTCCTATCACATGTGGTTTGCATCTCGCCTCACCCTGTTTAAACTAAGCCTATGTATGTTTAACTGCATCTGTGCATATTCTTATCCTTTCTGGTGCCATTCCTTCTCTTTCCTTGTTGCTTTCTGTTGATGTGCCAGCCCCAGAGTGTGAGCTTCTTGGAACAAGGTTCTGCCAACTGTACACTGTCATGGATATTAATTATGCTTTATATTAATTTGTTTGGCTCTCTGCCTTCACTGAAGGTTAAACAAATGATTCTAGGATCTTCTGGTCTGCAACTGGGATCACATCACAGCATTGCCTTAAAAACTCAAAAATTTAGAGCAGCACAAACTTTATTTCTGAAGGATAATCTGCTTTGAAATTATGCTGGCTGACTCTACCATTCCTTTGGACAAAGGGCTGGTAGCATTTGGAAAATCTTTCCCAGAATAAAACTTTCATGAAGGTCTGAAGAATCCTGATGCATCATCAGGACCATAGCAGAAGGTTATGGAACATGTTTCCCTTCCCAAGTATTTTACAAATTCTTCTTTCAGATTGTGATCAGTGACAAACTACAATGATGCCATAGTTTCATGTATGACTTTGCCACTATGCATTAGAATGCTTGATAATATTATTGTACCAATTTCTTGCATAATCATTCTTGGGTTATATGAGCAGTGCATAGTGCCAACTATGAATCATGTGATGTATTTGATAATCTGTTGGAGTGACATAATGGGGTGTGTGTCATGTATGTTGCCAAATTGTCATGTGGAATGTATATATAGGTGGATTCATATATATAGGTGATATTATATGTGTGTTCCTTTTTTAAGTTCAAGGTATGTCCGTGTGGCTGAAGCTCACAAAGATCTGCAATTATGTCTTATAACCTACTATTGGATGTTCTGTTGGAACTACTCAGTACAAGCCAGAAGCTGAGTTACCTTGTAAATGTTTGAAGCTAAGAAGGGATTGAATGGATAACTGATTTCTTGCCTTAGTGTTGGTAGAAATCTCTTTGGTATTTAGCCTTATAAGGTCTGGGTTTCAAATTCCTATTTAGTTTTTTTCCTAAAAATGATTATTTATAAATACAATGGTGCCTCACATAACAAATTTAATTCGTTCCGGAGGTATATTTGTTATGTGAAATGTTCTTTACGTGAAGTGGATTTTTCCATAGGAAATAATGGTAACTCAGATGATTGGTTCCACAACCAAAAAAAATTTCATATAAAATTATTAACTGGATGTGAAAATGATGACAAAACACTGGAATTAAATTCAAAACATGCATTCAATGTGCATGATCCTCTGAAGTCTACTTAGGCTGCAGTCCTAAAGACATTTTCCTGGGAGTAGGACCCATTTAACACAATGGGGCTTACTTTTGGGTAGACATGGTTAGGAGGCTGCAATCAAAGACACTTTCCTGGGAGTAAGCCTCATTGAACACAGTCCTGATGCTTTTTAAAAGGACTGCCGGCCAGCGCATCTGCCCCAAATGCCAACGAGTGTGTTTGTTATGTGAAGCACAATTTGTTACGTGAAGCAGAATCCTTGAGAAATTTTTGTTTGTTACGTGGAACAAACTTTATGTGAGGCATTTGTTATGTGAGGTGTCACTGTATTTCCATTGTTAATTGGATATCAATTAGTAATTCTAATTATTAGTATAAGTATTAGTACTAATTCTAATTATTAGTATAAGTATTAGTACTAATTCTAAGAATTAGTAATTCTAAGTAGTAACTCTACACATATACCTTGGCAGAAATTGCTTGGGTTTAATATGAGCAGTGTAAGACCACAATGTAAGATCAAATGTAAGACCACATATACTGCAAATAAGACATAATAATTTAGATAAAATAATAAACTGCTATTAAATAAGACTGTTTTGTTGGAAGCTTCCACAATGGGACCATTTTATGGTGAAACCTGGGCTCAGGTTCTGTTGTCTGAATGTACTCGTTTCCAGATATGTGATGAAATACTGTATTTCACACAATCCTATAAGTTAGGTCTATATATTTATGTTGCGTATAGAGAACTAAGAAATGTAGAAGAAATGGGTTTGTCTGTGGCCACCATAGTACGTCTATGGCAGAGGCATGAATGGATTTGGGCTTCTGGTTGATTTGCAGCTCCGTTTCCTAATCATGTTGTTATACATTAGCACTACATTAATATGTAGGCCTCACCTACCTCGGGAAGCACAAAAAATAATTAAAATTATAGTTTAATTAAAATTAATTTTTAAAGCTTCCACTTAATCATTTATCATGCTGAAAATTCAGCCGCTTTCCCTGTCTCAGCCTATAATGCACAGAAGAGTCTCACTTCTGCCGGTACTGGGTCTCATTTGGATCCCTGCTTTAAACGCTCTGATAAATGCCTGAGCAATTCCCTCTTAGGCATGGGATCTCCCAAACTGAATGAGTGTTGATCTCCCAAATTGTATCTCTTCAAATCTGCCCTTTCCTGGCCGGATGCAGGACTTTGCCAATAGTCTTTTATGCTGCTTAAACATTTCTGATGGGCGTATATTCTCACACTGGTATCCTGACAGCTTATGACTATTGTTTGAAATTGTTATTTATTGAGGCAGACTGAGGAAGGGCTCCTTCTTACAACATTTAAAGAGAAGTCACAGACAGCAAGCCTGTTATGTCAGTGCTGTGATGAGATGCCAGAAGATACTTTCTTCCTGCCCCTTTGCCAAATTTTCCATTTGCATCCATTATCTAATTGCTTCCTACAATTTCTAGATACAGTAAAATAGTTCAGAGGGAAGGTCAGTACAAACTAATGCAAGATAAAATCAACAAACCCTTCAATATATTGTACTCTGGATCTATATATTCTCTGCAAGGCCTATTCATCCTTTTTCATCCTACTGTATTTAAGCTGATTCTGAAATGAATACAACATGGTCCCACCACTGTCACTCCCAGTAAATGTGTGAGGATGGATTGGAAAAATTGTTAAATTTGGGAAACTGATGGCATGGGACAATAATGATTTTGAGGAAAGGGGGGCAGTGTGGCAGACTAGAACAAGGACAGATGTATGATGATAGACAACACACGCACCAAATAATTTGGATGGAATTTTCTAAAGGTTAAAAATTACCCATCAAATTATCCTTCAAAGTACAAATCTAATAAATAAATAATAAGTAAATAAAATAATACATCTAAACCGCAGAAAGATATACACAATTGTTAAGAGTATAAGCATAAAGGGCTTAATCTAGTATCCGGGGTCTTAATACTGAGAATGACTGGAAGTTGCCGTTTGTACATCTAATCATTGTTGTCAGAAGGATGACATTTGGCTATAGTCAACTTTTGAAATGATTTGGCAAGATAAATACAGTGGGAATGTATGGTGAGACCCCCTTTAACCCAGGCACAACTATAAGGGCACCAAAGCCAAAGTAAAGGCACTTTGTTCATTGAGGGACATTGAATCCTGCTGCTGTGGAAGAAAGTGGGAAATGTGCATGAGACAAATCAATATGATGATATTCAAATTGGGAATGGAAACATTTAGGCCATCAAACTTTATTTAGCTATTTAATTTCCAAATAGTGTGCTTGGCAATTAAATCACAATCGCCTTTGGCTTGGTGCTTGCTAGTTTAGTTAGGTACAATGTTGCATGAATAACTGGGCCATGCCAGTAGATTTTTGGAAGTCCCATATGGGAATACTGCAGTATCTCTTTCTCATTGCCCCTGCAGTATTGCTGAAAATATCCTTATGCAGGGCTAGGCCATCTGAAGTGGTCACCTTAGTCAACTGATTGATGTGGGATGCCGATCTTTGTACACCTTCTTCCCTCCAGGATTTTTTCCCTCCCATATTTTTTTTTGGGGGGAGGAGGAGGCAGAGAGGAAGGGGAAATGTGAAGGAGTGCTGAACTGGGACACTGGAGTAGACGATGGTATCTAAGAAGGAATAGTATTCTTCAGCATGCTGCTGCTAGTGTTGGGAGTCTAGGGCGAATCCTGACCATATTTGATGCTGATATGCTTCAAAGAAGCCAATGAGCCATGCCAAAGACTGCACTTAACATTGTGAAGGGGTGAAGATCAGATCCTGTTGCACCATTGTGCTGCCCTTTTGTGCACCATCACCAGGTTATGGGGCTGGGCCATAAAGTATAAAAGGCCATTTGATTTCATTAAAAGCATCCCTGCAGCAACTGAATCCTAGGAAATAGGAATATCCCTTCAAGGAGAGATGTGCTAAGGATAATAGCAGCAGTCATTTGGCTACATTAAAGTAGATCTGTTGTATGTCTTCATAAGGGGTTGCACAAGTGAAGGTGAGAATGCATTGTAGTCTGAAATGTTTCTCTTGTGAAGGTTTGCCCTTCAGACTTGCAAGCAAAGAGGAGCTGTTTTAAAAGAAAACATATAGCCTAATTGATGTAGTGATTGCATGCAAGTTACAGATGCAGAAAATTTCCTAACCAGTTAAGGGGAAAAGGGAATTGATTCTGAAATACCAAGGATTCTAAAGCTGATGATGATGATGGTTGAACACCCTCCCCCAGCCCTCCCCCAAAGAAGCAGGCAGAAGAAAAAACTATAGAAAACGGAAGCCTGTTTGAAGAAGAGCATCCAGCCGTACACTGACCTCCCATCACCCTAGCTGAGTTACACCTGAGAAAACTTGGCTCAGTGAACAGCAACCCAGTCAGGCAAGTCTGGATTTAGAGTGGGCAGGCATCCGTGCGAGCTATTATTTAATGCATCTTGGTTTGTAGCATCTGTGCCAAGGTGAATCTCAACTCTGTTCCATGCAAGTCTAAAAAGGAGAGGCAGGCAGGGGTTTTCTCTGGGAGGTGGGGGCAAGGAGAGGGAGAAGGCGGAAGCTGAACAGGTACAGTCTGCTGCTCTTTTCTCAGGCAGGGAATTCCTCCATCTGCTCACTGGCTTCAGACAAGGAGGAGACGGTGGAAGCACTCACCAACCACGCAGCTGGCACAACAGGCAATTTGTACTGCTGCCAATCTAGCAAGCAATCTAGCTGCTGTGGGCTCCGAATAAGAGCCAGGGTGCCTTGAATTATCCTTGAATTATTATAGTCAGGACGCAATCCTAACCAGCTTTCCAACACTGAAATAAGAGCAATCAACTTCAAGGTAAGGGAATAAATATTCCCTTAACTTGTTGGGGCCTCTATGGCTCTCCCCCAAGTGCAGGATGCAGCATATGCCCCATCGGCACAGCTATGCCAGTGCTGGAAACATCCTTAGGACTGCACCCTGTTTCTTCTGTAATTTCTAAGAGGTGCATTTGCCTGTGCCTAGGTACTTCTTAGAAGAAAGACCTTCCAATGAATGAGCCCATCTCAAAGTCTTATATTTTCCTGATATACCTCTTCCCACACATTCCCAGTCTGCAGTGGCATACCATAGTTTGCCAAACCAAACTATGCCATGATTTGCCATACCAGCCAAACCATAGTTTGCCATGATTTTAGCAAGTCTAGTACAAGACTAGGGAGTATCAAGAGCCAAACTGTACATTCTATTTAAAAAGTGTTTAACATCCGTTTTTATTAGTGTGATGAAGGCTAGCAAAAGGAGCTGCAGTGGAGTGATGTGGAGTGATGTGGAGTGATGTGGACTGCATGTAGAGGGGTGAAAATCAAACCTCCTCACAACATATTCCTGATTAAAATCATTCATCCCATGACACTGCTATTGGGACTAAAGAGCAAGAATGGTGTTGTGGTTAGGGAAGTGGGTTGAAACCTGAAAAATTCAGGTTCAAATCCTTTCTTGGCCATGAAGCTTCGTGGTTGACCTTGGGCCAGCCACTCACTCTCAGCCTCACAGGGTTGTTGTTGTGAAGATAGAAGAAAGAGAGGCACTAAAAGCTTTGTATGCCGCCAAGCTTGGGTGGGGAATTTTGGTGTGAAAATGGTATAGGGAAAGCATATTCAATACACCGTTTCTGTGTGCCACTATCTCAATCTGGTTTCACTTCCCGCCAATGCCTTTTTTAATTCATAAAGAGGCACAAGTAGACTTACAGTGCAATCCTGAGCATGTCTACTCAAAAGTAAGTAGCACTGTGTTCAATAGTATTTACTCTGAGGAAAGTGTGGTTAGGATTGTAGCCTAAAGCATGCTAATTAAAAAAAAACTTTTAATGCAATGTATAATTTGGGTCTCAAGTCATCCAGAGGTTTTGCTTATATATGGTGTATGTGCCATGATTCTGTGGTTCATCAGAGTTTTATTCTGCTTCTCACCAAGTGAGGAGACAGTGGCTTCTATAATTTACAAATTCAATCTCTACATTCGCTCTGTGGGAAAATATGTGCTATCTAATCAGGATACGCCTATCATCTACAGTACTGAACTTCATTATTTCCTGTGGCAATGTTCAAAAGCCAAAAACACATGGTACATAATGAACCTCTCTGTACTGGATATATAAGCCTGTTTGTAACGTAGTTCTGTTATTCTTTTGGTTGATTTTATCATGTTTTGTCAGCCACAAGAATGGCTGTAGTGCATTTATTTTAATTTGCTCTGTTTTATGATGGCCTATAGCTTTATGCAAATTTGAAATACTTTTTAAAAAATATTGCACAAGAGCAGCCAACCCCAACATGTCTGAGACTAGGAGAAAGAGCTTTTGGGGCAAAGATGCTTAATTCAGGAGAGCATTTCATATATTTATGCTATCTGTAGATGTAGATAATACTTGAGGCTAGTGCAAATGGGAGATTATTACCCATGTGTGCTTATACATAATAGCAGAGAAAAGGGGAGTGGGGAAACATGATGCTAAATTCCCCATCAATGTCTGAGCCCCTGATGTACTGAACACTCTGACTGCAATCATTTCATGATAACATTCAGATTATGGGTGCAATCCAGAGTAACTACATGGAGTCCTTGCTCCGGTGTAAGGACATTTTGCTCTGGATTGCAATATGAATTTCCCATAGATTTTCACTAGGTAATGCAGTAACTACGGGTACACGTAATGTCTCTTACGTGTTCACATAGTTACTCTGGATTGTAGGGTATGATGCAGTTATTATGCCAAAAATATATTTTAAATATGATTATTGGGAAGTTTAGATTATTGGGAAGTTTAGAAATTTCATGGCTCTTTCATTTCTCAGTGATTCATCTTCCACCACAATAGGAGAAGAAGCCCTATCTTTAGACTGGCATCACATCACAAGATATAGGGAGGGCACCTTATTTTTTTTTCTCATCTTGTGTAAACAGCATTCTACTTTATCAAAGGATTTGGTCATCCACATATTTTGTACATTAGGCTGTTTTGTACTTCATTATGTCTTATAACAGGTAATGGCAATATTCTCCAGACCAAATTGTAAGTGCCATTTTGTCTGAAATGCCACTGACATTTTGGATTCTATTCAAGTGAGTTCTCCAACAAAGAAGGTCTGCGCATATTTTCTGAGTCATGCTCCATCCTCCTTATTTTAATGTTGACTTGGCAAGCACAATTTTCCATTCTCTTGGATCTCCTGTGCCAACTTCGTATTTAAATGGCTAGATTGGATATTGAAAGTTAAACTGAGACTGTCAAATCGTGTGTAAGTGGACCCATCTTTTCCCAGCTGAAGGTCCCACTATATATGGACTGAAGATTCAGAGATGTTTATGCTCTGAGCATATGGGATACCCAACTAGGTAAGAAATTATGGAATATGGATGTGAACTGAATTACTTTGCCAGGAACTTGTGAGAAAAGCTAATCTTTTCCCCATTGTCACATTCAGAATTTGAGGTAAGTTTTGAACCCTTGTGATGCACATCGGAGGACAGCTCCACATGCTAGACCTGCTGTGGAAAGGAAAAGTAGTGTTTTCATATGGAAAACACCAAAGTGTGGGCAGCATAAGCACACATACATGTGACTGGGAATTTGGTTGTTTAAAGATGCAAACTGTATATATGACCTATTCAGGTTTGCTGCCAGAAACAGTGGTATATCACTAAGGCTCTCTGCCACTGCTGTAATGCATCAAATTGCCCTAACCTGAGGCGTAGTGGTTGCCAATCCAATTATGATGGGCCAATATTTCAGTGTGGACTGATTGTCTTCTACTCACTGAATCTCTTTTCATCTTGCTTATCGAAAGTGCAAAAAACAAAGAAAATTAACTAAAAAATTAACTAAAAAAGCAGCAACTTCAGTACCTGGGCGATTGCACCAAAGGACATTGTGAACAATACATAAATATATATATACATATACATACATTACACACACACACATCCTCCCTTGCTCTTTTCTCTCAACCACCCCCACATCAAACACTAAGAATACTATTACCATAGAAGTCCCCCCACCCACAAGTTTTAATTTCCCCTGTGGAACTGGTCAAATTCCCAGTCCATGTAAACCTTAACGACTGCTTTTCCTCTTCTCTCTCCTACAACATTGCATTTATCAAATTTATGTAGGGGAGAAGATACCCACAAATGCCAAAGTGCAGAAGAGCTCAGAAAATCTCTTGCGTCTTGCTAGACATGAAAGCTAAATGCAGCACCAAAGAGAATTACAAAAATATAGTTGGGTTAGCAATCCCACTTGACTATTACTAATGCTATGAAATGTCAGAAAATAATGGTTCCCTTTTCTGTGCATATATATTTCTTTTCCCATAACCCATCCCCAGCTCTACCAATTAAAACTAATTGTCTCTTCTATTTACATACACAGACCCTATAATTTGTGTTCTTTCCTTGAAGGTGGAATACCTGCTACACCGGATTGCACTTCTCATAGCAGTAGCTATTTGCTTGTGTTTTTGTGAATTTGGCTATAATCCTGAACACACTTTCCTGGGAGTATGACCCATTGAGCACAATGGGCCTTACTTCTGAGTAGATATGGTTAGGATTGCAGCCTTTCTTACAGAAATATGGCACGTTGTAAGATTAATGATATTTTACAAAACTATTCATCATGATTGTGTTCATACTGGAGGAATTCCACAGAAGTTAATAGGTTTCAGTTGTGACTGAGCAGCTTTGTTCAGAAGACACAACTCCTGTTCCTTGGAATTAATAACAGAAGTGCAACCAACATCTCATTGGAATGCATGGAAAAATCTGCCATTGATGATGAAGGCTGCAGGTTTTATCCAATGTTGTAATTTTGGATTAATACTGTGGAGACATTTAGTATGATATTCCCATTGAGAACACTCTGAAAAGGTTGTACGATTCTTATTGACTGATCTATTTATAGAGTATATAGTTTTTTTCTTTCTTATATCATTAAATGATTGTTTTCTAAAATGAAAATTAGGTGCCCCTCAGCATCCTTCCTGCAGACTCTGACCCAGGGTCTCTTTTAAAATTCCCTAAGCCCATCTCATTCAATCTTCAAACTGTATGCAAACAATATGGGGCAGTTACAGTTATGACTGTCTCTTCTGCTTGCATTTTTTTATTTTACGTGCTTGCTTAGAAACTGGTATGGCCTTATAGAGCAAGAGTCTGGTTTAAGCATCATTGCAATCCTCTTTGCACATGGAATTATGAATCATTCCATTGGCTTTAGAATCTAAGCTGTTAATAGGCTAAAAAAAGGATTTCTTTTGCATTATAATTAAGCATGAATATATATTTAATATATTACACTGCTTGGACTGCTGCCACAGCAATCCTAAACTTTCCTATGCTGTAAAACATCTTAACCCTCCCATAATATCCCCAACTCAGGTTTTGTTTTTTTTGAAAGCTTTCTTCCCATGACCCACCCTCCCCCCGAATTCCTCAGTCCATATATTTTTAAAAGTCACCCCATTTTTTAAAATAGATATTGCCACATTCTTAATTTCATGCATCCCTGCATTGCTATTGCACATGGTGTGTATAGAGTAACCATCGTTCTTGCCTTTTCAATCATCCATCCTTTGATTTCTGCCTGTGGACTGATTCCCTCACGGCTTGTGTACATCTTCCCTTCGGACAATCTTATAGATGATCCAGTAGAAAATGTTGAAGATGAGGAAAGCCATGGGAAAGCCGATCCGTGAGATCTTGTCGATCTTCTTGGCCCGCTGGATGAAAAGCTTGCGCATCTCTTCAGGAGACCTGGAAGGAGGTGATGCTGGGTTTGCTGTGTTGTTGTTGTTAGCTCCTTTGACCGAGATGCCATCCTTAGCTTGCAGGCAGGCAGGTCCCATCCCATATGCAGAAAAGTTGAACCTGCCTTCCCCAGTATCATCCTCCTGAAATATATGGAACATAGGGCTCTACTTAAAAATAAGATATAGATAGTGCACCCTTGCTATAAGGCTCCCCTGTCATGGCTCCCTTCACCTCTGGGGACATGGGTTCCCTGTGATGCTTGTTCAAGAGGGACAACAGTTTCTTGGGGAGATTAGCCTTATAGATGGGTGCCATGTAATGCACAGATGCAAAGCAGGGGATCCGTTGACCACTGAAATGTGAATTTACCCTTCTTTCCTTCAGGAAGCTTTTTTGTTTTGTTTTAAGCAAATATCCCCTGTTTTGCTTCTGCCCCTCCTCCCCCATCCATACCTTCTTATTCTTTGTTTGCCCAGAAGGAACGGGCTCCATGTAACTCTTATAGCAAAAATCATTTCATGAGAATCTCTATGGAGTTACATGGACTTTTTAGAATAAAGGATCATCCATTAAAAGATATCTGCATGTGTAGTGATTTTGTGTTGAACATTTTTATTTCCCTGTTCCTTGGGGATTTCCTTTGCTTCCTTCCTATCTTGGCAATCCTACTCACTAGGGAGGAAATCCCCACTGAGATCAGTGGGACTATTTCCAAGTAAATTTCAATTTCAGAAATTATCAAATAGTGGATTCAGATTTACACTACAGACTTAAAAACTGGTTTGATAGCATCCCTCTTTTAAAGGAATTCTGCAGATAGTTCTGTACGTGTATTTTGTGCAATGATGTATTTTATTCAAGCAACACCCTAGGCAGCCCTCTCCATTTGTTCAACTTGTAATAACTTGTTTTCAGTTTCATTTGGAACCCCTTTCATGATTTTAATACATAGTCTTTATGTATAATTTATCTCTATTGTATAGGATTACAGATTTTTCCAGTAATGTGTGGTATTCTGAATCTGTATTTATACCATGTAGAAAATGTTTCCTCTAATGTTAAATAAATTCTTCAGTCTTTTAACTAAAGCATCTACCTTCCCCCACTTATCTAGAAGTGGTGCTTATATAGACACAAAAACTATGGTTAGCATAATGACGTCCCAGGGTTCTTTTAGAGAAATAAACTTTGTGTAAAGCTTTTGTTTTGTTTAAAGCTTTAAATATGTTCCCAAAAATGGCATTGCCAAGGACTTCACTTTGCTTTCAGGCAGGCCATGTAAATGCAATCCTAACTTGCACTAAGGATGACCATATATCCTCTTTTTCCAGGACATATCCTTTTATTAGCCTCATGTACTGGAAAAACTTTCATTGTCCTCCTTTACCTTGTGAGTAGGCAGAAAATAGCCTTCTTGTAATTAATAAATCATATGTAATAAAGTATATGTAATAGTTTCAGATTTAATATGTAATATTAATACTTTTAATAATTTAATATTAAGTTATATTAAAGTTAATAGTAAGTAATATTCCACACAACCAAGGGGAAGGAAAAACATTTTCTCTTCCTGTGGATAGGACTGCAGCAGCCCCAATGGGTCTACTTGGTTCTGTGCCGCCTCTGCTTTAATTGCTGGGCATCACCTGGAGAAGAAGTTTGATTCCAGCCCTTTCTTTTGCTCCCCACCTGCCTGCCCCTGGGAATGGCCTCCCCTAAATACCTCCACCCTAGAACATTTCCTACCATCTCCTCCTCACTCTCCCTCCATCCCATCCAAATAGCACAACTAACCAGTTCCCTGGTGCCCGTTTTGGCATGGGGAGATCACTTCACATCCATGTGCAAGTTTTCCTCCCTTCAAAGTGGCGCAAAATTGCTTTATGGCACTTTTTGTAACAATCTTGGGCCTGCATAAGGGATTTGCTTTGGCCCAAGGGCGCCTTTGGTTTTCTCCTGAGATCTGTAGCAGCTAGATGTTAATAATAGGGATTAAGGAGGCCTTAATCTTGCTCTTCTGCAAAGCTATTGTTATATGCAACATCTGTTTTAACACTCCACACAGACATATTTGTTATCTTGGGTGGAATTTGACCTTTCCAAGTTAAATACTATAATATTGAGGATCTGTTGGAGGGAGAAAGTATTCCTAAAATTACGAGAGTCTTTCCATCAGTTAACCCTTCCTGGCAGTTTTCCTTTAAAGACTGTTACATTAAGGAAAAACTTGTATTAAACGTATAGTTGGATTTTCTGTGGTTTTTAAAAAGCTAACTAGCAGGCAGTATTTTGGGAGGGGGTGGGGTGACAAATCAGAAATGCAGTCTTTAATTTTTTTAATTAAAGTCTTTAAAAAGATTTAAAAAAGACTTTAAAAAGACTCTAGACTTTTAAGTGATACTACAAAGTATCTTTTAAGGATGACGCCATTTTTAATGTTGCATGGTATGGATGAATTACACTGTTGCACATTCACAGCCAGGAACTATGAATGGAGCTTAGCACACTTTGGTAATTCTGAACAAAATCATATTGCATGAAGCTTTGGTTAATCTGGAATTTACTGCAAAGCATGTGACTTACCTACAAATCCCTTTCATCTTGGCAGTGGGAGAGGTTTGGAAACCCAGATGAGTGTTCCTCACTAGTAACAGCACCTTTCGTAGTTGAAACCCATATTATGTGGCCCCTTCTTTATCTTCTGTTGATCTACTCCTTCATTAATCATATTCCCTTTCAGGTCTGCACTAGCACAGTACAAAGTGCAGGTTCCCAAATTTACATTAAAGTTTCAGACATATCAAAGATAGTAATGCTGGGATCTACCGACATGCATTATGTTCTAGGCTTGCATAGGGTTTTTATCTTTTGAACAGCAGGCTGTCCCTTCCCACTCTATGCCAAATTATAAACTGCTTTAGAAAATTTCCTTCATATAAGCAGTAGGCTGTCATGTGGCATGGAGGGGAGCTGGTTTCTGAGAAACAGAACCCCATGAGTATTCAGCATGTGGCAGGTTGCAAAGAAAAGGGTGAAAAAGACCTTTTAAATCTTTGTCATGGTTATCAATGGTGTCTTGCAAAGTAGAAAGATAATGGCGGGGTGAGCCTTCGATATATCTAACCTGGCAATGATGCCATCACTGGGCAACAAGAGCTGGCCACCAACACAGTCAGATGTAATCTTGCTAATTGGGACTATGATGGAGGGCCAGGAGAAGATCCAGTTTGGGGGGGGGGAGGAGGAGGCAGAAACCGAAAAGATGGAGAGCAATCTAAAGCCCTCCAGCAGATCTAAAGATATTGGGAAGGAGAATGGAAGAGGTACAACCAGGAGGAAAGCACAGACAGCCTTGAGGTGACAAGAAGAAGGCTTGGAGAATGGAGAGAAAGAAGAGATTATGGGGAAGGTGGAAAAAGGCAGGTGATATTGTGCTGGTATAGTTCACTGGACTGTATACATAGGCTGGCGTGATAGTGTGCGGGGGGATATAGGGAGCAAGTGGGGACAAGAAGGCATAGCCAACTAAGAATGGCTGTTCTTGGTATTAATGTTCTACATACTGTGTGCAGTTGTAGTAGGCTTTCAAGCTCTTGAATAAGTCTGTATGCAATTTGCCCTAGGGGATTTCCATGCATGCATAATATTTGTCCTCAATTAGAACCAAGATAAAAGGAAGTCAGGAGTTCACAGAACTATTATTTCTATGAATTTGGCACTAAACTATAAAAAGAGATTCCAATTTTGTTTAATAGGCAGATTTAGATTATGGTGACATGAAGAAATGCGGGTTATCAAGTTATTAAGTGGATTGCACTATTTTAATTTATGTGATAGATGAAGCATTGAAAATACCATCAAGTTAAAAGTGAAGCGGGTGAATTAAGAAATGTGCTGGGAGATGACCTTTTTAACCCCAGGAGGACTTGGAGTTTTTGAAACATGTACAGTATTGCTTCGATCTGAACCTCAAAAACCCGTCTCTAGCCAGCAGATGGCAGTAAAACAAAGCAAGAAGCATCTTGATAAGGAGCAGAAATCTGCATTCAAGCTGGATCTGCATGGCAGATAAGATGATTTATCAAACTCAAGGAAACCAGCTCAGTTCTGCGGAACTCAAAATTTCTCTGTAGACCTTTTTTAGGTATATTCATATTGGTGAACATTAAAAGAAATAGCATATTGCAGTCCTACGAGTTTAGGTGGCAATTATTAGACTTCAGTGTCCACTAATGTGGCTACTGATGGATTAGAGCAGTGGTTTTCAACCTTTTTCATCTCATGGCACAGTTAACAAGACACACCATCAATTGTTTGTGCCACTGACAAGGTACACCAGACTGTTCAAATCCCCCAATTTTCCTATTAATGAATGTCAATCTCCATATTCCCACGGCAGACCAGTGTGCCATGACACACTGGTTGAAAATCACTGGAAAAGAGAGGGGGTAGAGGTAGAGGAATAGCAAAGAACATCAATTTATAATGGAGAAAATCTGAACTGGGCTGAGCAGAATGATGAAGATCTAAATTAAAACTTTAAAACTAAATTAAAACATTAAAAAGATGAAGATTTAAATTAAAAACTAACATATCACCAGATCTGAATATCAATCATCTGAGGGCTCTTTAAGGAACGGAAATGTGACACAATTGAACTAACAAACATATAAGCAGCCCTCCGTCAGTCTTGAAAGACTATGGTATCGTGCTCGGCGCTGCATACGCTGCATGCGAAGCACGAAAGCCTGGGTTAGACTGTTATGGAGGATAGGCTGTTACCCAAGCAGCAAATCCCCCCTCTCCACGCCACTGAATTAGTCCAATGGAAAGGCAGAGCCAATACGATTGGATCCAGCTGGCGTCACAGAGCTAGGCTAAGGACAGGAGCTCACCCTGTCTTGTGGGGCCGACCTGGGTCTCGAACCCTGCCCTGCTGGTTAACAGGCACAGTGTCTTAGCCACTTGCACCACCCACAGCCCATACAAACATATAAAAATCCCCCAAAATGGCTTCTGGAAATAGTGAATGTAATACAGCTTTTTAAAAAAGGAATCTGGGGGACCAAAGTAATTGCACATAAGCTAGCTTAACATCCTGTTCTGGGAAAAACTGATGGAAAACATGATTAAAGATAACAGAGAAGAATGAGTCTTGATGAAGAAAATTCAGTAATGCTTCTGCTGCATATTTGCTGCATATTTGCCTCTCACCAAAGGCTCCGGAGTGAGCTTAGTAGTCATGGATTAAAAGGATGGGTTCTCTTATGGATCAGTAACTCGTAAAAGGAGGAAGTAGGAAGAAAGGGTCATTACCCATAATTGAGATATGGGACTCCTTTAAGGATCTCTGTGGGGACCAGTTCTTTGGAACGTATTCATTAATGATATGATATTGATTTAATATGAATGATATGACACTGAGAGCAGTGTCACAGCAAAGTCAAGGGGAGCTGCAGGATGTCCCTGGTGGCTCTTTTCCTGGCTTGCTTGAGTGCCACCATCTTGGCTGGCCCCAGATGGTGTGAAATTAAAATCTCATATGATTCTTTGAGGGAGTGCTGGTTGCTAGTGCTCCTGTGACTGAGTACTGTGGAAGAAGGGTACTGTGATTCCAATAAGTTAGAGAACCACTCCTATAAGGCCCAAGAAAGGCATTTCAGGTAACCAGCATGCATTACATGAGAATGGACGGAACACCTTCCACTGTCTAGCTTTAATATCCCTGGCTGGTACAGGTAGAACAGTATGGCATTGCTGCATATTCCAACAGGCTTTCTCACCAATGTGATGTCAAGCTCATCTTGTCTTGCATAATCTAAATATGATCTTTGGATAATGGCTTGGTGAATATGCCCGCTGTCTTCCAACTTCAATATGCTCTTCATTCTCCACATCTCTCACATTGTGATAATTTATGTGAATATGCTTGGTGTGCTGGTTCCCTTTCTCTGACTGTGAGAGCTTACTACAACTTGGATGAGCTTTCTTTATTCCCAAGACTTGCAGCAACTACTTGTGTCACTTGATTTCCATCTTGCAAACACATAATCAGCTTCTGCAGATGATCAGATGAAACAGGAGACTGTTTGCCACCTGCCCCCATGAAACCTCCACTTCCCAACAGTAGAAATTATTGACTAGTACAGAGTTCCTCAACCCTTGGGCCAGGTACTGGTCCATGGTCTGTTAGCAACTGGGCTGCCAGGAGATGGACTGGCAGCGACTGTCTGTCTGTCATCTCACTTTTCAACCAAAAAGTTCACAAAGTGGTTTACAAAGGTAATGAAAAAATTAATAGCTAATGGGTCTCTGTCCCAAAAGGGCTCACAATCTAAAATGCAAAAAAGAACACCAGCAGAAGCCACACACTCCCAAGTGCCACATACCTGGGAAACACACTTCAGTGTGTCTGCATGCTCCTGCCCATAGTTTGGTTCCTGGAAGGCTGAAGCAGCAGTAACACAGCTTCTACACTTCCTGCGGCCACTTCACCCTTCCAGGAACCAGGCTATCCTTTTCACTACATCTAGTCCTTTCTGATTGGTGAATTAGTTGTTCTGCACAGTATTTCTACTGCCTTACCTATACTTGGTCCAATTTCTTTCTTCTAGGCCTGAATGGCTTAAAAATTCAACAATCTTCTGCTTTAACAAAGAATTGTTTTCAAAATTTTCTGCTTCAACAAGAAAACAACCATATTTTCTTTCTATTTGTATTCCATGATAGTAAGTGATGTTTCCCAATTCTGCGATTTCTATCTCCTTATTAGGCACAATCTCCTTGCTGTTATTTTCATTTTCATGGTAAAGGATCAAACCATCAGTATAGGTGATGCACAAGATATCTATGTCTACACAAGATACAGACAGCTGTTGTGTCTGTACGTGTAGACACAGGGAAATGTTTACCTTGTAGAAACCCTTGTTTAAGGGTTGATTGATTCAATTGATTCAGCTTTTCACTGACTGCTTGTTCAAACCATAATCCCTTTCTGAAGCTTTCTCATTAGATGCTTCATTTCTGCATCTTCAAATTCAGAAGGCTAATCCATGTAAATGTCTTCCTTAATTTGCCCATATAGAAAGGCAGCATCTAGACACTGAACATTGTTCTGAATTCTGCCACATTTAGAAGTGGCCTTAAAAAAAATGCTTGACCATGGGTTAGACGACTTGCCCTGATTTCTGTTAATATCCTTAGGCCACCAGCCTTCCCTTATGTTGCTGGATCTTCTTTGTCATGGTGTTTCAAGACCAATTTACATCCCATAGTTTTTCTACCAGATAGTAATGTTGTAACTGTCCAAGTCTGGTTCTTTTGCAGAACATCGAGTGCTGCCTTTCTCCATTGTTCTCTGCTGGAAGTCAGCAACTTCTTTATTTCCTTCCATGATGATGAAGGCTGAGGCACACATACTTGCGATGTTGCATGAGGCAGAGCTGCGGTGATGCTAGAATATCTTTATACAGTCAGGATGATCATCTGGAATACCTTTATTGAATTGGGATGATCATCTGTCTCTTGATTCTGGACCTTGTTCTGAGTAACCATCAGTCTGTTTCAATTTTTTGGGGCAGTCACATTATCCTCTTGTCTGGCCAGAAACAGGGACTTCTATCCTCACATGCAAGGCAATATATGGATGTGGACTAGATCTCTTCTCACTGGCTGGTATACTGTATGGTTTTCTTGGCTTGAATCAACTACTTTCTTTATCCATGCCCAACCCTCCTGTTTCATGAAAGTAGCCCCTATTACTACTTTGGAAAAGTTTGATGAGGTTAGTATTTAAAAGTCAAATATTAAAGAAAATAAATCTTGGTAAGAAAGGAAGGAAGAAGATCCTCTGGCTGGTACATCTAGCTACATATTTTATCCTCGAGGAAGGGAGAGAGAGCTGAAGGAAGTTAAGAATAAGAATAGTACTCTTGGTAACCAAAGAGCATGCATTATTTGAGAACAGAAAGAGAGAACACATTGTTCCCGTATTGCTAGCTAGCTAGCCTTATTGGCCCTGCTGGTACAGGCTCAACAGTATAGAAATGCTGCATATTTTAATCAATAGTACAAGAAGATCTACCCCATTCACTTTGCATCATGAATTATTGGCAAAGTGTTTATTACGGTTAATATACTGAAAATCCTAACAGGAAGTCAGTCTGATGAGATAGTACATTTCACATATCTTTATGGTATATGAAACGGGATGCTTGAGTATTGTAATGTCATTCAAAAACTGTCCCAGACACCCAGCTCAGCTAAAAAGCAGAATGGACCATGAATGATACTACAGCATGTGAAGCCATATGGACACCATGTGTGGCAGCACTTCTTTTCTAGATCTAAGCCCTTGAACTGACACAACAGATTTTGCTATATAGAAAGAGCAAGCAAAATGTCACCAGAGCAGCAACTGAATTGGCTCTCATCATTCTCCCCCCACTTTACAACTATATTCATTGAGGTTTCACCCATTTTGCAGTGGACAAATTGCGATGAGTCCATTATGAGAATGGAAAGAGCAGTATAATGTTGGAAAGGGAGATGCATGTCTGTCACACATGGGCATATTCAATGTATGAGTGCGACGGAGTACTCTTTGGTCCTTGGCACTTGCCAATGACATCATATATACATATCCCTTTCAAATGTTACAGTGCTCCCCTTATGGACTCGATAGACATGGCAAAAACATGCTTGCCAAATCAAGTAACCCCAGTGTTACCAGAGTCCTGGAATGCAGCCAGTTCAGCTGTGCTGTACAGGGTTGCACTGACTTGTATATTGCATACCTTGTGGTGCCGCCTCCTCCTTCTGAACCTGAGCAGCTCTTTGTGCTGCCGGGACACAAAGTTAACAGCAGCATATTCCAGCAGAGCTGAGAACACAAACAGCAGGCACACGGCCATCCAGATGTCAATGGCCTTGACGTAGGACACCTAAGGAAGAACAGGGTATAAGGTTCTTAATTGGCTCCTACAATCAGGGCAACCATCTCAGTTCCAGGTATCTGGCTGGGAAAGATTCAGGTGCATCACTGTTCTTTTGAAGAAGAGACAATGCTAGCACAATATCATGGTTGAATTTCTCAGCGTTCATTATATTAATTTATGGGTGCTTTACAGAAATTACAGCTGCCAGCTGTAGAGCCAGCTAATAGGAGGCTAGAGTATATTGAGCCTGCAGTTATGGTGAGATCCCATTCCATATAACAATAACTCCTGCTAACAAGATTTTTGAAGAGTGCAAAGTGAACCTAAGATCCAATTTGCAGTTTTTAGTGGATTCTGAGACTTTTCCTCATTCATGAAGACATGCTTGTATTGCTTCTGCATTGCTTTTGAACATCTTCCAAGAAGCTCAGAGGAAACTGTATGGAGTTTTGTAGGTGGTCTCTGGAAAAGGACTGGTCAAACCCAAATTTGCTTAGCTTCAATGGTTTTGTGTGTGCATCCTAGAAGCAACTTGAATTAAGGTATTTGACAAATGCTTATATGACCTTGATTTGTGACTGAGTAAACAAAAGGATTTCACAAATAGCCCAGTCCTACTCAGCTTCCTCTATGGTGATACTTGCACCAATGTTGTAAATTCTATATCCTGCAAGCGCATTTCAGCCTCTGAAGGCCTAATCTGGATAAAGGAACATTTGTTTCCTTGTTCCATGAAAGCCTGAGATGGCCTAATGGCAGAGGCGTACTTAGACAAAATGGCGCCCGTTGCAAGGACTGAAATTTCACCCCTATCAAAACAGAAGAGATCCCATTAGGTTATCTAGTCCAACCCCCTGCTTGCAGGGTGACTAGATGCTGAACCCAAAAATTCCCCCTAAGTTCCCCAAAATTCATACCCAGTTAAAAAAATGTAGGCCACCCCAAAAATGTAGGACATGTTAAAATAAAGCAAAAATACTTGTTTCGGTTTCCTGTATTTAATTTCAGCACTTTTAAAACTGAAAACCTTTTAACATGCATGATTCTAACCCAGACGTGTAAGATGCCCTCAAAGCAGTTTGCAGCAACACAACTCATGTAAGTGAGGGGAAGAAGCATGGGAGAGG
This sequence comes from Cryptoblepharus egeriae, assembly GCA_030015325.1. Lineage (NCBI taxonomy): Eukaryota > Metazoa > Chordata > Lepidosauria > Squamata > Scincidae > Cryptoblepharus > Cryptoblepharus egeriae. The sequence goes on along the minus strand of JAREYC010000002.1, from coordinate 63,022,722 downwards.
TAAGCAGGGAAGGGGGATGGGAGAGCTAAGTAGGGTAGGGGGTGGGGGAGGTAAGTAGGGAAAGGGAAGGGGGTGAGAGGGCACTTTCTTGGGTGGGTGGCAGCAGTAGAGCTGGCTAGAGGGGAGCAGTGACATAGCTAGAGGGGGCAGTGGAGGGGGATAGTGGCAAGACTAGAAGGGGCAGTGGCATAGCTAGAGGGGGCACAGGAGAGGCAGTGGGGGTGGCAGTGGCTGGTGAGGGATTATGGGAGCGATGAGGCTTGGGAAGGAGGTGGTGGTGGCATAGCAAGAGGGGGCGCAGGAGAGGCAGTGGGGGTGGTAGAAGCTGGCGATGGGGGTGATGCGGATTGGAGGGAGGGTGGTAGATGGTAGTGAAATAGCTAGAGGGGGCACAGGAGAGGCAATGGGGCAACAGGGTCTGTCTGAGGAAGAGGGGTTAGGTGTGTGAAGGGGGCTCTCTGAGGGAGAGGCAGGCTGGGAACATCTAGGTCTGGGTGGGTTGATCTTGGGGGGTTGGGGTATAGGGGCAGGTAGGGCGGGCTGGCTGGCTGGGCAGCCAGTGAGGCAGGTAGAGGCTCCTAGGGGAGCAGAAGCTGTGCTGCCAGGCTGGCTTGGCCATGGGCAGGCGGCAATTGCGGCTCCCAGAGGAGCCAGCCTTGCAGAGCAGCCTGGCGGTAATGAAGCAAACTCTGGGCTGCTACTGCTTAGACTTGATCTGCTGGGCTTGCTCTGGCCAGAAGGTAGGGAGGAGCTTCCTGCTGAGCCCGCTTCACTCCTCTCCCAGAAAGAAATCCAAAGCAGCTCTGGGAAATCCAGAGCAGTATGCACATCTTTTTAAAAGGCAGCCTGCACGCCTGGTTCTCTGGGGGCAGCTGTGGCGGTGGCATCTGTGGCAGCTGCGGGAGCATCTGAGGAGGTGTGTGGGAGAGGGAAAACAGGGGGGCTGCCAGAGGAGTGTCAAAGTGGCGCCCCGTCGCCCATGCAGATTGCATCCCGCACTATACCCTCTGTACACTACTGCCTGCTAGGTCAACCTGAACCTGTACCAGCTACATTGCTGGCACAAGTCTGCATGGACCTGGGTCAGGGGATTTAGGCTGGAAGAGGGATAGAATAGTTGCATGCTCCACTTCTGTTGCTGTCACCTTCTTCCTGTATCTGACCCACCTTCTTCCCTGCCCAGTTTTTTGACCAACCTGGCATGTTTGGCAATTCCTCCATCCCATCCAGATAGAAGAATTATTGGTACTTGCAGGTATTCCCCATCTGCTCCTGGGTGGAACAGGAAGTTTCTCACTTGTGATGGCAAGCAGGCTGTACCAAATGACATGTCACATTTTGTAACAGATCAAACAGTCTTGTAGCTCTAAAAGAACTGTTTGGGTGGCTTAAGACCCAAGTACGACTGGGCCATAATTTTTTGTTTATTCTCTACCTTTTAAAAATCTAATTAAATGTGCAATCTTAACTCAGCATATGTTATGTTATTTTTCTATAAGCCCTCTGTAAGGGGCATTTCCCATATGCTGACTTAGGGCGCACTCCTAACCAGTTTAGGCCAGCACAACTCACCCATCTCCCTGTTCCTGTGGTGACATGGGGACGCTGGTGAATGCCTGTGCATACTTTTAACCCACATCATTAGGAGTGGCACAGAAGTGTCTTATGTGCCAAGACTTGTCTTGGGACTTGTGCTGGCCTAAGCAAGGGTTAGGATTGCACTGTTAATTGTTGATTATCAAGTTATTGAACAGATCTTGGTGGTCACTTGGATCCATATCCTCCATTGGTCACAGAATCAATATTATAAATTATCTTGTTAATAACCTCTGCAAGCCTACATCTATCCAGTGCGCCTGAATTTTTCCACAATTTTACTGTAGATGGATGGAAACAATATATTTAGGAAGATGTATAATGCTAGCACGTTGGGCTGTGGGTGGCACAAGTGGTTAAGACACTGTGCCTGTTAACCAGCAGGCCAGGGTTCAAGACCCGGGTCGACCCCACAAGACAGGGTGAGCTCCTGTCCTCAGCCCAGCTCTGCAATGCCAGCTGGATCCAATTGTATGGGCTCTGCCTTTCCATTGGACTAATTCAGTGGCGTGGAGAGGGGGGATTTGCTGCTTGGGTAACAGCCTAACCTCCATAACAATCTAACCCAGGCTTTCGTGCTTTGCATGCAGCGTATGCAGCGCCAAGCACGATACCATAGTCTTTCAAGACTGACGGAGGCCTGAATGCTAGCACTTATTGAGCATGTCTATCCAATAAGTTCATTGGGTCTAACTCCCAAGAAAATGTCTTTAGGATTGCAGCCACTGTCTGTTTCTGTTTCTTTCATTATCTATGTTTTGTTTAAACATTCTGGTTATGCAATACCAATTATAGAATTCTTTCAGATGATTCAACTCTAATTTAACATCTAGTAAAGTAATCATACAGATAGAAGAATTTTTTTAAAAAATAGGAAAATCATTGGTTTCCAGGTCAGATTCAGGAACAAAAGAGAAATTGCCCAGTAGATGTGAGCTGAATGTTTTCATTCCATGAGTTCAGTATTGCCTTTATTTTAAAAAATAGAATAGGATACATTACCTTGGGCAATGATGCTCGGGAGCCAGAGCTTTGTGTGGTCATAGTGAGCACAGTAGTGATACCTAGACCAACTCTGGCAGGTGCAGCATCCATATTGATCCAGAAGGAAATCCAGGAGAGAATTACAATCAGCAGGCTGGGAATGTACATCTGGATCAGGTAGTAACCCATCTGTCGTTCCAAATGGAAACGGGCTTCTATGCAGGTGAACTTGCCTGGTAATGACATGAAATTCCATGAAAAACTGAGCCTCAAGCATATCTCCTGGGGACAAGGTAGGTTCTTGGCATGAAGCAATTGGAAGGAATAAGTTCCCAATGTGATTTCCATTTCCTGTCTAGGAACAGACAAACTCACAGCTATGTTACACTGAACACTTTCTCAACACAGATATTAAGAGCAAATATCTGTCCATATATCAAACATGGACAAAGACTGCAATGTGCTAATTGCATATGCATGAGTATGTTTGATATTTTATTCTCTTTATAAGAACTGCCCTATCGAGTCAGACGCCTGATATCTAAATAAAGGACAAACCAATATCTCCCATTACTGACCTGTATTGTAATGCTTAGTACAGTAGCGCAAGTCTTTTTCTTCTTTCAGGATGAACTGAGGCAGTGTCAAATCATCAGCAACTTGCACAGCTCCTTTTTCTTGCCACTCAAATATCAGATCATTCATTGTGTAGCCAACTGTGGACAGCAGGGGAATAGACAAAACACTTGAGGACTGACTGTCATGTACCCTAAATGCAAATGCTGGTGGGTCTCTCTAGTCCAGTGGCAAGAACAGGCTTGATGGGAGCTTTGGGTTTACACAGCTTAAGTTCCCCTGGAGTAAGGAAGGATGTTGAGATGAGAGTATGATCGGTTTAAATGATGGGATGCCTTCAGAATCTTTCTTGGTCAGATTCCATCTCTGAGATGGTGTTTTGGTCTTTCCGGAAATATTTAGTTGAATGCAAATGAGGAAAACTACAACCTGTGGTTCTTCTGGTTTGTTGGTATGTTTTATAAAAGTTTTCCAGAAGTTGCTTTTTCCAGGGTCCATTTTAAATTGGCAGAACAATACCATTTTAAATTGCTCCTGACATGGTGCCTAGCTTCAAATGTTGCTATCTGGGATTTTGATGATTTGCAATTTGTTTTCCTTCTGAAAGCATTGCAATTGCAATCTAGCTCCCTCTTTCTCCTCCATAAGGTCTGGCGGAACATAACCTTGTGTTGTGATATAATAACAATTCTGTATTTCCTGAACGCCATCACTGGAGGCTAACGACTTGAAACAGGAGTGGGAAAATGTGCAACATCAGGATGTGAGGTATGTGCAATGGACATTGGATTAAAACATATGGCAGCAATTTTTTATCATGGCTATGTATTTACTGTTGTGTCTAGTTTTATAGAATCCTGGAATTCATAGTTTGGCTCTTAGATGGACTAGACCGGGGTGTCAAATATTAAGTCAAAGGGCTGAAACATAAGATCCCAGAAATTCTTTATTCACTCCCCCTCCCATGATACATGGAATGTCCCATCATTACCCAGCAGTGCTGAAAAGGCGGCCTGCGTGATAAATTAGGCTGTCCTATATCTTGAAAATTTGATCAAGATTTTCTTATTTTCTCTTTTGTAATTTGCAGTTTCTATTTGCAAATAAACCACATATTTCTGGCCATCATCTGTTAGTGACATAAGTTCCTAGTTAATGATGGCCCTGCTGACCCTCAGCAGGCACCATGAAAGCTATTTGGCGCCCTGTATGAAACAAGTTTGACTCTCCTGGATTAATCTGTGGGGAAAGAGAGAGGTCAAGGACTGATAAATAATTAGTGAGTAATTGCAGCCCACATTGTTCTTTAGACAAGGGATTTTTCAAGTCCCGGAATATTCTCCAAGGAGAATCTGTTGAAGGAAGCTAAATTTAAGCTGGGCTGTTTGAACGCTGGCAGAGAGTGTGATCAGAGAAGCATGAAAACTTGCACATGACACACAGTCTGTTCTGATGCTTCATCTCTTCCTCCTTCCCTCAGGATTCTCTTTCATAATTGGAGGATTGAGCTGAACAGATGATGCAGCAGGGTGCATGTGTGTGTGTGTGTGAGAGAGAGAGAGAGAGAGAGTAAGAGAGAGAATGAAAGACAGCAACTATTTTTAGAGGGGAACCCTTCAGGACTCACAGCTTTCTAACTGCATGATACACGTCTGGACATCCATCGGGAAGTTCTTCAGATCCATGGGGCAAGCCAGTGTCAAGGTGATTCTGCAAAGTGAATAGAGAAAAGATGGTTTGAGACATTTCTGGCTGATGCCACAAACAATTTATTTTCAAGTGGGATGCCAACCTAACTGGCAGTGCAATCCTAACCCCTGGTTAGGAGGTGTTGCAAAAGTGCCATAAGGCATTCTGTACTACTCCTGGAGGGTGGGGGCTTAGGCCAATGTACAAACATGTGCCAGTCTCCCCACACCACTATAGGAATGGGAGATGGGTGAGTGGTGTCAGTCTATGTTGATTAGGATTGTGACCCTAGATGTGTATAGGGATGTTCTGCAGGTCTTCAGATGCAAGACAAGCACCACTCCCAGTAGAAATAATGGGCATTTAACTCATCTCAACTATGACTGCTTAACTATTACTATTGTATATACAAAACTAACTGAAAAGTCTTAGAATCTTCACCTTAACATGATAGTTTTGTATGCTATTCTCAGTTGCCTCCCCCACTAGATGTGTGGTGAGCTAAAATCAGGAGGATATGCATCACAATGTCAGCTAAAAGGCAAACTGAAAATAGTGACTATGTGCCATACCAAGAGAAACTGTCAATGGCAAACTATTGCAATCCATCGAGATCTGTTTCCTTTTCTGGAAAACTTTTGAGTAATTACAGTTCAGACAGAGGTTCAATCTAAATGCCCATGTGCCTTACTTTGGACTGAAACCTCAGCATACTACATTGTAATACTCACCAGCAGATGCTGGATGGGTAAACTGGGCAAAATCCCTTTTAGACAATGCATTACACACAGCAATAAAATTATTATTTTTTAAAATGAAAGGAATCATGGACGCTCTAGCAAGAACTGTTATTTTCTCTGTTAAATTATTCCACCTTTCCCCGTCCCAACCTATGTGAGTGTTGCCCCTTTGTATGCACCGCCAACAGCAGAAGTATGAACACATGTCTCTCACCTTTCAGAGCAGAACAATAAATGGTAGGTCACCTTTGGTGGCAGTTGTTTTATTACCTACCTATTGTTAGCTGGAAAGCATTACAAACAGCTGTGTGAATTAAAGCCTTAGGTTCCCAAAGACCTAGTCTACGTGCTTTGATTACTGCTTTGCTTCTCTGGGATCTGCTGTGTGAACTGAAACCACCTCCTGTTTTTTTGTCTGCAGTACAACACCGGCTGTTTATTTTATGTTCCTCGGCACCAGCACGACACCTGCGACATGAACTGGGCGTCCCAGTGGGATGTGCCCCTTTGCATTTTGGGATTGCACCTCCCGGCTTCGGTGCACTGAAGTTTGCAAACATAGCACGGAGTTTGCAAAAGGATGTCTTTAGAATCTATTGTTAGTTCTTTCCTCTCTAACATTTGCCTGCATATAACAAGAAAATAGCATGTTCTTGCATTCTTTTAGGGGGAAAGGCAGGTTTGGAGGTGGCTGGAATAATTTATTTCTAAATTAAAATGGATGCATCTATTTCAGTTCACATAATATTAATCTATACTCAAATGACCCAGGAATAACCGTGTTGAGGAATTGGGGGGGGGATTGCTTTACAAAATTCTCTCTTATTGTGCTTCTTCTTCCCTATTTCTTTATTATTGAAAAATTAATAATTATTCATTTTAAATGAAAAAGAGCAATGATGGGGGAAAGCTGAGGCCAGATAAACCTGGTTCTACTATGTAATTTACCCTCACAAAATAAATATTCATTCTCCTAACAGCAAAGTGAGTTAGAACACCCTCCCAACCTTAATATCCCAGTGTGCAAAAAATCTCCTTACAAAATTATTAAACTGTACCAGATTTTCAATAAATGGCTATAATTTTGGACAGAAATAGGCAGACATCAATCTTATATCATCACCCCTTGTGGTTTAGGGTTGACAATTCTGACAAAATCTATTCCTGGGGCTTTCTTTTTCCAACATGATGTCATGTCATTAAACCAAGGACATGGGTGCTGATGCTAATTATTGGAGATCCCAGGTCAATCCTACAGAGGACTGACAACCCTACTGTGGTCCATTAAGGTATTTTAAATTCCAAAGCAAAGGCACATACAACTTTTCAACAGTTAGCAGCTATCTAATCTCTGTGATATGATCCTGGATGTGTTCTTTTGCTTAAGAAGAAAAAGTGTCTTGCTGGATTAGACTTAGGTCCACCTAGTTCAGTGTTACTTGCAAGAATACTAGAAGGTAGTAGCTGATCCACCAGCCAACCTTGATCTACCCATTTTTTGTTCAGGTTAACAATGGCACAAGAGCACAATCCTAACCATGTCTACTCAAAAGTAAGTTCCATAGTGTTCAATGGGCCTTACTCCAAGGAAAGTGACTTTAGGATTGCAGCCTTAAAGAACAATTAAAATGACAATTAAAATGTTCAGTGCAGCAGACTCCTTGCACACTGTTTTATATGCCTTTATCAATAAAGAACTCAATCTTTGCTGGACTGCCTTTTGATATAAATGATGCAGAACTGAAAGATGGTGAACTATATGATCTGAAGCTAAAATTCATGACTGTCAATATACAACCAACCATCTCCAACAAAAAAAGTTTCCTCATGTTGAGAAACAAGTAATTCAGATTTAACTCTGATTTACTGTGGTCCAATGGCTCACACAAGAACGAGTAACTGTTCATGTTCTTCAACCTGTTTCATTGATGTCCATGAGATTCAGGGCACAATCCTAACCAGTTTAGGCCAGCACAACCCCTCCATCTTCCTGTTCCCATGCTGGTATGAGGTGGCAGGAACATCTCTGTGCACTGGCCTAACCCCCCAAGAGTGGCACAGAACTGCCTTATGGCATTTTGTGACAACCCCTGGCCAGTGGAGGACTTGTGCCAGCCTAACTAGAGGTTAGGATTGTACTGTCAGAAATGTTTTTGTATGTTTTATGAAGAATTTTCTCCAGAATGTATGTATGTGTTCATCTTTTTTTAATTAAAGAAAGTATTGTTAGCTCATGATTCACCCAATACTACAGGTACCTGGTCCTCCATGTATACAAGGCCTATCAGCCACTTCACAATTTAGCTCTATGCGTATATCCTATGTTTGGCAGGAGCGAGGCTGATGTATTCATGCGAACGTTAGTGTATTCATTTATACTCAGAAATGCAAGTAGGTTATGCAAGCTGCTGCTTTTTTATTTTTACCTGCAGATGGGTTACCTGGGCAGAGACTATCTGTATAGGGATGCACAGGCCTAGGTCTTGATCCACATGAAAATCTTAGATACAGGCATCCTTCATTTATTGGACGGGTTAGGAACTGGAGCACGGTCCAAAAATGAAAACTGTTGAGATGTGGAACCCAATCTTTTTTCTTTTATAAATGTTGCTTCCAATGCTTTTTTAGCTAACAAACTGCAAATGCCCCTTTTTATCTTGCAAATTCCTGCTGCCACTCAAAGATTTCTACATCTTTACTTCTTCAGGAATGGAGCTACAACATGAAGAAGGGCAATTTTGGCCTTTAGAACAGCAGAGACAAGTTGAAAGAGTGGACCCCTGCATTGAATGAATGCGTTCTGGATATAATTGAAAGGTGTTTAATTAATTTAATTAATTAATTAATTTATATCCCGCCGTTGCTCCCCTGCAAGGGGGAGTTCAAGGCGGCTGACATCAGGGAATAAAACATCATTAAAATAGATCATAAATAAAGACTAAAACAAGAAAGAGTGGGTCAAGAAAAACAAGAAAGAGTGTTGAAAGAGTGGGTCATCAGAAAACAAAGCATCATAAAGCAGGGGATACCTGTGTGCAGGTAATATATATGAGCCAAAGGTCTGCTTCAGCATCTAATCACAGATAGGCTATACACACTCTAGGCTCTTGTGAACTATTCTTTGCCATGTTGCCTTTCCTACCTTTTCATTTCACCATTTCTTCCTCACCTGATGCTGTAGAGGACATTGCCACTTTTGGAGATGCGCAGGAGTTTGTTATCAGTGGTGATCTCATGAAAATGTGCCCCTTTCTCATTGGCAAAGAACAAATCTGGCTTCCAGATTTGTTCCAGCATAGATGGGTCCAGATCCAGGGCATCATCTGGATACTCGTTGTAGGCCAGCCGGGGATCATTCCACTGCTGCCGCAAGAAAATATTCACTCTATAATCCTGTGTTGAAGAGAAAAAAGCAAAGTCAATGGGTGCCCAAAGGAAGGTATTACAGCGGATAGAAGCCACAGTGATGAGTACAGAAGGAAGGGCACTGAAAAGAAGCTGAGGCTAAATAAGCAAAAACAAATGTTAGGTCCTTCTTATCCCCAGGATCATGCCCTTAATCTGTGAGTTTCCCTGCTGGTGCTGTTTCAGAGGGAACTGTCTCTATTTTTAGTGCTCCAGCCAAGGGGCATGTTGCAGGCCAAACAGCTGTTGTCCACAACACCTGCTCCATGTTGCAATTTTCGGCACTGGGTGCATCTGACTGAAGAAGAATTTTTTTCCTTTCCCTGCCAGGCTCATTCACAGGCAAGCATAATCCAGATTGAGTTTAGAATGGGTTTATGACGAGATATCTTGAGTATATGAAAAATGTGGAAAATCCAACATTATGCATAGCAAAAATGTCCCTGTGTGTTTCTTCACAATTAGTTTTAAATGTACACATTTTAAATGTACACTCCACAGCCTTTTAAATGTACTTTAGCACTGAATTTCATGTCTTCTAAACAGCTCTATAAAATATGCCCCATCACAAATTTCAAAATATGTGCCAGTGACAGGAAAAAAAACAACAAATTTTTTGTTATAGTTTTAGTAGTGCATGGTTACAAAAAGTCCTTGCACTTTTCAAAATTTTCCAATACACCATTGTTAATTTCACCATTATTTCTACCCCAAGCCATTTCAGAGGCTCGACGAGCACCTGTCGGAGATGCTCTAGGAGGATTTCCTGCTGCAGGCAGGGGGTTGGACTAGATGACCTACTAGGTCCCTTCCAACTCTGCGATTCTATGATTCTACATAACTGTGTGGACCCGTAACTGCTATGGATTTAGCCCTAAAGCTGCAATCCTAACCACACTTTCCTGGGTGTAAGACCCATTGAACACATTGGGACTTACTTTTGAGTAGACATGGTTAGGATTGAGTAGACATGGTTGGATCCAGAGCAGATTATGATTGGACTGTGAGTCTTTTTTATTTATCCTAATAAAGGTTTTATTCAGTTATGGAGATTGAATTATGTCTGTTGAAGTTCAAACAACAGTATTTGTATTTAAAAGGTCAGTCAGGTCATAGGGGGCTGTGGGGGAGCAAGTGGTTAAGACATTGTGCCTGTTATCCAGCAGGCTAGGGTTTGAGACTTGGGTCCTATAAGATGGGGGGAGCTCCTGTCCTTAGCCCAGCTCCTGCCAACCTAGCAGTCCGAAAGCATGCAAATGCATGTAGATTAATAGGTACCACCTCGGTGGGAAGGTAAAATAGTATTCTGTATGTCTTTGGCAGTCATGCTGGACCCATAACCACAGAAATGTCTTTGGATAACGCTGGCTCTAAAGGCTTAGAATCAGGGATGAGCATTGCACCCTACAGTAAGACATGATTAGCAGTATAACCCGTTGGGGACACCTTTACTTTTACAGAAAAAATATATTAGGACACTGTACATGAATGGGGTGGGACTTGAACCAGAACCCTTGGGGCACTACCCAAGTTCTTCAGAGAGGCAACCAACATGGCAGAAAACTATGAAGAACCATGATACAAAGCTAGCTTTATTACAGGGTTCCACCACCACTAGGCAAGGTGAACAGAGAACAAAGGCTGTGCAAACATTTTTATAGGGCATTTCTAGTAGAGGAGGGTACAAATGGCAAGGAGGAGGGTACAAATGACTAAGAGCAAAGCAAGGACCCTGGTTTGCTCGATTTTTGCACAAGGGTGGGATTTAGGGAATGACGACAAGCAGTGGATGGGCAGGCCAGAAGGCAAACTTGCAGTGTGTCCTCAACTTTTTTTGAGACTGCGTGTTGTCAGGGCTGCTTGCAGTTATTGCTTAATTGCATAAAACATGTATTTTTGCTACATTCTGCCTTTATTGTTTCATCCAGGAAGTTTTGTGCCTGGCCTTCTATTGTTTTTCCAGCTTAGAAAGGCTGGCCTTGCTATGGGGACCAGATTATGCTAAGGGGAATTGGGCCTGGGTCATTTGGACCTAACAAGATATTAAAACAGACTGTAACTAGTGTTATTGGCCTTGCAGCTTTGGTCAATGAAAGAGGATGGAGGGGGCTGGAAAGTGTGGAATTAGACACAAGGCCTGTATATTTGGGTACAGTCTCCCCCCTTTTGTGGCTCATTTTACACCTTTTGAGTCTGATTAAACATATAAAGCATAATGCACAATATGACATAGAGTCATAGAATCAAGATATAGAGTTTACAGAGGGGGACTGGAAAGTGTGAAATTAGACACAAGGCCTGGATATTTGGGTACAGCACTGTGTGAAAGGAAGGAAAATGAAACATGGAGCCCTCCATTTCATCAGGTTCTTCTGTCCAGCTGTAAAACCAGATAGCACTATGCGTTTTATGGGCCTGCCATGTAATTGCATTGAAACTTGTCTCACAGTGTCTATGGGGAATGGCATTTGTTTCAAAAACATGTTATATAGCTCCCCTGGGCATCTTCAAGCCAGACTAGGCCAGATCATTGATATTCCTGGGCCCTTTTCCCCGACAATAGGTGGTGGCTTTGGCTTTCTTGGCTTTGACCAATGGCTTCTCTCTGCCATCTGTCCCCTTCCCTGTGGCTTCACAGGAGGAAAAAGTCAAGCAGTCTTTGATAAACAAAAGAGGTGATAAATGGTTAGGATCCCTTCCTTCATTTGCATTTTCAATGTGCTTGATAAGTGGTAGGTCATAAACCAATTTCACTGCCCTTGACCAAATTAATTATCAGGATTAGGATTTATGATTTTTTTCAGTGCTTCTCTTACAAGGGATGACCTGGAACAGCGAAGCTGAGGCTGATAATAAAGCGAAGGTATGCACAAAAGCCATTATGTGTGTGCTCATTGGTAACTAATGGAGAACCCCAGACAAAAGCAGCAGATTCTTCTTCTTAATGCAAGTCAACGACGCTTCGAATTACTGGCTTTTAAAAAAATTTAACCTCATCATGAATAGTGCTAAAAACATTATGAAAGGGGCTTTGAATCAGCTCAACTGGGGGAGGGGCGTCCAAACCTGTTTTTGGAATGCGTGCCTTAACTGAAAACATGAACCAAAATATTAGTATGATGATGGGAACACAACAGGATAACTTAAGGATACCTCCCTCTTCTCTGATGCATTGATCTGAGTTGTGTCTCTCCTTTCTGAAATGGGGGAGAGGAGGGTTAGAAACAGGGTCCGGTTGATCACAATAGACTTAGTTGATTTTGATTTATTAGCTGTTGTGGATTTGTTGTTTTGTATGAATTTGGACAAAGTTCAGAAGTTAGTGGATGATAGGGGACTGGAGAGCTGTGGATCATGGGGTCATGAAGAGTTAGATACAACTTAATGACTGAGCAACAACTATGAATTATATAGCTCCCCTGGGCATCTTCATGGCTAAGAAATCTGGCATTTGTGGGCACAGTACCAGATTCTTATGATTCTATTAGCAGAATGAACCTGCCATTGCAGGAGTAAAAATTCCAGAATATTTGTGGGCTCCAGGCATGGCTGGGCACTGATGGGCAATGGACACTGGCACTGGGCAACAATAGGCACTGGGGGCGTGCAGTGGCAGACAGAAGCAGACACTTGTAGGGACTGGGCATCCCTACAGGTACCATTGGCCAGTTTGCACCAGGATCCCTAATAGGTACCACTAGGCAGCAGACACAACTGTGCAGTGGGCGGTAGGCACCAGTGGGTAGGTAACACCACCAGGCACCAGTGGGCATATTTTCTGACCACAGGGCATTCCTACTGGGCACTCCAATGGGCATTGGACACTATTGTGCAGTGGGCAGCAGGCTTCACTGGACACCACTGGGAACCCCTACCAAGCACCAGCAGGCAGCAATGGGCAATAGGCAGTAGCAGATACTGGGCATTACCAGGCATGAGCTGGCAGTCGGCACCACTGGGCACCCTTACTGGGCATCCCTGCCAGGCATCAGTAAGTGAGTGAGTGAGTCAGTAGTCAGTCAGTCAGTCAGTCAGTCATTTTTCTGTTTTATATATATATATATAGATACATAGATAGAAGTTTTGAACTGGATGTGCTCATTGGTTGTCTTACTGTAATGTTATTGTTCGCACATTATTTGCAATTTTATTATGGCACCATAAAAAGTTTTAAATAAGTACACATTAAACCATCCCATTTGCAACATTTGGTTCCATAAATCTCCATGATTACCTATTTTCGCTTTATACAAAGGCATATATCCTAATTAATTACCATGGTAACAAGGTAAGCAATGAATCAAGATGAATCAAATTCCCTTTCAAGGGGCTAAAAATGACTTAGTTTCAGTTCAGAGCCATCACAATATTTACAGGTAAAGTGGAAGAGGTGGAACAGCCTGTGGACCAAGTGGATATCCTCATCAGTGAGTGGATATCCTCATCACTGGTGTTCAATGGGGTTGCTCAGTGGTGTCCAGAGGTCCTGAGGCCAGATGGTTCCCGCTGTTTAGTGGTGCCCACCAATCTCTATTGCTTTCTACATAATGGTGTGGCAGGTGCTTACTGCTGTCCACCTGATGTCTGATGTCCACCAGGGATGCCAGACTGCCTACTGATCTTTCACAATGCCCACCACTTTCTTGCCCCCTTTGTGCATGTGCAATTGTGCCTGATGGTGCCCAATTATAAATGGTGCCAATAGGGATGCCCAGTGCCTAACATAAATGTATCATTTCTCTATTTCTTATCTTCTTTCCTTGCCATACCTTATTCTATTGGACCAGTTACTTGTTATATTGTATGATTTGTCTGCTCGCTTGACACCTGTTTGATTTGTTATTTATCTATTCATTTATTTACTTGTATGCCAATAAAGGTTATGAACGGAAAAATATAGTGAGTGGATGGGCCTCTTCTACGAGTCCATGCTCAACACTGTCATCTTTGCACAAGCGGCTGGAAGTTCACCTGTGCTTCTTGCCAGAGGAACTGGCCACAAACTGGTCCAGCCACTGCCATCTTTGCTGCTCTTCACCCCCAGACCAGAGACCCTGTCTGTCCATGTGTTTGAATGCCAATCATGAGGTTTTGCACATAGTTGGCACAGTAGGGGGAGGATCCTGGAGTAGCTCTTGCATGTTGAGAATCCAAGCTTTGCACTCTTTGGTGGCTGTGATGTAACTCATGACCCAACTGCAGGGCTGGAGGGTCATCGTCTCAGAGGCAGCCAAGGCAAGGCACACTTGCAGGAGAGATGTAGGCAAGACTGGCATGTATGGCAGGAGTGGGTATGCCTGTGTGGTATTCGTATGTGCAGCTCAGAGGCAATTCAGAAGTGATTATCAAAAGAGGGAAAGAGTCTCCCTCCCAGCTGAAACAGAAAGTAAACCTAACCCTTTGTGAGCCCTTTCTCAGGCAATCTGAACTGCCTGCCACATTGCCATGGTAAGCAGGCTGCCTTTAAGCCATTAACTGCCACTTTAGGGATGTTTATCTTTCAATTTAAAGAGCCAACCTCATTCACATATAAATAAATTGCGTATAATTTCCACACAGGTTCATGTATATATTTCAGTAATCCCCACTCCAAAGGAACCTAAATTATATACCTATCATTATTTTGCATACATTTATTTGGCAAAATTCAGACTTCTTTTGCAAGGCATAGAAAATGGCCAATTCCTGGTTGTTGGTAATCCTTTATCCTCCTGTCATTTGAGGATTAACATCATGTGGTATTAATAGGATTCTGTATCTATACACTTAGCTATAAGGCAATGACAGTTAAGAAAATTGAGAAAATCTGTACCCAGGATTCAGTGTTGACCATGAGCCGCATAATCACAAATAGTTGTACCACAGAGGAAATGGAATGGATATGGGAAGTCTCATGTCCAATCCCTGGCATCTCTTGTCAGGGCTAGGAAAACTCCCTTGCCCAAACCTTGAAGAACTTTTATCAGTAAGAGTTGACTAGCCTGAAAAATGTGGACCAATACCTTCTTATATTCAGAGGCACAACCCTCTTTATAGACATTTTTTGATGTTGGCTAAGGATGCTTCCCAAGTTGAACAAATCCAGAAGAAAACAGTGCAATTGGATCTACAAAGGTGCTGAACCACCAAATTGTTTTTATTTTGGTATTCAGTGGCATCACTAGGGTTTGCATCACCTGCTGTGGGAGGCCAACATGTCACCCAACAATGGACCTCCTCCCATGCTGTGCCATGCAGTTGCCTCCACCCAGGCAACACCCAGGGCAATTAGCATGGTGATGCACCATTGCCCCACCTCTATTTGGTTTTTTTGGCTATTATTTTTGAGAATAGAGATATTTCAGTGTGGTTTGCCTCTTTGTATTCTGCATGAAATAATGCAATTAATGTTATATAACATGATGGTATTATTGAAAAATATAAAGATTTAAAATTTTTTGATCAATAATGGTGCTTTGGTCAATACTTGGTGTGGCCTGCACCCTGTTAGCAACACCATTTCTAGTACTGACTAGAAATTGGACAGACCGATCCTTTCCAATCTCACCCTGGTTATCAATGCCTGTCCCCAGACTGTATCTGGTGCATTGTTCCTGCCATGTTGCTTTGTAAATAGCAGCTTTTTACAATGGTCACATATTCCCAAAGGGAGAAGTGCAGCTTTTTGCAAGTTCTCTTTGTCAAGAGCAAGAGATTTTTCTAGCCCCTGTCTGGGTTAGTCATCTGGCTGGTGCTAGAAAATACTAATGCTGTCCTTTTAGTGGTCACACCATGGTGAGATCTGTTGCAGCAGTAGTTTTCAAGAGAAGTGGAGAAACCTGGCAACTTAGGTAACTTATGTCTTATGTATTAGGCATAAGCATAATATTCAAGGATATACTGTATTTACTTGAATCTAATGCTCACCTTTTCCAGCCGAATTCATCCAAAATCAGCGTGCGCATTAGATTTGATGGTTAATTAGATTTGAGTAGATATGGTATTTTTATTATAAGTATAGGGTACGCTTTAGATTTGATGGTACATTAGATTCAAGTAAATACAGTAATATTAAGGAACAAAGGCTGCAATCCTAACCCCCAGATTGGCTGGCATAAGTCCCAGCACAAGTTGCATTCTAGCCTGTGGGTGTTGCAGAAATGCTGTACTTCTGGGCCACTCCTGAGGGGATTAGGCAAGTGTGCTGACTTGCGCTGGCCTTCCATACCACCAAGGGAATGGGACCCAAATGAGTTACAGGTGAGTTATGCCAGCCTAAATTGATTGCACCCAAAGAGTGTTGGAGGAGTAGGCACATTCCTCTAAATCTGTAAGGGATTTACTAGGATGTAAAAGTCTGAAACCCAGTTTGCAAATTTCTTAATTGTTATAATCTTAGCAGATGGTCACCTTTGTAGAGGACTCGCCTTCCTTAAATATATCCACTCTCACAGTATCTCTTTCATACTGTTAATGGTGCCACATAACTTTCTTCCTGTTGGTTCCTCACATTTATTTGAACTTGAAAGCTGAACTTGAAGATGAATGAATAAAATTTTATTCTCTGCCATTTGCCGGGTGTAGGCTGGGCTTCAAGAAGTCACCTTCACACGTTCTGTTTAATTACCCGTTTCTTTCTCCCTTAGGTAAGATATCTTTAGAAAACTGTTGAATAGCTGAGGACAGCGAATAATGGGATTGGCCTTATACACAAGTAAGGATACACATCGGAGGCCAGGAAAGAGAAATAAAGGCAAAGAACACAGAAGGACTGGAGGAAAAAAACAAGGTTTGAATCTGCACAGACTACAGAGACCAAAGCAAATCAGATGCATTGATTTCCTCCCTTTTCTGATTGTGAAAATCAGTGAATGCTGCAGTTGGTGAAAATCAATGTAATTGGCCTAATAGGCAGAAGGCAAAAGGCTCTTTTGCTTATTCAGCTGCAGACGAGTCAAATGCTGGCAGATCAACCCTATTTTAGTGCTTCTTGCATGTAAGGTATGAAATAAATGCTCATCAGGGAGAAATTCCAACAGCAGCTATAAAGTGTACAGTTTTTCCATGATAAAATGGTGCAGGTGAAGCTTCCCATCATCCCACCAACAAGGGTGCTGCTCACAACTGGTGTGCTTTGAATGTCTGGATGCATTCCCATTGTGGCGTTGCATTGGGCAAGGGTGAGATTGCCCTCTTTAGGTGGCAGGTTTGGGCATATTATTTAAAGGAGAGCAAATTGACAACTATTTCATTTATCATTATATTTTTACAACCATGGGAGGCCACCGTATGGATTTTCTGCTGCAGGGACCAAATTATCTTGACCAGCTATTGATTTTCTTCTGCGCCCATGGCAGGGTACAGGAGTAATCGATGGATTATCCTGATGGTTAAGGAGGTCTGAAGGCAATTTCACACCTCATACAATGGCAAGTCTGGATTTGATACCAAGTACATAAGCCACAAGGAGGAGCAGCCAATCTCAGATCTCTAAGAAAAACATCAGTATGAAATATATGCCCAAAAACACGCATTACTAGATTAGCTTGAATCCATTCTGCTTTGAAATGAACACAAATCTTATTGATCAGGAAAGAAAACAACATTATCTTGACAAGCTTGTGTGCTCAAGCTTGCTGTAATAGGGAGTATGGGAAATGAGGTGTGGGACTTGCTGGGAAAGATTGGAAGGACTGCTAACTTATCCAATTTAACTTTCTAACTCTACCCTACCATATGCTTCAACCTGGCCATTTCCCCCGTGTTAGGCTGGTTTCTGATTTTAAATCCTGGTTGACAGGCAAGTAAAAAAGGAAAAAAAAATTTTAAATTTTGTTCTTTTTAACCAGCAAAATGTACCCACGTTACGGGAGTAAAATTCCCCCCTTATGTTATCCCCCATTGCGCATCACCCCCCCATGTGCAACACCCACCCCATGTGCATCAAACCCCCATGCGCAACACCCCCATGTGCATCAACAACCCCATGTGCAACACCCCCGTGCCAACACCCCCAATGCTCAACTCACGTGCATCAAAATCCCCATGTGCACCCATGTGCATCAAAATCCTCATGTGCAACACCACCCATGCGCACCAACCCCCATGTACAGCATCATCCTATGTGGTTGTTAAAGGGTGCCTCCATCACGGAAGGAATATCCTCCCCAAATTTCATGCTTCTAAGTCCAGTGGTTTTGGCTGGACATTGATGAATCAGTGAGTGAGTCAGGGACTTTTCAATTATATAGATACTAGTGAAAACATACCCATGTTGTGGGAGTAAAATTTCCCCACACGCCATCCCCTCACTGCGCATCAACCTACCCATGCACATCAACCCCCCCATGCTCATCTACCCCCATGCGCAACATCTCCCATGTTCATCCACCCTGTTATGTATCATCATCTGTGGGAGAAGCAACTGATTATCTGTTGATTGGTTGTCTGATCAAATGAGATTCAGGCATGGGTGGATTGTATATATTTGAGGTATTTTTAATGTGGAGTGTGTGTGATTTTAACATGTGTTTTGGATTGAGAAATAAATTGCCTATATGGAACCTTTTATCCAAGTCTTGCTGTGTGTGAACCCATGACATAACACACCCCAGGCGTATCATCCCCCATGCTCATCAACCCCACATGCTCATCAACCCCATGTGCAACACCCCATGTTCATCAGCCCCATGTGCAACATCCCCATGTGCATCAATCCCCAAGCGCAACACCCCCCATGTGCATCAATCCCCACACAAAAACACCATGCATAACAACCCATATGCATCAACCCCCATACGCATCCACCCCCATCTGCAACATCCCCTATGCGCAACATCCCCCCATGAGCATCAACCCCCCCATGTGCATCAACCCCCCACGCACATCAACCCCCCATGCGCATCATCTCCCCATGAGCAACCCCCCCATGCACAGCATCCTCCCCAGTGCAACCCTTCCCTCCGAACAACTTCCCCCCCATTGCACCAGGCACCGAGCACCAAATTGGCTGGATGTTGGTCAGTCTTCCACGTTAAGTATAGGACAAAAACATGTTGCACCTCTTTTCAGCCCCGTAAGGGTTAAATTTCTCCACATGAGTTCTTGGTGGGCGTTCATGTGACAGAAGGAACACCCTCCCTAAATTTCACGCTCCTAGGTCCAGGGATTGGGGCAGAGCATCCCTCAGTCAGGGATTCTTCAATGTAAAGTATAGGGAGGAAAACGTGTTGTGCCCCATTTCACCCCCTTCCGACTGGAATTTCCAAAAACCAGTTCTTAGTGGGTGCCTCTGTCATGGGAGACATGCCTCCCACCTCCCTCCATCATGCCTCCCACCCCAAATTTCACACTTCTAGGTTTTGGCTGGGCGTAGATGAGTGAGTGGGTCAGTGAGTGACTTTTCATTTTTATATTGATAGATAGATTTAATTTCTCTAATTTCTGTTTTCATTTTTAATTTCTAATTTTCTTTACCATTTGATTCATCTTGGTGTTCTTTATTTGTTTCCCACTGATTACAATTGAATCAATGGAGAACTGCTAGAATTTTATGTACTTTCTGGTATATAATATTGCAGTTCCAAACAAGTTGCATGGCATTTCAGGGCAGTAATACTCCCCCAAGGAGTGGTCGTTTGCAGAATAGCAGAGAGACTGAAAGAAAAAAAATCTCATTTTATAAGTTTAAAATCAGTTTATATCTAAAATGCCCACATATAAAAATGCACACTTCTCATTTATTTTCATTTTATGCTGAGTTCAGTGGAAGCCAACCCTATCCTTCTGTACTTGCAGCTTAGACTTTTTTTTCATGAATTTTGCCAAGATTGTTCAAGGATCATGCCTGAATAAAATAAGATAATTTCACAAGTGTTGGATTTAAGTAATCATTTATAAGGACAATAATTTTTTTTTAATTTTTTTAACTTTAAAATAATTTTTTTAACTTTAAATTCTGTTTAAAAATCAAATTAAAAATTTAAATACAATTCTATTTTTAGCCCCAAGAGAGGTGCTGCCAAGGTTTAGTTATGGCTGAAATTTTCACAAGTTTCAGATGCTTGGGAACCCTGCAAGTGATCTGTGGGGTTCTCCAGAGATTCTCACACCCTCCAGACCCTGCCATCACCTCTGTTCAGGTTAACAGTAGCCTCTCTTACCCTGCATGGGCATGATCCTGGGGATCAAATGACTGCCCTATCCCCCTCCCACAACACCTTAATTAGGGAGTAAAGCTTCCTTAAAGTTTGAGAATCACTGTGGACTTAAGGCATTGTAAATGAAAGAAATTTTTTTTAAAAATCAGATATATAGGTCACAGGTTTCTCATGTTATATAGGCATCCAAAATGGGCATGAAACTAATACAAGCTTTATATTTTTTAATAGAAAAGACCATTTTTCATTTTTCCCCTGAGTTTAAGTTCACTCGAGTTTAAGTTCACTCAAGTTCACTCGACTCTACACTTGATTTGAGTCAAGTGCCCCAAGCACAGTAAGCAAGGACCTCCAACCATACTCAGGAGACTTGGAGACTCAAGTCAGGCAAGAAAATCCTCATGTCTGGGGATTCTGACTTGAATGTTTTAGAATTTCTAAACTTTTTACAACTCTAGAGCCTTTGAGTGACTTGAAAAATGGAATTTTCATGACGTGTGACTGAATCTTTTTGACTCAAATTCCCATCTCTGCAAGAGAGATGCCATGTTGGAAACTTTTGCTTCCTTATAATACAGTTCTGGTTCTCAACTGAAGGGCTACCCTGATTGCTGTTTGAGAAGTTCTTAGATGCTGTTTCTTTCATATTTTTTACTGCATCAGAAGGCTTGTGGTTAGCAAGATCCTAGTTAATACCCATTTACCAAATCCAGCCCATTATCTGACTGGAAAAGCTCCTAATGTCCTGATAACACCTTACAATTATTTCTAGGAAGACATTAACAGCCTCTGGTTTCTTGTGCCCTTTATATTAATCTCCATAGTTGCAGTGGCTATACTGCAGTTGCCTATAAGGTTGCATTTGGTTTAACCTTTTGAAGCGAGATGGATAGTGCATGAAACTTCTTTAAATAGATTAAATATATATATATATATATATATAGAGAGAGAGAGAGAGATACAAAAGGGCACTGCAGAATGAGGACTCCAAATGTCAGCTCTGGATCTTTAATTTAAACATACATTTGTAACTTTGCTTCCAACTCTAAAGTGGATATTGTAACCTTCTTGGAATGCGTGCCCAGTTTGATGTCCAGTTGATATATTTTGATGAGTGAGAGGAGCAGGGGAGACCCATTCTTAACACATGTTTTGCATGCATACAGTTCAAGCCCTGTCATCTCCAAAAAGGCTAGAATGACTCCTGTCTGAAGCTCTGGAGTTCCATTGCCAGTCATTATATGCAGTACTGACCCATATGGACCAGTGGACTCATTCAGAAAATGCTTTCTTATCTACATATGAAAAAATATAATACATGGAAAGAAAAAGGGAGGGAACCTGAAGCATGCAACAAACCCTACAATCCGGAGTAACTACGGGAGCACATAAGAGACCTTACGTGTACCTGTAGTTACTGCATGACCTAGTGAAAACCTATGGGAAATTCATATTGCAATCCAGAGCAAATTGTTCTTACACTGGAGCAAGGACTCCCCATAGTTACTCTGGATTGCACCCACTGATTGTTTCTTAGTGAATTCAAGGATTATAACCGTTTTTCATGGGAGATTCTTTTTTAGTTATTGCCGGGAGGGACCACAATTATC
Organism: Cryptoblepharus egeriae; assembly: GCA_030015325.1. Classification (NCBI taxonomy): domain Eukaryota; kingdom Metazoa; phylum Chordata; class Lepidosauria; order Squamata; family Scincidae; genus Cryptoblepharus; species Cryptoblepharus egeriae. The sequence continues at coordinate 63,000,984 of JAREYC010000002.1, read as the reverse complement.
TTCCGCATCAACTCAAACCTACATTATATCCTGCCAAAATTACTCAAAGAGTTAACAACAGTTGATTTTTTTCCTCTCATTTCAGGATGCTTCCACTGCAGGGCTTCCTTATATATTTTGGCCCTCTTCTCAAAGTGGGAGGTATACATAGGAGGTGGGAACAATGGGGCAGGAAAGATACTGCTGGAATAGTCTCTGAAGCTTATGTCTACCTGGTTTCCACAATGGAATCCAGGTCTGCTGGCCTATGCAGTGTCTGCAGCAAGTTTCTATAAGACAGGAAATGGAAGTATCCTGTGTGAACTAAAATATTCTTCTGTTGCTGCTCAAGAGCACAATCCCAATCATGTCTACTCAAAAGTAAGCCCCATTGTGTTCAATGGATCTTACTTCTAGGAAAGTGCCTTTAGGATTGCAGCCTACGTAGTCCCACAATTCTTATTCTCACTCAAGTTTTGATAAATATGGACTTGCTGTCCAGAATGCTTGCCCATATTATCTCCTGATATATCTTCCTTTTATTGATGGCTTTGGTGCTCCTTCTACACCCATTAATCTCCTTCGGATGGACGCCTAAACTATATTTGCCTGTTGACATGATGATTGTTACTGATTAGTGTGGTGTGAAAAATGCCTCTAGTGTCTTTAAATGTCAATTTTAATATACCAGTACCCACACTTTATTTTTTAAAAAGATTAAATTGTATGATGGAAATTTCCCCATGAGGAGCAGTGTTTGCATAGTGATTGCAATAAATAAATAAATAAATAAGTAAACAAATAAACAAATAAATAGAATTGAGTATAGCAATACACAGGCTTGATACACCATCAATGTACTTGATACACCATCAACAGTACAACCAAGCCATGTACTTGCACTGTTCTGAATACATCTTTCTTTTTCATGCCCTGACATCAGTACATGAATAAACTATGAGACTGGAGACCATACTGTTGATCTCATCCCCTTCCATCATCTTAGCTGCCCACTCCAATAATGCCCTCCTACTACTGTTCACTGTAACCATATATTTTTATTCAAGAGAGCAGAAACATTTACAGCCTGGCACTAGTGAAAGTGATTTTAATAGAATTGCTTAAAAACATGAGCAGATCTAGGACACAATCTCCTTGTAAGAAGATAATGAAGGGGTACATCGAATGGTGGAGACCTTTACTTAGTGGTGCTCTAATCAAGTGGTCTTCAACTTTTTTCATTCCTATAAGTTTTTGCAATTCCACAACTGAGGTTTTGCAAGCCCATTGGGGACTCAACACCAAGGCTGAAGAATGCTATCCTACAACGGTATAATTTTTCAAATTTCCTTTTTTTATTTTGGATAATTAGAATTTAGAATCAGATTACTGGAATCAGGGCCAGTCCATTCACAAAGTGAATGATAACATTTATATTGGTGGATGTTGGAGAGGTGCCAATCAGATACTTGCTGCCTTTCCCCAGTCCACTGCAGATGAGCCAACATCTTTTATTTGCCTTTTACTCCATAGGGGTTCTTTACAGCAGGTCTCCATCAGTCTTGAAAGACTATGGTATCGTGCTTTGAGCTGCATACGCTGCATGCGAAGCACGAAAGCCTGGGTTAGATTGTTATGAAGGATAGGCTGTTACCCAAGCAGCAAATCCCCCCTCTCCACGCCATTGAATTCCTCCAATGGAAAGGCAGAGCCAATATGATTGGATCCAGCTGGCATCGCAGAGCTGGGCAAAGGACAGGTGCTCACCCTGTCTTGTGGGACTGACCCGGGTCTCGAACTCTGGCCTGCTGGTTAACAGGCACAGCATCTTAACCGCTTGCGCCACCCACAGCCATAGGAGTTCTTTAATATTGCAGGAAAGGCATAAAGTCCTGGGTTTGTTCCACTGCACTTCACAATCCTTGCTTTGTCGAAAGAAGTGTTGTCTGTTCATAACCAAAAAGCTTCTGTACCTGGATTCCAGCCTAGATGCCAATATTCAAGTTTGGATTATGTGCTTGGATAGAATGATCCATTTTCTTTTCCTTCCAACAAAACATCATGACAACAACATGTTAGCCGCAACAGAGTGGGCTTGCTACTCACTGTTGACAAATGTTAGAAGAAGAAACTTCCTTGTTATGCTCTTTATGGAAACAGAAAAGTGTGTTTCCTAGCACAAGTGAAGCAAAGTTGTGCTGTTTTGATTAACACACTTGTCTCATGATCTTTTTGAGATATGCAAAATATTGCCTTTTTACTCACCATAGTAGTTTCTGCAATTGACCCAAAGCTGTTGATAAAAATATTGCAGGTGACATTCACTGGTGGACCTGCAAAATAAATGAAGGTTTATTAGGGATTCACTGTACAAGTATGTAATCTTGATAGAAGTTATTCAATGTTTCGAATCAAACCATATCTGCCCAAGTTTGCTTATCATTGGCACACTTCAGTCTCGAAAGACTATGGTATCGTGCTCCGAATGGAGGTCCTAAAACAGCATCTAATATGGCTAAAAAGGCCAATTTGAGAGTGGCAATCCCTTCCGCACTGAGGACAGATAGGCATGAGGATGCATATACATATGTGAATGCATCCTCAGATATGCTGAGGATGTTGCATACATGTAACAGAGATCAAATGTGTGCATCTGTGGACTGGACAGAAATGGGCTAAGTGTGCCTTATTTTGGAAAACCTTTCTTAATTTGGGTATCTGAGAAATTGCTGTATAGGCCATGTTACAGTTGCAAAATTGAAAGCACAATCCTAACTATGTCTCCTCAAAAGTAAGCTCCATTGTGTTCAATATGTCTTACTCCCAGGAAAGCGTCTTTAGGATTGGAGCCTGCACCAGATAGATGTGTGGCCTCTACAGGCCTCATGTGATCCTACAGAAGTGGATCATACACAGCCCCAGTTATCTCTGGAAGCTTTAGGTTAGGCCTAATGTGGGTCTGGGGAACGTGGCTCTGAGGAACAGCAGATTTTTGGATATAAAATCCATGAATAGGAAGCTCATCCATATATTTTTAGATTCTATCCCCATGGGCAAAGATAGAGGGTGGAAGTTGGGGGGAAGGAACGAACACACAATTCTACTGGTCAGTCTAGCTAGCTAGAAGATTGTGTGAAAAGTGCTTCTATATATGCTTGTGAATGGGAGGGGAGGAGGAAATTGAATATTCAGCCTCAAAATGTGGTTTAGTAAAAGGATCCAGGGTCCTTGAACAAATGGCAGCCTTATGTTAGTTAGGGTGAAATCCAGAGTAACTATGGGGAGTCCTTGCTCCGGAGTAAGAACAAGTTACTCTGGATTGCAATATGAATTTCCCATAGGTTTTCATTAGGTGGTGCAGTAACTATGGGTGCACGTAAAGTCTCTTACGTGCTCCCGTAGTTACTCTGGATTGTGCCCTTAGGGGCCTTTTGAATGCTTTATGTCAGCATTTTTCAAACTGTTGCTCAGGATTGCCGTGCTAGGTGACGAGACAATTTCAGTTGGATCCCCATTCATTTCAGTGTGTATTTAATTTTTAATATATTAGACTTGATGCTACTGCGGCATGTGACTGCATTTGGGGAACGGTTATCTGTACTTCTAACAAGTTACTATGCATATGCTTATAACAATGATTGACAATGAAATTGTCATAAAGGAGGGGAGGACCTCCAGTGACCACTCACCAATCCAGGACAGTGATGCCTTGTGCCAAGCTTTGTGGGAACAGACTTGGTAGATCTAGTCTGTCATCGCCAGTACAAGAGATCTGATTAGAGAGGGGTTTCTTGGGGAAATCTGCTCCCTAGGAATGCTACGCAGGGGAAAAGTGCTGTCACTTTGTTGGTAATGCCGGATCAGGGAGGCTGATAAATTCACAGATCCAGTACAAACAGAGATTTTAAGCAGAAAGGTTTTCTAAAAGGAAAAACCACAATTCAAACAGGCTTGGGTTCTTACAAATAAACATCTCTTGACAGGAGCTGACTCTGCAGGCTGACATCTTGGATCCTACTTGGCCTAGATTGAACTAAGGCAACTTAGAGCTCCCCTTTTCAGGAAGGACACACTAACATAAAACAAAGCCTATCATGCACAGCTTTAGTTTTGGTTCCTTCTCTATCTCCCTGGATGCTTCCTCCAACAGATTTCTCTCTGCTAACCAGAGTTTGGCTCACCCTGTCCTGCCCAGCCCGGAGAAGAGAGAGTCTCTTTCAGGTCTTGGAGACCTTCTTGTTCAGCCACCCCAGCACTCCAATTGGCTGGTCCCCCTTTTGAGTCTGAAGGACCAAAAACATTGGAATTGAAGAAAAAAATCCTTAACAGAAACCCTGTTAGTCATAACTGACTCTAATGGCTGTGCTTATCCCTGGTACAAGGCCAAAAAGCCAGCATCGTCTGAAGGTCATCTCTGTGGTCATGTGGCTGGCGTGGTTAAATGCCAATGTGCAATACTTTCCCTCCAAAGTGGGAAGTATTTATCTACTTGCATTTACTTGCTTTCAAACTGATGGTTGGCAGGAGCTGGGCAAGAGACGGGAGCTCATTCTGTTGTGTGGTATTCAGGTCTTGAACTGCTGAGAAACCACAATTGTTAAAACTTGAGTTTAATCTGGTAAGTGTGGATTGGGATATTTTTAAACAGATTAGCAACTGTTTGGGAGCATTAGGAGGGTTGTTTAAAAACATATTTTTAACCTATTGTAAACTTTTAATTTGCTTACTTATTTGGCTTGTGCGGATATTTGTCATACGGGGTGAAAAAAATTCCCCGATTGATGATGTCACTTCCAGCCATGACATCACATCTAGGTTAATGGCATCTAAATGGGACCAGACAGATTGTCGTAAGTAGGTGCTGGTAATTATAGGTTTGGAACCACTGTTTTATGTTATTGTATTTAGCACCTTATTCTACGTAGCCCCTTTAGTGACTTGAATTCATGATCTAAATCAGGGATCTCCAAACCTTGGCCTGGGACCAGATGTGACCCTCTAAGAGCCTCCATACAAACCGCGGGCAAGCTCTTATTTCTCCAGAGGTGAGGGAAGCTCAGTTCCCTGTACTACCAGATGGTATTTTGAGGACTGGGGAGGCTGCGCTCATCTCCCCATTCTATGAAAGTGCTTATAAACTGGTATGAATTCATTCATTCTCGTATGCTTCATCTTTAATACAATCATTTATGTAAATGTATTCAAATTTGAAATGTAAATCAACTCTTCCAGTCACTGACACAGTGTCAGAAAGAAGATGTAGCCTGTCACTGATGTGGCCAGTGTTATGCACAGGCCTAACCCACCCCCAGGAGTGGCACACAAGTATCTTATGGCACTTTTGTAACACTCCCAGATCAGCAAAGGACTTATGCCAGGGCTTATGCTGGCCTAACTGGAGGTTAGGATTGCAGCTTAAATCTCTTTCAGCACAATCCTAACCAAGTCTACTCAAAAGTAAGCCCCATTGTGTTTGGTGGGTCTTACTCCCAAGAAAGTGTGTTTAGGATTGCAGCTTACGCAGTGGTGGGATTCAAATAAATTAACAACAGGTTCTATGTACTAATAATTTAAATTAACAACAGGTTCTATGTCCCATTAGTAACCGGCTCTCAGAGCCAACAGCTCATTAGCAAAGAGTTCTATAGAACCTGTGAGAACCCCTTGAAGCCCACCACTGAGCCTAACAGCCAAATCCAGAGTAACTACGTGAGCACATAAGAGACATTATGTGCACCCGTAGTTACTGCACCACCTAATGAAAACCTATGGGAAATTTATATTGAAATCCAGCGTAAATTGTTTTTACACCGGAGCAAGGACTCCCCATAGTTACTCTGGATTTCACCCTAAGTTAGTATCAGGAAGAAACAAGAGGGAGGCCTCACCATCCAAAGATCTTCAACTCATTGACTCTAGATTTCAAAGGTCTAGAAATCATTTTGGACAGAAGGAAGAGAAAGCTTAGCATGTCCTTTCCAATTAAGTCAGTGATTTTCAACCAATGTTCCGTGGCACACTGGTGTCCTCAGGTGTGTCACGGATAGTCCTCAGGTGTGCCATGGGAATTTGGGAATTGACATTCATTAATAGGAAAATTGGTGGATTTGAACAGTCTGGTGTGCCTTGTCAATGGTAAAAACAATTGATAGTGTGCCTTGAGCATTTCAGTGCCTTGTTAAGTGTGCTGTGAGATGAAAAATGTTGAAAATCACTGCAATAGGTGAATAGCAAAGGGCAGTCAGACATGGAAACAGCAGGAGCGGATTCTAGCAGGAGGATTAAAGCGGAAGACCTGAATATCTAATGCATGCCCTGAAATGATTGGAACTGTGTCACTCAGGGCTTTGCTCGGTTTCACCTTTGTTTTAATGCCTGTTATTACTTACAGTTCTACCTTGGAGAGATTACAGGATTAAACAAGCCAGCAAACCTATTTCATATATAAACAAGTCTCTGTGAATGGCGACCAGCAGACCGCAACATTCAGAAAGGGATAATGTACCAATCTATATTCAGGACTAGGGTCTGGTTGACTGAACATGAAGGGGAAAAGGTTAGAAGAGCTCCATCCAGCTTCAAAGGTCTTGCCAGAAAACAGCTGTAACTGACTGCCTAGATCCAGGGAAACTAAGTTTCTTTTTTACTTTTCTGTCTTTTTTGGAGTAGAATCAAGAGTGATTCACATATAAAGCTCATTCTTGACCCTTGATTGCTGCATGCTTGGGCCCTTTCAACATGTTACATTAATTATAACATATATATGTTAATTTCTTTGGCCAGGACCTGAAGTCTTGGGTGCAGTTCCAAGGGCACTAATTTAGGATTATTATCTCACTAATTTAGTGAGAAGTAAAAGCTTCTCACGTTTCTGAGCAGCTAGAAACCAGCTGGCTGTGCAACATAATTTAATTCCATTTAGAGTAGAGAGATTATTCCTGCAATCCTAAGCATATCTACTCAGAAGTAAATCCTATTGCATTCAATGGGGCCTATTCCCAGGAAAGTATGTTTAGGATATCAGCCTTGGGGAACAATCCAGAGTAAGGGCAGTGAGGAGAGCCCTAGCTGGGCTGCCCCAACTATACTGTATCCAGAGCAGAGAGTTGTGCTGGATCCAGAGAATCAAGAAAACTGGGTTGCCCTAGCTGCTCCAGAGCATGCTCATTAGGCATCAAGTAAGTGACACCTGGGGAAGACTTGCTCCTGGGTTGGAGACCCCCCTCAGATCAGATTGTACAAGGAACAACTGTGGTGCCTGCCTTATAAGGAAGCCCAGAAGTTCCTGACAACCAGTAACAGCTGCAGCACGAGAATGCAAAACAGCAGAACCTCTAGTGGAGAATGGATGCTTGGAGTGGTCTGCTGTATCCCCAGGTTAGTGGCTGCCATAGTTGTGCCATATCCTGAAGTCGAGAGGCAGGGGTTGCAGATAGACTGGCCAAGAACTCAGATTTTTGGTCAACACTGCCATTCTTACTCTGGGATATCATGGACCCTACCTGCTCCTGAGGTGATATAACTCTGAGGAGCTGGAAGAGGGCATTTCTGCCCTGTAAACAGGCTCTGGATACAGAGTAACTGCTCTGCCCTAGGCAGTGCTGAACATGCCCTCAACAGCCTCTCCTGAACTGCCTAGGCTATGTTGCCTTAGAGCACAATCCTAATCATGTCTACTCAAATGTAAGCCCCATTGTGTTCAATGGCTCTTACTCCCAGGAAAGTGTCTTTAGGATTGCAGCTTTAGACGGCCCCATGCCTTTTCCAGAGTAACTGGGGTGGAGCATCTTGCAGTTGGGTCAGCCCAGTGATAGATAGGGGAACCCAAATGCACTTCTGGATTGTGCCCTAAATTGCATATTTGGAGCCCATCCTAAATGCGGTGACACCGGCAGTGCCAAAACAGCAGCTGCTGCATCCTGATGTGCTATGGCTACTGCTGGAGGGCTCCTCAGGAGAAGGTGATTTTTCTCCCCTTTTCCCCAAGGGAACTCCACATTTCACAATGGGGCTTCTTGAATCTTTGTTTTTTCAAAGAAGGCTGGCAGGCAATCAGTGGTGGGCTTCAAATATTTTAACAACTGGTTCTCTATGTTCCATTTTAACCCTTAGTTTGCAAAAAAATTGTATCACATGTGACCACATCAATCAGTATTAAGCCCCTGAGTTCAGTGTAATTTATTCTTATGCATTACTCCTGTGCAATCCTATGCATTACTCAGAAGTAAGCCTATGCATGCAGGAATAAATCACACTGAACTCAGTGAGCTTTCCTCTGCAATCATAGGATTCCACAAGAGCAATGGATATAAATAAATCACACTGAACTCAGTGGGCTTACTTCTGAGTAATGCATATGACTGCACAGGAGCATGCAAGTGACTTTAACATATGATTCCATCCCAGACACGCAACACGCTCCCAAGGGAGTTTGCAGAAACAGAAACTATCAAGTGGCTTTAACGTATTGGGGACATGTAAGACGTCCTGAAAGCAATGCAACACAACACAGCATGATCCTGACACATATGTGTAAGGCATCCTGAAAGCAATGCAACACACTGGAAATCACTGGAAAAAACTATTAAATTAAATACTGACCTATACTTATAATCAGTGCTCTATTTGCTTGAATCTAATGCGCCACCAAAACTAATGTGTACCCCAGTTTTGGAGACTAACCCTACAATCCAGATTAACTATGGGAGCACATAAGGACATTACGTGTACTCGTAGTTACTGCACCACCTAGTAAAAACCTATGGGAAAATCATATTGCAATCCACAGCAAATTGTTCTTACACCAGAGCAAGGACTCCCCATAGTTACTCTGGATTGCGCCCTAAATTTGGCCGAAAATTATGTTAAGTTTGAGTAAATATGGTAAATCAGTAAAAAATAAAGGATTGGTAGAAATGGGTGGCTATTCAAGGGCATGGAGGTAGAAAGGATTTGCAAGGAAATTCAATACCAATTGAAAACAAACAACGCTAAAATTTCTTTCTATGAACTTTTCCTTTCTTTCGTATGCTCGTTCAAATTTTGACCATTAACATACACTCTTAGCGTGATGATCCTTGTCGATGGTCTGAAGCACTGTATGAGATCTGAATGCCAGAAAGAATTGAAAATGGGATCACCTGAGCCTATTGATTTTCCTGCTCTTGGGAACCAGGTAGACTTTATTGTCTAATGAGGTGGCTGAAAGCCAAGTTATTTGCTGAGTAACCAATTTTAGAATGAGGAAGCAAGGAATAATATGGTAGTAACGGGCCCTACACACCCCAGCAATGTCTATTCTAGTGGCTTCTGCTGGTGTTCCTTTTGCATTTTAGATTGTGAGCCCTTTTGGGACAGGGTTCTATTCACAGGTGGGCCCAAGCCGGTTCACCCGAACCGGTTGTTCCCACCAGCTCGCTGCTACCGAACTGGTAGCTGCGGGGTGGCCACAAAACCCAGCGTACCAGTTCGGTACGCTGGGAGGAGACGCAATGTGCATGTGCTGACCTCGACACACGCGCACTGCGTCTCCTTCTGTGAAGCGCCGATCTTGGCGTGTGTGCTGTGGCTTTCTCCAGCTGGAGGAGACGCACTGCGCATGCACCGACCCCCGGCGCGCGTGCAGTGCACGTGCTCTGGGTATTGGCGCATGCGCAGTGTGCCAGGGTTGGGGTCCGCCCCTAGACCTGCCCCTGGCCCCGCCCCTGACCCCAGCCCCACACCCCAACTTCTGACAAACCGCTTGTTGGGTGAGGGGGGCCCACCACTGGTTCTATTAGCTATTAGATTGAATATGTCTTCAGTACAAGGTCCTCCTAGGTGATGGGAAGGTGAAAAATAGGGAATTTCATCATTCTTTCCCGCCGTGTGTCCATCATGTAGGGTGAAGCAGGCTATTTCTTTAAAGAATGTTAAAAGAACTTTAAAACATTTAAAAAAAATTAAAGAACTCACAGAATTTTTAAAAAATTATATTTGTTCCTCTTAAATTTTTGTCAAGTGTTAAATTGCTCATCTTTTCCCTTTTTCTATCCTGTGTCAGTATGCGAGAATGTCAATTTCTGTAGTCACATGCATTAACATAAGCTCATGAGCTATTGTCACTTTTTCCTTTAGGGAGGGCTGGTGATATTGTAGGATTCGTTCTAGCTGCGGGGTAGAAGGCCTCCAGATTTAGTGTATCTGACATCTTTCTTTAAATGTGGTTGACGTTCTTCAGATGTGAACAGAGAACTAATGCCTTTTACAGCTTTTGTCTGGCGGTTCATATGCTGCAAATAAACTTCAGTGTGCTCCAGCGCTTTCACTTGGGGTGGCTATATCGAAAGCTATGGCCCCTGGCCACCCAGAGGCAGCATCAATTATGATAAAGAATGTTTTCATGTCTTTCCCCTTAATGCTGATATAAATTCTGTGCCATGGATTCTGAGTTTACAGCTTCAGCTCACTGGTGCAAACTGGCCTTCTTTGGACTTCTCTACATTACAGAACCAAACTAGCTTCCTGGTTTCCTTGCCTCAGGGGATCCTGGAAACTGTCAGTCTATGAGTCAGGCCACTGATCTCTAACAAAGAGTTTCCTGGACTCTCACCAACTTATAATTCCCAGAATTCTTTCCCAGAAGCCATGACACTTCAAGTGCTGTAAAATCGATACAGTGTTAAGGCACTTTCTCTTTTCTGTCAAAAGCAACTTTAGCCAAGAAGTTATACCATCATATATCTCCTTCGTTTTGGCAATCTGAACATATTGGAATACACAAGCTGTAAAAATTCTTAATTGAAGCATCATGTGTATACCTAACTAGTTGGAATTGCTACCTTTTCTTTCTCTGACAGAAGATCAGTGCCTTTAAATGCTGTCTAGGCAGTGGAAATCAACCAGTCATAGTTTTTTTCCTGCCCCAGATCTTGTGTAAAGGAAAAAAAATTGTAATGTAAAACACTAAACAGAATATGCTCACAGTCTGCTACCCTGAGTCATCAATGTTCTAATCATTTCAATCGGACTTAAGTGCAATTAGGTTCAGAGGGACTGGATCTATTTATATGGAAAATGTTAAATGTGATTTACAATGAACAGTCTTGATCAGAAATAATGGTGATTATAATTATTGCATTCCAGAAAAGGTGCCACCTTGAAATGAAAGAACTATTGATCTATTGTAGTCAAATTAACCTGACCATTTTTATAAGGACACCAGAAGCTAATTCACAAGCTGCCTGAAATATGTGTACAGTGTTATCTTGGTTTATGAGCTTAATTTGTTCTGGAAGCCTGCTTGTAATCCATAATACTTGTACATCAAAGCAAATTTTCCCATAAGAAATAATGGAAACTCAGATGATTTGTTCCACAACCCGAAAACATTCATATAAAACAATTAAAATACTGTAATATAATACAAAATAATAAAAATACAAAATATAAAGCAAAATAAAACTAATTAACTTACTCTCAGGCCTCTTAGACTCCAGTCTGCCCCAGTTCACAGAAGAGACCCCATTGATTACAACAGGGTTTACTTTAGAGTAGACATCCAAAACTAGGTTTCTCAGCTTCTTTTCCTTTGCCCCCCTTACTTAAGTGTAAGCCCAACTGAGTGTAATAGAGTAGACATGCATAGCTGGTCTCTAGGAGAGGCTGAGCAGGTATTGGTGGACAGCTGAAACCAGCCGAATCCTGGCTGGAACATTTTTTTTTGCTTAGCAAGACATTGCTTGTATTGTAAGTTAAAATTTATTAGAAATGTTTGCTTGTCTTGCAAAACACTCTTAATTCACATTATTCTCAATCCAAGGTTTTACTACATAGTATTTAATTTCCTTTGCCAGTCAGTGTCTCTGTACCGAGTTCATGGATTCTGGATCTTCATGGTTCATTGAATTCTGATCACAGAAAAACTTTCCTGGATTTTTCTGTTCCAGTGTTTTTCATAGGGGTCCACCGCTTAAAAGTGCACAAGCAGGAGAGACATATTTGTCTCCCACAATTTCTCCTCTATAGCTGGTATTCAAAAACATGAATTTACTGAAAGGTTGTGCTCAACCGTTGTAGTTAGTAGCCACTGGTAGACCTGCCTTCCATGAATTTGCCCAATCCCACTTTAAGATCATCCAAGCTAGTGGCCATCAACCCATTTTTTGGCAATGAATTTTGCTTTTAGTTGTGTGAAGATATATCTGTTCTTAGATATATCATATCTTTTATCTGTTCTAAATCACTTGTCAAGCAGTGACAATAAATGAACCCTGGTTCTAATACTGAGAGAGGAAGACAATCTTACCTCTCTCTGTCCATACAATGTACAATTTCATTGGTCCCAACCATGTACCTCCTTAATTGCATTTATTTACAAGCTAAAAAGCTACAAAGTAGCTTGGAGAAATCTGCATGGTGGGACTTAGGCCTATATCCTAAAGTGAAATTAAGCTCCTTGCTCTGGAGCAGTTAAGATGACTTTCCATAAGATAACACTAGAGGGTGACATAACTGCGTGGACCTGTAACTGTTATGGATTTTGCCCTTAGTCTGAGTGCCAGTGCTCTGCACATGGAGACTCTGCTGCATAGAAAGAGTGCCACATGACTCAGTTTTAAGTGGCCTCTTGTCACAAGTTTTTCAAATGAAGTGAGTGGTCCTTAGCTTGGACACCATGCTTGAAATGCCCATAAGGGACATAAGCAATGCAATCCTGACTTTATTCCTGCTCCTTAGGTGGCCTAACTCTGAATAGCTGTGAGGGGGCATGTTTGCCCTGGAAACAGGCTCTGGATACAGCCTAACTAAACTGTTCTAGGCCATGCTGAACATGTCCTCAACATGCCTCTGCCGAACTGCCTAGGCTGGCACAGCTAGGCCGGCCCAGGTCCATCTGTCTTGGGCCAGCCAATGGCTACAATTCTAAAGATACTTTCTTGGGAGTAAGACCCACTGAACACAGTGGGTCTTACTTTTGGATAGACATGATTAGAATTGACTTATGCCAGTCCAAGCCTTTCTGGTGTAACTGGGCTGGCCTGGCCTATTTTGGAATTATAGATAGGTTGGTCCAAGTGCCCTTCAGGATCATCATGTGGCATAAATCTGTAAATAAAATCAGCCATCATGTGGCATAAATCTGTAAATAAAATAAAAAATCACTATTGGCACAAACTCAGGCAGGTGTGGGACATAATAAAATAGTTTAAAAATGTATTAATTTACAATTGCAAATTCAATAGGTATGCAAGCTGTTTTGAGTTTGAATGAAAAGCAGAAAAGTCCTCTAACATAAAAACATGGTTTTTTTTGCATTGCATATAATCTTTCTAGTGTTGTTCACAAACTGGATTGGAGTTTTGATGAGATATTTTGATGAGACATTTAATAAACTGGCCAGCCTGTCACAGGAGCCTCTCAACCAAGTTGTAACCTATTTATATACTTGCTTTTGCATACTTTTGAATTGCTAGGATTGCAGGAGCTGGTACAAGGGATGGGAGCATCATGCAGCATTCAGGTCTTGAGCTGCCAACCTACAGATAGGCACAGCGTCTTTAACCGTTGAGCTACTGCAATGTCCTTTTGAATACAGCATCTAGTTTTTTCATGTGGTCTCCCAATAACCAGGCCTGACCCTGCTTAGCTTCCAAGCTCATACAAGCTCTTGAATGTTCAGGGCAGTATAGCAGTGCATTTCACATAAAATCGAGAAGAAAATAACAAAGTGGGTACTGTGTGACTTCAAGAAAAGTCTCCTTCCTTTCTCTTCTTTTTCATTTTAACACTCAGAAATGAAGAAACTGACCCTGTGCAGCCATGGTATTATTTTCATTTAGACTTAAACCATTAAAATGCCTTTGTGACTTATTGCCGGTTCATTTAAATGATGTGCTCAAAGAGCTACAGCCTCAAGCTCTGGAAAGCTGCCGCTGTGACTTTCATATAAATTGGATACTGATTTATGTGTGACAGACTAAGCCAGCAAACTGCCCATGTGGGGGGAGGTGTAGTTCATTGAAATAAATCTGAAATTAAATTATCTTGAATAAAATTACAATACAACAGCCTTCAGCAGAAGGGTAATGTACATATTTCATTAAATATTAAAGTTTAATTTCTTTTGTGTATACGTGCATGCTGTGGTGGGAAGAAGCTCCTGTGGTGTATTTCTTTTAACCCTCTATTGATTTTCCCCCAGTCAAGGGCTTATCTTTTCTTTGGCATCTGGAAGACTTGGCAACATAAGGTCTGTGGTCAGTGACAAAGCCAGTATAGTTCAGCTTGTACTTGGGAAATGAGAGCGCACAGCCCTGTGCAACCACTGTTTTAACTGTCTTTTTGAGTCAAACACTGTTTTGTTGTAGCCTCAGCCCTTCACCAGTAAAATAGGAATAGATGTTGTCCACTAAACATGAAAACAAGAATCTGAAACATTTTGCATATAAAAATGTTAAATTCTAACTCTTGCTGCTACTACTACCACTGACATGTTACTTCTTCCTCTCATGATGATTGCTACAATTTATTTTTTTGAGAGTTCTTAATAGCAGTTCCATCTAGGCTATTGAGAATTTAGTGATGTTTACTCACAGTGATCAAAACCTTTGCCCTTAGCATTGTTTTATATCACTTAACTAAAAGTACAGTGGTACTTCGCTTAACAAGCGCCTCGCTTAAAAAGCGTTTCACACAACAAGCAAAAATTTCCAAGAAATTTTGCTTCACATAACAAGTTCCGCTTCACTTAACAAGGAAGCACACTATGGGCACGCATGCTATGCAGCCCTGATGCTCCGCATGGAGGCTCTTTAAAAGGGCTGCCGGCCAGCGCTGCTACCCCTAACTGCCCCCAACTTGGGGGCAGTTGCCCAGATGTGCCAGAGGCAGCTGCCCCTAACTGCCGCAAGTGCCCCCACAGACCACCTTGAACCTCCAGCAGCAGCCCAGGTAAGCCTCCTTTGAAAGTGTCTTTGATTGCAGCCTCAAAGTGCAGACACTTTGATTGCAAAGTGTCTTTGATTGTATTAAATGGGGCTTACTCCCAGGAAAGTGTCTTTAGGATTGCAGCCTAAGTAAACTTCATAGGATCATGCACATTGAATGCATATTTTGAATTCAATTCCAGTGTTTTGTCATCATTTTTATACATAGTTAATACTTTTATATGAATATTTTTGGGGTTGTGGAACCAATTGTCTGAGTTTTCATTATTTCCTATGGAAAAATCTGCTTCACTTAAAGTGCATTTCACTTAAAGAGCATGCCTCAGGAAAGAATTAGGCTGTTTATGTGAGGTACCACTTAGTAGAATTCACAAATGTTTGATATGCTTTTGTCTCCAAACAATACTATGATGCAAGGGAATATTATTCATATTTTATAGAAAGGAATCAGAGAGAGAGAGAGAGGGCACAATCTAGAGCAGCGTTTCTCAAAGTGGGGGTTGGGACCCCTCTGGGGGTTGCCTAGAGCTTTCCTGGAGGTCGCCTAAAGAACCCTGGTGCAGGGGGCCAGGTCAGGCTTGCCAGACCTCCGGCTGTAGCTGTGCGCACACTGGGGCTAACTGACAGCCTCAGGGCCCAATCCTATGCATGCCTACTCTGAAATAAATCCCATTGTGTTCAATGTGTGCATCATTTGTAACAATGAAAATACATCCTGCACATCAGATATTAAAATTACGATTCACAACGGTGGCAAAATTACAGTTATAAAGTAGCAACGAAAATAATTTTATGGTTGGGGGTCCCCACAACATGAGGAACTTATAAAGGGGTCATGGCGTTAGGAAGATTGAGAACCACTGATCTAGAGTAACTACGGTGAGTCTTTGCTCCAACATAAGAACAATTTACTCTGGATTGCAATATTAATTTCCCATAGGTTTTCACTACGTGGTGCCATAAATGTAAATGTAAATGTCTCTTACATGCTCCCGTAGTTACTCTGGATTGTAGGGAGAGAGAGAATCACTGAGAGCACACTATTAGAGAATATATGCCTATATCTATACATTACTGCGATTTTTTTTGTTGAAAAGCTCTATATAAATATTCATATTAATCTATTTTTTGGGGTTAAACTTGGAAGGTTTTGAAAATGTTGCATCTACTGTTAATTTTATTTGCTTTTTTGCATGTATGTTAGTAAGTTATGCCTGGCAGATTGTGGAATTTTGGCTCTTTTATGTTTAGTCACTGAATTGGAATTTTTATTTTATTTTAATAAAATTCTATTTTATTTGTAATTGCTCTAATTATAACATTTTATTTATTTGCTATGAGACTTTGGGATGAGGTGAGCTATGCATCTAACAAACAGAATATTGTCTTAAGTATCTGCAATTGATTTGTAGGAGCAA
This sequence comes from Cryptoblepharus egeriae, assembly GCA_030015325.1. Classification (NCBI taxonomy): domain Eukaryota; kingdom Metazoa; phylum Chordata; class Lepidosauria; order Squamata; family Scincidae; genus Cryptoblepharus; species Cryptoblepharus egeriae. The sequence goes on along the minus strand of JAREYC010000002.1, from coordinate 62,984,660 downwards.
CTTCATTAATAGTCCCTCAGAATGAAGCATTTAGCAAAGTCCATTTATTTGTTCTGCACAGCATCAAAACTACACATTTCAGAATTAATCAACAAGTGCAGATGCCCAGATTGTTGATATGTATCATCTTTAATTCCCTGAGACTCACTGCGGATCTTGAAAAGTGAAGTTCAGAAAAGGAAGAATGCACCTAGGGTTACAGAGGAGTCCAGCAAAGGAAAAAGTGTCTCATTGAATCTCAGTGTTTGTAGGGAAAGCTTAGGATATCAGTCTATGGCATCCTGAGATGGTAGTGTTCATATACTTTTACAGTTTGTGGGTTTGCCATCAAAATTTGTGATGCAATCGTGGGCTGAATGTATCCTGTGGCCAGGCAGGAGTGGTCTTATATTCACTGACTTAGCCATGACAGTATGATTTTAGGCTGCAATCCTGACTTTATGCTAGAAAAATGGCCCAGCTAAGCTGGCCTAAGTAGACCATATCCTGAGCCAAACTAGGCCAGATCCACAGGACTAGAAGGCCTCTGGCTGGCCCAACTGCTGCTGAAGAGGCAGTATGCTTACTGCCAGGGCAGTAAGCATACCAGGGCAGTATGCTTACTGTATGCTTAATTACTGTAGTTGTGCTGTATCCTGAGGTGGGCAGGTATAGTTGTGCCATATCCTGAGGATGAGAGGCAGGAGTTGCAGTTAGGCTGGCCAAGGACTCAAACTTTTGGCCAGCAGTTCCATTTTTGCTCTCGCTTATCATGGACCCCTATGGGTCTACTCAGATTCATTCCTGCTCCTGAGGTTGTCTAACTTTGAGGAGCTGGAAGAGGGCATTAAACAGGCTCTGGATACAAACTAGCTGCAGTGTTCTAGGCCATGCTGAACATGCCTCAACATGCCTATCTTGAACTGCCTAGGCTGGCACAGCTTGGCCAGCCCATGTCCATCTGTCTTGGGCCAACCTATGTTGACCCAAGCCTTTCTGGTGTAACTGGGCTGGCTTATCTTGGAATTGGGCCAGCCGAGTGATAAATAGACTACCCCAAGTGTATTTCAGGATTGTAGCCTTGGTATGATATTTTCCTTCCAGGCGGATTTTCTCCATATTCCTACAGTTGTGTGAATTAACTTTAATATATGAAGCTGTTTTTGATCCATCTAACTCAGTATTTTCAATGTTAGCTGGGAATGGCTCTCCAGCAAGGGGTTTCTCCTTGCACTAGCTGGTCCCATTTGGGATTGCTTTCTAGGCTTTTAGCACATAAATGCACAACAAGACGAAGATTATCTGTATCTTTATATGTTATGTTGGAAATGCTCATGATCGTCATTGGTTGATCATTAGAAGGACACATGGGGTTATGAACAGGCAAGGGATAATACATTTTTTTTGCTCTGAAGGAGTTGGCACAGCTGGAAGCAAACATTCCACCCTGCAAAATCAGATTAGTCTGTCACAATAGAAAATTCTTGGTAAAGAAATCTAGAACATGGTAAGAGCAAATGAGCAGCCCATGAGCGAGTCAATGTGGCCGTGCCACTTGCCCAACCACATTTCTATGGAATGATGCAGGATAGGATTCATTCTCAGTCATTCTGTGTTGACTGCTGTGCTCATAAACTGCCTGGTGGCTTCAGGGAAGTGGCAGCTGCTGGAGTGCAACTCCACTTATATCTGGGGCACTAAAGTTTGCGTGTCTTTATGGGTAACTGGATGTTCAAAAGCTTGATGGCTCAAGGCTCATTACTGCTGACCTTCTAAATTTGGAAGTGAGGAACAGTCATGGAAAAAATAGAAACCTTTCTGCTCTCACTTCTGGAGCAGCTAAAAAAATCCTTGAGCCCTCAGTCTTATTGAAACGATACACAGTCTTATGGATGGAGTTCCATGATCTAAATCTTTTGTTTAAAAAAACCTAAGCAGTTCTAAAAAAGAGGAGGCCTAACTGCCACTGCACTAAAGCTAAAAGTTAGAACTTAGAACGGAAAGCTAAAACAATCTGAAAGTAAAGTTAAACCCAGAAATGAGACTAAAAACTAAAACGTAATGTAAACATTGAATCCTAAAATCAAAATCATGATTAATTATGGTTAGAATTAAATGATTTGATCATGTTTAGAATTAAAATCAAATCATGATTACAACTGCAAGCAAAATACTAAAAACAAAGATAAAACTAAAATATAAAAAACAGAAATCCTAAAAAATAAAACACTAGAACATGGATGTTTCACGCTCAACTTTGACGAGCTTCCTCAGAGGCTGCAGTTAACCTCTGTGCAGTAAGCTCAGCCTGAAATACTGTTGAGTTTCAATATGGATTCAAGCTGTGAAAGCCTTAGCAAGTCCATAGTCTGTTTCTGCTAATTGTTTTCCACCTGACTGTACTGTGATCCTTCAGCATGGTATGATTGATATCCACAAGTACAGTAAATTGAGATGACACAAAACCCACCCATGTCCACTTCCCCTATAAAGGATGGTGCTTAATTTGAATGGATTTTATGCAATTTGAAACAGATCACAACAAAAAAGCTCCCTGCTTGGGTTATTGCTCTGACAAGATGTGGAGAGTCTGCTCAGTGATGATGGAGCCTGGCTGTGAAAGGGCAATTCAGGCCTCCGTCAGTCTTGAAAGACTATGGTATCATGCTTGGTGCTGCATACGCTGCATGCAAAGCATGAAAGCCTGGGTTGGATTGTTATGGAGGATAGGCTGTTACCCAAGCAGCAAATCCCCCCTCTCCACGCCACTGAATTAGTGCAATGGAAAGGCAGAGCCAATAAGATTGGTTCCAGCTGCGTTGCAGAGCTGGGCTAAGGACAGGGGCTCACCCTGTCTTGTGGGGCCGACCCGGGTCTCGAACTCTGGCCTGCTGGTTAACAGGCACAGTACTTAACCACATGCGCCACCCACAGCCCAATTATTTGCATGCAATATCGAGGTCAAGATAAGCAGTGGTACTTAACCTGGATCAAATTTATGTCATCTGAAAGCATTTTAACTTTAACATTTTAGTCTGTTTGCCTCACTGAAACAAAGGCAATGCTACATCATACCACTGCAGAAATAAACACTGGGGTCACACTGGCATTTTCCACTGGAAATGCATAAAGCATGATGCATGTGAATACACATCAGGTTTCCTTTGTGCATGCATACAAAGATGTTTAAAAATGCATATACATGCAAGTATTGCTTTCATCCTTTATGTGTATACTATTGAAAACACTGGTATTGACACCGAGTGTTCTGCAGTAATTATAACATGTGATGCTCCTCTTATGAATGCAAAATCATACTCTTATCAATTAATAATATTTGTAAGCCACAAACGATGGCCCACAAATTTTGTGTGACTTTGTAAGCCACAAATTATATGGTCATACAATCTGATTTTCCATGATCATCTGCGTGGCTCAATTCTGATCTCAAAGCTCACTTCCCTCCCAAGGCACATAAGGTGTTGTGCCATGATACCCATGATAGCCACTTTTAGGAACCCATTCCTGAATCTCTTCTTTAAGGGGAAGTGGCCCAGATATTTGTTCCCACTGGTGAACTGTGATCCACACTTTGGGAACTAATTTAAGGGAAATGATTGAAATTTATAGCATTTTGTACAGGTAGGAAACTATGCTTTGTAAATACGGTACTTTATTCTTTGACATATTATTAGAGCTAAACAGCATTAAACGAAAATGTAATAAAAAGGGATACATTTGCAAAGCAGGCAGCAATCCTAAATGCAAGTTACCTGAGAGTCAACCCAATTGATATAAACAGGGCTTATTTCTGAGCAGCCGTCTATAGGCTGAAGCTGTAACCCTACAATCAAGAGTAACTAAGGGAGCACGTAAGAGACGTTAACATAGTTATGGCACCACCTAGTAAAAACCGATGGGAAATTCATATTGCAATCCAGAGTAAATTGTTCTTAAGTCAGAGCAAGGACTCCCCGTAGTTATTCTGGATTGCGCCCAAAGTCAAGTTTTTTTTTAAAAAAAATAATTATTTGATCGGTGGAACCTTCTCTAGATAGAAGCATTGTAACTAATTTTTGAATAAAAGATAAGATCAATTCATGGCCAAAAGCAATGCCAAGAACTGCAGTTTGTGCTATCAGGCTACTTGTTGCACTCATCTGTATGCTCAGTGAATTTTTCATCCATTAAACTGCTAGAAAATGACATGGAACAGAATACTAAGAGCCCTGAGTTATACTTATTAAGACTTAGTGAAGCATCTGCTCAGCAGCTTCTGAGCACGGTGCTGGATAGATTTTTAAGTGGCTTTCAGCATTATTTTACAAAGCAAAACAATTCTGCACAGGCTGTCATTAAATCCAACGTATTCTGGCAATTTGTTAGAATTAAATGTGTATCCTTCCTTGGAAGGAAAGTTTACATTCAGAATTTTATTTTGCTGTAGTGCCTGTTAGTAATTCTTTGTCCTTCCCAAACAACAAGTTTAGACAGATCTGCACATGCAGCGCAAGGTGGGGATAGGATTCTAAAGTGGTTGAATGGGAGCAATTGACACTATAGAAAGGAGAGGATATTTTCCAGTGCCCTCCCATGTTTAAATTACCACCAATATGTTTTCCTGCATCATAGGAAACAGCATGATTGTATGAGAATGCACAGAATGATGTTTTCCACATGCTAATTTTCTATTCCTCCAGTGAGCAGTAAAAAAAATAATGCTGCTCCTTCTCTGCAGACTGAATTGCTAGTCACTCCACCACATCATGACTGTCACTTTATTCTGCTGCATGAGTAGGTCTGCATGAGTAGGTCTGCAGCATGAGATTATTCTTTTGCACTTTTATACACCATCCTTCCCATAAGCAGCTCAGAATATTTTATATCATTCTTCTCTTCAAAAGAATCCTCTGTGGACTGAAAAGGCCCCAGGGTCTGCCAGAGATCTCCATGGCTGGTTAAGGTTATGAACCCAAAACTTTCTGGGCCAACCCCCACAACTAAAACCATCACACCACACTGAAGAAATGTCCATAGGAAGCATTTGCAAGAGAAACTGGGCCGAAAAATAAGACGGCTCTTAATCATCATAGAACAGTAGTCTGATTTCATAACCCTGCAAGCAGAAAGGAGATGAATATGAAAAAAGAAGTCCAGAGATCATGTTCTGTTCTAAAACAAAATGGCAAGAGATGGTAGCATACCTTTAAAATTGGGCCTGATCCTGGCATCGTATCCCGACGTCCTTCCCATCAGTTTATCCAGGAAATCTGAAGGAGACAGATTTGTTTTAGGAGCGGATCGGGCTGCTGCGCTAGTTTCTTTGGAAGCGGCAATGCTGAGGAGAAAAGAAGAAAGCAAGCAAAGATTTAATTAGTAGCCTTTCTTCTTTTGTTGAAATTGTATCTTTTGCCCCATGTTGTGAAGGGTCTGGGATCAGAATTCATTGCAGCTAGCACACTGTTCCCATTATTAGCCATGACAAATACCTCTGTGGATTCTTAATGAAGCTGGTCGCTGCTAATTTGTTTGCTCAGCCCAAACATTCCTGAACATAGAATCCCAACCACTAACCAAGATCAAGCAAGATGACAGATGAAGAAAATCCCTCTGCTAATTTAAGTGTAGATTGGAAGGCTGACTTAAATCAAAAATGTGAACTTTAGCATTGTACACTAGTGGGGAAAGCATATCTTGGGATTAGCCTTGTTTTATTATGGAGCATCAATTACCATGTAATTACATGGCAAATAGTAGAGTATGCAGTGTATTGACATTTTCATTTTCTAAAGAGTGGGCCGAGTTTGCTTCAGTAGATAGAATAAGCTTCATTTTCTTCGGAGCATAGTGAGGATTCAGAGGATGAGGCATTAATGATTACAGAAATTTGGTTGCCATTCTGGACTCTCAACACAAAATAGTAAGAATGCTCAATTTGTCAGTATCTAGTCTAAGCATTCTAAAAATAACATTGACCATATTTAATTTTGGCTTTCATCCTTTCATTTCTTGGGCACAAGGTAACCAGAAACTGGAAAATAGACCAAGACCTCCTAAAATTTAGGACACATAAGAAAAAACGTAAGCCATGACAAAATAAAAGCTAAAAACACTCATATATAATGCTTTCATGTGGTTAATTTAAACATGATATTACTTATTGTTAAATTTAAAACTATTACATATAATTTATTAATTACGGGTGTCCCGTTTTCTGACATTTCTTCTGTTCTTTCAACAGTTTAAAAATATACATTGACTGAAGTCTGTTTTTGTCAGTAAGGGCAGTTATTTTTTTGGAGATCCTGGCATCGTATCCAGGAACTTGAACAATTGAAATGTTCTAGTTCATGTGTGTACAATTGACCAAAGAAGACTAAATGATATCCTTGAGTGAAATAGGTTGCACTTCTAAGAGCCCAATTCTACACATGTCTATTCAGAAGTAAGTTCCATTACTGTCAATGAGGCTTATTCGCAGGAAAGTGTGGATAGGATTGCAACCTAAATGTGTGCTCAAGACCAGATTAGGTAGAATCCCAGCACAAGCTCCATGCTAAAGCCCTAAATTTATTTAATTCAGTGAAGACCGAAAGATACTCTTTATTTATTGCTCGTACCATCATTCAAATACATAAGCTATTCACTACCCACATTTACCTTTGTTCACTTTACTGTAATTTTATCATACGTTAATAAATATAAGCTAGGTGTTAATAAATAAAAGTTGAACTTCACCATTGGAGACATTTGGATCACTTTGTACTGATGTGATGATTACATGATGGATATCATGTAATTGTTCCTTTAAAGTGAATATCTTTCCAAAGAAATTGTTCACTTTAAAGGAACAATTGCAGAGACATCTCTGAAACAAATGTTTTCTCATTCCCTTGCACGTACATATGTACACATATACTTAAAATATATTTACAGTTTAACACCTCATGGATATCATGAAGCTTACCAGAGTTGTTTGATTTTCATGAACTTTCATGTTTGGGGTACGATTTCAAATAAATATATTATTCTAATTAATGTTCCTTATCATGCAGCTTCTTGTATATTAGAGTTCCTGAATGCTCTCTCATAATGACAGAGGAGACTGTCTGCACCTGTGATGTATCCAGCACAGTACTGGGATTGTTGCTGTGCTACCATGGGGAAGGGGAGGCTGTGTTAGGGCTGCAATAGGGCTGTGTTAGGGCTGCAATAAGTCTATTCAGAGGAGATGGAAGCAACCAGAGGCTGCTCTGGGCTGCCCTCCTGCCTTCAGGCCTGCCTCCCCATCCTGAAGCCAGAGCAACTTACATTTCGTTCAGTTCCCGTGGAGGCATGAGCCAATGGAGGAAGGTCGGTGCATGTCTAAACTTCCTAATCTCCCCAACTCTGGCTCAGATGTGCCTTTACGGCATGTTTGCAAAACCCTTGAGTCAACACAAGGGACTTGCACCAACCTAAGGGAAGGTCAGGATTGCTTTGTCAGTGAATTTTAATATGGAAGATTGTAAAGGAAGAAGTCAAAATCTTATGTGCTTTCTTTTATGTGCCTCATGGCAAGGGGATGGGGCATAAGGACATTTGTCAGTAAAAGAATTGCATAAGAGTGCCTACTCCCTCAAGCAAATACTGACTTGAGATTTATCAAATAGTACTCTTGTATTATCCCCATCACTGGTGATGGGGGGAACGCTTCTTTAGCTGCCAGGATACCTGTGTAAAGTGACCCCTGCACCTTGGCTTCTGAGCCAGTTGTGGCTGTAAAAGCAAAACAGGAACTTCTATCTACCTATCTACAAACGCAGACACGTTTGTAAGGTATACAAAGAAAAAATAATAGCTAATTAATAAGTAATGGGTCATCACCTCAGTTCTCAGTACCAGAAGGTAAGGTAGAGATAGTACCCTGCTAGTCATGACCAACTCCAGGGTGCAGTGCTCATCCCCATTACGGTCACAGAGTACCATTCAGACACCACCTCAAATACCACTTGTTATATGAATACCACTAGTTGAGAAACACTGCCCTGGGTATATGTATGAATGTATGAACAATACATTCCTGAGCTGGGGGTATGCAAGCAAAGAAAACTCCCCAATTGTATATGCCAAATCACTTTAGATCATAAATTCCATCATTCAGAGACAGAACACTGCTGAAAGCAGATCAAAACAAAAGCAAATTTAAAGGAGATGGAGAATAAGTTCAATGCAGTCAACATAAATTATGGGAAATCGTTCCATTAATAATTTCTTACACGTCAAAAACTGTGCTCATGAAAGTTAAAGGATCTGAATGTAATGTCTTGCATTTAGTTATTTGCCAGTCATTGCCAGACATTACTGATTGTGTTAGTAAAATTTTTGCTTACCCACAACCATGTACAGCCTGTGAACTTTGAACATACAGGGAATTGTTTTATAGCTATAGAAAACTACCAGTTTGTTAAATTCTCTGCACTTAGAGCAAAAACCTGATCATTAATTCTTTCCTTTATGACAGTGGAAAAAGCTTTTCATATACAACTCTGAGCCATAAACATTTGATTAGTTGGGAGGCAGCAAGAACATGACTAAAGAATTAAAACAGACCTACATTATTTAATTGGCACAAAGAAACAAATTATGTTCTTAAAAGCAACAAACTAAGGCTGCAATCCTAAAGACACTTGCCTGGGAGTAGGACACATTGAATACTATGGGGCTTACTTTTGAGTAGAAAGGGTCAGGATTGTGCTCTTAAAGTACTTTAAAGTGTCAACCTCAGCAGCAAGGGGATCTGTACACATGTGGATAAAGGAACAGAAAACAGTTATAAAAGATAACATCAAGAGGCAATAAAATGGAAGAGGTACAATCAGTGACTAGCCACAGGCAGCTGCAGAGGTTGACCATTTTCAAAGGTTCAGGGCTCATGCTGTGTTGTTGTCAGAGGTCCTGGGGCTATCTTTGGTGTTTCTGACACTGGGTGCTGTTTCACAGCACTGCCAATGGCCAATGCTCATCATCTGACCTGGCCTGGCCAGCCCTGAAGTCACTATAACTACTAAAACACGTTGCACCTAGAGTAATGTTACGGGGCACAACAGGTAGCCCCAGGACCTCCAATAACATAGCATCAGTATTGAACCTTTGAAAGTTTTATGCACAGGGAATCTCCCCAGACCCAAGCCAAGATAAGTGATACCATGGATAAAGTATCCACAGATACATTAATAATTCGGGGAAATTCCATTTCCAGCTAAAATTGAAAGCATACCCTGATTCTCTCCTATCAAAAAAGAAAGCAGTCCACATTATCAAAGCAGCAAATTTCAGCAAAAATCATAAGAAGCCTGGATGCTAGCTGAGTTTCTTAGCTATTACAGTTAACTATTGATTACAACATATCCCCGAGAGTCATATGTCCCATGATCATATTATCTACTGAACCTTTTTGGATGTTATGATTCATATTGTTGAATGCTCCCAGACTAGACCAACATAGTTCTAGTCTAGAGGAACCAGGTCACATCTCCATCATGTAGAAATAAGAAAAACCAAAAATAACAAGTCTACTGATTTCAACAGGACATAAGTATGCCTATCTCCTCTAATTCTCCAATTAATTCATTACCCTAAAACAATGGGACTTGTGCCACCAGATTGTGTCTGGTGGTCTATGAGGAACGCCTACTACACTGCCAATGCCTCTTGGCCATGAAACCAGCAATACAACACAGGGGTGTCATAATTCTTTCCCACAAAACCAGGACAGGACCCTCTGTCCAATTTCCCAGTATGCGAACACAATCTCTAAAAATTGGGATTGACCCTGTTTTCATGGCAGATGGCAACCCTAAGCACAACATGCATCAATAGGAGATTTGGCTCAGCATACAGCTCCAGCATATGCTTTTTGTATGCTCAAAAATGCCCTGCCATCCACTGTGAGGCTCCTACAAGTATTTGTTCCATTGCATCTGGCTTTCCAATGTGGCAGTAACGGGCAATGACATCTCTTGTTACTTCTGTTGGTACTTCCAATAGGTGGACCATGCAAAGTGGGGAGGCCAAGCAGGACACTCCAGCAGCATGACCATAAGTCTTCTTTTTCCAGGACATGCCCTTTTTTCTAGCTTTGTGTCCTGGAGAAAAATCTTCAGTGTCTTCCTTGTGAGCAGGTAGCATGTAGGCTTCTTGTATAGGCAACTCCCACTTATTGGATGGGTTAGGAATCAGAGCACCATACAAAAGTGGCACCCAGTCCTTTTCAGCTTGAAAATGCAAAATGGCCACCAAAATATCTTTTCCCCAACGCAAACCAGGGGAATAGGCTAGGGTTGCTTTAAAACTTTGTATCTTTGCTTTGCAAGCTCAGGAGAAAATGGGGGGAGAGGGAATCAATACTGGGTTATAAATCTGCATTCCAAAAGAGGTTTTGCATGGAAATGAGCCTGGAGAAAAAAATTTCAATTAAACAGCAAATGAGTTGGTGCCCAAAGAATCCTGCCAGTTCAGCAGAGAGGTGCTAGAAAATGCAATATACTGATTTCTTCTCATTAACCACAGGCTATAGGAAGACTGTGGGGAAAGATGAAATAAAATATCTAAGAGGTTTTGAAGGAATGCCAGGAATTCACATAGATGCATGTAAATAGATTATATTCATAAAGTCCTACACTTTGTGAAAAATGAGATGAGACAAGAGGCCAGGCAAAACCAGGAGGCGTTCATCTCATATGTATTCAGTTTTATTCTGGCGTATAAGGAGAGGGTGTTCATACTGCTTCTGTGTATGTGCTGGCATCTGACCTATGCTTCTTACCATCTAGAATAAGCAGAGAGATTTATTTAAAAATAATGCTCTGGTAATCAAGGCAGTGACCTGCAAAGTGGACAATATTAAGCCTGGGATCCAAAATATCACTTCTAGGAAGTAAATCGTTATTTTGGAGTAAATGGGATTATACTGCATATCACTGTATCTAATTTATTGCACATAACAGACGCATTTCCACCTGGCAGATCAAGCAGGTATATATGAGCATCCCAGGGAAGTCACCTGTTCAAGAACTGACCTGACCTAGCCCTGTTTAGCATCAAAGTGTCTATGGGCATAATCCTAACAAATTTAGGCTGGCCTAAGATACATGGCATATTTTGGGTGGTGTGGGGAGGTCTGCATATGCCTGTGCAGTACTCTAACCCATCTCACCCCATAAGTAGGACAGAAGGGCTTTATGACACCCCCTGGTTAGTACAGGGCTTATGCTGGCCTGACTAGAGATTAGGATTGAGGCTATGTCACTGGTTCTCAAAACTATGGGTCCAGATCCTACCAGTCATTCATGACCCCATTTTTGGTGGTTCATAAAACTGACAAGGCTGATTAAGATACATGTATCAAAGGTTTAAAAAACTGCTAATTGGGGCAAGCACTGCGGACCAATCACCAGTATAGAAACAACCCTTTGCATTCATAAATCAAGCAGCAACCTCTAGCACCTTGTTTGAGAACTACCAATCTATGAGCTTAATCCTAGCCATGTCTACTCAGAAGTAAGCCCCATTATGTTCAATGAGACTTACTCCCAGGAAAGTGTCTTGAGGATTGCAGACTATCCCTACAATCCAGAGTAACTACGGGAGTACGTAAGAGACATTACGTGCACCCGTAGTTACTGCACCACCTAATGAAAACCTGTGGGAAATTCATATTGCAATCCAGAGCAAATTGTTCTTACACCGGAGCAAGGACTCCCTGTAGTTACTCTGGATTGCACCGTAAGTCAGGCATCTTGCATCTACAGTCATGGCCCTTGTTGAAGACTACAGGGATACAAAAAGAATGAGAAAGACATGTTGGAAAAGGCACCTTTGGATTTATAGAGAATTTGAGATAGACTTAAATTCCGTAACCTTCTCTTCTCCATCCCTCCCTGCACAGAGTCACAGAATTTCTAATTATTAGAGATGTTTGACAATGGTTTTACTTCCTTTACTCAGAAGTAAACACATTGTGTTTAGTAAGATTTCAGCTGTAAGCAAACACCTCTACTCATGGAAACAAACACATCTACTAATAATTATTGTTGGATAATGTTCTTTCTGTACCTTTGTAAAACTATGAGAAGATTGTAAAAATTATGGGGGGATGAAAAAACATACAAGTCCAGTGATGACCTTTTGGAGGGGGAGGGGGGAGTGGGAGAGATGGGAGGGGTATATAATTCAATTAAAATGTGAAAGACATTGTGTTTATTCCTGCCTGGCACTTGGGGCCTTTTTAGCATGGTTCCTGTATATGTCAGTGTTTTACTATTTATACTTAATAGACAAAAATAAGAAAGAAAAAAAAGTTGACATTTTTAATCACAAAAAGTGGCATTCACAATTAATTACTGCAGTCACAAGAAAGCAGCCACATTTAAAAGTCCATACCCTACCAGCTAACTAGACACCGAGGAGCACTAATTATTAGAACATTTTCACAGACAGTTTGCAGTTAGTGAAATCAGAATGACGTGTCTTTTCAGTTCATTAAATCATTTCTGCCCAATGTTGCTTATATGCAGCTGAGACATAGGCTGCAATCCTAAAGACTCTTTTCTGGGAGTAAGACCCACTGAACACAATGGGGCTTACTTTTGAGTAGACATGGGTAGGAGTATGCGAAATATGTGGATTGGACAGAAATATAATGGCAGCCTGTGCATGCCTGGTCCTTAGGAACCATAAGACTGTAACCATAAGAAGTTGCTTTGCACAGATGTACTAGGGATTGATCCAGAGATCTTCCACATGTAGCACATGTTCCTCTGAGCTTTAGCCCTTTGCAAATGAGCTGATAGGGTGAAACAGTTGATATTTATCTTGGCACAGCTGCCAAAGAGAAGGAAAAAGTCATCAAAGTAATATAAGAGCCTTACTGAATTCTGTCTATTCCAGGATCCTGCTTCCTGCAGTGGCCAAGAGAATACCTCTGGAAAACCAACAAGCAGGAAATAAAATCCCTTTGCTACAGTTACTCTCAGGAATTAGTATCCAGAGACATGTTACGTCAGAACTTCAAATGCGAATACACTACTTTTCTTTAGTTTTCTACTTATGAGAAATTAGATTAATTTTTATAGTGGAAAACAGTTACCTTCCTCAGCCATATTAACTGCATTATTGCATTGCATCTCCTGAGAGTAGTGGACTTGTAAATTTCAAAACCAGCAATTATCACAGCTTGGCCTGATTGCCAAGAAAATAAAAATCCAATCCAGGAACAAATTAAAAAAAAAATTCCCTGTAAAATAAATGATGAAGAGAAGTCAGACTACAAGCATTCCCACTTACTGGTATATGACAGGTTAGGGATCAGAGCTGTGTTGAAAAGCAAAAATGGTTTAAAAGCAGAACCCTTTTTTAAGTTTGCTATTGAAATGTTGCTTTCAATGCTTTTATAGCTAGCAATTTACAAATGCCTTTTTCCTTGTAAACTCCTGTCATCACACAAAGATTTTTACAAATGAATTTTCATTAACTCATTCAGAAATGGGAATAGACTAGGAGCTAAAGTGACCTTGTGCTCTCTCTCTCTCTCTCTCTCTCATACACATACCAAAACAGTCTGAATCATCATGTCATGGGCAAATCAACAAAGGGAGGGCAATTTTAGCCTTTGAAATATAAGAGGGAGGTTGAAAGAGTGGAACATGGATTGACTGAATTACTTCTGGGTATAATTGAAAGGTGTTAAAAGAGTAGATCGTTAGAAAACAAACCATCAGCAGAATCCCTCTGTATTCATTTATTTTGAGGCTTGAATTTCATACTGCCTGAAAATATAGTTCTTTCCTTTGACAAGTACTACTTGTGTAGTTTACAAAGATCTGTTGAAAATGGTGGATGATAGTGATTCATCCAATCAAGCATTAAAATAAGAATCTACTATGGTAATTACATAGAAACAGCTGGGACAAGATTCAGCCATAACAAATCACTTTACCATCCCACTGATTTAACTGGAAGAAATTTTAAATACATTTTCTCTAATAATGTTGATTGGATCATAATTGTGATCTTGTAATTTGATCCTTAAAAGGTGGGATATATTTTCAACACTGATGCAGCTATGTCCAGTGTCATGTGCTGCATCTTGCATGGGAAGGGAGCCATGGAGGCCTCCTCAATGTGAGGCTTGTTCCCTCACATTGGGGGCACAATGTGGTTGCATCAGAGCTGGAAAGCTGAATAGGACTGGACCCTTAGTCTGTTTTAAAATGTGATTCCATGTGCGTACATTTCATGAGCCAACTACCTGTTCAACAATCTGAAATGTCTAACGATCTAGTCTCTATCGCTGTTGTTTTTTTCATTTACCCTACAATCCAGAGTAACTATAGGAAGATGTAAGTGGCACTTACTCTGGATTGATCTATGCATTTCCCATAGGTTTCCCATAGGTGGCACTGTAACTACACTGTAAAAGGTCCTGTAGTTACTCTGGATTGTAGCCTAGAAAATGTGGATAAACTCAGCTATCTGTTGATAGTAAGGAAATAACTATAGTTTCCAGGGTTATTAGCAAAATTAATTTGCCTGACTCAGATTTGTTCTCCCAAAATAGGTACTGCTCTCTTTGGTCTGAAACACGTTTATGGACTTGTGGTGATTTTTCTTCCCATGTTACTACAGTAATGTTTGGATCCGTTACTACATGTGTAGACTCAATAATCTATTTCTTGTCATCTATTCTAACCTTTCTGTGATTTATCATAGGTATAAAGTCAATCTGAGATAATGCAAAATTCCTCAGGGATCCCAAATCCATGCTGAGATCTAGCATTATAACTTTGAGTCTTAACAACAATGGAGATACAGTAAAACCTTGGATTGAGAGTAACTTGGATTGAGAGTGTTTTGTGAGACAAGCAAACATTTCTAATAAATTTTGATTTGATATACAAACAATGTCTTGATAAATAAGCTAAACAAGCTAAAATAGTCCCAATTGGGATACACCCAGTTTTGGTGCTCTGCCAGCAGCTGCTCAGCCTTTCCTAAGAGACCAGCCTGTGCATGTCTACTCTGAAGTAAACCTATATTATAGTCAATGGGGCTCATTCCAATGTAAGGAGGGGAGGGGAGCCCAAGAGACCTAGCCTTGCATTTCTACTCTAAAGTAAGCCCTATTTTAATTAGTGGGCTTCATTCCTGTGTAAGGGGGCAGACATGCAATACAGGTGCCTTCACAAAATAAAGGTGACAAACCTGAATGCATTTGTGACTGCACCTTTGCAGTTTGTATAGGATTTACATGAAAACCTTTTTGACTTTGTAAATGATGATTGCTTGCATCAAAAAACAAAGGAATTTGTTTTTATTATGAGAAACTGCACATTATGAGAAACAGACCTGATCACATGTCTCTATCTTAAATGGATTTTAGAGCACAATCTTAACCATGTCTTCTCTGATGTAAGCCCCATTGTGTCCAATGGGTCTTACTCCCAGGAAAGTGTGTTTAGGATTGCAGCCTTAGAGATATGATTTGGGTGTAGGGACAGGCAATTGCTTGGTGCATGATTAGCACGGTTTGTATTTAGGAAATCACAAGAATGGCACAATCCTAACCAATTTCCCGGCTGTGGGGTAAGGGCATTGCAAATATGAGGAAGTCTTGGCGATTGCTCTCCTCAAACTGGTACATGTCCCACTGGCACAGCTATGCCAGTTCTAGAAACTGGTTAGGATTGCACCCAAAGTAATTGTTACTGGTGAATAAGAAATGGCTACAATCAGATATGGCTACAGTCATATCCATACTTTCCTGGGAGTCAGCCTCATTGGCTATAATTAGACTTTCTTCTGAGTAAATAACTTCTGAATAAAATAACACCATTTTCAAATATCTCTGGTTATCACCTTTCTCACAGGAAGGCCTGTTCCTTTTGTGGTGATGTCCCTTTAAGAAGATTTGGAGAGAATACCACATAAGCTACAGAAAAAAAGCAGCAAATTTAGTCAGGTTGAAAGGGCAAGGTGGGCAATATAAGAATAGATATTTATGAGACCTATACTTAGTGCTTATAGCCAGTGGTTAGATTCAAATAAATTAACAACAGGTTCTATGTCCTAATATCCTAAGTTAACAACAGGTTCTATTTCCCATTAGTAACTGGTTCTCAGAAGCAGGCACTCATTAGCAAAGGGTTCTATAGAACCTGTGAGAACCCCCTGAAGCCCACCACTGCTTACAGCTATAGTTAGACAATTGCAATACATTTCTGTTATACTTGTATAATGTATTAATGATTCTTGCAATTTTTTTCACTGGTAAATATAAAAACTGCACCCTTCACAGTTGCATCATTGCAGAAAATCAAGTAGTGAAGCATGACTGCATCTGTGTGCCAGGAAAAAGCTACCTCTCACATATGCCCTAAAGTGCTAGTCTACTTCCATAAATCTGTGTGTGTGTGTGTGTGTGTGTGAGAGAGAGAGAGAGAGAGAGAGAGAATATATAGTGACAGGCAGCACTCTCACAGGATTTTGGAGGAGTCTTTGTACAGTCTCGAGGTTCCAAGAGTGTCTGAGGCCTTCTCAATGCAAAGTGAGTGCTCTACCACTAAGCCCAGTAGTTATCTTGAGATGGGCAGTCAGGAAACAAAACTGCAGTATGTGGAGATTCTGCCTCCAATATCTCCAGCAATTTTGTGTCTTTCCATCCTTTACAGAACAGTTTGCAGTCTTGAAGTTTCACTAAGGCTGCAGTCCTAACCTCCAGTTAGGTCAGCCTAAGCCCTGACATAAGTCCTGTGCTGACCTGGTGTTGTCAAAAATGGGAAGAACTTATTGGTCTTCCCATTCCGGTGGTGATGTCAGGAGACTTCTGTTTCACTCCTGGTGGAAGGTTAGGCCAGTGCACAGACATGCACTCGTCTCCCGACATCACCACAGGAATGGGAAGACCAATAAGTTGTGCTGGTCTATTTTGGGATTATAATGAGCTTATTCCTTACTTGAATAAGTTAGGAATGAGTTTATTCCTATGAGCACCCTATGAGCTTATTCCTAACTTGTGCTGGAACATGCAGGCCAGTGTTCCTGCACTATATCTAGTGCAAATTTTAGGCAGCCAGTGGATCATCCCAAGGCAAAGGGAAACTTTCCCCCTTATCCCTCTAGTCTCTGCAGTCCTAATAAGGCTACTTGGATCTGCACCACCACAATCTGGACCACCCCAGACTGGGACTGGCAGACCCCTGTGTCAGCCACACTCAGCTGGCATAAAATTACTTGGCAGGGCCCTTGCTCTGGCATGGAGAGGCCATTGCACATCCTTGCACCATTCTCCTCTACTCCTCTGTTAGATTGTGGGGTATGTTAAACATCTTTACTACAGTAGTTGCAAACCTTTTAAGACATTCTCCTTTAACAGTCAGTAGCCTTTTCTTAAGTCATAATATAGGCTGCTGCCTAATCATCCTTCTGCACCCACTGATCTTCTGCCCAGTACAGCAATAAACTAAGATGTCTAATGCTATGTTCTGTGAACAGGCTGGGGGGAAGCTCACATATTAGCAATATTCCCATGTGAACACTTGGTAGCATGCAAAGTCTCTGCAAAATGCCAGGAGGCATTTATGTGTAGTTACAGCTTGTGTTAGCTTCTGACTCCACGTGGAGGCTGTGGGTGACAGGTTCAATGTATGGATTCAATCCAGGAAGGGGAAAATTGCTGGTCTCTCCCACATCCATAGGACATGTGCTGGCCACCCCACATTGCCATGGGAATGGAGAAAGGTGATTTGTGCTGGCCTAAATTGGTGAAGATTGTGCCATATGAGTCGTAGTGGCCTTTCAAGTTAAGTAGTAGAGCTTCTGCATGATGTCTCCAGATGCAAATATTGTGCTAACCCTTCATAAATGTAGTTGAGCTGACATAGCCTGAAAATTCATAAACCTCATGTTTGTAACAGTTGCCATTTCTGTGTCTGTTTCACTTAGAGCACAATCCTAACCATGTCTACTTAAAAGTAAGCTCCATTGTGTTCAATGGGTCTTACTCCCAGGAAAGTGTCTTTAGGATAGCAGCCTAACTCAGTTTTTCTTCAGCAATGGTCATCTTGAATGTTTTCAGGCATTTATCTTGATATGGCTCTTAGGCTGCAATCCTAATTTCCAGTTAAGCACTGGCACAAGTCCTCTGCTTACCTAAGGGGTGTCACAAAAGTACCATAAGACACTTTTGCATCACTCTTGGGGGAGGTTTAGGCCAGAGCACAAACAAGCTCTTGCCTCCCTACATCACCACAGGAACGGGTAGACAAATGAGTTGTGCTAGCCTAGATTAGGATTGCACCCTAAATAGTGCTTTAATAGAAAAAATAGATCAAGACCTATTGTCCAGGTAACTTCTAGGACTCTGAACCTGCTAATATATTCTTCCATCGTTCTTTTGCTGCTACTTCAAACACACACAGTACTTCCTTTCTAATCTGAATATGTTTTCTCTGTCCCCCATCACCTTTTAAACTTTTCTGGTTTGCTTCTCTTTTCCTGTACCAACCAATTTTAGATTTTGTCCAGCATCTTATTCTTCTCTTTGATCCTTTGGTTATTACCATCAAGATATATGTATTCTGATTTTCAACAAAAGTTCACAGTGTGGTTTATTTAAGAAATACGTTTTCCTGAAGGAGTCACAGTTATAAACAAAGCAAAAATACTAAAGCAACATCAGCAAAGGACCACCAGAAAAGATATTATTTTGGGGTTGTAGGTGCTATTGCATTCCCTTTTCTAATTATAAAAGAAGTACCACTTAAAAGATGCCTTTTAGTTCAGTTTTCTCCCATGTGAACACGTGTGTCAACTGTTTCTCTTCAGTCAATAACTTTATTCCCTTAAGATGCTTGCCTATTGTAACTGGGAGCTAGCACATACCCTCAAATTTCCTTTAAGGAGTGGAAATTTAGTGAATTTCAATTTCTAGGGAGTGCATTAGCTCTTCTTCAAAGCTATTCCGACTCCTGCTATATAAAAACAATTAGACAGTTGTTTAGAATGCGTGGAAAAATCCTCAGAAGGGATAGTTTAAAAAAGTTAAATATTAAAATGGATAGTACAATCAATATTTGAATATAATTCAATTAAAACCCCAGCCAAACTCATTTTCCGAATGCTTTGCTGCATGACGTGTGCTGCCTCTGAATCGGTATCTTTTGCTAGATTTCTAGGAGCTTCTGACGCAGAATTTGAGGTACAATGTGAATTTGAGATAGGATGATACCCTTTTAAATCTTCCCCCATTCCCTAAAAACACACCCACCAGACTAGACCAAACCAGTTAGTGAGTTACAGTTCTTTGTAGTCAAAGCAGTTTATCATTTGGGTTGAAATGATATACGTAATATAATGCAGAGGTAGAAACTGAAAATAGGATATGCAAGCTATTCTGAAATTTGACTCACTAACTGTCAGTTTAGGAAAGCTTGAATAATTCTGAACAAGAGGTTGAAAGGGAAACATAACCATGTCTTCTCAAAAGAAAGCCCCACTGGGTTCAATGGGTCTTACTCCCCAGGAAAATGTCTTTAGGATTGCAGCCATAATGAAATGGCAGCGAAGGTGGTAGAAACAATGGAGAGTGTTGAGGATAAGCGACATGCTTGCCGAGGTTGAGGGAGACATACATCAATGAGTTAGATGCAAATAATGGTCACTCATGGTTAGTTCATAGCTTTGCTAGACAGAAAGAAAAAAAATCTACTTGAGCTGCATTCACCAACAGAGTGTTTTCACATTTGTGTTCTTCTATTATGTTGTAGCACTTTGAGCTCCTTGTTTGAACAGTTTGTTTGCTTAACCTCATAAATGACTGAATTACACCTGTGGGCAGATTGATGTCAGTGCAGTTCAGTCAAGGTATACATTCTGGATTTATTCAGACTTCACTCAACATCCACAAGATTTGAGGAGAGTCCACAATAGAGTTTTTCTTTACAATCTGAGGGTGAGTCCTAACCAATTTAGGCCAGCACAACTCATCTGTTTCCCAGTTCCCACAGTGGAATGGGGAAACCTGGCTTACCCCCACCCCTACCAGAAATGGCACAGAAGTGTCACTTTTGTGACACCTCCAAGCCAGCACAGGACTTGTGCCAGCTTAACTGGGGGTTATGATTGTGTATTGACTGTTCTGGTTTTGTCTGTGTTATGCCAATTGAGATGAGGAGCCATAATATGTGTACATTAGCTTAGATCTGGAAAGCTTATGGGGATTCTGGAGGGTGTGAAGCCTACATACATCACATGTGTGACTACATGTGTGACTACAAGAATTATTCTTCTCTGATGTTAGCCGCCTTGGGCTCCCTCTTGTAGGGGAGGAAAGGCGGGGTATAAATTAGGAAAATAAAAAAAATAAATAAAATGTACAAAATGGATGGGCAAGACATTCAGATGACAGGTACAAAAGTGCCCCTTGTGGTATGTTAACTTCTGCAGTGAAAAAGATCATATACAAGCACCTCTTGAAAAAGATTAGAAAGGAAATTTGCTTCAGACTGCAGCACATGGTATACGCCAGTGGCACATTCTGTCACCCACAATGCCTTACTGCAAAAGCTTTATCCAAACCTATAAATCAGTCTATAACTAGACTGATTAAACTAAAGAGAGCCTCTATAAACTGAAATTGCAACTAGGCCTTAATAACCACAAAGTGCTCAGGGTATCAGAGCAATAGCAAACCTGGCCTCCTGGTGAAAGCAAGCTTTGTGCTATTACAGATTAAAGAAGCCAAAGTCTGACAGATTTTTTGAGAAAGGAGTGCCGCTCCGTACAAAGCTGAGCCACACAATTAATGACCTCCTTCCTACCATATCACCTTAATGTACTGCTGTCTCATGGTCAGTATTTCTCCCTAATGATCAAAGCCATACTGGAAAGGAACCACGGTAATCATCTTGATGGCATCCAAGTGACAACAAAATGAATTAGAAACTTGTTTCCCAGTCTTGATTATATTATGTAAATGTTGCTATTCAAACAGTTGATATTTTAATTCAGGCTGGCATTCATTCCTTCTGCAATGGTATGAAACTAAATTCTCTTTATGTTTTACTCTTGCTAAACAACTGCAAAGCAAAGAGTCTCATTATACTTTGTTTAGAAGCTTAATGACTGCTTTTTTATTACATGCTCAGAAGTATCTGCTTCACTTAAAGAGCGTTTCACTTAAAGAGCATGCCTCTGGAACAAATTAAGCTCTTTAAGTGAGGCACCACTGAAAATGGTTAATAACTAAGCATTTCTTAACGGCAGAACAGAAACTCTCAGGTGTAATTTTTGACTCTAAGCCATCTTATACAAGTTAATAAGAATATTATGACATTTATAATTCTGATACTAATGCTACAACAAATACAGTGGAACTTCTGAGGATTCTGTGGGATCCTAGATAGGATTTAGTTATAAAGCAATTTTTTGTCATTGCATATTTTTATTTTCAAGACCAACATCCTGGGATCAAAGGAATGTATACCTAAGAGCACAATTGTAGCTGACAAGCCAGTTTAATGGATTTGCCATGACCTCCTGGTATTGTGAGTTTGTTCCTTCAGAAGTCAGGAAGACTGGTGTAAGACCCCCATCCCAACCCATGCCAGAACCCTCTCCAGATCTGGTGAATTTGTTCTGGCTGAGAGAGGTAAGCTTGGAGTGGAGGTTTGGGGACAATGATGGGAGGGTGAAATTGGGGCATTTTTGGTGGTTGGGTGACAGGTGGTAGGACTTGGTCCAGCAGGAAAGCAAGATCAGCCTCCAGCACTTGGGTTGGATTCTAACCCCCTCTTTATAGCTATTCAGATCTGTGCAAGCTATTTCACTGGCGCAGACCCAAGAAGTCCTATTAGGATGGATGCTAAACAGTAGAGGGTAAGGGGAATTAAATCCACTTGCTCTGAATTATGTGATAACCACCTTGTACTCTGCATTGGATACAGTGCAGGCTAGCTGGCCTGACATTTCCAATGCATGATAGGATTAGTCTTTATGTGTGTATTGCGGGTAAGAAGTCTGGAAAGAAGAACTACAACCACTCTGAATCAGTGGGAATATTTGCTCTCACTACAGTGGGTTTTCTCATGACTTATCAGATGTCATTCTGTATCTGCTCCTTCATTTTAATAACATTTGTCTTTGCATGGATGTGGCATACAAAGGAACATTTTATGATAAATATTTTTTGAAAGAAAGCAGTCTCTGTACAAGAGCTGTTATCATTTGTAAAGCTGGATAAGAGATTGCAGCTGTGGTTTTTCATAAACTGTGGATTTTATCAAACTCTCCCAACGCATTTCTTGAGCAGTGATGCAAGATCTAGCACCTAGTCTATTGTTTTCTTTGATTTCACAAAACGACACAGCAGCTTTCTTTTTTAGTAAAATTAATAACTTCTTGATAACCAATTCAGAGCCTAGTCCTATCCAACTTTCCAGTGCATTCCAGCGCAACCCTCAGATAATTATAAGTGAACAACTGTCTCCTTCCTTGAGGAAGTCTTTGTGACTGCTCTCTCTCTCTCTCTCTCTCCACCCCCTTCCCCTGAGCATGCCCCATTGGCAAAGCTATATCAGTGCTGGACAATTGGATAGGATTAAGCCATTAGTCCTTTGCTTATCTATAGATTTGTTTCAAAAGTGACTGGGCCAAGGAGGGGACTGGAATCAGCTTGCAGCACTTAGGCTGGATCCTAACCCCCTCTTGAAGTTATCATATTTGAATATCAGTAGAAGTTATTTCAGTATATCTCCCAAATTATTTTATAACAAAGCATGTGACTTTACAAATAAGTAGTGATACTCATCATTTCCAAGGAGTAAAAAAGGATTATAGTCAAGTCTTACTAAAAACAATGGATTTACTTATGAGCAAATACTGTTCACACAGAATTCCTTATCAGGCAATAACTTTATGAAACATTTTATGGAACTTGACAACTACCACCAGATCCTGCTCAAGTAAGACTGCAATCCAAATCCCCAGTTAGGCCAGTCTAAGCCCCAGCACAAGTATTGTGTTGGTCTGTAGGTGCCACAAAAGGTCTGCAAGGCACTTCTGTGCCACTCCTGGGGGAGAGATAGGTCAGTGTTCAGATAGGTATTTGCTTTCCTACACCACCATGAGAATAGGAAGTCTGATGAGTTGTGCTGGCCTGGTTTAGGATTACACCCTAAATGATATAACTTTATCTACTTTGCATTTCTTATTTTCAAGCAAAAAAATCTGTTGCTGTCTATATATATGTGATTTGGTAGATCATAGAATCATAGAATCCTAGAGATGGAAGGGAGCTAGTAGGTCATCTAGTCAAACCCCCTGCCTGCAGCAGGAATTCCCCCTAGAGCATCTCCGACAGGTGCTCTCGTTGAGCCTCTCCTTGAAGATCCCAAGTGAGGGAGAGTCCACCACCTCCCTTGGTAGTCTGTTCCACTGCCGAACCGTCCTCACTGTCAAGAATTTTTTCTGGATATCCAACTGGAATCTCCTCTCTTGCAGTTTGTTCCCATTGGTTCTAGTTCTGCTTTCAGAAGCAGCTATGAACAAATGAGCCCCTTCCTCCCTATGACAGCCCTTCAGGTATCTGAAGAGGGCAATCATGTCTCCCCTCAGCCTCCTCTTCTCCCCTCAGCTGAACATCCCAAGTTCCCCCAACCTTTCCTCGTAGGACTTCCCTTCCATCCCACTGATCATTCTTTTCGCTCTCCTCTGGACTTGCTCCAGTTTGGCTGCATCTTTCTTAAAGTGAGGTGCCCAGAACTGAACACAGTACTCAAGGTGAGGTCTCACCAATGCAGAATAAAGAGGAACTAGAACTTCTCACGACTTGGAAGTTACAGTGCTCTTAAAACAGCCTAAAATGGCATTTGCCTTCTTTGCAGAATGGTTGATGGATTAAGGCTATTGAAAACAATGGTTGATGGATTAAGGCTAAATTCACACATGAATGTTTGTTCCTTGATTACTGAAATACAGTACTGAGTAATGTGATCTGTATGTGCCATATACCAATCAAAACACAACAAGCAGATTTTGTATCACTTGAAACAACATGGGAATGCACACATTTCTCTGAAGGTCAAAAAGTGATTTACAAGAAATTATAAGACAATGAGCACAATCCTAACCACGTTTACTCAAAAGTAAGCCCCATTGTGTTCAATGGGTCTTACTCCCAGTAAAGTGTCTTTAGGATTGCAGCCAATGTCTTCTTCTTCTTCTTCTTCTTCTTCTTCTTCTTCTTCTTCTTCTTCTTTATATCAAGATATTTATATACTGCCTTTCAACAGAGACAAAAAGTTCTAAAACTTTGTAAACCCAGAGGGTATTCCAATGGAATACGCTGCATGTGAAGCACGAAAGCCTGGGTTAGATTGATATGGAGGATAGGCTGTTACCCAAGCAGCAAATCCCCCCTCTCCACACCACTGGATTAGTCCAATGGAAAGGCAGAGCCAATACGATTGGATCCAGCTGTGTTGCAGGACAGTGTTGGGCTAAGGACAGGAGCTCACCCTGTCTTGTGGGGCTGACCCCGGTCTCAAACCCTGGCTGCTGGTTAACAGGCACAGTGTCTTAGCCACTTGCGCCACCCACAGCCCTTTCATAGCAAAGGAAGCAGAAAATGATTACTTATCCCAGAATGTGTTGCACTGGAAGGATGCTATGCTGGGATGAATAAAGACAGTTACACTCCTTCTGCCCCTCCCATAAGAACCAGATTGCCTTTTTATGCAATTAGTAGGAGGGATTTAAAGAGGAATATATATATGCCAATCAGCACTAATATGCCTATCATAATAATGGTATTACGTCAGAGGGCTTGTGACCACAAAAAAGTTTCCATTTATTTCAGTAGGATTTGATCTGCCTGAGTGTGAACTGAAATCATGTTAACCAAGACTTATTTTCAAGTAAGTCTTCAATTTTAAGAATAGTCACTTGGAAAATGCAACAGCAAATTTGCAGAAGAATAGATACTTTTCAAAAATATTCTGGTCTGAAAATGAAAACATAAAATGCCCACTCTGAGAAAGATTTAGAGCCCCAGCTATACATTTCTATTCAGAAGTAAGGCTAATGATAGTCAATAGGGCTTACTCTCAGGAAAGTGTGGATAGGATTGCAGCCTATAGAGAAAGATTTGATCTGGGAGTAAAATTTATATTCCTAAAATAGTTCCCTAATCTTTAGTGATTCCTAAGAATGTATTTAAGCAACTTCTGCCCAACATTGGATATTTGCAACAGGGATCAAATGTGTACACCTGTGGCTGAGTAGAATCAAGTTAAATATTGCTTAGAAGTTCTTAGACTCAAAACAGAGCTATAGCATTAGTGGTGTGTGCTGCCCTGTCACCCTTGTCTGATGTCTGAAATGTGGCTTGCTTACTGACAGTTCCTCCACTCCTATCAGCGTCTGGGAGCCAACCTGAAATTGGAAAAGTGAGCTGCATCAGTCGCATTCTTCATTGGGCCCAATAGCTAGTGCTAATTTTTAAGCCCATTAACTATAAAGTCAATTTTAAGCCCGTTGAATATATTATTGATTTTTTTCCTCAGTTTGGGAACTTACTGTGGAAAAGTGGTATATATACTGTTAACAACAATAACAGGCTGTCCCAACAGTAAAAGCTCATACTCTGGTGATACTTGTAATGCACCAGTGACAAAATAACTACTTATCGTAGGTCCTTGGTAAGAGCTCAGTAGGTGGATATAAGCAAAATTCAGTCAAAAACAACATGATGGTGCAACAACAACAACAATAGGTGACTGTGTTAAGACTGTGGCATGGCAAAGTTGATTCTCAAATGCCGGTAATGGATTTATGGTGGTGAATAAAAAGGGGACTAATTTTCTCCCTAAACCAAAAGACGTGTAGAAGAATTCTGTTCCCTTCTTTTGTTGGTGAAAATTGTGAGTACTGCTATAAATGACTTATGGTTTTGCATTTTGAAGTACTGTCCCTTATGAAATCCCTGGTTTCTTTAGGTTGGGGCTGCAATTCTATACACAATCACCTGGGACTAATTTCCACTGAATGCAATGGGACATCTGAGTAGAGCACGTAGGATTGTGCTGACAGATTGTGCTGACTTCTACTCAGAAGTAAGTCCTTTTATAGTCAGTAGGGCTTACTCCCAGGAAAGTGTGGATAGGATTGCCTCAGTGTCTAATCTAACTTTGGGGTTGCAATTCTATATATACAGTACTTCCGTGGGAGCAAATCTCTTTGAAATTAATGAGATTTGCATCTGTACAGAGATGCTTAAAAGTGCACTCTGGTTCTGTGAAAGGGGCTTTGTTTTTAAAAGTGGAATTGTGATATTGCATTACTTTCCTATGTAGGTTTCTTTTAATAAGCTTGGAAATCACCAAACTGTTTATTGAAACAACTGTTTTGTAATGTTAAATTTTCAAGCATCTGACCTTTACACGCAGTTTGGATCTCTGGACAAATTGTGGTTAAATTTGGAAAGGGGAATAGTCTCCTGATTGGACAGTTTGAATCCCACCCTATTGAGGAATATGCAATCATCAGTGTGATATCCAATTTTAGAAGTAAAATTATTTATATATTTCAGAATTGGAATTGGACCAGATATCCCCAAATTTGTATTCAGAAATATTATCCTAGGCTTTCTGTTTAGGATAACTTCTCTCAAAATATACTAAATAGCCTAGCAGTGTATTCTTAGGTGGAATGATCTTTCTCTTGTGTTTTGTCAGTCCCTCCCCCTGCTCTCTCTTTGAAGCAATAAATGAGGTGGGGGTGTTTATCCATACTGAAAATATCTCCCCACACCATAATCGATTGGGACATTAATGAGAAAAAATGATAGAAGGCCCATGTTGCGTGGGAGGCAATGTGAGGATTTTCCCCCTCGGCTGCTGCTGAAATGGCCTTGATTATACAGTTTTGAATTTTGTTGATGGGTGGAGGGGGGCAGCAAGGATTGCATATGTCTTTTCAGAATCTGTGTTGTTACAAACATGGAGAACAAACATGGGGGAGAGTTTGTAATGGGAGAAATCTATCTGATTTTGGTGTATCTTGGACAGCTGCCACCAGCCTAAATCTGAAGGCAATGTACAATGATTGATGGCACTGCAAGAGCTGCTGTACCAAATCCATGAAGCTCTTCTTACCGGCAAACCCTTGCTAAATCTTTCTCCCTTTCCTCCAAACAAAGGAATGTGCACATTTCAGCTTCCTGAAGGTTCTTCTACCGATCTAGCTTTTCCCTTTTAAAAATGAGGTTTGGATAGGATTCTATGGAAGCAGAGGGGAGGATTTTATGTTGTAACACAAACCTTTTTGTTTGTCAGTCAAGATTTCTTATGGTTTATTTTGTACTGAGACATATCTACTTGCGGCCAACATAACACATTTACATGATATAGGCTGCAATCCTAACTTAGGCCGGCCTAAGGCTGGTCTAAGGCTCGGCATAAATCCTATGCTGACCTGGGGGTGTCACAAAAGTGTTGTAAAGCACTTCTGCACTCCCTGGAAGGGTCATGCCAGTGCACAGGCATACGCTGACCTCCCCACATCCCCATGGAAAGACATGTGAGGTGAGTTAGGCTGGCTTTGATTGGTTAGAATTGCACACAAAATTTATTAGCAAAATAAGTAGCTTTCATGGTGCAAGGTACTAGTTGTTATACACAAGGTTTTTTTTTGAGAGGGTACTCACTGGTACTGACCAGCACATCTATGGTGAGTACTGGTGCCTCTGTCCCCCCAAGTAGACATGTCTATGATTACAAATGGTGAGTACCCCCACCTTTATAACATATTCATGGTATCCCCACCCTTATTTCTAGGTAAAAAGAACTGGTTATATATAGTGCATTTTATGCTGCATAACTGAAAAGCTTTCCTCTATATTGATATAACACACTTTATGGATACTATTGATGTAGTAATATTGGAGAGGTGACATTCAGTGTTTCATAGATTTTTCTGGATAAGTGGGCTTGATCATTAGTGGGTCTTGCAATTCTAGAGCTGTAGTTTAATCAATAAAATTACAGTTAGCCCTCATTATGCAAGAATAATCTGTTCCTAAGCTCCCTATGGATAAAAAAATCAAATCTGCAGGTCCTGGCCATAGAGAATCTCTGGATATCCAGGAGGTCAGATGGGTCTAATACAAGTTTGTGACCAGGTGCTGAGTCAAATCTGTGGGTTCCAAACCAACTGACAAAAAAAGGGTCCACCTGTATGCATGTCTTTATTCACTCCTTGTCTTTAGTAGTGGAGTATTAGAAACTGGGTAATTAAGATTAGTGGGTTTGATATTTTTGAAGAGTCTGTTAGGGAAGAAGATTTATATAGATGATAACTGCATACTGTATATACCTGAGCGTATGATTCCCTGAAAATAAACTACTAAATATTATTCAGGTCTGATCTGTTGAACTCACACACTCTTTAAGATGTAAATCAACAAAACATTGCGAATATAACTAAAAGGAGAGTAATCTGTTGGCACCAGGCTATACAAAATCTCTGCCACCTTGTGAGACCATTGCCTTGAAGGTGGGTTATAAATCCTTTAAATATATACTTTATATACTTCCAATTTGATAACTATTGATTTTTAGAAAGCTTCATGTGTCATGGGTATTTTATAGGAAGGAAATAAACCAATGAGCTCAGTATGGAGACAGTTATACTTTACTCTTCTTAATTTTAGAGGTGGTTACTCACTGCTCAGTTGTATTTGTAAATGTAGGATTGCTGGGCTTTAGGAAACACAGCGAAAATTCATTTTTAGCTAGCAATCTCATTATTTTTACAGTTTCCCTTACTGCAACATCCCCAAACTGCTTATCCATAAGAGATAAATTATTTCAGCAGTTTTTTTATACTATTGATTTGCTCAGTTTGTATAGAACTGTCCCTATTCACTCAAACATAGCATATTTTTTATGATCATTTCCTGGGATCTCTCTTGTGCCTTTATAGTTTATGAAACCTCTGTAAAAGAGAACTGTATCTTCCTTTTATTTTGCTAAGTAAACTACTTTATGAACTTTGTTGAGAGACGTTTTAATTCTAAAAAATAAAATAACTTTAAAATCACAGGCAATATTTTGTGTTAGATCAATGATGGTGGGGGGAGAGGTTTGCAATCCTAAGCATACTTCCTTGATAAGTATCATTGAAACAATAATCAATGTTACTTTTATCCAAGGATGGTTTAGAATCCTGTTTCAAACTTTGCAAATATGAGAAATAGAAATAAAATAATTATTTACAATTTACCACTCTGTTAGTAAAATTTCCAAGGATAGTAGGAAACAGGAATCCAACAAGAGGTAAATCACCCAGCTGATTAAAGTAAATTTCCCTTCAGAGTCCCACTAATTTCAGTGGAATTTACCACCTTTTAAGTGTATTAAGGACTACAGCTTTAACTGCCTTTCAGAATTAGATTCAAGCATTTCAAAATTTGAAATGCATGGACATTAGTGGTAATTTCATTCACTCTTATTGTAGATGCTTATGCATTCATATTATGGGAAACAAATGGCTCCATTTTGACGTATGGAGGACTAATTCAGAATTGGTATTTACTCATCTCTATGGTTCCCAAATGTCTTTGCCACCAGGCAGAGTTTCATTACTTCAATTAGTTTTTTAAAGTATACTTTGTGAATTTGTTCAGAAATGCTAATATAGACTCAGATGTATGGACTTTGAGCAGAAATACAAAGAAGCTTTTGTTGGATTTCCATTCAAAATGAATTTGACTGTATACTGAGTTCAGATGTTGGAAATGTTAATCTTATTTGACACAGGCTGCAATTCTGACCACACTTTCCCAGCAGTAAGTACTATTGAACACAATGAGACATACTTCTGAGTAGACATGCTTAGGATTGCACCGAAATGAGCAAATCTTGTGAGAATTTGATGATACAAATTCCATAAGGTGACATACAAGACTTTTGTAGAGACTTGTGGCAGCTGTAGAGCACATCTTCTTCCAGCGGCTTCCATTATAGCGGCTTCCATTATAGCAGTGATATAGCAGTGTGCCACAAGTGCTCCACTGGTGTGTCGTAGGGGTTGGAAAATTTATTTATTAGATAATATCATTTGTTAATATGGCCATTGAAGGATGTGAACCCTCCACAAGCAGTATGGTGTGCCTTGTCAAGTCTTAAAAGACTGATGGTGTGTCTTTACAACTTTGATGGTGTGCCTTGTCAGTGTGCCATGAGTTGAAAAAGATTGAAAACCACTGTGTTATAGAGTTGAGGCATTGTGTGGTGAAAGCAATGCAACTCCCAGCCTCTGGGAAGTTCAACCTACAGTGAATTTGTATTTTGGTTTCATCTCATCCTTGAATAAATGTGTAGAACACAAGGCTATTCAGGCATAGTCATAAGACCTGGATGCAGAAAGGGGCAACCAAGGACTATTCTGAACATTAACCCCTAACTATTAATCCTAAGGCATTTCTTTGACCTACCATAAAAAAGCTACCATTCAGCATAAAAGAAAAATATCTTTTTTCAAAGGCAAACCCTTAATGAGCCATTCAATGTTGAGAACATGTTGATGACCTCAGTGTTACTCAGGCTGCAATCCCATCCTCCATTTAAACTAGCCCTGGCATAAATCCTATTCTTACCTGGGGGTGTCAAAATAGTACTATAAGACACTTCTGCCCCACTCCTGATGTTGGGGTTAGGCCAGTGCACAGATATACACCAACCTCCCCACATCACCATGGGAAGATATTCCAGGTGAGTTATGCCAGCCTAAACTGGTTAGGATTGCATCTTCAGAGAGTAGCAGCGACAAATATATAAACACCTTTGTCAGAGAGTATATGGCGATCTGTGTCATACCTATAATCTAAATGTCTGCAGTTAGAAACAAAGACTGCTGAATACTGTACATGGATTTTTGCACTAATGTAGCAGGTTATCTCTTATATCTTACAGGAACCCAACTGGGGTTCAAACTGCATGTGAGATTTTCTATACTGTGCATTGATCAATTAGGCCAAGTTGGAATGAATTAGTTTCTAAGTATCCTTATGCATGAGGTGATAAGAGTCTCTGATTTTGTGCCAGGTATCAGAAGGAATCTCAAAAGTTCTTACTAGCTGTTTGTGAAAAAATGAAGCAAGTAAAGTGTCTTGTAACCTGATGGTAGCATAATTCTTTTACACAAGTTAAATAGACATTTTAAAAAGATATGTTTTCTTTAATCAAATATTTAATCTAATATTTCAAATATAGATTTTTTTAAAGAGATAAAATACAAAAATGAAATCTCAGAATGGAATATACTATGATACTGCTATGAATCTTTAAAAGAGGTTTACTTTTAGGAATTCTTTTAGGGATAATAATAGAAGATTCCATTCCAAAAATTTGCTTAACCTCTTGAAAAGATCTTTGAGACCAATATTAAGCTCCTCTGAACATGAACACAACAGGTATATATTTTCTCCTGCTTTGTATAAATAATTCCTTCTTGTTGTGGCAGGGAGCCGAGATTTAGGCACATGGTACTAGAAATCCGTTTTGCTGCCTTACTCATAGGTTTCACTGCAATATTATCCAGCACTGCAGAGATACAAAGGAAGGCCGGGCAAATTTGAGAGCTTGGCTGCATTTTTTTTGACACAAGGACAAGCCTATTGTGGCTGTTTTAAAATGAAAATCCATTCTAAGTAGGTGGTGGGAAAAGTTTATCCCTTTGATCTTGTGTTAGATAAATTGAGAAAGTTAAAATTTTAATATGGCCACCTCTCCATAGTTTCCATTAATTAGCAATAATAGAGTGTAGAAAAATATCAGCTAATGTATATCCAACAGGTTCCAAAGTCAGTAAGTTGCATCATGCTTCACCACAATTCTTAGTATAAATCCATCAGTACAGAAAAGGCCTAAGTTATGTATTGTTTTAAAAGAACTAGTATTCTCAATTTTAGAGACTCATTTGATGCACCATAGACTCAGATACTGAAGTTTTTATCACTCCAAGATCATCTTTCCAAATGAACTTTCAACTTCTGTTTGCAGTGCCTGAGACATTTTAAAGTACCGAACAAGTGCTTCAGAGTTCAGAGCACCACTGATGCTCTTCATGCATTGCTAGAATTCTGTGTAGTAAGAACACAACAAACAGTGCAAGCAACATATGTGGCATTACCACTTCTTGAATGGACTAAGAATGTGGTTGTGTCTATTGATTGGATAAAAGTTTGATGTAGCAAGATATTTATGTTAATGGATGATGACATTTTGAATGCTGCATTTAAGATAGTATTGGTTTGAGATGTAAGTGGAAAAAGATGCTCTGGCTTTGCAGAATTATGAATAAGCAGGTGCTAGTGGACAAGCCTTTTGTATTTTTTGTGTTTCTAATGTGTTAAATACAAATGTTATTTTCTTTCTCTTCTTAGCTTCAGCAGTCTGTCCTGTCTTAGCTATATGTTGAAACTGCCAGAGCTTGAGAAGGCATCCATGCATCTATAGGAATGCCAGTAAATGAGCTTCTTTCATAAAAAATGCTTGTGAATAAACTGCAAATTCTTTCAGAAACATTGTAACTGAAACAATATTATATTGGCAATATCATAATGTTTGCAATCATGCAGCAGATGTTATTTGTCCCGACAGATTTGATAGGTTTTAATGGCTTACAGAAAGCCTTATGTTTAAGCAGAAGCTTAGTTTTCATCTCTCATGTAATTGCTGTATATATTTTTTTCTCCTCTCCTTTGTTTTCACTTTGAAGACTGAATGTGTTGACGCAGTATTGACTCTTCTTCCTGGTCCAAAAGTACTTTGGTTTGACAGACCAGCAGGGAGGGTAGAATGCAATACTATTGAATGTATTGCATATTTCTGTTCTAGTATGGATTATTGGATTACTAGGCTGTCACATTTTTTTTAGTATCGCATCTCACTCTCCACAGGGATAATTGGTTTACATTAACTTCCCAAATGGTTCTTAATCCTTGACATTTCAATCTCAAAAAAGATCTGTGAATGAAACTAATAATTTGGGTTTAGGATTGTAAATGTGCATCCCGGCTGTGGAATGCACTTGAGAAAGATAGAAAGTATTCTCTATAGGCACTGTTGCTTCTGGAAATATCTCCTGATTTCAGCTCAAGTTTGCTTTAAGTTCCTTCTAACAATTAATATTGTGGTAAAAACTTAAGAACACCTCAGGTACCCCAATATAATGCTCTTATTTCTATGCAAGACAGAGACATTACAAAATTGGTTTTTGTATGTCATATCTAAGGGTCAAATAGAACATGTAAAACCCATGACCTAAAACTCTCATAGAAGATAACATGACTTTTAGTTCATCAAATACCTTTAGTATGGATCTAAATACACATGTGCCATGTTAGCTGCGGCAAACACATCAGATGTACATGTTCTAATTGGAACAAGATGGGAAAATAGGAATATAGATGAGTAAATTTTTCCTGCATTTGAACTGGCTCTCTTTCTGTTGGTAAAATTATCTTTCCCTCCTATACTCATTAACTGGCACAACACATGCAGTTCTTTCTGGCTTCTTGTTTCTTTGCAGAAGCATTGGTCAGGGAGTTAGGTATAATTAACCCATTGTCTCTTTGCACATTTGCTCTAGTTAGAGGATTTATTTTTCATGCTGATGTTACCTCTTTCCCAGAGGTTGAGTTTTTCCACCTCCTGTAAATAAGTACATTTCTTTGATAATGTGACCTCTGGCAGGGGCAAATATGCATCTGACTGGACTCTATATATTTGGATTCTAATTCAAGGAAAGATTGAAATTGACCTTGACGTTCTTATAACAAAGCCTCTTTCTTCTCAGATTCAAGAATTTAGAGTTGTACATCTGAGTGGAAAAGACCAAGAAAGAAGGCATAGCAATAAGCTTTGGCAATGTTTTGTGTGTGTGTGTCTTTGTGTTTGTGTGTCTGTGAGACCATCATAAGACTGGGAGCTTGATATCTATAGATGGTATAATTCTTGATCTGAACTCAGGATTGTGCTCTTGTAAAACATGTAGAGGATGAAGTGTTCCCGTCATGCAACTCAAATGAAGCGTAAGATTGATGAACCCTGCAGGATGTGAAACAAGTATAGGCTCCCAAATGCATGTCTATGACACCTCTCATTACCATCCCAGAAGGTTGCATTATTCATTCATTGATTCCCACACAGCAGGACTGTTCACAGAAAACTATTCCTCCCCTTTATGAGTTTAATAAAAGCATTTGAGGAAAAGGCATGAGTGATAGATATATCATTCAGTTGGAAGATAAATCAGAAATATAAGAAGACACAGCCTTGTCTTTTAAAAATCAGTTAAGTAAATGGGAACAAAGCTTTACAAAATGGGAAACTTAGTAAAAGTTTCTAAATATGAATGATTTCATCATAGGATGAATATGAAAAATTAAACCTGTTGAGAACAATACTCATAATCCACAAAGCACAAAGTAATTCATTGTAAAGTCACACTATAAATAGATGATGGGATCGTAATCCACTTGTTCACCTTAACTTGTAATTCTTTTGGAAATAAAAATAAAATACACTGACTGTATTTAGTTTTGTGGAGTAGATTTGCAATCCTCCCAGTCACCACAAGTTGTCGCATTACTACCAGTTTGAGTACCTGGTGTTTTCAGCACTGCGGTTGCAAACAGAGAAATGCAGTGCTAATTACACCGAGTAACTCATAAAGCTGTCAGAAGTCTTTCTACTCTGGATTAAACAATTACAAACAGAAAAGAATGAAAACTGTAAAAAAAAAAGGTCGGCGGTGGAAGGGGAATCCCAAAAGATGACTTGAAAGGCTGGGATGAGAGGAAACATAGCAGATCCAGCATTGCAATCTCAAACACATACATCCCCCTAGCTCAGTGGTTTAGAAAACAGCCTACCTGAAGAATACTATTGTCTCCCAAAGGTAGACTCCAAGTGCATTGAGGTTATACATGTTTTCAGATCGGATGAATTTGTAGTCCACGAGTCAGAACAATAAATTGGCACTTAGAAAAAAAAAAACACAGAAGAAAAAACAAAAACACACCAGACTGAATAAAATGGTGGAAATTTCCTCTTTTGCTAATTTTGTATACAATCCTTGTAGTTGGAGATGGTGCGAGGAGGGAGAGGGAGGAAGACGCGGTGCTGAGTCGCTGGGAATTCAGGACCCTGGACAGCAAACCACCCCCCACTTTTCAGCACCTTGGAGAGAAGAAAAATTGGCATTGAAAACTCCAGCAGCTGTTTCTGTGTGTAACAGCTTGGCTCTGCTTGGACAGCCAGATCCCTGCAAAAGAAATTGCCTTTCCCCCCCTTTCAGTGGGTTCCTAGTGCCTGCATAGGGCTTCTGGAGCAGGCAGATAATATATTGGCCATGTGGGGAAATGGGTAGCAGGCAGAAACCCAACGGGTTGATCTCCCCAAGAAGCTGGGGGTGTCTTCCTCCAGTTATATCCAAGGGAATTGGTCCTCTTCTGTAGGCATTTGCTGCATTGTTCCGGAGAGGATGCTTTCCTGATCTCCTGTGTGCTGCTGCTGCTGCTGCTGTGGATTCCCTCTCTTTGGGATCTTCCTTCCCACGAATAAGTTATTATTGCTGCAGGGAAGGTGTCCCATTGCTTGGGGCGCAAGTGGAGAAGGCAGCTTAAGGGCAAGTTTCATGGGGCTGGGATTCCCATGGTGATCAGAAAGCAGTAGGCAAGCAAAAGTCCCTCAGTGGACTCTTGATCCAATCCATTTTCCTCCTGGCCCCATCTTCCCCTCAATACAGCCCGACAAGTCTTGAGACTTTCTTGCTGCATTAATTTACTAAACTAAAAAAAATTTAAAAAAAAACCAAACAAGAGAAAAAAGAGGGGGATGTTAAAAAAAAAAGGAAAGAAAAACCCCAACAGTAAGCCTGCCTCTGTAGCATCCTTGCTCCTCCCATCAGTGCCTCTCATTGGTCAGTGAGATTGAAAAACTACTCTCTGTTGTGCTTGGATCAAAGGCAAGTTATCCAGCAGAAGAAATTAACCTTTAAAGTGCTGGCAATTTTTTTCCCTTTGGAAATCACCAGTTTCGAGAAAGAAGTCTTAGGAATCTTCTCTTTGGCAGGACTCTAATTCTCTGCCACTGTCATGCAAACTCTTGAGTTTGGATTAGTGGACCGATCATATTTTCTCTCAAGCAGATTTGGGAAAACAACAGAGAAAATAACCCACCAGAGCAAGAGAGGTAAGGAGAACCTGTGAGTTTCAGATCGCTGAAATAGCCCTTAGATGCACAGTTCTTCTCTGGTCAACATCACTGGAAGGAAAACATGTTGGGTTTCTTGGTGAGAGAGATCGTGAGTTGTGTACAGTATTTTTCTTTGAGGACTAGATCTGAAGAAGAGCTTGTGATCTGATTATTAGAATTGCTTTATGTTCTCTAACGTTTTGATCTCTTTTGGAAAAAAAACAAGTAATTACCATGACTCCCTTGAAGCAGGTGTGCTTTGCTTTACATCCAGTCTTTGCTTTCAGTCCATTTTCATCAGCTGTGCAATCTATGACAAAGAGGAACTTTTAGTTACTGGGTTTGGTCAGGTTAGGGTATATTTGGTTTCCCTCATTGGGT
Organism: Cryptoblepharus egeriae; assembly: GCA_030015325.1. NCBI lineage: Eukaryota > Metazoa > Chordata > Lepidosauria > Squamata > Scincidae > Cryptoblepharus > Cryptoblepharus egeriae. Next base: position 62,948,001 of record JAREYC010000002.1, on the reverse strand, counting down.
GACATTTTCTGCATGATCTCCATGAAGTCCTCTACTCTTAAAAAAATTAAGAACCTGTAATAAATATATCTTTCAGTTTGGTATGCTGAAGATGTGCTCCCTCATGCACATATCCTCATAGAACTTAGTGATTCCATCAGCATGTACTTGTTCTGAGATTCAAGACGCATGAGTGTGCACTTACTGATGCTCAGATGCTTTAGTGTATTATCAACATGTTCCAAAGCCAATCACAGGTGAATAGTTATCCTTCCATACCACGAATACTATGCATATCTAATTTTCTTGTTTATATTAACAATGAAATTGAGAGGGGTTGAGAGAAGGCAATATGTTTCCACAGCATTGGGTCAACATACTTACAAAAGCAGACTTTTAGTAGTCCTCCTTATTCAGAGATAGGTGTCTAGATTTCAAATTTGTCTAGATTTCAGAATAATTGTGTAAATATAATGAGAAATGCTTCTTTTTGCTCTTTTCACTGTTACCCCTATGGATGTCTGGTGGCCTCTGACATTCTTCAAAACTGTAGAAGCACACACACCACAAAACAAAGAACATAACGTATAGGTAGAGTGCCTGGTTGTCCTCTTTATCCAGGACATGTCCTCTTTTTTAGCCTTGTGCCCTGGAAAAAAACTACAATATTCTCCATTTCCTTGTAAATGGACAGCATGTAGCCTTCTTGTCATTAGTAAAGCATATGTAATAAATTATATATAATAATTTAAAATTTAATAAGTAATATAGTATTTAAATTAAGCAAATGAAAATAATATATGAGTGTTTTATATTTTATTTTGTCATGTCCCACATTTTTCTTGGATGTCCTATATTTTGGTGGACTTTTTCCTCTTTTTTGATTATAGTACTGTATATGTATGGTCACCCAGCTTTCAGCATCTATCTCCATTGTATGTGAGAACAAACACAGGACCCTCTAGGGTCCACAATACAGCAATGGTTCTTGAACATTTCAGACCAGGACCCTCTTCTGAGAATGACAATCTGTCTGGGAATTGTTGTCATGTCAGGAAGTGACATCAAACAGGAAGTGATTTTGCTGTGATGCCAGAGCTTCTCCATGTCTACTTGGAAGTAAGGCCTTTTGCGTTCAATGAGACTTACTTCCAGGAAAGCATCCTGAGTGTCCCATTCTAAGATGATTGCGACCAGTGCCAGATTCCAAGATGGTGGCGTCCAGTTTTTTGCAACCATCTGAAATGAAGTCATGGGTCCGTACACACATTTTGAGAACCACTACACTACAGAAAGTTTTAAAAAGTCTTGGACAAAAATGTTTGGATTTTGGAAAAGTCTGGATTTTGGATGTCTGGATAAGGGTTAATCTACCTTTTGTGGAAAAACAAATCCATGTGAAGAGCAGTAATTAAATTAGTGGGAACTAATAGTTCAGAGAGGTTCTTTACCAATTATTCAGTGGTACTCAAAATGGTTCTCAAGGACCCATTTGCGGGATTGCAACTTCATTTCAGCAGGGCCAGAATGACTACTATGAGACTGCTGTGAATAGCAGGTCTTTTGCTCCAACGTGATGATGTTGCCCAGCCTGGTGACAAGGGCCTCTTGGGGTGTAAGGGGCTCCTTGAGAATAGGGGAATGAAATGAGAATTGCCAGGATTAAGCTCCTAAGCAAGTGGTCTCCTGGGGAGTAGAGCCTGAGATCTCAGGCCTATCACATGGCTAGCTGGGTCAACTAGGCAACCTGAAAGCTTAAAATGAGCCTGATAGGCAGTGAGAGAGGGAGGCTCTTACTTAGGCCTGGGCTCCTGGAGGAAAGCAGAGGGTGGCCACAGCCTCCTTAGTATTAGCAGTGGCCCTAGGCATGTCCCCAACAAGTCCTCTCAGCACCAGGCAGGGGACTCTGGAGAAAGGAGGCACAAGTGACAGAGGACAACCCTTGGACAGGGGCCCTAACCTACAAGAAGGTCTCCAGCCTGCAACAAGTTGACTCATCAGACTTTAGGCACCAGGAAAGGCCTCAAAGTCTTTCCTTCACCAGAACTTTCTCTTACTCCTTCCTTCACCAGAATTCCTGTTAAATCTTGGACTGTGAATGTTTACCCCTTGTGGCATAACTGAATGTCAAATCACTTACCAGAATAAGTTGCCTTAGCTAAGATAACAAATGGTCTCTGTGGTCCATCTTGAGAAGGGGTAACATAGCTATGCCAGGCCCACCACACCTATAGCTGCAGACCAATTGGGGGAAGTCAGGATGCTGCTCTGGGTATCCTAGCAGAGTAACTCTATGTATCAAACCCAAAAAGAGGACATGGACCACCACAAAATGTAGAACAACCTAGAAAAATGTAGGTCACAACAAAATAAAAGCTAAACACACTCAGGTATAGTGCTTTCAAATGGTTAATATAAATGCTGTTGCTCATTATTAAAATTAAAATTATTATATGTGATTTATTACATCTAATTTATTAATGACAAGAAGGCTACATGTTGCCTGCCCTCAAAGGAGGACAAGAAACATTTTTTCCCAGGACACCAGGCTAAAAAAATAGGACATATCCTGGAAAAATAGGACATCTGGTCTTCCTTCATCACAGGAACCTTAAAGCATGGTCTGCTGCAAGAATAATAGTTATGCAGAACAGATCCTGTCCATAACATTGGGCTGCAAGTAAACTACACTGTACAGTGATTTTCTAAAAATTCTACTGGGTAGAATTTTCTACTAGGTAGATCTCTCTTGGTAGCATAACATTTCCAAAAGCTTGAATTGGAGAAAAGCTCTATATTTGTTAACTTTTGTAAACTCAGTATATTGGAATGCGGGTAATGTGAGCATAGGAATAGTATTCTGGTCTATTGTGCTCTGTATTTTCTCTACTAGTGATGGGCTTCAAAGAAATTAACAACTGGTTCTGTGCCCATCTGGCATCCACTTTTAAATGACTATTTTTAAACTTGTGACTGTGACTTTAAACAGTCCTGTGACTGTCTCTTGTTAACAACCAGTTCTATAGAGTAGGTGCGAACCTGCTGGAGCCAACCACTGGTCTCCACAGGTTTGCTTTCCAGTCTTGCCTAGAAATGCCAGGGACTGAATCCTGGACCTTGTGCATGCACAGCAAATGCTTTGAAGCAAATGCCTATCTGCAGATTGCAGTAGTGGTGGGGGAAGAGAATAATAAGTATGGATCAATTTGATTCAGCACTCTTCTGAAATCCAAGAGTGGCCAGCCAGATGCCCCTGGAGACATGAAAGTGCTAATTTGCTCCTCTGTGGGTCCCCAACATTTGGGGACCCACAGAGGTCCATGCATTTGGACATGGATGCATTTGGGACATCCATGCATTTGGACATGGAAAATCATTTAAATTACTGTAGCTAACTTTGCTTATTGTATTCTTCATTTGACTGTGAAATGTTGCTACCAACAGGAAGTATGTCAGGGAGGAGGCAGGAGGAATAAGAGAGAAATACAAGATGGCATGTGTGGGAGTACAGAGAGGAAAGAGCTGGATTGGGGTTTAGGACTGGTGCAGGGAATTAGATTTGGCACATGACCAGATCTCGAAGACGTCGATTGGGGGATAGAACCATGTGGTAAAGAGAGATGTATAATATGTACTGTACAGCAGAGAGTTTGGGGAAAATTTTCTGCTGTGTTCTCTTGATTGGTGTGTGTGTTCTTGTTTGTATAGATATTTATTGACCAGAACCTTGGCCACAAACCTTTAGGAGCTCTTGATTATAAGAACACAAGCGCTTTGGGGCCTCCCAGGCTCATTTTAGTCTTGTTTGCTTTGGTCTGGCTCCCAGAAGTTTTGTTTAGATTCGTACCTGCAGTCCCCTGTTTTGTGTGCATTTAAAAAATTTGATGTTTTTTATTTATATTGTAACCTGTCTTAGGCAGTCCAGTATTGGACCAGGAAGGCAAGGTATAAATTCAGAAAATTGGGAGAAAACATAAGACAATCTTATTCAATCCTTCTGATTAACCAGCCTACTGCAGGCTGCTCACTGATGCCAGGAAAGAGCAAGTCGTTCAACAACAGTGTCTATGGTTTTATATATCTCAAGCAGGTGGGAAAGGTCTCCTGCTACTTAGATAGGGGGGAACCCACATAGATTTCAACAAACTTGAGTTGTGAAAAATTTATTTCACAACAAATTTGAGTTGTGAATCCCAATAAGGAAATCTGGAAAAAGGGAGGGTTGGGAGAGGGCAGGCAGGAGGTGTGCTTATGGGAGTGGGGAGGCTCAGTAGAGCTCAGCTCCACAGGATGTAGAGCCCCTATGGAGAACTTTTTGCTCTTACGCTGATGTTCTTGTCTTGCTCAAGCTCTAGAGCTGGTACAGAAACAAATAGCCCATTGTGGGGCTACTCCGCATATGTGGGGATAGAGCCTTTCTCATACTATGACCTCCATTCAGGCACTGAGGGATTCCTGGTGTTATGGGCAGGAATAGGCAGGAATATGGTGATAGAGCTGTGGGATCCTTACTTAATACAAGGAAAAAAGGTGTGTGTGTGTGCGCGCGCGTGCGAGCGTGCGTGCATGCGCACAGTATCTTTTACTGACTCCAAGGTTGGTTTTTAACATAAGAGGAAGTAGACTGTAACATGTGGAAAAGCTGGCAGAATTCATTTAAAAAACAAAAATATGTAGACTTATGTTTAGAATTATGCTTCCTTTATGCTTGTTGCCTTAACCATTTGAGTATATCTGACTGTGATGTCTCCTTTTTATTTTCCTGCTAAACCCAATTACTTGGAATGATTTTGAAAATCACATCTTTCCCCTGATGGCATCTACATAAAATTCAAATGTGTGATATGCATACAGGAGAACAAGAAGTGCTCACATGAGAACAGAGACATTGACATCAAAAGCAACTATCTTTTCCCTGCTTAGGTAGTAAATAAAAATTGATAAGTTGTTATACTCAGAGCCAGTAAAATGGTTAGCACAAGTCCCATCTTCTCTCAACCATTGCAGTGCACTAGAATCTAGACCAGGTGTCTCCAAATCCCAGCCTTGATGCCAGATGTGGCCTTTGGCAAGCCTCAATTTGGCACCTGGCAAGACCTCTCTATCCAGCTTGTGGGTAAGCCTTGTAATCCTCTCCAATATGTTCTTATATGTAATTTTATTTAAATTTATTTAAATATGAAATTTAAATTAGTTTTCCAGCCACTAACACTGTGTCAGAGAGATGATGGCTGCAATCCAGAGCAAATTCAGCCTGCTCTGACCTAACTGCACTCTCCTAACTATTCTGTATCCAGAGCAGAAAGTTATGCTGAATCCAGAGAGTCAGGAAGCCTGGGCTGCCCTAACTGCTCCAGAGCAAGCTAAGTAATTGACACAAGGGGAAGACTTGCTCCTGAGGAGACACCCCTCAGATCACACTGAACAAGGAACAGCTGTGGTGCCTACAGTGGTGACATGACTCTGCACATCACCTGGTGCGGAAGTCTGTGCGTCATCCCTGGGATGCGCGCCCCCCCTACCTGGACTGCGCAGTCACCAAAGTTGGCGCCTGCGCAGTTGTTTCTGAAGCCAACTGGCTTCAGAAAGAGTACTGTGCAGGCACCATCTCTGACACCTGCGCAGTACTTTTCTGAAGCCTTTTGGCTTCGGGGGAGACTGTGCAGGTGTCAGAGTTGGTGCCTGTGCAGTACTCTTTCTGAAGCCATTCGGCTGCCGCTCCGCCTCCTGAGTGAGGCCGAATGGCGCGGACTTTCTCTACTCTAAGGAAGTCTCCTCTGAAGCTGTTCGGCATGCTCAGTGTGTTTCTGCGCAGTGCACTTCAGATGGCCGTTCAGGCCAGCTCCTCAGACAAGTGGCAGCTTCTGGCCGATTCTCCGCCTTGGAGCAGGCCTGAATGGGTGTGCTGATGTCCGGGGCCTGCCAAAGGACAGTCAAACTCCTCCGGCACATCACCCCATACGGAGCGCATCCCCAATGCAGCCCACACCAGCCGCACCAGTCTGGTGACGCCACTGGGTGCCTGCCTTCTAAGGAGTCCCTGATGAGATGCCAGTACATTCTACAGTGAATACAAGGGGCTTCTTGGAGTGGCCTGCTGTATCCTGAGGTTTGTGGGCAGCCGTAGTTTGTTCCATATCCTGAGGTTGAGAGGAAGGGGTTGCAGCTAGGCTGGCCAAGAACTCAGATTTTTGGTCAGTACTGCCATTCTTACTCAGGCCTTATCATGGACCCCTATGGGTCTACTCATTACTATACCTGCTCCTGAGGTGGTATAACTCAGAGCTGGAAGAGGGCATTTCTGCCTTGGAAACAGGCTTTGGATACAGAGTAACTGCTCTGCCCTAGGCAATGCTGAACATGCCCTCAACTTGCCTCTCCTGAGCTGCTTAGGCTGCCCCAGTTAGGGCAGAGCAGGTCCACCTCTCTTAGGGCACCCTATCTTGCCTTGCTCTGCCCTAAGCCTCCTTCAGAGTAACTGGGCTGGAGCATCTTGCAGTTGCTCCAACCTAGTTTTAGATAGGGCAACCTAAGGGCTCTTATGTGGACAGATTAGTTGCTCTGGATTGGGCTGCCTGTGGCCCTCCTTGCAAAAAGTTTAGAGACTCTAATTCTAGACTCATGATGGAAAAGTGACCTTGACCTTGTGAAATGCAGTAGCCTGGACTGGATGAACCCTTTGCCTGATCTAGAAGGCTTTTATGTCCTTATGTACTCTTTGGGAATGAATACCTATTTACAGGCCCTGCCTTTGAATTGTGGCTGATGCTGATCGAGGATGGGCTTGTAATTTCATACATATTTGCATATATTGTCTTCAGTGGTTGGGGAATAACTATATGGTCTCATTAATTTTTTTTAAAATGGGACCATATAGATATTCCCCAACCACTGAAGAAAGTAAATATAGATCCCTCTAGGATCTGAGTTTTTTAATGGTTGTATAAGAACCAAGAGGGGATTGAGGCTATCTAAAATAGAATAGGAGACATTGCTTTCCACCAATATACAGAGCACTGTATATTCACCTGCAGTTTTTGTATTCACGACTACCATCATGTCAGTTTGCTTCATTCTGGCCATAATGAACAGGGTTTCTGTATTAACATGAGCCAGTCAAGCTGTCATTTCTGTCATTATCATCCATGACCAGAAGTTATAGCATTTGACATCTATCATCACAAGTCTCTGATGGGTCCTGCACAAGGTGGAAGCTGAAGGTCAGACCAGCATGTGGTATGTTCATTTGAAAGTAACAGACAGAAGATGAGTACATGTATCCTCTTTTACCACTGTAAATATAACTACCATTGAAAACCACCATTGGGGCATGTATTTAAAAATGCCAAGGTGATCTGTGATCTTTCAATTTGCTTACTCTTTTGCAGGAAGAAGATACTGAACACTTTTTTCTGTGCACGCAAGGCACTGAAATATTGTGTTCTTGATTTTTTTAAAGTAATGTCAAAACTAGTTGCATTTATCCATAAATATCCATTTATCCATCAATAACTTTAAGGCCAGTGCCCTGATTTTGAAATAAAATGGCTGCATCTTGGAATGCACAGGACTGAGTCTTCTTAACAACTCCTCCTTCAGTAGATTACTTGTCAGACTGATGTCAGACAAACAGGCGAAAAGAGATACTTTAGGAAGCTGGTGTTTAACAGACCACAAATTGACTTATGAAAAAGGCTGAGGCAATGGCTAAAAGTGTCATTTCATTTTTACAAAGCACTGTTTTACAGACAGCATAATATTGTTCTTTATGTAAAAAGATATCCAAGAGCATAAAGATTATAGGAGCATTTACATATGCTCAGAAGCATTTCCTCCTCTGGTGAATCTATCTGTGTGCAGACATGCCATGGATTTCCTAGCTGGGATGCTCTTAGCATAGATGCTTTAATTGTGCCTTGCAACTTCAATAAAGATTCTACCCACAGACCAAACTGTATGCCTCATTAGTGTCATGTTTTCCCTAAATGCTAGAAGTCTTAATTGTGCCCAGTAGGCAAAGCTTTGAATATGGGACAAAGTGATAGAATTTAAAAAAAAAATGTGAAGGCTTTTGGCATTGTTCATTGTAATGTGATGGTCTTCCAAAGTATCGAGTGAGATCACTGAATAAGAGACTATACAATCTAACATTGAAAACAAAGTGGGAAAGCACTGAACATGTAGAAATTTACTATTGCTTGATCCTTAAATTATGTACCAGGACTCCTAAATTATGTTATGTGTGTGTTGGGGATGGGCGAGTTGAAACCTTTAGCTTGAATGCTTTTCAATCTATTTCATTTACTTGGAAAAGTTGCAGGCTGATCGTATGCCTGTAAATTCCTGGACATGTCCCTTTTTTAATCTTTTGTTTGGGTGTCCTCTGAAAGGGTTATTCTGTGCTCCATTTTGGATGCTCTGTTATGTTCCCTATAAGCTTAGTTCTTCTGTATACAGCTACCAGCTACTACCAATAAGGCTCCTGACTGCTGAGGGGCCAATCTAATGAATGCCATTTGACACAGTCAACCGGGGCAGGGAGAAGCAAGAGACAACATCTTGCTTCTCCATTTTTACAGGGAGCTGTGTAGTCTTCTGAGGAATTCAGGCAGGGTTAAGACCTACGCTTCAATAATGAGCAAGAAATTTCCTGTTTTTGGGGGGACTGGTTGCCTAGGAAGAGCTGGTGTGCATTTTGCAAACATAGTATGTGGATTGTGGCCTGCATGGGCTGGGGTTTTTAGGGAGACTTTATATATGCATTTCTGTAAACATCTTGCACGTGGATGGTGGCATGCAAGGGCTGGGTTTTTTAGAGAGACTTTATATGTACATTTTTGCAAATATCTTGCACATTCAAGGGTTGGAGTTTTTAGAGACACTTGAAATGTGCGTTTTAAAAAGGTTTTATATGTACTACTATATAATACAGCTTTAAATATAATTATATTGTTTAAATTAAACATATGAAATCAATCCAAATATTTTCAGCTTTTATTTTGTCACGTTCTACATTATCCTTGAATGTCCTACCTGAATGTTGCCTGCTATATTATCTATCGACAGTATTTATATACCGCTTTTCAACGAAAAAGTTCACAAAGCGGTTTAGGGTGCAATCCTGAGTAACTACGGGGAGTCCTTGCTCCGGTGTAAAAACAATTTGCTCTGGATTGCAATATGGATTTCCCATAGGTTTTCACTAGGTGGTGCAGTGACTACGGGTGCATGTAAAGTCTCTTACGTGCTCCCGTAGTTACTCTGGGTTGTAGGGTTACAAAGAAAATGGAAAAATAATAATAGCTAATTAAAAGCTAATGGGTGCCTGTCCCAAAAGGGCTCACAATCTAAAATGCAAAAAAGAACACCAGCAGAAGCCACTTGAACAGACATTGCTGAGGTGTGTAGGGCCAGTTACTCTCCCCCTGCTAAATAAAAGAGGAGCACCCACTTGAAAGAGTGTTTCTTGCTCAGTTAGCAGGGGTGCTGCCCAGTGGTGCCCACAGCTAACACTAGTTAGCTAGTTATAATTATAAATTAAAAAGCTAGTTATAATTATAAATTAAAAAGGGTGTAGAAGCAATGGAGCTAGGGTGGAACAGGTTTTAGGCAGGGAGTTTTTCACTTACTCCTGTGTAGTTGCCATTCATTTAATGCAGAAATATGTCTCCTTGATTTGCATCCTTCTTGTGGTTTAAATTAAATGATTATGATTTAATTGCATTCATTTGAAACAATGATTGATTTAATCAGTCTATTAATGCTCAGTGGCTTTTCCCCCCTTTAAAAATTTCCTCCAGGCATTTACAAGAATAAGTGAATCCTTATGTTCTCCATTTATTCTTTAAGTGGTTAAATCACTGGAGTTCTATCAGATATCATTGTAGTAAGAGGTGTCTGTATAGGTTGTCTTCAATGGCCCCACTTGAACCTGTGAACAAACATATTCCAAGACCTGCTAAATGACCAGAATTGGCATTCAGCTTTGAACACTAGGAAACAAATCAGACCTGATTAGTTTCATTGAAAGCCCAACAGGACATGGAGAATAAATGTTTAGTTAGTGACCTTTAAACGTCACCCGAATTGTATGTATGACTAATTGCAGTACCATTTTGGAATGAGTTTTTGGAGTCAATTAATTTAGTGCTGTATAACATCTATTCCTTTTCAAGGTATACATATGCTTCTGGGAGACACACCAGCCACATGTAGAGAAGAAACATCAGCCCAAGTGGGGCATGCCTCGGTCCTTGACTGTGGACAGTCAAACCCAGATAGTAATGTTTCTCTGTTGCCTGCTACTGTTCCTTTGGCATAATTAGTTAACCAAACAGGAACACATACTGAGGGAGGCCACTCTTTTTTTTTTTTTAAATAAACCACCCTTTTCTATGTCTAGTGCCATTTAAGAGTTAGCACTTCCTTTTGGATCTAGTGCCATATCTGGGAATGCATAAGAAGTATTGACTGATAAAGAATGAACTGCTACCGCCATACTCTTTCTCACCACTTTCTAGTCAGCCTTTCAAATGACCACAATACACTTCTCTTTTTGTTTTGTAGTATAAAAACAGGTTTTCTGTAACCCTGCTTGCACCTCCAAAGGTTATATCCATGGGTTTGGCTGTGTGAATGGAGCTAATTTGTGAAAACATTTGTGTGCAACTTCTTGGGTATGGTTGCAGGGCTTCTCATGTTAGAAACAATTAGAAACAATTGGATAAACCATTGCTTTTATTCTTGAAATGGCTGCTGGATGGCAATCGGTACAGCCCAGCTCAAACTTTCACTTTCTCATGAGGATTGCAATCCCGAATCGCCCTTAGACTGGCACAAGGAGAGCTATGAAAATGGTTTAAAGTACTCCCTTTCCACTGTCCAGGGAATAGGCCGGTGCAAGGTTAGTGCAGCAGCAGCAGCAGCAACTGCAGCCAGAAACTTGTATTGGATGAACCAACCAGCTTACTTAAGTGCAAGTTAGGATTATGCTGGTGGTAATTTTGGTGGTTGCATCTGTTAAGGATCTGACTACATGAACCAGCATTAAGTTGTGGCATGGTCAGTAGTCCTTTGGTTATAAGTATAAAGAGATTTGAGCAAGTTGATGCACACTCTTGGACAGACCACGCTGACAAAATGTGGACTGAAGAGACTGTAATTTAGCATTCTTTCATTAATGCAGTGCTCAATGCAATGTTCCTTTAATGCAGTGTTCACCTATGGCTCAGAGTGTGACATAAAACAGAATCAGACACAAGATTATGTCCTTTTTGCATAAGAACCACTCAGAACCTTTGTTTAAAATTCCCAATCAAATTTGTTAATGAATTTTAGTTCAGCAGCTTCACGTTGTCATAGCCCTCAGAAACAATTCTGTCTTAAGTATTTAGGGAGGCTGAATTGCTTAATACAGTTGGTATTCCCAGCATATAGTACCATAAGGTAACTGTCTCTTAATTTTTGTATTTTGCTGAAGACTCTTGCTCACTTTTCTGTTTCTGTCATTTTGTGTGACAATTTTAAATCCACATAAAGACAGTGTAGTTGTTTCTAGCCCAGTATTCAGAGAATATTTTTGTATGGTGTCAGAAAAACCTAGCTTGAAAAATAAATCATTGTAGAAGGTATTATCCTAAGCAGCATTTGTTAGTCTATATTGGATGTAGGTTCCCTGTTGCAAATAAGTTCTGTTGCAAAACAGAGAACTGTTTTGTGTTTCATTCCCCAGGCCCCTGTCGCTTAAGATCCTAAGTCAACGTTCTTCTCACATTACCACGCTCCCCAAGGGGAACCTGTTTTGTTCTCCCGAATAAATATCTGCAACCTTGTAAGAAAGCAAAATTGTGTCTTGTGCTGCATATAAAGTGAGACACAGAAAAAAATTTATGATGACAATGCTTCAGGAAAGCAAAACTTGAAGAGAAAAATGGAATTGGACATTTTATGTTGGGGCACCAGCCATATATAATTACTTTACTAGGGATGTCCAGCTGGCTATGTTGCTGAGCGCTTTCTGATTCCAAGCAAAGGCCTTGCTCTTCTGGGAGCCTTTTGAGGTTGGCTTCATATTTGACTGTCACAGCCCCAGTGCCAGGGCATTGCTGATGGCCTGTGTGCTGCCCTGCTGTCAGCTGTTACAAACATGAAATAAGCCACTTGGCTGCTGATGGGCAATGAGCAGTGGTGGTGGAGGAGCCAGTGCCATGTTATATGGGGCATCTGCTCCAAAGGGATGCAAAAGAGGAGAAAGTCATAGTGAGTGCTCTGCCACTTGATGAGGAGGCCTTTAGTGGGAGGAAGGTACGGGCAAAACTGGTTGTGGGGAAGGTGGATCACAGGGCAGTTCAGTCCCAGGAGGGAGGCCATGTCCCACCTCTCTCCTCAAGTCCCAGCACCCAATGTGTCTCCTTAGTTCTGTGCCAGCAAAATAAATCTTAGAAGACCAGACCACTAAGGCCACTGGAGTACTACATGGTGTAATCCTTATCGTGAGGAGACTTCCAATTGCTGTTCTGGACCCACAAGTTGTTACGTCAATGGCTGTTTCAGCACAATTGCACTGCAAGATGACAGGCAAGTACAGGGTTGGGCCCTCAGTGTCCTGTTGCAGCTGCAGGCAATGCATTCCCATTTCTCTTCCTTTTAGAGTTGTTTTATTGAATTGTTAAGATTTGGTCTTTTCTGCTTGCTTGTTTCACGCACTGTTGTGTCATTGTTCTTTATCAAGTTTGAGTGTTTTGAATTGTGAAGATTTATGTTGTTAGCTTATTTTAACTGCTTTTATTTTTTCTACAGGATTAAAGCAGGATTATAACTAAACAAAGTAGAAGGCCAGATTTAGGTCTACAATGTAAAACAACAATGATTCCATCCCCCCAAAATGATGAAAATAAAATACTAGTTTGGGCAGAGATATTTCCTGAGCCAGGTGTTTGGTCACAACATACATCCAAAGCAAAGACATGAAAGTTAGGAGTTTAGGCACAAGTTCAGTTGATAGGTTAGAACAGTGATTTTCAACCAGTGTGCTGTGGCATGCTGGTGTGATGCAGATAGTCCTCAGGTGTGCCATGGAAATTTGGGGATGGACATTTATTAATAGGAAAACTTGCTGATTTGAACAGCATGGTGTACCTTGTCAATGGTAAAAACAACTGATGGTGTACCATGAGACGAAAAAGATTGAAAATCACTGGGTTAGAGCCTTACAGGGCAATCCTAATCCCTGGTTAGGCCAGTACAAGTCCTGTGCTGGCCTAGGGGTGTTACAGGAAATATCACAACTGTTTATTCTTTTCCTTTTCCATTTTATTTCTGACTAGCGAAAAGCGTACCCGCGTTGCGGGTGTAACATTTCTTCCTATGCCATCCCCCCATGGCGCAGAAATACCCCATGTGCCACTTCCCCCATGCGCATCATCCCCCATGCGCATCATCCCTCCATGCGCATCATCCCCCCATGTGCAACGTCCCCTCATGCACAACTTTCCCCCATGTGCAACTTTCCCCCATGTGCAACTTTCCCCCATGTGCAACTTTCCCCCATGTGCAACTTCCCCCATGTGCAACTTTCCCCCATGCGCAACTTCCCCCCCATGCGCATCATGACCCCATGTGTATCATGTCCCCACGCGCATCATGTCCCCATGTGCAACTTCCCAACGTGCGCATCATCCCCGTGTGCATCATCCCCCCATACGCATCATCCCCCCATACGCATCATCCCCCATGCGCAACTTCCACCCATGCGCAACTTACACCCATGCACATCATCCCCTCATGCGCAACTTTCCCCCATGCGCATATCCGCCGATGCGCAGCTTCTCCCCATGCGCAACTTCCCCTCATGTGCAACTTCCCCTCATGCGTAACTTTCCCCCATGCGCATCATCTGCCGATGCACAACTTTCCCCGTGCGCAACTTTCCCCGTGCGCAAATTTCCCCGTGCGCAAATTTCCCCGTGCGCAACTTTCCCCATGCACAACTTTCCCCGTGCGCAACTTTCCCCGTGCGCAACTTTCCCCATGCGCAACTTTCCCTGTGCGCAATTTTCCCTGTGCGCAACTTCCACCTGTGCAACTTCCACCCATGTGCAACTTCTCCCCTTGCGCAACTTTCCCCCATGCGCAACTTTCCCCCATGCGCAACTTTCCCCCATGCGCATCATCCACCCATGTGCAACTTCCACCCATGTGCAACTTCCCCCATGTGCATCATCCCCTCATGCGCAACTTTCCCCATGCGCATCATCCGCCGATGCACAACTTTCCCCCATGTGCAACTTTCCCCCATGCACATCATCCCATGTGCAACTTTCCCCCATGCTCAACTTTCCCCCATGCGCATCATCCCCCCATGCGCAACTTCCACCCATGTGCAGCATCCTCTCCAGTGCAACCTCTTCCTCTGGAAAACATCCCCCAGTTCACCAGGCACTGAGCACCAAATTGGCTGGATGTTGGTCAGTCTCCCATGTTAAGTATAGGACAGAAACACGTTGCCCCCTTTTCAGCCCCTGAAGGGTTAAATTTCTCCAGATGGTTCTTGGGGGGTGTTCAGGTGACAGAAGGAACTCCCAGAATTCCATGCTTCAGGCCCAGCAGTTGGGGCGGAATGTTGAGGAGTCAGCAATTCTCAATGCAAAGTATAGGGAGGAAAACGCGTTGCACCCCTTTTCACCCCCTTCCGGTTGGAATTTCGGAAAACCGGTTCTTAGTGCACCCCTCAGTCATGGAAGGAACACCCACCCCAAATTTCACGCTTCTAGGGCAGGCAGTTTTGGCAGGGCAGTGATGAGTCAGTGAGTCAGTCAGTGAGTCAGTCAGTGACTTTTCTCTTATATATATAGATTATAGTATTTGGTTAAAATAATAGTAATTTTTCAGTCTCTGAAATTTTTGGCAAGAGGGGCACCTCATTTTTCTGATACTGTGTTGGGGGCCAGAAGAAAAAAAATAATTGATTTACATTTCAAATCTGAATAAATTTACATAAATGAATATATTAGTGATGGAACTTGTGAATGAATTAATAAATTCAAATCAGTTCATAAATTCTATCAGAAGTCAATGTTTAAATGAGGTCTAGTATTTACTCTTCAGCAAACCATCACATTGTGTTTGACTGTAAATTGAGAGCTTATACTTGCCCAGTGCCTGATTTTTTCCAATGTAGACCACTCTGTCCTTGAATGGCTGAGTGGATTGGACTTTAACATCTGATTTACCATAAATCCATGTGTTGTATGCCATATGCTAAATAGAGTTTATAAACACTTTCCAACATACACAAAGAGGTTGATCTTCAAACCAGTTTGTAAGCACTTTTATACTCAGAGAGAGAGAGAGAGAGAGAGAGAGAGAGAGAGAGAGATGTGTGCAGCCTCTCAAAATACCCTCCTGATGTGTGGAGAGCAAAGTTCTCCATGACTCTGGAGGATTGCCGGCTTTCCTGCGGGCCGGATGGAGACTTGCTGAGGGCCACATCTGATCCCGGGGCTAGGTTTGGTGACAACTGCTCCAGAATTAGCATTCATCTGCCTAGCATTTCCCTGAAGTTCTGGACAGTGGGTGACTGGACTCTGTCTGGTGCTGGTTCAGTGTTGGTTTGCACTGAGCCAGCACCGGCACTGGCATAGGGGTGCCTTGTGGCATGATTGCAACACTCAAGATGGAATTCAAAGCACTCTCTAAGCTAGCACAAGTCATTTGTGCTGGCCTCCAGGTGTCACAAACATGCCATAAGATACATGTTTGCCACAACATGAGAGGTTAGGCTAGTGCATCTTCATGTGCTGCCCTCCTTGTGCTGGCCTGTGCCTCCATAGGACTGGTGCAAGGGTTTGTAGCACTGACCTTTGTGAGGAATGGTGGGAGGGGGCATTCTGGGATGATGGTGAGCAAGTGAAGGGTAGGACTGTAGGTGGGCAGGAGGGGGATTGGGGTACAGGGCATGGACTGGTATTTATGACATATGCAAGCCTCCGTCTGGGGGCAGTGTGGAACAGCCAAAGGCTGCTTCTGTCACCTCAGATACAGGCCATCTCTACCTTCTATTCTGGGGAAGGGGACAACCTCTCCTTCCCCAAGATAGCATAGCAGCAAACCCAATTCTTGTGGCGGATAGCCTGTCTGTTCCAGTGCAAGTTTGGATTGTACTGTGAGCATTGGTGCTGGGTCAGTGGTGGCCCAATAGGAGGGCACCCTTAGTCTTTTGCTTGCCTATCATTTAATTACCATTTTGAGTATAGAACACTGTCTCTCACAGTCCTTAGGTATTTTGCTGAACTGATGCAAGACCATAAGAAGCTAGAGCAAATAATTATGGCTGGAATGCTATAAACTAAAGCTTGTGTGCCTTCTACACTTCTTGCTGACGAACTGGTTACAAGCCATAAAGGATGTGTATAGAAGTGGACAACCTCAAAATGCCAGATGCAGATGGGACACCACCTGGATGCAGGTATCATATGTGCTCCCTGAAGCATCTGGTGGGCCTCTGTGTGATACAGGAAGCTGGACTAGAAGGGCCTTTGGCCTGATCCAGGGAAGGCTGTTATGTTCTTATAACTGGAAAAAGGAAGATGCAAACTTCAACTGAAGCTTCCTCATTCATGCAGTCATTTTCCAAGATTTATACTGAAATCTATAGAGAAGCCCAAACAAAATAGTTGCTATGTCTTGAAAATTAGATCTTCACTCAACTCCAACTGAATTATACAGCATTTCCAAAGTACAAGTGATGTCATGTGGCTGCAAGCTTACTCTATGTGTTTTGGGAATATTAAATCCATTATTGACATTTTGCTACTTAACAAAGAGCTAATGAGGAAATAGTGCCGAAAGAACTGATTGTGTTTCCTAAGGCAGAAAATTTAAATCTGTACTTCAGCAATTTTCTCCTTTTCGATAATTTATAGAATAAACAAAGCTTTTCAAATTTCATTAACTTGGGAACCTTTCAAAGACTCAGTAATTTCCTATTCAAAGGATTTTTCTTTCTAATAAAATGTTGCGCCACCAGACAGCTAAATGAAATTCTCTTGGCAATATAGTCACCCTGAACCTGTATTCCTATTTCATGTATGCTGATAGAATTGCTACAATCAATGTTTATGTAATATTGACTCCACTTGAGAATCTCTTTCTACGAATGATTGCATTAATCTTTAGTAGAATAATTAAAATAAGCACCATCCATATTTCTATCAGAGTTATAGTGTGTCGAAAAGGTGATGAAGGGCATGCTATAATGTTTCAGTGAACATTGTGGTACTGAAAATAAAGGTAAGCTTTTTCCGTCTAGGTGTTATGTAATACACCCTGACTCAAACTGTAGGTAATAACATGCCATTACAAACTTGTCATACTTCTAATATATGTAATGATTGAAAGGCAACAAGCGAGAATGTGGAACAGCTCTTGTTACTGTAGAGTAGACACTCATTCCTGTTAGAAAGGAACCCAGATTTAAGGTCACAAGTTAAATGCTTTTCTGGAATCACAGCACTGAAAGGGTAATTGTCCAATCGTCTGCAACAGAAGAGGGATTTCCTAGACTTAAATAAGCTCTGATATATATCTATACAATCCCCTCCTATAAGTCTCTAGAACAGAATGATTCCAAATACCTTAATGCTTAGCCACTTGCTCAACTGTATTTAGGGTGTGCAACATGCATCCCAAATGCTTTGAGTATTTTCTTGCCAGTAATTCCATGGGATTTAATTGAAAGGAAGTATGCACATGATTTCTGAACAGATGTGCTTTCTTTGTGCAATGTAAACCATCCTTTCTTGTCTTGTGGTTGACAGTTCTTTCTTTCAGAGTGCAGTACTATTATTACTTCCTGTGTTCTCGAATGTGATGCTTCTGTTAATGCAGAATCTGACAATTCCCATCTCTTGCAAAAGTGTCACACTGTTGATTTTTTAGATATCAATGTTCTCTAATACTATTGTCTGGATTTTGAAGGAACACCAACATAAAATGGACATACATACATACATACATACATACATACATACATACATACATACATACATACATACATACATGGGTATGCAGCACTTTTCTTCCAAAGTTACCTTGTTTTAGGAAGATGTTTCATGTGACCTATAAAAGATGTGCAATTAATCCTGTGATTAAGTTACAGGGCAACATTTATACCACTCTGTACAAACCTTTCTCCCTGAAGTGCAGGTAGTGTGTTTTTTAATGTGGAAGACCATTCAGAAATGGCATCTCTTACAGTCCATTTTGTCACCACAGGAGACCATTATGTCATTATGCATTATATATATACCAGACTTCACACAGCTTATAATCAATCTTCAGGAAAGCTAAATATTACTGTCTTGTGTGTCAATTCTTGTTCATAAATGGTTGAATGTTATCCCCTTCACCAAAACCTGAAGTACCCTCCCTGCTGAAATTGAAGTTGATTCCCCTGAACAGAATCTATAGAGTGGCTAAATGTTCCCTCCAAGGAGAGCTGCCAAAAGTAGCCAGAAAGTGAGAGTCTTTGCAGAGAAAGTTTGACAGCATGACAAAAAACAGCAAGCTATTATCATGAATTCAGGGGCCTGAGTAAGCAAAGCTGAAGTGACCTCCCCCTACAATGAACATTTTCAGATGGCAAAATTTCTCACATGCCCCAGTTCACTCATAGAACAAACTAGCATAATTTATCTTCTGGAGTGAAAGGAGCAAAAATGCTGCTTGCGTGGGCGTTTTGCAGGAATACCTGAGTTGCAGAGACCTGACTCGAAAGCTGTTCACTAAAGACGCTTTTGTTTTAGCCATCATGCTACTGAAGTCGCCCTGCTTAGAAACACTTGAGTACTCCAAAAGATTAGAAAATAAGGTTAGGGAACTCTTTCAGTAAACTTACATGACTTTGGAATAAAAGGGTTACCTGCAGACCAGAAATGAGACCAGAAACCTAATCCCTTGGATTGAATGATTACAACTTCATTCAACCTTGTAAGTATTTATAAAGACAATTAATACTCAGAGTTATAGCTATATAAGGCTGCTGTTCAGTATGCATGTACATGCATATACATAGTTCAAACCTATACTGGCCACTGCCCTATGGCACATTGGTGCTGAAACAGCTGTATCCCATACGGAAGAATAGGTTGCTGGATATGTTCTTAGGGTAAGAGAACATGAGGGTTGGGATATGTTTCTGTGGTAAAAACACTTCCAGTATGATTTTGATGCCAGAACTTTGGGAGGGCTGAATCATCAGATGTCAAACAGCTCGAAATTTATTGTACAGTATTTCCTTACAGAGCTCATATTTTCACCTTTGTGCATGTTTGTGAGAAAGCTTTATATATGCTTTTCTAGGATTTTTAACTGAAATACATTGCCAGTTATTCTCTTAATTAATTTTTATGGCATTGCTGATTTTTATAATTTTACATTATCAATATTTTATTGTATTACTAGTATTTTCCCCAAATTTTTGCCCACATGCATCCTCGGCTGGAGTGCAAGGGAAGAACATATGGATCACTGGGGACAGCGGGCATTGTAGGTACAGCACAACAGGCACTGCGCATTGTGCACCAGGCATCAGGGACTTTTGGGACCAGGCACTGGGCTCCAGACAACAGGGACTGCGTGTTGGGCGCTGCAGGCACTTGTGGAAGGGAAGGTGGGTAAAATTGAATTAATAAAATACACTCATACATTCTTTCTTTAAGTTATCTCTGCTGATGCTGAATATGTAAACTGCCTTATATAGTGAACAGTTAATGTTAGTATGTCTAGTCCTGGGTAGATTCTATTTTAAATGGTTGTGGCTTTGTGGAATCTGAGGTAGAAATTCTTCACAACACACTCACTTGAAATCCTTTAGCTGAAGATGCCAAATATTGACGATGTAATCTACTGTATGAGCCCATAAGTTCTATTGCTGACCTAACACCTCTTCCTGTTATATTTAAAATAATCAGGTATAACAAATTCTCTTGATATTTTGTCAATAAGTCATAAAAATACTTTTGAGGTTGTTTATCAATTGTGTATCTTGGTGCTACCTTCCTTCTTGGTTTGTTGTGGGTTGTACCAGTGCTCCAGCATCTTTTCTAATATTCAGGTTTTTTTGTGGCATTTTCTAATGGTGCGATCTTTAGCCTTTTTCATGCCACAACTCCAAGATTACAAAGTACAAGATTACAAAGGTACAAAGTCTGAAAACAAGTGCAACTTGAGCTCACTGTGTGAGATCACCCACACCAAAAAGATCAGCAGAGAGAACAATTCTAACCATGTCTATTCAAAAGTAAGTCCCATTGTGTTACTCACTAAAGTGTCTTTAGGATTGCAGCCTTAGGGCGCAATCCAGAGTAACTACGGGGAGTCCTTGCTCTGGTGTAAGAACAATTTACTCTGGATTGCAATATGAATTTCCCATAGGTTTTCACTAGGTGGTGCCATAACTACGGGTGCATGTAATGTCTCTTACATGTTCCTGTAATTAGTCTGGATTGTAGGGTAAAAACTACTGACATTGTGATCTTCTGGTCAGTTGTCTATGATTTTAAAACTCAGTTTTCTAATTGATCCCAGCATGTTCCAAGGATCAAACAATTTAGTCACACAGAAATCTTTTTGTCTTGAAGCTTGCATGTTGGAAGTCATGGGTGCCGTCTGATTCGAATATTGAGCTCAGCAGTGAGCAAAATGTGCAGATAACTTATTTAATTAATTGCAATAACTGTTTTGGATACCTTTATTGTACTTTCCCCTATTATTTGGTTGGGTAGAGAGAGTTCTATATCAACTAAGGCCACAATCCTAAATACACTTTCCTGGGAGGAAGACCCATTGAACACAATGGGGCTTACTTCTGAGTAGACATGGTTAGGACTGTGCTCTTGGTTTCGCTTATAGTGGAAGAAGTGTGCTTGATTGCTACCTCTTCTTGTTGTGCCCTTTTTCTATGCAAAAAGCTGAAGCTGCAAAGTCTGTAAATAGTTTTATGTAGCCTCAACAGCTAGTGTTATCATGCAAAGAGAGCAGAGAGAATGCTGTTGGTGCGCTTTTCGCACCGGCTCCCTTTGCCCCTTTGCAGAGACCAGGCAAAATGCAATGCAGCCATTGGCAGTTAAGGGCTAGAGGGGGCAACGCCTGAGGAAGCCTTGGCTTGGCATGCCTGCATCTCTTCAGTCAGCCTTCAAGCTGCATTCCCTCCCTCCCTTAGTACAACTTAAGTCTAGCTGGTCACTGTTGGGCGGGTTAGGAATTTTTTGGGTTTTGCCTGATTGGCTATTGGCAAAGCCTTTTTTCGCCTACCCTAAGCTGTACTGGGAACGGGGGTTTAATTTAATTGGATTTAAATTGGTCACTTTGGCAGGAGTCGTGTGGGAGTAGGCAGGAATAGGCCTCAGTGGGTAGCTGGAAGTAGCAAGGGTCGGGGTGAACCAGAATTGGCCTATGATGTCTACCCAATTCTAGGTGCGGCTGGCTAGCCCTAGGCCTGGATACTAGGCAAAACCAGCTGGGTATCTTGCTGGCTGATCAGCCAGCTACCTCGACCTTCAGGTTGACAAGGATAGGCACCCTTAGGCTTTGTTTAAGGAATGTCCTTAGTCCAGCTGGTATTGCCCTTTAAAACATTTAGGGGAACCACGCGGAGAGCCGCTTCCTCAACTTAGCCCGCACGGCTTTTAGCACAGTCCCTGTTTTATGATGTTATATAGTTTAATAAAGTGGCCCTTTCTACCAACACTTTGTCTGGTCTCATTATTATGTCTGTCAGGGGCAATGGACTTGAAATCTAACTTGTACACAGTGCATTGAGCTGGAGGAAATGCACAAGCAATGCTTTTTCCTCTATAGATTGCAGAAGAAGATACTGTCTGTAAGAGCAAGGAAAACTCTACAGATCTTAGAAATTTTTCATTCTATTCAGTTGTGAGCTCAAAGGTCTACCAAGAATAAGAGCTTTCATTTGTTTTTGGAATGAATTAGGTCCATCCAGTTCAGGTTCTATTTGTTTCAAAACAGACTGTAAAATGAATGTAGGTCTCTTTACAGAACCCTCAGTTGTCAATTCATATCTAGCACAATTATGATTTCAGCACAATTATGTTTCTAGGCAAACTTCATCCAAAGTCTATAATGTAATACGCTTTTGCTAAAAAGACACAGTTCACTCCAAAGGAGTTATTGCTGTTTTATAGCTGCAGGTGGGAGGTGAGTTTTGAATCAGACCTTGAGATTCTTATCCTTCCCCTGACTTCAGTAGAGAAGCAATCTTTTTGCAGTGCCAAGGTGAAAAATATGAGAGCAGGGTGGTATGAAGGGAGTGCAGATTAACTTCAGACAGTCAAGAGTAATAAGAACCTAGGAAGGTGTGGAGTTAATTTGGATAAGGAGAAGGTGTGGGGCAAAGATAACACTCAGGAGAAATATCATATCTGAACTAGTCAGTGCACTTCCTGGAATGGAAGCATAAAATGAAGCAACCCCCATTTTCTGCTCATCCATGGTCTGTTTTAGGTCATACAAGAAGGCAGTCTGAATGATAGTCTGGGAACGAGGGGCAATTCTTTGTGGCTAAAGCAAGAGGAGATCATGAGCTAGCAGAGTGTTAATGGCTAGAGACCAAACTGAAAATCAAAACTCCCCTACTTCAGCTCTCCCTCTGCCATGAATTCATTAGTAGAAGATGAAGAACAGTATGGAATGCTGTGGGACAGGATGTGACAAAAAGTGAGCTAAAGAGGTGAGGAAAAGAGAGCTAAAAAGAGAGAGAGTCCTCGCTTGCCTCACACATCTGGATTACCGAGACACTAGTTATGATAGTCTGTAAATGTACAGAAGCTCACCTCCATAGAGGCAGTTAAATGCCTGGTCACCCTCCACTGATAGAGGTGCAAGTTTTGCCATTGCTTTTGAGCCAAGGATACCTTCTCTCCCCATTGACCTTCATTGACATTGGGCATAGGCCTCTAGTCATTGCCTGCTCTGACCATGTTTGTAATTATCAGATATTCCTTTTTAGATGGCAAAGTGCAGGTGGGTAAGGAGGATACAGAAAAATGAAAAATTTTAAACAAGTGAAAATTGGGGTGGGGGGGGGAAGTACCAGCTTCCTCCTCCCCAGTAGCTGGCCCCAAACATGCCTTGCTTCCTCCCTCCAGTCAGCTACATAGCTAAGTCATCTATCTGCTACTTGAGGCAAAAGATGATTTGGCAGTCCTTCCTCCACAACAAAATCAATTTTAAGACCCTGTGTAGGGATTTAGTCTATCAGGAAGGCATCCTGCCCAAGGACATTGAAATGAATAGAAATTGGGCAAGAGTATGCAGATGGGATCACCACCTTTATACAAGATGGAGATCACATGTAGATCCTTTTATTCTCCTAGAGCAAGGGACTCCAAACCCTGGCCCATTAGCCAGATGCAGCCGTTGGCGAATCTCAGTGTGGCCCCCAGCAAGATCCCTCTATCTGGCCCTTGGACAAGCCTTGTAATCCACTCCAATACATTCTTATATATAAACTAGCAAAAAGCTAACCCGCTTTGTGGGAGTAAAATTCCCCCGTACGCCATCCCCCCTGTGCATCATCCCTCCTGTGCATCATTCCCCCATGCGCATCATCCCCCCATGCACAACAACCCCCCATGTGCGTCAGCCCCCCATGTGCACAAGTCCCCTTTGTGCAACAACCCCCATGTGCATCAACCCCCATGTGCATCAACCCCCATGCGCATCAACCCCCATGTGCATTATCTCTTCCATGCGCATTATCTCCTCCATAGGCATCATCTCCCCTATGCGCATCAACCCCGCAATATGCATCAATCCCCATGCGCAACATCTCCCTATGCACAACACCCCCATGTGCAGCTTTCTCCCCAGTGCAACCGCTCCCTTCGAACAATATCCCCCCCACTGCACCGGGCACCAAGCATCAAATCAGCTGAAGGTTGGTCAGTCTTCGATGTTAAGTATAGGACAAAAACATATTGCACCCCTTTTCAGCTCCTTAAGGGTTAAATTTCTTCACATTGGTTCTTGGTGGGTGTTCATGTCACAGAAGGGACACCCTCCCCACATTTCATGCTTCTAGGTCTGGGGGTTGGGGCAGAGCATCCCTCAGTCACAGATTCTTCGATGAAAAGTATAGAGAGGAAAATGTGTTGTGCCCCATTTCACCCCCTCCTGGTTGGAATTTCAGAAAACCGGTTCTTAGTGCACCCCTCAGTCACGGAAGGAACACCCACCCCAAATTTCACGCTTTTAGGCCTGGCAGTTTTGGCAGGGTGTTGATGAGTCAGTCAGTCAGTCAGTGAGTGACTTTTCTCTTTTATATATATAGATTTATGGAAAAAATATGTAAATATGGAAGGAACAAAATAAAGTCCCAGGGATTTATGCATTTATTCAAATTTGAAATGTAAATTAGTTTTCCAGCCCCGACACAGTGTCTGAGAGATGATGGCTGCAATCCTAAAGACACTTTCCTGGAAGTAAGACCCATTTAACACAATGGGGCTTACTTTTGAGTAGACCTGGTTATGATTGTGCTCAATGTGGCCCTCCTGCCAAAAACTTTGGAGGCCCCTGTCCTATTGCATAAATCAGGGCAATCCAAAATTTAACAGTCAGCTAGTTGCATGACCCAAAGGAGAAGTCAGAAAGGCATGGCAGGTAGATTGTTAGTCTGCTAAAGTAGCAAGATGAAGTGGTAAGTACTAGCTATGGTGGAACTTTTTGAGGACTGCCTGAAGGCAGTCCATATATGACCATATATGGCCTGCAGGCTTCACGTTGGACCACCCAGTTATAAATGGTTCATTTGAAAAGGCTACCAAAAGAAAGGATTGAAAAACCATATTTGTGGCCTACGAGGTATTTCCCACATCTGTGGCATGTTATCAGTAGTCCCATCAGACAGCTTTTTGAAGGAGACAGCTGTGATTTGTTTGAGGCCAAGACCCGCTCAACCACACAAACAGTCATTTAGTGGGAGATGTTTTTCTTTCTCTCCAATTTTGCTGTAATACAGAACTCCCTGAGGTATAGCACTGAGATACAGCTGGAATTACTGTACTTGTCTTTGTGTAAGACACTAAAAACACAGAAGCAACAATACAATCCTGGGCTGGCTTATTACTGATCACAAAATCTGTAGAGCGTTGCATCACCAACACTGAAGCTTACAAAAATGTCAGACTGCCTTAAAAAATGGTAGAATTAAAAATAATGTGGCCATCATCTCTCTTGTTCCTACATCCTATGCTGTCTTTTGTGATGTTTGGGAGCATTTGCTGTTCACCCACCCTATGCTCACCCTCCACCTAAGACTGGCTAAAATAAATAGAGATCTGAGATGAGCTTTCAACGCCCTTTCTAGATTTTATGACCAAAGGAGTAGGAAAGCATGGCCTGAAGGAATGTCAGCTTTGCTTGCATACACACTTCACCCTTGCTACTCTATTTAAATATGATGTATTGTCTGCTCAATTGCATCAAACAGCAGATCAGTTTTCTGTATTGGGCAGCTGTATATCGCTGTAAATCTGAGACCTCCTGAACCTTGTCAGCTAAACCTTCTGTTGGCCCAATAAAAAAGACCCAGATGGGCCAGCTGTGTATTAGAAATCAATATTGCTGCACTTGCATGGAAGGAAGAAAATAAAGTCCCAGGGATTGATGCATTTCACTCCAAAGAAAAAGGACAGTGTATTAGAGGAAGAAATTGGCCACTTGCCCAGATGATTGTTTCACTTTTGTGCCTTTAGCTTATTCTAGATTTCATTGTAAAAAATAAATATTTTTATTAATAACAACAATCTAAAAGCCATAGGCATTTATTTGCTTAATTGGTAAACATCATCCTGATTTTAGGTTGCTGGTTTGAAGGTCCACAGATGATAGTCCTCAAGAAAATCAATTGCCACTTAATGAGCATGTTGAGATGCCTTAATGCAATCCCAGTGATTGCTTGTATTGTTTGGGGTAAATAATATTTATACATTGTGTCTTCTGTCACCGGGTGGTAATAAACAGATGTGAATACAAAGCTTGTGCTTGGCATTAGGAATGAAGGAGGGAAAGCAACAAAAACTTAAAAAAGATGATACAAGTCCCAAGATCAAATGTTACCACCTCCTTAGGCAGGTCACCATCTCTGTCTCATTCCTTCATTTCAATATGCAGATCATATATGTTGCTTTTTAAACCCATGTTTTATGTATTAAGAAATATCCGTTATGTACTGAATACTAAAGGCAGAATAATAGGTCTGATCTCTTCACAACCACAACAGTTACTTCCTTGGCCTGTTTTGAAGCTCTACTGGGATTTCTGTGCATTTATATTTGGAGGGGAAGGATTTGGTAGAGGGAGATACCCAATCTTCCACTCTCCTCTCCACTCCTCTTTCTGTGGCCCATAGGCTGCAGTATGGGGGGACTGCTGGTGCTTTTAGGGATGGTATAGGACATTTTAAGGACATTTTTGTAGTTTAGTCAGAAGATCCCTGACTTTTTGGGGGGACAGCAGTTTTCATTTGATATCTAGTATACATTGAGGATGCTGAGGATGTTGTAGAAGTCCATCATTAACCCATGGAATATATTCACAGTAATCCCAATATAATGTAATGTAATGTTTCCATGAGCTGGAATAAGTACAGTATAATTGTTGAACAGAAATGGACAAATCTGAAAAATCTGATTTTTCTTACCTGATGGAATGCCATATGTGGAAAAATAAAATTATTCATATCAAGTAACTTTGATATGCTAACAAAAGAGATGTAGTCAACTGAGAGAATAATATAATAATACTGTATCTATTTAAAAACTTGGCATCCATCAGTCTTGAAAGACTATGGTATCAAGCTCGACGCTGCATGCGAAGCATAAAGGCCTGGGTAGATTGATATGGAGGATAGGCTGTTAATCAAGATGTAATTCCCCCCGCTCCACACCACTGAAATAGTCCAGTGGAACGGCAGAGCCGATACAATTGGTTCCAGCTGTGTCACAGAGCTGGGCTAAGGACAGGAGCTCACCCTGTCTTATGGGGACTTGGGTCTTGAACCCTGGCCTTCTGTTTATCAGGCACAGTGTCTTAACCACTTGTGCCACCCACAGTCCACAATATATCTATAAACATGGGCACTTTTCACCAAAAGTTTATTTTGCCATGAGAAATAACATGTGAAAGATGTGGTGAGGGAAACCTATCTTATAGTTAGTGGCAGTGCTTTTTTTCTCCTAGAATTAAAGGTGGGGGAACTCACAATGAAGATGTTATTTGTAATTATGGGCAAGTCTACTTGGGGGCCACAGAAGGGCCAGTACTAACCACCGGGAGCTGGTAGTACCAGTGAGTACTCCCTCAAAAAGACCCCGGTTAGAGTTTTGTTTGATATATTTTTTCCCAGTAGTCTTACTGCTGAAGGAGCTATTTCAAATTTTAAGAGGCGTCTTTCTCTGTTCATCTTAAACTTATGTGGGATGTCAGACAAAACTCCAGCTGCCTCTTCCTCCTCTTCCTTGCAGTTTGCTTCTTTGAATTAGATTTAGGCAGCCAATTCTTACAATGTGTACTTGGAAGTAATCCAACTGGCATCAGGAGTTCCACTTCTAAATAGTTATACATAGGCCTTTAGCCTTATGTTGCCACCCTGTGGGAACACAATGGGGTTTATTTCCAAACAAACATGGAAAGGATTGATGTGTGAATCTCCCATGTCTCTTGTTCTTTTGCTGTTACACACTTAAGGCACAATAATATTGTAACCAACTTTCCAGTACTGAAGTAAGGACAATGCAGCTCCAAGGTCAGGGAACGAGATCAGGGGCCACCTTACCTGAGGAGGTCTTCAAGATTACCCCTCAATTGTGATATCTATCGACAGTATTTATATACCGCTTTTCAATGAAAAAGTTCACAAAGCGGTTTACAAAGAAAATGGCAAAATAATAATAGCTAATTAAAAGCTAATGGGTCCCTGTCCCAAAAGGGCTCACAATCTAAAATGCAAAAAGAACACCAGCAGAAGCCACTTGAACAGACATTGCTGGGGTGAGTAGGGCCAGTTACTCTCCCCCTGCTAAATAAAAGAGGAGCACCCACCTGAAAGAGCCCCATATAAGCCCCATTATTACTGCTATGCCAGAGCTGGAAAGTTGGTTAGGATTTGGGCCTGGGATTCAATCCTATCCAACTTCCAGCATAAATGCAGCTACCCCAGAATGACATATTCTTCATCCATTGATGGTGGGCAGTCATGGAGGCTTCCTCATGATAAGGCAACATTTCTCCTCTTACCTTGGTGCTTCATCAGTGCTGGAAAATTGGATAGCACTGAGCTCTTAAGAAGCTGATATTCTAGAATATTTTGTGTTCTTTTATCCAAGACTCTGGGCCTGTATGTGGGATGGTGTTGGCATTGTGGGAAATGAAATTAAAACAGCTATTATTCAGTTGCTTCTGTTAAAATATTAATTGTAATAAAACATTTAAAATGCATGGTATATTTTAGTAGCTAACAGTGTGACTAAGAAACCTTTCTAAATATTCCTCACTTTGAGTAAAAAAATTCCAGATGTCTGGCTTCATCCCATTTCCATGGATCAACCCAGAAAATATTTTTACGAAACACATGGATTACATGCCAATATGTAGACTAGTGCTTTAAAGGTATTTATCTCTGATGTGGCAAACATAAGCAAAGCACAAATTAAAAAAGAAACAGAATTAAAGATGCTTAATGTAATCATTTGGTGGGGCTTACTTGATGCACATGGCTAAGGAAAAGTGATTTCCATTTCTGCCCATCCCTCGGGAGCAAGAGTAAGAGTGCAGGAAGGGGGTAGGTGGTGGAGGGAAGCCTACTTGATTGGAGAGAAGGGAGCTAATCACCAGTTTAATTCACAATATCTTGGTCTTCAAAGGATCTGCTAATAACTGTCTTTTGCTTACCCTCCCACTCTTTCCCCAAGGAGCTGGGGAAAGACACAGACTTTTCTGATCACAGGAATGAAATTGCCAAGCAGAGGAGAAATCCCTGGTGGAATCCTTTAATTCATCACCAGAGAGGGCAATTTGTGTTAATAGGACAAAACTGTAGTATTTAATACTAATTGTACAGTTTGTGGGGGAGGAGGGAAGATAAAAAAAGGGAAGCCACAGATGAAAGAAGTGGAAGATTTGACTGGAATGTTTTCCTTTTATTGCAAGAAGAAATAATCAGCTGGGCGATCTCTGTCTTTCAAATCAAAGGAGGGCAAATGAACTGTTTCTCCTTGGAGAAAAAGAGCATTTTCTCTGATGGGAGGTTTGTAATAGTTAGACTATTAGAAATAGTTTGTAATAGTTAGACGGGCACTCCTCATGCCTAAGCTTGCTTTTCAGGCAAGCTTAGATAATGTGACTTACCGTTGTCCAACCTACAGGACTGCTGTCCAGAAATCATATCAAGAACCATGGACTTTCAGGAGGTACTGGGGTCTCAGGACCCCAGTAGACTGATTTCTTAATTTAGGGATGAACAATAGGTTTTGGTAGGAGGATCACATCATCAACCTGACAGTGTGTTGGGGGCTGCAAAAAAAGTTAATATAAATCAGTGGTTCTCAATCTTCCTAACGCCATGACCTCTTTATAAGTTCCTCATGTTGTGGGGACCCCCAACCATAAAATTATTTTTGTTGCTACTTTATAACTGTAATTTTGCTACTGTTATGAATCGTAATGTAAATATCCGATATGCAGGATGTATTTTCATTGTTACAAATGAAATGTGTGTTCTATGCACACATTGAACACAATGGGATTTATTTCAGAGTGGGCATGCATAGGATTGGACCCTGAGGCTGCAATCCTATCCACATTTACATGGGAGTTAAGGCCCCCCTGACTATAATGGGATTTATTTCAGAGTAGGCATGCATAGGATTGGGCCCTGAGGCTGTCAGTCAGCCCCAGTGTGCGCGCAGCTACAGCCAGAGGTCTGGCAAGCCTGACCTGGCCCCCTGCACCAGAGGTCTTTAGGCGACCCCCAGGAAACCTCTAGGCGACCCCCAAAGGGGTCCTGACCCCCACTTTGAGAAATGCTGATATAAATGAATAAATTTATATAAATGAATACATTAGAGACAGAATTTATTTGAATGAATGAATTCAAATAAGTTCATAAATGTTTTTTATGACACAGAGAGGGAGAATCTTCAGACAAGTTCAAATTCTATTCTGAATGTCCTCCAGGCATCAACCTGCTTTAAGGAGGCAAGAGTATGAAAATTTGGAGGTCTGGGGGGCATGGGAATGGAAAGGAGGTAGGATTTAGGATGGGGGAAGGTGGGCAGAGATCATTCCTGGCAGACAGGTGGGAAGCAGTGGATGGGACCAGGACCTGGTAGTTATGTCAGATCCCAGTCCAATTTCTGGGTAGTTCAGAAATTATGCTTCGCTTTGTGCCATCCCTTTAGGTGGTGAAGATCCAAGGAGACTGATTGGGGCCAGTGTGGCTCTTTCCTGGGTGAGGAAAGAAGTTTCACGTCGCCTTGGGCTGAGCCACAGTCAGCCTGAAATTTGCAATGGAGCTGGTGCTGGATGCAGTACAAAAGGGGCAGGGCCCGGGAGAGTATCTCCAATAGCCAGATATTAACTCTCCCTCATGATCAAATGTTTGGGAACATTGAACAGATGACGTAATTCTCTTGTGTGATTCAGTGGATTATTAAAAATCCACTGAATTTCTCCACAAAATTTATAGACCTAACTATTTTAGGAAAAAATTATTTTTACACATGAGGTCCCCTAAAAATGGTTCTTCTATATCCTTCTATAGAACAGGAAAAAAGAACAGGAAAAACTTGATTTTGATATAACTGTCATGAGCCATAGTTAGTGCCTGATGCAGGTGCATGTGAGCTGAAATGCCATCAGTTATTTTAATTCTGCCTACTCCATATGTTGCTTCATGGTGCTCCACATTTTGAAGGAATCAGGCCCTCACTGTTCTTATTCTTGGACACATTTATTCCCTGCTGGACCCGCAGACAGCTGCATGCATCAAAAGGCCCTAATTACATTTAGGCACATTTCCCCTCCCCGCCTCCCACCCCCATAACACACAAACACAGCAAAGTAGATTTAATTACTGCCAGCCATTCAGGTCCTAGCATGACAGCCAAGGATTTTCTCAGATTATGCTCAACAGGTGACATTCAATTACTACTTGCTGGGCCAGGGGTGAATGGATGAGAACCTGACTGGATTTCAAATGAGGTGGCAAATAGACTTAAAAAAAAATCTAAATGTAGGACAAAAGGCCCTTCTATGGCTATTGTAAAGACAAGGGGTAAATTGGTCAGTAATACTAAAGTTTAGAATGTATTTAGGAGTAAATATGATTCTGGTACAAAATTTGGCCTTGGCTTCAGTTCTGTGTTTCTTGTGAGGGAATATAAAAGGGATACAAACTTGCACACTTGTTTTCTGTGAATATATGAATGTTTCTTCTAAGTAGCAAGGTAGTTGTGAGGAGAAGGAAAAAAGAGATTCATTACAAGATGACCTCAAGGCATAAAGATTTTGTAGAGGATAAATCATTTTGTTCATAAACATTAATTGCACTGTATTTTCAAATGTTGATTAAGTAACCCAATTGGTGTTAGTTGTTATAGACGGAAAGAGGAACTACAGTGGTGCTTCACATAAAGAGCTTAATTCGTCCTGGAGGCATGCTCTTTTAGAGAAACGCTCTTTAAGTGAAGCAGATTTTTCCATAGGAAATAATGGAAACTCAGACGATTGGTTCCACAACCCCCAAAATATTCATATTAAAATATTAACTGGATGTAAAAATGATGACAAAGCACTGGAATTGAATTCAAAACATGCATTCAATGTGCATGATCCTATGAAGTCTACTTAGGCTGCAACCCTAAAGACATTTTCCTGGGAGTAAGCCCCATTTAACACAATGGGACTTACTTCTGGGTAGACATGGTTAAGAGGCTGCAATGACACTTTCCTGGGAGTAAGCCCCATTTAATACAATGAGGCTTACTTCTGAGTAGACATAGTTACGAGACTGCAATCAAAGACACTTTCCTGGGAGGCTTACCTGGGCTGCTGCTGGAGGTTCAAGGTGGTTGGTGGGGACACTTGGGGGCACAGCAAGAGGAAGATCCACTGCTACAGATAGCACGTGAGTTTGGGGTAATGCAAACCCATCATGTTCTTGTCTTTGGGATATCTGGAGGTATCAATTCTGTGTTTTTGCTTTGTGTTCTCCATTCTTTTGATTTCAGAATTGTGTTTATGTTTGTGTCTTTAAAAAGAAAAAAATATTTTTAAAGATGTCAGATTTCCTTTCAAAAAGAACCATAGGAGGAGATAGCCAGTCTTCATCTCCTTTGAGATTAATGCCAAAAGGTTTCATATCAGGCATCCATTCCTATTCCACTGATAAGAAAAATTCTCTTAAATATGTGTGTGTATGCTGTGATGCATCTTGAAGGCACATGCTCTGAAGGGAGATGGATATGTTCTGGGTTTCACTTGACCTTTAAATTACCTTGCACTTATCATTGCTGTTTTATCAGCAACTCTTTAGAGAAAGAGTTCTTGACTTGGAATTAATAGTTTCCTTCAATGCAGGCGTGCGACACAGGCCTTTTGAATACTTGAATACCACAGCCTGAATGTGTGTTTCCTATGGACAGATATCACCTTACAAGGGACTAGATAAACAACTAGGAGAGTCGGTTTATAATTCCTTTTAGCCAACCCAGCATCAGTGAAGGAGTTGTCAGCACACTCTCTGAAGAATAGAAGAACCAACCCAAATTTTGTTCTAATCTCATTTCTGTCATTAATGGGGGGGAATGGGAAGAGAAACAACAAATCTGTATTCGTTTTGTGAGATTTTGCTTTACAACTCAGAGAAAGAGAGCAGTGTGGAGGAAAAGGGCAAGAGGTGTTTTCCTACAATGCTGTGATGCAGATCATTCAAATCATACATGTGAAGGGTTGTCATATTCGCAGAGATTGTTGGGAAACAATATTGGAATTTTCCAGTCCTGTAATCAGAGCTGCTTTCTTTGTGCCTGACAAGAGATGCACAACTTCCATAAATCCTTGGTGGTGAGCTGAGGAGTTTGCAAGGGCTTAAGGGGCTCCAATGGCTCCTTCTGGTAGACATCAAGGTATGTTTTGTTACATTCAGCTCTAACCATTACTCCCAAGAGTCCAGTAATTTAGCATTACGAGGACACTTTATGTTAGTAACTTTGTCGCTCGCTAGTATCTTGAGCTAGTGTCTGTCATATCCTTGCCTACTATCTTAGCCCTTCCAAAAAAGATTCACCAAAGTGAGCATAGCTCAGTAGACACTTCATGAATTTATTATTTGTTACCTGTTGGACTGCAGGAATAGAGAGGCCATAATACATTGCAATCTTCTAGTGATTATGCCACATATTAGAAAAAACACTGACTGTTACATGTTAAATCTCTTAATTTTTTTACTGCCCTCCAACATCTCATAAAGCTAGGCAGATAGGAAGACAGTCCACTTATCATAGTGGGGGTGTCACAGAGAATGAGCCTGAATTTCCACAGTTGATTCAAGTGTTGAATCGCTTTAGTATTTTACTAAGGCTGCAATCCTAAAGACACTTTCCTGGAAGTAAGACCCATTGAACACAATGGGGCTGAGTAGACATCAGGTTTTTGCTCTAATACTACCTCAGTATTAGAGGAATGCAGTATTAGGGAATGCAGAAGATAGGCAAATAATGTTTCTGGGCATATCTTATCTGGAACTCATTACTGTAGAGTTGCAATCCAGCTGGACAGGAAAAAGTTTCAGCTGTCTCCCATATTTGTTTTAGTGAAATTTTCACCCCCAAATGTCCCCCTTCTTAATACAATGGAGAGAAATAATGAAGAAATACTCCTTGTCATATGCAATTTTGTATTTTTTAAAAAGACCTACTTCAGTCTCACATTTAATGACAAATTGCAGTAATTTGTCAAGGAATGAAGCATTAATAACAGAGGGAATAGGAAAGGCTGTGGGTGGGAGGGAGGCGGTTTATGGAACCAAACTCCAGCAAATGGTTTGTGAATAAACAATAAAGCAAAACTGTATTTCTTAGAAGAGGGAAGCAAAATATTTCTTCTCAAAGAAACCTATTTTTTATCATAGAAAGTTTTAGAAATGTTCATAACTGCATCCATTCCCACCGCACTAGAATCATGTAGTCTTGCCCAAAGGCAAGACTATCTCCTCATTAGTTCCACTCCCCTACAAATTAACCTATTCAACCCAGCAAGCATCTGCCACAAAAAAAACATTCCCTGCAGAAAAGAATCTGCAAAGCAAATTGTTCCAAAAGACTCAAGCAAAAGGGTCAAGCCATGCTTTTCAGAGACAGTCAACACAAACCAAAAGAAGACTTTGCTTAGCAGTGTTTCCATTTTTAGTTGCGGAGAAAATATACTCTTTACCCCAAATATACTTGACCTTTGTCATGAGCAAAGGTTGTGACAATTGTATGTTTTTTTTCAGTATGATGGGAAAAACAAGGTCAAAAATAAGTTAGAAATCAAAGTACAGGTTTCAACCAAAACTAATTTTTGTTTAATGGGAAAGGGAATTTTATTTGAAGTTTCCTTTCAAATTGGTAACTGTCAAGGGGAGGAGTTGCTCACTCTTAGAGAGCAACCACTGGCCTGTTCAAGAGGCAAGATGAAAGAGACACAGTGTGATCTTATATCCTGTTTCCCAGGACATGTCCCCCTTTTCATCCTTGAGTCCTGGAAAAAAAAATCTTCATTGTCCCCCTTTTCCTTGTTAGTAGACAACATGTAGTGTTCTTGTAGTTATAAATATGTAATAAATTACAGTGGTGACTCACATAAAGTGCTTAATTCGTTCCGGAGGCATGCTCTTTAAGTGAAACCACTCTTTAAGTGAAGCAGATCTTTCCATAGGAAATAATGGAAACTCAGATGATTGGTTCCACAACCCCCAAAATCTCTCTCTCTCTCTATATCTATCTATCTATCTATCTATCTATCTATCTATCTATCTATCTATCTATCTATCTATCTATCTATCTATAAAAGAGAAAAGTCACTGACTCATTGACTCACTGACTTACTCACTGACTCATCACCACCCTGCCAAAACTGCTGGGCCTAGAAGCATGAAATTTGGGGTGGGTGTTTCTTCCATGACGGAGAGGTGTGCTAGGAACTGGTTTTTGGAAATTCCAACCAGAAGGGGGTGAAAAGGGGCACAACGCGTTTTCCTCCCTATACTTTGCATTGGAGAATTGCTGACTCATCAACATTCCTGAAGCATGGAATTCTGGGAATTCCTTCTGTCACCTGAACACCCACCAAGAACCATCTGGAGAAATTTAACCCTTCAGGGGCTGAAAAGGGTTCAATGTGTTTTTGTCCTATACTTAACATGGGAGACTGAACAACATCCAGCCAATTTGGTGCTTTCTGCCTGGTGCACGGGGGGATGTTGTTAGGAGGAAGAGGTTGCACTGGCGAGGATTCTGCACATGGGGGAAAGTAGCGCATGAGGGGAAGTTGAGCATGGGGAAGTTGCACATGGGGTGTTGATGCGCATGGGGTGTTGATGCGCATGGGGTCTTGATGCGCCATGGGGGGATGTCATATGGGGAAATGTTACTCCCGCAACGCGGGTACGCTTTTTGCTAGTATTCATATAAAAATATTAACTGCATGTAGAAATGATGACAAAAGAATGGAATTGAATTCGAAACATGTATTCAATGTGCATGATCCTATGAACATTAGGCTGCAATCCTAAAGACACTTTCCTGTGAGTAAGCCCCATTCAACACAATGGGACTTACTTCTGGGTAGACATGGTTAGGAGGCTGCAATCAAAGATACTTTCCTAGGGGGTTTACCTGGGCTCCTGCTTGAGGTTCAAGGTGGTTGGTGGGGGAACTTGGGGGCAGTTAGGGGCACTGCCTCTGGCACCTCCAGGCAACTGCCCCTAAGTTGCGGGCAGTTAGAGGCAGCAGCACTGGCTGGCAGTCCTTTTAAAGAGCCTCCATGTGGAACGTCAGGGCTGCCTAGTACACGTGCCCATAGCTCACTTGCTTGTTAAGTGAAGAGGAACTTGTTATGTGAAGCAAGATTTCTTGGAAATTTTTGCTTGTTTTGTGAAATGCTTGTTAAGTGAGGCGCTTATTAAGCGAGATACCACTGTATATGTAATCATTTTAAATTTAATAAATAATATATTTTTTAAACTAACCACCTGAAAGCAATATATATATGGGTGTTTTAAGCTTTTATTCGTTCATGTCCTACATTTTTCTTCAGTGTCCCACATTTTATTGTGTGGGCCTTGTCCTCTTTTT
Organism: Cryptoblepharus egeriae; assembly: GCA_030015325.1. Lineage (NCBI taxonomy): Eukaryota > Metazoa > Chordata > Lepidosauria > Squamata > Scincidae > Cryptoblepharus > Cryptoblepharus egeriae. The sequence goes on along the minus strand of JAREYC010000002.1, from coordinate 62,911,606 downwards.
CAATTATAATATATGGTCACCCTGAAGGGACAGTACTTAGAGGTGTCTGGGAGAAACACTGAGAACAAATCACTATACTGAGAGATCAATTCTATCCAACGTTCTTGTGCTAATGTAGCCACAACGCAGCTCCAGGGGAGAAACTAATGTTCCTTTATCTTAAAGAAGCCTCCATGACTCCAAAAGGTAAGGGATACCTACTGGATACAGCACACATGCTATAATCTTGGCTGCATCCATGCTGGGAAGCTAAATATGATTGGTCCATGAAACAGTTGCTGAGCTGAAAAACATAAGATGAATCCTGAATAGATGAATACCATTTAAGATTACTGTATTCAGTTGGAAATACTATATTTACCTCTCTAGAATCTTCCAGCTTTTGTTCTCACTGAGGGCCAAGCTGTTGAAGTGACAAGTACGCTTTGAGTTTGAGAAACAGACAGGGAGGTCTGTAATCCCGCAAAACTCTGCAAAGGATAGAATCATTGGCAAATTAAGGACTTGGGGACAGCAAAGTGGCCAGGTGGGTCAGCAGAAGGTATCTGAGGGTGCTTGGACAGGAGCTCCAAAAACACAATCTTAAAACTGAGGTAGCTCTTTCATTTGAAACTAGCAAGCTCTCCATCAGTAGGACCAAATAGGGTATGTGTTGCGAGGACAATAGAGGGTTAGAATCTTTCTGTGCTGAGATGTTCAAATGTAGGCTCCTGAAGACCTTGGCCTCCCCACAGTACTTAACAGCAAAAAGGGACTTTCAGTCCCCAGAGCAGCTAGCAATGTACAGTTGTTCAAGATCAAGACATTATCAATGATTTTTCTTCAAAGTTTCTAATTTTTGAATGGTGGGTATCAAATGGCAATGGTAGTTCCTTCTGCCAGTCAAGCATTTTTGAAGAAAGGTGCCCAGAAAGGTGCTCAGAAAGTTCAGCTCAGTAGATGAACAGGTCTGTCTGAACATCAGATCTGGTCCTTGGATTGGAGTTTGAGAACCCCTGTCTGGCCCATCATTTTCCTGATTCAGGTGACAGCCAGTTTCCAAACAAATCTCAAGCATTTGTGGTAATCTGACATGTATATCTGGGGTTTGAAATGCAGGGTTCGAGACCCAGGTCGGCCCCACAAGACAGGGTGAGCTCCTGTGCTTAGCCCAGCTCTGTGACGCCAGCTGGATCCAATCATATTGGCTCTGTCTTTCCATTGGACTAATTCAGTGGTGTGGAGAGGGAGGATTTGCTGCTTGGGTAACAGCCTATCCTCCATAACAATCCAACCCAGGCTTTCATGCTTCACATGCAGCGCCGAGCATGATACCATAGTCTTTCAAGACTGACGGAGGCCTGCTTATATAAACAGTGAGTTGGCAGGAAATGCAGGTGCCCTGTAGAATAATCAAATGTGTTTTGAAAGTCAGGAAGGAAGAGAGCAGGACACCTCCACGGCCCTCTCTAAATGGCACATCTGGTAAACAGTTCATTCTAAGTGCATCTTTAGGCTAAAATATCATGCGATGTTGCATGTTGCCCTCGGCTGTACTGCTACGGTTGAGCACCTGTGACATCTGCCACAATCTCAGCTTGATGATCAATTCACAGTGTGCTTTGCAGACATCTCACTGAGCAATTATTAATCACACCCCATTTCTGGAAGGAAAGGTCAGAGGCATGTGACAGAAACTGAGTTAAAGTATTTAGAAGGGAGAAAAGCATTGGATAAAGGGCAAAGAATGGGGAGAAGAGATGGAAGAGCTTGCTGTGGGAATAAAAGACAGGAGGGATCTGAAATGATCAGCAACCAAGGCAAGATCAGTGGCATGTATATGGGCGGGGGAGATTGGGAACCCCCATCTTCAATGATGAACTCATTTGTGCTGAGGAAACAGAACAAATCCACAAGACTTTAGGGTTGGCGAAAGCCATTTTGTGCTTGTTGTGCCTTTTTGGTAAGTAAGGGAGAGAGGGGAATGAACACAGTCAAGGACAATTTAGCTACACAGAAGAGGGTGAAAAAAATTTGCCAGGACTTTCCCTTGTAGTTTCTAATTCATTGTCATGGTAGTTATGCCAACTGATAAGCCTGATAAAGGAGTTGACAGATTTCCAGAAAGGCTGACAATATTAATCTGTCACAACAAAGAGATTTTCCTCCATCCAGTTCTTGGTTATTTTGGCAAAATAATTATATGAGAAAACAGGCCTATCAAAATATTTGGGGGGCATATTAACAATGATAGTAAATGTTTGATTGCTGTCAAAAACAACAGCCATGTGTCTCGCCCACACCCTGTCCCATGTAGACCTTTATCCCATGTTACAACATTGCAACAGTTTGTGTTTCATCTCATCAGTGCTTTTGGCAGCCAGTGATGAGAAGCTGAAGATTACGTTATAACATAAGCTAAGTTATGATGAACTTATGAAGAAGGAGCAGGGAGAGAAAACAATTGGTGAAAGCCAAATTTGGCAGCAGCAGGTTGATGACATTAACACCTAGTTTGTCTCCTAGGATGTATTTTTCCTATTTTCTATATGTTCTGGCAGAAATATAAAGAGTTTTCAAACTAAAACTTGAGAAGAAAGTCGAGAGTAGTGGTACTCAAGCATCTATGCCCCAAGAAACAGGAGAAGAAACGAGGGGGTTGGGCTTCTCCTGGATAATGATGGACAATAGGTGTCTGGAAACCAGGAGAAGGTGGAGCTGCTCAACTCCTACTTTGCGTCCATCTACTCTCAGAAGGAGGACTGTGCAAATGAAGATGCGGGATCATTGGCTGATGGGGGGATGTGCTTGTGTCCCCAAAGAGGTAATGGAAACATGGATGGTGCAGAACAGCAAATTAAGTTTGCCAGATAATTGTTCGAAACCACTTAACTGGCCTAAATGAATTCAAGTCATTTGGACCAGATGAGCTGCATCCTCGAGTTCTTAAGGAACTCACAGATGTACTTGCAGAGCCTCTGTGGATCATCTTTGAGATGTCCTTGAGGAGTGGAGAAGTGTCACAGGGCTGGAAGAGGGTTAATGTAGTCCCAATCTTTTAAAGGGGAAAAAAGAAGACCCATGAAATTATAGACCTGTCAGTTTAAGAAGATTAGAACAAATCATAAAACACACAATTTGTGCACTCAGGGATTAAAAGAACCCAGCACAGATTTACCAAAAATAAATAGGATTTATTCGATAGGGTTTCGAGCTTACTGGACAGTGGCAATGCTCTGGATGTCATTTATCTTGACTTCAGCAAAGCATTCAGCAAGGTTCTGCATTACATCTTAATCAGGAGATTGGGAAAATGTGGGATAGACAAGGCAATCGTTAGGTGGATCTGCAACTGGCTTGACAGCCACACTCAAAGGGTTTGAGTAAATGGTTCCGTGTCAGTCTGGAGGTTGGTTTCAAGTGGGCTCCCCTGTCTTAGGCCTGGTTCTCTTTAGTATCTTCATCAACAACTTGGAGGAAGGGATACATCAAATTTGTGGATGACACCAAGCTGGGAGGAGTAGCAAACACAACACAAGAAAGGAAAAAACTTCAGGAGAATCTGGACAACTGGAATACTGGGCTGTAACAAATAGAATGAATTTCAACAGGGAGAAGTGCAAGCTTCTGCACTTAGGCAATAAAAACCAAAAACACAGGTATAAAATGGGGGATACTTGGCTTGGCAGCACAACATGTGAGCGGGATCTTGGAGTCGCCGTGGATCACAAACTGAACACGAGTCAGCAGTGTGATGCATCTGCAAAGAAGGCAAATGCTATTTTAGGCTTCATTAAGAGAACTGTAGCTTCCAAGTCGCGAGGAGTTATAGTTCCGCTTTATTCTGCATTGGTTAGACCTCATCTTGAATACTGGGTTCAGTTCTGAGCACCTCACTTTAAAAAAGATGCAGCCAAACTGAAAGACGTCCAGAGGAGGGTGACAAGAAATGATCAGTGGGATGGAAAGGAAGCCCTACGAGGAAAGGTTGGGGGAACTTGGGATGTTCAGCCTGGAGAAGAGGAGGCTGAGGGGAGACATGATTGCCCTCTTCAGATCCCCAAAGGGCTGTCATAGGGAGGAAGGGGCTAATTTGTTCTTAGCTGCCTCTGAAGGTAGAACTAGAACCAGTGGGGACAAACTGCAAGAAAGGAGATTCTGGTTGGATATCTGGAAAAAATTCCTGAAGGTGAGGGCAATTCAGCAGTGGAACAGATTGCCAAGGGAGGTGGTGGACTCTCCCTCACTGGGGATCTTCAAGCAGAGGCTTGATGAGCACCTGTCGCAGATGCTCTAGGAGAATTTCTTGCTACAAGCATGGGGTTGAACTAGATGACCTCTTAGGTACCTTCTTACTCTATGATTCTATTATTTCAGCCCAGGACTCCCTTCTAAGAATCACAATCTGTCTGGGACCCCACATAAGTGATGACATGGCTGGAAATGAAAGGTGTCCAGTGCCAGATTCCAAGATGGCTGTACCCAGCTTTTCATGACTCCCCCTGAAATGATGTTGGACTCCAATCTCCTCTTTGAAGATCACTGGTCTAGTGACCCTTGAAGACTTTCCTGCCATTTTAAAATCCATACCATTTTAAAATTACAAAAGGTCCAGTAGATTCTTTTGCATCACAGTGAAAGGTTAAAGGGCAGTAAGCTTCATGTGTTGCCTATGTAATTATATATTGGTTTTGTTAATTTAATGGCTGAAAAAAACTTTTCTAAATGTACTGGCTTCATATAATTTAGATTGCCCCTTTAGTTAACTGGCTACATACACAGAAATGCCTAGACCTCACTGATTAACAACCCGGTCTGATTCTTCCCACTCCCACCCCCACTGGTGTAGCACTGCCAAAAGGCATTTGCAGTATCCAGTGGTGGGTGGTGGAGATGGAGCAGAAGGCTTTGGAAGGGAAAGAGGATTTAAGTCCTCTTTACCCCTCGGTAAGCTCTGGAATAAGTCTTCTCAGAAACCTGGCAGATTTCACCAGAGCAAGTCTAAGGAAAGAAGGGTGACAGAAAGGCTGTTACCAAAGGGGATAGGATCCAGCAAGCATCATTATCACTGGATCCATCTTTGTCCTTGCTGCCATTGAGTTTTTCTCCTTCCCACCTTCTGCCCTCCTCCCCTGGCATACCTGCTCCAGTGGGGGCCAGCAGTCCAGCATCATGCATAGAAAGGTCCAACCTTTCCCTTGACAATCTGGCAGCACATTATTTGCTGACTGCTGGAGCATGCTCTACAGCTCTTTTTCAGGAGCCAGTACTGGCAACATGCATGTTCTGCCATAGGGCAACCCAATAGGATTGGGCTTAAAGTCACTCATTGATCAATGTTAATACAATGCAATGTATCCCTGACATTGAAAGAAACCTGAACTACATTTACTTGAAAACTATGACATTAGTGCTGTATTTTACATCCATGAGATAACTTGACATGAAATTTATGGTATGCTCTCTAGAGGGATACTGCAACAGCTGTGCTGTCACTTTAGGTAAAAGGTGATGCAAGTTGTGAAGGCCACAAGCAAAAAAAGGAAGAGAAGGTTGGAAGTGGAAGTCTGTGGAAGGTCCATCTTTGGGGATGGATGATTTGTGATGTAGTCAGAAACATATCTATGGCTTGCAAAATGAAAATTATTTGCTAGTAATAAAATGTATTGTGGATAAGATCATTGCTAACCTAATTTTATAGTGTGCTTGCAACATGCTGTACATGTTTATATAAATTTAAAGAGTAACTTAATTTGGTTGGTGTGGTGTATATTTAAAGTCTAACTTAATTTGGTTGGTGCACAGAAGAGGTGAATTGGGAGAACTGAATTCAAATCTGCACATAGCCACAAAGCCCACTAATAGCACAATCCTGACTTCTAGGTAGGCCAGCACAGGTGCCTAGCACCTGCCTGGGGGTTTGCAAAACTGCTATAAAGCACTTATGTGTCACTCCCGGGAGGACGGGGGGTTAGGCCAGGATTTAGATTTGTGCTGGCTTCCCCACAGCACTGCAGGAATGGAGTGATGTGTTGTGCTGGCCTAAATTGGTTAGGATTGTGCCCTCCGTTGTATTGGGCCAGTCACAATCTGCCTCACAGGACTTTTACTTGAACTTAATGGGGATGCTGTTCTGAGCTCCTTAGAGAAACGGCAGGATAAAAAAAATATAGTTGTCAGACACTATATATATATATGGCTTGCAAGATAAATAAAAGAAGAGAGAGAAAGAGAGGGAGGGAGCAAGAGAGAAGGGGTGTTGAATTGTAAACTTATTCAGGGCAGCTAAAAGTCCAAGGCAGCCACAATATGAAAGAATAATGGATGAGTATGCTTGGGCTGGCCATGTTTTCACAAGGAAAACTATTCAAATGGACATTTCATTGTGAATCTGAAAGGCTGGCTGTTTGTAACATGGATTCGCTGTTCCTGCACAGGCCTGAACAGCCATAGGCAAGCAATAGGAGGCGGTGGCTGTTGCTTAGCAAGAAATAAAACACTGTTTGCTGAGCATAAGAATATGAGGGGGAAAGTGGAGGACATGGTGACAGCAATGGAAGGTCTAGTCAAGGTGACAAGGAAAATGATGTTTTTAAAAGACAGCTAGAATAAAAAGACATGTTTTTAGGCCCAGTCAGAAAGTCTTTAATAATGGATCTTCCTTCTCCTTGGAACAGTCCATTCACCCCCACCGTATCTTCCATGGCTCATCACTCTCTTGATGGTGGCACCTTCCTCCACCCCAAGCTCCCTCCTAAAGAAATACACATCTCACAGAAGGCCATGTCTTCCAAGGGCAGCCTGTTTTATACAACTATACACCTCACCTCCCAGGAGCTTAGGTAGCATACAACTACCCATTGCCCCCTCAGAAGTTGCATCCAACGTCTGAGGAGGCAATGGGCATAAAGGGGGTAAACTAACCCTTCACACTGGATCACAGCCACTCAAGACTCCATTTCCAATTCTCAGCCTTTGCATCGTCAATCCATAGCTCTCCAAATAGATAATTTCATATCAAAGCAGGTGCTGCTACTAGTCATTCTCTGTTGGTTCCACTCCCTCTTACTGATTGGAACTCAGAGGGAAAAGGACTGGTTCTGCAGGTGAATGGACAGTTAGTATAACTCAGAGGTTATGTTGAATCTCGTGATGTTATTTTTTCTGTTTTTCCTGTCATCCTGACAGATGAAGCTCCTGCCAGTATATACCTTCTCAAGCACAACCCCAAAATTCAGCTTACTCATACCTCTGGCAAGTCAGAAGCTTATGCACCTGCAGAGGAAAAACATGGCTAAGTCAGACCCTCCTGTGGCCAGGTGAGTTCAATCTTCCCCATTTCCTTCAATAGCAGGAATTCCCTACCTGAGTGAGGCAGGCCTAAACTGACTGTTCTGAAAATCCATATAGATGTTACAAAAGAATAAGGGTGCAATCCTAACCTAGGCCAATACAATTCAATGGTTTTCCTTTTCCCATGGTAATGTAGGGAGACAAATGCATGTCTATGCATACTCCTAATGCACCCCAAGGAATGGTGCAGAAGTGTCTTAAGGCACTTTGTGACACTCCCAGGCCAGCCAAAGATTGGGCTGGCGCTCAGGCCTAATTGGGGGTTACAATTGCAGCGTAATAGAATAGGAAGGGTATATATGCATGTTAGGACAAATTGCTTTCTTTTTCAGGTGAGCAAATATAGGTTTAGTCAACATTTTAACTGGTATGATTCAGACACAGGTTGATTTTCACCTTGGTGAGAATTATGCCAAGGTTACTGCTTTGGTTGTAGTCAGATAACTGTTTTCAAGGGGACTAAAAGTGATCTGAGACTTCAATTTTCTTGCAGTAACAAGTAGTAACAGTAGAGTCCAGCTTCTGATTTTTGAATGGGGAATCTGTTTCAAAACTAGAAAATGGCCTGTAACTGGTAAAAACTTTAACTCTGTGACAGGTGCAATGAGGTATCTCCCTGATTCAGGCACATTTGCCTGAAAGTTCCCCTGTTAGAAAACTGTCACTGGCACCTAATTAACTCAATTCTAATGCTCTAAAAGTGATCTTTGACCTTCAGTAGGATGTATAAAGAGAGAATATTAGAAATCTGATTCAAAAAACCTCATTTATTAACTATAAACAAGTCCTTTGATATTTGTCAGGTGCAGTCAGGTGCAACTGGCCTGAGTGGCTGTATACAAACTTATGAAGTCTGCAAATATTGAGTTTAGGTGCAATGAGGGGTGCCAGGGTGGTCACTACTACTGCACCCCACGCAGGCAGCGGGAAAACTGACTAGGGGGTTTTTGAACAGCACCTAGAGATAGGAAGATACTAGGAGGGACAGGCCTCTTGGCCACCTTGGTGAGGAAAGGGAACAAAAACAAATATTTCAAGGCCTCTTGCGCCTAATGCAGGGTCTTAAGGAAGTTTTGCATTTAAAGATGCAAAGTTTGAGTTTGTTGCAGTGAGTTGGAAGAGAGGAATGGAAGTAAGTTAGTGATTTCTCCCTTTTGTTCTGAGGAAACCAGTGTCTTTGGTGCCCAACTAGGAGGACTGCCACAGCATGAAAATGGCACAGAGAACAAAGAGGTGTGTTTCGCAAGGGAGCTTTGGTATGCAATCATGTATGAGGAAAAAATAGCAAAATATAGTATAGAATTATTTTTCCAGAAGTGTTTTCTGTTTCCTCAGCCACAGCAAACCTGGAGGGCTTGTTTCAGAAGAGGTTCTTTGTTTTTCTTTTAAACAGCAGGAGTATATGTGAGAGAGAGGCAGGAGGCCTGGCATAGAGTTGGAAATAGAAATACTGTTAGGTGAAGGAAAAGCAGGGGGACAGCATAGGAGTTGCCACAGGCTGCAAAAGAATAGGCTTTTTCCAGAGATCCATCTCTAAATAGTGTCACACTTTCACTCGGTGGACATTTACTCTCATGTACCAGTCTCCTGTTCATGATCCACCCCACAGATAAGTAATATTGGCCTGAAGAGAAAACTCGAAAAGAAATCAAAGCCTGGCTTTGATTTCCACAATAGAAGGCTTGTCCCTCCTAGCTTCTAAAATAGCCTTTATAATCACTAAGAACAGAAGGTTCCCCTTAAACAAGCCTTTAGAAGTAATCCAACATCCGCTGAGTGTAATTCCTTTACTACTACTTTTTTCATCAGAATTCACAGTTCAGGCTGATGAAAGACACTTTGAACTGCACATGTTTGCAGTGGTGCTTTGGCAAGAGGTTTCTCTGCATGATGATTCACAGTAGGAGAACAGCAGGAGCAGTAGGAGCTGCTGTGTGGAAGCAGCTACCATGGTGAACAGTTTAAAGGGGCTTTCCCGTCGACTCTGCATGTGTGCTAGGCCAGATTCTGACAACATGATTTGTTTTGCATGCTTTGCTGTCAAAGGAAAATGCTTTTTTCTCTCTCAACTGATATCACTTGATATAATCATGTATTGCAGCATTAATTCTGTCTCGGAGATGACAGTAAATAGTAGTTGTATATCACCCAAAGCCTGCTGAGAGATGGTAGGTAAAGGAGACCTGCAGAAATGTAACTCAGGGCAGTCATGCCCGATTCTTCTCATATGGCAAGATTCTTCTCATATGGAACCACATGGCAAGAAATGGGTTCCTTTCTCAACTGCAGAAAAGTTGTGTTGGAAAAACTGACGGAATAGTCAGAATTTATTATAGTCATTACCACACAGGAGTTCCTCACATGTGCCTTGCCTGATGTTACTCCTATAACTCATGGTTGATGCCATAGTTGATGGCATCTAGTTTCAATGCCTTTAAGAAGGAATTGAACAAATTCATAGAGGAAAGGACTATCACAGGTTATAAGCCATGAGGGATGTGTGTGTGTGTGTGTGTGTGTGTGTGTGTGTTGATGGATGTAGGAAACCTCAAAATGCCAGATGCAGGGGAGTGCATCTGGATGCAGGTGTCTTGTTGTCTTATGTGCTCCCTGAGGCATCTGGTGCGTTGTTCAGAGACACAGGAAGCTGGACCAGAAGGGCCTGTGGCCTAATACAGCGAAGCCTCTTCTTATGTTTTTGAAATAAAATCTTATTCTTTACCTATTTGCCATAGATAGTATAATGAGGAGCTCAAGATTGGTGGATAATTTTTCCTTCTAATATTATGGGTAGGAACCTGCAAAAGGTGAGGTTATTTTGGGATAACTCAATTTGTCAGGAAAAATAACCTTGCTTTTTGCTGGTCCCTAATTTTGGGATCTCTCAAGGGTGTCTGCATATGTTTTATGGTGAATCTTTCAAAAACAATGGATTGCTCTTAATTTTCCCTTCTGTAGGTTGATAGATCTTTATGATACAGATGCAAGATAGAGCCTTATTACTGTATAGAAAAAGACTGGGTGTTTGGATACTATTATTTCTGCTGCACCTTTTATGTTTTTAGGTACAATTAATCTATTTCTCAAGTTTGCCCAAAACACAAGAGTTTTGGTCCTGTCTGCCTACTAGCCTTGGTAAAAAGAGAGAGGTTGAACTGGTGGTACTGCGTTGTACTCAGTCTTCTTGGTGACACTTTGCCTATGCAGGGGGACTCTAACATGCAGCAATATTTATCTTCTGAATCTTGGATGCTTGCCTGTTACGCTGGAGAGGGAGAACTGCTTTGGCTTTTGCTGTCTTCCCCAAGGGATGCTGTGACATCCATAACGGATGGGGGTTATGCAAGACACGGTATTTTTTTCCCCTGTATTCATGCTTTTAAATGCTTTGGAAAGATTGCCTGTACTGCCCTGATATGAGTTCTTTGACTGTAGTAGCAACTGAGTTTCTTTTGGGTAAATTACAGTGTTTTATTTCAGGCAGGTTTATGACAAACATTGCAGACAAGCTTGTGTATAGGCAGGGATGAGTTCTTTGTGTATATGTGATATTCAGGTTCCCAGGAAGCACTATTCTCTGTCTTCCACCTTTAATAAAATCTAGAGTGGTTGACCTTGTGATAAACATTGCAAGGCTCATAAACTTCATTTCAGGAGAACACCTGCATTTAGTAATATGTTTCTATGCAGGAGTTTGATTTGTGGTGAGGGGGTGGTTAGGGTTTTATTTTAAAAAGCATTTATGGGAGTTTGTAAAGCATCAATGTCCGCAGGAGAGTGGAGACAATAGGCAGCAATAATGACTCAGATCTACTAGCCGGCCATACTGATCCAAATTCTTCAATCGCCTATTAAATGATTTATCCTCACTGCCTCTCTTTGTCTGCCTCCATTTTCTTTCATTAGTATGAGTCCCCTTACCCATTTAATCAATTTTTTTCCTAACCTGTATCTCACTGCAGCACTGAGCTCTTTGCAGCCAGTTCCTTCAGAGTACAGGAGGACTGAGAGATACATTTCATTCTTATCATAGTTTTCCTGAAATAAAATATTTTAACGTTTATTGCAAAGAGGTTTGTAAGAAAAAAGTGTATTTTAAACCAGTATTACAACAGTTTCTCTCCCAATAAGCTAACAAGGTTCTTTACTAAAGAACTGCTAACTCTCTGAGGCTGGCCTAATCATGAAAAGATCACGAATGCCTTCTGGATATCTGACTCTATAAAACGTCAATAACCGACTTCATTTTGTCCTTCGCTTCTACACTTTTGTTCTATCACCACATCGCCTCAGGATGTGTTCATGTACAGGGTACTGCATCTCAGTTTTCAGTCTCCCTCCTTTCACTCTGCAGAGTATAGCTTTTAAACCACCCACACCTAAGGAAACAAAACACTAACAGTGAAATCTATTCAACGGAAAATGGTAGTTGTGGCATTCATCCATTGCTGATGATCAGCCACATTAAATGAAGCATGGCTTAGGAAACATGGCTAGAGCATCTCAGTTATAACAAGATGATAATAAAACACAGTAAATGCAGTATCCCCTCCACTCATGTGAAAAGGAAACAAGCAAGTTTAGAGGACCTTCACTAGCTGCTGGGTTTACAGTTCTCCGTTTAAACAGTTGAAATAAATGAGATGTTTAGCACTGCAGTCATTGTTCAGGGATGATGGTATGGAAAGTTCATGAATATTCTAAGTCAGTGGTTCTCAAAGTGGGGGTTGGGACCTGTCGGAGGCAGCAACTTCTTTTAGGGGAGGTCATGAAAATCTGGATGCTGCCATCTTGGAATATGGCATTGGGTGACACCATCTTGGAATGGGGCACCCAGGCTGTTTTTATGGGAGTACGTTTCACTGAACACAATGGGACTTACTTCTTTGTAAAAATGGAGGAGTTCTTACATCACAGTGATGTCACTTTCTGTTTGATGTCACTTATGGCATCACTTCTGGGGGGGACGGGACAGTATTATACTTAGAAGGTATTGAAATGTTTGAGAATCACTGTTCTGAGTGTTGAGAAACCTTCTAACTGTTCAGACAGCAAAGAGACCACATTACATGGCCCTTTCCTACTTCCAGCTAGCATATTTAGAGTTATAAAAAGTTAAGTTTTACCATTTCCTCTGCTTCTATCTGTACGAGCAGGCTGATGAAATTTGAATTTTCATTTGCATTATTTATGATGGGCAGCAGTTATTTCAGATGAAATAATCTGTTGTAGAAGACCATAATCTTCCTCATGTGATATCACAAAAACAAAACACATCAGTAAGTATGTGACCGGGGAGTGAATGTTGCAAAGTCGGTACCATGCTGGCTGAAAGACAAAAGGGGCAGTGTATTATCTAGATACCTCAGGCTGCAATCCTATCCATAGTTACGTCGGAGTAAGCCCCACTGACTATAATGGAACTTCCTTCTGAGTAGACACAGATAGGATTGTGCTTTCAGAGACTTTCTGTCTCAAGAATTTTCCTCTTGTCCTTAAATGGCTTCCCTCCTTCCCCATGTCACTGTTTCTCCTTAAATGGCTTCTCTCCTCCCCACTTCAGTGTTTCTCCTCCTGATCTAAGCATGCAGACTTTTCTCCTTTAGCTTTGATCAGTCTATCATGTACCCATGACAAAGGAAGAGAGTAGGGTCCAGATTCCCTGTCCAAGCCTAGCACTTGTACAGGTCCAACCTTGTTATACACCAATTTGACTCATAATGCAACTGAGAAGACATGTGCCAATCCCTGGAGGAGAAAAATGCATCCCATTAAAATCACAGATTAAAAAACTGCTTTTCTTCCTGTTGTAAGTGAGGCAGTCATTAAAACAATCATTCTATTCTTCATTTGAGCCAGGCAAAGGCAGGGGTTCTTTGCATTTCTAGTTTTTGGCTGTCTATATACAACAGAAAGAAGAGCTGTTTGAACAATTATAAAGGATCACCACTTTTATTGTTTAAACTGCTTTTATTTAATACATTTTTGTGTCAGTAGAGAGTCAAAGAAACCCCTGCAGATGTCAAAGAACTACCTTATTTCATTAGGAGCAATGGAGAGGCAAGAGACCTGGAAGTTGGTCTTTAAATCTATTTTTTCCATTGCTTATCTTATCCACATATTTTTTTCATCCACAGGAAGTTCATAAACAGAACTAACAGGGATCAACTGTACAGCTACCATAGACGTACATACTGATAAACTGTAAGTTCCAACCAAAGTATATTTCTTTTTTTAACTTAAGCTTAAAATTTTTTTAAAGTTGAACTTTTTAAAACTTCTTCTGCTCCAGTTTTACTGTATGCAGAAAAATACTATGGGTTGCCAGGGAGAAGATGAGAAAAGGGTCTTCCAGGATATGATTATATATCATATATCATATATGAAGCATACATCATATATGAAGCATAGGATATACGTAGCCTAATTATATGCAAATTATTTATATCTGATTTTGTCTCAAAAGTGACTGAGGTCGGCTCTTTAAATCAAAATAAAAGCTTCCCTTAAGGAGCAATTCATGGTTTAAAGGCAGCCTGTTTACCAGGGCAACCTGGAAGGCAATTATTAAAAGATAGTGAATAAAAGATAGTGAACTTTAGTTTTGGTTCTGTTCTGTTCTCCTTTCCCTGGAATGTGAGTTGCTCTCAGCTGCAACTGCTTGCACTTTGCAAAGAGCTCAACTCCTTGCAGAGCAGTCAGCAGCCACTTCAAATAGAACTGCCCTGATATAATGTTAATCACTTTCCTGGGAACCAAATGTCAGAGTTGGAAGGTTCAGTCTGTATTATACCAGTCTAGTATACCATATATGAAGCATGTGATATGCATGATTTAGAGCACAATCCTAACCATGTCAACTCAAAAGTAAGCCCCATTGTGTTCAATGGGTCTTACTCCCAGGAAAGTGTCTTTAGGACTGCCTTAGGGCACAATCCAGAGTAACTATGGGGAGTCCTTGCTCCGACTTAGGAGCAATTTACTCTAAATTGCAATATGAATTTACCATAGGTTGTGCCGTTACTACATCAACGTAAATTTTACGTGCTCCCATAGTTACTCTGGATTATAGGGTTAGACTCATTCTTATAGTTTGTGGGTGGGTACACCACTGGGCACCATTGGGTGGCTGTGAGCACCTGACATCCTTACTGGGTACTAGACATCCTCACCAGGCACCACCAGGCACCCTTACTGGGCACCAGGCACCAGCTGGGCAGCGGGCACCACCAGGCACCAATAAAGTTCTTTCTGCATCCTCAGAAGGAACATGCTTGAATTTCATGCTTCTAGGGTTTGGGTTGGGCATTGATGTGTTAGTGAATCAGTGAATAAGTGTAGGGACAAAATCACGCTGCATCCCTTTTTACCCCCTTAGGGTTTGAATTTCTAAAGATTGCTTCTTAATGGGTGCCTACATCATGGCAGGAATATGCTCCCCAAATTTCATGCTTCTAAGTCTGTGAGTTTTAGCTGGGCATTGATGAGTGAGTGAGTTGGTTAGACAGTTACAGACTCTTCAGTTTTGTATATAGATGTGGATACTTTGTTATTGTGGTATCCATTTTAATTTACATGGCACATTAATTATATGGTTTTTTTCCACCACCAATTGATTGAAATTGAACCACACAGTGACAGTCTAATAAACTAATATTTTACTTTTGTAAGAATAAAGATGGAAAAAATATCATCATGGGTTTCATGAGTTTCAGCATGTTCTGCCTGATGCATTTTGATTAAAAATTTAATTTGGGGCACCACAACATTTGCAAGAAAATAAAATTAATATAAATTTTATGAGACCAATGATAAAACACATACTGCATTTTTAAATGTTATAATAACATAAATACAATGAATTGGGATCATTTGATATTTGAGGCTATGACCTATACATTGTAATTTTGTCTTTCATGATTTGTCTTTCAGCTTTATTAGTTTTCCCCTTAAAAATGGATGTTGTGTTGCGGTGTGAAATGTGTGATGAAGGGAGTGGGCTTGGACTGAGATTTCCGATCTGCCCTGTATTCAGTTTGTGTTCTTGGGCAAGTCATTTACCTTCATTTTCCCTAGTATACTGGTACCTGTAGTGAGCAATGGGCACAGTGGGCAGCTTTTATGTAGAGCGTGAGCATTTCTCTCTTTTTTCTCAGTATCTGGTGGTCATGTTTATTCCGTTTATTTATTCTATTAGCTTTTCAGGAGCAGAATGTGGGTGGAAGACACAGGAAAATTTTTGGGGAGAGAAGGCATGGCTTTGCAGATAAAGGGACTTCTGTAACAGACACAACCTTGTAAAGACTCAAGGTACTTCATGGTATCTAATGCTGAAATCGTTGAATGTATTGAGGCAACACAAACTTCATTCATAAAGCCAACACATTTAAATCTGGATATCCATTTGTTAGTAAGAGTATCCAATTTAGCATTGCAGCAATGTAAAAATGATCCATTTGCTGTGGTTCTTAATTGTGAGGCAGACATATGTATGCTATTATTGCTTTGTTGCAGCTGAAAATACATACTCTAAGCAGGATGCTTATTATGCAGCTACTAGGGGTACTCTCTTGCACCTCTGTAAAACATTGTACTGGTAATGGATTCCCTGAATCCATTTAATAATTTGTTAATAATTTGCATCCTGACCTTTCGCCGGGGAAGCCTGTATGGGCAGAGTAAAAATGTCATTGGTCGAATAACCCTCCATTTTGTTCTCCATTCATAAGAAAAAGCCTGCTTGACAAGCACACTTTGCAGGACACCGTTAAGAAGAATTCAGTGAAAATATTTGAATTGTAGTTGGTTACTGCAGTTGTTTCAATAGCATATGGTTGGAGAGCCAAGGTAATTGTTACTGTGGTGCCTTTCTCTTCTATTGCTGCCCCACTTATGGGAAGCACATGTAGCTGAGTGATAGAGCACTTGCCTTGCATACAGAAAGTCCTGGGTTCAAGTACTGCTGTCTCCAGATAGGGCTTGGAAAACCCCATCTGAAACTCTGGAGAGCTCTTGCATGTATAGACAATACTAGACAAAATGCTGGTCTAACCCTGTACAAGGCAGATTCATATGCATTAATGAGTAGTTTGAGACTTCTTTCCCATAGTGTTGAAAGATATTTTCTCAGACTATTATTATGATAATGAATATTGTTTGAAAAGAGGAGTGCAGAAGAAAGAGAAATCCATTCTATTGAGCCTCCATGACTTTAACTGTGGAAACAAGATTTATGGCCCTTTTGGCTTTTTGGAAGATTGATGAGCAAGCCAGCCTTTGAACTTGCTCTTTAAAACAGGAGGCTATTGTTATAAATCCTCAGCAGACGACTGCTGCTTCCAGTGGCAAGAAGGGAGAAAGCTCCATTGATATGACTCTCATGGGAAAAGAAGGAGCCCTCTGAAATATTCAAAATGGCAGGGACTGTGAGGGCTCCTGTGAAGAGGCCACTGCTCTTTCTACAGAAATTTCAGTGTCATGCAGTGCAGATGCTAAGGGAATGATTTATATGCTGGATTCTTTGTGGGTATGTGTATGCATGTTGTGTGCAGTTGTATGGCTCACATGAAATTTGTCTCCCACAAAGAGCATCCCTCCTGGGAAAATTAATGCCGATTACTTTGTTTCTTTATATTTAATTCTCAAAAAACATTTGTTTGTCTTTCAAAGGCTGCGAGCCTAACCTCCGCACGGGCCAGCATCAGCCCTGACATAAATCCTGTGCTGACTTAGGGTTATCACAAGTGGCACTTCTGTCCCACTCCTAGAGGGTTCGGCCAGTGCATGGGCATTTAGTATACTAGGGAAAATGAAGACTTAGGGTTATCACAAGTGGCACTTCTGTCCCACTCCTAGAGGGTTCGGCCAGTGCATGGGCATTTGCCAACCTCCCCACACCACCACGGGAGGACATGCTGGGTTAATTATGCTGGTCTAAATTGGTTACAATTTGCACCCAGAGTGATCATTTACTCTCTACTTGTGTTACATAGAGCGCAGTCCTAACCATGTCCTAACCAAGAAAGCTCCATTGTGTTCAATGGGTCTTACTCCAGGAAAGTGTCTTTAGGATTGCAGCCTTAATCTGTCTTTCAAGTGCTGCCAGCTACACATATCTATGGATACTTCTTTCAGTTGTTTTATTTATATACGTAAAACATTTATATCCTGCCTTCTTGATTAAAATCTCAGAGGGCCCAATTCCTATAAAATCTGGATTCAGTTCTGTGGGGCCTATGCAGCTATAGTGACTTTAAATTCCCACACAACTCTGATTCCATTTCTGTATGAGGAAGTTGGGTGAACCTTACATTAGAACTATTCTTTATAGTTGGGGAGATTTAGGTTGTTCAGAATTCATTTCTAATTCTTATTTTAGGTCTTAGAATTCATGGTCAATGGGAGTGAGGCAGATTAGATGCAAACTGATAATGGAATTGTTGAATAATGTAGGGGGATCCTAAGCATGTCTACTAAGAGGTAAGTCCTATAATGTTCTATGGGACGTACTCTGAAGAAAATGTATATAGGATTGCAGCCATAGTACTGTAGAGTAGTCCTACAGACCGATCTGTGCAAGAAGTTGAGAACAATTGTTGCATATCTTAATCATCTACTTTTTCTAAGTCCTCATGGGTGTTTTATGGAAACCTTTCTGATATATGACATTCATATAGCAGAAGACTGCAAAGTCCTGCTGGTGCAGCATCAGAGCTGTTGCAGTTCTGAAATGGTTTCTTAGAGAGGAAAGAGAGCAGGTTTCTGAATAGCAAAAATGACAGCTCTACTTATTTGCGAATGTTGGTGAGAATTCAGAAAAGCCAGCAGTTGTCAATTTAATTTTAAATATGAAAACTGTCTCTATTAAAACGTCAGCTGAAGACTTTGTGCCATAAACAGTCTCATGTTGATTTTCAGTAAGCAAAAGAACCATTTTCCTTAAAAGCTGTATGCAAATGAAATACAGTTGTGAAAAATCTCGAAGTGTTTCTACTGGGAGAAATGTAAAATGAAACATTTTGGAGAAATGTAAAATGAAACAGCAGAAAGTGGCAGAGTGGAACACTTTTCACTGAAACTCAGCAGAATCTTTCACCCCCATTTTCCTTTCTTTTTCCAGCATCTCTGGTTTTGGTAGTGCTGTTCCTGAAGATCAATATTATGTGATAGGAAGCACAATCCTATCCTGTGCTGGAAAGTGCAGGCCAGTTGCCTGTGCTGAATGTATCTAGTGCATAAGTTGGAATGAAGGGATATTCATCCCTTAAATCAGAGTAGTGTCAGGCTGTTTCGATCTGGCCCAAGTGCAGGAGGCTGACACTACTTTCCTCCTAAGCCTGGTTCACCCTTCCCACATCCTCCCCATGCCCTAAACTTCTGTTCTCCAAGGTCTGGCATGAATGCTCAGATATGCTCAGATATGGCATGGGGAGGCTGGCGCCTGGCACATATCCTCACTCCAGGTTTTGGCACATTCACAACAGTCTCAATGAGCCCTCTTAATTGCGCTCTAAGGCTGCAGTCCACAGAGAATAAATGTCATGGAACACCATAGGACCTACTTTTAAGTAAAAACCTAAATGGGATTAAGCTGTAAGGCTGTATTCCTAGACAGATACATGTGGGAATAATTCTCATTGAACTCAAATGAGGCTCATTTCTGAGTAGAAATGCAGAGAATTGCCCTGGTAAATATAAACTTGCAAAGTTCACAATTGAGGCATTATGCATCATGCGCAATTTCTCCCTCACTACAAGATCTTCTCTTACTTGAAATTTAAACCAAGAGGATGATAGTGTTTCTTTAGAAATAGGCTAAAAAACAAATTATTTTCTCTTGGGAGAGGTGGTGGAATAGCTGGGTTTGCCAAATAAGTTGCAAATATGAGCCAAAGAATGTTGATGGTCACTAATTCTTGGAGGAAAAGTACGAGGAAAAGCCTCGTATTCACAGGCTGCAATCCTAACCTCCATTTAAATTTTTCCCCTGTACTGGTAGTTATGACCAACTGTAGGGTGTGGTGCTCATCCCTGTTTCTAAGCCTTTAGAGCAGTGGTTCTCAATCTTCCTAATGCCGTGACCCCTTTATAAGTTCCTCATGTTGTGGGGACCCCTAACCATAAATTATTTTCATTGCTACCACTGCAGTGCTATGCACACTTTCCTGGGAGTAAACCTCACTGAACTCAAAGGGAATGACTTCTGAGTACACATGCATAGAATTGGCTCTAAGGCTGCAATCCTAGCCCTTTCCTGGGAGTAGCCCCATTCACTATCATGGGACTGACTTCTGAGGAGACCTCCATAGGATTGGGATCTCAGGAAGCAGAGCCAACCACTGTTTCCTGGGAGTAAGTCCCATTCATTATCATGGAACTGACTTCCAAGTAGACATGCATAGAACTGGGCCTTAAGGCTGCAATCCTAGCACTTTCCTGGGAGTATATCCCATTCACTTATCATGAACAACAACAACATTGAGGGGGCTTACTTTTGAGTAGAGCACAAGGAGCAAGGCACAACAGTCGGTGCACAAGTGGGGTGCCCATCAGACAGCCCACCTGCCAGAGCTCTAGCGCCATGCTCACACCTCTGCGTGCTTAACACTCTGAGCCAGCAGATGCACTGAGGGTCTGCGGGGGAGGGGGGAGGAGGTGGCTGCCATCTGTGGTGAGTGTGTCAGGTGCCTCCCTGCCCCCAAGGCTCCACATGGGTCTCACAGCAGCTCAGAGGCACCTTCTGAGCCGCTTCTCAGTGGCTTCTTCCAGCCACAGCGGCTCCAGTGTTTCTGGCAGGTCTTCCCACTTGGCCCCCTGCACCAGGGGTGTTTAGGCGACCCCAGGAAAGCTCCAGGCAACCCCCAAAGGGGTCCCAACCCCCACTTTGAGAAACACTGCTTTAGAGCAAGCGTTGTCCACAGACACTTTCATGGTCATGGGCCTGGCATGACTATATGACGAGGCACATGGAATGTTATTACATTCCCACCAAGGTGGTACCTATTTATCTACTTTTATTTTCATGCTTTCAAACTGCTGGGATGACAGGAGCTGGACTGGGAGCTCACTCTGTCATGTTGGACCCAGGTCTCTAACCTTGGCCTGCAGGTTGATGTGCACAGTGTCTTAACCACTGGAGCCGCTACAGCCCCAACCCCCAATCAGACTGGCATAAATCCTGGAATACTGTAAGTTCTGTGCTAGCCTGAGGGGGTATCACAAAGGTCCCATAAGGCACTTCTGTGCCACTCCGGGGCAGTTGAGGCCAGTGCACGATGTGCGCCTGCCTTCCTACACCCCCATAGTAATGGGGAGACAGGTGAGTTATGCTGGCCGAAATTGGTAAGGATTGTGCTCTCAATCTCATAGGACTCATCTGAAAGCATAGGAACCCATTTCCAGTCAGGGTGAATTATGAGTAAATTAACTCAATATTGACTCAGTATCATGACTCACTGTCATTCAGCTTCACACACTAACTTGTTTTTTTTTAACTTGGGGAGGCTCATTTGAATTTGGCTTTTGTATGTATAGGTAATATTCATATTGCTGTTCCATAAATGTATATTTTCTGGCACTCAAATGTGTGAGCTGTTCGCTAACATTCATCCTGTTCAATCCCTTCTATAATCCTGGCTGCTCCACACTTTAGCCTTCTTCCAAATTAACCCACAAGATAGATTTATGTTCTAGTGATTGCTAAGATATAGGGCACAGAACCTTTTCTGCCAGTCCCACCAAAATGAATAGGAGCTGTTCAAGACAGATTGTGGCCATAGTTGTCATCTTACCATGTTAGGGTGCATATGATTATAATGCCTTCTCCATCTCCACCATGGTTCAGTGAATTGACCCATAGTTGTTCCCATGGGCCCATTATTGATGACAGATCATGTCTTCAAATGGACAATAAGCAGCAGAAGCAGATGAGTTTTTTAAATGAGAAAGAGCTTCTTTTAAAAATGCAAATATCTTCAGGAATAAATAATAAAGACTGAAGTTCTCATCCATTCTGCTGACCCCTGGGATTCTGGGATATGTAAGCAAATTGTTTTCAAATTGAAGAGCTTTTTGGATGAAAAGCCAGGCATCATCTGTTCTTTGAGATAGAACAATAAGAGCTAATTTGACCTTTCTTAATAGTGTTTAGGCAAAAGAAATCAAAGATAGATGACCAAGTTGATGATAGAGAAAGGGTTGAAGGCCCATTCCTCCATTTTCCTGGCCTCATTTTACTTACACAGCAATTTATTCAGACCAAAATTGAATCCCTCCTTTTTCACAAGAAGGCTTGTTTTCAGCATTTAATTGGAAGTCTGTACAACTACTCAGGAGCTGCCAAAATCCCTAACAATGATGAAAGAATAGTGAACTGGAGGACTGAATTAAAAGACAGCTTTCATTGTGAGAAGAGTTGTATTAAAATCCAAACGGGATAAAAACAAAAAGAACAACAATGACATAAAGAGGAATCCGGAAGTCCAGAATACAGACATGGTATGTAAAAATCTTTACGCCATTGTCAGAGTTGTTATGGAACAGTATAATTGGCTTATGCCCCTATTAAGGGAGGGCTTAGTGTTAATTACGCGTGATGTAGCATCTAGGGCATGTCACATCTTGAATGGGAGGGTCTGACATAAGGGAAATGAAAACTGCCTGGATACAGATTGGTTCCAAAAACAAGCCAAGCCTGCCTTCCTATCCCTATCAGAATATTTTCATTATTTTTGGGTAGCTGATTGGTTTTCTAAAGGCCAGCTTATAGAAGCTTATGAACATCTATCTGGAAGGTAGGTCAGTGACACTATTTAAGAGTATAGAGCGTGTCCCCTTCTGTTTCAAAATAGATATTATTGATTTTTCCTTAACAAAACTACAGGTGTCCCTTATTATCCCCTAGTGTTCTGATCCAGAACCTCATTCTGTTCTGTGGTTAAAAATTCAGTGGATAAAAACATTAGAAAAATAAAGACCCACTTTTGGGTTTCTTGCTCCTCCATTGTGCCTAATAGATTTTGCCTCAGTATCTGTCCCTCCATCCATCCGTCTGTCCGTCTATCTACCAATCTACGGTATTTATATACTGCTTTTCAGCTAAAAAGTTTACAAATATCAGCATGGATTTGATCCTAGGACTCGCCTCTGATATAAAAAAATGTGTTGAATAAAAGCATTTTTAAAAAATAGAGTGTTTAAAAACAGCTTTTCTTCCTTTTGTATTGAGGCAGTCAGCAGTTAGAATAATAAAGGATCCCCTGCCCTTGGCTGGCTCAGCTGGAGGTTGGAATGACTGCTTGCATGACTCTGTTTCTAAAACTGTTATTTGCAGTGGCAGTTTGGGTTGGGTCAGCTCCGTGTATAAAAATTATGTGTAGAACAAGGTTGGACATTATACATTATTACCTCTCCTAATGCTGTTTCCTCTAGCACTGTTAAGTTATGAGGTCTTCATCCATAGGTATTATTGGTTGCTGTCGCAGCCAGTGGGAGCAATGTATTCTGACTGGCATGGTTCAATTGATAACAGTCCCACCTTATCTTTAACAATCTCCTCTACTGTGATGTTTCACACAATGCTTGGCTTTGCTGATAGGTATTGCTCTCCTCAGTTGTGCGAGGTTTCACTATATACTGAATTTCACTGTACACTGAATGACTAGTGTTATTAAACGAACTGTATATGTAGGTTTTGCTTAGAAAAAAATGGTTACTACATTCCCTTCTGGCTGCCTTAGATGCCGAGTAATTGTGGTTGTTACTGAACTATGAGCCATTTGATCATAGGAAGAATATCACCGTTGCCTTTTTCCAAGGCAGGGACTCTCTTGACCTTGTCCCACTCTGCAGGAGGCAAAAACAAGGAATTCAGGGGCCTGACAGGGCCTTGGGGCTGGCGGGGGGGGGGGGGGGGCTGAATTCCTGTCACATGTGACATGTGCTCTGTCACATTCTGATTCTGGAAGGCTTCATGCTTCATTGCACCACCACAGGATAATGTGAGGTTAGCCAGCCACCCATGGGGCCAGATTGAATATTCTCATCCTTCTTTGATTGGCTGATGTTGATAAGTTTTTTCACCTACCCCAAACTGTCACTTGAAGTATGATATGTATGAGGTATGATGGCAGCCACTACCCACAGGTCTGATGTGCTACAGGGAATACGATCAGGGATGCATTGTGCACTGAAGATAAGACTCAGGAAGGGAACCAGAACTGACCTCAAGAGGCTGTCTGGACTGAGGAGGCAGGCTGGTGACTGTTTAAATGTGGCATCCAATTTCAAAGGATGTCATGCATGGGCATTTGACTCCCTTTCCAGGGGTTTAATAAGGAAAACTGGTGTAAGCAGGAGGCAACATTGGGATGAAGCTGGAAAAACAACAGAGGCAGCTGTCTCCTTCATAGATCATGCAAGGAGAGAGGAATTGTACACAATAAAGATCTGCAGCGAGGCTGCACAAATAGATATTCCCTTGGATTCCAACTTGAGAAGAAGGAAGACACAAATATGATAGAAACACTAATATGCACACATACAGAGTTATGCTGTATGGCTTTCCTACTTTCTTAATATATATCGTACATAAAAAGATAGGAAATGTTACAAAATACTGTGTGGTTATAACACTGATCTGCATTTTGCCAGCCACTGGATAATCTTCCAGCAAGATAAGTAGACAAAACAAACAGGATTTTCACCTGTGATTACATGATATTTTCTCTCTAAGACCCTTGTTGAGTATTAGGATTTATCCTGAAACCAGCTCTGTCTTCATGCCTTCTGTTCACCATACTTCTAGTGCTGTTGAGGAAATGGCACCCCTATGCAAGAAGGCTGCTGTTAAACTGTAAGCCCAAAAACTTGATAAAAGATTATGCTGTGTTAATATGAATTCCTTCCCTATGCAGCACTATTTTTATTGTTATTGTTATTATGCTTGTGTCTATATGAATTCTTTCCCTTATGCAGCACTGTTCTTGTTATTAATAGGCTGTTAATATCACTTTTAAAAAAGTTGTTTTCAGGGAAAAATAAAATAATTTAAGACTCTGTCCCAAATGCGTTCCAAGTCTAAAGCGTTGTAGAACAACACTAACACTAACTGCTAGAAAAGATGTTGCTCTTGGGTGAAAAGGGACAGGTACTCTTCCTCTGCTCACTGGGAATACTACTTGAAAAAAGTGACTCCAAGTTAGCAGGCGTTGTAACCCTATGCACATACATTCAGATGTCCCACTTCGTTCTGTGTGGTTTATCTCGAGGAAAGTAAGCATAAGATTGCAGCTAAAAAAACCCGAATATTATGAATGTGTTTGGTGGTTTAGTCTCTCAAGATCAAATGGGAGACTAACAACTTCTTCGGTAGGACCACTGAAAATCTTCTCTCCTGAGTCTTTGGTGGCCCCAAGTGTTCACTTGTTCACATTAGTCCATTTTACAGTTTACTTGAAGATGAAGCATTAATGGGACGCCCAGTGCCTGCTGCTGCCCACCAGGGCCTGTTGGTGCCCACTGCCCACTGGTGCTCACCACCTAGTGCCCACCGGCCTTTCCCAGTGCCCATGCCTGGGGTCCACAAATATTCTTGAAATTTTATTCTGACAACAACTGGTAAATTCAAATTTTATTTTGACAACAACTGGTATATATATATAAAAGAGAAAAGTCACTGACTGACTGACTCACTCATTCATCACCGCCCTGCCAAAACCGCTGGACCTAGAAGCGTGAAATTTGGGGAGGGTGTTCATTCCGTGACCGAAGGGTTCACTAAGAACCAGTTTTCGGAAATTCCAACCGGAAGGTGGTGAAAAGGGGCGCAACGTGTTTTCCTCCCTATACTTTGCATTGAGAATTGATGATTCATCAACATTCCTCCCCAACTGCTGGGCCTGAAGCATATGGAGAGGGGAAGAGCAGAGGTTGGCATCATTGTTAAGGAGCATCATCTGGCATGCCTCTTCAGATGTCAAGAGGTCTGTGGGCAGCTATGCCTTTTCCAAATGTAAGAAAAAAATATAAGACCCCTTAGAAAGCATAAATGGGACATACTTCTAAGTCTAATTCTGACAAGATCTGAAAGCAAACTCATTGGCAAAATGATTCTGGGAGTTCCTTCTGTCACCTGAACACCCCCCAAGAACCATCTGGAGAAATTAACCCTTCAGGGGCTGAAAAGGGATCAACGTGTTTTTGTCCTATACTTAATATGGGACACTGACCAACCTCCAGTCTATTTGGTCCTTGGTGCCCAGTGTACTGGGGGGGGGGTGTTGTTCAGAGGAAGAGGTTGCACTGGCGAGGATTCTGCACATGGGGGAAGTTGCGCATGGGGGGATGCTGCGCATGGGGAAAGTTGCGCATGGGGGGATGATGCGCATGGGAGAAGTTGCGCATGGGAGAAGTTGCGCATGGGGGATGATGTGCATGGGGCAAAGTTGCGCATGGTGGGATGATGCGCATGGGGGAATTTGCGCATGGGGAAATTTGCGCATGGGGAAGTTGCGCATGGGGGAAAGTTGAGCATGGGGGAAAGTTGCGCATGGGGGAAATTGTGCATGGGGGATGATGCGCATGGGGGAAGTTGTGCATGGGGGAAAGTTGCACATGGGGAAGTTGCGCATGGGGGAAATTGTGCATGGGGGATGATGCGCATGGGGATTGATGCACATGGGGGACTGAGGCAGATGGGTGATGTTGCATATGAGGAGTTCAGGCACATGGGGGACTGGTGCGCATGGGGAGATGATGCACATGGGGGGATGATGCGCATGGAGGGAAGTTGCGCATGGGGGAAAGTTGCGCATGGGGTGTTGATGCGCTGTGGGTGGATGGCATATGGGGAAATGTTACTCCCGCAACGTGGGTACGCTTTTCGCTAGTATGTAATATAATGGACTCTCATAAAGAGTCAGTGGTGCTGCATGAAAATAAAACCATGTCACAAGCCATTTTTGGACAGTGAGTGTTCATGTGATTCTCACAATTTCCCTGTCAAAATTTCAAATTGAATCTAGGAGGGCTGTTGCTATGCCCATTGAAAAATGTGGTTGTGAAGTATTTGGATAAGAGGTGGAACAATACAGTTGCCTAATACGTTGCCATCTATTCCGTTTATATTGTTTTGATACCTTGTCTTGGCAACACAGAATTATTATAAGGAGGTCTTCCCCCAGGATTAAACTGTCCATTCCTTAACATGGCAAATCAACAGTTTCTGTCAAAGCTTCTATAAAAAGAAAGCAAGAATAGTTGCATGCGCTTTGCTGTGCTATACCACATGTCTTGCCGTTTTATGAACCATCTGCTTATCCCTGTACTACTGAGCATCAAGATGGTTCACTTTGTACCCTTTCTTGCCTCTGGGGCAGACAGTTGTGCTTTCAGTCCCCTTAGGCTCTTAGGCTGTGACAAACTGCTGTGTTTTTAGAGGAGCTTGTTTGGAAAAAAGAAAAAGGACAGATCTCAATACAGTTTTCTGAGGGCAAAGAGAATAATGTTGGTGCATAGCAAAGACATTATTTTTACACAAAGTGTTGTAGCATTGCCTACTTAAAGAGCTTCCATTTGTTTCCCCCTTGATCAGTGTTTCCCAGATTATTTTGACTGATGACTCCCTTGACCTATCAAGCCTTTGCTGTATAGGGCAGCAAGGTTTTTGCCAGGATTCTGCAAATCCAGAAGCTGAATGGCTTCTGTGGCTTCCCAGATAGCCACAATTCATAGTTTGGGAACCACTGTCCCTGATCCTTCCCTCAGCACACACTCAATCACAATATTAACAAGAACTAAAACCTCAAAGGTAGCTGAGATAGTTTTGACGCAGGACTGGTAGATGTGGCAGATTGTAACACACTGCCAGTGGAGTGCCAATGGTGTGAGCTCAAGATTGGTCTCTAAGTTGCTGCCAAACATTGCTGATTGGCTTTAATAATGTTCTGTCTGAGGCATTAGTAAGCCTATTGTACAGTGAATAAACGATAAAATAGTGACTGTTTTGCCACTGAGAATCCATGATAAAGTTATTTGATTGCATTGTGACCAATCAAATTGCATGTAGAATTTTTGCCTATATGCTTTGTGAAGCTCAGAATGATACTCATGTTAATAAAAAGTGCAAGAAACCCCAAATTCCACCCACATTGTGTAAATAGATTTTGACTGATGACTCCCACATCTGAAAGGGCTTTCTGAAGGTTGTAATTGTTGTACAGAAGAAAAAAAAATGTAAGAATACATTTTGAGCACAACGTTTTATGGAAAAATAATCTTGTTTTTTGAATAGGGTTGTCAAACAACTAAAAACTCTACGGTTGATTGATCTTCATTTTCACAATGAAGTAAATATAAAAACATGCACTTGTCACCAACATCTTCATGTACACATAATTTTTGAGGTATTGAAATCAGTCTGGGTTTTGTTACAAAATAATAGAACAAAAAGCTATTGTGTACTTTTTAGAATGGATGTCCATCTTTAATTCCTTACTACAGTGACATACCACAATCAATTCCAAAGTTAAGACATAAGTAGATGGACACATTCATTGCAAAATTGATCTTAAGATCCACAGTTGAAATAAAACTGTCCTGAAGATGAAGAGTTGGTCTAGCAATTTAGTAACAGGCATCCCAGTCCTAGGTTACCTGGAGTGCTGGAACTGCCGCAATGCCTAAATGACTGCCACTGTGCCACAGTATCGTGTGCACAACCAGGCAGCTGCCAGCAGCTCCTTAGGTGAATGAAAGTACTGATTCTGCTGCAGTTCTTGGACTGCCATAGTATAAAAAAGCCTCTGTATTGGGCCATGAAGCTCTGATGCCTTAATCCACCTTGGCTATCCCTTTTAGGTAGATAAATCAAACAAACAGATAAATAGCTGGTGGTTAACATAAGTACTGCAGCCCAAATTTTAAATTGTAGTAGCCCAATAAGGTCAAGTCAGTTTTGTTTTCCCTGTGATTGTGGGTTTTTTGGGTCCCTTTACAGAGACATGCTACAAGGCCTAGTGGTCTTTTTGTTGAGTCATGGGCACTGCTTTGATTTTTGAGGGCTATATGCAAAGGAGGACAACTGTTCTCCCAGGTCAGACTAGGAGATGATCCTGGAAGCAGTTTCTCTCCTGTATGTCCCCCTGTAGCTGGAGACATCTGGATTCATTTCACTCAATGGGTTTCTTTCTTCCTCTGCAGGCAGCTTTAGCAGATGGGCTTTTCTTGTTCCTGCTGTCTGCTTGTAGGCTACTAAACAGTACTCTGTCTGATGTGGACTCATTTGTTTGGCTTTTTTCTGTTATCAAAGATCTTGCCTCTGGGGGTTGAAGTAGATGATATTCAAGTACCCTTCAGTTCTTTTCTAAGCCTAAAAAGAATCTTCATTAATTTTCAAAGTTGAAACATCAAAAATACCCTTTATTTCTTTCAAGCATATACAGGCAATAATATGAATGTGAATTCCAAAGCAAAAGTTTGACTCAACCAGCTGCTCTATTTTTAATAACACTGACCAGTCCCTAAAGAAAATCATTCTGTGTGTTTTCTCAAGAGGCAAAAGCTATAGATGAATTTATAAATGCTGGTCTACTTTTGTCAATCATCTGTCACTCCTTATAATTCTCTGTCTGGAAGACAGATTGCTGAAGAGGAGGAAAAGGTGACCAGCCATTCTTGATAGAGCAATAATCTTAATAAAGTGAAGCTGAATTTTTTAAAATATTACATTGCTAAGAGGCTAGGATTCACATTCATTTACCTTTTTCAAATACAGTACTGTTCATTGCACATTCAGACCTGCTTCTCTTTGAATTTGCAGGTTTTACATCTTAATCCTTCCTATATCGATGCATTTTCCTAAGGCAGGGGTCTCCAAACCTTTCAGAGAAATGGCCGCCATATGTTTTACAAATTTTCAGTCTTAAGAAAATTAGTTTTATTAATCTATCCCTCAGTATTTATATACCGCTTTTCAACTAAAAAGTTCACAAAGCGGTTTACAAAGAAAATGGAAAAATAATAATAGCTAATTAAAAGCTAATTAATCAATGAATTATAAATGAATGAATATGTTTCACTTGAATCTTTTTTGTAACTGGCAAGATATGATGCAGAACAAAAGAGAAAGGTATCAACTACAAAGAAACAGTGTCATGCTTAAACTGAGAAATTATATATAATGAGCAAAAATGTCAGACATTAGCAAATGCTATGACAAAAAATAGTTGATGTGGGCCACATGTGGCTCTGCCTTGTGTTTGGAATTTGGACACAGGAGTTTGGAGGCTCCTGTTCTAAGGCAATCCCAGCCAATCAGTTTTTCCATATACAGCAGGATGTATGCTAGCATGTGTCTTATCAGACTTGGCTTATATGATGATGTCATGAAATCAAGTTAGAGCGAAGGCAAGAAACATTGTCCTCACTCTTATTAGGCTTCCCAATGATTCCAGCAAACCAGTCAGATTTGCTGTGGATGACACAGCTTCATACCCTTGCTCTAGGCAAATATTGCTGCCTAACATTGGTTTTATATTCCATGTTTTATGCTTCTATACTATTATGTATGTGGTTTTATGTGCTTGAGCTTCTATACTATTATGCTTCTATACTATTATGTATGAGGTTTTATGTGTGGTTTTATGTGCTTGAGCCAAAAAAAGTCTAAGGGCACAATCCAGAAGTGCACTTGGGTTACTCCGTCTCTCACTGGGCTGACCCAACTGCAGGATGCTCCACCCTAGTTACTCTGTAAAAGGCTTGGGGCAGCCTAAGGCAACATAGGCTGCCCCAAGACAGGTGAACCTGGGCTGCCCTAGTTGGGGCAGCTTAGGCAGTTCAGGAGAGGCATGTTGAGGGCATGTTTAGCATTGCCTAGGGCAGAGCAGGTACTCTGTATCCAGAGCCTGTTTCCAGGGCAGAAATGCCCTCTTCCAGCTCCTCAGAGTTATACCACCTCAGAAGCAGGTATAACAAGGAGTTACATTGTTCTACAAGCCTTATCATAGGGGTACAGAGTAAGAATGGCAGTGTTGACCAAAAATCTGACTTCTTGGCCAGCCTAGGTGCAACTTCTGCCTCTCAACCTCAGGATATGGCACAACTATGGCAGCCCACTAACCTCGGGATACAGCAGGCCACTCCAACAAGCCCCTTGTAGTCACTGTAGACTGTATTGGCAGTCTCCTGCTGCAGCTGTTACTGGTTGTTGGGGACTCATGGGCTTCCTTGTATTTCAGGCACGACAGCTGTTCCTTCCTCAGTGTGATCTGAAGGGGGTCTCCTCAGGAGCAAGCCTTCCCCAGGTGTCACTCACTTAGCATGCTCTGGAGCAGTTAGGGCAGCCCAGGCTTCCTGACTCTCTGGATCCAGCATAACTTTCTGCTCTGGATTCAGAATAGTTGGGGCAGCCCAGCTAGGGCACTCCTCACTGCATTAACTCTGAATTGTGACCAAAGTATTACTGCTATGTTGCCCAAACAACAGCTGATATGAGGCACACATTTCTGCCCCTTCACATAGGGGCAGAAGCTGTTTATGTGAAACAATCCCCATTTTGTCTTGGTCCTATTTTTTGTGCATTCTGTAGAGTAATTACCATATAATGTTTGTTTGGATTCTATGTTGGATTGAATCTTGACACATATATTCAGTGCATTGGACATGACTATCAGTACACTGTAATCTCTTTGAGCATCTGCATAGTTGATGCTTGCCAGCAAACACAGCAATTGTTCCTCTGTCTTATTTGAAACCTGATCCCCCTAGGGCACAATGCAACCAATTGTGGGGGAAGAGAACAGGAGTAATGACTCATCTGGTTAAGGAAAATACGTATTCAAAAAGTGAGAAGAGTAACTGCAAGGGGCTAGTTGGGGGCAGGTAAAATATATACACAGTTGATGCCTTGATGGGGAATTTCATATAGTAACCAGGAGAGTACATGCTTGCTTTCAAAAAGCAAGGTTCACTTACTAGTGTTGCAACATAAAGCTAGGAATGATGTCCAACACCGTGAAGCACTGACTAGAATATTTTCATCTAGCTGTTGACTGTATTCATTCTTACGGGTCTCTGATTACAAACTGTAACCATTTTTTACAGCTAAACCCTTCTCATGAAGCAAGCAGGCAGGCTGATATATTATAGCCCTTTAGTTTGTTGTACACCATGCTGAACTAATCAGAAGACAAAGTGATAGTTTAGTGTGGCTGTGATCTCAGCATCTTGTTTGGCCTGTGTAGACTCAGATCTACACTGTGAGTCAATGTGGACTGAAGCCTAGGTACCTTTGTGCTCTTGTACTTGTGATTGGGAGTCTCCACTGTGGTTCCAATACAGGGACTTACGAAAGCTCTTGGATTAAGTGTGGTTATCCTATACCAGAGAAAATAGTTTGGCCAAAGGGCCATTTGTAAGCATCCACAAAGGAGACCCATATACCTCATAGAACTGTACTTGGCACCACTAGATTGTGTGAAGTTTCAGCCAAGCAGGACTGTTACACAATTAGTGGGGAGGGATACGAGCTGAGGGCAAACCTTGTCTGATTTCACAGCCAGGATATGAGCACCAAATTAAATTTCCTTGATTTATTGCATTTTGAAAGGCTGGAGAAAGCAAATAAACAAAATCAGACATGGGCAAAAACCCAAAAGAAAAGCAAGTGATGTTGCTGTCAAGGTTTTCCCTGATGTCTTGCACTGTGTTCAAATAATTCTATGAAAATTAGATTATTATTGGGTACTGGCTCTAATAGTTCTGAGACAGAAAAAAGGTTTAATGTATCACCACCAAAGTGAAATATCTCAAAACTGAAGCTTCCTTTATTATTGCAGATGGAAAGTGCATTTTGTGACAGAATTTGTCCCTGCTCAGGGAACTGTTCTTACTGTTCTGAGTCATAGTGATGTATGGGAATCCAGTACAGAAATGAGGGAACACATTCTTCCTTTGATTTATCTGTTGCATAATCTTTGCCACTTTCCGCAGCTTTTGTAATTTGCAGACAGTGAGTGACAGGGTGACTGTGGATAGTGTTCTCATCAATGAGGGAATCAGCCCATAGCATTGTCCGTCATTGGGACTGGCTTTTAGGTTCTCTGATCTTGGGGATCTGAGACAATAACAGAATGAAAGCTTGGATGGTCGCTTCCTTCCCTGTATAAATTTCTACCAGTCAGGACAAACTTCTCAATTATATTGAATGTGGAATTTGTATTAGATTTCCTCACTCCAGGTCACAGCTTCAAATTAGAACTTCAATGGATGGTGGGCCATCTTCACTCATCTGTCAGACTTGAACAACTGTTTATGGCCCTTAGAACTAGGAATATAGGAACTTTATATGATCCTTCCTGACATTGCAAAAGAAAAGGTTGGGATTTGGATTCATAAGAGATCAACTCTGATTAATATGAATTTTATGTTCTCCATCTGAGTCTGTACATAAGGGGAACTAAATACAATATTGGCAAAGCAGATGTATCTGGAAAGGAGCTTGAGTGAAGGTGTCTCTGAAGAGTACAAAGCACCCTATTGGCACCCTAGTCAGAGAGGTTCTTCAAAGAAAAAAGATATGGCAGGATGTGGGCTGCACCACTGCTTAATGTGTTTCGGGGAGAGGCTTCTGGAGAAGGAGGCTGTGAAGACTGGTGGTCTGCCCGCTGGGCATCTCTGTGTAACTTATTGTATTTGAAGATGTGATTGCAAGGGAGATTACACCAACGTGGAGAGTCTGAATTTGTAAGACTTTCTGGAGCAGTGGTTCCAACCTTGGGGTCACAAGCCCCCAGTTATGGGATTTGAAAAATCCTTTCCACTTAAGGGAGGTGGCAATCTGGCTGAGACCCATAGGAGATCTGCCTGTAATTTCTGGGTTCTCCCTGCAGTTTCTGACTACTGAGAGGTAAGAAAGGGTTTCTTATGGGAATTTATATCACCTGCTGTTTGGTGGTGAGGAGAACCTGGAAGTGATATTGGGTCACCTATGTGCCTCTAATGCAGTGGTTCTCAATCTTCCTACCGCCGTAACCCCTTTATAAGTTCCTCATGTTGTGGGGACCCCAACCATAAAATTATTTTCGTTGCTATTTTATAACTATAATTTTGCTACTGTTATGAATCGTAATATAAATATCCGATATGCAGGATGTATTTTCATTGTTACAAATGAAATGTGTGTTCTATTCACACACTGAACACAATGGGATTTATTTCAGAGTAGGCATGCATAGGATTTGGCCCTGAGGCTGCAATCCTATCCACATTTACATGGGAGTAAAGGCTCCCTGACTATAATGGGATTTATTTCAGAGTAGGCATGCATAGGATTGGGCCCTGAGGCTGTCAGTCAGTCCCAGTGTGCGCGCAGCTACAGCCGTGGGTCTGGCAAGCCTGACCTGGCCCCCTGCACCAGGGGTCTTTAGGCGACCCCCAGGAAAGCTCTAGGTAACCCCAAAAGGGGTCCCAACCCCCACTTTGAGAAATGCTTCTCTAATGGGTCTCAATCCAGTTTTAAAATGATAGGAGGTTGGGATCGGCTGCTTAAAGGAAGATGATATACAGATGCATCACTGTGCTCCAGCTTTCCATTCTGATCAATAGCTCTTTATTATTAGCACTAGTGAAAAGCGTACCCGCGTTGCGGGAGTAAAATTTCCCCATCCTCCCACTGCGCAGCAATCCCCCACGCACATCAACCCCCTATGGTCATCCACCCCTGTGTGCAACATCCCCCATCTTCATCCACCCCATGCTCATTATCCCCCCATGCTCATTAACTCCCCATGCTCATTAGCACCCCACCGCGTGTTCATCAACCCCCATGTGCAACATCCCCCATGTGCAACATTCCCCATGCGCAACTCCCTATGGGGAGCTGTTGTGCATGGGGGATGTTGCACATTGAGTGTTGATGTGCATGGGGAAGTGATGTGCATGGGGGATGTTGAGATTGGGGGTTGATGTGCACTGGAGGTTGTTGCACATGGGGGTTTGATGCACATGGGGATGTTGCAGTTGGGGGGATGTTGCAATTGGGTGTTGACGCGTATGGGGGTTGATGCGCAGGGGGGAATGACGTGCAGGGGGGGTTGTTGTGCATTGGGGGATTTGCACATGGAGGGTTGATGTGCATGGAAGACTGATGTGCATAGGGGGTTGATGCACATGGGGAGGATGAACATGGGGGATGTTGCACATGGGATGGATGCGCCTGGAGGTTGATGTGCATGGGGGATGGCTTACAGGGGAATTTTACTCCTGCAACACGGGTACACTTTTCGCTAGTTTTTATATACAGTGGTACCTTGAATAAAGAGCATCTTGAATAAAGAGCGTTTTGTACAAAGAGCAAAATTTTCTCAGAAATTTTGACTTGCTTAAAGAGCACTGTCTTGAATAAACAGCACTTCTGAGGAAGTTTGGAACAGGCTTCCATGGCAGGGGAACTCACAGGCGGGACGAGGAGACTAACTTGAGCTACAGTGGGGCCCTGGGCAAAGTTTGGAATAGGCTTCCATTGCCAGGGAACTCATGAGACGTTCGGGGGGTGGGTAGGGAGCAGCCTGAATCAGGTGTGTATGTGGGATCTGTGAATGGCAGCATGGAAGGTGTGCCTTATCAATGTTCTAGTGCTAGTTCTAGTTCTAGTAAGACCAGTGGGTCTTACTCCCAGGAAAGTGTCTTTAGGATTGCAGCCAAAGTCATCCCCTCACACCAGCCATGAAGATTTTCAAAGGTACAGTACAGTTCAGTACTGTACAGTATCTTCTTTATTGCAGTGTTGTGTGTTACTGTATATTACAGTGCTTTGTACAGTGTTATATTGCAGTGTTTTGTAATTATTTTTATATGAATATTTTTTGGGTTGTGGAACCAATCGTCTGAGTTTCCATTATTTCCTATGGGAAAATCTGCTTCACTTAAAGAGTGTTTCACTTAAAGAGCATGCCTCCGGAACGAAATAAGCTCTTTAAGTGAGGTGCCACTGTATATAGATGATCTTGATTAGAGAGAGGTTTGTCACATCTCTTTATAGGGAGCTCAGGAATGGCTCAGGAATGTCAGCTAAGGCACTAAAAAGAAATTCGGAGAAAATGTGCATATTTGGAAAATAAGATCACTGCAATTAATACAGGGTCAGAGCAAAACCCCGTAATACTTAACAAAAGCATTAAACTATAACTTAGGGTGCAGTCCAGAGTAACTACGGGGAGTCCTTGCACCGGTGTAAGAACAAGTTGCTCCGGATTGCAATATAAGTTTCCCATAGGTTTTTACTAGGTGGTGCAATAACTACAGGTACACGTAATGTCTCTTACGTGCTCCCGTAGTTACTCTGGATTGTGGGGTTAGACATTTTGGATAGGGAATTTTCTAAAAATTGTTTGACTATAATTTACCATTTTCATTGTAGAATCAGAAAAACGGTAAATAATTAGTTTAGTGTTTAGGCAAGCTTATGAATTTCTCTCTACATAATTTCTAGCAGAGTTAAACTAGAATCTCATGCTTCCTTACCCTACAATTCAGAGTAACTACGGGAGCATGTAAGAGACATTTACATCAATGTAGTTACGGCACCACCTAGTGAAAACCTATGGGAAATTCATATTGCAATCCAAAGTAAATTATTCATACATCGGGGCAAGGACTCCCCGTAGTTACTCTGGATTGCACCCTTCGTTGAAAGTAAGCCCCACTGAATTAAGTGGAGCATATTTCTGAGTAGACATGCCTAGAGTTATGATGTTAAAACAGTTTTGCATGAAGTAAAGAGACCCTGTCCAGAATATCATTGTTCTGGAAGAATAGTTTCTGGGAAACAGATAAAGGCATAGCAGCTGGAATTGTTCCAAAGATCTCATAAAACACTCCTCTCCCCCTTATGTCTGACTATGTGTGAGATTAAGGGAGTGATAACATAGCACGTATATATTTTCTTGTCTTGTTCTGCCTTATCTGAACTTCAGCACATAAGTTTAGATTCTTTTGTAAAGAGAGCAGAAGGAAAACTAAAAAATAGATTTGAGATACATTGGCTAAACAAATAAGGATCCACAAAAAATTGTTGAGGAAATTATTTTCAAAAATCCCTTTATTTAGTATTTTAAAAATATTTATACCCTACTTTCCCTTTTAAAAAAGAGGCAGTTGGGGCAGCTAACAATTACACATGGTATAAAAACAGAATCACATGAAAACAAAATGAACAGCAGGAACTCAAGTTAACAAAGAAGAAGCAATCAAAGAAAACAAGAATAAGCCGATTGGAATAGGAGAACCTTTGGGCACTTCCAGAACCCCTGCAAACAAGAGGCTAACAAAGAATTCAGAGGGAATTCTGGAATGGTGGAATGTGGCCAGATAACCCTTTTATGTCCTTAATTTGAACATATGAAGTGTGACATGCATGTGTATACTTATACATATAGATGATTCAGGCCTGTAAGGTAAAGCAGGTCTGATGGCACAAGACCTTGGATCCCACAGACTTTCATGAAGTTCACATTGTTTAACTGTCTCCTTTCTCCCCCAAAAAGCTTAGAAGCAACTTTGCCTGACTCTTGTACCTTGGAAATTTCCACAAATGGCTGCATCTGACTTGCACAAAATATCTGACATTGTGAGCCGAAGCTGCATCATGGTAGCTCCAAGAAAGTTGTTTGCAAGACAAATGAAGGGTCTCCAGCCCTGGCTGTCATTACAAATTCCATGCCTAAATTGAATCAAGGAGTCCATCCATGGTTATGAAGCACTGGCCTCTAGAGCGTGTCCCAAGTTCTTTGCATACTTTCACTAAGGTACAAAATAATAGTGGCACACATTTTGAGGAATCAGGGACCATCAAGCCACAAAAGAAGGTCCATTGATGAGCTCCCCCCCAAAAATGAACAAGGGCAACCTGAACCTCAAGTCATTCATACCTTGCTCATCTGACTGCTCTGCTGCTGAGTTTCTCTGTCTAACCTACTAGTGCAATGGTAAGCACTCCCATGCCAGCTTCTACCCAAGAATCACAGTGCCAGTCTGGCACTCAGAACTGGCAGCCACATGCTCCCTTATTCTTTCCAGCCTTTTCATCTCATCTACCTCCAGCACCTCCAAAAATTGCTATGGCAGTACAGGCTAGGCAGTCATCCTTTGCCTGGCAGTGCACCCCTTCTCCTTGGAAAGCTTCTCCTTTTCATGTCCCTCAAGTCTGCAATAGTGTCTGCCTAGCCTCTGGGTTTGCCTCAGAACCTTCTTCTGTCTTTTGAACCAACTTTCAACCCAGAAGTTAATTTGGTCCTGGGCAGGTTATCCAGCAAGAAAAGTAGATACAAATCACAATCTGTATTTTCGTGAATTTTCATTTTTTGTTCATGCCAAAACATCATCATCCTATATATAAAAATTGACTTTCTGTAGTCCTGCATTTTATACTTCCATAGAAAGGCTGCATAGTTCCAGGGTACACCAGGTTTTGAAATACAGTGCACAATCCAAAGTTAGGGCAGTGAGGAGAGCAGGGCTGCCCAACTATTCTGAATCTAGAGCAGAAAGTTATGCTGCATCTAGAGAGTCAGGATGCCTGGGCTGCTCTAACTGCTCCAGAGAATGTTAATTCACTGGCAGCTGGAGAGGGCTTGCTCCTGAGGAGACCCCCCCAGATCACAGTGAACAAGGAACTGCTGTAGTGCCTGCTTCAGAAGGAGTCCCTGATGAGATTCCAGTACAGTCTACAGTTAATACAAGGGGCTTCTTGGAGTGGCCTGCTGTTAGTGGGCTGCTGTACTTGTGTCATATCCTGAGGTTGAGAAGCAGGGGTTGCAGATAAGCTGGCCAAGAACTCAGATTTTGGGTCAACACTGCCATTCTTACTCTGCCTTATCATGGACCCCTATGGGTCTACTCATTGTTATATCTGTTCCTGAGGTGGTATAACTCTGAGGAGCTGGAAGAGGCCATTTCTGCCCTGGAAACAGGCTCTGGATACAGAGTAACTGCTCTGCCCAAGGAAATGCTAAACATGTCCTCAACATGCCTCTCCTGAACTGCCTAGGCCAGTGATTTTCAATCTTTTTCACCTTACAGCATATTAACAAGGCACTGAAATTGTCAAGGCACACCATCAGTTGTTTTTATCATTGACAAGGCACACCAGGATGTTCAAATCCTCCAATTTTCCTATTAATTAATGACCTTTCCCAAATTCTAGCAGCACACCTGAGGACTATCCGTGGAACACTAGTGTGCCATGGCCACCTGACTTGGGATAGCCTATGTTGCTCCACACCTTTTCCAGAGTGACTAGGGTGGAGCATCTTGCAGTTGGATCAGCCCAGTGATGGATAGGGGAACCCAAGTGCACTTCTGGATTGTGCCCATAATCTAGTAACCATGTACAGCCCATGCTTAATACATTAACATCACATTAATATGATATTCTCTTGAGTATTTCAGAAGAGATTGGAAGATAATACCAAATGTAGAAATATGCTCATTTCCAGGCTCTTAAGTTAGACGATTTCTCCTCTGCATTCTTACCCCCCCGCCTCTCTCTCTCTCTCTCTCTCTCTCTCTCTCTCTCTCTCTCTCTCTCTCTCTCTCCACAGTACATAGTGAAAGTAGAAGAAGTTGTGATTCATCTGGACTTTAGCAAAGTTCCCACATCATGTGCCATAATCTGGCCATTATCTGATGATGGCACATAATGTGGCAACTTTGCTAAAGTCCAGCAGGTTGGGTCTGGTCAGTTTGGGTGTGGGTATGTTGGCCTCAGAATCCCAATTATGGTGCCTTCAATTCCATAATTCCATACTGGGAAAAACTGAAGGCAAAAGGAGAAGGGGACAGCAGAGCACAAGGTGATTAGATTGTGTGACTGAGGCAATGAACATGAATTTGGACAGACTTCAGAAGCTGGTGGAGGACAGGAAGCCTGGTGTGCAGCAGTCTATGGGGTCTAAGAAGGGTCAGACATGACTAAACAACTAAACAAATTCCACAATGGAAGAAGAGTAGAAAACAAATGTGATATGAAAATAAATGGTGGCACATGTTTCAAAAATGCTGTTTATATTAAAATTGGTTTTTATGCTCTCCAAAAAGAGTTAGTTTTCAAATCAAGGTATGCCTGCAGTGAGTGAAGCTGTAAGAACCTTACTTACCCATGTTATAATTCATCCACAATGTTATTGCCTTTTGTTGGATGAAGGGTGCAACCCTGTCCATGTCTGCTCAGAAGTAAGTCCCATTGTGTTCAATGGGTTTTACTCCCAGGAAAGGCTGCTTAGGATTGCAGCCGAATCTTCATTGTTAATATTGTGCAACTACAAATAATGAGAATGTTCTTTTCTGGGCTTAAAATTCGACAAACTGATTTTCATTTACTGTAATGTCACTTTATATTGCTTTGGCTAATAGCCTAGTTTGCATTTACAGTAAGCTAATTTTATACAGCTGAATTTATTTAAAGGGGAACTTACAGTTTAGGGAGTGTTGCCTTTTGGGCTTTTTTGTATGTTAAGCTTCAGTGATACACTCTTATGTGAAATCTTGTGTTTATAAGGTGAAATGTGGAGTGATGTGATGCACATTGCACTTCACCCACAGAAGTAGGTAAAGAAAGCTTTGGAGTGTTCTCAGATCACAGCTCACTGCACATCCAACCTCTGCAGGTGGAGCCATTAGCCATTAGTTGTTTTTTTCTGTAAAATGCTTTGTGAACTTTTTGTTGAAAGCAGTATATAAATACTGTTGATTAACTGATTGATACACTTTTTGAAACTTGGTATTCTAAATAATTTAGCAATAGCTTTAGCTGATATCACAAGTAGCCATGAAATGAATTCACTTCATAAATTTTACTCAGATCCTTAAACCCCACTCAAAATTCCCGCTGCAATGTTGAATGCAGAAATTTGATATTGGAGCTGATACTTGATATTTGACAACTAATGAAATTTCATATTTGGTATTTTGAATTATCTTCTCTTTTGTAGATTATACTCCTCTTTATTATTTAGCTATGTTATATATGCTGTATTACTTGGCATTCATATTCACAATCAGTTGGTTGTCTATATCTAATGCTAATTTTAAAAATCAATACTGGGTGGATGTGCCAAAAGATTCCAGTTAATTCTTTGCATATCTGGAACAAACTCTCTTTAAATCACTGTTTGACAGGAATTTTCTTTTGCTGAGAAAGGCACATTAAGATCAGACTGCTTAAAAATGGGATTAGACAAATATATGGAATGGGAAAAGCAATAAGTTTCAGCCATAACATGTGACTGTAGCAGAGCCTTTGTTCTCTTATTTATTTATTTATTTATTTATTTATTTATTTATTTATTTATTTATTTATTTATTGACGGCAGCACAGCAGCCCGAGAGGAGAGCGCTCCAAAAGGACTGTTGCCTCTATGCTGCCCTGGAGCGCTCTGAGCGGCTGCACGGTGGTGAGGGGGAGGAGCCTCCTTGTCCCATCCACTCTTCTCCCAGATAGGCAATCAAAAAGAAGCAGCATGCAACATTCAAATAGCGGCCACCACGAAGCCCGTTTTCTTGGTAGCAGCCAGTGGGATCTTCAGAGGATAGATAGCAACTGGCTGGCTCAGAGGTAGGCAGAGCAGCAGCAGACGCGTAGGAAGGGCAGCAGACGTTGCAGGAGGAGGAGGCAACAGTGGCGGGGGGAGAAGAAGGCTGCATGCACATCAGAGAAAGAGGTGGATGGGATTGTGTTCTGGTGCATCCCCCCACAAAAAAGCCCCGGATATAATAGTAGTAGTCACCATGTAGATGTTATTTGTAATCACAGGCGTGTCTTCTTGGGGGCCACAGAAGTGCTGATGAGTATGATGATGAGAAGTGCTGATGAGTATGATGAGTACCTTTGTATCATCACAAAGGTACTGGTACACACACAGAGGTGCCTGTATTCAGTACTGGTGAGTACCCTGTAAAAAAGACCCCTGCTCATCACACTGGTGCCCAAGGGGGGGAAAGTTAGAAAGTTTTATATATAAAGAAGACTTATTTATTAATCTCTTCAAATTCCATAAAAATATTTTTGATAACGATGTTGATAATGGACATCATTCCATTAGACCAGGTGTCTGAACCCTGGCCTTGAGGCCAGATGCAACCCTCAGCAAGCTT
Organism: Cryptoblepharus egeriae; assembly: GCA_030015325.1. NCBI lineage: Eukaryota > Metazoa > Chordata > Lepidosauria > Squamata > Scincidae > Cryptoblepharus > Cryptoblepharus egeriae. The sequence continues at coordinate 62,870,125 of JAREYC010000002.1, read as the reverse complement.
CTATCTAGCTCTCAGCAAGCTCCTTCAATCTGGCCCATGGGTAAGCCCTGTAATCTTCCAGCAGCAAGGTGAACTCTGCTGTCCATACCTTAGGAGGGTATTTTGAGGGCTGCGGAGGCTGCACTCACCTCCTTTCTGTGTGTAAGAAAGTGCTTATGAAGTGGTTTGAAGATCACCCTCTCCAGTGGTTTATGAACTGATTTGAATTCATTCATTCGCTCACTCACAAGTTCTGTCTCTAAGATATTCATTTATGTAAATTTATTCAAATTTGAAATTTGAAAAAATTTGCATTAGATCTTTCATCTTTATGTGTATCAGAGTCACTTCAATATCTGTCTGTATCCACCCCTCTGCTTCTTCATGTGTCAATGAGGTAGATTCATGGCATAAGGATAGCTGACTAAGGGTGCAATCGAGAGTAACTACCGGGAGTCCTTGCTCTGGTGTAAGAACAATTTACTCTGGATTGCAATTTGAATTTCCCATAGGTTTTCACAAGATGGTGCAGTAACTATGGGTACACGTAATGTCTCTTACGTGCTCCTGTAGTTGCTCTGGATTGTAGGGTTGCTGACAGTGGTGGGCCCAGCCTCCCTAACAACCGGTTCTCCGGAAGTGGGCAGGGCCAGGCTGGGTCAGGAGCGGGGCCAGGGTCAGGGGGCGGGGCAGGGAGGGCATGCCACCTTAACCCTTAGTTTACCCCAAAAATTGTATTACTTGTGATGGCATCAATCTGTATTAAGCCCCTGGGTTCTGTGTAATTTATTCCTATGCATTACACTTTGTTATGCTCTCAGGGGGAATGTGTGCCACAATTAAGAACATAAAAGCATAAGAAAAGCCTCCACTGGATCACACCAAAAGCCTCCACTGGATCACATCTAGTCCAGCTTCCTGAATCACACAGCAGCCCACCAGCTGCCTCAGGGAGCACATATGACACTTGCATCCAGGTGCCTAATACAGCAGACACTACCAGAAGTTCCACTGGTGGTACTCATACCACTGGTTGAGAAACACTGATCTACAGTTTAGGACTAGAGTCTGTGGTGTCCCCTCTGCAGGCTGAGGTTTGCCTCTAAGCCACAACTTAAGACTACAATCCTGTCCACACTTTCCTGTAAGTTTCATTGAATATAATAGGACTTCTGAGTAGTCAAGCAAAGGAGTGAGCTCTTAGTAACCAGCCTCTGGCTCCAATCCTATTCACTTTCCTGAGAGTAAGCTCCACAGACTCTAATGGGACTTACTTCTGAGTAGCCAAGAATAGGATTGGGCTCTAATGCTGCACTCCTCTGCACACTTTCCTGGGAGTAAGCTTCATAGATTGAAATGGGATTAACTTTTGAGTAGTCAGGCATAGGATTACAAGCTCTTAGAAACCAGCTTCTTTCCAGGGAGTAAGCTTCACTATTATAATGGAACTTACTTCTGAGTAGACAATGATTGGGCTTTGAGGCTACACTCCTATCCTCACAGGGGAGTAAAACCTACTGACTTTAATAGGATTTACTTCACAGTAGGCAGTGGACTGGGCTCCTGGGGGTGCAGGATGGGAACTGCATGCTGCCTGTTTATAAGGAAAAGGAGGACAATGAAGATTTATTGTGGTCCTGGAAAAAAGTATGGATAATAAGAAGACTCCATGTTGCCTGCTCATAAGGAAAAGGAGGAGTAAAAAGAGGACCTGTCTTGGGAAAGGAGGACATATTGTCACTCAGTACTTGCTTCTGAGCAGGCATGCAGAGTATTGGGCTCTGATGCTGCCATCCTATCCACACCTACCTAGGAATAAGCTCCATTGACTAAGATGGGACTATGATAGGATTTACTTCAGAATAGGCAGTGAAGTGGGCTCCTGGGCGGGGCAGGATGGGAACTGGGGCTATTTCTTCAGGTACCTCCCATGCTTCCTGCCCTCAATCTCAGGTGGAGAGATTTCTCAAAGGGGCAGGATGAGGTGGGGAGATCTCTTGGGGGGGGGGGGGAGCAAAAGGTCTACAGTGTGGATAGGATTGCAGCCTGATCCCAATCCTAACAGTGTCTACTCAGAAGTAAGTACCATTCAAGTCAATGGGGCTTACTCCCAAAACTGTGTGGTCAGGATTTTAGCCTTACAGTCCAATCCTATGCAGGCTTACTTAGATGTAAATCTCATTCTAGTCAGTGGGGCTTACTCCCATGTAAGTGTGGATATGATCGCAGCCTCAGAGCCCAGTCCTAATCATGTCTACTCAGTAGAAAGTCCCATTATAGACAATGAGCTTACTCTCAGGAAAGTAGACTGGGCTGGAGGAACAGGGCTGGAGGGAGAGATCCAATCCTCTGCCAATCTCTTCAGAAGTAAGTCCCATTATAGTCAGTGGGCTTACTCTCAGGAAAGTCTGGATGGGAGCCTCAAATCCTATGCTACTCAGAAGGAAATCCCATGATAGTCAATGGGAATTGCTCCCAGGAAAGTGTGGCTAGGATTGTGGCCACAGGCTGCAGTCCTCTACTATACAGCGTGGCTTACTCCCTCCCTGAGTAGTGCTGGGTAGTACTGAGTAGTTTTCCATGCCTAGTACTGGGCTGCAAAGGCACCCAGGGAGGGAGGGAGGCAGGCATGGCCCCCACCAAAAGCCCTGGAGGACTCATCCTCACAGCACTCAGATGCTCAGCTACAGACCTTTCTCAATAGCTCTGGCTTCTGTATTCCCGCCCAAGGAGCCCTTTGCAAAGCTGTCCATCATGTGCCTGATTCAAAAAAACACACCATCGCCTGAGAGGCTGCCTCATTTGCATGTGAGAACCCATCATGCTTTGCAAACTGCACAGGGAAATAACTTCTGAAAATATTGCTAGAGAACAACTGAAAACTTGCTAGAAATAAGGTTTTTAATCAAAATAAGATGTTTATCAAAGACAGGATTCCTGAATAGCATCAATCAAAGGTTTGGGGCATGAAGAATTTCCTAACCCTGACTTTAAAGCATGGAGCTAACAGTGATCCAAACACCCTCCATCTCAGCAGTTAGAGTCTGAATGTGCTGTGATGGTCATGGGAACAGATTGTTTGTATTTTAAAATTAAAAAATAACCTTAGGGAGGGGAAGGAGGAAGGAGAGAGAGAAGGGGAGGGAGGGTGGGAGGGAGGGAGCAGAGCTTCTCCTCTGGGAAGACAGACCCAGAAGCCCTTTAAGAGAAATTCAAACACACTTGCATGCAGTTCAAAGATGATGGCCCCCAATTAACAACCGGTTTGCTAACGTCAGCCCCTAATTAATAACCTAATTAATAACCGGATCTACAGATCGGTGCGAACCGGCCTCAGCCCACCTGTTTTTCACTGATGTTTTTCACTTCAGTTTCCTCAAACTTTACAACAGAATTCATGCTGCTGAATTCTGTTAGTCTGCATTCTGATATATGAACAACTACATTCTGATATATGAACAACAGGTCAAAATGGCCTGTATGGTGTATTTTTCCCTCCCATGCCATTGTCACAACCATTTTGTTTTATGGATAGTTTCCATGTCTGTGTTGTTGGTGTCAGTGAGGCAACTTATAGGAATTCAGAGTTGGAGCTGTTGATTAAGAGTCAAATAATTTTGGATAAAGCATATAAAATGGTTCCCATGCAGAGGAATATCAGGCAGTGAGGGAAACAGCATGGAGGATGAAGGCCAATTTTAGCAGGGCATCAGAGCAAAAGCAAAGTGGCAAGCAGGTGTTTGGTTCAATTCGGAAGATATTATTGTGTGATTCTGCAGGTAAATGAAAGAGGGATTCATCTGTAGCGTCCTGATTAATTATAAAGTTGGTGACTGGGGCAGCTTGTTCTCAATTTGTAGCTACAGAGCGAAGTGTGAGGCTGTTTGATGAAGAACAGCAACGTCCTGGGAGTATATGGATTTGCAGCACTAAGTGCAGGAAGCTGCTCTGCAGCAGGGACATTGTTTTGGGTGGCACAGATTTATCATCACAAAGTGGAACATGCAGCAGAACTGAGTCGTGAAGAGGGATGCCTTTGCAAATGATTCCAATTTGCTTGGCATGCCAAAGCCATTTTGCATCTGAGTTAAAAATAAATAAAAAAAGCCCTGTGCAGTCTCCTTTTCTGAGCTTAGCAGAACTAAACTCCCTGTGTCTTGCCACTGTGAGGTTTTTTCTTTTTTAGAAAGTGCTGATGAAGCAGGGCACTCTTTACTGCTGTCATAATATTGCTCACGCTTCCCTCCTTGATTGCTTTTTTAAAACACCAACTTTAATAGGCTTGGACCCCAAGGATTGGCTCATGCCTGCTGCATCTCTTGAATGAAGGCCCATTTGCTTGACTGCATAGCAAGCTTAAACATTTCATTAAAAGGTGATACTTTGAGGAGGTGTGTTGTGAGATAATAGCAGGGTTATTCTGCAATGCTCAACTGTGCTTCTTCTTCATTTGTTCCAGGTGCAAGCATGCCACTTACATTTGAGTGTTACTGCTTCTGTTGAGATGCCTTGCCCTGTTATAAGTAGAACTAGCAAACACCTGCAGCTATCACTTGTGGAAGTACAATATAACAACATTTTTTAATCTACTTAGGAAAGAGTAAATTTAGGGAAGAGTAAGTTAGTTCTCAAATAATCCCTGCTGTAGGCCTCTGCCTCCCTAAGCCATTCTTAGGAAACTGCCACTGGACTCAGAATGCCCTCAGCTTTTAAACTGACTTCTTCAACCTTGGCAATCTTCTTTCTTTGCCTAGGTTTTGGCTACCATCTCTGGATGTTGCATCATGCCTGGTGAAGTATAACTACTGCCTCTAGCTATGGGATATTCCCAGTGTTCTTGGATAGACATCGGATCTTCCTCTGTAGCCGTAGGACTCTGAGACAGAGACAAGGTAAATAAAAGAAGCATGAATCTATTTAGTGAAAATATTTGGGAACATTCTTAGTTGCAAGCATACAAAAGGATAAAGGTCTTCCATGGTCTTATAAATGATGGAAAACAAAAGACTGGATATTATTCTTAAAGAGCATACATTTTCATGTTAAACTGAGCTTACAAAAAAGTTCAGACTTAAGAAGGCACAGTAGTTGTAGCGGAATAATTACTAGACACCACTATAAAACCTGCCTGTACTGGTGGTAAATGATAGCAGATCTTCATTTGAAATCAGTGAGATACACTACTAACCCTACAATCCAGAGTAACAATGGGAACATGTAAGAGACATTACATGCACCCGTAGTTATGGCACCACCAAGTGAAAACCTATGGGAAATTCATATTGCAATCCAGAGTAAATTGTTCTTACACAGGAGCAACAACTCCCTGTAGTTACCCTGGATTATGCCCTAACTCCCAGATAGCGTAATTGCAAGGCTCAAATGGAAACAGAAGACAGCTGATGGATTAAATGCTTACCCATCTGTGTCTCAAGAGACTTTTATCTTTCAGATAGTTGGCCGATCTTTGTGCCATCTCCTCTCCTGACTTTTGGTCAGTCAGTACATTATATTTACAAATCACTTCTTGGCCATAAATCAGCCCAGATTCTGGATGTAGTCCCTGAATTCTGGCAGCCTGGAAAATTGATTAAGTTTTTTGTCAATTTGCTTTCAAGTACAGCTAACAGCAGTCCCTTTGGGGGTGATTGAAGCCTAATGAAATGTTCAGGCCGAAGGAATGAGAAGGTCATCTCAATCACTGATGGCAATGCATATGTTCCTCCTGTCCTGATAGAAGTACATGGAAGCTGATTGAACTGGATTGGTGTTTAAGCAGCTATCTGCTTTGATGGTTGGCAGCAGTGGCCTTCTTATGCTATCCTAAATGCCCCATACTGTGAGTAAGGCCCAGTGAACACAATGGGACTTACATATGAGTAGATGTGTATAGGATTGTACTGCTGGCCCCTGTGACATTTATTTTTAATACTTTTATTTGTGAATACCACCTATCATTATCTGTGAACATCACAGAGGCATATACACCACCAGTTCTCTGCAAACTACATGGCAGACGTGACTAGGAATGCACCAGAACTTACATCTGCTTAGTGTGTCAAATTTAAATTTGCTTGCATTGTTTACAATTCCTGTCAAGTAGTGTGTTTTATGTATCTGAGCTTGAATGCAAAAATGTATCATCAGAAGTAGCTCTTAATTAAGCCTCAGATTTAAAGAAAAGAAAATAAGAGCTAGGGGTATCACAGAATATCCTTAGTCACTCTGATTACCTACTGTGTTGCCAGCTGAGACAACTTTTTCAGATTGAGTTGTAGTTACCTCTTCCATGGTTGCTCCCACACTGGCGTATTCTTTATAGTCTTTCCATTATAGCTAAAGACATAGCACCTACAAGGTGGTCCTCTATGTCCATTCTAAATCCAGTTAAGTCTTTCATCCAAGCTTCCATCCAAGGCAAGCTTCCATTTTATTCTATATAATTTGAATATACATTATCATTTGTCCCACTGTACCCTCAAAATGTATTTTCTAATTTCTCTGATTCCCAATTCCACTTTCCAATCTCTGAGAAATCATGCAAAGAAAAACAGCAAATTCCTTCATCAACACTCCTATGTCCTCTGTGATACTTAAAATTCTTAGTGAGGTTTTTGTGGGTTTCTCAGTTATGTTCAGTTAAAATAATAATATAGGATAACATGCCTAGTCTTTTTTAGTTGCAAGCTTTTTAGTTTTGCCGGTACCATTTCTTTTGTTCTAGATAAGACCTCTGATTACAGGCTCAGATGCTTCTTACAGGCAATAAGTAACCACCCCCTCTGTTCATAACCAGTGATAATGGAGCTAACTCAGTCACTCAGCCTGCTGTGGTTTTTATTTCAACAACATTTAGCCAGCTGATAAATTTGATGGAGAGTAGCATGAAATATTTTGGATGGTTTATCCGGGTGCAACTGGATATTTTGAGAAGAGGCAGGTGTGACACTGAAGATCACATTGAAAGACCTTTGAAAATGACACTGAAATACCTCTGAATTACGTGTATAAAAGCAAAGAAATGGAAGGTAGAAATCTGATTACAATTTCTTGTTTCCAGTTCTAGGTATGTTTGATGAGCATTCAGATTTGCTGATACTATGGAAATATTGCTTTGCCACCATTCCTTTATGCCTTCTGTGGCTGTCCCAGGGAGGCCAGCTTAGTATATTATCCACAGTTTATTTCCACCACAGTTTTCAAGATATAACCTTTTGAAAGATCTTAGTTCATGCTCTCTGGAACTTGAATTGATACAACATTAAGTCCTTTTGTTGTCCTTTGGCTCTTCAGTCCCACTGTACATTGCTCAGTACAGTGACCTCCTTGTCTCTTTATTCAAGGGATTTTAATTCGTGCTTGTAACCAAAGTCTCTTGACTCTTGCTCTGGAAACCTTTCTGTGTGCTTGGTTGATGTTTTTCAAGTCCTGTCATGACCTACTTGGTGACCAGGACCATTTCACATAAAAGGGGTCCTTTTAAATCTGCTTCTCATGTTTCTGTCTTCTACAAACAGTTATATCAGGAAGGTCAGATTAAAAAAAATCAAAGGTTCATCTTCTAGTGTTTGTATTTCTGGCATCATGGAACTTATTGTAGCGTACGTGTGTCTCAGTTATATGCACTTGCTGCTATGTAGTGGGTTTCCTTCAACCTGTGCTGGCTCTGTACTTGGTGTAAATCCAAGGATTAAAAATGGTGTGGGAATGCTCACACAGAGAGGAATAGGATTCTGCACACACTATCATAGCCAGATTGACTCCCTTCTGTAGCCTTCCTCCTCAGCTTTCAGAATTAAACTTTATGACAAAAAAGGTGCTTGGCCAAAAAGGTGATTTTCAAGAAGCTTTCAGGTCTAGCCTCTTGTAGTATTCCTGTGGCCAGAACTTTAATCTGATACTCAGGCCAAATTCTCTGCTCACACATGAATGTACTGTCCTTTTGGTGTCAATCATCAGCTAAGAAAGAGGACTGAAAATAATGGAGGGGAGGTTCAATATCCATGGACCACAATATTGGGGCTTCATAGCCACAACCCCTGTGTCTTTTCTAAATATTCCAGCAATGGATGATGGATGTACATTTCCCTTGGCATCCAGAAATATTCAGGCATATTCAAGTACTATCCCTGATGTGGAATGGGAGTGGAAAATATTGGCTAGGAAGCAAGACAAGCAACTGCATATCCGTCCCTGCAGTACTCATTTTGGGTACTGAACTCTTTCCCCCTCTGAAGTAGATACTGGAAGGCAAATCCCTCTTGCATAGTTCAACTTTCCACATATTTTGTGGAGCATCCATTCTTTGCTTGAATTCTGAGCAGAATCACACTCTGACATGGCTTTCTAAAGTTGATTGAGTGATGGGATGCTGAATTGCAGAGAAAGTAGAAATAATGATAGCAGTGGTTGTAAAAACTCTGAGATTTGTACCAATTTTATTATTCTTGTTTGGTGTTTAGTATCTATAGCAAAGAAATATTTTAGCAAACTTATTCATCTCATTCTTGTACTATTGTATCATTTTGCAACAAAAACGATGAAGATACAATCTTGTCTTGAATAGTTGAACATTTCTTTGCAGAATATTTTTCATAATTCTTATCACTCAAAGAATTTGGTTTTGGGAATTCTGGAATTTTGGTTTTTACCTCCTGATAAAGTTCTCTTGGGGAGGATTAAGTTGGAAAGATTGAACTTGGAAATCCTCTAGAATTTCCTAGAAAATAGGATTTAGACTCTTCTTTAATGTAAGCTTTCGTCATAGTTCATGACTGCCTGCTGTGCCAAGTTGTACATCTTTGTGATGGAACATTTAAATTGCAGAGACTTGGTTATCCTCTCCCACTAAACCTCTCTGACAATGTCCCCAGTGTGGATTCTTAAGAGCCCCATGCAGTGAAACTAATCCCTCTGTATTCAGCTCCATTGTTGAAGCTGAAATCCTGTGAAACAGTTCGGGAAATGCCACCCAAAATGTTCACCAGAGAGGATATGAAAAATGAGGTAGAAATTAACATTGAATTTCTTATGCAATAGATCAGCCAAACCCTAGATAGCACTAAATGGCACAAGGTGCATTAACTAGATCAGTGATTTTCAACTTTTTCATGCTGCAACTTCAATAAATAAAGTATGAGTCTGGGGATCCACCACCAAACCTATCCCTCTTCTGGGAATTGATCTATACCCTGGGAACCCTGATCTAAACCTGGGAACAACATATCATCCTAAGCTGGATTTTAGGAGATGCAGAGAAAGACAGTAAAAAGGGCCTGTGCTGGATTATATCAAGAAATTGGACTGGATCCAAGCCCTCTTTCATACAGGCTTTGAAAGTTTGCTGTGACCCCTCTGGACTCATAGGTTGAAGAACAGTAGACTAGATTACCAAGATTAACTGACATCATTTTATCCACTAACTGGAAAACCCAGTTTTCTTTCTTTACAGACTTTTTTTAGCCCTTTGCCAAGCACCTGATTTTTCTTGTTCTGTTTTGCAGCAACTTATTGTTCCTTCCTTTTTAAGTGGGACTGAAAGAATTTTAAAGTGGCAACTGACTAAAATTCAGTTGCATTTATCCTTACAGTCTGGCAGACAGCCACAATTTTCAGAAGCTTTGAAGCTACCATTGAGGTGATTGCTCTTTATGTAGGCTTAAGATGGCACTACATGAGACAGTGAGTTCAGGAAATGGGATGCTTTGGACAATGGAGATTTGGATAGCAGCAGCTTTACTATAGTGTGTATATTCTGGTGTTTTATTGTACATTGCCAACAACCTGTACTTTGTATGTTTAGAGACAGGATGATAGGATGAACTTCCCTATCTTGGATTAGAATGAGCTTGTTCTTTTTGAGATTTTTTTTCAGAGAAAGTTTGGAAAAAGCTCAGACTTCAGAGAAAATCCTGGCCCATTTTTAAAAGCATCCATACCAGCCTGTCACTGTCTTCAGCCTCTCCTATATCAGTTTCAGTCCTATGAGTCTTCAGTCTTGAAATCCTTTCCCCAAAAATTTTCTTCCAGCAGCAGTAACTGGGGTGTGTGTGTGTGTGAGAGAGAGAGAGAGATTGCAAAGAAGAAGGTTTCTTCTTTGGCATACATTATGCTTTCAAATTCTTACTATCTTTATGTTCCTTGCACAATATCTCTCTGGGTATTGTATTTTGGAAGAAGTGTGGTTCTTATTACAAGGCTCCAAAATATTGGACAGACTACAGTTCTCCAATGAACCTCCTGTTTGTACAGGTTCCTGATGTAATGAAGATCCTAGAAGCAGCCCCTCTTGTTTTCCTGTAGGAACAAAAGTTATGGCAAAGGGGAAAAGGCAGGTACAAATCAGAATGGTCTTAGTTATTTTGCTTTGCTAAAATTTGAAGAGATTTTGGTTTGGAACCTTAAATGCTCATTATTTCTGAGTTCTGAGAAATAATAATTTCTGAGTTCTCAGAAACTGAGTGAGTTCCAAAACTCAGCAACATCACAAAACCAATAAAAGTTTATGCCACAAAGTGAAGGAAATATTAATCAGCAAATATTCCTATTAATCATTTCTTACTTCTGTTGAGGTTTGCTGTAATTTATCATTCAGGCAACCTGATTAAAAATTTGCTCAGTTCCAGGCATATTTACTTGCAAGTAAGTTACATTCATCTCAACAGAATTCACTTTCAAGTATGTCTTGTTTAAAAGGTTTCGAAAGAAGAAATACATTGTATTGGGCCCTCTGGTTGCCTGCGTCTCTCCCAGTTGTTTCTTCCTATTCTTTTACCAACATTTTATCAAGTAAAACTGGCAACTGAGTGCCTTCTGAGAAGCATTTATCATTCCTTCATCTTTATTAGGGATTTTATATATATATAGATGATAGATAGATAGATATTTACTGAGCTTGCCTGTGGGGGTCTCTCCTACTAGTTATTAGCTGACACTTTATGTCTGCAGGTAGGAGGGAAACAGAATGCTGCTGAATGCATTCTTGAAAGGGGAAACATCACACTGAATCACATTGCATATGGAGTACCATGTGGGTGTTTATACTACTCTTTGTGGAAGAAAATCAGAGGCAGTCTGGTTGCTTAGATGTCTGCTGAGTGGAAAGCAGTGGTCTCTTAATAGTCTGAGCATCGCCTACTGTGCTACAGCATCAAATACTGGCTCAGGAATGATAATTTTTGCAAGGAAATATCATTTGGCTATGGTGTGCTGGGGCTCAGACTACTACTCAAATTGTAGTCTTGGACTCCTTGCCTTACAAACTTAACACTAAGTAGTAAGTCATATGGTTGTGACTTCTGAGCACAGTAATTAGGAAACAGCATTTGGGTATGTCTCTAGAATTTACGGTAGTATGTAGAGGTATTGTATGTTGCTTATGAACATTGAAAATCTACTTATTTATGAAGGCTGGCAGGAGGAATGTACATGGGCTGAACTAGGTTGGAATAGGTAAAGAGAACTTTGCGAGAGTGAAGTTGAGACAGAGGCGTAGCTATGGGGTGCAGGGGATGCAATTGCACTGAGCAACAAATTTCAGGGGGGCAACAAGCTGAGCTTGACAAAATTGTGAAAAACAGGTTATGTATGAATGATACCATCATAATTATATATCGTTGGAAAGATAATTTAATACAGAATGCAATGACACTAACAGCATTGGAATATTATATCAAAGGTTATGGTCAATTAACCAGAAAATGAAAACACGAAAGCCTATGGAACAAAAGAGGATTTTCTTAACTCAAAACTTTCCCATGATACTGATTGCTTTGAGAGCCAATGAGATGTAGGGCACAACCCAGAGTGTAACTATGGGGAGTCCTTGCTCCGACATAAGAACAATTTACTCTGGATTGCAATATGAATTTCCCATAGGCTTTCACTAGGTGGTGCCATAACTACATCAACGTAAATGTCTCTTACATGTGCTCCCGTAGTCACTCTGGATTGTAGGGAAAGTTCTGATACTATTTGGAACTAATAAGGTGTTAATATGAATCAGCTCTCATTTCCATATACTGTACATATGTAACCTATGCTAACTGGGTGTGATGTTCATGATATGAAGCCCAGTTCAAGCCAGTACTGGGCATAAAACAAGGCAAAAGGAGTCTGAAGTTACAACCAAATGGGCCAAAGCTAAAAGATGCAGACTCAGACCCCTGCTAACTGGGCAAGAGGCACTCTTTCAAGTGGGTGTTCCTCTTTTATTTAGCAGGGGGAGAGTAACTGGCCCTACGTGCCCCAGCAATGTCTGTTCTAGTGGCTTCTGCTGGTGTTATTTTTGCATTTTAGATTGTGAGCCCTTTTGGGACAGAGACCCATTAGCTATTATTTTTTCATTTTCTTTGTAAACTGCTTTGTGAACTTTTTATTTGAAAAGCAGTATATAAATACTGTAGATAGAACTGTAGATAGATAAACAAAGGGTGTTAAATTACATGCTGTCTCTGAAGGGGCCATGGACTTAGAAAGGAAAACATCTTGAGATTTTGTTAAATGGCAAGAGGAAGCTAAGAGGCAAACAGATTGGCTGATACAAAACAGCCAGTGAAGAGTCTGCTATCTGGTTAATTAAGTAATTTATAACCATATTAGAATACAATTAGAATATAGGTATAAAAGTCCCACACAAAGGGATGTTCACTCTCTCTGGACCATGTGAATCTCCAGGGTAGCACCATGACGTAAGATGTAGTCCATAGGGCACAAAGCCCAGGACATGCTAAGATGATGATTCAGATCAAAGTGATGATAAGGAAGGGATCCCAAAGGAGGTAATCTTTATTATTTAAATTCCGCTGTATTTCATTCCAGTTTTATGGATGCATCTTTGCATCCATTTTTTTGTAACCCTATTTTCCCAATAAATCTCTTATCCTCTCATATGCTGTGGTGGTTGTACCTGGGAACAGAGGGTCAGAATCCATCCTTAGACTGCTAACAGTCATGAGTAGCCAGCTACCACAAATGTGTAACCATGTACTCACTATGGATAAGCCTCTTAGCAATGCTGAGAGTTCCTGCAGCTCAGCACTGGCCAGTTCTGGGGATCATGACACTGGGTTTACAGGCACTTCTAGAAGGTGTTCCTCTTATATTTAGCAGGGAAAGAATCACACACAGTTATACAAGAATACAAGCACAGTTTCCCTAATGAACAAGGGACACCATTTTCTTTTATTTTTAACTTAATTAAATTTGATTTTGTTGTTGCCCTGGGGTATGTGGGGACAAATTTTCTGACTCTAGATAGCAAATAGGTGTTACTAGCAGAGCAAGTAGGTGATGAACTGCTGAGGAGAAGGCAAGTTTTTCCCCAATTTTCTTTGCAGAAATACCTGGGGGTGACATCACTTTCAGGGCAACATTTTGAGCTTTATACCGGACTATATGATCATTAGCTATGCCACTGAGTTGAGGGAAGATAAAACAGGAAGGAGATGGTATTTGTAGCATTGGATTTGGCTAAGCAGATGGTATTTTTAGAAGCCCCAACTCCTTTAGACAGCATTCTTTCCTGACCTGAAAGCATACGTTAACCATGTGCACCTTTCTAAGTCAACTCGGCTTATATAATGTTTTATATAGGCACAAATAGGAAAAGAAGAAATCTGGAAAGTTAGCACATTGTGATAGTTTTTTCTTATTTGTTAGAGGAATGTAAAGTTGGCTGTGTTTGGTCCTGTTAAATCATTATTTTAAAAAGCAAATATAATTATCAGTTTATTTAAAGGCACCATTATTTACAGCAATATGCTGGAACTTAATCATGAGAGTTTTTCATACAGAATGGATATCATGTCCTTACACCGAGACTCCATGCATTGCAAACAATTCTTCACATGTGACCCGACCTTCCTTTCGTCCTTCACCCAAGCAATTTTTAGCTGGTAATTCTTCATAGTTAGGCCCTTGAAAGTGAAATAAGGCTTTTTGATAACCCTTGATGCAGGATGGGAAGCCATAGAAAGACTATGGGAACAGCAGCAGAGGGAAAACTGGTAAAAAGGTTAGTGAACTGGTGTTCTTATATTCTGAAAAATTATGGGAATACATTGAACGAATGGACAGGATAGTACTAAATGGACAGCACAGTGGGAAGCACTAGGATGGAATTTTGCAGAAGACTTTCCATCTGTCCTATAGCCATTAGCTACTATGCTTTACTTAGGTCTAAAACTGTGGTTCCTAAACTTTTTAGTTGTCCAGAGGCTGCTGCCAAGGGATATAGCTACAATGCCAAGGGATATAGCTACAATGGTGATTAGGCAGCGATGCTCAACTATCAAATAGCAGCTTCTTTATAACTTGATACACTTTGGGTGCAATCCAGAGTAACTACGGGGAGTCCTTGCTCCAGTGTAAGAACAATTTATTCTGGATTGCAGTATGAATTTCCCATAGGTTTTCACTAGCTGGTGAAGTAACTACGGGTGCACGTAATGTCTCTTACGTGTACCCCAGTTATTCTGGGTTGTAGGGATAGTCTAATCTGCTGTGTCAGATTCATAGCCCAACAAAAACTGGGTCAAAATCCACTGGTCGGTTCTGACTCACAGTTTGTAAACCACAGGTCTAGAATGAAATGGGTCCATGTGGCCACTCAACTATCAAATTCTCTGGGATAGATCTTGATTCCCTTACTTCTGACTAGTTCCTCTCAACCTCACTTTCCTGACAAGCTTGTGGTGATAACACAGTGCAAAAAAACCCAAAAACAAACTCAAGGATAGTGGAAGAAATGTAAAAAGAAAGCAAATATATCTTTCCACTATAGCAGCAATTTTCAAACTTTTCATTTCACAACACACTGACAAAGCACTAAAATGGTCACAGCACGCCATCAGTTTTTTTTAATCATTGCCAAGGCACACTATATTGCTGATAGGTGGCTCACATCCTCCAGTTGTCCTACTAATAAATGAGCTTCCCTAAATTCCCAAAGCCCACCTGCAGACCACTCACAGTCCACCTGCAGACATTAGTGTGCCACAGCACAGTGGTTGAAAATCACTGCACTATAAGCTTGTGTCAGATGTTGGTTCAAAAAAATCAGACATGCACTTAGGTCTTTAGGGTGCACATCAAGAAACTGGAGGATGGATACCAGGTGTTTATGATGGGTTGAAGGTAAATTCAGGATGTGGCATGCCATGCCATCCCCTGTTGGTCAGGAATGTAATTTATGGAAGAAGAAATTGGGGGTGGGGGAAGGGTGGTTTCTTTCTGGTTTGTTGATAATGTAATCTTCTCCTTAGTCTTGGATGGCCAGGCTAATACTGGATACTTATGAGAAAAAGCATCGTGCTTACCAGTGATGCTGTCATGGTTGGTCATGCTAGGCAGTGGCTGAGGGCTCCCAGAATTTTGAGAGCCTGACTGACCCCTGAAATCAGATGGTGCCTCCTAGAGTGGCTTTGATGCTTCTCTCTTAGTGCTGCTGGAGCACTGTGAATGGAGCTAACAGAGATTATTCTCCCCCTTTCTTGAACATCTAGGCCAGGAAAGGAGAGGAAGCGATCTTTAGGATGCTCCTTTCTCCATGTCTAGGGGTGGTGCTGAAGAAATGAACATCCAAAACACTCTGAATAAAGGGGAAATATACAACACAATGTTTGTGCATGTGTGAACAAGTAGAACCATGTTCTCCCCTTAGAATATGAAGTTGTCACTAGAATATCTAGATTGCCTAAAGCTGCAATCCTAATCCCCAGGTAGGCCTCATAAGTCACAGTGTAGGTCCCATGCTGGCCTGGGGGTGTCACAAAAGTGCTGAAAGGCACTTCTGCACCACTTCTGGGGGAGGTTTAGTCCATGCGCTTGCCTCCCAATATCACCACAGGAATGGGAAGACCAATGAATTGTGCTGGCCAAGGTTAGGACCGCACCCTTGGTTATTGTTTCAGGTGTTTGAGTGTTGTCTCTACAAATAAGTTTGGGTTGAAACTTAAAATTATGAATTTTTAAGTTTTCGGTGCAGACTTGTGTATCAGAAAACATTTGTGTTCATTGTCCAGCTCAGGGGATTTCTAAACCTTTCAGCCAGAGGGCTGCATCGAATACCTAGTAAAGGGTCAAGGGCAAGAAAATGAATTTAAATATAAAATTTAAATAAATACATTAGAGATAAAATGCAGATGAATGAATAAATAGGGTAATGAATGTGCTAAAATTTCCAGGATTTCTCCAAGCACCAACACACATTACAGTAATATAGCATATAGACAAATGGACCCCTACTCACCAAGAACTTTCTAAGGCCTTCTACTCAAACATTGAAACTGCCTGATAAAGTAAGCCACATACAGCACAATCCTAACCAAGTTTACTCAAAAGTTAGTCCCATTGTGTTCAATGGGTCTTATTCCCA
Source organism: Cryptoblepharus egeriae (assembly GCA_030015325.1). NCBI lineage: Eukaryota > Metazoa > Chordata > Lepidosauria > Squamata > Scincidae > Cryptoblepharus > Cryptoblepharus egeriae. Next base: position 62,853,771 of record JAREYC010000002.1, on the reverse strand, counting down.
GGAAAGTGTCTTTAGGATTGCAGCCATAGTCTTCATCCTGTCTGGACTCAGTAAACATCCAGGAAAAACCAATTATCAGCAAAAGAACTTATTAACTAAGACCTTGTTGGGGAAGGAGGGCACGTCGGTCGGCAGGCTGACTTGCCTTGCAAAGAAGGCTTGTCTTGTCTTGCCTCCTCAGAACCAGAACCATGCATCAAGAATACCAGCTATGTTGTGCTTTCTCCCTCTTCTTTCCTACCTTCCCTATCTCTTCCTGTATCTTAGAAGTGCATGTGTAGGGAACCCCAGGCTCCTTCCCTTGCAACTCCTTTCTTTTCCTCTTACTGATTTCTTTCTGTGACATTCATACAAAGCTAGACATACATAAGCTGCAATCCTAAAGACACTTTCCTGGGAGTAAGACCCACTGAACATAATGGGGCTTACTTTCGAGTAGACATGGTTAGGATTGTGCTCATAGTAGGTGGTTCTTAAGAATCCATCAGTGTTGTAAGTTTACTTTTCAGGGTGACCATATGACCAGAAATTTCCAGATTTGCCTCTTTTTTTGCCTCCTGTTCAGGTATCCTCCAAAAAGGCTTCATTGTCCTTCATTTGGGCTTTGTTTTGGAACTTTGCAATGGTGTGCAGTATCCCATCATGTCATATGTTGTTGGACTTGTATTGAAGAGCAGAATCCAATGCAAAATTGGTTTTGAAATATCTCCTTCCTATCAAAAGCTATGGCCAAGAAACTGAAAATCAAAAATATGCATTGAATTCTATAGGAAAGTGCCCTATATCCTGGCTTTACTTGTGAGTAGGCAAACATGCTATTGTCCACTGGAAAGACCAGGGTGAGAGGCATCCAAGACCCTGTCCTCCTTTTTAGGTTCAGGCATCTGATCACCCTGTCACTTTTAATGCTGTCCTCTATGGAAAAAAATCCCTTAGACTTATACTTGTGCTCAGGCTCATTCTTTCTGTAAAGTTGTATCACTGTGGGATGCTATTCTGTTTATCTAGCTGAAAAGGTCCAGCATGTTCCAGTCAGAGCTATAGCAAAATTCTCCCCTCCCCAACTCTTTGTAGTAACACTGGCCCTTGAAACTGCGTTTGGAGACCACTGCTCCAGCCAAACCTCCATGGCATTTTTATATTGTTAATTTGGTTGATGTTCAAACGGACCAGTAATTAGCATTCCGATAAGCAACAAGATGGCTTTTACTGCATAAGTGATGTAATCTTGAGGAAAAGGAGAGGAAAACTACATGACTAGGTCTTGTTCCCTTTTTCCTTCTCCCCTCCTTTTCCTTCTATCATTCCTAGAAGCTTGTCCTGTGTTATCCTGTTTTGATGACTTTGCAACCAAGTTTCCTGGCCACCAGTGGCTTTCTCTTCATTTTTTCAGGCCTTGCAAAGGAGTGTCTGTGCATGTTTATATATGCTGCATCGTGCTACCTGTGATCCTGACTAAGGTAGTGCTTGTACATTATGCAGTCATGAGATGTCAGCAAATATACTGACCTCATTATTATTAATGGATAGTGGGGTAATGGTTTTGTGTGACTCACTAGAAACTGGAAAAAAATGGAATCCAGAAATTCAACATTTAGTTTAATTGAAATTCTGAAACATTTATTATTTCAGGCACACTACAGTAACTTGAGTTTTAAAAATCTTAAATTAATGATTTCAGCCACTTACAGAAGGAAACAAGTGACTGGGGAATAGGGGAGATTTCAGAAGCTCCAAGGTTGTGTAGGCCATAAAAGTATGCACCCTCTTGTCCCTTAAAGGGACAGGTGTCAAATGTTTAGCCTAAATATTTCATTGCTTTCCAAAGTCATAAGCATCATCATTAGGTGGCAAGAATGTCTCTAGATTCAAAATAGTATGCTGTAGATTAATGAGCAATTGATGCACTTAATACTGTGTCAGTCATAATACATGTTTTTCTTTTTTTTTTTAAACTGGCAGAGGAATCTGGAGCAACATTTTAGAAATGTACAATTCTAAGGGCAATTTACACACAGCCTGGACATGCAGAAGATAAATTTGTTGTGTGTGGCACAGAAGTTGATGCATGTACTAACTACTGCAAAGAAAAATGAATTTAGCACCCCAGCACTGTTTGTCAAAATGTTGTTGCCCACCACTTTGCTGAACCCATATACTTAGAAACCACTCAGTTGTGCCTGCAGTTCCAGGTTTCCAGGAAGTTCTAAGCTGGTGTTGGTTGAAGACTTACCAACCATTTTCTTCAGTCATACTAGCATGCTGATAGGAGAGAAACATGGTTGTTACTCATTCTAGGTGGCTTATTAAGTATGGCCAATAGCACTGCACGAATGCAGACTGCCACTGAATCTTCCTTTCAGTCCTTGAAGCTGAAAATGATGTGATGTGGCTTATATTTGGTTCATGTGAGTCACAGATTTACACAGAGCAAAATCCAGAGTAACTACAGGGAATCCTTGCACCGGTATAAGAACAATTTATTCTGGATTGCAATATGAATTTCCCATAGGTTTTCACTAGGTGGTGCAGTAACTATGGGTGCATGGAATGTCTCTTATGTGCTCACATAGTTACTCTGGATTTGGCTGACAGTGTGTTTTATTTGTTTGTGTGTTTCCCACCCTAGGCTGTGGATACAAAGAGAGCTAGTCCTAGCTGAGTAGGTGTCCTGGATAGGACTGGGTCCTTCACTGCCTTGCCTTTTCCAGCACACAGGCACTCAGCCAAGTGGCAACTGCTTAGTCCTGTAATGGCAAACAGCAGGCAGCTGATGATCTATTGACTCTTCTGTAGTGCTTGATTTCTACAAGCAAGCCTGTTAAATTTGATTGCTTGCTTAAATGAACACAGACAATTCCTGTGAGTGTGAGCTGGCAAGCCAAGCTCCTTGGATTCAAACAGCAGCTTGGTAGGGGCTGTCTAATAACTGTGTCTGCTGCAGTGTGCTTAATTAGGAGGCTTAATGTTTAATAACAAGGAATCAGAAACAAGCTGGAAAAAACTGACTTTTACTGGCCGTGCCATAGTGTTGCTGCTGCACAAATAAGACGAATCTTCTTGGCATGGAGGAGTGGAGCTCCCCATACAGGAGAAAAGGAAACAAAATGAAGAAAGAACTGTGGCATGATTTTTAAGGCAATGGTAGGAAAACGAATCAAAGTTGGTTTTCATTGTAAAAATAATGAAAGTAAACAATTCATTGATCTAGTCTCCTGTTTCAACTGAAGGAGAATGTGAATGCAATAAATGAACTCCGATTGCATTTGGGATCAGATAAGCTCAATCGTATCCTTTTAGAGTTTTAGGCATATCCTGTGATGACATTATGTGGAAGAAGAAGGGAAATATTCTGATAGCATCTGGCTTTCAGAAGACTTTGGAAGTCTGAGGCGATCTGCAGAGTCGCTGAAAATGGGATGTCTACAGTAGAGATCTTCTGGGGATGTGAAGTGTCTGAAGTTCATTCACCTGATTCCCTATAAAAATTTGTCTTACATTTAACGCTTAGTTATATTGGTGATTATTCCCCAAAAGTTCTTCCCTGGCTCAGAAAGTTAGATGAGGTTATGTGCATTTATCACCAATGTTTAGATGATCAGCTGTCCAAGGCCAGGTTTATAGATGGAAATGCTGAAGTTCTGTTACGGCAACCTTTTATTCCCAGTGAACAGTCACTAATTGGTGCAATTTCTGAAACAAGACTGCTGTCCTAGAGGCCTTTTGTTTTGTGAGTTTCTTCTCTATTTGGTGTGAATAAGTGAGGCTGCAATCCTAACCAACTTTCCAGCAATGACATAAGGGCAATGCAACTCTGAGATAAGGGAATACATATTGCCTTACACTGAGAAGGCTTCTATGATTGCCACTCCCCCTCCAACTGCAGGATTCAGCGCATGCTCCACCACTCGAAATATGGTTAGGATTGCACCCTCAGTTGCCAAACTACAGTTCCCAGGAGGCAGTACAGTAGCATGAATGGATATAGCACCTTCAACATCAACATGACCAACTAGTGGAGAACTGCATTTTCTAAACATATGAGAGAACTTAAGAACATTGAGCAGATTACAATCCAAGCCCAGGGACTCTTGCTGATCACTTGTAGAGTAGCCATTTATTCAAGTGCCTATTACAGATAATGTATAAAAGAATCTTACATCATTCCAACCCTTGTTCATCCACTCTCCCTCAAGGAATATTAAGCTGGGAGAGAAAAACACACCAGGGATACTCATACTGAGATGGTAGGCATGCATTCCTGACATTGATTCTGGCAAATGTCTGACAGTCACCAGTTAGTCATAGATTTGCCAGTTAGATCAGCTTTATGGCAGGTGGCAGGTATCTAGAATAAGACTAAAATAAGAATTAGTCCATAAATTTTAAAGGTAACACAAGCCAGTTTTTGCTGTGGGGATACATTCCAGAACACTATGTTTCTCCAATGGTTCAGTTCTTTACTATTCAGTCTCTGCCCTTGACCCATCTCATGGGTGAGGTTAATATTTTTTTCTTCAATGTTGGCAACCTTATGCCTATTGGCTTCAGTTCAAGCATAAATGTACCCCCTTCTTAGGTCAGTTTGCAGACAAAATTGACAAAGCAAGTTATAAGTTCCATAATTGTGCCTTACTAATTAGGAAATGGACATTGGCTACTGTATTCAGATGGTGATTTTCTGATTTGTAATTCATTTGTTTGTTTTTTGTATAATGAAGATACTCAGCTAGATTCTCCCAAGCAAAAGGGTAATCAAAAGTTAGCCACTGACTTATAAAGAATACAGCTATGCCTTGTACGACAAATGCTTTGTAAGATAAACGCTTTGTAAGACAAACTAAAATTTCTAAGGAATTCAGAGTTGTAAGACAAACAGTGTCTTCCAAGACAAGCAGTATTACAATGAAAATTCATTGTAAAACGAACAAATTGATGGATCTACATTGTGAGCAATAGTAAGAGGTTATGATGGAGATCTCATCTGCAGAGGAGGAGGAGAATAAGGAGGATGAATCCCTCACATCAAATAACATTAAGGACATATGTAAACATTGGGAAATTGTGCAAAATATTGTAGAAAAGCATCACCCAAATAAGGCCGTAGCAGTGCGAGTGATGAATCTGTTTAATGACAATGTAATGCCACATTTCTGGGAAATCCTCAAAAGGAGACAAAAGCAAGTGTCATTAGACAGGTTCCTTGTTAAAGTTGCTCAAAAAGACACCAGTGACTCTTAGTGAAAATTATGCTGCAATCCTAAAGAACCGTTCCTGGGAGTAAGATTCATTGAACACAATGGGGTTTACTTCAGAGTAGACATGGTTAGGATTGTGCTCATAAACATCCTTGGCCATAAAGGTTTTTCTTTTCTGTTTTATTGTGCAGTATATTACAGTGTTTTTATTAATATTACAGTAATTATGTTCTATATTATATTACAGTGTGTTGAATTCAATTACAGTGTTTTATCATCATTTTTACATACAGTTAATATTTTTATATGAATATATTTGGGTTGTGGAACCATTTGTCTAAGATTCCATTAATCCCTATGGGAAAATCCACTTTGTATAAAGAACACGTTGTAAGACAAACATGCTTCTGGAACAAATTATGTTCATCTTACAAGGCACCACTATATTACTTAACAAAAGATAGCATGCTCTGGTACAGGGATGGACAAACCCTGGCCCAAGGGCCATTTGTGGCCACTGGGGAATTAAAGTCCCCAATCTTCAATGAGTTTGTGTTGGAGGCTCATGACTGCTCTACATTTGGTCTGTGGACTGCAACTGCTTCTGAACAACTTATTGCATGGTCTATATGTTTTCATTGCGCAAGAGATATGTGGCAAATACAGGGTGGCCCTCCCAAAAAAGATGATGGAAGATGTATGTGAAGACATGTAGAACACATAGTTGTACAATAGGTAACACTGTGGTAGGTAATCGCTGTGTACAAAAATTAAAGCTTACTAAATTATTTTGGTTGCCTTTGGGGGGGGGGCACCCTGTAGTTCACAGTTCTCATACGGTTCATCATGCCTGTTCATCATACCTGTTCTCATACAGTTCATCATGTTATAATTAAACTCAGTAAAATTCATTCATATAAATTTTGTCTCATTCATTTATGTAAACTTATTCAAACTTGAAATGTAAATTAACTTTTTTTCTGACTCCCATCATAATGTCAGAGAGATGATGTTAAAATTTTTACCCACCACTGATCTAGTAGACTACATGCTGGATTTGTATCAAAGAGACCTGGGTACAAATCCTGCCTTGTACTTCTTGAGACACTTTGGCTAAGTATAGTAATTACTTTGGAACCTCCATTTTCTAAAATAAAAATTGATGTTCAAGTACTCACTTGGCATTATGATTGTAAAGTTCTTTGAATACTTAAAGAGCTTGAATATTGAGCTTGAATATTTAATTGTAACTATGAACTGAGATAAAAAGTGAATTTCATAAAGACAATTAATAGCCAACATTTCAAAAGAAAAATATAGCTTCATGAAGTTCCTTCTGCTTTAGAAGGATTTAGTGCACTCCTATTTATGAGGAAGTCTTATATGACCTTGGTTAAGTCAGTTATTGTTCAGTAATTGAACTAAACTTGCTGTAATGAATTGCTGTACTGTCACATACTGTGAAGAGGTTCTTGTTTGGAACAATTTGCTTTCACTCATTGTTGAAATAAGTTATTTTTCCCTGAAACTGATAGAATTTTAGACAACAGTTACTATTAAAAGCTACATGTGATTATAGCAAACATACAAAACTTTTGCATTCAGGATCTTCTTTGGAGAGGGCTACAGAAATAAGATTTATCTTTATATCTCCATGGTTTTTCAACATATCTCCAATTTTTCAACAGAGGTAATTTTTCTATAGAAGCATACAGTATATAGGTAATTTTTCTATGGAAACTATTTTATAGAATGCCTCCATCAGTATGAAATTGTGAAAAATTAGATTTTTGTGAACTCAGTATTAGTCGAGTACAATCCATATTAGGATGCTTTTGCTGAGAATCCAATGACTACCAGGTCTGTCCAAAATTATTTGTTGAATTGGTGCTCATGCTAGGTCAGTTGAGCCTGGTATGCTCGCAAGAGCAAGCTACATCATTTCAGACTTTGGTCCAGTATATTAGGAAAGCCATCACAAAGGAAGGGCAAGAGAAAAAATGAGGCAATACACTCCTGGATTTGGTTAGAGAAAGGCAGTTGTTGCCAAACTATAGGTTGGGACACACTTGTGGGTCATGACCAGATTTTTACTAAAAATCAGATAACTAATGGTTTACCAAAAATCAGATAACTAATCTGATAACTATTAACTAATCAGATGAGATAACTAATTTCCTCAATACCTGAGGCTATTCAAAAATCAGATTCTATAGCTGCTGTTTATCCTGCAAAGAGCTGAGCTCTTGCAGTTTACAATCACGTATACATAGAGAGAAGGTTTGAGGGTCTTTCCTGACTATTGGAACAAATACACTAAATAAAATTTCTAGCTCTTATTTTTAGGAACCTGATAATAGTGTTTTAAAAAGTGAGTCCTTGTAATATAAGCTGGGAACCACTTCAAGAAGTTAATTGCAATGACTTGGAATGAAGTCTCCCTCATGCAGAGCTGACATTGTACTTTTCTTGTTTTTAGGATTTGTAATTGCTATGATTTATAAAGGGTTTGTAAGGTCACATATCTAGAGAAGACATTGTTGAGTCTCCCTCATACTCTTAAGTTTGGTTGAACTTCCAGTTTGAAAGAATCAGGTTGCAGTGCGAAAGAAAACTCAGTGCTCAATCCAATCCAATTTAGTTAGGCCAGGGCAACTCGCCCATTGGCACATGTCTGCGCAGTGGTCTAACACCCTCAAAAGTGGTGCAGAAGTGCCTTACAATGGCTTTTGTGACCAGCATGAGACTTGTGCTGGGACTTGTGCAGGCCTAAGTGATGGTTAGGACTGCAGCCTTCATATCACAACCAGAAGCCTGTATCTGAGGCCACTTGAGGGTATTATGTGAGCCTCATTAACTATATATCACTATCTACATACAGAGTGGCTTAAGTAACACATAGTGTTGCTAACTGCTAGCAACAGTGTTGTGATCAACACAGTATAGATAACTACACTGAGGAACATTTGACAGGAAATGAGGAAAATGAAGTGTGAGGCTAACCCTCTTTACTGTTGTTTGAGGATGCTAACTGGTCAAGACTGTTCCCATGTGAATACAGAACCTTCTCTACCAGAAAATGAACTTGTAGGCTATCAAGTACAATTGACCCCAAGTCAAAATGCCTGTCCATGGAGGGGCTAGGCCTGATAACCCTTTTACTCCAAGGTCAGACTAGAACGCTATGAAGGTCTACATCTTGCCAGAGTATCTTGCCCACCAAGGCTCTAGTTCTGTGAATCTTGTGACCTTTTCCCTTGCATCTCTCACCATGAAAAGTTTGCTCCCACCTGCTTTTGTGATCATTTACCAGCTACTACTGTCTACTGTCAACTGCCATATTGATTTATGCTGGTCCCCTCAGGGAATTGGCCAGTAGTACCCAGTGCTCCCTGCCAGAAATGGATTTGCAGCCTAGCTACAAATCATATAGGATGTCAAGGCTTGGCAGTGATGCTTCTAAATGTATCCTGTGTCTAAGATTGCAATCTTATGCACCCCTATATGCATTGACATGGGATGAAGTCCCATGGAACGCTGGGACTTACTTTCGAGTTGGCAGATTTAGGATTATACAGCATGTAAACCTGCTCTGAGCTAGTTGTGGACAGATTCATTTTCTCCCTTCTTGTGCCTTCATGTGTGGGTGGCACAAGTGGCTAAGACACTGTGCTTGTTAACCAGCAGGCCAGGGTTCGAGACCCAGGTCGGCCCCACAAGACAGGGTGAGCTCCTGTCCTTAGCCCAGCTCTGCGATGCCAGCTGGATCCAATCATATTGGCTTTGCCTTTCCATTGGACTAATTCAGTGGCGTGGAGAGGGGGGATTTTCTGCTTGAGTAACAGCCTATCCTCCATAACAATCTAACCCAGGCTTTCGTGCTTCGCATGCAGCATATGCAGCGCCGAGCACGATACCATAGTCTTCCAAGACTGACGGAGGCCTGCTGTGCCTCCATTTTATAATATTCCATGAAAGCAAGTGAAGTGGAAAGGATGGATTTAATAACTTAATTTAAATAATTTAATTTATTAATTTATTAATTTTTAATAATTTCCCTTTAGAAGGGGGTCCCTGTTTCTGGTTCCTGTCTTGTGCTGAAATGATGGACGAAACCCACACTATGACCTGTTCATAGAAAGAAAAGATGGGCTGAAAATGGAGAGTGAAGGGCAATTTGCCCAGTCAGAGAAGAGAATAAAGAATATTTGTAAAAAGAGTGAGAATGGAGTGCAGACAATCCTGAGCCTCAGATGCTCAGATGCTGCCTTACTGCAGTGATTAACTGCTATGTTTTCATGTGTAGTTACATAAAATCCAGAAATCTTCCAGATTATGTATCAGCTACCCTAGAAGCTACACATGCTGATTCTGTTTTACTGAGTCAGGGGCAACAAACCTGACCAAAATGTCTGCATGGGTGCCTTTGGTAATGCACTGAACTCTTGGTTTAATGTGCTTCTGTGAAATACATTTTGGAAATAAAGGGCACTGACAGCTGACCTATTTCTGAAACACAAAAGTACTATGTTGGTTATTATGCCATTTGGATGAAATGGACTTTCAGCATTAACCCTTCCTCCATAAGTCCATTAATTGCTTGATCAACAGCTTGATCCAAATCCCAGCATTGTAGGAAGGCAATAGTAAAGTCCTCTGGTTTTCTGATAGTGGCTTGCATAGTAGAGGCTTTGGTCCATCAGTTTCTCTCATTTATTTACATGTATTTATCATTTATCTATGCACATGCTGTCAGTATGCATGTTTGGCTTATGGGGGTCAAATATGCACATCCCAAAAGTTTGCATTCTAAATTTCAGTGATAGAGGAGAGATAAAAAGAAACTGAAGGATGGGACAGACAAGTGCAACAAGGAGTGACTGTGATCCAGGGCATCTGAATGCCTTTAGGCTTCATTTTAATTTAGAGGAAGAAAAGCAGAAATGCTTCTTTCTGCTGCTGTTTGTCCTGTGTGGTGACAGGATCTGCTTGTTGTGGACTGGAGTCTTCCAATCCATAATAGACACAACATGGAGAAACCTGGCTGGCCTGTTGGAGGGGGCTGTCACCAGGACATTGCCTTTCTCACTGAAGTGGTACCTTTTTTTTTTTTTGTATTGGCATCCTTCAGTCTCGAAAGACTATGGTATCGTGCTCTGATTGGAGGTCCTGAAACAACATCTAGTGTGACTAAAGAGGCCAATGTGAGAGTGGCAATCCCTTCCACACTGAGGACAAATAAATTCCGTCCCCTGCCCAGGTCCCAGGTTTTGCTGCTTTCGGGTCTGTCTCTTTGCTTCAGCCTGCCGAACAAGTGTCTCTTCCAGTTGGAGAAGGCCATGCTGGGTCTTTTGCCTCCACGCTGAACGGTCAGAGGTCAAGGTTTCCCAGCTGTTGATGTCCATTCCCAAGGCCTTTAGATCCCTCTTGCAGATGTCCTTGTATCGCAGCTGTGGTCTCCTTCTTGGGCGCTTTCCCTGCACTAATTCTCCATATAAGAGATCTTTTGGAATCCGACCATCAGCCATTCTCACGACATGCCCAAGCCAGCGTAGACGCCGCTGTTTCAGAAGTGTGAACATGCTAGAGATTCCAGCACGTTCCAATACTGTGTCATTTGAGACTTTGTCATGCCAGGTGATTCCAAGAATACGTCGGAGACAGCACATATGGAAGGTGTTCAGCTTCCTCTCCTGCCATGCATAAAGGGTCCAAGACTCACTGCAGTACAAGAGTGTGCTCAGGACGCAAGCTCTATAGACCTGGATCTTTGTATGTTCCGTCAGCTTCTTATTAAGCCATACTCTCTTTGTAAGCCTGGAGAATGTAGTAGCCGCTTTACCAATGCGTTTATTCAGCTCAGAGTCTAAGGAGAGAGAGTCAGAGATAGTTGAGCCAAGGTACACAAAGTCATGGACAACCTCCAGTTCATGTTCAGAGATTGTGATACAGGGAGGTGGATCCACACCCTGACCCATGACTTGTGTTTTCTGTTTATCTACTTGCATGCTGTTGAACTTCTAGGTTGGCAGAAGCAAGGCTAACGACAGGAACTAACCCCATCTTGCAAGTACTTGGGTCTCAAACTGCTGATCGAAATTCTGATCAGACAGTGTTTTAACCCCAGCGTGCTAACCACTGAGCCACTGCAGCCCACTTAAAACTTCATTAACTGGTAAAGGTTTAGGGTGATATGTGAAGATAGACAGAAGAAAGCCTCTATAAGATTTTGTATTTTCTTTCTTTCTTTCTTTCTTTCTTTCTTTCTTTCTTTCTTTCTTTCTTTCTTTCTTTCTTTCTTTCTTTCTTTCTTTCTTTCTTTCTTTCTTTCTTTCTGTATTATCGGTTAATTTCATGGTCAAAGTAAAAAAAATCCAGTCCTCTTGACACATTGGATTGCTTCCATATGGATTGCTACTATATGGATAATTTATGGGAAATCAGTAATTGAATCTCAGCTGCTTGGATAAATCATATCACCCCATTAAACAAAAGCAGAGGAAGGGGTACAATAGAGCATATTCTAAAAGCTATAAAATTGATTGACCCTACAATCCAGAGTAACTACGGGAAGACGTAAGAGGCACTTACTCTGTATTGCTCTATGCATTTCCCATAGGTTTCCCATAGGTGGCACTGTAACTATGTCGGTGTAAACAGTCCCATAGTTACTCTGGATTGCAGCTTACTTTGCCACAATAATCCACCATTCATATGCAACCCTATCATTGCACAGGGCTGACAGTTTCCTCCCCCCCCCCCACTTAAAAAAGTCAAGCTCCTTGATGCCTAAGTGGAGCTATAAACAGAATAGTCAAAATCATTTTAAAATGTGCTGATAGGCATGGAATTCAGTCCAAGCTAATGCATAAAGTGGTCCATAAAGAATGTTCACACACACTAAAGATGCCCCAGAGAAGAAAACGGCAGGGGAGATGTGGATGTAGTAACGGGAGGGGTTTATGACTTTGAAACACCAATGGAATGTTAAAAGAATTTTGTTGAATGAAACTGCTTATGAAGCTGTAGAGTTGGCAATGCAGGGCCCAAAAAGCTACTTTCAGTCAGGTCTTTATTTTTCCATCATAACTCATCCTGGGATTCCATAAATACCCTAAAAATATTATGCATTAAAATAATCTTATCTCTTGGATGTTTAAGAGATAAATTAAGATGTTTGATAAGTTAAATAATCATATCTCTTGTTTCTGTTTTTGCATGAAGAAACAGAAGTACAAGCAATTCCCCCACGGTTGGGAGTTCTTATTTAAGAGAAATCAGGTGGTTGTTTCATCCTTGGTGATCTTGGTCTGTGCTTTTTCTGACCTTGTAGAGAACTCCATTGGATATCCTTTTTGGCCAGTATTTAAGCTGCCCATTTGATAGTAGCTGACAAACATCCCAACCCTTCCCTTGTCTTTTGAGCTGAGTTGAAAAAAAACCTGTTTTGAATGCAGAAGGATCCACATTCAATCCCCAGCATTTTCAGGAAGGATGGATTCCTGCCTGAAACCCTGGAGAGATGCTACCAGCATCAAGAATACTTGAGCTGAGGAACTAACAGCTGACTCAGCACATTGCAGTTTCCTGTATTCTTGTGAAACATCTGTGACACAGGCATCAGTCCTCTGGAGAACCAACATGTGGCAAAGCAAATGGAAGATCATTGGCTACCCACATGTGTGTGCTCCCTGGCCATGGCTTGGACATTTCAACAGAGGGAGGCACTGATTGGAGAGTCCTCATAATAATGCTGGCTTTCTTCTTGTTGCTAAAGGGATCATATGATCAACACCAAAGCAGCTCAGTCTAGTGTCTGCTTCACCAGATGACTTTTATGTGCTATATGACTTACCTTTAGAGGCTGACAGTCCCGCTGTGTAGTCATCAGGTGGTGGCTTGAGTCCAGGGTCTGATCCAGGCAAAATCAGGTGCCTCATTCTATTCCCTTAGAATCTGCAGCTGATGTTTTAAAATTTGTTGAGTTGTATTTTTGCTGTTTCTAAAAAAATTATTGATTTTATGCCCCCATGAGTGCTTTTTAGCAGAAAGGTAGTTAATACATTGTATTAATAAAATAGACAGTAAGACTGTGGTAAACCTCAGAAAAGGAAGTACCACATTACACTATGGTAAATATATACATATAGTAACACAAACCTGACCACAAAACTGCAAAAATTGCAACCCAATCAATATTGTTTAACAATATTGTTGTTGTTCGGAGCAAGGGTTTGCACTGGGGAGGATGCTGTGCATGGGGGGTTGCGCATGGGGAGATGATGTGCATGGGGGTTGATGCTCATGGGGATGTTGATGCTCATGGGGGCTGGTGCACATGGGGGGTTGGTGCGCATGGGGGGTTCTTGCACACGGGGGTTCTTGCACATGGGGGTACTTGCGCATGGGGGGATGTGGCGTATGGGGCATGTTGTGCACAGGGAGTTGATGCACATGGGGGTTGATGCACATGGGGGTTGATGCACATGGGGCACTGATCAGGGTGACCAGATACCAAACCCAAAATTCCTGAACCCCAAGGCCAAAATTCCTAATCCCAGGCCAAAATTCCTACCCACTGAAAAAATTGCCAAAAAATGTATTTTTTGTTTTTGTTTTTCTGTTTTTTGACCATAACTTTTGACAGGAAGGAGGTATCTCCAAACTGATTTTTGCATTGGATTCTGCTCTTCAATACAAATCCAACGACATATGGCATGATGGGGTACTGTGCACTATCACAAAGTTTCAAAATGAAGACAAAATATAGGACAATGATGCTAAAATGTAGGACACCCAGACAGGAGGCTAAAAATCTGGACAAATCTGGGTTTTTCCGGTCATCTGGTCACCCTGGGCACTGATGCACATGGGAGACTGATGTGCGTGGGGGATTGATGCACCGTGGGGGATGGCGTACGGGGGAATTTTACTTTCGCAATGTGGGTTCACTTTTTGCTAGTAGATTAATATCACATTTGAAGATCAGGCAGATAGAAGCATAATTCATATTCCTAAGAGATAAATTTGCATTAACGACAGTCCTCTCATTTATCAAAACCTCTGCAGATTCCATGGTGAAAGTCTGACATTCTCCCTGGCCTAAGTCAGGATTGCAGCCATAGTTTATTATGTATATTTTACTATTTACAAGAAGGCTACATGCTGCCTGCTCACAAGAAAATGGAGGGCAATGAAGATTTTTTTCAAGGACAGAAGGCTGAAATCCAGGAAATGTCCTGGAAAAAGAAAACATATGGTCACTCTGTCTCAGCCTAACCTACCTCACAGGGTTGTTGTGAATACAAAAGGAGGGGAGAAACTATGTACACCACCCTGAGCTTCTTGAAGGAAGGACAGTACAAAAATGTTAAAAATAACAACTTTAGCTAATCTCCTTGCTTTGACAGCAGTTACAATGCTCCTGCCAGACAGGTAGAAGGAAGGCCAGGCGGAGGAAGGCCTCAGCTTCTCAAATCTCAAACGATGGCACAGATCTTGGAAGGTACTAATTTCCCACATACAGGAGGGTGGGCATTCCAGAACTGGTGCTATCTGTGATGAGCTTTATATAGCTGATCTTGGTGTCCATTCTGATAACATTCTGATAAAGAACACTTAATTCATGAAATCAAGAAGGTTTAGGTCTTGCAAGCATGGGAATGGGATTAGGGGATCACTAGAGAATCCCATGTGACTTGCCTTATGCTCTATTGTGGAGGAAAAGAGGATGACCATCAAAAACACCTTGACTGTCACTGTATTGCAAAAGGATGTCATACATTATTTTAGTCAGGTTTAAATAACAACTCTCATTTCTTCTTCTTCTTCTTCTTCTTCTTGGTACAGAAAAATAAAATAAATAGCTACTATCTGCATGTAATTATTAAATCAATTGTGTAACTTCTTGTTGGGGTGTTATAACTCAACTTTCATTTATTTTTGAAAATGTTATGTGGAATAGGAGAAATATTTCCCCTGTTACTAATGTCTTATCTACTGAAGGCTTGTTTATTTGATAAATTTGAAAACAACTTTTTAGCTTACTTCAGTATCTCATTTAACATAATGAAGGGATTTGTTGGGAGGTAAAATGACTTGAAAAGGAGAAGGAAAGACCAAGGATATTCATATATTCTTTGCTATCTCCTTTTAATATGAGGATAAGAGCTTCTTCGCACATGGGCTGTGATCCAATTAAAATTAGTTATGCTTCAGTTCCAATGAAATCAATTAGTTGCTACTAATTTGTCCAATTTTAATCAATGGCACTTGAGTGTGACTCACTTTCTCTGGATTGGGACCAGGTGGCCCTTTCCAAATTGATATGTGCAGATGCAAGGGGGGAAAAATGTAAATCATCATGTGTATAGTTCATGCATTTAATCTGCTTTGCTGTGTGCAGTAGATTTGCAAAGTAATTGTTCCTGTGTTTTTGGCTGTCCCTCCCTTTCAAATATATACTGAATGCATGAATGCAAGAGAGAGTAGTATTACATTGGTCTCCATGCATTTAGAGTGCATGTGTACAGGACACTGTATGCATTTTTGTAGGACATAAGAAGAACATAGGAATGTAAAAAGAGCCTCCACCGGATCAGGCCAAAGGCCCAACTAGTTCAGCAGCCCCCAGATGCCTTTGGGAACACATATGGCACCTGCATCCATGTGGCCTCCCCTGCGTCTGGCATTTTGAGGTTGCTCTCCCAACTGCCCTCTACATCTAGAATATACTTTTTCTCAAGAAATTTGCCTAATTCCCTCTTAAAGGCACCACATCATGTGGCAAGGAGTTCCACAGACCTATTGCATGACCTCCTACACATACACAATGTACAAATGACATGGACATGACCTGCAGGTGTGATCCTGCTTCCCTTCTGCACAATATGTGAGTGTGTCTGGTGGGGGATAAGTACAGTATAGGATTATTTCAGGAAGCTCAATCCCATTGTGGTCTTCTGGTGTCTGATCTTGCAATCTGCTTCTGTAAGTTTCAGTATAGCATTGTAAATAGTCATTGTCTTATGCTGCAGGATAGCTGGCTATAACGGCCAGAGCCAGCCTCACCTTGAGTATGTCTTTTGACCAAGTGTGAGCACTCAGAAATTTCACATTATGACTCTGCCATACTGTAGCTGAGTACATTTGGCAGCTATGATCTTGATGTACCCAAGAAGGCAAATGTTGTCTTGAAGCCCATCTGGCTGCTAATCACTTTCTATTATGTCACAGCTCCTAAGCATTACATTCAGAACTCTTCTATCTATTCTGGCCTCATATTTGCAGATATAAACTGTTATGCCTGTTTTCCTCCACATACATTATATATCTAGATACATTTTGTTTTCTCATTGCTTCCTCATTTCCAAGACTGCAAGTCTCCTTGAGTTTTCTTGGTTACTGAATTCTGGTCTACCATCCTCGCCTTACTGATTGCTATTTTATAGCATAGGTCCTACATCTAAACCTGATTTAATCCCTGATGTGAATTCACTGGTTCCACATCACCAGTATTCAGTGGAGCCATTAATACCAATCCCTGCTTATGTGGAAGAAGTTAATATCCTTGTTGAACTTTGTGCTAGGAAGGCACGTAAGCCCACTGTCCAGATCAGTTTCTTCTGAGCTTTGTGTAATGAAATGAACGTGCTGGAGGCTGTTTGTATTACTGCTGAGCCTGAAATGGCGGTTTCATCTGCTTATACAAAGACTGTCTTGCCAATATTGAACCTCCTTACTCTGCTTCACAAAGCTTTCCAAATTACCTTGAGTCATGCAGGTGATGTTAGACAAAAATAAACCCCACATTTTATTCAGGAATGGGAAATGCAGGCTAGGACTTACCTAAGGCAGATTGGCAGAACTTTTGCAAGATTCTATGATTGCTTTAACAAGGACGTTTACAGGCCTGAGTGTGGGCGCATTGCAGGTATTGACAGATTTATGAAGTAGCCTGCGACTAGGGATACAGCAGTATGATGAACAGCGTTGGCTTAAATATAATGTAAAGATCTGGCATCTGAATCAGCCCCTGGAGCACCACATCCTTGCAGAGAGAAACAGCCATTCATACACATTGAAGCCGGCATGCTTATTTGATCCAATTTCTGCTTTATGCCTTCCATTCACCCGCTTAGACTGGAGTCACCACAGCGAGCAATTCTCCCACCCCACCCCGTAAAAACCATCATTTTTCTTTCAGAAGATGCAAACTTCACTCTGGATTGATTTATTCTTTCCCAGCACTCCTAATTTGTCTGTTACAGAATCATTATGGAACAGAAAGGGCAAATAACACACTCATTTCTTTTTGTGTCTGGCAAAAGCACTTGTTTCCCCGCGTGGCTTGAAACAGACACGGTTTACGTGCAAGGAGCCTTGAAGTGCAATTCACTCTGGAACTGCAGACTCTGATGACGTGTCTGAATCAAGCTGCTGGCAATGCAACTTTCAGCCCACGGGATTATAGATAGATCTTGGGTGTCTTTGGTTCTCCAGTGCAGACCAGGGTGCCCCAACTACACAATATGCAAATGACTGAACTGTTTTTAATGTGCAAAGATGATTCTTTTAATAAGCCCAGGAAGGAAGTGACTCACTCGTGGCTGCAACTGTGAGTCCCAGCTAGGTATTATGAATGTATATGCAAAACCTTTTTGTTATCCAATTCATGCTATAAATATTTAAGAGTAATCGTTTGCCAAAACAGCAGGAACTGTTTCTATTTTTTCCCTCCAGGTTGTGTCTAATTGAGCTAGAATGATCATAGGTTGCTGACTTCAAGGGAAGCCTCTCATGAGGTTGCTAACTCTTCTGGGAAGGAAGTTGGGAAGCCAGCTTTACTAAGGACCATGTCAGATTCACCCTTCATTACACCATCTAGATTAAGTCCACAGCTGCGCTTTTAAATAAGTAAATCCATGGAATGCCAAGGTCAAACTGCATATTTTCCATTGCTTTGATCCTTAAACACTATTCACAAAGAAATTGGCAGGGGGGACATATAATAAAAACATCATAAAAATCATATGTCAACTACAGTGGTACCTTGCAAGATGATTGCCCTGTAGGATGAATGCTTTGAATGACGAACTGAAATTCCAATGGGATTCTGCCTTGCAAAACGAATGGGCTTAGTAAGACGAATCCCATTGGCTGGGCTGGGTGGCTGAGGCAGGATTTCTCCTCCTGCCTGCAGTACCATAGAACAGGCCAGCAGAGGGAGCAGTGTTGTCTGAGTCCCTAGCAAACATATGGCCTCAAGATACCAGCCGAGCTGCTGCAGCAGCCACGATCAGGTAGGAGGAAAACCCCTTCTGGACCCCCCTCTGGCTCCCCTCAAAAGAATCCCCTTCCCCCAAGAAAGCCTCCCCTGCCTGGACCCCACTACAGCCTCCCCTCTTCCCCCATCACATTCCCTGCCTGGACTCCACTCTTGCGTCCAGGCAGAAAGCTTTGCTTCTGCAAACTTGGAAAGAGTCAGGCTGCATCCTACACACTTCCCTGTGAGTAAGCCCCAGTGAATTCAATGGGACTTGATTCTGAATAGACGGGATAGGATCTTGCCCCTCTGTTGTTGCTTTTCATGCAAACTTGGAAAGAGTCAGGCTGCATCCTATACATTTTCCTGTGAGTGAGCCCCAGTGGCTTCAATGGGGCTTGCTTCTGAGTAGACAGGATAGGCTCTTGCCCCTCTGCTGTTGCAAACTGCCTATCTGGTTTGCATAGATAGATCTCACACAGAGAGAGAGAGGTTCCTTACTAAAGATGCTCAAAAAGACACCAGTGACTCTTTTAGTGAAAATTAGACATCCTTGGCCATAAAGGGTTTTCTTTCCTATTTTGCTGTACAGCATTTTACAGTATTTTTTAGAGTAATTGTGTTCTGTATTATATTATAGTGTTTTGAATTTGATTACAGTGTTTTGTCATCATTTTTACATACAGTTAATATTCTTATATGAATATTTTTGGGTTGTGGAACCAATCGTCTGAGTTTCTGTTATTTCCTATGGGAAATAATTTATTTGAAAATCTGCTTTGTAAGAAGTATGCTTTGTAGGACAAACATGCTTCTGGAACGAATTAAGTTTGTCTAACAATGCACCACTGTATATCATAAAAAATACTATGGAAAGGAAAGACAGCAAAACTTCTGTACGTGGAGCTACTTTATATGGAGTAAAGTCATTGGTTATCTTCACTGAGGTCTAGACCAGTGGTTGTTAAGTGTTTCAGCTGGGACCCCCATCTGAAAATGAAAATCTATCCAGGCTCCCTTCCCCCAGAAATGGTATCATCACAGGGTGATCAATGGCCAAACCTCAAAAGGAGAACAAGGTCTTGGATTCTTCTCAGCCTAGCCTTTCCAACGGACAATGGCACATTTGCTTACTCACGGGTAAGTATATATTGCTATATGCTGCTATATTGGGCACTTCACTTTCCCATAGAGTTCAACACATATTTTTGATTTTTAGTTTTTTTGGTCATAACTTTTGATAGGAAGAAGATACTTCAAAACCGATTTTTGCCTTGGATTCTGCTCTTCAGTATGAATCCAACAACATATGACATGATGAGGTACTGCACACCATTGCAAAGTTCCAAAATGAAGCCAAAATGGAGGACAATGAAACCCTTTTGGAGGACATGCAGACAGGAGGCTTAAAAAGAGAACAAATCCAGAAATTTCTGGTGATATGGTCATCCTGTATCTCCAAGCTGGAAGTTACGTTACGGCTGGAAGTGACACCAAACAGGAAGTAACATCACTGTGATACCAGAGCTCCTCCATGTCTACTCAGAAGTAAGTCCAGTTGTGTTCAATGAGACTTACTCCCAGGAAAGTATGGATTGCAGCCTGAGTTCCCCATTCCAAAATGGCAGTACTCACTGCCACATTCCAAGATGGCATCTGCAGGTTATTGTGTCCTCCCTAAAATAAAGTCACAACTCCCCAAGGGGTTCTGACATCCACATTGAGAACAACTGGTTCTGTTGCAGCCCTGCTACTCAAGGTCCTTTTATCTGCAGATGCAGAAGTTGTATTTATTTATTTGATTTATATCCTGGGTTTCTTCCCAAAGGAAGGATTCCCAAGGTGGCTACCTGGAAGGATTTTCTGCATTGAAAGCATATCCATTGAACTGGGACACTCCACAAAAGTGTCCAGCCACAAAAGTGTTAGCTTGACTCCCAGCCAGCCAAGCTAAAATGCCGAGGACCTTTAAATGCTGTGGAGCCCTTATTTGAAGGAGTAACAAACATGAGGGGACTAATGGACTCAATAAAAGCTGAATACTTACTGTGAAGTTTGCCATCCTTTTAATGGATGGAACAGCTTGTAGAAGAGCATTGCAAGGATGCTTCACTGTGCAGAAAAGGAGAGAACCTTAGCTCTGGACATATGAACAGATAGAATTTATTATAATAAAAAAGGAGACTGCTTTGTAAATTAGGACTATATCATTTTGTTCAGACAGAAAATGCATTATTAAAGTTTCAGGAAAAAACTCAAAAAGCTGCATGAATCTCTAAGTTTCATAGTGTTATGATAGCAAATGGTTCACAACAGTTGAATGCCCAGGAGAACCTAGACAAAGGGAATAATTGCTTCAGAAGTGTGCTGCACAGGGACAGCTCTATGGCATTTGTTGGGATAATATTTCACAAATGTGGTCCATTCTTCTGGCTTTCCCCATCATTTATATACCCAAAGATCCACCCTTATGACCCCTCAGTTTGCTAGAGTTTAAATGTAGGGCACCTTTGTTTGGGAAAGAAATCCAGAAAGCTCTGAGAAGCAAGGTGACTCAACAGAAACAAATGAAGTGGAAAACACTAAGTGGCAGGTCATGGATGTCTTCAGTGTAAGTGGGGTTTTCTATTTTTTTAAAAAAAATTCCAATAGCAATGGTATCATATTCCATTATGAGATTCAGTTATAGTATTCGGGGTCTCTAAACCTTTGGGCAGGAGAGCTGCGTTGCCTTTCTGATACTGTCGAGCTGGAAGAAGAAAAAAGAATTGATTTACATTTCAAATTTGAATAAATTTACATAAATGAATATATTAGGGACAAAACTAGTGAATGAATGTAAGAATGAATGAATTCAGTTCATAAACAATTTCCAATGCACTGAGGTGGATCTTCAAACCTGTTCATAAGGACTTTCATACACAGACAGAGGAGGTGTGCGCAGCCTCTCCAGCCCCCCAAATACCATCCTGAGGTGTGGGGATGATTACAGGACTTACTGAGGACCATACTGAGGGCCCCAGGGCTGGGGTTTGGAGTAGGATTGCCATAATTTTCTTCCAAAAAACCATGACAGGACCCCGTCTAACTTGCCAGTATATGAACGCATTTGCCAAAAACTAGGACTGTCTTGGTTTTCCAGGCCATATAGCAACCCTAGTTTAGAGACTCCTGAGTTATATTAATGGAAGCATAATCTGGAGTGATGCAAACTATATGGTAATACAAATAGCCTATCTTAGAAGAAATGGCAAAAAGCCTATGTCTTCTTGAGTTAGCCATATAGGAAGTGTGAATGTTGACCTTTATAAAACTGAAACAAAGAAACGTTTCAGATTTTCATGCAGTTCATATGAACAAACAAACATAAATAACTGAAAAGTCTCCCCATTGAAAATTCTGACTCAAGGGACAATCCTGAGTCGCCCTCGGGCTGGTGCAAGTTCCTCACACCCATCTGGAAGTGCTGCAAAACTGCCCTAAGGCAGTTTGTGCCACCTCAGGAGGATGATGCACAGACAAGGGCAGACTGGTAACAGGCGGGTACTGGGGCTATGATCCAGAACCTAAGCCAGATCCCAATCTCACTTCTTGGTGACCTAGTGCAACATTGGGCTTCTTGGATCTGTGCCAACCACAGATGTGGCACAGGCCAGTGGTGAGATTCAAATAAAATTAAGAACAGGTTCTATGCCCTAATTAACAACAGGTTCTATGTCCCATTAGTAACAGGTTATCAGAACCAGGTGCTCATTAGCAAAGCATTTTATAAAACCTGTGAGAACCCCCTGAGGCCTACCACTGGCGCAGGCCCTTTGTGTATTGGGGTAAGGAGAATTACCCTGTGGGATGAGCCACAGCAGCCGCAAGTCCGCATTGGATTTGGGCAGGCCACCTCGCATAACTGTTCCAGCATGAGTTAGGCTGTCAGAAACTGAAGTTTGTAAAAATTTGGTTCAGCTCTATTTCCTACACGCAATTTCAATACATTACATTTAATTTTATTTATTCAGATTTTCAGGTAATTATGTTTATTGTTTCAAACCATCACAGAATAGTGTTACAGACTATTTTGTCTCCAGCCAGTATTTCTTTAACCTCACAGGTATTTTTTTAACACATAGCAATCGCTGGAGGGGCTAAAGCCTCCATCAATGAATGAGGATGATCAAGCCAAACTTTCAACAGAAATTAGGGGCATGGGATTTCTACATGTCATCTTTTTCTTGCTTTAAAAATAACAAGGTTTATGTTTCACACAACTAATTTAATATTTATTTAATTTACCTTTCTTTTAAAAATACATATTATTTATTTAATGTTAACAAAGTTGCTCGCAAAACAAGTGGGTCATTAAAGATGCAGTCTCTCATTTTGTCTTCCTCCTTTTTAATAGTTTCCCTTCTACAAAATAAACCAACTATGACTGCCCAGAAACTCTCGTGCAAGAGCATGGGCCTGTGGAAAAGAGGACCCCCCACCTCTACCTGTGTGTGCGTATGTGTGTGCATAAGGTATCTTAAACTTTTAAAACTTCGTAGAATGAAATGAATGAAAGATGGAATGTCTGAAAAATACTTATACCTTCTCCTTTCTTTTAAAGCAAAGGATGCAAAGCCACAAGATGAGGGCTCTGCAAATAATCCACAATTTGAGGGTAGGGTTGCAAGTGGGAAAAACCTCCTAAAAGGAAGGAAAACCCCAACCTCCATGTGTGTGTGTGTGTGTGTGTGTGTGTGTGTGTGTGTGTGTGTGTGTGTGTGTGTGTGTGTGTGTGTGTGTGTGTGTGTGTACATGCATGCACATGCTGATACTCTGTTCTCTATGAAAAGATACAAGCAGCTGGAACTGGTTAGCAAACACCACTGATCACTGCCACATGAACACTGATCCTAGTCCCACAGGAAATATCAGGGCCAGGTATGCCTGAATCACACAGACAAGACACAAGTGTGTACACTGAAAGAGCGGGCATATGAATAAACATCTCATAATCCACAACACCCAGTAATGGAGTGCCAGGTTTAACTTGCCCTTGGCTTGTACGATGGTGGGACAGGGCAAGAACACTCCAACCTGCAAAATGGGAAGTAGCGGGCAGCATATCTTTGAATATGAGATATATTGATTCAAAATAAGTCCTACTGAATTTGATTTGATACCGAACTGCTTGTTCCTAGCATATAAACGTACCTGCTGCTGATGTCATAACCTGCTCTTTATAGAAGAGGTCTTGATTGTCCCACACAGCATTATGCATTTAACTTTGCTTCTTTTCACACTATGTTCCCTCTAAGCAACGTCGCCAGCAAAATGAAGAGAGGCATACTAATAAGGAAAATGAGATAGGACATTGGGTGATGCAGAAGTGATGTGTTTAACGTATCTCCACAGCTGGTTTGGTGGGAGCATCACAAGAACAACACTCACCCCAACCAAAAAACATAGGATTTGAAACAAACTAAAACATTTATCAAATGAACTCTGCAATTTGAAGCCATTTGAGGTTAAAGCATTAGCAGTGCAATCCTATTAGTGTCTACTCAGATAAAAGTTCCATTGAGTTCAATGAGGCTTACTCACAAAAAAGTGCTTAAGGCTACAATCCAGAGTAACTACGGGACCTTTTACACCGCTATAGTTATGGTGTCACCTATGGGAAACCTATGGGAAATGCATAAAGCAATCCAGAGTAAGTGCCTCTTATGTGTTCCCGTAGTTACTCTGGCTTGTAGGGTTAGAATGGCAGCCTGGATGTTTTAGCAGACACATTAGCAGACACATTATAGCATTATACATCCATGGTGTGTTCCTGCTTGCTTTATATCATTTGCACTGACAATGCATTTTTTATTTGTAGTCATAATGCAGGAATTCATTGAAAAAAATTAAAATCAGATGCATTTTGGGGTTGATTTTAAAGCCTTCAACGGATTCAAAAACTGTTCATAATACATGTTTACTGATAGGAGAAATAACAAGCTAAAATTGTGTGTTGTTTCAAGGGCAGAATCTGTTTACATGTTAACTGCAATTCCTCCGTGGTTGATCTTACAACCTATATCTACATCTTCCATCCATAGTAGTGTGTAACATGGTATGCTAGCAGCACAGTCCTTAGTGGGTTTGGCCTTATCAGTGTGGGATGTCACAATTTGTCTTTCTGAACACAATGGTTTTAAGATATTAATCCTTTTTTTAAGCAGTGCCAGAGCAAGCATGGATTCACAGCAAACCTTTCTTGGGTAAATGGGATGGGACCATAGCTTGCTGAAATCTATACTTTGCATTCAGAAAGAACCTGCTTCTATTCCTGATCTCTCCAGACAGAGCTTAGAAAGACGCTTTTCTAAAACTTTCTATAAATCAATATAGACAACACAGTTCTAGACAAATGGTCTCTCTCACTAGGAGCACAATACTAACCGTGTCTACTCAAAAGTAAGCCCCATTGTGTTCAATGGGTCTTACTCCCAGATAAATGTCTTTAGGATTGCAGCCTAGGTTCACTTGTACTGTAGGTGGATCTAAAATATGTACCCACAAAAACTGTAGTGTGTGAACTGGACTTGAGCAAGCTCCTAAATTTAGAGAGTGCCGTTGTTTGTCTGTAGATCACAAATGAGAAGAGTTATGTTGACATAATTTTAGGTAAGTTAACAAAATAGATAGATTCATTCACACAAAGAAATAGTACCGTTGACCTTCATGTCTACAGGGTGGCATGTCTGGTGCTTATTTCAGAGGGCAGGTACACTCTGATAGGGCACCTGTTTCTTACAGTACATCACCAGTCTTTGAACAAATGAGGAAAAGCTGGCTTTGTGATGGTGATATAAGGAGTGTGGTAGGATAAAATTGCCTGCCTTTTGTTGGTTCCTGCAATTTCAGTAGTGAGTTACAGAGATGCAAGGTTGCCTTTGTTTATGTACAACGGATGATGGAACAGATTCATCAGATGTTATTGCTAGATCTGCATCCTCAAGATTGGTGGTTTTTATACTGAATTTGTACAGTTTCGGTTATATATCTTGACCTCAAGACCTTGTGTATGCTTTGCAAGTAAATAGCAGTTCTGGTAATACAACAGCATTTTCCTGTGTGCTGTCACCTTGTTGCCCATCACAAATACCTCTTATTTACATCTGTCTGCTTGAGTCTGTCCTCTCTCTGATCTCCCTTCCACCAGCATAAGAAGCATTGATCTCTGTGACTCCCAGATTACACTTGTGTGCCGTCTGGAGCTAGTCCTGTATCTTTAGCTATAGGGACACATTGATATTCTATGAAAATCACTTCCCATAGGACATTCAGCCCAAGATGAGCTGTGAGTGCCTTCCCCATCCTCCATTCGGGAAATTACCATTTACAAGGGCACCCTGTCAAAAGAAGGAGAGAGTTTATACTGATGTGCAAGTTACATTTCAGAAGAACTGAAAATCTCAGTCAGTGTTAAGGCACACTCTGTTGAAAGCTGTTCGAGTGTTGCTGTCGGAATGCAGCCACTAATCATCATATACATATTCAGCAAGCATAGCCTTGCAGCCCACATCATAGTCAATTGGCTGTACATGTTCTGCACTATAGCAACTTGTTAAGGCTAAAATGCAAATCACAAACTACATCCAGGATTATATGTGGATAGATTTATGCCTGCTACAGGGTTTCTGTGTCTCTATTGCAGTAAAACAAAGGGGGAGAGGAGAAGAAAATATGCTGATCAGTGATGGGCTACACATTACTTTATGAGATTGTACAAATTGTTTGTTGCTCTTTTGTAAAATACAGATGACATTTTTGTATACCACTGTCTGATTGATTTAAATTCCTATGAAGAGCATCAATTTCAGAATCTAAACAACATCATGGATTAGCTGCTTAGTTAACTTTGCAACAACAGAACAATTCAGAGCATCCTGATTTAGAATGTTTTTGTTCTGAAGAGAAATAGCAAAACCAGTCATCTGTCATAGAGTGCAGTCCTAACTATGTCTACTCAAAAGTAAGACCCATTGTGTTCAGTGGGTCTTACTCCCAGGAAAGTGTCTTTAGGTTTATAATCACAGGTTTATTCATTTAAATGAAGGTGCCTTTAAGCCTCCCCTTTGCTTATGTTTGAGACAGAGCTAGAGAAAAGCAACACCACAAAACTCAAGAGTCCAGTCACACATATGCATGCTGTCCCCTCAGAAACTGTATATTAAATGATTACCAGTACATGCATGGATGAATGAACCATTAGATCTATATTACCACAGACTGTATTTTGATATCACCTGCGGCACACTCAAGTGCAATACAATTAAAATGGAATCAGTCCACCCTTTCATATGACAGTCATCAGTGTTAAAGTAATTGACTAATTATTCATTATTCATAACAAGATAGGTCTGTTGCATGTATGAAGTCTTAACTGACTTTAGCAGGATACAGCCAACCTTGAAAGCCTTGTGGGGTCAAACAACCTGGGGTCAAACAACCCTTCATCAGCCCAAGTAGGTGAGACATAGATTGATGCACTATTTAAGGTATAATTAACTGATCTATATCTAAAAATATTTTAATTTAGCCATAAATGTTAAGAGAAGTGAGACAGGTTATTATGCTGTTGGTATTAAGGATAAGTCAGCTGCGTGGGGGGTGAACGGCTGTTCACTTTGAGGAGGTGAAATGGAGTATAAGGCTTGCTTATCCATAGGAATAGGCTCATGATTTTATTGACCCAGTTGTCTTGCCAAAGGAAGGGACAAAGAAAGGTATGGTAGCATCATGGAACCTATGCAGACTCAAGCCCACATTGGATCCCAAAAAGAGTTTGGTAGTTTACGAACCACACTGCAGTTGTGATAAGTTTAAAAAATGTGATCCCTTTCAATGCAAAATTGTTTTTATATTGATCCCTTTGTGATCCCTTTCAATGCTTTATGTTTTTTACAGGGTATGGCAGTGGCACTCAAGCATTTCAGCTGAGGACCCCCTTCTGAGAATGACAATCTGTCCAGAACCCCCTCCAGAAGTGATGTCATGGCTGGAAGTGACATTAAGTGTCCAGTGCCAGAGTCCAAGATGGTAACACTCACCTTTCTGTGATTCCCCCCTGAAATGAAATTACAATCCCCAAGGGGGGGGGGTCCCAACCCCCAATTTTTTACCCCCCTGTTGTATGGGGACAATGCCTTTTTTGTAGCAAAACTGTCATTCTGTAAGTTCACTGAGTTCAGCAAAATAAATGTTTTGCACAAAGAACTGCTGGAAATATATCTGTACTTGAGTGGCTCACTTGTTGAAGGTCGTTCACCTTGTTGAAGTCACCTATCCCAGGGGTAGCTAACCTTTTAACTTTAGGGCTTCTGAATCTTTAACAACTGTGTGGAGAAAACTGAAGAGACCATTTCAGCAGATGACAAGTTTGTCTCATAGATGAAAAGCTTGTACCTGCTGAAATTTCCTCCACTACATCGGTCTCTAAACGTTTCACCCAAAGGGCTATATCAAATACCTGGAACAGTGTCAAGGACCAGAAAATAAATTTAAATGCAAAACTTAAATAAATACATCTGAGATAAACTTAGATGAATGAATAAACGGATAATGAATGGGCTAAAATGTCAAGGATTTTTCAAAGCAAGAACACATATCACAGAAATCAAGCATATACTCAAATGGACCCCCACTCCCAAAGCTCCCAAGCACTTTATAAGATCCAGATGCTGGCCATGGGCTGGATAGAGGCTTTCTGGCTGCTGCATGTGCCTCTGGATCAGGGTTTGGAGAACCCTGCTCTACACAATTGTTAAAGATCCAATAGTCTTAAAACTGAAAGGTCAGCCATTCCTGCTCTATCCTGTTTTATAGTGGTGTATTCTCTGGAGAACTCCCACTAAACCTCCGCTGCCTTGCGGCTATACCCATCCATGGGAAAGGCTTCAGGAGAAAACCTCGAGGAAAAATCCGGAGCCGGAGTCCCGAAAGCAGTTCGTGACTGTGTTACAGTCATGTTCTGGTAACTCCTGCGACGCAGCTGGAACCAATCGTATTGGCTCTGCCTCTCCATTGGACTATTTCAGTGGCGTGGAGAGGGGGGATTCTCTGCTTGGGTAACAGCCTATCCCCCATAAAAACATACCCAGGCCTTCGTGCTCTGGAGAGGTACTCCAGCCTCGCATACAGCGTGGAAACAACACGGGAAGTGGCAG
Source organism: Cryptoblepharus egeriae (assembly GCA_030015325.1). Taxonomy (NCBI): domain Eukaryota; kingdom Metazoa; phylum Chordata; class Lepidosauria; order Squamata; family Scincidae; genus Cryptoblepharus; species Cryptoblepharus egeriae. Next base: position 62,825,113 of record JAREYC010000002.1, on the reverse strand, counting down.
TTACCGGTTATAAGTCGCTGCTCGATTGGCGAAGAGCTTGACGCCAGGGGCTACTTCCGACGGTGGGAGAGGTCATCGTGCCTCATTGGGCAGCTATCGCCCGCCTTAAGCTGGGCAGCCCCCAGCCAGTAGGATGCTGCCTCGCCACGGTCTGTTAACTTCACTGGGTGCGTGGGGTTTAGGGTGAAAACCGACAAGCAGATCGACAACTCAGCACCATGCAACAAACATAAGAAAACCTCAGCCCTTAAGTTGGGCACCTGGAACGTTCGGACAATGACCCCCGGCTTTTCTGACGACTTGCGAGAATTGGATGATGTACGTAAGACAGCTGTCATTGATATGGAGCTGAGCAGACTGCAGATGGACATAGTTGCCCTTCAGGAGACAAGGCTGCCAGACTCAGGATCTATTAAGGAGAGAAATTTCTCATTCTTCTGGCAGGGAAAGCCATCAAGTGAGACTAGGGAATATGGAGTTGGCTTTGCAGTTAGAAACACCCTACTTGGCTCCATTATCCCACCTACTGGAGGAAGTGAAAGAATTCTGTCTCTGCAGCTACAGACATCAGTAGGGCTGGTCACTCTTATTAGTACATATGCACCAACACTATCATCTTCAGCAGAATCCAAAGACAAATTCTATGATGATCTGGCTGCCACTATCAAGAAAATCCCTAAGAAAGAACCATTGTTTATCCTTGGTGATTTTAATGCAAGAGTTGGATCTGACCATAGTTCTTGGCCCGCTTGTCTAGGTCATTTTGGCATTGGGAAGATGAATGAAAACGGCCAACGCCTGCTAGAGTTTTGCTGCTATCATGATTTTTGCATTAGCAACACATTCTTTAACACAAAGCCTCAACACAGAGTGTCTTGGCAACACCCTAGATCGAAGCATTGGCATCAGCTTGATTTGATCCTCACCAGGCGCTCCAGCCTTCCCAACATTAAGATCACACGTAGCTATCAGAGTGCTGACTGCGATACTGACCACTCCTTGGTGTGCAGCAGAGTAAAACTGCAAGCAAAGAGGCTGCATCACTCAAAGAAGGAAGGAAGACCACGAATTAACATCAGCAAGACCCGCAGTCTGGAAAAAGTGTTGGAATTTGACCAAGCACTTGAGGAAATCCTCCCAGGCCCGGCTGAGGCAAACGCTTCTGAACGGTGGGAACATTTCAAGAATGCTGTTTATACTACCGCCTTGTCAGTTTTTGGTAAGCAGGTTAGAAAGACAGCAGATTGGTTTGAAGCCCACTCGGAGGAGCTGACACCAGCCCTTGAGGAAAAGAGGAGAGCTCTAACTGCATATAAAGCCTGTTCTAGTGAGCGCAACCTTCAAGCCCTGCGAGTCGCCCGTAGCAAAGTCCAACAGATTGCCAGGAGATGTGCTAACAATTATTGGCTGCAGCTTTGCTCTCAGATCCAGGTAGCAGCTGACACAGGCAACATCAAGGGGATGTATGATGGCATCAAGCAGGTCTTAGGTCCAACAGTGAGGAAATCTGCCCCACTTAAGTCCGCTTCAGGTGAGGTCATCCAGGACCGAGCACAACAGATGGCACGCTGGGTGCAGCACTACTCTGAGCTATACTCCAGAGAAAATGTAGTAACTGAAGAAGCATTAAACAACATTGAGTGCCTGCCTGTCTTGGAGGAGCTCGACAGTGAACCAACTTTAGAAGAACTAAACGAAGCCCTGGATTACCTTGCTTTTGGCAAGGCACCCGGGAAAGATAACATCCCTGCTGAAGTTCTGAGGTGCTGTAGAGGGACCATTTCCACTGAACTGTACAAGATATTCTGCCTTTGTTGGAGGGAAGGTGGAGTACCACAGGACATGAAGGATGCTAATATTGTCACACTGTACAAGAACAAGGGTGACAGGGGTGACTGCAACAACTACCGTGGCATCTCTCTTCTTAGTGTTGTAGGGAAGCTGCTTGCCCGAGTCATACTGAAGAGGCTTCAGGTGCTTGCAGAGAGAATCTATCCTGAATCACAGTGTGGATTTCGAGCCAACAGGTCCACCACTGATATGGTATTTTCCCTTTGACAGTTGCAAGAGAAATGTAGGGAACAAAGACAGCCACTCTTTGTAGCCTTCATAGACCTTACAAAGGCTTTTGATTTGGTTAGTAGGGACGGCCTTTTTAAAATCCTCCCCAAGATTGGATGCCCACCTCAGCTCCTCAACATCATCAGGTCCTTTCACGAGGACATGAAGGGCACTGTAGTTTTTGATGGCCTAACATCAGATTCCTTTCACATCCGAAGTGGAGTGAAGCAGGGCTGTGTCCTCGCACCAACTTTATTTGGGATCTTTTTTGCAGTCATGCTGAAGCATGCTTTTGGAAACGCAACAGAGGGAATCTATCTCCGGACCAGATCAGACGGAAAACTCTACAATCCTTCCAGACTAAGAGCAAAGTCCAAAGTCCAGCTGAAATGCTTGCGGGAGTTCCTCTTCGCCGATGACGCTGCTGTTACTGCTCACTCTGCCGAAGACCTTCAACGACTTATGGACCGTTTTAGCAAAGCCTGCCAAGACTTTGGACTAACCATCAGTCTGAAGAAAACACAAGTCATGGGTCAGGGTGTGGACTCACCTCCCTGTATCACAATCTCTGAACATGAACTGGAGGTTGTCCATGATTTTGTGTACCTTGGCTCAACTATCTCTGACACTCTCTCCCTAGACTCTGAGCTGAATAAACGCATTGGTAAAGCAGCTACTACATTCTCCAGGCTTACAAAGAGAGTATGGCTTAATAAGAAGCTGACGGAACATACAAAGATTCAGGTCTATAGAGCTTGCGTCCTGAGCACACTCTTGTACTGCAGTGAGTCTTGGACCCTTTATGCATGGCAGGAGAGGAAGCTGAACACCTTCCATATGCGCTGTCTCCGACGTATTCTTGCCATCACCTGGCATGACAAAGTCTCAAATGACACAGTATTGGAACGTGCTGGAATCTCTAGCATGTTCACACTTCTGAAACAGCGGCGTCTACGCTGGCTTGGGCATGTCGTGAGAATGGCTGATGGTCGGATTCCAAAAGATCTCCTATATGGAGAATTAGTGCAGGGAAAGCGCCCAAGAAGGAGACCACAGCTGCGATACAAGGACATCTGTAAGAGGGATCTAAAGGCCTTGGGAATGGACATCAGCAGCTGGGAAACCTTGACCTCTGACCGCTCAGCGTGGAGGCAAAAGACCCAGCATGGCCTTCTCCAACTGGAAGAGACACTTGTTCGGCAGGCTGAAGCAAAGAGACAGACCCAAAAGCAGCGAAACCTGGGGCCTGGGCAGGGGACGGAATTTATTTGTCCTCAGTGTGGAAGGGGCTGCCACTCTCGAATTGGCCTTTTTAGCCACACTAGATGCTGTTTCAGGACCTCCAATCAGAGCACGATACCATAGTCTTTCGAGACTGAAGGATGCCAGTCTGTCTCTGGAGATTATCTCCTAGGTCATCTAAGCTAACCAGTTTTCATCTTGTAAAGCTTGGTTCCATATGGTTTTCATCCATAAAGCTTGGCTCCCTCACTTCCTAATCTGTGTTTTCTAAGTATTTTGAAGTAGGAAGTAGCAATTCAGTGTCATCAAACCATCTCTTTGACAGTTGCTAAACTTTAAAGCCCTTTTAACCCAAGGGATACAATCAGTGGTGGGCTCTAGCAGGTTCGCACCTACTCTATAGAACCGGTTCTTAACAAGAGATAGGACATATAAAGTTTAAAAATAGCCATTTAAAAGTGGCTGCCAGATGGGCAGAGAACCGGTTCTTAAATTTTTTGAAGCCCATCACTGGATACAATGATCCTCTTGTCTTACTCCATTACCATCGCTTAGTGTGCAATTTTATCATGAACTTACCCTGAACCCAGCCCATTTTAGAGATGCCACCTTGCCCTATACTTAAAAAAAAATCATATCCTCATTGTGCACTGCTAGTTTTCTAAGAGTATATTTTATACTTTTATACATTATGTTTTTATGCTTCATGTTTTTATTTATGTGACTTGTCCATTTGAATTGTCTATGCCAATAAATGTGTAAGTAATAGATGTAGCAACCAATAGGAAGTAAAACAACAAATGTCCTTGGGAAAATGAGTAAAATTTTTGTGGCATGTCTGCAAATTGGGGCTATTCAACATACAGCACAATCCTAACTGTGTCTACTCCATCCTTGCTATTGTGTGCAATAGGTCTTACTCCCAGGAAAGTGTCTTTAGAATTGCAGTCATAGTTAACATTTAACATGTAGCTGGAGTGATCATTGGCAAATCTGTGTTCTCAACTTCTAGGATATGACAACCTAATGATCAAATGCCTCATTCACGTTTTAAATTAAGTTGATTCATCATTATGCATACAAAGCGTTGGTGCCCAGATGACCAACAAATCCATTTCAGTCCAACATTTCTATACAACTTTGATGAATGAAGCAAGTAACGGAGATATCTGTTCTGAAAATGTATATTTCTATTAATCAACAACGAAGGCATTGTGTTAGTACTGGGAGAATAAACTGAAAAAGCAGAGGAAAAGGAAGGAGTTAATAAAACAGTCATTTGCAAACTGTGTGCATTATTTATTACATATTTTTTACTTCCAGAACCTTGTCACAATTCATTTACTTACATTTCTCTACAACTGAAAGCTGAACGAGACTCCTGAAGTATATAGAAAAATGAAAGGCCAGTGAAGCATCTCCTTGGGGTGAGTATGTCTTATCCTCATTGAGGGTCACATGTTTTGACCTTGAGTTTAGTGCAAAGCCAATGGCTGTCATTCTTTAGCAACTCTCTCATTTAGTGTTACACAATGTCATGGAACGATGGATTCAAATACTGCAAATCTGGTAAACAAATCCTTGTTTACTAAAACTTTTATCTGTTTGGATCATACTGTGGGAGATCCTGCAGCCAAGCAGAATTTTAAAAAATCACCGTTCAGTCTCTCTCTCTCTCACTCACACACACACACAAACCCTTACACAAACCCTTATTGCTAACCTAAAGGAGAGGCTGCCTTAGGGCGCCTATGTATTTGATGTTGCTCATATAAAAGCATTATAATGCAGAGTAGTTCAAAGTGTAGGTAGACCCCAAGTATTCAAAACAATAAACACATTAAATAATGCATAAAATAGGCTTTCGTAGTGGTTCCCTAACTTACCATGATCAGCATACCCATCTTTCCTGGTGGATTTTTCTACCCATCTCTCCTAGACACTACCATTTTGGATCATGCAAGATCTTATCCCAGATACTTCTCCACGGGATCATTGTATGCCTTAGGTTAAAGTGACTTTAAACTGGGTGACTTTAAAAATCTGGTTAGAAATCCAACTTTATGACTTCTTTTGCCAAGGATGTCATAAGAATCTTTTTTGACCTGGATTGTTATAAAGAGGCTTGCCACATAATTGTACAGCTACAGATTCCAAAGATATAAATGTCCATCTTCTTCAGCTACGTTTTGATGTCTCCTACTACTTGGTTTCCTGCCACACGGTAGCTCTGCAGAGGGTCTGACATACTGTCTCCATCTGGTGTGTGGTGAACAGGATGCTGAAGGATTAGTGCAGAAGGCTAGTTTTTTGCCTTTTTAAAAAAGAAACTTAAAATTTCTTTCCAAGCATCATTAGTGCTGTGCATGCAAGTAAGAATTGGTTTGGTTAGATTCCCTCAGATATTTCTTTGCAAAGAGTACTTTTTAGCCATGGTTTTTTCTATTAATCCTTCCGTACAGCTCCTATTGCCCCTTTCCAGTTTTGCTTCTTGTTCATATTTGTCCCAGTGGAAGTGTCCTTCAAAATCAGAACAAAAGCTTATGTTGGAATTATGGATTTGAGCTATTAGGATCACAGAGTACTTTTCTGTTTTCAGCCTTTCCAACAACTGCTTTCATCTGTGAGGGGTCTTTTTCTAAGTCCATATTTGTTGCCCAAATCCATAAGCTCCTATTCATTTATTTCAGTTCCTTGTACAGCGCTATCCAGAAGCCATTCAGTGCCTGTGCCGAATAAACATACCAGGGAGACAGTTTGAAGAATGTTCTTTTTTATTTTTTATTTAAAAAAGCGGTGATCCTCATATGACTGCATTGTAACTTCCTCCCCCCCCCCAATGTATTTTTCATAAGCTCACTGGAAAAAGCCTATGTTCCCTCACTCTTTGTCTGCCGTCTAGTACCATCAGCTCCCAAGATGAAATGAACTGAGGGAATATTTTCTAACATATTCAGTTCTGATAAATACTGAATGTAAAAATTTGAATTTATAAGTGTCCCTCTGAATTAAAGTATTTTGGGTACAGTCTTGTACACTTATTTGTACACTTATTCTTGGGATTAACATACCAATCCCAATTAATACCAATCCCAATTAACATCCCAATCCTACAGTTTGGCAACACCAGTGTTGCACATGCTGTCAGGCAGAGGCTGCCACCTGATCCTATTCTCCATCTTGGACCTCGAACCCTTACACAGGGCTAGTAGCTACTTGGATCTGAACTGATCCAGATCTGAGTAGGCATATAAAGGCTGCCAGGACTTGACAAGGAACAAACATTCCCCTGCCTTCAGGAGACTTCTAGCTTGCTCCCTAGCCATGAGGATACAACGGTGGCTGTTAGAGCACCACAAAGGCAGCCCTGTTAGTAGTGATGCATATGATTAAGTTTCCAGACTTGTTGACATGCCTGGATTATTCTGATTTTGGCAGACAGAAAATATGAAATCTAATAAGCCATTTACTGTCAAAGATCCCATTGCATATTATTAGCATACTAGAGGGCCATATTTGACAGAAAAACTCTATTTTATGCTATTAACTACTGTCAAATATAAGATTGTTGCACAGATTTATTCCAATGGAGGATGCCACCTGGTATATGGCTTATCTTCTGGGTACGTTGGGTAACCCAGAACTTCAGGGCTGACATCAAGACATCAACATGTCACCCTGAACTTCCAGTCTGTCACATGGCATTGCATTAGTGCCTATCCAGATCACCTCTATTTAGCTATAGAGTATTTAGGCCCAGCTGCCTCCCACACTTACCAGCAAGTTGAGAAAACATGGTCACTGGTGGATGCTGGGAGGTAGCTGGGCCTGAAGATTAATTAATGTCAAGTGATGCAGAAATTGTGGTGCTCACTTCCACAGCCTGTACTAGGAGCCCCAGAAATATTATGCTATAGCTATTTCATGTCATCCACGAGCTCTCAAATACTTACAAGACAGTCCATTACATATCAACTGTGAATACTGAAGCATGTGATACTGACCAAAATATTGTCATGTGCTCAATATAAATATCAAATCTTCAATGAAGATTTGATAAATGTTCTGTAATTCAGATCCCCCCAGTCTTTTGGATAACAATAAGCCTTCCCTCAGTTATATGTGAGTAAATCTGATTGACATCAATAGGTACAGATTATATTTTTGGACTATGAAAGTGATTAGTCACTATCTCCTCCTGACCATAACTGCTGGAAAGCATGGAAGAATAACTTTTGTTCATATCCAAATGGATAAAGACAGGAGGTCAGGCTAAATTTGAATCATTCCATGCATTGGCTTGTCCTACATTATTAACCTCTGGAAAGGAGTCAGGTACCACACATGAACAGCATTTTAAATGGGATGGCTAGGATACTAAGTGATATGTGTCCACTTCTGCAGGTTTTGCTAATGTAAAACAAAAAAGAAAACCCAGGTACAGTATGTCGACAAATTACTCTGTGTGTTTGACCAACCCAGGAGTTCAGAAAAACCGAAAGCCACTATATTGGATATATTGATCTATATAGGTTGTTAATTCCATTTCCTTCTGCAGAGATCTCTGTGTAATTGCTTTTCTTCATTATTATTGTATGTTTCATTCTCCAGCTCCAAACAAAATTTAATAGTATTTACTGTGCTATTTCTGAGATTCAGGCTGGTGCGCAAATGCAATCTCCCTTCCTGGTGGGAGACTGCAGGGGTAGGTGGCAGCCTCTAATTGGCGGTCAAGGGCCTGGGGGCAGGGCTGGTCAGAACTTCAGGGTACATTACCTGTGCAAAGCCCCATGTCATCCTCCTCCACTGAGACGGGCTGATTCACCTTCCTTGGATGAGGAGGTGGACTGGGGTGCCATGAGGACTTGGGAGCAAGGGTGGATGCCATGAAGAAGGAGTGGGCTGAAAGGAAGGCTGGGAGAGGTCATCGTCCACAGTCAGTGAACCAGCTCATAAATTTACCTGCCCAGATCAGGGGGGCTAACATGTTTTGGGCAATGCCTAGGGTGGCATTTCTTGAAGGCAGTCATAGAGGGAGGACGGACACTTCAAATTCAGAGGTTCGGGCATTAGAGGATTCCAGGTCTGACCAGGGTGTGTCATCTAATGCTCCCCCCATCTCAGGCCACAGGCCTAGGTGAGGATTCTGGGTCAGGTATAACCAGCATTCAAGGAGTTTGGACTGATCAGGACACAGTGGGTCAAGGTGGAGGCCCTGGTGCTGTTTCCCTGTGGTTCCAGCAATGGGAAGGTTGTCCATGGTATCCTTATCCCTATTGGGGTCTGGATCCCAGAGTTGGGCCCTGGTCCCCTTCTGGGCAATCTACTAAGTCTAATGCACCTAGGAGTGAACTAGTTATGTGGCCCTGTTATGATGCTAGGTTTTTGGTTCAAAGGAGGTTACTGTGTCAATAGGGCTCTTCCTATGGGTTGCTCAAGTCTCTTGCTTGGTCTTTGAGTCATTCATCACATTCTTGGAATAGGCTGTGTGCTGCAAGACTGGATTGTATAGCACAGCTCATTAGTTAGATGATTTCCTTTTGATAGGTGTTGCCGGGTTGGGCCAATGTGCCTGGCTTTTGGATACTTTTCGACCACTCTCTATGGTTCCCCAGGGGAGCCTTTGGCAGAAGTTAAGACTGAGGGTCCTAGCTCTAGACTTACTTTTCTAGGTATTGACCTGGACGCTGTGCAGCAGTACTATAGGTTGCCTGCTGATAAGCTGGCTTCCTTGCCGTTACTGTTGGAACAGGGGTTAGCAGCCAAGAAATGGACCCTTAGGGAGTTGCAGGTCTTGATTGGGCACTTGAATTTCACCTTCAGGGTAGTTGTGCCTGGCAGGGTCTTCTTACGTAGATTGTGTGATGCCATGGTTGGGCTTAGTTCTCCCTTTCACCATGTTCGAGTTTCTGCAGAAATGCATGCGGACATGGGAGTGCAGTTAGTGTTTATTAAAGATTTTAATGGGGTATCCTTTTTGAGCGAAGTTGTTGGAGACTGACCTGCAGGTTCATTCAAATGCTGCAGGTGGCTCAGGTTTTAGGATGTGTTTTAGGGAAAGGTGGTGTGGAGCACGTTGGCCAGATTCTTGGGTTGAGAGTGATGTACAAGGTGATCTCACCTTTCTTGAGTTGTTTCCTGTAGTTGTCGTAGTCTATATTTGGAGTAGAGAGTTTCAAAATGCTACTGTAAAGTTTTGGTGTGATAACCAAGCAGTAGTTTATGTGGTGAACCGGAAGTCATCTAAATCCCCTAGCATTATGCATCTGTTGCACACGTTGGTTTTACAGTGTTTGTGCTTTAGTGCGCTTTTTCTGGTAAAACATATTCTAGGCCTGCAGAATCGCAATGCCGACACTCTCGTTTTCAGGAGGAGCATTTTTGGCGGCTGGCCCTCATTGTATGCCTGGAGCCGGACCCCATGCCACTCTTCTTGTGGAGCCTTGGTTCTCAAGGGAGTTGATTTGTGGATCCCTAGCACATGCAACCTGGACCAGCTATATTGCAAAAGTTTGTGAATTTCAGGGGTTCTGTTTGGGGCTGGGAGCCACGCTATGTTGGCCCGTACCTGTTGATCACCTGGTCAGGTTTGTGCTTCATTTGTATAATAGTGGAATGTCACCATGATCGGTGGCTGTTTATTTTTTGGCACTTGCCTTCATGGCTGGTTTTGTTGGGGTCATAGACTCCACCAAGGACTTTAGGGGCCCGGAAGATACTTGAAGGGATAAGACAGGTTAGGCCTGCCTTTCCTGACGAGGAGAGCCATTACAGTGAGTATTTTAAGTGGGTATTCTGGGCTTTTCATGATTGCTGTGGGTCTGAGTTTGAAGTTTGGCTGTTTGTCGCTGTGACTTTAGTCATGTTTTTTGGGTCATTATCCCTGGTGAGCTTCTGCTGTCCTCTAGGCAGGCTGGGATTCTGGGGGTTGAGACCTGGCCTGATGTTACGTTTGGGGAGAGGGACTGTGTTATCCAGCTTTAGAGGTCCAGAGAGATCAGCAGAGTTAAGAAGCTAGAGTTAGACTTGGGAGTGCCCATGACCCTGCGCTGTGCCCAGTATTGGCCTTGGCAGCTCATAGGCAATGTGTTATTTTGCATGCTGGCCCTTTGTTTCAGCATCGGGATGGATCTCCTCTGACTGTTTATCAATTTTTTGCTGTTTTCAGTAGGGCCCTGAGATCATTGGATCTTCAAGCCGGTGAGTATGGCTTTCATTCATTTCGGATAAGAGCTACCACGGTGGCTGCGGCCCTTGGCATGCTGGAAAATGTTATTTGACACATTGGCCATTGGCAGTGATACAAGTTATAAGTTAGGAAGCAGTAAGAGGCTAGACCCGGGCAGTTCTCTGCCTGTATTTGGAAGGGCTCTCCCTGGTGCAGCCTGGCTGCCGGTAGTTATGTGTTGAAGGTTCTCTTCCTGCTGTTTGCCGTAAGTGTATACCAGGGTTCACCCTGATGCAGCTTTGTTGCTGGTCATTACTGTGTTAGAGTCATGGTTCCTCGTGTCTCTGATTAGGTTTTTGACGGATGGGTTGTCCTGGGTTTTTATACTATTCTTGTTTTTTATAAGCATTCCTCTGTCACTGCCTGTCCGGGTGATCCTGATTGGCTATTCCATCCTGTTCTGGGCTAAGAAGGCCGAGAGATGTGGGTTTGGCACCCAGCTTGGATTGGGGTTGGTGGCATCTTTGCCTGAGTAGTGTGGAAAGATATGCTATGGGGGCAGTTCTTGCCTGCACTTTCCAATTTTTCAGCTGGGTGCCTGTCTCCACATATTATTCTGGTTCACTTAGGGCAGAATGAGGTCATTCTGGCAGAATGACCACTGCCAGAGGACGTCTCTGTCCTTGAGGCTCAAGATCATTACGGATTTCTCCCTTGTGTTGCACTGGTCCAGCCTCCTGCCCAGACGGGCTTGGAAGGGTGCTAGGAGTGTTTGGAAGGCGGATGTGGCACTCAAGCATGTTAATGCCGATGTGTGCCATTACTTGGCTCACTTTGGGGGCTCAGTAATTCAGCATCCACAGACCGAATGGAGACAGCCTGAATGTTTTCATTTGGATGGTGTTCTTTTGTCTTATCAGACTACAGATTACTTTTTGAGTGACTTACAGCAGGGACTGCTTTCCTTTTTATAGTGGGGAAGAGTTGTCAAGCGGTAGGCTTGCTCCCCACATGGCAAGTGTCATGCAGGGTGGTAGGTAGGCATAGGCCCAGATGTACAGCCTAAAGCGGCAAGGGGGATAGGTGAACCAGAACTGGCCTGTGATGTCTGTCTGACTCTGGGTACGAGCTGGCTAGCTTTGTCCTGGAATTGGGCAAAGCCAGCTGGTTATCTGGCTGGTGGAGCATCCAGCTGCCTTGACCTTCAGGTTGGCAAGGAGGGCCACCCTTAACAATGAGAGCTGTCCAGAGCCAGGCTGTTTCCGCCCATAAAAAGATCAGAGGGTTCATTCGGACAGCCACTTCTCCACATAGATCCCCACATGTCATTTCAATCCCTGTTTATATTTTTGTTTTAATTAGTTAATAAAGTGTCCCTTAATTCCATACCTGTCTCTGCTGTTGTTATTCACCTGTGAGGGGTAATACCATATTTCAGAGGTGGGATAAGCGCCATTGTGAAGGATTTGCATCTTTTATTCCATGCGAGAAGATCCTGAAAGAACAAAAAGAAAAAAAACTTGTAGAACAGGATGTGAAAAGCTGATGAGGAGAGGAAAAATTGTTTCTAATTTTAAAATGCAGCATAAATAACTGTGTTGACCAAGGGCTAGGAACAGATGCTAAAAGTCAGCTTTTGTGTGTCATAGAAGCAAGCTATGCACACTGGCCCCTTGATCCAGAAAAAAGTCACACTTAAGTCCCATTGGCATTAATAATACCTAGGTTAAGAAGTACAAAACAATCCTGTGCATGTCTACTCAATAGTAAGTCCCATGATATTCAAAAAAGACTTATGGCCCAATATTATGGGAAATGGGGCTGATATTCTGAAAAAAAAAAGGAAATGGGGCCACCCACTTAGCTACAACCTGCTTTATTGCCCCATTTTCTTCTTTCATATGCTTTTTGCGGTCAGTTCATTGGTTTTAAATGATGCTTTTTATTATTTGCAGTATGAAAAGTCCAAGGACTATTTTTTTTCCTTGATGGATTAAAACCAGTATTCTCACTCCTGCCATGATACAGAACAGCCAAGAAGGACATTAACTTGTTCTTGTTTTGCTTTCCATTCCTCTCAGTTAAAAAGCAAGTGCTTCAAGGATAATGTTTACAGCATCCAGGCATATGCAGCCACACACATCTTCTTCAGTTGATTAAGCACTGCCGCTGAGTCATTTAGTATCCACCCAAACTGTTTATTGTTAAGTTTCCTCCAAGAATGAAAACATTGTTTTTAATTATGCAGTTTGGGAAAGAACCAAAACAACATACCACAGTGTCGGCATAAATTACAAGTTATTGTTTTCATCCCTCCTGAGAAACTGAAAATGCGGCTTCCCCCTCTTTATAAAACTTTTTAATGAAGGTCATGCTGGATTGTGGCAATGAGGGCAAAAACAGGCTTAGAAGAACATAATTCCTTAAGAGCTGGCTCATTACCCTGATGAAGAACAGAACTGGCTACTGAGCCTATTCTTCACTGTCACAGGCCTCACTTAACCGGAGGATTTCAGGTACTTTATGTCTGAGTCGACAATTTCAATTCTGTGTAGTGGCCTGTCTACATACAGGCTCATAGGAGTTGCCAACAAACCAGAAAACAACTGGTCAGATGGTTTTGTAATTTCCCACTCCATTTCTGGTGGGGGGAGGAGGAGCTGATTTCCTGCCCCTTTCCTGTTTTCCCCTTCCACTTTTATCTCTTTAATTTAAACTTTATTAATTTATTTAAATGTTCTATAGAATATGCAGGGTGACCACATGCCATAACCAAAAAAAGAGGACAAGGGCTGCATAAAAATGGAAGAGATATTTTCAAAGGATTGGGTACTCTTGGAGATGAGTATTTCATTTCAGAATCACATGCAATCAGCTGCCGTGGTTTTATTATGAAAATCAATTCCCATCCGTAATGGCAAAACATTTCATGGTCATATCCAGATGCAGCACTACCTGAGCCGATTAGGACAACGAGAAAAAAATGTAGGACATTATAAAATAAAAGCTAACAGCATATATATATATATATATATATATATATATATATATATATATATATATATATATATATATATATATATATATATATATATATATATTGCATTCATATGGTTAATTTAAGCCCTATGGCTGCAATCCTAAAGACACTTTCCTGGGAGTAAGACCCATTGAACACAGTGGGGCTTACTTTTGAGTAGACATGGTTAGGATTGTTTTATTTATTACATACACAGGACACAATCCTAACCAGTTTAGGTCAGAACAACTCATGCATCCCCCCATTCCTGTGGTGGCATGGGGAGGCCAGCACATGTCTATTCACTGGGCTAAACCCCCAAGGAGTGGCACAGTAGGCACTTTTATGACACTCCCAGGTCAGCACAGGACTTGTGCCAGTATTTGTGCTGGTTTAACCGGGATTGTGCTGATAGTGTAATTTAAACTGTCAGTTTGATGAATCATCAACATTTGGGTCACTACCCACTGGTGGGTCCAGGCCCACAGTTTGAGAAACAAGTGCTAGCCTAAAACATTCTGTGATATCCAATTTTCTGCATTCAGCCTCATCTCCAAGAGTACCCAATCCTTTGAAAATATCTCTTCCATTTTTATGTGACTCTAGCATTTCATTTCAGAATCACATGCAATCAGCTGCCGTGGTTTTATTATGAAAATCAATTCCCATCCGTAATGGCAAAACATTTCATGGTCATATCCAGATGCAGCACTACCTGAGCCGAGTCACCTTTTATGTTTTACCTTGGATTAAAAAAACTCATTTCAACAGTGCATTTTGAATGCCACAGATGTGATTGAAATTCGTATTTCAGTACTAGGGAAAGTGGCCATTTGGAGTGTGCACTGATTGTACATGTGTGTCACTCACAATTGACAGCACCCATGTTTGTACTGGAACCTTTTAAATTGATGTCATTTTTTGGTACCTGCTCTTGTTCCATTTCTGTTGATTAATATTATTGTTCTTAACACAAAGGGGGTGGTGGTTTGTCTTTGTGTAGATGCTTTGCACATTCCTGCTTTTAGATCTGAAATACCAAACACGCCTGCTTAATTTGTCTGCTATGCTCATTCCTCCCGTTGTCCTAGTATTCAGTTGGGAACATTCAGAAAGATTCATCCTCTATGTCTTGTCAAGGTCACCCTTGACGATCTGTGTTTTCTGGGAAATCACATGCCTTGGTCATATTATTACATGGCATTGTGAAGCGATGAGACAATAAAGCAATGTGCACTGGGACCACAGCAGCATAACGATGTCACAGCAATGAGGCATCCACAGACGATCAGCTCTCATGGAACAGACTGCTCCATGAGGATGCAGCACAATTGGGTCTCTAGACAGTGAGCCAAGAAGAGCCGGAGTCTGTGTCTGCATTATTTTATTATTTCCTCTTATTTACCAGAGGGGGAAAAGACAACAGAGAAATACACTTTAATGAGAGATTCTCATGATTTATTTGTATTGCATCTACTTTGCAATCATTAATTCGTACCCAGGACCCAATTAGGTCTCCAGGTAGGCAAGCTTAGTAGGCTACTTGGCTTTTGTCAAGATAGTTTGGGTAAAATACAGCATGTTGAAGAAACCTTACCCAACAAATTAGCCATTGGGTAAGGAAAAGAGTAATCAGGGAAAAAGAATGACAGATCAGTGATCTTTCAAACCCTTTTTCCTCACTGACAGTGATCCTAGCTCAAGCCAATATTACTCAGGTCACCCTGGCTTTTGTCATATATTAGAGCAGTAAATAAGTGAAATCCAAGGCCGTTCTGTGCTTGGAACAAGAATGTGAGGCACGAAGTGCAAGCATCATGCTGATTACAGCAGCATAATTGTACTTGGTGCTGTTAAAGGTTTCCTGCCAAAGGAGCTTACGTCTGAACAGCCCAATCCTATCTGGGACTGGGCTGCTAAGTGAAGCATGTTATGACAGCAGAACTCATGAACGTCAGTAGTATGTACAGTGCAGCTGTGGCAGCAACGCAACTTCATTGCTGGAGCTGGTAAATCAGCAGTGGAAGTGGGAGGGTTGACAGGAAAAGGGGAAAATGGGAGAACTGAGGAAGTCACTGGGTGGGGAAGGGGAGAAAGTGGGAAAGGAGCAAGCAGGAGGGGGTGGATTCTGTAGCAGGAGCCTGTCCTTCCGTTCCAATGTTCCTTGCTTTCTTGTTCTCAGATAGATGCCACCAAAGCTGGTGATTGGCCCATAGACAATCTCAAGACTTACTGAGAGGTAAGCAAAAATTATTTTCATTCAACCCCTATTTGTTTTCAGGCTGGCCCTCTACCACTGGAGGCAGCATATACCTGGCACAGTTGCATCAGTGCAGCTAACAGGGCATAGGATTGGGCCCTAAGTTTCAGGAGTATGGTCATAATAGAATGAGAGGAAGTGAATGTCAAAGGTCACTGTCACTGCTAGGTTTTAACTGGGACCATTTTTTCAGAGCAGAAAATTCCACATCTTTGTCAGCTGCACTTTCATCACCTTCTTTTTGACCCCAGTTCAAAATTCTATTTGTTACTTTGAAAGCCCTTAATAGCTTAGGACTTCGTTACTCCAACATATTGTTTTCTTCTGCCACGTGCTGCTTATCCACTTCTTTCAGGTACCAGGCAAGAATATTTCTATTTTAAAGCACATGTGATCTGGCTGATCGCTAAAATGTTTTCTCCCGGCCTTGTATATTAATGATGATGATGATGATGTTGTTGTTGTTATGCTAGTTCACATTCAGTTTCTCAAACTGTGGCTCAGGAGGCAATATTAGGTGTTTCCCCATTCATTTCAATATTTTATTTTTAGTACAGTGGTACCTTGAATAAAGAGCGTCTTGAATAAAGAGCGTTTTGTATAAAGAGCAAAATTTTCTCAGAAATTTTGACTTGCTTAAAGAGCATTGTCTTGAATAAGGAGCACTTCTGATGAAGTTTGGAACAGGCTTCCATGGCAAGGGAACTCACAGGCAGGACGAGGAGACTAGGTTGAGCTACAGTGGGGCCTGGGCAAAGTTTGGAATAGGCTTCAATTGCCAGGGAACTCATGGGATATCCGGGGGGAGCAGCCTGAGTCAGGTCTGTATGTGCGATCTGTGTGTGGCAGTGTGGAAGGTGTGCCTAATCATTCTAGTGCTGTTCCCCGTCAGCAGCTTGGGAATGTTAAAGTTGTACAAAAAGACAATAGATTCCATTGAGCCAATGGATAGCAGTGACTCCATTAGTGATTGTGAAAGACCACAATCCTAACCATGTCTACTCAGATGTAAGCCCCATTGTGTCCAATGGGTCTTACTCCCAGGAAAGTGTCTTTAGGATTGCAGCCAAAGTCATCCCCTCTCTGTAACCCTCACACCAGCCATGAAGGTTTTCAAAAGTACAGTACAGTTCAGTATTGTACAGTATTTTCTTTACTGCAGTGTTGTGTGTTACTGTATATTACAATGCTTTGTACAGTGTTATATTGCAGTGTTTTGTAATCCTTTTTATAAACAGTTAATATTTTTATATGAATATTTTTTGGGTTGTGGAACCAATCGTCTGAGTTTCCATTATTTCCTATGGGAAAATCTGCTTCACTGAAAGAGCATTTCACTTAAAGAGCATGCCTCCAGAATGAATTAAGCTCTTTAATTGAGGTGCCACTGTATATTAGACCGCCAACATGGTATGTGACATGGCATGTGACTGGGGAGATCTGTACTTTAAATATCTTACAATGTATATTCTTCTAACAATGATGGTTAGTGGGGCTTATTCCTGGGTAAGTGTGCATAGAATTGCCGGGTAGGATTGTTAAAAGAATTTCCTGCTTGGTGATGTCTCTTTTGGCCATAACATATCTTATGGATTGATGACATAATTTCTGATGGGTCCCAAAATATAATAATGTTTGTCAACAGAAGTTAACCAACTCCAGTGGTTCTCAAACATTCTATTACTGTTTAATATCTTTTGATGCTTGCCATTTTGGACATTATATCACAAAAGTGGGATGTAAATATTTTAAATTAAACAGTATAATAAGATTCAGCGATGGACTTCAGACTTGGATGACTCTGTACTAGAGTCCCCCCAAACAAGTATTTGCTTATTTGTACACATACCATGGTTATGCATGTTTGGAAACTGTTCTTGGGAACAAGTGGAGATGGATGATTGACTGTGGTCGACTGGCCAAATTTCCTGATTTTTTCCCCCTTGATGCAGGAGGGAATAAGGAGAAGACCAGTGGATTGGGGGAGGAAGTTCTTCTTGATCCAGTAGTAAGCTGGATCTTGGCTGGATAACCCCTGGGAGGGGGTGAAGAAAGTGGGCAAAGCAGGGCAGATGACACATTTTCATAAAATAGAAGAGGAATACCTTCCAAAGTCACTTTGTGTACAGGCATAGCAGGAGCCCAGACCTTTTCTATCCATTGATGATCACTGCTGGGGAGGCCAACCCTGCCTACTTGCCCTGAGACTTCCTATGAGTGCCTCAATCCTATGCCCTCCTGCTGGTTTTGTCCTCTTGCTTACACTGCCTGTCTCCTCCCGCCTGACAGAGCTGGGACACCGCCACCCCCTCCTGTTCATAGCATGTGAATGCAATCCCCAAACACCCGACATAAGCAGTGGGACATAAGCAGTGATGGGCTCCAAAGAAATTAAGAACCGGTTCTCTGCCCATCTGGCAGCCACTTTTAAATGGCTATTTTTAAACTTTATATGTCCTATCTCTTGTTAAGAACCGGTTCTATAGAGTAGGTGCGAACCTGCTGGAGCCCACCACTGGACATAAGCATTGGCATCCATCAGTCTCAAAAGACTATGGTATCGTGCTCAACGCTGTATGCGAAGCATGAAGGCCTGGGTAGATTAATATGGAGGATAGACTGTTACCCAAGCAGCAAATTCCCCACTGAAATAGTCCAATGGAACAGCAGAGCCGGTACGATTGGTTTCAGCTATGTCACAGAGCTGGGCTACGGACAGGAGCTCACCCTGCCTTGTGGGGACCCGGGTCTTGAACTCTGGCCTTCTGGTTTACAGGCACAGTGTCTTAACCACTTGTGCCACCCATAGCTCTGGGACATATGGCAACCCTAATTAAGACTCATGCACAAATCAGGTTAAACGGGATAGGACAAACGCACTTGAGTCCTACCAATAGTTCCACCACAATGAAATGGCATGTTCTTCATAAGGATCATGATAAATGACTGTGAGCAGTAAAATTTCATGCGAACCTTATACATCTTCAATTTGAATTCTGTCTGACTGATATGGTTTTCACACACCTTTATGCAGCAGTGTGGGGACAACTTAGGGGAAGCTCAGTCTGTGTGGTAGTGTGTGCAATAAGCTGTACTCTGCCTTCAGTCAGATGGGGGTAAGGCCTAAGGGACTTTGCTGTTTCTTTCCATGTTATATTCCAAAATACAATGGCTGTTTGGATCCTATATGGTAGTTTTGGAAAGGCTCATTTAGGATGTATTACAGGAATTTTCCAGAGTATGTTTTTAGAAAAAAAATGAAGTCTGAAAACATTCCAATCAGTACAGTACTATCAAATATATTGTATCTACATAAGCAGTTTTCATGTTGAGTGATTAGGAACAAACTCTCCAGTGCATTTTAAAAAAAAAATTTTTCATCTTAGGTAGAAGAGAAGGGTGCCATTTTGCAAATGATGGACACACCCCAAAAAAGAGTTGGTTCATGTAATATATTCCAGATAGGCCTAGAAGATCCTATTATAAAAACATCAAATAGCAGCAATTTATTTGCTATCTCTTAATAGTTCTTTCCATAGAAAAAATAATGTTCAGTTTATCTTCCTCTACTGACATTTCTGTGGGCTTCTAAAATGAAGATTTTCATCACTGAAAATAGAATTGATCCCCAGAGCCATCTCCACGTTCTGATTTTTGTGTTTTGCAAAATATTTTCCATTGTACTTTCTAATAGGCAGTCTAAAAAGATTATTTTCATAAAAGAAAATAAAGCAGGGTATTTCTAAGTGTTTAGCCCAAGATCAATTCATAACTACAAAATGAAAAGTCAGAAGATGAAAAAATCCCATTTGCTAATCAAAGGGAGAAGCAGACTTTTAAAAAATCTTTCGTTGTTCTGCTGAACACTGTACTTTGCCATCTCCCACAGGTAATTGTTTTGAAATGAGTAGCTTTCTCTGTGAAATGGTCATTTTTGATATGGACAGTTTTTCACGTGCAGGAAGGTAGGGGTTCCAGTGTAGTGATGTGTGAGAGTGGAGATTTGACAGCTAAGGACTGTACCCATCACAAATCAGATTTTGGTTGCTAGATCTGTCTTAAAGCATTCCTAAAGATTTCTCCCGCTAGAGTGCAAATCTATGCGTCTTCTCAGAAATAAGCTCTATCCAGTTCAACTGTCAGGTAAATAGGTATAGGTTGTGGCCTTAATTAATTAACAGCCCAATTTTATGGACACTTTCCATTGAGAGAATGAGAGTTCAATCAGTGGAAGGCCCACTCAGTCTGTGTTGCAACGGCAACACCAAGGCTTGCAGCAGAGCCACCAGTTCAAATGGTTGTCCGTCATAAAAACACCAGAATGCTCAGCTGATCCAGGAGATGAGTTGGCATGGAATTGGGTTATGGGACTGCCAGGAGGCATATTGGGAAGTGCAGAAGTGGTTATTGGTAGAAATTGTGTGGCTGACTTCCTACGTCCCCTGCCCATCCATGCCATGCCCACTTGAGTCTACTTAGACTTGTGCCCGTCAAAGTGGACACATTGCAGATCATGAAATGGCTAGGTAAGTAAGAAAGAATCTCATTTAGTGAACTCTGTGTTGTGGCATGGCATCTGGCTGGCCCAAAGTATGCAGCAGGTCCTGCGTCAGTAACTCTGCACCCAACAGCCCAGCCAGGGACTGGGCAGGGCATTCAATGTTTTAGCTTTACTTTAAATGTTAATTTAAACTTCTGGTCTTTTAAATTCTGGTCTGTTAACCTTGTGAAGTCTTTTTTGCAAATGAAAATTTTTTAAGAAAGAAAATGAGTCTAGTAACTGGCCCTCCACATCCCAGCAATGTTTATTCAAGTGGCTTCTGCTGGTGTTCTTCTTGCATTTTAGATTGTGAGCCCTTTTGGGACAGGGTCCCGTTAGCTAGTAATTAGCTAGTAATTTTTGTTTCATTTCCTCTGTAAACTGCTTTGTAAACTTTTTAGTTCTAAATACTAAATAAATTTAGTTCTAAATACTATAAATAGATAGATAGATTCGTGCAAAATGGGATAATTTCCTTTATAATAGGAAGAGATCAATTAAGTCTCTCCATGCTGTAAAATTTACAGAGCTCCTTTTTAAAATTTTAATTAATTTTTTAAAAGGCTTCCAGGTTTGGGAAGAGGTTGTTTCATGCATGTTTCATGATGGGGAAACTCAAAATCTGTGCCTGTTAATAATGCTGGTAAAGTGCAGCATCTAAGAGACCAAGCTTAAAATCAAGACTTTGCTGGTTCAAATCTCACCTCAGACCTGAGATCACTAACAGCCTAATCCGCCAGCCAACTTTGGAGCAGTATAGCAGCTCCAAAATGGCCACCACTATATCTTGTGGAGCCAGGGAAACTACTGGAGGTCTCCTCAGAGTAAGGGAAGGAGATTATAATCTCTGAAGGCACTTATATTCAAATCCAGGCAATTCTGTCATCATGAGGCTGTTCCAATGACTTTCCATGGAAATCCTTATCTCCAAGGGGGCCTGAAACAGATCCCCTGTGGATACCAAGGGGCCAATGAACATTTATTACATTGTTTATATCAGGAATATGGGCTGTGGGTGGCACAAGCGGTTAAGACGCTGTGCCTGTTAACCATCAGGCCAGGGTTCGAGACCTGGGTCAGCCCCACAAGACAGGGTGAGCTCCTGTCCTTAGCCCAGCTCTGCGACGCCAGCTGGATCCAAACGTATCGGCTCTGCCTTTCCATTGGACTAATTCAGTGGCGTGGAGAGGGGGGATTTGCTGCTTGGGTAACAGCCTATCCTCCATAACAATCCAACCCAGGCTTTCGTGCTTCGCATGCAGCATATGCAGTGCAGAGCACAATACCATAGTCTCTCAAGACTGACGGAGGCCTGCTTTTTTTATCTCAGGAAAATTATTGCATTTCATTACTAAAGTCTTTCCCAGTTAAAAAAATATACAGTGCATTTTAATTGTTGTAGCATACATTAATTTTGCCCTGCTCCACCAACATTTCCATTTTGTTGCATCTCTCCATTTTCTTTTTGCTTTCAGCTGACCAGCCTTTTTCCAGGAGCACTGTATCTCCATTCTACACACAAGTGAAGCTGACATGTAGCCCTTATATATTTTACACATTCAAAACACACAGAAGTCTTGAACTACTTTCACTGAAGGAGTTTTAACAGTTCATGAAATGAAAATGTCTCATTCTGCAGGTGGAATACCTGAACAAGTGTTCTGCTATGTACGAGGATAGGTATTAGTGCTCCCTGCTGGAGATACATGGAATGGGTTATCTTGACAAACACCTTCTAATGAACCAAAACCTTGAAGAGAAATTGGATTTTTCAAAAAGATCCCCCATAGAAGAGCCAAAAAAAATCTTTAGTTTGGGTTTCAAATTAACGCCACCCATGCATACAGCAGCAGTAGTTTGCTGGCAGTATTTATAGACATGGGGCTATAAAATCAGGCCCAGTGCTAGTTCAGCCATTAGTAGTGGTTAAAGACAAGTGAACTGCAGTCACCTAAGAAAACAGAATATTTTGAGCAGTTTTGTAAACTGGGGCTTGGATATTACCTATATAAAGGTATTTTGGGAGGAGAGTGGGGGAAGAGGCTATGCACAGGATTCTGTAGAGAATAAAGCATAATATGCTATGTTTTTATCTTCCCAGGACATAATTATATTGATTTTTAAAAATTAATATGAGGTTTGGCTGTCACCCAATTAAATAAAGTGTGGTAATTAATAATCTGTTTTTTAATATCTAATGGATTTAATCTCCTGATTAAATATTGTAGCTCTAATACAACATTGCTGCTTTCAAGGTTTTCCTTATATTACGAACTGGGCAGAGTTTACAGAGTTCAAGAAAATGGGGCATTTAGGGATAATTTAGATGGGCAAATTTTCATACGAACTGCACGCATAATTATTCAAGGACACAGTGTGTCCTACTCTGTGTCCTAAAACAGAATCTACTCTGTTTTATGGTTCAATACTCTATTTCTGAGTTTTCTCATGGAAAACTTTCCAGCTTATTAAAAATAGAGAATTCTTCCCACAAATGGACAAAAGTCATATGCCATCCATCTTCTCAGCTTTTGGGCCATTTCTCCTCTACACTGACAGATTTCTTTCACCAAAAGCTATTTTATTCTCAGATACAATAATTCGACAGTAGTTTTTCAAAAGCTTTCCTTCTCCCCCTTCCTCCAATATACTACATCAAACTTCTTGGATAGTGTATGGATGGTAAATTCACAAATGCAAGTTCAGAAATGCCACTTTTATTAAAATAAAATTGCATGTTCTAGAAAAGTCCCTATACTTACACAACTAGATATCATAGGAAAAAGTTCTAGCCGAGCAGTTTTCGATGTACAGTTATTAGGACTGTAATTTAAACAATTAAGACTGAAGTCCTTATCACACTTTCCTGGGAGTAAGAGCCATTGAACACAATGGTGTTTACTTTTGAGTAGACATGGTTAGGATTGTGTGCTAATTGTTCCAACTGATTGATTATACAATTGGGCCTTCATTAAGATCATTTCTGCTAAGCTTTGCATATGTGCAACTGTAATAAACATGGGATACACAAATGTAATACACATGTGGGCTGGACAGAAACAGGGTCAAAAGAGTGCACATGATTAATGCCATGTCATTAATATGACAAAAGTGCCAACTCCCCACCACTCCTCATCTCCATCCTTGCACTGAAGTCACCCTGTATGAAACCCTTTTCCAGTCACCCTGTAGTCACCCCTTTTGTGGCTCTGCACATCACCTAGTCCCATAAGACATATGTTGAGTTGTGTTTATTGGTGTGTCTGTGTGTGTTGTGCCTTTTTAGGCACTGCTCCTTCCTAAAGACAATGTCTTCCTTCAGGAACCCTTCCTTCAGGAACGGTGACATAGGGGCACATGTGATGATCTTCCATTTCCAAATACTGTTGGAGGGATTGACAGAAGAAGTCAAGCACTGAATCTGTGGTTCTTTTTAAAGTTGTCCTGTTGTTGTTGCTGCTCACATCACACCATTCAGATGAAACCCAGTTAAATGTGAATGGGCTACTAGGGAAAGATAGAAAGAGTTGGGTACCTTGACAGAGAAATTAAATTATTTCTCTTATACCAAAACATGCTTTCCTTCCAAAGATGTTCATATGACCTGAACTTCTAAACTGTGCATTACAGCCATGATACTGCCTCATATTTTTTGCAGAAGCTCTACACTTAATTTTCTTTCTGCTCCCTACTGTTACTTCTTTATTGCAGATGTCCATCACAAATGCCCATCATACTGTGTTGAGGCACTTTGATTTATTTCTGTTCTTAGTCATGCTGGTCTGAGAAGACAGCAGATTCAATGGGGGAATGTGGACACCTGCTGCTGACACTGGGGTACACAAAGCTTAGAAGCATTTTGAAAATGCTTATAAAGCTGGAAAGTCTTTGAAGTGATTTAACATCAGAATTTGAATATTATATGATGATAACACCATTGTAAATATAAAATCTGCATCTGTTGTGTTCATGTCAATGTACACTTGTGCAAATCTCACCCAATAACTCAGCAAATTAGAGCACAGATGATTAATCAACTTGGATTTGTGTGATCAAGTGATGTGCTTTAATCAGTATTACTTGCTCCACACCCATGTGAGTAGGGGGCATTCAGTGGTACAGTTCACAAATATTTTTTCCACAACAGTTGTTCATCTCTAAAATTATTGTTAAGAGTTTTGACATGGATGTATCGTTGAAGTTCTCCATCACTGTCTCTTGAGCCAGATGTTTGCTCAATATACTCTGAATATGCAGGGTGTCCCTAAAGTCTGGACACATAGGCAATATGGGGTTACTGCCTCAATTTGTTCATGTGAATCTTGCAAAGCACATGGAACTTTGCATCACAAATGGTGGAAACCACACTGAAGATGTTATTTATTATTATTCCAGTGAAATAAGATATTGTAGAAAAATTAATTGAAATGTATTGAAAATATGCATTTTTCCTATGTGCCCAGACTTTAGGGACATCCCTGTACAAATATACTCAATATACTTGAGTATACTTTGAATATATGCAAAGAATACACTTTGCAAACCAAATTTTTAAGAGAGACATCCTGCATCCTGTGGTGGTGGTGGTGTTCACAAATTACGCTAGATCAGTGTTACTTCCAGAGTGTTGGATGGGTAAAGCTTTGGTTGTTCGGAAGGCATTTCTGATGACTCACTGCTTCACTGCAGGTACAATGCAGGCAGAAATGCAGATTATTATGCCAAATGGAAGCAAGAGTGGGAGACGAAAGAATGGGAAAATACAGTGATATTGCTAGTGAGCAAGTATTGAAGGTAACGTAATTGGGCTGAGAACATAGCTTACAAATGTGGAGTGTAGAATACCATTTGAAGAATGGCAGCTGTTCTGCCACAGTCACGCTTGCTGTGGTACCAGTGAAAGCACTCTGACATCTGTCCAGGGAAGGTACATGCTTGCAATGTAATTAGTAGTTATTAACCAAATTACATTCTCCGGGATTTCTATTCTAGCCATTTTTAATGACCCAGTGCCAAGCCGCATGGATTTCATTTCACATCGGCTCGAAATGGCTTTGGATTTGACAAATGTGCTTTGCAGTGTCATCTCTGCCCATAGTCATGCCATCCCCCGGTGGATTGCAGGATTCGATGGGGGAACAACATTGGAGTCTATGTTGGAAAATGTATCGGAGAACCTTCTGAGCATTGTGGGGGGAAATAGCAAGTCACTACTCTCGCTCTCTCCAGGAACTTTATTTGCATTGCAATGGTCTGGAGGTGGACCGCAGTGGCCTGACAGCAGTGCCACCAACACAATATATGGCCAGAGTTGCATTTCCATAGCAAAAGCCGACATGCTGAAAGGGACGTGGGGGCTGCTTGGCAATGGGGACGACTGGGAAACAATGGAGCCCAGGTCTTCTCTGAAGGCATTTTTTTATTTGGGGAAAAACAGCCTTTATTTTACAGGGGGTGGGCTTGAAAGAGGAGGCGGCGGTTGTTGTCACGGTAGGCACCCGGCTTTCCTCTGCAGTGTTGCATTCAATATTCCAATCACCCTGCAAGTCAAGAAGGCTTGTGGAGCTTGCGGTAGTGTCAGAGTGAAAAACGAGCCATGGCGTCACGCTTGGCCAGCCGCTGGCTGTCGGTTGCAGATTGAGTGCCACGCTGCGGCGTGTTTGGTTTCATATCAACCATTTTCAGTGCAGCATTTGGAAGGCGTGTTTCTTTTTTTAATCAAGAGGAAAAATCCAATGACAAAGGATTTGGGGACCGATGACCATCATCCCTTGTCTCCAAATCTTTGGCTTCTGCCTGCCTGCAAGTTGTCAGTTATTTGCGTCGAAGCAGGAAGATGAGGTCTGAGACTGCATGGTGTATTTTTCTTCCTTCTTCCTACCCAACCCCCACCCTTGCCAACCAATGGCATCCCGTCTCTGGCACAAGCTGCTATATCAATCATTATTTTATTTCTCCTATGTGTTTTTTAATCTACTGAGTTCCGAAATTTTGTTTCCTGAGGTGACAGTGGGAGAGGGGAAGGTTTGTCTGATAGGAAGTAGCACAGCTTCTAGGAAGCCAGATCCCTTCTGGATGCTGTTAAACAAAGCACATCATGTATCGTATAGCTACACTAGCCAAGCAGCCATGATGTTTCTTTACCGGAGAGTTCCATATGGCCACGGTACAACCTATTTCCTCATCTCTGAACACAGTCAATCAAATATGCTTTCATTTTATGAGTATGAAGTCTGTGCTAGGGTTTGAGGGATTTTTTGTGAAATGAAGGGTGTGATCACAACTAGAAGAAGAATTAGGTATTCCTCATATTTTATATCACTCAAATACAATCTTCAGTTACTGGTTCCTATTCTGCATTCTCAGTTTAAGTGATGCATTTGGCAAGTGGTTGTTCCTGCTCTGTTTGTCTTAACTCTGATGTCATCTGTGGCACTTAACATGTGCATGCATGGCTCTTAAAATATGTTGTAGCAGTCAGCTGATGTGAAGTGATACAAACATTCTGTGTATGATGTGATATTGTGATGGATTGTTCACATATGCAAGCATTTGCATGAACAATGTCCAAATATCACTTTTCCCTTTCCAGGCATGAGCAGTGTGGTGTTACTTTCCTAAGGGAAGGTAGCCACTGGATTCCCCAGTTATGCCATCCTCTTTCTAATCACCATCCTCTTTCCCACATGCAAGCCATAGCCAAAAAAGTACTCCCAGGAAACCACAAAGAGGACATGAAGGAAATGGCTCTTTCCTTTAGGTAAAGGTATGATTTTTCAGAGATCATGAAATAAAAATACATAGCAACACTTTCTGCACTTCTCATTTTTGTCTGAAGCCTTTGGGAAAAAATAAACTAGGAAATCTGTGGGAAAAAAATAATGAACTGGACTGAAGGGTGCTGACACTATAGCACCTATATCACCTATCTAGTGTTTACTGTAAACCATCCTCTTTTAAACTGTAAACTTTTAAAGTGATTATATTTATAAAAAGGCATACTGGAATAAAAGCAAAAAACTGCTTTCTGCTTTTTCCTTCTTGGGAAAAAAATATGTGAACAAAGTAAAACATTAAGTAAGACCTCTAGGCAGATGATATAAAGAAGTACCTTGCCACTCAAAACAGGGCATCATGGTTAATAGGATAGACATATCATCTATGGATTTGCCAGTTCCCATGGAGATTTTAGGTAAATGCCATATCTTGAAATACCCATTTAGAATGTTAATAGTATGTTGTGAAATGTTTCCTCCTGTTTGTCCTGAATCTAGTACTGACCAATTTTGATTTCAGCAAGCTTTCTGCAAAGGTCATGACAGAAAGCTTTTTTCCAACTAGGCATATTCACCTGTTTTTTAAAAAATTCTAGCTTTAATATATGTACTGCCTTTCTGGTCATTGGATTCCTCCTCTGACTTTAATTCAACAGTGTTTATATGGGCAGGGAAATGTAACTCCCAAAAGGATTGTACAATTAATAGAGAGGTTCTATCTTTCAAGATCTTTCTACATTCTGATATGGTTCCTTTAACATCTGGTATATTTGAGTGCACTCCTATCCCTGTCCATTCAGACATAAGTTCCTTTATAGTCAATGGGGCTTATTCCCAAGTAAGTGAGGTTAGGATTGCAGCCTTCGTCTCTGGCTGGTTTTTTGCCTTGTGGGAGACTCAGCTGCAGCTGACTTTTCTTTCCTTCTTACACACACACACACACACACACACACACACACACACACACACACACACACACACACACACACACACACAATATATATCTCCTTGCACAGCTTCCAGTGTTTTCAAGCTAGCAACCTTCAGATGTTATCTTTGGGCAATTAACAGCAGCTCAACCCTCTAGACCAGACCTTCTGGACTTAATGGAGCTTTCCTCAATGTATGGGGGGGGGGGGGGAAACATCTATCCGCTTTCTTCTAGCCATGCATAATTTTATTTGTTTCTATAATTTTTTTCCTGTTTTAATCTCCTCAAATGCTTTTAGGTTTTTTTTAATGCAGAAGATCCAATTCCTTAAACATTTTGGTTGCCCCTTCCTCATCCCAGAAAAGGTCTTTGGGCAGCCATTTGCTTATTTCCTGTATTGAAAGAATCATCTGTTTACTCTAAACTAGTGGTTTCCAAACTTTTTTGACTGGCTGTTACTTTTATCTCCTTGGCCATTGACTGAAGCTCCCCATAAATTTACAATTATTTATACTGTATAAGGTGACAGGTGTTTTGCTAGGACTCCATGGCTTGCTGGCTGGTTTCTGTGACTTCTCAGGGAACCATGGTTCACAGTTTGGAATTTACCACTCAAAACACTTTCCCGCTAGTGGTGAATAGTTTAAAAAGTAATGGAGTGCTTCATATGATTCAGGGATGGCCCATCCTGATACCTACAGCAGCATGTTCAATGTTTCCTTTACCCTGTGATGTGCCAGCTGCTGCTCCTTCCACTCTGTAATGTTCTAGCTCAGCACTTTTCTCCCTCCACATCCATCTTTTCTCTAACCTCTTCTTCCATTTTTAACCTAGGGAGTCGAAGGAGATGTAGGAGCAGTGGAGGCAAGTCTGCAGATAGCAATGTGGGTCGGTCTTTGCTACCTGATGCAGACTTCAGTTGGCCTCATAGATGGCCCAACCCTGAGAGGACTTAACATGCTTTTCTCATGACTTCTCATGAACTTTTGGTGAAGAATTTTACAAAGTTTTTTTAATATAAACTCTACAGCAGTGCTTCTCAAACTCTCCTACAAAAGAGCTATTGTTGTTCACACATAACTATCCACTCCCAACTGGGAGTAAGCTCCATCAACTGCAATGGGATTTACTTTTCAGTAACTATGGATAAGATTGGCTGTAAGCCTTTGCAAAGACATAAAAGTGCTCTAAAAACCTCTTAAAGGACTAAATTCATTTTTTTACTTCTGCAAGCTAGTAGTCTGTCTTTCAAATAGAGACATTCAATTTTTTCTCTGCTGCAAGCTTACAGGCTACATTGCAAATAGAGACATTCTCTATTTGAGATAAAGAAAGGGCACAGAGTGCCTCCAACAAAACCACTGCCCAAGGCAAACCAATGCTTCTTCATATAGTATTGCTGTCTGCAGTCTTGTGGGGCAAAATCATGTCAGTTTCATGCAAGGGATGTTTCTGTATGAGAAAAGTGCAAAAAAGTGAGTTCTTGGTGCCTGTGTCAGAATTAAGCAGGACTGATGTGGGCAGGACTTAATTAAGCAGAATTAAGTGGGACTCCACGGTTTATGCTGAATCCTGTAAAGGTTAGGATCAGGCTGGAGATTTCCCTGAGAACACTTGATAATTTTAATGTTGCCCATTGACTGAAGATGACTCTACAAACAGATTTGTTGAGTGGAAAATTACACAGTGATCAAAAGACCAAGACTATGCATGTCTACTCAGAAGTATGTCCCATTATAGTCAATGGGCTTATTCTGAGGTAAATGTGGATAGGATTGAAGCCCAAGACAGTTATCAGGTCAGGAACCAGAAGTGGCTGAATCTAAAACATTCAATCCATCCTTTTTAAGGGGAGGCAGATGTTCTTCCACAGCAGTGCTTTTCCATCCTTTTCCAGGACGGTGATAATGCGGTTGTCTAGGACTAAACTAACTTAGCAGTAGGAAATAAGAGAGGCAGTGTGTGACAAGGAACAGAATGTGAGCAAGTTCAACTGTTGAGAAAATATGTGTGTTCAAGAGAAAAGTTGATTTCCAGTACTTTTTTCACTGGAAAGTATAAAAGTAAGCCACTATTGGGAAAGGATTTGGGGGAATAATGGAATCTTAGGTGATCTCAGAATGTGCGGTGGGAAGAGGGGGTGTTCAACCTGCATCATGTTTCCAATATGCACCTTGAGAAAGCAATATTATTTCTCAAATCAAAAACTGTACTCAAAAAAATGTTTCAACTTTTTTTAGTAGCTATTTCCTGAACCAAGTTCTAAAATTAGATGAATTCATGCCACACTACTTTCTAGTTTGAAATCTGTAACCTTCTCAAAGTTACATTGCAACATATTGGGAAGACATAAGGCCAGTTCTATCCAACTTTGCAGTGCTAATACAGCCCCGAGGCTGTCTTTGTAAGGAAACATATGTTCCTTTACCTTGAGGAAGCCTTGATGACTGCGCCCCCCCCCCCCCCCCCGCTTGGTTCCAAAATAACATACGTGCAACCTTGCTGGATCAGGATCCATCTAGTCTAATATCCTCTTTTCTACATTCGATCTGCTGCTTCTGGAAGTCCACAAGAAGGAAATGAAGGCATATTCCATTTTGAAGCATTAAAGTTGGTAGCCATCACCTACTACACTGTTGATAGTAAGTTCAACAGTGTAGTTCAACAGTGTAGTAATGTGCAATGTGAAGAATTACTAGTGTCCCTTGTTATCCACTAGGGTTCCTTCCTGAAATCTCCTGTGGATAAAAATCAGTGGAAAAATAGACCCCTTTCCAGTTTTCTTGCTCTCCCATTGCGCCAGTGGAATAATGTCTTTCCTCAATATATGCAAGAGTTTGATTCAGAGACTCCCTGCTGACTAAAAAAGCAAATTTTATAAAAAATAAACTGTCTTTTTACAATTCAAAAATAAATTGTGTCTTTTTACAGTTGTTCAAAAACAGCTTTTCTTACTGTTGTCGAGAGGAAGTCAGCAATTAGGAATGTGAGGGACCTCCTTGTCTTTTCCTGGCTCAGCTGAAAAATGGAATGATTGCTTGCATGCTGCTGCCTCTCTAAAGCAGTAAAAAATGCAGTTTTTTTAAAACTGGGATTTGCAGTGGCCATTTGTGTTGAGTCAAATCTCTGTGTTAAAAAATCCATATATAACATGGTTGGACCTGTCCTTCCATAGGCCATCCTAAATCTACAACCAAACAGTTTTGAGTTATCCTAATATTTTAGTGTTGCCAGAAGTGTCTTCTATCTACTTCTGCTATCTACAACCTAGAACAGCTTCTTCACGCTGACTGTATACAGTGAATACACACTGAATACAGGCATTTTTATCCTGCATGATATTGGTATCCTCAACTGGGTTGTATAAAGTACCACTAATTCTTGTCCAGATTGAACAAGTACAGAAATTGGAGAAAAGTTGACAGGGTTGTAGCTCTTGCCTTGTACTGAATGTGAGCATTATGTCTTTCTTGTCCCAAACCATGGAATTAGACCTTGCATGCCATCATCAGTTAATGCAGCTCCAAGACTTACAAAATCCAATTTCTATTACATATTATTCATCATGCTATGTAGTTTTGGGAGAAATGGATGTGAATTAGATCTTTCAGGAATGTTAGTGTAAAAAAATGATAGTATAATGGCCAAAATTTGAGACAGCAGCAGTCAGTTGACTTCGTGGAAATTAAGATCAGAAGGCAGAATAGAAAGATGCACATTTTCAGGAGGTTTTATACATCTTTAATATAAATCAGTAATATAAATACATATTATTGACTTTAGAGCTTAACTTTCTAGGATCAGGGCTTAACTTTATAGGCTTACAAGGACTACAATCACTTTTTGTTAGAAGGGAGAAGACCTGGAATATCTCAAGTTAAAAATCAAGAAATGTTTCTTTGGGCATCTGCAGTGTGCCTAACATTACTGAGTAACTCTGATCCACTCCTATGTGTTAGGAATAAATAGCAGATCTTTTAGGGATAGGTGACATGGATTCCAGCCTCTCACTTTGGGAAACTAAACTTTTCCCCAGATAATATTCTCTCAGAGAACTGAAAGAGAAAGATTCAGCCAATTGAGAAGGCAGGCGGGACAGGTAAGGAAATATAAAAAAACATATACAGATCTATGCCTCTGTATAGCTACTTTTCTTCTTATTTGACAAAATGATCAAATGATCAGTCAGTCTCAGGTCCTTGACATAACAAATACATGTAGCCTGCCGTGGGCTAAATTTCAAGGAACAGCTGCATTGTTCATCCTTGATCTGCAGCTCCACAGTATCATGAGTACTCTTGGATCAATTGCATAGCAGCTCAAAGTATATCAAGAGGTGTGCAGTTCCAGACGTTGTAAAATTGGCAGCTACCGGTATGTATATAGAAAGGGTATAGCTAAATTGGCTATGCTTATGACAGCCTATGCTTCCCATCAGAGAAGGGAATGTGAACGATACTATATAACATCGCCATCTGGAGTTTTGTCAAAATATTACAGGAGGAACCTCATTACTCCAAAGAAAAACCCTTTTCTTTTACTTGCTGCCTGCTCTTTTGTTTTTTTCCTTGTCATTGTGCAACTCAGAGCAGCCACCATTTATATACTCCACTCTACATTTACATAATGCAACATCTATAGCAGCAGTTTCTACATCTTCTGACCCATGATCATATCCTCTCCAGCCGTGTATGGTGATGGAGACAGATTAAATATACTTTTAATCCTTTTTTGAGATTGTAGATATTTAAGGGAAAGGAGGGAGTAATCAAAAAGTTATGAGATGTGGAGAGAGTCCCAGCAGATGGCAACTCTTGGGGCTCCAAGACCTGCAAAGGTCCCACTGCCCCAACATAACATGGGAGCATCCAAGAAGGGCAAGCCAGCATTGCACCTCTTCTATATATGTGGGGCCAATTAAAGATTTCTTACCTAAGACCCTTAGAGAGCCTGGAGTGAGTCACAGTGCATGGGTTGAGGGCTGAAGTTTGATTTGGTACGTTGAAAATATTTGATGTGTGAAAGGGAGTGTGGAAAAATCATCTATGGACTATAGCTAGAAATATCAGAGCCATAACCATTCATTTGATCTCTCGGGTGCAATCTTAAAAGACACTTTCCTGGGTTTAAGACCAATTGAACACAGTGGGGCTTACTTTTGAGTAGACATGGTTAGGATTGTGCACTTAGTTTTGGGCAAGGATTTTTTGTCCCCTGCTAACTGGGCAAGAGGCCCTCTTTAAAGTGGGTGTTACCCAGCAGGGAAAGCGTAACTGGCCCTCCTCATCCCAGCAATGTCTGTTTTAGTGGCTTCAGCTGCTGATCTTTTGCATTTTACATTGTGAGCCCTTTAGGGACAGGGACCCATTAGCCATTAATTTTTTAAGTTTCTTTGTAAACAGCTTTGTGAATTTTTTAGTTGAAAAGTGATAGGTAGGTAGATAAATAAATTGGATCTAATGCTTTACTACTTTTCTTCATATTGCTTTTCTCTGCTTTAAGAGAAGAAATGTTTGTTTCTGCTTGTTTTCCCAATTCTGCCCCCCCCCCCCATTGCAACAAACAAGTGAAGTCAACCAAAACCCCGAACTGAAATTAGAAACAGGCCAAGAGCATGCCCATGGGCTATGCACAACAGACGGAGGAGAGAGGGAATGTCACTCAACAGATGAAGGCACCTCAGTCCCAAGCTTAATTCCAAATGCTTAAGGAATGTAGTTAAGATGTGTCAGTGATAGCCTCTGAACTGATGGTGAGGCTGATGTTGGAACATCTTTAAAAAAGCTCTGTGATGAAAAGGCTTAACACTCATTCAAGAGGTAAGAAAAACTTATCAGGGAAAACTCTGAGCCGTAATTCTTATTGGGTCTAATTTGCTTGAGGTTAGCCTTGGTGTCCTTTGTTCCTATAGTCTATTGAGGAAACATTTCTCTATATTATTTCTCTATATTTCTGCATGTTTGTTTGTGACATGCAAAAATTCAGCAGGCACAGCTTTGTACTGTATTGCATCTATTTTATTATATTGCAGTTATTATATTTAATTATATTGCAGCTAAAACTGATGGGGAGCCCAATCCACTTGAGCTGCACCACTGGCAGAACAAGCATTCTATGAGCACTGAATACCATACGGTTGTTGTAAGCATACTCCCAGCAGAAGGAGGTAAGTTGCTGGGGAAGGCAGGATGGGGTAGAAGGAGCATCAGGAAGGTGATGGAAGTGGGAGAAAGGCAGAATATTCTAAAGAAGGGGTGAATTCAGCAATAGTGATGATTCAGCCAAATTGTTCTCAGACCTGATCCCACAAAGGCAGGTCCATATCAGACCTGCATCAGCAAAATCCCTGGCTCATACCCCTCTGCATGTCCTGCTTCCTTACATGAATTTTGTAAAGGTCTCCTTCCCACAGGATGCATCAGTATAGATAGAGAGAGAGAGAGAGAGAGAGAGAGAGAGAGAGAGAGAGAGAGAGAGAGAGAGATTTCATGTGGTTACTGTAAACATTATATTAGTTATTATTAAATTTAAAATTATTACATATAATTCATTAATTACAAGAAGCCTACATGCTGCCTGCTAATAAAGAAAGAGGGTAATTAATTTATTTTTCTGGGACACAAGGCTAAAAAAGAGGACATATTATCACTCTGACCAAACAGACCAAGTTGGATGTGGCTGTTGGATGCAAGTTTCTCAGCAAATTAGCTGGAAAAAATATGAGACTTTCCGAAAGAAAGTGATTTGTACACAACAATAGCTCCAGACAGTGCTGCCAACCCAGGTGTGTTGATAGGAGAGCAAAGATCAGGACCAGGAAAGGGAGAGGTTTGGAAGCAGAACCAGCCACTGAATTAAAATCTTTTTCTGGATCCAATCCTGCAGCCTGGGTCTATGTAGATATGAACCACCAATTTTGCTGGCTAGATGTTTAGTAGATCCCTCCATGTCTTAGGATATAATTCTAATCCCCAATTAGGTCAGCATAAGCCCCAGCACAAGTCCCAGGTTGGCCTGGAGGTGTCACAAAAGTGCTTTAAAGCATACCTGCACCACTTCTGGGGGTGTTAGGCCACTGCACAGACATGTGCTTGCCTCCTTACCAGGGTGACCATACAGACTGGAGGACAGAGTGCCTCTACCTTTAACTATTGCATGGAAGAGGGAATTTAGGCAGGTTTAACTCAACATAGAAGGGTTTAAAAAGCAGCACCTGCCAAAATCCCCTCCTCTATACAGTGATTAAAGGTAGAGGCACTCTGTCCTCCATTCTACAGTATATGGTCACCCTGCTTCCGGCATCACCTTGGGAATGGGAAGATCGATGAGTTGTGCTGGCCTGGATTAGGATTGCACCCTTAGAGCAAGTGTTTCCTTATCCAAAGGAGATCTCTGCCCATCCTCACCCCTGGATGAAATCCAAGCAATTTTTTTCCCATGACTGTATCCATGGGAGGTAAAAGCATAGGATTGTGCTGTTCATACACTCTTATTCAGATGCCTCCAAACAGCTTGTCACTGTATAATACTATTTTCCCCTCTCAACCATCCAGATTGAGGCAGCTCTGCCTTTGAGCCCTAGTGTACTCGCCTCCAGCTGATATGATACATGATGTGACCACATGGAATTCTGCAGTAAGTGCTGTCTCAGCATCACCTCCTGTACAGCTGTTGCTGCCAACCCAGCTAACTGCAATGGCACATGTTTGGCTGTAGGCCAAGGATGGAATTTAGTGAACTGTGCCTCAGTGCTTTTCCAGAAAACAAATAAACATATGAGCAAGCTGCAACAGGAAGATTTTAACTCTATGGAGTTCCAGCTTAGTGATGAGGCAAGTGATGGGTGGCCACCTTTGGCCATCTTACCTGATCCACATATGCCCTCCACCTGTCCCATCTGATTCTTTCACTCTAGACTGGAGTGGAAAAAGCCCGGAGAAACACCAGTGAAGCACCATGCCACTTCCACTTCTCCAGGCTTTTTCAACTTCCAGTTTGCTCTAATTCAGAAGAAAAGAGCAAGCAGGAAGAGAAGGTGAGCAGGGAAAGATGACAGCTGCAGCTAATTGGAAAGAGGATCGACACTGTCACTGTGGCCATTGTCACACTTCTATAGTTGTCTTCTCCTTGTGAGTGAGGAGGATACAGAGAGAGTTTGCAGTGGAAATAGCCCTCTTTATCCTTCCACTACATATGCAGGTGTCATATATACTTCCTGAGGCATCTGGTGGGCTGTTATGTGATTCAGGAAGCTAGACTAGATGGGCCTTTGACCTGATCCTAAGACACTGTGCCTGTTAACCATCAGGCCAGGGTTCAAGACCCGGGTGGGCCCCACAAGACAGGGTGAGCTCCTGTCCTTAGCCCAGCTCTGCGACGCCAGCTGGATCCAATCGTATCGGCTCTGCCTTTCCATTGGACTAATTCAGTGGCATGGAGAGAGGGGATTTGCTGCTTGGGTAACAGCCTACCCTCCATAACAATCTAACCCAGGCTTTCATGCTTCTCATGCAGCGTATGCAGTGCAGAGCATGATACCATAGTCCTTCAAGACTGACAGAGGCCTGCTATCTTCTCTAAGCAGGAGGGAGTCAGGCAGTGGGCTCCAGCTCCGGTGGGCTCCAGCAGGTTCACACCTACTCTGTAGAACCGGTTGTTAACGAGAGATAGGACAGATAAAGTTTAAATATAGCTATTTAAAAGTGGCCGCCAGATAGGCATAGAACCAGTTGTTAATTTCTTTGAATCCCATCACTGGAGTCAGGCTAACAAGGGTCACTGTGCTCCTCAATTGTAGAAAAGGTGGAAATTTACTTTTTATTTAGCAATGGACTGTGCTTATCATGGATTGGATCATGTTGTAGCTCTGGAAGTGGTCTCTCTTCTCTCAAGGTGTCCTACAAGGGGTGCTCTGAACCAGTTTGCATCATCAACAGAGCAAACTCTGGAAATGTACCATACAGGGCAGGACTGCCCACACAAGTTTTAATAAAGCACCAGCGTTGCTGAAGTTGTGATCATGCAAACACTTGCAAACCACATGCTCTGAACAGTGAGTGGAATGAATGAGTTGCAAGGGTTTGCATATTCACAACTGTGACTGAGGTCCTTTTTAGTGAATTCCAGTGGAGAAGTCCTGCTGCCCCTTCACAAAATGTCACTGGCAAACCTGGAGACTTAGTAAATTCTTTGCTCCTTGTTAGAATGTGATTTTTCTCTTTCTCACCTCCTTTTTAGTCCTTCTACTTTCTGATACTTGAATATTTTTTGTTTGTGCTTTGGAAATCTATGAGTTTATGAGTCTATCATTGGCACCGAGTTGCATCAACAGCAAAAATGTTTTGTGCCAAGAAAGCTTATACTTAATGTAGTGTTTTTTGTGTGTGTTTTGTGTTTGACCAATTGCCAAATCTTACATTCTCTCAGGACTAGAAAAAGTGTTAATTGAAGCAGGAAATTGAATGCACAGGGTGAAAGACTGTTTTGCTAGACTGAGCCTTTTGTCCTAAACATGTGTCTTTTACTCATTTCCCACTACTTGCTGCTCACTTGCACAACAGTGAGGGATATGTTGAGATCTTAATTACTACTGATTATAAGATTCCCCATTATTTTTGTTTACATAAAATGATATGCAGTAAAATAAACAGTTCCACTTTAAAGTCTTCAAAGTAATGGCCAAAACTCAAGAAGTTACTAATCTAACCAAGTATTTAAAAATCACTTAAGGAAGCTTACAAACATTAAATACAAAGTAATAATAATAATATATTTTAATCTGTCTTCTGGCTGGGGCAGAAACGTTTTTGGACCGATTGCAGTACAAAGCGTTCAAATGCATTCTGAAATGCTAAGATTATGTGTTATGAAGGGGAAAAAATCTTCCACTTGTGACACAAGAAGATCTAAAACTACAAGCTCTGACTTCAAGGGAATGTTTTGGAATGCTGCTGCTGCTGCTGCTCCCTGACATGCACATTGCAGGAAAGGTGGATGTGCAAGTATGTACATGGAGCACTGTGGTTCCAGGCTCTTTTATGGCCCCAGAGAGATGAGCTGAAGCTGCTCGGGGTGCTTCTTGACAGCAAAGGACTCTGTAGTGCTTTTAGTAGTGGTGGCATTTAGTAGTGTGGCATTTAGTAATGCCACAAGAGCAGGTGGAGGAACAGGCAGCAACAGTAGCAGCATCAAGCTCCCTGCCTCCTCCTGTGCTGGACTCATAGGCTAGTTGAGGCAAGGGACAGCAGAACTTGGGGCAGCAGAGGCAGCACCATCTGTCCCCTGCCCCTTGTGCTGCTCCCCTCTGTGTATCTCAAATGCTTCAGTGGCAGCTCCAGGCCTATTGTTCACAATAAACATAATGCACCTAAATCATCGCCAAATCATCCTCCCAATATGTAAAAAATTATCTTCCCGGAAACTGCTCCCTGGTGGCAAAAAGGTTTGGGATTGTTCAGTTAAACGAAGCATTCTGCAGAGATTGTCAAGCAGTACCATGGAAAGCTCCATTATATGCGTTCAATCTCTCCTCCTCAAGAAAATATGTTTGAAATATTCATATCCCAACCCCAAATTGCCTGCAAAGCTGAATTAGTATTCTGCGACATCCCATGATTTGTAAGGTCACCCTTTCTCAGTTCTGAATACACTTCACCCTAAGCACTCATTTTCTGTAAAAGTTTGTTTTTCAAAGGTTTTTAAGAGACTAATTTTTAAAAAATAATTAGAGCACATTACTTTCTGCAGAGCAGAGCTACTTGTCTGCTTTGCAGCACAGCAGTTTGGTGCCAAATATTTAAGATAGGATAGTCAAACATTGATAATTCAACCAGAAGAATTCTAAGTTGAAACTTGGCACTTAAACATTATATTACAAGGCAGGAGATGGTTTATTGTTTGCTACTAATCTGCAAAGGACCATTTGGAGAAACTGCATATTGCAACAGGTCCTGAAGCTTCCAAGGATGGTCTTGAAAAAAAAATGTATTGGAAAAGTCTAAGGATTGTGGAAGAAGAATTGAAAAGATGAGAGATGTTAGACTGGGATCTCACTGAAGGCTGTGGGTCACTTGACTTCTTGTTTTATCTTTCAGGAGCCACTGACTGGACTGAACTTCCAACAGATCCCAGTTCTAACCACCTAAACAAACCGTCTAAACAAACCAGGAAGCCAAAAAACCAGTTCCTGTTTCCCATTGTCTTGTGAAAAAATATTTGACATTTTGATTCATTTTATATACCGTATAGTGTTAGATGCCTTACCTCCAGCCCAAAAGGAATATGTAAAAGAACACAGATCAGATTGACTATTTTTAATTAAATCATGCTGTGTCCACGAATAGATATCTGTTTCTTTAAAAGTGATGTCAACCTATTTAGCTTCAATAAAATATTGCTGTTAACTATCTTGTTGGTGCCGTATTTTTCCAATAAGGGAAGTGGAGAAGGGAAAAGGACTTGGAAAGAACAGACTAATGCTTATTCCAGGAATAAAAGAAACATGTCTTTGAGCTCCCCCTGCCCAGCTCAGCCACACTTAAATAGGAATAAATGGGAATAGGCAAAAAAAATTATTTTGTGTTCTCTGTTCCTAGGAATTGTATTTCACCCAGCTCAAATTAGCAAACAACAAAGCCAGAACATAAATGGATGGATGGGAAAGATATGTGGTGTGATTCAAATGGAATATGCTTCCCAGCCTGTATTTCAAAGGTTAATGATCCTAATGTCCTCTCCTGAGAGCTTTTTGGAGGAAACCTCATTGTGTTTGAGTGGGAGGCTCTGAGAAACAGTGCCTGTAGGCTGTGCTGATGAAGCTGCCTTCCTCACTGCACTGGGGTCCTTGGAAAGTGTTGCATCCCTGGTTAATGCAGTCAGCTAGACTTGTGTGAAAAGCCATGGGATTGCAATGAACATTTTCAAATGTATACCCCATCTCTCTCTCTTTAACGTATACCCCATAACTCTCTCTCTCTCTCTCTCTCTCTCTCTCTCTCTCTCTCTCTCTCACTCACTCACTCACTCACTCTCACACACAGACACACACACACACACACACATTCACAGACATGCACACATGTACGTACACACACCGAGAATCAGAAATGGATGCAGTACTAGCCACGAAGACCTGTTTCACGGCTCCAAGCAGTTCTGAATCCTTTTTTGCGCCATGTTCCCCCTTTACACAAGAGTGGCTCCTTACACATACATGCGGCAGCTGCTGCGGCTGCGGCTTCATTTTAATGCTATAAATCCTGGTGCCTTTGCAGCCTGACGGCCAGTTCTGGATGTGATCAGAAAACCAACTGGTGTTCTTTTAAAGGTTTAGTACTTGACTGCGTCAAGCCTCCTCATATCAATCAGGCTAGGGTGTGCCACGCAAGCCTGCGGATATGGCAGAACATCGTGACCTTCTTACTGGGGGAGTTGGAAATTGGAAAAGGCGGGGGAAGGGTTGACGCGATTGGAGAAAATTAAGGTGGGTAAAAAAAGCAATCACAGCGTTCCCTCCTGAAACTCAAGGGATCAAATCAACCAACATCCAACCCTGCAAGAGTTTATTACACTTGCGAAAGCAACGTTCGTCAAGGTTGACAGGTCCAGAATTGAACCTGTCTGACAATAAATAATTGGATTATCACCTCCCAAGAGGTCTTGTGGGAACATTTGCCGCCTCCCCACCCCATGAGAGCTTTGTGTCTTGACTTCTTAGAATTTCAATCCAAATTCAAAACTGGGGCACCAACAACATTTTTTAACCCCAACACATAAGATTAGGGAAACTTTGGACCCACTCCCAGAACAATAACTGATTTTTTTTTTAAAAAAACAGGAATAGTTTGAAACTACATGCACTTTTGAAATGTGCTACCTTTGGCTACCATGTTTCAACTATGCGGCAGCCCCCACATTGTGAGGGGAAGGAGATCACCTGCAGCACTTGAATGGAAGTAAGCTTTCATGCCTAGTTTGTCATGACTAGTGCTGTTCTGGAGTTGCATGTTTGTCATGCAGCCCTCCTGCCTACTCCTGGATCCATCTGGGCCAAAATAAGCAATTGGTGGTGACACCATCACATTATTGACATCTATTTCTGGGTGGTGTGCATTACATAGGGTGTTATTAGCCCCACTCACTGCTCCTGCTCTTGCTGGAGAGTATGGAGTGGAGGCTCTGCAAAAATATTTGGCATTGGACTCTGCAGCTCCCAAAGCTGTCCCTGATGACTGTTCTTTGCATCTGGTCTTTGAAAGGGCAAATTCTGTAGTTGCATAAAGAAGAAAAACATTGCACCTTGAACACTGATCATGTTTGGCAGATTCTTCATGCACTTCTTCAAATGTAACACCAGAACAAGAAAAGCTAGAATGTTGCTTTTGAAATTAAATGAAGCTGAGTCCCTTTGCTATATTTAATGTTGGAGCTTCTTCCTACCACAGGATCTTAAGCATACCAGAACCTCATCGCAATTAGTGCCTCAAACGATGGCCTGGTTGCAACACTGAAAGAGTTGGGACTGTAGTTTTCCAGGTGGCAGAGCAGTTCATCGTCCTTGTATTCACCATCACATAAAATCACTTGAGAGGCTGCAACTCCACTCAGAAGCCCAGATGTGCAATGGCCTGATTTGTACTAATTTTCTCACAAAAACAGTGGAAGAAGATCAAGTGAATCAGGCCACTGAACAAACTGGCCTCTGGGTGGAGAGGCCACCTCATACACGATGTTGTGCAGGCAATGCAGGGTGATCAAATAACTGCAAAAGAGGACTCTTAAAATCTAGGACATACAAGAAAAATGTAGGACATGATAAAATGAAAACTAAAAATACTCATATAGATTCATTTCATGATTTAAACATTACGTTAAAGGTAAAGGTGTCTCCTTCAGGTTGCTCTGCTTGTTGTGACTGACTTTAGGTGTGGTGTTCATCCCCTGTTTTTGGAGCCAGAGAGCCAGCATTGTCCAAAGACCCTTCCATGGACATGTGGCCTGCATGTGCATGGAACATTGTAACCTTCCCACTGAGGTGCTGCTTATTTATCTACTTGCATTTGCATGCTTTTGAACTGCAGGTTGGCATGAGGTGGGCTCAGGGTGGGAGCTCACCCCATCTTGCAGTACATGGGTCTCAAACCGCTGACCTGCTGATCTTCACTTAAAGGCACTGCACCTTTAACTACCAAGTCAACAACAGCACTAAACACTAAGTTACTTATTATTAAATTTAAAACTATAATTACTTATAATTTATTTATTTAATTCATTAAATCATTAAATTACAAGCACAATCCTAACCATGCCTACTCAAAATTAAGCCCCATTGTGTTCAATGGATCTTACTCTCAGGAAAGTGTCTTTAAGATTCAGCCTAAATTTATTGAAACTATTACATATAATTTATTAATTACAAGAAGATTACATGCTGCCTGCTCACAAAAAGGAGGACTTTGAAGTCTTTTTCTAGGTCATAGGGCTAAGATCCAGGACCTGGACTGGAAAAAGAGGACATAAGTTCATCCTGAGGCACAGACTTGACTGCCTCACCTTCCCAGGGTGACCAAATGCCCAAACCTCAAAAGGAGGACAAGGTCTTGGATTCCTCTCAGTCTGGCTTTTCTGGCAGACAATGGCACGCTTTTCTACTCACAAGTAAAGTGCAATATTGGGCACTTTCACTTTCCCATAGAGCTCAATGCATATTTTTGTTTTTCAGATTTTTGGCCATAACTTTTGATAGGAAGGAGATATCTCAAAACTGATTTTTGCATTGGATTCTGCTCTCAATATGAATCCAACTACATATGACATGATGGGATACTGCACACCACTGCAAAGTTCCAAAATGAAGCCCTTTTTGGAGGACATCTGGACAGGAGACTAAAAAAAGAGGACAAATCCAGAAATTTTCTTTTATATGGTCACCCTGCCTTCCATATCACATTTATCTTCTTGGCAGGTCTAAAATATTTGTGACAGGATTGGGTTTGGGATAGTTAGAGTGATCAACTCCTGCAAATTCCCTGCTGGGAATTCAGCTTGTCCCAGAATGCACAAAAGGCTCAACAGAGGCCCAGAAACAGCCTTCTTGACTTGTCCACATATGGCTTCCATAAACATATTGTTCAAAGCATCGAATGCATTCATTATAGAGTTGCCATAATTCCCTTCCACAAAATCAGGACAGGGCCCTCTCCTTGTGAACACAGTCCCGCAAAATTGGGTTTGTTGCTGTTTTTCGGGACATAT
This sequence comes from Cryptoblepharus egeriae, assembly GCA_030015325.1. Taxonomy (NCBI): domain Eukaryota; kingdom Metazoa; phylum Chordata; class Lepidosauria; order Squamata; family Scincidae; genus Cryptoblepharus; species Cryptoblepharus egeriae. The sequence continues at coordinate 62,781,864 of JAREYC010000002.1, read as the reverse complement.
GGCAACCCTGATTCATTATCATATTCAAATTGCTTAGTAAATAACGTTATGAGAGTGATTCATTCCCAGGAATTCTCTGGATGTGTAGCTCTAATGAATAAATCAAAGAAACTAACCAAATGCACTCATTTCTTTCAGATCTGTAGATGGAGGGGTGAGGGAAACACTAAGTTTTACAGGGATCCTGACTGCAGAGTGCCAAGGATCTTCTCCCCCTCTGAGCCACTCCAGGAGGGGGAAGCATCCTGGAATGACTCAGAGCAACATGAGCCTGGAATGGCTCAGAGGGGAAGCAGTTCCTTGTAAACTGCAGGATCCCTTAGTTAGCCTTGCTTTTTCCACCCCTCTTTCTTCTGCTTTTTCCCCTTCACTCATATATGAACTAATTGATGTCTGATCTATTCAGTAGTTCGGCCCTAAAATGTAACCTTCAGTTAACTGCTCACATAACTTGCCTGTCACTTTTGATAACAGTCAGGGCATTGTTTTTGCAAGTGTTCTACAGTAAAAATCACCTGCTTTGCTCTTGTCAAGCAAATGAGCCCTGAGGCTTCTCTGGGAACCATTAATGATCAAGCCACAGGAGGGGCAAGAGCAGCTGATGGGCATCCATTGGGTTTGGAGTCTTCCCCTCCTCTCTACAATGAGCCATTTAGGTTTTAATTAACCTTCATTAGCTTGCATGGGGATATCACTTGCCTGGATTTCCAGTTGCCAGGGATCAATTGTGGCAGCTGATCATTGGGGACTCTGTTGTGTCTGTGTGGGCACCCAGGCAGGGATCTGTCTGTGGAACAGAAATAAATGATGACTAATATGCTTCGAAGTGCCAGTCTTAATACTGCAAACCATTCCAAGCTGCTGAAGAAGTTATTGATAGGCGAAAACCACACAATCACAAAGACAATGCAATTCTGAAAGTTTTAATAAAGATACAGTAAAACCTTATATTGAGAGGAACTTGGATTGAGAGTGTTTTGCAAGACAAGGAAACATTTCTAATAAATTTTGTTTTGCAATATAAGAAGAAAAATAGTCCCAGCTGGGATATGGCTGGTTTTGGTGCTTCACCAATACCCCCTCAGACTCTCCCGAGAGATCAGCCTTGCATGTCTACTCTAAAGTAAGCCCAATTATAGTCAGTGTGGTCCACTCCTGTGTAAGGGGGGCAGATTGCACCCTGAGAGACATGAGAGACAAAGTGCAAGTTAATTTGTTTCATTTTTCTTTATATTTTGTATTTTCTTTATTATTATCTATTACAGTGTTGTAATCATTTTATATGAATATTTTGGGTTGTGGAATGACTCATCAGAGTTTCCACTATTTCTTATGGGAATATTCACTTTGGAATATTGGATATGCATCTGGAACAAATTATGCACATAAACCAAGGTATCACTGTAATCGGTCAATCTGAAGTTGTGGTCTGTGTCAGTACTAGAAACGAGACAGTCCATGTTAAACTTGTAAACTTTTCAATCTTTGAGATATACATGCCAATCCCATGCATCTTTATTATTCAAACAAAACATTTTCCATGTAAGTAAGCATAAAATCTATGACTTAAGTACATGTATATCTCTCCCATATAAATCAACTGGACTGATTACAGCTAAACCTCAGCCCGAACCTCAAAAAAGAAGACATCTTTTTCCCCAAATTCCTGACATTAAGCAAAAGTCCCGACATTTTTTTTTAAATGCAGGTAACCCAAAAATGTAGGACAAATGTAGGACATGTTAAAATAAAAGCTGAAGACACTTATATTGCTTTCCTGTACATTAATTTCAACACTATATTACTTATTGTTAAATTGTAAAACCAAAAAGGTGCATGTTTAAGTGATCCAAAACCAAAGCAGTCGCCTTTCTCAGGGCAGCATCTCCTTTGCAAGACCTGATTCCAGAACAAAAAATGCACATGTTTAAGTGATCCAAAACCCAGGGTGACCATATGCCATGAAAGAGCAACATGTAGAACAATATGTAGAACCAAAATGTAGAACATCCAAGCAAAATGTAGGACATGACAAAAAAAGCTGAAAACACTCATATGCTGAAAACATTCAAATGTTGCCATGTGGGACATTTGCTGTACTCCAGGTGCACAGCATCAGGACCATTCTGGAAGCCTTGCACTCCCTGGAATGACCTTCTACACCAGCCAAGGCATGCTTGCTCAGTTGAGAGTAAAGGTGGCTGTACAGTCTCACTTTCAAAAGGGTTTAATGCAGTGGAGCTTGGTGGAAGGGTTTCCTTGTGAGGTGCCTTCATTTATTGGATCAGGACCAGATTTCTCTCAGCCTGCCCAAAATATCTAAGGCAAGTTTGCCTATTTGCGAGTAAAGATGCAATATGGCTCCCTTTCAGTTCCCATAGAGATCAATGCAATTATCAGGGGCTTCCTTTTGAGGTGATTTTGGAGGCTGTCTTCATTGGATCAGGACCATTCTGGTGTCCTTGGATTCCTCTCAGCCTGGCCTTCCCAGTGGACTTGGGCACATTCACCTACACATGAGTAAAGCCATGATATGGGGCACTTTCACTTTCCCATAATGCTCAATGCATATTTATGATTTTTTTTTTTGACAATAACGTTTGAGAGGAAGGAGATATCTTGAAATTGATTTTTGCATTGGATTCTGCTCTCCAGTACCAATCCAATGACATATGACGTGATGGGTCACTCTGCACCATAACAAAGTTCCAAAATGGAGGCCAAAGAAGCCCGAACAGGAAGCTAAAAATCTGGACAAATCTGGGAATTTCTGGACATATGGTCACCCTTGCAAAACCTTAGCCTTGCTTGGATCATGCTTAGAACTGTTATGAAAATATTGCTAGTTTCAGTTCTCACAGACTTGTCTTATCCAGTACGAGTAATGGTTACAGCTGCATTCTCCTGTGCTGGAGTGGGACATGCTGGAGGTCTCTTTGGAGGAAGGGGCCATACCCCAAGTCTCCATACCCCATACCCCAAGTCAAGCTGCAGCCTGCTCAATGCATCTTCTTGAGTTTGTGCCAGCTATTTTGCTGGTGCTGGTTCAAGAAGTCTCATGTTAGGCACATGAGCCTGACACAGGGGATAGGATTTGGCTGAATAGGACTTCTCCAGTCCCACCCCCTCCTGGGCCTGTCCCCCATTCTGCCATCTATCCATTCATCTCCTCTATGGCCTCAGGTCACCCTTCCCATGTCCCTGGGTCGCTCGGCACTGAAATCCCTGCCAGCTTCTGGGAGGGGGGGGGGGTCTGATGGCAGCATCAGGCTTCCCTGATGTCACCATTTATTCCTTGGGTGGCAGCATTGGGATCCTGCCTCCCACACTATGGCAGCATGGATTGGTGCTATGGTGGTTGGTTGATTGGTGGTTAGTTGGTGATCTAGTTCATCTCCATACCATTCACATAATCCCATTCACATAAATTTGTGTTTAGCCAAAAACCAGTTAAATAAAGGGTTCAAAAAGCAACAAAAGGAAAGAGCATTAAAAAAGGCATCCTCAAACTAGAGTGACCCATTTCCCTCTCACATTCTCGGTGGAAGCAAACAAAGCTAACTTTCTAATTATCACAGGGTTATTATTCTCAAACAAAACCTGATGGGTTTTGAGTAGGAGATGAAAGTTATAACAAAGCAAATTGGTGAAGAAATTTTCCTGTCATTGCATAGATCTTATAACTGAAGACTAGTGTGAAATATGTACAGAGTTATTGACTCAGATGGTTGTAATGTTATTGCCATATGAGACTTCTAGGACTCAATGAGGATGCAGTGGGGAGGTGGCAGGAGGAGGCATTCCAGATTGGGGGTGGGTGGAGGGCTTGAGGACAGGAGAGCATGTGGTAGGAGGCAGGGCTAAGATCCAGCTCCAAACTTCACCTCTTGGGCAGCCTAGATCATTTTCAACTTGGGCTTAGACACAGCTGGGACAGGCTGCCTAATCCAGCACAAGTTAGGATTGCGTTGCCTAAGCCCATTCTTAATCATGTCTACTCAGAAGTAGATCACACTATAGTCAATGAATCTTATTCTCAGGTGAGTATGGATAGGATTTCAGCCTAAGTCTTAGGAGCAGTGTAGTTATGGCCATTTTAGTATTTTAAATGCAAAATTCTTTGCCTGCCTGCACTGGCCTCCCTGCCAGTGACTCTCTTGTTCTGGCTGCAGTGAATTCACTTATTTGACAGCCGTCTCCCAGGTGGCATGTAGGACACTGATGCTGGCCCAGGGTTTGACTGAGCTCACAGTCATGATGGACTTAGGTTGATCAGAATGCTAGGCTGAATACTGCTCTATTAAAATCCTCTGTCATCCTGGAAACTTGCATCTCTGCTATTACTTTTGGTAATCATTCATCTCTGTCAGTGGTTGTGGTGTTGGTACGTTGATTTGTATGCAGATGTGATCTTGATGCCTCCTGACCACCCATCTGACATTTAAACAGATTTTAAAAGATCAAGGCCCAATTTGTTCTTGGATCCTGCCTGGAATCCAGATTGGATGACTAGTACTAAAGGTGTTTGATTTAGACCTGATCCAATATCCCTATATGTCTCTCCCTGACATGATAATCATGATTTTGTCTTAGAAAAGCCTGTTCCTTTTGTACTTCCCAGTCCCCACCCCATAAAAAATGCTTCAGGTAATGCCACAAATTGGTATCTGAAGCTAGAGGTTAAGTCAAAGTCATGCCTTTGCTTTATCCCACTTGCTGGCATGCTGCCCCCATTTAGTAGCAATATTTGCTTGGCCTTCTCACAGCATCGCCTCTCTCTTGCTTTTCATTGGCACTCTGGTTCTGCTAATAAACTCAAGTTCCTCTTGCCAAGTTGACAGGTCTCATGTCCTGGTCTCATCAACTCAGCATGCTTGGCAGAACTGCAGCAGCAATCAATCCCCATCTTACCAGCATAAAATCAAACAGATCAGAACAATAAGGAGGTGTTTAAGAACAAGGGCAGCCCCCATCAGCACTTTTTCTGGGCACGCAGCGATGACAAATACGCTGGCATCACCTTGCTGGTGCTTTCAAGAGGGACAGGTGTAGCGGATAACTCAATTGCTTTCTCTGCCTCCTCCTTCAACTCTCCCTCACTGTCTCCAGACCATTGGTCCTTTGACATTATCTCCAGCAGATGCTTAAAAACAAATTCCAATATTGTTTATGATTCAACATTACCCAAGGCTCATGACGAACAGAAAAAAGTAAATTGTTGGCAAGGTGGTCATTAACACACATTTACATAGGTTAATTGCAAAGGATAATGAAGGACATTCTCTCTCCCCCCACCCCCAACGGGATCTCTGTGACTGCTGTCAAAAATATCTCAACAATGGCAGATCACACACCTCTGCTTGATAGTAAGTTCTGAAAATTCCTTGCTTAGCCATTTCCAAGCCAGGATATCGGCACCCCACAAAACCAGATTTCTGTTCTGGCTTCCCCCCTCCATAAGTTGTGTGTGTGTGTGTGTGTGTGTGTGTGTGTGTGTGTGTGTGTGTGATTGATTGACTGATTGATTGATTCTCTCTGAGAGCTACCAACCTTATGAAAACAATGTAATTTGGCCAGCCAAAGTTCTAGGATTGCTTCTCTCACTTAGTTCTTCCTAAGATCAAAGGCAGCCCAGTTCACTTGCCGAGGTCCCTTCAAAGCTTTTGCCTCTTTTACATGTCAAGGGAGACCTTTTTTCAGAGCCCTCTTTCTCTCTTTGACACCCTTCTTTGTTGTTGATGATGATTCATATGATTGGCTCCTTGCTGTTATGGACCCTACATCATAACACTCCTCTTATATATTGTTTCAACATGAGAAGGACATTTTTAATTTCTTCCTTATTAAACAACGCTGTGTGACCAGTGCCAGATTTGTTGTCTCCCTCATTTAATTCAGATCCATATCTTTATTAGGAGTTTGAAAACCCAACAGGGAACAAAACACAAAAAGCAGGAATTCCATGCAGGCCACATGTTATGCTAGGAACAAGCTTGTCCAGCCAACTCAGAGGTACCAAATGTTGGACACCTGATCGGTGTCTGGCCATAGGGGCAGAGCATAGTCAATCATCTGTCTGTGGCATGATGCTTTCACCTCAGTGTGGCTTTGGTTTCTGACTCCCACCAACCTTCTCTTTGTTGAGTCTGAAATCAGATGGTTGCCTTTTGGAGCCAAGAAGATATTTTTTTCTGTCAGCTTCATTGCTATTAGTAGACAGTTATTTCTCCCACCCCCAATGCCAGATTGTCCTCCAGCTGAAATAGTTTCTTGTGCCTTTTTTGTATAACCTTTGTCAGATGTGAACCATGAGGCTTGCCTGCTCAAGGAGACTGACTAGTGAGCCCTCTGGCTTGGATTGTAAAAGGTAAAAGTGCCCTGCTAGTTGTGATCAACTTAATATTGATCATAGGTTGCCCTGCTAGTTGTGATCAATTTAATGTTACCATTTGTCCTGAAAAAACAGGGACAAATGGCAAATGGAACAGAGGGTCCTGTCCCAATTTTATGGGAGAGAATTATGGCAACCCTAGATTGACCTAGGTTGATATTTCTCCCTGTTACAAGGCTGAAGAGCCAGTGTTTTCCAAAGACATCTCCATGGTCTTATGTGGCCAGCATGAATAAATGCCAAAGGCACACAGAATACTGTTACTTTCCCACTGAAGTGGTACTTATTTATCTACTTGCATTTACATGCCTTTCAAACCACAAGGTTGGCAAATAACAGGAACTCACTCCATCATGGATTACTTGGGTCTCTAACTGCTGACCTACCAACCTTCAGGATTACAAGGACACATCTTCAACCACTTAGCCACTGAAGCCCCAAGGGCAATCTCAGCCTTTCTGGCATGGGGCAGGAGTCAGTACAATATACCTTTCTTGACAATTCGGGGTTGATGTGGAGAAGCTCAGGCTGTCTAATAATGGGATCCAACTTTGAGTAAAGGTTGGAACTCTGGTTAATGGCAAAAGGTAGTCATTTGTTGTCTCTCCTAAATTATATGCCTGCACAAAAGCGGGTGGAATTTCAGATCTTGCCTGCTGCAGGTTTTCATTGTTTAAGAAGCTTTTAGTAAAGTGGACCAGTTCGGCACATGTATGATTTTTTTTTTTGAGGGGACGGGGGGACGGGGATGGGGTTGGAAGTGTGGCTCATAGGGATAGAGGAGAATGAGCATACATAGCTAAGAGGAGAATATACATAGCTATGTTAATAACCTCTTATTTACAAAGAAATCTGGGGCTCTCCAATGGACTATAATCGCTGTATGACATTTTCTTAATGCTTTGTAAGAACTTGTTTACCATGATTGTTGGAGTTTTTTTTACAGTGTAATCACATTTCAAACAAATGTCATACTCCACAGTAATCTTAAAAAAACATTTTGTCTAGTTCCTCCAGGGACAGAAGAGGAATTAATATATTTTATTAGTGCTAAGTACAAAAATGGGTAAAACAACAGACTTGCATCAGAAAGCAAAACTGCTGTACTTCCATCTTTCATCCTATTTTAAAATAATTTGTCTGGATTAGCCCTCTTACCTGTTAGATGGTGCATGCCAAATTTATTTATTTAAAAGTTTTAAATTTCATTCTGATAGAACAAACTATCGATTTTTATAGATAATAGAAAGGATTGTCAGGCAGGTTTAACAATGCTGGAATGCTTGGGGGGGGGGGGGGTTGAACCAGCAGCTTTAACTATCAAGTCACTTCCTCAGCTGTATAATTATGCTTAACTTTGTTACTGATCTTTACAAGCTCATATGGGCCCAGGCCAGTTCGATCCAGTTCTTGGGAACCGGTAGTTCCCATTTGCCCACCGCTACCAAACTGGTAGCTGCGGTCCCCCCCAAACGGGCTGAACCAGTTCCCTGGCGCGGCGCGCAGCAGCAGCCGGCCGGGCACCTTTCCATTTTTAAATTTGCCACCTCTCGCGTCAGTGCAGTGAAGTGCCACAGAAGCCTCAGTGGTCTTCTTTCCCCGGCCGCTGAGGCTTCTGGGATGCTTTGTTGGGCTGCTGCTAGAGGCGGCAAATTTAAAAATATAAAGTGCCTGGCGGCTGCTGCTGCAACCTCAGAGCGCCATCCTCCGCCATCCTCTCCGGCTGGCCGGGGAGGCTGAGGGGGGACCCGCGCAGCGCCATTGCGCTCTCCCAGCCTCTCCCCGGCTGGCTGGGGAGGCTGAGAGCCCCATTCTCAGCCCCATGCAGGTCTACTCAGAAGTAAGTCCCATGACATTCAATGGGACTTACTCCCAGGTTAGTGTGGAGAGAGCCTCAGAGCAGCCTCAGAGCCCCATCCTATGCAGGTCTACTCAGAAGTAAGTCCCATGACACTCAATGGGACTTACTCCCAGGACAGTGTGGGGAGAGCAGAGCACCCTCAGAGCTCCATCCTATGCAGGTCTACTCAGAGGTGAGCCACATGCTTAAATATTTTTGAATTTTTTAATTAAAAAAAATTCTCCCTGGCCCTGCCCCCTGACCTCGGCCCTGCCCTGCCCTGGCCTGGCCCCACCCACTTCCGGAGAACCGGTTGTTAGGGCAGGCTGGGCCAATCACTGTTTACAAGCCTTTAAATATCACAAGTCTGTTTCATGCTTGTGGAAAGAAGCATGATGAGCAAAACAGGAGGTAAGCAGATTTCTATAACTTTGGGAGAAACTGAGCTAAGAATAAGCACTTTGGTGTTGTGATTTGTAGAAAAATGCAAGTGAGGCATGGGCTACCTCTTGCTTCTGTATTTGGGGCATGAGAAATATAATCTTTAAAAAATACTTTGTTTAAAAACCAATCTTTTTCCATTTTCAGCTTGACCAAAATGGTAGCTTTTACGTATTTGCCCAAGAGGAAAATGTGCTAGATGTCAGAAGTAAGTTAAAAACTGTAGCTTCCTTTTTTTCTTGCATGAACCAAACTCCTTTGATTCAAACAGAGCACTGGGGATTCTAAAGATATTCTAATGCTCTGTTTATATTTAGGGTGATACCTTTCATCCTGGGCTTTGCAAAAGATATTTCTTTTGTGCCTTTTTATGTGCCCATTGGGTTTCATTACAAAGTCAGTTAAGCCAGTTTTAAAAAAATATTTTGGGGATACAGGATGAAGTGGGATTTAGGCTATGAAGATGTGGGACAGATGATACAGGTGTATATTTGTAAGCCTGAGCTTGGTGGCAGAAATTTATGTACATATATATGAATTTTGCCATAATTCATGCACCCCAGTGGCTGTGTATCCTTTTTAGGTCCAAGTTTCTTTATCTGAAAAACAATGAGACACCTGCAATTTTGAGTTAAGGATTAGGAACAGTACAACACTGCAGGCAGATGATAGGCAGTCATCCATATGCAGACCATCAAGGTGGGCTAGCCACCCTCACATTATAGGATGGCTATAATCTGGAGCTTCTGGCAATCATTTGGGCATCTGATTGCCAAGGCCTCATAGAGCTCTGCTCTCAAGACTGCATCTGGTGCTGAGGAAAAGAATTCAGAAATCTTACTATCCAGTACATCACTTCTGTGGTGAGAAGTATCAAGTTAACTGAAATCAAAACAAAACTCATAACTGAAATAAAGTATGGACAAAACGGTTTGGTCTTCAGACCGGAAAGGTAATCAACACACTAAAAGTCAATTAAATGAAATGTCCAATCTTATTCACGATTCCATCATTAACAATGAGGTATGGACTGCATCCTGCAGTGGAGGGGGCCATTCATGGAGGCTTTCTCAAGGTGAGGGAATTTTACCTACCTACATCAGTTGTGGGAAGTTGAATAGAATTGGGCCCTAACACTGCAATCCATATGAGTAAACCTACTTGAATACAATAGGTCTTACTTCTGAGCAGACACACAAAAGAATGTGTCCTAAGGCAAACTTGCATCCTTAACTGAGAATATTTCCTTCCCAAGGTCTACCAAATCAATACACTGTGATCCCGGAACTTTATGCTGATCTTACAAAACCACTCATTAGTTATCCTTGAATTCAATGAGCCATATTGCGTGATTACTTCATATAGGATTGCAATCTTATTAGGAGTTTCTGAAGAGAGATTAACTGAGGAAGCACTAATTATTATTGTTACTAACAATATTCTAGGGATATCCATTAGTCAGATGAATCCTGTGGGTGGGATGAGGAAGATGAGAAATCAGCGAAGTTGTTTTCAATTTCATGCCTCACTTCAACTTTTTAAATAAAGCAAGTGATCACCTGGCAAAGTGAATTATATTTCTATTCTGAATGGTCCTGCCTTGCCCTTTTCTTTATAGCTCTTTCTGGCCAAATAGGTCTGAAATATATCTGTATCGAGTATAATTAAAAGCTATTTCTGTCCAGTGTTGCATGTATGCAACAGGGACACCTGGAGGCCAGCAGAAACCTGGCATCCATCAGTCTTGAAAGACTATGGTATCATGCTCAACATGGCATGCGAAGCACGAAGGCCTGGGTAGACTGATATGGAGGATAGGCTGTTACCCAAGTAGCAAATTCCCCCTCTCCACACCACTGATATAGTCCAATGGAACGGCAGAGCCGATACAATCGGTTCCAGCTGCATCGTAGAGCTGGGCTAAGGACAGGAGCTCACCCTGTCTTATGGGGACCGACCCAGGTCTTGAACCGTGGCCTGCTGGTTAACATGCACAGTGTCTTAATGGGTTAATATTTTGTAAGTTCAATTTTGTAAGTTCAATGAAATCTAAACTATATGCAAACAGTTGATTCAATTGAACGAGGAAATAACTGGGGATGATCCAGAACTATGTATGAACCATGTCATAAGAGCGCAAATGGATTTGCACAACCTGTTTCAGGCTTAAGTGTCTTTCTCTCTACATCAAGCCAGAATATGCAGTAAATATCCAATTAAAATAATATGTTTCTACACATGAATGGTAGTCTCTGCGTTACACTGTTGGCCTTTGGAAAGAAATATGCAGAAGCCATAAAACCATCAGCTGGAACTATTCTCTGCTCTATCACAAATTCCCCTATATGTTCTCATGTTTTATTTCTTGCAAATTAAAGCAGGCCTCCGTCAGTCTTGAAAGACTATGGTATCAAGCTTGGCGCTGCATATGCTGCATGCGAAGCACGAAAGCCTGGGTTAGATTATTATGGAGGATAGGCTGTTACCCAAGCAGCAAATCCCCCCTCTCCACGCCACTGAATTAGTCCAAAGGAAAGGCAGAGCCAATACGATTGGATCCAGCTGGCATCGCAGACCTGGGCTAAGGACAGGAGCTCACCCTGTCTTGTGGGGTGGACCCAGCTCTCGAACCCTGGCCTGCTGGTTAACAGGCATAGTGCCTTACCACTTGCGCAAATTTATGACATATTAGGTGAACTCAGTAGTTCATTTTATTCAATACCCAAGTTATTCTAACTATATCCATTTTTACAGCTGCTCAAGGAATCAGCAATTAAGATATAGTCATAAATAGATTTTGTATATTTTCATTTGTCTTCAAAGAGCTATTGATGGCACACTCAGACTAGCCAAATACTTATTTTATCAGGATAGCATCATATTAGAATATATATATATATATATATATATATATATATATATATATATATATATATATATATATATATATATCAGAATGTATATTCTGAATATATATTCATACCAGAATATATACTCATATTCATATATTTAGAACTAGCAAAATATGCCTGTGTTGTGGGAGTAAAATGCCCCCCTGTGCACCATTCATCCTGTGTCCCATCCCCTATTGCACATCGTGCCCTTTGCGCATCATGCCCCATGCACAACATCCTCCATGCACATCAACCCCGAATGCTCAACATCCCCATGAGCATCAACCTTGAATGTGCAACAGTCCCACAACAGCAGCAGCAGCAGCAGCAACAACAACATATATATACCACTTTTCAATTAAAAGTTCACAAAGCATTTATAGTAGGGTTGCCCTGTGTTCTGGTAACAGGGACAATCCTGATTTTGGGGGATTGTGTTCACATACTGGCAAATGGGACAGGGAGTCATGTCCCAATTTTGTGGAAGAAAATTATGGCAACAGAGAAAATGAAATAAGTAAATGAAATAACTAAACATACTTTGTTTTCATCGTCTTTATGGGTTCAAACTGATGCTCTGCAGAATGTTCAAGTTATTTCGTTAGTGGAGCTTCTTTTTGCATTCAGAGCTTTGAGTGGATCCTCCTGCCCAATATTGCACCCACTTTCACCCTTTCTCAACCTCAAAACAATTATTGTATATTAGACAGGGCTTATCTGCTAAAAATATTCTTTTCCATACCCTACAATGTTTTTGAGGCCTGCCATTACTGCATGGTCTCAGCTCTTCTATGAACTAATGGAGGCCAGCTCACTTGACAAAAAGTTTTCAAAATTAAAAAAAAAACCTGCTCCCAAGACTTCAGTTGTTCTTCAAGGTCACATTGTATATACTAGTATCTGTTTCATGATGAATGCAGGGGACAAAGGGTAGACCCCCATTAATAGTTTCCAAAGAATTACCCATCTCCTCTTCACTGCTCATCATAGGGATATATTTCACTTTCAGAAATGCTTGGTTAGTGGAAAAGATGTCAATGAAGGGATGCAGAATTTATTTTAAAGTGAGCTGTAAGGAATTGTTTTGACATTTATGACAAACAGAAAGGTTACCGCACACAGCTTTTCCCCGTTTTTTCCCCCATTCCTTCTTGTCAATCATAGCCTGATCTTAGTTGTTTTATTCCCCCTGAATGATTTACTTGTTTGGGTACTTATCCTTGAAAATACCAGTGTCTCAACTCCAATGTATTGCCTACACACAAACCCATGCTTTTGCTTTCTTCTGGATTTTGCAGGAGAAATGGACAGCCTCCCCCTGTTCCTGCCAGTTTTTTTGAGAGAAGCCATGATCTTGCAGCCCTTGTCAGAGCATTCAAGCGTTTCCCTGGAGAATAATAAAGAACAAAATGATCTTTTCCTTTTTCGGTTTTGCTTTATTCCCCCTGTGTTTTAGTGTTTGAGGTTTGGTTTTGGACAAAATGGAAAGGTAAATAAGAAAGTGACAAAGACCAATGCTAGGGAGGGCTTTATAATTATTTGTTTCTTGGTGAAGTGTCAGGAGCATGGCTGCAGCTTAGATGTGGAGCACAGGCTGTGGGCAAAGAATATACCAGGTTTGTTCCTAGCATTTATTTATTTATTGAGACCAGAGTTCTTTTTTCTGGCAGAGGAAGGATTTAGCTGTTGGTGGAGTGTTGCCCAGTATACAACCGATGGATGGGAATGTTATTTTCATAGTATACTTTCAGGCTCCTTCCATCTACCCCCTTTTTTATCCTCATAACAATTCTGTAAGGTAGGCAATTGTTCTACAGACTGCTCATAAAATGCTTCTCGTTCAGGGTGGAATCCTTCACGGTGTGTGGGTCATCATATCTGGTATCAGGAAGTGCCTTCCAAGCTTCCAGCAGGAGTTTTCAGGTCGGCCAACAGTGACACCTTCTGGCTCTGATGACTCATGGCAGCTTTACCAGCTTTAAGTCTCCCATCCAGGAGCTGTCCAGATCCTTTTCTGCTTAGCTATCTTCAGCAGCTCTGCACTCAACCACCACAACACCTGCTGCTGATCCTGGCATGTCCAGGTGGGACTGGGAAAGACTTTCTTTGAAACCTGGGAACATTGCTATCTATCAATCATTGCTGTCCAAGCATCATACGATGGCTCAATCAGCAACATACAGATCCGAAATGAGCTATCCAAAGAATTTCCGATCCAAACTTGAGACTTGCAGGGAGATGTCGCCTCTCCCTTGCTCTTTAACACTGTGATTGACACCATTATGAGGAACGCATTTGAGGGCAGATGTGGGGTAATTCAATAGCAACCAACATTTATCTGTGCTGTGGTGAAGGATTCCAGCAGTTTGCAGAATACAGTACTAATGCCCATGCACTTAACTGGCAAGAAGCATAATTTTCCACTCAGCAAAATGGACCACCATGGCAAAGGGAATGGGGTGCCCCCAATGGATCACAAGCAAATGGTGCTTCTCTTTTGACTGAAGCAAATACTGTTAACAATTACATTGAGAAAACAATACAAGGGACAGCAACATTAGCTTCTTTACAACCACTGAGTTTACTCATTAGTACATGCTTCCCCTCTTGTCTTGCATGTTGGCTTGTCAAGACCTGCATATGCTTATAGGAAAATGACAGTATTATATCCCTCTGACAGCACCTATTAATTCATAAATTAGGACTGATAAGAAGTTCCTCTGAAAGGCTCAGTGATAATGATCAGAGTGGTTTAAGCAGCTGCTAGGTTGCATAGATTTCCTCCTCTTCATTTTGTGTTGGGTCCCCCCTCCCCTATTTTCATATGTAAACAGTTTTATCAAATGACTTTTGTGCTAGCTGAGCACCATTGTTAAATGAGTTCCTCAGGACAAGGAAATTGTTCATCAGCAGCAGCATCAAGAAACAGCAACAGCTCTGCTTACTTATGAATAAGTAATTTCAAAGAGACTTTGAGCCAAATCATATGCCTCTGTACTCAGAAGTTAGTCCCATTATAGTCTATGGGGCTTATAGCACAAGCTGAAGAATGTTGATTTAGAAGCAGTTTTCATTGAGTTCAGTAGGACTTGCTCTTGTACTTGTACTTGTACTTGTACTTGTACTTGCACTTGCAATCTTTCTTTCTTTCTTTCTTTCTTTCTTTCTTTCTTTCTTTCTTTCTTTCTTTCTTTCTTTCTTTCTTTCTTTCTTTCTTTCTTTCTTTCTTTCGCTAGTGTATGACAATTTCAATTGCTGGAAGATCCTATTGTGAGGTCCAGCAACCAGTAAGTGCAGTGGTGGGATTCAAATAAATTAACAACAGGTTCTATGTCCCGTTAGTAACCAGTTCTCAGAACCAGGTGCTCATTAGCAAAGGGTTCTATAGAATCTGTGAGAACTCCCTGAAGCCCACCACTGGTCCTGATGCTAAAAACATGGGGAACTGTTGGTCATAACACCATTACAGCAGAAAAATAAACCAGTAAGCACAGGTAACTGTATTATGATATATGCAATGGTGAGATTCAAATAAATTAACAATAGGTTCCAAGTCCTAATTACCTAAATTAACAACAGGTTCTATGTCCCATTAATAACCAGTTCTCAGAACCAGGAGCTCATTAGCAAAGGGTTCTATAGAACCTGTGAGAACCCCCTGAAGCCCACCACTGATTAGTGTAGATTGCTTATGCCAGGGTGCAGACTAGTCTACATTGTTCTATAGGCAGTCTCTTTCATGGTAGAATCCTTCATAGCATGGCCATCATCACATCAGGTATCTAGGAATGTCTTCAAGCTTCCAGCATGAGTTTTCAGGTCAGCCAACCTGAAAACAGCAACATCTTCTGGCTCTGATTAGTCATGACGGCTTATCAGCTTGCAGTCTCCCATCCAGGTCTTTCCCTACTTAGCTTTCTTCGGCAGCCCTGCACTTATCCACCAGACTATGTCTGCTGCCTCCTTGCAACCTTAATCATAATTCACTTTGGTTTGATTTGAACAATGTGTTCAGTGTGACACTGTAAAGCACATCTGCCCTACCTACCAAACAGCGAGTGTGGTAAGCCTATATATCTATTCATGGGTTTTCTCCATGAAGTGATGCCTGAATATTGGAATTATAAGGTAATTGATTCCTCAGTTTTGCTTTACTATAGTTGCATTTTATATAAAATAGATGCAGTGCTCAGTACATAACAGATGGTCAATATTTGCTGTTCATAGAAGAGCTCATGGACGTAAATTCCCAACACTGAACAGAAAATATGGTTGGGTTGAAAAGAAACCCATCCTTGAGCTTCTAGACATCCACACAAAGGTCAACATGCAGAACTATTGGCTATATATCCACAGGAAAAAGAGGGTTGGTCTGGTGAAGAGCAATAGTATTACATCTCAGGTGCATGCTATAAAATGAATTTGGTGCAGGAATTCCAGATGGTGGATGGAAAGTTGGTTGAAATTGTTATTTACAAGTGTAGGAGAAGCTGGGACGGGGGTGGCTCAACTTGAGTGTAGGGTCACTGGCTCCCCCACAACTCAAGTTGAAAAAGAATCATTAACAGGGGGACTTTATGAATATTCAAGGCACCCCTACACAAGTTAAAAGCATTTGAGTCAAGTCACCCCATCAATTTTTCAAAACCCATCATGGGGAAAAATGGGGCTGATGATTTCACTTCCAACCAGCCATGAGGTAAAAAGTATGATTGCTATGAACTGCCTCCCTCTTCCCTGTCTCCATACTAAAACTCTTCACTCCTTCTTAAAGAAGTTTTTCCACTTCCATCAAACCAACAGTGAGGTAGGTAGGTTAGGCTCAGAATGAGGGCACAATCCTAACCAATTTAAGCCAGAATAACTCATCTCTCTCCCCATTCCCATGATGATGTGGGGAGGCCGGCACATATCTGTGCATTGGCTTAACCCTCTCAGGAGTGGCACAGAAGTGCTTACTGTACTTTTGCAACACCCCCAGGTCAGCACAGGAGTTGTGCCAGGATGTATGCCGGCCTAACTGAGGAAGTGGGGTAGGACTGCAGCTTCTGTGACTGGCCCAAGGTCACCCAGGAAGCTTCATGTCCAAGGAGGGATTTGGTTCTCAATCCAGTTCTGTAACCACTACACCAATCCTGGCTAACAACAATTTTTAAAATCAATCTCACATTTCCCTTTTTTCTTAAGAAATGATTACATAGCTAAATAAGGCTTATGAAGCAAATTAGATGATACTACGACATCACTGAGATGGAAGAAACAAAATGTAGTATTGAAAAAATGGGGTTTTGCAAAGCTACCAGATAACTCTTAGAAAAGTGTTGTTAGGTAATGATGCCTGATTTAATGACATCACTGGATGGAGTGCAGTTGAAATATCAATAACAATGAGCAAAGATTACATTAGATTGGGAAAAATGTGAACTCAAGGAAAGACAAAAACAAATTTTCATGCAGTTGAAGGATTATGTTCTGATGTATTGCTGATGTAATCACAACAGTTTCAGAATTTCTGAAAATTACTTTTTTCTACATTTCAGGTGTTTTTAAAACACTTGAGATTCATTATAGGATGTTTACATCCTTACCAAAAATGCAACTCACACCTGTATGGGAATTTGGCTGTAAACAGTTCATATTCTTAATTACCCTATTGTTTAGGAAAGAAATTGCTGCATCATTTTTGGTTGAATATTTTTGCACTGTGGGATGTGGTATCCAGTACTACTGAAGGAGACTATAATGGACATTTTCTTTTGTGTTTGCATAATTTTTGTTTTTTTATAGAAATAGAAAGTCCGTTCCTTAAGATAACCCTTCTGCACCAAGTACAAGATAATTTAGGTGAACGTTGGTTTACCTGGAACAATAAGTGCAGAACTTTTAACATAAGGTACCATGTTAAAAAAAGCAGGAAACCATACCTTCTGATTTTTAAGTCCCGGTGCTATATATGTGGCTTTGTGATGTTGACGGCATTCTCAACATGCTCAATGTCCTCAAAAACAACAAATAGTGCACTCTCTTTTTCATATAAAAGTAGCATTGAAATGTTCTGCACTCCTTGATCACCAGCCTTCAAAGGAAACCTGAAAGATGGTTTTTGCTCAAGTCTAAAGCTTGCAAGAATTACAGACTCATGATTTCATTTTCTCAGGTGTTAGTAAAAGGGCAATGGACTGAGCATACAAGTGCCAAGGGTCATTGCAAAGCCACTGGTGCATGGCAATGGCTGTTCACGGTTTGTGGCAGCTGCCTGGCTGTGCAAAAAAGACATTTTCCCTTATGTGACAGCTGTAAAAGACCTTACATTGCCAGAAGGCTATTTCAGGCAGTACCAGGCCCCCATAGAATTGGGCTGTAAGTATTGTTTTCTCAAACGACATAGGCTACAATCCTAAACTCCAGTTAGGCTGGCCTAAACCCTGGCATAAGTCCTATGCTGACCTGGGGGTGTCACAAAAGTGACAGAAGACACTTCTGGGCCACCTTTGAGGAAGATTAGGCCAGTGCGCAGACATATGCTTGTCTTTCAAGGTCACCATTGGAACAGGAATGATGAGTTGTGCCAGCCTAGGTTAGGATTGCACCCAAAGATAAATCACCAGTCACCTGGATCCATCTTCTACTAGAAGATGGACCCAGGTGACTGGTGATTTGTCTTTGGGTACAATCCTAACCTAGACTGGCACAACTCATCAGTCTTCCCATTCCTGTTGTAATGTCATGAGGGTTCCACTAAAGCAGTGATTTTCATCTACAGAAGTTCTCAGGTGTCCCTCAGAAATTTGGGGAGGGGCATTTATTAATAGGAAAACTTGGGGATTTGAACTTGGTGTGCCTTGTCAATGGTAAAAACAACTAGTGGTGTGCCATGAGATGAAAAAGGCTGAAAATCACTGCACGAAAGATTTGAGGGTCTTTAATGGAAATGCAAAGTGAAATTAGGAGAAATAAACAATATTGTCTTTGACCACTGTGTTCATTATTGCCTGAGTGAGAATGCAATGATAATAGGGATTCATTGGATAACAGGGAAAGATGTGGACTTGAATGCCACCCTTGACACATGACAGTGCTGTAAATTGATCCTCCTCAAGGCTTTGTGGCGTAGTGACAATGTGTGCCTGCATCTCCATGTTCAAGCCTCAGTATCTCAGTTTCAAGGAACTCAGACAGCAGTGCTGGGAAAGACTTCCTGGGAACCACTGCCATTTCAGGATGACAAGATAGGTTTAGATGGACCAGCCTCTGTGAAGATGGCATGACAATAACATAAGGAGGGTGCTATGAAAAGCAAAGTCCTAAGAGTGTCAATAAAAATTCCTTACTTTCTTGCCTACTCCTTATCAGGCACACAATTCATTTGGCCCATCTTCCTCCTGTCATTTGCCATAGCGAGTGATCTGGAGAAGACATCTGAACCAGTTAAGCTCTGAATGGGTGACTGATACCAATACATGACAGAGAGTTTGCATGTCAGAGACTGTGTTTTTGTTTCTGAACGTCAGTGCAGGTATTCAGTGTACCCTCATGCATACTCTGATGGACTTGGCACACTTTGTATTCCTCTTAAGACATCATAGGACACGTTTGTCCTGCTCAAGCCCTGGCCCTTTGCAGGTTTCATAGGATTTGCTTCCGTTCCCTCTTTCTCAGTCAGCATAAAAAAAAATCCATGTGTCTTGTCCACTGTGAAGAAACTTGTAGCCCTGATTTGAGAGATGGGAAGAGGCATTACACAACAGAACCCAGCCACTCTCTTGAAGAGGCAGATTGCTTTTTTAATGCCAGTATCTCTTCCCCCTCTCCCATTTCCTCCATCTGTGTGGATGTTGTGGCTGTCATTTCTGCATATGGTCTTAAAAGTAGTGCAGGCAAACCCAAAATAAACCATACTACCCTTCTTTTCAATAGAAATCCAGAAATTAAGTCATTCCTTTCTCTGGCAGATCATTCAGTCCCTGGGAAAATCAGCGAGTAAACAGCTTCAACATGAGGTATTTCACACAAAGGTCCGAATCCACTTGCCAGCCCTGAAATGTCCTCAGTCTTTCTTATCTTTACTGAGATGTCAGCAGGAAGCTTCTGTTCCTGATGCTGATTCTTTTTGAAGCACCAAATCCCCCTTGGCACGGGTTAATTGAATGGACATATTTCATTAAACAAAGCCTTCTCCATCTGTTCTCTCCCAATTATGAATGCAAAAAACAAACAAACAAAGAAACTGCGCACATACACAGACACACACATACACACACACTTCATTTTTCAGTTACACAAGTTACAAAAGGAGATCAGTTGTTCTAAATGCAAGCAAATTGCCTTTCCAAGGGCAGCCACACTGCCACCCTCATGTCTTGCCCTTGCCTTCAGACAAGGATTTCCCAGGCTGCCAATTCTCCCCTCCATGCAGCAACAATTTGGTCTCGAGAAAGTAGATTTGCCTTTTAGGCAAATGTCCCAATTGGGTATAATGCAGCAAAACAGGATCAGGGTCGGTTGTGCTCAAGGCAGGTAGAACTCTAATCAAACAAGGTCTCCCTCATGAGCTGAATTTGTTTGTGAGGATGTTGTTATTCAGTGCCGCAAAAAAGAAGGCCCCAAGTTAATAATATGTAGTCGAGCTGTTCATTATCTTTTCTTTGGATAGAGGCGTGTAGGCATATCAATTTGATATGGTGATTAGGAAGATAATAATGGCTGAGGCACATCTCATATAACCTTTCTTCTGCTCCCTCCCCACAGAAACGCCTTGGTTGTTCAAGGGAATCGTATCTTTTTTACATGTACCTGCCTTGCCCTTCTTTGTAAAAGAAAGTTTTAAAGAACGCACTAATTTCTTTCCTGTCTTTGCCTCTAGCAGGGGAGTCACTAGACACATATTTCATTCTAGTTTGCTTGCAATTGTGGATTGCCCTTGAGATGTAGAGGAGCCTGTGATAGGTAGAGGAAAAGCAGCCCAATTGTTGTCCTTGCTGACAACAATTACTCTGCATGGCAGCCATTTTGGGTTCTCAGCTTGGCTCAAGTTGTGCATCTGACAAAAGGCATTATTCAAATCTCCCACTGTAAGCCCAAACCACAATTTGGTTCCTATTTGGTCATGAACAGCAGTACATCGAAGCATCATTTTTGGATTGTGACAAGCAATTCATGTCACAAAATGGCTACAGACATGATGTAATTCGGCCTGAGAAGAAGGACTTGATGGTGGCCTTTTCAAAGTGGCAGTTGCTGGTTTGCCCATTTGGACAGGCAGCTATTCACAACCACTTGGCAGTGGCAGCACAGCTGCTCCCTCACACGGAAGTAGGGTTGCCATAATTCTCTTCCACAGATATGGGACAGGACCCTCTGTCCCATTTGCCAATATGTGAACATAATCCCCTAAAATCGGGATGGTCCCTGTTTTTCAGGACATATGGCAACCTTACACAGAAGTGGCCTCCTAATTGCAAAGAGGCTTTCTCTAGAGCATATGCATCACTATTCGGGGGTATGGGAAAATGGTCAAGAAGGAGATGAGGCAGACAAGGAGACAAGGCAGCATGTGGCTGGCCATCTGGGGACATTCAAATAAGAGCACTGCTGAGTAGATTGCTGTATGAAACCTCCTCCTTCCTCAAGCTGGAGCCATGGGGAAAGAATGTGTTGAACAGGCAGGTCCATACTACAGAAAAAAACACTGTGTGGCCACCATGGCTCCCTGGCCTATTCTCATAAAGAACATGCTGACCTAGAATAGTTTGCTTCATGATAAAACTGCTTCATTTGCTCATAGCTTCAAGTGACTACTTCAGTCACTACAAGCTTTACCAAATCTGGCTGACAGCAGAAGCAGCCATCATTATGAAGGCCAAAGTGTCACAGCATCTCCCTTGTTTCAACCGATAGTAGAAGTTGTTTCGACTGATATACCATGTCCATTTGAATCTAATGCACCATCAAATCTAATGTGCACCCCATACTTATAATATAAAATATCCTATTTACTCGAATCTAATTAACCATCAAATCTAACGTGCACCCTGATTTTGGAAACTAAATTCAGCTGACTGGGGGGAGCGTTAGATTTGAGTAAATATAGTATGTTTCCAAATATATGGTGACCTTGATTCTTAACTCTGCTTCACAGGGGTGACAAAGCATATGGGAATAGTACTTAGGAATCACAGAAACAACCTTCCCTGTTCTGTTCTGCATTGTTGAACAGTAACCTTGCATGTTTGGGGCATTTATCAAGAGGATGTTGGCTATTGTTCAATCCACCAGGCTTAATTGCACAACAAAGCAGGTTTTTTTACTCTTATTTTTTATTGATTCCCCTCCCCTGAATTGTTTGGAAATCTGTTGTTATTTTTGGATATTTGCATCTCCAAAGATAACTTCCACTCACCTAAGCCAAAATTGTGCATATTTGGGCTGTAGTGACAGAACTTGTGGGGATTGCACAGATGTATACAATTGCATGAGGATACATTTGCGTAGAGGCTATTCTGTGAGCTTGACACAGCTAGGGGGAGATTGATGTGTCTTGTTTTTCCCCATACCACGTCTTTTTTTTTCAACCATACTCCATTAGCAATCTGTCCTCGAGGGCTTTCTTGCCAACACATTGTGCTCAGCACTTCTCTCCAACAGTGTGTGGCATTTTTATTTTTTTATTTTTTTAAATAAATGTAGTGCCTTGAAAGACAGCAAAAGTAAGCCTGCTAAATGATTAGTTCTGCATCCCCTGCATTTACTGTCACCCTCAGGTGCAATCACTCTGCAGCGAAATGAAACCCCTGGAAATGAATTTGAGACTGCGACGGCCCTTTTAAGCCCTTGAGGCATTCAAAATTCAGACTCAGCAATGGGATTATGACTTCAGCATAGCATTTAACCATGTCTTTAAATGGTGATGCCTCCCATTTCAGAGCTCTCATACATATGAGCATCGAAGAAAGAGTGAGCTGAGCATTTTTCTGCCAATGTTGGTCAACAGCTTGCACCCTTCCTTATTTTAAAAGTGTGCTTGAATGTTTTCTCCCCACCCTAGGTCCTTGTGTAGTTCCTCTGCCCAGAATGCATCACTTCCCCTACCCCGGGGAAGGATGAGTGGCAGCTTGGAGGCAAGCACATCACTGCTGTCTTTCTGACTTGCTGTAGCTGCTTCTTTGCTCTCTAAAATGGACTTGCGCTGTAGGGCTTGTTCGTGCTACTCTTCAGTACATTTGCAGTGGTGGCTGGCTGTCTCATCAGCCCATCTGGCACTGAGCGAGAACACAGCAATGTTCTGCAGATGGTGCTGCCACAATTGTAGCAGCAGCTTGGTTGGTGACAC
The DNA here is from genome assembly GCA_030015325.1 of Cryptoblepharus egeriae. NCBI lineage: Eukaryota > Metazoa > Chordata > Lepidosauria > Squamata > Scincidae > Cryptoblepharus > Cryptoblepharus egeriae. The sequence continues at coordinate 62,758,969 of JAREYC010000002.1, read as the reverse complement.
CAACCAAATTGACCAGCAATAGCTTGATTCATTTTCTGACTGAAGTCTTGGAGGAGATATTTGATGTTGATTTCAGTTGTACCTCCTTTCAGTTGTACCTCTTAGCCACATTGTTGAAATTTACCATGATTGCAAATAATATACTTCCTTAAATGTGAAAGATGCTTAAAATTGTCATGTGATTAATGGAAGGAATCTAACATTAGTTAGATTCAGTGATAAGAAATAATGAAGCTGTAATGAGCATTTAATGTCATTGAATTTGAGTTTGTCCTTCCTAAATAAAGAAATCCCTACACTGTGCTGGTTTGGCTTCCATTGCACCACATGGGAGAGTTTTAACTGCTGGAGGTCTCCTAATGGTAAGGGCAGTGGTAGGGTCCAGCAGGTTCGCACCTACTCTACAGAACCAGTTGTTAATGAGAGATAGGACATATAAAGTTTAAAAATAGCCATTTAAAAGTGGCTGCCAGATGGGCATAGAACCAGTTGTTAATTTCTTTGAATCCCATCACTGGGTAAGGGGACAGCAAAATCTCATCCCATTGCTGAGATTTAGTTAGGTTCTGACATCTTTTAAGAGGCAACATGGACCTGCACTAACTGATGGGGGAAGGGAGAGGACTGGGCCAAAAGGGTGCAAAATGAACAAGACAGAGGTTGAAGTGTAACTATCATGCAAAGGTAAAACAAGAATTAGGGGGTAGAAGATAACACAGTAAACAACAAGCAAAGTGCTGATTTTAGATTGGTCTTGAATGATTCTCATGGTCTAACTTTCAAGGAAATTTTGGCTGGTAAAGCCCTCTGGGTCAGCTGTTTGATATCCAAGCACCTGGATACCTGGTCAATCAGAACTTGGAACATCACCAAAGTTGGAAAGATGCAGTGTTTACAGTGATAGTGGCAAGACCAGTGATGGGCTTCAAAGAAATTAAGAACCGGTTCTCCGTCCATCTGGCAGCCACTTTTAAATGGCTATTTTTAAACTTTATATGTACTATCTCTTGTTAAGAACCGGTTCTATAGAGTAGGTGCGAACCTGCTGGTGCCCACCACTGGGCAGGACCATGGGCAGCTCAGCAATGATCCAATCCTGTACTGCTTTCTGTTTATGATTAGCTTGGAGACCTTACACACAATAAAAACATCTACTGCAAGTGTGTGGTGCCTCACTTCCTCCAAAAATAGGAGTGTAACAAAAATTTTTTTTTTTTGGGGGGGGGGGAGTATTGGCATGTTGTGATGATCCTGCAACGTGAGCAGTTGAAAGCTTCCCACTTTCTCAACACTGTAGTCAACCTGACCCAGTCTGTAGGCCAAATGAAACACATTGCTGCCCAGTCAGTGCAGTTAGAAAAATGAGAGAAACCAGGGTCCTTTTTACTTATTCAAAACACCTCCATGCAAAGCAGACCAAGATCCAGAATCAGATGGAAGTTACATTTGACTCAGTGTGCCTCTGGATACTCTCACAGTTTCTGGGTTGCAATCTCAGCTGCTGCAGGGACATTTTTCAAGTTACTGCTTCTCCTGAGTAGGCATTTGTGTTCCCTTTGAGCACAATACAGATTCATTTTGCCTTGTCCTTTTTACAAGTCCTTTGAGATCTGTTAAGGTTAACTATGTGGTGACCTGATAACAGAGATTGCCTGGCTGTCTTATTTCCTTCCTTTTCTTTCCTTTCCTTCCTTATGGTAGACTTAACAGGCAGCTGATAGCTCATCAATTCCAACTGCCTACTCGGGTGCAGGCCGAGTTGTGTATATTTACCTCAGTAGACAATCATCCAGTCCAAACTTGTCTTAAAAATCTGCCAGGAAAGATATTCCATAGCTGTCTGAGGGGAGGTTTGCTTCTGAAGTTTCAGTTACTTTCTTATTATTTTCATATCTTGTTCTGCTAGTCTTTAGGCAGTTCTTTTTCATATACTTTTGAAGCAGGATCTGCTTCAGCTTTTCTATCACAGCAATTTTCAACCATTTTCATCTCAAGGCCCCTGAGGAGGTACTAAAATTGTCAAGGTACACCATTAGTTTTTTGACCATTTACAAGGCACACCATGCTACTTGTACAGGACTCATGTTTCCCATTTGCCCTTCTAATGAATGACTCTCCCCAAACTCCTGTAGATCATGGCACAATGGTTGAAAATCACTTTTTTAACATAAGAAAGTCTAATTTGTCAGTGCTATTCTTTCATAAGTACAATAAAATAAAAATGCAGCAATTATAGTGGGAAAGAATGGCCACCTTAAATGATCCAAATATTGTGTTGAGGCCACCCAAGAACCCTCTTCTATGTTGCCAATTTGCATGGAGGTGTACTGTTTGAAAGCTTGTTATGACATGTGCCTCACCACAACTCAAGAATATAAAGAAAGATAATAGAAGGAGGGAGAAAGATAAGAGAAAGATGAATAAGCTACAGTATCTCCTTGTATGCTTGCACAACAACAACTCCATCAGTCCAGAAGCTCACCCAACTGCCAATAGATGCAGTTCTATAAATGTAGACGCAAACCCAGAAAAAGCCACACTGGCATAACTCGAATCAGTTGTCTATGCAATTCAACTTGTGGAGAAGCCAAAACATAGAAGAGTCTGAGGTGTGATGTGGGAAGAACATAGAAGGGAAGAGGAGGACTCAGTCTACACTATCTCCTAATCTCCCTTCAGAACATGGGGAGGCCTCTGACGCCAGAAAGTACTATGACAACAACAGAGATTGCGTAGGTAGGAGGAACTCTATACAGAACAATCTGGAAGGGAAAAACAGAATAAAGTTGCACTTTTCATCACCTTTCATCACATAGGATTCAGATTTCCTTTGGAAGCCAATCAAAGCACACCCACCCCAGTAATAAAGCCCCTGCCAGGGAGACTGCATCTCAAGTAAGAAGATGCATCTCAAATAAGATGAGTCAGTGCCTTTGTGGATGCTGGGGGTCTTATTGGAGAGGGCTGTGCCACCACTGTTCCTTTGCCAGGATAGGCTTGGCATTTGTCTTTTGTTGCACTAGCATCAGTGTGCCACCTTGCATTGCCAAGATAAGATTAGCATATGAAGGCCATCATATCAACATCCGTGCCAGGTTGGTGCAGCGTCCAAACTTTTGTTTATGCTGCTGTAACAGAGTAGGCTTTTGTGGCTTCAGGACAGCTGGGCCCTGAATAAGCACAGCCCCTCCTTACTCTGCTGCAAGAGCAATAGCCCTTGTCTGCAGCAGGTGGTACCTTCATCCAGAACCCAGGGAAACAAGGGAGAGTACAGGCAGCCAGGAGGCACGGCACTGATTTACTGCCGATGATAAACAAGGAACCAGAGTGTCATGTGCAAAGACTAATAATACAGAAAGGCTGCAGATATTCCCTTTCTGGCACCTGATGTTGAAGAGGAAGATCCTGGAGGAAAGAGCTCCCTCTGCCTAGACTTAAAGGAAAAATCCAAGCCCCTCACCTGCCTCCACACTACACCCCAACAGACAACCAGTGGCAACACTGATTTTTTTGAAACATTGATTCCTTAGCACTGAGGAAACCATCCTGCAGAATATTAATGAACTGATGTCTGCTGATGCTTTATTTGCATAGTTTAAAAATTAGCTAATTCCTGGCCTACTGTATAGAGCACATAGATTTCTGTCCATCCATCTGCCCCTCTATTTCATTTTCTCATAGGGCTGTGGAATCCCTGTACCTTTTGATGTTAAATGCTCTGTTTTCTACATGCTTTATTAAAGCAGGGGTCTCTAAACCTTTTGGCAGAAGGGCAACATCATCTTTCTGATAGTAGGGTGTGGGGGCTAGAAGAAAAAAAGAATTGATTTACATTTCAAACTTGAATAAATTTATAAATGAATATATTAGTGATGAAAGTTATGAATGAATGAATTCAAATCAGTTTATAAACACTTTCCAACACACTCACAACCAGAGGGTGATCTTCAAACCAGTTCATAAACACTTTCATACACAGCGAGAGGAGGTGCAGGCAGCCTCCTTAGCCCTCAAAGTATCCTCTCGTGGTGTGGAGAGCAGAGCTCTCCTGAACTCTGTAGGATTACAGGGCTTGTCTGATGACAGGATGGAGGGGCTGGCTGAGATATGGATAAAGGCTCATCGAAGGCTGCATCTGGCCCCAGGGCCAGGGTTTAAACACCCCTAGTTTAAAGAAAGCGCTGAAACAACGACAAAATGTACTCTACTTACAAAACTGCCCATGTGGCTAAAACGAGAGGAAACATTTTCACTGGGATGAAAGCCTATGTCAAAGCTGTCATCTATTTTGTTTCCATTCTGGATAAGATTTGGCATTCTCTGGATTCCATGCTGGATAAGAATGGGCATTTGCTATTTTGATTCCATGCTGGATTTGTGGGCGTTCACCCACAGCACTGAATAACTACAGGATGATTGGCACTTAATATGGAGTATCCCTTTTTGGGGAGCCCAGGTCCAGATTTTGCTGCCTCTGACCCTCACAGAAGAGGGGCTGAGCACTCAAGAAGCCCAAGTGCAAAAAGTAGTTATATGAAAAACAGATAGTGGAATGAATATAGTGAATACAGGCTACAATAAAACTTATTCTCATTAGTGTTTGTTCCCCCCCAGGAAATATATGATATTAAAAATAGAAACACAATTCATGATAGGCTTAATTAATATTGCTTAAATAAATGGGATTTGTCACAGAACATTATCTCATGTTGTTATGCAATATTTGTTGCAAATTGCACACTCTGTGTATTTACCTTTTTGTGTGATACAAAGGAAAGGTGTGCACACCACAGCTTGCTGAGTACAGAGGCACCATTTAAAGTAATGCTTCTTTTACATGTAGCAGGGGATGAACCCCATCACCCCATCTCACTCAGGTTGCTTACTGGTGTTTTGTCTGCTTCTTTTTAGATCAGGAGACCTCTTTGGGATAGGGAAATATGTATTTATTTCATTTGTTCTGTGAACTACTTTATGAACTCTTTTAGTTGAAATACGTACAGTAATACATACAGTACTATGTGTTGGGTATACGCAGCCTCCTGGTTCTAGATGTACGTTATCTCTGAATCCAGATGTAAGGGAGGATAGGATAGAGGTATTCAGTGGTCTTGTTCACTGGTTCTGGGCTCCAGGTTCTGATACAGGATTTCCTAACAGGGGATATTGAATTGGATCAAACCATTTCTGTTTTTGCTTTTTATACTGAAAGGCCAACCCTAGACAGGTTTCGTAGTACTAACAGTGGGGTTTACATGTGTTTTACAAATGAATGAATTTTTGTCCTGCTTTGTAGGATAAAACTGAATAAGGATGCAAGTAATTCAGGCCGGCCTAACTCACCTGGCCTATTTTTTCGTGATGATGTGGGGAGATTGACGTATGCCTATCCATTGGCATAACACCCCTAAGTGCCTTATTGCACTTTTGTAACACCTCCAGGTCAGCACAGGACTTATGCCAGGGCTTTGGCCGGCCTAAGTGGAGGTTATGATTGCAGCCTATAATAAAGAAAGATCCAGTTTAAATTTCATTTTCCAGCTCTCTCTCAGTCTCTCTGGCTACAATCCTGATCTCCACTTAGACCAGCCTAAGCCTTGTCATAGGTTCTGTGGTGTGGATGTCTCAAAATTGGTATAAGACACTTCTGCCCCACTCCTAGAGGGGGTTGAGCCAAAGCACAGGCCTATGCCAACCTCTCCACACCACTGCAGGAAGATATATCAGGTGAGTTAGGCCAACCTAAATTTCTTAGGATTTGTCACGGGTCTGCCTCCTTGCTCTCCCCCCCTGCCTGTCAACTGGGGTTTGATCCTCGAGGATAACTGAGATTTGGGTCTCATCCTCATCTCCCTCCCGAGTATACATGGTGCACACAGATTCAAAGTGGTAAGTTCCAAACACGTTTACTTCTCTCCTTTCTCTCTCTTTCTCCTGCACAACTCTTATTAACAGGTTTCTCTTCAACAGGTTACATCCAGAGATGGGCTGGCCCCATCCCAAGATCTGGTACGCCGGAAGTGGGAGGGGCCAGCCGGGGTCAGGGGGCGTAGGCGGGGCGAGGGGCGGGCGATGTCTGCGCATGCGCAGTGCCTGCCCTGGAGTGGGCGAAGCCTGCTTCAAGGCAGGCACTGTGCAAGCGCCGACACCGGCGCTCACGCAGAGCCTGCCCAGAGGCAGGCAGGCCGCTTCTAGGCAGGCTCTGCGCAAGCGCTGACACCGGCGCTCACGCAGAGCCTGCCCTCTCCTTCGCCGCCTTTGACAGACCAATATGGTCTTTTCTGGAGAGGAGGCTTCAGGTGTTCTGTCTGGATGTCCAGCTGCCGCTCCTGCTCTTCCAGGGATAGGGTTTTCAGGGACAAACTTGAGGGGTTCTCTCTCCAGGCTTTATAGGTGCTCCTCTCTCGCCATGGCACCTCTTCCCGCCAAAGAACCTCCTCCACCTCCCCCTCTCTCCCTCTTATATCCTCGACTCCTCCGCCCATCTCCTCCCGCCAAATCCCCACCAATGAGGGTACACCTCCATGGTCATACCAATGGGTGGAAGGCCCCACTGTTATCCCCCTCCTTCTAGGTCCTCCTCGTCCCCCCGTGCGCCACATCTCGACCATGTCCTTCATGGTCCAAACTTCCACCGCATCCGGGAAATTCTTAATGTCCAGGAGGGGGTAGTTTGGTCTCCTCCAGACCCGGAGACCCTCCCCCATGTATATCCCCATGGGCTCCATGTTAAACCGCTGGTAGGCATCCCAGTCCGTCTGACAGGATTGCACCCTTAGAATGTGTGTGTGAGAGAGATGCCTATGATGCAGTTTAATAAATTATGAGAAGCATCTAGACACCAGGAGGAAATAAAAACAATAAATCTGCTTGCTTATAACTTTTTCCACTGTTGTGCTGCTGTTGGGGTTAAAGGCCTAAGGAAGTTAGTACTGTGTATGCTCTGCACGAGGCTGTCAAGACTTTGTACCTCAGGAGGTCCTTCCATACATTTTGTCAAAGCGCAATCCAAAACCTCCCCTGGGCTGGCTCAAGTCCCTTGCGCCACTCAGGGAGTGTTGCAAAAGTGCTGTAATGCACTTTTAGCCAGAGTGGGGACGAGTTAGACCAATGACCAAAAATCCACCTGCCTCCTTGTGTCACTGAGACTGAGGCCTGTGACAAGTACTGTATCCAAAGAAACTGGCATGCTCAGGGTGACCATATAGAATGGAGGACAGAGAGCCCCTCAGCTGACTTCTATAGCTGGATATTCAGTTTAGCCAGTGGTGGGTTTTCACAGTTTCTATAGAACACTTTGCTATTGAGCACCTGGTTCTGAGAACCAGTTACTAATGGGACATAGAACCTGTTGTTAATTTAGGTTATTAGGACATAGAACCAGTTGTTTATTTGAATCCCACCACTGAGTTTGGCTTTGGCCCTGTTTAGCAACAAGCTGCAGCAGGTTTTTATTGCTTGCTATAACACACAAAGAAAAGGAAGATTGGTGAGCATCTTGAGGCATCACATAGAAACTGAAAGGGAGCTTCTCTGGAAGAGTCTCTCAAGACTGCTGGATTCAAGGGAATCAATGAAGGGAGCCTCCATTGATGATTGCATACATTTCTTATCAAAGGTTATCTGGCCCAGCAGAGAAGTTAGTTCAACAGCCTGATCTCCCTTGACATAGCACTGAGCAGGGCACAGGTGGTATAGGTGGTACAACACAGACGTGGGATGAAGAGATGGCATTATCACCTACATCTGCATGTTGCACCTGCATTGGAAGATGGGAAAGACATAAATCCCATAGAATATTGACAGCTGTAGAATATTGACAGCTGTAGAGCACAGAATAGTCAATGAAATTGTGGCCCTCACCAACCCAACATTTTATGCTTTGTCATTCTGAGAAATGCTGGCAAATAAACATCATTTTGGTAGCTGGGATGGTTTTGTGACTCCCACAACTGGTTTAAACAACTGGGTTAAACAAGAAATCCTTGCCATAAAGCAACAGCGCAGTGGTAAAGCTAGGTCATTTGACACCTGCGGCCCACAAATTTTTTGACATCCCATATGTCAAAATTATTTAATTAATTATTAACAGTATTAATACAGTTCATTAGATATTAATTAGTATTTTCATAATTAAAAATCACCTTACCAATTAAGCCTCTATTTTATTCTTTTTGGAAGTGAGGCTGCCTTCTGCAGCACTTGTTGAGCTCCACTTTCATGGTTTGAGATCATTCTGGTGGTCTTACATTCTTATGCTCCTGACCTAAACACAAGCCATGGGACATTTGCTTACTTGCGAGTAAACGTGACAGTATAACTCAGTTCCACTTTCTATAGGGCTCAGTGTAATTATCAAGGCTTCCTTCTGGGATAATTTGTGGGGGCTGTATTCTTTGGTTCAGAGGTGTTGGATTTTTCATTCCAGAGGTGTTGGATTTTTCTCCATCTGCTTCCAAGGGACTAAGGCATGTTTGCCTGTATGCAAATAAAGACATGCTATACCTCAGTTTCATTTTCCATAGAGCTCCATGCATTTTTGTTTCTTTTAGTTTTTGGCCATAACTTTTGATAGGAAGGACATATTTCAAAGCTTTATTTTTTTTTTGCATTAGATCCCGCTGGAAAATCACTTCTGATGTATGTGATTTGATGGGGTTACAGTGGTGCCTCACGTAAAGAACGCCTCACATAAAGTATGTTTCCTGTAACAAACCAAAATTTTTCCAGGATTCTGCTTCATGTAAAGAAAGTGCTTCACGTAAAGAAAACATTTGTTGGCAGTTGGGGCAGACACGCTGGCCAGCAGCCTGTTTAAAAAGCATCAGGGCTGCCTAGCACACCTGCCCATAGTGAAAGCAACACTTCTGCGCTGTTCCTCCTGTGGCTGGGCATCTGCTGGGCAGAGGGAGAGAAGAGCAGTGGAGAAGAGGAAAGCAGCTCAGGGCCCACCAGAAGGGAGCAGGGGAGAGGGAGGCTCAGAATGGAGAGAAGGAGAAAGTGGGGAGACACTTTGAAGGTGTCTTGGATTGCAGCCTCCTAACCATGTCTACCCAGAAGTAAGCCCCATTGTGTTAAATGGGTCTTACTCCCATGAAAGTGTCTTTAGGACTGCAGCCTAAGTAGACTTCATAAGATCATGCACATTGAATGCATGTTTTGAATTCAATTCCAGTGTTCTGTCATCATTTTTACATCCAGTTAATATTTTTATATGAATATTTTTGGGGTTGTGGAACCAATCGTCTGCGTTTCCATTATTTCCTATGGGAAAATCTGCTTCACGTAAAGAAAGTTTCACGTAAAGAAACTGCCTCTGGAACGAATTAATTCTGGTACGTGAGGCGCCACTGTATTCTGAAAGATTTTAGCAATTTTAGCAAGGGGTGTCACCCCTTAGGCTGGTAGCCAGGGCCCAGGCCCCCCCTCAAGCCCCCTATGGATGTCACTGAAGCAGAGTATATGTGATTTGACAGAACAAGAAGCAAAGCACTGATTTTGTCTGAAGTACTAACCAACCTTACTGACTCAGATCTCTTCTTTTTAAAAGCAACTCTGATTTGCAGAGTATATGTAGGGTGCTGAGCTCCACACCACAGTATCTCATAGCAAATGTGCACCAGTGTTTGGTCCGTACTCCTGGCAGAGCATTGCACAAATCTTGGCCAAGTTGCATCTTGAAAGCAGCAACCAGCCCTTCCCGCCTGTTTCCCTCCCACCCCCGTTTACAGAAAGTAGAGGGAGCCTGGCAGCATTAATTGAACTTCTCAGGAGACAGGGTTAACAGAAGGTCTAGTCAGATGGTGTGTTGGACAGATGGCTGAAGGGTAACCTCCAGGGCAATGCTGACTAAAGAGGGAACACTGCACGGGGAATTCTCCAACATGAGCTGATGCCTGCAGAAAAATAAAGCCAGTGACATATAAAAGCAAGCAGGGCTGAGGATAGTATGTGAGTTGAACTAAAGCGAGCCTGATGCCTCACAAACTGCTTTGTAAACTACCAACCAAATCTGGAAAGGAAAGTCACCCCCACACTGCCAGACACTGCACTGCTTGTAATGCTTGCACCCTCTAGTGGTGGCCTCTCAGACACTGATGGTTACGAGCCAGCATTTGGCTGCCATTCTATATAAAATATACTCGTAGTAATGTATTCACTCTGCATGAAGGCAGAGGCCAGACGGTACATACTGTCTGCCACCATGTTATGGCAATCCGTATCTCAAACCTTTTCCCAGGGTGTTGGAAGCCACAATGATGACATGTTCCGGGTGACCATATGTCATAACAAAAAAAGAAGAAAGGGCCCCCCAAAATGTAGAATATCCAAGCAAAACGTTGAACATGACAAAAGCTGAAAACACTCATATACATATAGTGCTTTCATGTGGTTCATTAAACACAATATTATTTGTTATTAAATTTTAAATTGTTACATATAATTTGTTACTAATAAAAGATAAATAGGTAAATAACGAATTTATTATTAATAAAATTTGTTAATAACAAGAATGTGCCCATTTACAAGGAAAAGGAGGACAATGAAGATTTTTTTCAGGACCCAAGGCAAGTCCTGGAAAACAAGGGCAGATGGTCACCCTGGACATGTACAAAATACTCACAGGACTAATGTTTAATGCCCACTCCCACTATGGCAGCTTCTCGTAGATTAATCTCACTATGGAGCATTCCACTTTTAGCCTTGACTAATTCAGGGGACAAAAATAATTAGGCAGAACTGATGTACATTGTTCTTAACCTCTGACTGTGAACACCCACACATAGCCAGTTCATTGTTGCTACAACATTAAAATAGTGTGCTTTTCCTACGGGAAGTAAGTTCAGCCTAGATGGTCACTTTCAGCACAATCCGAACTTGTGATGGGAAAAGCAGGCCAATTGGCCTGTGCGGGATCCAACACAGGTTTGGAGCTGTTGCTTTACCTGGAGTCAGGGGAAAATTTTCTCCCTGCCCTGCAGTAGTGCAACAGCAGCCCCAACTGCTGCTGCAGGTGACTTGAATTGGTTTGCAAGTGACTTGAATATGGTTTGTGCAGAAACTGGATTTTTAGAATACTATTTTTGGATTAATAAGTTTGGATTGTTAGTGTCTTAGAACACGATCCTATTCATGTCTACTTAAAAGTAAGCCCCATTGTGTTCAATGGGGCTTACTCCAAGGAAAGTGTCTTTAGGATTGGCACCTTATTCTTTTTGCTGTAGGATTAGTCATCTGAGGCTTCTGTCTGCTTCTGCCTGACATTGCAGGTCTTTCAGAAGCAATACAAAAGGGAAGACACAGGAGAGTTTTACAATTTGCCTGTTGGCCAGGAACCAACAGTAGGGCTGTAGTTCAGTGGTAGAGGCAGTGGCATTACTTGGCTGAGGTGGTGGGAGTAGACTGCCCCCAGATATGAGGCTCAAGGGAGCACATCACCAGACTATCTGGCTTTTCCTTTAGTGACATGTGGGATGTTCTGGGCCCAGCCACCATGTACTCTTGTTGTGGAAGTTTTCACTGCTTGCCAGCAAATGTATATGGTGGTTGGTCCCAAGGTGGCCCAATGACAGCAGAAGTGAGAGATTGAGTGGGACGCTGACAAAATGACTTTTAATCTGTGAAAGTGAATTATGACGACAATGTCTGGTTTTGCCAAATAGAAACAGGCTCTGTGCACTACCATATTTACTCTAATCTAATATGCCATGAAATCTAATGCGCACCTTGGTTTTGGAGACCAAATTCAACTGGAAAAGGTGAGCGTTAGATATGAGTAAATATAGTATTTTAACTGTTCTTCCTAAAAAGATCATATTCACCAACCCCCTAATCTGTGGCCAGTTAGGAACTAGGCCGCAAAGCAAAAGTCCAGCAGTTGCCTGATACGTGCCTTGAAGGAAGGGCAGGTATTTAACATGTATGCCAAGTGCAATAGCTCTGGGCTCCTGGAGCCATAAGTCAAAGTGCCTCTGGGTGCTCCTCAACCACAAAGGGATCTGCACCATCACCAGCAGCAGGGATGTCATAGTTGGCAGGCAGAGGAGGAGGTGACAACAGCAGCAAGCTCCTGCCAACCTCTTGCAGTGGACTCACTGATCAGGTGAGCATACAGAAGTGAGTCATCTGTCGTCTGGTCAAACCTTGTTGTTTAGGAAGTTTTTTCAGTTCATTTGATGCCCCTGAACATTGTTGGTTTCCCACATGGGTTTTCTATCAAGCCTTGAGAAAAACAATTGGGAAATTGGATGGTTGGATGCACAATTGCTACTTTCACAATATATCTTTATTGCTACTTTCACAATATATCTTTAATCATGTTCAATGGGGAAATTTTTTTCTTTATTATTTTTATTTTGTTTTTTAGTCATATGCTTGACTTTAAACCTAATTTCATGATATTCATTCTTTAATAATTTTAAATCAGGTTTGGAAGCATTTTTCAAAAACGTACTTAAAGACGTTTAAGAGACTGCAAAAATTACATTAAACGGCAAAAAATTCACAAGGTTCCCAATCTCAACTGCTCATTCCTGTTGAGTGACCAGCACCATTCATTATGGGGTGATTCATTATGGGGTGAGAAGGTGTCACATCGTGTGATACACGTGCTTGTTTCTCAAATCCTCCTAAATACTTGCTTAGCAGGGCGATTGACAGGCTTTCCCACAAACACTGAGCTCTTAAGCTGCTCCTAGTTTACAGCAAGAGGTTAAAGGATTTATCAAAGCTCCAAATGAAAGCCATATTAACTGGATTAACTGCTAACATGGATTTAGGGTTTGAGTCGGATTAACCCAATTGCCCCAAGTAGGGGGTTTCCTCTCTCTCTCTCCTCCCTGCCCCCCGATTGGGCTGATAAAGTGAAAAATCTCTCTACTGGAACAAAAGGTTTGAAATTCTCCGCCTTACTGTTCAAAAGGTGCAGGTCATTGTTATGAGTGAAACAACTGAATGATGAGCATCCCATTTGTGCCTGACGGCTTAGCCTGCAACAACGCAGGGCTGCTTCCAATGTCGCTTCATGTTTGCGCAAAAAGTATTGTGACAGTGTCCATAATGTTCTAGTGACATCAGACATTTTATTCATGGTGGCTGTTTAGATAATCTTGCCTTCTTAGGCTTCCTAGGCCATATTCACTTATGAGTGCTCCTGACAGCTGGTTTTTACACATCAACATGAAAGCCAAGTTGTTTTTGCTACATTTATGACCTCAAATGTACCATTTCAGAGAACCACAATTCATTCCTGGTCCCTGGCAGATACACATACAGTATATAATTCTTGGTCTTTCCATATTCAGAAGTTACACTGTGCAACATGCATATAGGTTAAAAATGTTTTATGACTGGGTCATGTATGATATACTATAGGTGCAAAATATTTTATGATTTTTTGGGTGGGAGGCCCTGCAATGGCACAAGTGGTTAAGATGCTGTGCCTGTTAACTGGTAGGACGGGGTTTGAGACCTGGGTCCTACAAAACAGAGCAAGCTCCCATTCTTAGCATCGTTCCTGCCAATCTAGCAGTTTGAAAGCTTGCAAATGCAAGTAGATAAATAGGTACAACTTTGTTGGGAAGGTAAAACACTCCATGCACTTTGGCTTATAGACATACCAGCCCCTGACCACAGAAACATTTTTAGAAAATGCTGGATTAGAAACGGGGATGACAGCCATACCCTACAATCCAGAGTAACTATGTGAGCATGTAAGAGACATTACGTGCATCTGTAGTTACTGCACCACCTAGTGAAAACCTATGGGAAATTCACATTGCAATCCAGAGCAAATTGTTCTTACACTGGAACAAGGACTCCCCGTAGTTACTCTGGATTGTGCCCATAGTCTACAGTCAGTCATGATTAGCAGTACAACTTGTGGAGGACACATTTACCTGTACACTTAAAAAATGAAGGCTGCAATCCTAAAGACATTTTTCTGGGAGTAAGATCCACTGAACACAATGGGGCCGCTTACTTTTGAATAGATATGTTTAGAATTGTGCTCTAAGTTGGCTACGCTCTAGCCAAGAGCTCATCTGATGAATGAACCTGGTGACCACTGGTGAAAGTCATAGCACCCAAAAAATCATCAAAAGGTGGGTGGAGAAACACTGGTGGCCTTGTGGTTCTGGCCCAGGGACCCATGAGAGAGGTTCCTCACAGTCCTAGATGGGAATCTTCTAAAAAATGTGCAAAACTATACAAAAATTCCCATTCTTTTTCAGTCTTGTTTTTCCCATTACCGAGGAGCATAAACTGGGAATCATATATAATTTGTTGCAGTTGTGAAATATCCTCCTCCTGTGTTCCACCTCCATTTCACAGTTTGCTTGCTTACATCCTAGATCTCCTGGATCAGAGGTTAGTTTATATTCATTCATCATTTAAATTGATGTTACTTCCAATTCTAACTATTCAAAATCTGCAGATTTTCTTTTAAAGGTTTTTCTCTGTTTTCAGAACTTATTATAGCCTTGATCCTGATAAGGCCTAACTATCCATGAAGATCCCACTTGTTCTTTTTATGTCAAAAAAACCACAAATTAGGATGGGGCAGTTTGGAAGAGAGAAGTGGTAAAGAAACTGAGGGATGCTTAATTATTTTGCTGGCATTTCTCCAAATTGTCCCACTACATTTGTTTGCTCCCTGGGCCCCATGGGATTTCAAATGTGTGGGTAATAAATAGCATGGGGCAAGGACGAAGCAGGGAGGAGAATGATCAGTGTAGAAGAGGGTGCAAATCCAACAGCAACAAATATTTACTCCCTGCCTGTGTCTGATCTACTATATCTGTGCCTGATCTACATGGATCAACTTAAGACTTGCACCAACTATCAAGCAGGTATTTGCAGTATTGCTTTGCCATACAGGAAGGTAGTGGATTGGTCTGTCACTTTCCCATTACAGTGGTACCTCGATTAACAAGCGCCTTGCTTAACAAGCATTTCACATAAAGAGCAAAAACTTCCAAGAAATCTTGCTTCACATAACAAGTTCCACTTCACTTAACAAGCAAGCACACTATGGGCACCTGTGCTATGCAGCCCTGCTATGCAGCCCATGCTATGGACCCGTGCTATACAGCCCATGCTATGCAGCACTGCTGCCTCTAACTGCCCCCAACTTGGGGGCAGTTGCCCGAAGGTGCCAGAGGCAGCTGCCCCTAACTGCCCCCAAGTGCCCCCACCGACCACCTTGAACTTCCAGCAGCAGCCCAGGTCCAGCAGACACTCCCAGGAAAGTGTCTTTGATTGCAGTAAGCCCCATTGTATTAAATGGGGCTTACTCCCAGGAAAGTGTCTTTGATAGCAGCCTCATAACTATGTCTACCATTGTGTTAAATGGGGCTTACTCTCAGGAAAGTGTCTTTAGAATTGCAGCCTAAGTAGACTTCATAGGATCATGCACATTGAATGAATGTTTTAAATTCAATTCCAGTGTTTTGTCATCATTTTTACATCCAGTTAATATTTTTATATGAATATTTGGGGGGTTGTGGAACCAATCGTCTGAGTTTCCATTATTTCCTGTGGAAAAATCTGCTTCACTTAAAGAGTGTTTCA
This sequence comes from Cryptoblepharus egeriae, assembly GCA_030015325.1. Lineage (NCBI taxonomy): Eukaryota > Metazoa > Chordata > Lepidosauria > Squamata > Scincidae > Cryptoblepharus > Cryptoblepharus egeriae. The sequence continues at coordinate 62,743,399 of JAREYC010000002.1, read as the reverse complement.
TTTAAAGAGCATGCCTCCAGAACGAATTAAGCTCTTTATGTGAGGCACTACTGTACTGGGTTGAGGCTGAAGTCAATTATAATCTTCCCATTGCATAAATCATATTTATAAAAACCCTTTATAAACTAGATTTTCAAAGGGGAATAGTTCTCACAGGCTAGTTGGATAGAATATAATACTGCTTCCAAACTGTACTATATGGATTATACAAGGTTCCTGATTACTGTGATCAATCTACAACCTCCTCACAGAGTTCATGCTGAATTTAAGCATGCTATTTGTGGAGAGGAGATAGCTTAGAAATACAGGAACCTCCAGCTTTTCTGCTCTCTTTTATGGGCATGTGAAATATTATTTACACTATTCCATAATGTTTGACACTTGGCATTTTCCAGCATGGTACTGTCACATCCCTTTAAATCATGTGTTAAAATAAAGAACATTTCCTAGCCCTAAAGTCTTCAATGAGATAAGCAAGGACAATGCGGGGGGGGGGGGGAGAAAAAGGGTACACGGAAGTGGTATGCTGTTGCTGGCAAGCACAGAATGCAGGTTGGGCTGAACATGTGTGGGCCCAAAAATGAAGATGTGTTGGGCCTGAAAGAGCCCAAGAAACACTAAAGGGAGGATTGGGTATTGTCATGTTGAACTTCTCCCTGCTGAGCCTACCACCCAGGGCATGACTCCCATTTTCCCAGCCTTGTAGCGCACTAGGGTTGTGGGTGGCACAAGTGGCTAAGACACTGTGCCTGTTAACCAGCAGGGCAGGGTTCGATTCCTGGGTTGGCCCCACAAGAAAGGGTGAGCTCCTGTCCTTAGCCCAGCTCTGCGACGCCAGCTGGATCCAATTGTATTGGCTCTGCCTTTCCATTGAACTCATTCAGTGGCGTGGAGAGGGGGAATTTGGTGCTTGGGTAACAGCCTATCCTCCATAACAATCCAACCCAGGCTTTCATGCTTCGCATGCAGTGTATGCAGCGCCAAGCACGATACCATAGTCTTTCAAGACTGACGGAGTGCACGGGATGTACCCCGTTGACTGGCTGGGGTGTGCCACTACTGAATTTTTATGCAGTGCCAGCAATAAACTCATTTTCTGCCCACCCAGTAAAATAAACAATGGAAGCACTTCTCCATGTCAGCAACATCTAAATTCCATTTGCTCGTATATGAAGGAGGAACTTTCTATGGCCACATGGAGACTATGGAATGCTCTTCTCCTGTAAGCATTAGATTGGCAGAAGGATGAGTCTCTCCCTCACATCCCACCTTTAAAGCTGAAATTGTCTCTCCCTACAATCCAGAGTAACTACGGGAGCACGTAAGAGATTTTACGTGCACCCGTAGTTACTGCACCACCTAGTGAAAACCTATGGGAATTTCACATTGCAATCCAGAGCAAATTGTTCTTACACCGGAGCAAGGACTCCCCGTAGTTACTCTGGACTGTGCCCTCTGTCTCTTTTTCTTTTTTATATTATATCATTTCTTATTGTGTTTTGAAATCTGTCTTACTTAGACTTTTTTAAAAACAGGACTTTTTTTAGAATAAATTATTTACATACATGGCACATGATGTAAGCACATAATGGAAATGCTACAACAACAGAAACAATTGCATAATAAGATTTATATTTGACATGCTTTATGAATGCCACATTCTCATCTTAATGTTACATGCAACATTAATTAATAATGCTTGCAACATTACAATAAAACCTTGGATTGAGAGTGTTTTGCAAGACAAGCAAACATTTCAAATAAATTTTAACTTGATATACAAGCAATGTTTTGATAAATAAGCAAAAATAAAATTGCTCTGGCCAGGATACGACACTGTGCCACATCACTGTGCCATATCACTGCCAACTCCTGCTCAGCCTTTTGTGAGAGACCAGCCTATGCATGTCTACTCTGAAGTAAGTCTATTGCAGTCAATGGGGGGTCACTCCTATGTAAAGTGGGCAATGGAAAGGAGCTAGAGAGACCTAGCCTTGCATGTCTATTATAATGTAAGCCCTATTATAATCAGTGGGGCTGACTCCTGTGTAAGGGGGGAACCGATTGATGTCTTGAGAGACTTGAGAGAAGAAGGGCACAATCCAGAGTAATTACAGGGAGTCCTTGCTCCGGTGTAAGAACAATTTACTCTGGATTGCAATATGAATTTCCCATAGGTTTTCACTAGGTAGTGCAGTAAATAAGGGTGCACATAATGTCTCTTAAATGCTCCCGTAGTTACTCTGGATTGTAGGGCATGTGCAGTTTAATTTGTTTTATTTTTCTTTATATTTTGTATTTTCTTTATTATTTTGTATTATAGTACAATATATGAATATTTTTGGGTTGTGGAATGAATCATCTGAGTTTCTATTATTTCTTAAGGAATAATTCACTTTGATATACAAGCATCTTGGATTACAAGTATGCTTCTGGAACGAATAATGCTCATAAATCAAGGTACAGGTTCAGATTGTGATAGGTTCAGATTCAGGAAAATTGATTTCATACACTCTTGCACTCCCAGTGATATTTTCCAGGCCTTACATAAAGTTGAGAAAAAAATCATCCCACACATTGCAACATGAACAATTTTTCTGAATTCTTTCTTGTTCTCTCCAAAATACAGACATGTTCTAGCACCAGGGTGTCAGCTAGCATGGACTATGGCTGCAATCCTAATGACACTTCCTTGGGTATAAGACCCATTGAACACAATGGGGCTTACTTCTGAGCAGGTATGTTTAGGATTGTGCTCGAAGTTCTTCCATTACTTCCTTTCCCCCCCTTCCTTCCATCAGGCAAACAATGCCTACTGACGCCTTTCAAGCCTGCATCCTACATTATCATAATAAGGCCATTCTGTCAACTGATACAAATAAACAAATTGTTGGACCTTATTGCTGTTGTTTTTTTTCCCCAGTTGTCGTCTTCCCATCTTGATTTCTGGAAAAGCAAACACTGGATGGAATACATCAACAAGGTATTTCTGAATATATTAGAGTACCTTCTGTTATTGCAAAAAATAAAAAACTCTGCAAGATAATGAGGCAAAATTTTATTGCTCATTAGCTTTTCCCTGCCAGATATGGGTTCTGTACAACTTTACACATCACTCTGAAATGAAAGTACTCGCTTCATTTCTCTCCCCATTGTTGTCAGATACCTTATTGACAAGATATTGGTGCAGCTGAAAGTTCAGTTCAAGTGAATTTTGAACATAGGGATTCCTCCTCAGACAAATCATCTGAAAAGGTGGAGGGAGCCAAATGGTTTAGTCAAGACTAGTGACCATTCTGAATAGCATGTATCCCAAAGCCCTTGTTTGTCTTTGGATGTTGGCCCTTCAAAGCAAATTTGGAGATTCTTCCTTTGCTGCAATATGTCAGAAATTCTGAAGTAGAATTTCATATGAAAATCATGATTAACACCTGCTCCTTACTAGGGTGATGGCATTAAAACCCACCCATCAGTGCTAATACTAGGAGGCCCAGGGCAAAGTTTGCACTAGGTCCTCTCAGTACCACATGATGATGCATTAAGTGTTGCAAGTACCACTGGTACTAGAAAATGGCCTGGATAGATAGACCCTCTATTGGGAGTGGACAATTTGGACTTTGGATAAAAGCTTGGATGAGTTTCAATTGATTTACTTGAAGCTTTAAGACTGGTCAAGTGCAGTTCAAAATCCTCAATCTGCATAACATGCTAAAGATTGGGAAGATAGGCACAGAACATATTGGAAATATGAAAATTAGGAACAGACTGGGAATTAGCACAGAACATTTATTTACTCCATCATCTATTCCCTCACGTTTTATAGCAGGGGTGTCCAAACCTGTGCCCCTGAAAATGAAATATATGAACATCTTGCACAGCCCTAATAGTACTAAAAGAATGATAAGAGTGTCATTTTGAGTTTATCTTCTGTGTACAATGTTATATACAATAGGTACTGTATACATAAATAGGGAACTTCACTTGTTTCCAGCAACAATATAATTCCTTTATTCCAGAAAGTTCTCAGAGACAAACTCTGAGCATCCTTTAGAAGCATTTCTGTGTTTTTACATACATGTTGCAGTACATGTTCAACCTTGTTATATGTATACGCTGATTTTTTTATACACAGATTTGACTCAACATGAGTTACCACTGCAAATCATAGGTTAAAAAACTGCTTTTCTACTGTTGTAGAGAGGCAGTCATGCAAGCAAACATACCATTTTTCAGTACCAGAATGAACCCCCTGCAGATATTGAGGCACTATCTTATTCAGTTAGGTGCAATAGAGGAGCAAGAAACCTGGAAGTGAGTATTTAAACATATTTTTTCCATTATTTTCTTTATAGGCTGATTTTTTAAAAAATCCATGGTAGGTTCCAAAATAGAACCCTAGTGGATAAAGAGGGGCACCTGAACTATGCAGCAGGCAATACTGAGTTCAACTAAAAGGAACTTCTCAGAGCCATAGCTTTCTAAGATGGCATATTTTTAAATGGGGGGAAACTTAATTATAAAGGACATGAGACTTAGCTCTTCATTTACATATTTTTGTGAACCTTGAGGACTGGATTTGTAAACCCTGCATCCTGGTCATTTGTGTCTCTACATTTGGCAGGGGCAGCAGGTATGAGAACCACAGCAATCTCTCTCTTTCTCTCTCTCTCTCTCTCTCCAAGCATTTCAAGTAGTCACCTTGCCTGTTTCTTGCAGGCACAGCTCTTGAGGGTGATTAATGACTTGGCACATGGAGTAGTAGCTTTGTCGATGAATTAATCTCAGTGTGCAGGAAGGGCCAATCCTTGTTATTCACTATTCACTGAGAGGGCAAAAGGACCCCCTCCAAACAGGTGGGAAAGATTCTGTGCTAGAAGCACAAACTTTGGCAACAATAAAAAAACTGGAATGGAAAATCAATGGGAATGCTTTTTATTTCTTTTTAAAAAGAAGAGCATGGAATTCATTTCTTTCCTTTGCTGGCTAAAATTAGCGCTCTGGGATAAGTAATGAGGCCGAGCTGAGTTCATTGGCAGGCTAATGTCATCCAAACACAGGGCATGTTCTGGTTTATGAGTTATAAGAACATGTCCAAATCGAAGCACCTTGGTTAAATGATCTGTTGAACGGGAGCTGAAGCTCAAGGAGAAGGTCGATGCAAGGAGGCTGTTCTTCATGGAATATAAATTATATCACCAACACTTTCCGCAGATGGTTTTTGATGAAGTGAACTTCAGGTTTCCCTGTATTGCGGCAAAGCTCCTATTTCATCAGGGCAAGGAATCAACTCTGTTTTTGCTGGGTGATTGTGGAGAGGGAATTCCATTGCTTTTCTCAGGCTTCAATTGTCGGCACCCAAAATAATGCATCCTGTGGTGTGAGGCCAGTCACAGAGATCTTCTTAACGTAAGGGAATGCATGTGCTCTTATCTTGGAGCTGCATTGTGGCGGCTTCAGTGATGGAAAATCAGATAGGTTTGGCCCCTTGGGCAGCTGTGATGCAGTCCTAAGGTAAGAAAACATATGTTTCTTTACCTTAAGAAGTCCTCCATGACTGTTCTTCCCGCCTGGTACACTGTATCTCTACAATCCAGAGCAACTTCGGGAGCATATAAAAGACATTAACGTCAATGTAGTTATGACACCACCTAGTGAAAACCTATGGGAAATTCATATTGCAATCCAGAGTAAATGGTTCTTATGTTGGAGCAGGGACTCCCAGTAGTTACTCTGGATTGCGCCCATAATAATTTTTTACTGGCAGAGCTGCATCAGCTCTGGAAAATTGGACAGGATTGGCCTCTGTACAGTATCCAAGTTCTTGCAACAAGAATTTGATCAAGTTGGACCAAGCATCAGCGCCATTGCTGAAACTTAAAATGATAGTTCCAGCTTTCAGAGTCCTGCAGCCATCCACAATTTGAGGTTTTCCTATGCTCTTGGATTCTGCAAGAAGGGAACTCTCTTTGAAGGGAACTCTCAAATGCACCTGAAGGGGGAAAAATCAGATTTTTTATCAGTAATGTCAGCAAGATCAAGAAATAACTCCGCACTGAGAAAATTGAATTTGGACGTGTATGTGTATGCATGTGTGTGAAAATGTGAAAATTTGTCCTCCTAGTTGTTTGGTATTAGAGGTTATGGTCAATTTTGTATTTTGTTGCGATGCAGTGTTATCATATAGTATACTATTATTTCTTTCAGTTACATATCTAGGAAATATCTGTGTTAAAGACTAAGCATATAACACAATCCTAAACATGTCTATTCAAAAGTAAGCACCATTGTGTTCAAAGGGTCGTACTCCCAGGAAAGTGTCTTTAGTATTGCAGCCAGGTTCTCTTAGCAAACTTGTGGTTTCACTGTAATAAGCATTTTACTTATGGTGGTATTTCCTAAGTTGGCAAAAGTGAAGAAGTGGAATGCAATCATTCTAGTCTTGCATTTTTATTGGACAGAAAATAAATGCTTGGGAATATGTCCTGTACTTTCTGATATATCTTCTTCCACAACAACATGTTGGCACATGAAGAACATCTCTCTGAAGTAGACAGGTGGAAAAGAAGCCACCAGCCTTGATCTGTATATAATGTGTTTGACAGGTGAAGCCATTACACACTTCAGAAGTCTCACAGCCGGCTAAATAAAAATTTTCATTTGATTGAAGGTGTAATGTCTAACCACTTCATGAGCACTACAATGGGCAGAATTATCCTTGCATGGATGATTGAACGACAAATCTGTAAGCAGAAGCCGCCCTTCATGGTATTATTGTGGTTTATGACAAGTGTGGAGGAGAGAGAAGAAATTGCTTCAAATAAACATACAATGTACAGTGGAGAAACCTTTATTTCTCTATTCCCTCTTCATTGCTCTCCCTCCAGATGAGAGTGCCCTTCTAAAATCCAGATTTAAAACTGTAATGCAATCCTAAGGCTGTAGACTCAAAAGTAAATCCCACTGTGGTGCTTACTCCCAGAAAAATATGTATAGGAATGCAATCTAAATAGATATCATCCCTAAGTTAAGAAAATTATTTTGATAATGGCATGTATTGTTGAGACTATTTGGTCCATAAAGCTCTCTTTTAGTTTAAATTTAGCATTTGCCTTCTTGTGTTTCTGATTAACCTTGCTCCTTAATGAAATTATCGGCAGGCCATTCATCATATAATCAAACGTCTTTTGAATATTAAGAGTGACTTTGCAGGGTTATGCTGTTTTTTTCCTCTTGAAGACATTTTTCCCCAGGGCTGCTGATGTGGCAAAGCCTCTGGATCCAGCAACACTGGCTCTTCTTATGGTGTCATAATTTTAAGTTTTTGAACATGTGACACTCAAATGGGACCATCAAACAAATAAGGTATACGTGGAAATACTTTGGAATAAATGGAAGTAAATTTGGAAGTATGAAAAGCAATAGAAGAAATACAGTGTGGACCAGTGTTAGGCATATCAGCCTTGGACCCCTTTTCAAACTTAAAAATCTGACCCCTTTGTCAAACTTGCTGGGATGTGACTTCACTATGATGCCAGAACTCCTCCATGTTGATTCGGAAGTCCCATTGTGTTCAGTGAGACTCCCAGGAAAGCCCAGTACCAGATTCCAAGATGGTGGATCCCACCCTCTCGCAACCTCCTTGACCTGAGGTTGTTACCCCCTAAGGGGGTCCCTACCCCCACTTTGACTACCATTGGTCTAGTTGTTGCAATTGAAATGAATCTTGGATAAAGAATATTACTTTCCTGTTATACCCTATATCAGGGGTGTCAAACCTTTTAGCTTCCCTGGGCCGCATTGGAAGAAGAAGAGTTGGTTTGGGCCGCACATAAACACTAACAACTTTTTTAAAAGTAGGACAAAATGTAGGATGTCCTATTTTTGTCCTACATTTTTAAACCTTTGAGTAAGTCTCATTGATTTTAATGGGGCTTACTTCTGAGTAGGCATGATGCATAGGCTGGGCAGTGATCGGAGTAAGTCTCATTGATTATCATGGGGTTTTCTGCTGAGTAGCCATGCATAGGATTGGGCTCTCAGACTGCAACTTGGGAGTAAGCCTCATTAACTTTAATGGGGCTTACTTCTGAGTAGGTCTCAAGCGTTAGCAGGCAGCAGCTGGGATAGAGGCTGAAGCTGCTTTGGGGGGATGTGGGTGGGCGAGCGCTGCAAGGTCTGCAGGGGCCTGAAGCGCTCTGAATGCCAGGAGGCAGGTAGGGGGAGGAACCAGGCAGCCCAGACCGGCTTTGTGGTGGCCACCCTGGGCAGCGCACACAGACGCCTGTGAAATTTGAAAATGGCTGCCACCACAAAACCATTTTTTCCAATGGTGGTGGCCAGCTTTGCAGGAGGGCCTAATCCACCCTTGTCCTGGGCTGCATGCGGCCCCCGGGCCGCGTGTGGGACACCCCTGCCCTATATCCTTTAGAGCAGATATTCATACATTCTTATGCTGGAATGGGCAGGGTGGTTGGCCTGCTCTGTATCGAACATGGGGTTGGAGCTGGATGCAGCTCAGCAAGGGGCAGGGGGAACTAAAGAGGTGGCGCAGGTCCAAATAGTCCAGTGCTGTGCCAGTTCACCTTGGGAGTGAAGTTAGAATAAGATCTAAGTGCCACATTCTGGCCTAAACTCCCTTGGGCCTGGCCCACCCATGGGCCCATCTGTAGCCCACTATCCACTCAGTGCTACAGAGAGGCTTTTGATTCTACAGCAACTGACGGGTTGCCACAGAAATGAGTAGCCCTATTGCAGGGCTTTTTCCCTTATTTGAGAGAAGGGGAGAAAAGTCCTTTCTCTTGAGGAGTCACTGCTGGGCAGCCATTTAGGGCCACAGAAATCTTGGTGCTGTGAGTTGTGTAGGACTGGGCTGTCTGTTCAATGGAACTTACTCTGTCCTAGGTAAGTGTGTATTAAATTGTAGACTCAATAACTTTTCCTGGTAATCCTATACACACTATCCTGGGAGTATACCCCATTGAGTCCCATTTTGAGTAGAGATGCATAAAATTGTGTTGCAAATCTCTGAAGGTTTTCAGAGAGAGATTCAGAAAACGTTTTCTGCCCTTATTGGGAAAGCCCAAGGAATGAACTCTCCTTTGACATTTCTCCCTCCCCATTTCCCTCACTTCGTTTCACTGCTGCTTGGGTGAAATAATAATGTGGGTTTTTTCCAGCATCCTAACCTCATTCTGTCACTCTAGCCTGCACCCTTGTGAAATACACATTAGATTGCAATAAAAGCCTGTGCCCAGCCAGCGTGGAAATGCTATTGGCATCGCTGTAATGCAGACAGGCTTTTTTGACTATGGTCAGGTGGAGTGCTGAAGAATTGTACCTGAGCTAATAATACCTCTCTGCCAACCATGCTTTTGGATAAATCATTGTGGGCAGGCAAATCTATCGTTGCCATTCAGCCGAGGCTTCCATTGTATTACTCATTTTCTTTGCAAGGATAATATTTTATTTTTAATGAAAATGAATATGTTAGTCATTTGGTATTTTAGAAAAGAGGCAGCTGCAAGGAGAATAAATGAAGGGAAATAGAAAATGCCACTTCTTTCCCAATTCCATCATCACCGTGATAAAAGCTTAAAGAATTTTAACACCTGGGATTCAGGCCAAACTTTCTTGACAGAGCAGAGAAAGAAACATGCAACTATGAGTAAGACCTTGATGGTTGAGTTGAGGTATTATAAAAGCTTTTCAGTGCAGCTTTTACACTGTTTGCCTTCTTGTCTCTATCTTGAAATGAATGCTGAGGTTCTTGAAAGAAAATGCTGTGGAGAAGAGGGGAACGTGGGCGTGTGAAGGACTGATTTTGTGTTTCTAGTGAAGTGACGGTAGAAACTCAAGCCCACACTCTTCAAGAGGTACAACAGTGAAACATAAAGCAAACAGGCAAGTGCCCACCTCAAAGATATCTAACAGGAATGGTGGGGAAAATATATAGCTTTTCTTTGCAGGATTCCTGATTCCTGAATTCAGGATTCCTGAATTTGAACAGAAGGTGTTGGAGGTGAGGGGGCCTGGTGTGCTGCAGTCCATGGGATCATGAAGAGTCGGACACGACTGAACAACTAAACAACAACAACAATACCTATTTGAGGAATATTTTGCCTCATATTTGCCTCTTATTTGAGAAAAGCATTATGCATCTCTGATTGCATTATGCGTTATGCATATTTCTGGTTTGGAAACTACAAATGTTGTTGATATAATCAAAGGCCCAAACCTATGCTAGGTTTTTGTTGATTTATCGCATGACTTTGCACAGGTGGACACCCCAAACCACTAGTCTGAAAGCTACTGTGATGATACATAAGCTGCATCCAATGGCACAAATGGCTAGAGGCCCTGTGCATATGCTAGTGGCTCCCCACACTCCGACCAGAGCAGAAAAGACAGTGGCAGGAAAAGTTCAGGGAAAGACTGTTGTTGGAATAGGGTAGAGTGCAGGTTGGGTAGGGGAAAGTTTGAGGGGAAAGGGTGATTCTTAGCAGCAGAGTCAGAGTCAGTGTCAGAGTCTCCTTTTTGGCATAACAAACAAAGAAACTTTACAGTACCTTATACAAATAAAATATTAACACTTGACAATTGCATTAATAGTTAGGGCATTAAAACTCTTCATATCAAGTAATCCATACTTACATATATTGAATAGCATATATACATATATTGATTCTTAGCAGCAGCTGTCTGTCCATGTTGAGCTGTGCATCCCCTTTTTCCTAGCTCGAGGTCTCCAAACCCTGGCCCGGAGGCCAGATGTGGTCCTCGGCAAGCGTCAAGATCCCCTTATCCAACCCCTGGGCAAGCCCTGTATATATTCTTATATGTAAATTTATTCAAACTTGAAATGTCAGTTAGTTTTTTTGGCCCCTGACACAGTGTCAGAGAGATGATGTGGCCCTCCCTCCAAAAATGTTTGGAGACCCCTGCCCTAGCCCAATGTCCTCTGATATACAGCAATTAAATGACTGGTGCAGGACCAGGAGAGCCATTGGTGGCCATGAGGCCTACAAGGTTGTAGGTAGAAACTATTTTTACTTACCTCTGTCTGCCTCCCACCAAAGCATGCAATTTTGGTAGCAGCAATGCATACTACAGCGTGGCAAGAGATAGGATTGGGCTATTAACAGTATAGTATTCCAAGGAGGACTTCTCCCCATAGACAGTTCATGCAATTTCCTATGAAGCAGAAGAGCAAGTTTCCCTTGTCCACACTGGTGCAGATATACCCAAAGTAAACAAATAAAAAGAAAGCTCTTTTTCTCTTGCAGAATTTCCTCATGCTTAAGGCAACTTATAGCGTAATCAGTGATGGGATTCAAAGAAATTAACAACCGGTTCTATGCCCATCTGGCAGCTACTTTTAAATGGCTATTTTTTAACTTTATATGTCCTATCTTTCGTTAACAACCGGTTCTATAGAATAGGAGCGAACCTGCTGGAGCACACCACTGAGCGTAATCCTATGCATGTACCATCAGAAGCAGAATCCTATATATCAATGGTTCTCAATCTTCCTAACGCCGTGACCCCTTTATAAGTTCCTCATGTTGTGGGGACCCCAAACCATAAAATTATTTTCGTTGCTACTTTATAACTGTAATTTTGCTACTGTTATGAATCGTAATGTAAATATCCGATTTGCAGGATGTATTTTCATTGTTACAAATGAAATGTGTGTTCTATGCACACATTGAACACAATGGGATTTATTTCAGAGTAGGCATGCATAGGATTGGACCCTGAGGCTGCAATCCTATCCACATTTGCATGGGAGTAAAGCCCCCCCTGACCATAATGGGATTTATTTTAGAGTAGGCATGCATAGGATTGGGCTCTGAGGCAGCAATCCTATGCACTTTCCTTGGAGGCAGTCCCACTGAACTCAGTGGGAATTACTTCTAAGTAGATATGCATAGGGTTGGGCTCTAGTGCTGCAGTGCTATGCACACTTTCCTGGGCGTAAACCCCACTGAACTCAATGGGAATTACGTCTGAGTAGATATGCACACTTTCCTGGGAGTAAGCCCCATTCACTATCATGGGACTGACTTCTGAGTATATGTGCATAGGATTGGGCTCTAAGGCTGCAAGCCATGCTGTCGCTCAGTCACTCACACACACACACATACACACACACACACACACACACACGCATACAAAAGCACACTAACCTCATCTGGAGAGTGTGGGGTAGCTGGAGAGGGAGGGGGAGAGGGAGGGAGGCGGCAAGGCTATGCTGTTGGAGGGGGAGAGCCAGCAAGCCTCCATGTGTCCTCCCCCCCCCCCCACGTTCCTGTGGCCATGCTGCAGGTGCTGCTCTGGGTATCCCTCAGAGCATAAACTAGAAAGGCTGGAGCTCCCCTTGGTGGCTGGAGGCTGAACAGCTCCAACCTCCCTAATTAAGCCCAGGAGTGCTCAGAGCAGCATGCGGAAGGGGGAAACATCGCTGCCAGGTCCAGCCTGCTTAGGTGACCCCACTGAAAGTACTCTGCGACCCCAAGTTTGAGAAACCCTACTATATATGTCTTCTCCTTTTGAACTCAATGGCTCTTAAGTCAGTGTGCAGTAGTGGACCTACCATTCACTGAACAGGGCAAAAGCCCCAGGTCCAGAGCCTGTGCACTTCCAAGACCATAAGGAGCCTTACTGAGGATCCTGTTGTGGTTGGAAACTGTTCTTCCAGTTTGCTGGAAGCACAGCTTAAGCCTGCAGAGATACCTTAGGAGGCTTCCACAGTTAGTCCTGGAGCCATGTGAAATTCTGTTGTGATACAGGTGAGTGGGAGAGCTGGTTTCACACAGAGGGAGATGCTACTATGGATCTTTGCTCTGGGGCACCTCAAGGGCACGTCCACCATGGTCAGTGTGTATAGGATTGCAGCTATGGTGACTTTGTCAGGGTTGAGATTTGGACCAGGGAAGTCTGGTTCAGGCTCTTAGGCCTAACCTAGTGGAGATGAAAGTCACAAGAACCTAGTCAAATTTATTGGGTTTTTTAACAGTCTTGCCAGAATTGATAGAAAGATATAGATAATGCTTAGTTCCATTTCAGAAGTAGTATATCGATGCATGTGTTTAATTGCTTATTGCTAGTGACAGTAATAGGTTCATACAAAAGCTGCATTTTCTATTGAGTCGAACAATGGGTCCTCTAGTTCCAAACTGTCAACAGTCAACCAGCAATAGCTCCCTAGAGTTTGGGGCAAGATGCTTTCTCAGCCCTACTTGGTGATGCGAAAGATGGAACCAGAGATCTTCTGCAAACAAAGCACATGCTTTCCAACAGAGTCATGGCCCTTCTTTCAAAAATGAGAATCTCATTACTCAGCTACTGTATATGTACTGTTGCTGCAAAAAGAATCTCATTACTCAGCTATATGTATGGTTGCTCCAAAAAGGTTGGAGTGGTAGATAATTAGCAGAGAAGTTTTGTTCTTGTTCTGGTTGTGTTATAGTTTGTTCTCATCATGTGGCCTTGTTAATTGGCACACCACGTTCTTTGATGATGCTGAGGACTGAAGAACAGATGTCTGTTCTGTCTACTTTGTTCCACAGTCATCTGGTCAAAACACAAAGCTTGATGGTGAACGATACATTCTGATAATGTGGAGGTAAGCAGAATAGTCAGAAAATGACCTGTTTGGAAGAATGTTTGAATGGTTTATTCATGGTACCCAAAGGGATAGAGAGGCTACCTTGTGGTGTGTGAAGAGTAATTAGTGACTTATTCTTGAACAACTAAACCAGTCCCAAACATTTGAGATGAAAGATGAAAAGTCTTCCTAACTGAAAAGTCTAATGTTTAGGCATGTTTAAACCTCAGGAATATGCACATGAGAATTTTAGCACTTCCAGAGGCTGTTTCTTTATTTTGCTTTATCTGTTTATCTACAGTATTTTTATATCGCTTTTCAACTAAAAAGTTCAAAAAGCAGTTTTCAAGAAAATGAAAAAATTAATAGCTAATTAATAGCTAATGGGTCCTATCCCAAAAGGGCTCACAATCTAAAATGCAGATAGAACAGCAGAAGCCACTTGAACAGACATTGCTGGGGTGTGAAAGGCCAGTTATCTCCCCCTGCTAAGAAAAGGAGGAACACCCACTTGAAAGAGTGCCTCTTGCCCAGTTAGCAAAATACTTTATTTTGGAGTATTTAGTGGAAATAGATATATTTCCAATAATCATTAACAGCTTGAAATTTACCAGTAATGATTCTCTGCATGTTCCAATAAAGAAACCCGGCCATATCAAAAAGATATAATATCCTTGACACAGCATGTTCAGAAATGTCGTGTTTGGGGAAAGACAGAAGTAAACAGAAGGTAAATATTGTCCAGAGCAGGTTGTAAAAAGAACAAAACAAAACAAACCCCAGAATTACTGGACATCCAGGACTAGATAATGTATTCAGTGACTGACTTGAAATGAAAAGTGGACATATGGTAATCCTGGCCCAAAGCCTACTTGGCTGCAATGAAGTACACTGGATACCCAAGGCAAGGTGTACCCTGTAGAGTCTTTGCACAGAGGCCAAATATACCCAAGAGTTTTTTGCTTAAAACTGACAACTGTGGAATGAATTCAACATAGGCAGTGCTCTCAGCAATGTACCTTCTATCATTCAGGTGCACTGCTGATGCTATAAAATAATTGGTGTGCTGTCCCGCTCCTCTTCAACAAGAGCCACAATGTTGAATATATGTAACAAAGGTATGCAGTTATCAAGATCATTCTGTGAATTAAAAGCAGGCCTCTGTCAGTCTTGAAAAACTATGGTGTCGTGCTTGGTGCTGCATACGCTGCATGCGAAGCATAAAAGCCTGGGTTGGATTGTTATGGAGGCTAGGCTGTTACCCAAGCAGCAAATCCCCCCTCTCCACGCCACTGAATGAGTCCAATGGAAAGGCAGAGCCAATACGATTGGATCTAGCTGGCGTCGCAGAGCTGGGCTAAGGACAGGAGCTCACCCTGTCTTGTGGGGCCGACCCGGGTCTTGAACCCTGGCCTGCTGGTTAACAGGCACAATGTCTTAACCACTTGCGCCACCCCAACAATTCATATAACTGCATGATGATTACATGAACATCAAAGCAGTAGCTGACATTATGTTCTGTGTCCAATTCTGGGCACACTTATAAAAGAAACAGTCAAACTAGAGCGGGTTCAGATGAGATAACAAAGATGATCAAAGGGCTACAACCATATGAAGATATTTTGAAGGAACATGGTATGTTCATCCTGGAGAAGCGATGGCTAAGAGAAAATACTATCACACTCTTCAAATACTTGAGGGGCTGTCATATGGAAGAAGACAAATTTGTTCTCAATTGCCTTGAAAGTAGAAATACCTACAGGTACAAAATGCAAAAAGAAGAGATTCCAGTTGGATATCAGAAAAATATTCCTGATGGTAACACGCAGTTTGATAGTGGAATAGATTGCCAAAGGAGGTGGAGGAATCGCCCTCATTGGGGATCTTCAAGCAGAGTCTTGACAAACATCTATCTGTTGGGAATGCTCTATGATTGAAAACAATTAAGCAATCCACAATGACTCAAATCTCAAACTTTTGATTTTTGTTATGTGTTTTTATTCCAAGGGAGCATTTTTATAAAACATAATTAAAAATTGAAAATTGTACCATTGTTGTTGACATAATTATAATTTATAAAAATGCTCCCTTGGAATAAAAACACATAAAAATCAAAAGTGTGAGATTTGTGTCAAAGATTGCTTGATACTTTTTAAAAAAAAATCCATTCCCACTATTTCCTGGAAAATCAACTTTTTATTTTATAAAGTTTTATACACTTCCAATACCAAAATTTGAAAAATCTGTTTTCACCCACATCCAGCTGTCACCTGATATGACCTCCAGTGCAGTACAGCTCCTGTCAAATATTTGATCACCGAGTGAAGGCTATGCATGTGTGAATCAGGCCTGAGGCTCCACTGTATTTTTGTGCTTATCTCCGCAGCCAACCATGAAGGAAAGGGTGAAACTTCATGTCATTTCATACCTATCCCTGAGGATTTGTTTTAGCAGGGAAAACAGCTGCAGGTGGCTTCAGACTGAGCAGAAGCCTGGCAATGGAAAGGAGACAGCTTGCTGCCTCTACTGTTTATCCCCTTTAACTGCTTTTCCACACAAATGATAAAAGTGACAAGAAGAAAGGTAGCTGGGAGTAGCTGGAAATGAAAGAGTTAAATATTTGTTTGTTTGTTTGTTTGTTTGGGCTATGGGTGGTGCAAGTGGCTAAGACACTGTGCTTGTTAACCAGCAGGCCAGGGTTCGAGACCCGGATTGGCCCCACAAGACAGGGTGAGCTCCTGTCTTTAGCCCAGCTCTGCGACGCCAGCTGGATCCAATCGTATTGGCTCTGCCTTTCCATTGGACTAATTCAGTGGCGTGGAGAGGGGGGATTTGCTGCTTGGGTAACAGTCTATCCTCCATAAGTCTATCCAACAGTCTATCCAACCCAGGCTTTCGTGCTTCGCATGCAGCATATGCAGCGCCGAGCATGATACCATAGTCTTCCAAGACTGACAGAGGCCTGCTTTTTATTCATTTATTTATTTATAACCTACTTTTCCCATGCCTTTTTATCATTTTGTCCTCACAACAACCCTGTGAAGTAGGGGCAGGGTGACCATATAGAATGGAGGACAGAGTGCCTCTACCTTTAACTGCATAGAAGAAGGAATTAAAACAGGTTTAGCTCATCATAGAAGGGTTTAAAAAGCAGCACCTGCCTAACCTCCCTCTTCTATTCAATGGTTAAAGGTAGAGGCACACTGTCCTTCATTGCATATGTAACCCTGGGTAGATGAGGCTGAGGGTGAGTCCAAGGTCAACCAGGAAGTTTCATGGCTTTAAACTTTTATCTCCCAGGTCTCAGTTTAACTCCCTCACTATCACACCAATACCATTAAATAGCCGCCCTTTCACTTTCTATGCTGATCCCTAATCAACCTGAAAGCTAAACATGTTTTATCTAAGATTTATTTATCTTTTATCTAAAAAGTTTTATCAAAGAAGCATCCTTCGAGAGGCGAATTATGGAGATACAGTGGTACTTTGATTTAAGAGCAACTTGAATTAAGAGCATTTTGTATTAAGAGCAAAATTTTCTAGAAATTTTGACTTATTTAAGAGCACTGTCTTGAAAGAAGAGCACTTTTGAGGAAGTTTGGAACAGGCTTCCATGGCTAGGAAACTAACAGGGGGAAACTGGGAGGGGAGCAGCCTGAACCAGATATGTGGGATCTGCTGGCAGTGTGGAAGGTGTGTAGTGGGGAATGTGTGGGATCTGTGTGTGGCAGTGTGGAAGGTGTGCCTTATCAATGCTTCAGTGCTGCTCTCCATCAGAAGCAGGGGAACGTTAAAGTTGCAGGAAAAAAACAAACATTTCATTGACCCAGTGGATAGTAGTGACTCCATTAGTAATAGTGAAAGTCATCCCTCTTCTCTCGTCTCCCTCACACCAACCAGGAAGACTTCAAAGGTACAGTACAGTTCAGTACTGTACAGTATTTTCTTTATAACAGTGTTTTGTATTATATTATAGTATTTTGTATTATATTATAGTGTTTTTATATGCAGTTAATATTTTTATATAAATATTTTTGGTTGTGGAACCAATCGCCAGAGTTTTCAATATTTCCTATGGGAAAATCCACTTTGAATTACAAGGAATTATGATTGTAAATCAAAGCACCACTGTACAGTACTTGTCCTGTGTGGTTGCGCCAGTAGAAACCTTAACACTGGAGATATTCGGAATGCTGAATATCCACTCATGCCACAATGCTGACACAGGGACATACCAGCCAGGCAACTGATGATGTGGACTGAAGGACTTGTGTTGGTGATATGAGTTTAGTGTGCATTGAAATTTGGACAGAAGCTCCCACACCCCACATCTGCTGACCTCATACTGATCCAGATGGTGGTGGCCTTCCTTTTTCTCTAGTGCTCCGCTATGGCCACCTCTGCTTTTAAATGTCTCTGTCCTCCAAGGAAGCATCCAAGAGAACTAAGAGATGGAGATGCAGATTCCCCACCACTCTTTCTTTCTCATACGTCTCTTTCTTTCAGCTTCAGAAGACATTGCTGCAACCTCCTTGCTCCATCCAGGATATGTTTAAACTGGACTGAAAGAGCAAAGCATGCAGTTATGTCCAGAAGGCTCCTTTCTTCTGGGGTATTTCATCCAGGACTTAGGCACATAAAGAGGCTGTGCCCAGAACAGCCAAAGCTGAAGAGATGGGTAGCTCAGCTTTGCTTGGCTCAGCTCAACTCACTGTTTAACTTATCATGTGAAGGGCAGCCTTGTGCACATTAGTTTGCATTATATATTATCTTGAATATTTGGAAAGAAGTTGCAATTCTGGAGCTGACTTGGATGGCACTGTAGCACCATCCAGGCACCTGTAGAAACCACACAGACACCATTTCTGGTGTCCTTTCAAAATTAAGGGTATGCTTCATTCCATCTTTCCTCCATAATGAAGAAAACACACCTGATATGTTGTGAAAAGCTCTGGTGACCTTCAGGTCATTAAGGCACTGAAAACATGAATGAAAATAGCGCTTCCTCCTAAAGGTTTGCATCAGTATTCCAGCTCCGTACCTGCAGAGGTTGTCCTGTCAAACAACTTTTTTTTTTGGTAATGGAAGCCAAAGAGAGCTATAAGGGATTAAGAAGATTTCAGAGGTATTGTATTAAGTAAATACAGGTTTGCCTATAGGGAAAAGAGACAGACACTGCCTGTCAGAGACTTCTCAACTAAATGGATCACCCACATGATTCTGTCAAAGTCAGCTTCATTTGTTTTGCTTTTTACTAGAACCTATAGTTCCACTGCCTGGCACTAAGAATAAACTAGTGTGGCAAAAGAGATGGAACATGGTGACTCTGGGAGGCAGAGACAATTTTTGGTCTCAGCCCATCAACAAAACACTGAGATAATCTGCATAAGCAAGTACAAACTGGCATCTGAATTGCTACAGAGCAGGGAATATAATAGATTAATTTGGGTTGAGGGCTTTTGTCTGCTGCAGATAAACTATCAGCAAAATCTGGTCTATGTAGGGTTGCTGCAAGCTGGCATTAGGCCAGTGACAAGATATTGGAGTTTTCCAAATTTTTCTTCAGTTTGTTTTGTACTGTTCAGGAGAGTCCCCTTATCAGTGGCTCCCATATTCATTGTTTTGGTTATCCCCGCTTTGGACCCACACCTGTTTCCCCTGTACTCTCACATGCTTTCCTTTCAGAGACAACGAGATCTTTGCTTCACTCATCTCCAGAAGGTGTTCTGAGCCATATAGATGTCATCTGGCTGCAGCTTCTTCGGACATCAGAATGACAGGGTTAAAAAAAAGCAACTTCTAGTTTTATTGTATAACCAGAAGTGATGTTTTTATAAGGGATTTTGAGGCCCAGGGAAGCCCCAAAGGGCTTACAACTCAATCACTGCCCCTGCTCTGCTTCTAGTTGTGAAAATTAAGCAGAAGGATATAAAATTATGATGTATCTTTGCACAGAGTTACTATACATCCTCTTTTTCAAGGACATTACTTCTTTTTTAGCCTTGTGTCCTGGAAAAACATTTTCCTCTTTTTCCTTATAAACAGGTAGTATGTAGCCTTCTTGTAACTACTGTAATAGTTACAAGAAACCATCTACTTCCATCAGAGTGACCAGATTATTCCTGAACCCCAGGGCCAAAATTCCTTAACCCCAGGGCCAAAATTCCTTAACCCCAGGGCCAAAATTCCTAATCCCAGGCCAAAATTCCTGCCAAAAAATGTATTTTTTTGTTTTTTTGTTTTGTTTTTTGACCATAACTTTTGATAGGAAGGAGATATCTCCAAACTTATTTTTGCATTGGATTCTGCTCTTCAATACAAATCCAGTGACATATGGCATGATGGGGTACTGTGCACTATGGCAAAGTTTCAAAACGAAGCCAAAATGTAGGAGAATGAAGCCAAAATGTAGGACACCCGGACAGGAGGCTAAAAATCCAGACAAATCCGGGTTTTTCTGGTCATATGGTCACTCTGACTTCCATACAATCTGGCCCGTTCCCTCAGGTCATTGGAGAAGGCCCTGCTTCAGGTGCTGCTGCCTAGGGAGGTTAGTGGGGCAGTGGCTAGAAATTGGGCCTTCTCAGTAGTGGCAGCAACCCTCTGGAATTCCCTCCCTCTTGATTTAAAGATGGGTCCCTTCCTCGAAACTTTTCGGTGTGGCCTAAAAATGTTTTTATTTACAACAGCCTTCTGAGGTTTTAATCGACTGGTCCACTCTTCTGCACACTCTTTTAGTATGGTTTTAAATTCTGTTGTTTTTAGTTGGTTTTTATTGTAAATTTTTAGGCCGGGATATTTTAAACGTTTTTGTATAATTTAATTGTATTTTAACTGCATCTTAATTTTGTTTTAATCTGTATTTATTGTTATCTAATTTTAGTGGTGTTTTATTGTTCTTTAATTGTTGTTAGCCATCTTGAGTTCCCTTTGGTTATGGAAGAAAGGCAGGATATAAATCTAATAAAGAAATAAATAATAATAATTGTATATAATAAATTATATGTAATAGTTTTAAATTTAAGAAGTTAATAGTGTTTAAAGTTAACTACCCGAAACCAATATATAGTATATGTCCACTTTTTTAGTTATAACATATGGTCACTCTGGTCTTCGTAACAAGAATAAAAACGGCAAGACCAGAAGATGGTTAGAAGATGACTCCATCTATGGAGCCAGTGCATCATTCCTTTCCCATCCTGTGAAGACCACAAACCCTCAGCATAGAACGGAATTAAGGAAATGTCTCTTAGATCATTGCGGTCCCTGTTAATGGACATTAGTGCCATCAGACTTCTCAGCACAACCAAGTTTATTGTTTTATTTGGGCAAGAGCTCTGTGTCAGCCAGAATGGCATGGTTTTTTTCCTGTTATCTCCTCATAGACTGCTGCTCCAAACAGCTGCTAAATTAACACTGTGCTGAGCAGAACAGTATATGTAATGCAAGGGCAATTTGCATCTGAATCTCCATAATCCTTTACCTTAAAATTTAGCTGGTACAATCCCACCACTTCGGAGAGGTCGTTACAGCCGAGTTAAGCCCCTTTTAGTGCAGACCGTTGCTGCAGAGCGGAGCCCATTTCTCACAATATGTTCCCCTTTGGCTGGCCGGCCTCCGGCAGCCAACTCATTTAAAATGCATTACATTCTCTAATTCATTATTTAAAGCTAAACTTGACTAGCTGGACAGCAGTGTAATAAACGAAATTGAAAGAAGAGGGGGCGCAAATCCCTCCCAGCACATATTAATATTCTACTAAGTAACTGGGGAATGAATGAATATTATGGAAGATGGCCGGGGCTTATGGAGAAGGTGCTGGCATGGAAATATTTGGGATCATTTCAATCTCACAGGTGTCCTGCATGACCTTGAGAACATCTCTTCTTTAGTAAGGAGAGGATAGTATTGGCGCTTCTTTTGTTTCTCTCTCAACCTTGGAAATGATTCCTAGAAGACACATTTTGAAACAGATGCCTGGCATTATTCACTGTACAGCTTAAAAAGGTCACAGTATGGAGCTTATTCTACTGCTTGTGGTAACAGTGGCTGTCACATAAGTTGTGCATTGTGGGCTGTCGTGGCTTGCCATACTCCGATCTGCCTGAATTTATTTATCTGACTAGATAAATGGTCTAGAGATGGATCTTGCATTTTTTTCCAACTTCTTGTATGAAATAATCCTGCAAGTTGGCTTTGTACCCAACTTGTGGGCTTCTTTTTATGATGCTTTATAACAATGCAGCGCTTCTTTTCAAAATTAGCTGTAAGTAGCTGGAAAGCTAATATATGTTATAGGATACTCTGACAGACCATTGTGTCACTTACTTTTCTTCATTAGAAGTGAGTTAGAAATAAATAAAATAAAACAAATATATAAAATAAAACAGATAAATAAAACAAATAAAAGATATAAAACAACTTTCAAACTTTGTTAGTTAGAAAGGTATTTATTTTTTATATAATCAATTTTTGATTTATTGGTGACATCCTCCACCGTTGCTCTTGATCATGGATGGGGAAATGTTTTGGCAGGAGGGCCACATCACCACTCTGATACTGTGTCAGTGGCCAAGGGTAAAAATAAATTATTTTATATTTCAAAATTTACATAAATGAATATATCGAGATATAATTTAAGAGTGCATTTTAACTGAACTTATTTACAATACACATGAGAACTATAAAATAGACATTTAGAATACACATAAGAGCTATGAACTGTTTGCCACACATCTCTTGCACAGTGAAAATATACAGATCAAGCCAAAAATACAAGGTCTATAAAGGCCTCGCTCACACCTCAGCTCATGTATGTCGGTCGGTTCCCAAGGGCCACAAATAGCTTGGACAAATGTTTGTCCACCTCTGCTCTATACCAGGCTTCTCCAAACTTTTTGGCAGGAGGGCCACATTATCTCTCTGACACTGTCAGGGGCCAAAAAAACTATTTTACATTTCAAATTTGAATAAATTTACATATAAGAATGTATTCCAGTGTATTACTGGGCTTGCCCAGGTGCCTAATAGAAGGATCTTGAGGCATGCCAAGGGCCACATCTGATCCCAGAGCTGGGGTTTGGAAGCATCTGCTCTAGATGTATGACAAGCTATGTCTTCATTCTATAGCTTTCTATAGAATGCTATAGAAATTCATTCTGTAGCATTCTATAGCTTCATTCTATAGCTTATAGCCAAATAAAATAATAAAATGATTAACAAAGTCATGAATTAAAGCAGGGCCCTTCAGACCGCAACACACAGGCTGCATCAAGCAACCTTTTGTAGCCTTCTCTCTCACATGATCAGTACTTACTGTTCCAAGGGGAAGCCTTGAAAAAGCACCTCCATTTGCCCTAAGTGTTGTGACCGGCTGCTTCTGCTCAGAAGCCGTTTATCACCTGTTGGAGCATGAAGCCAGCAGTGGCTGGTTGTGACGACGCTTTGGGGCAAATGGCTGTGCTTTGCCAAGACTTCCCTGTGGAATGGTAAGTGCCATCTGTTTCAGGATAGCCTTTGTAGGCTTGCTTTGGTCTCCTCTTTGGAGTTAGCTGAATTAAAGCAATTGGAAAAAAGGGCAATAAGAAACAGGTGATAAACAGAACCAAAAAGGAAATTAATTAATCAACATTATCTGTTAATTACAATTAATGCCTCTCTGAATGTTGGCAGTTAGGGAAGCTCTGGGACATGCGCACCTTTCCCAACTGGAGTGCTTTCAGTCTGAGGCAGGAGCAGAAGGTCTTCCCCCAAAGTGCTGGCATTAGATTTTGCCAGCAGCTGCTTTCTCTTCAGTGATGCCTGCTGGTTTCTGTGCTGCCGAGAAGTGCCCAGATTACACTAAGCACTTCTTAGCAGCACTGATAGTCTCTCAGGTGTCTGCAGCTCTCAGCAATCCTTGGGATTGTTCTGGAGTTTGCAGGTTTCAGCTCCACAAACAGCAGCAAGAGTGCTGAGCTCTTTCTTTCTAAAGTAGGACCGATCTCTGCTGCAGCAGAAAAAAATCAAAGACAAGCTCAGTGTGAGTCAAAGAGAAGCTCAGGACCTTTTAGGTCCTGGGGTCCTACAGTGCTCTGGACTCTTGACACCCACCCCCATGGTGCATATGCGCACTGCATTCTGTCATGGTACGTAGGCAGGTGGCAAAGGTAAAAGGGAAAGCAAATATGTTCTTTTCTCTCTTAGGCTTCAATCCTAAAGACACTTTCATGGGAGTTAGACCCATTGAACACAATGGGGCTTACTTTTGAGTAGACATGATTAGGAGTGTGCTGTTTAGTTGGCATAGTGCTGAGAAAAAGGTCAAAAAGGAGTTAATGGATGCTCCTCTGTCAATGCTGCTGGACTACTGAGGGAAGCACACCCACACATTCTCCTTTTGTCTTTCCCACAAGGCACATGACACATTAACTTACTTAGCCGAGAGAGTTGCTCTGTCATCTCCACCTGCCATCTGCATCTGAAAAAAGATTTCCTAGAGGCCTCACTCTGCATCATCATAAGAAGTCAATTTGTAGAGGAGGAAGACTCGATGATGGAAGCACTGACAGAAGGACTCACTCAGCTGAGTGCATGACCCTATCACTGCCCCTGCACAAAGGAGGTCTTGGAGAGGCAGACCCTCAGATGCCTGACTTGACCAATCTCTGACTGACACTGCTGTGCTCCCACTGCATTAAAAGAACTATTACTGTGGTCTCTCTGCAGATAATGTGTTACAGTGAGGATTACTGTAGAGCTGGAGTGGTTTCAATACTCAAAGACAAGAACTTCTGCCAATGTTTCTTAGTCATGGTTCTTTTCCATCTAATAAAGAAGGAATTGCATCCCTGGTTCTGGCATCTCTTTCTTTCCCTCAGAGGCAATTTCATCTCAAAAAGGGCAATACGGAAGGCTACTTTACAGAGGCAAACAGAGAAGGGGCAGCACGTGCAGACAGGGCAGCATTTGCCTGATTAGATTTATAGTCCAGGAAGATACAAGAGAGAGGGATCAACAACAGAAAACAGCAGTTTTAGCCCTGATGGATGCTTTCACTTTTACCTCTCCTCTGCCTATGATTGTGGCCGCTGTTTAAGACCCAATGACATGAGTGGAGTGGTAGAATTCTATAGGGAAGCTTATGCACCCCATTCACTCCTGTTACAGGTATAGTGAATCCATCATTGTGGATTCTACCCAACCGGGAGGCAGGTGGCACCTGCATATTTTGCCCTGGATAGCTGGACTGCACCCCAGCTACCCTGAGATCTACAGCTGAAGTGGGATCCAGGGAGGGTCTCCATTCTTATCTCTGCCAGGTCTTCAGAGTCCCCTTTCCTCAGGGGACTGATGTGTCATTACCATTTCTTTTCATGGGTTCTGCCTTTTCCCCTCTGTCTTGTCTTTGCTGCTGTCTCTTTGTCTGTGCTTCCTATTTTTGTTCTCTCAACTGTTCTTTCCCTGCCTTTTTCTCTCAGTTTTTGTTCCCATCTCATTCATATTCAAAACCATCAGGGTGCAATAAAACACAATCTCCTTTATATATCCCCGCCTCCCAACAAAAACACCAGATACAGTACAAAAGCAATTTAAAAAACTTTTTTTTATCCCTTCTAATGAACAAAAACAAGCATGACACCAGTGTCTGAAAAAAATTATCTTGTGCTATGTCCACTAGGGACACTCAAATCTCAGAAAACTGGAAAGTCTACAAAACACATTTTTTTCTTCTCTAGGCAGGATTCTGGTTAAAGTGATTTGAATCAGTCTGTATTTAAAATACTAACCACATTTATTGTAAAATGGACAATAGATGCTCAAATAAAGTGGCAAAGAAGAAGAGAATGAAATGGATGAAAGGAAAACCCTTTCCAGATCAGAAAAGAAAGTAATTACATTTAGAGAAGCCAAGAGATTCCCTATCTTTCCTATTGCTAGGAGAGAACCATCTACTTTAAGGTGAGATTTCCACAAATAATAATGCAGTTCTACAGCTGTAATGAGAAGTGTGTCTATTTTGTTCCTCAGAGTTTGGTTTGCACAATTATGGGTCATTATTATCTAATAATGATAAACGCTTCTTGCAGCCTTTCAAATTACAAATCTATATAGGAAAGTTTTCTAAAGCGCAATTTTTTTTTTTGCAGAATCCCAAATAACTTGCCCCTCCCCACAAATCTTGAGCCAATGTCATGCTGTTCAAGCTTTAGCTCTCAATACCCATTGCAGAAATATAGCCCTGCTGGAGAAGAATTGGCATGCTCTAGATAGGATAGGTTTAGTGGCGTTTGATCAATTTTCTGACCCAGCTGGACAGTGTTAAGGCACAATTCTAACCAATTTAGGTCACTCATCTGTCCCCCTGTTCCTGCAGTGGTGTGGGGAGGTCAGTGCATGTCTATACCCTAATCCCCTAGGAGTAGTGATGGGATCCAGCAGGTTCACACCTACTCTATAGAACCGGTTGTTAACGAGAGATAGGACATACAAAGTTTAAAAATAGCCATTTAGAAGTGGCTGCCAGGTGGGCATAGAACTGGTTGTTAATTTCTCTGAATCCCATCTCTGCCTAGGAGTGTCACAGAAGTGCCTTTTTGTACTTCTGCAGCACCACTAGGCCAACACAGGATTTGTGTTGAGACCTGTGCTGGCCTGAGAATTAGGATTTCAGCCTGAGTGTGCACAGTAATTGAGATAACGGATAAGATTGAAGAAGTAAGAGTTCATATAAAGGTGTGAGTTGATTGAAAATTGTATTCTTCATCACTGATCATCATACAATTCATACTGCTAGATTCCATACAACAATCTGAAGACAACATATGTATTATTCAGAGTTGCACTGGAATTCTGCCGTAATGCTATTGTTTTCATCCCCTTTTTAGATTTATCCAATTATACATTTGTTTACTGCCTTTTAATGAACATTTTGCTGCTTTATGTTCTCTAGGTGCAACCTTAATGAATGTCCCCATATTAATGTACAGACTTGACTTGACCAATAATATATTCACCCTTATTGTAGACACTCCAGGTGATAAGTGCTTTTTTGAAAAGGTTTGGGCACTCCTGCTTCTAGTGGTCCATTCCTGACCACTAAAATCCAGAGGTACCCTAAAATCAGGAAATATCCCGATTTTCATAATGACATCATATTGCCTGATCTTGCTTACCCTCCCTTCATTTTAAAACAATATCCTTGTAAAAATTACAACTTTTGCATTTTCCAACAACCTTTTGTTGAAGTTTGTGAAAGATGAATGCATTTTTTCTTTTGCTGATTCTGATGCATAGCATGTTCGTATCCTCTTCGTACATTCTTGTGACATTGTAACTAAAAGAGAAAGTGGCAGAAAATTAATTCTTTCTCACAGTAATTTAAACTGTTATCTCATCCTACTCAGATGATGCCATTAATTTTTATTACAGTTTCAGTTCTTTCTCCAAATTGTTAAGTCACTGAGACAGCCCTAAGCTAATGAAGTGACATGCTCTTATGTACTGTATGCAATTTGGCCACATGTTGACATTTGGAGGTGCTGAGTGGCATTTATTGTCTTTTTTATCTGGGTAAGTTACACCTCTGAGAATGGGTGGGTGGGAGAGATTTATGGTATATTGAGATAGCAAAATGAATGAAAGTGGTCTAAAATGAGGCTGAAGGGAGCAAAAAGCACTCCGTTCAGTGTTCTCTGATATCTAATCCAAGAACATGATGCCTTTTACATTGGACCACATCCAGTATCAGTGTAAGGTTGTGCTCAGGTATGGCCAGAGGAGGCAGAGTATGTCCAATGAAGTATTATCCAAGTATACATTGGAGTATATTGGAGTATACTCCAGTGAAGATAGGCTTCTATATAGTAACAAGCATGTGAGGCTATCTTCATTGGAATATGATTGAGAGATTAGAGGTGTTGCAGTGACAACTTGCCCGTGCTTTTTTGCGCAGGTACTATTGCTTCTGAGTGCCTTGCAGCACCACAGCAAGTGCGTCCACAACAATTCACTTCACTGCTCATCACTGGTTGTGCTGGACCTTCAGGGATCTTGCTCTGTGGAGTGCTGTGTGTGTGCACACACTTCATGCTCATAGGACCCCAAGGCGTGTGGCCAGAGCATGGGACAGGAGAAGGAGGAGAGAAAGGGTATTAGCTTCCCCTTCTGTCCTTCATCTCTCTGCACCTTCTCTTACCCCCTAAAGTGGTGGTAATATGAGTGGACAAGTTGATGGGGACAAACTGATAGGAACAAAATACAGTCTACCCCAGTGGTTTCCATCCATTTTTGGCCATGGCCCATCTAAGCATCTCTAAAATCCTGATGCTCCAGCCCCACCCCATGACATATAATTCTTATTATTCAAAAAGTGAACTCCTGTTTATACAGAGGAAGCCTAAAAAGCCACTAACGTGGTCTAAACAAGCTTCCAAAGAACATGGCATCCATGAAAAAAGAAAAAGAAAAGAATGAAAGGAAAATTTTTTAATAATAATAATAATATAAAGTGATATAAAAAAATAGCAAATAAAGTTTCAAAATATGTAACAGAAAACTGAAATGCATAAATATAAAATAAGTTTAATGGAAGCCTTTTCTGTAATTTTTCTATAATCATTTTAAATACTATACAATAAAATAAAGGTACTAACAAATTCAAAATACAATTTGAGACTAAAGTTAATGAGATCTTTGTGCTTCATGACTGCTGCAGACAGTCACCAATATTAGGCACCAATTTAATCGGCTTAGGTCTGTACTGTGAACAGTGAAAGTGTATGACACTTTTTTATGGGTCCCACACTTTATGGGTCCCACACCCCTGCTAACTGGGCAAGAGACACTCTTTCAAGTGGGTGTTCCTCTTTTATTTAGCAGGGGAAGAGTAACTGGCCCTACACCAGGTGACACCCCAGCAATGTCTGTTCAAGTGGCTTTCTGCTGGTGTTCTTTTTGCATTTTAGATTGTGAGCCCTTTTGGGACAGGGACCCATTAGCTTTTAATTAGTTATTAATTTTTTTCATTTTCTTGTAAACCGCTTTGTGAACTTTTCAGTTGAAAAGCGGTATATAAATACTGTAGATAGATAGATTATTAAGTGAGGCCAAAAAATCACTATTAATAACTCACTCTCAAATTGCCCCCCTTTAAAAATCAAATTGCCCTCCTGTGTGTGCGTTTCTTTGTGCTCCATGTTGGGAACCCCTTATCTGCTAGATATATTGCTTTCTATGAAGGAAGTTCCCTGGAGAACATGTGTGAGACTTGCGCTGTTCTTCACACCTTTCCTGTTTCCCAGGGACCAGGGTTGATGGTTGGTAGAGTGCTATATTAAGGTGAATGCTAGATTGCTGTGGTGGTGGAGACTTGAGGGGTCAGTCAGGGAGGCTCTGGGAATATGTGGGTTCATGGCCACCACACTAGATTCAACAAAACATGATCTATCAATTCTATTTATCAAGGGATATGAGGTGGCAGTCTTCACTTCCTGGACTGAGTTAACTGTGACTGGTTATCTTCTTGCTCAGCATAGTAAAGTTTTATGAAGATTATTTTGCAGATTGCAAACTTGCAAATATTTGCAAAATTGTAAACTATTCTCCATTTTATGAAGCTTTTTTGCAAATTGAGCTTTGGGTCATCCTGAAAACATCAAGTCTTTTATTTACACTAGATAGCAAGACTCTTTTTCACCTATTTGGTTTAGTGACAATTTTACTTACGCTTTAAATGATAATAATGCTGTCCAACTATGGAAGAGTGTAGAAGAAAGGAGATAAACTTCATTTGGATAAGATCTTTGTGTGACATTTTGCCAATACTTGTCAAAAGCTTTGGAAAATGCTGCTAGTATTCATGCACAGATGAGATGTTCAGAAGAGACCATCACCTAGAGCCATCTCTAAGGGCTGACTCATACAAGCACTACAAGGAAATAACTTTAAATAATCTCCTATGGCAGTTTCCTCTACACTGCCAGTGTACCAGCAAGAGCTAATGCAAGTGCTTATTGTGTAACCCCCATGATGGATTTCCTCCCTCGCTAGACCACACAGAATAAATTACAGTATCATACACATGGCCTAAATAGAGTGGCATCACCAGGGTTGGTTTAATCCCCATTTATTTGTTTTAATATATAATTGTGCAGGTCACCCAACAAATCATAATACACTTCATTGGCTCTCAGAACAGTTGTATTTTCCTTTTCTGATCATTTGGCTATAACTCAATGATTTCTGTATTTCACTGATTTCTGTATTAAATTGTCCATCAAATGATATATAACATGAAGGTTTTACTGAAAAATACCATGATTGTCACAATTTTGGCCAGTAGTTTCTCCCATTGAAGGCGTCTTCCAGTATGGGCCACACACCCCCAGTGACACAGTGTTTCCATATGCATCACATAATTTTAACAAAACCCATTTTTTAAAAAACAAGTTTGTGTTAGCACAAAACATTGGCAGATACATGGCCAACTACAATATTGTGCACAATTTTACACAATGTGTAGAAAGAGAGCAGGCTCCATAGTAGTTAATAGCCATGTATTTTGTCCATGGCCTTCTGTACTCAAGCAACAATAAGGGCTGACTGGAACGGCCAGGATTGCAGAAATTTTAACCTGATTCGAGGCTGTGCTGTACTTTTGAATCCTCTGTTTCAAAACTTCCTATTTATGCTAATTTTTACATGCTTGTTGCCCTTTTTAATTGCTGATGAAATGCCATTTGCAAAAATGGGCTGGCTTTCGATCATGATTTACTGCTTTAGAATAAATTGGTACAACTGCCTATGGCTGTTGAAAACATTTAGCAGTAGCAGGAACACAATTGCTCAGGTTAGCAGATGCAGAAAGGAGAAAAAGACAAGAGCGATTGTGGTAGATTCTTTCCCTATGGGAAAAGAATAATGAAGGGTGCCACTTATTTCATCCATGGGAACACTGATTAGCTTCTCCATATGATCCACTGCAGCTTCTCCACTGATTAGCTGCAACCATGTGAAGGAATGTCAGCATGAACTGATATAAACAGCTCCTATAAAGCCCCTTATTGGAGTCACTGGAAATCCAGCAGCTACAACCACTGAAATAGTACAACCACAATCAGCTACAACCACTGATTGATGTAGAAACTGGTTAATAGCCTGATACTACCCAGCATTTATGCTTCTGGCTTAACTTACTTTCTAACTGTTGGAAATGCAACCATGTCCATGTGACTACAGACTTCATATAAGGCTGTAATGTCAGTTAGAAGGGAATGGATGGAACTGGAGTGAGGGAGAGATGGACTTTGAGGAGGGTGGATCAGTCCCAGTAAGGGGACAGATTGGCTGGCAGGATCAAACCTCTTGGTAAGGTCACAAATATTTCCTTTCCCAAGGGAGTCCTTCCCCTGCAGAATTCAGCAGATGCCACTTTGGTGCTCCTGTTCCACTGCATGAGGAATTAGGTGGGATTAGACAGTGAGCCTAAAAGATCGCAATGCAGTAATATACCCATGAATATGAATATATGAAGTAAACAACTGGACTTGTAAGTATGAAGTAGTTCTCGCTGGTTGCCTACTTAACATCTCCTCTTGCTGCTTATCATTCTCGTTCAGCTGCTATGTGAAGTGGAAGCTGAAAACGAACAAATCTTTACATTTTTTGCACCATTCATGATGATCAATGATTTTCTAAGGCTTTTATTAACCCAGAGGAGGATAGGTAGGTTGGATATAAGAACTTCAGAGTTCACAGCATGATTTATTGACAGTCCCTGAGGATCCATAACGCTCTACTTGATTGTTTTTTACATATCAGTGAATTACGGCTTCCATGCTAACTAAAAACACAGTTATTGAGTGTCTCAGTCTACAAGTACATCATTAAAAGAATATGGAATATTCCTGGGTTATTCCATACCACACATGGAGCTACGTGGGACCATTTTGTACTTTCTGCAAATATAAAAGACTCGATGATGAGCCCATTTGGATATTTGAAGGGAAATGTGAGTCCTTTCTAATCTGATTACTAAGCTGATTAGGAATCATGAATCACTCATTGAATAATTGGATCACTATGAAGATAAGCAGATATAATTTAGCATTTTTAAATACTGTATAAAAACAAGGAAATGTTTATTATTTATCATTGTATTTATTTTTCACCCATATGTCTTGCGTGGTTGTCATGGTCACAAAACCTATTAGAAAAACCAATATACTGTAAGAGCCATACAATAAAAACTATTGATCAGATAGATTAAGAAATAAGAGAGAGCCCAGAAACTGCAGCCGTATTGGCTTGAACAAAAATGCTTCAAGAACATGCTTAAAAATGGAGAGCAAAGCAACATGAACTGGACAGAGTTTCAAAGACAGTTTGGAAGCCACTATAATGAAAGCCCTGTCCTGTGCACACTTCCATTGAGACTCAATAAACATTGGCATGTGGAGAAGCATCATCTCTGATTACAGTGACGCCTCACTTAAAGAGCTTAATTCATTCCGGAAGCATGCTCTTTAAGTGAAACACTCTTTAAGTGAAGCAGATTTTCCCATAGGAAATAAGGGAAACCCAGACGATTGGTTCCACAACCCAAAAAATATTCAAATAAAAATATTAACTGCTTATAAAAATGATTACAAAACACTGCAATATAACACTGTACAAAGCACTGTAATATACAGTAACACACAACACTGCAATAAAGAAAATACCATACAGTCCTGAACTGTACTGTACTTTTGAAAACCTTCATGGCTGGTGTGAGGGTTACAGAGAGGGGATGACTTTCACAATCACTAATGGAGTCATTGCTATCCACTGGAATCTTGTCTTTTTGTGCAACTTTAACATTCCCAAGCTGCTGACGGGGAGCAGCACCAGAACATTGATAAGGCACACCTTCCGCGCTGCCACACACAGATCCCACATACAGACCTGACTCAGGCTGCTCCTCCCCCACCCACCCCGGGACATCCCATGAGTTCCCTGGCAATGGAAGCCTATTCCAAACTTTTCCAGGGCCCCACTGTAGCTTAAGCTAGTCTCCTCGTCCCGCCTGTGAGTTCCCTTGCCATGGAAGCCTGTTCCAAACTTCCTCAGAAGTGCTCTTTATTCAAGACAGTGCTCTTTAAGCAAGTCAAAATTTCAGAGGAAAATTTTGCTCTTTATACAAAACGCTTATTTATTCAAGATGCTCTTTATTCATGGTACCACTGTACTTTAAAGGATAAGTACGTGCATGGCTGAAGTGGTTTGTGCAGTGCAATCCTAACTTGCAATGCAGTGGGCAGGCTGGCATGTCTGCACTGCATCCAGCACAACTTTGCATTTTCCTTTGCTGTGGGTAACAACACAGCAGCAACCCCCACAGATCTGCTTGTGCCTCTGATTTCAGAGGCAGTCTCAGGATGCCAAAGGATGCCTGGTAACGGGTTTTGGCTCCAGAGCAAGTGCCAGGTCCCAGTCTTGCCTCCTGTTTCCTGGCTGCCCACTCAAAGTCCTGCCTACCGCCTACCGCCCACCCTGAAATGCCTTCCATCTGCATCCACCCACCCTCCCAATGCTCCTCATTGCTAACTGCTTTAGCTGAATTTGGCCAGTGCAACTCACCATGACTTGATGCAGCCACGACTTGGAGAAAGGGATACAGGTGAGCCTGATCAAATTTGCAGATGACACCAAGCTGGGAGGAGTAGCAAACACAACAGATGACAGGAAAAACCTACAGGAGGATCTGGATAAACTAAAATACTGGGTTGTAACAAATAGAATAAATTTCAACAGGGAGAAGTGCAAGGTTCTGCACTTAGACAATTAAAACCAAAAACACAGGTATAAAATGGGGGATACTTGGCTTGGCAGCACAACATGTGAGCGGGATCTTGGAGTCGCCGTGGATCACAAGCTGAACATGAGTCAGCAGTGTGATGTGTCTGCAAAGAAGGCAAATGCCATTTTAGGTTGCATTAAGAGGACTGCACCTTCCAAGTCGTAAGAAGTTCTAGTTCCTCTTTATTCAGCATTGGTCAGACCTCACCTTGAGTACTGTGTTCAGTTCTGGGCACCTCACTTGAAGAAAGATGCAGGCAATGTGGAGCAAGACCAGAGGAGAGCAACAAGAATGATCAGTGGAATGGAAGGGAAGCCCTACGAGGAAAGGTTGGGGGAACTTGGGATGTTCAGCCTGGACAAGAAGGCTGAGAGGAGACATGATTGCCCTCTTCAGATACCTGAAGGGCTGTCATAGGGAGGACGGGGCTCATTTGTTCTTTGCTGCCTCTGAAAGCAGAACTAGAACCAATGGGTACAAACAGCAAGAAATGAGATTCCGGTTGGATATCCGGAAAAAATTCCTGATGGTGAGGGTGGTTCGGCAGTGGAACAGATTGCCAAGGGAGGTGGTGGACTCTCTCTCACATGATTTTCAAGGAGTGGCTCGACGAGCACCTGTCGGGGATGCTCTAGGAGGATTTCCTGCTACAGGCAGGGGGTTGGACTAGATGACCTACTAGGTCCCTTCCAACACTAGGATTCTATGATTCTGTGACCTGCTCCAAGGGCTTGCGGTGGCATGGGAAGGTCAATGCAACCCCTACACCAACCTCCCCTTCTCTCTGGATTGTGTGCTTATGGTTCTTGCAGAGGACTCGATCATTCAGCTCTTGTAGGGAACAGATTATATAAAGGCATGTTATTTACAGCTTTCTATATATACCCTGCCTTTTGTTAGAAAACAAATAATCACCATTCTCATTATTTTTTTCCAGGGAGAATGTTTTTTTCCTACCTATACTATGTACTCTTTTGTCCTCTGCTATCTGTCTACTTCACTGGGCACAACTCTCAAAGCCACGGAGAATTCAAAAGAAATGGGAACATGTTTCCATGAACTTCAAACTGGGAAATTCATAAATATCAGTAGAAATAAGAATGAAGCATTTCTGATTTTCTCCAAAGAAGCCTTTTTTCATCGTGTACTTTATAATTTAACTTGCTCACAATTTACTCCCAGCCTAGATCTGTCATGCTGTAAGTATACCTATGTGTCAAGATTTCATTTTTTCATAATCTCTAATCTAATTAGATCAAGCTCCAGGAACATTTTCTTTTTATCATGTTTTGCTGCCCAGAACTGAAAAGTTTGTCTCACTAGATGAGTGTATGGTGGCCGCTATTGTTTTCTGATTCTGGTTTATTTCAGCTCATAATGGTCTCTTGACATCTAAGTATACTTATGAGAATGACATGTTTCTTTTTAAAATTTTGATACAGATTTTATGTAATTCTGAGAAAGGATCTCAAGTGCATAAGTATCCAGAAAACGTTAGAGACAAAAAATGAAATGAACTGAGTGAAGACAATGATTCAACATAAAGACTGAAATTCAAAGCTCTTAATGGTAAACCCCATGGAACTCAGTAGGACTAGAACAATCCAAGCTTGTGCTGGAACAGACAGGCTGTATTAGGATTGCTTCCTTGCTACCTCGGGGAAGGGGAAGTTGCTGCAATAACTGCAATAGCTCTACTTATATTTAGGCCTTCTTTGGAGATCCAAGCAGATGGGAGCAACCAGAGATTTGGATCTGGCGTAACTGCTGGTTCAAGCCCCTTTTTCCACTCTCTGCTGGGACCTCCTGGAAACACCCTCCCCCCAGTTCATTCCCCATTCCTGCCTCCTTCCCACCTTCAACTTCTCCATTCCCACAGTCACACAAGGCAGCATAGGGAACCAGCACACATCTATGCACTGGTCTGACCACCTCTGCAGAACTACCATACAGAATATTTGCAACACTTTGTGACTAGTGCAAATGACTGATTCCAGCCCAAGTGTGCATTAGGATTGTGCTGTAATGGCTTAAACTTAATAGGATCTTACTAGCATTTTGACTGGGGGGGTGTCACCACCCTCTCATGGAAAGGTTCCCCATCTCTTTAAGTGGCAGGATAAGAGATGAGAACAGCAATGTTATCCTCAGGATTGTATCACTAAGGGGAAATGAAAGGGGGTGGCTTGACTAACTTTCATTTACGTAGAGCTGCAGCAGGCTATAGGAGCTTCAGGGAGCCCAACACAGCCCTCCTTAGCGCTCCCCGAACTTTGGAATATTTCAAACGAGCATTTCAAAGTACCTCCTTGAAAACAATACTCATTGTGCTTTGGAATACTCATTTGTGAATGTTCCAAAGTTTGGGGTGCACAGAGAAGGGCTGTGCATGACTCCCTGCATTTCTTAGAGTCTGCTGCAGCCTTACAACAGTAAGTGAATGCCCCCCATTTCTCCCCCTTAGTAACACAATCCTGCGGATCATGTCGCTGCCCTACCCCTTCTCTTGCCCCTTAAAGAGATGGGGTCCTTTACATGAGAAGGTTGTGACACCCCCAAGTTTGAGGAGTACTGTAACAGAGGAATAATTTGCACTTGATCTGTATAATTTGCATTTAATTTGTTGAGAAATACTGTTAAGAGAATTGACTGTTACACCTTTTCTAGCTTTCTTTCTCCATGGCTCTCAAATGCAGCTTCCACAGGGCTTCTAAGAATTCATTTGTCATTAAGCTTTGATGGCTTAGCTTCTATATACTAGCATGTGACTTCAGAACACGTGCCTGGCTGCAACAATTTCATAAATTAGGCCTGAGTAACTTGTGAATCACAAGCCAGATATAGCCATCCAGTTTGACTTTCCTACCGATATGTAGCAGAAATAGAAGACCTGTCAACCTCCCGATGTTCTGCTAGCCATATATGATTGATGAACTGAGCTTCACTTGCAGGGTGACTGACCAGCTCTTTTTCAAAATTTAGAAACAGCACCCTAACCACAAGATCAACTCTGCAGTGGGAGAAGCACTTTAGGGATCCCAGTGAATCTGCTTCCCATTTTTCACCTGGAATCCACCCCATTCCACTTTCACCTATTCCCCCTCCTGTCTGGAAATTCACTCCCTACCCATCAATAGCCTCTAGCAATGGCTTACATGCCTCAGGACATGTAGTTCACCCTCAGTCATCCTCTGTGGCAGATTGTCAGGACCACCACTGGTATTTGCAGTGGCACACTCAAAATGGCTTCCAGCATTGCACTGTTTACAGTGTTGTAAAGGCATGAACATTGTCATACATTCCAGTACAACATCACAAAGCCCAGTTAGTATTGGGCCTAATTTTGCAATCCTACACATTCTTCTCTGGAAGTAAGCCCAATTGAACTTTGTGGATCCATAGAGGGGCCACGTAGATGTGTAAGCTTGTGCTGTAATTCTTTATATTTTTGCCAAGACATTAGCATAGTCCTGAATTTCAGCTATGTACACAGTCTTTTTATTGCCTTCCTATTCTTCATTTATGTTAGTCAAAGCTGGGACAGCTTTGGGACAGAGACTGAAATTGAACTGAACCGAATTATGTATATTTTAAAAAGACTGTATATAGGTCTTTTGTTTTATTAAATTTATTGCCTTGAATGGATTATAGGTGGTATATGGCAGTTCTTTGCAACACCTTAGTGTTGTCGCTAATGTCCTGTGTTGCTAATGTTGCTAATGCCCTGCAGTAACAGAGTATAACAGCTACACTTCCAGAATTTGTATTCCAACCCCAATTTTGAGTTGATCTTGGGGGTTTAATTAGATTTATGGGCACTCAAAGAGACTAACAAATACAGAAAGGCAGCTGAGATGGAATAGAGAGGTTGTTCTGTTTCCCATGTGCAAGAACAAGGAACACAGCCAGTAGGTGGTTCATATTTTAGGGCTGAAATGCTCGAAGTGTTTCACAAGGGACAGGCTTTCTGACTGACTCAAGATCGCAGTATACACAGCATGTCTATATACTTCTTTTAGAAAAACACTTAGCCAGAGGGAGAGGAATATGTTGTTAAAGATAAATTATGCAGATAATTTACCATTATGCACACAGAGAGAAAAGTACAAAGGACATGTATTTCCCTCTGGGATGCACCCTTGAAACAAGAGGCTGGCTGAACATGAAAAAAGGAAGAAAGGAAGAAAAAAGGATCAGCTCAAAAGCAGAGCCTGATCTGGCAGGTCGTAGCTCAGAGCTGGGATGAGAGTGAATGAGCAAAACATTGGCCCAGAGGCTGTCTCTGCTTATGACGCTCTGCATGGCTGAATCACTTTACTGAGGTCATCACACCACCCACTTGTTGAGGGGATGTCTGTACCCAAGTAGAGACCAAGACCATGGACTGTAGGGTGCCTATAAGGAGAAGAGAGGCAAATCAAGCTGGTAAAAGTGTGAAAAAGGATACATATGGAAAGGAGCTGGTAGCTATCTCATCTTCTCTGGCTGTTTCTTCCTGTGGTGTTGCAAAGCAAGGTAGTTTCTGTCCACAATCACAAATGGGAAGCACTTCATATAAATCATTCACTGTACATTCAATAAACATGCATTTATTGAAACATGTACAATTCTGTGCATTGCAATATGCCGTACTGTGCATTCAATAAATGAACTTCATTCACCTACAGGTGGTTTGTTGGGATCTGCAGGATAAGGGAGAAATCCTGCTTGATTTGAACCCTAAGGGAAATAGATATCTTCTGGGCCAAACATTCTCCCCCAGGTGTACCAATAAAAACTAAGGGGACAGATGAGTTTTCAAAAATTGAAGGAAAGCAGGTAATAGCTGCCCCCAAAGCATACCCTTTTTCACAATCCAAAAAAATTACTGCCCAAGATCCTAACCCCAGCTGAGAGCTAGGACCACTGCGTTCAGCCCTCTTTTGGGCCCAGAAGAGGATGGAATAGCCAATGCTCCCCATATGGCAGGCACTGTGCAGGGTTAAAGCAGGATAGGCCTCGGTGTTCAGCCTGAGGGAGCAAGGGTCAGGGTAAACCAGAGCAGTCCTACTGATGCCTACCTGGCTCTAGGTGCAGGCTGGCTAGCCCTTGGCCTGGAAATTAGGTGAAGTCAGCTGGACAACTGGCTGGCTGAGCATCCAGCTGCCTCAACCTTCGGGTTGACGATGAGGGGCATCCTTATGTAGTTTGAGGTTTGCCCTGAGTCAGGCTTGTTCGCCCTTCTAATTTTTGTAGCTACCCGCACGACATTAGAAAGCAGTCCCTGTTTTTTGCTATAATAAGTTCTGTGATAACTAGTTAATAAAGTGGCCCTTAATCCAAGTCTGCTCTGCTGCTTTTTCTTCCCAGTGGGGGGTAATGCTAATCTTCCTTTTAAATTTGTATAACCATTTTTTTTTACTCCTAAAGCCACAGACTTGCATCCTAAGAGCTTTTTGGTCAAAGGCACTTCCATTCATCCAAGAGACTGATTTCACGAATCTACCATTCTTGGATCCTTGGTTTTTTGGTAGCCATGCATCCTGCATTCCATTTTATTCACTTGATTTCAAAGATGGAATGGTTTTTGGAAGGCTATGGGGGGAAATGCTGTGAGGAAGAGAGAGAAAGGCATCTGTGGAAACTTTCTTTCGGGATATGTTAGGATTTTTCTTAGGCAAATACAGTGATGTTTGCATATTATTAGTTTTTGGCATAATTTGTTGGGAGAAAAGTCATTGGGTAACTGAGGAGTTAACACCAAGGGTATGGTGTTCATATTTGCAGTGGAAGAGCTATTTTACCTCCTTTAGTTTATATGCTGTTATAAATATGCAGTGAGGTAGGAGTAAGAGATGGAGGAAAATCTGTTTACATTGCACCATTATTCTTGCTGGGTAGGTTTTAATGCAATACCGCAGGGCTAATTTGTCAGTACATTCCAAAAGCTTTAACAAAAAGAATAATTGTAATGACTAACAAAAGACAATTAATGGAGCTGATCTTTAGGGGTTTAATTGGATTCATGAACACATTAAAAAAACCAGAAAACACAGAATGATGTTTGAAGTAGAACAGCAGGGACACTCTATTTTCCATTGAAGAAGGGATAATATAGCTCAGTGGTTCACATTTTAGGGCTGGAATCCTCCAGGTGCCAATTGAAAATGAAGATTCATTTTTTTGCTGCAGTACTTTCTTACTTTGAGTCCCACACAGCATGTCAAGGGAGTGTTTTCATGGAAGGGGGAAGCTTCTCCATGCACTGTCCATGTGTTCTGAACAATTCAAAATATATGTATGTAGGTTGTTTAAACAAATGGCTGCCATATTTTTTTGACTGGAGGCTCCCTTGACTTACTGGGCCATTGTGTAGAGCAACAGGGTTTTTACAAAGCTGGTTTTTGTAATTCTCTGGGGAACCATGACTCATACAGCCCAATCCAGAGCAACTAATCTGTCCACATAAGAGCCCTTAGGTTGCCCTATCTAACACTAGGTTGGAGCAACTGCAAGATGCTCCAGCCCAGTTACTCTGAAGGAGGCTTAGGGCAGAGCAAGGCAAGATAGGGTGCCCTAAGAGAGGTGGACCTGCTCTGCCCTAACTGGGGCAGCCTAAGCAGCTCAGGAGAGGCAAGTTGAGGGCATGTTTAGCATTGCCTAGGGCAGAGCAGTTACTCTCAATCCAGAGCCTGTTTCCAAGGCAGAAATGCCCTCTTCCAGCCCTCAGAGTTATACCACCTCAGGAGCAGGTATAGTAATGAGTAGACCCATAGGGGCCCATGATAAGGCCCGAGTAAGAATGGCAGTGCTGACCAAAAATCTGAGTTCTTGGCCAGCCTAGCTGCAACCCCTTCCTCTCAACCTCAGGATATGGAACAAACTACGGCTGCCCACAAACCTCAGGATACAGCAGGCCACTCCAAGAAGCCCCTTGTATTCACTGTAGAATGTACTGGCATCTCATCAGGGACTCCTTTGAAGGCAGGCACCCAGTGGCGTCACCAGACTGGTGCGGCTGGTGTGGGCTGCATTGGGGATGCGCTCCGTATGGGGTGATGTGCTGGAGGAGTTTGACTGTCCTTTGGCAGGCCCCGGGCATCAGCACCCCCATTCAGGCCTGCTCCAAGGCGGAGCAGCAGCCAGAAGCTGACACTTGTCTGAGGAGCTGGCCTGAACGGCCATCTGAGGTGCACTGCGCAGAAACATACTGAGCATGCCGAACAGCTTCAGAGGAGACTTCCTTAGAGCAGAGAAAGTCCGCACCTCTGCACAGCCATTCAGCCTCACTCAGGAGGCGGAGCGGCAGCCGAATGGCTTCAGAAAGAGTACTGCACAGGCACCAACTCTGACGCCTGCACTGTCTCCCCCGAAGCCAAAAGGCTTCAGAAAAGTACTGCGCAGCTGTCAGAGATGGTGCCTGCGCAGTACTCTTTCTGAAGCCAGTTGGCTGCAGAAACAACTGCGCAGGCGCCAACTTTGGTGACTGTGCAGTCCAGGTGGGGGGGGGGGGGCGCATCCCAGGGATGACGCACAGACTTCCGCACCAGGTGATGTGCAGAGTCAGGTCACCACTGTAGGCACCACAGCTGTTCCTTGTTCAGTGTGATCTGAGGGGTGTCTCCTCAGGAGCAGGTCTTCCCCTTGTGTCAATTACTTAGCATGCTCTGGAGCAGTTTGGGCAGCCCAGGCTTCCTGACTCTCTGGATTCAGCATAACTTTCTGTTCTGGATACAGAATAGTTAGGAGAGTGCAGTTAGGTCAGAGCAGGCTGAATTTGCTCTGGATTGCAGCCATTGTTTGGGAATAACTTCTGTAAACATGGTGGACATGGTGAACATGATCACAGTGGCCCCTGTAGCCATTCACTCGATATATCAGGACTATTGTGGCCAGCAAATGGTACTCTTTCTTCTGGAATTCCAAATCAGCTCAAGTCTCCCTTATAGTCATACATACGCACACAGAAATTTCACAGACCATATTCTCACCATCCATGCCATGCACACACTAAATAAACTATCAGAATAACAGATGCATATACTGCAAAGATGAATCAGCTGGTACAAGTAGTTATGTTTGAATGTTTTACAGTCCAATCCCAACTGCCACACAGCAAAGCTGTGGTGTCAACAGGACATCTGACTGCTGGTGCATTGACCTGGGAAGGCAGATCAAAGAAACTGGGATCAGGATTTCTGTGCTGCCACTGCTGATCCTTCCCTCCTCCTGGGCCTGACTCGCCCTCCTTCTCAGCCCTGTCATGGTCCAACAAACCCTTCTCCACTGCATTTGCCAGTTAAACTCCCTCTACACTTTCCTCCAACCTTGTGTGGGCATACCTGCTCCTGTGGATGCCTGTGGGTTTGCTGGTCCACGAGAGGCCAATGCCAGCAGGCCTACATCAGTAGAGGCGGCTTTGCGATAGTAATAAAAAAGCTTCTGAAGGTTGCTACTCAAGCAGGAGAGAGGGTAGAATTAGGCTTAAGTTAAAAGACAGATGGGGAAGGACAATTGTGTTAATTGGGATTCTCTTGGTTTCATGGTACATGTTGCTGATGGATTTGATGGATTCTTGAGAGACAGTAAAAGCCTAAACAAGATAAGGATTTTGAAATTTCAAAAGAAACTTTACAATAACTTTGCCTGATTAAATGGGCACCCTTCATAGAATTATTTTTCCAATATTTTCCCAATACTTTCTTGAATTGTTGTCTTGGAGATGTGAGTGGACTTTGTTTTCTAATTTGGACAGCAGAAGATTGTGTCAGAGTCTGATGGTGCCTGTGATGAATGAAAGGGATTGATCAATTGATTGTCCACCTGTCAGAGATTCTATAGTTAGCTGAGTGGTTGGAAGGTGTGCCATCATGGAGCACACCTTCTAGGGCTGTTGCCACCTTCTCTTCCATGGGTGGTGGGACAAGGAAAAGAACAACAAGTTTCAGAGGTCTGTTTTTGGCTAGATTCAGAGAGCTGTGTATTTTAAGAACTTTTTATACAGCAATGACATTTTTATACTTCCTAATAACCAAAGTTGGAGGAACGTTTAAGGAATTTGCATATGCTCTAAACATAGGAGGAAGAAAAGTCCTAAAATGGTGTTCCTCATTTGGAAAAGTCATGCAGCTTGAGCGCACACCTGTAATTTATTTTCTTTGGGTCACACCACCAAGTATTTGTATGTAGGATTTCCACATTAGGCTAGGGCCATTTCCCAGGGACTGATGAACGGCCTCTGTAGGCTTCGTGCTGTGGTTCAATATTTCATCACATCGCCTTAAGGCATTTTCAATGGGATTCTCCAAGTTCTGCTGCTACAGAGCCCTCTCTCCTTTCATAAAGGGACATTCTTCACAGCAGCCGTTGCCTGAGGGAAAGTGAAGGCAGCAGCCTTCTTTGAAAAACATGCAATAAAGAGAAAATTCTATCTCATCAGCAAACAGTTCCATTTTTTCTCTCTTGTTTGCGTTTGTTATTGTTAATGCACTTTTGGATTTAATTGGAACTTTGTTTCTGAAGAGTTATTAAGAAAGCTGTTATTGAGGATGCATTCTTCGTTCCACCTTCTGTGCTATCTAAATTGCCATGGTAGATTCACTTCAGTAAATTAGGCTTTAATAATGTTTCAGCTTCCCTGTGCACTGGGAAATGTAGAGAACTCTTTCTTGGATTTGGCTTTGAGGAAAGAAAAATTGAGTCTTTAGTCATGCAATATAAATCTGTTTATTCTTTCTGATGCTTCTGTCATGTTATGAATGCTCAGCGGGGCTTATGTTGGATTTCCAGACAGTTTCCCATTCAGACATTGACTTCACTTGGACCTGCTTAGCATTCATAACAAAAATGTACCATGAGCTCTCAGGCCATTTCTGCATCTTGAAGTCAGCACATCATTCAGCCATGTGTACAGAAAGATTTGGATGTCCCCTGCTAAATCGGGGTACTTTTTTGGGTGGATAGCCAAGATGGTGGTGGTCTGGGAGCTGGACTGAGTCCTTGTAGATCCAGGTTCAAATTCCCCTCAGATATGAAACTTCCTGGGTGACCTTGGGCCAGTCACTATCTATCAGCCTCACCTATCTCACAAGGTTGTTGTGAGGACCAAAGCAGAGGAGGAACAAAGTACTCTACTTGGACCTCATGGAAAAGTGGTTTTAAAATGTGAAAAATTAGGAGTAATGAAAAATGTGAAACTATTAGACGACTTTGGCTGCAGTCCTAATTATGTCTACTTTGAAGTAGGTTCCATTGAGTTCAATGGGGCTCACTCCCAG
This sequence comes from Cryptoblepharus egeriae, assembly GCA_030015325.1. NCBI lineage: Eukaryota > Metazoa > Chordata > Lepidosauria > Squamata > Scincidae > Cryptoblepharus > Cryptoblepharus egeriae. The sequence continues at coordinate 62,699,718 of JAREYC010000002.1, read as the reverse complement.
GAAAGTGCTCTTAGGATTGCATCTTAAGAGGCAACTTCCTTTTGTCAGAAATTTTAAAATTGCACTTAGGTCTCTGTAGTTTTCAAGGTTTTCATAAAAGGATTACATGCCATTTTTTATAAAAAATATGGCTTTATGTAAATTAGTGTCTTCATCAGAAATGAAGATAGGGCAAGATGATACTTGTACTTAAGTGATGATAACCACATGTATTTGGGATATGTAGAATAGTTCAGAGAGCAACTTAAAGCCTCAGATGTTTGAGCAGCACTACAGTAGACACACACATCATGTCTATCTCCAGTTTCAACTCGAATAAGTCCATCATAACATATTCTTTAGAAATTGTAGGTGAACTCCATATTTTAGCAGAGTTTCTCAAACTTTTTGACTCAGGATCCAATCCTATCCAACTTTCCAGAGTTGATTCAGATGCATCAGAATGCATCAGAATTGATTCAGTTGGCAAAGCTGCTTTAGTTCTGGAAAGCTGGATAGGATTGGGGGGCCCCATCTATTAATTGTCCATTGAACAACATCTGGATGCACTTTCCCATTCAGTTTTGCTGGTTGTCCTTATAAGAGTAGGATACTCCTCATTTTACAGATTGGATGCTGTTTGCAATTCTGCTCCCCGTAGTATTCAGACAAGTCCAATCCTGGGAGCCATGCAGGGAAATGAAAATGTAGCGCACGTGTGAGCTATCATTGTAATTAAACACTGCCCACTTGTCCCTGTTTCACCTTGCAACAGACTTGTGGAAGCAACCCTGATTATCATGGAGTTCTTTTGCCTCCCTCTCACTTGTTTAACCTTGGATTTATGCTTTTATCATGTAAACAATTCCTAAGGATAAAGCAAGTTAACGGGTTGTTATCTCAGGATAAATGATTGTGCAAACAGGCTCTGGGAGTTTTGCCATGGATTTCAGTGGAGGAAGAATCTCACCCGGCATATTAATTGGATGTGGGTTTTTCCTCCCAAAGATGCCTTTTTCATCAGAATGTTATGAAGGTAAAGGGGGGGAATAAATCACTTCCTGCAGTTGTCACCTAGCACTGGCAAGGGCCAGCAGAAGGGTTTATATATAGCTTAAACTGGCATGTTTCCTGTGAATAAACTATCAAATACTTAAAATAAATGGCTTGTCCTTGTATCATTACTCACTCGTGGGATGATTTATAAACCAATTATGGAGGGAGTTTTCTTTCCTTTCATCAGCCTTATAGATTATGGGTCAATTATGTATTTTTCTCCTACAGGATATAGCTCAGCACTGCCACAAAAATGACTGAGACTGCAGATTGTGGCTACGAGCAGTGTGCTCACACTTGCAAATATTCATGTCAGGGACATTGTGCTGGATTATTCCACACTGTCACACTTGGTGACAAATCTGTCCCTGTGCTGGGCTTTCCAAATTTCCAACTTCTTGAGTATGTGCATATCAAAACAGACCTTTCTCCTGCTGGTAACATATTTTTGTTAAACATGTCTGGACTTTAGGCTACTTTGCTGTGGGGACCTCTGATTCTTGCCAGCCATTTATTTCTAATCATCCATCTGTATGACATTTGCGGGCAATCTTACAAGCAATCCAAAAGACAGACAGACAGACACACACACACACAGAGAGAGAGAGAGAGAGAGAGAGAGAGAGAGAGCAGGACAGTAAGTGCTCCCACTGCATCAGAGACATTCAGAGCAGCGATGGTACCCAAAGTTGTGTGTTGGTTATAAGAGCAATCCAACCACCCTTAGAAAATTCAAAACATCCTTTAACATCCATCAATTTCTCAGGTCTTTCTACCCACATGAAAAAAATTGTAAGATAGAACTGTGTATTCAGCATCAGTGATTTACCTGCTTAATTAAACCTTGTTATACATAAGCACCTTTCCAGTGTTTTGTTATCTTTCACTAGGGATATTGTTTCAGCGCTTTGTCTGAATTTGCACAATGTGCAAATTTGGAGATGACATAGCTCAGTAGTGGAGCACCTGCTGCGCATTCAGAATGTTCCAGATTGGATCCTTGACATCACCAGAAAAAGACCCCGTCTAAAACCCTGGGGACCCTCTTTCAGTCTGTATTGACAAGGTCAGCTCTAATAGTTTGATTTAATATAAGACAGTTCATAGAACATTATGATGCTACTGTGACATCCAGTTAAGTCCTATCCCTGTTATCAGTGCTTTTCTCATATGATCTCACCGCAGATCATATAACTAATTACACAGGCCTGCAAAATTGAACTTTTTGAAAAATACAAGAGAAGTTTTTGCTGATTTTTATGGTGGGCTGATTTCGAAAATGACCTCCAGTTTTTTCCCTCACATCAGGATTTTTTGTAAAATCGATATCAATATTTTTGCTAAAATCCTATTTGAAAAGGAATTCTCTCAAACAATTTTGCATGTACTATCTGGCAAATCTATGTACTATCCATTTAAATCTATGTAAAATGTATTTTTATAGGTTTAACTGGATGAAAACCAGTTGTTATTTTTATAGGTTTATTTGTTGCCAGACTGCATGAAAAAAGTCACCAACATACATATAATTTTAATCTGTTTTTATTAAGGTAACTTACATAAAATAGATGATTGATCAAGAGGAGCAAATTGTATGTGTACATGAAAGATTGAAACAAATTTTAAACTGAGCAAAAAAACAAAACAAAAAGTTTCTATTTAAATATGTATTCTTTTTCCTTTGAAACTTCTCTTTGACATTCTTCGTTTATGTTCAGTCTCAGGCCTATTTTGTGTTAGGCCTGAGCATCCAACAGTAGGCACCGAGCATGTTCTTGTCCACTCTTCCTTGATATTTGCGCTCCATATCTTTGATGTCTTGATGGAACCTTTCACCCTGTTCTTTGCTGACTGATCCTAAATTTTTGGGGGGAAAGTCCACATGTGAGTGAAGGAAATGTATTTTGACACTCATGGAGCAACCCAACGCTTGAAATTTGTCCAGCATATTCATTACAATTGGTTTATAGTCAGGATCCTTGTAATTACCCAGAAATTTACTGACAACATCTTTGAAGGCAATCCAAGCTTCTTTTTCCTTTGTTGTCACGTTAGTCTCAAATTCTTTATCCTGCATAAGCTTGCTGTGGGTGGCGCAAGTGGTTAAGGTGCTGTGTCTGTTAAACAGCAGGCCAGGGTTCGAGACCTGGGTTGGCCCCACAAGATAGGGTGAGCTCCTGTCCTTAGCCCTGCTCTGCGATGCCAGCTGGATCCAATTGTATCGGCTCTGCCTTTCCATTTGACTAATTCAGTGGCGTGGAGAGGAGGGATTTGCTGCTTGGGTAACAGCCTATCCTCCATAACAATCCAACCCAGGCTTTCGTGCTTCGCATGCAGCGTATGCAGTGCCAAGCACAATACCATAGTCTTTCAAGACTGACAGAGGCCTGCATAAGCTTGCGGATATCTGGACCAACAAAGATTGGTCTTTCAACTTGGCTTTGGATAAACCTGGAAACTTTTGGCACAAGTATTTGAAACAATCGCCATCTTTTGCAGTAGCCTTGTCAAACTGCTTCATTAAACCTAATTTGATATGCAGAGGGGGTAACAATACTTTGGCTCAGCTAAGCTATTCCGGATCACATTCTTGGTGCCTGGTTCAAGATTTTGTCTTTTAGGCCATTCTTTTTTGACCTAATGTTGAGTTTTATCACGGCTGTCCCACTCACAAATGAAACATGGGTACTTTGAGTAACCGCCTTGTTGACCAAGAAGCATGGAGATAACTTTCAAATCACCGCAAACTGTCCAACCATGGTCGGCATATTTTATTTTGTTGAGGACACGAGCTAGCTTTTCATAGCATTCTTTTAAATGCACCGAGTATGCAACTGGTACAGATGCATACTGGCTTTGGTGATGAAGAAGGACAGCTTTAAGGCTCCTTTTCGATGAATCTATAAACAGCCTCCATTCATCTTTGTCGTAGGTGATATTAAATTTGCTCATCAATCTGGGAACATCAGAACAATAGACCAGGTTCTCCTCTTCCTCAAAGTACTTAACAAATTCCTTTTCCCAATTTCTGTACCAATAAAAAGAGGTTCCTTCGGCCAATTAGTTTTTTTCTTTTAATCTGGAGCCCAACAATTCAGCTGCCTCTTTTGAAAGGCCCAGATCTCTAAGATCATTAAGTTCAACCTGAGAGAAGGTCTGAGGTGAATCGCCTCCTGAGGGCTTATATTCGGTATCAGAGCCTTGAACTTCCGGATATTCCGAGTCTGAAGACTCTGAAGAGATGACTGGCAATTCAGCTGGAGGCAAAGGCACTGGCACACCAGGTCCATGAGGAACGGGGCATATGGCCGATGGAATGTTATCAGGATAAGAGATTAGCTTTTGATTTTTGCAGTTATAACCAGCACGGACATGGCAGGAAAACATGACGTGATAGAAACTTTTCATTATTTTTTTTTTTAATTAGCACCAAAAAATACATAAAGTTCAGCTATCACTTCCCTTATATTTTTTTTCATCGCAGGCCTGTGTTATTGGAAAAAGATAGAAAAAGCTGCTGGAACTGACAACCCTCAGAAAAAAGCCCTGTCTATTACATTTCTTACCATTCTTGACTAGCCTCTTCACTGTGACAATGCATTGGATATATTAAACCAGTGGCCCTACACCCAACATGCCATGCTCACAAGAATTTGGCGATTATTCCCTTTTTTGATGGCATTCCAGGCACCATGCCCACTGTACCCCTGCAGCTGCCACCTCCACCAACCAACCACCAATCATACATCATCTGCCTGTTGAAGGTGTTTTATGGACAGGTGAAGTCCTGCATGACAGTCCAGTGGGCTCAAAAGTCTAACAAAGGCTTTTGACATGATCTCAAAAGATTATTTCTGGTTTCACTGGGAAACTGATGAGGTACCATGAACTTCAGTAAAGAACCTTGCAGTGGGGGGTGGCGGTCTGACTTGTGAAGCAGCACAGGGAAGGATAGGGCCAGATCTGTCACTGGCATTGAGTCCTTCCACATATTTGTTCCCTCCATATTACTTGTATTTTTAAATACAAGTAATTTTAAAAAATACTTTATATTTATACGTAAGTATTAAGTATTTAATAATAAATAATACGATATGTATTACATAATACATATATTATAACGTATATACATATAATACACACACACACATATATATATATACATAACAATACTATATACATATAATACGTATAATTATAATACATAATACTACTATAATATTTAATAATAGTATTTAATAATACAAATAATACTTTGTATTATTTGTATTTTTAACTACAAGTAACTACAGGAACAGCCAGGTGTGAGGATGTAGATGTGGAGAGATTCTCCCAAAATCCACCCAACTCAGGAATCCAGAGTAACTACGGGAGCACGTAAGAGACATTACGTGCACCTGTAATTACTGTACCACCTAGTGAAAACCTATGGGAAATTCATATTGCAATCCAGAGTAACTTTTTCTTACTCCGGAGCAAGGACTCCCCGTAGTTACTCTGGATTTCACCCTCAGTCACATTACATGAAGTGGCAGCAGCAAGAAAGCTTGTGTGGTGGAGAAAGAAGATGAAGTATTATTTGCTGTCATGTGCGCTGATGGGGGATGCTGGCAGCTGTAAAGGCAGATATATGTATATGGCAGAACGGGGTGGGGGAGCAGACTCCGATTGTTTCAGGCAGCTCCAGATTGGGCTGCCCCATTACTATCTACTATTCCATTCTTTAAATATATTCATCAATATTCACGAACAGCTCTGGTTGGTTTCATACCTATTTTATCCCATTTTATCCTTTTGACTTCTGATCCTATTGTCTGTATTATAAAGCAAAATATATCCCTTCAAATTTAAGAAATGTTTTGTGTCTTTAAAGCAACCCCAGGCTAAAGAATAGTAAGGTAATTTTTACTTAGGAAAATTCATTTCAGGCATATAAAGGGAAACATAACATGCATTCTCAGGGAATGAGCCAGTCCCACAACAGAGGGATTTTAGCAGAATCTCTCTTAGCAGAAACTCTTTTCCTTGCCTCTATGCACAATGAGATTCTAAAGCAGTGTTTCTCAAAGTGGGGGTCAGGACCCCTTTGGGGGTCACCTAGAGCTTTCCTGGGGGTTGCCTAAAGACCCCTGGTGCAGGGGGCCAGGTCAGGATTGCCAGACCTCCGGCTGTAGCTGCGTGCGCACTGGGACTGACTGACAGCCTCAGGGCCCAATCCTATGCATGCCTACTCTGAAATAAATCCCATTGTGTTCAATGTGTGCATAGAACACTCATTTCATTTGTAACAATGAAAATACATCCTGCATGTCAGATATTTACATTACGATTCATAACAGTAGCAAAATTACAGCTATAAAGTAGCAACAAAAATAATTTTATGGTTGGGGGTCCCCACAACATGAGGAACTTATAAAGGGGTCACAGCGTTAGGAAGATTGAGAATCACTTGTTCTAAAGGAATACAGTAGAACAACATTCTATATTCCAGTGTTCCTCAAACTGTGGGTCAAGATCCACAAGGTGGATCGTATGCCAATTTCATTTACATTTTATTTTTAATATATTAGACTCAGTGCAATCATGGCTGGTGATTGCTTTTGGGGAAATATTACAACTCTGTTCTTTTAACAGGCTACAATATCTCCACCTGTCCCCTCTCAGTGACCATTGCAGGAGGGGTGTGTTGGACCCCCCCTTTCTCTCTCTCTCTATGGGAGCTCATGGCTCTCCACCAGGCCTCAAACACACATGCAGACAGTGCCAGCTTTAGTGCTTCTGGTCCATTCAGGTGTTAGGAACTCTGGTCTTCACCAGATGCTGTAAATATGAGTGTCATGATTTGTAAGTGAACCTGTTCTAAAGCTTGATTCTGGTCTCAGTCTTGATTTTTTGCATGCACCTACCAGTGGTGGCATCCAGCAGGCTCGCACCTACTCTATAGAACCGGTTGTTAATGAGAGATAGGACATATAAATTTTAAAAATAGCCATTTAAAAGTGGCTGCCAGATGGACATAGAACTGATTGTTAATTTCTTTGAATCCCATCACTGACACCTATGCAAACAGCCAGGCTGGAGGAAAAGGCTTCTGAACCACAGAAGGGGATGCTTTGTGGTTATCACTCTGCTGAGTTGATTCACCTTCTAACATTTTACCCCAGTAAAAACAGCAGGTGAAGGGGTTGTGACTGAGATCTAAACTGCACCTTCTACCAACCTACCATTGTTAGGCCAGGTAAGAAGAATCTGCATGCTAAACAAGATTAGGCACACAGTGACTTTGACCCTGTTCAGGCCAGTGTGAATTATATTTCTGAGTAGGTCATATGTAGTACAGCATATTAATGCTCAACAGAACCTATCCTGGGCCTCCTTTAAGGGGAATTTGGGGCATGTTTCATCACCATAATTTCTGTTCAAAAGTTTGTCAGTATACATTCAGAACCATTGCTGGCAGATGGACTTCTGTAGTGACACAGCTGTTGTTGATATTTCCTGACCCTAGGATTGAGCCACAAATTTGTCAAAGTCAGTTCCAAGCCAGATAAAATTATTGAACATGGATTCATATGCAGCTTCGATTCTGGATTCCCCCTCTTCAGTTGAATCAGATTTAGGGCTCAATCCTAAAAGTGCACATGGGCTGCCCATCTGCCCACCAGGCTGTCTTAATGCCAGATAGGCACACCTAGCTGCACCAGAAAAGGCCTGGGCCAGCATAAGTTCACTTAGGCTGGCACAATACAGATTGACCTGTGCCTACCTAGCAGTGCTAGTCTAGGCAGTTCAGCAGGGATGTGTTGAGGGAATGTTGGGCATGGCCTAGAACAGCACAGTTAGGATGTATCCAGATTCCATTTCCAGGGCGGACACATCCCCTCCCAGCCCCTCTGACTTAGGCCACCTCAGGAGCAGTCATAAGTGTGAGTAGACCCATTGGGGTCCATGAAAAGCCAAAATAAAAATGGAAGCAAAAGGAAAAATTCTAATCCTAGGCTTGCCTAAGCACCACTCCTGCTTTTTAACCGCAGGATACAACACACCTTCAACAGCCTACCTCAGGATCCAGCACAACTCCCACAGCTCACTCCAGCAGCCAAGGCCCTTGCACCCATCCTTTATTTACAGGTACTGAACCACATGACAACAATGGATGTGGGTGTTCCTAATTATCTTTGAACCTGTCCCCCATTTTTCTTGGGTACCCTACATTTTTTTTTGGGGGGGGGGGGTGTTGCTTTCTTCCTTTTGCAGTTCTGGCATCTGGTACCCCAGACAGCTTTTTGCTCTTTCCGTCATGTTGCAGCTGTGTCTGGTTGCCAGGGACCCATGGGCTTCTTTATATGGCAGGCAGGGTGCAGGCACCACAACTGTTCCTTGTTCAGTGTGATCTGAGGTAGGTCTTCTTGGAAGCAAGCCCTCCCCAAGTGCCACTTACTTGGTCCTCAGCAGCTCTTCAGCCAGATTAGAGGCCTCCTAGCCCTGTAGATTTGGCCTGTCAGATTGCACTATTAAGTGAATTAACACAGCGAAAAGTTACGATATTCTGAATCCCTAGATTCCTGCATCAGTTCACTCTCTGCTTTTCTTTTACGGTAATTTTAATGAACATGTACACTAGTCTTAAATATTGCAGGGCAACTACTCATAACCTTTGTGTACTTTTCCACCATTTTTTCATTTCTACTCATGATGAAGGCAATATTGAAACTCCAATCCAAGAGTGCAACTCTATCCTATTCTGTCCAAGTTTCCAGCACTGATGTAGCTGCTGGAAGTGTGTGTGTGTTATATCTCAAAATGTGTGTGTGTGTGTGTGGGGGGGGGGGGAATCATGGAACCCTCTTTAAAGTAAGGGAATATTTATTCCTCAATCTTGAGGCTGCATTGCAGATGCATCAACACTGGAAAATTGGATAGGACTGGACCCTCAATCTATAAAGATCTTGCAGAGGAAAACTGGACATGCTTAATGTTCTCATTCCATAGCCTGTCTCCCTCTTTTTCTCTCTTTCTAACCAGGGAATCATTCCCAAGAAACTGCTGCAGTGCTTAAAAGCATAAATCTCTAGGAATGTTCAGGCTGAAATGTCTGAGTCTCCTCCGTTCCTTCTACTTAGCATTCATGAGGGAGCTCAATGCAGTTTAATACATTTTTACTTTGTAAGTAGTACAATTTCTTCATTCTTACAGTGCGAGAAGGGTTGATCTACAGCATTCAAAAAAATCTTATTAGTTTTGTAAAAAAGAAAAAGAGAGAAAACATTTGATTCCAAGTACCAGAGGATAAACAATGCAAATTCTTCAATTTGACCGTATTAACAAATACTACAGTTACTACTCAATTGTTTCTACCAGGAATGCATCATGTATCATACCTTCATTTCAAATGAAAAATGGTAGACTGGTAGGGAAGGTGAAATTGTCTCTAAACCTTATCCAAATGAGTCCTATGATCCATCAGTGTAGGGCTGGGTCCACAGTCATACCAACTGCACTAACTTTGGGTGGTTCATTGCTGATGGTATGGGAGTGGGCCACCAAACCATTACTGGAGCATGTAGGTTTGTGGCAGGGAACGTTTGGGGTAGAATCATGGCAGCTTGGCATTGGAAGCAGGCCAGGTGGGAGGGAGTACAGTTCAGGGCAGAAGATAGTGGCAGGAGCTACACATGCTGAGATCTTATCCTTCCTTTCTGGCCCAGACCCACTCCCTGGAGTCTCCTTAGACTTAGACCAATAAAAAGTGCAACAATGAAAAGATCAGAGGAGACCCATTGGGGTGCCAGGCAGCCTATGGTTAAAAAAATTATTTACCTTTCCTACATCTTGTAATGACCTTGTAATGCTACACCTTGTAATGCTACACCTCCCATAGCAATCAAAACACACACCATCAGTGATGCTCTGTGGTCTGGCCTCGTGGGGGATAGGATTTCTGCCTGTTTTCATAATACTGTAATCTAGAAGGCTTTTAAAGTAGTTGTCCACTTGCCTGTGTAAATGATATTAAGCAAGGAAGCTTATTAGAGTTCCCCTGACTTCCTAGGGAGTGAGGTTGCCCAAGAGCCCCTCTCAGCCCTCTCCAAGGGCGAGGGTGAGAACAGCAACCCCTGCAGCCTGGCTGGAAGACAGAAAGGGGTTCCACTGATTTACCAAGGACTGCTGGGCTGATAGAGCTGAGGCCAGATTCTTATGGCACAGGATGTCACTTTGGTATTCCCACTGGGCATAGTGATCAGATGCTCTTGCAAAAAACCCAAAAACCTATGGTCTAAAAACATTTGATTATTTATTTCCATTGCTGTCTTAAAGGGATGGGACATGAAGCTGGAATAAACTGTGGTGGTACATGTGGGTGCATGATTGCTGGGGGGAAAAAAGGCAATGCATAATGGGCTTTAAGAGAAGATGCGCCCTGGAGAAAACAACCTGCTTCTAATGGCATTTAGGTCTGAACCTTCATCTATTCCCTATTATACAAAAAATTGCTTCTTTGATTCAGCTAAACATTTTCAAAGAAATTCCTAAATTGGGATATCATATCAGTCAGTAAATCTTGTCTTCCAGTCTAGTGCCCTCTGGTATGTAAATGTTTAAACAAACCCTTCTAAGGTACTCATATTGCATTTTTTAAAATGTTGATGTTGTTATCATGGAAACAATTTTCTGTATTATTTATTATTACGTGATGACACTGTTAAATTGAGTGCGCATAGTGAAATTATAATTATTCTGTTATTGACTGCAGCAAGATGAGAAATAGTACTTCATTGGAACATATGTCAATATCTAACAATAAATGGGTGGAAAAAGCAGGTTTGGTACACTTTCTTATTCATAAGATGCATCTTTCAAGGGAATGACTAACCAAGAAATCATTTATGAAATATAGCGTTCTTTTATTTCTTATGTTAATAGAAATTCAGATATTTCATGTCCAACAGAGACACAACAATAGTTTCAGAAGGTAAACTCACATTTGGCTATTTCTGCCAACCATAAAGATGTTGTTATTAAAGTTGTATTTCATCACTATTGTGAATATTCATGGGAACTGTGCTAATGTATATCTTGTTATCAGCTTATGGAGTTTTGTGTTATTTCAATAAAAGATGGAGAAAATACTCAAAATAAAGTACTTTTATATTTTCCAAAAGATATCACAACTGAAGCAAAAGTCCTCTGTTGCACACTCACACCTCATTTGGCATCCTTTATAATAGTGATTTTCAGTTAATGTCCCATGGCCACAAAAGGTTCAAAAGTGTGCCATGGGAGTTTGGATCACATGGTTGAAATTTTCTGGAAAACTTTGTAGGGTTCTGCAGCTCTGTTTTTAAGGCAACTGTCTGTAGTAATGAATTGTCTTTCTTCCTCCACTGGCTCTGCCAGCAATTTGTTACTATAGACAAGCTGCATTCTTATTCAACACTTTCCTGGGAGTAAGTTTAATTGACTACTGAGGGACTTGCTTCTGGGTGGACAGGCACAGGTTTGTGCCCACAATGGCCTTAAAAACAGGGCCACAAATCCTATAGCACTGTGTATGCAACCTTGTGCTTCTTAGAGAAAGAGCAGGATTAAAATGCAATAAATACATCCTGATACAGAGGTTCAAGTATAATAGAATGGAACTGATTCATCCCATGTCCTAACTAAAAATTAGAAGCCCAGATTATGTTCAAAGCATGTTAGAAAATATCAGAGTTGAAAGAAAAGATGTGCTTAAAATAGGAAAAGTCAAAGAAAAATGCCAAGGTGGTCTGAAAGAACTAATTAAAATGATCTTTTTTCCAATGAGCTTCGCAAGTCAATGTGGGGAGAAGATTCAGATAAAACTTAGCATGGTGATAGCAAAGACAGTTGTACTTTGGCCTCCATTATACATGTGGTATTTGGCCATAAAATCTGCCCTGCAGAGTTAGAATCATAGAATCATAGAATCCTAGAGTTGAAAGGGACCTAGTAGGTCATCTAGTCCAACCCCCTGCCTGCAGCAGGAAATCCTCCTACATCATCCCCGACAGGTGCTCGTCAAGCCTCTGCTTGAAGACCCCCAGTGAGGGAGAGTCCACCACCTCCCTTGGCAATCTGTTCCACTGTTGAAGCTGGACAGCCATGGTAGGAATGAGAAGAGAGGCTTGTTTTATTTCTCTAGTCTTAGACCGCAACTTTGCAGATGCAGTATCCAGTTTCACTGCGGCATCAGAGAATGAGAGTCTTGTCAAAGAAATATTGCATTTAACTGCATTGGCAGCCTTTGGCTATTCAATAAAAGCTCTCTCATATAAAATTCAATCTTTCCGAAAGGGATGCTCATCTCAACATAGCAGTGTAACAAAACACCAAAAGAATTTTTCAAGGCCTAGTTGGGTCTCTTGTCCCTTTCGTTTGCCAGGTACAGCCCACTTTCATGGCACCTTCTGTTTTTGCTATGATTGGGTAATTTAAAGAAATTTCTTAGCATATGAAACAGCAGCTTTGTCCAAATGCTCAATAAACTCCTACTTTATTGTTTACCGGCAGACAATGGGGTTTGTGGCATGACTTCAGTCTCTCTCCCTCCCCCAATATTTTGCATGCATAAGTTCTCAGTATTAATCCCTGATATATTTCTGGCTAAAAGGTGATAACCATGAGTAATAACCAGTGCAGGTTATCACAGGTTACCTGTGATAACCATCATAGGTGACAAGCCATGACATGGTATGTATGTGTGCATGTGCATATATAGATACAGGTGTAGGTAACCTCAAGAGAAAGAGAAGGCATCTGGATATAGTTTCTATGGGCATCTTAAAGCATCTGTTGGGTCGCTGTGAGATATAGGAAGCTGGACTGGATTGGCCTGATCCAGGAGAGGCTCTTCTTAAATTCTTTTAGGTGAGAAAACCTGAAACCTTGGAAAACCACCATCAGTTGAGATAGATGGACCATGAGCTGACTCAGAATAATGCAGATTTATATATCCAGCCTCAGAGATTTCAGAAAGACATGGAAGGGCAAGTGCTTTTGCAAATTAGTAATGGCCTAAAATGAACTTCCACCCAGATTTGAATTGTCCTTCTCTATCTCAATTCAACAGCATCTTCCTGCTTGTTCTCTTCTTCAAAGTGGATGAGCAGAACAGGTGCCACTTAATTCCATGGTGCAATAAAAGTGCATCTCTGTGATTAATATGTGTTAGAACAAGGAATGGCATGGTAATGAAACTGTAAAGGTCTGGGGGTGCCTTCAGGGAAATGCAGCTGAGCTCAGTTTGCTGTTGGAATAATGAGGCCTCCCTTGCACGGTCAATGGAGTTAATGTTTTTGATGCAGGTAGAATGATTAACAAGATATAGCCACCTGCTGGGATGGAAAACAAGAACATTTTCAAAGGCATATCAGTGGCATATCATTATTGTTCTCAATCCCAAGGCTTAGTCCATAAACAATAATATATAAATCCAGTCACTTGTAAGCATTTCCTCATATCACTTTGATGCTGCAACCTGTAATTCCTTGTGCTTTACTTATTGCTCACTGATTACACATTTCATGTAGGTTGTCAGTTTCATCAGATGTTTCTCCAGACCCTGTTTTTTCTCACAACCCAATCCAAACTTATTTGGATGGCAGTGGAACTAATGTTCCATTGGTGATGACAATGTGCTATAAAGCACTCCCGCAGTACATATACTCACATGCTGTTAGAGTGCCTACATCCTCCAAAGCAACCAGACACCATCACTTATGGAGATAATGTGAAAGGGCATGTGAGATGACAACATCACTTATGGAGATAAGGTGAAAGAGTATGTGGGATGGGGTGAAGGAGGGCAGAAAAAGGCAAGAATGAATACAGGGATGGGTGGGTTGGTCAGTCCAGGAAGAGGACAGTTGATGGCAGCAGTGGATGCTAAATCCTAACTGCCTTCCTACCCAAACTTGTGCCAGCAATGTTTGGTCCACACAAAACTGTGTAATACTTTTGCAAGTGCAGGTCCGAGTAGAATCCCTGTGCCACGAAAACTTAAGGGAACAGTGCTTTTCTTATCCAGAGGAGACATCCACAACGGTCCCCACAGGCTGCAGCAGTAGCCATTTTTGTGCTACTGCATTTGTGGCATAGGGCAGAATAGGATTTGGCTGTCAGGTCACAAAAATTATTCTTAGGCTACTGTTAAACTGGGTTCCGTCCCAGTATCGGATTTCCCCCCACAATTATAGTTCTGGCACTCTTGTGACATCAGAATCACCAAACCATACACGACAATTGCTTTGAATAATTACTTCTCATATTTGGTTGCTTAAGAAAAGATGAGCAAAAGCAAAGTATTGGTTTTGAATTATGTAGCAGAACCACATGCTTCAGGTGAACCTTCGCATGCAAACTTCCCAGAAGACTCTGCAAGATTACCAGGTCGCTGTTCTGAGATGCATAATCAGCAAGGATGTTTGGCCTGGTATAGTCCTCAGTCAGCCTGAGACATTGGCAGTGTTTCACTGATTTGGCAGGCAAGCCCTATACATTGTGTTGAGTAGCTGTCTAGCCAGTTTGTTCCCAGATAGTAACCAGATACCTAAACATTACAGTTTTGTCTTATTTGCTGTCATCTTGGTCAAACTGGGAATATGAGAGCTACTACCTTAGATGCATCAGAGAAGCTGTGACCCCAAGTATAGCATTTTAAATCTTCACCAAGGTGATGGAACAAAGATTTTGCAGGCTATAAGATCAAGCCATGATTCAGCAAAAGAAAGACACTGCAGGTGATTTAAACGACAGGCAAGAACAGAAGAGAGAGAATTGTGCCAATGGTAAGGAGGGAAAGAAAGTGGAAGATAAGAAAGAAGCAGATTTAAGAAACATGTTCACTTGCAAAATTTGGATTCTAAATGTAAAGCATTCCTGTTTTTTGCTGGTTAGTGGCTAAAGCAAAGACTCACATAAGGCTGCAATCCTAGACATACTTTCCTGGGAGTAAGATCCATAGAGACAATGGGGGTTACTTCTGAGTAGTTATGGTTAGGATTGTGCTCTAAGAGGACAAATTGGAATGTTTGGAATATTGTCCAGACCTGGTATGGGACAGAAGTATTGTTGAGCATGACCAGAAAAACGAGGCATCTGTTATTAACTTTGCAATCTCTGGTGTAACCTTGACCCTTTATACTGAGACATTATAACCTGAGGCAAATAGACACTGTAAGTTGTCCAAGTGGGCCAGGATTGCATTGACTAAGAGCACAATCCTAACCATGTCTACTCAAAAATAAGCCCCCTTCTGATCAATGGCTCTTACTCCCAGTAAAGTGTCTTTAGGATTGCAGCCAAACCCTGGCCTCTTGCTATGCCAACTTCCACTGGTGATCATTCAAAAACTCCTGTTTCTGTAAATTGAAGGTGTGGAGTGTTACCAGCCCATTTGCCATGTCTGACCTACATATGTTGGTGATGATGCTTGGAACGGTGATCTATATTGCAGTATTTTCAGGTGCATGTCCAAATTCCCTTTTCTGACACAGATCTCTCTCTCTCTCTCTCTCTCTCTCTCTCACACACACACACACACACACAGTGCAATCCTAACTCCTGGCTAGATTGGCATGGATCCTAAATCCATGGTGGCTTGGCTTGTCACAAAAGTGCTCTAAAGCATTTCTCCACAACTCCAAGAGGGATTAGGCCAATGCCCAGATATGTGCCAGCTTTCCCACTCCACCACAGGAATGGAGAGATTGCACTGGTTAGTATTGCGCCTACAGAGACTGCACACCCACCTGTGCAAGCATTGCTTCACAGTCAGTGCAGTTCTCCAATTCAGTTTGCCTTTGTACTTAACTCTTATTTAAACACTACCACCACTCCACTATTGTTGCTTTATAAATATAATTTGGAAATGCAATTGAATGCCAAACAGTCTCCTGAACTGGCAAGATTTCTTGTGCAGCATTGTTGACAATATATTGTATATTTTCAGGTTTAAGGTCATTAACCCTGACCTTGCAAAATAGCCTGGAGTTGAATACAGAAGAGAAGAAGCCATACAGAGTTAGTGCTATGATTCTTGTTGTAGTAGATCCCTGCATTGCAATGGGTTCAGTTTGTGATCAAATTACTTTACAGTGGACTCTCTGTAGGAAATAATTCACTTTATGATGGTTTCACAGTTTTTACCAACAGGATCTTATGGGTTTTATTTGGTGATACAGTTGGATCGTAGTATCCTCAGAGAATCCATTTCTGGACTTCATGGATAACAAAACCTGTTGATAAACATATTTGAGTATCTGCTCCATAAGACTAAAGAAGTAACCAGAGATGTTCTATATGAGCCTCAGAAAGCCTCTGAATGTGCCAGAAAAGCACTTCTGGTTCTCATAGCACCTCCAAAGTAGCCTCAGAAAGGCTAAGAACGTTCATCAGTAAAAATCTATCCTCCTTTTCAGCATCTCAACTGCCCTTTTGGTTGCTCAAGAAAGGGAGAAATCAAGACAGGTTAGTCTTTTAGTCCTTCTGTCTCACCATACCAGAAAATGCAGTTCCCCAATCATGTATTTCAGTTTCAGTTTCTAATAAAACTAGAGATACTAGGGACTGAATGATGGATTTTTCTCATAAAAAGGCATGTGATCGACCATCCAACAATGAGCGTTTCTTTGACGCTACAAATATCTATGGATAAACAGAAAAGCTACAATTTTGCAAAGGTACACAGAGAGAAGCAGTATTGTTATGTTTGCCAGCATTTCTGCAATGCCCCTGGAAAACAGAGCAGTTGGAACCCTGTTTTCTCTTCACATTATAATGCAGCAAATGTGCAATGCAATGAAACACTACATTAGCTGTAATGCCACCTTCATTGTGTTGGAATTCATGTCTTTGCATTTTGCACTGGATTTAACAAGCAAGTGGAATAATGTTTCTATTACTGAGCTGATCTGGTTGACATTGCTGTGGCAGGAGGCCATCTACTGTGTTTAAACAGCGGCCTTCTCTCGTTTTTTGGTAAATTGACAAGAGCAATAAGATTACAGGTTTTGTTTATTCTTCCAAATGCCACACAGTTGTTTTTTTAATTAAACGGATTAAAAGCATAATTGAAATTCTGAATCAAACAACTCAGTTGTCAAGAGGTTGCATACAATCACTTCCTGTGGGATTCCCCTCGTTGCAGATTCCCTCCATACACACCAAGGAGTAGCATGCATGACATTGTCCTTACAACAGTCTGACCAACACCAGGGAGCAGAGCCTAGAGACCTGGATTTCAATTAAGATTCCAACATCACAATGATATAGTTCTCCTAATCCGTCAACAAAGGTATGTGTGGTTCATCAAACAACAATACCTTGGGTTCCCAGCAGGCTTTGTTTAACATCAGCTTAGTGCCAAAGCTCCTGGGGACATTGCTTAGCTGTTCAAAATGAATGCAATATCTCCAATCCTCCTGAAGAACTCTGAGTTGATTTTAGATGTGTCTGTTTGGCAATGGAGCTACAGTATGAAACATGCCAACCTTGCAACACTTATTGCAGGGCAGCATCTTTATTATGCAGCTTATTAGACTATAGTTTTCCTCTTTTTAGGAAGGAAATATTTTGGGGCCAAAGCCTGAAGCCCTAATGAACAAGGGCCAAACATATCAGAAAACTAGCAGAATGAACCGGCCATTGTGGGAGTAACAGCCCAATCCAGAGCAACTAATCTGTCCACATAAGAGCCCTTAGGTTGCCCTATCTAACACTAGGTTGGAGCAACTGCAAGATGCTCCAGCCCAGTTACTCTGAAGGAGGCTTAGGGCAGAGCAAGGCAAGATAGGGTGCCCTAAGAGAGGTGGACCTGCTCTGCCCTAACTGGGGCAGCCTAAGCAGCTCAGGAGAGGCAAGTTGAGGGCATGTTTAGCATTGCCTAGGGCAGAGCAGTTACTCTGTATCCAGAGCCTGTTTCAAGGCAGAAATGCCCTCTTCCAGCCCTCAGAGTTATACCACCTCAGGAGCAGGTATAGTAATGAGTAGACCCATAGGGGTCCATGATAAGGCCCGAGTAAGAATGGCAGTGCTGACCAAAAATCTGAGTTCTTGGCCAGCCTAGCTGCAACCCCTTCCTCTCAACCTCAGGATATGGAACAAACTACGGCTGCCCACAAACCTCAGGATACAGCAGGCCACTCCAAGAAGCCCCCTGTATTCACTGTAGAATGTACTGGCATCTCATCAGGGACTCCTTATAAGGCAGGCACCCAGTGGCGTCACCAGACTGGTGCGGCTGGTGTGGGCTGCAATGGGGATGCGCTCCGTATGGGGTGATGTGCCGGAGGAGTTTGACTGTCCTTTGGCAGGCCCCAGGCGTCAGCACCCCCATTCAGGCCTGCTCCAAGGCGGAGAATCAGCCAGAAGCTGACACTTGTCTGAGGAGCTGGCCTGAACGGCCATCTGAGGTGCACTGCACAGAAACACACTGAGCATGCCGAACAGCTTCAGAGGAGACTTCCTTAGAGCAGAGAAAGTCCGCGCCTCTGCACAGCCATTCGGCCTCACTCAGGAGGCGGAGCGGCAGCCAAATGGCTTCAGAAAGAGTACTGCACAGGCACCAACTCTGACGCCTGCACAGTCTCCCCCGAAGCCAAAAGGCTTCAGAAAAGTACTGCGCAGGTGTCAGAGATGGTGCCTGCGCAGTACTCTTTCTGAAGCCAGTTGGCTTCAGAAACAACTGCGCAGGCGCCAACTTTGGTGACTGTGCAGTCCAGGTGGGGGGGGGGGCCGCATCCCAGGGATGACGCACAGACTTCCACACCAGGTGATGTGCAGAGTCATGTCACCACTGTAGGCACCACAGCTGTTCCTTGTTCAGTGTGATCTGAGGGGTGTCTCCTCAGGAGCAAGTCTTCCCCTTGTGTCAATTACTTAGCATGCTCTGGAGCAGTTAGGGCAGCCCAGGCTTCCTGACTCTCTGGATTCAGCATAACTTTCTGCTCTGGATACAGAATAGTTAGAAGAATGCAGTTAGGTCAGAGCAGGCTGAATTTGCTCTGGATTGCAGCCTAAAATTTCCAGAATATTTGTGGGCTTTGGGCACTGACAGGCAGTGGGCACTGAAAGGCACTGGGGCAGTTGTGAGCAGCTGTGGGTACTAGCAGGGACTGGGCATCCCTGCAGGGCACACTGGACAGTGGGCAACACTATACTGTGGCCAGCGGGCAGCAGAGGGGACTATCAGGCAGCAAGCACTAGTGCTTAATGGACATCCCTAATGGACACTGTTGGGTTGCAGGCACCAGTGGGCAGTGAACACCACCAGGCACCAGTGGATATTGGGCACACCTGCTGAACACCAAGCCAGTAGGCAGGTGAACACATGGCAACTGGTTTCATGAACAGGCCACCCCTGCCTTTCATTTCAGAGCACTCTGCTCACAGATAACTATTCAAAGTTGGTTGGGAATGTTTTGCTTGTAGTGCTTTTGCTATAGATAGGCATGGGGGGAAAGTATATTGTAGACTAGTGGTTTGGGGCCAGTGATGGAATTCAAAGATATTAACAACCGGTTCTGTGCCCATCCGGCAGCCACTTTTAAATGGTTATTTTAAAACTTTATATGTCCTACCTCTCGTTAACAACCAGTTCTATAGAGTAGGTGTGAATCTGCTGGAGCCAACTACTGGTTTGGGGGGATTTCAGTGCAGGACCCGCTTCTGAGAATTGCAATCTGTCTAGGAACGCCCCGGGAAGTGATCTCACCAAACAGGAAATAACATCACTGTGATGTCAGAGGTCCTCCATGTCTACTCAGAAGGAAGTCCCATTGTGTTCAATGAGACTTATTCCCAGTAAAGAATGGATTGCAGCCTGAATGCCCCATTCCAAGATGGCGGCACCCAGATGTTAGCAGAATTGCAATGAAGTTGCAACCTCCCCAAGTCTCTGCAATTCTGAGCCAAGCAGTCTCACAGACAGTGGATAAAAGATTAGAAATTGGGGAGGTATCTAAGAAGGCTCAAAAAGGGGTGGATGATGGCAAGAAGACCACGAGTAGTAATGAGAAAGTCACATAGTTGTGTCTCACTGTTCTTCAGACAAAAATAACAAAGACCCAGGCCTGACTGAAAACAGTTACAACCAGGTTAAGCTGGGCTAGGATTTGGAAGGACAAAGATTTCTTCTTCAAACCTGTAACCTCAAGTTTACCTCAAGGGGCTGAAGAGCACAATCCAGAGTAACTATGGGGAGTCCTTGCTCCGGTGTAAGAACAATTTAGTCTGGATTGCAATATGACTTTCCAATAGGTTTTCACTAGGTGGTGCTGTAACCACAGGTGCATGTAATGTCTCTTACGTGCTGCTTTAGTTACTCTGGATTGTAGGGCTAGTGGCACCTGGTGGCACCTGATTGTACATGGCACCTGGTTTTAATCCTGCCAAATACTAGGAACATGCCAACCTTATTTCACCCATCTGACTGTGTCACAGGCTTCCTGGGCAAGGGGGTGGTGATCCAGAAGCACCTTGCTATTGGTCACAGTAATAAGTAACATCTTCAGTTACTTGCAGTGCAGTCTTAATGTAGACCGGCCCAACTCATTGGTTTTCCCGTTCCTGTGGTGATGTAGAGTGGACTGGCACTGGTCTAATCCTTCCTCAGGAGTGGCACAGAGGGGTCTTATGGCACTTTTGTGATACCCCAGGTCAGCATAGGTCTTGTGCTGGGGCTGGGGCTGGCCTAATAGCAGGTTAGGTTCAGTTACTGGTTATCAACAGACTTCTTCCCTATAGCTGAACTTGGTCACTAATATTGTTGCCACCTTTTTTAGTTGGTGCAACTGATGGCAGAATCAGGTTCGAACTTTTTAAAAAATTCCTTGTCTAATTCATGTTGTATCTGTATGTGTATCATTCTGCTACGTATGTGATCTTGGAGGTTATTTGAAGCAATTAATTTTGAATGGGTTCCTTAACAATAGAAGCACCTCACTGTGTACTCATGACGGGTTTGTCAGCAACCTAGCAGGGTGTTAAACATGGGGTTTTCTTTCCCCGCTGATAGCTGATAATGTCAACTTGTAAATGTTTTATAATTACCTCATGAATTATTCACTGCTGACTTAATAACCTTACATTTTATGGGATTATGGTTTTCTGGGGAATGAAAAAATGCCAACCTGGGACCCAGCTGCAGTGATAAGAAAATGCTGAAGTGTCTGATTTATTTTCTGCTGGTGCTAGAGTTCTCTTTTTTATTTATTTCTTAAAGGCAATGAAATAGGAAATATTAGTAATGGAATGAATTAAAAAACAAAACAACAACAAAAAGGGAAACAGAACAAAAAAATACCCAAAGCCATCTAGCTTGTGTGTATTTTCATTTGAGATCACAACTCAGAAATCTATTGCTGAGGATTACACTTTTCTCCTGCTTTTGTACGTCTTCTTTCCAATGGGATATGATGTTTACAAAAGCTAGAAAGTGACATCATCCATTAGGATCTCAGGTTTCTTGATGAGTATTGATGGAAATGGGTGTGCTCAAATACTTTCAAAAGGATGTTTTTTGTGCTTTTTTTAAAAAAATAAAATTTTAAAATTTTTGGATACATTTGTATCCAACTTTTCCTTGCTCAGTTGAGATGCCCAAAGTGGCTTATAACGTATGAAAACACAATCTAATCATAGGCTGCAATCCTAAATACATTTTCCTGGGAGTAAGAGCCTTTGAACACCTAGGAACTTACTTTTTAGTAGACATTTTGCTTTTAGGATTGTGCTCATAGAAAATAGTTACTGAGCAATGGTAAAGAAGAAATGATTTTCAACCATAAAAAGGGGATCACTTGAGTTTAAAAACAAGGAAAAATCTTCTAAGAAGAATTTCCTAACCTTACAAAAGATTCACTAGTTGTAAGATCTGGAAATGCGGTTGTGGAATCCCATTCCTTGGAGACTTTTCTGAAACTATCTGAGATGTTTTAGGTCCTGTCAAGAGAGGTTTCTCAGTTGACAATGAAAAATAATACTGGTGCTAAGAGAGCAAATGCGTACAGTCAGTACCTGAACCTGAAACAGCCTCCTACTGCTGTTCGTTATGTTGCAACCCTAGTCTTACTGCTGGGTGGCGTCCTGGAGTCCCACAAATACCACAAGACACCATCTCAAAGTGATACCTCTACCACTTGTTAGGAAACAATCCTATCTGCTTCTGGGCTTGATCTTCTGAACCAAGAAATATGTTTGTATACTGAAAAACCTCAGGTGGATAATGCTTTGTGAAGGGACAAAAAGCAATGTGCTTTATGAGTTTCTCATTTCCCATTGTGGTCAACAGGTACCATAAGTACCCCTCAAAAGAGGTATGAAGGCAACTTAAAACCTGTTTGTGCTGTTGATCCTGTGTCACTGGCATTCAGACACTACTTACTGCCTCAGAAACATAGAGACGGCATGTCACCATGATGGCAAGAAGCCACTGATAGACCTCTCTTCCTTGATTTGCTAACCCCCCTTTCAAAATCTTGTTTAAGAATGCAGCTCCCACTTGGCTCCAATGTAATTGATGTCATCCAACAGACTGGGTAATGTGCAGCTTGGGTAATGTTACTCAGATTCCCCAGACTGCTAATAATGTAAATTTTATTCTGAGTTGGTGTTTAAGGATTGTGAATTTCTATTTATATAAAATTTATATAAATTTATGTTTATATAAATATAGATTAGATATCTGGATATAGGACACATGCATGCACGCGCGCACAAACACACACACACACCACTAATCTCCAGAATATATTTAAATATATTTCATAAACAATTGCACAGAGGTAGACTATTTTTCCCTTACTGTCCCATTGGCCCCACTTTTATTTGTTCAGTTGCTTTAGATACACCTAAATATGCAGGATTTTCTCTTTCATTCTTTTTTCTTTTGCTTACTATTTATTATTCCTTTAACAGCCTTGAAATGGGAATTGAAAGCATCCTGATAAATGGAATGAGAGCTTGTCGCTCTGTCAATAAGTCACTCTGCCACTGCAGTGCTGGTTTTTCTAACAGCATTCAACTTATGCTTGTCCTGTTCTTTTCCTTCTTCCCTGAGCCCACTTCTGAATGGGAAGAGCTTCAGCTCAGTGTCTAGTCAATTCCCATTAAGCTATTTGCAATCCTTTGCCTGGGAAGTGGCCCTCAGCTTTCTTGCCACACTTCTTCCTCCTAATATTCAGCAGACTACTGCTGTATTTGCCTCTTGAATCCTCTGTTGCTCATGTGCCTCTCGGATTTTTTTGTCTTAATCCCATGGCTTTCCTTTTGTGTGATTCCATATCTCCAGCATCTCAATACGCTGCAGTAGAATGAATGCAAGGTCAACAGCACAATTCAGTATGTCTTTGCATAGACATTTAATACAGGTGGGACTTCGGAATCCACTGATTTTGTATCCACTGTTACCAGTTATCACTGTTACCACTGTTATCAAGGACCACCTTTAAATTCCTTGTAACTAGGACCAAAAAGGCACCAAAATTCAGTTTCTTACATTTGTACAATTAATTATAATTTAATTGCATTAGATTCCATTATTTATTATTCATATTCATCCTGTATAGTGGCTGAATGATATAGACGCTGTTGGTATAGTATTAATACCAATGCTTTTTAGGTTGACAATGAAAAAACAAGATACCTGGAAGTGGATCTTTAATATTTAAAGCTATTTTTACTGATTTGGTATCCATTTTTTTAATCCATGGAGGAGTCCAGAATAGAACCCCCCCCCCATAGATAACAAAGCATTCATTCATTCATTCATTCATTCACTCACTCACTCACTCACTCACTCACTCACTCACACATTCATTCATTGGCATCCTTCGTCTCGAAAGACTCCTCTCCACAGCACAATGGCCTGGGTAGATTAATATGGAGGATAGACTGTTACCCAAGCAGCAAATCCCCTCCTCTCTATGTCACTGAAGTAGTCCAATGGAAGGGCATAGCCAATATGATTGGTTCCAATTGTGGCACAGGAGTTATCAGAACATGATTGTCCACAGTCACAAACTGCTTCCGGGACTCTCGCTCCAGATTTTGCCTTGAGATTGACTCCTGAAGCCTTTCCCATAGATGGGTATAGCCACAAGGCAGTAGAGGTTTGAGGTGGGAGTTTTCTTTCTCCAGACAACGTTCAGTGGGATTTTGGCAGGCTCCTTAAAGCATTACCTGTACTATATATCACCATGTATCATGAAAGATAACTTTTTAAAGTTTCTACTGAATGAGCAAACAATATGGGCATTATCTTTTACAATGGGTCTCCAATAGCCCTTTTTTCAGAGTGGCATGGTGCATGTTTCTTATCTTGTGTGCTGCCTGAAGCATTTGGTGGGTCCTTGTGAGATACAGGAAACTGGACTAGATGGGCCTTTTGCTTGATCCATCTGGGTTCATCTTGTGTTCTTATGTTCTTTGAAATATTTCTAATATTAAATTTAATAATGTGGTGGGCCATTTATTTGAGCCCCCAGCCCAGATGTCTCTGAAGTCATCTCAGATGCATCTTCTATTGAGACATCAGGTGGTATAGAGGGTGGGCTTCGTGACTGCTTGGGACTTCATCACCTACTAAAGAAGAAGTGAAGCTCAAAGTGCAGAGTGAATCCAAGAATATTTTTGACTAACAAGATTGGCACCTAGTGGACACAAAGATATTCCAGGCATTGGAACTCCATCTCACTGATGATCAGAGACAAAGCAGAACTGAACAGAGAAATTTCTTCCAGGTGCATATGCATTCCCAAAGAATCCATAACCCATACCAGCAGTTCAAAAAATGTGCTCTGCAGAACATTTGGTGGCTAGAAAGCATCTTCAAGTGCTCAAAAAAGATTGAAAAGAAAGGAAGTCTGTCTGACATCACAGCAATATGAGTGCTTGATTTGACATAAGATTCCGTCATAAAACATAATTTTGCAATTAAGAAATCAATATCATGATGATGATATTGATTTCAGTTAAAAGATGAATTTGAAGGTTTATCAGATGAAGTGAAAATCTTCCTTCTGTCCTTTGCATAAAACTTACTAATGTGAATCAGGATTCTCTGTCTATGTGACAACTAAAACAAAGTACAGATTCTGCCTTAATGCAGAAACAGATGTTCGTTTGCAGTTGTCCCACAACCAGACAGAGCCACATTTTGCAAATTAAACAGAGCAATGATGCGTCTTAGAATCTCAATTCCCAGTCTAGGCCTTATCATTCTTTTTAGATATCAAGTGAATTTTTTTGTTGCTGTAAAATGGATTAATATCTATATGGGTAACATTCTGTGGATTTACAATGCTTTATGTATGTTGTTATTATTGAGTGAGGGGGCCCAAAAGAATCTTTCCACTTCCAAAAGAAGCACAAAAACCTTTGTCGAAAAAACCTTTGGCAGAGAGCCAAGGGATCATGAGTTTATCCCTATACCCCACACCAACTTTTAAGATCTGTCTGCAGCTCATCTCCTACCTTTAGAACTAACCTAGAGTTGCTGTAGAACAATAGTGACAAATACTGAGTATATATGCTATCTTTGTCCAAGGATAAGAACAATTTGCAGAATAATTTCCTCACACCCCCCTTTACAACTAAAGCAGGGAGTTGTTCTCCTATGTAGTACAAGACTGACCTCCAGTGGTCAATGCATGGTATGGAGGAGGGTCTAACAAAGTTGGTGAATATAATGCATATGCTGCATAAACTCACTTGAGTAAATAACTCTGACAATTTGGGTGAATGTTTCTAGTGAACTAACTGTAAAGACTCCATTTGCAAAAAATGTGTTTGATACTAACCTGCCTAAATGAATTGCTTTGGGTCTGTAAGACATTAGCAGCAATCCAAACCGCCAGTAAGGCCAGTGTAAGTCCCAGCACAATTCCTGTACTGGTCTGGAGAGGTGTTGCAAAATTGCTGTAAGGCATTTATGCACCTTTTGTGAAGGGTTAGGCCAGTGCACAGATATGTGTCAGACTTACCACACCACTAACGGAATGCAGACTTGGTGAGTTGTGATGGCCTAAATTGTTTAGGATTGTGTCCACAGGCCCTACAATCCAGAGTAACTACGGGAGCACGTAAGAGAAATTTCGTGTACCCGTAGTTACTGCACTACCTAGTGAAAACCTATGGGAAATTCATATTGCAATCCAGAGCAAATTGTTCTTATACTGGAGCAAAGACTCCACGTAGTTACTCTGGATTGCGCCCTAAATCATTGTGAGTGCCAGTGAGAAAGGGGGGTATAAATACTGTAAGTCATCTACTACGAACATTTGAGATGTGAATTTTTATACATACAAACATACCTTCAAAATATGAACTTTAAACATATGAACATAACTCTATTTCTCTGCTGCATTTATGGTACAATAACAGTATTTTAACACCACTTTTGTAAAAATATTTTAATAGTAAACAGTAAACAGGATTATCAGGAAAAAGTATTTTTTAACAGTAAGGATCAGTGGTGGGCACACAGTGGTGGGTTCTACTCTATAGAACCAGTTAGGTTCTAACGAGAGATAGGACATATAAAGTTAAAAAATAGCCATATAAAAGAGGCTGCCAGATGGGCAGAGAACCGGTTGTTAATTTCTTTGGAGCCCATCACTGGTAAAGATATTTAAATTACACTACTTTTTCATTTTTTTCATTTTTAGATTGGGTTATACAGGGTCAAATATGCATTAACATCAATGTGTTGGACTTCCGGTGCTTCCAGACTTCCAGAACAGAACTCTTCGTAAATAGGGAAATTACTGTACTTGATGATAATGATCTACTTTTTGTATGGGGTTGTGATCCTGTTTGTTTGCTATGGTACTGGTTAGCACTGCCTCATATTAGATGGACGTGTGAAATCTTCCTGCCACAAACAAGTGCAAGCCTTCTTAGTGTCAATGGGATTGTGGCAGCAATTGACACAAAGGAGAAGGGAGTGGACAGTATTCCATATAAGAATTTTAAGTTATTGATTATACAATCTAGAGGGTGGTGTGGTTGGTGCAGGCTGCTTTGAGGGATATACCGTGTCAACCCTCCTACTACTCCTCTCTCTCTCTCTTTCTCTCTCTTGCTCTCACTCTCTCTCTCAACATAGAGACCACTTTTTGTTCACATGTGCATTTACGATCCTCTTCCACCATGAAACCAAGGCAGTAAACGCTGATCTTATTTCACAGGGCCCCTTTCCACTGACCAGCCCTAGATTTGCTCATCATGGTTGAATAAACTGTCCATCTCAGTGGTGTAGCTAATGATCATGTAGCCTCATGCAAAGCTCAAAATGTTGCCCTGGAAGTGATGTCACAAACATAAGTGTTGTAATCCCTGGGTATTTTTAAAAAGAAAATTGGGGGAATATCTGCCTCTTCCTCCTCAGCAGTTCACTACCCATTTGCTCTGTTTGCTGTCTGGTCAAAGATGATTTTTTTACTCAACCACCACCACCCCCACTCCGCCCACATCAAAAATCAAATTTAATTAAGTAAAAAATGAAAACTGTGTCACTTATTGGTTAGGAAAACTGATAGGGCAAAGATGAATGATTGTTTTTTCCCCTGCTAAATATAAGACGTGCACCACTTAGAAGTGCCTCAAAATCCAGTTAGCATGGTATTATGCTGTATTATGATATGGGTGTATGGAAATGAGTGCTGATTTATATCAACACCTTATTAGTTCCATAATCAGAATTACATCTCTTTGGCTCTCAAAGCAATCAGCATCATGGGAAAGTTTTGAGATAAGAAAATCCACTTTTAGTACCATAGGCTTTTATGTTCTCATTTTCTGGTTAATTGGCCATAACATTTGATAGAATATAGATATTCCAATGCAGTTTATGCCATTGCATTCTGCATTAAATTACCTTTCCAAAGATATATAACATGATGGTATTATCAGTCATACATACTCCGTTTTTCACAATTTTTGCCACTAGTGTCAAGCTCAGCTTGTAGCTCCCCTAAAGCTTGTAGTCTGGTGCAACTGCACCCCTGTACCTTTTTTTTAGCTACACCATTTAACTATTCCAATCACTGGGACAGCATATGGCCCCACACCTATTATAGAATAATACCCATAAATATCCTTGAAGCTCAGTCATGAGTGTGCATTGCTAGACCATGAAGCTTGATGATAAACAGTAGGATCAGGCTGGAAGGGACAAAAAGACAGTGGGACCCTCTTTCTTTGTGATAAAAGAAGGGCTTGACAGATGAGTTATAGTAATGAAGAAAAGACTTCAACAGCTATTGTGTGGATGTGATAAGGGTGACTTTTATCTTCTGAAAGCCCTGATTTTCGGGAATGCTTAGAAGAAAATAAAAAGGGGAAATGCCCATTTATTGGGAGTGTATTGCTTCTACAGAAGCAAGCAGAATTAATTGCTACTTTTTTCTTTTTGCAGAGCTATTTAACATAGGTCAAAGACCTCATTTTCTATTGACTGGAATAGTGTTTTACAAGTGTCCTTTCTGTTTTGAAGAGATATGAAATCTGTCGGTAATTAACTTAATTTGGAGTTCAGCGTGGGGGAGATAACAGCTTAGAAATAACAAAATGAGGCAGGAAGAGCAATTGCTAATAAAAAGGATCCACTTGCCACAGCCTGGAAAATCCAAAAAATGATTGTGATGAGCCAAATATCTGAGCAACAGGATTCATACCACAGCTGCATATCACGGAAACAGATCACGATGGGTAATATTGATTAATTGGGAAGATAGGAGACAGTCTGGAGAAGTCAAGGGGAAAACTGAGAAAGTCCCTTTCTAAAAGTAAGCTTAGGACTTTTATAGAGAATATGAAGGAACATTTAGTGGCTTGCTGCTAAAAGTCCAAAAAGTCCCATATCCAGGGAAAAGGCTTGGGAGTGGGAATGGGATATAATATAAGCCAGTGCTACCCTTCTGGGTCTGCCCCCTCCTGGGTCTGGTTTGCCTCTCTCTGCCCTCTCGTCATCCCATTACACCCATCCACACCATGTTTTGCTTCCCACTCCTGCACCTACCTGCTGTATCATTCAGTGTTTGAATTAGGTGCTAGAACGATAGTACCAGTGTTCCCTGCTGGTACAGTCTTTTCATAGGGTACCACAAACATACTTTATAGCACATTTGTGAAACCGTAGACCACTGAGACTGTAAGTATAGAATTGCCATGCAAATTGGAACTCCTATTGGATACTCCACCATATCCTAATCCCCCTCTTGGGCCACCCAGTGTTACATGAGGCTACTCTATATTGAACCCTATATTACTATGTTACTATTACTGAATCCTGTGAGTCCAAGTAGATCTGTAGGACAGGCTGGGTAGTTACTGGGATAAGGGGAAAAATAACACTTTATCCTAAGGAGACATCTAGCCTACCCAAATGTCACTGGATGCATCAGAGGTGGATACAGCGTTGTTAGATGCAACAGATATGTTCCCACTGCTCATGTAAGAATTCCTTGTCTTGACCAGTCTCATTTCCAGTATTCTTTTCACTGGGAATTCCAATTGGAGACAATATTCTCATTTGTCATTAATCAGTAGCCCCTGAACCCTGAGGAATATCATGAAAAAGTGCCTTGCTACCAGAGAAATTTCTAAAAATGAATCTACAATCAGGAAAATTTAAATAAATATGTGAGCGATTATCATCATGTTTCTGTGAACTATTAATGCTGTCTTGCAAATAGCAGGCATGACAGTTTTCTCATACAATATGGATTCTTTAAAACATTAGTGTTTTCCTATTCCCTCTTAGGCTACAATCCAGAGTAATTACAGGACCTTTTACACCAACGTAGTTACAGTGCCACTTATGGAAAACCTAGGGGAAATGCATAGAGCAATCCAGAGTAAGTACCTCTTACGTCTTCCTGTAGTTACTCTGGATTGTAGGG
Organism: Cryptoblepharus egeriae; assembly: GCA_030015325.1. NCBI lineage: Eukaryota > Metazoa > Chordata > Lepidosauria > Squamata > Scincidae > Cryptoblepharus > Cryptoblepharus egeriae. The sequence continues at coordinate 62,669,761 of JAREYC010000002.1, read as the reverse complement.
TTAGTGACAGAATTAAACAGGTTACCTGCTGTAGGTTATTGAAAATGACAACTTCTCTTGTCAATTGCAAGTTCTCTTGTTATTTGCAAATATAGTTGCTGGAAACTGAAGGAGAGGCTAAGTTGGACAGAATCTTCTATACAGTCAGTTTCGTTATTTTGGAAATTTCTGGAAACTCCAGTGGATACCAAATAAGGAATCCTATGGGAACAAAGGAGTTAGAAGGAAGGGTAGCCTACCAGTTTTGGAATACCAGTAATGGATAGTTCTTAAATGGTATCAGTAGCTTCAAAATGTTTGCAGATGTTTTAAAATGGCCTTGGATGCCTTCAAAATAGCTTCAGGATGGCTGTGTGGAGCGCTAAGGAATGGCCTCATATGCAGCAACTAGCTTCAGAATTGCTGTGAATGCAGCAGATACCTTCAGGATGGCTGCTGATTGCTTCAAAATACCTGTTTTGAATAGCTTCAGGATGGCTACAGCTATAGAAAGGCCACAGATGCAGCACATGGCTGCAGGTAGCCAGGAACTACTTGGCAGATGGCACAAGGTGAGTTACATTATGCAAATCCACAGTAATAATGTATGCTGATAGAAAGAATTGACTGCATTTTGTACCATTCATCAGATTAGGACTGTGGTTCTCAAACTGGGGCATTGTGACACCCCGGACTGAAAGCCCAGGCCTCTGTCCCCTTAAAGCATGGGGAAGAGACATGGCAGCTACATAATCCCAGGATCATGCCACTGTGGAGCAGCGGAGAGCCTTTGTAAAAATCTGCTACTACTACTACCTACTACTCTGGTACAGATGGTGTGGAAAACCCCTGCGGAGCACTCTGGAGTGTTCTACATAGATTGTCAAAAGTGAAATCACAACACAAAAGTAGGTCACATCCACTATTTTCACTGTTTAAAAACTAGCACTCCACAGAGTTTCCTGAGCTTCTCAGACCCCAGCAAGAGATAAGTTGTGTGTGTTTTTTTTAAATGCCCCTGATATTGGCATGATAATGTAGATCATGATGCTGCCTTTTCTCCACCCCTGCACAAACCTAACTCAGGAAATTCACTGTCATGAAAGTTAAGAACCTCTGGTTTAGGAGATAAACAGGATAAAGTGAGTTTCAGGACAGTAATAAGTGGTCAGTAGCATCTGGTTCGTCTTTACTAGGACCAAAGATGATGGCATTGGTGACATTTTTAAAGTCAATGGATTTCTAAATGAAATCAAAGTTGTCTGTTTTAGATAGCATGACTACTGTTCTCTATATTCAGATATATTTTACTGTCTGTGTGCCTGAGATTAGTTCAAGGTACAGTCTGTATGCAAAAACTGTTTCCATAGGATGTTGTGCATAATATTTGAAATTTAAATCCTGAGTGTTTGAAATTTTTGAAGATTTATATCTGCAGCGATTGCTGCAGTGCCATTGGAATACCCATTCTCGGTCCACTCCACTTAAGAAAGAATGGCCCATTTCTGGTTCCTCTGGTGAGGAGCCACCAGACTGGGAACCACTGAAGTAGGGCATGGTCCACAAATCTAGACTAATCATAACTTGTTTAGTCATCACTTGATTCCACTGAGTTAAGTAAGTAAACAGACTCCCCTGAAAACTACTGGATTGCATATGAAGGTTTCCTTCTACTTGAGAAATTCATTGGGTAGAACCACAACATTTACATGGTACACAAGTTGATTTTTTTAATATAATTAAAACATTTTTGAGAAAATCATAATGATTGGGGTTGAATATTTGCAAAATGTTTTTTTTTCTTGATGTTGTAAAAAGAAGCATACCAATAGTCTGTTAGTGACTCTTCAAGGAAAATATAAGTTTAACAAGAATGAGTCACTGCAGTTGTAAGGACCATTAAGTGTTAGTTCTAATTTAGTTTCCTGATCCCATCCACTTTAAAAGTCTCTCAAGGGCAAGCTGGATACCAATTGCTATCCAAGTAATTGTGCATTCAATCTACTACTATGATGAAGTGAACTTTTTAGCATTGTGCTCACCACAGGAATCCATAGAGGGGGAACACTGCTCTTTTTTAGTTCTTCAAATCCAGACAATGGACCTGATTAAAGGTCAATGCAGTGGTCCACTTCATCATATGAAATGTGCCTTAAAACTGTTGCTTCTCATATTCTAACAGGGACAGGGTGACCATATATAATAGAGGACAAAATGCCTGTATTTTAATCATTGCATAGAACACAGAAATTTAGGCAGGTTCAGCACAACATGGAAGGGTTTAAAAACAGCACCTCCCCAAATTCCCACTGCTATACAATGTATAAAGGTAGAGACACTCTGTCCTCTATTGCACATGGTCAACCTGGTCTCACTTTTGAAACAGAAACACGCATAGTAAACCCTATACATGTTTACTGAGATCTCCCATTGAATTCAATGAACTTACTCCCAAGTAAATGCATATTAACGCAACTTAACAGCTTAATCCTATCTCATATTTTTACTTTCCTCTGTGTATGCCTATAGTCAGTCTTTGGATTTGACCAACCCAAGCCATTTTTCTGGCATCATCCTGGAGAGAGCTGGGGATGGTCTGAAGTGAGGTTTGGGAATAGGAGCCTTACATGATAGTCACTACTGTTGGAATGCAGTCCCCTTGGTGAAAACCCCCTGCCCCCTAATCCTCCCTGATACCCCCTGCTTCCCTGTCCCCCTTTAGTAAAGTTGTGGAAGCAACCTGAAAGTTGCAGATGCAAGCTGGACATAGCTTCTGGTCGCTTCCTTAAGGGATTCTTTTGAAACCACAGTTTGAGGAAGGCTTCCTTACTGGAATTGTGCATCATCCAAAAGTCCTTTGGATCAGACAAAATAGTAATAAAGTGATTGTTTGTGTTTCCTCCCTGGAACATACAGGGCTAGACAGAATTATGATGGAAGCCATATCCAAAGAAAGTTTTTCTCTCCCTGCTATAGAAAAAAACCCCAAATACCTCATATATTGTATTACCTTCACAGCTTGCCCAGTTTATATCATTGGACTATATGAAGCTGAGACAAGATGTGAATTGTCACCCATTCAATCTGAGTAGTCAAAGGTAACAAGCAGAAAATTATATTATATTTTCCTGCTGAGTCATTCTGGGCATACAATTTTGACAAAAAGTGGTCTCTACTTTTGTAGCATTCTTTTAAACAGAAGCCTGAAAAATAATGTGGTCTCTTACTGAAGAGGACAAAGAAATTGTGACGGGGAAAACATTGCCAACAGATTCAGTGTCACTTGAGTGACTGAATGATATTTTTCTAGTTCATAAATTTGAATTCTATATGGTTCAAAAAATGGCAAACTACAGGAGAAAGGAAGCAAGAATTACCTCTGACCTAATAAGAGAACAAGAGGTTTGAAGCCCACGCAGTCCGACAACTTGGTCACCTGCAGAAATTGTACATCTGTATGAAAAGCAAGATAAACTTAACTGATACAGAGGCAATAAAGTCTAGGTCAAGTCTGATGCCACCATTAAGCTGTTAGAACCAGGAAGGTCTGCCATGATTGAAAAAATATCTTCAGACTTGATGGAAGTGGAGAAGGGCAGACTATCAGCAGTGCCCTCTGACCACAGGTTGATGACATTATTGGAAAGGACTCTGATTGGAACTCTTCATAGAATCATAGAATTGGAAGGGACCTAGTAGGTCATCTAGTCCAACCCCCTGCCTGTAACAGGAAAACCTCCTAGAGCATCCCCGACAGGTGTTCGTCGAGCCTCTGCTTGAAGATCCCCAGTGATGGAGAATCAACAATCTCCCTTGGCAATCTGTTCCACTGCTGAACCACCCTCAACTTTGGGAATTTTTTTTCAGATATCCAACCAGAATCTCCTTTCTTGCAGTTTGTACCCACTGGTTCTAGTTCTGCTTTCAAAAGCAGCTACGAACAAATGAGCCCTTTCCTCCCTGTGACAGCCCTTCAGGTATCTGAAGAGGGCAATCATGTCTCCCCTCAGCCTCCTCTTCTCCAGGCTGAACATCCCAAGTTCCCCCAACGTTTCCTCATAGGGCTTCCCTTCCATCCCACTGATCATTCTTGTCGCTCTCCTTTGGACTTGCCCCAGTTTGACTGCATCTTTCTTAAAGTGAGATGAGACATCTTCAGATGGCTTCTGATTTGTACATGTCTGTCCATAAAAAGAGACACTTTACAGTAATGTTAGAAATTCTTCCCTGCCTCATTCACCTCAATAGTGGCAGCCAAGTAATGGCTCCCACATGTATTGAGGCTAATCTCCCAATTTAAAGTGATGAACTGTTTTAAAGTGACCTTATTTATTTGTGATTATGTTCATGATTCCCGCTTTACAGATCTTACCACATAAACAGGTTAAGTGGGGAGGGAGAGTGGGCAGGGAGAGGGCAAAATATCTGGGACATGAGCTTCCAAGTGGTGCAGGCCATGACAATTAAAAAAAATTATTAAAACAAAACAGTGCAAAACAAATTTATTAAAAATAAATTTTGGTACCTCAGTCTGTTTCCACTAAAGCTTTAATTCACCTTCAATGAACATTTATACCCAATCATGTATTATGGAGACTTGTTTGTTCCTTTCGCTTATTAGAGGGGAGATTGGGGATTTTCTGCTCTCATTTTCTTTGAAATTTCTTGTTTTGTCTCACCCACTTTCACTTCCATTTTGACTAACAAGATTGCCTTGCAATTTCCAATGGTTTGCCAACTTTTGTAATAGCATTAACGCAAAAAGCTATTTTTTAAGATACAGGCAACCAGCAAATAATGAGGAAGGGTATATTTGTGGCTTTCCCATTAGGAAATGAAAAAGGAACAATTCTGATATGTGTGGTGAGAGACAGGGGGTATATGGAAAATAATTAAAGAATTTGTTAACACAATAACAGTTGGAAATGTACCATAGTTCTGTGTCTTATAGTTTCAGTGCCAAGAAAGCATTAGGGCATCAGGCTGCCACCCTAACCATACTTTCCTGGGAGTAAGTAATATTGAACACAATGGGATTTTTATTTAGCTTATTAACCTACAGGCAATTATGAGATATTTTATAGTGCCTTCATATTTACCTAAGTGGGAATTATAAATAGCATGTACAGGTGTAACCTAATTATAAGCAACTAGCGAAAAGTGTACCTGTGTTGCAGGTGTAAAATTCCCCCACATGACACCCCCCGCCACTGCGCATCAATTCCATACGCACATCAACTCCCCATGTGCATCCACCCCCATGTTTATCCACCCCATGCGCATCATCCCCCGAATGCACATCAACCACCCATGTTCATCAACCCACATGCGCAAATCCCCCATGCACAATAACCCCCATGCACAACATTCCCCATGTTCATCCCCCTATGTGCAACATTCCCCATGCTCCTCAACCCCCATGCAAATCAACCCCTCATGTGCATCGAGTCCCCCATGTGCATCAACCACCCATGTGTATCAGTCCCCCCAGGAGCATCAGTTCCCCTCAGATGCATTGGTTCCCCAGGCACATCAGTTCCCCCTAGGCTCATCAACCCCCCCTGCGCATCAACCCTCCGCGCATAAACCCCCATGCGCCACTTCCCCATGCGCCACTTTCCCCATGTGCCACATCCCCCATGCGCATCAACCCCCATGCACAACTTCCCCCAGGTGCATCAGTTCCCCCATGTGCATCAACCCTCCATGTGCATCAACCCTCCGTGCGCAACATCCCCCATGCGCAACATCCCCCCATGCGCAACTTCCCCCATGCACAACTTCCCGCATGCGCAACTTCCCCCATGTGCATCAACCCCCCATGCATAACATCCACCCATGCTCAACCCCCCCATAACATCAACCCCCCCATGCATAACATCCACCCATGCTCAATATCTCTCCATGTGCATCAACCCCCATGTGCAACTCCCCCATGTGCAACATCCCCCTTGTGCAACATCCCCCATGCGCAGCATCCTTCGTAGTGCAACCTCTTCCTCCAAACTACATCCCCCCAGTGCACCAGGCACTGAGCTCTCAGTTGGCTGGAAGTTGGTCAGTCTTCCATGTTAAGTATAGGACAAAAACATGTTGCAACCCTTTTCAGCCCCTTAAGGGTTAAATTTCTCCACATTGGTTATTGGTGGGTGTTCATGTGACAGAAGGAACTCCCTCCCAGAATTTCATGCTTCTCGGTCTGGAGGTTTGGGCGGAATGTTGATGAGTCATCAATTCTTCAATGCAAAGTATAGGGAGGAAAACGCGTTGCACCCCTTTTCACCCCCTTCTGGATGGAATTTCCAAAAACCGGTTCTTAGTGCACCCCTCCCTCATGGAAGCAACACCCACCCCAAATTTCATGCTTCTAGGCCCAGTGGTTTTGGCAGGGCGTTGATGAGTCCATCAGTCAGTCAGCTGGGCTAAGGACAGGAGCTCACCCTATGTTGTGGGGCTGATCCGGGTCTCGAACCCTGGCCTGCTGGTTATCAGGCACAGTGTCTTAACCACTTGCACCACCTACATCTTATTTAAAATATTCTTCATATATATCTAAACTGGTTTAATTATAATCTCTAAATCTTCAAATCATAAGCTTATCATGGGGTCATCTTTATCCTTCCATGCAAATCAGTCCCACTTCCAGGCTTTCATTTACAACAATCAATTATTTTATCTTCTCTTTAAGATTATAGAAATGCATTTTAAAGGCTCTCATTCCTATGGTTATCCAAGATGCCTCATCCCTACTTCCCAACCCTCATTATCAACTCCACATTTAAATCCTACCAGTTTTGCTGGTAGGATTTCCATTTGGCTGTGGAAACGAAAGTAAAATTGAGAAGCACAATGAGAAGCACATTTACAACTAATAATAATAATTAGATGAATCTTATAATCGTCAATATCTTCTGTCGATAATCTTCAATATCTTCTAATGATACAATAAAAGCATCAGTCTGAAATCTAAAGTCAAACTTATTGTGGTTGCTTCTCTTAACTGTGTAATTTCTTTGTGAACATAATCCAATATGGGCAAAATCCAGAATAACTATGGGGAGTCCTTGCTCCAGTGTAAGAACAAACTTACTCTGGATTCCAAGATGAATTACTCTGGATTCCAAGATGAATTCAACTTACTCTAAATTACAAGATGAAAACCCATAGGTTTTCACTAGGTGGTGCAGTAATTACAGATGCACATAAAGTCTCTTATGTGCGCCCGTAGTTACTCTGGATTTGGGAATATGTCCCCTTTTGCAGAAACCACCTCCCTGAAATCCAAAACAGAGACTTATATCTTAAATTTGTAATCCAACACCAGTCAATCTTCCAATTCAAATTCAAGTTCTTATCCAACTTAAATTCCAAGGCCAATTCCTGATATTTGTTTTACTTTGACAATTAAAAAGATAGAAAAACAAAAAACTCCAGTTTTCATAATTGACGCTTGCATCTCGTAAACCTTCATTGTGGTTTATTGCGATAAGGATGTAGGTTTTTTTCTGTTGTTTATAGTGGTTCATTTCACGGTTCACCATGAGCCATCCAGATGTTCTCTAATTCCTGCAGCAGAGTTTCGATTTAAATCAGCTTCTAATTGCCATTAAATTCATTAAATTGAGTCCATATCTTTTCTCACTGTTAGGATAGGTCAGGTGTCAGCTTCTTCATTCTTCTTAGAAGTTCTGTTGTAGATATTTTTGGTTGTACAATGAAGGGGGGGAAGTAATCCAGGCTCAGCTGGTCACCATTCTGGTGCTATGATGTACTTACGCACTGAATTAGGGCTGTTATCAGTGGCTGGGGTTTTGCTTTTCTTATTTTCAAGGTGGAAGGATTTGAGGAACGCCCTGAACAGTTTTCCTTCCTTAACAGAAAGGGACACTAACCTAGAACACAAGGCGGGATCCCCATCCCAGCCCCCCAACCAGACATCCTGCCAGGGTAGCACATAACCTGAGAGGCCAATGTCCTGGCAGAAGGCTAAAGGGCATCTAAAGAAGCATCAGCAGAGGGAAAAAGCAATTTTTTTGTTTCGTCATTGGCCTTTTTGGACAATTTCATTTCAATTCAGCCAAAGCATCTAACCAGTAGGTGCAGGCTCTGGCTATAAAGAAAGCTGCTATAGCAGCTCATATAACCTGAACTGAAGCTTTTAAAGATTTAGCCCATATCGCCTCATTTATTCAATATGTCTTTAGGGCCAGACTCTCACTCAGAGAGAAGGAGCCCTGAGAAGGAAAAGGATGAGTCTAGCAAAGAAACCCTGAGCTTATTCATCCACACACCATGGTGGAAGGCCTGGATTCCAGGATATCCCACTCTCCATCCAACACTCAAGAGAAAGAGTCTGGAAAGGACACCACATCAGGTTGACCTGGACTTCTTGCCCCTAGACTCTGAGGAACCTTTGGCTTCTACCAGCTCCAAGGTATTCTCTGACTTAAACAAAAAGGCGGGGCAGAGATCAATGGGACAAAGACTGTGAACCTGTTTTTGGACCACAAACATCACCTCATTCTCCAATAATTTCCACTACTCCTTGTCAAACAAGGAGGAGGTCAAAGAAAGATCCAAGTGGTGAGCTAGTCCCCATAGGGCTTTGGCGTTAGATTTAGCCAATGCTTCCTTGCCCTTCGTAGGCAGATTCCACCGAGCTCAGACCCAGAATACAAAGTGAAGGAAGGAAGGGAGTTTGTCCCAGGAATGTTTGGCATACCTTGGTGAGTCCCAAGGTTGTTAGGGGTTTAGATGCCCTTCACAAGGTCAATCACTTTTGAGGAAAAAGGACTGATCCACCCATCTTACTATCATATTAGAAAGATTTTGGCTTGGCTTTATTGCCCCTCTTTTGTTTGCCCAATATCTTATAGGGCTTGGAAGACTTTGGGAAGGCTCCTCCTCCTCCCACATGAATCCCCTCCATTCTCCATATCTGGTCATGATGAAGGATGAGGACAAAAAGGTGGTTGCCATATGAATCTTTCCTAAAATGGTGGCTGTGGGCTATGCCATCCAGCTGTCCTGAGGGAATGGCACTGCAGCAAAATGAGGGACGGCAGAACCCCACTTCTGGCTTGGACCAGATGCCTCTCAGACTCTCAGCTTTGGACAGCACCCTGGCAGAAAGGTCCACAGGGAAAGCCCTGTCAATTTGTTATTATAGGTTGACTTGGCTGTCCCAACCATCCTTCAAAGCTCTCCTTCCTCCTTGTCAGCTAAGGAGGAGGCAGAACTGAGAACATAAATTGATCAGACGGAAGGTGGTCAGGGAAGCAAACTCTGGATTGGTCCTGCTTGTGTTTCTTTACCACACGTCCCTCAGAGAGCTCAGCGAAAGACTGGGAGAGGTTGAGCTCTGAAAACTTCAACTGTTTTACTAGCACAGAAGAGATTTGACAAGATGAGGACAAGATGACTGCTTCAAAATGGTGTCCACTCCAAGAAGGCTCTCCAGAAACCCACAGGTGGGGCTTCAGTGGCCTGGATTGCTGCACTTGGCAGACAATTTGTGGCTTGAGCATGAGGGAGAGAACCACACCATGGCCCTCCAACTGCGCACCGCTTCTGTATGCTTCTCCCTCTTGCAACTGGATCAGACCTGGCGCGTTCCAAAAATGCCTCCACCGTCTCCTGAGCACTCATGGCTACTTGTGCCAGCTGCACAAGGGCGTGCTTCCTGCCCACAAGCCTTTGAAAGCTCCAGGGGGGCCACTGCCTGGCAATCATGGGGAGAGGAGAGAGATGGTGTCTCCCATCCCCCCAAAAAGGTTCTGGGTCCTTGTGGTGGCCAGCAAAGATGAGGCAGTCAGGAGGCTTAGAAATATGGGGGCAGCACAGAGAGATAGAACAGAAAAAGAAGACAGGAGAGAGACAGAAAAAGAAGAAAGGATAAGTGGAGCAGAGAGCTCCCAGAATGTGACCTGCCACCAGACGAGGCAGGACTGACTGGGATGCCCTCCTAAAAGGATAAGTCCAAGTCTGGCCTGACTCTTGGTGGGGAAGGGCAACCCATGCAGTGATGAGTGTCATCCCTTCTCTGGAGGAGAGAATGTGATTGTACTTCAGATAGCACTTGAGGTCAGAAGTGGTATATTTCTTTCTATCACGTTTATCATGTTGCATGTATGGACTCACACTTTTCTGGGAAAAGATTTCAGCTCATTTCTGTAACACAGTAAAAAAATGTCAGTACCCAATGGGTGAAAATCTCAGGATTAAAGTCCAGGTTATTTGATTTAAAATATTCTCCATTCCTTAGCATTGCAAGAAGCTCAGAAAGATGGTGTATAGTATAACTGGAATTTCTGTTGTATTATTTCATTGTTACAGCATGAAGTATAGCTGACTTCCTGGCAAAGATTCCAAATACAAGAGTGCTCAGGTTCATCAGAGTTTTGCTCCAAAGGTGCTGTCTACACAAATATAAATTGTAAGGCCAGATTGCCACGGGCTTCCCAACACTTCTGTCTACCTATTATTTTCATGCTCTGTGTGAAGCAGCCAAGACAACTAAACACCTCAGCGCCCATGATCAATCACCCAGACACAACAAGATGCTCAGGCAGGACAGGAAAGAAGTGCCATGCATTTATCTTGTTTTCATAGGCACGGTGAGATTTGACATATTAGAGTTGGGTTTAGTGGCTATAGCCCAGGGTGACCAGATGACCAAACCTCAAAAGTTGGACAAAGTCTTCGATTCCTCTCAGCCTTGCCTTTCTGGTGGACACTGGCACATTTGCCTATTCACGAGTAAAGCTGCAATATTGGGCATTTTCACTTTCCCCTAGTGCTCAATGCAATTTTTTTACTTTTAGTTTTTTTACCAATTTTTGCATTGGATTGTGCTCTTTAATATGAATCCAATGACATATATGACATGATGGGATACTGCAAACCATTGCAAAGTTCCAAAATGAAGCCAAAATGGAGGACAATGAAGACCTTTTGGAGGACACATGGACAGAAGACTAAAAAAGAGGGCAACTACGGAAAAATCCGGTCATATGATCACCTTGCTATAGCTTGACAGCCAATGTGACATCTTGAAAAGTGGTGTTTGGCTCCTGACCTGCCATTTTGTGTCTTCATTCTCCCTCCTTCTTCAAAGGGAAGTGGGGCTGTGGCAGAAGAGATGATCGGGAGAGGGAGAGGTGCACAAAGTAAGTTGCAGTATGTCTGAATCTGTGCATAGATTTGCGCAGGGAGAGAGCAAAACTTCTGCTATGATCTAGAGCAGTGCAGAGTGTTGAACATGAACAAGCAAGATCCATCTTCAGATCCTCAATTTGCCATTATTAAGCTCACATGGTGACTTTATATGGCTTGAAGTGGCCAGTCACCACCACTCAACTGAGTGGCACAATCCAGAGCAAGTTCAGCCTGCTCTGCTCTAACTACTCTCTCCTAACTATTCTGTATCCAGAGCAGAAAGTTATGCTGTATCCAGAGAGTCAGGAAGCCTGTGCTGCCCTAACTGCTCCATAGCATGCTAAGTAATTGACACATGGGGAGGACTTGCTCCTGAGGAGACACCCGTCAGATCATACTGAACAAGGAACAGCTGGGGTGCCTACAGTGGTGACACGACTCTGTGCATCACCTGGTGCGGAAGTCTGTGCATCACCCCTGGGATGCGCGCACCCCTACCTGGACTGCGCAGTTGCCAAAGTTGGGGCCTGCGCAGTTGTTTCTGAAGCCAACTGGCTTGAGAAAGAGTACTGCACAGGCACCATCTCTGACACCTGTGCAGTACTTTTCTGAAGCCTTTTGGCTTCAGAGGAGACTGTGCAGGTGTCAGAGTTGGTGCCTGTGCAGTACTCTTTCTGAAGCCATTTGGCTGCTGCTCCACCTCCTGGCTGTGCAGAGGCACAGACTTCCTCCGCTCTACAGAAGTGTCCTCTGAAGCTGTTCGACATGCTCAGTGTGTTTCTGCACAGTGCACCTCAGCTGGCAGTTCGGGCCAGCTCCACGGAGACGTGGCAGCTTCTGGCTGCTGCTCCGCCTTAGAGCAGGCCTGAATGGGTGCACTGATGCCCGGGGCCTGCCAAAGGACAGTCAAACTCCTCCAGCCCATCACCCCATACGGAGCGCATCAACCAATGCAGCCCACACCTGCCGCACCAGTCTGGTGACACCACTGGGTGCCTGCCTTATAAGGAGTCCCTGATGAGATGCCAGTACATTCTACAGTGAATACAAGGGGCTTCTTGGAGTGGCCTGCTGTATCCTGAGGTTTGTGGGCAGCCGTAGTTTGTTCCATATCCTGAGGTTGAAAGGCAGGGGTTGCAGCTAGGCCGGCCAAGAACTCAGATTTTTGGTCAACACTGCCATTCTTACTTGGGCCTTATCATGGACCCCTATGGGTCTACTCATTACTATACCTGCTCCTGTGGTGGTATATCTCTGAGGAACTGGAAGAGGGCATTTCTGCCCTGGAAACAGGCTCTGTTTCTGCTCTGCCTAGGCAATGCTAAATATGCCCTCAACATGCCTCTCCTGAACTGCCTAGGGCAGAGCAGCTAGGGCAGAGCAGGTCCACCTCTCTTAGGGCACCCTATGTTGCCTTGCTCTGCCCTAAGCCTCTTCCAGAGTAACTGGGGTGGAGCATCTTGCAGTTGCTCCACCCTAGTGATAGATAGGGCAACCCAAGGGCTCTTATGTGGACAGATTAGTTGCTCTGGATTGTGCTGTTAGCCTACCTCATAGGATTGTTGTGAAGATAAAAAGAAAGGGAGGAGAGAAACTTCTGTGCTGTTCTGGGAAACTTAGAGAAAGGTGTGGATGAAAATGTAATAAATAAAGGAGAAATAAATTAAATGCCTGTGAGAGAACCAGGGCTACCATGGAAGACGTGAGGAAGGCCCCTAGCAGACACATAGTCATTCTATGGCTAAATGCATCTGTGAGTCACATAAGGGGGTAAACTCATGTGGGATTTGCTATCACATGGACACTTTTGTTCAATGGATTCATGTAGCAAAAACCATGCTAATGCTTCCTACACCACTACCAATTTTTTTTTTTTTTTTTGGGGGGGGGGGGAGGAATTCTTCCTGTGACAGCATGCTATGATCCAAAAGTTTACATATATACCTCATAAAATCACTTAAAACATACAGTTAAATGATTAATCATCCAGATGTGTTAAAAGGCATACTTGTACTTTGTGCCAGATAATGGTGCCACCAGAGTGTATGTATAGTGGTGCATTATGGCTTGGAACATTACATGCTCCCTCCTTGGGGGATAGGGCTGAAGTAGAATTCTGCAGAGAATCAATGTTCAGCTCCTTGGGGCAATGTTGCAATCCTGAAAAATAAAAGGAATTATGAAAAGTGTTTGGCTAGGAATAGTTGTAGCCCTTGGTATTCATCAAAAGAGAGCAGCCACTTCTAGCTCTAAGCTGTTCTAGAAGGGAGGGTTAGTTAGGATATACAGCTGATAACAAAGATGTATAAGTGCTCCTTTTGTGCCTGAGTTCCTATCATTTCGTCATGGTTCCTATCACCCAAAGTTTTCCTTTGAGAGTCCAGAGTGCTAGAGACCCTTGCCAAACATATTAGCTGTAGTTTTGTTGGCACAGCATGGAGGTGGTGGGTTTCTCTGTTACTGTTTTGTTTATAGTATTGGTAATTGCAATAGAAACTTGTTTATTTTGAAATAAAAATAGAGACATCCATATACCACTCACTTTTTAAAAAAGATTGATTATGGATAGATGCAGTATAAAAAGTATAGGTTTCCCTCTGCATTCGCTTTCCTGAAAAACAAACAATCCTCACTTCCGGTAGCATTTGTACAATTACTGCAGTATTGTTATGGAATACCACTTCTTAATTTATTGCTTTTCTACAGTTCTCTCTCTCTCTCTCTCTCTCTCTCTCTCTCTCTCTCTCTGTGTGTGTGTGTGTGTGTTTTACTACTGATTCTGTGCCCTTGCATTACTGAATTGGGAGCAAAGCTAAAATCCTGGATTTTTGAGTATTTAAGGCTGCAATCAACTGGTGGGCACTTACCAGTTCGGGCCTACTTGCCCGAACCGGATCTTCCAATTTCCCTGCCGCTGGCGAACCGCACATGATTGAGGGTCCCCTCCCCCGGCTCAGTCCCCTCCCCCGGCTGGGGGATGTGTGTAGGCGCGCAGAGGAGCATGTCTTGTTATTGTGCATGACTCAAAACCAGCATATTACATTTGTTTGGATCCTTGTCTCTCTCGAATGGGATTTTACAGTGCCTTGTTATTGGGCATGACTCAAGGCCAGCGTATTGCTTTAAGCTGAGCTGGAGGAGAAACACTAAATGGGATGTATGTCTGACAATAATAAGCTAGAAAGTGAAGACAAGATGCATATATGTGTGTGGATGTGTACATGTGCATGTGTATTTGTGTGTGTACACATTCATGCAATGCAAGCAGATAATCGAGAAATCTCAATATGGTTTCAAGACTACTCTTCAATTCAATTTGAGGCTCCTTCGGAAACTCACAATAACCTGGGAAGTACAGTGAGAATCTGGGAGCATCACTGTGGCAACATAAAAAGCAACTCATTTAGAAGGAAAAGGGAGGATGGATGCCAGCCCTCCACTCCATCCTTCATCTACAGCTACCTCGACTAGCTGATTGCCAAGGATTTACTGGAAACACAGTGCCAAGATTTTAGTTGAGTCTGAAGTCCAACAGCATTAATAATGTCTGAATGAGCTATGATAGCAAGGTGCATATGATGTTTATACTGCCAATGGTTATTTTTATGATTTTTTTCCCAGCTGATGAAGCAGGTACAAGCACATCCCTCCCAGGAACAAACAGCAATAATCCAGGGATGATTAAGTTCCAATGTGATTTACTGCAACTTTTACTGCTGGACTTTAAACAGTGGTGGGCCCGGCCTGGCCCAAGAACTGGTTTTCCAGAAGTGTGCGGGGCCAGGCTGGGTCAGGGGACAGGGCTGGGGTCAGGGGGCGGGGCCAGGGAGGTTTTTAATTAAAAATAAAAAATTTAAAAAAAATAAAATCACTTCTGAGTAGTCAGGTTGGTCTTCAGGCTGCAGTGCCAGCCACACTTTCCTGGGAGTAAGTCATTGACTGTCATGGGGCTTACTTCTGAGTAGTCATGTTGGTCTTCAGGCTGTAGTGCCAGCCACACTTTCCTGGGAGTAAGTCCCATTGACTGTCATGGGACTTACTTCAGAGTAGTCAGGTTGGGCTCTGAGGCTGCAGTGGCAGCCACACTTTCCTGGGAGTAAGTCCCATTGCCTGTCATGGGACTTACTTCTGAGTAGTCAGGATTGGGCTCTGAGACTGCAGTGCACTGGCATTGTGGGGGGTGGGAGGGTGACTGCGGGCACTTGTGGGCAGTGGGGGCTCTTCAGAGCCAGTTCTGGGGGAGGGAGGGTGACTAGGAGCTTGCTAAACTCAGTAGCGACTAGCTACGGCTAACCGCTACTGAAGTATTCCAAAAAATCACTGTGCATGTGCTTGCAGCTAATTAGTTGCCTGGCGAGCTCCTAGAGAGTCCCTGCATAGGCGGGGACCTCAAGTGAACTCTTCCAGACTTTCACTTGCCGGAAGAGTTTACTTGAGGTCCCCGCCTACGCAGGGACTCTCTAGGACTCTCCCGACCACTAATTAGCTGCGCAGATATGCGCAGTGATTTTTTTGGAATACTTCAGTAGCGGTTAGCCATAGCTAGCCACTACTGAGTTTAGCAAGCCCCCAGTCACCCTCCCACCCCCCAGAACTGGCTCTGAAGAGCCCCCACTGCCCACAAGTGCCCGCAGTCACCCTCCCACCCCCCCAGAACTGGCTCTAAAGAGCCCCCACTGCCCCCCAAGAAACCCCTCCGAACTGGTCCCCTGGTTCTTGCTCCTTCCCCTCCACAACCGGCTCGCCAGCACCCCCAAATTTTAAGATCCTGCTCTGGCGAGCCGGTGCGAACCCCCAACTGCCTATCTGTGACTTTAATGACACTTTAAATCATTTGTCCACATTTAGCAAATGCCTGGAAATTTTTTTAAAATAAAATTTGTTAAAGTGAGAGGGCTCTGTTCATTTCACATAGTTAGTAGATGTGAACAAGTGAATAAAATGCCATGATAGGATAATTTTATACTGTATATGTTTCTAAAAGCACACAGTGAAGTGTTCCTTGGGCCTGTGCAGGATCCTGGAGGATTGCAAACTTGCTGTAAAACACATTTGTGTCTTCTTGGGTGGCAGATGGGCCAGCACTAGGACATACGCTAAAAAACTAAAACCTCTTTGTCATGGGAGCTAGAAGATGCTTATGTGCATGTCATGGAATGAAATGCAAGTCTACTGCATTTATTGAGGTTGCTAAATCCAAAGTGGAGGATTTAAACAACTAATTGATTTGAGTCACTGTAATTAAGGAGCGTTTGCTAAGGGATCAGTCAGTGCAAAGTAATTGGAATGATTGTACAGTGGTACCTCGCTTAACAAGTGCTTTGCTTAACAAGCATTTCACATAGCAAGCAAAATTTCCAAGAAATCTTGCTTCACATAACAAGTTCCGCTTCACTTAACAAGCAAGCGTGCTATGGGCATGCATGCTATGCAGCTCTGACACTCCACATGAAGGCTCTTTAAAAGCGCTGCTGGCCAGCACTGCTGCCTCTAATTGCCCGCAACTTGGGGGCAGTTGCCTGGAGGTGCCAGAGGCAGCTGCCCCTAACTGCCTCCAAGTGCCCCCACCTTGAAACTCCAGCAGCAGCCCAGGTAAGCCTCCCAGGAAAGTGTCTTTGAATACAGTCTCATAACTATGTCTACTCAGAAGTAAGCCCCGTTGTGTTAAATGGGGCTTACTCCCAGGAAAGTGTCTTTGATTGCAGCCTAAATAGACTTCATAGGATCATGCACATTGAATGTATGTTTTGAATTCAATTACAGTGTTTTGTCATCATTTTTACATCCAGTTAATATTTTTATATGAATATTTTTTGGGTTGCGGAACCAATCATCTGAGTTTCCATTATTTCCTATGGAAAAACCTGCTTCACTTAAGGAGCATTTCACTTAAAGAGCATGCCTCCGGAACAAATTAAGCTCTTTATGTGTGGCACCACTGTATATAAATAACACTTCTCATAATGTTGGCTACACAACTGTTGCTTAGATCAGGACTTTTCCACTTTTCTTTCCTTTTATTTTGCAAGACCCAACTTCACAAGTACGACTGTTGTTTATTAGAGATGGCGGCTGTACACATGTGGAACTTCTCTCTGCAACCAGTTTCTTCCACAGACCATGCTTTGGCTGAAGGTCCAAGCATCTGCAGATCTTCTCCACCTGTGCCCCACTGTCCTACCCCCAAATCCAGAGTAACTATGGGAGCACATAAGAGACTTTATGTGCACCCGTAGTTACTGCACCACCTAGTGAAAATCTATGGGAAATTCATATTGGATATTCTTACACCGGAGCAAGGACTCCGGAGTAAGTTGTTCTTACACCAGAGCAAGGACTCACCATCATTACTCTGGATTTTGGCCCTAGTTATCTTCCTTTAGAGGAGTTGGGCTAGCTGGCAAACTGCCTTACAGTAACAGTCATCATGCAGTGGGGCCAAGTACTACCTGCCATACTTTTAAGTATCCAACATGGTTCAAGATCGACACATGGCACTAGATTGGGAAAAAAAATGTTTAGATCTTTTGACTATTGTGTAACACAGGGAAGAACTTTGTTTTCTGTTAAGGTTTGGTTCTTAGACTTCCTGCAGATACCAAAAACCTGTTAAATAAGAGAAGTTTAAACAAAATACAAGTCTATCAAGCAGTCAATTAGAACTGCTATTTTGTAGTTCACTCCAAGAAAAGTGACCCCTTCCCTTTGCCCTGACTCATGCCTGGTGTTTAATCTCTTTGACATTCCACTGTGAGGGAAGAATGTTACTTTTCTTGGAGTGAACTGCAAAATAGAAGTTGTAATATGATTCCCAAGAAAAATCGGTTATAGAATGGGAATCCCCCCTACAGGGATTGTCAGAGTCCTTTTAATCTACAATAACCATAAGTGTTGAGTATAATCCATGGATAAAATAATCAGTGTACAAAAAGGCTGGACCTGTAGATCTCAAAACTTAGACCATGGATTATAATGTATTTCAGAAGTGCCTTATGGACTCCGCAGTTCAAATCTTGTCTTGATTCTGTCCTGTGGATTACATGCATCAAAACAGCTCAGAAAAATATCCAACATATACACTGGAGTTTACAAAATGTTTTAAGTGAGCAAAACAATGGCAAGAGAGTACTTCTATGTGCAGCTGTTTGAAAGCATGCAGAGACTTAAAAAAATAATATCATGACATCACCAAATCTAATGTCAAGATTTGGGCTACCTTTTTTGTATTGTAGAAAGTAGCAGGGTAATTGGGTCCATCATTTATTAGACACAAAGACAGTTCATTATTTGCATATTGTGAATTAATTTGGTTCTTTGTTTCTTTTTCCTGTTTTCCTGGTATTATATCAGAAGATCATTTCATGCTGCTGATGGGTTCCATGGTGGTAAATATGCAATCTTCTAGATTTACCATGTCAATACATCAGAGTGAAACAGAACTAATCTGAAACTTTAGTCTGTCAAGTTGTATGAAGTTTATCATTTTCAAATGTGATCTAAACTTTTGCTACATGTCTTTGAGTGCACAGACAATTTCCAGCATTTTGCAATCACTAACCAAAAATGGGTTCCACTTATGCTTGCTGGTAGAAAAGTGCCTTAAAGTACTTTGTGGCAGTGCAGGGAGCAAGTATATTAGTGGATCAATGGAAACTTGATAGAGTGGGGGAGCCAAGTGCAAGGGGTGCAACAGGGAGGTTTGAGGATGAAATGGGGAGGAGATGGAACCAAAGGGTGGTTGGATCAAGCCAAGGAGGGCTGGGTTTGGCTGGCATATGCTGAATCCCAACTCTTTACTGGGCCTGATCTGCCTGGCTGGAGCAATGCAGGTTTTTGACAGTTATATAGCAGCTGCAGGGTTGAGTTGACCAGTCATAGTGACTGGGGTTATCCTAGATCAAGGAAATAGTGTCCCATTATTCCTAGCAGCTAAAAATTCCCTGTGGGGTTAGCATGGCCTGTTCTGGTGCTGCTGTGCCTTGATGGTATATATTGGTAGTTAGGATGTGCTACTGCTGGAATCTGGTTGGTTTTTCAAGAAATTTACAAGTGCAGGCCAGGTGACCAGATGCCCAAACTTCAAAAGGAGGACAAGGTCTTGGATTCCACTCAGCCTGGCCTTTCTGGCAGACAATGGCACAGTTGCCTATTCACGAGTAAAGCCGCAATATTGGGCTCTTTCACTTTCCCATAGAGCTCAATGCATATTTTTTATTTTTAGTTTCTTGGCCATAACTTTTGATAGGAAGGAGATATTTCAAAACCGATTTTTGCATTGGATTTTGCTCTTCAGTACAAATCCAACAATGGGGTACAGCACAACAATGCAAAGTTACAAAATGAAGCCAAAATGAAGGACAATGAAGCTTTTTGTACAACACCCAGATAGGAGACTAAAAAAGAGGCAAATCTGGAAAATTCTAGTCATATTGTCACCCTGTGCAGGGTGACCATATAGAATGGAGGACAGAATGCCTCTACCTTTAATCACTGCACTGAAGAAGGATTTTAGGCAAGTGTTGCATTTTAAACCTTTCTATGATGAGCTAAACCTGTCTAAATTACCTCTTCTTTTCAATGGTTAAAGGTAGAGGCACTCTGTCCTCCATTCTATATGGTCATCCTGTACATGTGCATCTGTGAATAGAGGTGCCAATGCTGGGTCTATTGTTAGTGGCTGATGGAAGACTATTGTGAAGTCTGGAAACAGAGTTGATAAGAATAAGGATATGATATTTGAGGTTCACCACATGTGATATTACATACCTTATCCTTATAATAAGTACACATCCCTCTAGTGATAATACGTTTGCAGCCCTCCAGCGTTCAGCTCAGAAATTACTTTCATATTGAAAAATGTTAGGTGTGAAAAACACCACATTTGAAATATATGTGTGATGAATGCCTTGTGTTTTCTCTTATTTTCTGCCTATTTTCTTTTTCTTTTTACACTTCTCACTCCAAAAGTTTCTGTGAAGGTTTAGCAGCCTCAGGGTGACCAGATGCCAAACCCAAAATTCCTGAACCCCAAGGCCAAAATTCCTAATCCCAGGCCAAAATTCCTACCCGCTGAAAAAAATTGCCAAAAAATGTAATTTTTTTTTGTTTTGTTTTTTTTACCGTAACTTTTGATAGGAAGGAGATATCTCCAAACTGATTTTTGCACTGGATTCTGCTCTTCAATACGAATCAAACAACATATGGCATGATGGGGTACTGTGCACTGTCATGAAGTTTCAAAATGAAGCCAAAATGTAGGACAATGATGCCAAAATGTAGGACACCCGGACTGGAGGCTAAAAATCCGGACAAATCCGGGTTTTTCCGGTCATCTGGTCACCCTGAGCAGCCTAAACAAACAAATAAAAAACTGCTGAGACATCCAGGTTCAGCAGCCTTTGTCCTTTTTTAAAAAAAGCCAATACAGGCATACCCTGGAATCCAGCATCCATGGTTTCAGTTGGCTGCAGTTCTGCTGATTTCAGGAACACACTTAAGAAAGGTCTGTAAAGTAAAGAAAATGTTCTCCGAATTGCTTTGCCTACCATGGTGCAACAGTCATTGTGTTTTCAGGGCTTCAGAAAGACTTCTGGACCACCTGTAGCCTCTTCCAGATCTATGGAGGTTTTTTGGGGTGGTGTTGGGTGAATGGAAGAGCACAACAGCAGCAGTTGTGCTGCACCACAGTAGGTAAAGTAATTTTTCAGTATTTTCTTTACTTTCCAGACCTTTTTAAAGTGTGTCCACTGTTTCAGTGGATTCACAGTATCTGAAATGGAATACCTGTGGATATACAGATACTATACCTGTCATTATAGAGGCATAACAACCTGTGGATATAGGTGTATACTGGAGAATTGCTCAGTCACAAACAATTGTAGATGCAGAGTAATTTTTTCATGTAATAAACCCTCCTATGTCGAGATTAATTATACAGCAAAAATTATCTGTTTTAGTAAAGGGATGGGATGGGCTGTCCAAATGGGCTTCATTCTTCCACTCAAGTAATACAGGTGCCCCTTGTTATCCACTTGGGTTCTCTTCCAGAACCTCCATGGCAACTTCTTCAGTGATTATACTGGGTTATTCTTCAGTGATTATACTGGGGGTTGACGGTGTCCACCTGTTGTGGATTGGAGGTTCCTCCAGTCCATGATGGATGTGACATGGGGATACCTTGCTGGCCTGTTGCAGAGGCCTGTCACCAGGACATTGCCTTTCCCACCAAAGTGGTACCTTTTATCTACTTGCATCTGCAAGTTTTTAACCTGCTAGGTTGGCAGGAGCTCGGCTGAGGATGGGAGCTCATCCCATCTGGCAGTACTCTGGTCTTGAACTGCTGGCCTGCTGAGCGGAATTCCAGTCAAGCAGTGTTCAGATACATTTAAGGATCCACTTCAAGTTTATTGCTCCTCTATTGCACCTAGAGTGATGCCTCACATAACACATTTAATTCGTTCTGGAGGCATGTTTGTTACATGAAACGTTCTTTATGTGAAGTGGATTTTCCCATAGGAAATAATGGAAACTCAGATGTTTGGTTCCACAGCCCCAAAAATATTCATATAAAAATATTAACTGGATGTAAAAATGATGACAGAACACTGGGATTGAATTCAAAACATGCATTCATTGTGCATGATCCTATAAAGTCTACTTAGGCTGCAGTCCTAAAGACACTTTCCTGGGAGTAAGCTCTATTTAACATAATGGGGCTTACTTCTGGGTAGACATGCTTAGGAGGATGCAATCCAAGACACCTTCAAAGTGTCTCCCCACTTTCTCCTTCTCTCCATCCTGAGCCTCTCTCCCCCCTGCTCCCTTCTGGCTAGCCCTGAGCTGCTTCCCTCTTCTCTACTGCTTTTCTCTCCCTCTGCCCAGCGGACACCCGGCCACAGGAGGAACAGCATGGAAGTGTTGCTTTCACTATGGGCAGGTGTGCTAGGCAGCCCTGACGCTTTTTAAACAGGCTGCCGGTCAGCGCGTCTGCCCCAACTGCCAACGAATGTGTTCTTTACGTGAAGCACAGTTTGTTATGTGAAGCAGAATCCTAGAGAAATTTTTGTTTGTTACGTGAAACATACTTTACGTGAGGCGTCACTGTAATTGAAAAAAATATTGCCTCAATCTGCAGGGGTTTGATTCTGGGAATGAAAAATGGAATGATAGTTTGCATGACTGCTTCTTTACAACAGTATAAAAGCAGTTTTTTAAACTGTGATTTGCAGTGGCCATTCATGTTGAGTCAAATCCATGAATAAAAAAATCAGTGTATAACAAGGTTGAATCTTTTAGTAGGACATCATCAAACCTAGGCTGCTTAAGATCAGGCACAGGAATGGTCATGTGTATTTCAGGTATGTCTCTCATGCCAACTACCTTGCCTCACAGAAATCTGTTGAATTTTTAAATACCTTGTGAACTTGGCAAAGAGATACTGTACTTTTAAAAGTGGTGTTTCTCTCTCTTCATCCCAGATAAGTTTTTCCCCCACTAGTGTTTGTGGCTGTTGTATTCTGTATCTTTTTTTACTGTGAGCCCTTTTGGAACCAGAAGTCATTTACACCCCAATACAATGCAGTGGTGTCTCAGTGGGGCCATAGGGTCCACACTATATCCAGTGGTGAAACTGAGAAGGCTGGAGGTCTCCTTAGTATAAGGGAACACTGCTTTCAGGCTCAGGATGGGAGTTAGGATTTGGCAAATGCCTTCTCTGCCATCCCATCCCACCTTCCCACCCTTCTTACCTCAAAGAGCTGTAAACACTTAGAATCCTGCATTTTAGCCAGTTTTTTTAAACATAGTAATCTTAAGCTTATTAATTGTGCTTTGCCTTGAGATACAGACAAGGTTTCCCTTAAGATCACTGCTTTCAAGACATTCCATTTTGCTCATTGTGCCTGTACAGTTAATTTGGAAATACAAATTTCTATTTCTATTTCTGTTTCTGTATTATTTCTATTTCTGTATTATTTCTGTATTATTCTTTTTCTGTATTATTCTTTTTTCTATAGAAAGCTGATGTTGCAGTAGTCAGTTGTTTAAGTGCCAAACAAGAGGAAAATAATATACTAAATAATATACTGGCACAGAGAAAGAAGTAGTTACTGGAACATGATCCAGTGTTGTTGACCAATATCTGAGCTGACCAATGAACCAAGTCACTCAGGGATGACAAAAAATAATGTTAGTTCTGGAATATTTCTCATTGCAAGGGAAATTAATAGAAAAAACTCTATGTTGTGTGTTCACTCCAAATACTGTATCTTTCCAATTAAATAACAGTATCTTTTCTAGTCCTTTTTTCTGCATTCATTTTGCCTCTCCTGTCTAATCCAGGATCATTGATGACCTTCAGATTTCTTACTAGTAATGCTTCATGTCCTCTTAATTATTTCATTTGGGTCAGACATTCTTAATGTATTTATTTTTCACAAGGAAGGAAAGATAAAGTAATTACAAAATAAATACTGCAGCTTGTAATTTCCAGGTGATAAGTTGCAGCAGAATCCCATTAATTTTAAAAAATGCAGAATTTAAAATGATTAAAGACAAAAACAAGATTATTTTACCCTTCACTAAAGTATCACAAAAGTTGCACATAATCATCAATATGTGAAAACTTATAATTAGTTGCATATTTTTTACCAAAAGTCCAGAAAAATATCAGTTCTATATGAACTTGTTCATAATTGTATTATCATTACCACTGTTATTAACATCATATATCAATTTCTCTGTATTAGCTATCGTTCTTTTCTCTCCTCTTTCACATTCTCACATTTCACATTCTCACAGTTCATATTCTCACAATCTCAGCTGTTGATTGATAGATTTTCACTCTTTCTCCTCTTTCACATCCAAATTTTTCTCTGTTGTAGCAATATAAATTCTTGGATTTACTGACATGCTCCTTGTTAATTTTTGATTTGAAATTGGAACTGAATTTTTTAGAAAAACAAAAAAGTAATTCAGAAGTTAACACTTTGGGAACATCTAACATCATGTTCTGCTATTAACTGATAATTTTCATACTTTGGTGCCAATAAACTTTAATTTTTGGAATCCCACCAGACATGGATATTTGTTGAGTAGTGAACACCTACTTGACACCTAACCTTTGAGTATGCATATTTTTAAAAATTCATACAAAACAGGGGTTCTTAAATTCTTTATATCCAATTCGGTTACAAAGGTTAATCAATTCTGCATATTGAGGCTTGTGACGGTAATAATGACTCTGGCAGCACAATCCAGAGACACAATCCAGAGACTCTGACAGCACAATCCAGACAGCACATCCTGTCTATGCAGACGTAAGTTATCCACTAGAGCTCTGTGCTGGAACCTCCCATGGATTAAAAAAAAATCTGTGTGTAAAGAAAACGATTTAAAAATAGGTTTAAAGATCCACTTTCAGATTACTTGCTCCTCAGCTGAGCCTAATGGAATAAGGTACAGCCTCAATATCTGCAGGGATTTGATTTTGATAATGAAGAATGGAGTGACTGCTTGCACGACTACAGTAGAGAGGTAGTCATGCAAGCAGTCACTCCATTCCTTTATACAATAGTAGAAAAGCAGTTTTTTTAAACTGTGATTTGCAGTGGTTATTTGTATTGAGTCAAAGCCACATATAAAATATCCATGCATAACAAAGTTGGACCTATATAGTCAATGGGGCTCACTCCCAGGAAAGTGTGGATAGAATTGCCTGGGTCCTTTCTATCTTCATGAGCCATGCCTAGTTGTTGCTTTGTACATGTGTAGATAATGTGGTGGGAGTTGCAGAGTATTGTAACATTTGGGCGCCAAGTCTTTTTGTTTCTTTGTTTTGAATCCAGTCATACTTGATCATGTTAGAAGTTGTCTTCCTCTTTATGGTAGTCATCATCTCATAGGTGATCAAGAAATTGAGAAGCTGAGAGATGGGTGAGCAAGTCTCTTGCTTCGTTGTGGTTATATGCAGAGAGGTGAATGTCTTCAAGTATCACCCGATACGACTGTACATGATACTTGTACATGATACTGTACATGATACGACTAGTATATTCTAGGGATTGAAAGTTTCCAGAGATACATTCTGGCAGATTTGAATTTGGTTCCCTTCATAATTGATGGATTCTATGAGTACATTCAGCAAATGGTTATATATCCCCCCTTGAGTGTGTATCTAATGAACATCATTATATTCCATGAAGAGCTGTTATTTTACAGTTGTGAGGCTAAAACTCTATGAGCTAACTCAAAGTCTGGTGTGGTAAATCAGCTTAGAAAACCATTGTGCAAGAAACAGAATTGTACCTTAACCTTCCAGATACCAGAATGAATCCTTTGGCTGTGCAAATTCTGCTTGCATCTGTCATTATTGGGTCTTCAAGTTTAATTTTGTCACCCTGATTTGCAGTTTTTGTAGTCTTTGTTGCTGTTGCTGTTCTGGTATTAGAGCCTTGTCCATTGTTTCAGCATCATTTCCCCCACCCCCCAAGATATTTTTTAAAGTCTTTTTTTTAAAAAATCAGCTCCTGAAGAACTGTGTCTTAGTGTCTTGGGTCCACATGGCGGGTACACATGGTGAAGTAAAAATCCTTTAATAAAATAAATTAGTGGAGCTGCTTGAACTACCCACCAAGCTTAGTGATGATATCTGCATTCCCCATTTTCATTGCTTTCAGTGGGAATCTGTTGCTTCTCCTTGTTCTTGAGCATATCGGCATGGCAATTGAGCTGTTGTGCACAGTTCAAAGTAGCTCTTAAACCATTTTTCTCTAAGTGGTGGCAGGTCCATCTGCATAGCTTGGTTAAACTAGCTCATAGAAATTTTGATCCATGCATTTGCTTTATTATTAGAGAATTTCCATTGTGAAAAGAGAGTCTAGGCATCAGTGCCATCTTGATGAGTGACATTGTCCATCCACTCACCCTTTCTCTATGCTGTGATGCTTTCCAGTTCCTCTAGGATTGTTGCCAAGGTATGGGAGAATAATTTATCCGGAAAAAAATAGTTATGACCTTTATTTCATCCTAGTTTCATGCTGTGTCTATCCCATAATTAAACCCTGCAAATGGGAACTGTTTGAAGATATCCATTCTTCATAAACAATGATTGCAAGATCTCTTTGAGGTTCCAGATTGCTCCCTCATGCCCTTCCCAAGCAGCATGCTTGCATATGTCTTTCAAAATTCAGGTGGCTGTTTTTCTTCTATTTTCCTCTGATATGCACCCCATCTTTTAGTATTCAAAATAGGTATCTTTTAGATCTTCTTGTTGCATAGGAATTGCTTACACATGAGCAAATCCTACAAGCTGAGAAAACAATATTAAAACAACCTAACATGGCAAATGTGGCCTGATCATGAAGGTTTTCCCATGGAATAAGCATTACTCCACATGGTATGGTGCTGCTTCTGTGATAAATGCAGTTGTTTGGATCATTTTAAATGTTTCCCCAGGTGTTCAAGAACTGCTCATTGATCTAAGGGTTGTATGATGTTGGGAAGACACCAACATAGTTACATGCCACTAGAAAGGTGAGAGCTGAAGACAGATGACCTGTGCATACATGGGGGCCCTTTATCTCTAGCAAACCTTGCTTTGTTGCGCTTGTCCAGGATGAAGGTGCTGCTCTGAGTTGGAAGGCGGCCAGGAGTGTTTCTGGGTTGCCAATATTTGCACTGAGGGGAGAAGACACTCAGAAAAGCAATCCTGAAACGTTTTGACAGCAAGTTGTAGATTATGGGATTTACAGCCGAACTCAGATAGAAGAAAACACCTATATGACAAACATACAAAAATAAACAGGGAGAAGGGAATTAAAAAAAATTGTCCAATTACTGCGCCATCCATGCTCTGCTAAACATATTACTACTTAACTAGCTGAAACAAAGCTATATATACAGAAAAAAGTATATACAAGGACATATTTTACTTATCTAGTTTCTGCCCAGTTAACGTAAGAACATAAGAAGATCCTCCACTGGATCAGGCCAAAGGCCCATCAAGTCCAGTCTCCTGTGTCTCACAATGGCACAGTTAAAGGTATAACCTTATATAGACGATACATTCTCTATCACTGAGACAAAAATTATAACAGCAGGTATCTATAAACTGGCCACTTGATTGCTCTTTTGGCTTTATTCAAGATGGATTATACAGGCAGGTAAAAAATCAGTGTTTGATTTTTTCAATGTAGGCCACTCTGTCTTTGAATGGCTGGATGAATTAGACTTAGACATTTTCCATAAGTTCATGTATTGTATGACATACATTAAGACATACATTATGACATACATGCACAATCCTATGTCTACTCAAAAGTTAGCTCCATTATGTTCAATGGGTCTTGCTCCCAGGAAAGTGTCTTTTGGATTGCAGCCTACATGAATGAATGAATGCAAGCTTTTTTCTAAAGCCCCAAAGGGATATTTAAAATCAACAAATGAGTTATGTCCTTCAAGAACTATGATGATCTCATCATTGTCTGGTTAAATGTTCTGGCCTTCCTGTTGGTTCTCACCCAAAAGATGCAACTTGTCAGCTCTCCAGGTCTTGTAATTCTTAGAAACTTCCGATGTTCTTGAACTTGCAGCATTCAGATGTTAAATCTTCTGGCTTAACAGCAACTCTACCCTCTAGACAAGCGGTCTGCAAACCCCGACTCAGGGGCCAGATGCGGCCCTTGGCAAGACCCCTCTATCCTGCCCTCCAGCAAGCCTTGTAATCCACTTCAATACATTCTTTTATGTAAATTTGTGTAAATTTATTCAAATTTGAAATATAAATTAGTTTTTTGGCCTACAACACAGTATCAAACAGATGATGTGACCCTCCTGCCAAAAGGTTTGGAGACCTCTGATTTAGACCAGACCTCCTGCCCAGTGGTGATTTAATCTTTAACAAGATTAAAATGCTCCATCATAAATTCAGAAATGGTTAAAAGTACTATTGCACACTTTTATAAATTGCACAAGGTTGTCTATATATATAAAAGAGAAAAGTCACTCACTGACTGACTGACTCACTGACTGACTCACTGACTGACTGACTCATCACCGCGCTGCCAAAACCGTTGGGCCTAGAAGTGTGAAGTTTGGGGTGGGTGTTCCTTCTGTGACGGAGGGGTGCACTAAGAACCGGTTTTCGGAAATTCCAACCGGAAGGGGGTGAAAAGGGGCGCAACGCGTTTTCCTCCCTATACTTTGCAATGAAAATTGCTGACTCATCAAGATTCCACCCCAACTGCTGGGCCTGAAGCATGGAATTCTGGGAGTTCCTTCTGTCACCTGAACACCCACCAAGAACCATCTGGAGAAATTTAACCCTTCAGGGGCTGAAAAGGGGGCAACGTGTTTCTCTCCTATACTTAACATGGGAGACTGAACAACATCCAGCCAATTTGGTGCTCAGACCCTGGTGCAATGGGGGATGATGTTCGGAGGAAGAGGTTGCACTGGTGAGGATGCTGCGCATGGGGGGAAGTTGCACTTGGGGGGAAGTTGCGCATGAGGGGAAGTTGCACATGGGGGACATTGCACATGGAGGGAAGTTGCACATGGGGGAAGTTGTGCATAGGGGAAGTTGCGCATGGGGGGTTGATGTGCATGTGGGGAAGTTGTGCATGGGGGAAAGTTGCACATCGGCGGATGATGTGCATGGGGAAAGTTGCACAGGGGGGAAGTTGCGCATGGGAGGAAAGTTGCGCATGGGGGAAGTTGCACATGGGGGAAGTTGCACATGAGGGGATAATGTGCATGGGGGAAGTTGGGCATGGGTGAAAGTTGCGCATGGGTGGAAGTTGCGCATGAGGGTTGATGCACATGGGGAAGTTCGCATGGGGGTTGAGGCACATGGGGGATGATGCGGATGGGGGGATGATGCGCATAGGGGATGATGCACATGGGGGAAGTTGCGGATGGGGGGAAGTTGCGCATGAGGGTTGATGCACATGGGGAAGTTGCGCATGGGGGGTTGAGGCACATGGGGGATGATGCGGATGGGGGAAGTTGCGCATGGGGGGATGATGTGCATGGGGGAAGTTGCACATGGGGGGTTGATGTGCATGGGGGAAGTTGCGCATGGGGGGTTGATGCGCATGGGGGATGATGCGCATGAGCGGAAAGTTGCGCATGGGGGAAAGTTGCGCATGGTGGATTGATGCTCATGGGGGATGATGCGAATGTGGGGAAGTTGCACATGGGGGTTGATGCGCACGGGGGAAGTTGCGCATGGGGGGAAGTTGCGCATGGGGGAAGTTGTGCATGGGGGAAGTTGCGCATGGGGAAAGTTGCGCATGGGGAAAGTTGTGCATGGGGAGGTTGATGCACATGGGGGAAGTTGCGCATGGGGGGTTGAGGCACATGGGGATGATGTGCATGGGGGGATGATTTGCATGGGGGTTGATGCATATGGGGGAAGTTGCGCATGGGGCGTTGATGCCCATGGGGGAAGTTGCGCATGGGGGTTGATGTGCATGGGGAAAGTTGCGCATGGGGGGTTGATGCACATGGGGTCAGTTGCACATGGGGGTTGATGCCCATGGGTGAAGTTGTGCATGGGGGTTGATGTGCATGGGGGAAGTCGCGCATGGGGGATTGATGCGCATGGGGGATTGATGCGCATGGGGAAAGTTGTGCATGGGTGGTTGATGCATATGGGGGGATGGCATACAGGGGAATTTTACTCCCGCAACGCGGGTACGCCTTTTGCTAGTTATAAATAAAACTTGCAGGAAAATTTTCTTCAGAGCCATATTTTCTAGTATATAGCATTTGGAGTCAGGCCCATCTTTTTATATGTTCACACATAAAGCAAGATTATGATTCAAAATTTCCCCTTAAAAAGGTTTGTGCTAAGGACAGCTTAAATGCTGAGGAAACAATCCTCAAAGCTCCCTCAGACAGCAAAAGGAACTAACAGTGTCACAAAAGTGCCATAAAGCACCACTGGTGCTTTATTTCAACCTCTCATGCAGAAAGCTCATAAATACTAAATCAATGCAAGGGAAGTTCACACATCACTTTATTGGAGACAAGGAGGAAACAGTTCCTTTGGTTAACCAAAATCCAAGGTGTGCCATGTTTTAAAGGTCAAACCATTTTGCCTAGCTTTGGCAGGTCTTGCTCTTCCTTCTTGTGCCACCTCTGGAGTGTGACTTTGATTTCATCTTGCTGACTTAGATCCTCTTTGGCTCTTTCCCCACTGTTGGGCCCAGTCAGCATTTTGAGATGATGCCATAACTGGGAACCACCAGTGTTATCAGGTTGCTGCCTATTCTCAGAACTGGTGCAGACAGTGACAGGGCTGGTGAGCAACACATACACATAAATAAATGGGATGGGATGTGGGAAGTGGGATGGGCTGCAAATTCAACAAATTGATATTTCTAATATATACATTAATAAAATTATGAAGGTTCTTTTCCGCCCAAGAATGGAATATTTGCAGAATGAAATCATCTTGCTAGTTTTCACAAACCATGCCTCGCTTTAATGGAACTGTGAATTCAACAACTGTTAATAATGTAATTATGTAGTAACAAGTCCTCAGGCATGGGACAGGAACTTTTCCCCCTCTTCATTGTACTTTCTAATGAGTTTCTCTGCTTGGCCGAGAAATCCTCAAGAATAATGTTTTGTTTATTACCTGTATATATTAAAGATTGTTTAGTATCAACCTGAATGGTTTTTGCATATTTTTATGAGAAAAATGCTGATGTTAATTCACAATGACATTTAGAAGTTGCTTTTTTTCCTTTTTAGTTATAAGAATCCAAGCAAGTAGAACGAAGGCATCTTTGCAAATTCTCAAAATTTTTGAAACTTTAGAACCAATATAGGTTCTGCAGGGTTCTTTCCCATCATAGGGATCCAAGAAAAGGGACAGTTGTGCATTCTTCACTTGCACTGGAACAGACTTGCTGAATCCAGTGCAAGGATTGGGGCTGCTGCTACGCTACCGCAGGGAAGCCAAAAACTTTTCCCATCCCCAGAGTAAGGAAAACAAAAGTCCCAATAGGTCTATTGGGATGTAAGCTATCTCTGGAGGCTGAATCAGAGGCTGCTCCAAGCAGTTATCTCATGAAACTCCTGCCAGAGAAATTCACCCTTGTCCCATTCCCACAGTTGCATAGAAAGGCTAGCACATGTCCTTGGGTTCAATCCTAAAAGGACACTGTCAGAATTCACAATTCAGTAGCACAATAGCTGAGCTACCACCATAAATGGTTTATGGGGGTGGCTGTATGCCAGCAGCCTTCCAGGATGCTCCAGTGCTTTCATGTTTGTGCAGGGGATGGGTAAAAAGTGAGTAGAACTGGGTGGGGAGAGGAAAGACGAAATCAGGTAGTGGGGCAAACAGGAGTGTGTTTCTCAAGATTAGGAAGAGGCAGCAATAGCTCTGCTCTTAACTTATCCACCTCTTGATCCACCTCTCTAGGTTTCCTCATAATGGTGCCAGCCAAAGAACTGGTATAGGTCAAGTAGACAAAAGCCACAATCCAGAAGTACATTTTGGTTACCCTATCTATCACTGGGCTGACCCAACTGCAAAAGGGTTATTCTGGAAAAGGCTTGGGGCAGCCTAAGGCAACATAGGCTGCCCCAAGACAGGTGGACCTTGGCTGCCCTAGCTGGGGCAGCCTAGACAGTTCAGGAGAGGCATTTTTGAGGGCATGTTTAGCATTGCCTAGGGCAGAGCAGTTACTCTGTATTCAGAGCCTGTTTCCAGGGCAGAAATGCCCTCTTCCAGATCCTCAGAGATATACCACCTCAGGAGCAGGTATAGTAATGAGTAGACCAGGGGTCCTCAAACTACGGCCTGGGGGCTGGATATGGCCTGCCAGGGCCCTCAATCCGGCCCGCTGAGGCTTGCTGGCCGCCACTGGGAAAAGAGGCTTGGTGGCGGCTGCCATTTTAAATTTGGCACGCTGCTGTGTGCGCTGTGCTGTCCTGAGGGCACAGCTCCTCCCCCTCCCTGCCTCGCTGTTGCTGAGTGGCTGCCAGGCGAGAGCAGGCAGGGAGGGGGAGGAGCCATTCCCTCACGACAGCACCAGGGTGGGTGCCCACCATGGCAAGGGGCTGCCTGTCTGTTCGCTTGCCCGCCCACCTGCTCGCCCAGCTGAAGAACTTGACTTGGATGGGGGGCTGCGCAGCTGAAGCGCCCCATCCTTAGCTTCCTTGCCTGGCCAGGGAGCTTTGATGGGGGACCGCGCAGCTGCAGTGCCTAATCCACAGCTACCCTGGCCAGCCAGGGGGCTTGGATGGTGGCCACAGGGCTCCCCAGGTAAGTGCCTCCCTTTCTTCCCCCGATCCCCTCCAGCCTTCCAGTAACCCCACCCCCCAGAAACCTCCCATTAGCCCTGTCAGTAACCCCTACCCCCAGAACCCCCACCAGCCCTGCCAGTAACCCCCACCCCAGAAACCCCCCACTAGCCCTGCCAGTACCCACCACCCCCAGAACCCCCACCAGCCATGCCAGTAACCCCCACACCCCAGAACCCCCCCACCAGCCCTGCCAGTACACAACTACATGACACAACTACATGGCCATGGCACAACTACAGCAGCCTACTAACCTGTGGATAAACGAGGCCACTCCAAGAAGACCCTTGAATTCACTGTAGACCGTACTGACATCTCATCAGGGACTTCTTATAATGCAGGCACTACAGCTGTTCCTTGTTCAGTGTGATCTGAGGGGGTCTCCTTGGGAGCAAGCCCTCCCCAGGTGTCACTGATTTGGTGCCTACTTAGCATGCTCTGGAGCAGGTAGGGCAGCCCAGGCTTCCTGACTCTCTGGATGCAGCATAACTTTCTGCTCTGGATTCAGAATAGTTGGGGCAGCCCATCTAGGGCACTCCTTACTGCCCTAACTCTGGATTGTGCCCTAACTGAGAATGTGAGGCTTTCTATCAGGCAGGGCTGCAGCCAGGGTTGGGGAAGACACTAAGTTTTTCAAGGATCTTCCCTGCAGTGTACTCCTGCAGTGAGTCATTCCAGGATGGGGAAGCATCCTGGAATGACAGAGCATCCTGAAACTGGAATGGCTTAGATAGAGAGGAGATTCCTTTGCACTGAACCAAAATTAAAGTCATTTAATTAAATTCTTTGTTCATAAATTTAAATCTTGAAATCTGATTTGTGTTTGGGAGGGGGATTATTGCAGGCTGAGTATGGAGAAAATTCACTTAGTAGAACAGGGATGATTTCCATATTTATTTGTTTGACTTTATTTAAAATTATTTATTTAAATGTGTTTAATGATATCATTTTCAGCCATGACATCACTTCCTATGGTTCCTGGTTGGGTTGTTATTCGATAAAGTGGGTCCCTGTGTGAGACACTGATATATTTATCATGATGTATATATCACTGATATACCATGATTAAAAATATTTTCAACAGTAGTGCTATCACATCCCTGTGTGTGTCACCTACTGAGGCCTGCTCCTCCACATCTCCTCTACCAATATGCAACTGACTTAAATATAGGAAAATCGTGTTCTCAGTCGTATACAGATGATTAATTATAGTGTCATAAACTTGCAGGGGAACTATGGTGTCAATAAATTCCAGCTTGGAAGAATGGGAGTGGAAGTTTGTATGACTTGCTGATGGTTTTGGGATTACTAGTAGAAAAGTGGGAAGAACTAGAACTGCTACACATTTTCAGTCCAACAATTGCTGATGTTGACTGGTGAATATTTTTCAGGCTGAAGCATAAGAAGCAATTTGCTCAGTTTCTGACTGAGGACAGGAAAATGGTTGGAAAATGGGCGGTTGGTTTCATATTTTTCTTCTTATCAGTTTTTGCCTGCAGTTTGGTAATGTGATGATCAAACTTAAGTAAGAAAAAGTTACCTGACACAACATGGAGTAAGTTGAATGCATTGGCAAGTGGTTCTGTCCAGTTTACAACAAAGCTGTAGAAGAGTCGATCTGTGTGGAATGGAGCCCAGCATATACCGAAAATTATCACTAGGATAACTGTGATACGGAGAGAGAGAGAGAGAGAGAGAGAGAGAGAGAGAGAGAGAGAGAGAGAGAGAGAGATGAGTTTGGGAAGATAGACTTATAACCTGCTCTTCTTCTGTATTAAGATGATTCAATAAAACAATCCAGATGGTTTCCAACATCATCAAATAGAAATATAATGTCATTGTATTTTATAACACCTGTTCTCTGCCTCTTGGCCCACACAATAAAGTTAATTTACAACAAAATGTGTTATTTTGCCATCATATTGTCTGCTATAGTTCAGTAGAATAACACTGATTATTTTTTTATTAGCTCACTTTTCCCTAAGTGGAGATAAAAGGCATCAGCTGGCTTCTAAACTTTTTATTGAGCAGTCTGAACTAATAAACTTTGGATAAATGATCAGTATTAGAGATTCTAGTGCAGATTTGGGGCTTTATCCCTGTTTTAGTTGGGGCATTTTATTATGTTTTCAGAAATTGGGATTATGTATGAAAAAGACTTTTTTTTAAAGCCTGTGACAATGTATGAAAGAAACTTTTTAAAAACTGCAATAATTTTTATGAGTGCAATTACATGGGGAATCCAAGTGAAATTTTTCCCTTGGTGGCATTAGGAATTGAAATGTTCTTGATTATTCTATGTGAAAAAGGAACAATGTTCCTTGCACCCTCGCTGATGTTATTGTAGGTTATGCCTTGTAATTTGTGGGGGTTCTGTTACTGGATTCCTCATGGATGCTGAAAACCACAGATGAAGAAATCCATGGACTGACCAACAGAAGACCTGGATACAAACTGAGGTAGTGTCCTGGAGGTCTAGTGATGCACAGATAGGTGGCATGCAGCCTCCCTGTGAGTCAGAATGCCCACTGGAGTTTTTAGTAGAGACTTCCAATTTTCAAGAAAATTTTCAGTTTTTTTTTTAAAATTCTGTCTGGTTAAAGGTTGCCTAGAAGAGGATCGCAGGTACTCCAAGCAAAGACATGTTACTATTCTTCTGATTTTCAAAACATCACTGATGTGGTGTATAGTAATGCCAAACTGGTTTATCTCTGCTTGCCCCTAAAAGAAGACACACTTTCATATTGGATTTCCTTTCAGAATAGAGAACATCATTTTGTTACTTACATAGCATCTTAGTGATTGACTTTCTGGAAGCCCTTTGTGCATTCATTCCCATTTCATCTGTTACCAAAGCTTGGTCTCTTTTCAGCTGGCAATAAAAAACAGACATTGGCAAAATTTTAGAAATCATGCAACAGAAATGGATCTGGTGATATTTTTGGAAATCAGATATTGGATATTTTGAAAACATTTCTTTCTGTCACATTTGCTAACATTGTAGCCTAATTATCTGGATTCAGCAGGCTGTTTCACATATATGTGAAGCTGTGGGATTTCTTAAACCTGTTCCATTAATAAGCCATAATTGTATTGCACTATATTATCTCAGTTGGTTTCAGGTCTGCCCACAGTTTCCTTAATCCTAAACTTCTCTGCTTCTCAGAATTGCTGGGAAAATGTAGCCTTGAGAGCAAAGCAATTTCCAAATGTATGGAGAAGAAAAGTGGCATGGAAATCTCTTCAGATTTCTTTGGCCACTCTGAGAATAACTGAGAAGTGAAAGCAGCAATTTAGGTCTCAATACTACCTTCTACAGATGATTACCAAGAAGGTTTAACCATTTTCGTTCCCGTTTTCCAACCCAGGGATCTTTAAATTTTTTGGCGTGATTGACTTCCTGACTGGGTCATGTCAAATATCTGACACAGTTTCAAGAGTCAGATAAATAAATTTTAAATATAAAATTTAAATAAATACATTAGAGATGGAAGTCAGATGAATGAATACGAGCACAATTCTAACCTTGTCTACTCAAAAATAAGCCCCACTCTCTCAGGAAAGTGTTTTTAGGATTACAGCCTAAATGAATGAATTCAGCCTAAGTGCATTTATGGCACTTAGGTGACACTGCCACCAAGGGACTTGTGTCAGCCTAACTGGGGATTAGGATTGCACTGTGAATATTCCCCTCACACTTAATAAAGACAAAATGGAAAGCTTTTTTCATAACATAACATGTCAGGAAGAATACTGAGCTGTAGACTTTCTCCTGACATGTTCTTCTTTAATGGGTATGTGGGGGAAGCAAATAAACATTGCAGCCCAGAAAAAAGGTTACCCACCTGATTCTGGTTCTAAGTCTCTGTGGAAAGGGAAAAGGATGCCAGCTTGTTTTTTGCCTCTGGCATCAAAATATCATGGCATCAAAATACCTATTAGGGGTGAACCCAAATAGAAATGGGGATGGCATGCATTAATGATACAGTCAGTGCCTACCTGAATCAAGCAACTTCCCTACTGGATTAGCTGTCTCTAATAAACCACTGTAATTGCCCACTTGTAATTACCCACTGTAATAAACACAACACTATACATCTTGACTGCAGTAGACATTTCTGATCTGGCTTGCAAATACCATGATAAGATATATTGGTAAATTTCAGAGGATTTGAGAAAAAATGTGCTTGTAGCCCATTCCTCTGCATAGTTTTTTCAGAAACAGAACAACAGATGTTCTCCCATTTCCTAGGCTCAACCTTTATTTTTTTTCTCCACCCCGTCTTATGCTGTATAATTTATTGCACTGTATAAACATTATAGGAGCTTTTTAATTGTGGTCAATATAAAATCATTTCTGCAATTTATCAGGTTGTCAGATTCTGCCATGTTCAACTGTTCAACTGAAGAATGTTCAACTGAAGAATGTTTTAATTCATTTTTATTTGTGTGCACTTTCAGTTCCATAACATGCAAAGTAGCTAATGACTGCCAGAGTTGCCTGAATAATTCAGTGGCCATTTTTCCCCCAGTCTCAGCTAATATTTTTTCTTCTTGACCAAGCTGCATAATATTTATTGTTGTGGCATGGCAAGAAACTTGAAAGAGAACACCTAGGAAAATGTCTCTTCTTCTTTATGTACTCCAGAGATAATAGAGACATATGTTACAATTAACCCTGTGGCATTTGTCAGTGTTGTGCTATAGATTTTTTTTATTGCAGTCCTTTCGGCAAAGTCCTAGCATTCACAAGATGGCAGTTCCACTGCTATAAATTCCCGCGACATCAATCGGATTTTAACTGATGTCAGGAGTGCACAAATCCACTTAAAGTTAGTCAAGATTAACACCACTGTACAAAAATGCTATTTGAAAATAAGTTCCATTAGTAGCAAGGGAAATTACTTTGAAGTATATTAGTGTAATATGGCAATGATATGACTCTTTGAAATATCGAATGCTCTTAACTGTGGAAAGATTTATATTCAAACAATTTCCCTCAGACTAAGACTGCAGTTCCCAGTAAGTAAAGTCAATGGGTCTTATTTCTGGATAGTCATGCAGAGACCTAAACTGTCAGGCCCAATGAATGTGGGCTGGATTTTGTCCTTAATTGAGGAGAAGCAAATTGCTACCATTTATTCCTAAGCAGTATCTTAGGTGGTATTTATCCATATTGGTAAGGTAACTGAAAGGTTAATAGTGTGGACAGGGAAAGTTAAACTAACATTTATTTCTTTCCTCCAGGGGCTAACCTCTTTACATAGTGCCAACCCGTGGCTTTAGTTAACTCTATGATAATGGTCTTCCTTAAATTTTAAAACTGATGCAAGCAACACTACGAAGGAAAGAGCTGTTGCTCAGCTTCATGTCTCTTCAGGTACCCTAGAAAGTGCACAATGACACTTGAAGAAGGCTGCAAGATTGTCAGCTGGCAATCTCAGAACACAACCCTAACTGTGCTGGAACAGGCAGGACAGTACACCTGCACTGTATCCAGTTCACGTTTGGGGCCGGCTGTGATTCTGTCCAGGACAACTGAAAATAATTCCTCTCAACCTGGGAAGAGCTTCAGCAACCCCTATGGGGCTACTCAGAACTGTGCCATTGAAATCAGTGATGAAAATCCCAGCTTCCTGGAACTGTACCAGGCTGTCCTGCAAAGGAGATCTGACATGAATTGATTTCTCTCACATCTGGAAAAACATTTCCTGTTAGGCTACTAGCAAAGTTTTTAATCATCTGGGGTCTGGAGAACCAAACACCCACATATAGTGAGTTTTGACCTGCATTAATCAAATGGAGATGGAGAATGGAGGTTCTAGGAATAGAGAAGACCTCTGCAGGATGGATCAAAGAATCCTAGAGTTGGAAAGGACCCAGTAGGTCATCTAGTCCAACCCCCATGAATCTCTTTGCAGGATGGAGTACTGGGCAAATGGCAAGAGAAATAAGCATCAAGTTTTCATTTGGATATGAAAAACTGGAAATTTTAAGATTGAGGATACATGCCTGAGCAGTAGTATGTGTGAAAACAATGTAGACATTTTAGTGGACAATAATCTAAACATGAGCAAGCAGGGTAATGTGACAGCAAATAAGGCAAATGCAATTCTAGGCTGCATCAATTATAGAATTATAGTAATGAGACTGAGAGACCAATCCTATCCAATTTTCCAGCAACACTGCAGCTGTACTGCATCCTTTGGTGTGGATGCAGCCACAGAGGCCTCCTCAAGGTGAGAGAATATTTGTTAAGTAGTATTTGTTAAGGGGAGAAATAAAGCTGCATTTTGCTTTAGTGAAACTCTTCTTGGAACATTATGTCCAATTTAAAAGGGATGTTAATAAACTGGATTGGTTGCAGTGGAGTATGGTTACAAGGGGGAAGAGAACAGATTTGTTTGCAGTTTCTCTGGGGGGTAGAGCCAGGACAAATGACTAAAAGGGAGATTTGGTCTACGCATGGTCCATTAAACACACAGACAAACAAATTGAGGAGATGGGCCACTTTATTGCATGATTATTAAATCAATAATCAGTGAATCCAAATAATAATCCAATCAGAATCAAAAGGGAGCATTGAACTTGAACTTGACCTGGGGGTTAAATTCCTTTAAGACCCCCAGCGTCTGCACTGTGTCTAGGGTTAGTGAGCTTGCAGGTCCTTTACGGGCTCCCAGGTGAAACCTGGGTACCAGCGTTGGCGTGTACCTAAATATTGGCCATACCCAGCTAATTGGGTTCCGACCCACATACCCCTCCCCCCACCTGGGGGGGGGGGAGCGGGTCGGATCATACTGTTGCCTGGTTACCACCTTCCATCCTGCTGGGGATTGAAAGTAGGTGACCTGTAGGCACGAGGGTTGCCTTTCTGTTCTCATCCCGTCGAGGGCTCAGGTCGGGTTATTGTAGGCACACCCCCTTGCTGTTCCTCAGTTGATCCTGATTGTACGTTGCCAAACCCCTTATTTTGGACCTGTTCACCCGCATCCCCTGCCACAAAGGGGGGGTCTGTTTTGGCAGGAGGTTGGACAATGTTCTCCTAAGTGCCTTCCAATTCTATGATTATTTGATTCTTTAAGTCTTGATATCCTTTTCATATTAATATTTTAATAATTAATCTTTTTCAATTAATAGCTGTCCCAAAAGGGCTCACAATCTAAAATGCAAAAAGAGCACCATCAGATCCACCACTTCCCATCCCACAACCTCCTTAGCCCTCCCCATCCAGCTTCTTGCCCTCCCTTCCCTGTTTCATCTCCTCTTGACTCTGCTGCTGGGTTACTTTCCCTGCCCTGTTCCACTCTTCCCCACTCACCACAATGAATTGCCCGCTCAAGCAGACTCCAGACTTCCCAGTAGTGCTCCGGCAGAACGCAAGGACAACAGGACCCAATTGGATTGGCCAGTAATCTCTTCAAGGGAGTTTATACTGTTAACGTAATGCTGATTTTGCATTCGTTCCAAGACCATTTTTCATAAAAAAAAAAAAGAGCGGAGTATTTCACCTTCACCACATTATCTCTTGAAA
Organism: Cryptoblepharus egeriae; assembly: GCA_030015325.1. Taxonomy (NCBI): domain Eukaryota; kingdom Metazoa; phylum Chordata; class Lepidosauria; order Squamata; family Scincidae; genus Cryptoblepharus; species Cryptoblepharus egeriae. The sequence continues at coordinate 62,629,773 of JAREYC010000002.1, read as the reverse complement.
CTGAAGAGCAGCTCCCCTGCATCATTTAGTGAGACATACGTTTATTAATAATTCCCCCCATCAACTCCTTTGGCAACAAACCAGGTGAAGGGTTGGTGTTGGTGGTCTTTCAGCCTCTGCCTGAAAGCTACATATGATGAACACCAAGCATGAATTTTAATCTTATAGGTGCCTCCCTTTGACTTGGCATAAGGTTAATGTGTATGTATTACCAGTAATTGTTTTTCTTTAAGCAAAGAAGGAGGCAGGGAATGTGGCACAGTAGCACCAAAGCCAGGGTTTTCAAAGCACACATGATTCATTTGTAATCAACTGAATTTTGTTGAAGTTCTCGATATAAATATTAATGAGATACCTAAGGACTGGCCCATCCATGAAGGTCTGAGCTAGCCTGCTCAGACAGACATCCATCTGTCCACTCACCACTCCTGCAGATACTATATATCCTCCTAATCCTTGAGTTGGAAAAGAAAGAAGGAATGAGGCAGAAAGAGAGTGTGTTGAGTAGGGGAGAGGAGTAGGCTAGCTAGAGCATTGAGTCACCAATCACCTTCAGTCACTTTAGGTCACCAGTCTTTTCTCTATCATTCATCCACTCTGACATTCTCTTCCTTTCCTAATCCAGTAAAGGGGAGAAGCAGAGTCTGGCACATCAGCAGATAATGGGGTGGCTTTTATTGCCCTTGCCTTGATACAGCTGCTACCTATACAGGTAAAAAAGCACCACAGCAATGCTGCTTTTAAGAATTGTGCCCATGAGCATATTGGTGTTGTTGCTGCCGCTCTCCAAATGATATTATCAAGCAAGAAGGAGAGAGAGCTATAACACTGTGGCCCCCATATCTTCCCTTCTCACCCATCCATAGGCTGGGAAAGGTTTTCTTCTCTTGAACTGCAGGATTTGGGTGCATTGAGAGAGTAAAATAGATACAAGGAGAAACAAAGCCATGTTGATGTTTAACCTAGGCAAATGAGCCAGAGTGGATGGAAAGTGGCATTCCTGTCAAATCCATGGCATCTGGGATTAAGATCTGATACCATCTCTGCCCTGGTATGCAAAGTGTGCCATGCAGTTTTTGACCACCTATCCCTGCAAGCATCCCATATCACCTTCTCCATTTCCCCTGCCCGTTCCTATACCACTGCACAGCTGCTTTCCTCTACCTCACATGTCCCTGCCAGCCTCTTGACCATCACCTTCCAACCTATAGTCTTACCAGCCCTTGCAGTGCTCCTTCTGATCCAGCCCAGATTGCCCCATTTACCCACTCCTGTTGCATCCCCTCTCCTTTCTGATCTGTCATTTGACAAGCTAGAGAGGTCAGGAAAAGGAGAAAATAAATGGTGTGAAGGGATCTTATTCTGTACCCTAGAATCCCATCTCCAGTGGTGGGCACCAGCAGGTTCACACCTACTCTATAGAACCGGTTCTTAACAAGAGATAGTACATATAAAGTTTAAAAAGAGCCATTTAAAAGTGGCTGCCAGATGGGCAGAGAACCGGTTCTTAACAAGAGATAGTACATATAAAGTTTAAAAAGAGCCATTTAAAAGTGGCTGCCAGATGGACAGAGAACCGGTTCTTAATTTCTTTGAAGCCCATCACTGCCCATCTCCCTACATATCTTCTCCTTTCCCGTCTGCCTAAGATATAAATTCCCCCCATGAGGACTCCAGGCTATTTTATATTCATATTATACTGTGATTATTTCATACATTGTTGAAATATTATCCACCTCCCTTATGCTCAGTTAAAAAAGAAGGCAAAGATATAAGTTAAGCATTACAATATGGCAAGCCACATCTTTTAGAATCCCCTAGACCAGTGGGTCTTCAAAGTGGGGGTTGCACAACCCCCACGGGGGGTTGCAAAGGCTGAGGGACCACCATCTTGAACCTAGAGACGCCAAAAAAAAACTTCGTGATGGTGTGCACTACCCCATCATGTCATATGTCATTGGATTCATCTTGAAGAGCTGAATCCAAGGCAACAATCCATTTTGAAATAGCTCCTTCCTATCAAACATTATGGCCAAAATAACTGAAAAGCAAAAATATGCATAGTAAATGCATGGAAAAATGAAAGTAATTTATATTGTGGCTTTACTCGTGAATAGGCAAACGTGTTATCATCCAGTAGAAAGGACAGTCTGAGAGCAATCCAAAGACACCAGGGTATTGATCCAAAGAGTGCAGCTCCCAAAATCATCCCAGAAAAAATCTCTTCTCACTGCACAGCTGCGTTTACTCGCGAGTAAGCAAACACTGACTGGTGTGGAAGGTCAGTCCAGGGGTTGCAAGGCTTCCAGCTTGGCCCTGATCCAGGCACTTGGGCCTTACAAGTGCTCCAGAAGGCAGCCTCCCTCTACAACACTGAAAATGATAGAAACTGGCTCTACAGGTAATGTGAATTTTTTTAAAAAAAAATTTATTTGTAAAATAGTCCAAATTCTTCTTCCCCACCAAGCCTAATTTCCTATCCTTATCCCTCTGGGGTTTTAATGCTTTTGGGGGCTGGGTGGGTGTTTAAGGCTGTTTTCATTTATTTTTTAATCAGATGTCCACTTTCTCCAAGACAACTCTTCTTTTTATCCATGTATCCTGGGAAAAAACTTCATTGTCCTCCTTTTCCTTATGAGCAGGTAGAGTATAGCCTGCTTGGAATGAATAAATTATATGTAATAAATCAATAGCAAAACAACACCAAACACATCAAGAAAGCAAGATGCTTGAGCTGGTAGGATAAGACGACCCTAAACATATTTTACAAAAAAGTTAGTTGTTTCCACTTCCTTTTCTTCACGAGGGTATCATGCATCCAATCAAACCTGTTTGGCCCAATCAAACCTTGTCCCAAAAGGGCTCAGAATCTAAAATGCAATAATTTTATGCAAAAAAAAAATGTAAAAAAAACCAGCAGAAGCCACTAGAACAGACATTGCTGGGGTGATGACAGCCAGTTATTCTCCCCCTGCTAAATAAAAGAGGAACACCCACTTGCAACCCTAAAGACACTTTCCTAGGAGTAAGATATATTGAACACAATGGGGCTTACTTTTGAGTAGACATTGTTAGGGTTATGCTCAAAGTCTTTCTGATCAATCCGCTTATCATTGCTTCATATGCAAAGCACTAGAGATCTGTAGGAAGTAGGAAGGGGATTCACTATTGGTGGTATAGCTAGGCGGGGTGCAGGGGTGCCGTTGCACCGGGCTACAAGCATTAGGGAGGCTATAAGCTGAGCTTGACATCAATTGCAAAAATTGTGGAAAAAATAATGAAGGATAATACCCTCATGCTGTATACTGTTGGAAAGGTGATTTAATGCAGAATGCAATGTAACAATCTGCACTGCTGTATCTATATTATATCAAACATGGCCAATTAACCAGAAAATGAAAATAAAAGCCTAAGGAACAAAAAGTGGATTTTTTAAAACTCGGATGTTCTCATGCTACTGATTGCTTTGAGAGGCAGTGAGATGTAATTCTGATTCTGTATGGAGCTAATAATATGAATCAGATTTCATTGAACTAAACTGAAAATGTTTATTTTCAAGATTGATTGAAGCTTCCCTACTATCCACACTTAGAGACAGTAGGTGGTTCTGTCTGCACTGACTGCAATACCTGTGTACGGCCATACCCCTGTATTTACCAGTGCTAAATAGACAAGAGGCACTTTCAAGTGTGTGTTCATCTTTTACTAAGCAGGGAAAGAGTAAATGGCTTGCTTACCCTAGCAGTGTCTTCTCTATTGGCTTCTGCTGGTATTTTTGACATCTTTTTAGATTGTGAGTTCTTTTGGGACTGGGAGCCATTCGCCATTAGTTATTCCATTTCCCTGTAAACTGCTTTGTGAACTTTTTGTTGGAAAGCGACATATAAATACTGTTGATTGATTGATTAACATGTTTGACAGGAAGTCTTGATAAATGCATCTCCAGAAAGGTACACTTGGTGAGTGTGTAAGTATATTGCAGCCATGATGCCAAAACAACTATATTCAACACTAAATTCTTGGTCGGCTGAAAGGGGGTATAAGCATTTTTCACAAAACAAAATCAGGGCCAACCTAGTTGTGATTTGTTACTTTAATATATACTTTAATATACTTTAGTATACTTCATATACTTTATAAATACTTTATGTGATGCCAGAGTTCCTCCATGTTTATTCAGAAGTAAGTCCCATTGTGTTCAATGAGACTTACTCCAAGGAAAGCCCAGTGCCAGATTCTGAGATGGCAGATCCCACCTTGTCATGACCCCCCTGACCCGGGGTTGTGACACCGAAAGAGATCCTGACCCCCACTTTGAGTACCACTGTCTTAAGGAATGTTTATCTTTTAATTTAAAGAGCTAATCTCATTTGTGTCAGACAAAATTACTGATAAATAAAACACTCCTAATTAAGTTATACCTGTATTCTTTCAGAATGTGTGGCTATGGAGTTGGGGTAGGGGGGATGTAAACAAAAATCCAAGATTTCAAGGCCTGACCAAAGTGGAAACCTGCACATCAGAGTTCATCCTTTGCAAAGAGATACTGAGAGAACTGTTTAGCTTACATGCTGGCATATTAGCAACATTAGAGTCCACAATAGAATCCATAACAAGGTTATGAGACGAATCTAAAGTAAAACCAACATTAAAGGCAAAAAGGATCTTTTCACGTAACAGTATTCCATAGTATTCCATTCATGATTTCTGGCATTATTTTATGCTGCTTGAAAATTAGATGGGCTGTGGGTGGCGCAAGTGGTTAAGATACTGTGCCTGTTAACCAGCAGGCCAGGGTTTGAGACCCGGGTCAGCCCCACAAGACAGGGTGAGCTCCTGAACTTAGCCACCTCTGCGATGCCAGCTAGATCCAATCATATTGGCTCTGCCTTTCCATTGGACTAATTCAGTGGCGTGGAGAGGGGGGATTTGCTGCTTGGGTAACAGCCTATCCTCCATAACAATCTAATCCAGGCTTTTGTGCTTTGCATGCAGCGCCAATAGATGTATGCATCTACCATAGTCTTTCAAGACTGACAGAGGCCTGCTTGATATATGGCCAATGGAAAGGCCCTCATTCATGCCTACCTGAGAAGGGGGTTATCTCCTGCTGCCACTTCTCTCTGTTGGAAAGGAGGTGCAATGTCTCCTATAGGGAAGCATAAGCAGTATATGTACACAAAGCTGAGCTTTTAAGCTTATTTGTTCCTTATACTCACCTGGATCTTTCCACCATCTAAGTATTCACAAAAGGTATCACTTCTACTTGCTGCACACAGGCAGTCCAAGTAGCTATCCACAATGGAGTGGCTAAGAACAGGTCACAATGACAAGGTTTTTATACCTAAGTTCTTAGCCAACCAGACGTTCGAATCAGTCAAGCTTTATGTTAAACGATCTCATGACCTGAGACGATTGTTAGTAAGAGCTTTTTTTCTCAGAACATGCACAAGCCCTGTTCCCCCACATACTGCAAAATGGCTGCAGACATATAATATGAAGCCAGACCTAAATCAGGATCTTAACCTATTCTTCAGAAGACCTCTCGGCATAAGTAGTGGCCAGCTACATGGAGACCATTATGCCATAAAGTCTTATATACCCATGCAAAGGGAATAGCTCCAGAATTCCTTGTTCCAAAGACTAGGATGTATGCATCTAACAGACGAGTGTGGTCGGTGATGTGTAAATCTTTGAAACCTTTTCACTGCTTTTGCCCCATAATACTGTTGGCAGCAAGTTGGCAGGAACTGGTGGGAAAGAATTAGAAAAAAGGTCTTCTACTATATGACTGCGCTTGATTGAGAGACCATTTTTCTCATCACTCTCTTCTAATGCATGGAAATCCATTGCTCAGGAGGATAATTGCCAGGGATTGTTGTGGAGAAGCAGCGGCAATAGATCATCCAGTTTTCTCTCTTGGGGTATCACAATACAGGAAAAATTCCTTGCATTCAGCTCTAATTGTCAAACTTTCCTTTAAAGCTTCAATTTCTTCCTCTTTACACTAGGGAAATATAACTTTTCACTTTCATTCTCTTTCATTCTCTGTCATTTTGGAGTGTTGTTTGTAATTCAGCGAATGAGGAATTCACAGTAGTGAGGAAATAGCAATTTTCCTCAAGTTTTACTAGCACTGAATGTCTCTACAAGGAATACCATTTGTTATTAGGGTTGGTTTTTTTTATAGATCATTTTAAAGTGGAGCACAATGTTTGGAAACTAAGGGTGACATATATAGACGCTGCCATGTCTTTGTGACTATGTGCTTTGCACTCAGTGCCATTATCTTTGCCTGCAATCATCAGAGCATTATATTCTCTTCCAGAATGTGTTGGCATAGCTTCTTACCTTTTACCATGAGTGAGAGAGCAGAACAAACTTGGAGAGGAATACACAAGGAAAAGAATAACCAGTCCCATTTATAAAAAGAGATACATACCTACTTGCTTCTTTATTGTATGGAACACAGCATGACAATTCCTGACTTACCGGTATGTAAAAAGTAATACTTATAGTGGATTTATTTTCTGAACCAGTCCCATTTATAAAAGAGATGCATACCTACTTGCTTCTTTATTGTATGGAACACAGCATGACAATTCCTGACTTACCGGTATGTAAAAAGTAATACTTATAGTGATTTATTTTCTGAATGAAATCAGATAAATACAATAGAAAGACAGATACAAGGAAAAAGAAAATGGATGTAAAGGGTGGACTTCCAAATATTTTAAAACTAGAAGCAATGATTGGGATGCCCTATTGTGTTTCTAACCCACCTAGTGAATTTATGCTAAACAAATCACTGCATGCAATGATAAATGTAAAATAACCTGTGGACCATATGGCGTGTTATGATTAAACAGTTTCTGTATCGTCCCTCTGAAACCATATTTTGTACCTCTACAAGGCAAGAGGGGATCATTTTGTGGCAGTAATTAAAGCACACACAAACACACACAGAGAAAGAGAAAGGATGTGAATTTAGTGAGCCTTTGCTTACTCAGTTCAGAAATTTTTATCATTCATCTTGGTTATTACTTTAATTTTTTGATGCTATGGTTCTTAGCTATGAAAACATATGCCTGCAATCTTGTGTTTTTTTTGTAGTTATGGGTAAAGTTGGATTGTTTACATGAGCAAGTTCTACACCAATTTTAGCCATCTCTGCACTGTGATACACTCCACTGTGATACTGCCACCTCACCATCTCAGACAGACAGACAGATAGATAGATAGATAGATAGATAAGATAAGATAAGATGATAAGATAAGATAAGATAAGATAAATGGCTTGACTTTCTGCATTCTGTAGATAGCATCCAGTCAATTTCAAATTCCAGAAGCAAGATCTATGCACACTTACTAGAAAGTGAACTCTAACTTCGGCAATGCTGCCTATGTTTAGGATTTAGGCTGCAGGAATGAGGTGAGGTATGCTGACTTATTGAATAATATATTTGTCATTGTTTAAATTTTCTATTTCAACATTTATCAGTTGAATGTAAATCAAAATCAATCCAAGTGTGAAGAGATGCAAATTGGGGTGGGAAATTAAATAGGAGTCTGCAAGAGTACTAGATACAATTCAAAGATGAACTATTGTAATATTAATATGTTGGGCACAAGTTTTCTCTAATAATGTCAGTGGATTTTATGAAAAATGGTTAGAGTTCACCTTTGAACTTATTTTCCCCCATTTCCAGAAAGATAGTGATAAGACAAAAGTGAGTAACTAAGGAGTTAAAGTGTAAGATGAAAGGATGTAAGATGAGATGGAGTTTAAATGGAGAGTTTCATAAAAATCAGTTACTTAGGACTCACTTTTAGCCCCATCAGGCAGTAGAGCACACTGATGACACTCATTGGTAGCACATAAAAGAGGAAAGAGCTTAACTGGATGATACAGTTGTAGATCCACATGGGCTTGACCACAGTGCAGGTAGCGGAGCCAGGGACTTCTGTGTGGTTTGGAAAGTACTGTAGCACAATGCCATGGATGCTGGTGTTGGGAAGAGAGAAGAGGACTGAGAAGAGCCAGAGGGCAATGATGGTACGGAGAGCTCGCCGCCGAGTGCTTTTCATTTTGGCTTGGAAGGGGTGAAGGATGGCCACATACCTTTCTGCACTGACTGTAGTCACATTCAGAATAGAGGCAATGCACACTGTTTCAAAGAGTGCTGTCTTGAAATAGCACCCCACCAGTCCAAACAAGAAAGGGTAGTTGCTCCACATTTCATAGACTTCAAATGGCATCCCAAACAGCAGCACCAGCAGATCTGAAATAGCAAGACTGAAGAGATAGTAGTTAGTAGGGGTTCTCATGTTCCTGTGCTTGAGAATCACCAGGCACACTAAAAGATTGCCAGACACACCAACAATGAAAATCAGCGCATACACGCAAGTCATAGGTAAAAACAGGTGGCTCCGTCTGGGTCCGTATAAAAACAATAGGTAGTCCTCAGTGCTGTTCAAATACCTCTCCAGGGGTTCAACGTCTCTTTCCATTTCATGACGGCACCAAGAAAAGTTGGTGATCCAATCCATTGTAGATTCTCTTGGGGAAGAAGAATCTCTTTCTTGTGTCTTGAAGATTTACTTGTTTGTTAGTTCAAAGTAGAAGTGTGTGTGTGTGTGATAGAGAGAGAGCGCATTCGAAAGTAGAGAAAGTCAATAGAGAAAATGTCCTTTCAAACCTGCAAGCATAAAGACACAACAGAAATGTGAGCGTATGTGTACATCTGCTTCTGCTAGAATAATCGTTCCCTTGTGAAGAGTCCCTTTGGTAACAAGCCCCTCCTTTTACTTATATTCATTGGCTAGATTCATGAATCAAATTATGTGTTGATGGGACTGGTCTTGGCTCCTTGAATCAGTTTTCCTGAGAGATGCATTTATAGTGCAAGAGGTAAAGATCAGGAGAAAGTGGCTGCGAGGACTGGAGCTCTGCACGTAAATGTTTTGATAAAAGGTTAGCCGCAGCATTCTTGTTTGAGACTGAATGTTAAGAGGAGGGAGACAGCCTCAGTACTAAAGACACTTAAAGCTACATGTGAACTCTTTAAAGCTAGAATTTGCTGAAAAGCTAGAAGTGAATTCTTCCAGCTAGAAGGTATAGAACAATAATACTGCTCATATAATATAGCAGCAACAATACTGCATGCAGTGAACAGGCATGTAGCTTTTATTGATCTGAGTGTTCCACATTGAGTAACAAAAAATTCCAATTGTTTGGGAAGTGGAGAGATGGAATTTTACATTAGTCAACTATAATGTTTCCTTAATATTCTCAAAGCACCCATGAAGGTGAAAATCCTTCGCTTTAGAGTACTGCCTTGATCAGGGTGACCAGATCCTAAACGTGGAATTCCTGACCAGGTTGTGGAGAAAACACAAGTCATGGGTCAGGGTGTGGATCCACCTCCCTGCATCACAATCTCTGAACATGAACTGGAGGTTGTCCATGACTTTGTGTACCTTGGCTCAACTATCCTACACTCTCTCCTTAGATACTGAGCTGAACAAACGTATTGGTAAAGCGGCTACCACATTCTCCAAGCTTACAAAGAGAGTATGGCTTAATAAGAAGCTGACGGAACATACAAAGATCCAGGTCTATAGAGCTTGTGTCCTGAGTGCACTCTTGTACTTCAGTGAGTCTTGGACCCTTTATGCATGGCAGGAGAGAAAACTGAACACCTTCCATATGCGCTGTCTCCGACGTATTTTTGGCATCTCCTGGCGTGATAAAGTTTCAAATGATGCAGTCTTGGAACGTGCTGGAATCTTTAGCATGTTCACACTTCTGAAACAGCGGCATCTACGCTGGCTTGGGCATGTTGTGAAAATGGCTGATGATCGGATTCCAAAAGATCTCCTATATGGAGAATTAGTGCAGGGAAAGCGCCCTAGAGGGAGACCACAGCTGCAATACAACGACATCTGCAAGAGGGATGTAAAGGCCTTGGGAATGGACATCAACAGCTGAGAAACCTTGACCTCTGATTATTCAGCATGGAGGCAAAGGACCCAGCATGGCCTTCTCCAGCTGGAAGAGACACTTGTTCGGCAGGCTGAAGCAAAGAGACAGACCCAAAAGCAGCGAAACCTGGAGCCTGGGCAGGGGACGGAATTTATTTGTCCTCAGTGTGGAAGGGATGGACACTCTCGAATTGACCTTTTCAGCCACACCAGATGATGTTTCAGGACTTCCAATCAGAGCACGATACCATAGTCTTTCAAGACTGAAGGATGCCAATGATGATTTTTACTTTATATATATGCCGGCAGAGGTTGATTGAGGTCTCCGCCTATGCAGAGACTCTCTAGGAGTTCTGCCGGTTAGTAATTAGCTGCAAGCGCATGCGCAGTTATTTTTTGCAATATTTTATTAGCAGTTAGCCGCGAATAAACACTACTGGCTCTAAAGAGCACCCAGTGCCCCCCAGTGCCCTCCCACCGCCCCAGAATGCCGGACCAGCCTGCCATTGGACCGGACAGTCTGGTCCAATGGCAAAATTATGGATGAGTCTGGGCATTTCCGGGCATATAGTCAGGCTGGCCTTGATACATACATGGTGAATCAAGTCCCTTGTAAAACACGCACATGCACACAGACACAGATCATAGAATCATAGGATCATAGAGTTGGAAGGGACCTAGTAGGTCATCTAGTCCAACCCCCTGCCTACAGCAGGAAATTCCCCTAGAGCATCCCCAACAGGTGCTCGTCAAGCCTCTGCTTGAAGATCCCCAGTGAGGGAGAGTCCACCACCTCCCTTGGCAATCTGTTCTACTGCCGAACCGCCCTCACTGTCAGGAATTTTTTCAGATACACATACAGACAGACACAGACACAGACACAGACACAGACACAAATAAAATAAGGACTGGGAGAAAAGACAGAAATTCTATTTTGGCAATATCACAAGCACTATCAAAATTTCAACAATGATAATTTCATCGGAGGTAAAATACTGAAGGAAGAATACCCCATGCTTACTGGACAGTGGCAATGCTGTGGATGTCATTTATCTTGACTTCAGCAAAGCATTTGACAAAGTCCCACATGACATTTTAATTAGGAAGTTGGAAAAACTTGGGCTAGACAGGGCAATTGTTAGGTGGATCTGCAACTGGCTCGATGGCCGCACTCAAAGGGTTTTAGTAAATGGTTCTGTGTCAACCTGGAGGTCAGTTTCTAGTGGGGTCCCCCAAGGCTCTGTCTTGGGACCGGTTCTCTTTAACATTTTCATCAATGACTTGGAGGAAGGATACGGGGGAGCCTGATCAAATTTGCAGATGACACCAAACTGGGAGGAGTAGCAAACACATCAGAAGAAGGAGAAACCTCCAGGAGGATCTGGATAAACTGGAATCCTGGGCTGTAACAAACAGAATGAATTTCAACAGGGAGAAGTGCAAGGTTCTGCACTTAGGCAATAAAAACCAAAAACATAGGTATAAAATGGGGGATATTTGGCTTGGCAGCACAACATGTGAGCGGGATCTTGGAGTCGCCGTGGATCACAAGCTGAACATGAGTCAGCAGTGTGATGTGTCTGCAAAGAAGGCAAATGCCATTTTAGGTTGCATTAAGAGGACTGTAGCTTCCAAGTCACGAGAAGTTCTAGTTCCTCTTTATTCTGCATTGGTGAGACCTCACCTTGAGTACTGTGTTCAGTTCTGGGCACCTCACTTGAAGAAAGATGCAGCCAAACTGGAGCAAGTCCAGAGGAGAGCGACAAGAATGATCAGTGGGATGGAAGGGAAGCCCTACGAGGAAAGGTTGGGGGAACTTGGGATGTTCAGCCTGGAGAAGAGGAGGCTGAGGGGAGACATGATTGCCCTCTTCAGATACCTGAAGGGCTGTCATAGGGAGGAAGGGGCCAATTTGTTCATAGCTGCTTCTGAAAGCAGAACTAGAACCAATGGGTACAAACTGCAAGAGAGGAGATTCCGGCTGGAAATCCGGAAAAAATTCCTGACGGTGAGGGCGGTTCGGCAGTGGAACAAATTGCCAAGGGAGGTGGTGGACTCTCCCTCACTGGGGATCTTCAAGCAGAGGCTTGATGAGCACCTGTTGGAGATGCTCTAGGGGGAATTCCTGCTGCAGGCAGGGGGTTGGACTAGATGACCTACTAGGTCCCTTCCAACTCTATGATTCTATGATTCTATGAATTAAGTTATACTTGCAACTTTCTCTGAATCTAGCAAATGGAAGCAGGAACCAAAGGACAGACATCGGTATGGTGTTTAGGTGGTAATACCATTGCATGCATCCCACATCCCTGAGTGGTGAAGAGAGGCAAAGCAGCATGGATTTGGCTTGTGACAAGTGTGAGAACCACTTTATGGTATTTCAGTATTATTTGCTTTATTTATAACTAGTGAAAATGTACCCATGTTGCAGGAGTAAAATTCCCCCCACTGTGCTTCAACCTCCGTGCGCATCAATCCCCCGTGCGCATCAACCCCCTTGTGCATCGTCTCCCCATGTGCATCGTCCCCCCATGTGCAATATTTCAGTACAATATGTGCACCACCCCCCATGCACACCGTCCCCTCGTGAGCAACACCCCCATGCACATCACCCCCACATGTGCACAATCCCCGCATGTGCACCGTCCCCACATGCACACCGTACTCCCATGTGCATCATCCCACAAGCGCATCAACCCCTCATGCACACCATCCCCCATGTTCACTCCTATGTGCACCTCCCCCATGTGCAACACCCCCATGCACATCGTTCCCCATATGCACTGTTCTCTGTCCAGCCATGCACACCGTCCACCCATGCGCACCATCTGCCACACCCCCATGTGCATCATCCCCCCATGTGCACCATCCCCCATATGTACCATCCTCCCTGTGTACCTTCCTTCCAGTGCAACAGCTGGATGTTGATCAGTCTTCAGTATTAAGAATAGGACAAAAACATGTTGCACCCCTTTTCACCCCCTTAATGGTTAAATTTCTCAACATCAGTTCTTGATGAGTGTTGATGTCACAAAAGAAACACCCTCCCCAAATTTCATGCTTCTCGGTCCAGTGTCCCTCAGTCAGGGATTCTTCAATGTAAAGTACAGGGAGGAAAACGTGTTGCACACCTTTTCACCCCCTTCCAGCAGGAATTTTCAAAAACTGTTTCTTAATGAGTGCCTCCAACAAGGAAAGAACACCTTCTCCAAAAATCATGCTTCGAAACCCAGCAGTTTTGGCTGGGCATTGATGAGTGAGTGAGTGAGTCAGTCAGTCACTTTTCAGTTATATATAAAAATTATACCCATATATGTGCATGTCTACACATGTATGTTCATCCACATTTTGTATGTCTTGAGATGTTTGGCCATTGGTTGTGTGCACACACTGTAGACATGAGAAGTACCCCCCTGGATCAGGGCAATGGTCCATTTAATCCAACTTCCTGTGTCTCACAGTGGCCCACCATGCTCAGGGAACACACATCTTGGTGCCCTCCACTGCATCTGGCATTATAAATGTACGGATAGATACAGATATAGAGATATACAAGTATCCCCCAATTATTGGACGGGTTAGGGACTGGAGTACAGTCCAAAAGTGAAAACTGTTGAAAAGTGGAGCCCAATCTTTTTTAGGTCATAAATGTTGCTTCTAACACTTCTTTAGCTAAGAAATTGCTAAATTTGCCCCCTTTATCTTGCAAATTCCTGCTGCTGCGCCAAGATTTCTGCATATGGATTGTCAATAACTCATTTGAGAATGGAATTAAACCAGGAACTACAACATGGGGAAGGGCAATTTTGACCTTCAGAACAGCAGGGAGAGGTTGAAAGAGCAGAACATGCATTGAATGAATGAGTTCTGGGTATAACTGAAAGTTCTTGAAAGAGTAGATTTTCAGAAAACGAACCATTAGAAAGCAGGGGCTACCTGTACTTTTAAAGCCAGGAAGCTGCACATATCCAGCGTGGGTGTGAAAAGAGAGTGAGCAAAAGAAGGGACACCGGCCCAAACTAGTGCAAAACAATAGTCACAAATTCATTGAAGAACAGTGTGTAAAACAGACAGGTACAGTAACTGTAAGTAACTGCTGCCAATCAGGTAGTGGATGACTCCATTGCTGAAGGATTAGCAAGGAGATGCAGAATAAGGAGGCATGATACAAATGTAAAGTTCCAATGCTTTCAAGAGCACATGGGATTTCAAAGAGGTCAGGCAAGATCAGAAACAAAAATTGTGGAAGTAAAAAAGTAATAGGTGACTTGGTTGGAAGGTGAAAGAGAGTGGAACTGAATAGCGTTGGCTATTTATTGCAGAGGATATTTCACCTAACTAATGGGCATGCTTCTAATACTCTTTAATACTTTAAGTAGCTGAAGAGGGATTGAAGTACCAGATATTTATGCACAGAAAAGAGCAGTGGCATAGCAAGGAGATGCAGGGGGTGCCTTTGCACCGGGCAATAAGATTTAGGGGGGCTACAAGCTGAGCTTGACTCTAATGGTTAAAACTGTGAAAAACTGGCTAAGTATGAATGTTAATACCATCATATTATATATTGCTGGAAGGGTAATTTAATAAAAGAATGCGATGAAACAAACTATTGGAATATTTAGATTCTATCAAACATTATGGCTAATCAACCAGAAAATGAAAACATAAGCCTATGGAACAAAAATTACTTACTTACCCCCTTACTCCAGTTGGCAGCTGCAGGACCTGGGAGCAAGGGGGCAGAGCAGAAGCTGCCTTTATGCCTGCTCCCCTGCTTCCTCCAAGAAGATGATGCTGGGGAAAGTTTCCCTCCAAGCAGCCTGGCTGAGATCTCACCTGTTCTGATGATGTTCTGGACATTCCACATGTATAAAGTGATGCTGCTCCAGCATACCAAGGATTATAGAGTCAGAAGGCACAATCCTAACCCATTTGGGCTGGCACAACTCACCTGCTCCTTGTTCTCATAGTGCTGTGGAGAGGCTGGGACATGTCTGCAATGGCCTTACCCTCCCTAGGAGCAGTGATGGGCTCCAGCAGGTTCACACCTACTCTGTAGAACCAGTTGTTAACAAGAGATAGGACATATAAAGTTCAAAAACAGCCATTTAAAAGTGGCTGCCAGATGGGCAGAGAACCGGTTGTTAATTTCTTTGAATCCCATCACTGCCTAGGAGTGGTGCAGAAGTGCCTTTCGGAGCTTTTGCAACATCCCCTAAGCCAGCACGGGACTTGTGCCGAGACTTATGCTGACTTAATTGGGGGCTAGGATTGCAGTTTCTGTGCAGAGTGCCTTTCTATAGTTAGAGTACCTGTCCTGATTTCATTATTTAGTCAGATCACAGCAGATCTGCTTAGGAGTGTCTTAATGAAGCACAAATTGTGTAGAAATTCATAAAGAGAGAACCAAGAGACACACCTTGGCTGTGAAAGGCAAAAGGTAATTATGCAGTTACTGAGGGATTGAAAAAGAATGCAGGTATATTCCTGATGAATCTCAGAATATCTTATGATCTTTCAAATTATTCCCATCTCTTTCAAGAAAATTATTATCAGTCTCCAGTCACACATTCAGAAAACATATGGTCACATTGTAATATATTTCTGCCTTGTCTGCATTTTTTGGGGGAATACATCTATTATTAAAATCCATCTTAAACCAATTTAGATAGTGGAGGGGTTCTATGTGACATGCTGACAATATTAAAATATTCTTGGATTGGCCAGAATTGAAAATTCTGCATGCAGTATTTCCAAACGTGTTAAAATTCACTTTCAGTTACCCTTCCTTCTTCCCAGTAATTGTTTTCTTGAAAAAATAATAATGAAATGCTAAATACTCTGGCACACTTTTGTTTAACCCTGAGGTTACCTGATGGCAAACAAATATTTTTTTATCATACTCTATACCTACTCTCAAGAGACTGTTAATATGTTAATTGATAGACTTTCATATCCAAAGTATTTAAAAATAATTAGGCCTTAGCCCTTTCCAACTAAACAAGGTTAGGATTAGGTTTGGTGTATAGTTCCATCAGGGTCCTTCAGCCAATCTTTACCGTCCCCCCTTGCTCATTAATGCAGCTGCACCAAAAAGGCTTGTACAGCATCCTATTGAGAGCATTCCTGGAAGTTTTCTCTGGGTAAGGGTTAAACCTTAAGGGGTGAGATGGGTCTACTCAAATGTTTGTGGACTTAGGTCAGAGGAAAAAGTCTAAGAAGTGGTTTGGATTAGATGGATATCACTGGATTCAGTCTGCCCTCTTGCCACCTTGTTCTGCTCACATCTCAAACCCAATCTGCTCTCCCCTTCTCCAATCATCTCCCTATCAACAGGCCTTCAAGGATCCTTCACTGTGGAAGGCTGCTCCAGCCTCTCGGCCAGTGTCCTGGCAACATGCATCTTTTTTGTTGACTTCCAGAGATGGGCAAGAATTAGAATCAAGTCATGAATCAAGATTAGAATCAAGTCATGAATCTTTCTTGTGACTTGACCCAAAAATCAGTCATAATGGAGGCACTTTCTGAGTCACCCAGAGGCATTTCATGACTCAAAATACTTAAGTCATGAAAATCACTGCTAGCTAGAAGCTCACTCTAAAAGGGAAGAAGGTCCATGCACCAGGGTCATATACCCATTCCTTCGCCTCTATTCCGCCTGATTTTTTTTGCTGCTTTTGCTTTGGCTACTAAGACCCACTCTCGCCAGCCCAACCCCTGACCTCTCTCTCCCTCTGCAAGAACCCCCAGAATTTTCTCCTCCCATTCCCTGCCACCAATATGCACCAGCAGGCCTCCATGGTAGTCATGTGTACCTCTCTGCCCAATGGCAGCAGTAGCCTGGAAGCATACAACTTCCAGCTTTGGCACCATTGCAAAGTGCCTGGTGTAGTCAGAACATGAGCTCCAGCAGTGCAGGGCCCAGACAGTATTGGGTCATAAGGATGCAATCCTATGCACACAAACCAAAGAGCAAGCTCTGTTGAACACAGGACCTGTTCTGTAGTCATGCATTGGCTTGCACTGTAAGAAACATGTGAGTTTGGAACTGCAGCTTAAATCAGTGCGAGTTACATTCCAGCTTCAATGAAATCAATGGAAGTCTTGCCATTTATCTGCAATCACTCATATATGGATGTAGTCATAGGAATTGTAATTTGTCAGGCATTGTTGTTAAGTAGTTATACGGGAACATTCATTCAGTTCCAGCAGTGGAAAAACAGGGTCAAGACAATTTGTCATTATCACAGAACATATTAAAAATGGCAAACACATCTTTTTTGCATCAGTAAAGGGCAATGCTATTGTTACAAAATAAAATCTAAGATGATTGCTCCTCTTCTTCAGTCCTTAGTGGGCACTTGGATAACAGGCTGTCATCTCAATTAATACATTGCTGGAGGTGCAGCTGGAATCTGTGTTTCATTCATAACATATTTTCACTTTTGTAGTTGGTGATATTTTTCTCCTTATTGTTGGTCATTTGCTGGTTGCTTAGATGTTCCTCAATATGTCTGAGCCAAGTTTTCTTTGGTACTCCAACTGGATGTTGTTCCCACCGGAGGAGCTTGTGTGTCAGCAGCTGGTATTCATTCTGCAGAGATGACCAAACAAATCTGTTTTCGGATTTGCTCTTCAACTAATGGTTGATGATCACACTTTGATGATCTGACTTTATCTGATGACTATATTGAGGATCACCACATTATAAAGGTGATCATGAAGAGAGACATACCCCCAAATCCAGAGTAACTACAGGAGCACGTAAGAGACTTTACGTGCACCCATAGTTATTGCACCACCTATTGAAAACCTATGAGAAATTCATATTGGAATCCAAAGTAAGTTGTTCCTTCACCGAAGTAAGGACTCCCCGTAGATACTCTGGATTGTGCCCATAATGAGAATAAATTTATGAGTATTAGAGACACTGAGGATCTTCAAGCAGGGGCTCTACGAGCATGCTGCTTGGAGGATGCTATAGGAGGATTTTCTGCTACAGCCAGGGGGTTGGACTAGATGACCTACTGGGTCCCTTCCCACTCTAGGATTCTGTGATTCTATTATTCAATATGGAGGATTACAAGACTTACCTTGGAGCCAGATCCTCTAGCCACATTGAGGCTCACTGCTGGCCGCATCTGGCCCCTGGGCCGGGGTTTAGACCCCTGATCTAGATCATCGCACCTCAAGGTTGACCATATCTAATTTGAGCAGAGTTCATGTTTCTGATCCATATAGGATAATTGGCAAGATCTAGATTAGAGAATTACTAGCCCCTTCATCACTTTTGCTGCAGAGAAGCATCCCCTCCCTCATGATTAGTGAGCAGTAAACGCCTCTTGGCTCAGTTTAAATCAGTTCCACAACTTGGAGCTTCCACCGAGAGTTTTCAGAAACAATCCCAAACTTATTTTTTCTAGAATTCTGACTTGCAACTGTGACACCTGTTTGCTGATGGTGTCACCTGCCTTATGTTATTGCCTACAGGAAATTGATTTAAGGGTCAACTGTGGCAAGGTACAGCTTGGAAGTTCAACCACTCTACTTCCCCAGATGATTTATCCAGTACCAAAAATATCACAGTTGTGGATAGGATCCAAGCACTGCATGAAACATTTGCAAAAAATGGAGACACCTGAAGATGGGCTGGTTCAGAACTACAAGGAAAGGGAAGAATTGTTGGGAAGTTTAAAAAACAAATCCCCTTAAAACTAACTTTCTTTGTAGGTCTCCCTGTGCTCCAAAGTGTGGTAAAATGCAAAAGCCTCTTCCGCTTTTGATCACAAACAGGAAGTGGCTGGGATCCGAGGCATGGGATTTTAGGCATGAACATGTCTGCTGTATATGAAAAACAGCCAAAAACAAAACAAAAATAGGCAGGAATGGTTTTTTTTCCTTAGTGTTTCTCAATTCTTTAAATAAAAATTATTGAGATAAAGACAGCAATTTTAAAGACAATTTCCTGGGGTTAAGACCCATTGAACACAATGGAACTTTTGAGTGGACATGGTTAGGATTGTGCTCAAAGGGTCCAATCCTACCCAGCTTTCCTGCAATGTTCCAGCTGAGCCAAAGGGATCGTGCAGTGCATCAGTGGGCAGTAATCATGGAAGTTCCTCAAGGCAATACAAAATTCCCTTATCATGAGGCTCCACTGAAGCTGCATCAGAGCTGGAAAGTTGGACAGGATTAGATGCAAATTTGGACTGCCAGATCAAGTTTCAGTATATGATGATTAAAGAAACCACACTGAACTTCAAGAGAAAACGAGAAGAATTCATTCAAATTAATTATGTTCAAATGGACAGAAATGTACTTTTAAACATTAATGAAACTGACAAAGAAATATTGCGAAAGACTTGTGGTATCATTGTTCATATAATCAGAACAAATGCAGTTACATGGATTTAGATACAATTTTGTGACCCAGTTTCTAGTGGTTTGCAAAACTGAGAGGGCAGATTAGACTATTTGCATCAAGAGTTAAAAAAGCTTCCTCTAGGCAAGGGTGTCCAAACTGTGGCCCAAGGACCAGATACTGCCCTTGGCAAGTCCCTTCATATGGCCTGTGATGAACTTCTGTAATCCTCTGGAGGTGAGGGGAGCTGCACCTCTGCATGGTATTCTGAGGGCTGAGGAGCTGCACACACCTCCTCTCTCTGTATATTAAAGAGCTTATGATCTGGATTGAAGATCCCCCTCTCACTCCTGAGATAGAAAATGTTTAAGAATTATGATGAGTATTTGTAAGTTCTGTCTCGCTCTACTGTATTCACTTATGTAAATTTATTCAACTTTGAAATGTAAATTCTTTGTTTTTCAGACCTTGACATGGTGTTCGAGAGATGATAGGGCTCCCCTGCCAAAAGGTTTGGATACCCTGTTCTTGGAACTTAGGAACTATAGCTTTTAGAGAGTCTTGTAACTTGTATTTCAGAGTCTTGTAACTGCATTGTTTAGGATGCTTAAACCAATGATGTTTCATAGTTTCATATGCCAAACCACGCCTCAATCAAATATGTCGTCATCATGCCCTTTCCAACTCTGTTTTTTAAAAAAGACTGTCCTGACTGGGTGATGACACAAAAGTGGCTGTAAGTCACTTCTGCCACACTCCTGGAGGGGTTAGGCTATGCATACACCAACCTTCCCACACCATCATGGGAAGTTAAGTCAGGTGAGTTAGGCTGGCCTAAATGGATTGAGATTTTTTTTTTTTCATGAAAAAAAAAATTTGTTTTTTTCCTCATGAAAACGTTGGTTGCATCCAGTGATGGGATTCAAAGAAATTAACAACCGGTTCTATGCCCATCCGACTTTTAAATGGCTATTTTTAAACTTTATATGTCCTATAACTTGTTAACAACCAGTTCTATAGACTAGGTGCGAGCCTGCTGGAGCCTACCACTGGTTGCATCATGTAAATATTGGTTGTGTTCAGTGATGGGCTTCAAAGAAATTAAGAACCGGTTCTCTGTCCATCTGGCAGCCACTTTTAAATGGCTATTTTTAAACTTTATATGTACTATCTCTTGTTAAGAACTGGTTCTATAGCGTAGGTGCGAACCTGCTGCTGCCCACCACTGGTTGTGTTCCTTTTTATTGTATTCTCAGCAAAAAGTAACCAATCATCTCTCAAAGCTAGAAAATTTAGGGTGCCTCTTGGATATTTTGCTCTATTGGTGAAATGTGTAATGATGGGGAAAATTCCAACATGACTGGCTCCACCTTTTATAGATACTTTTATAGAAACCTTTTAAAGATACTGTATGTTCTCATTTCTTTTCTGCTAAATCTGTACGCATTATTTCTTTCCCTCTAAATAATTAAATAAATAAATATGAAACAATCCTTTGAAATTAAACAAAAAATTTTCTCATGTCACTTTGTTATGTCTTTATGAGATACAGCACAAATTGTGTCTTCCTAACTACCTCTTTTTAGATTAAGCAGATGCTGAGTGAACTTATTAACTGAAAATTTTCCCCAGGGATATGTTGACAGTTCTGCTCACGATAAGAAGCCTATACAGGGCACTTAATTCAGAAGTGCATGTTCCAATTAGGCTTTTATGCCATGCCCAATTATTACAATGCCAAAAATAATTATGCTTTCTAAAGTATCTCTAATCATGATATTTTTCATTATTCATTATTTTGCCATGGATGTTACATGTGATGTTTGTAACCAGAAATTAGGGTGCACCTATAACAGCATTGCACAATCCATTTAATGTTACTAAAACACACTGCAGCTTTTCAAATCCTGCCATTTTTTGGCAAGGCTTTTTAAGATCCTAATGATAAAAATGATTTTAATAAATCAACAGAATGGCACATGTATATTTTAAATGAAGGCATTTGTTTGGACAAGAAATATGCAAGTAACCTCTATCCAGTGGCATAGCTAGGAGTTATGCAGGGGGTGAAGTTGCATTGGGCTACAATTTTAATGGGGGGGGGGCCTACAAGCTGAGCTTGACACCAGCAGCTAAAATTGTGAAAGACGGGATATGTATGAATGATACGTAATACCATCATGTTATATATCTTTGGAAAGGTAAATTAATGCAGAATGCAATGAAAGCAGGCCTCCGTCAGTCTTGAAAGACTATGGTATCGTGCTCGGCGCTGCATACGATGCATGCGAAACACGAAAGCCTGGGTTGGATTGTTATGGAGGATAGGCTGTTACCCAAGCAGCAAATCCAAACTGTATTGGAATATCTATATTTTATCAAACATTATGGCCAGTTGAACAGAAAATGAAAACAAAAACCTACGGAACAAAAAGTGGATTTTTTTGTAAGTTTCCCATGATACTGATTGGTCTGAGAGCCAGTGAGATATACCCTACAATCCAGAGTAACTATGGGAACACATAAGAGACCTTACATGTACCCGTAGTTACTGCATGACCTAGTGAAAACCTATGGGAAATTCATATTGCAATCCAGAGCAAATTGTTCTTACACCGGAGCAAGGACTCCCCATACTATATGGAGCTAATAAGCTAATATGGAGTTAATATGAATCAGCTCTCATTTCCACATACATATATCATAATACACATACCTATGATAACTGGGTATACAGGCAAGATATTCTAATGCAGTTAGTTTCCAGCGATATATGACATGATGGTATTATCATTCATGCATACTTCATTTTTCACAATTTTAGCCACGAAAGCTCAGATTGTCAAGCTCAGAAGCTTGTAGCCCAGTTCTAGACAGGACAGGGAGGATTCTGTATCAGGAGCAAGAAGGGGCCGTTATCAGCAGCTGATAGGATATTGCCCTCTTTCTGGTCCCAATCCACCTAACTTTAAAATTCAGAAAGTACATGAAGTTCTCTGCTGTGGCTAATATCTGTAAAAGCCAGTTTTAATAAAGAAAATGTATTTGGGAACAATAGATTTGGGGAAAATAAAGAGGTTTTTGACTTTTTTTGTAATGGTAAAGATTGATCTGTGACACAAATTTATGCAGGATTGCAAAATAAAAGGATCTTGTTTCTTGAGAGTTCCCCTCTTATTCAATTTAGGCATTTTTCCAGTAGTCTCAGACTTTAATCCTTAACAAAAAAAATTAAGGGATAAAACACTTTCCCTAAAAGCATCTACCTCCTTTTATTGCACTGGAAATTGTGCTAATGTTATGTAAAAGGAACAATAACACTATTGGCTGTGAGTGCAGAGTAAAACACATTTAGAGCACATTCCTATCCACCACAGAAACAATGGTTCCAAATGGCTCCACACATATATTGGGTTGTGATGCTAATTTGCCTCCTTGTGGTGCACCTCGGATAGCATGAAAGTGTGAACTAAACAAAATAGTAACAGTTGCTAACCAGACTGTATTGAAGAATTGGCAGTTGGAAATAGTTGGCAGCCAGCTTTGTAGAATTCCTGTGTCTCAAAATACATGGCAATACTGGACTAATTTAATCTTTATCAGGACAATCCATTCTCTTGATGGTGAATCTCAATAATTTCCCAATGTTTCCCATGATGGACCAATTCAAGTGGACACTGACCAGAGGACATTGATCCAAACTCTGTGGATCAGAAGTAAGTCCTACTGAGTTTAATGGATCTGCTCCCAGGGAAAGAACAATGGCCTATTTTGATGGCTCTGTGGGAACTGAATCTCACTTGAAAGAGAAAGACCAATGAGCCTTGAGACCTTCACCTGCCTGGTCATCAAGCTGCAATGCTTTATGCAGAATGCAATATCCTCTGAGGCTGGAAATACACCTTGAACCTTTAACCACAACCACAAAAGTTCTGCATTTCCATGGGTATCAACAGCTTCCAAGAGTGTTTCTGGAAAATATCCATGCAGACATATAGATTTACTATAGTGCCATGTATGCTAAATAAAGGGTATAATCCTTTCCAGCACAGAAACAACGATTCCAGCTTGGCTACTACTGGATCCTATGCAACTTTACTTGATGGGTAGTGCAACTGTACCTTATAGAACGTTTGCCACATTCTGGTGTTACAGCCCACTCCTGTCTAAGCCTTGAACTGCCAGAACCTGAGCACAGATCACTCATAACCTTTTGAAGCTGTTTGAAATATGGGCCACTGCCACATGTTTTTGCCTCAAATGGCTAAGGTGCATCATGTACCAGTGGCTCCAAGAGGCACTATCAGTGCAGATAAGTTGGCAGTTGAGGAGGTGATATGTGTGGGAAGAAAATTGGCAGGATGGATCCTTGTGGTAGCACCCTGTGCTAGTATATTATACACTATTTTTCAGCCCACCTCTGGAAGCTCTTTCTGGGTCAAGCTGAATGAGAATTAAATCCCTCCTTGTTTGGCAGTGCCCTGCCTGGAAAACCATAGGGAGCAGAAATCCATAGTAAACATACCTTGAAGCCACTGAGAACTGTGTCCTCAAGTAAGTTGGTGAGGAAGAAAGAAATTTGGAGAATAAAAGAGAGAATCCTGAGGATCTTGGGGAGATCGGTGAAAGACTGAATGCTGTTTATTTATATATTTTATCCCACCTTTCTCGGCAACAGGTTCTATGTCCCAATAACCTAAATTAACAACAGATTCTATGTCCCATTAGTAACTGGTTCTCAGAACCAAGCACTCATTAGCAAGGGTTCTATAGAATCTGTGAGAACCCCCTGAAGCCCACCACTGCAACAACCCCTATCCCAACCTTGGCCTCAATTAAAAACTTTTTTAAAACGGAAAGTTTTTGGGCCCTACCTGAAGCTCTGTATGGAGGGAGCTTTCCTAAGTTCCAGGGGGAGGGAATTTCAAAGCCAGGGTGCAACCACCGAGAAGGCCCTGTTCCTGGCTGCCACAGCTCTCACTTCTTTTGGTGGTGGCAAAGTCAGTAGGGGCCCTTCAGATGACCTTAGGTGACAGTTTGGATTATATACCCTCAAATACCTTGATCCTGAACTGTGGTGGGCTCACAATTAGGCTCTGACTAAACCAACCCTACAATCCAGATTAACTATGGGAGCACGTAAGAGACCTTTACGTCGACGTAGTTTCCGTACCACCTAGTGAAAACCTTTGAAATTCATATTGCAATCCAAAGTAAATTGTTCTTACACCAGAACAAGGACTCCCCATAGTTACTCTGGATTGTTCCCTAAGTTACCTCCAAGAATTGAGGGGAAATAGCTTGGTTTGAAAGGAGAAGTCTTTCCAATCCTGACTTTTTTAAACCAGCAAACTAAAGTGATTTATGATTCAGATGAAGCAACAGCACCTAGAACAAAACTGTTTTGTTTATTTTGTATTTTTCAATATTTTTTACTTATTATTTTTTCAGGGCTGTGGGTGGCGCAAGTGGTTAAGACACTGTGCCTGTTAACCAGAAGGCCAGGGTTCAAGACCCAGGTTCCCACAAGACAGGGTGAGCTCCTGTCCTTAGCCCAGCTCTGTGACACAGCTGGAACCAATTGTATCAGCTCTGCCGTTCCACTGGACTATTTCAGTGGCGTGGAGAGGGGGGATTTGCTGCTTGGGTAACAGCCTATCCTCCATATTAATCTGCCCAGGCCTTCGTGCTTTGTATGCAGTGTCAAGCACGATACCATAGTTTTTCAAGACTGATGGATGCCAGGTTTTACTGCAGATGAATCTTTGAGAAAAATAATGATGACATACCGAGGTACTGGTAGTTTGATAAATTCCTGTGGATACTGATGGTGAGAATGGGCTGTGCAACCCAAACACAAATTTTGCATTATTATCATGCATATTACATGTTATAGTTGCAAAGGACAGTAGAAGAATGAATACTAAATCTGGACCTAAATCTGGATCAGCACAAACTCTAGACCTACAGCAACCAGATAAGAGCTTCTCTGTGCATTGCCGGAACAAATGTGAAAATGGATTTAAAGTGCACACACAAGTGTTTAAAGGACTGCTGGGACCAGGCCCAAATCCCAGAGAGGCTGAGGGGGTTCCTTTCTCCCCAGAGACCCCTGTTTTGGGGAAATCCGGACAGATAGTCAGCCTGCGAAAGTACTGATGGTTCTGGATTCCTGGAGAGTTTGAGAGCCCTGGCTTCATATTAAGTGAAACAAAAGATATAAGGAGCAGACACATGTTCACAAAACTTCACACAGGATCCCATGGTGCTTCCAGAGGCTGCTTTCGACGAGAGCATCCAACGTTATAGAGGGAATACAGATGTAATTATTCAACACAGTAGCATTCCATATCCTGCCAGCCTTGATTGAAACAAAGAAAAGAACATGCAAATAATTTCCATTTATGACTCAGTTCTAAATGAATCACAGAGAACTATGTCCAACTGAAAAGAATGGGACACATTTCCACACAATGAGCTCTTGCATTTGGATATTCCTATATATGTGCAAGTGTGTGTCCATAAGAATAATCAGCCTAATAGTCCAGTCCTATTCTATCCCCAGGCATCTTTCATCATGCTGTAACATCAATGGAGTGAGTATTGCATGCTCTTTTCTTCCTTCCCAATAGGCTGCTTAACTGCAAATGAGTCACACTGGATCCACACCAACTATTTTGCTGGTATAAGTCAAAGGAGAAGAAGAGGGAATGTTCTGGCTGAGAAGGAGGTGTAGGACCCAGTGTGGATGACTGCCTCCCACCTTCTAACTATTTTGTGCTCTCCCTGCCCCAAACCTCTCTCAGAGTCATCATGACCTGCCCCACCTCTAACTTACCTTAGAAGGCAATCCAGTGAGAATGGCCCAGCTGTGTTGCCCCAAGTAGGCTGTATTCAGAACAGAAAGCTGGGCTAAATCCAGAGAGTCAGGAAGCTTGGGTTGTCCTAACTGCTCCAGGAATGCTCAGTAGGCAAACAGTATATGGCACCTGGAGAAGGCTTGCTCCCGAGGAGACCTGGTTCCAATCACACTGTACTAGGAACAGCTGTGGTGCCTGCCTTATAAGGAAGCCCAGAAGTCCCTGACAACCAGAGACAGCTGCAGTTTGAGACTACAGTATAGCAGTCCCTGCAGTGGAGGGTGGACACAAGGGGATTGCTTTGAGTTATCCTATATCACAGTGGGCTGCTGTAGTTGTGTCATAACTACAGTGGGCTGCTGTAGTTGTGCCATATCCTGAGGTAGAGAGGCAGGGGTTGCTGGCATCTCTGACATGTTCCACAGGGGTTTACTTGTTTATGGCCCTGATGTAGCCTTCATAGCAGTGGATCACAAGGTCAGCTCTCACAAGGACCCTGTAGAACTGTACTATAAGGCTATAATCCCATACACATTCTTCCAGAAGTAAGACCAACATAATTGTGGGGTCTGCTTCCCAGCAGACATGCAAAGCATTGAATGTTGAGATTAGAAACAAGCCAAACCTGCTACAAAGTAAAATATAACAAGAACGACTAACTTTTTGTTCATGTGTAATTTTTAAATGGATTAAAAAGATCCCCCCCCCCAAAAAAAAAAACCAAAGTTCACTTGACTTATTAAAAATTCTTTCCTTTCTTCCACCTTGATACTACACTCTCTACTTATGGAACATGCCACCCTTCTCAAATGTCATTATAACCATTAGGACAATGGCTTCCAAACTGGAAGCTGTGGAAACCACCCAAAAACATCATGGAAAACCTGCTGCCCTACACAGTGTAATGGTAGTCCTAATGGGGAGCTGTGGCCAATGGCCAAGAATGTCAAGGGAGATGCTAGTTCCAAATGTTTGGTAACCACTGCCTTAGAAGATGCAATAATATATAAAAATAAAAAAACTAGTCATATGGGAATTGACTCTAGAGCAACTTGTTCTTGCTCTGCTCTTTCTACCTCTCCCCAAATGATCCCCAAATTCTCTCTCTGTCTCACTCTCATATTTTATTTCTCTCTTTACTTTTCTATCTCTTTTTCTTTAAAAAAAATATATACAACTACAGCAGCTGCCATTAATCCTCCAATAAAAGCAAAGGAGCAAGCCCCAGCTAGACCAAAGCTTAGCAGGTCGGACACTATATGTGTCCTTTTGCTCGATTCTCTACTCTTAGAATGTTAAAGGTTGGAAGCTACATGCAAGCCATGTGTCTTTGAACCTGGCTTCAACTTACTCAGGTTGATCCCACATCATGCATAGGGTAGATTTGGTTCAAGGATGCCCCACCACATCCATGGGTAGCACTCTTCATAATTATTCTCATTCAGTTGCTTGAACTGAAATTACAATCTTTACTAGCATGCTGAATATAAAGTTTACTCTTAATAATTGAGACATATGGGGATGATTCCCCAGGCAGCGTGGAATGCGTTAAACAGATTTTGTACACCTGCACATCCCTCATTAATTGTGGTTTTACACTATTATGCTTTGTTTCTTCAGAGTTCATTTATCTGATAAATGGGAGGCAGTGTGACAAGGAGTAGGGGCTGAGAATTTCTTCTACGAAAAAAGATTTGGTGGCCTTCATTAAGAATCCAGTGGTAGCAACATTTTTATGGGTGCATGGAGAAGTGCCAGTATACAAAACCATGACATACATTTTCATTATTCCCCCTTGATGTCTTTGATTGTTTTCCCAGTTTGTGATTTTACAAGGCTCCAAGCCCAATTTCAACTTACATCAAGCTTTTCAAGTAATTATCTCCATGGCAAATATTTATATAACTCATAAAATCTAATTTGCTTAAATC
The DNA here is from genome assembly GCA_030015325.1 of Cryptoblepharus egeriae. Lineage (NCBI taxonomy): Eukaryota > Metazoa > Chordata > Lepidosauria > Squamata > Scincidae > Cryptoblepharus > Cryptoblepharus egeriae. Next base: position 62,601,637 of record JAREYC010000002.1, on the reverse strand, counting down.
ATTTGATGTATTGTTTGGAGGAAAGTTGGTGTAGAGATGTTGGGAGAGTTCTAAATGGCTCCAATCACTACATTACTGTTGACACATAATTCCCTGGAAATATTTTGCCTTCATTGGTTTGGCAAAATTAATGAGCTCTTTAGAATTTATAATTTTACTGTGCAGTTAGAGCACCCAAATTCATCTGTCAGAAGTGCCAATTGTCTGTACAACTTCTGAAGAATCAACCGTATGTTATAGAAACATGAAAAGTGTCAATTTTCTTGGTGAGGCAAAGCAGCAAATGTAGAGCACTGAATAAAGTCAGATAGGACAAATACTGCCATGAAGGCCTGAGAGTCTGATGAATTTAGATATAGTTCATTACAGGGCTGTATAGCATGTGCCCCATGAGCAAAATGCAATTTGACATTCAGAGCAGGCAGGCTGCTGCCACAGGTGGCAAACAGTGGCCCATCGACAGCTTCTTCATGTTCCTTGCTCCATTCCCGTCAGCACAAGGGATAAGAGACAGGGAGGGGAGGAAACCAGAGCAGATTGGGGGTAGAATGATGGCAGAACGAGGCCTGGAAAAGTGCAGTGTCCAACTTCCATTCCTCAATCCACCCTATAGAGTCAGACCATGTACCCCAGTGCTTTCCAAACTCTGTAGCACTGGGTCCCATTTTTTTTAAATGACAGTGATTTGCTTAGCTTTACTATACCAAAGGAAAGCCACATGGAAAAAAGATGATGACGATGATGATATATTTGCACAGGCTATTACAAAAAGCAGCTTTACTGGGAACAGATTACATTCTGTAACAATATTTATAACAGCAGAATAGGAAAAAAACCAGACATCTCAGGTCCTTGGAAAGGTCTTCATGTCTGAATAAAACAAGCCAGATAATAACATCAACTGACTGTATAAAAATCCCATAAATAATAAAGTATTATTAATAATTGTGGTCCAAGGGTGCTAGAGACCTTACATATATGTTGTATACATTTGCTACACACTCCTTAGAAATAGAGTTCAAGGATTGTTCCCCAAAGCTTTATAGTCATTCCAGGATTCCCAAATGGCTGAACTGAAAAGCAAGATGCGTAGTTAGGAACTCTCAGACCAGACAAAAGGATTAAACTGGATGCATACTTAATCCATAGCACACCAATTACTAGAGAAAATTGGAAAATATAACATTTTAATTTGATGTTATGAAGATGACCTCTTACTCCAGGTTGTCATTCCTTCTAACCACAAGAAAAATCTCTCAGTCTCTATTGTTTTAGTGCTCCATTTTTCTGCTGCAATTGAGGCAAGGGTGCTCAACCAGTATTTAAAATTTTTTAATACTTCAGAAACTTTTTGTGATCCACCCAAAAGCAGCTCATGCCCCAATTGTGGTACCTAACATATGTTTTGGGATCCACTAAAGTAGACCCATTCCAGTACTAGAGGCTTATCCAAGACCTCTTTGACTGCTCCCCTTCCCCTGCAGGATGCAATTCATGCTCCAGCAGTACAACTGCATGAGCAGTGGGAGGAATGGATAGGATTAGGCTATTTGACTATGGGAACATTACTAACCAATTTAGGCCAGCTCAACGCACCCCTTTCCATTGGTGGAGTGAAGAGTTTGGCACATGTCTCTACAATGGTCTAACCCCCACCCCCACCCCAAAGAGTGCCACAGAAGTGCCTTACAGCACTTTGCAAAACCCTAAGCTAGCACAGGACTTGAACTGGAACTTATTCTGGCCTAACCAGGGGTTAGGATTTCACTGTATGTTTTGTTTCAGATATTTTGCACATACTTATGATATATTTTATGTTATTTTTTTCCTAGTGGTATTTTTCTTCCCCCATTCATTTCCCATTAATAGCCATCTACAAAACTTTAGAATATATGCCAGTTTGTTCCAGTGATAAGCCACACTGAGTATCTCAGAAAGGTCTCCATGATAAGAGCATGTCATCTATAAATGTATCTATCCTTTGCATTCTGGAGTCACCTGGTGACCTTGTGTGTTGTTATGATATATTGTGTCACAATATTAATGGTGTGCACAGAACCGTGAGACATTTACACATTTGGAGACGAACAAATTTGGGATCAATTTGACAGCATTTTGAAATGTCATGTAAAATGTTTCATGACCACAAATGAAAATTACCACCTTTTTCTTGCTCCCTTGGCTTTAATGGACTGAAAGCAGGATTCAAGATTACTCCCACCCTACTGCACCAAAGGTGCAGTAAGAAAAGATGTCAGAAAGGAAAGATGTTTTAGCAAAGTGATAAGTACCGTAGACTGACAGGCTCCAGCTTGAATGTTGCAATATGAAAAAAAAATTCAAAGAATATGAAAGAAAAGGGCTATTTGTAACATGTTACATTTTGAACCCACTGTGGATGCAGTTTTCAAGTTCTCTTGTAGAATTTGGGCCACTGTAAGTGTGTACAAGGAGTAGAGTAGGAGTGTGCAAGGTTAGGATCGCACAGAATCGTGCAGGATAACGCAGTTGCCTGCGAAAAGGGCTATTTGTAAAAAATTTATTGGAGGCCATGGTCCCTCTACAGGAGTCTCCACACCATAGACATGCTTAAAATAGTGATTGTGACCAACTTCCATTTTGTGTTGCAAAACTAGAAGTGCCATTTTGAGCATTTCTGAAGTGAGTCCTTTGGAGGGAGCTATGAGCTCACAGTTCCCCTTTGGAGGGCTGGAGATGTACCAGGAAAGTTCAAATATGGCTCTTTTCCTCCAGTGACTGTGCAGTCCTCAAAATACTGTCACCCTTCCACAAGGGGCAGAAACAGACCTTCCCTGGTTGGGGCATCACAGTTAGAGAATCTCCACATTATTCAGTGGGCCTGATGAATTTGCAAATTCAGCACCCATGGGTATAGCATAAGATGTGCTAAAAAGTGGATGGAAAACAAGGAACAGAGGAGATTGCAAAGGAAGAGCTGAGTCAGGAAGACTAAGACACAGTAAATTAGTGGATGCTGCAACCTCACATTTTAATCGGAGCATGATTACTCTGAACTGTAACTAGTTATTTGATTTTTTTCTCTTCAGACTCTTTAGTTGAAAACTTTTAGTTGAAAAGAGGTATGCAAATACTACTACTACTACGACGACGACGACTACTACTACTACTACTACTACTTGAGGACCAACACAGAAAATAAGCTAAAAAAATTGTGTGGGAGGGAAGAGAGGAGCCTCACCAAAAGAGAGAAGCCTCTTGAAGTTCTAACAGAACTTCAAAGCCCAAATCTTTGTGGCATTGGCAGCTGAAAAATCCAAACCCCCTTCGTGTGCTTGATCTCATGACATGGTTCCACCCTCAGGTTCGTGTATACCTGTGGAAGGAAGAATAGGATTGGGCAGTTATCATGGTCTATTTACTTTGATTCAAGCACCATAAAGTCCAGTGGAACTTACTCTAAGGAAACAATGTATAAAATGGCATTTTGTAGCAGAAATATTTTACAGACTGCTACCCCCAAGCTTTCAACAACCAAGGGTTATTCCATAAAGAATTATATAAATGCTTTTTGTACACTTTTTCATTTGTTGCTCAATTGTTAAGTAATGTCTGACTCTTTCTGACCCTATGGACCACAGCATGCTAGGCCCTGTATCTTTTACTGAGACTATAAATGGAAATTATAATGAAAAAATAATGTTATGAGGAACTGGAAACAATGAAAGATAGAGGGGTCAGGAAAGAGGAAACTCTTCTCAGAGCACAAAAGGACTCTGTCTTGATGCCTATTCAATATTCAGAGCAGGGATCACTACATTAGCTAAGTGTATGCCTGTCTTAAATTGCTGTATATAGGCAAACTTGCCAAATGTTCCAGTCAGGCAAAGAGCCACACTGTGAAAATGAACACAATGTAGTACAACCTCCGTCCCCCCTACATTTTTTCAAATGGAGCAATGTAGGGAGTGAATGTAGCGAATGACTGGTAATACAGTATAAGCAATAAAGGGAGTGAAAGGAGAGAATGCTTTAGCATTGATCTGATTTTTCTATTTATAACTTACAATCTTAAGCAGTTTTTTTTGTGTGTTTGCATGTGCATGAATGTTAGTTGGTTATCTCAGTGACCATTGACTTCTTACTTAAGAGCCAAATCCTATCCTTACCTCCCCTTTAAGAGGAGAGTGCTGCATCAAGTGGGGGGGGGGCAGATCAGAAACCAGGAATTTAAATCCCTTTATCTTTCTCTCCTTAAGTCTCTCAATCTGCCTTTGCAGTGGGATCTTCTCCCTCCTGCAAACTCTTTCTCCCCATTCCTTCCTTAACTGCTTCATTGGCTCTGGACAGGTCTAGCAAAAAATAGGAGACTGTCTATTCATCCCCTTCCCCACTTACCTCTCCCACCCCCTTCCCCTTACCTATTTACCTCTTCCACCCTTCTTCCACCCTTAGAAAAGATTCTAATTTTTTCTTCCCTTCACTTGCATGGGTTGTGTTGCTGCAAACTGCTTTGAGGGCATTTTACATGTCTGGGTCAGAATCATGTACTGTATGTCCCTCCAATTCCTTATGTCGAAGTCACTTACATGCTTGTGTTGCTGCAAACTGCTTTGAGGGCATCTCACATGTCTGGTTCAGAATCATGCATCTTTAAAGGTTTTCAATTTTAAAAGTGTTGAAGTTAAGTACAGGAAACAAGTATTTTTGCTTTATTTTAACATGTCCTACATTTGTCCTACATTTCTCCTACATTTTTGCTGTTGCTGCATTGTTTAGCTGCACTGTGTTGGTGACCAGATGCCAAATCCAAAATCCCTCCAGTTCCCCAAAATTCTTGTCATCCAAGCCAAAATTCCTACCTGGTCTAAAAAATGTAGGACACCGCAAAAATGTAGGACAAATGTAGGACATTCTCCACTGCAAAGGGACATTCTGACCCTTTGATTGCAAACATTAGTGCAAAAGTCTGGTCCTTTGCAGAGATCTTTCCTGCTACAAGCAAGGGGTTGGACTAGATGACCTAATGGGGTACCTTCTTACTATTTTGATAGGGGTGAAATTTCAGACCTTGCTATGGGCACCATTTTGCCTTTGGCTGTCAGGCAAGATTTGTGAATATATGTCCTGACACTGAAATAAAGCCATGAACTGAGGGAATAAAGAAAATAGTGAACATCTGTTAAGTAAATGGAGGCAATCTCTCCAGCACAAGGATAACAAATACTCCCTCATCTGGAGGAGACCTCTATGACTGCCCTCCTACAAGATGAAGCACTTGTTCTGGTGGAATGGGTGCACTGAAATTTAGAATTGGTTTGTTTCTTTAATGATAGCAGTAAGAACATGTCAAATAGGTTGTAGCAATTTGTTAACAATTTTGTTGTTATAGAACATTTTTAGCATCATTTTTTTATCAGCTTTAGCACTGATTTTAATCGCTCAAGGGTGTAAATCTATAAATTGATTAGACTTGTCTAGGAAACCAGAAATGAAAACCATTTCTCCTGCACTAAATCTGTAATAAAGGAAATATGTAAAAGCTGAATAGAATACAGAAGTCACTGAGGGCTTGAATTTTGATGTGATTTTACACTTATCTTGATTCTGTTTTAAGGGATAGTTTTGTTTTTGAAAACAGAAACCAGAGTCATCATTACCACCACCCTTAATTTTTCAATCGAACCATAGCTTTTGGAGGGATCCTTAACCTTAGAATAGGCGTAGGTGGAAAATGTTTTCCATGAGATTTTGTTTTTGCTCCCTCTCTGCACCATGATGGCCAAGAGGCCTGCCCCTCCTAATACCTTCTTAGTTCTAGGTGCTGTTTGAAGCCCCCTAGTCATTTTTCCAGCTTCTTTCGTGGGGAGCAGTAGTGACTCCCCGGCCAATTTGGCCACCTTCGCACCTCCTTGATTCTTTTGCGAAGTATACTTATACAAACTATATAAACTAACTTATATAACTATAAACTAACTTATACAACTATAAACTAACTAATAACTAACGAACAACTTTAACTAACTTAAACTAACTTATACAAACTATAGGTTTGTATAGGTTGCCTTTTTTACAGCTTCGCTCCTCCTTGTTATTACAAATTTCAGTATTTATTGTTTATTTAATAAATGCAGTTTTTGAATCAGATTTCAAATATTCCCTTTGTACATCCTAATGAGCATCACTTATCACTTTAAGAGCATTAGAATAGGTGCTAACAACAGTTTTTTAACAGTGGACAGTTATGCACACCTTTGAGCTTAGAGGTACTCAGGGAGCTTCACCTGACGTATTAATCATCATCCACACTATGGTGTCTAATTAGATTAGGTCTTCTCAGCTGCTTGAAAAAAATACAGGTTTAGTCTCAGCATCCCTGAAAGTTTCTTTCCAAGAACCTCAGTGGATGCAGATTTTCGTGTTAAACAAATGCAAACAAAAGATTGGCATTCCTTTAAAAATAGCCTGTTTACCATGGTGGGCGATCATTGGTAGGTATGTTTCAGCTGGGAGGACTCCTCCAATTCCCCTGGAGGTACTGAAAAATGCAAAGTAATAATAATCACTTCCTAATTGCTTTGCATTTTGTTGTGCAGTTCCAAGCAAGGGAAAGGAAGGATCTGCCTCCCAGCTGAAACAAGATTTTCTAAGCCTCAGATAAGGAAGTTAATTTATTGCCTATGCCTACCTACCACATTACCATGACCAAATTGGGGATGGCAAAAAAGGGCAAAAATTTCAACATTTCAGATGAAAATTTTAATACGAAGGAAGTGAGAAAACAAACTGAATTTTTGAATAAATGTTTTCGACATATGTACAATTATGCAGAAAAGCTTTTATTACCATTGTTAGTTGCCCATAAGGTGAATTTGCCCTTGGAAAAGTAGTTTCGCCCATAAAAGATCCCCATTTTGGATGTCAATATCTACAAAACTAGACAAAATGATGACAAAAGTGATGACAGATTCAGAAAGCCTGATCCCAAATTACTCTACATTTCAAAATTCGTCCAGAAAACTTCATTTACTTCTGAGATATTAGCATCCAAAGATGGGTGCACAGGAAAATATGCAATTCACGAGCATCAAAAATGGGTATGACATCCTTGTTTTGAAAAGCCATAGCACACAAACCCTTTGGATTTTCCACCTAATATTTGGCATGTGGCCATTATGTATGTAGAAGTACCAACCCAATTATTTTCAGACAAATATGAGTCGGTCACCATGGGACCACTGGTTGACTTCATATGGAATGACCCCTTGTTGTGCTTTAAAAGCCCAAATAAAGTGTATGTTGAGGATGCTGCTAGTCTTATCTGAGTGACTGTACCGATGGATGATCAACCTGAGACCCCTTTGAGGTCTACCTCTAGGGAAGGGAAGTACCATATGTAACCTGTGTAAATAAGTAACTGAAAACAGTGAAATACCCTCATTTTCCAGTCCTCTCTTCCCTTCACTGATGTTTCATATATGCTCCCAACTGCTCCCAAACTCTTACACTCCAAAATGAGGGGAGTTTGAAAGCTTGATTATTTTGTCAATTATTTCATGGACATTTCTCCTTCCCTCGTATTCACATTTGAATTCAACCCTCTGATTATGTTTGATGCATTTGAATAAGATTTAAAACGAAGATTCTAATTTTCACTCAGGCTACAAAACGATAATAGGAAATGGGATTTTGAATGTTGAATTCTGCTGAAAAGCAGCTATTTTCATTAATTAGACCCGCTGCCGGGCTGCGATTGTTGTGAGAGCAAGGATATGTGGGCAGCACATAGAATTGAAACATGTGTCTTCCACTGTCACATGGTAGACATTAACAACTCAATCCTGTGGACCTCAGCACTGGCAATACACTTATACTGCTGGTGAAGGTTTCCCAAACTTGCTTTTTTGCAGCACCTTCAGAGTAAGCAGTGCTGTTGAAGAAGCCATAGCTATCAGCAGCAAAAAATGAGCACTGGGTAATACTGGGGCATTTGAAGGGTGGAGAAAAGGTACAGAGGAGACATTTTGGGGTGAGTTTGGGCAGAACGGGAGGAGAGACCTGTCTAGGAAAAAGGTGGAACTGGTGGAGGCCTCTTTCACTGGAACCTGTGTTCCATGTCACTGGAACCTGTGTTCCCAGAAACCCAACACAGGGCTTCTCAAGTCTGGAGTAATGGTTCAGATAGTGCAGACTTGAGAAGCCCCATCACAGATAATCAAGGAGACATCGATTGGCTTTCCTTGCCTGACAAGACATGGAGTGACCTTTTTGGTGCCACTGTAGCTTGTGGTGCTGGAAAGCATAGGACTGAGGTGTAAGAGTCTAATAACATGTTCCTTCCCTTTTCAAATAAAGAACATGAATGAGATCTTCCTGACTGTTTCTGACATCACAGATAAAACCATTTTCTATTACCCATGTGCATGTGAATCATTAGGTATCCCTGTTCCCTCATTGTCACCTGCTGCCCACATCATGTACCAGACAACTGTCTTCCCTTCTTCTCTGCATCCTTCTCTGAAGCACAACTGCAAGCTGCTGTTCAAGCACTTGCTGAGCTTTTTCTCAAAGGACAGTTTTCCTGGGAAAAGCAACCTCAGCTCCTTTGCCTTGCTTCCCACTATGAAAGTGGCTAAAGCTACTGGCTAGTCCCAGCTGAGTTTGATTTACTAACACTTTTCTCCCTTTCCCCCTTACCTTTGAACTAGACACACCACATCTTGGCATATTAGCCCCATGATCTTTAAAGGAACACAAAGTTCCTCCCAGTAGATATAGCTAACCATGTCCTTTGACAACAGCTTAGGATTGCAGCCTTAGTCCATCTTTCACTAATTCAGGAAAGGCCATGAGATTAATCTCAAGCTTTATTTTAGCCAGACCTACTTAACTCTCTGTCAGGCAAAGCTATGTGACTGGTTGGTGCACAAAAAATGCCACTGTTAGAAAACTGTCATAAGCACCTAATTAACTCAATTGTAACACTCCTAAAGTGTTAAGTGACATTCACTAGGATGTACAAAGAGACAATAATCGAAATCTGATTCAAAAATCCTCATTTATTCCAAAAGTCATTCATTCCAAAAGTCAGCTTAGGAGGGGCGAAGGTGGTAAAAATTTGCCAGGGGCATCAGTAATGCTCCCCACACAAGAAGCTGGAAAAAATGACTGGGGGGTTTCAAACAGTGCCTAAAACTAGGAAGGTACTAGGAGGGGCAGGCCTCTTGGCCATCATGGTGCAGAGAGGGAGCAAAAACAAAATCAGGTGGAAGTCAAATCCCAGCTTCGCCTAACCTAGTTAAGCATTACAGTAGCTGCTCAAATAACTGATATGCAGTTGCACAAGGGGTTTTCTTTGATAATTTGCAGTGCTGATTAAGAGGAACTGCATATTGAGAAAGGCTAGCTTCTTGTACCACAGGGGAGTGGAATGACTAAGGCTATGAGGGCACAATTCTGATCAATTTAGGCTTGCACAATTCACCTGGCATATCTTCCCATGGTGGTGGTGGGTTACTGTCCTATGAGTAATCCCTTTTATTTACCTAAGATCCTTAGGTCACAATCCTAATTAACTTTCCAGCACATGCATACCTTTGCCAGTGGGGCCTATGATGCATCCTGTCCAAGGAAAAAGATATGGTTAATAGCTCTTCTTTTGTCAGTTTTGTGGGTTCTTATCCAAACCTTTCCATTCTATAATATAGACATGAAGCACAAATCTTTACAGAGCAAGTCTGGGACAATGGATGGGAGAGAACTTGACTTTTTCCTCAATCCTTTAATAAAATGTCTCAGAACTCATATGAGGAACTACATGTATTGTGCTGCCTTTAAAACTGAGTATATTCCTATCCATTAGCATGACAGAGGTGGGAAATCAATCACAACTACTGTGTTTGCTGTTACAGCATGATGTATAGGCTGATGTGTGACGGAGTCTGTATTTTATTCCAAGATATTAGATCTATAGGTATCCTTGTAAATCATTTGAAATTTTGTGGGTTTGACATTTGCTGTATAGCCAGTAAGCATGCGTAATTATGATATATGCAGTGGTGGGAATCAAATAAATTAACAACAGGTTCTATGTCCTAATAACCTAAATTAACAAGAGGTTCTATGTCCATAGAACAACAGGATCTATGTTCCATTACTAACCAGTTCTCAGAACCAGGAGCTCATTAGCAAAGGGTTTTATAGAACCTGTGAGAACCCCCTGAAGCCCACCACTGGTATGTACTATATATGATATATGTACAGAGAACTGATTCATATTAATACCTTATTAGTTCCATACAGTACCAGAATAACATCTCATTGGCTCTCAGAGCCATCTGTAATATGGGAAACTTTGAGTTAAGAAAATCCACTTTTGTTCCAAAAGGTTTTGTGTTTTCATTTTCTGGTTAATCAGCCATAACCTTTGATAGAATATAGATATTCCAGTGCAGTTTGGTTCATTGCATTCTGCATAAAATTAGCAATGGTTTATAACATGATGGTATTATCATTCATACCCCGTTTTTCACAATTTTAGTCACTAGTGTCAAGCTCAGCTTGTAGTACCCCTAAAGCTTGTAGCTCAGTGCAACTGCATGCCCTGTACCCCCTAGCTATGCCACTGCCTCTATCCAGCCCCTGGGCAAGCCCTGTAATACAATCCAATACAATCTTATATGTAAATTTTGTGTAAATTTATTCAAATTTGAAATGCAAATTTGCTTTTTTGGCTTCTGACACAGTGTCAGGGAGATGATGTGACCCTCCTGCGAAAAGTGTCAAGATGACTTGGGTCAAGATGATATTGTTGCCCCCCTGAAAGTTTGTTGCCCAGTGCAATTGCTATTCGTGTTTCATCTCTGCTATGCCAATGTGTCTCAGGGCCAAAAAGTTTGAAATTAACTGAACATGTATTATTTTGTATATTAGTGATGGAAAAGAGGGCTTATTGTGTTTCAAAGAGTGATATTCTATGCCTGAACATTATTCTTTAACTGGCAAATGAACCTGGATGTAATGGCACCAAATATCTGCCTCTATCACAAAATAATGAGGAACCTAGATATTTTTTCCACTGACAGATACTCAAAACAGCCCTGCTGTTTCATAGATTATTATTAATCCTGCAAGTAAAGTTGCTTATTATGTTAACATAAAATAAACTTTCAGTGAGTAATTTGATCTTTAAAATGCTTCTTTAGACACAGTGTGATTCAGTGGTGAATCATATACAGCTTAAACCATATTCAGTGTTGTTTTTATATAATGTAGTTATAAATAACAGCAAAACAACATATTTCTCCATTCACTTCAGCAGAATGGTCTGTCCTCAGAACAGGGTTGAATCTTTCTATTGAATGAGGATGATTGCAAGCCATTGCAGGCAGTGGAGCTTCCTGAACCCAGTGTTGGGGTTGGCAGTGACAAGCTTGGCAGCCCAATGCTGAGCTGCCTGCCAATGTTGTGCTGCCTCAGCCCAATGCTGAGCTACCAGGACCTGAGACACAAGGACCTCAAGACCTGCCTATAATCCCAGCATGCAGTGGCACCCAAATGGCTGCTGGGGTATCCTGATCACTATTAGCTACTGCCAGTGTCTCCTTGGGTGATAGGACTTTCGTCCCTTTCCCCGGGTAAGAAAAATGCCCTCAAAATGGGGCTCCTCCTTTCCACCTCCCTCTCCGATGCCCACTCTCCTCTTGGCCAAGCTGTGGATCGTTGGCCCTCCACTAGCACTGGCACAGCACTTTCTTGCACTAATCTAGCTGGAGCAATGTTGGGACCCACAATCATGCTTCTTGGCTTGTTTGTTACACCCAACACCAGCAGAGTGCCAGTGGAATGAACTCAGGATTGGGCTCTCAGTCAATATCTGTCAGTCTAAAGCTCCATGTCTTGTATACCATTGAGAAATATGGGCAAATGATCCAGATATAATGTTCCACTCAATGAAAGAAAAATTGCATGCATTCATGACTTATCCATTAAAAATTCCAATAAACTTGTTCCTAAGCTTTGCTTCAGGCAAGAAAGAGGAAAAAAATTAATACTTGTTCTGGGATAACTTTAAAAAGGATCTCAAAGCAATTATTTTTTACTTCAACATTTTCCTCTCATTTTCATTTTCCTGCAAAGTTTTTTCTAGTTCAGGCTAAAAATGAGTTGGTATTCTTATGGTTTTTATTTGTTTAGAGAAATTCATGTTACAATTTTAATGAGATGTCTCATATCTAAACATTTCCATAGAGTTTCACCTTTTGATGTTGACTGTATTTTTCTGTGCAGACCTTAGGAGGTTAATTTTGCTTGTTAATAGTCAGCAGGACTTTGAATTTGATTTATGTTCAGTGGTGTTTACCGATCATTGTGGGAGTAAAATTTCAAGAATATTTGTGGACCCTGGGAACTGGTGGGCACTACTTTGCACCAGTGGGTACTAGTTGGTGGGCACCTGCAGGCAATGGGCATTGCTGGACACTTACAGGCACTGGACACCAGAGGTTATCAGGGAACAGTGTGTACCAGTACACTGGTTATCCCTACCAGGTATGGGGCACCAGCAGGCAGCAGGCAGCACTGGGTAGCAGTAGGCACCAGTGGGAAGCTGGCACCACTGGGCACTATCAGGCAGCAGACTTCACTGGGCACCAGTGGACAGCAGTGAGCAATATCAAGCACCACTGGGTATCAATAGGAAGTGGGCACTGGGAATCTCTACCAGGCCCCTGCCATTCCTGTTGGGCATTCATGTATCACTATGTACCACTGTACAGTGGGTAATGGGCAGCAGGCACTACTGGGCACTATCACATGTGGGCTGCAAGCACCAGATTGGTTCTTCATGGGTCCTTACACTACAGAAGGAATACACTCTCCAAGTTCCATGCTTCTAGTTCCAGGGGTTGAGTCTGAGTGTTGATCAGTCAGTCTTCAATATTAAGCATAGGGATGAAAATAGGTTGCACCTCTTTTCACTCCCTTAGTGATTAAATATCTGATAATCAGTTCTTAATGTGCTCATGTCACAGAAGAAATATGCTCCACAAATTTCATGCTTTTAGGTCAGTGGTTTGGGCTGAGTGTTGATGAGTCAGTGATTCTTCAATGTTAAGTAGAGGGACAAAAACACGTTGCACCCTTTGATGAGGGAGCACAGATGCTGGACAACTTCACCTCGGAATCACTTAGAGGAAGACACCCTCAACCACCAAATGTGAAAGATTTCCCTGATGCCATACAAATATGGACTCTAAATGACATTATCCAACCTGGCAGAGGCTGGTCTAGGTTCAGGGCACTGGACGTGGAAGAGATCTGTGGAAGAAGGGGGAGAAAGGAGGAGGTCAAGGGATATAAAAGGGAGAAAGAAGGCAGAAAAACGGCAGTAGACAAGGATGCTACTGGAGAGAGTGCTAGACACTTCATTGTTCCCAGATGCCTGGATAAACCCAGTAAGAGAAAAGAAAACAAACACGTTAAATGATGGACGTTGTTACATACTTACTTCATCCTGGAGACTGTTATATGGTGGACTGCTGTACTTGGTGAAGTAACCTGTAAAAGCAACAGAGACAAAATTTGTGATATATATGCTGATCACTGAAAGTTTTGACATAAGATCTTAAATTATAAATCTATATCTTTCGACTTACCTGGTGTGGAGTCTTCTCTCAAGGTTTATGCAGCTGAGATGGCAGAAGGAAGGTGTGAGAGAAGGGACAATGAAAGTGAGGATGAGTCAGGACATGACATACCCCTTTCACCTCCTTAGGGTTTGAATTACTAAAAATTGGCTATTACTGGGTGCCTACATCACAGAAGGATTACCCTCCCTAAATTCTAGGTCTGGTGACTAAAGGAGGGAATTAATGAGTGGGTGAGTCTGTGAATCAGTGAGTCAGTGACTCTTCAGTTTTACATACACAGAGATTTTTGTGTCCCAGACATGAACATGCATGTGAATAGGATTTAGGGTTGATCGGACTTTGTGTTCACCACTATCTTCTGTATCTTCAAAGACAACATAAACCTGTTCTGCTGTTTTGCTTAGAACAATTTTCTTCCAAAATACAAAATGGCAGAGGCTAGACAATTTGACATACGCGTATTCACCCAGCAATGTAATGTATTGTTTATTTTGTGACTTTATTGCTCATTTTTTTCTGTGAGATGCACAAGATTGTTGCCTCCAGGTGATTGTGAACAAGCAGTCAGATGTAGACTCTGACATTTGCCAGTCTTTTGCTCTTCACTCTCCGCTGTGCAATAGAATGAAAGGATGATGGCTTTGTATGTAGCTGAAAAAGGCATGAGAAGCAGGCTGAATGTGGCACTGTGAATGCTGTTTCTTTGAATGTCTCTTTAGAAGGTGGACATTGGCCATTTATTTTTGCTGGAAATCCCCCTTTTCCTTGGACAGCGCAGGAAGTTTATCTGAGTCAGAATATTGTCAATTCTAGGTCAGATATTGAAGCTGAAGCTCAAGTGCTTTGGCCACCTCATGAGAAGGGAGGATTCTTTAGGAGAGGACTCTGGTGTTGGGAAACATTGAATACAGAAGGGGAAGAGTACAGCTGAGGATGATTTAGATAGCATCACTGAAGAAATGAATATGAATTTGGACTAACTTTGGAAGTTAGTAGAAGATGGAGGGCCTGCTAGGCTGTGGTCCACAGGGTCATGAAGAATTGGACATAACAACTAAACAACAAGAAGATATTGTCCCTTTGGACCACAGCTGGCTTTGTGTATGAAGATTTTTCTTTCCCTCAGTTCTTAAGCAAAGCAGCCAAGGGGACCATGAGTGTTTGATTAGGTTCCAGGAAGAGACCAAACAGGCCATGTAGATTTGAGGGGAGTCGGCTACTCTCTTTTCCTTCTGGTGCTCTGTTTGGTCAAGCTTTGGCTCTGCTTTGTAGGTTAGTCTAGCCCAGGGGGAACACACAAAGGTCAAGTCAAATTGGCAACAAGTTGGAATGAATGGTATTTAAGGCTTAAGAGTTCAGCTGTTTGCCCTGTTCTGAAGAATTTGAAATCTGGAGGGAAATGGAAAAGGAAGCCAGCAACTGTGAAATTACTTCACAGCTCAGAAACAGGTTTTGCAAGTGATTTGCAAATGGATTTACTATATATGTTATGGTGGCATTCCAATATCTTCCTTATTTACATCAAGAATGCCACTTTTATGATAAACGGAAGTTGGAGAAAGAGGGAGCTCATGTTATTTGCTCAATTTGTGACACATCTGTCGTGCTTTGGTTAGTTCTGAAGGCCAAGGAATGGAAATGAGTTGACAGAAAAGGAACTACCCAGAGGCATCAAACTCAGATAAACCAGGTTGTCACTGTATAGTAACTAGCCTCAGACCCAATCTACAAATTGAAAATGATAATATATACAGCCCAATGGAGACTGTAACATTACAGGCAGCAGAGAAGGAGAAGTATCTTCTAAAATGCTTTCCTGTGTCGGGAGAAAAAGCCTCTTCCTAAACCAGAGGTTCCAAAACATTTAAGTCTAGCAGCTCCCTTCACCTACTGGGCCATTGGCTGCTTTCCACATTAGGCAACTAATTATACTCATAAACCAAGGTACCACTGAATAGGACAGTAGCCCTATGTGCAGGGTGACCATACAGAATGGAGGACAGAGTGCCTCTACCTTTAAGCCTTGCAAAGAAGAAGGAATTTAGACAGGTTTAGCTCCACATAGGGGTGTTGAAAAAGCAGCACCTGCCTCAATTCTCTCTTCTGTACCTTCTTAAAGGTAAAGGAACTCTGTCCTCCATTCTATATAGTCACCCTGCACATTAGGGCTACTATCCTATTCAGTGATACCTTGGTTTATGAGCAAAATTTCTTCCAGAAGCATGCTTGTAATCCAAAATGCCTGTATATGAAAGCAAAATTTTCCATAATAAATAATGGAAACTCAGTTGATTGGTTTCACAACCCAAAAATATTCATATAAAAATTATTACAATATTATAATATAAAATAAAATAATAAAGGAAATATAAAATATAAAGAAAACTGAAACAAAGTAACCTGAACTTAGTCTCTCAGGACTCTCCGACTGCAATCTGCCCCCCTTACACAGGAGTGAGCCCCACTGATTATAATAGGGCTTACTTTAGATTAGACATGCAAGGCTAGGTTTCTAAGGCTCCTTTCCATTGTCCCCCTTACATAGGAGTGAGCCCCATTGTCTGTAATAGGCTTACTTCAAAGAACACATGTATAGTCTGGTCTCTCAGAAGAGGCTGAGCTGGTGCTGGTGGAGCATTGGAACTGGCTGTGTCCCAGCTGGAACTTTAATTTTTTCTTGTTTATCAAGACATTGCTTTTATTATCAAGTCAAAATTTATTTGAAATGTTTGCTTATCTTGCCAAATGCTTGCAATCCAAGTTACTCTCAAGCCAAGGTTTTAATGATTAATTAAGGTTTTAACTTTATATAACATTGCAGATTTGTTGCAAGGATGGCACAATGCTGCAAGCTGGTTTCTGTGGCTCCCTGAGAACCATGGCTCACAGTTTGGGAACCATTGCCTTGTACATGGAAAATAATCACAACATGAAGCCACGTAAAAGAATATTCTATATGCAAGAAGATATTTGAGTGGCATAAATTCACACATAGTTTCCCCGTTTGAAATCTGAAATAGTACAGTTCCAACCGGATTAACCTATGCCATTATTTTGAAAGTGAAGATTGGTTTACGGAGCTGCAGCATGTGAAGTGCTACAGTGGTGAGTTGAAGCAGGGGCCCCATTTTTGGAGAAATATGTTTGCCCTCTTTTTCATGAGGAAAAGCTTTTTAAAAGTTGCCTCTTACTGGTCATGGATATGTCAAAGGAAGTTATTGCTAAGTAATTTATACAGTTGGATACTCCTCTTGTGGTAGGTTAGGTGTGAGAAACAGAAGCACTACACGAGCAAGTCAGTAGATCAGGAGTGGAATAATTGCAGGCTTTTGACAGAAATATGGAACCCCCAGCCACAATTGGGCAACAGTGTGGACAGGGAACTGCCTTGCTTAAAATGGCCACCGCAACAATCTCTCTCTGTGTAAACTGGGCCTAATTCTCCTCCACTGATTTGATTTCAGCTCTTTCAATTCCTTAGCCTAGGAACAACAATATTTTTTGTGTTGCAAGAATTAACCCAAGGAGAAATAATTTCAGAATGTGTAGAAGCACCTTGTTTTATATAAAAACCTGTCATATCTATCTACTAAGAGGCTTGATAATGTGTTAGTTTGTCCACATGTTTCCTGTCAATCAAGCATGCAGAGAGTTCTACTCCCATGTCTCTGGAACATATGGAAGGCAGGTAGAGTTTGAATAAAGCCATGCTGATAGGTGGTGGTGGGTAATATACTCCCGCAAGCGAGAGCTGCAAGCTGTTACTGTTGTCCTATAGAGAAGCTTGTCTGGCTTCTCATAGGGCACAATTCAGAAGTGCACTTGGGTTGCCCTATCTCTCACTGGGCTGACCCATCTGCAAGATGCTCCACCCTAGTTACTCTGGAAAAGGCTTGGGGCAGCCTAACGCAAGTGGACCTGGGCTGCCCTAGCTGGGGCAGCCTAGACAGTTCAGGAGAGGCATGTTGAGGGCATGTTTAGCATTGCCTAGGGCAGAGCAGGTACTCTGTATCCAGAGCCTGTTTCCAGGGCAGAAATGCCCTCTTCCAGCTCCTCAGAGTTATACCACCTCAGAAACAGGTATAGTAACAAGTAGACCCATAGAGTACGAATGGTAGTGTTGACAAAAAAAAAAAAATCTGAGTTCTTGGCCAGGCTATCTGAAACCCCTGCCTCTCAACCTCTGGATATGGAACAACTATGGCAGCCCACTAACCTGCAGATACAGCAGGCCACTCCAAGCATCCACCCTCCATTAGAGGTTCTATTGTATTGCATTCTCATGCTGCAGCTCTTCCTGGTTGAGGCACCACAGCTGTTCCTTGTTCAGTGTGATTTGAGGGGAGGTCTCCTCAGGAGCAAGCCCTGCACAGGTGCCACTTACCTGATACCTGCTGAACAGGCAGCCAGGGCAGCCCGGGCTTCCTGACTCTCTGGATCCAGCATAACATTCTGCTCTGGATAAAAATAGTTGGGGCAGCCCAGCTAGGGCACTGCTCATTGCCCTTACTGTAGATAGTGCCCTTAGTCTCTCAGATGTTTGGCGTTGGGAGAAACATTCTAATTAAACTTCTGATTTTGCTTGTACAATTTCAGTGCCAACACTAAAAGCAGCATCTCAACTTTATTGAAGAAACAATGACATCCTGCATAGTGCATTTATAGGGTTCATAAAATGAGCATATTCTAATAATGTTATAATCAAAAGGCACTGTCAGAGGACCAGGATGTCATAAAAACCTGACAATTTACAACGCTTTCAGCAAAGTGGAGCCAATGTTCCTGAAATACTCAGGAACATTTCAATCTCCTTTTACTGTTGTTAAAAATTCACTTCACTATTAAGTGATTATTATTAAGACAATAATAATGGTGCTAATCTCTTTCTAGGAATAACCTCAGTGAAGATAACATTTAACTGAGAAATTCAAAGAATATTATTTTTTTCCTAATCCTTTTATGTAGTGACAGCACTCCTGGAAGCCAAATTCTACTAATTCAGTCCAAAGGGCACTCTAAAAGAGATTTGATTATAAAGGGCACCAGATGCAAAATGAATGTATTTGAGAATTGACTGACTAAAGCAAATCACTGTATTCTAGTGACATATTTGTCAGTTTCAAAAAACAACTCTTTTTTCAATAATTTTTTTTCCAATATTGTTTCTAAAAATGGCCACATTTTATTTAATTTTACCTTGGTCTTTCATTGCTCTTATCCATTTTGTTGGCTTTATGTAATCTCATCTTGGTGATGTAACCATGAAATTTATCATATATGCTAATATGCCTATTTCAGGGAACAGAAAGAAACAGCAAAAAGAATAGAAAAACGACAAAATGGAGGGAGGGGAGAAAGTATATTAGGAAGTGGGAAGTGGTGGCGCCCACCACAAGCAGCTTGGATTGGATGATACTACCTCCTTCACCCCCCAACACATCACTTTTTTCTCCTTGCTTTGGACTAATGGTGTAAGTCAGAGGTGACCCACTGATAAACAAGATGGTCATGGGGTGATAAAGGAAAATATGTTTCCCTTACCTCATCCACACCTCCTAATCCCCACTCCTAGCTAAATGGAGCACAAGCCTTTATGGCCTGGCTGCACTGGCAGTGGGAATAGGCGATGGGGTGGACTGTTAATCTGTAAAGCTGAATATAAGTCCTGCATGGTAAATTTGTTTGCAAAATGCACATATTTTTCCGGACAAAATCCTCCCATTTATTAGGAGAAACTTTTTAAATAAGAAAACCCAGATACAGTTTTTCCACAGACTGAGCACATTCAGGGCAATCTACTGCTAATTGCGTAAAACGATCAGATCTGGTGTTATTGTAGCAGCACAAAACAACATGTACCCACTTAGTCCTTTACAGCAATTCATTTCACATCATTTTAAAGAGTCAGGGAGGTTGGATCATTATACAAAAATGTGTACTTGCTTTGTCGGCATGTTTGTCCCAAAGGAGGACCTTTAGGTCATGAGCGGAAAAATTTCCATTAGGATGAAATTGTAATGGGCACCTTGAAATGCAGAAATTGAAGGTACAAAGGCTTCCTTTTTTGCGAAGTCGGAGTTGTATTCCCACAACCCCTCACCAAATGGAAGCCATTTGTGCAAAAGGCAGCTGTGACTGCTGCCCCTTATTTCGATAGCCCTCTGTTTCTTAGACAATCCTGGCCAGACAGCATGGGGTAGTAAGAGGCTTTGAGTTGTGAAACAGTTAAACAAATGGCTTCCGTGTACAGTTATCTAGAAGTGGTGATGGACTGGATGTTTCATAAAAGTGCCATAAACCACATACCACTTGGTTCTCGACAGTGGCAGCAGAGAGGCCAGTTGGTGCTGGGTCTCTGTGCTAAGATAACGTTTCACTGGAGCAACAAGTGGCCAGTTTCCTTGCCCATAAACACAGAGGCTTTTGGGAAGGGGGAGGTGGAAGGGAAGGTTGGGGAGGACAGAACAGAGCAGAGGGAGAGTAGAACAAGAAGTGGATTGGGCCCAAGAGGAGGGTAGTGACCTGCTTAATTCTATTTCAGACTCTGCCATCAAATCCTATTTCATCTCTCATACCCAGAAGCGGACACAGGCACCCTGGTGTTTATGACTGCTAAATAGTATTTATTTTTATTTTTATTTTACTTAATTTGTATCCCGCCTTTCCTCCCTCACAAGAGAGAGCCCAAGGCGGCTAACATGAATAAAAATAAAACACCATTAAAATAATAATAAATAGAAGTTAAAACATAATTAACATACACTTAAAATACAATTAGATTTTAAAACTGAAACAATTAAAACAGACTAAAAACTTTGTTAAAAACAATAATATATAAACACAATAAAACTGCCCCCCAACCCCTGCCCCATTTAAAAGCTTTTTTAAAATAAAAGGTTTTTAGGCTCTGCCTGAAGCTCTGTATTGAGGAAGCTTTCCTCAGTTCTATGGGGAGGGAGTTCCAAAGCCAGGGTGCCACCACCGAGAAGGCCCTATCTCTGGCCGCCACACCTCTCATGTTTCTTAGTGGCGGCACAGTCAGTAGGGCCCCCTCAGATGACCTTAGGTGATGGGTTGGTTTGTACAGAAGAAGGTGATCCCTCAGGTACCCTGGACCCGAGCCGTTTAGGGCTTTAAAGGTCAGGACCAGCACTTTAAATTCAGCCCGGAAACGAATGGGCAGCCAGTGTAGTTGCTGAAGCAGTGGTCCGACAGAGTCGAACCGACGAGCCCCAGCAACCACATGGGCCGCCGCATTCTGGACTAGTTGAAGTTTCTGGACCATCTTCAGAGGCAGTCCCATGTAGAGCGCGTTACAATAGTCTAGTCTCGACGTCACCAGGGCATGGGTCACCATGGCCAGATCTGAACGACTCAGGCACAGATCCAAAGACATCCACTGACAACTTTGGGTTGTTCCTTTACTCTGAGGAGATAATGGAAGCTGCACTGGCCTCATAAGTAACAGCAGCAGCCATTTCTGTGCTACAGCCCTGTGCAGCACTGGGGCAGTTTAAACAGTGTTATCCAAAGGGATCTTTGAGTAACGGAGGCTTTACTTATGTTCTTATGTTGAGCTGGCTTCAAATAGTGGCAAAGACTATTGGACTTTGTCAAGAAAATCTGTCTGACGTTCAAATTATTAGGGAAACTTTATTGGGTGACTAGTGGCTGAATCCTAATCACTGGGGTAAGAGTATTGCAAATGTGCCATAAGACACGTATGCAGCACTTTGGGAGTAAGGAGCATTGGCAGGAAGAAATGCATGTCCCACTAGCTCCAGATTCAGAGCTTTATCCAGGGAGCGGGAGTCAGCACTGAGACATGGTGATATAATGGATCCCAATTTGCTCCATCACCTCTGGAGGGGGTACAGATCTGAGTAGGCCCGTTGGGGCTGTTGCAGCCTTACCTAGGAAGGGGAAAAGGTTAGTCTCTCCCACATTAGCATGGCAGTAGCCATGAACCGTGCACTAGAATCAACATAGGCTGAGCCAGTCTGCTTGTTCTAGCATAAGTGAGGATTATGCTATGTGATTCTGTTGAATGACTGTAGACCTGAAGAAGGTTTTAAACTTATGACTATAAATGGACACAGGGAATCTTTTTTTTAAAAATTTCCTGCACTCTGGAAAATTGCACAGATAGATAGATAGATAGATAGATAGATAGATAGATAGATAGATAGATAGATAGATAGATAGATACTGAAGCTAACTTGTTTGCACGGTAGTAGTTCAATTTAAAAATATATGCAGTTTAAATGTAGGACACGTGAATGCTTTGGCCAGGGAAGTGTTTATCTATGTTCTTTTGTTGTTGTTCCAGCGAACTTATTTAATGTTCTGAGAAATAATACCTACTTCTCGGTATCCTGCTGCTAACAATGAGAAGAAACCCACACTCTGAAATTATTTCAATTTAGGATGTATTTGCAATTGAACAGTATGTTTACTATTATTTCTCTATACAGCTATGGCGCTGTATGACGATATGAATGTGCATGGTGCTCATGAAGGAAAGATAGGTCCTTGTCCTGTAAGATTTACAGTCTATCAGAGTTTACAATCTCTCCGCATTTGGGGACCTTGAGAAGGGATCCTTCTTTGCATACATACATATGTGTATATGCTAATGCTTACTACGCAAATCCCTTGCTGGTTTCCCCACAAACTGAGCTAAAGAGGCAAAGGTGGGACCATAATGAACTCTGTCCACTATGGCTTCTTGCTTCCCCCAAATACCTAGGGTGTATTCATTTTTCTGCCTCCCATGCTAGATATATATTTTTTCTCCCCCACCCTAGTATAACATTTTCTTATCTTCTAGCTGTCTTACATGCTACCTCTCTTTCTTGCAAGGCTGGTGCTAGAAAACATGGCCACTTATATGAATAATGGTGTCATACCCCCAAATCCAGAGTAACTACAGGAGCACGTAATAGACTTTACGTGCACCCATAGTTACTGCACCACCTTGTGAAAATCTATGGGGAAATTCATATTGGAGTCCAGAGTAAGTTGTTCATACACCGGAGCAAGGACTCCCCGTAGTTACTCTGGATTTTGCCCATAGAATCATAGAGTTGGAAAGGACCTAATAGATAATCTGGTCCAACACTCTGCCTGGAGCAGGAAATCCTCCTGGAGCACATATGCTCTATTCATCTGTTCCTATTCATATGAGTCCTATTCATCTGTTCCAATGAAATATCTGGGTGCAGCCATTTTGTAAAGCAAGTAGGGAAAGTGACAGAGGAGGATTTTTAGAACTTGAACAACAAGTTCCATCCATTACCAAGATTTTAAAAGCATTAAACCGAAGTCAATAACTTATGGTAACTTTAATAACTAGAAGGCAAAGATGAGTCATCACAAAAATTCCCTGAATTATATTTGAAACAAATTTCCTTCCGTTTTTAATGAATCACATTTCTAGTATGATGGAAGCATGCTAGTGATCTTACTTTTGATTATTTTCAATCTGAAAAATAAAACACTGCTCTAGTTAGTGTCTGCTGGATTACCAGAGGAGAAGGAGGTCATTAGAAGTTACAATGGTCACGTACCCAGTTGCCAGGCACCATTTAAAAATCTCTAAATGGCCTGCCCATTACGAAGGACAGATTGCTGCTTATGCTACTACTTTCCCAGCCTCCATTACCTGGCAAGCAATATAAGTGTTTACTGAGTGAAATTGAGGATGGTATTACAATACGTGCTCAGGCACATGAAGATGAGCATGTTTCCTCAATCATGTGTGCTAAGAAGTGTTTGCCTACATGCACCAACAGTTCTATCTGGTCTCAAAGAAGAATGAACTCTAGACATGGATGTCACTGAAGTCCACATTTTGTATTCAGGGAATTATTTACAATAATAGGGAGGGATAGAAGAATCTAAAGCAATATTGAAACAATAATTGTCTAACAATACTGATCATAGTCTGTAATTTAGAAGAAGAACATAAGAAAAGCCTCCACTGGATCAGGCCAAAGACCCATCTGGTCCAGCTTCCTGTATCACATAGCAGCCCGCCAGATGCCTCAGGGAACACATATGACACTTGCAGCCTGATGCCCCCCCCCTGCATCTGGCATTTTGAGGTTGTCCATGGCTATACACACCCTTCATGAAGCACAACATCTGTGGGAAAAATTCATGAGATCCCAGTACTTGCAAAAATGTTAGATTTTTCAGGATTCCAAGGTCTATCTCTTCACTGCTTGGTAGTCTACAGCTTGCTCCAGGTTGTGTTACACTATGTTTTTGCTGATGAAAACATGATTGTCAATGAGAACATGCTGAAGGTTGGCTTTGTGCATTAATATAAATGGTGAATGCTCAGAAAATTGGAAGTATTGGTGGTTCTTGACAGCATTCTGTAACCTACCAGAAACTGGAAAGTGATAAAAGTTTGAGAAACACTGGGCTAGTCAAATTTCTGGAATTTGTGTCCATTCTTTGTTACATGCCTGTCCCTTGCTATTTTGGCTTCACATCACATGCAATTTGAAGGATGTGGGGCAATGTCCATCTTCCAAATGGTTCTGGCCCTGCACAAAATGAGATCTAAGACACAACAGTGTGCAACTTAACCAAACTACTGTATGAAAGAAGTCATGGATAATGGAACGATATGAGTCTGTGAAGGCACATGGACATGTACTGGAAGAGATTGCACACATGCTTCTGCCACCAGCTGTCCTCCTTTGAGCCATCAAAGGAGAAAGAAGCAGCACATATGTACTGTGCAGCTTAAACTTACAATACAAAAGCCTAGCCATACAAAGCAAAGTGGTTTTTACTCAGTTTTGCTTCATTTAAAAGTCATTTTTGCTACCTCCTGAACCAAACACTTATCAAAGAATAGAAATAACTGTCAATAAATCAGCTGGGCCCCTTTGTATAATACAACTGGTGTAGGAACTTTTAAAATATTGCTGCTTTGCTCAATAATGACACTCAATAGCTCATGAAACAATAAACATCTATCTACAGGACATTTTAATATCTCTGTTCTGCTGAAGCACTGGCGCTGATGCCAGGACCTCAAAAACCTGATGCCAGTAGCCATCCACTTCAAGATTTATGAGGTTAATTCCACATCAATTGTGGCTATTAGCATGTGGTGCTACATGCAACTGCATTGAAATACACAATTATTGTAAGTTCTTCCCTTGCACTGTAGCTTTCAGCTTAGTTACTGAAAACATGTTGTATCTGAAAAAATATTTTTTTAAATCAGAAATCCACTTTGACCAAATTACATGCTATATAGAATCACCCAGGAATGGTTATGGTAGCCACGGTTATGTTATGCATTTTGATATAAGT
This sequence comes from Cryptoblepharus egeriae, assembly GCA_030015325.1. Classification (NCBI taxonomy): domain Eukaryota; kingdom Metazoa; phylum Chordata; class Lepidosauria; order Squamata; family Scincidae; genus Cryptoblepharus; species Cryptoblepharus egeriae. Next base: position 62,576,672 of record JAREYC010000002.1, on the reverse strand, counting down.
ATAGAAAGACAGACCCACTGGCAACAGTATTTAAAGATTAATAAAAATCAAGGCAAGCCTTGGAACCAATTTAAAAGCAAAATGACTGCAGAAAATTGAATATGATGAGGACATTATGGTACAGTTTAAAGATGGCACAAGCGTTTGACTGGGGGCTCTCAGAAAGAGCTATCAATCCTGCTGGAATTTCTCATGAGTGAACACAGCTTCATCAAGCCTCTTGAGGAGGCTATTTCTTCAAGGCCATCTCCGCTTTCTCCTGCTCCGTGGTTCCTGCTCCTGCTCCTACCACCGTGGTTCATGTGGATGCATTTGTGGAAGTTTTATAACAAGTAGCTTTGCCTGAGTACCCCTGTAATAAACACCCAAAACATATACAGTACTGGATTTTTAAGTGGTGATTCATTTTATTCACGAATCCCAGCAAAGGCAAACACTCTTATCTTTTTATCACTCCTATGTTCATCAGGGCAGGCATCCATCTGGGAGAAGTTGACAGGAATATAAAGCACAACACTTCATCATGGTTTAACAAATTGAAACTCTTGGCATTTTATAGTAATTTAGGAGCATATTATTTCCCAATGTGGAGAACAACTTTGATAATTCTCTGGAAGGAGACAAATCCGCAAATCCAGAGTAACTACGGGAGCACAGAAGAGACTTTAAGTACACCCATAGTTACTGTACCACCTAGTGAAAACCTATGGGAAATTCATATTGGAATCCAGAGTAAGTCGTTCTTACACCGGAGCAAGGACTCTCTGTAGTTACTCTGGATTTTGCCCTAAGAATGCTAAAACCTCAACCACACTTCTTGTTAATTGCCAAGGTAGTTCCAGCTTGCAAACAAGTAAGTTTTTACTGTGTTTATTATTTATCCCAAGCCCATCCAGGATAACAGGGCTTCATGATAGAGGAAAAGTCTTCTGCTGTACTAAAATGGCTACTGACAGACCACACATCTCTGTAGGTGACTGTTTTGTAAGTGTTGCCACAGTGTTAACTCCACTACCAGTTACTGCTGTCCAGTCCAGATAAGGCAACAGTAGGGGAAGGTAGATTAGGGGAGGATGTAAAATGGGCATGAAGGAGGGAAGAATAGGGCAGGGATGCAGTAGGAGGGGTGACAGTGGGAAACACTGGATACAACCCCCCCCCTTTTTCAAGCTTCCCTTTTTTCTCAAACTTGCACCAGCTAGAAATCTTTCAGTCTTATGTGGTCTTTTAAAAGCAGTAGCTGAGAGAAAAAGAACAAAAGGAAAGGACCTGAGTTCCCTCTGCTTCCACATTATCCTAGTTTTGCTTTCCATTAGACATTGTGCAAAACTTACACCAAAAACGTGGTTTTCACAAACCATATAACTGAGATGTGATAAGGCCAAGACTTGATGTTTTTCTTTCAACTGGCTTTTGTTTAGTGTTTTTATCACATGCGTACAAATCCTCCGGGGACTAATGCATTTTTTTGACACAGTCCTCCTTTGACAACAACTAAGCACACGCTGCTATTATTTGCCATACAAATGCAGTAGAAATAATCAGGTTGGTGTTTTTCCCCTGTAGTGCAATTGATTGATTCTATTAATGCTTCTGTGTTGCTGGAGGCCATGACTTGGCACATGATTTATTAGAAATGGTGATGACATGAATGTTCAAAAATTTCAGTAATTGAAACTTACATGTTCATCTCAATCTATGAGCTGAGATTATAATCCAAGAAATTCAGGCCTGGCTTCATTATCCTCAAAGCTCCCCTACTCTGCCTTCATGCCCTGCAACATTCTCACATGTGCTCATTCCCTTGATTCTTCCATATGAACCATCTTGAGATCTGAGGTCTCCTGCTCCTTCCAACTTCCATCCTTTCTTCCTCCCCTTGTGCTTCAAACTGCCTTCTGGAACACGTGCAAGATACCTTTTCCTTCAGTTTAATCTGTTTTAGAAGCCACTGTGACATTTAGAAGACATGGTAACATCGTGTCACCACTGACACCATGACAGCCTCAGTGCCCTAATCTTCTTTCTCTACTGCAACTGAAACCCAGTGCCGTCAACCCATAGCATGCAGAGCTACGTTTTGGAGCATATTTTATATGCTAGGCTAAAACTGCGGTAAAATTGTCACAGCAAGATAAATAACACTTTTTGCTTATCTACCTGTAGGCTGCCTGCTAGCCATTTTGCTGGAAATATAGAGGGAATTTCAAGGTAGATAAAGGGGGATTGGGCTGGAGTGACTCGATGGTTATGATGCTGTGCTTGTCAATTAAAATACTGACAGGTCAGCAGTTCAAGACCCAAGTTCAAGACCTGAGTACTGCAAGACGAGTGAGCTCCTGTCTCTTGCCCAGCTCCTACCAACCTAGCAGTTTGAAAGTATGTAAATGCAAGATGATAAATAGGTACCACTTCAGTGGGAAAAGTAACAGCATTCAGCCGGCCACATGACTATTGAGGCATCTTAGGACAGTGCAGGCTCTTCAGCCCTGAAATGGAGATGAATACTGCACCCTATTACTGGTCACAGCTAGTAGGGCAACCTGCAAAGGATAGATTTTTAAAAAGGGACCTTTTCCTTATATCCTCCCCTTGCCCAGTTGCACCCTGCTGGCAAACTGCCACTCCATTTCTGCCTACCTGCTTTAGTGGGGTATATGGGACCCCACTAAGTATATCGCAATGGTATATTACAATTATGTGCACTACCTCATCAAGCCATATGCCATCGGATTCCTCTTAGAGAGCAGAGTCCTATGCAACAATCTGTTTTGCGATAGCACCTTCCTAGCCAGAGTTATGGCCAAGAAACCCAAAAAAGCCCCAAATTTGTATATCACAGCTTTACTTGTGAATAGGCGAACCCCACTTAGTCTGCAGGAAAGGGCAGGCTGAGTGGAAGCCAAGGACACCAGAAGGACCCTGATCCAAGAACTACAGCTCTACAAATCACCCCAGGAGCAGGGTGACCAGATGCCACACCTCAAAATGTAGGACAAGGGTCCCCAAAAGTCCGGATTTTCAGTTTAAAATCCGGACTTTTGGAGGATCTTGTCCTACATTTCTAAATTTTCAAAAAAATTCAAAATGTAGGACAAAATGTAGGACATCCTACATTTTGTCCTACATTTTCTTAAAGATTACTCCCGGGGGGCTTACCTTGTCTGAGGATGGGGGGGTAGTGTAGTGCTTTGCGCCAACTAAAAGAGCTGTAGGGACTGGCGAGCACCGATAGCGGCCGTCCCTGCAGCCATCTAGGGAGAGAGAAGCTGTGTGCATGCGCACAGCCTCTCTATCCCTGCTCACAGTGTTTTTTTTTCAAGCAAAGGCTGCGCGCATGCGCACAGCCTCTGCTTCTCCGAGACCATCTGGTCTCCTTTCAGATGGAGCGGGTCTGCAGCGGCGAAGGATCTCTCCGCAGACCACTCGCCACAAGCGCGGCTGGCTCCACTGTTGCTCGCTTGTGGCGAGCGGTCTGCGGAGAGATCCTTCGCCACCGCAGACCCGCTCCATCTGAAAGAAGACTGGACGGTCTCGGAGAAGCGGAGGCTGTGCGCATGCGCAAAGCCTTTACTTGAAAAAAAGCACTGTGGGCAGGGATAGAGAGGCTGTGCGCATGCGCACAGCTTCTCTCTCCCTAGATGGCTGCAGGGATGGCTGCTATCGGCGCGCGCCAGTCCCTGCAGCTCTTTTAGTTGGCGCAAAGCACTACACTACCCCCCCATCTCCAGACAAGCCCCCCCCCCATGCCCGGACAGGCCAGACAAGTCCTCCAAATCCGGACCTGTCCGGGCAATTCCGGGCGTCTGGACGCCCTGCCCAGGAGGTGGTTTTCTCCTCCAAGCTTCCCCTAGCTTTAAAACTGCAGTTGCATTTACTCATGAGTAAGCAAACACTTTCACTGGTGTGGAAGGTCAGTCCAGGGGGCTTCCTGAATGACCCTGATCCCAGGCACTAGGAGCTTGAAATTGCTCCAGAAGGCAGCCTCCAACACTGAAACTGGCTCAGCAGGTAATGGGAACTTTTAAAAAAAATGTAAAGCTTGGTGAGAGTTCTAACTTCTCTTCTCCCTCCACTCAAGTTTCATCTCTTGCCCTCTTCCCTCTGGGGTTTTAATGCTTTTATTTTATGTTTATTTTTTTGAAGGGGGTTAAGGCATTTTTGATTTTTAAATATTTTTTACCAGATACCCTCTTTTTCCAGCCTTGTCCTCTTTATTAGCCTTTTGTCCTGGAAAAGTTTTCCTTGTCCTCCATTTCCTTATGAGCAGGCAGCATGTAGTGTGCTTAGTTATTCATCAATTATATGTAATAAATTATATTAAGTATTATTTTTAATTATTAATAATAATCATAAACAGTGCAATCCTAAACATGTCTCCTCAAACATAAGCCCCATTGTGTTCAGTGGGTCTTACTCCCAGGAAAGTTTCTTTAGGATTGCCTAACCACTTGAATTATGTATATTTAATATAGATTTCTCATATCCTGCATTTTTCTACATTTTGGGAGTGTCATGTCCTCATGTCCTCTTTTTTGATTATGACATATAGTTAATCTGCCTATAGCCTACTTGGAATTAATAAATTATACATATTAAATTATATGTAATAATTTCAAATGTAATATTCAGCCTTGGTCGCCATGCTAGATGACCTGCGCTGAGGACTGGACAGAGGGAGTGCATCCCTATTGGTCCTGCTGGACCTCTCAACGGCTTTTAACACCATCAACCATGGTGTCCTTCTGGGTCGGTTAGCCAGGTTGGTGGATGGGGATTTGGGGCACTGTTCTGCAGTGGTTCCACTTCAGCTTGGCTGATAGGTCCCAGATGGTGGTGCTGGGGGATGCCTGTTCGGCATCCTGGCCTTTGAGGCATGGAGTGCTGCAGGGTTCCATTCTGTCCCCTGTGCTATTTAACGTCTACATGAAACCGCTGAGAGTGGTCATCTGGAGATTTGGAGTAGTGTGCACTGTACACTGTACCTGTACCTGTACACTGATGACACCCAGCTCTATCTCTCCTTTCCACATCAATCCAAGGTGGCTGTTGAGACCTTAGAGTGCTGCCTGGAGGTGGCTGGGACCTGGATGAGGACAAACAAGCTAAGATTTAATCTGGACAAGACAGAGGTCCTGTTGGTTAAGAAATCCATGGTGCATGTGCTGGACTATCAACTTACTCTGAATGGGGTTGCACTTCCCCAGAAGGAGCAGGTTTGCAGCTTGGGGGTTCTTCTGGACTCACAGCTGCTCCTGGATTCCCAGGTGGTGACTGGCCAGAGGCTCCTTTGCCCAACTTTGTTTGATGCGCCAGTTGCGGCTATACCTGGATCATGTAGACCTGGCCACAGTGGTCCACGCCACAGTGACATCAAGATTGGATTACTGTAATGCGTTCTATGTGGGGTTGCCCTTGAAAACAGTTCAGAAACTGCAATTAGTTCAAAATGCTGCGGCCCACATGGTTGCTGGAGCCAGACAATTTGACTCTGTCTAGTCACACACACACACACACACCCCCCCACAGCAACTATACTCGCTGCCCATTCAGTTCCGGCCCTGAATGGAGCTGGTCTTGACTTATAAAGCCCTAAACAGCTTGGGCCCAGACTATCTTAAGAACTGTCTACTTCCATACAATCCATCCTGTTCCCTCAGGTCACCAGAGAAGGCCCTGCTTCAAGTACCGCCGCCTAGAGAGGTATGTGGGGCAGCGGCAACAAATAGGGCCTTCTCAGTAGTGGCACCAACCCTCTGGAATTCACTCCCTCTTGATCTAAAAACCACTCCCTCCCTTGAAACTTTTCAGCTTGGCCTAAAAATGTTTCTCTTCAGAATAGCCTTCAGAGTTTTTTAATCAGTAATATTACAGAAATATTACATTGAAGCAATATACACAAGGTTTTGAGCTTTTATTTTGTTATGTTCTACACTTTTCTTGGGTGTCCTTCACTGGGGCGGGGGGGGGGAGCTTCTCTTCTGTCTGATTATAACTTATGATCACCCTGGTCTGGCAAAAATAAGAAAAACTTGTTGGGTTTAAAACTGATTTAATCACAAATCATACTGAACTGGTTTAAATATTGGACATAAAATTGAACTGGGTGTTGTGTAGGACTGAAAATCTTACTGAATTTTTTTGGGCGGAGAGGAGATTTGAAGTTATCTGATTAACTTTAATGTATTTACAATTATTTGTTTTAATTTGTCTGATGATGTCACTTTCAGCCATCACTTTTAGTGTATGCTGGACAGATTATTTCTCTAAAAAGGGGGTCCCAATCTAAAAGGTTTGAAAACCATTGCAATAAATTTTTAGAAAGGTGTCACCCGGGGGGGGGGGGGAACACCACTAGCGACCAAAATGGCTAAAAATCATGGTTTTAAAGAATTATCCCATCATGTTATATACTGTTGGATGTGTAATTTGCAGCAGAATGCAGTGAAACAAACCACTTTGAAATATATTTATTCTATCAAAATGTGTGGCCATAAAACAAATGGAGGCGAAGCAATGACACATAACCACACCAACCATCCAGGTTGTTGCCCTGCCCAGTACATGGGGGTGACGCACTTGCCTCCCGCACTGGATGACGCAAACCCTAGTGATGCCCCTGGATTCAAGTTGAAATTGCTCCTTGGCCACAAAACCTAGTGGCTGACCTTAACCCAGCACTTACCTTCAACTTCACTTACCTCTCAGGATTGTTGTGAGGACAGCGGGAAGGGAGGAATTAAAGCTTTGGAAGCCACCTTGGATATTTGTGCTGGCATGGAAAAGTTGGGGCATAAATCCCCTAAATAAATAAACAGTCTCTAGCCACTTCTTCTGCAACCGTAGGGTATGGAGGCAGAAGTAGCCAGAAGTTGTTCCTCTGTATTTACTGGAAGAGCAGGAAGCAAATGGGCAGAGGTCTCTCTGGCTTCTCAACATTATCATGGATAAGCTAATGACATTGAGGGAATACTGAGATCCCAAGGATACATAGAACAAGCTCTTATTTAATATAGGGCACAATCCTAATTATGGGCAAAATCCAGAGTAGCTACGGGGAGTCCTTGCTCCAGTGTAAGAACAATTTACTCTGGATTCCATTATGAATTTCCCATAGGTTTTCACTAGGAGGTGCAGTAACTATGGGTGCACGTAATGTCTCTTACGTGCTCCCGTAGTTACTCTGGATTTGGAGGTATGTCTCCAAAAGTAAGCCCCATTGTGTTCAATGGGTCTTAGAATGCCATCCTATGCAGGTCTACTCAGAAGTAAGTACCATTCTGTTCTGTGGGACTTACTCTCAGGAAAGTGTGTTTAGGATTGTAGCCTCAATCCAGGAAAATGTCTTTAGGTTTGCAGCCGTAGGGCACAATCCAGAGTAACTACGGGGAGTCCTTGCTCCGGTGTAAGAACAATTTACTCTGGATTGCAATATGAATTTCCCATAGGTTTTCACTAGGTGGTGCAGTAACTATGGGTGCACATAATGTCTCTTATGTGCTCCCATAGTTAGTCTGGATTGTAGGGTTAATGTCCTAGCATATGGTGAGGGAAGGTAAGGGTATTACATGTTATTGTATCACAGGCAGTGGTGGGCTCCATCAGGTTTGCACTTACTCAACAGAACCGGTTGTTAACGAGAGATAGGACATATAAAGTTTAAAAATAGCCACTTAAAAGTGGCTGCCAGATGGGCAGAGAACCGGTTGTTAATTTCTTTGAATCCCATCACTGATCACAGGCATCACAGGTGATTGCAGAAACTCTATCCTTTTCTTTTGTCATCTGCTCCTATGGCAAATGTGCACTATTGAGTGTGAGGACTAGGCTTTTTTCTCTGACATCAATGTTGCTTGCAGACCATCCAAAAGATAAGTTTTACTCTGGGGTACAAAGCAAAGCCTGAAGATCATTACAGCATGCATGCTTTCCTTCCATGCCTCTGCTTTATCACGCGTTTCCTCCAGCCATCACTGAGCTATTTTGAATCTGTAAAAGAACATTGAGACAACAAGGACAAAAGACTCTTAAGAGCTCATGGGTGAATCACCATCAGGCAAAGCTGATGTGTTTATTTGCTTAAATTGTCAGCCTGCTACTCCTTGAGGCTCTCAGTAAGATGCAATCTTAGACAGGAATATAAATCACATCAGAACAAAATATACAATTACTGTACTCAGTCTTATAAAGTTTCCAAAAAGTTTCAGGTTTGGGAAATCTCCAAGCAAAGGAATCCAAAGGGCAAGCCAGCTAGAAGCACCCATTACTATATCAGTGGGCAGGTGAGGGTATGCAATGAAGAGCTCAGTATAAACCTATGCCCCCCATAAGGCTAGCTCTAGAATGGGGGAGTTTTCTCTCTATACCCAAGGGAACCTCTCTGGTCTCTCTGGCCATGGGAACCTAGCATTTCCAAGAGAACTACACTACATTCTTAGTCTGTGATGCACAGCTGTCTAGAAATGGCAATTTGCATGTCTTCACTAAAATAGGAGCTTCAATGGCATATTGATGATGGTATTATTAGAAGTTGCAAGGAGTCTTCTGAGCAGCATTCTGTTCTTGGGGGTAAGGCCACACACACACACACACACACACACACACACACACACACGAGTGTGCATAGTACTGACAAACATTAAAGTCTCAGGATACAAACAGGTAAGCTTAATTATTTTGTTTTGTATTCATGTTCTTCAGTTTCTTCAGTGGTGGGCTTCAGGGGGTTCTTACAGATTCTATAGACCCCTTTGCTTATGAGTACCTGGTTCTGAGAACTGGTTACTAATGGGACAGAACCTGTTGTTCTATGGACAAGAACCTGTTGTTAATTTATTGGAATCCCACCACTATTCATCATCAATTGGTTCATCTGTAGTTTATTAGTTTAATTTATTTTATTGGTCTAATTCCCATTATTTGAGTTGAAGTATTATTGAGCAGTTTTATTTAATATGATTACTTCATGGCAGTGTTGGTGTTTCCAATAGCAATGTTGTTGTTGTTGTTTTTTGCTTAATTTTTTGGGAGGGAGGGGGATTTCTTTACAGCCCAATTCTATCCTTCCATCCATACATCCCCCTGCTGAAGCAACCACAAAAGAGCTTGAGCCTCATCTTGCTAGGGATCGGGGTGGGGGTGGGGGTGGGGACAGTCAGGAAGTTCTTCTCTGGATAACAATTGTTCCTTTGTCATGGCTGGAATGGGGTCTTGTGTGGGAAAGAAGGGAAAGTGTCAGAGAGTTCTGCACTGCTGCCAGACATTGGGGTAAGCATGGAGAACAGAGAGAGTTGAAAAGAAACTTTCAAGTTCATGTACTACATGCCAGGAACCATGTTTCTCTGCTTGGAGTCATGGCAAAGTTTTTAGAGAGGAGCATCTCGACTCAAGTCCTATCAAGTTGCAAAGTGGTGACTCCATGACTCAGAAAGTGCACCGTTATGACTCATTTTCAAGTCAAGTCATGGGGGTGGTGACTCTAGACCTGAGTCAAGCCTCAACCCTGGTATTTCCCCATCATTGGATGATTGTTATAAATTTAATTTGTTGAAATATTGGTGGTGTGTGCTATTGCTTTTATTATGCTTGTAGTGGCATGCTTGTTCTACGCCAGTATCCTAATTGACTGAGTCACATTGCAGTCCTAGCCATGTCTACTCAAAAGTAAGCCCATTGCGTTTAATGGGTCTTACTCCCAGGAAAGTGTCTTTAGGATTGCAGCATAACTGTTGCCAGAAGAGGTGAAATTGTTTCATTGATGACCAAGACACACAATCCAGTTAAGTGCATTTTAGTGCCACTGGTTAGACCTGGAGAGTCAGGCTCTTAACTGTCTCATTAGAATCAACGTAACTTATACCTAGATATGTTTTCTAAGTTAAGAAAGCCCAACTTTAGACTTTATTCCTGGGCAAATTTATGTATAGAATTGCCAAAATTTACTGTATCAGATGAAGACTCAAGTGTATCAAACTGCATTGGTTCAAAAAGACTAGATGTAAGAGGCTGTTTTTATCCATATCAAATCATTTAATTGAATTTTGGACTTGACTGATGGTGCTAAGGGATGGTGCCAAGGTCTACTGATGATGCCAATTGAAAGTGAAACTACTGTAAAGAAGAGCTGCATTTCAACATTTATTTTAGCTGTTGCAATTTTAAATCTCTTTGCCTACTTTCAGATTCAGTGGGTCCTTATCAAGTGCAAGCATGCATTTCTTTTTTTTACATCAAACTGCTTGTTTCTAAGAATACAGAGCCCTCTAGCTGTAGTCTACTGTGATTTACAAGAGGCAAGCAAGAAAACTAGAATTATTTTCACATATCTGAGCAGAAACAGGTGTGCTGAAGAAAACAGAGGAAAAAATAAATGATGTAAATTGTTTTAAAATCATGATACTTCTGTATTTTCATTACTTGGTTATCAACACTGGGGCATAATGTGGGTGGTGACATGCACTCCTGTGAAAGGGGACCATTGCACACCAGCACAGACAGGAATGCTAGATTTGTCTATTGGGAGTTCCATTCATAGACCAGTATCTTTTTCACATGCTGGCCCTTTCTATCTTTGTTCTGCTGTAAAAACATTCCTTAGTTGTTTGTTTGACTGGCTGATAAGGGAATTTGAATCCTAGGTGCAGAGACTTCTAGCAGTTCCTTAATTTTTCCTTTTCCTATTATTGCCACTGTAATGCTTATAGGAATGGGTAGTACTGTGACATCTTTGTATCACATGTGTGTGGGGCTATATTTTCCTTGGGATGGCTCTGCTGTGTTCAACTTGGCATTATTTCTCTATCTGGCCATCACTGTTGGGCCTGATTGGATATCACACTTATGACACTTATGACACATGGATGCCACACAGATGATGTGACTTCATGGTGATAACAAACATATTATGTTCTAACATCACAGTGATGTCATGGCAGTCTATCAGCCCACACAGCATGGCACAGTTATGTCATGCACATCTATCAGCCCACTATGTATACAGAATTCTCGAAAGATGTCAATTGGTATGGAATGCTAACAATTCCTGGTTTTTATTTATTTAGTTATTTTTTAAAAAATCTCCCACCTTTCCTCTGTCAAAATTGATGCCTAAGATGACTTCCCAACCACATCTTATATATTAGGAATCTAAGTTCTCTGTTCACGGACTGTATTATTTTCTGGTAAAAAGGGAATGAGAGTAAGAACTTGAAAAGGATCCTGGGACGTTTAAGTTTCTTGGAATCAGACTTTGAACTTGCCTTTTTGTCAACTATATAAAGCCTTAAGAGGTTCTCTGATATGCTTATATTAGGAGGGCAATCCTATACTGCCTGCTGTCCAGAGGAGCAATTATGCCGAAATGGCTACCACTTCATTCTGTGGGTTCCAGAGCAGCTGCCGGAGGTTTTCTCCCAAGTAAGATTGCAGGCCCCCAATGGGTATCCTCAGTTAGTGCCTGTTATTTTGCCAATGTTAACCAGAGGAGCTCATAGGTGTGCTGTTTAGCAAATACAGAGCATAGAAACTGGACAAGGCCTCCTTGGCTGGTCTCACCCCTCCTCCCTCCCTGGGACTGATTCTCTTTTGCCTCTTCCCTTTTCTGCCCACTCCACTCCTTCCTCCTATCCTGAAAAGTCTTGTCCCTGGCCAGCACTGGAGGAACATTGTCCAGCCATCCTTGTTACAGTGGAGTTTGGTGCTGGGTAACCCTGGCCCAATACTGGTGCTGTAAATATGCTTTGAAGCATATTTAAAATATCCAGTGCCAGTAGTATGCTCATACTGCTACTACTGAATAGCTGAGGATTATGTTATTAGTTTAATTTTCTGTATTAGACTCCCTGGTGCAAGTATATTTTCCTGCAAACCTTTCTTATGCAGTATACAGTGTAGATTGGAAAACTGTAAGTAGGCAGAACATAACAGAGCATGCCTTCTGAAAGAATTGTCTTCCAAACTGAGCTACCCTATTTCAAAGCTCTAAATTAAATAAATAAGGAAGTGGTTCTCCAACTTTTAGAGATTTACGTCCTAAGTATGTCTTTGTGGGTAAAGGACCAAGGGCAGCAACACAATCCCCAGGAAAGCATCGCTAAGGGGTATATGATAAATATTGCATGGGAGGAGGTCAGTCATGATGGGGGTCATGAGCTGGCCTTCCACATGGCTGATGCAAATGCTAGTGATACCACTGCCCATCTTTTCTTCCATTTAAGGAAAAGAAGAGGGCAATCAGTTAAAAATTGATTGGCAGCTTAGAACTATCACATAGTTGATGAATTAAAGCTATGAATTGGCTTTGTCTTCTAATTGTTATGATTCTTGAGCTGGCTGTTTTCTTTGCCTGTGTTCTCATCTGGAATGATTTTTTTTTAACAGGATACTCTTAGTTTAATCCACTTTTCCTCATTTCATGGTTCTAGTATTAGCCATCCCCCTTCCAATTTTCTTGTTTGTTGTGAGTGTGATTAATTTGTATGGTTTTCTGTTAGGATCCCAGTACACAGACCCGCTCTCCCAATTCCTAGTTCAGCCCAACCATCCCTGGCCATTCTACTTTTCTGTTCTTGTGTTAGTTTTGCTTTGAGTCATCTGTTCAAATGCCAGTACAAACACGCATTTCATATTATAATTCAGTATTGATATCCTCAAGGTCTCCTGCATCTATCTTTTGAAAACTTTGCAGGTTGTCAATAGGCAGTTATGGTAGTCTGTAGCAACAAAAACAACAGAATACGTTTATTTCAGCATATGCTTTCATTGACTTGTCAGTCTTTACAATGTCATGGGAATCTTTACTGATATTTGGCAGGGAATATTCCTGGAGTCTGTTGTGTACTGCATTCAACTTTGGCGCAAGGTGGGCAAAAAAACAAAATAATATCTCATCTTTAATACTGTGTGGAGGGAGATGCTGAATTTGAAATTTCCATCCTGGCCTTGTCATGCCCTGTTTGGCTTATGGATCTGAAGTAGCAAAATAACTGGCATAGTTCTGAATAGATTGATAAGAGACCACCAAGCAACCAGAAAGTAAAAAATTTTCTTTACTATACCAGCCAATAATGATCCCCAGCTGGCCTGTAGGCTGCAGAATAAAAAACTACTAACTTTTCTGGTCTAGTTATATGAGTGAATAAAACATATTGTACTGCATTTTTTGTCCCTTCCCCATTTTTGTATATTTATCCCCAAAAGAAAAATTCTTTTTATTACATCTTTAACCCCCGTTTCCCTCTTTTCTCTATGCCATCCCACTGAGTTTAGCCATTGGCTGCTACACTTTATCCTGCATACATACTAAATTTCCCCTGTGTGCATATGTTATGTGTATCTTTAAAACATGCCTGTTGAGAGTCATGGTCTGCAGTTGGCCAGGGAGCTTTTTCACCACTGCAGTCCAAGTAGTGGTCAGTGTTATCTTGGCTGAATTTAACTAGGTAATTCAATACAGTAGTTGTGGATCCTTGTTTGCATTTTTTAATAAAGTTGTGGCTTTTCTTTAACCCAATCTTTGATTCCTACCTCAACATTATTACAAATGGAGTGGATACAGACCTAGGATACAATCCCATCCTAGGCCAGCATGATGCATTGGTCTTCCTGTTGCTGTGGTCATATAGGGAATCAAGCACATGTCTGTGCACTGACCACCTAACCCTCCCCCAGGAGTGGTGCAGAAGTGCCTTACAGCACTTTTGTGAAACCCCAAGCCAGCACAGAACTTGTATTGGAGCTTATGGCAGCCTAACTGGGTTTATCCACACTTTCCTGAGAGTAAGCTCCATTGACTTACTTCTAAATGCATAGGATTGGGTGGCAAGTTGCTGGATGAAATTTTTCATCACTACAAAATCCTGATGGTGATGATAAAGATTACAGTTCATTAAAATTGAAATTCTTCCATTAACATTAATAGGGAAACTTTAAAAACTGAAACAAAACAACTATCAAATTTGTTATCAAAGGAAACTATCAAAGCAACTATCAAATCAAATTATCAAATGGGAGAAAGAAAATTACTGAAGCAAGTTGATTAAATGAGTCAGCCCACCAAAATGTAAAACACATATTTTGTTTTTGCACAAAATACCAGAGCAATGCTATCAATAATTTAGACAAATACACAACAATTCCATTGTGTTGAGTGAGACTTAGGGCGCAATCCTGAGTAACTATGGGGAGTCCTTGCTCCGGTGTAAGAACAATTTGCTCTGGTTTGCAATATGAATTTCCCATAGGTTTTCGCTGGGTGGTGCAGTAACTATGGGTGCACGTAAAGTCTCTTATGTGCTCCCGTAGTTACTCTGGATTGTAGGGTTAGGGCACAATCCAGAGTAACTACGGGAGCACATAAGAGACATTATGTGCACCCATAGTTACTGCACCACATAGTGAAAGCCTATGGGAAATTCATATTGCAATCCAGAGTAACTTGTTTTTACTCCGGAGCAAGGACTCCCCATAGCTACTCTGGATTTCACCCTTAGAGCTCAATCCTAACCATGTCTACTCACAAGAAAGCCCCATTTTGTTCAATGGGTCTTATTCCCAGGAAAGTGTGTTTAGCATTGTAGTCTTAGGCTGCAATCCTAAACGCACTTTCTTGGGAGTAAGACCCATTGAACACAATGGGGATTACATCTGAGTAGACATGGTTAGGATTGTGCCCTTAGACTGCAATCCTAATAGCACTTTCATGGGAGTAAGCCCCATTGAACTCAGTGGAACTTACTTCTGAGTAGACATAAATAGGATTGCATTGTTACTCTCAGGAAAATGTGTATAGGGTTGCAGCCTAATAATGATTACCTGCCAAGGAACAAACAAAAAGACTAATGACTAATGGTCTGAGTTCCCTACATCACTCCTCTTGAGTACATACAGTATTATAAAATATTCTAATAATGCAAATATTTCAATAACTTAGATAACTAGAGGCATATATAACTCCGGCTCTACTTTGTCAAGTAGAGCGTTGTTTTTTTATTAAAGTTGTGTAGTTTAATAATACTGCTTTCAGTTTTCCTTGGTTGCTCCCACCAGATGTCAGTATCAGCTAAATTATTTACACTATCACTCAAGGCCATGAATACAAATATGATGATCTGATGACAGTAGATTCCAACTGATGAGAAGCAATGGAGGCAACAAGGATGAGTGTTTCTGCTAACAATTTTAGGGGATTTTTCAGAGATTAAAAGCTATGTGTGTGGTGTTAATTTTAAAAGCTGTCATTGCTTGCCACTGTTGCTATTGCAGAGGAAGAATGTGCTGCTTTAGAGGTACTTTAGTGTGTGTTCCAATTTGACAAACATATGACTTAATAACTACTATTTTTTTATTCAGATGATGCAATCAGGTCACGGTCCCATGAGTCCTTCAAAAATCTCAGTTGATCTAGATAATTGCACCTTAATACTTCAAACATCTCTGAGCACTATTTTCTGAAGCTTGAACCTCTAGCCTGGAGGTGTGATGGAACAAAACAGGCTGTCCAGGTCAGTTCTTCATTTAGGTGAAGGTCTTAACATCTCATTCCAAATGTACCTGCGTTGTCAGGATTACGCAACGCAAATGGCTGCTGTAGTATCCAGAGCGTCTGCAATCTACTGCCCATGGTTCATTGGGAGATGGGGATTTTCACCACCTTCTCCTGAGTAAGGGAAGTAGTCCCACACCAGGGCTACTCAATTCTATGATAACTTTTAGTTGCCATAAAATCAAGAGACTGTGTGTATTGCATCTGAACACAGTGAATCTGGTGGAGCTAGACTCTGCCAGGCCTGGCCCTTCTCCCACCATGTCCCTGCCCTCATGCCTTCATTCACCATCCTACCACTCAGTGATATGGGCATCCTCTAAGCAGCAGAACACTGGTGCTGACCCAGCGGTGCTGCCTGATATGCTGCAGGTGCTGGGAACCACAAATATGCTTCATGGTATGTTTCTAACACCCAGTGGTAGCATGGCCCTTAGGAATGGGCTGTGAATCATATGTTATGAATCTAGCACATTTGTCTAGCACCTCATAACCAATGGTAGAGCTCTCTGGAAACATTCTTATTTCATAAATATGGGGCATGCAAACAGGAAGAATCTGCGATCTGGTTTTGCTGATGCAAAGTGGGTGAGGAGAATTCTTAGAGAGGGAACAGGATCCAGTGTGAACCATCACAGGTTGATCCACCCCTTCTGTTGCCTCCTCATCCCAATCCCCCCCCCCCAGTTTTCCAATTTTCCAAATTAACTTATTACATTTTCTGCATAAGTGGAACGTACACAGAACATGCATATTTCTGTACTGTTTGCAAAGTGGGAGAAGGAGAAAATAGAGGTGTATTAATGGACCTCTGAAATGATCTCTTTCTTTGCAGAATCATGCCCAATTCTTGTATTTCCCTGTCTCCCCTATGGAGTGTTCAGAGTGAAATTGTGATCCTTTGCCACTCTAAGGGTAAAATCAATTGTGCCATGGCTGATTCCATCTCTCTTAAATCACTTCTTTTTTTGCAAGAAATGGACAAATGACTGGCAGTTTCTGGAAAGAGCAAAAGCTGTAAGTATTCACAAGGCTGAAAAATACTTATTGTCCCTTCCTCTTTCATTACTCTTATTCTTGCCTGATTTAGTACTGTTACAAAATCTAGGTGTTATATCGAAGAGAATTCATTACTGTAACATTATGTACCATTATTTATATGAGATGAGGAATATCATTACAATAATCCAACAGTCTCATTCCCAACAGTCAACCTCTCTCATTTCCTTTGGGTGCTCTCCAATAACTGTAATGTCTAACAATTCACAAGAAGAAGAAGCCTCCTTAAGCTGTAATTGGTGTGGCTCCTTATTCTGACTACATTATCACCCCACACTTGTTCTTGGTGATTCAAAAAAATAAGGCTATAAAGTGCTCCAACTCAGTGTAAACCTGTTTATTTATTAGCCACAGGGCTCATCAATTGTACAGCAAAAAAATGCCAGACAGTTTATGACAGATGATTCTATTTCACTAACCCACAGGAAATGGAGGTGAAGTACCTAAAAGACTATAACTCAACTATGGAGAACTTTTTCGTAGGACAATCCTCCTCCTCTTGTACCTCATTCTCTAAAGAACTGTTTCAGATTAGGCAAAAAACATTTGATTTGCTCTTCAGCCACAGTCCTAACTCCCAGTAAAACTGGCATGAGTCCCAGCACAAGTCCTGTGCTGGCTTAGGGCTGCGGGGTGACCATATAGAATGGAGGACAGAGTGCCTGTACCTTTAACCATTGCATAGAAGAGGGAATTTAGGAAGGTGCTGCTTTTTAAACCCTCTTATGTTGAGCTAAACCTGCCTCAATGTCCTCTTAGTACAGGGGCTTCCTCTTAGCCTCTTCCCCCTGTCCTCCATTCTATATGGTCACCCTAGAGGCAGGCTGACCATATGCCAAACGCCAAATCCCTGAACAGCAAGGCCAAAATTCCTGATCGAAGGCCAAAATTCCTACCCCCAACCCAAAAAATGTAGGACAAAATGTAGGACATGTTAAAATAAGATTAAAACACTAAAAATAAGCTAAAAACACTGATATTGCTTTCCTGTACTTAATATATTACACTATATTATTTATTTTAAATTGAAAAATGATGAACTCTCTGCTCTCCCCATCCCAGTCTGGTTGGGTGAGTTTTCCAAATGACTTTGCCAAGTGAGGCATTCAGCTTCATGTAGGTTCTGTTCAGGTTTGAATGAATTGGGGGAAATTGGCACTTGTGTTTTGGTGTTATGGAAAATAAAAGCAGATATTTCTTTTAATGCCCAGACACTAAGCCTTTTGCACCAACCCCCAGGAAACATTTTTGCAAAGGACCACAGACTTTTCCACCAATCGTTTCAAGCAAAGAATGAGACGCAGACTTTGCACCAAACCAAGCAGAGTTTGAAGGGACTCCAGTAGGTCATCTAGTCCAACCCCCTGTCTGTAGCAGGAAAGATCTTTTCAATCACCCCCCTTTCTCTTTCTCTCCCCTCCTTCTTCCCACATATAAATACACACAAAATATACATATAGGGGTGTGTGTGTGTGTGTATATATATATATATATACACTCACACATGTATGTATAATACACACACATATAAAATACATATGTATATTATACACATACATACAGCATATGCATATATATATATATATATATATATATATATATATATATATATATATATATATATATATATATATATATATATAAAATACACACATATATAAAATACACACATATATAAAATACACGAAGGGCTGTGGGTGGTGCAAGTGGCTAAGACACTGTGCTTGTTAACCAGCAGGCCAAGTTTCGAGAGCTGGGTCGGCCCCACAAGACAGAGTGAGCTCCTGTCCTTAGCACAGCTCTGCAACGCCAGCTGGATCCAATCGTATTGGCTCTGCCTTTCCATTGGACTAATTCAGTGGCGTGGAGAGGGGGGATTTGCTGCTTGGGTAACAGCATATCCTCCATAACAATCCAACCCAGGCTTTCATGCTTTGCATGCAGCGTATGCAGTGCCGAGCATGGTACCATAGTCTTCCTAGACTGACAAAGGCCTGTTTTTATAAAATACATATACATATACAGTGGTGCCTTCATGTAACAAATGCCTCACGTAAAGTATGTTCCAGGTAACAAACAAAAATTTTTCTAGGATTCTGCTTCATGT
Organism: Cryptoblepharus egeriae; assembly: GCA_030015325.1. Lineage (NCBI taxonomy): Eukaryota > Metazoa > Chordata > Lepidosauria > Squamata > Scincidae > Cryptoblepharus > Cryptoblepharus egeriae. The sequence goes on along the minus strand of JAREYC010000002.1, from coordinate 62,557,965 downwards.
AACAAACTCTGCTTCATGTAACAAACACACTCACTGGCAGTTGGGGGCCAGGTATAGGAGGCTTCTGAGCTCCAAGTAAGTGGCACCTGTGAAGGGCTTGCTTTTGAGGAGACCTGCCTCAGATCACATTGAACAAGCAATAGCTGTGGTGCTTGATCCATGATAACCCAGAGTTATCCCTGACAACTAGTAACAACTGCAGCATGAGACTGCAGTATAGCATTACCTGTAGAGTGTGGGTGCAAGGGGATTGTTGGAGTGGCCTGCTAGAGATGTTCTGTATCCAGAGGTTAGTGGGCTATCATAGTTGTGCCATATCCCGAGTTTAGGAGGCAGGGGTTACAGTTAGATTGACAAAGAACTCAGATTTTTTTGTCAACACTGCTATTTTCCTCTGGGTTATCATGGATCCCGATGGGTCTACTCAGATTTATTCCTGCTCCTGAGGTGGTCTACCTTTGAGGTGCTGGGAAGGGGCATTTCTGCTCTGAAAACTGGCTCTGGATACAGCCTAACTGTACTAGGCAATGCTCAACACAGCCTGCTGAGCTGCCTAGACTAGCCCTGCTAGACCAGTCCAGGTCCATATACCTTGTGCTGGAGTAAGTTAACTTACACTGGTGTAAGTTGACTTACATTGGCCCAGGACTTTTTTGGTGCAGCTAGGCTGGCATATCTCAACTTATGCTGGCCCAGTACTAGATAGACTGGCCTAAGTGCACTTCAGGATTGCACCCTAAATTGTTTAAGCATGCCATGGCTTTCCCCCCAGGAAGTGTCTTTTAATTTCATGGCTGAAGTTGCCATCTGCATTGATCTCAGAGCACAAAAAAAAAACTGTCTTACACCTTCCATTTGTTCCCCTACTTCCTACTATGGAAAGAGGAGAACTTGGTAAAAGATTCCTCAAAGAGTGATGGAACCCAACACTAAGGCATCTCCTGGGCAATAACACACAGTCCTTACCATCTCCTGCCTACTGTCTCCATCACTATGAGAAGACCAGGAAAAGTGATAATAGATTATCAGCATAAGCAATAGCAAATAGCGGGATTGGGAAAAGATAGTTGTATTCCTTGCTTAGCATTTCTTTAAGGGCATATTTTTCCTCTTCCTGCAAGCTTTGGTTTTGTCTCAGATCAAAATGGATGAACATTCAATGCAGCCCTAGTTTTTAATATATTTGTATGTAGATTTTGATGTCTTCAGCCTTAAAACGAAAAGAAATAAATGATTTTAAAAATTAATTCCGTCTAATCAGAAAATACTGCAGTCAACAATCTGAATTTAATTACACCACCAACAGCTGGGAGGCAATTAACACCCAACCCTTCCTTCCAAACTTTTGGAGAGTTGTCTCTTTCATTTTGTTTTCTTCTTTTGTATTTGTTAATTAGAAATGTAACTTTAGGATGAATGCTGACCAGGCTGCCAAATTAACACCTTGTCATCCAAAATGTATTGACTATCTGTTTGAAGAAAGATAACAATAGCCTGACATTTCTGTCCAAATAGAATCCTGAAGTAGATTCATACGACTCATCTTATCGAGTAAAAATGGATTTTTCAAAGAAAGCAGTAAAAGGCTCATGTGTGTGGAGATAAGCAATGACGAAAGTAGTTTGTGTTATTCAAATTGAGGAAAAAAATTTGTAAATATGAAGGGATGTGATAAGAATTTGAATAGCAAGTTGGAAAGGATATTGATTTTGTAAATAATACTAGAATGCTATGCAACCATTAAAGCATAATGCTGTATCTAGGTATGGTATACACAACAATGTACTTCATCCCTTTGCCAACATGTTTGGGTATGCAGTGGTCCTATGGTTTTCCCCGGCATAACATACAGCCACACCAAAATGGAGAGCCGATCTGGAGGAATAGGGGAGAAAAAATAAAATATGTTCCCTTGCCTTTCCAGAAGCCCCTAAGCAGGCAGAGGATGTCAACAGACATGTGCCAGCTCTTTAGCTGGTGCAAGGTCAGGGAGACAGAGGGTGTGTGTTGGCTGGCAACAGAAGGGACAGTGTATGACGCACGTCACCCATTGCCAGGTGGCAAATATTCCCATTTCTAACAGACCCCATCCTGTCCCTTACATCCATCCACTACCCCATGATATTCACCCTGCTGACTTACCTCCATTGGTGTGTCCTGCTCTTGTGTCCTGCTACCATGCGCAGGGTCACTATGATCTCTCAGGAAGCATTTCAGAAGCATATGGCTCTGTGTGGTTCAGGAATGCATTTTGCAATAGCTTCGCTATAGGATTTGGACTGACAATCAGAAGCCCTATCGGATTTGGACTGACAATCAAGATAGAATCATGGGTGTAGCATTTGTCTTTGCAGAAAAGTCCTGTACCCATGGCCAATGGGGGGTTTGGAACATATCTGGATGTTCCCACCATGCAATGGCTTATCTTGATTCATCACATCAGAATAGAGCTGGAATCATCAAGAGTGGTGGGTGACCTTTGAGCCCAATCTTGGTCACCCCACTGACATCACTAGGGTGGTGTGGGAGGTGCAGCCCACAACAGGAGATGTGCTCAGGTGGGGTGAAATGCAGTGGGGGAATGTGGCAACCAAAAAACCAAGTTCATAATGGTGCGCACTACCCACTTGGGTCATATGTTGTTGTATTTGTCGTGGTGCTTCTGAGCTAGCACCTTCCTAGCCATAGTTATGGCCAAGAAACAAAAAAACATATTGCGGCTTTACTTGCAAGTAGGCAAACATGCCATACTCTGCAGGAAAGAGCAGGCTGAGAGGAAGCCAAGGACACCGGAAGGGTCCTGATCCAAGGAACAGCATCCCCACAATCACCCCAGGAGGAAGTCCCCTTCTAAAAATTTCCCCTTTGCATTGTTTACTCATGAGTAACCAGACATGGTTTGGCTGGTGTAGGAGGTGCAAAGGGGTGCAGTCCTGTCTAGAGGGTGAAAAACTTCAGAATGGTCCTGATCCCAACCACTTGGAGCTTGACAGTGCTCCAAAAGGCAGCCCCCCAACACTAAAACTGGCTCAGCGGTTAAAGGAATTTTTAAAAAATTATTTGTAAAACCTTTGTAAAGTTCAGACTTCTCCCTCTACTCAAGTCTCATCTGGATTTCCAGTCTGCTTCCCTCTGGAAAAACTGCATTTTGGGGGGAGGTGTGGGGTTAAGGCAGTTTTGAATTTTGTTACCAGATGTCTTTTTTCTAGGACATGTCCTCTTTTTCAGCTTGTGTCCTGGAAAAGATTTTCTTATCCTCCGTCTTCTTGTAAGCAGGCAGCATTTAGTGTGCTTGTAATTAATAAATTATATGTAATAAATTATATTTAATAATTCTAAATTTAATAATCAGTAAACAGTGCTATCCTAACCATGTCTCCTCAAACATAAGCGCCATTGTGTTCAGTGGGTCTTACTCCTAGGAAATTGTCTTTGGGATATATCCTATATTTGGGGGGTGTCATGTCCTACAGCCTACTTTGAATTAATAAATTACTAGTGAAAATGTACCCACGTACACCATCCTCCCACTGTGCATCAATCCCCCACACACATCAACCCCCCATGCGCAACATCTCCCTAAGCACATCAACCTCCCATGCTCATCAACCTCCCATGCGCAACAACCCCCATGTTCAACATCTTTTTTATTCCTTGAATGAATTAAAGAGAGCTAAAATATTGACCATGTACAAAGCTTCCGTACAAGATGTTCCAGTTGTATTTTGTTCAGTGGTCATTGCAGTGACATGGAGTGTGCGGCTTGTGTCAGGATAAGGAAACTCCGCAGGAGACACATTCCAAATTAATTTCCCTTGACTCAACTAAAATGCAAGAATGCATCCTATAAATTAAAGAGTGCCACCATCTGGTCTGTGATTTTCTTTGAGTGAATCCAAACCTGGCATTGGTCTGGAATGACTCTCTTGTGATCTTTTAAGACACAAACTCAAGTCTTTCAACAACTGCCTTATGCATAATGTGGATTAAATCAGACTGCTGCATTCAGTCCTGTCATATTTACCTAGAAATATAGCCTATTGCTAGAGGTGTGTGAAAATGGTGTTATTTACCAGTGGTGTAGCTAATGAACATGTAGCCCAGTGCAAAGCTCAAAATATTGCCCCAGAAATGATTTCACAACTGGAAGTAATATCACTCTGGGGTATTTAAAAAAATATTTCCCCTGCAACAATAAAATCAAATTTAATTAAGTAAAAAAAATGTAAATTGTGCCCCATATTGGCTAGGGAAACTGTGCTGGGCAAAGAGGAATGGCTATTCTTTCCCTGATAAATATAAGAGGAGAACCACTTAGATGTGCTTGAACACCGAGTTAGCATGGATTAACTTTATTATATATGTATGGAAGTGAGAGCTGATTCATATTAACACCTTATTTGTTCCATACAGTATCAGAATTGCATCTCATTGGCTCTCAGAGCAATCAGTATCATGGGAACCTTTGAGTTTTTAAAAATCCACCTTTTGTTCCATAGGCTTTTATCATTTTCTGGTTAATTAGCCATAACATTTGCTAGAATCTAGATATTCCAATAGAGTTTGTTTCATTGCATTCTTCATTAAATTACCTTTCCAACAATATATAACATGATGGTATTATCGTTCTTTTTTAGCCCGTTTTTCACAGTTTTAGCTACTATTGTCAAGCTTAGCTTGTAGCCCCAACAAGGTTGTAGCCTGGTGCTACAGCATCCCCCTTAGCTATGCCACTGTATTAACCATTCTCAAAAGTCAGCCTATTTTGTTCAATAAGACAGGCTGTAATCCTATCTTACTCACTAGAAAAAACACTTATACTTTTTGCCTATAATTTGTCTTACTTCTGAGTAACCCCAAAATTAGGCTATAGGTGGGCCTTGCCCAGTCAGAATAATTATTGAAGGAGGATACTGGCAAAAATATTGTCGATTATCTCTCTTCTCCCAAACAGCACAGGCAGCACTAGCAAAGGTAATCTGTGCCACAATCAGCTGTGGGCTTAATAGGCTGGCACAGAGATGCATGTTAGCTCAGGAGGGCCAGATCCAGACCCTGTGCCAGTTGTGTAGGATATGTCTGCTTTGGGTAGGTTTGCATTGCACAGAGTGGCAGAAGGGCATTCTGGGGATGGAGGGCATATTGGGGCAGGAGCAGGGTGAATAAAGAGGCAAATTGGGCCCAGGAGGGTTGAGATCAGAAGTGGTGGTGCATGCAATACCATAACCTCTCCCTCCAAGCTTTGAAACCTTTAATGTGCTGCTCATATTCACACCAGCTAAATAGATCTGAATACGACATAAGGCAAGCTGGGGCTTCACACAGGTAAGGGGAAAAACATCCCCTTACACCAGTGGCATACCATGTATGTAGCACGAGGTGTCTTGTGCCACGGGTGCATATGTGCTGGTGGGTACAAGTGCACCCACCCACCAAGCACTTCTTTCACCCCAGCACCCTTCTATGCCAGCTGGAGAACACTCCCTGGCTGGCTCAGAAGGGCCTGTGCATGGTTCTAGCTTAGTTGTGCATGCTCCCTTAGCTGGGCTCGCCACCCACCCCAGCGTGCTGTGGGGGCAGGTGGGTGGGTGGGTGGGTGGGGCAAGGGGCGGGCCCCAACCCCAGCACACTGCGCGTGCACCAACGAAAGTTGGCACATGCATAGTGCAGTGGCGGGCCTGCCGGGAACTGGTACGGCTGATTTCCTGGCTCTCCCTTTGCTACCGGATTGATAGCGGGGGGGGGGGGATTATTACGTCCGGTTCGGGTGATCAGGCCCAAACCGGTCAGTGCCCACCACTGGTGATGACGCCATGACGTGATGGCATGCAGTGCCATCAGTACATCCCTGCCATCAGTATGCACGCAGTGCCATCAATACCCCACACTGCTCTGCACATAAACTTGCATATAAGGCTACAGCCTCTGTAGCCTGCTGTTCCAGCATAGGTTAGGATTGTGTTATAAAATATCTTGACTAAAAAATTTTGTACGTCAGTCAAGGCAAAACCCAAAAATGACGTGAAACACTACAACACTTTTTCCATTATTTCAGGAACTTCACAAACAGAACCAAACACTGAATGTTCTGTGTGTCAAGCAAAACTGCAAAATCGTAATTAAATGTGGTAATGAAGTTTGAGAGTTTTTATGGTTTATTAGTACAACAATAGACCACATTCAGCATGCGATAATGGACCAGATTTACATTAAAGACTTGCTGACACTTTTGGAAACATTTTGTAAACACAATTTTGATGAACACTGGCATTGTAGTCATTTACCCCGCAGCGATTCTGGAGTATAGGTAGAAGTCATTCCAGACATTTTATCAGTTCTCTTCTGATGTGATCATACTGCTAAAGAGTATGTTGAAAATAAAACACTCTCCACTTATGTTAAGCATGGGTGGATGCCGTTTATAGGATCATGCCCTATATTATATTTATGTCTGCCTTTTAATTGACTCTAGTAGTATACTCTGCAAGCCTGAGTGTCTGCTATTGAAAATCTCCTATTCTCCATCCTATAAATTTCACTTCACTGAATTCAAAGAAAAACCTTGTCTCTCAATCCCTCCATTTGAGCTTCAGTCAGAGGAGGAACGGAGCAAGAAAACCCACTGAGAAGCATGGCACCAGTTTTGAGTGGGTTGATATGGGAGGTAATATCTAACTTACTGCAGTCTCTCTCATTTTGGCATTAAAGGCTCTCACCTTGAACTGTTCCCTGCATCTTATAGTGATCCAACCTGGAACACCTCGCAATAACCAGACCTTTGGCTGCAAGTCTATGCAAACTTACGTGAGAGTAAGCTTACTTGAACATGGAGACTAACAGTGTAATCCTAAGCATGTCTACTCAATTGTAAGTCCCATTGTATTCAATAGTACTTACTCCCTGGAAAGTGTGGTTAGGATTGCAGCCTAATAGCACAATTCTAACTTGCACTGCAACAAGTTTGATGTTGCTTCCCTTACCCTAGGTAATACAACACCAGCCTGAATGGGTCTACCTGGATCTGTGCCACCTAAGGAAATTGACCAGTGCATCACACTGGCCCAAGGTGCTCAGGAGGCTGTCACAACTTCCTATGTTGGCCTCCTCTTCTCTGGATATCAGAGGTGTGCTTTATGGCTTTTTTCCGTCACCCTGGGCTGTTGCAAGTAAGTTTTTGGGCTTTCAGTGTAGAAAAGGGGCAGTGAAAACAGTGATCACAATGGGGAAATGGCTAATATGGGCCAAAAAAGGTTGACTACCACTGATGTAGAGCAAAATCATTGGCAGTTAGACTTACTGCTTCTTTTGCAATAGTTTTGATTGCTCTTGACAATATGTCAAATTTTCATTTCTGAGTACCAGTGACTTGGGTCTTTTTAAGCACATTTTTCATTTTCATCTGTTTTCTTGATGAGCTTACCAACTCTCTAATTTTCCCATCTTTCCTCTTTTCCCAATTTCTAATTTTCTTTTTCAATTAGCTTATATTTGATGCTTTAATCCATGTTTAGCCATATGCAGTCCTAGCCAGATAGCTGTCTGATCTCCTAGAAAATTAATCTGCAGCAAACGATCTCATTGAAATGTACCGTGTTCAAATTTCTGTGGTGACGCAGACTGTTCTCCAACCCACCCCCAAAAATACATTCTAATCAAAGTGCATTGTGACTGATGCAGAAATGTGTGGGATGGATTTTCTGTACCGACTCAAGTACAAGAAGGTTTATCTTACAGGCCAGCTGCATTCCAGATCATTCAATGTGTGTGAAAGGGATTTCAGTACCAATTGTCTTTCTGTCTCATTGCTCTCCTGAGTATAGAGTGCTACACAGTATAAAGTGCTACACAGTTCAATCCTAAGAAATTTAGGCTGGCCTAGCTCGCCTGTCCTGTCTTTCCCTGATGTTGTGGAGAGGTCGGCATATGTCTGGAATGGCGCAGAAATGTCTTACTGCACTTTTGTGACAACCCCCTGGTCAGCACAGGACTTCTGTTGAGGCTTAGGCCAGCCTAAGTGGAGGTCAGGTTTCAAGCCTTAGATTACATTTGACACCAAACTATTAAGTATGATGAAAACCTACGTGGGCAGCAGAAAAAGCAGGCCTCCGTCAGTCTTGAAAGACTATGGTATCATGCTTGGCGCTACATACACTGCATGCGAAGCACGAAAGCCTAGGTTAGATTGTTATGGAGGATAGGCTGTTACCCAAGCAGCAAATCCCCCCCTCTCCATGCCACTGAATTAGTCCAATGGAAAGGCAGAGCCAATACGATTGGATCCAGCTGGCGTCGCAGAGCTGGGCTAAGGACAGGAGCTCACCCTGTCTTGTGGGGCCGACCCAGGTCTTGAACCCTGGCCTCCTGGTTAACAGGCACAGCGTCTTAACTGCTTGCGCCACCCACGTGGGCAGCAGAGAGCTCCAAAAAAATCTCTCTAAATTAGATGAATGAGAAACAAAAAGGCAAGTGGGATTAAGGGATTTAGTGCACTTTACAGTACCTACTGTATGTGAGTCTACTCTGAAGTCCCATTGTATTCAGTGAGGCTTACTCCCACAAAATTGCATATAGGATTTCAGACTAACAGTCCAATACAATTCTTCCTCTCCTCACTTATGTAGAGGTGCCAAAATGTCTGCTGCTGCTGCATCCTGCAGGGAAGTACAGTTGCAGAGGTCTTTAAGTAAGGGAATATTTGCTCCCTTCCCTGGGGGTAAAACTCTGCAACACAAGGTACAGAACTACTCGAAACTGTGCTAAATTGTTGGTGCAAGTCCATGTGAACCCACACTACAAGACTGTGTCCAGGAATGGGGAATAGTGTTGGGTACCATCAACAGCAACCCAATGCTGTCATGAGACCCAATAATAATAACATACACAAGAGAGCGAATATAGAAGCATCTATGATGATGGATGGATGGACCTATCAAAGAAGGTTGAAGAAATAGTTATTTACTAGCAAAGTGTACCTGCATTCCAGGAGTAAAATTTGGAGAATATTTGTGCCTGGCTACACTCCTAACCTCCCTTTGCTACACCCTCCCCTGTGCAACACCCTTCATGCTACACAATGCCCCTGTGCAACACCTCCCCTGTGCAACACCCTCCATGCAACACCCCTGTGCAATAGTCCCTATTGTGCAACCTTCCCCCATGCAGTCAGGAGGTGTAAAGTATAGAGTGAAAAACATGTTGCACCCCTTTTCACCCCCTTCTGTTTGTAATTTCCCAAAATTGGTTGTTAGAAGGTGCCTCTATTACAGGGTTTTCTGCTGCTCTAATATATGCAGGAGATATCTACTCTTCCCACTGCTGCTCTAACAATGCACAAGTTCATGTGTTGTGAACACAACTTTTACAGAGGCATGTGACAACTTTACTGTAATCATCACCAGCAGAAAATCATGAACATGAGTTCTGTTGTGTCTTAGAGAACTTAGGATTTGACCATAAGTACGGCAATGCCCATATAGGTAAAAAAAAATTTCTAACTTAACAAATCCATTGATAGGTCCTGAAGTGAAAAGATTATTTAGAACAGAAATATTTGGAAAATGAATAACAGAACAAGAAAACATTAACTGAGTGTTCAGAAAATATTAAACAGGTACATTTCCTTGTGGGTTTTATTAGAACAGTGATTAAAATGACGGGGAAACTTCTTCCCTGCAGCCTCCATTTCCCCATTGGAAAGAAGGGTGTCGGACTCGACAGAGCTGCCAGAAGGATAATTTTATGTTCTTGTGTTCTTATAAGTTCACACCAGACAACAAACTTGTCAAAAAATGACTTGCTTTACTGGTGTCTCTCTGCTGAAAATAAAAGCAACAAACTTTTGATTTTATTCTTCTGCCTTAACATTTTCCTTTTCTTTGTCACTAGAGGTCAATATAACCTTTCCAAAATTTTGGTCTCTTCTTTTGAATTGCCTTGGGATTAGACAATTTGTGATTTCCACCCACTCATATAATTTTTACAGTTGAAGCAAGTCCCCCTCCTTCAGCGAGGGCATTTATGACAGTAGCAAGGCTTTTTTTCCCCTTTCCCATCCTTCTCTTGTGTAGACAAAAAGCTATAGAGATCTATGCAGGTCCACAAGAAAACAAAAAACCCCAATAATATAGTGGTACATGCTTTTCTTTAATACAGAGTTTTTCTTGTTACTATTGAAAATGTATTTTTCTAACACCTAAGGAAGACAGCTGTTCCCTTCTGAAACTACCACTGTCCTTGCACTCTCCCAGGATGGTGCCTCTGATTGACACAGCCCAACGTAGTCACCACTGAGGGAGATGCATCCTTTCCTTAATTGTTTTTCCAGTCGTAGTTTACATAATGGCCTACAGAAGGTTCTCAAACTGTGAGTCTGGCATTCACCAGTGGGCTATCACCCAATTTTTGGTGGTTCACGAAACTCATAGGGCAGAGTTAGGCTACATGTACCAAGGGTTAAACAAGCTGCTACATGGGAAGGTAGCACTGATGCCCACTCACCTCTGACATTTATAAATCACACCTTTGACATTTATAAATACTAGTGATTATGACTGAAATGATTCTTCTTGCTCTGATCTAGCAATATCCAGTGGCAATGAATTTTCTGTCACAGAACCAAATCTAATTAATTCAGAAGCCTCCTCAACTGGAGTCTGATATGCTAAGAGATCAGTATCACCTGCAATACACAGCTCACCAGGGTACCTAATTTACTTGGGATGAAATGTTCAGCAATCAACTGCTTTTGCTTGCATTAAACAGATCCATAAATAAATGCATTCTTCCACATACCCAGGGCAGCTCCAAATTGCTTGCTTGGCACAATTATTTCTAAAGGATCCTAATGGGGAAAAAAAACAATCAGTGTTAAAAGAAAAAAACCACCATAGTCTTTATTAGGTGCATGGAATTTAATGCCTCCTATAGACTGCAGAATGAACAAATAAGAATGGAAGAGTGAGAGTGAAAGTAAATTATCTGGAAAGATTGAAACAGGCAGCCCAATCCTAAAGTAGTAATCCTAAAGTAATAGGCAGCTCAGTCCTTGTGCTGGGACCCCAACATGAATGAATAGAGCTCTAACATGAATGGGGTTGCTGGAACTGTCTAAAGTGCTGAATGAAATCTTTTCCAGTTCCTTTGAAAAACCACCCATCAAGCAAATTGATGTCTCTTGGCCAACTCTTCTCTGCCAGTGCTTGTTAGAAGGTATTGATCACAATAACTTTTAACCACACTGACTGGTCACATTTTCTTTAAATCAGGAAGTGCTGATGTGTAGGATCTCTAGTGTATATTATCTTCAATACAGGGTTTTTTCCCAACTTCGGTAGTTATCTTCGCTTGTGTATTTCATTGTGTAAAACTTTGAAATTATGCAACCTTTGGCTCTGCGTGTTATTTCTTAAATCAACTGGTGAAAAGGTAAAAGCACCTTCCCTTTGAAAAGCAGAGCCTCTATTCAATCTGGCAGAATGTAGCTAAGATTATAAATCAATTTTTTATTTTCTTCACTAGTCATGGTTTTAGTACTTGAGCTGCAGATCTAGACAAAGCAGCCTATTAATGAGAAGCCTGAACAAAGTGAGCAATTTCAACTGAGACAGAGGCTATCTTCTCCAGTGGGTAAAAGAACGGTAATATTACTGGACGTACTTAGTCTGGTGGCATCTGGCTGTCTTGAACAGATTCAACCAGATTATCATTGATTGTCTCTTGAGGAAAAGTGTTCTACACAAAATTACACATTTTCCATTTTTTCCCCACACTGCAGGTCATAACCACCTGTTTTCATCCACACTGTCAATTGTAATGCCTCTTGCCACTGTCTTCACTCTGCATCTCTTTTTTGAAATATAGAAACTTGTGAGTATGAAAAACCCTTTTCATTTGTGAAGGATGTCACATTGACATCCCACTGCTGAATAATGAGAAAGGCAGACAAAAATGGATGATGACCACAAATCTGCACACTAACAACAACTGGGCAAAACTGCTTTATCAAAGCATCTCATTGTTGGGAGAAAAAAGGATGACCTACTGTGTATGTTTCGCAGAGTGGGGGTGTTTGCAACAAAAATACCAAGGTGTTAAGAACACAATCTTCAATCAGTGCTGAGCATTCAGACTTCTTTTTGTGCTGGGCTCTGTTTAGTGTACTTAATGCCTACTGTGGGTTAAAGTTTTGACATTTGCAGTAGAGAGCCTCTGAAGCTTAGATACCTCAGAGTCAAATACCCGAATGTCTTTGGTTTTAGGTTGTAATCTCATGCACATTTACCTGGGAGTAACTCCCATTGTTTATCATGACACTTTCCTCTGAATAAACATACATAGGATTGGGCTCATGCAGTCCAGTCCTGAGCTTCTCAGTGCCAGCTTTAGTAGCAGCATTAAAGCAGCTATTACTGTATCCAGAAAGCACTGGGAAGCAGCCAGGGGTCTCATTAAGAAGAAGGGACTTTACTTCCATTCCCCAGGGAAAGGCAAGTCAGTATGGCTATTTTGTGGCCTAAAATGTAATTCTGATATTTGAGGTCTGACATTCGAGGACTGAATTTGGCAGGTTTTGGCAGAGCAGAGTAATGCCAATTCCACCCCCTTTCTGTTTTGGTTTCTCCCCTACAGCTTGTTCCACCCTCTCCCTGCCCCATAGAGATCATACAGCTGTCTGGTGGTTGCACTAACCCTTAGAAGTGAGCCTTCCTTCTCCTGGCTCTGGGTCCTGCACTGGCTCAGCACCAGCACACTCATCTCACTGGGTTCCTTAACATGTTTTATGCCTGTGCTGGTGCTAGTTCAGTTTAGGATTAGGCCATTGGTCCACACTCCTATTGTGGTCTTGAGCTGTTGAAAAAAAATATTCTAATGCATGGCCTTTTGCAGTGGAATGGTGCCAGGCTGCTGACATTGGAAGAGCCCTGCTGGATCAGGCCACAGACACATCTAGTCCAGTGTCCTGTAACTCACAGTTGCCCATCAGATGCTGTAGGGAGCACACAAGACAACATACAGTGCAATTCTGCCCTAGTTAGGGGATTACAAATCCCAGGCTAGTTTGGGGGCATTGCAAAAATGCTCCTTGCTTTTCCTTTCTGCTTTTCCTTCCAATAGGGAACTGGCACTGCTAAAACTGAGTAGTTTCTAACCGCTGCCACCACCCCAGGCTGCAGAGAGCAGGTTGGGGAGGGAGGGCAGGAAACTACATTGAGTGTCAGGTTTTTTAACTAAGGAAAGGCAGAACAAAAATTTGCAAATAAATTGGGAGAAAATCCCTCCCAGGAGAGCTACGAACCTCAGGGGTTTTCATTAAACATCAAAACCAGTTTAGCATCTGGGAGAGTGATCTGACATGACAAGGTATTGAATTACCCATGAACGAAGCAAGCAAAGAGTCAAAATGTAACTAATTTATTAAATGTCCAAAAGACAGTGAATTAAACCAAACAGAAGGAATAAGATCAGGAATGTAGATACAGATTTGATAAACCATGTTCTGTGTTATTATGATTAGGATAACAACACAGTACAAAATTATATAGAGTTTAGATACCTCAGGCAAAATATCTTGATAGAAATTTTGGTTCAAATTATAGAGTAACTAATAGGCACAGCTCTCTAATGACCCATATTTGGAGAAGTGTAAAAGGAACATAAGGACCATGCCATCATAATTTAACCTAATATGTATTTATCTGTATTTCAGATAAATTTATAGTGTTCATTTCTAGTGAACTCTAGCTCCAGGGCTGTGACTTTAGATACTCATGAGGATTAATGGTAGAAACACTTACTGAATCTATTTCTGGAATGACATTGAAGGGATTTAATGATGCAGTGGTTCAATTAATGGCAAGACATGCAAGATTGTACTTATTTTGTGTAAAATGGTCTATTTCTTGACCATCTAACCCAGTGATTCAATCTCTTAAATCTTAGCACATCATAAGAAAGTCAACTACTGTATAGCCTAACTACCCATACCAGAATACGATGCATTGTATGCTATTATGAGAAGGTCAGATCAAGAGACAGATATAAAGATGGGATAATCTTTTTTCTCTTACCCTTCTGTAAGTCTTTCAGTAACCAGTGGGTGTCCTTAAACCTCACCAACTGTGTAGCTGGTTTAAGTCTGAGATAACATATCAACTGCACCCCAGTGGGATATATAACATCCAGTAGCATTGGATGCCACCCTTCTATTTCCACAATGCCTCTCTATTCTGCTTTGCTCTGGCCTCCCGCAACCTTGTTCCACCTTTCCAGACACCTTTGTCAGCAGTCTCTCTTTTCCCCACTGCCATTTGTGGGGCTCTTCCAATCTCTCCAGTGGTGGACCAAAACTGCATGTTTCTGTGCACTTCCATTTGCCATGAATGTAAAGCATCAACTGTTTCCAAAACGTGAGTCCTGGCAGTGACAGAGGCCAGTAAGATTGGGCTGTTAGTGTGCCGTATTCTGAATTTTGTTTCCTAGAGCTTTCCTTCGGGGAATATGTTTCAGAATTCTTAAAAAAGGCAAATAAAATCTATAGACATAGATTCTGACAATTTCCTTTTCTCTTTCCACCTCTGCAGTGGACTTGCATTTTGTCATCAGAACTAATAGTCTGTTTACTCACAAATAAATTCTGTGTTCAGTGCAGTTGAATTCCAAGTAACTATGTGCAGGTAGATTTTGTCCACAAAGGGGGAGGTTTTGGCAGCAGCAGTAGTGGCCATTAGCCATTCATTATTTCATTAGTTCTCTGTAAACTACTTTGTGAACTACAATGTTTTTCATCGAAAAGCAGTATATAAAAATACAGATTCATTGATTGATTGGCCAAATCCTAACCTCCTTCACACACCTGATCCACCTTACATATCAATGGGAACTTGTGCTAGAAATACCACTAGCTCAGGTCTGCATTGTCCTACTGAGTCAGCAAAGATTTATCTTGAAGGAAAGCAACTAATGTTTCCTTTCCCCGAAGAGGTCTCCTGAGGCCAAATCCACACAGGGACTTCACCAGGCACCATATTTATACCTTTGCAAGACCATACAGGGAATTAGAATTGGCTCATAAACATACTTATATTGTTACTATGGGAACAAGTACTGTTTTATAATGGATCTTTCCCAGAAACCATCTCAATTCTATTATCTCATAGAACAGAAGGTGCTGTATCCCAATTGATCACTAGTATCTTTAGTAAAGCAAAAAATTATTAATTCCTTTATTAAAATGGAGCCATGCTTCTTTGTCCCCCTAAGATCGTGGATGGTATGAATGTAGAAAGCAGAGGTCAAGTATGTTTGAAGATATCATGTATTATGTAAACAGAATGTGTTTCAATTCTGGAGCAGTGGGCATGAAGTACACCAGCGTTGTAAATTATAAAGAAATATTTGACTCCAGCCTTTGCTTAATTAGCAAATCTAAGCCTGCCTTGAAATATTATGTATCTTTGACCAAAATCCTTTTCTTGATGCTTATTTGAAACTTCCAAATATCTAAGCCACTATATTTTCAAAGCTATACAAATCATTACTTTTTTAAAAAGCCACATTCTCCAGAATCCTTTAAGCAGTACCTGAGATTATGTTCCCTGACTTCACCCAGCAAAACAGAAATTCCCTTGGAGAAAACTCAGCTCATTTGCACATTCCCCTGATCTCTTAGGCGTCTTTGGTTCAACTCTCTAAACAATTTTTTGAAATCATACACCCTGAATGTTATACTATTTTTGAAAGCTCAGAGGCTTTACTTTGCATTGAAATAAATTCTATCAGAATTAATTTGAACAGTTCACTGGAACTTCTTCAGCATTTATCCCATGTAATGACGGAGTCCACTATTCTGGATCTGAGTCATCCAGTTCATGTTTTGATGCAACCTACTGGCCAGCCTGTCACAGAGGCATGTCACCAGATTGTAGCTATTCACTGAAGTAGTATGTATTTATCTGCTTCCATTTTCATGCTTTTGAACTGTTAGGTTGGCAGGAGCTGAGACAAATGATGGAAGCTTACTCTGTCATGCAGCATTGGGTCCCAAGCTGCCAGCCTTCGGGTCAATAAGCACAGTATCTTCAACCACTGAGCCACTGCAGCCCTTTGCTCTAAGAAGATTCATACATTCAAAATTATTCTTGCTTTACAGTGTTTATCAGATAGGGAACAGATCAAACAAACCAAGCTAGTAATGACCCTCCTTTTGCTATGTAATATTGAATCACTCTGGTTGGACTGGGATCTGCTTTTTCAATCAGATTTCCAACTATTTTCATGTTCATAAAGTGGATAGACTGACATCAGAGATGGCACAGGTCCAAGGAGATCTATGTGGGAAAAGGAGGATTCAAGGGGGGTAGGGGGAAATAATTCACCTTTCAAAAGCCTCCTGAGTTGTCCCCATTGCTGGAAATAGCATGCTGCTTTGTGGCAGTTATTCCAGCCTGGTGCCTGTGGAGGGGCGTGAATAGGATTGGGACATAAGAGTTGGGCAGCACTTGGGACCACCCTTTGCCCATGCTCCCTCACCCCAGAACAACTCTGTGAGGTAGGTAATTGTTCGACTGGCAGCACATAAAACTCTCCTCTTCCAGATGGAATCCTTCACTGCATGATCATCACATCTGCTGTGAGGGAATGCCTTCCAAGGAGCAGTTTCAGGTTTTCAGCTTTTGGTCTCCCATCCAAAATGTATATTAGACTTTTCCTTCTTAGCTGTCTTCTGTCAGCCACCAGACCACACCTGCTGCTATTTCATTCCAACTCACCCCATTTTCCTTCTCCTTTTTCCATGGCATGCCACAATCTCTCCTTTCTTCTTTTGGGTTCCTCTCAGAATCCTACCTAGTCTCTCTGTATCGTCTCTCCTCCCCACTTCACCGTTTCCCCCTCTTCACTCTGCTCCTTCCTTTTCCTCCCCATTTCTCCTCCTTTTAACCACTTTCCCTTAAGTGCCATTGTGTGTGACTACATTATTTGTAGATGCATTTATTTACTCATTTTGTGCCTCCCTTTTTCTCCCCAAAGGACTCTCAATGTGGCTTACAAAGCCATAAAATTACAATACTTAAAAACACTTCAGTTCATGTGTAAACATTAAAACATCCTTAAATCGTCATCAAAACTTCACAAATGAAACATGAGTCAGCAGCAGTCATCCCTTAATAAAATAATAGAATGGCAAGTCCTGTGAAATCCAATCAGCAATAAAAACATCTACATAAAATACATCCAGTATTAAAACATCCAGAAACTCCAAAGGCAGTCTGAAGAGAAACATTTTTAGCGATACCTTCCCCGAATCAGAAGGCTTCTAAGGAGTGACGCCCATGTAGATAGAGATAGCTAACTTTAGGAGTCAAGGCTGTGGTGGTTCAGTGGTTAAAAGACACTGCATTTGTCAACCTGAAGTATGGCAGTTCAAGACCTGGGTACCACACAATGGAGTGAACTCCTGTGACTTCCTCAGCTCCTGCTAACTTAGCAGATCAAAAGCATGAAAATGCAAGTATGTAGATAAATACAGTAGGTACAACTTCAGTGGAAAAGTACAGTGGCGCCTCACGTAACAAATTTAATTTGTTCCAGAGGCATGCTTGTTAAGTGAAACATTCTTTACATGAAGTGGATTTTCCCATAGAAATAATGGAAACTCAGACTATTGGTTCCACAATCCAAAAAATATTCGTATAATAATATTAACTGGATGTAAAAATGATGACAAAACACTGGAATTGAATTCAAAAATGCATTCAATGTGCATGATCCTATGAAGTCTACTTAGCCTGCAATCCTAAAGATGCTTTCCTGGGAGTAAGTCCCATTTAACACAATGGGGCTTACTTCTGGGCAGACGTGGTTAGGAGGCTGCAATCAAAGACACTTTCAAAGTGTCTCCCCACTTTCTCCTTCTCTTCATCCTGAGCCTCTCTCTCCCCTGCTCCCTTCTTGTTAGCCCTTCTTCTTCCCTCTTCTCTATTGCTGTTCTCTCCCTCTGCCCAGCGGACGCCTGGCCATAGGAGGAACAGTGTGGAAGTGTTGCTTTCACTATGAGCAGGCGTGCTAGGCAGTCCTGATGCTTTTTAAAAGGGCTGCCTGCCAGCACATCTGCCCCAACTGCCAATGAGTGTGTTTGTTACATGAAGTACAGTTTGTCATGTGAAGCAGAATCCTAGAGAAATTTTTGTTTGTTACGTGGAACATACTTTACGTAGGGCGCTTGTTACCTGAGGTGCTACTGTAATAGCACTGTTCTATGTACCTTTGGCCACATAGACATAGAGATGTCTTCATGCAAATCTGGCTCTTTGGCCTTGTAATGCGGATGAGCACTACCCTTACAGTCGGTCACGACTACCACGGTAACATAGAGATAACCTTTATCTTTACAAACTTTAGAGAAAACCTATCTTTGACTATCTTTAGACCAAGGGAACGGCAATAGGATTTAGATTCTCTGGAGTGAGGATCAGGGTGCATTCAGAAAGAACTGGGGCTAGGCCCCGCCCACATCTGAGACAGCATCGGACTTGAACTTGACTCCTTCCTGGGCTGGGCATCGCCTCCACCCCAGTCCGGCTCTGTCTCCTTAAAGAGTAGGGTCGCTCTTTTGGTGTGGTGCTCCTCAGAGCACAGTTTTGGCTCCTTTCTTCCTTTTCTTCTTCTTTCCTTCTTTCTCTCTGTGTTTCTCTTCTCTCAGCACTGTCCTTCCTCCCCTGCCTTGGCTAGACAGAATCACTCCTCCAGCACAGAGCAGACCTTGGGCACCCCCCCCCTCCCCAGCGGAGGCCCGGGGGGGTCACTGCACGGGGGGACCCTTCGGACTTCTCCCCACCAGTCCTACCTCTCGTCCACCCGGCTTTGGTAGCTCCTTGGGCTTGGCGGGAGCCTCCTGCGAGCAGACTCCGCACCTTTGCCCAGCCGGCAGCCGGAGGGAGGAGAGCGGTGCGTCCTAGCCTCCCCGCCTGGCCGTGACTTGCCAGCGTCCCCGCTGGGGGAGAGAGAGGGAGAGCGAGTGGGCGTATGTGCGCGCCAACTCTCTGGGCCGTCAGCGCACCCCAACACAGTCGGGAGCTCCCCGGAGGCCTGTTCTTGCTCCCACCCCAGCGGTGGAGCATCCGCAGCAGGCAGCAGGGCCTAGAGCGTCCCGGGCACGCGACGGGACGACTGTTCTCCCGCCAGGCGCCATTTTGGGACACAGTTTTCCCCACGCTTAACTGCGGCGGCCATCTTGTTTGCCCAAACCAGCAGCACAGTGAGTAGAAGGGGCCGTGCCATTGGTGGTATCGGGGAGGAAGCTCGGGCAGCGGCAGTGTTTTCAGTTGCGACATGATGGCTCAGGGCCAAAGCCCCGTTAGAAACATGGAAGATGGTGAGGGTCACGTCCTGTCTGCACCAGCCAGGCCCATAGCCCCAGATCCAGTTATCCCAGCCTCTGTTCTCCAACAGGCCATTGACTCGGCAGTGGCTCAAAGCATTCCAAGTTTGGTCAAGGCAGTCCAGGATGCGGCCAGTCCTGAGACCAGGGCCAAGGGATCCAGCAGGAAGCGTCCCTTTTCAGTGTCATCTTCATGGTCCTCCCCACCTGAGGGTTCACCATTGGGATCCCCACGCAAGAAACAACGCAAGACCAAACATCTTGACACAAAGTCAGGATTAAGCGATCCAAACGCTCCAAGGGCCGTAGACCCAGACACATATCTGAGTCATCCTCCTCGTCCTCCTCTCCATCCAGGTCCTCTTCATCAGGACTGGAGGAAGGGGAGCTTTCTGACGCAGATTCCAAGGATCAGAAGCCCCAGAAGGAGAGGCTGTTTCCATCAGACTACCTGCCCAAGGTGGTGGACATCTCGGCAGATTGCCTACACCTCCGTCATCACAGTGAGCTTGACTCTGATTCGGACCAGGATAGGGCAGAGGCCTTCCCAAAATCATCATCCAAGCAGACAGTCATTCCCTTTCCCAAGGCCTTCAACAAGGTCTTCGAATAGGAATGGCGTCCCCACTCCAGGGGTCTGGGAATTGGCACTATCGACAAGCTCTATACCCTGCCAGAAAAACAAATGGCTTTGCTTAAGCTGCCCTCGGTGGACACTCCCATGGCAGCTTTGGCATCATCTACAGTTCTGGTTGACGGTGACGTGTGGCCCAAGGACTCCATGGACCGCAAAATGGAAAGTAATCTCAGGAAGGCTTTTGAATTGTCATCTTACTCCTTTAGAGCCGCGGCAGCAAATTCCGTGATGTCCAGGGCAGCCTTCATTTGGGCCCAGGAGGTGGCTAAGATTAAGAAACTGCCCAAGTCTCTCAAAAGTATTTTCAAGCGGATTGCCCTGGCCTCGGCTTTTGCTGCGGATGCATCCTTGGATACCATGCGTCTCTCGGCTCGAGCCATGGCTTCCAGCGTATCGACTAGACGTACCCTGTGGCTTCGCACGTGGTCGGGGGAAGCCAGTTCCCATTCAAAGTTGATTGGCTTGCCTTTTGAAGGTAATCATCTTTTTGGAAAAGCTTTGGAACCCATCCTGGTAGAAGCCAAAGACAAGCGTAAGATCCTGCCACCGGGCAAGAAGGAAGCTGCCAGTGGGAAGCAGTCTTCCTTTCGTGCCCTTCGTCAACGTTACAGGGACAACTCCGACCGCCAGCGACCAAAGTCGCGCTGGACCAACGCACGCGTCATCCCGCGAGGCCAACAATCCTTCAGCAAACGTTGGGACTCCCGCAGGTCGGGCAACAAGCACTCTGGAGCAGCATGACGTTGGGCCTACAGCAGAGCAAGCAGTCGTTGGGGCCCGACTGCTTGGTTTCGCTCCCTGCTGGCGGAGATCTACCTCCGACGCCTGGATCCTTTGTACCATCTTGCGCGGCCTAATATTGGAGTTCAGACGTCTCCCTCCGGACCGGTTCTGGCGGGTACCAGTTTCCCAGGACCCGCACAAACATCTCTTGAAGCTACAAGCCATCAAGCACCTCCTCGACATCAGAGCCATAGAACCGGTGTCACTCCACCAGCGGGGATAAGGAGTGTACTCAGTCTTCTTCTTGGTCCCGAAGAAGAACAGGGACATGCGCACCATCCTGGATCTCAAATGGCTCAACCGTTTTATCATCAAACGGAAATTCAAGATGGAAACATGGCGCTCCATCATGATGGCCCTTCAGCGGGGGGACTTCTTCGCTTCCATCGACCTCTCCGAAGCCTACCTTCATGTACTGATCTGGCCAGGCCATCGGCGCTTCCTGAGGTTCTCTTATGACAATGCACACTACCAATACAGGGCCCTGCCCTTCGGGTTGTCGGCGGCCTCCAGGGTCTTCACTAAGATCCTGGTGGTGCTTGTGGCCAATCTTCGTCGCCAGGGGATCTGCCTGTCCCCGTACCTGGATGACATCCTGATAGCGGGGTCCTCCAGCAGCCGCGTCGTGAGGGACCTCAGGATAACCATGGACTACTTGAGCAAACACAGCTTCGTGATCAAATTGGCGAAGAGCACGCTGACCTTGTCCCAGGTTATCAACCATCTGGGCCTCCTAGTGGACTCAACTTCCTTTCATCTCTTCCTCTCCCAGGATCAGAGGGACAAGCTCAGGCAGATGGTTCAGCAGATCCTGGAGACCCGTTCGGCCACCCTAATGGTCCTTGCCTCCCTCCTAGGGCTCATGGTGTCATGCCAGGACGTGGTCCCATGGTCACGTTTTCACCTGATGTTTCTGCAACTCTTCCTACGTCCCTTCGCGCACCTGATAGAGAGGAAGGCGAACAAGGTCTTACATCTTCCAGCCCGTTTGGTGACATCCCTACAATGGTGGGTGATGCTACACCATCTCGATCAAGGAACCACCTTGGACCTACCAAGCAGGTTAGTCATGACTTCGGACGCCAGTCTCCAGGGCTGGGGGGCGCACATGTTGTCAGAATGGGTTCAGGGCACCTGGTCCGACCAGGAATCCAGGTTCTCCATAAACCGCCTGGAGCTCAGAGCCACTCGACTAGCCCTCCTACACTTTCAATCTCTGGCGGAGGGCAAACACCTGTTGATCCAGACAGACAACACCACTGCCAAAGCCTTTATAAATCGTCAAGGCGGCACGAGGTCTCACGGACTAATGAGGGAGGCAACCCTCCTCTTCAACTGGGCGGCTCACGTGTTGTCTCTGAAGGCGGAACATCTACCGGGTTCATCCAATCTGGAAGCAGATTGGTTGAGCCGGACTCAGGTCAACGAGGCGGAATGGAGCCTATACCCAGAGGTATTCGAGCAAATCGTCTCTCGGTTCGGCCGCCCAATGATGGACTTATTTGCCTCCAGGGAGAATGCTCAGGTCCCGCTCTTTCTCTCCAGGACTCCGGACTCTCTCGCGCAGGGCCAGAGGCGCTGATGTTTGCCTTCCTGCCTTTCCAACTCATCCAGGTGGTGCTTCATCATGCAGTACAGCTGCGGGCGATGCTGATTCTCGTAGCTCCGGACTGGCCCCGTCGCCCCTGGTATGCATCGATTGTCAACATGGCGCAGGGCCCTCCCTTTCGTCTTCCAGATCGTCCGCACCTGCCGCGGCAGGGGCCTCTGTTCCACCCAAACCCGAACAGGTTCCTACTGGCAGCCTGGTATTTGAAAGGAGCAGTTTAGTGGCAAAAGGATATTCCAAGAAAGTTCTCTCAACCCTACTTGCATCCAGGCACAGTTCTACCAACAAGATTTATGACCGTACGTGGAAGACCTTTGTCAATTGGTGTTTCCCATATAGGCGTTAATGTTAAAAAGGCCAAGCTGAGTCAGGTGCTTGAGTTCCTACAAGAAGGGGTGGACAAGGGGCTCAGTACAAACACAATACAGCGACAGTTGTCTACCATAAGCACGATTCTGGGACCGAGGAAAACTGGACTAATCTCCCACCACCCAGACAGTAAAAGGTTCATCCAGGGTCTTAAACTGCTAAAACCCCCCACAGTCCATCGTTTTCCCACCTGGGATTTACACTTAGTATTAAAAGCCCTGATGGGGCCTCCCTTTGAACCCCTGGCAACAGTGCACGTCAGGTTCGTGACTTTCAAAGTCATCTTCTTAGTGGCCATCACTTCCGCTAGGAGAGTATCGGAGTTGGAGGCCTTATCAGTCCATCCCAACCTATGTCTTTTTCAGGGGGATAAAGTGACTCTTAGGCTTGATCCATCATTTATGCCTAAGGTAAATTCACTATTCCATAGGTCCCAGGAAATTGTCCTACCCACCTTGTGTCCTGATCCTAAATCAACCAAGGAACATGCCTGGCATTCCCTAGATGTGAAGCGGGGACTTAGTTTTTACTTAGATAGAACTAAGGATTTCCGTAGGTCAGAGGCACTGTTTATCCTTTTCGGGGGTCCTTCCAGGGGAAAAAAGGCATCCCTTTCCTCATTGGCCAGATGGATGAGGCTAGCAATAGTGGAAGCTTATAAAGCGGTAGGACGGGATCCTCCGGGTGGGATCAAGGCTCATTCCACCAGGGGAGTGGCTGCCTCGGCTGTGTTCGAGGGCAGTTGTTCCTTGGAATCCATTTGCAGGGCTGCAACTTGGGCTTCCCCTGACACATTCATACGCCATTACAAGGTGGACAGGGCGGCCTCGGCCTCGGCTGCATTCGGCCGCCGAGTTTTACAGTCAGCAGTATCACCATGAGTTGGGTTCGCGTCTCCCCCACCCTGAGTGTGAGGCTCTGGTATATCCCAGTTCTTGCTGAATGCACCCTGATCCTCACTCCAGAGAAGGAAGGAATTCTTACCGTGAATGTCCTTTTCTTGGAGTTGAGGATAGGGTGCATTCAGGCCCACCTCAGTGGAGACACGAACCGAACTCACTGGCTGAATGGGTACCCAATCTGTGGTAGCAGGGGTAGGTGCCCACACATTCAAGACCCCGACGGTTAGTATGTGAGACCCCGGGTTCACCTCATCCTTTCCACACTGTTTTGAAACTTTGTTGCTGTCTCTTTTGCTTGTTTATATGTGTTTCTACAAGTTTTTCTACAGTTTTTCTCTTTGAAAGCATGATGATTGGCGGTGTGGCTCGTCTCCTCATTTTCGGCTCTGGTACCGGACTGGGGTGGAGGTGATGCCCCGCCCAGGAAGGAGTCAAGTTCAAGTCCGACCCTGTCTCAGATGTGGGCGGGGCCTAGCCCCAGTTCTTTCTGAATGCACCCTGTCCTCAACTCCAAGAAAAGGACATTCACAGTAAGAATTCCTTCCTTTCTGTTTATCTTGAGATCTTCATGAGGCTTCTGGTGGGACCTTGGGAGATATAGAAAATATAGTAGGTCCAGATGCAAAAGTAGGTCTGATGCAAGAAGGCTCTTATGTTCTTAAGGATCATACCTCTATTCCAGGAAGATTGACTCTGAGAAAGTTTAAAATGTGTGAAGTTCTAGATGCCAGACATTTGAAACATATGTCTCTGGTATCCCACTGTGTTGATGGACTTAAAGGAGATGAGATCGAACATTTTTACATTTTATGAGCAAAGAAACACTGTGATATCAAGCAGAGCTTAAAGGAATAGTCAACACTCATTGTTCTGCCTCCCACTGCCTTTCAGCTCCAGTTATGAAGGGATAATTTGGGATGTGATGCATTTAAACAACCATTCAGAAAGGCACACTGAAAGGCACACTTGTTCTTTCTAGACACTAAAATGTAGAAGACAAACCATAAAGTGGCCTGTTTAGAAAATTCTTCCTCTGGTCATCAGTAAGGTACTTCCACAGAACTGTGTTGGGTAAAAGGGAGTTTGGACTTCACTGTTGGGCCACCACAATCAAACTACTTTTGAAGGAGTGGTGTCTTCTTGTTCTATCTTGATATCTCTGGGGCAAGATCTGATTAGGACACTTGTACAATCAGGCAAACAAAACAGCATATTATATGATCATCAGTAAAACCCAGTGCACAATGATGATGTTGCGGCTTCGACTTGAACAACTTGAAGAGGAGACAATTTGGTCCCTTTAGGATGAAGCTTACTAGGCAGCCTTACTCTAGTAAGTACTGTAACACAAAAGAACCTAGCACAATATTCCAAAATTTCTGATTTTCAGTGAGATAGACTGTAACAAGCTGTTCTATTGCTCTTGAGTGAAGCATTTTTTTTTCCTTTTCCTTTTTTCGGTTATTGTATTGTTTGTTTATAAGATCTATCAATAATTGTTTGTTATATGATGTATCAATAGTTTCAGTGGAAACTGTCAAGATAGAGCCATACTGGAATTGAAATCTCTACAAAGTTGGTGGGTCTCTCTGATACAAGACTTCAGATCCTTACAATCCTTATTAAACCAGCTCCGAAAACCCCTTTTCCTTGTTAGGGCTGGGAAAATTGCCCAGCTCAGTCACAATGTGTCCAATTGTCCTTTCTAAAGTCTTATTAGCTTGTATGTATCATCTGAGGCCAGTAAGAGAGAGTCTAGGACCAGCCAAAAAAAAAAAGCAGGCCTCCGTCAGTCTTGAAAGACTATGGTATTGTGCTCAGCGCTGCATATGCAGCATGCGAAGCATGAAAGCCTGGGTTGGATTGTTATGGAGGATAGGCTGTTACCCAAGCAGCAGATCCCCCCTCTCCACGCCACTGAATTAGTCCAATGGAAAGGCAGAGCCAATACGGTTGGATCCAGCTGGCGTCGCAGAGCTGGGCTAAGGACAGGAGCTCACCCTGTCTTGTGGGGCCAACCTGGGTCTCGAACCCTGGCCTGCTAGTTAACAGACACAGCGTCTTAACTGTTTGCGCCACCCACAGCCCAGTTCCAGTAAATAATGAAATTTTCTATATATATAAAACAAAAAAGTAACTGACTGACTCACTAACTGACTGACTCATCAATGCCCATCCAAAACTGCCAGTCCTAGAAGAATGAAATTTAGGGAGGGTGTTCCTACCTATTATGGAGGCACCTATTAAGAACCAATTTTTGGAAATTCAAACCAGAAAGGGGTGAAAATGGATGCAATGTGTTTTTCTCCCTATACTTTACATTGAAGAATTCCTGACTGATCAATGCCTGAAGATAAGTGCCTCAACCCCTGAAGCTAGAACCATGAAATTTGGGGAGAGTATTCCTTCCATGATGGGAGCACCCAGTAAGAACCAATTTTTAGAAGTTTAACCTCTAAGAGGGTAAAAGGGGTGCAACATATTTTTATCCTATACTTAATATTTATAAGATCTATCAATAGTTGCTTCAATTGTAAGATGTATCAATAGTTTCAGTGGAAATTGTCAAGATAGAGCCATGCTGGAGTTGAAGACTGATAAAACTCAGCCCCAAATCCATAGTATAGTACCCCTGCCTAGTAGGGGTGCCCCCAGTTGAGGGGGGATGGTGCACAGTTGTGGGGGAATGGTGCTGGGAAGGGATGGTGCAGGAGGGATGTTGCATGGAAGGAAATGTTGCACAGGGACATTGTGCACATGGGGGCATGGTGCACATGGAGGAAATGTGGTGCACACAGGGGGAGATGGTGCACAGGGTGCATGGTGCACTGGGGAATGGTACATGAAGGGGGATGGTGCCCAGGGGGAAATGGTGCCCAGGAGGGATGGTGCATGGTGGGATGGTGCACGGGTGGTGTTGAACATGGGTGTATTGGATAGTACAGTGTTGTACAGAGGTGGTGTTCCAAGAAGGGAATTGCACAAGGGTGTTTTATGGAGTGGTGTTGCACAGGAGAATGTTGCATGAGGGTGTATGTTGCATGGGGGATTATGTTACAAATATTCTTGAAATTTTACTCCCACAATGCGGGTACTTTTCTCTAGTTACTTAATAAAAATATCTACCATAACTTTTGCTAAGATTTCCAACTTGTTTCTCTTGCTGTAAGTGATAAATTAAAGGGAGATGGCCACTAAAAGCGAATACACCGATACAAAAATCCCTAACATATGGTTTTAAAGGATGGAAGCATCATACGTGTATAATCAATGACACGAGTATAATCAATGACAATGACACTCCCTGTTGAGAGCTGAAAGTAAATTTCCTTGAATTTTTATAATCAAAAGAGCCATTTAACCCAATTCTATTGTGCTGAAAACAGAATTTAGCCAGTTGAGGCTCTGCTGCATTAATTAGTCTATCTTTTGACAAGTTATCTATCAATTCTGTTAGTCATTAATACATTCCAGCCTAAGCTATCTCTGGAGGTTTTGGGAAGAGTAAAACCATATGAATCAATGCACAGCAGTAAAACCATATGAATCAATACACAACAGTATGGGATCCTAACAGGAACACAAGGTAGACCATGAAGACTGTCACTGGTTATTCACATGCTTTTATGAATATTCAGCTCACCAAGAAAACCTAGAAAGCCCCTTCATACTGGCAGCATTTAAAGCAGGTCTGTCTTCAGGGCATTTCCAGATTTTCTGCACTAGATGGCACTGTTGTGTGTTTCTGGAAGCCAGAGCCAAAACCCTAGGAACCCATCAGTCTGTAGCAGCTACGTGGGAGGAAATTGCACAGCACCTGCACGTGCTATTCTTGTCACCAGATTTCTCTACTAATGTAAAGACTTGCTTTTTTGCAGACGAAAATCTCTTTGCCCTAAGGACAATATAAAATAATATTTACTTTACAATGCAGCCCTCACTGACTGAATCACAGTTGTCTAACATTCCAATGTATCTGTGCAATTCCAAAGTTGCACTGCATTTCTTTACACCTGCATGTACCTACAAATCCATCCAAACATAATCTAATCCAGCAAAATTGGATGCTATTCAGGTAATCAAGATGGATCCTTTTAGCCTTACATAGCACCAATACTCAGTAAAATTCTCCACTGTATACTACCAAGGAGACTGTGTTCTAGCCCTCACCAGGACCAGTCTAATATAGGTGTCTCACCAAGGTGTGTGGTCAGAGAGAGCATGAGATGGGTAGAGATGGGAGGCCTCATACAGAGCTTGCAGCAACAACAGCAGAGTTGAGCAGCAGAACTTGGGCTGCCCCGATCCTCAGTGTATGCTGACTTTAATATGGAAATAACTGAACCAGAGAATCAAACGAAATCAACATGAATTTGAAATAAGTTGTCAGAAATATGTCAGGGAATTCAGTGGTCAGAAATATGTAAGGGAAGATATACTGGAATGGGAGGGGGGGAGGATGTAAGCAGTGCAAAGAAACTCAGCAAAATATTTCATCAGAGAATGTTTTGAGATTCAAAGACAAATGGAAATGAAGCCTGTTATGGACCAGGTGGTCCAAAGTAGCCGTAAAACACTGTCCTGAACATTTTATGATGTATTTTATATATTTGTGCTTGGTGCTTGGTGCTCTGCTTGGTGCTTGGTGCTTGGTGCTTGGTGCTCTGGGTGCTTGGGTGCTCTGATAACACTTGGGATTTACATGTTTCACCTTAGCATTAAACCATGCTGTGCATGGTCAGAGAAATCTAAGCTGCACTAATGCAGACAGACAATAATTAGATGGAATAGTGCTCGGACAAGAGGTTTGTCTGTTGGCAGAGGTAAAATTCGACACAGTCACCATTCTATTAATTGAGCAGTTTCCTGACCTCCCGTTTCTTTTGGCTTATCCATTTACCTTATCAATGTACTAACAGAGCAGGTGTCAAGAGCCAGAAAAAAAATTATTTACATTTCAAATTTAAATAAATTTACATATAAGAGTATATTAGAGATAGGTCTGAGCATTACAATGCTTGCTGCCAAGCTGGATGGAGATTTTTTTGCTGTGGGTTGCATCTGGCTCTCAGGCTAGGGTTTGGATACCCCTGAACTAGAAGAAACCAATCCCAGATCTATTGCAATTCTTAGCCACATTTCATCTGTGGATGGGACTGAAGAATTAATATTTTGACAGGACTTGACTGGTAATGTTGACTAAACATGAAGTGACCACATGAGGAAACTGAGCAGAGCTGCTCCTGAGATCATTGTCAGGATGCATTGTGCAGATGACTGTATTTCTGCTTGCCACATGCTGTGCATATGTTTGTATAGTAGCTATTACATTATTGCAAATTGTCACTCATCACTTTGGACTCTGTCACAACTTTGCCAAGATAACTAAGATGTTATTTGGAATGACAGGTATTTCATATCTCATTTTCACTGACAGTTTTGTTCTTTCTTCTTTTATTGTCATAACTCCGTTGACCATTTTATGCACAATATTGATGTATTTTTTGTCCATTAATCCGCTTGACCATCTGTGGTATGTTGTCTTACAACGTGATATTTTCGCTATATGGTGAAGATTGATTTGACTAACAAAGCTGCTTCAAGAGCAACAGTACAGAAGGAAAGGGTCTTGAACTGTCTAGCTGAATGTTTGGCCCATGGCAAAGAAGCATGCTGCCACAGCATTTGTTCCCAGACTCTTATAGCATCACCATGTGTCAAAGGAGATAAGGGAGGTTTCTGAGACTTCACCACTAATAGAATAGCAACCATCCTTCACCCAAGCCCTCCTACTTTGTAATACCAATGACAGTACATACAGCCATTTCATCTTCTATTAGTACTCCTAATCCACAAACTATATTTCCTTGAGAGATTTAATGCCTTGTGTCTATTGAATAGTGGTGATTCTTAGATGTTTAGTTTCTTTCTGACCTTTTTAGAAAAATATTTATTGCCCCTGAATGCATTTAAAAAGCAACATGTCATTTGCCCCACAACTTGGAAACTGGAATTAGAGCAGGTAAAGGCCCTAACAAATTAGACTGGCAAAGTTCAGCTGCTACAGAGGCAGTTCTCTCACTTTGTCAGCACTTTGGGGCAACACAGGAAATTAAAGTTAACCTTCTTGTATGCATTAATAAGCTAAACTGGAAGACTGCAAGAGGCACAGCTCTTCCTGCACTCTAATACACAGGTATTATTAAAACAGTGCTTAACACTTCAACCTGAACTCAAGGCGTCTTCATGTGGCCAGTCCACCTCCTCAACTAACTCACTGGAAAGCAAATATAGTAATCAGAAGATGAAGCATGAGGCAATGTCCACGTTGCACATAGATCACTTCTAATCCCTTCCTAGTACTTGCTTCTTCTGCAAAGTTAACTGGGAACTAATGCAAATATTACACTTATCTTGGATACACAAGCTGACATTAGAATTCATTGGAATTCATTGGTGTGTTCTTCAGTCTTAGTTATATATTGTTGTTTTGTTGCGTGATAAAGGAAGCCAATCTACATATCACCCCTCTCTAAGTTATCCCATGATTAAAGGTGTAACTTTTCAGGGTTCTGGGGGGGATTTTTTTTCCACAAAAAAGAGAAGTGCAGAAAGTGGTGTAATTTGTTTTATTTCAAGGGAGCTTTTTATGAAGTATAATTTCAAATTAAATATAGCCAATAAAATAGCCAGTAACAGCAAAATAACTGGTAAAACAGCAAAATAAGCAGGTAGGAACACTACAGACAGACAGACTGACTGACTGACTGACTGACTGATTGATTGAATGATTGATTTTCAGATTTGAGATTTTTTTTACAAAAATGCAAGTGCAAAAAGCAGTCTTATATGGTTTTATTTTGTTAACACTAAAAAAAAGAATCACACCTGACTCCTGCATATTGCAAGCCCTACAAATGATTGAAATAATAACAGGGATAAGGGAGAAAAATATGAGGTAACTGTAACATATTTGTGTTGGCTCTCAGATATTTTACAGTAAAGGAGTGAAAAGTTTACACAACACCTTACATCTTACTTGCCCTGCCATCAGTCCCCCCATCCTTTAAAATGAGAAAAAACTATTGCTCCAGGAGGTATTGCTCTGAAACTAAGTTTCTTCTAAACCAAAGTAAGATAACAAGAAAAACATGGCACTACAGGAGACATAAAAAGGGCAAACATCCACAATCTCTGAAAACTACAATTTTTGTCATGAGAAATAAAGACAGGTGAAAAGCCCTAGTATGAGGCAGATTTTCTAAGAGACTCAAAGAAGATACTGCTTTCAGCCAGGGTGTTGGAGACCACATTTCATGCAGAAACCGTCATTTTAATTTCAGATGGAAGTCTTTGTCATAATAAACACATAGCATTCATATAGTGCTTCTAAGTGTTCAAAACACTTCACATGTATTATCCTGTATTATCCTGAAAGGCAAGTAAGTACCATTTTCGTCCTTATAGTGCATCTTGGGATAGTTTGCCTAAGGCCATCTATGCTGCTCATGGCAGGGGTCAGACTTTGAACCAAGGAGTTCTCATTCACAGCACACTTTCCCTGCTGTTCCAGCTCTCCTAAAGCTACTGAATCACTGGTGTAGCACAAACACATGCATGTGAATGAAGTACATGCAAAGTTTCTTCTGCAAACAGGTAGTAACATACCGTGTGTGTGTGTGTGTGTGTGTGTGTGTGTGTGTGTGTGTGTGTGTGTGAGAGAGAGAGAGAGAGAGAGAGAGGGAGGCCTATATCCTAAAGTGAAATTAAGCCCCTTGCTCCGGAGCAGTTAAGATGACTTTCCATAAGATAACTCTAGAGGGTGACGTAACTGCATGGACCCATAATTGCTATGGATTTAGCCCAGAGTGAGAGAGAGAGTACAATCCTAACCCCTGGTTTGGCCAGCAGAAGTCCCATGTTGGCCAACATGTGCCAGACCCCACACCACCATGGAAAAGGGGAGATGGGAAATTAATGCTGGCCAAAATGATAAGGATTGCACACCCTGTGTTTGTTAAATCTGGTATTATTTGCCTTATTCTCCATCAATTATCTCCTTATCTAGGTGAACTTCTCTCTAACCTGTGACTGCAAGGACATTACTTTGTGCTCAGTGTTACCTGAAACTCCTTGCATGGGAACAATCCATCTTCTTAAGAGAATTCACTATCTATAATTTCCATCTGTGACTACTAGGATCAAGAGAGAGAACCTGAAAGAGAAGGGCTACTGAGAAAAAGCAAAAGGAATAACAATCCCTTGGTTTTAAATTACAAAGCTCTTGTGCTGTGTTGCTCACAAATCCCTATGGCTTTGTAACTTGCAGATGGATGGCTGAGAGGATTCAAAGAAAAGAAAAGGGATTTCCACACTTGTTTTCTAAAAACAAAAAACAAAACTTGTTTCTGCTTCTTTTTTGAAAACTGAAAACTCTAGTTATTGCCCAGGTATCTCCCACAACAAGCACATGTGAGAACAGCTAGGAAGAAACCAAAGTAACATGTTTATTGATTATGTATACAGGGATTGGTTTGTTGAAAGGGCTTCCATCAGCCTACTTCTAAGTCCCTTGCATCTCCCCCAGGAGGTAACAATTATTTATCTGGAGCTCTCCTCCTTTGCTTTCCAAATCAGATGTCATCTGCCTTTGTGCTGTTGCAGTTTTAAAAAAAAGATCTGCAGCAGATTCTCTTCTACCCAATCCTTGGCTGGTCTGTAAGTACAGGAGTGGGGGGGGGTGAGCAGGAACTCCCCGCAGAGGTCCCTCCAGCTGGACAAAGAAGAAGCAGGGGTTCCTACCTCATCAGGTGGCTCTGAGAACAGAGCCAAATGTCAGCTGACAGGGACTGGCTTGGGAGTGACAGGAGGTGTGCGGCATGACGTGCCCCTAGACGTGACAGACCATCCCATTGTGGTGGTGCACCCCTGGATGGACATAAGGAAGGGAGTGCTCCAGATAGCGAGACCTACCAGGCCTGCGGAACCCCATCTGGAGGACATCACAATTGGCTGGCCTGGGCACAAGGGGACCAAACTCAAGGGGGGATTTAAAAAGGGGGAGAAAAGGCAGAAAGACAGTAGCTAGGAGGGAGAGAAACCAGCTGGGCTGAGGCTGCTGCCTTCCCTTGATGTTTACAGTGTTATCCTGTGTTTGAAGACACCTTGTTGAAGTTGAGTAAAGTTTATTGAGTTCTACAAGTTACTGTGTCCGAGGAGTTTGTGTTGGTAGCAATGAGGGACAATGAGGAGGATGGCGCCGAGGGAAGCTGAGAAGGAGGGGAAACCCCCTGGATCCCAACACAGGAGTGGGAAACCAATGAAAATGAGCTGCACCTGCATATTAATGTGGGTAGAAAGGCATTCTTCCTTTCAGGACCTTTTCATGCTTGTATTTTCAAAATCCATGGTGAAAACTATGTGCAGCAATTCCAAGATTCTTCAGGGTTCCTAGGACTGAATTTTAGAAACATTTTTAAATGCTTAGCTTTGTGCCTGGAATGCAAATGGTAGTAAAAATAAGTGTCTTTAGTCTAAACCAGAAGTGATACTAGAAAAAAAAAATGGGGAAGAGGAAAGGAATAGAAAAAAATAGCTATGTGAGGGCCTGAATTTTTCAGGCATGTCAACAAAGTTTTCATTTCAGTATTGCCTCTGTGAATTTTTCTGTGGAAAAGTGGTATATAAAAATTCTTAATAATATTGTGGTGGTAAATTGGGACCAGCTCAAGACTGCCTGGCACCCGAACCAGGGTACCAAATGTTGCCTTCCACTGCGCCTGAGTCACACGTCATGTTGCGGGTAAGTGTGCAGATGTTGTAATTCAACCCATGAGAAAATTTTGAGTCTCTGAATACATTTATGAGACATTTCAAGAAAGTCTTATTCAGCTCCCTTGCAAATTTAAGACTTCTTTCTGCCTTCAACCTCTCCAGCCCCACATCTCCTAAAACCATCTGCTGCTGCTGTCCTTCTGAATGAATGCTGACTGTGATTCATGGTTCAGCACCATCTTTTCTTGTCTCTTGTCACTCTAGATTCTTTTTGATAAATTGGTGTGTGCCAAACAAACGGACTCTTGTCTGATTATCATCCTGCCTTTCCTAGAGGTTAATGTTCTAAGGTAAGAGAAGAAAGAGATAAGCATATTTTAAATATAGTACACTCCTAACCATGTCTACTCAAAAGTATGGAGGGTGACCATATGACTGTAAATTCCAAGATTTGTCCTCTTTTTTAGCTTTCTGTCCAGGTGTCCTCCAAAAGGGTTTCATTGTCCTCCATTTTGGAACTTTGCAATGGTGTGCAGGACCCCGTCATGGGATATGTTGTTGGATTTATACTGAAGAGCAGAATCCAATGTAAAAATCTGTTTTGAAATATCTTCTTCCCATCAAATATTATGGCCAAAAAACTAAAAATAAAAAAATATTCATTGAGCCCTATGGGAAAAAGAAAGTGCCCTATATTGCGGCTTTATTTCTGAGTAGGTGACCAGGCCGTAGTCTGCTGGAAAGGTTGATAAGAATCAAAGGACACCAGAATGGTCCCAATTCAGTGAACACAGCCTCCAAAATCACCCCAGAAAAAAGCCTCTGTTAATTTCATTGATCTCTATGGGTACTGAAAGGGTGTTATATTGTGCCTTTACTCACAAGTAGGCAAACTTGCCTTAGATATTTGGAAAGGGCAGGCTGAGAGGAATCTAGCACTGATCAAATGAATGCAGCCCACACCAGGTACTCCACAAGGAAGCCCTCCTCTAATCTCCTTTGCATTAAACCCTTTTGAAAGTGAAAATGCACAACCACATATACTCCTGAGTAAGCCAGCGTTCCTTGGCTGATGTGGAAGGTCATTCCAGGGGAGTGCAAGGCTTCCATTATCCTGATCCTGTGAACCTGGACCTCAGCAAATGCTCCACAATGCAGCCTCCCACCCCCAGGAGGGATAAAGTGAATATAAACATATTATTGGTACTTGTAAATCCAGATGATAGTCTAAACTCCTCTTCCCCATTCTCCCAGCCCAATTTCCTTTCTTCTTTCCTATGTGGTTTTAATGCTTTGAGAGGTTAAGGCTGTTTTGATTTTTTAAATATTAGTCTAGTCCCTAATATTAGTCTAGGTTTAAATATATTTTTGGGGGGAGGTGATGCGCTGGCCTTCCACACTGGGTAACATGAACCCTAGTGATGCCGCTGATTGGATTACCTGAGCATGTGGCTTTTTGCAAAGTCAGATCTTGCACCTGCTGATCATATGTTCCCGTCACCTGCCCCCAAGATGTCCCGGATTTTAGCCGTGTGTCCTGAAAATAAATCTTCATTGTCCCCCTTTACCCTGTAAGCGAGCAGCATTGTCATTAATAAATTCTATGTAATAGAATTGTAATTATTTTAAATCTAATAAGTAATATTGTGTTGAATTACCCACATGTAGGAAATATATTTGAGTGTTTCCAGATTTAATTTTGTCATGTCCTGCATTTTGTTTGGATGTCTTACATTTTTGGGTGTTGTGTCCTCTTTTTTTTGGTTATGGCGTATTATCACCCTGAAAGTAAACCCCATTGTGTTCAATGGAACTTACTCCCAGGAAAGCGTCTTCAGGATTGTAGCAATAATCTAGGTCAGAAAAACTTGTGATCCCAGGGCAGCCCAATCCAAACAAACACCTTGTGTGTGAAAGCAGTGATACTGAAATTGCACCCACCATATCTCACAGGGGAGTTTCAGCCTTCAGAGTTTTCTTCAGGGTAAAAGGATATTTGTTCACTTACTTCAGTGTAGCTCATGTTAGCCCACCAGGTTTAAAGTGATCTGCACCAGCCTTTGCAAGCCCATGAAGGTAGTTCAAACCTGGGAATGGGTTTGGATTTAGCAGATGCCACTGCCACCATACCCATCCCTTCCTGATATTCATCCCATCTCCTCCCTGCCCATATTCACACTGACCCAGTGGGCATCTGAAAGATCCTGGGAATGGAGCCTGATACTTATCACTTGTGGTCCATTTGTCAAGATGAAAGCAACCAAACCTGAAGACATTTGGGTGATGTCACCAACCCTTGAAAATTGGGAATGAATGACAGTTGTGTATGTGTTGGGGAGGGTGTGCTAGGCCAGTGCACATAAATATGCCAGTCTCCCCGCCCACCACTGCACAATGGGGAATGGTTGAGTTGTGTCATCCTAAATTGTTTAGGATTGCACCGAAACTCAATCATTTGGGGCAATCTGACAAACCTTGGCACATCTCATGACTAACAGGCTGCACTGAGATGGTGGGATGGGTGGGTTGCAAGTAATTTAAGCCCCTTTCTGTTGGCACATGCAAGTTTCTATGGGTGCAACCCAGAGTAACTATGGGAAGTCCTTGCTCTGACGTAAGAGTAAGCCAGAGCAATCCAGTAAATCCAGAGCTCTGGATTGCAATATGAATTTCCCATAGGTTTTCACTAGGTGGTGCCGTAACTACATCAACGTAAAAGTCTCTGAAGTGCTCCCATAGTTAATCTGGATTGTAGGGTATGTCTATTTCAAGTGGTGAAACTACAGCATGTTTTCTATCTTATTGAAGTGCTGTGCTATCTGGGCAGAAAGATTGTTTTTGAAGCAAATATTCTGAATATGGCTGCATCCGAGGTTTACTCATAAAAATTCTTCCCTCAGTTTGTGTTTAACACAAACCTAGCTCTGCCTAGGCCTTGTTTCCTCAGAAATGGGTCCTTTGCCTTAGGCCGGATTCTGTTTTTACATTTGTTGCTGATCTTCTCCACAAAAAAGGGAAAAAATTCCTTTCAGCATTCGGTTCATCTCTCCAGAATGCAGAGAACACACAGATGGGCTTGAGCTTTTCGTTGCAGTGTTTGCCTGCCTATCCCCCCCCACCTGCAGCGATGCCTCTGGCATTTAAGTTCTGCTTCAGAACAAACCTGATAAGGCCCTTTTTGGCATTGTTGACATGTTCACATGGGGATAGACTGACACGGCTGCTTAATCAGCAACCCCCATGCAGTATGGAAATACTTTTGCTCAACTAGTCAAAAGAAATATTAAATTACATAATTGGCCTAACAGAGTCCATTTGTACAGACATAAAGTGACACTGATTTCAATAGGCGTTAGTGCTGAATTTAACTGTTGTTGGATTACAACCAATGTTAAGGCAATTGAAGCTGCCCAAGGCAGCAGCTGGCTCGATCAAAGCAAAGTACTTTGCACATCTGCTGAAGTCCTTGGCATACAAGTGATCTACCCTGCAACAGAGCTTGCTAAACTCTTAATATCTCTGTAGGGTATTTAATACTCTTAATACCTCTGTAGCGATTTTTTGAGCTGCCAGGCAGCGCTTTGCATGTAAGAAAGAAGTTGCTCAATTAATACTCATAAGCATAACTCCCAAACTCATTATTTAATCCTGTAAAGCTCTTAGCATCAAGCACGTTCTTCCTCCAAGCACGTGTGCCCCATTCCTTCATTTATTGCATGTCACAGGTGATGCATTACAATTACAATTCAATTGCAGTATAGTATGGTTAGAGGAAACCCAAGAAAGATATGTGCACCATGATGAAAGACATATCTGGATTTGAATAATTTCAGATTAGATCTGTAGCAAGTATTCTTTGTTTTTGATTGAGAATAGAAACATACAGTAATTGTGGATAGTATTTATAGAAAAATATTTAGTTGTTACTTACCACCTTTTCTCAATCCTGTTAAATGCCACTGTTTCAAATTCATCACTGCTTTGTAGGTGACATTTTTCATGACTGCAGTTTCTTTAGGTGTGTGAGTGAACCTACACAATTAGGGATCACACAGTGAATTCAAAGTGAATCACAATGTGAAACCTTAATGTTATTCAGCCTATCAGATTTGGCCATGTGATGACACTGAAGACATGAGGACAATGCAGATAAACAAGGGCCTAATCCTATCCAACTTCCCAGCACTGATGTAACTGCAATACAACTGTTACCTTACCTTGAGGAGACCTCTATAACTGCATCCCCACCAAGAAATGAAGTTTATACCCCATTGGCATGGGTGCATCAGTGCTAGAAAGTCAGATAGGATGTAGGCCTAAATGACACAAGGAACATGCCAAAGCTGGCCAGCAAAGTATTTTTTTGTCACTGACCAAAATGTTTGTGATAAATTGTGATCAGTTTTATCTGGGTTCTATTTTGACATAAATAGAGACATCTGTACCAGGAAGCAGGGAGGGCATTGTCTCATGTTCAGACTCTATTTTCTTTTATCCTGGGCTATGGACCTGAACATTTCATGCTGGGAAAATTCATTCTTCTCAAAAGGATCCATTTTAAAAAACTGATTACATGGAGAGAAAAACACTAATTGTCCTGCATCTATATTCAGCTGTTTCCTTGGTGCCTGTAGAATCTGTTCCTCTAAATGACTTTGGAAATTACTGATGCTTTACTGCTATTGTTAAACAGTTCTTTTCTTTCTTGAAAAACGAAGGAAAGTGCAGTTGTACTCTATGGAATTTAGGACAATGTAGCCTGTAGTTCCCCCCTTTCTCTAATTGGAAAGAAGAGAGGTCCCAGTGTATCATGACCAGATGACCGGAAAAACCCAGATTTTTCTGGATTTTTAGCCTCCTGTCAGGGTGTCCTACATTTTGGCATCATTGTCCTACATTTTGGCTTCATTTTGAAACTTCATGATAGTGCACAGTACCCCATCATGCCATATGTCGTTGGATTTGAATTGAAAAGCAGAATCCAGTGCAAAAATCAATTTTGAGATATCTCATTTCTATCAAACGCTATGGTCAAAAAACTGAAAAACAAAAACAAAAAAAATACATTTTTGGCAACTATTTTTCAGAGGGTAGGAATTTTGGCCTGGGATTAGGAATTTTGGCCTTGGGGTTCAGGAATTTTGCATTTGGCATCTGGTCACCCTGATCACTGTACCATCTAAGTAGTGTTCTCAATTTTCCATTTAAATGTAGAGCTTTTCTCATCTATCCTCAGATTAGAGACCTCTGATGTCTGATGTTTGTTTGTTTGAAGTGAAACTGATATGTCTTACTGATTCAGCTATTAATACTCGAGATGGCCCAAAGGCTGCAAAGGATTCATTTACAATGCAGACAAACTCCCACAGCCTTAGGTAGTGTCAGTTCTACAGACTTTGGTGCTGTGAAACTGAAAGGACGTTTGCACCATTTTGTTTACAGTTACAATGCTGTCAAGTAGGCATAACACATTTTTTTTCCAGTGCTAGCTTAAGTCTTGTCTTGACTTCTGGGGGTGGAATGAGAAAGTTATTTAAGACAACCACCACAACAAGGTGCTCCATTTTGCCTGACAACTTTAGTGACATAACACAAAATAGCTTACTTTATTTTGGTTTCTTAAAAAGGTACCATATAATTTGTTATGTTGGTCATATGCAGTCGAGGTACAATCTGAAGTAATTCTGGACACTGAATGGAAACTGCGCATGGGAAAAAGAGACTAACCCTACAATCCAGAGTAACTACGGGAGCACGTAAGAGACATTACGTGTACCCGTAGTTATTGCACCAGCTAATGAAAACCTATGGGAAATTCATATTGCAATCCAGAGCAAATTGTTCTTACACCGGAGCAAGGACTCCCCGTAGTTACTCTGGATTGCACCCCTAGAGAGGAGTAGCTTTGTTATGTATTTCTGGTCTCTAGACTCAGAATGTGCTGCAAATTATTATATAGAACAGATGCTTCCCCTTAGCCTAGTTCACTTCCTTATTGGTTTCTCTCCATTTCATTTCATGAAACAGAGCTGCCTCTCCTCTATCAAGTGGAAACAATAGGTGGTTGATGGGAATCAAAGTTGTGAAGTGGAACCTGGTAATTATTCCCACTAGAAAGGAAATAAAGAGGTCATTGTTCCTCTGCACTGCTATGGCTGGTTAAATGTTACTTGCCAGTCTTCTAGCAGGAGTTGGTCATCCATTTGTCAGCTCTAATAACAATAATTTAGTTGCCAGCACACTGGCCTTTGAATTTGCCACATCTGATGTTCTGAAAGTTTTTCTACAAGATAAAACAGTGGATGTATGGAAAGGACTTGCAAACTTCAACTGTAGAGTATATTTTCAGTTGAGCAATCAATGCAACACTTGTTAACTGACTGTTACTTCAATTTGACTGGTGTCCAGTTTGTAATTGTGTTATTTGAACAGGACTAATTTTAGGTAAGTTTAGGTGAGACTAATTTTAGGTAAGTTGTTTTCTATAACGTATCCATACCACTTTTGAAACAGGAAGTGTCAGTTTGTATATAGACAATATTTTGCTGATTGAGTATATGTTTTGGTTGTATTTGTTTATTAAAAACATGCAGGAGACCCAGGATGTTATAGTGTTTTTGGAGTTGAACTTCGAGCTGGAGGATCCAGTTTCAAAGATCTTTGTCTGCGATGAAGCTTCTTGGATGAATCTGGGCAAATAAATCTTTTAGCTTCACCTCTGTCTCAGAGTTGTTGTGAGGAAAAAAGGAGTAAAGGAGCCATGTACACCATCCTAAGTTCCTTGGACTCCCCAACCTGCTTGGAAAAGGAGCAGTATAAAAATATTTTAAAAATGTATAGAATTCACCCACTTCTTGTGATTCACCCACAGTTATTTATTTGTTTGTTTGCTTATTTAGGGTCTATATTGCTATTATCAGCTATTTTGATGGTGTAGAACAAAAGAGAAGAAAACAGAGAAGGATGTGGCAACATGCGAGTGCAGCCAACCTCTCCCCACTCACCTCCTCCCTGTTCCCTCCTACCCCTCCTCAACGTGGAACACACCCCCATTCCTCCCCATCTCTCCTAGCACCTGCCTCTACTACTGACTCATCTGATGCTAGCATACAAGGCCTCTGTTCTTGACACACTCATCTCTGTTCTTGACAACTCAATATTGATTGATGCATATACATAATATATACAGTGTATATACAGGATATGTATACAATATATACAGGATACATAATATATACAGTGTATCCCAGGATTCTGGCACTTGTGCCTGGGCCTTAGCACCTGCTGATAGAACACAAATACACAAGGATATTCACCTTTACACACATATTATATGTGACATTTACATATTCACCTTTAGTTAGAATTGGGCTGTCATGTACAAACTAAAAGCACACAAAAGCTCTTGTGTTTATACAGCAATTTTAAAACTGTAAACATGAAATGTGACAGGTTGGAAAAACAGATTCATTTTTCTACAGAGATAGAGATATTGAAGAAGAGGCCCATTTGCTTGTGCAATTAACAGATGTCTGAATCTAAAACAAATACAAGGTCTAGTTCCTCTGTATTGGACAAGTGAGGAAAATGGGCAATGGAAAAATTTTGGTTGGGCTGGAAGGATGCTGATAAATGGGATTGTAGCTGTTGCCTGCCTGATAAATGTTGTCATAATCTCCTCCTGAACAAGAAACTGAACTATTTAAGATTCAGA
This sequence comes from Cryptoblepharus egeriae, assembly GCA_030015325.1. Lineage (NCBI taxonomy): Eukaryota > Metazoa > Chordata > Lepidosauria > Squamata > Scincidae > Cryptoblepharus > Cryptoblepharus egeriae. Next base: position 62,516,802 of record JAREYC010000002.1, on the reverse strand, counting down.
ATTTGTTTTATTTTTTAAAATTCAGGGACACATTAGACCTACACAAGGCAACATTATTTCTTAGCACTGACTTTGGCCTGATAGAATCTCTGCTGTTATGCTGTACTGATTTGTGTGTTTGTGTTGAAAAAGAAACATAAATATAATAGGTGACAGACTTGGATAAAACCAAATATACAGAACTTGTTTTTGTCTCTTGTATCAAATGAATTGTTCCAGAATCAAAAGAGAGATGGACTTTTTAAGGCACCACATTACCCAGGTAAATTGAGGTTGCCTGTGAACAAAAAACTCAGATGTAATCGATGGTACATTAGGCAAATTTACATGAGTGGGTCAAAACTGTTAAATTCAGACAGTCCAGTTTAGTCAGACCTAGAAGAAATCTATGTGAGTTGTTGATGAAGGGCGGCAACTGAAAACAGCGCATCCCCATTTGTATAAAGGTGCTCCATCAAGGACTGACTGGATACTTTTTGGTGGAATTTTCTTTTCAAGTTGATTACACAAAAGATGGAAATATGGCATATTTCCTTTAATCTATAATTGTCATTTACACTTCAAGCTTGAAGCAGTTTCGCCAACATGCTGTTTCTTGCCAAAACAAGACGATCTTGGGATTAAATTAACTGGAAGTGAAGGTTTGGGCTGTGATCTTGCCAATGCTTATTTGGTACTAATAATACTAAACATTTATAGAATAATCAATGTTCTTTATAAGCAACAAAGCCTAGCCCAAGGATGGAAATTACATCAATGAATTACTTTTTGCAGATGATCAAGCACTGGTAACTGGTATAGCTTATGGGCTGTAGTGGCTCAGTGGTTTAGATGCCATACTTGTTGCCCCTTACCCAGGTCCCGTCCCTAGCCCAGCTTCTGCCAAACAAAATATGTAAATACAAGTAGATAAATACCATAGGTACCACAGTGGTGGGAAGGCAACAGCATTCCATGCACGTTTGTGTTTTGTCGTGTAAGGACACCTTTGCCTTATAACTAAAGAACTATAACAACATCTTCAGTCTATGAATCAAGAATAGAAGATATATGAGAATTAGTAAAGAAAATAATGGCATATTCTAAATATTGCAGTAGAGAAAACATGAATAAAACAAGTATCTGAGTTTAAATATAAAGAAAAAATGTTTGCTGAAGATGGTTAAATACACCTTGTTGTTTGGCATCCTTCAGTCTCAAAAGACTATGGTATCGTGCTATGATTGGAGGTCCTGAAACAGCATTTGGTGTGGCTGAAAAGGCCAATTTGAGAGTGTCCATCCCTTCCACACTGAGGACAAATAAATTCCGTCCCCTGCCCAGGCCCCAGGTTTCGCTGCTTCCGGGTCTGTCTCTTTGTTTCAGCCTGCCAAACAAGTGTCTCTTCCAGTTGGAGAAGGCCATGCTGGGTCTTTTGCCTCCACGCTGAATGATCAGAGGTCAAGGTTTCTGATGTCCATTCCCAAGGCCTTTAGATTCCTCTTGCAGATGTCCTTATATCGCAGCTATGTTCTCCCTCTAGGGCGCTTTCCCTGCACTAATTCTCCATATAGGAGATCTTTTGGAATCTGACCATCAGCCATTCTCATGACGTGCCCAAGTCAGCAGAGACGCCGCTGTTTCAGAAGTGTGAACATGCTAGAGATTCCAGCACGTTCCAAGACTGCGTCATTTGAGACTTTGTCACGTTAGGTGATGCTACGAATACGTCGGAGACAGCGCATATGGAAGGTGTTCAGCTTTCTCTCCTGCCATGCATAAAGGGTCCAAGACTCGCTGCAGTACAAGAGTGTGCTCAGGACACAAGCTCTATAGACCTGGATCTTTGTATGTTCTGTATGTATGGCTTTGTATGGCTTCTTATTAAGCCATACTCTCTTTGTAAGTCTGAAAAACGTGGTAGCTGCTTTACCAATACGTTTATTCAACTCAGTATCTAAGGAGAGAGTGTCAAAGATAGTTGAGCCAAGGTACACAAAGTCATGGACAACCTCCAGAACATGTTCAGAGATTGTGATACAGGGAGATCGATCCACACCCTGACCCATGACTTGTGTTTTCTTCGAGCTGATTGTTAGTCCGATGCTTAAATAGCTGAAGAGATAAATATATAAAGTAGAAAATATCGGGTCAGCTCCAGATTAATACATTGAAGCATCTCGTACAAAGTATATTTATCACCATTTTATGTTACCAGTGTCAAACTTGGACACGTAGAATAAAACATAAGAGAAAGTTAGATGCTACAGAAATGAAAGGTTTGAGGAAAGCTGAAAGAGTAACCGGAAGGGATAAAATCAGGAATGAGCTAATAAGGGAAAGAATTGGAATAGAACCAATTCTATATTATTATACAAAGACAGCAAAGAACGTGGTTTCCTACCTACAGAGAATGACTGATTATTGTACCTTATAAGGTATATATATATAAGTATAACCTCATTGTCACCTTTTTACCCACAATTTTATCTCATCACGAAAGAGGTTGTCTTTTTAAATTAAAAGATGAACATCCTTTAAGCAGTATTAAGGGCTTAAAAACATCCTGATTTTTTCAGCTGGAAAGCAGATACCTCCCTTCACTAGGGCATAAATACAAATTGATAATAGTTTCCCAACTGCTTTGCATTCCAAATTGCTTTGCAAGGGGAAGAGTAGTGTTTGCCTCTGAGCTGAAACTAAGCTGTTTTAACCCTGGGAAAGGACATATTTTCAATGCCTGGCTGTTTACCATGGCAAGCAATTATTTTTGTTTAACACAAAAATTGGTATACATGGTGGTTCCTGGAACAAAGTCTCATGTATGCCAAGATTCAATCTGTATTAAGAGAGAAGAAGGTTAATGGTGCAAGACAGACTTGGAAGATAATAGACAGGATCAAAGATATATTGTAATCATGTCAAATAACATTGGAAAGTTGCTAGAAGTTCAACAATCAGAACTTTATATTTCCCTCATCACCCAAAGTGGTAAAAAAGAAAGTACGAGTAAATAAAATGGAAAAAGAAAGCTATTCACATTTCTCCGAAATTCTACTTCCTGCAACTGTATCAGTAATTTGTCTGTGAACGTTTTTACTATTTGAGTTATTTTATTTTTAATCCAAGGCTGATAGTGACCCTAGGGGATAATTTTCAATTGATTGACGACTGATTGACTTTGAGCATGGTGACTCCCCCTCCATTATTTCTCCTTTTTTATACTGAGAGGTATTTATTCTTCAATATAAAATACAACGTCAGCTCCTTCAACTGCCCAGCTGGAATTATTTTAAAGCCAATTAGCACTTGGTCCATTTCCACTTAAGGAAATTTATAATGTTCATATTACATTTTTATTACACATTTATAATTGATAGTATATTATTGTCACAAACCTAGTAAAAATGGCATTGTTGTTTGTTCTTCATGGTATATTTATTATCTCTCTCTCTCTACACACACACACACACACACACACACACAGAGAGAGAGAGAGAGAGAGAGAGAGAGAGATGCTCTATAGGAAGCATGGAGATCAAGGGGTGAGGTGAGGAAAGGATGGGAAACAGAAGAGGAATCCACAGTGCCTTGCAGTAGTTGTTTCCTGCAATCAGTGTTCTGTGCACATAAGCTGAGCCAAAATGAATACTATAGGGAGAAATTTATGGGTGCAAAAGGTTCAGAGAAAGAACCCCAACAGCCACCTTGGATATCCTTCTAATAAATGAATCCTTTGGTCACTGCCATCAGCTTCCAAAGAGCAATGTTCCTTGGGTTGGTATCAGTAATGCTCCATGCCACTTGGATTTGGCTTGCCTTAGCCTCGTCATTGGGGCAATAAGCAAACACTCTTGAAAATACTTGCCCATTCCCCAAAAAATCCAATAGCAGAGAAATGAGCAATGTCCAGCTCAGGAGGTCAGGGGTATTTCTACCACACAGATTGTCTCACAGATGGCTGATTTGGTGGTAGTTAAGACCAGATATCCTCTTTTTTTAGCCTTGTGTCCTGAAAAAAAATCTTCATTGTTTCCTTTTCCTTGTGAGCAGGCAGCATGTAGCTTTCTTGAAATTAGTAAATTATATATAATAGTTTAAAATTTAATAATAAGCAATATAGTGTTTAAATTTGCCAATGAAAGCAAAACATATGAGTGGTTTTAGTTTTTATTTTGTCATGTTCTATGTTTTTCTTGGCTGTCCTACAAGTGGGGGGCCTTGTCCTCTTTTGTGTTTATGACATATAGTCACCCTGCCTTTTACCTACCACTGCCCCTAGCCCCCCAACTGTCTCCCACCTTCACTTCTAAGCCTTTTTTTTACTCCCCAATGCCCTGAAGTCCCCAGAACCTCTCCCAGCCCCCACTGCCTCTCACTCTTCCTGGCTGTTGGGGGAGGCAACGCGACATGCATCCTGAACTCTTCCCATCCCTGCATGGCTTCAGGATTGGGAGGGAGTTTAGGATTGCATGGCCACCCAGCCAGCAGCAAACCAGCCACTCCTCCTTCTGCTGCTGAAGGTATTGTCCTAGCATGGCCAGCTGCAGATGCTTGCCAGTATGTTGGGAACCCCTCTGGAAGGACTTCATGATGACCCCCTTGGGGGTTAGAACCCCAGTTTGAAGACCACTGGATTAGAGAGTGCTTAGATAGAAGAGATCTGGGTTGAATCCCTGTCTAACCACAAAGCTTTCTTTTGGAGTTGTCATAAGGCTCCAACCTACCTATCTCATAGGGTTGACTGTGAAGACAGAAAAGGTGTGATTTGAGCTCCCTTGAGAACGAGCAAAATAATAAAGCTAGTCGAGTAGTGTGATATCTGTGCTTTTAATCTTTGTCTTTTGCTGTGTTTTTCTTTCATTGGTCACCTATTCCTTTGGGACAAGAATCTGATCTTTTCACCCCATGAGCTCAGTATTTTCCCACTGAAAAAAATGCTAATTAATCTGTCCCAAAGGATTTGAATAACGGGTATTGTGTCAGTCTTAAAAAACGGGTATTGTGACATTCTGCAGTGATGCGGACGGGGCCAACGGGTAAAATGATCATCATCATCTCTTCCCCATAATTTCTAGGCTCCAAAGCCCAGACAGCTAAGCATCCATCTCCGTCGTTTGCACACTTCATTGTGCTTCGGCTTGTGCGCTTTTCTCTCTTTGGCATCCTCTTGACATTTGATGACCTTGAAAGTGCTCAAATGAGATCCAATCCTCGGTAAATAACCATATTAGAAAGTCTCTACCGCAGAAGTGAAAGTTTTTGTCTGGAAGAAGATTGCCAAGACCTGTTGCCAGGCAACTCAGGCTGGAGGCGACACAACAACGAGGAATGGCGGTGTGGGTGTCGGGGAGGGAGAGCCGATCACGTCAACTGGAGTAACTCTACTGTGCCGGCAGAAGTAATTGGAGAGCGCTAGAGCAGCATGCAACTTCTTCAACCGGCCATCTCGCCAGTAGCTTATCGTAGGAGGGGTAGAAGTCATCTTTCTTTCAAAAAACTCTCTGAGATTCATCTTTCCTAGTTCATCACAGTAACATCATCAAATGGCATTGCGTGGAAATGGAAAGGGGACAGAGGTGATAAACTTCAGACTAACTCAGACAGAACTCAAAAACAACTTTTCCGGACACAATTTCATGGTACTGGCTTATTGGGTATATGTAGTGATTGTCATCAGAGGAAAGTCTGGTTCAGTGGCAGTTAAGAAGCAAATTAAGGCTGCAATCCTAAAAACACAACCCTGGGAGTAAGACCATTGAACACCATGGTCTACTTTTGAGTGGACATGGTTAGGAATGTGCTCTAGGAAATGCAAGAGAAGGCAAAGACCACACAAGGCTGAGGCTTGGGTGGTTCTGTGTGAATGGTTCTGTGTGAATATTGACTTATTTGCATTATCACAGTCTGATTCCAAGGTATCTAATGTTTTCCAAAGTATAACTGATTGCAATCCTAACAAGTGGCATTGCTAGGGTGGTGCGGTCCACACCAGGTGATATGCCCAATGGAGGTGATGCGCACTGGGAGATCTAAAAATTGCAACTTTGTGATGGTGCATCAAAAGCCATCATGTCATATACCATTGGATTCATATTGAAGAGAAGACTCCAATGCAAAAGTTCATTTTGAAATAGCATCTTCCTATCAAATGTTATGGCTAAAAAACTAAAATATGCTTTGAACTCTAGGACAGTGAAAGTGACCCATATCGTGGCTTTAATCATGAGTACGCAAATGAGCCCTAGTTCATTGAAAAGGGCAGGCTGAGAGGAATTGTCCTGATCCAATGAACACAGCTCCCACAAATTACCCCAGAAGGAGGTCCCTGATTATTGCATTGATATTCATTGAAAGTGGATGTGAACTGCACAGCTGAGTAAGCAAGCACACCTTGGCTGGAGTGAAAAGGTCAGTCCAGGAGAGTACAAGACTTCCAAAATGGTCCTGATCAGGGACGTTACTAAGGCATTAGAAGGGGGTGGTAGCCCTTGTGACCTAAATGGCTAAAATCATGATTTGTAGAAATAATCCCATCATGCTATACACTTCTGAATGTGTAATTTACAGCAGAATGCAGTTCTATTCTATTAAAATGTATGGCTAAAAAAACCAGTGGAGGCAGGGGAATGGCACATAAGCATGCCCACCATTCATATAGTTGCCCCACCCAATGTTGGGGGTGACGCACTGGCCTCCTGCACCGGGTGACGCAAACCATAGTGACACCCCTGATCCTTACCTAGACCAGCACAACTCCTCAGTCTTCTCATACCTGTGGTGATCTAGGGAGGCAAGCACACATCTGGGCACTGGCCTAACCCTCCTCCAGGAGTGGTGTAGAAGTGTCTTACGGTACTTTTGTGACACCCCAGGTCAGCACAGGACATACCCCGTAGCCTAACTGGAGGTTAGGTCAGCCTAACTGGAGGTTAAGATTGCAGCCTAAATGAATTATTTCAATATTTTTTAGGACTATAAGTATTCCAGCTGACAAAGTGCATCAAGTTGCCAGAAAGAAACCAGGAGATTCTGGCCCCAAAAAATCGGTTAACATTTGGTTTAAAATAGATGTGCATTAGAGATTAGAGAGTTAATCTCTCATTAACAACTGGTTCTATAGAGTAGGTGTGAGCCTGCTAGAGCCCACCACTGATTGTAGGAAACAGCATTCACAGGGTTATTTGATCCAAATAAAAAATTGTTTTTTGATAAAGATAAAAATCATGTGTACTTATTTCATTATATGTTGCCTGATTGACAATGGTCTCCTTGTATGCCAAGTACAATTCCAAGAAGGATCATGAGAGTATTGTGCTGGGAGGGGGAGATAGGATTTTGGCATGTACCACTGCCACTGGGATTCTCTGTATTCGCCCCACCACCACCAACCCATCAGGGCCACCCCTTATCTCCATCTTCCCTGAACCACCTCTATCATCACCTTACTTGCTCAAATGGAGGCTGGTGTCAGTGAACAGCATGAAGATCACAAGGAGAGCAATGCTAAGCATGTCTACTCGTAAGAAAGTCCTATTGTGTTCAATGGGGCTTACTCTCAGAAAACTGTGGTTAGGATTGCTGCCAAGATCTGTTAGGCCACGTTATTATTATTACAAATAATAATGGTTATTATTTTCTGAGAAACTGCAGTAAATACAATTTAGGTAAAGGTATTCCTGGCAGATTGCCTTCCTAATCACAACCAACTCAGTGCTTGGAATCAAATCCTATCCCTCTCACCAATGCTGATGCAGTTACAAACCGGTCCCAGATGAAGGCAGCAAACATTTCCTTATCTTGAGGAGGCTGCCATGACTTCCCCTCCTTCACACATCCCCATTGACATACTGCATCAGTACTGGAGAGACTGGTAGGATTGACCTGGAGGTTGAAAGCACTTTAAAGAATATTGGCCTAATTCTTCTTCTTTCAGGCAAGTCAGCATGTTACCAACTTCATCTATTTATAATTCTCTCTGAAATTCACTTCCTTTAGAATATATATAGTTTTGCTGTTACTAAAGACGATCCAATACCATTTTCTTTTAGTCCAGCAGATGGTGCTTTAGACTGGGGACTGTGATTCTTTGGTCCAACATCCGGAGTCACTGTGGAGCGATCAGAAGTTCTGAGCAAATAACTTTCTCTTTGCTTCTCCCCATTTTCTGTGCTGCTTTTCAGGACAATCATACCCCCCCATACACACACTTAGAAGGAGCTCTTTTACAATTTACAGTGCGTAAAGGATATAAAACTGTATATAAAGAAAAGTCTTCACAGTGTCTACACAGAGCTGGCTGCTATGCCCGATGTGGTATGCCAAGTTCTGCCCCCTTAGCCGATAATGTGCCAGCCTCTGTGGATCTGTTTAAGATATGGATCTCTGGAGCTTGGGCATGTACTGTGGTACATTCCTCATTGAAATCCTGTAAATCTCATTTTTTGAGGACCTCACTGAACCTCATTAAGATCATGCAAATCAAAGACACGTTGATGATAATTGCTCATCTTAGCTCTAATTAGTACTCTGTCTCAAGACTTGGAACTCATGGCAGATAACCAAGTTATGACTCAGTGCTTTACACAAAATTTTATAATTTCATTTCTCAACAGCTGAGTAGTTTTCAAGCTTTTAAACAAATGAAAAAGAAAAATACCTCTACATTTTTATCTGAATTTTCCTTTATGAAGCATGGTATACAGAAGCTGTTTAAAAATTTATTGCGTATAAATATATGATGTCTTCAAAATAATGTCTGTTTTATGGCATTCTGTTTGTAGACTAATAGCAACACTTTCTGTTTGTGTGCGAGAAAAGAATCTTTAATATTTGATACTACCTTTCCTTGCAATATTAGTATTATTTCCTTGAAATGGGAAGGTTCTGATTTTTTTATACCCCAGTCCATATTCACACTTTACATATTCTCTGTGTGTTTTGATAAGCTTCTCCTTTTTTCTAATATGTTTCACTTTGCTCTCTCTATTTCTCTGTGCTATTTTTATCATGCTATGATTTGAACAGTACAGGCAAGTGTTTTAGAACTGTTTAAGAATTAGGGCACAATCCAGAGTAACTATGGGGAGTCCTTGCTCTGGTGTAAGAACAATATGCTCAGGATTGCAATATGAATTTCCCATAGGTTCTTACTAGATGGCGCAGTATCTACAGGAGCACGTAATGTCTCTTATGTGCTCCCATAGTTACTCTGGATTGTAGGGTTAGAGTGTCTATCTAAGCATAGGGTGAAGATGCTAGGGTGAAAGACAAAAACAAACCTGCGGTAGTTTTATGCTCTGACTTTACCATATTTATGAGTGGTAGATGAGCAGTAAAATTCTTCTCCCCTTACATGTCTTGAATGCTCCCTTTAGACAGTTGCTACAAATGGCTGCCTACAGTTACCCAAAATCTACTGAGCATTAGCTTGATAAGCCTGATGGCAGCAAAGTTGAACTTTGTTATAATAAACTTGGCCTATGAGCAGATAAGGAAGAACAAGCCGATTCTGCCAAAATAGTTTTGGCTGCAATCCTAAGAGCACTTTCCTGGGAGTAAGCCCCATTAAACTCAATGGAACTTACTTCTGAGTAGACACTGTTAGAATTGCACTCTTTATCTTGATTTACCAGCAGTGATCTTTTACATTTACAGGCCAACAAATGAAAGGAAATGCATATCACAACTCACACTGAGGGATTGTAAGGCCAGTGGTTTCCTATATGTCACTTGTTTCTGGAATCCTAGGGTCAAGTCACATGGAATGCTGAAAGTCTCATCCCAGCTTTCATCTTTTTTAAAATTATAGTAGTAACTGTTAGGATATTTGTGTTTATAATCAGGATTGGGGGCCCAATGTGCAGGAAGAGAGAACAAATGTACCATTAAAACATGATCAGATAAAAATCCCTGCAAGGCTTCAATGATACATGGAAGGAATGTCCCTTTGCACCATCTTTCTGCCAGAAGACCAGTAGTGGGCTCCAGCAGGTTCGCACCTACTCTATAGAACCGGTTCTTAACAAGAGATAGGACATATAAAGTTTAAAAACAGCCATTTAAAAGTGGCTGCCAGATGGGCAGAGAACCAGTTCTTAATTTCTTTGAAGCCCATCACTGCAGAAGACGACAATAATGGTTTTTGTCTCATTGCTGCAGGAGGGCAAAGGGTTGACTACCAAAGTCCCAGTCTTGGTTTTCACCCTTCACAGCTGCTATTTTAGCATTTGAAGACTATGGGTCTCCTAGCACAGCTACTTTGACCCAAGTTTCCCCTGCAGATATGTAATTCTAAGCACACTTGGAAGAAAGTTATGTCAATGGCCTGGCCTTGCTCTGCTTATTGATGCATCTCTTAATTGCTTACCCTAAAGCACTTAATTTAAAAATAGAACTCACAATCCATGCACCACCTTATTGTGTTGTGATTCACTGTAGTAATTATTAGCATGACATTTCTTCCCACTCTGATGCAATCATTAACTGAATCTTTCATTGATTACAATCATTTCTTTGACTTGACTACATTGTTTGATGGGGTTCTGGTTGCCCTCCTGATTCTAAGTACTGTACCGAAAAATTCAATGCTGTCTGTAGATTCACTTAATAATTAATGGCAATATCATGTACACTTTTGTCAAGGTTAGGTGCTTACTTCATCTGAGCTAGATACAGCCCACTTCATCTGATGGTAGGCTCTCATGTTAAGATTAATGGTCTTCAAGATGCTGCAAGACTCTTCCTGTCTATTATATTGCAAATTGATCTTGCATTAATAGTATAATATGATATAATGATATAACTGCATTGTTTTGTAGTTTCCTCATTATTGCAATGTTTTGTGAAGTTTTTTTAATTTATAAACACAACAGTTTGAATAAAATATCTGGATTACTTCCATGGAAATACCACTTCCATAGAGATTTTCATTGGCACCTTTTTTTTAATGAAAGGTAGGTCTACATGCCCAAAATAAAAGAGTATCAGTACAATCTTAAGCATGTCTACTTAAAAGTCAGTCCCATTTTGTTCAATAGTACTTACTCTCAGGAGAGTGTTGTTAGGATTGCAGCCCAAAATAAATATACAGAAGATCTGGATCTTAATAAACTCTGGGCATGCATGCTGAGCCTCAGTGTGCTCATTTCATAGAATCATAGAATTGGAAGGGACCTAGTAGGTCATCTAATCCAACCCCCTGCCTGCAGCAGGAAATCCCCCTAGAGTATCCCCAACAGGTGCTCGTTGAGCCTCTGCATGAAGATCCCCAGTGAGGGAGAGTCCATCACCTCCCTTGGCAATTTCAGCTCTGCTCTATGAAGGGGCAGGCTGCACCTGTTCAGAGCAGAGCTGAATGGGTGCACTAATGCATAGAGTGCGCTTAGAAACTCCTCTGGCGCATCATCCAGTGTGGTCTGCACCAGCCGTATCATCCTGGCAACACCCCTGTTCTCAAATAGGTTGAGAAATGAAATTTCCTTTCAGAGCAGAGCCTCTGGTCAACCAAGATCTGTATTCTATCTCTCCTCCCTTCATCCACTTTTGCTTACACAAAAGGCTCTCAGCACTGGTGTTTTTTACCCAAAATTTTATATATTTGCCAGGTTTTCCATTAGAGATTGAGCAGGTTTCTCTTTTCACCTGAGTGATTCTTCTCTTTTTTTCTTACTTTGTCTTAAGGCATCCAAGATGAGTGCTGGACATGAAAAAGGATGATTGTTATGTGGTAGTTGCAGAAAAAGGAAAAAAATGTGAAGAGGAGAGGCGAGAGAGAGAGGTGAGAGGAATATTGATTCTGAACTAAAAATGCTTCTGTTTTTTAATAAAATTGAAAGAAATAAAAGTTTTAGAAATCCTTCCAATGACAATTACAGGAGCCACACAGCTTGTGGGCTACCATAACTGCTGGATCCAAGCCTCATACCCCACCTGCCTTCCTACAATCCTGACTTCTACCTGCCCAAGCCCCATCTAAGAATGCCTCCTCCTCGCCTCCTCGCTCCACCTCTTTCCCACCTCTTTCAGACCTTCACATCCACTGAGATTGGCCAGCATGGATGTCTTTTCATAAGCAGCCGCAGAGCAGTGGTGGGCCCCGCCTCACCCAACAACCGGTTCGCCGAAGTTGGGGCCGGGGGCCGGGGTCAGGGGGCGAGGCCAGGGTAAGGGGGCAGTGCTAGGGTCAGGGGGCAGGGCTAGGGGCGGACCCCAACCCTGGTGCACTGCGCATGCGCATTGCGCTGAGGTCGGCGCGCACGCTGTGCATCTTCTCCAGCAGAAGGAGACGCAGCACGCGTGCACCGGTTCAGTAGCGGCGGGGTGGCGGGAACAACTGGTTCAGGCGATCCAGCCCAAACCGGCTTGGGCCTACCCCTGCCACAGAGGTTGGATCCACTTCCATGCATCAGCCTACCTTACTCGAGAGGAGGCACAAATGTACTGTAAAGAATGTTTGCGCTCTGGCCCAATACATCTTTAGGATTATGCTCTAAGAATCAAATTGAAATGGAGTCTTAGGGTACCTGAAAGCCTAACAGACTGATTGTGGCATAAGTTGTGCTGGACTAGAATCCGCTATGAATATCCTCCCTGAAACATACTAGCTCGTAAATGCTGAAAAAAAACACACTACAGAAAATATATTTCCAACTTCTAAATTATTTCCAACTTCTTTTTCAAACTCACTGTTCCCAACCACTGTAACAAAGGTCAACTTTGGAGATACCCAGATGTTGAGGTTTGCCAGATCAAAGTTAATTCAAAACAATTTTCACATTCAAAGATTTTATTAGAGGGAGTGTTGAGTAAACACATACAATATTTATTTTAGAAGCTGGAGAACTAGCTTTTGCATTCTCACATCACTGCTGTCCTTTTAATAAAACCCTGCTGTTAAAAAACCCAATTTGCATATTATCTCCTTTGTTCATAGTAGCTGATCAAGCAATATTATCTAATCTATTTGATCCCTATCCCATCTTTCTCCCCAAGGAACACCCAAGGAGGCGTAGAACATTAAAATACATATAGAAGTTATATCATGCATGAAAATATAAAATATATAAACACAATATTAAAACGCCAACCAGCAGTAAGCAACAGATATAAAAACCATTGATCTTAAAACATTAATAAAACCACCAAGCACCAGTCTGCACCAGTGAACATAATCTTTAAAACCCTACTGGATTTCAAAGACTTTTTTGGGAAAAGTCATCAAGCTCCTAAAGAAGGAGCAATTCTCAACTCAAAGGGGAGGGAACTCACCTTTGAATTGGTTCATATGAATTAGTGGCCCTTCTATAAACCTAACAAATCTGAACCCAAAGTTCAATACAGCTCCACATTCTCCCAAAATTCCCACATGTGGACTACCATATAGTGTGACCCAACCCTAAGAAATGTGATGATCAATTAGTATTAATGATGTAATGATCAATTAGTATTAAGTTCAAAGAGATGAGCAAAAGGTTTATTGCAATTCAGAAAAAAATCAAGAATAGTATGGTACAGGGTTAATCTAAGGTCAAACAAGTACTACCAGTGAATTAAGGATTAAATCCACCTGTCCCATTTCACTGCTTGATTTGCAAGACCTAGTTTTCACTCTGTACCTAGAGCTAAGAAAGTCAAAGCAAAAATTAGGGCAGCTGTAAAATGGTAAATCTTTCTGGCTTTGAAGATTACTTTGAGGTGAGCACAGGGGCCTCTTTTTAGAATTCCCTATTTGTTGCTCACTCCAGAAATGGTCCGTACATTAATCTGTTAAATCACTGGTGAAGTTTTAATCAAGCACCAGGGTTTGTAATCAATTGGCCAACCTATGGAACACAAGGAAGTTTACTGGGCTGCCCACTTGCTGTTCTGAATCTTAATCAGCAATTATCTCGTCATCATGGCCACTTGACCCCATACCTTTTAGCTTGCCAATAAATATATCCCTTTAATCATCACACCTTTTGTGGGTCCATTTGGCTTTAGTTATCATTAAATCCCCAGACTTAGTAGAATGTGCATGATGGGAAAATCTTTAGTATACACTGAAATTCCTATAATGAGAAGATACAATGAAGTTATTCTATAGGCTGATGTAGCCCCCCAAAATCTTGTTTCCTCCCATCTTTTTTATTAATACAAACAAAAAATGCTGGCATCTTCTTTGCAGCCTCTCTTGCGTGCAACTTTTTCAGACAATGTAACATAAAAGTATGCAACACAATGGGCCATCAAAACTATCAAGTGCAACTTCCAGTACTGATCCTGAGCAATTTACAGCCCAGTCCTAAAGTCTCTGTGCAGGGCTGCAGCACCGACCTGGTATCACAAACATGTTGTAAGGCATGCCTGTGATACGCACTCAGAGAGCCACCACTGTAGTTACTGCCAGAAATACTGCAGCTCACCTCCAGTGTTTCCACAGTGGAACTCCTCCAGATCCAGAACTTCTGTGGATGGCATTTTGCTTGATTTCTGCACCAGCTCAAGTAGGAAGGGAATGAATGCTCCTTTCCCCTGAGAAGGTGCAGGCAGTAGTCTGTTTACCTGCAGGATCCCATGGAAGGTGCCGTGGATGTCCTAGAACCATGGGAAGCTCAGGATTGGGTTGAACAAAGGTGAAAAACCCAACTCATTCCTTCCATTCAACTTTACACATTTAGCTGAGTTTGACAACTCTCAGTTTCCCTAGACAATTCTGGGGGTATTTCCAATTCTGGGGGTACAACATTATTACCATATGACATGGGCTAGCAAATGCTGATTTAGTTGCTTGTTTGTGGCTCGCTCCCACAGTTAACTCTTGGGTAGACCAACCAGATAGGGCACTTGTGGTGGCAGAACTTCTGATCCACTGTTCTAAGTGCCACTATCACCTTCATAGAAAAACACAGCTGGAAGCCCACCATGTGCAGCAGCTCCTAACACATGATGGGACAGATAGCAGAAGGGGTGATTTGTGGGTGTTTAGGAAAGGATCAGTGTGGGAACTAGGAAAGTTGGAAAAACTAGGAAAAACTAGTTGTTCAGGGCTGTTCAGAGCTGGTTTTTGACAGCAGTAGACATGCAGTGGGATCACTAGCAACATCACTTTCCAGAAGGGAGGTGAGCATGATAATATACATCTGCATCTGCTGATTGTTTTTGCTGTAACTTTTGAAAGAGGTATTTCACTGTGTTTTGATTCATTGCATTCTGCAAGAAATTACACACCAATTTATAGAACATGATGGTATTATTCAAAAAATAACAGAAATTTTAAAACTTCGGCAAATTGTGGTGTAATTCCCAATGTCACTGCGGTGTGGCTTTCATGCCATACACTACCCAGAGATGCTACTGAGCACATGCCATATTATTTCCCCTATTCCTGACCCATACCTGTCTCCTAACTTTCCTCAGACTTACTTGAGCAACATACTTGGCATAGGTCCAGGAAGACTCATTGATTGTTATGTGGCCTACACAGAAGAAAGAAAAAAAATTATTATTTGTCCTCTGCCATTTGGTTGTGTGTGTGTTCTATTCACTATATGCTATGTTTAGGAAGTTGCATGCTGCTATGGATTGGCAGGGGGAAGGATTGTGTTTTCAGTGACCACACCTGAATTTAACATTTACAACATGTTTTTATGGAGGAAGACTGATTGGGATTGTTGCTTTCTGATCCCCCACCCCAGCATCATTTCAATTCTAGAAATTCAGTCTTTTGCAAACGTTTGCAACTCTTCTACAAGTAGGACATAGTTTGGGGAATGATTAATCCATAAATTACCATGTCTGAACTGGAGGATAAAATTACAATGGTGTGTGCATGTTTGTAAAGGTGAGTTGCACCAGTTCAGCATGAGATGCCCTGCCTCTCAGGCTACAATTTCCCAAGAGAAAGCACCACTGTCAATGGGATTTACTTTTGAATGGACATGCCTAGGATTGGGCTCTCACTCTATGATGTAGCTTATATTCTTTACAGCAGGGGTCCTCAAACTTTTTAAACAGGGGGCCCGTTCACTGTCTCTCAGACACTTCGGGGGCCAGACTATAGTTTGGAAAAAAATGAACAAATTCCTATGCACACTGCACATATTTTATTTTTGTGCACAAAAAAGGAAAAAAAAATGCAATATTTAAAATGAAGAACAATTTCTTGCTTGTTTCTGTCATTTTTTTATTATTATATAAAAAAGAGAGAAATAAAGAGGGTGGGGGAGTGACAAAGCTGATTTGGAACTTTTTGGTCCATTCTGGAGGGGAGAAAATAAGGACCCAAACAGGAGACACAAAGCTCAATACTAAGCCTATCTACTCAGAAGTAAGTCTCATGCAAGTCAGTGTTGCTTCCTCCTGTGTAAGTGTGACTACAATTGCACCCTGAGAGCCTGATCCTGTGTGTGTCTACTTGGAAGTAAGTCCCATGGAAGTCGATGGGGCTTACCCCTGTGTAAGTGTGACTACAATTGCACCGTGAGAACCTGATCCTGTGTGTGTCTACTTGGAAGTAAGTCCCATGGAAGTCAATGGGGTTTACACCTGTGTAAGTGTGACTACAATTGCACCCTGAGAGCCTGATGCATGGTAATTGTCTCCCCAGACATGAGAGTGAGAGCAGCACAGCCCATCCAGGTCACCCACAGCCTTTCCCTGATGCCAACCCACCCCATGCAAGGGGTGACAGGCTCTGGCTGAACCCCCTGTGGCCGTCTACTCAGTACTCCCCCTGGTGGCCCTTCATACCTCCCCCAATGAGGGTGGGGGTGCGCTGCCCCCCCTTATCTCACTACCTGGCCTCCTTTGTCTCAGAGCCGTGAGGGGAAAGGCCTTAGAACTGTTGGCATGCACCCCTCCCGCTCGTTCTTTGCCTCACCTCAGGAGACACTAAAATGGTTCAGCCTGGGTCCCGGTCTCTGGCGGGGGGAGAGGCTCTGGAAGAGTCTTCTGCAGCGAACTCCTGAGGCTGCCACGTTCACTGTGTGTGCCCTGGTTCACCCAGAACACCCACCGCCAGGCTGTGGGGAGGCCGCGGGCCGGATTGAGGGCCCTAGCGGGCCGGATCTGGCCCCCGGGCCATACTTTGAGGACCGCTGCTTTACAGGGAGGAATGTTTGTGAATGTCACTACTATCTTGCAGAGACTCTCTGTAATCCATAAAAGGAATATTCCCAGAGTAGTTTAGCATACCCTTGCTACATCACAGGCCGTAGCCATTAAAGTAATAAATGCTGAGGATTTGACACAGATATGCTTTACATTAAAAGTAAAGCTGGGTTTCTAGTCAATCTTGCTAGAGAAGCAAAATCTACCTTCTCCTTCTCCCTGTCCATCATTCTTTATGATGAAGAAAAACAGCCTCTCACAAATACATGGGGCAAAGAAATGAAAATGCATCGGCAGAGCTGTTTATAGATAAATAGCCCTCATACCAGGATGGTATAAAACTGTCATGAGCAATATATGCAACAAGCATGGGAATAATATACTGACTTTAAACCCTGCAATATTCCCAGGAGAAAAGCTTGAATTATTTTTTAGGGAAACTCACTGTTATGGTGACTTGGTATATATCTGGAGATGAAGCATTATTATAAAGTTCTTCCATTCAGATTTCTTATAGCAAAACAGATACTGAACACACCATCTCCCAAGTCAAAACACAGTGGAAGCAGGAGCGAAACCATCAAAATAAGAAAGGGAGAGGGAGATTGAAGCCACTGTTCCCATTCAACATGAATACTAAATGGAGGCAACAGTGGGACCTCATGTGCTGGCTTTGCTCGCAATGTCAACCAGTGCCCAGGTCCCTGTCCTGGAGGTTACATGTTCACATATGTACATTCCTACATGCAGGTAGGTTTCAAAAACTGGACAGACATTTGTACATTCAGCTCTACAGGCCTTTGCATATATAAATCAACTGTGTGGCTGGATCAGAAAAGGAGAGCAGGTGTATCCCTGCTTCTCCTTCATGTTTAGTATGCAAGGAAGGGCACATTTGCATGCCTGTTATGTAGTAAAACTTACAACCTAGCAGAAACTCTAACAGACTAATTCTAACTAAATCCCTTGTGCAAAGTACGAGTTGATTCATGAAGGTGGATCAGGTATGGAAAGGAGATCAAGATTCAGCATGCACCACCACTGAACCTGCCCCATTCTCTAACCCAATTCACCCTTTCCCCCTTTCCATCTCCATTCTGCCTCTCCTGTCCTCTTCAACACCACGCCTGCCTCCTTTCCTATCCCTTACGTGAACTTACTTGCATCAGTTGGTGTCCATCTTTGCATGAACTCAGCCATTCACTGCTTGAGGAAGTGGCCAGGCCACACCAAACAATGTTACATTTTGTAACGGCTATAAAGGGTCTAACACTGCCAAAATACTCATTCCAGCAATTAGAGCAATTCCAGCTCTAATAGGATTGGACTGTTGTGATGCAGTCCTATTCACACGTCACCTGAGAGTAAGGCCCACTGAATCAAGTGGAACTTATTTGTGTAAATATGCATAAGACTGCATTGCTAGCAGTGAACAAAGGGGAAATATGGCCTCTGCCCTTGTTAAATGGCACCCCTGACTTGTTCCCTATCTGAATTTTAGACCTTGTAATTTCTTTACAAATTTTCTTTGAACAAACCATGTCCAATTTTTTTATCCCTTTCTCCAAATCTTTCTATTGAACTTCCTGACATTGTTATCTCCTCATTTGTTTCCCAAATTGCTGAAGCACAGGGCTTGGATTGGGAGCAAGCGTAGATGTCATAGCCCAGTGAACCAAACAGCAGAACACTGCCAAGGTCACAGCTACAGTACAAACTTTATTAATTCCTGTTTGTTTTTGACAGCACTAGTGTGCATGGGCCATGGAGGGCATTCTGCTATAATAAATAGTATAAACCAAAAAAGGGGGGTTGAAGAGGGGGGAAGGAGGGAGACTCACCTGGGTATGAATTGGATAACTGGCAAAGAACTATCTGCGAACAAATTAGTCAGTATAGAATATATGCACAGAGAGAGAGAGAGAGAGAGAGAGAGAGAGAATTTCCAATGCAATATAGTTTATTGCTATTTTACAAAACGTTAAAATCCATACTTTTATGACCTTAACAAATGTTTAATTTGTTCCGTATAAATGGATCAACAACAAATTCATAAGAAGGAAAAGCAGGGAGAGAGAGATAGATTCATTTTGATCATATGAGGGGGAAGTTTTCTTGGAAAGGATAGATGGGTACAAGGATAGATGTTCCCCAGGGAGGCTTCTTGCTGGTTTGCAGTAATTATTTTTGGTGAATGAGTGAGAAATTAAGTTTCTGGGAATTTTGGGAAGGTTCTTCATTTTTTTGTTTTTTAAACTTCATTATGTTTATTGTATTTTATGTTTGAGCTTCTAACTGCGTGGTTTTACTGAAATAATTTTGTTTGCAAGGAGGAATTGGGGAAGAAGATTGTCATTATAAGATGGCCCAACTCTCAGATAAATACAGATATAGACATTCAGTAAAATAAGCAGGAGTCTTGGGAATAATATTGTAGATCAGTGGTTCTCAAATTGGGGCATTGCAATTTTTCAGCCTGAGAATCCTCTTACCTCAGAGATGCATTGCCCTTACCTTGGTGTTGGAAAACTGAGTAGGATTGTGCCCTAAGACAATTTAGAGAATAGACATAATATCTTTTAAGCTCAACAGTGTTTAATTTCTTTTAAGCTCAAATTTGTTTAATTTCTAATGGCAAATTGAATCTACGAGTTGGATCCATCACAAAAGTCCCCATCCCTTGAGGAGACCTCTGGCAAACCTGGTGCAGTGGTCACCCTTTGGGGGCAACTTTGGATATATTGATCACCCTTTGGGGACACCATCACCATTCATTTTAGGCTGCAAGTTAGTTGTTTTTACTGCTGCAAATAAGCATAGTGATAAAACATCAGCCAAAAAGAATACTTGCACTGTTACATGCATTATCCAAGACTGGGTACCAAATTCAAAAATAGAAATGGGACCAATGAAAATGTCTAATGGAGGGTCTGATTGTGGCATAAGGCATAGAGAAGTATTTCTCCCTAATTTGGTGTCAGCATTTTGATAAATGAGGAACCTTGGAGGAAACTGAAAAAGAAAAAAAATGCAGCAACAGTTAAAGAATTTTATGGTAAAAGGGCATCCAGGCTATGCACATCATTAAATGTACATCATTTTATAAAGACAGAATCCAGTAGCCAAACTCCATACGTGCCATGGGAAGTTGAGAAAAAAAGCAATGAAAGTATGAAAGACCCTATTAAAAGTTCAGAATGTTTGGGGGTTTTCTTTGTCTGAAAGGAAGAATGTTAGAAGGCTAGAAATGAAAAATCCCTGTAAGTTGTAAAAGTTGGAGTGGATTATTTAAGAGGCAATGGAAATGCACCTGACTGGAAGCACAGTACAGTTGTGCCTCACATAACAAGTTTAATTCGTTCTGGAAGCATTCTTGTTATGTGAAACACTCTTTATGTGAAGCGGATTTTCCCATAGGAAATAATGGAAACTCAGATGATTGGTTCCACAACCCTAAAAATATTAACTGGACGTAAAAATGATGACAAAACACTGGAATTGAATTCAAAACATGCATTCAATGTGTATGATCATATAAAGTCTACTTTCCTTTATGTCACTACTTAGGCTGCAATCCTAAAGACACTTTCCTGGGAGTAGGACCCATTTAACACAATGGGGCTTTCTTCTGAATAGACATGCTTAGGAGGCTGCAATCAAAGACACTTTCCTGGGAGTAAGCCCTATTGAATACAATGGGCTTACTTCTGAGTAGAAGTAAGAAGAAGCACTTGGGGCAGTTAGAGGCAGCAGCGTGCTGGCCGGCAGCCCTTTAAAACAGGCTCCACACAGAGCAGCAGGGCTGCCTAGCCCACCGCCCGTTAGGAAGCAATGCTTCCTGTTTCTCCGTGCACCTGCCTTTCACGTCCCCAGATGACCCGGCCAGGTCGCTTTCAGGTTGCCTGGGGCTTTTTAAGTGAAACAGTCTTGTTAAGTGGAGCACACTCCCCATGGGAATTTGTGCTTGTTATGTGAATCACTTGTTATGTGGGCACTTGTTATGTGAGGTACCACTGTACACTTAGGCAATGCATATGACTTATCTGGGATACACATCACTAAGGATGTGATCATATAGTTATTGATGGAAACATAATAGATGGCAAAGATACTTTTATCATCTTTGCTCTAAAGAAAATGAGAGTTATAGAGGAACTGGCTTCTAACCAAAGTGTATTAAAGGTGATTACAAGAAACCAAATGAAGATGGTACTCTGGAAAAGAAAGCAAGAGAAGTCACTGGTGCCACAAGGAATTCCTGTAGATATGTCAAAAGACATAGACATTTGCCATTAAACAAATTAATCCTAAAAGATACTACACCTGATGAACATTTTATTTATCTTAGGGTAACAGAATGAATCAGCACAATGAACCTTATGCTACTAAATTCTCAGAAGAAGATAGGAAACAGGAAATCAAACTTCACTCTCAACCCAATTTGGTTGGACACCTGTATAATAGAGACTAACCCCCAAATCCAGAGTAACTATTGGAACACGTAAGAAACTTTATGTGCACCCGTAATTACTGCACCACCTAGTGAAAAACTATGGGAAATTCATATTGCAATCCAGAGTAACTTGTTCTTACTCCGGAGGAAGGACTCCCTGTAGTTACTCTGGATTGCACCCATTTATCTTAGCATTTAAAATACATGTAACATGAGAAATCACAGGAAAAGATGGAGTGGATTACAAACTAAAAAAGTTACTACAATGCAAAGAAGTTAGGACTGATATAGAGAAAATCTATGACCCAAATCTTTCTGGGTCTTGTGAGGCCTGAATGTATGTCCAAAGGTTGCATTGAAAGCCAAACTACCATCATGCACTTCTGAGTTGACCATGCACTCTCAGAGGATCCACCAACCTTGGTACATTGGAGGTGGTGCAGAGAGTGGCAATTCCCTCTGAGACAATCTAGGGAGGGGGGAAGATGACAAGCAGTAGATAGTGTGCAGAAAGTGTAGCTCTCAGCCACAAATGTGCATGCCAGATCCTATCCCGCATTTTTTAGCCAGCCAGACCTCCTTTCTCTTCCTGAACAAATACTAGCTACATAGCTGGTTTGGGCCTGAGAAATAAGCAGCCAAAAGCTCTACCCAGAGTAAAATAATGAAGGTTACAATCCAGAGTAACTACAGGACCTTTTACACTGACTAACAGCACAATCCAGAGCAACTAATCTGTCCACATAAGAGCCCTTGGGTTGCCCTATCTATCACTAGGGTGGAGCAACTGCAAGATGCTCCAGCCCAGTTACTCTGGAAGAGGCTTAGGGCAGAGCAAGGCAACATAGGGTGCCCTAAGAGAGGTGGACCTGCTCTGCCCTAGCTGCTCTGCCCTAAGCAGTTCAGGAGAGGCATGTTGAGGGCATGTTGAGCATTGCCTAGGGCAGAGCAGTTACTCTGTTTCCAGAGCCTGTTTCCAAGGCAGAAATGCCCTCTTCCAGCGCTCAGAGTTATACCACCTTAGGAGCAGGTATAGTTATGAGTAGACCCATAGGGGTCCATGATAAGGCCCAAGTAAGAATGGCAGTGTTGACCAAAAATCTGAGTTCTTGGCCAGCCTAGCTGCAACCCCTGCCTCTCAACCTCAGGATATGGAACAAACTACGGCTGCCCACAAACCTCAGGATACAGCAGGCCACTCCAAGAAGCCCCTTGTATTCACTGTAGAATGTACTGGCATCTCATCAGGGACTCCTTATAAGGCAGGCACCCAGTGGCGTCACCAGACTGGTGCGGCTGGTGTGGGCTGCATTGGGGATGCGCTCCTATGGGGTGATGTGCCGGAGGAGTTTGACAGTCCTTTGACAGGCGGAGCAGCAGCCAGAAGCTGCCACTTGTCCTCGGAGCTGGCCCAAACGGCCAGCTGAGGTGCACTGTGCAGAAACACACTGAGCATGCTGAACAGCTTCAGAGGGGACTTCCTTAGAGCGGAGGAAGTCCACGCCTCTGCGCAGCCATTCGGCCTTGCTCAGGAGGCGGAGCGGCAGCCGAATTGCTTCAGAAAGAGTACTGCACAGGCACCAACTCTGATGCCTGCAGTCTCCTCTGAAGCCGAAAGTCTTCAGAAAAGTACTGCGCAGGTGTCAGAGATGGTGCCTGCGCAGTACTCTTTCTGAAGCCAGTTGGCTTCAGAAACAACTGCGCAGGCGCCAACTTTGGCAACTGCGCAGTCCAGGTAGGGGAGTGTGTGCATCCCAGGGGTGATGGACAGACTTCTGCACCGAGTGATGCGCTGAGTTGTGTCATCACTGTAGGCACCACAGCTATTCCTTGTTCAGTGTGATCTGAGGGGTGTCTCCTCTGGAGCAAGTCCTCCCCATGTGTCAATTAGTTAGCATGCTCTGGAGCAGTTAGGGCAGCCCAGGCTTCCTGACTCTCTGGATGCAGCATAACTTTCTGCTCTGGATACAGAATAGTTAGGAGAGAGCAGTTAGGGCAGAGCAGGCTGAACTTGCTCTGGATTATGCCCTAATAGAATAAGGTAGTGCCTCATTATCTGTAGGGTTTTCATCCTGGTACTAAAAAAATTGAACAATTTATTTCATGACTTCGCTACAACAATAGAAAAGCAATTTTTAAAAAACTAATTTACAGTGGCCATTTGTGTTGAGCCAAATCTGTGTATAAAAGAATTCATGTATAACAAGGTAGGACTAACACATACAGGAATTGTGGTAATTTCATTTCAGTCTTGGTTTTATCAAGTGGACATACATTTCACATTCCTAACAAAGAACCTATTTCACATTTCCTGCATCTTTCTTTGGATTCCTTTTGCTGCTTTTGATACTGTTGGTCATCATCTCTCTTGAACAGCCTCTCTTGGGTTTCTGAGGACTAATTATCTTCTGGTTCACTTCTTGCCCTGTCTGCGTTTAATGTCTCTCTAATGATCTCATCAGATACCATCTCCTTGATATCCGGCTGCTGCTGCAGCTGCTAAACAGAGAGAAGCAGGAGCTTCTTAGCTCTCCTTCTGCAAACATGGCCTCTTCTGCACTTTTTTTCTGCATAGAGGTCTTGTTTGTCATCCAGACGAACAGCATACACAACATAAATGTTTCTTTTTTCTCATAAAATAAACATTAATTATAGCCATCAGAGGTTTTGGTTTCAGAGGTCTTGAAAAATTTCTCATTCAATGAGACTGAGAGCAAGATTGCCACATTAATTCAGTTGCTGATATGTATATTATGCTTCAGTTGTGTAGGCAATTCTTTTTTACCCATGTTGGGGTGTCCAAATTTTTTGGGAGGAGGGCCACATCATCTCTCTGACACTGTGTTGGGGGCTGGAAAAAATAATTTACATAAATTTATATAAATGAGTATGTTGCAGATGGCACTAATGAATGAATTCAAATCAGTCATTTCTAACTGAGAGTGAGGGGGTGAACTTCAAACTAGTTCATAAGCACTTCCATAAATGGAGAGAGGAAGTGTATGCAGCCTCCCCAGCCATCAGATTATTCTCCAGAGGTGTGGGTAGCAAAACTCCCCTCACTTATAGAGGATTATAGGCTTACCTGAAGGCAGGATGGAGGGGTCTTCTCAAGGGTCACATCTGACCCCCGGTCCGGGGTTTCGAAATCCCTGTTCTATATGAGTCTAAGAAAGAAAAATACCTTTATATCTTCCACTGGATATGCAAATATTTATTTATTTATTTATTTATTTATTTATTTATTTATTTATTTATTTATTTATTTAAGTAATTTTTATCCCTCCTTTCTTCCCCCACAGGGGGGAACTCAAGGCGGCCAAACAATTAAAAAACAATAAAACACCACTAAAATTACATATGATAATAAATAGAGATAAAAACACATTAAAATGTAATTAAAATACAATTAGATTAAAGCTAAAAACATAGACTAAAAACGATAAAACAGAAAAGATAAAAAAGATAAAAGCCCCCCAACCTCTGCCCCCCTTTAAAAAGCTTTTTTAAAATAAAAGGTTTTAAGGCTCCGCCTGAAGCTCTGTAGTGAGGGAGCTTTCCTCAGTTCTAAGGGGAGGGAGTTCCAAAGCCGGGGTGCCACCACCGAGAAGGCCCTATCTCTGGCCGCCACACCTCTCACGTCTCTTAGTGGCGGCACAGTCAGAAGGGCCCCCTCAGATGACCTTAGGTGACGGGTCGGATTGTATGGAAGAAGGCGGTCCCTCAGATACCCTGGACCCAAACCGTTTAGGGCTTTAAAGGTCAGGACCAGCACTTTGAATTCAGCCCGGAAACGAATGGGCAGCCAGTGTAGTCGCTGAAGCAGTGGCCCAACAGAGTCGAACCGACGAGCCCCAGCAACCACACGGGCCGCCGCATTCTGTACTAGTTGCAGTTTCCGAACCGTCTTCAGAGGCAGCCCCACGTAGAGCGCGTTGCA
This sequence comes from Cryptoblepharus egeriae, assembly GCA_030015325.1. Classification (NCBI taxonomy): domain Eukaryota; kingdom Metazoa; phylum Chordata; class Lepidosauria; order Squamata; family Scincidae; genus Cryptoblepharus; species Cryptoblepharus egeriae. Next base: position 62,491,339 of record JAREYC010000002.1, on the reverse strand, counting down.
ATAATCTAGTCTCGATGTCACTAGGGCATGGGTCACCGTAGCCAGATCCAAGCGACTCAGATATGGTTGCAGCTGGCGGATCAGCCAAAGCTGAGCAAAGGCTCCCCTGGCCACAGCCGCCACCTGGGACTCCAGGAGCAGCTGCGAATCCAGGAGAACCCCCAAGCTGCGAACCTCCTCCTTCAGAGGGAGTGCAATCCCATCCAGAACAGGATGATATTCCAATACCCGAGTCGAGGACTTCCGGACCAGGAGAACCTCTGTCTTATCAGGATTTAATCTCAGCTTGTTCACCCTCATCCAGTCCCCCACTGCCTCCAGACAATGATTCAGGACTTCAACTGCCTCCTTGGACTCAGGAGGAAAGGAGAGATAGAGCTGGGTGTCATCAGCGTACTGGTGACACCTCACTCCAAACTTCCGGATGACCTCTCCCAGCGGCTTCATGTAGATGTTAAATAGCATGGGGGATAGAATGGAACCTTGTGGCACCCCGCACCGAAGAGGCCAGGGTGCCGAACAAGCATCCCCCAGCACCACCTTCTGGGACCGGTCAGCCAGGAAGGAGTGGAACCACTGCAAAACAGTGCCTCCAATCCCCAACCCGGCCAATCGACCCAGAAGGACACCATGGTCGATGGTGTCGAAGGCCGCTGAGAGGTCCAGCAGGACCAACAGGGACGCACTCCCCCTGTTCATTCCCCGGCGTAGGTCATCCATCAAGGTGACCAAGGCAGTCTCTGTCCCAAACCCCGGTCTGAAACCAGATTGGAAGGGACCCAGATAATCAGCTTCATCCAGGACCCTCTGAAGCTGAGACGCTACTACCCGCTCTACCACTTTACCCCGAAATGGGATGTTTGAGACTGGCCGATAATTGTTTAAATTTTTAGGGTCCAGGGAGGGTTTCTTCAGGAGGGGGCGAACCACCGCCTGCTTTAATGCAGGCGGCAACACCCCCTCCCTCAGAGAGGAGTTCACCACCCTCCCTGTCCATTTGGCCAGTCCATCTCGGGCCAATCTAATTAGCCAGGCTGGGCAAGGGTCGAGTGGGCAAGCAGATGGTCTCACACTACAGAGAATCCTGTCCACATCCTCAGGTTCTACAAGCTGAAAAGAATCCCAAAAGATGGATAAGACAGGTGCCCCAGAGACATCGTTGGATGTTGTTAAAGTGGCGTCCAAGTCATGCCGGATCTGGTCGACCTTGTCCGCAAAGTGTTGTGCGAACTCACCACAGCGAGCCTCCGTGTGCTCTACCACATCAGCGAGGGGGGCCAGATGGAGTAGGCCCCGGACCACACGGAAGAGCTCCGCTGGACGGTTCTCTGCGGATGCGATGGTGGTAGCAAAGTATTCCTTTTTAGCTACCACCACCGCTGCAGAGTAGGCTCGCCAGTGAGCCCTGGCCTCTTGTACTTGTAGAGCCCTGGCCTCAAATACTTGTAGATTACAAAAGCAAGGTGTTTGGGAAGAGAGATGTTCATCCAAATGTACATGCCATTGAAAATATCAGCCATGTTCTACTGTGAATCAGATTTATTCTTGGATAAATATTGAGACAAGTGATATGCAAACACTGTACTCTGAAAAATAAAATAAAGCAAGTCTTTGAGAGATACTCCATTGTCTCTAAGCCCATGGGGCTGAAAAGCAGGACACTTTGCAGAAATAAAAAGTTTTCAAATATTCCAATTTTAAAAGGTCAGGCATCACTGTACAACATTTGACCTCAGGAAGCCAGATCAATCGATCGATCGATCGATCGATCGATCGTTCTATCTATCTATCTATCTATCTATCTATCTATCTATCTATCTATCTATCTATATATATATATATATATATATATATATATATATATATATATATGGATGCAGGTCTTTTGTTGACTTATGTGTTCCCTGGGCATCTGATGAGCCACTGTGAGATATAAGAAACTGAACTAAATGGTCCTTTGGCATGATGACGTGAGGGGTCTTCTTATGTTCTAAGCATCCTTGGACAGTTGTTGGGCCCCAGTATGCTAAGCAAGGCCCATTGCTGACATCAGGGCCTGCTGCCCACAAGGAAGATTGCATATAAAGCTCAGAGCTATTGTTAGTAGATGAGCTGGAGACTGCCATCTTCTCAGGTCACAATGAGATCTTTCCTGTTTTCTGTCTTTCTATGCAACATCTATTCTGTTTTTCCTGCCATAGTCACAATAGAAGAGCAAGAAACCTGGAAGTGGGTCTTAAAACCTATTTTTCCATTGTTTTCTTTATCAATTGATTTTTTTAAAACATGGGAGTTTCTGGAACGGAACCCTAGTGGATAATGAGGGACACTGTATTTGTGTTGGCTGGGTGTAGCTCAGTCCATGAAAACCTGGGAACTTTCAATTCAGTTTGGTCTGTCTCTGAATGCAAAACAGTCCGGGTGGGGGGGGGGAATCAAGTGGTTTCATTTACATCGCACGTTGATTTCATGGGGACTGAACCCAGCTCCTGCAAATGCCTCCCCCCCCCCACTCCTCTGATTTCACATGGTTGACTGGAAAGGAGTGTTGGAGTTTTATTTTGAAACCAGCACTTCCTTCTCCTCCTGTCCTAGTTGTACCAACGCAGCTGCTTCCATTGTTTCCATCGTACCAGCTTCTTTCTGCTCTGAAATCCAAGAGCTCACAAAAGGAAATGTATGGGCTGAGAAGCACAGGTTTGCCATCAATTGGACATCCTTTGTGAATGAGAAATTGCTTCTCTACCTGTCTTCAGAATGTGTTTTGTCAAAGGAATGAAAAATAATTATTTGGAGGAAGAAAGCACAAGAAGCAAGTACATCTGTGTTTATCTGGGCAATTTGAAGCTTGCTGCCCTCTGCATTTTTCAGGACTAAAGGCCTTTTCTTTCTGTGGTTGGAATTTGGGTTTTTTTGGTCCCTGCAGAAAATACATTTTAGCCTTACATTTTTTCTTATCTTCCAAAATATCATTAGCTGATGTGTTTGATGTGTTTAATGCTGTGATTTCTGGGACAGTTTTATGAGGCATATATTTTTGTATTGATTAAAAGGCATAATATGTTCAAAGTTCTGCACAAATTCTCTCTCTCTCTCTCTCTCTCTCTCTCTCTCTCTCTCTCTCTCACACACACACACACACACACACACACAAACATGTATGTTTTCTAAGCTAATGTGTCTAATCTGAGATCTCTCATATTCTAATCTAGGACATATGACTCACCATATGAATGGATATGAAAGGATGGATCTATCTAACACTTCCCAAATGCTTGGATCCATCTGAGCTTTTCCAAGTTTTCCCACTGTGGAAGTCTTTCCTCTGAATTATTTTGTTGACTGTGAGACAAAGAACATTAGGCCACTTTTTCCCAATGCTTAATCTCTTGCTAACCTTAAAGACAGTATGTGAATTGTTCTAAATTCTCCTTTTGCCTTGGCTAGTACCAAAAATGGTTTACACAGCAGGTCAATAAGGAAGCTAGAATGATGTAACTCAGCAGTTTCAAATAGCCTACGTTAAGGGAAGCCTATTTCCACTAGCTGGGGATGATCCCCTGCACATCTCCTATGGAATCTGCAGAGAATTCTGGGGCATATTCTAGTGTACTGTACAGAACTCTGACATTTCACCTCCTGTATCCTTGTCAACTGAATATATGTATTACTGGGAGTGCTATCAAGCACATGGGGGCAAATTAACTTCATGTACATGACCCAGGTGCAATGGCATAACTCGGTGAACTGGCATGAAATTATGAGGAAGGATATGGAGAACAATTATAAAAAAGACAAGGCTATGGCAAACACTATTGACTTTTTATTTCACAATAAAAAGGCACCCATATATATAATCATGCATTAACAGTGATTTCAAAGCAGGAGAAAAGAGCAAAGCAAAATCCTTACAACTGGGAAAAGGAATGTACTCTAGCACCAAATGGAGGAGGAAAGAAAGGCGATGGGGCAAGATGCGAGTGCTATAGGGAAATAACACAGCATAAAAGGGGGTGAAGAATTGATACTTATGCAGTAAGAAGGAAGTGGAGACGTGGAAGATCAGAGAAGTGAAAGATGGAAAAAAGTAGGCAGCACCAAAGATTCTAGCCAGTTTTGAGTCCATAGCTTGAGTCTTCTTTGCTGAGGTCTATACCAGGGATGCAGGCAAGGAGTGTGATGCTTTGTGAGCCATGAAACATTTCATTCACATGCAGTGGGAAAACTTGTCTTTGGTGGGTTGGTGAAAGGGAACTACATTTATTCCCCACTGATGACTCATTTTCTGACAATCTGCTCTTTCAACACATTTCAATTATAGGTCTATTCCCAATAATCCAGGTCTAGTCCTTTTCTGAAGACATTAATGGGAGTCCATTTGCAGAGATCCTTGAGTGACAGCAGGAATTTGCAAGATTAAAATTTTTTAAAAGCATTTGCAATTTGCTAGCTAAAAGAGCATTTAAAACAACATTTGTAAACTAAAAAAAGATCAGGTTTTGCTTTTCAACTGTTTCCACTTTTCACCACAGTTCCTGCTCCGAACCTGTAAAATGAATGGGGGACCACTATATGTGCTGGAGGCTTTGGTCATTTGGTCCCTAATTGTTACCTTTTGTAGCGTTGTTGCACTTTTCTAACTTCATGGTCCCACACTGCTTTCAGACAGGATTGACATTAGGAACACCCAATTGGAAGCACTTTTAGTAGGGGTCCAGGTTCATAGTCAAGAACTGTAGAATCTTAGAGGTATAAATAAAATTTATTATAGACTCTATGGCGGCAATCCTAAAGACACTTTCCTGGGAGTAAGCCCCATTGAACACAATGGGGCTTACTTCTGAGTAGACATGGTTAGGATTATACTATATGGTAGAATGGAAAGCGATCAAAATGAGAGCTTAGAAAGTGCGTGTTAATTAATGGACCAAATGGATCTAAGAACATGATATAAAATTTGATATAAAATTGCATACAAGATGAGAGTAGGTGACACTAGTTCAGGGGTCCCTATGGTGCAGAGCCGAATTAGGAGCAGTTGGCTTAAAGCTGGTCATGCTTTAGATGCACCCTGCTCATCATCTGAACAGCACTACTGAAGACAGGTGCTAACTGTAATTCAGCACTGACTGTAGACATTCAAGCAGATGGTGTTCTATATCTTCTATTCAAGATGACTGGCTTAGCATGACTAACAGCTAAGCACTGGCTAATTTAATTTTATATGATAGTAACCTTCTCCAAACTTCAGTTACTTTTGCTTCTCCTTGGCATGCAGCCCCAAAGTGATGTCACTTATTGCAATAGTTCTCAAGGCCACAAGTCTGTTCGCTTATCTTCTGCTGCCAGATAACATTTTATTCTTAAGACTGTAAATTGTCATTATGGTTTCTGCATGGTAATCTAGCATAAAATTAGATCATATTGAAAGTAAATTGATTGGCTGAAGCACACCATAGATTTTCTTTTCGTTTAACCTATCACAGAAATTCATTAGGATATTGTTAGTGAAATGCAGAATTAAATATTTGGATTAGGTCCTTAAACTTCACAGAAGGAAGATAATGAAACAAAGAGAGTATGCATGTTGAAGACATTAAGCAAAGAAGTTGCAGATATATAGGCAGGAGTGGTGGCTCTCATGAAAATGCCAATATAATCAAGAGGGTTTAACTGAAACCGTAAATTTGATATAGGCTGCAATCCTAAAGTCACTTTCCTGAGAGTAAGACCCACTGAACACAATGGAGCTTACTTTTGAGTAGACATGATAGGATTGTGCTTTAATGTGATTGTTTTTTCATGGTGAATGATAATTGTTCTTGACCTAAACTTACACATTTGCAGCATGAATGTATTACCAATGTAAAGTGGACCTGTGACACCCAAGAAGTCCGGTCTATAACTATGAGTACATTGCTACCTAATAAGCGGCAACAGCACAATTTTCGGCATATATACTCAGATGTAAGCCCACTGAGTTCAAAAAGGGTAAGGCTGCAATCCTATTCACACTTATCTGGGAGTAAGCACCATTGGCTATAATGGAACATTTCAGAGTTGACATGCTCAGGATTCTGCCCTTACTCCCAGGTAGGACTGTACCATATAGGATTGAAGACAAATGGCTGATCTTATGGGGAGTCTATACTGCCAGGACTCTCAGTGTGCTTTAATTATAGACCAATAACCTGCCTTCCAACCATGTTTAAATTATTAACTGGTATAATAGCAGATGAAATAATGCAACACCTGTTAACCAATAAGCAGCTTCCTACAGAGCAAAAATGAAATTGCCCAAACACCAGAGGTATGAAAGACCAACTGCTGATTGCCAAAATGATTTTAGAAAATAGCAGAAAGAGAAAAACAAATCTAAGTGTTGCATGGATTGACCACAAGAAGGCCTTTGACTCATTGCCTCATGTGTAGATATTAAAATACTAAGAAGTAACAGGTCTCAGCAAAAATTTTCAGGCATTTGCAAAAAAGGCAATAACTATGTGGGGTATGCGGCTAACTTTCAATGGTAGTGGCATAGATTTGGCAAACATTTTATCTGTTCTTTGTCTGGATTTGACAAACATTTTATCTTCTCCTTCTGCAACAACAAAATCAAATTTAATTAAGTTAAAAAAATGAAGGTTGTGTCCAATATTGGTGGGGAAAACTCTACTGGTGCAAAGAGGAATGGTTATTCTTTCCCTGCTAAATATAAGAGGTGCACCACTTAGAAGTGCCTGTATACCAAGTTAGCACTGTCAGCTGTATTATGATATAAGTATGTTGAAATGAGAACTGATTCAAATTCACATTAGTTCTGTACCATATCAGAATTACATCTCATTGGCTCTCATAACAATCAATAACATGGGAAAGTTTTGAGTTAAAAAAATCCACTTTTTGTTCCATAGGCTTTTGTGTTTTCATTTTCTGGTTAATTGGCCATAACATTTGATAGTATACATATATTCCAATGCAGTTTGCTTCCTTGCATTCTGCATCAATTGACCTTTTGAACGATATATAACATTATGGTATTGTCAATCATGCATACCTGTTTTTCACAATTTTAGCCACTAGTATTAAGCTCAGCTTGTTGCCCCCACTGAAGCTTGCAGCCTGGTGCAACTGCACCCCCTGCAGCCCACTTAGCTCTGTCACTGTCTTCATGGATGATTTGAAGCTATATGGAAAGTCCAGATGAAATAGAAATCTATTTCACACAATTTATGTCAAATTCGTATTCCAGCTTCAAACACTCTCTCCACTCGCTTTCCCATTAATAAGGGTGTAAAGCAGGGGTGTATTTTAGCCCCCCTCCTTTTCAACTTATTCCTGGCAGACCTCCCCCAGTACCTAGACACAAACACCTTTTCTTTTCCTGTTATCAATAAGCTCCCGGTTCCAATATTACTTTATGCGGATGATGCAGTACTTTTGGCCCTAACAAAATCTGGGCTACGGGACCTCCTATCTAAGTTTCAAACTTACTGCAAAAATAACGAACTCACAATCAACTCCAAAAAAACCCAAATCTTGGTCTTTTCTCGTTACTGGTCCCCTTCTTCCTGGTCGATCAACTCTCACACATATTTACAGGTTAAATCTTTTAAATATCTAGGTCTCATATTCCACCATAAATTATCTTGGTCTACTCATAAACAGTCAATTATTTCTTCTACCACTTCACACCTATCTGCCATAGCTAGTTTTCATTTTAACTCTGGCAATCAATATATTCCTGCGGCAATTCAAATCTTCAAATCTAAAATCCTTTCTCATTTATTTTATGGGGTCCCAATTTGGATTAACTCGGTCACCAAAGAAGTTGACCAATTAGTTGCTCCATTTCTACGGAGGATTCTCGGAATCCCAAATTTAGTCCATCTGGCCACTATACTAATAGAACTTGGCCTCCATCTTCCCTCCACGTATGCTTGGTTATCAACATTCAAGTTTTGGCTTAAAATTCATTTATCCCCTTCCTCTGATTCCCTTATCTCGGTTTTGTTAAAAGATTCATTCACCTCCTCTTGGTTTCGAACAGTCGAATCCAAACTCCTCTCCATAAATCTCTCAATTGAAGCATTAGCCGATCTCAACCTTGCACAAGCTTCTAACACCATTAGGGAACATCTTTTTCAGGCTGAATTCAATTCCTTAAGAACCTCCCTCAATCCAATCTGTTCTCCCCTTTCATTAGGCTTATTCCCACAACAAGCTCTTACCTCCAATTACTTTTACTCTCTTTCCAACCCCCTGTTGAAACGGGCTTTTATGTTAGCCCGATTTTATATTTTTCCTTCTGCTGTTCACTATGGTCAATTCCTCCATATCCCTCGCAGTAAACGTCTTTGCTTATTTTGCAGAGAAGTTCCAGACACCCTCTCACATATTCTCTTTTTCTGTCCTTCTCATTCTTTTCAACGGAACTTGTACCTTGCCCCTTGGCTCCTATTATACCCACCCACCTCCCCAGCATCTCTCTCACTGTTTATGGAAGACATGATAGAGCCTCTGACATTCGCTGTTGTCTCCTTTCTTTCAAAAATATTGTCCAAAACTCCTGCGTTAAAAAAAGCTCAACCTGCCCTTATAGATTTCACCAACCTCCATCCTCATTAATTTTAGCTCTAGATTAGTCTCACTTCTTGTTGGCTGCAATACTCAATTACAGGATATTTTATCTGCTTATACTTTCCTTTTAAATGTTCCACAAGTTTCTCCTGTGAACTCAGGGTCTGAGCATCACTAGTGTTATACTTTTCCTTGTTATGTTCACAAGTTTCCTTTTATTGCTGTATATGCCAATAAAGGTTTATCGTATCGTATCGTAATAGAAATCTATAGCAATGATATTGCAATGGAGTTTGGACTAGATAAGTGTGCTGTGCCCTTGGTCCTGTTCTCAAAACATCTTGAGGAACACCTGAACAGCATTAGGGCCACACAAATTATCACCCACCAATTTGAAAAGGCAGCTTTACTAGGGGCAGCTTACAACTTGCATGGATATCTATAACAGAAAAATAGGATCAAAACCAGTCCCAGGTCCTTGGGAAGGACTTCATGTCTTGTTAAAACAACATCTCTGACTATCGAGGAAAATTTATAAAAATAACAAATAATATTAATATTATTAGTAATATTATCACTTTTGAACAAGAAGTTTAACCAGTGTAAACCACTTTTTAACAAGTGGTTTATAGAGAAAAATTAAATTACTGATGTCTTCCTGTCCCAAAAGGGTTCACAGTCAAAAAGACTTCACAAGAGCTAAAGACCATGGAGAGAAACATAGCAGTACGTGTGCCTTGGGATGAAAAATCACTGTGTTAGAAACTCACTGGCTGTCTTTTGGCTGACCTCTTAGGTCCTAGAGTGGGATTTCTAATCATTAATTTTTCCTGATTTTAGACTCAGAATCATCTCTTTAACCAATGCGGGAGAAACCAGAGGCCAATCAGACATCGAAGTCATATTGATTATAGGCCCAGAGGGGAAGGATATAGCCTTGTCATAAAAAAGATTGGAGAAGTGTTGAGTCCAACAATAGTTAGAAATTGCTCCTGGAGCAATTCTGGAGTTCTGGAGTTCGACTTCAGTTCTGGAGGCTCCATTAATAATTTTCCAGAAAAAACTTGAATTGTTCTGCCGCGTAGCTTGTATTAGTTTTTCCCATTGCGCCAGCATATGGCTGGTTCTTTTCTGATTTATAGCATCCTTAAGCTGGGCATTTGCCACAAAATAAGCGTGTAGTCTCTATAGAGTCAGAGCTTCTGAATGCTCTAGAGCGCTCCCTGGCTAAGCTTTTCAGGCATAACATCAGTCACCCCATTGATTGCCAGGGTTGATTCGGCTGATCTGGCTGGCTAGTGGGGTGTCCCCTTCCTCCCTCACCGCTCCATGTGAGTCCCTCCCGAAGCTGTGCGCTCGGTGGATGATCATCCCAGATAGAAGGAATGTACCGTTCTTCAGTCAAGGGTATACGGTAGCTAATCATTAATTTATTTGTCCAAGCTTCCTCAAGAGTGCTTGAAATAAAGTTCTGCTTTTGGCAGTGTATAAGTTGTTTTTAAATTGACATCTGTGCTATCTTTTAATAAGAGGTCATTTATAACTGCCTACAAATCTATTAGCACTTAGACACTAATTAAATCATAGCCACTTAGCACTAATGTGCTATCAGTTTTTTATCGGTTAATGGCTTTATTGCTCGGGTGATGAAATGGGAGTGGAATCATGACCTGAGGTTTTAAGTATCAGTTTTCCTAAGGCCAGACAAATGCAAATAGTGAGATAGGGGCATAGCATGCACAAAAGGATGATCACAAAAGGCTGGAAGACATTAAGACAAGCCCTATGAAGAAAGTTTGGGAGAATCTAGAGAAGAGAAGGCTGAGCAGATATGATCGCATTCTTCAAATATCTGAAGAAGGGACACATTTGTTCTCAACAGCCTTGGAAAGTCGAACCAGAACCAATGGAGGAAAAAAATTTGTGACAATGAGGGCAGTATGACAGTGGAATAAATGATCATTTTCAGCTCTGTGATATTGGTTTTGAAATTTTTAGCATTGGTATAACTAGACCCCTTATATACTGTATTTTATGCCCCTCAAAGTGTTCCTGGCATGTACATTGTCAAATATAGTATATCTCTAGTCACATGTCACGTCCTTCTGCATTGTCATATTCAATGATCAAGTTCAATGAACATTTCAGTGATCTGGAACACTCATATTCTTGCCATGAGGGATGATTAGTCCAAAAATGAATGGTTCTCAGGAACTGTTAGCTTGGAAATACCTTCGGTATTATCTTCAGTACGTCAGTAAATAAATCCAGTGTCTTGGTATCAGTGGATGTAGACACAGCCCAAAGCTCTGTCGTCCCTTTTTGTGGTGTTTAGATACCATGATTCCATCTTTTACTTCTAAAGAAGGTTTTTAAGGACCAGTACATTAGAAGTGCTACACAAATATGACTTGCCTATACTGTAATTCTTTTCAAATATTTCCCTGCTGAAAATCTACTCAAAAGCCGGATTTTTTGTGCACTTAAATTTCAAAATCTAAGCAGAAATACTGCCGTAGAAAATTAAATCTAGGTCATTATTTGTAAGAAAAAACTATTGGAAATCAGAATAAACGTACCATGAGACAGCAGTTTCCATTTTAATCAAACATTTTAAATTCAATTTCTAAAGTATGGCAGATGTTAAGACACAATGAATGCATCTCCTGTGAAAGTGTATGGGGAAGCAGTCTTTTGCAATGGAGAAGAAGGATGTTATTACTCAGCGGGAGCTCTTCATTCTTTTCATGGGATTTCTTGGCATAAAGAGAAGGTTGCAGAATTAATCAGAGCTGTCACTGCCTCATTTATTTCAGACCAGAGAACTAGGCCCCCCTCATTTACCCTTTAGAACCCCTTTTCTTTGTGGGCCATTTATTTTAAATGATGATCATATCCACCAATCATATAGATTTCCAGTAGTATTTTGGTGATGTATTGTGCAATTCTGATAACACTGATATAAAACAGGACAATCTAAAGCATAAGAATAAATTGACTACTTAAATGTAACTAGACTGTTGCTTTGTGATGAACAAGTTCATTTTCCAAATACAAATGCCTTAGATCATTTTTCTATACACTGTTAGAAGAATTCACATGCAGGGCTGGTCTTGGGAGGTGTGAGGCCCAACAGGAAACATTTTTGCAGGGTCCCAGGTTCACAGCAAAAGGGTTATAGAATCTTGGAGATACGAGTATCAATAAAATTGGTATTAAAGCTAATGGAACGCAGTCCAAATGTATGTTTAATTTAAAAAGTGCATGTGAATTCAAAGGTTTGAGAAAAGGAGAAAAAAAGGGACAGTTTTTCTTATCAGTGGAGCTGAGTAAAGTAACCACAGAATGACTCAGGGTGCAATCCTAACCAATTTAGGCCAGCACAACTCATCCATTCTCCATTTTTATGGTGGTGTGGGGAGGCAAGAGCATGACCTATCCCTCCTAGGAGTAATGCAAAAGTGCCTTTCAGCACTTTTGCAACTATTCTAGGCCAGCATGGGACTTGTGCCAGGATTTATGCTAGCCTAAACGGAAATGAGGATTGCAGCCTAAGAGCCCAATCATAGCAGCCTAAGAGCCCAAGAGCCCGAGATTGCAGCCTAAGAGCCCAAGAGTCTACTCAAAAGTACATCCCATTTTCAGTGGAGCTTGCTCCCAGTTAATGGGAAACTGCCCATTTGAACAGCCCCACTGTCCTTATCCTCAGCTGTGAACTGCCCATCAAAGCCAAAACAAATTTAATGCTCATGTCTTTCTTTTTGATGAAAACATAAGGCAATGTGGAGGCGGGTATTAATTTTCAGTTATTTTGGTTTTACTTGCTGTATGATTAATAAATGAGAATTTTTTTTAATCAGATTTCGAATATTGTCTCTTTGTACATCCTAATGAATGTCACTTAACACTTTAAGAGTGTTACAGTTGAGTTAATTAGGTGCTCATGACAGTTTTCTAACAGTGTTCTAAAAAGCGCACTTTGAGCCTACTGGGAGTAACAGAGCTTCGAGTGATGGAGGGTTAAGAATCAGTGTCACTTCCACATGCAACACCAAACAGCCCCATACCTAACGGGTTACATAAAGAGGATCTCCAGTGAAAAGCACAGCGTGCGCTTGTGGTTATTGGCAGGCAATGCCAAACCCCACAAAACATCCTTGTGGAAGCTCCTGTTCTTAAGAGAAGAAATGGGGGGCTCTGTAGCCATCCTTATTCAGCAGAGCTTCCCTAGTGAGGGTGGCTAGTCTGACCCAGGTTTGCATCTTCACTCATGTCTTCAGGATGAAGGAGGTACAAATGGAACCTTACAAGGAAGGATTAAAGTACAAAAGTAGATCTGTGTGATGAGGAGAATATAAGGAGGCTGTTCTGCCTATTTTAAAAAAAAGTTTCTGGAGGAATGTGTGTACATGTGTGCAGCAGTGACATCTCTGAAGTTGGTTCAAATGAAATGCTTAACTCCAGTAATTCCCCCATTCATGAAAACGTATTTGTGTGGTTGCCTTTCACAGATTCTATATATTCAGTTATACTTCACATCAACATGATTATTTAGAGGGAGAAATTATCCACAATAACAATTGTATTATTTGTCCCTTGAGTACTAATTATCCACAATAATGGTCTACAAATTGGTTTACTGGCATTAAGAGTCTTAGAACTATAATAATACTCAAGGGCATCCTTAGGAAGACATAGCTGATCTCTAACCATAGAATGTGTATTTGCCAGATGTTACATATACGCTCTGATCCTAAATTTACATGGAACTGCAGGCTGCAGTGGCTCAAGGGTTAAAGATGCTGTGCCTGTCAACCTGAATGTCAATGGTTGGTGGTTCAAGAATGACAGTTGGTGGTTCAACAGCAATACAGAATGAGCTCCCATTGCTTGCCCAGCTCCTGCCAACCTAGCAGTTTCAAAGCATGGAAATGCAAGTGGAGTTTCACAGCACACTCTTATGTACAGAGATAGTGGGAAACACTATCCTTTTGTTTGAGGAAGACTTGTCACCAACCTATACATTTTGTGAAGAATTCCCCGTTGCCACAGTGTGGAGCATCTGCACTGTGTAGAAGTCTCAGTTCAGACCTTTTCACCACTGCTTCATAGCTGACAGATGATTTGAACCTGGGTACCCCACACTGAATCACTAACCACACTAACACAGTGGTCTTCAAACTGGGGGTTGCTGGCACCTTGCAAGTCTGTGGCAGTGAGCACCACAAAGGAGCTCCAGTGGAAGGGGAGAGGCTGGCTGGAGGGTCCTGGTGCTGCTGCTTTGGCTGCTCTCCCTCCTCATGCTACAGGACACAGGGAGAGAGGGAGGAGAAGGAGCCCCCCATTCTGTTTGGGATGTGTGTGTGTCTGTGTGTGTGTGTGTGTAAGAGAGAGAGAGAGAGAGAGCGCGCATGTGGGGTTTGGGGCAGTAGGGAGTGGGAGAGGGTCTTGTGGTTTGTGGTCAGTGGGTAGGGGTAAGAAAGAGCCTGGGGATTGGGGGCAGGGTGACCATATGTCCTGTTTTTCCAGGACATGTCCTCTTTTTTAGCATTGTATCCTGGATTGGAGTAACTAATTTGACATGTGGGTCTCAGATTGATTCCCAAGGTTGAAATGGGGTCCTGGGCCAAAATGGCTGAAGACCATTCCTCTAACAACTGCTATGCCTCTCAGCTGAATCCACAGTTTCTGTATTCGATCAGGTTACGAACCTTCCAAATATTACCCCCATATCCTTTGCTTCTTAGCCATATCCTTAGCCATGCACCCCTAACAGATGGTGTAGATAGCATCACAATTAGGGTAATTATTTGGCAAGTATATATTTCAGTATAAACACTTCTGAAGATTCTTCTCATATTTCATTTTTATTTGTTTGTCTTAAAGAGCAGTGAATACCCAAGCAACGGGTTATATCTTCGTCTTGAAGTGCAGCAATAAAATGGTAGTTGTAATGAAATTCAGCTGATATACAGGGTGATATTTCATTTAAGCTTTCAAATAAAAAAAGCCGCCTCCATTCCTTATCAGAATAATTCATGACTACAAGGCTGAGCTTCATTTTTAATTGTCCTTATTTTTCATATATGTTAAATACGGTTCAGATTAATTATCACCCTATACTGTCAGCTCTGTGAATGACTCCATGAATCTCTATGGAGGATGCACTCAAGTTCAAGGGCAATTCATTTCTTTGGTTGTATTAATGAAACAAAAGTCTTATTAACATATTCATGCAATTATGCTGAGAGAGAGAAAAAACATATTGTCGGTAAAGACAGAAAAGACTTTTGAGTTTTGCAGAAAAGAACAAGACATTTCTGATTTTCTTTCAAATATTTTCTTTAGTATTCTTGCAAAAATGTAGGCAGGTATGTTGTGACTGCAAAGATTTCCTCTAAAGAAGTGTGCAATTCTGACACTGCTTGGTCCTCTTTCCCATTCTGACAGGGAATGTGCTTTTCTCTAGGAATCAGGAAGAAAGACATAACTTGATAATTCATGGGCCATTACTTTCATTGCCAGATAGCCAGGAGGGAGAAAAGGCTGTGCGTACAACCGTGAATCCATGATTTCCAGTTCATAATTGTAGGTTTTGCATAATCACTGTAATCATGTGGATAAGCTCATCAGCTTTAAGAAATTGCTTCGCTTACATGACTGCTCAGTTCACTCTACTTAAAGTATGCATGTGGAGCATGTGTGAGTAGTGTATGTGGGTATTAAATGCTGGCTGAGGAGAGATGGGATGTAAGGCCGTCCTGTCTGTGTTCAGTGAGGAAGTCGAATAATTTAAATCCTTATATATGTAAAAGATCATTATCTAGTGTACTGGGGTGCAAACAACTGTTGGTACTATGCCTGTAATTCTTGATTTTGCAATTGGGCATTGAAGAAAGTGAAACTGTTGATGGATTTCTAAGAAATATTTAAATATCCCAGCTTTTCTGCCAAAAAAAACCTCCAAAAGTTAAAAGAACATCTTGGCCAAGAGGCATTGATTTGCCCAAAATGGTCTAAGAGCTACTGCAAAGATTTGGAACCTGTTTTTCCATATACAAACCCAGTTATCCAGCTCCTGTACCAGATTATCTCACATCAGATTGCACATAAAAAAGTACAAGTCCCTAGCCTCTATTGATGCAGATGAAAATTTTACAATGATGTTAACAATGTGTGCTAAAGCTTCCTCTTAGCCCCCTTCCTTTCCCAGTCTAGGAAATAAAAGGAAAAAAAAGATGAGCTATAAAGGCAGGCAGAGAAAAAAGGCTCCCCCCAACCACCACCACCACCACCACCACCACTCTGTTATCAGAAGCAACAGCTTAAGATCTGCATCCTTACCTCCACATAAGCCAGCCTAAGAACTAGCATAAGTCCTGTGCTGATCTAGGGGTGTCACAAAAGTGCCATAAGGTACCTCTGCCCCACTCCTTGGGGGTTAGGCCACTGCACAGGCATGTGCTGACCTCCTCTCCCCATCATGGAAAGAAAAGCCAGGTGAGTTAGGATTGCACCCTAAATTGGCTTCATGGATGGGCCATCCCTGACCAACTGCTTTCAGGCATTTATCCATGCACCCCCATAATAAGATGCCAAAATTGATGGTCTTGTGTTGTAAAGGGCCACTTTATTAAATGACTGCAGCAGGGTACAGTGGTGTACATCACATAAAAACCTGACCTCAAGCATATGGCAGGAGATGAATCCAGGTAGTTGTCTACCTCCCCTGGATGTTCTCAGTATGGCAAACCAACCGACTCAAGGCTGCCATTCTGGCCTATTGCTCAAAGATGACTCATCAACATTGTCCTGAAGGGTCAAGGCATCTGGGTGCCTGGCTGACAGGGTGTATGCTGTTAAGCAAGCATAGCAGATCTAGTCAGAGGTTCAGAAAGACAACGTTCCTCCCCAAAGCTGGTCAAACATCACGAGTGTGGTACTGTCCAGAACCACTGACTTTGTTGCTATAGATGGCCACAGAGATGTCCTATCTACCATTCCCTGCACACTTCCTGTGTGACCAATGGGAACATTTTTTTTAAATTGAACCTATTCCACCCTAACTTCAGACTGGGGTAGGTGAAAAAATTTGGAACTAAAGCCAATCAGGATGGCAACCAAAAATTCCTACCCATACCTGAAGGAACCAGCTGATCTCAGACTACATGTACAAAGGGTGAGAAGGAGGGAAATTGTTTTGTCCTGGACTGAGATATGTAGGGTGGGATCTCAACTGATCTCAGCCCCACCCCTGGATTTAAAGGGACAAACCTGCAGCTGCTCAGTTATCCAACTCCTGTACCACATTATCTCACATCAGACTGCACATAAAAAAGAACAGGTCCCAAATCTTAGAGATATTACAAAACTGACACCCTTAGTTTTTCAGGTGGGCTGTACAATTGGCTGCTAGTGCTGAAGGGCACTAACAACATGTCTCATAAATCCTAGCAAGCTTTATCCCTGATACAGGAAAAGGTTTAAATGATGGGAAATTAAAAGATTGTTTCCAGATTTGCTATTGTTTTCTTAAAGATTTATGCAGGTTATGTGTCCCCGCCCCCTAGTTGATCAGAACTGGTGCATGGTCAGAGATTTGGAAGAGATCTGTCCTGGTCCAACTTCCCACTCAGCTGCAGAGCTCTTACCAGCTGTCAGTCTCACCTCCTTGCAAGGTTGTTGTGAGGATAAAATGAGTGGAGTGAAGGAGCAAAGAAAATAATGCATGTCACCCTGAAATCCTTGAGGACAGATGAGTTAAACTTGCCATAACCAGTTCTGAAGACAAGAGCCCATCAAGATGAGATCAGTAAACATTTCAACTGGAGCCATCATCCATGGAGCGCTGAGTTCTTTATGACAACAAAGAGGGCAAGATGTTCAAGCATCAAGCTGTGGAATTAAAAAATTAAAGAGTACAACTGAGCACCGTGGAAAATTGCTGATGGCAAGAATTATCTGTCTGTTTCCGCTTGTCCTTTAGACAGCTCATCTGCAGCTGGGCTCTCAGCATAGGATGCAACTCATCATAAAAATCCCTAAGAATGCAGCTTTCATGTTGTGATGAGAGTATATATACTTTTCATTACCCAGTGCCACTCAAATTGCTTCCTGCTGTTGGCGGATCATCTGATGGGGTATTGTTCACAAAGCAATTGCTGTGTGCAAGGAAGTCGGCAAGGAACAGAACTTTTGTGAGGAGCGCACAATGGGATACAACGTCTGTCCCCGCTCAGGAATCAAATCAGATGGCACAACGGGGAGACCAAAACAAATATCTGCATGACTGATCTGTTCAATCTCTTATCATCATGGAAATATTTTTTTAAAGGGGCGGGGGAGGGACACCTCTTTCCTTATGATTATGAAATGGACATAGCCGCACAAAAGCAAAGAAACAGACATTCCTGAAGAAATTCCTTTTCAAAGAAGAAAACAAGAATAAAGGGGTTCCTTCCAGGGAAGAAAGATAAGGTAGACAGAAAGCTTGCTGGCTAATGTTTTACTGGCAAAGACAGGTTCATTATTAGACAGATTCTAGAGAAATATGGAAAAATTGATCCCAGGATCCAAGGTTTTTATCTGTAGCATATTTTAATACACAGGATTAGAGGTGAAGTCTGGAGAATATTTAGGAGTTCTAGTTTATCTTTGGAGAGATATTTTAAAAGATGCATATTAGACATACAACACTTTCAATGTCCGTATTTTTATATGCAGTATTACATTTTTATGTCATCCTTCCTCCAGGAAGCTAAGGACACTTTCCCCATCATAATTTTATTGTCACAACAACCCTGAGGTTGTTCAAGATATGTAGTGAGCTGAATGGCTTTGGATTTTGTCCTGGCACAGCAATGCAACCTGCTGGAGAGAACTGGGCTCTCACATTGACCCCAAAGCAGAGAGAAAGAGTCTATACGAGGCAGATGTGTGATGCAGGAACAGAGTGACCTGATGCCTGAACCTCAAAAGGAGGACAAGGTCTTTGATTCCTCTCAGCCTGGCCTTTCTGGTAGCCAATGGCATATTTGCCTCCTCATGAGTAAAGCTGCAATATTGGGCACTTTCACTTTCCCAAGGGGCTCAATGCATATTTTTGATTTTTAGGTTTTTGGCCATTTGATAGGAATGAGAATTCTCAACATTTGATAGGAATGAGAATTCTCAAAACCAATTTTTTCACTGGATTCTGCTCTTCAATATGAATCCAATGACACATGATGGGGTACTGCACACCACTGCAAGTTTCAAAATGAAGTTTCAAAATGAAGCCAAAATATAGGACAATTAGGCCCTTTTCGGGGACAGCTGGACGGAAGGCTAAAAAAGAGGAGAAATCCGGAAAAATCTGGTCATATGATCACTCTGTGCAGGAGTAGCCGTGACTTGAATCCTTGTTGTAACTGCAGGGCTGGTAAAACAATGACAGAGTGATTCTCTTTTATCTGGTATCCTTTAGGACAGAGTCCTGGTTAACCTTCACCTCTTCATTTTGGTTCCTTTCAAGCACTAAAAATAGATAGATAGATAGATAGATAGATAGATAGATAGATAGATAGATAGATAGATAGATAGATAGATAGATCTACATGGCACTACTACATAAGTGCACTTTATGAATAAATTCATTTTTGGTGGTAACAGCACAACTTTACGCATGTCCACTCAGAAATACATCCCACTAGATTTTTGGAGCATACTACCAGGAAAGTAAGCTTGGGAGTCAAGGCTGCAATCTCACTTGACTGGGAGTCCAATTGTTTTCTATGGGCACAATCCTGAGTAACTACTGGGAGTCTTTGCTCCGGTGTAAGAACAATTTGCTCTGGATTGCAATATGAATTTCCCATAGGTTTTCACTAGGCGGTGCAGTAACTACGGGTGCACGTAAAGTCTCTTACGTGCTCCCGTAGTTACTCTGGATTGTAGGGTAAGAGACTTACATTCAGTAGATTAGACATGCATAGGATTGTGCTGCTATGGGCACTTCCTCGATACCTGCTGATCCCATATCCACGGTTTCACTGATGGTGGTTCTTTGTCCCCCATGTTTTCATTACTGTCTTCCTTGACTCTTGTTTGCAGACAAGAGTTACTGAATGCTAGAGGAGGATCATGAAAATATTAGGAGGATCAGTCAGTCAGAATATCAGAGGAGGGAGTGAGATAGCCAGAAAAGAAAAGCTTCCTGTTAGCTTTATCTTTGTCTCTCTCCTGAAGTGTTCTTTGGTGCTTCTCAGGGGCAATGTAATGACTTAGGGCACAATCCTATCCATGTCTACTCAAATGTAAGCCCCATTGTTTTCAATGGGTCTTACTCCCAGGAAAGTGTCTGTAGGATTGTAGCCTTAGGGCACAATCCAGAGTAACTATGGGGAGTCCTTGCTCCGGTGTAAGAACAATTTGCTCTGGATTGCAATATGAATTTCCCATAGGTTTTTACTAGGTGGTGCAGTAACTATGGGTACACGTAATGTCTCTTACGTGCTCCCGTAGTTACTCTGGATTGTAGGGTCTGTCACATTGCTTTTAATGCAAGAAGTCAATCTCCATACCACCTCTGCTGCTTTGAAATAGCAATCTTCACCCTTCTACTTCAAGTTCTCACTAGCAGCAAAAGTACAACTGTCTGCAAGAGTGCAGGGCAGCTGGCCCTGGAGTAGGCCAAAGATGGCCAAACACAAGCTTTGATAAGGTAGTGTCAGTATCACCCCTTGAGGTGTATACACCCCCTGGCTGTTGCAGTCTATACCCACCCCTAGTGATACCACTGTTTTCCCTCCCTCGTGTTGAATTTTAAATACATGCTGCAGAAGATATGATCATAGATATTCTGCATTATTTCCCATCTGTCCTTTTATGCCAACTATGGGCAAAATCCAGAGCAGTTATGGGTCCACACAGTTACATCACCCTCTAGTGTTATCTTATGGAAAGTCACCTTAATTGCTCTGGAGCAAAGGGTTTAATTTGACTTTAGGATATGGGCCTTAGTGACATTTCCCCACCAGTGCTGTGACAAATTAAGACAGAGTTACCTTCTAGCCAATTTTACCTACAGTGAAATTGGAGGCTCAAAAGATTAGCTTTGGCATTTATAACAATTTCAAACAATTTTTTTTAAAAAACTGGAAAACATTTTCCTTTTTTACATTTCAAAAACCTGTAAATTATGGTGATATAAGAAATATACCCAAGGACCTATTAAGCATTTTCCACATCACATAGGCCTCTGGCAATTTCCTAGTGGGGGGAAAATCATTGCCCCAGATATTTAAGAGAAGGAAGCTATCTAGCTAAATTATTAGAAATGTTAACATCTCACTGTAGTAGCTGCTCATGTGGGGTTTTCCCTCCCCTTTTTTAAAAAATGGAACTGAACTGAGAAAAGCCACCATGAACCAAGACCATCTTTTTTTTAAGATCTCAGTGATCAGGAAAAATATTTCCCATGAGCCAGTCTAGGAGTGCCACTGGTTGTGCTTTTTCTTCCTTTGTTCCCCAGAAATACATAATATGACTCAGAAGGGATTTTAGAAAACCTGCCCCGTGTCTCTATAAGATGCCATTTTTATTGATTACAGATATAATAAAGTTTGTCAAACCTAGAAAATATTAGATAAAGAGATCCTGAAGGGTCCCAAAGGTGAGAATCATGTTTTCTACACATTGTTCTCAGACTAACAATTCTGAATTGAAGAAAGATGAATGTTCAGATTGCAGTCCTAACTCCCGGTTAGCCCAGCACAAGTCCCAGCATAAGCACTGCGCTGGCCTGGGGGAGTCACCAAAACACCTCTCACAAACTGTAATACCATCCAAACTGTAAATCTCAGCACAGTACACTGTCTAGCATTATCTCAGAATACAAATAAGGAGCAATATGTCTCAAAGGTTCCTCACAATTGAGAATGAATCATGCATAAGAAGCAGATGCCTTGGTTGAAAGACTGATTTTTTTTCCCCCTCCCTCCTCTTTCTGTTTATTTTCGCACCTGCAAAATTGCTAAGCAATTTCCTTTGCCAAATGAAAGGACTGAGCTCTCCTTAGACCATCTAGCAAAGGAGAAAAAACCCACAAGTCCAACTTGCTGAATGGTTTGCCTAACTGCAATGCAATTTGGAAAAAAAGGATTTTTTTTCTTTCCTTCCTGCCTCCCACTTACAGGCAAACTATCTGAAAAGGGATTAGCAAGAGATTATTTCTCTGACCTCACCATTTCACAAACCACTTGCATCTCTAAGAAGGCGACACAGGCAGTGAATCTACTTCCTTCATACCGTATGACTGTGTTAAGTTGTTGGGCTTTTTGTTGGTTTTTTTAATGGCAATCTAATTTCTTTAGCTTAGCATCAAGGGAAGAAGATTTCTTTCAAGAACCAATTTGCTTTAACTTTAATATTTATCTCACCTTTTTGCTTTTGAAGAAATGCCTGGCCAGATGACAATTCTGTGTGACTGAACGGTTTCCAGCAGTTGTGGATACTCGCCAGTAACATTCTATTATTAAGCACGGACAGCTTTATATCATCTTCTAACTTCACACATCTCTCTTCAAATGATAGTCCCCATGTTTGATCTCAAGAGGAGCAAAGTTTTCTTTCTTGGCATCTTATATGTGTGGAATTCCAAGGAAAACTAAGGCTGCAATCCTAAAGACATTTTCCTGTAAGACCTATTGAACCCTATGGGGCTTACTTTTAAGTAGTCATGGTTAGGATTGTGCTCTAAGATTCGCTAAAGTCTTCAGTCAGCCGTCAGTAATCTCCAAGTTGCCACTTAATTTTGCATAAAATGAAACCAGGTTCAGGAATTAGCTTTAATTTTTTTTTCATTTTCTTATAAACCACTTTGAGAATGTTTTAGTTGAAGTGGTATATAAATACAGTAGATAGATAGATCTATAAATACGGTGGGATATTTCTGAGATGCGTCTCTCTACTGTTCCCCCCCTTCATTTCAATCACCAAAACTTCCTCCATGCAGCTAATTATGAGCAAATTGCTAGCTCTGTGTGGGTGTGAGAGAGATCCTATTCACACTTACAAGAAAGTAAGTGCCATTGCTATAACAGGGCTTACTTATGAGTAAGTATGCATAGATTTGAGGTTGAAGCCTGTGTGTCCCTGGATGGCGAGCTAATCTTCCAGTCTCCTCCCCCCATTTCCAGTTAGAAAACCTTCTGAATAGCTTGTGGAGATAGAAATAGCTTTATAGGGCAAGCTGGGGCTTGATATTGGTAAGGAGAAAAAATCCCCTTATCATGAGGTTACGTCCGGCATGCTCCTAGCCCACAGAGAACACAGCAGGCCACGCAATTGGCTATTCAACATGCAACGATGTGCTCCTAGCCCACATAGAACACAGCAGGTCACGCAACTGGCTATTCAACATGCAACGATGTGCTCCTAGCCCACATAGAACACAGCAGGCCACGCAACTGGCTATTCAACATGCAACGATGTGCTCCTAGCCCACATAGAACACAGCAGGCCACGCAACTGGCTATTCAACATGCAACGATGTGCTCCTAGCCCACATAGAACACAGCAGGTCACGCAACTGGCTATTCAACATGCAACGATGTGCTCCTAGCCCACATAGAACACAGCAGGTCACGCAACTGGCTATTCAACATGCAACGATGTGCTCCTAGCCCACATAGAACACAGCAGGTCACGCAACTGGCTATTCAACATGCAACGATGTGCTCCTAGCCCACATAGAACACAGCAGGTCACGCAACTGGCTATTCAACATGCAACTATGTGCTCCTAGCCCACACAGAACACAGCAGGCCATGCAACTGGCTATTCCTGTGCAGATTACGACTGGGGTGGTTTGATGGTCTGTTGAGTGCCATAATTCATACCTTTATGACAATAACAAGGGACAATGTTTCGAAAGCTTTCTATGCTGGAATTCAACAGGATACATATTTCCTTCTTCCTCAGCAGTTTGGGAAGGGAGGGACTGTAGGGTAATAAATAAATACTGAAAAACATCTTGCTTCTTTAGGTTCTAGGTATACTTGTATAAAAACATGAAGCTGTTCAGCATTTCCTGCCATCATCATCATCATAGCCACAGGGGTAACCTAAGTGCAGCAGAGACCAGAGTTTAAGAATCACAGCTGTAACTTCCACACTGCAGTCCCTTGCTTAGCTTTAATTCTTACATATTTTTTGTTGCATACAGATTCATATTTGTGTTCAAAACATCATTTATCTAGTTGTGTTATTAGGCCTCAAATGTGTTTATTTGGTCCCTAGCTGATGGTTGGATGTAAAATTGTAGCAAGGGAATCATTCCCCAAGGCTTTATTTATACTTCTAAAACATCTGTCTCTACCGTTTTTATGCATTTTTTTTCCTGAGGGGATTCAGGACAAGAGATTCATCATCCTCCCTAGGAAATTGACTAGGAGACTGAATGTACGTACATCCCTGTAGTTTGAACTCCAGTGACTTTTGTCCTGCACTTCTTTATGTCACTCTTTCAAATACTGTACAAGAGGATGAAGAGGTGAAATATAAGTCACAGAGGCATTGCAAACAAATCATTTTTCCCCTGTCTGCTATTTGTTGGCTCTGGATATATATGTGTATGCCTTTGCCTTGAAGGTAGTGCGAAACAACAATCAGAAACAGAAACACATCCATATCCCATAATTGTCTCTGGCTATTCAGCATGCAACGATGTGCTCCTAGCCCACATAGAACACAGCAGGCCAGGCTTTTTGAAAGTTTTGAAAGCTTTTAAAGTGCTGGGGCGATGGGGGGAGGAAGTAGCATTTAAAACCCCTTTGTCCGGAGTACAGTCTCACAGTTTGGGAACCACTATTTTATCCTATTGCTGGTGACGTGGTTCATGAGTCTATATGATCCCACATTTCGCCAAACATTTTTATGGCATTTCTGTTCTGCAGGTAACTATAACGTGACTGAAAACACCAAATATATTGCTACACACACTAATATTTTTTACTGGAGGTGATATTCAGGAAACTGAATTGAACCAATTTATCTGGATTCTTCATGAAGCTACAAAGGTAAAATCTTTTCATCCTGTAGAAATAACCCTCCATGTATCTATTTTCTGATAGAATAGACTTTTTTTACCAGTTCTCTTCTGCTAGCTACATAAAGCCTCTGTAATTACAACATGTAATTGCCAAAATTACAATAAATAATGTTATCTAAAGATTCATTCCTCCTCACAGCAAGGTCAGGAAATGAGTATTTAATATATACAATTGATCAAATAAATGTTCGGTATTGAAGGTGAGCTGCTTCATGTCAGAATCAGGAATGATACTGGATGGCAGTATAATAATAGCATTTCTTTGTTGTATTGAAATGTGGTGTCCTCATCGAATACTTCTATTCTCACATCCTGAATAGTCTTCAGTGCTTACCAGTGGGGTGACACATGTTAGCTCAAGTCTTGTGTCATTTATCACAGCATCTGAGTTCATCTGCAGAACTTACTGTCATCTATTTCTCCTCCTTGATGTGAAGCTCCACTCCGTTAATTACTTGGGCACTATTGTGCTAAAAGAATCATCCTTTAATATAAGATGATTCGAAATCATGAAGCAGGCAAACTGCAGACAAAAGGAAGACTTACCAAAATGGAGCTACATTCAAGATATGAATTCAAAACGTGGCCTTGTAATATGCAGCCTCTGCATTGTTTTGTTTTATTTAGTATCTGCTTGAATTGGTTTTATAATTTTCAGATTTTCAAAATCTTGAGCCATTCTGAACAATACAGGATCAGTGTTTAGTTACATTTAGACAGGATATTTTAGCTTTAAGTATATATGTTATAGCGGCCTTCAGCCTTCACATATCCAACTATCAGTAGAAAGGTATTTGCTGGACATTTCTGTGGGAAGGTGCTAGTGGTTTGTTTCATAAAAATCTGTCTTTCCACACAGCCAGCCTCCTAAAATGCTTCTTCTGATTTACAATGAAATGCCATTGGAGTGTTTTTAAAAGGGGGACAGGAAGACATATAGCAAATACAGATGGGACTTTAGATCATGCTCCAAAATTTAAAGAGAATGAAACAATGACCGATTCCAATGCTAGCTTGTCTATATTTTCCTTGTCACAGAATGCTGCTGGCGTGCAAAGCCAATTTGCCCCCTCCCGGCTGGAGGCAGCCAGGAACAGGTGGCAGTCCCTGATTGGCTGCTGGGCTGCTTGGGGGTAGAGCTAGGTGGACGGTTGGGGTGCACGCATCCCAACTGTCTCAGTCCAGTTCAGTGCAGCAACCAAGTAGGAGCTCTTCACCGGAGCTCCTCTCTTAGCCCTGGCCTAGCCATGTGGCCCCTTCGGCAGCTTCTGGCTACAAGGGATTGGCACTCCTGTCTTCAAGAAATTGAGTGAGGGCGCATATGGGTGAAGGCAGAGCTTTTCTGTCTTTTATAGGCATATGCTCACCTGCACTGACCTGAGTGATCCTGATCGGCCACTCCATTCTCTACTGGGCCAAGAAGAGGGCTGAGAGTAGCGGGTTTGGCACCCAGCTGGGATTGGGTCATCTGGCATCAATGGCCTGGATTGCCAGGTGGGGTATGTGCTGGGGGCAATTTTTGCCCGCACTCCTTGAGTTCCTCCGGGAGTGCCTGCTGCCACAGGTTCTAGTCGTGCACCTTGGGGAAAATGATCATAGCCAGAGGGTGGCTTTGTCCTTGAGGCTTGAGATCTGTAGGGAATTTTCCCTGTTAGTTAACTGGTTCCTGGGGTTATGTATCCTCTGGTCCAGCATGTTACCCAGATTTGTTGAAAAGGTGTTAAAAACATCAAAAAGTGGATGTGTCCAGATAGAAGGTAAATGCTTATGTAGGACACTTCCTTGTCCCTATGGGTGGGGTTGTTCTACAAAATCCTCAGATTGAGTGGCAGCAGCCCGAATGTTTTTGGCCTGGTGGAGTGCATTTATCTCCTTCAGCCATTGACCTTTTCTTGTTAAATTTTCAGCAGGGATTGCTACCCTTTCTGTAGTGGGCGGGGAGTCATGTGCTACAAAGACTCCCCATGTGACAGGAGTCATGCGGGGGTGTGGGTAGATAGGCGTAGACCTCGGTGCTCAGCCTGAGGTGACATGGTGAGGGGTAAATCAGATCTGGCTTATCAAGCTTGTCCAGCTCAAAGGTGTGGTCTGTCTAGCCCCTGCCCTGGAATTAGGTGAAACCAGCTGGGCAACTGGCTGGCCAAGCATCAAGCCACCTAGGCCTTCGGGTTGGCAATGAGGGGCACATTTAAGCATCCAGGGAGGTGTGTCCTGAGCCAGGCTGCTTCATCCAATTTTAAATCAGGGGTCAAGCGGATAGCCACTGCCCCACCTAGATACCCACACAACATTTAGTACAATCCCTGTTTTGATTTTTATGTTAATAGATAGTTCATAAAGTGACCCTTGTTAAATCCACGCCTGTGTCTGGTGTCTCTTTTGGCCAGTGGGGGTTAAAGAAGTATAGTGGTACCTCATTTCACAAAGCTAACTCATTCCACAACTCTGGTTGCGAACTGAATTGCGAACTGAATTGATTCACAATTGATTGTGAACCAAATCCATTTTCCCCATAGGGTTCAATGTAAATTTGGTTAATCCATTCTGAACCATTTTTTAAACCACAAAAATTTGAAACAAAGTACATTATAATATGAAGAGTAGGGTACAATATAAAGAGAGTGAACACACTAAGAGTGGGAAGAGTGAGGCAACTTCTGGACAGGAAGGGGTTTGGGGAGAAGCTTATTGTTTGGAGGGAGAGTCCCCTCTCCATAAGGACTTTGGGGAGATCTTCCCAAAACCTTCTTGGGGGACATGCTGGACAACAAATGTGCACAAGTCACCCAAAAGCTTTATAACAAATTTAGTAAGTGTACTCAATACCCATATTTTCAGTGTAAGGGCTATTTCACAAATGGTTTTGGTATTTATAAGAGGGAAATATGTATATTTTACAGAGTTTAGATTATTTCCTAACAATTAAAATTACAATTTAATAACTGGTACATACCACTGACATCTTCCTATGTTCCATCCTTCCTATCTCTCTGTTTCCATCTTCACAATTCACTATCACTGCCAAAGCAGGGTTTTTTTCCAGGCCTTGCTTCACTGGCCAATCATGATGGACAGATATACAGAAAAACTCTCTGGTACTCTGGGGAGAGTAAAGGAATGGTTACTTAAAAAGGCATCACCAAAGCTTAATCAGAATGAATGAGCCTCAAAGGAGCTGTCTGAATTTTCATTTCTCTAATTCTTCCTAGACTTTGACAGGATTAACTCATGTTACCCATAATAGAACAAGAAAGAGTATTAATAAAATAGAGCCCTCTTCGACCAAGCCCAATGAAGAAATATAGTACATTCACAAGAGCACATCTTTCTGTGTTCAATCAAGAGGTGGATTATCAGTTTGAGAAAATGATCTCCTCCTTGGTTATATATGCTTCAGAACTATAGTCCTTGATGTACAGTAAGTTTTATAGCTTTCCTAGATTCTCAAGGATATGTTACAGACAGTAAAATGTGGCTATTAAAGTGTGCACCCCGAACATATCATGTCTGTGAGCAACCAGAATGTGCAAAAATCACTGAAGGAGTTCAATTCAGTTTCTGTTCTGGGAGAGCTTTCACATGATATTCAAATGCCATTTTAATGCTGACAAGTTTGATATTTTAGTGTTGACCAGTTTGGACCACTTTGCCATTTTAATGTTGACCAATTAGCACAGTCAAAAAGACACAGCCCAATTCCATGGGAAATTTGTGTTTCCTGAGAACAAGGCCCTTTGTGAAGTGCAAAAATTGGTTCCGTTACATATTTCTGGGTTGCTGTCACAAATGTCCAGACGCATGAATGTGTTCCAATGGCTTCCAGAATCTGCACTGTTATCAGTATGTTGGTGGGAGGGACAAGGAGATGGAAATTCGGGACATGTTGGGGTGGGGAGAGGAGAGGAGAGGACAGGGGTTGGGGATCAAGCCAGAGAGATTGGATCTTGGTGCCTAAGTTGCACATTGGATGTTATCCCTTATTTTCTAGCCTGTTTTGTACTCTTCCTATCTTCAGACGTGCACCAGGAAAATAGCTGGGGGTCTGAGAAGATCTGCAAGTGACCAGAAGGCCTAAGCAGTGGTTAAAAAAACCTTTTATTTACTTTGCTTGGCTTTCTGACTGCTGCTCCCCATCATGCAGTGTGCAGTGGTTCATGTGTTGTAGCGTGGTACATTATAGGAATGTGAGGTATTGTTATTTGTTGAACTGATGATCAGCCTTTTCAACATACAACACACAAAACATCAAAATAAAGATTAAAGCAATAGCATGTTTACAGGACCATTTTTTCCAACTTATGGTACCATTAATTCCATGTGTGACTTCCAGTCTTCCTAAGGTTTTATGCATGATTGTTTTTGCCCACAGTCAAACATCACAAGTTTGTATCTTTCAAATGCATAAATATTCTCAAGCATACATTCTAAATGAGAATTTTGACAGTTAAATATTCTAACCATTTTTATCTAAATGTCCCTAAGCTTTTCTCGCTCCTTGTTGTCAGTTCCTATTTATTTATAAAGATGCCATTCTTGATATAGACAGGACATTCCTGCACTTGGACTGCAAGTTAGCATGAGGCATGAATGAGTCTTACAGCCCAGTCCTCAATGAGGAAGCAATCCTATGTGGGCTGAGCACTGGTGCTGAGCTCTGGTGCCAGCACTGGGTGTCAGAAATATGCCTTAAGACATAGCAGTAAATTTATTTTATTTGTACCCCACCTGTTTTCCCCCAAGAGGAAACTGTAAACACATAGAATGGAGGGACCACCAGAGTTGGGCCAGGGCAGTTGGTGCTGGACCTCAGCACTGTGCTAGGACTCCCCCTCACTTATTTGGCACTGTAGACCATTCAGAGCACACCAGTGTACACAGTTGGAAAATGCTGCTATACACACTGACCTTGGAGTAAGCCCTATTTAATTCCATGAAACGCAGCTGATATGTATAGGATTGTGCTGCAAATCAGTTTTTGAAAGGAAGTTTGAAATTGGTCTATTTTACAATGAGACATTTGGTAATGTGAGAGAGAAGATGGTTGAACTGGGTGTTATTTTGTAACAAAAGGAAGAAGAGGCAAAAATATGAATTGCTCTGTTTTACATATTTTCTTGTTGTGATGCAACAATCGCTTGTGAAGAACTGTACTCATTTAAGTAAAGTGCCAAATTAGGCATATTCATAACAACTCATGTAAATTCCAGACACTCAGTTGGCTTTTGAGACAATGTCAAATTAGTCAATGGGAATAATGGATTGAGGGGGTGGGGGAATGCTGTTGACTGTATACCACTTGCTCTTGAGAAAAATTGTTTCTGTTCATTGAACCATTTCCATTTTCACAAATAACCAGGGATGTAACAAAACTTGAAACTACTGTAGATTCAATCCAAGTCCAAGGAGTCCAAGGAGGCAGTTGAAGTCCTGAATCGTTGTCTGGAGGCAGTGGGGGACTGGATGAGGGTGAACAAGCTGAGATTAAATCCTGATAAGACAGAGGTTCTCCTGGTCTGGAAGTCTTCGACTCAGGTATTGGAATATCATCCTGTTCTGAAAGGGGTTGCACTCCCTCTGAAGGACCAGGTTCGCAGCTTGGGGGTTCTCCTGGATTTGCAGCTGCTCCTGGAGTCCCAGGTGGCGGCTGTGGCCAGGGGAGCCTTTGCTCAGCTTCGGCTGATCCGCCAGCTGCAACCATATCTGAGTCGCTTGGATCTGGCCACGGTGACCCATGCCCTAGTGACATCGAGACTAGATTATTGCAACGCGCTCTACGTGGGGTTGCCTCTGAAGATGGTTCAGAAACTTCAACTAGTCCAGAATGCGGCGGCCCGTGTGGTTGCTGGGGCTTGTTGGTTCGACTCTGTCGGGCCACTGCTTCAGCGACTACACTGGCTGCCCATTTGTTTCCGGGCTGAATTCAAAGTGCTGGTCCTGACCTTTAAAGCCCTAAACGGCTCTGGTCCAGGGTACCTGAGGGATCACCTTCTTCTTTGCAATCCGACCCGTCACCTAAGGTCATCTGAAGGGGCCCTACTGACTGTGCCACCACTAAAAGAAGTGAGAGGTGTGGCAGCCAGAGATAGGGCCTTTTCAATGGTGGCACCCCGGCTCTGGAACTCCCTCCCCTTAGAACTGAGGAAAGCTCCCTCACTACAGAGCTTCAGGCAGAGCCTTAAGACCTTTTGTTTTAAAAAAGCATTTTAAATGGGGCATAGGTTGGGAGGCAGTTTTATTGTTTTATCATTTTATTTTTACTGTTTTTAACTATGTTTTTAATCTGTTTTTATTGTTTGAGCTTTTTAAATTTAATTGTATTTTAATTGTTTTTAATTATGTTTTAATTTATATCTATAATTCAATTTTAATGGTGTTTTATCCTGTTGTTAGCCGCCTTGGGCTCCCTATTGTAGGAGAGGAAAGGCGGGATATAAATAAAATAAAATAAAATAAAATAAAATAAAATAAAATAAAATAAATAAATAAATAAATAAATAAATAAATAAATAAATAAATAAATAAAATCCAAACCATTCTCCGCAGTGGGTTCTGTCTCATAGCAAACTAGAAATAACTACGTGAGGCTTTTCTCCATATCTTCATAACCAGCTAGTGTAGTGGTTCCCAAACTCCTATCTCACGGGCAAACACCCCCTCCATTCCTGGCAGCATCACTGCCATTGCCCTACCCCACACCTAAAGGGGGCAGACACAACTGCTTCCCAGGCTTCTGAGTCATGACCAGTTGTTTGGCAACCATTGAAACTGAAGGGATTAGCCAGTAAAATCATGTTTTGTTTTACACTCACATGCAAAACTGCAATAAGGTGATGGGCATTGAAAAACAAAGCTCTGCACTCAACTTTAAATAAAGTAGAGCTCTAGTACTGTACTCTAGACACATGACATTTTAAAATGTTTTCCCCATATTTATTTCCAGCAACCCCACAGACCTTTGCTTCTCTAAATTCCTTGTAAGAGGAGTAAAATGGTGGATGCAGAGATTGTGGATGAAATGGGGCAATTGCTATTAAGAACCAATTAAGATCCAATATGATATTGGGACTAATAATGATATATTAGTACATAGGACTTCTTAACTCTATAATGCAGCAATTTGGAGAACAAGCTGTAAAAAAAAAAAGCAGAAGTGGCTAAGGTAGAGCCAACACAGCTCTGGAAGTGGGTTTAAAGTGCAGCTTTGAATTACACCTGAAAATGGAGAGAGAACTGCCTGAGGCAGAATTGCCTGTGTGTTGTGACTTTGAGGTATCCTGTGAGGGAACAGACACAAATCTTTTGCTTTCAAGGTGTTTAGCACCAATTTTTCAACTAGAAGAGAAGATTTTTCTGATGAGCAAATGGTCTTACAGCAATGTTTCTCAAACTGTGGGTCGAGACCCACTAGATGGGTCCCATTAATTTCAATATTTTATTTTTAATATATTAGACTTCATGATAGCATGGTATGTGACTACATTTGGGGAAATGCTACATATCTGTACTTTGAACAGAAAGTATTTTTTAGATGTACATACTTATAACAATGATAGTTAATTGGAAGTGTGGGTAGTTTGTGGTATGGGATTGTTAAAACATTTCCCTGCTTGATGATGGCTGCAACCCTAAGAACACTTTCCTGGGAGAAAGCACCATAGTGGGGCTTACTTCAGACATATATAGGATTACAGCCATAGGGCACAATCCAGAGTAACTACAGGGAGTCCTTGCTCCGGTGTAAGAACAATCTGCTCTGGATTGCAATATGAATTTCCCATAGATTTTCACTAGGTGGTGCAGTAACTACGGGTACACGTAATGTCTCTTATGTGCTCCCGTAGTTACTCTGGATTGTAGGGTCAGTCACTTCCAGTCATGACATCAGTTTTGGTGGGTTATGACAGACAAAGTGCGTCCCAGTGCTAAAAGTCCGAGAGCCACTGCATTGCCTTACAGTTTTAAAATGCAGTCTGTCATATTAGGGATATAGTTGTCAGCTTCCTGGATTCTTGTCCGATGAATCACAAGACAGGGGATTGTTTCTGTTTAATGATAATCCATGACTATTTTTTTTTTACAGGATATTGCACCTGAGACATTTCATATACAAAAAAATTATGTATTCCAGGCTAGCTGCTTCCTTCTTGCTAAATCACAAATAAAATACAAGTGACTATTTCCCTTTCAGTTAATGCAATGGGGTATTATTTTGAATGTGAAAAACATCTGAAAGCTGTGATTTGTTAACTGTATTAAGCTTGGAGTTTTCAAAACACTAGTTGAGAGAACAAGGCAAAACGGAGGAAATAAAGAAAAATATAAAAGTGTAAGTTAAGAGTTATTAGAAATTCTTGCAGAATGTGAGGCCCACCTATTGAGCTTGCAAAATTTCTTAGAGAGAGTTCAGACTTGTAAAGATTTGGTTTGGATAATGGTTAAGAAGTTTATATGGTTTTGTAAAATACCAAACATTATAGACACTAAAATAGGTAATTGATCCAGTCTAAGGACATTTCAGATGTAGTTATGGAATATCATATTACAGTCTATATGTCCTGGGCAAATGAATTAAATACTTCAAGATAATCTACTTTCCAATCATGTACCAGGAAAAGTGAAATGTGTGAAAACCTGTTTCAGAAGATGAGGTTAAAGTGTGGATGGATTAAAATTCTTTAAAAGAATTTTTAGACTGTTTTTAAAACTGATTTGCAGTGGCCATTCATGTTGAGTCAGATCTGTGTATAAAAAAATCTGTGTATAACGAGTTTGGATCTGTTCTGGATAATATAAGGTAGGCACAATGTTGTACACTTCTGTAGGAAGAACAATCTTTCATTTTTATCCCATGTTATTATAAGAAGTGAAGGTCTCTGATTGCTTAAGTATCTTATATCTAAATACCATAAGATACAATTTGAGATGTGCACCTTCAAGCAATCAACAGCTTGTAAGCCAAAACCTTAGTACACAAAAAATACAATTGCTAAAGGTCTGCATATTTCCAATAATAGGGAATGTGCCAAGTGTGTGTGCTTCCTCCTTCCTCTTTGACCTCTCAAAAGAATTATTTGAGGCAGTGATAAAATTTTGTGGTAACCCTTCAGGATTGGTGATAAATGGAAAGACTCATGAACATCTTTTTGTATCCTTTCCTGTGCCAAGATAAAGAGAGGGATAAGAAATCTCTAAAGGACTCCAGCAGTGTTGCATCATATAATATCAATGCATTATAATATCATATAATATCAATGCTTTGGATACAGAATAGTTGGGGCAGCCCAGCGAGGGCTCCCCTCACTGCCCTTACTCTGGATTGTGCCCCTTGGTCTCCCATCCACGCCTCAACTATTATTACCCAGTTCCTCTTATACAACTTACCCTACAATCCAGAGTAACTACTGGAGCACGTAAGAGACATTACGTGTACCCGTAGTTACTGCACCATCTAATGAAAACCTATGGGAAATTCATACTGCAATCCACAGCAAATTGTTCTTACACCGGAGCAAGGACTCCCCGTAGTTACTCTGGATTGGGCCCTTAATGTTCTTCAAAATCCTCTTGCTCTCATATTTTCCCTTGGCTGGGAACTAGTTTCCTGATACCATAACAGTTCAAACTGGCTAATTATGGTTCATGAGGCCATAGTTTTAACCCCTCTTGTGTAAGTGTTAATCATGTACTGTATATGTAACAGGAGGCAAAAATGATATAAACAGTGTTGAAGAATGGACCTTTTAGACCTATGACAGCCTGACATAACATTGCTTTGTGGTTTTCCATCTTCATACATTTGGAGAAAGCACTCTTGATTATGCCTCACCTGCTTGATTTATGCAGAAAAGCTAATCAGCTGTCTGCTTTGTGGCTGTGCACAGAAAATACAAGTTTGTCAAACAGATTGGACTTCCTGTCTGCACACTGACAAAAATCAGAGCCTTATGTTTTTAACAGCTGTCTGGTTAGGCCAGCCAAAATGCTGCCAGGGCATGGGCCAATTACGGTTTCTCTCCCACCGCTTCACCTCTCTAATTATCTCAGAGAGCAATAGTTAAAGTAGACAGTAAAAATTAATTAATTTCCTACATGCCAATTTAGCACTTGCTGCTATGGGGCAGGGAGAAAGTACAGTTATTTTTTTTTTTGTTTTATTTTTGTTAACACCCTGTCTTGACTGTGAAATTTGGCTTATGATTTAGCCACTGATATGATCAAGTATTACAACTTAGAGGAATAGTCTTGTGGAAATCATTTGCATCAAAACAGCCTGTTCCTCAAGGGAACTCCCCCACTCCCAAAAGAAATCCAATTAAAGATAATGGATCAAATATCTGTGGGCCACATTAAAGAGTTACCTCTGATTATACCATTACCTCTGTAGACCATTAAGTCTGGTCTACAATCATGATATATGATATAATTGACACCCATTCAATTGATGCCATAAACCTTGGACATCTGAATCAGGTCCAGGATGGACTTCCGTACTGCTGGCAAGTTCAGTGGAGAGTTGAACTGATATTGGGAAGACTAAGGATGCAATCCTAACCAGTCTACTCAAAGTAAGCCTCATTGTGTTCAACAGGACTTACTCCCAGGAAAGTGTCTTTAGTATTGCAACCTTAGAATTAAATTAAATTCTGCCATGATTTTCAAAAAAGTAATCTTCATTCAGCCTTTTCTTCTTGTTTTTCCTTTCTTTGCACTACGTGCATGTAGGGATTGTGAAAATATTTTCAATTACCAGTATATACTTTATATTTGTATGTCGGTATATATAGGTTTTCCACAATATGCACCCAGATATTCTCAGGTTTCATCCCTGGCCAGGCTGTCCAGACTTCCGGCTTTCCCTGGACACCTTCGGTATTTATTACCTTGTCCGGGGGACCTAACCCTAAAACTACAGCTCTTAACCCTTTCAGTGCCTCTTAACCCTGCCTCAGCCAACAATTCAGGCTGTGCTCCACTTCTAGACCTGCAAGGTAACTCCTGCCTGGGGATACTCTGATTCCTCTTTCCCAGTCCTTTACATCCTGGTCCTTCTGGCTCCCCACAGTCTGCTTTTGCACTCTGCACACCCTGAGGAGCATTGCAGATTTCTCTTGGTGGTTCCAGATCCCACCTTCCTGATGCAGAGATGTCCTCCTTTCTATCCCCCTCCCTGCTTGATATCTTGCTTGTGTGTGTGTGTGTGTGTGTGTGTGTGTGCGCGTGCGCATGCGTGTGTTTGTGTGTTTGGGTCTGAACCACATACATTGGAATCACTGGCTTGTGTTATGCTACTACAAACGGTTGCTTTAATGTCTGGGTCTGAATCATGCATTTTACAAGGTTCTCAATTTTAAAGGGTTAAAATTAAGTACAGTGGTGCCCCACAAAACAAATTTAATTCATTCCAGAGGCATGTTCTTTACGTGAAAAATTCTTTACATGAAGTGGTTTTTCCCATAGGAAATAATGGAAACTCAGACAATTTGTTCCACAACCCCAAAAATATTCATATAAAAATATTAACTGGATGTAAAAATGATGACAGAACACTGGGATTGAATTCAAAACATGCATTTAATGTGCATGATCTTATGAAGTCTACTTAGGTTGCAGTCCTAAAGACACTTTCCTGCGAGTAAGACCCATTTAACACAATGGGGCTTACTTCTGGGTAGACATGGTTAGGAGGCTGCAATCCAAGACACCTTCAAAGTGTCTCCCCACTTTCTCCTTCTCTCCATCCTGGTCTACATGCCATAACCCTTGGACATCTGAATCAGGTCCAGGATGGACTTCCATACTGCTGGCAAGTTCAATGGAGTGTTGAACTGATATTGGGAAGACTAAGGATGCAATCCTAACCAGTCTACTCAAAGTAAGCCCCATTGTGTTCAATGTCTCTCCCCTGCTCCCTTCTGGCTAGCCCTGTGCTGCTTCCCTCTTCTCCACTGCTCTTCTCTCCCTCTGCCCAGCGGACACCCAGCCACAGGAGGAACAGCATGGAAGTGTTGCTTTCACTACGGGCAGATGTGCTAGGCAGCCCTGACGCTTTTTAAACAGGCTGCCGGCCAGCACGTCTGCTCCAACTGCCAATGAATGTGTTCTTTACGTGAAGCAGAATCCTAGAGAAATTCTTGTTTGTTACGTGAAACATACTTTACGTGAAGCATTCTTTACGTGAGGCGCCACTGTACAGGAAAACAATATGAGTATTTCTGCTTTATTTTAACATGTCCTACATGTGTCCGACATTTTTGCAGTGTCCTTCAATTTTTTAAGCACATAGGAATTTTAGGGGTTTAGGGATTTAGCATTTGTCATCTGATCACCCTATGCAAAAAACTTAGTGTCTGGGCATAAAAATAAATATCTGCTTTTATTTTCCATAATGCCAAAACACAAGTGCTAATTTTTCCCCAATACATTCAAACCTGAACAGAACCTACATGAAGCTGAATGCCTCATTTGGCAAAGTTGTTTGGAAAACTTTGGGAACCCCCAAAATTGGTTCCACAACCCCCAAACCAGACTGGGACAGGGTGAGCAGAGTTCATCATTTTTCAATTTAAAATAGGTAATATAGTGTAATAAATTATGTACAGGAAAGCAATACCAGTGTTTTTAGTTTATTTTTTAGTGTTTTTAGCTTATTTTAACATGTCCTACATTTTGTCCTACATTTTCCAGGTAGGGAGTAGGAATTTTGGCCTTCGATCAGGAATTTTGGCCTTGCTGTTCAGGGATTTGGCATTTGGCGTCGGATCACCCTGTCCCTGGCATCTCCAGCAAGGGAGATGGAAAGACTGGCTTCTGCTGGTGTTCTTTTTTGCATTTTAGATTGTGAGCCCTTTTGGGACAGGGACCCATTAGCTTTTAATTAGTTATTATTATTTTTCCATTTTCTTTGTAAACCGCTTTGTGAACTTTTCAGTTGAAAAGCAGTATATAAATACTGTAGATAGATAGACTGCCGGCCCAAAGCCCAGTGGAAGGAGGAATCTGCCTTGGTTGAGGGGCAGCTTCCTGTGTCATTTGTCTGCACTACAGTGTTGTGTGAATTTTAAGAGAAAGTTGTTCTCAGGAGAATAACTTTTTAATACCACATGCTATTATTTCTCCTCATGTACTTTATTCAAATTTATTTGATTTTAAGGGTCATTCTGTTGCTTTGGCCTCAGTTACACTTTAAATGTTTGCCAAAGAGGCACTATAGGAAGAGGAAATGGCTTTGTCATTGTTACATGAAACAATTACCCACTGGAGTATGAATTAATGGTCATTCTAAGCATAGGATGAAGGCACCCGAGGGACTAGCAGCAAACCAATGATTCATATATTAACCACTTAGAGCTGTGAGAAAGTGTGCCAAGAGCTCTGTATTATTTAGACCAGCGAACACAACATAAGCATCTCTGGGGCATTCTAGCAAAAAGAGGTCATTTGGGGAATAATGTTTCATAACATTTGGGGCAGCTAAAAGAATTATTAACAGCCCAATCATAAACTGTGCTGGAATAGATAGACAACTAGCCTACTCCATATCCAGTTCATGTTAGGAGGTAAAAGAAGTGGAACTCTGAGTAAGGAAACTTATATATTCCCTTACTCTATCACACAAACCTCTGAGAACCTCAGTAGGGATGCTGGGATCTGAGGCTAAACATCAGCATAAGTTTTATGCTGATTTGGGTGTGGGTGTGTGTGTGTCACAAAAGTGCTGGAAGACAATTCTGCAACATTCCTGGGGGAAGGTTAGGCCAGTGCACAGTCATGCACTTGCCTCCCTACATCACCACAGGAACAGGAGGACCAATGAATTGCATTCGCCAAAGACATTCTAACAATTTAAACAGCCTTTAAGAGCACAATCCTAACCATGTCTATGCAAAAGTAAGCCAAATTGTGTTCAATGGATCTCACTCCCAGGAAAGTGTCTTTAGGATTGCATCCTTAGGGCACAATCCAGAGCAAGTTCAGCCTGCTCTTCCCTAAATGCTCTCTCCTAACTATTCTGTATCCAGAGCAGAAAGTTATGCTGCATCCAGAGAGTCAGGAAGCCTGGGCTGCCCTAACTGCTCCAGAGCATGCTAAGTAATTGACACATGGGGAGGACTTGCTCCTGAGAAGACACCCTTCAGATCACACTGAGCAAGGAACAGCTGTGGTGCCTACAGTGGTGACATGACTCTGCACATCACCTGGTGCGGAAGTCTGTGCGTCATCCCTGGGATGCGCCCCCCCCCCAACCTGGACTGCGCAGTCACCAAAGTTGGCGCCTGCGCAGTTGTTTCTGAAGCCAACTGGCTTCAGAAAGAGTATTACGCAAGCACCATCTCTGACACCTGCGCAGTACTTTTCTGAAGCCTTTTGGCTTCGGGGGAGACTGTGCAGGCGTCAGAGTTGGTGCCTGTGCAGTACTCTTTCTGAAGCCATTCGGCTGCCGCTCCGCCTCCTGAGTGAGGCCAAATGGCTGTGCAGAGGCGCGGACTTTCTCTGCTCTAAGGAAGTCTCCTCTGAAGCTGTTTGGCATTCTCAGTGTGTTTCTGCGCAGTGCACCTCAGATGGCCGTTCAGGCCAGCTCCTCAGACAAGTGGCAGCTTCTGGCTGCTGCTCCGCCTTGGAGCAAGCCTGAATGGGGGTGCTGACGCCCGGGGCCTGCCAAAGGACAGTCAAACTCCTCCGGCACATCACCCCATACAGAGCGCATCACCCAATGCAGCCCACACCAGCCGCACCAGTCTGGTGACGCCACTGGGTGCCTGCCTTATAAGGAGTCCCTGATGAGATGCCAGTACATTCTACAGTGAATACAAGGGGCTTCTTGGAGTGGCCTGCTGTATCCTGAGGTTTGTGGGCAGCCGTAGTTTGTTCCATATCCTGAGGTTGAGAGGAAGGGGTTGCAGCTAGGCTGGCCAAGAACTCAGATTTTTGGTCAGCACTGCCATTCTTACTCGGGCCTTATCATGGACCCCTATGGGTCTACTTATTACTATACCTGCTCCTGAGGTGGTATAACTCTGAGGGCTGGAAGAGGGCATTTCTGCCTTGAAACAGGCTTTGGATACAGAGTAACTGCTCTGCCCTAGGCAATGCTAAACATGCCCTCAACTTGCCTCTCCTGAGCTGCTTAGGCTGCCCCAGTTAGGGCAGAGCAGGTCCACCTCTCTTAGGGCACCCTATCTTGCCTTGCTCTGCCCTAAGCCTCTTCCAGAGTAACTGGGCTGGAGCATCTTGCAGTTGCTCCACCCTAGTGTTAGACAGGGCAACCCAAGGGCTCTTATGTGGACAGATTAGTTGCTCTGGATTGTGCTGCCAGTCATTATACAGGTTGACCTTCCCCATTCACAATGTTTGGTTCCAAGAGTCCCCATGTATACCTATTTTCACATTACACAAATGCAGTTATTTACCATAGTAACTAAAGAATCAGTTAGAACTCATAAGTCAGGGAAGCAATGAATCAGTTTCCTTTTCCATGGTTTAAAATGACTCCCGTTCAGGTTCTTCAATAGGAAATTGGAGGCAATTATCACTCTGAATCCCTGGGAAAGGAGAGGCCCCTTCTAGGTAACTTCATCCTTCCTACAGCAGCCTCAGAGTGGAAGGTTTATTGACTGCCACTTTACAAGGCAAGCAGGCTGTTTCTCTAAGCCAGTGATTTACAATCAGTGTGCCATGGCATACTGGTGTGCCACAAGTGCTCCACAGGTGTGCTGTGAGGGTTTGGAAAATGCATTTATTTATTGGATGATATCATTTATTAATAAGGCTATTGAAGGATGTGAACCCTTCACCAGGACAAGTCTTTTGACTTGTCAAGTGTCAAAAGACTGATAGTGTGCCTTGACAATTGTAGTGTTTGTCAGTGTGCCATCAATGAAAAAGGTTGAAAATCACTGCTCTAAGCCATTAATTGCTATTTATTGATGTTTATCTTCGCTTTGAGACAAAATTGCATATAATTTGCATATAATTAGGTTACACCTGTATTTTGAAAAAAGTTGTCTTTGCTCAATATTCTATGAGCAACATGGAGGCAGAGTCTGAAATTGACTATGAGATGAAGAGAAGGAGGAAAACAGTAGCTGAAAGGGAAATTAGTGAAAGGTCACTCATTCTGTGACCAAGAACACAAAGTGCTAGATTTCAAAAGTATCCAAGTGTTCATTTAGAAGAAAAGGCTTTAGATTAGGAGAAAGATACACAAAACCTATAGATAATCACAGAGGCGTTAGAAGGGGAGACCAAGACATGCAGAAGTGGCTGTAGCTCATTTACATGAATGAAAGGGGCAAATGAGAAAGTGAAGCTTGGCTCCCTGACAAATTGCTTGCAACTTCCAACAGTGTAGGGAATTTACTCCTGCCCTTTAATCATCTTGATTGATGACACAAACCTCCAAGAACCTCAATGGAAGTGTTTCTTTTCTTGCTCATCGGAGTCTGTGCTGTATTAATCAAGAAATCTGGATCAAAAGGGCTTTATTGGGATGGAGAGAGGCTTTCTGACAGACCCAGCCCCTATGATTGTAAATGTAGTAATGCCAGAATGGTTATCACTGACTTTTATGAGGGGGCAATTGCAGGGGTTCCTCCGGGTAAGGGACATTCATTCCCTTACCTGGAGGTAAGCCTCCACAACTTGGAGGGGTCTATTCAGACCTGCTCTAGCATTTTTCCTAGTGCAGATCAATGTGACTCCATATGTGACTCCTTGGGTGCCCTTCAATGAGATAGATGGAGTACACATCAAAATAAATACATATTCCTACCCTCCACAGCCATATTCATTCACTGCCCCTTATTGAAAATGTTACCCTTCCTCCCCTTTTATAGATGAGCATAGATCTCACAGTATCTCTAAAAAATTTTAGTGTGCCTGCCCAGATTGTATCCTATCACAGTCACCTATCCAGTCTTCAGAACTTCCAGCCCAACAACATTGCACAAGGAAGGAGCAAATGAGGGAAACTGGAGAGGACAGTAATAGCAAAATACTATCTCTACACATGACAGATCTAAGCTACCAGACCTCTCGCCAAATACCTCTTTTATGCCTACTCTGATCCTGCCATAGCTACCAAACAATCAATCTCAGTCAAACTGGTCTCCCTCACACCAGTTTATATTCCACATTCTTCCTCACACCACTCCTTCTACTCCCTTTCACAGAGTTTCATCCAAGCCCACCCTCCCTCTAGACCTTTGTTGAGGTTTAGGCTCATATGTTCATGTTTATCCTCCCCTCACAGAGGTACAGGTCACATCACCAGTGTGACCATCTCTCCGGATTTCTCCAGACTCCTCCTGCAAAGCAGGGCTGTCTCCAGAGAGGAGGGAAATCCCCTAGTCTCTTTGGGATTCCAGCCCTGCCCTAGCAGCCCTGTAAATGCTTGTGTAAGCCCCTTAAACATTTGCACACACACTTTAAAATCTTGCACTAGACTTTAAATTGCGCACAGGCGTGCTGCTGTGACATTCCCCCCAAGCTGGCACTGCAGAGGAAGTTCCTCACCCCTGCTTCATGGCCTTCTCTGGGGCCTCCATTCCCTGTAGCACCCTGGTCAGCTGGTCAGCCCTCTTTCTCCCCGGGCTGCCATGTGCCTCCTCTCCTCCCTCCAAGCCGTGCAAGCCACGCTGCCTCTGCAGCCACAGCGGCTGCTCCACATGTCTTCTGGTCCCCTCCTGCATTGAGTGTGTGCTTGTGTGTATATGTATCAGTGTGTGCTTGTGTGTGCTTCTGTATGTATGCTTGTGTGCTGGGGTGTGTGTGTATGAGTGTGTGCTTGTGTGTGCTTCTGTGTGTACTTCTGTGTCTGCTTCTGTGTATGAGTGTGTGTTTGTATGTGTGTGCTGGTGTGTGTGTGTGTGTGTGTGAATGTGTGTGTGTGTTTGTATGAGTGTTACATAAGTTGGAGTCACTTGCTTGTGTTAGGTTACTACAAACTGATTTGTGGATCTCTTAAATGTCTGGGTCTGAATCATGCATTTTACAAGGTTTTCATTTTTAAAAGTGTTGAAATTAAGTACAGGAAAACGATATGAGTATTTTTGCTTTATTTTAAAGGACACCTGTCCCACATTTTTTGGGGGGTGTCCTACAATTTTTTTAAGTGGGTAGGAATTGTGGCTTGGGGGTAGGAATTTTGCAGAGCTTGGCAGGGAATTTTGGCTTCAGCATCTGGTCACCCTGCACCTCACTCTCTCCATCTCCCCTTCAAATCCTGCACCAAGACGCAAGTGAGATGTCAAATGGAGAAGGGTCTCTGCTTTGCCTTCATACCATCTTGAAGAAACATCCCAAAGGAATGGTGTTGCCCCAGTGGTGATCTGTCCCTGTCAATCAGCCTGGGGGAATATCTCCAGCTCTACTGCTGAGACACAGCCTGGAGTGGTGGGGGTACAATTGTATAATGAGAATGTACCCTTTTAAACATCATAAACATTGTTGCTGTCGTTTCTTTGTCAGCTCCTGCCACATCACTGGTCTTTCCTGCTATTTTCTGCATTTTCTTTTTTCAGTCAATAATTTAGGCACTGACCCATTTGGGAGTCACACAAAGAATGGGATAACCCACAAAGCTGTAGTGCTGGTCAGTCATACAGGCCACAATGTCCGTTCAGTATGAGGTCAATACATCCTTCTGAACAGATTGACATTTAGACCCCTTCCAGGGGTGGAAAACTCTTGAAAGGTCTTCTTGATATCTTTGAAACTGTAAAGAAAAAGTGCCCTCTTTTTGGCCAATGCACTACTTATTTACTACGCATAGAGCTATACGGGAGTATCTTTATACACAAGGACAATGCAATATTAATGCAAACAAATTCTAAAAGGAATTAAATAGATAACTGGAATCCACTTCAATCTTCAATCCTTTTCATTTTTCCTTCCAAGGATTTTTATGTTCCACAATTATGGCATAATATATACCCTTAATAACAACAATAACAAGAGCAGTAATGCTTCTTTTTTATATAGTGCCTATCTGCCGATGACATTTTAGGAACTCTATGAGTAGGAGGATAAGCATGTTTTAAAAGGACAATTTAGTCCTGTAAGATTAAAATTGGAGAGACAATTAAAGCTAATTCAAGTCACAAATAAAATGGGTACTGTGCTCCTAATGGCTTCTTAGGATTAAGATGCAAAAGTCATCTTCAGGAATGAAAGTGACTCAAGAAGTGAATGCATGGGGTGGGAATAGGGGGCCATTTCAACTTACTTTGTACATGATCCCCAGTGAGCACATTTGCTTTCAAATCTTCAACTATAGGTTGGATTTTGTGAGCTAAATTCAGATCTGATGAGTTTTAAATTAGCCTCTGTGAAGTGCACGTGAGCATGAAGGACATGAAAACAAAGAGTTCGATAATTTCAACATATCCTTGTGCATACACAGGCCATGAGTTGTTTGGCAACCTCAAAACCACACAGCATAAATGATGCACTGCAGAGGCATGCTCCCTCAACGCTGTTCCAGTCCTGATTCTAAAAATGATATCTGTAGAGCACTCAAGAAAGATGAGCCTGGAGATTAACGTCATGCTGCTGCTGAACCCAGAATGAAGGCTAAGAAAAAGATTTTGCGTTAAAGCCTCTGATCAGCAATGATGCTATGTTGAGGTGTTTAAAAAATGTCAGTAATTAGGCCACTGCATACCCAAACAGGAAATATTTTGTATTTGTAATCAG
Source organism: Cryptoblepharus egeriae (assembly GCA_030015325.1). Taxonomy (NCBI): domain Eukaryota; kingdom Metazoa; phylum Chordata; class Lepidosauria; order Squamata; family Scincidae; genus Cryptoblepharus; species Cryptoblepharus egeriae. The sequence goes on along the minus strand of JAREYC010000002.1, from coordinate 62,446,977 downwards.
CTTTGCTTTGTACCTAGTGGATAATTTGCTGCCTTCCTACCCTTTCTGAAAATATATAATTTAAAAACTTGTGTAGTCCACCTCAGTGGTTCCCAAATGGTGGATCCAAAACTCACAGGAACAAATCAGTTTCTCTAATGGGATGCAGTCGTTTTGGAAGCACAGGCACAAGAAGCAGTAATGCTCCAGATCTACTTTCCAGACCCTACTGCACCTGTCAGAGCAGGTAAAACACCAGCACAGATGAGGAGTGGGCAGGGAAAGACAAAACTGGGTGGGGGGAAGAAAGAGCAGGAGGCTGTGGGAGGGGTCATTGGAAATGATATTAACAGTAAGCACCGGATCTCATCCCTTCTTTTCTAGGCTCTCCACCCCTTAACCCTACAAATATTAACCCACCTCCTCCCACTAGACACAGCATGGCTTGACTGCACAACAAAGGAGGATAGAATTGGGCTCTTTGATGATGATTTCAAAGAAATCAGCAAATAGAGTTCCATTAACTCAGCCCAGGTATCCAAAGCAGCCATAGAGGATAAAGTAGCTTTGTTTGGTTATCTGTTCATTTCACTCACCTTCCCTGCTTTCTTGATCCACAAAAGAATTGTGTTTGCTCCAGAGCCAGTGGGATAAGCAAGTGAGCAAAGGGATTCTCATGAAGCTTGGACACCAGGTTTGCTATGAGCTTTGGATCACAGTGTAAACTCTTAAAAGTTTGCCTTTGATACAAATCACTATGCTATCAAGGCATTCGTGTTTGTGCATGTGCATGTGTGTTTGTGTGTAGAAATATAAAGAGGAGGAGGAGAAGAAGAAGAAGATGGTGATGGTGATGATGATGATGAGGATGGTGGTGTGGGTACAAAGGCTTTACAGGCACCTGTCAGAAATGCTCTAGGAGGATTTCCTGCTATAGGCAAGGGGTTGGACTAGATGACCTACTAGGTCCCTTCCAACTCTATGATTTTTATTATTTTTATTATTGAGTCCAATATATTCATTTGTTAAATCTCTACAGCTAACATTTCCCATCCATTATGAATATAGCAATATCAAAAATTAATCCCACAATTTGGTTAAAAGCAAACCACTATACTGTATTATTTTTGGAGAACATTTTGCTGTATTATTGGGGATAGTGGTTCAAATGTTTTATGGAATAAGGAAATCTAGACATAACTATTATACACAGAGAACATATTCATATACAGTAATCAAAAAGAGAAGTGGTTAAAATGGTAAAAAATTCCAGGTACATAAGAGGTTAAAATGGTTAAAAATAGTAAACCATTAGCATGCTATTCATTTCAATTTGAATGATTTATTTTTAAAAAATTTAGTGTTCCCATTGGTTGTAAAGAGTTGTGGATTTGCACCCCTCAAAAGGAGTCAATACATTTTAAGAAAATAAAAAAACCAGAAATGAAGGAAAGAGAAGTGGGTTCTTTTTGTCTGACTTTACAAAAAGATCTGTCTTTTGCTTATAGAAGAACAAAAGAGAAGAAGAGACACATCTCTCACATGATTTTATTATAATCCTCTTTATAATTATGTTTCCATGGATGAAATTACTAGTTGCACTGACTGCTTCTTAGATAATGGGGTCAGAAAGCTTAAATTACTTAAAAGTTGTTTTCAAAAGTTGTTCAAGGTGACAAAGAATTTTGTCCATTGCATGTCTTAAAAGAGCAGGCTCCAATACAAGCAAGAAAAAACAGATTATTATTTGGCAACTGCCTGGAACCCCAATTTAGGGTATGTTTATGATGCACATGGTTGTTGGAGGTATCTTTATGATGTGCATAGAAATATAGGAGCTAAAGAGGAACTTAAAAGGCACTTTTTCAAGTAGGTGCTCCTCTTTAAATTAGCAGGAGGAGAGTAACTGGCCTTCATTACACCATCATTACTATTTCCACTAACAGCTGTGGCAATGACAGTGGCTGTCCACCCTAGGCAGCAATCATATGATGTCATATGATGTCAAAATAATGACATCATGTGATGTCACTTCCAGGAAAGTGCCAGGAGCATTGTATATGCTCATAGTGGTAATTATTAATGGTGGGCAAAATCACTGCAGCCACTTCTGGGAGTGTTCAGGCAGCAGGCGCTCACATTGCTTCCAAGTTTGGGAAGCAACAGTTGTTCACAGTGGCAACTCAGGCAAAATATCAGGGAGGGACTGGATCATCTGCAATTTCACCCCTGCTGATGCTGTGAGCATCCAGGCAGAAGGTGCTCCTGTTGCTTCCCAACTTCAGAAGCAACTTGAGCATACATGCGCTCAAAGTGGCAGCTGTGGCAATTTCACTTCAGCTGCTGCTGTGAAAATGGGCCCAGCTGCTGCTCTGACTGCACATATGTTGCAGCTGCTTCCTGTCTCTGGAAGCCACTGGAGCGCACATGTACTCCCAGCGGTAGCTGGTATCCACCTTAAAATGGTACAAAGGGTGAATGCCCTGGCTTGCTAAACCCTAGATACATCACTATTTACATTTCTCCTACTGTCAAGGTATATTTTCTTGATTCTGCTATAAATGCATGCAAATTGAAGTTTATTGCATGATCCTAGGTGGATGAAGAACAGTGTCAAAATGTGTGGTTCTTGCACCTATCCCGATGCCAAGGCTACAGGTACATGAGACTGATCAGAGGATGAGAGGTAGCACCTATCACCTGTTTGGGGGAAACAGGGCCTTCCCCAAACAGTCAGTTCATGCTATGTCAGTTTTCCTATCCATTTGAGTTCATATTTTCTGAACAATAATATGCCTTTCCTAGAGAGCTGGCAACTAAAGTTTTCAAATTTTATATAAGGGCAGAATTTAAATTTGAACCACAATTTTCAATGGAAAAAGAAGCTTTTCTGAAATTAATAAACATCTGCTGCTTTCGAAAAGGTACTTAGGTCATCTCAGCAACAGGGAAGCTTTCTTTCCAAGGAGGAAAAGACTTTTTGCCAATGCTTTTGTATCTTGAAAGCCTTGGAATATGTATTTTTCTATCTTCCCTCATAAGGTCAGTTCTCTATATAAGTGAAGAGAAAGAATCACAAGAGAAAGAATGGGGTGTAGGTGGGTGTATGTGTTGTCAGTCGCATAACTAGGGGGTGCAGAGGTGCAAGGGGTGCAGCTGCACCAGGCTACAAGCTTTAGGGGGCTACAAGCTGAGCTTGAGTAGTGACTAAAATTGTAAAAAACAGGGTATGTATGAATGATAATACCATCATGTTATATATCATTGGAAAGGTAATTTGATGCAAAATGCAATGAAAGAAACTGAACTGGAATATTTATATTCTATCAAAAGCTTTAGCCAATTAACCAGATAATGAATACACAAAAGTTGATTTTCTTAACTCAAACGTTCCTGTGTTACTGATAACTCTGAGAGCCAATGAGATGTAATTCTGAAACTTTAGGGAATTAAAAAGTTATAAATATAAATCAGCTGTACATTTATCATATACATTACATATATCATAAAACAATAACCCCATGCTACCGGGTTGGCCTCACAAGACAGGGTGAGCTCCTGTCCCTAGCCCAGCTCTGCGATGCCAGCTGGATCCAACCGTATTGGCTCTGCCCTTCCATTGGACTAATTCAGTGGCGTGGAGACGGGGGATTTGCTGCTTGGGTAACAGCTTATCCTCCATAACAATCCAACCCAGGCTTTCGTGCTTCGCATGCAGCGTATGCAGTGCTGAGCATGATACCATAGTCTTCCAAGACTGACAGAGACCTGCTTTAATAGCCACTTCTTCTATACAGTGTTTATCTTTTATTTAGCAGGAAAAGAATAACCCTTCTTCTTTGCCCCAGCACAGTTTCCCTAACCAATAAGGCATTCAATTTCCATTTTTTTAAAATTAAATTTGATTTTGTTGTTGTGGCGGGAGGGGCAATAAAATCTTAAACTCCAGACAGCAAATAGGTGCTTTAGCTATGCCACTAGCAGAGCAAATGGTAGTGAACTGCTGATGAGTAGAAGGAAGGTTTTTCCACAGTTTTCTTTTAAAAAATACCCGGGGTTGACATCACTTCTGGTTGTGTCATTCTACATAATCATTAGCTACACCATTGTGACGGGCTACATGATCATTAGCTACACCAGTGCATATTGTATAGAAAATCAATAAGATGATCCTATTTGCTAAACAGTTCAAGAATCTGTGAGAATTTGGAATTGTAAATAAGCATTTGTAACAGTCTGGCTGAATGAGCTAACTGAACAAGCTGAGCTGATAACAAAAGACATATTCGTAATCAGGAATTGATCAGACAGACTACCTGCTTTTAGTACAGAGCAAATCATACCAGTTTGAAGAGTGAATCCTGAAGAAGGAGGTTAAACAGGTAGGTGTTATCTGGGCTTGGAATGTGTAGCTAGATGCAAGTTATTGCCTGCAGAAGGCATATTTGATTTGTGTGGCTTTTTAAATAAATGTATAAATGATCTATATAAATGATCTGCTATTCTGTATAATGGATCTATTCCAGAGTTTTAGTGACCAAAGCTCAAGAGAGTGGATCTAAGTGATTCCTAGATTTAAAACTTAGCTAGTAATCATTCTAAATTCTGAAACCTATCCCTTCTTTTGAAATCTTTCTGAGTGACACATATAGAGCTTGCTCTACAGCAGTGGCCTTCTGCCATTTCAGCCCAGGACCCCTTTCAATCTTTGGAATCTGCCTGTGACCCCCTGTCAACCCCCAATCCGGGACACAAGGCTAAAAAAGAGGATCTGTCCTGGAAAAAGAGGACATATGGTCACTCTGGCCCCAAGTCTTCATGCTTTCTTCCACCCCACTGCCCCAGTCTCTGCATGCGCTCTCAAACACACACACACACACACACACACACACACACACACACACCTTTCATCACATGCACTCATTCACACACCCATAACACACATACACATTCCATGTACTCTCTCTCTCTCTCTCTCTCACACACACACACACACACAAAATTCGCACACAACCCATGCACTCACACATACATACACATGTATACACACAACCCATGCACTCACATACACAAACACCCCATGCTCCTGGGAGAAGGCAGATATACGAGAAGGCACTTGTCAGGGCTCAGGCAGCACCTGCAGCAAGACGCCCTTGTGGAGCGAGGGGGAGGTTGGCTGCACCTGCACCCCTGGCTGCACCTTCTTTCTGAGAGAAGCCCCCCCAAATGTAGGCCACCCAAGAAAAGTGTAGAACATAACAAAATAAACACTCAAAACCTTGTGTATATTGCTTTCATGTGCTTTCTTTAAACACTAAATTACTGAAACTGAAATTATTACATATAAAATTTATTACATATAATTTATTCATTCCAAGCAGGCTATAGGCTGCCTGCTCACACGGAAAAGGAGAATAATGAAGACTTTTTTTCCAGGATACATGGATAAAAAGAGGACATGTCCTGGAGAAAGTGGAAATTTGATTAAAAATAAATAAATAAAAATAGCCTTAAACACCTACCCATCTCCCAAAAGCATTAAAACCCGAGAGGGATAAGGATAGGAAATTAGGCTTGGGAGGAAAGAGGAGTTTGGTCTATTTTTACAAATAATTTTTAAAAAATTCACATTACATGTAGAGCCAGTTGCTATTGATTTCAGTGCAGGGAGGGGGCTGCCTTCTGGAGCACTTGTAAGGTCCAGGTGCCTAGATCAGGGCCATGCTGAAAGCCTTGCACCCCCTGGACTGACCTTCCACACCAGCCAAAATGTTTGCTTACTGATGAGTAAACGTGGCTGTGCAGTGAGGAGAGAACTTCCTTCTGGGGTGATTTGGGGGCCTGCGCTCATTAGATCAGGACCCTTCTGGTGTCATAGAATCATAGAATCATAGAGTTGGAAGGGACCTAGTAGGTCATCTAGTCCAACCCTCTGCCTGCAGCAGGAATTCCCCCTAGAGTATCCCCAACAGGTGCTCATCGAGCCTCTGCTTGAAGATCCCCAGTGAGGGAGAGTCCACCACCTCCCTTGGCAATCTGTTCCACTGCCGAACCGCCCTCACCGTCAGGAATTTTTTCCGGATTTCCAGCCAGAATCTCCTTTCTTGCAGTTTGTACCCATTGGTTCTAGTTCTGCTTTCAGAAGCAGCTATGAACAAATTGGCCCCTTCCTCCCTATGACAGCCCTTCAGGTATCTGAAGAGGGCAATCATTTCTCCCCTCAGCCTCCTCTTCTCCAGGCTGAACATCCCAAGTTCCCCCAACCTTTCCTGGTAGGGCTTCCCTTCCATCCCACTGATCATTCTTGTCGCTCTCCTCTGAACTTGCTCCAGTTTGGCTGCATCCTTCTTAAAGTGAGGTGCCCAGAACTGAACACAGTACTCAAGGTGAGGTCTCACCAATGCAGAATAAAGAGGAACTAGAACTTCTCGCAACTTGGAAGCTACAGTCCTCTTAATGCAACCTAAAATGGCATTTGCCTTCTTTGCAGACACATCACACTGCTGACTCATGTTCAGCTTGTGATCCACGGCGACTCCAAGATCCCGCTCACATGTTGTGCTGCCAAGCCAAGTATCCCCCATTTTATACCTGTATTTTTGGTTTTTATTGCTTCAGTGCAGAACCTTGCACTTCTCCCTGCTGAAATTCATTCTGTTTGTTACAGCCCAGGATTCCAGTTTCCAGTCCTTGGGTTGCTTTCAGCCTGCCCTTTCCACTGGATAATGGCATGTTTTCCTACTCACAAGTAAAGCTGTGATATGAATTACTTTCATTTTCCCATGCATTTTCTATGCATATTTTTGCTTTTCAGTTTTTTGGCCATAACTTTTGATAGGAAGGAGCTATTTCAAAATGGATTGTTTGGATTTAGCTATTCAAGATGAATCCATTGACACAAATTTGAAGTTTTGGGGTCTCCAGTACAAAGATGGTGGTCCCTCAGCCTCTGCAACCTCACAGTGGGGGTTCAATAACACAACCCCCACTTCAACGACCACTGCTCTACAGTATCACAAATTGCACTTTATCATATTTTTCAGTTCAGGGCAGATTGTTTTTAACCCTTTTGACCAATCATTTAACCTTTTTATCACTTTTGAAATTCTCTGGGCCACCACAGGCAGTTTACGAAGATCAGCAGGTAAGCCTTATTTTCCAAATGTTTCTATTTCTGGTATATGAATCCACCACTTCATTTTTCCCAATCAGTTTTTCCCAATCAGTCCCACAGCACATACGTTGTCTTATTCAATTCAGTCAGACTTAATAAGATGGGTACCACATATTTATTTGATGTTAATTGATTGCAGATGGAGCATTCAGTTGAGGTTTAATTAGCACGTAAGTGATAAGTCCAATTACCTTGTAATGATTTAGAAATTACATCAGCCACACACTAGTGATTGTGTTCTTATATAAAAACACAATGTGTGGGGAAATTTTTTGCTATTTATTGAACAGATTCTTAAAAAAGAAGAAACCTTATATGAGGTTTAATCAGATTTCAATTAGATGGGGAAAGAAAATCTTAGATTAGCATTTATTAACCATGGTAATTGGCATCAGCTGATTGCACACTGTAGCTAGAAGTGCATTTTCACAATGGCAAGCAATATTAGCAAATGACAGGAGAAACCCAAGAATCCTACTGGTTTAATCATCCTTTTTTGATGTGATTCATACAACCTTGACTATGTAGAGAGCTTAAATAAGTTAGAATTAATTGTATATTAGACTTCTAAATTTTTTTACATCCAGGTATAATCCGATAAAATATTTTTCCAATAAACTCTTGCTGCTTAATGAGCAGATAAGTTGGAATATAGATTCTGAGATTGACTTATTGCGCTGCTTTTTAAAATGCTGTTGTAACCATTTATTGCAGTTCTCAAGAAGTAGGTAATAATTCTTATGAATTTTTAAAGGTGGAATGAAAATACTGTTGTGTTTTAAATTCAATATGCATCCTAAGTACTTCTTCCATTTCTCCTTTTTGATTTTGATTTATTCCTTTGCAAATGCAGTGGTCTCTTGCATAGTGGAGGACAATTGGAAATGAAGGTGTTGTCCATCATATCATGTCCAAGTAAAATGGGTTAAAAGATGTCTTTTAAATGGTAGTTTTTTCCTCCGTAGCAGTGCAACCCATTATAGTGCAAAAGTTCTTTTCTGGGCTAAAATGCATGCCATTAGGGGCAGAAAACCACCTTTTCTTGTTTGGTTTATCAACTTTTATTTACTGAAAAGTGCACATAAATTGTTTTAATAATAATGGTAATAAAAATGGAAAACAAATTCTGAGCTTACCTCTCTCTCTCTCTCTCTCTCTCTCTCTCTCTCTCTCTCTCTCTCTCTCTCTCTCTCATATGACTTGCCTATGTTCTGTGGAACAACAAATTCAAATACTTGTGTGTGCATGTTTGACTGGCTTGGTTGATTTTAAAGTTCCCACAAACCAACAAAGTAAACACATTTAGGAAAAGCAACAACAACAATACTTATTTTCCTCACTTATTTTCTTTTAAAGTAATAGGCTTTTATCCCACTGAACTGACACCATCCCTTTGAAAAACTTCACCTTTTGTATTGCTTGGTTGTTCATAGTATTCTCATCCTGCTGTTAATCATTGCCTCCACTACTGTATCATTGCCTCCATTAGTCATGCCTTTTCTTTATGGGTTATCATGGAAAAAGAATAAACTTACAGCCAGGTGTATGGGCGACACACACATATTCTAATGGTCCTATTTTTCCAGCTGTGCACATGTTGTCCTCATGGGAACCAGCAATGAAAAATCACTCTGTAGAGCAAATAAATAAATAAATAAATAAAAATAAATGCTGTTTAATGGGGTAATGGTTCAACTGCTAAAACTGTAATTTGCCATTTTTTCCCATTTAAAAACCAACCCTTTTTTGATTAATACATTTGAGATACCTTGTTTCAACAGTGGCTGTGAAGATGTAATTGGCTTTGATGTAATTGAAGATGTAATACAAGCTTTGATGACTGAAGCAAGGAAAGGAGGCCACAATCAATAGAAATTGATCCACCAATCTGCAAGATAACTTTAGCATGCATGTTGTTGTTAAAAAGCATAATCTTGCCACACTATGGTTAACTGCTGTTCCATATTCAGTCCCTGCATTACATTTACAGCTCATTAAGGAAAATGTACAGAATCCCCTGCCATGTACTCCTTGTTTCTGCTAATAGAAATAATGAGGAATGTAATACACCCCTTTTGCGGCATTTTATCCCAAAGTATAATCTGTATCATAAAGTAAAATTTGTATCATTTTCTCAAAGCTCAATCCTAACTTGTGCTGAAACAGGCAGGCTGGCTTAGCCTGTACTGTATCCAGTGCACTTTACAGGACTGCTGCTGCACTACCATAGGGAAGGGAAAATTTTTTCCTTCCCTGCCGTAGGGCTGCAGCAGCCCCAAAAGGTCCGCTCAGTTATGGCCACCTCCACAGGTGCGCTCCTCCAGATGGAGATTTGGACCCACATTCCTTCCTGCCTGCTCTGTTCAGCTAGAAATAAAATATGGGGATGGTAGTGAACAAGAGCAGTTTTTCTCAACCAGTGGTACAGATACCACCAGTGGTACTTGAGGTGGTGTTTGATGGTACTCGCAGGACCCCTGGACACGTACCATGCAACAGCAAGACCAGGAGTGTGACACAACCCACTATAGTAGGAGGACACAGTAGTGTGTGACACTACACACTCAGCAGGCAGAGCTCCAAAGCATGTTTTTCTATGTTTGAAAAAGCCAGATACTTCCAAATAGCTGGACCATGTGAAGAAGTATGGTGGAGGACAAACATTGAGAAACACTGTGCAAGAAAATTGACATTGTGCTCAAAAAGTGATTCATACTGAATTTTATTGAAATAGCTTGCCTGGATTTATTTAAGATAGTAACTTTATGCTTTTTATAAAAGCTGAAGATGCCAGTCCCATATGCAGTGGTATTCAAAGTGGTTATTGGGACCCACTTTGGGGGTCATGAGCTTGGGTCAGGGGGGTTGTGAGAAGGTGGGATCTGTCATCCTGGAATCTGGCACTGGGCTTTCCTGGAGTAAGTCTCATTGAACACAATGGACTTACTTCAAATAGACATGGAGGAGCTCTGGCATCATAAAGATGTTAAATCCCGGTAAGACTGACAAGGCAGCCCAGACAGATTTTTAAGTTTGAAAGGGGTTCCTAGCAGTGGTGGGGTGAGGCCGGTTTGGGCTGGATCATCCAAACTGCTTCCACTTTCTGACCCGCCGCCACTGAACCGGTGGCTATGGTGGGCCAGAAAACTGGGCACACCAGTTCGGCGCCCGGCCCCACCACTACACTGCGCATGTGTCAACCTTCCAACGAAGGTTGACGCATGTGCAGTGCATCCTGAAGCGGCAAGCTTGCGCCAACCTTGGCACAAGTGCAGTGCGCTGAGGTTGGGGTCTGCCCCTCGCCCTGCACACCTGCACCCGCAGCGCACTGGGGTGGGCAGTGTGCCCTCTCCTGCCCCACCCCTGACCCTTCCCGGCCCCGCCCCTGACCTGCCCCGCCCCCTGGCCCCAGCCTGGCCCTTCCCACTTCCGGCGAACCAGATGTTGGGCCAGGCCGGGCCCATCTCTGTTTCCTAGGCTGAAATGCTCAAGTACCATTGCTTTAAAGCAGCAAATGTGTGAGGATTTTACCACTTTTACTAGGCTGATGGAAAGATTTTGTGAGCTGTACTTTCCGTTGATTTTGATTTTGCAGCTGTTTCAAAGTTAAATCAGCATGCTGATTTCAAAACTATAGTTAGTTTTCTTCTAACACGTTAGTTTTTTTCTCTACAGCTTATCTTAATGTGACCACTCTCTGGTTCCTAGACCACCAGTTTTTGCTTTTGGATGGACTGACAGGTCTGGATGCCCCTCTAGTGAGAGGAAGCAGAACTTCATCCGGCCTGCCTCTACACCGGAAGAGCAGCTATAGAGTGAGCAGCTATACAGGGTTGCCTTTCTGGTGCAGAGGCAGGTAAGAAGTCCTACTTTTCTCTGAATGGAGGAAGGGAGCGCACTCGTTCACAGCATGGGATGTGACAAACCAAGACCTCTTCTAGGGTGGGGAACAATCTTAGGGCACCACAACTTTATGTAGCACCTGTCTACCAAAGGCAACATCAGCAGACGCTGCCTGATCTATCTTGTAGATATGGGTAAAGGTGGATGATGATGCCTACATGGCCACCTTACATATGTCTGGAAGGCTACTATAACCCTTTAATGCTGTGGAAGCAGCAGCTCCTCTGATAGAGTGAGTGGTTATACCTTCCAATGGAACCTTGCCTTGTACCTGATATCCCATGGATATGGCCAATTTTAACCAAAAAGTGCTGATAGATGCCTTCCTTCCCATTGCCGGGCCTCTGAACAAAATGAAAAGAAAGCCAGTCTTACGCAAAGATTTAGTGCACTCCAAGTAATATTTTAAAGATTTCCTGACATCCACCATATGCCATTCCCTTTCTTTGGAATGGGTTGGGTTAGGACAGAGGGATGGAAGGACTATTTCTTGGGCCCTATGGAACCAAGTGTTCACTTTAGGAATGAAGGGAGGATCAGGTCTTAAGACCACTCCATCCTTGTGGAACAGGCAAAGGTTAGGGTTTACCTACAAGCCCCCCCCCCCCCCCCCAGTTCTGACACTTGTCTGGTCGAAGTGTCGGCCACTAATAAAAATTGTCTTCAGAGTCGAATTAGTTAGTGAAACGGAAAACAGTGGCTCAAAAGGAGCACACATAAAAAGTGGTCAAGTGGTATCAAGGTAGATGGGATGAGCATATGATGGCTGACTATTGTTGGAGCATCAAGAAAGATTGTCCACAGATTGAACACTCCAGGAAAAGCTACAAGTGAACATTTTTACCTTAATATGTATGTTTGCCGTTTGGTAAAGAAACTTTACTACTGGTACAATTTATCTTACAGTAACTATATATAGCCGTTGTATGAATAAAATTTATTAAATGTGAACAGTATATTAGGTACGTTTTTCCTTTATATGCACATTTTGTATGACTTTTGGGGTATCCTGTAGCTTAAAAAGTTGACGTGATAGAAAAAACTGGGGTCATTTTTTGATTCAGATGCCAATAGTTAGTCAAAAACAAGTGCCATATCTAAGTCAACAAAATGTGTGTTCCCCGGTGTAATTGACTTGGCTATGCAGGACCACTTCATCACTCGTTAACACTGTAGCATGTGCCACTTACTGAGGGCTTTGGCTATGACCAATCACATGAGTGTCTCCACAGCAGAACATTTATATCCACTAGTTTCCATGCTTACTCCATTAGTGATCTTGCTTATTTTTCAGATAATGTGCAGGGTGTGAGGCAAATACTTGTCTGATGAGTAATATCTTCTGTGACTTAATCACCTGACCTTTCATTGAAATTATTTCAAACCACCATTTCAAGATGACAGGCTATAATTTCTGGTAACCATTTGACACAGTGTTCCAGGGAGAAATTGTCCCTTTCTAAGACTGCTGCACAACAACCATTCTCTGCTGCAACACAGCACATGTGGTCATTTAATTGCTATGAAGCAGCTTGTACAATGGTATCCTTTTGACATTTGTTAACCTATGTTATCAATCTCAAAAATATTCTTGGACCACATAGTATGCAGAACTTATTCATTTCCTGTCTTAGAGACATTCTCTGCTATCTTATGGCAGAACACTTCTGAAGTTTCATGTACATTAGTTCAAAAGTTTAAAAATTAGAGTACCTTTTCCTGTTGCAGGGAGGGAGGGAGGACATCCAGAGGAGGAGCACATGTTTGTGTTTACTCATGACTAAGCAAATGTTTGTTGGTTCCTTAGTATATTTGTTTGGTGCATGCTTAGAGGCCCCAAAGAGTGGCTAGCCACTTGTTCTCATCAAATGGGCCAGCCCTGTGCATTCTGCCATAGAAAAGAAAATGTGAATTTTGCTACCACTGTGGAATAGGAAATTCACTGTCCTTGGAAGGGCAAACTCTCATGGGAACGTTCCTACTCCTTCTGGCTAGCAAGTATTGCTGGGTACTATGGAGTCAAGCACCAGACTCCAGAAGAGGAACTGGCGGAGGACATGCTCTGCTTGGATATGTCCGATGAGGAAGTGGCATGGATGTCAGCATCACCATCACGCCGACAACGGAGGAAGGCTGTGCGGGGAAGCTGCTTAGCAGGGAAGCCTGAACCTGGTGAGGGGAGGAGACTACTGCCTGGAAGTGGGAGCTACCTCCGGAATGCCCGGAGTAGCAGGTGACATGAAAAGGGAGGGGGAATCTGGAAGGAGTAGAAGGGGAGGAGCCCAAGGGAAGTTGGTGGTTGGAGAGAGGGAGTGTGGCTGAATAGAGGAGGCCCAATGTTTGCTCTCCAATGGGAAAGGCTCAACGGACACTCTTCAACAGAGGAGGAAAAGAAAGGCAATTTGGATGGAGCTGAAAAGCAGACTAAAGACATAAGTGGGACTGGACTACCGCCAGGGTTGGACGTGGGAGTCTGGTTGTAGACCCATCTGCTGATCTGTTCTGTTAGTCGACTGTTGGAACCATAAGAATTGTGCCTTCAGAGATGGATGTAAGTAAAGATATTATCGTGAACATGTCTGTCTTGAGTCCTTATACCTACTTACTGGATGGCATACCATTGAGCCAGGTATCAGACCCACTGATGTCCACCCCTCACCCAGACTTCAGAGAGGTTTGGAGACATCACAGGTACATGCCAATGCAGGAGGATGAATAATGGCTGGCGGCAATGGAGGAGATACAAGCACAGCTTTTACCATGAAGAAAGCTCTGGGTTGCAGTGAACATGTGGTTGCAAATTCTGTGTGCAAATCCAAACTCACAGATGTGACTCACAAATGCATTTTCCTACAGAACAGCTGCATGTTTTGTTTGAGGCTAAGTCTGGTTCTTTAAACTGGAGATGAATAACAGTGTTTTTATATGGAATTGGATTGCATTGCATGAGAGTGCTGGTCAACATTGAAGACACAAGATAAAATTAAATTTTCTTTCTTTTTGAGGGGAAACAGGAAACGTTTTGGAAACACTGATTTTGGAAACACTGGTGAAATTATATGTAGACGAGGATAGGGACTCAGGGTGCAATCCTAACCTAGGCCAGCCTAACTCATTTGTCTTTCCCTTCCGTGGTGATGTAGAGTGGCAAGCGCATGTCTTTGCACTGGCCTAACTTTTCTCCAGGAGTGGCGCAGAATTGTCTTGTGGCACTTTTGTGACACCCCCAAGTCATCATTAGACTTATGCCAGGGGTTGGGCTGGCCTAACTGCAGGTTAGGATTGCAGTCTCAGTCCTTACCTCTGACCTTTTGGACATTGGCAAGTCATCAGTCTCTCTCTTTAGTAGACATTCCAAAAGCAGCTGTGAAAAATGAATAGTCCATTCTTTGGAGGATTCAGAGGGTTCTGATCACTTCTGTCTTGCTCTTAGTTTATGGTCTCAAGGAAGTCTCTAGTCTGTCTTCTCTAACACATTTCTAACAGTGATCAGATTGGGAAACATTCAGGAAGGGCACAAAGCTTCTCTCGTTTGTCAGTGCATCTGGTGTTCAGAGATATGCCATTTCAGAACTTGGGTATTCCATTTAACTGTCAGGGCTTTTGTACAGGACTTGTGCACACTGAACCGGCATAGAGTGACTAGGGGTGAGAGAATGTGTCATGCAATTGGCTTGCAAGTTGGTTTCAGTTATACTCAGTCTGTGGAAGCTCCAGGTGCCCCTATAATACATCACAGAAAGTATGATGTATTATCGTAAAAATTTTAATTTTCCCATAATTAATAATTTTCTTACTACTGCTAGATTCATTTTCATATTCAAGGTCATGGACTCGACTAAAACAGATGGTTTTAAGCCATTATTGAATCCCAAACTCTAGCTGCTTTAGAATATGGGACTTGTTTTTAAATGTCCCATATAGGCCCTGAGAGTAATTGACCTTCCTGTTGTTCTTCAATCATTCAAGTGAATCTTGAAATCTCCATTAAATGGGAGGTGGATAAAACCTTTAATAATCTTATGTATATTTATCAATAATTGATTTGTAATTAACTTAATTTTAGGAAAAGGAAGAGGGAGTGTAAATGAAAAGCTGGACATTAATTTTTGTTATTTCTTGGTGTGACTTTCAAGCATCAGTAGAAACTTTGCATTAAATTATCTTATTTTCCACATTTCTCCATTTTTTTTATTCTTAAAGAAAGGCCTTGCCACATTCTGTTAAAAATTGTTTGAACTTCAGATTTCTTCTGCAGTGATTATTTTTAATCTTTCTATATACCAATTTCATGGAATGGAATTATTCATGATGGAATAATTAAGTATGATATACACCACACTCCAGAACAGAGGGTCAAGCTAGACATGTGCATGAATGTTCAAAACATCCTTCCAAGCAGAAGTGTGTTTGCCCTCAAAAATGACAGTGATGGGAAGACAAATAGTGACTGGGATTATAAGACAAAGGGGGAAGAGTCCACATTTTCACCATGTACCACTTTTTGCTGCTGAAAATGACCTCCAAAGCAGCAATTTTCTACAAATAGTCATGTAAAGGATAAAAAGCAGGAATGGATTTTCAGTATGCAGATGATATGTGGGAAAAGTGGTCCTTCACATGTATGTGATCCCAATCAGGACTGGGTCCAGGACTCTTTTTATGGAAAGAAGAGACACTATGTTTGGAAGCACATTTCTTAAATACTTATTTGTCTGCATTTCTAATTTGATATTGGATTCCTTAAAAAACCTCTTCTTTTAAAAAAGTCTTGGTTTTTTTCCCCTGAAGAGCTACCATTTTTTTAGTTCTAAGCATTATCAGGATTTATATTACAATATAAATTTTATATAACTTTTATACAACTCCTTTATGTATTTGGCAAACTGTGGCTCTGATATATTCTTATCTCCTTTTTTTGCTTTTTCAATGCTACTGGGAGAGTTAAAAAAAACAAAAATAGAGCCATGGATTCTTTTCTAGCTTGTTCAGCACTTGTCAGTGTCTACTAAACCTGTCCATAATGTGATCCCTTCCACCTCTCTCATGTCTGTATCTGGGAAATTTATCTTCCCCATTCTGTTTCTATGGACAGTTTAATCCAAGCCTTTTTCTTCCATTTACCCTGCAGATTACAGATGAACCACCCCTGCTTAACTAGGAAACTGTTAATAAAAAATATGTATTTAAGATGGATTTGAACAGCACGAACAAAATGGCTACACCATGAGTTTGAAAAGCAACCTGAGTCCAGTGATTCCTTTTTTGTACAATTTGTTGGTAAGATTATCACATGTGGTCTCTAATGAAAGTCAATAGCCAGTCATTTTGTTGTTCAGCTGGGGAAGGGGGTACAGCAAAGGACTTGCATGAAATAAAGCTTCATTTCTAACTTATGAGACAGCATATTCAAGACACAAGTAGTTTTTATCTCTCAAGTGTGAGTATTGAACCCTTCAGTGATGATTGCATGATGTGTGCTACCATGCTGCATTTCGGATCCAAGAAAGTATGACAAATGTTGAAGAGTTATTCTCTCCCAGCTGAAACTGACTTAAAATAAGTCATTATTTTAATTCACAAATTATTGAAGTATTTCTAGAAACACAAATATCAAACCCAAAAATCTGTATTGGCTTGATGGTAGGAGTGTTGCAATATTTTGGTGCCTCTTGTGGTTTATTTGATGTTACAGCAAACTGATTTAATTACTATTGTTCTAGCAACTGTTCTAAGCATTTCAGGAAAACTAGCGTGGAAAAACTGATGAGTTCTGGATGAGTCCCGAAATGGTTCTATATATTCAAAAATATATAGAACTTAATAAGCTGTCTGATGCTGATAACTGATCCATCTAATCCAGCAATAATTGGCATTAGTAGAACAGAATTTCAGACAGGAATCTTCCTTGGAATTGTAAGAATTTGCTTCATTTCCAAAAGCTGAAGATTGAACCTAGCATACAAGGCTGACTTGCAGATCCTCACCAGTTCAGGGTAGATAGCAAAATGCAATGATTATCTGCTTTCCTAAGCATAAAGAGTAAACCACAGCCACCCCAAAAACAAACTAAAAACTTGGCATCCATCAGTCTTGAAAGGCTATGATATCGTGCTCAATGCTGCATGCGAAGCACGAAGGCCTGGGTAGAATGATATGGAGAATAGGCTGTTACCCAAGCAGCAAATCCCCCCTCTCCATGCCACTGAAATAGCCCAGTGGAACGGCAGAGCCGATACAATTGGTTCCAGCGGCATCGCAGAGCTGGGCTAAGGACAGGAGCTCACCCTGCCTTGTGGGGACATGGGTCTCGAACCCTGGCCTACTGGTTAACAGGAACAGTGTGTTAACCACTTGCACCACCCACACTTGCACCAACTAAAAAAGCAGGCATAAATATTGCAAGTGGAATTAGGCATACAGAATAGGAACGGTTAATGCTGAAGTAATCACAAGAATAACATTAGAAGTTTAGAGATTTTAGGCTTTTTATAAATAGCTGGAATATTAGTGAGATGTAAATGAAGCTGCCACTCAAAAACAAAAAGTGCTCAAGATTGCCAAAATCTGAGAACTAGAGAAAAGGAAATAAAAAAGATTGAAATTATTTGGTCACTAAAGATGTGTGGCCATTTTTACAGCTATTACTGAGCATCGTAGCTAAGTGTCAGTATGGATTAATATCTTCCAAATATTTCATGAAAATAAGCATGCCCAAGGCCTGGTGTTAGTGCGATAAACAAGTTGTTATAATGGCACATCTTGAAAGTGTGAATAAATATGCCAGCCAGGGATGAGTGCCATGCCCACAGCAGAGTCAGCCAAGCAGATTGTACCTCCTGGCAGTGCTTGGGAAGGACAGTGGTTCAGCAGGAAAGTTGGAACTAACTGTGTACAACAGAAGCCAAGGAACAGGCAATCGGGTTCAATTGTCCCTGTTTTGCCGGGTATGAGAGAAAGTCAGGGATTCAGTGCCAAATGGGAGGAATAATGCACACAATATTTAGTGAATGGAATTTCTCCACAATAGTCAGTGACTTTGCTAAATGTGTTCAGTTAATCACTCAATTCAAGCACTACTTGGAAGGATGCTGCTTGGATCCTGGCAAAGAACGTGCATGAAGAATATTTTCATCACCAAGTGTTTAAGTCCCATTGATTTCAATAGGAATAATTAGGTCACGGCTCACCCACTACTAAGGAGTATGGCTGTTTTCTCAGCCTGCAAGAAGAGAAGGGCCAAGGTGATGGGCGACGCATGTCGTTGTTGCGTCAACACAAGCTACTTGCGTCGATGGAACAAGTTAATGACGCAGCTGCATCGACACAAGTAACTCTTGCGTTGATGGAATAGTTACTATGGATTGGGCTGCAAGTGATCTACCAGTTAGGGCTACATTGTGACCATCTTACCTAACACAACTGGCTCCATCACATTTCCTCTTCTGCTCTATTCTTCTCTTCTTTTTTTGGATCCAGAGAGTGAGAGGAGAAGTGGAGAGGGAAAAGGGGCAGAACTTAGCTTAGTGCCTTTGTGTCACGAAGATCTTGGACTGACCCTACAAGATATAAGGATTTTTCCAAGTTTTGCTAACACCATTTTGCCCACATTTAAATTTACCATTGGGAAGGGTTAGAATGACAATATTTTTCAACACTTAGAAGCTATCCTAACAGCTTTTAAAATGCACAGGGATTTTGCTGACATGTGCATTAATGCCATTTGAGTAAATTAGCCACTCAGGATATATTTAACATCAATGATTGGAGACTCCATAAGAATTTTCCAAACTGTTACCACATCAAGATGTAAATCCATAATACTGCTTAACATGTGCATGTTATTCTAATGCCAGAGATGTGCTGCTGAGAATGTTTTGAACAGTGCTTTTTGACAAATCCAGCATCAAGCCTGTAGTCTCATTTTCCCCCCATACTGTCAGTTTCTTCTGCAAATTAGTTTATAGCTGATTGCACCTAATATGTATGGCTGGAAATACACTCATTTTCTGATCATTGTGCATGTATTAAAAGCAGCATCCTTAAATGCTTTACTGCACCCTTGCACAGTAAACATTTAGCTGTGTGAATATAAGAAAAACATTCATCACCAGTGATTTCTATTTGCAAAGCAAATATTTTTATCAGTAGAGGCTGTATTGGCAAAACATACAAACATCCCACTATATAAAAAGACCCCAGTATTCAGTCTGTGTAGTAGGATGGATGAAAATGTTTTAACAGAAATCCCTGCCAGTCCAATCTGAATCTCAAGTAACCAGATCTATTAGTCTATGGGCAAAATCCAGAGTAACTATGGGGAGTCCTTGCTCCAGTGTAAGAACAACATAGGTACTCTGGATTCCAATATGAATTTCTCTTAAGTTTTCACTAGGTGGTGCAGTAACTACGGGTGCACGTAAAGTTTCTTACATGCTCCCATAGTTACTCTGGATTTGAGGGCAGGATTTGGAACATAATTAGCAATGCTATAACAGTCTTAAAACCCATTCTTAATACCTATGAGGCCATCAAATAAACATTAGGAGTATATAGAATTTTGCCCATCATCTTGTTCTTTGAAAATATACTACATTTGTATAAATCTGCTGCATATACATTTAAAATGATGCCTACCTTGAATACTGTATTAAACAAAGAGGAACCTTTCTTAAATTTTTTCCTTCTGAATATACTGTAGCTCCGCAGTTGAGGTGGTGGATGGTTCAGGAGCAGCTTTTGGAAATATTTGATGCATTCAGGACAAGGTTGAGAAGTCTTACTACAAACATGGAGGTTCAGCCTCCATTCTCTTGAATCCTTGAAGAAATACATCAGTTTAAGGATGTATATGGATTTTTTTCCATCACAGCCATATTGTGGTTTTTGCTTATTTGTAGTTGTTCCCATGACCAGGATGTGTAGACTAATCCTTCAAGATCCCACTTGTCAGTAAAAACTTTTCTTTTTTTCAAGCTTACTATACCCCAGTGAGAGTTACATTCTCCCTTCTGACTTTGATGGACCACATACTGCAGCCAAACATTTGAAATACCTAGAATCATAGAATCCTAGAGTTGGATTACCAGGAGGTCATCTAGTCCAACCCCTGCCTGTAGCAGGATATCCTCCTAGAGCATCTCCAACAGGTGCTCGTCGAGCCTCTGCTTAAATTTGTCCTCTCCGCTGTTCAGCTATAACAAAGAAGGTACAAAAGAAAGCCAAAGAAAGACTTCAGTCACTTGGGAAAGTAGTATGATAATTATTCTAAGAAAAGGGGAGAAAGCTTAGACTGTGATCCAAAGTAGTTATGCACAAATAAGATAACCTCAATGGCATCTGAAGCTTCCTTGGAATAATACTTTGCTCCTGAAATGCTCCTCCAGAAGGCAAGCTACTTTTAAAAAGGAATGGCATATGTCTCTTTGAGAGTAGAAGTTGCCTTAGAGAACTCTTGCAAGTTCAGATTTATAATTATTAGTCAGGGCAAAAATCTTTCAGGAAGCAACAAATAATGCTGGAAAGATTCACAAGATCCAACAGCAAGCTAATAGAAGAGGAATACTGATAAGATAGTGATTCTGCTTATTGCCCACAAACCATGTTTACTTACCATCAGCGGGGTACCATCTCACTGCTGCTGCACAAGGGGCCTTCAGGTGTTGTCGATGGCAGTAGCCTAGAAATGTGTGGATACACATTTGATGACATTTGTAATGCTATAAAGTATGTTCAACCTCTGAACACTAGCGCAAGGGATGGAACATGCAGATAAGATTGGGCTGTTTGTTTTTGGACTTGAATCTGGACCCTTGGATCTGAATTCTATTTTCCTGTCTGGACTGTAACCCTCAGTCAAGTCTGCCATGCAAAAAAACAGAAAGGAATAAGAATCTACCTCACAGCATTGCCATGAGGAAAAAATAAAACAACAAGAACAAGAGGGCTACCCTAAAGCAAAATAATAGTAATAGGGACTTTGTAACAATGAGAGTTGATTTAAATGTTCATAAAAGACATACCTAACTATGATCTGTCTGAGAATTCAAGTGGGAAGCTTATGTTTAAATGCTTTCTCTGATGGGAAGTCGTCATATAAGGGAATTGTCTCCAGTATGTATAAACAGTACATGCAAGAGCACTCAGAATTTTTGATCATTCAAAGAAGTGATTTCTCCTACTTTTATTCTGCAGAAGTGTAGTAAAATATTTTCTTAATGTTTCATTCAGCCGTAAGTGGTGCCGGTTTCCAAATCATGTTCCACACTGATTCCCAAGTTCAGTTTCCATACTCTCAGGTTCCTTTTATCTGTATGGAACTGAAAGTTTGTCTAACTAGGAAAGAAACTTTTACTGAAAAGCAATGAATTTGTTTTGCAACTAGGTGAAAACATACAGCTACGTCTGTTGATGAACACAACAGAACCAACAGTGTGTTCAGTTTAGTTATTGACTTATATACGCATGAATGTTTTCGTCTAATAATGACTGCTACATGGTACTCTGTTTATTTCCAAATGCACTATGTTCAAAGACTGGCTAAAAGCTAAAGCAAAGCTTTGAAATTTTTTTTGCAACCTTGGCAAATCTAAAGAGACTTTAATGGTTTCTTGTGAAAGTTTCATTTTTCTTTTTACTCAGCTTATCGACATTCTAGGTCACTTCGAAAGCAAGATTGCCTGGGTCAACAATTTGCATGGAAAAGGAATTACCATCACCACCACCACCCCAAAAATAGGCAGCATGATCCTAACAGCAGGAATCACAAATAGCTTCTACCACAAGCACAATTGCTTAACTTTTTGAAAGCAAGAATTAACTCACAGATTCCTGTATTCTTTTTTTTAGTGACTTCCCCACAGAGAAGTTCATCCTTCTTTATCCAACTTCTAAAAATACAGCATATTACTAAGAGCCCAATCCTATGGAAGTCTACCAGAAGCAGGGTGACCATATAACCAGAAAAACCCAGATTTGTCTGGATTTTTAGCCTCCTGTCTGGGTGTCCTACATTTTGGCTTCATTGTCCTACATTTTGGCTTCATTTTTTTAACTTCATGATGATGCACAGTACCCCACCATGTCATATGTTGTTGGATTCGTATTGAAGAGCAGAATCCAGTGCAAAAACCAGTTTGAGTTATATCCTTCCTATCAAAAGTTATGGCCAAAAAACTGAAAAACAAAAATATAAAAATTAAAAAAAATACATTTTTTGGCAATTTATTATGCAGGTAGGAATTTTGGCTTTGGGGGATAGGAATTTTGGCTTTGGGGAATAGGAATTTTGGCCTTGGGGTTCAGGAATTTGGTATCTGGTCACCCTGACCAGAAGTAATCCCTATGATAGTCATTTTGGGGCTTACTCCCTGGTAAATGTGGATAAGATTGCCGCCTAAAGGTACAATCCAGACCAGTTATGTAAAGAGATCCGTCAGAGCAAGGTCCATTTGCATTAATGGAGTCATGGCGCCATCTAGTGCAAACCTATGAAAAATTCAGATTGCAATCCAGACTAATTTTTTTTTGCGTGACACAAGAGGTCCTGTAGTTACTCTGAATTGTGCCTTAAGATGGCTTTATGCATATTTTTATTTTTAAGTTCATATACAATGTTTTACCATTGTAAACTTCAGTAGTTTGTATTTCAGTCTTCCTTCTTCCACACTAAAGGTTTACTGTTCAAATGCCTTGCAAAGAGCTCTCCATTACACCTCCCCTTGTTCTGTTCTTGCCTAGCTTTCCCTTCAAGGATGAAGAGGGGGAAAGGAGAATAACTGTTCTCACATGGTCGCTTCCTCTTTCAGAACTTTAGCAAAATAAATGCAGTGAGGAGATGTAGGTTTTGGGGGGGGGGGATAGTGGTGGATGGCCCCTGCAGGTTTCCATCTCTCCACTTTTGGATGCCACAGCAAGAGTGGGCACCAGCGTACCCATTCACTCCCTGGTCTTCCCCACCCTCTGTAGTCCACAGCCATTCAGAAACTTTACCCAGCTGACCATGGGAAGTGCGTGAGTGTAAGTGCCTCTGTCCTGCTGTCTGTCAGGAGTGGTCATCTTCACTGGGAGGCTCTCCCAGTGGAGAAGTGGAGAGCCCTCTCATTGCCTGTCAGGAGTACTCTTGACAGGCAAGGGAATTGAGGCATCCCTTCTCCTCCTTGCTGGGAGGCACTCCTAGTCAGAGTAGAGCTTTCCTGCTGCCCGATTGCTCTCCACCTCTCCTCACTGGGAGGCACTTTCCAGCCAGGACAAGGAAGAGCACCTCCGTTCTCCTGTGGGAGTATGGCTGGGAGATGCTTGCCTCCACCACTGACATATTACCAGTGGTGGGGGTGACTGCAATGCGCATGGGGCACATGCAGATAAAGACATCATGATGCCATCTGTCGTCATGATGCCATGGCTTGCCATGGGCACAAAATTCCCTCAGTATGCCTTGGGGGGAGTGGGAAATAAAGCAAAGATAACACCACACCTGCTGGAGGTGTCGAGATGGGATAAGAGGAATGCAAAAGGAGAAGGACAGTCCACTCTTCCAGCATGCGCATGGTGGGCCTAGACTAACCCTTCAAATACCAGGAGACACTGAAGCCAGTTATTTCTTGCCTAGGATGTTGCAACAGAGCCACTGACAGCGTGCATTACCCAGGAGTATTAAGACCCTGTTCCTTGCCTCAAAGGTCCAAACCAAGTGAAGAAGGCACAATTGGTGTCCTAGATAGATAGACAGACAGAAAGACAGACAGAGCTTTATTGTCACTTTTACTGTGCACACATGGGTGCACGCCCGCTAGTACATACAAAATGAAACTACGTTGCATGCTCGCTGGAGTAAAACTCATAACAATATCTAACAAGACACCTACATTAAATCAATAAATACATACCAAAAATAACCATGAACATATTTATCAAATTAATTTTGTCCATTTTGAAAAACATGATGGAAAAAGGAAGCTTGAGAGTTCACTAATTTGATGCAGTATGGAACAAACTGTGTCCAAATATGGAATCTGCCCCTTCCTATATGGAACAGCTGAGATGTAAAGCAACATTCCTGTTAAATCATTGTCTGGTTGAAAGCTTTAAAGAGAAGTTACTTGCACTTACCGACCTCCTGGTGTTCAATGTTCTCAGGTACTTCAGTGTTCTCAGGTACTCTGACATATCTCTTTCCCTCAACTTGGAATCACCAAGAATCTCGAGAATCACCGAGAATTACAACTGTGAAATCAGCCCAGCTCAGGGGAAAACACAATGCAGACACAACAGGATCATCCCCTGGGTCATAGGCTTCCACAGCAGTCACCTGTGCAGACTTGTCGGACTGATATTTGTTCAACTTAAGCAAATAACTAGACAAGTATGGCTGCTTTCTCTAGTGTATCAAGACATTGATCCTTGCGATTCAGTGATGGGTGAGACTAGTTCCTCCGATAGGAACTCTACTAAAAGGGGGCATGATTCTTATCCTCACTGGGGTAGGAATACAGGAGAAACAATTTCTATTTTTACAATCTTCTACCATGTGGCCATGCTGATGGAACGTATATTGCATGATATGGTGGGGAGCCACCAGACAGTCTGGGAGATGTAAGCTAAATTTTTTCCTTCCTTGTCAAAAGGGTTTTGATTATAGCATGCTGTGTGTTTTGCTAGTGTAAGTCTAAGGAGACGCAGAGGGCACATTGGGCTGTAAATAAAAGGGATCGCATCCAGGATTCAACCCCTTCACTTACCTGTTCCTCCCAGTTCTGTTCCAGATTTCCCGTGACCTGATTCTACTTTGCACCTTTTATCCTACAAAGGATGGTCTTTCTCTCCAGTCATTCTGATGTGCTCATCATCACGGCGACAATTGTACTGAATATATCTCCATTAGAACATCATCCATCACTCTACTTCTGGCAGTCTATGCATTTGGCATAGAAATGCCTGGCAGAAGTCAAAAAATTAGATATCTTGATAATATCTTTCAAGATGGGTGATACAGCTAGAAAACATCAGGACATTGTCACTCCACTATGGCTGCAATCCTAAAGACACTTTCCTGGGAGTAAGATCCATTGAAATCAATGGGGCTTACTTTTAAGTAGACATAGTTAGGATTGTGCTCTTAGTGCCCTTTGGTTTCCAGAACTAAATTTTACAGGTACTTTCCAAGAACTAAATTTTACAGGTACTTACCAAGTTTTTCTTACTTACCAAGTCATAATTCTATACCAGAGTATACTAATTAACAGCTTGTCCCAGTTGCACTCCCACCACCTTTTCCTTCATTTCCCCCTCCCCCAAGCTTTGAAATAACTTCTGCCTTTTGATGACAGTAATGTATTGGATCTCTGCCAAATGAATATTCCTGATAACTGTATCAACAAACATTTTTACTGATATAATTATTTTCCAGATAAAGTGCTCACAAAATAACATTAAAACAATTATACTAAAATGTACAGCACTAAAGAGATCTCTGCCAACACAAAAGTTCAAATCAAACCTGATTACATACAGGGTGATTGAAAAGTAACTCCCTATTTTAAAATACTTATAAATTACAATATAGGGAGTTACTTTTCAATCACCCTGTATTACTGGTTTCTGCTATTCACATTAGTGCAGTAGTCAGTGAGTAGTGAAAATAAAATTACCTGGTAGAAACTATTTGGAAGATGCAGAGGAAGAAATCCATTCTGGAACAAATGTATAGAACAAATCCACACCAGGAACTTCATCCATTCTGTCCTGCTTTCTCCTTGCAAAAAATTATTTCATATTTGAAGAAACTTATAAGATCAACAGCATGATCATAAATACTCATAGGCATGACTCCATAGGCTGTTAATATATTGATTGCTGATCTGCAGCAATGTTGTATCGCCAAGCTCTTCACCTGCCGTTGGCATACCAAGCCTTCTTCATGCCCAGGGGCCACTTTTTCTGCACCACCCCTGATTTAGAAGTAATTGCAGTGACATTATCACATAACATAATTGCTTCCAGAATTACACAGGAGTAGAAGCACAAAGCAGTGCACTTCTACTCAGGACATGTCTTTCATCGGAATATCTGGAATCACAAGCAACTCTCAGTACTCTTCAGCCGCAATCCTAATCTTCAGTTAGTCTGGTCTAAGCCCTGGCACAAGTACTGACCTGGGGTGTCACAAAAATGCCATTAGACACTTCTGGACCACTTCTGGGTGTGGGTTAGGCCAGTGCACAGACATGTACCTGAAGGGCTGTCATATGGAGGAAGAGACTCATTTGTTCTTAGCTGCCTCCGAAAGCAGAACCAGAACCAATGGGTACAAACTTCAAGAAAGGAGATCTGGATGGACATCAGGAGAAAATTCCTGACAGTGAGGGTGGTTTGGCAGTGGAACAGATTACCAAGGGAGGTAGTGGACTGTCCCTCACTGGGGAACTTCAAGCAGAGACTCGATGAGCACCTGCCGGGGATGCTCTAGGAGGATTTCCTGCTACAAGCAGGGGGTTGGACTAGATAACCTACTAGGTCCCTTCCAACTCTTGGATTCTATGATTCTATGTGCCTCCCTCCCTATATCACCATGGGAAGATCAATGAGTTACCCTACAATCCAGAGTAACTACGGGAGCACGTAAGAGACATTACGTGCACCCGTAGTTACTGCACCACCTAAAGAAATCCTATGGGAAATTCATATTGCAATCCAGAGCAAATTGTTCTTACACCGGAGCAAGGACTCCACGTAGTTACTCTGGATTGCGCCCTTAGGCTGGCCTAGGAAAGGCCACCCTTACTCTCTAGGTCAGGGATTCCAAAGAGCCAATTGCAGTCCACAGTGAGCCAGCATGCAGCCTATAGAAAAGCCCCTCTATGTGTGGGCAAGCTCTGTTATCCTCTGGAGGCAAAGGGAGATCTGCACGCACCTCCTCTTTATGTGTAAGAAAGTGCTATGAAGATCACTTCCTCACGTTAGAAAGTGTTTATGGACATATCTGAATTAAGAAGCCATTGTCCTTTCATTGTTGCTGCAGTTACAGACACCCAGCAACTACCCCTCTGGAAATAATACAGCCTTTTCATGCAACCTGTAGCACCCACAGAGAAGGACCAATGATAGGTCATGATTTGCCATATGAACATTTTCTTAAAACAAGCAAATATCTCATTTGTTTGGTTTTATGGACACTCCAGTCTCCATTTTTTCCTGAAGCACACACAGCACACCACAGAAACTGATTTGTAATAAGAGTGGATGTGGGTAGAATCACTAGAAATTGTTTGCTTTTTGTATGTTAAAGACTATTTGAGGATTATAGTAAATGTCTTATAAATGGCAGGAATGAAAAGGGAGCTTGCTGTAAAGGTTTCAGAAGGAAAGCATTTTTTAAAAGCAGAAAGGAAATTTTTTTTAAAACATCTGCTTTTGCTCTGCTTTCCTCTTTCAAAACATTGTGTGGTGTTCTACTGTACCTCCCTACTCATTTTGAAAAAGGAAATGTGCACCTGTATTGATTCACAATTTCTATTCTCCAGCATGACCAAGCACACAAGAGAAGTCCTGGTAACACTCAGAACAAAAGCACTAACAAAATACATGCAGTAGAAGAGAATTCTTTGGTGTTTCTAGGCCAGGATAGCCTCATAAATTACACAATGAACCATCAGTGCAGCACACAAAGTTGCAAAATCTTCCAATGACCAGCGAGGAAGGACGTAAGGGGTGCAGCTGCACCGGTCAACAAGCTTTAGGGGGGCAACAAGCTGAGCTTGACGCTAGTGACTAAAATTGTGAAAAATTAGAAAGGAAATTAAATGTGTGGCAACACCACTGCCAATAACTTTTCACTTTAAGTCCAAGGTATATTCATTTTGACCCACTCAGTTGAAATGGACTGCGCTTCCAAATAAGTGTGCTTAGAATTGTGTGAACTACTCATGTCACAGTCTCCAACATCCAGAAAGCACCTTTCAAAACAATTTAACTGCACTGAATCTGAAATTGAAAGAAACCAAATAAAAATTATTTAACTGCATTGAATTTGAAATTAAAAGAAATCAAGTCATCACAATAAAAGCAATTACATACCTGTAACCAGTGGTGGGATACAAATAAATTAACAAGTTCTCTGTCCCATTAGTAACCGGTTCTCAGAACCAGGTGCTCATTAGCAAAGGGTTCTATAGAACCTGTGAGAACCCCCTGAAGCTCACCACTGCCTGTAACCAAACAGCTTAATAGCATCCTATTAAAAAGACCCACAAGCATTTAAAATAGCATTTAAAGTAGTGGGAAAAGCTTTCTGAAAGAGGCAGGTTTTCCTAAGAATTTTTGCCTTAGGATCCCCATGTGCAAGGAGAGCTAATGAGATAATGTTGCAAGGAATGATTGGCTACAACTCTCAAGAAAATGAAGACCCAACAGCTCTACCAGCGATATCATGCTTCAGTATCTGACCTCTGAGTCACCAGCAGCATGTCATTTGGGCCACTAATACATACCTGTATTGGCCATTTCCATAAAGCAGGCCTCTGTCAGTCTTGAAAGCATGGTATCATGCTTGGCGCTGCATATGCTGCATTCAAAGCATGAAAGCCTGGGTTGGATTGTTATGGAGTATAGGCAAATCCCCCCTCTCCACGCCACTGAATTAGTCCAATTGAAAGGCAGAGCTGATACGATTGGATCCAGTTGGCATTGCAGAGCTAGGCTAAGTTCAGGAGCTCATCCTGTCTTGTGGGGCTGACCCGGGTCTCGAACCCTGGCCTGCTGGTTAACAGGCACAGCGCCTTAACCGCTTGCGCCACCCACAGACCCACAGACCCATTTCCATAGGGGGTAAACTATTGTAAGATCATGCCTAGGCCATGTCTAGTTCCAACTTTCACCAAACACTATGTGACAAGAGAGAAACAGCTCAATCCCACACTATGGGATACAACACTCACTATTTTGGCACCACTGCTTTTCTGGGCACTGTTAAGAATAGGACTAGGCAGTTATTCCCTAGTAAATTTGAATAGGATAGCAGTCTAAGGTGCTTACTAAACAACAGTATTAGTAAACAGATGTAAAGCAATTGTAGGAAAAACGTATTGGCCAGTATTAGACAATTATTTCTCATGAAATTTATTTGTAAATATGCAACAAAATGAAATGCAATACTCACAGAAAATCAGCAAATCCTTTGTTCTTTTAAGAGTCAGGGAAGGCATGTGATAGATTAAGATTGGATTTTTCTATAATCATGTATCAAACAATTTAAATTTAGTGATGTTAATAGGTAGGTTTTAATAAGAATTATAACTCCATGTTATTGGATCAGAACAAAAAAAATGACTTGTCAACTTACAGTGCAATCCTAAACATGTCTACTCAATAGTACTTACTTCCAGGAAAGTATGGTTAGGATTGCACCCTTAGCTTTTTACTGCAAGTACAGTGTGCCTCACATAAGCTTAATTCGTTCTGGAAGCATGCTTGTTATGTGAAATGCTCTTTATGTGAAGTGGATTTTTCCGTAGGAAATAATGGAAACTCAGACTGTTGGTTTCACAACCCCAAAAATATTCATATAAAAATACTAACTGGATGCAAAAATGATGACAAAACACTGGAACTGAATTCAAAACATGCAGTCAGTGTGCATGATCCTATGAAGTCTACTTAGGCTGCAATCCTAAAGACACTTTCCTGGGAGTAAGCCCCACTGAACACAGTGGGGCTTACTTCTGGGTAGATATGGGTAGGAGGCTGCAATCAAAGACACTTTCCTGGGAGGTTTACCTAGACTGCTGCTGGAGGTTCAAAGTGGTCAGTGGGAGCACTTGGGGGCAGTTAGGGGCAACTGCTGCCAAGTTGGGAGCAGTTAGAAGAAGCAGCGCGCTGGCCGTCAGCCCTTTAAAACAGGCTCTACGCGGAGTGTCAGGTCTGCATAGCACGCTGCCCATTAGGAAGCAACACTTCCTGTTTCACTGTGCTTTTGCCTTTCATGTCCCCAGATGACCCAGGCAGATCACTTTCAGGTTTCCTGGGGCTTGTTAAGTGAAGCAGACTTGTTAAGAGGAATACACTCCCAATGGGAATTGGGAATCATGTGAATTGGGAATCACTATGTGAATCACTTGTTATGTGGGGCACTTGTTATGCAAGTTACCACTGTATATCACTTTTATTTAGCAGGGAGAGAGTAACTGGCCCTCCAAACCCCAGCAATGTCTGTTCTAGTGGCTTCTGCTGGTGTTCTTTTTGCACTTTAGATTGTGAGCCCTTTTGGGACAGGGACCCATTAGCTATTAATGTTTTCATTTTCTTGTAAACCTCTTTGTGAACTTTTCAGTTGAAAAGCGGTATATAAATACTGTAGATAGATAGATAGATAGATAGATAGATAGATAGATAGATAGATAGATAGATAGATAGATAGAGTGAAACAATTTATTATTTGTTATCAGGATTGTGAGAAAATATATGAGACACCAATGAAGCATAAAGTCTATGGCTGCAATCCTAAGCACAGTTTCCTGGGAGTAAGCCCCATTGAACACAGGGGCTTACTTCAGAGTAGATATGCATAGGATTACAGCCTAAGGGTGCAATCCTGAGTAACTACGGGGAGTCCTTGCTCCGGTGTAAGAACCATTTGCTCTGGATTGCAATATAAATTTCCCATAGGTTTTCCCTAGGTGGTGCAGTAACTACGGGTGCACGTAAAGTCTCTTACGTGCTCCCGTAGTTACTCTGGATTGTAGGGATAGTTTCTTTGCACATAAGACAATGTAAGAGTATTTGAAAAGATCAAAGGTCTATGGTAATTAGAGGAAGTAATGAATTTAATAATTTATTATTAATTTAATTTATTACTAATTACTATTACTATTACTAATTACTAATAGAATTTATTAGTTACTTTGGGGATACAGTATAAAGGAAAATATTAATACAGTAGTACCAAACATCAGTAAATAATATTTGGGAATAAAATCTATTATTTGAAAAACATAAAACATTTTTTGGGGAAAATTAACTATGAGACAATATGGAGACAGCTATGAAAGGCTTTTGAAAAAATGAACAAGGTAACTGAAATAAAAGAATTCCATTAAAATGAGTATGCAACTTGTTTTTCTGTTTGGAATATGTCTCATGTTCAGTTAGATGGAGAAGAATACATTTATTTTAGGTAATCAATTGAGTGGTTTTTCAACATGGAAGTACTTTAAAATATATCACTCAGGGTGTGAATCCTAACCAATTTAGGCTATCATAACTCACCTAGCATATCTTCCTGTGGTGGTGAGGACAATGTATGTCTGTTCACTGGCCCTTTGTGGCACTTTTGTGACACCTCCAATTTAATGCAGGACTTATGCCAAGGCATATGCTGATTTAACTGGAGGTTAGGATTGCAGCCTCAGGGATCTGCATAACATTCAATCAAACATTCAGGTGCCATTCAAGCTTTTCATGACATATATTCAAATATCTTCCAACAGGAGGCTTAATTTTAACACTTGAAGCAAGAAGATAAAATATCTTTAAAGAGCTTACTAAATGTGAGTAGTTTGTGCAGTTGAAAACGAAAAGAATTTTCTCTGATATAAAATCTCATTAATTGAGAATGATTGCAGTAGAATTAAGTCCCGCATGTTTATATGGTAGAAAGATATGCAAGTAGAATTACCATAATATTTTTGGGCTATTTTGGAAGGATCTTAAGGAAGCGCTGCTTCCAAAACAAGTGTGCACATGCTCAGTATAAGCCTCCCACCATGCAGCTGCCCGGCCAGCTGAAAATAAATTGCGCCGCATCGGGGCAACCCCTGAACTTCCCAGAGTGCCCCCTCACCACTCCATTTTCCGGAGGGGGAGGACCCCTTCCCTGTCCCCTGGTCCAGGGGCTGAATTTCCGGGAGCCTCCAGGGAAACCCAGAGATCTGGCACCCTGTTCATCACCCATTGCTTGCATATGGGTGAAGGAGGTCTGGTCTAGAGGGTAGAGCCTCCGTTTGCCTGAAGATAAGAGCTGAAGGTTGTAGGATCGAGCTAACTGGAAGTCAGAATCTAAGCAAGATCTTTAAAAAGTGGCTGCAGAATTTCCCATCTGCTTTTCAGTGGGAGTGAAGAAGCTATCTCAGCTGCCCTTCATGTGAGAGCTGAAGGAGAAGCTTGTCAGCCAGCATGTCAGATATTGGGGGCCATTAATGAAAACCAGCCTGTGAATGTAACCTTGAATGTAGCTGGTTTTTGAAAGATAGAACCACTCTGAGTTTGTAAAAATCTCTTCGGTGGTTTAGATCCTCCTGCCTATGTAAACCACTTTGAATAAAGTCTGAGGAGCAATCCAAAAAGACCATAGAAGTGGTATAGAAATGCCTGTATAATAATTATTATTATACATATATCATTATTATTATTATTATTATTATTATTATTATTATTATTATTATTATTATTATTATTATTATTATTATTATTATTATTATCCATAAATACACAGCGAACAATTTCGTGCTGGTTTCATTCACATCACCAGTCGGACCTTTCCCAAGAGACTAGCAGCCCAATCCAGAGCAACTAATCTGTTCACATAAGAGCCCTTAGATTGCCCTATCTAACACTAGGTTGGAGCAACTGCAAGATGCTCCAGCCCAGTTACTCTGAAGGAGGCTTAGGGCAGAGCAAGGCAAGATAGGGTGCCCTAAGAGAGGTGGACCTGCTCTGCCCTAACTGGGGCAGCCTAAGCAGCTCAGGAGAGGCAAGTTGAGGGCATGTTTAGCATTGCCTAGGGCAGAGCAGTTACTCTGAATCCAGAGCCTGTTTCCAAGGCAGAAATGCCCTCTTCCAGCCCTCAGAGTTATACCACCTCAGGAGCAGGTATAGTAATGAGTAGACCCTTAGGGGTCCATGATAAGGCCTGAGTAAGAATGGCAGTGCTGACCAAAAATCTGAGTTCTTGGCCAGCCTAGCTGCAACCCCTGCCTCTCAACCTCAGGATATGGAACAAACTACGGCTGCCCAGAAACCTCAGGATACAGCAGGCCACTCCAAGAAGCCCCTTGTATTCACTGTAGAATGTACTGGCATCTCATCAGGGACTCCTTATAAGGCAGGTACCCAGTGGCGTCACCAGACTGGTGCGGCTGGTGTGGGCTGCATTGGGTGATGCGCTCTGTATGGGGTGATGTGCTGGAGGAGTTTGACTGTCCTTTGGCAGGCCCCGGGCGTCAGCACCCCCATTCAGGCCTGCTCCAAGGCGGAGCAGCAGCCAGAAGCTGACACTTGTCTGAGGAGCTGGCCTGAACGGCCATCTGAGGTGCACTGCGCAGAAACACACTGAGAATGCCGAACAGCTTCAGAGGAGACTTCCTTAGAGCAGAGAAAGTCCGCGCCTCTGCACAGCCATTCGGCCTCACTCAGGAGGCGGAGCGGCAGCCGAATGGCTTCAGAAAGAGTACTGCACAGGCACCAACTCTGACGCCTGCACAGTCTCCCCCGAAGCCAAAAGGCTTCAGAAAAGTACTGCACAGGTGTCAGAGATGGTGCTTGCGCAATACTCTTTCTGAAGCCAGTTGAAGCCAGTTGGCTTCAGAAAAAACTGCGCAGGCGCCAACTTTGGTGACTGTGCAGTCCAGGTGGGGGGGGGGCGCATCCCAGGGATGACGCACAGACTTCCGCACCAGGTGATGTGCAGAGTCATGTCACCACTGTAGGCACCACAGCTGTTCCTTGTTCAGTGTGATCTGAGGGGTGTCTCCTCAGGAGCAAGTCTTCCCCTTGTGTCAATTACTTAGCATGCTCTGGAGCAGTTAGGGCAGCCCAGGCTTCCTGACTCTCTGGATTCAGCATAACTTTCTGCTCTGGATACAGAATAGTTAGGAGAGTGCAGTTAGGTCAGAGCAGGCTGAATTTGCTCTGGATTGCAGCCTAGGACTGTGTGATGTAGCAGCGAATAATTGGTGCTGATTCCAGAAGAGCAGCTTTCTGCAGTTGGCAGAGTGATATTTTGTCAATGCCAATAGTTTTTAGGTGCCTGCCAAGGTCTTTGGGCACTGCACCCAGTGTGCCAATTACCACTGGAACCACCTGCACTGGCTTACACCAGATACGCTGTAATTCAATTCTTAGGTCTTGGTAGCGGGAGATCTTTTCCAGTGGTTTCTCCTCAATTCTGCTGTCACCAGGTATGGCGATGTCAACAAGCCACACCTGACTGCTTTCTATGATGGTGATATCTGGAGTATTGTGTTCCAAGACCTTCTCCATCTGTATCTTGAAGTCCCACAGAAGCTTGACCTGCTCATTTGCAACCACTTTTTCAGGCTTGTGGTCCCACCAGTTTTTTGCCACTGGCAGATGATGCTTTTGGCATAGATTCCAGTGGATCATCTGGGCAACAGATTGTGCCTCACTTTGTAGTCAGTCTGCGCGATCTTCTTGCAGCCACTTAGAATGTGGTCGATGGTTTCATCCACTTCTTTGCAGAGCCGGCATTTGGGGTCATGGGCTGATTTTTCAATTCTGACCTTGATGGCATTTGTCCTGATTGCCTGTTCTTGGGCAGCAAGTATCAGGCCCTCCGTCTCCTTCTTCAGTGTTCCACTCGTGAGCCACAACCAGGTCCTATCCTGATCCACTTTTCCTTCGATATTATTATTATTATTATTATTATTATTATTATTATTATTATTATTATTATTATTATTATTGGTCCATGACAGCAAATTTCAACCATACTAGTGTGTTGTGAATGATCCATATGTTAGAGATATTTTGGTGTTTTACCTATCCTTTGGATCGTTGCAGCTGGCAGGTTATTCTTCCAAGAAGAGAGACACAGCTGTAGATTGAGTTGCATCATCTTTTCTTTATTGTCAGCACAGCACAGGATACAACAAGGCCCTTCATACAATTTGGAATCCAAGTCTCTCCTTTCTATTCTTAAACCCATCCTAATATATACTGTGGTACCCAGTGGTGGGCAGGCCTGGCCCCAACAACGGGTTCTCCGGAAGTGGGCTTAGCCAGGCAAGGTCAGGGGCGGGGCCGAGGCCAGGGGGCGGGGGCCAGAGGGCGGGGTCAGGGATAATTTTTTAATTAAAAAAATTTAAGCATGTGGCTTACCTCTGAGTAGACCTGCATAGGATGGTGCTCTGAGGCTGAAGTCCTCTCCACACTGGCCTGGAAGTAAGTCCCATTGACTTTCATGGGACTTACTTCTGAGTAGACCTGCTTAGGATGGGGCTCTGAAGCTGAAGTCCTCTCCACACTGACCTGGAAGTAAGTCCCATTGACTTTCATGGGACTTACTTCTGAGTAGTCATGTAAGGATTGGGCTCTCAGCCTGCAGTCCCAGCCACATTTTCCTGGGAGTAAGCCTTTCCTGGGAGTAAGCAAGCCGGCAGGGGAAGGCAGGCTCCAGGCGCACGTAAGTGTGCGCGGGCGCCTCTGAGCCCTCCTGACCAGCGGGGGAAGGCGGGCTCTGGGCACGCGGAGGAGCGCGTGGCGCCTCTGAGCCCACCCGGCCATCTTTTGACTGACCATCCAGGTTCTACATCCTGTTGATATCTGGTCATTGCGCTGGTCTGACTTCAGTTCAGACCCGGGTCACCTCTGTACTCATCTTATTACACCAGAGGGCCCGAAAAAGCCTCTTTAAGTGCCAGAGTCTATCACTTAGCACTCTGCACTTGCTCAGAGGCACTGAGATATAAGTGAGTCCTGGCTTTAGACCACCCCTGGATACAACCGGCCAGCCTCTAAGAGCGCCTGGCTTTAGACCACTCTTGTGTCCATCCAGCCAAACTCCAACTTATCCTCAAGGGTTCTTGTCTTGAGTTACCAGTAAACAGTGACACAACTACAGGCTTTCTGAAATAAAGGCCGAGTTTATTTTAGAGCCAATCACCACACCAAATAAGGTAAAAGCATAAGCACATTAGAAACTCAGAATTAAAACAATAAAAGCTAGCTCCTACTCTAATACATGAATTCCTACCTTAGCATGGATGTCAAAAGAATATAGTCCAGCAAAAGAATATAGTCCAAGGGATTAATTCCCATCCTAGTGCAGGGAGTCCCACAGACTCTACTTGGTGTCTCTTGAACGCATGATGCTCTCAGCTCCACACAAAGGAATCCTCTCAGGCTTAATCCTCACATGGCTTCAACCTCAGGTATTTTATAATAGTTGGAGATACTGAAAGTCAGTTTGAATTTTGTGATCCAATCATGAAGCAAGGGTCACTGATGCATCCACACGACTGGGCCCAGTCTTGTGGCCTTCCTGAACCTTCTTGGTGGTTCTGCAATTTCCTTTGTCTGTGAGGTGATGCAATCCAGCTAGCCTCAATTTGCAACTGAAGGCAATAAGCTTTACTGACCATTCTGAGAGATCCGGCAGGCGCTTTTGATGTTGCCTCCTTCCTATAGGCCTATTCACACCTTCAGCTGGTCTCAGAGACAGATGGGCGCCTCCCAGCTTGCTTCACTACAAGGTAATACTTTAAGATGGAGTCACTTAGGTTCATAGCAGTGGCTGCCAAGGACAGTCATCTTAAACTTTCTATTCTTGGTTCCATATGAATACCGTTGTTTAACAGAAGGAGGAGAAAGCCATAATCCCTGGCTTTCCTCCCACCATCCCTTCAGATGCCAAAAAGTCAACATGACATGTGGTGGTGTTTTCCTTGCTGTAAGCCTTCCTTATTGAAGCCTTAACTGCCATGCATGCAGTTTTGCGAACTGGGGTCTTAGCTTCCAGTCTCAGTTATGGAAATTCACATTTTTCTCCAACACATAGGTGTGCTATGGGAATTTGGGGGAGGATCATGTGACTGCAAATATGCAGATGACGCAGCTCTACTGGTCGAAAATGAGGAGGAACTAAAGAACCTTTGGATGAGGGCAAAAGAAGAAAGTGCAAAATGTGGATTAAAACTAAACATTAAAAAACCAAGATCATGGCTTCTGGTCCCATCAATGGGACCATGACATCCATGGAACTCATGACAGAGCTTATTCTTTTGGGCTCTAATATCACTGCAGATGGCAATTGTAGGCAAGAAATCAAACCAGCCCATCTTGCTGGAAATCAACCTTGACTACTCACTGGAAGGACAAATAATGAAGCTGAAGGGATCAACTATTTTGGCCACATCAGAGAAGGGAGGACTCTTTAGTAAAGAGACTGATGCTGGGAAAAAGTGAAGGCAAAAGGAGAAGGGGACGGCAGAGGATGAGGTGGTTAAATAGTGTTACCTACGCAATGAACATGAATTTGATCAGACTTCCAAAGCTAGTTGAGGATATGGTGGCAATGCATAGTCACCCCACTGAACAACTGAACAACAACACATTATTTGGGCAGTTTGGGGGATATGTGCCCTTGACAGCAGTGAGGTGTGCTTTTTCAATTGTTAAAAAAACCCTGATGGCAATTTTAAAAACCTTGGCAATTTTAGTGCCTTCTCAGTGTTACATGAGATGAAAAGGGTTGAAAATTTCTGGTCCATACTATCATTTTGCATACTGCTAATTATATTCTTGTTGACGAAATGATACTTCTCTATCCTGAAGGGGTTCCCAGTCTTTAAAAAGATGCCAGCAAATGCTCACTGGAAAAGATGTCATGCCAGGCCTAAGGGTTTCCCTGGTCCAGGTCCAATGATTGATCCACTACACAACATTATCCCTCACAGTACTTACAGAACAGGTTTTTGCAAAGATAACTATTATATGCGTGCAATGCAGCAGAGGAATAGAATCTCATTAATTAGCACTAATCCTAGAAAAGTTGCCATTCTTTTGCAGTAGATGATCAATTGAGTGGAAGAATTTTTTTGTCATCCATTCCCTTGCATTCTAGCTCCCAGCTAATTATATGAAGGAATTGTTTGGGAGATGTTGATGGACACATTTGTCACATCGCACTGATGTGCTGCAGTCTCCCTCTGATCATTTCAAAATAGATTCCCAGTATGGCTCCATATTATACTGACACTGGAGTGTCAAGATTGTCTGCCCAAAATGACTGCTTGAAGAGAGGAAGAAAGATACTGAAGACTCCACTCCTGCCACCCTCCTGCTGAGTAATTTAAGGCAGTTCAGAGCCTCTTTGTATTGTTGTTTTGCTTTCTCTCTAGTAGTGCAGTGAGTCTTTTTTTCAGAAGTCCTGCTAGGGTTTGACAACAGAAACAGAACGATATGTTGATTCAATTGAAAGCAGCAGCAGGTAGAGACAAACTGTCAGAGGGTGGTAGGTTCCTTGGTAGAAATTTAATTTGTTCAATATGATAATCAAAGGAAGTGGAAGGGGGTGTATGAAAGCAAAGACAGGAAACTGGAAGCAAATAGCAAGTCTTCCTGAACATTTTAGCACAAAGGGAAGGAACATAGTAAAAATTATGGAAACAGCAAGGTGTTTTTCGTTCTAAGAGAGCACTCAAGGGACTAGATATTATTTGCAAAATGTAAAAAGCATTACATTTCTTTCCTCTCTGTTCACAGGCATTTACATGTTACATTTTTCTTAGGATGAATAAAAATTGCAACAAGTGAATGTAACATATACTGTATTTGCAAATGTATGTGTTTGTGCAGATGCGTTAATCAAGGTGCCACAATTGATGGTTGCGTCCTTTGGAGTGTGCACTGGATAGCAAAAGTAGCGTACCACTTTGTAACTCAAAGATCTGTTCCAGGGATAAAAAAATCTCTCCTCCTTTGAAAACTTGGCACATATTAAAATGTGATTGTTAAAAAAATATATATAAATTCAAACTCAGAAAATCAAGTCACCATTGAATCTTTTTTACATGTTACAACTAGTTAAAGCCTCTAGCACTCTAGGAAATTTGAGGAAAATCTATTGTGAAATGTACAAGTTACAACAGTTTACATTTTTTCCTCAGCATCAGCTTAGTCTGCAACTAATCATTAGTCATATTTGGAGGTTTCCCCTGAGGTTTATGTCCCTGAATTTTTTTCCCAGAAAACCATGGTGTGTTTTGTCATTGTTGATTGTGGTTTCTGCATATTCTTATGGATTGTGGTTTCTTATAGAATCTGTCAAGTTGTTTTTGTTTTAAAATTCACTTGTAATTACCCATGTTTTTCTAGTGGGGGGACATGTGCGGACAAAATAATATTGCAGGTTTTTTGGGAAGAGGGGGACGTTGAGGTCTTTCACTGACGCTCAGCAAACCTGGCTATCCCCTGTTCAGCAGAATGTTATCTGAGTTAATTAAAAACTATTTTGTTCATAAAAACAATATCATTTGGCCAATTTTTCAGACATCACATCAAGATAAATTAGAGGGCGAAACTGAATCCCACTTACAATTTGATCCTGATTCAAGGACAAAAAATGATTGAATCCAAACTTCTGGTTCAGCCAGCACCGACATCCCTGCAAACATGCCATAAAACATATTTTTTGCTATTTATGAGCCAGTAGAGCCAATCCAACAGCCTGGGCCAGCCTGCTTGCAATATTCTACAGCAGGGTCCTCCAAAGTTTTTTGCAGGAGTTTTTGGGATCATCTTTCTGACAATGTGTCACTGTGTCGGGGGCTGGAAAACTAATTTACATTTTAAATTTGAATACATTTACATAAATTTACAATATAAGAATGTATTGGAGTATATTAGAAGGCTTGCCCAAGGGCTGGATAGAGGCCAGGGGCTACACTGAGGCTTTCTGAGGGCCATATCTGGCCCCCGAGGTGGGGTTTGGAGATTCGTTCTAAAGGAATGGTGGCTGGCAAGGGGAAGGTTGCTGGGAAAGGGTGGTGAAGTGGCATTTTGAAGGCAAGGAAAGGGCATTTTAGAAGTAGAGATGACATATCATGTCAGATAAAGTAGGGATGGGCACAGCAGGCCCTCAGCATGTCTTAACCCCCCTCTCAGCCACTTGGCATTTCATTGGGCTTTTGGGATTATCCCAGCTCAACAGCTGGTGTAAATCTAAGAAATCCCATCGGGACAGCAGGGGTTTCACTTGGAGTAAGGGGAACAATATCCCCTACTGTGAGAAGACCTTCAGCTGTCTCCTAAGTTGTACTGGATGTAGTGCAGAGCATGATGCTCTGCTATGCCCTCACTATTTAGGATTGGGCTGTGAGAAATGGTGCTGTCAAATACTCTTTCAGTTCATCAAAACAAAGCTGCATGTTTGGCATCCCTGAACTTTGCCTCAAGGTAAGGAAAGAACAAGCTCCTTATCACCTCAACATTTTGCACTAATAAGCTGCAAAATGGGTAAGTTACTCAACTGAAACTTACCTCTAACATCAGGATAATTCACATGACACATTCAATGCTAAGAATTATTGTCAGTGCCAGCTTCTGACTTCTTGTCTACAGTAGATAATTTAAGATGCTCTTTTTATTTATTTTATTTTGCTTTCTGTTTTGTTGCCATGATCATGGGATATGTACACACACACACACACACACACACACACACACACACACACACACACCTTTAAGACTGGTTTCTTGTCATTCTTTTCATCACGTCCATGAGTCAAGCCTTTTGTTTTCAATCTTTTCACCTGCCATCTTTCCAAAACTCTCTCCCCTTTCTCGCTCCCTCTGTTCTGCAGAAGCTCCTCCACTGTTAGCCTGCTTTGTCTGCATCTCCTACGTCTAACCACTTGCCTTCTGTCATGCTGCTGCCAACATCTGAAACTGTTTCCTCCTCCTCTCTTTATCATCCTGCATCCCTGTCTTGCTGCAGTTTCTTCTCAATTGCCTTTTCTTCAGCATAGTTTTTATTCACAGACACAGTATCCCCATCTGAACTTGTGTCTCCCCTGCCATTTCTCTCAAGCTGCATTCTCTGTTTGTTGGACTACAGCTGTCTCTTACACTCCTGACCTATAGTAGCAACAGCATTAATGGCAGCTATGAATACAGATGTATGCTTAAGGATGCAACATGTATAAAATAGGAGAAAATCTTCCAAGATTGCAATGATAAAATAGTCAGAAGCCTTCATTTACTTTTGCCCATAAAGCACTGATATCTCTGCTACTTTGAGCTATTCCCACAAGCAATATACGTGTGTGTGTGTGCGCGCACACACACACACACACACACACACACACTGTATTTTTATTTTGTCAAAGAAAATGAAACTCCAACACCAGTGCTCAAACTATATCACAGGGCACAATCCAGAGGTGCAAGTATTTATGTAATGGTTTGAAGATCACTCCCTCCCTCTGTGTTAGAAAGTGTTTATGAACTGATTCATTTGTTCTTTCATTCATATAAGCTGCATCTCTAATATAGAGCACAATCCTAACCATGTCAAAAGTAAGCCCCATTATGTTCAATGAGTCTTACTCCCAGGCAGGTATTTGCAGGCAGGTATTTACACTTACTCCAAGTGTATTTAGGATTGCAGCCATGTAAATTTGGAATGTTAATTAATTCAAGGGTTGGGGAGGTCATTCCTGGGGGCAGGCAGGCAGGAAGCATGAGCCAGGCTCGGATGCCAGACAGTTATCTGGCAGTCCAGATTCTCTGGCTGCTTCACTGGTGGCTGAGATCCAAGTAGATCTATTGGGCCTACACTTGCCTTACCACAGGAAAGGGAAAATCTTCCCTTTCCCTATGATAGAGCAGCAACAGACTTTGCAATGAATCTTTGCAACTGATTCAGCACAGGCTGAGCCACCCAGCGCAAGTCAAGATTGCACTCCCATTTATGTAAATGTATTCAAATTTGAAATGTAAATTAACTTTTTCCTTGCATCACTGCATTCCATAGAGTCAAAAAGATGAAGTTGCCCTCCTGCCAAAATGCTTACACCTCTTTATCTCTCTGCTGTAAAAGTTGGCTTTCTAAGCACAGTGAATTATCCCCTAATGTTGACATACAGGCACTGGTTAACATTGGGAATATGCTGAAGCTATACATTTTCTATGAAAATATTTTCTGTGAAAATAGCAA
The DNA here is from genome assembly GCA_030015325.1 of Cryptoblepharus egeriae. Lineage (NCBI taxonomy): Eukaryota > Metazoa > Chordata > Lepidosauria > Squamata > Scincidae > Cryptoblepharus > Cryptoblepharus egeriae. The sequence goes on along the minus strand of JAREYC010000002.1, from coordinate 62,404,975 downwards.
AACATCCATGGACACATTGTGTTTCAGCTTCCAGTGTGCCAGCCTTACAGAGACATACTTGGAGCAGTGTGCCATATATTTCACTGACACTTAGGATGACATGTTCTGATCTCATAATGATTCCTTTTATCCAGCTTATAATAGCAGTGATGAGAAACAAACATTCATCATGTAATGTTTTCCTTATATGACTGTTAAAAGTACAGGGAATTGAACCAGGAAAATAAAGAAAACTCTGTGAAGAAACTGATACATGGAACAAATCTAAACCAGAGGCTTGATATGTGACCAAAAGCCCATGACAGGACTATCTGCCGGATGTGGCACGGCATGTTGAATTCTTTCCCCTTGGCTCTTAGGATGTCTCCTTCCTTGCTGATCTTCCAGACTCATTTAAGACTGTTCTGATTCACCTTCCTTTTAACAAATATTTCTGGCTTGTTTTACAGCTACTTTTTATTGCGCAGCTTTATTTTCACTGATTGTTTTATTGCTTGCACTGTATTACTATTTATGTAATAAATAAAACTGCAAGGATGGCAAGGAAGGACATTAGCTTTTCAAATATAAAAAAAATCTGTGTGGAACACTGAGCCGCTAAGCTCCTGAACGTTGCACTGAATACAGTGCAGGGATGTTGGCCTGCCTGTTCCAGCACAAGTTAGGATTGTGCCCTGACACTTTAAAAAATCATGCATGGTGTAAAGTACATGAACAAAAAGAAGCTTTGGTTATGCTTTCAAAAATGGAATATAAATCTAACAAATACACAAACAAAATATATTCATCAGAGTATCAGTCACTAAGGGCAAAATCCAGAGTAACTACCGGGAGTCCTTGCTCTGATGTAAGAACAACTTACTCTAGATTCCAATATGAATTTCCCATAGGTTTTGACTAGATGGTGCAGTAACTATGGGTGCACATAAAGTCTCTTACATGCTCCTGTAGTTACTCTGGATTTGGGGGTTAATGATTTATCTGGAAAGGACTTACCATGTGTTTTAACCAGCTATAGATTTTCTCCTAAATGGACTTGCTTGTTTCTACAGTTATCAATGACCTTTAGCTGCACAGCAGGTGAAGCTGGATGTGAGTAACTTCTGCGTGTGTAAACTGAGGTTCATAAGTTTCTCTCCTCTTTGTCTGCCGTATTTATACATCTGTCATGATCAGCGTGGTAAGGCTGTCATAAAAAGGCCTTTTTTATTAAAAGGTTCCTAAGACTTTCATCAAAGCATCATCGATCACATCTCAGCTGGTGCTTATAGTGTTTATGTACCTTGAAGACACTTGACTGTGAGACCAGAACAACAGAATGCAAAATTCATTTCCGTTCCGGTCTGCACTGCAACTCTGACATGTCATTCTCTTACCGTAAAAGAGGTATCAAGTTGAAGGAAAATCTGGATTGTTCTCTTGCCTGCTTGACACATTTTTTCCCACTGATTTTCCAAGAAAGGTATGCTAGAATCATCCAGCATTACTGCAGTGCTTGTTTGAAGGGTCATTCTTGTGTAGCATGAAGCCTTTCACTGTGCAACTTACCTAGTCCCAGTTTATAGTTCCAGTTTGCAACTATGATTTACGGTTAACTACTGTATAAGAAAACTTTTGGGGAACTTTTGCATACACCTGTTGCTAGAGCATATGTAGGGGGAAAGGAATAGGATTCAAAAATGTGAATTTTACTAAGTCCTAGATGGAGAGGTGTTCCCAACCTCACTGTCCACAAATTCCAGTTTATTGTGCTAGATTTCGAGGTGATTGAATATTTGCTTGAAGTGTGTCTTCTGATGAAACACTGCATACAGGATTGGACTTGCAATACGACATTCATGACACTGCTGCCTAACCACTTAGAGATGTTGATGAATTCAGCAGGATCCTGTTTGGAAAATAGTTCATGGAAACTTCTTGAGCTGCAAGAATTCTTTTTAGCTGCAAGAGTTGCTTCTCTACTCAGAAGCATAGCTGTGGGGAAAGCACTAAGTTTTGCAGGGCACCTTGGTGTACCTTGCAAGCTGCCTCTCCCCCTCATCCATTCTTCTTTGCTGTCACTGACAGCAAGGAGAAGGGGCAGCTTTTCCAGGGTGCAAACCTTTAGTGCTGCATTGTGCCCCGCTTAGGTACACTACTGCCTTCACTGCCTCCTTTGCTCCCTGCCAAACCACCATCTTCTCCTCCGTTAGTGGTAGCAGGAGCAGCAGAAGCCTCCATGTGGGGAGAAGGGAATTTTTTTTTGTTAGGCCCAATATGGGAAGGAAGGAGGTCAAGAAAATGATTTATTTGAGAAAGCCAACTGATACAGCAATTACTCCTGCTGCCATGCTGTGCAAAAATGGGGAGGAAGAGGGAGAAGGAAAGGGATAAGACCTTGGATAGTTTTTGAACTGATCTGTGTTGAGATCAAACCAGCCTGCCAGATCAAAATAGGCTAAAAATATGCATTCCACAAGGCACTTGTGGTTAAACATCTCATCCTCCCCACTCCAATGACATTTTATAGCAGACTGATTTGCTGTAGCTGTTTTTATGGCATCCTATATAATGCATTTCATTTATTTATACTAGAATTTATAACCTGCCCTTCAAAAATTTCTTTACTCAAGCATACATATGTTTACAAACAGAACAACACAGAGCATGATTTAACAAAGTTCACAATTCATGAGTTAAGCATCCTCAATCAGCAATCATTCAAATGAATCTAATAGCTCTAGCATTTGAAAGATTGATGATCAAGGATGCTTAAGTAGTGTAATCCTAAGCTTTTTTTTTTTACACTAAGCTAAGGGCGCAATCCAGAGTAACTATGGGGAGTCCTTGCTCCGGAGTAAGAACAAGTTACTCTGGATTGCAATATGAATTTCCCATAGGTTTTCACTACGTGGTGCAGTAATTACAGGTGCACATAAAGTCTCTTAAGTGCTCCCGTAGTTACTCTGGATTGTAGCCTTAGTGTAGGCCAACACTGGCAGTGGCATAGTTAGGGGTGCACAGAGTAGCAAATGCACTGGGCAACAAATTTGAGAAGGCAACAAAATAAGCTTGAAACAAACTGCCAAAATTGTGAAAAAATTCTGTGTATATTTTTCTTATGAATATTTTCCTATTCTGTGTATATTATTCTTATGAATAATACCCTCATAAGAACATAAGAATCTCCAGTGGATCAGGCCAAAGACCCATCTAGTCCAGCTTCCTGTATTACACAGCAACCCAGGAGGTGCTTCAGGGAGCACATATGACACCTACATCCAGGTGTCGTTTCCCCCCCCCCCGCCCCCGTATCTGGCATTTTGAGGTTATCCACCTCTACACAACCCTTATGATTTGTAACCCAACTTGATCCTTTCCTGTTATGTATCATGTTATATATCATATACAGGGTGATTGAAAAATAACTCCCTAATATAGGGAGTTACATTTCAGTCACCCTGTATATATGAGCATGTTATATATCATTAGAAATGTAATTTAATGCAGAATGCAATGAAACCAGCTACATTATAATATCTGTATTCTATCTAAAGGTATGAGCAATTAACCAGAAAATGAAACCACCAACTGCCTATGAAGCAAGAAGCAGATTTTTTAAAACTCAAACTTTCCATGAGGCTGATTGCTCTGAGAGCCGGTGAGATGTAATTATGATACAGCATGGAACTAATAAGGTGTTAATATGAGTCAATTCACATTTCCATGTTTCATAATACAGTTACCCTTGCTAACAGGATAAAGAGGCACTTCTAAGTGGTACTCCTCTGAGCAAGGAGAGAATAACCATGCCTCTTTGCCTCAGCACAGTATTTCTAACCAATGAGGGGCACGCTATTTATTTATTTAAATTTAATTTTATTGTGAAGATCTTATAAAATTTTCTTCCCCTTATGTAACCAACTGGGGGTAGGGAGGAATTGTAGCAGAGTAAGCAGGTGACAAGATGCTATGAAAAAGAGGTGGGTTTTTTCCCCAATTTTCTTTTTCTAAAGCCTGGACAAAACATTTCTTCTGGTTATAACATCACTTTCAGGGCAACATTTTGTGCTTTACATTGAGCTATACCTCAACCTCAAACCTCAGTCTGTGGGCCAGATGCAACACTCAGCAAGCCTCAATATGGCACCCAGCAAGAACTCTCTATCCAGCCCTTAGGCAAGCCATATAATTCAATACATTATTATATGTAAATTTATGTAAATGTATTCTAATTTGAAATGCAAATTAGTTTTCTGGTCCCTGACACAGTGTCAGAGAGATAATTTGGCTGTGCTGCCAAAAACATTGGAGGCCCCTAGGCTTTATGATCATTAGCTATGCCACTGGACACAGGCCTCCTACTCCTGGTAAAGCATGTTCAGGATGTACCTGTGATCTGGATAGGCTATTGCAAGGATGTGTACCGGCCTGCCAGTCTCAGATACAGAATGAAAGAGAGTAAGTTTGCATAGGCTGAGAGAGGCCAGCACAAGGGAGGGGGAGAGGGTAGTAGGAGGGAGAATTGGAGGCTATGGGGTAAATTTGGATGCAGGGGAAGGACAGACTGCTGGGCAGATAGGGCCCAGGAGTAGGGTGGGACAGTCTGTGGCAGTAGATTGTATCCTAACCCCCACCCCTGGCATAGCTAGGGAACCTAGTGGGGAGCAAATGTTTGAGGGAACAACAAGCCAAGCCTTCATGGAATCATAAAATCATAGAGTTGGAAGGGACCCAGTAGGTCATCTGTCTGTAGCAGAAAATCCTCCTAGAGCATATCTGACAGGCGCTCGTCAAGCCTCTGCTTGAATATCCCCAGTGAGGGAGTCCACCACCTCTCTTGGCAAACTATTCCACTGCCGAACTGCCCTCATCATCAGGAAAGTTTTCCTGATATCCAGCCGGACTCTCCTTTCCTGCAGTGGCTTTAAACTTGGCCACTCAAATTTGCACTAGTGAATTCATGGTTCAGATCCACATAGCCCCAAATAGTAGCAGGAGTGGCTTGGGTATTACTTGGGATAAAGGGGAAAATATCCCTTTACACTGAGTTGGGCTCCAGCCAACACCTACCTTGGACTGTATACAGCACAGGCCACTTGGCCTGCATTTTCCATCACAAGGTAGGATTGGGTTGGCCACCAATGTAGGAGTACCCAGAATGTTGAGGCAGCATTGGTTGATTCTGGATCCAGTGTCTTCCAAACCTTCAGAGATAACTGAATTTTCCTGCCCTTGGATGTGCCCATTTGCCAGCTGCCTGCTTAAAGGATCAAAATGTTGTCATGGTAGCAATCGCATAAATCCTTTTTTTTTCCTGGAACATTTGAATAATGTTAATTTTCACACATTCATTTAAGACTGAAGTTAGCCAGAAGCAAATGGTGAGCCAATTTTGCATTCTGTGCTGCCTTTTGTAAGCAAAACTGTACACTGGCATTCATAAAGCTTTGAGTTATGTTTAAAGACAATGTCCTACAAGTGAGGTTTGTCTGTAAAAAACATGGACTAGGCTAGTACTTAGCCCTTTCAACTCACTTTCTGGCCAGGAAGGACTGAAGTTGTGAACAATACACGTCAGTTCTAAAATGGTTAATAAAGACAATTCATTTGGGACAATTTCATTTTATTTGAAAATAAAATCTGCCAGCAACCCTGCAGCCACTGATCTAAAAAATAAATACTCATTTTTGTCCAGAGTTGAATCAATTTATTGTTTCAACTCTATCCTTTTTCTTATTTGGCTGTTCAATTTTGTCTCACATGTCTGTGCAAAGAAAGAAACTATAATTACAATGTAAAATCAATTATTTCAACCCAGTGGAACAATTCAAAATGGGAAGTAAACAGTACACTCCAGCTAATTAATTATTGCATCACTGATGATTACAATATTGGTCCTGAATTATACCTACGCCCTATTGAAAGCTGTTTCTATTAATGACAGTTGGCTCCCTTTGAGCTTCACAGAGCTCTTCTCCAGATAGTTATTAGAAGACAGAGCTAAGCATGTGTAATTAGTATATGAGACTGTGTAGACTCAAGAAAGCCAGTAATAGGCTTGCTACTCATAGAAGATGACATACAGGTGTTATGTAAATAATTAACACATCATTAAAGATATAGAGAAGGAACCATTGTACCAGCTGGACCACATTCTATACAGTTTATGTGATTTGGCATTTTGTTCATACAAACATAAAAATGTAATATCCAGAGTGATTAAAACAAATGGCCTAAATCTCAGCTGTTTTAAAAAGTTATATTCTTTGTAGCTCTCATGCGGAGGTGTGTGGGGCTGGGGGTGCAGCAACATATGCTATGCACTTTTAAGTTATGCACCTACCAATTATGCACTTCAAGTTCCATTCATTTCAATGGAAAAATGAAGCAAGTGGTCTCTCTCCCACTGAACTTAATGAATTTTAAAGTACTTAAGTCAGCTGGATCATGTCACATTTTCTGGAACAGTGAGTTTATTCATAACAAAATGGATCAATATGGTAAACAATTTTTTCACAAATTTATATCTTTTTAATGGAAAATATCTCTAACTTTTTGGCAAAGGAAGGGGCATGTTGGAGACAAAGAAGTGGAAGGCATCTAATGCAAATTGCAAATTGCAAATTGCAATTGATAATTTGCAATGCAAATTGCAATTGATAATGCAAATTGCAATTGATAATGCAAATTGCACGTGCACAAGTGCCACCGTCTGCTGTATCTGACATCCCTGTTCCCCATTCCATCTTCCCTGCAAACTCACCATGTTTGGTGAATGTTCTCTTCCTGCCATCAAGCACTGGACATCTGACATCTTTTTGGCATCAGTATGGAAGCACATGTCTGCACACACTTCTAGATTACCATTTATGACAGCTGGAATATGAGTTCTAATGCTGAGTTCTAATATGTGTTTTGCATTTTAGTTTTGGTGGTGGACCACAACAATAATACTAATTAGACAAAAGTTAATAAATGCTATACAAATGTTCCTGTGAATAGGCACAACAGACTTCATTTCAAAATAGCTTTTGAAGTTATTGCCTCTCTATTGAACCAATCTAGGTTTTCCATAGCTTCCCACAGCATCCCAAGACAAAAATATCACAATGATCCCTTAAGAATTAAAAATCAATAAACACGTTTGCCCTATCATCATTCTGCTTCTGAATGTAGCTTTTTAATTAGTGGCCATCTGGCACACGTCTTTCACCTCCTCCTGAGTAAACAACTGACAAAGCTGTTGGACAAAACTATGACTGCTATGCATCTGTTATCCACCACTTACTGGTTAACTCTAGGATGCATGATTGTTCCAAGCAAATCTCTTCTCCTGGGACTGACTGATTTATTCTCTCAACTTGGATAGCAACATTTTCTTCCCCCTTAAAAAAATAGAGACTTCAGTGTCATACATAATGAATCTCACTGCAATAAATTGCCCAGCTCATACATAATATGATTCCATCTTATAAAATAATAACAACCTGTCATTTTAAATCATTGGCAACAAAGGCCAATCCAGCTGACGATGATTGCTGTGTCCACTAGACAGTACATTTTTCAGGTGTGTGAGGTGTGTGGGTGGGCACCAGTGGCTTGAAGAAGAACCACGTTGCCTCAAGCAAACCAACACTGAAACTAGGGCAATAATCCTATACACATGTATCTGGGAGTAAGTCCCATTAATCTCAGAGGGTGTAGGAGCCCAAGCCTGAACTCAGTGCACTGGCTTATCACTACACCGCACTGTCAAAATCATGTTATAAGGCACATTTGTGAGCCTTTAGCTGCTGCAGAACAGAGTAGACCAATTGCAGGACTACTTTCCTTGCCCCTTCCCTGGGGGCAGGGAATTAACATCTCCTGAAAAGCCACTGGCCATTTCCCCGTGCACTTAGGATACCATGGGCAGTTTAGGATTGGGCTTCCTGCCCCATTAATCCCTTTTTAGATATGGCTAGAATTACACTGGAAGATATTTAATGCAAATATGGCATCCAGTGTCTAAATAATCACTAAATAACAGTGATTTCAGGTAGCGAGTTCTACCTGCCTTGTGGAAATGAAACACCACAGATTACTGGGTAATCACTGTTAACTGTGCTTTCACATCAGTCAGTATCAATGGATACAATGCTATTCAATTGAGCCAAATTACACATTCTGTTGTAAGTTATCAGGGATGAAAGCAGGGCAGGCTTTAGTTCAATTGGGGCAATTGCCCCCAATTGCGGGCTTTCACACTGATGATACTGACCATCAAAGAACGGCCCAAGAGTTTGGAGAAGGATGAAGAAATCAGGAATGGAAGGTCAATTCAGTTGCAGCTGAAGAAATAGGGCCATCTATAGCTGGCAATGACCTGGGGTTGGTAGGTATGACAGAAGCTTGCTTGGAGTGATACTTCTGCATGTCTCCTGATCGGCTCTAAACAATTGTGCTGAGCGACCTCATATCTTTCTCCCACTCACCTTCCCACCCACCATGTTGCATCCACCAGGCACTGGAATCAAGGAGTTTAGTAAAAGTTACTGGATAATAGAGTTATCCAGTATTTAGTTTTGAGGGTTAATTATGATGAGTAGTAAGCTCCATTTTGATGATTTATGTTTTGTTTTGTTAAAGCTATGGACAAGAAAGCTAAGGACAAGAAACCTGAACTTGACAGACTGAACATTCACAAATTTGTGGTTTTATCTAACCACAGGTTACAAACCTGTGGGTTCACCTGGAACTGGTCCTTTAAAACATGTGGGCTAAACTCTGGTCATGTCTGGAAGGCCACCTGTGTGCTGAAGAAGCCACATGCAGTTCTAGCTTCATCGCAGTTCCACTGTGGTTTAGGAGGCTTACACAGGAGTAAGGGGATTTTCAAATCCCCCTTCCCCCTGAAGCGTTCTGGCCTACTCCCTCTCCACAATGTATGAAGTTTTTGCCAGTTTGGCATTTCTGTGTTAGTGGGAAAAGAATGCTTAAGATTGGGTTCTAATTTTAATTGGTGATCCACAGGGATCTGATTTGTTTTATTGTTTTAATCATTTTAGGTTCTCATGTTTTAATATTTTATTGTATTGCTGTGGTCCTTTTTATTATAAACTACCTTAGGTGCACCATTGGGTAGTAGAAAGGCAGGAAAAAAAATTCATTTGATGATGATGATGATTTGCTGTATATTCCTCCCACTTAGACAGAAGTACTATCAATGGGACTTGAAAGTCAACGGGAACTTTCTTCAAAGCATGCTTTGGATTGCAGTTGGAGACAAAAGGTCACCTTTTCAACATCACGATAAGATGTTTATCAAAGTCATTAACAACCGGTTCTATAGAGTAGGTGCAAAGGTGAGAAGGAGCCCACCACTGGTCACAACCCCCCAGTTTGAATAGCACTGTTCCACAACTTGAAAACACTTTCTAAAATTAAAAAAAATGTACTAGTCCATGTGCAAATCTATAATCAAAATTTGTCATCATAGTACAGAGGGCTTTGCAATCTTCATCAAATTGATACTGCAGCATGTCAAAGGTAATGTTTTTGTCAGAAATGAGGCAAAGAGGCTCCAGTTATTAACTCTGAGAAATTGAGACTCAGTCCTTTTTTTCCATTTACTAAGTTCCCAATATCACCCACTGATCATAGTGTCAGCAATAGCTTAATGAAACCTCATATGTTGAATTCACATTCAGTTGCACTCCAATCTGTATGACGCTGCTTATGACTTAAAGAAAGGATGGCAGAAACTAAAAATGTATCCCTTTCATAATTTTCATAGGTATGAAAGTACCATGGAGCTTATGTGTGAGACTCAGGCTAATGCATGATTTGAGAGGAAAACTACAGGTTACATTTGTTATCAGTTTGCCTGTGCTACTGTGAAATTAAACTAAATGTCCCCGATTCCATTTCTGCAAGAGGTCAACAAAGACATGTAAATTACAGCAAAAGATGTATCAAATAAATAAAAATAAAAATAAAAAATAAGTCGGACGTCAGCAACACAAACCTGCAGTGGCAAAACCAAAATGTAGTTTTAATGTAAAGGTTGGCAGTACCTGAAATATAAAGTGATTCTTGGAATATGTGTGAAATATAAGGAAAGCTTATCTCTTTGAGAGCAGGAGACGATAAAAAATAGAATTGCCAGGATGGTAGAAAATTGGAGTTGATTGCCATAGCAACAAAAGATTTACACTCATGAAATATGGCACGTCCTTATATGCTACATTAATGACTAAGCAGTCAAAAGTAAACCAGAGGGGAAGATAAGTTGAATTTACACTGCCTAGACTGCAAACAACAATTCACCTATCCTATCATAGGGATTGGGTTCAATTTACACATTGCATAAAGTTCTTTCTTCTCCCTTCGTGACTTTTTTTTTCTAAACACAAAATCAGCCTATGTTGGGAGGTAAAGAATGGGGAGGTGGAGAGAACCTTGTCCCCTCTGATCACTGTTCCAGCTCAAAATCAGTGTCATTTACAGGACACTATATGGAGAAATAGTGACAGCGCAATATATGGAGAAATACGGCTTTTCTCCTACAGTTGAAAAACACAATGTAAAGATGGTAACTTTACACTGAAAATAACTCATGAGCAGTTCATCTCATCCTGTTCTTTTCTGCTCACTGTCACAGCCTGCCCAAGCTGGTTTTGTTTATAAAGAAAATTGTGAAAGATAGAAACACTTAACTGAGTGCTCTGTGTAGTTGGGGTCAGATCAGATGGATGTGGGAGAAACATTTTATATGCCTTTGAGGAATGCAGAGAGAGAGAGTAAAAAAGTAAGATACTGTTTTGACTTGGGAATTTTACTTCATGTGTTAACTTTCAACCCAATCCTATGGACGTGTGATGCTGGTGTTATCGTATGCTTTACAGCAGTTGCAAATATGATTACACCAGGGAGCGTAGTCTGGCCACTTCTACAGCAGGTGAGCAGCTGGTTTGTGCTCCAGTGGACAGGGAATTCCCACAGGTGCAGTTAAGGCCATGAAGGAGGGTGAAATGGGACAGGGGAAAGTGGAGAGGGAGGAAACACAGGAGGAAATTTGGCAAGAAGAAAGTTAGATAGGGCCTGAGCCTGAACTCCTACATGGGTCAATGTGAGCATGGGTCAGCTATAGAACTGAGTTGACCCATGGCAGTTGCTGGGGCTTAATGAAAGAGAAGAAAAGAAATGCTTCCTTGCCCTGGGGAGACTTCAGTGTGCCAACCCTGCCCCCCAAGATATAGTGGATTCCAAATTGGTGACATTGTATCATTTATATGGGGAATTATACATGTAATATGTATCATGCATATGGGGAACTGGGCTGTTTGAAGCCTAAAAATAGTATCCTGTTGAAGCACAGAAGTGCCCCCATTTTTAAGGGGATTCAATTTCAGAATGGAACCCCTGCGATAAGTGAAACTGAAGATATGGGCAAATGCCTCTCCCTCACCCTCCAAAGCTGAGGGAAACTATGCTTCCTTCATTGCTGGAGAGTCTTCTGAGCCCATCAGAGGACAGGGATATAAGACTGAGTGCTAGAGATTAAAAATAAAACACACTTCTACTGTCTCAGTAAAACCAACAGTGATATTTTATGCCTTTTATTTCATAGGGAGGCGCAGGGAAGCTTAGTTGTTAAGGTTGGATGGATCCATAGTACAAGTGCCCCTTGTTATCCACTAGGGTGCTGTTCCGGAACCTCCCTTGGATAAAAAAATCCATGGATAAAGAAAACTATGGGAAAATAGGTTTAAAGACCCACTTTATCTGCAGGGTTCCAGATTCCTTTTGTTGCCCCCTTTTTATAAGAATCTAGTTTGTTTCTTCAGCCCTTTCACCTAAGCAAGAGACTTCTCAAATCCAGGGTGACCAGATTATTCCTGAATCCCAGGGTCAAAATTCCTAATCCCAGGCCAAAATTCCTTCCTGCTTAAAAAAATTGACAAAAAGTGGTTTTTTGTTTTTGTTTTTTGACCATAACTTTTGGTAGGAAGGATATATCTCCAAACTGATTTTTGCATTGGATTCTGCTCTTCAATACTAATCCAACAACATATGGCATGATAGGGTACTGTACACTATTGCAAAGTTTCAAAATGAAGCCAAAATGTAGGACAATGAAGCCAAAATGTAGGACACCCAGACAGGAGGCTACAAATCCAGACAAATCTGGGTTTTTCTGGTCATATGGTCACCCTGCTCAAATCTTATCCTTAGGAACTTCCATTAGGCAAGAAAATTATTATTGGATCCCCGCCCTAGAGTATCTAAAACAAAATTTAAAAATCCTTTGCCTGGTAATGCTGTTCTTAGCCCAAGGAGAAATCAGATCAAAGCAAAATGAAGCTGCATGTAAAGTTACAGCAGGCGGTATTGATCCTCAAGGACAGAGACACAAAATGAAATAGGGCTACATGGGACTCCAGTATAATTAGGGTTCATGGGGGTCAGACAAAAGCAGCTAAACCTTTCTGGGAAATGCATGGTTTGTTGATTTCCAGAATTCACAATTTACATGAGCACTGAAGATTTCCAGTAGAGTATCAATATCCTTTAGGCCCAGTCCAAGTCTATCCTCAAGATTTCCCAGAAGATGCCTCACAAACTGCTGGATGACAGCTTCAGAATGCTGAAAGTCCCTTTGTCAACTGGCATGAACAATGGCATATCAGTGTTATGCCATCAGAAAAACTCCGTCCTAAATAGCTTGGGCACAGCTTGGAAGCTGATGCAACTCTGCAGGAGACTCCAAAATAGGAAGTAGACTGAGTATGATGTGGAAGGGATGTTGGACAGACAAGGATGGAGAGACTGGTGCCAAATGTCAGCATTGCATTTTGGTGGGCCTACTGCCTACTGGTAAATGTGCCTGGGCCTTTCATTGTGCTGTACTTTCTTTTGTGGAGATAGGCTTTGGCTCCATCTGGATTGTGGCACATGCAAAATGAACAACAAAGTTATGAGTCATACATTCCAGAATCTCCCAGCTTGAAGTTCTTCTCCATAAATAGAAATGCCTACTTTTCTTCATCACTTCCAAACTACTTTTGTAAAACTCACCGTCAAGTCAAATAAAACACAACCTTTATCTCTATTTCTTCTTGTTTATAAAACTTGGCACTAGTTCACTGAAAGATATTATCGTTAAGAGATTGGTAGCCATGTAAACTGACACATTGCAGGGAATCTATAAAATGTAATCGTTCGAGGCTTACAAATTTCAATAATGACCAAACGTACATGTGTCATTTTTTTTAAAGTGTGATGAAAATAATGATTATAGTTCCTTTAATTACAGTCACCTTTCTTTCAAGGGAAATGATAAAAACATAAAGAAGATTAATTATGACTTTAATGTTCCAGAATGACTGGAGGCATATTTAATTAAGACTTAATCTTTCAATGGAGCAACCAAAAAACCCAACTCTAATAATATTGGTTAAGTTTCATGGAAAATTTGCTATGGTGGCCTCTTAATCTGAATATTTCAGGATTTGTTTGCATGTGCTTTTTACCATATATTCAACATAACTTTGACAGTGGAATTCATGGGCTTTGGGTGGCACAAGTTGTTAAGACACTGTGCCTGTTAACCAGTAGGCCAGGGTTCAAGACCCAGGTCCCCACAAGACAGGGTGAGCTCCTGTCCTTAGCCTGCTCTGCGACGCAGCTGGAACCAATCACATCGGCTCTGCTGTTCCATTGGACTTTTTCAGTGGCATGGAAAGGGAGGGACTTGCTGCTTGGGTAACAGCCTATCCTCCATATTAATCTACCCAGGCCTTCATGCTTTGCATACAGCATCGAGCACGATACCATAGTATTTCAAGACTGATGGATACCAAGATTCTTTTTCATGGACTAATCTTAGGATGTGCCTTATGCTCTGCCACCATACGTCCTATGCCAGACTGCAGCACAAGCTCAGCTGTTTGTTTTTTTGTTTGTTTACATCTCTTGAGTTGCCTGGTTGTTCCCCACATAGCAATATGACATGTGCTTTGTCAACAGAGCTGTGAGATATGGACCAGTGGTGAATAAGTAAGGCTGTGAGAAATGTTAGCCTAAAAAGTATGAACTCAAAGATCAACCCAATGAGTTAGTGTTCATTCAATCCATTAATTTGTCCAATCAGCTCTAGTCAATTTGAAACAAACAAAAAACAATTTAAAACCCAGCCTATCCAGGCTTGTTAATGTGGAGGAAGGACTTACCAGTTCAATCCTAACAAAATGTTAAGGGCACATTTGTTCCCACATTGGTGCTGTATCAGCACTGTAATGTTTCAAAGACTGGACTCAAAAGTCTTACTTTTTGGATGAACAGAATATATAAACACTAAGAAATAAAGAGTACAATTTTCTGGGGACATCCTGAGTTAATGATACATGATTATAACATCTCCTGGGAGTCTACTTCCTCCTTCCTGCCAACATAAATTCTGAAGAAATGGCCAGCTGCCCTATGGCTACCCTGAAACAATTAAAAAAAAACATTTTTTCCATAAAAGCTGGTTTTGAAGTGAGATGAAGAGAATTCAACTGTCACTAGTGATGAGGAGGACAGCCAGACCCCATTGTCAGGCAGTGGAAGGAGTGCTTGATTATCACATCCTCAATCCCAGCAGGAACACTCATGAAGAAAAAGAAACATTTCTTACACGTTTTTCATGTAAATTTAAAATATTTATATAAATCATCCATTATCTACAATGCAATAAATCAAAGGGTTTTAAAATTTTTTATTTTTGAGTTTATGTCAAAGTAAGAAAAAATTGTTGAGTACAGTTTTAATTTGGGAATCTGTTTTTTTGTACACAGAAGCCTTTAAAAAAAAACACAAAACACAACCATGTTACCTGATTTCAATTAATTAGACAAGGATCTAAGAAAGCGGAGTGAGATTCAAACAGTTTATTCAGATCTGAATGACCAACACTTGAGCAACTGGGCTCTGGGTGTTTGGCCCCGAACACAGTTCACATCACAATTTTATACTTAGGCAGGACAATCCAGAGCAACTAATCTGTCCACATAAGAGCCCTTAGGTTGCCCTATCTAACACTAGGTTGGAGCAACTGCAAGATGCTCCAGCCCAGTTACTCTGAAGGAGGCTTAGGGCAGAGCAAGGCAACATAGGGTGCCCTAAGAGAGGTGGACCTGCTCTGCCCTAACTGGGGCAGCCTAAGCAGCTCAGGAGAGGCAAGTTGAGGGCATGTTTAGCATTGCCTAGGGCAGAGCAGTTACTCTGTATCCAAAGCCTGTTTCCAAGGCAGAAATGACCTCTTCCAGCCCTCAGAGTTATACCACCTCAGGAGCAGGTATAGTAATAAGTAGACCCATAGGGGTCCATGATAAGGCCCGAGTAAGAATGGCAGTGTTGACCAAAAATCTGAGTTCTTGGCCATCCTAGCTGCAACCCCTGCCTCTCAACCTCAGGATATGGAACAAACTACAGTTGCCCACAAACCTCAGGATACAGCAGGCCACTCCAAGAAGCCCCTTGTATTCACTGTAGAATGTACTGGCATCTCATCAGGGACTCCTTATAAGGCAGGCACCCAGTGGCGTCACCAGACTGGTGCGGCTGGTGTGGGCTGCTTTGGGGATGCGCTCCGTATGGGGTGATGTGCCGGAGGAGTTTGACTGTCCTTTGGCAGGCCCCGGGCGTCAGCACCCCCATTCAGGCCTGCTCCAAGCCAGAGCAGCAGCCAGAAGCTGCCACTTGTCTGAGGAGCTGGCCTGAACGGCCATCTGAGGTGCACTGCGCAGAAACACACTGAGCATGCTGAACAGCTTCAGAGGAGACTTCCTTAGAGCAGAGAAAGTCCGCGCCTCTGCACAGCCATTCGGCCTCACTCAGGAGGCGGAGCGGCAGCCGAATGGCTTCAGAAAGAGTACTGCACAGGCACCAACTCTGACGCCTGCACAGTCTCCCCCGAAGCCAAAAGGCTTCAGAAAAGTACTGCGCAGGTGTCAGAGATGGTGCCTGCGCAGTACTCTTTCTGAAGCCAGTTGGCTTCAGAAACAACTGCGCAGGCGCCAACTTTGGCAACTGCGCAGTCCAGGTGGGGGGGGGGCGCCCATCCCAGGGATGACGCACAGACTTCCGCACCAGGTGATGTGCAGAGTCATGTCACCACTGTAGGCACCACAGCTGTTCCTTGTTCAGTGTGATCTGAGGGATGTCTCCTCAGGAGCAAGTCTTCCCCTTGTGTCAATTACTTAGCATGCTCTGGAGCAGTTAGGGCAGCCCAGGCTTCCTGACTCTCTGGATTCAGCATAACATTCTGCTCTGGATACAGAATAGTTAGGAGAGTGCAGTTAGGTCAGAGCAGGCTGAATTTGCTCTGGATTGTGTCCAAGGTCATCAAAGCACAGCAAGAGGTGGGGCGGTTACACAATTTCCTAGCATAGTTTCTAACTTTCGTTTTTCTGGCCTTGCAGAAGTAATTTTGAAAATTTCCACTAAGGTAGCTGCAAGTGCATACCAGAACCCACTACGCAATTGTGGTTAAGCTTCAAAGGCCATCAACCCACTATACAATTGTGGGTAAGCTTCAAAGGGTTTTGCAATGAACTTTTCAACTGTCACCACAAAGTCTGGTACTTATATTTCTACTCCATAGATTGCATTGCAATAAGCTTCACGATATCTCTATTAAGAGTGCAACTGCTAACCGATATAAATCGATACTTATTAAGGGCGTTTGGTCTAATCTCACATTCCCCCCTTAAATGTTTACAATTACTCTAAAGTTGCGTAGCTTTCTGGGCTTACTTTCAGCAGTTCATAATGTTCTCTAACCACTATCAATTGTACATCATTAATTTGAGACTTTATAAAAGAAATCAATCGGTTTAGTACACAGGGTCCAAATGTTAAAAGCAACAGTAGAATGACTATTGGTCCTGCTAGGGTAGAAAGCAGAGTGGTATACCAGCGGGACTGATTAAACCAAGACTCAAACCACCCCTGTTGGCCCTCTCTCTCCTTTTTCCGGTTTTCTAGCCCTTTTCTGAGTTGTTTCATGGAATCCTGAACAACTCCAGAATTGTCAGCGTAGAAGCAGCATTCTTCTTTAAGGGCCACACACAAGCCTCCTTCTTGGAGAAACAATAGATCAAGTCCCCTTCTGTTCTGCAGTACCACTTCTGACAGAGATGTAAGTGATTTTTGTAGGTGGGAGATTGAGACCTCTATGTGATCTAAATCCTCATCAGTTGCTTGTCTCAACTGGCTATATTGCACATGTTGGTTAGCAATAGCTGCTATGCCTGTGCCTGCTCCACAGCTCCCAATCCAGCCAAGAGGGCAATTATGAGGGTTGAGACTGGTTCTCTCCTTCGTCTTATGGGCCCTTGTAACAGGTAAGAATCATACATTTCATTATCAGAATGCACATAGATTCTGGGAAGTATCTGCACTAAAATGCAAAATCCCTTAGTTTTTAACAGACCACCATATGCACATGCAGTTGGTCCTGTGTTACAGGCCCACCAATAATTTTCTGGAGGTATATAATACAGTGATCTGTTTACTACTGGATGGGTTTCATTACAATACAACCTGTATTGTTTGGGGACATTTCCGATACACATTCCTTGGCCTGAAATTGATTGGAGGGTCTGTGAACCTTCTTTCCACCTACAGCCTTTATCTGTGGTTGATGTGTTATACGCCATTAAAACTGCTATCCCTTCATAATACGGGGGCTTTATGTTAAAGCATAGCCAGCATGAATGAGCAATGTTTGATGCAGGTACATTTAGCAGTGCGAAGCTAGCATTCATTAGCATTTGTAATGGATTAATTGTATTACTCAATTTTAGCTGGTTAACTGGCACAGGTAAAGTAGGACTAAACATCCCAGCACTTTGATCTATTGTATCTTTTAACACTAGGTTGGGCCCCATTGCCACTGGGGCATGTAGGGTTGATTGCAACACCTTTATAGTGAATAGACTCTCTCTATCATGTCCTGTGTCTACATATAATCGTATTCCCCAAGTAATTCCTAGACTCCATCGTTTATACTTTTTTCTTCGGTTGTGAAAGATATTTTGACAGGATTGCATGGTCTTAAGGACCCAACTCGGTACTTGTTATAAATACAACCTGGGCTCTTCTCCACTCTGACTATTTTAATCAGGTCATTCTTAACCGATGGAGTCCACCATATGTGGCCAGTTGACACACAATCCCAGGATGCACAGAAATATTGGCTTGGTCCTCCACATTTTTGCCTATATGCCTTTTCTTTTTTGTATCCTGGGCAGACATAGAAGTACCTGTGCATTCTAATATACTCAGCGGGATATTCAGAACTAGGGAATATGGCTCCTAGATCTACACTGAGCTCGGGGAACCACTGATCTGGAGGTGTCACCTTAGTAACTCTGCTTACAACATCTAAATGTGAGTCAAGTATCACCCAAGTCACACTTAGAGGCTGATGAACATTCCTCAATACTGACAGCATACATAACCAAGAGATCACAATACTTGTCTTCAGTGAGGGACCCATGGAAGATTCTACGCCGAGTGCTCCTGGTCTACGCCAGCATGGGCCTACTCACCCTGCAGTCTTCTGGAAAGGTGGCACATGTGTAGGACAGGTCAGCAGCCATGGGCCATGCTTTCCCTGGAGATCTTCATCTTTAGTCCATCCGTCTTGGAAATCTTCCACTGGGCTGGCTCTGGAACCTTCTTCATTTTGCTAAAATGAATCTAGGCTTTTACTATTATTTTAAATGGAATGGTGGTATGCAAATATTTTCTGATATCATCCAATACCTTTTTTTTTTAATTTTGTACTGACCATGGGGGTTTCTCTTACAAACCTTTTTAATTCTTTGCATACAAGACGAAGGTGGGGGACACACAATAGAATGAATGGACACAGGGGTTTTTGGGTCATACACTGACCATTTTAATTCCCTGCCTTATTTTCTCCTTGTGAAGCCCATTATTCATCTTAGGGCATTGGATTCCTGGTTATGATTGGAGTATATTTACACATTGCCAGAACCTGGGCTGTTGCTTTCCTTTCAGCCAAGACTGAAACATTTGCTTGAATATTGTTAATTATTATTGTAAGAATACAGAGTAGCCTGGCTTTATCTTGATTAGCACTGGAGAGTGATTCTGTGCTTTCCAGATTCTTTAATTCTCTGCTTAAAACTTCAAAGGGGCTTTTGCAACTATATCCTCCTCGTCCTTTCTTAGAGAGGGAGACCTTTCAGTATCACACAACATAGCATACATTCCCATCAGGGGAGTTGGAGCTTTTAGGGTACACACAACCTGCTCCTTCTCACCAGGGAACGTAAGGTGTGTCTTTTTCTCTCAGGTGAAGTTAACCTTGCTTGTAATTTACAAAGGAGGTCTTGTAGTTTGCAAAGGAGGTCTTGTTCCTCCTTGTTGTTGTATTATTTAATACTTAAAAATTTTGCTTCTAGTCTTTCAATTCATTCCTTTTTTAGCTAATAAGGGGTATTAATATTATGCTTGGCTAGCATTGACCTTAGCTTCTTTGCATAGTGCCACATTTAAAATCTTGGGAAACCAGTTTCTTCTGGAAGAGCCTCTGCTCTAATTTTTTTTCTTTTTTTGACTTTTTTCCAGGAATAAAACAACTGGATTATTTCAACAAATATTCAGATGGGCTTAAGGCCAGATTACTCTGAGCAATGGGCCAAAGTCCTTGATGCTTTTGGGCTTTAGTGACACATGCTGTTTTTAAGCTTTATACCTGAGATGAGGGTCCTTTACTTGGACAGTGTAAACCTCAGGTATTTTAACATTCCGTTGCTAGCCTTTGTCTTACTTACCCCTTATAGCCATACTATTTAATGTATTTTTAAAGTCAGCAGCCTGCTGGCATTTTTTCTAGCTTTTTTTGTAGTTACTAATACATTATTAATATGCTGAAACACTAACTCAAAGGATTTTTTTTTATCAAACTGATTGTTGCATTCCTTGTCTTTACTCCTTACCTTTTTGCTGCTGGACTGCTTATTTTAACAATATATTTTGAATCTATCTATATTGCTTTTAGATTTAGGTTTAACTCGTTTATATTGTCTGCTTCATTTTAAATTTAAAATACCTTTGATCAATAATTCTTTTAGAGTTTGATAATTTACTTTTACTTTAACACACATGCTGTATCCTAAGATATAGCACAGCTTCTATGTCACATAATACATAAAAAATACATATTAAATAGATATAACTATCTGATCTACGCCTCCTCGATCATTCTTCCGGTTCTTCTCCAACCCATATCTCAATTTGTCCCTGGTTTTGCTTCATCTTTCCCTCAAGCTTACCTGTGCTAAATAAAACAATTAATTCATTACTTAAAAGTTTCTTTTTTAGTATTACATTTAGCACTTTATAAGTACACTTACCCTCATTTTGTCTTATGAGAGTGGTTGTCCTTTTTTTTATTATTATTTTTATTTATTTAATAATAGTTTTTCATTCCCATTCACAATTAATGATGTTTTATAATTGTTTTTGAACTTTTTAAGAAATTAGTAAAAGGTTAAACAAAATTAAGTAGAACAGGGTAACACCACTTATTCTTTTACTAAAAACTTCAAGTTTAGAACATTTTGATGTTATTAATTAGCTAACTCTTTAATTTATAAGAGCGCTTTTAGCTTTTAACCAATTGAATAATTTTAAATTCATTCTGGATTTTACTAAATTATATAAATTACTAAATTCACCACATACATTTTATGTTATATTGAAGGTCTGCCCATCCAAGGACTTATTCCTTTATGAGAAAGTTGATCAGGCTCCCTCAAATGTCCATGGTTCGGCCCACCTCCAAATACAACTTTATTTATTTTTAAAGGAAAATACCCAGTCAATACACACAGTCAAGCAGTGTCCTACAATTTTAAGTCCTTTCAAGAACAACTCTTGGTACTGCTTCAATACTGTTTTTCCTTGTTCTGTAGCATGATCCCAGTTAGGATCTGGGGCAGGAATACAAGTTGGAACTATGATCACATAATTTTTATATTGTTTCCTTTCTTTTTGGCCTCCTCATCTTTTTTATTAATATTAAGTGGTAAATGGATACTGGCAACTGGTCTAGTTTTTTCTCCCATATATGCAAATTGCTGGAAGTGCGCTTTTACTTTTTGGATTCTATCTTTTTCTTTACAGTTAGCCACACTTTGACACTCTGAGTCTCTTTTACCAGAATCATTGACTGTTACTGAGTTTTCAGCCATGTTGAGTTCTGATTGCATGTTAAGTTAATCAGATGAATTCAGGAGTTTTATTGCAGTGCATACCTTTCTTTTTATCTCCTCTGTGCTTGTTCTCAGTAGCTTATACGCAGCTTTTCAGCTGAGCCTACTGCAGAATTGTGCTCTGTACCTTTTTGCTATTTCTTTGGTGCACCTGCAACCTCCTTCCTTTTTTGTTTTAAGAGGGCATTTCTTACTGTAAGCACCCCCCTGAACTAAATATTTTTTGTGGGCATTAATACTTACTCTATCGGTGAGCCTTTTGGGCTTGTTTTAGATCTCTTTGGTTTAACTCTAACAGCAACTACAAATACTTTTCTGGGTGGTCTATCTATCTCACTTAAGTTTAATGTTCCTTATTTAGGTCCTCCCCGGCCTCTTTGCCATACACTGGAGGACTTTTCTGGAACCAGACCCACCCATGACGAACAACACAACAGGCAAGAACACAAAAGGAAGGGGAAACGGACCGAACAGTGAGGGGTCTGTTCAGTTCACACTTAGGGAGAATCAATTGCACCCCCCTTAGTGACCAATCTCCTCGCGGAGGGATGGAACTTCACCAAGAGGGTCACCCAAGCGCTGGCTGAGGAGAAGCTTTACTCTCTGCCTGCAGAAGTCTCCTTCTTTTGGCGCCTCAGATTCCTTACACACACACTCATACACACAACCTCCCAGTTACCTGGGGTCACAGGACCTCTGGCTATGGTCTGTAGCCGCACTGGCTGTAGCCGTCCTGAACCCTCGGGATGGCGGACCAAGCACACCCTCTCTTTCTCTTGGGGCCCCCTTATACTGTACCTAGTCCAGATGTCTGGAGCGCTCCTTCTGGTCTCAGTCCGTTTTGTCCCAAGTCGGGGAACGTCCGCTCACCTGACTCCCAGTGCTCTTCCCCAGGACTCCGGAACAACACAGCCAAAGAAATAGCAGCAGGGATGCAGGCGACACGGAGATTCTCCAGGTAGGGAGGCAAAAATGCCACAATTACCTCCCTCAGGATCCGAGTCACGGCACCAGGAAAAATGTTACCTGATTTCAATTAATTAAACAAGGATCTGAGAAAGCGGAGTGAGATTCAAACAGTTTATTCAGATCTGAATGACCAACACTTGAGCAACTGGGCTCTGGGTGTTTGGCCCCGAACACAGTTCACATCACAGTTTTATACTTAAGGTCATCAAAGCACAGCAAGAGGCGGGGCGGTTACACAATTTCCTAGCATAGCTTCTGACTTTCGTTTTTCTGACCTAGCTTCTGCTGCATAGCTTCTAACTTTCATTTTTCTGGCCTTGCAGAAGTAATTTTGAAAATTTCCACTAAGGTAGCTGCAAGTGCATACCAGAACCCACTACGCAATTGTGGTTAAGCTTCAAAGGCCATCAACCCACTATACAGTTGTGGGAAAGCTTCAAAGGGTTTTGCAATGAACTTTTCAACTGTCACCACAAAGTCTGGTACTTTTATTTCTACTCCATAGCTTGCATTGCAATAAGCTTCATGATATCTCTGTTAAGAGTGCAATTGCTAATCGATATAAATTGATACTTATAGGATTAAGGCGTTTGGTCTAATCTCACAACCATGATCCAGGTTTTCCCAGATGAGAAGCTGGAGAAGACATGGCTTTGGACCAAAGAAGGCACTGAAAGATGCAATACATTCCTGTTGGATCAGGCATATACATAGTTTCGTAGAGGAGGGAAGCTGTGGATATGGGCTCTAGATGCATGACAAATTGGTGGAGCATGTGATGGGGAAAAGAGCACAGAATTTCCCAAGCGGTATATTTTTCCTGCCTTTGTACAAGTGTAACCAAATTATTAGAGAATTTTTCATCCGCAGTTTTATCTCAGCATGATTCAGGCTGACCCAGTAAATTAAAAGATAAATGAAATTTTAGGTTTAAAAACAGCCTGATTACCATATTTACATGGCAGCCAGGAAAGAAATCAACTTCCCTCTCCCAGGCCTAGAAAAGCTTGTATCAACTGGGAGGCAGACCCCTCCCATCCCCTGCCTGGAGCAGCACAACAGAATGCAAAGCATTTAGCAAGTAATCATCACTTTGCATTATTTCCTGTACTCCTGAGAAAGTGGCTCTATGGAAAGTAAAAGTAGCATGTAGCGCAGCTTTACTCACAAGTAGGCAACCATGCACTCAGCCAGAAAGGGCAGGATGAGAGAAATCCAATGACACCAAGATTGTCCTGATCCAATGAATGCAGACCCCAAAATCATTGAATGGGAGAGATTTAAGTAAGTGCTTCTATTTCCATTAGAATAAATAGAACTGGAAAATGCTTACTTTTGATAAGATGCACTTTGGGGCTGTGATTGCAGGCAGATTATAAGACAGAATTCATTTGGTGGAGGATGACCATATGTCCTTTTTCCAGGACAGGTCCTCTTTTTTATCTTTGTGTCCTGGAAAAATCTTCACTGTCTTCTTTTCCCTTGTGAGAAGGCAGCATGTACCCTTCTTACAATTAAAGAATTATAGCTAATAAATTACATGTAATAGTTTTAAGTTTTAAGTTTATTTTAAACAAATAAGCAATGTAGATTTTAGATTAACCACTTGAAAGCAATATATATGAGTGTTTTTAGCTTTTATTTTGTAATGTCCTACTTTTTTCTTGGGTGTCGTACATTTTGGGGGGCCTTGTCATCTTTTTGGCTATTCCATATTGTCACCCTGGTGAATCTGGGTTCTGTCCCCAGAGTGACCATATGCTAGAACCCAAAAAGGAGGACAGGCTCCTCCAAATTTAATTTTTAGGAGGACCCTGTCCTCCTTTTTGGGTTCCAGCATATGGTCACCCTTTACTCAGGAGTAAGCTCCATTGACTTAATGGGCTTACTTCTGAGTAGACATGGATTGGATAGGGGGCTTACCTGGGCTGCCAGTGCAGAGGAGATGCTTGGTGCTTGGAGGTGGGGGCACTTAGTGTCTAATCAGCACCTTGAGCCCGGGCTTTTTCCGGTTGTCTGGGAAGCAATGGGGTCTCAGCACTGTAGCATCAACCCCTACCTCTGCCCCCGCCTCACTTCCTGTGTTGCTGGCCTGGGGTCTGGAAGGCTGCCATCTGTCCCCTGAGGATGCTTGCAGCCCCGTTGGCCAGGCAAGTGTCAGCCAGGTGAGCCTCCGTAACTGTGGCGGAGGAGGCAGGCTTGGGGGTCACTCTGGCCATGGCAAGGAATAGGAAGTGTTGCTTCTATAATGGAAGCAACACGTGCATGCGCATATGCAGCCTCCGATGTTGCATGCACATGCGCAAATACTCACTGACTAGAATGGCTGCTGCCGTCGCTGCCTGTAAGTACCCCCGTAAGTACCCCCAGATGGCCGGATATTTGTCTATTGGACTGGACAGTCCAATAGGCAAAAGCTGGACATGTCTGGTCATTTCCTGTTGTCTGGAAGCCTGCCTGGCCCAGACTTGGACACCAGATCAACCTGCCAGGTAGACCTGGGCTCCCATTCCAAGACAGTCTTCTGGAACCCAGAGGGCCTCTTCTAGGCAAAGTAGACCTGGACTTCACATTCTGGGGCAGTATATCACTGAGTACCATATGCGTGGGAGCGATAGCAGGGGAGGGTACCGATGTTCACACATTGCTTGTGAGGAAATATTCACTGCATTTATTTTCTGGCAATTATGTTTTATTTCATGTCATGACTATTACGATCTCTCAGCCTCACCGACAGGGTTGTTGTAAGAACAAAAAGGAAGGAACTATATATACCCCCCTTAGCTCATTAGAGAAATATTTTATCAAGTAATTAATACCGATACATATTAATTAAATAATTTTGTTGTATGGAGGGTGTCAAAATTTTTTGGGTCCTGGGGGTCAGATGACTTAGCTATGCCACTGAACATACCCCCCCCCACACACACATACACAAGATATTCTTTCATAAGCCTAAGTATTTCCCAGACAATATAGGACATGATTCCGTAATCAAAATGGCAGGAATGATTTTATAAAAGACTTCATGCTGAAAAAAGACTTCAGCTTCCTTCTTTCGCAGTAGATAAATGATGTTAAATGATGTTAAATGTCAGAATATTGAGGGATCCAAAGTAAAGAAAAATCTGATGATTGGGAGGATCCACTGGGCAGAATTCAAAACAGCCTCCTGAGCAGGCACCTGCTGACTTTCTTCTTCCAACTGGTTGGATTTAACCTATCCTAAAAGCAACTTCTCACTGGAACCCAGTACTAGCTGAATCAGAAACCAAAGGCTCATTCAGGCATCACCTTCAGCCAAATATGTCATCAACCCCAGACTCATCAACTGGATACAGGTGATGGTTAAGTTGCTCAGGAAATCTTGTAGGGCCTGAAGTGTCTGTCAACTCCAGAATTTTACAGCACGTCTTTTAGCTTGACCTGAGTCACAGTGCAAGTTATGAAACTTCTTGGGGACAGGGGAATTTTCCCCCCTCCCTCCTGTTCAGAGACTACCAATGTACTGAGACCAGGGCAACCATATGCAATACAGTGCCTTGTAAGACAAACTTAATTTGTTCTGGAAGCATGTTTGTCTTACAAAGCGTTCTTTTTACAAAGCTGATTTTCCCATAGGAAATCATGGAAACTCAGACAATTGATTCCACACTCCAAAAATATACATATAAAAATATTAACTGAATGTAAAACAGATGACAAAACACTGTAATATATGACAGAACACAATTACTGTAATATTAATAAAAACACTGTAACATACTGTACTAGCAGGCCTCTGTCAGTCTTGAAAGACTATAGTATCGTGCTCAGCGTTGCATGTGCTGCATGCGAAGCACAAAAGCCTGGGTTAGATTATTATGGAGGATAGGCTGTTACCCAAGCAGCAAATCCCCCCTTTCCACGCCACTGAATTAGTCCAATGGAAAGGCAGAGCCAATACGATTGGATCCAGCTGGTGTCGCAGAGCTGGGCTAAGGACAAGAGCTCACCCTGTCTTGTGGGGCCAACCCGGGTCTCGAACCCTGGCCTGCTGGTTAACAGGCATAGTGTCTTAACCGCTTGCACCACCAACAGAAAAGAAAAACCTTTATGACCAAGGATGACTAATTTTCACTAAAAGAGTCATTGGTGTCTTTTTGAGCAACTTTCACAAGGTAACCTTCTAATGACACTCACTTTTGTCTCCTTTTGAGAATTTCACAAAAATGTGATGTTGCATTGTCATGAAACAGATTCATTGCTCGCACTGCTACAACCTTATTTGGGTAGTGCTTTCCTACAAAATTTTGCACAATTTCCCAATGTTTACAAAGGTTCTTAAGCTCATTTGATGTGAGTGATTCCTCTCCTTATTCTCCTCCTCCTCTGCAGATGAGATCTCCTCCATAACCTCTTACTGAGGCTCACAATGCAGATCCATCAATTCATTCATTTGACAAAGAATTTTCCTTGTAAAACAGTTTGCCAAACTCTGCCAAAACTGTTTGTCTTAAAAGGCACTGTTTGTCTTACAAAGCAGAATTCCTTAGAAATTTAAGTTTGTCTTACAAAGCATTTTTCTTACAAAGCATTTGTCTTACAAGATACCGCTGTATCTGCAAATAAAGCCCCACAAAATGTAGGACATCCAAGAAAAATGTAGGACATAACACAATCAAAACTAAACACTCTCATGCATATTGCTTTCATGTGGTTAATATAAACAATATATTACTTATTAAATTGAAAACTCTTACCTATAACTTATTACTTTACTAGTGAAATGCAAACGCATTGCGGGAGGAAAATACCTCCATTTGCCTTTCCCCTATTGCACAACACCATCCATGTGCAACACTCCTCGCCCCCGCGCACAAAATCCCCCCAGTGTAGCAAGTACCAAATTGTCACTCTGTGTAATATTCCTCACCCTGTGCAACATCCCTCCACAGCCGTAAACACCCCTTCTGGGCAGATGCAAAATCAGTCTTCAGTGTTAAGTATAGGAAACAAAAACATGTTGCATCCTTTATCACCCCCTTAAAGGTTAAATTTCTCAAAATCAGTTCTTGGTGGGTGCTCATGTCAAATAAGAAACACCCTCCTTGAATTTCATGCTTCTAGGTCCAGGGGTTGGGGTAGAGCATCCATTAGTTAGGGATTCTTCAATGTAAAGTATAGGGAGGAAAACGCGTTGTGCCCCTTTTCACCCCTTTCTGGTCGGAATTTCTGAAAACTGGTTCTTAGTGGGTGCCTCTATCACAGAAGAAACATCTTCCCCAAATGTCATGCTTCTGGGCCCAGTGGTTTTGGCTGGGCATTGATTAATAAGTGAGCGAATCACTCAGTGACTTTTCAGATTTATATATACAGATAATTTACTAATTACAAAAAGGCTACATATTCACAAGGAAATGGAGGACAATGAAGATTTTTTTTTCCAGCATCAAGGCTATAAAAGTGGACATGTCCTGCAAAAAGAGAACATATGATCACCATGACTCAGACCTATCATTCTTTTTCCAGAGCCTCTTGTTAAAACTGTAGCAACTGACCTGTATGATTACCAGTAGCTTTGGTCTGTTGTCAGCATTTGTTCAAAAATTTGTTCAAAAACTTCAGTTTGAACATCCTGTGTTTGAGAGAGAAGAGAGAGAGCACTGGACCCTTTTGTTTGGGTACAACTGGGTCCAATTCATTTTTCTGAGCACCCAAAGTGCAGATGTTATAGCAAGAACCAAAACATAACTATGTAGCAGGCAAATTTGTAAAACCACATTTTCCCCCTCCCTGTGGGTGGTTAAATGGCTGTTTAAGGTCATTAGCATTACACCGTTTCCAAAGGGAAAATAGGATGGAGGGGAAAACAAGCGAATGTTTTTTATCTTCCCCTTCATTAAGAGCCCTTTTTGTATCTGTGTTTATTAGATTATATTTTAATGGGCAAATATTCTCAGGAAGGGGGAAAGCGGTTCATCTGAGCTTGTCATTTTGTTAATATGCACTCATGAATATGCACCGCAATAGGCATAAAACGGGAACGCAGCAGGCCGGCTGTACTTGCAGGCTCCAGAGCCAAGTTCCAATGACTGGCAAGCCATTCAGAAAGATCCTATTTTCACAGATAAATGACCTCCGCCTTTTTTTCAAGCATGCCATCAATAATATATGTAATGGAAATGTAGTTTATGGAAATAATGCTTATAGTAATAAAGAGATTGTTTTGGCTTTCGTCCACAACATTTGACAGGGATGTCACTTGGCTTAGTCTTGAAGTCCTTACATTGCTTTGAGCTTGCAGACAAAAGCTGAAAACTTTTGGGTGATGACCACAGGCATCAATAAGCATAAGAATGGGAACAAGTGATTACTGGTACTATCTTTTGAGTAAGTACACAGAGATAGTAGGGCGTAAGTGGCTTCTTGAAATTCAGGGTTCCAAAGGCATCTTCTACATGGCAACCCATTTTGTTACCATATGCACATAAAATGGTTTGCCACAAGATGGTTTAACATAGCTTCCAGAGGGCTCTACTTCCTGACCATATTGCAAAAAGGGAATTTAACAATATCATACACACAATCTAAATTGACTAGCATCACTAGGGTTTGTGTCACCCCCATTCATTTATTTTAATATACAACTAGTCTGGACACCCCACAAATAACTAAGCAAAACAAAGAAAACCAATTTTTTGGCTCTCACATAACTGAATCAGGTCACAATCCTAACTAGTACTAGAACAGGCACACGTTTTGGGTAACTCAGGGGCTACTGCAGTCCCTGTGGGGCTTCTTAGAACTGCATCACTTCCATCAGCAGTGCAAATCTAAGCAGATGGATTGTCTCGGGTTTCCCAGGAATTGATTTAGTATCTTGCACAAGTGATGGATCCTAGATCAATCTCCTGCTGTCCACCTGCCTGCTCACATTACTGCCACTGCACACCCTCATCTGTCCTGAAACACATCACCTACATCTGCTTTCCACCCTTCTCATTTCTCCCAGATGCCTGCACTGGACTGGAAAGGACAGCACAAAGTTACACTTCTTGGGACCCACATTGGTGCAGCAACGCCAATGCATATCTGTGCACTAGCTTAACTGTACTTATGTAAGCAAGTTAGTGCTTTAAGGGCGCAATCCACAGCAAGTTCAACCTGCTCTGCCCTAACTGCTCTCTCCTAACTATTCTGTATCCAGAGCAGAAGGTTATGCTGCATCCAGAGAGTCAGGAAGCCTGGGCTGCCCTAACTGCTCCAGAGCATGCTACGTCAGTGACAGCTGGGGAGGGCTTGCTCCTGAGTAGACCCCCTTCAGATCACACTGAAGAAGGAACAGCTGTGGTGCCTACATTATACGGAAGCCTAGCAGTTCCTGACAACCAGTTACAGCTGCAGTTCTTCGAGTGCAAGATGGATGCTTGGAGTGGCCGCAGTTGGAGTGCCCAACTGTGGCCACAGTGCCACAGTTGTGCCATATCCTGAGGTTGAGAGGCAGGGGTTGCAGCTAGGCTGGCCAAGAACTCAGATTTTTGGTCAACACTACCATTCTTACTCAGGCCTTATCATGGACCCCTATGGGTCTACTCATTACTATACCTGCTCCTGAGGTGGTATAACTCTGAGGGCTGGAAGAGGGCATTTCTGCTTTGGAAACAGGCTCTGGATACAGAGTAACTGCTCTGCCCTAGGCAATGCTAAACATGCCCTCAATGTGCCTCTCCTGAGCTGCTTAGGCTGCCCCAGTTAGGGCAGAGCAGGTCCACCTCACTTAGGGCACCCTATGTTGCCTTGCTCTGCCCTAAGCCTCTTCCAGAGTAACTGGGCTGGAGCATCTTGCAGTTGCTCCACCCTAGTGATAGACAGGGCACCCTAAGGCCTCTTATGTGCAAGGAATAGTTGCTCTGGATTGGGCTGCTTGACACTTTTGTAACAATTATGGGCAAATGCCATTTTAGGCTGCATTAAGAGGACTAAAGCTTCCAAGTCGCAAGAAGTTCTAGTTCAGCATTGGTGAGACCTCACCTGGAGTACTGTGTTCAGTTCTGGGCACCTCACGTTAAGAAAGATGCAGCCAAACTGGAGCAAGTCTAGAGCAGAGCGACAAGAATGATCAGTGGGATGGAAGGGAAATCCTACGAGGAAAGGTTGGGGGAACTTGGGATGATCAGCCTGGAGAAGAGGAGGCTGAGAGGAGACATGATTGCCCTCTTCAGATACCTGAAGGGCTGTCATAGGGAGGAAGGGGCTCATTTGTTCATAGCTGCTACTGAAAGCAGAACTAGAACCAATGGGTACAAACTGCAAGAAAGGAGATTCCAGTTGGATATCCGGAAAAAATTCCTGATGGTGAGGGCGGTTCGGCAGTGGAACAGACTGCCTAGGGAGGTGGTGGACTCCCCCTCACTGGGGATCTTCAGGCAGAGGCTTGACGAGCACCTGTCGGGGATGCTTTAGGGGGATTTCCTGCTGCAGGCAGGAGGTTGGACTAGATGACCTACTAGGTCCCTTCCAACTCTTGGATTCTATGATTCTAAGATTCTAGGTCTGAGACATGGAAATATCATATTAACACCTCATTTTGACTCATATTAACACCTCAAATATTGACACCTTAATGGTTCCCTTCTGTATCATAGCAGCACCTGAATGGATCTTGGAAAAATCATTGGTCAGTTTTAAGATAAGACAATCCACTTCATGTTACACAAACAGTTTTTCAAACTTGGTATGCCAAGTATTATTATACCCTTCCACCTCAGTGAGGCCATTGTGTGTTTATTGTGATCTAATTGCTTCATTTTGATCTTCCTTCTCTGTTAGTGCTAAATTAAATCCATGATAAAAGTTTGTTGTACCTTCCCCCTTGCCTTCCTCTTCATTACCCACAAACTACTGAGCTGTGACATTGGCCACTACACCAGACCCACAGCAAATACAGTAGTTTGATCTTGTGAACATATGTTATGGATGTGTAAAAGCACACTCAGTTACCCTTTGCCCTCAAAGACATGGCCTTGGGCCTCTTCCTCTTGCCTTTGGCATAAATTATTTGGCATAAATTATCAACATAAATTATTTTTCTTTTGCTACAAGGTTCTCCTTTTATTTGGATAGTTTTAATTTAATGCCCTACAATGTACTTCTTCCATAACAAACATTCCAGTCAAGCTGCCGCAATGAACGGACATGGAAACAAGTATTTGAAACACACTACTCATTATCCTCCGCTGGTACAATATCTTAATATAAAGTTCTGCATATAATTTATTAGATGTATGAATGTTCTAACAGGTGGGGTTAAATTTAGCAGCATTACTCACAAAGATGAAAGTTGAAACATGTCTCCTCTCCTCTACTTCTTGAATTAGGTTTGGTTACAGTGCAGGGAGACAACCATTTCCAAGACACCATAAGTTGGCATAATGCATATATCATCTTTCAATTACAATTATCTCCAAATGTCCTACTTAAATCTTCCTATCTCAATTTTATTCAAATATATTAACTTCGAACTGATCTCTTATCACAAGTGATTGCTGAGCTCTACAGGCATAACTTGCAATTAGTTCATTCCTTTTTTCAGGGCTTTCTCAAAGAACCCTCCAGGAAAGCTTGGGGTCTTTCCAAGGATTTACTGACAATGCTGGGAAAAACCAAGCCCAGGGGACCACATCTCCTGTCTTTCTTGCTAGTTTGCCCTTATCCATATAATCTGCAAGGGAACCACTAGCAGTGAGGCTGCCAGTGATAAACAGAAGATTTGTCCTTAAAGCAGAGCTGCTGGCATAATCCCCCATAGTATCTAGTGCCTCCAAACACTCTGGGAGCATACAACTGGTGAGTGGTGATATGTTGACAGCTTGCCTTCAACATCTTTTGGAGGACAACCACATCACATCAAATTTTTATTTTATTTTGTTTCTGAGGCTGCAATCCTATCCACACCTGGCCCCACTGACTGTAATAGGACTTACTTCTGGATAAAATATGCATAAGATAGGGCTGTTAAGTATGGTTAACCAGCAGGATTGGAATATACCAAGATCCTATCCCCTGTGCAACTGCACCTTCCAGCTACGCCACTGGGGATAGTTTCTCCCTGTGAATTCAGATATGAATGGGTGCAAGCAAAATCTTCTTTTATTATCTCATAGAAAAACAGGTAACAAAACTGCAGTCAGTGAAATTATTAATCATCTGTAATGTACAGTTTTTTGTCCACTTTCAGGAATAATTATAGCTTTCTGCCAAGTGCCTTTTATATTAATCCACCACATTGCTCAATTCCCATTCCTCTGGGACACATAATATTTAATTGTCCCACATATCAAACCAAAACTATGATTCTCAAGGTAATGTATCAAATCATCAATGTGCTGGGTAAATTATTAAAGTTGACAGTTATCCATGTTGTCATGAAATAAATTACAATTTTAAAATCTTCTACTGAAGATACTCCTGGAGGCCCCCACTGAGACCTGTGCCTGGATTGCACAAAGGCAGAAGTAAAGTCATATGACTTGCCACAGATCTCATCAGTTTCCAGATAAATGGAAAGAGAACATGGGTTTCCTGAACACAAATAACTCATCAAATGTGGGAGGAAAGGATGATTATGTTATTACATTTTATGTGTGTTTTTGAGGAAAATTAGTGAAACCATGAAGGCAATAAAATGGCACATAAAATTCATTTATTGGTGAATCTTGAATACTGTTTGCAAATTTCATTTAAAATACTATTTGAGAAAGAGAAATATTAATAAAATGGACAGCCATTCAACTAACAGAGTGTGGAGAGGCTTAATTATTACTAACGTTACTGAAACTAGCACTGTCAGCCATGTTGGGTCCCCCCCCCCCCAACAATGGTGGGAGAAGCACCTATCTGAAGTGGTAGATTAGTGTGAGACATGCCAATGTGAAGCTACCACAGCTGAACTACAGTCTCCTTACCCATCCACCCATTTTCCTCAATTTTTCTCAGTTATTTTTAAATATCAGGAAAAAAGGGAAAAAGGGGAGAGTAGAAGACTAGAACATCCCATAGGAGACACTCTAGGCCACAATTTTTTTCTTCTAAACACAATTCTGATTTCCTATTCCTTGTGTTAAAATAATAAAAATTGAAAAAAAAAATCCTCCATAGTGGGAAGAAGAGGAAACAGTGGAAGCAATGGTAAGTGAAGGGATACACATAAAAAGAAGAGGAGGCGGCAATGAAAGCTCAAATTGCATCAAGGATTGTGTGACGCCAAGAAGTAACAATGAGGAATTCCGTAAATACATCTACTTCGTTTGAAATATGAGTTGAGGTTCTGCTGATGGGCTGATGTTTTGAAGTATGAGTTTTTTCAAAGTATGAACTGACAACCTCAAAATGCCAGATGTAGTAGGAGGCACCTGGATGCAGGTGTCATATGTGCTCCCTGAAGCATCTGGTGGGCTGCTGTGTGATACAAGAAGCTGGACAAGTTGGGCCTTTGGCCTGATCCAGTGGAGGCTCTTCTTATGTTCTTATGATGTCAGAACCCTCTGATTCAGAAATCTGAACAAATCGAAAGTATTAAATGCTTGTTTTATTTTAGTATGAGCAAATTAAAAGAAACTAACATTATGATTACAAATATCAAGAGAAAACATGTGGCAAAATCATCTTATGAAGAAACATTTAAGTAACAAACAGAAAAGGAATATGATGCAACTAATAAAGGGGTGTCAATTTAAACTGTGAAGATTACTGACAAACTAACTGCATCTATTCATGCCCAGTCCTATCCCACTCAGTTTATGCAATGCAGCCATGCTGTTGGGCATGGGCTGCATGGTTTGGTGGTTGGTGCAACCAGATGTACCATCTAACTCCCCATATGTCAGTGTAATGGTTCAGATGCAGCCTCTGCTGCAACCTCTGTAGGGGTTTTGGGTTCCAGACTAAGGGAACACTTGTTTCCTTGACTTGGGTAAGCCCATGCAGGCCCAGTGGATCAACTTGTACATGTACCAACATAATAGCTGGTATAAGTCTGAGTTCCTCTATGAAGGCAGATCAGGCCCTGGGAAGGGTTGTGATTGGGCATGTGCTGCCACCATACCCACCTACCAGACCTGATTCACCCTCCTCCCTGACCTGTCACCACCATCTTCCCAGTTTGCCCTCTCTCCGCCCCATTCCATCCCTGTACCACCTTCCCACCTCTGGTGGGCATCCCCAGTCCATTGGAGTACAGATCAGGCTGTTTGCTGCTTGTAGTGGCCATGCACCAAAACTCAGTCACATTTGCAATGGCCATAAAGGGGTTTACTCTGGCCATAAAGGGGTTTACTTTCTGATTGTGTAAATTCATTGTTAGGATTGGGTCTTCTTGGACCTCTGCCAGCTATTTAGGATTAAGATAGGCACACCAAGTACGGGGGGGGGGGGGAGCCCATCATGTGAAGATAAACAAGTATGTACCTTTTCCTCACTGTTCTTGGCCACCTCCGCAAGTGCAAGTGAGGATAAAACATTTGAATGCCACTGAACTCGGAGATAGATTTCCTATCAGCCTAATCCTATTGACTGAATTGTCACCACTGAACAGCCAGAATCTTATTTTTCCATCCTGCAGCTACAGAAGGGCTCTGCACAGCAAGGATTCTTACAGGTAAAGCAGGTCATGAAGGCTAACTTCAAGGCATCTGGCTGTCTTTCCATCATGTGTCATCTCAAAGAAGAATCTTTTTGCTCAATAATTCAGTTCAGCATTTTTTAATCTTAGGGATTTTTACACTCTCTTGCAATGTAACATAGTGCCTCCAGAGAAGACTCGATAAACCCACCAACAGGAAAGCTTCAGGATCTCTCTGAGAAAAGTGCATCTTTGACACGTTTCCATAAGGACTTCGCACACTGATGTATCTAACTGAACAATTGCTATGAGCACAGATGAAAACAAATGCGCAACTAAAGCCAAATACTACCTCCACTGGGAGACTTGATAATTCTTTCAGAAAGCCATTCTTTTATTCTTTTTTCTATCTTTTTTTTTACAGATGGCTATGCCATTTGAGGCATTCAACCCTCATTATGGAGAAGAAAATGATCATGTTAAATGCTTTGCAGTTTCCTGACTAGGCTAGTCTTCAAAATATAGCGTAGGGATTTGAAGCAGGAAAAATAACTTGAAGACTTAAATGCTTATAATTTTTTTAATTAAAAATTTGCATTCCCCCCTTTGCTGCTGTTACTAGAATTCAGGAGAGACCATGACTACTGTAAGAGGAAATGGGAAGAGCAGGGAAGTGTTATTAAATCAGATATTAAAAGTCAAAAACGGCTATAAGATGCACAATATATTCTTGCAGTCGTGGAGTCAAAAGCATTTGCTCTTGATGTGGACATTTTGACTACTGCAATTGAAAATTATTACTATCCAGGAGTCCAGAAAGTGAAGTATTTCCAGTTATGTTATTAATGCTGGAAGATGCAGAGTATGGATTTCTCGTCTTCCTCCCCCACCGCAAACACATAGCAACACATGCATAAATTTGACCTTTTCTGTTGGCTTTACAGAGAAAGAGTGATATTTTGGGGAAATTAATGGAAGCAGTATGGGATATGAATTTGTGCAGATGAGTGCATTACATGAGACCCACTAACGGGCCTATAAGGGCTTCTGGGACTGAATTTGCAAAATTAATAATATCCTTTGAGATTTGCTTCTAATAATTAAGAATATAGTTTTCCTTCACTGAGATAATGTCTGTATATCAAAAAAGTAATTGTACAGTTTTTTTAGGAAATGCAATGTGAACATTGTTCTGTTGCAGATTCCCACATAAAGAGATAATGTCATGTCAATGAATGTCACATATGAAACATCCCTGAGATCAGTGGTGGGATTCAAATAAATTAACAACAGGTTCTATGTCCCATTAGTAACCAGTTCTAAGAACCAGGTGCTCATTAGCAAAGGGTTATATAGAACATGTGAGAACCCCCTGAAGCCCATCACTGCAAGATGCTCCCTTGAGATCACTGTTGATGTAGTTCTAGGTGGAATCATACTCTACTGCCTAGGAACTCTTAGATGCTGCCTTCAAATGAATGAATGAATGAATGAATGAATGAATGACAGCAATTTTTGAAATTCAGGGTGCAATCCAGAGCAAGCTCAACCTGCTCTGCCCTAACTGCTCTCTCCTAACTATTCTGTATCCAGACAGAAAGTTATGCAGCATCCAGAGAGTCAGGAAGCCTGGGCTGCCCTAACTGCTCCAGAGCATGCTAAGTCAGTGACAGCTGGGGAGGGCTTGCTCCTGAGTAGACCCCCCTCAGATCACACTGAAGAAGGAACAGCTGTGGTGCCTATATTATAAGGAAGCCCAGCAGTTCCTGACAACCAGTTACAGCTGCAGTTCTTCTAGTGCAAGATGGATGCTTGGAGTGGCCTGCTGTATCCTGAGGTTAGTGGGCTGCCATAGTTGTGCCATATCCTGAGGTTGAGAGGCAGGGATTGCAGCTAGGCTGGCCAAGAACTCAGATTTTTGGTCAACACTACCATTCTTACTCAGGCCTTATCATGGACCCCTATGGGTCTACTCATTACTATAACTGCTCCTGAGGTGGTATATTTCTGAGGAACTGGAAGAGGGCATTTCTGCCTTGAAACAGGCTTTGGATACAGAGTAACTGCTCTGCCCTAGGCAATGCTAAACTTGCCCTCAACGTGCCTCTCCTGAGCTGCTTAGGCTGCCCCAGTTAGGGCAGAGCAGGTCCTCCTCTCTTAGGGCACCCTATCTTGCCTTGCTCTGCCCTAAGCCTCTTCCAGAGTAACTGGGCTGGAGCATCTTGCAGTTGCTCCACCCTAGTGATAGATAGGGCAACCCAAGGGCTCTTATGTGGACAGATTAGTTGCTCTGGATTGTTCTGTCAGTCTCAAAGGGCTCAATTCACTTCAATTTACTCAAAGGGCTCAAGTCACTGAAAACTGGCTCCATTCCCCGTGGGGAAAGAAAAGAGAACATTTTTTTAAAAGGAAAAAAGAGTGTGTAATGGTGTAAGCAAGTAGGAAGAAAGGAAAAGAGAAGGAACATAAGAAAACCAAGAGAGTTACCCAGGGGAAACTTATGATCCAATCTTATCCAGATCTTATACTTGTGGCATTTTTTGCCTATACCATTTCATAGAATAGAGATAAGTTTAACACAGTTTTTTATTGCATTATGCATGAAATAACACATTGAATATAACATTATGGTATTATTAAAAATACTAAAGTTTTAAGAATTTTGGCCAGTAGTTGCATCACCTCCCTTATATATCATCCAGTGCAGCCACCTAAGATTACTACTCAGTAACTATCTAAACTGCCACTAGCCCATGAGCCAGGATCTCTAGAGGTATTCCCTGGGATAAATCTCTCTTCCTTACAATATAAAGATATTTGGGGAGTTCTGTTTAATTCACTCTCTTATGCCCTATATGAGAAAGGAATAATGGCTCCCAGATACCTCAAAGATGCCCAGATGAAAAGGAAGAGGACCCAGAAATTTATTAAGATCCATTAACTTATTACAACTAACATCACTTTTATAAAACCTTCCTTTGAAATCTCCCCAACCCTTTTTGAAATCTCCCCAACCTTTTTCTTTCCTCA
Source organism: Cryptoblepharus egeriae (assembly GCA_030015325.1). NCBI lineage: Eukaryota > Metazoa > Chordata > Lepidosauria > Squamata > Scincidae > Cryptoblepharus > Cryptoblepharus egeriae. The sequence goes on along the minus strand of JAREYC010000002.1, from coordinate 62,367,118 downwards.
GATATACTCATACAAAATGGCTGTCTTTGAAGAGTCTCGTAGCCCATGGGGGGCTGTTTGATAACCCATCCCCACCATAGCATGCAGTGCAACCTCTATTTACATGGCTGCCTGTTAGAACGTGGCAGGGGATCAGACCATGGGCAAAATGTGACCCATTTTGTGTAATCTATGGTGGGTTCCCCAGCAATGTTAACTACAACCTTTCAGTACCACTGTTACCTCCCTCACCCCTGGCACCCCCCTTCATTACAACTTCCCTTTTGCATGGAAAGAAATATGACTGCATTTGTGATGCTGAGATAGAACAGGGTTGTGGCTGATGAATAATAACATGACATGGATTTCTTTCTAACAGTCCTCATTTCTGCTCCTATGAGAATTGCACTGATCAATTTACTCACATGGAATTAGCTAGGTATTTCGATCTGGAAAAGTGTCTTTGAAGTTTATGTTTAGCTACTCAGTATGGCCTTTACTCAATGGATCTTAACATTTTAGTCAATTTTCAGCTGAGAGCTCTCTAGTGAATAAATGTTGCCAATTCAATTCACTCAATCTTTTTCATTTTTCCCCCACTTTGGACTCTTGGAAATTTTAACTTACTTATTTGTCAAGAGAGTCAATAGACTACTTCAAGCACAATCCTATCCATGTCTACTCAAAAGTAAGTCCCATTGTGTTCAATGGATCTTACTCCCAGGAAGGTGTTTTTAGGATTGAAGCCTTAATAACTTAGCATTTAGCAAATGCATTAAATTTCCCTTATTGCTTATAGGATAACTGACAACAGGCCCAAATTTGCTCAAATATATTCAGTGCTTCAAAGTACTTGATGGATTTTCTGAAGCTTTTAAAACTCTGCACTCTAAAAGAATTCAATAACTTTGGTTTTATGGCTTTTATATAGCATAAGCTCATTCTTAACTACATTTAGACCAGCATATCAAGCTTAATGATGCAGGTGCTTTAGTGGGGTTATAAGAGGATACCCCGCTTTGGGTGTCCTTGAATGACTGCCCAATCCTATATTATGCCAACAGAGGGAATCATGCTATAGTGGGGGACATGATTGGATAGCTTTCAGAGAGAAAGCAAAAATATTTGTGCCTCAACCCACTGTAATTTGCCTGATATCCTATGGATTGGGACCTGCAAAATGTGAGGTTATTTTTCCTGACAAAGCATAAAATCCCTTTGTCAGGAAAAATACACTCACCTTTTATAGGCCACTACCTATGAATATCCTTGGAAATACACCAGCTATTTGTTTGCAAGGAGTACTGGGGGCAGAATAGGCAGAAAAATAAGACATAAGACATAAGAAATTTATTTGTCATTACACTCACAACTGGGTGCAACGAAATGAGGTGCTCTTCCCCCCAAGGACAACACCACTAAAGAAGAAACTAAAATAAACACAACTAACCATACAACAATCTCTATACAAATATAAATACCCCATTGCACCCAGCAATTAAATTCCACAAAAACCTATGACCCCGCATTTAAACTCAGTACTGCACTTGGATAAAAACTTTTCTTGTATCTGCTTGTCCTTGTTCTCAATACCCTTCTTCTCGATGGTAATAGTTCAAAGAGCTGATGTCCCAGATGAGAGGAGTCTTTCAATATATTAGATATCCTCCTCTTACATCTGTTCCTATACAGTTCTTCCAAAGGGGGGGAGTGAGCAGCCAATGATATTTTGGGCCATCTTAATCACCCTCTGAATCGCCTTTTTCTCTGCCACTGTGCAGCTCGTGAACCATACACAGAGACAGTAGGTTAATATGCTCTCAATTGAACTCCGATAGACGATAGTCAGTAAACTCTCAGCCAATTGCTGTTTTCTACGAATCCTTAGAAAAGACAACCGTTATTGTGCCTTCCTAATTAAATCAGCGGTGTTTGCACTCCAAGTCAGGTCATTTGTTATGATGGTCCCAAGAAACTTACATTCAACCACCTGTTCCACACAAACTCCATCTATACACAGAGGGTGAATATCTGCTTTTTCCCTAAAGTCCACTATAAACTCCTTGGTTTTTTGAATATTAAACAAAATATTTTTTTTTTTTGCACTAACAGGCAAAATTTTTTATATTTTTTGTAATACCTCGTCCCGATACGCAGACTCATCATCCTCAGAAATAAGTCCTACTAGTGTAGTATTGTCTGCAAATTTGATAATCCTATTGTTGGGATGGTTATTGGTGCAATATATTGTTGAGATGGTTATATAGTGCCACCAGCCTATAATCATTCGGACTATTTATAGGCAACTTTTTAGGCAGTGGAACGATAGTGGAAGCCTTGAGACAAACATGAACTGCACATTGTGTCAAGGATTGATTGAAAATTACAGTCCATACTCCAGCTAGCTGATCAGCACAATCTTTTACCACCCAACCAGGAATTAAGATGGGTCCAGCTGCCTTTCTGGAGTTCACCATCTTCATTGTCTGCCTCACATCCTGCACTTTCACAATGAAGGGGGAACTCTGCTGAGTAAATGATGGCAAACAGACAGTTTCAGTTTGATGGATCGAGCGAAAAAGTTGTTCAACTCCTCGACCATAAAAATGGGCCATAAGATATCTGTATCAGTGCCAGATTGCCAGAAGCCTTAGAACAAAGTGGTCCCCTGGTCCCCACTATGAAGCTACCAGGTGATGACTGCTGCCATGGTTTCAAACTTTACCTGTTTGTAGCACAGTAACATTAAGACATCTTTGATCCTTTTTGTCAGTCCTTTCCAAGCTGGAAACAACAGTGTCCTATAAATGCCCTCCCTATCCCAAGCACAGGGATGCAGAATAGTAAGTGTTTGCCATAGGAAGGGAGCAGGACTTTTTCAAAATGCAGATCCTGCCACAACCAGAGTATGGAGAGCCTTGGTTTCTAGTATGCCCTGTCTCTGTGGGTACGATAATGAAGACTGAGATCACACTCTTAACCTTGTTTACTCAAAAGTAAGTCCCATTGTGTTCAATGGGTCATATTCTCAGGAAAATGTATTGAGGATTACAGCCTTAATTTCATCTGTTGGATCCTACCTTGAAGCCTGTGAACTCATTGCACAGTATCCTAACAGTGAGAGATTAGCATGTGCTAAAGCACTTTGACTATCCGGGATCAGTCTGTTAGTTATGGGTGGCTGGACAAGTCACATAATATTGTTGCAGCTGCCTATTTGAATGAGTCTGCAGGCATTTCCATGACTAATACAAGCATATGCAAATTTCAAATGAGATTTCGGCAAATATGCATGACACTTTGAAATTAGCTTCTGCAAACAGCCAGCCTTTTAAAACTCAGAAGCTGAAGTGTTTGCGGAAAGCTAGTGCATGAGAAAGGCCCAGCCGTGAGTTTGATTGTGCATATAAACACAGAGCTGGCAGGAATTCGGCAGTATTCAACCAGCTCTATTCATCATCAAATGTCCCTGAATAGCTTAAATTTTGGGGTTTATTAAAGCCTTAAAGATTGCAACAGAGGAAGGGCATTTGAAAGCAGTTTATTTGAATTGGCAGTTTTGTTGCATTTTGTGTTTCCTGCTGTCCTTTAAAAGTCAAAGGCATTATAATACCAGTGAGACACATCTTGTTTTACCTTAGATTGAGTTCTTCAATGTCCTTTTAAAATCTGCAGTCCAGGTTGTGTTCAAAGTGCAGTAAATTACCCATGCAATGTTCCTTTCAGTAGATCCTTGAGTCCAGATGCTGCTCCCCCCAACCCCTGTTGGCCTAAGAGAAGCCATCACAGAATCTCTGCTGCATGTCTGTTTTATAGACTACGACCACGGCGCTACATAGCCTAGTTAATAAACCGTTATACCATCAATACCTATGTGGCTCCTGTAATCAGTTATTTATTAAGATTCCGAAGGCAATCCAGAGATGACCTGACATAAAAAGCAATCTCAGTGTGTGCGTGGGCCTTCGCTAACAGATTGTTAAGGAAGAAAACATTGCTTGACCAAAAGCTAAGCATGCTTAAAATCCCACCTGGAACCAGCAAGCACAGAGCTCATGCATACCACAGGCTGCAATCCAATACTTTTCTGGAAGTAAGTCCCATTGATTTCAATAAGAAACATACTTTTGAATGGGATTGCATACATAGGATTGCATTTTATGGACATACATGAATGGACATACAACGACTGCATTGTAATTCTGTATTCTGTAATATATATATATATATATATAGACAATATATATACTGGAGTTAATTGTCTCCAGGAGTCATACAACCAGAACTTCTAGGTAATCTAGGTCACAATACTGTCCCACTGCCTTTGGTCCATAGTGGATCCATTTGGTGCAGTGTGTTGAAATTTTTAAAAAGACTTATGCTGTATCCCTTCAGGACTGTTCTTAGGGCAGCATGGTCTATGTTGTGACATTGGGGCCCAGCTCTCCAGCCTCTGCACAGTGGGGCAGTGAGTGGATCTCCCGCTACTGCAGCCGGGATCCAAGAGGATGTTAGTGAGCAGAATGTGGTCTAGTCTGCATCCTGAAATATGCCTTCCAGAAATATTGATGGGTGACATTATGTGTTATGCTTTGGATATATCCCAACAAGTGCCTGGCTCATCCTGAGGCTTGCCCAGTGTCATGATATGTAACTTCTGCAAACTCAGAAATGCAGGACTTCCAGTTTTATTTAGGGGAACCACATAAACAATGCATTCCTTCATTTCATTGTTTCCAGACTGAGGGTGAAGACACACACATCTGCCTGCCACCAGCCTCTGACACAAACTAATTTGCCCCAAGGCTGGGCTGCTTTCGATTGTCTTTCCATACATACTTGCATATGTCTTTCCATACATACTTGCACATATTTGCACACTTGCATATGCATGGACAAATATAATTGCAAACCAAAGAACTGTAGATATCACTAGCCTTTACTTTTACACATGCTGCAACAAAGCCGCTAAAAGCTGGTGATGAATGTGTGCTGAATGGCATGAATATGTCTAACTCATAACACCCTGCTAAAATTGATAACTGTCTCTCCCAGAGGTTCTTCTTCAACTTGGAATTTTAAATGAGATGCTGCTCACATATAGACAAGCACCAGCTAGTATCTGATCTTCAATATACAGTATTGACGTGGATAGTTTTTTTTTAATGTTAACATCCAACCCTATGACTGCAATAAACAGCAAGCATAGAAAATATTTCTCATCAAGTAGCTGTTGCGCAAGGGAGCCAGGCTTGTAATTCAGGGCATCCACCTGGCAAGATTGGAGTGATGAGGTGATGGAACCCAAGCTTCATCCCTTTACAATGTGAAGAAAAGGCAATTCAAGAACATCAGGTTTGCTTTTCACACTCTTTACAGGCTCCTTAGAAGTCCAGGACTTAGAAGTCCTTGACTCTTGGAGCCAAGCTTGTAATTCAGGGCATCCACCTGGCAAGATTGTAAGTGATGAGGTGATGGAACCCAAGCTTCATCCCTTTACAATGTGAAGAAAAGGCAATTCAAGAACATCAAGTTTGCTTTTCACACTCTTTACAGGCTCCTTAGAAGTCCATTTATGAACAGCTGGCTTCACAGTAGAGTTGCTCAGCAAGGAATAATTTACTCCTCAAATTGGATGACTTCCCTGGCACTGTCTGCGTTGGTTTTATATGCCACTCCTGACAAATGTGGTGTGCTCCAGTGGTTACTGTGAAGAAGCAGGAACAGCAGTCAATGACTCACTGTGGGACTCACACAAAGACTTTGCAGGTTTTCTTTGTTTGTGAACTGTTGTTCATAACAAGGGTTAAGAATCTTCCTAAAAACACATTAAAAAAACCCAAAAACTATTTCCTAAGAAAGGCCAAAGATATGACCTGAGCTCCCCTTGCAAATACAGTAGATAGAAAGCTTTGGGTTTTGTTTGTTTTTAATGCACATAGTTTTCAGCCTCCAAGATTGTCTAGTAATGCATCACTGTGACAGGCCCTTTTGAATGTCTGCCATTAGCAGTGCTAATAATGATATTGTTCCATAAGAAGCTGCATTAGCTGCCATTGATAAGAAAACTGAAGATTTTTGTAGCTCCCTGAAAACAAACTGATTTACTCTGGTACCAGTTTTTACAGACAACTTACTTCACTGTATGTTTGAAATTGGAATGGGGAAGCGAGAGGTATTAATCCAAGGCATAAAAGGTACAAATCCACGTGATGATTATATGACATGGATGTTCCTAGTAACGCATATTGTGCCATTATTATAATGTAGGATTGCTAGAAAACAGGGCTTTTGGGGCTCTTCAAGACATGAAGTGCAATTTAAGATACAATTATCATTGATATGGGGGCATTTGCAATCTAAAAAAGCATTGACAGCAACATTTATAAACTAAAAAAAATAGGGTTTAATTTTTCAGCTGTTTTAACTTGTAGATGGTGCTCTGATCTCTAGCTTATCATATTGTGGGGGATGCTTAACTTACAGGATTAGGAATTAAACTTAAGAATTAAACTTAAGAATTAAACTTACAGGAGCTGTTTATAATTTGCATACTACTTGTCTGAACAACTACAATAAACCTAATATTACCAAACACTAGGAAGAAACATTAAAAATTTGAGAATATAGCAACAAACCAACACAAGTGAACATAACATTGAATTGCTGTGGAAAAATAAGCATTTTTTCCCCTTGCAGTTCAAAATCTGGGAATGGGAATGGGAATGAAACCCACTCCGACAACCTTACTTATCATGGTGGTAAATACGGGTGCCTTCTGGAATATTTATTCAGCTTTATGCTTACTAGATGGAAACTATTTTGGTGACCTTTGGATCTTTGCCTGGCTTCTCTTTAGAACCAAGGCATAGTTGCTTACTCATGAGTAAATGAGTATGTGTCCTTGTTTTGCTTTCCATAGGGCTTAATACAGTTGTCAACATGGAGGGAGGGACTTCCTTCTCAAGTGTTCTTTTTCATTCATCAGATCTGGACCATTCTGGTGGCACTGGATTCTTCTCACCCTGACCTTTGAAAAAAACTGAGGCATGGTTGCCTACTTGTGACTAATTACTCATGGTAGCTCAGTTGCACTTTCCGCAGGACTCCATGCATTTTCCTGGGGCATGATCAAAAGCCTGCAGCTGGTTAGGAGGAAGGCACATGCAGAGTTAGGGGCTTACAAAAAAGGTCAGAAGCACTCACAATGCATCACAAATTCTCTGCAGCCACTTGAATAGGTGAATTTCAGCGTTATTTAATTAATTGAAGTTTTTCATTATTTTGTGGTTTCTTGTTTTTACTATTTTAGACTGCCTTTACCAATTAATTATGAAAACAAAATGAATACTTCAGTGATAAAGTTCAGGACAATATGCTCATTTTAGATGCATTCACAATCCCGCATAGCAAGGACACTGAAAAAAGTATGTGGACTATCAATGTAAATAAAAATAACACTTTTAAAAAATTGTTTTATTTGCATGGCCATACATAGCGGTATGATTTTTTTAAAAGAAAAAATAATGAAATAAAAACATATAGCGCCACTTTCTTCCCTTCTCCTTTTTTGGAGAGGGCAAAATCTGCATTAAAAATAGTTCTCCAGCAGAAGTGGATCTCAACATTACTTTTGTAATTTCCCTTTTTTTTTAGTCAGACTATTCAGGCAATAGTCAGAGTCACCAGTATCTGTTATTTTTTGACATTTCTGGTGGACCTGCTGAGAGGCAAGGAATAGCTTTGACACACATAGCCCTTCTAGTTGAAGTTCAACAATGTCCTGATGAGCAGTGACACAGGCATTGCACATCCAAATGGACATGCACAAACCAGACAGAACAGCAGCTGAGCAGAATGGAAATACCCGGTGATCGCACAGGTCGGAACTGAAATGTATTAGTGGAGCTACAAGGGTAATTTTCCACAGCACATGTTTTCGATTATACCCACTGTTAGGATTATCCTCATGTTCAAAGCATGAACTGCAGTATCCAAACAGCTAAAATAATGTTTTGGAATAGATTATCTAACCATACTTCTTTGAGTTCAGATGCTTTCATGCCAAGTGAAAATCTTCAGTGAAATAATATAGATTAGTTATGACTCAGAGAATACTATACTGGCTTAGCTACGGAAGAGAGAAGATAAAATAATATTTTTAATTTCATCTGAACTAAATTGATAGTGTCATCTGTCTTTTATAGTGGTCGATAATATCAGCTCTTCAGTAAAAAAAAATCATACAAGCCAGCACATTTTCAAAAGCATTTCTGTTTGAATGGAAAGGAATCAGTGGCTCATCTTTGCAAGCTGCAAGAGTTAGCAAATGAATTAATAGCAAGACCTCTTGATATGTCACCCAGACTTTCTGTAGGTGGTAAAGAGGAGGCAGAAGCTGCATTTTCAGAACTGACTTTCAGAACGGATTTTCGAGAACTGTGTGGGACGCTGGGTACCTCATGCCGCCGCTACCTGATTTGTACAGCTTGTAAAACTGCGGATGTTATCTAAGGCTGCCTTGCAACATAGGTCTGAAAGGGTTAGGCACAGGGATTTAACCCAGTAATTTTGGATTTGAAAGCACTTTACTAAATGTACTTTTTCCTCTGCATGTTGTGTTGGCACAGTGAACCTTACTCGCTCTCTCTCTGCACACAGCACATTTCACACTGTAATCTTAATGGAATCATCTGATCTTCAAAAATGTTTCTATATTGCTGAATAGTTTTTATTTTAAGGCTGATTAACATTTTTCAGCATGTTTCAAACAAATGGAATTAAAGTTATCCATTTATCAGTTATAATGAAAATATCTATCTATAATGAAAATATCTACCAGCTTCAACTGCATGCAGAAAGCACCTACAAATATGCAACTCCTTTTAACAGTTTGATGGACAATTTGATGGAAAATTTCATGGACAAAACCACACAAGAACCTCTTTGTTCATTAACTGACTTCCCAAAAATAGTTATATGGAACATAGTTTCAGCAATAGACTTCAAAGAATGGGAAGGAAAATAGGGGAAAAGAGACTCCATCATATGTGTATGTATATTATTAGATATGGATGAGCAAATCACTACTTTTAAATCACTACTAACTTGTCATGATACTGCTTGAGACACATTACACAGAAAGAAGATGTCTGCCTTTGCCTAAGCTGAATCATCTAATCCAGGGGTCTCTAAACATCTCAGCAGGAGGGCCACCTCCTCTTTCTGAGACTGTGTCAGGTGCTGGAAGAAAAAAAATTGAACAAATTTACATAAATATATTAGTGACAGAACTTATGAATGAATGAATTCAAACCAGTTCATAAGCATTTTCATTCACAGAGAAAGGAGGCATAATACCCTCCCAAGGGGTGGAGAGCTGATCTTCCCCAAGGACCAGAGGGAGGGGGCTTGCTGAGGGCTGCATCTGGTCTCAGGGCTAGTGTTTGGAATCCCCTGATCTAATCTATACTGGACAATTGCTGCCAGTTGACTTCTTCATTGGGGATCTTCAAGCAGAGGCTAAACCTGTTGGATATGCTGTTGGAGCACATGCTGGAAATGCTCTAGAAGGATTTCCTGTTACAGTCAGGGGATTAGACTAGATGCCCTATTAGGTCCCTTTCAATTCTATTATTCTATAATTAAATGCTATTTCCACTGAATTTGTAGCACCAGCACTAGGTGTAATAAAAGTGCTGTAAGGCACTTTAATGCTAATGCTCAACATATAGTGCCAGTGCCAGTCAGCATTGAACCTCACTACTGGGAGAACTGGCAGAACTGGGTTGTGAGAGTGGAGATGAGGATCAAACCTGGGAAGGAGAAAGCAGCCATTGAATAGGTCTTTTCAGTATGGTATAACTTGTAGAAAACCCATTTGGAGTTTTACCCACTCATTCCCATTCAAAGGAATGAATATTCCCTTACCCTGAGAAGACTCCAGCAGCTGCCCCTCAGCATGCCCCTCAGCATGTAAAATTCAGGCCTTCGTGGTGGCCCTGAAGATAGGACTGGGCTCTAAACCTAGGAGTTTCTGTCACTGAGCCATCTGTCCCACTCTTAAATGCTGCCTGATCCATCACCATCTGATTATTGTTGGTAATTTGATTTATGGATTTCATATGTTCTGGTTGTATTGCTGTTCACTATACATTTATAATGTAGTGAAGTGTCTTGGCATATAATGTCAAGGTCTAAAATAAATAAATTAATGCAGTCAGCTAGGATAAAGATTGAAAAGTACCTTACAACTGCTGCTCTCATTCCAATAGGTATGCATAGAGACATCAGATGAAATGGAAACTTCATCTCAACAAACAGCACAAGACTATGGTCTGTATATTCAGAAGTCAGATCACTGTGTTCAGTGGAGCTTACTCCCAGGAGCATGTGTACACTGCACAGGACAGCATGCTGAGGGAAGGCAAATGTCCTTATTTCCTACAAATGCAGCTGTTGCTTTGTTTCAAAGAAACCAGATATTTAAAGGATGTATCTTTTTTATTAGAACAGGCCTTTCATGTAAAATTCCAAAACCACCTGAGTTTCATGTCCTTTAATGTTTAGTCTCTATCAACAATTGGTGACTGAGCAAATAGATAATGTACCTCCAGCAGAATGTTTTGAGGAACATATCCTATTTTCTTGAATGTTCATTGGAAAAGCCAAGAAAAATTAACAAAAGCAAAGTACAAAAAGAATTAAAAAACAATAAAATATGGAATTGTGGCACAAGAAGGCATGTACGATCACAGATGATGCAGATCTGAGAAGCCCCATATGGACAGCTGGGGCTTTACATGGGATAAATATATTCCCTTACCCTGAGTTGATCTCCAGCCATCTCCTAACCTGTATAGGATGCAGCACAGGCCATGTGGTCTGCTGTTCCATCCCAGGCTGGTATGGCATTTTAAGTTAAGTGTGCATGCTCAAGTTTCAAAAAATTTATCCAGTCTATGGTGTGATTTTTATTTCACTAGTTTTCTGTCACTACCTTTTCTAAAGGACGAAGGTTTCCTTCGGTACACATGGACAAATCCTGTTATTCTAACTGGATTTCCTGTGGGACAAAATTGGCTTAAATGACTGTGAAAGGGTGTGTGAACTCAATCAGACCATTTTGAAGTCAAGAAATGACAAACAATAATTTGTGAGGTGTTCAAACATTTCTCCTTCCCAGTGAGTTTGCTCATTCGTCATCCTCTTCTGGCCTTCAAAATGGTTCTGTTTGCTTTTCATACACATCAAAGTGGTGTCTGATGTAAAGCACATCAAACAGTGACAGCTCCTGAAACCACCACAAGAGAAGGAGACCAACAACAAAGAGCAGAGAGATAATCAAGCTGAATATATAGAGAGCTCCAACCAATATCAAGGGAAGCCCTAGAGACTGGTCCTTCATAATTCTGATTGTTATTCCTCTTAGAAAAATAACTGCCGTGTTTGATATGAAGAAGCTAAAATCTTCCTAAAATTTTTGGGAAGTTTTCTGTTCCGATTGTCCTCATCCAATCCATCCAAAAGCAATAGAAAGTTGCTATTTAAAGATAGGAAAATATGACACAAATCAGGACATTACACCACAATCCTAAATGCCCATTTGGGCCAATGCAAGTCACTTGGGCTGCTCCAAGATTTTGCAAACATGCTATAAAATACATCTGTGACACACAGTGAGTAAGGAGTTGCATTTCTGAGTAGGTGAGAAAATGGCATTCCCAGGGGTATATGGGTGTGTTGGCAGTGGGAGACAGGGACAAGACTTATTCTCTGGTAAGTACAGAGAGGCCTCAGGATGGTCTGCTTAGAACTGCGCCATCTCCTGACATGGCACTTAAGGCAGTCCAGTGTAGGCTAAAAAACTTTTGATCAAAGGCAGGTCAGGTGGAAAGCCAACAATTCTTACCACACTTCCCAGAGGAAACAGAAATTCTCAGACTATTCTGGAGTACTGTGGGATGGCCAGCACTGTCCAAAGACACTTCCATGGTCATGTGCCAGTATGACTATATGCTGAGGGACACGGAACACAGTTATCTTCCCACCAAGGTGATACCAATTTATCTACTTGCATTTACATGCTTTAGAACTGTTAGGACAGTAGGAACTGGGCTTAAGGTGGGAACTCATCCCATCTTGTGGTACTCAGGCCTTGAACCACTGACCTGCTGATCCTGATAAGACAGAGGTTCTCCTGGTCCGGAAGTCCTCGACTCGGGTATTGGAATATCATCCTGTTCTGGATGGGGTTGCACTCCCTCTGAAGGAGCAGGTTCGCAGCTTGGGGATTCTCCTGGATTCGCAGCTGCTCCTGGAGTCCCAGGTGGCGGCTGTGGCCAGGGGAGCCTTTGCTCAGCTTCGGCTGATCCGCCAGCTGCAACCATACCTGAGTCGCTTGGATCTGGCCACGGTGACCCATGCCCTAGTGACATCGAGACTAGATTATTGCAACGCACTCTACGTGGGGCTGCCTCTGAAGACGGTTCGGAAACTGCAACTAGTCCAGAATGCGGCGGCCCGTGTGGTTGCTGGGGCTCATCGGTTCGACTCTGTCGGGCCACTGCTTCAGCGACTACACTGGCTGCCCATTCGTTTCCGGGCTGAATTCAAAGTGCTGGTCCTGACCTTTAAAGCCCTAAACGGTTTGGGTCCAGGGTATCTGAGGGACCGCCTTCTTCCGTACAATCCGACCCATCACCTAAGGTCATCTGAGGGGGCCCTTCTGACTGTGCCACCACTAAGAGAAGTGAGAGGTGTGGCGGCCAGAGATAGGGCCTTCTCGGTGGTGGCACCCCGGCTTTGGCCCTCCCTCCCCTTAGAACTGAGGAAAGCTCCCTCACTACAGAGCTTCAGGCGGAGCCTTAAAACCTTTTATTTTAAAAAAGCTTTTTAAATGGGGGCAGAGGTTGGGGGGCTTTTATCTTTTTTATCTTTTCTGTTTTATCGTTTTTAGTCTACGTTTTTAGCTTTAATCTAATTGTATTTTAATTACATTTTAATGTGTTTTTATCTCTATTTATTATCATATGTAATTTTAGTGGTGTTTTATTGTTTTTTAATTGTTGGCCGCCTTGAGTTCCCCCCTGTGGAGGAAGAAAGGCGGGATAAAAATTACTTAAATAAATAAATTAAATAAATCTTCAGGTTGGCAGGCACAGCACCTTTAACCACTTAGCCACTGAGGCAGAGGGGACCTGGAAGTTAACCACACTCTGGAAGTTAGCCACATGAGATTTGTTTCCTAGTAAACACTCCATGTGTCTGTGACTCCAATCCTATGCACATTTACTAGGACCTAATGTCACTGATTTCAAGGAGAATTATTTCCAGCTAAGTGTGCATAGGACAGCAGCATTACAGTCCAGTTTTAAACATGCTTTCTTAGAAGTAATTCTTGCCCATTTGCAGTATGATAGCTGTGACCTTAATCATATAAGTATACTTCCAAGATATGGTTAAAAAATAAGAAGAGAATGTATGGAGTGATTACATGGATCAAATCTGCATCAGGGCATAGGAGGCATTTAGTATTTGCTGCCACCACTGGTCCAGTCCCAAATACTACCCCTCTGTGGGCTACTTTCCCTCTCTATGGGAAAGTAGCCCGTAGCTTTTAATTTTTTTTCCCATTAGAATTATCTCATTGGGGCACACAACTGGAATCAGAGCCTTGGTGATGGCAAAGTACTTAGAATCCCTCTGCCCCCCATTGTAGTTTCAATCTCACTTTTGACTACATATTAAATGATTAGACAGGATTTGGTGATCCTTTAGTAATATTTGGTAAAATTAGGTAATCTTTCAGATACCCAAACTCCTATCCTCATAACACCATTTTACACAAGCCGATGTTTTTGAACTACTGAGGTGTTCTGGCTTGTGTCTTATACTCATGAAAAGCCAATGACAGCTGGCTTGTATCTTATACTTACCATGGGGAATGGACTGCAAAATCAAGGTTGTGGAGCACCCGCCTGAAAATCATTCAGCCTAGCCAGTCATAGGTTTTGCATGCATGCCCAGGTATCTCCTTTTGAGCCTGAGACATGAGTTTATATCTATCTACAGTATTTATCTACAGTATTTATAAACCGCTTTTCAACTAACTAGTTCACAAAGCAGTTTACAAAGAAAATGGAAAAATAATAATAGCTAATTAAAAACTAACTGTAAACATCAGTATAAAAAATTATAACTGTAAATTATAACTGTTGATCAAGTTTCTTGTGTTTAGATGGACTACTCTGCTAAGGACCTCTGAGCTGTACTCGCTCAAAAAGTATTTTGAATGAATCTGCCTGCAGAGAACTTTCAGGATTTGCTTCATGCTGCAAAGAACAGTAGCAGTTAAATAATCTTGTTAATTAATTTTCCCTTACTCAGGAAGTCTCCTGCTCACAGACTCTAGTTGTCCTTTAGGCTGTAATGGCCTTGGATGCTGAAACATTGCTATCACTGTAAAACTGAGCTAAATGGCAGTTAGATAGACTCCATTACTGGAATTCTGGGCTTTGTTAATGGCAATTATGATGAAGTGTGGAGTTATGAAGAGCCACAGTAACACTTTAGCACAGTAATTTTCAACCAGTGTGCTGCAGATAGTCCTCAGGTGTGCTGTGGGAATTTGGGGAGAGTCATTAATTAATAGGAACATTGGAGGATTTGAACAACCTGGTGTGCCTTGTCAATGGTAAAAACAACTGATGGTGTATCTTGACAATTCCCGTGCTTTCTTAGTATGCCGTGAGATGAAAAAGGTTGAAAATCACAGCTTTAGCGTGATAATTGAAGTACATATATATTTAAATGAATGTGTTTCAACCAATGATATAGTTACAATCAGTGGTATTTGAGGTTATGTCTGGTTGTGCTCATTAGACCCCTGCCACCTGGCAGCGAGACAAGTGATATGACACAATTATCAGTGGTAGGAGTCTTGGCTCAGTCGGCAAGGCCACAAGGTATGCTTTTCAACACTTCATAAACTCTTTTCAAACTCTGGTAAAACCCCCCTCTCTCCCTGGGTGGGTGGGTAGGAAAACCCCAGAGCCCCTCCAGGATTTGGGCCAACCCCAGCAGACCTTTAAATTGTTGCATGAGCATTTTAAATAGTTGTGTGCACAATTTAAACTTTGGTGTGCTGCCTGCACTGCTCTACAATTTCCCTCAAAGCCAGATGACTGAGGCATACCTGGAGGAAGTTCCTCCCCCCGCCTCACCTGATCACCCTGCTCCTAACCCCAAAGTAACTAGCAAGGATATCATTGCTAGTTACTTCTGGTGGTGCTTTGAATAGATGGACCATGCAGCGTGAAAAGTGGTATAGCAGAGGAGAAACACTGAGAAACAATGGCCTAGAAGAATACAGTGGCGCACCACGTAACAAATTTAATTCGTTCCAGAGGCATGTTCTTTATGTGAAACATTCTTTACGTGAAGCGGATTTTCCCATAGGAAATAATGGAAACTCAGACGATTGGTTCCACAACCCCCAAAATATTCATATAAAAATATTAACTGGATGTAAAAATGATGACAGAACACTGGGATGAATTCAAAACATGCATTCAATGTGCATGATCTTATGAAGTCTACTTAGGCTGCAGTCCTAAAGACACTTTCCTGGGAGTAAGACCCATTTAACACAATGGGGCTTACTTCTGGGTAGACATGGTTAGGAGGCTGCAATCCAAGACACCTTCAAAGTGTCTCCCCACTTTCTCCTTCTCTCCATCTTGAGCATCTCTCTCCCCTGCTCCCTTCTGGCTAGCCCTGAACTGCTTCCCTCTTCTCCACTGCTCTTCTCTCCCTCTGCCCAGTGGACACCCAGTGACAGGAGGAACAGCATGGAAGTGTTGCTTTCACTATGGGCAGGTGCGCTTGGCAGCCGTGACGCTTTTTAAACAGGCTGCCGGCCAGCGCGTCTGCCCCAACTGCCAATGAATGTGTTCTTTACGTGAAGCATTTTCTTTACATGAAGCAGAATCCTAGAGAAATTTTTGTTTGTTACGTGAAACGTACTTTACGTGAGGCATTCTTTACGTGAGGTGTCATTGTACAAGGAAAGCACCAGATTCAAATATTTTGGCAGGAAGATCCTTAATTTGGGGATCCGAACAGAAAAAGCCCTGTATTCTTTAGCTACCTACATCACCTCTGAAGCTGGTTTTCTCAGCATGTTTCAACATAAGTCATTCCAGGACTGGCCCTGTAATGAAGCAGAGTGGATCACATCTGGTTGCAGATAGTGCACCATTTTTTCAGTCAGCTTAAATCCCTCCCCTCAGCACTTTCCCCATGGATGGCCTTCCAAAGGAGGCAATGGCACCATGAGGCAATGGCAAATGAAATGGCACCATGCTGGTGCTTTTCTTAACTCGCACCTTTCCTTTCATAGGGATTGTAGAGAATGAAGAGATGAGTGTGTGATTGCAATAGAAAAAAAGATAAAGGGAGAAGAGAGAGATGTAGTGTGGTTTGCTGGACTTTCCACTGAGTAGGGTGTGCAGTACTCACTGACCAAATATTTGGAGTAGTGAGTAGAGCATTGAGGGGTCCTCCCATCCACTCATTTGGCACCAAATCAGGTACATTCAGGAGGTGGGGGAGTGGCTTGGGAGTGACAAAATGATATGAGAGTGACCAAAATGAGAACATTGTGCTACCATGGTTGGCTGGCTGCATCCCTAGGGTGCCATTTGGTATTCCACTTCAGGCAGCAGTCATTGGCCAGCAGTGAATCTACCTTAGAAGCAAAGAATCTTTTGTAACCATATTTTTAAGTGAACTGTTTTAACTAGTGTACCACAAATACCTGAAACTCCTTTCCTGTTGATGCATGCTGGGCAATTTATACGTGCTAATAAATTACTCTTTTCAGTTCCAGCTTCTTCTTTTGTCCTTTTCTTTGGAAGTAACAAAAGACAGGTTAAAAAATATGAACATTTTACCATTGAAAGCAAATTTGCAGTCTCGAATTGATGTTTGGAGCTATTATTGTTATTAGGGCAGTGCTGAAAGGGAAACAATTCTGAGAACATTTTTGTCCATGTTAAGCATTTTTCCAAGAGAACAGTGTGAAAGTGGGTGAAAGTTTTTGCCTACGCAAAACAGGCTTCATTCACAATGTGATCCCTGAGTAGCTAGGATCACTCACACAACCAATTTATGGATCAGTAAAGCTGCTTGTTTCCCTTCACTGCGAGTTGCTCATGCAGCATCAAACCATTGGCCCATCTTGTTGGCATGGTGGTTATAGTTCTTCAGGGTTTCAGACAGACTTTGTCCTGAGATACCAGGAATAAAACCTAAGGATTCAGTATATAAGGCATAAGATCTACCTTCAAGCTACAGCTCTTTCCTTCCTTAAAGGAGGTATCTAATATCATGGTTAAAAGATGCAATTTTTTAAAATTATATTGTAAAACATGTAAAAAATTAATTAGGTCTCTAATCTCTTAATGTTATCACTCTCACTATGTGATCCCTGATTGGCTGGGAGCAGGCAAATTTGAAGGAGCAAGGGTAAGGAACTGCACAGCAACACACATTTTGAAAAAGCAGAACAGGCTAAATAAAAGGTACACATTCTTATTAAAATAAAACAGGTCTCTGGAAAATATCCTCCTCTCACTATTTGCTTTTAACCCTTAAAAACAAAAATTGGAAGATATTCAACAGGCCTTTAATCCAAATAATTACTATACCCTTTATTTACTTGTGTACCTAATCAGCGTGACCATATGACCATATGAATTTTTCCAGATTTGTCCTCTCTTTTAGCCTTCTGTCCGGGTGTCCTCCAAAAGGGCTTCATTGTCCTCCATTTTAGCTTCATTTCGAAACTTTGCAGTGGTGTGCAGTATCACATCATGTCATAATTGTTGGACGCATATTGACGAGCAGAATCCAATGCAAAAATCAGCTTTGAAATTTCTCCTTCCTATCAAAAGTTATGGCCAAAAAACTAAAAATAAAAAAATACGCACTGAACTCTATGGAAAAGTGAAAGTGCTCAATATCGTGGCTTTACTCATGAGTAGGCAAATGTGCCATTGTCTGCCAGAAAGGCCAGGCTGAGAGGAATCCAAGATTTTGTCCTCCTTTTGAGGTTCAGGCATCTGGTCACCCTGCTAGTCCTATGCAGCGATAGTTATTCTTTGAGTGACTCTAGGCTAGATGGCTAATATATACTGTTAGACCTGTTATATAAATACAATCTCGTAAAGAAAAACAAGGCAAATGCAGTATAATACAGTTTAAATTAGCACATGCAATCATCACATGCTACATTTTATTAGCACGTTCTATTGTCACTTAAGTTAAAAGTAAGTGTGAAAGTTGAGAAATTACTTAAGAAGTATCTGTGCAACAGAAGTATTTTGGAAGTGTATTTCATATAATTATTTTATATGCACAGGTTTTTTAAATTATATTTTTAGAAAAGCATTCCTCCTAGAGTACAGCTACATTCTCACAATCACATCCTGGACATTTTCTATCTGAGGAACCTATATGGAAATTCTCCACCAAGCACATTGTATGGACGGATGAATGCGATCAAGTGTATTCATAATTGTGTGAACAGGAAGTTGAGTTTTTGGAGTGCTTTAACTACCTGAGAAAAGTGATAATCACCTGCTGAATAAAGATGCTTTCCAGCATGATATGCAAAGTATAGAAGGTAGGATTTTCAGGCTGTGATCCCAACCACACTTTTCTGGGAATCAGTCACATTGATCACAGTAGGACTACTACTGAGTAGGCTGTCATTTTTGTAAACCATTATGGACAACCATAATGGTTTAAACCATTAGTCAGCTCAGTACTGCAAGATGGGGTGAGCTCCCATCCTTAGCCCAGGTCCTGCCAACATAGCAGTTAAGCATGTAAACACAAGTACATAAATAGGTACCACCTCAGTGGGAAGGTAACTCTGGCTTTATGGCACTAGAAATGGGGATGAGCACTGCTCCCTAGAGTCAGTCATGCTAGTCATGACTAGCAGAACAACTAGCGGGGAACAACTTTACCTTTAACATTTATGTCAGTAAAATCTCTAAAGCAAATCCAATAAATGCACAACATATTTGATAAATTATGTGGACTCTAAATATCAATTTTTCCCACTGTCTCAGTGCTGCTTAAAATGTAATTAAACTGGCATTCCTGACTATTATTTTGTTAGACAAGACCTTTCCAACCTATGACAAGACTGTAGTCAGTTTTGCAGGAAGGAGAGGCTAAATATAGTTCGGTATAATAAGGCCATGATTTCAACACAATCCTCATGTTCCACATAATTTATGTGTCTTCTCTCATTCAATAACTGTGTCCATTATTTTCCATGCTTCTAACAGCTTTGAATTTTGCTTCAGAGGTAAGCAGAATATTCTTTACTTCCAGTATTTGGTCTGAAAGGAAGATACTGAATACAGCAATATAAGTTCTTGAAAAGATTTCTTGCCAAAAAAGATATTCTTGCTGCAAAAGGACCCGTTTATTTCTTTATTATTCCATTTTTTGTGGCATTTTCCTTCGTTTTGACATCACCATCCATGACCTTCTTTGCCCATACTGTTCAGCCTGAATGGCTGGGGAGACACATCTGATTTTGTGTATGAGTAGGTTTGATGTCACACAGCATTATGATGTAAACAATTAAAAATCATGCACATTTCCAGACATAATCTTCAGAATAAGCAACAGTGTGGGCCAAGGAAAGTAAATGCAAAGAGCAAGAAGAAAAATGATACTGAAAAGAACAAGAGTGAAAAATACAAATGTGTTAGCAACAAAGGCTGAAAAGGACCCAAAATGGAAATTATATTTGATTTTCCAACATTTTTCCCAACCACCCACTTGGAAGGAAGCAAGGCAGAGTTGCCTGGGATCCACCTCATGCACCACACACACTGCATTTGCTGCACTGTTCCCATCCTCCCTGCCTGCTCTGCATGACCCTGCATGATAAAAGGAATGGCATATCCTGTATGCAGGTGCCAATAATTGGGGAGGCGGATGGGGGGCGGGCTGAAATTGGAGGGCAGCTGGAGGGGTGGCCAGGGGTGCCAAATGGTACCATTGCCACCTCCACCACCATCCCTAGTTGCCCACAAATACATATCTGGTTCTTAAAGTCTGAGAAGCTGAGAACCAAGCCCATGCATGTCCATCCATCAGTAAATCCCATTGAATTGAGTGGGGTTACTTTCAGGAAAGTGTACATAGGATTGCAGCCTCCAGTTGATATCTCTAGGCAAAAGTTCCTAATTAGACAAGATGTAAAAAGATACTACGTTAGGGCTGAAACCTGGATAAGATGATAAATCATTTTGATTGAACAAATTGTCGACAGGAAATGCGATTACCATTCCAGCTGCATAGGATTTTCTGGTACTTGAAATTTTTATTCAATTCCTCTGTCTGGTTTTGGTGTTCAAAAAGAAATTTTCAATAGCAACCACTTTACAATCATGTTTAGTAATAGCAAGCACCCCTGCT
The DNA here is from genome assembly GCA_030015325.1 of Cryptoblepharus egeriae. Taxonomy (NCBI): domain Eukaryota; kingdom Metazoa; phylum Chordata; class Lepidosauria; order Squamata; family Scincidae; genus Cryptoblepharus; species Cryptoblepharus egeriae. Next base: position 62,346,631 of record JAREYC010000002.1, on the reverse strand, counting down.
TCATTGAGTCGTGTGTTCTATGAACAGCTTCTCTTTGGCATTAAATCAATTGATTCCTGCTGTTTACTGCCTCTGGCCTCACACTGCAGTAGTGAATGCTGCTGCCCAGGCATTGCATGTGAGCCAAATACAGGGAGCCAAATGCAATCCAAAAAGAAAGAAGCACAATCCTAACCATGTCCTCTCAAAAGGAAGCCCCATTACCCCAGACAGTCACAAATAAAGAGCCGGACACAAGTGCTGGATTGAGGGCCACTTTTATTAACTATTTAACATCTTAGAAATAAACAGGGACTGCTCTAAAATAGCCGTGCGGTCTAAGGGGATGCGGCTCTCCGCATATTTCCCCATCAGATGTTAAAGGTGGTAAAGGGCGTTCCCAGCCTGGCTCAGGGCATTTCTTGAACAGAGTTCAAGGATGCCCGTCTTTGCCAACCCGAAGGTCAAGGTAGCCGGACGCGCAGCCGCCGGCTGTCCGGCCAGACACTGCGCCTAGGTTTCCCATCCAGGTAAGGGGGTTCGTCAGACTTACCCCCGGAGCCGGAAGAGCATCTCAGGGTGCTTCCTCACCCCCAAACCCTTGCTACCTAAGGCTGCACACCGAGGCCTATCCTGCCTACTACCGCACGACTCCTGCCAAAAGTGACCGGGCTGAAAGCCAATTAAAGTTAACTCTCTCCCTCGTACAGCTCAGGGTAGGCAAAAAAGAATGCCACCAATGGCCAATCAGGTGGCATACAAAAAATTCCTACCCGGCCCCGAAGCAACCAGCTAATCCTAAGTTGTACCAAGGGAGGGAGGGTGGGGATGCTTGCCAGAGCCCGACTGCAGATCCCCAGGCATACCCACCCGGGAGAAGTCTGGCTCCGCCCCCTCCAGCCCTCTAGCAGCCAATGGCTGCATTGCCTTGCACTTGCCCGGCTCTGCACAGTGCCTGCAGAGGGGCAAAGGGAGCCCACGCTGAAGGCGCGCAGGCTCCATTGTGTTCAATGGGTCTTACTCCCAGGAAAGTGCCTTTAGGATTGCAGCCGATGTGTTTGGTGTTTTTTGTTTTTTTTTTGCACCACCCAAGCCAAAATACAGGTAGAAACATCCTTAGAAATACATTTCAGCTATGAGCTGAAAAGAAGAAAGCAACTACAGTATATGAATGGGTCATGGGCCAAGATTTTTTTTAAATGCTGTTAAGTTGCAAATGCAAAACTGAACTATCAATCAACACTTTCCCTCTGGAACTATGTGAGTGGGTGTAAGCACAGTTATTAGCAGAAACACTAATTGCTGCCTTTGAGAGGAACTGACAAGGACATCAAATATTAACCATCAGTTCAAGACTATGAATTCTTAGGGCTTTGCTGATTTTGCATGGCAAGCCCCCAACATTCCCTTTTTGTTTTATAGCACCAAAATTGAAAAAGCAGCCTGTAAGTCTCCCCCTCCTTACTGATGGTCCTCCAGCAAGATCTCATAATAGGCAAGCGTATGGTAGTGTCATTGTGCCACTCTCCAAGAAGTGTATGCAGATGTGAATATTGTTTTGTTTTTCTTTAGAGGTCCATTTATTGAGTGACCTGTGTTTTAAAAATGGCAATAAGTATAGCTTTTTTTGAAAAACGTTCTTTGGGTCTAAGAAGGAAGACGCCTCAGAAGAGAGATCCAGCCTATGGAACCCAGCAAAGTTCTCCCCCATGTCTGCAGTATCAGCTCATAGTATGCCAATGACCCACATGATGTCATATTGTCACTGATGCATCAAATATCAGCATGCATTGAGTATCTTTATGTCAGAGAATGTATGACTGTATGAATCAACATTCAGTAAACAGCCATGGAATCTCATATCTGACAGTACATAGACTTTTTTGTGGCGTGGATTGCATACATAGGTTATAGAATCATTCAGCATAAACTAGAGCTGAGCAAAATTGGGGCTCATTTAAACAAGAGTAGAACAAACAAACCATTTTGTAAACAGATTTCAAGAGGCTTCCTATGATACAAAGACTTTTAAGAGAAGCAACAACTCAACAGCCATTGTGTGCGATAATAAAAACTGTTCAATTATGCAAAGCCGGGTTGCCCATCTGGGGTCACATTAGCATCTGCTTTAAGACAATTGCTGTGCAGCCTTTTGCTGGCAATGGATAGTTGACTTCAAGGGAATAATAAACAAGGTGCAATGCTTCCTTTAATAGGAGATTAAAGAATATTGAGATCAGAGCACTTCTGCCTCCTTTGCTTTACTGCTTTGATTGCCACAATATTTTACAATCATAGTATACTACTCGATACTGCCTGTCCTCCCTCTTAGCTCTTTTTTCAAATTAAAAGAATGAGAAGAGTGTACAATGAACATCAGGGAAGTCCATTATATTTGCAAAAGTAATCTGCAAAGATGTCTTGTGATGTTTTTATTATAATAGCCAGTTCACTGTATTTGTGATCTTTCCTATTGTTTTCCCTTGATTTAATAATCTGGAATGGCCACATCAATAAGCATCACTTGTTTCTTCTCAACCACAATTTTATCTGGCATGTTGTGTACCAATGTTTTATCTGTCTGCATTGTGAAGTCCCACTGCTGGATCTCTGTGAAAAACTTCTAAACTAATTGCATATGTAACATGAAATATATATCTTATTTCTTATAGTGGGTCTTTGGGAGCCACTTTCTGACTGTTCATTTTCTGATAATCTACTCTTTCAATAAATTTCAATTATAACTTGCAACACATTCATTCAACGCATGCTGTGCTCTTTTAACCTCAGTGGTTTCCAAATTCAGGCCTGGGTGCCAGATGCAGTACTAGGCAAGCCTCTGTCTGGCCTGCAGCCAGTCTCCAGACCCCTGCAAACTTCTGGCCCACTTGGCTTAGGTTCATTAGATAAAACTTCCTAGTTTTCCTCAAAATCAGAGGTAATTTCTTGTGTCCTCTGAAGGCCTTAGAAAGCGCTTGGGAGCTTGATATGGGATGTGAACTGGTGCTTGGAGAAATCCTGGATATCTTAACACATTCATTATCCAATTTATTAATTAATCTATGTCTTAACTGATGTATATATTTAAATTTTAAATTTAAATTTATTTTCTGGCCGTTGACACTGGACCATGTACCTATTTGATGTGGCCCTCTGGCTGAAAAGTTTAAAGAAACCTGTTCTAAAGTCTAAAATTGCCATCTCCTATATTGATTTGCATTTGCATATTCATTTGATTAGCTCTCCATTTTAACCTATAGTTTTAGTGTGACAATTAGTCCCCGTCTCTTTTTCAGGATTGGCTTAGGTTCCTTAGATAACAAAAGTTAGATCACAGCATTCACACCCCCAAAACCGTATTGTTCAATATTGATTCCAACTGTAAAAGCCTTACCATGTTTATTATATTTATATTTATTATTAATATTAATATTCATTGCCTCTTCTTGAAATTGTTATTATGGCAGTCTAAGAAGGATAGGCAGAGATAGGATCATACTTGCCATCAGCTCACTGTTTTATCATCTTCTTCTATCTATATAAAATTGAAAGGTCACTGACTCATCAACGCCTAGCCAAAATCTCTGGAAGTAGAAGCATGAAATTTGGGGAGGGTATTCTTTCTGTGAGGTAGGCACCCACTAAGAACTGGTTTTAGGAAATTCAAACTGAAAGGTGGTGAAAAGGGGCGCAACACATTTTTGTCCTTATATTTTCCATTGTATAATAACTGACTCATCACCTCCCTGCTCCAACCCCTGGACCTAGAAGCATGAAACTTTGGGAGGGTATTCTTTCCATGAACAACCCCTAAAAACGGATTTTTCAGAAATTTAACTGTTATGGGGGTGAGAAGGGGTGCAATGTGTTTTCGTCCTTATACTTAACATTGAAGACTGACTGATCAACACCCAGCCCAATCTCCGGACCTAGAAAAATGAAATATGGGGGGCATATTCCTTCTGTGATGTAAGGACCCACTAAGAACCAGCAGTTGGGAGTTGTTGACAATTCCCACTCCTCAGTCTGCTTGATTGACATGGAATATTTGCGGACACAGGTTAAGGCATTTTGGTAGATAAAACTTATTAAACTGCACTTTAATAATTCTAAGCAAATATGATGGGAAGTATACCAATGTTCCAATTATTGAGTTGAAACACTCAACAAAGCTCCCATGATCATCTGACTTGTTCCAGGATTTTCTTTCCATTAGTAATCTGTGGGAAACGAGGGTTTACAATTTAGGCTAACACACAAAGTTCATGTCCAAAGAGGAAAGAAACGTTTTGTTCAAAACAAGTGGATTTAAAGTAATGAGTGGAAGAAGAGGGATGCTTTGACTGCAGTGATTCACAACATTTCTCCAGAAGGCAGTGCAGGGAACTGAATGATTCAGTTTTCACCTGCACTCTCTGGTCCCAGGATCCCAACAGAGACTCTTGTCATACTTAGTGAAGCATCTAATATTTGCTATGCGGTCATGACAATGGCAGAGACAGAAATTCTGAGATGCTTTGAGCTCTGGGGAACCCTAGTCAGCGAGCTGCTGTCCAACAAGCGGCAGTAATGTGGAATAAATCACACAGGCCCAGCTTTTCCAACACTGGCTTCTTTCGAGAGACAGGGACATTGAACTAACGAGGCATGATGTTGTTAAATGGATGAATCAACATGGGTGTGAGTAAATGCAGCATAAGAGTTCTCCCCTCTTCTCACAGGCAAGAAGACACAGCTTGACTTTGCTTTAGAAACCTCTTTGGAGTCATGAATGGCAAAACCAGAACTTACTTCAGTTTCTATTTGGACAGAAGGCTCCACACCCAATGAAATACACCTTGAGTAAAGAGTGAATTGAATAAAGGGCATTTTGGGTAAAGAGCAAAATTTTCTCAGAAATTTTGACTTCTGTAAAGAGCACTGTCTTGAGTAAAAAGCACTTCTTAGGAAGTTTGGAACCCACAGGGGAGATGAGGGGACTAACCTGAGCTACAGAGGGGCCCTGGGCAACGTTTGGAATAGGCTCCCATAGCCAGGGAACTCATGGGGAGTCCGGGGGGGGGGGAGCAGCTGACCCAGGTCTGTATGTGGGATCTGTGTGTGGCAGCATGGAAGGTGTGCCTTATCAGTGTTCTAGTGCTGCTCCCCATCAGCGGCTTGGGCCTGTTAAAGTTGCAGTGACTCCATTAGTGATAGTGAAAGTCATCTCTCTCTCTCTGTAACCCTCACACCGGCCATGAAGGTCTTCAAAGTTACAGTACTGTTCAGTATTTTCTTTATTGCAGTGTTGTGTGTTACTGTATATTACAGTGTTTTGTACTGTGCTACACAGTGTTTTGTAATCATTTTTACAAACAGTATTTTTATATGAATATTTTTGGGGTTGTGGAACCAATCATCTTGAGTTTCCATTATTTCCTATGGGAAAATCCACTTCACACAAAGAGCATTTCACATAACAAGCATGCCTCCGGAACTAATTAAACTTGTTACGTGGGGCGTCACTGTAAGCCTTTTGTCACACGAAAAAGGCGTCACATGAAAAGCCTTTCATGATCAACAAATGGCTCCCTTCTCTGAGGAAATCATGAGGTAGTCTATGATTTGCCACATTTTTCATGATGGAACCTAAAACAAGGTTAAACGTGGAGTTTTGTGGGATGGGACACTACAGGCCATGAAGAGGAAAGACTATAACCCTACAATCCAGAGTAACTAAGGGAGCACATAGAGACATTACGTGCATCCGTACTTACTGCACCACCTAGTGAAAACCTATGGGAAATTCATATTGCAATCCAGAGCAAATTGTTCTTACACAGGAGCATGGACTCCCCATCGTTACTCTGGATTGCACCCTAAGTGTGCATTAAGAGAGAAGCTTTGATATAGGTGGCAAGTAGTACTGAAATCCTGTGGCAACAGGAAGGCATGAAACTTAACCAAAGAAATGCTCAAGAGCAAAACAAACAAACAAACAAATAAATATTTAATTTAAGTACAATCCTAAGCATTTCTATTCTGAAGTAGAAATGGTCAGCATGTGTTACCACTGGTCAGTATGGTCAGTCATCCACTGGTCAGTACGTCAGTACATTATGGTCAGTATGTGTTACTCCCAGATAAGTGGGGTTAGCAGGACAATCCAGAGCAACTAATCTGTCCCCATAAGAGCCCTTAGGTTGCCCTATCTAACACTAGGTTGGAGCAACTGCAAGATGCTCCAGCCCAGTTACTCTGAAGGAGGCTTAGGGCAGAGCAAGGCAACATAGGTTGCCCTAAGAGAGGTGGACCTGCTCTGCCCTAACTGGGGCAGCCTAAGCAGCTCAGGAGAGGCAAGTTGAGGGCATGTTTAGCATTGCCTAGGGCAGAGCAGTTACTCTGTATCCAAAGCCTGTTTCCAAGGCAGAAATGCCCTCTTCCAGCCCTCACAGTTATACCACCTCAGGAGCAGGTATAGTAACGAGTAGACCCATAGGGGTCCATGATAAGGCCCGAGTAAGAATGGCAGTGTTGACCAAAAATCTGAGTTCTTGGCCATCCTAGCTACAACCCCTGCCTCTCAACCTCAGGATATGGAACAAACTACGGCTGCCCACAAACCTCAGGATACAGCAGGCCACTCCAAGAAGCCCCTTGTATTCACTGTAGAATGTACTGGCATCTCATCAGGAACTCCTTATAAGGCAGGCACCCAGTGGCATCACCAGACTGGTGCGGCTGGTGTGGGCTGCATTGGGTGATGCGCTCCGTATGGGGTGATGTGCCGGAGGAGTTTGACTGTCCTTTGGCAGGCCCCGGGCGTCAGCACCCCCATTCAGGCCTGCTCCAAGGCGGAGAATCAGCCCGAAGCTGACACTTGTCTGAGGAGCTGGCCTGAACGGCCATCTGAGGTGCACTGCGCAGAAACACACTGAGCATGCCGAACAGCTTCAGAGGAGACTTCCTTAGAGCAGAGAAAGTCCGCGCCTCTGCACAGCCATTCGGCCTCACTCAGGAGGCAGAGCAGCAGCCGAATGGCTTCAGAAAGAGTACTGCACAGGCACCAACTCTGACGCCTGCACAGTCTCCCCCGAAGCCAAAAGGCTTCAGAAAAGTACTGCGCAGGTGTCAGAGATGGTGCCTGCGCAGTACTCTTTCTGAAGCCAGTTGGCTTCAGAAACAACTGCGCAGGTGCCAACTTTGGTGACTGCGCAGTCCAGGTAGGGGGGGTGCGCATCCCAGGGATGACGCACAGACTTCCGCACCAGGTGATGTGCAGAGTCATGTCACCACTGTAGGCACCACAGCTGTTCCTTGTTCAGTGTGATCTGAGGGGTGTCTCCTCAGGAGCAAGTCCTCCCCATGTGTCAGTTACTTAGCATGCTCTGGAGCAGTTAGGGTAGCCCAGGCTTCCTGACTCTCTGGATTCAGCATAACTTTCTGCTCTGGATACAGAATAGTTAAGAGAGCGCAGTTAGGTCAGAGCAGGCTGAATTTGCTCTGGATTGTGTCCTAGGACTGCAATCTAAATTAATTAAATAATAACTTTAATAATTTTTAATAATTTTTAATAATTATTTTTAATAATTAAAAATAATTATTTAATTAATTAAATAATTACTTTAATTATTTTTATTTAATATGGTGGTTGGTAGGTTGTTCCAGGATGTGGGGAAGTTTTAATATGTTTTTTAATGTTTTTTTAAAAAATATTTTGAATTTATATTGATTTTATATGTGTTTATTATGTTGTTAGCCACCTTGTGTCTGCTTGTGGAGAAAGGTGGGATATACATCCTATAAATAAATACTCAGAACAAAGAATATCAAACCCCTAGCAGGCAGTCTATTATCTGAAAGAAAGGGGTAAGCACATGGCAATTGCAGCAAATATAATGTGCATTTAAATGGCTGTGTGTGTATCTGGGGAAATGTGGGTAAATTGAGTCTAAATATATATGGGCTGACATATGTGTTTATTTGTGTTTGTTAAGTGTACCCATGATATCCTTACATACAAGTGTCAGAGGTGACATTATTCTGAATGTGGCTCTTTTTCTCCCTATTGAAGAATAGGCATAATTTGGTAGCCATAATGAGAGCATACTTTGCAAACTGGCAAGGAGTTGCTGCCAAATCTGTTCTAGAGAACCATTTCTGTTGGCAAATGTATCTACTTTGAAAACCACTGTGAACATGCTCTTTTCCAGTTGTGTGTGGAGGACAAATGGTCGAAAATATAAAGCTGTGTTCATACACTGAACAAAATTTTTTTTGAAGTTCAATGTTTAAATAAATTGAATTATCCTTGGAGTGTTTATTTTTTTTTTTTTCTGTTGGAGCCCTTCATTTCTTACAGGCCTCTGGAATTGGCTAAATAAGACCAGCACTTAGGGAATGTGTAAAGCTCTCCTGAGAAATTGCTCTAATTTCTTCTGACTTTCCTTGAAAATCTTCACAAGGCAGGTGCTTCCAATTTGTCTCAGATTTCACTTTAGTCAAAACTCAATAAAACCACAGTAAGAAATCTGGCTGAGAAAGCAAAAACAAAGCTCAGACACATTATTTTATGCACCACCAGGATAAATCAGCAGAAAGAACTGTGGGATTTATCTCTATTGCTTTACTCTTCTGAAGAAGCCAAGGAGAAGTTCTGCAACCTTCAGGGAATCTAGGGAGCTACCAAATTGTCCGCTACAGGAGGTCACCATTATCAACCTGTCCTGAGACACAATCCTAACCCACCAAATCCCAACCAACCTGCATCAAGGTAAAGGCAATGACTCCAAGATAAGGCATCAAACATTGCCTTACATAGAGGAGGCCACTGTGACTACCCTCAACTGCAGGATGCAAGCAACAACACAATCCAACACAAAATTGGTTTGGATTGCACCTTTATGCATTTCCCTGTATCGAAGTCTTCAGCTTCCAGAACTTGTCCTTTATACCTTCCGAACCACTAACATGGCAGCATCTTCATCTTTCTCTTCCTTCCCACCCTTTGATCTTTTCATGGGGCAAGAAAATAAATCAGGTTGATGATAAAGGGATGATAAAGATTAATTTGTTATTGAGCTACAGGAAGGTTTTTATTTGAAATAGTGCTCATATAAGTAATTTTGAAATAATGAAGTGTTGGGAGCACCTCATGTATCTATAGTGTGCCTTTCAGCAAAGCATGTGTAAAATGTCATCATGTTGCAAGTTTCCTTTCCACTTACCGTAACTGATGCAAAACATAATGCAGTGACATTATGTTTTGCATTTTGTTTTCCCAGACATTACAGAGGGGTAAAATGGAGGTGATAGACAACAGATAGACTATAATCTGCAATTTCTACTTCCAGCCTTCCTCTTACACATGTTGAATTTCAGAGTCACTGCCAGTATGTGTTTGTTCAGATAGAGGTTAGGGTTCATGTTGTATGTACAATCCACTCTAGATATGGGAAGAGTTTGATCAATAGATTTGACCTCAATTTCCTTGTAGCTTAGTCTTGCTTTTCTTTTCGGCTGACCTATAGTAGACTGACCGGAGCCACACAGAACATTATGCAGAGGCACAAGGGAATGATAGACTATACTGATTTTCTTTCCTCCTTGCACTTAGCTGACCAGAGGTGTTCTGTTATTTCTCAGCATGTTTGCTTCTAATCAGCAATGCTTGATGTGCCATTTCCTGTGAAAAGGTCTCAGGCAATTCTGTTTTATTGCTTGGCTACAATCCTTATAAACAAAGGGATGTCACAGATTATTACACATTCTCTCATTGCTACTTTTTTGACTGTTTGTCTAGACAGCAGCAATGATTTGTCTCCAGGCGTAAAAAAAAATTCATAACATGTTAGAATGAAACCGTGCAGTGTTCTCAAACCTTTTAGCATCAGGACCTATTTTTTAGAATGATAATCTGCCAGGACTCACTGGAAATAATGTCATTAACCTGGAAGTGATTTCATGGCCAAAAGTGACATCATCTAGCAGGAAAATTTGTGACGACAAAATCAAATCCATCAAGTAAATTAAACATTTACAATAAATACAAGTTTAAAAATTAAATGAAAGAAGGATAGGTATTTTGGATAGGTTCTTTTGATGAACTTCACAAGATGCTGTGGTTTGTGCTACTCGGGCTTCACCCTGAGTAGTTTGGTCTAATCTGCAAACTTGGCCATCTTGCTATTTACCCCAAACCCCTGAACTTATCTTCTACTCCTGTTCCACCTAATACGTATTAGTGCATTCTGCCAAGAAGAAGCTGTCACCCTCACTCTGACAATATTCTTCCCTAAGAATCCTTCCTCCTCCCCCCAAAACTTATATATTTCTATCCTATGATAGAAAATTTCATTTCTGTTTAAAATTAGGATGCTTTCTGTGTTATCCTTGTATAATGTTCTGTGTCATCAGAATCAACCGCAGCTCCAGCTGCACATTATTTTCTTTGAAGCAATAACTGAGTGCGCACATAGCCAAGGTCTGGCATTACATTGTAGAACACTCCAGTACTTTCAGATTCTTTCTTTCTAGCTAGCGTATCCAATGTAAACATTTGCATGAAGTCAGGCTGCAAGTCAGCCCTGACTTCTATAGAGTCACTCCAGTCCAGTAAAAATAAACATGTGATTATCAGCATTTTACCACTCTCTTGAAAAAGCATCTGTCAGAAGGGTGAGGAGGGGGGAGTAGTTCTTATCCTTTGCTCCCAAATATCAAAATTCAAATCCAGCTGCATGTCAGTCTCAACGCACTGCCTTGCAATTTGCCTAACTTGATATTTCATGCTTGATGACAACGTTTAGTATTCAGTGAGCTGCGGTTGACATCTGTAAAATGCTACATTACATTTAGTCATTTTGAAAGCGGCTAAAATGGCTCTGTATCATCAGAGAGTGCAGAACTGCCCACCTCCATTCCAGGTTTGCCAATTTGTCATCAAGAAATTCCAGACTATAGATGTGCCTGTCAAGAAGAGACAAGACATACACGTTCCATTTATAATACTCAAATAAGAGATGTCTGACCATGAACAGGGATATGTAATCATTGTCTGGGTCAATGCAAGGTGAAATGCTTTCATTTTCTGTTCTCAAGACACACACATACACAGACCATCTTGTCCATATATTATCCTTGTTCATGGTTTATGTTCCCTTAACTCTGTGCATCAGGAACATGTCCACTTGGAGATATATCATGCACAAAAAGGGTGTTGTTAGCTCACCTGCACAATATGCTCACCCACATATTATTTAATATGCAGGTCTTTTGGAGGGGATGATCACTGGCACTGAATCCCAGCATCTCTATGTGAGGACCAGCACTTCCGTGGTGAGTACTGGCACCTCTGTGGTCCCCTAAATAGACATGTCTATGTCTGTCATCTTCATGGTACTTTATGGTGAGTATCCCACACTTATAACATCTTCATGGTGAGTACCCTCACCTTTATTTTGTAGAAAAAGCACTGGTTATATGCATTCCAGTAAACACAGCTTTATGACAGCTTATATACTGTCAGAATAATGGTATTCTGCCCTCTGTGGTATTTCAGAAAAGTGTGAAATGAAATCATTACCCTCCAACATAATTCCAGAAGAGCCAGAACGGCTTTCACAATTCATTCCAGACATGCAGCAAAGGCCATCATAGTAGCGCCACTCTGCACATTTAATTAATTAAGGGCAAAATCCTGAGTAAGGGCAGTGAGTAAGTGCCATCCTTACTCTGGGTTATCATGGATCCCTATGGGTCTACTAATTACTATACTTGCTCCTGAGGTAGTATAACTCTGAGGAGCTGGAAGGAGGGTATTTCTGCCTTGGAAACAGGCTCTGGATACAGAGTAACTGCTCTGCCCTAGGCAATGCTAAACATGCCCTCAACATGCCTCTCCTGAACTGCCTAGGGTGCCCCAGTTAGAGCAGCCCAGGTCCACCTCTCTGGGGGCACCGTATGTTGCCTTAGGCTTCCCATAAGCCTTTTCCAGAGTAACTAAGGTAGAGCATCTTGCAGTTGCTCCACACATAGATAGGGCAACCCAAGTGCTACTCTGGATTGGGCTGTAAATCTCAAATTTACATACTCAAATTCTTGATATACAGTGCTTACGTTCCTGAGAGTAAGCCCCACTGAAGTCAATAGGACTTACCACTGAGTAGACAAGGTTAAACCTGTCCTCTAAAATATCACTACAAAGTCCATTCTCTTTGATTAATCAGATTCCCTAAAGACCAGTCTAAAACACTCTGGCAGGGCTTCTGAAAAGCTTCAGGCATTAACTTTTGTTCAACTAGAGTGGAAATGAATAGTACAGTGGTACCTCGCTTAACAAGCATTTCACTTAACAAGCAAAAATTTCCAAGAAATCTTGCTTCACATAACAAGTTCCGCTTCACTTAACGAGCAAGCATGCTATGGACATGTGTACTATGCAGCCCTGATGCTCTGCACAGAGGCTCTTTAAATGGGCTGCCAGCCAGAGCTGCTGCCTCTAACTGCCCCCAACTTGGGGGCAGTTGCCTGGGGGTGCCAGAGGCAGCTGCCCCTAACTGCCCCCAAGTGCCCCCACCGGCCACCTTGAACCTCCAGCAGCAGCCCAGGTAAGCCTCCCAGGAAAGTGTCTTTGATTGCAGCCTCCTAACCATGTCTACCCACAAGTAAGCCCCATTGTGTTAAATGTGGCTTACTCCCAGGAATGTGTCTTTAGGGTTGCAGCCTAAGTAGACTTCATAGGATCATGAACATTGAATGCATGTTTTGAATTCAATTCCAGTGTTTTTTTACATCGTCATTTTTACATCCAGTTAATATTTTTATATGAATATTGGGACTGCTGCTGCATTGGGACTGCTGCTGTATAACCTGGGGTAATCATTCTTTTTGCTCCTGGCTGAACCACAACCAGCCCTAAAGCCCTGTATTGGATACAGGACAAGCTAGTTGGCTTGAATGTTCCAGCACTGGTTAGGATTGGGCTACTCACCATGTAGCTTTCACCTTACTACAATTCATTAAGCTTGTTCTCTATAAAAATCCTAGTCACCCAATCATTGTTTTCTCCCAGCAGCATCATGACATGTCCTGTCATGTTCTGTCTGCAAAAAGAGTTGATTTTATCAAATATCAGCAAATCAGTTTCAAAAACTGCTTTTCTACTATTGTAGAGAGGCAGTCACACAGTTCCATTTTACAGTCACAGACTCAAACCCCTGCAGATATTGAGGCAATACCTTATTCAATTAGGCACAATAGAAGAGCAAGAAACCTGGAAGTGGGTATTTAAACATATTTTTCCTTTATATACAGAGTTTTTTTTTTATCCATGGGAGGTTCCAGAATGTAACCCCTAGTGGATAATGAGGGACACCTGTACTTATGTAGAGAAGTATTTTGTATATACCATAAGTATTTTGTATATCCCCCCCCAATATCCAGAATGCATTCCAAAACAAGAAAAATAACATAATGATGGAAGGAGAATGTGTCTGAAAGGCTTTTCTTTTATGGTGAATTCCAGTTTTCCATCACTAGTTGTACATATTGACACAAGGCAAACATTATGCAGTATTAGAAAACCAACCAAATGCTAGGCAGGTGTTTCCATTCATAAAGGAAGCAAATCTGATGACAAAAGTCACAGATGTCTTTTTCCAAAGCCAGGAAATCTACCAAAAATGCGTAATCACATATACAGAGTCTATAAAATTATGCTGATGCTTCTATTTGTCTCAAGTTCTGATTAGCTAGATATTTTGGATGCTTTCCAAGGGTAATCTGGATACAAGGAAGACAAAAAGTGGGAGATGTCAAAGACATCAGTACTTTTCAGTACTTAATTTATTACTGCTTTTAATAATATCTTATTAAGTTGCTTTGTCAGCTGGACAAATATTTCTCAGCAATAGTAAGGGATGAAGTATATCTTTACAGTTCCGCCATGAAAAATCTTTAAACCCAATTAAAATATTAATAAGCAAGTGAAAAAATTCGATATAGTAGTATGTTGGAAAAGGGAAATATTCACAACAAAACATAACCAATGTGATACCAGTAGTGATAACTTCAGCACCATGGACAGTTCAAAAACTGAGTCTGAAAGATGCTTCTCAAAGTCAAACTAGAAAAATGCATATCATAGAATCCTAGAGTTGGAAGGGACCTAGTAGGTCATCTAGTCCAACCTCCTGTCTGCAGCAGGAAATCCCCCAGAGCATCCTCGACAGGTGCTCGTCAAGCTTCTGCTTGAATATTGTTGTTGTTACCAGTATTTATATACCATTTTTCAACTAAAAGCTCACAATGCCTTTCTGCAAGCTGCCTGTAGAACAATTACAGTGTCTTCACAGGGTTGATGTGAGGACAAAAAAGATAAAAGTGGCCATGGCATTCGAATTACCATGGGAAAAGCAGGGTATAAATCACTTAGGGCACAATCTTAACCAATTTAGGGTGAAATCCAGAGAAACAATGGGGGGTCCTTGCTCCGGTGTAAGAACAATTTACTCTGGATTGCAATATGAATTTCCCATAGGTTTTCACTAGCTGGTGCCATAACTATGGGTGCACGTAATGTCTCTTATGTACTCCCGTAGTTACTCTGGATTGTAGAGTAAGGCTGGTACAACATACCTGCTTTCCATTCCTGTGGTAGAGCATGGAGGCTGGCACATGTCTTTGCATTGGCCTAAACCCCACCGCAACACTGGTGTCGCAGTCATATGGCACTTTTTCAACACTTCTAGGCCAGCACAGGAGTTGTGCTGGCATAAATAGGGGTTAGGATTGCAGGCAGGCAGGCAGGCAGGCAGGCAGGCAGGCAGGCAGGCAGAAATAAATAAATAAATAAATAAATAAATAAATAAATAAATAAATAAATAAATAAATAAATAAATAGCCTTGTAAGGGTAATTGGCATGCAATATGGGAGATGGGGGGGGGGGGAAATATCCCTGTACCATGAGTTGTGCTCCAGCCAGTATCTACCTCACATTGGATACAGCTTAGGCCATTCAGCCTGCTTGTTCAAACACATGTCAGGATTAGGCTGTCACTTGCATATTCCCAACTTCCCCAGTAAGGATATACTGTAGCCCCAAAATTGTAGACTGTACATTTGTTTTTCTTCTTGAATCACAACAGGCTTAGAAGCTATATATTAACTATGACTTATACAGTATTTTCAAAAAGAAATATGATTTCCAAATAAACAGTCACCTTTTGACATCAAGCAGAAAGAATACAGCTCTGCTTTTCAGTGTAATAAAATATGAAACTCAAGATAGAGGAGGACATGTTTGCTCTGAATACGTTATGGGCTCCGAGCTGTCACCTCACATCTCACAATCATATTTTTACTTGCTTACTTGAGTGCTTCTTCAAGAGTTCTTGCTGGCTTTCCTATGCTTTCTATAATGGCATCACTTGTCTCTTTGCAAACCAATTTCTGAGCTTTCAGAAAGTGTCCACATGCAAGGTCAAAAGATCAAATGATCTGTTTCAATAAATGGAGGTACCCAGATAGAACAGACAGGCTACATAATACATGAGAAACTTAAACAAAACTCTGCCACTCGAGGAAGATATGGGTAGTGGACAAGGATTCAAATTAGAAATAATCACGATAAAATTATATTCACTTGTTTTTTAGTAAAATTTCTAAGATCGTTTGGAAATGCACCCGAAGCTGGCCCATGCATTATTAACAGCTCTACAGCATGTCTCCACAGAAGCAAGTCCCATTGTAGTCAATGAGGTTTACTCCCAAGAAAGTGTGGATAGGATTGCAGGCTTAATTAGTAGGTTCACATTGAGAAGTGAGTTACAGGGATTGGCAAAAAGATTTGCAGTGTCATTCATCCCAAGTCCACTGTTGCCTTCCTCCAGCCAGCCATGCTGGAGCCACTTTGATCTGCATCCCTCTTGCTTTTCTACAAAAAGTAATGTAAATTAAAAAAATAAAAAATATTGAATCATGTATACTGAGTATATTAATTTACAGTATCCCCACTAGTTATCCAAATTTCTGATTGAAAACTAAACATTTTTGTGGATTCCTTACAAAGGAACTTGGATTCAAGTGACTATACTTTTTAAAGAAGGGGTTCAAACTGGCAGAAGATGTGGATATTCAAAGTCCGTTCCTGTCCCAGCCCATGTCACTATACCTGAGCTGATCAGTTCCAGGTGTAAGGAGTGCTGTAGGTCAGCGAGAGTATCCCTCCTTTTGAGCCATTCTGCTGTAAAAGGTGGAAAGGGAAATGTACACTTCATCATAGTGGTATCTCAGGCCATCATATCCTAACATTCAGTTAGGATATGTCCACACTGAACCTTCCAGCTTTGACAGAAAGACAATCAATTCAATCAATTTAATGAGCCTCAACCTAAAAATATCAGCAGCATAGAAAGAGCACCAAAAACACTCCTATTCCATGCCTTTAAAAAGGTGACAGAATAGCCCCACTTTGCCAAAGCATAGATGGGGCTGCGGCTACTGGAAGGCTGAAGAGAATTTGTAGATAGCTCCTGCTGTTAAAGGCTTGGAATTTGGTCCCT
This sequence comes from Cryptoblepharus egeriae, assembly GCA_030015325.1. Lineage (NCBI taxonomy): Eukaryota > Metazoa > Chordata > Lepidosauria > Squamata > Scincidae > Cryptoblepharus > Cryptoblepharus egeriae. Next base: position 62,330,110 of record JAREYC010000002.1, on the reverse strand, counting down.
CACCAATTTCTCATGCTCTGGAATGGGTAATAATAAATGCTCATTTATTATTGCATTTATTTATAAATGCACAAATTTCTCATGCTCTGGAAACCATAATAAATGAAATCTACTCTTGGTCACAACTGGTACTTGAGATTGTAGCAGCAATGGCTGGACTGAGATCCAGTTATTTATCCACCATCCATCCAATTCACAATTGCTGTCAAATGCTGACTCGAGACTGACATTGCTGGTGCCAGGTCAGATGTGAGTGACAAATACAGCTGGGTGTCACCAGCATCTTCAAAATTCAAAGCAGAGCAGCAGAAGAGACATTTATGAGCCATCAAGATTATTTGCTGTTCTGTATCTCCTACCTCTACAGATAAAAACCTTAGAAATAGCCCTCAATAGGAATGCTATGCTCTTGACTATGGCGATTAAAATAGTCAAGTATGCTCTTGACTATGGGGATTAAAATTTTGAATCTAAAAGGCATAAATGCTGGTGTTTAAAGTTAAACATAACACAATCCTGAATAGTGCAATCCTAGCTTGTGCTGAAAAAATAAGCAGCCAGGCCTGTGCTGCATCCAGCACAGTTAAGGACTGATCCCATGCCAGCCCGAGGCAAGAGGAAACTTTTCCCTTGCCCCATGTAACACTGCAGCAGCTCCAACTGGACTATCCAGATTTGCACCTCCTCAAATGGCGGCACATATCTGAGCATCTCAAGACTGGGCCAGGCTCCCTAGGAATAGGGCTAGGACAAGGATGTCCAAACTCTGGCATGTGGGCCAGAAGCCTCATTGTGACCTGCGGTAAAATACCTCCATCCAGACCTTGGGCAAGCCTTGTAATCCTCCAGATCTGTCTCTTAATACACTCTTAAATGTAAATCTACATTTTATGTATTACATTACATAAAAATGTAATTCATTTTTCCGTCCCGTCCCCCACCCCAACACAGTGTCAGAGAGATGATGTGTTCTGGTTGTCTAGGGGTTTAGACACCCCTGGGCTAGGATCCACCATAATGCCAGCCCCCACCTTCCTCTTCACCTGTCCACCCCTAGGAATGCCTACCATTGGTCGTTCCCCTACCCTCCCACTCCTCACCTCTCACTCCCACACACTCAATTCTGGGAATGCCTACCACTTGCCTTTCCACCCCCCTGGAACTCTCCATCCTCCCCATCTCCTCCCACCCTACACACACACACACACCCCAACCCGTGCGCTGGCTAAACTTGGCCAGCACATAATAACCCCTCTCCAGATGCTGCAGAAACATGGGGACACTGGCACATGTCCACGCAATGGACTATCTCTCCAACAAATGGCGTGAAAGTACTTTCAAAGACCTATGCCAGCTAAACAGGCACTTTGGATTGTGCTGGAGTTGTTCAAAAAGTAGCCAGGCTTCTACTGCTTCTTGAAAATTCAAGTGAATATTTCATAATGGGCAATGAATAGTCACTAATAAACTGCTGAGCATAACTTGGATAGAAGTGCACGTTTAACTCCTATGAAGAAGTCTTGCATAAGATTCTGTTAATGCTGTTGATAGTGTTTGATTTTACTTCTGTAACCTCATAACAATAAATTGTGAACATCACTGAGAAAGATCTAACCAGTTTGTCTTCTCAGTTTCTGTGGTTACCTTTAAGGTTCTGCATTTTTTGTGCATTATAGTCTTAAGGTATAATCAGGGGTGGGCCCAGCCTGGCCCAAGAACCGGTTCTCCGGAAGTGGGCGGGGCCAGGGTCAGGGGGCAGGGCCAGGGAGGTTTTTAATTTAAAAATTAAAAAAATTAAAAAAATTAAATTACTTACTTCTGAGTAGACCTGCATAGGATGGGACTCTGAGGCTGCAATCCTCTCCACACTTACCTGGGAGTAAGAGCCATTCAGCACAATAGGGCTTACTTTTGAGTAGACATGGTTAGGATTGTAATCACCAGGCTGAGAAAAGAAGATCTATCCTGGAAAGAAGGGAGAAATCCTAGAGACAGTTTCCTGGGAGTAAGAGCCATTGAGCACAATATGGCTTACTTTTGAGTAGACATGGTTAGGATTGTAATCACCAGGCTGAGAAAAGATGATCTATCCTACTCTACTTCAGAGTAGTAATGCATAGGATTGGCTTGGGCTCCCAGGCTGCAGTCCCAGCCACACTTGCCTGGGAGTAAGCCCCATTGACTATCATGGGACTTACTTTTGAGTAGTCATGCATAGGATTGGGCTCTCAGGCTGCAGTCCCAGCCACACTTTCCTGGGAGTCAGCAGTTAAAGGGTGCAGCTGGGAGCACTTTGCTCCAAGCATAGAAAGGAAAGGACTCTGGGGCTTGTGGGGTGCTTGCTGGGCTGCCTCTTGGAGCGGCAAATGTAAAAGTGCTCCCAGCTGCACCCTTTAACTGCCTCTCCAGCAGCTGAAGGAACCGGTTCGTTGGTTATCCCCCTCCTCACAGCTACCGGATCGCCATCGTCAGGAAATTTTAACAACAGGTTCTATAGAGTAGGTGTGAACCTGCTGGTGCCCACCACTGGGTATAATCCCAACTTAGGCTGGCACAAGTCTCATTCCTGTGTTGACATAGGGAGGAAAGTGCATGTCTGTGCACTGGCCTGGCCTTTCCTCCAGGAGTTGCACAGAAGTTTCTTACAGCACTTTTGTGTCACTCCCAGACTGATGCTGGCCCAACAGGGGTTAGGATTTAGTCCTAACAGTATAGTCGTTCAGCTGACTGATTGGAACACCATCCTATTTTTAACAGTTAGCTAGTCTCCCCTCATAACTTAAGCTTGAAACATTGAGTAGGCCCTGTTCCACTGCCAGTATTCATATAGCAATATTGCCTAGGATCATCATCATTTTTTAAAATCCTGCTTTTTTAAAAGGCTGCTTTTTAAAAGTCTGCTTTAGACTACCAATACCTTCATGGTCTGTACTGTAATTCAGGGTCTTTAATGTAATGGAACTGTAATTCAGGCTATGTGGACCGACTACCAAATTCCCTCCCCCCAATCTAAGTTCTATAGGGATGGGGGAAATCAGAGCAGTAAATGAAAAATCTTGTCGACTCATAAGTAAATTATGTCATGATGACAGATATCAGAAAATTATGGAATGGAGCAGTTAGTCAATAGAGTTTTCAGAACTCTATTTTGGAAAAACCATACCTCTACAACATCAGCTTTTATAAAATATATATCTAGGTGGTCAATTTTTGACAAAATTCCAAGTTCATATGAATAGCCTATTCTTTGCATTTCATTCTCCAACTTCAGTATTTTTCACTACTGCTTCTAATGTCTAATTTCTGCCAAGATCATTAATATTATTTTATTATTTTTTCACTTTTTAATACTACTCTTCCTCCAAAGAACTGAGAATACTTTTTTCCCCTTCCCTCCTTTTGTCCTTATAATAAACCTGTGAAGTAGGTGAAGCTGAGAAATAGTGACTGACCAAAGATCATCCAGGAAAAAGCAGAGAGTTGAACTTGGATCTTCCAGGTCTTCTAACTTCCAACCAATACACCATCCTGGCTGAATTATATCCCAAATATAGTTAGTTATGTTTCCTTCAACAGAGAGGTAACTTTTCCAATGGAGTTCTTATTGAGGGACATGTTTTAAAAGGTGAGGACCCTGAATAAAAGTAGTGCTAGCTCCTCTGTATTAAGTGGCTCCAGAGATTTATTTAGCTAATGAGTTTCCTTTTTGCTGATCCCTCCAGTCAGAACTTCATGAATCACATTAATGTTCTAATTCATATTGACAAAGTAAAAGGAAGAAGAGGGCATGGATTCACATGGAGATCTTCCATCATGAAAGTTCTGTGCCAGAAAGCCTGAACAGTTATGTGTCATGTCAAAAGTTATAAAGTCTGGGATCTGCTAGGAGCCTCTGGGCGATTCTTGAAGAGGAGTGGGAGATATTACATGATTACTCAGTCCATCACTCTCAAAGGATAAGATGGATGAAGAACACGTGTGAGAAGATCCCACTAAACAAGCAACTTTGACAGTTTAATGCTTCTTAAGATCATCAGGGGAGGAAGGATACATTTCCTTTATATTCCATATAGCCAGGCATGACTCTTGTGATAAACAAATTGTTTTAAGGCTACCTTTATAAAAGCATAGCCACAAAAAGTTGGATTTATTTATGTGCAGAGCAGACAATATTTCAAAAATATTTTCATTGTATTTGACAAGCAAATCATGTGACCTGGGCCCACTCGATTTTTTCCCAACTAAGGGCGCAATCCAGAGTAACTATCGGGAGTCCTTGCTCTGGAGTAAGAACAAGTTACTCTGGATTGCAATATGAATTTCCCATAGGTTTTCACTAGGTGGTGCAGTAACTACAGGTGCACATAATGTCTCTCACGTGCTCCTGTAGTTACTCTGGATTGTAGCCTAACTCATGATGTGAAGACCACAGAAATGTCTATTTTGTTGACATTAAGTAATGGGAGGCTGCTGCCTGGATAGGTTTCCTAAGTACACTATGAGCAAACCTCATAGTTGCCTATTCTTCACAGTTGATGGTATAATTTTCTATGGTGTCAGAGGCTCTAGTTACCAAGAGGAGAATGGTGAGGGGTTACCACTTCCATCTCTCAGGGAGAGAGATAAGCCATCCATATCTGCCATCTTCCTGCCAACATAGAAGTTCAAAAGCAAGTAAATGCAAGTAGATAAATAGGTACCATATCAATAGGAAGGTAACAGTGCTCCATGCACCTTTGGTGTTTAGTAATGCCAACCACATGACCATGGAGATGTCTTTGGACAAAGCTGGCTCTTCAGCCCTTGTAATGTGTGTGATCACCATCCTTGGAGTTGGACATTCTGGAGGGGACACCTTTCCCTTTATCCTCCTTTGCAATTCTTCAGGATGTGGTGGCAGGAGTGGCATAAAATGCTAAGGAAAAGAAGTGTTGAAATAGAAGGATTTGAAGGGTATTTAACATATTTATGTTAATATTTAACATTATTATTATGGGGTTAATATTTAACCCCATATTTCTTCCCTCATTGTGGACACCTAAGGGGGCTAACAAACATATTAAAAGCACAGCCATGATTTGTTATTGCAATTAACATCATCACTACTACCACACAATTGATACTATGGAATAATAATAATGTCCCTTTAAGAACATCGAGGGTATGAGGTGGAGAAAGCGCATGCAGGTAGAGCTACAGCATGTTTAGATTTAGTTTACTGTGTTTACTCAAATCTAAAGCTCATCTTTTTCAGCCACATTTACCCTACAATCCTGAGTAACTACGGGTGCACGTAAGAGACTTTACGTGCACCCGTAGTTACTGCACCACCTAGTGAAAACCTATGGGAAATTCATATTGCAATCCAGAGCAAATTGTTCTTACACCGGAGCAAGGACTCCCCATACTCAGGATTGCTGAGTATTGTTACTCAGGATTGCACCCTAAGTCTCCAAAATCAGGATGCGCATTAGATTCAATGGTTAATTAAATATGTGTAAATGTGATGTTTTTTGATTATAAGTTTAGGATGTGAATTAGATTCAGTGGCACATTAGATTTGAGTAAATATGGTTTACATATATTTGCAATCCACAGAGGTAGGAAAAATCAGCAGCAATTGTAGCAGAAACATGGCACAAGAAGGAAGGCTCTAGTGTCAATGTCAGTGCAATCTTAACCCTAGTTAGGCTGGCACAAGTCCCGTGTTGTCCTGGTTTTTTTGCAAAAGTGCCATAAGGCACTTCTGTGCCCCTCGGGAGGGGGGTTGTTAGGCCAGCATTCAGACATGTCCCTGCCTCCCCATGCCACAGCATGACTGAGGAGATGGTGACTTGTGCTGGCCTAAATTGGTTAGGATTGCATCCTCAGATCCTCCTGAAGATCATCTACAGCATGCAGTTGCCAATGTTTCATTACGTACACGCATTGGCATGTAACATTTTGTTCCTCCCCATGACATAGGCTACAATCCAGAGTAACTACAGGACCTTTTACACCGATGTAGTTACAGTGCCACATATGGGAATCCTATGGAAAATGCATAGAGCAATCCAGAGTAAGAGCCTCTTACATCTTTATGTAGTTACTCTGGATTGTAGGCTATTGATATAAATGGGAGTTATGCAATTAACTGTGCGCACACTTGAAGCCAGAGCTAATTCTCCAAAAAAACACAGTTTGATAGTTGCAGTTTACACAGAGTGCCCAAGGTCACCCAGTCATCTGGGATGAGTCGCTTTTGGCAGTCTGCCCTTCCTGATAATACCAGCTTTCCATTTGTATTTCGTACTTACTCATGAGTGGCAAAGACCTTCTGGGTTGTGGGAAGCTTGTAAATGCCTGTTTGATCTGCCAAACCCAATATTATGGAGAAATTTTAATGCAATTTCAAACCAATGGAACATTTTCTAAATTGCTGCGCGGTCAAGGGAATGTGCGCTCCACTCTCATGGAAAGTCCTCGCAACAACTGAGTGACTGTGCCCAAAATTACACTCTTGATAATGTTTTGCATGCTGGGAAGACTGACAAGTCACTTGAAAAATGTGGAAAAAATTCACTGTCCTCAAATATTACTGAGGATTTGCCTTTTCTGAAATAAAATGCACCCCCAGAATCCCATTTCTGGGGGCTTGTTGGGCAGCCATCTGCTCCTTTTGAGATCTCTAGAAGCAATAAAATCAAAATATATATTTTTTGTGGGGGAGAGGTAATATCACAGAAAAACCTAAGTAAAAGCCCTGAAAATTTTTTTAAGAATACAAAGGGGAGGATCCAATCAAAGGTAAGCGTAATTTAAGCTTGATTGATTTACGGGGAAAGATATGAGCCTATTCCTTTATCTCCCACTGGATTAAAAGTACTCAACTTTGGCAGAATTTTGCCTTTGCTTGAATGAAAATAGCGGGCAGGTTTTCTTCTGTTTCTTCAGGGGAAGCATGTAGCTTGGTTTTGGGTATGATGGGAACATAAGGCATAGCCTGAGGTTTCTAAAGGGTAAGGCGCAATGCTTTAAGGCAAAGAGGGTCAATTTGCTGCAGATCTGCTTGACAGACTGTGAAAGATTTTGAGTGGTGCCTGCCATCCTGTCAGGAGGTTTAAGCAGAAGCAGATGTGACACTGCAGCAAGACAGAGTGTGGGCAGGGTAGTACCATATCAATCGAGAAAGTTCTGCTGGTGAAAAAAATGCAGACAGAGACGTTTCCTATAGAAGAGTTTTAACCAAAACTTGCCACTGTGAACGTTCCATAATTTGAAGGAAAATGTGGGCTTTCCTCCAGGCAAATGTCTAAGATTGTGTTTCTCAAAACTTTCTACAACTGGGACCCAGCATAAAAAAATCAGTTATTTTACTAGCCACTTGAGCCTCTGTCATGATTGCTTATAGCCCATCTCAAGATAGATTGGGCAGCACTGCTCTCCCCCATGCCTGACTTGGATTGTGACCCACAGTCTAAGAACTGCTGGTCTGTGGAACTGAAAGGGCAATCAAAATCATTTCAATAGGATGGGCAAAGACCCTTGGTGTGGGAGAAGATATTCACATATCCTTCACATATAAACTGCTTCATTTTGCTTGCTAGTATGGCCTCTGATGGCGAGAAAAATTCTGTAAGTTAAGGCAAAAATGAAAGATCAGGAGGACTTGTGGGCCAAGCACTTGATCTGAGTGCTTCTGTCATTTGCCTCTTTCTGCAAATGCTATTCATTCAAATGCTTGGGGAATCATTGGTAGGAATGTGCTTGCTGGTATGCTCTACAGAGGAACCCTTGGGTTGGGTGTCACATGGTGCAATGTTTACCTTCAGAAATTCAGTATTCTGAAGTTTGAGGGTGATATAATAATACAATCACATCACCTCAAACTTTTAGGCTATCTCCTGGATAGTTATCTAAAAAGTTGGCCTCTGAACCTCCCCTGTTTGACCCACTCTGGGCCCAATTCTCATGTTATCACTGGTAGGCAAACAGAAGACGTAGCGGTGTTATATCACATCCTGCTCTTCCCACAACCATCCATGACACTGCTGATGCACTGGGAATTCTTTAGCTGTTAAAACTCCATAAGGGAGAGTTCCGTGGTCCTCACAATGCCTTATAAGGACATAACAACATGACATCTGGTTCTCTCCATGAAACTAGAAGGCTTTACAAGGCCTTTGGAGTGTCAGGGAAGCTGCATGTGGCCTGCCTTGGTCTCTGGAAGGTGGACAGAGGGTGGCAGCCCAGGAGGTACATCAGGAGGTACTGAGGGCAGGGTTGCCACTGCTGTAACTGCCTGTTATCAATTCTTGTATTTTACAAAGTGAAAGGGAACTTTCATACTCTCCCCACCAACATGCACACACAGTCTATCAAAGTGCCAGCCCACACACATTTACAATCTATACAAAATTGCAGAGAACATGAAATATGAATCAATTGTGCTTCTTGATCACCCTTCATCCAGTACGTTACAAAAAATGGTTGTGTAGTCCTTTGCATTATTTCTTTGTTTCTGTATATTCCAGCCTACTTTTACCTCCAACTCCACCCAGTGGAATTCCCGTGGCATTAACTAAGGCTGCAGTCCTGAAATGCAATCCTTAGGCTGGCCTGTATGGCACATGGGCCAGTCTACTGTCGGATAGACCAGGCTAGCTGCACCAGAGAAGGCTTGGGCTGATGTAAGTCCACTTAGGCTGGCCCAAGACAAATGGACCATCACCAACCTAGCAGTGCCAGCGTAGGCAGTTCAGCAGGGTTGTGTTGAGGGGATGTTGAGCGTGGCCTAGAATAGTGCAGTTAGGCCTTATCCAGAGCCTGTTTCCAGGGCAGACATGCACCGTCACATCTCCTCTGACTTAAGCCACCTCAGGAGAATGAATAAATCTGACTAGACCCATAGGAGTCCATGATAAAACAGAGTAAAAATGGAAGCAAAATCAAAAGTTTTAAATCTTAGGCCCAGCCTAAGCACCACTCCTGCCTCTCAACCTCAGCATATGGCACAACTACAACACCCCATCTCAGGATATGACGCAACTCCCACAGCCTAATGAGCATGCTGCCTTTCTGCTGCTGTGTCTTTCAGCAGCAGTTAGTCCAGCCTAGAGGCCTCCTCCTATGGATTTGGCCTAAGCTCAGAATATGGCTTACCTTAGGCCAGCTTAGCTGGGCCATTCTCTCTGACCTAAGTCATGAGTGCACACAAAATGTAGCAAATCCTCATTAGCCTCAGTGTCCTCGAGTTCAGACGTGCTTTTCACAGAACTACCACAAGAAGCCAGGTACATCTTCCCAATAACGGACTGAAATGCTTCAAATGTGTTTTTATAGACACAACAGGGAAAATCAATTATGTACATTTTTTATCAAACATGTTTTCAGATTGCTGACTTCAAATATTTGCTGAAATCGGGTTGGGTGAAAATAGACACAAGCTTGATTTGGCTTCAGTTCTTCAGCCATTTAATTGTGCATGAGATAATAGGATATAACAATGGAGATATTAAATAGCCATTTTGGGATCTGATTAAGATGAAAGCCTTGCAGTGCTGTGAATTCCAGTGGTTCCCGAACATAATTATCACTGAGAAACAGATATTGGAATAGTTGAACAAATACAATGCAATGGCTCACACTCAAATAACTTGCTCCTTAGAGCTTCTCAAACTTGGAAATCCACGGTTATTTTCTCCAGTGTTTCTGTTTTCATGTAAGTGTTGTAAGAAATCAATACATATATGAAAGGAAATGCTTTAAAAATAAAAACTGAATAAATCAATTCATGTTAATCTTAGTGCCAAAGAATGTATTAGGATTCCTAATATTATCAGGCAGCCCAGGATACAACCACTTTGATGACACTTAATCAGGTCTGGATAGCGGTTTCTTCAAAATCCATGCAAACTATTTTATGCACTGTGATGGGAAAATTGTGAGATATATACAAATACATCAGCCACTTCCCCAGTTACCTTTCTCTAAACTAATATGTTCATTATACTATAACAGATTTCCTTCACATGTAATTACATGTGTACACATGTGTACACATATGTACACATGTAATTTCTCTGGATTCTGAAATTACTGTGAATTGTAAAAAAATACACAACTATGTCTGAAAATTCACTGTTTTTTAAAAATTCATGTTAATTCTCCCTACCTTCATGTTACTTTCTCCCATAGGGTATGGCCACATCCACTAAAGCCTGCCAAAGATCCCAAAGACAAGCTGCTGCTATAGATTCAGGACCCAATCCTATTCAATTTTCCAGTGCTGATGCAATTGTACTGGTGGGATTTGCACTGAATGAGGGACATTCACTTGTGCATTCTCAAGATATGGGAACATATGTTCAGTTGGATAGGATTGGGCCCCAGACTATTAATCCTTTAAATCCCTGAAATCACACTGCCCTACCCAACCTGCTGTCTGGTCTAGGTCCCAGGCAGCTTCTGCTCCTGGTTCCATTTTTTCTCATTTCCCAGTGGATTATTCCCTTGGAACTGATCCTGGAATAGACATGTGAGACCATAAAGACCACAATACTGTCTGTTGGACTAAGTATTGCTAGAATCTCTCTGCGGCCAGTTGGGATCCTGCTGAGACTATCCACATCTCATCCACCCAGCACATCCAAATGGCACCTACGATTCTCTGAAAGCTTCATTGGACAGAAGAGAACACTGGCACCTTTTGTTCATTTGGAAACTTTCTCTCTTTCTTTTTTTCTGGTAAGACACAGCAAACATGCTGCTCAATCTTCACTACCAGTGGGTTAGAGGGATTGCTTGTCCTTAACAAATGACAAGAGCAGATGGTATTGGGAAGAGACTGCGTGTGTACTGCAGTGTTGGGATAGCATTTGTTAGCACCCTGCTGCACAGCTTAAAGCAACAAAAAGGAAAGTCGATGAAGCCTAGAAATGGGTTTATTCTGCTTTATGACTGCATCAGGCTTTGTTTTCCAGATTGATTAGTCTCTACCTTCTGTGGCATAATCCTCTTTAGCAAGAGCTATGCTGTTCTACATAGTCTGAGTCTCCTGCCAGGAAAGAATGTAGCGACCTCACCTGTGCTGGTCTGCATTGGTGCCTGCAGCATGTTATCTTTTTCAGCAGCTGTTTCTAGTCACTCACAGATGAATATGGAGATGAGATCAACAGTACCTGGCTGGTTTACTGGATGGCAGGATAACTCATGGACTTCAGCCTGGGCAGCAGCTTGCAATGCCGCCTCCCAGAAGCAGGAAAGAATTAAACAGTGGGTCAGAGTCACAACTGAGTGAGCTTTCAAAAGAGTAGTCTGATCACTGTCTCTTTCACTACTTTGGAGAAAAACATGTTCCATGCTGCCGTATTTACTTGAATCCAATGTACCATTGAATCTAATGCGCATCTCTATTTTTAAAGGCTTGAGGTTTTAAAAAAATATATTTAAATATTTGATTGGTGATTGTAATGTGCAGCTATAAAATTTAATTTTACTGCATAATGAGTTATATGATAATAATAAAATGGCACTGGATTTATGTAATGATTTTTACTTAATTGCACTACTTTATACAATGGGTTTATGTTACATTTTAATCACAATATATGTAAACTGTTAAACTCAATACTGACCAATACTTATAATCAAAATACCTTATTTACTTAAATGTAATGCACCATTGAATCTAATGCATACCTCAGTTTTTGAGACTTACCCTACAATCCAGAGTAACTACGGGTGCACATAAGAGACATTACGTGTACCCGTAGTTACTGCACCAGCTAGTGAAAACCTATGGGAAGTTCATATTGCAATCCAGAGCAAATTGTTCTTACACCGGAGCAAGGACTCCCCATAGTTACTCTGGATTGTGCCCATACCCTACAATCCATAGTAACTACGGGAGCATGTAAGGGATATTATGTGCACCCGAAGTTACTGTACCACCTAGTGAAAACCTATGAGAAATTCATATTGCAATCCAGAGTAAATTGTTCTTACACCGGAGCAAGGACTCCCCGCAGTTACTCTGGATTGCACTCTAAATTCAGTTATAAAAGGTTAGCTTTCTATTCAAGTAAATAGGGTAATTCCATAAATAGGATGGAGAGAAAAGGCACAAAAGTCACTGGATGGATGAAAAGGCTTCTTCCTCATGTTGGACTACATGTTTTTGAAGTTCATCCAAGCCAGCAGATTTTAACTGATGTATACTGCACATGATATCCACATGATCTGCAGTTTGGGGAAAGGCCACTTATTATTGTTAGGACCATTGTGGGATATGCGCTCCCACCGGCAGCATGGGAAGGCCCCTGACAACTGTTTAAAAATTACTGATGTGCCCTAAAAATCCTAGCTTTATCAGTGTACTATGAGATGGAAAAGTGATAAGTCACACAGCTGAGTAACAGTATAAATTTTGTTTTTTGAATGCTGGTATAGTATGTTTCCCAGTTCCCCAAGCAATGGTAGCACTGTTGTATACTCTGGACTCACCCAGGAGCCTTTTCACTCTGCCTTTGTCAACCTACTTCTTGAAGACACAACACTTTCTAAAGGCTTTGTCTTGGAAATGAAGTAGATACAACAACGCAAAAGCCACACTGATGTTGGTATAATAAGGGTGCATATTTAAAAAGTTGCACCTGTGGGATCCAAAAAGTCCAGATGTTTAGATTTAAGCTTACCACTGGTCTTGGGCAGCTTGGTATTTGGTGCATGCAACAGTTCTCCACTTCAGTGATGGAGGAACAGAATATGTACATCCTCCATTGAATGTGTATAATTCTATTGTGCCAGAACTCTGTGAACATGTCTGAACTTCTGCAGAACCAAAACATTGATTTTCAAAAAGAGTGCCATGATACTGTGGGCCATGATACAGTGTGCCATGAAAAGCCCACAGATGTGCCAGAGGATTTGGGGGGAGCGTCATTTATGAGAAAGGCCATTGGAGATGTGAACTTCCCACTGGCAATGTGGTGAAACTTGTTAATTGTCCGATGGTGATATGCCTTGATCATTATTGCTGCTTTTCAGTGTGCTGGAAGATGAAAAATATTGAAAATAACTGCCTTACAACATACTGTAAACATGCACTTCTAAAGCAATCTCACAGTTAAGTAGAGGGCAGGTTTCCAAACAAAACTCATTTAATGTTCCTTGACCCTCAGAAAAATCACGAATAAAACTTGGGAAAGTTTTGTGATGCAGTTTGCCCTGGAGACTGATTAAAAGGTGGGGGGAAAGAATCTGAGCCACTCCACTATTTTTGAAGATATTAACAAGGTGCTTACATATCTGCCATTCCCCCTTTAAAGCACTAAGATTTAAAATTAAATTGACTTGCTTTAAAAATCTGGCTTTGAAACTGAAGAAAAGCATTTGCAGATTTAAAAACCATCCAAAACAAATGTGACACCAATATAAAACAACGTAACTGTAAAAACAAACCTTAGTACCACATCCTGCTTCGTTGCTACCAGGCAATTTTTTTATCTGTTCCCTGTCTTTTTGTTTGGAGATATGGAGTAAGCTCAGAAGACGCTATGAAAAGCTCCAATAAATCAGGGTGACCAGATGCCAAACCCAAAATTCCCCCCTGCACTCCCCAAAAATTCCTATGACACAAGCCAAAATTCCTACCAGGTTTTTAAAAAGTAGGACACCCCAAAAATGTAGGACAAATGTAGGACATGTTAAAATAAAACAAAAATACTTGTATTGCTTTCCTGTACATAATTTTAACACTTTTAAAATTGAAAACCTTTTAACATGCATGATTCTGATTCACGCTTGTAAGATGCCCTCAAAGCAATTTGCATCAACACAACCCATGTAAGTGACTTCAGCATGCATGATTCTGTACATGTAAGACACCCTCAAAGCAGTTTGCAGCAACACAAGCCATGCAAGTGAGGGGAAAGGTAGGTGGGAGAAGTAAGTAGGGAAGCCTGGGCTAGTAAGTATGAAGTAAGTAGGCAAGGACCCACTCCATAACTCAGGAGTAAGTTCATTGACTTAATGGGCTTAATTCTGAGTAGACATGGATAGTGCTTACTTATGGTGAGCTTACTTCTGAGTAGACATGGTGAGACTCACATTAATTTCTGCACTATGTGGGGGTTTAGGGGCTTATTTTCAGCCGGCCTGCTAGCCGCATGGTTGGAGGCTTATACTGCACACATGTGTGCAGCCTTGTTTTGGAAGCAGCACTTCCTATAAGAGGCAAGTCAGGCATGGGTGGAGCATCCACTGGCCTGGGACCTGCCCTGGCTGCGCGCACCTCTTGCGAGAGTGAAAGTGGAGGCTGAAAATAAGCCGCGCCGCACCAAGGCAGCCCCTAACCCTCCCCAGAACACCTTCCCACCACTCCATTTTCCAGAGGAGGAAGGCCCCTTCCCTGACCCCCAGTCCAGGGGCCCAATTCCTGGGGGCCTCGATGGAAACGCGGAAGTCTGGGCAGCCTGCAGTAAATGTAAACAAATTTGCCTGTTAGTAAGTTGTCTTCAGTCATTCAAAATGTTACTCAGACTGTTCACAAATCCTCTGGACTTCTGGCTGCCACAACAGCCTGATTAGCCCTGACTACTGAAAGACCCACTGATAAGACAAGGTGTCAAGCCAATAAACTTGATTTATTGGTAGAAATTCACCACCTTATAGCCAAGTATCCACTGTATGCACAGAATGCATATGCATGGAAAGGGGTTAGAACATGATCAGCTGCTTTTTTCCCATGTTAATTCGGTGCAGAAGTGATGGAAGTAGCATAATCCTCTGAAACATAGGTCAAAATACAATGCCGAGAGGATCTTCTTTGCATTACTTTATACCTTTGACATGACACCTATGCTGTCTATGATGCATTATATTAAATGTGCTAGGGGGAAGAAAACATATTAAAGCTTTAAATCACATCTGTGATTGTGTTAGCAGCTGTTTCAGAAAGAGCCTATTTTGACAACTTTTGAGAAACTTATGTTACATCCTCTATATTTTTCTGGATATTTGGAATGGGAATAAGTAAAATTAATTAAAAAAATTCCAAAAAGACTGGAGTACAAATACTTTCTATGAATGGATGTACTCTGTCAGTACATTATTGCCATGATGTGAAATTCACTAAAATGTCAGAAGAAAATGTTCTTTAGTTTGAAAGTGTTAACAACTTCTTGCCAATTATTTCACTTTTGAAACATGCAGAATCTTCTAACTCCATTTTTGTACTTTAGCTGACAGTCATAAGAGTCAGGCAGGACTTTGTCCTGGAGGGGTTGATGCAGAGTTTTCTGCATCAAGGTCATGCTAAATAAGGGCTATTGATTGGAAAATGGAGGCACAACAGGGCATCTGTGCATCACCTTCCTCCAAGGCCTTGCAAATCTGTACTCCCTATTTTGGTATTTTCTCACTTGCAAGTACCTCCTTCTCCAGGATGTCCCTCCCACCAATGACCATAAGCATAGATGCACCCACCCTGCCATATCTTTTGTTGTTCAGGAAACTTTCTGTGCTCTCTTAGAAAGATCAATCCAGTTAACCCAACCAACTTAACTCAGTCAAGCCTGGGACACTAACGGCTGCACACTCAGGAGATACCATTACTCACCTAGGAATGTCTTGCATTTTTGTCAAAAATCCTATAACTACCTCTGCTTTGGGTCCAGAACTGATTTTAACTTCACCACTGAAAGTTTTGTCTGTTTTGGTCGACACATCCACTTCACAGGATTTTTCACTGTGAAATTCTAAGTTTTCCCTGCTTGAAGAGATTCTTTTCTCGGTAGCCACCTTCATCACTAAAGGGGCTACTTTCCATGCTTATCAAGGGGCATATAATCATGTTTTTCCTTTCTGCCCAGGATTTGTAGCCATGCAGTTCCATCTGGCTTTGCAGAAGGACATTGTACACCAGTCTACCCAGCACTTTAAGGAAAGATAATTCCGCTTCTGTCCATCTAAAACTCATAACTAACCCCATCACTCCCGAAATCCACAATTCACCTTTTGCCTGCTTTAAACCTTCCACTAAATCTCTCCTTCCTGGAGTCATTAAGCAGGCAACCTAACCCCAATTCCTTGTTTACCTCCTTTACTTACTAAGGGGACTTACTAAGTTACTCCCCAGCTGAGAGTAACTACAGGGAGTCCTTGCTCCACTGTAAGAACAATTTTACTCTGGATTGCAATATTAATTTCCTATAGGTTTTCATTAGGTGGTGTGTCATGTTCCCGCAAACCCCCTGCACTTTCTTTAGGTCTTTCTTCCTCAGGTTTAGCCTCCGCCTCTGACATGAGAACAAATCAGTCTGACCAAGTAAGTATAAATGAATAACAAAAGCTTTACTTGATGATGCACAATCTTTGGTTTGGTTTCCTCCTTTTTAACAAACAATCAATCCCCCACTTCTTGTCTGTTGCAGGTTACTTCACCCACTCCAGCTTATTCACAAAAGTTCAGCAACCACACAGGTAATCAGTCCTGTCAACTCCAATGATTAGTCCTCTTTCAACATAATATACTGTTCAACATAATATACTGTTTGCTCCCTCGCTTTCAAGGTCCGGACAGAGGCACAAGACGTGTTCCATACTCTCCCCAGCCAAGTCTTCCTCTCCCACCCAACTGCTGACTCCCACCTTTTTTTCCTTTATATACCTCTCCTGTGACCTCGGCCCTTGTCTCCCCCTTATCCTTCTAGGGTAGAAGATAGGCTCTTCCTTCTTCAGCATACCAACCTGGGTCAGGCCCCATGGTGATCCCCCCAGTTGGTCTGAATTTTCCTCTCCCCCTCCTCCTCAGGTCCAAGATTTCCTGGAGGGACCAGACCTCCATGGCATCTGGAAAGTCCTTGATGTCCAGCAGAAAGTAAGGAGGACAGTTGTGTACATACACACTCTCTGCTGTGTAATTCCCCAGGAGGTTGAGGCTCACCTCCTCCCAGTTCACCTGACATGGTGCCATGACTACGTTGACGTAAATGTCTCTTACATGCTCCTGTAGTTACTCTGGATTGTAGGGTATTAGTTATTCACAAATATTCTTTCACCCATAACCATAGCTATAAATTTTCCTTGTATCTAGTTCTTTTTTCTGGGAGGGAGGGGCAAGGGGTCAGTACTCACCATAGTGACATAGCTAGGTCATCCCCACATGACTAATTATTAATTAGCTTCTGGGGGAGGTGATAAAAAGTGTTAATACTGAGTAACAGTGAGAAAAAAGTCCTGAGTACCCCCAGAAAAAAGTCCTGCTTATAGCACATTTCATTTCCTTATGAGTAAATATTGGTTTTTTTCCTTTGTTTTTTTCTGTATCTTTTAATAAATTCTTTTGGAAAATATTGTCTCATGGTTATTCTGAGCCTAACTGGGGATGCTTTGATGTTGTTCACTCCACTATCCAGTAGCTATAAAGACACAGTGGTGATCAAGGAGCAGAACTGGGGTGGCCAATGACTTCTGGAAAGCAATGTCATTCACTTAAGGAGAAAGGAGAAGTTGTTGTTAGCTTCAGGTGTTAATTGTAAGGAACAGTAATCACAGTCCTTCACTAATGTGGATAACATCCATCCTGAATAATAACCCCAGTGATGTTTCTCTTTCTACTTCATTGACAATGAGAATGGAGAGTGGAGTTGTTTAGAGATCCAACTCTAGGTAACTCATTGTAAGCGGATTCCAGATGGCCAACAATTTAATTCAGGTGAACAGCTCATTTAGCAGGACAAGGCCAACGATTCAGCAATTTCAAGAACAGGCAGAAACTCAGAAGCAAAACAGGAGGAAAAAAATACCCATAAAATATTGAAGTGGAGTGATCAAATTGAAGTTCAGAAAATGGAAGGGCACCTGAGCCCGACCAAAAAAGGAAAGCTTATGAATGTTTTAAGGTTTCTGAATCATCCAGAGAAAAACTTCCCTTACCAGTATGTTTATGTGTTCTGGGAAAGAATAAGAAATGAGTTGGCTTGCTGTGTTGTCAAAATACAATGTAATGCATTTTTTATATGACCTCTTCCATGCAAAACACCAGAGTTGCTATGCAGACAGAAGAATCAAACATGATCCAAGGAACCAAGTGCAAAATGTGAAGCATGGGGTTGACTTCACAATTTGCAGGTATAACCAATGATTTGTTTGCATTTCAAACTTTGTATATTTTATTGTACTCAATAACTTGCAGCAAATTAAATGTACAGTGGCGCCTTCATGTAACAAACAAACTCGTTGGCAGTTGGGGCAGACACACTGGCTGGCAGCCCTTTTCAAAAGCGCCAGGGCTGCCTAGCACATCTGCCCATAGCAAAAGCGACACTTCCACGCTGTTCCTCCTGTGGCTGGGCATCCGCTGGACAGAGGGAGAGAACAGCAGTGGAGAAAAGGGAAGCAGCTCAGTGCTAGCCAGAAGGGAGCAGGGGAGAGAGAGGCTCAGGATGAAGAGAAGGAGAAAGTGGGGAGACACTTTGAAAGTGTCTTTGATTGCATCCTCCTAACCATGTCTACCCAGAAGTAAGCCCCACTGTGTTCAATGGGGCTTACTCTCAGGAAGGTGTCTGAGTGCAGCCTCCTAACCATGTCTACCATGGAAGGAGAGAAGGAGAAGGAGAAAGTGGGGAGACACTTTGAAAGTGTCTTTGATTGCATCCTCCTAACCATATCTACCCAGAAGTAAGCCCCATTGTGTTCAGTGGGGCTTACTCCCAGGAAAGTGTCTTTAGGACTGCAGCCTGTAGTTCATAGGATCATGCACACTGAATGCATGTTTTGAATTCAATTCCAGTGTTTTGTCATCATTTTTACATCCAGTTAATATTTTGTATGAATATTTTTTGGGTTGTGGAACCAATCATCTGAGTTTCAATTATTTCCTATTGGAAAATCAGCTTCACATAAAGAACGTTTCACGTAACAAACATGCCTATAGAACAAATTAAATTTATTACGTGAGGCGCCACTGTATATTGTGTACGGGAGCATCTGCTCAGCCTATGGATTAACCCCTCCCAAGACCAGATGGGCGACCACCTTAGAAGACTGGGGAGAACGACAGGGCTAAGTTCCTGTGGGACTTCCATATCCAGACAGATAAGAAGGTACTGGCGAACCAACCGGACATTGTGGTGGTAGATAAGGCCCAGAAGACAGCCCTGGTGATAGATGTAGCGATACCAAATGACAGCAACATCAGGAAAAAAGAACATGAAAAGGTGGAAAAGTATCATGGTTTGAAGGAGGAATTAGAAAGGATGTGGAAAGTGCAGGTGAATGTAATCCCAATAGTGACTGGAGCACTAGGGGCTGTGCTGGAAGAATGGCTCCAACAGATTCCAAGAGAGTACATCAGAACACCCGATCCAGAAAAGCGCATTGCTAGGAACAACTAAGATACTGCGCAGAACCCTCAAACTCCCAGGCCTCTTGTAGAGGACCCGCGATTGAGGATAACATACATACACCACCTATGGAGGGTGAGAAAACATATTTTTATATATATATATATATATATATATATATATATATATATATATATAGTTTTAATTGTTTTAATTTTTATATAATTTTTTATATTTTTTATAATTATATATATAGATAGATAGATATAGATATAGATAGATATAGATATAGATATATATAGATATATATATACCGGTGTGTGTGTGTATACACACACACAGACACACACAATATCATATACATATAAATATATATAAATTGTTTTCTCACCCCTGTGGGTGGTGTGTGTATGTTATCCTCAGTCTCGGGTCCTCTACCAAAGGCCTCTACCAAAGGCTTACTATTTCTTACTTAAATTCGTCACACAGTTCCACAAATGAGCTTATAAAAATCTACGAAAATGACTGTCAAGCACAATACATGGGTGTTATAGGCTGGTTATATGCTCTTGTATTGGCTTATACTGTTTTCAGAAACAATTTAAGATATACAGGTAATAATAATAGAATCCATAGTTTTTTGATTCCCCTCAGACAGATTTATCATAATTTATCCAATATGGAATCACTTGCAGTCTTCCTAGTGTGTATTAAGTGTTTGTTCCTCATGCAGCATAGAAAGAATTGATCCTTAAGGGAAAACTGAACATTAACAAGTCTCCAAACTCATATCCAAGCTTCTTGCTTTATATCACAGGATTATTAATTTTATAAGAGAAAAGATTTATTATTCCTTCTAAATTCCCTGAATTCTTTCCTTTGGAAAGATTCTACTGGATTTGGATCTTTTATAACCCCACATAATTTTTTCCTATAAAATGGGTCAGCATAATCATGCCATATTCAAGATTGGGCATGTTGTCATCTATTCCTTGTTCTATATGGTCAGGCTGCCCCCCTCCCCCGCCCACACACACACACACACACACACACACACACAGATGAGATATTGTATGAACAATATCGTATGAACAATATTGTTGTAAGCTACTCAGTACTATTGTCACTCAGAAAACTAGGCTACCTATGATTAATAAAAAGTACCTATGATTAATACCTATGATTAATACTGAAACTCCTAAACACTCACCTTGCTTCTCCCTGGCACTCTGAAGGTCAGGTCAGGAATGGATCAGACAGAATATTTTGGATTACATTATGGACCAAGCCGTGTTGAGAACATCTTCAAGAGACAAAGTTATTGCATGGCTTTAAAGCATTAACTTATTCTGGGGTGCTAAAAGCATCCAGATATGAAAATATTTGGTGATTGGTTTCTTATGAAGGCCTTTGCAACGATGGCTACTGCAATATTGGAACCAAACAGAAAGAATCCAATGGTTAATTAAAGGGAATGGCAGATGTGTTCTACCCCATGTTTGGTGTGCATTGAGATCCGTTAAAAAGAAAAGTATCATATGATTGACCATACACTGTTCCCTGATGTTGAGGCAAATCATCAATCCATCTTATACAGACCCTGAGAGATGCTGTGTTGGACCATGCCTATGGTGCTAGTGCATACAACCAATGATAAGGAAACCTTCATCATACAATAATCACCATATAAGTGACCATTTGCCATAAGAAATAGCAAATGACAAGAGAGGCAGAAATCACTACAAGATCATCAAACCATTCCATGGATGTGATAATGGTTTAGGAAGCGACAGTGAGTGGGATAAAGCAGGTACAGGAATGAGTCACATATCTGCTTTCTATGCAGTGTTCAAAAACAAAGCAATATGAATCTCCTATGCAGTAAGCTGCACATTTTCCAGATATTTTCCAGCAGCTTGTACACATCAGGATAGTGGCGAGACAGGCATGAGCGCTGAATGCCCCTTTTAGATGCCTTCCAAGGGCACTTAAAAAAAGAGGCACAAATCATTTGTGCATCCGCTTGTCCTGTATTGTTTTTAACACTTGACATTGTTTCAAAGAAGCATTCTTCAGGCATTTTACAGAGATGCCTGTTCTAGACATTGCATATTTGTCAAATTCAAAACTTAACAAAAAAGTCAACTAGAACAAAAGCTTTGACAGGTGATGTTTTTTTCTGGTTTAATTGCATCAGAGGGCGAAACCCATGGATAGATAATAGATTAATAATACAGCAGTGAGGACAGAAGAACAAAGGAGCAACAAAGGGCACTACAAAGCAAAACAGAATAAAGTCAAGCTCATTCCCTCCCACACACACGCACACGCAAACTGCTATTAGTGGTTATGAGGAACAGGCTATCAGAGTCATCAGAGTGACCCCATGGAAGAACCTAGAATTCCTGAAATCACTTTCTGAAGACCCTGACATGAAACTAAATGATCATTGATGGTGGAGACATAATATGGGATTAAAAGCTAGCCCAGAATAAGAATGCAAGAATGTGCTTGAAAATTGGCCCTTCCCATGACTGTAGCACAGATGCAAAAAGGGGGCTTGTAAGTTGTATTCAAGTTTTGTACAATTACCTTCTCCATATCATAAGCCATGAGTTCAGAGTCTTCCATATATGTTTTTATAGTGTGGTTTGAAAGCTCATTATAGTTATCTGAAATTAATGAATTTAAAACCTTCTGTAGCAGTGAGACAGTGCCCCAGGCTCTGTCTAGGCGAGCTCTTCACCTGAGTTTGTCTTTTCCTTGTTTTTGGTTTAAAAGACATCCTCCTCCTCTTCCTCTTCCTCCTCCTTGCTTGTGGCAAGTTGTAGAGAAAAGATGTGAAAGCTTTCACTTCAGTTTAAATTAAAGTTCATTTTATCAATTCATGATGGTAGAAAGATATAGGTGAAAAGATATTTATTTAATCCCATTATTTCCATATGAGTTTCTTTAGTAAATTACCATAATTCAAATATACAACGCATGCCTTTGTTCATTTTACTATAGCTTATCATGTATTTTGGCTATGTGTTAATAAATATGTGTTATTTATGTTTTTGCAAGTGATATTTATGTTTTTGGGGGCAGCAGAGGTGGCCATTTTGTATTTGCAAGCTGAAAAAGACCGGATTCCACTTTTCAACTGTTTTCACTTTTGAACAGTGCTCCAATCCCTTTATAATCCAACAAGCGCATACCCTCCACCTGCTCCCTCCCTCTTCATCCAAGCCGATGCAGTGAGCTTTTTCAGTCAGCAATGGTTGCAAGCTGGTGCTCTGGCCTAAATGGTCCCTCCTGTGGCTTAAAGTGCCTTATGGCACTTTTGTGATACCACTCAGCTGGCACAAGTCCGAGTGGAACTTCAGGATTGCTCTCTTAGTCAGTCTAAGAGGTCCTATCTATTCTTTGCCATATCATTAGAAACTCACACATAAACAATACCGGCTGCTAATGTCTGATAAGATTCAGATGGAACAAGTTCTATGCCAGTGGGGAAGTCAATCACTAAGAGCCAAGACATTTGGGATGGTCTTGAAATGTGTTTCAGATGCTATAAGCCTGTCTTATTGGACAAAAGAGATTGTTTGGATGAAAAAAAGTTTGATTTTCTTGCAAAGGGCAGCATTATTTCAGTCTCAAGTAATAATAATAATATTCCGGTATGTACAAAAAAGAGTAGTTTCCCAGAAGATACTTCCATGTGTGCAAAAATGTAGATGTCTATAAACATGAAAATTGTTTTACAACTTTATATTTCAGTTCTCTGAAGTAAGATATGAGCAGGATTTAATTGCTGAGAAGCCAATTTACTTGTGGCGGAACAACTGGTAGTTTATAACTCAGGCCAGCGTATCTGTTAAAGATATTACCTCTATTCTTCTACTAACCACATGAGATTCAAGATTGTCACATCTTGAGGTGTTTGCTCATGATGAATCTTAGTGTCTTGTGTTGTGTGGATTTAGTGTATTAAGGAGCAGTGTTACGACTAATATACATTAGCAATGGTTGGAAATGCTTTCCTTCTTCGAGATATTCACCCACTTTGAAAAATAATGCTCCATTTCTATCATAGAATCCTAGAGTTGAAAGGGCCCTAGAGTTGAAAGGGTCATCTAGTCCAACCCCCTGCCTGCAGCAGGAAATCCTCCTAGAGTATCTCCAACAGGTACTTGTCAAGCCTCTGCTTGAAGATCCCCAGTGAGAGAGAGACCACCACCTCCCTCGGCAATCTGTTCCACTGCCGAACCACCCTTACCATCAGGAATTTTTTCCGGGTATCCAACTGGAATCTCCTTTCTTGCAGTTTGTACCCATTGGTTCTAGTTCTGCTTTCAGAAGCAGCTATGAACAAATGAGCCCCTTCCTCCATAAGGAAGTGCCACTTTTTCATAAGTGGCAAAGAGCTGAGGGCTTTGTATTCACTTTGTGCTTACAACTAATAACTAAAGCCAGCTGGCTCAGAAAGGTTGACAAAACAACAAGATGATATTATAATTAAAAAAACAACAGTAGGCTGTGTAGATTATTTTCAGCAAAGGGGTGAAATTAGCATGAGTGGATAGTGCATGCTGCTCTTCTCCCCGCAGATAGGGATAAGACAACTTGTGTGTCAAAATGAAGAGATTTTGAATGAACCATAATATACCAGATGAGAATCCTTTTTCTTTTTTGAGTAGCCCATTTAATGTCCAACAAGCTTATCTTATGGTACTGGAGATATTATGTGGTGTTCTGTCATGCAGAGATAAGACCCATCCAATAACACAAAAGACAATTAAAATACAATTTTAATTTAACAATAAAATTTAATTAAGATTTAATACAAGAATTTCCATTTTTATCCAGAGTATATTTGTCCATTTCATTCAGCAACACTGTTGCTAAATTTAATAGAAGGTCAATTTGGGAAGCAATGAAATTGTGTGCTAACACAACTGTTTTCTTTACAGGAACAATGACTTTGGAGGAATATGATGTTGAAAGTGTCTGTTCAAATATACTGATACTTAGTCAAATGGGAATATTTCTGTCCAAGGAAAGTGCCAGAGTCTAAACAGATATGAACAACGCAATCCAGAGCACCCCTTATGATGGCACAAGTCACTTGCACCAACCTCCAAGTATTGCAGGCTCCCACTGCCTGGAAGGGTAGGTCGGCACATCCCTGGGCCGGCCTGTGCCTCTGTGGAACCAGGAGATTGTGCTGGCCTTTCCAGGTCAACTAACAGGTTTTGGAAGGGTGGGGAACAATTGTGAGGGGTATTACGGGGTAGAGGAGGGCAGAAGCTGAACCGTGAGTGGCAGGAGGGGAGCAATAATTATGCTGGTTCCAAGCCTCTATTCCTAAGCAGCCTAACGCTGCTCCCATGTGCTCAGACTTAGCTCACCTCTGTGCACCCATTAAGGCTGCTGCAGCTCTATTCCCCATCTTTTGTCATCAGGCTTAATTTGACCACTACTTATCTTTGAGCCCAATCCTATGCATGGAAGTCCCATTATATAAGGAAGTCCCATTATAGTCAATGGAGCTTAGAGCACAATCCTAACCATGTCTACTCAAATGTAAGCCCCATTGTGTTCAATAGGGCTTACTTCCAGGAAAGTGTCTTTAGGATTGCAGCTTTACTCTCAGGAAAGTATGGCTAGGATTGCAGTCTTTGTCTAATTCCTCCCCCTCCCCAAGTTATTTATTTCAAACTACAGGCTCCTCAACATCTTGCCAGCCTCAGCCAGAGGTTAGCCAAGGTTATCTTCTTGCCCTTTCTATACCTGCTGCACCTCAGTGGAGATATTCATAGAAATAAATATTTCAATTGAATATTCACTGAAAGTATTTCTAGAAAGCAAGACAAACATTGTAAAGAAAAACACGAAGTCCTAATAAATTAGGGATGAGAAAATAGCTAAATTCACCTCCATATTTCCACCTCTCAGTGCCCTTTGAAAGAAGTATTTGACCTCAGCTTCCAGTTTTTACAGCAAAATTTCAGAAGAAGAAACTGAAAGGAACTTGGTGAGGCTTTGTCCAATCCTGATCTTGTGGCTGGCGTATGATTCCTTGTGGTCCTAGTAGTCACAGGACCTGCAGGTACCATAATTTCATTGGAGTCTCTATTCCTGGAAATGGCAGTAGAACTGGTAGCACCCCATTTCCATTAGTAAACTAATGGGTTAAAAATTCTCATCTACCTGTCAGGTACATACAGGCAAATACAACTGAAGTTGAACAAAATCTTTTGTGCTGTTTCCTCCAAAGGAGACTGAGGGTGGGCAGATCAAATCTTCTACGCTCAAGAAAATGGGGGAGTCCATCATAGCACAGAAGAGAAGCCTCACCACCTTACCTGGTAGGGTTCTGAAGATGCCCACAAAGGAAAAGATCAGCTACCTAGTCCCAAGCATCATTATTCAGATAACTCTCCCTGGTACGAAAGAACTTTCTAAGATTGTTTGAAGAGAGATTCAGAATATAGAAGCCATTAAGAAAGCCTTCATAGATCTTTCAATATATGCTATTATCTTTCAGTCAGTACAAGTAGGAAGAAGGATGAGATCCCTGCCAAAATGCACCCTCTCTCCTGATCATTGAAATCAACATCCTTATTAGCTTATTATGCGGGTTAGGAGGTGACAACTTAAAGCCTGCCCATCCTCCACTCTCCTGAACCCTAAAATGTCCCCATTCCACCTCTCCCACTGTCCCAAATCACACAACCTATGTCAGCTGCCCTCAGCCAGCATGAACTCACTGGGTCTGAGAAACAGGAGGCTGGATATGGCCTCCTCATGCTGACACATGTCCTTGCAACAACCCAGCCAATGTCACATTAGTAACACTTCTTGGAATTTCACATCCTTACACAGTCTGGGAGCATAATGAAATCTTTGGCTAGTGCCAAAAAGCCATTATGTGTGGTGGACATTGATTCAGAAGAGAGGAGTTAATCAACTTCATTGTGTCACCCAGAATTATGGCTGGAGGAAGAAAACTAGTCACTTTCTCCATAGCATGTTTGAAGAATCCCTCTTTTTCACTGGGCTCCCCACTTCTCCTGTGCCTTACAACTAGCAAGCCTACTGAAAATGGAATAGTCTTCTTGCCACCCTATATTTGTCACTTGGGGACTGAGCATGGCGGACTTTGTTTATTCATATTAGAGGTAGGAGTGAAAGCTTTTCATACTGATCATCAGCAAGGGGATAACTTGATGGAGAAATCTTCCTGCCCTCATCCACTCACATCCCAATCTGTACATGAACAAGTATTATTATTCACTTTTTGTAATCTTGCTTGGTTTTGACTGGATTCTGTTTATATCCAGCTATCAAGTCCTTCCCAATTGAATATGTAACTTTTTTAAATTTTCCAGTATGTTACAAATATCACTGAAGTATATGTGCTGTTCCTAGTAAGGCAGCCATTTCTAATTGACTGATTTGTGCTCATCCCAATGGTGTCCAAATGCTTTTCCAGCTGTTTTGGACAGCACCCGAGACTCCTGTGACTATGGGTATTTGCAGGTTTTTTATACTTGATGATTTTCTCCAGTTTTTTGTATTTTCTATTCTATCACCAGTTATTGCACTGTCTTCTATCCAAACTTCTTTTTCCTTCTTGTTGATAATGTTTGCGTCTGGTGTGTTCTATGGCAGACACTTGTTGGTTTGTATTCTAAAATCTCAGAGAGCATTTTGATATTTTCTTTCTCTCTATTACTTGTTTTACTACTTAGGTGCATCAGAGGTTTCACAGAGGAAGGAAGGGTTGGATAGGACCGGTACTGAGTAAAGGAGGACAATTTGTTCAGGAGAGATAGAGGAAGGGAGAGGGAAGACTAACAGGTGCCCCCCTCGTTTTCTGACATTTCATTTTTCATCAATCCTAATTTCTTGACAGTTTTAAAATATACGCTGAAATCTGTTTTTTGACTCAGCTCTGTAACCTCTCCTGAAGGTCCTATCCCTGCACAGAATTAACTTCTAGTGATCTCAAATTGGCGACCACGAGCATTTACCTTCAGGCAAATGGAAGCTCTACTCTCTAGACCAGACCTCCTGCCCAAAATAATACGTACTGGGGCTCTAGGGCAGTGGTGTTATTCAGTAAGCCTCAAGCTCATCCTTCTGAAGAGACATCACATTTCAATGCACCTATTCTTGAGAAGTCAGATGAAGTTTCTCTTCTGGGGAACAGGTAGGAATTTTTACTCCCCATTTTTATATTTGGAATATTTATTTAACTAGGCTGGACACTTCTAGCAGGTGTAGTATGGGACTGGGGACAGGATTAGGAATCCAGCCTTCACCGAAAGTAAGAAAAAAACAGAGGGAGAGCCAGAAGCAATCTCAAAAGGCCGCAATCAGCCATCAACAGACAGGCTGGAAAAACAGCATTGTCAGCAGGCAGTACTGAAAATTCCATGGGCATCCTCAGTTGGACCAAGAGGCCCACAGGGTCCCTGCCCTACATGTGCCAAACCTTTGTGTCTTTGCCATTGGAAGCCATCTGAAGCAATAAAGTGGTTACTTTTTTAAATGCCATAACAATTTATCACTTGTCTTCTTTCTCACCTTGGGTTTGTAGTCCGTTCCCCCATTGCAGGCACAATAGCTATCAAACTGTGATTTCACCAAAATGCTGTATCAGAATTACAGCTACCACACAATTGCTTCACCTCATAGCGTAAGATGAGACTGAAGAGACCATAATAGCGCTCATAACAGTGTTGGCTATACTACTAGATAGCAATTTCACATCTGCCATCCTCACGATAATGATAATGACACGTAAAATTATTCCAGCCAATTATGTGCAACATAATATGAAAAGTAAGTGCAGTCCACTGGTTCATAATACATTTTTGATGGGACCTGAGCTCTGAGCACACTGTTGACCTTTGACATAGACAATCCACTCCTCCATCTTCTCTTTTAACTTACGAAGAACAGCTAGGACTCCGTCAGCTGGGCCTGGATAACATAACTAAGACACTGTTATAAATTTCCTCCTTGAACACATTTACAAGCAGTGCATAGTACCGGATATCCTCAAAGAAAGATAACCTCCAATCCCGATGGTGAAATTTTCTTCTTTGTTTTTCCTATTCGTTTTTCCTACTGTTCAAGTACCATTATGAAGATACATTATGAAAGTATTTAGCTTAAAAAACTCACAATTTCCTTTTGCAAAGCTAACCAAGGACCAGATGCTTAAATGTAATAAATTATTTCTTCTTTGGAACGTCATGTACTTTTTCATTATGTTTATTCCAAACACAATTAATCTGTCTTAAACACATATGATAATTGTATTACAAATATGGACTTAGGGTTCCCACTGAAATTAAACTATTTCTTTTCCTTATCTTTTTTGGCATATCCAAGTCTTTGCTTTTTTGCAGCTGTGTGATATTAAAGACTCTTACTCCTCTTGTGATAATCTACAGAGCCTCTAGGTCTCTACAATTTCCCGATGATGAGTCCACAGACTGTTAACAAAATGTATGGCCATTTAACCTTTGTATTTTCTAAAGGGAATATTTAGTCATGGCTTTGAACATTTCTTTGTCTCCTGGACGTTTTATCCTTCTTACCAAGTCTTTAGAATGAGGCTGGTAAATTAATAAGTTGTAGCTATAACTGTAAAGTTCTTTAGTGAGTCTATCACTTTAATGTCAGCAGCCAGTTATAATTTTATGAAGATTGAGAGATCAGTTATATGATCAGTTATAACTTAATGACAATTGGGAGAAGAGGATCCATCTTATCTCTAAGTAAAGATGCTTAATATCATTGGTGATATAACCGTTCACTTCTATCCCGCACAAAGCCCAGAATGTGCAGTGCATTGACAGAATATGTCCTGCATGGTGGGGGGACGATGACAACCAAGTGCCTAGGAAAGGTAAGAAAAAATATTTTTATTTACTTGTCCATAGGCCACCTGATCTTCAGTGTGACTCCTTGAACCTGTGACAGCTCTTTTGCTGGTGCAAATCTGAAGAGACTCCCGAGGGTGGACCCACGCTGAGAAGGGAGAACAGGATCTCAGCATGAGAGGCCACAACCAAAATCCTCCCACCTCCTGTTAGTGACCAACCCCTACTCAGTCCACACACCATCCTTACCCAGCCCACTGTGGAAGGAGAAATGGTGGGGTGACATCACCCCTAAGTCTGACACTTGGGGCATTTGTACCCCTTTTCCCCCTCGGATATGCCACAGATTCTGACTTAATATAATTTGGGACTACAGATCCAATCTCCAGTCCAGAACTTCCACAGATACAAAAATTTGCAGATACCTGGCTGTTTGCACCGGACACAGCAGTCCATTGAACAGCAAGACAGCTTTCCCACTATTGGTGTGACAATTACAGTTGTGAATCATGAAGTCAGCCACCATAAATTCAGCAGAGGATTGGGATGTGATTTATTACTGAGCATATAAACAGCACAGTGATTTTCAATATTTTTCTACATATGACACACTGACATGCTAAAATGGTCAAGACACCATCAGTTTTTGGAAATTGACAAGTCACACCATGTTGCTGTTGAGGAGCTCACGTTCCCACTGGCCCTATGATTCCAAACTTCCACAACTTACCTACAGACCATTCATGGCATTCATGACCATTCATGGTTGAAAACTGATGAAATAGCAGAATTCAAGTATTCAAATATTTACATACATTATCATAGTAATATTTTATTACCACTCTTGTAAGGTAATAGGTACTTTTAGAATCTTCCTCTGCTGGAT
The DNA here is from genome assembly GCA_030015325.1 of Cryptoblepharus egeriae. NCBI lineage: Eukaryota > Metazoa > Chordata > Lepidosauria > Squamata > Scincidae > Cryptoblepharus > Cryptoblepharus egeriae. The sequence continues at coordinate 62,300,015 of JAREYC010000002.1, read as the reverse complement.
TCCTATCTGGAATTGATGTGCTGCTGAATCTACCACTTCCCACCCTGCCCCTGTCCTTCCCCTCCACATCCATAACAACTTACTGTGTGAGCTGTGCAGCCCTGGCTCTACTGTAGCTGAGATGGTCAAGCGATCCTCTTTTCATTGCTGGCTTTTATGTGACAGTTCAATGCTTGTTCAACTGTCACAAAAGGCCATTCAGATTGGGCAGTAAGACAACTCAGTGAGTCACATCTTCACTAAAACTATGAAAATCTCTTCATGCGTCAAAATGTAGAGTTCTTCTTTTAATCACTTGGGGGATGTAACAATATATTCGTATAACAACATATTCATATATAATTATGAGCTGCAACAGCATTTTTATTTAAAGTACTTCTTCTATATTAATATTCAGGACTGGAACAGAAATAACCCCAAAAGCAGATGGCACTGCAAAAAATAACCCTGGCTTATTCAGAGGCATCCTGAATGATTGAATAGTCTGATGGTGATGATATGGAATGTGTTATTTCAAGTGTTTGTTAATTAACTGTTTTGTAACTAATAATTGTAGATGAATATTTTATTCATCCTTATTTTTTATTTTAAAGGGTTTCATTTAGTGGGGGCATAAAAAGTAAACTTTAACACAGCAGATGACCTTTATGTCCAAACTCTATATATTATAATGAAAATTTCTTCAGAGAGCATATTATGTAATTACCCTTATTTTTGCATTTTGACCTGATAATCCCCCAAATAACCCAAAGTTAGTGAGGTATCTCTAGAGGAGGATTATACCTGCAACTATGCCATCTTTCATTTGGGAATTGCTTAGATTTGTGCACACACAAGGCTCAATAGTAATCTTCATGATGTTGAATTGGCACAATTTACCAGCATTTTCATCTTTGTTGTACATTGAAGGTTAAAACTGAGAATTAAAATCAAGTCAACAACTACCCTCTGAGAAGTCTTGACTCAAATACAATATACATAAAGTTCTTATGAAAGCTAGGGCCCATTTGTAAATTAGGAAAATCTTTAATATGTTGATAGATAATTGGTTTTTATGTAAGCCATCCAATCTTAAGATACCAAATAGGTTAATTATGAACTATTTGTTTTTTTTAAAAAAAATCATGATGTATTAAAAGAATTAAGTTTATGGTACTCTAAAATCATGAATATATTCTTCCTCCCAATATTTATGCAGACACACATGCCACACTTAAAATTCAACAGTTGTTCTTTAAAAGTAATCCCTGCTTCCTGTGGAGAAAAGAACATCCACGGAAAAAAATGATTCATGGTGTGAGCATAGATTGATTTGACAATGGTAAAAATATGTATGACTAGATAGCAAAGATACAGCTCAGGACTGCAGAAAGTTCCCATTGGAACAGGAGTCTTTATTGAAATTGGCATTTCTAGTCAGAAAATGTCAATGCTAGTGGGATTTTGTAGATTTGCTACCAGCAAAATATTTTTAAAATGCAACCCTGTTTTCAAGTATTTCTTTGAATTAAAATGAAATTAATAGGAAAAGAAGCCAATTTAAAAATGGAATTGATGTTTTGAAGCAAAGAGGCAGAAGGTTGAATATTTAGCCACATAGAAAACATCTGGCTAAATACATAGAATTTAGCCAGATTAAACACATCAGTATGACTGTCAGTACTTGACTCAACACACTGGAGGAAAAATTCCCAAACATTACTGAACTGACATTTCAAAATACATTTTCTTATTTCTAAATGAAATACTAAATATTAAATAAATTATAAGTGCTAGCAGTGGAAGTTTCAGAATAAAAAGCCCTCTTGCTTCCAACCTTGCTTTTTCAAAAGATTATGGGGAAATTGGGGAAATTATTTAACTATTTTTTCTATTTTTAGTTTGTGGTCAAAATAACTGTAAAACCATAAAGTTTGCTAGTTTAAAATGTCTATTTTTTCAAACAGCTCTAGTTAGAAGGAATTTGGACACAATGATTCAATTGAGACAACTGATGCATAGCAACTTCCATATTCAATTTAATTGATACATAATCTTCACACCTGAAACCATTTTCTGCAATAAATCTGTCTGAGTTGTATGTAAATAAGGAGATAACTTAAAACTACTCTAACATGTGGATGTTTGCTCTGAACTTGAATGCACATCAGAATGTTTGACCCATGAAATACATTTAAAGTGCAATCCTAAGCATGTCTACACAGAAGTAAATGCCAGTGTGTTCAATAGTACTGACTCCCAGGAAAATGTGATTAGGATTGCTTCCAGTTAGGCAGGCCTAAGGCCTGGGATAAGTTCTGTGTTGTCCTGTGACTGTTACCAAAGTGACACTTCTGCACCACGCATGGAAGTTTAGGCAAATGCTAAAACATGCACTTGCCTCCATGGGAATGGGAAGAGCAATTAGTTGTGCTCTCCAAGGTGTGCACTGCAGGGTTAGGATTGCACCTATAATGTATCTTCAATAAGCCTATAGACCTAAACGAGTCTCCACTTTATGCCGGCAGTTCCCATTTTTCCCTAATTCAGCATGTGATTTGGGGATCTGTTTTGGGATCTGTCTTCACAGCTCACGGGGGGGGGGGGAATGTTAATTGATCATACTTTATTTGCTTGTCTAAATGTTATTATGCATTTAACAAAAATGTGAATGCTGCTTTTTTGAAAAGTTGCACCCAAAAAATAACATTTTTTAAAAAAAATCAGTAAAGAAACAAAAATAACAAAAAAGATGCATTGCAGTAGAAATCATCAAATCAAAATCAGTCTACAGGTTGATAAATGATTGCTTGAGCAGCAAGAACAAAGGCTGCAATCCTATGCATGTTTTCTTGGAGTAAGCACCACTGAAGACAACGGGACTTACTTCTGAGAGTGGATAAGCATAGGATTGTGCTGAAAATGTCTGACAGTCCTAACCACCTGGTTAGGCTGGCACAAGTCCCAAAATAAGCCCCGTGCTGCCTTGGGGATGTCGCAAAAGTGCTATAAGGCACTTCTGCACCTCTCCAGCAGGTTCAGCCAGTGCACACATGCACTGGTTTCCCCATACTAAGGCAGGAATGGGAATATGGGTGAGTTATGTTGACCTAAATTGATTTGGAGTGCACCCTGAAGGTCACAATGAAAAGGGGAAAATGTGAGGAGAAATGAAACATTTGAGAGGAAAAAACTGTTCCACAGTTATGGTGCCACATCAAGAAAGAACTGCTCTGGGTCTCCTTGCAAGACATGGAACAAATTTCCGTTTGAAGAACTTATCAGATAGGCCTGTTTGTATGGGAGGTGGCACTCTTTTAAAAATGATAGCCTAGGAACAGCTTTTAAACAATACAACCAAGCCTTTGAGTTTGGCCTCAAAGAGATTGTGAAGCAATGCAGGTCAAATTGCAAGAAACTAACACGATCCTTTAATGGGCAGCTGAATGTAATCCAGCAACGTTTCCAAATATTTTTCAAAGGTAACCCAATGTAAAGCATACTAGTAATCATATCCAGATGTAACTAAAACATTGGCAATGAGGTCAGATCTGCTTTTCAGAAATAGGATGAAAGCTGTGCGTTGGTCACTTTAGGTCACATTGCTGTGCGTTGGTTACTTTAGGTCACAACTTTGATTTCAAGACTGCAAATCTGATCCATAATAAATTTATAAGTGCAATCCTTTCCAGAAAAAAAATGTAAACAAATTTCTTATAACTTAGCATGACAATATAATTGTTTCCTTTTGAAGGTATAGATTTAGCTTAAAATAAAGGAGTCACTTTCAACTAGCAGAAAGAGATGAGAAAGCCAATAGCCATTATGCTGGAAGCATAAGATATTATCAAATAGCTGAGCTCAAATGAAGATGTCACTGATCAGAATGAGTTTGTTTTAATTAAATTCACATAAAAGGGATTAATAAAAATTTGTAAATTAATCTTCGTATTATACATTTAGCACATTTTTCTAGTTACAGAAAAAGTGGGGTTAGGTGTTTCCCCCATAGGATCACATATAATAACCAAAAGGATGTATGAGACCTGCCCTCCAATGCCACCTTCTACACCACTTGCTGTTTCTTCACAAATGGCAGAGTGTTCACTCCCAATTCACTTCCTTACCCAGCCCATTTTGAAGGTGGTATGTGCAGTGGCGTAGCTAATGATCATGAAGCCGGTGCAATGCTCAAAATGTTGCCCCAGAAGTGATGTCACAACATTAAGTGATGTCATCCCGGGGTACTTTTTAAAGTGATGTTTTCCTAGAGTACTTTTAAAAAAATAATTTTCCCCTGCAAGAACAAAATCAAATTAAGTTAAAAAATGAAAACTGTGTCCCATATTGGTTTGGGAAACTGTGCTTGGGGAAATAGGAATTTTTCTTCTTTAAATATAATAGGAACACTACTTAGAAGTGCCTGTCCACCCAGTTAGCATAGGTAACTGCATTATGATATATGTGTATACGGAAATGAGAGCTGATTCATATTAACAACTTATTAGTTCCATACAGTATCAAAATTACATCTCATTGGCTGTCAGCAGCACCGGATTTAGGTTTGATGAGGCTCTAAGCTACTGCAGGTAATGGGACCCTTTATATGCCCAGCTGTCCTTTGTCAACAACAAATTGTTGCTGTTTTGTGTTGAATATATGCTATATGGTAGCCCATAGGGCCCATTACTTACATCATAGGAGCCTACACAACACAAAACACTGTTGCTGTATGTAGGCTTTATTTTATTTGTTTTTTATATTATATTTTGGAAATGAACATACAATTTTTTTTCCTTTACATTTTTTGGGGGTCCCCAAGAGAGTGGGCTCTAAGCTATAGCTTGTTTAGCTTATACATAAATCCAGCACTGGCTCTCAGAGCAATCAGTATCATGGGAATGTTTGATTTTTAAAAATCCACTTTTTGTTTCATAGGCTTTTGTATTTTCATTTTCTGGTTCATTAGCTGTAATGTTTGATAGAATACAGATATTCTAATGCAGTTTGTTTCATTGCATTCTGCATAAAATTACCTTTCCAACAATATAAATATGAAGGTATTATACCCCATTTTTCACAATTTTAGTCACTAGTGCCAAGCTCAGCTTGAAGAGATTAGGAAAAGGGGATAGAAATGTCAGTCCTCTTCCTATACACTCACTTAGATGAATCACATCACCATCTACCTAAATTTTGTTACCATGATCTGGTCCTGGAAAAGGTAGTTCTGGAAGAAGAAGTAAGTCGCCCCTTCCCTTTATAGTTTGCTTTTTCAAGGAAACGCAAAGTTTATTAAAATCTGAGCAGAGAACAACTGCTGGCTTCTAATTTAGTATCATGGATACTAATGATATACCATTGTATCATGATATACTTTAGTATCATGGATACATAATGATATACTATTATGACTGCAGATGTTAATAAGACAAAACTAAGAAAGATGAGGAATCAAGCACTTTGGATTACGGATAGCCCATGTTGGGGGCCAGGTGATTTTATGACCTGTTTTTCCAGGACAGGTCCTAGATTTTAGCCTTGTGTCCTGGAAAAACTTCAATGTCCCTTTCCTTGTAAGTGGGCAACATGAGACTTGTAATAAAATATGTGTGCAAATTGTCTTTAGGGCAGAGAATTGTCCAGCTAAACTGAGCTGACAGGCCACAGGGCAAGAGGCCTCTAAGGCTGGTCAAACTTCTGCTGAGGACCAAGAAAGTGGCACATGGGGAGGGGTTGCTCCTGAGGAGACTCCCCTCAGATCACACTGAACAAGGAACAGCTGTGGTGCCTGTCATATAAGGAAGCCCAGAAGTCCCTGGAACCAGTAACAGCTACAGGGAAATGCCTGCTGGAGTGGGCAGTAGCAATGTTGCAGTATCCTGAAGTGGGCTGTTGGAGTTTTGCCATTTCCTGGGGATGAAAGAGAGGAGTGGTGCTTAGCAGTGATGGGATTCAAAGAAATTAACAACTGGTTCTGTGCCCATCTTTTAAATGGCTATTTTCAAACGTTATATATCCTATCTCTCATTAACAACCGGTTCTATAGAGTAGGTGAAAACCTGCTGGAGCCCACCACTGGTGCTTAAGCCAGGACAGGATTTGGAACTTTTTCTTTTACTTCCATTTTTAGTCTGTCTTATCATGGACCCTAATGGGTCTACTCAGATTTACACCTGCTCCTGAGGTGACTTAAGTCAGAGAGGCTAAGAGGGGACATGTTTGCCCTGGAAACAGGCTGTGGATATGGCCTAACTGCACCAATCTAGGCCATGCCCCACATTCCCTCAACATGCCTCTGCTGAGCTACCTAGCTACCTGAGCACTGTTAGGCCGATGCAGATCCATCTGTCTTGGGTCTGCCTAAACATTGGCCCAAACCTTTCCTGGTGCAGCTAGGCTGACCTATCTGGCATTAGGCTAGCCCAAATGTTGAATAGGCTGGCCTAAGTACACTTCAGGACTGCAGCCTGCATTGTAATAAATTAAATGGAAGTTTTAAATTTAATACATAATATCGTGTTTAAATTAAGCCCATGAAAGCAATATATACAAGTCTTTTTAGCTTTTCTTTGTTATGTCCTATATTTTTCTTAGACATCCTACATTTTGGGGCATGTTCTCTTCTTTGTTTTTGACATGCAGTCAACCTGTGGGGAGGCTTCCTCTGCTTTCCATTTTTTCCCCCTGTAGTCTCCAAATTCTATCTCAATTCAACCACAATCCTTCATTGGCATCCTTCACAATCCTTCATTGGCATCCTTCACTCTTGAAAGACTATGGTATCGTGCTCTGATTAGAGGTCCTGAAACATCATCTAGTGTGGCTAAGAAGGTCAATTCGAGAGTGGCAATTCCTTCCACACTGAGGACAAATAAATTCCATCCCCTTCCCAGGCCCCAGGTTTCGCTGCTTTTGGGTCTGTCTCTTTTCTTCAGCTTGCCGAACAAGTGTCTCTTCCAGTTGGAGAAGGCCATGCAGGGTCTTTTGCCTCCATGCTGAACGACTGGAGGTCAAGGTTTCCCACCTATTGATGTCCATTCCCAAGGCCTTTAGGTCCCTCTTGCAGATGTCCTTGTATCGCAGCGGTGGTCTCCCTCTAGGGCACTTTCCCTGCACTAATTCTCCATATAGGAGATCTTTTGGAATCCGACCATCAGCCATTCTCACGACATGCCCAAGCCAGCGTAGACGCCGCTGTTTCAGAAGTGTGAACATGCTAGAGATTCCAGCACGTTCCAAGACTGTGTCATTTGAGACTTTGTCACGCCAGGTGATGCCAAGAATACATCGGAGACAGCGCATATGGAAGGTGTTCAGCTTTCTCTCCTGCCATGCATAAAGGGTCCAAGACTCGCTGCAGTACAAGAGTGTGCTCAGGACGCAAGCTCTATAGACCTGGATCTTTGTATGTTCCGTCAGCTTCTTATTAAGCCATACTCTCTTTGTAAGCTTGGAGAACGTGGTAGCCACTTTACCAATACGTTTGTTCAGCTCAGTATCTAAGGAGAGAGTGTCAGAGACAGTTGAGCCAAGGTACACAAAGTCACAAAGAACTGGAGACAACCTCCAGTTCATGTTCAGAGATTGTGATACAGGGAGGTGGATCCACACCCTGACCCATGACTTGTGTTTTCTTCAAGCTGATTGTTAGACCAAAGTCTTGGCAGGCTTTGCTAAAACGGTCCATAAGTTGTTGAAGGTCTTTGGCAGAGTGAGCAGTAACAGCAGCATCATCGCAAAGAGGAACTCCCGCAAGCATTTCAGCTGGGCTTTCAATATTGGTCTGTAAGAGGGGCTGCCCCCTAGAAAACTGGGATATGGAAGGAAACCCTTTCCTGAACAAGGGTTGTTTTCACCACCTTTCCATTGTACACCCATTGAAACAAGCCCCAGACCTCAAACCAAAGAAAGTTGGATTGAAATAACAATGTTTTAACCCCAGTGGCTACTGATTCTGCTCCTTCTGTTTTGCTTGGATCTCCTGTCCTTTGAAATACCAGCCACATCAAAGAAACAGAGACCTTTACACAGTTAATCTAAGTGCAGTTCCTTAAATTAAACTCTTGATAAAACCCCCCCTACAGCTGGTTTACACAAAGTAACAACCAACCATGATTCTGCTGACAATGTCCAAAAAAGGAACCAAAATTCATCTCTCTCATTCTTACCTGTATGGCCCTGCAGACCTAATTGGGACAGAACAACCATAAAAACCAGCTTGAGTCAATAAGGTCAGCATGGGATCAGGCTCGCTGGGAGCAGATTTGCTGACATAGGTGGTGGTTTATTTTTGTAGCAAGGTAGCAATTTGTACTTTCTCCCTTCCATACTGTATCCCTGCCACAATCCCACACCACTGAGTAAGTAAATGCTCTGCCATTGATCATTCATCACATTTGTCAGTCAAGCCTAGCTGGATGAAAAAGTCTGCATTTTCCAAAATAAACAAATCCCAATCTGCAAGGTATTTCAATTCACTCCTAATTTCCTTTTAGTTCCTCTCCCATCAACAGTGTGAACGTTTATAGATATTCACAAGACACTGGTCCACAGATCCTTGGGTGAGTGCAAGGTCCCACTGTCAATGTCGTGCTTAGTATATGCAAGCACAAACCCGTGGTTTTGTGAACAGGTTTTTCCCTCTGAGGCTCTGGCTTCATAATTAGCCACATAATTGCAACTGTTTGGCTGATTGCTTCCTGTGTTATTTAGAGAAACAGGACACAACTCAGCTGCTGCAATAGAAGTGGGAAGGCTCATTGTCAAATCCAAAACTTCAAACAAAAGAGGACATGTCCAACCAGCAATGAAGAATGCTATCAGCCAAGCTCAGAGAAGGAACAAGGGTCATCTCCTCATGTTAAAAAGCTCCCAAAAGTAGCTGTCAAATTCTTAAGGGTCAAGCTCAACCTTCAAGTCTCTGTGACAGGGAACAAGAGAGACATGCGGTTCTCTTCATTAGGTTTTCCAAACACGCTAGGATAGGTTTATATAGTCAACCTGCAACAACAAAGCACTATATTAGAGATAAATTTTTAAGGCAGGTTCCTTTCCTCCCTTTCCACCAACTTTGAAGAGATGGAGCCCTTTCTCTCATTCATCATGACCCCACAATCTCCCTACAAAGTAATGCAATTAGCAATGAGAAAGGACGTTCTGACCAATCCATTGACTAATCTTCTTACGTATCTCTTAACAATTATACACATTAATTAAATTTGTGCACCAGTGTGCTGTAGCAAGGAGAATGAGACTGGAGCAATCACACCTCCAGGACCTTCTCTTCAAAAGAATTCTGCCTTATTCCTCCTATAACCACCCACACTTTTTATTACCAAAAAAGCCTGTAATTATTCCCAAGTCCACAATTCAGGCAATATCTTCTTTCATCACAATACATTCCATGCTGATCTAACTGCGCTTAATTTGGGGGCACAAAGGCAATGGGTAGGGCTTAGAACTTGCATAGCATAGCATGTTTCAGTTGCATAGAGTGGGTTATATAGCATATGCATGTTTCAGTTGCATAGCAGCTGGCTCCTGAATATTTCAATGATACAGTCGTACCTTGGTTTATGAGCTTAATTTGTTCTGGAAGCATGATTGTAATCCAAAACATGTGATTATCAAAGTGAACTTTCCCTTAAGAAATAATGGAAACTCAGATGATTTATTCCGCAATCCAAAAAATATTCATATAAAAATGATTCCAATCTCTCTCTCTCTATATATAACTCTATATATAACTCACTCGCTCGCTCGCTCATCAACCCCCAGCCAAAACGGCCTGACCTAGAAGAGTGAAATTTGGGGAGAGTGTTCCTTTTAAGTTGGAGGCATCCATTAAAAACCGGCTTTTGGAAAATCCAACCAGAAGGTGAAAAGGGGCACAACATGTTCTAGTCCCTGTACTTTACATTGAAGAACCCATGACTGATGGACGTTCTGCCCCAACCCCTGGACCTAGAAGCATGAAATTGGGGAGCGTATTCTTCATGTGACAGGAGCACCCACCAAGAACTAATTTCTAGAAATTTAACCTTGAAGGGGCTGAAAAGGGATGCAATGCATTTTCGGCATATACTTAACATTAAAAACTGATTAGCTCCCAGCCCCAAATTCTATACCTTCCTGCTAGGGGTGCCCAGTCATTGGAGGTGTGACACATGGGGGTGGTGTCACACATGGGGAGTGGAGTCACGCATGGGGTGGTGTTGAGAATGGGGGTCATGTTGAGGATGGGGGTAGTATTGCGCATGAGGAGGTAGTGTCACGCACGGGAGAGGGATGTTGCGAATGGGGAGTGCTGCGAACAGGGGAGTTGTTGCACCAGGTCCTTGCAGGGAAGGGTTTTCTGATGGCTGCAGGAAGCTGAGAAATGCAGGCTCCAGGCTCAGACATGCTGCTGGGAAAGCTCAGAGGATGCTGTGGCCTGTGCATCCCTCTGCTGGACAGGGGCTGGTACTCCTCATGCAGGAGGAGAGGGCCTGCCTCAGCCACCTGAAACCAGCCAATGGGCATTCATCTTACAAAGCACAGTTCATTTTACAAGGCAGAATCCCATATAAATTTTAGTTCATTTGACAAAGCATTTGTCTTACAGGGCAGTTGTCTTACAAGGTACCAGTGTATTTGTTTACATAGAAATAACATGCAACTTACCTTCTCATTTTGCTCACCAACACAATATATGGGGGAGCAGTTTTATTGTTCTATTTTTATATTGTTTTTAACTAATGTTTTTAGTCTGATTTTATTGTTCTTATTGTATTTTAATCTAATTGTATTTTAATTGTATTTTAATATTTATTTATGATCATTTTAATGGTGTTTTATTCTGATCATTGTTAGCCACCTTGGGCTCCCTCTTGCAGGTGAGGAAAGGCGGGATATAAATTAAATAAAAATAATAATAAAATAAAATAAAAATATAGAGGTATGCATCTTTACAAAAGTACAAAAGCCAAGAAAAGACCCTTATCCCGTGTGATCCCCTATGTGTAAGAATCCCTGTCCTCCACTCCCCCCAGCATAGAAGTCCTGCATTCAATGAACTGCAAAAGCCAAGAAAAGGTCCCAGATAACCCCGATATGTAAGGATTTCTCTCTCTCTCTCTCTTGCACGCACACACACACAAACACACACACACACAACCAGCATATATATCCTGCATTCAGTGAACTCGAAAAGCCAAGAAAAGACCCCATATGATGTCACGTGGTCCCTCAACAGGTAAGGATTCCCCTGCCCCTCCAAGTAAGCAATATATATCTGAAAGCAGAAACCCATCCAGGGTTTTTCCAAAGAGGAACATTTCTCCCAACCTCACTCACCTCCAACATCAATTGTTTGTAATAATTTATTTTCATAATCCATAATAGAATATTCTCTAACTGACATCAACTGATGGCAGAAGACTAGAGATGAAAGGAGGGTGTACGATTGGGTTGCACGTGGGCATGATCTTTCTAGCCCCTCCTTGGAAAGGCAGAGCAGCCAGTAGTTCTCCCCCTTGTAATGCAAAAGGAGATTGCTCATGGCCCTGGGCCATGGCCTGACCTGTTTGGACCAGACTGCCTGAAGTGAAAAATGCTATGAAAAAAAGGTCTGTGAAAAATGCTATGAGGGGGAGGCTGCTGGCTCAGAGGGAGGGCAACACCCATATTGCCCACCCTAGCTACTGTCCTGCCCTCATATTTCCACATGAAGCACATGCATGGAAGGTCTGGCAGTCCCATATGTGCCAGTCATTCAACTATGGAACCCATAGGACTAGATAAATCAAAGATCCTAGTCAATATGATACTCCTTCACATGTTGGCATCAAATCTTTTAATAAAATTGGTGTCCTCATGCTGGAGAAGGGGATTATACACTGTCTAAAGAAAAACAATGCTGCAGGTACAGCAAATCACATGATTAAATTTAAATGAAAGTAAATTTAATTTTTAAGTCAACTTGAGAAAAGAAAGGCTATTGGAGCTGGCAAAAGATGCATCTAATTCTGTAAACTCTTCCTCAATATAGTCTGGAAGTGCGTGTGGCCAAGAAGCATGCATAAGTGTCCCGCTTGTGCCAGAAGGCTAGCTCTGGCAGTGCAAGATCCCAGTAGAATTGGGGCCTAAAAGATCTGCGTTTCTTTCTTGTCTTCAATTAGGCTGAGCACTGAAGTTAAATTAAAGAAGCTTGACAATGAAACTGCTTTATTCCCCCCTGGTACTGGAGGACAAGTCTGCTCTCCTGAAGCTCCATATGTTTCCAGCTAGCATATATCATTTACTTCTTGTACGACATGAAGCCAGATGTCGTTCTGCATGCAAAGTGGTGTTCTGCTGGTTAATTTTTTCTTTAGGACTGCAGAAGAGCTGAAAATGGTTTCCATTGATGATCAACGATTACGTTTTCTACTGGTCTTACCCCACTGTGTTCAATGAAGCTTCCTCACAACACCAACGGCCACAGGACTGCCACCGAAGTGATGGAAATGTAGATAGTTAAAAGACCCCAGTGTTGACTTCCCTACGTTGTAAGAAAAAGACAGGCATACCCTACAATCCAGAGTAACTATGGGAGAATGTAAGAGACATTTATGTCAACATAGTTACAGCACCACATAGTGAACACCTATGGGAAATTCACATTGCAATCCAGAGTAAATAGTTCTTACGTCGGAGCAAGGACTCCCCGTAACTCTGGATTGCGCCCATAGTTCTTGCTGCTTCCTACTTGTATTAGGCAGGCACTGATTCAAAAGTGCCTCAGCTTGAACAACAGGCCAGAAAATCCGGTGACACTTCCTTCCCACTTCTCCCCCAGCCAGATGAGATTCTCCTCATTAAAGGCTGCAGGTTGCGGCTTTGTGGAAAAATTACTCCTTGGGCTCTTTCACTTGAAAATTGAGCTGTGGGAAGCTGAATGTGCTGAACTGGTACATTTCTCGAGACAAAAGGCCCTAATGTTTTACTTTTTGGGATCCTTTTTTCCTCTCTTCATTTCCATGTTGCCAGGCAACACTTTACCAGTACCAGCAGCTGGAAAACGAAAATATGAGGAATTAAAAGACAAAACTGACTTCCTGCATTCTCTCTTTGTCACCTGGATGTCTGAATTCTAAGCATATTTTTTTCCTCCTTCAAAAATATTAAACCAGTTATTTTTTTTTTTTTTTTTTTGCCCAACAGAGTTCCTGACTATTAAAAGATAAAGTAAAGGGCGTCCCCCACAGGTTGAACTGCTAGCAGTGGTGGGCTCCAGCAGGTTCGCACCTACTCTATAGAACCGGTTCTTAACAAGAGATAGGACATATAAAGTTTAAAAATAGCCATTTAAAAGTGGCTGCCAGATGGGCAGAGAACCGGTTCTTAAATTTTTCGAAGCCCATCACTGACTGCTAGTCATGACTGACTGTAGGGTGCAGTGCTCAACCCCATTTCCAGGCTGAAGAGCCCGCACTGTCTGATGACATCTCCATGGTCATGTGGCCAGCATGACTGTAAGCTGAGGAACATGGAACACTATTACCTTCCCACTGAGGTGGTACATATTTATCTACTTGTATTTACATATTTTCAAACTGCTAGATTTTTTTGACTAGAACCCAGGCCTGCTAGTTGACATGTGAGACATCTTAACCACTGAGTCACTACAGCCTGACTATTACTGCTTGATTAATTTGGACAGAGACAAAAAGCTTCACTGGTGGAGGGAGAAGGATAGTGTGATACAAGTATAGATAAAAGTATAGATAAAATAATGACCATACTTAAGATTTTTTTTTAAACTGGTCAGAGATTTAGGAATACAGACTTTCTGGAAGATGACCTGCCATCATGTTGGCACCTAGGGTGGGTAGAAGGGACGGTTTTGTAGCATTTGCTATGTAAGCAAAGGGTGTGGGACAACAGAGCATTTCACCCACAGTGATGATGCGCAATGTGTCTCCCCTCACTGGATGATACAAACTCTAGTGACACCACTGTCTGTAAAAGCAAAACAAGTGAGAATTTCAGAAGTCCAATCCAATTTCTATAAAAACAAATGAAAATCCTCAAAGGAGTCTGCACTTTCCTAAACCACATCGCAAGATAAGGTCTTGATGGCTAAAAATTGCCATGATAGATTTGTTTATTTGGTGGTATTCAAATTATTAATGGATGTCTTGATTGGCTGATCATGTATTGTATTGCAGGGCCCATTAGTTGTGTTGTAGGGCCCATTAGTTGATTTGATATGCATTGATTTCCTCATTTTTCTTGCATAGGCTGCAATCACTTTTCGTTTGAGTTTCTGAAAGGATGTGCTGAACCGGACAAAATGAATACATTAGGCAAAGGCGAGTAGAATGGAGAATCTTATCTGAATAACTAGAAGAAATAGATATCTAATATAATTAGCAAATTGAAAAAGTTCAATTTCTATTGTTTTCTGAATTTAAATTGGCCTTGACCCTGACTTTTAAAAATGTAAATCTTGTTTGATTTCCCATCTGAATCTTCGGATGGCAGCTTCAGAAGATGCATAAGATTTTCTTTTTTAAACTGCTGCCCTATTGAGCTCATGCCTAATGTCAAAATGCATGCAGGATATAAAAAAAGCAGGCCTCTGTCAGTCTTGAAAGACTATGGTATCATGCTTGGCGCTGCATACACTGCATGCGAAGCACAAAAGCCTGGGTTGGATTGCTATGGAGGATAGGCTGTTACCCAAGCAGCAAATCCCCACTCTCCACGCCACTGAATTAGTCCAATGGAAAGGCAGAGCCAATTCGATTGGATCCAGCTGCGTCAGAGAGCTGGGCTAAGGACAGGAGCTCACTCTGTCTTGTGGGGCCGACCCGGGTCTCGAACCCTGACCTGCTGGGTTAACAGGCACAGCATCTTAACCGCTTGTGCCACCCACAGCCCATATATATATGGGATATAAATGGATATAAATGATGGGGGAAATGGAATGCTGCTCTGCCACAACCATTCTGTATAGGGGTATTCCTTTTCCAGCCCCATCATTATACGAGGCAAGAGAGGATAGACTCTGGAACCTTATTGGGCTTTCTGTACTGGGGGCAGGACTTAATGGCTATTAGCAAGCTAGGGTTTTGGAGTGGGGATGCAGAATGCAATCCTAAGTGCTCAGATGGAAAGGACTTGTGCTGGTCCAGGGTGTTGGGAAAGTGACATACAGCATTTTTGTGCCATAGTTGAGGAAGTTAGGCCAGTACACATCCAGTGCGCTGCCTCCCTACACCAACACCAATGCAGGCATCAGGGAAGAAGTAGGTAGTGATGGTTGAACTTGACCAGCATGTGGGTTTTAAGGAGGTAAGGAAAGTGGGGAGGAGGCAGGAGAGGCGTTATAGGTCAGTGGGAGGGCAGACAAGTGGCATTCTAGCATGGCAGGGACTGGGAGGTAGGTCTGGGACCTTTTGATATGTCAGGTCCCAACCTGCTTTGGGTGGCACAGAACAGCCAACCTGGGTGGCATAGAACAGCCTCTGGATGCTTACATCTGCCCAGTTACATCTACCCAGTTCTGCATCCCCTCCATAGTTGGTGCAGGACCAAGTAGATCCATTGAGGCTGCTGCAGCCTTACTTGGAGGATAGTTTTCCCTTCCCCAGGGTAGCACAGCAGAAGCTGCAAAGTTGTGCTGGAAACAGCGCAGGCAAATTTGCCTGTTTATTCCAGCACACATTTGGATTGTGATGTCAGTGTGCTTTTCCTGGCTGATGACAGTTTTTCTAGTGCGTATGGGCATGTGGGATCCCTAGTTTTTATTGTTCACCTTCATCCTTAGAGGATCTGTGGTTGTGTGACCTCAGCAGCTACCACTTATATTCTTTAAGGAAAATAAGAGAGATGCTGTTTGTTGAATTTTCAGGGTGGTGGGTACCTTTCTGTTCAGCAGGGACTTTTAACTGTCTTTTATTGTTACCTTTTCCCCCTTTTCTTTGAATTTAGTTTTTTCTTAGTGTGAAAAACCGTTGATTTTAGTATAAAATCTTTGAAAAAGTGGGTAGGATGATTTGGAGGTATTGTGAGATTTCTTACTCAATGAGGAACTCCTCTGTGGGGGTTTATATCCCTAGCCCCCTTTTATTTGGATCAGTTCTGTTTTAGGCTATTAAGAGTCTTCAACATTTTCCCCATATAGTGATGGAATCTACTATTTTGGATTGGAGCCACCCTTTCTCCCAGTCAGGAGCTTGGTCCAAGTATAGGCAGATGACTTTCTCATCACCATGCACCATTTCAAGCCAGTGCTGTTTCGGTCAGCCCTTCTATTGTTTGCCATTGATCTCCAATTGAAGGCCTTTTTGTGCCAGCAGATCATAATTGGCATACAGAACATCAAAGATAAGCTTATCTTACTGGAGATTGAAGCTACACCATATTGCCGGATCACTGCTTCGTCATCATTGCAGATGTGCTTAAAGTGAGTGACACCACTCATGTTTTCCTATTGACTCTTTTTTGCATATGCTTGAGCTAGTTGTCTTTCAAACATTTTTTAAAAGAGAAAGTCAGAAGAAATAAAAATACACCTAGTTAAGTGCACAACAGAGGTGAGGCTTGAAGTAGGTATATTTATTTGTTTAAAATATTTTATATCACATCTTGTCCGCAGATTCAGGGTGGCATATGGTATAAAACAGGGGTCCTCAAACTTTTTAAACAGGGGGCCAGTTCACTGTCCCTCAGATACTGTTGGGGGCCGGACAATAGGGGGGGTTTCTGGGGGGTGGTGGGTACTGGCAGGGCTAAGGGGGGTTTCTGGGAGGTGGGGGTTACTGGCAGGGCTAGTGGGGGGGTTTCTGGGGGTGCTGGGTACTGGCAGGGCTGGTGGGGGTTTCTGGGGGGTGGTGGGTACTGGCAGGGCTGGTGGGGGTTTCTGGGGGGTGGGGGTACTGGCAGGGCTAGTGGGGGATTCTGGGGGGTGGAGGGTACAGTCAGGGCTAGTGGGGGATTTTTGGGGGGGTGAAGGCCTGTCAGGGATGGTGGAGGGTTTCTGGGGGGTGGTGGGTGCTGGCAGGGCTAGTGGGGGTTCTGGGAGTGGTGGGTACTGGCAGGGCTAGTGGGGGGGTTTCTGGGGGTGGGGGTACTGGCAGGGATGGTGGGGGTTCTGGGGGTTACTGGCATGGCTGGTGGGAGTTCTGGGGGTGGTGGGTACTGGCAGGGCTAGTGGGGGGTTTCTGGGGGGTGGGGGTTACTGGCAGGGCTGGTGGGGGTTCTGGGGGTAGGGGTTACTGGCAGGGCTAATGGGGGGTTTCTGGGGGGTGGGGTTACTGGAAGGCTGGTGGGGATCGGGGGAAGAAATGGAGGCATTTACCTGGGGAGCCCTGTGGCCACCATCCAAGCCCCCTGGCTGGCCAGGATAGCTGTGGATTAGGCACTGCAGCCGCGCGGTCCCCCATCAAAGCCCCCTGGCTGGGCAAGGAAGCTGTGGATGAGGCGCTTCAGCTGCGCAGCCCCCCATCCAAGTCAAGTTCTTCCGCTGGGCGAGCAGGTGGGCGGGCAAGTGAACAGACAGCCAGCCCCTTGGCATGATGGGCACCCACCCCAGCGCTGTCGTGAGGGGATGGCTCCTCCCCCTCCCTGCCTGCTCTCACCTGGCAGCCACTCAGCAACAGTGAGGCAGGGAGGGGGAGGAGCTGTGCCCTCAGGACAGCACAGCGCACATGGCAGCGTGCCAAATTTAAAATGGCAGCCGCCACAAAGCCTCTTTTCCCAGTGGCGGCCAGCAAGCCTCGGCGGGCCGGATTGAGGGCCCTGGTGGGCCGTATCCAGTCCCCGGGCCTTAGTTTGAGGACCCCTGGTATAAAACTTAAAAACAAAACAATCAATAATAATCCTGTGCTCACTTAGGAGCGTTTCATAGAACAAAATTGGACTTATTTCTGAATAAACATGCAATCCTCATAGGATCTTGATATAAAATGTTAATTTAAAAATAGCAAACTCTCAATTTAACACACTAATGAAGGGGGAAAGATGTATTTTAATGCTGTAGATCCATTAAATCTGAATGCATTGAAGTCAATGAAGCTGCATGTTTGCAAAACATATATGATTAGTTTATAATGAAGCAGATGACATCTGTTGTTTCTAAAGTCAGTAAAAATGAGGATCACTGTTGAATAATGGCAAGAATTCTTACCTTTTATGCTGGATCTATATGGAATAGGGAAATACAGATCTATATGAAATATAGACAATACGGATTATCATGCAGTATGCACATTAGCAATATGGAATAGTGCAACTGTACCTTTAATGAATTTTGCCCAGTCCAGGAGAAGCAGGCAAGCCTTTTTTCATGGAGGAATGATATTTTTTTGGGACACTATTGATCAACTTTCATTGATTGTTTTTTAGATATTTATGGGTTTTACCCTTTTCAGTATATTAATAGGTTAAAAAAAGTCTCTTAAAAGTGAGCATAATAGCTGCTGTAACTGATTAATGTATGTATGGATTGATTCATTATATATGGAAGCAGTTTTATTCAGTATAGATAGCTACTACTGCAGAAAGTTTAAAAAAAGTGTTGCATCTGGTTGCATGGTAAGGCTGAACAGAAACATCAGTGAAAGGGAGTTGAGAGGGTAGATAACGAATTGATGGAGATTCAAAAAGATTTGTAGAATATAACATGTCACCAGATGAGAGCAGTCTGGTTAGGTTGAGTGCAGTACTCACATGGAACTTGCTCCAGGTCTAAACTATGCCTTGAGAGACATTCCCTTATAGGATTTCAACTGCTGAGTTTAGTTTAGCTTTTGTAAACTGATGCTATGCTTGAATCTAGGGCACAATTGAAGTAGAGACAACATGGTTCTTTGAACAAAATAGGCAGACAATCCTAGTCTGTGCTGACACAGCCCAAGCTTTATCCAGCTCTGGTATAAAGCAAAACCAAGGTTACAGGAACCATTATGTTTTTACTCTGCATTATTTCTGTGCAATGGGGCTATGTAGATTTGCACCAGTGAAAATCACTGGCATAAGTCCACGAAGGACTATGTAATGCTTTCATCCCTGGGATGGGGAAGGGGTGAGACATAGGCCAGTGCCACTGATCCTGGTCCCTCTCAGATCGAAACTATGTCCTCCCCAGCCTGCTACACCCCCTTCCCGCCCCGTTCCACCTTCCCTCCACCCCTGCACTGCTTGGCAGGAGTTCACTTATTATCTCATGTGGTGCTCCTCAATTCAGCATCAGTGGCACAGCAAAGGCCTTCCCACCAGTGGTGCTTTGCAGGGTGGCATAGCGATGTGGATAAATAGGACTGGGCCCTTATTTCATTTACAAAATACACTTTGGTAGAAATCTTTAGGAAGGGAATTTCAAACTGCCCTTCCACATTATTAACTAGAATTGTTTTGGAAGAAAAACTTTTGGCTTAGAATTTTAAGTCTTGACACGAATAGAAGGAAAAACAGTTTCTAACCTTTGCTCCAGACAATGTGTTTTTTTTCAAAATCAAACAAAGCACCTACAAAAATATGTAGGAGTGGATTATAATTCTGCTCCAGACCAAGCCAAGCTCTGATTTAGAATAATCTATGCTTTACCCTTTACTTATGACAATCAGATGTAATTACAGGCTGAGTCTCATAACCAACAAGCATATTTTGAATGCAGGGGAGTAGAAACCAAAGGTAGTCACATTCTTCTTCATCACAAACCTTCTAAAATCAATAGAATTCTAATTATTTTGCTTCTCATGGTAATAATTCTCATTCCTGCCATAGGCAGAAAAAACAGGAAAGCAAAGTGCCCCAAGTCCCACATGAGTTAGCAGAATTGGGACTAGATCCTATCAAAACATCTCCAGCTTCTTTTGTTGTTTCATTGCATGAAGATGGCAAGCCAGAAGCAGAAGCAAGATTTATATGTATTTAACCCTCACTTGCCCATTTTTTTTTGTATCAACAATGACTTCTGGGGCCACAGTGACCCCATTCTATAGTTTGGTGCATATCTTCTTCTATATATATAAAAGAGAAAAGTCACTGACTGACTGACTGACTGACTGACTCACTCACTCATCAATGCCCTGCCAAAACCGCTGGGCCTAGAGGCGTGAAATTTGGGGTGGGTGGTGAAATTTTGGGGTGGGTCTGTGATGGAGGGGTGCACTAAGAACTGGTTTTCAGAAATTCCAACTGGAAGGAGGTGAAAAGGGGCGCAACGTGTTTTCCTCCCTATACTTTACATTGAAGAATTGGTGACTGAGGGATTCTCTGCCCCAACCCCGAGACCTAGAAGCATGAAATTCAGGGAGGGTGTTCCTTCTGTCACATCAACACCCACCAAGAACCGATGTGGAGAAATTTAACCCTTAAGAGGCTGAAAAGGGGTGCAACATGTTTTGTCCTAAACTTAACATGGAAGACTGACCAACATCCAGCCAATTTAGTTTTTGGTGCCTGGTGCACAGATGGGGATGTTGTTTGAAGGAGTGGTTGTACTGGGGAGGATGCTGCACCTCCAGGGGTTGATGAGCTTGGGGGGGGGTCGATGTGCCTGGGGGATCAATGCGCATAGGAGGACTGATGCACAGTGGGCAATAGCTTTTGGGGAACTATGGGGGATGGCTATGGGGGAACGTGGGTATGCTTTTCGCTAGTAATGAATAAATGTTGCATCAAGTTTTAGTATGGGACCCTGTAGGAAGTTAGTGTCATGTTTTTCTTAATGGAATTTATTATCATTTGATAAGAATTTAGACTTTTTCACTGCTAATTTGACAGTTATACATCAGGAAGCATGAATTTTGTATCATGTGTGACCACTGGGGTCTAACTGACCCCTGAAGTACAGTACTCCTCACTGCTATCTCCATTGCATACTAGCTCTGCCTTCCTGTGTTTCTAGAAAGTGGGGCAAAATGGTAACTACTTCAGGTGCCACAATGTGCCATATAAGCATCCCCTAGCACTTACCATTGGAGCCGTTCCAAGCAGTGATGGGAATGCATAGACACATTCAGAACCAAATGGAATCTCTTCTGCATTGCTATCCAGAATGACTCTGATGGCGAGTAGGAGGCTTACTTACATGGCACACTGTGGCAATTTCACTTTTGCCCACCTCTAGCTTCTTCCTGATCCAGTTCTCCCTTTGGATCTATAAAAGCAGAGAACAGGCCTATCTGTGTGAGTGACTGAGGCAATCACCATAGGGAGAAGATTGGCAGACAGTGCCCACTATCGTCTCATCTGTACTCTCAGCTAGTCTTCTGCTCGCTGCTATCTAGATTGGAAAATAAAAAGTGGCTTGGAAAACATAGGGAGTGGTTGGCTAGACCAGGGGTCTCCAAACCCCAGCCCAGGGGCCAGATGTGGTCCTCAGCAAGCCTCAATGTGGCCCCAGAAAGACCCCTCTTTCCAGCCCATGGGCAAGCCTTGTAATCCACTCCAATAGTTCTTATATGTAAATTTATTCAAAATTTAAATGTAAATTAGTTTTCTGGCCCCCGACACAGTGTTAGAGAGATGATGTGGCCCTCCTGCCAAAAACTTTGGAGGACCCTGGGAAAGAACATCTAGCCTCAAATTCACCTCTCAGTCTAATTGGCTTTGATGGCTGGATGTAGTTGCTGTTCAGGGCATAAATGTTCAAGGCTTAAGTCAGGTAGATCATGGTTGGCAGGATTGTTTTAGGTATGGAGTTCAAAATAATATTAAGTGTGGATCCTGGAATTTGTATCCAAATTTAAAGGGTATCCAAGACTAACCCATGAGGTTCAGGTGTGCTTGGGTTGTTGGTTGGAATCCCTCTGAACAAAAAATGAGGTGTCAGCCCCAGAAGTTTAGTGTTTGGGGAAGACTGTAGGTTTCATAGCTTCCTTCACTCCTAAATTTTTTTTTTTTTTTGGGGGGGGGGGGGTAGATGGTTAGAAGCTATGACTTATTAGTTGGCAATTTTTGGCTTTGGGCACAATCCAGAATAACCATGGGGAGTCCTTGCTCCGGTGTAAGAACAATTTACTCTGGATTCCAATATGAATTTCCCATAGGTTTTCACTAGGCTGTGCAGTAACTACGGGTGCACATAATATCTCCTACGTGCTCCTGTAGTTACTCTAGATTGTAGGGTATGTTTCTTTGGCTTTGGCTTGGATGGTAGCATCCATCGAATGGAACAGGCAGCTGCTGTTGCCTCCTCCCAGTTTAGGAGTCTGGAGGTAAAATTAAGAAACTCTGATTGCAAATTGTACAGTATGTGTTTATGTTAATAAGTGTGGCCAGTTTAAGCCATAGCACTTTTTCTGTGTTTTCTTGGGGATGTGCAGGCAACAGGCTTTGCCAAGAAGGGAGAAGCAAAATGCATGTACAGTATGTAAAATGGCAGCCTGCTTTGTTGCCACTGCACCACCTCAGGTTGTAAATTCTCAGCAGCACATTAGCTAGTGAACGAAAATGCTGACTTCACCTCCCATTTTCGAGCACCAGAATCCATCACATTTCTTTATGCTGTTCTATATCCAAACACCATATAAAACTCAATGTGCAAATTTAAAACAGAAATAGCTAGGTAATGTGATGAAATGTCGATGGGAGAGGTATGCAGGTTTGCAAGACATATATAGAAAAGTGATCGGAGTTGGTCGTGGGGGGCATCATTCACTCTTGGCTACAGCGATCTAATAGTAAAAGAGAATACACAAGTGCAAAAAGTCAGCATAGGGAAAAACAGAGTCTTGCGGGATCACTTGAAGAGGAAAGATTGAAAATAAGTACTCAAAGGAAAAAGACAATTTATGCATTGAATAACAAAACTCAGGTTCCACTGCTTTTTAATTATTCTCTCTGGAATATTTAGAAGACATTAACTCTTGAGGGCTGTGAGCTACCTCTTTGTTAGCTTTCCTTTGTGAACGCCCTGAAAACAAAAGGATCTACTTGTTAGCATCACTCTGCTTTGTTCTCATTATTATCACAGATTACTGTGATATCTACCCAGTTCTATAAAGTCATCTGCATGCTAATGTTTAATAATTAACTATTGGCTTCAGGGAAATCTGTGCCAGGAAAAATGCAAATTGTATTATTAAATGGGATTGTTTTATGAGCAATTGTTTAAGAGAATACCATTTGTCCACTAACAAATATGTTGTACTTCCTTTCATTTTTGTCTGTCTAGCCATTCGAATATTAGGAACTGCCTGAAACTGGTTTAGCATATAAAAGCTGGATGTCAATAAGATACTGCAAAATGAGTCTTCGGTTCAGAAAATTAGAGATAATACGATGATGAAATATTGTGATGAAATTTCAGATATGAAATACTAAAATATGATGTTACATGGTCTGTGTTGTTGTCTGTATAAAATGCTTTTTTAGATAATTGCCTATATTTGGCACAATCCTAAGAAATCTGGGCCAACCCAACTCACCTTGCCTATCTTTCCAGGATGTGTAGGGAGGTTGGTGTCCGCCTGTGCATTGGCCTAACCCCCCAAGAGTGGGGCAGAAGTGTCTTATTGCACTTTTATGACACAACCAGATCAGCACAAGTCTAAGGCCAGAGCTTAAGCTGGCCTAACTGGTGATTAAGAGTGTAGCCTATACTAAATAATAAGCAGAGATAGCCAAAAACACAAATGTCACTAACTTCAGCACTAACAATGTACATGACTGCTTCACTAATTCATGTTTGACTAGCGAAATGTACCCGCGTTGTGGGAGTAAAATTCTCCCTGTATGCCAACCCCCCCATGCACATCAACCCCTCCATCTGCATCAACCCCCATGTGCATCAAACCCCCCGTGCATCAACCCCCCTGCGCATCAACCCCCATGCCCAACACCCCCATACCCAACACCCCGCCATGCGCAACACCACTGCCATCTGCAGTACCCCTCATGCGCAACACCCCCCATGCGCAACACCCCCATTTGCACAACACCCCCATGTGCATCAACCCCCCCATGTGCATCAACCCGCCATGCGCGCCATCCCCCCAGTGCACTCTCCCAGTGCATCAGGCACTGGGCACCAAATTGGCAGGATGTTAATCAGTTAGTTTTCCACGTTAAGTATAGGACAAACACGTTGCACCCTGTTTCACCCCCTTAAGGGTAAAATTTCTCAACATCGGTTCTTGATGGGTGTTGATGTCACAGAAGGAACACAGAAGATTTTTTTCCTCTCATTATAACAAGGCTAAAGTGCCTAAACCTAATCCTAAATTATATTCAGAAGGCAGCACTAGAATTATGTTTCGACTATCAGACTATAGTTATGTTAGACTATCAGACATTTTCTAATTTAAGTAACCCAGTATCTTTCAAGAATATAGTACTAGTTGAATGTACTGGTAGTCCCAAAACTGCTTAGTAGCTTCAATATTTCTGATGATAGGGACTTGTAACATACAACGCAATTAACATGTATACAAGCACATAATCAAAAGGATTGGTGAGCAACTAATGAAATTATCTCGCTGCAGTTCAAAAAAATACCCAATTTGCAGAAATGGCTGTCATGCAGAGTAATATTGGCAAATACTATAACAGGATTCAACAGAAGCTTTGAAAGTTTCACAGAGGATAACACTCAGTGCCAATTAGCCAAGATGGATGATAAGCACTAAATTGCTTAGAAGATGAACATCTTAAGATTCCACAAGCTTGGAAAAACCAGTCCTTAAAGCCCAACAAATTGATTGTACTGTAAATTTCCATGGACTATAGCAGAGGTCTTCAAATTGGGGGTCCCGACCCTCCAAGGTAGGGGACTCCAAATGTTTTGGAAAAAGGACCACATCACCTCTCTGACACTCTGATGAGGTTGGCATACCCCATCCCCACCTATTCCTGCAGCTGTGTGGGGATGCGGGAGATCAGGACACTCACCTACTTGCCCCCTCCCACCTGTGTGCGGCCAATCAGCCAGCAAGGGTAAGAGGCAGCGGGGGTGGGGAGGGTCTGGGGGCTTGGAGGCTGGCAGAAAATATTGGTGCTTGTGAGCAGTGGGGGTGGGAGAGACCTGGGGGATTGGGGCTGGGTGACCATATGTCCTCTGTTTCCAAGACATGTACTCTTTTTTTGCCTTATGTTCTGGAAAAAAAATATTCATTCTCCTCCTTTTCCTTGTGAGCAGACAACATATAGCCTTCTTGGAATTCATAAATTCTATGTAATAAATTAAATGTAATAGTTTTAAATTTAATAATAAGCAATACAGACATTTAATTAACCATATTAAAGCAATATATATGAGTGTTTTTAGCTTTTGTTTTGTAATGTCCTACATTTTGGGAAGACCTTGTCCTTTTTTTTGTTATGATATATGGTCACTCTGGGTTTGTGGGTGGGCTTGGCACAGAGTGTGCATACGTCATAACTGAAAAAGAGGAAAAGTTCCCCCAAAATGTAGGACACCCAAGAAAAAAGGATGACATGACAAAGTAAAAGTTAAAAGCAATCATATTTTGCTTTCACGTGGTTAATTTAGACACTATATGACTTATGAAATTTAAAACTATCACATATAATTCATTAATTAAAAGAAGGCTACATGCTGCCTGCTTAAGAGGAAAAGAAGGATAAGGAAGATTTTCTTTCTGGGACAAAAGGGTAAAAAAGAGGACATGTCCTGGAAAAAGAGGCCATCCGGTCACCCTGCTTAGAACCAGCCTATCTTTCCTCCACATCTTCTTCCTCCCCTTTAAAGATATGTTGACTCTCTTGTTGAAGGTTCCAACCAATTATGAAAGAACATCCATGGAGATGCACAGCAGGGTCTGTGGTAGTAACTTTGCATAATGTCCTCCTATGAACATCTTCTGCATCTTTCTCTATCTTACAAGCTTTTTAAAATTCTGCATAATTTGAATTTTTTGCTTCACCAGTTCATATTTGATATATGAGTGTTTTAGCATAGTTTTAATTTACATCGTAACATTTTTATTTATGTTAAATTTTTATAGTGTTGTCAACCACCTTGATAGGTGTTGTCAACCTCTTTGATCATCTTGATAGGTGACTATAACAAACAAAAGCATACTGATATTAATAATAATAATTAAGACAGTGGACATAAGAGTCAGTCACATTTACTTATGCTTCATTCAAGCTGGACAGTGATTGGGTGAAAAAGGCTCCCATGATAGGCCCTAACTAATCTCATGGACTTGTGAATTCACATGCACCACTGTGTGTGTCTGCTCTCAAGTGATATAAGAAACTTGCCAAAGAAGCATAACAGACAACTCAATGGGTTTCATTGAGAACCATCAAAATAGAGAAGGAAAGGCTAATAAAAAAGAGAAACTTTCAGCCCCTATTGGAAAGTTGGGAGGGCATAGTTCTATAAGTGAAGATTTAATTCAGCACTCAGTAACTGTGAGCACAATCCTATGCAGACATAAGTCCCGTTGTGCTAAATGGAACTTACTCCCAGGAAAGTGTGCATCGGACAGCAGCTCAGTTGCCACAGAGAAGGCCCAATGCATTTTTGCCATCAATCTGGCTTCAGTCAAAGGTGGAACGAGAAAGAGGGCCCCCTTCAGGGACAAGCAATTGAAATGGAAGAAGGGCAGTTCCTTGGGTAACCTTCGCAGCTACCTTTAAAGGTCTTGAATAAAGTCCAAACCAGCACCTTAACTTATGCCAAGTGACAAAGCAGCTACCACTGCAGCCACAGTCAATAGAGGCAAATTGCTGAGCTTCTGAGAGCACAAAGGCAGATGCTTTCTGCGCTCATTGCAGTTTCTGGACAAGTATGGGTGCAATCTAGAGTAACTACAAGAAGTCCTTGCTCCGACTTAAGAAGAATTTACTCTGGATAGCAATAGGAATTTCCTAGAGGTTTTCACAAGGTGGTGCCTTAACAATGTTGACGTAAATGTCACTTACGTGCTCCCGTAGACACTCTGGAATGTAGGGTAGGTGGCACTTCTATGTGGAGCACATTATAACAGCCAAATCTTGATATCACCAAGCATAGAACACCATGGTCAGGTCAAGTTTGTTTTGTCAAAGTGTGGTTTGAGATATCAAGTTAATGCTCAAAGGAAGGTACCTTGGGCCACCTTGGTCGGTCCTGTCAACTCCTTTCCACAGTTGAAGGCAGATATTTTTCTTGGCCCTTGGTCCCAGTGGCTGGGATTGAACTTGCAACCTATTGTGCACAGAGATTACCTACTGAATTACCTACACAGAGTTACACAACCTACTGTGTACCCTGAACTTCTCCTACTATGCAATCTTGCTGCCTGAGCCAAGGCACTTCCCCTGCATGCTATTCTTGTGTGCTGAACAAAGACCCTTCCCCCTGTGTGCTGCTCCCGAGCTCTGTCGCTGAACCAAAAAATTCTCGCTGTTAAATATGGATGAGTCTCTGAAAAACGAAGCCCACTTGAGGAAATACAAAATTATTTTTCTGCACAGCAAAAGTGACATTTATATTAGTCCTTGTTAATATACATTGATTGGATTAAAATGTATCTTTATGAATAAAACTGCTTGGCTTAAGGAAGTGAGACACCATCGATTTTAGTGACGGGATGGCAAAACACAAAGAAGGAAGGGATTGAGTGTGGTTTATATGCAGAGGATTTAGCAAGGAGGCATTGATATACGGTATCTCTAGGAAAAAGTAGCTGCTAAAATTCATGTCTGCTGTTAAGTTAATTCCAGGCATGGCAGGAGAATCTACAGGAGTGAGATGGTGTGTTTTCAAATACATAAGTGAGCTTGTAGATTGGTTTTCCTCAGAGATATATCTGGCAGAATTATTCATAATTCAAACCTGCAAATATACTGTATATATAAGGTATACATATTAGGTACTGTAATTGATAAACATGCATCTTTAATAAAACACTGTTGGTTTTAGAAAAAAATTTTAGGTTCAAATCTTTGCTGTTTCAACTTTCTTTAAGCCATTTTTTTTCATTCTTGTGGTTATTGTGATTCACTTAAAGGCCCAATCTTATTCAGAAATGCTATGCATTTCACACAGATGCCATCAGGACTGCTCATGTCATAAGGCCATCCTAGCACTGCCACACCAATGGGACACTGATGCTTGCATAACAAGGGTAAGTATACAAGCACCATCTGAATCAGGGAGATGCTACAAGGACAGAACGGTGTGCAAATGGATGGACAGATGTGCAAATGGATGGACAGATGTGTGTGCTCACATGTACACACACACACACACACACACACCATGACACAAGGATGCAAGTGAACCTCCACCTACAAGAGTTGTGCTGGCATCAGTAACATACTGTAGAAAGCCACATACTGTATGAGCCACATACTAGTGGCTCACTGTAGAAAGTCTGGGAGACAGGCAAGGTGAGCATGAGTATAACTGTGGGAATTGTTCTTACCAGTAAGACACTTCCTATTGGCACAACTGGCCAGAAACACCCATAGCAGGAGCAAAAGAGAAGAGGGACAGCCATTAAGATTTCACATTGGCCACCTAACAACTTACTGCTCACTACAGTAACCATCCATCTGCAGAATCTGGAGAGACAAAGACCACATCTGACATTTAACACCTTGCTACACTGAAAGTAGGCACATTTGACTGGGTTGATGAAGCAATCAATAGCACTGCATGGGCCAGTTGCTGGACTGGCATGGGGCACAAGGCTGCCTTACCACACTAGTCTGCCTAACTAGTCACATCATAATCTTTGCATACCTTGAGCTCTTTTCTCCACTGTTAGCACTTTGTATTGCATAGTGTGGCATTCAGTAAGCTGCTCCCCGTCCCCTTGCAACTGCCCACAGTATACCATGGCAGCAGAGAACAGCGGACTTATGTCATGTGTGTCCCTTCCTTGGAACAAATGAAATAATAGATACTCCAGAAAGCATCACCACCAAAGAATCCCAATAATAAGCATTGAGTTGATTCAGGATGTACCATTTGTCCCTTGTAACCTCTTGCTTCCTACCTCAAGAGGAGGAAAAGAAAAAAGGCAATACTTTCCATTGCCTTGAAAAAAATCCCACATTTTTCCATTAAGAGAAAGTTATCTTTGTGGGGTTATTTAGCCCCAAGGTGTATTAACCCTGTTCTTGATACTTCTGACCACATACAGAAAGGAGATATGTGAACTGGGATGTGGCATGAAGATTCAGCCAATTCTTACCCCATTTTTGATCAGGTGCCAGATCTCTTCATTCTAACTCTGAGTAAATATTTTAACTTTGCATATAAATACAGTTAAAACTCAAAGGACACCAAAGCGGTACCAAGGTTAATGATAGCATCCATTGTCTTGGTTTTTTTAATGAATATGCAAATCCATTTGACTTGGTTAAGCTCCCCTTCTCCCCATTGCTTCTGACTGGCTTCGCAGTCCTTTGAGTATGTTTTATTCAGGAGAACAAAAACATGCTGGAACCTGAGACTTTGGTGAATAATAAATTGACTTTGCCTTGGCCTTTTAGCTCATTATGAATCTTTTAAAAGGTTAGTGTTCTTTTCTTGTCTGTTGCTGAGTTGTTTCACTCTATTTTTTTGGTCAGACTGAAATTTGAGGCAGAATTGCATAGTCAGAGTTTAAACATCTTTTAATAAGATGGAAAGTGTTATTTATTTGATGACCACTACTAAGATGACACTGAATATTTTTTAAAGAAAAATAGTGTCAGTAATAATTATTTTATTATTGGTTTGATGTCCATATTAACTGACTTGAGCCACTGAATTTTTCAAAACAAATTACATAATTCTTGGATTTTATTGCTGTCAAATTTGCCACATGAACATAGGATGCTTCCATAGATCTGATAGATGACAAACCATAGGTCCACCTAGCTCTGTATGTGCCAGTCTGTCGAGCAGGTTTTAAGGGCAGGTCCATGTTTTAAGGGATAGAGATTTGTCCCAGCCCTACCTGTAGAAACCAGGGATTTAGCTTAGCAGTTTTTTTTAAATGTTCTCTACCATTGAGCCATGGCCCACTCTTGGCCCTCTTCTTCATAGTTGAATGCAGATCAATTGTACTGAAAGATTTTGCATAGAAGTAGGACTTAATAGTGATGGATCTATATGCACTTCCAGTTTTTTTCCCACTTAACCATCCAAAATATCTCTGGCTTGGTGGCAGGGTGAAGGACATATCTTCTTTTTTAGCCTTATGTCCTGGAAAAAAAAAATCTTCATTGACCTCCTTTTCCTTGTGAGCAGACAGCAGGTAGCCTTCTTGTAATTAACAAATGAGATGTAATGGGCATACAATGTCATGTCCTACATTTTTATGACAGTCTTACATACAGGAGCATCACTAGGGTTCGTGTGGGGTATTGGTGGGGCAACAATATAAATGGTGGGTATGGTTATGTGCCATTGCCCTGCCTCTACTGGATTTTTTTATCCGTACATTTTGACAGAATAAAGATATTTCAAAGTGGTTTGTTTCACTGCATTCTGCTGTAAGTTACACTTATATGTAATGATGGGATTATTTCTAAAAACCATGATTTTAGCCATTTTGGTCACAAGGACTTCCGCCCCCTTCAAGGGTGCCCCCTTTCTTATGCAGTAACGTCCCTGATCAGGACCATTTTGGAAGTCTTGTACTCTCCTGGACTGACCTTCCACTCCAGCCAAGGCATGTTTGCTTACTCACCAGTAAACACCAGTAAACAATAAACACAAGTAAAAACATCAATTTTCAATGAATTTCAATGCAAACATCAGGGACCTGCTTCTGGGGTAATTTGTGGGGGCTGTGTTCAGTGGATCAGGACAATTCTGGTGATCGATCCCTTTTAGCCTGCTCTTTCCAACGAACTATGGCATGTTTGCCTACTCACAAGTAAAGCTGCAAACATACCAATGATCAAGATGAGCTAGGATAAGCAAAGGATTCCAGCTAAGACTTTTTTTATCACCTGCTGACACCAGACAGCCTTCATTTTAGTAAAGACTGCATAACAACATCTGTAGAACAGTATTAGTTTGGTCCCCCACCAGCATTACTGCAATAAGCTTCTGCCTTGAATGCTCCATTTATAACTTTCTTTTTTTAAAGCTATCGCATCAAGAGGCAAAAGCATGCATTCATTTCAGGGCGTGAGTTCTGTTCCGTTACAGCTGCTGCTAACACTGTGGATTGGAGGAAAACCTGATCACTCAGGAGACAATTTAGCACTTCGTCAAAAGGCTCCTGAAATGTGTTTTAGAGAACAATCTCTTTTGCTACCCTACCCAAATATCCCATATTTTCCCCAGCAGGACACAATGCATGCATTCATTTTATAAAGTAGAACTACATTTGTTCATGGCTTTCCAACAAACTGGGGAAGTGAATCTGGAAAGGAAGAGAGAAGAGGAGGAGGAGGAGGAGGGAGAGAGGAAGAAGTTCTAAAATAGCTTTCCTTGTAATTATACCTTACATGACCACAGCATGTGTTGTTCTTGCAGATGGTTCATTTGTACAATTTCTGAAAGATTCCAGTGGTATTAAATGTGGGTTTTGGGCCTTGCATGCAGCTTGACAGCAAAGAATAATTTTATTGCTGCATATTTCATTCCAATAGCAGTATTATCCAGTTAATCTGCAGTTGTAGATCCTCTCTCTCTCTCTCTCTCTCTCTCTCTGTTTTACAAACACACACACCTCTTCTACAGACACAGGGTAATTCACTGCTGCAAGAAATCTGGTAAGAGTAGGAAACAATCCTAACCAGTTAGGCCAGGGTGACCAGATGCCAAACGCAAAATCCCTGAATGGCGAGGCCAAAATTCCTGATCGAAGGCCAAAATTCCTACATGCCCAAGCAAAAATGTAGGACAAAATGTAGGACATGTTAAAATACTCTAAAAACACTAAAATAAGCTAAAAACACTAGTATTGCTTTCCTGTACTTCATATATTACACTATATTACTTCTTTTAAATTGAAAAAGGATGAACTCTCTGCTCCCGCATCCCAGTCTGGTTGGGTGACTTTTCCAAATGACTTTGCCAAATGAGGCATTCAGCTTCATGTAGGTTCTGTCCAGGTTTAAATGAATGGGAGGGGAATTAGCACTTGTGTTTTGGCATTATGGAAAATAAAAGCAGATATTTCTTTTAATGCCCAGACATTAAGTCTTTTGCATCAACCTTTGCAATAACCAGACACAGACATTTGCACTAGTCCAACCCCCAGGAAACATCTTTGTAAAGGACCACAGACTTTTGCACCAACCTATGCAATAAACAGATGCAGACATTTGCACTAGTCCAACCCCAGGAAACATCTTTGCAAAGGACCACAGACTTTTGCACCAACTTTTATGATACCTATATAAAATACCCACATATAAAATACACATATACACATATTTATTTTATATATATATATAATACATATATATATATATATATATATATATATATATATATATATATATATATATATATATATATATATATATATAATAATACACATATTATATATAAATATATATATATAATACACATGATACCTATATAAAATACCCACATATAAAATACACACACACACACATATATATATATAAACATATTATATATAAATATATATAATACACATATTATATATATGTAATACACATAGTCTTGTGGAAGGATAGTGGGTGAATGCAGGGGTGGCTGGTGGGGGGTATTGGGGAAGGGGAAAGTAGGTTAATAAGGGGAGGGGGATGCTTTCTGGGATGACTGGTGGTGGGTGGGGGTAGGGGCATAGGGCAGGCAGCAGGGCTGGCTAGTGCTGGGGGAGGGGGAGAAACTGTGCAGCTCCCCAGGGTGAGAGGGAAGAGGGGGGACCCAGGGAGGGTGAGGTTTTTGTGGAGTGGGTGGGAGAAAGAAGTGGGTCCAGAGAGGGCTTGTTGGGGTGCCCTCCTGCCTTGTGCTGGGGAGGCTCAGGCTGGTCCAGGGAGCCTCTGGCTAGCTGATGGGATTCCTTCTGAGGGGGGAAGCCAGGCAGGGACGGAGCTTCTGCTCCCAGCCCAGCCGCCTCCTCAGTGTTTTCAAAGCTTCTCGGGGAAGCCCTGGGGAGGCGTGGCCAGGCAGGGAGAGGACGCTCAGCCTCCGCCTGACCTCCCCGTTCCACAGGAAGCCCAGCAGCTGGCTGGAGGCTGCGAGGGCGGGAGGCTGCCCCGAAACAGTGGTGGCGGCTCCAAGTCTTGCCGCTGCTGCAGGGGCAGCCACGAATGTTCCCCAGGGACCCCTCCTTTTCCGGAGGGCCCGGATGAGGGCGGGGGCCCCGGACAGGGGCCCCAAATGTAGGACACATCCGGGGGATTCCGGACGTCTGGAAACCCTGCGTTAGGCCAGCACAAGTCACCCATCTCTCCATTCCTGCAGTGGCGAGGGTAGGCCAGTGCATGTCTGTGCACTGGCCTAACTCCCCCCTCCAAAAGCGATGTAGAAGTGCCTTATATCCCTTTTGCAATACCACTAGGCCAGCATGGTACTTATACCAACCTAACCAGGAGTTAGGATTACATTGAGGGAGGCTGCCAAGCTGACTACTGCTCTGCCTCTCTTCCTTGTTGTTTGCTTTATGCTTCAGAATTTAGAGTGCCTAACTTGTCTATGGTTGCACCATTTGGTACTGTAGAAAACTGTGCAGCACCCATCAGTGCATACTTGCTAGATTGGGTGATGAGCACTGCAATAGTTTCTCTGGTATGATGGTATGAAAAAAAACTCACAAAGGACACTAGAGATACTAGTCATGATAGTAGTCATGATGCTACTAGGTAATGGGCCACTGATGCCAACACTGCACACAAACAAGGCAGTATTTGTACCATGAAAGATATTAGTGCAGGTGTAACTAAATGCTTATGCTAGTCCATGGCAGTAAGCCAAGGACTGCCCTTGTCTGTGACTAATTGGGGGGCACACTGCTGCTCCAATGATTTGGGGTAAGTCAAGTCTCCAGCGGTGGAACCTGTTGGGTATTTAGGGCTTTGCAGTCTAGGGCAGGCCCTCTTTGCAGGTGGGACAGTCACAGACACTCACCCTGCCCACCTCCTTTGACAGCCTGGGCATTTGCTGGTTGCCTTTTGGAGCCAAGTATGAATTTTTGGCTATTTTCCTGATTGGCCATGGAGGATAGTTTTTTTGCTTCTGCCTACTTCATACTGTTTGCAGTGGTCAATTTATCGGCAGGCAAAGGGAGGAAGCAGGAGTGATCAGGGTCTTTTTGGTGTGAACTTAGGGCAGTTATGGTAGGATTGAGCTAACGACCGCCCTCTGTGACCCAACAGTGTGAGAGGCTGGAAAGGGTCAGACCCTTGCCAAGACCATAGTGCCTGCTTCAGTGTTCATATGGCATGAGGTGGGGGCCACTGGTCTGTCAGCCTGGCTGTACCTGGCACCATGTGACCGGATGGACCCCAAATCATAGGGTCAGGCCCAGTCAGTGCACACATGGTCTGGCAGCCCAGGCTTGTCAATGGGGCCTTGCGCAGATCCGCCTCGGCTTTTCTAGTGCCTTGCTTTATGCTGCTGCTGGGTTTTGGCCTGTTTGTTGTCTGCTTATTTCAATAAAGTGGCCCATCTCCTCCAAATACTGTTGTCCAGTGCACAGACAATGACTACATGCTCTCCACAAATAAAAAATCATACACCCACAATAATAGGTTGCATTAGGTTTTGTCAAGGCCATGGAGGCCACACTCAGACAAATACACACACATATGTTTGTATACATATAAACAACCATGGCTGAGAGTTTTTTAAGTGAATGAGCCATCATGAGTTTAACGAGTTTGATGGGGCTTCCTCCTAAGCATGAATACAATTCACTATATTCACATGCTTGGATTTTTTAAAATGTCATTTTATTCTTAAAGCTGTTGGCACACATGTAGAATATACTTATGTCATGTCAGACAGAGAGTGTCTGAAGCTAAGCAATTCTGGCAGTAAAAAAAGATGAAAAGTCTGTTATACCATGAGGAATATATACACTGTCAATATCCCACTGTGTGGCCCAAAACTTTCTGCATGGCCTTTACTATTATTGATTCACATGATGAACATCTTGTGCAAAACAATGAAACTGAACAACCAGCAGAAATTCCAGTTATGAACAATGTTTTAGTGCCTAAGCTATGTACTTGTATATGACATAATGATGGAGAATGCAATCTTTATGAATGTGCAAAAATTGTCCCTCTGCTTCAGTGATGTTTCCACATTTTATACATTGACACTGCATGTTTTGCGACACTTAACTGTAACAATAGATATTCTCTTTTTACCATACTGATTTGAATCATTGCTCTATAGTGTATGAGCAATGCATGCTATTATTGACAGCCTCAAGCCCCTCATTCAGATGCACAGATGTTTTTATAACATGGGAAATTTGGATGTGGGTGTAATGCAGATCTGATCCATGTCTGTGCATCACAGTTGGCTACATTGTGTATTATCTGTCGCATCCAGTTACCCCTAATTTGTCACAATTATCTCAAATCTTATGATGCATTTGTGGGAAAAGCAGAATAGAAACCCACTAATTATATAAATAAATAAGCCTATAAAGCAGCCTAAAAGCAGGCCTCTGTCAGTCTTGAAAGACTATAGTGTCGTGCTCGGCGCTGCATACGCTGCATGCGACGCACAAAAGCCTGAGATGGATTGTTATGGAGGATAGGCTGTTACCCAAGCAGCAAATATCCCCTCTCCATGCCACTGAATGAGTCCAATGGAAAGGCAGAGCCAATACAATTGGATCCAGCTGGCGTCGCAGAGCTGGGCTAAGGACAGGAGCTCACCCTGTCTTGTGGGGCCGACCCTGGAATCGAACTCTGGCCTGCTGGTTAACAGGCACAGTGTCTTAGCCACTTGCGCCACCCACAGCCTAATCCTAACTAAACTTCCCATGCCAATACAGGCTTGAAAGCTTACTCAATGACAAAGAATATTTATTCCCTGACCTTGTTGCAAGCCTCCACTGCCCCAATGAATCCTAGTGCACACCAGTATCTTTGGAATCCAACTCTGGCTCCCCCATTCTGCCTCACATCCACTCCTTTCTCTGTGCAAACACTCTCCTGTTTTCCTTCTCCCCGGTCTGTGTAGAAAACCAAAGAAGATCTATCTATCTACAGTATTTATATACCATTGATCAAACCATGGTTAGACTCCATTTTGTGGAGTGGCCTCCATTTTGTGGAAAAATGCTGAGTTGGCTGTCAACAGGTGCAAGGAGGTTAAGGAAGGTCCCTATTAACCCCCGTTCAGTTTGAATTTCCCAAATTCTGGTTCTTAGTGGGTGCCTATATCATGGAATATCCTACCCAAATTTCACATTTCCATGTCCAGGTAGTGATTGTAGTGATGGGTGATGCTTCTGGTGATGCTTCTGGTGATGCTTCTGGTGGTGCATTGCATCCAACACCATGCAGTCATTTACAATGGCAAATCTGATTTATCATAAAGCAGTTGTAAGAACTAGAGTAGACTATTGGACATATAACCTACAATCCAGACAAACTACGGGAACATGTAAAAGACATTACATGTACACGTAGTTACTGCACCACCTAGTGAAAACCTATGGGAAATTCATATTGCAATCCAGAGCAAATTGTTCTTACACCGGAGCAATGACTCCCCCCCCCCCCCGTGGCTAGTCTGGATTGTACCCTTACCCTACAATCCATAGTAACTACGGGAGCACGTAAGAGACATTACGTGTACCCGTAGTTACTGCACCATCTAATGAAATCCTATGGGAAATTCATACTGCAATCCACAGCAAA
This sequence comes from Cryptoblepharus egeriae, assembly GCA_030015325.1. Classification (NCBI taxonomy): domain Eukaryota; kingdom Metazoa; phylum Chordata; class Lepidosauria; order Squamata; family Scincidae; genus Cryptoblepharus; species Cryptoblepharus egeriae. Next base: position 62,263,295 of record JAREYC010000002.1, on the reverse strand, counting down.
TGGTTCTTACCGGAGCAAGGACTCCCCGTAGTTACTCTGGATTGTGCCCCTAGTCACACAAAAAAAATTCATATCAGAAGCAGAAAATCATAGATATTAGCACCATTGCCAAAAAGGCTCTGTTTCTAGTGCTTCAATACACTGTCATAGTGTTTCAATACACTGTCATGTAGTCAAAATTGGTGGCACTTGAAAAATAACGGGGTAAATAGTAAACAATCAGGATTGCATGTACCTGAAAATATTTCCAGATAGATCTCCAGCTCCCATGGATTAGACCTGAGTAGTCAGATCCTTTGCTTCCAGAAATTTGAATGAGTTGCAACTGAAAAAAAACTATACTTTTGTCACCTTCTCAGCTATCAGCTTGTTTCACAAACCGTCAAACATCAGTTCATGACCCAGTGGTGTCACAACCATCCACTGGTGGGTTGCAATCCACACTTTGAGCATCTTTACATTAGTTCATGCCAAAATTACAAATTCAAACCACATTTCTAAGTAAAAACACTTTGAACTAACACGTGTTCCTCTTCCCTGCTTGTAACAAGAAAATAGTTATATATAGGTTTTATGAGTTTTAGAATAAAACTCAGCCATCTCATGATCACTGATATCACAATACCACTCATGTTCCCAATTTCTCTGACAACATCCTCAGGTTTCAATAAGTGAAATAACTTCAGCAAAATAGGACAAAGACACTTTTTTCTGTAGACTTTGTTCCTAAAGCAGAGTCCAAGTCAGAGCAGATTGGAGAGATTTTATTCACAAAGAAGTCTGCAAAACTGTCACAGCAAGTTACCAACCACTCTAAAGCACTAGATGAACAAGAGAGCTCAGCTGAAATAGCCGCTTCATCCCTTGAATAAACTCTGCTGGATGTGACTGTGTAGACACAATGGAGGCAGAGGGGAAAAAAGGTCTTCACCAAAATCACAGCCATCTAATATTACCATCAAATAGGCTCTGATCTATATCTAATCAGATCTTTTCCATATCTTGGAAATGCATCTCCAAGGACACAGCACCTCATTGTGACAAAGTTCCAGGTAACAAAGATACAGCGAGGCTGCAACCCTATCCACACTTTCCTAGGAGTAATCCCCATTGACTATCATGGGACTTACTTCTGAGTACACAGGAATAGGATAGTGCTCTGAGTTAAACAACTATGTGAATTTAGCAACAGGGTGAGACTGCCAGGCATTCTCCATCACCTCCCTTGTGGAGAGGTGGTGCCCGACTACATCACATTTTTTTTATTGGCCCCAAACAAATACACAAACTATACAGTCAGAATGTCAAAAGCACAGTGGTGGCTATCCAGAGCAGGGGTCTTCAAACCCCAGCCCAAGAGCCAGAGTTACTCACCACAAGCAGCAACCTCCTGGAAGTAAGGGGAGTCCCACATAAGCCATCTGCAGGGCTCCCCATGCCTAGAAAAATTTAAAAGTAAAGATTGCAACCAGCTTCTGTTTTTCAGGCACAAAACTGGAAATAGGTTGTGATCTTTATTTTTAGATAGTCTGAGGCTTGGAAAGCAAAGGCCTGCACAGTTTTCAGTGGGGCTCCCCATATCCTCCATGAGTCTGCTGCTGTTGTTGATGGTGAGTGATATAAGGCCCATGGTTTCCCCTGGTCATGGCTCAATCCTGGGGATCATGTTGCTGCATTCTCTACTCCTTAATGGGGCAGAGCTCCTCAGCCTGGGGTGTTGGGGTGCCTCCATTCGATAAATTTTGCCTTATGTCTCTCCTGAACTCTCCAAGTCTCCATCTCTCAGCTTGGACAACAAAAATCATAACAACATTGATCAGGCCAAAGATCAACCTAATCCGGCATCCTATTTTCTATAATAATCAATCAGATGCAGTTGGGAAGGTTTGGCTTGGAAAGAATTGTCTCTGTGCTCATATCATTCTGGTTCTGAACTGAACTGCTTTGGCTTCATGTTGGGACTCTGTGACTGGTACTGGTGACCTGGATATGAACACCAAGCTGAAGCCAGAATGACTCCTTGAGATGAGAGCCAACCCAAGTGACTTTTGTACTCCAACAGTTCTCTAGGGCGGCGGGGGCAACCTTTTAGTTTCCGTGGGCCACTTTGGAAGAGGACAAGTGGTTTGGGCGACACACAAACACTAACAACTTTTTTTTAAAATGTAGGACAAAATGTAGGATGGCCTATATTTGGCCTACATTTTTTAAAACTTGAAGTCTCATTGACTTTAATGGTGCTGACTTCTGTGTAGGCATTTATAGGATTGGGCTCTCAACCTGCAACCATAGCCACCTTTACTTGGGTGTTAGCCCCATTGACTTTAACGGGGCTTATTTCTGACTAGGCATGATGCATAGGATGGGCTGCGATCCTCTCCAACCTTAACCTTGGAGTAAGTCTCGTTGATTATAATGCAGTTTTATTCTGAGTAGCCATGCATAGGATTGGGCTCTCAGACTACTTTCCTTTTACTTCTCCTCCTGCTTCTCTTTACCTGGAAGTCAGTGGAGGAGAAGTTCAAGGACAGGAGGCAGCGGGACCTACCTGAGGCTACTGGCGGGCAGTTTGCAACGGCTGTGGCATGAACAGTTTCGTGACCTCACTGAGGCTGCAGATGGGTGGCTTGTGGTGGCTGCAGCATGGGCAGCAGCGGGACCTGAGGCAGGCAGGCAGATGGCACTGTGAGGTCTCATGGGTGGCAGCACAGGCGGCCCGTGAGAAGAGCATTCCTGAAGTCTGCCTGGGAATGCTCTGAGTGACCAGGAGGTGGGGAGGAGAAGGAGCTTCCTTCTCTTCCACCCAGTCTTTTCCACTCAGGTAGCCCAGTCCAAAGGCAGCGCGCACAGCAGCATGCAAAGTTTTAAAGATGGCGGCCACCAAAACCAGTTTTTCCAATGGCGGCTGCCAGAGTTTGCCGGGGTCCACAGTTGTCCTGGGGCACATGCGGCCCACGGGCCACAGATTGGACAAGCATGCTCTAGGGCTTCAATGGAACAGTCAGCCGAAATATTTATGTAACACCAAACCCTGATCAGCTCATTTATCTTCAGACCATGTTAACTGATTCACAATCCTTGAATGGAACTGCAAGCCCTTCATGTTTGTCTATGACAAGAGTTAATAAAGGCTCCCTCAAGTTCACTCACAAAAAAGAACATTCTACATGTCTCAGGCCCATAATTACCAAGACATTATGACAAGCATATGTAATGGAGGGCCACAGTGTGTATGTCAGAATCAACCTGAAACAATAAGATTAGGGGTCATCAAAACCACACTCGGAATACTAACAGAGCAGCTGATATACCAATAGACAAGCTGATATAAAACATTTCATTCAATTAGTGAATTATTGAATACTTGGAATGTAGAGGTTTTGATAGGTTTCTTGTGATCCTAATTCAAATGTGGTGAATGAAATGAAATTTGAAGAGGGCTATCATGGACTGGAAATTGAACGGTCTGCAAAACCGAAATGAAAATGGCCTCCATGAGAAATAATATGGCAAATAAAGAAATGGAGCAATAACTCTGCCAACACTAGAGACCAAGCTGTTAGCTTCCCCCTTCGGATTCAGATTGATTCTAATTACAAACATAAGTCAGTTGATTGTATTCAGGTTTTATTTATGATAGGTTCTGATTACACAAATTATGACAAATTAGAATTAAGTAGTAATGAGCCCAGCAGTATATTCTGTGTTGCTAAGTAACAAGCCATCATTACTTCAAACAGTCCAGTCAATGAATGGTAAGTGAAATAGATAAACCATATTGTGTCATCTATTTCCTTTTCTTTAAATCTGGATGTTAAAGGCCTTTTGAAATTTTCATCCTATTGGATACTTGGGATTTTTTTTTTTCAAACAGCAGTTCAAGCAAGAAGCTGTGTTTGGACTCGGTATTACAGAAACATTAAACAGCAATTGAGGTCACAGCTAGCTTGGTATTTGTCAATTATGTTGATCTGGAAGTTAGACACCCTACATGTGGTCAGTTTGTTCCGGTGTCACAGTACCCTACCAGGTAAATCATGGATGTGACCCACAGCATGTATGTGACCCACAGCAGGAAAGCACAGCACAGAAGGGGAAGGGAGGGCTTTATTACTTTTCATTCTTGAATATGCTCCCTAAGATTAAATATGCTATTTAATCAAACTTCAACTGAAAGCCAGTGAAAGGTATTTTGAATAATATAAAAGGCACTGGGGCACAACAACAATGGGGTTTGCTGGCCTCCTTTCATGGTTCTGTTCTGTTTCATGACCCTGGACCACCATTTAAAAAAAAAATTACCTGCTAACATTAAAGGCCATGCTATGCAATTAGTGTAATGTGTAACTTTAGAATGACAGCCAAATCCGAATCTACACTGGAACAGGCAAGATGGTAGGTGATTGTAGCACAACTCAGGCAAGGGAATATTTCCCCCTTATCTAGAGCACTGCCCCAGCCACTGCAAAGGGGCTATTTGGATCTGCACCAGCAAAATCACTGGCACAGATCCAAGCAGCTGTGAATTAGGCCAGGCTACTTGGGGTGGGGTGAAGATCCACTCTTTGTGCCAGATGTCAGTCCCAATATCCTCCCAGGCCTAGCACACCCACTGATCCACCCACTTCCTACCCTCCCCCTCCCCAAGAACACCCCTGAAATTGCCTTCTCTCACACTCCTCAAACTGCCATGACAGTAACACACTATCAGTGCAAACTCACTTCCTCTGTGGCTTGCGCTGACACAGGGAGGTCAGTATGCATCCTTGCATCAGCCTCCCTAACTCCAAAGTGGTGTAGATGTGTCGTATAACACCTCTGCAACACTCGTAAGCCAGTGAACAAGATTTATGTCAGCCAGCCCAGCATGATTTTAGGACTGCAGTGTAAATCTGTTCAGTATTTCATTAACATTTTAGGGACCTTATTATTATTTTTTGTTATTGCTATTCTATTTGAATCCTATCTCTGAATTCTCAAAGACTAGCGATGCCCAAGCTCATTTCTGCCAAGGATCAGCAGAGTCAACTACTTCTATTCATTACAACTGCACTTAAGTTATATTAGGACCACTTCCCTCTTTTTCCTTGTCTTGGAGCAGCACGAGAAATCCCCTTGAACTGAGAACAGTACAGATTTCTACTCTGTAATTATACCTGTCACCGCTTCCAACTGAATGGATATAAATAGCCGGCACAATAGTACTTTCCGAGTGCGTTCTTTTTCTCCTTTCAAAAAGCCTACATGTCCCTGCCTCAGATGTCGATGCCAGCCTGAGATGCATGGAATCAACAAGGCCCCTTCTGTTCTGCCTTCGACAGGCATTATAGAAGCATATGTTACCCACGGAGGCAATAGATTTTATGTAACCTTGTTTGTTTTGGAGGAATTGCCTGTAAGGTTCCTTTCACATAAGGAGGTCAGAAAGAGTGAGTTTAACGGCTTCATCCTAATGTGCTTTGATTTTCATGAATTTGGAGGTGTGGAGATTTAACTATTTTTATTTAGCAATAACAGGGAGGATTATGGCTGGGACTTGAACCTGTAGTTCAGAAGTCATAGTCAATGTTCAATTAAGAATTCCTGTCATGGCATCCCGCTACCTTTTTCTATGATGTTTTGTGTATAGAAAGATTGAGATGGTGGTGGAATGGATGGCTTCAAGTCAAGGGGGAATGATTTAAAAAAACAAGTCAAGGGGGAATGATTGAAAAAACAACAACAAAGATGGCATGTGAATGGATTTGAATAAGGTGTTTTGTTGTTAATGAACCATCCCTAGACATCAGGACCCATTGCTTAGAAACTGTGAGTTGAATCAGTGAACTCAGCTGAGACTGGTGGATGGGGAGAGCCTCATCATTTAGGATCAGTAAGGTTTTTTGAAACAATTCACAGTTATCAAACACTAGTAACAGCCCACAGCTGTTGCTTGTGTAGGAACAATATAACAACTTCATCAGTTAAAAAGCATCCCCCTGTTGAGCATCTCTACTGCCTTTTTGCTCATTATGTTCCTCTGTTACCTGTCCCAGAGACAGATACAACTGACAGTAGAAATGGGAATAGGACCCTCAGCTTTCTCTGCCCCAGAGAGACATGTGAATAGAAAAATGTGTTCTGTATTGGACCACACTCTGAAGCTTCTGCGGCCACATTCATTCAGCCAGTCACTCAGTTGTTCATTCATTTTAGAGTGTAAGGAACTGAAAGCTCTTCTTCAATGCAGTTAAAACTTTGAAGTGCAGGCAAAGGAAAACCAGAGGGGGGAAAATGAAGAGATCATACTCACTAATGACAAATTCTCCAGAGTCCTTTGCAAATAGGAACTGATATGCAAAATTTTTCTTGAGTTGGCAGCTTTCCTGAATGATCATATCTCAGTGAAATAACTGAATGCTTTCCAGGTTGGCAGACTGTGCACTCGATGCTGAAATGCATTATTTTGAAAATCTCTGCAGTTATGCTTTTTCCTAAAATATCGCCATCAATCGCCAAGAGTAGAAGTGCACTGTGAATGATGCACAAAATCCAGTAGTACCTGCAGCAGCATATTGGTTGAGAGGACAACCCTGCTCCCCAGTCATCAGCTAAGGATATAGATTGGCAGGCATAAACATACAGTACAAAACAAAGTTTAGAAGTGGATGTTGAGATGAACTCTCAACTAGACTGACCAGATATAAAAAGAAGACAAGCCTCCCCCACCCCATGTAAATGTAGGACTCTCAAGAAAAAAATGTAACATATGACAAAATAAAAGCTAAAAACAATCAGATATATTGGTTGCATGTTGTAAATTTAAACACTATATTATTTATTACATTTAAAACTATTCCATATACTGTAATGAAGATATTTTCCAGGACACAGGCTAAAAAAAGAGGACGTGCTGGAAAAAAGAGGACATATGTTTACCCTACTCTCAAAACAAATGTACATAAACACAAAACTCAAAAATGCAGAGAGAGAGAGAGAGAGAGAGAGAGAGAGAGAGAGAGAGAGAGAGAGAACAATCGTAAGCACGAGTCCTGGCACAAATCCTGTGCAGGCCTGGGGGTGTTGCAAAAGTGCTGTAAGGTTAGGTCAGAAATGCACAGACATGTCAGCCTCTCCATGCCACTGCAGGAAAGAGGAGGTGTGTTAGTTGTGCTGGCCTAAATTGGTTAGGAATTTACACAGACATACAGAGTACAGTGGTACCTCGTAAGACAAATGCTTTGTAAGACTAAACTAAAATTTCTAAGGAATTCTGCCTTGTAAGACAAACAGTGTCTTGTAAAACAAACAATTTTACCACAAACAGCAAAAGGTTATGGGGGAGATCTCATCCTCCACAGGAGGAGGAATCCCTCACATCAAATGTGATTAAGGACATTTGTGAACATTGGGAAATTGTGCACAATTTTGTAGAAAAGCACCACCAAAATAAGGCTGTAGCAGTGTGAGCAATGAATCTGTCAGATGACAACACAAGTTCACATTTCCAAGAAATCCTCAAAAGGAGACAAAAGTAAGTGTCATTAGAAGGTTCCTTGTTAAAATTGCTCAAAAAGACACCAGTGACTCTTAATGAAAATTAGTCATCGTTGACCATAAAGGTTTTTCTTTTCAGTTTTACTGTACAGTATATCAGTGTTTTTTATTACTAATACAGTAATTGTGTTCTATATTATATTACAGTGTTTTGAATTTGATTACAGTGTTTTGTCATCAATTTTACACACAGTTAATATTTTTATATGAATATTTTGGATTGTGGAAGCAATTGTTAGAGTTTCCATTATTTCCTATGGGAAAATCCACTTTGTATAAAGAAACATGCTTCCAAAACATGCTTTGTAAGACAAACATGCTTCCAGAATGAATTATGTTCATCTTACAAAGCACCACTATATAAGACTCTTTGAGTATAAGAGTATTAATGTGTATAAGACTATAAACATGAATCATATATGCAGGCCTCCGTCAGTCTTGGAAGACTATGGTATCGTGCTCTTCACTGCATATGCTGCATGCGAAGCACGAAAGCCTGGGTTGGATTGTTATGGAGGATAGGGTGTTACCCAAGCAGTAGATCCCCCCTCTCCACGCCACTGAATTAGTCCAATGGAAAGGCAGAGCCAATACGATTGGATCCAACTGGTGTCGCAGAGCTGGGCTAAGGACAGGAGCTCACTCTGTCTTGTGGGGCCGACCCAGGTCTCGGACCCTGGCCTGCTGGTTAACAGGCACAGTGTCTTAGCCACTTGCGCCACCCACAGCCCTAATCACATATGACATAGTTCTTTATAAGTGATGAAATGATAAAATATATGCCAAGGTGCCTGTTTCAGGATGAAATATTGCCCTATCTACCTATCTATCTTCTGTCTGTCTTCAGTATTTATATACTGTTTTTCAACTAAGATTTTCAACTAATCCTTACTAAACTTCTGACCATAGCCCTATGAGTAGGTTTACTCAAGAATGTTTCAGATACAAGACGTTTTTCCCACTTCAGATTATCAAATGTTTTATTTCTTTGTGTTTTATTTCAAGTGTTATGTATTTCTTTGAGAGAAAGTTCAAACATAATCCAGATTTAATAGATACATATGCCATCTGTATACAGGAATAGTCCTGCCATGAGGCAGCTGTACAGCCCAATCCTTCCTAATACCCTGCATGGCAATATAGTTGCACTAATGTGGCATTCACTGTAAACTGCTGGGGAGTTTCAAGCTGCAAAGGCTTCCTCAGGAAAAGGGGACATTTCTATCTTTGTGGCAAATCCTCAGCAACCTGCTGAGTCTACTTGGACCAATGCCAACTCTATAACTCTGGTGCAAATCTGCATGGACCCGGGTTGGAGTACCGAGGCTGAGAAAGGGGATAAAGTATTGGCATACACCACTACCACTAATACTGCCTCTCCCTGATCTTGAACTGCCCTTCTTCCCCCTGTTCTCTGCCCTGTATGTCTTTCTTTCTGCCCCTTTCTGCATTCCTCCCCTCCTCTTCACAGACTTACTGGTTCTGGTGGGTATTATCCATCCACTGGCAGATTGACTCAGCTGCTCACTGCTTGTGGTGTTGGCCAGACGTTACCTAATTTTGTAAGCACTGCAAAGGTAGGAGATAAGAAAGTCCCATTCCATAAATGGACATTCACTCATAGTTCACAAGATGTTGCTAACTCATAGCACAATCTAAACTTGCCTATCTGCCAGCATAGTTGCTATTGCACTGGCCAAGGGTGTTGCAAACATGCCATAAAACATGCTTGTGACACCTTGAGAATAAGTGGCACATGCCTGTAACACCTCACTAAAATTAAGTGGATTGGCCACTGGTGAAAGTGGCAGAAGGGCAGTGGTCAACCACCTTGGGTTTCCTTTTTCAAAGAAGAAAGGCAGGATATCAAATAAATGAAACCAAGGTGAAAAAATAATTTATGGGCAGGGGGATGGCAGAACAAGGGTATTTCAGACCATGGAGGGGGCAGGATTAACAGAGCAGGCCTCCACCATACATTAACCCCCTTTACAGACCTGTCACACAGGACTGCTCAGACATATCTAAATAGCCTCATTGGGTAGACAGATGAGTTTCTCAGGGTGGGAAAAATATTCCTTTAGTCTCCCCTTATCAGAGGTCACACAGTCCTGCTGTTCTAGCTCAGCTTAGAATTGGGTTGTCATTCCATCAGCTATGAAAGAAAATAGGGTTTTGTCCAAAATTACACCAATATTCTCTGACAGAACAGAAGCCTGAACAAAGATATCATCTGACATAAACTAATTTAGTAACCAGGCAGAGGAGATCTTTTGCATGCACCTACACCCACATCAAACGGGAAAAAATGTCTCTGCCAGTGTAAGAGTTTACCAAAGGGACTCTCCGGCTCACTGAGGAATCATAAGGATCATTGAACCGAATACCAACTAATTGTTCCTATAGCTTAGAGTATTCCAGAGAGTTTATGTCAAGCAAAACAGATAACATGGTAGCAGCTTTTAGTGATCAATTGTTTGAGTAGATTTTGAGCCTGTATTCCTTTCATATTGTCTTCAGCCTTGTAACACAAATGTATTGTGCAACACAGTTAATTCCTCCATTTCCTTCTAACGACCTTCACTTTATTTAACTTAATTAAAGCTACTCATAGAAGTAATTAGCAACAAAACTACATTCTTTATCTTCTTTTTTTGGATGCTTAACAAAGAAGTCGCACAGCTAACAGTGGAGTTCATTAACACTTCTCGCTTGAAATCAAGATATGCTGTCATGAAAAAGATATCTTCATTCCCAACAGCCATACTTTTGAGTTTTGTTATGGCCAGTGCATTTTGCCTTGATGAAAGTTCCTGTGTTTTCATATGCTGAGATTTATGTAACAGTGTTCTCTACATCCATCTTTTTAAAACATGTGTATATTTCTTCATTCAAAGAGAGAATGAATAATGATATGATCAGTATTATAGAATCTTAGACTCTTAGAATCATAGAATCATAGAGTTGGAAGGGACCTAGTAGATCATCCAGTCCAACCCCCTGCCTGCAGCAGGAAATCCCCCTAGAGCATCCCTGACAGGTGCTCATCGAGCCTCTGCTTGAAGATCCCCAGTGAGGGAGAATCCACCACCTCCCTTGGCAATCTGTTCCACTGCTGAACTGCCCGAACTGTCAGGAATTTTTTTCCGTATATCCAACCGGAATCTCCTCTCTTGCAGTTTGTACCCATTGGTTCTAGTTCTGCTTTCAGAAGCAGCTATGAACAAATGAGCCCCTTCCTCCCTATCTCCCTTCAAGTATCTGAAGAGAGCAATCATGTCTCCTCTCAGCCTCCTCTTCTCCAGGCTGAACATCCCAAGTTCCCCCAACCTTTCCTCATAGGGCTTCCCTTCCATAAACGAGTACTGTGAACCAAATCCATTCCTCTTGAGAATTATATTTACAAGTGCTCTTTTGGATAGTAAAATGATTGGCTTTTTAATATACATTCTCCCTTCAAGTCTGCTATCTATCAAATTAAGTACTGTTCAAGTCCATCTGTAGTTCAAGTTCCATTTTTCTCCAACAGGACTTTTCAAATTGGTCTTCCACTGAATTCTGTCATGTTGGGATCTGTACTAAAAACAATGATGCCAAAGGAATTGGTGCCATCAATACCCATCAAATACAACAAAATTGGCATGTCTGCAGTTTTCCATTGTCTTGACATCACAGTATCCTGTGGCACCTTACAGTGCAAATCCAATTTTCCTCTCAGCCAGCACAGCTCTCCAAGTCTTCCAAATGGGTCATAAGGCACATCTGCGACAACCTGCAAGCCTGCTGGCATAAAGCTGCTGGTGTCACATCTAAACACAGCATCAGCTGGTACAGATTAAGTTTGTGCTAGGTGGCACCGAGGTGGATGTGAGAGGGCAGCTGGTGGGTGTTTTGCAGGTGAGGAAGGAGTTTTTCAGGCAGAGGGATGGTGGAATCATAGAATCATAGAGTTGAAAGGGTCCTAGTAGGTCATCTAGTCCAATCCTCTGCCTGTAGCAGGAAATCCAGGAAAGGGGAAAGATTGAGCTTGGGAAGGGGCAGGATTCGAAATGGTGACACATATCCTATTGTAACCCCTAGCCACAGTCCAGGAGGCCAAATCTACCCAGAACTGTGCCAGACACTGACCTAAGAAAATGATAGGGAGTGGTTAGGGTTTTGATAGGGCTAATAATATCCTCTTATCCTGAGCTGATCTGCAGTCATCTCCTGAGCAGCATTGGATGTTGACCATTTGGTCTTGCTGCACCACCACAACTTAAAATTGGGCTTCGTAAAACATCCAATAATTTATTTTTGACGGAATAAAGTCAGTACAAGATGCCTACTTGATTTTTACTTATTTGTTTTAAAACATTTTAGGTTGCCTTTTGATCCCAGTAAATGGACCATCGATGTGGCTTAAAAACAGTTTAAATACAATGAAACATATAAAAATAAAATTTTAAATCAATTTGAATACTGCTCTGCAGGTCAGGATTATGGCATCTTTACCCAAATTCATCATAAGAAGAGATTCAATTATATTGAAACAATCTTCCAAGCATTCAGCAAGACACTAAGGGAGCCAGGTTCAGTGGTGTTTCTATGAGGTACCGACCACATCAGGTGATGCACGTGGGGAGGTGGTGATGCACACTGGGCTGTGTGTGACACCACTAATGACCAAAATTGCTAAAATCACAATTGTATGAATAATACCATCATGTTATATAATGTATACCATTTAATGCATAATTTATAGCAGAATCCAAGGAAAAAATCAGAGTGAAATATCTCAATTCTGTCAGAAGTTATGATACCAAATTCTCAATTCTCAAATTCATAAAAAGTTATAGCAATATCCCGAATCTATGAAAAAAACCAGAAAACAAAAATGCAACTGTTTATGTAATTGTGGCTGCAATCCTAACCACACATTCCTGGGAGTAAGTACTATTGTACAAAATGGTACCTGCTATTGAGAAGACATGCTTAGGATTGCACTGTAAAAAGTGCATTTCCTTGATTCAAAACAGACCAAGGTGAATGATTGTTTGAAGAATTCTGTCAAACATTATGGCCAAAAAACCAATGGGAATAGGTTGATGGTACATTACCGTGCCAACAACCTGGGTTGTTGCCCTGCCAAATGCATAGGAAAAAATCCATCACGGAGTGTCAGTGGGTGACACAAACCCTAATGACGTGACTGGATAAGTGCTTTTATCTGGTAGAAAAAGTAAACTTGTAAACAAGTCACCCATCTTGTCTCATTTCCATGACTTTTTCAACAAGATCTTGATTATAAAGTACTGTATGAAGACTCAAGAAGTAAAATAAATGGCAAATAACAAAAATGCTTTTCCATAGTTGCTTTTCCATAGCAACTATGAATGGGAATGTATGAAATGTCCAACATCAACAAAACATGAAAGGAAAATCAGAATGAATGGGAATAATTATCTGCAATCTTGGGCCCAAATAGTGCCTCAGCCAATGAACGAGGAAAACAGAATTTAAACAGCATGAAGTGAGACTTAAGAAAGGCAATGTAGTAAATGGAGGCACCCTCTTACAATAAAGGCAAGACACCACATAAATCCTTTCCAGAAATTCATGGTCCTACTAGATGTCATCTCATGCTGTATGAAAGTGTGCTCGAGGGGGTGCTTATGTTGAGCACCAGTATGCAGAAATAATAACAGTTCTTGTTTTAATTATTATGCTTTTTCCAATTATTTTGTCAGCCATCTTGATCCTGAGAAATGTAAATACAGTGGCACCTCACGTAAAGTATGTTTCACGTAATAAACAAAAATTTCTCTAGGATTCTGCTTCATGTAACAAACTGTGCTTCATGTACAGAACACATTCATTGGCAGTTGGGGCAGATGCGCTGGCTGGCAGCCTGTTTAAAAAGCATCAGGGCTGCCTAGCACACCTGCCCATAGTGAAAGCAACACTTCCATGCTCTTCCTCCTGTGGCCGGGTGTCCGCTGGGCAGAGGGAGAGAAGAGCAGTGGAGAAGAGGGAAACTGCACAGGGCTAGCCAGAAGGGAGCAGGGGAGAGAGAGGCTCAGGATGGAGAGAAGGAGAAACTGGGGAGACACTTTGAAGGTGTCTTGGATTGCAGCCTCCTAACCATGTCTACCCAGAAGTAAACACCATTGTGTTAAATGGGTCTTACTCCCAGGAAAGTGTCTTTAGGACTGCAGCCTAAGTAGACTTCATAAGATCATGCACATTGAATGCATGTTTTGAATTCAACCCCAGTGTTCTGTCATCATTTTTACATCCAGTTAATATTTTTATATGAATATTTTTGGGGGTTGTGGAACCAATTGTCTGAGTTTCCATTGTTTCCTATGGGAAAATCTGCTTCACGTAAAGAATGTTTCACGTAACAAACATGCCTCCAGAACAAATTAAATTTGTTACATGAGGCATCACTGTACTTAAATGGTTGAAATATGTAAATAAATAATAATTTGGATAAATATCCAATAAATATTAATAGATTATGGCAGCGGTTCCCAAACCTTTCTCAAAAATTGGGATCATTGTAAGCATTTGTGGGGAGAATGGAAGTGACTGCACCTGTGCGATCATGCCATCACCATGAAAAAGGGAGTTTTCATGTACTTGGGGATAGCACCTGCCCTACACAAGGTGTGGGAGCCCATGGCTACAGAAGGTGCAGGGTCCCTGACACAATCATGATCCATTTCCAATTTGTTTGTAGCACAACAGATACTATTTAACCTAGGATGCCCAGGTTTTTTCACTATCACCTGGGTCCGTTTGGGCAAATTGCCAGAATACTTCCGAATACTGTAGTTTGGATAAATGTTGCTTCAAATAATGGATAAATGTTGCTTCAAGTTTCATTATAACTTTGTTTTTTATTAGGAAGTGTTGTGGAACAAAGAATTTTGATTTATTACACTTTGCAAAACAATGATTAACCATATATCTGACATAAAGTTTATAATAAGCATAACTTCCATTAGACCAATTCTGGATTTCTGCCCACCTGGGCGCAATTGGTAAAAATCTGATTTTACAGGAAAAATAAAAATGTCAAAGCATTTATGATTTCGGATTTAAAACTGTCTAGGGATATGAAAAAAGTCACAAGATTTTGTAAAATTATAAGCATAACTTACATTAGAAAAAAAGAAAATCTGAACCAGTTCTGGGGCTCTGCCTGCATGGGCATGCTTGGGTTAACTAGAACATGGCCTTCTATGTGTTAGCTGTTCACCAACATGGAATTACTAACAAAGCATGGAAAGAAAAGAAGGTGGAACTGGTCCCGGCCAACTTTGCCTGTCTTCTCCGTCAAGCAAGACTGTGCCCAACATAGTGAGAATGCAGGTGGTCTAGTGGTTAAGATGGAAGGTTCTTTGCTTGGCCCTGCACTGCATGACACAAGACAGGGTTAGGCAGTACCTGATTGATGTGCTGGCCCTTTAAATGGAGCCTGAGCACCATTTTTGCTTCTCTTGTCTCCAGCCCCCAATAGGGGGCTTCCACTCACCTTTTGGACAGGTAGCTGCCCTTTAGGGGGCTAGATAGAAATGTTTTGCCCTCTTCTTTTTTGGAAATTAGTGGGAAGTATTTTTTACTCCAGATCATTCCCCTGAAGTGTGGCATTAATTTTGGCAGGTTGGCCACTTCTTGCAAGTATAATGCAGACTACAAACAGGAGGTGGTATGTAATGTAAGGTAAGCAAGGGTCAAACAGGGCCAGTATAAATCATAAGAAGCTATCTGGCTCAAAGATAACCCTTGGACTTAAATTGCAAAGTCCATCTGGTTTGGAATGGGCTGAGTAATTTTGTTCCTTTGACACCCCATTTCCCAGGATGGTGGGGAAAACAAGGGACTGGCAAGAGGCAATCCCTGCTTGAAGACAGGGTGCTAATGCCTAAAGAGAAAGTGATAGCTGCGCCTGTGTCCCTCAGGGTAGGGTACCTGACCCCAAAATGTACCCATGTTGTGGGAGTAAAATTTCAAGAATATTTTTGTGTCTGGGCACACCCATAAACCCCACTGGGCAATACCCCATTGCAAAATTTCTCCCCTCTAACATTCCCCTGGTGCAACAACCCCCGTGTTACATTCTCCCATGCAACACCTCCATCCACACAAGACCACCTCCATGCAATACCCCCATGCAACACCCCCGTATAAACCCCCATATACAGCCCCCATGCAACACCACCCTCCAAACCCCTCCATGCAATACCCCCCTTCCAAAATGTGCCCCCATGTAACACCCCCATCCAACACCCTCCCCATGCAACAACCCCATGCACTATTTTTTTCAACCATGGGCACCCTGTACTGGGCAGGCACAGGATTTGGGGCTGGGTTTTATCAGTCTTCAGTGTTAAGTATAGGATGAAAATGCATTGCACACCTTTTCACTGCCTTAGGGGTTATTTAACCATAAGGGGTTAAATTTCTAGAAATCAGATCTTAGCTCACATCATGTAAGGAACATCCTCCCCAAATTTCATGCTTCTAGGTCCAGGCAGGGTGAACATATGCCCATAAATTCCTGGATTTGTCCAGATTTTTAGCCACCTGTCTGGGTGTCCTCCATTTTGGCTTAATTGTCCTACATTTTGGCTTCATTTTGGAACTTCATAAAGGTGTGCAGTACCCCATCGTGTCACATGTCTTTGGATTTGTATTGAAGAGCAGAATCCAATGCAAAAATCAGTTTTGAGATATCTCCTTCCTATCAAATGTCATGGCCAAAAACCTGAAAAACAAAAAATATACATTGAACTTGATGGGAAGGAGTTTCCCCATATCACGACTTTAGTCATAAGTAGGTGAACGTGCCAGAAAGGATTGGCTGGACACCATAATGGTCCTGATCCAATGAACGGAGCATCCAAAATCACCCCAAAAAGAAGCCCCTGATATTCGCATTGATCTCTATTGGAACTGAAAGTGAGCCATATTGTGTGTACTCGGAAATAGGCGATCTTGCCATAGATATTTTGGGCAGGCTGCAAGAAATCTGGCATTGATCCAATAAATGAAGCCTCTACCAGTCACCTCACAAGGAAACCCTTCCTCCAGTCTCCACTTTTGAAAGTAAGACTGCACAGCCACTTTTACTCATGAGTAAGCAAACATGCCTTGCTGGTGAGGAAAATCAATCCAGAGAGTGCAAGACTTCAAGAATGGTCCTGATCCTGTGTACTTGGAGCTCAGCAAATGCTCCACAAGACAGCATTTGAGTGTTTTCAGACTTTATTTTGTCATGCCCTACATTTTGCTTGGATGTCCTATATTTTGGGGGGCCTTGTCCTCTTTTTTTGGTTATGGCATATGGTCACCCTGGGTGAGGATCATGTCTGCTTTGAGCCGCTTACATGTGCATTGTTGGTGAAAACAGGTTTTGCGAAGAGGTTTTCAATTTTAATAGAAGTAACATAGTGTTGAAATTAAGTACAAGAAAGCAATACAGTTGTCTTTAGCCTTTTTATAATATGTCCTACATTTATCCTACTTTTTATTGGGTGTCCTACCTTTTAAAACATGTCAGGAATTTTGCTTGGATGTTAGGAATTTTGGGGGACCTTGTCCTCTTTTTGGGGTTCGGGCATCTGGTCATCCTGGGTCCAGGGGTTGGGGCCCCAGAAATTGAGAAGTGCTCAATTGAGAAGTGCTCAGAGTAACTACGGGAGCACATAAGAGACATTGTGTGCACCCATAGTTACTGCACCACCTAGTGAAAACCTATGGGAAATTCATATTGGAATCCAGAGTAAATTGTTCTTACACCGGAGCAAGGACTCCCCGTAGTTACTCTGGATTGCGCCCATAAGATGTTTTTCTGTTTGGCCTTCAACCAATGCTAGGCTGGTGTGCTGTAATGATTTAAATTATTTTAATGTAAATTTGGGTGTAGAATTGTTTCAAACATTTTTTTCATATTTTAACTGTCATATTAATTGAGCCCCCGTGTGTGGGATAAAGGCAAGGTATAAATCTGACAAATAAATTTTAAGATAGAGTGCAATCCTCCAGTGTATTTGTCTACTTGAAGTAAATCCCACTGAGTTCAATGGAGCTTACTCCCAGATAAGCATACATTGGATTGGAGTCTTTGCTTCTCTATGGTTGCAATCCTAACCACACTTTCCTGAGAATAAGTACTATTGAAAACAATGGGACTTACTTCTGAGTAGACATGCTTAGGACTGCATTGTAAAGCAATTTAAGTCTTCAGACTACATGAGTTCTACCCTAGAATGTTCAGAGAAATTGTGGGGTGTGATCTATCAATAGGGTCAAAATCTTGAAAAGGGTAGCTGTAAGGCTGAATTAAACAGCAGAGCCAGAAAGGGGGCTAGGTTCTTTCTCTGTCCCATATCAGGATCCTCGTCGTTGGAGCAGCTTTCTTCCACATGAGCTGATGGAATACAAGGAACAATCAGGAACTCTCAGGAATCATAAATTACTCTCTCCAGGGGAAATGAAATTTCTTTTCACAGCTTTCATTCCCTAAAGAGATCATTCCAGCTGATTCTCAGCAGGCTCTGCAGGAACAGCGAAGCACTTGCTCTTCTGTTCCTCCTTCCATATATTCCTATTAGCCCCAATTTATTATTGCCAAACCAAATCCCTCAGTGGTATTCCAACCTCCCCAAACTTCCACTCCTATCCGATTTGCGTGGGACTTATTAGCACCTCCGGCGGCGCAGTCATTCATTCCTTCCTCTGACACTACAGGGATTTGAACAGTTACCGGAGCACCTTCCAGGCCAAATAATAGACTCCATCGACATTCTCGAGTTTTGCTGCTGGATATAATTAGGGGGAATTTGCATCTCCTGATTGCTCCTGCTCCTCAAGAACAATGTGAGCTAATGACAGCCTCGTGAAGTGATTTGGCTGCATTACCATGCGACAAGGAGATCAGCGGTCCTGTTTGAAAACAGCCTCTAATTTAGAGGAGAGTGTGAAGGGGGAAATGATTCTTTCCCATACTCACCAATATTCATTCTCAGTAAATCCACTTTTCTCCGGTTTTGGTTAGACCTAGAAGTGGCCTCATGGATCTGCTGCATGAATTGATTGACCACTTCTTCTATTGCCCGCTAAAGCCACCCCGCACCAGTACTGTGGCTACCACTTCCTTTTCCTCATTGCTGCTTCAGACTGAAGCTTTGTGCTAATTGAAGTGTATGCCTTTATTTTCAGCTCTAGCATTGACTCTTACCTCCAAGCAATCCCATTTGAAATAAATAGGATAAATGGAACATGCTGGGAGTTTTTCCACTGCATGTCACAGCTGGTGTGGAAGCCAGTAAGCCCTGCACCGGCAGTAGAAGGTCACAAAATGTCGACTAGAGCACTGGAGGTGCCCTTTGAGCATCTGTTTGAGGATATCCAGTGAAATGGAAAACACAGCCTACCCCTTGGTAACAGGGTGGCCAAACCACTCTTACTATCAATAATTTCTTCCAGAATCTCCTCTTTTGAGGGTTAGATCCATCTAATCTTGTTCTACTTTCAGAGGCAATTGAAAACAAACTTGTTTCTTCTTCCATATGACAGCCCTTCAGATATTTGGACACTGCTCTTAGGTTTCTCTTTTCCAGGCTAAACATTAGGCTGCAATCTTAAAGACAGTTTCATGGGAGTAAGATCCACTGAACACAATGGGGCTTACTTCTGAATAGACATGGTTAGGATTGTGGTCTAAGGCAGAGGTATCAAACTCATTTCTTACAGACGGCTGAAGTTGGCATTAATGGTGTTTTCTGAGGGCAGGAGTCCAATCTTATGCATGTCTACTGAGAAGAAAGTCCCATTATAGAAAGTGGGGCTTACTCCCAGGATAGTGTGAAGGAGAAGTTCTCAAGGGCCACTCAAAATGGCAAGGCAGGCCACATTTGACCTGTGAGCCTTGTGTTTGACTCCTGTGCAATAAGGGATCAATCTAGGCTGGAATAAATCATTGTTCTTCTTATTCCTGTGGGGCTGTAGAGAAGCAAGAAAAGTCTGCATACTGGCCTAACCTTCCCCCAGGAGTGGCACAAAAGTGTTTCTGTGCTACTTTTGTGACACCCTGAGGTCAGCATAGGACTTATGCCAGGGTTTAGGGCGGCCTAACTGGAGATTAGGATTGCAACCTCAGTCCATCAACCTTTCCTTACAGGGTTTGGAGGGTTTGCCATCCTCATCATCCTGAGCTACATGTAAATGTTCATACTGTATTAATTTGTAGAGATTCTTACTGTTGGGCAGTGGTTCCTTAAGTCCTACTCAGATTTTGGGACTGCAGGTAAATAGTTGTGATGCAGGACCTGGGGTGGTGGTGTCCTGACAATACAGCATGAATCATGGCACTACATGAACCCAAGATCCTGCTGGACTTGGTGGGGATTTTGGAGGCCTGTAGCCCTGCCTGAAATTGCTCAGTTTAGGTAATGCTCTTCTAATTGGTGCACAAAAACTGGATGCGCACTGTGATCCCTGAACAGAGCAATTGGTAACACAAGTGAAAACTGAATTTCCAGTACTCTAACCCAGGGCTTATGGGACCCCAAAGCAGGAAACCCCTAGAACCCCATGGTACCACAGTTACTGAAGTGCCATCAGGACACCTATTACAGAATTTCTACCCTTAAGGAGAAATGTCTCAGTTTTGGTTCACAGTGGTGTGTCCTCTCACCACTTTGGGGACCACTGTTGTGAGGACCACTGGGAGACACTGTGGTACAGTACAGTGGCATAATCAGGCCTAATGGTGCCCTGGGCCAGGCAATGTTGTGATGTCACCCCTATATAGTCACCCTGAGCACTCCATTCCTTGTGCCAACTCGAGATATGCCGCGGATGTAGTGGCAACACTCTACCACATGCACTTGACCACATTAGGGAAAGTGGGAGGGCCAAACATGCTCTTCCCATCATCACATTTTCCCTTGTCATCCCTTTTGCCTTCAAGTTCATCCTCTGCCATTTAAGGTTGAGCACCCACTCCCAGGACGACCATACAGAATGGAGGACAGAGTGCCTCTGCCTTTAACCAATGCATGGAAAAGGGAATTGAAGCAGGTTTAGCTGATCATAGAATGGTTTAAAAAGCAGCACCTGCCCCAATTCCCTGTTTTATGCAATTTTTAAAGATAGAGGCAACATGTTCAATCTGTATAGTCACTCTGAGCACTCCATTCCTTGTGCCACTCGAGTTATGTCTCAGATGTAGTGGCTAAAACAAGACCAGGGACATCAGGTTCAAATCTACATTCAGTTATGAAAGAAAGTAGTTGACTTTAAGCCACCTTTTTCACTCCACCTGACAGGCTAGTTGTTTTCATTTTATTCATGTATTGAGAGTCTTCTCTTCCACTGATTGCTTTTGCTCCGTAACCCTTAGATGACCATCTGGATCCAGAGTCCGGAAATTCAAATTTATGCAGATTAGGCTATTTTTAGATGGTTAAATATACACCCCCACAAGACCCTCTTCCAACTGCAGCAGCAGAACTGTGACACAGAGCCAAAGAAGCTGTCCACTGTAGAACAGTTGAAGTTGTAGTTAAAACAAATGATTCATTGTCTGGAATGTAATGTCAATCAATTCTAAATCAGAAATGAAGTCATAAAAAGCAAAGCCCAGTTTTGGGTAATTCAGAGAGTATAGAGGAGAATTTGCCTGGCACTTTGCTATATATAGATCATAAGGTTGTATGGGGGAGTATTTAAAACACAGATCACCACATTGCTCCAGTTTTACCTGACGTTAATGTTGATGCATTTGTAAGGTTCATATCTTCAGAGCTGAACATCTGTGGATGGAATTGCATCCTGCATTGGCGCTGTCAAGCTCTGTATTCTGCAAGTTTTGATTTGTTTGAAGGATCAACTGAGTTCTCATGCTTGCAGCACTCCTAACATATGACTTATTGTTTCCCCTGTATGGAGGGAAACATATCACTCATGTGTACTTAATGTGACCAATTTAAAATGGCATGTAGACCACAGCAAAAATAAGTGTTTGTGCTGTATAAGATGCATGCTGCATGTAAAGTCTCTGTATCTGAATTGTGCTTGCTTACCAAAATTGTATTAACCATGCACCACACAATGAGCACAAAAGATACTTAGATAACGACACAAATTAAATTACAGCATAGGATCTTCCCTGCCCTGCCATCTGTGGTAGTGGCCCAAAAACTTGTGGCTCCATTTGCTTCCAGAAGGTGTTTTACAACACTATAAAGCATCAACCACCAGTGGGACACTAGTTCTTCTTGTAGTGGGATGGTACATTATGATTGGACTGTGCATATACCAGATGGAGATATAATGGGTGCAATCTTCTGCCTGTCTACTCAGAAGTAAGTCCCATTTTATTCAATGGGGCTTACTCCCAGGAAAGTGTGTTTAGAATTGCAGACCTATTCTTTCTTAAGAGGATCACATCCCAAAAACCTTTCTTTGGCAACTCTTTTCACATTATGATTTTGTAGAATCAGCATTTGGCAAACAGCACTGTGATAGTAGTTCTCCTACTTAATTTGGATCATTGGGTTAATTAATTCCTGACCTGTACGCCATGCCTAACCACATTTATCTGAAAGTGAAAAAGCTATGCTTAGGGTTACAGTCATGGACTAAAAAAAAACACAGTCATAAGCCTCCACTCTTTGACGTATAGTATGCATTTGCTTCTTTTTCAATTGTAGTGTTTCAGTTTTAAATAATCATCCTTCTGACAGAGGAGTTTGTGCAGCTGGTGGCACAATTGCCTCTAGGCCAGGAGGTTATAAGTTTAGTTCAACATCATGACTTTGGCTCGAATCCAGGGTGACACAATTGTACAGGCTTTAGAAAGCAGACCATACTATTTGAGGTGACATCCTTCAGATGAGATGTTACATCAAACTCCTCTGACCTTATCCCTCTTGACTGGGAAGGTAGAAGTTCATGATCTCATAACACTCATAACAGGAAGAGAAGATCACTTCAGCTTCTAGGCTGATGTGCATCTTCTTATGAGAAAAAGATTCTGATGTCCAAAACAATACATGTGCTATAGAATAATGATTTCATTCCTTCAAAGATGGAAAACCTGTAGCCCAATCCAATTACTCTGATGCTGCCCACTGCTTTAAAAAAAATGTCAGAAAACACTTTTCCAGCAGTGAGATCAGTAACCATTGCTCCAGCTTTCCATTGGAACCAGTGAGCCACAGAGGGAGATAGGAGAAGGCAGGGAGAAGAAGAAGGGAGGTGGCAAAACTGGGAAGGGAGAGAAGCAGAGAGGTTTTGGAAGGAGGTGGAACCATGACAATGGTGGACACCAGATCCAACTCTCCATTTATGCCACTTCCCTGCCTACCTCTCTCAGACCCATTAAGAGGAGGCTTACATAGCAGGTAAAGGGATTTAACTCAACGTAATGTTGCCCCTTATCTCTGGAGCACAATAGAGCCTTGCATGACTCTGAGACCTGCTGGAGAAGAGTCTGAGGCTTCCCTGCATTATTAGACTCTTCTTCTAGACAACTGATTGCATCAGGACAGGGTGACCAGATTCTAAAGTCAAAATGTAGGACATTGTCACCCAATAGTCCGGATTTACAAATAAAAACCCAGTGTAGGCGTAAAAATCAGGCGTAAGCTCCATTGACTTAATGGGCTTACTTCTGAGTAGACATGGTAAGGGGGTGCTTACCTTGGCTCTTGGCTCAGGAGACTCCAGGGGAGACTAACCCCTAAAGGGGTTAAGGTCCAGCCTTCTGGGGGGTGGGAGGTTGCCTGGGGACACTGGGGGGCCGATATAGCCAGCTGGCATGCACCTCCAATTAGGAAGTGAAAGTGCTGGCAAGGTCAGAAGAGGTCTCTGCCTACACAAAAGCACTGCTCTATGAATCCTTTAGGAAAGGATAGGCTGCACGTTCATGCACAGACCATTTTTTAAAAAATTTAAGCCACAGCAGGCTATAGTCACCCCCAGTGCACCCAATCACCTTCCCACCCACCCACACCCCACGCCCCTAAGGCTGGACTGGACTTGTCAGGCCAATTCCGGCTTTCTGGGAGCCCTGCATCAGGACCCTTGCTAAATCTTCCTATGCAGTCCTAGAGGTATGTAGGCTCAGCTCCCAGAACATTTATGTCATCTGTCCCCAGGCCTGAAACTGATGTTACACTCAATTTAAGTAGATTTAACCTGGACAGTAGGCTCAATTTAAGTAAGTTAACCTATCCAAGTTAAACCTCTCTAGACGGTTTGATTTGCTTGTTGAGTTCAGAAAAGGACCAATAAGCAGAAAAAACTGCTTATTGAGTTTTGAAAAGCAAAAATAAAAAAATAAAAAAATTGCTTACTGAGTTCAGAGAAAGCCTGAGGTTATTGGTTAAAGGTGACCCAAAACTGACCCTTCTGGTGCACAGTGTTGGTGCCCACCAGTGGTGCACACTGGTGCTACTGCCTGCTTTCTGATGGTGCCTTCTGTCCACTGGACAGTGGTGCCTACTACCCAATAGGGATGTCCTGTGCCTGATGGTGCCCATGAGTGCCCCACTACTCTTCAGTGCCCAGTGCCTGTTGGTGTCCAAGTGTGGTGCCCACTGCGCCCAGTGCACACTGGTGCCCACCACCCATTGACAGTGTCCAGTTTCTGGCAGTGCCCAGCATTGCTGATGAGTGTTCAACTGTGCTGGCACCCACAAATATTCTTAAAATTTTACTGCCACAACCACAGGTAAATTCCAGTAGTTTTTAATAAATTGTGTTGATAAACTCACACCACCTTGTCTGTGGTGGTACTTGGGCACAAGTAAATGCATTAAAAGGAATGAGAGATAAAAAGAAACAAAGGGGGAAATGAGAATTCTTGGTGCTCTCCCAAATACATTTGCTGGTGTCACAGCAAACCTACATCAAGAGGCCAAAAATAACACAGGCACTTCCTTCCACTGAGACCACCCTGCCATTCTGAGATTATGACTGTAGCTGATTCTGCCCATTTAAATGTAGGGCGGTAGCAATTTATAGCAGCATGACAAGCAGCAGAGGTGATCTTATGCAGAGGGTGGTCGTGCTGGCATGAAAGCTCCTTGACAAATCTACTTAGTAACATCAAAATTGCTATTTTAAAACATTGTCAAGCGTATTAAGTTCTCCAAATGAGAGAGAAAAAGCTCCCTTTGGCCTATAGAGAACAAGCATCATATATTGCTGTCTTGCATCTCTTTCATGTCAAAATCCAATCGTTCTGACCCCTACTTCTTTCAGCACCACAGCAGCATGGAATATGTCCATGTTCTAAGACATGAATGAGGTTGTATCTTGCCCATATTGTTTCCGATCACCATAATGTGCTTAATTCCAATGCTGCCATATGTACTGCTCATAACAAGTGTCCGAGTAACTCCAAAGGCATTTTAAAGATATATACATCTATTTTAGAATCAAGTTGAGCGGCATGGTAAAATCTTGTAGTGCATCTCGTAACCTTTTCCATTGTAATTCTGTAACATGCTGAAACTCTTCCATATGTCAAACTAATTACAGTACTCTGCTCCCCTCTCTCCCCCTCTCTTCCTTTCCCAATATACATCAGTGTCTGCTATCCCCATCTTGGTTTAGGATTTCAAAATAAGGTTGCTCATAGGGAGAGGCGTCTATAGCTGCATAACATTTCTTAATGTTAAATCCATAATCTTCCTGTCTGACTCCTACTCATGATGCGCCCTTGCAAGGCCTCTGCTGTCTGCCACATTATTTGATCAACACCCTCGTGGGTGATGTCCATGAACATTTTACAGAGAAATATGTGCATTAATTTTCTCAGTGTTTGTCCCCTGCTGTACCACTTCACATCGTTCTATCAGAAGTATTATTGTAAGTTACTGGCGATGATATCATCACTAGTTACTTCTGGATTAGACGTCCAGATGCAATGCAGCAAACACTGGTAAGAGGGAAATGAAAAGGGTTTTATGGAGAGCGTGAAAAGTGCACACTGGAGCTTTCCCCATGCTGAGCCTCCTACTACAGGGTATTGCTGGTCTTGCTGCCAAGTGGCAGGGGTCTTGGGGTCCCATGAGTACCGCTGGACACCACCTCAAGTAAGCACCATTGAGTATCCCTGGTTGAGAAACACTGCAGTAGGTGAATGAAATTATGTTATCCTGCTCCATACATGTTATTTTTCCAAATTCCATTGTGGTTTGGTTTTTTAAAAGTAATTTGGAGACAATTAACTGGGGTGTTGTGTGATGGCTATAATCCTACTGAGATGCCATGCCAATAGCACACTGACACAGTTGCAATCACAGCTATATCCTAAGCTCATTCACAAGAATGGGGAAGTGAAACACCACTCTCCAGACAATGCCACAGTGGCACAGCCGTCAATATGTCACCCACATTCATTAACGAGAACCTGACTCTGACTGTCATCCAGGGAGTTGGAATGAAGTTGGTCACATTTATTTTGAGGGATCAAGAAAATCTGGGTGCCACCATCTTGGAATCTAGCACTGGGCACTGTCATCTTGGAATGGAGCATTCAGGCTGCAAGTCATACTTTCTTGGGAATACGTCTCATTGAACACGATGGGACTTACTTTGGAGTAGACATGGAGGCGCTTTGGTATCACAGTGATATCACTTCCGGATTCACTTCTGGCCATGACATCACTTTCAGGTTGATGACATCACTTCCAGGGGGTATTGGACAGATTGTCATTCTCAGAGTCCCAAGCTGAAATACTTGAGAACCACTGCCTTAACCACTTGACCAGCCGTAACCACAGTCCTAAAGGTTTCCAAATCCCTTATACTCACCCAAATCTGGGGCTAAAGGGACAGATGTTGAAGCTCCAATTTCCAGTTCTCAACAGAATAAAGGGGGTGAGAGTAGGAACCATTATGTTGATGAACACCTGCAGTGGCAAAATATTGGCTTTGCCCACCCCCTCACCCCCGCCCCAAGAAGGGAAAAGGAACAGAAACATCCTGGAGTTCATTTAAGTTTAAGTATATACTTTAGTATATGTTTTAAGAGATGAATCAGATGAAACTTGCTGCAAATTACACTGTACAATAAAGTTGTGGCCTGGTTGTCAGCCCAAGCTATTGCCTTCTGGTTTTATCAGGGATGGTGGCAATGGTATTTTGACAGCCCTGTCTTACGACAAATAACCTACAAGTCAATTCAGCAATATGGTTCTGTGATTAAATATTAAAAGTTGGAAATATCACCTTTATTTGAAACAGTAAATACTGATGAAACAGTAAAACAAACACACCATTTTTGCATTTTTTTTGTATTCTCTCCTTCAATATCATAGAAGTTTAAAGATGGGAAACTTTAAAATGTGAAAAGAGTGATATAAAATTTACAATTACCTTTTTATGAAACTATCACTTGAAAAGAAATCGAGTACTGCCTTGTCATAGGTGATATGCCTAAACTTGTGTGGGGAACTGATGTCAAAAGAGATCTAGATTTCTGGATTAATAGGGGTTATTAATATATTAATACATACATGGCCCTCTCCACTGGGACCAGCAATGAATGGAAGCCAAAACAGGCACCATTGAAAGTACAAAATTTATTAACAAGAATACGAAAAATAAATCTTTAAAAAATAGATCCTGGTTATATTCAGGGAAGGGAGAAAGTAGATTTCTTCATTTCTTTCTGTGATTGTTCTCCTTCCTTCCGGATCTCTGTACCCACAATGGTAGTTAAACATTTATGATGCTTTTGCTATGTATTTACAGCCAGAGGAACTAAAAACATTACAGACATGTAGTTCGATTCTTACCCCTTGAAACATGTAACTGCAAGGCCATTTTAAAAAACTTGCCATCCCATTGTTTTCACTTCAGATGATAACTCAAAATTGCTTCACCTTTTTGATAAGGCTGTGGGAGTTTTTTATCAAGTGCAGTTGGAGAACAAGCCCATAAAAAGAGAGGAGACATAATTTAAATCAAGCTGTCATAAATTTTACTGGCTGGCAAAATGCAAAGGCTCAGGTAGGTCACAATTTATGGTTTGGATGGCTGTATTTGGCTTGATGAGTGGAAAGGTGTGCAGGCTAGCTATGGGATGTCCGTATGGAGCTCAATATTGTACCATCACACCTTTTGACAATTCCAGTTTCTCAGACTTAACTCTGAATTGGTTGTGTTCTTTATCATTAGAGCTGAACTAGTATAAAGTATATCATTAGTCACTGGCATCACTGGGGGGTTAAAACACCCTTAGGAGGTTAAAACACTGGAGGTGACCAAAATCACAAAAAACATTTTGCCTCTGAGGATGCCAGCAACAATGCACAGCAAAACGTTAAGCCTCAAATTACAGCTTGCCAGACTGCCAGAAAACCCAGGAAGTAACATACAGAAGTCACAAAATTGTTTGGAATAATATCAAGCCATATAACATTTGATGATATTTTCCTGCTGAATCCAATGCAAAAAAACCAACTGTGAAATATCTCCTTCCTGTCAAATGTTATGGCCCCAAAATGCTTGGACCCCTATGGAAAGTGAAACTGAGCCATATTGCTCATGAGTAGGCAAACATGCCTTAGTCCATTGGAAATGGCAGTCTTAGAGGAATCCAATGCTCTGAGAATGGTCCTGATCCATTGAATGTAACCCTCAAAAATCCACCGAGAAGGAAGTCCCTGATAATTGCATTGAGCCCTATGGAAAGTGGAACTGAGCTACACAGCCTTTACTTGTAAATAAGCACAGATGCCTTGACTCATGTTCAAGGTCAGGCACAGAGGAATGGCAAGGCCACCAGCCTCTGTTCCCCTTCCAAAAAGAATAAAACAGAGGTTTAATTGGTAAGGTTATTTTAAAACACGCATATATTAAAAACTAATTAATTCTATTATTTAATACTGATAAAAATTAATTAAATAATTTTTATTTATGGGGTGTCAAAAAATTGGGCTCCCCTGGTACCAAATGATTTAGGCACACCACTCTCAACAGTACATCACAGGAATGCTTCCTTGCAGACTTGTTTGAATGTCTGAAATTAGGATGTGCAATTTGGCTTCAAACACTGGTGAGCAGTACCAACTGCAGAGAAAAAAATTAAATTAATAAACCAATCTACAGTTTCCTGGGAATATGCCCCATTGACTATAATGTGAGGTACATCTGAGTTGACATGCATACAACTGGGCTCTAAATCAGCTGATAATTAAAATGAAGGAAGCAAGCAAGCCAGGTTCAGATACTCTCTTAGAATTAGCAGTACATTAACATGATGGCAGATCAGAAGTACCACATGTGGAGGAGAAAGTGCCAGGTGCAAAGGTGTGACACCAAGATGAAGATCAATTGTTATCTTATGTGCTCCTGGGGCATCTTGTGGGCCACTGTGAAATACAGGCAAGTGGATTGGTGAGCCTTTGGCCTGATCCAACAGGGTTCTTCTTCCTTCCCCCTTAATAGTCCCCTGGACCTCCAAACGGTCAGGGTAAGGAATAGGGCATTGGCAGCTCTGTCTTAGGAAGAACGAAATAGTTCGACAATTTGCTCTTGCTCCAAATAGGTGGAGAGATTTGCTCTGTAGCCCCCAACACTAACCACCACCCCCAAAAATCAAACAAACAAAAAACACAACCAACCAATCCCATTTTGAAGGATGATTTGAGTTTTGGTATAGGCTTTCAGAAAGCCAGTGCAGCTGAGATAAGTGGAACTTCCTATGATATGTAATAGTCCGGCCCACAATTTATTGCAGAAAATGTTAAATGTTTAATTTTCAACCAATATGGTTATCTTGACCAATATGGTAAGCACATGTAGACATATACCTTTAGCTATTATTTACATAAATTACATTTTTGTATTCAACCTTTCTTTCAGTGTCTCCCTTATTTTTCTTTTTTCAAATTTTTATTGGTTTTTGTAAGTATTTTAGATACAGGTATAGGCAAATTTTGGTTATATTGGCAAGGGATACACAAGGAACACATATAAGGAAACTTCGAGAGACGGCCAAGGAATACATCTTCAATTAAACATACATAAAATTCCATTAAGGATAACCACTTCTCTAAAAACCTCCAGCCTAATTATTCATTTTTAGTTTTTAATTCCAGCACATTTCATTTCCAACACCTTTTAAATTACCATTCATAAACACAAGTCCAATATTCCCACAAACCCAAGAGTCAGAGAACCAGTACCAAATTAATAACATTCAATTAAAAAACTTCAAAAAACACAAAAAACCTCATAAAACTTACCTAATTACTGTACATAAAATTTTGTAACAACCCTTATTCCGCCCCCACGCCCTAATTTTTCTTTTCTGGTCTCTTTTCAGTAATATTTCTCTACTAAGAGTGCAATCATACAGTAAAACCTTGGCTTGAGAGTGCTTTGGATTGAGAGCATTTTGCAAGACAAGTAAACATTTCTAATAAATTTAAACTTGCAACACAAGTGATGTCTTGTAAAACAAGCAAAAAAGGTCCCAGCTAGGATACCGCCAGTTTTCACACTCCACTAGCACCTGCTCTGCTTCTCCTATGAGACTTATAAGTAAGCTTATTACAGTCAATGGGGCTCACTCCTATGTAAGGGGGGCAATGGAAAGGAGCCTGAGAGACATTCCTAAATATATTTACTCAAAAATATGCCCTGTGGAACAGATTGCCAAGGGAGGTGGTGGACTCTCCCTCACTGGGGATCTTCAAGCAGAGGTTTGACGAACACCTGTCGGGGATGCTCTAGGGGGATTTCCTGCTGCAGGCAGGGGGTTGGACTAGATGACCTACTAGGTCCCTTCCAACTCTATGATTCTATGAAATTCCAACCGGAAGGGTGTGAAATGGGGCGCAACGCATTTTCCTCCCTATACTTTGCATTGAAGAATCGGTGACTGAGGGATGCTCTGTCCCAACTCCCAGACCTAGAAGTGTGAAATTCAGGGAGGGTGTTCCTTCTGTCACATGAACATCCACCAAGAACCGATGTGGAGAAATTTAACCCTTAAGGGGCTGAAAAGGGTTGCAATTTTTTGTCCTATACTTAACATAGAAGACTGACCAACCTCCAGTCAATTTGGGTTCAGTGCCTGGTGTACTGGGGGGGATGTTGTTCGGAGGGAGGGGTTGCACTGGGGAGGATGCTGTGCATGGGGGGTATTGCGCATGGGGAGATGATGCACAATGAGGTTGATGAGGGGACTTATGCACATGGGGGATGTTGGTGCACATGGGGGTTGATGCACATGAGGGGTTGATGTGCATGAGGGGATTTTGCGCAAGGGGGGCTGATGCACATGGAGGACTGATGTGCATGGGGGACTGATGCGCATTGGGGGTTAATGCGCATGGAGAGGTGTTGCTCATGGGGGTTGTTGTGCATGAGGGGTTGATGCTTATGGGGGTTGATGTGCATGGGGGGATGTTGCACATGGGGGGTTGATGCAGCATGGGGGGATGGCATACAGGGGGATTTTACACCCGCAATGCGGGTACGCTTTTTGCTAGTACAATATATATTTAAACAAGTGTAAGCTAGTGGGAGCTTGAGAAACCAAAGTAGGTGTATTTAATACATTACTGGATATTTCTTGGGGTTGATTAATTGTGGTTTTGCAACTTAGGACACAGTCCAGAGTAAGGGCAGTGTGGAGAGTCCCAGCTGGGCTGCCCCAACTATTCTGTATACAGAGTAGAAAGTTATGCTAGATCCAGAGTCAGGAAGCCTGAGCTGGCCCAGTTACACCGGAGAATGCTAAGTAGACATCAAGTCAGTGACACCCAGGGACAGCTTGCTTCTGAGGAGACCCCCCCCCCCCTCAGATCACACTTAACAAGGAACAGCTGTGGTACCTGCCTCATAAGAAAGCCTAGAATTTCCTGACAACCAGTAACAGCTGCAGCATGAGACTGCAGGGGGCTTGTTGGAGAGGCCTGCTGTATCCACAGGTTAGTGAACTGCTGTTGTGCCATATCCTGAGGTTGAGAGGCAGGGGGTGCAGATACGCTGGCCAAGAACTCAGATTTTTGGTCAACACTGCCATGCTTCTTCGGGGCTTACCATGGACCCCTATGGGTCTACTCATTACTGTACCTGCTCATGAGGTGGTATAACTCTGAGGAGCTGAAAGAGGGCATTTCTGCCTTGGAAACAGGCTCTGGATACAGAGTAACTGTTCTGCCCTAGGCAATGCTAAACATGCCCTCAACATGCCTCACCTGAACTGCCTAGGTTTATTTATTTATTTATTTACTCAATTTATACCCCGCCTTTCCTCCCCCATAAGAGGGAGCCCAAGGCTTTGCCCCAGCTAGGACAGCCCAGGTCCAACTGTCTTGAGGCAGCCTATGTCCTGCCCCTACCCTTTTCCAGAGTAACTAGGGTGGAGCATCTTGCAGTTGGGTCAGCTCAGTGAGAGATAGGGTGACCCAAGTGCACTTCTGGATTGTGCCCTTGGATCCCTAGAGACTTACTATTCTGAATGCTATTACCCAAGGGCAACGTGAAGTTGGCGCCTACGCAGTACTGTAGACTGTGTAGGTGTCAGAGTTGGTGCCTGCACAGTCTCCTCTGAATCCAACAGGCTTCAGAAGAGTACTGCACAGGGGCTAGCTCTGATGCCTGCGCAGTCTCCTTTGAAGCTGACCGGCTGCAGAGGAGACTTCCTCCGTTCTAAGGAGGAGCAACCTGCGCAAGGGAGGCTGATGCACATGGAGAACATATGTGCATGGGGGACTGAGCAACCTGCTCCTCCTTAGAGCAGAGGAATGCCTCTGCCCGGCTGTGCTTCTGCCACACCTCTGCCCAGCCATTCGAGACTGCTCTGAGTCAGAGAAACATCCAGGAGCTGCTGCTCTGCCATGGAGTAGGCTTGAATGGCCTGGCAGACGCCAGGACTGTGCATGTCCAGGCTTCTGGATATGCGCAGTGAGAGCAGAGAGGCTTGGACATGCGCAGTGCACCTCAACTGGCCTTTTGAGCCAGCTGTGCTAGAGGATGTGCTAGAGGAGTGTCAAACTCCTCCACAGATGTGCTAGAGGAGTGTCAAACTCCTCCAGCGGGTCACTCTGCAATGTTGCATCACCAGGTGTGGCCCACACCATCTGCACCACTTGAGTGTGCTACAATAATCAGTTGAATGTGCTAGTTACATTGTCCTCTTTTTCTGTTTCTCTGTCATCTTTCTTGTAAATTAAAAAGGACAAGAAGTCAGTAAATAGACACGGTGTATTAAACAAAGTACATAATGCATACACTTGATCTATATTTATCTACTCTCTAGCCAGGGCGGATATTGGTTCTCAGGGACTGAGATATCACACTGAGCTGGGACTGAGATATCACACTGAGCTGGGTTATCCGTAGTGTCTTCCTGTACCTTTCCAGAGCACTGTAAACTGAGAGATATAACAGGAGTCGTTTCGTGCATAACTAAGGACAGGAAAATAGTACATTTCTTCAAAGATGGAGGGAGATGCATATGTATCTAGTAGCAGGGTTATAGGATTATCCAAAATAGGATTATTGGGCAGCCTCTACATCAGGACAACCCAGTTGTTGGTTTGAACCTCAGAACAGATTCAGGATGCATTGCGTGCACTGAACTAAAAATCACACATGCAGTAAGTGATTTTTAACAAAGTTAACCACTTAGTATTTTCTACCCCACATCCATTTAATTGCCTTCTGCTAAGGAGAGATGTAAGAAATTCCCATATGCTAGCTGTTTTTAAGCATCCCACCAAAACTCCAATCAGTATCCTCCATCTTGCTCTTCCCTGCCTTTGGTTGTGTCAAGGTCCATCCCAGCCTATGACTGTGAAATCACTAAGACTACTGTAGACAAAGACCATAGCAGCCTTCACCATTTGGATGTCTCAAGGTGTACGCTCATTTGCACTGAACCTGCCAATTGTAACCTCATTTGCGATTAAGAATGTGAAAAATACCAGGACACCCACTGTTTCATCAAGATGTAGTAGGTGAACATGACGACTGATACGTGTGATAGTCATGCTCCAGTCATATCCATTGCCTCCTGCACCTATGCAGCCACTCCATCAGATCATGCACTGCTTCCTACGTGGTGGGATGGGGGTGGGTCTGCGCGTGCCTCTGGGAGAGTGAAAGTGGAGGCACGCACTGCCTGATCACAGGGGCAGATGTTCTGCCCATGCCTGAATCGTGCCTTAAGGAAGTGCTGCTTCCTGATTAGAGCTGCTCTCGCCTGCGCAGCCACACTATGGAAGGAAGTGGCTGCCCAGTTGGGCATTACTAAGCCTTGCCAACCAGGGGCAGTCCCTAAACCCCACAGAGCACCCTCCCGCCCCTTCATTTTCTGGAGGAGTGGGGTCCCTTCCCTGTCCCCCAGTCCAGGGACCCAATTTCCTGGGGCCTCCGGAAAAAAAAACGGAGGTCTGGGAATACTGCTATAGCTGTTAAACACATAATTACCGGAATAGTGTTTATTTCTCATCTTTGAACCAAAGATTCAGACAGGGACATAGTATAAGCAGAAAGGGTTTTAACCCTTTAGTCTCTTGCCCTCTAATCCCAAACAGCTTAGTAAAAGAGACCCCCCACTACATAAACTCTGCAGCAGGACCCTACTTGAGAAAACATACTTTGCTATGAGCAAACTACAGGGGTACCTTGCTTGGTTTACTAGCATAATTCGTTCTGGAAGCATGCTTGTAATCCAAAACACTTGTATATCAAGGCAAATTTTCCCATAAGAAATAATGGAAACTCCACAACCCAAAAATATTCATAGATAATTGATTACAATACTGTATAATACAAAATAATAAAGAAAATTAAAAATGCAAAGAAAAATAAAACAAATTAACCCGCACTTAGAATCATAGAATCAAAGAGTTGGAAGGGACCCGGTGGATCATCTAGTCCAACCCCCTGCCTGAAGCTTAGGGTGCAATCCTATCTATGTCTACTCAGAAGTCAGTCCCATTGTGTTCAATGGATCTTACTCCCAGGAAAGTGTACTTAAGATTGCACCCTTATGTCTCTCAGATCTCTCAGGCTGCAATCTGCCTTCTTACACAGGAGTGAGCCCCACTGATTGTAATAGGGCTTACTTTAGACATGCAAGACTAGGTCTCTAAGCTAATTATAATAGGGCTTACTTTAGAGTAGACATACAAGGCTAGGTCTCTTCCATTGCCCCTCTTATACAGGAGTGAGGCCTATTGACTGAAAAAGGCTTACTTAAGAGTAGATATGCATAGGTTGGTCTTTCAGGAGATGCTGAACAGGTGCTGGCAGGGCACCTAAACCAGCCATATCTCTGCCAGGACTATTTTTTTCATTTGTATATCAATACATTGCTTTTAAACCAAGTCAAAATTTATTAGAAACGTTGCTTGTCTTGCAAAATGCTCTCAATCCAAGGTTTTACTGTAAAGGCTTTTAGGCTATATGTTCTAGTGAAAATAATAAAGTTCTGAAGAATAGATATTTTCCAACATTACTTCTCCCTGACTTGCATAAACCACCAACAAGAAGAATTAGAAGCTGGAAACTCCTCAGCCGCCTCCTGAATAGGTATCATTGACCTTAATAGCAATAACATACAGTGGCGCCTCATGTAACAAATTTAATTCGTTCTGGAGGCATGTTCTTTACGTGAAACATTCTTTACGTGAAGCGGATTTTCCCATAGGAAATAATGGAAACTCAGACAATTGGTTCCACAACCCCCAAAATATTCATATAAAAATATTAACTGGATGTAAAAATGATGACAGAACGCTGGGATTGAATTCAAAACATGCATTCAGTGTGCATGATTTTATGAAGTCTACTTAGGCTGCAGTCCTAAAGACACTTTCCTGTGAGGAAGACCCATTTAACACAATGGGGCTTACTTCTGGGTAGACATGGTTAGGAGGCTGCAATCCAAGACATCTTCAAAATGTCTCCCCACTTTCTCCTTCTCTCCATCCTGAGCCTCTCTCCCCCCTGCTCCCTTCTGGCCAGCCCTGAGCTGCTTCCCTCTTCTCCACTGCTCTTCTCTCCCTCTGCCCAGCGGACACCCGGCCACAGGAGGAAGAGCATGGAAGTGTTGCTTTCACTACGGGCAGGTGTGCTAGGCAGCCCTGATGCTTTTTAAACAGGCTGCCAGCCAGCGCGTCTGCCCCACCTGCCAATGAATGTGTTCTTTACGTGAAACATGTTTTTTACGTGAAGCAGAATCCTAGAGAAATTTTTGTTTGTTACATGAAACATACTTTACGTGAGGCATTCTTTACGTGAGGTGTCACTGTATTTAATTATGGGCTTTATACATGTTTTATTTCTTGTCTAGATATCAGTATACATTTTATGCTTCTTTATGCACTGTCAGATCATTCCAAGGACTTATGGACTCTGCAGTGAATGTGAAAATGATCAGTGTTGGTCTTCTATGTAACAGCTTTGTTTTGCTTCCTTTTGCCTTTACCTTTTGGTCCTTTCAACCAATGGTCTTTTAAAACTTAGCACATACTTTGCATTTAAATAGTCCAATTTTTAAATCTCTGGTTAAAATACGTAAGTCAAAAGATAATTGCATGAAAGCCTGGGTTAGATTGTTATGGAGGATAGGCTGTTACCCAAGCAGCTCTCGACACCACTGAATTAGTCCAATGGACAGGCATAGCCGATACGATTGGATTCAGCTGTGTTGGGCTAAGGACAGGAGCTCACCCTGTCTTGTGGGGCCAACCCAGGTCTCGAACCCTGGCCTGCTGGTTAACAGGCACAGCGTCTTAACCGCTTGCGCCACCCACACCCACTTGAAGATAAAGAAAACATGGAAACAGTTGGATGATGAAAGTTTCTTATACCTAGAAAAAATACATTTCTCAGATGTATCTGACCTACATATATCATTATAAATCAGACCTACATATGCATAGAAGTCCAGATGCTGAAGTGAACATTTGTACATTTTTAGGACTGCCAGTGCTGTATTACAGCCCAATCCAGAGCAACTAATCTGTCCACATAAGAGCCCTTAGGTTGCCCTATCTAACACTAGGTTGGAGCAACTGCAAGATGCTCCAGCCCAGTTACTCTGAAGGAGGCTTAGGGCAGAGCAAGGCAAGATAGGGTGCCCTAAGAGAGATGGACCTGCTCTGCCCTAACTGGGGCAGCCTAAGCAGCTCAGGAGAGGCAAGTTGAGGGCATGTTTAGCATTGCCTAGGGCAGAGCAGTTACTCTGTATCCAGAGCCTGTTTCCAAGGCAGAAATGCCCTCTTCCAGCCCTCAGAGTTATACCACCTCAGGAGCAGGTATAGTAATGAGTAGACCCATAGGGGTCCATGATAAGGCCCGAGTAAGAATGGCAGTGCTGACCAAAAATCTGAGTTCTTGGCCAGCCTAGCTGCAACCCCTTCCTCTCAACCTCAGGA
This sequence comes from Cryptoblepharus egeriae, assembly GCA_030015325.1. Lineage (NCBI taxonomy): Eukaryota > Metazoa > Chordata > Lepidosauria > Squamata > Scincidae > Cryptoblepharus > Cryptoblepharus egeriae. Next base: position 62,226,342 of record JAREYC010000002.1, on the reverse strand, counting down.
TATGGAACAAACTACGGCTGCCCACAAACCTCAGGATACAGCAGGCCACTCCAAGAAGCCCCTTGTATTCACTGTAGAATGTACTGGCATCTCATCAGGGACTCCTTATAAGGCAGGCACCCAGTGGCGTCACCAGACTGGTGCGGCTGGTGTGGGCTGCATTGGGGATGCGCTCCGTATGGGGTGATGTGCCGGAGGAGTTTGACTGTCCTTTGGCAGGCCCCAGGCGTCAGCACACCCATTCAGGCCTGCTCCAAGGCGGAGAATCAGCCAGAAGCTGCCACTTGTCTGAGGAGCTGGCCTGAACGGCCATCAGAGGTGCACTGCGCAGAAACACACTGAGCATGCCGAACAGCTTCAGAGGAGACTTCCTTAGAGCAGAGAAAGTCCGCGCCTCTGCACAGCCATTCGGCCTCACTCAGGAGGCGGAGCGGCAGCCGAATGGCTTCAGAAAGAGTACTGCACAGGCACCAACTCTGACGCCTGCACAGTCTCCCCCGAAGCCAAAAGGCTTCAGAAAAGTACTGCGCAGGTGTCAGAGATGGTGCCTGCACAGTACTCTTTCTGAAGCCAGTTGGCTTCAGAAACAACTGCGCAGGTGCCAACTTTGGTGACTGCGCAGTCCAGGTGGGGGGGGTGCGCATCCCAGGGATGACGCACAGACTTCCGCACCAGGTGATGTGCAGAGTCATGTCACCACTGTAGGCACCACAGCTGTTCCTTGTTCAATGTGATCTGAGGGGTGTCTCCTCAGGAGCAAGTCTTCCCCTTGTGTCAATTACTTAGCATGCTCTGGAGCAGTTAGGGCAGCCCAGGCTTCCTGACCCTCTGGATTCAGCATAACTTTCTGCTCTGGATACAGAATAGTTAGGAGAGTGCAGTTAGGTCAGAGCAGGCTGAATTTGCTCTGGATTGCAGCCTTAGTCTCATATGCATGTTTGCAATACAAAATTTTTTAGAAAAGGCTATGTTGACATTTAAAGTGAGACAGTAATATACCTAGGTCATTTAAGCGCCCCTCCCAATTTTTTGACACCCCCATACATCAATACTATTTAATTAATTATTAGTAGTAGTAGTTCAAACAATTAATTAGATATTAATTAATATTTTCATATTATTAAACTTTTTGGGGAGGGGGGTCAGACTATCTTCTGGATTGCTTGTTGAGCTCCACTTACACTGGATTGGGCCATTCTGGTGGCCTTGCATTCCTTTGTGCCTGACCTGAATATGGGTTAAGGTACATTTGTTTACTCACAAGTAAAAGTGGCTGTGTAGCTCAATTCAGTTTTCCATAAGGCTCAATGCAATTATCAGGGACTTCTTTCTGGGTTGATTTGTGGGGGCTGAATTCATTGGATCAGGTCCTTTCCAGGAGCGATGAATTCTTCTCAATCTGCCCTCTCCAATTTACTTAGGGTACAGTCCAGAGTAACTATGGGGGCACAAAGGAGACATTACGTGCACCTGTAGTTACTGCACCACCTAGTGAAAACCTAGGGGAAATTCATATTGCAATCCAGAGTAACTTGTTCTTGCTCTGGAGTAAGGACTCCCCGTAGTTACTCTGGATTGCACCCTAAGCATGTTTGCCTACTCATGAGTAGAGGTGTGATGCAGCTCACTTTCATTTTCCTTAGGGCTCCATGCATTTTTTTTTTTAGTTTTTTGGCCATAACGTTTGATAGGAATTAGATATTTCAAAGCTGTTTTTTTGCATTGTATTCATAGAATCATAGAGTTGGAAGGGACCTAGTAGGTCATCTAGTCCAACCCCCTGCCTGCAGCAGGAATTCCCCCTAGAGCATCCCCAATTGGATTCTATTGGAAAGTTGCAACGAATGGTATATTGCAAACACTTGTAGCAATTTTAGCTATTTTTCTTATTTTGGTCACCCCAAGTTGTTACCTGAGGGTAGAACCTGTGGGCCAGGACCCCACTCAGTCCCTTAAGGATGCCACAGAATCAAGAACCAGTCCATGAGATTTTTAACATTTTTTGTGCTATACTTTGTGTGCTACACAAATCAATTGCATAAAGTTTTCTTGTTCCTCTTCTAATCTGGGATGTATTCAATTATCATGCAATAAATAAGTTTTTGTCAATCCAGAAGGGCAAATAGACTACAGTAGTCAGGACTTGGCTAACTTTTTCTCCTCCCCTCTCATCACACCATCTATTCACAGGCTGATGACTGGGTGAATCTTGATTGCCATGTACAAGTTGATCACATCTTTCTCTCTTAAAAAACAATCACAGGTTCCCAGGCTCACATCTTGATGAAGAATAATGAATCTGTGTCAAGTGACAGCAGTGCTTGGAAAGCAGTGACAAACAAAAGTGGAAAGCATGAATCATCCATTGTGTAAACTGGCAAGTCCTTCGTGTGCTATTTGATACAAGCAAACCCCTACCCCATGGGTTGGACTTCTGGATTGGAAACCTGGTCGAAATGTCCCTTTTGGGGAAGGCTTTGGCTGGATGTGGTTTCTGGAATCAAATAGATGGTAGCACACAAAGGTCAAGAACACCCCCATGTGCAATTTACTCGGCTCTTACTGGCAAATCTGTTCCGAGTGCTTAAGAAAAACACAAAAGCAGGCCTAAGCATGTGCCAGGTTTCCATGACTCCCTAGTCAATTTCTAACTGCAGCTGCCTCTCCAGAGCTAATTGCCCAGTAGGAATTGGAGTTCTCAGCTTGCTTTCTTCTCGTACCCTTCCCCTGATTTTCTTTCTCATTTCCCACCACAGCCTTCAGAGTCTTCCCTCTTTCCCACTGGACTGTGACAGAGATGGGTTATTGACAGGGCCCCGTGTCCCCAAATAGCCCATAGGTTCTTAGTAATCTGGAATGAAAGTCACCCACTTGGCAAGGTGGATCCTGAAATGGGGTTTCAAGCAACAAAAACCAGCTCCATCTCCAACCTCTTTGCTCACTTAGAAGATGAACACGCAGAGGCTCTGTATGCTGATTCTATATAGTGCAGTTTGATTATGTAATTTATCCTACAGAGACTATGCCCATAGAAGCTCTAGTCTACACCTTTCAGATCAATGTGAGGTGAGATCAAGGGTAGGACCTGCCAACACATCCCCCATCACTTATCTGTAAGCTGATCGTAGTCACTTGAAGGAAAAGTACTTGACCATTTGAAAAGTGTGAAAAGCAAAGCAATATTTTAGACAGGGAGGTAATTTCAAGAAAGTTGGAAGATGTTCCTATAGTTTCTTCTACTTGTGGTCTTGTTGGAAAATTCCTGCTATAATTTATTCACGTGGTTGGTTTGTGGCTGGGACTATATAGGACTTGGGAAAAAAACCCATGAAATGATCTATCATGTCCCAATCTAGAGGGGTTGCATATTTAAAGTAAAGTTTACACCCTAAACATGGAAATCAAATCCAGAGAGTTGATCAACCATAAATGTTGATCACATAAAAGGATTTCCATAGTCCTGTAAACCTATGATTTGCCAAGGCCGAGAAGTGTCTCCATAAGATTTACACCAGTACTAGTGGAGGGTTAAACATTAATCTCTCATTAAAACATTTATCTCCCCCCTTTCCCATCAATCTGCCCTTTAAGGCTCTAGCCTGATGTCACCACAAAGACTTGGCTGCCAGTTCCATGAGTGGGTGGGGAAGTCTCCAGGCTTCTTCTGCGTTCGGAAAATGCATGTCCCCTCAAGGAATTGGCAATGTGCTGTCTCTCTGGCTGGAACAGCAGAAGCAGGTGGAGAAAGATAAAGAACAGCCAGATCATAATGGAAAAATGTACCTGTGAGAACGAGGAAAAGAGAAAAGGAGAAGAATCCTTTGCATTTCTGCAAGCCCTGCTTAGGAATTCAGCCTCCAAACTTTTGAATTCCCACTTTGGGAAGCATTTCTATGAGCAGCAGAGGGGCTAGGAAAAGGTCATGTGCAAAGGCTCATCTTAGAGCCTGAGATGCCAGTAATTTTTTTTCCTTGAAAAGCTGGTTTGGATGGGATGTTTGAGAGTGGAGAAACAGCAGGGGGAAGGAGGAGTAATTCTTTCCTTGTCTGCCATTTCCCTGCTCCAAATCACACTCCAAGCATGTCTTCCCTCCTGCTGCTTCTCTGCTCTGAATCGCCCCCTCCAAAGCTGCTCTTTGAAAACAAAACTATAAAACCAAAGGGGATTGTCTTGAATGTGTGTATTTGGGATCACTTTTTAGCTGGTAGAGGAGTGAAGGGTGGGCATTATAGTGATTTTTCTCTACCTTAGATTCTCATTCTTGAACTGGTCTATTCCAGAGTGTGCCAGTTTGGTGGCGTAGTTTCTGCTGTCTTCCATAGGTCACTCAGGTATTAGGTAGCAGCAGGGCCACTGCCTTGTCCCCAGTGGGTACACAATGGCTGCTCTGTCAATGGCCTGGGCTTTGCATGAATCAGACAGGAGTTCTGTCAGTTCAGCACCTCAGTTGGACTGGGGTGTATGCAGTAGTGGGCTTCAGAGGGTTCTCGCAGGTTCTATAGAACCCTTTGCTAATGAGCGCCTGTTTCTGAGAACCGGTTACTAATGGCACATAGAACCTGTTGTTAATTTAGGTTATTAGAACATGGAACCTGTTGTTAATTTATTTAAATCCCGCAACTGGCTGTATGTATCCTGTAGATAAGAAGCCTATAACAGCAACCTGTGGATCATTAAATCTAGAAAAGGTCCAACTCTGATCCAGCTCAAGGATAGAGGTAGTCACCATGTCACCCACCATCTGATCCTTTTGTTCTATAGAGAAAGGCCTCCTTTCAGGTTAATGCAAGTTGATTGATTGATTTGATTTAAAGTATCTTAAAAGGATACTCATGGTGGCTTGGTGTGACACCAAAACAAATAACATGCTCAAAATGAGCCCCAGCCAGTCCTTCCTTGATCCCCTGGATTTCCATAGTGGCAAGAGAGTATAATGAAAATGTTCCTGAAGGGTAAGATGACTGTAACATAACACAAAAGGAACAAATTTGTCAGAATAACAGCTTGGCTTCACAAATGCACCAGCATGGGGAGCTGCACAAATGAATCCCAACAAAGCAGAATTGACCTGCAGAGGGGAAAAATTCCATTATATTCAAAACCTATTTCCTGACAGCACAGCTCTTCTTTCTATGAATCAGGCTTTTAGAATGAAATTCTTATGCAAAAATAAAATAAAAAAATGCTCCTCATTTGACAGGTCTTGGTGCAACAGAGAGTTTTGCATTGTGCAGTGTCAAAAAATAAACAGACTAAAGCATAGAAACAAATATGTCTAGACACTTTTGGGTGTGTGTGTTTGGTTTGGTTGACTGGTTTTGTGTTACCACTGATAATCCACAACAGCCTGACTTGTTTTCCACTTTCAAAATAATTCAGTAGCAGTGAGATGGAGCTGCAGCCTGCAAAAAGCCTGGAAAATGAAATTTTCCATTTCTCCACAGAGCAGCATTTACAGCACATTCAGTGGCAAGATCGGTTTCCCCACACTGACCTATTATGAAGGCATACCATGCGAGGAGGGACTGACTTTTTATCATTCTTACGTTTATATTCTTCACGCTTTGAGAAGTTGCTTTGAATTGATATTTGTCCTAATAACTGCTTTCACTCAAATGAAAAAAGCTATTTTTCCTCCCCCCTCCTTTTTTTTGCTGGTAGCTCATGATGCCATCGCTGGCTGCTAATCTTTCCCCTGGTTGCAGACGGGCAAATGCCAAGCAATGCTAGCTTGGCATTTGCATTCCGGCCCTTCACTAGATTAGGAGATCTTTCCATTAAAATTATTCCTCTCATCTTTCATTATTTCTTCCTGCTTCCTCAGCCCTGGACAATCAGGCTTCCTTCTGGCAGAATGTATGATGATAAACCCTTCAGTCCACAAAAGCCACATGTAGGACTGTGAAGAACCTGGCCAGTGGGTGGTTGGACCCTGAGTAAATGGACCCTGTAGGTACAGACACTCTTCCTGCCCTGGCTTTTCCTATTTGGGCCATCCTGATGTCCTTGGAGAAAGAACGATATAAAAATAGTTAGATAGATGTATAGGTGTACAAATGGATGGACAGACAGTGTCCAAATGTTTTCTTTCATTATACGTGTCAGCGTTGCCAGAGTTCAAGTGCTCTTGTCACTTTAAGCTGAACTTTTCAGTAATACACCATTAATTTAGGTTTAATTTAGTGTATATTAAAACTGTAATTTCTTATTGAAAACAATTGTGGATTAACAGCTGTGTAATGGATTTGCATAAATTACATGGCTGTTATTCCTCATTTAATATGCTTTTTCAATCAGTTTGGTATTTAACCTACAATAGCTGCCTTATGCAATTAGTTTTCCAAGTATTCCTGTTGGTAAATATGCAAATGTGATGCTTTCTTTTTAACCATTCAGGTTGCAGTCTTGAGACAACAAATGTGCTTTTTAGTTTGGGATACTACTTGCAGGAAAATAATTTCAGGGTTTCAGTATAGGTTTCTTTTTTTAAAAATCTTGCAAAATGTGCTATATGGTTAAAACCACTCTGATCATGATGGGAGCCTCTTATAATAATTTACCATGCAGATTTGGCACCCCAGTGTTTTCTGTTCGCAGCAGCAGCCACCATGTTGTCTGCAAAACATACATGAAATGGATCTTAGTGGGCAGAATATAGTCTACCAACTATTATGGTAATTTCTGGAGTCGATGTCAAATGTAGACAACACACACAATTCAGAGTCTCCAGTGAACTTAGTTTTGAATCCCAGGCTGACTCAAAGCATATAATTGACAGTATTGTTGCAAGCAACCATTTTGATATGGGCAAATGCCACACAATGCTAGCTTGGCATTTGCATTCTGGCTCTTCACTGACAAGAAGATCTTTCAGTTATTATTTCTATTTCTATTATTCTGTTGTATATCACAGATATACAGGCTTTTGTGGAATAATGTGCACCATCATCTTGGAATCAAGCACTAGGTACCACCTTCTTGGAATAGGACATTCCAGCTGCTTTCTTGGGAGTCACTCTCATTGAAGAAATTGAGAGGCTTTGACATCACAGTGATGGTGCTTCATGTTCCAGACATGACATCACTTCCAGATGTGGGGTCCCAAGACATTGTCATTCTCAGAGGGGGTCCTGTGCTGAAGTGCTCAAGAACCTCTAGATTAGGCTATCAGTTATTGGGGGGCGTATTTTATCTAAAGTCAGCTGCTAACCACTTTGGATGCCTAGTAAGACAGTTTAGAGTTTATAATGCAGTTGAAGTTGACTTCAAAAGCAGTCATTCTGGATTGAATTCCCAAATGGTCAAACTTCTTCTTGCCCCTGAATGCTCTGTTGCTATGCAAACATCTTACTGCATGAACTTCAAGCAAGTTTTCAGAGGAGCTGGCAATGCATGGTCAATTGCAATTACGTATGCGTGGTAGGAGCGAGCTCAAATCCAAACAAATAAATATAAGAATCTTCTCTCTTTCCTTTGACGCAAGGCAACTGAAATAGAAAACCAAACATCTGTTTGGTATGCTCCTCATCTATTTAAAGTGTCTCCCTCTATTCCTACCAGTTTCTTCTGAGCCCGGCTTATAGGACCAGACTCCTCCACTTCGTTCAGTCCTTTTTCACTAGAAGCACCAAACTCTGACTTGATAAGAGCAAGTAATTCCTGTGCAACTGCAGGCGTTTGATCATGGATCAAGCCATCTCAAGCATTCACTCCCCTCTCCTCTTCACCCTTCCTAGCAACTTAATTTCTCCAATAGTGGCAGGGCTCTCCAGTGGCAGGTGCTCTCCAGTGGCAGGGCTCTCCAGTGCGGACACGTTCACCAGACTTTAGGACCAGCTGCTCCATTGTGTGTGTCATTACTGTAGCCTCAGCACAGTTAGAGAGGGCCATTGAAGATGTCAGAGAAGGCCAATCCTATGGACATTTAGGCAACTCAGCTCCAAGCTACTATAATTAATCTCTCTCTCTCTCTCTCTCTCTCTCTCTCTCTCTCTCTCTCTCTCTCTCTCTCTTTCTCTCTCTCTCTCCCTCTCTCTCTCTCCAATTTCTTTTAAAATATTTCTTAGTGATAATTTCCTACATTTTCTTTTTGCCTTTTTGTTCTTTCAATGTAAAAATGTACAGTTTCCATACCAACTGACAGGCATTAAAATTCTATGCCAGTAAGTAGAGAATTAAATATTTTGAACATCAGAGGGAGAACTGACTGAGAATATAATTCCAGGTAACATGGAAAAAAGCAACCATAAATGGACAGAGACAGAGTATGAAAGTGGGTGTGTGTGTATGGAGAGAGACTGGGGAACTTGAGAACACATCATTCTGAAATCAAACATACATTCTAGACAATGTCAGTTTTACATTTGCATCATAAATGTGGGAAATGAAAGCATCTGTTTGATCTTCACTTGTTAAAACAGCCCCAGAGGACCTTTGTGATTCATTGTAGAGTCTGGTGGCCAACCTACATGTTATGTTACTAATGTACTTAGCTCTCACTATTGAATGCAGATAAACTAAACACATGAGCTACATCCATATTATTAATATAACATGTAGTTTGGTTCTAGGAGTATAAGGTATGAAGGAATGGTAAGATACACGATCAGGCATAGATAGAGTTTAGTAGTAGCATCCTGTGCACTGTTAGGAGTGCCATGGAAGTCCAGAGGAAGAATTGGCTCTGTGTCTCCCTGGATGCAGACATCAGGAGTGTACAAGTCCAAGGTAGTTGCAGGAAGCAGACTTCACTGCCAATGGCATTCTTCCCCATTAATTGTGCAGGCCTCCATCAGTCTTGAAAGACTATGGTATCGTGCTCCGCACTGCATACGCTGCATGCGAAGCATGAAAGCCTGGGTTGGATTGTTATGGAGGATAGGCTGTTACCCAAGCAGCAAATCCCCCCTCTCCATGCCACTGAATTAGTCCAATGGAAAGGCAGAGCCAATATGATTGGATCCAACTGGTGTCGCAGAGCTGGGCTAAGGACAGGAGCTCACCCTGTCTTGTGAGGCCATCCTGGGAATCGAACCCTGGCCTGCTGGAATGGTTATTCTTTCCCTGCTAAACAGTGTCTTAGCCACTTGCGCCACCCACAGCCTTCCCCATTAATACTGGAATGGCAAATCAGACTTGATTTGGCAGAATATTGTGCTTTACAGAAGAATTGTGCTTTGAAGCTGCTGTTGCATTCCTTGCAACCATTTTCATCAGTGGCAACAAATGTACCACTGCCCCATACAGCGGCATTGCTAAGGATCATGTAGCCCGATGCAAAGCTCAAAATATTGCCCCAGAAGTAATGTCACAACCAGAAGAGATATCATCCCCAGGTATTTTTAAAAAGGAAATTGAGGAAAAACCTGCCTCCTCTTCTTCAGCAGTTTGCTTTGCTTTGCTAGTGGCATTGCTAAAGCACCTGGAGTTGCTATCTGGAGTTGAATAAGATTTTGTTACTCCCCCATCCCCCACCCCCGCAACAACATCAAATTTAATTAAGTAAAAAAAATTAATATTGTGTCCCTTATTGGTTAGGAAAACTGAGCTGGGGCAAAGATTCTTTCCCTGCTAAATATAAGAGTAACACCACTTAGAAGTATCTGTATGTCCAGGTGCCCTGAATAACTGTATTATGATATATGTATATGGAAATGAGAACTGATTCATATTAACACCTTATTACATACAGTATCGAAAATTACATCTTATTGGCTCTCAGAGCCATCAGTAAAATGGAAAAAATTTGAGTTAAGAAAATCCACTTTTTCTGTAGATTTTTGTGTTTTCATTTTCTGGTTATTTGGCTATAACCTTTTATAGAATATAGATATTCCAAAGCAGTTTGTTTCATTACATTCTACATAAAATTTCCTCTCCAACAATATATAACATGATGGTATTGTCATTCATATCTATCCCCTTTTTCACAAATTTAGACACTGGTATCAAGCTCAGCTTGTAGCCCCCCTAAAGCTTGTAGTCTGATGCAACTGCACTCCTGTAAACCCCCCAGCTATGTCACTGGCACCATGTTTTTCCAGTACTAGTCCTGGCTTTCTAGTGACTGGTCATGTGGTCCATTAACTTAAATCTTTGATAGAAGGATTAAGCTGTTAGCAAAAGAAGGAAACTTGGGGTGTAACTAGGCAATGAGCAGTGCAAGCTGAGTTCTCTTCCTGAACATAACTTCCTGACTACGTGCCAAGAGACACCCTATTCCTTAATTCAAAGTTCATATCTTCCATCCTTTGCCACTATTTGACATCTAGCACTGCTTGGTGCAGTTTGGGGTTCTAGACATAGAAATAGTCCCCAGATGGCTGAAGGTTGCCCTGCATTACTTGAGTGATCCTTTAAACATGCAATCCCCATCCTGCAGTTTGAAGTGAGACAGTGCAGTATTGTCTGATTATTTTGAACATTTTCATCTGACAACAGAATGGTAGAAAAATGGAATTAATGAGCATTCAAAATGAAATCCTATATTATGGCTTTATGTGTTGGTTTCTGCTCCAAAGGTCTCTTTCAGTTTCCATAGCTCTGCATATTCATTTTCCAACTATGATTCAGAGAAGTAATTTATCAGTTAGAAGCTGAAAAAGGGTTTCGTGCCAAAATAATAGCAATAATTTTCCCTGTGAACCAGGCTGTTAAAGCAAATTTTCCTTCAAATGTTCAGCCATGTCAGATGACGCAAAATTACATGAGATGTTATTTCCTGATATGCTCAGGAACCAAAACACTTTAAAAAAATTATTTATATCATAATAACTCTAAGAGAGGTGAGGCTGGTATCAGAGATCCTTTTGCAGGAGATGCTGAAACAAACATCTTGAATTGTTTCCACCCCTAGAACTTGCAATAGGAATAGATGCACTGGCATTAAAAATAGCTTCCCTCTCCCCCCCCCCCCTCCCATGGGATCATTCTGAATACGTAATTATATTCATTTTGCTGCTTTTGAAATAGTTTGGGCTTTGATATAATTTGAAGCACATTTCCATTCTCAGAGAATGAAAAGAGAGAGGAAAATAACCCGAGAGGCGGAGGCGGGGGGAAGTGACAACATTCAGAGCCTTGACCTCTTTCGTCTGAACATCAGCAATGAGCAGAGCAATGTTTCCATAAAAAAAATAGAACAGAAAATGGGAAGACACTCAACACTAGGAAGTAAAACTTCATCAGGAAAAGAGGTGTCTCCACGGAAGTCAGGGTTAAAATGGGAATAGAGGCCATTTCTTTTGAAATGTGAACACACCAGAGATTGAGTTTCTTCCAAAATCAAAACATCTTTATCTAAGGCAAAGTGGTAAAAATTAAAATGAACCTGAACTCTGGGATCCCAGAAAAACAGAGCTGAGTCCTTATTCCTGTTCTCTTCCCTAATAGAATCATACCTGTCCCAAAAGATTCTTTTGTTCCAAAACCAGGAGCCATTCAGGTCTGTAGAGCACCTGTGGCTATAAGATTGGCTTAGGCTGCAATCCTAAAGACACTTTCCTGGGAGTAAGACCCATTGAACACAATGGGGCTTACTTCAGAGTAGACATGGTTAGGATTGTGTTTCTACTAATTTCTGGTGTTGTTATGACACACTTTATGGAATGTCTGTGACAGTATGCACCAGCAAAGCATCCTCTCTACCAGGATAAGGTGAGTATAGGATGCACTGCCAATGTCCTTACACCCACCTCTTCACTAGTGGATAGTATTGGCAAATGTTAGAAGGTCTCACCAAGTACAATCTTAATCTCACCAAATACAAATAGAAAGTAAATTTGGATCTCAAGTGTGCCACTTCAAACTGCAAGTGTATAGGGGATAGTCGGGGCAGGGGAGGGGCAGCACAAACCATTCCCTATGCTAGAAATCCTGATCAAATCTCTACTTGCATTCACATACTTAGAACATGCTTCTTCTCATACCATGATACATTACATATGCCATTAAATTCTTATGCAGTTGAGGTTAAGCAGTTGAGATACATCTGTGGGTCTGCCTATTATATAAGCCAACAAACAAAAACCATGCCAGAATATGCAAAAATAATATGTATATGTAAAAGCTTTAACCTGTGTGTTAGTATGTCCGATGCTGTACCTCAGTTAGCCACTAGATGGGGTGAATAATGGAATCTCAACTACGTGGAAGGCAAAGCTGAGAAGAAGCTAAAGGGTCAGTTGAGAAGCGCCACTGAGGGCAGCTGAGATGCTGGAAAGGAGGGGAGGTGTTTTTATACTGATGAATGTTGTTTTATTGTACCTCTGCAAGCAACAGCTGTGTGCTGTTACAAATCTGTTCATACTCTAGTGTAGTATTGAACACTTCAAAATTGCTTTACTTTTCATCCCATATGCACAGAGGCCTTCAGTGTGAATATGTCACAGTCTTGCCATGTTAATACTGGAAAATTATGGGCATGCATGACTTAGATCTGTTATTCCATATCAGATTTATACATGGCTTAGGGGGAATGATGCGCTCAGGGGGAATGATCATGGGGGATGTTGTGCATGGGATGGATGCACATGGGTGTTTGATGTGCATGGGCGGTTGTTGTGCAGTGGGGAGGATGTCGTATGGGGAATTTTACTCTCGCAATGCAGGTTCACTTTTTCTAGTAAATAAAATAAACTCCATACCTTGGGAGTGCAACTGAGCCTTGTACAACTCTAAGACCCACTAGGAAAGATTTCTGAAGTTTCCCTGCATTCTGTACTTTGGAAATACAGTTTCTGACTATATCAGTAGCCTCAGAAGGCTTCATGTGCAGCTCTAGAACCATGTAATGCTCAGTCCCTGTTGGAGTTCCTTGGTTTGCCCTGTTCCGGGTCCACCATTGCTGCAATTTGTATAGCTTTTTTTGAATATGTTGGATTCTGCAAGTGGCAGGAGACTTTTGAATGAAAATCTGGATGCCTTCTTCAAAACATAACCAGATAATTCTTCCTTTTAGCTCTACAAAACATGCCATCACAGTGCATCTAATACTAGAGAAGTCACTAGTCTTTCATAGAAATTACTGCTTTTCTTTATCTTATCCAATTTTGGAAGGTATGTAAAAAAGCAGGAAAGTTAGCCAGGAGACACTACACACCCCCCCCCCTTCAATCAGTTCTCTTCCTCTCATGGATTGCTGTACCCTGGGGGTTGATTCGGGCCTGCACATTTGCTCTCCTGGAAACAGAACCGTTAAATTAGTGCCATTATAGTTCAATTAGAAAAATGGTAACTCAGTTAGAAACATGGCAACTCCACTGGAAAATTGCAAACTCACTGGAAAATGAGCAGCCCTGCAGACATGCTTTCAGTCCAGTGGAGGCAACAGTTTAAAACCCGTGAGATTACGGGAGGATGTAGACACAATTGGCTTTGCCTTCAGGAGAAATGAAAGCTGCTTTGATTATACTTTAGAAAAGTGAGATATAAATCAAGCAAATAAATGTCAGGTTTTTTTTCCCCTTTCCTACAATATCTAATGCTACATAATAGTAATCACATATTTTGATGCTTATTATCACATCTGCAATAAGCACTTTACAAGACTGGTGACTGACTTCAGTTGTTCCAATGTATTGTATGTATTGGCTATACATTTACTGAATAAGTATTTATGGCTTAGGACAAACTCAAGACCACTGTCCATCAAAAAACCAGTCTGGATGAAGCATACCACACAATGGACTGCGTATATTTTGAGCTGATCTGGGATGCTTTGGGAAGTCTTATCTGTTGCCTGATATTCCAGAAGGCAGTGCAATAGCTAGGACATGTGGGCAGATGCAACTGCCCAGATTTATTCATAATACACACAATACAGAGGCAAACAATAAGCTCTGCTCATGAAGCAAAGGGCTTTCCCCAAACCCTGGTTCCGGACCTTAGGCTATGGTTTGAAACGCCCTGATTTAGAACCTAGAATATCACTTTAATTATGGTTCAAAACATCAGAGCTGCTTGTCTGTATTTGTTTTCTGTCTAGTTTGAAGCCATGGTGTATTCTGAAGGTGAAACAGTTAACTTGACTATGGCTGCAATCCTAACCTGCAGGTAGGCCTGCCTAACATCCAGCATAAGTTCTGTGCTGTCCTGGGGGTGTCACAAAAGTGCCATGGGGCACTTATGTGCCACTTCTGGGGGAGGGTTAGACATGCACAGATATGTACTTGCCTCCGTACTTCACCACAGAAACAGGAAGACGTATGAGTTGTGCTAGCCTAGGTTTGGATTGTACCCTTAGATTTGTCTACTCAAATACCATTGACATTCCTGAAGGCTGGCAGAATGCTAGTTTTTGGATTCCTGTGTAAAGTGCCCCCTTCCCCTCGACTTCAGGACCATTTGTGTCTGCCAGAGGAAAACACATCTCCTCCTCTGCTTTGCTATTGACCTGACTAGATCTGAAAGGAAGGGACAGGGGCTGCTTAATTTAGGCTTTCAGATGTCTGAATTTTTTTTTTTTGCCAAGGAATACCAGGAGTCTCCCTCCCCTTTCCAGAAACACGAATGTAAGACATAACGTTAAACAGGACATGAAATTAATAAGACATTAAATGTTTTGGCATGATATCTGAATTAAACTTGAGTTTATGAATGTCCTGAGACCACACAAAGTAATTTAAAATATATAACACTTTGGATATTAGTATAGTAATATAGCATAACATGGGAAACAGTCAAAAAGTTGGTCAGCAGTCACAGCAGAATTTTATAACTGAGCCAAGTTATAGATGTGAACATCTGGATTTTTATCTGATGTGCTTTTCTATCAGAACAGGGAGACTTCAAATGCTCATCAAGAGCTTCCTTCAGAATTCTGTCATCTCTGTTCCAAAAATGTGCTCCTTTCTTTCCAGGCATAAAACACTGGATTCTTGCCATTGCATTTGTCAAGAAAAAAAAATGCATTTTCTTAGCATCATGTAGAAGAGATATCTTAGAATTAACGTCTCTGTGGGAAGTGTATTCAAACATTGCTTAATGTGTAGTACAGCTGGCCTCAAACAGTTTGATTCCTCTACCACCCAGGGCAATAGCAAAACTTTCACAGAATTTACAGATACCCGGATAGATGCTGAAATGTGTATCTTGAGCCACGCATTGTCACTTATACACACTTCTTGAGACAGTGACAGCAATTGATTATATCAAAAGGAAGGAGCTACAGCCAAACATAAGCTTCATAAAATTAGGCTGCAATCCTATCCCTCACTATCCTACTTGATGTGGTAAGGAGCCTAAACATGCATTGCATCCAGTAGTTGAGAGAACAGCTAGATGGCCTTGTAGTGGTACGTTATTTTTTAAATAAGTTATTTTTTTATTGACATCACTGACAGGGTGACCAGATGCCAAACCCAAAATTCCTGAACCCCAAGGCCAAAATTCCTAATCCCAGGTCAAAATTCCTACCTGCTTAAAATTTTTTTTTACAAAAAATGTATTTTTTTGTTTTTGTTTTCCGGTTTTTTGATGATAACATTTGATAGGAAGGAGATATCTCAAAACTGACTTTTGCATTGGATTCTGCTCTTCAATACAAATCCAATGACATATGGCATGATAGAGTACTGTGCACTATTGTGAAGTTTCAAAATGAAGCCAAAATGTAGGACATTGAAGCCAAAATGTAGGATACCCGGACAGGAAGGAAAAAATCTGGACAAATCTGGGTTTTTCCGGTCATACGGTCACCCTGAAACTTTCTCACTGAAGACCATCTGGCCATCTTGGAGTCGTCTTGACCTAGAGTATTTACTGGCAAAAGAACAAGGCAAGGCAGGGGGCATGTCAGATGGGAAAATGAGATGCTGGAATTTGCTACCAAGATCCACTCCCTCCCACTCCTGCCCAGTCTTCTTCCCATGCTGAACATCCCTTGAACGTTCCAAAAACTATCTCCATCACCTCCTTAACTGAACAGTGTGAAGTCCAGGAGCTGCTGAAACACGTGAGGATCTCCCATCATTTGCACTGACTGCTCCACAGCACACAACAACAGCACACAGTTTACGGCACCATAAAAGGACTTATAGACTCCATAACGTAAGATTAGACTGCAAGTGACTGTATCAGTATCTTTAAATGTCAGTATCTTTAAAAGATGTCAGTATCTTTAAAACTGCATTTTTATTAGAATTGTCTAGAAAATGGAAAGGGCAAACAAGACTGCAGTTCAGCTAAGACCCTATGGCATTGCTGAATTTCAACTGTAGTGTGGGTATATGTATATGGTGGCCAGAATTTGTATTTTTAGTATTTTGTACTACTTTTGTGTATATAGATTGTGGTGTAATCAGGACAATAGACAAGAGGGAAGGGCAGTGGAGCTCTGGGAAATCTACATAGCAGGAGCAGGATGGCCAAAAGTGATCTATCACCCTTAGACGTGATGCCACTAGATCCCTCCCCCCCCCCCAAAAAAAATGCAGAAGACAGCCATCTAGTTCCTCCCTTCTCACATTGCTTCTTCCTGCATGATCCATTTTAACAAAACAGGAAATGTGGGTCACAATGGAGCAATACAGTGCACTCCCTATATGTTTAATGGAGCTGTGCAAGGAAAGAAAGGAGTAAGAAAATGGGCTAGGAAAGAGGTAGGTAGTAAGAAGTAGAGAATGATGTGGCTCCATCCTTGGCGTGATCAGAAAGATCTTATAGCCTTTTTAAAACTGGAGTATAAGATAGGGGACAGTGTAATTTATAGTGCAATCCAATACATATCTGCTCAAAAGTTAATTCCATTGTGTTCAATGAGACATACTCCCAGGAAAGTGCATATAGGATTGCAGCCTGAGGGGAATATTTTGCTTTTAAGTTTTCCCAAAATAACTTGCTGATAGCATTTCCTAAGATCTGGACTCTGTGTAACCAAGCTGTTATCCAATACTTTTTCTTTCTTCTTGAAGTTAGCATACCCACCTCCCAGGTTTTTTTTTGTAATCCCCCTTTCTGGACTCTATCTACCCAAAACAGGTGGACCTGGGATGCCGTAACTGGGGCAGCCTAGGTAGTTCAGGAGAGACGTGTTGAAGGCATGTTCAGCATTGCCTAGGGCAGAGCAGTTATTCTGTATTCATAGCCTGTTTCCAGGGCAGAAATGCCCTCTTCCAGTTCCTCAGGATTATACCACCTCAGGAGCAGGTATAGTGATGAGTAGACCCATAGGGGTACATAATAAGGCAGAGTAAAAACGGCAGAGTTGACCAAAAATCTGAGTTTTTGGCCAGCCTTTCTGCAACCCCTGCCTCTCAACCTCTGGATATGGAACAACTACAGCAGTCCACTAACCTGGGGATACAGCAGGCCACTCCAAGCATCCACCCTCCACTAGAGGTTCTGCTGTATTGCATTCTCATGCTGCAGCTGTGACTGGTTGTCAGGAACTTCTGGGGCTTCCTTCTAAGGCAGGCACCACAGCTATCCCTTGTTCAGTGTGATCAGAGGGGGGTCTCCTCAGGAGCAAGCCCTCCCCAGGTGTCACTGACTTGGTGCCTACTGAGCATGCTCTGGAGCAGTTGGGGCAGCCCAGGCTTCCTGACTCTCTGGATGCAGCATAAATTTCTGCTCTGGACTCAGAATAGTTGAGGCAGCCCAGCTAGGGCTCTCCTCACTTCCCTAAATCTGGATTGTGCCCTTACAAGCTGATATCTACCAAATTTCTTCTTACACACCATAAATTAACAAAGATCAAGAAGATATCAAACTGATGTCACTTTGATCAGTCTCCAGCTTCCATAATAGCTTGAAATGTCAATAGCTCAGAGGTCAAGGGATAACACTGGTCCTCAATCTGTATGCCTCCTAAAATTATCAGAGTGCCTCAAAAATAGTGCTTTAAGAAACAATTGTTTTTCCAAAACACTGAATTACATCTAAAATTGGAAAATAAACCAAGTTAAATCAATGAAAAAGTGTGTGCTTGCAATTATTTTATTTCGCTGGTCAATATACAGTGGAAACAAGAGAAGTGAAATCTTTGAAAAGGAAGCATAATCTATATTTGATCTAGTTGAGAAGTCTGTGTTGTCAGCATTTTAAATATCACAACAAAACATTATGTGAATGTTACAATGGGGGAAAATGCAGAAGAGTCACACAGTAAATGTTTATTGGTGATGATGAATTGGCTACAGAATCTTCAGACAGCAACAGAATCATATATTCCTTTCAATCATGCAGGTGATGCAACACAAACAGCAAAAAGAACAATCCAAAGAGACTATAGCATATCAGAAAAGCAAAATATGTTTTAAGACAAGGCCCATAGTAAGTAATAAGTTTAAAAAACACACCACAAAACACCCTTCAAATTAAAGACACTGTGTGAGACATCAGTCTATCTTTCCTTATCTACCCAGCAAGGAAAACTCTAGGTCTGTCTGTACTTTTCATGCGTCAGTGCTGAGAAAGTTAATTTGCAGATGATCTTCATCGTCCATATTGAATGTCGTAGTCATTGCCTTGCACTGTTAAGGCTATATCACCAAAGAGAGAGACAAATGTCCTACTCCTTAACTAAATCTTTGCAGGGGAAGGGGAAGGACAGTGATGCAACATCCAGGATCCTGTTGCTCAAGGGAGCTAAGGGGTTGTGCTCTGACTTACTGTCACATATGCAGAGCTACAGCAGGCTCCATGAGGTTCAGGGACCCTTGCACAGCTATCCATGGAGCTGAGGCTCAAGGGAAGTGCTTTGTGATCACTGTTTGAAAATTATAACCTTCACAGATCCCTGTGGCGATCCCTCCAGGCAGCCACCTGGAGCATAATGGCAAGGTGTGGTATGGTGTGAAGCATTATGGACCTTTACCCCAGAGCATGTAGCCTGGGGCATACCCTTTTTTAAATTAGGTGCCCGGATTAGAACACATTCTCTTAAAGCATGACTATTGGCGGTGGTTGTCATGGGCTCCTGCCCTTCATCTTTTACAGCTCCTCCACTGATTGTGGTGAGAAGCTACAGCTCAGCAGAAAAACATGTGTTTTTTATATAGCAGGTGCCACGTTGAACCCTGGAGCATTTCCTAGTCTCAATACTAGAGCTTAGAAAGATGCCATGCTGGATGGCCTCTGCCAGCAACACAGTGACACAAAGGTAGATGCACCAACGCATCTAATCCAATACTTAGCCTCACTTCCATCCTATGGAACTTCATAATTCTTTATTAAATAATTAAAGCATGGATAAATAAGATGTCTCCACCGCTGATTGCCTATTCTCACTACCACAGTATCTCAGCTCAAATATAACACTGTTATATTTGTGGTCCAGGGATGGGCAATGCAGGAGTGGCAGGTGAGTCAGCATGTGGAATACAAGCACAATCAGAGGGTTAGGCCATGCTGATTTTCAGAGGGCACCAGTGAGTATGCCCCATTTAATGCAGTAAGACTTCCTTGTACTTTACATAGGGTTGTGCAGCATGGGGCAGATTACACAGAAGGAGGGAAGTCAGCATGACATAAGTGGTGCAATTCACAAATTCACCAAGCTTATATTCTGTTAGTTGAGATGACCTTTGCGAATTGTTTGACACTGATGGATCTTACGTCAGGTGAGATGTATACATCCCACACAACACATTACCTCCCAATCAGAAAAAGTTGTGAATCATTTATCCTTCTTCCTTTCCTGCTTCTATGCAATGGCAACTGCAGAATGGGTACAGTGAGTCAATGCACTGCCTTATTCATACATTTTCAGTGTCTTTGCTGGGTGGGGAAAAGGGAGAAGGAATTTAGCAAAACCTATCTATTCCAATCATACACTTTCCCCAGTTACATTGACATGCCAGAGAAACAGCGTATTGTTCCTACTACTGGATTACGAATCCTCAGTAGCCCAGATCTGGCTTCTTTATATCTTAGATAAGTTGCAATACACTTCCAGTAAATGTAAGGGGGGAAACCAGTTTGTTATAAGATAGTATTGAGCCAATGTTCCTTATCCAAGGATCGTGTTTCAAAATAGAGCAGACTTTCTCTCAAATCTGATTGGCAGTGAAAGCATAAATGGAAGACTAGACTTCTCCAGGCACATTATATATTACATTATATTAAATAAAAATATATAGTCTCCTTCTGATATCACAGCCTTTATACAAGAGACATTATTTGAAATGATTGTCCCAAAACAATCATTGCCTCAATCATTGCCCAAAACAATCATGCCACAGGACTATTGTAAGGCATGCTGCCCTTAGTCCTTCAATATAGGACAGGAGATGATGATTATGATGATGATGATGATGATGATGATGATGATGATATAGGAACTGTGATTACTCCCCATGGTAACTGATGTAAAACTAAGGAAAAAGATTTCCACATTATCCTATGATAATTGGAAATCATGAGAGTCAGTGTGATGTGGAAGATTTGAAGCTAGGACTGTGGAGAATTGGATTCAAAGGTCTACTCACCCATGATGCTTGCTGGATGACTTTGCACTACTAGCCTGCAGCCCAGTCTATTGCATAGGGTTGTTGTAAGGGACAGAAGAACCATATCTGCCATCCTGAGACTATGGGAGTGAAGGTGGGACAAAAATGTGATAAACAAAGAAATGTTATTTGTTGTATCCAACAACAGAATCTTTCTTAATTTTAGAGAAAAACTTCAGCAGTGTATTCAAAATTTCTAAATTCTCCTATTTGTTTTAAAAGCTATGTTGATCTCATTGCCTATTCTCACTACCACAGTATCACAGCTGAAATAAAACACTATAGATCGGGGATGGGCAATGCAGGGGTGGCAGGTGAGTCAGCATGTGGAATACAATCCTATTCAGGATTTACAGTAGTAGATCTTGTGATCCACTGCTGTAAGCCCTGTATCAGTGGTACAAAAATCTGACTGTTGTCATGTGCTTTGGAGCCCCCAGCACAAATGTTCAGAAGCTCCACACATAAACCAGAAGCTCCTGGACACCCTGCCACAGCAGATAACATGGAGGTGAATACAGTTCAGGAAAGGATAGGGCGCGGACAAGGTTGAACCAGGAACTGTTTAGGAAAAGCAGTGAGAGATCTGAGCTGCAGCAGCTCACACTAAGATCCCATCCCCTTTTTCCTAGGCCAATATACCTCTGAAGAAACTTATTAAATACACTTATTTAAATAAACTTATTAAATAACTAAGGCTGGAATCCTAAAGACACTTTCCTGGGAGTAAGATACATTGAACACAATGGGGCTTACTCTTGAGTAGACATGGTTAGGATTGTGCCCTTATTAAATTAAATAAACTTAAATAAACTTTATTAAACTTTATTAAATAAACTTAAAGTTTATTAAATAAACTTATTAAAAATTTATTAAATACATGGAATAAGCCCAAGATGACCTATTTTGGGCCAGAAGAATTATGGGATTTTTTTATTTTTGCTGTCTGCTCACCTCCCCATCACCACCATTGCATGCAGTGTACTCCATCAGCTGCTCATGTTTCTATACTCAAAAAAATGTGCAAGATAAGACTATTATATGCAAAAAAGAAATGTGGTCATGGGCAAGTTTTCAGTGTCCAGAACTGAAGTCTTAATTCTGGAATGATAAAAAGAACCAAGATGTATCTGTCCAGTGCAATAAATTACTCATTAATTTGACATTAAATGTAAGTTCCATAAACGATTACGCTATTATCTAAAAAGTGAAGCCTTGTACAATTATTTTTTCCCATTTTTCTTTCACAAAATGAATTAACTGCATGGATTTCAAATTCTTTGGCGATGTATTCTCACATTGTTTTATACTTTTATGTAAATGCTATTACCAGACATGCAGTAAGTCACATGGATCAGGCACGTGTGCACACAGATGAATCAAAATGCCTAAGCAAGGACCTTTGTGCAATTGGCTCATGGTACAAGTCAATGGGGCCTGGAATTTGACAAGGGTGAGCGAGACAAGGATAGAGGTGCAATCATTGTAGTATCCAAGGGGGAATAAATGTGCAATAGGATAGAAATCAAATGCTGTTGCTAACCTAGTTGCTAGGTATATTGGGGGAAAATCTGACTTTCTGGGAAAAGAGGGAAAATAGCGAAGGAGAAAAGAGAGACATAGGATAGAAAGGAAAATCTTAGACTCACACAGCATCCGAACACACAAATACAATATTCACACACAGTTAAGAAGGAGGAGGGGAACAATGTACTAAGCATGTTGACAATTCTGCTGCACATGAAACACGTGCGGGGAGATGTTTGTGTGGAGCGCAGCATTAATGTTGTGGAGGGAGTGAAATTGCCCCCCCCAAATTGGCCAATAACAACCAACTTGCAGTTTCACAATTGTAAATCAGAAGTCGGTTGCAATAGCCATACAGTTCTGTTTTAAGAGCAAAATGTCCAAGAGAGGAAAAACAGCAATAGAGGAAAATCCAGCAGCAAATCCAAATCTAGAGGCAAATCCAGTCACGTGGGATGTTTTTAGAGAAGGTACAGCCATATGGAGATTTCCAGGAGGCATCTGAGTAAAAACAGAATGGGGGCAGAAAGAGTTAATGTTGAATCATGTTTGAGGATTGAGAGCCTCAAACTTTGGTCAAGTCTGGATGTGAATTTGTAATGCGCATCCTGGCACTTGTCCTGGGCCAGAGATACATATCATAGCATCTCTAAAACAATGGGGTGACCTTAGAAAAATGCTGCCTTGGTTTTGTTTAAAAAACACACCAAATAAAGATCAATTGAAATGTTCTGTCTGCCTTTAATTAATGGTTCCCTCACTGATATTTTGAAGGAAAAGCATTTGAATTCCCACTGAATCATAACTCTATTTTGAGGATTTTATTCACATTCCATCAATGTCAAGGGAAAGATTTCAAAACTTTGCAATAGTAGAATGTAAGTACAGCATTATAAAAGCAATTTTGAAAACATTGATCAGTTTACTCATTTGATAGAATGAACTATTCTCTGGTCTTTTCATCCAGCCTCTTCTTCCTACTGTAATAAGGTCAATGCATCCTGTTGTTTGTCACTTTGAAAGGTGCATAGTGGACCTGGGGGAAAAATGCAGTGCCAACTCAAGTGTGAGCAGCCTTGAGCAAAGTGTCTAAAGGCCTGATCCTAAAGTGTCATTGTACTAGTGCCAGCTGCCATAAATGTCTGTAAAGCACATTTACAGCAAACTCAGAGTAGGAATTGCTAGTGCTAGGCCAGCACCAGTTGTTGTTGGGTCCAGCACCAGGTGGAGGATGTTGCATGGCTGTACAGAGATAACTGGGACTGCAAGGCAGCAGTATGGCTTTTTTGGGAGGATGGAGATGATCTGGGGTGGAGAGGGCAGAATAGGGGAAGGCACTGGCACAGAAGGAGGTGGGACTGATGGGGCATCTTCCTCTAAATCCTTTCCTCCATGCCAGGCTGAGAGGCCCTCACAGAAGTTTTAAAGTCTGCACTGGCAAAATAGCCGGTGCAGACATGAAAAGGTCCATTGTGGGGCCTGATGGCACAGTGTCAGGACAGGGGGAGTTGTGGGAGTAAGAAAGTGGCATGCATGCACCAGTGTCCCTGCTGACCTTCAAAGTGGAAAGGTGGAATGTGGGTGCAGGCAACAGGGGCACCAACAGGGTCCACATCACCTGGTGCAGGAGGCCAGTATGTCACCACCATATCATATGCATGTGTGAACTCCATGTATGCACACCACCCCGCTGAAGCCTCCAAACCTGAGCGACAAAAGGCAGCCCCCTCGTCAATCAGGACTGGAGCTTCAGAGGTGTCGTGCACATATGGAAAGCTCACATGTGCACGGCACCAGCGGTGAGCTTCAGCAGGTTCACAGCTACTCTATAGAACTGGCTGTTAACGAGAGATAGGTCATATAAAATTTAAAAATAGCCATTTAAAAGTGGGAGCCAGATGGGCATAGAAGCAGTTGTTAATTTCTTTGAATCCCGTCACTGCACGGCACCCTCAGAATGCTCCAGCTGACAGAGGGGCAGGCCTGCTTTTCTGTAGACTGCAGCATTCTGAGGCACAGTCCACACACATGATCGATCACATGTGCACATCGCATTTAGACCTCTCTGTTGAAAGAGGGACAAGTTTGCCCCTGTTTCACTGGGAGCATTCTACGTGTGGAGTGCACATGTGATTGATCGTGCATGCACATTGCCCTCAGAACTCAGCTGGAGTTTGGTATGGCTGCCCAGAGGTGTTTCACTGGCAGGAGACCCAGTGTCAAACCCCTCCAGTACATCACCCCCACGTGGCACACACAACCACACATAAAATAATGGCAGGCTCTCTGCTTTTGCCTGAGGGTATCACAGGGCAGGATAGGTGGAAGTGGTGCAACCACAGTTATCTCATCTTCTGCTATGTATTCTTATTTTCACATTTTTGTACCACCCTACCACCCAATTTTATA
The DNA here is from genome assembly GCA_030015325.1 of Cryptoblepharus egeriae. Taxonomy (NCBI): domain Eukaryota; kingdom Metazoa; phylum Chordata; class Lepidosauria; order Squamata; family Scincidae; genus Cryptoblepharus; species Cryptoblepharus egeriae. Next base: position 62,201,959 of record JAREYC010000002.1, on the reverse strand, counting down.
CCACCCAAGGATCTCAGTGTGGTGTTCATGCTTCCTTCCATCCTTCTGCCCTCACAGCAACCCTGATATTGACTGATATTGACATCCAGGACCTTTATGGCCAATTTCAAGGCAAAGGTGTTATCTGGGTTGCATCTTGGCCATCACAATTTAAGGCCCAAAACTGATGTGAGCCCATCATCTTCTTTACTGTGTGAAAGATATTAGCATTCCCTCCACTTAGGGACTTACCTGACTCGAATACTCAAGTGCGCTTCCACCCAGTGGGGGGCTAAAGTTCTCTGCCTGCATTTCTCCAGTTGTAACTAGACATAATCTTCTAATTGGATCCACACCTTTTTTCTAATTTCAGTTGTCAAGACATAATCTCAGGTGTATTTAAGGTATATCCAGAAGTAACGGAGCAAGTTAGTAATTTAACCTTTGTGTGTATGTTTGGGGGGGGGGGGTACATCTTCAACCTCGCTGGGCGCCAATCACCAGAGAGATTCCAAAGTACCAGCCCCGGCATCATCCCCCATCCTAATTAGCCCAATTGCTATAGCAACTCTTGGAGGAGGGACACATTAGCAACTGCAGGGTGAACTAACTGAACTTATTTCACAGCTGAGGAATGGAAAAGTGCATTTCACATTTAATCATGCTCAGAACATTGACATTCAAATCAGAAGGATCATTTTTTTTGTTGGGCAAATTGTACAGGGGATAGGAGAACCATCTGTAAAACAGGAACAATAAATGATACGCAAGCAAAATAAAAACATATTAATGAGAATCACAAAATGTTGGGAAATAAGGAGACGCCTGCCAATCGGATAACTAGGGCTGCAATCCTAAACACACTTTCCGGGAAGTAAATCCCACTGAATATAATGGGACTTACAGGCATAGAATTGCACCCTATGTTTTGCTTTTAGGTAAGGGGGAAACTTCTCTTTTTTAATATTCCATAAACAAGCAAGGGTGGAATTTCAGTCTGTGTCAATCTATTGAGTGTTCTATTAAGTGATTCACTGCAACTCTTGTTATAGTTCAGAAATAATAAAAAAATATAATGGCAGCAGTTCCAGAGGTTCAGTGGAGTGCACATATTTTATAAATAAAAGGCAAATTCTGTCCATCCATCTGTCCAGTGGAGGGCTTCAGGGGGTTCTCACAGGTTCTATAGAACCCTTTGCTAATGAGCTCCTAGTTCTGAGAACGGTTACTAATGGGACATAGAACCTGTTGTTAATTTAGGTTATTAGGACATAGAACCTGTCTAATCAATGCAACCCAAAACCTTGATTATAGTCTAATCAAGGTTTATTCAAGAAAATGGATCAAATCTATGTCATAATATAATACATGCCCCACTTCTGAATTGCCTAGTGTCATCTGGCTGAATGTTAAGAGTAGGAACGGACCTTGGAGTTCACTCCCATGGTTGGCCACTATGGGAAACTGGATACTAATCTAGATAAGCATTTGTTCTGATCCAGTTGGGCCCTTCTTATGTGCTTGATATGCATACAGTAAATGAAGCTTGATTGTGCCTGAAATTTCATATTTCAACTACATTTTTATTTCTACTTTCCAACCTTTAAGGTTCACAATGCTTAAGGTTCAATGTATTTTATTTTCCCCCAAATTAAAGAAAGCTAATGAGACTTGTTCATTTTGTAAAATTGTTTTAAAATACCTGGCTATTTTAAGTTCTATTTGGTGTAAGGGCAGCATTTTATTGAATGATACTGGTATGAGTGTTGTCTTAAATTTCTATATAACAGACAAAACACAATCCTAACTCCTAATTAAACTGGCTCAAGCTGTGTGCTGACCTGGGGGTGTTGAAAAAGTGCCATAGGCACTTCTGTGCCACTCCTGGGGGGTTAGTTCAGTGCACAGCTATGTGCCGACCTCCTCACACCACTGCAGGAACAAGAAAATGGGTAAGTTGTGCCAGCCTAAATTGGTTAGGATTCTGCCCTGAAGAAACAGGAACTGAACCACAATTTAAATATAAGTTCCTGTGTTATACAGTGACACCTAGGAAAAAATTGAGGCCCACATCCTAATCCACTTTCCAGCAGTGATGCAGGTTTACCAACATGGTGTGTACTGCATCTTGTGGAGTGGGAGGCAGTGATGGGCCCACCGAGCCACAAGATCCGGTTCACCAGAAGTTGGGGGGTGGGCCCGGGGTCAGGGGGCAGGGATGGGGTCAGGGGGCGGGGCGAGGGGTGGGCCCTCACTTCGCGTGCGCCAGGCTTGGCGCATGCGCAGTGAGTCTCCTCGAGGGAGACTCAGCGCACCTGCGTCGAGCTTGACGCACGTGCACTGAGCCACCCTGAGGAGCGGCTCAGTGCGCCTGTGTCCAGCTCGACGCAGGCGCGTCTCCTGAAGTGCGGCTTCGGGAGACACAGTGCGCTAGCGTCCAGTTGGATGCTATCGCACTGTGTCTCTTGAAGCCCCGCTTCAGGAGACCAGGCGGCCGCTTGCGAACCGGTCCCGCAGCTCTTGCCAGCCGCGGCTCTGGGCGGTTCGCCAGCGGTCGCCATGTGGGAAGATCCGGTTCGAGCGAGTAGGTCTGAACCGGCATCTGCCCACCACTGGTGGGAGGCAGTTACAAAGACCTTCTTAAAGTAAGAAAATGTTTGTTCACTTTCCCTGATGCTGCACTGAAGCTGAATTGGTGCTGGAAAGTTAGGACTGGGCCCTCATTCATTTACAATTCTGATTAGAAAAAAAACTGGCAAATTTAATTGCTTATTAGGAGTACCATGATGCTATCTGCCTATTTATCTTAAAGTTTTTACAAGGCCCCACTACCTAAGTTTGATATTGGATAATTAAAGGATCAGGGGGGCTGGAAGAATCTCTTTAATGTGTAAATATTTCAGTATAGTTGACCTAGAAGTTGACCCAATTTATTTTTCTGTAAGAATCATGTTCTTCAGAAAAAAAGATTAGACTGCTTAATATTTCAAAGTGTTATATTCAGTGGTGTAGCTAGAGGGGGAGCAAAGCACGAAGTTTTGGAAGAAGCCTCACCATAGCATGTAAGCAGCCTCTCCCCCTCCCCTTTAAAACCATTAAACCCACTACTTCATTACCTTGCTTCCCTACCCAAATAGCTCCAAAGGGAGGGGGCGTTTATTTGCTGTGGTGAGGCTCCCTGCAAAACTTAGTGTTTTGCACCCACTCTAGCTATGCCACTGGTGGTACTATAGAAATGCAATGTTCCACATCAACTTTTTGGTATGCTGCCTCCTGCTTTGGCAGAATTTCACAAACCATATGCTGGTTTGTTATTTCAGAATCACAGATTTTCAGATTTTTAATTCAGATTTTCAGATTTTCAATTTCAGAAGTGTTTGTTAGAGTACTCTGAAGGCCTATTCTTGCAACCCTTTCAGCACATTGCAGCTATGGCTGCAATCCTAATAGTCAATAAGGCTGGTATAAACTCCCGCATAAATCCTATCCTCACCTGGCACTTCTGCCCCACTCCTGGATGGGTTAGGCCAGTGCATCAGCATAGCCAACCTCCCCATACCAACACAGGAAGATATGCCAGATGAGTTACGTTGGCCTAAATTGGTTAGGATCACATCCCTGTCACTTTCAGCCAGAATTCAAGTTGCAGTGATGTGCAGAATTCAGCTGTGATTGGCTTTTTGTACACATAAACATTTGCAAGACAACGTTTGAAATGGGGCACAGAAGTAAAGATTTCGTTAGGCTGGAAAATAAATTTATTTAAACCAGGGTGTCAAATAGAAGTCCCCCAGTTCAAATGTAGCCCTGGAATATATTTAACTGGCCCTCTTATAATTGGGCTCACTCAGCATGATAATTGGGCTCTCTCATATCTTAACTGCGAACAAGATACAAGAGAAAATGTGAAATTATGAAACTATTAATTATGAAAATGTGAACAAGATTTGCACATTTTCTGTTCCATCATTTGCAGCTAATGAATATCTATGTGGTTTAAAAGAGCTTATTTCCGGCCATGATGTAGGCTAACTTCATCCCTCTATATCAGTGGTCGCCTAACTGTGACCGCTGTGAACAATAAAAGTGGTTCTTTTCTGGACGTGCTCTTACTGTTTAGCTTCACTGCTGGGAAGAAGCGTGGATGAAGAAGTGACAAGATTGAAACAGATTTGTCGGTGTGGTCAAAAAGCAAGAGTTTATTCTTCAGGGGAAATCTCCTTGATCAATGATCAGAGGAGAGATTCAAATTGTTACACAAAAATGCAAGGATTTATAGGCATACATTGACATTTGAGTTTCCAAACAAAAGTGTCACAGAAATTTTAAGACGCAGTTGTGCAGGATAGAAGTCTAATCACAAGATCCTTTTTTGATCTCTGGAAACTTGTTGAGATTCAGCTAGGGAAGTTGAGTACCTATGAAGCTTACCAACAACACTTGGGCACAGGTGTGGGTTCTGTTTGCACCTGTGAATATCATCTTCTACATGTCTAATCTATATGCCTTTAAAATATTTTTATGTAACTTTCCTAAGGTCCTAGTGTCATAATTTCATTGTCTAATTTCTTACGTTCAAGCACAGTTCAAGCATTGAAGGACCTCTTCTCGGCAAAAGAAGCCCACCAAGTACTGCAACATGTTACTTCCCCAGCAGGCTCCAAGGTTACATATTTGGGCCAATGCAACTAGAGTAATAGTTCTCAGAGTTTGACCAGTGGCATGCTGGGGTGCTGCAGAATGCTTCTCAAAACAATTGCCAGATTCAAAGTCGGTGGATGCCACCCTCTTGTGACACAAGGTCCTTACCCTCCAAGTGGGTCCCAACCCCCACTTTGAGTACCACTGGATTAAAGCGTCACCTGGAGAAGGCAGAGGGAGTTGGAGGATCTTGCATGCTTACAGAAACTGAACGAGAAGAAGAAAGGAGCTTGGAGGAAAGAGAACTTGACTGATAGAGATGCTGGAGTTTGGTGTGTGGCTTCCATGCCCAAAAGCTATTGAGAACTAAGGTGTGGCTGCAGTGGTTGGGAAACTGCTGGAGGGAGAGAGCTCTGCAGACTGAAAAGGCGAACCACCTTGCTGATGGGGTCCAGCAGTGCTACAGAATAGAACTAGGCCATTGTTGGGAAAAGAAGGGAAGTTAGTAGTCTGCAGTAGGTGTAAGTTCTCTACAACAACTTTGGAAGGGGAATTTGGCACAACAGCCAGCATTAAAAATAATTTTAATTATTTGACAGTGAAAGACCTCTCAAAATCTATGCTATAGAAAGGGCATCTTTCATTATAGATCTTGCTAGAAACTCTACTTTCCCAGGTGCTTGGGAAGAAATTCTCCAAACAGCTTGGTATTGCTGCTCAGGAAATGAGTCAGAACATTTCTCGATAGTCACAGTCAAATGGAATAAAAAAAGAAATGGTTCACTTCTACCAGAACTGCGAATTGCAAGAAAAGAGAGGCTGCGTGTGTGAAACGCCAAAGCAAATTAGCCTTTCAGCATTCAGGTAGGCAGCTTTGACCTTTCATGAGTCTTGGGAGAAGTATGATAGAGATCATTATCAGAATTCAGCCATCTCTTATTAACACAGCACAAAAGGAAAAAATAAAATAAAATCCAGCTTTCCCCTATCACTATGTTGCATGCAGGATAACACAAAAAAGGTCCAGATTATTCCTTTTAAAAGTCCTACTCACAATTATGTCTACGGGAATGTTCACTTCCAACATCCTGTGTTTTGAAGTGCTCTTTAGGTAACAATTTCAGCAGTGGCAGGTTTTTATGGTTGCTAAATCAGATGCATCCCCAAACCTGAGATTTCTGATTTGTTGGAAATTTTTTCTGATTTTTCAGAAGAATTAAAAGTTCTTTTCAAAATAGCCTTTGAAAAAAATTGGAAGGGGAGAAAGTCCAGCAATAAAGCAATGAGATCTAACGATGGCCTCAAAAGTGTCCTGAGATGGTGGGAAAGGTGCTGAGAGCAACAATAATTGTTGAGATAGATCAATAAAAGAGGTAGATCATCAAATCAAGACTGTTCCATGGTTGATGCCTTAGGATTATGTTTCTCAGACTGAGTTCTGTGGCACCGTGGTGCTCCAAGAGGCCTCTTCAGAGGTTTCACTAGCACTGTGCAATGGTGCTTCTCTTGGCTATGAGGAATTTGCAGCAGCTCATATAGAACTTGGTATGATGCTGCATTGGTATGATGCTCACAGGTGTTGGAGTGGCCAAGCAGATACTTTGATGCTCACAGAAGCATCCCCAGAAGGGGGAGCAATGCTACGCTTTCCAGGGGCACTCCTCAAACAGTGCAAGTAGCCTCTTCCCATTGCCTTTACAGCCATTTTGAGCAGAGAGAACAAAGCGAAGGTATCTCTGCCATTTTGCTCTTGCCACTGAGAATGGCTCCAAAGACAAGGAGAAGGGGGTACTTACAAGGTGCATTGAGGTGCTTGCTAAATTTAATACTATGCTCCCATATTGGGAATGCTGTTTGATAGCAGTTCAATCTTTTCTCTGCTGATAGCTGTTGTGTCTTTCCTCTTGCTCATGTAAATACAGCCGATTCCCTTGTAAGTAGGAATTTTGCAGGTGCAGATTCAGTTTTCAGATTCCAGGCAAAATTCTGTGCAGATATTTTTGGTCCACTGACAAAATCCAGCGGAAAAAAAGACTTTAAGCTTGTTGGCTTAAAGCGAAAAAGAACAACAACAAAAATCCTATCTGCTTACTTAGAAGGAACCAGACAAAAAAGATCTCAGCTTGTAACTGGGGACATGCTGAATAATTGACTTGGCCCCCAGCCAGGAATCTGCAGGGATTAAATAGGTATTAAATTGTACCCATTCCAGTTCCAGGTGCTTTGACTGGATGTGATACTTTTCCCATTCTACCACCACCCACAATATAAAAATCAAGGAAACTAAAAAGGAAATTCTGGGCTTGGTCCTGCACCACACCGTGCATGTACTGGAGCTATGGGGCACCCCAAGATTTCGCATGCACTGATTGGGATTCCCATAGCACCTTTAAGGAATGTAAAGTTATCCCGAGCCTGAAAAGCTTGAGAACTGCTTCCCCAGGAATTGTGACCTCTTACGGCCTTCCATGATGCTTCCTTTTGTCCTTATATCACCCTTGCAGTTTTTTAGTCCACTGGGGAGGAGGGTTACAAGACTTGCATTGAGAACAAAGAAATTCTGTGTGGGGAAAAAAAAACAGGGAAAATATATAGTATATTCAACTCAAACTGTTACCAGGGTGACATTTTATAATCACAGCCCTTGGGAACGATGCTTCAGTTCAGGAACAGAAGGAGGAGGGGTAGTTTTTATAGCAAAATCATTAGAGGCGTTAAGCCTAAGACTGACAGGAGTGACCCATTCAGAGTAATAAAAAGTCAACACAATGAACACAGGGAACGCAGTCATAATAGGTGAAGGTTTACAAGACCTAGTAGTCATTGCATTTGCTCTTTATATACCTAGGGAACCAATTCTGATGATTGAGTTTCCCTTTTTTCCTCTTTATTCCCAAATGTTACCCTCAAGCAAAGCCTGAGCATAAGGTTCAACAGGATAGATGCTTACCTGAATCACTTAGAAATCAACACAGCTGTACAAAACATAACAGCCAGGCAGAGAAATTATGAGTGAGGTGGCTTGTATTGATCAGCCAGGTGCACCAAGAGAATGTTGCTAGCACACCTGCTGGGATTGGCATGCAGTAGACCATTGGGCATCCTTATCAACCTCTGAACAGGTCAGATGGCAGACAAGGATGCCCAGGTAGTCATGAACCATCCAATCAGGCCTCATTAAACCTAAATTCTGAAAGGTCAAATCCAAGGATGCTCAAGTTTATTCTGTTCTGATTCTCTCAGAGTGAATATGTGCAACGGTAGTTCCACCTGCATCACTAGGAATCTTGGCATCCATCAGTCTTGAAAGACTATGGTATCGTGCTTGACGCTGCATGCGAAGCACAAAGGCCTGGGTAGATTAATATGGAAGATAGGCTGTTACCCAAGCAGCAAATCCCCCCTCTCCACACCATTGAAATAGGACAATGGAATGGCAGAGCCGCTACGATTGGTTCCAGCTGCATTGCAGAGCTGGGCTAAGGACAGGAGCTCACCCTGTCTTGTGGGGACAGACCCGGGTCTTGAACCCTGGCCTTCTAGTTTACAGGCACAGCATCTTAACCACTTGCGCCACCCACAGCCCTTCACTAGGAATCAAGGTGGTGTAAATGGTGTTGAGAACACAAAGGCCCTGAGCAAGAACAGATATCATGCTGTAAACTGTTTGGTGTGACACTTACAGCAAAATACAATGAAATACCAGAGTAAAATATCTCCTTTTTATCAAAAGTCATGTCGAAAAAAACTAGAAAATAAAAATGCAACAGAAAACAAAGAGCAAATGGATGGAGTCCTAAGCAAAGTGAAATTGAGCTGTATCATATGCTTTCCTTTGCATGGCCTTGGAGTAGCATATCTGCATCAGTACTTTCCCCATCTCAGCCTGCTTACATTGAGAGGGCTTCATAAAACAGCTGAATCCCCACTTTGCTGATGGAATCAGAATCAAAAACAAACACGCTGTATCCAGCAGAGAGGTGGATCAGGAAGCTTGAGGGAGGAAAGGTGAATTATTCCTCCTTATCTATCTAAAAGCAATAGATCTCCTTGGATTTCTACCAGCTCTGGCTCATATCTGAGGAGATATGGAGAAAAGAGGGATACTAAATGGAAGGAAGAAATGGAGAAAAGAGGAATACTCAAAAGGGGACATGATCTAAAACTGAGTTTTAGATCTAAAACTGGGGATGGGATCCGGCACATGACTTCACTGCTAGAACTATTTTAGGAAGTATTTAGCCACTGGTGTAGTTTCCAATATTGCCTGGGGTATGCCCAACTGCTGGTAATGTAAATTCCACAGTGGACTTTGAGGCTTCTTCCATGCACTCCCTTTTTTGTCCTCACAACAACCCTGTGAGGCAGGTAACTGTTCAATGGGCAATTTGTAGAACTTTTTTCTTTACAGGTGGAATCCTTCACTGCGTGGTCATCACATCTGGTATCAGGCAATGCCTTCCAAGCTTCCAGCAGGAGTTTTCAAGTCAGCCAGGTTGTAAATGGTGTCACCTTCTGGCTCTGATGACTCATGACAGCTTGCAGTCTCCAGGCTGTCTACATACTGTCCTGCTTAGCTATCTTCAGAAGCCCTGCACTCAACCACCAGACCACACCTGCTGCCATAATAATAATAATAATAATAAGAAGAAGAAGAAGAAGAAGAAGAAGAAGAAGAAGAAGAAGAAGAAGAAGAAGAAGAAGAAGAAGAAGAAGAAGAATTGAGGCGAAACAACTGAAAAAGATCTCCCGCTACCACGACCTAAGAATTGAATTACAGCGTATCTGGTGCAAGCCAGTGCAGGTGGTTCCAGTGATAATTGGCACACTGAGTGCAGTGCCCAAAGACCTTGACAGGCACCTGAAAATATCACTCTGACAGGCACTGATAAAATATCACTCTGCCAATTGCAGAAAGCCACTCTTCTGGGTTCAGCACAAATTATACGCCGCTATATCACACAGTCCTAGACTCTTGGGAAGGGTCCAACTGGTGATGTGAATGAAACCAGCATGAAATTGTTCGCTGTGTATTTATGTTTGATTTTCAATAAAATAATAATAATAATAATAATAATAATAATAATAATAATAATAATAATAATAATAATAATGTACTATTTCACAGTCACCAGGTGTTTGATTGGCATTGGCTCTATTGTGATTCCTATCCAAGATTCCTATCCAAGGAACTAGGAATCACAAAGGTATCATCTCAATACCCAGAAGTTCCCAGGAGTGCTGCTTTTTGTAACTGGGCAGTTGTGATCTTCTGGAGGCCCATTAAGTTTAGATGAGTCCTGGAGACTTAATGGAATCGCTCCAAGAGCACCTATTATTTTTGGAATAAGAGTGGCTTTCATTTCCCTGATTATCTGAATTTCTATCTGAATTTCTATCTGTAGGTCCTAATACTCCATTATTATTGTTGTTTTTGTTGTTGTCAGTTTGGAATAGGGTTACCATATGTTCCAAAAAAAAGGGACACTCTCAATTGGGGGGGATTGTGTTCACATATTGGCAAATAGAAGAGAGGGTCCTATCCCAATTTTGTGGAAGAGAATTATAAGAACCCTAGCTTGGAGAATGTTCAGTTTTTTATAAGCTATTTCTGGTTCAAGACTTTTTATTTCACTATTGTTTGGCATCCTCACTCCATCCATAAACATAAGTTTTCCTCGATTTATTGCTAGTGTTGCCGCACTTTTCTAGTCCAAATTCCACTGACATGTCAGTGCTATAAATCTGAAGTGTATTTAGCAGTGATTCAATTTCAAGTTGTGACTTCCCATATAGTTTAAGGTCATCCATGTAAAGGAGATGATTGAGTTATGTTGATGACTTTGAGATCTGATATCCATGGCCTGCTTTGTTGAGTATCTTGGACAGTGGTATTAATGCTATCACAAATAGTAATGGAGAAAGTGAATCTCCCTGGAATATGCCCTGCTGGATGCTCTCAATGACCATATTTTCTCCATTTAGCATTAATTGTGTTTTCCATAGAGCCATAATTTTTTCTGATTTTCAACTGTTAAATTGAGGAAAACTTATGTTTATGGATGGAGGGAAGAAGACAAACAAAAAAGTGAAACTAACCTCCAGGAACATCTAAACGTAATAGGCCTCGAGAAGATAATAACTGCCCATTTACAATTTGTGATTCCTAGTTTCTTGGATAGGAACTGAATTACAACAGAGCCAGTTCCAGTTATGCAACTGGCAACTATATAAATATAAATATATATAAATATAAATATATATAAATATAAATATATAGATATAAAACATTATTTATCTCCCACCTTTATTTATTTCCCACCTTTCTTCCTTAAAAAGAAAATCCAAGGCAGCTAATAGCACTTTAAAAAATACACTTAAAACTAGATAGAAATAATAAATACAATTAAACTATATGAAGTTTAATTGTGAAAAACCTGTAAAAACCCAGGTTAAAAAAACAGGCAATGATAAAATGACCTTTTATAAGGAGAGCTATTGTAAGCCTGTCTAAATAAAATAGTCTTTATGCCTTGCAAGAAGGACAGTAATGAGGGCCCTTCCCTTAAATCAATGGGGAGGGAGTTTTACAAGGTGGGTGCCACCGCTGAGAAGGCCTTGTTTCTGGCCACCATCCATCTTACTTCTTTGAGTGGTGTCACAACTAACAGGGTCCCTCTGATGACCTCAGACAGAGACTGGATTGTATGGAAGGAGGGGGTCTCTCAAATATGCTGCTCCCAGTCTGTTTAGGGCTTTATAAATCATTGTCAGCATCTTGAAACAAACGGGCAGCCAGAGTAGCAGTGTGACAGAGTCAAACCAACCTTCAGCAACCCCCTGAGCTGCCACATTCTGCACAGCTGTAATTTCCAGACCGTCTTCAAGGGAAGCCCCATGTAGAGTGCATTGCAATAGTCTCGTCTTGATGTCACCATAGTATGGACCACCATGGCCAGATCTGACTAAGGCAGGTATGGCTACAAATGGGGCACCAACCAAAGCTGGGCAAAGGCACTCCTGGCCACAACACAACCATCCCCAAGGTGCAAACCTGCACTTTCAGGGAGAGAGCAACCCCATTCAAAGTAGGGTGATAGTCCACCACATGCGTAGTGGATTTCTGAACCAGGATGACCTCTGTTATGTCAGAATTTAATTTCAGCTTGTTTGTCTTCATCCAGATCCCAACTGTAGGATCCAAGGCAATGCTGTAGGACAGAGACTGCATTCTCTGTAGGAGAAGGGGGACAGAGAATGCTGTAGGACAGCGGGCGCAAAGGAGAGATAAAGCTGAGTATCATCAGAATACTGATGACACCTCACTAATGACTGCATAAAGTTGAGCCTGAACTTTGGTAACGGAACCTACAGTGTCATGGAAAAGTGGTAACGGGAGAAAGACCCAAAAAGTCTATAACACTATATTAATTGCCCAAACAAGTATAAGGAAAACAATGAAGTTGTGAAGGAGTTTCTGCTTTGAGTCTTTTTTCCTCCCTTCCTTATTCTGCTGGTGATAAAAAGAAGTCAGTCATAGAGCACAGGGTTCAACAACAGGGTTGATTTGTTTTTTTACTCAGTTATTCCATTTCAAAGCTTTGATTCCTCGTTGACTTTTAGAAAGGCCAAAATAAGTCACTTCCATGCTCAACCTATGAGATTGTTGATCTTGTGTGTTTGCAAAGCAGCATGGGAAGCTGCTAAGCCAGATGGTAATGATGGTTGAATTACTGAAATTGCTGATGCTCCTTCTTTTTAAAGAGGAGAAAAGAAAGAAATCAGCATCCTTTTATCCGGTTTCACATTGGGATTTTTATTCTTACGGCTTGTGTTTGATGCTGGAAATGGAGAAGAGGGTTGATTAATACGTCAGTAATGAACAATCACTTCAATCTGTGTTTGATTTTATGAGGGGTACAGCAGCCCAATAAAATCTAAATCCCTGTGAAGCATTGCAGTGTCGCCTGTGCAAGCTTCACTGTACACCACAGGTGTACCTCCAAAAAGAATTCCCTCTAGTTACTGTATCAACAATATTGGTATGTCAGAAAACATACATACTTCTAAGAGGTACATTTAGAATAGCAGCAAGAAACTTTCACTGACAAAAACAGGATTGGCAGGAACAGTCCCTTTCTCTTGATTAAAGATGGAGGAACTGGCTTTGTGTGCAAGGATTTGGTGTACCTTTAAGCAGACAGTACCAGACCCAGATGGTGGTTTTGTAGAAATGTGTTAATCAAATTATACCTTGCAAACAATGTGTCCTAAAATTTAGGGAAAAGAAAAGTAACTTTTTATAGGGGAAAACCTAATGATTACTCTTAGCTGGTGTATAAGAACCTGGTGTATAAGAATCACATGTCATAATGTCATAAAAGCAGGCCTCCGTCAGTCTTGAAAGACTATGGTATCGTGCTCGGTGCTGCATACACTGCATGCAAAGCACAAAAGCCTGGGTTAGGTTGTTATGGAAGATAGGCTGTTACCCAAGCAGCAAATCCCCCCTCTCCACGCCACTGAATTAGTCCAATGGAAAGGTAGAGCCAATACAATTGGATCCAGCTGGCGTTGCAGAGCTGGGCTAAGGACAGGAGCACACCCTGTTCTGTGCGGCTGACCCGGGTCTTGAACCCTGGCCTGCTGGCTAACAGGTACAGTGACTTAACCACTTGCACCACTCACAGCCTATATGTCATAGGACTACCATGATTCTGAGTCCAAAGAAAATGCATGTGCAAAGCGCTCCTGCCAAAAAAATCCTATGCAGAATGAAAAACACTCAGAGCAAGTGTTACAAGTAGAGGAGAATTTTTGTTTGTTTACATTTTTAAAATGTCAGAAAAAAAATACAAAACACCATAATGGGATATTTTTCCAAAATTAAAATTGATTACTTTTTTCAGTTAGAAATAATATAGTGGCTACATCTGCTGATCTTATATCACCTATGCAGTACAATATTAAAACATTTAAAATGGATAAAAATAAGAATTTGGAATGAGAACTTAGAATTAAAACATAACAATTTCTGCCTTTTTCATCATGAAATCTGCATCTAATAAACAAATTTTAAACACCCTAGTTATAAGCTCACATGTAGGATTGACCAGTTGCCATAAATGATCTAGTTTTCCTATTTGTGTGCTTTGCTCATAAGCAGAAAATATCATTTCTTTTCTTTATAATTTTAAATTTTGATTTTATTTCCCTGGCGTCACATGCAATCTCTAAGAAGTTCAGGTTAGCATACATAGGGTTTTAAAAATTTTATCAGCTTAGGCTAAAAATGGCTCTGTATACTGCTTTCACCAGGTTCACTCTGAAAAGATTGTCTATAGCAGGAGTGTCCAACCTTTTAGCTTCCCTGGGCCGCATTGGAAGAAGACAAGTTGGTTTGGGCCATACATAAACATGAACAACTTTTTTTAAAAAAATGTAGGACAAAATGTTGGATGCCCTATATTTTGTCCTACATTTTTTAAACCTTGGGGTAAGTCTCATTGATTTTAATGGGGCTTACTTCTGAATAGGCATGATGCATAAGATGGGCAGCGATCCTCTCTGAGCTAAACCTTGGAGTAAGTCTCATTGATTATCATGGGGTTTTCTGCTGAGTAGCCATGCATAGGATTGGGCTTTCAGACTGCAACTTGGGAGTAAGCCTCATTGACTTTAGTGGGGCTTACTTCTGAGGAGGCATGATGCATAAGATGGGCTGTGATCCTCTCCAAGCTTAACCTTGGAGATATGCTGCAATCCTGAACACACTTTCCTGGGAGTAAGACCCACTGGGTACAATGGACCTTACTTCTAAGTAGACATGGTTGCAGTATATCTCCAAGGTTAAGCTTGGAGAGGATCACAGCCCATCCTATGCATCATTGGGCTCTCAGACTGCAACTTGGGAGTAAGCCTCATTGACTTTAACAGGGCTTACTTCTGAGTAGGTCTCAAGGGCAGCAGGCAGAAGTTGGAATAGAGGGGATTTGGGGGATGTGGGTGGGTGAGCGCTGCAAGGTCTGCAGGGGCCTGAAGTGCTCTGAGTGTCAGGAGGCAGGGAGGGGTAGGAGCCAGGCAGCCCAGGCCAGCCTTGTGGCGACCGCCCAGGGCAGTGCGCAGAGAAGCACGTGAAATTTGAAAATGGCTGCTGCCACAAAGTCGGTTTTTCCAATGTTGGTGGCCAGCTTTGCAAGAGGGCCGCATCCACCCTCATCCTGGGCCGCATGCAGCCCCCAGGCCTTGTGTTGGACACCCCTGGTCTATAGTAAGATGACATGTGGTTAAATGAAACAAGGTGGAATCCCACCACACGTATGCACACATAGAAAGGTTTCAATGCACTCCTTTGGTTAGAGAGAATTTAATTTTTATTATCCCAAATTGCTATATTTGAGCAACCAGCTTGAAACCAACACAGAAGCCCTGATGCCTTGATTGACACCTTCATCATCTCATCAATCTGTTTACTTAATTAAGTCATGGAAATAAGGACATGATCTCTCTAATTATGATGATAAGTGGATCCTAATGATGACCAAAATGTGTCCATGCCAACAGAGCAATTTCTTCCTAGACTCTTCAAAATTCTGAAAGGTTACAATTCCTCGGAAGTGTATTGTACACAGGATCTATTCAGAAAGCAAATGCCATTTGAAAGTGAAAGGGTTGGGGGACTGAAGTGCCCAAAATATTTAAAGGCCACCAACCTGACATTTAGAGAAAATGAACAGTTGACTGTATACTCCTTCTTTCTAGTCTTTATTTAATTTTATACTCTGATATAATGAACAGTTATATTGTTTTGTCAAAAGGTGGAACTATGCCATATAAGACTCTGGGCCATATAGTTTTTTTTCCTGCCCTGGATAGTTAAATGGTTGGGCACAGTGGTGGGCTCCAGCAGGTTCGCACCTACTATATAGAACCGGTTGTTAACCAAAGATAGGACATATAAAAGTTTAAAAATAGCCATTTAAAAGTGGCTGCCAGATGGGCAGAGAACTGGTTGTTAATTTCTTTGAAGCCCATCACTGGTTGGGCAGCCCAATTTCCCCATAGCACACAGCCCTGCCAATGGAACATGTACTGCATGCTGCCTGGGGAGGGCGGTTCCGTGTGACCAGATGGCCTGAGAAAAGTAATAATTTTTTTTATACTTCACTCTCTGTAGGTTTTCTGGCCATCAGTGGATCTCTAAGGAAGGGACAAGACCAGGCCTTGAAAAAGATAGGATCTGCCTATAACATATAAAAAAGAACAAACACTGAGATATGGAGAAATTTTGGATGAAAAGGGTGAACTCATATCGATGCAAAAATTAGAGGAAAAAGGCATAAAGATGAATTGGTTTTCATACGTCCAAGTACGTTCAAGATATATTGAAGATTCCAAAACAGAAGGTTTTTACCATAAATTGACGGATTTAGATAAAATTTTGACAGGTACTGATGATAAGGTGATTAAAAAATTGTATGGTCACTTATTGGAAATTAAACTAGAAGAAGAACAGGTGAAAGAAACGATGATTGTGTGGGGGAAAAATTTTGGATATGGGATTGACTTAGAAAAATGGCAAAAATTGTGATCTCAAAATTATAGTATGACAATGTCAACAGCATATAAAGAAAACCTGTATAAGATGTTTTATAGATGGCACTTCCCTCCGACTAGAATTGCAAGAATGTTCAAGAATAAATCTGAAAAATGTTGGAAATGCCATCAGATTCCTGGCTCATATTATCATATGTGGTGGACCTGTGGGAATGCTAGAAAGTATTGGGTTAAAATATGTTTGTGGCTGGAAAAAATGACAAAGAAACATATTGATTTGAAACCAGAATTTTTTTTATTGGGAATTCTACCCGATATATACAGTAAAGACTTAAAATATTTGATTGTAAATATATTAACAGTGGCTAGGATTGTATTTGCTAAAAATTGGAAAAGTGAGAAAATACCATCGCAGGAGGAGATTATTAAGAAAATGTTGGAATGTGCAGAAATGAGTAGATTTACATTTGAAATTAGAAAACAAGAGGATAAACAATTTTATGAAATTTGGGATTGTTTCTATCAATGGCTAGACAATAAAAAATTTTAGAATAGTCACCTTGTAAAGTATTAATGAACAAGTTTACAGTTCAAAGGTTGATTAATATGAGTTAATATGTAATGTAACTGTAATTATGGTTAGGAAAGGGTGACAAAAAACTCTGTATAACAACTGACACACTATTTGTATATTCTTGGACTTATTGTTTGTGTTTTGTTTGTTTTAATTTGTCTTTAAAAACCAATAAACTTTGTTTAAAAAAAAAAGAAAAAGATAGGATCTGGTGCACTGAGAGCCAGTTAGCTTTTGGGCCCAGATAGAATTGCTTTTGATTCACAATGTGGTTCTGAGCATATTTCTTTCCCAATTCCCTCAATTCCAATTCTGCCTCTCTGTCAATTCATACATGGTTTCAACGCCCTGCTTACTACCATCTTGGTAATAGATCAGCATGGTTGAAGATGCCAGAGGTTCTTACTGTCTTCTCTGGAATTGTGGACCAGCCTCCCAGAGGAAAACATAGAGAGCACAATCCTCTGGTGGAGGAGTATCAAACATAAATTTGTAGAAAAACAACAATAACTGTAGAATAGAATAAAATTGTACAATACAGTATTTGTAGGAAGGAATATTTGTAGGAGAACCTTTGGAAGCTGATAGGGCTTCTGTTGGAATTTGAATGCAATGCCACTTCAGGATTGTGATGTGCAGATTGTGGAATTCAAATTCCAGTTACCTGAAATCTCTTCACCTGAGCCCTCCATAGTTTTTACAGGAGGAAGTCTGAGAAAATTCCACTGTCAGGGAATTAGAGGGCAGGTCAATTCATGGATTGGGAACTGGTTGAGAGCCAGGACACAGAGAGTGGGTGTCAATGGGTAATTTTCCCAACGAGAGAGGTGAAAAGTGGTGTGCCTCAGGGGACTGTTGTGGGGCCAGTGCTTTTCAATCTGTTCATAAATGCCCTAGAGACAGGGTTAAGTAGTGAGGTAGCCAAGTTTGCAGATGACACCAAACTATTCCAAGTTGTGAAGACCAGAAGAGACTGTGAAGAGCTCCAGAAGGATCTCTCCAAACTGGGAGAATGGGCAACAAACTGGCAGATGTCATCTAATGTAAGTGTCGGGGGTGTCGCCCCCTCCCTACCTCTTCCGGTAGAGTCCGGAGACGGGGACCTGTCGGGGGAAGAGAATGGCCGAGGGAAGCACCAAGGTGGCCGCCAAGGCACCCTCTAGAGTACCCCAGCCGCCACCAATGTGTCCATGAGGTGCTCTGGGGGACCTAGCCCCACTAGGGCACCAGCGCAACCGGTAGCCATCCCCATCTGGTAGCCATCCCCATCTGCGTGAGTGTGCCTGAGCTGTTGTGTGCCACTGGAGCCTGTGAGGCTCCTACAGGGAATCCCTCTGGGTCCCAGCACTAGCTGTTGGAGTGGTGCTGGGAGGAGGCAGGGGAGTGAGGAGCATGTGGGCAGCAGGCAGGACCCCAGGAACTGAGGCAAGAGGGTAGCTGTGGGGAAGGTGGCATGAGTCTGGGGGAGATAAGGGACAGTTGGGGCAGAACACAGTGGGGTTTGGATCAGGTGAAAGGGATGCTGGGGACTAAAGGAGAAAAGAAAGGGTTAAGGGAGACAGGAAGGGCTAGGGAAGTCCACCCAGTGGAGGGAAGAACATTAAAAGGGAAAAAGACGCTGAAGATAAGGAGGAGCCTGAGAGAGAAAACACCTGACTGGTAGTATGCCGAGGCTCCGGGAGAGGAGGGTAAGGGTGACGGAACCTCCTCCCTCCCAACATCTCTGAGGCATCCTAACCCCTCAGTTGCAAACCTTTTCTGGGTGGACTCCTGGGACGGGGTCCCTGACAGGGAAGTCTGGGGCAAGAAAGTGGTGAAGGGGTGACAAGCCCCCTGGAACCCCACAGTAAGTAAGTGTAAAAATATGCATACAGGGGCAAGGAATCCTAACTTTACATATAGGTGAATGAGCTCTGAGCTATCTGCAATAAAGCAGGAGATATTCCCTTTCACATAATACCAGAACTAGGAGACTTCCACTAAAATTGAATGTGGGGAGGGTTAAGACAGATCCCCAAAAATATTTCTTTCCTGAGTGTGTAGTTGGTTTGTGGAACTCCCTGCCACAGGATGTTGTGATGGCATCTAGCCTCAATGCCTTTAATTGGACAAATTCCTAGAGGAAAGTACTATCACGGATTATAAGCCAGGATGTGTGTGTGAGAGTATGTCCATGTCAGTGGTGGACTCCAGCAGGTTTGCACCTACTCTATAGAACCGGTTGTTAACGAGAGATAGGACATATAAAGTTTAAAAACAGCCATTTAAAAGTGGCTGCCAGATGGGCAGAGAACCGGTTGTCAATTTCTTTGAATCCCATCACTGGTCCATGTGCATAGATAGATGTAGACGTAGGCAACCTCCAAATGCCAGGTGCAGGGGAGGGCACCTGGATGCATGTGTCTTGTGTGCTCCCTGAGGCATCTGGTGGGATGCTGTGTGATACAGGAAACTGGACTAGATGGGCCTGGGCCTAATTCAGTGGAGTCCCTTTTTATGTTCTTATTTCCTCCCTCCCTTCAGACCAGTGGTCGCCAAACTGTCGTGTTTAGTAAAAAGTACTGTTCTGCAACATCTTATCTTTTCAGCTGATCTTCAGAGTAAGTCACACCAAGCAGCAGCTTCAGCTACCTGTCACCGCCCAGTAGACCCTGTGCCCACAGGTGGAATTCAAATAAATTAACAACAGGTTCTATGTCCTAATAATCTAAATTAACAACAGTTTCTATGTCCCATTAATAACCCATTCTCAGAACCAGGCGCTCATTAGCAAAGGTTTCTATAGTAGCTGTGAGAACCCCCAGAAGCCCACCACTGGCTGTGCCCCAAGTTAGATACCCAGCATGACCTTTTGTGAAGTCTGGCTTTAAGATAAGATGCTGCAGTGTGGAACAGAAAGCACCTCGCTAAGATTCCTTTTTCTAAATGTTAAAACCAGCCCATGAGCTTGTGTTCAGTTAGGGGTTCTTGTCCACCAGGCCAACCTCACTGAGACTTCCACGCAAATGGAAGAGCTCTAGGATTCTCTGTTCCAATGTAGTCAGGCCTCTGATCACTTCAGAAGATACATACAATGATGAACTGTGAATAAAATATTTCATATGGAACCCTGTCAAGCTTCTGCTCCTGTGTATTTTTTATTGCGAGCAGCTAAACCGCCTGGTGGGATATTTTTTCCCATAGGAAAGATGTGTTTTAGCGATTATGCTGATATCTTTGCTTCCTTTCAACGACTTCTGTGGTATTTTGAGTATTTGATGTTTTATTATTTAAATACTGTCCCAATCTATTTCAAACACAGAAGGGACATTTAAAAATCAAATGCTGCAGGACACAGATAATCTTCATGGGCTGACCAAAGTCCCCCCGCCCCCCAAAAAGGCTTTGACTAATTTGTGGCATCTCTTATTTAGGGACAAATATATAGGATGGGGGAAGGAATACACTCTCATCCCTTTTCAGGTGGACCAACATGAGACCTGTATGTCTTAGAGCACAATCCTAAACATGTTTACTCAAAAGTAAGCTCCATTATGTTCAATGGGTCTTATTCACAGGAAAGTGTGTTTAGGATTGCAGCAATAATCACTTTTGGCCAGGAATGGATTTTGCCCCAACCCATGCAGGTAACCATGTTTTTTAAACACTGACATGGGATTCCCAGCATGGAGTAGGTGGAAAGGGAGAAATCATTGCTTAAATTGTTTGTTTGCCTAGAAAAGGTGTTTAAATGAAGAACTGGATAACATAAGCATGTTTGCCTCTTTTATCAACTGAAATAGCAATATTGCTATCTGCCAGCAAGCCAGTCTGTTCGAGCAAACAAGTATCTTCTCCAAGCTATAAGATGGAGGATAAATGTTAACATGGGTTCAGCTCAGTGTGGTGAAATAACCTCAATGAAATTTTGAACACACTATGCACATGTTCTTTTAAAATTTAAATTAGTCATTATAATTACATCCTGTACCGTGGTATGGCAGGGTGACCAAATGACCAGAAAAACCCATATTTGTCTGGATTTTTAGCCTCCTGTCCGGGTGTCCTGCATTTTGGCATCATTGCCCTTCATTTTGGCTTCATTTTTGAACTTTGTGATGGTGCGCAATACACCATCATGTCATATGTTGTTGGATTCATAGTGAAGAGCAGAATCCAATGCAAAAATCAGTTTTGAGATATCGCCTTCCTATCAAAAGTTATGGCCAAAAAACCAAAAACAAAATAATATAAAAATGAAAAAATACATTTTTTGGCAATTTTTTTAAGTGGGTGGAAATTTTGGCTTGGGGAGATAGGAATTTTGGCCTTGGGGTAGGAATTTTGGCCTTGGGGTTCAGGAATTTTGGGTTTGGCATCTGGTCACCCTGGTGGTATGGCCATGTTCGATGTGCCAATGACAACAAGTTGATGCAAAAGCTTACAGTTCGAAGTCAATGGCAAATGACCAAAAGGTTGACCAAAACAGCACTGGCTTGAGAAAATTCACAGCAACATGAAAATCACTTGCCTACGCCCAGATGAAGCCCATGACTGAGAGAAATTGTGGCGCTGCTCCATTGATGACCCCATTACGGGACAATTCAGAACAAATGCTGAAAAAAAGAACAAGAATCATTATTACATCCTTCCCTTGGTGCTCAGCAGCCTGATTTGGCACAACTTTCTGCTCTGGATACAGCCTACTTGGGGCAGTCCAGCTGGACATACCCACTGCTCTAACTCTGGATTGCACCTATTATGTAGATTAGTGGTAAACTACATAGGTGATCAAAAGGATGTGAAGCTTATTGTGAGGAAACTGAACCTCTCTGGTAGGTTCAGGTTTAAGGGATTGCACGACAGTCAATGTATACCAAGAAGTCAACAGACAAAGCTTCTGCTAAACACTTAGGGTTTTTTCTCTCTATGCATTAAAAATAGCATATCTGTTGCAGAAAACAAGAATCATAGAACACAACAGGCATATAACCTCAAGAAGTTAAGAAGGAGGACTTGTAAATAATGTTTAATGAACTATTTTCAGTCAAAGTTTGACCTGTAATGGTTGTACTGTCCAAGTTGGGGGGGGGGGATTGAGGAGCCCACATTGCTTCTCTTAAGAACCAAAGAAAATAGAAGTGTCTGTCTGTCTGTCTGTCTGTCTGTCTCTCTCTCTCTCTCTCTCTCTCTGTGTGTGTGTGTGTGAGAGAGAGAGAGAGAGAGAGAGAATTATATAAAAATAAATCAATAAGTGGTTCTTTGGCATTTCGTCCTGGAAGCCCCTTCTAAGAATGACAACCTGTCTGGGATCAGATCAATCAATCAATCAATCAATTATGAGAGGGTGGCACCAAGTTCCAGATTCCAAGATGTCAGTGCCCAGCTTTTCATGACCCCAAGTAGTCACAACTCCCCAAGGAGTCACAAACCCCCACTTTCAGAACCACTACCATGATGGATATACAGTTTATATTATTTATATTCATAGAATATATTCATATATTCATTATATGAAATTAAAAATTAAAACTATAACATGAGAATATTCTTAGCAATATCCAAACTCTATCCTAAATTTCCAAGGCACAATAGATTCTTTGATCTAAAATCCTTTCCTTTGATCTAAAATCAGGTTTATTGGCTACCTCTTTGATCTCTACTGCCTAGTTGTCAGCCTCTATCTTCAAAACATCGGTTCTTCTCCAGAATATCTTCAAAAGTTGGTCACACTTTTCCTGATTCCAAACCAATTTTTAATCCTGTTTTATGTCATTATGATATAGAAGAACAAATCAGCTTGTTTTGATAACGAGCAAACTTTTTTTCTTGTAAGGAGAAAATCTTTGAGATTAAAAGTTGAATTGAAGCCAAGGGGCAGGACTTAAGTCAAAAGCCAGAGTTGGATCAAAGGCAAGGGTATTTTTTCCGGAGGTGAATCTCACCACAATCGATATTAGGGTTGCAGTATGAACTGAAAAACAGGGACAATCCTGATTTGGGGGGGATTGTGTTCACATACTGGTAAACGAGACAGAGGGTTCTGTCCCGATTTTGTGGAAGAGAATTATGGCAATCCTAAGAAGTCCCAATGAATTCACTGGAATTTAGGTAAAGGATTGCAGCTTTCTGTCTTGGAATTAAGATAATGTAATATATTTTGTGAGGAAACCAATTGTTTTGTCAGGAAAAAGGAAACCAACTTTAAAGTGGCATTTTTACTCTTATGGGCAAACCAGCTACAGTATTATTTGGGGTAACTCTGGTGGGAACCAGGATGCACAGAAACTGGGGAGGGGGTTGTTTTTCCCAATTGCTTTAAAATCCAAAAATTGCCTCCCACCACCATCAAAGTGGTGATTTGCTGCTAAAGTGACAATTCTTAAATTACTTCAGAAGGCAAATTGCTGTTTCAG
This sequence comes from Cryptoblepharus egeriae, assembly GCA_030015325.1. Lineage (NCBI taxonomy): Eukaryota > Metazoa > Chordata > Lepidosauria > Squamata > Scincidae > Cryptoblepharus > Cryptoblepharus egeriae. Next base: position 62,178,814 of record JAREYC010000002.1, on the reverse strand, counting down.
TGGCGTCTTTAAAATGGCATGGGAATTTTTAAATTCAGCATAGAAACAGGAATAATTGTTTTTATTCTGTATATTCTTCTCTTAGTATTGTTAGCCGCCTTGAGTCAGCCTTCAGCTGAGAAAAGCAGGATGTTTATCCATTAAATAATAAATTCTTTTAATCATCTAGGATTATATGAACTTCTGCCCAGGGATGCCTAAATGGTTCTCTCAAACAATAATGAAAATGGTGGTTTCAACACAGTTACAAAATTCAGAAATCACCATTGAATCTCAGTACCCGACACTATTGATTTTCAGCCACTTTGCCATGATATACACCGCTGTGCCATGAATGGTCCGCAGATATGCCATGAAAGGTAGTATTTTAGCAGGCCCATTACCAGGGCCATTGACTGGCACTGCAGGGTGCCTTGTCAATTTTCATAAAACTGATGGTGTATGTGCCTTGACAATTTTAGCACCTTTTTAGTACACCATGAGTTTTAAAAAAACAAAAGTGAAAACTGCCCTATACCCACTTAGCCTGCAATTCAAAAGACACTTTCCTGGGAGTAAAATCCATTGAAGACAGTGGAGTTTACTTTTGAGTAGACATAGTTAAGATTATACTCTTAATGTAGATAGCATCATGGGTATTGGCAGATCTGGAAGAGGAAGGATGTCCAAAAAAAGGACTGGCCATACTTTGGAAACCATTAGTACCCAAACATTAGAATAACTTTACATATGTTGCATTAACAGGAAATATGCACCCAGCGCTTGCAAATCTATGTTCCTTTTGAGGGATTTGTGGTTACCATTTAGTGGCCTTCCACTGCATTGTGCCTAAACTAAACTGAGAGTCATGCAACACATGCAGAATAATCACATGATGGCACAGTTTTGTTGTGACTGCACCATGGCATTTGGTCATGCTGGCTACATGATCATGGAAACAATTTTTGGCCAGTGTTGGCTCTTCAGTCTTGTAACAGGGTTTAACACTGCCCTTAAGAGTTTACCTTAATTAGCAGGGCAAACTGCGGGGAACACCTTTACCTTTTACTTACCATAATAGTTTAAAAAAAAGACACCTTTTGGCATTTCCACTGAAATCTCCTTAAATCATTTGGATTGGTTTCACACTTAACCATGACAAGAGCAATTTATGTGAATGGAGGAACACTGAAGTTAATTTTGGAACCTACTTGGGGACAATTATTTTAGGAAAGACACTGTCAAAAAGTAACGAGGCCTATTGCAGTCTGGCCCTTAGGAAGTACATTATGGGCACAATCCAGAGTAACTACGGGGAGTCCTTGCTCCGACATAAGAACAATTTACTCTGGATTGCAATATTAATTTCCCATAGGTTTTCACTAGGTGGTGCCGTAACTACGTCGACATAAATGTCTCATACATGCTCCTGTAGTTACTCTGGATTGTAGTGATTGTAAGCAAGGCCTGTTATAGAAGCTGCAGGACCCACTGTACCAAATTTGGGGAGAAGCCCACCTCTTATGGGGCCTTCTATTTACTGGGATTCAGCAGCCACACCTAGAAATAGTGGGAGAGATGATGTGACTGCCAGCTACATCTGGGTGGAGGTGGCAGTTCAGAATGGAGCAAGGTGGAGGTGAGCAGAACCAACTAAAAGCTACCCACCATTCTCTGTGCTTGCTGATGAGAGAGTTGCAGTTATGGCAGCAGGCAATCCACTGAATCACTGCCTTAGTGCAGGGCTCCCTCATGCGCAGGACTTGACTGTAGGAAATTGACAAAAATCACCCTATGGCTGGCCCTCAGTGGTCCATTGTGACTGAGCTGTGAAGCACTTTGCAATAAAATTGCCCATGTCTCTTCCAACCTGGATGCCACATTAGCCTCTGATAGGGTTTTGATGTTCAGACCATCTCTGCTTGTCCCATTCTGTCAGATTCCTTTTCATTTTTGCAACTCAGTGAAGGGCAGGAGTCTTGGAGGCCAACCACTTCCACTCCACCAAGTAAAGTCTTCCTCACTAATCAGAACTAACAGTGATAAGATGTCCAATTGATTAGAAGTGAAAAACAGTTTCTTGGTGGGAAATTTGGAGTGGTGTATGTGTATGAACATATGTGCATGTCTTTGTGTGTGTGTGTGTGTGTGTGTGTGTGTGTGTGTGTGTGTGAGAGAGAGAGAGAGAGAGAGACCTACATACAGGCCTACTAAGTGCTCTGAAAATTAAAAATAATTGCAGTGATTAGACAACAAATGCAGTGATGTTTCCATGTGACACTAAAAGCATCTTGATTCCCTTCTCTCACTGTGTGAAATCGACAGGGTTATTAATGTGAAATGGAAAGTGTATTAACACATTTTATTTTTATATGCAAATTTATGGATGTGCAAAAAGTACCAGAAAAGTATGCTTGTAGGTTGAAATACACACACCCCTGCTGAATATGGAGGGGGGGGGGAATGGTTCCTTGGAAGACATGCATAGAATTGTGTTGTATCATGTATATTATAAATAGCCAAACATAAAACAAAACCAGTAGGATTTGTTTTATCTGCTTTTATATAAAACAAAACCAATGGGATATGTTTTGTCTGCTTTTTTCTTATAGCTTATGCATCTAAAAATATGATTGAAAAAAATATTCCCTTACTCCAAAGAGACCTCCAGCTTGCTTCTTATTTGCGTGCTAGACCCAACTTGGACCACTCAACCCAGCTGCACCAGTGCAAGTTAGAAATGGGATCTGGTACCATTTATCAACCAAACACTTAATTAACAGTATTTAAAGCGGTTCACAGAGAAAATTAAATAACTAATGGCTCCATGTCCCAAAAGGGCTGACAATCTAAAAAGATGGCAAAGAATACCAGTAGAAGCCACTAGAGAAGACTTTGCTAGGGTGAGGAGGGCCATTTACTCTTCCCCTGCTAAAGAAAAGAGAAACACCCACTTGAGAGGGGTCTCTTAGCATTTTGGCCAAAGGGCCACATCAAATATCTGGCACATTGTCAGTGGCGGAAAAAGATTTAAATATAAAATTATAAGTACATTAGAGATTGAGGCCCTCAAAACACCTTCTGGATGCAGAACACAAATCTGGATGTATTCAATTGAGTGGGCCAGAAACTTTCAGTGAGCAGGGGTCTCAAAACCCCAGCCCTGGGGCCAGATGCAGCCCTTGGCAAGGCTCAAGGCTATCTGGCCCCTGGGCAAGCCCTTTAATCTACTCCAATACATTCTTATATATAAATTTATGTACATTTATTCAAATTTGAAATGTAAATTAGTTTTTTTTTTGCCCCTGACACAGTGTCACAGAAATGGTGTAGCCTTCCTACCAAAGGTTTGGAGACCCCTAGACTAGAGGATGGCTGAGGGCTTGCCACAGGTTGCATCTGGCCCCTGGCAGGGGTTTGAAGACCCCTGATATAGAGGGTCGTGCTTCATTTTTGAAACCAACCCCTTCATTTCGGGTTGTTTAAAAAATAACTAACAAACAAAACCCTTACTTTAACGGGGCTTCCACTGCCGACAGTTTTAGTGATAGCAAGAGCTGCAGTGCACTGCCACTTTTTGATGGGCACCACCTTAAAAATCTGCACTGTGCCAGGATGCAAAATTGTCCCAAAGCAGTAAGAGTAAAGGAAGTCCCCACCATGCAACAAATAAGAGGCAATCAAAGAGAAGATGATGGGAGAAACATGGTAGGTCTAAAATGTTTCCCTGGTGTTGTAAAATTCCCCCTTTGTAATCAAGCCTTCTGCAGTCCAAACAGATCCGTCTCTTTGTGTCCCCCCTTTGTCTGTCCTGTTTTGTAGGTATGCTAGACATATAGATGTGTACATTCACAATATTGGTTTGAATCTATTAACTATGTTTGTGAGTCTCCTTTGGTTTTACAAAGAAAATATACATACACGCACATGCGCGTGCACACACACAAATACACAGGGCTTAAATAACTTTGATTGATTGATTGGTTGATTGGTTGGTATACCAATAGTAAGGCTGGTGCACAGTGATGGGCTTCAAAGAAATTAAGAACCGGTTCTCTGCCCATCTGGCAGCCACTTTTAAATGGCTATTTTTAAACTTTATATGTCCTATCTCTTGTTAACAACCGGTTCTATAGAGTAGGTGCGAACCTGCTGGTGCCCACCACTGCTGGTGCAGCTGCAGAATTTTGCAGGCAGCCAAAGGATTTGGGCTGCTCCGGTCTTGTGCATAGCTGAATACTGGAGTACAAATAACCAAAAATAACAGTAACTGAAGAGTGCGCTCCTACTGCCATGTGGATTTGCATTGCCAGAACATATGCCTGTGCCCTGGTGTTTCTCAGTTCCAGAAGAGACTGGGTGAGTGGGAAGGAAAGCTGTTTTCTGCGATGCAGCAGGAACCTCTGAGACTATCCTTGCACAACACCTTTCTCTCTCTCACACACACACATATGCTTCATTAGGAAGGCGAAGGCGGGCCTCAGCTTAGCCTTTGCATGAGCCCCTTCAAAAGGGTGATGGTAGGTCCTCTTTTCCAGGACATGCCCTCCTTTTCAGCCTTGTGTCCTGGGGAAAAACTTAAATGTCCTCCTTTTCCTTGTGGAAAGATATAGCCTTTTGGTATGTCATTAATAAATTATATGTTATTAATTATATGTAATAGTTTTAAATTTAATAAGTCATATAATGTTTAAATTAACCACATGAAAGCAATAGATAGTTTTCATTTTGTCATGTTCTCCATTTTTCTTGGCTGTCCTACATTTTGGGGGCCTTGTCCTCTTTTGCATTTATGCCATCTAGTCACCCTGTATCCTTTGGATCCTGCGTAGGCTCCATCCCATCACAGTGGGGCCAGGAATGGAACCATTGCTTGGAGGAAGGCGAAAGGGGGTCATTCAGGTTAATGATGAGGGAAGCCAAAAGAGGAAACCCTGAGCTGGCAGGGCAACACCAGACATTATTGAGACCATGCCTACTCAGATGTAAGTACCATTATAGTCCATAGGTCTTACTTCCAGGTAAATGTGGACCAAATCATTGCAACCCTGAAGCATCCAATTATGTAATGATGTTTCCCTTCCTCCTTTAAAAGAGCAGTTTGTCTCCATTGCCTTCTCTGATCTGGGCTTCAGGCTGGTTGAACATTTGTCCTCTTTTTCCAGGACATGCCCTCTTTTCTGGTCTTGTATCCTAGAAAAATAAAATCTTCATTGTCCTCCTTTTCCTTGTGAAAAGGCAACATGTACAATTCTTGTAATTAATAAATTATAGGTAACAATTTTAAATTTAATAAGAAGTCACATAGTGTTTAAATTAACCACATGAAAGCTATATATATCTATATAAAAAATAAAAATTGTTTTCTCACCCTCGGGTGGTTGTATGTATGTTATCCTCAATCTTGGGTCCTCTACCAGAGGCCTGGGAGTTTGAGGGTTCTGTGCAGTATCTTAGCTTATATATATGAGCGTTCTTAGTTTTTTATTTTGTTGTGTCCTCGATTTTTCTTGGATGTCCTACATTGGGGGGATCCGGTCCTCTTTTTTGATTATGACTTCAGGTCACCCTGAATTTATTACATCTATTTTAAAAATTCCAAGAAGACTTCATTCTGCCTGCTCACAGGGAAAAGGAGGACAATGAAGATTTTTTTTCAGGACATAAGACTAAAAAAGAGGACATGCACTGGAAAATGAGGACATGTGGTCACCTGTCTAAAGCCCAGATTGATACAAATTGCTCAGGTGAGTGGGGGAGCATCATAGGGGGAAGCATTATGTTCACCAAAAGAGGGCATGGGGTCACCCTGGATGCCCAGGGACTGGAGGATCCCAGCTCAGGACCTCCTGATCCATGCCTGGGATGCAGAGACCTCACTGGCTGTTAGGAATTCATGGCCACTTGGGGACTGATGATCAAAGGAGCTCTCCCAGTGGGTGTCCCCCCAGGCAGGTGAATGAATGATCAGGAAAGAGGGGACCCCCAGGATCCTGGAGAAACCCAAAAGTGGAACTCTACCTCTGCTGGAGAGCTGCAACAATGAGAGGGAATGAGCTGTAGGGGAGAGTGTGTGTGAGTATGTGCGAGAGCATGCATGTGCATTGTGCATGAGTGAGTGAGGGAGAGGAGGGGGGCTGTGGATGAGATCGGGCTTCTCCCTCTCTCTTCCTCTTCCTCTCTCTCAGTTAATCCTGCTGTCAGTTGGTGTTAAGGAGGCGATCTAAGCGCTGGATTCCCAGAGCAAGGAAAGGCACACCGCAGAAGAAGGGAAGGAGGAGTGGACCACAGACAGACAAGACAGACAGACAGACAGACAGGAGGGGGGAACTACCAAATCTATGCTTGGACCTGGGCTTCTTTCTCGCCAATGCAAAAGGGAATATGCAGCACATTTTTGCCTTCTTCTGCACCAGTTTCCTAGGGGCAGTGTTGGGGGTCAATTTCCCCAGCAACATCCAAATAGGTGAGTGTGAAGCAGCTTCCCAGCCCCAGGAATTGGATGAACATGGGGGGCTTTGTGTGTGTGTATATGTGTGTGTGTGTGTGTGTGAGAGAGAGAGAGAGAGAGAGAGGCAAACCATCCTTCCCTTCTCCCACTTGCAAAAAATGCTTCTGTCCTGTGCATGGAACGGAATAGCACTGACTGTGGCTCATCTGATGAGGGGCTGTGGCTGTGCTTCCTAGTGGGTGGGGGGCTGAAAATGTCCACACTCTCTCTTCTCCCCCCACTCCCTTGGGGAATTCCTAGATCTGGGACTGGGCATTTTGATTTCGATGGACATGGAGCTGAGCATCACTTTGCATTGGGTGCAGTGGGGGCTGAGTAGGGGGTACGTATTCTCAGTCTGTAGGTAGAGATACCTGCCTGGAGAAATCACTCTTTGTTGTTGCTGTGTAACAACAAAGAAAGATGTGGCACCTTTCTTCTCCTAGCATCGCATCCACTTGTTCCTCCCTCCAGGGAGAACAGAGCTGTGGGTCTTCTCCGCTCCCCAAATCCAGTCCCCCTTCCCCATTTATAATGGATCTAGTCTTGATCTATATAGCATGATTCTCCTCGCTTCCCCTTCTCCTGGTGGCAATGCCTGGGGATGGCTCGGATTGTCTGATCCAGAGCAACTCTAGGGCTCACCACACTTGCAGGATCTGTGCTTTTATTGCAGTTTTGCAACCAGATCTGCTTTGTGTGTGTGTCTCCCCCATAAAACCAATGGCAATCCAGCACATGCAGGTTGCCATGCCTCGCTCCTTCCTGGGCAACAATAGGCTTCTAGTGTGATTTTTGTGTGTGTGCACAATCTCTCCCTCCCACACCGGGAATGATGCACACTGTTGCACAGGCAGAAAAGTCTCCTGCTTTGTTTCAGGCTGTGTTCACAGTGCAATCATGATAGATATATTCTCTCTCTCTCTCTCTCTCTCTCTCTCTCTCTCTCACACACACACACACACACACACACACACACACACACACAAACGATGCATTCTGTGTCCAGCCACTTACTCAAATCTGTGGGCCTCATTTACTGACTCCCTTCTTCACTGGCTCCCTCCCGTCATCACTGGCAAACTCAAATGAGCCACACACCTACACACACCATGCCTTCAAAGGCACGGCCACAAATTGAGCTCCTAAGCAACAACAAGCAATGCCACACTAAGCTGAATGAATGTGCTAATTGGATCAATTTGGGCTCTTCAGGATCTGGCTATATAATGTTCACTTTCTAAGACTGCCAACGTGCTTAACTCAATCAGCAGTGTCAGAATAACCAAATTCTAGGTACCATGCAGTGCTTGAGCTCCTCAGAAGAGGACGTGATCTCCTTGACACATGAAGCCATAGGTTGAGAGATCTTTTGTGAAACTGATTTGGCCATTTCCCCACCTTCCCTCACCATCCCAAGCCAAGTATGGCTTGAATTATGCCAGATGAGTCTGCCTGTATTCCTGTGTTCATCCTGTTCTACTTTAGTGGCAACCTGTTGAGTACCGTAAACATCTGTGGATGAAAATGTGGCAGAATCAGATCCTATGTATAGGAAAGAGACACCAGTTTCTAGTCTCCTACTGACTGTAGTGGAGGGGAGTGAGGTAGGATGGGGAAAGATGCAAATCCTTTTTCCTAACAGTGCACATTCAAACCCTTTGAGTCTTAGCAGAAAATGAGGCCCACAAACAGTCTCACAGATATCTGTAGCCCTTGCTCACTCTTCATTTATGATCAAATATTTGGGATATTTTGTGTTCCATAATTATTGGATTTCACAGGATCCCCCAAACTACATCATGTTTTTGGCTGAACTTTGAGCTGCCCTTTGCTGTCTTTTTTGCGACAACAGAGGTGGTCACCTTTCTGGAGAAGTGCTTGGAGAAGTTTGAAGCATTAACCTTGCAAGTGCCTTTGTCCTAAAATAGGGTCATAGAGTGACATTACTGTATACTTTAAAGGTAAAGCTCATAATTTGTTTTCCTCTCCTTTTTTGTTGTTGTTCCTACTCTAGGGGGATTATTTCCTACACAACAATCCCAGGAACATGCAGCTTTTATGTTTGCATTGTCTCAGTTCACAGAGCCCCCAAAGCTGGCTCCCCAGATTGACATTGTGAACATTAGCGACAGCTTTGAGATGACTTATACCTGTAAGTAATGGCTATGCAAAGGCCAACTATTCTTTCACTTGGCTCTTGCTTTTTCCTTTCTCTTCTGTGATCATCCATCTGAAGTGAAGAACTTGTACTGTGTAGGGACAGTTGCTTTAAAATTAAAACTCTCCATCAAGGTCTATGTAATGAGATTTTCTAAAAGAGATTTTTTTAAAATCATTGTTTATTTGGAAGTTTGGATGACTAGTGATGGTTGTTTTGTCTGATGCCATATTCTCTCCAGTTTTTCATAGTTGGGGAGAAGGGCTTATCTGAGCTCATGAATTTTTCATAGCTCACATATGTAATAAATATAATGCAATAACAAAATTAAAATGAGTGAATAATTCTATATGTCTTAATAGCCATTCAGTATTTTTTTAAAGAGTGAACTGTTATCTCAGGTTAGTCAGAAGTGCATAAAAGATGAGAGCTGAAGTTAAGTGTGTAATGAATGCAAAGTAAGATAGATTTGAGATCCAGCAGTTATTCTTAAGATTTGTATCCAGAGCAGTGTTTCTGAGAATAAAAATGCACCAGTAGTATCTTTCGTAGGAGGCTTTGTGGAACATCCTGAAATCAGCCTGGGAAAAGGTTTCATACAGTACTGATAGCAAAGAAGCCGAAAACATAATTTTTGTTTTGCGTCAAATAATCCGGGTGGAAAATAAAGAGGAACAACTTTGTGTTGAGAAAGGGAGAAGGAAAGATTTTGGTTTTTGCTGTAACTCACAACTGTTTTAAAAAAGGTCTTCATGTGATATGAAATTAATTATTTAGTTCAGTTTGATGTCAAGCATTATGGGGACCTCTCCTTTTAAACTGAGGGGAAACTAACCACAAAATGTGGTCTTTGGAGCATACCTGTTGCTCCAAACACCAGTCTACATATGGAATACCTTAGCTTCTTTGGCTGCCTTACCTTGAACATCTGAGTGGATTATTCCAGTGCTCAAGTGTCACGTATAAAGACTTTTTATGAGAATACTATAGAATGGTATAAAGAATAATGTGTGGTAAAAAAGCTCTCCTTTGATTCTTGTTGCTATTACTGTTTCCTAGTAGAAGCTGGCGTTGTGGCTAGAGTGTGAAATATAAGGAAACGGGAAGAGTGTGGCTTTGGGGTGAGAAGCAGAATGACAAATGTGAGTCTTGGACAGATAACAGGCAGGCATTGATGGGAAGGGTGACAAATTTGACCTGCTGGGTGTAGAAAAATGAAGTGAAATGGGCAGCAACAAAACTAGATAGCAGAATATAGTGTTATTGGAGCAGAGTGTTCCCCCACATGGCTATAGATAATAAGTGGAATTTTATTTGTGACAACAAGGTTCTGCTCTTTCTTAAAATGAAACCATTGCATTTTCATCATTTCTTTCCAAAAACTCTCTGGGTTTTATTGACTTCTTCCTGGGATTAATTCACTTATTTACGATATCATCATTTGCGGTGTCAACAGGGTCGCGGATCATCATTGTGTAGTGGCCGATTTGGCTTGGTGTTCCCAGGAGCTGTTCCAGCCCTGTGATTTCATAATTCTGGGTCCCCTCATGGTGATCAAAATCAGCATAGAACTGAGCTCCAAATGGTCAACTGAAAGCAAAATGTCCCCCTCCCTGTCCCCCTCCCCACACTCCCCAGCAGCAATGAAAGAGTAATTTTGACACATTTTACATTATAGCTCAGTTTTATATAGAGCACTTTGTTCTAAGTGAGCGATGAAAGTCAATTGACATCATCCAATTGCAATTATTCCCATTTATCATCAATTAAAGGCTCTTATCATTCAGTTCTGTGAAGCTATCAAATGCAGCATTTTACTCATATGCAATCTGTCCTTTGTTGTGCCATAGAAATTCAGCTCAAACATTGCACTAGCCATAGCATTCTTCTCTTTCTTTCCTGTATGTCAGGGACTGATTTCAGGGGGGGAAATTCACACTCATTTCCCATTTTTTAAGAAAATGACAACTACAAGTGCTTTGGTGTTTCATTTCACATGGTGATGATAGAAATAACGTTATTTTCATTTATCATTTTTCATTTTTATACTGCCTTTCCTCTAAAGAACTCAGGTGACGTACATGGTTCCTTCCTCTCTTTAGGTCCTCACAACAATTCTTTGAGGTAGATGAGATACATAGGTACCCAGGGAGCTTCATCAAAACCTTACACCAACTACTACACCAAAACTGGCCTTCAGTTATTTATATATAAACACTGTTCAGTTCCATGGAGAAGCAAGATGTGTTCTTGATGCTTTTATGACAAGAGCCTTCAATGCCCTCTTCGATGGCATTTGCAGCCATACACAACACAGATGCTTCTTGTGACAATACTGGTGACAGGCGGTCTCAGTTTGAAATTGGCATTATAATGGAAACATGAGGATTCCCAGTCCCTAAGTGAAGGTAAAGGTGTCCCCTGCGGGTTTACTGCTAGTCGTGACTCACTATGGGATGTGGTCGTGCTATCGGAAGATGTCTCCATGGTCATGTGGCCAGCATGACTGTACATCAAGGTGCATAGAATGCTGTTTTATCTTCCCACCCAGGAGGTACCTATTTATTTACTTTTGCATACTTGCATTTGAATACTTTCAAACTGCTAGGTTGGCAGGAGCTGGGGAAGGGAAGGGAGCTCACTCCGTCTTGTAGCACTCAGATTGGAAACCTCAGCCTGCTGGTTGATGGGCATGGTGTCTGAACCACTAAGACATTACAGCCAATTAAAAGCTTTTAAAGTATTTTCCCTAAGTGTTTTCTCTCAAAAACTAATATGGACGATTACAACCCTCTGAGGAAAGGATTGACAAGTGGGTGCCACCAATTCTCTTCTGAAAAAGCGCATTAGTTTTTATTTTTCTTCAAGCTTGACTGTCATATTAGAAGTGATCCTCTAGTCTTTCTTGCCAGTACTGAGATTCTGTTCTTGTTCCTGCATTTCATAACTTAGGCAAATAGGTATGCAATGCAAATTGGTTTGCCATGATAGCATCTGTCTGCATTAAAATGTTCATAGGAGTTCTTGCAGCCCAGTGCACCTGCCACAATCTCCTGTAACCCTATCCAAATGGTGGACAACTTTAGGAAGGCAGTAGCATAAATGGAGTTTAGAATTGACATGATAGCAGACAAAAAAAAACATATTTTTGTACTTCTTGAAACAGTGATGCTAAAGTGATATATGGCAAAAGGGCACAACCCTAACCAACTTTATGGCACTGGCATAACTGTGCTGGTGGGGGATGTGCTGCATCCTGCATTTGGGGGGCATTCACGGAAGCCTCCTTAAGGTAAGGCAGTGTTTGTTCCCTTACCTCAGAGTTGCATTGGCCTTGCCTTGATGCTGGAAAGTTGATTAGTACTGGCCCAGAGTTTGATATATGGAAGGAGCTTATGGAAGTGTGTTTTCTTTACCCACAGTTTAGTAAGAAATTTCCATAACTGCAAATAGTGATTTGGCAGTATATAGTGTAAAAAGACATCTCCTGCCTTCTAGCAGGTAATAAAAAATAAAAATGGGAGTGGCGTACAGTAGAATCGATATCCTGTACTGACAGGCAATGAAACAGATGCAGTCACAGACTTTGCATGGTTGCCATGCCATCATCCTTTGGTGTCGTGCAGCAATAAGAAACAGGCTGTATCCAGTGCTTGGCTATTTATGCAACAATATTGACTTCTACCTCACTGAAAATTGGGGTGGCTTCAAATTAAATTGATGATAGAAGACATTTGCCTTTTCCCATAAATCCTGTTTAAGCAAAACTCCCACAATGTATATACAGTACTAAAAGCGGAAATCCCCTAAAACATTTCATACAAATTTCCAGCCATTTTAGATGTCGTGTTTATCCAACAGCAATGTAGGTTTTGTTTCAGAATGGTTATGTTATTAAGTGATGATGGTGGCCTTGGGGACTCTTTAAGAGCCACGGGGCAGGTATATATCTCAAATACTGTATGGTGATATTCAGTTCTATCACCTATTAGCTATCAGCTGTTTCATTTTCTCTGTAAACTGCTTGGTGATTTTTTGTTGAAAAGCAATATATGTTGATTGATACCAACATGTAAGAGTCAGTGCATGAGATGAGAGGGCAAGTGAGTGGGCACACTGTCATGCATCATCCTCCATTTTTTGTCTTCTTTCCCTGTATGGTTGTGACCAGTGAGGCAAAGGGATGCGGCACTGCAACAAGGTGCCCTTATTGGTGGAGGGAGGAGAGAATGCCAGGGAAGGCAGAAGTGCCAAACAGCAAGGAAGAGCAAGGTGAACGAGAAGGAGATCAAAGTGGCCGGTTGAAGTCTAGGGCAACCTAGGCTAAACCACTTCCCCCAAAGTCGCTGGTAGGATTTCACTGGCTACTGTTCATGCTGGGCTGACCTGAGCCACAGAGCAGAATGGCAAAAATAGCACTGCAATGATGCACCTAAGGTTTTTGAGGATTTGAAGTCAACCACCCCTATTCCTAATTCTGCCTTTCTATCCTGACTACTTTGTAGTGGAAATGTTTTGCCATGCTGGAATTTTCAAAAGAAACGTAATTAGATTTAAACCTAATAGAATTGGCTGGCCATGCTGAGAAGCTGATTATTCTTCAGTCACTTCATGATTGGCAGGACATCTTGCGTCATCACTGGCATTTATGGCATTTCCTATGATGAGATGGGAGAGTCTGGACAAAGCTGTTCACTGTAACCAATTTGTTGAAGAAGCTGAGTTTGTGTAAGATAAAAAGTGACAAGCATCTCCACGTTCCTGAAGATTTAGTGAAAATATGCCCTAGGGCTTTAAAGAAGATGCCATGTTTATTGTACTGAATTTGCCAACTGCTTGGATTCCCCATTGGTCCATTTCGTGATAGAATGCGCTAACATAGAGGATAGCCTTTCTGGCTTGCCTGGGTTTCCAGAAGATCCTTACCTAAATCAATAACATATACAATAAAAACTTGGATTGAAAGTGTTTTGGTTTGAGAGCATTTTGCAAGACAAGCAAACATTTCCAATACATTTCATCTTGCAATACAAGCAATGTCTTGCAATACAAGCAAAAAAATAGTGCAGGCTAGGTTACGGTCGGTTTTGTCACTCCACCAGCACCTGCTCAGCCTGAGACAAGCCTATGCATGTTTATTCTGTAGTAAGCCTATTACAGTCAATGGGGCTCATTCCTGTGTAAGGGGACAATGGAAAGGAGCCTGAGAGACCTAACCTACAATCCAGAGTAACTGCTGGAGCACTTAAGAGACATTACGTGCACCCGTAGTTATTGCACCATGTAGAGAAAACCTATGGGAAATTCATATCGCAATAGAGTAAATTGTTCTTACACCAGAGCAAGGACACCCCATAGTTACTCTGGATTGTGCCCCTAGCCTTGCAAGTCTACTCTAAAATTCGTCCTATTATAATCAGTGGTGCTCACTCCTGTGTAAGAGGGGAAGATTGCAGCCTAAGGGCGCAATCCAGAGTAACTATGGGGAGTCCTTGCTCCAGTGTAAGAACAATTTGCTCTGGATTGCAATATGAATTTCCCATAGGTTTTCACCAGGTGGTGCAGTAACTACAGGTACACGTAATGTCTCTTACGTGCTCCCGCAGTTACTCTGGATTGTAGGGTATGAGTCTTAAGTGCAAGTTAATTTGTTTTCTTTTTCTTTATATTTTGTATTTTCTTTTCTATTTTGTATAATATTGCAGTATTGTAATCATTTTTAAATGAATAGTTTTGGGTTGTGGAATGAAACATCTGAGTTTCCATTATTTCTAATGGGAAAATTTGCTTTGATATACAAGCATTTGGGATTACAAGCATGCTTCTAGAATGAATTATGCTCATAAACCAAGGCACGACTGTAGATGTTTTGCTATTAGTTTATTATGCTTGAGCACTTTTACCATATTCCCTTGCTTTCCATTTCCTTTTCTTTTGCAATAATTAAAGCCAGATTTAGACATATGCACCTTAGAACTGATCAAGGCATTCTAAAACTCAGGGAAGATTGCTCTAGAGGTATTATTTTTATTTTTATCTTAGTTTTTCCTTGGGTAGTAATAGTAGTGCATGTTGTCTATTAGTGACCAACCCATGTCTCCCATCCTCCAGAGGCAAACTGAGTTCAGCTCCCCTTGCCCCAAGACGTCTTCTTTGCCCAGCAGAGGCCGTGGGTATCTGCCCACAGACTCTGCTGTCTCAGAATGATTGAAATCAGGGAAAAACATGACTTCTAGTTTCTTTGGGAAAACCAGAAGTTATGTTTTTAATTATTTCTAAGGCTTTAGGAGGCTAGTGGAAGCCTCCAAGTTTTCCCCAAGGCTCCCACCAAGATGACAGGACAGCCAAGATGGAGGGCCACAAACTAAATCATGAAAATGGCAAATTGTTTGCCTAGTTGGGGACTTCATTGTTCCATCTACAGTATATAAATGAGAAATGGAATCTGATGTAACATATAATTTTCATATATTTGCTTGACATTACGCAGGTACTATAATTGAGGTTCTCTACAAGGTTTTGTATTGAAGACATGGCCCCAGTTGAACACATGCGTTAATCTGCAAAACTGTTATCAGCAGAAGCATGTCACATATTTAGTTGTTGCAGTAATCACATAACTGGTTAGTAACAAGGTTGTCCTTTAATGAAAGTTACTATAATGTTTCCTTCATAATAACTTTCCTATATGGTAGCAATCAATGGACTATAGCAATCAATGGACTATATAGGGTCTCTAAGGGTAAATCACAGACTTCTGACTTTCACAGTAATAAAGTTCTACAAAATATAATATTTGGAATAGATTCAACTTTGATTTGATCTTTCTTATACCAATCACATACTGTATATGCCAAAAGATTATATGTAACCATAAAATGATTATTTGTTGAACATCCCATTAAAAGTTGCAACAATGCTCTACAGGAATGATTTTCAAACAGTGTGCCATGACACACTGGTGTGCCACGGAGAGTCCTTAGGTGTGCCACAGGAATTTGGAGATTGATATTCATTAATAGGAAAATAGGGGAATTTGAACAGTCTGGTGTGCCTTGTCAACGGTAAAAACAAGTGATGTTGTGCCTTGACAATTCCAGTGCCTTATCAAGTGTACTGTGAGATGAAAAAGGTTGAAAATCACTGCTCTAGAGAAATATGCATATAAGTATACAACTTACTGGTGTCCTGTAACTTCAGGCAACAGTATTGGTACATGAAGAGTTAAAAAAACGCAAGAGTTTATTTGCAAAAAGAAATTCAGGCAAAGGCTTTAAGCACCTTCCTTCACAAAACTAAATATCTATGGCCAGGAAAGGGACTAATAATTCTTCTTCATAAAATAAAACTGCAACCCAGTGCATGCTTTCCTGGGATTAGACCCAACTGCATGCAGTGGAACCTACTTTTCAAAACAATCAATAATTACTAATTATGACGACAGTGTCCAATAATTTGGTGCTTTGATGCTTTCATTTCTTTACTTGGCATAACACCTTCCACTGAAGCTCTCAAATTTGCCTTATAGGTGTAAGGAAAAATTGGCACGCATATTAAAAGTCCCCCAGTTTCAGGTTAAATTTATTGCAATTAAGCTATTGTACTAGGTTGAATTTAAAAAGTGCTTCTTTGTTGATAAACTTACACTGGTCGCTATTTCTCAGAATGGCACTGCGGTAATTTATTGCACTGGTAATCAATTAAAATGTAGTTTTGTAATTAAACTTCCTCGAGCTCAGTTGTACGATGCTATGTAAATTTTGTGTGTTGTGTTTGTTTATCCCAGGAGTGCCATAAAAGCAAGTGAAGTGTGTGTTTCCATACGTTTCATTCCAGTGCACAGCAAGGCCATTGAATCATACTGAATTTGAGCAGCTGTGTGCACAATTGTCATTCTAAGGGCACAATCCAGAGTAACTATGGGGAGTCCTTGCTCCAAAGTAAGAACAATTTACTCTGGATTGCAATATGAATTTCCCAGGCGATGCTGTAACTATGTCGATGGAAATGTCTCATATATGCTCCCATAGTTACTCTGGATTTTAGAGTAGATTACTAAACAGCACACTTTTGCACTGTAATCAAAGCAATACCTATTGAACTATACCTATTGAGCAATACCTAATCAAAGAAATACTTATTGAAATGCAGCCAACCCTACAATCCAGAGTAACTATGAGAGCACATAAGAGACATTGCGTGCACCCATAGTTATGGCACCACCTAGTGAAAACCTATGGAAAATTCATATTGCAATCCAGAGTAAATTGTTCTTACACCGGAGCAAGGACTCTCCATAGTTGCTCTGGATTGCGCCCTAAGTCAACAGAGCTTAATAATCAGTGGAATCATACTATTATACTAATATTATTAAAGAAGTGGTACTCAAGCATTTCAGCCCAGGATCCCCTTCTAAGAATGATAATCTGTTTGGTACCCCCTGGAAGTGATGTCATGGCTGGAAGTGGCATTAAAGGTGCCTAGTGCCTGATTCAAAGATGGCTGCACCCAGCTTTTTGTGACCCCCCCCTAAAATGAAGTTGTGACCCCCCCAAGATAGTCCTGACCCCCACTTTGAAGACCACTGATCTAAAGAATCCAAAGGAAAAGCATTCCAAGGCTTGCACAAATCCCATGCTCATGAACACATCTTCCAAATCTTATTCAAAAGAAATATTGTAGGCTGTTTTATCTGTCTTTTCCCCCAGAATTAATCTGCAATGTGTTTAATGAGGTTTACTCCTATGTAGAGGCATAGTCTTGTTTAATGTACTTTCCATATACTATAGTCTCATTAAATGCAGTGGGACTGATTTCTGAGTAGGCATTCACTATTACTGTCAGGTCCCATCCTCTACATGGAGCCCAATGCAGCCACACATAGGTAGTGTGCACTGCATCCATCTTCCATCGTCCATCTTTCTATATATATATATAAATGAAAAGTCACTGAATGACTGACTCACTGACTCATCAACGCTCAGCCAAAATTGCTGGGCCTAGAAGCATGAAATTTGGGGTGGGTGTTGCTTCAGTGATGGAGGATCCACTAAAAACTGGTTTTCGGAAATTCCAACTGGAAGGGGGTGAAATGGGGTGCAACACATTTTCCTTCCTATACTTTACATTGAGAATCCCTAACCGAGGGATTCTCTGCCCCAAGCCCTGGACCTAAAAGCATGAAATTTGGGGAGGGTGTTCCTTCTGTGACATCAGCACCCACCAAGAACCAATGTGGAGAAATTTAACCCTTAAGGGGCTGAAAAGGGGTGCAACATGTTTTTATCCCATGGAAGACTGACCAACATCCAGCCAATTTGGTGCTTGGCGCCTGGTGCACTGAGGGGGATGTTGTTTGGAGGGAGGGGTTGCACTGGGGAGGTTGCACATTAGGGGTGTTGCACATAGAGAGATGATGTGCATAAGGAGGCAGTGCACATTGGGGAGGTGATGCGCATGGGGTTGATGCACATGGGGGGGGGGTTGATGTGCATGGGGGATGGCATACGGGGGAATTTTACTCCCACAACATGGGTACGTTTTTGCTAGTTGGTGGATAAGAGAGATCAGGGAGCTAGCAGGAGGTAAGGAAAAATATCTAAGAACAATTTTTTTTGTAGACCTAGTTGCCTTTGGACCTTTCTGATATATGCCAGCCATCTTACTGGCACAGTTCCAAGGAAATAAAAGGGGCAGGGTGGTCAGGGGAAGACAGAGTAATATCCTGGGTGCGTTTTGGTGTCACTGAGATCCATCCCCTCCCACTCCTTCCCTGCCCATTACCCTTCCCACCTTGAACCTCTCCCTGTCCTATCCCTCTTCTCTCACAGCACACTTTTGCCACTAAGAGCACAATCCTACCCATGTCTACTCAGAAGTAAGCCTCATTGTGTTCAATGGGTCTTAATCTCAGGAAAGTGTCTTTAGGATTGTAGCCTAAGTTACCAGACTTCAGGAGCTGCTCTTGCGTACATTATTGTCCATTTGCAGCAACATCCAGGAAGTGCGTGACAACAGCCTGACTTTCATGTCACCATTAAGGGCCTTGAGCTGCAGGAATGTTAGTTTCAGAGAGATATGATTGGAGTCTTTAACATATTATGTAGTGTACTGCAGTTGCTACTGACTCCTGTAGAAGGAAGCTCCCCCAGTTTTGATTTTCCTTAGATCACAAAATCCTAATTGTAAGTATAAAACTCTGGGGTGTAAGTAGTTTAAGCCACACTGCTATATACAAGATGACTCATCGGCTGAATTACTATCTGATGTAACAGGTAATCAAAGCACTGATTATAAATTATGGCATTGGCTCCATTATGCTGCCACTTCACTGAGTATATCTAAATAGGGCAGACATTAAAAAAATTCTGGGTCTTATTTCACCTCTTGTTTGTGCAAATGTGCACCCCCAAATGGGGGGATGTAAGGAAAAGAGCGATAAGATCACAATGTATATGACTGCTGCTGTGATCCAATTTCAAACCAATCCTTCCCTGGCCCACTGTTTGCCCACTGCCCTTGATCCTCTTCTTAACTGCAGCCAGGAACTTTGTCTGGGCAGAAGAAATAAGTCTTCTACCATATTGTTAACTCTTTGATATAACTGTTTTTATTTTATGTAAATATTGGTTGTCTTCAGTGGTGGGCCGAGCCTCCCCCAAGATCCGGTTCGCTGGAAGTTGGGGGCTGGGGCTGGGGCCGGGGTCAGGGGCAGGGCTAGGGGCGGACCACAACCCCGGCGGATCCCAACCCTGGCGCAAATCCCAGGGATTGGCACGTGCACAGTGTGTCTCCTCCAGTTGGAGGAGACACACTACACACGCGCTGACCCCTTGGAGACACACTCGTCTCCTCCTACTGGAGGAGGCGCACATTGCGCACGCCAACGCAGGCGCGCACCCTGTGCGTCTTCTTCAGCAGGAGGAGACACGGGGGGGGGGGAAGATGGCGGCTGGCGCGAACTGGTCCGCCTTCTTTTTCCTTTCCCTGCCGCTGGCGGTTTGCCAGCGGCAGGGAAAAGGGAAGATCCGGTTTGGGTGAGTAGGCCCGAACCGGCATCTGCCCACCCCTGGTTGTTTTCCCTATGTGTTTCATGCCTTTTATTTTATGGATATATTACACCCATGAACAGTATATCACTTATATCACTTATATTACTTATTATTTTATTTCTATATATTTTATTTTCATTTTTTGCTCCTTCCTTAGGTAGTTGTTTTACGGGCAGCTCGTAGAACTCTTCTCTTTCCCTGTGGAATCCTTCGTGGGTGGTCATCACATGTGGTATCAGGAAATGCCTTCCTAACTTCCAGCAAGAGCTTTCAGGTCAGCCAAGCTGTTATACAGCAGGGAGGAATGATAGGCTTGAGTTCTTGCTCCTGTGGGTAAAAGCATTCAAGATAGCTGTGTGAATAACAAGGGTGCGATCAGCATTGTGTTTCAATAGGCAGTGTGAGCTCTTTGAACTAATGGGTCTGAATCATACCCATGGTGTGCAGACTTTACACATAAACACTTTGTATGAAGAAAAAGCTGTTGGGCATGCAAATAAAAGATGAGTTCATTTTTCTGGACCTTCTTCCCCTTCTCATTATATTGCCCTACTAGTACCAATACTTGACAGTAGAACAAAGGGGTGACTCAGTAGAAAGATTTTTTTCCCTTCAAAAATGTTCTGATAAACAACAGTTATGAAACATGAAAGATAACTTTGTCACTGAATATTAAGTGCACTGATAAAAAATAGCTACATCAAGAAAGGTAGCCATATACTTTATTGGGAAGAAGACACTTAAAAATATCAGACAGCAGCAGCTGAATAAAGCAACCAAAAGACGGGGGGAATGCATCAGCAAAGCACAAATGAGACATGCCCTTATATTATTGTACTACAAAGGGCCAGGGCTGCTAGGATAAGCTGAAAATGAGAAACGGGCCTGGTCTGCAGGGAAACATTTCTATGTACAGAAAGTGATTAATGTATTTAATGAACTAGCAGAAGAAACAGTAGATTTGAAACCACAAGCCAGGCTCACCAAAGGATGACAAAGAATTCTATTTCATATGGCGCACTCACTAGCAAGATTTGGCCTTGCAGGTCAGCAGCATAGATGTGTAGGTCACTGCCTGCCCCTTCGGTCATGGCTATAACAGCTTTCTCACTAATTAGATCTAAATGAACCATATATCAGATCGGCTTTTATTTATTTTTACAAAAAGCACAGATTTAAACTTCATGTAGAGCTTTTCCTTATAGCTCCCACAGACAGTGCAATCCCCTCTTGAGCTTCTTGAACCAACATTGCATATTTGTCCAAGAAGCATTGTCATTACTGAAATGTGCTTCAGTGGTAGAGGATATTTTAGCAACTTTTTTTTAAAAAAAATAAAAAGTTAGCCGAAACCAATGCCTATGTGACAATGCAGTGGTAGGCAAAAGCTAAACAGCATCCAGCAAGGAATTTTGGGTGGCTAGAGGTCTCCTTAGGATAAAGTGTCATTTGCCCTCTTGTGCTGGGGTAATCCTCTGCAGCTGCAATGGGTCAACTTGAACCAGTGCTAGTGATAGTGCTGGTGTAAGTCATTGATTCATATAGGTAGATCAGGGTTAAAAGGGGAGGGGTGTTGGATACAGCACGCACTGGCGCAACTGATTCTGATCCCTACCCAAGTCTGAGCTGCCCATCCCACCCCCACTGCCACTATGTTCCACTCTTCCCCTGCTCTACTCAAGACCCTCTCTTCTGTCTCCCACACATTACTGGACTAACATCCTCTCCATTGGGTCTCCTCATTGTTGTCAGTGCACACAGGAAAGCTCTGTCCCTTTAAATTTATCAGGCAATCCTGCAGTTCCTGCTTTGTAAAAAGAACCGTATGACAGAGGAAGGTAAGATATAAGATGCTCTTGTTTTTTTCTTTTTGAGCACAGCACAGATGATGGGCAGGAGAATCACTTGCACCATTCCTGACTTCTATGCATACTAAGAATTCAGCTACCAGAAAGGTGTTTGTGCAAGAAACAATCTACTACTACATTTTGAGTATGGAGAACAGCAAAGGGGCAAAAGTATGCCCAGAGGTTTGGCTCAGAATGCCTGTCTGTAGGAACTGCTCCAGTTTTTTCCATACTATGTAGGCACACAGGAAACAAATGTTAAGATAGGATTTTAGAAGGATTTTTTTAGAGTTTACAGTAAACCCCTGGACTGAGAGGGTTTTTCAAGACAAGCAAACGTTTCTAATAAATTTTGATTTGATATACAAGCAAAAAAATTGTCCTGGTCGGTATATGGTCGGATTCAACCCCACCAACCCCTTTTTTCTTTATATTTTGTATTTTCTTTCTTATTTTGTATTATATTACAGCAGGGGTGTCCAAGCTCCATCCCTGGAGCTGAATGTGGCCCTTGGGGAGCCTCAATGTGACCCTCAACATATCCCTCCATCCAACCCACAGGCAAGCCTTGTGATGTCTCTAATACACTCTAATATGTGAATTTATGTAAATTTATTCTGGCCCCCGGCACTAGTGCCAAAGAGATTATGTGGCCCTTCTGCCAAAAAGTTTGGATATCACTGTAAGACTCTATTGTAATCATTTTATATTAATATTTTTGGGTTGTGGAACGAATTGTCTGAGTTTCCATTATTTCTTATGGGGAAATTTGCTTTGATATACAAGTGTTTGGGATTACAAGCATGCTTCTGGAACAAATTATGCTCATAATCCAAGGTTTACGTGTAGGTTTATCAAGGTTTATGCACACAAACCAAGGTTCATTTTGGTTTCACGTGGTTAATGCAGGAAAATGGGATAATAAAAGTATCCACAAGGATTTACAAATACTGTAAACATTTCATTGCTGAGCCATAAAGTATTAAAATTTCTCATAGAAGTATACTTGAGTAGGAAAAGAGAGTATTAAAACCTACTCACGGATTTTTTGTACTGATTGCAGTTCTCCATCACTGATGTGAGAATGACAGACGATAGCCTTGTTAGGATATGATGCATGACTCTTGAGAAGCCTCTTTTATAGTTCCAACCATTCCCACTGTTTGCTTCTGGCAGTGTATATTATTAGCAGTTGTGAGTATGTACACGTAGGAACTTAAATGGAGGAGGCAGCATGATCTCTTGTGTTTGATTTTACAAAAGGCATACTATTTATTAGCACAGAAAGCAGAGGAATGTGCAATAGACAAGGGACAACAACAAAGGAAAGAGATGATGATCTTCTGTGGAACTGCATACCCAAGAGGTCTTTTTATGTGAAAATAAGGCACTTCTGTGTGCTCAGTTGCCTATAACATGCTCCTTACCGGCCTAATGTACCATAAGAACCTTATACAGGCCATTGGTTTAGAATGAAATGGTGTGAAATTATGGTATGATATGATCAGACTTCAGTAACACTCTCTGCATGGGGTGACCTGTTTAAAAATGCCCAGAAACTTCAACTGGTACAAATGAAGCCAACAAGGGTTCTTTTGGCTCACTTTCTCATTTCATCAATCATCATCATCATCATCACATCTACAACAACAACATCATATTGAGATGACACCTTTGTGATTCTAAGTTCCTTGGATAGGAATCGAATCACAATAAAGCCAATTCCACTTAAACACCTGACGACTGTGATATGCAACATCATCATCATCATCATCACCATAATAATAATAATAATAATAATAATAATAATAATAATAAATCTATTACCACTGTCCCTGTTTTAAACTTATTTTATTATATCAAATTAGTTATATCAAGTGAGTACTTGACCACTGTCCCTTCTGTGGCTAAAATGTATCAGTCGACCATCAGGCATTTTGTTTTGAGAGAGGGAAGGGGGTTATTTTATAGTTGTGAGGTCCTCCTATTGCAAATGGATTGTGAGGCCACCATCTCTCCTAACGACTCATTCATGCCCAGGTGATGCACGCTTACTGCCATGACTTGGCATTCTGTTTTTGCTAAGGAAAAATGGAAAGCCATTAGCTTGAAGCTGGCAGCGTGTTGGTATTCAGACAAAGCACTCCCTCAGCACCTGGTTGATGCTTGCAAAGTATAACAGAACTGAACATGTGTACGCACACCCTGGAGGCATGTATGCCAAGGCATAAGCAGAATGATGGCTCATAAATCACTTCTTGCAAAATTCTACCAAAATCTTGCCATTATGGTGGGAATGCCCCCACCCCAAAAAATCAAAGGCTCTTTCCACAAGGAATATAATGGCAGGAAGGAAATGCATGGATAAACAACAAATAGCTCTCTATGGCTGCAATCCAGAGCAAATTCAGCCTGCTCTGACCTAACTGCACTCTCCTAACTATTCTGTATCCAGAGCAGAAAGTTATGCTGAATCCAGAGAGTCAGGAAGCCTGAGCTGCCCTAACTGCTCCAGAGCATGCTAAGTAATTGACACAAGGGGAAGACTTGCTCCTGAGGAGACACCCCTCAGATCACACTGAACAAGGAACAGCTGTGGTGCCTACAGTGGTGACATGACTCTGCACATCACCTGGTGCGGAAGTCTGTGCGTCATCCCTGGGATGCGCGCCCCCCTACCTGGACTGTGCAGTCACCAAAGTTGGCGCCTGTGCAGTTGTTTCTGAAGCCAACTGGCTTCAGAAAGAGTACTGCGCAGGCACCATCTCTGACACCTGCACAGTACTTTTCTGAAGCCTTTTGGCTTCGGGGGAGACTGTGCAGGCGTCAGAGTTGGTGCCTGTGCAGTACTCTTTCTGAAGCCATTCGGCTGCTGCTCCGCCTCCTGAGTGAGGCCGAATGGCTGTGCAGAGGCGCGGACTTTCTCTGCTCTAAGGAAGTCTCCTCTGAAGCTGTTCAGCATGCTCAGTGTGTTTCTGCGCAGTGCACCTCAGATGGCCGTTCAGGCCAGCTCCTCAGACAAGTGTCAGCTTCTGGCTGATTCTCCGCCTTGGAGCAGGCCTGAATGGTGGTGCTGATGCCCGGGGCCTGCCAAAGGACAGTCAAACTCCTCCGGCACATCACCCCATACGGAGCGCATCCCCAATGCAGCCCACACCAACCGCACCAGTCTGGTGACGCCACTGGGTGCCTGCCTTATAAGGAGTCCCTGATGAGATGCCAGTACATTCTACAGTGAATACAAGGGGCTTCTTGGAGTGGCCTGCTGTATCCTGAGGTTTGTGGGCAGCCGTAGTTGTTCCATATCCTGAGGTTGAGAGGAAGGGGTTGCAGCTAGGCTGGCCAAGAACTCAGATTTTTGGTCAACACTGCCATTCTTACTCGGGCTTTATCATGGACCCCTATGGGTCTACTCATTACTATACCTGCTCCTGAGGGTGGTATAACTCTGAGGGCTGGAAGAGGGCATTTCTGCCTTGGAAGCAGGCTCTGGATACGGAGTAACTGCTCTGCCCTAGGCAATGCTAAACATGCCCTCAGCTTGCCTCTCCTGAGCTGCTTAGGCTGCCCCAGTTAGGGCAGAGCAGGTCCACCTCTCTTAGGGCACCCTATCTTGCCTTGCTCTGCCCTAAGCCTCCTTCAGAGTAACTGGGCTGGAGCATCTTGCAGTTGCTCCAACCTAGTGTTAGATAGGGCAACCTAAGGGCTCTTATGTGGACAGATTAGTTGCTCTGGATTGGGCTGTATGTTGCTAACAAATTAGTCTTATTATCATTATTGACAGTACTCAGCACAGATCATTCCCCATGACTAATTATTACTTGGCTGCTGAAGGGGGCAGGTGGAAAAAGGTGGCGGTACTGAGTACTGGTGAGTACCCCCAGAAAAAAAGCCCTGATTATTGATATTATTATTGATAATAATGATAATTATTATCAAATACTGTATTGTTAGCCTGCTTTTCAGCAAAAGCCATCATTTAAAAAATCCCCACCCTTTGCTAACAGTACATAATGTAGCCAAATCATGCAAACATTGACATGTTTATTGTTTGGCCCATTCCCTCACAGCTGTGGCAAACTGAGAAAAGAGAATTCGCTGGAGAGCTCACGTGGGAATGAAGGGAAAGCGTCAGCTGAAGTTGTGACTGTCCCAGACTCATCTAATTCCAAGAGAAGGAGCACTGGCTCATGAATCCACTCAGGTCAATTTGATTAGCTGGTCATCTTTTTAGGAGACAAGAAGGATTTTTCTACTCCTCTGTCTAATTGGCCCTGACTTAGAAGTTTTTCATCTCTTTGTATTGATCAGTGGGGTTGTTTGCAGTTAACTAAGTAGCCACAGCTGGCAAAGAAGTGTAGGTTGTGCTATAGAAATCAGTATGCATCATGGGAAGCGGAGTGGGCAAGCAGAGTCAGGAGCCAGAATCAGTCAAAGTAGCCATCCTTTCAAAATTAGGTTTCCTGGGCATTTTAACAATTGTGTAGACCATTTTGGGAGCAGGGCCACATCTGCTGCAATCCTAACCACACTTTCCTGAGAGTAAGCCCCACTGAACACAATAGGTCTTCAGAGTAGACAGGCTTAGGATTGTGTCCGTCATCTCTCTGACACTGTGTCAGGCTGGAAAAAAAGAATTTGCATAAAAGAGTATTTACATAAAGAATAGCCAGGAGTTGGCTCCCCCACTCCCACCCCAAGCAAAGGAACCAACACTAAAGAAGTTAGAATTCAGTTTGTGATAGGAACTTACAATCACAAAGTATTGCATTAGAATCCTCTTTAACTGATATCCAAAACTTTGAAGACCATCATGAGCAGGCCAATGTGAATCTAAGCAGTTAATCCCAATTTGTCATGTTCTGATTCTTTTTTGTGGTTTTTGGCAGAGGTGGTCCAAAACTGAGATGATCAAAACCAAGATGAGGGTTAAGGAGTTGTGGGATAAATAAAACAGAATTCTTCCTTCTCTGACCAATAGATGAAATGAAACTCTGCAGCTATAACCTAGAAAATATAACTGATGTGTCACAAAAGTATGCTAGCAATTTTTGACTATCAAAGCTTGTACAGTGAGACAGGAGAGCCTATAAAAGGTACTTATATCACCTTGGGTTTTATTAGATAAATTCAGTGTCCAATTGTTTCTGTGAGAAATAGATATAACATAAAAACATCTATATAGCACACACTGAGAAATGTATCAGTCTTAGCAATGACTGCCTGCGAGAGTCATAGGAGCCATTTTTGGATAGGGCTAATATAGCTGCTATTTGCCATCTGCTCTTCTGAAACCATTACAATAGTAGGGAATTCCCCTCATAATTATGAACACAGAGTTTTGTGCTGTGCTGTTCTACTGAAGTGACAAGGGAGTGATTTGCTTGCTCATTTCAATCTCCATCTCTATCCCCAATCGTGGTCCCAGAGGGCTGGCCGTATGCCAGGGGCTGCTTGACTGACATGCTGTTAGCTGTTCTTTGTGCTGACTCACCTGTGAAAGTTATAAAGAATTAAACTGGAGATTGCTGACTTGGGCAAATTGTTCTCTCAGAAGTAGTTCTGATCCACCTTTATCATTCCATATGCTTACTCACAAAGGATTTTTCATGTTTCAAAGGCATATTCCTATAGAGACAAGGCAATAAGGAAAATGCCATAGAGATTTTGTGACTGATCTTGCTGTTGGAGAACAGTATTGTAACCTAAATATAAATACATTGTATGTGCAAAAAAAATTTAAAAATGATAGTATGACTAGGCTATCACTGGTATTTAGTGGTAAATTTCTGTTTCAAGCCACATCACGACTAATCTGACCATAGTGAAATTTCCTAATTTGGTGAGTTCTGTTCCAGAAGACTTTTGTAGTATGTCAATTAAATATACATATGATCTTGCCATGTGCATGATCTGTGAAACATCTTCCATGACATCATAAATCATAATAGCATACCACCAAAAGAGTTTTTTAATATTTTGTTTTTGGCGGGGAGAGGGGGTTGCTGGCACCAGCACAGGTTATGATATGATGACATATGATACAGACATTCTGGTAAAGCAATACTGGTCAAGATCCCCTGCTAACTGGGCAAGAGTCACTCTTTCAGGTGGGTGTTCCTCTTTCATGTAGCACGGGGAGAGTAACTGGCCCTCCTCAACCCTGCAATATCTGTTCTGCTGGTGTTCTTTTGCATGTTAGATTGTGAGCCCTTTTTGGGACAAGGACCCATTAGCTATTTATTAGCTATTAATTTTTTTTCAGTTACTTTGTAAACTGCTTTGTGATCTTCTTAGTTGAAAAGAGGTATATAAATACTGTAGATAGATAGAAATACTGTAGACAGATAGATCTGGTCATTTTATAGATGGTGACTTTTCCTCTTCTCCCTGCATGGTGCTGGTTCTGCTTCTGTTCATGAGGAGGCTATAGCTTCATCTCCCTCTGCAACCTTTTTTGGCTTCTGCCTGCCTGTTTATAATGCACCAACTCCCATGCCCCCAAAGTACCAGCACATTATTTGTGGACAATGAGAACAGTCACAGATAATGAGAGGTAGGTGGAAATTCTGCCCCTCACAGATAAATGAATTTGTTGTCAATGAATTTGCACATGAAGAGATCAGGTTAGTCTTTAAAATGTTACAATACTATTTGTTGTTATTTAGTTGATAAATGGATGGAGTTTGGAAGAGATGTATTCATAATCTCATTTAGATTTTAATAGCCAAAGCTTATGCTTAAATTTCACAAGAACCAGAATGGCGGGTCCCAAACTCACAAGATTTGGGCACCATTGTTTGGCTCTCACTGATGCTACAGGAGCATCATGGCCAGCTGGAAAGTAGAGGCTGTGGGGGCATCATGATCCCTAAAGAGGTGGCACAGATCTGGGCAGCCCAGGAACAGCACTAGGATCTGGCACAAGTGCTAGGTCATGACCCGACATCCTGCTCCTTGCCTACCTCCCATAGAATTCCCCCCACCCCCAAATGTCTCCTCCATGCTCTTTACATTCCCTCAACCAACATGATAGCCGAGCTTAGCCAGCTACCTACTTGTCTTTCTGTGAAAAGACCTACCTGTCTTTCTGTGAAAGCTGGATACAGCTTCCACATGCATGTGCTCATCCCTGCACCAGCCCACTCAACACACAAAGAGGGGCAAACATGCTTTATGGCACATTTGCAACCCTCCTAATCTGGTGCAAGGGAGTTTGATGGCCAAGGGCTCCATTTGGATTGCTCATTCATTCATTCATTCATTCAGTTTGTACCCCTGCTTTCCTCCTTAGGTGGTATACAGTTAGAGGTATTTGAAAATAGTGCTGTTTACTGAGAAGTAAGCCCAGTTAGGCTGTGATCCTAATCTTACCAGAAATAAACACCTCTATATGATGTATTCATTTCAGAACTCATTTCACTAAAAGTCTTAGCTAGAACAACCTACTTGATCTCACATCAAAGAACAACATTGTGAATGCTGTGAACCCTTCCCAAGCTATCTACTACAGGCTTATTTTACAGTCTACATAAAATGGCAGTTTGTAAACCAATTCATATTATACCTGGCCTGACAGTACTGCATTAAGAGAGAAAATGCCAGCATAAATATGGAAATCACATTTCAAGAAAATGAAAAATCAATATCTTCCAACCAAGCTGCTTGCCTTCAGTGCCTTTGCAAATTATTGCTTTGTAATAGCCTGTTCTGTTGGAGATCATAAACCTTGCTAACTAGACTGCTGTGGGGTTGGGAGAACTGCAAAAGGGAGAGCAGGGTGATGAATGACAAAACTCCCAATGCTCTCTGTGGGGTGGGGGGGAATGATTTTTTTCTGATCTTGAGTGGTGTCACTTTTAGGAACAGTGGAGAGTTTGGGAGTTCTGCAGTATCCATACTCTTTGGAGAGTGATTTTGACAAGCCTAAACAAGATATGCCATCTAACTAACCCTGCTCCCTGACAAGGACGGCATTCAGAAAACTTTTGTTCAGATCATCCAAGGTTTCTCAGGAAACATGGCAAGGCATTTAAGCATCCCTTTCTTTCCAGAGCAGACTGTTGGTAAGCTAGAAAGAATTTCAGGGCTTCCAGAATTAGTATGTGTACCCAAAATTCTTTTCACACCACATGAATAAAAAAACAAATCTGGATTCAATGCTTTCATATTATAAAAATATAGGTGCTCTTTGGTGAAGGCAAAAAAATGATCATGTCATAAAAATCCCCTCAAAAAAGGATTTCAGTAATAATGAAATAATCATTGTGAATGCAAGGTAAAGTTCAACCTTGCAATTAAGACTGCAAGGCTTACTAGCCTGTAAAATGGTTTACGAGTATGCTTATAGACAGAACATATGCACTTTTTTAATATTTAAGAGATAGAGAACTAGAATTGTAGAGTACAGTATATGGTTTGCAATATACAGAAACGTATGTATGTGTGTAAGTGTGGAAAAGGTACAGAAACTCCTGAATAGGTTAGAATGATCCTCAGCTTTTATAAATGAAGACTGTGTCCATGCTGCCTGTTGGTGGGTCTGACTCACCCACATTCAGTAAAGGCCAGGGGCCTGGTGAAACCAATGGAATGCTTCTGGCAGGGATTCACTAGTCAAGGCAAAGCAAGCCTGATTCCTTTCCAAGAAAGCTCGTAACCCTCTCTTTTCACTCTCTTGCACCAACATCACTTTTGATGGTACCTCCTCAGAATCAGCAGTGGCTAGTCAGACTACTCAAACTCAGTGGCTGGTCATCAGCAAAAGGGATTTGGAAAAACAGACCAAAGAGTCACTCAGCAGGTCCAACCCCTTGTCAAAGCTGTTGCACTTCTAAGGATGCTTTCTGGGATGCGAGAAGGAAGGAGCTGCTTCTGGTTAGGCTTGCTCTCCCACTTCTCACTGCTGTCCCAACAGCAGCTACAGAAAAGGTCAGATCATGAGGAACAAAAGTGACAGCAGTGGGACTTCTAGATCCTCCTCCTTCGTCATGTGCCTCAGGCAATGCACTGTCCTGTCCAGTGGTGGGCTCCAGCAGGTTCACACCTACTCTATAGAACCAGTTGTTAATGAGAGATAGGACATATAAAGTTTAAAAATAGCCATTTAAAAGTGACTGCCAGATGGGCATAGAACCGGTTGTTAATTTCTTTGAATCTCATCACTGATCCTGCCCCAGGAGACATTTAGTGCTTCAGGCTGTTACTGCCCCTCAGAGGCAGAAGGTTAAAAGTTAAAAAAAAAACAGAAAGGAAAAAAACTTGTTGCCCCAACCTGGCACCTAAGAGCATTCTTCACTTTTCTAAACAAAATTCCATTGGTGACTGGGTGTGTACAAGACAATCATAATAAGAATCCAAATAAAAAACTTTCCTTGATACATTGCTTGTAGATCAAACATATTTAAGGTGATGATTTTTTTTCTTATACAAAAATAAGGCAGCTCATCCTTTTTGCTTTTCAGATCTAAGTGTGGCAATTAACTCTGGAAGAGCAGAGATGTTTGCTTGGAACCTACAATCCAAGCCCTTTTGTGACTCACTAATCAGCACCTCTACCTTGTGTTGCCTGCCCCGGCAGCAGCTTTAAAATAGGTCAAATTTGAGACCATCAATCAGCACTGAATTCAGCTCCTAGCATTATGTAGCAGAATCCTTGTGACAACTGAATTAATGCTATAATGCTGATGTTCTTAGGAAATGTGCTAGTATGCTGGCTTATAGTTGAGCATTTAGATTGGAGTGAGTGGATATTCCGATCAAAAAGGCATACTTTTGATTTGTACTGCCAAATAGATGCCGGTGCCCGTCACCCAAAACGTCTGCTTATATGCACCAGCCACCCTATTTCCAGCACCAGTGCCCCCCAGTACTGCACAGCTAAAGAACGTTTGGGGGTACACGGCCACCTGCGGTGGAATGGCAGTTCTTTGATTCCTCGGTGGCTGGGGATGACAGTACACATTTCAGGTGCATGATAAACAGTACAAAATGTTACAGACTGAAAATTGTGAGGTCTGTCTACAGGGGGACAAAATTTGTGGGAATTTTTGAAACTTCTGTTTTCTGACAAATTTATTAAAACAAAATTGTCTTGTTTTACACAAGTCTCTAGTGGGGAAAAAAAGACTACAAGGAATGCCATCACTACATGAGTTGCTGGTCAGAGTAATTACATCTGAGCTGAAAACTCAGGGAAGAAAGAGGAGTATAATCCACATGTGGTTAAAGAAGCCATTTGCAAACTGTTTTCAAAGTCCCAAATTCTCCAGTTGGGATTGAAGATATGTTTGTGGTTGTTGTGAGATGAGCTGTCTTGCCTCCAGGCCTTTTCTGTTCCTTAGTATAAATCAACCACAGATGGAAAAAAATGAACTGAAGAAGATAGGATTTCTGTAAAAGAAGAAGCCCAGTATTCAGCCCCTCCCCATATGCTGAGCTGTTAATCTTTTAGGAGAGTAAATTCTATTATTCTTTGTGTCACTCAAAAAGGTAGGAAGAGAGAGAGAGCGTGTGTGTGAGAGTGAGACAGAGTGCTGTTAGGAACAAAAAAGAAACAATCTGATGAAGGAAAAAAGACAGTGGGATGTCTATGATTGGACATATAACAAATCATGATTTCTATTAAAAGGTAGATATGAATCTTGGTTGCATCAGTTGAATGTTTTTATTCAATCTTAGCTTCTTACTTTACATGTTAACAATCCAATCTTTTCCCTCTCCACACTATAGCATGCAGCCACCAGGCCTGAGAAAAAGGGACAGGGGGCAAAATCCTTGGGAATAGTGCCATGATAGAACAAACTATACATTAGAAAACAAATTTATTAGAAAATTTGGGTCTTTCAAACTCACCCTAACCAGGGCTAAGCACCAACTACAACTTTACTTTCAATACACTTCTATTACTACAAAGCATTTTGATGGATATAGTTTTTTAAGGGTAGCTCTTACAGCTCTTAGATGCCTTAACAGAATATAGCCTTTCCGTAGAATGCAGAGCAGTGGTGTAGCCAGAGAGGGTACAAATTAACCCTACAATCCAGAGTAACTACGGGAGCACATAAGAGGCATTACGTGTACCCGTAGTTACTGCACCATTTAATGAAAACCTATGGGAAATTCATACTGCAATCCACAGCAAATTGTTCTTACACCGGAGCAAGGACTCCTCGTAGTTACTCTGGATTGTGCCCTTAGTTTCTCAGAGAGCCCTACCACAGCATGAAAGGGCCCCTATCCCTCCCTTTTGGAGACATGCTAGGTGTACACCTCCACTTTGCTCCCTTCCACCTGGTATGGCTCCAAAGAGGAGGAATTCCTTGAATGCTGTGGTGGGGCTCTCTGCAAAATATAGTGCTTTGCACCCCCTCTTGCTATGCCATTGCATTGGAGGAATAGAAGTGCACTGAAAGCTATATGGATTAAAGCTATATGGGAATACAGCCCAGATTTTCTCCATAAGTACCGGTACTTGCATGTATTAATACAGTTCAAATATGGGAAAGTGAAACTTACACCTGACCTTCAGATCTAAACTGCTATATCTCAGTAGTAGGTCACACCCAGTTCAGGTACAGAATTCCAAAGCCGCAGTAGTCAGCTATATTCTTTCTCCTAGTTTAGTGTGTATGAACACATAACCTTGGATCAAGTCTACATGTGTTTTGACATTGTTTGAATGTGAAAGTAACAGTGTGGGGTATAAACAGAAGTCTGGAGCACAGAAAAGTCAAGAAAAGGCCACACAAGGTTTTTAAAAACCTGGTCTTTGTTTCAAAATCATCACAGAATAATAAGGGAGATGATGCCCACAATGCCCCTACATTATTATGAGAAGAAAAAGCAAATAATGAAGACGTTGTTGTAATACCAGAAAAAAATCACAGTAGGGGAGAGTTGTCAGGGATTGGTGAAGCTGGTCCTGGAATGGGGCAGGATCAGTGGCAATGAAGTGCTCTGTATCATATTCCCTCTCCCCAGGTTTGAAAGCTTGACACAGTTCAACTCGAACTTTCACCAGCTGTTTAGCAGTTGCAGGTCTGAGTAGTCCCATTGTGCAGGCTGGGACTTTTCCGGGGACAAGTATTCCTTTACCTTTAGGAGACCTCTACCAGCCACTCTGGCCTCTCTGCATTGGGGCTGGTTAGGACTGAGCTGTTGATTATAGTCAAGTTCAGTTTCATTTTTTTAACAATTATTTTCAGCACACTTATCACAATGGATCTTTATCTAGATCACATCCGTTCTCAAGATCATATCCACTATGAGAAAGTCCTCAAAAGACCTTACTCCTGCCTCCAGGAGATAGCCTATCCAAACAGATCCAGATGTTTGTTTGATTAACTATTTTTTAGAAGTACAGAGATCTGGAATGGGTAGCTGCACAATCCAGCAAGGTTAACACAAACCTTAGCCCAATGCAGCTATGCACTTTTTTCTGTCTAAATTTTGTAAGATATGGATATGATAGACTGAAGGAGAAAAAATGCTCTCAACAATAACTGCGGCCAGGAAAACCATAAGCAGGTAGAGGGAAATCTGCTAGTCAATCAAATGGCTGCCTGTCACATGAAAACCAACAGTTTCCTTTTATAAGGCATCCATCAAAAGTAGCATTGTGAGAAGGTTTGTGGTTAAAAAGTCAAACAGGGAGCTAATGCTTTAAAAGAGTTCAGTGCTGTATCTTTCCTGCAGGCAGGTGAAGCGCTGAGATGGAAGTAATTGAAATAGAAACAAGATGAGATTTAGACAGCAGCAAGGATGTTAATATGTGTTCAGGTCCCAGCAGAGAGTTATAATGAGGGTGGAGTGATAGGCAGGAGATGTCAGCTGGGATTTCATTCTATGCTAATGAGATTTGATACGTGGCATCCCTTCCCTCTCAGCCCCCAGGCCAGTGTATGACATACCAATACATTCTCCAACTGACCTGAAACACCTCTTCCCTTAGGTTTTAGCTATACTGGCCCAGCACCATGTCCTGCAACTTCCAGGACATCTGAAAAAATATGTGTGTGTTGCGGAGTGGGGGAAAAGAATTAATAACAAGTAGGCAGATCTGGGCAGAACACATTCCATGGAGCTATTTTACCACAATTCTGGGAAATAATTCAATGAAATGAAATGCCTTGAAGTGTGAGAAACATTTGCATCTGCTGATCACTCCCACAAATACAGCAAAATTTGCAACTCCAGAAACTGCTGAACATCCTTACTTATGTTACTTTCGCACTATGAGAACTCTTCACCAGTGGCATCACCAGAGTAGTGCAGCTGGTGTGGGCCGCACTGGATGATGCGCCACTGTAGGGTGACGCGATGGAAGAGTTTGACACTCCTCCGGCGCATCCACGCCTCCGTGTGCCCATTCGGGCCTGCTCCGAGATGGAGCACTGGCCAGGAGCTGCTGCTCCACCTTGGAGCAGGCTCAAATGGTCAGCTGAGGCACACTGTGCATGTCCATAAGCCTGGACATGTGCAGTCTGCACTTCTGCTGAGCCATTCAGCCTTGCTCCAGAGGCGGAGCAGCAGCTCCTAGCTCTTGCTCCATCTTTGGAGTAAGGCCAAAAGGCTGCACAGAGGGAACTGCACATGTCCAGGCCTCTGGATGTCCAGAAGCTCGGGCAGAGACCGAGACAGTCCCGGTCTCTGCCCAGCTATTCGAGTCTGCTCAGAGGCAGAGCAGCAGCTGGTGGCCGCCGCTGCACCTCACAGCAGGCCCAAATGGCCAGGCAGAGGCATGGCAGAGGTGTGGCTGGGCCAGTTGGCCTTAGAGAAGATTGTGCAGGCATCAGAATTGGTGCCTGAGCATTCCTGGGAGGGGTGCACTTGTCCTGGAGCTAATGCGATCCCCCTGCACTGGGTGATGCGCACTGTTGCATCCCTCCTGCTCCTGACATATGATTTTTTCCCTTTGTGATGGGGGAGGTGACTCTCAATGATACAGCTACTTAGTTTTAGAACCAGCATTGCTTCTTATAGATGTCCTGGGAAGTGTGATGAGTGGAACAATGTTATAAGATGGTGCTGCTAAATCTTTAAATATATAAATCTAACTAGGTGAACTACTTTTTGTCGATAAGCAGTATAGGTACACATAATTACCTATAATTATGGGCTGGCAGGAGATAGGATTGGGCCATAAGAGTATCCTCTCAACTGTTTTTTTCTGAAAAGCTATTTTATTGAACATAGTCTGTCTGTCTGTCTGTCTGTCTATAGAATTTATATACCACTATAGTATTTATATACCAATTATTTTCCAGTGATACCATCTACATGCCTCCATGCTTCATTGAGGGAGATTTCTTGTTTTTGTGATGTTTCCACAGTTTTGAACCTGCATGAAAATACCTGTTGTTGAAAGGAGAAATTTGGGAAAATGTATGGTATGCTTCATGCAATGATTGCATCCCCAGATACAGTATTTTGTCCCATAATACAGAGGCAAAACATTTTTATCAACTGATAGACCACTCAAATGCAGACAAGCTGGAAATACATTCGGGATGCAGGAAGAATCAGCATGATAGCCGTTACCCTGGCCTGAATGAATAACTCATTCAAGTTGCTTATGGTGAGAAGGTGCTTTGTGACTAGCTACAACATGGTGCATCTGCTCTGGGTAGGTCCAACCTTGGCTTGCTCTTCAGCCACTCCCTAGGGCCATGCTGTTGTTCCATGCTTTACCACAGCCATATAATACGCACAGCTGCTTAATCCTGGTACTTTGTAAAATTTACCAAATTAAAGTGGTAAAAGGGGAAATTTTATTCCCTCCAAACTCAGTATTCAGTACACAGGCTCACACAGAAGAGATTTGTAGGGCTTATTTGTAAAGAGGCTGATAGCCCAAACCTATTCATGTTTATTCAGTCCTACTGGGATCGATGGGATGTACTCCCAGGTAAGTGGGCATAGAATTGCTGTTTGAAGATGCTATCACAAACATATGGGGAAATTTCTTGTTCAGAATGTCCAGCTAATTAGTACTGACTGAACATTATGTCTTAAAAACTACCTAGATCTTTCCAGAGAGATGGAGTTTTGTCCTGCAATAAAATTAACATAAAATTAATCCACTTGATTCACTAGTGTGTTTCATAAAGCTCCCTGAATGATAATCCAGTGATAGTAAAATTAGATTCATCTATAGTCTGAGCTCTTATCACTCCATCTTAAGAGCACAAGCATGAAGCCGGGGGAAAATGTTAATTAACATGACAGTTCTATGGACATCAAAGTTTTGGCAGGAGCAGGCTGGGCTCTGCTGCAAAGGATTAGCATGAGGAGGAGGAATGACGGATGAAATTATCACCTTGATACTTCACTCAAATTATCACTCAACTCATAGGGGCGAGTTAATTCTTGGAGGAGAAAAAAAACAAGGTACCAAAGAAAAAGAACAGGGTGGGATTAGGCTTTCTAAAAAAAATACTATCACAAGTACTCAAGTTGTGGTCTTGGGTACCTCCAATGTTCAGGTTAATTAATACAAGCAGATCAACAGATTTATTATGGCAATGTGATCTAAAGGTATATGTCAGGGCAAATCCACTGACTCCTGTCAATATGAAATTGCAAATATTTAAGTATAAATTTGATGAGTCCAAAGCTATTTAGAGAGGACCTGGTGTAAACCTGAGTGCCCCTCACCATGATGACAGCCTTAAATATAATTCCAATAGCATGCATTGAGAAACTAGATTTTTAACACCAAAGTCCATGTTGGCATTAAGCACCAGAGTTGATAAATGAAGATGCTTATAGTCAGACTTACAGTAGACTTTGGACTTACAGTAGGTGAAGAATAATTGACAAATGTGAAGTAAGAGAGAATTAAAACATCAGATGTAGATCCAGGGAGAGGAGACATTTTTTTAAAAATGGGTCAGTCAATGTCTCATACATGGAAATGGATGGAATGACTCCTAACTTCAAGGTGATTGGAGATGGGAATTTGTTATGGAATACAGCTTTTTAAACTGCAGATTTACGTTAGGTTGGCATGTCACTTCTTATATTCAGGGAGGCACACATGAGTACAAAACAATTGGGCCCTGTCAATTATGAAACACATGGATGTAAAACATGCATAGATGAGGATGCGTACATACACATGGATATAAAACATACATACCCTAAAATCCAGAGTAACTACGGGCGCACGTAAGAGACATTACGTGCACCTGTACATACTGAACCACCTAGTGAAAACGTATGGGAAATTCATACTGCAATCCAGAGCAAATTGTTCTTACACCAGAGCAGGAATTCCCGTAGTTACTCTGGATTGCGCCAAATGATACGCAGCTTAGGTGGCAAAGCTCAATCATTTATACTTGAAATTTATGCATGTTTTTGGTGCTGAGGTTTGCATGCCACATTGAATTAAAGTGACAGTGTGACCTAAAATTGTATTCTGCAATACATTTCAGCATCTCTGAAGCTTTCCCACTTCTCAGCATGTCCCCTGATGGCCATGTTGTCTGTTTCATACCTTGTTTAACAAAGTATTCCTGATTGTGAATTCCATTTCAGTATGTTTTCTTCCATGATTATACCAGGCACTGAAAAAGTCTCCCACCAACCTCAAAAATTCTGGTTGTTGAAAATCCTGTTTTTGTTTTTTTATTTTTTTAAAAAAATCCCTCCCTCTTATACAGTCTTGCACATTTTTTTCTTTCATACAAAAAGCTTCCTATCCTTCTTTCCCTTGCTGTCATCACCTATTTTATCTTCTTGATATTATATAGCTGTGACTCCAGGGAACACACTCTTTCTCTTGTCCTACTTTTTTGTGAAATGCAGGGTTTCCCACATATTGCTCAGTGATAGTGTATCATTTTCAGACAGCCAAACAATTTGCATGTGATACCTCAGTACCAAGAGGTAGGTTCTTAAGAGTGTAGTGTATGTGAGCATGCATATACATGTGTGTGTATATGTGTGCATGCATGCATATATATATATATATATATATATATATATATATATATATATATATATATATATATGGCCAGAAGGACACAGTCTTAACCATGACTACTCAGAAGTAATGGGGCTCGATGTGTTCACTGGGTCTTACTCCCAGGAAAGTGTTTAGGACTGCAGCCTATCAGCCAAATCCAGAGTAACAACATGAGCATGTAAGAGACATTATGTGCACCCATAGTTACTGCACCACCTAGTGAAAACCTATGGGAAATTCATATTGAAATCCACAGTAAATTCTTCTTACACCAGAGCAAGGACTCCCCATAGTTACTCTGGATTTTGCCCAAAATATCTCAATTTTATTGGAAGAAAAATCTTTCTACCTAAAAGCTTTAAACTGTATAAGGGTGTCTGCATCACTCAACTGATAACAGGCCAGGCTGAGAAAGGGTTGGGGGGGGGCAATTGAGAAGAGCCACTGAGGAGTGAGGAGGCAAAAGGGTAGCTGAGATGCTGAAAAACAAGGTGGTTTTTTTACTGATGAATGTTAGAACATACCTCTGCAAGCATCAGTTGCAGGCTGTTACTAGTACTATGTAAAGACACTAAGAGCACAAACCTAACCTTGTCTACTCAGAAGTAAGCCTCATTGTGTTCAAAGGGTCTTACTCCCAGGAAAGAGTCTTTAGGATTGCAGCCTAACTACTTCTGGCCTCAATGTTGAGGATAACGCTTAAGTGGGTATATGTTTAATCCTCTATCCTTTGGTAGTCAGCCTTCTTTATGGCTCTCACAGCCATACTTTACTGCAGGGAAAACCATAGCTTTAACCAGATGGCTTTTTTAACCTGATGGCTCAAGGTGACATATTGACTTTTAATTACAGTAAATTGTCTAGCACTGTTATAGCTTTCTTCCCCAGGCATCTTTTGATTTCTTGGCTGCAGTCACTGTCTGCAGTGATATTAAAGCCCAGAAAAATAAACTCCATCAAATTTATTTTCTTTCTTCTTGCCAGAAATTGATGGGACCAGAGATCATGACCTTGGTTTTTTTTAATGTTCAGTTTAAGCCACATTTTGCATTTCCTTCTTTCACCCTCATCAAGAGGTTCCTTAGTTCCACCTCACTTTCTGCCATTGGTATCATCTGCGTATCTGAGGTTATTGATAATTTCTTCCAGTGATCTTAATTCCGGCTTGTGATTCCTCCAGCCCAGCCTTTCTCATAATGTACTTTCCATATAAATTAAATAAAAAAGTTGATAATATACAACCTT
Organism: Cryptoblepharus egeriae; assembly: GCA_030015325.1. Classification (NCBI taxonomy): domain Eukaryota; kingdom Metazoa; phylum Chordata; class Lepidosauria; order Squamata; family Scincidae; genus Cryptoblepharus; species Cryptoblepharus egeriae. The sequence goes on along the minus strand of JAREYC010000002.1, from coordinate 62,139,069 downwards.
GTCGCACTCCTTTCCCAATTTTAAATCACTCTGTTGTTCCATTTTTGGTTCTGATTGTTGCTTCTTAGCCCACGTACAAGTTTCTCAAGAGATCAATAAGATGATCTGGCACTCCTATCTCTATAAGAAATTGCACAATTGTTGTGAGCCACACAATCAAAGGCTTTAGCATTGTTGATGAAGCAGAAGTAGGTGTTTTTCTCAAACTTCCTTGCTTACTCTATAATCCAATGAATATTGGCAGTTTAATCTCTTGTTCCTCTGCCCCTCCAGAAACCAGCTTCTACATCTGGTAGTTTGTGATTCACATGCTGCTGGAGTTGATCTTGCAGGATTTTGAGCATTACCTTGCTAGCATGTGAAATGAGTGCGATTGTGAAATAATTTGAAATTCTTTGGCATTGCCTTTCCTTGGGATTTGAACGTAGACTGATCTTTTCCAATCCTGAGGCCACTGTCGAGTTTTCCAAATTTGCTGGCAGATTGAATGTATTACGTTGACAGCATCGGCTGCAATCCTAAAGACATTTTCCTGGGAGTAAGATCCATTGAACACAATGGGTCTCATTTTTGAGTATATATGGTTAGGATTGTGCTTATCGTCTTTTAAGATTTTCAGGAGCTCAACTGAAATACAGTCACTTCCACTAGCTTTGTTGTTGGAGAGACTTTCTAGGGCCCACTTGACTTCACTCTCCAAGATGTCTGGCTCAAGTTCAGGGATCACACCATTGTGGTTGTCAGGGACATTTAGATCTTTCTTATAGAGTTCCTCTGTGTATTCTTGCCACCTTTTGTTAATCTCGTCTGTTCCTCTTAGGTTCTTACCATGCTTGTTCTTTATCATGCCCATCTTTGCACATATCTTTGATATCTCCAACTTTCTTGAAGGGGTAGCTAGTCCTTCCTCTTCTGTTGTTTTCTTCAGTTTCCTTGTATTGCTCATTTCATAAGGTCTTCTTATCTCTTGCTATTCTCTGAACCTCTGCATTCATGTGTGTATCTTTTCTGTTCTCCCTTGCTTTTTGCTTCTCTTCTTTCCTCAGCAGTTTGTAAAGCTTCTTCAGACAACCATTTTGCTTTCTTGGATTTCTTTTCCTTCAGGATGGTTTTGGTTGCCACATTCTGTATAATGTTATAGGCCTCTGTCCATTATACTGTTGGCTTGTATTAAAATCAAAACTATGTGTAACTGCAGAACATCAAAGCCAAAATATCTAGTTAAAAGACCTTGCAGCCCAATCTTACCTTAACTCCAAGGCATCCTGTGGGGGGAGTTTTAGGTGTGGGAGGTCTCACTGGGATAAGGGGAATTCCTTCTATCAGTATCTTTGTTCACAAACAGCCCAATCCAGAGCAACTAATCTGTCCACATAAGAGCCCTTAGGTTGCCCTATCTAACACTAGGTTGGAGCAACTGCAAGATGCTCCAGCCCAGTTACTCTGAAGGAGGCTTAGGGCAGAGCAAGGCAAGATAGGGTGCCCTAAGAGAGGTGGACCTGCTCTGCCCTAACTGGGGCAGCCTAAGCAGCTCAGGAGAGGCAAGTTGAGGGCATGTTTAGCATTGCCTAGGGCAGAGCAGTTACTCTGTATCCAGAGCCTGTTTCCAAGGCAGAAATGCCCTCTTCCAGCCCTCAGAGTTATACCACCTCAGGAGCAGGTATAGTAATGAGTAGACCCACAGGGGTCCATGATAAGGCCCGAGTAAGAATGGCAGTGCTGACCAAAAATCTGAGTTCTTGGCCATCCTAGCTGCAACCCCTTCCTCTCAACCTCAGGATATGGAACAAACTACGGCTGCCCACAAACCTCAGGATACAGCAGGCCACTCCAAGAAGCCCCTTGTATTCACTGTAGAATGTACTGGCATCTCATCAGGGACTCCTTATAAGGCAGGCACCCAGTGGCGTCACCAGACTGGTGCGGCTGGTGTGGGCTGCATTGGGGATGCGCTCCGTATGGGGTGATGTGCCGGAGGAGTTTGACTGTCCTTTGGCAGGCCCCGGGCGTCAGCACCCCCATTCAGGCCTGCTCCAAGGCGGAGCAGCAGCCAGAAGCTGCCACTTGTCTGAGGAGCTGGCCTGAATGGCCATCTGAGGTGCACTGCGCAGAAACACACTGAGCATGCCGAACAGCTTCAGAGGAGACTTCCTTAGAGCAGAGAAAGTCCGCGCCTCTGCACAGCCATTCGGCCTCACTCAGGAGGCGGAGCGGCAGCCGAATGGCTTCTGAAAGAGTACTGCACAGGCACCAACTCTGACGCCTGCACTGTCTCCCCCGAAGCCAAAAGGCTTCAGAAAAGTACTGCGCAGGTGTCAGAGATGGTGCCTGCGCAGTACTCTTTCTGAAGCCAGTTGGCTTCAGAAACAACTGCGCAGGCGCCAACTTTGGTGACTGTGCAGTCCAGGTAGGGGGGGCGCGCATCCCAGGGATGACGCACAGACTTCCACACCAGGTGATGTGCAGAGTCATGTCACCACTGTAGGCACCACAGCTGTTCCTTGTTCAGTGTGATCTGAGGGGTGTCTCCTCAGGAGCAAGTCTTCCCCTTGTGTCAATTACTTAGCATGCTCTGGAGCAGTTGGGCAGCCCAGGATTCTTGACTCTCTGGATTCAGCATAACTTTCTGCTCTGGATACAGAATAGTTAGGAGAGTGCAGTTAGGTCAGAGCAGGCTGAATTTGCTCTGGATTGCAGCCAAAGGCTATAATCCCTTGGACACATTCTTGGGAATAAGCCCCATGTAATGAAGTTTACTTTTGAGTAGTAGTACTGACTTTGTTTTGAAACAACTCATTTGGAAAAGACTAACTTAAGCCAGACGCTGACCAAATAGGAGATTTGTCCATGATTTAGGACTCAGAGGATATCAGTAATGGAAAGCAACGTTTTATCATCTTCCTAATGACCAAGAAGGGAACATACATTTTTTATTCATCAGAGTCTCAGCTGATATCAGCTCAGAATCTGAAAATAGTAGAAAGATGTTAGAATGTGCAAAAAAAGGAGTACAGGCAATGGGCAGATAGTAATGGAAAATGATGTAATTTATAGCCCAATCCTAAATTGCCCAGAGTGCCAGGACTGCTGCGGTGCCAAAATGGCTGCCACAGTATCAACAGGGTACTTGGCAGCTGCTGGCAGCTCCTTAGGAAAAGGGAACCTTTGTCTCCTTCCCCTAGGTAAGGAAAGAAGCCCAGCAATGGGTTACTCAGTTCTGCAGCAGTCCTTGGGCTAGCACAGATTCAAGAGCCTCGCTATCTGGTTGTGAGGCCCAACATGGGGCTCCAGAGCCTGTGGATCTGAGTTTAGATGAGCCAAGTGGCATAGCACTATCTTCCCAGAAGTGCTAGCCCAACACCAGCTGGCATAGGGCTATCTCTGGAACGGGACCAGTGTAGCACATTTGTGCCAATCTCAGCATTGTGGCACTGATGTGCCAATCTCAGCATTGGGCTCTGAAAGAAATGCATGATAACAGAACAAGGGAACATAACACTCAGCAAGTTAGTAAACTGAAGACTGGAACTGAGAAAGTTTTAAGGCAGTGGTTCTCCATTTCAGCCTGAGCATTTCAGCCTGAGCATTTCCCCTATCTCAGAATGACAGTCTGTCTACACTCTGAAATTGATGGCATCAACCTGGTAGTAACATCAAACAGGAAGTGATAGCACTATGATGACAGTGCTTGTCCTTTTCTATTTGGAAGCAAGTCTCATTGTGTTCAATGATATTTATTCTCAGAAAAGTCTAGATTGCAACCTGATGCTCTGTACCAAGATAGTGGTGCTCAATGCCAAATTCCAAGATGGCAGCACTCAACTTTTTGCAACCTCCACCCCGAAATGAAGTCCCAATCCCCCAATCCACCCGTCCACTTTGAGAACCATTGCAGTAAGGTGAAGGCAGCTTGTGGAGAATTATAGGGATTATAACTGATGGCGTAGTTATTAGAGATTGTGTACACACAAGATAAAAATATTTGTTGCTTGAACAGCAGCTCACTCCTACTGATTGAATAGCCCACTCACACTTCTGATCAATGAATGAAGAGAAGACCAACTTCACCAACTGCCGCCAACTTTGGACTTAAATTTCAGAATCAGGCTTCTTATCTATATATATAAAAGAGAAAAGTCACTGACTGACTGACTCACTCACTCACTCACTCATCACTGCCCTGCCAAAACCGGTGGGCCTAGAAACGTGAAATTTGGGGTGGGTGTTCCTTCCATGAGGGAGGGGTGCACTAAGAACTGATTTTCAGAAATTCCAACCGGAAGGGGGTGAAAAGGGGCGCAACGCGTTTTCCTCCCTATACTTGGCATTGAGAATTGCTGACTCATCAACATTCCGCCCCAACTGCTGGGCCTGAAGCATGGAATTCTGGGAGTTCCTTCTGTCACCAAGAACACATGTGGAGAAATTTAACCCTTCAGGGCCTGAAAAGGGGACAACATGTTTTTGTCCTGTACTTAACATGGGAGACTGAATAACATCCAGCCAATTTGGTGCTCGGCGCCTGGTGCAGTGGGAATGTTGTTCAGAGGAAGAGGTTGCACTGGCGAGGAAGTTGCGCATGGGGGGAAGTTGTGCATGGGGGACTGATGCGCATGGGGGACTGATGCACATGGGGGAATGATGCGCATGGGGGGAATGATGTGCATGGGGGGAATGATGCGCATGGGGAGAAGGTGAGTATGGGGGGATGGTGTGCATGGGGGGATGGTGCGCATGGGGGGATGGTGCGCATGGGGGAAAGTTGCACATGGGGGAAAGTTGCACATGGGGTATTGATGTGCCGTGGGGGGATGTCGCATGGGGAAATGTTACTCCCGCAACGCGGGTATGCTTTTTGCTAGTTATACATATATTGGCTGGGATGTGCTGAACTAGGCCTATCCAAATACTTGACTATGGCTGATATAATCTTGCTTTTGAACAGAGCTTCCAGTCCATGTCACAAACTGCTCTTCAGACTTCCTCAGATTCTAAAGAGGTTTTTCTGGCAAGGTGGGGGCACATGTTCAAGCAACACAAGCCCAGGTCTCCCTTGGGTGTGTGTAAGTAATCATACAGTTCTTTGGATATATGTAACTCATATTGATTTAGGTATGTAAAGAAGATGATGGTTTATACATGCATTAAATCAGTGGTTCTCAAACTGATGGGTTGCAAATCCCAGCTTGTATAAGGATGCCTGTTAAAGGAAACAGGTGGAGTGGGGGCAGGGGGAAAGCAGCAAATTGATCCTCAGGATTGCACCCCTGTAGGGAAGGGTTTTCAGACTCCCACACATCTTGACCCTGGCAACTCCGAATTTAAATCTGAAACAGCCTCCCTTTCCCTGCAGGGTTGCAATCTTGGGGATTGCATTGCTGCCCTACTCCATTCCCTGTAATGGAGTACTTCCCTTACTTAGGAAGTAAATCTCCCTAAAAGCTTAAGTATAACTGCATTATATGATGCATTCCTTATACAAATCTATTTAATCTCACAATTTGGTTAGTTTGCCAAAATTTCAGATTCCTTAAGCTAAATTAGTTCAAGTTTTAGACAAATCAAAGCTGGTGTCTGATTACCTCAAATGCTTAATGAAACTAAACTTTGCTAAGTTTTTTTTAGACTATACTAGACTATACTAATCAAATGTGAACTTCAACTCTTCAAAAATCATATACTAAATCAAACATCATTCTTTGCTTCTTTTCGCAATAAGCAGCCAATCACAATCCTGTCAACACAGCAACTTAAGGAGTAATTAAGACAAAACTGAACATCAACAAGGTGTTTCCGAGAAGTATTTAGCATCTACAGTACGTCTGCTTATTACATCAGTGATACTCATAGTCAAGTCAAGACCCTGTTGGGGGAGATTGCAAACTTGGGTCAGGGAGGTTGCGAGAGGGTGGGATCCACCATCTTGGAATCTGGCACTGGGCTCTCCTGGGAGTAAGTCCCATTGAACACAATGGGACTTCTGAATAGACACGGAAGAGCTCTGGCATTACAGTGATGTCAGGAGGCCTGCCAGAAGTACAAATATTTTACTTTTCATTATCCACTTGGTGGCCTGTGGGTCTCATCATATCGATGGGAGCTTCATAAGGAATGAAAAGGATGGTGTAAGCCAAAAAATGGGGGACAGGATCTTGTGTGTCCATTTGCCTCCAAGATCCACTCCTTCTAGCCCAGTTTTGACTCCCTTACTTTGTGAAGTATTTGTGTTTGCATTTTTAACATGAACAGTATCTGTTATCACTAGAAACCACAGGTTGATCCTGGTCAGAACGTTTATTCTTGTGCAATTTGTAGCTCCAGGCTCTCATCAGACTGGCATATGAAATGGAAACTGATGCCTTTTGTAACTCCTGTAATGGACTGTCTCAGCCATTAGATCCGGAGCAATCATTTTTTGAGGGCTCTTTCTCTTCAGGGGGAGTTTTTATTGCATTATTCATCTCTGCTGTTTCCACATTAAACTCTTGCCTTATGATTACAGCTTGACTTGCATGTGCCTACGTACACACACACACACACACACACACACACACACAAACAAACAAACACACACACAAACAGTTCCCACTGTAGAACTCAAGGCATTGGCATTTTAAATGCCTTAATGGTGTGAAACCGTCTGTGGCAACAAGCAAATCAGATACCCTAAAATTCATCGTCACATCTCTGATGAACAATCAAGATGTTTTCTGTTTTAACAGGTCAATAATTTTGTTTTTTGAAATTGCTCCATTCCAGATTTATAGTGACACTAATGAAACAAATTAATCACCTCTAGGCACAGTGAAACTATGAATTAATTAGGATGAGGAAATCCCCAGTTCATTTTGCAAATAATCCTAATCATTTCTTAAGAGCAACTATCAATGCAATCCTAAACGTATCTATTCAGATGTAAAATCACATTGTATTCAATGGGGCCTGGTCCCTGGAAAGTATTTTTAGGATAGCAGCCTAACTGAATTAAATTATGCTAGAAAATAGGGTAGGCTACTAGAGGTCAGGTGTGGATGGACAAAGTCCAGACACCATTTTGTAAAATAGGGCATTGTACTTCTGTATATCGTCACAGTCACCATCCCCATGTGTTTATTATGTTGCACTCAAGTGAAACAAGTTTACAGTAGTAGGCATTAGTTCTCTACAGTTTGATACAAGCCATGCAGCATAAAACAGTCTTAAATATTTATCACCAATATGGGAGAATATTAAACATTCCATTTCTTTATTGTGCAAAGGATTGCTGAATATTTAATACAGATAGCAACAGGCCACACACTTAAGATGGGTTGCAAAATACAAACTACATTTGCAGGGGAAAAGATTGAAAATTAAAAACAGACTTGAACTGAGCTTCTAAGATCATTCAGGTGTTACAAACCCTATCTATTCAATGATGCTCAGATTGTAAAGAACATAAACTTACGTTAACATGTGCATAGATAGGCCCCCAGACCCCACTCAAATAACTGAGGCCCAGTCTGGGGTATGCTTGAAATAATAATGACACTATACTAATCATAACCAGATGGTGTAATGCTATGGCATGCATCTCTGGTTTCATTGAACCAGTGCATTGCCCATTTTAGAAATTATTTTTTTTTATCTATTAATTCTTGTATTTTATCATTATCTCAGTGTGACACATGGATGCTTCTTTATGAACATGAGACATACAGTCTAATTGTTCTTTCAGAAGCAGCATTGTGGGTCAGCCAAATCAGTCATAGACTGAGGGACCATAACCATCAAAGGGCTGACCCCTAACCCTCAGTACTGGTAGCAGTAGCAGGTAGCAGGTGTCATGGGAAACCCACTATCTCTACATAGTTTTGCCATAGGGGTCTCCATAACCATACAACATTTCTTATTTTATCACAGTTTTCTGTTTGCTTTCTGTTCACACGAGTGAACTTAAGTAAGAAATTAGTGAACTGAAGTAGTGAACTGAAGCAAAACAATGATCTGGGGAAAGGGGTAGAACTGATCTTGGGAGCTCTCAGCCTGTGATTGCAAAGTCAAGTTCAAAGGCTTGGCTCAGGAGCGATGGTACGATTCAACATCAGCAATTCTCATTCTAGGGATCATTAATGAGATGCTGGGATTAATAGACAAGCTGCCCTTTCTTAGGATTCCATAGTCAAGATGGCAGAGTATAAGAATTTACTGTTTGCTCCAATATATATATGCATTTCAGTTTAAAAAATAGAGGCCCCATTTCTAATTTGTATTGTATATGGAAGCCAGTCCCAAACCAGGCAGTATCACTGAATTAGTTCAAGAGAAAGAAACACAGTAGGATAGCCTGGGCTGCTTTCCTAGGGAGAAGGAAGTGCTGCAAGGTGACCCATGAAAATGGTGGTCCAACCTATCTTGACAAAGTGGCTCTGGCCACACATAGGGAAGCAGTAGGAAGACTGGAAAAATCAGGGAGTGCTGGCTTGGCCTGGTGGTCCTTAGATTACCGCTGGAGCGAAGGTGGCTTTTCGTGGCCTTGCTCAGTGCAGTAGCATGAAGGCAGGTGAGCAAGCAAGGAACAAATGAAGATAAGTGAAGAGCCCTGGGTCTCCCACTTCTGGGGATGCGAAAAACTGACTTCTGTCCGTCAGCTGAGATATTTCTCAGCATGACTTGACCTCTTTCAATTTAGCACAATGTTCTCCCATTTTCACCATCTGAGAATGGAGCAGATAAATTGAGGGGTATTTTGCTGTCAGCTTGGGATTTGACAAACTTACATGTGACAGATAGGAGAACAAACAGTTGTCATGGGAAACCTCAAATTCCCCCCCCCCTCTCTCTCTCTCTGATGAGTAAAGCAAATGTGGCAACAACGATAAGTTCATGAGATGGTTAAAGGAGCACAGGTTCATTTCTCTCCATTCATTCAATCTAATCTCTTAACCCCAACTTTAAGCTCCTTTTTCCTAAATTTCACAACCTGCTAAAAGACTGCATGGGTTGTTTCACAATATACTTTGTGCTAGTAATGCTTCCATATCTGTCGAGTAGGTGTCATGCTATTGGGCTGTTATTTATAGGTGCATTTATCTTTTCCTGTCCCACTACTAGACTGGGCATCCAACTGCCCAGTGTTCATTACTGGCTGGTATTTACAAACCTCCTATGAATGCCAGGCAGACGGTAACAATAGAGCTAATGTAGCTTCATGGAAAGAAAGAAGAGTGTCAGCAGCCGGTCCTGAAGGAGTTCTGTTGCTAAGGAGAGCCTTGTAAGGCAGAAGATTGGCCTCTGCATGGAGATGCAAATGCATAGGGTCTTTGTATGATTGGTCCCATTTGCTCCCTACTTCAGCAAGTGGCCAATAAAAAACAGATGTCAAGAAAGACACAGGCATATTCCTTGGTCCCAAGATCCTCATGATAGTATCTTTTAAGGCCTTCAGCAGTTTCCCCCTTAGGAATGGGTGGATGCCAAAATCATTTCCAGGAGGAAAAAGAGAGAGTAGAAGAAATCCAAATGCACCACTTACACACAGACACACACTATGCTACATAGGCTGAAAAGGTACTTCTTGTGCATATGATTAATTGTGAGCACAGCAAAGTTTACACTCCCATTCACATCAAGGCTGGGCGTTGCATCAGCATTTCAAAAATGGGTCATACAACAAGGAGGGAGGAAGCCAGCGCTTGGAAATTCATTACAGCTCTCCCAGTCTTCATTATAATGCCTCGGCTGCTGAGACTGTAAGATTCTGCGCTTTTGTTTTGTTAAGTAAGCATCTTAACCTCCTTGAGTTTGGAGATAATATTGAAAATGTACAATAAAATGGATCCAAGAAGATCATTAGAAAATAAATGTCAAAATTATTATTTTCCAAAAATCTTGTAAAAAATCAGTAACGTTATTGATGTTCTTCGAACCTGACAGCTTTATTTCCCATCTTTCTGACTTTTGTCAGTGCTTTAAGGTTGCCTTCTGTTCTGGCATACTAAACAAAATACAGTGGTACCTCAGGTAACGAATGTCTTGGGTAAAGTATGTTCCAGGTAACGAATCTACCACTAGGTGGTGCCTCTTCCTTGGGTAAAGAACCTGCTGTGGGTAACCAATGCCGGCTGGTAGCTCTTTAAAGTTTAAAGAGCTGCCAGCCTGTGCTTGTTACCTGAATTGAAGGGGTCAGGCAAGGGCAGGTCTGTCCCTCTGGGGGGTGGGGGTTGCTTGGCGGAACTGGGGGGGGCCTTAGGGGGGGGTGGGAGGGTGTTTGGGGACAGTGAGGGAGAGATACAGGCAGCCGCTACTCACTTTAAAAGCCTGGCTTTCGAACACGAGGCTCCCTGCAGAGCCTTTGAAGAGTCTGGAGAGGTGCAAGGGGATGTTCCTCCTTCCAGCCCAGGCTGCAGGAAGCCTTGTGTTCGAAAGCCAGTTTTTTAAAGTGAGTAGTGGCTGCCTGTATCTCTCCCCACTGTCCCCAAACACCCTCCCCCCAGAAGACCCCCCAGTCCCCCTAATGGGGCTTACTCCCAGGAAAGTTTCTAGGATTGCAGATTTCTAACCATGCCTACTCTGAAGCAAGCCCCCTTGTGTTCAATTGGTGTTATTCCCAGGAAAATGTCTAGGAGTGCAGATTTCTAACCATGCATACCCTGAAGCAAGCCCCCTTGTGTTCAGTTGGTCTTACTCCCAGGAAAGTGTCTTTAGGATTGCATCCTTCTAAGTGTCTTTAGGATTTTGTCTTTAGGATTGCAGCATCCTAAGTGTCTTCAGGATTGTGGCTTTAGGATTGCAGCCTAAGTAGACTTCATAGGATCATGCACATTGAATGCATATTCTGAATTCAATTCTAGTGTTTTGTCATCATTTTTACATACAGTTAATATTTTTATATGAATATTTTTGGGTTGTGGAACCAATTATCTGAGTTTCCATTATTTCCTATGGGAAAATCTGCCTCACGTAAAGAATGTTTCACGTAACAAACATGCCTCCGGAATGAATTAAATTTGTTATGTGAGGCACCACTGTACTTAATTTTTGCACAAATCTCATTGCAATAGAACAGACACCAATAAAAAGGCAGACATTTAAGTGATCCAAGCAGCCAGACTTTCTCAGGCAGACATGCACCGGCTTTGTCTTTCAGCCTCCTTTCCTTTGCACCCTTACACAATATAAGCTCCATTGATTATAATACTTTTGAGTGGATACAACTGGGCTTGGAGGCTTAAAAGTTAAAGAGCCAGGAGTTATCCCCATCATCCCTACCCTTAGAAGATTGCCAACTTTACATCCAGCCCCTGCTCCTCTGCTTTGAGAACAGCTGGATGAAAGGCCCCAAACCTGAACAACTCAAGCCCTTGTTGTGAATTACATGCTTTTTTGTGCAAAGTAGATATTGGTGGATCCATGTACAAGGGCACAGGGAGGCTGGGGTTTCTCTGGTCAGTTGGCAATTAATTAAAAAAATTAATTCTTTGCTCCCTTTCACTCCAAAGCCAAACTCACGGCAAGGTTTCAGAGCAGCTCCACTTGCAAGGCTGTCTCCTTCCTCTGCTTTGCTCTCCAGCTGCCTCAGGTGAGCTCCCTCCTTCCTTCCTTTCCAGCAAGCAGAGTTTCATCCCCCCCCCAGATCTTTTTCTCTGCAGGGACTGGAAGCCACTGCCAGGCACAGCCATTTTGGAATGGTTACTTAGAGGCCCATTGAGAGGCCTGCTTGGGCCTATGGGAAGCATGCTGCAAATGTGACTCTGGTACGACGTAGTTCTTCCACTGATGGCATGGAAAGGTGCTTCAGCAGGGGTGGAGGGAAAAACTGCAATTCCCTTCCCTTCCTTCCCTCCTTCCTTTAACCAGCAGCCTCAGAGGGTCAGTGGGCCCTGCAACCACCATAGGAAAATCCCGGGAAATGGCTAGAAAGGCCCCCAAATTCCTGACAAAGAGGCCTCTATCCAGACTTCCAATCCCAGGGCCTCATTTCCAGTTCTGTCAGGGAAATTCCTGTCATCTGGCAACCCTGTGCAGGTGGGGGACGTGCTGCATCTTTCATTTGGGAGGCAGTCACTTGGTCCTCCTCAGGGAAAGACAATGTTTGTTCCCTTACCTCAGCATTGCATTGCCTTTACCTTGGTGCTGAAATGTTGGTTAGGCTTGTGTCCTAGGAAGATTATTTGTGTGAGTTAAATTGACTGAGAGCGTATGTTAAAAGTATTTTACTCTGCAGTATGTTCCATATACATAGAAAACTCCAGTATATTTTCTTGTCTACTGATGTGTTTGCAAAATATGTCACGTATCCGTATTTGCTCAAATCTGATGTGCACTTCTATTTTAAAAGGATTAGACTTTTAAAAAGTTTATTGGAGATTGTAATGTAGAACTGCAAAGTAGGGGCAAAATTTTATTTATTTTATTTATTTATAATAATGAGTTATAGGATGTTATAGTATTTATTTATAATAATGAGTTATAGGATGATGATGATGATAATGTTAGCTGGGTCCCCACTGAACAATAGGTGGAAAGCTTATGTGAAAAAGTAAGCTGCTTGGGTGGGTGACACAACTCTGAATTACTTTAGTGAGTGGCAGTGATACCCCAGACTTATAGCTGACAACCTGCAGATTACAACCAGGGTTGCTCAAAGCAAGAGAAGAAAGCTAATGGGATAGCAGAGCCATTTTCACCAAAAGAAGGGGGTTGCACTAATGGGGTGGGCTCTGAGTTGGTAGGTTAAGCCAACTGCAGTTCATGTTATTTTCAAAAAAAGGATTTTGCCATTCATATTCCAGAACCCTTTCTTATATTTTTAGGTCTCTGCAGGCAACAACATGGCTATCTACTTTTGCTATATCTATATTTTTAGTGTATGAAGTGACATCAAGTCAGTTGGTGACAGGTGTTATGAAAACCAAAAGAAAACATCCCCAGGAAATCCCTCTTTGCAAGAGGATTGCCCGCTGGATTTCTCTGTATTGTGCTATATTGTTCAAGGGGCAGCCAAGGTTGCTTCCCTTTTCTTTGGCTGAATGGGAGTCAGTTGGCGTTCTCTGACCTTATTTAACAAGGCCTTTCCTGACTCAGAGGAAGCAAGGTGAAAGGAATCAGTGATAAGGAAGCACAGGAGAATTGACCTACTAGCAGCCAGCTAGTCAATTACCTTTCTGACCAGGTGCCACCGTTTAAGAAATCCTCATACATTTTCTCACAGGGCTGACTTCTAATGGCTTCAGCCAAGAACCTCTTTTTTCAAGTGGCACATCCCGAAAATTTTGTTGTCCAAGGACCCTGAATGATTTCTCAGAACAAGTCAGTCTCTCCTGACTTGACAGTCTCTACAGCTCAGTGCTAACTCAATTTACTTGGAAGTCAGTCCCAAGGAGATCTCCTTCCAGCAAAGGAGAATTAGGATTGCATATGTATAGGATACAAATCCCATTGTCTCCTCTAAAGAACACCTCATTCCTAGCTTCCTTCCATGCTTTCTTTCTCTGAGCTTTAGGGATCAGAATCAGTTCAATCTGGAACTTCACCTGAATTCAGTTTTCCCTTTCACATTATAGACAGAATAGGATGTTTCACCTGAAGGGATTTATTTGGCAAAGAACAGTGGAATTTAATAACACTTACAGTGTTTGCTGACCCTGATTCATGGGAGGCAAGGAACAATCTTTTTTCTTATTTGCCATCCAGGACTATCCCCCTTTTCATCTGTCAGGCAAAAATTCAGCAGGTGTAGTTTCAGAACATTGCTTGGGCCAGCGTAATAGTGTGCAGAACTTGAATTTTCACACAGGTTCAAATCTTTTCTCAAAGGCCCTTAGAGGAGAGAAAAATATGCCCCCCTAAATTATTGGAGAGAGAGCTTTGTATTATGTAGTGTTCACAACAGTACAACGGGGAAATCAGATTATTACGCACATTTTTTTCAAAAACCCAATGGGTAAGAGTGGCCACCATTTATTCCTAGAACTGCTTCTGTGCCATTAACAAGCAGTCACACCAAACAGCCTCATACTAAGTCAGATCATACTGGCCAGCAATGGCTTTCTGGGTTTTTCAGAGAGGCATTGTTCGCTACCCTACCTGGAGATGACAGGGATTGAACCAACAATCTTCTACACACAAAGCACAATTGCTGTCACTGAGCTACAGCCCATCCATTCTCAGCCTTCCATCCTATGCCACAAAAATGGACAAAAACTCCCCTCCTAATATTACATTGCTGTTAAAGATCCAGAAACAAGACCAGCAAAAAGTGTCCGCTGTCTCCAGTTCCCTTTTTGAAGGGAATTTCAAAATTTTTGCAAAAATGAGCAAACAAAACATGCTTGAGGTTTTTATTTGTCTTTAATAATAAAGGATGTTAACATCTCAAATATATCATGTTGGGTATAGATGTCTTCATATAGAGTGACTGCTCATAAAACTTCATGACCCCCTAACCACTTTCCACTTCCCTTGGAAATTTTCCTTAGGATTTTTGAGTGAGCAGAAGCTACAAGCTGTACAGCTGGAATACTCTTGAAAATGAGTATGGGCAACATCCATGGCAGTTACAGTCCACGCAGTTACGTCATCCTCTAGTGTTATCTTATGGAAAGTTGACTTACCCTACAATCCAGAGTAACTACGGGAGCACGTAAGAGACATTACGTGTACCCGTCGTTACTGCACCATCTAATGAAAACCTATGGGAAATTCATACTGCAATCCACAGCAAGTTGTTCTTACACCGGAGCAAGGACTCCCCGTAGTTACTCTGGATTGTGCCCTTAACTGCTCTGGAGCAAGGGGCTTAATTTTACTTTAGGATATAGGCCTATGTTTGATTCTCTTCTGTACTGCTGTGGGATGAGTTTTGTATTCAGCCATAGCTATGCTCATCAGTGTTTTTGTAGTTACTTGTCATGCAGAGCCCATGTTGGGAGGGAAGCAAAGCATCCCTTTTCCCCATATGGCTGTCAAATAAAGCACAGTAAAACGTTGTAGGAGGTGATCATGCAGCAAAGTCTCAAGGAAATAGGAAATAGAAAAGCCAGAGGTAGACACTTTAGCTCAAGAGGATTTGTAATGGGATAGAAGGATTTCTATATGGATTGCAAGTTGCTTTGGCAAATCTACTGCTGACCTGCTGTTGCTACTGCTATGTGAAAATGCTGTTGTGAAGAGTGAGACCATGTTGTAGGTTGTAAAAAAAAACACAAAAAACAGCCATATGTCAGTTGGATCTTTTATGAATTGAAACAGCTGAGGGTCTTGTGGAAGAGCTGAGATGTTGGAATTTGCCAAAGTAGACCCAACTGGAAGACCCACTTAGTGCACAATCCAGAGTAACTATGGGGAGTCCTTGCTCTGGTGTAAGAACAATTTACTCTGGATTGCAATATGAATTTCCCATAGGTTTTCACTAGGTGGTGCTGTAACTACAGATGCATGTAATATCTCTTACGCGCTCCCATAGTTACTCTGGATTGTAGGGCTAGAGCCCCTAAGCATGTCTACTCAGAAATAAGTCCTAATGTGTTCAATGGTACTTACTCCCAGGAAAGTGCGTTAGGATAGCAGCCTTAATGTTGCTTAACACCTGCTTCCTACATTATATTTTTAAGGTATACCAGTTTACTGAATTGGTTTCACTTGTGCACTACAAGCAAATGAATTGGACAATGGAAAAAGTAAATAATGCACACCCACACATACATGAAATGAAGCTAAACCAGCATGTTTTTTTAATGGAAAAGCAAATTTTGAAGGGAATAATTCAGAGCACAGAGGTAGCCATGTATTGCTTAATGTTTCTCTACCCATACCTCTTAAAGTATCTACTTCTGCCAAATTATTTTCTTTCCCAAAATTATTTTCTTTCAAGAAGAAAAAGTGTCTCTTTCTTAACATCTTTGTGAAATGCTCTTGGAGGAAAGGACCTTGAGCAATTTTTAGTATTGGGAAGAGCTTATAGTCTCTGTGGCTGTAGTTTGCTGGGCAGATAGATCTGGACTACCAGGTACGGTGAGCATATGTCCTGTTTTTCTGAGACATGTCCTCTTTTTTTAACCCTGTGTCCTGGAAAAAAGTTTCCATTGTCTTCCTCTTACTTGCGAATAGGCAGCATATAGCCTTTTTCTACTTCATAAATTATATGTAATAGTTTTCACTGTAATAATAAGCAATAGAGTCTTTCAATTAAAGCAATATATATGCTTTAAAATGAAAGCAATATATATGAGTGTTTTTAGCTTTTATTTTGGAATGTCCTACATTTTTCTTGGATGTCCTACATTTAGAGGAGGCCTTGTCCTCTTTTTGGTTATGACATTTGGGGTGAAATCCTCAGCTAGGCTAGCATAGCTCATTGGTCTTCCTATTCTAACCCCCTCCCTCCAAGAGTGGCACAGAAATGCCTTGCTGCACTTTTGTGATACTCCAGGTCAGCACAGGACTTATAATGGGTGTTAAGCTGACCTAACTTCAGAATAGGATTGCAGCCATGGTCACCTTGCTCTCAGGTTGGAGCCCAAGTATACCCACCCAGTAAACCTCAGACAGAGGCTATAAGCTCAATTGGGAGATCAAGTCTATCTAGTAGGCAGATTTGGGATGAGTGTCCAGGAGGGTCCCTCAATAAAATTGTAACAGTTCCCAAACACCCAAAGAATTTGGTAACTGCTACACTATCATTTCATGTTTCTTAGGAATTCAAGCATTTTTTGGTATGATTGTTTAGTTTTTCCATTTGTTTTCATTAGGAAGAATTCAATTTAATTTTATGCTAGAAAATTGTATAATTATGTAAGTCATTTGTAATTCCCATTTGTATCATGCTCACTTCCTCGTTGATACAGAGGGAAGATTCCACCCTAGTTCCCCAGAGAACCTTGTTTTAATTAGTACTATATTATCTTTGGAAATACTGGTTATAGAATTGTACCTTTGATGAGACTGATAGTACAGTCTCATCCTGAATTTCACCCTGAACTGAACTCAAGCTTTGTAACTTTAAGGCTTACTGTGGACTCACCTATAAGAAGAGAAATTTTGCCAGTAAATCAAGTGTCAATCATCTCCTTTCCTTACCTGCAAGTCATTCAGGGATCAGGGCTGTTGTGGCAGCAGAGATAATGACAGAGTAATCAAATTCCATGGTGACCAGGTTTCAGGCAAGCTGTGGCCAAAAGCTTACCTTTTCACTGCTCCTGTGGAAAAAAATGTAAGCAAGGGCTCAAGATTTCCATTTAAATTAAGCAAACCTTCTCTTTAAGTGAAGGCACCCCCTGCAGGTTTCCCTGCTAGTTGTGACCATCTGTAAGGGCAGTGTTCATCCCTGTTACAATTGCTGAAGTGTGAGCATTGACTGAAGACATCTCCATGGTCATGTGTCTGGCATGATTAAACACCAAAAGGAATGTTATTCCCTTATCCCTGGTCTTTATCTACTTGTATTTACAGTACATGCCTTTAACTGCAAGCAAGCCTCAGTCAGTCTTGGAAGACTATGGTATCGTGCTCTGCGGCCCCACAAGACAGGGTGAGCTCCTGTCCTTAGCCCAGCTCTGCGACGCCAGCTGGATCCAATCGTACTGGCTCTGCCTTTCCATTGGACTAATTCAGTGGTGTGGAGAGGGGGATTTGCTGCTTGGGGACAGCCTATCCTCCATAACAATCTAACCCAGGCTTTCGTGCTTCGCATGCAGCGTATGCCGCACTGAGCATGATACCACAGTCTTTCAAGACTGATGGAGGCCTGCTGCTTTAACTGCTATCTTGGCAGGAGCTGAGCAAGTAACAGGAGCTCCTTCCATTCTGTGGTTACTTGGGTCTCAACTCATCAACATGATAATTCTCAGGTTGACAAGCACAGCATTGTTAACCACAAAGCCATATAGCATTTCCTTCTTTTAGCAGATCCAGTTGCAGTCTTGTTCCATTTAGCAAATGTTTGGCAGAGATTTCATTTTTAAAACACCAGGATGCAATCCTAATTTCCATCTGAAACAAATTTAAAATTCAGTGCACCATGGAAAGCAATGGGTCACCTTCTGAGTAAATAAGGTTGCAACTATGTATAGCTGCACTTGCCCATGTTCATTCCTTGTTGCTTGTATTTCTGTTATGAATTGAATTGCACACTCTATATGTAAAGGCTCTGGCATAACAGACCAGGTATGTTAAAGGAGAATGCGATTAATAGTTCTGCCTTATGTTTTTTACAGTGTACAGTGATAACAAATTTAATTCGTTCTGGAGGCATGTTTGTTACGTGAAATGTTCTTTACATGAAGCAGATTTTCCCATAGGAAATAATGGAAACTCAGATGATTCGTTCCTCAACCCCAAAAATATTCATATAAAAATATTAACTGGATGTAAAAATGATGACAGAACATTGGGATTGAATTCAAAACATGCATTCAATGTTCATGATCTTATAAAGTCTACTCAGGCTGCAATCTTAGAGACACTTTCCTGGGAGTAAAACCCATTGAACTCAACGGGGCTTACTTCTGAGTAGACATGGTTAGGATTATGCTCTTAGGCTGCAGTCCTAAAGACACCTTCCTGGGAGTAAGACCCATTTAACACAATGGGGCTTACTTCTGGGTAGACATGGTTAGGAGGCTGCAATCCAAGACACCTTCAAAGTGCCTCCCCACTTTCTCCTTCTCTCCATCCTGAGCCTCTCTCTCCCCTGCTCCCTTCTGGCTAGCCCTGAGCTGCTTCCCTCTTCTCCACTGCTCTTCTCTCCCTCTGCCCAGCGGACACCCGGCCACAGGAGGAACAGCGCGGAAGTGCTGCTTTCACTATGGGCAGGTGCGCTAGGCAGCCCTGACGCTTTTTAAACAGGCTGCCGGCCAGCGCATCTGCCCCAACTGCCAACGAATGTGTTCTTTACGTGAAGCACAGTTTGTTATGTGAAGCAGAATCCTAGAGAAATTTTTGTTTGTTTCGTGAAACATACTTTATGTGAGGCGTTCTTTACGTGAGGCGCCACTGTACTTTGAGTGTGTTTACAAAAATGTTCTGAAGACCAGAATTTTAAAAAGTTGAATGAAGTATCTTAAGACTTAACAGGATAATTATCCTTTACTATATTTTTAATAAATTAGAGTCTGTACATCTCTTAGGTAACAATTATTGTAGATTATTTTTCAGGATCTGACTTCAGGTAAAAGACAAAACTGTAGTCAGAAACCCACCCACCCCCCCAAAAAATTAACCTCGGACATATCTGAGGTTATCATGATATCAGACATATCATAGAAAATTCCATAATTTTTGGCTCAAAACCTGTTACTTAATTGTGAGATTGCCTTAAACTTTATGTTCAATATATCTGTGGGAATAGGAGGCTTCTGTAATTTTTGGGAAGGTGCAGAGGCTCAACACTTGGGGACAATGTCACAAGGTTGTAGTCTCTAAAATGAAAAGAAGCAATTTTGTTTTCTGAACTATGTGAAGCTTTTCTTGCTTTCTAAGCTTCAGTTTTTGAACTGAAAAAGAAAATCTATACAAAACCTATTGGCCTACTGGCTTTTCAATCTTTTTTATACTAAAGTCCCAAGAGAAACTCACTTAATGGGTAGTTGAAGCCTGGGGATTTCAGTCGGATGCTTTGCCCTAGAAAGCAAGATCATGTTTTCTCACTCATGGCTGCAGATGGTACTTGATGGAAATGTCAGTGGTGAAACAAAGGTAGGCACTGGAAAACTGCAATTAAGTTGGAAGTTGGATAAGCTTTGGGGCAAAAGTAAAGCTGATTTAATTGAAAAAAGTAAGAGTCTGTTCAAGCAATTCATTATCTATGCGTTGTTCTCTGGGGCAGAAGCAGAGGTCAGTCACTCAGACAAGGAAGAACAGAATGTCATATAGTTCAACAGATCTCTTCAAGAAAGAGGCTGTTGTTGGTTTGAGATAACTAAAGCATGAGGACAGAAAAAAGGATCCTTCTGATTTCCTTCTGATTTCCCTTCAATACAAGATCAGGAAGAAATGCAGAACATAATTAATCAGAGGAAGTTCTGACATCCATAATTTAACAAAAGGCAGCTTTAGAAAGACTGTTCAGTGGATCAGTGAACATTGTTGGATTCATGACCAGAGTTGGCATGCTCACCTGTACAAATGAAGCATTCTGAACAGAAAGGGTGGTGGAGTTGGTGCAAAGTGCCTTCCAACCACCCCACACTTGTCGCCACCTCACCAATTCACTGGCTGGCTATTCAACCTCCAGCTATTCAACCTCTAGTCCTGGTGATCTTGTTGGGGCCCAGTCATGCCAGTCCTGGAGAGCAGACACTGGGATTCTTACTCAGGATTATAGCAGTAGCTGGACCACTAGAAAAGGAATAAGGATCTTCACTGTGAAATCACTGTGTCTTCCAATGACAACCTGCAATCTTCTTCCTATAGGTTCCCCTTTTGAAAGGGAACCTTGCAAGAGGAAGGTTGTGCTATCACTATCTCTGTCACAGGCCAGCCACCGCTGAGATCTTCATCCCACTGTTGTTCAGTTACCATTTCAAATGGGCTGGAGCAGGACACAGAGAATAAGTCCTCTTCTCTCTTCATGCCTTTGTATTTTTGAAACTTGGGAGACAATGGGATGAAGACTGTGGCAACAATCACCCCTATTCCTCCTCCTCCTGTTCCTGCTTCAGTCACAGCAGTAGCTGCTATAGCTGAGGTCTTTGGTCCACTGGACTACATGGACTTTACAGAACTCTACATTGATTATATGCTGGGAAAGGCAGAATGCAGAATAGGACTTCCTCTCTCAGCCCCAATGCAGCTAATTTGAAATAGTACTCATAAAGCAGGCCTCCGTCAGTCTTGAAAGACTATGGTATCATGCTCAGCGCTGCATACGCTGCATGCAAAGCATGAAAGCCTGGGTTAGATTGTTATGGAGGATAGGCTGTTACCCAAGCAGCAAATCTCCCCTCTCCACGCCACTGAATTAGTCCAATGGAAAGGCAGAGCCAATACGAATGGATCCAGCTGGCATCGCAGAGCTAGACTAAGGACAGGAGCTCACCCTGTCTTGTGGGGCTGACCCGGGTCTCAACCCCTGGCCTGCTGGTTAACAGGCACAGTGACTTAACCACTTGCGCCACCCACAGCCCTAGTACTCACAGTGGAACAATAAATTGAACCAACAGTGGCTTGCAATGGAGAAAAAGAAGAGGAGGTATATATCTCTATTGCAGATCACTATTGGTTTTGTTTATTGTCACACTGTGATCAAGCGGAAGGTGGAAGAAGCAGAGCATATGCACTGACACTCAAAAAGGAAAAAGATGGAAAAATATTAAAATCCCCCACCTCTGTCATGGTTTTACAAGTTAGGTAGCTTTCTTCAACAGATAAACTTTAGCTATCCCCGGCAAACTGTACTTCTTGGGGAATAGTATTGCTGAGAGCACTGGCATCCCTAAAGTGGCTGGAGGCCCTGGGCTTTGGGTACCACCCTCGGAAAGGGGTGTGTGACACATGGGTGTGAAAAAACCACATAAATAGCCAAAATTGCTAAAATTCTTTAGATTAACCCTATCAGGTCATATACCATTGGATTCATATTTTTCAGCAGAATCCAATGCAGAAAACAACTTTGAAATATCTCTGTCCTATCAAAAGTTATAGCCTAAAAACAAAACAAAATGCATGTAGCTCTACGGAAAGTAAAACTGAGCCATATCATGTCTTTACTCACAAGTAGGCAAACGTGCCAATGGCTGCAATCCTAAAGACACTTACCTGGGAGTAAGATCAATTGAACACAGTGAGCATTACTTTTGAGTAGACATGGTTAGGATTGTGCTGTTAGGCTCCTAAATACACGTTCCTGGGAGTAAGACCCACTGAACACAATGGGACTTACTTTTGAGTAGATATGATTAGGACTGTGCTCTTTGTCCATTGGAAAGGGCAGACTGAAAGGAATCTATTGCCCTCAGAATGGTCCTGAGCTAATGAATGGAGCCCTCACAAATCAACCCAGAAGGAAGTCCCAAATAATTGCATTGAGCCCTGTGGATAATGGAACTGAGCCACACAGTTGTGTTTACTTGTGAATAAGCAAAAGTGCCTTGGCTCATGTTCAGGTCAGGTATAGAAGAAAGATGATTATTACTTAAATAATTTTGATGTATGGGGGTGTCAAAAATTTATCAACCAGGCATGACACTGGTTGATAGTGTAGAACTGCACTAGACAACTGTGTAATTGTTCGTTCTTTAAATGCACTGTAGAAGAAGGGCTATCATTCTGACCAATACATGGTGGAATTGCATAAGATAAGTACTCATTTATGAGCTTATTGGTTCTGTGTTTTAATGCAAGTCTTATGCATTAACTAAGCACTAATGAAATGGCTGTAGTGATATTGGCTGTGTTATGATTGCTTTGGTGTGCAGCTGATCTTCTGGTTGCGCAGTTGGCACCTGTAGACAGACGTAGAAGTTTCAGCAGCTGATATGGCAATGACATAGACTGCAATCCCAATCTCAAATTAGGCTGGCCTAAGAACTCGGCATATGTCCTGTGCTGGCCTGAGGGAGTCACAAGAGTGCCGTTAAGACACTTCTACGCCACTCCTGTGGAAGGGTTAGGCCAGTGCACAGATATGCGCTTGTCTCCCTACATCACCACAGGAATGGGAGGACCAAGGAGTTGTGCTGGCCTAAGTTAAGATTGCACCCAAAAGCTCTGTTTGGTGTTCTGATTGGGGTTCCAGAATAAACAAAGGAGTCTCAGTACAAAGGGGAATTACTACTGTTGTTGATAAACCTTGACTGTAAGGAATGTTAGTCTCTTTCCAAATGTTGAACACCAACCAATAACCCCCTCTGACATTCATGTTTTGCTTTTGGAAGAACCAAACAGCTGTGCTTGTCTGATTATCTCATTCCACAAAGCCAATGCCAGCAATACCTTGACTTCATCTATTCATTTGGGCTTGTGACAGGTAAGGCAGCAGACATTTCCGATGAGATGGAAAGAGATAAATTGCTTGATTCCGGTGACTGGAGCGACACTGCCAGCCGCTTAAGTGTTTTTATGACCATCACCTCATCTCCTGCAGTTGTTGTCATGCCAGTTAGGACACAAATCCCACTGGCTGAGCTTGTTGCTGACAGGCTGTGAATCATGAAATGAAACGCTGGCATGTGAGAGTCCAGATGTGACAGGTGGGGATTCTTACAGCAATGATGTATGTGGACACTATTGGCTGAAGTGCACAATAAAACAAACAGGCAAAAGAAAAGCAACATTCTGTGACTTGTGGCCTCCTGTAGCAAACAGGCAGCCTAAGGCAAGTTGCACATAAAAATGTTCTGACTGCATGTACGAGATGCTTTGAAACAGGTATGCTCCTTGAGCGACCTTGGAAACTGGCACAGACCGAATAACTCCATCTTCGAGTCTGAAAATGAAGAGAGCAAAGATGCTGCTCTTAACCTCACTGAATATCATTATCCCTACAATCCAGAGTAACTACAGGAGCACGTAAGAGACATTATGTGTACCCATAGTTACTGCACCATCTAATGAAAACCTATGGGAAATTCATACTGCAATCCACAGCAAATTGTTCTTACACCGGAGCAAGGACTCCCCGTAGTTACTCTGGATTGTGCCATTTGTTGGTCATCTCAGTTTAAGAAATGAACTGATCCTAGCAGTTTCCCTTTGAGTTGAGGCTGGAATTGAGCCAAATTTTCACAAGGTTCTTGTCTGGTGTGTCAAAAAATTGCAGCTTAGGTTCAGGAGAACTTTTGGTCAAACAGCTGAGGAAGTTGCACAAAAGACTGTCCATCTAAGTCTTGGATTAGCAATTTTGCTGACACTTGACAATTTTAGCACCTTGTCTGTGTGCCATGAGATGAAAAAGATTGAAAATCATTGTCTTGAAATCCTAAACTAGGCCTGCACAACTCATTGGTTTTCTTGTTCCTGTTGTGATGTAGGGCATTCGTGCACTGGCTTAACCCTTCCCCAGGTGTGGCACATTAGTGTCTTATGGCACTTTGGTGACACCCCCCCAGTCAGCACAGGACTTATGCCAGAATTTAGGCCAGCCTAACCGGAGATTAGGATTGCAGCCTAAGACCGTGGAGGAAGACTGGTTTTTAAGGCTCTGTCTTAAAAGACTGTTCCTTAGTCAAGGAACCTGTACCGATTTTGAGCTAGCACAGCCCATGCCAATCTCAGCAGGGAGGTCGTCTCAGATGGGAAGAGAAGATGAACAGTTAGCGCATTGCCATTTGTCAAACAAAGGACAAAGACTGCCAATAAAGTAAACCAATAAGGACTGCCAATAAACAATGCTGAAGCTAGTGAGGACTTAAAAACAGCCTAAAATATGGGTGGGGGGCGGGGAAATAAGGAAAAACACAGGGGCAAATGCATGAGGAACTTCAATGGTGGGTTGTTTTGTCTTCTATGAGTTTCACGCAGCCTTTACAATCTTCCTGTTTTACACAAGATGAAAATACCCCATCACTGAATTGATAGACTTAGTGGAAGATAGATCGACTTCCACTTGTTTTGGAAATGTTTAGTTTACATGTGTATATCCTGCCTTGTTCTATGTGTGAGGTGGTTCACCATCCTAAATACAGCTAAGAAATGTTCAATATATATTAAGAAATTACAATGACAGAGCATGAATCATTAGTTTCCTTAGATTCCTTATCTGCTACCTCATTGGGTCTCCTCTGGTTTGTGCAATCTATTTTGCACAGAATAAGGGAGAGAGAAGGGGGAAAGAAGGAGCTTGGGATATGTGTCTATCAAGTGCCACCAGTAACTGTCCCCTTTCTCCCTCCCCCTGTTCCCTCCCTGCCCTGAAACTTCCTGTCCCTCTTTCACCCACTCCCACCACTGGCTTACCTCTACTGCCCATGGCGAGCCTCCTCCATGATCTGTGTGCAAATCCACCAACCAGCTGCACCACTGGCTTCATCAGACACACCAGCAGAACATCACTTCTGCTGGCAGGCTGGCCAGTTAGGATTTGACTGTTAATTTCAATGTGAACCCACATTGAACTTCTAATCAACTCCAGATGGTGGTCCATGACTGCTGCTTATATCATTTTTATATATGTACCACTATTCAAGCCTAAGATTCCCAGTGCAGTTTATATAAGTTTTAGAAAACAAACCACCATGGGATTCCAGTTGTATACTGTTGCTAAATCCAGTTTGATTGCCCCTGGTAGAAGTACCTTCTGTCCTAAGCGTTCTAGTTGAATCAGCTTTGAGAAAACTGTCAAAAGTGTTCCAAGCGTCAACATGAGACAAATCATTGGTGACAGTCTCTTTATCAAGCATGTATTCCTCTGCATCACATCATTTGAGCAAGGAGGATGTGAAACTCAGTGCCAGAATAGCATTTAGCAAGGGATGAACAAAAAAAACTGGGAAGTGTTTGATTAAACTCCCCTGCCCCAAAAGGTTGATCCAAAAAAAAGTTGGATCTTATAAAGTGGAATTCTCTGTGTGAAGCATGTTTTTTTTTAACCGCCTCCCCTGCACACCCCTGAAAATCTGCTCTTAATGACCAGATAATGTTCTCAAATGACATGGGACTGGACAATGTTCTCAAATAACATGTTCCACCATGAGGGGTCATAAGTGGAAATTGAGACTATCTTAAAGTCATTGACTTTGGGTCTTCTGGGATTGACAGGATATGTTCAGCCCTCGCACCCAGGAGCTGGATAGTCCCTCAAAAGAGTCTTAGTGGCCCGCTTGCTTCTTTCAAATGAATGGCAATCAGGCATCAGGTTTTGCAAACTTGTACCTACAGACGTTTGGAGATAATCACTGATTTTCTTGGTGTTTCTTTTACATAGGGCAAAATCCAGAGTAACTATGGGGAATCCTTGCTCCAGTGTAAGAACAACTTACTCTGGATTCCAATATGAATTTCCCATAGATTTTCACTAGGTCGTGCAGTAACTATGGGTGCACATAAAGTCTCTTATGTGCTCCTGTAGTTACTCTGGATTTGGGGGATAGAGTCCAATCCTACACTTACTCCAAAGTTCCATTATAGTCAGTGGAACTTACTATCAACGTCTGGATAGGATTGCAGCATTAATGGTATATTCATTTTATTTTCATTGTATTTTATCTTAGAATAAATAATCATAGAAAGGTCAAGTATTTATTGATTAAAAATAAATTATTTAGTAAATGTATTAAATAGTATACAAGTAAAGCATGTCTGGTAGCAGCATGCAAACCCTACAAGGTCTCAAGGTCTCAATCCTATAATGCCTCACATTATATTCTGAGAACTCAATGCTACATGACATGCCTTTAACTTTCACCCAAACCTCCTAGCTTCTCTCCCTCCTGCCCCCAAATGCAGTGGTGGTTTCTGCACACAGGTGCTCATAAAGATGCATTACACACATCAGTTTTCTCCTGCTCAGTTTGAGAGAAGCTACATATAATGCATGTTTATGGGCACCTGTGTGCATAAATGTATGTTTATGAGTGTGTTTATGAGCATTTTAATTCAGGAGAGATATACAGTTCTCCCATTGAGGAGATCTCAGCCAGGCAACCTGGACAGGGGTAGCCGAATGGGGGATGTTGCCTGACGTTGCTGTCAGTGATGGGATTCAAAGAAATAAACAACCTGTTCTCTGCCCATCTGGCAGCCACTTTTAAATGGCTGTTTTTAAACTTTATATGTCCTATCTCTCGTTAACAACCGGTTCTATTGAATAGATGCGAACCTGCTGGAGCCCACCACTGATTGCTGCCGTGGGTTTGCCATTGCCACCTCTGCCACTGACTGAAGGGGGTAAAGTCTCTTACTGTGTTTTGTTATGTGGTTTTTGCAAACCTGTACATTTGGGACTTCTACTTTTATTTAAAGGGATGGAAGTCCTGCCTCCTGGCTTTGTGAACACAACACATGAGAGCATTCACATTTGCTTTGTGCAGAAAATTGATTTGTGTTGAAAAGCATTATATAAATACTGTTGGTTGGTTGATTGATTGCTCACTTTTAGTCAGTAGGAAGTGGATCACTGTGGTTCACAGCAAGCTGGAGAGAGGCTGTAGCAGACTTGAGGTGAAGGGCACCCCAAATCTCCTTCCCCCTCAACTGAGACATCTGCTACGTGATGCAAGGAGCATCAAGTTGAATAATTGCAAGCCCAGCCATGATCCTGGGATAGTCGTCAGGAATCTTTCTTACAAATGTTGGCCAGCAGCCAGAACTGTATCATCAGTATAGAAGCATGTGGAGTTGTTCTTAATGGAAAATGCAAAACCACACACTCTTCAAACTCAGTCTGCCTCTATATCAGATACACTGCTGTGAAACTAATTTAATTGGGACCAAAGTTTGCTTTAACCATTAACTGTGCCAAAATAGCACATGGCAAAATAGTATTTTAAAAAATCCCAACTTCTGTTAGCAAACGTTTGCCAGAGGCATTGCAGTACTGTCGAGCCCACGCATCCCCCAAAGCAGATCCTGGGAAGGCAGACCTACATTGTGCTTCGGTCTGAATAACATCTCTGTCTTGGCTACAGTCTCTTTCTCTGCTTAGCTTTTTATCCGGTTAATGTTGGGCAAGTCCACTTATTTGCCAGTTGTTTCCTGTGTGGATTTCCAAAATCATTTCCTTAGGGTACTCCTGATATCTGAAAACATCACAAATCTCAGGAGCTCCTATCAGCTCAATTACTGCATTTTTGGGTTGTAAAATGTATGTGTTTTTTAATTTTTAAAAAATTACCCAGCAAAAATAGCGTAGAGGGAATCTCAGAGTGAGCAAGAAAAATCCCATATTGAAGGGAAAGGGTGGATTCTTGCCCATGCCATGTACTTTTTTTGGAGGGGGAGGGATACATAGGGGAACTCTTATTTGTGGGGATCTGCATACATAGATACCCATAAAGGAATGCTGCTGCTTGAAGTCTATAAAGCACAGCAAAAAGAAAACTGTGTATATTATATAGTCACATAATTAAGAGGCTTTTTTAGATCCAATAATTTTGGATCTAAATCCATTGATATTCAGCTGCTTCAGGCCTCAGAACAGTAGTCAGAAGCCCATCTAGGGTATAGCAGGGGATGCTTTTTGGCATGGGCTCCGCCTATGGAGAGGCGCCCAAAGCCAAAGGCACTTTGCCCCTGCCAACCCTTGCAGTGCATTTCAAAGGAGGCCAGACTCCCACAGGTATCCTCTTTGGCTTCAGTTCCAAGAGGAGGGGCTGCCATGCTGGGCTATTGCACTTCCCTTCCCTGCAGATTGCAATGAACAGCATCCCAGGAGAGCGCCTCATTGGCCTTCCTAATGGAGCCCAGATCTAGGTAAAGCACAACATCTCCAGCAGTTCTTTTATTTTATTTTTATTTATTTATTCAATTTGTACCCCGCCTTTCCTCCCCCATAAGAGGGAGCCCAAGGCGGCTAACATTAAAGAATAAAACACCATTAAAATGCTAATAAACACAAATTTAAAACATAATTAAAATACCATTTAAAATACAATTAGAATAATAAAGATTAAGAACAATTAAAAACAAGCTAAAAGACATTCCTTAAAACAATAAAAAACACTAAAACACTGCCCCCACCCTCTGCCCTGTTTAAAACGCTTTTTTAAAATAAAAGGTTTTTAGGCTCCGCCTGAAGCTCTGTATTGAGGGAGCTTTCCTAAGTTCTATGGGGAGGGAGTTCCAAAGCCGGGGTGCTACCACCGAGAAGGCCCTATCTCTGGCCGCCATACCTCTCACATCTTTTAGTGGCGGCACAGTCAGTAGGGCCCCCTCAGATGACCTTAGGTGACGGGTTGGATTGTACGGAAGAAGGCGGTCCCTCAGGTACCCAGGACCCGAGCTGTTTAGGGCTTTAAAGGTCAGGACCAGCACTTTGAATTCAGCCCGGAAACGAATGGGCAGCCAGTGTAGTCGCTGAAGCAGTGGTCCGGCAGAGTCGAGCCAACGAGCCCCAGCAACCACACGGGCCGCCGCATTCTGGACTAGTTGAAGCTTCCGGACCGTCTTCAGAGGCAGCCCCATGTAGAGCGCGTTACAATAATCTAGTCTCGATGTCACTAGGACATGGGTCACCGTGGCCAGATCCGAGCGACTTAGGTATGGTTGCAGCTGGCGGATCAGCCGAAGCTGAGCAAAGGCTCCCCTGGCCACAGCCGCCACCTGGGACTCCAGGAGCAGCTGCGAATCCAGGAGAACCCCCAAGCTGCGAACCTGCTCCTTCAGAGGGAGTGCAACCCCATCCAGAACAGGATGATATTCCAATACCCGAGGCCTTCCGGACCAGGAGAACCTCTGTCTTATCAGGATTTAATCTCAGCTTGTTCACCCTCATCCAGTCCCCATCCCAAAGGGCTTGAAAAGGAACCAGGCAGGAGCCTTTCTAGCCCCAGTTTTGCAATATGCTCTCTATACGACTCCAGCACTGGGTGACCATATAGAATGGAGGACAGTGTCTCTACCATTGCTTAGAAGAGGTAATTAAGGCAGGTTTTTTTTCTTTTTAAACCCTTCTATAACAAGCTAAATGTGCCTCAATTTCCTCTTCTAAGCAATGGTAGAGACACTGTCCTCCATTCTGTACGGTCACCCTGCTCCAGCATCACACTGCCCAGCCTTCCACAGCTCTACTCACAAGTGGTCCCATTATAGCAGGGTGACCTGATGTCATAACTCAAAAAGAAAACAAGCCCCTGCCCCAAATGTAGAACACCCAATAAAAAATGTAGGATATGACAAAATAAAAGCTAAAAAGACATAAACATTGCTTTCATGTGGTTAATTTAAACACTATTTTACTTATTATTACATTTGAAACTATTACATATAATTTATTACGTGTACTTTATTAATTATAAGAAGGCTACATGCTGCACAGTCACAAGGAAAAGAAGGACAATGGAGATTTATTCTAGGACACAGGGCTAAAAAAGAGGACATGTCTTGGAAAAAGAGGACATTTTGACTGAATAGAAGCAACTAGGGTTGGTGGACAGATGTCTTCTTTAACTTCAGGTCTCTCCTGCTCCCCTTCCAGGCTGAAACAGTAAGATCCTGTGTGTGTGGATGTGTAACTTCAGGTTAGCTTGAAGGTAAAACCCATTGACCAGCATGGGAGTTACTTGGTTATGGACCTGGAAGGGTTGATATCTCCAAGGGGTGGAAAATGAGCTGCAAATAGTTTGTGCAAACTCACCAAAGTTGAATAAAAAGTTGAAAGGCTTGAGTTGTAGTTTGATATTATTTGATTATAATAATTTGATGTTATTGACTTGTAACATAAGGTAAAAGGAGGGTTTCAGGTGTTTTGATAGGAGCAAAATTTCAGTCCTTGCTACAGGCACCATTTTGCCTAGGTTCATCTCTGGCAGTAGTCTTACAGTTCTAAATAGTTTATTCTATGTATTCATTTAGCTAAATGACCCTTCTTTCCTTGGACAGTAGTACCAAATTGAACTTACTACTGTTTCAGATCAGTATGTTTACCTGGTTTTCCAGCTGTGAACCTTTGTTGGTACTGAATTCCTATTCTGAACTCACAAACATGACCAGCTACACCAGAAGAAAATCATCTCAAAGCAGCATTTTCACTGATGATGCTTTTGAAAGTCACCTCATACAAATATTTCCCTATATTCTTCTTTTCCTTTATTTCTCACAGCCCATCCTAAGCTGCCAGGCACCCAAAGGTGCAGTGATACCAAAATGGCTACCACTGCAACCTATGGGCTTCAGGCAATTGTTAGTGTCCTGGGGAGAAGGCCCAAGCTTCACAATGGCTACCTTTGGTGATGGCCCAGTAATGGGGCTTGCAGGCGTGCCTTATGGTACATTTGTGACACCTGTCTGCTGACCCCTCAAGATTGGGCCCCACACAGACCCCTCAGGATTGGGCTTTCAATCACCTTGTTTGATGGCCGTGTCGGTGTGTTCTTTCAGAGAAAGCACTGCAAAAAAGCCGTTCTGATGTAACTGGAGCCCAGGGCAGGTGCTATAAATAAAGCATGAATAAATGCATGGGAGGCAGTGAGAGCATGCCGGCAAGTCCCCCAATGTGCTGACACACTTCCAAATCCCTGCTCCCTGCTGTCCATAAGTACAGTGTTTTGTTATAGCAACAAACATTATACTCAAGGGAGGGATTAGGGATTCTGGATGCCTATATCATACCTAGTCACAGGAAGAAGTACAGTGTTTGCCATGGCAGATAAGTGCTGTATTTGTGAATAGGGCTTGGGAAGCACATTAGTTTCAGTTAGGACTTGCCAGTACTCTCTAACTGCCCAATTCCCACACATTTCAGTATATAATCCCTACACAGGTCTTGAATATATGATAACATCACAATTCTTTTTGTATGGTGTTTCACCAATGTACAGGACCTGCATGTGCACATTAGTTAAACACACACTAAAAAACCATGATGCATTTGTTCCACAGTTTATTAAACTTTCACTGTGCACTTCTGAGTCGCTGGCAGTAACAGCCAGAAGTAAAATTCTTGTGTTAGAATTCTCAATTTTCACACCATTTTCTAATAAATTTGAGCTCATACTCCATCTTCACTTTAGCATTGGTTGGCTTTACATTTCAAATGTGATAAGTGAAACGTTTTTTTACTTTAAAAGTCAGTCACTAATGGGTTTTGCATCTGAATGTGCATGAAAATAGCTTGTGTGCCCCATTTTATATTTCAGCACTTTGATGCTCTGTAGCAAAAGTATAACTTCAGTAATAGATATTCCAATCATAGATTCCAATCTAATTTCTAGTTACAGTGTCTCTTACTACCCTTGCATAAAATTGGGTTGTAACATGGCAGGATTAATATTTGACAATGTAATACAGCTCATCTCTGTTCCTCCAATCTCCCCAAAGGAAGGAGTCATATCCCACTTTTTTATTTTTCAGTGCTGTGTATTGAGTGTACTCTTTTCGTACGCAATGCAGGTGGCAAAGAGCTGGGGTGAAAGAAACAACCTTGGCTCAGTTCTGCAAGGCCTTCATCCATACCCATTTCCATCATATTTTGAAGAACATTTACAAAACTCCCAACATTTTTCTGGTGACTTTTTAGTTGGCTTGTTCTGAAAAATCAAAAGCCCGCCAATGTCTTCATTTTAGATTACATTAACTCTTAAATGGTTATCAGTTTGCAGTGTTCCCCAGAATATGGTTTTTGTTCATATGAAGCTATATTGATACATATTGTCCATCTTTATATTGGTACAGATTTCCTTGATTGGCAGTGGAGCTTTGAAGCAGAAATCTTTCATAACTCTGCAACCTCATAGTAGAATTGGGAACCTAAAAATGACAAGAACTAAATCATGAACCTTAGGCATGCAAAGCAACTGTTCATCCACTGAGTTATGTCCCTCCACAGAGGTAATGAGGCTTTTAATGACAGGTTGAGCATATTTTCAGTGTAGATAAGTTTAAACAGCAACTATTTTAAAAGAAACTATATCTAAAGTTATTTGCTAATGGTGAACAAGACAAGGTTACAGTATCTTTTTGAATGCAGTGGGCTTATTTCTGAGTAATACAACAGTATTTTCAAATATATCTGGCTTGGTGGTTCCCTAAGTACTCTTCAGACACTGGAAACATGCTAAGTGTTGGTGGGAGAAGGATTCAGGACCTGGGGGGATGTTTCCTGACCACCACAGTGGTAGTGGCACCATTGAGACCTTAAGGTTATCCCTCCACCACAGCATGCAATGCACGTCTTTGTGGCACAGCTTGTCTACAGTATAGTGGAAAATAGTCTGGTATAGTAACTGCTTTTGAAACTGGGCAATTTTTCATGATCAGTGTCTCTCATAAGAAAATAGGAGACCACAGCGTGACCTTTAGTTGCAACCATACATTCTCTGTACAACATTTCATTAAATGCTAACTATCTGCTGCTTTTGAAGAACTGACATTCATTTTGCTATTGAGATCATAACGAACAACTCAGAGCTAGGCTTCTTCAAGCACCTACTTTAAAATTAATTGCTAACTTGCAAGCAGTTAATGGATGTGCCTGTAAATTCATTACACTCTCCAAATAAAATTGACACTGTGTTAGGGGCGATAATGTACTTTTATGCATATCCCTGGTTTGGATACAAAATTCTAGACATTATTATAAAGCCATAACTGGCTCTTCACTAAATATCTTAATACAGACCAAGCCTATTTATACACAGTGGTTTTTTTCGGGGGAGGGGTACTGAAAGCAAATATTGCACTATTGCAAAACAGCCCCCAAATGCCCTTTCATTGTTTTCTAGCAGGTAGGTAGAAATGTGTGTGGATGTTTGGGGTGCAATTTGCATACCGTACAAGTTTGTAGGGTCTTCTCCTCTACCTGCACTCCATTGCAAATGGCACATCACAGGGAAACTCTGTGATCTTCTGTCCCCCTGCCCTGCTCTCTCTCTCTCTCTCTCCCCACCCACCCCCCCAACCAGATCCCAGCGCTTTACAAGGAGCAGGAACCTCTTACTCTTAAATGGGCAGTCATCCTCCTTTTCTGGTTTGTTGGTTTTGGTGGTCTCCCTTT
Source organism: Cryptoblepharus egeriae (assembly GCA_030015325.1). Lineage (NCBI taxonomy): Eukaryota > Metazoa > Chordata > Lepidosauria > Squamata > Scincidae > Cryptoblepharus > Cryptoblepharus egeriae. The sequence goes on along the minus strand of JAREYC010000002.1, from coordinate 62,105,504 downwards.
AAGAGAGTACCTCTCCTTGTGAGTGGACCAAACCAGATTGGGTCAGCTGGAAGATGGCATGCACAGCATTGTGTGTGGGGAGGTGGGGAGAGAAGGGGGGACTGAAGATCACAGTCTGCCTGCGATGCACCATTTGCAATGGAATGCAGGTGGAGGAGGGAGACCCACATATAAGGTAAGCAAACTATGCACCCAGACATCCTCATGCATTTCTGCCCACCTGACTGAAAACAATGAAAGGGAGCAACTCAGCCAGTTGTGTTAACTCAGATCCATGGATAAATAAAATGCATATAGTTGGGCTCCACTTGTATCTTTATATAGTTTAAATTTTAATAACAGCAGAATGGCTGCTTTGAATGTGTAATATCAGTGCTACAATGCTACAATGGCCGTAACAAGAATGCTGTGGATATAGGTTATTCATATTAATTCCAAACCCAGATTTGGAAGAGGATTCTTTTTAGCCTGAGGTGCTAACATGTCTTGCAACCTTGCCATAGAACCACAAGCTTTTTTGTGATTTCTGAATGAATCTCATTTAGCAACTTCGAAGCTTCTGCCTTCAAGGGTTCAGTCTAGGGACATGATAAAGAACATGCATTCTCTGTTTCTCCAATCCTCATCTCATTGGCATCCTTCAGTCTCGAAAGACTATAGTATCGTGCTCTGATTGGAGGTCCTGATACAGCACCTAGTGTGGCTAAAAAGGCCATCCAAGAGGTAAGGCTAGCGGTCCAATCCTAGAGGTAAGGCTTCAAACCGCTGGACTATGTGAACAGCAAGCCTCCTATGTGAAATTATTTCCCCCTCACCCTGGCCTCCTCAATCCAATAATCTCAACCAACAACAGAATTTCTTTGCCACTGATTTCCTCTTCTCTACCATATGTTTTCTCCAAGTTGGAGTGCCAGTGAAGACCCAACTGGCAGATGCTTCTAGCAAAAGACCTTCAATGTGATTATAATGCAGGTCATGTCACTCCCTGAGCCTAGGTGGCTTGTTTTCGTTCAAGCTGTCCTTCAAAAAGATGAAGATAAGCTGGAATGAGTTCAGAGAAGGGCAGTGAAGATAGTCAGGGGGCTAGTTTTCAGGTAGATAGCTGTCCAGCTGGAATTTCCTCCACTGAGCTGAGGGTTGGGCTCCCTGGCCTAATGGTCCTTCCCCCCTTTAATCAGAACTTTAAATGAAATGTTATCAGGCCATGAATTGGTTAATAACACTGATTAATTTATTCATTTAGGGAGTACTGTTTACCTTTGCTTTCTGTACAACTGAGAGCTTTGCTGTATTCATGCTGATTTAACAACTGAGAACTAGAACCTTAATTAAAGAAATTTTATAACATCAGTCTGGAAGCTGGAACATTAAGTAAAATATTAGACATCATTAAGCCTACAATCAAGGCACAAAATGTGGTACTGAAGTGTAACAAGTGTAATATCCCCAGAGCAATCATGCTTGAAGGAAGAAAAAAATAATAGAAATTCACTGTATTTTGTAGATAACAGATAATTGAGGTGATCACTAGTTATGTGTGCTCAGTTGGGCAAAGAGAGAAGGAAGAATACAACTACCACCCCAGAGCTTTCCATCAGACTTTGTTTCTAGATTTTAAGCCAGCAAAAGGCATTCAAGTATGACCTGATCTTAATATATTGGAGAGAACTTTTTAATTAAAACTTTAAGAAGAGATTTATAAACAGATATTCACTGATTGATGGCTACACATTGACAACACTGAGTCCATTCAGACACCTATTGAATATACAGTACATTGTACATTGGATGTATATTGGATATATGCTACATGGAATTTCCCCTTTTCCTTCCATGTATGGATGGAGAAGTAGAGGTCTTGTGTGTATTCCTAGGGCAGAATACCTGCAGGAAGAATTCCGAGAAAAACAGAATAGACAAAATATTTTGACAAAGTAATACATATTATGAGGGACAAAAAGGTGCTTGTATAATGTGATCTCTTTGTGTACCAAGTACCCTTTCACCATAGTTCCCATCACAAAATTCCCCTTTGAGTAGCCAGAGAACTATAGAACGTGCCAGGGATCTTATCATCTGAACTGTGGTTTCCCTGGCAGGGAATATATACAGTACAGCAGCAGTGTGTAGTGTTTGGTGCTACATGTAATCTGTATTCTTTTTATTATGGTAACCAATTTCCTTTGTCTAATGTAAAAATAGGTAATCATGGCAGTTCCTGGAACCAAATGTTGTGAACGGGGAGGTTCAACCTGTATGGTGTTTTTCCGCATTAGGACCAGTGATGGGCAGGCCTGGCTCCAACAACCGGTTCTCCGGAAGTGGGCGGAGCCAGGCAAGGTCAGGGGGCGGGGCCGAGGTCAGGGGGTGGGGCCAGGGATAATTTTTTTAAAATTTAAAAAATTTAAAAAACATATAAAAATTTAAAAAATTTAAGCATGTGGCTTACCTCTGAGTAGACCTGCATAGGATGGTGCTCTGAGGCTGAAGATCCTTCCTTCACACTGGCCTGGAAGTAAGTCCCATTGACTTCCATGGGACTTACTTCTGAGTAGACCTGCTTAGGATGGGGCTCTGAAGCTTAAGTCCTCTCCACACTGGCCTGGAATTAAGTCCCATTGTCTTTCATGGGACTTACTTCTGAGTAGACCTGCTTAGGATGGGGCTCTGAAGCTGAAGTCCTCTCCACACTGTCCTGGAAGTAAGTCCCATTGTCTTTCATGGGACTTACTTCTGAGTAGACCTGCTTAGGATGGGGCTCTGAAGCTGAAGTCCGCTCCACACTTGCCTGGAAGTAAGTCCCCTTTCATGGAACTTACTTCTGAGTAGACCTGCTTAGGATGGGGCTCTGAAGCTGAAGTCCTCTCCACACTTGCCTGGAAGTAAGTCCCATTGACTACACTGGGACTTACTTCAGAGTAGACCTGCTTAGGATGGGGCTCTGAGACTGCAATCCTCTCCACACTTTCCTGGGAGTAAGTCCCATTGACTACACTGGGACTTACCTCTGAGTAGACCTGCTTAGGATGGGGCTCTGAGGAAAACACACACAGGAGTAATACACTCACTCATTGCTTTGCCCAAGTGATCTCCTCAGGAGTAACTAACACACACACATACACACACACGTTGCTTTGCCCAAGTGGTCTCCTCAGAGCCTCATCCTAAGCAGGTCTACTCAGAAGTAAGTCCCATGAAAGTCAATGGGACTTACTCCCAGGCCAGTGTGGAGAGGACTTCAGCCTCAGAGCCTCATCCTAAGCAGGTCTACTCAGAAGTAAGTCCCATGAAAGCAAGCAAGCAACAGGAGTTGCATGGAAAACCTTACAGAGGGGAAAAAACTACAGTTCCCATGAATCTCTAAGCACAGGGACTCGTGGGAACTGTAGTTTTTCTCCCCTCTGCAAGGCTTTCCATGCTAAGCACATGCTAGATCCAGGAGCGGGGAGAACAGGTGCTGGACTTTGGACTCGGCTGAGGGGAGTCTGTGAGTGGGGAGGGCGCAGGGAGGGCAAATTGCCCTGATTACTAAAGAAGCATCTCATGAGGAGGACAAGCCCCTACCTTGCCTGGCGCCCAGCTCTGTAGTGAGGGGATGGGTCCTCCCAGTGGTGGGCACCAGCAGGTTCACACCTACTCTATAGAACCGGTTGTTAACAAGAGATAGGACATATAAAGTTTAAAAATAGCCATTTAAAAGTGGCTGCCAGATGGGCAGAGAACCGGTTCTTAATTTCTTTGAAGCCCATCACTGGGTCCTCCCCCTCCCTGCTTCAGTAGAGTAAGCCCCACTGCCTTTAGTGGGGCTTGCTTCAGAGTAAGCATGCATAGGCTTGGACCTGGTGGAGAAGCCCCCTCAGACCTGGCTCCCTCTGCAGCAGCTGGGAGCTCTGGAGGCTCCTGCAGCCCTGACCCTGGCAGCCTCTCTTCCCCCTCCTGGCCAGGGACCACGCTGAGCCCAGCAGGGAGCTCCGGAGGAGCATGCTGGGCAGAGGAAGCAAGCGGGCAGGCAGGCAGCTGCTTGCAGGCGCCCGCGCGTTACTGAGGGGGCGGCTCCTCCCCTCCCTGCCTTCTCTGGCCTCCCAGCCAATCAGAAACAGCAAGGCAGGGAGGGAGAGGGATAAGCACATCTCGCAGCACGCGAGATTCAAAATGGCGGCCACGGCGGCCACAGAAGCTCCCAGTGCCCCCCGAACCGGTTCGGCCAGTTTTGGCCAAATGCCTCAGCTACCGGATCGGTACCGTCAGGCTCACTGGAGCTACAGGATCGGGCGAGCCGGTCAGAACCGGTCTCAGCCCATGACTGATTAGGACTGTGTCTGTTATCTGTAGGGTTTAGGTTAAGGCATATGTCAACTCTTCCTCACTCCTCCCACCTTAAACCCTAATATCCTTCCTGATTTAGCCTCTTCACTTGAAGAACTGTCAGGGTCCAAGCTGTACTGGTGCAACATCTTTCTTGCTTTGCTCCAGCATGTGTGGCACATCCCTCAGCAAGTGAATTTTTGCACCAGCAAGGCTATAATGGCATCAGTGTACGACTTGTACCAGAGGGTCAGTGTAAGAAAAGCAAAATAAGAACTGGGGAAAATAGGAAAATATTTCTTTGCACACATGCTTTTCTTATCAATGTGTGACCTCTGGTACAAATTCTTCACTCATACCTAAAGTTCTGCTAAAATTTGGTTGTTTATCCTGCAATAAATGACCTAGTTTAATTCAAAAGTACTCAGTTTATCTGGACATTTGCAATTGTTTACTGTTAAATGTCAGGATTTATCAGCACAGGCTTGGAAATGGCCAGAATCATGAAGAAATCATGCTAACATAGGGCAAAATCCAGAGCAGTTACGGGTCCACGCAGTTACGTCACCCTCTAGTGTTATCTTATGGAAAGTCACCTTAACTGCTCCGGAGCAAAGGGCTTAATTTGACTTTAGGATATGGGCCATACTTTCTTGACTGTATTATGTTACTCAATAGTATTAGAATAGTGTTAGTGAACTTGACAGACACTTGTGCCCATAGGTGTCTACACAAAACTTTTACCTGTAGAATGTGTGTGTACTGTAGAAATGGTTTAACCTTAAAAAAAAATTTTAAATTAAAAAACGTTTTTAAATTTAAATTTTAATAAGTTTAACTGTAATGAGTTTGCAAAACACTTTGGAAGGGAAAATTGTTCATATTTGTCACTAATTGGACTCTGAATTAACTATCCCAATTACTCCAACAGCAGTCCCTACGACCTCTGCCGACCAGACTCTTATTATTATTACAGGCTCTTTTCAGTTAATACAGCCTAAAGATGTGAATAAGAGCTTCAAGAGCTTGAAACCATTATCTTGCTTTCTTAGGGAAAATGATTGACCCTGCATTCCAGAGTAACTATGGGAAGATGTAAGAGGCTCTTACTCTGGATTGCTCTGTGCATTTCCCATAGGTTTCCCTTTTGTGGGACTGTAACTACGTCGGTGTAAAATCTATTAATCTCTATTTATGATCATTTTAATTGTGCTTTATTATGATCGATGTTAGCCGCCTTGAGCTCCCTCTTGCAGGTGAGGAAAGGCGGGATATAAATTATATTAATAATAATAATAATAATAATAATAATAATAATAATAATAATAATAATAATAATAATAATAATAAAAGGTCCCATAGTTACCCTGGATTGTAGCCTTAGTGGGTGGTGGCAAATCAGCTCCAGAGGTCCCTAGATGGATTTCTTCCAATCTGGATTCAGGCCAGATGTTGGTACAGAGACAGCTATAGTCACTCTGATAGATGACCTTCCTCAAGGATTAGATGGGGAAGTGCTTCCCTGCTTGTCCTTTCAACACCATTGACTACCGTATCCTCCTATATTGGCTGGCAAAAGTTGGGACTTGCCCTGCAATGGTGCCATTCCTCATGATCTAGCAAGTCCCACATAGTGAAGCTGGGTGACATCTATTCATCACCTGTACAGGTGTCACAGGGATCTATCCTATCCCCCGTGCTTTAACATCTACATGAAACCACAGGGAAGAATCATTCAAGTTTTGGAGTGGATTGTGCCAAAATGCTGATGACATGACACTCAACTTAATCTGTGGAAGTCCTGGAGTCCTATCTGAGTGCCATTTGGGACTGGATGAAAGACAACAAGTTGATACTAAATCCTGAAAAAACTGAGGTTCTTCTGGTCTAGAAATCTTCAGTACAGGCTTACCTGAACCAATTGCCTCTTACCACAGTAACCCATGCCTTAGTAACCTCAACACTGGAGTACTGCAACACACTCTTTAGGGCTACCTGCTAAAACAACTTGAAAACTTCAATTAGTGAAAACTTCAATGCAGTAGCCTAAGCTGTTACAGAAGCCAGACATTATGACTAGCCAAAACTACTGCTTCAGCAGCTTCACTGGCTGTCCTATCACTTCTGATCTCAATTTAAGATGTCAATCCTTATGTTTAAGGCCCTCTATGACCTGGGCACAAGGTACCTGAAAAACCATGTCCTTCCATACATTCCAGCCCAACCCCTTAGGTCTGCTGAATTGGCATTCTTCAAGTGCTCCCATTGTCTTATGAGGAGAGTGGTAGATTGGGGGCAGATATTCTCTGCAATGACCCCAAAACTATGGAATTCATTTCTAGGGGAACTATAAAATGCTTCCTCTTTCACGGCTCTTTGGTGAGGGCTCAAAATATACCACTTGCACCTGGCATTTGGTTGTTGAGTGGTATTCAGTCTCTGCACCTCTGCACCTGCGTCCCTGTTGGCTGAATGAGTTCTTCCCTCTCCTTGAATTTTACTTTAAGGGTAGTCTTTCATCATGTAATAATTAAAAAAATTCAGTATCTTTTAATGCTAAAATTAATGTTTTTAATCTTAACTCAGGCTGCAATTCTGTGCACACTTTCTTGACAGTAAGTGCCACTGAAGACAACAGGACTTCTGAATAGACACGCATAGGATTGTACTCTCAGTGTTTTAATGTCTTTTTAAAAGTCAGTGTAAAAATTAACGCTCTAGTGTCTTGTTGATGTTTTTATTGTTGTTTATTTTGTACTTGATTACAAAAACTCTGTAAGCCACCTTAACAGGTTGCTTTAAAAGTGCTATTTAAACAATACAAAAAATGAGGAATCATGAGACCTTTAGTTTTGTTCCTTCTCTGCCACACTCTGAGTTCAAGATTGAGAATGATGAAATTAGTCACTGAGGCAAAGCCAAGATTTTGTACTTTGTTCTTCAAAAATATCAATACAAAGATTTCTGAGTTTAAGTTAACATAGCTGGAGTCTATATTTTGAATCATATCTCTTTTTGTCACAGTAGGAGCCACAGAAGGATTTTCTCTGCCATGGAGAATGCACAGTTTGCTGCATAACCCATGTGCTTTATCTTGTCTGCTGGTATCCTCTTGAAATGTACATAAAAGAAGGTTAATGAGACCCCAGGGCTAAGGCGGGGTGGGAATCACCCTTGAAAGAAAGTCAAATTAATAGTTGCCTCTGAATAAGTCAGCTCATCAACTCCCCATATACAGATAGCCAGACACATCCCTAGAGAAATGGCAGTGGGCAGACTAATGGACCAACAGTGGCACCAAAATTCATGCAAGGATGTTGTTGATCAGTTTCAAAGTCAGGATTCTGCTAAGAGATAAGTGAAACTGGCCTTCCAATCTGACTTCTTGGAAAAGGAAAAGCCAAGTTTCTCTTGGCTATTTCAAAGGCTTTCTGAGGTTTGTTGTTTTTGGAATGGTTGCCAACTCCAAAACACTGTCATGGTAGCCCCTAGCAGCAACTACACACTCATGTTTTAACTAGATGGCAGCACAAAGAACAGATGACTGCAGGCAGTTTCTGTGGAAATTCAGCTATTGATTCTCAGCTAGCTCTATCACAATTCTATTTCTAAGGCATCCCTCCCTCTAGTCTTTGATTCCTCTTTTGATTCTCACCGTGGGACTCATTGCTTCATCAAACAAGCTTAGAATCACTATACCTACATCTCTAAGGTTTCTCTTGTCACTTGGATTAGGCACTATTTTCCCCTATGTGGAATATAAGCAGTTGAGGTGTGACGATTCAGATGGAGAAATGCCAGTGCTAAGGACACTAGGACAAAAACCCTTGCTGTATTTTGGAAAACATAAATTTCCTAAGGACACTTCTTATACTGGAACACTCTTTGAAAGAAAAAAAAATCCCAAAAGCTACTGGGATGTTTCATTGTAGTGAACTCTCCAACACAGTCAGGAACACTGATCTGTGTCAGAAAGGAAAAGGAAGTTGAAAGGATAGGAAGACTGTTTGTGTAGTATAGTGCTTAGTGTTATAGTGGGGTGTGTGTGTGTGGTTCCTGATTTTTAAGCTTATTTGTGACTTTGGGGCAGGTACTATTTCTAAGAATAACCTACTCCACAGGTTGTTGTGAGAACACAAGAAGGAGGAGCCATGCACACCACTGTATACTCTTAGGAGGAAGGGTATAAATGCTTAGCAAAAGAAAACAAGTTCTGTAGATGGATCAGTAAGTGAAGGACATTTCTAAAGTGCTCAGTCAGCCATTGCAAGATCATTAGAAGCTTGGTTGCCCTGTGTCCCTTAGTAGAATGTAGCAGCTGAGCAGGCATCATTTTGGAATCTAACCATAGTAGATTGGTATACGCCTTACCCATAGAGGAGATGCAACTATTGATCGATATTCCATCTAATTCACCTTTTCATGAGATAGTGCAGATAAGGTACATTAGAGGCTTTTTATACTATTCTTAAGATCACACATTCATGAGCCCAGTCTCTGAGATGCATCATCACCAGACCAGCTAAGATGGTAGAGAATATGTTGCAAGGTAATAAGGTCCTGTTTGCAGTCCAGCTGTCTTTCATGGGAGAGGTGAAGGAGGAAAGCACTTGGTTGCTCTGGAGAAAGGTTAACATGAGCTTTTTCCCACTGATTTCCCTCTGCTGCTCATTAAGACATTCTCAATATTTTTTATTGAGGAAATTTTGCCCTGGTGCAAACCACAAAGGTACCTTTTTTCCCTCACAACAATTCCAATTACACCACACTGTTTCCAGTTACAATTTGCCATTGTACCATTGAAAAACCTGCATGCTAAAATAAAATATCTACTTTTTAAAAAAGCAGTAGTAAAATCTCATTCTATGGTTAACCCTGGTGGGATTTATGTGTGACGGTATATTGTATAATCCTAGATCTGATCCACCCAAAGCATTCTCATTCACAAAAGAAAATAAAAACACATAAATCATAGAGATTTAATCTTTGTGCATGACACTTTTTTCTTTTCCTCAAGTTCTTTCCCACATTCATTCAATATAGTTTAAGAAATAGTAAAATGTACAACTTCAGTTAGTAAAGCCCTGATATTTTCTTAAGTTTTAGTGAAATGGATTTTAGTGAAATGAACTTCTTGTGTATTGATGCTTTAGATCAGGGATCCCCAAAGGGCCCAGAGGCCAGATGCAGAGCACAATGTGCTTCTATCCATTCAATCCATGAAAGCATTGAACATCTTAGGCTTTCAGAGGGTCAGGGAAAAATTCCCCAACTTTCAAGAATACACTCCAGATGTTTCCTCTGATGTCCTGGATTGCAGCCTGATTGAAGTGGTGGGACTTATTTATGAGTAGACCTGGTTAGGAGAGGCTGAGGCAGTTCTGCCTTGAGAGAAGCCGGGAGAGGAGGTGGGAGGGCGGCAGCCGTGGTGAGAGTATCCTTCCTTCCCTCCCTCCTTCCCACCCTCTGAGGGGCTGCCACTGACGGAGAGGTGGTGGTGGGATTTACTTATGTGTAGACCACATCCAAACTTCACAGTTTTTCAACTTTCACAAGTCCTTCAGGAACCTAATCCCCGCAAATTTTGGGGGGTCTACTGTACTTGCTTCCACTTGCAATAGATTATTTCTCCATTTCTGATCAGTAAGGGTAATGCAGTATCTTCATATATCTACGTACCTCTCATATATTGGCAGAAACTTTCCTTCTGTTATTTTTACTCTTAGCATCAAACGCAGCACCCCTGCACGTGCAAGCATGAATACACACACTCACACATGCACACACAAAGACACTTATTGAAAAAGTCTTCAAACTTAATTGAGGTCAACATCTAAAGCCAAAGCTTAGAAACTCTGGTGTCGGTTGAAAAACTGTGAACTTTGGATGTGGTCTACTCATAAGTAAGTCCCACCACCACCTTTCTGTCAGTGGCAGCCCCTCAGAGGGTGGGAAGGAGGGAGGGAAGGAAGGATACCCCACCACGGCTGCCGCCCTCCCACCTCCTCTCCCGGCTTCTCTCAAGGCAGAACTGCCTCAACCTCTCCTAACCAGGTCTACTCATAAATAAGTCCCACCACTTCAATCAGGCTGCAATCCTAAAGACACTTTCCTGGGAGTAAGACCCATTGAACACAATGGAGCTTACTTTTGTGTAGACATAGGATTGTGCTCTCAGTGCATGGTACTGATGGACTCCAACAGCTCGGCAAACATTACTTAACTACCATATTTACTTGAATCTAAAGGGCCACTGAATCTAATACACACCCTGATTTTAAAATGCTTGAGAATAAAAATATGTTTTCTGGCAATTTTAATGTGCAGGCGCAAAATTTAATTTTACTGTATTAAATAATAAGTTATATGACAATGGGTTTATGTTATGGTTTTAACCTAATTGCACGACTTTATACAACAATGGGTTTATGATACTTTTTCATACAATAAACTGTTAAACTAAATACTCACCTGTACTTACTGCATTTTCTCAAATCTAATGCACCACTGAATCTACTGTGTACCCCAATTTTGGAGCCTAAATTTGGCTGAAAATGTGAGTGTTAGATTTGAGTAAATATGTATATTTAATGTAGTTTATTTTAAATTCATATACCATTGGTTTCAATATTTATCTTTCTGTTGTGCTTTTATTCACCATAAGATCACTTGGGGCTCCAGGAGCAGAAAATGCATTACTGATATTCTTATATATGAAATTATTCTTTCTCCCTCACTTTTTGGCTACAATCCTATTCACACGTACAAGGTGTAACCTTGGCATCCATCAGTCTTGAAAGACTATGGTATTGTGCTCGACGCTGCATGCAAAGCATGAAGGCCTGGATAGACTGATATGGAGGATAGGCTGTTACCCAAGCAGCAAATCCCCCCTCTCCACGCCACTGAAATAGTCCAATGGAATCACAGAGCCTATACAATTGGTTCCAGCTGTGTCGCAGAGTTGGGCTAAGAACAAGAGTCTCTGTCTTGTGGGGACTGACCCGGGTCTCGAACCCTGGCCTTCTGGTTAAGAGGCACAGTGTCTTAACCACTTGGTCCACCCACAGCCCTAAGGTGTAACCACCACAGGACATAGTTGGGATGTCTTTTTGAGTTGTACTGTGAGTTTCCTGTGTGCAATGGAGGCATCTGAACAAACTGTATATAGAGCAATTGGGCAAAGGTATTTTCAGGGAGCCCATATTGGTTTGTCCCATATGGTGGATTCTGAAAGAGATATAATACTGCTTTTCACATTGATGTTCCTTTGCCTAACAAATGTAAGTCAGTGGGAAATTTGTAAAGGATTCAAAATTTAGAAAAATATGCCACTGCTAAGTGGCCTGTGATTAACATCATGATGATGATGAATAATTGAATATTTTGAGTAGGTGGAAAGTGTCTTTCCTTCAAATAACTTTCCAGCAGTGGGGAGCTAGCTGTGGTGCTCTCCCACCCCACCTCATCTAATGCTATATAGAGTGATTCTTGGGATCACTACACTATCTCAGGGATTCTTTGGGGATCAGAATGGGGGAGGGTTCAAATATGTGGCCCCTTTCATCACAGTCTGAAGAAGTATAGTTCAGGAAGAGCTGTACTAAATTTCTTGCTGTTTGTGTGAACTTGGCCTGCATTGGCAATGGATACATTTATAAATTCAGCTGCAAAAAAGTAGAATGAAAAGCATCAAAGAAATGTAAAACAGTGTAATTCTCACACAGAAGAAAATACTATACAGACCTGTGAGTGACCCGATTTGATATTCCTGAGAATGGAAACAATGTCTATATGTATGAATATGTATATCTGAAAATCCTCACCCAGTGCAGTTCCATTCTGGAAGATATTTGCAGATTCTCTGTCAAATCTTCCTGTGGAAAATCTGCCAGATCTGTCAATCCCAGGCCCTTCCATTACAAAGACAGCAGATGCACTTAAAGTTATGAAGCCCAGAATAAGCAAATCTAAAATGTTTAATCTATTATTAATCAGACAGTTGCTGAAATGATAGGGCTCTGGGGGACTTGAGAAAGACATCAATATTTATGGGCTCGTTAGCAAATGTTTCTCTCTCGTCTTTCTATTTATCTTTAAAGCGACAGCAGGAGTATGAAGGATGTTTATGTTTTATGTCATTACATAAGGAGGCAATGTCAAGTTTGGGGACAGGAAGATGCAGTACAAGGTTCTAAATATTAATCACAGAAATCAAGTATTGGAATCTGTAACCAGTCTCCATAGCCTTGTAACCAAGTTCCCATATACATCCAACCACAGCCTGGTATAGGCACATCAGAAAGGCATAAAAACAATGATGGAAGATACCAAAGACCCTGGTGTCTTTTCAGTGATACTTAGGGTACAATCCAGAGTAACTCCAGGGAATCCTTGCTCTGGTTTAAAAACAATCTACTCTGGATTGCGATATGAATTTCTCATAGGTTTTCACTAGGTGGTGCAGTCACCTATGTGAACGTAATGTCTCTTACATGCTCCCGTAGTTACTCTGGATTGTAGGGTAAGGAAGGATGAGCTCTCCAAATCCGTGACTGTTTTGGGAAGCTTTTCAAAAGTTGGGCCATGAATTTAAGGCTGCTATTGTGACAGATAGAAGGCTTTGGTAACATAATCCCATGAGAATGACCATGCAATCCTAACTTGCACGGGAGCAGGTAAGCTTGCTTGCCTGTGCTGTATCCAGTGCAAGATTGGCAGCTGCTGCTAAGTTACAGAAGGAGAAATGGAAACACTTCCCCTTGCACCAGGTAGCACTGCAGCAGACCTAATGGATCTACTTGAATCTGTGCTACATCAGGAGGTGGGGCAGGTCTGAGTGGAACAGAGCAAACTGGGAAATAGAGATTGGGTCCTTGCCCCAGCTCCACTCCCAATCTATCCAACCCAGGAATGCCCTCTCCCTGCCCAGAAATTCCCCCTGCCCGTCTCCCTGCTACACATCTCCCCTTGTGCTAGCTAATCGTGGCCAGCGCAACACAGTGCTGCATGGGCACGTGTTAGCACAGGGAGAGGCTGGCAGAACTCCCTGCACTGGTCTTGCACTTGTCTTCCCTCCTAACCAGGGAGAGCACATCAATCTTTTTTCAATTCTTTTCCAAAGCAGTGCTGAATTTGCACAAACATTCACAAAAATACCATTTTGTGCTGTATGCTAAAAATGGTGGAGGGAAGGAATGAGATGGGGCATGAAGCATCTATTTTCCTGAGTGGGAAGGATTGTACCTCAGTTCAGAAATCCCAATGTTTGTTTTTGACCGACTGCTAAACGATAAAAGCTCAAAATGTTTTGATATGTCAGACATTCACCAAATTCATGTACAATTAATCAATTAATGTTAAACACACACCCAAAAAGGTCTGTTTTTGAGGAAGATGGAGTGGCACCCTGGCTAATGGGCAGCGCAAATCATAAAATAGTTCTATATCATTTGATGTAAGAAAACAAAGATATGGTGCACCCAACAAAACAGATCATAGGAAAGAGTTCAGAGGTTCAGCTCATCCCGCAACTGGGAAGAGATTATGTGAGCAACTGGAAGATTTGGAACTGGCGCTCTTTGTGCTGGCTGCCTTGCCTGGGACCAAATATTAGCAAGAGAAAGTAGGGAGTCCAATCAAACATTTTGAATTGTCTCATTTCCCTGAGGACCACATGTTTTGGCACTTAGCTGTGTAAAGGAAGTCTGAAAAGCTGAGCATGGCTTGGAGCAGCGAGAGAGCCCTCTTGTTTACTGATTTCATTAGCTTGCCACTACCCTGCTTGCTAACACAGTAGCCGGCTTGCAAGACATCAAGAATGCCTGCAGTTCTATTTAGCTTATAAACTGGTTTCTGACCCCTGAGCATCACAGTCTATTGTTTGCCAGTTGAGTCATCTGCTGATGCTGCATCCCTGAAGGCCTTCAGCTGATATTGTTTTCTGCTGCCTAGAGTCCCTTATTCTCTTAGTCATCTGTTCCTATTTCTTCACCTATTCTAATATTGTATATAATTATCCAATGCCTGCAGAACACACTTGTGCTGTGCCTACATTATTACCTTCATGGAGAGCTATTCTCCAGAGCCTTATGCTTAGGAAGTCACAATGAAATATGTCAGTGGTGGGCCACAGTAGCTAAGAACATGGAGATAGCCATGCTTGTAGATGCTGGTGTCACATGCTGGCTCATGTGAAATCTCTGCATAGGGGTGAAAAGCAGAAGGCTGATGTCAGAATTGGCTTTCAGAGAGATGGATGAGGGTGGATGTATGATATCTAGAGTATAATGATTTGTGGCAGAGGTGAGCTGGCACTGTTATGAAGTAAAACTGTTACTCTACATGCAATAAGGATGTCGAGATGCTCAGGCAATGAATGGGATTGTGTGTGTACGTGTGTGCGTGTGTGTGCGTGTGTGTGTGTGTGTGTGTGTGAGAGAGAGAGAGAGAGAGAGATGTGCAGCAAGAGGCTTATACTGCCTGTCACTGTGAGAGAGGGATTATTACACCTGTGACAGGCAGAGAAGGATTTCCATGCCTGTGATAGTGCGAGAGGGATTACACTTTGATACAGCAGGAAGTTTTAATCTGCATAAGCAAAGCTGGAAGAGGTTTGCAGGTGCAGAGCAAGAGATGCTTTCCCTGTGTGCATGACACTGAGGGTTTAATCTAGCAGCTTTCCAGCTTTCTTAAGAAAGGCGTTTCAAGGGGTTGCAAGACAGCTGGGTACAGTTAAGTGTGAACATGACAACATTTTATTTTTCAGTTGCTCTGACAGTGCAACATTTTTTCAGATATCTGTCTTCTCCCTTTGGCATCAGATTTACCTCTATGCTTTACCTTTCTTTCCTATAGGCAAGTGTATCTTTTCACATTCCTCTGGATCACTTTGTGCAGGTGTTACTTGAGAGGAAATGAATGTGACACTACAAGTTGTTGTCCATTCATTCTCACATACCCTCCCAGGCATAAAATTGTTATCTTAGAAACCTGGGAGGAGTTCTTTAGAAATTCCCTTGTTTCTTCTTCATCAGTACATTATTGTAGAGTAATTCCTTTCAGCAGTTTGCAGTAATCCATGATGAAATCATCTTCATCTGTATTATACATCCTGCCACATTTGCATGCGACAGATCTTTGCAAATGAAAGATACCATGGCAGTAACATACTCCAAGAAAGGAGATGATGACCAGTGAGACAAGCTGTGCATTTGTTCAGTGCAGCATATTTTTAGCTGACAAATGTTGGAGGAGATGCTGATTGGCATGGAAGGAGGGGAAGATGAATGGAATCTTAATTATGACATTGACCTATATCTGGACAAAAATGTGAAGAAAGAATAATGCTAAAGTTACTGAGGCTGCAATCCTAACTCTTAGTTAGGCCAGCATAACTCTTACCACAAGTCCTGTGCTGACCAGGGGTGTCACAAAAGTGCAATAAAGATCTTCTGCCCCACTCCTGGGGGTTGAGGTTGAGGCCAGTGCATAGGCATATGCTGACCTCCCCACACCACCATAGGAAAATATGGCAGATGAGTTAGGCTGGCCTAAATGGATTAAGATTGCACCTTAGGTTTGCACCTTAAAGTTATATCCAGCTCTTAGATCCACCAGTTATGAGAAAGATGGGAAGGAGGTGAGTCAGGGCCAAGATGGAAGCAGATTCAGCTGCAACAGCTTCCACAAATTCAAATCCCCTTTCCAGGTTTGATGTGTCTTCATGGTCCATGTGGACTTGCACCAGCTGTAGAACTGGCACAGATCTGAGTAGAATTGGTGGGCTGCCATAGGCTTGTCCCAGGGCAAGGGAACAGATGTACCCTGTGGAGGCTAAAACTCCCTCATAGGATATGTAGGCACCACATTGTTACCATTGAATCACCACATGGGAAGTTAGATAGGATCAGTGGTGTTTCTAGGAGGCCCCTCGTATCACCTTCAGGGGTGACACCAAATTACAAAAATCATGAAAATTGCTAGAATCCTTTGCAGTACCCCATCAAGTCATATACTGTTGGGTGAGTGTTTTCCAGCTGAATCAAATACAAAAAATAGCTTTGAAATATCTCCTTTCCATCAAAATATATGGTCAAGAAACTAAAAAAAATGCATGGAGCCCTACGGAAAGTGAAACTGAGCCATGTCATACCTTTACTCATGAGTAGGCAAATATGCTTTCCCTACAATCCAGAGTAACTACGGGAAGATGTAAGAGGCACTTACTCTGGATTGCTGTATATATTTCCCATAGGTTTTCCATAGGTGGCACTGTAACTACATCAGTGTAAAAGATCCCATAGTTACTCTGGATTGTAGCCACAGTCCATTTGAAAGGGCAGACTGAGAGGAATTCAAGGACTCTGGAATGGTCCTGATCCAATGAATGCAGCCCCCACAACTCAACCCAGAAAGAAGTCCCTGATAATTGCATTGAGCCCTGTGGATAATGGAACTGAGCTACACAGCCATGTTTAGTCATGAGTTTGTAAAGGTGCCTTGGCTTACGTTCAGGTCGGGCGCAGAGGAATGCAAGGCTCTCAGAGGGTTGGATGCTCTGATGAGGCTCTGCCCTAGCCGTGCGAGGCTTGGGAGGGTCTCAAGGGATCTATCCCAGTCTCATGAGGCCAGGGCAGAACCTCCTTAGAGCACCCAAGCCTCTGAGAGGTTTGGACGCTCTGGGAGAGGCAGCCATTTGGCAGCCTGGGGGGGAAGCCGTATACCAGCTTATGAGACGCAGAGCTTTTTTTTACTCCTGGGAGTAAAAAAAAGTGCTTCTAATGAACTGGGAAATACAGTAATTAGTATCTAATTAATTATTTCTATTAATATTGATAATAATTAAATAATTTTGACATATGGGGTGACAATAAATTTGCCACATGACCAAATTATGCCATTGGATAAGATAGAGCTAAGACTGATAAGAGTTACCTGGAAATCCTACTGAAATCAATAAGGTTTATTTCTAAGTAGACATATTTACGATTGCACTGTTAGCAAGAGATCTGACCTTATGTGAAAAAGTCAAGTACTGTACTGTACATCTATTTCAGAAAGGAGGGTAATTCACATGTTTCTGAAAATAAATCTTTATGAGGATTCAAAAGATGATATGAGAAATGCTTCTCCTTTGAACAATAAAGGAAACTTCATTTCCTCATCAAAACTCCATGAAACTCCATTTCCCCATCAAAACGGGATCTTATCTAGATCTTTTAATCCTCTCATGATTTCTCTCAGGTCATGCCCTGTGAGCAGGGTGACCATATGATTGGATTTTTCCAGATTTGTCCTTTTTTTGCTTTCTAGTTTCCTCCAAAAGGGCTTCATTGTCTTGCATTTTGGCTTCATTTTGTCATTGGATTCATATTGAAGAGCAGAATCCAATGCAAAAATCGGTTTTAGAATATCTCCTACCTATCAAAAGTTATGGCCAAAAAACTAAAAATCAAAAATAGGCATTGAGCAATATGGGAAAGTGAAAGTGCCCAATATTGTGGCTTTACTCATGGGTAAGCAAACATGCCATTGTCTGCCAGAAAGGCCAGGCTGAGAGGAATCCAAGACCTTGTCCTCCTTTTTAGGTTCAGACATCTGGTCACTGTGGTACAAATCAATGAACAGTCTTAAAAAATCAAACCAGCATCAATATTTTCTGAATCTAAATTATGTAGGTTTGTCATTATTTGTTTATTTAATATACAATATTTCTAGGACTCTTCCCACCAAAAGGCTAGTCATGGTCTCTCAGCAGTTAAGTGCGGTGATTTTGAAAACCTTTTAAATAATAAAGAAGACAAAAATGATCAAAGCAGAAATTAAAAACAAAGTCATGAGCAATCTCATGGCAATGGAGATATCATAAAAAACTAAAATACTCAGCTCTGGAATAAGTCAAATTAATTAAATAAGTTTCACTGTCTGCTTAAATGTTGGCAACATAGGTGCAAACCCAGCTTCCTCATTTATGGAATTGCATAATTGTGGGGCTACACCAATAATGTTGTATCATGCACCCCTACTAACTGTTCCTCAGTGGATATGGTTCTCCAAAAGGGGCCTGTGAAGACCAACATACCCTACAATCCAGAGTAACTACGGGCACACATAAGAGACATTATGTGTACCCGTCGTTACTGCATCACCTAGTGAAAACCTATGGGAAATTCATATTGCAATCCAGAACAAATTGTTCTTACACCGGAGCAAGGACTCCCAGTAGTTACTCTGGATTGTGTCCATAGTGTCTAGTCTGAGACAGTTCTTTAGTTACTTCAGTGTCCAAATCATGTCGGGTTATCAGAGGAATAACCAACAGCTTAAGTCAGAACCTGAAAATACACTAAGATCACAATCCTAACCATATCTACTCCAAAGTAAACCCCTTTGTGTTCAGCGGATCTTATTCCTGGGAAA
This sequence comes from Cryptoblepharus egeriae, assembly GCA_030015325.1. Taxonomy (NCBI): domain Eukaryota; kingdom Metazoa; phylum Chordata; class Lepidosauria; order Squamata; family Scincidae; genus Cryptoblepharus; species Cryptoblepharus egeriae. Next base: position 62,086,778 of record JAREYC010000002.1, on the reverse strand, counting down.
GTGTAATTAGGATTGCAGCTGAAGGTTACAATCCTAAACACACATTCCTGGGTGTAGGCCCATTGAATACAATAGGACTTACTTCTGAGTAGACAGGCTTTGGATTGTACTGTTAGAACCAGTGGATTTTAAAGAGCATACAGTGGTGCCTCACATAAAGAGCTTAATTCATTCCGGAGGCATGCTCTTTAAGTGAAACGCTCTTTAAGGTAAGTGGATTTTCCCATAGGAAATAATGGAAACTCAGACTATTGGTTCCACAACCCCCAAAATATTCATATTAAAATATTAACTGGATGTAAAAATGATGACAAAACACTGGAATTGAATTCAAAACATGCATTCAGTGTGCATGATCCTATGAAGTCTACTTAGGCTGCAATCCTAAAGACACTTTCCTGGGAGTAAACCCCATTTAACACAGTGGGGCTTACTTCTGAGTAGACCTAGTTAGGAGACTGCAATCAAAAACACTTTCCTGGGAAGCTTACCTGGGGGGGGGGGGGGCATTTAGGGGCAACTGCCTCTGGCACCACTGGGCAACTGCCCCGAAGTTGGGAGCAGTTAGAGGCAGCAGTGCTGGCCGGCAGCCCTTTTAAAGAGCCTCCATGGGGAGCGTCAGGGCTGCATAGCACACGTGCCCATAGTGCGCTTGCATGTTAAGTGAAGCAGAACTTGTTATGTGAAGCAAGATTTCTTGGAAATTTTTGCTTGTTATGTGAAACGCTTGTTAAGCGAGGTACCACTGTAGTTATAACATGCTATGACCAGTGGATGTAGTCCCTGCATGCCATATCCTGCACCAACCATAGTTTCTTAGTGTATAAAGAATGTTAAAGGAGTCTGGATACATTACTCAGAAGGAGTGGAGGAGGGCTTAACTAGAATTGATGAGTTGAAACTGCAGGGAAATAGGTTGAGGTTAAGGAAGAATTTCATAACAGTAAAACTACCCAGCATCGGAATATTCTGACGTGTGCAGTTGAGGGATTTTTCTCGTTGGAGATTTTCAGGCAGAAAGTGGGTAGCCACTTGTCAGGGATGCTCTAGCCGTTCCCAGCACTGAGTAAGGGGTTAGTCTAGATGACTTCCCTGCCAACACTCACATTCAGCAATTCTATGACTGCCCTTCTATGCAGTGGTTATTTGTCAAAATTTCAGGACCACTTCCTACGAATATCTGCTATGCAGTGTCAAACATCGTTCCAGATCTTGGTAAGACTCTCCAACTCTGTCATCAGAGCTGACATACTGTGAAAGAGATCTGAACACTTGCCTCAGGGTTTTATGATGTCCTTACATGCTTCTAGAACAGATATGGTTGCTGCTGTGTTCAGGCTGTTGGGTGAAGAAGTGGCCTGTTTGCTCCTTCGCGAAAGCAGTGCCAACTATTACTGAAAACAGAAAAATCACTGAAGCACCCACAACATAATAGACTTTGTCCTCACACTGTGTGAGCATTTAGAAAGTACATCTTTGTCTATGTATATAGTCATATGAAAAGGATTGATTATGCAGAAAAAAATGCAGTTTCACCAATTTCAGATTCAATTTTTAAAAGCACACTCCAAAAAGAGTAAGTAGAAAAATGAAATAATGAATTTAAAAGACAGGATCAAGGAGGATTGAACTGCGGAATGGAAGTACATTCTTACTAAACTTGGTTCCATTAAAATCTTCACTCCCTGCTGTGTCATTCTGGCTTTCAAAATAAGAATTGTCCACATTTAAAGACCTCTTGGAGAATTGAAAGTCCTATCCATTTCTGTAACCATTTCATTCTAGAGGAATATCTACAGTACGTGCACACTAGTTGCCACAGTCACAGTTGATCATCACTCCACATCACCACAACACAAAACAATATTGTCATGCTCCTTATCGATTTATATGCATCTTGGTGTGTTCAGACACATAGGGCGCAATCCAGAGTAACTACAGACAGCCCTTGCTCCAGTGTAAAAACAATTTGCTCACGTTTGCAATATACGTTTCTCATAGGTTTTTACTAAGTGGTGCAGTAACTACGGGTACACATAATGTCTCTTATGTGCTCCTGTAGTTACTCTGGATTGTAGGGATAATCTCAGTCATGTCTCAGTAATCTTTATAACAATCTATTAGAAGAGCAGTACGATTATCCCCATTTAGGCAGATGTTAGGCATTAGTTACAGTGGTGTCATGTCATGGTGGTGTCTTGGTTTATGAGCATAATTCATTCCAGAAGCATGTTTGTAATCCAAAACACTTGTAATCCAAAGTGGATTTTTCCATATGAAATAATGGAAACACAGACTGGTTCCACAACCCGAAAACATTTATATAAAAATATTTACTGAATATAACATTGATTAGAAAACATTGCGATATAATAGAAAAAACAGTAATAAAGAAAAATCTGAACTGTACTGTACCTTTGAAAACCTTCATGGCTGGTGTGAGGGAGACAAGAGAGAGGAGACTTTCACTTTCACTAACAGAATCACTGCTATCCATTGGGTTAATGGAATCTTTGCTTTTTTGTGCAACTTTAACATTCCCATGCTGCTGATGGGGAGCAGCACTGTCACACTGAGAAGTCACACCTTTCGCACAGAGATCCCACATACACACCTGGCTCAGGCTGCTCCCCCCAGATTCCCCACCCACCCTTGAGTTCCTTGGCCATGGAAGTCTGATCCAAACTTTGCCCTGGGCCAACCCCAGCTCCAACTACACCCCAGTCTGCAAAGCGGTAACATCACCATATTTTATGTCACCAATGTGTCACCCCCATGATGAACATCCTCCCATGTGTTGGGCAGGCAATGCCCTAAAAAGTGAGCATGGTGATATCTCCTGGCTGATTTCTTTTTGGGTATAACTTTGACAAAATATATCTTGACACTGTTTGTTTCATTGCATTCTGAATGAAATTATACATCAAATGTTATATAACATGATGGTCCCTTAGGCTGTGGGTGGCGCAAGTGGTTAACACTGTGCCTGTTTACCAGTAGGTCAGTGTTCGAGACCCAGGTCCCCACAAGACAGGGTGAGCTCCTGTCCTTAGCCCAGCTCTGTGACACAGCTGTTACCAATCGTATCTGCTCTGCCTTTCCATTGGACTAGTTCAGTGGCATGGAGAGGGGGGATTTGCTGCTTGGGTAACAGCCTATCCTCCATATCAATCTACCCAGGCCTTTGTGCTTTGTGTCAAGCACAATACCATAGTCTTTCAAGACTGATGGATGCCAATATCCCTTAGTATTTAGGTTTTAGTATTTAGTAGTTGTTTTTACTGACGTGTTTTCATGTTTGGCAAACAGTTTTACAAGGAAAATTTGTTGTAAAACTAACAAATTGATGGAGCTACATTGTGAGCAACAGCAAGAGGTTATGGAAGAGTTCTCATCTGCAGAGGAGGAGAATAAGGAGGAATCCCTCACATCAAATGAGATTAAGGAACTTTGTAAACATTGGGAAATTGTGCAAAATTTTATAGAAAAGCACCACTGAAATAAGGCTGTAGAAGTGTAAGCAATGAATCTGTTTAATGACACATTTATGACACAGTGAATCTGTTTAATGTCACATTTCCATGAAATCCTCAAAAGGAGACAAAAGCATGTGTCATTAGAAGATTCCTTGTGAAAGTTGATCAAAAAGACACCAGTGATTCTTAGTGAAAATTACTCATCCTTGGCCATAAAAGTTTTACATTTTTGTGTAACTGTATAGTATATTACAGTGTTTTTAATTAATATTACAGTAATTGCATTCTGTATTATATTAGTGTTTTGAGTTCAATTACAGTGTTTTGTCATCATTTTTACATACAGTTAATATTTTTGGGTTGTGGAAACAATAATCTGAGTTTCCATTATTTCCTGCTTTGTAAGGAAATAATCCGCTTTGTAAGAAGAACGCTTTGTAAGATGAATGCTTTGTAAGACAAACATGCTTCCGGAATGTATTATGTTCTTCATACAAGGCACCATTGTATATACTATTCTTTTGCAGCAAACCCATATATATTTATACCCATATACCCATATATTATTTACCTGGTAGTAAGGTCCACTGAATTCAATGGATCTTACTTTTGAGTAGATCTGCCCAGGATTGCACAAGCTATCTAAAAATTCTTGATCTTCCTTTGCCAACATTGGAGTTACGTCTTATGTTGGAGTTAGGCTTGAAAGTAATCATGTAGAGCAAAAATTAGGTCCAGTATCATGACTTTTTTGCATTTAGAGGCTACATTGTACACATATATAATGTATCTTTAAAAACTAGAATCACATATGAAAATCATTTGGGAATTGAGACCAACTGATAGATTTGTGTCTCCTGTCTCACACTCATTCTGAGACATGCTCTCATTGAATGGAATGGTGGCTGCAATAACCCATACTATTTAAATTGTGGATTCTCTAGCAATCTTTTTTAAGTTCATCTATTTAAATTCATTTACATTGAATGCATGTATGAAGTTAATCCTCTAAAGACTAAAAATGCCTGGATCTAAAGAAACCACCTGCTTCTTTTTGATTCTTAGGCTCCTATGTTCTATTTAATGTTTTATTTAATTTCTGTGCAACATCAAGAAGAGATTCACATAGACCTGGGAGATATTAGAGAAGCCCTTCTAAAACTAGGGGAAAGTGGGACAAATGAAGATTCTTCAAATTGCTTCTGTGATTTATGTTCTCCCCTCTGCAGAGATTTTTTTTAAAACTGGAAAGTTTTCCGCCCACACATAAGAATGGCCTGAATAGCAATATATGATTGGATTTCAACTAGATAATTCCTAAGCTATATGCATCTATGGTGTCACTATTTTATAGCTTCCATATGATAAATTGCAGTTGTGTTCTGGTATCTTTCATGTGGCTATTTAGTTTAGGGTTATAATTTTTAAAATATTGAGCCCGTCTGCATTGATCCAGAATGCTTACATGATTTCTCTCACCATCTGTTTCTCACTAGAGAGTCTTCAACTATTAAGATTCTTTTATTTTTTTATTTCAAAAATGAAGAAAATATGACATATTAGAACACCTAATTCTGTGAAATATTGACATCATATCTTTCTCCGTTATTTTATAACCAGATGGAATGATTGGATTATGTCCTGTTTTCACTCAGCTGTGCAGATTCTTGATTCATTCAAGGTTCCAAGCTACTTGGGGACTCCTGAGTCATTTGTGTAGTGGTTACATTTTCAACTCAATGCCTCTTTCACTGAGTTCAAAATCATGTACAAAGGGTTTGTAGCCATTCTACGTATTATTAAAGTCACTATCCAAACTCAAACTCAAATTAGCCAGAGAAATTGGACACTTTCAAGGACTTGCATAATCAGATCATTCGTTCCTTGTTAAAGCAGTCCCCCATGCAGATAGCTACAGGAAGATCATGCAGGTGTTGGCACACTTGTGCAATGTGTCAACTGCTCTACATTTGAATGTTCCATTTCATTGGTGTGATAGCTCTGAAATTTTGGACAAATCTTCATTAGCAATCATTTAAAAATTAAACAGTAATAAACACATTAGAAGTACAACTCAGATCCATAAGCATGTGCTTGCGTTCCTAAGGAACTCTCTATGAAAGCTTATTTGATCATTCAGCTAGCAAATATGAGCTGCATGTTTCTCTCTTGTTTTACAGATGGTGAATTTGATTGATTGATAGTGGTTGTCTATGAAGTGAGCTCACAGCAGAATATTCATGCCCAGTTCATGCCCAGTTTGATATAGATGCGAAAGGCCCACAGCAGCCCAAATTCTATTCATATTTAGACTACAATTCTTACCTGAGAGTAACTGCACAATCCAGAGTAACTGCAGGAGCTCTTGTGTCGATATAAGAGACATTTACATCAATGTAGTTATGGCGACACCGAGTGGAAACCTATGGGAAATTCATCACACTATATTTTTCTTACATCGACGTAAGAGCTCCTGTCGTTACTCTGGATTGTGCACTAAGTCCTACTAAAATCAAGGAGTACAAACTTTTTGAATAGACATGTCTAGGATTGCACTGCAATTTGTTGAAATCATTACATTGAAATCAGTGTGACTTATATATGCCCCAATCTTGAGAGGGCCTTACAAAGGTCCTTTATGGTTGTCACAATACATGACATGCCATTCAGTGCAATTTTGCTGCTGCCACAAGTTGTGAGTGGCTAAAAAAAAAAGAGCACCAGCAGAATGGGAAGGGGAAGAAGAAGAACAGAGATTGGGCTGGAGAAGAGGGTGGATTGCGGCCAGGAAGATGGCAGAATCAGTGGCAGAAACACCAGTTACATCCCTCTTTCCAGCCTCAATCCTCGGCCCCTCAGATTTACTCTCATTTCCTGAGCATACAGTAAACATTTTGTTTATTTATAACATTTTCTGTGATGGGGAATGTGGGCGGTTCTCATCAGGACCACAATGCTGCAGAAAAGCTTAGCGTTTTTCTATTGCACTGTTTTCCTACCAATACCTCCCCTCCCCACAACCCATTCCAGAGGTTACAATATGTCCCTGAAACAGCTTTTTGCAGAAAATGGGATGGGGGCTATTTGTGGGGAAACAGAATGACAGAAAGACCTTGCTCTATTCCTTTCCCCACAAACCACAGTCCCAATGAAAATTGCCCTATTTGTTTGTGTGTGTGAACATGTACAATGAAGATGAACAAGAACAACAAGAAGAAAGCATACAAAAATTAGTCTTGTTTATTCCTGTAGAACCATTGTATATATTGGTACTGACTTCTGAGTAAACAGATTTGAGATCACAGTGCATCTAGACTGTGTAACATCATTGACTATCCCAACAATCCAGAGTAATTACGGGAGCACGTAAGAGACATTACGTGCACCCATAGTTACTACATCATCTAGTGAAAATCTATGGGAAATTCATATTGCAATCCAGAGTAAATTGTTCTTACACCGGAGGAAGGGCTGCCCGTAGTTACTCTGGACTGCACCCTAAGATAGTTCTTTTCTGTAAGATGTGTAGATTGTAACATACTTTGAGTATTAAAAATGAAATGCAAGAAGAATAAATAGCATCAGAAAGTCCTTTGGTTGTGAATGTTTGAAACTCATTGTTGCTCAGCACCATGAGTTGCTTGAAGATTGCTCCACTAACAGTCACAAGCTATATATACAGAAATACCTGGAATAAAGAAGGCTGAAGAATAATAGATCCAAATCAAAAGCAAGCCATCTGTCACCATTTCTACCAGATGCAACTTTTGACATTTCTGATTTTCACCCAGCATTAAGAAATCTTGTGAAAAGAGCACAGTAGGAATGAATAGCTCCCTGTTATTATTTATTTTATTCTGAATTCTGATAGAATTAAAGTTATTATAATGTCTAGTAAGTGATGGTAATATTACTCCATGACATTGAACAGGCATGAAAAAGATGAAAAGCACTGCATTAAAAATAAATGGAGAAAGAAACAATGTGACAAATCACTGTGCAAGCAATAAGCTGGCAATGTATTTAACCCCACAAATGCTTGAAACTTCTAAAGAATAACAAGGCTTCTTGCTGCGGGTACACAAGAGGAAAAGGTGTTGTCGGGGACTTACTTAGATTGTAGGAGTTGTAGGGTACCTACTTATCATGGGGAAACCCAGTTCAATACTTTTCATTTCAGGTATGGCTAAGAAGGAGCCCTGTCTGAAATTTTGCAGTGTAGACAGTGCTGAACTTCTGCAGCACACACAGAGTATGGTCTGTTTGGTGCTGAACAGAGTGGAGGATCGACACAACAGGAGTGATAGAGGATGAAACAAGGTGGCGATTGGGACAAGGGCAAGTCCAGGAAGGAGGTGGGTTCTGTGGGAACAGATGCCACCAAACCCTAACTCCCTTCCTAGGCCAAATCCCATAACTAGTGCCATATGGTCACCACAGAATTGGTTAGATGCCTGCCTTTCTCTTCTGTTGGCTGAAAAGCACAGAGTCTCAAATTTCCTGTGCTTAACAAAACACAAATACAAAAAAACTAGCCTTCTGCTTCTACTTCAGCATGAAAGATAATTTTCACAAGAGACTCCACAAGTGAAAGAGATGGCATGACTTTATGAGAGGACTGTATCACTTCACCTAGCAAATGTCAGAATAATCCTTTATGAGTTGGGCTGTCAAATGATTTAGAATACAATCCTAACCACATCTACTCAAAAGTAAGGCCTATTGTGTTCAATGAGTCTTACTCCCAAGAAAGTGTCTTTAGGATTGCAGCCTTAATTGCATGAAATCTGTTTGAAGTTTATGGCTAATCATAGCCTTAAATGTGTTCACTCCTGCGTAAGATAATGACAAAAATGAACACTGTTATAGCCACATTTCATCAATCTTCCTGCATAGCACAGCAGAGAAGTAGAAACATATGAATCTCCTTTCCTGAACAGTGCAGCTGATATAGAATCATAGAACCGGAAAGTATACACACAATCATATAGTGCAACTCTTGATCAGTAGGAAAGGGATGCCTCGAATCAAACAGGAAACAGGGGTTTATTTGGCCACAGTGACTGACCCTACAATCCAGAGTAACTATGGGAGCACGCAAGAGAAATTATGGACACAATCCAGAGCAAGTTCAGCCTGCTCTGCCCTAACTGCTCTCTCCTAACTATTCTGTATCCAGAGCAGAAAGTTATGCTGCATCCAGAGAGTCAGGAAGCCTGGGCTACCCTAACTGCTAAGCATGCTAAGTAATTGACACAAGGGGAAGACTTGCTCCTGAGGAGACACCCCTCAGATCATACTGAACAAGGAACAGCTGTTGTGCCTACAGTGGTGACATGACTCTGCACATCAGCTGGTGCACCAGTCTGGTGACGCCACTGGGTGCCTGCCTTATACGGAGTCCCGGATGAGATGCCAGTACATTCTACAGTGAATACAAGGGGCTTCTTGGAGTGGCCTGCTGTATCCTGAGGTTTGTGGGCAGCCGTAGTTTGTTCCATATCCTGAGGTTGAGAGGCAGGGGTTGCAGCTAGGATGGCCAAGAACTCAGATTTTTGGTCAACACTGCCATTCTTACTCGGGCCTTATCGGAGTAAATTATTCTTACACCGGAGCAAGGACTCCCCGTACTTAACGCTGGATTGCAACCTATATGTATCCGTTGGATCACATGACATCCTATAGTAATGAAGGACTTGCCTTCCCAGCCTCTCAGGCCCCACACTTCAAGCAAAATCCTATCCAGTTTTTCAGCACTGGTGTAGCCAGGCCAATAGGATGTCCACTGCAATCCATGGAGGCCTCCTCAAGGTAAAGGAATGTTTGTAGACTTATGTGAGGGATACACTGTGGCTGCAACAAGACTGGAATGTTGGATAGGATTGGGTCCTCAGTCCAGAAAAGCTACCTTTTTGTGGAAGCCTCTCCTCACATGGGACTCTATCTCAGATCAGGTCAGAAGTGTTCAGTAACATTTAACGCCTGGTTTGCTTAAGACCTGGAAAAAAATCCCTGAGAACGCTGAATGGGTGTTCACGCTACATGTTTTGCGATATGCAGTGACAGATCTGTAAATTATAGCAATGAATCATTTTCTGAAGCTCTTCTGGCACATTAGCTTTGGCCTTAGGAATCTATCCTGCCAAGATGAACACTTTCAGGGACAGGTTCCACTCTTTTGGTGACAGAACGAAAAGCGTATGGTACAGGAGATGGAAAACAGTATTGGAAAACTAACCATTCCCCGCCATCAAGAGACATGAATCCTGCAAAACTCTTCTTTGTTAAATGTGAAACTAAAGTAGCATAAATATTTGTGCAGTGAAAGTGATTGAGCATATGATGACAGTCTGCTTATTTCAAAAAGCAAAGCAGGAACTTACGGGTTTTTTTAATTGGGGGGCAGGGTTCGAGACATGGGTGCTACAAGATCGAGTGAGCTCCCATTGCACGCCCAGTTCCTGCCAACCTAGCAGTTCAAAAGCATGTAAATGCAAGTAGATAAATACTATAGGTACAGTTTTGGTGGGAATGTGATAGCATTCCGTGCACCTCAGTGTATAGTCATGCCGGCCACATGACCATGGTAGTATCTATGGACAACGCAGGCTCTTCGACTTAGAAACAGGAATGATCATTGCACCCTACAGTCAGTCACAACTAGTAGTACAACCTATGAGGGACACCGTAGGTCTTTGCCACTTATCCACATCAATAATTCATCTGTGTGAAGGTGTAAAAAAAAATTCAAATTTCCATCAAGGGAATTGTTCAGTCTTCAGTACTTCTTCTCTGCTTGAAAATGAACATTCACAGGAGTGCATTTTTGAGATGTGCTTGATAGACTTTGATCTGTGCTAACATGGAGAAATGTAAAGCTCTTTCCCACATCAGATGCACTGGAACTTGAGAAAACTCATCTGGACTTGAGAAAAACCATGACATGAGAGAACAGATAAGCGATTATGAACATGCAGCATTATAAGCCCAATCCTATGCCTGTATACTCAGAAATAAGTCCCATTATAGTCAATGGGGCTTACTCCCAGGAAACTGCGGATAGGATTGCAGCTTCTGTTAACTCTGAACATGGTAGGGAACAAACCTATAGGCACATATATATTGAACAGACATCCTCTTTTTCCAGAATAGATCCTCTTTTGTAGTCTCATGTCCTGGAATAAAACATAAACGTCCATCTTTTCCCAGGGCTTGCAAGCAGCACATAGCCTTCTAGCAATTAAGAAATTATACATAATAAAATATATGTAAAATAATATACAAATTATAAATATACATTTTCAGCTTTTATTTTGTCATATGCTACATTGTTCTGGGATATCCTACATTTTGAAGGTTGTCTTTTGTGGTTATGACATCTGGCCCCCTGGGGGATGCTAAGCAGCTAGAACTTGCTTTCTAGTTGTGTGGTGTGCTTATGGACGGTGCAGTGTGGTGTGCTTAAAGCAGTATTCTATTCCATACATGCCAGATCACAACTGTAAGCAGCATGCAGTCGAGCACCACCAGCCCCCAATAAACTCCTGACTCTGGTAAGTCAGTTCAGGGACAGGGGGGAGTGAACAGAACAGGGTGGGAAAGGGAAAGAATGGGGAAGCCAGTGCAGAGAAAGGGCGGGAAAGGGTGGTATCAGTGGAGATGGAACTGCCAATTTCATATCTCTTTTGCCAGCCTCAATCTGCCTTCCCAGGTACAATTCCAAGGTACACGGGTAGTAGCAATCACTGTTGAAGGTACAAGTAGACCTATCGGAATAGACCCATTCAGAGACCTATGGGATTATTCCTCCCCCAGGATATATGGTGAGGAAGCTATTGGTGGCATCTCTGAGAAAGTCATTGCAGAGTGTCTCCAAGGCTGTTCTGAATGACCCTTAATTTTTCAAGGCTTGCTATTAAATGAAGCAACTAGACAACAACTGAGCCTGGCAAGATCATGAAAGGACATGTTAATCTATGAATAAACTCTCTTTTTGCCCATTTTTAACACTTGTCTTCTGAGGTTGCATCTCTTCTTACCTTACTTTAAGAAGGTATTTTGAAAGGATTTAATGCTGTAGGACAGTTTTAACCCTCCCCCTCACCTGATCATCTTTCTTATTTATGATGAAAACATAACTATTGTGTTAGATGAATAATTTCAGGTGGCAAAAAAGATAAACAAATGAAGCCATACCAATATTTATGAAAAAATCATGTGTTTCAGGTCTCAACTGTGCATCAAGGGAACTTTTTACTAACACAAAATGTATACAGTATTTTTAAAAAATGTACAGTTAATCTTGCAATCTTTTTTCCGTGATGGAGCATCTGCTCATTTAACAGTTTAACAACAGATTGCAATTTAACAGATTTTAAAGTTCAACATTTTGCTTTCACATGCAAGCAGGGTGATAGTTTCACCTCTTGATTTTCTACCTGTTATGTGGCTGATAAACACACAGGAGCCTTGCTAGAATAAAGAGGTGGCATTTACATGACAAGTGTGAGTTTAAAAAAAAAGTCACGTACCAAAGGTCCTATAAAGAAAGTGGCCTAGAAATGGTTCATTTTCAACAAAAGAAACCCCTGAAGAAGGGACTCTGACTTTTTGAAGGGATTTTGATGTGGTTTTTTTGAGGAGGGATCTTAATACTTTTCCTCTGTAGTATTTTTGCTCTTACAATGTCCCCTCCTAAAAGCTGCAAATTCTTACAAAATAATCTGGTGAAAGGGTGATTTTCAGCATGAAAATTTACAAGGTGGAAGATAGAAGTAAAGACCAATTACATGGCACAAAGTAAAAGGGTTTACGGGGGGCCTACATAGCCACAGATCCCATATCCAAGGATTCAGTAGTACATGGATCAGGTTCAGCTTGTGCACCTGTTCCACACACACCCTCCGCAGGGATAATCTGAGCTCAGCAGAAGCCATCCAAAGGGCTCAGACTGAGCTATTCTATGTAGCTCAAAATGCTACAAAATAACTTCTAGTTTCACATGATTTCTAGTTTCACAAACTGGAAGTGAGAAACTGATCACAATGTAAGCAAACCACAGTGTGGTGTATGGATCCCAAAGAGGCTGATCATTTGTAGTTTGCCACCCAAAGTGGTATTGTTAGCAAGCCTGCAAGTCGTTCTGGTTTAATACATCACAAGTGTGCCAGTTTTCATCTGTCATGAATTGGAGAGGCATGATTAATGCTGTCGTTGCTCTGGCCGATTTCTGACTGTGTCTGAATATGAAATTTACAGAGCTGTTGAGCTATTTAAAAAAAGCTAAGAAGGAAGAAAGAAAAACCGGCCTTATTTTTCTGTACTACAAACAGCCTCCAACTTCAGGAAATATTGATTATGCAAAGCCCTCCTAGAGAAATAGAGAGGAATCCCCCTGTCTTGAAACATCAAAGCTTTCACACTGCACCCTGTAACAAGTTTAAAAACAACCAATTTACAAAGCCGTCATCAAAAAGGAACCTCGCAACAAAGACAGTCACAGGCTTTCATGTCTAACAGAACAAATGGCTATGAAGGGAAATATTAAATAATGAAAAGGGGAGAACAGAAAACCCATGTCTGTTGGTGACAAATTGCATTTCACTTTCAGTAAGTCTCTCCATTATGTGATGGCTCTGATGTTGCCTTTTCCCTGCGTCTGTGTTAAGGTGAACAGCTGTGGCCTTCTTAAATAGAAATGTTAACACTAATCTCTCCACTGTTAAAGTGTGGCTAGTTATCGTCAAGATTCTTCATCTATATTGGGTTAGTCAACTGTTGATTGTGGGAGTGTTTAAAACTGCATTGAAGCTGCTGAGGCCATGAAGAAGGTTTCCAGGGTGTTGGAAGGGCTTGACAAGCACCTGTCAGAGATGCTCTAGAAGGATTTCCTACTACAGGTAGGGGGTTGGACTAGATGACCTATTCTATTATGTGGTGTCATCAAGTAGCTTTTGGAATTGACCAAGTAGGAATTCCAGAATTCCCTAAGCAAAGGGGATGCCAGTCAGTGGTGGGCCTGGCCCAACAACCGGTTCCCTGGAAGTGGGCAGGGCCAGGCCGGGTCAGGGGGCAGGGCTGGGGTCAGGGGCGGGGCTGTGGGTGCAGATGGGCGGGGCGAGGGTGGGGCGAGGGGCGGGCCAACATTGGTGCAAGCACAGTGCCTGCACTGAAGCTGGCAGGCCAGCTTCAGTACAGAAACTGTGCAGGCGCCATCAGCTTCAGTGCAGGCACTGCGCAAGCGTTAATGTTCCGCTTGCGCAGTGCCTGCCCTGAAGAAAGGCAACTTTATCGCCTTTCCCTGCCGCTGCTGGATCGCCAGCGGTGGGGAAATGGGGACATCTGGTTCAGGCGATCCAGCCCGAACTGGTCAGAGCCCAACAGTGATGCCAGTTCAACACTGTGGTGAGCATTCTCTGTAGGTATTTTTTTTTTGGCCCAGATAGTTCTAAGAGGGAATTAATGCTGCTGGATCTAACGTTTTTGCAGCATAACAGTCCCTTACAGCCATCACAAAAGAAGATATGATATACTTTACAGATCAGCCTGTCTAGATCTGAATACCCGCAAACAAGGAAGGCATCGTGATGTTGGTTAGTTCATACAGGGAAACAGGAAGGAAGTGGAGGTGGGCAGAACAGAGTAGAGAGACGCAAAAAGCATTTGAGGCTCTGCAGTCCAAAAAAGAGGCATCTGAAAGGGATATGATTGAGACATACAAAATTCTTCTAAGTGCAGATAAGAAGATATTCTGTTCCCTCTCACACAATATCCCAGGTTGCTTTCCCAGCCGTGGGGAGAGGAAAGAGGTAATTGAAGATTAGTCCTGGCTGAGATAGAGCAGACCACAGTCTGATGGAATGAGCATGAACAAGTCATTTGACAATATACACTCTCTCCTCTCTCTCTCTCTTCTTTGAACGTGCTTATGAACTAGTTTGAAGATCGCCCTTGCTCTTTGAAGATCACACTTGCTCTGTGTGTTGGAAAGCATTTATGAACAGATTTGAATTCATTCATTCATTCACAAGTTCCATCACTAGTGTATTCATTTATGTAAATTTATTCAAATTTGAAATGTAAATCAATTCTTTTTTGTCTTGGCCCCTGACACAATATCAGGAAAACAATGTGGCACTCCTGCCAAAAAGTTTAGAGACCCTTGATATATGACATAATGGCATTAGTAAAAAAATACCAAGATTTTAAAAAATTTGACCAGTAGTGCTTTCGTACCTGCCCTGTGTTCATCACCCAGTGTGACCCACATCCCATGAATTCAACAAGCAACACTACTACTTTGCATGCCCTCTACCATGTTTGTATCCTCCTTTTCTGAAAAAAAATCACATACACAGCTGGAACGCATTAGTACATATCTGAAACAGTGATTTTATACTGAAATGCCAGGTGGCCATTTGCAATATTCTCACCTTCAAATTCATTTATCAGCATCCAGAGAGTAGAGAAATGAAGAAATCAGAGGGCAAAGCAATTGTTTTTCTATTGAAGGGAAAGATGGGTAGAGGGACTATATACACTACATCTGGTAAATATGTTTTCTTAAACAGATTCCCATATTGACATTGCAGTTTTATTTATTCACAGTACTTTAGCAGGGTTTCTCTCCAAAAATGTGCTAGTTTAGCAGATGAGAAAATAAGCTATTGTAGATGTGGCAGTTTAAAAGGAGGGGCAGGTGGGAATTATCTCTTTTTAAAAATCTCAGCTTTTAAAAGGTGTAAACTCAGACACTGAGAATACTGAATGTTAAAAAGGTATATACAAGGGAATTCATGAGCTGACCAAACATTAAATGAGATAGAAGAAAGTAACTCTGCAACTATACTACTGGGGGGGAGCGCAAAATGTGCCAGACAGAAGAATTTGGATCATGAACTCATTTTGTTCATGGCCTGACTTGGCTTATTAAAATGATGACACAGTTCAGGATCCAGGATGCTTAAACTGCTTATGAGCAATATACTCATCTCAGGTACTTATGGAGCAGATTATGAATGTGCTCACAGTCCAGTGGCCTGCCTTGTATACACCGAACACCCCAATGCAAAATTACATGCTCATAGTTGAGCCTGGAAGTGTCATTTAGGGTGCAATCCAGAGTAACTATGGGGAGCCCTTGCTCTGGTGTAAGAACAATTTGCTCTGGATTGCAATATGAATTTCCCATAGGTTTTCACTAGGTGATGCAGTAATTACGGGTACACGTAAGGTCTCTTATGTGCTCCCGTAGTTACTCTGGATTGTAGGGTTAGTAAGTGATGGGATTCAAAGAAATTAACAACCGGTTCTATGCCCATCTGGCAGCCACTTTTAAATGGCTATTTTTAAACTTTGTGTGTCCTATCTCTCGTTATCAACCGGTTTTATAGAGTAGGTACGAACCTGCTGGAGCCCACCACTGCATTTAGTTCCACGTGAATAAGCAACAGAGGATATGAATAAGTAGCAAAGGATTGGTGGGTTTGCCCAACTTTGGAAGTTTGCCCACTTTGTTCCATCTTGGATTGTGCACTGGGAAGACAACTTATCTCACAAGCAAAGAGGTTGGATTGACACACAGCAGCTTCCACACTCCCTGGCAGGGAATCCTACCACCACTTTCTCCTTTACCTCCTGGTGGGTTGAGAGTCTTCCTTGCCTAATACAATACCTGATGAAATTTCCCCATCAGGATTATCAGTAGCACAGGACTCTGAAAGACACTGGAAGTGTTTGGGCAGCAGTTTCTCTTTTTCTGACCAGAACGTTTCTCTTTTTCCTGTCCCTTATAGTCACTCACCTCCCACACAAATATTTCTTTTCCTTTGAATCCTTTTCCTCTTGTGTCTTCTGGTGAATTTTTGCTTATGATGCAATTCTATTCTAGTTAGGCTGGTCGAAGCCACGGCATAAGTCCTGTGTTGGGTGTGTCACAAAAGTACCATAAGACACTTGTGCGCCACTCGTGGGGGAGGGTTAGGCCAGTGCACAGACATGCACTTGCTTCTGTACATCATCACAAGAATGGGAAGACTGAGTTGTGCCAGTCTAGGTTAAGAGAGTGTTGCGGAACTTCTCAGCTTCCTTAATGCAGCAAAGGCTGGAAACTCCTTTAGCCTTTTGGACATCTCTTCCAGGAGGTTAACTAGCCATTTGCTAGAAGCCAGGTAACCCAATCCTAACAGTGGTGAAACTGCTGGGTACAGTGGCCCCAAAATGATGGCAACTGTATCCAGTGTCCCCCTGGCCAGAGAAAGGGGTGCTTTTATCCCATTTTGCCAAGTAAGGGTGCAGAAACCATGATGGGTTTTCTCTATTCTGTGCCATTCTAATTGTTATTCTAACCAGTGATGGGATTCAAAGAAATTAACAACCGGTTCTATGCCCATCTGACAGCCACTTTTGAATGGCTGTTTTTAAACTTTATATGTCCTATCTCTCGTTAGGACATATAGGAACCGGTTCTATAGAGTAGGTGCAAACCTGCTGGAGCCCACCACGGAATTTCTAATCCTTTGTAACAAAGACAAAGCAGCCAGTACTGTATCTTCATGCCACTTAAAGGCAGATGGCCTAAAGGTGCTTGTGATACATATTTAAAATGATTTTTAAAAAATTGAGCTCCTGCAGCCTTTTTTTTTCAGGCTGCTAAAAGCAGCTGCAACAGGAACTAGTTTCTTTTCTTTTCCTAGTACTCTGAAAGCACTTCTCGGGTATCCATAGCAACTGGAAGTTACCCGTCTCTTTCCCCGTGACTTATGAGATCTGACATCCCAAATGGAATCACCAACCTGTGGCTCCCCCTACAAGCCACTCTCGTTAATTGAGAGGCTGGATTTTTTAAAACATATTATTCCATTTGGCTCAATTGTCAGTCAACAATTCACTTTTTCCTATATATAGGAATGGTAGTGTGCATTTTCCTCTCCTGTTGTGCTGCACAATAGCAACCTGAGCACTGGTACCCGCTTTATTTTAGTTCTTATAACTGTGGGATAAGCGCCATTGCACCTGATCTATTAGTCGTTGTCGTCGTCGTCATCATAGTGTTATTCTCACCTAGGAATCCTTTAACATCATTCCAATATTGACCCATTTCAATATTAACCCGGAGACTGAGGAACAGGCAATAATGGACTATTGGCTTGCTTAATTGTCACAAAGAGACTGCCTGCTGCTTCAGAAATCTCACCCGGAAGGGTAAAAAGAGAAAAAAACTTTTTCTGTCTAAACACAGTTATCTCTCAGCAAAGTCTCAGCTAAATGGTAACATTCACAGGCAGCTCCCACACACTTCAAGAGCATAAAATGTTATTAAATGATTTCTCTGTTCATTATTATTTATTATTCATTTATTATTCATTTGAAATCTTTTTCCACTGATAAAAAGGAAAATTGGCTACATCTCAAATACAAATATTTTATTCAGTATGGTTATATATTCCATGCCAGAAGTCAAGGTTGGGCACGGGTGGAGGGGTACTTGCATGGGGTGAATGGTGCACTGGGGGTATTTTACTCCCACAACACAGGAATATTTTGCTAGTAATAATATAGTTCTTTTAACTACTATCTTTGATTTCACTGTTATCTTTTGGTAAGAAGCAGGAACATAGCTCCCACAGGCACTGGGGTAACACCTGTCCAGAATGAAAAAAAGATATCAACATTTATAGGTATCATTTCATTTTTTATTTATCTCATTTCTAGCCTTCTTTTTAATGCACCTGTTCTCAGTGCCTGAATTCCGCAGTTGTGGTACAGTGTGTGGCTGGCAACTCTTATGAAGACAAAGCATTCTTGTTTTTAAGAAGTTTCACTTGTACAGTTCTCCTTTATCAGTGGGATTTTTTTGTCACTGAGGTCTTTACAATAAAACTATACATTCCTCATGCATTTCATTATTTACAAAAGCAGAGGATTCCATAACCGTCGGGAGTGTTAGTGTGTTCCCATACATTAATTTTTTTCAAAGATTCATCCTTTTTGTGGAAGAACACATTTGAGATAAAGGATAATGGTTTAGAATGCAGAGATTACATGCTGAATGCCAGTGTTACCTATTTTATATTCAGCATCATCAATCTTCTTAAAAAGCTTTAGCATGTGTTTCCCATTTCATGTTTATTTTGAAGCAAAGTTGAACAGTATTTTGAAAAGCCATGGCAAAGTCACATTGTTTCCATCATAAAGGAAACTACTTGGTTATTCCAGAATATTTCTGCTTGTACAAAGCTCCCTTATTCGGAACCAATTAGTCAATCCATTCCACTGTGGAGCAACAATACCTTTCCATTTTCTCAGACAGAGGTCTTCCCCTACCCTCTTCCCCATGATCCTTTTAAGCAGAAATGAAAAAGGATATTCTGCTTTCAAAGCCAATGGGTTCCTGTGAAATGATGGACTTCCCACACCTGGTTTAATAAAGATGGGCTTATAATAGGGTTGAGGACCATCATGAAAGCAACCTTATACTGACACAGATCATTGCCTGTCCAGTCTACAGAGCAAGTGCTTTTCTAACTGACCCACAGTTGTTTTCAAAGAAGAACTATGAGAACATTTATAATCTGTGGGAAGTTCCTAAGTCCCTTTTTAAAATAAAAAATACACACAAAAAAGTAGGGCTTAATTGTAGACTATGGGCGCAATCCAGAGTAACTATGGTGAGTCCTTGCTCTGGTGTAAGAACAATTTACTCTGGATTCCAATATGAATTACCCATAGGTTTTCACAAGGAAGTGCAGTAACTATGGGTGCACGTAATGTCTCTTATGTGCTCCCATAGTTACTCTGGATTTGGGGGTATGGCTACAATCCTAACAACACTTTCCTGGGGAGTAAGACCCATTGAACACCATGGGGCTTACTTTTGAGTAGACATGGTTAGCACTGCGCTCAATATAAATTATTGTGGCAGAGGCAAAAAGACTTCTTTTGTAGTCAAAAGGTTTATGACCTTTAGCTTACTGTCTGTACCAAAGGCTGGAAAAGAGGAAAGGAGCCATTTAAAGTTTGAGAGAACATGAGTTAATTCATCGGATGTGATGAAGAAATGCACAATGGCATCTGTGCCATATCAGAACACTACAAGGACAAATGTTTGTGGAGGCACCAAAGTTGTTGTTAACCAGAACAGACATTTGCACCTTGTGATCACAGTTTCACCACCTTCTTGGATCTAATGTCAGCTTCACCAACACCATGTGTGGAGTTGCCCTCAGGCACAGCAAGCTAAAAATAAACACATACACATGTACAAATCAAGCAAAGATGGAGTCCTAGGACCTATCCTTGACTTTGTAAACAGCTCCAGGATTGCTGAAATCCTGTTTGTTCTTTCTCTTTTTTAAATCAATTTTTCATATACGTTTTGTAAAACATACAGTTGTCCGCTGACATTCAGTTTAAATTACGCAACCTGTGCAGTAAGGCACTCTAAACATGGCTGCCCTTGAAAAGTATTTGCATCTGGGTAAAACTATCAGAGGTGGGTATCTACTAGCTGGGCAAAGGAGCACCTTTTATGTCTCCCAATCTAATCAACTTTCAAGATTGTACCGGCTGATTTTTGTTAGAACATTTTAAAATACTGAGCCGTTGAATAGGAAAACAACTGTTTGCCAACGGAAGTGACAGGTGATGATGATGACGATGATGCTTGTGATTATGATGATTCAGAGTCTGTTCCTTCTGAACATGATCATCAGTGTTTGAGGCTTTCTGTGATTAGACAAAAATAGCTATACTACAATAGTTGTTAAATGGGTGGTGAAACATTCAGTCCTGGAAGTGGACAATTTGACAGGCAGCCTTTGCCCACTTATTTACAGCCTACTTCAGTCACAAAAGTTTTGAATTTTCTCTAACAATTTGTCTAAGAGGTTAGCGAGTTGGCCGTCTGTCTAATGATAACGCCCACCTATCTTTTAAAGTCGAACAGTGCTTCATTGATTTATATCCCTGTGAGTTTCTTATCTCTTCTCTTTATTCTTGTTACATGAATAAATAAAAATGTCAGTATAAAGTCCCTAATTAATAACTAATTAAGTAATGTTCAATGAAATTTTAACTTTAGCTGGAACAGGCTGGAACAGAAATTTTTCCCCTTACCCTGTATAACACAGTAAAAGCTCCAATGGGTCAACTTGGATCTGCATAACCAATTGGGCATAGATCTAAGAAGCCTGGACCAGCATAAGCAGCTAAGGAATGGCACTTGGATGCAGCCCCACCTCCTGCTCCTGACTGTATGTTCACATTCCTGCCCATCAGCTGCCGTCCCTGTCCCAACATGCTTCTCACCTAGAGTTACCAAATGTCCTGAAAAACAGGGACAGCACCAATTTTGGGGAACTGTGTTAATATACTGGCAAAATGGGACAGAGAAAAAAATGGGACTGGGAGAAATGTCCAGATTTTGCGGAAAAGAATTATAGCAACCCTACTCTCACCCAACTCCATCCTTCCCTTCCCCTGTTCCAATACCTGTGCACTGGCTGAGCTCAGCAAGTGCATCTTACCATGTTCCAGGGCCCATGATGGTGCAGGAAGGTCAGTACAAGTCCCATGTGCCAGCCTATCCCCCTGAGAGAGTAGTGCAAAACTGCTTCATGGAACTTTTGCAGCATTCCTAGGCTGGCACAAGGGACTTCTGCTGGCCAAAGGGTTCTCAGGATTGTGCCCATAAAGTCCAAATAATCTGTTCCATTAAACAAATGAAAAAAGAATTCCTTTGCTTTCCATTCCTCCAACAGAATCATTATTGTTTTGGCATTTAATGTCATAATCATTACTGGATCATAACCAGTGCATAATTCTTACTTTTCTGACATGAGAGAGAGAGAGAGAGAGAGAGAGAGAGAGAGAGAGCCGTGGTTAGGTAGCTTATTTAAAGAAGTCCAATGGAGAGGCAAGAAGATTCTCTATTGCTCTGTGATCTAATCTATGGGCAATCTTTCCCTTCAAATCATCTGCCAGACTTCAACCATTTGAAACCATTTGCAGGACTGCAAGTTCTCTGCCACAATCTGTTTCAAAGGCTGGGATTAACAATGATCTGAGAACAGCGTAGGAAGAGAACTGAATGTTCAGGATTGATAAGTACTGTTGAAAAAGCCAAGGAAACTGAGAGGATGTACAATTAGTAGCAACTATAATTAATGCTTTTGATGAGATAATAATCTGCTTTAGAAGGTATCTGGATCACAACACTAATTTCAGCAGATAGGCTATTTAGTTCTTTGTACCAAGAATGCTCCTTTAATCTTGCCATGAAACAGAGAAATGGAATTCCACAGGTCTACCTAGGATTTGACCTTGTGTTTTTGATCATATATTGCCTTTCTTTACACACTCTTAGTACGGTGATGTTAAAGTTTTCTGCAGTCAGTTCCATGGTAGGCTTTTCTATGTCTTCAGCTGATAACAGTACTGTATCTTGTTTGGGTACAATAGAGAGAAGACATTTCTTTGCATCCTTCAACTTAGAACTCCTTCCCAATCCCCCTTTGCAAGATATCTGTAATGACTCCTAGCAAGGAGGCTGACTGAATCATGTGCTTGTAGCAGCAAGTTGTAGCATTCAGTGATATATATATTTTTGCATGTCCTGCTATACCCTGCTGGCTTCCCGAGAGTCTTTGCTATTCTAATGCCAAGGAAGGCAACCCTTCCTCCTTCTCTAGGTATCCCTTGTATATAACCTCATGTACGAAACCTCATAGGATCAATAGTTGATTATCTGTGAATTTGCTATCCACTAAGGTTTCCAGGAGCCTAACCCTAGTACATACTGAGAACTGTGATTTAAACTGGCACAAATCATGGAATAGAGTGAAAAAACAATAGAACCATATGAAAAGTAAGGGAACTGGTTTTGTCTCCTCCCTTTCTCTACTTTCCTTATCCCTCTGTGGATGGTTTCATGAGCAGCCAGGACATAGAAAGGGAAGATTTGTTGCCATGATTTTATTAAGAAATCAATTTAAGTTTGTTCAAAAATGGCAGGAAAAGCATCTTGTGCTATCCCCCACCCCCACCCAAAAAAATTCAAAAAAAATTTCAGGTGATCAGGTGGTATCTCTGCGTGGTCACTCCTGACTATTCCACCATCACCCTCCACATGTGCTGCTACTTAAACTGGTGGGTCACAAACCTTCCCAGTTCACATAAAGGGAGCAGGGGCCTGCACAGTGCTGGCATAGTTCTTCATGGTTAGAAATAAGTGAAAATTTCAGACGCAATTAAAGTAGAGGCTGATTTCCATTTTGAGTCATGCCTAAAACTTTCACTCATTTTCAGCTGGGAGAGACAACTCTGCCAGTGGTGTGAGGGGCTGCCCAGAGCTCCCCATAACCTCAGACCCTGACATGACTTGTAATACACAACTTCATTGTGTAACATTTCCAGATCTTATTCCCAATCCTGCTAGGCTCTTTTTGTTTAGTAATGGAA
The DNA here is from genome assembly GCA_030015325.1 of Cryptoblepharus egeriae. Classification (NCBI taxonomy): domain Eukaryota; kingdom Metazoa; phylum Chordata; class Lepidosauria; order Squamata; family Scincidae; genus Cryptoblepharus; species Cryptoblepharus egeriae. Next base: position 62,063,844 of record JAREYC010000002.1, on the reverse strand, counting down.
TATTTCTGCATCAGTTTAACAGTGAATACTATGCTGTGTTTTTCCTTATTTCTTGGACACAAGGGCAAAAAACATTGTCAAAATTCTCAGGCAGACACTGGCATCTGTGCATATTGGTATGCAACTTCTATATATATGTATATGAGCAGCTATATATTTTATGAACATCAAGGATGAGGTCAGGATGAAGCATTTTCCTCTAGGTGGATATTAATGCATTGAGGAAAAGTAGCAATGTGAGAAGTAGCACTCAGGTGGAATTTCTTGGGCAAATTAAAGTGATTATTTATTTTGAGACTCAGTAGGAGCAAGGATGAGATGAAGCAGTATTGACCTACTTATAATCCCTGAAGGCAGACAGAGTGACATCTGCTAATTAAGGTGCTCCATGAATTTATAATGTAATTGAATATTTTAACTAGTGCTTATAGTAGACTAATACCTTTAATGAAGTATCTTATCCACTCTCAGCGTATTAGCTGTGCATATAATAAAACAAGCACAATATTTTCTTCCAAGTTCTCCATTAAAACCCTTTTTACACATTGCAGGGGGAAAGTTTCAAATTATGGCTTAAAAGTTTCATAGAAGTGGCATTGATTCACAACCTCACTGCATTGATGCTTCGGTACATGGGGGTCAAACATAAGTCCCAGCAGCCGGATGCGACCCCCCAGAAAGTCTTTAACCACCGCCACCCCATTATAAGTGGTCATTTCACAAGCCATCCTGTCAGCACCTTCTCCCAGGCATCACTTCACTGAACACCTCTCAACAACTAAACTGCAAAGCCAAGTCTCAGTAGAAGCAGCACTACTGAAAGATGACAAGAATCTCAAACTTGAAAAATATGATCATGAACTTTGAAAAATATTTCAAAATATCTTGAAAAATATGATCATGATTTCAAACTGCAAGAAACTTCAAGAAACCTTCTGGGTAGATATTAGGGGGAAAATCCTTATGGTGAGGGCAGTGGAAAAGCTTGCCATGGGAGTTGGTGGATTCTCCTTCACTAGGGATCATCAAGCAGAGGTTTGACAAGCACCTGTCAGAGATCCCATAGTGGTGGGCTCCAGCAGGTTCGCACCTACTCTGTAGAACCAGTTGTTAATGAGAGATAGGACATATAAAGTTTAAAAGTAGCCATTTAAAAGTGGCTGCCAGATGGGCAGAGAACCGGTTGTTTATTTCTTTGAATCCCATTACTGCCTATAGGAGGATTTCCTGCTACAAACAGGAGGTTGGAGTAGATGACATATGAAGTCCAACTTTTATGATTCTATGATTTGCATATTTTCTCTTCTGCCATTCAAATTCCTCCTTTAGAATAAAGTGATTATTCCTGGCCATCATTTGCTCAATGACGGCTTTTCCTGCTTAATGCCCCTCAGCAAGCACCTGATTTTGTGGAAGAGAATTATGGCAACCTTAATCAAGGGAAGCTAAAGTAGAGAACAGGTTTTTTTAATTTGAAAGTTTTCCAGAGTATCCCACAATGAAGCAGATACATCTGTCCCCTAATATTAAAGCCAGAAGTTTTGTTAGGGGCAAAGTGCTGTCACTCTCAGTGTTTACACCTAGGAAATGTATTCATAGTAATTGGTATGTACCAGAAAGAGGAGTGAAATTGAATCAGCCTGACAGCATCAAGGCCTGAGGTTGACAACTCAAAATATGCTACTGTCCCCCATCATGGGCTTCCCCCCTGGAAATTTGTAGACAGACTTCAAGCACTTTTCTGGTCTCATTCAAGATCTCTCCTGAGGTATCTGAAGACAGAGATCAAGACCCTTGGCATAGCAGCAAGCAGAATTATTGAAATCAGACACAAAGAACTCTGGGACAATTTGACTTTATTAGCTTTGGTTCTAGCTATGTAAAAGTGCAATTTCTTCAGCCATTCTATATAAGGAATATATCTTATATGACCTAGAACAGCAGTTCTACAACCTTTTGACTTTGCATTGTTATCTGCAGTGGGTCAGGGCCTCACCACCAGCTGCTAGGCTGCCATAAAGTATGGGATGTTGCACAGAAGTTGCTTCTTGGGTGTGCTGGTGCACGAATCATATCATTGGCCACATTGTATCACGTCATGAGATGCATTCTGAAACTGTGGGTCATGACCCCCCGTGGACTGCAAACTGACTTTTAGATAGAACAGGAGTGAGCAGGAAGCTGTGGAGCAACTTGTAGTGAAACACAGCCAAATACTTCTTTCCTTTATCTGTACCAGTTATTAATTTCCCATGAAGAAAAGAATTCTTCAATAGACATGCAAGATGTAACGCTAACATACCCTACAATCCAGAGTAACTACGGGAGCACGTAAGAGATGTTACGTGTACCCGTAGTTACTGCACCACCTAGTGAAAACCTATGGGAAATTCATATTGCAATCCAGAGCAAATTGTTCTTACACCAGAGCAAGGACTCCCCATAGTGTAGTAGCTTATGTGGGCTGTACATTTTTATCAGTTATCAAAACCATGCTTCTTTCATGAATATTATAGTTCATATTTCATGGTTTCTTTGTTGCATTGAAATAATACCATTTTTTTCCTCATGTCATAGAAAGTCTGTGTAAAATGATGGCACACTGAGGGAGTCTGTAAACCATTGTTTCTCCCTTTACTGAATTAATAAAGTGTTTTCAATGTGGCATACCATAATCTCACCAGTTTTAAAATGATGGTACCTCTGCGGCATATTGGAGGGCTTCTCCAGAGTGACTATAAGACTGACTTTTTTATCCTCTCTTGTCCAAATTGTTCTAAAATTTGAATTGTGTGCCTGCAGTAGTCTAGGAGCCAGGAAGGTATCAATAACTTCATTCAGATTTGCATTAATGCTCTCATCTCACTGATGATGTCAGGCACATCCTGATCCAAAGCAGGAATCTGACAGGCGAGGAGTGAAATGCTCTTGATTAGTCAGCCCTTAGTTTTGTCAGTCAGTAGATGTGGAGTGGCTTTGAATGTTATACACACCAACCAGCAAATTAATTATCAAGATAAAGGAAATCTTGCCTAATTTCTTTTATAGCTTCTCTAACTTTCTTTCTTCTCACTTTTTTTCCAGTCTGTTCCCAGTTCTCCAAGGGTGTCTATGCTATCTTTGGGTTTTATGAGAGGAGGACTGTCAACATGCTCACATCCTTCTGTGGGGCACTCCATGTCTGCTTTGTAACACCCAGCTTCCCTGTCGACACATCCAATCAATTTGTTCTTCAGTTGCGCCCAGAACTGCAGGATGCCCTCATCAGTGTTATAGAATACTACAAGTGCCAGAAATTTATGTATATTTATGATGCTGACCGGGGTGAGTTATGAATCATTCGTGAGGGGAAGGCAGGGGGAGAAGGTTAGGCCCTTATTAGTCACAGGAAGCACCACAATTTAAACCTTGCTTCTGCTACAAACGTATTAATATTGCAATCGACACACATGGATCTGGAAGTTGTTGTTCAGTTGTTAAGGATCTTTAAACTCATGAATAGATTTTCATTGACAGTTTCCTTGGCCTAGTCATCACCTCATAGTCTCTGGCTTACCCCATCAGTTTTAATATGGGGGAAGGAATAAAACAGATATGCATTACAGGATATTGCATAGTATGTGAAGTCCTTGAGCTTTCTGAATCTGTCCCTCGTTATCCACTAGGGTTCCCTTCTGGAACGTCCCATGGATAAAAATATCCATGTATAAAGAAAACAATAGAAAAATAGGTTTAAAGACCTACTTCCAGGTTTCTTGCTCCTCTACTGGGCCTAATGGAATAAGGTAGTGCCTCAATATCTGCAGGAGTCTGATTCTGGGACTGAAATATGGAATGATTCCTTGCATGACTACATCTCTACAATAGTAGAAAAGCAGTTTTAAAACTGGTTTGCAGTGGTCTAGTCTGTATAAAAAGTCTGTGTATAATAAGGTTGTCAGAAATGTCAGAAATAAGAAGGCACAAAAAGTCTTACCTCAGAATTCATCTTTGGGATTCATGTTTGCTTCTTTTTCTAATCCAATCTCATCCCATTTCAGGCTTGTCAGTCCTTCAAAAAGTATTGGACACAGCTGCAGAGAAAGACTGGCAGGTGACAGCTGTCAATATTATGACAACGACTGAAGAAGACTACAAGTCACTCTTCCAGAATCTGGAGAAAAAGAAGGAACGGGTTGTTGTGGTTGACTGTGAATCAGAGCGGCTAAATGCTATCTTGGGCAAGGTTAGTAGTCCTAACTTCTACTTACAAGAACAAGAACTTACAAGAACAGGGCCAAAAAATGCTTAAACTGCAATATTTAAACTGCTTATTCTTTGCAAGTTTTCTTAGGTTCAATTCTCTACTTGCATCTGTTCAAACTAAAGAGGCAGCGCAGATCCAAGCTGCCCAGAGCCTTATTGTTCTGCCTTATAGAAACAGGGTCAGGAGCAGGGTGAATATACTGTATGTCCTCTTTTCCCAGGACATGTCCTGGGGAAAAAAATCTTCATTGACCTTCAATTTCTTTGGAGCAGACAGCGTATAGCCTATTTGTAATTTAAAAATGGTGTATAATAAGTTACATATAATACCGGTAGTTTGAAATTTAATAAATAATATCATGTTTAAACAAGACACCTGAAAGCAATATATATGAGTGCTTTTTATTTCATGTCCTCCTTTTCCTTGGGTGTCTTACATTGGCCTTGTCCTCTTTCTATGGTTATGACTTCTGGTCACCCTGGTCTGGATCCAGCAGGAGTGCCAAATCCAACACATCCCCCTTACTCTCCCCACACTCCCTTAGACCCCTGCACCAGCTGAGCTTGGCTGGTGCAGATCTACCTTTCTTTATCAGCCCAGAGGCTGGATGAGGCTCCATGGGCCAATGCGCATCTTGTGCGCACAGCCAACTTTCAAGGAGGTGCAAACGTGCTTTATGGCACATTTGTGACTACCAATCTGGCACAAGAGACATTGGGTGCAATCCACAGTAACTATGGGGAGTCCTTGCTCCGGTGTAAGAACAATTTACTCTGGATTGCAATATGAATTTCCCATAGGTTTTCACTAGATGGTGCAGTAACTACGGGTGCACATAATGTCAATTTTGCATGCAGTAATATGCTACAAGAATACTGATATGCACTGTGAAAATATAACTGCATTCCAGAACAGCAACCTTAGCATGAATGCCACTGTGCAGGAAGTTATGAATGTCTGTGGAAATAAACTGATGTGTTTTGCAAATCCCTATACAAATTGCATGTCTGCTCTAATGCATAAAAAATTGTCCACAGCAAACATCTGCTGTGCTGTAACTCTGGGATTAGAGTGTTTATCAGATTAATCTCACTATTCCCCTGGGCTCCTTCCATCTGTTTATTTGTAGTCACCTGTTGCCTTCTGTTTCAAACCTGTGATTAATGCCACAGTAGGATCTATTTCTTTCTAAAGCCATCCAGCACCATAATCACAAAGTGTTCCCAGTTCTTTAATGTACTGTAAACTTTTCTGTCAAAATATAATAATAAATGGGAAGTCAGCAGAATTTGACTCTAAATGTTCTAATGAAGGTCCCTGATTTACTAATCTGGAGAGCAAAGTTTTGTTTAATTGAGCAGATACTTGAAAATATCTGAATGTGCTCTAAAGCCCAATTCTGCCTTGCACTGGAACAGACAGGTCAGCATGTCTGCACTGTATCCTGTGCAGCCTCCGCCAGGGACAAGGGAAATCTCTTCCCCTTAAACCAGGGAGAGTGTCCTAAAAAGGAAGTCCAAATGGGGCTGTTTGATCTGCACCACCTCTGAGGTGTCAGAAATCTGAGCAATCCAGGGCTAGGCAAGCTGCCTAAGATCTGGCAGTTTTCCAGATGTCAGAACTGCAAAAAAAATGTATAAGATCCCCTCAAAATATCGGAAACCCAAGAAAAATGTAGGACATTACAAAACTTAAGCTAAAAACACTCATATGTATTGTTTTCATGTGGTTAATGTAAAACTATATTATTTTGTATTCAATTTTTAAAAATTACATATAATTTATTCTATATAATTTACACATTCATCATTGGCATCCTTCAGAGAGACTATGGTATCGTGCTCTGATTGGAGGTCCTGAAACAGCATCTAGTGTGGCTAAAAAGGCCAATTCGAGAGTGGCAAACCCTTCCACAGAGGACAAATAAATTCCGTCCCCTGCCCAGGCTCCAGGTTTCGCTGCTTTCAGGTCTGTCTCTGCTTCAGCTTGCCGAACAAGTGTCTCTTCCAGTTGGAGAAGGCCATGCTGGGTCTTTTGCCTCCACGCTGAACGATCAGAGGTCAAGGTTTCCCAGCTGTTGATGTCCATTCCCAAGGCCTTTACATCCCTCTTGCAGATGTCCTTGTATCGCAGCTGTGGTCTCCTTCTTGGGCGCTTTCCCTGTGCTAATTCTCCATATAAGAGATCTTTTGGAATCCGACCATCAGCCATTCTCATGACATGCCCAAGCCAGCGTAGATGCCGCTGTTTCAGAAGTGTGAACATGCTAGAGATTCCAGCACGTTCCAAGACTGCATCATTTGAGACTTTGTCACGCCAGGTGATGCCAAGAATACGTCGGAGACAGCGCATATGGAAGGTGTTCAGCTTTCTCTCCTGCCATGCATGAAGGGTCCAGGACTTGCTGCAGTACAAGAGTGTGCTCAGGACGCAAGCTCTATAGACCTGGATCTTTGTATGTTCCGTCAGCTTCTTATTAAGCCATACTCTCTTTGTAAGCTTGGAGGACGTGGTAGCCGCTTTACCAATAAGTTTATTCAGCTCAGTATCTAAGGAGAGAGTGTCAGAGATAGTTGAGCCAAGGTACACAAAGTCATGGACAACCTCCAGTTTGTGTTCAGAGATTGTGATACAGGGAGGTGGATCCACACCCTGACCCATGACTTGTGTTTTCTTCAAGCTGGTTGTTAGTCCAAAGTCTTGGCAGGCTATGCTAAAACGGTCCATAAGTTGTTGAAGGTCTTCGGCAGAGTGAACAGTAACAGCAGCGTCATCGGCGAAGAGGAACTCCCACAAGCATTTCAGCTGGACTGTGGACTTTACACATTTGGAATTTACACTTTACACTTTTGGAATTTACACTTTACACTTTTGGAATTTACACATTGCAAGAAGGCTATATGCTATCTGCTCACAAGGAAAAGTAGGACAAGGAAGATTTTTCTAGGACACAAAGCTAAAACAAAGGACATGTCCTGAAAAAGAGGACATAGGTCACCCTGATAAGGTCACCCTGGGCACAAGCTCTTGACACAAGGGGGTTAGGTTTTGGATCCTCCAAGTACCCACTGGGAATACCCACCATCCTCCCTGGGATCCTCCCTGGGAATACCCACCATCCACACTCCCTTTGCCCTGGACTGCCTCCCTCCTGCGTGCTCCCCATCCCTCTAAGCCTCCTACAGACCCCTGCACCAGCTGACCTAGGCCAGTGCAAACTCACCCCTTCTTAGCTCCCACAGCAGTATGGGGAGGCCAGCACACGTCCATGCACCAGCCAATCTTCCTCTGGCACGCAAGTGCTTTATGTCACTTTGGCGACACTCCCAGACTGACTCAAGAAAGTTGCACTATACCAAACTGGAATTAGGATTGGGTCCTTCATTCTATAGTCTTTTATCTTCCTGCACCAACAATTTATAACATATGGCAGTATTTTTAAGGCCTTTTAGAGACTGACTACATTTAGTTTGATTTTTAAGGAAAGGTGTATTGTTCAAAGATCATCAGGAGCAATTGCAGCTGCACCTCCTTTGCTCTCTCCTTGAAAGCTGGTCATGTAATGGACCACTGTGAAAAGAGGTTTGCCCTCACTGCAACCTCAGTATAACTATGAAATAAATCTAAGAATTTGCTTTTGAATCTTTCATTTTACATTTCATGGCATGTATATCAGAGATCAGCTTCTTTCTTAGCAAAAGTCTATTTTTTCTCCTAGCAAGGCCAGGCCAAGACATTTTGGAACCTGAGGTGATAAGCCAAACGCTGGCTTTTATTCTGTTAGAATAAAAAACAGCTTATCTATATATATAAAAGAGAAAAGTCACTCACTGACTCACTCATCACCGCCCTGCCAAAACTGGTGGGCCTAGAAGCGAGAAATTTGGAGTGAGTGTTCCTTCCGTGAGGGAGGGGTGCACTAAGAACCTGTTTTTGGAAATTCCAACCAGAAGGGGGTGAAAAGGGGCGCAACGCATTTTCCTCCCTATACTTTGCATTGGAGAATTGCTGACTCATCAACATTCCGCCCCAACTGCTGGGCCTGAAGCATGGAATTCTGGGAGTTCCTTCTGTCACCTGAACACCCACCAAGAACCATCTGGAGAAATTAACCCTTCAGGGGCTGAAAAGGGGGCAACGTGTTTTTGTCCTATACTTAACATGGGAGACTGACCAACATCCAGCCAATTTGGTGCTCGGTGCCTGGTGCAGTGGGGGTGGGGGTGTTGTTTGGAGGAAGAGGTTGCATTGGTGAGGATGCTGCGCAGGGGGGGAAGTTGCGCATGAGGGAAAGTTGCGCCTGGGGATGATGCGCATGGGGAAAGTTGCACATGGGGATGATGCGCATGGGGAAAGTTGCACATGGGGGAAAGTTGCGCACGGGGGAAAGTTGTGCAGGGGGGAAGTTGCGCATGGGGGGAATTTGCGCATGGGGTGTTGATGCGCCATGGGGGGATGTTGTATGGGGAAATGTTACTCCCCGCAACGCGGGTACGCTTTTTGCTAGTCTAATATAAGATCACAATGTATTCTGGATACATTTTCAGTTTCTTGGTAGAATGCTTGAGCACAGCAGCATTTTTATTTTTATACAAATATAAAGCACCCTGTTTTATGTTTACAACAATCCTATGAGGTAGGTTAGGCTGAGGGAAGGACAGAGATTAGTCCAAGCTCAACCCATGAACTTTAGGTCAGACAGAGCAGGGATCCAAACTTAGATCTTCCCACTTTTAGTCCAATATGTTAACCATTACACAGTGTTATTCATTCTAACTTTCTGGGCTATTGCTAGATACTTTAAAAGATTCCGTCTGTGGCAAACCCATCAACCCAGATCATTGTATACTGTAATTTTTGTTGTCTAGTCTGCCATAAGCCAACTTTTAATAATCAGAATGGTTGTTTTTCGTTTGTTCCTGTCTGCATTCAACACCAAGATTTCTCTCTTAATAGAAGAAACGTCTGTCCATTATCTGATGGGTAATGAAACTGGGTAACAGTTCTGTTAAAGCTGTTTAACATGAGGATGCACCTCACCTCCTCATGAGAAAACAAGCAATGTTTTAGGACCTTATTCAACACATCCAGGGACTGCAGATAAAAGAAACTTGTGCATATTATTTTTTTCTTTGAGAGCACATATTCAGTGTGCTTCTGGTAAATGGAATGATTGCAAAAATCATTTCAAAACAATGGACAACAATAAACATTTTACATGTTTTAAAATTTCCCTTTCAGGTTCATTTGATTTGATATCTCTCCTACCTCTCTAACCTGCACTGACTTTCTTCCAACACCTTTATCTGCCTGTTCCCAAAGTTATGAAACTTTGGTCCTAAATCTAACTAATGCTTCAGCACTGACACATCTATGCCAATTGGCATTTGTTGTATTCTGTTCTGGCAGCAGTCATGAAGGCCTCCTCAAGATAAGGGAATATTTGCTTATTCACTTACCTCAGAACAGCATTGCCCTAACCTTGGCACTGGAAAGTTGGTTGGTATTAAGTCTCTTTCTATGAGGCAAAATCAACAGATATGAGCCTTTCCTGAAAGTTCACGCTGTTCTGCACCAGTTCCAGACTCATTTGCTTCAGTCATTATTTAATTATCCCACCCAGGAGATCTGTACGGTGTTGAAAGGTGGTGAAACCTTACTTATTTGTATCCAGAAGTGCTAACAAATGCCTACTCTGATAACACTAATTGAGGTGCTGGGATATTAGCACAGAAGTCAGACAGCTTTTAATGTATACTCCAGAGCATTTCAGCTGCAAAAGGCTAAAGCAGGTGAGCCAGTTAACATGCGAACAAGTGTCCAATAACTGCTAATCCATTTGGTGAAAACTGTACTGCCAGGGATCTTTATGACATTGTTTAGCATATGTACACATCTCACTTGGGTATTGATGGTTAATTGAAAACCCATTCATACAGCTCCCTTCCATGGTCATGTGCACTGAAAAAAGCTTGAAATTTAATTTGTATTGTGCATTTATTCCGGTTTATAACCAGAAACCTAATAAAAATACAGGAGTGACAAAAGAGGCTGACACAAATAGCTCATGACTGTTCTCTTGGCCAGGAACGCTCCTCGCTTTTCCAAAACTGGCCTTATCACAGAGCATTTGTTACACAGACTTTGATAGGAGGGTGCCATCCATCAATACTGAGCTGGTGGACACAAATGGTTCTTAACACAAAGCCAATAAAAATAGATGAAGAACAGGACAACTATATTTGCCCTTTAAGAAAGGCCTTTCAATTCCAGAAAGGCAACAGAAAGGTATTTATTATTGGCAAAGATGCACGACAGCATTATGGGCCCTTCTACATTTCTGTTGACAAAGAAGCAGTAAAGCTGTCGGAAGTTTAGCCCTAGAAAGGTCACAGTGGTGGTGGGTAAAGAATACTCAGGCAACAATAAACGTTCTTTTTATAGGAACATAATATATAAACCCACACACTGCAGTGATCTCTTCCAACAACTAGGTTTGAGTGCTGTGGGACAACATTTGCGCTCAAGGTTTTGTGTAGAGAGGATCAAATTGAATACAGTACTTTACTGCAATTTCCACAGATGATGGAAGGGGGGCAGACCAGAAAGCACCCCTTTCTTTGTTAAGATATCCCATCATTTAGGATATTAATAAAACAGACCGATTTATTGGCAAGTATGGATATATTTGAAAGCAATTTCTCAATATCCTTATATACATAACTAGCAAAAGCGTACACGCGTTGAAGGAGTAGAATTCCCCATATGACATCCCCCCACTGCACATCAACCACCCATGCACATCAACCCCCCATGCGCATCCACCCCATGCACATCATAACCCCTATGCATATCATACCCCCATGTGCATCAGCCCCTATGCACATCAATCTCTCACGTGCAACACCCCCATGTGCAGTGTCTTCCCCAGTTCAACCCCTCCCTCCAAACAACATCCCCCCAGTGAACCAGGCAACGAGCACCAAATTTGCTGGATTTGGTCAGTCTTCCGTGTTAGTCTTCCATGTCAGTCTTCCATTGATTCTTAGTGAGTGTTCATGTGACAGAAGGAACACCCTCCCCAAATTTCCCAGCTCTGCAACACCAGCTGGATCCAATCGTATTGGCTCTGCCTTTCCATTGGACTAATTCAGTGGCGTGGAGAGGGGGGATTTGCTGCTTGGGTAACAGCCTATTCTCCATAACAATCCAACTCAGGCTTTCGTGCTTCACATGCAGCGTTTGCAGCACTGAGCACGATACCATAGTCTTTCAAGACTGACGGAGGCCTGCTTTTTTTTAGGTCCAGGGGTTGGGGCAGAGCACCCATCAGTAAGGGGTTATTCAATGCAAAGTATTGGGAGGAAAATGCGTTGCACCCCTTTTCATCCTCTTCCGGTTGGAATTTCCAAAAACTGGTTCTTAGTGACTTCCTCTGTCATGGAAGGAACACCCTCCCCAAATTTCGTGCTTCTAGGCCCACCGGTTTTGGCTGGGCGTTGATGAGTGAGTGAGTCAGTGAGTCAGTGAGTGACTTTTCTCTTTTATATATATAGATACATAGAATATAAAAACATAACTTGCAGTGGAACAGGCAGGCTGGTATGACTGCACTGTGTTCAATGCAAGGTATGGGCTGCATCTAAACCAGCTTGAGGCAAGGAGAAACTTTCCCCCTTATTCTGGGGAGAGCCACAGGAGCCCTAATGGAGCTACTCAGATCTGTGCCATCTCAAATGGTGGTGCAAATCTTAGAGCTCCAGGATTGGGCCAGCCTGCCTGGGAACAGGATTAGGATACAGTGCATGTGCTAAATCCTAGCCTTGCCTCCCAATTCCCACACACCTGTCTAAGGAATGCCACTGCCCACCTCCCTACCTCAGAATTCCTCTCCTGCCTCTTTCCCAGCCTCCCCACACACCCTGACCTCCCTTCCTTGGCAGCACTGGGAAGCCAGAGCACATCCTTGCACCAGTCTCCTTGCTTGAAAGTGAACATAAAAATACTTTACGGTACTTTTGTGACAACATTGGGCCAGTGCAAGGGAGGACCCGACATTGGGCCTATGCAACATTGAGCCGGTGCATTGCGTTAACATAGGCTCAAGGCAGCTTTTGAATGAATTTAGTGTTAGTGTTCCTAGATACAGTATTTTTTTGTTCTTGTCAAGGTTTGTCTAAGTTACATGTTCTTTTTTTAAGTTGACCTATAGTAGCTGCTGGGGCATGCTACATGCATGGATCAGCAGAGATGTGTGCCAGCTGTTGAGCTAGTGTAGATCCATGTTGACCTATAGCTTCTAGGGGCAAAGGAACAATTGATCCACTATCCATAAAAAAAGAAAAACAATCACAAGATGCGTCACTGAACCACTGAATGGAAATTTAATTAGGATTGAGTTGCTACTCATTCAATCTAACCAGAACTCTTAACTTGAAATTGAGAAATTTTTAAGTAGCTTCTCTGCCATCCTTCTCTGAAATGCAAATTTCCTCTTTAAAGCACAACTAGGCTAAAATAATTACAGACATGAAATATTTTGCTAAAGTTGCTTAACTTTTCCAGTAAATATGAAATAATATGCATTGTGTTTCACCATTGCAGATCATCAAGCTTGGAAAAAATGGGATAGGATACCACTATATTCTTGCAACGTTGGTAAGCTAGATCTTGGTTGATTTTATGGTTGCCTGCAATGTGTACTGTCTGATTAATGCCTTTATTAATTGTAAATTGATTATTCATGGAAGGTGCAAATTTATTAGTGTTTTGCGCAAACAGCTGAGAGGCAAAGAGCACAATCCTAACCATGTCTACTCAAAAGTAAGACCCATTGTGTTCAATGGGTCTTACTCCCAAGAAAGTGTCTTTAGGATTGCAGCCATAGTGATATTCACCAGCCAACTCTATGTAATGTACATATAGAGGTTCATGTCACAACTTGGATTATTCTTATGTTTCAATGTAATTCTTGAAAACAAATGGCTTTGCTGGGATGTGTAATCCCTAAATTTAATTACAATGATAGGGACAGAATGAAAATGAAGCTCAATCCTTTCTTGCCTCTTTATTCCCGTTAATTGATCATTGAAAGAGGAGTAATGTTAGAATATTTTTAAGTCATACATTAATGAATCATTAAGACAACAAACACACATGACTGTGATCCACCTCATTTATCATATACGGTAGCTGATATATAAAGTGTACTATCAGTTACAATACATTATAGTTACACTATGGAATGTCTAACTGTATTTATGTATTAGTTTTACATCTATTATCCAGAAAACATTACTTGCTATGGAGCAATTCCACTTGAAGGTGAGCAGTTGCCAAGTTTGGGTTAGTAAAATATGAAATTTATTACTGCATGTTTATAGGAGTCTAGATTTACAGGCCAATCCCACCTCTCCTTGCCTCATCTATTGTTTTACCTGCTCTAGTAGGTGGCCAGTGATCTGAAGACATGGTCTGGCATGGACCAGCATTCTTGCTGGTACTCTAATAGTGTCTGAGACCATGTGTTGCAGATGTACCTTTTATGTGAGGTGCTGTTTTACAGCAGCCACTGCCAGTGGATCACTTGTGCTGCTGCTCAATCCATTTAGGATTGGAATATAACTTCATAGTTAGCAGAAAAATTGTCTTAATGGAGATTGGCACACATGTATAGTTCCATATTTATGTAGAATTTTTGGGACTTTGTATTTAGGTCCCAATAATGATGACATTTTGCTTGTATCTAAAGATAATTTTACCATCAAGGCAGAATATTTAGATAAAAGCACTCTCTCATTCAGACACACACACACAACACACACACACACACACACACACACACACACACACACACACACACACACAAAATGCAGTTGGATCACATGCATTTGATGAGGCCCATTGAAAAGACTGCTTCTTCTCCAGAGCCCTTCTGTCTTTTAGTTCTCTAATGTGACTGCTAATAATTGTTTGAGGGTTTGTTATTTTGTATGTCATGGCCACATGGCTTCAATATGTCCGTACTTTCAATCTCATTTAATCTAGGCCACCACACAGCTATAAGCTGGCAGTAATGACTTTCACTCTCCACTAAACTACACAACATTTCCGTCAGTGTACCAAAAGTGAAGCGTTCCATGTCCCATTAGCAATCCCAGGAGCCCTCTTGGCAAAAGAACAGATTGGGACTTCACTCAGCTATAATATTCTACTTACCACTTGTCTCAGTGGTAAACATTGCCTTTTTGAAGAGAAGACTGTTAAAGAAAGGGATGTGGAATTTGGTTTTTCCTCCCTTTTCATGTTTGTTGCAAATTAGGTCAGCATACAAGTGATTACTGAACAAGAAAGCATGTTATATGAAGGTCAGAGAAGAGAGGAAGGAGTACAATGATGTCCACTTCCTTAAATACCATCCTTTGAACCACTTGACTAATGGAGATGAGCTAAAGATATCTCTCTGACTGTTTTGCAGTCCAGTCCTATGCTTATCTACACAGACATAAGTTGTTCCTATGAAGTTCAATCAAACTTACTTCCTGGTACGAGTGCACAGGATTGCAGCCTCACAGCACAATCCTAAAATTGTCATGAGCCAGCACATCCTTCCCTGCATGGGATTATAGTGTTGCAAAAGTGCTGTAAAACATGTTTCTGGCTATTCTGGCAATACTGTCCCAATACTGCCTTTCAGCCAGTAGCACCGTTGGCCGCCAAAGTAAAATCACACTGGGCAGCATGTGAGGGTGGGATGGGGAAGATCAGGCCTGGTACATGGTGGGATCAGCTGAGCAGACCTCCACTGTATCTTAATCCATGGCACACCCAGAGGGTTGGCAGAAATCCCTGAAACCCTATAGGAACATCTGGGTTTTTACACAGGGTAAGGAAAAAAAATAGGACTGGGCTGCCTTATTTCTAATGGCACTTCAAAAGAATTGGCATCAGTGAGGAAAATTCAGTGCAGAACATGTAACTGCTCTCAACAACTTTGCATGCAACCCAGGTTTGCAACATGCAACCCAGAGGACACTTTTTCCATGTCCCTTTGGTAGAACTGCCAATAAAATTCTATCTAAGGTAACAGTGGAAATGAATTGTGAGAGTGCATGCAAGGGGCTGTCACATCAAACAAAACATCTGAAGAATGCTGGCAGAAGCTAGGAGATTTTCACACCATGTGGCAAATTATCATAGAGGGGCCTATGGCGTTCTAGCGTGGTGACTGAATTTCTATCCAATGAGTCATTTGAAGCAAATTGCAAGATTTATTGCCGTTTGAATATGTTTGAATTTCAAGGGTAGCTGAAAGAATTTCACTCAGGTAGTAACCCTGTGAACACTTTTCTGTCAGAAAGTCCTGTACAGCACAATGGAATTTATTTCTGAGTAAACCTGCATTGGACTGGGTTC
This sequence comes from Cryptoblepharus egeriae, assembly GCA_030015325.1. Lineage (NCBI taxonomy): Eukaryota > Metazoa > Chordata > Lepidosauria > Squamata > Scincidae > Cryptoblepharus > Cryptoblepharus egeriae. The sequence goes on along the minus strand of JAREYC010000002.1, from coordinate 62,048,183 downwards.
TGTGACCAGAAATATTTCTTACAGGGGTTTGCAATTTACATTCCTAATCACTCAATAATTTGTCCACATGTTTTATTTCTAATTATTCTGCTTTGGACTGAAGAACTACCAAGTTTTGGGCAGGCCCAGTAGAATCACTGAGGAAAATCCCCCATGCCACATTGCACTTTAAAATTTTTATCAGCAGCAGGGCTGCTGTTCAAGAAACGCAAGGATTAATCTCCCTGGAGTATGCAGAACTAGTCATGCGGTTCTTTGCTGTGTGATTTGCTCCGGTTTCACTGATTATCTGGGATCCTGTCTGAGGGCATTCCTGAACTCCTTGTTATTTTGCCATCACACAGCAGTTATCTGCATGACAGCATCACAAAAGTTCTTCAAGTTCAGACTCTGAAGGTCTTCATAGTTTGGTATCAAGGAACATGGAGCTGTATTTTTCCTATCTCTCCTTTTCTGTATTCAAAGTCATACTCCTTCTTATTTATCTATGTTTACACCTTCAATCCAGAGTAACTATGAGAGCATGTAAGAGACATTATGTGCACCCATAGTTACTGCACCACCTAGTGATAACCTATGGGAAATTCATATTGCAATTCAGAGTAAATTGTTCTTACACCGGAGCAAGGACTCTCCATAGTTCCTCTGGATTGTGCCCTATGGCTTTGCCAGGCAATCCTAGCAGAATTGTGTGTTGTTCTTCCTCCACCCCACTCCCCCGAATATATGTCTGATAAACCAGTTTTGGGGAAAATGGGATGACATGAAAGAAACACATGAAGGGAGCAGCATATGTTTTTCTAGCTCTTGTCATTGTTGGGGAAAGAAATTATGTGTGCTCACTGAAAAGGGAGAAAATAACAAGGAGGGGAAGGAGAAGAAATAAAAGGGAAAATGGAAGGAGGAATTGCCTGGCTCATGTTGCCATAAAGCACAAAATTTATCCTCAAGTTAGAGTGCTCATTTTGATGAGAAAACTGAGATTTTAACAGCTCTAATTGTAAGCAAGTGTACAAAATGAATGTTTTATTTTTGAGGTCAGCAGAACACATAAATGGATGTTTTCATGGCAGGAACAGCTTTTCTGACAAAATGGTTGTTCTCTACATGAAACAGCTAATGACTTTTTCATGTTCACAAATAGAAAAAAAAATCAATTCTACACTTCAAGAAAATGTAAAAAGCCTGATCCTAACAGTTCCTTCAGTTGTTAGAGAAGCAAAGCAACCACACATCTTCTTGTGCATCTTGTAAAACATACAAAGCAAAGTCTTGTACATCATCACAGAGACACGCATGAGCCAAACACACATCTCTATGCAAAACATCTCTCCAGCACACACACCCTTTACAGAATTATCCACATGTCATTATCATTGGAAGGGTGTAAACCTAACCTAGACCGCACAACTGATTGGTCTTCCCGTTCCTGGGGTGATGTAGGGAGGCAAGCAAATATCTGTGCTTCTGATTATGTGCACCATCAGTTCTCAGTAAGCCCAATGCCGGGACACTTTTCATAACATAGTAACTGGACTTATGCAAGATCCACTGCCAGAGGCCATGTAGGCCGTAAATGTAGATGCTTGTATTCTAAATACCAGCTTTCTGAAACCTACTGTTTTTTATGGTGTCAGCCAATAAAATGATTTAAATTATCCATTTTCTTCATTCAAGAGTTCTTCACAAGGAATCAAAATGTGATCTTTTGTGAGTCTTTTAAAGTGCATCCTTTTAAAGTCAGGGAACAAAGGAGGACCACAGACAGCATTGCTTTTAAGAAGTTAAGAAAATTTGAGAGCCAATTTTTTGCCATCCCTCAATTTTTCCATAACCTCAACTATCTCTGCATCTGTTGCCAGTGATTAAGCTTTTATGGGAAGAATATCAGTGTTCTGCTGAGCAGAAGAGAAAATGTGGCTACAATATGACACTTTCAAATTGCTTGAACAGGTAAAATGTCAGGGGTACCACACACCTGGAGAGTCCATCCTTTTTCTGACCCCAAATCCTTCTGTGCTCAGTTTGGAATACTGATGACATCGTAAGCATAATTGGGACTACCTGTGGACAGTAGACTTAAAATTTACTCAGGTCTTAAAGAGCTTCACCAGCTTGTTTCTAGGCACAATCCAATTTCTGATCTAAAGAACATAAGCCTCCAAAAGACCCATCTAGTTCAACTTCCTGTATATCACAGTGGCCCACCAGATGCCTCAGGAAGCAGACAAGATAACAAGACACCTGCATCCTGGAGCATTATCCTCCTGTGCATCTAGCAATGGAAAGGAGAACTGAGAGACCTATGCTGCAATCCTAACCTCCAGTTAGGCTGGCATAAGCTCTGGCATAAGTCCTATGCTTCCATCTTCCATCCATCCACCTCTGAGGCTAGATGACATTACCACAGGCTAATTTTATGCTGGGTGAAGATCTTGATCACCAAAGCCCTGAATGGGCTGGTCAGGGAATCCAGAAAGCAATTTTCCTTAAACAGTGGTTCCTTGATTTATGAGCATAATTTGTTCCAGGAGCATGCTTACAATCCAAAATGCTTGTATATCAAAGCAAAGTTTCCCATAAGAAATAATTGAAACCCAGATGATTTGTTCCACAACCCAAAAATATTCATATAAAAATGGTTACAATACTGTGGGGTTACGGAAGTGATGTCATCCTCAGGTATTTTTAAAAAGAAAGTTGGGGAAAACCTGCCCCCTCCTCCTCAATAGGGGGGAGAATTTCAGCAGAATTTCAGCAGAATTTAATCTCCAAAATCAGGGTGGCATTAAATTTGATGGTGCATTCAGTGGCGTCGCTAGGGAGAGTGCAGGGGGTGCTGTTGCACCAGGCTACAAGCTTTAGGGGGGCTACAAGCTGAGCTTGACACCAGTAAATAAAATTGTGAAAAACAGAGTATGTATAAATGGTAATACCATCAAGTTATATATTGGTGGAAAGGTAATTTTATGCAGAATGCAATGAAAAAAGGTCGGCCTCACAAGACAGGGTGAGCTCCTGTCCTTAGCCCAGCTCTGCGACACCAGCTGGATCCAATCGTATCGGCTCTGCCTTTCCATTGGACTAATTCAGTGGCGTGGAGATGTGGGATTTGCTGCTTGGGTAACAGCCTTTCCCCCATAACAATCCAACCCCGGCTTTCGTGCTTCGCATGCAGCGTATGCAGCACCAAGCACGATACCATAGTCTTTCAAGACTGACGGAGGCCTGCTTTTTTTTTTTAACTGCATTGGAATAGCTATATTCTATCAAACGTTATGGCTAATTAACCAGAAAACATGAAAATACATGAAAATATAAAGGCATATGGAACAAAAGTGGATTTTCTTAACTCAGACTTTCCCATGTTACTGATGGCTCTGAGAGCCAAAGAGATTTAATTCTGATACTGTATGGAACTAATAATGTGTTAATATTCATCAGCTTTAAGTACAGAGATATAGTACATATATCATAAAACAGTTACCCCATGCTAACTGGGTATACATGCACTTCTAAGAGGTGCTCCTCTTGTATTTAGCAGGAAAAGAATAACCATTCTTTTTTGTCCCTAACCAATAAGGAATACAATTTTCATTTTTTTACTTAATCAAATCTGATTTTGATGTTGCAGGGGCGCTGGAGGGCAACAAAATCTTATTCAACTCCAGGCAGCAAATAGGTGCTTTAGCGATACCACTAGTAGAGCATACGGTGGTGAACTATTGAGGGGGAGGAGGCAGGTTTTCCCCAACTTTCTTTTTAAAAATACCTGAGGATGACATCACTTCCGGTTGTGACATCACTTCCAGGGCAACATTTTGAGCTTTGCACCGGGCTACATGATCATTAGCTACACCACTGGGTGCATTAGATTCAAGTAAATACAAAATTGTTATTATTAGATCAGTATTAAATTTAACAGTTTACTACAGTGTAATAATATTAACCCATTGTTGTATGTGTTTTATTACCTAGTGTAGTGGTATTCAAGCATTTCAACCTGGGACCCCCATTCAAATTTAGAAATCTGTCTGGATCCCCCTGTCAAACTTATTGGGATGTTCCTCCACATCTACTTAGAAGTAAGTCCCATTGTGCAAGACTTACTCCCAGGAAATCCCACTGCCAGATTCCAAGAAGGATTCCACCCTCTTGCGACTCCCCTGACCTGAGGTTGCAACTCCCAAAGGGGTCCCAACCCCTACTTTGAAAACCACTGATCTAGTGCAATTAGGTATAGAATCATAATATAAACCCATTGCCATTGTTATATGCAGTAAAATTAAATTTTGCACCTGCTTTGAAGTTACGCATTACAATTGCCAGTAAACTTTTTTTATCTCAAGATTTTGTAAAATTGGGGTGCACATTAGGTTCAATGGCCCATTAGATTCAAGTAAATACAGTAATACTTTTTTACAACAGTCACAAAACCTATCTGAGGTGTAGGATCTCAATCCCAAAACTATTTTTAACAAACTACTTGTGTGGTTAGAGAACACTGTGTGTGGTTAGTGAAGGGACATGGACAACTCTGCACATCAGTACACCTTTCTGTCATTATTTGGCTTAAGTTCAATAAACATCTATGAAGTGGAACGTAACGATTTATTGACACTCAGTTGGAATGTTCTTTTTAAATGAATCATGGCTCCAATGCTTGTAAGGACTGGCATGCACCAATAAACTTTTATGGCACAGCTAAATGTGATGTACTGCTTGAGAAGACTTTATTAAACGGGCCACATATATTCTGGTGGTGCTACAGTTTGACAGATTCTTTTTCATAACTGGCATGTAATATTAGTGGGATCCAGTCAGGCACTGCAGTCATTCAAATGCAGACTGAGAAATTTTCTGTTTTTAACTGCAAAAAGAGGGCAAAATGCATCTGACTGGGGTCAAAAGAGAACATCTATTGTGTTGAAATGGCTCCTTTTCTCAGAGAACTGCACAGACACCAAAACTGGGAAAGTACTGTTGCCCTGCTTCAATCTCTTCTGCGGGAAAAGTGCAAAATGATTGAAATGGCCCTATGCTACATTCAAGAGATGCACACTGTATATACTCTAGTAATCACAACAAAGTGAAAGTTATAAAGTCTGAAATAGATATTGAAAGAATCCAGTTATTTCTCCTTCTCACAGATATGTACACAACAGTGATGTTTTGGATTATACATCTCATGTTGCCCAAAGCTTAAATGAAGACAGGAAAGGAAAGAGAACTGCTAGAGTCAAGCTACAGTTTACCCTGTCTCTCCCCAAAAGACCAAAACAAGCAGCAAATGTCAGAAAACTGAAATTTTAGTAATTACAGCACATCTTTGCATGTTTACATCACTGTGATGCTTTGATATTGGCACCCATAGGAGTTGCACCAGCGTTCCTGCACAGTCAAGTGTCTCTGGAAAGGGGCGAATTAGCAGGCCAAACTCAGTGAGTGTGGCAGTTATGTTGTATCCTAGTCAGTGATGGGCTTCAAAGAAATTAAGAACTGGTTCTCTGTCCATCTGGCAGCCACTTTTAAATGGCTATTTTTAAACTTTATATGTACTATCTCTTGTTAAGAACCGGTTCTATAGAGTAGGTGCGAACCTGCTGGAGCCCACCACTGATCCTAGTCCATCTGCACCACGGCAGTGCAGTACTAACTCCCTGTGCCATATAAGTGCTGTATGGCACTCCTGCAGCACTCCTGGAAGGTTTAGGCCAGCATATGTCCATGCACTGGCCTCTTCATACCACCACAATAACAGGGTAAGAGGTGAGTTGCATCCAGGAAGTGGCTTATATCTGAGTAGACCCACTGGGGCACTTCATGCCTTTTCCCAGGGAAGGAAGAAAGTTACCACTTCCCTGCTGCAGTAGAGCAGCAGCAACAGCCTCAATCCTTGTGCTGGATTCAATGCAGGCTGTTCCAGAGCAAGTCAGGATTGTGCTCTGATTTTTATTGCATGGATCTGAAAAGCTCTTTTGGGGCTGTTGCAGTGTTACCCAAAGAAAGGGAAAAGTTTTCCTGCCTGTTCCAGAGTTGAAAGCCTGCCTGTTCCATCACAAGTTACAATTGTACTGGAAATGAATTACAGTTGTGCCTTTTTATCTTCGATGATTCTGTTCTGGAACCTCTTAAAGATAATAAAAATCGATACATGAAAAAAGTGGAAAAATAAAAAAATAAGGCCCAGTTCCAGCTTTCTTGCTCCTCCATTGCTCTGGTTGGAATATGATAGTACCTCAATACCTGCAGAGGTTTGAGTCTGGAACCTGCAAATACCAATAAAAGTGTTCAATAAAAGTAGTTTAAAAAGTACATTCCATTGCAATTGTAAAAAAAACATCTTTTATTGTTGTAAAGAGGCGGTCAGAAATGCAAATGCAAAGAACCCCCTGACTTTGACTGGCTCAGGTGAAGAATTGAATGACTGTCTCTCTACAACAGTAGCAAAGCAGTTTTTAAAATTGATTTGCAATGACAATTCACATTGAGTCAAATTGGTGTATAGTATTAAGGAGATAATAAGGGTGGACCTATATGCCATTTTAGTGAAAGCTGAAATTTTAGAAGACCCATGAAATCCTAACCAATTTTCCAGCTCTAAAGTAAGGACAGTGCAGCTCTAAGACAAGGGAACAAACATTGCTTTAGCTTGGGAAGGCCTACGTCACTGTCCCCAACTGAAGGATGCAGCACATGCTCCACTGGTACAGCTATACCAGTGCTGAAAGTTGGTTAGGATTGTGCCCCCAATTTCTTACCTTCAGTTATCTGACTCTTGATTTCTGACTGTCTTTTGAGTTTAGTTGCTTAACCTTTCTTCCAAGTGAGTCTGACTGAACAATCTTGGAAGTTTTTCTGTACATCACAAAAGCTACCTGCTCCTTGTAGAATACAGAGGAGTCTATTTTTGAATTTGTAGAAGTTCAGCATTTTTAATTTCATTACCCTCCTAAGACAAGGTTCAGACTTCCATGGTTTTGTGTCCTGCTTCTCTCTTTTCCTCTTTTATGTGCTTTCATGGTACAGTGATGGCAGAAGTATTGTGATGGTATAATAAGATCTGACATTAGAGTAATTTTGTGGAAGGCAAAGAACATGCATCCTGTAGGAAGGGCTGTTGGAACATGACTCGGGCAGATGGCATCCTTTCTTCTAAGCGTTCTCATCATTAATAAGTTGTGAAAGAAATGAAGGAGAGACTTTGTACTATATTCCACTAGAAGTAAAATCTAATGAAATATGCAAGAGAAAACCAACCTACAGTATGTACCATCCTGCAAAAATTATTTGATCACTTCCCTTCAGACCAAGTCTTGATTGTTCTGGAATTCCTCATGTTCAAATCTGAACAACTGTTGTTAACAATGAATTGTTTTTGGAAAAATAATAATTATAAATAATTCTATATTATAAATTCTCCCCCTTGGTAATGAGGAGGGAAGCAGGTTTGTAGGTGGAAGGCCACACACGCACCCATGTCCACAAGCACACACTATAGCTCTGTTTCCTCTTCCTTAATCTCTGAACATGTGAGGGAGGGGGTATAAGTGGCCAGAGTTAGGAGGTGGATACAGATAATGACAGTGATGAGCATCTAGTGAATTTTCTATGGAAATGAGATGGTTGAGAGGATGACAATAATTACTCTCCCTCAAGAGTATGAATCATGCATGTTTCCAGGTTCAGGCAAAAGACTGTTTTATAATACCTAATGTTTCTATTATACTTTCTGAGGGTGGAAAGCATATCACACATATCTGATGTTGTCATTAACAAGAATCCAGTTAAGTTAGAAAGTATCGTTTCCCCATAATGCTGATGGAGAGTTGAGGCTGAGAAAGTGGTAAATTGAGGGCCATGGGAAGTGTTAACCTGGGCAAGTTCTATTTCCCAGCTCTGGAGTGACTATGCTAAACCCTCTCTTATTGTGCTCACTAGTTTTATTTGTAAGGTCTAGTATTAAACTTCCAGATCTATTCGATGCCATTTTTTTCCTACATTGTTTTAATAATTTTTTGCTGTTTTAATAATTTTCTAATGCCAATGCAACGGTGCTAACAGGGCATGAGCTGTATTCTTTGGTGGTGGTGGGGGGGGGGAATCATGAAGGCCTCATGAAGGTAAGGGAATGCTTGTTTCCTTATCTTGAGGCTACATTGGGGATATCACACTGGAAAGTTGAAAATGACTGAATCCTTAAGAGGAGTAATTTTTTAAATGTAGAAATTAATCAGTGCTTCACAAATAGAAGGTCTGGTAAGACTGCCAAAATTGATGCATTTATAGATGCACTTACTGATTCTGGGTCCAATTAATACTGGGCCCAATTAGTACATGTAAAGAATTAAAATGCCTAAAATCCAGTGAGGAAAAATAACACAGATGGAAATGTTATCTGTTACAGAAGACACTGGTTGTTTCTGCCAGGTTTTCATTCTCAGTCCTTTTGAAAAGTGGGAGCAAAATGATACTTGGTTAATCACTTCTGGTATAAACATGGTAATTCTCCTTTCTTATTTCCAAGGCTGATTGGAATTGGGAGTTTGAATGATACAGGTAGAAGTATTCTCAGTATTGTGGGGAACAGACAGGGAACATATAACAAGGCGTGCAGCAAAACCTCTGCAGCAGTGGTGGGCTCCAGCAGGTTCGCACCTACTCTATAGAACCGGTTGTTAAGAGATAGGACATATAAAGTTTAAAAATAGCCATTTAAAAGTGGCTGCCAGATGGGCAGAGAACCGGTTCTTAATTTCTTTGGAGCCCATCAGTGCTCTGCAGTGAATGAAGGAGAACTGGACACAAGCTGGTTTCGAGGAAACAGTTCCCCCCCCCCCATTCAAAATGATAAGAGCTGTGCATTTTGAAGCCAGGCCTTGAGGGAGTAGGAGGTGTGAAATGGAGGGAAAATAAGCCAGTGATCCTCAGAATTATGACAGGCGCCTAGAGGACTGTTCTGCCCCCAAGAAAAGCAATGTAAACATGCTGGTATTTTAGACTGTGCCGAGCAGGAATTGTTTAAGAACTGTCAGAACAATAGCAGGATTTTACTCGGAGCTCATTCACAGCAAGGGCACATTGCTGCTCATTGCTGCCAGCACTTCCAGATCTCGTATCCACCAATGTGTGCGTTGGCAGTGAAAGGAAAGGATAGACCCCTCATACACAAGCAGGAAAACTGCAAGAGAACCAGTCAGATATGGGTTGGTGCCAATTTCACCAAACAGAGGAAAATATGGGTTTCACTTTTGTCTATCAGCCACATACCTGAGATATCTAGCAGTATCTGCATTGAAGTATCTGCATTACAGATGACAGCTGAAGGCAGAGAAGAATAGAAGACTATTCTTACATTTTCTGCATTTCCTTTGGTGAAACTTCCATGCAGTCTAACATTGACATAAAAGCTGTCAATTTATTATACGTAGAAGGGGTTTCATAACAGCAAACCAGAAGTGGGACAAAACTGACACAATTGTTGCAATTGTGTCACCACCATGTTCGCCCCATGACTTCCCAAACTCTCTAGTGGCTGTAGTGCAAATGAAATCCAAGTCAAATCTTCTTCCTAAGCACCAACATGTATTATCAGTATAGTTCAAACATGGGAAAGTGAAACTTATACTTTCAGATGAGAACTACTAGGCTCAATTACCCATTTCATTTTACAGAATTACAGTACCAGGCCTCCGTCAGTCTTGAAAGACTATGGTATCGTGCTTGGCGCTGCATATGCTGCATGCGAAGCACGAAAACCTGGGTTAGATTGTTATGGAGGATAGGCTGTTACCCAAGCAGCAAATCTCTCCTCTCCATGCCACTTAATTGGTCCAATGGAAAGGCAGAGCCAATACGATTGGATCCAGCTGTCGTCGCAGAGCTGGGCTAAGGACAGGAGCTCACCCTGTCTTGTGGGGCCAACCCGGGTCTTGAACCCTGGCCTGCTGGTTAACAGGCACAGCGTCTTAACCACGTGCGCCACCCACAGCCCATTTTTTTTACAGTACCAGGCCCCCATAATAAGCACACTCTTTCTTCTAGTTTGATGTGTGTCTAGAACAGTGGTCTTCAAAGTGGGGGCCGAGACTCCCTTGCGACTTTGTTTCAAGGAAGTTGTGAAAAGCTGAGTGCATCTTGAAATCTGGCACTGGGCACCTTTAATGTCACTTCCAGTCATGACATCACTTCTGGGGGTCCTGGACAGACTATCACTCTCAGAAGGGGGTCCCAGGCTAAAATGCTCAAATCCCATTGGTCTAGAACACATGACATGAGATCAAGTCTATAGATGTTTTGGCATTGTTTGAAGGTGACATTAACAGCATTGTGTACAAATATCTGGAGCACAGAAAACAAAAAATAGGGGAAAATGATAAATAAAGAAAAGGTCATGCAAATTTACTTCGTCTAGACTTTGTTTCAAAAATTGTTGCAAGACCATGAGAGAGATAGTGAGAGCCTGTCCTTGAAAGCCCATACATTTTTAGAAGATGTGAAAACTAATGAGGAGGATTTTGCTTAGGTAGAAGAAACAAATAAAAAAGTGTAGGTAATAACACTTCTTAAAACAAGGATGCCAAAGTGTGATGGAGAGGCGAGAAGGCCATCATAGTTTGTGTGAGAGAGTTCAGTCTTTCAGATAGCCATGATGTAGGCCAATATTGCCTTTGCTAAATGACATATTAATATCATCATTGGCATCCTTCAGTCTCGAAAGACTATGGTATTGTGCTCTGGTTGGAGGTCCAGAAACAACATCTAGTGTGACTAAAGAGGCCAATTCGAGAGTAGCAATCCCTTCCACACTGAAGACAAATAAATTCCGTCCTCTGTCCAGGTCCCAGGTTTCGCTGCTTTCGGGTCTGTCTCTTTGCTTCAGCCTGCCGAACAAGTGTCTCTTCCAGTTGGAGAAGGCCATGCTGGGTCTTTTGCCTCCACGCTGAACAGTCAGAGGTCAAGGTTTCCCAGCTGTTGATGTCCATTCCCAAGGCCTTTACATCCCTCTTGCAGATGTCCTTGTATCGCAGCTGTGGTCTCTCTCTAGGGCGCTTTCCCTGCACTAATTCTCCATATAGGAGATCTTTTGGAATCCAACCATCAGCCATTCTCACGACATGCCCAAGCCAGCGTAGACAGCGCTGTTTCAGAAGTGTGAACATGCTAGTGATTCCAGCACGTTCCAGGACTGCGTCATTTGAAACTTTGTCACGCCAGGTGATGCCAAGAATACGTCGGAGACAGCGCATATGGAAGGTGTTCAGCTTTCTCTCCTGCCATGCATAAAGGGTCCAAGACTCGCTGCAGTACAAGAGTGTGCTCAGGATACAAGCTCTATAGACCTGTATCTTTGTATGTTCCATCAGCTTCCTATTAAGCCATACTCTCTTTGTAAGCTTGGAGAATGTAGTAGCCGCTTTACCAATACGTTTATTCAGCTCAGTATCTAAGGAGAGAGTGTTGGAGATAGTGGAGCCGAGGTACACAAAGTCATGGACATCCTCCAGTTCATGTTCAGAGATTGTGATACAGGGAGGTGGATCCACACCCTGACCCATGACTTGTGTTTTCTTCAAGCTGATAGTTAGTCCAAAGTCTTGGCAGGCTTTGCTAAAACGGTCCATAAGTTGTTGAAGGTCTTCGGCAGAGTGAACAGTAACAGCAGTGTCATCGGCGAAGAGGAACTCCCGCAAGCATTTCAGCTGGACATTGGACTTTGCTCTTAGTCTGGAAGGATTGTAGAGTTTTCCGTCTGATCTGGTCCGGAGATAGATTCCCTCTGTTGCGTTTCCAAAAGCATGCTTCAGCATGACTGCAAAAAAGATCCCAAATAAAGTTGGTGCGAGGACACAGCCCTGCTTCACTCCACTTCGGATGTGAAAGGAGTCTGATGTTAAGCCATCAAAAACTACAGTGCCCTTCATGTCCTCATGAAAGGACCTGATGATGTTGAGGAGCTTAGGTGGGCATCCAATCTTGGGGAGGATTTTTAAAAGGCCATCCCTACTAACCAAATCAAAAGCCTTTGTAAGGTCTGTGAAGGCTACAAAGGGTGGCTGTCTTTGTTCCCTACATTTCTCTTGCAACTGTCGAAGGGAAAATACCTTATCAGTGGTGGATCTGTTGGCTCGAAATCCACACTGTGATTCAGGATAGATTCTCTCTGCAAGCACCTGAAGCCTCTTCAGTATGACACGGGCAAGCAGCTTCCCTACAACACTAAGAAGAGAGATGCCACGGTAGTTGTTGCAGTCACCCCTGTCACCCTTGTTCTTGTACAGTGTGACAATATTAGCATCCTTCATGTCCTGTGGTACTCCACCTTCCCTCCAACAAAGGCAGAATATCTTGTACAGTTCAATGGAAATGGTCCCTCTACAGCACCTCAGAACTACAGCAGGGATGTTATCTTTCCCAGGTGCCTTGCCAAAAGCAAGGGAATCCAGGGCTTTGTTTAGTTCTTCTAAAGTTAGTTCACTGTCAAGCTCCTCCAAGACAGGCAGGCACTCAATGTTGTTTAATGCTTCTTCAGTTACTGCATTTTCTCTGGAGTATAGCTCAGAGTAGTGCTGCACCCAGCGTACCATCTGCTGTGCTCGGTCCTGGATGACCTCACCTGTGGCAGACTTAAGTGGGGCAGATTTCCTCACCGTTGGACCTAAGGCCTGCTTGATGCCATCATACATCCCCTTGATGTTGCCTGTGTCAGCTGCTACCTGGATCTGAGAGCAAAGCTGCAGCCAATAATTGTTAGCACATCTCCTGGCAATCTGATGGACTTTGCAGGGCTTGAAGGTTGCACTCACTAGAACAGGCTTTATATGCAGTTAGAGCTCTCCTCTTTTCCTCAAGGGCTGGTGTCAGCTCCTCCGAGTGGGCGTCAAACCAATCTGCTGTCTTTTTAACCTGCTTACCAAAAACTGACAAGGCGGTAGTATAAACAGCATTCTTGAAATGTTCCCATCGTTCAGAAGCGTTTGCCTCAGCCGGGCCTGGGAAAATTTCCTCGAGTGCTTGGTCAAATTCCAACACTTTTTCCAGACTGTGGGTCTTGCTGATATTGATTCATGGTCTTCCTTCCTTCTTTGAGTAATGCAGCCTCTTTGCTTATAGTTTTACTCTGCTGCACACCAAGGAGTGGTCAGTATCGCAATCAGCACTCTGAGAGCTACGTGTGATCTTAATGCTGGGAAGGCTGGAGCGCCTGGTGAGGATCAAGTCAAGCTGATATAATATAATATAATATATAATTATATATATATAATATAATTATAATATATTTTTTATAATATTATAAAATTATAATAATAAATTATAATAAATTATAATATATTATAATACAATATATTTTATAATGTTTTATAATAATATATTGTTATAATAATAATATATTTTATAATGTTTTATAATAATATATTATTATAATAATATATTATTATAATGTTTATAATATAACTTATAAATTTATATGATTTTTAATCTTGCTCATGCTATGTTAAAACTACCAATTAAAAACTTGGGGAGGTTTTTAAAAAGGCTTTTAAAATGTAGTATTTTCTTTGTAGGGAAATTTAGGAAGGATGTGGCCTCATCAGGCATCTTGCCATCGAAACACTCAGTGCCAGCTTTCAGCAGCCCTCCCTAAAAGGTCTGACATCTTTTAGTGGAGGTTAAAACATTTTTTCTTCTTTTCTTTTCAATTTAATCTCCTCTGTTGTTGTTTGATTTATTACTGGGTGCTGCTCTTGCAGTTAATGATTTTTTTTTGCTATGTTTTGTTGCTTATGGTGTTTTTTTTAAATAAAATTATGAATTGTCTTGAGCACCTTGATTACAAGGGGAAAGGTAGGGTATAAATATTTTAAATAAATAGGTGGGTAAAGTGTACCATAATGTTCTTCACATTTTTCTTCACTCACATAGCAAAATGTCTTGGGCCATCCCTGCTTATAATAAATGTCGTGGTGCCAACAGGAATACCAGAATGCTGTCCAGAACCTGTGTTATGGTTTGATTGTATAGTTAGGAGCAAGGAGATTGAGGTTCAAATCTCCACTCATCCATGAAACTTTTTTTGCTTAGCCTATCTCACAGGATTGATGTTCAGGAAAATAAGGGAAAATCTTGTTCATTGTCTTGGGCTATTTGGATGAAGGTGGATAGAAATGCCACTACTACAATTAAATAATCTCGCTTGGCCACTACACCACCAAATACAAGCTGTTTCCAATGCTCTGTATTTTATTGAAAAATACATTGCATTCAGTGGTGGGCCCAGCCTCGCCCAACAACCGGTTCTCCGGAAGTGGGCAGGACCAGGCCAGGTCAGGGGGCGGGGCCGGGGATAATTTAAAGGGAATTTTTTAAAGAAATCTAAAAATTTAAAAAAATTAATTTTTTTTAAAAAAAAATCTAAGTTTTTGTAAGTGCCCCCCAGCAACCCTAACCACACTTTCCTGGGAGTAAGTCCCATTGACTGTCATGGGACTTACTTCAGAGTAGGCATGCATAGGATAGGGTTCTCAGGCTGCAGTTCCAGCCACACTTGCCTGGGAGTAAGTCCCATTGACTGCCATGGGACTTACTTCAGAGCAGGCAGGCATAGGATAGGGTTCTCAGGCTGCAGTTCCAGCCACACTTGCCTGGAAGTAAGTCCCATTGACTGTCAAGGGACTTACTTCAGAGTAAGCATGCATAGGATAGGTTTCTCAGGCTGCAGTTCCAGCCACACTTGCCTGGGAGTAATGCTGGACTGGGCCTTACTTCAGAGTAGACATCCATGGATCAGGCCCTGAGCTGCTCCAGGCAGCAGAGAGAGAGAGAGAGATCTGGAGGGAGCGACGCCCCACTTCAGCATCCCTGGTTGGAGGTGGTGCGCCTCCTAATGCTGGACTGCGCCTTACTTCATAGTAGACATGCCATGGATCAGGCCCTGAGCTGTTCCAGGCAGCAGAGAGAGAGAGAGAGATCTGGAGGGAGCAATGCCCCCCTTTAGCATCCCTGGTTGGAGGCGGTGCTCCCCACATCAATCAGTATTAAGCCCCTGAGTTCTGTGTAATTTATTCCTATGCATTATGCCTTGTTGTGCTCTCAGGGGGAATGTGTGCCACAAATAAGAACATAAAAGCATAAGAAAATCCTCCACTAGATCACACCAAAGACCCATCTAGTCCAGCTTCCTGAGTCACACAGCAGCCCACCAGCTGCCTCAGGGAGCATATATGACACTTGCATCCAGGTGCCTAATACAGCAGACACTACCAGAAGTTCCACTGGTGGTGCTCATACTACTGGTTGAGAAACACTGATCTACAGTTTAGGACCAGAGTCTGTGGTGTCCATCTGCAGTTTGAGGTTTGCCTCTTAGCCGCTACTTAAGGCTACAGTCCTGTCCTCACTTTCCTGTAAGTAAGCTTCATTGAATATAATAGGACTTCTGAGTAGTCAAGCAAAGGACTGAGCTCTTAGTAACCAGCCTATTCACTTTCCTGCCAGTAAGCTCCACAGACTCAAATGGGACTTACTTCTGAGTAGCCAAGAATAGGATTGGGCTCTAATGCTGTACTCCTCTGCACACTTTCCTGGGAGTAAGCTTCATAAATTGAAATGGGATTAACTTTTGAGTAGTCAGGCATAGGATTACAGACTCTTAGAAACCAGCTTCTGGCTGCAGTCCTATACACTCTTTCCTGGGAGTAAGCTTCACTATTATAATGGAACTTACTTCTGAGTAGACAGATGATTGGGCTTTGAGGCTACACTCCTATCCTCACAGGGGAGTAAAACCTACTGACTTTAAGTTTTACTTCAAAGTAGGCAGTGGACTGGGCTCCTGGGGGGGGGGCAGGATGGGAACTGGGGCTATTTCTTCAGGTGTCCCCCATACTGCCTCCCCACAATCTCAGGTGGAGAGATTTCTCAGAGGGGCAGGATGAGGTGGGGAGATCTGGGGGGAAGGACTACAGTGTGGATAGGATTGCAGCCTGAGCCCAATCCTAACCATGTCTACTCAGAAGTAAGTCCCATTCAAGTCAATGGGGCTTACACCCAGGACTGTGTGATCAGGATTTTAGCCTTACAGTCCAATCTTATGCAGGCTTATTTAGAAGTAAGTCTCATTCTAGTCAGTGGGGCTTACTCCCATGTAAGTGTGGATATGATTGCAGCCTCAGAGCCCAGTCCTAAGCATGTCTACTCAGAAGAAAGTCCCATTATAGTCAGTGGGCTTACTCTCAGGAAAGTAGACAGGGCTGGAGAAACAGGGCTAGAGGGAGAGAACCAAGCCTCTGCCAATCTCCTCAGAAGTAAGTCCCATTATAGTCAGTGGACTTACTCTCAGGAAAGTAGACAGGGCTGGAGGAACAGTGGACAAAAGCCCTGGAGGATCTCATCCTTACAACACTCAGACCTTTCTCTGTAGCTCTGGCTTCTGGCTTCTCTATTCCTGCCCAAGGACCCTTTGTAAAGCTGTACACCATCCCCAGAGAGGCTGTCTCATTTGCATATGAGAAACCCATCATGCTTTGGGAACTGCACAAGGAAATAACTTCTGAAAACTTGCTAAAATTAAGGTTTTTAATCAAAATAAGATGTTTAGCAAGGACAGCTTTCCTGTATAGCATCATACAAAGGTTTGGGGCATGAAGAAGTTTGAAAGTATTGTGATCCAAACATCCATCTCAGCAGTGCAGTGTCTGAGTGTGCTGTGGAATGGTTGCAATGCCTTGTCTGAATGATAGTAATGGGAACAGACTGTTTGTATTTTAAAATTAAAAAATAACCTTAGGAAGGTTAGAGAAAGCCCCCCTCAGAAGGGGAGGGAGGTTCAGAAGGGGAGGAAGGAGGAAGGAGTGGAGCTTCACCTCTGGGAAGACTGACCCAGAGACCCTTTAAGAGAAATTCAAACAGTTGCATGCAATTCAAAGATGACGGCCCCCTCTTAACTACCGGTTCAGCTAACGTCCTCCCCAAATTAACAACTGGTTCTTGAGAACTGGCTACAGCCCACCTGTGATTGCATCTGGCTCAGATTCATTGAAAACATATAAATAAATAAGTGCCATACAATTGCCTTCCACAGTATTACCTATGCTAGTGTAGGCTGTTGCTAGCATAGGTTCTTCAACACATACTCCCCTAGCAAGATTTTTTCAGTCAGCTTTTAGTACTAGCTCTTGAGTTCATTTTAGATGACCACCAAATAACTTTTGAATGAGACTTGTGAGAGCATCCATAGGAAATGGTCTCAAAATTGATTCTCTGCGTAAAATTTCAGACACTTTTCAGTACAGATCTGGAAAACCTATGCAACAGCATAGAAAAACCTATGCAACAGCAAACAGAGGGCTTATACTTTTATTACCAAAAAAAGAGAGAAGAGCAACTATTAAGCATGATAGATGAAATATCCATGTTCAGAGGACATTTACCTCCGAATACTAGATGCTGCAGACAAAAAAAGTGGAGGATTGTCACTTTCATAACCTGCTTCTAGGCACCAAAAGGCATCTAGACAACATCTTGCTGAAAATAGAATATTCAGCTAAGTGGACCTCTTTATTCAGTCTTTCTAGGTGTTCTTTTCTTATCATGAGGCGCTTAAAAGCAAAAGATGACGTGGGTCAGTTGTTGGCAACCCTTCTTTAGTCACCACTTGTTATCATTTCTCCTGCCTGCTGGTTTTTATTCCAGAAGATTAGATTTGTGGGCTATAGTCATGTTGCTAACAACTGGAAGTAATTCTAGCCATCACCCATGCATCAAAGCTGACCACTTAGCATGGTGATTGAGGTGAACCAACTGCAGGCATCAATATGTTTTGAAGGACAGTGGAGAGTAGAGTAATATTGTCCTTTAAAGCTCTTAACAAACAGAAAATTCCAGTATATTGAATACTGAGGCCAGACAGCTCAGATCTCCCATGCGGTGGATCTGCTGCTACATGTACATTTGATGAGAAAAATAACACAGCGCTTGATTTATGTGTTTCCTGAGCGATTGATGCCGAAGATGCAGTGGGAAGCATGGCTGGATGGCTTGCTGTAATGGAATGTATTTTTTTTTACCCTCCATGATTTACTGACCTTAGAAAGCTTTCTAAACTGAAAGAAGCACAAAAATACATCACTCTTACCATTTCCCCTTCCATTGTGCTCCCTGCAATTTGTAGCTGTGTTTTGTAATTAATATTTTCTGTGGTGGAACCACATGTGTAAGGCAAAGCTATGCAAGCCTGGGATGTGACAACCCGTTTTGCTGTCACATAGCTCCTGACCATTTGTACATTTTTAAGTCAACTCTGGTGGAGGTACTATGTAGCTATGGCACAGCTTTAAAATTTGCAGTCTCAATCAAATTAGCATACGCATCATAGGCTACAATCCAGAGTAACTATGGGACCTTTTACACCTATGTAGTTATGGTGCCACCTATGGGAAACCTATGGAAAATGCTTACAGCAATCCAGAGTAAATGCCTCTTATGTCTTCCCATAGTTACTCTGGATTGTAGGGTTAATGGATTCTACTCTCTGAGAAATAGCAGCTGTAGGAATAAATGGGACAAGCTGTTGAGCATGATACAATGAATTGGAATTTCAAAATATTCAGTGCACTTTACATTTTACGTAAAGCAAAATATTCCAATACATTATAACCCAGGTGCTTTGTTATTCATAGTATATGATTCTGGAGACTACTCATGGCTATTTGTCCAGGGACTTAAGCTCAAACTTGCCTCAGGAAATTCTTTCCTCCCAAGGCAGATACCAGCAATGAAGCGCCCAATTTCTATTGGGACCATGATAGGGGAAAATTAGAAGTCCATAGTACAGTACACAGTGCATAGCACAAGCCTAATGTTGCTATTTACATTTCTTAAACATTCTCAGATCCAGTCTACTTTGGTCTCAAGTGAAGGCAGTTTTGTGGGAACTGGCCATTAACTAAAGGCTGTTACCTATCAGTAAATGATATCAAAATGTTTATGTACAAATAACTGTGTGCTGCAGATTCACAGTTTTACCATTAACAGCTTATGATGGAGTTGACCATAGTGAGGCAGAAGCAACGGACCTAAAAGGAAGGTAGAATTATATTCACTACATGGCAACTACTTGTCCATCTGCAATGCTGCAGGGAAGTGGTCTACAGTATCAGAATTCTAATTTGGAGCTGTTCTGGATGAATTATGGACAATGTGTTGTTCTGTTCATTCCTACACAACAATAAGTGCAAGCAATCTCTCAGGGTATCAAATGGAGGCAACTTCTTTAGTGTTTATACTGTGTGAGACGGTATCCGCTTGTTGTGGATTGGAGTTTCCACCAATCCATGATGGTTGCAACATGGGGAAACATGCCCAGCCTGTTCTGTCGTCAGGACATTGCTTTTCCCACCAAACTGGCACCTATTTATCTACTAGGGTATTAAATGGGGAAAAAATGAAATATATCTACTACTGTACTGTAGATTTTTCATGTAATTTTTCATGTGTGCCAAGAACAGCTACATCCCTGAGAATTATAGCTACTTATAACACTTCTTAATTGATCCAAAATGTTTGCTGAACAATTTTAAGACTAAGCTGATCCCTGTCCATTTTGGCCAAATGCAATTTTTTCTAATCATAAACCATTACATGAACCTTAAATCTTGCTTCCGTCTCAGATGTTTTAGGAAGAGGGTTTTTCAGCAGTGGAACCCAAAATACATTACATTACATAACCTTTATTGGCATTTAAAATACAGGTTGACTGGTAGCAAACAGTAGCATCGGCAGGGATAACAAAATCTAAAACCAGGTAGAAGAGGGATGGTTACGATTATTCGTGGAGACTATTAACAGAAATTCCGCCACAAGATATGTGATGGAGGGGGAGAAATCGCTAAGGAGGATTGGGAGAGGGTCGGTAAGAGAAGAAGGAAGAGTTAGAAGAAAGGAGTCAAGAAAGGAAGATCCAAGAGCGTGCTGGGCAGGGCATCGGAGTAAAATATGAGCTATAGTGTCTGCTTCGCCAGAGCAAAATAGACAGAGGGTGCAATCCAGAGTAACTATGTGGAGTCCTTGCTCCGGTGTAAGAACAATTTGCTCTGGATTGCAATATGAATTTCCCATAGGTTTTCACTAAGTAGTGCAGCAACTATGGGTACACATAAAGTCTCTTACGGGCTCCTGTAGTTACTCTGGATTGCGCCCATAGGCTGCAATCCTAACCATGTCTACTTAAAAGTAAGCCCCACTATGTTCAGTGGGACTTACTCCCAGGAAAGTGTCTTTAGGATTGCATTGATAATCTGTTTTGTTGGGCCATATTGGAGTATCTTCCAAGGTGGTAAGCTGATGGGAAGATGTTTAAGCGTGCAAGGAGGAACCCAAAATATGAAACAGCAGTATGACCCCTGGTTCTGTTACTCTCTACTTAACTTTTAGGGGAGTAGTGAAAATTGCTCTACCCCAGAAAGCTCTTTCAGGCAATTACTCTTCACAAATAGCTCATATTGAATATTGTTTTTATTGCTCAGACGATTATTAATGTCTGAATTTGTTTGAGTAAGTAGCTAGGTGCTGGCCACATGGTCCTGCTTAAAGGCTTACAGTCTCATTAATTATGATAAGCATTTAGAAGAAGGAAAGAGAATAAACCAGATAGGGCCACATCTCAGAATCCTGTGGGCACTGCCGTGCACTACTGAAGCACTTCGAAGATAGGAAGGAAACGTTTTTGTAATTTTGTTTCTGCATTGGTATATTGCCTGCAAAATTATTTTTAAAAGACAGTGATATGTTCAGCCTGAATCAGTGTTGCTTCCTCTCTTGATCTTATGCATTTGTATTTAATTCAGATTGTGATAGTAAGCTTTTGTAAAAGCAGGAGAAAGATGATTGTAATTTAAAAGATATATTTTTATGACATATATATTTTACATGTCTCTTTCAAATTTCATCTCTTCAACATCACCAGGGACTCCGCTCTGCTGCCAAATTTCCACTAATTTCTGTTAATGGCTTGCTTTTTGTTTTTAAGTTTAATGGACCACTTCTGAAGATGGAGAGGAATTTTGATGCAGTTGGGAATATATTTGCAATTGCTGCTGCTGCGGTTTTCCATCCAACTGATTTTATGAACAGTTTCTTTTTTTTCTTCTTCCTAACTTACATGTTAGAAACTTTTTAAATATAGATTTATTATCCATCCTTTTACATGGAATGGAATAACAAAAGAACAAATAGTATTAGCAAAAGCAAAGCCAAAAAACCTTCTTGCCTTTAATGACTTCTAGTTTGGTTTGCTGCTCAGTGTGTATTTAGCAAGAAAGCAGTCCTACCCAGTCACTCAAGAGGTTAGCTGAGGTCAGGAAAATGATTTTTAGTGTTGATTGGTTTTTGGCAAATGCCTTTCACCTATTCCAGATTTCTTCAGAGTTTGTTGTACTTTAGTAAAAGTGATCACAACTGGCAAGTACTGTATATTGTGAGACATACAGCCCAATCCAGAGCAACTAATCTGTCCACATAAGAGCCCTTAGGTTGCCCTATCTAACACTAGGTTGGAGCAACTGCAAGATGCTCCAGCCCAGTTACTCTGAAGGAGGCTTAGGGCAGAGCAAGGCAAGATAGGGTGCCCTAAGAGAGGTGGACCTGCTCTGCCCTAACTGGGGCAGCCTAAGCAGCTCAGGAGAGGCAAGTTGAGGGCATGTTTAGCATTGCCTAGGGCAGAGCAGTTACTCTGTATCCAGAGCCTGTTTCCAAGGCAGAAATGCCCTCTTCCAGCCCTCAGAGTTATACCACCTCAGGAGCAGGTATAGTAATGAGTAGACCCATAGGGGTCCATGATAAGGCCCGAGTAAGAATGGCAGTGCTGACCAAAAATCTGAGTTCTTGGCCATCCTAGCTGCAACCCCTGCCTCTCAACCTCAGGATATGGAACAAACTACGGCTGCCCACAAACCTCAGGATACAGCAGGCCACTCCAAGAAGCCCCTTGTATTCACTGTAGAATGTCCTGGCATCTCATCAGGGACTCCTTATAAGGCAGGCACCCAGTAGCATCACCAGACTGGTGCGGCTGGTGTGGGCTGCATTGGGGATGCGCTCCGTATGGGGTGATGTGCTGGAGGAGTTTGACTGTCCTTTGGCAGGCCCCGGGCGTCAGCACCCCCATTCAGGCCTGCTCCAAGGCGGAGAATCAGCCAGAAGCTGCCACTTGTCTGAGGAGCTGGCCTGAATGGCCATCTGAGATGCACTGCGCAGAAACACACTGAGCATGCCGAACAGCTTCAGAGGAGACTTCCTTAGAGCAGAGAAAGTCCGCGCCTCTGCACAGCCATTCGGCCTCACTCAGGAGGCGGAGCGGCAGCCGAATGGCTTCAGAAAGAGTACTGCACAGGCACCAACTCTGATGCCTGCACAGTCTCCCCCGAAGCCAAAAGGCTTCAGAAAAGTACTGCGCAGGTGTCAGAGATGGTGCCTGCTCAGTACTCTTTCTGAAGCCAGTTGGCTTCAGAAACAACTGCGCAGGCGCCAACTTTGGTGACTGTGCAGTCCAGGTGGGGGGGGGGGGGGCGCATCCCAGGGATGACGCACAGACTTCCGCACCAGGGTCATGTGCAGAGTCATGTCACCACTGTAGGCACCACAGCTGTTCCTTGGTGCCTCAGGAGCGAGTCTTCCCCTTGTGTCAATTACTTAGCATGCTCTGGAGCAGTTAGGGCAGCCCAGGCTTCCTGACTCTCTGGATTCAGCATAACTTTCTGCTCTGGATACAGAATAGTTAGGAGAGTGCAGTTAGGTCAGAGCAGGCTGAATTTGCTCTGGATTGCAGCCATAATTTAAGAATAGGAACTGGTTTTTCTTCTGGCATAAATGTCTTGGTCAAGTGGTTCAGAACTTCAGAGGGTTTGCATAGCTCAGAGACACTGGCATGATTTGCAAAATCAGTGTTAAAAGGTGCTTGGCTTGAGGTGAGGACACCAGTCCAGAACATCCTTAGTCCTTTTCAGAGAGTAATACAAAAAAGCTTGGATTGTTAGATTTACTGCAGGAGACTCCAAACTCCAGTCTATGAGCTGGATCCAGTGTACCAGCGAAAATCAATTTGGACACAGTGGGGTTGAAGTTTTACTATTCCACCCATAGTCACTTTTCTTTGAAGAGCTTTGCACCAGGCAGCCACTTTTCCTTGGAAATTGGGCATAGAGCCAACTAGAGTAATGTTCAGTGAAAAAAGCTTCCTGATGCAAAACTCTGTTAAAGATTGGGCATGAAGAAAGGAGGCTATGGGGTGGAGAGATAAGGCTTCACTACTATCGTGCCCAAGCTAATTATTTTGGTGCAACGGGGACTAGAGTTTGGTGGTCCCTAATCTGCAGGAATGTTGGGAATTGGGAATGCTTGAAAATTGGAATAAACGGTAGCAGACTGCAGTGTCAGCTTCCCTTGGGGCTGGGAGGGGTGGGCACCAGGTACCACCCTCAGGGAAGTGACAACTTGTGAGTGACCAAAATAATAAAAATTGTTAAAATTGCTAGAATCCTTTGCAATAATCCCATCAGGTCATATGTGCAAGTCATCATCCCACTATGGTATTCTCTTTTGGCAGGAGAGGATTGAAATATAGTAGAGACAACCTTGATGAAGGAGAAAGCAAGGGTGGGGTTTTGATTCTGTATAAATAAAAAGTTACTGACTCACTCACTCACTCATCAATGCCCAGCCAAAACCACTGGGCCTAGAAGCATGAAATTTGGGGAAGGTGTTCCTTCTGTGACATCAACACCCACCAAGAACTGATGTTCAGAAATTTAATCCTTAAGCGACTGAAAAGGGGTGCAACATGTTTTTGTCCTATATTTAACATTGAAGATTAACATCCTGCAATTTGGTGCCTGGTGCCTGATGCACTGGGAAGTAGAGTGTACTGGGGGGTGGTGCACACAAGAGGATATTGCACATAGGGAGTTCATGCGCATGGGAGATGTTTCCTCATGAGAGGACATTGCGCATGAGGGGTTCATGCGCATGGGGGTATGTTGCTCATGGGTGTTAATGTGCATGAGGGATTTTGTGCAGGAGAGGATGTTGCGCATGGGGAATTGACACACATGGAGGGTTGATGTGCATGAGAGAATGTTGCGCATGGGGGCTTGATGTGCATGGGAGGATGTTGCACAATGGCAGCATGGCATATGGAGAGTATTGTACTCCCGCAATGTGGGTACATTTTGCTAGTTCATTAATATGTTTGTACCATTCAGGAGACCTGAGACTGTCATCCATTTCACACATTATTTTCTGTGTATGTACTGTATGTACTGTAGGCTTTCAAGCATTCCATTTCTCATTCTGAAATGAATGCATGTGCAGTCATTCAGATGAAAAGATGCATGTACAAATGAACTGTAATAGTTTATGTACTAAATTAGTGGTTCTCAAACTGTGGGCAGGGACCTAATGGTGATTGCAATCCAATTTTTGGTGGGTCCTATATCACCTAATAGACCCTGCAATGAAAGATCAGATAATTTGCCTCAAGCTATGAGGCTGTTAAAAATCATATATCTGCAAACTGCCCAGCAAAGAGTTCAGCTCTTGCAGTTTGAAAGCATGTGTAAATAACTGAAGATAAAAGTTTGAGCAACTTTTGGGGGGCTATTATTATTTCAAAAAAAGTAAATAATTTATTTCAAGATTCTTTTTAAGTCTCATAATGTTAGACAGAACCTGATAGAGTTCCCTTTGAAAAGTGTATCCCAGTGTTAAAAGTTTGTGAATTGCTGTACTAAATATTTTGCAAATTTGCCAGGCTGTTGTAGGGGGTGGCAACAGAGATCTTGCAATCTTTTTCTCCCTTTCTGAGGTTGATTGCAAAGACCTGGGCTTCCTCCTTACTGCTAATGGAAACTGCTTTTATAGCTGATGGGAGCATCTCTAGCTACATGCTGCTCCTACTGTGTCATTATTTCTAATGACTATCCTCAGAGCACCAGGCTGAACATATGGGGATGGATAAATCTGCATAGTGAGTCACAGCACTGCCTTTGTTCACTGCCTTACACAGCAACACGTGTGTCGTGCAGAGTTACAAAGACACACAATCCAATTGTGAACTGCCTTCTCTCATTAAAAAAGCAGGCCTCCGTCAGTCTTCAGAGACTATGGTATCATGCTCTGCGCTGCATACGCTGCATGCGAAGCACAAAAGCCTGGGTGAGATTGTTATGGAGGATAGGCTGTTACACAAGCAGCAAATCCCCCCTCTCCACGCCACTGAATTAGTCCAATGGAAAGGCAGAGCCTATACAACTGGATTCAGCTGGCGTCGCAGAGCTGGGCTAAGGACAGGAGCTCACCCTGTCTTGTGGGGCCGACCTGGGTCTCGAACCCTGGCCTGCTGGTTCACAGGCACAGTGTCTTAGCCACTTGTGCCACCCACACCATTATTATTATCTCTCATTATTATAACAACATTCACATCTGGTGGGTTCTTCTGGACTAAACGCTTCATTTTGCTTCTCTTCTTTAGGGCTTCATGGATATTGATCTAGTGAAATTTAAGGAAAGCGGTGCAAATGTCACTGGATTCCAGTTGGTGAATTACACAGACAGCATCCCAGCCAGAATCATGCAACAGTGGAAGAACAATGATGCTAGAGAGCAACCTCGTGTTGACTGGAAGAGGCCAAAGGCAAGTGGTACTGAAAACCATTTGTTTGAGGTGGCATCATTGCCATTCTCTTGCATACGAAGCAGAAGCTCAATTTTTATGCCAGGTCCCAGTTACCTTACTCAGACCAGGTTAAGTTGACCTGAGTACAACCTTTCCTTTTCTAGCCGTGGAAGGAGTTCATGTACCATCAGAAAATGTGTAAACAACTGCTATAAAAGCTGACTGTGATAAAAAATCTTCCATTTGTAACTTCTATTGCACTTGCTTTTCTAAGGGTGAAGTACTGTATATCATAGCACAGTAGATGTTGATAACACTGCCCAACACGTGTTTTGGTGCCAAGGTTTTTTGAGCTGATTCTATGTATATTTGGTGTTCTCATTTCAAATGTAACAGTAATTTTCACCTATCAGCTATATTTTTTAGATATAAAAATCATCTAATTTGTGTTACCCTATATCATATTAGGCCTACGATTGACATAATAAAACACAAAATGTAAAAAAAAAAAACTCTACAATCCAGAGTAACTACGGGAGCACGTAAGAGTCATTATGTGTACCCGTAGTTACTGCACCCCATAGTAAAAACCTATGGGAAATTCATATTGCAATCCAGAGCAAATTGTTCTTACACCGGAGCAAGGACTCCCCATAGTTACTCTGGATTGCACCCTAATTCTATCTTCTAGAATATTTTAGTGACATTAATAAAACATAGTAACATTATAGTAACACTATAGTGACTCAAATAACAATTTGAGTCTTCAAAATAATAAAATGAAACCATAAATGAAAGGAAAATTAGTATAGGAAGCTTCTATTGTGGGACATTCTTGAATGGACTTTTTTGGACAGTCTCTTTGTAAATTCCAATAGTAATCACATACCACTGAGAAAGGGACTTACACAGGTAAGACCAAATCTCCCCATTCTCCAGTGGTAGATCCACGGTGGGGTCAGCCTTAACTTGAGATCCAGGATGGTGTAGTGGTCAGGGAACTGGACAGAGACCTTAAAGATCCAAGTCCAAATTCCCACACAACCATTAAATATCCTGGGCGACCTTATGCCAGTCAGTGAGATCACTCCTTTGTGTGGTGCTCGGGTCTCGAACTTGAAGACCTTCAGAATACCTTCCAACTTGAAGACCTTCAGAATAGCATCTTTACTGTAGCTGCTTTACGTGCCCCATCAGCCTTGCTAGCAGATAGCCTTGCCCTGCTTAAGGATTCCAAGGATTGCAGGGTTAAAGTTTTCACTAAACGTGCCTTTCAAGCATCTTCTGAAGCTCTCCATGTCTCTATCGCTGCCTCTCTCAGCTCTAAAGCCTTGATGATTTGGACTAAGCAGTTCTCCGAAATATATCAACTACCACAGGAGGCCACAGAGGCGCTTGATCACATGTTTGACATGGCAGCTTTCACTGCACACACTGCCTTGGATACCATCCAGTTTTTTGTCAGGGCCATGGCCACTGATGTAGCTGTGAGGAGAACCACCTGGCTCAGGAATGGACCTGAGGGTCTCCATTTTGAAGCTGCACTTGGTCAACCAGTGGTTGAGCCATTAGAAGTCCAGAATGGCCCTGGAAGACCTTCTTGGGAACCACAAACAAGTGGGAGTATACTCTGGAACCCCACTGCGACCGAGGGACAGGTTCTATCGCCCTGAGAAGGATGAGATGTCTGATAGCCGAGTTTCTCTTGACTCGGAGAATGGCAGTAAAAGATAATTTAAATGTTTTTAAATTGTTAAGTCAAACTTTTAATGTATTTTTGTCCAATATGGAATGTGTTGCTCTAAAACAAAAACAGTTTTCAACTGAGAATCGCTTGTAATAAATGTTATTTATTTATTAAAATACTCAAAGCATTTATACTTCAGTAGTGCTGTATCTCAAAAAGCATAGCTGATAGAGAAAAACTGTTTATGTATTTGGAATTAGCAAACCCAAAGACCCAAAATCAGTTCTAACCTTCCAGGCACCAAACAAAAATTTTTTTTTTGTTGAGCTGTGTAATTTGTGTGTGTCTTAACTTGTAGTTTATATGTCATTCACACATGTGTATAAGTATTTAAAAGACAGGCAGTTCAATTCTGTGCAGCATGGGTATAGTGGAGCTGCCATCCCTATGCTGTACCCAGTTCTGCAGTTGAGAAGGAGGGTGGCCCCAGGCTGCTTCTCAATGGGGCTACTGTTCCAGCTATTTATTTCTCTGGCCCAGGACAGGGATTAGGATGCAGTGGCAGTGTCTGCCACCTGGTACAAACCTTATCTTCGGTGACCGTCAGGCAGGATGCATTGCCCATGACACAGTGCAGGACTTTTCACCAGCATCACTTACTCTCTGGGTGTCTAAAAACACTCTATGCTGCTTTCACATCATTCAGAGCCAGTGATACAATTGTAGTGCTGGCAGCCAGAGCCCATACAATTAGGCTTTCAATCAATATTGTGAAGATTTATGTTCTTATTTGTAAATCAAGTCCACCCCCAATTTTTTAAAAGCACAGCCACTGTGGAGCATTCTGAATGCTTTTTCTTTGACATTATAACTTGTTTCTTAAAGGAATGTTCCACTTGGTGCATTTTTGAGTGATTAGGACCTATATGTTTTGTTTTCCAAATGCAAATAGCACTTTTGAAAGGTCCAGACAGGGTTTAGCATCAAGAAGTGGAGCCTTTACCCCTTACCCTATTATAAGCCCCATTCCAGATTGTACAGAGAGTTTCCTCCACCAATTATGAATTCAAGGTCATCCAGAGACTGTTCCCCTATTGTGGGCATGCATAGCTGGTATGATCCCAGGGAAATAATTTCTGATGAGAGGTCAAAAATTGGGTCAAATCACAACACAAAGTTTTTAATTCAGATGGTTAAGAGCAAAGCAATTGGATTTGGAATTACAAGCTGCTCCTTGGTGATTCTGCAGCTGAAAGTTGATTTTATACTGATACAAACCAAAGTTGCTTTTAGACTCCCACCTTTTAATATCTAGATTGAATTGGAAGGTCCTGTTTTGAGAGAAGAGCCATATGTTTCCAGGATCAACCCTAATGGCCAGCATACATTTCTTATATATTTTCTAGTACACATCTGCTCTTACATACGATGGTGTTCGGGTAATGGCAGAAGCTTTCCAGAGTCTCAGGAAACAGCGAATTGACATATCCCGTCGTGGGAATGCTGGGGATTGCCTGGCAAATCCAGCTGTTCCTTGGGGGCAAGGAATTGACATTCAGAGAGCACTGCAACAGGTAAGGAAGAAACCAAATCATTAAATGAGAGCCAGTCTCTTTATTTTCTAATGAACCATCATTAGATATTTGTGTGAAACACTGATTACCTCTTAATAACTCTCTGGTGTGAATTGGGGTATTCCCTCAATTCTGCTGATTCAGCTAACCATGGGGGTCGGCCTGTATTTAATTGCATTTTGGACATTGTATACCTCATGATTATGTTGAACTGTTAACTGTTTGTCTCAGAAGAGACATGCATGCACACTTTTCCTAATGTAGTGACTGTGTACATATCTTCTGGTCTGGCCCGTTGCCTTCTCCATACCAGTCTAACCTTGTTATGCATGGATTTTTTTATACATGGATTTGACTAGGCATGAATAGTCACTGCAAAACACAGTCGATAAAATTTGCTTTTCTCCTGTTATAGAGAGTCAGACATGGAAACAGTCATTCAGTTCATGACCTGAGTCAGGCAGAGACAGGGAGTCCTTGTTTATTGCCTCTCTACAACAGGAAGAAAGCTGTTTTTAAACAACACTGAAAGAATGCACTTTATTTTTAACTGCATTATTTATTAACACATTTTTTCATATCAGTGGCAAGGTGAACATGTGACTGGAAATATCTGGATTTGGCCTCCTATCCTGGTGTCCTCCAAAAGGGCTCCTTTAGAGGTTTGGGCTTCTGGCCACTCTGATCAGTGAGAAGTCCAAGAATCAAATTCCTGTGGATGTTGAGGCATGACCTTATTTCATTAGGAGCAATGGAAAAGCTAGAAATCTGGAAGTAGTCTTCAAATATATTTTTCCACAGTTTTTAATCCACGTATTTTTAATCCATGGAAGATTCTGGAATGGCACCTTAGTGGATAAAGAGCAGGATGACCAGATGCCCAAATCTCAAGTGGAGGACTGGAAATTTCCAGTCATATGGTCACCCTGATAAAGAAGGACACTTGTACTTCCAGTTTTGGTATAGGAAATCTGGATGTATATTCATGCAATCTAATATGCAAGCTTTAAAGGTTAAATACTGAATGTTCATTGCATAAATCCTTTCACTGATTTCTCTATTTTAAGGTGCGCTTTGAAGGTCTGACTGGTAACGTCCAATTTAATGAAAAAGGACATCGAACTAATTACACACTTCATGTGATTGAAATGAAACATGACGGGATCAGAAAAGTAAGGATTATTGTGTATTTCCAAGCAGCTGGGAGCAACCTGGGAATTAAGTTTGTTTTGAGGCTGTTTTTACAGAGTATAGTTTTTGTTGGCCATTCTTGTTTGTAAATAATGCATATGCATTGAATAATGTGAATTGGTGAGATTTTAGCAACAGGTACTGATAAGTAAGTGTGCTAGAAATAGACTGTATTCACATCTTATACATATGCTGCAATCCTATACATCAGTGGTTCTCAGATTGCTGAGTCACAACCTAACAACCAGGACATCATTTGTTCTTGTCCCTTTAAGAGGTGGAGGGGAGAAAGGCAGCAATACAATTCTCAGGATATGATTTTTGTTCTTTTTTATAAACTGTTTTGGAGACTTGGGAGACCAGTACAGGCATTCTTGAACTCCCTGGATGCTGACATTACCTTATGTAATTATGTAACTACCCCTGCTTACTGGTCAAGAGACACTCTTTCAAGTGGGTGTTCCTCTTTTATTTAGCAGGGGGAGAGAAACTGGCCCTCCACACCCCAGCAATGTCTGTTCTAGTGGCTTCTGCTGGTGTTCTTTTTGCACTTTAGATTGTGAGCCCTTTTGGGACAGGGACCCATTAGCTATTAATTAGCTATTAATTTCTTTTCATTTTCTTGTAAACCGCTTTGTGAACTTTTCAGTTGAAAAGCGGTATATAAATACTGTAGATATAGATATATATATATAGATAGATAGATAGATATTATGTAAGTTTTTAAATAAAACTTTCCCCCCCATCTTGAGGCTGTGTTGCTGCCATAGCCTCATGCTTAGCCCATGAAGAATGTGTAAGAATTCTTACACATTCTCTTGTAAGAATTTGAAAAACACTGCTACCTGCTTGGGAGTAAGCCCCACTCCATACAGCAAGAATTATTTCTGAGTAAACATGCATAGGATTGTACTTGAAGTTTTTTGATATACCACTCTAAACATTCTTGTACAAATAAATAGTTATGAAGGTCAAGGACTCTACAGTGTCAGTGAATTCAAAGGTTCATTTAACTTTCTATTAAAGTAATGCCACCAAAGAATGTGTTGCATAACTTTTTTCATAAACACATACGTTGTCTGTGTTCTCACAATATATGCTGTACTTGTCTTTAGTGCTTTCAATTCTGGTGCACTTTGGAGAGTAGTTTTATATCAAAGGTATGCATTAAGTCCATTATCTCTTTATTACTATTAGATTGGTTATTGGAATGAAGATGAAAAACTTGTCCCAACGGCTGTAGATCAACAAGGTGTGAATGAAACTACCAATCTCCAGAATAGGACGTACATAGTTACAACTATTCTAGTAAGTAATGCTGACTTACCAGATGTCAATGTCAGTAGCACTTCCTGAACCATCCTTCCTCAGCTGTGGATTTTCTTTAATTTTGAGACACCTTTGATTTCCTCATATACATTCAAGTTAACAGCTGCCATTTTTAATACAATTTAACTAAGGGCACAACACACTATGACTTCATGTGATTGAAATGAAAGCAGTATGTGTGGTGTGTGCTCAGAAATTAACATTAACAGCCCAAACTTTACTAAACAGAAACCCCCATCATACCAATGTGGCTGCACCAATGGAGTGTATGCTGCATCCACCAGGGGCAGTCATGAAGGAAAGAGAATATTTGTTCCCTTACCCTGGGGAAAACCTCCCCCAATGGTTTCCTTGTATTTATACCAGCTGTTTTAATGGCATAGGTCTGAGGAGAGTAAGAAAGGAAATAGGGAAACAGGCTTGGACACTTGTGCAAGTCACTGCCCTTCTCACTCATCATCTGCCTAGCCAGACTTAACTCACTTTCCTCTCCCATCTTAGCTGCTCTCTCTGGTTCATCTTAGCTTACTTGCTCTCTCTGGTCAGGGTGACCATATGACCGTATTTTTCTGGATTTTTCCTCTTTTTTTAGCCTTCTGTCTGGGTATCCTCCAAAAGGGCTTCATTGTCCTCCATTTTGGCTTCATTTTGGAACTTTGCAGTGGTGTGCAGTACCCCATCATGTCATATGTCATTGGATTTGTATTGAAGAGCAGAATCCAATGCAAAAATTGGTTTTAAAGTATCTCCTTCCTATCAAAGGTTATGGCCAAAAAACAAAACATTAAAAATATGCGTTGAGCTCTATAGGAAAATGAAAGTGCACAATATCGCGGCTTTACTTGTGAGTAGGCAAATATGCCATTGTCCACCAGAAACGCCAGGCTGAGAGGAATCAAAGCAGTTGTCCTCCTTTTAAGGGTTGGGCATCTCGTGCAAGTCACTGTCACCCTGTCTCTGGCTGGCTGCTGACTGTAGCAGTAGTTTCAAAGTAGGTGCCAGTTCACATCACCCCACTGTATTGGCATTTACAACAGCAGAACTTCTGTTCCACTGTCATAAGGTTAGTTAGGATTGGAATGTAAGCTATTGGAAGAGAACATCTGATAAAGAAGACATCCTGTTTGATAAGGCACTGAATTATTTTTATTCAGTGAAGCACTTTACAAATATAGTTACCTTTCCTGTCTTGTTCCTGTGCATCTTACAGAATTCAGACACGTGGAACTAAGCAAAGTGGAAGTGTTCTAGAAAGGAGATAACATGAAAGAAAAATAGTCTAAATGTAAAATCTTTCTGTGTCATTTATCATTCTTTTTGACAGCAGTCAGTCCTTATCTGGTGTTATGTACCTAGAATGGATTGGAAATTTTGAAAGGAGAAGAACAATTGGGAAGGACTCAGTAGAAAGGCAAAGTAGCTTCTATAGGCTTTGCAAAACATAATGATCTTAATTTTTTAAAAATTGATAAAGGATACAAATATTTATTCTCCATACATCCAAAGGCTAGCATCATAAGACTAAAGTTTGATTTGTGTATTAGTAAAACTTCAGAACTAGGATAATGTTTACGATTTGCATTACAGTGGTACTTTGATTTAAGAGCACTTTGAGTTAAGAGCTTTTTGTATTTAGTGCATCAAAAATTTTACTTGATTTAAGAGCACTGTCTTGTCAGAAGAGCACTTTTGAGGACTTTTGGAACAGGCTTCCATGGCCAGGAAACTCACAGTTGGGGCTGGGGGTGACTTGAGCTGAGGTGGCTTCTATAGCCAGGGAATTGATGGGAGGATATGGGGGGAACAGCCTGAGCCAGGTGTGTGTGTGGCACTGTGGAAGGTGTGCCATATCAATGGTCCAATCCTGCTCCCTATCAGTTTTAACATCAGGGGGATGTTAAAGCTGCACAAAAAGACAGATTCCATTGAGCTAGTGGATAGCAGTGACTCTGTTAGTGATAGTGAAAATCATTCTCCTCTTTCTTCTCCCTCATACCATCCATAAAAGTTTTCAAAGGTGTAGTACAGTTCAGTATTTTCTTTATTACAGTGTTTTGTATTAGATATCAGTGTTCTGATTTATATTAGTGTTCTGTATTAGATTACAGTGTTTTGTAATCATTTTTAAATACCGTTAATCTATCTATCTATCTATCTATCTATCTATCAATCTATCTATCTATCTATCTATCTATCTCTCTATATCTATATAATTGAAAAGTCACTGACAGACTCACTGACTCACTCACTGACTCACTCATCAACGCCCAGCCAGAACCACAGGGCCTAGAAACATGAATTTTGTGGAGGGTGTTTGTTCCGTCACAGAGGCACCCACTAAGAACCGGTTTTTGGAAATTCCAGCTGGAAGGGGGTAAAAAGGGGCACAGTGCTTTTTCCTCCCTATACTTTACATTGAAGAATCCCTGACTGAGGGACACTCTGCCCCAACCCCTAGACCTGGAAGCATGAAATTCAGGAAATTCAGGGAGGGTGTTCCTTCTGTGACATCAACACCCACCAAGATATTGAGAAATTTAACCCTTAAGGGGCAGAAAAGGGGTGCAACGTTCTTGTCCTATACTTAACATTAAAGAGTGACTGATCAACATCCAGCCAATTTGGTGCCTGATGCACAGGGAGGGAGGGAGGATACGCATGAGGGGATGAGGTGCATGGGAAAAATGATGTGCATTGGGGGACAGTGTGCATGGGGGGATGTGCATCAGGGGGACGATGCACATGGGGGGACGTTGCAGAGGGGGGCGTTGTGCATGGGGGTTTGATGTGCATGGAGGATAATGCTCATGGCGATGTTGCACATGGGGAGACGTTGTGCATGGAGGGACATTGTGCATGGGGGGACTTTGCACATGAAGCGGTTGATGCACATGGGGAAGTGTTGCCCATGGGGAATGATGTGCATAGGGGTTGATTCACATGGGGGGATGATGCGCAATGGGAGAATTGCACACAGGGGGGTATTTTACTCCCGCAATGAGGGTACATTTTGCTAGTATTATTGTCTGAGTTTTCATTATTTCCTATGGGGAAATCCATTTTGTATTACAAGCATTTTGAATTAAAAGCATGTTTCTGGAATGAATTATGCTCATAAATCAAGGCAAAACTGTACTGAACATGTCTAGGATAGCTGAGAAATCCTTGAGAAGTTAAGGTCTGACAAAAGTAACATGAAACTTGCTCAGAGCCATGAGATTAGAACAGAAAAAGATAACTGCCTGTTTAATGATTGTGTAACTATTGTGATTGTCTGATATTCCCAGCTGGTAAGTAATCCTTAAAGGACATTGTATATCCTGTGTAGACCAGCAAGTTATCTAAGCCAAAGTTATCTAAGCGAATTTATCTAAGCCAAAACCCAATTCACACAATTTCTTTGTTTAATTGCAAGCACTTCCAACTGTCTTCTGGTATGCATTTTCATGGACAATGCAACTGGTGACCTGGGTAATCAAGGCTATGGTAGCAGCAACTCCCATGATTGCAGTGACTGGTTAAAGTTATGTTGTGAATCTTAAAGATAGTGTTCTGTGAATCTTAAAGACCTTGGTTCTGTTTCATATAAATTCTGACTTGGAATCTAAATTAGGTGCTTATATACTAGAATGCCATGCATAATTCTTAGTAGTTTTATTAGATGGTATTTCACATGTACACTCTCATTAAAATCAATATTGTGTGCTGGGCATTATAATCTAGCTGTATCTGATAGGGAATGTAAACAC
This sequence comes from Cryptoblepharus egeriae, assembly GCA_030015325.1. Lineage (NCBI taxonomy): Eukaryota > Metazoa > Chordata > Lepidosauria > Squamata > Scincidae > Cryptoblepharus > Cryptoblepharus egeriae. Next base: position 62,012,987 of record JAREYC010000002.1, on the reverse strand, counting down.
ATTACCTTGTTTGTTTATGCTGAAGGAGACATATCATTTGTGGTAGATGAGCACATCGTAGCAGATTCAGCAGTGGTTCTACCAGTTCTTCATCACACCATAGGGCTTTCTTGAGGGTTACAGCATCCCACTTTACAGTCCCAGATACAGAATGAGAGTGGAGGGAAATGTACTACATCCCCTCAGCACTACACCTGTTATCCCCTCAGCACTACACCTGTTATCCATCAATAATATATTTTTTGTTATGCTGTAGGTGTATCTGGGAAAGACACATAGGGCACAATCCAGAGTAACTACGGGAGCACGTAAGAGATATTATAGTTACTCGGAGTTACTGCACCGTAGTTACTGCACCGCCTAATGAAAACCTATGGGAAATTCATATTGCAATCCAGAGCAAATTGTTCTTACACTGGAGCAAGGACTCCCCATAGTTACTCTGGATTGCGCCCTTAGGCTATAATCCTATGCACGTCTACTCTTAAGTAAGCCCTGCTGAGTTCAATGGGGCTTATTCTCTGGAAAGTGTTCTCAGGATTGCAGCCTTAGAAACCAATGGCTGTAAGATTAGAGTGTTGAGGAACACAAGACAGCTGAAGGTACTAGGACTGTTGTTGATTGATATACCAGTAGCTGTAATTTAAGGTGCTCAGATGTAATGAATTTGAAATTTGATTTGGTATAGATGGTGGTGAAAGTGAAGAGGAGTTGAGAAGTTACTGTTGATGTATGATGTAAATTGAGAAGGAATAAATTTGGAGATAGGATTCAGAAGTAGGGTGAGTGTAAATGATTGGACAAAGAGTTAATAAGTTGCAAGGAAACTTGATTTATCTTGATTCATTGCCTGCCTTACTATGGTATATAACACAAAAATCATGCAGGTTCTTGGAACCAAATGTCTCAAGTGGGAAGGTTTAACCTGTAGAATGGAATGACTGAAGAGGAGAATGGCCCACCATTGTCCTCTTCATTGCCTCCTTTCCCTCCATTTCCATCTTCCTTTTCAAAACTACTGAGCATGAGAAAGGAATGGAGAGAACACCATTCACAGAGGAAATAGTGGTAACAATAGAATTTGTAGAGGCAATGGCACCCAGGGGTAGTTAGAATGTATATACATAAGTTATACATTCACTTATACATTCTCCTGGAGAAGAAAGCAACAGGTGCTTCACAATCAATCTGCACTCCCCATTCCATCTCCTTTGAAGGCTCTCATTGTGCTTCCAAAGAAGAAAGCTGGGGATAGGAGCTCAATTGTGCTGATCACAAGGTGGAGATGGCTGTTGCTACATTAGTGTTGTTGCTTCTCCTGCCACCACTTTCTTGGCTCATGTAGCACCCTTTTCTGGTCTGGTTCCCTGGTTTGACTGGGAACTGCTTCTCTGCTTTCTGTGCCACAGCTTGGTGGCACTCACTTTCTTTTCAAGCTGTCTCAGCTCTTGCTCTTCAAGGGATTAAAACCTCGCTTATCATTCCTGGAATTTAAAAAAATGTGTGATTTTGGTCTGCAACCAATCTACAGTATACACTAATTCTGTTCACAATAGCAATCATAATCACAGTAGCAAACTTGTAGGCAAATGAACAGATCCTGGAAGAGTTCTTGCAGCAGTGAACAGTTACTGGTTCCTAAACCCATCAGTGCACATAATTCAAGGCACATGGTAAAAGGAGTATACACTTCCCCAAAACATAAGGGGTAATGAGCAATGAATGCAATGCACATGTGGAGTCATATATGCATATGGCTGATGAACGAGATTATTGTCCTCCCATTTTTAATGTGTTTCAAATAATCTGTTAAACAGGGGGGCACAATAGTAGGTATACAGTTATAGGATTTAAGAATGTGTAAATGCTAAAGGCTAGCAATTTAGAGTTAAGAAAGTGTAAATGCTGAAGGTCAGCAATTTGCACACTTAGGAGATGGTACTTGACTGCAATTTGTATGTCATCCTTATTGTGACAGAGTTTTTTCCATAATAAAAATTGTATGTGAGAGGAGTAGTTACAGATACGGGATTGGATGTGATGTGGTACAGCTGCATGTTCTAGCTGTTTTATTTAGTGTTCCTTCCAAAAATGATGCATGGTGTGAACCAAGTGATTTGAACTAGAATCAAAACAAGTTGGATTGTGAATGTAACAGTGATTCATTTTGATGACCAATATATCTGTAACATTATTTTTGTTTGTTTTTCCTCAAGTGATAGTCACCCCACCATTCATGATGGACGAAAACAGGTGCCTTTGATGTCCTTGCTATACAAAGAACAACCCCACAGGCACAAACTATGGAGGACTCTGCATTGTACATGATTTTGATGAAAAGCTGTGACAAAGTTTTTTTTAAAAAATCAAAAGCCAAGCTTTTATACAATTCATATTTAGGCTGAAATCCCAAAGACACTTTCTTGGGAGTAAGACCCATTGAACACAATGGAGTTTGCTTTTGAGTAGACATAGTTAGGATTGTGCTCTTACAGCCAAATCCAGAGTAACTATGGGAGCTCGTAAGAGACTTTACATGCATCTATAGTTACTTCACCATAGGTGAAAATCTATGGGAAATTCATAATGCAACCCAGAGTAAATTGTAATAATGGCTTCATTAACAGGAATATCTGCCTTCAGGTGTTTGGGATGATGGAAGGAATGTTAAGCAGCCATTGTGTTTGAAGTTCGTATGCGTCTGAACCATCATGCCTCTTGGGCCTATGCTGGAATGCCATTTCCATTTCAAGCACCTTAGAATAAGAAGTATAGGAGTGTAACGTGCACCATATTTGAAAAGGGATGGGAATAATATGCTGAAGTTACCTAGCTGTTGGGTGAATTTATCCTTCTTTCATGTGCAAAAGAGCAAAATATCTTACATTTTACTAAGGATGTCCAAGTGTATTAATTTTACTAAGTATGTCTGAGTGCAATCAGTGCATCAAGTTGATCCCTGAATTAATGTTATTTTGTTGATGACTTTTTCATTATGTCATTATGACTTTTAAGTAGATGGAACTTTGTACTTTGCTTCTGATATTTCTTCTGTGATCATTTTACAATTTACATCTCCCTTTTTCCTTAGCCAGTTCCATATTGTGCCTTTCTCTACTTGTATGACTTAACCGGAAGATTATGTACAATCTCTTGCCTGGATAATTCTAGCATAAGTGCTGAGCATGTTTGTTCTCTTCTGACATCATAAAACAAGCTTCAGAAAGCTGAAACATAGCCCTATAACTGTGCTCTTTCAATCAGGAAGCCCCCTATGTGATGCAGAAGAAGAGCAATGAGCCATTGGATGGAAATGCGAGGTATGAAGGATATTGCGTAGAATTGGCTGCTGAGATTGCAAAGCACGTTGGCTACCAATACAGGTTGCAGATTGTTGCTGATGGGAAATACGGAGCCCGAGATCCTGATACTAAGTTATGGAATGGCATGGTCGGGGAGCTAGTATATGGAGTAAGTCTCTAGCCGTGAACCCATAGTTTTAAAAACCGTAATCGCTAATGATGCAAGAGCATGCTTAAGTGTTTCTCGTATTTGTCAAGCTAAGATGAGCACTTGAAGTTCAGATGTTTTTGTAGTGACTCACTTCATTTCTGTGTTCAGTTGCTGCATGGCTGATCTTATTCCCTGACAAAACAAGAGAAATATTAGCCTAGGCTAGTCAAAATGTTGTATTAATGTCACTGTAAAGCAAGCAAATGGCCATTTTCGTTGAACCAGTTTCAGTCAACTTGAAATTATCTATGTCAGTCATCTGTTAGTAGCAATGCATTTTCTACTAGAAATAAGTGGCCAGGCACAATGCCAGCAAGAGACTCCTTTTCTGCTTGTGCAGTTTTCAGGCTTGTTATTGTCATGTCATTTCTGAATGGCAGTATTTAGTGAGGAATTGTAAAATAGAGATGTCAGAGGTCCTTGACTATAACATCATACTTGTCAGGAAAGGATGGACTATTAGTAACTGGAAAGGAAACATATTTATATGCATTTTTAATAAAATAACTAGAGGGCAATCAAGCTTCCCAGATCAGCAGTGCTGATAACAGAAGGGAAAAAATGGAAAGTGGAAAACAAATATAATGAAAACATTCGGAATCTCTAGCAAAGTCCTATTACATTATGGATCTGTGGCATTGCAGGCCTTCACAACATACCTAATACTGACCTCTTTTTCTTTTCAGAGAGCTGATGTGGCTGTTGCACCATTAACCATAACTTTAGTACGAGAGGAAGTAATAGACTTTTCCAAACCATTTATGAGCCTGGGCATATCTATCATGATAAAGAAACCACAAAAGTCCAAGCCTGGGGTCTTTTCCTTTCTGGATCCATTAGCATATGAAATTTGGATGTGCATTGTCTTTGCCTATATCGGAGTAAGTGTGGTCCTCTTTCTCGTCAGTCGCTTTAGCCCTTATGAGTGGCATAATGAAGAACTTGAAGAAGGACGTGACCAGCCAGCCAATGACCAAACAAATGAATTTGGGATATTTAACAGTCTCTGGTTCTCCTTGGGAGCTTTCATGCAACAAGGATGTGATATATCTCCAAGGTTAGTAATATTCTTTCAATATGCAATCTTTGCACATTGACTTATACTTAAATTTTGACTAATTAGGCTGCAATCCTAAAGACACTTTCTTGGGAGTAAAACCCATTGAACACAATGAGGCTTACTTTTGAGAAGACATGGTTAGGATTGTGCTCTTATTTATTTTGCGGCAGAGCAGCTTCTAACCACTGCAAACTTTCTTCACTTTTTCCCTCCATTTTTTTGTGTTTCTTTCCTTGCTGCAAATGAATCAATAACAACCAAATCATACATCCCGTTTTCTAAGTATAGTTTAAGCTGCCGGAGGCATGGTAGAGCAAATCCAGTATAATAATCATTTTAATTTATGTAGACTGCAAACGTTTACTCCATGTAGAAGCCTGCTTAATTCATAAAATTCATTGAGACTGGATTTGGAGTGACTATTTTTTTATTGTGTGTTCCTTGAGGCAACAATTTGAATGGGTGAAAAGAAATTAAATACTGAAAAAATTAAGTGCTGTAGAACTAAAATACAGTTTAAAGAAGCTGCACTGAAAGCAATATATTCTGCAGAAGTGAAACTTATCTTAGGCTGCAATCCTAAACACATTTTCCTGAGAGCAAGCCCCATTGAATACAGTAGGACCTACTTCTGAGTAGACAGCCTTAGGATTGCACTGATTCTCTTTGTAACTTTTAAGTAAAATTACTTTTGTTAAAGGTGGAGTTTTGAGAATGGCACCTTAAACATTCACCAAATATATCACATATCCATGGAGAAAGAATGGCTAAGACTTTGGAACAGAAGCAGTAACTGGTCAAATGATCAATATTGGATTTTTTAGTCTTGGTTGCGTTTGGATAACTTTCATTCCTGAAGAAGGAGATTGAGTTTACACCAAAATACCATTTTTATAATAATTGTTTGGATTGGATATCATCTGAATAGAACATGAAAAGTCCTTAAAAAAAGCGGTATATAAACATTGTAGATAGACAGATAGATAAGGAATACTTATCTCTGGTCTGATTCTTATTCCTGTGTAAAAGAAGAAAATACAGATTAAGTAACCGTGACCGGAAAAGTTTTGAGACCAGAAAAGTTAAGGTTTTTAATTTTTAATTTTTAATATTAATATTTGCATAAATAAGTATATACAGCATCTGCAGCTGCTGGTGAGTTACAGGCATGGAGTAGAGGCATTCATGGTAGAATGCTAGGACTTTTTGCAAAGGTGCTGTTTACTGAGTCTAGTCATAGACAGTAGCCTCATAGTTTCATTTCTAGAACTTCCTCCACCCCTAAGCATGCTGGAGCCACCCTAGCTGAGCAGGGACAATGCAATTTGTACAGAAATGGTAATGCCATTACTAGGACAGTCTCTAGTCTTTACAGTGTCTTGATTGTAATCATTGGTGTATGCAGGGCCTGGAGACCCGAGACTTCCCATGATGCAGACTGGTAACATGTTGTTTCCTTCCAAGAATTTTAGCAGGGTAGTTTACACTATTGCTTAGATCAGAGATCATGTCTGTGTTGTTTTCAGGTTCTGTAAAATCACATGTACATGTTTGAGGCTTTCTTTTTTCCAAAGAAATACTGTATCACTCTGAGATACATTTGCATTGGGAATCTTGTGGGTGGGTGTTCGCTATACATGTGCTCTGGACAGGATAAAACAATGCTAGTCTGAGTACAAAAAAGAGGAAATAATCACAAAAATGCATATCATTATTGGTACACAGGTAGTGAGAAAGCTCTCTCCATTTGCGCTGGTTTTGATCTGTTTGTTTTCTGTTAGACAAATTATGGTACTCACAAGAGGACAGGCAGTAAAGAAACAAAGACCTTGGAGACACTTGGACAGCTGTAACATTTCTAATGCTAATGGGCTTTAAAAGGTCACTGTCTGATTGCTGATTCTGAGATATCTGGTGTCTTGTGCTCATTAAAGTTCTTGTTAGGAGAACCAAACTCAGCAATGGAGAAATAAGTGGAAGCTTCATCATTCTCTCTTACCTTAGCCATTAGTGATTCGATTGATACTACAAATTGAATTTGGTTTCAATAAGTATTTCATATTTTGTAAAGTGTAGATGGAATAATCTGGTATTTGAATGTGTTGTATTAGAAGATTAGAATTATGAATTAGAAATGTATTAGAAGTATTAGAACATGCTGCCGATTTATTCTTCTGCACAGCTCTTTGATCAATGGGTAGGAGGATTTTCAGCAAACTTAATGCATTAATTCCATTGTTTGTGTACATTAATTTCTAACCTGTTATTATTTTGAAAGCTTGTGGCACCTGAGTTAATAAAAATTAACTCAAATAATAATTCTAATTTAAAATTTGGCCATGCTATAATAGAAACATTCACTGATGAAAGTTTTAACTGATTAAGCTTGACAGCAAGTTGAATCAAAGAGAGCACATTGCAACTGCTGAGGCAGAGGTTGAAAGGCCTCCTTCTCCCTCTTCTTCTTCTTTACAGTTATTTTGGCAGTGGTATGTTACCACAATAGTGAGTTTAAAAGACAACATGCAAAATAGACTTGTTATTTAAATCAGGAGCCCTTTGTAATAAACAATGTATTTTATTCATAACTTTTTTAACATCTTCCCAAAAACATCTATACTGAAATGTTGCTGGTATACAAATTTAATTATGTATATAACTAATTGTCCGATGGCCAGCTTGAGGCTTTGCTAATATGCAGCCACAGGTGGGCACTAGGGGGCTCTCACTGGCTCACCAGAACCATATCTTAAAATTTTGGGGCACTGGCAAGCCAGTTGTGGACGTGGGGAGCGAGAACCAGGGGACCAGTTCGGAGGGTTTTCTTGGGGGGGCAGTGGGGGCTCTTTAGAGCCAGTTCTGGGGGGTGGGAGGGTGACTGAGGGCACTTGTGGGCAGTGGGGGCTGTTCAGAGGCAGTTCTGGGGGGTGGGGGTGACTGGGGGCTTGGTAAACTCAGTAGCGGTAGCTACAGCTAACCGTTACTGAGATATTTAAAAAAAAAATCACTGCGCATTGTGCGCAGCTAATTAATTGTGTGGGAGAGTCCTAGAGAGTCCCTGCGTAGGTGGGGACCTCAAGTGAACTCTTCCGGCAAGTGAAAGTCTGCCCCCTGACCCTGGCCCCGCCCCCTGACCCCAGCCCCGCCCCTGACCTGGCCTGGCCCCACCCACTTCTGGAGAACCGGTTCTTGGGCCAGGCCGGGCCCACCACTGTATGCGGCCCAATCCGAAGTAGCACTTGAGTTGCCCTATCTATCACTAGAGTGGAGCAACTGCAAGAAGCCCCACCCTAGTTACTCTGGAAAAGGCTTGGGGCAGCCTAAGGCAACTGTAATTGGTTGTCAGGAAATACTGGGCTTCCTTATAAGGCAGGCACCCCAGCCATTCCTTGTTCAGTGGGATCTGAGGGGGGTTTCCTTGGGAGCAAGCACTCCCCAGGTGTCACTAACTTAGACCCTACTGAGCATGCTCTGGAGCAGTTAGGGCAGCCCAGGCTTCCTGACTCTCTGGATCCAGCATAACTTTCTGCTCTGGATACAGAATATTTGGGGCAGCCCAGCTAGGGCTCTCCACACTGCCCTTATTGCCAATCAATTAACTGCCAATCAATTAACTGAGCAGAACCTAGGTGATAAGCAACTAAGCAGACCTGATTCAAAAACATAAGAACAACAAAAATCGATGCAACAGCCACTACTTAACATGTTTTAAGCTCTTCATGCCTCTGCTTAGCTAGCCCCAGGTATCATAATCGGTGGTGGGCTCCAGCTAGTTCTCACCTACTCTATAGAACCGGTTGTTAATGAGTGATAGGACATATAAAGTTTAAAATTAGCCATTTAAAAGTGGTTACTAGATGGGCATAGAACCGGTTGTTAATTTCTTTGAATCCCATCACTGATCACAATCCACCTCAAGTAAACAAATTGATTTGCAGCAGTTCTTCAAAATATTTGGTACCACAATCCTAATCTGTACCAGCCAAGTCAGGCTGCATGCTCTGTGCTTTATCCAGGTTAGGAGGTGGAAGGACATCTTCAAGTAAGGGGATATTTTCCCCTCACCCCAAAGGTGTAGCTAAAAACCATGTTGCCCAATGCAAAGCTCAAAATGTTGCCTGGAAGTGATTTCACAACTGGAAGTTATGTCACCCTCAGGTATTTTTAAAAGGAAAATTGGGGAAAAACCACCCTCCTCCTCAGTAGTTCACCAGCCAATTGCTCTGCTAGTGGCACCTATAATTGTATTATGATATATGTATATGGAAATGAGACCTGATTCATAGTAATACCTTATTAGCTCAAAACAATATGAGAATTACATCTCATTGGCTCTCACAACAATCAGCTGCAAGGAAAAGTTTTGAGTTAAGAAAATTCACTTTTTGTTCCATATGCTTTCGTGTTTTATTTTCCGGTTAATTGGCCATAACCTTTGATAGAATATAGGTATTCTAATGTAGTTTGATTAATTGCATTCTGCATTAAATTTCCCTCCCAGCATTGTATAACATGATGTTATTATCATTTACACATACTCTGTTTCTTCAAAATTTTAGCCACTAGTGTCAGGCTCAGCTTGTTACCCTCCTAAAGCCTTTTGCCCAGTGCAACTCCATCCCCTACCTATACCACTGTGCAATACCACAGCCACCTCTGTGGGCTTCTCAGATCCATACAAGCAATTTATCTAGCACAAATCCAGGCAGCCGCATGTAAGACTCCCTGGCCTCGGAAAGGTAGTTTGGATATGAGGAAGAGACCTCCTTGATAATGCCCATTCCAAGGCCTGATCTTCCCCTTCATCCTCTTCCCCAAGATGTAGTGATGACGGTAAGGGGATATGATAATGATAAGGCGGCGGATACCCAACTCCTCAGGTGCATAAGGAGGCTCCTCAGTTATATGATTTTGTGACTGCAGTTATTAGCTGCTGTGCTAGAGTAGTTCTGTGATATTCGTAGCCTTTCTTTCGTCTCCTAGAACTAGTCAAAGCTTGTCCTTTCCTGGAGATCCTCATTTGGCTTACTTTTACCATTGTTGGACCAAGTGTTCCAGTTGGTATAAACATGAAGGTTGCAATCCTGAAGTGCACCTGGGCTATCCTATCTACCACTGGGCTGGCCCAATTCCAGGATTGGCCAGCCCAGTTACACCAGAAAGGCTTGGGCTGGTATAAGACAACATAAGCTGGCCCAATACAGATGAACCTGGGCCAGCCTAGCTATGCCACCCTAGGCAGTTCAAAGAGAGGCATGCTGAGGGCATATTCAGCATGGCCTAGAACAGTGCAGTTAGGCTGTATCCAGAACTTGTATCCAGGGCAGACTTGCCCTCTCACAGCTCCTCAGAGTTAGAACACCTAAGTTGCAGGACTAAATCTGAGTAGACCATGAAAAGCCAGAGTAAAACTGAAAGTGATGACAAAAAATTCTGAGCCCTAGGCCAACCCCTGCCTCTCTATCTCAAAATACAGCACAACTACACCAGCCCACCTCAGGATATGGCACAGCTACACCAGCCTAGTGAGCAGGCTGCCCTTGTGCTGTTGCCTCTTCAGCAGCAGTTGGGCTAGCCAGAGGCCTTCTAGACCAGCGTTTCTCAAAGTGGGGGTCGGGACCACTTTGGGGGTCACCTAGAGCTTTCCTGGGGGTCGCTTAAAGACCCGTGGTGCAGGGGGCCAGGTTAGGCTTGCCAGACGTCCGGCTGTAGCTGCGCAGGCATTGGGGCCGACCGACAGCCTCAGGGTCCAATCCTATGCATGCCTACTCTGAAATAAATCCCATTATGGCCTTTACTCCCATATAAATGTGGATAGGATTGCAGCCTCAGGGCCCAATCCTATGCATGCCTACTCTGAAATAAATCCCATTGTGTTCAGTGTGTGCATAGAACACACATTTCATTTGTAACAATAAAAATACATCCAGCATATCGGATATTTACATTACGATTCATAAGAGCAGCAAAAGTACAGTTATAAAGTAGCAACAAAAATAATTTTATGGTTGGGGTCTCCACAACATGAGGAACTTATAAAGGGGTCACGGCGTTAGGAAGATTGAGAACCACTGTTCTAGACTGTGAATTTGGCCTAACTTGTCAGCTCAGGATATGGCGTCAGCTTAGCTTGGCCATTTTTCTGCCCTAAAGTCAGGATTGCAGCCAAAGCTAATATCGCATAGATTTTATCAACATGGAAATCTTAGGGAGAAGCTTCTTCTTTTTTTCAGAGTTTATCAGAAATAGCGCAATGTGGCTCTCAAGTTCAGAGGCACTATGCCTTCATGTCCTGATTGTGAGCTTACTGAAATTGGGTTAGCCCAGTTTCTGTGAGAAACAAGACACTGCACTATATGGCCTTTTCAGTTTATTCAGTAATACCCTAGTTAAAATTTTGAGCCTAAATAGTTTTTTTTTTTAATTTAACACAACAAAGAACAGTAAGAGCAAAGTTGCAGTGCTTTCTTGATGGTACTTAATAGCACAGCAGCTTCCTTTACCTCACCACAGGAATAACTGGATGAAAGCCTGAGGCCTGTGTTAAGCACAAGGTCAGGATGGTTTGTTTTGCTCACACTGACATTAAGAAAAGCCTTGATCAAAGATGGCATGTCTCCAAGGTTACTGTGCCTTGAAACATGGTAGAAGTACATTCAAGGGAAATGGAGCTGAGTTGGTGAGTCTTTTCAACAACATTTGAATGCACCAAAGTTTGTGGCAGAAGAAATGGGTCATGACTACCAGAGAAATGAAAGTTGGAAGAGATACGGTTCATGGTGTGGTAGAGCTTCTCCCTTCTGAAATTTCATTGCAGACATGTGAGAGCACGGGTCACTCCTGCACCCACGCAACACCTGGATTGGAAATGCAACATCCACATTGACCTCAGAGTGGTCTTTCCGCTCCTCATGAAATGTGGTTCCATGTTGTCCCTCACAGGATAAGTCTGTGTAACTTCCTTGCATTTGGTATGCCTTCACTTTTTCAGGGCTCTTCTGGTGTCACCCATACATTCACACATCTGCAATATATACAGTACTTCATAAGAACATAAGAAGAGCCTCTGCTGGATCAGGCCAAAGGCCCATCTAGTCCAGCTTCCTGTATCACAGTGGCTTACCGGATGCCTCAGGGAGCACATATGACGCCTGCATCCAGATGCCCTCCCCTTGCATCTGGCATTTTGAGGTTGCTATCTATACACACAAATTCACACACACACACACACACACACACACACACACACACACACACACACACACACACACACACACTATCATAGCTTGTAACCAGTGAAGGTCCACTCATCCAGGAATCTTTCCAAACCCTTCTTAAAGGCATTGAGGCTAGTTGCCATCACCACATCCTGTGGCAAGGATTTCCACAGACGAATTACATGCTGGATAAATAAATATTTTCTTTTATCTGTCCTGACTCTCCCAACATTCAACTTTAGCGGATGTCCCCTAGTTGTGTTGTTAAGAGAAAGGGAAAAGAGCATCTCTCTTTTCACTCTGCCCATCTCTTGCATAATTTTTTACATCTCAATCATGTCCTCCCCCACAGCGCCTCTTTTCTAGACTGAAGAGCTCCAAATGCTGTAGCCTTTCCTGATAAGAAAGGTGTCCCAGACCATCTATCATTTTGGTCACTGTCTTCTGAACCTTCTCTATTTTCTCTATATCCTTTTTGAGATGTGGTGACCTGAACTGGACACAGTACTCCAAATGTTGCCTCACCATTGATTTGTACAATGGCAGTATAATTTTTTGCCATTTTATTCTCAATCCCTTTTCTAATGACCCCAAGTATGGAATTTGCCTTCTTCACTGCTGCCGCACATTGGGCTGACACCTTCATCGCACTATCCCCTAGTATCCCTAGTACTCTTGTTCAGAAGGGAGAATCTATACTATTTTTTGAGTAGTATGCTTTTCACATACGCTTTTCACATAAAATTTCACATACGCTTTTCTCAGTACACATTCTTGAATGGCGGTGATTTTTACTCGCATTAATGCAACAAGCTCATTTTTTTTTTAAAAAGGCAAATGGCTACAACAAAGTACTCTTCAACATGACCATAGCCAAAGTCACATAATATATGAATGGCAGGGACAAAAATAAATGAAGCAAACATAACTGGATCCTTGGCTAGTACATCAGCTGCCCCTTCTTATTGGTAGTTGAAGGAATGGGGAAATAGTTTCTAAAGTGAATGGGAATTTTGCATAAGCAAAAGTGTTCAAGGGCTCCATCTGCTTCAAGAACTGACAAGCGCTGTGCAGAGTTGTTCTCCTCTTTTTTGCAACTATTTTGAACAGTACTATAAATGCCTCCATTAATTTTTGTCCACTCCAGAAAAATGCTTTCTTATTGATGTTCCCTGCCATCACTTGCCTCCATTGTTGTCATCACATCATTATTTACAGAGGGCTGGCAATGTGTGTTGCAACAAAAAGCTGAAGCACCTTAAAGACTTGCCAATTTACTGCCACAGCAGCTGCTGTGAACTATCCCCGATTTCATCAGATACATAAAGCCATATGTAGTCTCCAAAACGATTACTGAATAAATTTACCAGTTTTTTTAAGATACTTTAAGACACTGATGATATTATTATGAATTATATCCTTTGCAGAAAAATATTCAAGGCAGCATATGGTAATAATATAACAGCATGAATAAATAATCTAAAAGAAAACAATAGCATATCTTAAAATATCCATATTAAAGATTACTAAAATGAAAAACAAAACAAAATGACAAGCTTTTTTAATGCTAGTTAATGATATAAATCAGAAAAAGCCCAATAAAAATATTGTTTTCATTGCCTAACTAAAAGTAAGCTTTCAAAGAGCTAAAACACCTCTTTTCAGAAATTATTCCAGATCTTGAGTATACATTTGAAAAAAAGATGTCACTTGGATATCCATCCGCCATGCAGACAACATACAAATCTTAATGGCTGAGTAGTAGTCTTCCTTATGTTATGATCTCTCATCGAGTAGGATCTCATAGATGTCAGGATCACATATACAGGATCTGCATAGCTGTTGCTCCACTCTCAGAACCTCTAACTATTGGAGATGCTTTTGCCACTGGAGTGACTGCTTCTGTATCATTCTGCCTCTTCTGAGTTTTTCCTTCTAGTCTTGTCTGGCTAGACAGGAAATAATTTCTGCTGCATCCTATGGTGAAAGGTCAGCCCAGGAAATCTTCTCTGGGTAAGGGAACATTTATTACCTCAGGTGTAAGGCTTTGCAACAGAGAGGATTTTAGTTAGATCTAGGATAGCTTTGTAGTTGTATCAGTATCTCTGCAGATTAGTGCAGATTAGCATGAACCTGTTCCAAACATTCAGATGTGGGAACTGAACGAGGACAGTGGTGTAGCTCTTCCCCCCACCCCCCACCCCCTAGAACTGCATGATTGTGCTAAAACCAGCACAAAAATTTAATTATAATTGACATTAGACATAACAGCAGCTATCAGTTTTGCCTTCTGTTCGTCTGATTCAGTTTTGCCTGTTATCTCCTGTAAAAAAGATTTACACTGTCCTCAGGCAGTTCACAAAAGGTGCGAGACACTTTATTGTAGAAGACGCATCAATGAAGAACAGTGACATATATGAAGTGGCTTTTACTACTGAGCTGGAACCCAGGGAAGGAGAGGATTTTCCTGGTGGACACGACAAAGCACTGGCAAAGGGACATTTGAATCGGTACCATATAGGTGTATGGTTTCTCACTATTTGGATGTTTCAAAATTAACACTTTACAATGTTAAAAACAGGCACTATAAATTTATCATTTGCTTTTGGTGGACACTGCTGCCATGATGAATTCTGACTGACTGCCAGGCAGAACGGTTGTAATGAAATATGCACTCAGCTCAAGCTTGGTATCGATCTCTCTGAAGACACTATTATTCCCTGTTACTGAACTACAAATAATGATGTCTACAAGATACGTCTAAATAAAGTGCAATCTATCTGGTCAGTGGATGGCATCCTGCATTTATATCTATCTTCCTCCTGTCACCTTGTACTCTTCAGGCCACTGATCTCTCCATACAAAGTGAGCATCTAGTTAGCAGCCAGAACCTTTCTGTGAGAAGATTTCCTCCTGTTGATGTTCAAACATTCTCCCCAAACGGCAAAGCAGAACTCCTGGTAGAAAACTGCAGCGCTTTAAAGAGCTTCTCTTTAACTCCATTTGGTCTGTGCATGGTCTCCATCAGCCAAAGAGTATGTAATGGATTAGGTTTTGAGTTGATACCTGCAAATGGGCCACAGGCTGGTCTAAAGTGGATTATACCTATAGTACCCTATTACTGGGGGTCCCTTTGAAAAGAAAAAGAAAAGAAAAAACAGGAAACAATCCTGAAAAAGTGAAACAAACTTAGCAGATTTCACATGTTATGTGAAAGAGCTGTGTAGGAGAAGTTTTCATTCTTGCTGATGTGTTGTACCTGTCACTGTTAAAAGCATAGGATCTCCTGCCTTTTTTTACATCTCATCACCCTAAAGAAATAAGGGTAAATGTGTTTTTAAAAACCCACTCAGAAGTGGAGCCCATGCTCCAGTTTGGAGTTAAATCTGGGTCTACTTGAATTTGAAAAGGTGGGTAGATTTATTCTCACAAAGTCTAAAATAGCTATGAACACCTTATGACTCCCTCTTGTGTTGACCCACGCAACTATGCTCATTTTGCAGATCCTCTTTACTGCTGTGGTCTTCCCCTTGGGAGCATTCATATAATGTAGAACAATGTAACGCTCAATAGGAGAACTGTGCAAAGTTCCTCTTGCGTACTCTTGTAGCTAAGATAGCTTTGAACCTTTGGAGCATCGAGGATATAACTGGAAGCATTACACTAAGCATTTAACGGCAAGAAGAAATTCCCTTCTTTTTTGGCTTTTTGTTGCAGCAAGCAAAATCTTTCTATGCAAAGGAGGAAAGTATATAAAAATCTTCGTTCCCTGTTGAGATGGAGTCTGGAACAGAAGTGTGGTGGGAGGTATCACTGCTTGCATAGCTTCATTGGTTTTTATGGCCGTCTTTTATTCTCCAGCAGTGCACATTGTGATGGAGGTTGGGTGGTGACTCACTCTGGAAACAGCTCCATAGACAGCTACTATAGGGACAAACGAAGAAGCACTTGCCCTCTGAGGTACATATTCCATAACAACCAAGATGCACCACAGCCAAGGCATTGCAGGAGGGAGGAATGAAACTTCCTTTCCGTTTCTGTTCTTACCCAGAGAGTGAACAAGCATTGAGAGATTGACTGCCAAGGAGCTTCATGCCTTAACAATAGAACAAATGAACACTAGCTACTTAAATTAGCAGCAGGAGCCTTGGGGACTTTTACTTGGGTCTTTTACTGGGGCTTCTGAACCTTTTGAAGCTGTATGCCAAGCACATTTTGACGCTCCTTGGCAGTCAATCTCTCGATTGCATATGCTAGCAAATTGTCATTGTTGACTTTTGCAGCTAAAATTAGGATGACTGCATGCTATTTGGGTTGTTGGAAATGCTAGGGTATTACTGAAATCAAAATTTGGAATTCTCCACCCCAAGGAAATCTAGCTTCATAATTCCAATGTGCTCTTATTCCCCATTTCCGTATTGTGCATATAGGAATCTTTGATTCTCAGGAAGGCCCACAATATGCTAGGATTCCCTTCGACTGAGATGGACTGTCATCTTTCCATCTATCCGTTCACTGCTTTTCAACTAAAAAGTTCACAAAGTGGTTTAGCAAATATAAATATTTTCTTTATTTCATTTCCCAATAACTCCGTAATTGTGTTGTCTTATGTTTCCAGCCTAGATCAAGCTCCAGCTTTTCTGTGTGGGGTGTATAATAAGGCCATCTGTTTTCTCTTGAATCATACAGTTTAACTTGCACTGTAACAGACAGGCTGAAATACTGTGCTGTATTAAGCACAAGTTTTGGTACTGCTGCCACACTACCACAGGGAAGGAGAGGCTTGTCCCCTTCCTGTGGTAGACTACAGTAGCCCCAATGGAGATGTTGGAGGTGGCTTAGGTCTGAGCAGTTGCTCCCCTCTCCTAGGAAGTGAGGCTAAGATCCGACATAACTGGATCCAGCAAAACTGCCAGATCCAAGCTCCAAACCTGTTCACAGTCCTGTCCTTTGCCTACCCTGCCCCTGCCCTCTCCCTAGAAT
Organism: Cryptoblepharus egeriae; assembly: GCA_030015325.1. Taxonomy (NCBI): domain Eukaryota; kingdom Metazoa; phylum Chordata; class Lepidosauria; order Squamata; family Scincidae; genus Cryptoblepharus; species Cryptoblepharus egeriae. Next base: position 61,996,214 of record JAREYC010000002.1, on the reverse strand, counting down.
GCCCCCTCTCACCCCCTCCCTACCCTCCCAGACTCTGGGGAGGAGTTGCAGATTTGAGGTTTAGTGTGGCTACGTAGACACACCATCATGGTTGTACTTCATCCTTTCCCCAGCTTAGGTTATCCATCAAGATTACCGAAGTTGTTTCTCAATCATAATCTAACCAGGAACCATATTGAAATGGATCCAGATAATCTGTTTCATTCAGCAGTAACAGGAGATGAATGGCAACTACTTACTCAAGCACTTTACCTCCAAAAGGGCATATCTGCCACTAGCTTATAATTGGAATAATCCTACAACTGTTTCTTTCAAGGTGGCTCATCAGAGCACAATCCTAACCAATTTAGACAAGTGTAACCCATCTGTCTCCCCATTCCTGTGATGATGTGGGGAGCCCCATCCATGTTAGTGCACAGGTCTAACCTCACCAGAAGTAACATAGAAGTGTCTTATGGTACCTTTGTGACACCCCCAGGCCAGCACAGGACTTGTGCCATCCTAACTAGGGGTAAGGATTGCACTGTCAGACTACCATTCAATTCTGGACTGCAAGTTGTAGTAACTAGGGAGGGAAAAATAGGCAAGAGCCAAACATACTAGTACAGATTTCTCTCATTCTCCATGAGGGATCTGTTCCATAACCTCCCATGGATTAAAAAAATCAGTGGATTAAAAACAGTGGAAAAATAGATTTAAAGACCCACTTCCAGGTTTTTTGCTCCTAATGGAATAAGGTTGTGTTTCATTATCTCCAAAGGATTGATCCTGGGATTCCCTGCCAATACAAAAAAATGTTAAATAGAAACAGCTTAAAAATAAAAAGTGTGCCCCTTTATAGTTGTTTTAAAAACAGCTTTTTTACTGTTTTAGAGAGGCTATCAGCAATTAAAAATGAAAAGGACCGTTTTTGAAATGAAAAATGGAATGGTTGCCTGCATGATTGCCTCTTTACAATAGAAACACTGTGATTTGTAGTGACCAGTTGTGTTGAGTCAAATCCATGTATAAAATAATCACATATTTTGACCTGTAGTTGGTTGTATACCTTCAAGTACATACCTTGATAGCATCATCAGGACTCAAAAACTGAAATGTACCACATTTAACCACATGCTGGCCAGATATGTGACAGGATTTGCAATAGCTCTGGAATACAGTTTGTTACAGTTGAGAGAAATTTTATCCTTGATGTACTTTGCAAACAAATTATAAGGGGTCCTTCGGTATCAGATGGCTGGGCAGATTGAAATAAACTCCATTCAGAAAAGGTCCAGCAGATGGCACCATGCAGATGCAGTCGTGATGGAAAAGTATTGCGTCTGTTTTGCTACCCTCACTGTAACATAGTCAGCTGGGAGGATGAATTCTAACTTGCAGTTTGGGTGCACATGTACTCCATGTGCTCTAGGTGTCATCCCCAACCCCAATGGTTTTAATGTCTCCAGCTTTCCTGGGATACCAGGTAATTATTATTTGAAGCAATTGTGTCACCCACCTGAGTCAACTCAGAATCCCAAAGACCAAGCAGGTCATCAAAATAACTTCTTTCCATGCTAGGTGTAAACCACCTACATGATTAAATATTAGCCCAACCTGCTACTTTAAATGATGCCATAATTCTATCTTTTTATTTTTAAAAGCTTGTTGGTTATTCTTCTTCCATAGGACTTAGGATGGGTTGTAACAAATAAATAATCATAATAGTAATAGCAATAGTCTGCATAAAATAAATTCCAAAACAGCAATCAAGGCAGCAGTTATTTAGTTAAGAAAATACAAAAAGCCTCCACTGGATCAGGTCAAAAGCCCATCTAATCCAACTTCCCGTGTCACATAGCAGCCCACCAGGATGGCCAACTGGAAACATCTTCAAAAACTGCAAGCAGCTGATGTCTAATTACATAAGAAGATAAAACACATAATCTTGGTTAAGAAATCAGTTACTGGCTGCAACGTTTAGATAACATAGAACTAGATATTTGCATCAACATTTATTTCCAAATTTAACATTGCAAATAAAAAGATTTAAAAGATGAAGTGCACAATCCAGAGTAACTATGGGAGCCCTTAAGAGACATTTATATCAACGTAGTTATGGCGCCACCTAGTGGAAACTTAGGAAATTCATAGAACAATCCTGAATAAATTTTTCTTACGTTGACGTAAGTGCTCCCGTAGTTACTCTGGATTGTGCTGAAAGTCTGAACAATTTTCCCCTAACTTAGAGCCTCATCCTAGAAATAAACTCCATTATAGTCAATAGGAAAGTATGGATAGGATTGTAGCCCTTATTGTCTTGGTTTGATCAGGGTGACCATATGACCAGAAAAACCCAGATTTGTCCGGATTTTTAGCCTCCTGTCCAGGTGTCCTACATTTTGGCTTCATTGTCCTACATTTTGGCTTCGTTTGAAACTTTGCAATAGTGCACAGTACCCCATCGTGCCATATGTCGTTGGATTTGTATTGAAGAGTAGAATCCAATGCAAAAATCAGTTTTGAGATATCACCTTCCTATCAAAAGTTATGGTCAAAAAACCAAAAAACAAAAACTATAAAAACAAAAAGAAATACATTTTTTGGTAATTCTTTTAAGCAGGTAGGAATTTTGGCCTGGGATTAGGAATTTTGGCCTCGAGGTTCAGGAATTTTGGGTTTGGCATCTGATCACCCTGGTTTGATGCATTTAAAGAAAAGGGAGAAAATGAACAGACGTGTGATTATTATTTTCCCCATCTCCCCTGCTGCTGCTGTGATCTCAAGATAAGGTGCCAGAGCAAATGAAGTTTCTATAAATGGTCCCCCAGTTGTTGCTTTTATTATTTGGCTCATTCTACAGTATTTGGGTAACAAGCTTCCATTAGTAAAATGTCTCATAAGTCTCCATGAGTTTGCTTTGCTCTGGAGTACGTAAAGCTATAAATAGTGGCTGATATAGTAACCTACATAAACTCTAAGGAAAACTTAGATGAACCAACCTTAAAAGCCAGGGGCAGCTGCTTGGTCAACTATTTGTTTAGCTTGTTCCCTGGGGCCAAATTGTATGTGTGACTGTATAAGCCCTATGTTTTTGTAACTGCGGGAGCTCTTAAGAGACATTTACGTTGACGTTGTTATGGTGCCACCAAGTGGAAACCTATGGGAAATTCATACAGCAATCCAGAGTAATTTTTTCTTACATCGACATAAGAGCTCCTGTAGTTACTCTGGATTGTGCAGTTGGACTTTAATGCTTCCATTTTCAGTATAGCAGAAAATTGTGTGGTACAAAGCACATTGTAAGAACTGCCATATAGAGTTTCTGTGATGGAAGAAAGCACACGATTTGACACACTTGCTGAAGTTAAATAGGTTTGGTTATCACCTGGAAAAAATACCACCTGGAAAGCCATGGAGTTTTGATTGAAGAAGGGTGGGCTATAAATATGCTACATTAATATTATTACTCAACATGTTTTATAGTAGCAATCTATACTCATGACAGGTGCTGCTGGCATAACTACATCAGAAATAGAAAGTTCTATAGGATTGGCCCTTCATCTTGTCAAATACACACAACAACATGTTACAATAGACACCTAACTCCATATTGCATATTCTACAGAGAACGGCAACTTTTTTCTAAATTTTTTAAACTAATTTTTTCTAAATTTTTATACTGTTTATATTTCAAAATTTTATCTATCTCTCTAAGGTACTGCAGTACTACCTACTCACTACTCACTACTACCTCTCTAAGCTACTACTATAGCTTGTGGCCAAGCTACAGAGCTTGGCTATGAAACTGGGGTCCTTCAAAAAATGTTCACTTTTGGGTTCCAACCCTATTAAGACCAATCTTTAAACATGTGAAACTGGTTTATACTTAGCCTGAACTTTATCTAGCGCAGGGTGCAATCCTAACCAACTTTTCAACTCTGGAATAGCTGCTCCAGTGGATCATGTGTGACTGTATAAGCCCTATATCCTGCAGTTGGGGAGCAGCCATTGAGGCCGCCTCAAGGTAAGACATAGGGTGTAATCCTATGCATGTCTACTCAGAAGCAAGTCCCATTGTGTTATATGGGAATTACTCTCGGGAAAGTGTATTTAGAATTGCAGCCTGTGTTGTGTTGTCCTTACCCCAGAGCTAGAAAATTGATTGTTTTGCTTCCTTAGTTGTTTCACTTCCTCTGATTATGCAGTTCTCCAAGGGTTCAGGTGGAGATCCTTCTCAGCTGTACCTGTTGATGGTATTAGTTGAACCTAGGACCTTCTGCTAATATGTGCTCTATCACTGAAGTTACAGTGTCATCTTTTTTCTAAGCTCAGCATTTTCAGACTACAGAACATAGAGTGTGTGTCTTAGAATTTTTCTTATATGCTTCTTGCACATATGGGACTAGAATAATTTAAGAATTTCTAGTTTAGCTTATAAATATGGAAGAATATTTTTATTATCTTAAAATATTGTCTTACTTCCATAGTAAAATTCAAGGTGTTAAAATTTGCACAAAGTTTTCCATCCAAAAATTGAGCCAACTCAAAACCACAGCCCAATCCTAACCATCACAGGAATTTTGGGGTCACTGAGGAGTGGAGGTCTCATTTAAGGGGACATTTGTTCCTTTACTCCATATAAGCCTATTCATTTGGGCTACTCAGATCTGTGTCTGCCAAAGGCATAAATTTTAGAGAGCTCTTTGTGGGACTTTTAAGCCTGGAAGGAGGAATAGGATTCAGTGTGTGTCAACAATGCCAATCGTGTCCCCTCTTAGGGGACAGTGCTGGATGCCAGTGCTGGATCCAATGGTGGCAGAATACCACAGACTTTTTGCTAGCATTGCTTACTTGCTGGGTTTCACAGCATTCTTAATGGCATATTTGTGAAACCCTATGTCCATGTAGCTCTGGCATAAGGTAAGGTTAGGAACATGCTACCAATAAGCTTTAGTAAGCTTTTCATAACGTGTTCTTAGATCATGAAGCCCTGCAATCAGGATAAGTACAGATATGATATCAGATTGGCATAGTTGTACATTCTGAATTCAGGAAACATACAAAATTCAGTTGTACATACTGTAATTCAGGAAACAGCTTTTCCTGTTTGTACCCACATAGTCAAAAATTAAACTCATTATTTTATCATCATGTTATATACATAACCACATTCCCAGATTTATTTCTTTATTTATGCCTTTGTATCAAAAGATCAAATTATATATTCTAATTGGAAGCAAGTGTTATTAATGCATTGAATAGGACACTTCTATTTATTATTCTGTATAGTGTCAGATAACACAGTACGTCGGGTTGTAGCAGAACAGGTTGTAAAGCCCTGGCATATATATAAGAATTTGAGGAAAAAGGGGAGGGCAGGGACTGAGGAAAAGAAATGTCTCTGTATATGTAGATTAGTCTGATTAAGAAACCTAGAAGGCAATTCTGACATTTGCCGATTGCCCCAAGAGAATTGCTGCTGACTCTTAGATCCAAAGACTGATCCACCATTGTTCAGTAGGGGGGATGATGCTTCATACTTTGATCCTTAGATAAAAGACCCAATAGAAGTGCAAAGTTTTCTAGTAACTTCCATTAAAGGGCTTCCGAATCCTTTATCAAATACTAATTCATTCTTCTAATACCCTGATGGAATAGATAATAAAGAGGAAACTAACATGTATTTGTACAGGACTGGAAGATACAATGTTAATTTTAAAATATGTAAAGGAAGACCAAAGAATAATAGAGCTGTAACATTTATGGGCTTGCTACCAGTTCCTTCAACTACAGCAGTCTAGACAAGTGACTGAGTAGTTGATCTCTGAAAAGTGTGTGCCTTTGTTGCAAGATTGATGACTCAAGTGAGGAAATAAATACAGACTCATTTCTTTAGACAATATTTATAAACTAATTTTATCTGCAATGTTCCCTCATCAGCTATGGCTGAGGCAGTGATCAGGTTAAGGGGAAAATAATCACAGTCACAACCTCCAATTCTGTGCTGCATAAAGCATAGGCTGGTCAACCTCCACAAGCTAGAATTGGGTGGTAAATTAATCATTTTGCAGGAAAGAAGTTCAAAAGGGTCTAAAAGGATTTCCCTGGGTCAGTGTGGCACCTTTGCAGCTTTGTTGCAGAAGGAATCATACAGAGGGTAGTAGAAAAGACATAAACAGGTTTGGCATTGGATTACATCTGATGTCGTGACATCAGGCTGTGGCTTCAAAAAAGCAAGATGGTTCCTAGATTGGCCCTAGAAAAGAATTCAGCTCTAATTAACATATTCCAAATGTCCAGGGACATCCTGCAAAATAACCTGGTAGACATGGATGATTTCTAGATAGGAATTACTGGAATGAATGTGGATCAAGGAAATGAAGATGTCCAGAGACCTGGTGTTTGTGGTTTCTAGATAAACATCAGTAAGTACAAGTATTACTTCACAATTTTTATGGATTTCATAAATTGTTTATAATGCATCCATGTAATGCAATATATCAGTGATAAATCTGTATTAGTTTTATACAAACTTAATTTCCACAGCTTTTTACAACCTTTGTTCAATTGACCTTAATGCTTTTGACTTGCAAAATGTTTAGTATTTACATCTCATTTATATTTTAGTCATTACATTATTCAAAACTGCTATCTGGTAATACTGAATAAGTTCTTTTTTCTAGTTGCAGAAGCAGTTCTAGAAAGGTTGGAATGGAATGACAACCTCAAGCCATTTCAAATGAGTAGATTTCATAGAATCCTTTCAGTAACTCTTACCCTACAATCCAGAGTAACTACGGGAGCACGTAAGAGACTTTACGTGCACCCGTAGTTACTGCACCACCTAATGAAAACCTATGGGAAATTCATATTGCAATCCAGAGCAAATTGTTCTTACACCGGAGCAAGGACTCCCCGTAGTTACTCAGGATTGCGCCCTTAGTGTCTGATGGGTCTCCATATTTGAAGATAAGAAACTATTTTGTTGGGAAGAACTGGTCAGTGATCCTCACAGCATTTTCTCTTTCTCTACTATGTGTAGATGAGTTAGTTTGCTGGAGTCGATCAGGGTATTTGAATGCGAAGCACATCCCAGTATAAATAAATTATGGCCTAGGACAGGAGGACTTGATGTGTAGCTAATTCTGCCTTGTAGAGTAGATAAATATAGGACTCTTTCAATTTATTTGTTTTTAACTTTATGAGCCCATGAGAATAGCTGTTGTCAGGGGTTAATATCACTGTAATAATGGTAAGAAAGTGTTTAATCAGTGTAGGGAAATGACTCGACTTGATTTTTTTTCCAACACTGGTTTAATGGTGCTTATTTACTTTCATAAATTTTTTAAGTTCCATAAACCCAAAAGTTAGTTTATCTCCATGTGGGCCACGATAAGACTGAATTTTGCTTGGGCTGGAGTGCTGAGTTTGGGTAAAAAAACACAAAACCAAATGAATGCCTTGGGACTGTGAGGGTGCAATTGCAGCTGCAATTGCAGATGTGATCTGGTACATAGATAACCCCCAGGGCATTTTCTTCCTTGTGAAAAGAAATGCAGAAAATGAATTAAATGCAGAAATGCAGAAAATGAATTAAAAGTGTGCAACAAATTATCTACAGGTATGCCAGTTTGGGAGAAGATCATCTGTTAGAAGGGCATTTGGGAGATACAAGTCCCAAAATACACCACATTTTAGTATATGGCCTATATCCTAAAGTGAAATTAAGCCCCTTGCTCCGGAGCAGTTAAGATGACTTTCCTTAAGATAACAGTAAAGGGTGATGTAATTGCATGGACCTTTAACTGCTATGGATTTTGCCCTTTGTTGTTGATAGTAAAAAAAAATGGATTGTGTGCTTTGAAATTTTTGCCCCTTATCTATGTGTCATGAGATGAAAATAGTTGAAAATCACTGAAGTAAAGCCTTCTTGCCATGCATCTTCTGGTTTAAGTATCTTTTCTTGAGCTCATAAATAGTGAATGCTATTTTGAGATTCTCAGTCCAGGGTCATGCCTTCAAACACTTTGTTTGGATTACTAAACAGCTCTTGCTTTCAAAAATGATAATTGGGCTTTCATGGAGAAAAAGGCTATTACCAGATATGTAAATCTTCCAGACTGACATGGCAGCTGCTGTGTATTCCATTATTCCAAAAGGCTGAAGGGGGGGATAGAGAAGTCTAAACACCTGGCCAACTGTAGAATAATGGGGTTAGTCTATTTCTTTCTTACCATGCAAGTTCATATTGAAGAAAGCTTTTGCACAGGGTACAGAAATGGAAGAAAACTGTGATTTGTTCCATAGGAAAGAAAATTAGTGAGATGCTTGGGTCATCAGCATTAAGAGGCAGCAGTAAGTAAACTGTTAAAAAATTAATTAAACCCACAAAAGGGCTACCAAATAAAAGCACCATGTGGACCAGCATTTCAAGGATGATGTGATCTGGTACATACTAATGGTGATCCTCAATCCAGATTAGTCAAGGAGACAAGTGTGTCCATTAATTTTCTACATGGTCACTACCTATTAAAAAGATAAATTAAAACACTTGATGTCCTATCTGTGAACATCTTCACTGCCTGACTTTTCTAGATAAAACAGTGGTAGAGTAGGCACAGGAGTAGACTACATCAGTCTTATTTTGTCTTTTGTTTTCTTTTGGCTTCCAGCTTGATCAGCCAACAACACAAAATACTTTAAAAATAATTTAAAATGCCTTTTTTATATTTCATATATTTAGAGTGTGGCAGGACAAGTTCTGCTTTCCTCAATAAGGAGCTCCCGCTGTCTGCCCATTGATGCACTATGGTGGCACACAACCCCATGGTTGCTCAAGGAAAAGCACTTTTCATGTACCCATTTTTGTGTGTGTGTAGTGTTGTCATGTCTTGAAAAACAGGTAAAGTCCTGATTTGGGGGGATTGTGTTCATATACTGGCAAGTGTGACAGAGCGTCCAGTCCCTATTTTTTAAAAGAGAATTAAGGCAACCCTTTCTGTGTGTGTTTTTATGTGTGTGTTTGTGTGTGTGTTTGTGTGTGTGTGTTTCCCCTTCATATCAATCAGTACAGACAAAGGATAACAAATATATCAACAGTTCTTCACAGGTTCACAGGGTAGGAGACAATAGCATGCCCCCTCCCTTGGTTTTTTTTTTCTCTTGTATGATTCTGTCTGGATCCTGGCTTCTGTATAATTAATTTCATTTATTTAACAGTTTTTAAAACTGAGTTTTTCATATATCACATACTATTGCATTGCATAGATGTACATATGTACATGTACATTAAGAGGACTGTAGCTTCCAAGTCATGAGAAATTATAGTTCCTCTTTATTCTGCATTGGTGAGACCTCACCTTGAGTACTGTGTTCAGTTCTGGGCACCTCACTTGAAGAAAGATGCAGCCAAACTGGAGCAAGTCCAGAGGAGAGCGACAAGAATGATCAGTGGGATGGAAGGGAAGCCCTACGAGGAAAGGTTGGGGGAACTTGGGATGTTCAGCCTGGAGAAGAGGAGGCTGAGGGGAGACATGATTGCCCTCTTCAGATACCTGAAGGGCTGTCATAGGGAGGAAGGGGCCAATTTGTTCATAGCTGCTTCTGAAAGCAGAACTAGAGCCAATGGGTACAAACTGCAAGAAAGGAGATTCCAGCTGGAAATCCGGAAAAAATTCCTGACGGTGAGGGCGGTTCGGCAGTGGAACAGATTGCCAAGGGAGGTGCTGGACTCTCCCTCACTGGGGATCTTCAAGCAGAGGCTCGATGAGCACCTGTTGGAGATGCTCTAGGGGGAATTCCTGCTGCAGGCAGGGGGTTGGACTAGATGACCTACTAGGTCCCTTCCAACTCTATGATTCTATGATTCTATGATTCTATATCTCTGCATATCATTTCACAATAGCTATTCCTTTATTCAGTTGCAAAAGTATTTATGAAAGGACTAAGCTTAGTTCTTGCATCTTTCCATGGGATGGATTCACGGTCTCAGAAAACTCTGGCAAGGCAATCCAGACGTGCTCTTCAATTGATATCCTTGCACTAAACTAAGAATGTTGTGCCATAAGGCATTCTTACAACACTCAGGGAAGGTTTTGTTGGTGACACAGCCACACTGACTCCATCGGGATGGTGTGAAGGGAGACTTGCCTCTATTCCCATCTGCTCAGGCCCCCTCAAGGTGCCTAATCCAGCACAAGTAAGGATGACACTGTGAAGGTCTGGGAAAGGTTTGTGCTCTTATACTGTAGATCACCTATACACTTTGTCAGTGGCATAACTAATGATCACGTAGCCCAGTGCAAAGCTCAAAATTTTGCCCCAGAAGTGATGTCACAAACAGAAGTGATGTAATCCTGGGATACTTTTAAACATTTATTTTCCCGTGCAAGAACAAAATCAAAATTTGATTAAGTAAAAAAACGAAAATTGTGTCTTTTATTGGTTAGGGAAAACCAATTTTTCTTTCCCTGCTAAATACAAGAGGAACACTACTTAGAAGTGCCTGTACACCCAGTTAGCATGGGTAACTGTATTATGATGTGTGCATATGGAAGTGAGAGCTTGGGTCATCGGCATATTATATCATATTAATATCTTAATATTAATTATTCATATTCATATTAATATCTTATTAGTTCCATATAGATTCATATTAATATCTTATTAGTTCCATATAGTATCAGAATTATATCTCATTGGCTCTCAGAGCAATCAGTGTCATCTGAACATTTCATTTTTAAAAATCCACTTTTTATTCCATAGGCTTCTGTATTTTCATTTTCTGGTTAATTGGCCATTCTAATGCAGTTTGTTTCATTGCATTATGAATAAAATCACCTTTTCAATTATATATAACAAGATGGTATTATCTTTCATACATACCTCAATTGTCACAATTTTAGCCACAAGTGTCAAGCTCCCCTTGTAGCTCCCCTAAAGGTTGTAGCCCAGTGCAACTGCACCCCCAGCACCCCCTAGCCATGCTAATGCACATTGTACACTTTGAATTCCATTGAAGAAAATAAATGACTTAACTGTAAAAAGCATCTTCCCATGTAGTGAGCAGCAAAAAAAAAAAGAATCGTAGGGACACAATATGTTTGCTTCTATAAATTACTATACAGCTGTTTGTTACTGCAGCTATATATCAGTTTAAAATGTGTACATATTTAGGCAGTTTGTATGAATGGCAGTTTTTTTAATTAGATTGAGGTGGCAGGGAGAGTTTTAGTTTTAAAAAAACAAAACATGTTACGGTGCTTCATCACCCTTTTCTCAGTATCTCATTAACTGAGTGTCTCTCATTTTCTCAGTCTCTCATCAAGTCTCTCTTGAATAGTATAGGTGGTTCCTTTGCGTGAAGTTCTGTGTTAACAGCATAATACTAACATATGGGCTGATTCAAGATTTGAGTCCCCACAGTGTGACTTTCAGAGGATTACAGACTTCACTCACCTAAAGGTACTTTTCCATCTGCTTGCAGCAGCTTGGATTAAACTGTCCCCAACTACAGCATAATTCAATCAATAATGGGGAGGGCTTCTAAATACCATCTGAATACCAACAATGTGAGGGCTTCTGAATCCCATCACCTGCCTGGCTTCCACTGGCATTGGGTGACTCCAGTCTTGGCCAGCTCTAAATCTGATCAATTTACAAAACAATGAACCCACAATGGCTAGTCAAATCAAAATAACTACAGGAACAAGATCTGAAAACAGAGGAAGATAGAGAAATGTGGAAAATTTTCCTTTATTTCTTTTTATTATCCTACCTTATTACATTGTAATTTCATTGGTAAAGCAGTAAGAGTGACAAATTAGGACTGAGCTTGATACCTGGGTTCAAATTCCTGTGAATCTCTTTTTTTGCTAAAACATTCTTCACAGGGCTGTTGTGAGGGTAAAATGATGTGGAGGTTCAGATATGCCACCCTAGGCTACTTGGAGAAAGGGTGGCTTTAAAAATGTCACAAATAAATTGAAATGTGGAGAAATTTCATCTGAAAAAGAAGTTATGCCTTTTTCTCAGAGGAAACCTGTCATTGTTTCATGTTGACCTGCAATTATCTTAAGAAGTATAGACATTTCCCCAGAAAAGACTGAATACTACTGACAGTAGTAAGTAGTAGTAGTAGTAGTAGTAGTAGTAGTAGTAGTAGTAGTAGTGGCTGTGGGTGGTATAAGCGGTTAAGGCGCTGTGCCTGTTAACCAGCAGGCCAGGGTTCGAGACCCGGGTTGGCCCCACAAGACAGGGTGAGCTCCTGTCCTTAGCCCAGCTCTGCGACGTCAGCTGAATCCAATCGTATTGGCTCTGTTTTCCATTGGACTAATTCAGTGGCATGGAGAGGGGGGATTTGCTGCTTGGGTAACAGCCTATCCTCCATAACGATCCAACCCAGGCTTTCATGCTCCGCATGCAGCGTATGCAGCGCCGAGCATGATACCATAATCTTTCAAGACTGACGGAGGCCTGCTTTGTAGTAATAGTAGCAGCAGCAGCAGTGCACACAAATACACACAACCTAAACTGTATAAAAAAGAACGAATGAAACAATAAACCAACCAACAATACACACACAAACAGAAATTATGACTGAAATCCTAATCTTGATTTAGACCAGCCTAAGCCCTGGCATAAGGCCTGTGCTGACCTTGGGGTGTCACAAAAGTGCCATAAGACACTGCTGCCCCACTACTGGAGGGGGGTTAGGCCTCCCCACACCATCACAGAAAGATAGGCCAGGTGAGTAAGGCCTGCCTAAATTTCTTAGGATTGAGCCTAGTGTGAATTCTCAAGAGTTAGGTGGTTAGAATTAGGTGGTTCTCAAGAGTTAGAATGGATTTTAGTCTCTTCCAAAGTTACAAATCAGCACTGATATTTCAGTTTAAATTTAAAAACCCCTTTTGTTGTACTTGTTTTTGAGCTGTGCATAAACAAGACGGAAATAGTTTCCCTATTACATTTCAATTTTAATCGTTTCCAACACCAAGTTTTGTATGGTGTAGAGAGTTGCAGCCAGGGCTATTGCCAGAAAGGGGGGGGGGGGGCGTGAAACACTAAGTTTTGCAGGGATCCTCCCCACAGTGTGCAAGATCCTCCCCCTCTTAACTATTCCAGATTGAGGATGCTCTCAGTCATTCCAGGATGCCTTCCTGTCCCGGAATAGCTCAGTGGGAGGAGAAGCCCTGGTTTCAGCTCTCCTGGATCCTCTTCTTTGTCACCTAGTCTTTGGATGTATACCTTGCTGAGTGGCAGCCTTTCTTAGCTCAGGGTGTAGGTGCATAATGAGAAGGAGCTGATTGTGTTATTCCAGCTATCTGAATGGAAGGGACTTTGGTAGGGCCATCTTTTGTATTCCAAACTAGCTATGCCCCCAGGTGTTCTGCCACAGGGCAAGAGGTTATACCATTTTTGGGATCATTAATTCAATGATAATTGGATGGTGGAAAAGATGTCAAATGGATGTTTAGAAGCAGCAAGTTTTGATTTGATCGCCAATTCTAGAAAAAGGTACTGGTGCATTTTATTTCTTGCTTAGCTTTTGCATAAATTCACTCAGTGACAAATATGTCAGTTGACTAAATAAGCCTTTATTAAAAATGAATTGAACAGCAAATCTAGGAAATCTTCCCTGAGCGGCCCCAGCTTTGGAACACCAGATTTGCCTTTCTAATTAAAATACTGTCAGTTTTAAATGTAATTCTCTGCAAGAAACAAGCGAGGTGGGGAGCAGGTCTGAGAAACCATGCAAACAATTTCTAAGAGATTTATTTTGTATATTTCATGGTGATCATGTTCATCTTTCTATCTTAATGTGTTTGAATGGCGAATTGGTGCCTTTGGTAATAAGCTGTCAAAGTGAATGCCAAGTTCTGTTAGTTTCAGTTACCTTCAGCAGGGGATAAGATCAAGGAGCAAATTGTCTGATGTGTGAAGTTGCATTTTGTTTTATAAAAAAGGAGATATTAGGAGATACTGTTCTCTGTCATGCAAAGAACAAATCCATTAAGGAAAAACCCAAGCATGTTTCTTAGGCTTAATTTGAAAATGAAGCACTTTTCTCTTTGCTCTTCTAACATACTGTATTTATGGTACAGCTTCCAAAACTTCAGGAAGCATTACAAGATGTGGAATTAAGTGTGGGAAGAGTGATGTTTTAAAAATTGCTAATGATGATAACTTTTTATTGTACAGTACTTTTAATGTACAGTACTGTACTTCTATTTTGATTTGGGGACTATTTGGGTTGCGATAAGGCCTATATTGTTAACTAGCAAAAAGTGTACCTGCGTTGCAGGAGTAAAATTCACCTGTACGCATCCCTCCACTGTGCATCAATCCCCCACGCACATCAACACACCATGCGCAACCACCCCCATGTGCAACATCCCCCATGTGCAAAATTCCCCATGTTTTTCCCCCTATATGTAACATCCCCACATGCACAACATCCCCCATGGGCATCAGTCACCCATGTGCATCAATACCCCATGCGCATAATCTCCCCATGCTCATCAACCCCTCGTGTGCAACCATGCATAACATCCCCTATGCACATCAAACCCCCATGTGCATTAATAACCCATGTGCAACATTCCCCCATGCACAGCATCCCCAACATGTGCATCTTCCCCCATAGGCAACATCCCCCATGCACAAAATGCGCATCAACGCCCCATGCGCACCAAACCCCCATGCCAATCAATCCCCCATGTGCAACATCCCCCATGCGCATCATCCCTGTTTTTAATGGATGCCTCCATCACAGAAGGAACACCCATGCCAAATTTCACACTTCTGGGCCTGGTGGTTTTGGCTGGGCATTGATGAGTAAGTGAGTCTAGAAGCCAGATGCAGGCCATGGTGGCAAGTCCCCTCTTGGCAATTCCCCTCCATCCTTCCATGATGTTGTTTGGAAGTACTCCCATCCTTAGCCCAGCTCCAGACAACCTAGCAGTTCGAAAGCATGCAAATAGATAAATAGGTAACATTTCAGTGGGAAAGGCAACGTTCCGGTGACAGACCCCTGCAGCAGGCTGGCCACGTATCCCCATGTCCATCATGGATTGGAGGGAATGCCAATCCACAACAAGCGGACACCATCAACACACAGTTTGAAGGCTGAAGAAGTTGCCAGGGGCACTTGCTATCTCTTTGAAGCTCACATTTGCAATTTAGGGAGTACCCTTAGATTTGCTGTGGCAAGTGGATGTCCAGTGCTATTGCCCAGATGTGTTTGGTGCTTCAGCTTGTCCTTTCCTAGGACAGTCAGACCAGAGTATGACCATGCTTTGAGCTACTGTAATGTGTTTTACAAGGGGCTGTTCAGAAACACCCCCTTGCACAGAATGCTGCTAAGTAATTGCTGGCTGGCATCAGGTATCGTGAATGCATCATGCTTGTGCTGTTCCATCTATACTGGTACATTTCTGAATGTAATGTCATGTGCTGGACTTGAACTTTAAAAAAATAAATGGTTTGTAAACTGAGGGAATGAAGGACGTCTCCCGAAAACAACTGCCTATATATGCCTATATATATATAGACAGACACACACCCCGGTATATCCCTTAAGGTAATCAAAGAGGGCTCTTTTTCATGTTTTGTTGCCACAGAAATGCAGTAGGCCTGACACATGGAATTCCCTCCTCCAGGAAGTGGGATTAGCGTCTCAACACTTCTACTGCTAGTTGAAAGTCTGTTTCATTTGATTTCCTTCTATTGCTTTACTGTTGCCTACTGCTTTCTTTTCTCACTGCTCTTCTGATTCCGGTTATATGCTGTGTTTTTCATTTCTGTTAATTGCTTTGATTTTTTTTGGCATTGTTTTAATGCATTATATTCCTATTTGTAAGCTACCTTAAGCACATCCTAATGGGAAGAGAAAGTGCAGGATATAAATTGTGTAATAAATAAATAATGTTGAAGGCTCATCTGGACAATCTGGTGATTTTATCAGAACAGGTCCTTTGGTTTTCCTCCACATCAAGTTATCCAAACATTAATTAAAGCTGTTCTCAACCCAACTGTCTCCACCAATTATTATTTTCATAGATCTGGATCTATGAAAAAAGATGGTCCTTTTTCCAAGCACCTGCTATGTCAATGAAAGAAAATAAATCCAAAGGTCAGATGCTCCAAATGTCAAAATCTATGACACATCCCATTGGGAATAGTACTAAGTTGAACATAAGATTCTGCATGTTCTCTAATAGATGGCGTGCTTGGAAGGAAAAGGTACTGCATCATCTATTATGACACAAAACAAGTAAATCTCATGTTTCAAGAGTAGGAGAGACAAAATCTTTCTGTGCAGAAGAGTAAATTTTTTTTTGACAAGCTATTGGTGTGAGACATGTCAGGCTTGGAGGGGTGGGAACATCATTCTTTGCCAGAACAGAAAAATACAGACTAAACTGCAAAACTATAGTGTGCTGCATGTAGCAGAAGTCAACAAGTTCCTTTGTCAATAATGTCTACAGGTAGAAATTGTTTAGTGTCAGCAAAATTGCCACTACCATGAAAAATGTGTAAAGAAATATACATTTAATGACCCATAAAAAGTTGTTTATGGAATGCCTAGTGACTCAATATATGTTCCCTCCTCCAGGAAGTGTATCCCTCGTTATAGAACTTTGTGTTACCAAAAGCAGTGAATGACAATGAATTTTGCTAATACAAAAAAATAGTAAAAACTGGTCACCACTGTGGAACAAACTAAACATGTACTGGTACATCTCACACAATTTCCTTTCTTAAGGGGAGGGGGAAGATGAAAACATATCTCTTATTCTGTGATCCTAACTTCAAGTTAGATCTTAGTAAGTCCTAGCATAAGTCCTGAGCTTACCTGTCACAAAAGTGCTGTAAGACACTTCTGCCCCCCTCTTGGGGGGGGGGGAGGGTTGGCCATTGCATAGACATACACCATGGAAAGATATGCCAAGTGTGTTATGCCAGCCTAAATTGGTTAGGATTGCGCCCTCATTCATGCTCTCTGATACCAATTTGCCTGTCAACACAGTCTTAGCTCTTGGTCTTCCATAAAATATGGACCACATGTGTATATTTCACATACCCATAGGCATACCCCCCACACCCATACCCCATATCCTCATGAAAGCCATGACATTATCAGTGCTAGAAGGCAGAGTTCTGTTCTCCTTTCCCCATGCTTTGTTCATGTGTGACAGAATCAGTGATGGGATTCAAAGAAATTAAGAACTGGTTCTAAGCCCATCTGGCAGCCACTTTTAAATGGCTATTTTTAAACTTTATATGTCCTATCTCTTGTTAACATCTGGTTCTATAGGGTAGATGTGAACCTGCACATATATGATCAGGGATATTGAGCCCAGTACTGCTGAAGCCCAATACCAAGTACTGCTGGAGCAAGCAATCCTTATAGCTGTGCAAAAATCAAACTGCTTTCTTGCTGCTTCCTAGACACTGTGTCCAGATCACTCTGTGCACTGCAGGCTACTGTGGCAGACAGTGGCACAGCACATGCAGTTAAAGCTCCAGAGGCCTGCATTGGTGCTAGTAAGTTGGTGGCAGAAATATATTATGGGACAAAAGGGAAGGGCAGAGGAAGTTTTGGGAAAGACTGATGGAGGAAGGGGATGTGACGGGAGAGAGTGTCTGTTGGCAGCTCTGGTGTGTACCAGTTCCCATCCTTTCTTAGTCCTTCAAATACATAAGCAAAATGACTGGAAAATGTCTAGGGATTGGATAACCTAACAACAGGGATGTAAAAACAGTGACCGTCCGTGACTATTGGGTACATTATGCACACTAACCCAGCTGCAGTAGCACCAATAGCACCAATAGCACCAATACTGTCCAGTAGCATTGGACAGAATGTCTCCCTTTGTGTCCTGAAGCCATCATCTCAGGGTGCAATCCTTACTTTTGCCTTACTCATTGGTCTTTCTATTCCCGTGGTAATGTTGGGAGGCAAGTGCATATTTGTTCCCTGCCCTAACCTTCCTCCAGGAGTGATACAAAAAGTGTCTTAGGGCACTTTTGTGACACCCCGAGGCCAGCTTGGGACTTGTGCTGGATCTTATGCCAGCTTAACTGGGGATTAGGATTGCAGCCCATGTTTGTAGTTTACATCCCTTCTACTATCTCCAAAGAGTTTGGTTGTGGAGAAGGAAGGTATATATTGCTTTTCACCTTCAGTTTGTGTATCTTTGTTGGAGGGGAGTCAAAATCCTTGAAATTCTTCCCTTCCTATCCCGCCTCCCAAAGCTAAGTCTGGTCTAGGGTTGGACAGCATCAGTGCTCTGGTCCCTCCACCCATAATTGTTATCTGCCTTGTGATTTAAGAATGTGTGCAAATGCATATTTCAGTTCTGTGAACAAATTTTACCTGGGCTTAGGTCTGCATCAACATTTTTCCTTTGGAAGATAATGAGTGTTGCCAGGACTTGCACCTGGCTGTATGTGTACTGAGCTTTAAAATAAATGAACAGTGATGCCTGCCTAACTGTCCACAGCTTCTCCCCTCCCTCCTGTAATGACAGCAGCATATAATCAGGGTAGTTTGAGCCATCTATAAATGTCAGGCAGTGCACCCTTTGGGAGTTGGTGATTAAGGATAAAGAAACCATGTCTGAGGACTAAAGGATAGGATCTAGTTAACTGCAGCTAAGGGATTTTAGTAGTAAAAAAAATCCCTGCTTCAGAGAGGAAGAAAAGCAATATAATTTCCAGCTGGAGATGAATATGATTATTTGACATGCAAATGAAGTTTGTCAGGCTGAAGTGGCCTTCATCAGTGCAAATGATAGCATTAAATACTAACTTTTGTTTGGTGCCTCCATGCTTATTATAAGGGCTTCCAATAGGCCGGAAGTGGAAGGGAGAATGAGAGGAAAGGAAGTGGGGCTCCAGAGAACAGTTCTGAAAAAGAGGGTTTCAGTATGCTGGGGGAAAATAAGTCAGAACATGCAGATGTCAAATAGTTGGCATTTTATTTCCTCAGTTTTGAATAAAATGAGGCACAAAAGAAATCAGAATGTTTTTAGAATTGTGGAATTCAAGGAAAATATTCCATTACATGCAGCCAGCTCTGCATGAATGTGCATAACTCTGGCTCTAGACTTTCCAACACATTGTGTGGTATACCAAATACCATCCCTCTGGTCTTGTAACCTGGGCCAGCCCATTCATGAAACTAACTGAAGCTGTCACCACAGCCAACACTTTGGCAGGAAGCACCCTATTCTTTCAGCCTCCTTGTCACCACAGATCTTCCACCTCCTCTTCCGGCTCCCTAGGCTGAAGGAGAAGGCTGGAGAAGAGAAGGGTGATGGGCTAGCATGCTGGAGAAGCAGAAGCTGGCACATCACCAGGTGGGCATCATTTGCTGGCAATACACTGTTCGCTACCACCACCCATTCCCTGGATTCAAAAAAGAATAAGGAATGAAGCAGTGAAGAATTACTTTTCAAATTCAGGGAATGGGAGGAAGAGGAGGGCGCTAAAGTGACTCAGTCAATTTTACAGACCCCCAGTTTTGTATGTTTACAGCATAATTGAGCATAACCTCTCCCTCCCCTGGATCATAAGAAAGCCCCCCCTCCTGCCCAAATAAAGCAAAAAGCAATCCAGTTTTCTAATTCTTAGAGTGGCCCACCAAATGCTTCAAGGAGCACACAGGACAACAAGATACCTGTATCCTAGTACTGTTCCCTTGTATCTGGCACTCTGATACATCATGCATCTAAAACCAGGAGGATGTCCATATACAATTTTGAACAGTTTAAAGAGCTAAGGGCCCAATCCTATATAATTTGCTAGCCCTGATGCAGTTTGCTAATGGGGCATGCACTGTGTCCTCTGGGCAGTCATGGAGGTCTCCTCAAGATAACATTTCTTCTCTTATCTTGGGACTGCCTTACAACTACATTGGTATGGAAAGCTTTTAAAAACAGTGCCTGGTGGATTTAAAATGAACTAGAACCATAGTCACAGTAACCATATAGAATGGAGGACAGTGAGCCTCTACCTTTGACTACTGCATGGAAGAGGGAATTTAGGCAGGTTTAACTGGACACAAAAGGGTTTAAAAAGCAGCACTTGTCAAAATTCTCTGATCTCTATGCAATGCTTAAAGGTAGATGCATTCTGTCCTCCTTTCTGTATGATCTCCCTGAGTCCATAGTGGATACTTGAAGCTTTAGAACTTTGTCCCTGCCTGTTTTTCCTCCCCATCACTCCCACCCACATGCTAAAAAGCATTAACCATAAGTAGTGTAAGTTTGCTCAAGCCTTTTGTAGTTTAATATAAAAAGATGAATGATTTCATATGAATAAAAAAAAACATGAGGAGAGGAGTAGGAGGGAATAGGTGGCTCAACCAGTCATTGACATTTATTACACAGATTGCAGTCTCTTTAAATGCACTGCCTGAGGTTCACCCTGAGTTGGACTCAGACAACCAGTGCAATGGTTAGGTTATATTAACAGTAACCTTTTCCTTTGCTGCTTTGTATAATCAGAGATCTGTGCTTTCCTTTAACTGGAGCAATAGGAACAGGATGTGATTTTCCAATTGCTAAATTCATACATATTAGTTCACAGGAACCCTATGGAGATGTGAGCAGTTGGATTCTTTAATTCATGAATTTTTGGCAATAGATGGAGATATTACTGCTATGTTTCTTGCGTAAAGAAAATGTGCCACTTTTTTGTAAGGAAACCTGTGACTAATTTTTAAATGGGCTGAACTGAATGTGTGAAAGGTGGGCATTTGTATCATTTACATGCCTAATTGCCAGTCCTATCCTTGGCCAACTCATAGCTTAGCAGTGCCATCAGTACAAGTTCTGCTGCATGCTATGGACTGGCTGGGACCAATGGTGGGCCTGGCCTGGCCCAACAACCAGATCCCCAGAAGTGGGTGGGACCAGGCTGGGTCAAGGGGTGGGGCTAGGGTCAGGGGGCGGGGCCGGGGAGAATTTAAAGGGGAAATTTTTTTTAATCTTAAAATTTAAATTTTTTTTTAAAAAAATCTTAAGTTTTTGTTAGTGCCCCCCAGCAACCCTAACCACACTTTCCTGGGAGTAAGGCCCATTGACTGTCATGGGACTTACTTCTGAGTAGTCATGCATAGGATTGGGCTCTGAGCCTGCAGTCCCAGCCACACTGTCCTGGGAGTAAGCCCCACTGACTGTCATGGGACTTACTTCTGAGTAGTCATGCATAGGATTGGGCTCTGAGGCTGCAGTCCCAGCCACACTGTCCTGGGAGCAAGCCCCATTGCCGCCGGAGCGGCAGGGACAGCCAGCCGGGCACTTTTAAATTGGACGCAGCAGCCTGGTGAGGCGCCCCACAAGCCCCAGCGGCCGGGGAAAGGACGCTCTGGTGCTGGGGCTTGTGGGGCGCCTCGGCAGGCTGCTGTGGCAAATTTAAAAGTGCCTGGCCGGCTGCCCCTGCTGCTCCAGTAGCCAAACCGGTCCACCTGGTTATCGCGCCCCCGCCCCCCCCCCCCCGCCGCTACCAGATTGGTAGCGCCGGGCAAATTTGAACATCCAGTTCCTGGGAGCCACCCCGAACTGATCTGACTCCATATGTGGCTGGGACCATGACTTGGCAGTCTCGGTCGTGTTGTGATTTCTAATCAGCCTATTCAGATCTCTGCAAGCGTTTTGGCTCACAAATGTTCAAGTGTGCCTAATGGGTGTGTCAAGACCAGGAAGAGGGCAGTGCTGGTGCCACCATTACTGATACCTGCCATGACCTCTTCCTGGGCAATATTTGTTGGTCCACCAACAATTACCTGACATGTCTGGGCATAGTTGCCAGCCATTCACACAGGTGGCCTCATTCTGTGTACTATCACTGCAGTACCATCAGTCTGAGCCTTCCATTGACCTAACATGAACTCTGTCAACAATAGACCCAGATACAATTGGGCCATTTGGGCACAGTGTTATGTAAAGGACAAACTATCTTATGTTGTATATGAATTAACATTCCATATCCACATTTTTATTCCAGGGTTTTCATACTGCAAAAACAAAGTCAATAAAATGTCCTCAAGTAAGGAAAAAATGTTTTCAATGTTCTTAAATGATTATTTCCCTTGAAGACCTGAATTAATAAAGTAGCATTTTCTGAATTGGATTTGCTGGAAAGAACAAATAAAATACCATGTGGTCTCTGCTATAAATACTGTAGAGTCCCTGACTTACTTACTGTCTCAACAATGCCCCATCAAAACTACCAGACCTAGAAGCATAAAATTTGGGGAGGGTATTCCTTCTAAGATGTAGCCACCCACTAAGAACCGCTTTTTGGAAATTCTAACCAGAAGGGGATGAAAAGGGAAATAACACGTTTATGCATGTCTACTCTGAAGTAAGCCTTTTACAGTCAATGAGGCTTACACCTATGTAAGGGGGCCAATAGAAAAGACCTAGCTTGCATGTGTACTCTAAAGTGAGCCCTATTATAATCAGTGGGGCACATTCTTTTGTAAAGGGGCAGATTGCAGCTTGAGAGACTGAAGAGCCATAAGTTGGTTAATTTGTTTTTATTTTTCTTTATATTTTGTATTTTCTTTATTATTTTGTATTATATTACAGTATTGTAAATAATCATTTTAAAATGAATATTTTTGGGTTGTGAAAGCATGCTTCTGGAACGAATTATGCTTGTAAACCACTGTACCACATCACCTGCAGGGGTTACTTGTGCTTCATGGTCAAGGTACTTGATTTGCTACAGGACAACTTGTAGTTATAATTATGTAAGGCTGTTCCAATTATATGGTTCTAGTATAGCAGTGACCGGGCTTTCCATGTATGAATTTGTTACTTAAAAAGAGCTAACCTATTAGTATGGTGTACTAATAGACTAATCCTTGGGTTCAGTGTGCACTGAAGTCCTCCACACCTTGCCCTTGAAGGTGGGTCTAAAATTCTCATAAGGCTACAATGGACCCTTCTTCATATTACACACTAATTAAGGCTGCAATCATAAACACACTTTCCTGTGAGTATGACCCATTGAGCACAATGGGCTTAGTTTTGAGTAGACATGGTTAGGATTGTGCTCATCATCAACTTCACACAGAGAAACTGCTAAATGAAGAGTGCCTGAAACTGCATAAGTATGATTACTCTAACAGCACAATCCTAACCATGTCTACTCGAAAGTAAGTCCCATTGTATTCAATGGGTCTTACTCCCAGGAAAGTGTCTTTAGGATTCCAGCCTTAGTAGGGTTTGTTTGTTTTAAAAAAATTTATCCCACCTTTCTCCTGCAAGGGGGACTCAAGACAGAGGGTCAGTACTGACAATTGAGAATACATAAAATGCATAAAACTATATTTTAAAAATAAATATACATAAAACATATTTAAAACATTTAAAACAGTTCTGCAGCCAGATCTAGGGTTGCCGTAATTCCCTTCCAAAAAAACCAGGACAGGACTCCATGTCAAATTTGCCAGTATGTGAATGCAATCCCCCAAAACTAGGTTTTCAGGACATATGGCAACCCTAGCCAGATCACATAAAACAAGTTAAAAACAAGGTTTTTAATTAAAACATTAATTTTATGTGACATTAATTAAAAGCTTTAGTAAACAAAACCTTACTAAAGCTTTTGAAAAGCTTACTAAAGCTTCAGGTTTTTGAGCCACTCTGGAAAGAGGGAGCAGTTGTCAACTCCTGGGGAAGGGAATTCCAAAGTTGGGGAGCAGCCACCGGAAAGGGGGAAATTTTCACCTTCCCCAGAGTAGCATGTTTGCAGCCCCAAATTTGAGCTGGATACAGTGCAGGCATTCTGGCCCGCCTGTTCCAGCATGTTAGGACTGTGCTGTCCTTCAGATCTAACCACAATGGTGAATGAACTGGTGAAAACAAAATTGAATTACTGCAATGTGCTCTTCCAGAGGCTATTCTTAAAGATAATCTGGAAACTGCAATTGGTGTAAAACACAGCAGCATGAGTGGTTCCTGTAGCTAGGCAGTTTGATGCAGTCAGGTTATTATTACTTCAACTGCACTGACTGCCGCTTTGTTTTCAGGTGTACTTTTGGGTACTGGTATTGACCTTTGACATCCTATATAGTTTAGGAGTATCTGTGGGACTGTTTCCCCCATTTGAGATGGCTTTCTCAAACAGATAAGGTCATCTGGGGGCATTCCTGTGAGTGCTCTTGCCAGCTGATGCTAAAAAGAAGACGATAAGGTGCAGCAGTACAATTACAGAACTTCTTCCCTTTTGAACTGAGAGCCAACCCTTCTCTGTTAATGTTCTGGCAGGGTGTAAAGAGATTTCTGTTTTGTTCCACTTTCTGGCTTGATAGATTTTTAAAAAAATAGTTACTTTATTGTTATTGTATTTTATATAGAGGTTTTCATGATGTAGGCCCCCCTTTAGCACAACCATATGTCCTCTTTTTCCAGGACATATCCTCCTTTTTAGCCTCCTTTAGCCCAAAACATTGTTCTGTTTCCTTGTGAACAGACAACATGCAGGCTTCTTGTAAATAATAAATTATTTGCAAATAATTATATTTAATAGTTATAAATTTAATAATACAATATAATATATAGCGTTTAAATTAACCACATGAAAGCAATATACTATATATATGTTTGTTTGCTGTTTCACAGCAAAAAAAAGTATGTGCTTTTAGTTTTTATTCTGTCATGTCCTACATTTTTCTAGGGAGTCCTTTATTTCGGGAGACCTTATCCTCTTTTCCAATTATGACATCCAGTCATCTTGATGCTAAGGGTATAAATGCTCTAACATTAAATATAAAAGTGGTGAGCTGGTGCTTATAAGGAGCTCACTGCAGAAAAAGCTGCCATTGAACAGAAGTAATTTTAAAAGATGCCAACATGCTGGGTATCAAATGGGTAACTGGCCTCACAAAGCCTCCTGGAAGTAAGGAAATATTTAATATACCCTTCCTTCAGGATAAACCTCTGCTGGTCCAGTGGTAAAACCCTGCTCAACTCAGAACAGTGCCAGTGATATCACTGTCATAAGTCTGTGCTAATACGTAACAGTGCATCTGGCCTATAAAGTGAGATAGGCTTCAGTGGGAGCCACCGCCACTGGACCTGCCCCATACATGTTCCTGATCTACCCTCCCCTGACCCATTCCACTTTTCCTTGCCTTTCTCCCAGGCCTAAGTGGCCCTACTAAGGCAATGGGCATTTGTGATCTGTCACTATGCAGATTTGACTTCCAGTCATGGCCAGACCATGTTCTCCAGGTTTGCAGCTTGGGGTTATCCTGGACTCACAACTGATCTTGGATGCCCAGGTGTACTTGTGGCCAACAGCACCTTTGCCCAGCTTTGGATGGTGCATCAGTTGCAGCCATACCTTTCTCAGTCGGATCTGGCCACGGTGGTCCATGCCATAGTGACATCAAGATTAGATTATTGCAGTGCACTCTATCTGGGGCCGCCCTTGAAGATGGTCTAGAAGTTAAAGAAAGTGCAGAATGCAGTGTCTCCTGTGGTTACTGGCGGTCAGTTGATTCTATCACACCACTGCTCCAGTAACTATACTGGCTGCTGGTTTGTTTCTGGGCCAGCGTCAAGGTGCTGACCATGACATTTAAAGCCCTAAACAGCTTAGGACCAGCTTATGAGAAATTGCCTTCTTTCATACAATCCCATCCATTCTCTCAGGACATTGGAGGGGACCCTGTTGGTTGTGCCACCACCAAGAGAAAGAGGAATAACAGCCAGAAACAGGATCTTCTCAGTGGTGTCATCCATATTATGGAATTCCCCATTGAGTTAAGGAAAGCCTCATCTTTATTATCCTTTTGATGAGGCTTATCTTCTCATTCTGAAAAGCTTTTGATTCCTATGATGGCTGTTTTTATGTATTAATGTTCTTCACTGATTTTTTTACTGCTATCTGCCTGTTTTTATACAATTCGTTTTTTCTCCAGGTTTTAATGTTTTATATAGTTTTGAATTGTTAGTTAATAACAATTAAATAACAATATATTATTGTTATTAATATAGTTAATAACTTGTTTTTTTAATTCATTGCTGTTAACTTAGATGCTGTTCCAGGGAGAAAGATGAAATACAAATTGGATGGGTGGATGGATGGTTGGATAAACAAATGAATGAATGAAAAAAATAAATGAATAATGCCACTGGAACTTGTGCTTCAGTAGTCTAATGGCCAGTTAGGTTTGGGCCATAATTGTGAGTCTAGTCTAGCTCACCACTAGGGTATGTTTAAAAATAGACATTCGTGGAGTGCTTTCTTCATTTTCTCCTCTTTTAACTTACTTTCACTCTGTTCTCTTTTTCATGCAGATCCCTCTCTGGGCGTATAGTTGGTGGAGTCTGGTGGTTTTTCACCTTGATCATCATCTCCTCTTATACAGCAAACCTAGCTGCTTTCTTGACGGTAGAGAGAATGGTGTCCCCAATAGAAAGTGCAGAAGACTTGGCCAAGCAAACAGAGATAGCTTATGGGACTCTGGATGCTGGTTCAACTAAAGAATTCTTTAGGGTAAGAGAAATTAGTTCTGACTTATATATACAAAGCAAGGGTTTCATGCTAATCCTTGTTCACAGAAAATACAGCACACAAGGTCTGCCAGATACCATAAATACCCTAGAAACATGGAGTAATTACACGCTTCCACCGATTACTGAGTAATTACACTTAGCAGCATCAAAAGTAATTACCCTGTGACTTGTAGCTCAGGTTTAGAGAATAATAAGTACTTGGTTAGTTCTGTAATTTAATGGCCCCATTTACCATATGTAAATACATCAAAGCAAGGCCTCAAAACATGGGGTTTCTTTCAGAGGTCTTATGTCCCCTGTTTCTCAGTTCCCTTTCATGTTCTCTTCAGTCTGCACGCACTGTTTGTGGGTGACATTTCAGTTGATGAAACTCAGGTCCTCTAAATCATATAATTATATCTCAGTCTATGAAACTGTCTTAAACACAGTGGTGCCATTGGAATACACTGGAATATTCCAAAAGGTAGTGACTCTCTGTTTAACCTAATCGATTCCCACACTTTTTAGCATCTTTTTAGCATCAGAACCCAACTAAAAATAGTTTCTTTTTTTATCAGCAACTTATGTGATTTTAAGCAACTTAAGTGAGCAATTTAAGAGCTCCTGTCCTTAGCCCAGCTCTGCGACGCCAATCTGGATCGAATCGTATAGGCTCTGCCTTTCCATTGGACTAATTCAGTGGTGTGGAGAGGGGGGATTTGCTGCTTGGGTAACAGCCTATCCTCCATAACAATCCAACCCATGCTTTTGTGCTTTGCATACCATAGTCTTTCAAGACTGATGGAGGCCTGCTTTTTAAGTGATTTTACTAGCTGTACACACCGCTGTTGCTGTGACTGGGCAGCAGAGCAATATTGCAATGGAATATTGCACCCACTTAGGAGGTGATTTGGCTCCCTGCAGGAATTATAATAACTCAAGGGTACTGCTGTCCAACGGTTAAATGATTTAGATATTTGGCCATAAGTCTAGACATCTATTTTTATATATTTTATATTATTCTGTGAATTTTCTGCTGCATATTTTCATATGATTAAATTTAAATAAATAAAATTGGGCAGCAGTGATCTCCTCAAGCAGCAGTCTGATGCAAATAGCCTTATCTATTCAGTCAGTTTCATGAATCACCACAAAACTGGGTCATGACCTGGTGGACCACAAACCCACAGTTCAAGATCAACTGCTCTCATTTTCTTTTCCGGGGAGGGAGGAATCAGGGAGTTTCCAGATACTGAATCAGGAATACTTTTCGGGCATATTTACATGTCCCTGCCACTGAGCAGTGGCCCTACATCAGTGTTCTTAGTATTTAGCCTAAAGATACACTTTTAGCTTTAAGTTAACCTTTTCATCTATTAGTTCCCATTCCATTCAGCTTAATTTTTATTCTGTTTCTTTCTTGTCTTCAAAATGTGCCATTGTGATCACAGAAATTGCAGCAGAAATATACCTTTTTAGTTCCAGTTCTTTCAGTACACTTCTCCAAGGTCAGTTGATAGGGAACGTGTGGAGGCTTTTCATCCTGACAAACCAGACCTCCCTCTTAAGCACTTTCCTGTCTTTAGCTAAGCTAAATGTGTAGGCACACAGCCCAGCCAAATGTGTGTCTTCCTTGGTGTATGAATCTCTGCTCTGTGTATTAACACATGCTAAGAGCAGTGGATTTATGCTATTCTGGACAGAGATCTAAAATAGCGGTTTTTGAGAAGATGTGGACGTACATGAAGTCAGCTGAGCCCTCTGTTTTCGTGCCGACAACAGAAGAGGGGATGAAACGTGTGAGGAGATCGAAAGGAAAGTATGCCTACCTCCTAGAGTCTACCATGAATGAGTACATTGAACAGAGAAAGCCATGTGACACCATGAAGGTGGGAGGTAACTTGGATTCCAAAGGCTATGGCATTGCAACGCCAAAAGGTTCACCACTGAGGTGAGTAGACTGAATATGTTATTACTCACCTTAGAACTCAAGCAATCAATGCATCCATAAACCTGCCTCCTGTCTCCATTACCACATTATAGATAATGAAACTGAGTGAGTAGGGGGAGGGAAGCAAAATCCATTCTGTGGTTAGGAAATGAACTGCCAGACTATGGTTTAACAGGGACATGAGTGACCAATTCTTCAAGCGCTGCTTATGACAGTAAACTCACTCCCTATATTATATGTTATGTTAGTATGGAGGCAGCTGGGTGTAAACAGCAGGGATTTTGTGGCACACAGCGACTGATTAAGACAGCATTATTTTGAAGCAACTTGCTTGTTTTGTGGCGCATGACAGTGTTGCAATGTATATTATATCCCTTGTTTGAATTCAAGGATAAAAGGGATTCTTCTGGTAAAAGTATTTTGCTCTGTGCATATCTGAACAAATAGATGCAAATCTGTATAGGACAAACAAATGGAAAAGCTAAGTGTTTTCCTTTTTGCTAGGCAATAAAGAACCAGCAGGTGCCTCTACTTAGCCTGTTACCCCTAGCAAACCATTGGGGCCTAGTTAGTAAAACATCCTATACCAAAGTGTTGTGGAGAAAAATATAATTAGCATCACCAATCAGTCTCCACAAAACACAGAGGACACAACAACCACACAAACAGAACACACAACAACCAAACAAACCATGTAACAGGCTAAACATAGCTGCCAAATTTGTACTGCATGAGATCTTTGTACCATTAGGTATTCTCATTCCCTCCTCCTTTCTACCAATGCCTTCATAAAACTAACTTATGGGAAACATGTTGGGAAGGGACTGCAGCTATTAGGAACATACAGGTTAGCTTAACAGATGCATGAAACTGCACACAAGAAATACACTGTATACTATTTTCCATGCATTATTTGTTTCTGGCTTTCTAGCAACAAGATAGGATTCCATCACATGAAGTGCAAGGCAAGACTTGGCAACAGAGTGTCAAGCTTTGGATTTTGATGTGCACACTGTAGTTTAACAAAAAAAAAAAAAAACACTTGCTGTGAACATTGCTGTTGCAGTTTTATGAGTTGGTTGTTAAAACAATCCCACTGTCCCAATTTTTAAAGGCAGATTAAAGCAACTTTTCTTTGAAAAATCAGACCAGAACTGAAAAATGTAAAAGCTGATTGATCCTATTCTTCAAAATATTCTCTGTGAGCAGACTGGGAAGGAGACTTTCTACTTCTTAATTGATTTCCTGGGTCTATTGGAAAGCCAAGGAAGAGCACTTTGTTTTTCCATTTGGACTGATGGTGCTTCTTTGTAACGTATGGTCCCAGTTTTCTGTCCCATTATGTTTGTTGTCATGTTAATTGTTAAACCAATACTATATACAATTGCCATGTGGCATCTTGGCATCAATACTATATACAATTGCCATGTGGCAATTGCCATGTGGCATCTTCTCTCCATTGTGGGGACTTACCCAAGAATCACATTCTACTCTGTGGCTGACTGAACTGATGGACTTGTTCTTATTTCCATCCATCTCAGTAGACACTTGGCCATTGAAGTCAATGGGATCAGGATCTGTTGCATAAGGAAAACATTTTCAAGCAATAGGCCCGTTGGGTGAAATCTAAGTTCAGTTGATGCTATTGGGAGCTTTATTATTGACTTAAGCAAAGATACAGTGGTTCTCATGCTGCTAACTGGCCTGAATTTAATTATCCACTATGACTTCTAGTGTTTGCACTTTAGTGCTTGATTTAAATGAGATTTACTTCTAACAGTGCATTCAGAAATTTTGCATTTGTAATTCCAAAGCAGAAACATAAGAAATAATGATTGTAAAATAAGGGCAGTTACATTACACTCAAAAAATGTGCTTACAGACTGCACACCTTTTTTGGCTCTGCAGTTCTCCAAATATGCTTAGAGAAGTGAGTTTTATAATTATGAATGGAGAGCTAGATGTACCTTAATAGCATGTCCCATCCCCTGAAAATTTCCACACAGACTTAGGCTTTGCAGAAATCTATCTATCTATCTATCTATCTATCTATCTATCTATCTATCCATCCATCCATCCATCCATCCATCCATCCATTTATCTATCTATTTTAAAAATTTATATCCTGCCTTTCTCGGGCCAGTAGCCCGACTCATGGCAGCTAGCATAAAACTTAATTAAAAACATAAAAAGTACAATTAATAAAAACAATTAAAACATCCAGACTAAAAACATATATGTTAAAAACAATAAAACAACAGCCCCCCAACCTCTGCCCCATTCAAAAAACCTCAGCTTTTTTGAAATAAAGTTTTAAGGCTCTGCCTGAAGCTCTGTATTGAGGGGGCTTTCCTCAGTTCTAAGGGGAGGGAGTTCCAAAGCTGGGGTGCCACCACCGAGAAGGCCCTTTCTCTGGCCACCACATCTCTCACATCTCTTAGTGGTGGCACAGTCAGTAGGACCCGCTCAGATGACCTTACGTGATGAGTCGGATTGTACAGAAGAATCTATCTATTTATCTATTTATCTATTTGCATTTTTATACTGCCCTTCCTTCAAGAGCTGAGGTTGGTTTGCATAGACTACAATACAGAGTAACTATGGGAACTTTTACACTGACGTAGTTATGGTGTCACTTCTGAGAAATGCATGGAGCAATCCAGAGTAAGTGTCTCTTATGTCTTCCTGTAGTTACTCTGGATTGTAATGTTTGTAATGGATTGTAATCTCCCCTCCTTTTGTCCTCACAAAAACCCCATGAGGTAGGTGCGGCTGAGAGAATGACTAGCTCATGATAACCCAGGAAGCTACATTTTGAATGGGGATTTTAACCTGGATCTTCCAAGGTCTCAGTTCCACTCTCGATCTGGATATGCCATCCTGATGGACATACGTATACACTAAAACTGTCTAGAAGCACTTGGGAACTAAAACTACATATTTACTCAAATCTAATGCTTGCCATTTTCAGCTGAATTTATTCTGCAAAATCAGGCTGTGCATTAGATTTGATGCCTCCTCATATGGCAGGCAAGGAGCAGGCACCACAGCTGTTCCTAGTTCAGTGTGATCTGAGGCAGTCTCCTCCAAAGCAAGCCCTCCCCAGGTGCCACTGACTTGGTCCCCAGAACAGCAAACTTGTGCTGCTACCTCCTCAGCAGCAGTTAGGCATGTCTGGATGCCTCCTTCCCCTGTGGATTTGGCCTAAGTGTCAGCTCTGAATATGGCCTACTTTAGGCTGTCATCGATCCATCTACAGTATTTATGTACTGCTTTTCAACTGAAAAGTTCACACAGCGGTTTACAAGAAAATGAAAAAATTAATAGCTAATTAATAGCTAATGGGTCCCTGTCCCAAAAGGGCTCACAATCTAAAGTGCAAAAAGAACACCAGCAGAATCCACTAGAACAGACATTGCTGGGGTATGTAGAGCCTGTTACTCACCCCCTGCTAAATAAAAGAAGAGCACCCACTTGAAAGAGTGTCTCTTGCCCAGTAAGCAGGGGTATAGCTAGGCATAGCTAGGCCATTCTCCCTATCATAAGTTAGAATTGCACTGCATGGCATTATGAGTTTCCATATTTTCCATTAGGCTTTATCTATTAAATGGTATTTGAATTATTAATATAGCTTTATATGCATGTTTATTTTATTTATTCATATGGCAATTACAATTGCTGGAAGCTCCTCTGTGAAGTCCAGCAGCTGATATATGAATACTGTTTATGCCCAAGGTACAGGCTAGTCTACTTTATATACATGGTAATTACCTTACATTAAATATAATTCTTCCATGTGTATGGAAACTCAAGAGTACTTTTGAAAATGTTTACTTGTATAAATAACTTGTTGATACTGTTTTAGACTTCAGGCAGTGCTGAACAAGCAAAACTTATTGAGGGACATAGCATTAACTTCCAATGAGCTGTCAAAATCTGGGGAAAATAAATTAGAAGGCAAAAGAAGACCTTTTAGAAAATATTTCTATATAATGGATACAATGGATAGGCTTTTGTAAGCAGGGTGGGGAGAGAAAGTAGGAGTGTTCTGTAATTGGCTTTCTTTCTCAAAGTGGTAACCTTTAAGTTAAACTCCCCAGGGGTGCCATAAACGTGTATGTCAATTATTCCAAGTCATTTAAATGAATAAAAATGTTCCTTGTCAAAGATTCAACAAAACTAACACACTTCAGAAGAAATAAGTGCCAGCCAACTCAATTTTTCATCAAGGCTTCTGTGACTTGTCAGAAATGGGAAAATGCTGTATGCCGTTTGAGCTACAAAGGAGAACCAATTACTTCAAATTTAGTCTCTCAGGAAAAAAATACAACAACATGTGGAACAAACAACCTATGACTGTATCAGAGTGATCCATACTGAAGGAACAAAGGATTTGGTGGGTTTTATAATACTATATACCCACGCAGGAATTAAAATATTTTTTCAAATCACTGATTGCTACATCTTAAAAGAGTGTTAACTGAGTGACTGTACAAATGAGGCTTATAGAGGCTGTGTTTTGCTTTAAAATGCAAAAAATGATTGATGCTATTACATTACTGCTTGCACTTAGCTACTGATCAGGCAAGCAGTGTTTAACTTGTCCTGTGTCAAATGCAATGTTTAGAGCATAACTAAAAATCCCAGAACAAATGTCACTATGGTTCTACTTGATCAGTTCTTAATCTAGAGTATTCCAGTACACCACTGTCGTTTCATCCATGAGGCCACTTGGATGAACCGTCATCACTGGAATTGTGAGGAATCACTGGAATGCTTTTCACACCAATTCTCCCACTGCTGGGAGTGCTCAGCTTTTTATAGCCCCCCTGAAATGAAGTTGCAAGCCCCTCCTGCCAAGGGAGTTCCCACTTTGAGAACCACAGATTATGACATCCTTTGTCTGCTGCATGTTGTACTTGGAGTTTACATGTCCCCTTGAATAAGTTTCACTGGACTCCATGGGGCTAATTTTGGAGTAAACATGTTCGGGACTGAAAACGGAAGCTGCAGTGTCTTGGAGGAAGTTCTTTCTGTCTAATACAATTTCCCCGGCTTATTTTTCACATCTTCCTCCTAGAATACAGTAAGCCCCACTGGATTCTAACATTGGCCTTCTGAGAGCTGGGAAGACCTTGCACAGCATCTTCTGCGAAAGCCTTCTGAGAACTCTGGAGGGCTGTTAAACATCATTTCCAGTTTTCCAACAAAAATGTGAAGTGATATTTAAAGGCCCTTCTGAGGCCTCAGAAGGCTTTAGGAGATCTAGAGGATGCTGTACGAGGCTCTGAATGTGATCAATAAGTGGGGGCAGCATTCTGTGGTTCTGGCCCCGGGCAGCATATGGGTCAGGATCACAATTTGATTCTAAAAGGCTCCCTTCAGAGTCAATCTGTCCCAGATCACATGGGCCTGCAGCACTCACATTGTTTCCAGTGTTTTGGTTTTATTTTCTTTTTTCCCCTCCTCTATTTCTCTAAAATTTTCTTCTCAGCCCTTCCCATTAGGTCTCTTGTGCACATCAAATGCATGGTGCTAGAGATGAAAATGCATTATCCTGCTGTCTCATTTCTACCAATCCAATGCAGTGGTAAGCCACTCTAGAAATCCAGAACCCCTCTCTGTAACCTGAGGGCTGCAATCTTCACCTCTGTTTAGGCCAACCTAAGCCCCAGCATATGTCATGTGCTGACCTGGCAGTGTCACAAAAGTGCCGTGAGGCATTTCTGTGCCACTCCTGAGGGAAGGTTAGGCCAGTGCACAGACATGCCTTGCACTCCCTATAGCAGTGATCCTCAACCTTTTTGGCCTCAGGGACTGGTTCTGTGGGGGGGGGGGATTTCCAGGGACCAGTCCAGGGGTGGGGGGAGAGTTCTTGCTCTGGCAATCTGGAGGGAGGGCTGCCCCACCTGGAGCACAGCACAGCTGCCTCCAGCTGTAAATCTCATTATAATAAATAGAGCTATTGCTAGGTTACTGTGGATAGGTTTGCAGGTGAGAACCCAGTGTCTCAGTGTATGTCTACTCAGAGCAGGGATTTTCAACCTTTTTCAATGCATGATGCATTGAAAATGCATAAAGCCATTCTAGTCACTCTTATTGGAGAGTAAGCCTTATTGACTATAATGGGACTTATTTCTGAGTAACATGCATAGGGTTAGTCTCTGAGGCTGGAATCCTCCAACAGAGCCCTCCTGTTGTGAGGAGGGGAAGAAGGCACTTAAAGGAGTCCTCTCATGGACCAGTCAGGCACCTGCTGAGGACCTCCAGTGGTCCCCGAACCTGGGTTTGAGAAACCCTGCCCTATAGCACCACGGGAACAGAAAGACCAATGAGTTGTTCTGGCCTAGGTTAGGATTGCAACTAAGCTTCTCAAGCAATCCAAAACCCCTCTCTTTAACTCTTACATTCCTACAAATTAACATGCTCTGGGGTATTTATAGTTCATTTGGGGCAGTGGTGGGCCCAAGCGGGTTTGGTCCGGATCACCCGAACCACTTGTCCCCAAGGCCCCCCCGCTACTGATCCGGTAGGGGGGGGCAGAAAACCCGGCATGCCAGTTCGGCCCGCCGGGAGGACGAGACGCACTGCGCATGTGCAGATCTCGCACTGCACACTGTGCACGTGCCCCTGACCCGCCCCCCAGCCATGCCCCTGACCCTGGCCCCACCCCCTGACCCCGGCCCGGCCCGGCCCGCCTACTTCCGGCAAACCAGATGTTTGGCCATGCCGGGCCCATCTCTGATTTGGGGGGGGGGGGGGTTTAAAACAAAACATAAAAACAGAAACATGGTTTTAAAAATAAGGCCTTATTTGATGTAGGTGCCATTTCACACCATAGAATAATCAAATTTGAAGTAAGTCCTTTGCAAATGACCTCACAGTGGATGAAAAAGAGACTCCCTAAGATATGCTTGAATTGTGCATGTAAATCAACACTCTGTGTAATTTAAAATAATCCTCATATTTCCAGTCTACCGAGAGATAGGTTGCTGTGTTCAGCACTTGCTGCAGTTTACAAACACTCTTCAAAGATAACCCCATATAAGACATATAAGAAAATTAATATCAGCTCAATACTACTCAAACACCCCACAGGTGCAGATGCAGCCATGCCAGTCCATCATGTGCTATATCCATAGAGGTTTAGAAAGATCTCAGCATTAGTGAATTTTTGTTTGCTTACTCTGGGAGAAGCCCCCACCACTACCATGGTTCTTGACTTCGGGGATTACTCCAGTTCTTTGATGGGGGAGGATGGGAGTAGCTCTTGGCTTATCACCCACACCTGTTAAACTTGTATATGCATATCCAGAGATCCAACATGCCATGCATGGTAATTTTGCCCCGAGGCTTCTGGTATCACCCTGGCACCAATACCAGAATAACAGCATTTTTGCCAGAATTTTGGCCGTTTTCCTCCTGCATTAGATTTGGCCCATTGACTTCAATGGAATCATAAGAATTTAGGTCAGAATTTTGGTCTTCCTTTTTCTGTTTCCATATGTTGTGAAATGTCTCTCAGTTGTGTATTGTCTATTGATTTGAACATGTTGCGCTTCTTAAATTGATTAAGTGTTTATTTTTTTGGTTCTGTTCCTTGAAGAGAGATTATTACTAATCATGTTGTTTTTATATGTCTTTTGTGACATGAGGACCACTCAGGAGGAATAGGCGAGCCAGACTCCCCTCCCGCATTCCCAAATAACCTGTAAATATATATATATATAAGTATATACAAATATATATATTTATATATACTGGCAAAAGGCCAAATTATTGAGCCGCAGCTGCAGCTTGTCAATGACAACAGTTTTTGTGCATTATTTTGGAAAACATCCTTATGCCTATGCTTGGAAATAATATTTTATATCAATTTGAGTGCTGTAGAAGATGACATCCAGTTTGAACAGCTGTCGCTTAAAGCAAAGCAGACTTTGGGATTCTGATCTTATGTGCTGCAAAAACGACCAATTTCAGGGAGTGCTTCCCCCTCCCCACACTGTTCTTCTAATTGCAAGGGATATGAACTCATGGGGGGAAATACTAGAGCAGACTAAAGGGTGCTGGTTCACCGATCCCTTATTGTCACATGACTTTCCAAGTGTTCTCCGCCTGTTACTCATCGAGTGTTATCTATTCATTTTAAAGAAACCCAGTAAACCTGGCAGTGTTAAAACTGAACGAGCAGGGGCTTTTGGACAAATTGAAAAACAAATGGTGGTACGACAAGGGCGAGTGCGGCAGCGGGGGAGGTGACTCCAAGGTCAGCCTCAGTAAGAACAACCTAGTGGGTATAAACGGCATGGATAGTAACCAGCAACCACACTGCCAACACACCTGGCATTCAAACACTTGGAGAGAGTAAGCACTATTTGAATCCCTCTCACTGTATGGACTATGCACTCTGTTTTTCCTAATGAGGACATGAGAAAGGAGTACATGGGGCTAGATGTGACGCCTGCATGGTCTTTGTGGCAACCCTTCCTACAGCAGAAGGGTTTAAAATTGCACCTGTTCATTGCACTAAAGCTTCAATAGGACCACCTCCCTCTCTTCCCCATCTCCCATCCCTAAAGTTTTTTTTGGATTTCTTGAGCATGACCATGGATAGGGACCTGAGATACTATGCAGGGTATCTGCCACTGTCTAGGTGTCCTGCAGATGGGAATGGTCTGCAGTCATCAGCCTTGGCAAGACTGTTGCAAGTATCTATGGCAGGTGGTTGAGGTTGCTGGTTACTCAAAGTGATATAGTAATACTCATCTTGCTGTGCTGGAGGAAAGAAGGGTGCACATGTGCTGGGAGTGGTGGGGATGAATGATATGCTGGAGGAGGGTGGGGTGGCCAGATGGAGTATTCAATTGTATCACTTTGTAAATGTATAACTTGTACAATGAATGCTGTGAATGAACTATCTGTGCTGAATAACATAAAATAACATTGGTAATGTTATTTATGTTATTTCCCCCCTGGTTTGAAGAGGTCCCGTAAACCTAGCGGTTTTGAAACTCAGTGAGCAAGGCGTCTTAGACAAGCTGAAAAGCAAATGGTGGTACGATAAAGGGGAGTGTGGAAGCAAAGACTCCGGAAGTAAGGTCAGTTACCCATGAAGAGGTTATGCATACCCATTTAAAAAAAGAAAAGCAAAGAAAATCAGTGTGTTCCCCAAGACTCCCACAGCCTTAGTGGCAAAAATGATTGGAACTCCTATGACACATGTGGGAACCCTGAAAGTTGTAGTTATTCTTCATGTGCAAGATAAAGTCAGCTTAGTGCACACTAAGTGTACAGAAGTAGCAAAACAGCCAGTGTCATGCCATATCTAACTAGCAAAATTATACAAGAGGAAAAAATGACAAAACAATAAGAGAAGAAAAGGGAGCTTTGTTTTGTGGAGTTTGAAGCTATCAGAATCTTGAACAAGAGGGTTGGGAGTAAGCCAGTAGTGAAGAATTGTAAGGTTACATGTCCAGGTAATAGTTTGGCGAGCTAATTTGGCGGCAAAGGTGTTGTCAGAGCAACAAATAAATTCAAATGAAACTGGACATTGAATGTGCTGAATCTGAAGGCTCTATCAGGTAGGGCAACTTCTTGCAATATGCTTTGTGCTTGGGTTCTGGGAGCTAAGCACAAGATACTACTATATTTTGTATCAGTACTGAAAGATGAACATGTGAATCAATCATAGTTATGTGCAAGCAGTGTTTGGAAAAATGATTGGGAACCATTTATAAGTAATTTAGGTGCTAGTAGGTCATGTTCTGAAGCACATGATACAACCTGAAGCTAAGCAGGCCTAGGTCTGATCAGCTCTTGGAATCCTGGTCACTTGGGTATTCATACCCTAAGTTCCATGAAAGGTGGGATATAAATGCAATAAAATTATTTAAAATTATGGTTTATGCCAAAATGCTATGAGATTTATGCTTCAGAGCCCAAGTACAACACATACACAGGGTGGCCTTTATTTTTATTTAGTGTTATTAAATTCAAATATACACTTTACCCAGAAAAAAAACGACGCAAAAGGGAATTCAGGGAATTGAAGGTTTGGCTTGGTGGTGTAGCCACAAAGAGAGAAGAGCTGCAGAAGAGCAGCTCCCAGTGGCATATTTTGAATGTATTTTTTAAAAATAAGAGGCAAAACGTTTAAGGAGAGCAGCATGGAAATTAAAGGGACAGAAAGAACTAAAAGAACAGAAGGTGGTTCAGAGCCACTGAGTACAGCACAAAGATCAATAAGATTGAAAACATACTATAGGCCTTTGAATCTGGAAATATTTTAATGAGAGAAATTGAATGTCGTGGACATAGAGTTTCTTCGACTCAAGTATTAGAAACTCAAGAGATGAATGAAAAGAAGCAGTAAATAATAAATTTTCCAGGTTTTGAAACTCCCTATCTAAGAATCAAGAGAAAACAAAAGGGTCTTTTGCAAGAGCAATTTATCAGATAGAGAAATTTGATAAATGAAATGAAATGGCAAATTCCATGAATTGACACATAATATAGAGAAGACCCAGTAGGTAAATCACTCTTAAAATCCTGACCCTCGCCAGTGAAGGAGAACCAA
This sequence comes from Cryptoblepharus egeriae, assembly GCA_030015325.1. Lineage (NCBI taxonomy): Eukaryota > Metazoa > Chordata > Lepidosauria > Squamata > Scincidae > Cryptoblepharus > Cryptoblepharus egeriae. Next base: position 61,957,183 of record JAREYC010000002.1, on the reverse strand, counting down.
ACTCTTTAAAAATCCAATCTAATTTATATTTTGGGAGCTGAATTCTTGCAAAATCCAAAATTACAGACACTTGTAAAAGTTAAATTGGTTTTAAGAATATCATAGGGTCAGATGACATAAATGTTTAATCCTCACCATAGATTACTTCGGCTGCACAACACTACACATACATATAACAGTCATCTCCAGTGTCCATGGCAAAGTCTTCCAGATGAGATTTGAAATCAAAATCACCTTTCAGAGCACTGCCGCAGCATGTATGGAAAGAATTACAGAAAAAGTGTTGACTACAGTTACCACTATTCCCTTTTTCATAATGATGATTCTGTTTGATTCATTACTGACTCTAACAATTACTGTGCCTGCTAACTGTAGAATTTTCATACTGAAAGTTCCAACTATGTAAATCAATTCACTATCTTATAAGAATTTAAGTTAATATTTTAACCAATGATACAGCCTACTTTCCTTTTTATTTGCATATTTAAAGGGAAAAACAAATAATTCTTTTTCTTTGAGCAGCTTGAAATACCTATACCTGCTCAATGAATGACTTTATAATGCTGTGTGCTTGAAAGATGTTCATAGAAGAATAAAACTGTGTTCTCAATAGCATATTAGTTATATATTAATAGTCCTTCAATTGGGTGTTTATTAGATGCCATGTTCCTGATCTGATGTCAACAACAAAAACCCATGACCATTAGAAAAATTGTTATTTCTTATCTAGTTATAAAACAAGCATCAGTTACCCTATAATTGAAGAATTATCATCTAACGGCCCAAGTAGGCTTCTTCAGTATTTTCTCTCAAGGACTATATTCTAGAAAAAGTTCTCTAGCAAATATGACCCATTCAGTACAACTGTGTCATTAATTCAGTTGAAAACAATCCAAATTCAGGCTCATTAGAATATTGTATCTATTTTAATAGATTATAGGGAAAGCTGGTTTCATATTACAATAGAAGAAACAAAGTTAAGCAGGGAGAGACACATAGGTTTATGTGAATCATATGACCTCAGTATCTCATGTTAATTGCATGTCCTTAGAGAACAAATGCCAAACATGTGGATTGCATGTAAAAATCATTGTGCCTCGTTATAAAATTGTGAAAGCATCTTGAATCTTCATGTAAAAGATATCTAAATTATGCATGCCTACGTTGCTGAGAAACATAAATAAAGGAAGAGTAAGAACCAACTTTGAAAACCAAAAATGTTTAGAAACTTAAAAACATGAACAAAAAGCACAGGCAGAGCAATAGACTCTTGTGCTGGAACAAGTAGGCTGTTGTACCTGCACTGTATCCAACGCAAGTTAGAGAGGCTGCTGACACAGTACCCTGGGAAGGAGAGGCCCATCCTCTTTCCCAGTGTAAAGGCTGCAACAGCCTCTATGTTTCTGCTTGGACTTAGGCTGCCTCTAGAGATGTACCCATCTGCCCACTAAACAGGGTCAGGATCTAACATATACAGTCAGATCCTGGCCCATGCCCCTGGCTCTCCTCTTTCTGCATGCCCTCCACCAGATAACCCCCTGCCCATGCAGGAATGCCCTCTCCTTCTGCCTCCCTGCCCTCCCCATCTCTCTTTGCTCGCTGTAGTGGCTCAGCTGAGCCATTGCAGCATGTTTCTTCTGCTGTCCTGTAGTGGCTGGGTTAGGCCAATGCATGCTATTGCACCGTCCTGACTCATCCCACCGGGAAGCACTAAAGTGCTTTATAGCACTTTTGTGACACTGGTAGGCCAATGCAAGAGACTTGTGCTGGCGTAAGGGGATTTCATTATTGCTCCTTTAATTAATAAGGATGTAATCCCCAAAGTGCCAATGGGCTGGTGCAGGTTACTTGCACCAGCCAAAAGACATTGCCGAGGGAGGCGTTAGATGCACCTAGAAGGAGGGCCTACACTGCTGGACACATGCCAGCGCAAGCTCTCCTGAAGGCGGGGGTAAGATTACTATTATTACTATGCAAATGTCAGTGCAATCCTAACTCCTGGTTAGGCTAGCACAAGTCCTAGCACAAGTCTTGTGCTGGCCTAGGGGTTTCACAAAAGTGCCATAGAGTACTTCTGTGCCACTCCAGGGGTAACAGGCCAGTTCACAGACATGCACTGGTCTCCCCACACCACTGCAGGAATGGAAAGATGGGTGACTTGTGCTGGTCTAAATTGGTTAGGATTGTGTCCTGCGTGAATAAAACTTTACTTATTTCAAAATTTCCTCTTACAAATACTTACAAATACATAAAATTTCCTCTTACAAATGCTTCAGTGAAAAAAAATCACACACTTAAGAATAGTGATAAAAAGATGATTTCCATCAGCAATTTAAAAATTCTGACATTTTACTTCCTGTTGTTTTGACATCAATAATGCAGCCACTTTTACACATTCACAAACACAATCACAACTTCCAAAAACTAGAGTTCTGGAGAGTTATCACCTCACGAATCGCAAAGTCATCAGTACCTTGGTGGACAACTAAGTTCCCAGATGGTCGGTTTAAACCAGAGTGGTCTGAGGTGAAATCAGGACACCTGCCAGTGAATTTAGATATTTGTGGGTGCTCCATAATTCACATCAAACACCTCCACCTAACTCCAAACGGCCTTCATGGATGCCCTTGTTTACCCAGAAGTCGGGAGGGGATCCGGGGAACTTGGGCAGAAAGAGTTTCTGTCAGAACAGATTAAAAGAGCAGCAAACAAGATGATGGAGAAGCTGCCTCCATGTTCAAAAGACGCAGGCAGGGAAGGTGCCTTGTCACCATGGTGAAAAGACTGAAGCATTTCTGAAAGGCAGGTTTTATTGCTTGCTTTTCACCTGTCAGTCTTTCTCTTCCCTCCTTCTCTTGCCTCAAATGCAACTCTCCCTCTCCAGGAGACAAGCGGTGACATTTACACTCTCGCTAATAAGCTGGCTGCATGATGGGCAAACTCCTTGGGAGAGCATCTGTCACAAAGCCCAAATGGCAAGGCTCTGCAGCTCAGCAAATGGCCTTGATTCTCTCCGGCAGTTAGTGTGGGATTGGTGCCTTTCTTCATGTTCTATTATTATTAGTGTTATTAAGTCAGGACACTGTACAAAAACAGCAGGCAAGGCCTTTTGGAGCCAATCAGCCAAGGCAAGCTACAGCAGGCAGGGCCGGTTCTTTGCCTTTGCAGCATGTGCGTATATCACCCTGGTGCCAATATCCAATTGGGAAAGAACTGCCACTGCAAGACAGGAGTCACTCTCCAGACAACCACTTTTCCATTAGAAGTATATCCTTCTTGTTAAAGCCAAGAAGGTGTTAGATATCTTCAAAGCAATCTTAAGCTTCAGTCTTCATTGTGACAACTAGCTTTGTGACAATCTCACTCTCAGTATCCTTCTCCAGCCAAGCTTCAACCTACACTATACATCACATTTTTCATGCAGTTTTTTTTTTTTCTGGACAATATCAAGTGTGGTAATAGGAGGGAAAATTAGGCTCCCCATCTTAAGTGTCCCAGCTGTTTCTCCCAGATGTGTCCATGCTGCCTTGAGACACTGACCAAATGTACACATGGCACAGTTCCTAATTCTGCTTGCAAAGTCCCTTTAACTTCTGCCCTTTTAAATATCTTGTTACATAATATTTCTTTATTGGCAGCATATAAAGTCCTTCAAAAGCTAATGCCCTAATTCTCAAATAAGTTCCTACCTGACATTTTTAAAGAATATAAAAAAGTTTTGAAGAAATTAAACATACATCTAGCTTTAAAAGACGCGATCCTTTCTCCACTTTTCACTTTATGGTATATTTTTTTATGTGAGGCACTAATAAAATGCACAAGCAAATCCAAACACTTCTTAATAGGGCAGTGAAAAATACATGATCAAATCTTTAAAGTAATCCTGTGGAGATAGAATATACAATATTCCATTTCTGCAGATACGCAAATGCATGGATTTTGAGCATCACAATGCTGATTAAACTGGCCCTGCAATCCTAAAGACACTTTCCAGGGAGTAAGACCCATTGAACACAATGGGGCTTACTTTTGAGTAGAGATGGTTAGGATTGCATCCATATACAGTTAAAAATACTGAACACATTTATGGTTAGAAAGAAGATATCTGCCAGAAGAATTTGGATTAATGGGCTCATCAGTTTGGCAAAGAAATAGAGCTCATTTCTTAGGGCGCAATCCAGGGTAACTATGGGGAGTCCTTGCTCTGGTGTAAGAACAGTTTACTCCTCATTACAATATGAATTTCCTATAGGTTTTCACTACGAGATGCAGTAACTACAGTGCATGTAATGTCTCTTACGTGCTCCTGTAGTTACTCTGGATTGTAGGGTTAAGCTTATTTCTACTGCACAGAACTGCAGGGTTCTTAAGCAATTAGTTGATGTTAACAAAAGAATGAAGGCTGCAATCCTGACCTCCAGTGAGGCCAGCACAAGCCCTGGCAGAAGTGCTGATCTGGAGGTGTCACAAAAGAGCCATACCCTACAATCCAGAGTAACTACGGGAGCCTGTAAGAGACTTTATGTGTACCCATAGTTGCTGCACTACTTAGTTAAAACCTATGGGAAATTAATATTGCAATCCAGAGCAATTTGTTCTTACACCGGAGCAAGGACTCCACGTAGTTACTCTGGATTGCACCCATAATGGGTGTTTAGGCCAGTGCACAGGCATATGCTGACCTTCCAACACCCCCATGGGAAGATATGTCAGGTATGTTAGGCTGGCTTAAATTGGTTAGGATTGCGCCTGAAGTCTATGAATAGTCACATGGTAATGCATATAGAAAGAAACTGAATAGCTAAATATACCATGCCAAAGATGCCCATTACAGATATAAAGTTATATTTCCAGTTACTTTTAAATTCCTGAACCTTTTGGGGTTTGGCACCATGAATACTTTAACAACTGATTCTACACAAACTTTATAACCATTTGGGCAAAAGTGTTGCATTTCCATTTTCTTTTTGGCAGAATTCTGAAAAGTTCATCAAGACACCATGTTCAAGTGGGAAGATATGTCTCCTTATAATGGACCTTTTTTGAGCAGTGAAAATAAATTATTGAGTTTTTTTATAACTACTGTGACTATTCATGAGCCAGCACTACTAGCTAAAATGCTTGCACTGGCCCTAAATAGTTGGTTAAATCCAAGAAGTTTGATAAGGGCAGCTGATGTTCAACACGGGGTAAAGGAGAAAGCATCCCCTTACCACAAGAAGTCCTCCAGATGCCCCCTAACTTGCACAGGGCACAGCACAGGCCTTACAGCCTGGTTGTGCTGGCACATGTAATGACTGGACTGGCAATATATGAGTTATATATTATCACTCATATAATATATAACTGAAGGTTATCACTGTCAATATATGAGTGATTCTCAAGTAAATTCCAATACATTAGATCTTGGTACAATTCCACATATCTGAGAGCTACATCGGTTAACTAGGAGAGAAATATTTCCCAAATCTAGATTAAAAACAAATGTTTTCATTTCATATGAGAAATATTCAGATTGAAACATTCCAGCATCCAATATATATTCCAGCGTACCTGTCAAATTAGATACCACTGTTTAGTGTGTTTCTAACATTAGAATTATAGCTCAGATTCCAACTTTGTAAAAGGGGGACAGCGTTTCCTTTTTATTTCTCAGTCAATTAATGGAAGCTTATAAAATCAGTTCATATTAAGAATAAAATGCTAAATGTGAGTAGTTGATGAGTCATAATCAATAGGACTCTTATCAATACAATAATGAATTTTCAAGTTACAATAACAACCTTTGTTAAATAGAAATTAAATGCCTGTCTAAGGACAACACCTTTTCAGAGACACTGCAGTATAACTAGTGTACAAATGAGAGAAGCATGTTAAAGGAGGATAAAGTAAGTGATTTTGATATGTTGCTCAGCAACAGAATTTGCAAGCAACACAATCAAAGAAGAAAAGAACAGATGCTCCAAAAGAGGGTTATTTTAGGAGAAAAAGAATGAAATCGGAGACTAGCAAATGTCAACTCAAAGCAGGTTACATTCTTGTCAATAACTGAAGTGATTAGGCATTTGGGGCAAAAATAAATATTTAAGGACTTTATTTAAATATATATATATATATATAGTCAAAACCTTTCCCAAAGAGTTACAAAGCCACTGAAATATTTAATTATTTGTGTGTGCAGTGGGGAAAAAGTATTGTGAAGAAAACAAAAATGTCTTATGTGGATTTAAAAGTGGTGGCTTGCCAGTATGGCATTAAACTCTTCTGGCCATATAACAAGTGTATGTTAACATCTTTTTTCCTCCCACATCCCCTCCCCTTTCCTTTCTTTTATAGGACAAAACAAGTGCTTTGAGTCTCAGCAATGTGGCCGGTGTTTTCTACATCCTCATCGGTGGGCTTGGACTAGCCATGCTGGTTGCCTTAATCGAGTTTTGTTACAAGTCCAGAAGTGAATCAAAACGGATGAAGGTGGCAACACATTCACAGGCCTTTCACATCTTCTTTCTGATACCATCCAGGCTCCTAATATTCTTTCAGATGAGGATCTAACCCAGGATGTCCATTAGGGTCGAACAGCAATAGCTGAGAGACAAGGAAATGAACTATGTCTGAATGAATGCCCTTATCTACAAATACAGAGTAGCCAGGATTATTAAGAGTTAACAGAAAATGTACTCTAGCCCATACTGCATAGATTCTAACCTTAACAAGCATAACGATCAACTTGGTTTGAAACAGAGATTAGAACTGCTAGACCAAAGCAGGCTAAGGGCGCAATCCAGAGTAACTATGTGGAGTCCTTGCTCCAGTGTAAGAACAATTTGCTCTAGATTGCAATATGAATTTCCCATGGGTTTTCACTAGGTAGTGCAGTAACTAAGGGTACACGTAATGTCTCTTACGTGCTCCCGTAGTTACTCTGGATTGTAGGGCAAGTTACTCATCTCCCTCTCCTTGTTAAAATAGAATTGCTCCAGGGCAGGCCAATTTCATCATGTCTTACTGTGGATATTTGATTGGCTCTGGAAAGTCATTCTGCAAAAATAGGAACCATCTATCCCTACCAGAACAGAAAGTGGATTCAGACATGACAGCATCTGCCACCACTTGGATATGCAACTTCCTCTCATTTCCTGTTTTGCAGTTACAGATTCAAAAGGAAAGTTATATAGGAAAAATTCACAAGCTTCAGGGGCGCAGTTCTTGCTCAGCCATGATACCCACCTCGGTAGCCTTCAAGTCACGAGACTGTAACTGTACAGAGTTGTTGCAAGACACTTATACTTCTGGGGCGCAATCCTAGCTGGCACCTCTTACCCACTTCCCATTCCCAGATTGGTGTGGGGAGGCCAGTGTATTCTGTGCACTGGCTTAACTACCCCCACATAAGAGTGACACAGAAGTTGCTTACAGCATTTTTGTGATACCTCCCAGACCATCACTGGAGTTGTGCTAACTCCTAACCAGCAGTTAGGATTGATTGCACAGTAGATGTCTAAGGCTGCAATCCAGAGCAAATTCAGCCTGCTCTGACCTAACTGCACTCTCCTAACTATTCTGTATCCAGAGCAGAAAGTTATGCTGAATCCAGAGAGTCAAGAAGCCTGGGCTGCCCTAACTGCTCCAGAGCATGCTAAGTAATTGACACAAGGGGAAGACTTGCTCCTGAGGAGACACCCCTCAGATCACACTGAACAAGGAACAGCTGTGGTGCCTACAGTGGTGACATGACTCTGCACATCACCTGGTGTGGAAGTCTGTGCGTCATCCCTGGGATGCCCCCCCCCCACCTGGACTGCACAGTCACCAAAGTTGGTGCCTGCGCAGTTGTTTCTGAAGCCAACTGGCTTCAGAAAGAGTGCTGCGCAGGCACCTTCTCTGACACCTGCGCAGTACTTTTCTGAAGCCTGTTGGCTTCGGGGGAGACTGTGCAGGCGTCAGAGTTGGTGCCTGTGCAGTACTCTTTCTGAAGCCATTCGGCTGCCGCTCCGCCTCCTGAGTGAGGCCGAATGGCTGTGCAGAGGCGCGGACTTTCTCTGCTCTAAGGAAGTCTCCTCTGAAGCTGTTCGGCATGCTCAGTGTGTTTCTGCGCAGTGCATCTCAGATGGCCGTTCAGGCCAGCTCCTCAGACAAGTGGCAACTTCTGGCTGATTCTCCACCTTGGAGCAGGCCTGAATGGGTGTGCTGACGCCCAGGGCCTGCCAAAGGACAGTCAAACTCCTCCGGCACATCACCCCATACGGAGCGCATCACCCAATGCAGCCCACACCAGCCGCACCAGTCTGGTGATGCCACTGGGTGCCTGCCTTATAAGGAGTCCCTGATGAGATGCCAGTACATTCTACAGTGAATACAAGGGGCTTCTTGGAGTGGCCTGCTGTATCCTGAGGTTTGTGGGCAGCCGTAGTTTGTTCCATATCCTGAGGTTGAGAGGAAGGGGTTGCAGCTAGGCTGGCCAAGAACTCAGATTTTTGGTCAGCACTGCCATTCTTACTCGGGCCTTATCATGGACCCCTATGGGTCTACTCATTACTATACCTGCTCCTGAGGTGGTATAACTCTGAGGGCTGGAAGAGGGCATTTCTGCCTTGGAAACAGGCTCTGGATACAGAGTAACTGCTCTGCCCTAGGCAATGCTAAACATGCCCTCAACTTGCCTCTCCTGAGCTGCTTAGGCTGCCCCAGTTAGGGCAGAGCAGGTCCACCTCTCTTAGGGCACCCTATCTTGCCTTGCTCTGCCCTAAGCCTCCTTCAGAGTAACTGGGCTGGAGCATCTTGCAGTTGCTCCAACCTAGTGTTAGATAGGGCATCCTAAGGGCTCTTATGTGGACAGATTAGTTGCTCTGGATTGGGCTGCCTGATGCTGTTACACTTGGAGCTTCTGTATGTCACTTTGCAATGTTCATGACAGAGCAAGGATTCTTGGGCCCCATTAAAGCAGCTCATAGCAGCTTCACATTTAATTAGGTCACTGTTTTGTTATGCTTGACAGTGGCATATTTAACTCACTAGAAGCTTTTAGCTCTAAAATTATTTTGCTTTCTGGTGTAGAAGAGCCCTGGTAGTCCAATCTTCTGAGCCAATATTAGTTTCTTTACAGAATCAAGTTCATTTGTGTTTTCTAATTTAGGGCTGCAATTGTGAATCAGACATTTCCTTTCAGAGCTGATTACACTGGGAATGAACATCACGCTTTTTAGCAATACAGCCTGTGCCTATCAACATAGTCCAAAGAACTGTGGATTCAGATGGTAGAATTTTTGTCAGTAAATAATTTTGTTCAAAGAAATGAACTTATCCATTTCACTGATGTATAAAAGATTTTTAAGAAAGCATTATTCTTCCAATATATCTCTCCTCCTCCAAGATGCCCCACCTACACAAAATAATAATAAAACAAGGGGGAAAGACATGTGGATACTGAAAAGAATAACCAAATACCTTAATTTGTATACAATTATAGGAAAGAATGCCAAATAGAATAAAAGTTCTCAAAATCAGCCTTATAATCAAAAATAAGTAATGTAAGTAAAATTCTAAAGGCCCCAAAGAACAGGTTCTGTACAGTCAAGATGTGGCACTGTCTTGTTTAGACGTGTTTAAGCAGGGCAAGAATTGTTTAAATGAAAGCAAAACTGCCATATATATTATGTTAAGTGGATGGCTTGGCTCTTCATGTTTTCAGTTGAGTAGCATCTGTAAGGAAAAGTCATGCTAGCTGGGGGATCTTTAGAGGACATTTAAGATTTTCCACTATACCCCAGATGAACATCATTATCTTAGGGTACAGTCCTAACTATGTCTACTCAAAAGTAAGCCCCATTGCGTTCAATGGGTCTTACTCCCAAGAAAGTGTCCTTAGGGTTGCAGCCTTTGCTCCAGAAGTGCAGCCTCTGTTGATACCAAAAGTACATATTCAAGAACATAAGAAGAGCCTCACTGGATCAGGCTAAAGGCCCATCCATTCCAGCTTCCTGTATCTCACAGTGGCCCACCAGATGCCTCACAGAGCACACAAGACACCAAGACACTTGCACATAAGACAACACGACAACAAGGTGCCCATGTCTTATAGAGATATAAGGCTCCTCATGAGTCTTTTGTGTAAGGCTCCTCATGAGTTTCATACTAAAAGAGATTTGAAACTGGGCTTTCCATATTGAAGCCCAAACTCTGCAGACTCCAGATTGAAGAGTCTGCAGCACTTGTTATGCTAGTATATGTAGACTTCATTAAGAAGCCCATTCTCTGTTCAACTGATGTACTTGTCCAGTGATTCCCTTTATCTTTGATTGTTATACTTTCAACAATACTTTTTGCTACTAACCAGCAAAGGACAATTGGAAAGGCAAGGTTGGACTTTTTGGCACATCTCACATTTTGTTCATGTTTGTCATGCTTCTATATGACTGAGGACTGGTTTTGATGTTAACTATATTAAGCACCCAGTGCAGTCATTGGTCCTGTACAGTTGGTCTTTGATTGACCAAACATTGGCTCTATCGTAACACGAATAGATGTTACGATAAGGTCATCATGGTTAATTCTAATATGGGAGATGTCAGGATCCTAAAGTCACATGAATTGATACAATCTCTAACTGTGTTACATTCAACATGTGGGGTTCACCATTTGAATGAATGTGATCATTCATTCTGCTCAAGATCAGATATCTTAATTTATTACTTTACATATTCCAAACTGAGAGATGGCTCTGAGAAAATATTTCAAGTCATAGACGCATTCACTTTTTATGGAAATATCCATATCCTTGCAGATGCTCTGTATCTCTCTGTACAAGGTCAACATGTACAATATATGTTAAAAATCTCCCAGACAAAGCAGTGTTGATGCTGATAACAAAACTAAAACTTTCATTTGATATTAGGCACTTTAATTAGGTTATAGTTGTTAATCAGGCAACATGAATTTAAAAAATCCAAGACAAACTTATTAGTAAACTGAACAACAAAATATGTTGTATATTATGATTGTCAAGCCATTGCTAAGGACAAGGGGAGATCCCCCTTGTCTCTCTCAAAAAGGGTTTTTGTTTGATCCCACAGCAATCAATCAATGAAGCCATACGGACATCAACCCTCCCCAGAGCATCCGCAGCAGGAACCAGCAGTGGAGAAAACGGACGGGTGGTGAGCCACGATTTCCCCCAAACCATGCAGGAGATTCCATGCATGGGTCACAGCTCTGGGATGCCCCTGGGAGCGACGGGATTATAATTGCCCTTGATGGATCTTCTGGGTGAGAGCGGGGTCACCTTGGCACCATCCTCATCTGTGCCAAAACAAATCAAAACATTAAAGAAGAGGGACAGTTCAGTGGATCTTCCCAAAGAAATCAGATCTATTTTTCTTTGTTTTTCTTTGTTTCTGTGTGTGTTTGTATTTTGCAGTAAATCCTTAGGCAGAAGAAAATACAGTCTGTACTGCAATAAGGAGAGGGCAACTGGACTGAACAGAATTTGGAGACATCCCTGAATACACGGTTACAGGAACACTGAGGAAGACAGCGCCATTTTGTTTTTAACTTGGTTGTTAATAAGTTCTTAGTGTGTGCAATATATATATTTTTCTTACTAATTCCCGTGATGTCAGGGTAATGTCGACCCTGCCCTGCTCAACAGTTTAAAATCAGGTTTAGCTTGGGATGCAAACCTTAAATGTGCTACTAACAGTGAAAGGAAAGCAAACAAACAAAAACCATTCCTTTGAGACAACAGGTCTCAACTGAGTTTTAAATTTGTTGCAACAAGAGTTCTCCAAACCATTGTCAAATGAAAGACTTCAATGAAAGTTGAAAAAGAAGCCTAGCATGAGGAAAGGAAGAGGAAAACATCTGATAGAGAAGGAGGCCAACAGTTGGGTCTGGATTTAAAAGAACCCACATAAACAGAGATCAAAGTGATTTTCATTCCAGTGTTTAAATGTGGTAATTTGAGTTTAAAGAGTTGTGAGTTTGGGGGGATATCTGCCCCCTGAATGTGCACTTGATCGACTACCATGAACAGCTAAGACCATGGCTGCCTACTTCCATATGGGCAAAACCAAGAAAATGCTAAGCATCCCATCTTCCCTGCCTGTCTTCTCAAAAGCAAAGAGACAACTTTCAGCCATTTCCTCATTCCTGCACTTCTGTAAAGTTTCCTTCCATGGTGATCCTTGAGCAAAGAACCTTTACCTCTTCAGCTAAATTTCTGCAAGCCATTCCACGGCTGTTGGTGAACCAGTTAATCATACTGAGACATCAGGGCTGTCTGCATACATTTTGTTTCGTTTTGACTTGGTGGGCCGTATCTGAACCCATGGAGAACCTGGGCCATCCCTAGATTTATTAGGACAAAAAACAATCAAGATTTTTTAGAATGACATCAACACGGAAGGGCATTCACCTACACACAGCCTTCCACAACACCTGCTTGCAACTGGCTTCAATAGTTTTAATCAGTTTCAAGAATCAAGTCTTGGCCAGCAGCATCGTTTGCAGAAAAGCCAACCGACAAGGTTTTATTCGCATTCATCTTCATAAGGGGAAGTGGAACACACTGAAGAGACCAGCTGGTACCCTGCTTGCTGTTGAAAGCTTTGGCTGCAATCCTAAAACCATTTTCCTGGAAGTAAGCACTACTGAGCACAGTGGGGCTGACTTCTGCATAAACGTGCAGAGGATTGTGCTGTTTGTCTCTGATCCAAATCCCAAGCTTGAAACGGAACACTGAACTCCACGAAGCTGTCCAAAGCACAAGAACATGGTCTCGCTAACAGTATTTTCCCAGATATGTGCATTAGCGTCTACATCAAAACAAAACAAAAAGCTTCATTGTATGTGTGTATGTGTGTATATATGTATGTGATACCAGCACCATGAACAGTGAAATGCTTGAGCAGTGGAAAGCATTCCCCTGAAGAAAACCATATTAGAAGGGAGTGACAGTCTACTACTATGGAGGAGACTTAACCCTTCCTTTAAAATCTCTTCATATAATCATTTGCCCATGACTGGATGGTAACTCCAGATTTTGTAAGGGGCTAAAACTTCCTCCAAGTGCCAGTGCAAACCCAGCAGTAAACTTGTAATATCTGATACTTGTGGAAATGTATGAAATAGGAGACTGTGACACAGAATGGAAGAAAAAGATTTTACGAGAATGCAACACAGGACTGAAACAACTTCGTTGTAGGGGACTATCCTGAGGTAGCTTTTAAAAAAATATATATCAGTATGACTGGCAACTGGCTCTAAACCTACTAAACTTTCATACATGACTTGCTGTGCTATAAACATCAACAACCATTAAAGACTAGTCTCCATTAACTGATTTTAACACTCAGCTCTTTGTTGTTTCATCAGTTTCCTGCATTCACCTTAAGGTGGCACCTTCATAAGACTGGCAAGACAGAAACTACAGATCTTCTTAAGGAGGCACAGCATGCCTAGTGCCTCATATTTGTTCTCCCCCAGTACCACTGAAAGCTTTTCAGTCATCACCTTTCATCCTGCTGTCTGTCAAGACTCAGATCACAGCCTCCGATAATAACTCTTGAAGTCTTGTTCTTGGTGTGTGACTTTTGAGAAAAAGCAAAAATCCATAGGTCTGCCTTTGGTTACATTTTTATTTTAGCTCTGTGTATGTGTTTATGCTGTTCAGGGCTCAAGAAACCAGGCCTGCTTTTCTTCTGGAGAGGTTATTTGGGTGTCCAAAGAGACCTCTTCCTCCTTTCAATCTCAAGGACTCTTGTAGCTTCCCCAACTATTTTCCACTTTAAAAGGCAATGGGAGCAACCACAGAGATTTCATTCAGTGCAGCGTAAATTATAATAAGCCCCATTAAAAACTCTGTTACCTTTGTGGCAAAGGAATAAAAGAGACCTATCTGACAATTGAGCCAGCCAGTTAGATGGGTTTGTGAGAAGGAACTTTCTATGATAGGACAGATTCCTGTGGCAATTGGATATGAGACTCGTCTTAAACTGTTTTTGATCAATGGAAGGGTGGGAAGAGAAAAAGAAGAATGTTATGGAAGAAGAGGGGAAATGTTAACTTGTAATATGTATTTTTACTACTCTTTTCTTAAATATAGAATAATGGGGAAACCCTTAAAGACATTGACATTTTTCTCAACAAGAATCCATATTTAACAGTTTTGGCTTTCATTAAATTTTGCTCTTTGGTACCTGGATTTTTTATTTAAGAGTTATATTTGTTTTCCCTCACCATCCTTGGGTTGCAGCTTTCCCCTGCCCACTTCTTGTTAAGTGATGTTGGAGTGTAAAATATTACCTGGAACATTTGTGATATGGATGCTGATTCCATTTTTCTTTCCTGTCCATGTTGCTGTGTTTCATTTAAGCTCTATTTCAAACCTCTTGTCAGTAAAGCAGTCATGAATGGATCCCCCTAAATGTTATCCACAATAAATAATTTTCCCAGATGTTTGCTTGGCATCTGAAAACTATTCTAGATTCTAGGCCCTAACTCAAATGTAGATGCCAAGGCCTACAGGATGAAATCCTTTTAAGAGCTTTATCTGGATTTATTTCAGATTGGACAGAGTCCCACATTAGTTATACATGAAGAGGTTTCGTTCTATTGAGCAAGATAGGATTACAGCCTAGCTCTTGTTGAATATATTGGACTAACTAGAATAAAGAACTCCATTTTCAAACACCTATAACTACTTTGAAAATGGTTCTTCAACGGTAAATGCCCACATTGATTTTATAAGCCCAGATTTCATTTGCTGGCATTGCTGCAACCAAGGCAAAGCAAATGCCAGTTATATCTAGAATCCAGACCTAAGCAGCCTACAGGCCATCTAGCTACCAGTGGAAACCCATCCTTGCCCAGCAAGTTATGTGATTGTTTTGACCAGATATAAAGCTTCTTAGCTTGAAATGGTGGTACTATCATGAACTGTGGCTGTTACTAATATCACTTCCAAGTATGCCTGGAGTTTACTGAAGTTCAGCTGCCTCAGTGACATGAACAAGAGAGTCATGCCAGTGTTGCAGAGTTGCTTTTTATTAACTATACTCTCCATTTTGAGAGTAGTCTATCCCCCAAATCCAGAGTAACTATGGGAGCACATAAGAGACATTACGTGCACCCATAGTTACTGAACCACCTGGTGAAAACCTATGGGAAATTCATATTGGAATCCAGAGTAATCCAGAGTTCTTACACCGGAGCAAGGACTCCCCATAGTTACTCTGGATTTTGCCCAAACACTGTTTCAGAATGAATCGGGGACTGTATCCTGTATTTAGGCAAAATTGTAAAAAGAAAAGACATGTCAAACAGTTTTGGGGAAAAGACATGCACGTTGGGGCAAAGAACCTTTACATATAGGTTAGTGAGCTCTGAGCTAGAGGGCTGAGGGTGGACAGGGAGAGCTCTTCTCCTTAGCCCAGCTCTGCAACACAGCTGGAACAAATCATATCAGCTCTGCCGTTCCATTGCACCATTTCAGTGATGAGGAGAAGGGGGATTTGCTGCTTTGGTAACAGTCTATCCTCCATATTAATCTACCCATATTAATTGTATGCTTCGCATACAGCATCAAACACAATATCATAGTCTTTCAAGACTGATGGATGCCAATGCTATGTGTGACAGAGCAAGAGGGATACCTAGGGGTGCTAGTGGAAAGCTTAATGAAAGCATTTACCCAATGTGCAGCTGTGAAGAAGGCTAATACCATGCTTGGGACATTTAAAGGGACTGAGAATAAAACAGCTACTATTATAATGCCATTGTATAAATCAATGGTAAGGCCACATTTGGAGTACTGTGTCCAGTTCTGTTTGCCTCATCTCAAAAAGGATATAGAGGAAATGGAAAAGGTTCAGAGGAGAGCAACCAAAACAACTGATAAACTGGGACACCTTCCATATGAGGAAAGACTACAGCATTTGGAGTTCTTCTAACTAGAAAATAGATGCTTGAGACGTGATTGAGACGTACAAAATTATGCAAGGCATGGATAGAGTCGATAGAGAAATGCTCTTTTCCCTTTCACACAACATCAGAACTAGGGGACATCCACTAAAACTGAATGCTGGGAGGGTGAGGACGGACAAAAGAAAATATTTCTTTACCCAGCGTGTAGTTGGTCTGTGGAACTCCCTGCCACAGGATGTGGTAATGGCATCTAGCCTCAATGCCTTTAAGAAGGGATTGGACAATTTCCTTCCATCACAAAGGGCCAGCACAGGTTACAAGCCATGAGCGCGGTGTGTTTACCTGTGTGTGTGCATGGATAGATGCAGATCAGGGACCTTAAAATGCCAGGTGCAAAGGAAGGCACATGGATGCAGGTGTTCTGTGCACTCCCTGAAGCATTTGGTGTGCTGCTGTGAGATATAGAAAGCTGGACGAGATGGCCCTTTGGCCTGATCCAGCAGAGGCTCTTCTTAAATTCTTAAATGAAAGTAATTTTTTCTGTAGTGCAACAGAAGTAACCTGGTACAATTTGGAACTTTAATTGTTGAAAAACAGAAGGAAAATGCCTTCTCCTGGAATGAACTTGTAGGCAACACTGAACTTCTAATGTTGGATTGTTTCTTGCATTGTTCCTTAATCATTTTTATAGGATGCATGGCTAGCTTTATAGACAATCCTCATTCGAAAGGTATTTGTATGTTTTAGTACATGGGTTCAGAAAGGGTAAAGTATGCACTTCAGGTTGTCTACTAAATCAACTCCTGTCCAGTTCACACGGTAAACTGTCTTTTAACCCTTTATTCAATTTCATATCAAATTCCTACCTAGTTGTTCATTTGAATGGAGTTTTTAATACAATTTCAAACTGCATCATTCATTGCAGAACCGCAATTAGCAACTTCATGTGACAAATTTAATTGTGCGGTTGAGTCACAGCGCAGTGATATTATGCATCAACTGGGCCTTGAGTGTCTTATTTTTGAAAATATTCTTAGATACATAATCTAGATCAGTGGTTTTCAACTATTTTACAGCACAGTGATATGACATAAATTTGTCAAGGAAGACCATCAGATTTTTTTATAATTAACCAGGCACACCATATTGCTGGTGGAAAGTTCACATCCTCCAATGGGTCTGTTAATAAATGGCGCACCCTCAAACTCTTACACCAGATCTGCAGACCACTTGCAACACATTGCCTGAAAATCAGTGATCAGATCAAAGTGTGGACCACAATCCTAAGCATACTCACAGTATAAAGAAGCAGTTTCACTAACATCACTTCTAGATTTGTGAAAAACTCTACTGCCTCTTCAAAGGCAATAATGTACAAACGTTATATATTCCACCCATTTAGAGCACAATCCTAACCATGTCTACTCAAAAGTAAGCCCCATTGTGTTTAATGGGTCTTGCTCCCAGAAAAATACCTTTAGGATTGCAGCCTTAGTTAGGCCTCAAGTGTGGTTCCCTGCCCCCCGCCCCACTCTCATAATCAAGTTATGCATTAGCACACTTATAGGTATGGAAATGGCATTCATGGCTTACTCTTGATGGTATTCTGCCTGTAAAGTATGGTAGCCAATTGCTATTGGTGTTATGCAGCTGATGACATTAAATTGTTTTATTGTATACAAACTTAGCAATAACTACCATTCACTTCAAGCTGCTGCCTTAATAATGTAAACATCTTCCATGAAGTATAGCTGTTTTTCCACTGCTTATAATCTTGACCCAAATTAATAGCACTGTTGATGTACTGGGGGTGATGAAAGTTTGATCAAAACTTGGCCACGTACTATTAAGTACCATGCAACAAAACCATTTGCCTTAATTTCTGAATTATCTTGACACTGTTCATGTGATTATTTCCATGATAGTAATTTCCTGTCATCCCACAGTGGAAATATTTATGGTCAGAAGATGAAGCCACAACATGGTTTAATTCAATTATCTGTTTTGACGGCCAACCAAAACGATCTAGTTCCATAAACAGTTCAGTTAAATAGTGTTGTTCTTACTATCAAGGCATCTGTCTTCCAACAATGAAGAGCTATATATTCCATCCTCTCCACACTGTCTAAAATGATAGCGATATATATATATATAGATAGATAGATAGATAGATAGATAGATAGATAGATATATATATATATATATATATATATATATATATATATATATATATATATATATATATATATATATATATATATCACACACACACACAGACTGGTATTCATCAAGTAGAAAATCATTAAGTTACATGAATCTGCCTCTGCATCCCAAAGTGGTATGGTCCCTATTCTGTTTCTACTCTAAAAAAGTGATGCTGAGTCCAGGTTTTAGGTGTGTGTGTGTGGGTATAAATGTGTGTGTGTGTGTGTGTGTGTGTGTGTGTGTGTGTAAAAGAGAGGGAGAAGATACAGTATAAAATAATATTATAAAATTATAAAATATATCTTTTTTAATGATGATTCTGTTTTTGATGGAATGTGAAAAGAGCTACACTCACAATAGACTGCTGCAGAGTAAATACTCTCCTGTGGAATACAGTCTGGAAATAGTAAAAAAGATGTTTGCAGGCAGGATTAAATAAAAGTGATGGTATAAGAGTTTGTAAACCAGGTTGTACACAGCTCAGTTTCTCAGCCTAATCCTAACTTTGCCATAGCATATGCCAGTACTTAGAATGAAACTCTTAGGAATGTGGACATCAGAGAGAAAATACCAAGATGTGGCACTGAATAACAAAATTAGGAAGTCAACAGAAAGCAGATGGCAAGGACTTCACAGGACTATGCTTTTGGGATGCTGGTGGGGAATTATACATCTGAATGCTTCCTTTGGAATAATAATGATTAACAATAAAAACACCTGTTTGCACATAAACATTTGCACATTGTGCCGAAGACTGGTATTCATCAAGTAGAAAATCATTAAGTTACATGAATCTGCCTCTGCATCCCAAAGTGGTACGGTCCCTATTCTGTTGCTACTCTTTAAAAAAGTGATGCTGAGTCCAGGTTTTAGGTTGAGACAGGCAGTTCATCATTGGCAAGTAATGTGTTGCAGTACAATACCATGGGTGAAAAATGTTTCATTTATCTGGAGTAATCCAAATAACCGGAGAGCACTAGACAATGGTCTTAAGACAGCTAACAGGTGTAAAAAGAAACTACAAACTTTTTGACAGTTCAAAAAAACCCAAGACTGTGCAAAATGCAATGCTCTGATGGCAGCAGTGTTGATTTTTGGAGTTATAATTTCTGAACAAATATTTTTGAACAAGTTGATTGCATACTTCGGCACTTGAGTGAAGACAATCCCAGCTTGCTGCTGTTCCTCATGAAGCATACTCAGGTAAGAGGTGTATTTCTTCATAAACACAGAGTTCCAGATCCATGATTGTCAGGTCTGAGTTCCTTCCCTGTGGTTTATTGAGCCTTTGAGTGCTTCTGCTGTTTCAGTCTTGCCTGTGGCTTGGTGTCTGGGAAATCCAGGCAGCCTTGGCCTTAGAAGTCAATGCTGCTCAGACAATGAAGGTGCTGGTGGAGGCCTGCGGCTTGTTAGTATTTGTCTGCATCTCCCACCGTGCTGTTGTCTGGATTCTTGCTTTGTTACCTCTGCCTCTTGACCTTTTTCTGTGTCTCTTTGCTTTTGCTTGAGGGATAAAATGCCTCAAAAATGACTGTGTAAAAAAAAAATTGTGTACAAGGAATACAGAACTGCTAAAGAACTCAAGTTTCCGTGGATTTAGGATTAAGGATTCCGCTTTAGGATTGATAACCTCTTGGGATTTGCTCTGCCCCATGACTGCAGGTCAGCAGACCTTAAACTGTGGGTCTGCAGGCTTCTAGCTTTGGCATCAGAGGTTGGGAAAAGAGCAAAGGAGAGTCTCCAGGAAGTAAGGACAGCTGTGCAGTTAGATTTCCAAATATTTTGGGGTCCATGTCAGACACGTGCTTGGGCTTCTTCATAGCATGACATTGTTGCTTTTCCACTGAAACACAAGTATGTTAGCAATTTTGTTTCCACACTATGGCTGATTTAGCCACACTGTTATGGAAGGAATATGGCCAAAGGAGCAGCCCTTTTTCAACCATTCCAAAATTTGGCGGGGGGGGGGGGGGATTTTCATTGAGCTACACTTCAGGGGGAAAGGGTTAAACTCCTTCCTCCCTCACTATGCAATTCCAATAATTTCAAAACTATCTTGGCAAGCTTGGTCTTTCGGTTCATACAAGATGATTATAAAATCCTGAAGGATGGTACAAAAAAAATTGAGGTGCAAATATAGGAAGAAAAGAGACCTGGCTTGGCAGTGGTCCATGTGAATCATGGAATCTTATAGCCCAATCCTGTAATAGCAGGGCTTCTATGCTGCCAGAATGGCTACTGCAGATCCCTGAATGCAGCAGGTAAGCCACAAAAGCTCCCTGCTGTTTACTCATGGGAAGGGGTGCTCATCCCAGTCTGCTGTTTTAAAGAGCAGTCCTGCAATCATAGAATCATAGAGTTGGAAGGGACCTAGTAGGTCATCTAGTCCAACCCCCTGCCTGCAGCAGTTAAATCCCCCTAGAGCATCCCTGACAGGTGCTCGTCGAGCCTCTGCTTGAAGATCCCCAGTGAGGGAGAGTCCACCATTTCCATTGGTAATCTGTTCCACTGCCGAACCACCCTCACCGTCAGGAATTTTTTCCAGATAGCCAACCAGAATCTCCTCTCTTGCAGTTTGTACCCATTGGTTCTAGTTCTGCTTTCAGAAGCAGCTATGAACAAATGAGCCCCTTCCTCCCTATGACAGCCCTTCAGGTATCTGAAGAGGGCAATCATGTCTCCCCTCAGCCTCCTCTTCTCCAGGCTGAACATCCCAAGTTCCCCCAACCTTTCCTCGTAGGGCTTCCCTTCCATCCCACTGATCATTCTTGTCGCTTTCCTCTGGACTTGCTCCAGTTTGGCTGCATCTTTCTTCAAGTGAGGTGCCCAGGACTGAACACAGTACTCAAGGTGAGGTCTGACCAATGCAGAATAAAGAGGAACTAGAACTTCTCGTGACTTGGAAGCTACAGTCCTCTTAATGCAACCTAAAATGGCATTTGCCTTCTTTGCAGACACATCACACTGCTGACTCATGTTCAGCTTGTTATCCACGGCGACTCCAAGATCCCGCTCACATGTTGTGCTGCCAAGCCAAGTATCCCCCATTTTATACCTGTGTTTTTGGTTTTTATTGCCTAAGTGCAGAACCTTGCACTTCTCCCTGTTGAAATTCATTCTATTTGTTACAGCCCAGTATTCTAGTTATCCAGATCCTCCTGGAGGTTTCTCCTGTCTTCTGTTGTGTTTGCTACTCCTCCCAGTTTGGTGTCATCTGCAAATTTGATCAGGCTCCCCCGTATCCCTTCCTCTAAGTCATTAATGAAAATGTTAAAGAGAACCGGTCCCAAGACAGAGCCTTGGGGTACCCCACTTGAAACCAACCTCTAGGTTGACACAGAACCATTTACTAAAACCCTTTGAGTGCGGCCATCAAGCCAGTTGCGGATCCACCTAACGATTGCCCCGTCTAGCCCATATTTTTCCAACTTCCCAATTCAGATGTCATGTGGGACCTTGTCAAATGCTTTGCTGAAGTCAAGATAAATGACATCCACAGCATTGCCACTGCCCAGTAAGCTTGTAACCCGATCAAAAAGGGAGATCAGATTTGTCTGGCAAGATTTATTCTTGGTAAATCCATGCTGGGTTGTTTTGTTCACCGAGTACTTGTCTAGATGTGCACAAATTGTGTGTTTTATGATTTGCTCTAATATCTTGCCCAGGATTGAAGTCAAACTGACTGGTCTATAATTTCCCGGGTCTTCTTTTTTCCCCTTCTTAAAAATTGGGACTACATTTGCCCTCTTCCAGTCCAGTGGCACTTCTCCACTCCTCAAGGATTTCTCAAAGATGATCGACAGAGGCTCTGCAAGGACATCTGCCAGTTCCTTCAGAACTCGAGGATGCAGCTCATCCGGTCCAAATGACTTGAATTCATTTAGGCCAGTTAAGTGGTTTCGAACCAGTTCTCTATCAATCTTAATCTGCTGTTCTGCACCATCCATGTTTTCATTACCTCTTTGGGGATGCAAGCACATCCCCACATCAGCCAATGATCCCGCACCATCATTTGCACAGCCCTCCTTCCGAGAATAGACGGACACAAAGTAGGAGTTGAGCAGCTCTGCCTTCTCCTGGTTTCCAGACACCTGCTGTCCATCTTTGTGCAGGAGCAGCCCCAGCCCCTCGTCTCTCCTCCTGTTCCTTTGGGCATATCTAAAGAAGCTCTTTTGTTATCTTTGACTCCCCTGGCCAGCCTCAGCTCATACTGAGCTTTAGCATTCCTGACCCCCTCCCTACAAGACTGGGCTATCTGCCTGTACTCCTCCCTGGTGATCTTTCCAGTCTTGCACTCCCTATACTTCTCTTTCTTTAACTTCAGCTGATCCTTCCTTGTGCTACTCCTTCCTGCACCTGCTTTTGAGCTGGTGCAAGAAGGAAGCTTCTGTATTAGGGTGAAAGGCCTTTCACAAAGGCTCAGGATTCAGAGGAGTTGAGCTTTTCCAACCTGCCTCCCTCACTCCTCTGACCCACCTCTCACCCATCCAGAAAGTCTCCTCCCCATCTCCCAACATGTCCCCAGCTCTCTTTGGCAGAGGCACAGTGCCTAGATGTGATGTTTCAGTGCTGGCTGACACCCAGCAGTAGGGCTCGCAGACATGCCTTATAGCACGTTGGTGACATCCTACTGTGGCCACAGGCCTGTGATGGGAGCATAGTATTGGGCCCTTAAGCTGCAATCCTACATACACGTTCCAGGAAGAGAGCCACACTGAACATCATATGATTCTGAGTAGTTATGTATAGGATTGTGCAAGCCAAACATGAGCCAGTGTTGCAGCATGGCTGCAATAAAAGCTAATCAATATTGAGCAACATTAGCCATTTTGGGGAGAAAGTTGGAGTACAAACAAATAAATAAATTTTGATTTAAATAACTAAGGCTGCAACCCTAATAACACTTTCCTGGGAGTAAGTCCCATTGAACCCACTGGGACTTACTTCTGAGTAGAGATGCTTAGGATTGCACTTCATGTCCTGGATCAGGGTTTTCTTATTATTCACTCAATTGGCATTTGGCAACAGCTTCAGCTTGTAGAGGTTACTACCAGAGACACTAGTGAGCTGAGGCCTGGAGAACGACTAGAAAAGTCCATTTCTTTCTCCAGGAACAACACAGCTAACACCCACTGCCATATGTTTCCAGACCTATCACTCTTCCATGGAAGCAGCAGCCCTCCCTCCTTGTCCCTCCCTGATCGAAAAGCACATTCCCTTCCCTGGCAGGGGCCACACCATCCCACCAAACTAACTGTACAGCCACTACACAAAGCATTCAGTGAGACAACCCCAGTGGACACCCCCACCAAATAATAGCCCTTCTTCAGAAAAGGAAGAAGGAAATACACCTGCTGCTGTATGAGAAAGAAGGCTTTTTCACAAGGTGCCTTGATTTTATCAAGGTGCCACTGAACAAATGGTACTAACCTCTTAACATTTGATGCTGTCGAAAGTAAACAATGTGATGGTGTGACTGGCAGAAATACCTTCACAGTGTGTTTCCTACATTTTAAGGGATATTTTAATAAAAAAGATGTGTATACATACAGGATAACCATGATGAACTAATCTGTCGAGCTCCTAGCACAGAATCTCAAGTCTCCCAGCATATTGGAAATAAGAAAAAAATGGAAGTGCATCCTAAAATGTGTACAAGGAATCAAAGTTACAAAAAGGTCATGAATAAGATTTGCAGAATGTATAAAGAAAAAAAACATAATATATGTTATTTCTCTATAATGACCTTGTCAGAAGGTAACTCTGGCTAAACTGCATTAAACAGTCCAAAATGTATCATCTGACTGGCCCAAGGTCACACAGACAGCTTCTTGGCTCAAAAGGGATTTGAATGTGGCTCTTCTAGGACTAAATTTAGTTCTCAAACAACTACAGCATCCAGGCTCTTTTATCAGCTTCCACTGTCACATTCATTTGAAATGGCTGAAGTTTTATTTTTGAGAAGGGCAAGACTGCCTATTCCCCCCCTCCACTTCACTCCTCAGAACATCTGTTGTTTGAGAAATATTTGCCAAATGTCATGTCAAGTGTTTTCAGATTTCATGGTTAGAAACCTGGAACGGAGATTCTTCCAGGACTTGAAGATATAGCCTCCCAAGTTTGGTGAAATTGTTATTTTGAACATTTCACTAAAATATCTAGGAGTTCTTCTTCAAGAATTTCCAAGAACAAGAAGAAATTTCCAAGAACAAAAAGAGCATTTCCAAAGAAATGAAGCAAGGATATTTAAAATCACTTTCTTGGTTTTTACATTTGTTCGCCACAGTTCAACCCATGGCCAGGACATATGTATTTGACTTCATATTGGAGATAGATCTGAGTAACTGGTACTTTATGTATATTTTTTATGTATATTTTTATGTATATTTTTAAAAACCCACAGAAAAATAACTCTATGTTTGTTTTCTTGTCTCAATGGCCTGCAATGCAAGCTACAATCTCTCACATTAAACAGAGGCTAATCTAATTAATCCATAAGTACCAAATTTGCCACCTCTGTATCCTGTGGGGGACAAGAAAGCAGTCAGAGGTCTACTCAAGGTAAGGGAACTGTACCCTGAGAAATTGAACTCATCAGGGCAAGGGAAAATATTTAGCAGACATAAAACCAAGGAGATGATATTGGTCTCTGTGGCTCGCAGTCATACGATTCAGAAGCAGCTGCTATGCCTTCCTGTTCCTGGTCCTGGTCCTGGTTCTTCCCTCCATCTTCCCTCCATGTCCCCCTCCTAGCCCTTCCCTTACTCATCACCAGCCAAAAGTACAGCTGGAGCTCTTGTGGCACATATCCCCAGAGCTGCGGCCTTGTGCCTGCTGGCACTGGCTTGGTGCTGGCGCTGCATGCATGGTGCCAGTGACAATGTGCCTGGTAGCATGTTTGTAACACCTGATGCCAGGGCAGCACATCAGCTACCAGCATCGTTCTGGTTTAGTATCACGCTTCCTAGTTACAATCCTATGCACACTTACCCCCAGAAAAAACACGGGTGGTACTGCCCCAGGTCAAGACCTGGCAGGAACCCTGCTGAGGAGTGTGCACCTGGCCTTCCCTTCCCTCCCCAGCTGTGCCCCAGCTGTGCCCAGAGGAGAAGCATCTATAAGTGCTCCCATGCCTGACTGCAAGGGGACAGCCCTGCTGGGGAGCATGCAGGCTGAGTGGAGGCTGCAGAGCATGTAGTCCTGGAGCATGCTACTCTGAGTCTCAGCCAGGTGCTGGTTGGCACCTGGGGAGCTCACAGCCCTGGGAAGAAGGCAGGTTCTTCAGGCAAGCAAGAGGGGACTAGAGAGAAATGTGATGGGGGAAGGTTTGCCCTCTCTCCTTCCCCTTCTTGCCTCTGAGGTTGGCCAGTTGTGTGATCCCTTTTTGTGGGGGGGGGGACTTCTCTCCCTCCTTCCCACCCTCCTTTCCTCCCTTTGAGGCTTCCCCCCAGGCATCCAGTGCTGATGACCTCCCTCCCTCTCCTCAGCCCACCCCTGATCCACCCACTGGCCTCCAGTCCAGACCCCCTTCCCCCCATCTGCTTCTAGTCCAAAACTCCCTTTTTGCCCCTTTCCCCCCTTACCCTTCACAGGCAGCCAGCCCTGATCTGCCCACCTGCCTGTCTGAGGCTCTAATCCTAGCCACACTTCCTTGGAATCAGATCCATTGATTAGAATGGGACCTACCTCTGAATAAGATGCACATAAGATTGTGCTCTAAGAGGAGGCTTATAAATGGGGAGGAGGAGTGTGATTCTGTCTGTTGCCAACGTAGAGAGGTGCAGCTCTATCTCCTTGTGTTGTGTTGTGTGTGTGAGAAAGAGAGACAGAGACTGAGTATGTCTGATTAAACATGCATAGGTTGATACTGTCAATCTGCATAAATCTTCCTGTGCTCCATTTTAAGACTGATTCACAGCAGAATTGGGGGCTTTCCCATCATGTCTGCCTTTTTCACTCCTTGCTACATTGTCATGCTTAACAGACTGGCCAAGACTGATTTTTGGATTTCATCCTCCCCACCTCCACCCCCCCCCAAAAAAAAAAAAAATCATTTACCTACAATTTGTATCCATTGCTAAAGACCTTAAATCAATGGGTTTAAGTACACATAAATTTATGTTAGACTAGCGAAAGGCGTACCCGCGTTGCGGGAGTAAAATTCCCCCGTATGCCATCCCCCCATATGCATCAACCCCCCATGGATAACTTTCCCCCAGGCGTAACAACCCCCCATGCGCAACTTCACCCATACACATCAACCCCCCCAAGCGCAACTTCACCCATGCGCATCAACCCAGCATGCACAAGTTACCCCATGTGCAACTTCCCCCCATGCACATCAACCCCCCATGCACAACTTCCCCATGCGCATCAACCCCCCATGCACAACTTCCCCATATGCATCACACCCCATGCACAACTTTCTCCATGCGCAACTTTCCCCATGTGCAACTTCCCCATGCGCAACTTCCCCCATGCGCAACTTCCCCCCAGGCGCAACTTCCCCCCATGCGCAACTTCCCCCCAGGCGCAACTTCCCCCGTGCGCAACTTTCCTCCATACGCATCTTCCCCCCATGCGCAACTTCCCCCCATGCGCAACTTCTCCCCATGCGCAACTTCACTCCATGCGCAACTTCACTCCAGGCACAACTTCCCCCCATGCACAACTTCCCCCATACACAACTTCCCCCATGCGCAACTTCCCCCCGTGCGCAACTTCCTCCGTGCGCAACTTCCCCCCGTGCGCAACTTCCCATATGCGCAACTTTCCTCCCATACGCAACTTCCCCCATGCGCAACTTCCCCCATTCACAACTTCCTCCATGCGCAATTTTCCCCCATGCGCAACTTTCCTCCGTGCGCATCATCCCCCATGCGCATCATCCCCCATGCGCAACTTCCCCCATACGCAACTTTCCTCTCATGTGCAATTTTCCCCATGCACAACTTCCCCCATGCGCAACTTCCCCCCATGCGCAACTTCCTCCGTGCGCAACTTCCCCGTGCGCAACTTTCCTCCATGTGCATCATCCCCCATATGCAACTTCCCCCATGCGCAACTTCCCCCCATGCGCAACTTCCTCCCGTGCACAACTTCCCCGTGCGCAACTTTCCTCCATGTGCATCATCCCCCCATATGCAACTTTCCATATGCGCAACTTTCCATATGCGCAACTTTCCATATGCGCAACTTTCCCCCGTGCGCAACTTCCTCCCATGCGCAACTTTCCTCCATGCGCAACTTCCTCCCATGTAAAATTTTCCTCCCATGTGCAACTTCCCCCCTGCGCAACTTTCCTACATGCTCAACTTCCCCCATGCACAATTTCCCCTCATGCACAACATCCTCGCCAGCGCAACCTCTTCCTCCGAACAACATCCCCCAGTGCACCAGGATCTGAGCACCAAATTGGCTGGATGTGGTTCAGTCTCCCATGTTAAGTATAGGACAGAAACACGTTGCCCCCTTTTCAGCCCCTGAAGGGTTAATTTCTCCAGATGGTTCTTGGTGGGAGTTCAGGTGACAGAAGGAACTCCCAGAATTCCATGCTTCAGGCCCAGCAGTTGGGGCGGAATGTTGATGAGTCAGCAATTCTCCAATGCAAAGTATAGGGAGGAAAACGCATTGCGCCCCTTTTCACCCCCTTCCCGTTGGAATTTCCGAAAACCTGTTCTTAGTGCACCCCTCCTTCACGGAAGGAACACCCACCCCAAATTTCATGCTTATAGGCCCACCAGTTTTGGCAGGGCGGTGATGAGTGAGTCAGTCAGTGAGTGACTTTTCTCTTTTATATATATAGATTATGGGTGAAATCTAGAGTAACTATGGGGAATCCTTGCTGTGGAGTAAGAACAAGTTACTCTGGATTGCAATATGAATTTCCCATAGGTTTTCACTAGGTGGTGCAGTAACTACGGGTGCACGTAATGTCTCTTACGTTCTCCCATAGTTACTCTGGATTGTGCCCTATGGCTATGTTTCACTGAACACTGTATAAGTATATTCAATTGGAAGTAAATTCACAGCACAATCCTAACTTGAACTGGATTAGGCATGATTACTTACCTGTACTGAATCCAGAACAAGTATTGAGACTGCTGCCACGCTACTGCAAAGAAGGGGATGCTCATCCACATTCCCAGTGTAATGCTTCAGCAGCCCCAATAGGTCTCTTTAGTCACTGGATACCAATGGTGTTTGCCTAAGCTGGAGGAGAAGGGAGCATCCAGAGGCTGCTACCAGCTGCCTCTGAGACCAGGTGTGGATCAGGTATAACTGCTGGATCCAAGTCCCACCTCCTGCTTCCCTCCCTCCCTGCCTTCTGGCCCACCCTCTGTCTTCACCTCCCCTGCCCTGGAAAATCTGCTTCTTCCATGCCTTCTCTCCACCCTCCTTCCACCCTCCCTAGATGCTGCGCTAACCTGTAAAGTGCATGTCTCCCTCTGTCCAGTCACCACAGAGTTGCAGGATGGCACGGCTAGGTCGAAACACCTCTGTGTGTTGACTTACCTCATGGGGGGATTGCATAGATCAGTGCAAGGGACCTAAGGGCAAATCAGAGATACTCCAGAATAAATACACTTAGAATTACAGGTTAAATTACAATAAAAATTGGCAAACCTAGTGTTGTGATGAGGAGGAGGAGGAGGAGGAGGATGTACCCAATATGCGTATTCAAGGTGGCAAAAGTAATTGAATGCTACAGTAGTAAATGGTCAACGGAAAAGGAACAAACTAGTTCAAGCAGTAGAGTTTGGAAGCTGAGAAGCATTGAAAGAGGCTTTTAAAGTTTACTTTGCTCATTATTTCCACACTCCAAATCACACTCCCAAGCGGCCTTTCCACCTGCGGGGTTTTAAAAGGGCCCCCCATTACCCTGAGCACACAGCAACCATGAGAAATCCAACGCTGTATAGAACATTTCAGATATGTGTTTACAGTGTTCTGCTTTCTTCTTTCCAATCACCTTCCACCTCTGCTGGATTCCAGAACAGAATCACCACAGCAAAGGGAAGAGTGAGTTTCCTGTTTGGACTAAAAGCAATAAACCTGACTATGATGGAAAGGATAAAGCAGGCACAGGAACAACAATTTGTTACTGGTTCTCCACTCTGCTAACCATTTTACTGAGGAAGCTGGGATTTAATGGTCTAACAGTAATAATTGCATTGCCACTACCAAAGGAAGCCGAGATAGAAAAACAATGCCTTGGGAATGACCACTCTCCCAGATTAATAGGCAACACAAAAATCTTGAGGATTGAGGATATCCAACTAGAGCAAAACAAAGTAATCTGGCTTCATTCTGCTTTTATTATTAACTAGCGAAAGCGTACCTACGTTGCAGGAGTAAAATTCCCCATATGACATCTCCCCCACTGTGCATCAACCCCCCCAGCACATCAACCTCCCATGCACATCAACCCCATGCGCAACATCCCCCCATGCACATCAGCCCCCTATGTGCATCAGCCACCATGCTCATCAACCCCAATGAGCATCAACTCCCCCATGCACAATACCCCCCATGCGCAGCATCCTCCCCAGTGCAACCTCTTCCTCTGAATAACATTCCCTTATTAACATCCCCTTGGCACCAGGCACCAAGCACCAAATTGGCTGGTTGTTGGTCAGTCTTCCTTGTTAAGTATAGGACAAAAACACATTGCACCCCTTTTCAGCCCCTTAAGGGTTAAATTTCTCCACATTGGTTCTTGGTGGGAGTTCTTGTC
Source organism: Cryptoblepharus egeriae (assembly GCA_030015325.1). Taxonomy (NCBI): domain Eukaryota; kingdom Metazoa; phylum Chordata; class Lepidosauria; order Squamata; family Scincidae; genus Cryptoblepharus; species Cryptoblepharus egeriae. The sequence goes on along the minus strand of JAREYC010000002.1, from coordinate 61,927,323 downwards.
ACAGAAGGAAGACCCTCCCTCAATTTCATGCTTCTAGATCTGGGGGTTGGGGCAGAGAATCCCTCAGTCATCAATTCTTCAATGCAAAGTATAGGGAGGAAAATGCGTAATGCTCCATTTCATCCCCTTCCTGTTGGAATTTCCAAAAACCAGTTCTTAGTGACTCCGTCATGGAAGGAACACCCACCCCAAATCTTACGCTTCTAGAATCAGCAGTTTTGGCTGGGCGTTGATGAGTGAGTGAGTCAGTGATTTTTCTCTTTTATATTTATAGACTAGCGAAAAGCGTACCCGCGTTGCGGGTGTAACATTTTCCCCTACGCCATCCCCCCACGGCGCAGAAACACACCATCTGCCACTTCCCCCCATGCATATCATCCCCCCATGCGCATCATCCCCCATGCGCATCATCCCCCCATCTGCAACTTCCACCCATTCGAAACCTCCCCCATGCGAAACCTCCCCCATGCGCATCATCCCCCATCTGCAACTTCCCCTCATGCGCAACTTCCCCCATGCACAACTTTCCCCATGTGCATCATCCCCCATGCGCAACTTTCCCCATGTGCAATAACCCCCATGCGCAACTTTCCCCCATGCGCATCATCCCCCATGCGCAACTTTCCCCATGTGCAACTTTTCCCAAGCGCATCATCCCCCCATGCACAACTTTTCCCCATGCGCAACAACCCCCATGCGCAACTTTCCCCATGCGCATCATCCTGCATGCACAACTTTCCTCATGCACAACTTTTCCCCATGCGCATCATCCCCCCATGCGCAACTTTTCCCCATGCGCAATTTTCTCCCTTACAGAATTTCCCCATGCGCATCATCCCCCCATACGCATCATCCCCCCATACGCATCATCCCCCCATACACATCATCCCCCCATATGCAACTTCCACCCATGCGCAACCTCCACCCATGCGCAACTTCCCCCTTGTGCATCATCCCCTCATGCACATCATCCCCCATGTGCAACTTCACCCATGTGCAACTTCCCCTCATGCGCAAATTTCCCCCATGTGCATCATCCGCCGATGTGTAAGTTTTCCCCATGTGCAATTTTTCCCCATGTGCAACTTCCCCATACATATTATCCCCCATGCAAATCATCCCCCATGCGCAGTTTCCCCCATGCGCATCATCCCCCATGTGCAACTTCCCCCCATGCTCATCACACCCCACGCGCAACTGCCCCCACGCGCATCATCCCCCAATGCACATCATCCCCCCATGCGCAACTCCCCCATGCACAACTTCTCCATGCGCAAATTTCCTCATGAGCAACGTCCCCCATGAGCAACGTCCCCCATGAGCAACGTCTCCCCATGAGCAACGTCTCCCATGCGCAACTTTTCACCCATGCCCATCATCCTCCCATGCGCAACTTTGCCCATGCACATCACCCCATGCAAAACTTCGTCCATTCACAACTTTCCCCATGCACAACTTTCCCCCATGCGCATCATCCTCCCATGCACAACTTTCCTCCATGTGCAACTTTCCTCCATGCACAACTTCCGCCATGCGCAACTTCCCCCCATGTGCAGCAACCTTGCCAGTGCAACCTCTTCCTCCGAACAACATCCCCCAGTGCACCAGGCACAGAGCACCCAATTGTCTGGATGTTGTTCAGTCTCCCATGTTAAGTATAGGAGAGAAACACGTTGCCCCCTTTTCAGCCCCTGAAGGGTTAAATTTCTCCAGATGGTTCTTGGGGGGTGTTCAGGTGACAGAAGGAACTCCCAGAATGCCATGCTTCAGGCCCAGCAGTTGGGGCGGAATGTTGCTGAGTCAGCAATTCTCCAATGCAAAGTATAGGGAGGAAAACGCGTTGCGCCCCTTTTCACCCCCTTCTGGTTGGAATTTCCGAAAACCTGTTCTTAGTGCACCCTTCCGTCATGGAAGGAACATCCACCCCAAATTTCACACTTCTAGGCCCAGCGGTTTTGGCAGGGTGGTGATCAGTGGTGGGCAGCAGCAGGTTCGCACCTACGCTATAGAACCGGTTCTTAACAAGAGATAGTACATATAAAGTTTAAAAATAGCCATTTAAAAGTGGCTGCCAGATGGACAGAGAACCGGTTCTTAATTTCTTTGAAGCCCATCACTGGTGGTGATGAGTGAGTGAGTGAGTGAGTGAGTGAGTCAGTCAGTCAGTCAGTCAGTGACTTTTCTCTTTTATATATATAGACTAGCAGAATTTACCCATCATTGTGGGAGTAAAATTTCAAGAACATTTGTGGGCTCTGGGAACAGCTGGGCATTGGCGGGCACTGCTGTGCACTGGTGGGAATGGGCATCCTTATTGGGCACGACAAGGCACCAGTGGGCAGCAGACACCAGTGGGCAGTGGGCATCACTGGACATCACTGGGCAGTGGACATCACTACCAGGCAACAGGCATCCCTACCACCACCATGCAGTGAGTAGCAGGCAACACTGGGCATCATTGGGCACTTGGCAGCATGGGCACATTGCATTGATAGGCATAGGGCACCAAACACTGGGTGCTGGGCTCCACTGCGCATCCCTACAGGGTACCAGGCACCATCAGGTGGCAATGGGCAGCAGACATCACCAGGCACCACCAGGCATCCCTACAAAGCACAGGGCATCCTTGCTGGGCATCAGGCATCAGGCACCATCAGGAACCGCTCAGCACCAAATTGGTTCTTAGTGGGTCCTTACATCATAGAAGGAATATACTCCCCAAATTTCATGCTTCCAGGTCCAAGGGCTGAGGCTGGGTGTTGATCAGTCAATCTTCAATGTTAGTTATAGGGACAAAATCACACTGCACTCCTTTTCACCCCCTTCAGGATAAAATTTCTTAACATCAGTTTTTAGTGGATATCTAGATCACATAGGTTTCTTCACAGGTCTGATCTATGAACATTCAATTCAGAGAGGTCTCAAATTCTGTGATGCAATGAAGAGAACAGCAACTTGTACCTGTGAGTTAAGAAACTCCAGATTGGCAAGTTTCCCAGGAGAGCCTATATTTGCTCTACAGAATTCTGTACAGGAATTTGATAAGCTCAGTGCAGAGAAAGCAAGCTGACAACATTTCAGCTCTCAAGAAGTTAGGTAGAACTTAGCAATAGCAAGACCAAGGATAGGTTCGGGGAGCCGAGCCAGTGCCAGACAAGATACCATGGAAGCCACAGCTCCTGCTGTGTGCGATTGTGTGATTCCTGACCTTAATGGGAAGCAGCTTTATTCATACACAGAAGACTCAACTGATAAACTGGGTCTCCCTCCTCTTTCCCTTCCCCAAATTTTTGAAAATGCTATTTCTGGGAAGAGGAGCTTTCCAAATGTCTGTTGGCAACGTTAGCTTCTCAGTCAAGGAGCCAAAAAGACAAGACATCACAAACCCAGGCCAAGTCTGCCACCCACCCACCTCCTGTGTGCCATGCTCCTATGGCACACAGAACTGCATTGGCCAACCGACAGCAGGAACTTGGCAAAGCATCACTTCAGAGAGCAGCCTGGCTGAACTCCTTTTGTGGCATACAAACAAATTTTGGGGCTGAGGACTGGGAGATTTCCAGACACCCGCCTTAATTTCTTATTCACTCACTGCGGAGTACAATTTGCTCTGATGCAAGAGGTGGGTGGAAGAGGGAGAAACAGTGGCATAGCTATAGGTAGTGCAGGGGGTGCAATTGCACCAGACTACAAGCTTTAGGGGTGCAACAAGCTGAGCTTGATACTAGTGGCAAAAATTGTGAAAAACGGGGTATGTATGATAATAATACTGGACCATCACATCACATATCATTGGAAAGGTACTTTAATGCAGAATGCAATGAAAGAAACTGAATTGGAACATCTGTATTCTATCAAAAGTTATGGTCAATTAACCAGAAAATAAAGAACACAAAAACCTCTGGAATAAAAAGTGAATTTTCTTAACTCAAAACTGTCCCATGATACCGACTGCTCTGAGAGCCAATGAGATGTTATTCTGCTACTGTATGAAACTAATAAGGTGTTAATATGATTCAGCTCTCATTTCCACATACATATGTATATCATAAAACAGTTACCCATGCTAACTGGATATACAGGCACTTCTAAGTGGTGCTCCTCTTATATTTAGCAGGGAAAAAATAACCATTCCTCTTTGCCCAAGCACAAGTTTCCCCAACCAAAATTTGTTGGCATCCAAAATTGGCAACCTAACCAAAAAGGGACATTATTCTACTTTATTAAATTTGATTTTGTTATTGCTGGGTGAGGGGGCAACAAAATCGCTTTTGATTCTATATAGCAAATAAGCGCTTTAACTATGCCACGAGCAGAGCAAATGGGTGATGAACTGCTGAGGAGGAGGAGGCAGGTTTTTCCTCAATTTTCTTTTTAAAAAATACCCGGGATGACATCACTTCCAGTTGTGACGTCACTTTCAGGGCAATTTTGAGCTTTACAATGGGCTACATGATCATTAGCTGCAGCACCATGGAAAAGAGGAGGATTTGCCATCTTGTACTGAGCTTGTGAGTGGTACATAAACGTTAATGACAAGTGACGTGATGTAACAATATAGTTACTGCCTTGTAGATGGAAACCCACAACAATTATTATGGAAGTGGCAGTCTCAAAGGAGAAAGAAGAAAATGGGATTTACTTTGGCATGGGATAGGCAGGATATAAGTAAGTAAGTAAGTAAGTAAGTAAGTAAGTAAGTAAATAAATAAATAAATAAATAAATAAATAAATAAATAAGAGCCACAATTATTCTCTCTAAATTTAATTCAGTGGCTCTCTAAGAGCTACTCAGTTTCTGGAACCACAGTAAGTATTAGCAGGAGGTAGAGGTTACCTGCTCATGCCATAGTAATTGCTGCACTATCAGGAACATATTTATTTATTTATTTGTGGATTTTAAAGCCTAGCTATCCTATGCCAAAGCAAATGCACAGTGCAGCTTATAAAGCTTTTTTATCCTTTGTGTTCACAACCCTGCAAGGTAGGTTAGATGGACAGTGATTGACCAGCCCAAGGTCACTCAGGAAGCTTCATGGCTGAGGGGAGATTTGAACCTGGACTTCTAGGTCTGAGTCCAACTCCCTAACTACTGTGTCATCTTGCTATCAAGTTACCAAGATGGGTAACTTGTATTGGCCGCCGGAGGGGCCCAGGAGGCTTGCAGCCTTCCTTTGGCCTCCTAGCTGTTCCAAATACCTCTGATTGCCCATCAGAATCCACTTCCAGTTTTTGCACTCTTTCAGCTCTATGACAAACATGCACAGCAGGGCTGGCAGCACAGAAGATTGGATTACAATCCAGGTCTTGCTGCTCCAAATTCAGCATCGTACTCACTACAACAGATTGGCTTTCATGACATAACTTTAGGGAGAAGTATAGATCAATGAATTTCTATGAAATGGGGCAGTAGATGTACAGGACAATGTCTGGAGTAGAGAGAGGAAATAATCTGTACAGAAAGAAATCTCCTTATTTCTGAACTTTTTGCAAAAACTGCTTATATATTCTCAGCAGATTTATATTGCGTTATCATGAATTTGCTGCTTTTGGAAATTATAGTTTTGATATTCAGTGAACTACTAGATTTCCAGATGTTACTGTTCATAGCACCACTGTGGCCAAGGAAAGTGCTGCAAAGCAGTAATTATACAGACAGTAAATATCCAAGTCTAGACTGTCTTTTCCTCAGCAACAAGCAGCAAATTCATCACCTTGTGCTGTTTCTGCCACTCTGAAATCAGGGTAATCCCCACCGTGAGATTTATTTGTGAGGTTTAATAAGCTAATGTTTGCACAGCGCTCTGCATCGAGTAATTACATACAAGATGCACATCCCATTTATTAGCAAAAGTCTTCGATGGCTCAGCCTGAATATCAGGATACCTTTTCATTCCTAAGGATCAATATGGAATAGGTAACAGTCACAAAAGTACTATATGTTCATTACTCTGCAGGAATAGTTTAACATGCTCCTGAGATCCCCTTGCCAGTAATTCCTCCTTCATTGAGGCTGGCATCAAAATTAATGGCATGTCGTGTTCTATAAAGTCCTAACTTTTTAGATGAAAGGTACACAGTGTTGTTCACAGACAGCAGCATAATAAATCAATGAATTCTTGTTGGAAGGATTTCTGGAGATGTTGCCACTTGATCTTGGAAAGCCAAAAGCCACTTTTGCTGCAGGTTGATGGAGTGTGATAAGTCTGCACTGTTCAAAAACTTTTTTTAATTGCTAACAACAGAGAGGATAAGTTAATGAACCTGTGCATATTTGGCTTGATTATTTCATTATTTGTTACATTATATACTGTACTGCCTTTCTGCCAATGCACTCAAGATGGTTCACAGCTTAAAACTGCAGTGTTCAATTTAATGGACATAAAAAAGAAAGAAGAAAATAAACACTCTCAGATACTATGGCCACTGCAGTTCTACAACTGGGTTGCTAGATTCCAATTTCTCCCAGCTAGTCTGATGAATTGGGGTTTCCCTTGTGATGTGGATGGGTCAGTGTGAGGCACTATGGGTGCCAAGATGCCAAGGGTCTGGAGGCAGAACCCTACACTGGGCTTCCTCTGGTGCCCTCATCAGCTCCCTGATGGAGCTATTGCTTCCAGCGATATTGAACCAGTAATATGGTGCACACAGGACTGGCCCATTCATGAAACAGAGCATGCCTCTGGGGTTGGGTAAGTGGGAATGACAGACTCAGAGCGCCCTGCATCATAAGTCTGCTATTGCCACTCTCCATTCTACTGCAGCATCTGTCTGCTTCCCTACCCAATTCTCTCACTCCTACCTTCTGGGCTCCCTATAAAGGACAGTGTGTGGAATAAGCAAGGCAAGTGGATCAAGAATCTGATCTTTGTGGCCCATTCTGGGAAAAAGTGTGTGAGCAAATACAGCCTGCTTTCCTGTCACTCATCTTCTCCTTCTTGAAATCCAAAAGGCATACATACCCTACAATCCAGATCAACTATGGGAAGATGAAAGAGGTACTTACTCTGGATTGCTCTATGCATTTCCCATAGACGGCACTGTAACTATTGGTGTAAAAGGTCCCATAGTTACTCTGGATTGTAGCCTCACTGTACTTCATGCCTTTGGCACACATGCCATCATGACAAACACCAATATTTATATACCGCCTTCAGGTAATTGAAATTGCCAGTGGCATCCACTCAGTCCAGTGGCAAATCCACCCCCTCTCCATTTTGCACCCATGGCTAACACCTGCAGGTGCTATATGAATGGTCTGCCTCTGTGAAGTCCCATTAAATAAAATAGGAAGAATGAGGCAGGCTGGGAGCTTCCAACACTTCTTGTTTTGTAAATACTTTTTGCAAAGAACAGAGCTAGATAAGCAGTGCAATCATAAGCATGTCTACTCAGAAGTTAATCCTATTGTATTCAATGGAGGCTACTCCCAGGAAAGTGTTTTTTTAAGGATTGCAGCCTGTGTTCTTCTTGAGGGAGGTTGAGGGAGAGGATCAGGGCAAGGTAGCACTTGAGTCTGTTGCTCACAGGTCAGTCCAGCTTGATGGGTCTCCTGTTGTATGTGGCCACCTGGCAATTCCATCACTTGGTCAACCTTCAATTAGTGATATTTGGAACAAGTGATCCAAAGTAATCATTAGCAGTAGATACTGAGTACACATTTAACTGTCAATTTATAAACAGCTCTGGAAGGAAAACATTTTTTATTTTTTAAAATAGCTTGTTGTTTCATTAGGCCAGTAGCCCATCCATCTTCCAAAGCAGTTTTGTGGTTTCCTTCCACCCCTGGCAGAATCTCAGATGTCACCATCACCTTTCCCCTTGGCAGGACAAACGAACACAGGCTTTTATATTTCATACAGTTTACATAATAATAGGAGACTGGGCATCAACACTGCATCAGTAATAATGATTTATTACCCTTTCATAATTGTTCATGAATTATTTATGCCTGCATAATTTCTACATGGTTTGGCCTGTAAACAGGAAAGATGTTAAGAGGGAAGTTGAAAGTATCAAATGGCTGTTGTTCTGCTTCACGGCCTAATGACATTTCACACACGCTGCAAATCTTGCAAGCAATTTCACTTGTGATTTTTAAAAGGCCTCAGTCTGAATTATGGCCACATTTTGGATGGGCATCAACATGCTACTGCATCAGTGTTTTTGCAAACTTTCATAAGGCATGCTATGACACCAGCAAATCTTTATGAGATTGTCACATAAAGAGGCAGCCCTGTGTGCACCACAAAATCTGTGCTAACTTCATGGGGGATCATGTTCTGCACGACATCCTGTGAACCACCACTGTTTGCATTCCTCTTCCTAAATTTCTCGTATATAAATCAAATTTCTTACTAAATAATTTTGTGCAATTAATGCTGACATCTGTCCCTTTCCCTCCTTCTGGCTCCTTTGCTATTAGTATGTCTTTGTGGGGTTTTGTGTGAATTCACACCATTCTACACAGGCAGGAATTTTGTCTCCAACCAAAACCTGGATCCCCAGAATGGGATTGCTCTGCAGTCCTGTAAATTGTCTTCTTATAAAACCTAAATAGTTCTACACCCAACCTGGGTTCCTTTTCCAGCACATTGCATAAAACATATTAAAAATGCATAGATGCTTATTAAAGATGCACAGATGCATAGGTATAACTGCGCACATTCAGTATTTATTCATTGCAATGAATTTTAAAAGACGAGCACACAATTCGGGGAAAGCGTGCAGAGAAAAGAAATGCACCAAGACAATTTCAGGCCAGCAAGGAAGTAAACAGTGAAATGAAAATGTTGAAGAATGTTGATATGGGTTTAAACAAAGCATACACATTGCAAAGCACTGCTCTGTAGGGGGCTGAAATCCCTAGCACTTTCCGTGCCCCACCAAGCTACCATTTGAAGGATTCTTTGTGGAAAGCCTTGACAATAACACTGGCACAGAACTAATATCATTTAGTAGAACTGATAAGCTTTTAGAGCATAAACAACACAGAGTAACTGGTTAGAAATAACTGCACACATTTGTTGGTCTCTACTCTATATTCCGTTCCCCTCCCGCCTTACACTGGGAGTTTTCTCCTTATTAGAATCATTTTGTGGGATTTATGAACCATCGCATAGGACTGACTTCACCACAAAACTTAGCTAACTGACCAGAACTTGACAGATCTCAACCATTTGAATCCTGAAATCCACGTTGGGTTGACATAGAGACTGCCAAGTTTCTGAGAAGCCTCATCTCTGGCTTTCCCAGAGAGAAGGGGTCAAAAACTCCCTTCCCTTGAGGATCCCACTGGTGGCTACCATTGGTGCTGCTACACTGCCTTTAGGATTGGCCTACCCATCAGTAGAGCTACCTGCTGTTAATTAAATGACTGTGCAAAGCGGTTTAATGTCATTTTGTAATGGTGAATGAGATCTCTGCACCTGAAAGCTGCCGAGTAAGATCAATGAAGTAAGATGAAATGGCTGAAGAACAATTTTGGAGAGAGGATGACAGGATACAGATCACTTGTGCAGATGACAAAGGATTGGGGGAATGGGGAACTGGCTTTACTTTGTGACATGGCAACCTTTACTGAGACAATGAGATTTTGTTGCATGTTGGTGGTCCCTCCAAAGTTCAGTAATGCTACACAGCTCTCCCCCCAAATCTGTGTGGATGTTTCTTCAATTGTTACAATCACTTCTTAACTAAACAAAGGGAATGAGAAGTACATATGTGGCTTCTTTATTTCTCTTTTCCGCCCATTCATTCATCCATGCATTCCACCTTCTTCTTTTGCCTTCCTGTTTCGGCTCATTTACCTGTGCTCTGGGCTCCCCAAAACTCTATGCATGTGCCATGAGGGCTACCCAGAACTCCTGTTTAGTGATGTAAAGGGCTCCAGAGAGCAAAAGGTTTGAAAACTGCATATCTAGGTGGTTTGGGGCTTTCAGTCCTTTGGGTGATGTCTGGCAGTAAAGGGTGGTGCTGTTATATGTTTGAGGCTGCAATCCTATGCGCACTTTCCTGGGAGTCAGACCTCCTGAACACAATGGGACTGACTTCTGAGTAGATATGCATTGGATTGTGCCGTGCATGTGGATTTTGGTATTTTTTCCCCAATTATATCTAATTAGTTTTCTTTTGTTATTCTGATTGCTGACCTGAGTTGCCACTGGCAAAAACGTAAGCTAAAATGTAATCCAACTAATAATGGAATCATACTCACCCTGACCATTTTCTGCAACATAAATGTCATGCCAAAAAATACAACAAAATAAAAGTAAATCCAGTCATGATTTGGAAGTTACTTGCAGAAAAGTTGTGTGGGTGGCAGAAAAACAGCAAGTATTTTAAAAGAGGCTTCCATGGTTACCATGATTTTTTTTCTCAGTGCTTCACTATGAAGAACAAAAATACCAAAAGACAAGGTATAATTCTCAGAAAGCTGTGGGTAAAGAATCTGAGCACAGGTGTTTGTGTGGAGCAGTGCTGAATACTGACAATGAACCCAAACAGGAGCGGAATTAGGAAGGACAACCACAAAGATGTGAAGTGGTGTGGATGGAACTTTTTATCCATCTTTTTCTGCTGGTTCACTCATCCATCCACACCACTTCACATCTTTGTGGTTGTCCTTACTAATTCCGCCTCTGAAAGGGTCTCAGGGAGCCCCAGGACACTTAGGAGCACACCTAGAGAAATGCTGATCTAGGGTTTTAAAGCTTAGAACCATCAACTTAAACTGAGCCAGAAACAAATTCGTAGCTGGTACAAGTTAAGAATGATTTCAAATTCATAAAGAATGAAGGTAAGGGATCCCACCAAGCCATCACTATTACAAATACAGTATAACTGTTGCATTTAGTGATGCCTGAAGTTTCCATGCAGAGCACATGACAGCAGCTTAGCTTGGAAATTACCATAGTGAGCTAGGTAGCTGTGGCCAACTGGTGATATGATTGAATGGTTTTGAAGAACACTTGTGAGTTGGGGCAGGAAAACTGTAATCAGCGATTGCTGGGGAAACCAAAGCAAGTGCTCCAAACTGTGTTGGCTCAACAGTGTTGGCTCCAGCTTTGGAGGCCCTGGAATAAAATTCCTGCAACAGTCTCTGAGTCACACATGCTCATATGCCACAGTTTAAGTATGCATTTTCTTCCCCTCCTCCCCGAAGCTCCATTTTGGCAGCTTCTTCAGCATTTGTTCTGTATGGTGATAAGTCTGCTACTCTGGATCAGAGTTGTCCAGTCCATGTTGTGATGCAAATTTACAGAAAATGGCCAACCTGTCGCAGGGGACTGTTGCTGGGTTGTTACCTTCTCACCAAAGTGGTACCTATTTATCTACTTCCATTTGCATACTTTCATACTGTTAGGTTGGCAGGAGCTGGGACAAGTGACCAGAGTTCATTCCAGCATGCAGCACTCAGGTTTCAAGTCGCCAGCCTGCCAAGACAAGCAGCATCTTTAACCTCTGCAGCCCCTCTCAGCTCCATATTGCTTTCTTTGAATAAAGAAAAATGTCAGTTTTAAGTCTCTCTCTCTTATCGACAGGTTTGGTGTAATGCTTAGTTTGACACATAATGGAGAAACCTGAGGCTGCAGTTAGTTTGTAGTTTGTCTTGAAGAGGTGAAATAGAGCTGAATGCTAGAAAAAATACTGACAGCTCTGCCATAAATGACGCACTGTGAAAAGTCCACAGGAAGATGAAAGCTGGTTGCAGCAGCCCTTACTCAAAAGAGCTCAGATGACAAGGAGGGATTCTAAAGGCTTCAGCAAAACCAGTAAAGAATCCTTCGGCACTGGAATGATCAACATATTTATTCAAGCATAAACAGTTGCAGACTGCAGGCCAGTTCATCAGATTCATCTTAGCAGGTAGCTGTACACACACACACACACACACACACACACACACACGCACACAAAATAGAAAAGGCAGAGTGAATAAGCAAGAGGAAGAACTAACCACGAGGCTGAAATCTCAAATCATTTTAGGCTCATCAAAGTTCGTCAAGGATTGATTCAGCACTAGAGAGAACAACCTCAAAGTAATACTACAGGATAACTGATGGACGCACTTGGCTCATGAAAATCCACTGCAAATCACTTGTAGCTTTCTGGCCATTTTGTTTCATGTGTTAGGCATCCACTGCCCCTAAAGCACTCACAGGGGTTCTCTCTTCAACCACAACAAAACATGATGATGCAGAGGCTCGACGAGCACCTGTCGGGGATGCTCTAGGGGGATTTCCTGCTGCAGGCAGGGGGTTGGACTAGATGACCTACTAGGTCCCTTCCAACTCTATGATTCTATGATGTTGCTGATAGTGACAGAATCATTTACCAAGCTTTATCCAAGTAAACAGCATATATCTAAATCCAGATTTCTCCAGTCCAACTGCAAGTCCAAATCCACCACTCTAACATCTACAGTTACTTGGGTATCTGGCCAGTAGTGTAGCTGGGGGTATCACATGACTCCACGTGGCATTCTTTAAGAGGTGGGGGAAGTGACAATGCCACTGATGCCACAGCTGTCAGGATCCTGCCCCAAAGCTTGCCCTCACCCCCTCCAAAATGACTGGAGCTATGCACTGGAATGTCTGGAGGGTGATCCAAGGCCCAGGAGGCCTTAGAAGGTTACTTATATTTTGATTCTGGGACTTCACCAAAAAATTATTTTAAAAAGTTTAAAAAATTTAAAAATGTGTCCCTTTACAATTGTTTAAAAAACAGCTTTTCTTGCTATTCATAGTAAAGAGGCAAAGAGCAATTAGAATTGCAAAGGTCTCCTGCTGTTGCCTGGCTCAGCTGAAGAATGGAATGATTGCTTCCATGACTTCCTCTCTGCAACAGTAGAAAAGCTGTTTTTAAAACTGTGATTTTCAGTGGCCATTTGTGTTGAGTCAAATCATGGATAAAAAATCCATGTATAAAAAACGTTGGCCTGTACTCACATTCGGATGAGTGGGCATGTCCCTGGAAGGTGTGCAATGGGGTGATTCATTGTCCCGCTATACCAACATCTCTAGCTATGCATATTTCTGATATGACCACCTTAAATGAATTCCCAGACTTGTGGTGTAAGAAGCCAAGACCACTTGCAAAGCCAATGCAAATTAAGCATGCTTAGTTTTTCAAACACCATTTGAGTTTCTTTTTCCTCTACAGTGGTACCTCACGTAACAGAATTAATTCATTCCGGAGGCAGTTCCTTTACATGAAACTTTCTTTACGTGAAGCGGATTTTCCCATAGGAAATAATGGAAATTTAGATGATTGGTTCCACAACCCCAAAAATATTTATATAAAAATATTAACTGGGTGTAAAAATGATGACAAAACACTGTAATTGAATTCAAAACATGCATCCAATGGGCATGATCCTATGAAGTCTACTTAGGCTGCAATCCTAAAGACACTTTCCTGGGAGTAGGACCCATTTAACACAATGAGGTAGACTTCTGGGTAGACATGGGTAGGAGGCTGCAATCAAAGACACTTTCTTCTGTAATCCAAGACACTTTCCAAGTGTCTCCCCACTTTCTCCTTCTCTTCATCCTGAGCCTCTCTCTCTCTCTCTCTCTCTCTCTCTCTCTCTGCTCCCTTCTGGCTGGCCCTGAGCTGCTTCCCTCTTCTCCACTGCTCTTCTCTCCCTCTGCCCAGCGGACACCCAGCCACAGGAGGAACAGCATGGAAGTGTTGTTTTCACTATGGGCAGGTGCGCTAGGCAGCCCTGACACTTTTTAAACAGGTTGCTGGCCAGCGCGTCTGCCCTAACTGCCAACGAATGTTGTCTTTACGTGAAGCACTTTCTTTACGTGAAGCAGAATCCTAGAGAAATTTTTTTTTTTGTTACGTGAAACTTACTTTACATGAGGTGTTCTTTACATGAGGCGTCACTGTACTTTCCTTAAACACAGTGATTCAATTGCAGGGGGAGAACAATTGACCCTGTACCTCTGAGAATAGCATTATTTCCTGAGAATAACATTTGCTGTTATTTCCCTTGTGTGTTTTCTTCACAAAGGACTTACTTAAGTCAGGGAAACATCTTAAGAATATAAAAAGAGCCTCCACTGGATCAGGACAAAGGTCCATCTAATCCAGGTTCCTGTATCACACAGTGGCCCACCAGATGCCTCAGGGAGCACACAAGACTCCTGCACCCGGGTGCCTCCCCTACACCTGGCATTTGGAGTTGGTTCACATCTACACTCACCAGGGTGACCATATAGAATGGACAACAGTGTTTAATTAAGCATTGCATAGAAGAGGGAATTTAGGCAGGTGTAGCTCAACATAGAATAGATTAAAAAGCAGCAGGTACAGGGCCAATTGTTCTCCCCCTGCAATTGAATCCATTCTATATGGTCACCCTGACACACACCCCTCATTGGTTGCAAACTGTGATGGTCCTTTCCTCTAGGAATTTGTCTAATTTCTTCTTAAAGGCATTAAGGCTACATGCCATCACCACGTCCTGTGGCAGGGAGCTCCATAAATTATCTACATGTAGGGTAAAGAAATATTTTCTTTTGTCTGTCCCAACTCTCCCAACATTCAATTTTAGTGTATGCCCCGTGGTTTTGGTATTATGGGAAAGGGAAAAGAACATCTCTATCCACTCTATCCATCCCTTGCATCACTTGCTTCTATCCATCCCTTACATAATTTTGTATGTCTCAGTCATATCCCCCCTCAAGCACCTCTTTTAGAGATAGAAGATCCCCAAACACTGTAGCCTTTCCTCATACGGAAGGTGTCCCAGACCGTCTATCATTTTGGTCACTCTCCTCTGAACCTTCTCCATTTCCTCTATATACTTTTTCAGATGTGTCGACCAGAACTGGATACAGTACTCCAAATGTGGCATCACCTTCAATTTGTACAATGGCATCAAAATTTTTACCATTTTATTCTCAATCTTTTTTTTAATAACCCCAAGCATGGACTTTGCCTTCTTCACTGCTGCCACACATTGGGACAACACCTTCATCAAGTTATCCACTAGCACCCCTAGATCTCTCTCCTGCTCTGTCACAGAGCCCATTAACCTAAATGTAAATTTAGGATTCCTTGCCCCAATGTGCATATCTTTACACGCAGTTCTGTTAAAATGCATCTGCCATTTTGTTGCCCATTCTACAAGCATTGAGAGATCCCTCTCTACAGTCTCTTTTGGTTCCCCCACCCAGATCCCCACCTATACCCTCTATCATCCAGATAATGTATGCTAAAGTCACTTGCATGATTTCTGTTGCTGCAAACTACTTTGGGAGTGTATTGGATTGGAATCATGTATTTCAAAGTCACTTGCATGGGTTCTGGTGTAGCACAGTTTGGGTAGAGACTTGCATATGAGAGTCAGAATCATGTCTGTTAAAGTCACTTCCTTGGGTTCTGGTCTTGCAATGACGTTTTCAATTTAAAAAGAAGTTGAAATTAAGTACAGGAAAGCAATATGAGTGTTTTTAGCTTTAACAATTCCTACATTTGTCCTATATTTTGGGGGGTGTCCTACAATTTTTTTAATCAGGTAGGAATTTTGGCTTGGGGGGGTCGGAATTTTGGTGAGCTGGGGGGAATTTTGGTTTTGGCATCTGGTCACCCTGCACGCTCTATCAAAACTTATCTTTAAGAGATGTTTTTCTTTCAATTTAAAGAGCCAACCTCATTTGCTTTGAGACATGAGAGTAAATCCAGAGTAACTACGGGAACATGGAAGAGACATTATGTGCACCCGTAGTTACTGCACCACCTAGGGAAAGCCTATAGGAAATTCATATTGCAATCCAGAGTAAATTGTTCTTACACCGGAGCAAGGACTCCCTGTAGTTACTCTGGATTGCGCCCCAAATCACATATAAATAAATTGCACATAATTAGGTTACACCTGTACTAATAATTTTGGTAGAATGTTGAACTTGGAGGGTGTTGCTGAAAAATTTCATAAGACCTGGGAACAGATTTCAAACTTCCTGAGTTGTGAAGTTCTGAATCATAACTTTGGTTACCTCTGGGCCAAAAATTCAGGAATCAAAGTGGGGCTGAGGAGGGAAGACCATCAGAAGAGTCTTCAAGGTGCTGATCTAGTCTTTCTTTGATGCTGCAGCCTGTAGCCACCAGCATAGTCAATCTGATTTTCTCCTCTGCCATTTTACAAACATAATGTTCCCTTGCAAAGACAAAGTTAAATTACTCTTCTTCTACTGGTGCAGCTTCATGATGGAGGAACTCGCTCGGCTTAAAAGGATTGCCGTTTTGTTGTCTCAGATTAGCTCAAATAGTATGACAAGCATTCCCCACATCAAAACCAATGTTGTTAACCTTGAAATCTGCATTATTAATATTTCAATGCTAGTCCCGTCAGGAGTTTGCAGAAGAAGTCTCTCCTGGACTGGTGACAGCTCGTCCTCATTTGATTCTAATCATACATGAGTTAAGAAGACATCATTAAAACTACATTAAGTTTAATTATGCCAGCAGCAGCAGCAGACAGTATGAGCAGCGGCTTAATGCAGAATCCATAATTAGATAAGAACTAATCCATTAGATTCTTATTTGTTAAGAAAATATGCATCATATATAATTGTCAGTACAAAGAAATTTGTGCAATTGGCAGGAATGTCACAATTTTCTGGAGTTGTTCCCTCTTCCTGCTGCAGTGTTTTGTTCATTTTGTGTTTAAAAAGCCAACCAAGCAAAGTCTTCCACTGCTTTGATTTCTCTTTCTCTTCAAACGGGACTGCAATAAGATGGATGTGTTTCTCAAGCTCAGTTAATTATGCAAGAGGGTTCTTCTCCCGTTATTTATCATATTTAGTATGGTGAAGCTTAAACGTGTTCAACAAACAGATCCACTTCATCAAGAAGAAAGGGACACTTTCTATGAAAAAGGAAAGCCAGGAGGGACCAAATAACAACCAATCTTCTAACCAAGAACATAAAAAATATATCTTCCTGAGATTCTTGCACAGCAAAGCAGTGCTTCCTTCCCAGCAGAACTTCCAGCAAAAAGTTACAAGAGGTACGCCAGAAGTTACAGTAAATATTTGATATATAGTATTTGTATTGTAAAGAGGAAGGTTTTTATTCCACTTTTTCTATAAAATTTCAAGATTAAAAACAGACCTAGACAAAAAGGGCTGTAGTGCCTCTTTGTAGTGGTTAGAATGCTGGAGTTAGAACCCTGCTTGACTCAGCAGGCCAGCAGTTCAAGACCCAAGTACTGCCAGATGGGGTGGGCTCCTATTCTTAGCCCAGCTCCTGCCAACCTAGCAGGCCAAAAGCATGCAAATGCAAGTACAGTAGATAAATAGGAACCACTTTGGTGGGAAAGGCAACAACCTGGTGATACGCCTCTGTGACAGGTTTCCCCAGGTTTCCCCATTTTTCCAGGTTTCCCCATGTTACATCCATCATGGACTGGATGAAACTCCAACCCACAACAAGCAGACACCATCAACACATGGTACAAATGCTGAAGAAGTCACCTGTAACTTAAAAATAGAGATAGGCCTAGAGGAGGAAAGGGGCAAATGTCCAAAGCACTGCATCTGTGCAGCATTCTGGACAATGTGGGAAGTCTTCCAAGGCATCCAAAATAGTCTTAAACAGTTCTTTCAGTTTTATGGAAGTTAAAACTGTGCAAGACTCCATTGCACTGGGTAAGTATGGGAGAGCAGCATGGTGGGGTAGCATGGTGCGGGGAGAGACTTTGCCCAAGGGTGTGTCAAGGGACATGTACATATACATGATAAGGAAATGAAAGTAAATGAAAATGATAGAAGAGTGTTGCTTCTGATTGTCTGATAGAAGAGTGTTGCTCCAGATTGTTTAGCTACTTAGAATATGATGTTTTTATTTAGCCCTGTTTGTAATGTCTGCAATAGGCTTGTTTTAACCAAGTATTTTAGCCAATAGTTTATTTTTAAAAAATTTTTATTTTAGGGGTCTTATTTTTCCCAAGCATTTGTGGCAATGGCATGGGCTGTGGGTGGCACAAGCGTTAAAGACACTGTGCCTGTTAACCAGAAGGCCAGGGTTCGATTCCCGGGTCTGCCCCACAAGACAAGGTGAGCTCCTGTCCTTAGCCCAGCTCTGCGACACCAGCTGGATCCAATCATGCTGGCTCTGCCTTTCCATTGGACTCATTCAGTGGCATGGAGAGGGGGGATTTGCTGCTTGGGTAACAGCCTATCCTCCATAAAAAATCCAACCCAGGCTTTTGTGCTTCGCATGCAGCGTATGCAGCGCCGAGCACGATACCATAGTCTTTCAAGACTGATGGAGGCCTGCTTTGTGGCAAAAGTTCAAATGCATTTTTTTAAAAAAGCTTTATATTTAAGAAAGAGCATGCATATGTGTGAAATAAGTTTAAAAATATCAAGGAAAAAAGTCAAATCCTTTCTCAGACAGAAATGTCACGACCTTTAGATTCTTATAAATAATTCCCTTTCAACTTGGTCATCCATTACACCAAATAAAGGAGTGTCGTGTGATGCTGTTAATTGTGCTTCCCAAAGTAAAATGCCTACAGTCTAGAAAGGAATTACTGTGGTCTCAAAAAAGAAAAAAAATAACCCTTCCATTGCAGCTATTGGGTCAAATTTCTCTGTATCAAGATGGTCTTATATTTTGTGGTTGATTATAGAATGCATTTTCCTGGGATCTATAATCACATAGAGGACTGTTTTGTTGATGGTAGAACAAGCTGTTCAATAATTTAACAAGGCATAGTAACAAGATTGACCCACAAGAACCAAGAGTGCTTTAATAGTATATGGGGACTTGCAGATCTATGAAATAGATGGATGCTGTTGCTTACAGTGAAACATAAAAGAGGCATCTAAAACTGTCAGATTCAGTAATTCCTTTTTCTCATCCCTCTCCCTCTCCTATGTGCTTCTTCTGTGTCTTATTTTGCCATTCTTCACAAGTGTGAAAGGAAAATGTTATGTCTTGCAAATCCAAGGGCTGCTAACACACAAATGTAGCTGCATCCCATAATCTATAGACAGTACATAAAACTGAAAAGTCACTCACTCATTCACTCACTCACTCATCAACGCCTAGCCAAAAACGTTGGGTCTAGAACCTTGAAATTTGGGGAGGGTGTTCCTTCTGTAATGGAGGCACCCACTAAAAACCAGTCTTGGAAATTTGAACTGGAACAGGGTGAAAAGGGGTGCAAAGTGTTTTTCTCCCTATACTTTACATTGAGAATCCCTGACTGAGAGAAGCTGTGCCCCAATCCCTGCACCAAGACGCATGAAATTCAGGGAGGGTGTTCCTTATGAGACATCAACACCCACCAAAAACCAATGCTGAGAAATTTAACCCTTAAGGGAGTGAAGAGGGGTGCAACGTGTTTTTGTCTTATACTAAACATTGACGACTGACTGATTAACTTCCAGCCAATTTGGTGCCCAGTACCTGATGCACTGGGAAGGAGTGTTCACATTGGGTGACATTGCTTATGGGGGGACATTGCTTATGGGGGGATGTTGCACATGGGGGAGGTTGCGCATCAATGTGGTTTGATATGCATGTAGGGGTTGATACACAGGGAGGATGGTGCACATGGGGGATGTTGTGCATGGGGAATTGATGCACATGGGAGGGATGATGCACATGGGAGGGATGATGCACAATGGGGGGATGATGCGCAATAGGGGGATGATGTGCAATGCAGGGATGGCACGGAGGGTATTTTACTCCCATGTTTCACTAGTAACAAATAAATGGTTCCTAAAGTTTAAAATTCCCATGAAGTTTTAAAAATGTAAAGATTAATTCATTGGCTGAAATGCTGTACATACCTTACCAGCCTGGAATATCTCCATGGTCTTTGGAATGTCACTTACTTCAACTACAAGGAGGAACAGGCATACACTTGATCAACCCTATCCTAACTTGCACTGCTACAACTAGACTGTGGCCCATACTGTATCTAGCCCAGGTAAGAAACAGGCTGGAAGTTTCCTTGGGGTAAGTCTGAGTATCCCCATGTAGAGCATTGTGGCCTCTAGTCCACTCGCCAACCCTGATCCAGTTGGGGAGCCAGTGGCAGCCAGGGTCTCGGATGCAATGCCATCAAGCTAGAGCAGGTCTTTTCACTAGCCAGTAGCATCTCATGAGGGGGCAGGGGGCCAATGGCCTGGGGTACCATGAGGCAGGGGGTGTCAAAATCACCCCCTTTCTCACCACTGTGCCCTGTGCACTGTAAATGGCTGAGATTTTTCCTCCAGCCTGCCACACATTCCATAGCAACATCATGGTCTCTCCTTGCACAGCTTTTGGTATTTTCAAACTAGCAACCTTCAGATCTTAACTTTGGGCAATTAACAGTGGCTCAACCCTGTAGACCAGACTTTCTGCTTAAGAAGGTCTAAAACTGGCTTTTCCAACACGTGGTCCGGAGGCCGCATGCAGCCCAGGATGCAAATTAATATGGCCCTCCTGCAAATGCTGGCCGCCACTGGAAAAACCAGCTTTGTGGTGGCTTCCAAATTCAAATTTCAGGTGCTGCTGTGTGCGCTGCTTTTTTCCTGGGTCTGGGCCTGGGCGGGACAAGAGTGAGGCAGGAGAAAAAGAAGCTCCTCCCCTTTGCAGCCACTCAGAGCACTCCCAGGCAGCCTAGAAGCAACAGCCTTCAGGAGCGCACTCCTCACGGGCTGCTTCTGCTGCTGCCTGTGGACCTCACAGCACCAGCTGCCTGCCTGCTGCGGGTCCCACAAGCCGCCTGTCACCTGCAAGCCACCCACCCACAGCCTCCTAGATAGATAGATAGATAGATAGATAGATAGATAGATAGATAGATAGATAGATAGATAGATAGATAGATAGATAGATAGATAGATAGATAGATAGATAGATAGATAGATAGATAGATAGATAGATAGATAGATAGATAGATAGATAGATAGATAGATAGATAGATAGATAGATAGATAGATAGATAGATAGATAGATAGATAGATAGATAGATAGATAGATAGATAGATAGATAGATAGATAGATAGATAGATAGATAGATAGATAGATAGATAGATAGATAGATAGATAGATAGATAGATAGATAGATAGATAGATAGATAGATAGATAGATAGATAGATAGATAGATAGATAGATAGATAGATAGATAGATAGATAGATAGATAGATAGATAGATAGATAGATAGATAGATAGATAGATAGATAGATAGATAGATAGATAGATAGATAGATAGATAGATAGATAGATAGATAGATAGATAGATAGATAGATAGATAGATAGATAGATAGATAGATAGATAGATAGATAGATAGATAGATAGATAGATAGATAGATAGATAGATAGATAGATAGATAGATAGATAGATAGATAGATAGATAGATAGATAGATAGATAGATAGATAGATAGATAAAGAGGAGCAGGAGAAGTAAAACTAAGGAAA
Organism: Cryptoblepharus egeriae; assembly: GCA_030015325.1. NCBI lineage: Eukaryota > Metazoa > Chordata > Lepidosauria > Squamata > Scincidae > Cryptoblepharus > Cryptoblepharus egeriae. The sequence continues at coordinate 61,905,885 of JAREYC010000002.1, read as the reverse complement.
ATAGTCTGAGAGTCCATGGCTGAGTCCTATGCATGGCTACGCAGAAGAACCCCCCATTATAATCAATGAGACTTACTCCAAGCTTGGAGAGGATCTCAGCCCATCCTATGCAGCATGCCTACTCAGAAGTAAGCCCTGTTAAAGTCAATGGGGCTTACTTCCAAGTAAAGGTGACTATGGGTGCAGTCTTAGAGGTCAATCCTATGCATGTCCATGTTTTCTATGGTTTTTTGGATAATCAGCTATCGTTATGTGTGGCTCACCACATATTGTATGTGTGGCCCAAACCAACTTGTCTTCTTCCAATGCGGTCTAGGGAAGCTAAAAGATTGGACACCCCTGGTCTAAGACCTCCTGCCTAAGAAAGTCTGCAAGGGATGTAATCCTAAAGGCACTTTCCTGGGAGTTTGACCAGGGGGTTCTCACAGGTTCTATAGAACCCTTTGCTAATGAGCGCCTGGTTTTGAGAACTGGTTACTAATGGGACATAGAACCTGACCCTATGAACACAAAGGAGCTTACTTATGAGTAGACATGGTTAGGATTGTGCTCTAAGACTACTACTAAGAACATAGTAGTAGTAGTAGTAGTAGTAGTAGTAGTAGTAGTAGTAGTAGTAGTAGTAGTAGTAGTAGTTATTGAGAATATTTATACATCAGTTTTTAGCAAAAAAAATTCACAGAGTTGTTTATAGACAAAATAAAATTCTTAAATGGCTCCCATTCCCTAAAGGGCTCACCCTCTGAAAACAAGTTATTTTTTGATGAGAGACTATGGTAGACTTATCATGCCAATAACTATCGTGCCACAGGCAAAGTATAATGAAAGGAAATCAACCTGCAGCAGATAGCAAAACTCTCCACTATTCCCAATCCAGTGAACAAGTTTTCAAATTCACAACACAATCCTAACTGCTGGCTCCACTGACACAGCAACCTCTAAATCGGCCCAGAATGACACAAACACGTCATAAAGCAGGTTTGTAATGACTACAGTCATCAATAGTGTAGTGGTGGGATCACTACACCCCAACTTTATGCTAGGGGGCATGCCAGCCCTCCTCCTCAAAGCAAGAAGCACTTCCCAACAGTGTCTAGAGTTAGAGAACTGCTTCCTTGTAAAGAAAAAGGGAGTTGCCGTTTATGCCAGGATGGAGCAAGTGATAATAGTTAGGAGAAGAAGTCCAAGTCACCCAACAGCAAGCCCAGCAGGGCAGGGATGAAATGTAATTGCTGCAGCAGCTTAACAAGGTTCTTACCGTCAGCCTGGAGGAAGAACTTCAACCAGCCATGAAGATGAATCTGAAGGCTGCCCATGAAGAGGTGAAAACCTCCTTTGATTAGCAGCTGCAACTGGGCAAAGCAGATTTGGGAACTGAGCTACAGAGACCACCTGTCAGGATTGCGAAGAAGCAGTGGAGTATTGCCAGAAGCGAGACCAAGACATTTGGTCTCTCAAGGAGGTTTCCAGCAGTGATGAGAGTGAAAAGCAGGAGCCTCTGGAACCAGAAAGTTTTTGAGGAAAGAAAGGGAAAGCATATCCTATGCTGGAAATAAATGACTTGTAAGTAGTTGTATTAAGTAGTAAGAACCTTTACTGGCATACAAAAAAGCAGTACAAAGATCAATGAAATCAGCAGTTAGTTCTACAAGAATCACATAATAAAATTGGTCCCAGTGACACATATACAAACAAAACATATCCCACAGCAAACAGGCTATGTTGATTTAAAAGTTTTCTTCCCAAAAGCTAACAATTTTAGAAACAAAGGGCAACACTATTCAGGGCCTCTCCTCTCACTGACCCTCAGTACCTCAGTATCAGTCCATTCACTAAAGCAATCTGTGATTGGTAGCAGGCATTCCTGATGCTCAGACTTGAAGAAAGGTTAGTACAAGAAAGTGTGCTCAAGTGTCTCAACACATTTCAATTCACAGGAACAGAAACTGTCAGAGCGGGGTAGTCCCTTATATTGAACCTGTGTGAGGGCTGAAGAAAAGGGATTGGATCTAGCTATCATATAAGCTCTTCTTTCCATTGGATTGTGCAAATGTTGCAAATATGATGGCAATCTGCCCGGCTGAATATTTGTATTGAAATATAACAGGGAGCAAAGAGTTTTGGCTAAGCTAATAAGCTCCTGGTGTTCAATATCCAGAATTCGATTTTTGATAAGTCTGTATGCTGCCAGTTGACCCACTGTACCAATTTCAACAATATCGAGGCCTAACAGTTTTAGTTTAGAGTAAAAATTGGCCATCCCAGATGGTGGAACAGGTTCCATATTAATTGAAACATTAAACTATCATTGGTCACCTCAAATAAGGTACTGAGCCAAAATTTAACATTTCTTAACCATGCTAGTGTATATAGGGTGCAATCCATATCAAGTGGGGGGGTTACCTTCATAGTCTCAGAAGTTTTTGAATTTAACATACTGTATGTTAAAATTCAGGAAAAAGTAAGATACCTGTATATTTTTGTTTTGCCCAAAAAAATTCCTGGCCCGAGATACAGGCCACCAAAGCTGGCGCCGCAGGCACCATACTCGACGGGCACCGTTGAGCAGAGGCTTGACGAGCACCTGTCGGGGATGCTGTAGGGGGAATTCCTGCTGCAGGCAGGGGGTTGGACTAGATGACCTACCAGGTCCCTTCCAACTCTATGATTCTATGATTTCTCACTTGTGATTTTTGACAAAAATTTTAAAGTGCTCTATCTCTGGAACGGTGCAAGATATTTTGTTGTGGGTTTTTTATTTGAAAGATAATATTTTTCTGTTTAAAATGATATATTCCATTTTGAAATATGTGTTCAATTTTTCTTGCTGCAGCCTTCTGAGTTAAAAAATAACAAAAATAATTTTTTTTCTCAAAAATGCCAATCCCAAAAATTTTGATTTTTTACTGTTGATCAGTACAATTGAGTACTACATTCCCTGTAAAGGAGAACTTCCACTTTTGAGTTTAACAGGTGAAAGGGGGCGCAACGTGTTTTCTCCCTATACTTTACATTGAAGAATTGATGACTCATCAACATTTTGCCTCATCAACATTTCACATTTCTAGGTCCAGGGACTGGGGAAATGGGAAGACAGAGTTGCCCTAAAAAACCAGGATAGTGTTAGAGGCACATGACATGGCTACTTCTACTGTCAAAGGTGACCAATTGTCCATGTGAGTTTGATCCCATCATGTCAATGTCTCTGCATGCACTGATGTGATGATGCTGGTGCCTGGCAAAGCAACTCAAATGGGTATTTCTTAGGTTAAAAGGTAGGGGACAGACAGGCAGGCAGGCAGGCAGGCAGGCAGACAGACAGACAGACAGACAGACAGATAGATAGATAGATAGATAGATAGATAGATAGATAGATAGATAGATAGATAGATAGATAGATAGATAGATAGATAGATAGATAATGGGAGAAAACAGTAAGTACTGCAGGCACCTGGAAGCGGCCCCTCCCACTCACTGTTGGAGCCATTTCAGGCAGTGACGGCAATGAGCAGGTACTTGCCAAACCAAACAACTTCTCCTGCTTATTTCAGCGACTGCCTTGAATGGCTTCAGCGGTGAGTGTGTGTGTGTGGGGGGGGGTACTCGTTGCCTGCAATATTTACCATTTTACTCCTCCAACTATGCTACTGGCTAATCCCATCATCTGGAATTTGGTTGTCTGTAACTTGGGAATCTAGTATGCAAAGGGAGAATTCAATTCATTGGTGAAGCAGCATGTGTTCTCCTGAAGCGGAGCAACATCTTGGTATTACAATGTGGCAGCTGGCCCATTCGGTGGGATTGGAGGACTCGGGCTGTGTTTGTAAGCATACTTAGTAGAGAGGCAGCCCCACTGAGCTCAGTGGGACTCACTTCTGGGTAAACAAGTTTAAGATTGCACTATTATGATTCCTGTCGGGGTGGTGAACAATCCTAGCCAGGGTTCTAAGCATAAAGGAAGCTGGTCCTTTCCCTTTATTAGATGTGAAGAAGAGGCCATTTGGACTGGTGGAGTTTTTCCCATCCCTGCATGAGAAGCCTTGCAAAATTCTATCCAGTTTTTTTCCACTATTTAAGGTATGGAAGAAGGGAACAGGAGTACACATCTCTGAAGCGATGTAAACATAATTCAGCTTCTGAATACAGTCCATAAAGGGCATCAAAAAAGGCTAAAACACAAAAACAGGCAAGGTACGCAAGTGGCTAGACTGCTGGATGTGGGTTATGGTACCCCTGATTGGAATCCCTGCTCAGCCATAAATCTCACTGGCTAGTCAACATTTTTCAGTCCAAACTACCCTTACAGGATTGTTTTGTAGGAAAATGGGAAAAGCAAGATGTGTGCTGGTGTAAGACAGAAACATATATAATAAAACTATCAATTCCACATTCCGCCTGCTCATACTTGGTGTTTTAAATACATTTATTATGCCCCAATTCTTTCCGTTGCTCCAGCAAGAATTGTACATAGTCCTTTTATTTAAGACAGGGAGAAGCTCTGTTCTAATTTCTCTCTGTATTTCTATTAAGAGAATACAAAAAGAGTGCTGCTTTGAAATGGAGATGAAAAAGGAACACATTCTAAGAGAGCGGAAAATGCATCCCAAATGTTGAGCTCCACATTAAGTACACCAAATCCAGCATGCTGGTTCTTATAATTGGCTACAAAATGGCAAGAGCTGTGCAAGTTTTGTTTTGTGACTGAGGAAAGAAATGGCATTTTAACAATGTGTTTCTGCCTTCAAGAACAACTGGTCCTGCCCAGCAAATATGAAGAGGAGTGCAACTCTTCTCTTCTTCAAAGCACTTGTTAGAGAGAGTGAGTCTGTAGTTTTTGTCTGTTTTTTTTTCTGGCTGAGATGAATTATCCCAGCAAGGAAATGCAGTGAGGCAAAAACCCATCAGGGGGTGTTTGTCTATCTTTGGTGCATCTCTTAGAAGACACAGACAGCCCCCCCCCCCCCCCCACACACACCCAAGGAAAAAAGGCCACATCCAGAGTGACTATATGTCATAACCACAAAAGAGGACAAAGATCCCAAAACAGAGGACGTCCAAGAAAAATGTAGGCTGCAATCCTAACCTACAGTTAGGCTGACGTAAGCCACAGCTTAAGTCCTGGAGATGTCATAAAAGTGCTGTAAGACACTTCCGTGGAGGAGGGTTAGGCCAGTGCACAGATATGCGCTTGACTCCCTACATTGCCACAGGAATCAGAAGAACAATGAATTGTGCCGGCTTAGGTTATTGTACCCAAAATAAAAGCTAGACACTCATGTATATTCCTTTCATGTGGTAAATTTAGACACTATGAATACAATCCTAACCACATCTACTCAGAAGGAAGCCCTATTATGTTCAGTGGGTCTATACTCCCAAGAAAGTGTGTGTAGGATTGCGGCCTATATTCAGTGTTGGGCTTCAAAGAAATTAACAACTAGTTCTATGCCCATTTGGCAGCCACTTTTAAATGGCTATTTTTAAACTTTATCTGTCCTATCTCTTGTTAACAACTGGTTTTATAGAGTAGGTGTGAACCTGCTGGAGCCCACCACTGCCTATATTACTTATTGTTAAACTAGTGAAAATGTACCTGCATTGTGGGCATAAAATTCCCCCTGTACGCCATCCCACCCCTGCACAACAACCCCTATGCGCATCAACCCCAATGCACAACATCCCCCCCTGAGATCAACCCCCATGTGCATCAACCCCCAAGTGCATCAATCCCTATGTGTACCACCCTCTAAAGCGTGCCACCCTCCAAAGTGCACCACTCCCATGCACACCATCCCTCCATGCGCACCATCACCCTCTGTGCACCCTTCATCCCAGTGCATCATCTTAAATTATCAGTCTTAAATGATATGTATAGGCAGAAAATGCATTGCACCCCTTTTCAGACCTTTAGGGGTTAAATTTCTAGAAATCAGTTCCTGGTGGTTGCTCCCCTCAAGGAAGGAATATGCTCCCCGAATTTCATGCTTCTAGGTCCATAGAAATACAATTTCTCTCCTTTAAAAAATTCATGTCCTAGGGAAAAAAGAGAACATAGGGTCATCTTGGTCACACTCCAATTTTTATTTTATTTTAATCTAGTTCTTGTGTTAGATCTAGTTCTTGTGTTAGTTCTTGTGTTTAATCTAGTTCTTGTGTTTAAGTTCTTGTTATTTTAATCTAGTTCTTGCTACTCCCCCCTGCAGCTTGGGAAAAGGGCTGCTTTCCACGTGTAAATACATTGTTAAAGGGGAGAATGCACAGCCATGCATGGGGAATAAGCTTCCAGGAAATATTTCCATTAAAGTGTGTACAACAGACAGGCCAACTATACGGCTAATTATGTTAAATTTGCAACTGAAAAAACATGAACACAGTTCCCAGCCTAAAGATGTGATGAAGACTGCCATTATTCGTTTATATAACACTAGTGGGTTCCCCTAACATCTCTGGGAACCTGAATATTTCTGTATCTCTCTTGAGTTTCCAGAAGCTGACTAAGCTTCATCTGCCACCTGTTTAGCCAACAAACAAACAGGAGAGAAACTCTTAAAGAGTTTTAAGCAGCAAGGATAAAGCAGAGAAGGCAAAGGAGAAAAGCAAGAGTGTGCTGGAAGGCAACAGACAGATGGAGACAGTCATAAAATTGAGGATGGGGGAGTAGAGGGAGATCAAGTGCTGTAAGATGTGTACAAAATAATGAGATTTGATGGGGTAAATTACAAATCTGAAAGGTTTTGATGATACAAAAAACACACACAGTAGATCATGAATTAATGGACATGGAGCAACAGCTATTGGTTGTACAGGCAGGTGTTATTTTCCCTGGCTGTAATGAGCTTTGGCTGCTTAATGAGTACTTCCCTTTGGAAGTGCCAACAATCTGATCCTGCTGCGAAGCCATCCTTGGCCTCCCATTGTTAATGCGACCTGAGACATGCAGTGACTCAGCTGGCTCACACCAAGTCCCTGAATCCCAGGGTCTTCTGGCACCGAACAGCTCCGTGCTGGAATCACTGTGTCACAGTGACTTGCTCCTTCATTGTTCCCCTGGTGGAGATGCAGAGATCAAGACAGGAACAGCTTCATTTGTATGGAAATCAGAAGATGACACCTGCAGATGCTGTCAGTCGCAATTAAATTGAGATTGGGGAGGAACACATACTTCCACATCTTCAAGAGGTCTGGCGTTTTCTCTGTCATGACAAGCTTGGCATTGTGGCTTTTAAACAGAGAGACTGCACAGTAATGACAATTATCGGTGTTATCTTATTCTCGGGAAATGTTGGAGTACTGTCCCTGAAGCCCAACAATCACCCGCATGGATGTCTGTGTGGTGTGGGTGGAATTTCATTAAGCCCTTCGCCTCCCATTTTGAGCTGGAAGTGCCAGGTGGGTGGCAGAAATTCTAGGCTCAAACATAATCACTCTTCCCCTCTGCTTCTGTGCATGATGGGCAAACTCCCAACTATTCCATTAACTGGAGCAGTTGATGTTACTTTATTTTTTAAGGCAGGGTTCTTTTGCATTTAACTGTGGCATGACACAAATTCAAAAAGTAAATCCTCATCTGGTGCTTTGATAGAATTATGGCTAAAAAACTTCATATGTAGATACTCTGCATGCAAGAAAAAATACTGCAGCCCTGCCAGGAAAGAAAAAGTTGGTAACTGGCATTCCCATTAAAAGCATGTGAGTTTTCAGATCTTTCCTAAGTGCATGACACATCTATGCTTCAAAGTGTATTACATGGGTGTGTAATAAATCATAGGACAGTAGAAGAATCTGATTTACTAATAAGGTTGCTACCAATCATCTTACAAACATTCAAAGATAAACAACTTCTCTCCTTTAAAAAATAAACTTCATTTCTAATAATTGTGAGGTGATAGCCTGCTGACTTCTGCAACCTTTTTTCTAGTTTTAGACAAAAACCTCTTCCACTAGAAACATACGTGCCCAAGCAAAGAAAATAGAGCACTAGGAAAAAAACACAAGAAGTTGCTAATAGTGATTGCAATGTAAGAACAGGCCAGACACCTGCTACCTACACCTGCTATTATGTGAGCAAGAAGTTTCTAAGATGGGAAACCTCAGCTCTGTTGGATTCAGGTCCAGGAATAAGCCTCATTTATAGTGAGCTTTCATCAATCATGGAAAGTTAATGGGTGCAGCTTTGGTTATGTATGTTTTAACAAGTCACTGCAAGCAACAAGGTCTCTCACTGAACTTGAGGTCCCAGAAACTCCATGGACTTTCAAAGTAAATCAAGATATTTGTAGTGCATTTGTTATGGAAGTGGATTTTAATTTAAGAAGACCTGGATTGTCACCAAAACACATCTGTTCTTTTGGACAATTTTCAGGTGTTCATAGTGCAATCCTCACTTGTGCAGGAACAGGCAGGTTAGCTCAGTGCAAGATTTGGGGCTGCCACTGTGCAAATCTTATCCCCTTCCTCCGGGTAGGGCTGCAGCAGGGTCTAGTTGGTTTACTCAAGGCTGCAGCAGCTTCTACATAGATCTCTGCCATCTTGGAAGGTGGCACAAATACAAGCAGATGGGAGCAGACTCTGGCTGCTCTGGCCCACCTGGGAAAGCAAGCTGGAATCCGGCATATTGCTGGATTCCAACCCTGCCTCCCACTCTCAACCCACCTACGCCAGGAATGCCTCCCTGCTCCAAACCCCTGTGCACACACCCATGGTGGTGTGAGCACATGTGCTGGCCTCACTCCCCTCTGAGTAGTGCAGAAGTGCCTTATAGCACTTTTGCAAAAATCACAGGCCAGTACAAAGGACCTGAGCCAGCCTGGATGCAGGGTCAGATTGATCTGTCAGTCTGAAATATTTCTTTTTTAATATTGAAATATTTTTTTAAAAAATATTGGAATTTTTTAAAAAAAATACAAATTAGAAAATATCAATATTAAATTACTGGATATAGAATGTAATAGGAACTAATATTTACAAAATGGATATTTAAAAAAACTGGACATTATGGGAGGCTTGTATCATGCACTGTAGTGAAGGAAAGAAGCTACATTCTGTAGTTGCTCCAAATACAGTGGATGTGGTCAAAAGGAAGCTTATGGTAAACGATTGTTGCAGAGAATGAATAGGATTATTTGAACCCAGTGCCATCCATTCTGCTCAGACATATTTCGAGCTTGTTTAAAAAGGGGAGAGCACTCAGTGTGACACCTCCTACCATAGTCCAGCAATTTTCAACTTTAAAAAAAACTCAGAGCACACTGACAAGGCACAAAAATTGTCAAGGCACACATCAGTTTTTTGACAATTGACAAGGCACACTGCAGTGCCAGGTCTGGGTCTCGCATCCCCCAGTGCCTCCAGTGACCCTTCCCCAAGCTTCCATGACAAACCTGCAGACTATTTGCAGCTCAACCATGTGCCTTGCCAGAGTGGTTGAATATTGCAACCATTTAGTGATCAGGCAGCCTACTTGTGCTAAAAGTAATTATTTTTAACTTTCTCTCCTGCTGTCTGCCCAGTCACCGCTCTCAACTTTGGAAGGTCTTTCTTTATTCATGTCAGAAACACAAAAATGGAAAAAAATTACAAAAAATTAAAGGAATTAACTTAGAAGACATTTGCCCAAAAACCAGGCTAGCTTGACAGCATTTTCCCTTGCCAACATAGGGCGCAATCCAGAGTAACTACGTGGAGTCCTTGCTCTAGCGTAAGAACAATTTGCTCTGGATTGCAATATGAATTTCCCATAGGTTTTCACTAGGTAGTGCAGCAACTATGGGTACACATGAAGTCTCTTACGGGCTCCCGTAGTTACTCTGGATTGTAGGGATAAGCTCTTCCTCTGTGCATATAGAAGGGCACTATATACACTGGAGTGGGGTGGTTTGTTCTTTTCCACATTCACATAGCCTACTTTCATGGTGTAGCCCCATTTCCGCAGGTTGTCCTTAGATCTTCCTACCCCAGCACACGGTCTATTTAAGGATTTCTATACATGCCATGGTTGCTCTTCACCAGATGGTGGGCATGTACATGATTGAACCCATTCACTTGGCATCTCCCCATATTCTTTCCATAGGTCTATGGCAGTCTGGTAACCAACAGGAGAGGCCACAGTTCTAAGGAAACCATTCCTTCATCTCAGTCTTGACTGTGGAAATTGATGACCATATACTGGGTGGGTTTGTAGCCGTTGCTTTAACCCATTCTTTTTGTGCTGCATTTTCTCAATGTAAATTAGAAGGAGAGAGACAAGCTAGATGGTATAGATGGTATTTTTTGTATTGGTGTCAGTTTTAAACATTGTATGACCTGTCATGTTGTATCATTTAAGGCCACATCTGCCTGTTTTGCATGTTTAGATCCAAGTCAAACAGAGCTGGCGTATTCTCCAGCCAAGTGGCATAATGCTAAAGCAGAGGTTCTTAGTATATGTGACTGAGCTCTCCATCTTCTGTTGTTATTATTATTACTTTGGATGATGCAGTAACATCACTGCCAATGGTGGAGATAGACAATAAAAGAGAGGGCTTCAGACAATTCAGTTGTAACCATTTCATAATAAAGGATTAGAATTAGAAGTATTGTATTAAAAAATATCCTTTTCATCTGAAATAACAAAGAGCTATTGCTGTGCCTTAATCAGCATGTAGCATGTTCCTAGCCTAAAGTGGTGAATGTGTTTAATGAAAGTGTATTTGTTGTAACCAAAGCAGTGAGAAAAAGGGAAGTACTTCCAGGAATCCCTTCTCATTCATCTGAATCAGAGAGAGAGAGAGAGAGAGAGAGAGAGAGAGAGAGAGAGAGAGAATGGCAAAGAGCAGAAATAAAGTTACAGCTGGCAAGCAAAACTGCTGGGCAGGCCTTCAGTCTTCCTGTATATTTTCTCAAACCCATGCCTGATGTAAATTTGAGAAAAGGGGTTGAGCATGTTGGGAAGGATAGGACCCAGCATGTGATTTTTTCCTTTAAAAAATCTACCAGTCTCCTCCCCACTCCTGCTCTTTCCTACTCACAGATCTCAGACCTCTCCTTTCAATGTACCTGGAATGCAGCATCTGAGAGATTCTGCTGCTAATGAATTCCACCAGTAAGTCTGTCATACACAATCCTGGCATTCATTCACAATTGCTGGGCCTTTAACACTAGCCTATTTTTAGCACCAGGACCCACTCTTTAGGATAAAATCTGTCAAGACCAACTGGAAGTGACGTCATAACCAGAAATTACATAACCAGAAATCATCAAACAAGAAAATTTTTTTAAAAGCCTAAACTGCAATCTTAACCATGCCTATCCGGGGGTAAGTGCAGTGCACTTCTGGAATGGAGTCATCCAAACCATGGTTGACGCAACATTGGAAAATCTGGTCAGCCTACTGCAGGGGTCTTTTGCTAGGATGCTGCCTTCCCAATGAAGTGGTACCCATTTATCTACAGTACTTGCATTTGGATGCTTTCAAACTAATAGGTTGGTAGGAGCAGAGACAAGCGTTTAGCACTCATGTCTCAAACCAATGGCCTGCTGATCTTCTGATCAACAGGCATAGTGCCTTTAATCACTGAGCCACTGCAGTTCCTGGTTAAACGCATATATCTGTTAAAAGCATATAACCTGTGTACAGATCTGTAACATTTCCCCAAATGCAATCTCATAGCATGGTAGCATCAAGTCGGATCACTAAAAATAAAATATTGGAATGAATGGGGACATCCCTGAAATTGGCTCACTACCCATCTAATGCATCCTAACTCACAGTTTGAGAAACATTGCACTGAAAGTTTGAGGAAAATTATGAAGATCTGCTGTTGAAAAAGGCCTGTAGGATTGGTTCTTTAAATCGGTGCGATTGAATAGATTCTGGAGGCTTCTGTATTGGCGTGCAAAGAAGTGATTAGGTGTGTAAATAGGAGTTTGGGTAGGTGCTGATAGGAGAGTGAACAAAGGCATTTCCAAATGAAGAAAACAATTCTGCTCTATAGGTCAATCCATAGACTGATACAATAAAACAAGTGGCATACAGATGTGGCTCCAAACACGTAAATGCACAAGGCACTATTATCCTGTCAGCATAGAAATGCTGAAAGGATGCTGAGACTACATGGATGGGTTGCATTCAGTGGAAACAATACAACCAGGAGGTGCATTGGAAGGGATCCATGACTGCATTCAGCGGAGACAGGAGGCTGAACAAATAGGATTATCTTCTTCCTACCAGGGTGTGTGACTTGGAAGGAAAACGAACTGAAGGGGATTTGAGGCTTGACCTAAGTTACAGTAGCTTGGCCTAAGTTTCAGCAAAGAAGTACAGTATCATACTGTCTATGTATACAGGTACCTGGTGAAACCATACACAATATGAAACTGGAATCAGTTGGACGTAATAGGCTAGGCTAATCATGGTGTTGTTTGGCAGCAAGATTTATATTGTCCATGTTTATAATGCAAGGCACAAACAGGAAATAAAGCGTCTAGCTTTCAGCTTGCTGGGAACAAATGCAAGATTGCAAGAAGCTGCATCAAATTCTTTGGGTATATTGTCAGTCAGAATTAGCTGGAGCCAATCTTGAAAATATGAAATTAAAAAATGAATATTTTTTGCTTAGGCTACCCTGGAGGAAGAGTAAAGATTCCTTGTTCTCTGTAGAATGTACTAGAGACCTAAACCTAAAAGTTTTTTTGAAGAGAAGTGGCTAAGAAGAAAATCAACTTTGAAGTATGAGGAAATATTTGAGTCAATGAAGGAGAGTCGGCTTAATTGTACAATCTTTAAATGTTCAGATCCTTCCTGCCCAATTATTCCAATTTACAATATTTCAACAATTGCTGTTGGATTTTCACTACAATAAATGAGGAGGGCAAATATAATCTAGTAGCTTTTGGTGATCAGAAATTAAATGAAAGAGAAACCAGGGGATCAATCCTTTCCAACTTTTCAGTGCTGATATGGCTGCAATGCCCTGATATAGCTGCCCAGATAAGAGAAAAAAATATTCCCTTATATTGAGTACTTCGGGGCTGCAACACATCTTCTAAGTCCATCTGAGGTCCAGCCCAGGTAGCAATACCCCAACTGAGGGCCATCTCAGGCCAGGTCCAGCGCACACATGGGGTCCGCTGAATGCTACATTTTGCTATTGTGGAGGCTCCCAAAACTTATCTAACCTACATTTACTGGACACAAAAACATAAGTGAATCCCAACCATAGTACTTTGCACTAGCTAAGTAATTTCAAAATGCAGTCCAGGAGGTTGTCTGTAGAGAATGAAAGATTTCACAATTCATCACATATCTAGAAAGTGGTTGCAGATGTTATTGGCTGCATAGGAGCAGTGAAAATAGATATCAACCTGGTCCAGAGATGACAGTGTGTCAGCAAATCCGTTGAAAGAAACAAGAATTGGGATATTTTGCACAATAGTTACTGTAAGCAGAAATAAAGGGAGGATGATTTAAGTAACCATACTACTAACTACTCAAAGCATACTCTGAGTTCCTCCGAGTTCATAGTCTAAATTCAACACCATTTGTTTGAACTAACTTTCATTTAAATCTAACACAATTTGTTCAAAGTTTTGTCTGTTTTCTTGGAGATCAGATTTCTGCTTTGAGTTGGAAAGTTACACTGTTAGCCATTTGCTAATTGACTAAAATGTAGATTTGCTTCCATTTATTTCCAATATTGTAAGTCTGTACACTTTTTACATTCCATTAAATTCTTAATCTTTTGATACTTGTCTTTTATATCCATTCTCCTCCATAGCTTGCAGTATTTTATTGAATTGAATTAAGGTTTTAACCTTGGTCAGGCTGCCCCAGTTTTCTCGAGCAACAATAAATTGACAATATTTTTCTGTTTACCACTTTATTGTTTCGAGCATTGCTGGGGATCTGGTATCAGTCTATTCATGTCAGCAAAGAAAAGAGGGAATCTGTACTCCTCTTGCTTTTGCTATTAACCCTATACAGGCATTTCAAAGGACCAAAAGACCAAGATGAACAATTGGTAAGCAATATATTTAAACAAGCATGTTCACCTGGAATGGAAGCGGTAAAAAGAATGAGCAATGAAAGGCGCACCAAACAGGAAGGATATGGGACCCATCCACAATGTGGTACCACAGCAGTAGGATACAATTGGTGATAACAGGTATGGAAGTTACGTTCCATTGCTAGCTGTGGAAAAAAAAACACTTGTGTGCATCAATCACCGTGAGCAAATAGGTTTTGGGGTTTAAATAAAAGTAAGAATCAGCTAAAAGTATTTTATTTTCCTTATATGGTAATGGCCAAGCACTTGCAATAATTGCTCTCCCAGCAATAAATTGACTATGCACTTTTAGATTTCAATTAATTTGCCTGTGTTAAATGAACTGGCTCCTATTGCTTTCAGCAATAAAATCTTGTTAATTGAAAACATTTGCTTTATCTGCTTGAGAAAGGATGGACAAAAGTAGAGCAGAGCAATGTAGTGCGTATCCTGTGCTACAAATAAAATAAACAAATTTAAAAAACAAGAAGGGACAGTTTTAGTATGATAATAGGATTGGTGTGAATGTTAATAGTTCTTAAACATTATTTGTTACACTTTAAAACGGTGTTTTTCTTTCTTCCACAATGGTTAGACCCATTGTGATTAAAACAGCAATCATGTGTCTGTGTTCTGCATGTATTTTAACAATGGCTATTTTTTATCAATCCCAAAAAAGGAAAAATATTAGAAGTGGGGAAAAATTAAGCCTGTGCAATTTGTGTTACAAAATGAATTCATAATTGTTAAACTACCAAATCAGAATAAAAAATTATTGTATTATTTGATATTCTTCAAAGAAATTAATTGCCAATTCTGTATTTTACTTTTTCTTGCCCATAATGGAGCTGGACTCAATTGGACAAGTTATAGAGAGTAAATTAAGAGTTAATTAATACTATGTCTCAAGGTGCAGGTAGTCAAGGTACAACTTACAGAGGTGGTCAATTTAGAGAAGTGGGCTTTCTACTGTGTACATATGGTGCATATCCACTATGGTCAGCTATGGAGATTTTACCGTACTATCCTTTAGAAATTTTGAAATGATTTTATTTAATGAAACAGTAAGACAAATGATACTGTGAATTTCAAGAAACTTGAGATTCCAGGAACTATGGTGAGTTTTTAATTGTTTTCTAAAAGGAAAGGGGTGCAGCAGAAAGAAAAGAGGTGTTGGCTTTTTTCCTGCAATTGGTATTTTTTGCACTTGGCCATAAAAAAAAAAGCAGGCCTCCGTCAGTCTTGAAAGACTATGGTATTGTGCTCGGCATACGCTGCATGCGAAGCATGAAAGCCTGGGTTGGATTGTTATGGAGGATAGGCTGTTACCCAAGCAGCAAACCCCCCTCTCCATGCCACTGAATTAGTCCATTGGAAAGGCAGAGCCGATACGATTGGATCCAGTTGGCATCGCAGAGCTGGGCTAAGGACAGGAGCTCATCCTGTCTTGTGGGGCCGACCCGGGAATCAAACCCTGGCCTGCTGGTTAACAAGCACAGCATCTTTAACGCTTGCGCCACCCACAGCCCACACTTGGCCATAACCAATTAGGAAAAGTTACTTTGTCTATTATATGAAAAAGTACATTGAAAAAGCATGGTGTTCTGTCTATGGTACCCATAAATTAATCTGTTTTAGAAGTCCCTGGATATTCCTGACCTAAGCGGGCAGTTGGGCTGCAATTGTCAAACCCTGTAGTGTGGGGAAAGGTGAGGGTGAATGATAGAAGAATTTAGAATATTCAGTCCTTCCTTTGCCTTTCCCCACTCCTCTCTCTGACTCTCCTTTGAGACCACATTGTAGTTGCCTTCCTTCTTTCCTTGAATACTCAATGTCTTTTCATTGCTAGGTTAACTGCAAGAGGGAGAATGGGAATAGACTCTAAAATGGGCCCCCCAAAAGAGAGAAAAAGCTTTCCTTGTTAAACTGTTCCATTTCTCCAGCCAAACACATACTATTTTTATTGAGCTTAGCTGCCTTTTCAATATACTTCCCCGCTACGTTCTTCAAGATGAGCTTTTAAAAATAAAATGCAAAGCCTCAGCCACGCCTGGCCTTCCTGAACACGATTGGTGTTTCTCACTGCCAAGCGCTGAGCGAATCCTTAAGAAGTGGTGTGCTATTCCCTCACCCCACCCGCCTTCTTGGCCTGATTATTTTAAGCCTGCTGTGAGTCCCTCACCAACTGATCCTAATGTTATCTCGCGCACACAGTAGTCTTTTCATTAAAAGGAAATCAGAGAAACTGACTTTAATAAATGTTAACACCCTCTCTGCAA
This sequence comes from Cryptoblepharus egeriae, assembly GCA_030015325.1. Classification (NCBI taxonomy): domain Eukaryota; kingdom Metazoa; phylum Chordata; class Lepidosauria; order Squamata; family Scincidae; genus Cryptoblepharus; species Cryptoblepharus egeriae. Next base: position 61,889,585 of record JAREYC010000002.1, on the reverse strand, counting down.
AATCCAGCAATTAAAGCTTCTGCCCTGGACCTTTCAAAGTGACACAGAACAAATCCTCGTCACTAGTAATAATAATGTGGTTCATCAAAGACGGCAAGCGCATGGGGCTATGGAAGATTGGGCAAGGGAAGGGATGGGGAACAAAGGCACATCAAAGCACAAGGCTGTGGCTGACCTCTCTTTTTGATCATCCAGCACAGAGGAGCATCACAAAATATAAGCAACCCACTGGAGCAGCACGGATAGATGAACAACCTGACATAGAACAGGACAGATAGGACATCACCATCCAAGCCTGGGTGCACTTCTCTCAAGACGTATCCATGAATCACATGTACTAATCCTAATAGTTTTATTGGATGGTGGAACTAAGTTTCTGCTAGCAGATACTGCTTTATGGCTGTCACAAACACCTCCCAGTCAGCAGAGATGCTGCAGAAGCCATCACTTGCCAGAGAATTTAACAGCACCTACCAACTATAGTGAGTGGTGGTAGAGATGGAACAGGATGGAAGAAGGTGGACCTGGGGAGGGAAGGAGGTCTGTTGAGAGGTGGAAGGTGGTGACAGCCAGTGTGGATGACTTGCATTGGATGCTATCACCTTCTTCACTTCCCAACATGTACCCTTTTTTCCTCAAACTTTTACCAACTAAAAAAGGTATGTAAGCAGCCTTGGCATGAGAAAATAAATAAACAAGATTGACATAGGGCCAAGGAGACCAGTTGCCATACAGGAGGCTTACAGGTAGAGAAGGGAAACCTTATGTTACCTTACGTTACATTGGGGTCTTTAACGTTACCCAAAACTCTGCCTTCCCCTCTCTTTCCCCTCTCCTGCAGAATGTAGTGTAAGACTTCCAGCATGTCTTCATTGGCACACAAGTTGGTGAGAGGATAAGATTGGGCTGTTTTTAATTCCAATATTATGGAAATAGAAAGGTACTTTCAGAAAACAGGGAAAAACTGAAAGGAATTAATCATTTGTATTAATTGTATTGTCAGTTCACACCTCTAGTTAAGGACTAGGTTTATCAAGTGAAGAACTGGGTTTAACTTGAAAGAAGGGGGTAATGTGGACATTGGTGTTGTTGGCATTGATCTTTGATTTCTTTGTTGGACCATGTAGGAATAAGGTTGCCATATCCCAAAGAAAACTGGGTGACATTCATTTTCCAGTGTCATGACCCACCAAAGGTCATGACCTGGCCAGGACATGGGATATGGCACCCTGTGGGTGCCAGAAACACTGCCCATGGTTCCCCAGCTTGGCATCAGGCCAGTCAGCACAATGCTGAGCTGGGCAACCTTGTGAAGGCACCAAGCTCTGAATCCGGTGCCGAAGGGAGGGAGAACCTCCTGCACACATCAGCTGGGTGTGTGTGAGGTCCCTCCCCTCAGCATCAGCCAGACACAGAGGGAAGGAACCTCTGTTTGTGCCCAGCCAGCACACGCAGGGGGCTTTCCCTGTCTTCAGCGCCATGCTGGTGCTGATGAGAAGGAGCACCTCCTGCTTACACAGGCCAAGCACATCTCTGCCATTCTCTGGCCAGCGCACACAGGGTCACTTCCCTCTGCGTATACTGTAATATACTGTATGGTAAAAGAGAAAAGAAAAACCTTTATGGCCAAGGAAGGCTTTCACTAAAAGTCACTGCTGTCTTTTTGAGCAACTTTCACAAGGAACCTTCTAATGACACTTGCTTTTGTCTCCTTTTGAGGATTTCACAGAAATGTGACATTGCATTAACAGATTCATTGCTTGCACTGCTACAGCCTTATCTGGGTGGTGCTTTTCTACAAAATTTGGCACAATTTCACAATGTTTACAAAGGTCCTTAATCTCATGTGAGGGATTCCTCTTCTTTGTTCTCCTCCTCCTCTGCAGATGAGATCTCCTCCAGAACGTCTTGCTATTGCTCACAATGCAGATTCATCAACTTGTTCGTTTTACAACAAATTTTCCTTGTAAAACTGTTTGCCAAACTCTGACAAAACTATTTGTCTTACAAGGCACTGTTTGTCTTGCAAAGCAGAATTCCTTGGAAATTTTAGTTTGTCTTACAAAGCATTCTTCTTACAAAGTATTTGTCTTACAAGTTACCATTGTAATTTCATTCCATTAGACTCCATTATTCATCCCATCTAGTATAGTGTCTGTACCTTGTTACAAGGCATTTAAAAGTGGACCTAATATTCCACTGATTTTGGTATCCACTGGGGGTTCCAAAATGGATCCCCAGTGCATACTGAGGTTCCACTGTATATTTAGTGCCTCTGATCCCCACACCTCCAGAAGGGCATTAAAGAGTTATAAAAGGTACGAGGGTACAAACAGAATGAGCCAAGGCTAGAGCATCTTTCATATAAGATAACGCTACAACATTTGGGGCTTTTTAGCTTGGAAAAAGGCAATTAATTGGTGACATGATTGAGACATATAATTATGCATTATGTGGACTGATGTGTATTTTTCCCACACATCCCCCTTCACAATCCATAATAGGATGCCATCAATTACAAGTGACTGGTGCAAGATTTATGATTGACAGAAGAACTACAAGTAGAATTAGTCTGCAGAATTTGTGGCCACAAGATGTTTACATGGAACCAGCCTGGACAGCTTTCAAAAAGGATTGGACACATTAATGGAGGACAAATCTATCAATGGATACTAGGCAAGACCATTATGCTCAACCTCTGAATTCAATGGAGAATGCTTCTGAAAGTTGCAGGAAAGCAATGGTGGGAGAGATATATGCCTTTCTCTCCTGCTTGTGCACTTCCCAGAAGCAGCTATTGAGCCACTGTGGAAACAGGATGCTGGACTAGTTATACCTTTGGCCTGAACCAGCAGGGGCTTCCTATTTTTCCTTTAGATGTGGATAGAAGAAAGCACTACTGTATTTATTTAGAGTTTCAATTAGTTGATTTTTTTCCCTGCCTTTTTATTACAGCTTCTGGGCTAAAATTAGTCTATGTAGGTGATCTTCAGTGCAGTACTTCTAGTTTCTGGCCTTTTGAAGAGCAGTAGCTTCCTGTGGTTTTATTTTTACTGAGTATTGACACTTGTTCTTGGATGAGGGAGCACACCATTGCCAAAGGCTCCAGCTAAGATGAAGGACTTCCTGCACTAGAAATCGCAGGCCCGCACAGTGAGGGCACGTGGCAAAGCATCTGAAGTTTCAGTAAAAGCAGATGAAAAGAAAAACTGAAAGGGACAGCATTTTTCAAGTTGCCCATTTAACCAGAAGCTATTCTTGGGTGTCTCCTACCCCCTGCCCCCTTCCCACCCCCAAAAAATATACTATTGGAAAATCCTGGAGACCAGCAATCCAGGACTCTTTCAATAGTCTCTTAGAGATTCATCCTGATTCCTGGAGAGTCTGGGCAAATCCTGGAGGGTTTGCATCCCAAATTACTCTCACATCTTACTGTGTGAATTTTTTTAAAAAAATGAACACTGTATTGCTGCAATGATGTCCATGGTTAGGAAGATCATATTTCATTTTATGATACATAGCTCACAACATGCAACTTCAGGGTGGCTTGAGAACAATGTACTATACAACTCTTTTTTAAAAAAAAAATCCAATTAAAACTACTATTTCAAAAATTAACAATTAAAAACAGAAACCCTAAAACCTTGAAACAACAAATCACAGAAAAGATATAAAAATCAGTGTTGTTACCCAAACACTTGCTGAAATAAGTTTTTTATCAATGCTCCAAAATTGAAATGTAGTGTAGACAGGGAAATCCTATTAAAATCTCCAGGTTTGCTTTCAGAAGTCTCCTGGAGCTTGATGCTGATTTCCAAAGATTCCAAGCCAATCCTAAACATCTTAGTTCCACAACATGATTCCAGAATGAGACAACGTGGGTGCCATTGCTGAGCAAATAAGGAAAGAAGCCTAGTGTTGTTATTAAAAAGACAAATGAGGTCTTTCTACGTGTTCTGTCTCTTCTAAATTCAAGACAATGTTCCGGCGTTATGAGATGGGTCATAATAGCTTCAAAGAACAAAGTTTCAGCCACAGTCTTGACTGACCAATGAGCCTTGGCATCAGTCTTAGGGCAAAATCCAGAGTAATTACGGGGAGTCCTTGCTCCGGTGTAAAAAAAACTTACCCTGGATTCCAAGATGAATTTCCCATAGGTTTTCACTAGGTGGTGCAGTAACTATGGGTGCACATAAAGTCTCTTATGTGCTCCTGTAGATACTCTGGATTTGGGGGGAATATGGGCTGTCCAGCCAATGCAGTGGGGCCGAAATGGAAAATTGCAAATCTTCTGGTGTAAACAGGAAGGAAGACCAGTACCTATAAGTCAAAGCAAGTTACCTTTATTGGCATAAACATACAAAAATCACAAATACAGAAACAACATCAAACAATCACTACCCAGAAGTGTGTAGTATGGCAAGAAGAAGGGCATGGCAGCAGACATGGCTCCAACTGAGGGGAAACCACCATGGATCCTAACCTCAGCTTCCTTCCTGCCATACAGGATGGTGATGCTTCTGCTGACTGCAAAGATCCAAGCACCATCATTCGCCTTTCAGCAATAAGCCATAAGCACGCTGCCACAGATTGCACAAAAGGTTTGGTTTCTGTTTCTAATAGGATAGTAATAATATCATTGCCATCAGAGATGAAAGTACATGTAGGATTAAGCTGCTAGATTCCCTCTAACTCTCTGATCAAAGAAGTCCAAAGATAGTAGAAACTCTAACAGCCTAATCCTAACATCCTGCAGCAGGGCTGGGGCAGATTTCAAGGCAACTCAGAGCAAGGGGAATTCATTCCCATTATTACCCCATGTCAAATAGCAGCTACCCCTGTTGAGTATTCAGATATATGTCACCTAAACAGGTGGTGCAGATACAAGCAGTCCAGAGCAACCCAGCCTAAGTGGGTTGCTCCCCTCCTAGGTCTGCTCCCCTCCTAGGCCTACCAACTCTCCTAACTTGGCATCCATCAGTCTTGAAAGACTATGGTATTGTGTTAAACACTGCATACAAAGCACGAAGGCCTGGGTAGATTGATATGGAGGATAGGGTGTTACCCAAGCAGCAAGTCCCCCCTTTCCACACCACTGAAATAATTCAATGGAACAGCAGAGCTGATACGATTGGTTCCAGCTGTGTTGCAGAGCTGGGCTAAGGACAGGAGCTCATCCTGTCTTGTGGGGACCACCCTCCTACAGCCCCAGAATACCTTTGTTCTATCCTCTCCCTGACCTCCTCAATCTATGATTGCCATAATTCTCTTCTACAAAATCAGGACAGGACCTTCTGTCACACTTGCCAGTATGCAAACACAATCCCCCAAAATTGGGACTGTCCCTGTTTTTCAGGACATATGGCAACTCTACCTCAACCCCCAGTGCCGGCTGCCTTCAGCAGGCACAACTTACCGGCCAAAGTCTAGGAAGCCCTGGCACCTTTGATTCTAAATGAGATGCAAACAAGCCTTATGGCACATTTTTTATACTCCTGGGCCAGCACAAGGATAATCCAGGATTGAGTCCTAAGAGTCCAATCTTATCCGGTATTGCAGTGCTGATGTAGTTTTGCCAGTGTGGCATATTCCGCATCTGGAGTGATGGGAAGGCACTGCGGCCTCCTCAAGATAACCTATACCTTTATCTGAGTGTTTCTCTACCTCGGGATTGCATTGCAGCTGCATCAGCACTGAAACGTTGGATAGGTTTGGGACTTTAGAATCCTTAGCTTGATAATACGAGGAGTTTGTGGCCCCATTATGAGTCAGGGCTGTCAAAGCAAAATGCCATCTATATGTGCTGAATTAATGTGGTGTTGCAGAGATCATGTAGCTAGTGTGCTATCAAACATCTCCCAAGCACGAGGAAAAGGTAGGAAAGGGTTTGAAAAGCAAGCCCAAGCAAGTTAGGCTATAACTTTGCTGATTCGAGGAGGAGAAGCAAAAAGCACAATTCTTACCCTGTGCTCAGTGGGTCTTACTCTCAGGAAAGTGTCTATAGGATTACAGCCAAAGTAAGGGGGTTGCTTTCTTGGTGGAAAAGTTATTTAGGAGACAGTTCAGTGGGTGCTTGACAAAGCAAAATGCCATGAGACTTGTCTGGGTTCTGCTCACTTGGCATGCACCCAACACCATGTTTGTGTCTATATAACAATGTGTCAGGAAACAATTAGACTACCAACTGTACCCCGTGACATCATCTTTCCTGGCCCATAGCCAGTGTTTCCATCGTAAACCAATTTGTTCTGTGATCTTGGACAGGTTGCTTCTTTTCATTATGCTTTCTTTCTCCTGCAGAAAATCAAATCTGATGGTACAAAAACCATAGCGAACATTTACAGAGAACACTGAGTTTTGCAGACAAATGGAGATATTGATGAATGTGGTGAACTTATCAGGTCAGCATATTTTGTCTGACTGTAATGCGCCTTAGAATTTAAAATCAAACTTTTCTCCTTTTTATTCTGTTACTAGCGAAAGGCGTACCCGCGTTGCGGGAGTAACTTCCCCATACAACATCCTCCATGGCGCATCAACAACCCATGCACAACCTACCCCCATGTACAACATTCCCCTGTGCGCATCATCCCCACGCGCAACTTTCCCTATGTGCATCATCCCCCCACACGCAACTTCTCCGTACGTGCAACTTCCCCCTGTGCGCAACTTCCCCCTGTGCGCAACTTCCCCCAATGCGCAACTTCCTCCATGTGCAACTTCCCCCCATGTGCAACTTCCCCCATGTGCAACTTCCCCATGCGCAACTTCCCTCCATGCGCAACTTCCCCCATGCACATCATCTCCCATGTGCAACTTCCCCACATGCACAACTTTCCTACATGCACAACTTCCCCACATGTGCAACTTCCCCGCATGCGCAACTTCCCCCATGCGCAACTTCCCCCATGCGTATCGTCCCCCGTGCGCATCATCTCCCATGCGCAACTTCCCCCCATGCGCAACTTCCCCCATGCGCACCATCCTCCATGTGCAACTTCCCCCATGCGCATCATCCCCCATGCACATCAACCCACCATGCGCATCATCTCCCATGCGCAACTTCCCTGCATGCACCACTTCCCCGCATGCGCAACTTCCCCCATGCGCAACTTCCCCATGCGCAACTTTCCTACATGCGCAACTTTCCCCCATGCGCATCATCCCGCCATGCGCATCATACCGCCATGCGCAACTTCCCTCCATGCGCACCATCCCCCATGCGCAACTTCCCTTATGCTCAACTTCCCCCCATGCGCAACTTCCCCATGCGCAACTTCCCCCCATGCGCATCGTCCCCCCATGCGCATCATCTCCCATGCGCAACTTTCCTACATGCGCAACTTCCCCCATGCGCAACTTCCCCCATGCGCACCATCCCCCATGTGCATCATCCCCCCATGTGCATCATCCCCATGCGCAACTTCCTCCCATGCACAACTTCCACCCATGCGCAACTTTCCTACATGCGCATTGTCCCCCATGCGCAACTTTCCTACATGCGCAACTTCCCCCATGTGCATTATCTCCCCATGCGCAACTTCCCCATGCGCATCATTCCCCATGCGCATCATCCCCCATGCACATTATCCCTCCATGCGCATCATCCCGCCATGCGCATCATCCCGCCATGCGCAACTTCCCTCCATGCGCATCACCCCCCATGCGCAACTTCCCCCATGCGCAACTTCCCCCATGCGCAACTTTCCCCATGCGCAAATTCCCCCATGTGCAACTTCCCTACATGTGCATCATCCCCCCTGTGCATCATCCCCCATGCGCAACTTCCCCCATGCGCAACTCCCCCATGTACAACTTTCCTACAGGCGCATCATCCCCCCATGCGCAACTTTCCTACATGCGCAACTTCCCCCATGCTCAACTTCCCCCCATGCGCAACTTTCCCCATGCGCAACTTCCCCCATGTGCAACTTCCCCATGTGCATCATCCCCCCATGCGCATCATCCCCCCATGCGCAACTTCCCTCCACGTGCAGCATCCTCGCCAGCGCAACCTCTTCCTCCAAAAACATCCCCCAGTGCACCAGGGTCTGAGCACCAAATTGGCTGGATGTTGTTCAGTCTCCCATGTTAAGTATAGGACAAAAACACGTTGCCCCCTTTTCAGCCCCTGAAGGGTTAAATTTCTCCAGATGGTTCTTGGTGGGAGTTCAGGTGACAGAAGGAACTCCCAGAATTCCATGCTTCAGGCCCAGCAGTTGGGGAGGAATGTTGATGAGTCAGCAATTCTCCAATGCAACGTATAGGGAGGAAAACGCATTGTGCCCCTTTTCACCCCCTTCCGGTTGGAATTTCGGAAAACCGGTTCTTAGTGCACCCCTCCGTCACAGAAGGAACACCCACCCCAATTTTCACGCTTCTAGGGCGGGCAGTTTTGGCAGGGCGGTGATGAGTCAGTGAGTCAGTGAGTCAGTCAGTGAGTCAGTCAGTGAGTGACTTTTCTCTTTTATATATATAGATGACAGCCCAGCCAGCAGTGGATGAATTAGTTCATATGGTAGAAACAGATAAATTTGGGGAGGCTGAATGGGGTGAGCCTTGACAATGATAAATAACAGGTGTGCTGGAACCTGTGAACAGTGATGTCTACAGAAGCCGATAAGAGTCCTTCAGCGATATCAGAAATGGCATTGGCTTTTCCAAGCAAGAAGTAACCAGTTGTGACTTAGTCAGATCAATGGTAACCAAGTTTTACTTTGAGTCCTGGCACCGACAACTATTTCTGCATCTGTACACTTGGGCTTGATGTCAGGATTGTGCAGTATCCTCAGCTGTTAAAACCTAGACCACCCTATACAAGAGCCTAGTTCATACAAAGATGGCATGGATGCTATCCACACAGTGCTGAAAGGGGCGGTTGAGAGCCTATCTTTGAAGCCTGCTTCTGCACTAAGTCACCATCCTTGTGTATAGTGTATGTCTGCAGTGACAAACACTGATCTCACTCAGTTCGGTGGCTGAGCAGATCCTACAGTTTTCGGACACCGTGTATCCCAGTTCAGTTTGGCACCGATAAACAATGACATTTCTTCTCCTCCACCAAATACATTCCTGTTATCTGGCTTTCTTCTTATGATAGGTTCTGTGATGGTGTGTATGGGGAACTTCCATTTCACTGTGACAAAAGAAAATGAAGTAGCCAAGGCTAAGTCGCTTTGGGCAAAGACTGGTCTCAGCAATTACTATTTTGCTGGTATCTCCAGAAACAATAATTGTGCTAGTCTGAGTAAAATGCAAGTTGGTGCCTGGAGCAATATGATTAAAATGGAAGGGAAAAGGCCATTTGCTGTACATGTCTTTTGTGGATTCAACATATCCTGTTTTCCATAGAACTCTATTCTGCTCACAATGATAAGCTATCTCACTTTGTTCTTTCTTTCTTTCTTTCTTTCTTTCTTTCTTTCTTTCTTTCTTTCTTTCTTTCTATCTATCTATCTATCTATCTATCTATCTCTGCCTGCCTGTCTGTCTGTCTGTCTGTCTGTCTGTATGCTTTTCAACTAAAAAGTTCACATTAGCCATTAATGGGTAAGGGGTCCCTGTCCCAAAAATGGCTCACAATCTGAAATACAAAAAACAAACAAAAAAACCAACACCAGCAGAAGCCACTATAACAGACATTGCTGGGCTGAGGAGGGCCAGTTACTCTTCCCTTCCTAAATAACAGAGGAACACCCACTTGAAAGAGGACCAGGGGTTGGCTTTTGTCAGGCTAATTTCTTATTTCATCCCACCCCCCAGTTAGCTTGCCAATGAAGGTACCTCATATTCACCAAAAATTAAACTGAGCAATCCCCTGCACTAATGGCTGTCTTGGAAATGGTTGTCTGGTGTGATGGACAAAGGAAGGATTTCCACTAATTAACCAGAGTGGATTCCTGTACTGAAAACACTCAGGATGCTGTGTTACCTGGAGTCAAATTTTTGGTCCCTCAAGCTCAGTACTGCCTCTATCAGCTATTTTATAGCCACTACAGGAAGTATAGTAAGAACACTGTGCCTGTTAACCAGCAGGCCAGGGTTCAAGACCCGGATCCCCACAAGACGAGGATTTCCTGCTACAGGCAGAGGGTTGCACTAGATGATCCAATTCTATGAATAAGAGCTTTCTCTAGCCCTCCTTGTAGATGCCATGGAGGATGATATTTGGGGAGTATTTTACTCCCACAACACGGGTATGTTTTCACTAGTATTGAACCTAGAACAGTCTACAAGCAATACATGTGCTTCACCAGTTTTTTTCCCTATGCCCGAGAAGGTGCATAAGCAAGCACTACTAGTGGTGTGATGTAGCTTCAGCTGCTATGTTCTGGAATTAATTACTAGATAGTCATCTTATCTGACAGCCTAAAGAGCACAAATATGCTGCATTTTATTTGGTTGTTAGAAGAAGGCTATGAAAAAGTCGAGTTTATTAACTCACCCAAGACTATCATCAGTATCTAAAGTCGGTCCTATTTTTCACAGTAGGAAAATCTCTGGGGCTCCTTTCCTAGTATCCTTAGTAGGAAAAAGTCTGGTGATTTATGCTAGCTTGGTAAAATCCATTTACCGTACTTAGTCATATAAAAGATGAATAGGGGGAGGGGATCTTAGGGAGATAATGCTTGTGCTAACACAACATTATTCCTAGAAATGAGCAGCATATCCCTTGCAGTCCCCTAGGATGGCTCCTTGGCAGTGAAGTAGAAATTCCTCAAAAGCTGGTCCCAAGATATAGTGCTATTTTGTGTTTCCTGATGATATAAATATAATTCCCTGATAACAGTACATACAAATACTTGTCTTAAAATGAGTTCTGTTGAGGCAATGCACATGTGGCAAATGAGTAACAATTACTGACTTGGGGTGTGAAAGGACTCTTATTCATATAATGCTCAAGAGTATTTTTGTATCTCATATTACCCTGGTCCGAAAAACAGATTGAGGGACTGAGACATAAAACAACCTTTCTCACACCAATCTTATTCTTAGGTGATCTTGAGCCAGTCGTGATCTCATAGCCTCACCAAGTTGTTATGAGGACAAAAGGAGGAAAGGATGTATACCACACCAAGGTCCTTGGAAGAAGGTTGGTATAAAAATGTGAATAATAAAATGGGAAAAGATACAAAATATGTGAAAAGATGCATTCTTTATATTTGTGGCTGCATGCCTACCATCTCATTTCTTACTTTCACAAAATGTTCCTGGCAAAATGGTATCTAGGCTTAGAAAATTATAACCTTTCAGTTCCTGAAAAAAGGCAGATAAATAGGATCACTGAGTTCTGGTCAAATGTATCTGTTCTTTTTGTATCCCAGGTGTTTGTGTCACAATATACACATATTGGGTCCACTTTTTATTTTTGAAACACAATGGGTTAGAATTGGGATAAGAGCCTTAGGACATATAACATGGCGTTAGAACTTCATCAGGTTATAGTTTGTTTGGGTCCTAGTTATAGTGAGACGGAAGTAACCAGGATGCAACATAGAAAACCAGAATATCCAGAGATGCCAACGACCAGAACACATTTGACCAGGACCAAATTGTCGAAGATGCTACTAGCCTTGTACCAGCAAAATTGTCAAAGTGTTTGTACATCTGTTGTGGAGCTAACATATATTAGAAGCAGAAGAGGCAACAGGACAGGGAGAGGGAAAAGACAGTTCTTTTTCTCCACAGAGGCGGCAAGAGTAGTGGGTGGCAGCAGCAGTAGTTACATAAATTACAACTCCTTTCCTGAATGCCTCACAAGCCTGTCGTGGCTTCACCTGAAACGACCTAAAGCAAACGCTGCTTTCTCATGACTCTCATTGATCAAGTACCTTTTGTAGAAGTTTAGAATTCTATACAAAGAAGTTGTACAAAGAAGTGGCATATGCCTCCCCCTATATGTAGCATAACATATATCATCTCTCCCTTCCCACTTACCTCCACCCCCACACATACACACTCCAAACATTCCCCATTCAGCTCAGTCATGCCTGATTTGTGAGTTCAGCTCGGTTATAACTGTACAAGCGCTTGAGTTTTTCCAATGAAGGAGAATGTAGAGTCTGAAGAATCCTTTGGTATTGTGCAGTCCTTCCGCTCCCCCTCCTGGTAAACAAGAGTTGAACAGCCCTACGCATACTAAAGCACCCATTGCAGACAAAGAACATTTATCATCGTGCCACTATCACTCCTAAAAAGACACTCAGCTGGGGGATTTAAAACAAAAAACAAAAACCAGTGCTTTAATTATTTGGAGGAACACAAAATCTACATGATTGCTGTTAGAAATTGTACTTGGAATTGGTTATCCTTTACAGAAATCCTCACATTTATCCTTCCTCCCTCCACCTTTTTCTCTGTGTTTATATTATTAAGATCCAAAATCTATGCCAATGGATGTCAAGCAAGGACAAGGCACTTACTGCAAAACTGGGTTCTTTCATGTTGTCAATAGAAGCTATACAATCGCAACCCATTTGCAATCCGGAAATGGGTCATGATCACTATTTTCACTTTCTACAAGCTACAGAGTGCTCTGTGGGGCTGCCCACATCCTTTGAATCTCATTTTTCTGCACATTGAGCACTAGGTGGGAGACAGATAGCAGAATACTCCTTACAAATCATTGCTTACACCTACCTCAGAGATTTTTAATCTTTTTCATTGCATGGCACACTGACAAAATTGTCAAGGGACACTATCTTTTTTGAACCATTGACAAGGTACCCCACTCTGTCAGTTGGGGGGGGGGGAGCTCACATCCCCAATAACCATACTAGTAAATGTGGAACAGTGGTTGAAAATTGCTGCCCTAGAAAGGAGCACTTAGCTCATTCTCCCTACCTTCCATTCGCTATCAGCTTTCATCCTTCCTTATTCTCAGACTGCCCAAAGCAATGACCAGGACACAATCCTAACTAATTTAGGGTGGCATAACTCACCTGTTATGAGTTACGAATCCTTCAGGGAAAAGGCAGGATATAAATAAAGTATTCTATTATATTCTAAAGTATTCTGTTCTCAGTTCCAGTAATGGTGTGAGGAGGGTGGTGTCTGTACACTGGCCTAATACCCCCCGGCAGTAGCACAGAAGTGCCTTATGCCACTTTTGTGACACCCCCAGACCTTCTGCTGGGATATATGCTGCCCTAACAGGGATATACAATTGCAGCCAGAATCACCTATACTTTTACCTTGACTCTTCCCATAGGTAGTCCACTGCACATGATAATCTACAAAACTCCATATCTTCCTCCCCTCTTCTAATAAAAACTGCAATTAAGAAGAATCCTCATTTATTTGTATATCTGATGATTAATTTTCTGAGTTCCTAGCTAGACTTTATGATGTCAAAGAAAGCTGGTAGCCAACAGTCAGAAAATATTAACTCCACACACACTGCCTTACTTCACATTCCTATTTATTTATTGTTGATATGTATTAGTCACTCTTCTTCTGCTGAAGCTCTTGGTTATTTTCGGCTATATAAAAGATCCGTAGAGCTATAAGGAATGGAGAACATTGTGTTTTCTCATTGCAGGGATTCAGTGTACTGTAGCACCATCTCTTTTCTTATTGAGGCCACCATTATTCCATAGTAATCCCACTGCAGTCATTCTACTGAACGACTGGAATACGTGGACTGATTATGTGATGTCTGAGTGTTAGATCCAGCTGCTGAAACAATGCGGATAATTGAAAGTCATTCAACATTGGAAACTGATAGAAAATTTATTGCATAGATTTAATAAGTTTGTCACAATTTTATTTTGTGGGTACTATATTAGGCTGAGTGAATGATTAAATGTTATTTATAATTCTGTTTTCAGTGTAATGGATTCTTGAGAAAGTTAAACTTCCCTAATTAATTGGCCTGGTACCTACAGAAGGGTGTGTTCTGAGCTGATGTACATGCTGTTTGCTATTTTTGTGCTATTTTTGTGCATTTTATTGTTGCATGTTTTTGCCTGCATTTTATATTTTTTAAGCTGTCTTGCACATTACGGGGAGAAAGGAGAAATAAAAAATATCTCACTGACCCAGCAAGGATAGGGCCCAATGTGGCTCAATCCAGCTTTTTACAACAGCAAAGCAGTTTCCATAGTTGTAAAATGGCTGCCAATGGTGAATATAGAGCTCCCTCAGCATCCATTTTGGGTGTGCTGTTGCAAGAAGTGGCAATGGTCCCAGGATGTTGCTGGACCTGCTTGGATCCACTGGAGCAGGTAAGACAGCAACCAGGTCAGGAAGAACCAAAACAGGGTGAGAAGTGGCAGGAAAGAAAAGGAACAGATTGGGAAAGCTGCAGGAGGGTTTGCATTTGGTGGTGATGCAGCAGATCACGCCATCTTTTTTTGCAGTGTCCCCATCCACCATTTTTTCAGCTTTGTGCCAACTACAGAGCTGGTGCACCTCCAAGGAGATTCATTGTGGAGCAGGAGGAGGCTTATGGAAAGACAAGAGGATTTAAATCCCTTTTACCTTCTGAAGTCTCCTGATCTCTGCACTCTCCTGTTGGATATTAGAAGTGCATTTTTGTCACATCTACATCAATGAAGAGGAGCTAGGATTGAGCTCTTAAAACCTAATTAGGGTGAGTTGAGTACAAATAATGTGTCATTACACAATACAGTACATTGTTTAGATGGACACCTGCAATGTTTTACATACATTTGAATGCAGCTTAGGCTGCATGCAGATACAGGAATGTTCATCTGGGAGCCTGAACTGTCTCTTCTGATTTTCTGATGAGCAGCTCTTCTGGCTTGCCTCTGGTTTGCCACATGGGGTTGCCATATGTGAACCTATATTACTAACAGCACAATCCTAACGGGCTGGAACAGGCAGATTGGCATATCTGCACTGAATCCAATGGAAGTTATGGAGTTCCTGCTGTGCAAGCGCTGGGAAGGGAACGTTCTGGATTCCAACTGCCGGGTCTGACTTTGCATTTCAGTGATGGCAAAAAGTTTACAAAGTAGTTTACATGGCAAAAGGATGAAAAATAAGATTCCCTGTCCTTATGGACTCCCAAGACAAACGCAGGGGGAACAGCAACAGCTACTGCTAGAAATTGTTTGGTTGTAATAAACATGAACAATTCCTTCCCCCAAGAAATAAATAAATAAATAAATTACATTAATTAATTAATTAATTAATTAATTAATTAATTAATTAATTGTAAAACATTGCCACATGAAATGATGCTTCATTGTTACAACAAGCAGGGGACCTGACTGAGCTGTGCTCTATTTCTTATGGCTGAAATCCAGTGAGCTACTGGGGCTGGGTGTAGCCAGTGGGTTTTTTGACTTTTTCTTTGATCCACAGTGCAGCTTGATCCTGAAAAACTTTCAAAAACATCAAAAGCACTTAATCACATAGCATGAGTGGAATGGGAGCTGTTGGAGAAACAGAAGCCCAAAGCACCCTTGGATATACAGAACTAGTTGCTTGATCCTTTGGTAGCCAGCCTACGTGTGGAATCAAGATAAGAAAAGATATTGTTGGTCATGTGCAGGGAGATTCTTTTTATTAATTTTAAGAATGTCATATTATAGCTATGAATATATTATAAAACAGGTTTTCTTTTTTTAAAAAAATAGCAACAATAGCTTGCCACTTTCAATAAATGAAGAGAAACATTTTGTACTTGCTCTGAGATTAAAAAAAAATAGTTCCATGATGTGTGAGATTCATTACTAATTATGCAATTATTTTGTTCCCTAGCACTTAAGCAAGGAAAGAACTTGGAGAGCTTTCAGCAATTGGTAGTGTGGAGAAAATGATAAGTTACGGTACTTTTTAAACTCAGTTTTTTCCCTTGTATTTTTAGAGTTCAATTTTATTGTATTATTATGCATTATAGTCCCCTTCTGATTGGTACCAATCAAGTGGCTTATCTTTCAAAAGACCTTAGGATGCAATGAACCTTATAGCGCAATGGTTCGCAATAATACTTGAAAGTGGCAGAGTGCCAGCATTGCACCGGTGTAGCCCAGTGCTGGCTGTGCTCTGGCATTGGGCCAGCGCGAGGACCAACAAATGTGCTGTATGGCACATTTATGATACTGAGCACCGATGGAGGGCTTGCAGTATGAGCTCAGGATTCGGCTCTTAATCCAGCTGTACTTGTCTTTCTGTTGGCATGTGGGTGGGAGCAGGACAGACCAAAGTTCAGCTGCTTCTAGCCTAAGACAGCTCTGGAGGAATCATCACCCTTGCACAAGAAGCAAGCCACTTGGGATACATGGCAAAGTGACAGAGCTAACCAATGACCTAATTGAGATGTTAAGGACATGGAATAGGATACTGTTCTTAGATCATTGCCAAGACATAAGTTCTAAACTGTATAAGTTCTAAACTGTCTTGGGCTTTTCCATATTTCTGCTCTGTTATGGGTTTCAGTATACGGCAGGACTCTATCAGCTCTCCTCCTAGTGGCAGTTGCCCCACATTGGGTTGCACATTGGGTTGCCATTACACAATATTCAGCTGTCAAAAGTTCAAAAGAACATGAGAACAGTAGCATAACTAATGATCAAGTAGCCCAGTGCAAAGCTCAAAAATGTTTTCCTGGAAATGATATCACAACTGGAAGTTATGTCATCCGTGGGTATTTTAAAAAAGAAAATTGGGGAAAAACATGCCACCTCCTCCTCAGTTCACCACCCATTTGTTCTGCTTGTGGCATAACACTTAGCTATCTGGTGTCAAGGAACATTTTGTTGCCCTCTCCCTCTGCCCACAACAACAAAAACAAATTTAATTAAGTAATTAAGTGAAACAGTGAAAACTGTGTCCCATTTTGGATAAAACTATGCTGGAGCAAAGATGAATGGTTATTCTTTCCCTGCTAAACATAAAAGGGGAACCACTTAAAAGTGCCTGTATACCCAGTTAGCATGAATAACTGCATTATATGTGTATATGAAAATAAGAGTTGATTCATATTAACACCTAATGATTTCCATACAAGTACGTCTCAGTGGCTCTCAGAGTAATCTGCATCATGGGAAAGTTTTGAGTTAAAAAATCCACTTTTTGTTCCATAGGTTTTTGTTTTCCCTACAAGTAAGTAGGTAAGAGGAGAAGGTGGGAGAGGTAAGTAGGGAAGAGGAGGGGGTGACAGAGGTAAGTATGGAAGGGGGTGGGTGGGAGAGGTAAGTAGGGAAGAGGATGGGGTAGGACAGGTAAGTAGGGAAGGGGAATCTGGGTGCAGGGCACTTACCTGGGTGGGTGGATGGCCAGTGGAGCTGCTTAGGTGTCAGGCTGGCTGACCAGATGGAGGAGTGCCATAGCAGCCGCTGCAGAACTGGGCTGGCCTGAGAGGGCCGCAGGAGACACAGGGCTGGCTGCAGAGCAACACAGAGGGCGCTGCAGGGGCTGCGGAGCCCCTGGATGATCAGCAGCCAAGGCTGCAGGCTATGAGGTGGGGAGGAACCTCCTCTTGGTCCTTCCTCTTGGTTTCCCTGCTCTGGGAAGGCCAGAGGAAAAGATTTAAAGGGCCAGTTGGACAGGAAATGACCTGGGAATTCTGGAGAGTTTTTTCACCTTTCCAGTCGTCCCCCCCTTTTTATTCCGAGGGTCTCCGGGCATTTCCAGTCATCTGGTCAGCCTGACCAAAGATCCATCTAGTCCAACTTCCTCTACCTTACAGTGGCTCAGCAGATGTCTCAGGGAGCATACCAGAGACCTGCATAATGATTCAATTCTTTTGCATCTGGCATATCAGAAAGGTGAAGCTGTCCAACGCTGCTCAAAGACATCTCCATGGTCATGTGGGCAGCATGACTATATGCTGAGGTGCATGGAATACTATTACCTTCTCACCAAGATAGTACCTATTTATCTACTTGCATTTGCCTGCTTTCAAACTGCTAGATTGGCAGTGCTGGGCAAGGGATGGAAGCTAACTTCATCTTGTAGCAACCAGGTCTCGATCCCTGGCCTGCTAGCTGACAAGCATAACGTCTTAACCACTGTGCCACCACCACTATCAGAGATAGTTTTAAAACCAGGAGTTTGCATATACCTTTCATAGCTTGTAATCAGTGGTGGGCTCCAGCAGGTTCGCACCTACTCTATAGAACCGGTTGTCAACGAAAGATAGGACATGTAAAGTTTAAAAATAGCCATTTAAAAGTGGCTGCCAGATGGGCAGAGAACCGGTTGTTAATTTCTTTGAAGCCCATCACTGCTTGTAATCATGGACTTTTCCTCCTGAAATCTGTCCAGTCCCTTTTTAAAAGCATCTACTAGGCCAGATGCCACAACTACTTCCTGTGGCAAGGAGTTCCACAGGCTAATTACATGTTGAGTAAAGAAATATCTTTTCTAACTCTCCTGACACTCAATTTTAGTGGATATCCCTGGTTGTGGTATTGTGTGAGAGGGAAAGAACATCTGTCTATTCACTCTATCCACTGGTGGGCAGTAACGGGTTTGGTCCGGATCTCCAGTGCCGGTAGTTAGTTTCCCCCTGCCGCTACTGATCCGGTAGCAAGGGGGAGCAGATAACCAGGCGTACTGGTTCTGTGGCCATTTCTCCTTGGGGCAGCCGGACACTTTTAAATTTGCCGCTCCAAGTAGCAGCCTGGCAAGGCACCCCACAAGCTCCAGCGTCGGAACATCAGCCAGCCGGAGGAGCACACAGCCTCCTCAGCCCCTTTTTCTTTTTAACCCTCAGGGAGCAAGGCTAGGCAGGTCTTACTCCCAGGAAAGGGTGGATGGGACTGCAGCCTGAGAGCCCAATCCAGTGCATGACTACTCAGAAGTAGGTGCCATGATAGTCAATGGCACTTACTCCCAGGAAAGTGTGGATGGGACTGCAGCCTGAGAGCCCAATCCAATGCATGACTACTCAGAAGTAAGTGCCATGACAGTCAATGGCACTTACTCCCAGGAAAGGGCGGATGGGACTGCAGCCTGAGAGCCCAATCCAGTGCATGACTACTCAGAAATAAGTGCCATGACAGTCAATGGCGCTTACTCCCAGGAAAGGGCAGATGGGACTGCAGCCTGAGAGCCCAATCCAATGCATGACTACTCAGAAATAAGTGCCATGACAGTCAATGGCGCTTACTCCCAGGAGAGTGTGGATAGGGTTACATTTTCAGAGTCCACTCCAAATTGGTCTACTCAGAAGTGCCATGACAGTCAATGGCGCTTACTCCCAGGAAAGTGCAGATAGGGTTGCAGTCTTGGCACAATCCAATGCATGCCTACTCAGAAGTAAGTGCCATGACAGTCAGAAGTTTTCAATTAGGGAGAGGTGTGGGCGGGACTGTCCAGGCTTTCCCTGTCCCTGGCTGGAGGTCAGGCTAAGGACAGGGAAAGCCTGGGGAAGCCCTAGAGTGCGCGTGCGCCAACCTTAGCGCGCTCAACCTTAGTGCGCCCAGATTGGGGCCCGCCCCTCACCTCACCCTGCCCAACCGCACCCGCAGCATGCTGGGGTGGGTGGCTTGCCCTCCCCGGCCCAGTCCCTGACCCTCCCGCACCCTGACCGTGGCCCCGCCCCCTGACCAGGCCTGGCCCCACCCACTTCCAGGGAACCATTTGTTGTGCCAGGCCAGGCCCACCTCTGACTCTATCCATCCCTGAAATAATTTTGTATGTCTCAGTCATATCCCCATTTAGATACCTTTTTCTAGACTGAAGAGCCCCAAACATCATAGTTCATTTTTAATCAAGCCACTGCTTCAATTCCACATTTTAGTCACATGCCTGTTATGCTTATGAATAAATCAGTCATATGGCAACTTATTTTATCATCAGAAAGGTCTTACTGGGTGAAGGGAACTGAACTTCCTTTTGATCAAATGAGCTTAAGCACTTTTGTCTCACTTGAAGATCAGAACCAGGTTTTGAGAGAATTTGGGGCTACAGACCCTAGGGAAGTAAAGCAGAAGTGTCCAGCTCCCCTCAAATGCATTTCTCTTTTAATATTAAAATTAGACCCCACCGTTCTATACAGGAAAAGGGCAGAGGAATGATGAAACAAATATGGCTGCCATAGTTACCTGTACATCTAAGTTGGCCCCAAGACACTTGCAGAAAAGCACTAATAAGCAAAACCATTTAAGAAGAACATCTTATTTTTCCTCCATTCCTCTGACTACCGTAACCTCCTCTGCAATACTTCCTCCAAGGTCACAACTGACTTTCTTCTCCATCCATGCCTCAGGCTGTGTGAATAGCTGGCACAATGTAAAAGAGGCAGAAAACAGATGATGGGCAAGCAATCTTGTTTCTTAACACAGCAGGTAATCACAGATGTTTGGAAAGCGAACCTCTTTAGACCAGAGGGGGAAAAAAACACAACCTGTTTGCAACAGATTGCTCTTTTGGCGCTTGTGATCAATCTACTGGACTCGGAGAACACAGGCAGTATGCAGCACATTAGGGGACATCACCTGCCAGCAGAGAATTCACAGAGATTAGGATCACTTTCTAGAAAATGAAATGACATTTACCAAACTTATTGTGCTTTGCAGAGATATCCGACTGGCTAAGTAAGCTGGGGGAGTTATTATTATAAAGATCTGGAAAACAGCCTTGTGCATCCTGGATGCGTCAGTTCAAAGGAACACTTTTCTTTCTAACAAACACAATGGCATTTATGTCACTCACACACTCTGCAAAACAAATTAAGGATGCAATCCCGTATTCATTTACTTGGGAGTAAATTCCATAGAACGCAATGGAAGTAGATATGCTTGGACTGCACCAGAAGACATTTATGATCAGCAGAATTAATCTTCTTGCCTTTAGAAATATTTTCCACATTATCCGCAGTTATTCTCTAGGGGGAATAATGTGAAATCTGTCTTCAGAGGGTCAGTATGTGTGTATTTAAGATTTTAACTGTTCTGTGAATTACTGGAAATGTAATTTATGTAGGTCTACACTGTTTTGGAGTAGGGAAGTTAAAAAATTAGTGTTTTCCTACATCCCATATAAGGTGAGAATTCTATTGTGTTTAATAAAACAGTAAAACTTGACTTGTTTGGACATTTTTTTCTAGAGACCTTCTTATTGCAAATCCAAACACATTTCATTTTTCTCACACTGCATCTGTTTGTTTATTAAAATATTTCCACCCCACATTTCAAAGATAGACCTCAAAGAAGAGCAATAGTCAGTTGCAACAATTTCATCATAAAATAGCAAAACACTGATGTGAAACCAACACAAAAAATAAACCACAAAAAAATGACAGCAACGTTCATTCAGTGGATTCTATTAAAAATCAGTTAAAACCTTGGAAAATACTAGTTTTTTTTGTGCTTGGAGCCTAAAAATCATCAAAATCACATGGGGGGCCATAGCTTAGTGTCAGAGCATTTACTTTGCTCAGAGATGGCATAGGTTCAATTCTTGACATTTCCTAGTAAGGTGGTAAAACAGTGGTTCTCAGTCTTCCTAATGCCATGACCCCTTTATATGTTCCTCATGTTGTGGGGACCCCCAACCATAAAATTATTTTTGTTGCTACTTTATAACTGTAATTTTGCTACTATTATGAATCGTAATGTAAATATCCAATATGCAGGATGTATTTTCATTGTTACAAATGAAATGTGTATTCTATGCACACACTGAACACAATGGGATTTATTTCAGAGTAGGCATGCATAGGATTGGACCCTGAGGCTGTCAGTCAGCCTCAGTGCACACGCAGCTACAGCCGGAGGCCTGACCTGGCTCCCTGCACCAGGGGTCTTTAGGCGACACCCAGGAAACCTCTAGGCGACCCCCCAAAGGGGTCCCGACCCCCACTTTGGGAAACGCTGTGGTAAAAGATTCCCTTCTGAAACCCTGGAGAACTGCTGTGTACTAAGTACTCAAAGAGATAAACCAATGGCTTGACTCAGTATGGAAGACAACTTCATAATAAAGTGGTTGCTGAGTAACCAGATAAGGAGAAGACGTTCCACAGATGGTGAACCACCACAAATAGGTCTCATAGCTACCAACCTATTCTCAGAAATGTGAGAGATCCTGGAGTCTCTGATAAAGATCAAAACAAGCAGACTGCTTCACATGGGGAAAAGCTGTTCCCTTGAAGGCCAACATTGTACCATTAGATTTTTGAAAGCACATGCAGAAGGGTTGCAATGCTGGAAATGTCACGAAGGAAGTGTTCCTTCCTACCAAGAGAAGCCTTTGGCTGCACCATCCACAATCACTGATCTTGCATTGTAATATAAAAATATATGATGGTATACCTGTAGTCATGTGTAGTAAAAACCTGATGACTGCATTTTTTAGATTTAGGGGAATGCAGCTCTAGAGGAGGAGATTTGTAGCTGAGAAGAGATATGGAAGTGGTTATACAACATGTCTTGAAAGTAGCTTTCTCCCCGTTGAATGCACTTGAATGCAAAGGACAACTTTATCTGGATTTTCATGAGACAGAACAACAACCTGGGGAAAAGCTAATAGAGGGAAGCAACAAAGGGTAAAGAAGTTAACACAGCCCCTCCTTTTTTATTTTCTACTTCATGTTGCCCTTTTCAGTTCTACTTTTTTTACTGTAGGTATTGTAATTTTGTGTCCTGTGTACTGCACAATACCATTCTCAGAGGGAGAAAGCAGCTGAGCTTGGATGGAACTGAATTCCTGTGCTCCTTCTCCAGGGATAGCCATGGCCCCCATTTAGAAACATCTATCAATTGTCGTCCTATATTTAAATTAGCAATTATTGTCCATAGTGATTGTGTTAAATGGTAGTCATTTAAGGATGCAAGGAGAGTGTAAATACACACAGCCGCTGCACTGAACAGAACCAAAGATTAAATTATATACTCTTTTTGTTCTAAAAGTGGTCTGCAGGTCAATTAGCTTTTGTGCTGGCTCATTGTGCAGCTTCCGCTGCTATTAATGCGAACGTTAGTGCACTTTAGAAAACCCGGCTGTGCTGACCAGCTTTGACTAGAAGAGAGCTGAATATTTGCAGCAAATGTTATATCCATTAAGATTTGTTAATTTTAGTGGCATGGATTTTCATTAAACATTCCTTCTGGTTTGCAAGCATGTTGATTCAAACGGTTCAAAATGAACCATCTTTCAGTTCTGATTTTTTACAGAAGATCAGCACACATTTCAAACAGTTCTAGTGCCAAATCCAGGTCACTTGTGCCTTTGTGACTGGCTTTTATAACTGACTTTGCGTAATTACCTGAGTATGAAGCAAATTGTACTATTTGTAACCTACTGGACCGTCCTTATTTGCAACGAAAAACAAAATCCTAGGGAGACAGTTCTCATTTACTTTTTGTTAATCCACAAAACTCATAGTGCAGGATTCTGACTGCTGAAATTTATGCCCAATCCTATCAGGGTCAGTTGTAAATGCACCACAAAGACACTATCTGACAGTGCACTGAATTACATGCTGCTGGAACACCATTGGGATGTCTGGCCCTTCCTGAACATGTCTTCAGCGATCCTGCCACCTGCTGGAGCAGGTAAGTCATCAGGAGAAATGGAAGGATGTAGGGCAGGAGGAAAAGGGGTAGGGACAGTGTGAATGTGGACGGGGGAGCTGTTGGATGGGGTTGGATCCATCGATAATGATGTACACCTGGTCCTGTCACTGTTTCCTGCAGACTTCCTGCTGCCTTTCTGTTCTCAGACATGTGCTGGAAAAATCACAAGCAATGTTCTGAGGAGGCACACCACAGAGCAGGAGGTTTACAGAGGTGTTGTTTTTATTATTTAATCGTTCAATCATGTCTGATTCTTCGTGACTCCCATGGACTGCATGAGCCATGCAAACAGAGGCGTAAGGGAATTAAACCTCCTTTTGGTCTCTGAAGTCTGCCCCCCACACCCTGAATACAATGCTTCCATTTTGTCAATACAGATAAAAGGGCATACTTCTTCCTATAGCCCTGCTATTGACTTTGTTGCCACAGGATGCAGTAATAACCACTAGTTTTGACTGGCATTAAAAAAAGATTAGATAAATTCATGAAGGTGTATAATGACTTATTTCTCATGACAGCTCCAATGGCTACATGATACTTCTTGGTTCAGTAGCACGATGCAGCAATAGTAATAGTCTGTTGACTTCATGTCCTGTTTCTGTTTCTTTGAAACAGGATGCAAAACTAGATAGACCTTTGGTTCTGATCCAGTAGAACGTTCCTTTATATGTCCTTACGATAGCAGCTTTTCCTGTAAGCATTTCCTGTAAACACAATTCACACACAAACACACAAAGACAAGCACCTAGTGGATACCTGGTAAAGTTATTTCATACTGTAATGTCTATTAGATCTTATTTGAGATGTTCAACTTACATTTAATTCTTCTTATTCCAGCTTTTGCAAACCAGCTTTTGCAAAGACATATGAGTGGAGAAGAGGTGGGAGTAAAGGTGAGAAGGTTGCAGGGGGTAAGTAAAGACTTTTTTGAGTTTCTGCAAAACAGTTACTCATTTTAATCCTTGTCAACAGCAAATTGCTTGTCAAGCATCTCACAAGGGAGCAACTACTGTCAGTTAAGCATGAATAATATTGGAATCCTATACCCCATCATTCAAATGCCCTTGCTTCTTTCCTTCATTGCCAAAAGGATGTGCTTCCCGATGTTTTGGCAATAATAAAAGTTGGCTTCTTACAGATGCCAGTTGCTGCAACTTTCCATGCTCTCACCCCCCCCCCCCCCCCACACACACACACAAACACACCAGCAGCCCCAATTTAATCGAGGTTTTAAAAAGTAATTTAGAGATCTGAAAGCTTCCTAAAAGGAATCTTGGGAAAATTGCAAGCACTTCTAATAATTTGATCGGTTACATTTTTTGCCTCCATTCTCCTCGGGAAAAGTCTTCAATTCTCCTATCCACCCACCCCTCTCTCTTCCCCTCTTGCTTTCTCGCTCTCACCCTCTTCTTTTCACAAGTAGAAATACAAGTCTTTAAATAGCAAACAATTTCCAAACTAAAAGGCTACAAAGCCAATTCTTTAATTTCCTATCACTTTTTCTGGTTGTCATCATGTCCTGTGCTTAGCAGCTGATGTCCCGCTCTCTGTGACACTCTGCGATCTCTGTTATGTTCCTGTTGATTATGCCTTTGACATGACAAGCAGCTGTCTTCATTCTGTCAGCCACAATAGCCAACAGCCATGTCAAAAGCAGATGGATAGTAAGGGGTGGGAGATTTTCTCATTTCCTACTTATTGCCTTTTTTTTCTGGTGGAACAATACTCAACAAACTCTTGACTTCCCCATCCGAGG
The DNA here is from genome assembly GCA_030015325.1 of Cryptoblepharus egeriae. Taxonomy (NCBI): domain Eukaryota; kingdom Metazoa; phylum Chordata; class Lepidosauria; order Squamata; family Scincidae; genus Cryptoblepharus; species Cryptoblepharus egeriae. The sequence continues at coordinate 61,864,337 of JAREYC010000002.1, read as the reverse complement.
AGCAAGATACCTATAAGTTACGTACCTTGAAACAGCCATTTGATGGACTTTACCATACACTGTCAGATTTGGGTGGATTTCTCTATTGCTGATCTCTGGATTAAGCAATAGGTAAAGATGGCCTCTATACTGATTTATTATACATTATATTATTACAGTTTTGCATAAGGTGCCAAAATCCCAGAGGTCTGCCATTTATCCATTTTACCTTTTATTTATACTTGCTTTTTTATAAGCTCTGTTACAATCCTAAGCATGTCTACTCAGAAGTAAGTCCCATTGTGTTCTGTAGCACTTACTTCCAGGAAAATGAGATTAGGATTGCAGCCATACCCCCAAATCCAGGGTAACTACGGGAGTAAAAACATAAGAGACTTTATGTGCACCTGTAGTTACTGCACCAACTAGTGAAAACCTATGGGAAATTCATATTGGAATCCAGAGTTACTCTTACTTACTGTAGTTAATCTGGATTTTGCCCTTAGTCACATTGGGCATTTGCTTTGCCATGGGAAAGGCTGGATATAAATTTCCCAACTAAGAGCACAATCCTAACCATATCTACCCAAAAGTCAGCCCCATTGTGTTCAATGAGTCTTACTCTCAGGAAATTTTCTTTAGGATTGCAGCCTAAATCTACCTACCTACAGTATTTATGTACCGCTTTTCAACTAACAAGTTCACAAAGCTATTTACAAAGAAAATTGAAAAATAATAATAGCTAATTAAAAGCTAATGGGTCCCTGTCCCAAAAGGGCTCACAATCTAAAATCCAAAAAAGAACACCAGCCACTTGAACAGACACTGCTGGGGTGTGTGTAAATTTTCTTTGTAAACCGCATTGTGAACTTGTTAGTTGAAAAGTGGTATATAAATACTGTAGGTAGGTAGGTAAATGAAATAAATGAATAAATTGTAATTTAATTTAAGCTTCATTCCCACTTGCCTGCCTGCCTGCCTGCCTTCCTTCCTTGATGGTGTGAAAGAAATGCCTGGTTTGAAATCTCTCCTCTGTCATAATGCTGACTGGGAGACCCTGTAGGATCAAAACAAAAGCCCATCTAATACAGTATCCTGTTTTCAGCTACAGGCTGCCAGATGCTTTAGGGGGGCCTGGAGGCAAAAGTACTATCTTGCTATGTGTGTAGTAGAATACTAAATTAGTTGGGTCTGCAACTAAATATTAAATTAGTTGGACCTCATCCTGCAAGACTCTTCATATATCCCAGAAGCACAGTGGACAGTCAAATCCAGCTGCATATCTGTTTCATAAATTATACACAAAATCTGTGAGCAGTTCTTTTTTTCTTGACTAACCTCATTGATGATGATGATGTTCAGCTCTTCACTCCTTCCTCACATGCTTTCTCAAGTTTCATATATAAAAGTTACACATTTCACTCAGCTTTTTGTATCTGAGTTTCCCTCCAGCATTTTCCTCTGTGCCTTCTTTTAATGCAGTATTCATTAAACCTGACCTTCAGCCTGCAAGGTTATGAAATTCCTACCTTTCTTATAATCGCACAGCAGGGAGCACCAGGAATTAGAAAGAGAAAACACAGCTCCTCTTTGTTTTAAACAAAATGGTGTTGCATTTTTGGAGAGTGTGATGGACAAGGATCATAATAATAGCTGCAATTTGACAATATATACAGTGGTACCTTGTAAGACAAATAACTTGTAAGACAAACACTTTGTAACCCTACAATCCAGAGTAACTACGGGAGCACGTAAGAGACATTTACATTGACATAGTTATGGCACCACCTAGTGAAAACCTATGGGAAATTCATATTGCAATCCAGAGTAAATTGTTCTTATGTCGGAGCAAGGACTCCCCGTAGTTACTCTGGATTGCACCCTAAGACAAACTAAAATTTCTAAAGAATTCCGCCTTGTAAGACAAAGAATTTTACAATGAAAATTTGTTGTAAAATGACGAATTGATGGCTCTGCATCATGAGCAAAAGCAAGAAGTTAAGGAGGAGATCTCATCTGTAGAGGAGGAGAATGAGGAGGAGGAATCCCTCACATCAAATGAGATTAAGGATATGTGGAATTCGTGCAAAATTTGGTAGAAAAGCACCTCCCAAATAAGGCTGTGGCAGTGCAAGCGATGAATCTGTCGAATGACAGGGCAGTGTCACATTTCCGTGAAATCCTCAAAAGGAGACAAAAACAGGTATCATTGGATAGGTTCCTTGTGAAAGTTGCTCAAAAAGACACCAATGACTCTTTAAGTGAAAATTAGTCATCCTTGGCCATAAAGGTTTTTTTCTGTTTCACTGTACAGTATATTACAGTGTTTTTATTAATGTTAGAGTAATTGTGTTCTGTATTACAGTGGTACCTCGGGTAACGAATGCCTCGGGTAAAGTATGTTACAGGTAACGAACCTACCACTAGGTGGCGCCTCTGCCTCAGGTAACGAACCTGCTGCGGGTAATGAATGCTGGCAAGCAGCTCTTTAAATTTTAAAGATTTGGTCGGGCTCAGAAGCGGGGGCCATTTTTAAATGTGGGTGAGGCAGCTCCTCTCTCACCTCATGGCATGCCCAGGAGTGCAAAGGAGCAGATGCCTGTGCTCCTGGCTCCTCTGTTCCCCTGCAGCCTCACCACCCAAAGCCTCAGTAAGTCAGGCTGCAGGGCTCACTGGTGGTGGAGGAGGGTGGAAGAGGGTCGGGGGAGCCGGGCCAGGCAGCATGAACAGGCTCCTCTGTTCCCCTGCAGCTTCGCTGCCCAGAGCCTCAATAAATCAGGCTGCAGGGATCGCTGGAGGTGGGGGAGGGCGGAGGAGGGTTGGGGGACCCAGGCCAGGCAGCACAGACAGGTGTGGAGGGGCAACTGACTCACCTGGAGAGGTACCTGAGCCCTCCACAGCTTCCCTCTGCATTCTCCCTTCTCTTTCCCTTCTTCCTCCTTCTAGCTACATCACCAGGCTTGGGGGACCCCCCCTGGGATGGGAATCCCAGCTCCCTCCTGTGCCCTCTCTAGCTACACCACCAGGCTTGGGGGATCCCAGCTCCCTCCTATCTAGGACATGTCCTCACCAGGCTAATAAAGAGGACATGTCCTGGGAAGATCTCTTCATTGTCCTCCTTTCCTTTGTAGCTAAGCATGTCCTACAAGGTGCTTGGCTAGAAGGGAAAGGTGGACAATGGAAATCTCTTTCCAGGACACAAGGCATGCCTACTCAGAAGTAAGCCCCATTGTGTTAAATGGGTTCTACTCCTAGGAAAGTGTCTTTAGGATTGCAGCCTAAGGGACTTCATAGGATCATGCATATTGAATGCATGTTTTGAATTCAATTACAGTGTTTTCTCATCATTTTTACATCCAGTTAATATTTTTATATGAATATTTTTTTGGGTTGTGCAACCAATCATTTGGGTTTCCATTATTTCCTATAGGAAAATCCACTTCACGGAAAGAACGTTTCACGTAACAAACATGCCTCCAGAACGAATTAAATTTGTTACATGAGGCACCACTGTATATTACAATGTTTTGAATACAATTACAATATCTTGTCATCATTTTTACATACAGTTAATATTTTTATCTTAATACTTTTGGGTTGTGGAACCAATCGTTGGAGTTTCCATCATTTCCTATGGGAATATCCGCTTTATATAAATAATGCTTTGTAAGACAAACATGCTTCCAGAATGAATTATGTTTGTCTTACATGGCACCACTGTATTCATTGAGCTGTTAAGGAAGAGTCTTAGAATAATTTCACATTTTAACTTGGAAATAGTTAACCAAACTCCCTTATCTTTTCCTGGCACTGAAAATGGTGGTCAAAGCACAAGGAAGAGGTTTTTAATGAGTCAGTCAGGTCTCCCTTAGACTACAGCAGAGTGTTTACATAACAAATAGGCACTTAATGCAAAGAAGAGACAGTCTATCTCTAGTACACTGTTTATACAACAAAGACGCTAGATTGGCCTGACCATTCACTTAATAACCTAATTGCATAACAACGGAGAATGAAGAACCGGGGAGGGGGTACAATTACACACCTTTATTTGAATTTTAATCAAATATATAAGGAAAACAACCCTCTATATTTCATCTTTGAATCCGCCTTCCCCAAAAGTTTGAGAGAGGAAGGGCTGGTAAGAGTCTGAAAAATCTGTGTGTGTGACCTTCCTCTGTAATCTTCACAGCTATGCATTTCAGACATAAGAAAAGTTATTCTCTTGCTTGAAGCTGAGCTCACTGCTGTTTTCTTCGATATTTATTTTTCAGCAGAGTCACTCAAAATGGTATGTCTGTAGATTGACTTTAAATCTGCTGCACCAGAATGGAATGAAATGTTCCCAGTACAAATCATTCAGGTACTCACTGCCTGTAAAAACTGTCATGTTGTCAGCTCTTCTGTCCTCAGTTTCTTTTTTGTTGGGCCACCATCTGTTAGTCCTTTTGTTTAATGGTAAGTATATTTTCAGTGCAGCAACACCTTCCTAGTTATGCAGAGTGAGTACTGATTTACTGAGCAAGAGTACTGTGGCTCAAAATGATTCATTCCCCATTCCAGGGATGCCACTTCCATCAGAGCCTGATGAAGGCGCCATTTCTGGGTACCCCCTGCATGTGTGCTACCCCATTGGGCATGCAATGGATCCCCAAGGATGCCCCCCTCATACACAGGGGATTCCTCAGGGAATGTCTCGGCTCTTGGAGTGAGGGGAGTTTCCAGTTCACACCAATTTCTTGGGAACCCTCAGTGCTTGGAGTGAGGGAGGAAAACCATGTCACTCCAAGCACTGAATGGTCCCTAGTGTCTGGAGTGAGCAGGTAACCCCCCTCATTCTTAGAGCTGCAGCATCCCCAGTGCTTGGGGTGAAAACCCCCCTCACTCCAAATGCTGGGAAATCTCTGTGCACACAGGGGATTCCCTCCTCTGTGCTGGACAGGGGGTGCAGATCTGCATCAGCCCCAACACTGAGCCAGACCCGCACCCTTGATGACTTGCTTGTTAAGCAAGATATCACCTCCAAACTAAGCAAATTTTTGCTCATCTTGCAAAATACTTGCAGTCCAAGGTATTTGTAGGTACTAATGTACTTTTATTATAAAGCTTTGTATGTCGCCTTGGACATTTGCTTTGGCATGGGAAATATTTTAAATCAAATAATAAGTCTGAGGGAGATTGACTTTTATACATAAGCTTTTTTGCCCAAAGCAAAAATGTTAATCAATTTGTGTGATAAGAGTTGGTGTGGAAACGGCACTGGAAAACTCTGGCCTGGTGTTATACTACACTGCTTTCATCACCTCTCCGTTTGACAGAAGTAAGTGCTGCTCCCTGTTGATAGGCCAACTTTTATTGTTCTTTTTAGTTCAGGCCCATCATTTCTTACAATGCGATCAGAATGAAAGTCAGAGCTATTGGATATTGGTGTCTTCTATTACAAAAAGCATTTGCGTCAGAAATTTGAAAAATGGGTTCCTCAAGGGTTTTTTTCTTTTGCCTGCCAAGGTTTTTCAAAAGGAATTTAGGGAAGTTTTAATGCAGTACCAGTTTCTCTGCTTTCGAAAGGGAAATTTAGTGCAGAGTAATCAGTCACTCCAGATCCTGACTCTTGCATTTCCAGGAAATGCGGAAGGCTCAACCTTCTACCTCTGGACAGACAGCTTCCTTGACTGGGCTCACATACATTAGGTGACAACTCTGATTATTTTGGTCTGCCTTGAGGTAAATCCAGGCCCGAACATTACACTGTTAAAATTACACCATCGTTTGTGGTCAATACTAGACATAAAACTGTACGTATAGAAAAAATGAACTATTCCAGTTCTACTGCAGTGCTGAATTTAAGGATGTTGGTGCTCTACGATCAAGTGTACACTGGGGTTCCTTGTGTCTCTGACTGATAAATCACCCACATGGGGATAAAGTGAAATACAACAGCTTATACACTGTTCTCTTCATTCCTTTCCATAAATCCTATTTATCCCCAGCCTAAATAATCCATAGCACAATGTTTTCAGAAAGGCCAGCCAACCCAATGTTTTCTTAGAACTGAAAATGGCACCAGCAGAACTACTGAGTTCTGAGCCAGTAGATATTTGGGTAAACACAACTACATTAAACCACTGTTTCTTAATCAGCACTGATTGGTAGGTCTTTCCAGAGATCAACTTCAAGGTGCCAAGTACTGACACTGGGACTTTCTGCATTCAAAACAAGTCCTCTCTGATTGGACTACACCCTTTCTCCAGTCTGCTGTCAGCTGCATTAAGGGCTGCACAAAGTATCACAGTACATCTAGTGATGGGCCCAGGCTGGTTCGGGCCGGATCACCTGAACCTGTTCCTGCTTTTGGCCGGCTGCTAGCAATCCACTTGCTAGCAGGGGGCCAAAAACCTGGGTGGACCGGTTCGCCTGGGCAAGCCCATCACTGCGCTTGCATCAAGATTGATGCAAGCACAGTCGCGTCCTCTTTAGGATGCGACTGCACCTGCGCCAACCTTGGCGCACATGCAGTACACCAGGATTGGGGCCCGCCCCTCACCCCGCCCACCCACAGCCGCAGCGCAGCCTCCCAGGCCCCGTCCCTGACCCTCCCCAGCCCAGCCCCTGGCCCTCCCCGGCCTCGCCCCTTGACCCCATCCCCGCCCCCTGACCTGGGCCTGGCCCGCCCACTTCCAGGGAACCGGTTGTTGGGCCCAGCCGGGCCCACCTCTGAGCACATCCCTACACCATATACATGCACCATCTCCCAATGTGCAACATCCTCCCATGTGCAACATCACTCCCCATGCAACATTCCCCAGTGCACCACCCCACGGCACAATGTTCCCCATGCAATGTCCCTCCTGCCCATCATCCCTCCTGTTCAACATCCACCTCTGTGCAACATTTCCGTAGGCGCAACATTCCCTCAGGTGCTCCTTCTCCTGTCACTTGCAACATCTCCTTTTGTGCACAGTCACTGCCCCTGTGCACTACCTCCCTCCCATGCAACATTTAAAGTCACTCACTGATTCACTCACTCACTTACTGACTCATCAATGCCCTTACCAAAACCGCTGGGCCTATAAGCATGAAATTAGGGGTGGGTGTTCCTTCCATGACCAAGGGGTGCACTAAGAACCGGTTTTCATAAATTCCAACAGGAAGGGGGTGAAAAAGGGTGCAACGCGTTTTCCTCCCTATACTTTGCATTGAAGGATTCCTGACTGAGGGATGCTCTGCCATAACCCCCAAACCCAGAACCATGAAATTCGGAGAGGGTGTTCCTTATGTCACATGAACACCCACCAAGAACTGATGTGGAGAAATTTAACCCTTAAGGGGTGCAACGTGTTTTTGTCCTATTCTTAACATGGAAGACTGACCAACATCCAACCAACTTGGTGCTCGGTGCCTGGGGGATGTTGTTCAGAGGGAGAGGTTGCACTGGGGGGGGGGGTTGCACATGGGGGTGTTGAGCATGGGGAGATGATGCACATGGGGGTTGATGCACGTTGGGATTGATGCTCATGGGGGAGATGATGCGCATGGAGATGATGTGCTGGATGGACTGGATGCGCATGGGCTTTGGATGCGCATGAGGGGATGTTGCACATGAGGGGATGTTGTGCATGGGGGGATGATGCTCATTGGGGATTGATGCGCATGGGCGGTTGATGCATATGTGGGGATGTTGCACCATGGGGGATGGTTTACAGGGGAATTTTACTCCTGCAACGCAGGTACACATTTCGCTAGTTATATCATAATCAAGACAAGATAACTCAAAATCTGGTTAGATATTCAGATAGGGAAAAAGTCTAAGGATATAATGTTATGCCATACCACATTTAGAGATAGTTGCTGGTTTGTGTCAGATCTGTTATGCAATCAGGCACATATGATCTGAACCATCTGCAGAGCACTCCAGTCTGACTCCTCCAATCTGGATCCTGCTGGTGATGTCATGAAACGAGATCTGTAGATTGGCGTACGAATTTTAACTTCTACTATTGACTATTTCTGAGTGGGAGGAAGGTAATAGCTATGAAAATGCAAACACTAGTTTTATTCCAGAATTGTAATATTGCTTGTGGCAGTTATCATATATGTGCATCCATTTGTTTTGTGACAGAGGCAGGCAGCAGGGAAATAATTGCTTTTCTGTTCTGTGCTGTGGTCAGCTGATGGCTGACTTTGCCTTAAGTCTACTTTTTGCTAGTTCAACATTTGCCTGTTTTTCACTCTCTTTCTTTGTTGTCATCTAGAAACTCCTTTCCTGCTTAAGCTTCATTCTTGGTTCACTTGTTCTGTTCCTATGATCAACACATTCCCCTCGAAACCTACACATTTAACAAACAGCGCAGAATTTCATCCCATATCTGTTGCAGAAGATAGATGGACATACTGGAGAGGTAGTTCTCCATCCTTAACAATCAGATTACCTCCATTCAGCCATATAAAAACATAAATGAAAAAGTAAAAAAAATCAGATAGCAGATTGTACAGGACTGTATGACATTTGTGCTTTGTTGCAAACATCATGGCTGCAATCCTAACCCACAGTTGGGCTGGCATAAATCCTGGAACAAGTTCTGTGCTGGCCTTGGGGTGTCGCAAAAGGGCCACTTCTAGTGAGGTTAAGCCAGTGTACAGATCTCCACTCGTCTCCACTGACAGTTGAGTACTTAAAACATTGAAATAATAATTTAAAAAGAAGCAGAGCTGGTTGAGAAATACTGTAGAGTTTTATTTATATTCTGCTGTGGAGACAAATGAATGACTTTTTCAGTGAGAATGAAGGGCAATTTGAGTTATGTGAGGAAAAGAAGTAAATGATTCAGTAAAATGACCCCATCCACATTGCAAAGAATAATACTTGCACTGATTGGAAAGGGGGATTTAGACCTCAAGGGAAAAAAGTTATCTTTCAAAAACCTTGTTGCCCTCGTACAGATCTAGATGAAAAAGCTGATGAGCATTTTCGTTCAACGGCTTGAATTAAATAAAAATACCTGCAGTAGAATGATAACAGAAATGTTACAGAAATGTTAACTGAAACCAGTTGGTATGCTCTTTTCAGATTAATTCCATCATTCGTGTGTGTGTGTGTGTGTGTGTGTGTGAGAGAGAGAGAGAGAGAGAGAGAGAGAGAGAGAGAGAGATGGACTTAGAACTGGAAGAACTAGGTTTAAATCCCTGCTCATCCATGAAACTAACTAGAAGCATAATCCAAAGCACTTCTTGGGCTGGCACAAGACCCTTGTGCTGCCCCAGGGGTGCCACATATGTGTAGTAAGGTACTTTTGTTCCACACCAGGATGTTGGATCATTGAATATGGAGAATAAAAACATTGATCAAAATGCTCTTCTGACACCCAGTTCTCATTCTTTCCTGCAATTCTCTTTTTCCAGTTTGCTTTTCCAATGAGAGAATATTAGTATAGGAATGGAAACATGATTTCTTCACCCAGCCATTGGGTTAACTGAGATTCTTGTAAGCTATCAACACAAAGGCTTAAGCAAATTTGATTGATTGATTTCAGTTTACACAAGATGTCCTATCAAATTATAATTAACAGAGAGGAAACAATTTAAGGTAAACAGAACAGAAATGTGAAACCTGTCGCAGTTGAAAAATCCCACATTTGATATGTTAACAGTGTGTGCTTACAGAAATCCCCCCATTTTAAAAACAATGGTGTCATTTTTTTTCAATCAGGTTGCAAATATTCTGTTTCAGCTGCAATCCTCTGCATATTTAACTAGGAACATATCCCATTGGAATCACTAGGATTTATTTTGGAGTCAAAATGCACAGGATCAAGGATAAAAGAAAATCAACAGTGCTGTAATGGAATGAGATGACTGATAGTGACAACTCATGGGATACATAAGAACTCCCTTCCTAGCTAAGACTCTAAGGGCACAATGCAGAGTTAGGGCAGTGAGGAGAGCCCTGGCTGGGCTACCCAACTATTCTGAATCCAGAACAGAAAGTTATGCTGCATCCAGAGAGTCGGGAAGACTGGGCTCCCTAGCTGCTCCAGAGCATGCTTAGTAGGCACCAAGTCAGTGACACCTGAGGAGGACTTGCTCCCAAGGAGACTCCCCCAGATCACACTGAACAGCTGGGGTGCCTGCATTCTAAGGAGTCTCTGACAACCAGTAACAGCTGCAGCAGGAGACTGCTAATACAGTCTCCAGTGAATACAAGGGGCTTCTTGTGGAGGCCTGCTGTATCCACAGGTTAGTGGCTGCCATAGTTGTGCCACATCCTAAAGTTGAGAGGCAGGGGTTGCAGATAGGCTGGCCAAGAACTCAGATTTTTGGCCAACACTGCCATTCTTATTCTGCCTTATCATGGACCCCTATGGGTCTACTCATTACTATACCTGCTCCTGAGGAGCTGGAAAAGGGCATTTCTGCCCTGGAAACAGCATAACTGCTCTGCCCTAGGCAAAGCTCAACATGCCCTCAACATGCCTCACCTGAACTGCCTAGGCTGGCCCAGCTAGGGCAGCCCAGATCCACCTGTCTTGGGGCAGTCTTTGTTGCTTTAGACTGCCCCAAACCTTTTCCAAAACAACTGGGGTGGCCCATCTCGCAGTTGGATTAGCCCAGTGATAGACAGGGTAACCCAAGTGCACTGCTGGATAGTGCCCTAAGGCACAATCAAGGGGGAGCCATGGGTGCATGGCCCTCTCAAACTGACATCATCTTCTTAGCACTGATCCCACTCCTGGCAGGTTCTGCTTAGATTATATTGATGCAACATGGGGAAACCCGGCCGGCCTGTCGCAGGGGCATATCACATGGATGTTGCTTTTCCCTCCAAAGTGGTACCTATTTGTCTATTTGCATTTGGATACTTTTGAACTGCTAGGTTGGCAGAAGCTGGGACAAGTGAGGGGAGTTCACTTCATCGTGCAGCACCCGGTTCTTGAACCACTGACCTGCCAATCTTCAAAACAACAGGCATAGTGCCTTTAACCACACAGCCACTGTAGCCCCATCAAACTGACATGTCTGTCAAAAAGGCTTCCTGATAGGATGGGGAGAAAAGTCAGACTCCAGGGGAGCCTGGCCATTGCTCACCTGGGCCTTGATAGTGGCAAGATCATGCCTGGCTGGTGTTCTGGCTGACCTGAGGTTCTGTGAGACTTTCAGGCAGGGGAGGCAAGACCTGGGCAGTGCAATCCAATCTTTTGCTGGAACAAGCAAGCTAACATTCCTGCGTTGTGTACAGCACAAGCATTGGGGCAGCTGCCATGCAACCATATAGAAGGGGAGGCTCATCCCCTTTTCTGTGGTATGGCTAGAGCAGTCCCAATGAGTCTACTCTAGAGGTAGGCTAAGTCCTAGAGAACTTAGGAGTGGCCTATCTCCTATAGATAGGAGTGGCCAGAAGCTGCTCTTGGCTGCCCAAAGTTAGGATCCAGCATTACTGCCAGACCAGGGTGACCATATGCTCAACCTCAAAATGTAGGACAAGGGTCCCCAAAAGTCCGCATGCGCACAGCCTCTATCTCTCCAAGACCGGTCTCTTAGATGGAGCAGGGGCGGAGCATCCCTCTGCAGAATGCTTACCTTCCCTCCTCCTCCTCCATTCGCCTGGCGAGCCCAGTGCAGCCCCGCTCTCCTGCTGCTGTTACATGACTCCCCTGGCTCCCTCTGCCCCCACTTGCCAGATCCTCGCTTGCAGGAGGAGGAGGAAGAAGCCGGCTCGCTGCTTCACCGCCGCTCTCTCTGAAAAGCTACAATGAAAGGAGAAACTACATATCCCAGCAAGCCTTGCATGTGCAGGTCCTGCTCCATCTAAGAGACCGGTCTTGGAGAGATAGAGGCTGTGCGCATGCGCACAGCCTCTATTTTCAAAGATGACTGCTCAGACGGCAACTTTGGATGGGCGCTGATCTGAGCAGCTTAAAGTGGTCGCAAAGCACTACATAAGCCCCCCAGTCCCCGGACAAGTCCCCCCCATGCCCGGACAGGCCAGACAATATGCAAATTTCTGGACCTGTCCGGGGGTTTCCGGGTGTCTGGATGCCCTGTGCCAGACCAAATCCTGCCTCTCACTCCATCTCTCACCCATCCACAGTCCTGCCCTCTGCCCGCCAGTTGGTCTGAGAAAGCATGGACCAAATCTAAACTCCCAACTGTTGTGCAGACATGCCTTACAACACTTTTTCCAACACCATGATTTACGCCAACCTAAGGAGGTTGAGGCTGGGCTGTGAATGCTGTCCAGGTGGCTGGATGCTGTTTTAGGTCCACAGCCTTTGCATAAAATTAAAACCAAATCCTTTACAATGTTCCTTGTATGTTGCTGTAAAACCCAAAAGTGTGGGCCTTCTGAGTTACTTATCATGATATCACAAAATTTTATGCTGTTCCTGTAAATGAAACCAGAAGTCCCACACTTGTAGGTTTCACTGCTGCTCACAAGGAGAATGATAAGGACTAGAAGGGAATGTTATACATTGTGATCAAGTGAGCATGATACAAATCAGTCTGGCTTCAGCAGGTTTGAGGGAGGTGGGAGTAGCAGACCTGAGGTGAAAGGAACCCAAATTCATTGCCTTACAACTTGCTGCCAACTCAGTCTGCTTCAGGAGGCTTCATGGATGGGTGGTTTCCAGGTTTGTGGTCAGTCCTGGAGCAAGTGAACTAATACCCAAGAAAAGACTTTGATGTAGGTCCATTTCACAAGCTAAGCATGTTTGTAACAAGAAGTTCATGTCTTTGTGCAGTAACAACTGGATGAAAAACAGTTGTTGAGTAAAATATGCAGGCAACCTTCTTCACTTTTTCCTCTGAAAAGACAGCAAAGCCCAATATTTCTCATTGCAAATTGAGACTTCTAGGTCATGTGGTGTGGCTTTCACATAAAATAGGCCCCAAAAGTAACCAGGAAAGATGGCTGTTCCATTCTTACCTGAACTGTTGAAATTAACTGACGGCACGATCCTAACCAATTTAGGCCAGCCTACCTCATCTGGCATATCTTCCCGCGGTGGTGTGAGGAGGTCAGCTCATGCGTGGGTATTGGCCTAACCCACCAGGAGTGGGGCACAAATGCCTTACAGCATTTCTGTGACACCTCCAGGTCAGCACAGCTTTATGCTGGCCTAAATTGAAGTTGGATTACAGCCTAATTTACTTGGAGTATGGGAAGAGAGAAGGAAAAGACGCCTCACTGTAATTATAGATAAGCAGTGGAGCATACCCTGCTATTAACATTTCCCTGGTTCTAATATGGGGAAAGAACGGAAAGCTGGTTTTCCCCCTCCCTTAATTCTCATAACAGGATTTTTTTTCCAAGCCTGTGCCATTAAAAAACAAAACTCAGGCTCTCTCTATTTTGTGTTGACCTCTGCAGAATAGAACTGAGAGTAAAGTTAAAATGTAAGAACAAAGAGACAGCCCTTGGCAGCCTGTGAATTTTACCTTTAATGTTCCCTTTGCCCATAACTTTGCAGAAGTGGCTACTGGCCCTTTCAGATATGAAAGGAGAATGTGATGACTTCAAGGTTTGGAGATGCAGCACCCAGAACTGTACAAGAAGGTTTTAGCAACCTAGGGCAGAGATGATATTCACCAGAGAATAGCAAGCATTGACAGTAACACAGGTTGAGTTGGGAGCATGTGCTGTATCAGTGAAAAATATAACATTCATTCAGTGCATGTATATCTTGTTCACTCAAAGTATTTCTAAAAAAAGGAGAATTATCCTTTATAGTGCTGTAGCTAGCGGAGTGCAGTCGACCAGGGGTTCCACCCTTTGGGGGTGACACCTCTAGTGATCAAAATTTCTAAAATCATGGTTGTTATGAATAATATCATCATGCTATATAGTGTTGGATGCATAATTTACAGAGGAATGCAGTGTAAAAACTAGATTGAAATATTTCTATTACAGTGGTGCCTCACAGAACAAGTTTAATTCATTCCATAAGCAATGCTTGTTATGTGAAACACTCTTTATGTAAAGTGGATTTTCCCATAGGAAATAATACAAACTTAGACGATTGGTTCCAGAACAAAAAAAAATTCATATAAAAATATTAACTGTATGTAAAAATAATGACAAAACACTGGAATTGAATTCAAAACATGCATTCCGTGTGCATGATCCTAAGAAGTCTACTTAGGCTGCAATCCTAAAGACACTTTCATGAGAGTAAGGCCCATTTAACACAATGGGGCTTACTTCTGAGTAGACATGGTTAGGAGGCTGCAAAGACACTGATGCTTTTTAAATGAGCTGCCGGACAGCGCGTCTGCCCCAACGGCCAACAAGTGTGCTTGTTAAGTGAAGCAACATTTGTTGTGTGAGGCAGAATCCTAGAGAAATTTTTGCTTATAATGTGGATCACTTGTTAAGTGAGGCATTTGTTAAGCGAGATGCCACTGTATATAAAAAGTTATGGCCAACAAACAAAAATACAACACTCATGTAATAACTAGCAAAATGTACCTGCATTGTAGGAGGAAAATACCCCATGTGCCATCCCCCCATGCACAACACCACCCCATGTGCCATCCCCCATGCACCACACCACCCCATGTACATCACCCCTCATGCACAACACCCCCCATGCACAACATCCCTCCAAGCACATCACCCCTCCCCCTGCGCATCACCCTTCCCCCCTGCACAACACTCCCCAAGCACAACCCTTTCCCCTGCACAACATCCCCATGCACATCACCCCATGCGCACCATCCCCCATGCGCACCATCCTCCCATGCACAACACCCCTCCCCCTGCGCAGCACCCCACCCAGCAAAACACCCCCATGTTCAAAACCCCTCCCCATTGCACTGTACACCATCTCCCCGCCCCCCAGAGCACCAAGCACCAAATTGGCTGGATGTTGGTAAGTCTTCCATGGTTAAGTATAGGACAAAAACATGTTGCATCCTTTTCACCCCCTTAAGGGTTAAATTTCTCAACATCAGTTCTTCTTGGGTGTTAATGTCACATAAGGAACACACTCCCAAAATTTCATGCTTCTAGGTTTGGGGGTTGGGCAGACCATCCCTCAGTCAGGGATTCTTCATTGAAAAGTATAGGGAGAAAAATGTGTTGCGCCCCTTGTCACCCCCCATCTGGTTGGAATTTCCAAAAAAAACCAGTTCTTCGGTTCTCTCTGAAAATCTATCACCAAAGGAACACCTGCCCGAAATTTCATGCTTCTAGGCCCAGCAGTTCTGGCTGGGCATTGATGAGCGAGTGAGTCAGTCAGTCAGTCACTTTTCAGTTTTATATATATAGAAAAGTAATTTCTTTAACTCAAAACAGACCAGTGAAACTAATGAGACTGATTAATTGAAGCTCCAATGAGATTGAAGCTCTAATGAGACTCCAATGAAGCTCCAATTGAAGCTCCAATGAGATGTTGTCTAACACAGAATAGAATCAATAAGTCGTCAGTAAGGTGACACCCCAGGGAGGGTGACACAGAGATGTATCCACTGTTTTTGTTTGGGAGGGCATGAGCACTAGTTTAACTCCACAGCTGGATGATACTTGATGTCAGGACTTCTGATGGGTCCTGACAGATTTATATTCTAAAAAGCAGGTCCCAGTGCTCAGGTTTAGGAACCTCAACACTATATATTAATAAAACCTTTATTGATAAAATCAGCAGTGCGCTTAATTTTTGTCCCTTTGTCTGCAAAGTGCTCTGTTCTACACTGACATCTAGTGGAATGAAATTTCACTGCAAAATCAGAAATGAACTGAATTCCACTCAGGTCAACATATAGGATGTGTCATCACATTTAACGGAACAGAGATGAAATCCAACTTGTACAGTATAATGACATTACCTTATAGCACACACAGTGAAAACAGTGAGATTTTCATTACTATTTTTCCCTCCTTCTTAAATATCTTTGGATTGTTTCATTATGTAAACATAAACATCTTTCTGGGATGGAGGGCAAGCACCTGTCAGTTTAAGGAAGAGGAGTATGTTTGCAACTTGTCTTTACAGATAGAAGGGAAAACCTGTGAGCATGTCTCTTTCTAATGGAAAGACAGCATTTCTTTTAGAAAATAAAACAGTCCAAAAACACACTTTATGCAAAAAATAAAGAGAGAGAATTTATTAATTTGATAACAACAAAAAATTAGACCTGCGGAAAATTAAGAGGTACAAATGAACTTCAAGCAAAATGAAGCAATTTCAACAGACATTTTCCAGGGACAAAAAAAGCAATGACTCACTTTTAGTGTCACTGAATAAAGAGTAATATCATGCAGTGGAGAGTGTGCCAATTTGCTTCAGAAACTACCCTCATCCTCCTATATTTGAAACAGAGTAAAGTCAAGGGAGGGAATTAAAGAGGATGCTTTGCTTGTTGACAACACAGCTCTAGACTCCTGGGAGTCTGTGATGATCAGTGACAAACAAAACTCCCCTCAACCTGTAATCTGACCTGACTTTGGAGTAGTTCAGTTTTTTTTACCCTGAAAAGGCACTTTCCATTAATTTATGTGCGTATATCAAAGGGTTAAGGCCCAAACCTATGCATGTCTACTCAGAAGCAAGTCCCATTACAGTCAAAGAGGCTTACTCCTAGGAAAGCGTGGATAGGACTGTGGCCTTAGTTACTCCCTTCATATTTCTATTCCCTCCAGTACTAGAAGAGCAGCAGCAACAACAAATCCCTTCCATAATAAGTATATGCCACAGGGTCTCATGACTTCATCTTACCTATAATTCCATTCAACCCTCCCCCTAAGTAGGAGACAAGGTTGAAGTGCCCAAGCAACCTTTACTTAGAGGTGCTTTTCCACTTGTAGTAACACCCGTGGAACTGACTGCTCTGCAGAATGGTTTGCCCTGGCATTACAGTTGGCGTTTTGACTGCCAAGCTGTTACAGGCAGACAGCCCTTCATTTCCAACTTGACTCCAGTAAGTTGTATTTAAAGTATTAACCACCCCAAGCTTTTTTACATATTACAGAGACAAATTCAGATTTGAATAACCCAACATTGCCCGTCCCTTTTAACCACCACTTTATAGCTTTGGTACTAGAAGCGTACCTTCCCTCTTAATGAAGCACATGCTGCCAAAGTATGGTCTCAGATTGAATCTTTAAAATATGACATTTGGATGCAATCATTTTAAAATATGATATTTGGATGTAATCACCTTAAAATCCAATCTAATTTAGAGCTTAAAGTAACGGGACAGATAATGAGATCAGCAGGATCAAGACAAAAATTCAACACTTTTTTTAAAAACTGTCTTGTTGCTTCTAAATAAATAGAAGGAACTGCAAGATGGAAAACAACCTGAACAAAATGCCACAGTCCAATCACTCATCTTAGAAGGGGTTGGGTTAGGAAGTAATGTTGATTTTTTTCTTCTATTGCATTGCGTACATTAAATAATGTTCAACTCCTACAAGTTAAGTTTTAGACAGACAAGAAGGTTTGTAGAAAAGAAGTCAGATTTGCAATTTGCTTTGTTTCCTCCTACATTTTTACAAATGTAAATGTCACTTATTAAAAGCTCAACCCTGAAGGTGGTGGAAGAATATAGCATCACTGAAGTGGGTATTGTTGCATCCTATGACCCTACAGCCACTGCTAAGGGTCTTTTCAGAGGAAAGATCTTCTCAAAAGGCTTGGCCCAAAATGGAGTTCAGCAGAGCTCCATCAGTCCTAACCTTCTCCCACCCATTTTTCTCCCTGCCCACCTTATCCCATCCACATCCCTGCCCTCCAATGCCACCTGGAGATCTTACCCAGCACTAAGCAGTGTGCATCTGGCACTAGACTCAATGCCAACTGGTGCTGGGCTGGCGCCGATGCTGACTCAGTGCAGGATGTCACAGGCGTGCCTTACCATATTATGGTTTTATGAACCCAATCCAATTCAAAATTCAGACAGTAATAACTTCTACAATCTGTATTGTTGCTAAGGATTTTACCAAGCTCTGAAATACTTGAGTTTCATGATATTTGGAAATGGAGTTCAAATACAAGCAGAATAGTCCTTGTAGGTTAAACCTTATAATCACATTCAATAAACATGAATTTAATAATTGCTCAGTCCTGCCAATACCTCCAAGTTTCCCAACCCACCAATTGATCTTGTAGTACCCAATCAAAAGTTTGCTCAGTTGAAAAGTGGGTAAATCAAACCTGCAATTGATGAAATTATTTCTATGAGTACTTTTAAGCAATTGCCCCTTTAAAGATAAGGCCAGGGGGAATTACTTTAGGTTTCCAGTACTTGAATAGGTAAAGAAATACTTTCCTTCATATGATCATCACATTTCACGGGTATCTTCTTCAACCAGTTTAAAGGCAACCACAGGGGTTGTCATCCTTCATATTCATCCTCAGTTCATGGCATGTGTAGAGAAGGATTCAACTTCAGCACCAGAAAAAAAATCAAAGGTACAGCTCAAACCCCTCATGAATAAAACCAGGTTGACAGCACAGGTTAAAAAGAGGCTGATCCTTTCATCCAAACTCCAGAATTGCAAGGAATGTTATCTGCATGAACTAGTGAAGCAAACTGCATTATAGATTTAGGTTCTAGGCAGGATACAAGTGAAGTGAATTATTCCTGGTATTCCTGATAACAGTATTCAGCATTTTGGTGGGACAGAATAATTGGTGACAAGCACATCTATGAGCAAAGAATATACAGTATCCAAATTTCAGTCCACGTGTTCACTGAATATGTGGAGTGGACCTTACCTGCTACTCCTTACTCCAAAGTTGCCACGTAGTGTTTGAACATTAGATGCAAAATTTACAAGGAGTTTCTACATGCGTACAGCTATGCATCGGTAGATGTTCCACCCAACTGATATTAGGTGTATCAAACAGTCCCAGGTGTATACAACTATTTGTGCATGGACACCCCCTCTCCCTTTCATGGATCCTATTGAACTTATGCACATTGGAACCCACAAAGTAGAGCAATGATTGGGGGGGGTGTCTGCAGACACATCCCCGTCCCCCTTTCTCAGTGAACAACTGGAGGCATTTCTAAATAGGGCTATCCCTTTCTAGATCTTTTGTCCAAGTGTTGATTTTTGACTTTCAATCACTTAAAAGCACTCCCCACCTTTTCTTCTCTCTTAAAATTGACCAGTTCATTGAAGTAGAGGATGAGTAGAGAAATACAGAGAGTATCTTTGATCAGAATGCTTTGGATACGGTTGCTACTTTTGGTACTATTTCCCATGAAAAACATAGTTTTTGGGAGGTGAGGAAAAAAGAAATTCACTCTACAATCATGTGTAAAATTTTGCATAAATACAACAAAAGGAAATCAACAAAAACAAAAAGCCCATCAAGATCATGGCTGTTGGGTGGTATCAGGTAGACACAAAGGACAACCAAGAGCAGACAAAGCAAAGCAGGAATCAGGAGTAGTCAGGTGGTAGAGTGAAGGGCTGCCAAAGAAAGCTAAGCAGGAAAAGATTTGGATTACTCTTAGATGGGAGACTGAAAGCTGAGAAAGCTGTCATGAGACAAAAGAACCAGAGGTGTCACTGTTTACAGTTTGGCTGACCTAAAAACTCCTTCTGGAAGCTTGGAAGGCATTCTCCGATGATGCCTGATGTGATGACCATGCTGTGAAGGATTCCATCTGAAAGAGTACTACAGCTGCCTGTAACACAAACTAGCACCTCACAGGGTTATTGTGAGAACAAAAAGGGTAAAAAGCTATGTGAACTGCCTTGGGCCTTTGCATTACCATGGGAAAGGAGGAGAATAAATCCCTTAAATAAATAATACATAAATAAGATGTCTAAAGAAGTTTATAATGGTGCAGAATGCTCAGAAAGCAATATCGTGCTTCATTGTTGATTCATAGTTTCTGTGTTCTTAGGGCAGGGAATGTGGGCACACCATTAATTATTATGGCTTCCATACCTCATAAAGCATATTCTCACCCTGGACCCACAATACACCTGTGCTTGTGGGGTTTTTTCCCCTGCTGCACCTAATTGTGCTTGCAATCCTAAACACACTTTCCTGGGAGTAGGCCCCACTGAATTCCATAGGACTTACTTCTGAATAGACAGGCTTTTATGTGTGCAAAAATTCATACCATGGTAAATGTGTGATTAAAATTTTGTACTGCATTCCCCGCAGTTGTCTAGCAGGGCATACAATAACTGCTCCTGAGTAGATGGGTGGAGCTAAGTACTACATCACATGAGCTGATGTGCTGAAATCAAAGATAATTCTTATGACTAATAATTTTTTAGACCACAGCTAAAGTTCTAGCTCTTCACTCCATCCCACAGCAACAAACATAATTTTATGTTCTATTTCTTTTTCAATCTTTTTTCAATCATTTCCTTTGGAGGAGAAACATTTTGGGCACAATCCAGAGTAACTGGAGCACATAAGAGACATTACATGCACCTGTAGTTACTGCACCACCTAGTGAAAACCTATGGGAAATTCATATTGCAATCCAGAGTAACTTGTTCTTACTCCAGAGCAAGGACTTCCCATAGTTACTCTGGATTTCACCCTTTGTCTGTTAACATGTTGCCTGACTTGGATGTGTTACTTGCTAATAAAGAATATTCTTATATTTTTGTTAGACTCTTATCAGGTACTGTAGAAGTCATTCTCTGGGCAAAATCCAGAGTAACTACAGGGAGTCCTTGCTCAGGTGTAACTTACTCTGGATTCCAATATGAATTTCCCATAGGTTTTCACTAGGTGGTGCAGTAACTATGGGTGCACGTAAAGTCTCTTACATGATCCCATAGTTACTCTGGATTTGGGGGTATGTCTTGTTTACCAACATTTTCCTTCTTTTTATCATGTCTAAGACCCTCACTTTAAGTGATGCAGAAGAATCTGGAACGGATAATTTTTAAAAATGAGTTATGAAAAACAGCCATGCTTGGGTGAGGACTGTGGCAATTTGATTCAGAGTTGTGGCACTGGTGGAGTTAACACCGTTCCCCTGCATGACATACATGTCCCAAATTCCCGCTCCTGGTGGTTGCCGTTAGGAAGTTGCTATTATCTGCAGAGGGGAAAAAATACAGATACCTGTATTGTGTCTGATTATTTTTCTCCATGGTTAATTGCCATTTCAGGGGAGACAACTGAAGTTGATGAAAAGGCACAATACACTATGCAGAGCCTGGAATAAGCCTCATGCAAAATATAGGTTTATAAATCCCAGGAAGTTTTAACATTTGGGGAGAGGAATAGTTGTTCAGAAGTTATTTTTCTCTTGGCAAAATAGCTATGCCAGTTGGGTTTCTGAGACAAGTTTCACATCTAGACACACTGCTCTTCGGTGGACCGTGCACCATTGCTAGTGAATCTGGCTACTATTGCACACCAGCTTTAATTTACTGGTTCATGGCCTATTGCTGAGGTCAGTTTTATGAGAAAATAGAAACACACAGAACAATTAAAGAAATGAAACTAAAACAGGTTAAGGCTTTATCCCACCCAACAAAGAAAAAGGGTGGTCATTCCAGCACAAACCTAATGTTTTTGTTCTTTTTTGGATTTATAACCCCTTCCTTGGCTCATAGTCCAACAATTAGCTACTATAGTCACGACTTTCCAGAATGACATTCAGAATGTGCTTCAATTGAGTGAGACGGGCCTTCAGGGAGGTATCGGAAAAGATTGTCAATTTACGGGTCATGTCAAGAGGCAAGATGGATAAAAGCCACCAACACCAAACTGGTCCATCTGGAGAGGCCTGGTGGGAGGGATGAGAAAAATAAGTAAGCACATTGGTCTTGGTTTCTATATTTTTGTGCAGGACACAGAACTGAATATGGTCAGTTATATTTCAACAACTGAAGGCAATATACCTGAAAACCCCAAACAGAAGACTAGAAATTTTTTTAAAACACAATGCAAAATAGAATCTGACTTTCATGGTTCCTCCCCTCATCTATTCACCCCCATGTATAAGGATACAAACCTAACTACACTTTCCTAAGAGGAAGCTCCATCGACTCTAATGGAAATTACTTCTAAGCAGATAGGTAGAAGATTGGGCTATAAGTATCTTAGAGAGAACACGCCTTAAATACCTGTATATCCTCCTCTTTCTCAGGAAGCGTTCCATGATGCCTCAAGATTTGCCTTAAGCTAGTGTCACCATGTTCATAAAATTTCTGTGTTAGATGGTATGTGCAGTCATGCAAATTCTGAAGCTCAGCCAGTTCTTCTCCTTCCACCTACAATGACAATAAAGCAGAAGAAGAAGTATGGAACAAAGGGAGAGCAGGTCAGTTCAAGGAAGAAGGTATGAGTATATTCAGAGTTGAGAGTAGAACAGAGTGAGGAAAGTAAGAGAAATGGGATAGTCTGTGGGCTGCAAAGATTATGCCTCTCCTTAATCCAAAAACTTTACCATCCCACCTTGGAATGGGGTAAGGTCATTTGAGGGGGCCTCAGATGGATAAGTTCATCTGAGAGGGCCCTGCTGACTGTGCCATCACTGAGAGACATGAGGTGTGGGGCAGACAGGAACAGAGCCTTTTCGGTGGTTACACCCCAGCTCTGGAACTCCCTTCCCTTGGAACTCAGGAAAGGTCCCTCCCTACAGAGCTTTCAGCAGGGCCTGAAACCATTCCTGTTTACTACAGCTTTTATCTGAGACGGAGGTTGGGGGGTTGTTGCATTTTTAACTCACAAATGCTTTTTAAAATGTTTTTAAATGGTTTGAGTCACTTTGTTGATTGTGTTTTAATTCTATATTGTTAGCTGCCTTGAGTCTACTTGCAGAAAAAAGCAGAAAATAAATAAATAAATAAATAAATAAATAAATAAATAAATAAATAAATAAATAAATAAATAAATAAATTTCACTTGCTCTGATCTATCATAATTTACCATAAGAACACAAGAAAAAGTTTTGCTGGATCAGGCCAAGGTATCATCTAGACTAGCTTACGGTATCACAGGGGTCAGCAACTTTTCAATGGTGTTGTGCCAAATCTGTGTTTCAATGTTATGCCATGAACCGACAAGAATCTATGTGCCAACATGCCATGTGCTGACATTATACACAAAGTAGCTGAACTGAGTCATTGCTACTAGAGTAAAATGTACTTTTAAAGTAAAAGGATTTTAAAAATCCAGAGGTTGCATATAGTCAATCACCTTCTCCATCCACATTGCCTCATAATTACACCTGCTTTTCTCAGCCAATGTTTGTACATCTCTCCTGGATCTTTCCTGAGTTGCCACCCTCTATGTTCCTGCTCTTTAAATTGAAGCTGGTCTGGGTCGCCTCATTGTTAAAATCAGTGACACTATACCTAAATGCCTACATATGGAACCGTCATCTTCATCCTCAACTCACTCTGAGCACACTGCATAAAATTGGCACTGGCCTCAGCTAAACTGCCTTCCTTCTACTGTGCAGCCTATTAGGGATACATCTTCCCCCTCACCTTCTCATCTTCCAGATACTCAATATCAGCAGTATTGTAACCATCTCTGTGCCCCCGTCTCAAAACCTGGAATCGCCGCTTGCCAATGGTGTCCACCAAAGATCGTCCATCAGGCAGAAATTCTATTTTCTGAATCTCTAGCATACAGCCATAATCAGCAAAACTGGAGAGAAGGAAAACAACATTAAGAGGGAAATAAAGTGTCATGTCAGTTTTGCTTATTGAAAACAAAAGATATTATTTTCTATGTAGAATATATCAGTGATAGGAAAAGTTCAGCAGAGCTTGACTCAAATCTAGAATCACCATGGTCATGATTCACAGAAGACTGCCAATAAATTTATTGCTAAGATGTCGTTCTAACCACTGACATCCTAAAACTGTAGTGTGTAACAAGGGACAAAATCTTTGACCACAATGACAGGCCTCATCACTCACCTCTTTCCATTTTCATACATACACATGCCAAACATCTTTGTGCCGGTCTCCTGACACCTTCGCATCATGAGGCGGTAACGAGGTTCAAACACATGGAGGGGACACACAATACCTGGGAATGACATTGTGCACACGAAGATAGGGATATTCTTGGTGAGGCTGCAGAAGGGAGAAGGGAAAGATGCATTTCAGGGGGGATAAAATACCACAGATGGCATACATATGTACGTATCACCTATGTTAACCCCATCACCTATGGCTTACTACACACTACAGTAGGGGGTACCCTTTGATTCCTTAAGAGTATATACTGAAAGAAAGGACTGCGTCTTTTTTATACTTAAAAAGGAGTGTGTCACTCTCACACAAGATGGCTTTAAGTGATTGCAAAGTGGTGCATTCAGCAGCTTTTGGTGCACATTAGAGAGAAAGATGAGGTGTAAATTGTGAAATATATAACATAAATATATTTATGAAGGCATTAACCCAGAAGTTACTAACCATTATCTCAGCACCAGTAACTTCCAGTGATACTTTGAGTAGGTGGACCATGTAAAGTGGTACAATGGAGGACAAATGCATAGCTGGTAGCATAGCTGGCAGTCTATTTACACCGGTGGTCCTCAAAGTCAGAGTTGGGACCCCCTTGGGCTATCAGGGAATGTCTCTTTACACAACAAAGGTGCTAGACTGGGCTGAATGCTTGCTTAATGATCTAATACAGGAGTGTCCAAACTTTTGGCAGGAGGGCCAAATCATCTCTCTGACACTGTGTCGGGTGCCGGAAAAATGATAAACATTTCAAATTTGAATACATTTGCATATAAGAGTGTATCAGAGACATATTTTGGAGGATTATAAGACTTGCCAAAGAGTTCGATGGAGGGGTATTGCTGCAGGCCAAATTGAGGCTCACTGCAGGACACATCTGACCCTTGGCCCATGTTTGAACACCACTAATTTAATCATGTAACTCAGAGATCAGAGACTGTATCTCTGTTGTTAACTATATTCTAACATAGAATTATTCCAGCTTCTCTAACGATAGCCTTATGCAGGCAGTCAGAAATGGCATCAAGAATTGGACACTGGCTTTCAGGGCTTTGCCCCAAGATCGCTACAGGTACCAATAATATACTCAACATTTACCCAACATTCTTATCTGCAATACTGTATTATTGCCCGTTAAAATAATAGAGCTAAATATTAATGAAGAAAAAATGTTAACTGTGTAATGTTTAAGTACTCTTATGTTATAACTGGTTTTATCACTTGATAAATGGCATTTTATTGTTGTTTTAAATGTTGTTAGCCACCTTGTTACGGCCTCCTTTAGTTACGGAAGAAAGGCGGTATACAAATATATTAAACAAACAAATTGTATCTATAGGAGCCAAGTGAATTAATGTAGACTCCTTGTGCCTCTTCTTGGGGAGTCACATATATCATCAGCCCAATCTTACTGACTCCAATAGCTCTGAAAATCTGCAGGACTTTCTTAGTCTGAACCATTCCCTCCCATCCTCATACAGTAATGGTACAATTGGCAATATTTTTTCTCATGAGAAAATGGATTATTCCCCTATAAGAAAGTAATTCCTTAAGAACAAGTATTTCTTCAAGATGCCTTCCTAAAACACAGGATTACAAAAAAACCCTCCCCAATTGTGCCCCAAAGGATTATGTTTACTTGGAAAGTTCTGCCATCTCAGCCTGGTGGACACGTTTCCTATCTGCCAGTTCCGAGGGGAAGACAGCAGACATGAGGTCTTCCAGAAGGACTGTCGTGCTGTATTTTCCAGCCTTCAAGTACTGGAAGAATAAGTCATACGATAGTATATTCTTTAAGAACAGGTCAAGCAATTGCACATTTTCCAAATACTGCTTTTCAAGTCTCATTTTGAACTTGTAAAAAATACATTCACAGAATGCAGTTGTTGGCACACATCAGTAGCCTCACAGTAAGATGAAATCTCCATCTGAACCTAGCAGAAGCTAATCTCATTAAACCTGCATGAAGCCTTCTGAGAGTCTTTCCATCATGCCCACCTTTTCTCCCCTGTCCTTCCCATGATTTTGCTTAACATTCAGCTTGAAAGAGAATTCTCTGGAGAACTTAGAAGCTGACCCTTAACTAGTCTGTGACTTCCTACAGTGCAAACCTATATGGATCTACTCGGAAATAAGTGCCATTAAATTCAATGGGATTTACTCCCAGAGAAGCGTGCATAGGAACAAAGCTTTAGCTAATATGAAGAAAGATATCAACCTGCTTTTAACTGTTGTTGGTTTGCTGATTCTTTTGGTGTGCTGCTTACTGTGATTTTATGTTAGTGTTCTTAGTACTTTTTACAGAGTGGTTGTAAGTGACCTCGGGTATCTAGTTGTAGCAAAACATAACTGAGACTTATGACTTGTTAAAGACTATAGAGCTCTCTCTCGGAAAGCAACTACAAAGCAGGAGCACCAGTATAGAAGTTGCATAGTTAGACTTCCCATAGTAGCTCTATGCACAAAGCCTAACAATGTTAGCAATGCCCATTATCACAGGATGCAGTTGCAGGCTGAATCCTGCATCCTCTGAAAACATTTTTTATACAGAAAAAGGAATTATTGCAATTAACTATTTTAAATACATCTTTTGTGTTTCACCCATTATTCTGAAAACGCATTAAAAAAAATTACGGGAACCCCTCTCCCCCACCTATTTTCACCATTTTTCTGGGATTGCACCTTTCATCCTCTGCACTATTATTGCTGGTCGGCCCCACAAGACAGGGTGAGCTTCTGTCCTTAGACCAGCTCTGCTGGATCCAATCGTATCAGCTCTGCCTTTCCATTGGACTAATTCAGTGGCGTGGAGAGGGGGGATTTGCTGCTTGGGTAACAGCCTATCCTCCATAACAATCCAACCCAGGCTTTCGTGCTTTGCATGCAGTGTATGCAGCGCCAAGCACGATACCATAGTCTTTCAAGACTGACAGAGGCCTGCTTTTTTTTAACCTGGTTTAAGAATTTTCCAATTAGTCTCAGGTTGGCAGCAATGTGATGTCGCTATACCTTATCTCATAAATAAATCATAAGTTTTGGGACAAAACTGACTTGGCATCCCCGTGGGAGAGGGAAGAAACAGCATTAATTTGAACAGGAAACACAAATTAATTCAACATGTTGCGTGTTCTCAATTCCTCTCTAAACAAAACAAAAAAAAACACCCTGAGCTATGAATTGTGCAGCTTACTTTTTTATTTGTGGGCCATCAAATGAGGACTAAATAAGGAAATAATTCAACCTCAAGATTTTTGAGGGAAACTGAGGCCTGTCCCTCATCAAACTGCCAGCTGTCCAAAAATAAGCATAATTTGTAGCCCAGAATTCTTACAAAATACATTTTTAGAAAATAAGGAAATGGATGGCAGAAAACTCATTTCCTCTGTTTCTGAGGACTTGAGGGTGGAATAGAGTGTATCGTGACCTGCACAAACTCTCCCCAGCGTTTTTTCAGGCAATGATGAGATACCACATGGATGTCAAATCTTCTGTACGTTTGCTTTTATGGTGCTAGCTTCATGTAGTGAGGATGTGAATGCCATCAATAGTGTAGCTAGCGGGGATTCATAGTTTTGCGGATGACTGAATGTACCTCCGTTTATCTGTCCAGGATGACTCTGAAGGGGAGTCTGAATAGCACTTTTAGGAGCCTGCAAAACATAGCGCTGTGCCCTCCCTTCTAGCTATGCTATGGGATGACATCTTGTTCTCTGTCCCAGTTGCACAATGTTTTTGGCCAGCCCTGTGCTAGCGTCACATCCTATTGTTATTCCATTAATAAACTCTTAATTGCTACTTAAGCTGTAGCTTTAGAAAGCATAAAACCAGGCTGGAAGGAGGAGAGTTTCTCCTCCCCTGGGGTAGAAACATTTGCACTCTCCTTAAGGAAGACTAGCCCTTCAAACCTAACTTAAGGTCTTCCTTGCTATTTATTTACCCCACAGAATCAGTTCACACAAGCAATTTCAGCTTCTTTATTTTTTCTCTATACAAATAAGATCATACAAAAAAAGGAACTGAATATAGCGTGCAGAAACTGTTTCCATGGTCATAACAGCAGTTATTTGCAGCTGCCACTTTAGGCCATCTAGCAGTACTTATATTGTTTAATGTATGAGGATACTGATCTCATGTAAGGGAGGAATTCTCCTGAATATATATATATATATAGTGTGTGTGTGTGTGTATATATATACACACACACTAGCGAAAAGCGTACCCGCGTTGCGGGTGTAACATTTTCCCCTATGCCATCCCCTCATGGCACAGAAACACCCCATGTGCCACTTCCCCCATGCGCATCATCCCCCCATTCGCATCATCCATCCATGCGCAACATCCCCTCATGCACAACTTTCCCCCATGTGCATCATCCGCCGATGCACAACTTTCCCCATGCGCATCATCCGCCAATGCGCAACTTTTCCCCATGCGCAACTTTTCCCCATGTGCAACTTTCCCCCATGCGCATCATCCTCCGATGCGCAACTTTCTCCATGCAAATCATCCGCCGATGCGCAACTTCACCCCATGCGAAACTTTACCCCATGGGCAACTTCCACCCATGCGCAACTTCCACCCATGCGCATCATCCCCTCATGCACAACTTTACCCATACGCATCATCCATCAGTGCGCAACTTCCCCCATGCGCAACTCCCCCATGTGCAACTTCCCCCATGTGCAACTTCCCCATGTGCAACTTCCCCCTGCACAACTTTCCCCCATGCGCAACTTTCCCCCATGCGCAACTTTCCCCCATGCACATCATCCGCTGATGTGCAACTTCCCCATGTGCAACTTCGCCATGCGCAACTTTCCTCCCATGCGCAACTTTCCCTCATGAGCATCATCCGCCGATGCGCAACTTTCCTCCATGTGCAACTTCCCCCATGTGCAACTTCCCCATGCACATCATCCCCTCATGCGCAACTTTCCCCATGTGCATCATCCGCCGATGCGCAACTTCCCCCCATGCGCAACTTCCCCCCATGCACATCATCCCCCCATGCGCAACTTCCACCCATGCGCAACTTCCACCCATGCGCAACTTCCAGCCATGCGCAACTTCCAGCCATGCCCATCATCCCCTCATGCGCAACTTTCCCCATGCGCATCATCCGCCGATGCGCAACTTCCCCCATGCGCATCATCCGCCGATGCACAACTTTCTCCCATGCGCAACTTCCCCATGCTCAAATTTCCCCCATGCGCAACTTTCCTCCATGCGCATCAACCCCCATGCGCATCAACCCCCATGCGCAACTTTCCCCCATGCGCATCATCCGCCGATGCACAACTTTCTCCCATGCGCAACTTCCCCATGCTCAAATTTCCCCCATGCGCAACTTTCCCCCATGCTCATCATCCACCGATGCGCAACTTCCCCATGCGCAACTTCCCCCCAAGCGCAACTTCCCCCATTTGCAACTTCCCCCCATGCACAACTTTTCCCATGGGCAACTTCCCCCCATGCGCACCTTGCCCCATGCGCATCATCCCCCATGCGCACCTTCCCCCCATGCGCAACTTTCCCCCATGCGCACCTTCCCCCTATGTGCAACGTCCCCATGCGCAACTTCCCCCATGCGCAACTTCCCCATGTGCAACATTCGCCCATGCGCATCATCCCCCCCATGCGCATCATCCCCCCATGTGCATCATCCGCCGATGCGCAACTTCCCCCATGCGCAACTTCCCCCCATGCGCAACTTCCCCTACGCACATCATCCCCCCATCACAACTTCCCCCCATGCGCAACTTCCAGCCATGCGTAACTTCCAGCCATGCGCATCATCCCCTCATACGCAACTTTCCCCATGCACATCATCCGCCGATGCGCAACTTCCCCATGCGCATCATCCGCCGATGCACAACTTTCTCCCATGCGCAACTTCCCCCATGCGCAACTTCCCCCCAAGCGCAACTTCCCCCATGCGCAACTTCCCCCCATGCACAACTTTTCCCATGGGCAACTTCCCCCCATGCGCACCTTCCCCCATGCGCACCTTCCCCCCATGCGCACCTTCCCCCCATGCGCATCATCCCCCTATGTGCAACGTCCCCATGCGCAACTTCCCCATGCGCAACTTTCCCCTATGTGCGTCATCTCCCATGCGCATCATCCTCCACGCGCAACTTCTCCCCATGTGCAACTCCCCCATGCGCAACTTCCCCCATGCGCATCATCCTCCCATGCGCATCACCCCCCATGCGCATAGTCCCCCCGTGCGCATAGTCCCCCCGTGCGCAACTTTCCTCCATGTGCAACTTCCCCCAAGCGCATCTTCCCCCATGTGCAACTTCCCCCATGCGCAACTTTCCCCGTATGCGCAACTTACCCCCCTGCGCAACTTACCCCCCTGCGCAACTTCCCCTCATGTGCAACTTTCCCCCATGCGCAACTTTCCCCCATGCGCATCATCCTCCATGCGCAACTTTCCCCATACGTGCAACTTCCCCCCATGCACAGCATCCTCACCAGTGCAACCTCTTCCTCCGAACAACATCCCCCAGTGCACCAGGGTCTGAGCACCAAATTGGCTGGATGCTGGTCAGTCTCCCATGTTAAGTATAGGACAAAAACACGTTGCCCCCTTTTCAGCCCCTGAAGGGTTAATTTCTCCAGATGGTTCTTGGTGGGAGTTCAGGTGACAGAAGGAACTCCCAGAATTCCATGCTTCAGGCCCAGCAGTTGGGGTGGAATGTTGATGAGTCAGCAATTCTCCAATGCAAAGTATAGGGAGGAAAACACGTTGTGCCCCTTTTCACCCCCTTCCAGTTGGAATTTCCGAAAACCGGTTCTTAGTGCACCCCTCCTTCACGGAAGGAACACCCACCCCAAATTTCACGCTTCTAGGCCCAGCAGTTTTGGCAGGGCGGTGATGAGTCAGTCAGTCAGTCAGTGAGTCAGTGAGTCAGTGAGTGACTTTTCTCTTTTATATACACACACACACACACACACACACACACACCGCTTGCATGCATGGAACTGCCCTTGGTATCTTCATATTACATGAATTTGTTACAAAAAAGAACATGCTCCCTGTTGAATGGATACAAGTGTGTTTCTGTAGACACATCTTTATTTAGAGCAGGGGTCCTCAAACTATGGCCCGGGGGCCGAATACGGGCCGCCAGGGCCCTCAATCCGGCCCGCGGGCATTTTCAGAACCCCCCCCCCCACATCCAGAACCCCCCCCCTGCGGGCATTCAGAACCCCCCTGTTGAACCCCAGGGGCCCCAACGCCAGGCACACTTTACTGAGCGGGAAGCGCGCATGGCTGGTACACCATTCCCGCTCAGTCGTTGCTTCCTGCTTCCTGGTCGGCCCACATGCCAGCCAGGAAACCTCTGGCGCTGCAGAGAAATGGCAACAGGTGTGCGTGCTTCCAGCTGAGTCACTCGTGCACCCTTCCCTCTGTCCCTCAGTTGCCAGCTTCCTGCTTCCCGCTTGCTTAATGAGTAAGCCCATTACATCTGTGTAGGTATGCTTAGGATGGGGATCCGATGCTGCAAGCCTGCCACACTTCCCTAGGATGGATGGGGCTCTGATGCTTAGGGTGGGGCTCTGATGCTGTAAGCCTGCCTCACTTTCCTATGAGTAAGCCCATTTCTTCTGTATAGAAATGCTTTCTGGGGCTTTCATGGGGCTGCAATGCGAGCCAGACTTTCCTGGGAGTAAGCCCATTGACTATCATGGGACTTACTTCTGTGTAGGAATGCTTAGGATGGGGCTCTGAGGCCGCAATGCTAGCCATACCTTCCTGGGAGTAAGCCCATTGACTATCATGGTACTTAATTGGGGCAATAAGGCTTCAATCCTAGCCTCACTTTTGGGGGATTTTTGTGGCATAATTCATAAAATGATTTCATCTTTCCATCAACTTCAGTATATGTTATGTTGAGTAGCATTTTTACATGAAAGTAACACACTGTTTGCAAAATAATTTGTTCCTTATTACTTAATTCAATTAATTAAATAATTAACTATAGTCCGGCCCCCGACAGTGTCTGAGGGACAGTGAACCAGCCCCCTGTTTAAAAAGTCTGAGGACCCCTGATTTAGAGTGTGTGTGACTTATTTCCCATTTCAAGTTTTTAGGCAACCTATGTTAAAAACCTATGTTTATAACATAGGTTGCAACCTATTATGCAACCTGTTATGCAACCTATGTTATAAACCTATGTTTAGGACTACCTGCTTAAGTTATAGGACTTACACCTTGTGCACCTGTGTAAAAGGAAAACAACTGGCAGCAAGTGTCACATTTTGGCAGAAAAAGTTGCACTTGTGAGAATTCTGCAAGCACAGCCCAATCCTACAGGGCTGTCCCACTGGCAAAACAAACACTCTGCCAGTGCTAACTGCTTCCTGGTGGTCATAAACAACACTCAACAGCTCACAGAGCATCCACTGTGGATAGACATTCCCATGTGTGCCAAAGAATTTTCCTTCATTTACTAGGCAGAAAAGGTGGTAAAGTGATGAAACAGGGTGGGGGAGGGCAGAATGGGGGTGGGAGGAACAAGGCAGAAAGAGACGTAAGTTGGACATGCATAATTATGCCTCTCTTTAAGGCTCAGACATATCCCCTGAACAGGCCAATCCTTCCCCCCCCCCCCCCAAAATAAAACTGCTTCTCACTAGAATTAAAACCCAAATTCAGAATGTCCTTTCTCTTGATGTGGCTGTAACTCCATCTTTCTTACCTCTCTCAGGCTCTGTTTGCAAAGAGGGCAGTTTGGCTTGTGGTCCAGGCAGCGCTCAACACACTCCTTGCAGAAAGTGTGACCACATGGTGTGGTCACTGGCTCAAAGAACAAGCTGCAGAACAACCAGAAGCAAAAATAAAAAATAAAATAAAATAAGGAGCTATCAGAAATTGAGGCAAGAAAGCAGAAATATATCATCAGGAGCATGTTAAGCAGAAGATAAATCAAAGAGTGATATGAGAATACACCTTATAGACTTAGGGGGGTTTGGATTCATTTGCACTGCAAAGTCTGCCAAGGACTGGAACGTAAAGGGGTTGTGCATTCTGCAGCTCCTTTACCAAGTCTGTTAACATCACATCTGATCTGATTAATGAGAGATTATAAGGATTCCCTCTCTGGACATTTTTGATGTTGTTTAAAAAAATACCCAGCAAAGCATGTTTATGGCTGGGTCAAAACATCGAATTGGGCAGATGGGTTCACGCCACTAACAATATATCCTCCTAAAGCAAATGCAGCAGTTGTAGCTATCATGAGTTTATTTTACAATATTTGTTTGTTGCTTTTCAACCATAACTGTTCTTAATGGTGTCTGGCTTAAGATCATGTGGATATATTTCATCAGTGTGAATATCATATGCCCTTGCTTCTCCATAAGAGATTGTCAGGAAATGTGGTGTTCACTTGCCTCTTGACTCTTATCTATGGCAACAGACATTACTATACTTTAAGATAAATTTCTGCACCACCACACCATGAAAAAGGCTTTGCCACTAAGGCGACAAGATCCACAAGGGTGGCCAAAATGTACACATTATTTCAATTTATAACCAGCCCTGGAGAAATGAGCAAAATTTATGTCAACTCTCAAACAGTTCTTCGAGCACCTATCTCCAAATCCAGTCCACAGACTAAAGGTTCTTGGGGGTTTGAAGAAATGCAAGATCATACTGCTAATAGATATGAGTGAATGGATTTCATTAAAAATGTATACCTATATCATGGCATAGTCACAAATGCACGGCTATATTTGGATCTACTCTGCCAAGATTACCTAATTTGGGGAAAGGGGTAACTGCAGTAAACATGCCTTGCAGCGTCTTCACTTTTCAGTTGTTTTTTGCTTGTATAGTCACATGCAAACCAAAACGCTCCTGTTTGCTGAAAAACTTAGCTCTTCTATTAAAACTCTCTTTGAATCCGATGGCATCAGCCCAGCAGGCTTTTCTCAAAACATGACAGCACTTGAAAACATCCAGCAGGAGATCCCAGTTTTGTTCAACTGCTTAGCTCACAAAAAAAGTTTCCTCTTATTTCACTGATGCCGTTTCTAGCAGATGAGCCACTTTGAAGTGGGTATACAGAAGGCTGAATAACTAATGTTGCCTCAAGCAGCACATGGGGGGTGTGTGTTTGCGCACGCATAGACACTATGCACATCTCTGTTCTCTCACCTACCTCCACTGCTCATCCTTCTCTTTCCATTCCCTATGGAGATTTTCAACATTTTTCATCTCACAGCACACTGACAAGGCATTAAAACCATTTTTTTAACCATTGACAAGGAACACTACACTGTTGGTAGAAAACTCAAATCCCCAAATGCTGTACTAATCAATGAGCCTTCCCAAAGTCATGTGACAGACAGGGCTGTTGCTAGAGAGTGGGCAAAACATTAGGTTTTGCAGGGAACATCATGGCAAGAGTGTCAGGGATCTCCTCCCCCTTTGAGCCATTCCAGAAGAGGGCAGTGTTCTGGAATGACTCAGAGCATCCTGAATCTGGAGTAGTTCCGAGGTGGAGGAAATCCCTGGCAATGAGCCATTCCAGGATGCTTCCCCCTCCTGGAATGGCTCAGAGGGTTGCACACTGCAGGGAGGATCCCTGCAAAACTTTGTGCGCCCGCTCCCCCCCCCCCCCATGTTTCAGCCCTGGTGGCAGACCTGCAGATTGTCTGCAGCACAACAGTGTGCCAAGGCACAGTGGTTCCAAATCATTGCCCTAGATTGAAAAAGAAAGTGGAAGATAAAAAGAAGAGGAAGTGTAGAAGGGAGGGGAGTAATGAGCTAGACGGAACATGAAGAGTGGCAGGACCAAAGGCTGGCACGTCATCAGATGAGAGAGGAACATTTGGCCTGCCACTTCAGACATCAGGTGGTCTTGGGCCACTCTGAGTCTATACAAGGGCCAAAAATCAAGAGGATTTCTGCTGCTTTGCATAAAGGGGGCTAAAGATTTGATGACAGGTTCAAAGATACCAGATGGCAGCACATGAAGAAACCTCTGCTCTGTCATGGTGTTTAGGCAAACTCATCGTGGAAAGGCAAGCTTGCAAAGCAGCTTTCAGTGCTCTTGGGTGTCTGTTGTAGCATAGTTCAAGACATGTAGGAAATTATCCTTTCTTGGGCAGTACCTTTCATTCCACCACACTGTCATGCTCAATGGAAGAAGACAGTTTCGTAGCCTGTCCTAATCATCCTGACAGCTACATAAGCAAGCAAATGACTAAGAACTGTCAGGTGTAATAACTGGCAGGTGTATCATGGGAATCGTATGTACTTAACCAGAGTCTTTAATCTCCTGAAAGAGAACTGTGAAGGACGGGTCATAAGCCAGGGCTTTGTAACTTGTACCCTTATCAATAATCTTAATCCCACATATCTGGCACGTGCACTGCAAAAACACACTGAGTGCTAAGGGTCAGGAAACAGAGTTTCAAGGTCGGATACAAATGCAGAGGGAGGTTTTTTACAGAGGACTGAAGAAAATGAAGAAAAAAGAAAAAGAAAAAAGATGGAGATGAACTGGAAAAGCTGCGCATATGATGTTAGCATGCATCAGTGCCAACATGGAATGAATTGGAGTCATAGAATACCTGATGATCATCTTTGATGATCATCTAGTCTGACTCCCTACTCAGTGCAACAACTGCTACAGAGTTACAACAGGTGGCTGTCCAACTCCCCTCCCCCCATTAATAACCTACATTGAAGGTACAAGGGCCCATTATTGAACAAAGACTGTTGTAGTCCTGGGTAGCAATCAGTTACCAAATTCATCCTCATGTGTAGCCTAGTTCAACCTCCCTCCACCCATAGTTTCAACCCACTGGTTCTAGCCCTTCTCTTAGAATTCATCATAAAAGCTGTCTTCTCATATAGACATCAGTTCCTCATTTAGAGGAGTTTATTTATTTAAAGTAGTTCATTTATTTAAAGGTAATTAAATACTGCTTTTCTGGTACTCAGAGCAGTGTAAAATCAAAAAGGTTAAAAATACAAAGATAAAAACATTTAACCAAAAGCATTAGAATAAAGCAATTAAAATTATATATGAGAAGATTAAAATATTAAATTAGATTAGATTAAATTAAATTAAAACTTTAAATTTTAAAGTCTTTAAGCCCTGCCAGAAATCACATAATGAGGGGGCTGAGCTCAACTCTTCTAGTAACTGATTCCAAAGTTGTGGTGCCACCACCAAGAAGGCCCTGCATCTTGCTGCCACCCCCTTGGCTTTAGTTGGTGGTAGCAGCATCCTAAGCAGTGCCCTCTTTTATGATCATTGGGGATGGGCAGAATTATATGGGGGAAAGTAGCTCTGAAAGTATCCTGGTCCTATGCTATATAGAATTTAAAAAATTGTCACCAAAATTAGGTGACAATTTAAAATTTAAAATTAGAATTTAAAAGTTTTTCACTTTAAATTAGGCTCAGAAAGAAATGGACAACCAGTGTAGACATCAAAGGAAAACATGGCAAACTTGGTATGCTGATCTCTGGTGACTGTTCATGTTACTTGTGTTTTAATGAGCACTGCCAGTAACACACAGTAAGAGTCCTCCAAGAGTTTCATGATCTTGTATTTTTTGACCCCAAATTAAGACATTTTTATAAGCCTGAATTTTTTTACTTGTGAATAGAAATGGCTTGATTATTTTAAAAAAAACAGGCTCAGTAGACCACCATAAGTATCGCTATATTTATATATACAATATGTAAATTATATTTTAGAGATGAAATATAGATACCATTTTTTTTCATTTCCTTGCAAGAGGTGACCTTTCTGTTCATTCCAAGTACATTACCAAAGCATTGCAGTGACCTTGGAATCACACAAGAACATAATATGCCTAAATACAGTTTAGGAGCTTTGGAGACAGTGTTGGTAATTAAGCACTGCTTCATCACAAATAGAAATCCTTTCTAATCATTAACCTCTTGGTTGGGTTTAGGCTTTCAAATGCTAATAGCTCAGCCCTCAGCCTTCTACCCATATTTCCTTGATTACTGACTTGGGAAGTCTTGAAAGACTATGGTATCGTGCTCAGTGCTGCATACGCTGCATGCGAAGCACGAAAGCCTGGGTTGGATTGTTATGGAGGATAGCTGTTACCCAAGCAGCAAATCCCCCCTCTCCACACCACTGAATTAGTCCAATGGAAAGGCAGAGCCAATACGATTGGATCCAGCTGGTGTCGCAGAGCTGCGCTAAGGACAGGAGCTCACCCTGTCTTGTGGGACCAACCCAGGTCTCGAACCCTGGCCTGCTGGTTAACAGGCACAGCGTCTTAACCGCTTGCGCCACCCACAGCCTTCCGACAGACTTGGGAAGTGGCAGGCTTGAAAATGTTCTTCTAAGAACAGATAAGGGACTTGTTTGACTGGGCAACAGAAGGAATAACAGGCATAATAACATACACATGATAAATCCCGAGGCATGGTCCCAGGAAATAGGATTAGGCACCAGGCTAAGACTTGGGAGTCAAACTCATACAAGGGTGTCAAACTCATACAGCATGCCAAAGTTAACATTCATGCTGCCTGTCGAGGGCCACAAATGATTTCATTAAGCAGATGATGGCTGGAAATAAGCACTTTGTTCTCATACCGAAACTAATTAGCTGCAAATGACAGAAGAGGAAAATGTGCAAATCTTCATATTTTTAAGATATTTGAGAGCCCAATTATCCTGTTGGAAGAGCCCAATTATAACAGGGTATATGTGCGGATAAAATGCTTCCACGGCCCACATTTGTGGGACTTACAAGGGACTTGCTGTATATTTGTGGTACTTGGCACATATTTGACAGCCTTGGGCTACGAGGTCGTAATGTGCCTTGGCAGAGCCAAATAATATATAGATAATAATATATAATATATAATAGATAATATATTATTATCTATTCATTGGTACTCAGACTTCTTGGGAATAATGTCCCAAGATAAATCTTTGCTGGTGAGGGGAAAGGTAGCAATGCAGCCCCCAGTTTCACAATCACAACCAGGAAGTAGGTTGTGATCACAACTTTTAACTTGTTTTCAAGCTGTGGAGAACACTCCAGAGTGCTCCATAGGGCTCCCTCCTCCAGAGTGACCATTTGCCATAACCAAAAAAAGAGGACAAGGCCCCCATAAATGTAGGACACCCAAGAAAAATGGGACATGACAAAATAAAAGGTAAAAACACACATATATTGCTTTCATGTGCTTAATTTAAACACAATTACATACTATTAAATTTAAAACTATTACACATAATTTGATACAATCCAGAGTAACTACGGGAGCACGTAAGAGATATTACGTGTACCCGTAGTTACTGCACCACCTAGTGAAAACCTATGGGAAATTCATATTGCAATCCAGAGCAAGTTGTTCTTACACCAGAGCAAGGACTCCCCATAGTTACTCTGGATTGTGCCCATTATTTATTAATTACAAAAAAGATACATACTGCCTGCTTACAAGGAAAAGCAGGGCATGGGAGTTGTTTTTCAGGACATAAGCCTTACAAGGAAAAGGGGGGCATCGATGTGTTTTTTTTTCTAGGACACAAGCAGTGGTGGGCTCTAGCAGGTTCGCACCTACTCTATAGAACCGGTTCTTAACAAGAGATAGGACATATAAAGTTTAAAAATAGCCATTTAAAAGTGGCTGCCAGATGGGCAGAGAACCGGTTCTTAAATTTTTTTAAGCCCATCACTGGACACAAGGCTAAAATTCAGGACATGTCCTGGAAAAAGAGGACATATGGTCACCCTGGCCCTGCACCCCTGGACCATGGTGGCAGGGAAGGGAAGTTTAAAAGTAGTCCCTTGCCCCATCAGCAGTGTGATCCTGGAAGTTATGTCATTATTTCCCCCCCTCCCCTACACCTTAAAGGGAAAGGAGCAGTGTGTTGGTGGGTCATGATGACCCACCAGTTTCAGTAAAACTAGCATATTATATATTTGGTACATTTTCAACTATTGTTCAAATAAAACAAAGGCAGGTAAACAGCCTAACTTTATGTGCTGTGTTATACAAAACCTATCCCGTTCTTTGAGAATCAAGGTCAATTAAGGTTTGGGTTATGAAAACAGACACTGCATAGTTAAGAGGCTTCTTTTACTCCTGCCTCTGGCTCTACTTCTCCCCTCCCTTTCCTCCAGTATTTAGCAGCTGCTTCGGAATTTCTCCTGAGTATCCCAGTGAGGTGATGCCTCATCTCTCTCTCTCTCTCTCTCTCTCTCTCTCTCTCTCTCTCTCTCTCTCTCTCTCTCTCACTCACACACACACACACACACACACACACACACACACACGGTTTTATAATGCTTACAAATCTTATAATGCTATAAGGTTTTCAGGTTGAGGTAAGCGGTCTTTATCAGGCAGCCACGATTACAACCCTGCTATGAACTGACCGTATGCAAAGAGAACATTCCAAGTCAGATGTACTCAGGAGTGCCCCAAAGTCTGGCTGATTGTCCTGGGAGGGTCTGGCTCCTGTTGTTTCTGCTAATGCTCCCTCTTCCATATCTAGATAGCAAGATGAAAGAGTAGAAAACACTAAACATCACATGTTGGCCCCATTCCTAGTTTCTGTGTTTCTCTCTTTCACACCCTAAGTCAGTAAGAAAAATCATAGCAGAAACAAATAAGGCTATCTGTGCTTGTGTTTTTCTATATCACAGTGATCCTCAAACTTTTTAAATTGGCAGTTCTTTGGACCTACTGGGCCATTGACTGTAACTCCTCATTAGAGATACAATCATATATATTGTATAGTACAGCAGATTTTTCATTAATGTTCTGCTTCTCCTTTGGTTGGTTTCTGAGACTCACAGGTCCCAGTTTTTTAAAAACCACTGCTACTGTGGCTTAGGAACCACAGCCTACTATAGCAACTAAAGAGCTACTTTGGTCTCATGTTTCATTTGGATGGCAAGTAAAATTGCACCAATAAGGGCACATACTTAGGTGTACATCTGAGATTTGAAGGACAACTATGAAACATATGTGTTTGTATTCATCAAGGAGTTACAAATCACTGTTGAGCGTAAGTGTGCTGTATAATTACATATTTCCCTTATTATACAGATGTGACGTATTCCACCAGTAGAACCTTAGACAAATATACAGTAAAAAAGTGACTGGTACAGTTTTTTTTCTCCAAAAGCACTTATGATGCCACACAATCCTATAAAAAACTTAGTGCCGAAAAAAAGAGACTTTTAATTGACCGTTGGTGAAAGTGACCTTTTCACAATGAGAGACCAGATGCTTACCCATCAGTCAAATATATTAACATTCTTACCCCCTTTCTTCTCTGTAAAAACTCCTGAGTTTAACTTCCACTTCAACCATTCTGAGATGGAAAGTTCTGCCTGGCTCTGATCAGACACAGCTATCTTTTTTTCCTTCAAGTTCTATAAAAAAATTAAAAAGTTTAACACAATTATTTCCAGTTAGACCAACAGACAGAATGGTGGTCAAGACTACAGATGATGTAAATGAGTGACGTAGATTCACATGAAAAAACTGAACAAGAAATTGAAAGTGTAAAGTCCTGGAATACTAAATACTTTATTTTTTAAATGCATTTACCATACTTCTTGATTAACTTTTTTGTTTTACTACAGCTTTATTAACCATTCCCAGCAACACCTATTTTTTCCATTCCCAATAAGAGGCTCTAAGCATGTCTACTCAGAAGTATTGAACATCCAATGTGTTCTTACTCCAAGGAAAGTAGGGTTAGGAATGCAGCCGAAGTTATCTTGCAAGGTCAGATTGCAGAATTGAAAAGAAGGATGCACAAAGACTGGATCACCTAGAATTTATTGTGGCCAAAGTGTGAACAAACACTTTAAGCACAATACAGTGGTGCCTCACTTAAACAACTTAATTCGTTCCAGAGGCATGCTCTTTAAGTGAAATGCTCTTTAAGTGAAGCGGATTTTCCCATAAGAAACAATGGAAATTCAGACAATTGGTTCCACAACCCCGAAAATATTCATATAAAAATATTAACTGGATGTAAAAATGATGACAAAACACAGGAATTGAATTCAAAAAACTATAATATAATACAGACCACAATTACTGTAATAAAATACTGTAATATTCTGTATAGTAAAAAAAGAAAAACCTTTAAGGCCAAGGATGACCAATTTTCACTAAAAGAGTCACTGGTGTCTTTTGGATCATCTTTAACAAGGAAACCAACTCTGTGTGTGAGATCTATGCAAATTAGATAGGCAGTCTGCAACAGCACTGGGACCAGATCCTATGCTGTCTACTCAGAATCAAGCCCCACTGAATCCACTCAGGCTTACTCACAGGAAAGTGTGCAGGATTCAGCCTGACTCTTTCCAACATTGCATGAAGTGCAACAGCAGAAGGGCACAGAAGATTTTACTCAGAATCAAGCCCCACTGAATCCACTGGGGCTTACTCACGGGAAAGAAAAAGTGCAGGCAGGGAAGGTGGTGAGGGGAAACAGGGGAAGTTGTAGTGGGGTCCAGGCAGGGGGGTGCTTCCTTGGGGGGAAGGAGTCTGTTTGAGGGGGGCTCCAGAACGGATACAGGAGGAGTTTTCCCTCCTACCTGATGGAGACTGCAGAGGCTTGGCTGGCCATGTTTTCTGGCTGCAAGAATAGAGCAGCCATCTTTGTTTCTCTGACTGAGGAGGCTCTTCTGCTCTCCCTGCTGGCCTCTTCCTTGGTACTGTTGGCAGGGGGAGAAAGTCCCACCTCAGTGCTATAGCCCAGCCAATGTAGACAGGAGTAGAGGGAGCCCAGCCAATGGGCACTTATTATGCAAATCAAACTCGTTAAGTGAAGCAAAGTCCCCCCAAATTTTTCCTCGTTATGTGGAACACTTGCTACTCGAGGCACTTGTTAAGTGAGGTACAACTGTACATGATATGCATATTCTGACATATACCTCCCTTACACAATCTCCAGACCTGCACTAGCTAAAAACACTCCATGCTGTTTACCTGTGCAGGTGTTCCTTCAAAAGGCACAAATAAAGGTAGCTCCTTTTCTGAATTAGACCTTCTCAAGTTTGGACTAGCATCACTCTTCAGCTCCGTAACAGTGCCAGTAAGAGGGGAGCCATGGTTCATGAGAATCTGGTAACAAAAAAATATGTTTGAAAAATACAGGAAAAAGAAAAACTGCAGGTTAAAATGCTGGCTTTTGGATAACATTACAGACTAACATATAGTCATTGTGGGCACAATCCTAACCAATTTAAGCCAGATCTTCAAACTCATCTCCCCGTTCCCACTGTGGCATGGGAAGCTGGTGCATTTCTAATACACTGGCCTAACTTCTCCAGGAATGCTGCAGAAGTGTCTGATGGTACTTTTTGCAACACCCCCTGGCCAGCACTGGACTTGTGCTGGTCTCACTATGGGTTAAGACTCCCTTAGTCAGGCGACTGTTTAGCCCTGATAGTCTCAGGAAGTTTGAGAGCCTCAGTATGTTGTTATGGGATGGGGGAATGCAGCAATGTGATTCCCATGACTGAATGACTTTTGTGGGGTTTAGGAACTGTCTTTATTCACAGGTCACAATATCAGGCTCCCATGAGTGTTGGGAGAGCCTCCACAAGGTTTGCCCCAATATTGGAGCACTTCAAAGTTATATTTATCATCAGGGCTTTTTATAGGGGTACTCACCGGTACTTAGCACCAGCACTTTTTCCACCTGCTCCACCCAGCAGCTAATTAATAATTAGTCATATGGGATGACATGTGGTGAGTACCAGCACCTTTTTCCCAGCAAAAAATCAGTGTGTATCATGATGCATATACTCCAAAGATGCTTACAGATATTAATGCTCATACTGTCTAACTCAGGCTGCAATCCTAACCCACATTTAGGCCGGCCTAATCCCCAGCACGCATCCCATGCTGGCCTGGGTATATAACAAAAGTGCCGTAAGACATTTCTGCGCCACTCCTGAGATAGGGTTAGGCCAGTGTACAGATATGCCCTCACCTCCCTACATCACTATGGGAATGGGAAGACCAATGAATTATGCCAACCTTGATTAGGATTACACCCTAAAGTCCTAGCACCTCATTTGAGCTTTTGAAGTTTTTTAACTTTTTTTTACAAGGTTGTCTTTGCTTAGCTTCTCAAAGGTAGGAAGTGTCTACACCTTTTACTTAAAAATTAAGGTTTCATTTTTATGAACGGAACAGTCCGTGTATTGAATTGGGGAAAAGGTATGCTTGGTGAAATAAATGCTTCTGGCTTTAAAGCCATCTGTGTAGACATAATATTTATTGTACATGATAATAACAGAGGATATCTAAGATTCTGTTATTATACTAGAATTGTAGAAAGCTTAGTTCCAGAAATTGCCAATGCAAAGATCAGTTTCTTTCATTCCAAAGTTTCCCCTAAAACTAAATGGCCATTGTGCATTTACCTTTTCTGCCTCGTACTGTGCAGCATGGAAATTGGAATCCAGCGTGAGACAATGCTGGAACTGCAGGAGGGCCTCAGACTTTTGCCCCATGGCCAGGAGCACCTTTCCTTTTCTATAAAAACCCTGCAGAGAATGAAAAAACATAATTTTAAATGGCAGCTTCCAGGCTTTCCTGTTTCTACTTCAACTCCACAACTTTGCATATGGAAAGTATTACTACTTACAAGTTTTTCTAACCAAGAAATAAAAAGAAACTGTACACACTTGTCCTGACAGATAGCATCAGAACAAAACCTGAAGAAGGATTACAACATTCCCCCCACCAGAGGAAGTACCACCAACATTCAAGGAA
This sequence comes from Cryptoblepharus egeriae, assembly GCA_030015325.1. Taxonomy (NCBI): domain Eukaryota; kingdom Metazoa; phylum Chordata; class Lepidosauria; order Squamata; family Scincidae; genus Cryptoblepharus; species Cryptoblepharus egeriae. The sequence goes on along the minus strand of JAREYC010000002.1, from coordinate 61,820,664 downwards.
GCAGTGGTGGCAATCCTGGACATAAGCAGTCCTCAAATGCTCTTTGAGCTTTCAAGGATGGGATTTCCAGCTGGGTGGGCAGACTCTGCTGGTGCACCATGATGCATGCCCACGAAGTATATGGGCATGCTGTCAGTGATATGGGATGAATAATGTAATTTGGTGGTGGTAGAACTGGGAGGCATTTCAGAATGGACTATCACTGCTTGTTAATGTCTTGCCTTCGACAGAATTACATGCACAGTCCCTCTTTTTTTCTGAAATTCTGGAAGATGCACAGGTGTTGAGGGAGGATGGAGAAGCTGAGTGTACACTTGAAGGACTTCTTCTAAATAGGTGAAGTGCAATAAGCCACTAGACCAGCAGATAATTCACCAAATCTCACAAAATGACAGATGTTCTAATCCAAATACGTGGTTCCTGAGCACTTTAACCTAGGACCTCCTTCTAAGAATGACAATCCTTCTGGGACCCACTGGAAGTGATGTCTTCAACCTGGACATGATATCATGGCTGGAAGTGCAATCAAAGAGAAAGTGACATCATGCCAGAGCTCCTTCATGTCTACCTGGAAGTAAATTCTATTGTGTTCAATGAGACATACTCTCAGGAAAACATAGATTGCAGCCTGAGTGCCCCATTTCAACTTGGCAGCACCCAGTGCCAGAGTCCAAGTTGGCCATGCCCAGCTTTTTGTGACTTCCTGAAATGGACCTTCTAAGAGCATCTTGTTCTTCAACTTGAGAACCACTGCTCTGAAATCCAAATGACAGATGATGTTATTGAGCTACCACAGAATGGCTCATCACCATTTTTCTTATTAGCATCTGAAAATGGTCCATGAGCTTCTCCATGTTATATCATCTCAATTAACAAATCAAAGACCTTTACCTAGTCTGACCCCATCAACCTACCACAGCTTCATCAGACATTCTCACTTTATCAGGTGTTGGAGATATCCTTCCAGTCTGTTAATAGTTTCTACCTGATTAGCTTGTGGACATGAAAGCAATGAGTCAAATGGAATAAAGACTGCGTATGACAGGAAGCCAGACAACTCTCAGGGTGCGGCTTTTTTTCCTTTCACCCAACAAAGTTGTCTAGGCATATTGAGCCTAACAAGAATTGACAGATGACCCCATTAGCATAAGGGGGTGTTTACATTCCATATTTGAAACTGAATGCTTCACTCACAGATTTGGTTAGTGTTTCCAAGCAAGATCCACCCAGCAATGCTGCCAGGAGAATGTCCAAGTTCAGGATTACAGATGAACAGCTGTACTTGGGCTGCTACAGGCAGCACCCTGGCACTCAGGAGTTAGATCTGCAAGACAGTGACTGAACACATTCACTCCAGTTTGTCGGTGCCTATGAAAGGGCAACCTTGGCCTTTGGCAACCCTGATCATCACTCACAAATTCCTATCTTCTGCATCTAGTGTACATGCACAGACAACCCATTTAATGTTTTATCCATTCCTCCTTTGGTGTGAGCATGGTGAGTTTGAGAGATTCCAGGACTCTTGGTACTCATTAACAGAGGGGCTCAGAGATCACCCCTTGAATCTGTGTAACAGCTTAAGCATCACTGCAGCTATGCAAACAACTGGTCTGCTCCAGTAGAGCGAGGTCCTATTTAATCACCTGCAATGCTGCTTAGTGGAGGGAGAGAAAAGCTACCCCTTCCACAACAGTGTTTTCTTGGCATGCTAAGGGGCTCACTCCTTGCTTGCAGCCCTGGTTCAGATAACAAAGACTCACAAACCACCATGGTTGGAACCTTGGTGCTTTCCTCTTTCTTCTTCCTCCCTCTGATGGTCTTTCATCTCCATTCTCCTCTTGCTACCACATCATCCCTGCTTCTTCAGTTCCCAACGTGCTAAAGACCTCTTCCCACTTTTTTAGTGTAATTATACACCCTCTTTTCTTTGTAAGGATTTACCATCTTTTTCTTCTTACCTAGAAATCATTTGTGTTTATGACCCTAGTGGGTGGGTTTACATTGCACTATATACATTGCATTACACTAACTTTCTCATTGTTGTTATTAAATTCTTATTTCAACAATAAAAGCTATTTACTGCTGTAGCTACATCCTTGTCTCCCTCTGCAATTCATGCCTTTCCATCAAGTTGCACCAGAAGCCATTGCACTTGGTCCCCGCACAGATTTCCTGCATATAAAATATATCTGAAAGTACAATAGGTCTGGTAATACAAGGATAACTCCAACTTCTTTTATATGAATAAATTGGAATTGGAAAAGTATATATTAGAAAGGAAATTGGAATTGGGAGAGGGGGAAAGCATATTGGAAGGGTGGAAGATGCATATATATGAAAATATCAAGAGAATTAGCCTCAAACATATATGTTCTTTTGTAACAGATACATGAGGTCCTTATAAAACCATTTGAGGTCCTTATAAATTCACCCTATGGTATACCTGTCAATAGTTTTTTAAAAAAAACTGATGTTGTGCCTTGACAATTTTGGCATCTTGTCAGTGAGATGATAAATATTGGAAATCACTGTTAGATACTCATCCAAAAGTCTGAGAATCTTCCAGAAAGTGGCAACTTTTTTAGCTGTGAATTTCTGGTAACCAAAGATAAGCGGGTGCAAAAAGGAGGCTTCAAAGTTACCGTACATACTTGGAGATTCTGAAATGGACAGTCAATTAAATGAAGAAAAATTATTCTTGTGACTGGATGAGCAGCATGCCAATCATCTTTTACAAAATGCTGTTTCATTTCATTACTTGTCTTTATTCAGATGAAATAATTGTTCTACATCATTATATGTAATGATTATATGAGTCCATCCAACTCACCTCGCACTCTTTGGGATTTTGTGCACAAAGCATCTCCAAATCCTCCAGAGCCTCTGGATATTGCTCCAAAGCTGTATATGCCTCTGATCGGTAGACTCTCAGTTCAAGATCATCTGGGGCTACAAGCAGAAGCAAACCAAGAACAGTTGGCAATAAAGAAAATTAAATGATGACTCTATACCAAGACCAAAAATCTCAGGTTGTATAAGATGGTGCCTATGTCCAAGATTGAGACATTGATTTGAATGTCTCAATTCAAATCATGTCTCATGTCTCAACTGTGCACCAGTTCAAATCAAGAATGTCTCATGTCTCAACTGTGCACCAGTTGCTGCACTATTGCTGCACACCACACAACAGTCCCAAGGGGCAAAATGGTGGATGGTCTAATGAAGTATTGTTACTCCAAGTTTTAACAATGAGAGGCAAGGCTAATACAGGTTAAGGTTAATACAGGTTAATACAGGTTAATACAGGTTAAGGCTGCAATCCTAACCTCCAGTTAAACTGGCAAAAGCCCTTGCATAAGTCTTGTGCCAATCTGGCAGGTGTCACAAAAGTGCCGTAAGGCACTTCTGTTCCACTCTTGCGGGGTTTAGCCAGTGCACAGGCATGTGCTGTCCTCCCCACACCACCACAGAAAGATATGCCAAGTGAATTATGCCGGCTTAAGTTGGTTAGGACTGTCCCCTAAATATATTTTAAATATTTTAAACCACTTGATATGGCTCACAGTGTGTGGGGCAGGTTGTCTCTCCACTAAACTTTCCAGGTTACTGGAAGTCTGTTACAGGACCAGTATCAGGAATCCCAAATCCCAGATCTGGCCACGGTAACTGATGCCCTAATGGCATCGAGACTGGGTTATTGTAATACGTTCTACGTGGGACTGCCTCTGAAGATGGTCCAGAAGCTTCAACTAGTCCAGAATGCGGCGGCCCGTGTGGTTGCTGGGGCTCATCAGTTCGACTCTGTCGGGCCACTGCTTCAGCAATTACACTGGCTGCCCATTCATTTCTGGGCTGAATTCAAAGTGCTGGTCCTGACCTTTAAAGCCCTAAATGGCTCTGATCCAGGGTATCTGAGGGACCGCCTTCTTCTGTACAATCCGACCCGTCACCTAAGGTCATCTGAGGGGGCCCTACTGACTGTGCTGCCACTAAGAGATGTGAGAGGTGTGGCGGCCAGAGATAGGGCCTTCTCGGTGGTGGCACCCCGGCTTTGGAACTCCCTCCCCTTAGAACTGAGGAAAGCCCCCTCAATACAGAGCTTCAGGCGGAGCCTTAAAACCTTTTATTTTAAAAAAGCTTTTTAAATGGGGCAGAGCTTGGGGGGCAGTTTTATTGTTCTATTTTATTGTTTTTAACAAATGTTTTAGTCTGTTTTAATTGTTCTCAGTTTTTTTAATCTAATTGTATTTTAATTATGTTTTAATCTCTATTCATGATCTATTTTTATGGTATTTTATTTTTCTGATGTTAGCCGCCTTGAGCTCCTTCTTGCAGGTGAGGAAAGGCGGGATATAAATTAAACAAACAAACAAACAAAATGTTGCCACCTGTGACTCATCTTCACTGTGGAGCAAGAAAACTATGTACAGTCTTTAGACTGGCTGAGCTATTAGGAAGAATTTTCTTCCTAAATGAATTCCTCTTTCTCATATTTCCTTCTGTTCAAGGTATACATTGTTGTGTACACTTTCTAGTCCATTCCTGACCCTCCCATCAACACTGCTGACATGTATGTCACTCGTATCACAGCCTGCTTCATCCTACAAACTTCTGTGACCTTGCTAGTCATAACATATTGTCAAAAACCATTTAAATGTATATACAATTCAATCAGCTTTCTATAAAGTTTCATCCCTCACTCTGAAGGAGATAATTTTTCAGACCTAGACCTGGAGATTTTGAATTAGACGCTGCAACTCTTAAAAGAAAGCTTCATACGGAACAACTCAAATTTAGGAGAAAATATACATCTCACATTTCCTTCAGTAGTTATACTTTCAAATACACTACACACTGGAGGGATAGCTTTCTGATCATTCATTAATGCTCAAATTAAGAAGTGTTTCCAAATCAAATAAGTGCAAGATGAGAGAGGAGAGGGAGTAAAAATCATTATTATCATAGAAGACATGAAACAGCCACTAAGGCTGCAATCCTAAAGACACTTTCCTGGGAGTAAGATCCATTGAACACTTACTTTGGCATGGTTAGGATTGTTCTCTTAGTTTTCAAGAAGTACTATACATACTGAGAACATTATGTAAAGAAACATTTTATTGTTGTGGTTAAATATTTTATTATTATGGTTAAATGGCTGTATCATAAGGTTGCAAATAGTTCATAGGAAACCCATCACCTACATCCCCCAGACCCCTTGTCAGCCCTCATTCTCAGTAAAATACTCTGGCCATCTCTCAGCTAATTTCTCCTTTGTTCAGATTCATGCCAATTTTTTTTTCAAGCCCAGTCTCTTATGCAAGCATCCAGTTATGCAGTTCAGCAAAATCTGACACTGCCCATCAATGCTGTGCTTTTAAAGAGAAGATTGGTTGGGTTTGGGGTTAGAGAGATGCAGCTGTGCTTTTAACACAGGGGAAAAACAATAATTATAAAACGGTAGCCTGCACAGTTCTTGGGCTGAAAATGGAGCCGCTCACCTCTCTCACCAGTAAATTTCCATAATCAAAAACCACTCAGACACACTTGCTGTAGTGATTCACCTATCAGTACTGCAGAAAGTTGTTATACAACAGTTTCCATTGCGGAGACACTGAAAGAACGAGGAACACTGTGCACAGAGAATCTGTATATAGCATGGCATAGGTCACATTCTCCACTAGCATAAATCAGCTAAAAACCTGACTCTTGCTTCTAACTTTACATTTGGAAGCTCTGAACTAAAACATCCAAGGAGCCCATTGCCAAGAAGTTCATTGAACTGCTTAGACCACACATTTAAACTGTCTTCTTGTGATCAACTCTCGCTGACAGAAAGACTCTTATCACTGATCCCACAATGCCAGCGGGTCTAACAGGAAGCTACTACCTGCCATTAATGTCAAGATCCTATAGCTCTCCATTCATCAACTGCATAATCACCCATTTCAAATGAGGAGGCAAATGCACTTTACTTGGAGAGACGACTCCCATTCATATACCAGCTCTGCCAAGTTCTCTCTCTGATGGGGTTCCTATATGGACACTGCATATCAGGAGACAACAACCTATACAGTTTGAGCCTTTTCTAAATGACTGTTAGGCTCCAGATCTAGCAAAATCTATCATGGTTCTGCACATGTAGCTCAGTGCAGATCTCAATGCACACTGCCACACACAAATCCCACACACAAAAACACCTCACATGCATCTTCCACACTGCCAACAGATCCCACACCCACCTGGCTCAAGTTGCTCTCTCCTACCTCCATGAGTTCCCTGGCCGTGGAAGCCTGTTCCAAACTTCCTGAATAAGTGATCAAATGAAGGATGCACTTTGTGATCAAAGCTCTGATTTGTTGTGGCACTATCCTCTCCTCACTCATCAACTATTTTTCTTTGATGATTTGCAAATGCATACCAAGAAAGAAAAAATCTGGAAGAAAATTCCTCACTTGCTCCACCAACAAGAAGGAAACATGGTCAGGTCTGTCAGTATTGTCCCCACAAACAACACAAAAGTGGCACTGCATTGAATTGTCTTTCACTAGAACTTTTTCTTTGATTTTTGGAATGCTGTTTTTCTTCCTCTCACCTTTGTGTCTTTTATTTTTCTTATAAAATAAAATAGCAATGCTGTGCTGCCCCCACCTCAGGTTGGAAAGAATAAATCCTTTATCTCTCTATTTTTTATCTTTTTTCTTTTTATTTGAGAGATTAAAAATAACATGGTAATACAATAATATATGTAAGATTTACTTGTTGGAACAACTTCCAATGTCTGTCACTATGGTCAGTGACTTTGGTCATTATGAAAACTGTGATGCCTGCACCATCAGAATCTTCTTGCCTATATTGCTATCCTCAAATACTGTCCGCTCTATGAAACACACACACATCACAAATAAACAAACAAACAAATGGGCATTGTCCACAAAACAACTAGGCTCCGTGCAGAGGATGACTTGGGAACCCTGATCATAAAAGTTTTTTTCAGCAAAATATCATGGCCTAAACAAAATTGAAACATGTATCAACTGTAAACTGTAAAACATACCTGCTTTACATCATTGGGTCTTACTAGTGTGGAAATAGCAAGAGGCAGGTGTTAAGTGGAACTGAGTGTTATGGACTAGGAAGTGGGAACTTCACATAAAACTGCCATTTGTGTTTTGTAAAATATAGCTCCACATTTTATATAGCTCTAAGAAAAAGTAGAGCACTAGGAAAGGGGAAAGACCAGGAATGTTTTATGCTTGGTAGCAACTGTAGGGTCTCCTACTTACCTACGCAGTGTGTTCAGAATGGCTAAGGCATCTGAATTAATTTCTACTGCAAAACTTTGTCCTCATTCCACAACAGTGGTCCCCATCCACTGCACTCCATTCACCCAATCCATTGTACAACAGTGGTCCCCATCCATGGAACATTGGCAGGGTTGGATTTAGGGACAGGCAGCTCTCTTAGCTCTCTTTAATTATTCTTAAAATTAAAACACTTTTAAATAATTTTGCAGTGATATTCAAAGTGGTGGTCAGGACTCCCTAGGGGGTTGCAACCTTGGGAGAGTAGGACCCACCATCTTGGAATATGATGGTTTTCTTTTCTGCAAGTAAGTTTCATTGAACACAATGGGACTCACTTCTGAGTAGACATGGAGGAGCATCCCAGTAAATTTGACAGGGGGTCCCACACATATTTTTAAATTTGAAAGTGGGCCCATCCCATGCTGAAATGCCTGAATACCATTGAATTAGAAGATTTTCAAAAGGTATAAGTATATGGCATTAATGAATACTGTAAATTAATTAATGTATTAATGAAGAATAATGTGTTAATGAAGAATCATGCATGGTTTGTCCTATGTGGCAGGGATAAATTGTGCACACAGATTATGCATCACAAAAAACAGCTGCAAAAGTAACTCCAAATTTGAACAAATGTTGCAAAGGGCCAAGGTTGTTTCACATGTGGCGGATTCTTTGGACAACAACAATTACACATTGGACACAACAACTACAGTTTGCTTGTACAATAAAATGTGAGTTTTTTCTCCCTTGAAACATTGGGATAATTTATCTAGTGATGAGTCAATGTTTATTTGTTGAATAAATTAACAAAAAAAAATCTATGTAGGTTAGTCTGTCCTTGACATTCAGAGTATGGTGAAATCTGCCAAAAGCTGAGTGATTAGACAGCTTTTAAGAATACACTTCCCAACCCACAATTCTAGGATAAATAGCTTTTCAGTTAAATAACCTATTTCTTCATCAAAGATGTGCTCTCTCTCTCTCTCTCTCCCCCCCCCCGCCCCCCCAGGGTGTATACTTTACAGTTCTAGAGACATGAACAACAACTGTGTTTGCAGAATCCTTAAATCATTCCATGATAAATACACCCCAGTAAAAAGGGTGACAGCAATCTGGTCCTTTAATTTATGCCTTTCCCAAATATTCATGGGATCCAGTTTGACAGAATCATTAACTTGATGAAAGAATATGTAGAAGAACTTAGAAAGGTTAGAGGCAACATTCAATACTGCAGTCAGATCTGGTTAGTAAAATATATTTACATAAATATATTTACCCATAAATATATCAGTTGACCAAAATGGATTTTAGTGTCCATAAAAAAAATGCTTGGTGAAAGTCCTGGTGACTTCCAAAATTTTAACATTCTTTGATTACAAGTCCAAACCTGCCAATATATCTCCCTGACATTTTTCCTTTGTGTGTAAAATGTGTTGGGTTGGGAGGAGGGGAACCACAATGCTATTTTAAGCTTTGGAAAAAATGATTTAAAATGCAATATGTTGTAAACTGACATGTGCAGGCGCCACTGCTATGAGCATAATCACAACTAGCATTGCAAGTCTTTGGCAAATGATCTCTAAGCTTTGTGCTACTGCTGCTAATTTCTGACTTGGGAAACAAAATTTGAAGACTGATGTGTATGCTTTTAACTCTTATATTTAGCCAGGGATAAGAATACCAGTTTGTCCAAGATTACCCTGTTTTTACTCCCATTTTTAGCACTGAAGAGGGAGGTAGACATCAATCTTGGAATCACTGTTGACTGCTGCTGAGCTCTGCATTTTCCCCTCTGGACCCTTGCATCAGGTCTCCTCCTCCATTTTTCAACTGGCAGGCTTAGGACATCTCTAAAATCTCAGAGCTTTGGGTACATCCAACCTGGAAAACCTATGGGAGTTTTTGACGGGGACTTTGGTTTCTAGAAAGCCTCCATTAAACCTTTGCAGAATAATTGAACTCCTTGCCACAGCATGTGGTGATGACATCCAGCCTGAGAGGATTAGACAAATTTCTGGAGAAGATGCATCATGAGTTACAAGCCATGTCGGGTTTTTGCAGCCTCCTTATTTTAATTGTAGGGTACCTCAAAATGCCTGATGAAGGACAGACATGAAGCTGCAGGTTCTCTTTTTGTCTTGTGTGGTCCCGGAAGCATTTGGTGGGATACAGGAAGCTGGACTAGATGAGCCTCTGACCTGATCCAGTAGAATTCCTCTTATATTATGTTATGTAATTGAACAGAAACAACTGAAAAGGTTATTTTCTACAAAGTATCACTGACATTGTTGAACTGGGATCTTCAGAAAAAAGTTTGGAATGGTTTTTTTTTTTAAGAATGTGAACAGAAGAAATACCCAGCCATATGGCATGTGCTACAGTTTCACTGGTCTCTATTGAACTACTTGCTTTTTTGGTAAATAATGCTTAACTTTGGGTTGCCACAAGCCAGAGCAATAAGAAAACAATGAATTTAAAAAGACCAGAACCACTGGTACACAGCAAACCACAAAGGGGAGGCTGCAAAACAATTGACACACAGTGGAGTTTCCTAAGACACTGTTTTATGTAATGAATTATGGCTTGAACTATATAATAAAACAGCCAGCATCAAACTAGACACATAAGGGTGGGCCAAAAGTAGGCTTACACTTAGTCGGTATGCACTTTACATTTTTTAAAAATATTTTTTACATTTATATGTATTTGTTACAATCATAATTGTTCACATTGTGTGTGTACATTTAACACTTTACTTACCTTTTTAAACACAGCTTAATCTCATAAGTGCTCACATTAGATCTAAAACGTGAAACTAAGAGTGAAACAACTGTAAGCCTGCTTTTGGCCCACCTTGTATAGTGTCTTCCTTTTTCCTACCAAATTTATGTGCAGAACCAGGTTAGACAGGTACATGCAATTCCTTGTAATATGAAGATTCAGGCTACAATCCAGAGTAACTACAGGACCTTTTACACCAATGTAGTTACAGTGCCACCTACGGGAAACCTATGGGAAATGCATAGAGCAATCCAGAGTGCCTCTTACGTCTTCCTGGCATTTTCCTGGCATTTTACTCTTACTCTGGATTTTAGGGTCAGTGATTCAGATAGCTGCTGAATTTCTGACTACCATATAGCTGCTAAATGCACAGGAAGTCTATCAGAAAAAAGTGATAATGCAAAGTGACAGGATTTTAGCAAAGCACAATTATTTGCACTTTGAAGTGCGCTAAAATTCAGATCAAGTTATCACCCAGTAAATACTTGCTAATTCATGCAAGAGTCTCTCTCTCTCTCTCTCTCTCTCTGAATGGGGCATTCAGACTGCTTTTCTGGGACTTACTTCAAAGTAGACATGGTATCACAGTGATGTCATTTCCTGTTTCCAGTAATCACATAACTTCTGGGGGGTCCCAGACTGACTGTCATTCTCAGAAGGGGGTCCCGGGCTGAAATGCTCAAGAATCACTACTGTAAAGAATACTTCCCCTGAAAAGAAAATTACCAATATGTTCCACTTCTGACAGAACCCCTGGCAATAGTTAAGAGTGTCTCACACTGAACAAGGTACCCGCAGACAAGTTCTGACAAAAAATTCATGACCCAAAGTAACTTTTAATCATATTTTCTCTTTTTATTCTAGAAAAGCTCTCTCTCTCTCTCTCTCTCTCTCTCTTTCTCTCTCCTATATTATTGTAACAGACCAGATGTTTTAACGTCACAGTTTTATCACCATAGTTTTAAGTGCTAAGCACAGTTCATTCAGGGGGAGATCTTTATTCCCAACTTCTCCTTAACATACCTTAACAAATCATAACTTAGATCTGGCTTTGCGGGAGGTAACATCACTAGACCCAACCAGATTTAAGTGTGACCATGTGTCATGAATTCAGGCTTCCCTCCCTTGGCAGAAATGCTGAAGCTCTCACATTATTCTGTCCTCATTTAAAACTCTTTTGTAAATAACACTTTTGCAGTAACTCAGATGGGGTAGAGACCAGTGGGGCCTGCCCCCTGGTTCCAGCCTTGAAGTGGTGATATCTCTAGTGACCAAAATCACAAAAATTGGGGTTATTAGGAATAATACCATCATGCTATGTGGATGCATGTCACATGCATACCACTGGATGTGTAATTTACAGCTGACTGCAATGAAATAAACCAAAGTGAAATATATCAATTTTTTCCAAAGTATAGTAAAAAAATACAAATCTTATAAAAATTAATTTTCTAAACTCAAGATACACCATAGAACCAATAAAGTGTTAGTAAGCTGCACAGGTACAGAACCAGTGTTTGTGTTGGGTGGGGGCAGTGGTGGGATTAAAATAAATTAACAACAGGTTCTATGTCCTAATAACCTAAATTAACAACAGTTTTATGTCCCATTAGTAACTAGTTCTCAGAACCAGGTGCTCATTAGCAAAGGGTTCTATAGAACCTGTGAGAACCCCTGAAGCCCACCACTGGGTGGGGGGAGGCTCATGAACACTATCTTATCTCCAGAGCCCAGTTAAACCAGAAGGGTAGACTTGGGCTACTACCTGGACCTTAAGCTGAGATCTACCTTCTTCTGGGTAAACTGAGTTCCTATTCCAAGACTGTCCTCTGGACTGTCCTCTGGAGCCATATCTTCCAGGTAAATAGACTTGCAATCTGGGTTTCCATTCTGAGATTAATCTCTGGAGGCACTTCTTCCAAGAGGGTAAAATTGGGCTCCCACCTGGACCTGAAACCCAAAATCTACCAGCCAGGTAAACCTGGCACTCATTCTGTTCCAGGTGATTCGACAAGGGCTTCTGCCCAGACATTAAACCCAGACCTAACTTCCAGGTAGACCTAGGCTCTCATTACAAGACTGCCCCTTGGAGCCACCTTTTCCACTGAACCCCCAGAATCAGGGACAGTATGTCACTGAATATTATGTGCACAGGAGCAATAGAAGGAGAGGGCAGGTGTTAATTCATTGCTTTCGGGAAAATATTCACTGCATTTATTTATTTTTTTGCCATTATTGAAATTCATTTCAAGTTATGACATTTATTGCCTCTCAGCCTCATCTACCCAAGGATTGTGCCAGGACAAAAGAAGGGAAGAAACCATGCATACAACTCAATGCGCCTTAGAGGAAGGGTGTATGAAAATATTAATATTTTGTATTAATTAAATAATGAATAATAACAATTAAATAGCCATAATGGGGTTAATCATTTTTGGGGTGTCAACAGTTTATGGACTCTGGGGGTGTCAAATGATCCACTATTACAGACATCTCAGAAAGGTGAGCTTAGAGCCCTGAAATAGTCTTGTCCAGTCATCCTTTCTTCATTTTTCATCTTCAGCTTTTGTAACATTTGTTTCAGGTTATCATCCCTCGTTCTTTCACTTTGACTTTAAGAGCTATGTGTCAGCTGAATTTAATAAATCCCATTTTTCCACTACTGCATATCTATGCTGAAGAAAGCTGCAGTCACTGGCTTTCTATCTAGCCAGTTATTGTTAAAGGCACAAATACTCAATCAGGGGGGGAAAAAATTGTGACAATTCCAATTTCCTCAACAGTCACAAAATTATTTGGGTTAAGAGAAGGGGAGAGACAATATAGGGAAGGAAACAGAATTGAAATTCAGCAGTGTGTGTGGTGTGTGTGTGTTCCTCATTCAGGACAGAAAAGAACTGGGTTCGAAATGCCACGTGGCAGACATCACAAGCAGAAGGTACTCTGTCTCCAGTAAACATGTCCAACAAGACAGTAGTGACCAACTTTTCAACTTTAGGGCTCCTGGATAGTTCACAATTGTGAAGAAGAGGGAATTTCAGCAGGTACTGCTTTCATATTAGTTGATGGACAAAAAGCTGCCTCTGGTACATCAAGGTTCAAGGCCCCTCTGGGTTGAAAGGTTGGCCGCCCCATCATTACCACTGACACTGCTGTGACCACAGACAGCAGCCTGATCATGCGCGTGTGTGTGAAAGAGACCATTTCAAAACTTATCACTCATTATTTGAAGGGAAAAAGAAATAAAAACCCTCCTTTTGCCAGAGTATCTATCTATAGTATTTATTTACCGCTTTTCAACTGAAAAGTTCACAAAGCGGTTTACAAGAAAATGAAAAAAATTAATAGCTAATTAATAGCTAATGGGTGCCTGTCCCAAAAGGGCTCACAATCTAAAATGCAAAAAACACCAGCAGAAGCCACTAGAACAGACATTGCTGGAGTGTGTAGGGCCAGTTACTCTCCCCCTGCTAAATAAAAGAGGAACACCCACTTGAAAGAGTGTCTCTGTATGGTCTGCAATGTACAACTATGTCCTCCTTTTTTAGCCTTGTGTCCTGGAAAAAAAAAACCTTCAATGTCCTCATTTTTCTTGTGAGCAAGCAGCAAGTAGCCTTCTTGTAATTAATAAATTAGATGCAATAAATCATATAAGTAATTGTTTTAAATTTATTTATAATGAAGATATTTAAGTTGACAAGATAAAAGCATTAAATATGAGTGTTTTGGGGTTTTTTGTCCTACATTTTTGGGGGGTTCCTACATTTGGGGGTGGCCTTTTTCAGTCCTGACACCCGGTCACCCTGGGCATGTGCCTCAATTTGGCTCCATTGCAAGCAATGCTCCCTTTGTCACCAACAGGAAGTGTTATGGAAGAGTGTCCCTTGCTGCTTATACAATGCAGGCAGCCGGTGATATGGTGACAAGTTGCATAACCAGGGGTGTGTCAGAGGAGTCTGATCGCCGACCAGCCCCATGTTCTGCGCCCCACCACTCACTCCACCAGCATCTATAGGAGATGCATTGCTAGGGGGACTTGGAGCGGTGGCGTAGCTAGAGGGGGGCGCAACAGGCACTCTGGGAGGGAGGAAGCCTCACCCCTTGGAAGCCATTCCAAGAAGGGGGAGCAAAACAGAGCCCTATGGCTGGAGTGGCTGCGAAGGGGTGCAAGACTGACTGCTCCTCTCCCCTCTAGATACACCACTGACTTACAGCCCACTCCTAAATCCTATTACGTTCAAGGAAACTGACCCCCATGAAAGCATGCATAGGATTGCCACTTTATAGCCTGGTCCCATGCATGTCTACTCAAAAGTAAGTCCCATAATAATCATTGGGGCTTACTTCCAAGAAAGTGTAGATAGGATTGCAGCCTTAGTGACCAATCCTATGCATGTCTACTCAAAAGTAAGTTCCATTATAATCAATGGGACTTACGCCCAGGAAAGTGAGAATAGGATTGCAACTTTAGAGCCCAATCCTATGCATGTCTTCTCAAAAGTAATTCCCACTATGGGGCTGAATCCCAGGAAAGCTTGCATAGGATTGCAGTCTTAAAGGTCGCTTCTCTACATGTCTACTCAGAAGTAAGACAGTGAGGCTAGGATTGCATGGCACAGCCTTACCCAGTCCGATCCCTTTCTGCAGGGTCCTCAGGGCTCCCCTGTGGTCCCTTCGACCCAAAAACTCCTGCACGTCGATCTTCAGCCTGGCCAGTTTGGTGTCCCGGTCCAAGCATTTTTCCAGCAAGTTGCAGAGCAGGACGTTGCAGGTGGCGGTCCAGGAGCCGGAGAAGGTCAGCTTGGCCCCACAGATCCCACACTTGGAGGGCAAGGCTTCTGCTGCCCCCAGGCACCTTCTGCAGAAGGAATGGCCACAAGCCACAGTCACAGGGTCCCACAGAGCCAAGCCACAGGAGGGGCACAGGAACACTTCCATCATCACTCCAGAAAGAGGGGTCTACTGCAGGGAAAGGGGGATCCCCCAAGTCATTGAAGGAAGAGAGAGAGCAGAGATCCCTTGGAATCCAAGGCAAAGTCCTGCCTGCAAGCTCAAGGCAGCAGCCACTGTGCGGTTTTCTTGTGGTTGTGATGATGTGCTCTCCAGTAGGGACACTTTCTGTGTGTGTTGTGGGGGGGATGCTCCTCGCTTGGCCAGACCTGGAGCCTCTTAAAGGTGCAGGATCTTCCCCTAAAGATCCCAATCCAGACACGTGTCACTTTTCAGTGGATGCAAACTCCACCAGAGAATCCCCCTGCTTCCCTTTCTCCTAGCTGGTTTGGTCTGGGATCCATGACAAGTTCTTCTTTCCCTCCCCGTCCCGTCCAAGACACGCACGTCCAACCCCCAACTCCGTTCACACGTGCGTTCCGACACGTGTAGAGGAAGGAGGCGTGCCTGAGGGTCCCTACAGTCGGCGACACCTTGTAAGCGCTCTCATCCCCTTCTTCTGGCTTGCGCTGCAGCCCAGATTGCAGGTTCCTCGACGGGAAGGGAGCCACCAGTCCAGTCTTGGAGGCTTCCAGTATGATGCTGGGGTCTACCCCAGTGCGAATCAGACTCAGAGGGCCACCCCAAGGACTAGGAAGATGCCTGCCCCCTTCCCCAGCCTTTGATGGGAGTGGATAAGAGGCTGGACCCTTGGAGAAAAATTAACATGGGAAGGAGGAGAAACTGTGTCCGGGCTTGGTCAAGGGTGGGAAGTTTCCCTGGAGAGGGGTAGCACCCCTGCCCCACTTTCCACCCCCCTCAACCCTATACACCCAGTGGCGTAGCTAGAGGGGGGCGCAGCACTTTGCAAGGGGGTTGCTCCCCTTAGGAGCCCTTCCAAGCCATGCCTGCCGAAGGGATGCACACACCCCAAAAAACTGCTTGCAGCACCCCCACTAGCTACGCCACCGCATCCACCCAAGAAGCCAGCCAGCCAGCCCGCTCCGTCTTCTCTTACATAAAGGAGCCCCATGTGATGGGGACGGAGCGCTGCCCCATTGGCTGCCTCCCCAGGACCGCCCCTGTTGTGAAACAGGACTGCGGAGGGCGTTTCGTAACCTCTGAATGGGCAGCTGGGGTCGGTTGGGGGTCCAGGGGCAAGAGGATGCTTGCAGCTCCTGAATCCCTCCCTGCCTTCCAGGATCCTTGCATCCTATCTTTACAGGACATGTCATCTTGCTGCAGTCACAATCCTAACCATGTCTACTCAAAAGTAAGCTCCATTGTGTTCAATGGGTCTGACTCCCAGGAAAGTGTCTTTAGCATGGCATGACCTGGGAAAAAATTTTTTTTCCAGTGTCCTCCTTTTCCTTGCTAGCAAGCAGCACATAGCCTTTTTCTTATTGGTAATGAAATCAATTATATGTAATAGTTTTTCATTTAATATTCTAATATATGTAATAGTAATACATGTAATAAAAATTATAAAAGGAGGACAAAGTTTCCCCAGAGTCGGTGACTCTGATTATATAGTGGTTCCTTCAAGGTGACCATATAGAATGGAGGACAGGGTGCCTGTACCTTTAACCATTGCATAGAAGAGGGAATTGAGGCATGTGCTGCTTTTTAAACCCTTTTATCTTGAGCTAAACCTGCCTCACTTCTCTCTTCTATGCAATGGTTAAAAGTACAGGCACTTTGTCCTCCATTCTATATGGTCATCCTGGCCTTTGTTTAAGAGCATAATTCATTCCAGAAGCATGCTTGTCATCCAAAATGCTTGTATATCAAAGTGAATTTTCCCATAAGAAATGGGAAATAACTGAAATTCAGACAATTTGTTCCGCAATGCAAAAATGTTCATATAAAAATGATTACAGTCTATCTATAAAACTGAAGAGTCACTGACTGACTCAGTGACCCACTGGCCGGCTCATTCATCAACACCAAGCCAAAACTAACAGGCCTAGAAGGGTGAAATTTGGGGAGGTTGTTCCTTCCATGAGGGAGGCATCCAGTAAGAACCATTTTTTGGCTTTTTGTGAGATTTTTAGTTGAAAAGCGGCATATAAGTACTTTTGATAGATTGATAGATTGTTAGGGTGACTATATGACAAAAAAATCCTGGATTTGTCTGGATTTTTAGCCTCCTGTCCGGGTGTCCTACATTTTGGCTTCATTGTCCTACATTTTGGCTTCATTTTTAACTTCACGATGGTGCGCAATACCCCATCATGTCATATGTTGTTGGATTGGTATTGAAGAGCAGAATCCAATGCAAAAATCAGTTTTGAGATATCTCCTTCCTATCAAAAGTTATGACCAAAAAACAAAAATATAAAAACAAAAAAATACATTTTTTGGCAATTTTTTAAGCGGATAGGAATTTTCGCTTTGGGTGGGGGTAGGAATTTTGGCCTTGGGAATCAGGAATTTTGGGTTTGGCATCTGGTCACCCTGTAAGATTGATTGATTATTTGGAAATTCCAACCAGAAGGGGGTGAAAAGAGGTGCAACACATTTTTGTCCCTATAATTTACATTGAAGAATGGCTGACAAAGAATGGCTGACGGATCAATGCCAGGTGGTACTACTGCCTGGAGTTCATGCCTATTGTTGTCTGCTACCCACTACCACCTGGCTGCAGTACTGCAATAGTAATGCTTCTCGATCTTCTAAAGACAGGGTTCTTTGTAAAGACAGAGTCAAGACTAATACATGCAAAACATCTATATGCTCAGGATGTTCTATGTACTGTAGATGTTGATGTCCACATTTATGCCCATGAAACTATAGGTACTTGGAAATAAGTGCTGTTGAAGTCAGTGGGCAAATGACCACAAAAGTATGCCATGGGGGACTTGTTATTCTTGGGTACTAGCCCACTGTGCTGCCTGGCAAACCAGTTCTGAATGGGAGTCCTAGACCAGTTTGGGAAACAGCATGTTGCTCTGGCATATTATCCCAAGGGAAAAAGTCCAAGCTTGCACTTGCATAAGAATAAACAGCTCTTTGGATTCACACCAGTGGAATTTATTGCAGAGCAAATATATTTATTAAACTACTAAAGATCCACATTGTTCACATTTTCTGTTACATAAAATTGCGTCACACAGAGGATTAGTGTGTCATTATGCAAGAAAAATTTCACCAATATAGAATAGGAATTCTCTGCACATGAGTTTGTTCCTCTTTTATAGTCTACCTATTTTTAAATAAATATGGATAGAATCAGGCTGAATGGCCACCAACTTACAAATGCTTACTAGGGAACAACTCCTACTGACTTCAATGGGACTTCATACAAAGAATCAGTCTACATGGTTAGTAGGAATACACTATATACCCAGGTTGATGGAGCACTAATAGTTTAATAAATACAGTACAATATGTAGCAAGAAACTCTTCATCTTTCTTCAAGTCTTCTGTGTGACATTTTCAACATATGTTTAGTGGTGAAAGTGAGCAGGGAAAGATTGGGGAGGGACAGCAAAGCAACGACCTCAGTGAGTTCTTATCAAAAAATTACACCATTTCATTAAGCTTAGAGACAGTTGACACATTACCACAGGAAAAGTTTTTTCACACTGAGGTAATTATAAAGCAAAGTTTTTTTTTTAAATTTCAGTTTGAAAATCGAAAACTGTCACACAGTTTTCCCACAACTCGGCAGTGTATTTTCCTGCAAATATTATATCATAAAACATAAAATGATGGAGAAGCTTCAGAGGCCTTTCCCATCACAAACGGCGTTAAGCAAGGGTGCGTGCTGGCACTGACCCTGTTCAGCATGATGTTTTCAGCCATGCTGTCAGATGCTTTTCAGAACAGTTCCTTGGGAGTCAGGCTGAGATCCAGAACCAATGGGAAACTGTCCAACCTGCAAAGACTCCAGGCTGCCACCAAGATAAAGGAGACTGTGCTATGAGGCCTCCTTTTTGCTGACAACAGTGCCCTTAATGCAGGATCAGAGCAGGAAATGCAAGCCAGCATGGACAAATTTGCAGCAGCATGTGACAACTTCGGCCTCCTCGTCAACATAAAAAAAACCAAAGTGATGCACCAGCCAGCTCTGAAAGCCCAACAGCAAGAGCCCACCATCACAGTAAAGGGACAAAAGCTGCAAGCAGTGAACCAATTCACATACCTTGGCAGCACCCTCTCCCATGCAGTGACAATTGACATCAAGGTATATGAACAAGGTTCACAAGGTATGTGAACTGCAGAATCGCCAAGGCAAACTCTGCATTTGGCAGACTGTAGACCAACGTGTGAGACCGCCATGGAATAAAAAGCTCAGAGTCTACCAGGCAGTAGTGCTAACTACTCTGATGTATGCCAAGAGGCACACTAGGCAATTGAACCACTTCCACACGACTTGCCTCTGCAGACCTCTGGGGATCTGGTGGCAGGACAAGACATCTGACAGTAGAGCAGGCCTACTGTCAAGACACATCACGTGGACCAGCATGTGCCATGTTGATGTGTCTTGCTGATGAAAGCCCAGACATGCTGGGCAGGCCATGTTGTGAGGATGCCAGACCACCACATTCCCAAACAGCTCTTCTTTGGTGAGCTGTGTCAAGGCAAGCAAACACACGGGACAAAAGAAGCGATACAAAGACACGCCGAAAGCCTCTCTCAATATCGACACCACCTCCTGGGAAACCCTGGCACAAGACACATCAACATGGCACACGCTGGTCCATCATGGCTGCCAGACATATAAATCAAGAAGGACAACCATAGCACAAGAGAAGCAAGCACAATGCAAAACCAGAGCTGCAAAAGCTGAAGCAGTGGTACCCACACATATCTGCTTGAACATTACATGCCCTCATCGGCCTTATCAGCCACCTGTGGAAACTCCGTGGGCGGCCCACAACCGGCCCATGTTAGATGTTGACATCCTCTTCAAAAACGATGGATGGACACATATAAAATAGTAGATCTCAGCTTTCCTTTCGATGGTTAAAGTTACACCTCTCTTTTTCAAAGCACGAGTTATAATATGTGATTTGGAATAAAAGCAGAATAGTCTGTTTCCACACCAACATACATTCTCACACAATGTATTTTATCCAGATCAGGGATAATCATAAAGCTTCATTGTCCCATGTGAAATGTGACCTGCCATGGTGGGGACCAGAAATGTAAAATACCCAGAGATCAGATAAAAAGTAAGCAAAAATTCCAAAGGCTGGAAACACATGGGGGCAGGGTCCTACTGTATTTTTTTGTCCGATTAATTTTGCTTATTATACTCTGTAGTTTCATGTATAGTGATGGTAATGCATCCATCCATAAGAATACTGTTGTTTACTTCTTGTTTCTACACATAAACATATATGCCTGTAAGGGACTCTTCTATTCCAGGGTGACCAGATGCCAAACCCAAAATTCCCCCCTCCCCAAAATCCCTGACAACCAAGCTAAAATTCCTCCCCTGTTAAAAAATGTAGGATAGCCCAAAAATGTAGGACATGTTAAAATGAAGCCAAAATACTCTTCTTGCTTTCCTGTACTTAATTTCAACACTTTTAAAATTGAAAACCTCTTTGCAAGAGCTGTTTTAATCAACAGTGCACATGGGAAGTGGCTCAAAGCAGACTTGATCTTGTCCCAGTGACCCCAGCTCCACAATACCTGTTCCCATCACCCAAAGAGTGGCTCAAAGCAAGCCTGATTCTGATCCAAGCCCTTAAGTCTCTCCAAAAGTACCAGAACCCGTGCAAGTGGCTTTTACATACATGATTCCGATCCAGACAGTTAAGTCCAACCCAAAGCAGTTTGCAACAACAGAACCCATGCGGGAGAGGGGAAAGGTAGATGAGAAAGGTAAGTGTGGGTGAGGGGATAGGTGGGGACCTGGGTAGGGGAGAGGATAGGTGGGAATATGGGGGGGAGGGGAGAGTCTAGTTGAGGATCTGGGTGGGGGAGGAGAAAGGTAAGTAGCTGGTGGGTGAGGGGATAGGTGGGGATCTGAGTGGGGGAGGAGATAGGTGGGAGATCTAGGTGGGGGAAGGGATAGGAACGGATCTGGGTGGGGGAATAGAAAGATAAGTAGGTGGGTGGGTGAGTTAGGTAGGTAGATGGGTGGGGGATGGGTGGCTGGGCTCCAGGGAGCAGGGCAGGGAGGAGCACTTGCCTGCCTCTGCTGCTGCCGCCAGCCCATTGTACGCGTGCCTCCAAAAGTGCACCCTAAGGCATGGAAACAGCTGGCCGCCTGGAGGCTCTGGAAGCTGTGGAAGGTCTTTGGAGCTGGTGACCGGCTACACAGGAGCTCTGGAGGCAGCGGTGTGGGCTGGGGTGGGCTGGCTCAGGCTGCAGGCGGGCGGTGAGGGCCCTCCGGAGCCCGCAGGGAGGCTGCAGCAGCATCAGACCACCTTTTGATGAGTGACTAAGGTGCGAAAACCAGGCGGGGGCAAGCCATTCACTCATGGCCTGGCAGGAAGCTTGGCAGACCAGGAACATATGGCCTGCCCCTGCCTGGTTTTTGTGCCTCAGACTCTCTGAGCAGCCGCAGCCGGCTGCAGCAAAGGCACGCAAATCATGGATGGAAATCCTGCCTGGATTTCCAGTTAAGGGGACCCCTGACCAGACCCCCAGTTCAGGGGCCCAATTACGGGAGACCTCCAATTAAAACCAGAGGTCTAGTCACCCTGTTGTCTTTGTACGGATCCCCTTACCCACCACATGGGCACAAAGGAAATGTTCTTCAGCCTTCCCTCCCTCATCCTTTGGGGACAAATGGAGCTCTGCTTACCTGTGAATTGTTGCAAATCAAATTTAAATAGAACAATATAACAGCTAATTGAATATTGAATTGAATTGAATAATTGAACAGGTAATAGAAAAAGAATAAGGGTGAAATCCAGAGTAACTACGGGGAGTCCTTGCTCCAGAGTAAGAACAAGTTACTCTGGATTGTAATATGAATTTCCCATATGTTTTCACTAGTCGGTGCAGTAACTACGGGTGCACATAATGTCTCTTATGTGCTCCCGTAGTTACTCTGGATTGTGCCCATAATCAAATAGAACAGCTAATTGAAAACAAGCCAAGATGTCACAAGAGTCTTGGTAGATATTTCCAATAGTAGGATTGTAGTGAAGATCACGAGAGAACAGAACTAGTTTCCATAGATAACCCTCTCCACTGGCTCCCAATCCTGGTTGTGATATTTTGAGATGTAATGCAGCTGAGGTTTCCGCAGTTGGATTATGGGCCTCCTGCCATCTATGGTATCTAATAGCTGGTGTTGATTAAATAATCAGTGTACAGAATATGACGCTATGGGTTTCCAAGCCAACAGGCCTCCAGAGATGTTCTTCATGACGAAGTGGATATTTGATGGATTCTCATATACAGCCCTGTATTAATCATGTCCGTTGCAGCACTTAGCTTGCGTGCTAGCCAGTGGTGGGCTTCAGGGGTTCTCACAGGTTCTACAGAACCCTTTGCTAATGAACGCCTGTTTCTGAGAACCGGTTACTAATGGGACATAGAACCTGTTGTTAATTTAGGTTATTAAGACATAGAACCTGTTGTTAATTTATTTGAATCCCACCACTGATTTGAATCCCACCAACACCAGCAATTGAGGATTAAGAAACAGTTAACCAGGACTGACATTTGCTTACTACAGAAATGTTTTCTTTAATGTTTCATTTTCTCATGATTTTCAGCATTTTTCTGGTGAGAAATTGGAAAGGAAGAAGAATGTTCATTAAGAGAAATATCTTCAATTTTTGTGAATAAAGAAATTACCAGTAATTAATTATTACTTGTAAGTAAATGAATTATTTTATGTTATGGTGGATTAGGGTTTCTCAACATTTGTCCCTTCCATACTACTTTGCGTACTACTTTCCCTACAATCCAGAGTAACTACGGGAGCACATAAGAGACTTTACGTGCACCCGTAGTTACTGCACCACCGAGTGAAAACCTATGGGAAATTCATATTGCAATCCAGAGCAAATTGTTCTTACACCAGAACAAGGACTCCCCATAGTTGCTCTGGATTGTCCCCTTTGTCAACCAATTGGAAGTATCACTGAAATAAACTGAAACTTACTTGCAGAATAGGTGGCCAAATGTAACAAATACCAGTAAGAGACTTAGAGCAGACAGCTTTATTGAGAATGTGAATAGCACATGCCAGTGGGATAGCTGGGGGTGCAGTGGGTAGCAGTTGCACTGAGCAATAAGTTTGGAGGGTGGCAACAAGGTAAGCTTGAGTCAACTGGATGAAATTGTGAAAAGTAGGATATATGTGAATAACAGTACTGTCATGTTATATGTTATTGGAACGGTATATTAACGCCAAATGCAATGAAACAAACTGCATTGGAATATAAACAAACTGCATTGTATTATCTCAAAAGCTGTGGCCAAATAACCTGGAAATGAAAACATTTCCAAAAAAGTGAATTTTCTTAACTCAAAACTGACCTATGAGAGTGATTGCTATGAGTGCCAATGAGATATAATTATGATACAGCATGGAACTGATCAGGTGTAAATATAGGTCAGCTACCATTTCCAAATATCATAATCCATTTACTGCTGCTAACTGGATAAAGAGGCACTTTGAAGTGGTGCTCCTTATATTTAGCAGAAAGAGAACAACCATCTCTCTTTTTACCTCTAATCAAGAATGGGCCCTTTTTACCTCTAATCAAGTGTCTCTAATCAAGAATGGGCCCACTTTTTATTTATTTACTTTATTAAATTTGACTTTTTTGTTGGGTGAGGGAGGGGCTACAAAATTTTCTTCAACCCCAGATAGCAGATAGATAACTGTGCCATTCGCGGGGGGGGCGGGGGGGGGGGAGAGAGACAGCTAAGCAAGTGTGTGACAGGCAGCTGGGCGAGAAGGTAGCATTAAAAAATTAAAATTTTATTTTTAAAAGCTCAAGCATGATATCACTTCCAGGGAAAAATTTGCACCAGGCTACATGATCATCAGCTACGCCACCTCTACCCACCAAGCCAAGCCTCCTGCTGCTGCTTGCTGCATTGCATTGGTGGTATCATTATGAGGTGTCGAGGGGAAGGTTCTATGAGAAGATACTGTGAGAATACCACCTGTTTAAAATCACTGTTCTAGATCTCTTTTTTTAATGCCTTGTAAACCCAGGGCCAAGAAAAATTTTTGAAGACAGTACAAAACCCATTTGGGGCCGCTAAGACTTGCAAAATTATTTTGAAATAAAAAAAATGAGGCTAATTAATGTGCAACAAACTTCAACAAGTGCTCATTTATTGATCATATTAAACATTATGTTAAAACATACCAGTATTCAAGTAATGTGACAATATAAAATACTAAAATCTTATCAAGGAAAAAAATTAGAAAAAAAAATTAACTATTTAGTAAGTGCTTTTCTGACTCTTATGTGCTAAATTTCTAATAACACTGTCAAAATCAACTTGTCTGTCTTTGGCTGCAATCCTAAAGACATTTTCTTGGGAGTAAGATCTATTGAACAAATTGGGCTTACTTCTGAGTAGACATGGTTAGGATTGTGTTCAATGCTAGACTCAATGCTTAGTCTTGCTAGGTCAACAAGTCGAGTTTGTGACTCAACTCGAGGTTTCAGCTCTGGTTTTCCTAAATTTCCAGTATGTACAACTGGTAAATGTTGCATTTCTTCTGTAAGATCTTCATCATCAAGGTCTGAAGGATATTGATGAGCTAACCTTTATTGCTTTTTTTCTAGCTCACTTTCACACATCATGGGATAATTCCACAAAAAAAAAAAAAAATCAAAATTTTCAGCAAACCTCTTAACAGCATTAAAACATACAGGTAATCTGGAAACGACGTTAGCAATCAAAACATAAAACACAGTTTCTCTAAAATAAGTCTCTTCTGGGGAATCATCTATGTCATTCATTTCCGCCATATTGGTTTCAGGTATACCATATTAATTTGTTAGTAACAAATACTCAAATGGTCCTTCAGTCATGGGCCCCTCTGTAGCTCTTGGGCCCCGGAACAATGTACCTGCTGGACCCCCCTCTCATAGGCCCTGTGTAAACCTAGGTGGATCACTATGAAATGTCACTTTAAAAGCGTGCCCTGGTGCTAAAAGATTTGGGAACTACTGCCTTAAAATGTTTGGCTTCATGTTTTATGCTTTGTCTGTGATATGAAAATAGTGTGGAAAAATTAGGCCATGGCCGGATCTGATAACTGAGTATTGGACTAAGACATCATTCGACTCATCTATGTTTCCCACATTTATTTTCCTAAAAGCCAGCCTGTGACTTTGCAGCTTTGTGGCAGAAAGAAATGCAAGTCGAATTCCCCTTCACTGCTTTTTCACCCTGTTATGAAACTGTTGACATCTTCAGATCTCTGCCAAGAAGTGGCAGCAAGCCAGCCCCTACACAAATAGTAAACATACACATGTCTGTATTCATCCTGGGAAACATGCTGAAGAGATGTTCAATCTTTTGCTCAATTACCTGGAGCAAATTACTTTTTACGTTCATCCCTTATCAGTTTTGAGTTCTGTTGAACTATTCTGTATGTGCTTCTATATCTAGCCTCTCAACCTTATGTAAAGACTTTTTCTAGCTGCAAGTCGAGAAGATACATATGTGTGTAGAAAATTGTGTTAAACTATGCGAGATTGAAGCAAGTTCAATGTTTCCTGAACAACTCTACTGTACTGTATCCAATATATCTGAGCAATGTTTGGGGAAAGCAAACAACAGGACCATAGAGCTGAATCATGAAGAGCAGTTCAGAAAAAAAAGATTGTTATAAATCATGTATGTTGTCTTTGCTCTGTATTTCAGGCATCTGTAGCACTTCCAGAGCACTTTCATAATTGTTGGTGGGCTGCACTGTGGTTGGTGATGGAGTCTTATTAAGGCTCTCTCAAAGAAACCCAAATAACAAGTGTAAATGTCTCCTGAATTCTTTACATGTCTACTCAGAAGAAACTCTTGTAGAGTTAAATGGGACTTTGTATAGGAGTTGCAATGAAACTATGGCCCCTTTTTAACCTGGGACTCCGTATCCTGTGCGATATTTGCGGGGCAGGGGGAGGCAAAAGGATAGCCTTTAAACAATGTTAAGATACATTTCTAATGCAATCCTGACTTTAGGCCAGAAAATGGCCTAGTTAAGCTGGCCTCAATAGGCCAACTGACAGGCCAAATCTGAGCTGACAGGTGTAACTGGGCTGGCCTATTTGGAAATTGGGACAGCCCAGTGATAGATAGGCTAGCCCAACTGCACTTTGGAATTGCAGTCTTCTTAGCTTTGGCTATTCAAGGTAGTTTTTTTCAAAAATCATTATTCCAGTTATTCCAAAAGTAATTGTTACCAATAAGATCTGTTTTTCCATAAACAGAATGTGAAAGACTCGAGACACTTGAATCCTATCAAGATGACATAAGCCATTTCATCTTGAATACAGTTTTAAGTCCTGTTCTGTTCTACAAAGTATGATGTATTACACAGTGTTGAACTTGTCTTTATTGCATTTACGAGTAATATTGCATTGCACAAGGCTAACCCAAGACCTCTTGGCACTTGAGATGCCACCTCTTAGATGTTCCTTTACCCAGCAGCAAAACATTCATCTGATAAATCACCCAGACTTACTCTTCCATCCAGTTCCCCCTTTCTTTTTGAATCCAGAGATATGGAAGCAGAAAGAGATGGGCATTCTGTTTCCCCGACCCCCATAATACTCAATGCCCATCATGGCAACTACCTCCTAGTAACTTTACTTTGTTGCTCAAAAAGCAATGTGAATCTTTGAAAAATCTTTTTAGATACCAGTATATTCCAAAATATATTATGTTGAAAGTTATCCATGTGTTTCCAACACCTTTCAAACATTAATTCTCCCAAATACAATATGTGTGCAGGTCATATATTAAAAGAACATTATGCATTGCATTTGTGCTCAATTACCAGTAGTAGTTACTCTTTTCTACCTGCTTTCAGTTTTGTCCTAATTCCTTTCACTTCTGAAGACAGGCTTCTCACACAGGGTGCAGTAGTTTCTTTCATATCAGTGTTTTATTGTGGTTATGCATTGAAAACATTGTATTGCCCAACAGCTTGCATACAAGAGGAGAGCATTTATGTGTCGGGTGAAATTATAAATGATTTTTGAATAGGTTCCATATGTATACAGTAAACCTTGTATTGAGAGCATTTTGGATTGAAAGCATTATGCAACACAAGCAAACATTTCTAATAAATTTTGTCTTGCAATACAAGTGATATCTTGCAATATAAATAAAACAGTAGTCCTGGCTAGGATACAGCCAGTTTCAGCACTATACCAGCACCTGATCAGTCTCTCCTGAGATCCCAGCCTAAGCATGTCTGTTCTGAAGTAAGCCTTCAGAAAGGGGCTCACTCATATGGAAGGGGGGCAATGGAGCCTGAGAGACCTATGCTTGCACGTCTACTCTAAAGTAAGGTCTACTATAGTCAGTGGGGCTCAGTCCTGTGTAAAGGGACAACAGAAAGGAGCCTGAGAGATCTAGGGCGCAATCCTGAGTAACTACGGGGAGTCCTTGCTCCGGAATAAGAACAATTTGCTCTGGATTGCAATATGAATTTCCCATAGGTTTTCACTGGGTGGTACAGTAACTATGGGTGCATGTAAAGTCTCTTACGTGCTCCCGTAGTTACTCTGGATTGTAGGGCTAGTCTTGCATTTACACTCTAAAGTAAGCTCTACTATAATCAGTAGGGCCCACTTCTGTGTAAGGGGGGCAGATTGCAGCCTTTGAGACCCAAGAGAATAAGTGCAGGTTAATTTGTTTTATTTTTCTTTATATTTTGTACTTTATTATTTTGTGTTATATTACAGTATTGTAATCATTTTTATATGAATATTTTTGGATTGTGTTTCCATTATTTCTTACGGGAAATTTTACTTTGATATACAAGTTTTGGATTACAAGCATGCTTCCAGAACAAATTATGCTCATAAACCAAGGTACCACTGTGTGTGAATATATATAACTGGAGAGCTGAGCTAAGCAGAGGGCAAAAGTCTATCTGGAATGAATTATCTCCATTTTGAAAAATGTCTTCTACAGCTCAACAGCAAACTGAAAGAGAGAATAAATTATTGTTAATGTCAAAGGATTGTCAGGCTTGAGTTGTACTTAGTCTAACTAGTTTTTGGGTGAATGCAGCCAAAACTGACAGGATCAAGGATTATGTTTAGCATGTATTTATGAATTCACATGGTGATTCATAAGTCTGTGTAAGTTTCCAGCCTGCCGCTTCCCCCAAAGGCACTTGTTCTACAGTAAAACTGTTGTAATGTTTCCATACCCAGTTCCCTAGAGTTCCTTGGATGAATCTCCACTCTAAATATACAACTGTAAGTGGTAAAGTACATTATTGAAGCCAGATCAATGTCAGAGGAGTTGGGCTTTGATCCAGCTACAGACTTGAGGGAACTTGACTTACATTACTGAAATAGTGTACACGGAATCAACCAGCTACTACACTGAGCAAAATGATTGCCTGATTAAAATTTGAATATTTTATCCTGAATGTTTCTGATCCTCCGTTTCTAGGGTGTCCAGTTGGTTTACATTTGGCAAATATATATTTTAAAGAAAGAACATATTGTTCCTTGATTGGAATCCTGTGCTCTGATGGAGCCTGCCTTTTTAGGCTTCCTGAACTAGGCTGCAAATACAGTAGTTTTGCAAGAAATCCATATTCCATGCAGCATCTGTTTGGGAGACCTTTTGCAGGGGTGATAAGAAGTTGCTCAAACTTTGTGATTTCAGCATTGAAGAAACAGCTCTTGAAAAAGAGAAAGCCAAAGGGAGAAGGTATCATTTGATGGGAGCCTTTCTGTTACATACCTGTCAAATGTTCAGTGCATTTGCTAAAGGAAAATAGGGGTGCAACTTCTTGGGCATTAAGAAGTGATTAAGAAAACTCTTCAGCAAGTTAGAAGAGAAGTTTCAGTAGCATTTGCTCTTCCAGCAGATTGTGAGCATCCAATATGAAAAAGATTAGAGAGGTAGATAAAAAAGAGCTGTGCGAGCAAGGCCAGGCAGCATACAGTATAAATACCCAGGGCAGGTTTTGATAAAGCAGAATTTGTGCAGAGGCAAGGCTACAGACAGGTTGGATCTCAGAGAAGTTATATGGCTTTTCAAATATTTACAGCACCATCCTATGAATGTTCCTGTGGGGTTAAGAGCACAATCCTAACCATCCCTACAATCCTGAGTAACTACGGGAGCACGTAAGAGACATTACGTGCACCCATAGTTACTGCAGCACTTAGTGAAAACCTATGGGAACTTCATATTGCAATCCAGAGTAAATTGTTCTTACACCGGAGCAAAGACTCCCAGTAGTTACTCTGGATTACGCCCATAGTCTATCAAAAGTAAGCCCCACTGTGTTCAATGGGTCTTACTCCCTGGAAAGTGTGTTTACTATTGCAGCCTTAGTTTCAATGAATTCAGTAGGACTTACACCACAGTCCTATGCATGTCTACTCAGAAGTAAGTCCCACTGATTTCAATAGCACTAACTCCCAGTTAAATTCAGCTTGACTGAATAAGTGAGCATAGGATTGCAATGTTGTGAATTGAGGGTTGGATTGATTATGGGAAATAAACCTATTGTTATGGTTTTGCCTAAGTAGTCTGTGTATTGTATGCCAGGAAAGTCTCTGTCAGAATCTGATAGGATTAGTGACTTTCATGTCAGTTTATCCATGTCTGGTTAAATTATGGAACACAATGTTCCATAATTTATGTTCTATTGGAGCACAATGTTCTGCTTGTACATCTCTCAATAAAACAAATACAGGCATCCCCACTTTCTGATTGTTAGTTTTCTGACAGTTCCACTCTTTCAACTCCTTTCAATTATACCCAGGACTCATTCATTTCACATATGCTTCACTCTTTCAACCTCTCTCTACTAGTCTAAAGGCTAAAATTATCTTCCCTAGTGTTGATTTGCATGTGACATGATGATCAGACTGTTTCTGGCATTTTCATATGACTTCAGTAAATATATAAGGTATTCATTTTCCACAAATGCCTTTGTTCATTTTACTGTAATTTGTTATGTACTTTGGCTCTGTGTTAATAAATATGTTTTATTTAGGCTTTCGCAAGTGACGTGTATGTTTTTTGGTGGCTGTTCTGAATTTGCAAGCTGAAAAAGACTGGGTTCCACTTTTCAGTGGTTTTCTCTTTAGGACTGTGCTCTGGTCCCTAACCCTTCCGTTAAGTGGGGAATGCCTGTATAACCAAACCATCTTTTAGGATGTGATTGCTTTGTTAATGTGTCTAACATCAGAAGTGATGTCTCAAACAGAAACCCAGGATTTAAAAAATGGGGGGGGGGAACCTGACTTCTCCCCACAGCAGCTCACTCCCACTTGGTCTGCTGCCGGCCAGTGGCATAGTTAAGTCATCATTCTGCAACCTGGTACAAAGATTTTGTAGCCTCCCTCAACAACAAAATCTAATTTATTTAAGTAAATACATGAAAAGTGTGCCCCTTATAGGTTGGCTGTTCTGGATAAAAGGGATTATTATTTTCTCCTATTAAATATAAGAGGAACACCGCTTTTAAAAGTTCCACTTAACCCAGTTAGCAGAAGTAACTGTATGGATACTGTATACATGGAAACAACAGCTGACTCTGATTAATACCTGATTGGTTGCATGCTGTGTCATAATAACATCTCATTGGCTCTCAGAACAGTTTTGAGTTAAGTTTTGTGTTATGAAAATTCACTTCTTTCCATAAGGCAGTTGCATTTTCATTTTCTGGTTAATAAATCATAACCTTTGATTGAATACAGAACTCCAATGCTGTTTATTTCATTGCATTTTACATTAAATTACCTTTCCACTAATATATAATGTGATGGCATTATTTGCACATATTTTACCTCTTTTTCACAATTTTGGCCACTTGTGACAAGTTCAGCGTGTTGTCCTCCCTCCTCCCTGCCAAAAAAAATACAACCCCCAAAAACTTTTTTGCACTGCACTGCCTTAACTATGCCACTGTATGGATCATAATATTTGTAGCCTGTCTCCAAAGGCTTTAATTGCTTGGAGAAGCATGCCTCACTTCTAGAGGTAATGCGATGCCTTCTAGAGGCATTCCTCCATCTGGCCAAAAATAACATTGGGGAATTGAGGAAGAGAGATGGTTATAGTGAAGTTATCCCATTCTAAAGTCTATTGTGTGGGCTGCTGTTTGATTTCCTGCAGTCAGAAATCCTGGCCAGGTTTTAATCTTGGGAGGGGGTGTATAATTTGCTGCTATTGCTGTTGTTTTTCTGTCCTTGAGACTTTGGTTGACTCATGCTTGTCTTAATGAGTCAGAGATCACAATGAGCCTGTACACCAGGTTTTATAACATGTTGAATAACAGCTATTTCTGAGGACCTTTAAAAGTTATGTCACGACGAAGCCTACCATTGCTGCTGAGGTTGTTGGGGAGGGGGGTAGAGAGTGGAGGAATATGTATGAGAGCCAGTTTCTTTCCAAAGTACTTTGACAAAGCCAGTAACACTACAACCCTCTCAGTGTGACATTTCCAATGTGCTGCTCCAAAATGCTTATACAGTAAATAAAATGTCATTAATTGTGCAGAACGTTTCTGGGAAAATGGGAAACAATATGGTTGATGGGAACGCAGAAAGGCTCTACCAAATCACTAAAGACAGATGGTTTACAGAGGCTTCGATAAAACTCACACAGCAGGTACATTGTGATTGTTTTGATCTTTAGATAAAAAAAACTGCTAGAACTCAGTTCTGGCAGTAAAACTACGGTACAATTCCCTGAAAGAAGGTGAGCCAAAGCTAAATCCAATTTAAATTCCCAAATCTTAAGTTAGTTAAGTTACAATATAACCCTGAGCATTTTTGTTTAGGAGTAAGTCCCATTGTTTTCACTGATGCATGTTCTCTATATTGTGTGCACAGGACTCAAGATGAGTAATTATCTTTTGCATCATGCATATCCAGGTGCCAAGAAGCAGCAAGATGAACATCTAAGCACATTCTAGGTCAGATTGACCCAGGTTGTAGAGTAACTACCATAATGTGCAGAAGCATTCAGTCTGATCTCTGCCTCTGCCTCCTCTTCATTGCCCTTGATGCCTGTATCTTATTTCTCTTCTTGATCCCTGGGAACTTCCACCTCTGCTCATTAGCATTCAGACCTCAGGCTCTGCCCGCTGTCTTTTCAAGTCCTCAAAAAATGAACTGAGTTTAATTTTGCAAATGATATATATTGACTCTTCTTGAAGTGGGCAACGCAGTTTCAGCAGCTGCTCAGCAATCAAGGAAAGAAGACCCAGCTTTGGATCTAGAGCCACATGCCAATGATATCATGGTTGGATTAGCACTCGCTAATTGTCATAATAGCATGACATCTAAGAACATAAGAAGAGCCTGCACTGGATCAGGCCAAAGGCCTGACTAGTCCAGCTTCCTGTATCACACAGCAGCCCACCAAAAGCCACATGGAGCACATATGACACCTGCATCCAGGTGCCCTCCACGCATTGGGCATTTGGAGGTTCTCCATGTCTACACACACTCCTCATGGACTGAAACCTGTGATGGTCTGTTCCTCTAGAAATTTGACTTTGGATAATAGCTTTAGATTTGAAAAATTCTTCACTTGTATTATCTCAATGTTGTCCTTGCAGCAAAGGAGTATAAGGAGCTTGTATTATCTCAGTGTTG
Source organism: Cryptoblepharus egeriae (assembly GCA_030015325.1). Classification (NCBI taxonomy): domain Eukaryota; kingdom Metazoa; phylum Chordata; class Lepidosauria; order Squamata; family Scincidae; genus Cryptoblepharus; species Cryptoblepharus egeriae. The sequence continues at coordinate 61,787,894 of JAREYC010000002.1, read as the reverse complement.
CCCCCCTGCAGCAAAGGAGTATAAAGGAAGAGAGTACAGGTGGGACCTTGGTATGCACTGGTTTGACTCACTGCTGATTCCCAAGTTCAACTTTAAATGTATTCCATCTTTGTATTGTTAGGTTTCATTCAGTTAGAGTCCATTATTCACCCCCATCCAGTGGCTGAATGCACTATATGGAGGTAATTTGTGTCAGTGATTTTCAATCTTTTTCATCTCTTGGCACACTAGAAAGGCACTAAAATGGCCAAGGTACACCTTCAATTTTTTTATGTGCTGCCAATGGGACTAACATCCCCCAATGGTCCTAATAAATAATTATGTCTCCCAAAAAAGCTGGTTGCCACCATCTTGGAATCTGGCACTGGGCACTGCCATCTAAACATAGAGACACCGGCTGCTTTCCTGGAAGTAAGGCTGCAATCGTAAAGACTTTCCTGGGAGTAAGACCACTTTCCTGGGAGTAAGACCCATTGAACACAATGGGGCTTACTTTTGAGTAGACATGGTTAGGATTGTACTTTAACCCTACAATCCAGAGTAACTACGGGAGCACGTAAGAGACATTACGTGCACCCATAGTTACTGCACTACCTAGTGAAAACCTATGGGAAATTAATATCGCAATCCAGAGTAAATTGCTCTTACACCGGAGCAAGGACTCCCCGTAGTTACTCTGGATTGCGCCCTTAGTCTCATTGAATACAATGAATGGGTCTTAATGGTACTTATTTAATGGGCATTCTTGAGGGACAATGAAGAAGCAAGATGCCTGAAAATGGGTCTTTAAAGCTATTATTCCACTGACTAGGTATCCATTCATTTTTTTTTAATCCATTGGAGGTTATGGAACAGAACCCTATTATGGTGACTGTGAAATTAAAACCGAAAAAGTTCCTTGTGACAATGTTAGGATCTTATTGCAGGATTCCTTGTAGCAGTTGACAGCTTAATCTCTTTAGGGAGTGCATTACATAGCTCTCTGTAATAGACAGCTCTTACCCAACAGTTTTACAATTGCTATTCAGTCAGTCTGTGCAATACCTGCATTTAGGGAAATTATAATTTATAACCATGAAGCCAAAATAAATTGCCTGATTATCATTCAGTGAGTTCAGAGCTCAGCTGGAACTTGCCTCATCCTTACATAAACACATTTCTCATTCTTAGTTGCACCCACCTATATTATCTCCTGAGATCTTACACCTCCAACATTCCCAAATCTACAGTGATTTTATTTTATGTAATCTCATGGAATTTCATAGATTGCAATGGGTATTTGTTAAGAGGTGAGCAAATATATAAATGCTCAATCTTTGACAACTCTGGATATCTTTCATATGCATTTACTAGGGAGCAGCAGAACTCCTTACAAGGGTGTAAACACGAAGCTGCCGTGGAGTGTATAAACTGGCGGTCAGGCACAGTCGTTCTTTGAGAAATTCATCTTTCCTTTCATCATCTTGTTCCTTTGAGACTTTTGAGTCAGCTCTGGCTGAAAACAACATATTGGTTAATGTGGGCATTAAGTCATAGTGAGATAGCTGGGCCTGAAAAATTGATTGTACATATATTTCTTGTGACATGGAAGGGTAAGTTTTCCTTTAATGTTGAGGGTGTAGTGGCCATTATTTGGGATTTATAAAGGGTTTTCTCCTAACTGAGTTGTCAGGTGACCATGTGTGTGTGCATGAGCATGCACATCCTTGCCTAACTTGACTGGCAAAATTATGTGCCATTATGACTGTGCCTAATTTTTTTAAGTTATAGGCTGCTTTTCAACAAAAGTTCATAAAATAGTTTTACATAGTAAGATAAATGATGTTTTTCATTGTGGTCATAAACTAAAATCCAAAAGTAATGAAAAAAAAATCAGAAAAGATGCAAAGGGACAGGTGCAAAGGGACAGTTGCTGTCTCTCAGCTAAGTGCATAAATGAACCGTTCTTGAAAAGGTGCCTGTTTGCCTTATGAAACCAGGAAACGGCCTTTTACTGTGACAGATTATGGTCTGTCTAACCTACTATTGTTCACTCTGACCAGCAGTGACCTTAAGCTGTCCAAGCTACTCTATCTCATCATAGTTCTCTAAGATTCTCTACTAGTTGGTCAGATAGTAACTGAGATTTACTAGCCACCTAGTCTTGGGGGAAAAGTCCTTTACCAAACCTACCAACCCCTGGAAATCAGTCCAATGAAATCTCAAAAGAGTGTGGGAGAGAAACTGAAACACAGTAAAGGAAGGAAGACAATTATGTGATTATTTCAGTTAGATGCACTGAAAGTGAGCCAGGGGCATGGCTAGGGGATGCAGGGTGTATGGCCTGCAGTAGGTGACATGCTCAGAGGTGACACGCACTAGGGGGCTGTGGTATCCCCAAAAAGCAACTTCCTGATAGTGCATACTACCCAGTGATGGGATTCAAAGAAATTAACAACCGGTTCTATGCCCATCTGGCAGCCACTTTTAAATGGCTATTTTTAAACTTTTATGTGTCCTATCTCTCGTTAACAACCGGTTCTGTAGAGTAGGTGTGAACCTGCTGAAGCTCACCACTGATACTACCCCATCATGATTATGTTACTGGATTTATATTGAGGAGCAGAGTCCAATGCAAAAATCTGTTTTTAAATAGAACCTTCCTATCAAACGTTAGGGCCAAAAAACTAAAAAGCAAAAATATGCATAGAGCACTGTGGGAAAATGAAAGTAATCCATATCGCAGTTTTATTTGCAAGTAGGCAAACATGCCATAGTCTGCTGTAAAGGATAGTTTCCCCATAGTTGCGTATGGGGGAAATTGCACATGGGAGGAAAGTTGCGCATGGGAGGAAGTTGCGCATGGGGGAAGTTGCGCATGGGGTATGATGTGCATGGGGGGATGATGCGCACAGAGGAAAGTTGTGCACGGGGGAAAGTTGCGCTGAGAGGAATTCAAGGATACCAGAAGGGTCCTCATCAAATGAACACAGTCCCCCAAATTGCCCCAGAATGAAGTTCCCTCCTCCAAGCTTCCCCTTGCTTTGAAGCCAATTGAAAGTGAAACTAACTGCACAGCTTCATTTATTCACGAGTAAACAAATGTGCTTGGCTGGTGCGGAAGGTCAGTCCAGGGGGTGTAAGGCTTCCAGAATCAACCTGATACTATCCACCAGTAGTTTAAAAGTGCTCCAGAAGGAATTCCCCCTCCCAACACTGAAAATTATCAGAATTGGCTCTGCAGATAACATGATTTTTTAAAAATTATTTGTAAAGCCAGGTGATTGTCCAAACTTCTCTTCCCCATCTTTTATTTGTAAAGCCAAATTAAATGCCTAATTGTAAAGCCTAATTTTCCAGTCCTTATCCCTCTGGGGTTTTAATGCTTTGGCGGGGGTGGTGGTGAAGGGAGTTAGGATTTTTGATTTTTTTTTATATGTTCTCTTTTTTCTAGGGACATGTCCTCTTTTTAGCCTTGTATCCTGGAAAAAAAATCTTCATTGTCCTCCTTTTCCTTATGAATAGGCAGCCTATAGCCAGCTTGGAATTAATAAATTATACATAATAAATTATGGGCGCAATCCAGAGTAACTACGGGGAGTCCTTGCTCCAGCGTAAGAACAATTTGCTCTGGATTGCAATATTAATTTCCCATAGGTTTTCATTAGATGGTGCAGTAACTACAGGTGCACGTAATGTCTCTTACGTGCTCCCGTAGTTACTCTGGATTGTAGGGCCAGTCTGCAATCCTAACCACACGTTCCTGGAATAAGTACTATTGAGTAACTGAGTTATATTGAACACTATTGAGTAGACAAGGTTAGGATTGCACTATGTAATAATTTTAAATGTCATACTTAGTAATATCGTGTTTAAATTAAACACATGAAAGCAATGTACACAAACATTTTGAGCTTTTGTTTTGTTATGTTCTATGCTTTTCTTGGGTGTCCTACATTTGGGGGACCTTGTCCTCTTTTGTGCTTTTGACATGTGGTCACCCTGCCTCAAAGTAAGGCCAAGCTCAAAGGTTTGAGAACCACTGCAATAAACATCATGGGGGGGGGGGGGTGACACCACTAGTGAGCAAAATGGCTAAAAATCATGGTTTCTAGGAATAATCCCATCATGTTATATACCATTGGATGTGTCATTTACAGCAGAATATAATGGAACAAAACACTTTGAAATATCTTTATTCTACCAAAACATGTGGCTAAAAAACAAATGGAGGCAGGGCAATGGAACATAACCATGCCCACCATTCAGGTTGTTGCCCCACCAACTGCATGGGGGTGATGCGCTGGCCTCCCGCACTGGGTGACGCAAACCTTAGTAACACCCCTGCTCAGGGACCAATCTTTTCTTACAGCACAATCCAGAGTAACCACGGGAGCTCTTGCATCGACGCAAGAAAAATTCATTCTGGATTGCTCTATGCATTTCCCATAGGTTTCCCATGGGTGGGACTGTAACTACATCAACGTAAATGTCTCTTACATCGACGCAAGAGCTGCTGTAGTCACTCTGGATTGCGCTGTTACTCTAGCACCAGTGCTGAGTCCAGAGTGCTGTAAAAGTGCTGCCAAGCACATTTACAGCTCTGTCCGAGATTGGCACTGGTGGTAGTGCATAGCCTGATAGAGGATGCAGAAGGACCATCCAGTGGAAAGCTGCACCACTTTGCAGCAGTATGAATTTTCAGGGCAGGGAGAGGCATTTCAGGGTGGCAGAGAGCTGGGTGAACTGAAAGCCATGAGATGTGAGGAGGATATCCATTTAGCCATTCAGGCAGCTTCTGATTGTGTAGAACTGAATCTGTATTGCGCTCCTGTAATTATTCTTTTCCTTATGTTATTTAGAACACATTCTTTCAGTATACAGATTAATGCCAGCCGCAACTAGGATTCCAATGGGATTTTCTGTGCAGGGACATAGGCAAACTCCCCAGTATGATAACAGTGTTATATAAAAATGAGTGCCTATATATAAGCAAGGTATCTCTTAAGTAATTGCAGTGATTGTTTATCTTGCTTTCTCCTGTTTTTGTTCCACCCTTTAGTATTTTATATAACAAACATTTGTGTTATATACTGAGCCTTTCCCTCTATGTCACTGTATATATAATATGTATATATAACATGCATATATAACATGCATTATATATACAGTCAGAGGGACCAGAAAGAGGAAATATGAAATACATTTGCATGTTATTTAACCTTGGCTGTGCTTAACCTTGGCATGTTAACCTTGGCTGTTATTTAACCTTGGGAGAGCTCAAGAAAGAGCTGTCTTGTTTCCAGAGCTGCTAAGCTCTATATTGCAGCTCCGTGAGAGCCCAATCTTGGGCTTCTCTAAATATGCCCAATATATTGGGCATTTATATGTCTATATATTTTAGTCAATGGAGCTTACTCCCAGGTAAATATGGATGGAATGCTAGCCGAAAGCAGCTAAGCTCTGTATCTGTGAATATGGTAGATAACAGGAAAACAAGATACTTGAGGCTAACTCATTCATGGGTATCAAAAATTATAGGAATTGGAGAGTTTATTTTGTACTTCGCAGAGTTTGAGGACTTTTAAAAGGAGATCTCTTTTTTCTATCTTGACTGGTTACTACTGGCATGTGAATTCCCCACCAGCAGCACAGTGTGCCTTATCAATTATCCAAAAAATGGATGGTGTGTCTTGACAACTTTACCTTGTCAATGTGCTGTGTGTTGCAATAGGTAGAAAATTGCTGGTCTAGGTCAGTGGTGTAGTGGTAAATTTCAGCATGTAGGAGCATGCAGGGCACTCCTATACACAACTCCTTTAAGATTTTAATATTCCTAGTTATGAAACTTTTGTATACGTTAACATTTAAAGATCTAGTACAGTTCCTCCCAAATACTTGGAGTGGTTAGCAATAGGTTAAAACGAAAGTATAAAAATTGAAAAATGGAATTTAAGAATATTCCACATAAATATATCTGGTATATTAGAGTGCTAATATATGCATATTTATTTATGACTTATTCACAAATAAATTAATTTCAGGTTGTAATTTCACTTGGCTCCATCCTGTCTCTCCGGCCACCCAAAGACAGTGTCTTAGCCCTTAGGGAATGTACTTCCTGCTGAGCCTGATTTCTGACTAGGTAACTTTTGTTTAGGACAGGGGTGTCCAACCTTTTAGCTTCCCTGGGCTGCATTGGAAGAAGACGAGTTGGTTTGGGCCGCACATGAACACTAACAACTTTTTTTTAAAAAAATGTAGGACAAAATGTAGGATGTCCTATATTTTGTCCTACATTTTTTAAACCTTGGAGTAAACATTGATTTTAATGGGGCTTGCTTCTGAGTAGACATGATGCATAGTATGGGCAGCGATCCTTTCCAAGCTAAACCTTGGAGTAAGTCTCATTGATTATCATGGGGTTTTCTGCTGAGTAGCCATGCATAGGATAGGGCTCTCAAACTGCAGCTTGGGAGTAAGTCCCATTAACTTTAGTGGGGCTTACTTCTGAGGATGCATGATGCATAGGATGGGCTGTGATCCTCTCCAAGCTTAACCTTGGAGATATGCTGCAATCCTGAACACACTTTCCTAGGAGTAAGACCCACTGGGTACAATGGGCCTTACTTCTGAGTAGAAATGGTTAGCGTTGCAGCATATCTCCAAGGTTAAGCTTAGAGAGGATCACAGCCCATCCTGTGCTCTCAGGCTGCAACTTAGGAGTAAGCCGCATTGACTTTAACGGGGCTTACTTCTGAGTAGGTCTCAAGGGCAGCAGGCAGCAGCTGGGATAGAGGCTGCTTTTGGGGGATGCGGGTGGGCGAGTGCTGCAAGGTCTGCAGGGGCCTGAAGCGCTCTGAGTGCCAGGAGGCAGGTAGGGGGAGTAGCCAGGCAGCCCAGACCAGCTTTGTGGCAGCCACCCAGGGCAGTGCACAGAGAAGCATGCAAAATTTGAAAATGGCTTCTGCCACAAAGCTGGTTTTTCCAATGGTGGAGGCCAGCTTTGCAGGAGGGCCACATCCACCCTCGTCCTGGGCCGCATGCGGCCCCCAGGCTGCGTGTTGGACGCCCCTGGTTTAGGACCTTTGTTTCAAAGTTTCAAAGACAACCCAGAGCAGATCAACATTTTTCCCCCTCTTCTCCTACGCCACCCTGACTGAGACTGCAGTAACTTATGATGATGCATTTTGAATGACCTACCACCCCATGCATTTAGGAAAAAGAGGAAGGCCTGTTGGAAGAAAGAGTGGGACATGAGCATCCATGTATCCTGTCAGGTACAGAGGGGCCAGTTCCATCAAGATCATCTAAAACTCAAGGCCATTGAGGGATGGGAGTCCCCCATCACAGCCCCGCTTGCATTAGTAGAAATATCTCAATATCTTGATTCCACTCATTTGAAATGGGCACAAGCTCTGCCTTTTAGGAAAAACCAAGCCACCAATGCTGGCATGAGCCCAACCAATGATGGGAAAGGGGATACCCAAATCAGGCCTGGGATAGCAAGATCTTGCCTGCAGATTGTAGCAAGCCTCAGCCTTTATTTTCTATCAGGGACTGTGCAGTGAAGATAATTATTATGGAATATTCAGATTCACTGCAGTGTGTCAAAAATAGCAGTAGGTGGCAGTGTGATATTACTTTTTGAAAGCTAATGCAGGTTCTCTGCACTGATCCTTTTGGTAAATTCCACAGTGAATCCTATCAGGGTGATCCTTATTGATTTGGGATTATTTAACCTTTTTCTAAGGCTCAGTTAAGGATCACTTCTATATTTGCTTTAATCACAACATGGTGAGGTCAGTCAATACAGATGACAGGTGGAGATGGACGTGGAAATTCAGGAAGTGGCCTGACTTAATCTGTGCATCAAGTGAGACCAGAAGCCAGGCACAGCTTCTTCACCCTTTGAATCAGCAATCCAAATAGATTACCACAGTGGTTCTCAGATGTATTGGGCTGTGGGTGGTGCAAGTGGCAAAGACGCTGTGCCTGTTAACCAGCAGGCCAGGGTTCGAGACCCGGGTTGGCCCCACAAGACAGGGTGAGCTTCTGTCCTTATCTATTGGCTCTGCCTTTCCATTGGACTAATTCAGTGGTGTGGAGAGGGGGGATCTGCTGCTTGGGTAACAGCCTATCCTCCACAACAATCTAACCCAGGCTTTTGTGCTTCGCATGCAGCGTATGCAGCACCGAGCACAATACCATAGCCGTTCAAGATTGACGGAGGCCTGCTCAGATGTATTAGCATCAGGATTCACTTTTTATGAGACTTGTTTTTTTAAAAGGAGATCTAAAATAATATTTCATTACCGGTAATTTATTTATCTATCTATATAAAAGAGAAAAGTCACTGACTCACTCACTAACTCACTGACTGACTGACTGACTCATCACCGCCCTGCCAAAACCGCTGGGCCTAGAAGCGTGAAATTTGGGGTGGGTGTTCCTTCCGTGACGGAGGGGTGCACTAAGAACCAGTTTTCGGAAATTCCAACCAGAAGGGGGTGAAAAGGGGCACAATGCGTTTTCCCCCCTATACTTTGCATTGGAGAATTGATGACTCAGCAACATTCAACCCCAACCCCTGAACCTAGAAGTATGAAATTCTGGGAGGGAGTTCCTTCTGTCACATGAACACCCACCAAGAAACCATCTGGAGAAATTTGACCCTTCAGGGGCTGAAAAGGGGGGCAAAGTTTTTGTCCTGTACTTAACATGGGAGACTGAACAACATCCAGCCAATTTGGTGCTCAGTTCCTGGTGCACTGGGGGGATGTTGTTTGGAGGAATAGGTTGCACGGTGTAGGATGCTGCACATGGGGGGTTGATTGCGCATGGGGGTTGATTGTGCATGGGGGTTGATTGCGCACAGGGAAGTTGTGCATGGGGGAAGTACTCATGGGGGTTGATGCACATGGGGAAGTTGCTCATGGGGGTTGATGCACATGGGGAAGTTGCGCATGGGGGTTGATGCGCATGGGGGAAGTTGCACATGGGGTTGATGCGCATTTGGGAAGTTGCGCATGGGGGTTGATGCGCATGGGGTGTTGATGCACATGGGGAAGTTGCGCATGGGGAGTTGATGCACATGGGGGGTTGCGCATGGAGTGTTGATGTGCATGAGGGAAGTTGAGCATTGGGGAAATTGCGCATGGAGGTTGATGCGCATGGGGAAGTTGCGCATGGGGGTTGATGCACATGGGGGAAGTTGCGCATGGGGGGTTGATGCACATGGGAGAAGTTGCGCATGGGGGTTGATGCGCATGGAGGTTAATGCACATAGGGGAAGTTGCACATAGGGGTTGATGTGCATGGGGAAGTTGTGCATGGGGAAGTTGCGCATGGGGGGTTGATGCACTTGGGGGAAGTTGCACATGGGGGTTGATGCGCATGGGGGAAGTTGCGCATGGGGGGTTGATGCACATGGGAGAAGTTGCGCATGGGGGTTGATGCGCATGGAGGTTGATGCACATGGGGGGTTGCGCATGGAGTGTTGATGCGCATGAGGGAAGTTGAGCATTGGGGAAATTGCGCATGGAGGTTGATGCGCATGGGGAAGTTGCGCATGGGGGTTGATGCGCATGGGGGAAGTTGCGCATGGGGGGTTGATGCACATGGGAGAAGTTGCGCATGGGGGTTGATGCGCATGGAGGTTGATGCACATAGGGGAAGTTGCACATAGGGGTTGATGTGCATGGGGAAGTTGTGCATGGGGGGTTGATGCGCATGGAGAAGTTGTGCATGGGGAAGTTGCGCATGGGGGGTTGATGCACATGGGGTTGATGCACATGGGAGAAGTTGCGGATGGGGGTTGATGCGCATGGAGGTTGATGTGCATAGGGGAAGTTGCACATAGGGGTTGATGCGCATGGGGAAGTTGTACATGGGGAAGTTGCTCATGGGGGGTTGATGCGCTTGGGGGAAGTTGTACATGGGGGGTTGATGCGCATGGAGAAGTTGTGCATGGGGAAGTTGCGCATGGGGGGTTGATGCGCATGGGGAAGTTACGCAAGGGGAAGTTATGCATGGGGGTTTGATGCGCATGGGGGAAGTTGTGCATGGGGGGTTGATGCGCATGGGAGGAAGTTGTGCATGGGGGATTGATGCATATGGGGGATGGCATACGGGGGGATGGCATACGGGGGAAAAGCAGGTATGCTTTTCGCTAGTAAGTAATAAAAGGTAAAGGTTTCCCCGCAGGTTATAGTGCTATGGTGCTAGTTGTGAACAGCTCGTCCCTGTTTCTAGATTTATAGAACCAGCATTGTATGTAGTTCACATGCTGTTACCATCCGACCAAAGTAAAACCTATTTATGTACTTGCATTTGTATGCTTTTCAGCTGCTAGGTTGACAGGAGCTGGGCTAAGGATGGGAGTTCACCCCATCTTGTACAGTAAAACCTGGGTCTCAATCCCTGATTTGCTGGTTAACAAGCACAGTGTCTAAATCACTTGCACTACCACAGCCCCTTTTTATAAGTAATAATTGCCAGGAAAAGCAACCCTCAAACTTTATCTCTGTATTTGCAAACTGCAGGAGCTCACTTCCTTGCAGGGCAGTTAGCAGCTGTCTTGCAAACTGAAGGAGCTGTGCTTTTCCCAGGCGAAAATTAACAGCTACAGTATCTGATTTTTCAATAGGTTTGGGGTTTGAAGCAGTAAGTTATTTGATCTTTCCATTACACTTTGGTGACCTACCAAAATTTACAACTGATTGTGAGTTTTGATCTATCAGTGGGTTTCAACCCACAGTTTGAGAGCCAATGGGTTACTGTTATGGAAATGTGTCATAGGGTGGAACTGATGCAGCCACTCAAAATATGTACATTTTTCAGTTTCCTGCCTGTGGCTGTCAAGTCATGAGCAGTTGCTCCTGCACATAAAAGTGTGAAAAAGAATTGAGCCTTTTACATGCTTCCACAAAATCTCCCTAACCCCCAAAAGTAGCCATATAGCAGCACGCAAATAGCTTCATCGCAAATGTGGTGGTTGTAGCATAGTTGTGTGAACCCATTGACCACAGTGGGAATCCAGCATGGGCAGGAATGTCTGCTACATCATACCAAAAGGTTATTTATATGTACCAAAATGCTTATTTAAAGCTGAAAATATCCAGATGAAGATCCTTACTTCACATTGTACCTATGTCCCCTGCTAATGAACCGCACTAGAGCACCTTTTCTAGCTGCCTGTTTCCCAAACTGGGCCTTCTTCTCTACCATGCCATGGAAAATGAGGGTGAGAGGAAAGAGAAACTGATTCAGCCAGAGAAGGGATTGGGGGTGTATTGGGGGAGGGAGACTTCAGCTGAAGCTTTGAATTCCAGGTGTAATTTGAAGAGTATAAGAATTCCAACTTATACTCTTCAAAACACAAGCAGCAAGAGTAAAGGATAGGTAATAGGAAAGGGTGTGGATTGAAGAGAAGCACAGACTAATATTAGATGGGGACATGGTGAGGCAGCATATTTGGGGGGCACTGTTATGGAAAACTACAGTGTCTGGCTCTAGCCCTAAGTAGATATACAAGGATTAGAACCTTAAACCAGTAATTTTCAATCTTTTTCATTCCACAAAACACTGACAAGGTCCTAAAATTGTCAAGGCACACCATTTTTTATTTTTATTTTTACAACTGACAAAGCACACCATATTGTTGGTGGGGCACTCCCATCCCCCAATGGCTCTACATATAGATGATCCAGATTCTCATGGTACACCTGCAGACCATTCACTGCACACCAGTGTGCCATGGCATGGTGGAAAATGTCTGTCTTAAACTCTTGCCATCAGTTGTAACACTAATCTGCTCAAGCAGAAACACATGGATATTGGATTATGCCGAAGACAAAAACCAGGCTCAGAGTTTTTGAAGAAAATGAGAACACTCAACAGGGTGTGTATATAACAAAACAAAAGCAATTTATTTTGGATAAAGATAATCCAGACACTTCCTCCTTCTCTTCCTTGTATGCCAATTGTCCTCAGGATGTTCCCAGGCCGCTCAGTGGATGCTCCTCTGCTAGTTGTGGCCTGCCTCAAAATCAATCTTTTCCCTTCTTTTTTTTCTTGATACCTTCATGAGCCTGGAATGAAAAGCAAGAACACATTACTTGGATGAGAAGCACATCTTCCAGTTTGCCCAGTCAGTGGCATAACCACATTATGAAAGAGGAGAGCGGACATCCCTTTAAAGAGGGTGCCACTCAGAAAGTGCAGTTTGCCATCATCACCCCCACTACATTACCTTTGGGGTTTTTTGTTCATGGTTCTTAAAGGGACAAAAGACTTTAGGGGCTAAGACCATTCAACCTCATTTTATTTGCCTGCATATAAGGGCACTGATATGATCCCTATTGCTAAACTGCTGCAGGCAGCTGCAACTAGATCACTCACTTCTACTCCTTGGATGTTCCCAGTGTCCACAGAGTGAGCACAGCTGCCCCTGGAAAGACAATAGCTGTCATCATTGCTGCTTGACATTGTTCAAGACATGCCCAGTAATGTCATGCCACATGAATAGTTTTCAGTCTCACAGCCCCCAGCAAAGTGGCTGAAGTGAGGTGCTGCAAGAACTCACACAAGACACATAGTGGAGTGGATAGAAGAATCTTTTTTGGCCTCCCGTTGAGGCTGTCTTTTATTAGGTTATACACAAGCACACAGTTAATCACACACAGTTAATCATTGGATTACATATAGAGATAGGTGGTCCTGCTGTCATTGTGGCAGAGGCCACTTATCAAGGACTACAACAATGGCCATTCTTTAGGTGCTAAGAGTCACTGAGCAAACATCCTGAGTGTCCTGAGCAAGCATCCTGAGGGTCCACACAAACATATACAGGTCATAGACAGTTCATGTTTGTTCCAGTTATGTTCTGAGTAATGATGCTGAGGTCAAAATATGAGGGTGTCTGGCCAACCATATCTTGCAGGCTCACAAATTCCTCACAAAGGAGGAGCCAGAGTGAACCAAAGTGTACAAAAGTGAACCAAAGTGTGTACCCCAACAGTGAGGTCATCTGTTGTACTGAAAGGCCTTTTGTGATGGTGACCTGTCAAATGGTCTTCAAATAGCCATGTTTTCAAGGTTTCTTATGAGTCATGATGCCATTCTGGAACCAGCAATGTAATACGAAGCACGGGCAACAATTCATGGATACTTAGGAATTATGCAGTGGTTCCTTAATTCTTACTGAGATGGCACAACTGCATCGGTGTTGCAACACGGCACACATGTCTGAATGCTCTTCCATGTCAAAGAAAAATCAATATATATAAAAGAGAAAAGTCACTCACTAACTGACTCACTGACTGACTGACTCATCACCGCCCTGCCAAAACCGGTGGGCCTAGAAGTGTGAAATTTGGGGTGGGTGTTCCTTCCGTGACGGAGGGGTGCACTAAGAACCGGTTTTTGGAAATTCCAACCGGAAGGGGGTAAAAAGGGACGCAACGCATTTTCCTCCCTATACTTTGCATTGGAGAATTGCTGACTCATCAACATTCTGCCCCAACTGCTGGGCCTAGAAGCAGGGAATTCTGGGAGTTCCTTCTGTCACCTGAACACCCACCAAGAACCATCTGGAGAAATTTAACCCTTCAGGGGCTGAAAAGGGGGCAACATGTTTTTTGTCCTATACTTAACATGGGAGACTGACCAACATCCAACCAATTTGGTCCTTTCTGCCTGGTGCACTGGGGGGATGTTGTTCAGAGGAAGAGGTTGCACTGGCGAGGATGCTGAGCATGGGGGGAAGTCGCACATGAGGGAAAGTTGCGCATGGGGGGATGATCCGCATGGGGGGAAGTTGCACATGAGGGGAAGTTAGAATCATAGAATCATAGAATCATAGAATCATAGAGTTGGAAGGGACCTAGTAGGTCATCTAGTCCAACCCCCTGCCTGCAGCAGGAATTCCCCCTAGAGCATCACCAACAGGTGCTCATCAAGCCTCTGCTTGAAGATCCCCAGTGAGGGAGAGTCCACCACCTCCCTTGGCAATCTGTTCCACTGCCGAACCACCCTCACCGTCAGGAATTTTTTCTGGATTTCCAGCTGGAATCTCCTCTCTTGCAGTTTGTACCCATTGGTTCTAGTTCTGCTTTCAGAAGCAGCTATGAACAAATTGGCCCCTTCCTCCCTATGACAGCCCTTCAGGTATCTGAAGAGGGCAATCATGTCTCCCCTCAGCCTCCTCTTCTCCAGGCTGAACATCCCAAGTTCCCCCAACCTTTCCTCGTAGGGCTTCCCTTCCATCCCACTGATCATTCTTGTCGCTCTACTCTGGACTTGCTCCAGTTTGGCTGCATCTTTCTTAAAGTGAGATGCCCAGAACTGAACACAGTACTCAAGGTGAGGTCTCACCAATGCAGAATAAAGAGGAACTAGAACTTCTCGTGACTTGGAAGCTACAGTCCTCTTAATGCAACCTAAAATGGCATTTGCCTTCTTTGCAGACACATCACACTGCTGACTCATGTTCAGCTTGTGATCCACGGCGACTCCAAGATCCCGCTCACATGTTGTGCTGCCAAGCCAAGTATCCCCCATTTTATACCTATGTTTTTGGTTTTTATTGCCCAAGTGCAGAACCTTGCACTTCTCCCTGTTGAAATTCATTCTGTTTGTTACAGCCCAGGATTCCAGTTTATCCAGATCCTCCTGGAGGTTTCTCCTGTCTTCTGATGTGTTTGCTACTCCTCCCAGTTTGGTGTCATCTGCAAATTTGATCAGGCTCCCCCGTATCCCTTCCTCCAAGTCATTGATGAAAATGTTAAAGAGAACCGGTCCCAAGACAGAGCCTTGGGGGACCCCACTAGAAACTGACCTCCAGGTTGACACAGAACCATTTACTAAAACCCTTTGAGTGCGGCCATCGAGCCAGTTGCAGATCCACCTAACAATTGCCCTGTCTAGCCCATATTTTTCCAACTTCCTAATTAAAATGTCATGTGGGACTTTGTCAAATGCTTTGCTGAAGTCAAGATAAATGACATCCACAGCATTGCCACTGTCCAGTAAGCTCGTAACCCGATCAAAAAAGGAGATCAGATTTGTCTGGCAAGATTTATTCTTGGTAAATCCATGCTGGGTTGTTTTGATCACCGAGTACTTGTCTAGATGTGCACAAATTGTGTGTTTTATGATTTGCTCTAATATCTTGCCCAGGATTGAAGTCAAACTGACTAGTCTATAATTTCCCGGGTCTTCTTTTTTCCCCTTCTTAAAAATTGGGACTACATTTGCCCTCTTCCAGTCCAGTGGCACTTCTCCACTCCTCAAGGATTTCTCAAAGATGATCGACAGAGGCTCTGCAAGGACATCTGCCAGTTCCTTAAGAACTTGAGGATGCAGCTCATCTGGTCCAAATGACTTGAATTCATTTAGGCCAGTTAAGTGGTTTCGAACCAGTTCTCTGTCAATCTTAATCTGCTGTTTTGCACCATCCATGTTTTCATTACCTCTTAGGGGATGTAAACACATCCCCAAATCAGTCAATGATCCCGCACCCCCATTTGCACAGCCCTCCTTCTGTGAATAGATGGATGCAAAGTAGGAGTTGAGCAGCTCCGCCTTCTGCTGGTTTCCAGACACCTGTTGTCCATCCTTGTCCAAGAGCAGCCCCAGCCCCTCGTCTCTCCTCCTGTTCCTTTGGGCATATCTAAAGAAGCTCTTTTTGTTATCTTTGACTCCCCTGGCCAGCCTCAGCTCATACTGAGCTTTAGCATCCCTGACCCCCTCCCTACAGGACCGGGCTACCTGCCTGTACTCCTCTCTGGTGATCTTTCCAGTCTTCCACTCCCTATACTTCTCTTTCTTTAACTTCAGCTGATCCCCAAGTTGCCTGTGGAGCCAACCTGGTTTTTTCAGCATTTTCCCCCCTTTCTTTTTTATTGGAATTGTTTCTGACTGTGCTTGTAGAAGCTGCCTCTTAAGGAGCTCCCACCCATCTTGGGCCCCTTTCCCCATTAGATCATCAACCCATGGGATCCCACCTATGACTCCTCTAAGCCTGTTGAAATCAGCTTTCCTGAAATCCAACATATAAGTTTCACTCTGAACTCTTTTTATTTCCCACATTATTCTAAATTCCAGCAGCTCATGATCGCTTTCCCCTAAAGTTCCCACTATGTTGACCTGATCAACCAGTTCTTCACGATTTGTTAAGATCAGGTCAAGGATGGCCCCTCCCCTTGTCATTTCCTCCACTTTCTGGACCGTGAAGTTATCTTCCAGGCCCATCAGGAATCTACTGGATTCTATGAATCTACTCATCCATGTTTGGCTGAGTTTGTCTCCCAGCAAATGTCTGGGTAGTTAAAGTCCCCCATTATACTACCTCATATTTCCTTGCAATGCCTGCCAGTTGATCCAAGAAGACATCGTCTACTCCTTCTCCTTGGCCTGGCAGTCTATAGTAGACGCCCTCCACAATGCTTTGTTTCTTATTTTCCCACCTTACTTTTACCCAAACACACTCCACAGGGATATCCGGACCACTCTCCTGGATTTCAGAGCAAGTATATATGTTCTTGACATATAATGCTACTCCACCTCCCCTTTTGCCACTTCTGTTCCTCCGGAACAGCTGATAGCCTTCCAGTTGTGTGTTCCAGTCATGGGAGTCATCCCACCAAGTTTCAGTTATTCCTATCAAATCAAATTTCCCTTCACTTGCTAAAAGCTCCAGCTCATCTTGTTTATTTCCCAGGCTCTGTGCATTTGTGTAAATGCAACTTAAGCCCTGGAGGTTGCAACTCAATGCATTTCCCTCCTTTTTTGTAAGGCCAGGCCCCTCTAAAGATTTTTGAGTTACAGCTGTGCCCTGGCAATTTCCATCCAGAGCATTTTCCTTATTCCTAGGTTCCCTTTGGACGTAACCCACCCCCTTCTTATTTAGTTTAAAGCCCTCCTGATAAGGTTGGCCATCTCCTGTCTGAAGACACTCTTCCCCCAACCCGTAAGATGTAGTCCATCCTTTGCTAGGAGTCCTTCCTCAAGGAAGTTCATCCTGTGATCCCAGAATCCAAATCCTTCCCGATGACACCATTTTCGAAGCCAGCTATTGACCTGAAAAATCTTGCTGTCTCTCTGAGGACCTTTGCCAATTACTGGGAGGATGGATGAGAATACCACCAGGGTATCCCCCAGGTCCTTAATCTTCCTCCCCAGAGCTTCATAATCCCCAACTATCTTTTGGAAAGTTTCCCGAGCAGTATCATTTGTTCCTATGTGGATGAGTAAGAACGGGTGACGATCAGCAGGTGTGATCATCCTCGGTAGCCTCTCCGTGATATCCCATATCCTAGCACCAGGGAGGCAGCACACCTCACGGGAAAATGGGTCTGGTCGGCATACAGCTTCCATGCCCCTCAGGAGAGAATCTCCAATCACCACCACCCTCCTCTGTGTTCTCCTTCTATGTCTAGCTTCCCCCACACTAACTGGTTGTGGCTGCTGTCTATGAGGGGGATCTGTAGGCATGCCAGTATGGGCAATGCCAGGATCCGGTGTAGGTGTGCTAGCAAGAGGAACTTCTGCCAGCATGGTGGAATCTGAGAGACTCTGGAAACGGTTGTATAGCTCCAGTGGTTCTCGACTGCTCCTGCCCCTTTTTCTCCTGACTGTCACATGTCTCCATGAAGAGACATCATTGCTGGGGTCCCCACTGGTGTCATCCCTCTGGAGAAGTTCCGTGTGTGTTGTATCAAGGAACTCCTCAGATGCCTTAATTTGACGAAGGGTGGAAACTTCACCCTCCAATGCTGCCACCTTCTCCTCCAACAGTGCAACCAGTTTGCACTTGCAGCATCGATAATCCCCGGGGTCCTTGGGCAAGAAGACAAACATGGCACACAACTGCGCCCTTCCCTTCCATCTCCTGTCAACTTCACAAGTCCTCCTTGCTCACAGGCTCCGGTCCACAGGATCGCGCCTCAGGCCCTAATAAAGCCCTTGAAAGCTCCTCCCACCAGGCAACCAGCCAATGAACACCTAGCAGCAATTAAGCACTCAGCTAAGCAGCCCCCCTCCTCCTCTCACCTGGGACTCTGTGTTCCTTCTCACCTCTCCTCAGAAAAGGAGGCTGAACCAGGAACAGGCCCCAATAAAGCCCTTGAAAGCACCTCTCACCAGGCAACCAGCCAATGAACACCTAGCAGCAATTAAGCACTCAGCTACGCAGCCCCCCTCCTCCACTCACCTGAGACTCTGTGTTCCTTCTCACCTCTCCTCAGAAAAAAGTTGCGCATAGGGGGAAGTTGCGCACGGGGGAAAGTTGCGCACGGGGGAAAGTTGCGCACGGGGATGATGCACATGGGTGGATGATGCACATGGAGGAAAGTTGCGCATGGGGGGATGATGCACATGGGGGGAAGTTGTGCATGGGGTGTTGATCTACCCTGGGGGGATGGCATATGGGGAAATGTTACTCCCGCTACACGGGTACACTTTTTGCTAGTTCCTATACATAAAATATAGGATAGTATGGCAGAAGAAAGTGTTTAGGTTGCCTTCACACTTAACAGGCTGCCTTTCTTTGTAGAGAGAATGTCTGTATAGATGATTATATAGTGCAGCCTGACATAAGTGTGCTACCTGAATGTGAACTAGCTCTCTGTTCCAGTTGCAATGGCTGCACTATTACTACAGTTGCCAACTTGTTTCCCATCAGAGTGCCTGTGCTTTCAAAGGGAGCAGAGTACACTGAGGAGCACCACTTTTTATTCACCGACCATTTATTACTTTTGAGACACAATCCCCACAAGGCTGCTCACCCATCCAGGCTCCAGCAGCTGCCTGCCTGAAGGTAGTTAGCTGCCCTCTGTAGGCAGCCCTCTGTAGTCAGCTGAGCTGCAGTGCCTCCACTCCCCATGGAAACCTCCATGAGTTCCTCCCCTCCAAGCACCGACACAGCATCCCTGGATGCTCCATTTCCCAGCCGCTCTACACCCTGCCCATCCATCCCCAATCCTCTCCATCTGTGTCAAGAAAAGAGCACCCGGGTATTCTAGTATAGTAGTGTCTAGTTGACTCTTCCATATATATAAAACTGAAAAGTCACTGACTGACTTCACTGACTCATCAATGCCCAGCCAAAACCAACAGACCTAGAAGCATGAAATTTGGGGAGAGTGTTCCTTCTGTGATGGAGGCACCCACTAAGAACTGGTTTTCAGAAATTCCAACTGGAAGGGGGTGAAAAGGGGTGCAAACTGTGATGGGCTTCAAAGAAATTAAGAACCGGTTCTCTGTCCATCTGGCAGCCACTTTTAAATGGCTATTTTAAAACTTTATATGTACTATCTCTTGTTAAGAACCGGTTCTATAGAGTAGGTGCGAACCTGCTGGTGCCCACCACTGGGTGCAAAGCATTTTCCTCCCTATACATTGAAGAATTCCTGACTGATCAATGCTCTTCTGGACCTATAAGCATGAAATTTGAGGAGGGTGTTCCTTATGTGATGGGAGCACCCACCAAGAATCAATTTTTATAAATTTAACCCCTAAAGGGTTAAATTTAACCCCTAAAGGGCTAAAAAGGGGTGCAATGCATTTTTGGCCTATACTTAACATTGAAGACAGATTAATGTCCAACCCCATATCCTGCACCTGCCTAGTAGGGGTGTCCACGGTGGTGGGGGATGTTGCACAGGGGCATGTTGCATATAGGGGGGGGGGGTTGTTGTGCAAGGGCAAGGGGGTTATTGAACATGAGGGATGTTGTGTGGTGGTGATGCAAATGGGGGATATTGTGTATGAGGGGATGATGCACATGGAGGATGATACGCATGATGGGGTTATTGCGCAAAGTAGGGTTGTTGCGCATGGGGATGTTGTGCATGGCGGTGATAAACACGGGGGCATGTTGGGGTGTTTGCGCATGGGAATGATGTGCACAAAGGGTGTTGCACATGGGGGATGATGCATGTGGGGGGATGACGCACATGACCAGATGATCGGAAAACCCCGATTTGTCCGGATTTTTAGCCTCCTGTCCGGGTGTCTTACATTTTGGAATCATTGGCCTATATTTTGGCTTCATTTTGAAACTTCGTGATAGTGCACAGTACCACATCATGCCATATGTTTTTGGATTCGTATTGAAGAGCAGAATCCAATGCAAAAATCAGTTTGGAGATATCTCCTTCCTATCAAAAGTTAAGGTCAAAAAACAGAACAACAAAAACAAAAAAATACATTTTTGGCAATTTTTTTCAGTAGGTAGGAATTTTGGCCTGGGATTACGAATTCTGGCCTGGGGCTTCAGGAATTTTGGGTTTGGCATCTGGTCACCCTGGAACACGGGGTGTTGTTGCACAATGGAAGGATAGTGTATGAGGGGTATTTTACTCTTGCAACACAGGTACATTTTGCCAGTATTTGGTATAGGAAGTGACAGCCTCCTATCCAACCTATTAGGTGCCCATTAAACTGTTACCTTTTCTGAATCACTGTCAGAGCTGCTGCTGCTGCTGCTGTCATCTTTTCCATCCGCCTAGAAGGGTAGAAGGCAAAAAATTATTCTGGTAAGGACACAGAGACTGCCAGCCAACTTTCATAGATCTCAATCTGTTTCAGAGGCTTCCCTATAGATCTCAATCTGTTTCAGAGGCATTGAAAACATTCCTTTCCAGAACAGACTCTCTAAGTGGTCCTGCTATTCCAGAGGAAGCAAGGTCCTCTCCATTGGCTTGGCTGCAATGGATGTTGGAGAGGCCACTCACAGAAGTACCAATCCCACCCACCCCTTACTAAGTTCAGTCTAGTTCACTAGTACAGTTCACCAACTGATGGGCTTAACTGAGGAAGAGTAGAAACTTCTGAGTGGTAAAAACAGTTCAATGGAGGAATCAGCTGTGTGAGGGGTCTTATCCCTCAATGGAGGGATTCAAGCAAAGGCTGCACAGTCATCTGTTGGTGATGCTCTAGATTTCCTGCTTCAAGCGGAAAAGGGACCCTCTAATTACAGACCCTCTAAATTGTTCCAGAAGCATGTTTGTCTTACAAAGCGTACTTTATACAAAGCTGATTTTCTGTTAGGAAATAATGGAAACTCAGACGATTGGTTCCACAACGCAAAAATATTCATATAAAAATATCAGCTGTATGTAAAAATTATGACAAAACACTGTAATCAAATTCAAAACATGGTAATATAATAGAGAACACAATTTCTGTAATATTAATAAAAACACTGTAATATACTGTACAGTAAAACAGGAAAGAAAAACCTTTATGTCCAAGGATGACTTAATTTTCACTAAAAGAGTCACTGGTGTCTTTTTAAGCAACTTTAACAAGGAACCTTTCTCATGACACTTGCTTTTGACTCCCTTTGAAGATGTCACGGAAATGTGACATTGCACTGTCATTCAACAGATTCATTACTTTCCTACAGCCTTATTTGGGTGGTGCTTTTCTACAAAATTTGGCACATATTCCCAATATTTACAAATGTCCTTAATCTCATTTGATGTGAGAGATTCCTCCTCCTTATTCTCCTCCTCCTCTGCAGATGAGATCCCCTCCAGAACCTCTTGCTATTGTTCACGATGCAGATCCATCAATTCATTCGTTTTACAACAATTTTTTTTGCCACTGTTTGTCTTACAAGGCAGAATTCCTTAGAAATGCCTTAGAAATCTTACAAAGCATTTGTCCTACAAGGTACTACTGTATATTATTTCAAAAAAGTAGCGATGGAGTGATAGCAAAAAATAATAGTAATAATAATTTATGGTATGAAGGTAGGAGACAACGTGCTTCTCTCATGACTATTTCTTATACATCCCCCTCTTTGCTCTTTAGGCAGCTGTTTCTGCATAAGAAGGAACAGAATGTAACAAGCACAATAGATACATGGGCCAATTTGGTGAACATTCACTTATGAGCAGGATAAATTTAGGGTAAGGATCTCCTGAGATTTTAAATCACCAACATTTGTTAAGGCTTACATAAAGGAACAGGTCATGCTTTACAGGAGGTCATGCTTTACAGGAGGAGAAAATAACTAAACAAGCTAGCTGGGGATGAGTTATCACTTTTTCTCCAGCTTCAACAAATGAGAATGTAGTTTATGACAATAGGATTGTGATGACGTGGGAACAAGAAAGGGAATTCTAAAGGGCAACATTTCTGTACTCTTATTCTGGAGGCTCAGTCATAATGTGCACTATTCAACCATTACCTGCATTTCCCAAGAGAGTCTTTCTACCTCCCAGTACATACCCATTTTTAAATATAGAATATTCAGGTTTTCCCTCCTGTTAGCGAAGTTAGACTCAGAGTGACTCATTCACAAATCAAGAAGAAAATGGCATTCATTGTTTGCAATGAACTCAAAAGCTGAGTCATATATGGTTAATTGTGCAGCATCTAATGTCATATAGACCTTCTGGATGTGAGTCTCAAAACTAAACACCTAATGAAATAAACCCATCAGACTCTGATGCAAACAAGTATATCTTTTCATTAATCTTCATTGTTTGACCCTTGGAAACATATGTTCATGACTGCCTGATGCATGATATGACCAATGCAGATCACATCAGCCAGTGTCATCAAACTTAGGGTGTCCGTCATACTAAATTTGCCCCTGCATTCCTCCACTGCACCTGCCAGAGATGGAGCCACTCTATCCCACTCTTGCTAAAAAAAGAGGGAAATAGGAATGGAAGGCAGCAATCCAACCCTACCATTTTCTTCTTCATGCATTCCCTTAGAAAGAAAGTGTGGGGCACAGTGTGCTCCAAGTGTGTGGTAAAACTTCCCATTTTGTTAAAGCGAGCGCTCCTACTTTACATTTGTTTCCATGTGTAAGAAGCAAAGTGAGATGATAGGGGGATAGCTACTTATCATGCAGGTTTTAGAGGGAGTATGGCAGCAGGAGTGGCATCAGCAGGCGCTGAACTGGGTTGCACAATGGATTATCATTCCTACTTTTCCTACTTAATTGTTTAAAAACTTCTCCTCTCCCAAGGCATTTCCCCTAATCCAAAAAGGTCTCCAACACTATATCAACTGGGCAGGAGGTCATTATAAAATGGTTATTATAAAAATTATTTATAATAATTTATTATAAAAAATTTCTGTAATTTTATTTTTATATTTTTATTTTAATAATATTTTGGTTATTATTTTTCTGTTATTATTTCTCACTATTATTATAAAAATTACTTCAGGGGATTAGAATAGCCTATGTGAATAAAGTCTTGAATAAACTCAAAAGGAGCAATCCAATGTCCAGAAAAGTAGTATATGAATAGTTGTATTCTTCGTCATCACCATGATCATCATCATCTCTGTCCCTAGGAATTTCTGCATGTTTGTGCATCAGACCCCTCTCATATTTGGTCTTCTCTAGTGTTTTGCAGATATTTCCGTATACATTCACAAATTTATATAAAGGCACTTGTACTACATATGTTTCCACAACATATTCAATGGTTTGTCTTGCAAAACCAATGAGGAGAACCTTGTTGGTTCTCTTTCATAGTCATGCGGTCATTGTGACTGTGCACACATATCAGCAATCGTCTGTTCATATGAAGGCAAGGCGAGCATAGTCCAACCCATAGTATTCACAAAGCACATTCCTCAACACATTTCTCATTAAAAAAAAGATAATCAACTGATTTAAGGCAGTAAGAATTAATCAGAAAAATTGCATACATTGCTTGAACCCAGCAGTAGGCATAGATCCCATGTGATGAAAATAGCCTAACTGATATTTTCATCCCATACCAAGCAAGATTTTGAGATAGCTATGATAGGATCTTTGCAGCACAACCCTATGTATGGCAGCTCAGAAGTAAGCATCATTGTTTTCAATGGGCCTTACTTATAAGGACAGCTTTAGAGAGCCTGGGCAGCTCTCCATTCATTGTCTCTGCACATTGGTGCCAGGATTAGTTGAACTGGTTGTCTGTTCAACCAATATCTGCCAAGCAGAATTTTTTTAGTCCCTTGATAGGTTTTTGTTTTGCCTACTACATACTCCTGGTTGTACAGATGAAATTTTGGTCATAACCAGCAGCGACAGTGGGGGCAGAAGCTGCTGTGGTGCTCACTCTCTCAAATCTAGTGAACACCCTTGAGGCTAAATCACACAAGGAACTAGATAGCACCTTTCTCTCGGTACTTTGGACATTGTACCTTCAAAGGCTGATATTGGTGGTTTGTGATGACATTTTGACCTCCTTGACCCTTAAAGGGGCTTTAGCACTTAAGTAAAACGTAAAAGGGAAACAATTCCACCCAGTTCTTCAGCTCGCCTATTCTGCTTTGAGGTTTCAGGTTGTATCAGCCTGTGGACCACATCACTGCAGAACATATTATAGTTTAAGTTGTCACCCTTTGATCTAATCCTGGTTTCATATCTGATTTGAATGTGGAGTTGGTGTCTTCATGTGTCCATTCTCCAGCATTGCTTAAGATCACTTGAGATGATGTGCACAGAAAGCACACAACCTTGAATCCTTGGCAATCCAGTGAAAGAACCTAAATTCTGAACTCACCCTGCAGGTCTTATTGTCACAAATAGCACACATCAGGCAACTGAGTGCCTCTGCACCATTTTGTGGTCACTATTTTAGGCTGAGCACAAGCTGTGCCCTCCGACACAGAGAAATCTGACTGTTACAGATTCAGTGAGGTGATCTGATACAGTATGGCCAAAAAGGTAGCGAATGAGGAATTAATTGGTTACCGTACTGCTTCAAAAATGTCTTCTGGATGCTCCTGGCAAAGGATATGCAATAATGGAATATTTGTGATAAGCATCACTTCAGGACATTTGAAATTATTTATGAAATTTTCCAAACATTAACAGAATTGTGAGCTAGCTTTTGAATATCACAAAAGTCCTATCAGATTTTTTTAATGGAACGCAGAAAATAAAATATGGAGGAAGAAAAATACCTCAGCAGACGGTGTGAAGTTGACTGTTGAAGTCAACCAATACATATGCTCCATCTCTCCTTATTTACCAGGGACAGAATATTTTCATGGAAACTGTCTCCTGTCAATCACTGTACCTATTTTCCCTCGGGGGACATTGAGTTTGTTAGTGTGAATTGCAAGAATTGTCATTCTTCATGTTTAGCTCCTTCCCAGAGTTTTGAGAAGTTATGTATCTGACAGCCCAATCCTAACCAACTTTCTAGATGCAGCCATCCCAACAGGATGTGTGCTACATTCTGGGATACAGACAACTATGCCTCCCCAATGTAAGGGAGCATTTGTTCTCAGGAACTCTTTTCTTCTCTTTTACCCTCACCAGTTGTATTTTACCAGCTATACTGCTCCCAGCATGGCCAAACTCAGTCACAGGTGTAGAGGATACACATGCATTGTGGTATTTTCTTCACCTCTTATAGGGAACCTTAGATGAGGAGCATGAATAATGCTTCATTTAGAAGAAGAGACTTGATACCCTGCCAGTAATTTTCACTTCTGGTGCAACAGTACCCTCTAACTTTTCAAAAAGGTACCAGATGCACATGTGAGACTCCAGAAACTGAAGCAGGGCCACCCATCACAATGAGCCATGGTGAGGAGGCCGAAAGTTGGATTGCTGACCTTCCAGAACAGGACTGAAGTTTCTATGAATCAGCATCTATCTTTAGGTGACAACTGCAAGCAATCCTGTAGATTTTAGCAAGGCTTCCAGAAAATCCCAGCACTACCATGTTGGAAAATCATCTCCAGAAACAGTTTGTCAGTGTTGGCAATCCTATTGCTAATGCCATAAATGGTCTCAGGGTATCACCTGGAACTTAATCCAAGAAATGAACTGTCCCAGCCCTTTACAGGTGGGTCTTGTCAAAAAAATTGATGGTATGCACCAGAAAAGCATCAATCAGCCAGTGGTGTTCCCGGTCAAGCTTTCATGTGCTTGAACCTCCATGTAAAATTATCCTTTCTCCTAGTATTTCAACAGGTATGCCTTGACATTTTCAGTGTACACTATGAAAAAAGTTGAAAATTGCTGTTTAAAAAATAGTTATTATATTAAAATCTCCATCCATCCCTTGTCCATCTTTTCTTACCTTTTTCTCCTTTTTCTTTTTCTTCTCTTTTTTATCTCCTTCCTTCTTGTCTTTCTCCTTCTCTTTTTCCTTATCCTTGTCGTCTCTCCCAAATGCTACAAACAGTAACAAGAAGTCAGAAGAGCAAAGAATATGAAACCAGATGTGATGTGAATCTGGGTGGAAGATTCATGACTTTCCCCAACTATCTTTTCAAATGCAAGTGCAAATGTAGGCCAGTATTCATTCATTCATTCATTCATTCATTCATTCATTCATTCAAATGAGCAGTATTTATTCATTGCTGAGTTCTAATAACTGACCCAGTACAGTGCATGATTCCAGAAAAGCTAACTTATCTATATATATTATACTGCAACTCTGACTCTTAATGGGTTTAGTTTACATAGGCCCTGGCCCACCACCTACTGCTTCAGTTAAGAACTTTGGTGACCCACACCTACTTTGGGTCACCCCCCCCACCTAACTCCTGACTGCTCCCTCCCTGACCCAATTTGGGTGTAGTTAAGAACTGTGGTGGGTCTGTTTTCAGCATAATTTAACTGTAGGCATTTTTTGCTTGCTATTGAGGAAAATAGTGCCTCGGCTTCCCCCTCAGAATACCAACCTCCCAACTGCTCCCAAACCTTTTAAGGATGTCATTAAGGACTGTGGGTCAGTCTATTTTAAGCATAATTTAAGGATTGAGGCTGCAATCCTAAAGACTCTTTCTTGGGAGTAAGACCCATTTAACACAATGAGGCTTACTTTTGAGTATACATAGGATTGTGCTCTAAGTGCATAAAATCATGTAGTGGTATTCTAGTCGTCTCCTTGCACTCAAGCTGGAGGACCACACAAGTGAAGCCATATGTAAACTACTAGAGGCACGTATAACAAACGAGTTGGAATTATACAGTTGGAATTGTACAGTTAGAGTATGAATAAGAAAACAGGGAGCCCATTATGTTTCTTGAACAGGTAATATGACATAAAGGAGAATTATCTCCTGCAGTGTTGGAAAGAAAGATTTGTATGAATCTTTGTGGGTCTCTCAAAATAAGATCCACCAACAGAGATACTGCAAGGGAAGGGGGCTTTGTGGTAGGGTTGCATAGTTCTCTTCCACAAAATTGGGACAGGACCCTCTGTCCCATGTGCCAGTAGGTGAGTAAAATCCCCCCAAATTGGGATTATCCCTGTTTTTTGGGACCTATATCAACCCTATTTTGAGGGTATTGAGGAATTCAATTTAAACCAATAAGCAGTTATGTAGACATAGTACAGAAATGTGTGAAATGTGGAGTTGAGTTGATGATGAGGGAGAGAGATTTTATGTTAACATCTTATTTGAGATACAAATCTTGTGATTTTTTTCAGTGTACCTCAAAGCAGAAGAGACTCACCTTTTAAGATTGAAGACATCCTTCAGTTACTTCACAGTTCTTGCTAGGAAATTCGGAATATCTTAACGTCTGAACCTGAGGTTCTTTGGACAATATCTTACAACTGTCTTGCGTATAAGAAGAACTGATAGATCCCTAAATGTAGGAGGGGAAAAGCAAAGGTGAAAAGTAAGCTCATTGATATAAGTCTGCTCTATTTAGAACAAGCTATCCTCATGGAATCTGCCTTGGGAGGGTTATATGATACCTGCTGATATGATACTGACTGATTTCCAAACTGAAGCAGCTAGAAACTGGTTTGACCTGTTGTCCCTTGACTCACATACCTCAAAGTCACCCAGATAATAATTAACAAAGTCTGGATGATACAAAGCAAACAAATTATTAGTAAGTACATAGTGTAACAAACAGCCAATATTAATGTTATTACCTTCGCTGCAACGTTTAATGTTTTCTTCTCCAGCACTGGGCTGGGGGAAACTAAAAAAATGCATGGGTGAACCATCTGAAGAGGAAATCAAGCAATTGCAATGTTTTCTGTTCTGCATGAACTTCTTTTTCATGCAAATTTGGTAAACACCAACATTTACATAACCTACAGGCTTGCCACTGGTGATCTATTGGTCCTCACTGCAACCAACCCCTCTCCCCTAAAACACTGAAGAAGCACACAGAAAAATATCAGAATCTCAGCTTCATGAATCATACATGATGGGCACAGCCCAGAATCCCACTCCAATAGGCAACTCTTCACACCACATACCCAGTAGAGTAGCTCTCTCATCTCAGACTGAGCAGTAAATGATCTAAAACCAAAGAATGATAATGAAAACCAACCTCACCTGAAGGACAGGAAAGACAGCCAACCTCCCAAATGCTCTGTTGGCTGACAGAGAGGCAGCCCATGTTTTATCAGTTCCACTTTCTCTCCTCCCCCAATATGTCATGGAAGAGAAGAAAAACTGGTCCAAGAGCCCTACCCTGGGGCCATGCGTCAGAAGGTGTGTCTGCAATCTTTGCTACATTAGTCATTCTTGAACCCTTGCAATCTCAAACAGAAAGTTGAACTGTGCAGCAGTTAAGGTAGACCTGGGGATTAGCTGAGACAGCACAGTCATAACCATGTCAACTCAAAAGTAGGCTCCATTGTGTTCAACAGGTCTTACTCCCAGGAAAGTGTCTTCAGGATTGCAGCCATAGTTGGTTTTTTTTACTCCCTCCCTATTTCTCCAGCAGGCCTCCACTGGTCTTGAAAGATTATGCTGTGGGTGGTGCATGCAGTTAAGATGCTGTGCCTGTTAACCAGCAAGCCAGGGTTCGAGACCCGGGTCAGCCCCACAAGACAGGGTGAGCTCCTGTCCTTAGCCCAGCTCTGCTAAGCCAGCTGCATCCAATCATATTGGCTCTGCCTTTCCATTGGACTAATTCAGTGGCGTGGAGAGGGAGGATCTGCTGCTTGGGTAAAAGCCTATCCTCCATAATAATCCAACCCAGGCTTTTGTGCTTCGCATGCAGCATATGCAGCCCTGAGCACGATACCATAGTCTTTCAAGACTGACGGAGGCCTGCTATTACTCCAGAATGGTAACAAAGCCACTGAATGAAATGTAGGCCAGTGATGAGAGAACTTAGTGTTTAGCAGACTTCTCAGTAGGCATCTGGGAAAAAGCATCTGAGCGCTGTCTTCCAGCTCATAATGTTCATGTCTGTATACTTATTGCATAAATATACATTCTATGCATTTACTGCATTGTCCTCTGGGGACTACAGTTCCCACCACCAGATACGGATGAGAGTCACAAATTCAACTTTAAATTTCCATTTCTTCTGAAACACACATCCAAGAACAAGCACTTCTGATCTGGCTTCAAATTAAAAGTTTGCAAAAAAAAAAAACCATCAAAGAGAATAAGATTAGAAATGAGAGAAAATTTTATAGGTTAGTGCAATACTAATAGTGTGGACTGTCACAAATGTGCCATAAAGGAGGTTTGTGACTATTCTGGCAGTTGCTGCACCAGCACATGGATATGTTCTGGTGCACAGAGGCCATACCCAGCCTCTGCACTGCTGAAAATAAGTAAGATTATATGCCATGAGGGCAGCCAGCATGAAGGAAAGGGTGACAGGACGGGCAGAACAGAGAGCATTTGAGGGCAGGAGAGTGTGGGGAAGGATGGGGCAGTGGACAGACTGGGGACATAAGAAGAGCCTCCACTGGATCAGGCCAAAGGCACAGAGTGACCATATGACTGGAAAACCCGGATTTGTCTGGACTTTTAGCCTCCTGTCCAGGTGTCAGAACCCAAGGCCTGCTCATCTATGTGTTTTTCAATTTTATCTTGAAAGATACTTTGCCACCATCTTACCAGAAACCAATATTAGACTGACCAGCCTTTAGTCCCCTCTTCTACCCTTTTTAAAAATTGATGTGATATTTGCTGTCTTCCAGTCATATGGCACCACGGCCATCATTAGGGACAATTTGCATATTTCTTCATTCTTCACTTCCCTAATAACTCTTATGCGGGTGCCATCTGGGTGTGGTGGTTTGTTGACCTTAAAGCTGCTACATCTTCTCTTGTAAACTCTGTCTTAATTCTTTGGTAAGCAGGGGTTGTTCAGGTTGCAGTATCTGCCTGAGGTCTTCTGCCATGAAGACAGATACAAAGAATTCATTTAGTTTCTCTGCCATTTCTAAGTCTTCTTTTATCTCCTCTTGTTCTCCCTCAGCAGACCAATTGCTTCTCTGGCCAGTTTCTTGCTCCTAACATATTTGAAGAAGCTCTCAGTATTCCCCTTGATATTGCTGGCCATGTGCTCCTCAAAGTCTTTCTTGACCTTCTTACATTCCTTTTGCCACATTTTTGGCCACATTTACATTCCTTTTGCCACATTTTATGTTCGTTTTTATTCTCTTCATACAGGCAAGCTTTCCATTTGAGGAAGGAAGCTCACTTGCCCTTTACTGCCTAACATGGCTCGTCAGCCATGCTGGCTCCCTCCTGGATTTAGTTGAGCCTTTCCTTTTCTGCAGTGTACATGTCAGCTGGGCCTCAACTGTTGTTTTAAATAGCTTCCATACCCTCTGCAGAGAATCCCCTTTACCTTCCCCTTCAGCCTTTTCCTAACTAGTCTCCACATCTGAGGGAAATCTGCCTTTTGGAAGTCAATGGATATTATGGTAGATTTGTTTGGTGTTCTTTTGCTGCCATGTATAGCAAAACAGATTCCATCATGATCACTGTTCCCCAATGGCTCAGTAACTGTTACATCTCAAACAGGGTCCTGAGTACCACTCAGTTGTAAGTCTAGAGGCTCCTGTCTGCTGATGGGTTCCATGACTAGTAGCTCCAAGCACTGTCATTGAGCATGTCAAGGAAATTGGTCTCTTTTTTAATGGCCAGAGCATGCATTGACCCAGTTGATATGAGGATAATTTAAGTCCCCCGCTTTTACAACCCTGTATCTCCCTGATCTGTTTCCTCATTTCAAGGTCTACTCCAGGCTTTTGGTCTGGAGGATGTTAGCACCCCTCCCACAATATTGCATCACACTTCGAGCCTGACAATTTAACCCACAATGTTTCTATGGTGGAATCGGACACACTTCCAATTTCTACTATGCTCTCCTATATAGCTTATAGCAGGAGGAGGTGGGATCAGCCTGGCCAACCTGTGCTATCCTCATCCCCTTTTCTGGCCAGCTTAGCATTGCACTAGGTTTCTATGATCTGTACCAGCAATTTCACTGCAGATATCTGAGTAGCTACATGTGGAGGCTGCCATGCTACATGGGATAATAGAAAATCTCCAAGTTACTCCAAGTTGTGTGGCAGCCACCTCCTAACCTCCACTGGGTACAATGCAGTGAAAGACAGAATAGGGTTGCCTATCAGGTTACAGGTCACAGCAATCACTGAGTGTATCATAAATAACATTATCATTAAAGAACATGGGTGTACCTGTAAATGCCTACAAAGCAGTAGCTGTCATAATTCACTTGGTTTGACAGCAGTCACTTAGTGAAATATTTACACAGCAAAATATTTAATTCATATTAAATATTTTGTTGTTGGTGAAATGCTCACTGACTCCTTTCAATCCAAGTGAATTAAATATTAAATGAAATATTCAATGTTACAAATGCTTATTGGTAGGCTGTCAAACCAAGTGAATTGAGTATTAAATATTCAGTTTAATAATTAAGGTCTTAAATTTTACGATTCAATTTTATATTTTATTTCATATTTTGCACATGCACTTCAGAGCAGTTCAAATGCTGACATTGAATATCCAGGGCCTCATTTCACATTATGAGCCAGAGAAGAACCTTGGGAGGCAAATGATTCTCAATGCATCATACTGCTGAGCATTACGGGTTAGACAAATTAATATTCCTAAAAGGATAAGTATGCCTTCTTGTAATTTTTGAATATATTACAGAGTTGCTGTGTTGTTTGGAGAATGTGCTTCTCAAATTGTGTTGTGCAAATATTCAGGTGGAGGGCCAATTACACTTTATGTGGCATATGATTGCTGTGGTAAACCCATTAAGTGTGAGGGGGAAATACATCGGCTTCATACAAGAACAGTGCATTTGTCCACTCCATGTTGGTTTTACCTATTTAAGGAGGCCTTCTTCCTGGACAGCCACCATTTCCTATCCAAAAATGTTGACTACTACAGTATAAAGGGAAGATAAGCTAAAGACCCTCTTTGAAGCCTCTGGTTAATCATCACCAAAAACATGCAGTCTGTTCTATGTGGGATTTCACAGATGTAAATAACTCCTCTTACTTTTGACTAGATAAACCAGGTATGCTGCCAGGATTTAGCAATACCGCTGGTGGTTTGGACTAGCAATGTGATCTGATGTCACAGATCACCTCTTTTATTTAGCAGGGGAAGAGTAACTGGCCCTCCACACCCCAGCAATGTCTGTTCTAGTGGCTTCTGCTGGTGTTCTTTTTGCATTTTCGATTGTGAGCCCTTTTGGGACAGGGACCCGTTAGCTATTAATTAGCTATTAATTTCTTTTCATTTTCTTGTAAACCGCTTTGTGAACTTTTCAGTTGAAAAGCGGTATATAAATACTGTAGATAGATAGATGTCATATCTACAAGAGAAGACAATGCCTCCCCCCAAATGTAGAAAAATGGGGCATGACAGAAGCTAAAAATACTAAAAAAATATTGCTTCAATCTGGTTGATTTAAACACTATCATGTAATAATTTAATACGTAATATAATTTATTAATAACAAGAATGCTACATGTTGCCTGCCCACAAGGAAAAGGAGAACAATGAAGATTTTTTTTTCCAGGATACAAGGCTAAAAAAAGGATGCATCTTGGAAAAAGAGGACATTGGACTAATTAGTCTTTTATTCATTAGATTGCTATCCTGTCTTTTGATTTAGATTAAAGGGTCCCCACTGTGATGCTTATATAAGCTTGATTCTAATTATGTGTGCAAGCATATCTTTTTTACATAAACAGTCCCATGCTAGGAGCAACTCCTTCAAGTTATCCAATTTGCCCAAGCTGTTTTTTTTTTTTTTTACTGCAGGGGATAACTAAACAAATAGCCCATGCTGGGCAATTTATATGGAGGTTCAGGGGTTGATTTATCCTTCTTGCTCAAGGGGCTAGCTTGACATACACATGATTTAGCAAAATGTTCCTTTTCTGTTGCACTTAATACTCCTACCCTACTAATGACATCAAGGGCACAATCCTAAGTCCCTTGCACTGGCCTGATGTCATTGCAAAAAACAGTATAAAGTGGTTTTGTACTGACACAACAGCAGGGAGGTCATCACAAGGTACTTGTTTTGGCCTCCTCATGCTAGATGGCCTGCCTCATGCTGGCAGGGAGTCGAGGGTTTCAAGATGGGGAAGGGCAGCAGGTGGACAGGGAGCTATATTAGGATCCAACATTTGAGGTGGACCCTCACCCAATTCCCAGGCAGCCTGGAGCAGTACCAGCCTGATCGGATTTGCATAGGCTTTTGAGATGGCACAGACCTGTGTAGCCCCATTGGGACTGCAGTGGCTGTCCCGGCGATAAGGGGAAACGTTTCCTCGGACCTAAGGGTGAGCCACTGGCTGTCCGAAACTTGCGCTGGATACATTGCAGACATACCAGCCTTCCTGTTCCATCAGAAGTTAGGATTGGGACCCAAGTGACCTAGCTGTTTGGGGGAAATGCATCAAAGGAAGGAGAAATAGCAAGCCATAACACTGGCTTCTCCCCTCCTCTACCACAGTTACTCCAATATTTCTAGTTCTAAGCCCTAACTGCTGATAATTTAGTATAATTTTGGATTAACAAAATTATACTATATAAGCCATGGTTTCCAATAAGATTCTGCATCTGTCTTACTCTATCCCAGTTCCTCACCATTCCCATGTTAGGCATGTCACAAGTTTCCATCTGCAATGCCCAGAGGTGCAGAAAGCTTTCAATTTCAGAGGTCTTGTGATTGCAAACCCATAACCCCTTGTCCACTTCCAAACTGGTGTTTGCAAAGAGAGGATTCGGCTACATTCTGTGACAAGCAACACCTCTCCCAAAGTGTCCTGAACACATGCAGAAGATAGACATGACTTTTGTCATATAAATTAACATGTCAGATGTGACCTGTTTATAGCAGACTCTCTGTCTGCTCCTCCTTTGTACTGCTTCAACGTTCTAACATGGGCAATGAAGTTTATGTCTTTTTCTGACTGTACTGAATTATGGCCAAGAGGAGAAAAGCCAGAAAACAGACACTTTAATTGAAATGGGCAGCACAATCCTGACTTGCGTTCGAACAGACAAGTTGATGTGCATGGAAAAAAACAACACTAGTGCATTACAAAAAACAATCCCTGTGTAAGCCTTAGAATTTCTGGGAAAGTCGGAAGGCTGTAGAGTTTGGAGACTGCTCACAGATTTTTCTATAATCTGTGTTTAGAGTTTTCTCTGTGTATTTAACAGTTCAGCACTCCTTCAACCTGGTTTAAAATGCAACCGTGGTTGTTGCAGTGGCATCAGCTCTGACAATAATAAAACATTGCTTTTTTCCCAAGCAAAGCAGAAGTGGGAGAGTCTCAACACAGAGATTCTGCTGCTGTCACCAACTTGGGAGGACATAGTGGCAGTTAAGGCTCGTATAAGTTTATCACTTCAAAATTCTTATTCAAGACTCCACAGAACCCTCTGTTTGTGGTACATGTCACATCTCATGTGGAACAGCCGCTCAGAAGCAACACATGAAATAGTTGCTCCTTGAGCCTGCATAAAAATAGTAATTGCATGCAAAGGGAAAGCAGAGATGAAATAGGTCACGAACCTATTTCTTTGTGGGTTGTGTGCTTGCTACAATTAGAAGCTGCATCTATTTGGTTGGTGCTAGTTGGTTGATGTCCATAACCCTTGATATTATCTGCATCATGCCATGCCCCAAATGCTTTGCGGAAGCTCCATGCTAGGAATTATGGGGCATGATGTGGCACAACACTGCCAATGAGCTGCCAATGACCTGGAAGCAGCTTTCAATTCATGTTCCCATATTGCCTCACAGTTTGCTGGCCACAAAGGGCACAACACCTACCATGTACGCTGGAAAGGGGTTACAAAGGTAAGTAGTTTGAGAACACCTCTTTTAGAGCATTAGAGAGAAGTATCAGTTAACTTTGCCAATTCAGACTGTACGGTTGCCAGACAGTCATAACTGGAATTTTTGCCTTTGGAACATTACAGAACATTTATTTGCATTATATAATACAGTACAGATTTCACATCATATATATTCAAAATATAGGTTTGCTAGAAAAAAATTGGTCAGAGAATAGACTACTGCTTAAGACAAGATTTTTGTTCAGATGTATAATTGTGTTGGTCTACTGTCACATTTTGAGCATGTTGTACCAATTAAGCTTCTTTTGATAACAGAATATACCAGCGAAGAGATCTGGCAATGACAGCAGTTTGAAGCTGAAACTGATGCTAGAAGAAGATAACGAACCCATACTGATTAGGACAGCAACAGGTTCTCTCTTTAACAGTCGACATAATTAATTCCATTCAAACTTTCTTCCCCTTTTGTTAGAAATAGGTTGCCCATTTTGGGCAGAACCAGGGGGCACAGTGACCAGAACCCACTACTTTTTGTTTTTGTTAAGTGTTCATCCATGAATTCTTCCTGGGGATTAAAAAAATACATGCAGAATCTCAAGGGGAAAAGTCTCCCATAGTGGTATAAAACAGTATAAAGATATAACAGTTCTGTTTAAAAAATAAAGATTTTGTTTTGGGACTCTTGGGAGTTTGTCTATTTGGAGGGAACAAAGCCAGTATTGGAGTTTAGACCTTGTTCCCACATTCCTGAATAGTTCTTTCTGTAGAACAAAGAAACAGCTTTTGCTCCCTTGCAGAAGGGCTAAGAGATTAAAAATACTGCTTCAAAGCTATGGATTTGACTAGCTTTCTAGTATCATAAAAGCCTGAATTCGTCACTTGAATGGAAGCAGCCGTCCGTTCGCAACATCTTATTGCTAGAGTTTAGGTGCTCAAACTGTTAGTTAAATCAGATCCAAGGTTCTGCTCTCTTCATAAGTATTTGTTTCTTCTGTGTTCATCCTGTAAATATTGTCATCTGAAAAAAAGTTCTTAGAATTCCCAATTCCTTTCCAAAGTTATCGCTTAAACCTACAAGGCTAAGAAGATCAGGCTGCTAAGCTAATCTCTTTTAACTTACATTTACTTGGAAGTAAGTCACACTATGTATATTTCAAGTATACACAGTATACTTCCAAGAATATTTACTTGGAAGTAAGTCACACTATGTTCAATGAAGCTTAGTGCCATTTAACAGAATAAGGGCACAATCCAGAGTAACTACGGGGAGTTCTTGCTCCAGTGTAAGAACAATTTGCTCTGGATTGCAGTATAAATTACCCATAGGTTTTCACTAGGTGGTGTAGTAACTGCGAGTGCACATAATGTCTCTTACGTGCTCCCGTAGTTACTCTGGATTGTAGGGTATGCCTACAATCCAGAGTAACTATGAGACCTTTTACGCTAACGTAGTTACAGTGCCACCTATGGGAAATGCATAGAGCAATCCAGAGTAAGTGCCTCTTACGTCTTCCCGTAGTTACTCTGGATTATAGACTATGAGATTATAATCTTAGGGAACCTCTTACTAAATAAATTCCCTTGGATCTCCAGGTCACTGAACAATGTACACAGTGGTTTCTGAAGAGACATTACCTTTGGTATCAACTTCATACCAGATTGGTGTTAACTTGAGCCATCAATTTAGAGGTACATGGAGCATTTTATTATGCTCCATAAACTTTTATATATATGTATATGCACCATAATCTTTTATATATATATATATATATATATATATATATATATATATATATATATATATATATATATATATATATATATATATATATAAAGTAACTGACTCACTGACTAACTCACTCACTAACACCCTGCCAAAACAGCTGGGCCTAGAAGCGTGAAATCTGGGGTGGGTATTCCTTCCATGACTTAGGGGTGCACTAATAACTAGTTTTTGGAAATTCCAACCGGAAGGGGGTGAAAAGAGGCACAGCGCAGTTTCCTCCCTATACTTTGCATTGAAGAATCTGTGACTGAGGGATTCTCTACCCCAAACCCTGGACCTAGAAGTATGAAATTTGGGGAGGGTGTTCCTTCTGTGACATGAACACCCACCAAGAACCAATGTGGAGAAATTTAATTTTCTGAAAAGGGTGAAAAGGGTGCAACATGTTTTTTTCCTATACTTAACATGGAAGACTGACCAACTTCCAGCCAATTTGGTTCTCGGTGCCTGGTGCATAAGGGGAAATTGTCTGGAGGGAGGGGTTGCACTGGGGAGGATGTTGTGCATGGAGGAGATGATGCGCTTAGAGGACTTGATGCACATGGGGCGTTCTTGCGCATGGGGAGATGATGCACATGGGGGACTTATGCGGATGGGGGTTGTTTCGTATGGGGAGATGATGCACATGGGGGTGGCCATTGAGCATGGGAGGATGATGCGCATGGGGGGGGGGGTGATGCCATATGGGGAATTTTACTCCCGCAACGTGGGTATGCTTTTGCTAGTATATATGTAAAATATATACTAACCCAAATAATTTTTCTATGGTCATGGAATCCATCAATTGTCATAGCTTTAGGATTTAAAGGATATGAACCTGAGATCTAATATGCCAAAGCAAATGTAAAAATAACAGTCCCCAGAATGCTGCAAAAACTACTTGCACTTTAACAGCCTGCATTTAAATCACTTCTCACAAACACACACGTCTAAATCATGGATAGTCAGCATCTTATTACTGTCAGCAAAATATTAGAAATCAAGGCTTTTATCTTTTATTACATATTCTTATCCTTTTGCTGAACCAGACAACTATTATGCAAGTAGATTTGGGCTCTGCTATTGTACAGTCCAATTTGATTTATTGCTTTGTTAACTCTGAGCTTGGATGTGGGAGATCTGCAGAACTGGCAGGAGCAGTTGGAAGGCATCTTGGATATATGAAGCACTGTTGGAAGCCTACAAGCAAGAACCAAAAGATAAATCACACTTGGCCCTCTTCTCTTGCATACAGCATTAAATCCAAACAGTGAGAGTTTGTTCAATCTCTTATCAACTCTGTCATAGGATATTATGCAGCAGTATTTTTTTTAGTAGTTGAATCAAAGCAAAGTTACCCAGTATACCAAAGTTCCCCCATTTTTAAAAATACACTTTAAAATTTCTTTAAACACTAAGCTGGAATCTTGCTAACAAACATTAAAGGTCATAAGAGAAAAAGAATCAGATTATGTGCCAAGAATTTACACTAGTACTGAAAAGTAAAAAAAATTAGTCTAATTTATTGGCACAGAATCTGATTTTTTAAAGTAATTTTTTTTACTTTACATTCAATCAACACCATAGGCAGTGTAAGAATCTATGGCTCTTATGATAAAGATCTTTCAGAAACATTTTCAACAATATAATCTTAATTGGATACTGTAGCACAACAACCACCATACCACATTACAGCCTCAACACATAATTCTTCACCGGCAGTCATCAGCCAATGATGTCAGACAGAGCGCCAGTAAAGATTCTATCACTAATTAAGACATGACTTACCTCTAAAAATACTCCTGTGATTAATGGGTTAAGTACATCTGCCTTTTCTTCCACCTGAAAAGATTAGATATTTCAGCATGTATTTCAGTAGTGAGTACATCCTCTTGAAAGGACTCTGATCTAATTTAATACAGTTTCATTGATTTATTTCAGCTGAGAATCTGACTCATATGGTCTTAACATGCAGCTATGCACCAAGCATCTGTTGTAAGGGCATTCTGAAATCAAATTCTTGCTGAGTCGTAAAAACTCACTATAATACTGGAACAAATTCCCTGAGGAAAAAGTTCAATATGGCGGGGACTAAATAAATTAAAAAAAAACTCACATTTGTGACATGTAATTAATATGAGCTGCCACAATAGAAAAGAAAAAGAAAATGCTCAGGCCAGGCAGACTTGATCTCAGAAGTGATGTTGCCAAAAGTACTGGCAAAGAATTATTCTTGCTTTTTTATTTTGGACAAAGTTCAATAATGGAAAAGTCCAATCCTGTATTGATTCTTCTGCAGCAAGCAGATTGCACAGGATGCCTCCCTGCTCGAAACCAATATGTCAAGTCATGACACTGATACACTGCAGCTCCCTCATTCTTCTGTGTTCATACAATAAAGTCTTTCAAACGTGATCTCTTACCCCTGCAGCTGTTAAGCATGTAGCAAAGTCTTTAGACAGAGCTGACAGGTCTCTACAGAGCACAACAGTCATTCTAGAAAAGAACAAACAATGCATTGTAAATGATTGCCTCCATTCATTTAATGTCTTTCACTGCTTGCTCATAAAGAACAAATTCAGTTCCATTTTTGAAACTTTTTTTCACAAAAGGAAAAGATCAAACACCTGTGAAACCTTCAAATCTGTAAACAGGCAGTCAGCTAAGCAAACAGAAATAGCTTGAATACTTTGCATGCAGAATATAAAATACATTTAAAAATATTTCACAAAGATACCAGTTTTCTAGTTAAGAACAAACTCCCCAGCTATGTGTGCTACAGATGCTTTACAACAACGGTTTCCAGGGAATGCTTGCAATAGTTTCCATTTCCATAAAACCACACACTACAGGTGATTCTGGGAACATGTTTTAAGGTCATATACTTAATTCATGTGGCATTAGGGCTTCACTGCTCCAAGTTAACCCCC
Source organism: Cryptoblepharus egeriae (assembly GCA_030015325.1). Lineage (NCBI taxonomy): Eukaryota > Metazoa > Chordata > Lepidosauria > Squamata > Scincidae > Cryptoblepharus > Cryptoblepharus egeriae. The sequence continues at coordinate 61,748,147 of JAREYC010000002.1, read as the reverse complement.
TCACTAATTTTTACTCCTGTAAAACTTCAGCTCCACACTTACTTATATATGAAAACTGGAAAAGCTTCTTTTGGAAGTGCAATAAAGATGAGAAAAATTAAGATTATAGTTGAAATTGGGGGCAAGGATATTGGGGACAATTGGTATAGTTGCTTCTGGTGACAGACAAAAAGAGAGAAGCACTCATGACCAAGCATTCCATGTCCTTTGTTAATTCTCAGGATTATTAAGAGAAACTATCCAGCTGTGTCGAAGCCAATAAGTAGCATACAGTTTCAAAAATCTCAGTTATACTTGGCAGAGCATCCAAGACTGATCCATCTTACTGTGAAAGGACTTTGGCTCGGTCTATGGCCGGCACCTCTTGCTTCTGGCCATGAAGAACCAACGCTGCTGTTTTGTGAAACACTTCTATGGAATAGGCTGTCAATTCAGCCAGGCTTCGGATGGCAAATGTGTGAATATCCTGCAAGAGTTAGAAAAAGATGTCAGTCTCTCACCAACTGCTCCATGCAGACAATGAGAAGAAAAAGCAGGAAGGTGAAGTATGACAATCTCCCCTCCATCTGTTGCTGCATTTTAAACTGAACTGTGCTTCAGTTTGTGATCTGTGTTTTCCCCCCCACCACCACCACCAGCCCAAACAACCACAGGGAGCTCAGAGACATCAAATTCCTCCGAGACCTATACTCATTCCCTTCTACTTATGCACTCATATGACAGACACAAATCAGTAAGTCACCTTGCTCACCTCCCAGTGTGGTGAGGAAAGGCAGGAACATTTTATTTTCATTTACTTAATAGAAAGGCTATTTCATTACTGATAATTTTTTAGAGCACTTTGTTCCAAAGGTTTCCTGCAGAGATACCAGAAAAAAGCAAATGCTATCCACTAAAAGTGTGGCCTATTAGAGTACAGAGTACATTCAACTAAGAAGTGTGGCCTATCAGTGTACAGACAGATTGTACTGCTACCTGGGTTTACATTACCTCTACTGATTTTCTGTCTTCTTCTAAATCCCCCAAGCCAACTTGCTGGTCTTCTTCAGTGTCCATTTCCTCTTTTTTGGTTGGCACTTGAAAGCTTTTAGCCAGCTCATGAGCAGAGTTCCTTGCCTGCCCAAAATGAAGTAGAGTTACATTATTTTAAAAATGTATGAAGTCTGATATCCCAACTTGTCCCCCAACAAAATAGGTTGAAGTATAAGTGATCATGACACCTATTTGATTTCTAATATTATAGTCCTATTTCTATTAGAGAATGGGAATCAGAAAACCAGTGTCCATGATGGCAAACAGTTTTGGCCTCATAGAAACTTTAATCGTAAAGTTTAGTTGCAAATTTTTCACGTTAGAAAGAAAAGAGGTGCACACATGGATACCAACCCCACCTCATTCTCAATAGTCCCCCCAACCACTTTGAAACATGCCACCTACTATGTGCACTGTGGGCATGTAAATATGAAACCATGTTTTGAAAAATAGCATATATAGATTGGTTTGTGTTCACTGACTGGAGGCAAACAGAGTTGTGGTTGGATTTACATACACCCATGCTAGCTCATGCTTGTGCATGCTTTGAATTTCTGCAGCATGCTCCATGACTTAAAATTGGCTGAGCTATAGAAGCTTCATAAATTTTTTATCTCTTTATAAAATTATCATCTGTTTAAGAAATTTTTAATCTACTCTTCCATCCCTGCAGGGGCCACTCAAGTCAGCTCAAAACCAAACATAAAAAATTGTGAACAACAGTATAATGTGCTACAAGAATTATTCTGATCATAATTTATACTGCTTACTGATGCCAATTAAGGGTTAGGCTACAATGTGAAATAACTCTGTCTCTTAACCAGTTATAACATTAAATTAAGAGGTGTTAACATCCATTTTGGTATATAGCGCCACTAAGTGGCTCTCCAAAAGAGTGCAGACAGTGCTAATAAACTGCTTGAGGAAGCAGGGGAACCTGCCTCTAGATGATGATTGTATTAATTGTACTCATTTGCAATGGCATGCTTTTTATGGTCCAGGGGAATAAAGATTGCAGCAGTGAAGTTTAAAAAATGAGGGTCCAATCCCCTCTGACCCTGGAGGTTGTAAAAGTGCCAGCACTGAGCACAGTATCAGTCACCACTACTCCTGAGCACCTGAAGACAGGTGCTGAAGGCTCCCAGTGGCAAGTATGGCTATCAACCAGCAATAGAACTTTTTGGTGTGTGAGAGGAGGGGAGAAGAATTTGCTAGGGAGAGGACAGGGAAGGGGAAAAGTGGGCCAGGGAGAGGATGAAATGGCAGTAGGCTTTGTAACTGTATCCTAACCCTCCTCATGGGCTGGGAAACCCTACACAGGTCTCCTTGATTCTTCTCCGCTCAAATAGAGGACACAGATCCAAGGAGAACCATTGGACCCCCCTGGATATTATTGTGAGGAAAAGGAACATTTGTGCCCATACGCTGAGGAGTCGTTTCCCTGGTCCCACAGAATACAGCAGTCACCATTTGGGGCACTAGGGAAGGATCTCCTCAAATCTTGAAGAACACCACAATAACCACAAAATGAGAAAACAGGAAGCAACTTACATGTGTTAGTTTCTCTGGCTTTGTAGAGACATGAAGTTGTGAAAAGAGATCCAGTATTTCCTTAGTGAAGTCTTCCTGCTCTGAAAGCAGCAGGAAATAGGTGAATGCCACATACACATAACAAAGTAGTGCAATCCTAAGCATGTCTACTCAGAAATAATTCATATTGCTTTCAGTTGTACTTACTCCCAAGAAAGTGTGGTTAGTTTTGCAGCCGTCATCATTTAGGGCCCAGTTCTATCCAATTTACTACAGTGGTGTAACCATCACAGAGGCCTCCTCACAGTAGAAGGAATGTCTGGTCCCTTATCTCAGGGCTACATTGTGTCTGGGACTACATCAGTGCTGGAAAGCTAGATAGGACTGGGACCTGAGTTACCAGTAGTAGCTCAGCTTGTGCTGTCTCCAGCACAAGGATTGGTACTTCTGTCACACTACTGCAGGGAAGGGGAGGCTTGTCCCCTTTCCTGTGTTAGGACTGTAGAAACCCAATAAGTAAGAGTTGGCCTAAGTCCAAGCAGACAGGATCAGCCAGAGGCTTCTTCCAGCAATCCAGGAATGGAGGCTTGCATCTGATTGAATGGAGGATTGAACTGCCTGTCCAATCCCTGCCTCCCACGTCTCCTCGTATGATTGAAAATAATGTCATCTTAGCATTTTACCTAATTGTGAATAGTTCATATTATTTGACAGACTCTTATAATGACAGTAGTATAACTGCAGATCAGCCTTTATGTTTGAAAGTGTGTGGCTAAGATCAAAAAATACAAGTGCCCCTTGATCTTCACTACCGTTCCATTCCAGATTCTCTCATGAATTAAAAAAAATCAGTGGATAAAAAACTGTGGAAAAAATAGATTTAGAGACCCACTTCAAGTTTCCTGCTCCTTCATTGCTCCTAATGGAATAAGTTTAGGTCTCGACATCCACAGGGATCTGATTCTTGGACTCCCCACTGACAACAAAAAATGTGTTAAATAAAACCAGTCAAAAATATTAAAAAGTGTATATTTTTACAATTGTTTAAAAATAGCTTTTCTTACTGTTGTAGAGAGAGTCAGTCAGAAATTAGAATAGCAAAGGAGCGCCTATCTTTGCCTGGCTCAGCTGAAGAATGAAATGACTGCCTGCAAACTGCCTCTCTACAACAGGAAAAAAGCAGTTTTTTAATCAGCAATTTTAAAATGATACACTTTTCCCCTTTTCCAGGAATCAGCACATTCTTTCTCTTCTGAAGTGGTCATTTATGTTGGGTCAAATCCATGTATAAAAAACCCATGTATAGGTAGGACCTGTATACCCAAGGGGCTTGGTTACAGGGAATTGTTTTGTAATGGAGGAGAGGGAATTCAAGCTGCAACAAGCCATGACATATCACAAACTGCTTCTGAAAGCTTGTTTCAAAGACATCTTTCAACATGGGATGAAAATCTGTAGGGGAAAGGGAGGGGAAATGACCCCTCCAAAATCCTTTTGGGTACTTGAAGTGAGCTGAACCATTCCATTCAGATCCATTCTACAGCTCCTCTATTTTGCTACCATGTTTATCAAGAAAACACAGCACTGGGATGCCAGCTTTCACATTGCAGAATGATGCACATGTGAACCAACAAAAAAAAATGTAATACAAGGTTGTTCCTTTTACATTTTGAGGATTATCATGAAAAGTAAATGCTATTTATTTTCTACAAAGCAGTATTTTGCCAGGCAGATTCCTGTATTACTTGAAAAAGATACACACTCTACATAAACATTTGCCTCAATAGAGGCTTAGAGAATTTAAACTGATGTTGAAAGCCAACTGTTTACCCATTATGCATGCAGCACTATATGTCCATACAATTGAAAAAGCTGCTCATATATTTGTATTTCTCCACCTATTGAGGTCAGGCTACAATTGAAATTTAATCTAAAGAAAGGCCTCTGCTAAACCATTCAATCATGGGATTTATATCACACCTTTCCCATGCCAACACAAATGCCCAAGGCAGCTTACACAGCTTTAGTTCCACCCCTCCTCCCTGCTGTCTTCACAACCCTGTGAGGTAGGTGAAGCTGCCATGTGAGTGACTTGCCAAAGGTCACCCAGGAAGCTTCATGGCCAAGGTGGGATTCAAGCCTGACTCTGCTGGATCTCAGTCCAACTCCCTAACCACAATACCCTCGTGGCTGTCACCATACTACTTTTGAAGCTTTAAAAAAGTGTAAAAATGCAGTGGAGAAGCACATGTAACTGGAAGAAGAATTGTGGTTTGGGGCTAATAGTTGAGGCCCTTCCGCAAACACCACCACTGGTTTTATTCTACCTCCACATGCTATTTAAAAGAGGAAAAAATGGCTAGAAACACACACATTTTTTTCTCTCAGTTTGCCTCTAAAATGTTGTACAATAAAGATCAACAACTGGCAGCCTAGGCTCAATCCAGGATGTGTAGAAGACTGCCAACTTTGTGAGGGCAGAAGTGGATGAGAAGGTAGAGCAACTGGATAGTAGGACATTCCTTTCATCTATGGCATCATTTCTATTGTCATCTTAATTTTACACATGGTCACAGAAATAACAAAAAACTTTTCTCTCTAACCATGTATTTCAAATGGTTAGAAAGAGTAAAGTAGAAAAGGATGGAGAATAGCCCCTGATGTACACAATTACATGTTGTGTTATACTGTGCCTGATGTCCAATTTTAACATGATAGTAAGTGGTTAAGACACTGTGCCTGTTAACCAGCAGGCCAGGGTTCAAGACCCAGGTCGGTCCCCACAAGACAGGGTGAGCTCCTATCCTTAGCCCAGCTCTGCGATGCAGCTGGAATCAACTGTATTGGCTCTGCCTTTCAATTGGACTATTTCAGTGGCGTGGAGAGGGGGGATTTGCTGCTTGGGTAACAGCCTATCCTCCATATCAATCTAACCCAGGCCTTCATGCTTCACATGCAACGTATGCAGCGCTGAGCACGATACCTTAGACTGACAGATGCCTGCTTTTTAAAGGCAAGGCACAGAAAGCAAAATACAAAAAGTATTGTGATGAGTTGATGTGTCTCTCGGGAGTGGACATGAATTCCAGCTGAAGAGTGCAGTGAGGAAAAATAGTGTGTATGAGCACGCATACAAGCGGTTCATTTAGCCCAGCAAACGAATTGGTTGACTGACCAATCTAATTGCCAGCAATTACTTTGCCAAGTCCACTGCAAATACTGTAACTAATAATACCAGGAACAGTAAGAAATATGTAATCAGTTTGCTTCATGTATTCATAGTTTCTAGCATAAAGACTTGCCCTAGCCAACTTCCTCCTCCAGAAAGACTTCATCTAAATGAGGCTTTTCTCCTCTTAAGGCAGAAGTACTGGATGAAACCCCTTTATGGAGTTTCTAACACATCATTAAATGCGTTAGAGAAAGTCTCAAAAAATGTTAATTCTGGTATGCTGTAAGCCCCTCCAATGTAACCCGAATCGATGAACTTATGTTTTAGATCCTTGTTGGTAGTTCTGACAACCTAATCCCATTATTTGACAAATGACTATTTATGCTCGTTATTATGGATTCCAATAATGTCTAATAAAAGTCTGACTGATTGACTGAAACAGACTATTGCTGTAGTCTTCACATTCCCTCTAACTGAAGGCAATGTAATTCATTTATAGCACTCGATGCTATGCACTTCTCTTTTAAGTGCTAAAAATGAGAATTGGAATTGGGCTCTGTCAGAAAACAAACTGATGATGAAGTGAACCACTGATCTTAACTTGCTTGCCAGTCTCTGAGAACTCTCTGTCCCATAAGTGTCTCTGCACCATCCTTACTAATCATGGAGTAAATTAACATTCAATGCGTTTTAACACCTGTATTCACCCTGGAGAGAATGCTCATAATTACCTTTCTTTTCTTCCTCTTCTTCATCACAAAATTCAGTCAATGAAAATGCTTCTTTGAGCTGCTCCAATTCTGCCTTTAAAGTGTCTAACTTGTCTCCAGAGAGTGCACTTATAACCAACTTCACCTGATCGAAAGAAAGCAAGCCTCAAAAAGACAACCAACATAAATGCTTTCTTCCAAGCGCATGGAAAGAAAGACAGCAGAATAATCAGCAGGATAACAAGTGAAAATAATTCTCAGGTTGAAAAGAGAGTTTTGAAAAGAGAATATTTGCACCAGTGAGGAAACCAGATTATCAAACTTGCCATATGTCACAATTGCACTGGTTTCTGCAATCAATGGCCCAGTTGATGAGTGTAACAAAGATGAAGAAAGCTCTTACCTAAACATAATTACACAAAAAGTGGGATGAGAAATGGGGGCAGGTAGGAGGCCATTCTCTCCTGATTTTACTTGGTTTCATTTACTGTGCATGATGCTTGCATGGAATCTATAAAAGACGCATTCCCCAGAATTGAACGGGCACCCATCTTTATTTCTTTTCAGCAATAAAAAAGGAAATTGCTACCGGCCATTACCTTTGATTCACTCTCTCTAGAAAGCATCTCTAAGGCTTCTAAATGAGAAAGACCCTGAAACTCATCAAAGAGTAGCCCATAATGGGCTTTCTTCTCTGTAGCCATGGAAACCTCACTAGCTGTCCTCTGTTCTTCTGTCTCCTTTGCTTCTCGCAAGATCTACAAATGGAAAAATCGAAGTGTTACAATTGCTGCATAAAAAAGACAAAGGAAAGATTCATGCTGGAATATTTGCTCTCCTACTGTGAGCAGTTCTAGGGACTGATCTTTTGTTGTTGATAGAACCCAAAAGGTGATAGCTCAGGGGTAGAGCCAGGGGAAAGCCAGTACCTGAGAAAGCGTGGAATTTCTGCTCATCAGACCTTTAGTTTTCTTAAACCCTGGGTCACCCTCAGCTATCACATCCATAGTCTTCTTGCCAATGAATTCCAAAGCATCCAGGCCTCCAGTAATGACAGTCTTCCCCTAGAAAACATTGTTACAAATTAAAATGAGAGATCATTACAACTCAAAGTTCACCATGAAAAACAATGCTTCATTGCAAGACATGAGAACAGGGACCTTTTTTTCATTCTATGTAAACTACTACATACACAGAACACTACCATATAACATAGGGGTCAGCAACCTATGGCACAAGTGCCAAGCTCAGCACGCAGACCAATTTTCACTGGAACACAGCCCCCCCCCCCCCCCCCGTCTTGTGAGGAAAGGCTGGAGAGCTGCATTGCTGTCTGGATAGCACATGGAAGATCTCCTTTTCTTTGGAGAAGTGAGAGGGGATGTAGGAGAAATAACATTGTAACATAGGTTTGGCACAACACCGCTGAAAGGTTGCTAACGCCTGATATAACACATAATACTTAAAAGCCTGGAAAAACAAAGAACACAGTTGTGAGACATAAGGTATATGGGCCTGATGCAGCCCCTGGAAGCTTGTTATCCAGACCCCCTTATAATTATAATTGGGATCTCCCAGTGTCCTTTCAGAAACACATGAGCACCCCTTATAATTATAACTATGCTCTCCCAGTGTCCTTTCAGCAACACGTGAGCATCTGTGGTAATCAACTTTAGTAGCCAAATCCTAAAGACACTTTCCTGGGAGTAAGACCAGTGGTGGGCACCAGCAGGTTCGCACCTACTCTATAGAACCGGTTCTTAACAAGAGATAGTACATATAAAGTTTAAAAATAGCCATTTAAAAGTGGCTGCCAGATGGACAGAGAACCGGTTCTTAATTTCTTTGAAGCCCATCACTGAGTAAGACCCATTGAACACAATGGGGCTGACTTTTGAGTAGACATGCAATGCAATCCTAAGCCTGTCTACTCAGCAGTAAGTCTACTGTATTCAATGGGGCCTACTCCTCGGAAATTATGTTTAGGATTGCAACCATGGTTCGGGTTGTGCTCCAAGTTTCACTGAGATCATAGGTTCATTTCAATTGACTGTTCATGGCCAGTTGGGCATTCCTAGCTGACCTGGTTTCAATGTCAGAAATCTTAGTCATTATCTATATATATAAAAGAGAAAAGTCACTCACTGACTCATCACTGCCCTGCCAAAACTGCCTGCCCTAGAAGCGTGAAATTTGGGGTGGGTGTTCCTTCTGTGACGGAGGGGTGCACTAAGAACCGGTTTTCCAAAATTCCAACGGGAAGGGGGTGAAAAGGGGCGCAACGCGTTTTCCTCCCTATACTTTGCATTGGGAATTGCTGACTCAGCAACATTCCGCCCCAACTGCTGGGCCTGAAGCAAGGAATTCTGGGAGTTCCTTCTGTCACCTGAACTCCCACCAAGAACCATCTGGAGAATTTAACCCTTCAGGGGTTGAAAAGGGGGCAACGTGTTTGTCTCCTATACTTAACATGGGAGAATGAATAACATCCAGCCAATATGGTGCTCAGTGCCTGGTGAACTGGGGGATGTTTTCCGGAGAAAGAGGTTGCACTGGAGAGGATGCTGCGCATGGGGGGAAGTTGCGCATGGGTGGATGATGCGCATGGGGGAAGTTGCGCATGGGTGGAAGTTGCGCATGGGGGGATGATGCGCATGGAGAAAAGTTGCACATGGGGATGATGCGCATGGGGAAAAGTTGCACATCAGCGGATGATGCGCATGGGGAAACTTGCGCATGAGGGGATGATGCGCATGGGGGGATGATGCGCATGGGGGGATGATGCGCATGGGGGGATGATGCGCATGGGGAAAGTTGAACATGGAGGAAAGTTGTGCATCGGCAGATGATGCGCGTGGGGGCAAGGTGCGCATGGGGGCAAGGTGCGCGTGGGGGCAAGGTGCGCACGGGGGGAAAGGTGCGCACGGGGGGAAAGGTGCGCACGGGGGGAAAGGTGCGCACGGGGGGATGGTGCGCACGGGGGGATGGTGCGCACGGGGGGATGGTGCGCACGGGGGGATGGTGCGCACGGGGGGATGGTGCGCACGGGGGGATGGTGCGCATGGGTGGAAGTTGCACATGGGGACATGATGTGCGTGGGGACATGATGCACATGGGGGAAAGTTGCGCATGGGGGAAAGTTGCACATTGGGGTTGATGCATATGGGGAAAGTTGCGCATGGGGGAAAGTTGCGCATGGGGGAAAGTTGCGCATCAGCGGATGATGCGCACGGGGAAAGTTGCGCATGAGGGGATGATGTGCATGGGTGGAAGTTGCACATGGGTGGAAGTTGCGCATGGGGGGATGATGCACATGTTGGGAAGTTGCACATGGGGACATGATGCGCGTGGGGACATGATGCACATGGGGTCATGATGCACATGGGGGGAAAGTTGCGCATGGGGGAAAGTTGCGCATTGGGGTTGATGCGTATGGGGGAAAGTTGTGCATTGGGGTTGATGCGTATGGGGGAAAGTTGCGCATGGGGGAAAGTTGCGCATGGAGGGACGATGCGCATGGAGGGACGATGCGCATGGGGTGTTTCTGCGCCATGGGGGGATGGCATAGGGAGAAATGTTACACCCGCAACGCGGGTACGCTTTTTGCTAGTCTATATATATAAAAGAGAAAAGTCACTCACTGACTGACTCACTCACTGACTGACTGACTCACTGACTCATCACCGCCCTGCCAAAACTGCCCGCCCTAGAAGCGTGAAAATTGGGGTGGGTGTTCCTTCTGTGACGGAGGGGTGCACTAAGAACCGGTTTTCCGAAATTCCAACCGGAAGGGGGTGAAAAGGGGCGCAATGCGTTTTCCTCCCTATGCTTTGCATTGAGAATTGCTGACTCATCAACATTCCTCCCCAACTGCTGGGCCTGAAGCATGGAATTCTGGGAGTTCCTTCTGTCACCTGAACACCCACCAAGAACCATCTGGAGAAATTAACCCTTCAGGGGCTGAAAAGGGGGCAACGTGTTTCTGTCCTATACTTAACATGGGAGACTGAACCACATCCAGCCAATTTGGTGCTCAGATCCTGGTGCACTGGGGGATGTTGTTCGGAGGAAGAGGTTGCGCTGGCGAGGATGCTGCGCATGGGGGAAGTTGCGCATGGAGAAGTTGCACATGGAGAAGTTGCGCATGGGGATGATACTTATGGAGGAGAGCTGCGCACGGGGGGAAGCTGCGCACGGGGGGATGATGCGCACGGGTGGAAAGTTGCGCATGGGTGGAAAGTTGCGCATGGGTGGAAAGTTGCGCATGGGTGGAAAGTTGCGCATGGAGGGACGATGCGCATGGGGGGAAAGTTGCACATTGGGGTTGATGCATATGGGGAAAGTTGTGCATGGGGGAAAGTTGTGCATGGGGGAAAGTTGCACATCAGCGGATGATGCGCACGGGGAAAGTTGTGCATGAGGGGATGATGTGCATGGGTGGAAGTTGCGCATGGGTGGAAGTTGCGCATGGGGGGATGATGCACACGTTGGGAAGTTGCACATGGGGACATGATGCGCGTGGGGACATGATGCGCGTGGGGACATGATGCACATGGGGGGAAAGTTGCGCATGGGGGAAAGTTGCGCATGGGGGAAAGTTGCGCATGGGGTGTTTCTGCGCCATGGGGGGATGGCATAGGGAGAAATGTTACACCCGCAACGCGGGTACGCTTTTTGCTAGTCTATATATATAAAAGAGAAAAGTCACTCTCTGACTGACTCACTCACTGACTGACTCACTCACTCATCACCGCCCTGCCAAAACCGGTGGGCCTATAAGTGTGAAATGTGGGGTGGGTGTTCCTTCTGTGACTGAGGGGTGCACTAAGAACCGGTTTTCGGAAATTGCAACAGGAAGGGGGTGAAAAGGGGCGCAATGCGTTTTCCTCCCTATACTTTGCATTGAGAATTGCTGACTCATCAACATTCCTCCCCAACTGCTGAGCCTGAAGCATGGAATTCTGGGAGTTCCTTCTGTCACCTGAACACCCACCAAGAACCATCTGGAGAAATTAACCCTTCAGGGGCTGAAAAGGGGGCAACGTGTTTCTCTCCTATACTTAACATGGGAGACTGAACCACATCCAGCCAATTTGGTGCTCAGATCCTGGTGCACTGGGGGATGTTGTTCGGAGGAAGAGGTTGCGCTGGCGAGGATGCTGCGCATGGGAGAAGTTGCGCATGGAGAAGTTGCGCATGGAGAAGTTGCGCATGGAGAAGTTGCGCATGGAGAAGTTGCACATGGGGGGATGATACTTATGGAAGAGAGCTGCGCACGGGGGAAGCTGCGCACGGGGGGGAAGCTGCGCACGGGGGGAAGTTGCGCACGGGCAGAAGTTGCGCACGGGCAGAAGTTGCGCACGGGCAGAAGTTGCGCACGGGGAGAAGTTGTGCATGCTGGGTTGATGCTCATGGGTGAAGTTGCGCTTGGGGGGGTTGATGTGTATGGGGGAAGTTGCACATGGGGGGTTGTTACGCCTGGGGGAAAGTTATCCATTGGGGGTTGATGCATATGGGGGATGGCATACAGGGGAATTTTACTCCCGCAACGCGGGTACGCCTTTCACTAGTTTTAAATAAAGGCAGAATATAAATTAACAAACAGAACTAAAAACTAAGCTAATGGAGGCTAATAGAGGTGTCATCCTACCAGAACTAAAAGATGCAGAAAAAATTAAAGTTTTATTTTTGGTCCCACTTACTGTGCTCTGAACAGCAGCAGAAATAGTAGAAAACATTCCAAATGCACCACTAACAGGTGATAGGTTTTCAGTCTCCTTTTCGTTGTCATCACTGCCTGCTTTGGAGTTTTGGTTTTCTGAAACTAAGAAATACCGAGTTAAAATGATAAACTTTCAAAACATTACACTATAAACTGGATACCATACAATTCAAAGTGGATGACTTGGAAACAAAAAATCAAGCTGTAAACATTTCCACAGCAAGCTTGATGCATAAACCAAACATGAATGTGCACTTCCTAGCTCATGCGTGCTCTCTTTCTCTGCTCTAATGAAGTCACTTAATTTTAATACATCTGTAAATGAGTTAGTGAATGAAATCCCAGGCATGGTTCTTCTAAATCTGTGAAGGTCCACATCAATTTGTGTTTAATATCAGCTTGCCACTGGATCACTATGAAGATTCAACAATCTTCAGCTTACTTCAATATTATCTACTTCTAGGAATCCTGTGTCTACATACTGTTGGAAAAGGCCCTAGGCAAACAAAACGATTAAGAGCACAATCCTATATGTGTCTACTTAGAAGTAACTATAACTGAGGATGCAATCCTAAAGGCACTTTTCTGAGAGTAAGACCCAATGAATACAATGGGGCTTTCTTTAGAGTAGATATGATTACGATTGCACTGTAAGTTACTGTAAAGTTGCTGTACAGGAGTTACAGTTAGTGTAAAGGAGTTAGTAGTTGTTTTCAACGAATATAAGCACACATAGAACTGGACCCTTTTCAGAGCAGTTTTCCATGTATTTTTTCAGAAAACACAACCATTGAGCTTACTTGGAGCTTACTAATGAAACGTGACTTATTTATGGCTGAGTTTTTTTAGGTTGCAGGTTTACACCCTTTATGACCTATAGATCATGAGAGTTTTTCATGTTTTATGATCCATGAAACACATCTCTGAGCTACTAAAAAATGCTTTGTGAAACATCATTAAGAGTGAATGTATGATGGTTCTCTGCACTTCGCTTCCATTCTCTGAATTGATGTACTCCAGCAAAAACCAGCTGAGCTTTATAGCAGTGAATGCATCAATCACAAACTGTTTATTTGATCTTCCACAATAAAGGAATTCAGGGCTATGGTATCAGCCTTTCATAAGTAATAGGTCTTTTTCATCATCAAATTTTACATAATTATATTGTATATCAAAAATACACACAGAACCTGATCCAGAGACACTCATCTACAAAAGGACTTTGACTGGAACTACGCTAGGGCAACCAAAGCTTGGGCATAGCCTGTGTTATTTGTGACTACAATTTAAAAAAAAACACAGCAGGCATCACAAACGGTTTTTAAAAGTCACACACAGCAGACATCACAAACATTAAGTGGTTTTTTTAGTAAGTGGTTAAGACACTGTGCCTGTTAACCAGCAGGCCAGGGTTTGAGACCCAGGTCGGTCCCCACAAGACAGAGTGAGCTCCTGTCCTTAGCCCAGCTCTGCGACGCAGCTGGAACCAATCGTATTGGCTTTGCTGTTCCATTGGGCTATTTCAGCGGCATGGAGAGGGGGGATTTATTTGCTGCTTGGGTAACAGCCTATCCTCCATATCAATCTACCCAGGCCTTTGTGCTTCGCATGCAGTGTCAAGCATGATATCATAGTCTTTCGAGACGGATGGACACCAAATTACATTTTGCTGTATGACTTGGGGAGCTGTGCTTATTTGAAACATGTTCAAAGCTCCATCAAACAGATGGAACCAGCAATACTTTCCTCTGATTTCTAGCCACAGTGCATATTTAGTACTGCATGAAATCATCTGATAGCAATATGCAATCTCTGTTGGATCATGGACCAAGTGCTGCCAAAGTGATGTCAAAGCCAGAACAAGAAGTGCCATCACTGTGATCCCAGAGTTCCTCTATGTCTACTTGGAAGTAAGTCCAATTGGGTTAAATGAGAGTTAATTCCAGGAGAGCTTCTGAATGCCCCATTCCAAGATGGCAGCACCCAGCTTTTTGTGACACCCCTGAAATGAAGTTCAGATCCCCAGGGGATCCCAACCACCACTTTGAGATCACTGCCAACCACTGCCTTACAGTGGGAGATACCAATTTTCTAGTTAAACAAACACAATTGTTTTCCATGGTTACCAGTGAATCAATTCCCCTCTCCCTGGCTTAAAACACCTTCAGCTAAGAGGCAGACACTTCTAACTGAACGCAAAGCAATTGGAAATGAATGCAAAGCAATTGGAAAGTGATTATATTTTTTTATTGGGTGACAGGTCTGTCTCCCAGCTGAAATGAAACTAAAATTGAAGTTTTCTCAGTCCTTTCTCAGTCCAGAGTAGAAAATTAATTAACTACTGCCTAATGATCTACAATGGTAAGCAGGCTATCTTTAAGCTGTTAATTTCTGCTTAAACAAAATTTAGTTTTTCATTTAATTAGGTTTTACCTGTACATGTTTTTTAAAAAATAAAAACTGACCTTCTGTAACATCTGTAGCTTCAGAAGACAATTCACTAGGGTTAGGAATTCCAAGGGATGTCTCTGCTTTTTCAATGACATTTGAGATTCCATGACCTACAGAAGGCAAAGATACAATATTAGTATAGTCCCAAGAAAAAATGAATGTCTTCACTGAGCAAGCAGAAGCTATATTGTATTGTCAAGAGTGCACTTTTGTATTTGCAATAGCTAGTCTAAAAGCAATCAGTGTTGGTAAAGACTATTTACTTGATATGGCACTATGTGGTAAAATTTTAGCAAACCTTACCTACTGTAGCCACAGTAGCAGAAGCAGTTGAAAGCAGTGATTTTCCCCAGCTCCCCCAGTATCCCCATCCTGTCTGTGACATCTCTGTGGAACCAGATCCCTTTTGGGGAAGAAAATGAGACAATTTCAATCACACATGATTGAATGATTGAAATCATGATTTCACATGATTGAAATCAAGATAATAGTTACTAAAACTCAAAATACTTAATTATACTTAAAAATCATAGTACTTTCTGAGTAGCCATGCTCTAAGGCTGCAATGGGGTCCTAAAGTGTCCTAACTCACTAATTCATCAACACCAAGCCAAAACCGCTGGGCCTAGAAGCATGAAATTTGGGGTAGGTGTTCCTTCCATGATGGGGGGAATCACTAAGAACCGGTTTTTGGAAATTCCATCTGGAAGAGGGTGAAATGGGGCGCAATGTGTTTTCCTCCCTATACTTTGGATTTAAGAATTGGTGACTGATGGATGCTCTGCCCCAAGCCCTAGACCTAGAAGCATGAAATTTGGGGAGGGTGTTCTTTCTGTGACAGGAACACCCACTAAGAACTGATGTGGAGAAATTTAACCCTTAAGCGGCTGAAAAGGGGTGTTTCTGTCCTATGCTTAACATGGAAGACTGACCAACATCCAGCCAATTTGGTGCTCGGTGCAGGATGTTTGGAGGGAGGGTCTGCATTGGGGAGGATGCTGTGCATGGGGGGTGTGACATGCATGGGGGTTGATGCACAGGGGGGATGTAGTGCATTGAGGGTTTGATGTGCATGGGGATTGATGCACAAGGGGGGTTGTTAAGGGTTGGTTAACCCTTGCTAACCGAGCAAGAAGCACTCTTTCAAGTGGGTGTTCCTCTTTTATTTAGCGGGGGAAAGTAACTGGCCCTACACACCCCAGCAATGTCTGTTCAAGTGACTTCTGCTGGTGTTCTTTTTCTTTTGCATTTTAGATTGTGAACCCTTTTGGGACAGAGATCCATTAGCTATTAATTAGCTATTATTATTTTTCCATTTTCTTTCCAAACTGCTTTGTGAACTTATTAGTTGAAAAGCAGTATATAAATACTGTAGATAAATAGATAGATTGTTGAGCATAAAGGGGATGGTGTAAAGGGGGATTTTACTCCCGCAACGCTTCCAGGTACGTTTTTGCTAGTATGTAATATAACTGCTTTGCAATTTTCAAAAAACTGTTAGCAAACCTCAAATAACTGATTGACAAGTGTTTGAATATTGCATCAGAATATTGCAGTGAATATTGCACTGTTTCTTAATCCAATGGAATTTGCTACTGTCATGCTAATCATAATGGTAACAGATCAAAGACACAAACATTTTTAAAAATGATTTTTTTAACACATAAGGCCAGACAAAGTTGTCTTTTGCAATTACTATAAATACTCATTCTAATTTTTTTTCTCACGAAGGAAACAGAATACTACCTCTGAGAAAGCAGCCACCTCTTACAATCTGCCCTTTTACATATGCATGACTGGGTTTTATTAGATCCATGTGTATGTTTCTGCCAAACAGTTTTCTGTGGCAAACATCAGTACAAAGGATATCAGTGATTAAGTGGCAATGGATCTGGCACACAGATAGCAAAAAAGACTGACAGCATAATCCTATGTTGTGCTGGAGCACAGGGTGCCATGACTGTGCTGCCTTCTGCTCTCCACTGGGGCTACTGCCAGGCTAATGTGAGGAAAGGGGAAGGTTTTCCTCTTATCCCGGGTAAGGGCTGTAGACCCAAACTAACTGGAGCCTAATTGGAGGAGGAAAGAAGAAAATGTTTTTGTCATTGTTATTGTCTTTCACTAGATCTCAATCTACATTATGCCCATCTCTTGGTGAGCCAAAAAGGACCTTCTATGAATGCTGTCAGTGTGAGAATTTTCTCCCATCAACAGCAAATCAGCACTGATGAGCATCATTCATATGTCATTTATTTCAACAGCTTCAGCCCTCTCAGAGGATTCCATTTAAGCATCTATATTTAGACTTTCATACTTCAACAAGAGAAAGCAATTGGAGACTTCAGTTATTTCTGTACCTGACAGTAGCCATGTGCAAGGATACTATCCACAGCTACTTCTTTTGCAAACAAAAGCAAATTTGACTCTTGCTATCCCTTCCTCTAAAACGTGTCCAAGTTTATGAATGTCAGAGAAGAATATATACGTGTATTAAATAAACGTGACTCATTTATCTTCTATTATATATATATATATAAAAGAAAAAAGTCACTGACTGACTGATCAATGCCCTGCTAAAACTGCTGGACCTAGAACCATAAAATTTGGGGTGGGTGTTCCTTCCGTGACCGAGGGGTGTACTAAGAATCAGTTTTTGGAAATTCCAACCGGAAGGGGATGAACAAGGGCGCAACATGTTTTCCTCTCCATACTTTGCATTGAAGAATCGGTGACTGAGGGATGCTCTGCCCCAACCACCGGCCCTAGAAGCATGAAATTTGGGAAGGGTGTTCCTTCTGTGACATGAACACCCACCAAGAACCAATGTGGAGAAATTTAACCCTTAACAGGCTGAAAAGGGGTGCAACGTGTTTTTGTCCTATACTTAATATGAAACACTGACCAACATCCAGACAATTTGGTGCTCGGCGCCTGGTGTTTGGAGGGAGAGGTTGCACTGGGGAGGATGCTGTGCATGGGGGGGTTGTGCATGGGGATTGTGCTTAGAGGTTGATGAACATTGAGGGGTTGATGCTCATGGGGGGATGTCGTGCCATGGGGGGATGTCGTACGGGGGAATTTTACTCTCGCAACGCAGGTACACTTTTCGCTAGTATAACTATAAATGTGATATTTATGTGAATAAATATCTCTTGGCACATAAGATGCAAGGGGGTGGCAACAAGAGACAGGTATCTTTTTCACATCTTGTGGGCCTCTATGAGATATAGGAAGCTAGACTAGATGAGCCTTGGTCTGATCCAGCAAGACTCTTCTTATTTTGCTCTGGGAAGAATAACGAAAATGAAAATACTGAAAACTGAAAAATAAATTAAAATTTGTGGATACTATATTAGCATAAATACCTGTAAATTCTGTGCTAATGGTTCTTGTGCAATAGCAGCCTCAGAGACTTTAGCTTCGGGTCTTTTCCGTGTCATAGTCACAGGCATGGTTTCTGCCTCTGTCTCAACCACCTCTGCCTTTTGCTCATTCTCACCAAGTTCACCTGCATCTTCTTTCAAAGTTTCATCATCCCTTTGAGACATGATCACAACATTACCTATATTTATAAAGAAGCATTGTTATTATTTATAAAATGTAATGTGCCATAATGTGTTTATCTTATATGACCATACAACAACATTATGAAATAGGTCACAGGTATCAGAAAGTTTTTCAACTTTTGAGAGGAAGCTGAATTAGAATGGCTGGAAAATGTGTGCTTTTTATTTTAACTCCCATTATCAACTCGTTCATTTTACAAACAAGACACATTGAATGAGAGAATTTTATACATACCCACACCAAGAGAGAAAATTATCACAACCTGACAGAACAAGACTGATACTCATGCTGTCTGCCTGTTCTTGGCTACCCATGGTAGCCATTCTGAGACTAAGAACTAAGTTACTCAGGTTGCAATCCAGAGTTAGGGCACTGAGGAATGCCCTTGCTGGGCTGCCCCAACTATTCTGAATCCAGAGAATCAGCAAGGCTGGGCTGCCCTGCTCTAGAGCATGCTCAATAACCACCAAGTCAGAGGCACCCAGGGAGGACGTGCTCCCAAGGAGACCCCCTCAAATCACACTGAACAAGGAACTGCTGTGGTGCCTGCATTATAAAGAGTCTCTGACAACCAGTAACAGCTGCAGCATGAGGTTGCAATACAGTTTACAGTGGATGCAAGGAGCTTGTTGGAGTGGCCTGCTGTATCCCCAGTTTAGTGGGCTGCCACAGTTGTGCCATATCCTGAGGTTGAGAAGCAGGGGTTGCAGACAGGCTGGTCAAGAACTCAGATTTTTGGTCAACAATGCCATTCTTACCCTGTCTTGTCATGGACTGTTATGGGTCTAGTAAGATTTATATCTGCTCCTGGTATAACTCTGAGAAGATGGAAGAAAGAATTTCTGCCTGAGAAACAGGCACTGGATCTAGCATAACTGCTCTATCCTAGGCAATGCTGAACATGCCCTCAACATGCTTCTCCTGAACTGCCTAGGCTGGCACAGCTAGGACAGCCCAGGTCCACATGTCTTGGGACAGCCTATGTTGACTTAGGCTGCCCCAAGCCTTTTCTGGCATAACTGGGCTGCCCCATCTTGAAACTGGGCCACTCCAGTGATAGATAGGGCAGCCCAAATGCACTTCTGGACTGTGCCCTAAGTTACTATCTAAAAGTTACTTCCACAGCTTATCTAAGTTACTACCTACTACCACAGGATCAATGATTCCATATCTACTTATCCACTGGTTTTTCCAGGAACGTAAACCCAGAAATGAGCAATGGTATGAAGTAAGATTGGGAAGTCTAAACCAAGTTAGATAACATCATGGTTTATACTAAATAAGTCTGTACAAGCCCCACTGTGCAAATGGGTAGCATTGGGGTCTACATATGTTAATAATTGACAAATGCTCATGGTAGTAAACTCAGCCTGGTATATTTAGATGATGATGGTATAGAAGTTTAAATTTTATCCCTATTTGGATTGTAGGTTAACATTACAGATGAACCAAACTTTAAAAATTAATAGGAGATCTTTTTTATGGAGGAGCTGGTCCAAAAGGACAAGTTTTACAATAGATCAACTTACTGATCAAGATCAGGAATTTTCTTTTTTCATTTGAGATGCTTATTGAGCAGTAATATCCTTGAAAGTCCACTGGCCAGCAATACGTACAATTGCAAAACTTGGGCTGCAATCCTAAGCCAGTTAGGCCAGCACAAGACCCGTGATGCCCAGGGTGCTGTAAATAACTAAGAGGGCCCTGCATTACTGAGGGGGCCTTTAGGCCAGTGCACAGGCACCTCCCCCACACCATAATGGGAACAGGGAGACAGGTGAGTTGTGTTGGCATAAATTGGTTAGTATTGTGCCATTCCTTGGTATAATAACATAAGCTAAATGCTGTGTATTGATATGTACTATAGATCATTTTCGGCCATGTGCCTATTTGTCTTACCCCCTCACATTTTTTCTTTTTAAATACAGCATGCAACATATATCTATGTAATGCTTTTTTATTCAAGCAAAAAAATAAAGCATTATAAAGGGTGCATTTTTTCACTCAGTAGGGGTAACACCGGTCCTTTATAACTATCGTTTCATTACAATTTTTTATCTTTAGCCCCTTCCCTAAAGAAGACCTCAGCAAACTCAATGACATACAGCTTTATAATTCAGCTTTAAAAGTCCAATTAGTACTTGTTTAGTCTAAACAAAATGTTTATACATTTGTGACATATACATTGAGGCAGTGGTGGGATTCAGATAAATTAACAACAGGTTCTAAGTTCCTAATAACCTAAATTAACAACAGGTCCCATTAGTAACTGGTTCTCAGAACCAGGCGCTCATTAGCAAAGGGTTCTATAGAACATGTGAGAACCCCCTGAAGCCCACCACTGCTGGGGGGGATCAACTTTTTCCCCAGGCTCATACCTTTAGTGATGAAGTGTGCACTTTGCACAACTAAGAGAAAATCACCACCTTGGGACTTTAGACTTCCACATGAGGAGAAATAAAA